>OZ012543.1:34285915-39789961 GCA_963935595.1 Schoenobius gigantellus
ACAAATCTCGAATTAAGATAGATATAATAAGAGATAAATTTCTTGCTTATTAGCAAGAAATTATCTCTTATTATATCTGTAGGCCTTTCTTGCTAATAACTGTAGACTAGCTTTCAGTGCATTCCATATTGTATACTAAGCATGAACACAGACTTAAGTAATTAAATTAAATTAAAAATAAGGTGAGAAGCTTATAATGGCAAAATATCGCATCCAACTATAATGTAGGTATTGTACAACACTAAATAGGTTTTGAACTGCGCGTGAGTTCCATTTACAATAATACATATTTGCAAAGCCCTGTTTCTTTACCTGGCATGCCTTATCGTCAATGTCACTCTCGGCTTTTATTTTTGTTTCAAAAATAACTGACTAAGTCAGTTATGATTTAATGCTGCTTTAAATAAGTTAAAGTCAATAAACTTTGTTTTTGTTATGACTTCTTGAAATCAGAGTGCGATTAAAATCTAGAATATACAATATACATGTCGCTATTGACGTTGAAAAACTTCAGATACTTATAAGCTCGTATAATTATTTACAAGCCTATTAACAGCAAATATATTTTTTTTCGGTAAAACTTCCAAAATATGGGTATCAAATGAAACGGTTTGACTCGCAAATACAGTACACTGCGAAAAAAACCAAAACCTAAATCTTGATAAAGCTTTTCAAAGAAAAAAAATAAGCCCAGACACCAAACCTCCAAAAGGTAAAAAAATAAAATGTCATGGTTTATTGTAAACATATATCAACATACTTTTGTCATGGATATCTAAATTTACACATTATTCTAAGAATAATATACTTTTAGTCTAAGTATATAACTAATTAGTACAAATGTGTATAAAGTCACGTTACAACAACGAAAACTCCATTAAATTTAAATTTTAAAAACATATTATTTTGTGCATATATTTATATGGTTTATAGTAATGAAGCACTTCGTACATTACGATACTTATGAATGACAATATACTGCGAACCACTTGCCCGTATCAAACCCTAGCGTAACAAGTGTAACAACTGTTCAAATCCAACCGTTTCAATAATAGTCCGACCACGTCCGCAGCTCCGAAGTGGCCCCGCGGCAGAGAATGACGCAGAACAAAGAACTTACAAATGGCTTATGTCAAAATGTCGCGAAAGAATATATTTAACAAGTGATCGTTAATTCCGAGAAATATTAAAAGTTTGTAACGTCTCTGTGAAGCAAAATTAAAAGGTTGCCAATTTTTTTTGTATTACAATAAGGCCCCATAGACACGGCGACTTTTTGCGGCGATACAGTCGCGACACAGTAAATTGCATCGATGCACACTGGCGTATGCATCGCGACTATTGCGTTTGCATCGATGTACAGCCCCCCTAGACAAGACGTTTTTCGATAATCGCTAACGCAATCGCTAGAAGGAAAATGTATGCGATTTGACATAAGCTTTCGCTTAGCTTTCGAGTGCAATTGTCAAATCTCATACATTGTCCATTTAGCGATTGCGTTAGCGATTATCGAAAGGCATCTTGTCTAGGGTGCCAGTACACGCGACCGAAATCGACAGCGGCTGCAATGCATGTATACATGCAAAACGTGTTAATAAAATAGCGTTAAGCCTTAGACAACTTATTCTTAACATAAAAGTATGATATGTATGTAGGTATAAATTATACAAAAAAAAATTGCGGATTATTTACTCAGATATTTCCTTTTATTTTGGTGTATTTCTTGCAAATTTAAAACTATGGTCGTAAGCCTGCGTGTACTACCGACTACAATATTAAGCACCGCCGAGAGATAAAGAGGATAGAGTTTAGTAAATTTAAAAAGAAGTGTGGTTGTAAATTCTTTTTTTTTATAAAATCTGGCCCATATTTGTTATAAGTCGACTGGATTCTACTCTCCATTCTGAACAAACTAATTTTAGGTTTTGCGCTATTTCATTAACACGTTGAATTGCCACTTGATTTTATTCTTACTAATATTATAAACGCGAAAGTTTGTGAGTATGTATGGATGTTTGTTGCTCTTTCACGCAACAACTACTGAACGGATTTGGATGAAATTTTGTAGGTAGACGGATTACGACAGGGACATACTTATAGGCTTAATATCCCGGAAAAGTAAGTAAGTAGTTCCTGCGGTAAAGTAGATTTACAGATTGTTCTATGAACATTCAAGCCGAAACATAGTTCGCGGGCTCAGAGAGTACTTCCATAGTTTAGTAAAGTGTATGTTACACTTGAAGAAAAAGAAATGCGTCCACTCACGGTACTTTATTATTGATTTGTTCAGTTTCCCTTATGTTATTCGTTTAGATACTATTTACACCATACCAGCAGACCTTCACCCCAAAAAGTTAATATACAGACAAAATTAAGTTACTGCTTAATTCTCTGGCTTTTACATGTGTCCTTTTCAATAGATTGGTAGCATGGTAGAGTTTAATTCAAACATGAAATACATTTCCTGTTTATTAATTATTTTAGAAGCTGTTTATTGAAATTGCCTGTTTATTGACGAAGCTCATAAATTAATAACAAACATGATATAATAACCAATATTAAATTAATTAATATTTTATACATAATTACAGGGAACATGTTGAATTCATTTTATGGTGACGCCAAAAACTTTCAACAGCTAGTAGTGGTAATTAGGTCACAAGCAATGATTTTTTTTGCCAGTCCGTCTAGAACGACCTGGTAACTCTATTCGCACTCTTTTTTAATTTTCTTCTCTTTGTTTAACTTACCAACTAATATAAAAGCAGTACAACAACAAACATGCACACTATTTTTTTTATAGAAGGCCAAGCAAATGACCCTATTCCACCTTGTGGAAAGTGGAAATAGAGACTATGAAGTGGACTGGAAAACTGGTATCAGATGCACTCGAAACAACATAGTATAATATGTACACAATGATTAATAACGTCACGTCTATAGCTATGACTCATAAGCACTTAAAGATGACTGATGCTGGGATTAAGAATACATATTTATACTTTGAATGAATGATCATTACAATCCATTCAGTGTACCTACAAAACCCAATGAGTAATAATTAAGATTCAACAAAACATTAAGGTGGATGATGGAAATTCGAAACATTAAAAACCGGTTTCATAATACGGACCTAATTTACCTACGCTCCTACGGTGAAGGAAAACATCGTGAGGCAATACGAGTACATCTGCGAAGAAATTCAATGGTGTATGTGAAGTCGACCAATCCGCACTGAGCCAGCGTGGTTGACTAAGGCCTAATCACCCTAGCATAGGGTAGGCTCGAACCCCGCGGTGGGGACGTATATGAGCTGTGATAATGATGATGAATGTACTTTATATATTCATTAAAGTATACTTACTAGCTGTGGCCGCGAATTACGTTTCGCCACAATAATTGTCGAAAAAAATCTGGAGAGGGCCACCTTTATCATCTAGGCTCGTAAAAAATAGCATACGACCCAGTCTCAGACCTACCAAATATACACAAAAAAATCCTAAAAATCGGTGAAGCCGTTTTGGAGTAGTTCAATAACAAACAGATTTATATATTTAATACTTACCTAAATACTATAAAAAACTTATGCGGTCCTACGACAAATCATTAGCTGAGACGTAAACCTTTAACTTCATTGCATAATATGTTTCCTTTTTCCTCGTTTATTTATGGGTTCCGTATCACAAATGGGAAAACGTAACCCCTATAGGATCACTTTTATTTGTTTTCCGTCTGTCCGCCTATCTGTCAAGACCTTTCTCGGGAATGCGTAGAGATATCAAACTGAAATTTATATTAAATTCTGGGGCCTACGGTTTCTTTCAGCTTTGAAAAAATCATACTTGTTGTATGTCAACATGATCATAAGACATTTCGGTTTATGTCGCCTAATTTCACAAACTTAGCGTTTTCACAAGGGAATCAAAACCTGTAAGATACTTCCCGTTGAACTAGAATTATAAAATTTCGCACTTAGTAAGGTTTATAGTGTTCTACGTGATCACATCAGAAATGATGAGATCCGTAGAAGAACTAAAGTTACCGACATAGCCCAAAGAATTGCAAACCTTAAGTGGCAGTGGGCAGGACACATCGCTCGTAGGACTGACGGCCGTTGGGGCGGAAAGGTCTTGAGTGGCGGCCGCGTACCGGGAGACACAGTGTTGGCCCCCCACAAGGTGGACCGACGATCTGGTGAAGGTCGCGGGAAGCCGCTGGATGCGGGAGAAGCAGAACCGATCTGTATGGAGATCCTACTATTAAAGGACGATATAATGTAATGTATTCTTTGCCTAATAAATATTTCGTTTATTTGATTGTTGAATTATGTAATTTGCGGAACGAGTGCCATGCCATAGCGACATTAAATCATTTCGCTTCACTGTGATAAAAGACACATTTTTACTTACTAGTATTATTAGTGATAATAAAGTAGGATTATAGCACTACGTCGATGAAAGAAGATTGTGTTCAGTGACTATCTAAAATTTGTTGTCTCTAGACAAATAAATGTTAGATCCATATATTAGATTAATATTTGTCGCATGTCACATTACAAGTGTATAGAACAATTTTATGAAGCCCACCCACTGCAATACCTACAAATATACCCCTTAAAATATCGACTATACTTTAACAATATGTTTTAAATGTTTAATATGTCTTGGTAATGTGTTATTAATATCATGTGGGTCCTGTGAGATTTGCAGCAAAACTGCAACCCCCACAAGAACCACAGTGTACGTTGCGAACTTGTGACATCAGATGTAAAGTTACGGTACCCAGTAATTTCACTGCCATGTCTTACCTTTCAAACCGGAACATAGCAATGCAAGCACTGCTGCTTTGCGGCAGAAATAGGTAAGACGGCGGTACCCAAGCAGACGACCCTGGTACAGTGTCTCCCTCCGGTAATAAGTCAGATATGTGACGTGTAAAGAAACTCTTTTTTCCTGTTTTGGTGCCAATTATAAGTGAAATAGAACTGCCCCCTAACTATGATCGCTCAAAACTATATTAAAACCACACCGGGATGGCGCTATACGCAGCAAGAGCGGTGTTTCTGTTTCAATATTGTTTTAACCTTGCTTTAAAGCGATCATGGTAAGGCTCATGTACTGTCCTGTAACATAGAAACTACACTACGTAATACATTAAATTCCAATGATTCCTTTATGTCATAACAAGAAAAGTAGTTTAGGTGTTGCATGATAACAATATTTGTAATTAATACAAAGCCGAACATGGACGGAGAGATCATCTCTAACTTGAATCCCACCTTTTTTTTATAGAAGACCAGGCAAATGACCTAATTCCACCTGGTGGTAAGTGGAAGTAGAGTCCAAATGCAAAGACCTTTCGTTGTTCAGTCTATGTGAGTATAATAAACTTTGCGAATTTACTCGTACTTCTAGTTTGCTTGTAGGTAAGCAAAATAGTTTGAGTTAAATAATGTATTTTAATTTTATAAGCGCATATTCCAGTTAGTCGCCCGCCAGAGTACAAATATGATACAAAAGATCAAGACTATTTACTTTTAGTGAAGAAATAACTAAAGATTTATTACTATTTGCATTCGTAACAATGGAATGAAGGAACAACGTGCATAGATAAGTACTCGCAAGATGCTCACGCGTAGGTATAACTAACATGGCGCATGTAATGATTTCATTGTCCTTCCTGTATTTGTTTTTCCTATATCAACAGATATAGTAAAAAATTCAGACGTAAAATCTAATGGCGGCAGAAAAACAAAAATCAGCCAGAGTCATCAGTGTAAATTAGTTTTAAGTGAACGTTAATGTTTAAATGTAGACGCCATGTTTTTGTACGCGATACAACTGTACAAATAAAACGGTCATTCTTTACGCGTTCTTTAAGATATTCATCTAGAATTTAGCCAGCCAATTCACTTCAAAACAAAAACTCTCATACAAAAAAGCCAATCAGACTTTCTTTTTACGACAATGCCCTTCAAAATATATTATTCTGAACGGCAGATATTCTGTAAACTATATCTGCATTGAATTACCTAAAAGTGTTAATAACAGCTCAATCGAAATATTACCCAACTCTAAAACAATCGAAAATGTGATGTTTCTTCTCATATAAGTAACATTCGTCTCCCAAAATATATTTCATAATTCGCTCAGGTTGTTGCAGACAAAAATTTTGCTGACACTATAGGTACGAAGCAAATTTATTTGAATAAAAGAGCAACGGCCTTTACAAAAATCTTCCAACATAGGAACACAGGAGCATAAAATAAACTAGCTACCTTTGTATTTAGATACCGTTTCCGTTTATATCGATTTGTTTTTTCACGCAACCGCTCCGATAGCAAAAATATCGAGGACTCGATCTCTTTTTGCGACATTTTTTGCAATTGCACGAAATAACGTGACGCCTCTCAGAATGTATTTGGATACATTTCGGGTGAAACATGAGTCAGTCACCCACCACCAAACCCAGCTCAACTAGAAGCGTTGACCTACCTACTCAGTTTAGGTACTGAAGACTATGAACTAATTATGTGGATTCATTATTGAAATAGGTATATGATTAATTAATTATTAATTTGCACTATAACAGTTTAATTTACTTATTATGTAATACATAAATCTATTTATAGCTACAATGAGTACGTATAGGCACCTGAAATATTGCAGTAGTTTAAAAAAGTATGTTGTACATTCTATTTAAAATATTTTTTTCCGTGCGAATTATACATTAAAGATTGCAGCGAAAGAAGCGTTGCTAAAGATATAACAGCATCAGTAATTTAATGACATATCATAAAAACTTATTTTTTATCAAAAGTTTTTAATGATTCTTTACTATACGTAAATATACTTTATTTTATAGGATAGCTAATAATTATTTGTAAATAACAGTTTATTGCGAGAACGCAAAACTGTATGGTGAAAATAAAATTGATATTAAAGAAATATTAATAAAAAGTTGAGCTTGACAACTATCTAACTTGTAATTAATTTGACTAGTTTCAAATTACAAGATAAGTCAGTTGCGTATACGCAGGCCATCTATCGCAAACTGGCGAAACTAAATGTAACCCTGAAACTCGAATGCTTCTTCCATGAGCACACATGTGATCAGAAAATCTTATTTCGGCCTCACGTGTCAGTGTCTTGGCAACAGAACTGAGTGTATATTTCACCGAGGACGAAGTTCATTGCCTACCTACATTGGTAACGTTGATAAGCTTAATGTTCAGTTAATTTTATTATAATTCTCCTTAACACTGTATATTTTCTGTTAATTACTCGTGTGAATAAAAAAAACGACGCTGTAAATATGTTTATTCAAACAAAACAAACCAGATGGATGAAATATATACAATAATTAAAGAATTTTAATATCATATATGGATATAAGGCTAAATTATAACAAAATTGTATCAAAAACAAGACTTAAATGAAAAATTATACCTAACAATGTAACTTACACGTAACGTATTGCTGTATCGTTTTATTACCACTCAAAGCAATTAGGTTGGTTCCAACCGTTTCCAATATGAAACTTCTCTTTCATGACATCACACGCCCTAGATTGTTTAAATGCGTTTGCGTAACATTAACTGAGATACAATAAAACGAAAAAAGTTAAAATGTAATCGAGACAGTTTAATGTCATACATCAATTAAAATAGGGTGGCAAAACAAAACATTTAAAAGTGTTCGGGCTCTATTTATAAAAACTAAGTATTCTCGCTACAAAAAGATTTTTTAATCGAAGCACTATAAAGAAGATGTACGAGTATATCTGACTGTTTGTTTCTTCATGGAAATGTAGGTCGTTTAGGTCCCGATGTGTATGGTGTAGGTTAGTGAGCATTTTGTGGATGAGATGGTCATTATGGTAATGTTAAGCGTCAGACATAGGATGAATGTGGATTCTTCCAAAGATGATCATTATTTATTTTACCAAGAAGCAAATTTTGTCTTTACCTGTATGTATAATTTAAAGAGTTTATTATAAAGCTCGTATTTGATTGCATCTAAGATGGTATGATGTGTGAATATGCTAATAAACAAAAAATGCCCTGCTATCCTTACTTTATTATTCCAAAATTTCATAGAATAACCAAAGCGATGTCCCAAATCGATCCTTTTTTCGGTGAATGGCAGATTCTAGAAATGACAGATTCTGTAAACGGCAGATTCTGGAAAATGGCAGATTCTTGAAACGGCACAATTTGTGCAGTTAGCTCAAATATGTAGGTTCTAAAATCAACAGATTTGACTGACATTGGCCACTGTCGCCTCTGTTTCAGTCAGCATTTTCCCGTTTGCTCTAGGTGATACTAAGTAGGCACGCGTTTTTATCAACCTACCGATTATAGCGTGTGATTTTTATGAGGACGACGCGGGGCGTTACGACTTGGACAGCTTTGGCGCCATTAGGTACTCGTTTAAGCGTCATCGAATATTAAAACAAAATTAGGTATTTACATTAAGTTCGATGCATTGAATTTCATTGTTATTTTGTATATTGCAACAAAAAACATCTCTGTTAACATTTAAAATAAAACGGAATTTTAATCTTATGTCGCAGTGCACTTTGCCAAAATGGTTATTGGGTGATTGGCTGAAATTATAATATAGCAACAGTTTAAAAGAATAAGAATGTGCATGCCATGATTACACGTACAAGACACTGATTACAGTGGAGGCCCTCAGGGGCATCGCAATTTGTTCACTGGTTTTTTTATATGATTATGTTCCGTTAGGTCCAAATTCATTTACCTGTATCTACTGTATCAGAACATTGAACCTCGCAGATCATATTATAATATGTGGGTATGCTCACAGTTTGATTATACGGGCAAGTTAAAATAAAAAGTCATTTTTGCAAGGAAAATTCTTTTGAAAATACATAAGAGATATTGCAGAAATAATACTAGATGAATCTTATATTTAAACTGTATTTACTGTGGCTAAAGTTTATTTATATAGAAGTCAAATTTTAAACTTGAACAAAAACAGTTAAATGAATAAACTCAGCATAGCAAGAAGTTTAAGCATGTTATAAAATTGAAAGAAAATCAATCGGGAGATATAAAAAAATAGAAATAAACCAGAAATAAAAATATAAAAATAGACAGTAATAGAGCCATTGTTAAACCGGAGTGCTATTGTTTAAAAAATCCTTCTCAGTTTTTCTTTAAAAAAGATACTACTAATGAGTTTACTTTATTTAAAATAGATTTTTAAAATAATTTTTATTCCAAAGGAGAATCTGGACTTTAAAATAACTGACAGCAATTTTTCTCGTTATTGTATATTTGTCTAAAATAATTTTCCAAAATTTTCTAAGTAGTTAAATTGGTCGAAACACTCTTTGCAAAGTTTGCTGAGTATTACCCTTGCCCCCACTAATAGGATGCTGTAAACATGGGTTCGCACTAATTCTTTTCAAAGTTAAAGAAAAAAAATTCAATTCCAGCTATTTCAAACACGTTCGAATGGCTTTCGTCGGATGCATTATCTATGCAGCAGTTAGCAGAAACCAGTTGATAATTAATTTTAGCTCTCCAGCGTTGTGAATAACGCTCTCCAGAAATAACGTGAGAAGTCTCTCTGAAACTATACTAATTTTAAGCCTCCCAACTGCTATTCGTCAATCATCTGTGCAAGGTGACCCGCATATTTCTTCTTTACCACATTTTTTCACAATTATAGTTGCAACACGGTTTTGTCAGGAAAAAGTAATATTTTGTAACGGGATATAATAAAAAGTAGACGTTGCAGAATCACACTGGTTTAATTTCGATTTACAATCGGGCAGAGTTCCGTCTTAGAAACAGTAAAACAGACAAGTGATCTAAATATGAGATAGCGCGGCATTTTATAGTTTCTCCGGTAATAAGGCGCTAGCTTGGCTTGGCTCTGATTGGCTGGCTGGCTCATGGCTGCACGTGCTTGGCTCTGATTGGCTGGCTTGGGCTGGCTGGCACATGGCTGCACGTGCTTGGCTCTGATTGGCTGGCTTCGGCTGGCTTGCGATTGGCTGAGGCGGTGTGGCGCGTAACAGTCGGCCGTCCTGAAACAATCATTGCTCCCGCAATGGAAAAACACGTGGTTAGCTTTCAAGTAGGTCAGTGAGATCTTCGGTTTCAAGCTTTCAAGCATCAGAGCTACTGGCACTGTATGATATAGGGTACTGTGATTCTGTGATAGGGCCTCAAGAGTCCGATGCAACCAGGCTAGTAAAGGCCTTGTAGCCTCGGAACCCCTTGATACTGAGGATTCTGTATATGTCATTACCCACACCTTAGTAATGATATATGGGCCAGAGTAAATATCGTCAAGCTTAGTGCTCACTCTTGTTACACTACTTGTGGGTGCTTGCCGCCAAAGAACTAAATCTCTCTTTCTGTAAATTCGACTAGTTTTCCTTTTTTTTTATCGAAGTTACGCTTCATCTTATGGCTTTCTAATTTTAATCGCGCACTAGATCTATTATTACGCCTGATTTCTACCGATTTATTATTACTTTCATAACATCAAATCATAGGGCTTTACGACTATGTTGTACTTTCATTTACAGTATTATTAACACCCCAAATAATGTCAGGTAAGCTATTGGCCCAATTATTAGAAGTCTGGCTAGGATCAATCGCACGTAACGCATTCAGTAAGATCCGGTTCCACTTAACCATTGGCTCGTGGACATGCAACAGATGTCAAAATGTACTTAAATTGCTTGTCAGTTGAATTTTTTTTTTAATATCTGCTGGTAAAAGCTTTGCCATGATCACTGACAAGTTTGTGAGGGTAACCAAACAAACTAAATATTTTTTAAAGTGTTCTTATTGTTTTTTACTAAATTGACCGTGGGTGGGCTCAGCAATAACAAATTTAGAGAAATTATCCTACTTCCTACTAATATTATAAACGTGAAAGTGTGGATGTTTGGATATTTGGATGTTTGTTACTCAATCACTCAAAAACGGCTGAACGGATTTGGATGAAATTTGGCATGCATGTAGCCTTTGACATGGAAAAGAACGTGACATAGGCTACCTTTTATCCCGATTCCTTAAGTAGTTCCCGAGGGAAAATTAAAAATTGTTCAAAATTGGAGTCCACGCAGACGAAGTCGCGGGCAGAAGCTAGTCTGTAATAACCAACATATATTGATAACCTTTTGCTGTTCTACAAAAGGGGCATATGGTCGACATGAACCATGACCATGTTCTGTGGGTTTCGGAATAGGGAACAATGTACCATTTACTCCCTCTTTATTAAATCTATACATTTTTGAAAGCCTACATGACTTATATCATAGTGGTGCATCTGAACTAGTCTATCTGATCAATGCAGACACCACGAGGCGATTACCATACAATGTCTTCCAATAGAGTCTATCATCTGAGAGCACATAGTTGTTTATATCAGGGGCAGCTGAGCTATCTTTAAGCTGAATAACGATACGCCTTAACTTGTCATCCTGGTACTGGACTGTATAGAACCCGTCTGACACTTCAAGGCGGTTGACATTAATAGCATCGACGGGATAACTACTCAATGCGTCTACGTGTTAAATTTTCCCCAGGCCATATTGTACACTCATGTCAAAATCTTGTATTGACAGCCAGCACCTAGCAATACGTGGGATAATGTCACGTTTAGTAAGGGTGGCGCGAACGGCAGTACAGTCAGTTACCACTTTAACATGTATCCCTACTATAATACACTCTAAACCTACACAGATTCTACTACGGCAAGCGTTTCAAGCTCGTAACTTTGGTATATACTTTCTTCTTTACTCGTTGCCCTACTGAAATACACAACAGGCCTAAGGGAATTATCAGTTTGTTTTTGTAAAAAAAATACCTGCGATACCGGATTTGCATGCATCGGTGTGAATCTCAGTTGGTAATACAGGGTCATATAAAGCCAGTATTGGCCTTGTACACAAACACAGTTTTAATTGTTGAAAACTATCGACTTGTTCAGTGCCCCATTTCCATAACTGCGTTTTTCTTTGTTAAATCTGTTAAAGGGCGAGCAATTAAATTGCGAAACTTAATAAATTTACGGAAATAGCTACATAGCCCTATAAATTGACGTATTTCATGAACACTACTAGGGGTAGGAAACTGCGACACTGCTAACAATTTTGATTCACCTGGTTGAATGCCATTCGAAGATATCTCATGTCCTAAGTATGTAATTTTGTTTTATTAGAATGAACACTTACTCACATTTCACTTTAAATTTTCCGATCTTCATTTATGAAGAACTTTTTGTACCTCTGATTTCAAAAGCTTGCGTAGGATTTTTCGAGCTGAAGGCGAGGCTGGTGGCGAAACTTTGTCTTCGTTTTCACTAGTTGTCTCGGATGAATCTTCACGCGGAGATTTGCCCCATTCGTGCGGACGGACCAGGCGGCCTGCACTCGACGCATTGACGTAACTACGTTTTAGGGTTTTTTTTTTATATTTATCCCACTTCTGATATGTAACGGGATATAATAAAAAGTAGACGTTGCAGAATCACACTGGTTTAATTTCGATTTACAATCGGGCAGAGTTCCGTCTTAGAAACAGTAAAACAGACAAGTGATCTAAATATGAGATAGCGCGGCATTTTATAGTTTCTCCGGTAATAAGGCGCTAGCTTGGCTTGGCTCTGATTGGCTGGCTGGCTCATGGCTGCACGTGCTTGGCTCTGATTGGCTGGCTTGGGCTGACTGGCACATGGCTGCACGTGCTTGGCTCTGATTGGCTGGCTTCGGCTGGCTTGCGATTGGCTGAGGCGGTGTGGCGCGTAACAATTTGTTTTATAGTCTGCAGTAATTTTGTGAATGCTATGGTAGAGTTACTATAAGCATGGCGAGCTTGGCACGTTTACCGTTATCATAACAATTTTTTATCATATTCATAACATAAGGTAAATAGAAATTATGTCAATACTATCAACGAAGATCCTTTATCTAGTGGATGATAGTGGCGTGTCCTTCAAAAGAATCAATCAGGCTGCACTTCATAGGGGGAATTAATTGGCATTGTTAATTTTTCCTACGAAACAATGCATTTGTAATTCTCAGCTTGCGTTAATATTAATGTCCTCCTAACCGATATTCGGTTACGGTGGCACATCTTAACAAAGACTATCCATCTGCGCAGGAGATATTATAGTGCACAAGTGACTGCGCAAACGCAAGTGTTACTTTCTGTTCCTTCACTCGCCTAGTCCGATGGGACGGTTAGCCGACACGACCGGGGCGAGATCAGACGCAGGACCCACTGTTTAACGTGCCTACCGAAGCACGGAGAAGCTCGAGATGTTTCGTATTTTGGTCACCCATCGTAGGACTGACCACAGCCAACAATCATTCGCTGAGCGCACGCGCCAATACGCCACCAAGCTCCTCCGCGATTAGTGTTGACGCCAGCCTTGACATGTTAAAAATAACGCTTTAAAACAGTGGCTACATTTGCAGAGGTTGCTACAAATGTTTTTAACGTTTAGTGCCACAAACAATATACCGATTAACATTAACATGCTAAAAGATTGATAGGCGACGAAAAACTTGTGGCCCAGCTGCAGACACTTGAGCACCGTCATAGAATTGCCCACCTTTCGGTGTTGTACATACAGGTTAATATGCTTGCACTTGGGTGAAATGCGCAGGAATTACACAATCTGTTCTCCCTAGCTCCTTCCCACTATAGAAATTCCAGGCGTACGGCTAAATACGAGTATCATCCGTATTTGGTGGCAGTGCCGACTGCCGACTGCACGGACAAAGCGCTTTGCTTCTTCTTTCGTTGTGCGCACAGCGACCGAGTGGAATAAAATGCCGGCGTCTGTATTTTCACATAATTATAATCTGGGATCCTTCAAATTTAGAGTGAACAAGAACTATCTAGGAGAGCGTGCTACATCATAGACTACATCGGCGCTTACCATCAGGCCAAATAGTGGTCAAACGCTCTCTTAGCATACTATAGTAAAAAAATCAGTTATGTCACATTACAATTACCGCAATGTCTTACACGTTATTATATATTACAACACAGGAGCCATAGCATTAGCAGTAAGGCTTTGGTAATATTAAATATCAATGAAAAGTTGTTTTATTGTCCCGGGCACTATTTATTATATAAAAAGCTTGACGAAAGATGAAAAATTTTGATATGGTGAATAGACCTCAGCATGTTCCAGTCTAGCACGAAAAGGGCCCTTTTACTACTAAAAACTAGCAGAGTGATGGTGGTTTTTGTTGCTAGTAACAAGATCAGCAGCAAAAGTAATTCGAATTCGAAAAGAAAGAAAATACAAAAATTTGAAATTTCTCTGCTCGAAAAATTGTTTACTTGCGTAGTAGTATGTTCTTGGTTTTTCCGCTATTTGAGGTGAAAAATTGTATTTTTCACACGAGATGTTTTTTGTCTCATGGTTTTTCTGACAAAAAAAAGTTAATCTGCCTTACTAAATTACTATAGAAAATCTGAAAATTATTTTCGTTTTTGGACATAATGTTTCTTGTTGGAAGGCGTCCAATCTCACGAATACAATCCCATTGGAACCGATTGCCTTACACCTTGTATAAAATTAGTGTCATGATACCTGCTCCTTCTCAATCAAATTCAAGTAGTTTCCCATTATATTGACTCAAGATTATACATTTATAAATTTAAACAAATATTCCCTGACATCAATTCGAAATAGACTTGCACACCAGCATCATCTCAGAATGAATTGGAAAAAAATACGAGCGCTTGGAAGTGTTTATTTTATTTGTTAGCATTTCATTGTGATGTAATGAAGCTAATGTTTATTATATTAGTATCATACTTTTATAAGTTTCATGCGTAGCAGTCACGCTACGAAGTGCTACGACATCTTTTTAATGCTGATGGAGTTCTTTCCTTATTCCGTAACTTATATTTACTGACAAATTTTGCATGTATTCCCTTTCAGCTGTAATTATCAGACGGGCCCCTCCGAAGAACGAATGTTTTTTGATTTGAACACATTTTTGAGTATATGGTCACTCTTCAGAGAATGTAGAGTAAGACGATGTAGCATTGACAATAAATACGCAAGTAACAAATACATGTGTAAAAACTATATGCACATTATATAGATATATTGCAAAACTGTCACTAATTTCCAAATAATAATACAAAATATGTTTATGAATATTTTTGACTGTTTGTCATAGTATATAGGAGAATAAAATCGTCAACTTTGAATTTAAACGAGTATTCGCCTTGAAATCATAAACACAGACTCTATGAAGCCAATGGCAACAATCTGAGCAATCATACTGATAAACAACCAATCATACAAATGAACATATTTATTTGAAACCACGAGCACCGAACGGACGTTGTTTCAAAAGCGTAATATAGATTTGTTGTTGTAGAGAATCTATCCTTAGCTAATGGAATCACTTCATACGCTCTTTTAATTTTGCACTTTTTTGTTTACTACTTTCATTATTTATTTAATGGTTCGTTTTTTTCACAATATTAAATTTCTGCAATATTAAGTAACTATTAAATATAAAATAAAATTTTTAAATAAAGGCCGTAGAGTTACTAAACACATATTGCCTAGCTAAGAACTTAACATGCGCTTATGACATCACGGATTTCCGTTTACGTCTGAGCACTTATTTCTATATTGGCCGCAAAATTAATTAATGGCCGCCTCCCACATACCATAATTTGCTCCAGACGTAGATTTTTGTTCAGAAAATAGATCATGCGACATCACGACGACCGACGCGCGGCGCCACCGGCGTCGCTGGCTGGCACACACACTGGACGCCATAGTATTTGTTTGTGGTCGTCTCCGTATCTGTTTCGTTAAACATCTACGCGTTTCAGTATTGGGCCAATCCTCTTCATTGTTGGCGCCGGAGAGGAGTTTTGCGAGCGTAGATTTTTGCCGTTATTTTTCTTTACAATTAGTCCCTCTCATTTTCCAAGATGACTTTTGGGATGTCGAGAAAGATCGTTGTGCTGTTGTTCGATATCAAGGAAGTGTTTAGTGAGTCTCTCATCAATGTGCTGTTAAAAGACAGAATTGTGGTGATCTTGTAAATATATCGTGGCCGAACCGTTCGCAAGCGCACCCCAATAGTATTATAGACCGTGATACTTAATTTAGGATTAATTCAACATAAGATAGCGCCGGTTACGCCGTATCTGCTAACACAGTATTACTTTTCGAATAAAGACTGGTAGCTTTAGCGTGATATCGTCGGATTGTTGATGTGTAGACGACAAAGATTTTGAAAACATCGAAACCACCGAGTAAGATGTCGGGATTAAAGAAATGCATAAGCCAACTGTCGATGTTTATGACTGGAAAACCAATCAACTCCTCGGAATCTGCTTGGAGAGAAGAACTTCAGAAGTGAGTTTTCTATTATTTAATTTCGGTACCTACCTAATACAAACTTTTTTTTGCGCGGCACATCATCATGTCGAACTTATTGTATGTGATGTTTGATTGAATAAATAAATAAAAAAAACCGGCCAAGTGCGTGTCGGGCCACGCGCAGTGTAGGGTTCCGTAGCTGCAAGCGCCAACTTTGAGTTCACACTCACACCTCACAGTTTAAGGACTAAAAACATCTTAAAACGAGCCCATAGGATGATGGTAACTGAAGAAAGAATTATAAAATCCTACTTCACAAGAGAAATTACCAAAGTACTAATATTCAATGAAATTTTACTTTTCCGAGTACCTACATTTTATAACTTGGTCGTCTATAACTTTTTAGTTTGTACTTAGTACTCAACTCTGATAGTTTTCCTTTAAACTTCGTTATATATACTAATCTTGTATTTTTTTATGTGTCTATATATAACCGTTTAGCAAATAGAGGGGGGGACACTTAGCTCTAACTAAAATTTGCACTTTAAAACCAAATATTTCAGAAACGGATCCCTTAATCGAAAAATGGTGTTCTGAACCTTACATTATTTTTTAAAGACCTATTATTCAACAATACCCCACACGATGGGTTAGTCGAGAAAAAAAATTACTCCTACTTTACATGTATGGTAGCTATACAAAAAAAATTTTTTTTTTATATTTTTTCTACCACTTTTTTGGCACGATTAATATACATAACCATAGCAAATTACAGCTTTCTAGTACTAATAGTCTCTGAGTAAAACCGCGGACAGACAGACAGACATGGCGAAACTATAAGGGTTCCTTGTTTACTACGGAACCCCTAAAAAGTTAATTTTAGTTTTAAAAAGTGGCAAAAGATTATTAATTTCTGGTTTAGGTAGTGATTTTCAGCATGAGCTAGTGTCTAAAAATTAGAATATAATAAAAGTAAATGCCGATTTAACGTCATGCTTGGCACCAGTTTACTGAAAGCCTTGTTTAATTTTTTAAAAGAAAATTATGCTTATGAAATGGCGCAGCTGTGTAACATTAAAGTAATCTGTGATTACATTCCTGAATCTGCACGTGCATGCTTATTATAAGCGACGATAAGTTAATCGAATGTAAACAACGTCGCATTTACTTAGATTGGATTGCGTTGTTGAAATAAGTTAAAAGTATTATACTGCCCAACTTTTAAGAGATATTATATTACATGCATTATATGAATACGGTGACTGCATATTCGGACTTCTTAATAAGTGCAAAATATAATTAAAAAGTTCTATATTTCAAGAATAATTAAAAAGTTCTTTTACTTTTGCACTTTTTTACACATTACTGTCAATGGTACTAGCCAAGGTCGTACCTAGCTTGAATTATAAGGTATTTACTTATAATAAGCGGTAGGGCAAATAAAAAACGTCTTAAATAAAAAGACCTTTGTCTTTCTTGACTTGTAAACTTATGAAAATTTAACCGTTATTGAGCGTTTCTCCACTGCAACTGCGCGACACGGCACGGCGCCGGCGACGACGGTACGACTCGAAAATCAA
Organism: Schoenobius gigantellus; assembly: GCA_963935595.1. Lineage (NCBI taxonomy): Eukaryota > Metazoa > Arthropoda > Insecta > Lepidoptera > Crambidae > Schoenobius > Schoenobius gigantellus. The sequence continues at coordinate 34,303,860 of OZ012543.1, forward strand.
AAATGTATGAAATATGGTATACCTGTTTTTCGCACTCACAGCGGCGACACTACGTCATTTACATATTTTTGCCGCGTCGAGCCATCACGTGCAGTGGAAAAGTGCCCATTGAAGCGGAATTGTTTTTTAACGCTTTTGGCTTTGGCCCTTGTATCTGCTGTAGTGATGGTTATTTTCCGTAATAAGGGTCCTGGGTCCTGGGGTCCCAGATTCCGATCAAAGATTAATTTTATGTATATAAGTACGTCTATGATAACTTCGAATAAACTACTCTGAATATATTGCATATAATAGGATAAGTTGTTAGGTAATACCAGTTAGCACATACACTAGTAGAATATTTACCTACATCTATATTATTTATTAATCTATAATATATAAAGCTGAAGAGTTTGTTTGTTTGTTTGGTTAATCGCACTAATCTCAGGATCTACTGATTCAAATTGAAAAAATCTTTTTGTGTTGGATAGTCCATTTATCGAGGAAGGCTTTAGGCTATAACAAACATTCCGCTACGACTTATAGGAGCTGAGTATCACTGAAAAATGTTTCAAAAACGGGAAAAAGATATATGGCGAAACGTAGTTCGCAGGCACAGCTAGTCGTTAATAAAATGTGTGATAAATCCCACCTTTTTCATGTCTTGAGGTTTCCTTATAACGTATTTTGCAACTTCCCTTTCCCTAGCTAACAGAAATTGCTCAAACATATAAATAATTATACTTTAGTGCGTATAAATTACATTCCGCGGTCGTATCAAATACCCTTATCGATATTTAACTAAGCGTTAAGCAAACGCGGAGATTAATCTCAGTACCTACTTACTTACTCAGCGTAATTTCCCTAATAAATTTATATTTGACTTGATATAAGGTCCTTACTATTTCTATTTATAAATCACAATCTCTAGTAGGTACTATTTGTTCCTGATGATTCCGATTAGCCTTTTATATTGTAATAATTTTAACATTTATTTCATCTCTTTTAATATCAGACGCAGATAGCTACGAGCTAGATAGAATATTTGTATATGTAGAGATTTCATAGATACGCTGAAAACAATGTTCCTATTACTGCAAAAAATAAATCTGTATTACACATATCGTGAATGATACTTTAAATGGAATAGTAAAACATAAATTGTAGATAGGGAGCCCTCAGCAACATTGCTATGCCTGAAAAATGACTAGGTAACCAAGGACTCTAATTATAACAACATCTGTATCACACCTTAGTCAGCAATAAAGATTTGATTTATTCTGCAATACTGAAAGTTTTGGAAACTGAAAAAAAAGTAAAAAATTAATGTTTACACATCAAATTCACATTAGACAAAGTGTCACAAAAAGTAATGTCAAGTGATAGAACATAGCTTGAAAATGTCCATATAATATTGAATCTACGAGTCTAGAATAATGCCGCAATTTTATAATATAACAAATAGTAATAAATATTTATACATAAGTATTATTTTCATTATTATTTAGTATGAGAAATTAAATATTTAGACATTATTAGAGCATCATTTTTTTAAATGTTTGCACGGATGAACACTGAAGTGAACAGTTTCAATGAATGAAATCTATTCGTCAGTCTGTCCATAGCCATTCACAACCACTCACATATTGTCTCAATTTGTCTTGTCAGTATCGAGCCTCGATAGAGCAAAAAGCAATGGTAACAATGTCTGAATCAGAGGACGTTTCGTTTGAATTCCTGTTAAGCTATTGATATTCATTTAGCTGTAATGCGAATATCTCTGTAATGACTTAATGATTATAAAAATTCTTTATACATCATTTCTTAAATTGTATTAAATAAATCGATAAAATCTGAGAAATTATATGGTATTGGATATTTTATCTAGGTGTCTATCAGGTACTCAGGATTTATTAAAAAATCACACACTTATTTCTTCATCAAACTTCTAAATAACGGTTCCCCAAAAAAAACATTGAAATCTAAAACTTTATTTAAATATTCTCTGATAGAAAGCTCTTTTTGATTATTTTTTTTTACATACGAGTACCAACCATTAGGACGACTTTTTGCTGATAACAAGAATGTATAATATGTCGTATGAATTATGTCGTTACGAAACGACATAATTTATTGTAAATGTTGATACTGCTGATAAAGGCGATAAGTTCTTTGCGTTGCGCCCATTCTTGTGAGCTTAAAAATATCCTAATTTGGTGGTCAATAAAAATTTTATTCCAAAGAACTTTCTATGTTTGAATAAAGTTTATTTTGATTTAGATTTCTATGTTTTTTTTTGTTCTATGTGAACAAACACTGTTGTGTATGGTTACACAACAGTGTTTGATTACATAAATAGTTATACACAATAACGTTTCTTTCCAATTTAATCAAAAATGCCTAAGAATTTACACCAGGCAATAACTTTAACTCATCATTCTTTTTTTATACAACTAAGTTGGCAAACAAGCATACTGCCAACATGATAATAACAAACACTATAGTGATATGGTACACGTGACTCTTGTGAGATTCGCAGCAAATTTGCAACCCCCACAATAACTACAGTGTACGCCAACTTGTGACATAAGTAAGGTGTTAAGGCATAGTACCCGGAAATTTCACTGCTTTCAAACTGGAACACAGCAATGCAAGCACCACTTTGGCGGCAGAAATAAGTATCCATGAAGATGGCTCTGGTGCAGTCTTTTTAGGTATAATATATTGCATAAATTTCTCTAAATAAACCTCATAGAGAATCTCTTACCCTTAAATCATAAATAGCGCGAATTGTTATTTTTGAAGTACAATAATACTTTCTATGCAAGCAACTGATCCCCACCGTAGTAGTCCATACGACTTCATGCTGTGAAAATAACTAAAGTAAACCAATCTTCCCGTTTCAACATCAGTCCGTTGTCTTATTTTTTACTGCATAATATGCCGCAGAACTAAGTCTATTTGCCAGGGACATAAGTACCACGAGTAAGCACTGAATATGTGGATCTCACTGCAAACTTGAATCTAATGTTATCCCAATTTGTTATAATCGATGAATTTCCTACATTTGGAAATGAAAATTTATTACATTTAGTTTTATTTGAGTTTCGTAAGCCAATGCAATACTTTTGAGAGAGTGTTATTAATATTTTCAATTAATCTGTCAACTGTAAAAAAATACAAAAATAAAAACCGACTCCAAAAACACTTAAAAATTAAAAATAATATAAGAATACAAATAATATTACATTTCTATATTGAAGTCCGTGCCAAATTTTAAGACTTTCTATGAGAGCAACTTTTTGTGATGTGGAATCATTTCCATACATTTTGTTCTTTTCTAACTTCGTTAATATTTTTAAATTGTTACTTTGTCTAGGCTCCTTGGGTATGTCTGATTATGTACGTACATATTCAATATTGTTAATTATACGGTATATCACCATCATCATCACCACAGCTCCTACACGTCCCCACTGAGGGACTCGAGCCTACCCTATGTTTGGGTCTCTTGGCCTTAGTCAACCACGCTGGACCAGTGCGGATTGGTCGACTTCACATAGGTACACCTTTGAATTTCTTCGCAGATGTATGCAGGTTGCCTCACGATGTTTTCCTTCGCCGTAGGAGCGTCGGAAAAATGTACATATGAAATTTGAAAAATGAAGAACACATTGGTACTTGGCAGGACTGAACCCCGGACCTCTCGATTAGAAGGCCAGTACCGAGTCCACAGCGCCACCAACGCAAAACCTCAGACACCCCAACTTATTTTTATTATAAACGAGTTACCTATATAAATTAATAAATTAAATTCTCGCGAATTATTTACGAAGATATATAAATCTTTCTGTTTTGTTGTATAATTATCTTGCAATTTTGAAACTCGCGGGGCTTCGAATACACCGAGCACACAATATGCTCTGTTCGATTCGAGTACGACGATGCTGCCGTTTAGCCGTCGCGCCGCCGATAAGATAAAGGCGATAGAGTTAAGTAAATTTAAAAATGGGCGTAGTTGAAAATTTAATTCTAGATAAAATATAATCCATATTTTTTATTAGTGGTATCGATTTTACTCTCGATTTTGAACAAACTATATTCAGGTTTTGCGTAATTTTATTATCACGTTGTGTTTTGAATACTTATTGATTAGAAATATTGCATGATGATATGGTTCAATGTGATTTTGTAACAAGTTATGACATATTTTTCAAGTTTTATTAGCATTATCAGTCTTTTCTTAAAATATTTAAAGCAAAGTATGATAAATGTAATTATTTGATTATCTTACGAACTAAACAGATCTTACCTTTTCATATTTTTCATACGTCAGGACTATTGGAAGAAATAAGCAATATCAAATAATTTACTGCACCCCACACAGGAACAAACACGTGCGTTTATATAATATGTGTACGTGAAGACACCAAAGATAAAAACGTTTTAATATAAAAAGCTTTTCAGGCGATAAAGCCAAATGGAAGGCTCTGCATTATGATATTCCACTAGTGATAAATTATCTAGAGTGCTACTAATATCGCAATAAATAAAAAGCACCCGTATCTATCACACAACCGCTGTATTTATTCGACCTCCCTTGGTGGGCCGTTTCTCGATAAACACCTTTTTTAATTTATTCCTCATAAATCTGTACTTAAATCTTTATTGGCACATAAAACTGAATACGTGCAAATAGTATTTTAATTGCAGCTCACAGTTTTATAATAAAGGTTCTAAAATTTTTATAATTCGAAACTATGTGAAGTTCTCCAAAATGAGAGTCAAGTTGAGTGGAAAATTTTATTACAATGTTTCTGGATTTTATCAAATCAATCTAGGTATACAAATATTCAAAAGTGCAATCGTGCTATTGAAAACGTGTCACTGAACAATCTCGGGGCCGTGGAAAATGATGAATATTGTATACACGTGTGTGGTTCACGCTTGTTTGTTGAAACTATCAAAACCGCTTCATCATCGTATGTTTCTAGGCTTTCTTTACAAGAACAAACCCAAGCAATAAATGATTTTATTGATTACATCAATAAATTTAATATATTTTTAGAGAATGAAGAGGGACATAAAGTAATGGAAATTCAAAATAACGCACTCTTAACTTTCCTTTTAAAAACAAAAATAATTATATACACGGTTATTTTTTTATCACCCTGGAAAATTTTAGGGACGCTTCAGGACACATCCAATATTATATAAAAAAAAAATAAAATGAAATAAAAAAAAAAAAAAAAAAAAAAATCTCTCAAAATGCTGTTCTCGACTAGTGCAACATTTTTTGTATTTTTTAAAAAATTAATATAAAATTAAGGATGGGGGTTTTTTTTTTATTTATATTTAAATCATTCTAATACCATGCCGTGAAGCGTCCCTTAAAATTTCCAGGGTGATAAAAAAATAACCGTGTATAACTGCAAAAAGTATAATATAATTGAAAATATTGAATATCAAATTATTCAAACGGCTTTATGTTGATATAACGAGTATTATTGAAAAATCATTAATGATAATATTTTGATTTCAGATATCGTCAAGCCCGTTATGCGGCAAGGCGCATGAAGAAGCGCGTCATTTTCAAGCATGGTGATTGTAACGTGGTCCAATGGAACGTGGCGAAGCGCAGGCGCCGATACTTGCAGGACATCTTCACGACACTCGTAGACGCACAGTGGCGCTGGACGCTGCTCGTGTTCGCTCTCTCTTTCATGCTCTCCTGGCTTCTCTTCGCTCTCATCTGGTGGCTTATAATCTTCACCCACGGGGACCTGAACCCTCCTGACAATCAAAACATCACATTCATTCCTTGCCTCAACAACGTCAACACGTTCACGGGGTGCTTCCTCTTTTCCGTCGAAACCCAACACACCATCGGCTACGGCTCAAGAACAACAAACGAGGAATGTCCAGAGGCGATCTTCGTCATGTGTATACAGAGTATTGTCGGTGTCTTCATACAAGCTTTTATGGTGAGCATCCTATATATCTTCTTAATGTTATGCTAGTTCAAATTACGGGAATTGTAGTCGTACTTTGCTGAGGTTGTTTGAAACATAAATTATAAAGCCATTACTCTTTTTTATGGCCTATTTAGCCATACAATTTATAGTCTGTAAAATGTTGTATACACATTACAAAACGAATGGCATCTGTATTTCTGGTGCCTAATGAAATAATTATAATAGACGAAGTTGATATAAAAACAATCCCTCGTTACGAATACGATTGTTTAGTGGGTGGTATTAAAATACATTTGAAACGTAGCCAAATATAAAACTGTAACAATCTATTTATCCAAGCTGTATCACTATTAAAAGTTGGATTTGTTATAAGTTAATGATGTGAATTCACGCGTAATCAGGGTTGTCAATATGAACAAATGAAAATGTTATAGAGTCATATTGAAAATTTCATTTCTAAATATATTCAAAAGAGTTGAAGTGTTTTGTTATTATGTAAACAAATGACTGTCATCGTAAAACTGTTCAGTATTTTTCGAGACTAGACCGCAAGGTTATTCTATTTTTAGGTGGGCATCGTGTTCGCAAAGCTTTCTAGACCAAAAAAACGTGCCCAGACCCTGTTGTACTCTCGGAACGCTGTCATATGCCTGCGGGATGGCCAACTGTGCCTGATGTTTCGAGTTGGTGACATGAGGAAATCTCATATTGTGGAAGCCCATATAAGAGCACAGTTAATTCGCCGCAAGGTATATAAATACGACAAAAAGGAGACTGGTTAGTGATTGGGGATTTCTGTCGGCACGCTTTCATAAGTTTGCGTAGAGTTCGTACTGATACCACTCTATGGTCCCGAACTGAATGAACATCTAAATCCGTTGGTAACAGAATGGGATGTTCACGGTTTGGGACGAAGTATCTCAATACTTTTTCTCTTGTCCATAGGTGGGTCTTATATTTGCAAAGCTGGCTCGAGCCAAAAAACGTAACACCACCCTCCTGTTTTCAAGAAACGCGGTCATTTGTCTGAGGGATGGGGGGTATTGCCTTCTGTTCCGAGTTGGAGATATACGCAAATCGCACATTCTTGAGGCGCACATCCGAGCCCAAATAATTCGGAAAAAGGTAATCTCCTGAACGATTCCCTGATCGTGCTGTAATCTATATTATTGTGTTGTGCATTGTTGTTATTACTAGCATTTATTATGACCCATCTACGGACATGCTCTGTGTAACTCACTAACAATGCTTGTCTTGTTTGCTTTCTTTAACACTTGCTTTCTTGATTTATTAATGTTTTCTTTGGGCAACACTCTTGAAGACATAAAACGTTGAAGCATTGAAGACGTTTTAAGTCTAAGAACTTATGAATTATGGTGTTTTGGTATCCAAATATATATTTTCTATATATAAAAATAATCTATAGCAGCTTTAATATGTTTCACAATTGAAAATAGTCAAGTCGCAAATTAGGTGATACGAATTTATTTCCTTGGACTTGAATGCGGAATTTTGCGTCTTCGTTCCAAACTTAATACCTAACAGCTCGAAATAAATGAAACTAAATAGACAATTCTATTAACACTATGTGCTACTGGTATATTGAGTTTTATATAAAACTTTAGTATTCAAATGGATCCGCTCGAGTTATAAAACTAAGCAATGAAACTGACTGAAAAATATGACTTTATATTAATATAGGCTACCCAAGAACACTTAAATGAATACCATCATCTTTTCCATTTGATATTTCTATTTTCATAACTTCTTCATAAAGTTTCGATCTGCATTTGTAGTCTTCTGTATAATATTGACTCTATTGTGAAGATTAACAATAAAGAGTGTATGTATCTGCAATTAATATAGCATGAATTTTCTTATATTCTCTGTAACTTTTTGAACTATTTTGATATTTTAAATGAAACAAGCGAACGGTATTTTAAATATAAGCCAGATAAAATTAGCGCAGAGGTCGAGTGATCGCCTAGTGCGCAACCGATCGCGGGTTCGATTCCCGTACTGGACAAATATTTTGTATGATACAGTAATTTGTTCCGGTCTGGGCATATGTGCATGTTTGTAAGTGCACCAACGACACAGGAAAAACATCCTAGAGTGGGGCGACGTTTTCTTCTTAAATAAAATATTATAAAAACTGTACACTCTTATTTTGTTAGGAATAAAATACTTTTAAGAGCTTTCAATAACATTTTTATCCATAGATGGTGTGAACATGTTGCTACTGAAATAACATTATAATTTTTATTGTTATTAAATTATACGTTTTAGTTTAAAATGTTAAAGTGTGACTTGATACTTAATTAAAAATAATAATATACTTACATATGATTTATAATAAAAATAAATGCAGTATTTTATTTAGATAACGTAAAAATGCTTTAGAAACAAATGATTTAAAGGTCTTAAGCTAAAATATTTGTTAAATTCAATTGTTGTGGGTGCACAATTATAACTAATTTACCTATATTATTATTGTTGTTTGCACATCTAACAGAAATAATGTACATTCTGGAAGAAGTACATAATAATTTACACTATAAAAACAGCTTTGTGATTTCGATAACAACTAACCCAGAAACAGATAAGGATAAATTCATCAGTCAACTCTCCGGTTAACAGTTTAAATAAAAAGTTCACTGACAAAATGGTAATGAGCTGGAACTTTTTTTCTCAACGCAATTGTGTAACAATATTCCTGCCTTAACTAATTTGGCAACTAAAATTAGGTTAAATTAGCATTCTTTAAAGTATTACAAATCTATTTAACAAAGGTTTACTGACATTCTAGTCTCAATCACAAAGTCATTGGATTTCCCCCCAGCTATTACTGAATCTATAATCATCATCATCATATAAGCCAATAGACGCCCACTGTTGGACATAGGCCTCCCCCAAGGATCTCCATACCGATCGGTCCTGCGCCTCCCGCATCCAGCGGTTTCCCGCGACCTTCACCAGATCGTCGGTCTACCTTGTGGGGGGCCTACCAACACTGCGTCTCCCGGTACGCGGCCGCCACTCGAGGACCTTTCCGCCCCAACGGCCGTCAGTCCTACGAGCGATGTGTCCTGCCCACTGCCACTTGAGGTTTGCAATTCTTTGGGCTATGTCGGTAACTCTAGTTCTTCTACGGATCTCATCATTTCTGATGTGATCACGTAGAGAAACCCCGAGCATAGCCCGCTCCATTGCCCTTTGGGTGACTTTGAGCCTTCTGATAAGACCCATTGTAAGCGGCCACGTCTCAGTTCCGTATGTCATCACTGGCAACACGCACGAATTGAAGACTTTCGTCTTGAGACACTGCGGTAGATGGGCCGAGAATATGCTGCATATATGAATCTATAATGAAAGATCTATTTTAAAAAACTGTGATAATAATAGTGCCATGATAATACTGAAATTGCTCCAATGATATCTTAGAGCATTTACTCTAAGAATGATATTAAGGTAATAAACCGAATTTCATGTTTATTTACAAAACAGCTTTTTACTGTTAGTTATCTATCGTCAACAGGTTGGTATCTACGACACCTTTCCGAATATATTTGTATACTAGCTGTGCCCCCGACTTCGTCCGCGTGGAATAGTAACGGCTGGACCGATCTTGATAACAAGAAACCTGTGTTATACCTTATATAATTAGCTATCTATTAGTGAAAGTCCCGTCAAAATCGGTCCAGCCGTTCCGGAGATTAGCGGGAACAAACAGACAGACAAAAAAATTTTAAAATGTGTTTTTGTTATTGGTACCCGATATACATTCATACCCATTTATTAAAAACTTGTTATTTTGACATTACAAACAGACACTTTAATTTTATTTATTTGTATTTGATGTATAGATAATTGTTAATTCCAACGGAAAATTTATGAGTTGCATTTCACCATAGATCACGCGAGAGGGTGAGGTTCTGCCGTTCTACCAGCAGGAACTGAAAGTTGGCGCGGACGGAGAGGAAGACCGCCTCATGTTCATATGGCCTATGACCATCGTTCACAAGATCAACGAGAAATCGCCACTCTATAACCTCTCCGCCTCCGACATGCTAAGAGAACGCTTCGAAATTGTTGTAATGTTAGGTAAGACAGATTATATTTTACATTTCTTAAAATTAAGATAAGGTACATCGATTAGAATTGCTAATATCGCATAGATCATCTAGGAAATGAGCATAACACAGGATATAACTCAAAAATAACTCTTAGGTACCTTTTAAAAGTCCTTGTTAATTCGACTGACTTTGTTTAAAAAATATTTTATGAGTTTTTGTTACTCCAAAATTAGAAATTAGATCCGATGTCCAAGTTTATGACGTCACTGTCTGATATTAAATATGATCTCTCCACGTGTTCTTGGCACTTCTTTGACACCACCTTGGTCGCTTGCCCTGTACTTCCCGAGCGAAAACGTACTTCTTAAATATGTTTGTCAATGTAGCGATTTGTACGTGTTTTTGATACTAAAAATAATGTTATTACAATTGTCTAAACTGAAAGTATTATTTGTAGCACCTAGCATTTATATAATTTTGTGGATTTAATTTTTTATGTAGGTATTGCATGCATTTTCTTTAAACTAATCTCTTATTTAATTGAAATCAAAGAATATGCAGAAATGCTTCTACAGACTTTGATATTTCCCATAATTGTCTATGATGATGTGTGCTATCTCGACCTGAATGCAGATCTACTCAATAAACTTGACCGACTTCTAAATAACTGCATTCGATTCGTTTATAATTTAAAAAAGTTTGATCATGTTTCTGAACATCGGCTGCGTTTGAAATGGTTGTCTATACGGCAACGTCGGCACATGAGAACTTTGACTACACTCCATTCATTACTTAATAGTCCCAACAAGCCCAGTTATCTTAACAATAGTTTTGAGTTCCTATGTTCCTCACATGATAGATCCCTTCGTTCTACCTTTAATGGTCTCCTCAAATGCCCCGCCCACAAATCTGATATCATACACTCTTCTTTCTTAATCCAGTCAATCCTGTTATGGAATGTTCTCCCACTTGACGTCAGAAAGTCATCAAGCAAACTAAGTTTTAACAAGAAATTACGAATGCTATACCATGAGAATCTTTTTACTCCTGTTGATTAAGGATATGCAGATTATCTTCGAAATATCATTTCGAATGTCATTTTCGTTTTATAGTTTTGTAAATTAATAGTCGGCACATATATATTAGTTTATTTTATTTATGATATTTATATATTAGTATATTATGTATATAGCATTATGTATATACCATTATCCAGTATTTTTTTACGATTAAAGTATTACATCTACTTCCTTTTCTCTGCACCACCCAAAGGTTGACTGACAGATAATGCCTTTGTCATTAAGTCCGCCTCTGTACACAAATTGTACTGGAAGTTTAAATAAATAAATAAAAAATAAATGATATGTTACTCCTAAGATAATGTGGCATCTGGCTCGCATGCTTCTATCATATGATTTATTTTATATCATTTGCTTCATCCTGTTTGCTTCTGTTTTCCAGAGGGTGTTATTGAGTCGACTGGCATGACGACGCAGGCTCGCAGCAGTTTCTTGCCATCAGAAATACTCTGGGGCCACAGATTCGAGACCATGGTCACATTTAGAAAGGACACAGGGGAATATGAGGTCAGTAGCAGACTTCTAGTGACATTCTTTGAAGAGAACTTATTTCAAATTCTAAAATCTACAGAAAAAGACCTTTCCACGTACTTAGTGACGTTAATTATTAAAACCAAATTTTAACTCAGCAACACTGAATTGCTAAATCTTGTCTGTGCATAAGTCCTTACTTTAATAAGACATGCAAATTCAAACAGGAGAATGCAGATTGGCAAAATAGAGGAAATTAATAGAGGCCTCGTTTTTCGCCCAGAGTCCATCACAAACGAGAATGCTACGATCATATTTTATCATTGTCATATTAATCAATTTTTCAATTTACTTTTTGGTATAGAACATTAGTGAGATCACACCGATACACACATCCCTTTTGTCATGAACGCTTGCCAGAAGTTTTTTCCTGTAGTTTTGTTTGCTATTACAACATGGAACAAAACAAGTTGTCGAGTTCGTAGAATTGTATGTTTTACGATGAATAAAATCAAGATATGACTTCATTTCCTTATATCTATCGTAGTCACTTTTCACGTAGAGACAAAGGTGTCTGGACTCTAGATATGTTAATGAGCTCGCTATATTTTTTAAACCACAGATACCTATAAACATTTTTTTTTCATTTTACGTAACGTTCTTCGCTAATACAATATGTAAATATTGAAAACAAAACATTCTTTTCACATACTTCCAATAGATTTTACTACTAATTTCAACACATTTTGTAAACGATTGAGTAACATGACAATGGAACAGATGGTTTTCTAGAAACAGAGATAATATGAAACAGTCACAATTATTTGTGTTCAACAGAAACATTTTGTCCTACAAAACGTTTTATAGAACAAGGTAAATGTTAAACATTTCATTGTGTGTTAATCTTCAACGTAGCGGATTACGATATCTCATGAATGAGTAAGTGGTTATTCTATTTCCATTACAGTCAGACTTTCCTTAATATAATTATTTTAGTATTCTAAAAACGAGGTATCTTAAAACTTACTCGTTTAGTTGGCATTCATGGATACCTATAGTACCTAAATAGCGCGACTATCCATAGTTTGACTGACGCCTTAAGGCGCATAGTGGCCTAATGACCTTGCTTGATCGTCTCGAACTGATTACATAGGCGTTTGAGGGGAATATTTAAGCAAACCTTTACGCGTAAGATGAATTATTTCAATTAAAAATACTAATGGGCCCGGCAGATTACAGCGCCACCTACCGGGTCCAACTGTACTTTTAAACCTTTCTTGGACCTATTTAAATACACATAGAAATTTGGTAAGAATCTGTCGAGCTGCTTAAGAGTTTTAGCGAGACTAACACACAGCGTTTCATTTTATATATAAGAAAGATTTATGAAGAGAACCGGTTTTCTCTACAGTGATTTTTTAAATGATTGACCCTACTATGCGCCTTAATAATGAAACTGATAATGGAAATAATGTTTATAATGCGTTGTTTACTCTAATGTACCATTGACGGCATAATGTTATGGTAGTTAATCGTATATCGCTTAACAGCATAAGTACATGAAAATTGTGATTGTAAATGTTTAATTTTTCAGGTGGACTACACAAGATTCAACAACACGTACGAAGTAGACACGCCTCTGTGCTCCGCGAAACAGCTCGACGAACTACGCGCCACTGTATCTACATCCCAAAAATTAGGTCAGTGCTATTTTTAATTGCCTATAAGGAGAGTAGTGAGAGGTTATTATAAAATGTTTACGTTGTCTATTTTACAATTAATATGATTTCAGATGGGAAATTTTATAGCATATCGGCAATCGGCCATCGTATAGATTTGATCATTTTATTTGATTGAAACCAATTTTTAATACGTTTTGTCTTACATATATCTCTATATATAATAAAATCGTAGGGGTACAAAAATCTGTAATTGCGAAATATTAAGAAAAAAAATACACAGGTCGCCTTAAAATCATTAGCAGAACACGATAGAATAGTTTTTAAAAAAATTGTTTGTTTGTTGGTTTGTTTGTTTGTTTGTTTGTTTGTTTGTTTGTCTGTTTGTCCGGAAAGATCTCCGAAACTACTGGACAGAATTTGATATGGCTTACACCATAATGCTTAGAATTTTCCGGAAGAACATTTAGGCATAATTTCGTTTGTTTAAATTCACTTTTTATTTTTAGTGAAAAAATACCATATAATATTTTCGAATTGGCTTTAGGTAGAAAATCAACATGGCGCACGTGAAATTATTTTGACAAGTCTGTCACATAGTACAAAGAGAAGGTATTTTCTTCCACGAAGGAAAGGCAATGGAACTACGCCATACAGCCTGATCTTAAGTAATTGGATTTCGAAAATTGAAAGGCAGGAATGAAGTGTTTCACATAGTACAAATGAAATTTAATATTTTCTGTTAATGGCTGTGCCCAACTGGATTTCGCCAACCAAATTGTCTTTTTCTTATGTCGTACCGTGGTGGTAAGGCAAAAAGGTCAAGTCATAAAACCAATGTATAAAGCATTTTTTATGATAATACTTATCGAGTGACCATAAAATTTGTAGATTGGTTTAATTCTTGACTAATTTTTACAAAATCGGTACAATTTTTGAAATATTTGAAATGTTGAAAAAGGAAGATACTCTTTTCAAGGTATTTTGAAAGATGTTATATGTTTTTACATTAGGACTAAGGAATCAAACTCTTTCATCCATTTAAAACAATTAAAAGTAATAGATTAATATTGATAATTAAAAAAAATATCTGACTGCAATGTTCTGGTTTACGCGTAGAGGGACGGGACGGGACTCTTGATCCTAATGTCTAAAATGACGGATCACATTTTTTTGGATCCACCCAAGGAACATGGATATCGAACGAAGAACCTAAAGAGTAGAACACATTGAACCTAGCCACGTTGACTTAATTTGACATGACTGCCGATAAAGTTCGTTTCCAAACCCAGCGATATGCATATCAAATGAAAGGCCTTGATGAGTAGAGCACTATGAACCTAGCAACATTGACATAAATTCAACATGGCCGCCGCTCAAAAAAGGTGGAATAAAGTTAGTTTCCAAACCTAGCAATATGGGTATCAAATGAAAGGCCTTGAAGAGTAGAGCACTATGAACCTAGCAACATTGACATAAATTTAACATGGCCGCCGCTCAAAAAAGTGGATAAAAGTTAGTTTCCAAGCCTAGCAATATGGGTATCAAATGAAAGGCCTTGAAGAGTAGAGCATTAGGTACCTAGGAAAATCGACCTAAATTCAACATGGCCGCCGCTCAAAAAAAAAAGATAAAAGTTCGTTTTCAAACCCAGCAATATGGGTATCAAATGAAAGGCCCTGATGAGTAGAGCACTATGAACCTAGCAACATTGACATAAATTCAACATAGCCGCCTTAAAAAGAAGAATAATAGTTCGTTTCCAAACCTAGCAATATGGGTATCAACTGAAAGGCCTAAAAGAGTAGAGCATTATGAACTAAGGAAAAGTGCCCTAAATTAAACATGGCCGCCGTTCAAAAAATGGATAAATGTTCGTTTTCAAACCCAGCAATATGGGTATCAAATAAAAGGCTTTGATAAGTAGAGCACTATGAACCTAGCAACATTGACATAAATTCAACATGGCCGCCGCTCAAAAAAGATAGATAAAAGTTCGTTTCCAAACCTAGCAATATGGGTATCAAATGAAAGGCCTTGATGAGTAGAGCATTAGGAACCTAGCAAAATCGACCTAAATTCAACATGGCCGCCGCTCAATAAAGGTGGATAAAAGTTCGTTTTCTAATCTAGCAATATAATGTAGGTATCAAATGAAAGGTCTTCAAGAGTAGAGCACTATGGACCTAGAAATATTGACGTAAATTCGACATGGCCACCGCTCAAAAAAGATAGATAAAAGTTCGTTTCCAAACCTAGCAATATAGGTATCAAATGAAAGGCCTTGAAGAGTAGAGCACTATGAACCTAGGAAAATAGCACAAAATTCAATATGGCCGCTGCTCAAAAAAAACTGTTAAAAGTTCGTTTCTAAGCCCAGCAATATGGGTATCAAATTAAAGGCCTTGATCAGTAGAGCACTATGAACGTAGCAACATTGACGTAAATTCAACTTGGCCGCCGCTCAAAAAAGTCGGATAACAGTTGCTTTTCAAACCCAGCAATAGGGGTATTAAATGAAAGTAGGCCCTGAAGGGTACCTTTAGCAGCCATGCTCGAAGTGTGTTCCGCGGAACCCTAGGGCTCCACAATACCCCTATAA
The DNA here is from genome assembly GCA_963935595.1 of Schoenobius gigantellus. Lineage (NCBI taxonomy): Eukaryota > Metazoa > Arthropoda > Insecta > Lepidoptera > Crambidae > Schoenobius > Schoenobius gigantellus. The sequence goes on from OZ012543.1 coordinate 34,319,721, forward strand.
GGGTTCCGAAATAATTTAGAAAAATCAAAACACCCTCTCTGGTCGTACTTTTATTATGCTTATTAATAAAGAATACACTTTTAAAAACTATTGTTTTATTTTAGGGTTCCGTCAAGTATTTCGCTTTCCAAAAGGGTTTCGTCACCAAAAAAGTTTGAGAACCGCTTCGGGGCCTATTGGATGTTAGATGTTACCTGTGTTTAGTGTCCTTCGAGACCGTGATAATGCAACGATCGTGAACTGACTAACGATAACTCCAAGTTTGTGTGTTAGATGTTAGTCATCACGGCGAGTTTGCTAACCGAACTATGCCAGCAACAATATATCGCACAGTACACGTTACAAAAACGGAAGTCTCAATATATTTTAAGGCTAACCGCATAAATACGTTTTTTCGCATTCGTTTTCTGAATGCGGGCATCCGAATGCATCAAATCTATACAAAATACTCATTGACTGCCGCACACGTTCGTTTTTATTACGAACGAAACACGTTCTGTACGCACGTTTAGGTAGAATGGTAGAAATCTCGAATGAGAAGAAACGAACGTCTGCGCTACTTTCACGAAACTCCGTGTCTGTATTCCGTGATCGGATATCGAATACGGAAAACGTATTTGTACAGTAACCCCCCCCCATTCATGCTATACATTAACTCTACGAAAACCGCCAGTATTACGAGTGACATAAGAACGATTCAAAGGTCAAACAGTATAGCTTGACAAGGAGCTTACTGTACGACCAGTCAAAATTGGCCAAGTTGTCATATCCAAAAAATATATTTTGTTGGTGTTACCAACACCCATTATAAAATCTAAACTTTAATCGTATACAGTTCTAATTTATTAACAATTGTTTCTTTTAATTCGAAACATGAATACGATAAAGATTATTCTTGCAACTGTGTAGTTCTTTCTACTGAAGAAGAATTTATTAATATTAATAATGTCTCTAAAACAATAATTATACTTAGTGTTTATAGTAATATGTAATATATTTAATTTTGTGGACTGTTAGAAAAAGAGCATTACGAACCTACGAAAATTGTCCTAATTTCGAAATGGCAGATGCTCTAGAAAGGCTGAATAAAGTTGAATCATTATGGAATAAAATGGAGGAAAAAACTAAACACTGTGTTAAGTATTTTGATGGCGAAACGTAGTTCGCGGGCACAGCTAGTTTTTAAATAAAACGCTAAATAATTCATATTTCATAGAATTATTACACAATTCCTGTGATCTTCATTAGGTCATTCAATTCAAAAGTGTCCATTAACTGACGAGTTACAAAATCATCATGAGTGAAATTGGTAGAATTTTTATAAAACATGATTTTATTACTTATACAAAACTAAGATCCATTAGTCATTAATTTCTGTTTTTTTTTTGTCTTTTAACGCCTCAATCTAGATGTAGCCGACAAAAACAAATTTAAATTAGGCAACATATTCAAATTTCTAAGATGCTAATTTAAAAAAAAACGTTTTCAGATAAACTCCTGGGCACAATTCCGAAGTCGTTCTCCAACGACACGCTAGACTGTAGCTCCGTAGATTCGATGTCGCTGGACGAACACATCGAGATCAAAATCCCCGAAGCGAGAGCCAGGGAAAACCGTCTGATGGCGCAGAACAACTTCGTTCAGCACGTTAACGAGAAGAACAGGAATCAAAGCAACACACACCTGGCAGTGGAAGGTCTGGAGATGGCCAAGAATGTTCCAGAAAAGACGGAGGTTAAGCAAGTGGAGAGCCAGCTACCGAGGAACCATAGTCACGCCAGTATGAAGAGAGTGCACGGCCTCACGCCCAACGGCATCGGCCATGCTGCGCTTGGTTCCGAAAAGAAAGATGATCATGGCAAAATTAAGAAGTAAGTAAATTTTGTAGCACAAGCTGATAATCTACTTATGGTCTTCTATTCTTACGCTATTTCAATAAATGTCATTGTAATAAAGTTATAACATCGTGTCCCATCGATGAGCAAACACGATATTATGAAAGCGATATATCGCGGTGAACTGTCAAAATATGATAATAACGTATTGTATTTTGACAGTTTACGGCGATAAACCGCTTTATCATATCGTGTTTTGGTGGTTAGGTACTTTAGTACTATTATTTATTCTGTGGTTAGTCTACGGGGCGAAATTTGTAATAATACGCGTTTCCTAGGAAACTCATTACAATTGGGATGATGACTGAATTCAAATTTTTACGTCTCGTCATTAAATATTAAAAAACCGTGGAAAAAGATGCAGTCCTGTGAAATTAGAATTAAAATCGGCTAAGAAATACATTAGATACAAGCATTTTAAGTTGTTAATTTGAAGGCGATTAGACAGAGAGATCCGACATCAACCGTGACGTCATTGTTGAGTACGGCCATATAAACTCCTTGTAAATTGCCGTTTTGCTAGAAAGAGATGGAGAAAAATCTTTAATGCCTTATATCTTGCTTGTTTTTATAGTTATTCGAAAACCGTTTTTTTCTTTCTGTTTATTATATGATTGAGCTTAAATTTAAGCAAAAAAATTTTTTTTGTCATCTAGCCAATTCACGATAAACGTGACATGTCATTCCTTGGAGCTTGAGCTGTCTCTATACTAAAGTCACTAACTCGTTTAGCTGTAAAAGCCAAACAGACAGACAGACTTTCGCCTTTATAATATTCGTAGGGAATGTATTTTGTCGATACGGGCATCTGTAGTAGATTTATTTTTCCTGACTGAGGGACAAATTCGGAGTTAGCTTTTGCATTATGTCAAAAAATATTATCGCTATACATTTGGAATATGTGACCCAAGAATGATTTATGATTATGCGATAGAAACTAAAACTAAATGTTATTTAGTAATTAAATTACTCGAAGTACATCAACCAATTATGCTGTCGTAATGTATCCTTATAATAGTCTTACATCAATCGCTAAAAAGTTAACTGAGTTTTCAAAAGCTTAGAGATTCTATGGCCTACCATATAACGTACGATAGATTTAATGTTGCGTGTTTTAAGCGTTTGATTTTGATATATGAGTAAAGAATAATAGAACCACATTGTCATGGCATTGTCACTCGAATTTTATCATGAAATATTTTTTAAAGTGAAAACTTTTTTTGGCACAGCACTTTTGGGACGAAAAAAAGCATTGAACTCATATGACCGTCATGCTCAGATACATATACCTGGTGTAACTTAACGCCGAAATATTATTTAAGAGGCATAATAAAAGTTAGATATGACATGGATCCTAGGTGCTTGTTTTAGATCTGGAAACCTAATACCTTCCGAGTTAATCGACTTTATACTAAAAGCAAAACTTTCAAGTGACAACCGTAGTCCAGCTGACTATGGAATTGACATAGATAGATGTAAACACAGAATGAAGAAAATCGCACGATGTAGGGCTGTCGACAGTTAGGATCAAAAAATAATTTATTTAGTTTGTATGGGAAAAAAGTAGATTGATTAGTCCTAATATTTTCCTATAGAATCTCCACTTCTCAGTCCACACCCTGTATATAACATTTCTCTATAAAATGTATATATAGATACAACAAAATGAATATAATAGTAGAACGAAAAAGATTTCAAGAAAAAATAATTACTCCTTAAAAATAGTATTTCATAACAACCTAAAAAAATGTTTACAACTTTGTGAAACTAAGAAGTTTTTACTTCTGACGTGCAGTCCTACGATTGAATGATTTATTTTTAATAAGTAGATCATTCTAGCACAGGGTTTCCCAACAAGTGAGGCGCGTCTCACTTGGGGGGCGTAGAGTGAACCAAAGGGGGGGGGGGGGGGCGCAGCGAACGGCTCCAGATTTTATCTGTATAACTGTATAAAGTATATTGAGGAAAATGATCTTCGCTGTGCACTGACTACTATGAAGCCAAGAATTCACCAATTGGTTAATGCAGCCCAGTGCTCTCATTAATTGTATGTTTTACTTTTCTTAGTCGATTACCTACTTGTGAATAAAATTAACACGCCAATATTTTCATCGTTTGTTTCATTTGACTCCGTATTTCGGGACCTAGGGGGGCGTAGTATTTAACCACAATGTTGGGCCAACATTAGGTTAAAGTTGGGTGAGGCGCATAGGGTAAAAGGTTGGGAACCTCTGTTCTAGCACCATTCCGACAGTAAAGTATCTGGTCTGACTTCAGTTGTGACACAATATTTTTTTTCTTTTTAGATCATCGAGCGGAAACCACGTAATAGAGAAGCCAGTGATTCCTATCTTGGTGACGTCGCCCGATCCAGACCCCGTCTGACGGTTGCCTCGCGGTCGCGACGACTTGTCAATTGTCGCGCGCAATAACCGCAAGCAACTGCCCAACAATCGCGCTAGGTTCGTCTGCGAGAACATTCGGACCACTCGATCTAAGGAACGCTAGTTAATGAGTCTCGGACATGAGACGTGGAAAAAGACTTAGATAGTAATGTTAGTATCTGCCTACTATCGCAGATATATAAGGGCTTACAAAATAATAGGCGCTTGGATATAATATCGTCATTGTTATTAGAGTTTTTGTTACTTAGGCTCGTATTAATGAACGCGTCTTAAAGTTGAGATCAATCTTAAGCTGCAGTTTTGACCTTTAATGTATGAAACATCTGTCAAAAACAGTATCCTAAGATCGATCTCATTCTTGAGTTGCAATTATTAGTTATGTTTGCCTTATAACAAAAATTACAAGTGTTTTCTAAAGTTATCTAGGTAGTAGTAGATTTTTTAAATTGATTGCTTCTCTTCCTTTTTTGACATTTCGAGTATTTTTCACGAGTATTTTTCTGAGTATTTTGCGACATTAATGAAATGGTAAAATAAGTGTCAAAGTAAGAATACAATGTTATTTTTTAATTTCTTCTAACTCAATTTATTGCGAATTTTAAATAATGGTAACTTTATTACGGATCTTTATTATACTCGTACCCGTAATAAATATGTATGACATGAAGGGATATAATAAATATTTTTTTAGATTTTAATGTAGGTATTCGATGTTCAGCCCAGTATAGAAAGTCCAAAAATATTATTAATTTTGTAAATCCTTATATTATTATAATTAATTAGATGAATTCCTTTTATATGCGATGATTGGAAATGTATGTGAATCGAAGAAGTCGATAAGTAAATTATTATTATAGCAAAAACAATATAAATATTAGGGGGATATATCAACGTTAGACTGCTAGCTGTGACAATTTTATCTTTTGTTACAATGTTAAGTGCTTCGAACGCTGTTATTTATACCAAAATTTTATAATTAGGTACTTGTAACATATAATTTATTGATGAGTCTTTGAGACGTTCTTTTTTTTAGGAAATATCTTTGAATTTTATAAAAAAAACCATTTGTACCCATACTATACAATTAATATATGTCGATAAATGATAAACCTCGCGCGAAGTTTACTGAAGTGTTTTCTATTCTTAAAAAAGATGACGCCATTGTTTATTGTCATGTTTACTTAAAGTCAGTTATTTCAATTGAAGATTCGTTGTAGATACAAGTTGAATTACTGATTATTTCTAAGCAAATTAAGTATTTCCAGTAAAACTTATTTTATTAATAATACTAATAAAAGCATCTAGGAAAACTTTTTCATGTTCATAATCTGTGCTAGCTCAGAAAAGTTTTATCTTTAAAATGAGAGGTTAATTTATAAACATTCTTTCTCTAAAATGGCTTGCAACAAATTATGTTGAAACAATGTCAATGTGCTGTATTTAACTAAAAACACGGAAAATGAAATCTTACTACGAAAAGAAAATAAAGGCTTAAAAGAAAAGCTATTTTCCTATCTATTTATTCTCTCTATGGTGACTTACCTATGGCCTTTTAATAAAAAATATCAAATATGAATCATTAAAAGATTTGTGTATTATGTCATATTTCGATGATTGCAATGAAATTTGTGTAATAATATATTCTTTAAAAAAAGTGATCACGGTCAACCTTTATAAGGGCCAATGAACCAGTTAAAATAGATGCTAAAACATATACCGGGCTAAATTTAAAAGTAGAGCCAAAACAAATAATCTGATAGTAATTATTGGCTTTAGCTCTACATTGAAACTCTACTTTTAATCATTAACATAACTATTAATATTTTTTTTTCATAAAAATGTCATTATTCATAATGCCGTTAAAAGTAAAACGTGTGGCGAGATCTAATCTGACTCAAAGAAAATACTCTTGTACACATTAAAAATACTACGGACAACTAAATGGAACTCTGCAGTCCTTGTGACTTTCTTTTTAGATATTTTTAAATACATGTTGTTTAAAAGTATAATGTTTTTAAAATATATCATTAATACAGTCTTTTACACCTTTATTTTGATTTATAAATAAGAGTTATTTTTAATTTGGCTCCAAATTTAAATGTAGCTGTAGAATTATAATGTACAGAGGGTATATCGATGATATACTACCCCCGATGGTAGGTATTATGTCACAAATGCTATTGTAATCAATGTATTGAAATCGAGTAACTCATACGAAACAATATGAGAATTTACTTTACTTTTTACAATATTTATTAAAATATCTACTTTTTTGCCTCATATCGTACTCATATCCATTCAATATAATTTTACCTGTTAAAATACAGTGTTCTTCTGCATAACTTTGAATAATTAGGGAATAAAATTTGACCGTTTTTATGGACATTATCATATTTATATGGTGTCTTAGAATGACAAATGGGATTAAATCCTTAAAAAAGTGCAAAGCATTATCGAAGAGTATTTCAAAAGTCTGTAAGTATAACGTTATTTATACAGCTATTTGTGCATTGTGAGTACTTAGTGGCTTAGTTTTAAAGTGCCTAATATATATATTTTAGTAAAATAAGCTTCATCATGACGACAGGGTTAAATCAACGATATATGTATGTATAATATTATACCTTATTTAAATTATTAACGACTATTGAGAAATATAACTTACCTATATCTATTTTAATTATAAATAAAAACCTATTCAAATTATTTATCTTTATACTCATCGCTATGTGTACTATTTTGTGATATAGGTATAGGTATACATTAATCACTCAGTTAAACTTAATATTATGGCTTCCATTATTCCTTAATAGGCACTTTGTTATAATTAAGTTTAAACCTTTGAATCATAAAATACAGTAAGTGTTAGTGTTACTAATGCTTGTTATATTGGTACAATATTTTAGTACGATTTTATTCTGTAGAATAATGCTAATATTTTTCTAAATATTGTTTTATTCTATGGTATAACTTGGAGACGTGTAGAGCGGCGCGGGCGCTGCCACCGTCCCCACAATGCCTGTATTAGCCTGATATAGCTAAATATCAGAATAAAACATTAACAATTAGAAAAAAATCACTTTTATTTCATATAAAGATTTTCACATCTACCCTTACGCTGTATTTTAAGTTATTCTAGTGTTTGCCTTGGATCAAAATCTAATACGCATGTATTAAAATAATCTTCTACTATATAAAAATCTTGTGTCACAGTGTTTCTTATCGAATTCCTCCAAAACGGCCGATTTTTATGAAATTTTTTGTGTATATTTGTGGACGGTATTAAAGAATAAATTAACATTGTATTTTTTTTCATTCAGTGGAAAATCTAAATTTTTACAAAAAATAAAAGCCGACTTCAAAAATAATTAAAATCTTTTGCTTCATAACATTAGCTTTGCCATCATCAACAAAAAAAATACAAATAGGTACCTGATCACGGGAGAGACTGAACTATATCAACGACCTAGATTTTTTTATTCTTTTTTACAGACGATTTTATTTCAATGGTCGTAGAACAATCATATTGAACGCAATAACTAGTGCCCAAACTCGATTTTTTCGAATCGAAATGTGTACTGAATTACATTTATTTTATTCTATTCTTGCGCACATTATTACTGGATACTTACACTAACAAAAAGTACTTTTGACAAGACACAAGTGGCATTAAATGTGAACAAAAAAAAAGAACATAAACATTGGGTAATTTTTTTCCCTTTTTTCAGTCATGTGAGGATAAACAAGACAATAAACATGTGTCAACCCTGAGAGTGGAGGACTAACATACAGACTTGTTTCGCCTTATTACAAAACATGGACTAAAGATAGTCCTGGTTTAAACCAAGTTGACGCCGTCTCTATCTATGTATATTGACACAAGTGAAAGCGCACTACGTTTAAACCAAGACTAACTTTAGACCAAGTTTACACCAGGTTTTGTAATAAGACCAGTCTAGTAGGCATCAGTCTCCCACAAAATTAATTATATTGTATACACTAATATGCCTTCCTTTTATGTACTGTAATTTTGTGGGTGAGAAATAAATATACTTTATTGTTATTATTTTAAAAAAAATTAAAAAAAATTCTAGAGAGGGCCACCCTTATCACCTAGGGGATAAAAAATATCCTACGACTTAACCTCAGAGCTACCGCATATACACAAAAAGAATCATAAAAATCGGTCAAGCTTCTGAATCTTTTTATCTGGCTCGATCGCGCTCATCACAATATTTTCTCTACGTTTTTCTATACCACTAATTGTATCAAATATATACGCTCTTTTTAAATCCCAGCTTATTATTTGCTTTCGTTTGCTGCATGTCGATTCTGTAAAATTCGAACAATAGCTCGCACCTCACTTCGATATTCACGCTCACTTCGCATAAGATACAAGATACCCTTACATAGTCATTATCACGAGTTAGTAGCGATAAAATTCTAATAAATACCTCAGAACTAGTTTTTATCACCTTCAGAAATAATTTTAAATGTATTTTTAAACTATGATAATAAACTTTGCCTGTTTTCACTCACAAAATAGCAACGTTTTATTTGACACTTTGTTTCGAGTTCGTGTGCGAAGTGAGCTTCGAAGTGAGCTTCGAAATGATAAAGGAATTCCCTTTACGGAATGCCACTTCATACGTCATCCCATATTTATAATGTCAAAATCTCACGGTCACTCTAGTTCCACTCGCTGCCACGCTCGCAAGTGTAGCGCTGTAGCACAGATTACTTTCAAATCTACATTCGAATTTTGAGAATGCCAATCTAAGAACTCACTGCGGAATCAGATTCGAAGTTTAAAGTGAGGTTTTACAGAATCACACTACTGTACACCAAACTACCCATACATTTAAAAAGCAATGATTAAATACGAGTATACTAATATTATGTATAGTTGTAAAGCTGCTACTTGATTTTATGTCGCCTACACTCTACTTGACATATTTTTATAAGTTAGCTAAGCGACCTTTAATAACGCCTCCTCTGTAGTTAAGAGCACCTGAGGGAGATTGTAATGGAGACTTAGGGGGAATCACTACATTAAATGCCCTGGGATTTGTGCTAGTAAATGCTGGAGTACTCATGATTTGCGATAGTTAACTCGAACCCGTCAACGGCAATGCACCACAACCCGGCTGATTCTTTCCCTGGAATGATACGAAGTACAATATAAGCACATGTTATAATGAGTGAGGGTTCTAGGGCCCTACCATGATCGCTTAGAGCGAGATTAAAACAAAATTTGCCGAGACACTGCTATTGCAGGGTTTAGCGCCTTCTCTCTCACTGCGGTTTTAATACTGTTTCAGGCGATGATGGTAAGGGGACTGTAGGCTAGTTTTTTTATTGCTGCTAAGTTGGCAAACAAGCAAACTGCCCACCTGATGGTAAGTGGTAAACAGTCACCTATAATACATGTGGCACCTGTGAGATTCGCAGTAAAACTGCAACCCCACAAGGGCCACAGTGTACGTTGCCAACTTGTGACTTAAGATGTAAAGTCACGGTACCCAGTAATTTCAGTACCATATTTTACCCTTCAAACCGGAACACAGCGATGCAAGCACTGCTGCTTTGCAGCAGAAATAGGTAAGACGGAGGTAACCAAGCACACGACCCTGGTACAGAGTCTCCCTCCGGTAAGTTCCATGAATAAACCACTGCTGAACCAAATTGAATATCTTCGATCATTTGAAAATCTATCAATGAGCTCCGATAGATCGATAGCTATTAGCAATGACCATTGATTGAAACTGAGCCAATGCCAAAGACTTAGGCAATGGCTCAGTTTCGGTTTGACTGGAACTTTTTAGTAGAATTTTATTGAACTTCTGGTTGGCACATCTTACCGTTATCAATTATAATTATGGAGCCTTACCACGATTGCTAATTAGAGCAAGACAAGGTTAAAACAATACTGAAACAGAGTCACTATTCTACCTTACAGTGCCAACTCTACACCATTTTTAATATTGTTTTATGCTATTATAGTAAATCCCCATGTCTCTTTTCTTTGAAGGTCCCTTTACAAAGGTCCAAAAATGTTCTTGATGTGCAGTAGGTTTAATAATACGTAGCAATCCTTCCAAAATGAATTTATTTAATGTTTAAAAAATGTTGTGTTATCTAATAAAACATGATGTTACCTGCAATATCCAAAAGCAAATGCGTCAATCTTCAACGGCTGTTGCCGAATTTCATTATACTTCATTCTCGACGCCATCTTCATTATTGCTATTCCGTAGGATGGTAGTGAAGAGCCAGTGTGTGTGCCTGCTCAGATATTCCCGCAAATTCGTTATGAAGCATAATCACTCTGCACTTTTGTGTTGTGAAGTGACGAACGTCTCAATACTCCCTACTAATAATCATCATCAAATTAACCCATACATACTCGTATGTCCCACATATCCCACTGCTCAGGTCTCTCAGAGGAGGAAGAATTTTTGGCCTACTTCAGCACGCTGATCTGGCCAGGCAGATTGGGAGCTTTGTTTGGTGTTTCCCATCTCTTCGCAGAGGCGTAATAGTGGTAAACTTCCTTAGTCAGCTCTTAGGCCATACACGGGGAGAAAGGGGCCGAGACATGTATGAACGATATGTCGTGATAATGTACAGTACTCCTACTCCGTTTAACACTCTTGACATAGAGACCGGAACCGTGTTGTTTTGGTAGATATGAAAGCAATCTATTATGATTAAAAATGACGTGTATCAATATTTTTGTTAGAGGATTACATTCTGTTACAGGTTAAAATGGGGATGCAAATTTGTAAAGTAAAATTATCATTTTCATTCATTAAAGTGGGAGAAAAAGAGAACCCTGGTGCACTGCAAAACTCCTCTATCAAGGGATTATCTACGCTATCCGTGTAATCCTCTTTTGGCGTTTTCCGGGACCTCACGCATTAGACGGTCATATGGCACGGCCATTATGGTTCTATTGTTAACCTAGTAACTGGTTAATTATAGAACCATATGAACGGTAGCACACTTGGTTGTGGGGATCAACAACCACAAATAATGGGCCGTCACGACTGGTCGTGGTCATGGCCTTCTAGTGCGCGAGGTCCCTTCAGGTCGGATCAACTAGCTGAGTCAGTCCAGGGATGCTACAGAAAATGAGTTCCTCACGATCCCAGATCACCTCATATTGGACAAAATGAACACTGTGGTTAGTTTAGTGCCACTTTAGCGCTCTGACTAGCCAGCATCTTACTGACGATAACTGGCAGAGAAAGGTCACCGCCGCCAAACGCCACCGGTAGCTGGGGACGTTCGGATCACTTATTTCAACTCCCATTAAAGGGTTAAATGGCGAGTAGAAATTTGAATGTAATGTTGTCGTTTTAGAACTAAGAAGTATAAAAATTAGAATCATAAATCAGAAAATTTATTAAATAAAAAGGGTAATTTTTTATAAGTAAGTTTTAATGTGGCCCTCCCCGATCATTTTAGACCATCGGGGAACTATTTTATTTTTTAAGACGAATAAAAGTCTTGTATATATTTTTTTTTCATTTTATAGAAGTGTATATTTTATCCCATATTCATTACTATATACATTTTTATCGAGATATTAGTACATTTTACAATAAATAAATATCTTAAATTTTAAACTTACTGTCCGCTCTTAGTTTCGATTGATGTGTTTGACGTAGTGGCACTGCTGGAACGTTTGTGGCACAGAAATAATATGTTTTTTTTTATATTTCCCGGAATTTGTTCCAATCTTTCTCCTCATAAGAACCTTCGCCATAATCCAATAAATCCTACTTAAAAACATAAGTTTTTTCTCAAGAATACATTTAGCAATCCATTTTTTTATATATATTATTGCTTCCATTACAAACTAATAGGCACTGTATTAATACTAATCAATAAAAGAATATTAAGTGTTAGTGTTACTTATCCTTATTGTAATGATACAAGTTTTTATTTTGATTTAAGTTTGTTGAATACTACAAATGTTTTAGAAAATAATGCTATTGTGTCTTGGAGACATGTAGAGCGGGGCAAACGCTGCCAAACATTATCAATTTGAATAAAAATTTCCCTTTTAAGGGAAAACCCAGTCCCACAATGGTATTGTTACTGGGATAATGAACAAGCATAGAAGTCTTTGGAACCTGAGTTCACCATTCCACCATCATTAATTCATTATAATCACCAACAGCATATCTGCATTACAAAATTCTTAACTATAATACAGTATGCTTATAATACAGAATGGAAACATCGAGTGTGTTCTGATAATTAATTGTCAAATAAAATCGATATTATAAAAGCTGAACTGATATCGAATGTATGTTACCCAGTGAGTAGAACGATGGATGCCATTTTAATATACATAAGTTAATATGAAACGCTCCCATTCTTTTTATACTATAAAAGTTAGTATTATTTGGAATATGTTATTATTTACAATTACTGATATCTTACTCTTTAGAATTACAATATTAAAAGGAATATTAAACAAGAGTTTTTTTAAATCTTAAGATGCTTGTTGATTTTCAGCAGCTAAACTCAAATTATCTACTTCATAAACTTCGATAGTTATTGGAATGGGAACTTTTGTTAGTATATTAGGTACTTTTAGTTTTTGATTACTTTAGACAAAAAAGATGACTAAAAAGATGTCCTTTTCAACTAAAATAGTCAAAAACTAATTTGTAGTACATATATATGATGTGATATAAATTAACAACTAGGGAGGTATTAAGTATATTTAATTACAAGTTTACGGAATCGATTAACAGGTAAATAATTTCTGTCCATACTACCTAAATGTATTAATAAATTTTTATTTGGTAACATTTTTTAACTACTCATCAAATGGCGTTGTTTTCAGAAAACAGTCGCTAATGCTCACATAAATTTGCTGTTTCACAATACAATACAATTAACTAGGTACTATTAGAAGTCCATTCATTTTGTTATAATCTAATCATCACTAGTTTTTTTGGAGCTCCTTCTCTTATGCCGGGTATCATCTTCACTAGAGGATGAGGAGTGGTCCGCCGCTCCCGTGAAATAGTCGGGGTATTTGACCACGGAGGGTCTGTGGCCTAGGCTGGCGCGCTTTATGGCGTCGACCACCAGCCGGTCGGTGATGTGCGCCAGCGGAGAGCTGGCTGCTGGCGAGCTGCTGCTCAGAGAGTGCCGCAGGACGATGGGGGAGCTCGGATCGAGGTATCCTGTAACATTATTTAATCAAGTTGTGAAAAGTTTGAAGCAGGTAGCAGTAAACACTAGTCAAAGTGAAGTTTTAATCTGCCCCCCTCCCCCCAACCAAAAGTTATACCTACTACCTGTATCATTTAAATGCTTTTGTACGTAGTTTATAATTTGTATTGTACTAACAAACAATTTTTTCGTTTTTCTCTTTATAATATTAACCTACCAGTTACTCATCACCTCACCACCAATGTCAAGAGACGCATTGAATCTTAACATAAAAGGGGAAAGGTATCGACTGGTGAGGTCTGTTCTCCGTCCCAAAGCCATCCAGATTCCAGATTCAAAACCCCGAGCGCTTTCAACTCGAATTGCAAAATCGCTTTGATTGCCTGGAGGACTGCACGAATGTGGACATTTATAATGACAGGGTTGTGGAAGCTGTCCTTACGGTGGGTGCAAAGTTTTGCAAACACAGCCGTACTAAGCAAAGAAGTAAGATCTCGGAGCCGACAGCTAAGCTGATGGAGGAAAGGCGTGCAATGGGTTGGCAGTCTTCTGAAGATGCTCATCAGCGACTCAACAAACAGATCTCTAAATTTCTGACTCGCAACATACGCCGATTTAATACGGAACGTATTCAAGAGGCTATCGAGCAGAACAAGGGCTCCAAAGTATTCGCAAGAGATCTGTCACTCACTCAGAGTCTGCTGACGAAGCTGAAGACAGAGGACGGCGCCGCGGCAGAGTCATTACATCCCGACCTGAGCTTATGGCCGAGATCGAACGCTTCTATGGACAGACAGCTTTACGCAATATCACAGGCGCCTGTTATTCAGGCTACAGACCCTAGAGCCAAATTGACCCGGTATTATACCGAAGACATCCCGGACAGCCTGTACGAGATTAGTGTGGCTCTCAAACAGCTTTAAAACAACAAGGCATCGGGTGATGATGGAGTTACTGTCGAACTCCTAAAAGCGGGTGGACTACCAGTCCGGAAAGCACTGCAGCGGCTATTCAACTTCATCATACTCGAGGGGAAAACGCCCAAGGCATGGGGCAGGAGCGTGGTGGCACTTTTCTTCAAAAAGGACGACAGGGCCCAGTGGAAGAAGTATAGACCCATCACGCTCCTGAGTCATATTTATAAGCTGTTCTCAAGGGTCATCATGAATCGTCTCGCACGCAGGTTCGACAACTTTCAGCCTCCCGACCAAGCCGGATTCCGAAAAGGCTATATTACCATAGACCGCATCTATAGGCTGCGGCAGGTTATACAAAAGACCGAGGAGTATAATCTGCCACTATTTTTGATGTTTGTGGACTTTGATTCTGTCTTTGATTCTGTCGAGACCAGGGCCGTACTTAGATCACTCCAGAGGTGCCAAAAAGACTATCGGTACATCCAAGTATTGCAGTCATTGTACAAAAACGCCACCATTTCCGTCCGCCTTCAGGACCAGAACTCGAAACCAGTACGATTTCAGCGCGGTGTGAGACAGGGTGACGTTATATCGCCGAAACTGTTCACAGCTGCGTTGGAGGATGTATTTAAGCTTTTGGACTGGAGGGGACTCGGCATCAACATAAACGGCGAGTACATGACTCACCTTCGTTTTGCTGATGATATCGTAGGTAGACCTCTCGCTGACGAGCATGGTCGTGGCCATGCTCCGCGGCGAGGCGGAATGGGGGGCTGTCACCTCCTTCTGCGAGGACGTCATCTTGCAGAAGGAGGCCGCGGAGAGGGAGCGGGAGAATGATCCTCAAGCCGCTCCCATCCGCCGCAGACGGACAGGCAGGCGAAGGCGGGCATTCGCACAAGCGATGCCCGCCTAATGACCCTGCCGTGGAGGCCTGCGTGCACGGTTGGCCCCGTGCACGTCGCCGTAAGGCCCTCCGTCTGGGGATTGCCCTAGTGTTCTCGGGCAATCCCCCCTTGGCGATAGCCCGACCAGTTAGGTCGGGCTAGCCCGGGCGCGTCGGTAGTGGTAGTCGCAGTGTGGACCCTACCACGCGCGCCCATAAGGGCAGGGAGAACACCGGGGGGTTTAGTGGGTAGGCCCGGCTCTCTGCCGGGAGAGCCCCACACACGCTCGTCGTCTAGCCAACGGCGAGTACGGTGCGGTCACGCATTCCCCTCGAAAAAAAAAAAAAAAAAAAAAAAGGTAGGGCTGAGACCGTGGAGGATCTAGGTACAATGCTGGAAGACCTCTGTAGAGTTTCCCGACAAGTGGGTCTTAAAATGAACATGGATAAGAATAAATAATGTGGAATTCCCGTGTAGTACCCACTCCTGTGAATGTTGGAGGCTCTATGCTGGAAATTGTTGACGAATATGTTTACCGCGGGCAAATAGTCCATCTCGGTAAGTCCAACTTCCAGAAAGAGGTAAATCGACGAATCCAACTCGGTTGGGCAGGGTTCGGGAAGCTACGCAGCATATTCTCGGCCCATCTGCCGCAGTGTCTCAAGACGAGTCTTAAATTCGTGCGTTTTGCCAGTGATGACATCCGGAACTGAGACGTGGCCGCTTACAATGGGTCTCATAAGAAGGCACAAAGTCACTCAAAGGGCAATGGAGAGGGCTATGCTCGAGGTTTCTCTACGTGATCACATCAGAAATTATGAGATCCGTAGATGAACTAGAGTTACCGACATACAGAATTGCAAACCTTAAGTGGCAGTGGCAGTGGAAAGGTCCTCGAGTGGCGGCCGCGTACTGGGGGACGCAGTGCCCACAAGGTGAACCGACGATCTGGTGAAGGTCGCGGGAAGCCGCTGAATGCGGGAGGCGCAGGACCGATCGGTATGGAAATCCTTGGGGGAGGCCTATGTCCAACAGTGGACG
The DNA here is from genome assembly GCA_963935595.1 of Schoenobius gigantellus. Lineage (NCBI taxonomy): Eukaryota > Metazoa > Arthropoda > Insecta > Lepidoptera > Crambidae > Schoenobius > Schoenobius gigantellus. The sequence goes on from OZ012543.1 coordinate 34,336,064, forward strand.
TCTCTTGGCTGAAATGATGATGATATACTCTTTTCTTATTTTTTTTTTCAAGATATTAGAGGTTGTTGCGACTTCTTGCGTAAACAATAAAACACTTCAATGCCTTAAAACTAAAGCAATCGAGGTTAATATTGAGTACCTATATGATACCTACTTTTGTATATGTTTGTTTCAGAGACAATCATATCAACACAATATCACTTGTAACAATTTAAATCTTTTGCGAACAAATAAGTTATACGACTCGATGGCTAAATCATGAAATACTCATGAATAGATGTGATAAAAAATAAAAACCAACTTCAAAACCACTGAAAAGTTAAAAATAATTATAAGAATAGTTACAGACAGCATCACATTTCTATATTGAAGTTGGTGACAAACGATGATCTCCTAGAAAGTCTTCAATATAGAAATGTCATGTTGTCTCTATGTACTACCTGTTCTTATAATAAAAAACATATTCTTTTCTTTCTTTTCTTTAGAGAACTCATATAAACTAATAAACGAACTTAAAATAATAAAATAAACTAAAGTAAAATAAATCTAAAAAATAAGTTCCTTGTTTTCTTATAATTATTTTTAACTTTTCAGTGTTTGAAGTCGATTTTTATTTTTGTAAAAAAATAATTTTAACTTTTGTCGGCGAGCTGGTATTAAATTCACAAAAAAAATAATTGAAGTATGCGACAAAGGGTCGACACGTGCCTATTGTATTTATAAAAACCTCTAGCTCCTCAAAGTTAAGGATCTTTCCATCACCTAAATACCTGAATAGCTTCGAAAGAAATATGAAACACGTTGACGACGTATGACGTACCTATAAAATTTAAGGGTTTCCTCGATTTTCCTGGGATCTTATTAATCCTGACTTTGGTGACAAAAAAGCACGGCAAGATATACTCTACCGAATACAAATAGTACATTGTTACCCTAGGGGTGAAAGTAACTTATTTAGTCCCGAGACGGGGTTTGGCGCCCGAACGTAGAGAGGGCGCCAATAGTTCGAGGGACTAAATAAGTCTTTAACCCGAGGTAAACACTGTGCTTTTCATTACGAATACAAGCAAAGTAAAAATAAAAACATGAATCAGCTAAAGAATTTAACAAATGAGTGAATTTTATTTTAATAAATCAACAACTTCTGCTTTTGCCTCTTCTCTTATGTATGAAATCACTGCTATACGGAATAATAAACAAAATTTTTAACTCGAAAAAACAAATGAAGATCGGATTGCCGCTCTTACCCGCTTAGTTTGTTTTTTTTTTCTGTGGCCGACCAGCTATTCAGCCATTATTTTTAATTTTCATCATTGAAAAAATGGTAAATGTTTGCCCAAATCTATGTTATTTAAAAAAAAGTTGAAAGTAAATTATAATAAAGTCATTCAAAATAAGCGAGAAACAAAAAAAAACAAAATAAGCGAGAAAGCGGCAATCCGATCTTCGTTTGATTTTTCGAATTTTCGAATTTTGTTTATTATTCCGTATATGTAGCAGAGATTTTATAAGAGAAGAGGCAAAAGCAGAAGTTGTTGATTTATTGAAATAAAATTCACTCATGTTCTTTAGCTGATTCATAATATTTTTATTTTTACGTTCCTTGTATTCGTAATGAAAAGCACAGTATTTACCTCGGGTTAAAGACTTATTTAGTCCCTCGAACTATAGGCGCCCTCTCTACGCTCGGGCGCCAAACCCCGTCTCGGGACTAAATAAGTTACTTTCACCCCTAGGGTAACAATGCACTATTGAAAATTGGTTAACAATTGGCGCCATAATCGCGTAGCATATACAAAAAAAAAAACAAAAAAACATACGCATCGAATTGATAACTTCCTCCTTGTTTGAAGTCGGTTAAAAAATATATAAAGATCTCTTGTGGTAACTCAGGCTTTAACCTAATCAAGTATCAAGACTCAATTTTAAATTCAAATCTCATTTAGGTACTCTTCATCAACGGCTGGCGCTGCTTGGCGGCGGACTGTGCAAGCACACAGCGCACGGCACTCGTCTCAGCTAACAAAACATCTTTGAACTTGAACTTGCAAAATATTTTGTTATCTACCGCCCTTTTAGACATTATAGATTCGAGTAATAATTATCACACGGTACGCGCTCTTCTTGACAGTGGCAGCCAAAACTGTTTTGTCACTGAGAAATTATGCAAACGCTTAAATTTACCTATAGTACAGTCCACAATTCGTATTTCTGGTGTGGGACAAACTGTCTCACAATCAAATTATTCGTGTAAACTTCAAATACATTCAAAAATAAACGACTATAATGCCGGTATAAATTGCTTAGTTTTACCGAACATACGTCATGTTTGCCTTCTTTGGATATTACTCGTAACATTGATTTTATTCGTATACCCGATCATATCCAACTCGCAGACCCTACATATAATATTTCGTCAGAAATAGATTTATTGATTGGGGCAGACTTATTTTGGGAACTTTTAGAATCGGAAAAAATAAAACTTAATTCGGGTCCTTATTTACATAACACTAAGTTGGGTTGGATTATTTCTGGTCCAATTTATAATCGTAGCTTAACGCGTAATAATAATAATAATAATCTGTGGTGGCAAGGGCCGTCGTTTATTCGTGACTCTAATCTAAAATTACCAAGCATCGACGAGGCTATTATTTGCAATAACTTGCCAGAGACAAAACCACAAGATACAAAAATTTTGACAATTACTGCATCATCGGAATTAATCGACTTTAATAGATTTTCTTCTTTTAATCGTTTAAAACGCACAATTGCATACGTGTTACGTTTCATAAATAATATTAGCGCGAGAGGGATGCGCGGGCGGCCCCGTCAGACAGGTTTATTATCTGTTGACGAGCTCGAGTCCGCGCTGAATGTAATAACGCGCGAGGCGCAAAGATATTCGTTCCCTGAAATATATTTCAAATTGATAAATAAACAGCCTTTAAAAATTAAAAATAATAAAGAAATTAATAAATTAGCGGGATTAGATATTTTCATAGATCAAAATAAAATAATAAGAGTAGGCGGCCGGTTGTGTAACGCAAATGGATTTGATTATAATAAAAAACATCCCGTAATATTATCTAGTAAACATAGATTTACGTGGATTCTATGCGTTAGCGAACATAAACGATTGTTGCACGCGGCACCACAACTTTTAGTCAGTACCATGCGTGACAGGTGGTGGGTCCTGGGGGCTCGTGACCTGGCTAGACAAGTCGTACACAAATGTGTAATCTGCGCGCGTATGAAGGCAAAACTTGTCAATCCTATTATGGGAAACTTACCAGCTGAGCGATTAGAACCAGGTTTTCCCTTCCTGCGTTGCGGCGTTGACTATGCTGGGCCGATGCTTATGCTTAGTCGTAAAGGCCGAGGATCAAAATTAAACAAATGTTATATTTGTTTATTCATATGCTTCAGTACTAGAGCAATTCATTTGGAATTAGTTAGCAGTTTAACTACTCAGGACTACTTACTGGCTCTTAAACGTTTTATATCGCGTCATGGTAAACCTAAACAAATATTTTCTGATAATGGGAAAAACTTCGTTGGAACAGAAAGGGAACTTTCTTTAATTTTTCAAAACTCAAAAGATATAATAAACTTCACATCCGATAACGAAATTAAATTTACGTTCAACCCACCATACGCTCCTCACTTTGGCGGTTTATGGGAGGCCGGGGTGAAGTCATGTAAACATCATTTACGACGTATCTTAGGAACCGCGAAGTTGACGTATGAGGAATTTAGCACAGTACTTGCGCAAATCGAAGCTGTCCTAAACTCTCGACCTTTGTCACCCCTTTCTACTGACCCCTATGACTACCTTCCTCTTACTCCAGCACATTTCCTTATTGGCCGTCCGCTGACCGCGCCTGCCTGTAAGGATCTAACAATGACATCATCTACGTGCCTTGGACGTTATGAGCGAGTGGAACAACTTCGGCAGCACTTCTGGCAGCGATGGTCGAAAGAATACATCTCCGAGCTGCAACTACGTACAAAGTGGAAGAACGAAGGAGCTGATATCAAATGCGACAGTCTAGTTCTAATCAAGGATGACAATCTTCCACCATTAAAGTGGAGAATGGGAAGGATCATTCGTGTATTCCCCGACAACAATGGCGTCTCCAGAGTTGCTGAGATTCGAACTGCAGCGGGCGTGATACGCAGAGCATGGTCAAAGATATGCCCTCTTCCCGTGGATGCAGAAGAAATCCCCAAGTCTGACAATTGAAACTGTTGGAAGATGGATCTTCCAAGGCGGCCGGCATGTTTGGGCGGTAACAATAAATTGATGCAAAACAGAAGCTACCCACATGAAGACAAATTCGCAGCGTTTCAATAAACATATAAAAACGGATCATTCAAGATTATATTCATTCATATTCGTACTCTCTTTGTAACTACAACTTCTAATAAACGTATTCGTCATAGTCGTTAATAAAAGTTCTCATTGAAAAGCACCCAGTCTATACGTCCCTTAACATCTGGTACCAAGTCAGCTACCAAGACTGAACGCATTCGAGTTCTTTCTAATTATCTCGTCTTTTTAACCGACTTCGAAAAAGGAGGAGGTTCTATATTCGGCTGTATCTTTTTTTATGTATATTGACCGATTACTCCGCCATTTGTGGACCGATTTTTTTTGTAATCGCAAGAGTATACTCCCAAGGTGGTCCCAATATCACCATGTTATGGTCTGATGATGAGATTCCATGAAAATCGAGGGAAACCCTTGAATTTCATAGGCACGTGTTTCATGTTTCTTCTTAATATATTCAGGTATTTGCATCTGGTAGACATCATGTCATATTACTGAGCTGATGATGGAAGGTTTTTGGTAGATTAGGGGTTCGGGAATAATTTTTCGCAAATGTTAAGAGCGAAAGACGTTTTATTTTAAGTTATTCTGGTGTTTGCCTTGACTCAAATTATAATAGGTATTAACAAAAAATTTAGAAAAAAAAATTTTACAAAAAAATTAAACCGACTTCAAAAACACCAAAAAGTTATTAATGATATAAGAATACATACATCATCAAAGTTTTATAACTGCGACTTCGATATAAAACTGTGATGTTGTATGTATTCCCCTATTATTTCTGCCTTTTTGGTGTGTTTAAAGTCGGTTTTAATTTTTGTTTTTTTTTTTATCTCTCGTCACCATTCTGACATTCAGAGCTACCACCTCCTGTAACGATGTTACGAATTACGAATCCAATGCCAGTATTAAAAAGTCAAGTTGAATAAGGATACTCTCGAGTCTAAATACTAAAACATAGGGGGTCTAAAGGAATGGTGCCCAATAACGCCCCAAAGGTCCCAGACCAACCTCGACTGCGTACTCGCACTACACTAGGGGTCTTATAGTCCATTGAAATGTAACATTTTTTGGGCTTGTTGTGCATTTGTCATAGGACGCAATTTAATTGTTTAGATATCAAGGAGGGGTTAGTGCAAAGTTAAATCCAAGTTTGTGGGGTTGCATTGCAACCCTTGTCCCACGGCCGCCATCTTGGAAATAGGGGTACAAATGGTTTTTAGGTTTATCTCACAAAGTATAGGTCTCACAAAAAAAAATATTAAAACGTTTTTTGTTGCAAATAAAATTCTCTTCAACTTAAGTCAACAAACTTTTAGTCGTAGAACCAAAAACATCAAGTTATAAGTAAGTGAAAATCGTGAACGTCAGGATGGCACATGTAGTGCCTTAAATCTCGATTAAATATATTTTGAACAATGGTACCTAAACTGTACTAAATAGTACCTATACACAGATAAACTGTACCTTAATCCTTTGAATGTAAATTAAAAATTCTCCTACACCTGCCATTCTGACGTCAGGCTGGCCGATGCATTGTCATAACACGTTTATAGCTACAACTATCATTCTGGAACCTATGCCAATTAACTGTACCCAAATAGTACCTAGTGAAATATACAACACATAATAAAAATATCATTGGGATTCGTAGGCAAATAAATTTTAAAATTTTGCTTCTATGAGTAATGGTAAGTAATACGTCTGTTTGCTTCTAAGAACACCGGGATAACAACTTCACTGACAAATAATTCATTGTTAATAATGTTAGCGTACGGAATCTGTTCCTTATATTAAACATTTATTATTTTTGTTTAATTGAAATCCCAAATACAGTGAAACCAGCTTAATACGATTTCCCGCATAATACGCCATATTACACTATGACTTAACGCAATTTAAAAGTACCAAATACAATAACTTTCCTAAATAAATAAAAAATATACACAATCTGAAATAAAAATCATTGATTATAAATAAAAATCAATGTTTGTCCTTTATGCGTTCTGAAACCATTCATGAGATTGTGATGAAACTTTGATATCGTGATCCTGGCACAATTTTTTTTATGTAGCATTGCAATGCATGCTGAGTGCAGCTTATAATATATAAATGCATAATTTGTTAATTTCAGTATAATGCGTCTTATTTTCCCTATTCCACAGATTCCCGCTTTAAACAAATTCGAAGATGCCATTGACATGACAGGAGGGCGCTGCATGTTTTTCCTTAAAAAAAGCTACAACCTCTCTGGCACTACTAAGAATAACTTTAGGCATGCTTTTAATTTAAATTACAAAAATCACAGCAAAATTGGCAAAACTTCTGTATTCATTTTTTTGTGAATTCTAATGATATTGCATTATGTGTGGTATATATTTCACTAGGTACTATTTAGGTACAGTTAATTGGCATAGGTTCCAGAATGATAGTTGTAGCTATAAACGTGTTATGACAATGCATCGGCCAGCCTGACGTCAGAATGGCAGGTGTAGGAGAATTTTTAATTTACATTCAAAGGATTAAGGTACAGTTTATCTGTGTATAGGTACTATTTAGTACAGTTTAGGTACCATTGTTCAAAATATATTTCATCGAGATTTAAGGCACTACATGTGCCATCCTGACGTTCACTGAAAATCGATGAAAATTTTAGAAAAAAATATTTTGGTCTCTTTAATTTTTTTCTGGTCATTTTACAAAAGAATTATATCAGATCATTTTTATAGAGAGCTTTTAAGAAATAATTTTCATTGTAAGCTTTTAAAATTTTATTCATTAATAAAGGTTTTACAGCGCTGCGAAACGAATACTATTCTTCAGTATTCATAAATATAGTACACAAATATTCATGATATGCCATGATGTACAATTATCTTTTAATTTTTGTATGACAATCTTTTTAATTGTTGATAATGCAATATTGTTATTAAGGAATTATTGACTCTTCCCCACGACCTATGAAGTCTACCACCCCACCAACTGGAATAAAAACGAAGGACAACAACGCCTCCTATGGACTAAATAAAGTAAAAGTAATAGCAGGCAGATGTTCACTTACCCCCAAACAGTTACTTGGGCATTTTTACCGACTTCAAAAAAGGAGGAGGTTCTATGTTCGACTATTACATTTTATTTTTTGTATGCTCATAGATTTGTGGCATTTGTACGCCAATTTTCTTTTTTTTTTGTAATAGGAAGAGTATTCTCACGAGGTGGTTACATTGTCACCAAGTCATGATCTCATTATGGGTTCCCAGAAAATCGAATTAAACCCTTAAATTTAACCCCTTAAGTTTCGTGTTTTTTATGAAGATATTTAGGTAATTTGCATCTGGTAGATCATAAGATCATGTTACTGAACTGATGATGGAAGGTTTCTGGTAGGTTAGGAGTTCTTGAGAAACTGTTTAGAGCGAAAGACGATTTATTTTTATATTATTCTAGTGTTTTAAATTCATTAAAAAGATTGAAATAAAAATTCTTTACAAAAAATAAAACCGACTTCAAAAATACCAAAAAGTCATGAATAATATAAGAATACATGCGACATCAAAGTTTTATATTGAAGTCGGTGCCAAACAAAGATCACCTGGACTCTTAAAAAATACTTATATGAACAATTACTGTAGTTAGTCAAAATTTGGCACCAGCTTCAATATAAAAATGTGATGTTGCATGTATTGTATTGATTATTTATGACTTTTTGGTGTATAGTTATCAATTTTATTTTTTGTAAAAAAAAATACCTTCTTAGTATTCTCAGAAATGTACAGTTATCACTCAGTTTATAATTAAAATTATTCCCCTATGAAAATGGTCTGATATATTTTTTTTTGTAAAATGATCAAGAAAAAAGGTTATAGCGATCAATAGATTTTTTTTCTCAAATTTTCATCGATTTTCGATTATAGCTTTGTTATTTTTGACTAAAAGTTACTTGACTTAAGTTGTAAAGAATTTTATTTGCAACAAATAATGTTTTAATAATTTTTTATTAGAGCTATAGTTTGGCAGATAAACTATAAAAACCATTTGTACCCCTCTTTCCGTTCATCGATGACTTCGTTTTTGGACCCCATCAAAAATAATGTCAACTTTATTTTCATTTATACTCAAATAGGTACTTAATAATACCCGACACTGTCTTAACTACCCACACCACTACACTGGGTCTAAAACAATCACGAAGCACAAGACAAGCGTAAGTTAAGAATAACACTTTGTTTCCCCGTCTACGACCTGGTTTCCTGCACCTGTTTATCTACAAAGAACATCAAATAATATTAGTTTTTTTTTTCGATAATCATACACTTTACGGGTACTGTTGGGTACCCGTAAAGTGTATCCAAGAGGCAAAACTGGTAGAATTTATAAAAGTGTATATATTAGGAATAAAGGCACAATTTTTCTAGTGTCTCAATCGGGAATTTAATCCCCAGAGATACACTTTTAATCACTTACCAAATATTTAGAAGCAGTACCTGCTTGAGTGTTTGAAAGCAGTAATTGAACAATTGTTTTTATGACCAGCATAGTCGTTTGCAATGGAACTGAATAAAACAGTAATAAGTATTGTTCATTATTATTTTGAACAATATTGATTTGAATACTGGCAGACAATAAATACTTACATAAGCACCTGTCACTCAGTAAGCATCTCCGGGTATTAAATCAAACACAAATCAACATCACAACACAAATAATTATTCATTCAATATTTACATAGAAGACGCCTTATTCCTAAAGCACAATCGATAATTTGTGTGACCATAATAATAACTTAATAAACCTAATTTATGAATAGTTTTGTTCGTCATTTATTATTAATTTCTCTTGCAAATTTTCAAGTAATTTTTTTTATTCAGTCGCACCTACCTACATTAATCCGAATAAAAAATATAAGTGGAATGTTTAACATTTCTTATTACACAACCTACAACTATGAGATTCTAGGAGTTCAATTTCATTTAATAATGGATCTGACTAGTACAAAAAACTGGTTTTCTCTGAATTTTTTTTAATTGTTTGACTATATTTTATTATTTTCGAATAATTCAAAGGTTTTATTTAACATTTTCTGTCTCTACAAAAATTCCTAATTTTTTTATATTCTTTCCACACACAAATCCGTAAACTGTTTAATTATAATTCTCTATCCACAATACTATCTCATGGTATGTTAAGCTAAGCTTCATTGATTTCTATATCTACAGAATATATTAATATATCTCTGTAATCACTTGCATGCATTGATATATCATGAGTTTACATGTGTACGTATGTGGTTATAATGTGACTGTAAAATCGCCGTCTTTTTGCTCAGCTTTGGTGTCGGCGGTCGCCCGTTCTGGCATCTTCAGGACTAGAGGCTGTTGTTCGGTGCTTTCTGCGAGACATCACAAAGACAAACACAATTACAAACAAGCATCCAAAATGACGCAAATTCACAGTAGACTATCAACTACACAACAATTATGTACAAACAATATAGCTTAAGTGTAATAAAAAAGTAATCTCTTTAACACATTCTTCTTATACTCGTATGCGGGTTTTTAAACTGTTATGAATATTTTTAGTTATAAATAGATAGGAAGAAAATATTGGACTTTATTAGTTAGATACTTATATGTGACTATTTGTTATTTTCACATAGATCTTCACATCTACAGTGTTAACATTTAAATAAACACAAAATTTTCAATAATGCTGGCCGCACCAGGCCGGAAGGTATACAGAACAATTAAGACTTGAACCTACTGTCCATGGCAGGTTACTACGTCAAGAAAAAGTAGATATAGTTATCAAAAACACTTTCATTTTTATTCGAATAATCCTTCCACTAACTTTCTTTAATGTCCCTCCCAAGGAAATATAACTAACATCTCCCACATAATAATCAAATACTTTAAAACTTGAAAAAGATCTTATTTATTTTCTTTTTGTTACAATCCATCAATGCTAGCATTAAAATTATGGATAATTATGCTTAGGTATTTCATTAATGTGTACTGTAACCGGTCCACGGGAAATCGAAATTCTTCGTAGACGTATTAATGGGTCAACTCAACGAGACTCACGGGAAAAGACTCATTATTTTAGTATACCTACTCAATAGCACAGAATAAGTAATAGTACTAAAGTATCAATAGTTAGTTTTGTTAGAAGCAAGGTAATAGGAATTCACATTTTTTCCCACACGTTAGGATTTTGCTGATTATTAAAGATGTTTGGCGATCAATGTAAATTAGGCACTAAAAGACTAGAGCTCACAATTTGATGGAGCCATATTATGCTGCACCAGTTCTATGAAACTTGAAATCATTGCATTAGTGTTAACTTATTTACAATTTATTTATCTACTTATATTTAACAGAAAAGTGAGCTTAATAAATAGGTTCATTGAACAGTGTTTTAGTGAACATATTGGCTTACTTGAACCACATTTTGAAAATGGTAACTAAACAGATTTTATTGAAATGTTAAAGGCAGAACAGATTCAATAAAAAGTTAATTCAGTTGATCTATAAAGTCTTATTAATATGAATGTTACTCCTTGAATCATCATGTGTTATTTTTACATGATGCAGTCTACTTATGCGAGTATACAAGACGAAACACTAAAACGTATTCGGAGGATGACCCCAGAAGTAAAATTTTTATTAACAAGATTTTAGATGTATAGATAAGTGCACGTTATCAAAGGAAAAACATTAATTAGTATTCACGTAAAAAGATCTTGTGACAGGTAAAAGTTATTTGCATAATAGACACAAAAGGTATTTTACAAATTAAATCTTAGAGAGACTTTCAATAAAGAACATAAAATAATAGTCTTTTGTAAAAACGATAATAGTAATTGTCGCCTCTCAACCTAATGTGTGTTTGAATACAAATACACAAGTAAAAGAATATACGTAAACACAACATAAAGAATGTGTTTTGGTCATTCCTACTTGACGTCGAAGTAAGACGAGTTAATACAATAATGATGCATCGTCAAAGTGTGACATTCGGACTTACAGTCGACACAAAGAACTCGTGAATGGGAACATAAATTGCCCATCATCTATAATGGAGAAACAAATGTATCCTGCATCAAGCAGGGGAGTTTCTTCTTTGCCAATCAATTTGGCAAAACGGTACATCCTGTTGAGATTTGATAATGACATCAACAACTATGGTCTATCTATGTGATCAATGTGGCATATAACAACGTCGTTGATGCTCTTACACCACGTACTAAGTCATTTTCGACAGGAAATAGACTTTGTCTTATGTCGAATTTTCGTACTAATTATAAATGTGTACTTTTAAGTAGGTACACTAAAAGTTATATATAAATTTGATAATATCAAGTGTACCTACAAATTTGTATAATAAAATAGTGTTGTAATAGTATTCATTTAAAAAATGCAGTTTATTCTCTTTATTATTAGTTTATTTCGTTTATTCGTATCGTATATCTTTAGTTTATTCTACAGTTCACTCTTGAAATATTGTTATTTTCGATATTATGAGTTTATGGATTTTAGAACTTCTGGGCGAATGCTAAGTGTAAAATTGTCTCAGATTATTAAAAAAAGGTGAGTAGGTATATGTATTATTATTACTAAAAATAAACTTTTGATTTAAGAGATTTACGTCAAATGTTTAAGATCGACATTGCAATATGCAATTTAAGCATTTCACATTTAGTTTTTAACACTAATGTCTGTATTTATTTAATTTACTCATACGTACTATAGGTATTGCCTTTTTTGAATGTTCGTTATATTTCTATAGCATTATTTTTCTTCCTATCGTGTGAATATCTACTAACCTAGAAATTTTACAAATCTATGTTTCCATTCTGAAAGACATTTACTTACTACCTATAGGTACCTGTATAATTTGTCAATAATATTCTATACATAACGCCGGCAGTATCTACAAAGATCAAGTGTAAAGGCGCTGTATGTGACACGTTTTCTAAGGATGTCACGTGAATGTTAGTAGCTACAATGAACATCCATAGATCGAATATTATTATATCTACATAGGTGTTGCGTTTGTTAACAATTGTACATGTATGTAAATAGGACAGGTAATATAATACTTATTATGGGCTTATTCACTTATAAGGGCGTAGAAGATATTATTATATAAGTATAATGACCTATTACTACCAATAAATAAACATTATCTCCGTTCGCACAAGTCTTGGTTTGTTAACCCTTGATAACAGATTTGCAAATAACTCAAACAAGTTAGACTTATCAAGTGAAATATCGTCAATTTTCTTTGTAGCTATCTTGAGGTGAATGATAAACACTGATAAGTGCGGCATAAGTAGGTCTCTAAATGACCAAGATTTTCCATTATCTTGATGAAAAGCAGTTCATTAGGATGATAGTGTTATATAGAAGCACATTGCTGAAGCGTTAATTCTTATTTGGCACACATAACCACCCGCCACCGGTCTTGACTTTGAAAAGAAACTCACCGATAGATCTACGATCTGGCTGGCTCCCGTAGAACTCGTCTAGTTCTTTTGCAGAACAAAGCGGAGTATCGACTTGAGTCGTTTCATCGAATTTCGAATAGTCCACTTCATATCCCTGACGCTCACGATTGTATGACACTAGTGGGATAAATCTATGTCCCCACATTATTTCACTCGTTGTATAACTAGAACGTGCCTGAGTCGTTTGACCTGTCGACTCTATAGTTCCTTCTAATATGACAACTATTTCGAATCTCTCTTGTAAAACATCTGCAGCAGAAACTCCATAGAATGGACTGTCGGCGTTTATCTTGTGAACCATTGTTATTGGCCAGATAAAGAACAGATTGCTGTCACAGCCATCTGCATGCAGTTCTAATTCAGTCTGATAATGAGATAATAGCTCTCCCTCCTTAGTTGTCCTGGTCCGAATCAACTGAGCCCTAACACTGGCTCCTATTATGTGGGACTTTCTCAGGTCGCCTACCCGGAACATTAAACATAATTCGCCATCCCTCTGGCATACCACAGCGTATTTGGAAAACAGCAGCGTTTGGGTTCTATGTTTCGGCCTCGTCATTTTAGCAAATACTATTCCCACCATGAAGGCCTGTATCATGACACCAACGATACTTTGGAAGCACATGATAAATATGGCTTCGGGGCATTCTTCTGTCGTAGTGCGAGAGCCATATCCAATAGTATGTTGGGTTTCAATACTGAATAAGAAGCAGGAAGTGAAATCGTAAATATTAAAAACACATGGCTTCCAGTTCGTCGTTTCTTGCATAGGTGGTAAATGGTCTGGTTCGAGATCTCCATGTGTGAATGCAATCAACCACCAAATTAGCGCAAATCCGAGCCATGAGAGTATAAAGGAAAGCGTAAAAACCAACAAGGTCCAACGCCACTGCGCGTCTACAAGCGTAGTAAACATGTCCTGGAGGAACCTCAACCGCCTTTGCGAGATCCTTGACTTGAGAATGTTACACTCTCCATTTTTGAGAATAGCCCTCCTTCTCGTTCTTCGCGTAGCGCCATGCCTGTGCGATCGGCTCCTGTAAACAAGCAACACGTATCAATTAACGTTTCGCCTCAACGGTTCCAGTTACCTAACACACAGTAGTCCTATAATGAATCGGTCGATCGGTTCACGTGTGCACCGTGAGACGCCGGCCTTCGTCAATGTTAATGTCTCTAATGTTTACACAATTAGAAAATAATTTTCTGACGTAAAAACATAGAAAGATGCGAGAAAACGGACAAAAGCGACACAGTACGGGTGTGAGTCGGTCGGTGACGGCACAGGGTGTCGGCTGTCGACGAACCTCTTGCTGCCCGTGGGGTAGTAGACGCCAGGGGAGAGGTTCCCGTTGGCAGCGACCGGCTTGACTTTGAGCCATTCGTCGGGGAGAAGCTGGGACTCCTCTCGGCAGGCAGGGGACTCGGGGTCGGCATGCATGGCTCGTGCGCGCGCCTCACTCGCGGCTGCCCGTCTGCGGTCCCATGTCGAGAGCCTCCTGAAGCGCCGCGCGAGATAATGACCAGATCACGACTGGCGCTGCGTCCGCGCACTGAAGCGCTAAACGTTGTATAATTGTATCGCGGGATTCTATAACAAAAATTATCAGTTTCTACGGAAAATGAATTTCATTTAGTGCCGTCGTCGCTATCTAGTATACAGGGTGCGTCTTTAAAACTACATGCATACCATAAGCTTTTCAACTTCATATTGATATGGTTGAATATTTACGAGTCGACAATATTGTTAGTATTATTTAATAATGCATGCATTATTTAGCTTTAATTTGTTCTTTATAATAATAATAACATTTTTGCAGGTGTTGAACAATTCACAATGCACTAATCAATCTATCATTATAACAAATTTGTTTATAATAAATAAATGAACAAAATCTTCAATACATTTTTTAATAAAATATAGGTGTGTCAAAGTAAAAACAGACCTTATTGGACTGCAAATACGAAAGGACTTTTTGTGATCCTTTTGCTCTAGGTTATAACAAATAGTAGTTCCGTACTACTGGGCTTACGCAATATTATATCATTATCATCATCACAGCTCATATACTTCCCCACCGAGTGGCACGAGCTTACTCTAACTAATTATGTTAGGGCGATTAGGCCTAGTCAAACCACGTTAGGCTGGGCTAGCGTGGTTTTACTAAGGCTGGATTGGTTGACTTCAATACCTTTGAGTTACTTCGCAGGTGTATGCAATGCAGGTTTCCTCATGATGTTTTCCTTCACCGTATGAGCGTCATATAAATGTACGTATGAAACTCGTGAAACGAAAAACACATTGGTACATGGCAGGATCGATCGCGGGCCTCCCAAATCTATTCGGGGTACAAACAAGTGCCGAGACCACAGCGTCACCGACGCTCGATTATAGCGGCAATGTTGTAGCCCACCCAATAATCTATGATTGCCTATAATCATGGGTACGAATTGAATGCTCTACTTAGCATTTTATTTGTTCTGTTCTTTGACTGGTAGAGGAATGTTTTTATTAACTCGTAGTTAAGAAAATATTATTGGAATTCAATATACCCATTTATGTTGCATTACTTGTTAGATACACAAAGTAGAACATACCTGACGTTTATCTCAGGTTTTCTGAATCATAAAAATCATTTTTCATTAAATCCTGTAAACTCTGAAAATTCTGCGTCAAAGCTACAGAACCTTGTTTTGCTGAATAACGTGGCGACATTTATTTATTTTTGATTGTTTACAATTTAATATACGACTGTCAAGCTGACGTCAGTGAGCTCCGTCAACATTACGTTCTATCCTTGTTCTATCTATCTGCAAATTGCACTAGCTGGCTTTACTTGGAAATTTAGTTGGAAAAATGATTGGTATAATTTTAACAAAATGTGTGAAACTCGACTGATAGCTAGTGACGTTTGTATGCAATGAGAATTGGCAGATTTTTTTAAATTATATGTCAACAGACGAGCTATCAACATTCACATTAACATTAATTTAGCCATACAAGAAAGAGGATAGCAATATCAAGATAAAGTTACTTTTGGGTTTTGATGCTGTAATTTTAATTTCTACTTATTTTTTTTTTATTATTTTCATCTGAACCCTAAGGAAATGAAATTCCGCAAAACATGGGAAAAATAACTTTTTTTTTGCTCATAGGACATCTTTTCCATCCTATATGACGTTTATATCCTATAAACTCAACGCAAGAACGGTTCATCGAATCGCGAAAAAATTCGGCACGCACCCGCCATATGGTTATTGGTTACATAGATTGACACAGCGTTCATGTATCACTCTGTATTTTTCTTACATTTGTATAACATAACAGACTCCAAAATAGCCGATTCGACAGCGCAAAGAGGTGTGTTAATTGGCAAAATTTTTTCGTACTAATTTATCAATCTCGATTATTTCCCGAGCGAAGGCCAATGGGAGGTGTGAGCGATATGGTTAAGTTATTACATGAGACATCGGTCTCGACAATTGTGTCTACTTAGTTTATATGCTTTTATGTACTAAAATTTTAGTGGTCGTAGTGAATCATGTGATTCGCGATAGGAAAAATCTAAGTGACATGTTTTTCATATCCAATATAAGTATTATAATAATAATAATAATAAAATAATTTATTTTCAGACCATTAGATCCATAGTGTTAGTAACAATTTGACTTATAGACTATGTTAGTATACACAAGATTAAAAAATAAAGTGACCTAGAACCCCTAATGGGCAGACTCACCGATCCCTTAATACATGTAGCTCAGTGAACCTGCCCACCAAGGCTGAATCGAGTCGATCACTCACCATCCTCAGGACTCGGTTCGAGCTCCGCCGCACCCTGTTCATCAGCGAGGCAACTTTTTTTCGCATTACTGCATAAAAGTCATCCACGCTGGCATCGGCAAACATACCCGACGCGCTACAGTAGCGTGGAAGCCGGAACAGAGCCCTGAAGATGTTGTTGTATTGAACACGTAGGGCATTGTAGGATTTCTGTGTAAAATTGGTCCACAGGCTACTTGAGTAAAATGTCTGGCAATATGCTTTAAAAAGCGTGATCTTGACCTCTGCTGTACATCGAGCAAATCTATGCGACAACATATTACCACGTACCGACAATGCCCTACGCTCTCTCTCTATATCCAAATCATCACACATATTCTCTGTGACTACATGACCCAAATATTTAAACTGTGTGACACGGTGCAAAGTCACTGCATTAAGTGTGAGTGGTGGAATTGTGGACGGCCCCTTATTGTTCGATTTAAATAGCATGAACTCACTCTTTTTCGTGTTATACTTCAAACCGTACGACACAGCGTAAGACTCACAGATCCTTAGCAGCTTTCTAAGTCCCCCAATTGAAGGGCTCAGCAACACCATGTCATCAGCATAACTAAGATTATTTACGCACACATCGTCTACAAAACAACCGACATGTGTGCTGCTAAGCTCCTCAATCAGGTCATTGACATAAAGGTTAAAAAGATGAGGGGATGTCAAACCCCCTTGTCTCACCCCACATTCTGTATAATACTCATCAGAATATGAATTTCCCCACCTTACGACATTTATCTGATTGCTGTACCAATAGGAAAACATTCTGATGATATCAGGAGACACACCAGCATCTCCTAGCTTTGTCCACAACCTACTATATGAGACCATATCAAAGGCCTTGGACAAATCCAGGAAACATGCATAAATAGGAGTTTTCCTTTTTACATAATAATTAACAGTATGCTTTAAGGCTAATATAGCACTCTCAGTGGAGAGCCCCGCTCGAAAGCCGAATTGTGAGTCCTGCAACAATGACGACACTCTGTCTAGCTGCTTGTCCAGTAATCCATCCAAAACCCTTGCTATGGTTGTGGCTAAAGAAATTGGTCTATAATTTAATTTATCGGATGTGTCTCCAGTAGGATTCTTCACAATAGGTACCACAATCGTCTTCATAAGATCCTTAGGTAAATAAGAATGCCGTAAGCACAAAGTAAATAGCATGCCTAACACTCTACAGAGGTGAGGTCCGGCATGCCGCAAGTGCTCCACGCTGAGTCCATCATGGCCAGGTGACTTACCACGTTTCATATTCATTATAATAGTTAATATGTCTTTGGCAGAGAATCTAATAAGCTGCTGACTCTGGTCACACTCAACGCCGCACACCGACGACAAACTAGACTTCACAATAAAACTGTCCTTAAAAATATTTGCTATTTTCCCAGGGTCACTAACCCCATCAACGCTACCAGGGAGTCTTATTTTGCTGTTTAACTTCTTTGTTCCTCTCCAAAACTGACTAAACTTTTTTGCAGAGTGATGTGAGGCAAGAATGTCCATTTTAATTTGTTCCTGATTATTAATACAATATTTTAACCGAGATTTAAATATTTTCCTACTCTCACGCATTTTATTAAAAATAGGGCCACTGTTGGGCTTTCCATACTGAACATAAAGTTGAAAGTCAGCTCTAGCCTGTTTATGAGAGTCTTTAACATGCTTATTCCAACCATGCACAATTTTAAATTTTGCTGGCTTTGCTGACTTTCTATAACTTGCTATTGATGCTTGACTCAAAATATTAACAATGTCATGATAAAGTTTTTCAAGGACTTGTCTATGTTCTAAGTTATTACACAACATATCCGCGCAGTCACTAAGTGCACTAGGAAAATTTAAGCACTTTAAACTGTTATTACATAATTGGTAGTATTCATCAATATCATCTGCTTCTCTCATACCCCACACAATATTATTACGCAAAGAATTACTGCTTATTTCTAACTTAGACCTTATAACCCCTAGATTACATGTTATTTCCAATGGAAAGTGATCCGACCAGTACACATCATAAAAGACCTTGACACTAAGCACCAGCTGCCATGCTGACTTAGTGACCAGACAGTGATCCAACCAGCTTTTACAACCATTTGCCTCACTAACAAATGTATAGGTATTCGAAGAGATGCCTAGCTTAAAAATATCGGCACAAACCCACTCATTGTCTGCACAAAAGTCTAACAGTTCACTACCAAACAAGGCCGTTGGGTGGGCATTCAGATCACCCAAGATAAATACCTGTTCCACATTGTTGTCCTGTATAACGGCGTTAATCTCACCAAGAACATGGGTAAATTCGGGGAGGTTAGACTGACAGTTATGGAGTTATTATGCAATGAACGCATGTTTTATTTTTTATGCGTTCACTGGTATTATGGATCTATACCTGTGTGTTTTTTTATTATATACAACAACTATGTTGCAGCATACCAGCTATTGCATGGCCTTCATCTCACCAGCCCGCCTAGACAAATGCCACACGCGAACTTTTCTGAAGTCGTTCCGCAGAAATACTGATGTATGGAAATTACATTAGCTGCGGAAAAAATAGCATGAGGTTGTCGCAAGCTAATATCTTCTCCATACATTTTCTCTGCGGAACGACTGCGGAAAAGTTAGCGTGTGGCATTTGTCTAGGGGAGCTGATGGTAAGTTAAAGGTGGAACTGAGCTTCACATGGCTTCACCTGGACTTATCAACATCAAAAATAGCCCTTGCTGGTTTTCTTGCTGGTTCTTTCCAGTACAAGGTCTCCCGCCGTAGACTTGTGAACCAATGGCGTAGCTGCTTTGACGTTCAAAAGAGATTGTAACAATCCAATTTGAATAAAAGATATTGAATTTGAATTTGAATCAACAGCTGAAAAACTGGCCATCTCACCTATAATTGTCTTAACACAATAATGTTATATGCATTATTTTAATATAGGTATTTGTTGTTTAATTATAAATATCGTTTTTTCTGTGGTTTCGACGTGAAAAGTTTTTTTTCTACGTAGGGTTCAAAATAATAATTAAGAAGCCTACTATAGACTTCAATCTCTAATAATAATTCCTGCTGATCATGATTATGTACCTGTCATTTTCTATTATTGTTATACGTGCCTCAGTTGAATTCGAAAACAACTTGTGACGACTGAACTTTATGCTTACAGAATTTATATTCAGGTATTCACGTCGACACCACACCTTCGTGTAAATTAATCGACACACGAGTATTTCATTTAGGTTCTATTTACTACTACACTTTGCGAAGCATAAGACTACACAATGCTAATTAGAATGGTTTTTATTATTTGGGTACGACTTTGTTCTTGCAATTAAACTGTACAATAAGTACATTGTTTAACTGTTGTCGTAATCTATGTTACTGTTGTTATAACATGATTTTATCAAGGAAACTATGGCGCTGGGGCGCCAATATTTACGACGACCGACGTACGATTTTCACACGTTTCATTAAGGCCAAATAAAAAAATAATAATTCTGATGCGATCATATTATATACTAACTGAAAAAGTATCCCTAGTAGCATTTTATGTTGGCATCCATTGGCCAACAGTGGGGAATCCGTTGGGATATAGTTAGTAATACTGCCTTCATAAATCTAACATTGGCCGATAGTACAATGTTATCATTACGTCCAACAAATTACCAACGTTAGGCCAATACTACTACCGCCTACCGTTAGTTAAAAACTGTTGGCATTTCTGCAGTATATTTATCGTAGGCCCTATAGATATCATTTGACAATGGCCCAATCCCATAGAATATTGTCATTACGTCATCACTTTACTTCCTCAAATGATTATAATGGCCAAATAAACATTACGGTATCAAATATTATAAATTGGTTAATTAAGAATAATTTAAAAATAAACATAAATAAAACAAAATATATTCAATTTCATAATCAGAGAAACAATAAAGTTGTTGATTTGACTATTCATCATGATGGAGAAATTATTGATGAGTGTAATGAAGTGACATTCTTGGGTATTACACTGGACAGTGGATGTACATGGAAGCAGCATATTCAAAAATTGTGTAACAAGGTAAATCAATTTTCGTATGCTCTATGGCGCATAGCAAACACATCTGATATTGACACTGCTATGATGGCATACCATGGCTATGTTGCTTCCATATTAAGATATGGAATTATAGTATGGGGCAATTCTGTGGATGTGGGGAGGGTATTTGTGGCACAAAAGCAATGTATTAGATCAATGTGTAAGTTATCCCCAAGAACAAGCTGCAAACAGTATTTCAAAAAGTTAAAAGTACTGACATTTCCGTCTTTGTATATTTACGAAATATGTTGTTTTGTAAAGGAGCATAGCACTCTGTTTAGTAAAAATTGTGAGGTAATTGAAAATTATTCCAGAAGGTACCCAGACACTCTTGTTTTGCCGACAATGACAACAACTCTTATACAGCCACAGTTGATATCCAATGGCGATACGCATTTTCAATAAATTGCCAAAAATAATCAAAGACAATTTAAGTTGCAAATTTAGGTCAAATTTATTTAATTTACTGCTTGACAAGTGTTACTACTCGGTACATGAATACTTAAATGACAGCAAACTTTAGCGGAATAAATAAGTAGTTTACTGTTATGGGTGATGGTATTTTGTCTATGATATCAATTATAAATATGATAAATTATTGATAATGTTGTATGATGTTATGGTACAAATTGTTATTTGGGAGAATATGAATTTTAAAACAAATGACTTTATTATGTCTAATTTTATTGATTTCACTTATTAACATCATACCTAAATTTATATCCTTTCATATTTGCATGTCTCAACGACTAATTGTGAGGAACTTATTTTAAACTATTACATCTTATGTTACCACTTTTAAAGCAAATAAAAAATATTCTATTCTATTCTACGCCTAAGCAATTGCCAACATCAGGCCAATGCATCTGCTGTTTTGATATAAGTATAAGCAAATGTCAAAAAATGTTAGTAGGTAACCTAAGCATTAAAGCTTTCTAATACTAAAAACTCGTTCCACATACAAAATTCTACATTGGCCCTCCTCAAAAAGTATAGCCAAATCTTACTGTTGTCCAACTAATAACGAAGTGCACATGGCCCAACAAAATGCCTGCATAAAATGCTACTAGGGATACAATAAAATTTAGTTGACTATTTTGGACATACAAAAAGACAAAACATTTTAATGGCATAAAATTCATGTAACTGAAATCAATCAATTTATGTGACATCGTGATTTTAATATAAGCACTTAGGTGATAAAATGTATAAACGTCAACTATAGTGACAACATTTGACATTCGCAAATTTTGAAGGTGATCGACGGCTACTATTTTCAGGGCTTAGACGTCACGAAGCTCTAAGTGAAATGTAACGAACGCTGACTATGTGTACTTTTCAAGGATTTTTTTATTTTTATACAGGGAAGTCGCCAAACAATTAGCATACTGTCAACTTGATGGTAATTAGTAACAGTCCTACATACAGTACCTACATGTGGTTCTTGTGAAATTCGCAGCAAATCTGCAACCCCTACAAGAACTACAGTGAAAAACCAACCTTTGACATAAGATGTAAAGTCACGGTACCTACCCGGTAATTTCACTGCCATATCTTACCCTACAAACCGGAACAGCAATGCAAGCGCTGCTTTTTTGCGGCAGAAATAGGTAGGTACATTTTACTTACCAATTTTGACAAAATTTCAAATAATAAAAAAAGTTATAATAAAGTTATAATACCCTTAATAACTCTAATGAAAAGTCAACTGTGTTATTTTATGACACGAAATTTAATTTCCAACTTAAGGTTATAAACTACTTTTTTGCAGGATCATTCAGCTGATGCGTTCATTTGAAGTTGATATAAAAGAAACATACTTTGTTTATAGTAAAAATGATGACAAATATAATCGTCATATATTTAACACTGACTGTGCCCGCAGTCTACGTTTCGCCTTCATAAGGTTTAAAAAAAATTAACACTGTACTTAGTTTTAACCCCTATTTAAGTTTTAATTTGTTAGGCGGTACCGCCTAACTTCATTATTATTACGTTAGGGCGGTTAGAATACCATATTAATTACTTAGTGTATCATGTTCAACACTTATTAAATGCATTGAACGGTAAATTCTTTTCTTTTCTTGTCTCTGTCGAGTTCAAAAAAATGAAAGACTTTCTGTTACATAAGAGTTTTAACATTCTGTTGCCAGCTTTGAATGTTTAATTAACCTCAACTGAGTAGGTACTACTAGGTACATAAATCAGGTGGATGCTAGAAGTACATTGCCCCAAAGGACAAACTCTTAGAATAGAATAAAATATTTTTTATTTGCTTTAAAAGTGGTAACATAACTAGTCGTTGAGACATGCAAATATGAATGGATATAAATTTAGGTATAATGCTAATAAGCGAAATCAATTAAATTATACACAATAAAGTCATTTGTTTTAAAATTCATGTTATCCTAATTAACAATTTGTACCATAACATCATACAACATTATTCATAATTTATCATATTTAAAATTATATCATAGACAAAACCCTCACCTATAACATAAAATTACTTATCTATTCCGCTAAAGTTTGCTGTCATTTAAGTATTCATGTACCGAGTAGTAACACTTGTCAAGCAGTAAATTAAATAAATTTAACCTAAATTTGCAACTTAAATTGTCTTTGATTATTTTTTGGCAATTTATTGAAAATGCGTATCGTCGTTGAAGTTTTAACACCGCGTATGTCAAAATAGCAACTTTTACGAAGAGTGAAAAAAATTGTACAATTATACATAAATATACTATTATAATGCCATTCCATTACTTACATACATTTAATTGGATCCATTAGGAAAAATAAAACCGTTATAATGTGAGTACGAATTTGTGATTAATGCGAAGTATTCGAAAAACGACGTGTGGTCTTTTTTCCGCCAAAAATGACTTACGTGTTGTTAGAACTTCAATGACGGTATCGCCATTGGATAGCAACTGTGGCTGTATAGAATTGTTGTCATTGTCGGCAAAACAAAAGTGTCTGGGTACCTTCTGGAATAATTTTCAATTACCTCACAATTTTTACTAAATAGAGTGCTATGCTCCTTTACAAAACAACATATTTCGTAAATATAAATCATCATTACTCTCGATAGTAAAATGTTTCCAATGTCCAAAAGTACAAACTTTTACATCATCATTACTCCCGATAGTAAAATGTTTCCAAATTTGGAACTGCTGAATTTGAGTTTTTTTTACGAATAAATGTGTTTTTTACCGAGTACTTTGAAATTTTCATACTCTCAAAGTAGCAATGAGATTAAAAAATACAGAATACATAGGCTCATCATACCTTTACGTTAACACAGAAGCTTAGAGAACCAGAAAAATAGATAGAGCAGTACAAAGAAATCGTAATGCACAAGAGCGGACTTATCTCTATAAGAGATCTCATCTAACCAGCCCAAGTAGTAGTGCGACAGGTTGAAAATTGCAGGGCCTGAGTGTTCAAGTCACTATAGACTTATACAAATGCACACATATATATCCAAAAAAATATGCATATAAAATATACATACATAATATACTACATATATCTTGATTAATTAGAGAGATAGTACTCTTTCAAATGACGTTTGGAAGATGATAAAGATGGCCTCTCACGGATTGAAGCCGGTAATCCGTTCAGCAGCGTAGCGGCCGGACGAAGAAGGATTTATGAAAAAATATGGAATTGAAATTTGGTACTCCAAGGACATTATGAGTGACGAGTGCTTGGGACGGGGATTGTGGTTACAAAGTTTAAAACGGGATTAATTATTAGGACAAAAACAGTTTTTTGAAGTTTTTATGCTATTTGCTATTCAAGTAGTCATAAAATTAAAAATATTCAGAATGCATAGGCTTATGATACCTTTTTTGGAATCTATAATAGCCAAGCAAGTTTTTAAGATGATGGGCACGATGAGCGTCTTACATTTTTTTACACTGTAGCTGATCAAACATGAAAGAAAATTGATTTCATTTTCAATTTTCTTTGTGTTGTAATTTTTTTAAACACTAAGCAAATTTGTTAAAGTCTCTGTTTTTTATAACTGAACTATCGCTTATGAAATAAGAAAAAAGGAAATCGAAATACCTCTCCATTTGTAGAAATGGCACTATAAAAACTAATCGCACTTGGAAATTTTCGAAAAATACAAAAACGATAAATATCTCTGAAACCGTGATATTTTTACTAAGGTCAAAATGTGTAGTAAGGGAGGCCACGATGAAATCCATTTATAGTTACAGGTTTATCCATTGTTTTAGGAAAAACCAATAACACGGTAATAGTGTACAGGATACTATTACCGTGTTATTGGTCTTCCGCACAACACTTATGATAAAAGACTTGATTCGGATGGTGGATTAAACGTCGTTTTATTATCACATATAAAGTAGAATGTGCGTAGTAAATACTTAGAGTGAAGAAGTACAATCAGCTTCGGAACCGAAAAAGAACTAGGGTTAAGCGTTTAACGACAACTGAATTTCAGACGTTTATCTAAAGATCAATTCACAGGCTCCGTATCAATTTTCACAGGCTCTATTTTACTTGACCGAAACAATGGTCGATC
Organism: Schoenobius gigantellus; assembly: GCA_963935595.1. NCBI lineage: Eukaryota > Metazoa > Arthropoda > Insecta > Lepidoptera > Crambidae > Schoenobius > Schoenobius gigantellus. The sequence goes on from OZ012543.1 coordinate 34,361,374, forward strand.
AAAATAATATTTCAGTGCTGTACATGTGGAATCAGCACCTAATATCATAAAAGCAGAAGTAAAATCAAGACATAAATAGCAACGTCTATCATATTTACATTCACTATATTTCCGATAGTAATGATTCCAACAGTATTCTCTGTTATTTATTACTGAAATTGTCTGAATGGAATGACAACTGTACAGTAGGATGCTGTTCTTATGCAGCTGTTTTTATTGGTTATCTGTCATATGGACGATATTTGTCCAGAACCATGCGTCCTACTTCCAGTAGTAATTAAGTATTTTCATTAATGCGAAAAAGTTTTAAAAGTAATAATAATAATAAATATTGAACACTGGTTTTTTTGAACAATTATAATATTATTCGTGTTCTAAAACAAGTTAGTGCAACATATCGAAAAATAAATCTACCAACTTTTGCATCAACTTCTTCTCGCAATGTTTATGGATAATAATGCACTTAGAAGCGAATTACGTATATTATATTCGTGATTGTTAGTCCTCTGAGACTTAGAAATACAATCACAAAAATACAAAAAATATTCTAAAAAAATAAATATTTTTTTATTTTTGTAGACTTTCTTTTAAAGTACACAGAGCCTCGCGTTAGTCTCATTTCTCTAGCATAATATTTTTTTGGAATATATTACTTCGATTTTATATTACTCCGACTTGCGTACGGTTATTTTTCAAGGGTTACGTTTACGTTTTTTTTTATTTTACTAAGGTCATAGCGCGAGCCGGTCGCAAAATGTACGAGTACATAAATTATCAACTGAAATATCAACTTGATATCATATAAACATAAGTTTCGGTATAGGATCCCATTTGGTGGCCGACTCGTCGAACTTATCCGGTTAAACCCCTTTACTCAAAGGAAGTATTCCTTGATTTATAAACGGGAGCAAAACTGCATTCAGGGATTTTGAAAAAAAACGCTTCCTAAAATGGAGACGGTTAAAATCCAAAAAATAACAGCGTGTACTTTCATATCATGACATAGTTGATGGAGTCATTCATAAGCATGAAATATCTCTAACAAACATGGTTAGTAACAGTCAGCTGCAAAATGACTTACGCTGCAGCGAACTACTGTGAAATAATTTTTAAAATCAATAAAATGTGAGTACCAAAAATAGTTAAAAAAAAATTAAAAATAAACAACTTCAAAAACAACAAAAAAGTCAAAAATATTGTAAGAATACCAACATCACATTTTTTATTTTCAGTCCTTGTATGGGGAACCCCCAAAATTTATTGCTTTTTTCTTTTTTTGTGTGAAAATCTTAATGCGGTTCACAGAATACATCTACTTACCAAGTTTCAACAGTGTAGTTCTTATAGTTTCGGAGAAAAGTGGCTGTGACATACGGACGGACAGACAGACAGACATGACGAATCTATTAGGGTTCCGTTTTTTGCCATTTGGCTACGGAACCCTAAAAAACTATCGCTGCATGACGCCCTAATTCCCTTTTTCAATTGCAAATTACTCATATGTAATAATAATTGTAGTTTTTTTATCTGAATAGTTCTTGGATTCTAATCGTTGATTACTAACATAAGCAATCCGATGGACCCTTAAGTAAGAGTGTTTTATCTTCTCCTATTATATTTTCTTTCATTTATACGCCATGTTTGTTAGGGAGATTTTAACCCTACGATTCGCCTATCGAATAATGTCTTAAAGGTACAGGTCTTGTTTTCGAATTTTAGCAGGTTTGATTCCCGGGTGCGTCAAGCGTTATTTCAAAAATCTCAGATTTGTTTCTTTTTTTAAAAAAGGGATGTTTTCTTTGAGTAAAATTTGCCATCTTCACTATTAAGAGTATTTTTCCCTCTAGGTGGCCTTTGAAAATTCCATCCTGTATAATGATGTGGTTGCAATGTTGTTCTGATAAAATTATTTTAACTTCATTAGTAAGCAAACCGAACGTGTCTCGATTTTTAAGGGTAAAACATTTGGTTTTGAATTAGATCATGCACTTTCTTTTTCCATAAATAAAGTAAACAATAAAAATAAATGAAATGTAATGGTTGCTTTAGATTATTTGTTTTTGCATTTTTTATCTATTTGGGTTTTTCGTAGGTATTTGATTGTAATATAAATGCGCTTAGCACTAATCGTTCTTAGATAGAAATACACAAGCCACCCCTAATCAGGCTTTAGCTTTCTCAGTTCTTGCATCACAAAAATCAACAATGACGCCGGTGTTCCGCGTGCTATATTGTGCCAAATAGGCTCAGTTAGCCCGGTTAGCAACGCCAGCAAGTGCCGCAATCACACAATCTAGCTCAGCGCGTGGCCACTTATTCGGGAGTGGCACAGAACAAGGACTAGGACACGCGCTTTGTACCGCAGTTCATCGCGCTATGAGTAATAAGCCTTTTAAAGGCCGGTTACTAGATCATAATCGAGTCAACTAGCCTCTAATGCGTTTAATCAAAAATATATATCAAAATAAAGCTTTGAATTTTGAACGAGTGAATTTTTTTGACGAGCTTGGTCTCATTAACCAAAATTATATGTCAAAACTTTTCTTCAAAAAGGGCGACTGGGCCCAGTTGAAAAACTATAGACCCATCACGCTCCTTAGTCCATGTATACAAGCCGTTCTCTAAGGTCAGCACTAATCGTCTCGCACGCAGGTTCGACGACTTCCAGCCTCTCGAACAAGTCACTTTCCGAAAAGGCTATAGTACCACAGACCACATTCAGACGCTGCGGCAGGTTATACAGAAGACTCAGAAGTATAACATGCCACTATGCTTGGCGTTTGTCGATGATGAGAAAGTCTTCAATTCTGTCGAAACCTGGGCCGTGCTTAGGTCACTCCAAGAGGTGCCAAATAGTGCATCCAAATGTTGCACGCATTGTATGAAAACGCCACCATATCAGTCCGCCTTCAGGACCAAAAGTCAGTACGACTCCAGCGCGGTGTGAGACAACTTTTGGACTGCAGAGGACTCAGCATCAACTAAAACGACGAGTAGGTACTGACTCACCTTCGTTTTGCTGATTATATCGTAGTCATGACTGAGATTGTAGAAGATCTAGGTTTCCCAATAAGTAAATCTCAAAAAAAAAATGGAGAAGACTAAAACTATATCGAATTCCCATGTAGTACCACTCCTGTGAATGTTGGAGGCTCTACACTGGAAGTTGTTGATGAATATGTTTACTAGGGGCAAATAGTCCACCTCGGTAAAACGCCTTCATAAAAATCAAAACGAATCCAAACGAAAATTATCTTCTTACAAATGCCAATGTTGGCTTGTGGTAACTGAATCATTATTTATCTTATTATTTGATAATATTTAACAAATCTAAAAAATCCTTCGTTTTATGCGTCTTAATAAAAAACACCAAGGTCAGGAGTATTCAAAAATAGGATTTTGTAAAATGCAAGTATTGCTGTTGCGCTGTGCCCCCATACAAACGATCGCGATAGAGACAACTGAAAATACACAAAATATACGTATCGTAATCCCCTGATTTCACCTCTTAAACTTGAACGCCTTAATAACTTTTGCATTAAGGAAAGGTTTTAGTTATCTTTGTGTTTTGCTTTTTCCTATAATTTCGTCAAATTTGTTGGTTGGATGTTTGAATACAGTAGAAATTGGCCAATATTTAGGTATTTTGTAGGACTAAATCGTATTTAATTAACTTAATAAAAAAAAGAAAACGTAAACGTTTTGTAAAAATAGAGTACCTATTGCCTCTATCGAGGAAGGAAACAGGGGCCTAAGTTTGTATGGAATACAGCCCGTACGTATGATTTCTTCTTAAGAGTATTTTCAACATTGACCGCGTCTTGGTGGTAAGTTCTAGGATTTACCGGGTGTATGATGGTAAAAGTCCGAAAAAAACAATGATTACAGAGAAGTTCGGACCATTAAGAGTTGGTAAATCTTAGGTTTTACCGGAAAATGTTAGGATTTACCGTAGTTCGGGCTTTTACAGTAACAAATATACATAATATTAACTTTACCGTGCTAGTAATGCTTAAATAAATATTCACAAATCCAATTTGAACCACTTAAAGCTGAAGTACTTGTACACTATTCCAAAAGTTTTCATATGAACGTCGTCCAAGTTTTCATTCATCAAAACTTAAAAAGAAAGAACAAATCATAAAACTATTTTTGTCAGGCTTAGATATTGATAAGATAACATTCTAATCAAAATTTATAATTTAAGAAACCGAATATGTGTTAGCAAATTAGTATCGAAATAGGTACACGTGAACTGAACGGAGTGGTGGATAACACTAGATTACCTGGTGGTTAACCGCACAGTGGGATGTGAGCTTGGATTTTATAACCACTGAATTGACATTAAATCTTTTCCATTCATTAACATCAAACATCATCATTTTGGAATCTAACACCATGCAGCCTTAATTTTAAAATTCTTATACGGATATTCTGAAATCAATTTACATAACTACCCAACTTTAGTGATGTTATAGTTAAGCTTTTTATAAACCCAAAAGAAATTGTTAAGTAAGCTAACAGAACTTACTTACATCAATATTATGAATAAAATAAAGTAATACTTATACTTACCAATTATTAATAAACAAAACTATGTAACCAAATCCAAATCCAAATCCAAAAATCTTTATTCAACATAGGCCTTTACAGGCACTTATTGACGTCAAAACAAAGCAACACATTCTAATTTAAAGGAAACATATTAACCTTGTATGTGCATACATCTTGAATATAATCAGGATGTCTGCAAATACAAGTAGGAATGAAAAAAAAAAAGTTGATTCTACACCTGTTCGGAAATTGGGAGGCCTTCTCGAGAAGAACAGGCAAGAAACTCGAAAGGTCAAATTTTTTATCTCCTCTTTTAAATCGCCATTTACAATATTGGTTCTGTTACATAGTCATTGAAAGTTATAAAATACATTCAGTAAGTATGCTTACATACACTTAAAATGTCAGAAAAATATGATAAGCTTAACACTAAGCATTATACAATAAATTATGTTGTTACCAAACATGACATCTGATAACTAGTCTAGCTAATTCCATATCGTGTGGTCACTTAAATAATCATTCACTTTGTAATAACCTTTGTTCATGAGAGTCTTTTTAACGTGAACTTTAAATTTATGAATTGGTAAATCGGTGATACTTTGTGGAAGCTTATTATAAAATGCTACACACCTCCCTAGAAATGAACCACTAGTTTTATGAAGCCTGTAAGTTGCAACGGCAAGCTTATTTTTATTTCTTGTGCTTATATTATGGTAATCACTATTTTTAACGAATGTAGCATAATGCTTGTGTACATAAACTAAATTGTCATAAATATACTGACCGGCTAAAGTTAAGATATTAATTTCTTTGAACAATTCTCTAAGTGAGTCCCTAGCCCGTAAATTATAAATGGCGCGAATTGCTCTCTTCTGTAACACAAAAATTCTTTCAATATGAGCCGCCGAACCCCATAACAATAATCCATATGACATAATACTATGAAAATAACTAAAATAGATTAATCTCGCCGTTTCAACATTAGTTAAAAGCCTAATTTTCTTTACTGCGTACGCCGCCGAACTTAGTTTGCCAGCCAAGGATTCAATATGTGGGTCCCATTGTAACCGTGAATCTAAAGTAATGCCTAAAAATTTCGTGTTATTTACAAGGTCAACTACATCCTTATTCATATTTAAGTGGGTATCAATCTGCCTTACATTTGGCAAAGAGAATTTAATGCATTTCGTTTTCTAACGAAAAGGAATATAACGAACGAACTATAATGACGTAGACGAATCAGCAGATGTTAAAGAGTTTCTCATGGTACAGCTTTCGTAATTTGTTTTTAAAATTCAATTTGCTTGATGACTTTATGACGTCAAGTGGAATAGTATCCCATAACAGGATTGACTGGACTAAGAAAGAAGAGTGTTCGATTTTAAATTTGTGGAAGGGATTTGGGGAGACCATTAAAGGTGGAACGAAGTAGACGGTGGAAAGTTGCTGAGTAAACTGGGCTTGTTGGGTACTATTAAGTAATGAATAGAGTGTTGTCAAAGTTCTCATGTGCTGACGTTGCCTTAGGTCTTATGATCGATTTGTATAGAGTAAAACATGGGTTAATGAGACCTGCCGGCATTTCTTCCAATCTGCACCTACCCGATTCCTTACATCTCAGTCAATGTCTCTGTCGTGTATAGATTGAAGTCAGTCAACAAACTAGAAACATTTTTTGTTGAACTCGACGCAGAAGGCCCTAATTCATCAACGCGTTATGTCCTAAACGCGAAATGTCCTAAACGCAAAATGTCTTAAACGTAAAATGTCCTCAACTCAAAATCAAAACGCAGAATGGAGTTTTTAAAGGATGCGCAAGTTTGAACCTCCTATATCTGAGGAGAAATAGAAATTATACGACAGCCCGGATTAAGTATGTCTGATTCAAGTACTGGACTGGAATGTATATTACATTGACGGCTATTATTGTTTGACCATATCTTATAGCACACTTAAGTGTACGGTCATTTAATTCATCAAGTTTATCATCATATCTATGTTTGCATTATTAACTGGGTTTCTTGGGATTAGTAGTAATGTTTCGTGTGGAAACTTTAAAAATGAATCTAGACAATAAAAATTTATTCCTGTATGTGTGTCCTTTTGCGTTCTTGAGACATAATTGTGATGAATCTTAGGTAAGGTGTTCTGAGGACGATAAACTTAAATAAAAAAAATTTACGTGGAAATACCGCATCTCTAAGTAGTCCCTTCTTAAATTTATTTCTGCATAAAATATAACTTATGTTTTTTAGATATTATTAGTGAAAAAAGCTTGCATTCACAAAGCTTGTGTACACCGTTAAAATAAGAATCTTCCCAATAGTAATCAATGGAAATATCAAGAAGAAGAAGGCTTATTAGTGCATTATTGGTATTTTTTTTATCCAAGCGTTATGTATTTTTTTATTCAAGCCAAAAAATCTATAGCAAAACCTATAAAATCATTGACGACATTATTTTGTATATTAAAGTTAAAGTACATACTTACCTACACATTGTTACGTACTTACTTATTTATTCATCATGATTTTGAAGTTTTATAAGTATTTATTTATGTTTTAGGATTTTCTTTCATCATAAATACTTAATATTTATGATGCAAAAAAGTTCCCATTACTAAATTGTACTTTGTAGGAAGTTGAAGAGTGTATTTAACGTAAAATCGAAAACGATCATGATAAGTTGTAATATTCAGGGAACAAAATATTATATGAATGTTGTGCCCCTGCAGCGCCAGTTAGTGGAAAAACATGACATATAACTTCATACATTTTTGCTTCGCCGGTGGCCCTTGTATAAGAATAGTTAGATTGTTAACCGAGGGTCGAAAGAATTAATTCCCGAGGTATTTAGACGCCCGAGCGCCTTTTCGAATATGAGGAAAATAAAACTAGTTGTTTATCTATTTATTTATAATATATAATATATCTTTCTTTTGAGATTTCTGGCAAAACATTTTCGATAACACAATGGTGTCAACATTTCAGAATCGCTTGAACTCATTTTTAACCGACTTCAAAAAAGGAGGAGGTTATCAATTCGATTGTATTTTTTTTATGTTTGTTACCTCATATCTCCGTCATTTTTAAACCGATTTCCAAAATTCTTTTTGTATTTGATAGAGTATACTGCAAGGGTGGTCCCATGGTCACCAAAGTCAGGATCGGATGATGGGATCTTATAGAAAATCGAGGAAAACACTAATTTAAATTAGGGTTTCTTTCACTAAAAAGATTTCATTCACTAAAAAGTTAAAAATAATTTTTTTTTACAAAAAATAGAACCGACTTCAAAAACACTGAAAACTTTAAAATAATCTTCTTCTATATTGAAGTCGGTGACAAATTTTAACATTTTCTAGGACATCATCGTTTTGCGCCGACTTCAATATAGAAGAAGATTATTTTAAAGTTTTCAGTGTTTTTGAAGTCGGTTCTATTTTTTGTAAAAAGAATTTTAATATTCAAATCTTAGCATAAAAGATTATTACCTATTTTTTTGAATTCCGTCACAGATACATAACAGATTAGTATCCCGCCAATTTATGTTGACTTTTTAAATTTTAAATAAGGAACTCACCGCGTAATTGTTGCGGCTTATTCCGCTCAAAGAAGTTTGCGCTAAGTTCACACTGGCTGTTTAGAAACTCACATGGCCGCAGCATTTTTTTTAATTAGTTTTTTTTTACATAAAACTCTTCACAGCTGACAGCAGTTCTATTTTTAATTTGTATGAGTTTTTCCCTCCCTATGGAGGAAAGCGTCCCTATGGAGGGAAGGGGAGCGTCGGTGGCGCTGTGGACTCGGCACTTGCCTTCCAATCGGGGGGTCGGGGTTCGAGACCCGCCATGTACTAATGTGTTTTTAGTTTCGAATTTCATATGTACATTTGTCTGACGCTCCTACGGTGAGCGAAAACATCGTGAGGCAACCTTCATACATCTGCGAAGAAATTCAATAATGTATGTGAAGTCGACCAATCCGCACTGGGCCAGCGTGGTTGACTAAGACCTAATCACCCTAACATAGGGTAGGCTGGAACCCCTCGGTGGGGACGTACATGAGCTGTGATGATGATGATGATGGACGGAAGCAGCATTTTCCATCCAATAATCAGATCAAAACAACACTACTTTCCGAATATGAGAAATGAAAAAAGTACACTCGGCGTCAAAAAAATCGCACCTCTAAGAAAATCATTTTCAAATGTCATTAACTTTTGATATGCAGATGCAGTCACATTTATTATGATTTTATTTAAAAGGTTACTTAATGAACTTAATAAAAAACATTACTTTTCATTATCAAATAAAACCTAAAGCTACAAATATAGTGGCACAAAAATTTCTTGCAAATTTTTCTACCCGGGAGAGTCGTTAGTTGCGCTTCCTTTGTGGGTATAAAAGGGTCAACACGGGACTCTAACGCAGGATCTTCTTAACCTGCAAATGGCGGCATCAGCGCCTCCATCCCAGCCCTGATTGTGAGCTACCTTCTGTACGCTCGAATTAATCATAATCAATTACGATCGGCCCTAACTTCAGGTTCCCGATCACTTCATACGCATATGCTCTAGCTAGTCTAGAGCAGCGACTCACACCCCTTTTATCAGATACGATCGGCCCACTCTGGTCCCCGATCGATTTCGAGCGCATATGCCCTAGCTAGCCTAGGGCAGCGCTGCACCGCCCCTTTCCTGAGGGGCGGTCGCTATCCGATGAAGCCTTGATGACCGTATGGTTAAAGGCATAAGGTAGAGTTGAGCCGGTAAGTGTCCGGCATAACCCGTGCGGCCGGCCGTGCGGGTATCCATGAGGGATTCTCCACCTCCACTCCGCATAGTTGTTGACAAACTGCGTTTGCCGAAAAAAAAACGTCAATGTGGGTCATTCGCTATTCAACCGTTGAAGAGGACACATCTGTACATTTTACTAAAGAAAAAACACCTGGAAGATGGATACCACAGCTGATGAGGCCGCTCAAGTGGTTGCACTACTGCAATCAGGGATGCGGCAGTGTGATGTCGCCAGGCAACTGAATCTGAGCCGTTTTTCGGTTCAAAGAGTATACCAGCGCTTTTTAGAGACCGGTGGCTATATCCGGAGACATGGGTCCGGTAGACGTCGCTGCACTTCGGAAAGAGACGACCGGTTCGTTGTGTCGTACTCTTTGAGAAATCGCTTCTCAAACGCTGTTCAGTCGCAACAGCAGCTCCAGGCAGCTCATAGACGCACCGTAAGCGTCTCTACGATTAGAAGAAGAGTGAAGGAGAAGAAGATAGCAGCCCACAGAGCTGCTACAGGTCCAAAATTGACTGCAGCGCACCGGCGAGCCCGCTTACAGTTTGCTCGTGACCACGTCGATTGGACCCTTGAGCAGTGAGGAGCTGTTCTCTTCTCAGACGAGACGCGAGTGTGTCTTTTCTGCAACGACCGACGGAGAAGGGTATACCGGAGGCAGGGTGAACGTTTCGCCCAAGCCTGCATCCAGGAGACGGTGGAATATGGAGGCGGATCCTGCATGTTCTGGGGTGGTATGTAGGCTGCCGGCAAAACCGACCTTGTCTGCGTCTCCCAGACGGGAGGTGCTCGCGGACAAGGGTCGCTGACTGCTCGCCGCTATGTCACAGAGATCCGGGAAGTGCATGTGGTCCCATTTGCCGAATTTTTTGGCGAGGGGTTCACATTAATGCACGACAACGCTCGCGCTCACCCTGCAGCCATCGTGAGCGACTTTCTGCGGAGGTCCCAAATTTCTGTGATGCAGTGGCCAGCGAGAAGCCCGGATCTGAATCCGATAGAGCACCTCTGGGATCATCTTAAACGGAAGGTTCGATCTCAGGATCCAGCTCCTTCGACTCTACAGGAACTCCAAGACGCGGTAATTGAGGAATGGGATCTTGTCCCTCAAGAAGAGCTCCTGAAGTTGGTGAAGTCCATGAGGGACCGCATAGAAGCCGTCATCAGGGCAAGGGGGGGTAACACTAGATTTTAAGTTAATTTTAAGACACTTTTTGTACATTTTTTTTTGTAAATCATCGATTGTTATTTAGAACTTAATTAAGGATTTTTATTATTTTTTCATTTTAATATCATTATAATTAAACAAAAGTTTAAATTTAATTGTTTTTTGATACTCCTTTTTGTTACCTTTCTAATGATACCCAACACTATCCTCTAAATAAGGTTTAGGAATTTTTGAACAACATTTTTAAAAGGTGCGATTTTTTTGACGCCGAGTGTATTTACAAGGTTACTTTTGAAACAGCCCCCCTAACAAGACGCAATTCGATAATCGCTAACGCAATCGCTAGATGGAAAATGTATGCAATTTGACATAAGCCCTCGCTTTGCTTTAGAGCGCAATTGTCAAATCTCATACATTGTCCATTTAGCGATTGCGTTTGCGATTATCGAAAGACATCTTGTCTTTTTGTAAAAATAATTTGGGGCAGGGGCTAAATTTTATACGCTTATTCCGATAAGCAAACAGGACCACTTTTACAATCTTTAATTCGCGAAAATAATTCATCTCTTCCATACAAATATAAAACACTGCAATTACTGAGGAGATCGTCATGAATATTGAATACTACATTCCACAATCCGATCTCACCAGTAAGGGCAGACGTAACAGTTCGTTTAATAGCGATTGTGTCAATGCTGTTTCACACAAACAGGCGGGGTATCGCGCTTGGATCAGGGGTCGCGCACTCAAGGATCCTGGGATCGATACACTAAAAGCAGCCTACAATAAGGCTTCTAACTCCTGTTAGAAGGCTTACATAAGAGCGGATGCCTAGCGCGTTGCACGCATCCTACGGGCTCTCGTGGCTACTGGCGTTTGGCCAAGACCGTGAAAAGTAACTTCTGCTAGCCATCGCTGCCAACCCTGAGGTGTCCAGATGGATCCCTAGCACACAAGCCTCAAGAGAAAGCCGATCCTTTGGTGAACTCTTCGCGGCTAACTCCCAAATCAATGACTGCAATGCACTGCCACCCTCATTACCTCATTGTGGCTGCGATGCCTGATATTAAAATCAGGCAACGGGATGATTGTGCTATTTTGCAGTCACTCAATGTCAGGAAAGCTACTGTACAGATAACATTCCGGGGGTTGTACTCAAAAAATGTGTAGCGGAGTTGTCTCCCGTACTCACACGCCTGTATAAACTATCGTACTCTACGGGACGCGTTCCGGAGGCTCGGAGGAAAGCTTATGTGCAGCCAGTAAAATCATGGAAAATCATGTAAAATCATGGATAGGATCCTCAATAACCAACTGATCCGCCACCTAGAGGATCACTCCCTGATTAACGATCGTCAATACGGTTTCAGACCGAAGCGAGCCACGGGTAATCTTCTAGCGTATGTGACGCATGTCTGGGGTGAAGCTATTGACAGTAAGGTGAATCATCGGCTTTCAGCCTAGACATCGCCAAAGCCTTCGATAGGGTCTGATATAAGGGTCTTTTCTCCAAACTTCCGTCCTACGGTCTTCCTGTTCAGCTCTTTTCACTTCCTGCAAGAGCGAAGAATCCGTGTCTTTTTAGATGGATGTAGTTTGCGACTTATGCCGGTGAATGTCGGAGTACCCCAGGGTTCCGTTCTATCCCCGACACTCTTTCTTCTGCATAATCAATGATATGATTCCTCTTGGGTACAGTGCATTCGGAATATTTCGGACACACGGCGGCTGGACGGGTGGACACCGCGGAGAGACGGGATAACCTTGTCATTGAACTTAACCAAGTTTTGGACCGCATATCCAAATGGGCCACAGAGAACCTCGTTGATTTTAATGCCAAGAAAACACAGGTGTGTGCGTTCTCGGCAAAAACCTCACTATTCCTCCCCCTTCCCTCTCATCAGAGCACAAGACAACCTGCAGAGTAGTATTGTCATGTTCGGTATGGACGTACGCTGCGACCTAAACCCTAAGGATTACATCGAAAGCTTTCTTAAAAAAAGCTTCTTGAAAACTCGGTGTCTTAAGCAAGGTGCGGCGACACAGCTGATCAACTGTGCTTGCTATATTAAACCCAAGTACGATCCTGTGTAGAATATTGATCGCACCTCTAGGATGACTCCGCCAATTACTTTCTCGATGCTTTGGATAGGTTGCAGCGGCGAGCAACAGATATCATTGGCGATGTAGAGGTGACTAACAATCGTGATTTTGCGTCACTTAGCGCGTTCTATCGTCTATACTACGGCGAGTTTTCTGAAGAGCTTTTTTCACTAATCCCATCTTCTCATTTCCATTTGAGAACTACACGTGCTGGCCTGCATTGTCACCGTCTAACTGGGACTACCATTCAAACGCGTACCAAGAAATTCGGCAATTCATTTCTATGTCGCACGATTAAGAAATGGAACTCTCTGCCAGCACATGTGTTTCCTCCTTCCTACAATCCCGGGGCCTTTAAAAGAGACGTAAAGAAGCACCTTGCAGGTCGGCAAGGTAAGGGTGGCTAGTGCGGCGTTAAATCCCTCTCCCCATTGGCGTAGGCAAGGAGGGGGGGGGGGGGCTTGTGGTCCAGACTCCTGCTTCCAGAGTAATATTGTGTACCTAATGAAGTTTTATTAAGATGTTTGAATTGACTCTGAAGCAAAAACTCTTTTAGAAATTATGCATATCAATATTACACTTTTTTAAGTTATTCAATAACACGACGAATAGATAACATGGACAAAATAACAACGAAAATATGGTCATGTCAATGCCGTCTGATCTAAATTTGTATGTATATTGTTCATTTTATATTATTTTACTACCCAAAAAGCTTAGATAATTACAATGTAATCATACCTAGATAGTTTTATAGAACTTTATATAGGTATAAATACTCATAAACTTTCGATAAAGTTCAGACAGAAAAGTCATTCCAGTTAATCTGCAAAAACAATTTTACAAAGTTTTAATAAAAAACTGTAGAATAATACAATCCTAATATAAATATAAAAGGAATGCTTAACTTGAATAACAACGTTTATATATCCATCCATCGTAAGTCTATGATAATTTGAAAAATTGGACTCGTAAATATTGCACCAATTCCTATTCCTCCTCTATGAGGTATGAATTTGAGAACTAATTTTTTTTTGTATAGTTAATGACTTGTATAATATACGAATGTTTAATAATGCAATATTTTCGCTCACGAAACATCAGTCAAGCAAGACATACCTTGTCACTCAAATGATAAATTCAAACAAACTCCGCACAATAATATCCTCCTTAACACGTCATAACATAATGCACGTTAGAAAATCACACAGCGATCTTCAAATTTCGAACACACACTTTTTAAACACAGATCACTATGACCAAAATTATGTTTGAAAGAACAATAGTAAAGAAAACATGTGCAGTGACAGCTATAGACCAAACTGTAACAGAAATATTATCTTGTTTAAAAAATTCTGAAAACAAATTGATAAGTACAGCGTTTTATCTTTTACACCCGAACTGATTAGATATTTCCTTAAGACTTGAGATTCGCGCGAATATTATTGGTGTCTAAAGATTTAAAGTTTCTGTCTATGATTTATGATAGCATTCTTTACCATTACAATCCTTTGTAATCACATAAAAAGAAAAGAAGGCTGATGCAGTTTAGACATTCAAAAATTTATTTATCATCACCATCATCTCAGCCAAGAGACACCTACTGTAGGCCTCCCCAAAGATTTCCAAACCGATCGGTCTTGCTCTTCTCGCATCCAGCGGCTTCCCGTGACCTTCACCAGACCGTCAGTCCACGAAGCCGAGTCATGTACTCGCTGTTTATGTTGATGCCGAGTCCTCTCGAGTCCAAAAGCTTAAATGCATCCTCCAACGCAGCTGTAAACAATGTCGGCTAAATAATTTCGCCCTGTCTCATACCCCGCTAAAGTCGTATTGCTTTCGAGCATTGGTCCTAGCACCTATCTTCAAAATGGGCGACAGAAGGACTGCAGACGAACAACTTCTCTGAGTTATTTTTACATGCAGTTATCGAGTGTCATCACGAATCGTCTCGCATGCAGTTCTGATAATGTTCATAATAAATGTAAAAATAGATAAAAAGATGTAAATAGACCCTACAGCGCTCTCAAGACTGGAAGTTTATCTGTTTTCAGAAGCTTCGCTGTAACTCTATCATCATCTGGCGCCTTGTTGTTCTTGAGTAATCGTGAGCTGTGAGAAAATCACACAAATCTCGTACAGGCAAACAGCCGTCTCTGATATAATGCCGGGTCAATTTGGCTCTAGGGTCTGTGGCGTGAATAACGGGTGCTTGCTATTTTGCATACCTTAGAAGTGTTCAATCTCGCAAATAGCGTCAGAATGTTGCAACTCTGCCCTCCTCCATTTGCAGTTTCGTCAACAGGCTCCGACCAAGCGATAGATCTCTTGCGATCACTTTGGAGCGTTCCACCCGATGGTCTCTTGAATACTTTCAGTATTGAATCGACGTATGTCGCAAGTCACTTCGATGCTTTGAGATGTTTGTTGAGTCGCCGACGAGAATATTCAGAAAACGACAGATCCATTCTACGCCTAGCTTTCCCCTTTTAGTCGGCTCAGAGATCTTCCCTTTTTGCTAAGTATGGCTGGGTTTGAAGAACCTTTAAGGACAACTTCCATAACCCTGTCATTGTACATGTCGTCTTCGGCGGAGTCATACAGCCAATCGAAGCAATTTTGCAAAAACCGAAGTAGGGGCGTATACCTGTTTGACATTCAGCGAATACTATTTGGTGATTCTATGTATCTATGATTCTTTGATCGGAATTGTGCCGAATAGGGTAGCGCACCTTGCGCTACCCTATTCGGCACAATTCCGATCTGTACAACGTTGTTTCTGAAGGACCTGCGATTTAGTAAATCTACCACCAACTTGGCCAAATCTTCTACCTTCCGGAAATGTCACAAAATTGCGAATTACATATTTTTGGTGAACCCCCACAATATGGGTATCAAATGAAAGGGCTTGTAAAATACAGTACTTACACCATGAAAAAATTCATGTTCATACATGTTTTATTAAATAGGTAAATCTCGCGACAAATATTTATAAACTGGCGTGTAAAAGTTTGTCACTTAGAAAACTTCGATTTCTCAAAAACTATATAAGGAATAGATTTGAAAAGACAAATTTATTTATTGATTTCTTATCACAAATTAAGTGAAATAATTTTTATTATAATTACTACTTATTTCTAAGATCTTTGTTTCATAACTTAAGAAATATCGGAGATGAGATTTTGTAAGTGTCCCGGAACTTTTGCTCGTCAGTGTATTGTCATAAAAATTGTGTCATGTAATATATTCATGGGTTTTATTTTATTTAAAGTTTATTTTTCTCTTCTAGCAAATAATAACTTTGTCAATTAATATATTAAAAATAAATAAAAAAAATTATATACTCTTAAGTCTGCTCTGTGATCTAATCTCAGTTCAAGTCACCTGTGGGTCAATTTCCAGTGTGAGAAAAGTTACTCTTGTTTTTTTATTATTTCACTTATACTGAAAAAGCTTCAATTCATCAAACATCATTTACCTGCAAGTATCTTGACGGTACACTGTGCTTTGACCAATAGAGCTGCTATATGTCGGAACCCTATGGAGACTGCTTGACGGGTGGATTTGAGCTGATTTTAGAAATCCGCTCCCCCCAAATCCGGCAAGCATAGGGGCCTCAACCATGGAGCTCTCACACGCGCTTGTCTCATCAGTTTCCTCCTCAATAACTCCTGGCTTATAGAATATCTTTCCAGCAGCTAGACTCGGTTTCTCAATTTTTTTGTCTCTATCCTCTATCCGTTGTTCCTTGCCATCATTGCGTATTTCCATCTCAAATGACGAATCCTCATGCGCCATTTTTGTTTTGTCACTATTTGTGGAAGGTGAATGTCAAAATCATTTTGCTTGCAACGGGCTCTATTTTGCGATGCATATTGCTGCACGGTTCCTGTGTTTGCTCAGGTTGGGAAAGCATCTGTAAATAATAAATTGATATTTTAAAAATTACAAATAATAAATATAGAAGCATATAATTGAAACAAAAATATTCGTATTTTTGACCGACTTCACAAAAAGGTAGAGGTTATCTGTTATCAATTAGACTTGATATCTATTAGAATAGTCCTTTGGATCTTTGACATTTAAGTGTTGGAGGTTAGTTTTTAAATAAGATTAGCACGTATTGACCCTCAGTGGTATTTGTTCAAGTTACTTCGTTAGCTGGTATTAAATTCATCAAAAAGAAAAAAATTACAAAAAAAATTTACAAAAATAAAAACCGACTTCTTAAATACTGAAAGTTAAAAATAACATAAGAATAGGTACAGGCAACATCACACTTCTATACTGAAGTCGGTGCCAAACGATGATCTCCTAGAAAGCCATAAAATTTGGCACCGACTTCAATATTTAGTGTGATGCTGTTTGTACCTATTATTAAGTTATTTATAACTTTTCAGTGTTTTTGAATCCGTTTTTTATTTTTGTAAAATATTTTTTGTTATTTTTTTCTTTTTATTGAATTTGATACCAGCTCAACGAAGTGACTTGAATGAATACAACTGAGGGTCAATACGTGCTAATCTTATTTAAAAACTAACCTCCAACACTTAAATATCAAATATCTTTTTCCTACTAAATATCAAGGCTCATGCATGACTACTCTACCAGACGCAAATACCTGAATAGCTTCAGAAAAAAACATATTCTAATAGATGTCAAGTCTAATAGATAACCTCCACCTTTTTGTGAAGTCGGTCAAAAATACGAATATCTTATAGTTGGACGTTTTCCGAAAATCATAATCTGTGCCTTGTCTCTAAACTTATGATATACCAATGATCCTAAAGATTCGAACCTATGTTTTCGTGTTGACGAGGTTCTTTCCCTTAAGAGGGCACAATACCTACTACTAGCGCCGCCATTCGTTTTTTAATTAATTATGATGAATTAAAGACGTTTCTACAAAAAATAGAACAGTCAGGAACTGTGGCTCCTTAACTCCTTTCACACCGAAGGGAAGTAATATATTGTGCTGCTTTTGTTGCAATTAAAAATACACACCACAGTCCACACTGACATACATTTCGGTCAGTCGTGAGGACAATAACTGCCGTGTCAGATTCAATTAGCCTGGCAGCATCTCTGCAGTAATTTCATTGCGTAATTAATTACCAGATTACAAGTGTTTGAATTAACCAGTCATTTGTCTCGCGAATAATAGGTCAGCGCTTTAGAATTAAAAAGTCTAGAGCTGTATCACTTCCTGTGCAGTATTATAGATCTCAGGGTAAAGCTTGTAGAATGCAACATTGTTGTAGATTATTTGGTGTAGCTGTCTGTATGTATCGTCTGACTAAGAATTGTCTTACGCTTTTACGAATACTTACAGTTCTGATAAAAAAATCCAAAAATGAAAATACTTGAAAGTTAAAAATAATATAAGAACAACAACAATACATTTATACGAGTATATTGAAGTCAGTGCCAAATTTTAGGACTTTCTAGGAGCCGACTTCAACATAGAAATGTAATGTTACACACATACACAGAATACGAATGGGACATAAAAAGTTATCCGTACTAAGCATGTTCAAACGCTAGTTATTTTTCCCAGTTGTTCGAATACCTGGCAGAAATAGCTTTTTCATTACTCATACTCTGAAAGTAGGTCTGAAGTTGCCTGAGGAGCGGGTTGAAAGTAATACTTTTCAGCCCTAGGGAGAATCACTTTCAACTGACAGCTGCTGTCAATTTTTAAAAAGAAACTAGTTCTATTTTCACATTTCTATTAAACCATGTTCTGACGTTCTATTACAGCCACTCAATTACAGCGTAAAATTTAAATAACATAATGTTAAGTGTTAAAAGAATATCTTTTTTATATGACTAATATAATTTACTTTCAACTATTTCTTTGAAATAACATGACTTGGGCAAAATATTTACCATTTTTTCAATGATGAAAATGAAAAATAATGGCTGAATAGCTGGCTGGCCACAGAAAAAAAAATAAGCGGGAAAGCGGCAATCCGATCTTTATTTGTTTTTCGAGTTTTGTTTATTCTTCCGAATAGCAGAGATTTCATACACAAGAGAAGAGGCAAAAGCAGAAGTTGTTGATTTATTAAAATAAAATTCACTAATTTATGTTCTTAGCTGATTCATGTTTTTATTTTACTTTCCTTGTATTCGTAATGAAAAGCACAGTGTTTACCTCGGGTTAAAGACATATTTAGTCCCTCGAACTATAGGCGCCCTCTCTACGCTCGGGCGCCAAACCCCGTCTCGGGACTAAATAAGTTACTTTCACCCCTAGGGTAACAATGTACTATTGTACACACTATGAGGGTATGGGCTTTTTGTCTATTTGTACAGTGTGTGTGTGTGTGTGTGTGTGTGTGTGTACTGCTGGGAGTTAACTGCTAAACGCTCGTTCCATAAATGAGTTGTGACGGCTGTGATGTATCTGTCTACCTATTTAAATGTGTTCTCACCCTGTGATAAAACTGAATAACACCAATTATTTTTTAGAACAAAGGAAACCTATTTATAATAGCTATATTTATTATAATATTACGGTGTTTAAAATGAACAACCCTTGAATTTAAACCTAACAATATTTAAGTAGAGTTAAATAAAATCAATTGACATGTTCGTTGAAATAAATAAGAAATGATAGTAAAAAAACATTAACAAATCTTAACACCTAACCCCTCTATACATTTGTTATGCAAGTCTCTTGGTAGTGGCTTAGTCAACACATCTGCCAGCATCGAACCAGTAGTGGGCACATGTCTCAGTTCTATATCTTTATTAGTTTTTAAAATGTCCCTAATAAAGTGATATTTAATATCTATATGTTTTATCCGCGTATGATAGACCGGATCCCGAGCTATAAATATCGCCCCCTGATTATCGGCATGTAATATAACCTTACTATGTTTTGGAAAACCAATTTCATTTAATAAACTATGCAAATAAATACCTTCTTTCATAGCTTCCGACAGGCTCACATATTCTGCTTCGCATGTTGATGTGGCTACACAGCGTTGTTTTCGTGATAACCACGACACGCAAGCACCACCTAAAATGAAAGCGTATCCAGAATAAGATTTTCTATCTACGAGGCAGTTCCCCCAGTCTGCATCCGAGAACCCCTCGATGCACTTTCCAGTCTTCTTATAACAGAGACCGTATTCAATAGTCCCCTTGAGGTATCGTAAAATCCTTTTAGCCGCCTTCCAATGATAGGGCTCAGGACAATCAGCGTATTGTGCTAACTTAACTACGGAATTGGTAATATCAGGTCTCGTACCAACACTCAAGTACATTAACGAGCCAAGCAATTCCCGATATGGCCACTTTGCCTCATGATTTTCGACTTTGATATCCGTATTTGCAATTTTCGTAGAATTTAATTCCATAGGTGTTTTGCATTCGTTACATTTTTCCATGTAGTATTTCTTCAAAATTTCTTTGATATAGGTTTGTTGTGAAATGCAGATGCCATTGTCACTTTGACGAATGTCTATTCCTAAAATGTATTTTGCTTCACCATAGTCTTTCAGGTCAAACTCCTTCGATAATTCCTCTTTGAAATTAGTGATCAAAAATGTGTTTTCCGAAGCTATTAATATATCATCCACATACACAAGTACAAATAAGTGATTTTCACCTTCTCTCTTAAAATATAAACAAGGTTCTTTTTGACTCTGTTCAAGCCGCATATCCTTCAACTTTTTATCGATCCTTATATTCCATTGTCGACCGGCTTGCTTTAAGCCATATAAGGACTTCTTCAGTAGACATGTATCATACCCTAATTCTAACTTATGTAACATATCTTTAGCTCGTTTCACGATAGAAGGATCTTCGTTTCCACGACTCAACAACATAGTCAACCACTCAGATAGAAATACTGGCACTTTCATGTAGATCTCCTCATCTAAGTAGCCATTTAAATACGCTGTATTAATGTCTACTTGGTGTATGTTCATATTCAACTCTACGGAGAGCGCTACTAGTAGCCGCACTGTATCCAACCTAACAACAGGTGAAAAGGTTTGATGATAGTCCACTCCATAACGTTGACTATAACCCTGTGCTACGAGTCTCGCCTTCTTTTTCGTTGTTTTATCCACGTTCACCTTTGTGGTCAAGACATAACGGCAACCAACCACACTTCTATGCTTTGGTCTTTCAACTATTTCCCACGTACCTTTTGCTATCAGGCTTCTTATTTCTGAGATAATTGCATCTTCCCATTCGTTTTTCTCATTACTCGCTATTGCGTCGCTCAGAGAAATTTGAGCTGAACCTGTAAAATCAATATAATCAGTGAAAGATTCATTGCAACTTTCACTCGAATCCTCACAATCCTCTGGTTGTACCACTTCTAAATTTTCGTTTTATAAATTTTCTTCGGACGACCTTTACCACCAGTTCGTAATAACTTTGGGCGACCAGGGGCTCTCTTCAACATTACTTGTTGCTGTTCGCGTTCATCGATCGTTAGATTTCTTCTTTCAGATATTTGATCTTCTATCTCACGGCGATTTTCACACTCTTCTGGGACATATTGCTCTCCAGATCTATATCTCTCCTCTTCTAACTGGTTTTCGGATTGGGGCATCATAAAAAATTCTAAATCTACAAAATCGTCTTCTTTCGTTTGTTCTTTTTGTTCGTCACTCATAACTTTCGATGTACGTCTCGACACTTCGTCCCAAGTTCTCTTTTCCTCATGGAACTTAACGTCTCTCGCTAAAATATATTTTCTTTGCTCTGTGATCCATACTTTGTATCCTTTGGATTCACTCGGATATCCTATAAATACTCCAGGTATGCCTCTTGCAGCAAATTTATCTTTTCCCGGATCTTTATTCAAAACGTACACCTTACTACCGAACTTCCGAAGGTAGTCAATTTTGACAGGTTTTTCAAACCATCTCTCAAACGGGACGTCACCACCTAAGCTTCTAGTAGGACATCGGTTCCGGATATAACATGCCGTATTCACAGCATCCTTCCAAAAACCCATCTGCAGTTCGGAATTCAACATCATACACCTGGCCATTTCTACCAAGGTTCGATTCATTCTTTCTGCAACTCCGTTTTGCTGTGGTGTCCTAGGAACTGTCAATCTCCTTGATATGCCTTCATGTCGCAAGAAATCGTCAAACTCTTTGTTACAGTACTCACCGCCGTTATCGGATTGAAAATACTTAATTTTCATTCCCATAAGGTTCTCGACCTTCGTTTTGTAACGTGTAAAAGCCTCTAAAGCATTGTTTTTAGAACTGAGAAAATAAACCTCGCACCACCTCGTACAATCATCTATAAAGGTAATAAAATATTTAGCTCGTCCTATCGATTCGCATCTCATAGGACCTATAATATCGGAATAAACTATTTTTAATTTTTCACTACACGGATCGCTGGAATCAGAAAATGGTAAAGCACATAATTTTCCTTTGGCACAAATATCGCAATTCGACAATTTTCGTATCTCATCTAGATTAACCTCCGCACCTAATTTGTTTAAAAGCTTCATGACATCTTTGCCATTCAAATGTCCTAAACGTTCGTGCCAACTATAAATATCGACATTAGAAGTACTCAAATTAAACACAGATTCGATTTCTTTCACACAATATAAATTACCTTTCCGATAAGCCGTTAATTTAATCTCGCCTTTCTCATTTATAATATTTGCATGATCTCGTTTGAAATCAACAATAAAACCATCATCAGTTAATTTTGCTATTGAGATTAAATTGCTTCTTAACTCGGGTACGTAAAAAGTATTATTTAACTGAATTATACTGTTAGAGTTTCTATTACATGCCGATAATCTAACGATACCCTTACCTTTTATGTCAGTACTTACATTTGTTGCTAAATTAATTTTGGCCTTTATATCTGTCAAAGTGTTTCCGAACATATTAATGTTGTTACATAGATGAGACGTGCACCCACTGTCCAGTAGCCATTTATCACGATACATATTCACAGCATTACACACCTCATTATCTGAAAAATTAGTAATATTACATTTTTCATCAACATTATTTACTCTACGATTTTGCCTTTTTGTAACTTTCTTTTGGCATTCCGAAGCTTTATGTCCATGTTCGTGACACTTATAACATTTAAATCTAAAATTTTCTTTTCCAGCAGTACTCGTACTTGGTTTAGAATCGTTCCGAATCAAACATTTTGCCTTCTGTCCATAGTTATTCTTTCGATATGTATACATTACTCCTTCTTGTACTCTCTTTTTGTCTGATCTTGATTCATGTTCTTCGAGGATTTTAATTTTCAAGATTTCTGGTTTAGGTAATTCATCTCTCGATTCTATTGCACATCTAAAATTTTCGAAACTTTCCGGTAGACTGTACAGTAGCATTATAGACAATAAATCCTCATGTATGTTAATATTCATGTCAGCCAGTTTATCAGTCGTATCAAAGAATTGATAAATATGCTCACGTAAATCACCCGATTCCGCTAATCTATGCAATATTAACCGCTTCAATAAAGTAGCCTTTTTCGCTGGTCCTTGAGAAGCAAATATAGATTCTAGCTTCAGCCAAACATCTCGTGATGTCGTACATCCTCTGACATGTCTCAGCTCACTGCTACTTATTGACAATATTAAATCAGCCTTTGCTTTTTCATCTTCTATTTCCCACTTCTCTAACTCTACGGCATCTACAGGTTTCACTTTTCTACCGCTGACATACATCCACGCATTATTCTTTATTAAAAGAGCCTGAACCTGGATTCGCCAACTATCGTAGTTTTCCTTGCTTAATGACTCAATACGTACTGCCATCCCTGAACTCATTTTCGGTCACTTCGCAATCAACTACTTTTAATATCTCAAAGTTTACCTGGAGGAAAATTTTCGATTACTCTTTCGGTCGAAATATAAATCTATTTCTTTTCGTATTCCACTTGTATCTTCATTAGTTATCTGGGCCCATAACCAATTGTTGGGTAGGTGGAAGATCAATGAAGAACACGAGTAAAAACTCTAAAGAAATATATTATATAGAAACTTACAAAACACGATACAACGTAATCCCCGACAGATATATTATATCAGTTACCATGACTACCTAAAGACATTCTATATTCAATAATACGTAGGTCACACTATAAGTTTTGTGTAACTTAAAAAACAACATGTTATAACCAAATATTATGTTTATTGCTTTTTAAAATACTCTCCTTTACATTTTAAAAATTTTTTAATGCGATCGAACCATTTTTTAAAACAGGAGGACCACAGATCTGAAGGCATGTTTTCTACGTGCTATTGAACGCTATCACTGCCTCTTCGGAGTTGGTAAAAGAGGTTTTACCTCTCATCAAATCTTTGATTTTGGGGAAAATACAGAAATCACAGGGTGCTAGGTCGGGGATATGCGCAGGATGAGTGACGAGTGGTACTTTTTCGGACGCTAAAAATGACTTTGTTTTGTTGGCCGTGTGTGAAGAAGCGTTGTCATGATGTAGGAGAACGCGGTTTTTGGGTCGTCTTTTGCGAACTTTTTCTAAACAAATGGTAGAATACCACTCGGCATTAACACTCTTTTGATCTTCAAGTGGAATTGTACAGATGGGACCCGTAGCTGAGAAAAAAAACGCGATCATTTTTTTACCAACGTTTTTCTCCTGCCTCACTTTTGTTGGCCTGTTCTCATTTTCAAACACCCATTCACAAGATTGCTGTTTTTTTCGGGTTCAAAACAATAAATCCACGTTTCGTCACCTGTGACAATGTCATACACAGCATTAGAATGTCCGTGGTCGTACTTCAGTAGCATCTGTGAGCACCATTCCACGCGAGCCCGCTTCTGCTCCGCTGTCAGTTCATGAGGGATCCAACGACAGCAAAGTTTCCGAACTTTCAATTCTTCGTGTGAAATTTTCTGAATTTGGCTCATACCAATCCCCAATAGTCCTCGAATTGTGTCATAGGTAATCCGCGGGTTTTCTTCATTTAGCCGCTTAACAGTAGCCACATTATTTTCGTTGACGGCAGTTGAATGTAAAGAAACTCGACCTCTCTCAAATTCAGCAAACCATCGCCTCACGGTGCCACAGTATTGTTAAACTGTGACGGTGCTCAAACAAGGTGCTTCTCTCCCAAAAGCATTTTGAAAGCGAGCGGCACAGTCTTGCGGAGAGAGAGAACTTTTAAAATCATAAAAAATCATCGCTCTAAAATCTTTTAGACTTAATTCCATTTTCGTTGCGTTAGAACTTTGATGTGTGATAGAAAACAATCGACAACTCATTTCCCGCCAATTGTTTTTTTTTACTAAGAAGGTTGCAACGTTTAAAAAAATAACATTCGAAATTCAAATAGTTCCGATTAGCTATATAGAAGTGCAAAACTTTTAGTGTGCCCCATGTATGAAAGTTCCCTTGGCTAGTAATGACATTGAAAGGACATGTCCTCTTTTGGGCTAAGAATATAATTATTTATTAACCAACATGTTTCAGGTATTATTGTAAAGAGTACTCAAAAATCTAGGGTTTAGAATAAAATTTAGGTTTTTTTAGGCCTGCAAATTCAAAAAAACAGCAATTTTCTGATTGACTTTCATAGTATGTAAAACAAAACGATTTTTGTATGGAAACCAATGACAAGTTACTGAAACGTGTCACAAACGAATAAATAAGTAACAAAAGCGCACAAACGATGTGATAGTGAGTGACTTTCTGACTAAAATTCACATAAATTACATTTTTAATGTTTTATCGAGATTTACGAGAAACATGGCTGTATGAACTTAGCTCCCTTTGCCTTCTCTTGCAGAAGTGACAGCGTCAAAAAAAGACGTTTAATTTTGTGATTTTAATGATCGTGATCGCTTATAATTTAGGCAATCACAATACATCACAATACTTTTTATTAAGAAGTGCACAATCTTGTGTTGTTGCCGCAATGACTGTCAAATTAAAGGCAGCAGACGTTATAGACTTTTCCTTCGACAATAAACCCCTAGGTGACCACATATTGAATTGGATTGCAAATTAGCAGCATTGCAGGTCACTGCTGGTAACAAACAAGCATCTCTGACTCTGACCAAAAAAATGATACATGTAATCAATAGGTCCATGCTATTAAAATGAAATCTAGCACAATAAATGCATTGGTTGGTAGCAGATGACTTCTATACTTTACTTTGTAGCAGTGTGTTTGTGCAGCATTTGTTAGGATGAGCCCCTGGCTGTAGTGTCTAGTGTGTGATACCTGTTTTACTCTGCCTACTCTTAGGATAAGCACCTACCTCACAGTAATGAAATATCAACATAAATAAAATATACTGGTCTGTTCTTAAGAATGCTACAGTTTTACTATTTCAATAACAAAAGATTTTTACAAAACAAATGCTAATTAATGAAATCATTATAATGAACTAAGTGCAAAATTCTCTAAGATTACTATAATACTAATTCAAAGTGTAAATATTTACTTCTATATGACTACATACCCTCGATTTTATCATGGGTACTAAATATGTAATATGAAGTGTTGAATAATTATAATAGTGGAAACTATGTGAAAGAGTTGTAATATAGAAACTGGTTGCAGGTATGAAATAAAACCCAGAAATTATGTAATTTTTATTTATTCAATTTTAACATCTTCCCTCATTAGTACATCATTTCAAAATTGAGCCAGTGGTGTTATATGAGTTTGGTGCGGAGCCCATCCTAAATTCATGGATTTCATTTGATTTTTCCTCTTATCAGCAGCCTCATGTGATGGATCATTTTCTTGAATATGTTCCCCAAAATATGAGTTAGCTTGCTTAATTTAATATGTTCCAAGACTGATTAAAATTAAATTGAATATTTTCATTCTGGGGGAACATATTCAAGTGTGGAATTTAAGCATCAATATGTACAAAGATGACTTCTAATGCCCTATTTAAAATAGATTGACCACCAGGTTGGTTGGTCGCTTACTGCAGCTAGCAGTGTAAGTTATAAGATTTCTTTTGAAATAGGTAATTAGAGGACTTTTGTAAGTAAAATTTTAGTAACCTCTAATAAAACAATGGAATTGTTTGAATCAGACCCAAAGAGTATAACGTATAGTTAGATTTCTACTGGACAGGTTTTCCCTGCTTATATGGGCTATACCTAAATGTAAAGGTGCATATTGATTTTTGAAGCAATAACACTTTTTTATATAAGTAAACATGAGTTTTTGAAATGCATACCCGAGAAGCAATTCTGCAAAGGGATTCCTTAGCCCATAGTCTGACTTAATATAAACCTAAGGCCTTTTTAGGCTTTGAACAAACCTCACCTAATTGAGTTAAGCAAGAGAACAATAAAACCAATTGTGTGACTGTTAAACCTGTCCAGTATTTACATACTATATCAGTGGAATTTACTATATTTTCAAATTCAATTAGATTCTGTTCTTTGATTTTATTGTTAGTAAGTCAAGCATGAATTATTTGGTGTAAACAATACAGTGAACTTATATTACCGTAAAAATGCAAAATCATATTGACTCATGTGATTTTCACAGACTCTGGCATTACTTTACGAATATTTAACAATCCCCGAGGATCTTCTTTCTTAAATATAATGGTACCCTTCGACATTCCAAATTATAGCACTCTGGTACAAAAAAAATGAGAAGTTGTATCAGGAGTGCGACTGCTGAAAGTATAACATTTTGTTGTTCAATTCTTGGGTCTGGTTACTTCGTACGTTCAAATTACGAGAAAACTTAGTCCAGTTAGCAAGCCAATATTTAAATCACATGTAAAATCAAGAACCTGAGCATAGCTGTAGAAAATAAAAGATACTATTTTGTGAAAGGAAGGAAGATTACACACATACACACAAACAATAAACAAATGTCAAAACGACAGCTACAGTGGCATTGACAATGACATCCTTTTATTTAATTGCCAGTAAAAAGAACTAAATGTGGCCCTGCTAAAGAAACAATAAAAAAAAACATTTTTAATTTTTTACTCCTAAATGCAGGCCTTAATATTTTTAATATTCATGGATAAACATCCTTCTCATAAAGTTCTATTTCCGTCATAAATTTTTAAACTGGTTAAAAAAGGTTCAGAATAAAATTCCACGTTCCATACAAAAAGTGGACATGTCCTTTGGAACGCCAAAATATCAACAAATACTTCTATCAAAAATAGTTTCGAAAAAAAGCAAGGCTGTTCAAGGCATAACTTTCTCAGTCAAAAAAGTTCTCGACTATAAAATTCGACATTACTTCAATGAAAAATATTTTACAAAAAACTTGGCTGTATGTCTTAGCTATTGACTTTCCTTTGCCTACGGAACTAAATTTAAACTATTTTTGATAGTAGTTTTTGTTGACATTTTGGCGTTCCAAATATCAATGTCATTATTGCCGAAGGGAATTCCATTACATATATTGATCTGTGTTCCATTTGTACCATCAATGGTGCTGTCTAATGGTACAGGTGGTCCGGCGGGGCTTTTAGCTCCCTTTGGTTTTAATAGCTAACTTTAAATTGAGAATACTTGACATATAATACGTGCTCCAGATGCAAGTGGTGTATAAAAATATAATAACACAATTAATGTAGTTACTTAAAATTTGGCGGCAACTTCCACATAAAAATGTGAAGTAAGTATTGTTATTATATGACTTCTTGGTGTTTTTGAAGTTGGTTTTATTTTTGTTAATAAAAATTGAACTATATATTAACAATCTAATGCATTATAAATTAGATTATAGATACTATACATAGATTTTAATAACATGCCTTCACATTAGACAAATTTAAAAAACTGCTATACACGAATACTATTAATTATAGATACTACTTATTCAAAAATATTCATGTTTTGGAGAAAACTCACAGATACGCATACTTGAAAGGGTAAATTATGACTAATTTACCTACTTTAAGCAATTTCGCACTTTGTACATGTTCCCTTGAGTAACAAGGAACTGGCCTTGGCTTCCAGGATGCATCCCATATCAACTAGATAGCGGCTGTTAACGCCCGTCGGATGTCTTCATAGCCCTCCCACCATCTTTATTCATATTGCGGAAAACTTAGTCGTAATGGCATAGTTTGCATTACTCCTGTCTTTCAGGATTTAACAGGTGTATTTTGACACCGCAATGCGTATAGCAAAATACCCGTAGTTCACTATGGCTCGCACCTGCACCTATAGCTTTTACCCGCGTCTTCGACCTTACATGCGTTTGCGAACTGATAAAAAAGTGAACATGTTGTTTACGACGAGCACTACTTAGTATGAGTATTTCCTCCATCTCTAAATAAGAAAAAGGGTATCATGTTTGAACTTCGTCATTTTGGAGAAAGTGTTTATAGGAACTATGTATATCGAACGAAAGAAAAAATAACTTTTGTGAGTAGGTACCTAAGGATTTTAAACTGTTATCGACAAAGACTTTTAATAAAGGACGAAGACGCAGGTAAAAGCTATAGGTGCAAGTATACTAAATGGTATGCACTAGCAAAATCGAAGCACAATCGTTCGCACTCCTAGCAAATATTTATGAGTGTTGTGACAGTTCAATGCTACGTCTCACGATAAAGAAGGTCGAAGGCGTTATCCGAGAGAAAACTGGTGATGATAGATACATTATGTATGAGACAAATCAATTGCAGTATTATAAATAGGGGTCCCAGATTTTGAACTCGTTAATTTTAGCAAAATAGTGAATAAATAGCAAAAAACCTCCTTTCGTGGGACCTATTTTTTTTTCATTATAATGAATAGTGTGGTTTTTAAATAATGACCATTATTTTTCGGAATAATGTACAAATATGCCATGAACAACTATTTTATCCTTTTTTAATAGATAAATAGGATTATCAGTTCAAAATATAGATACTTTTTTCGTTTTCTTAAATATTTAAGAGACAATGTTTCGATATGCGTGTTCGTTCAGACAAAAATTTTAGTTCAGGCGTAAACGCTTAATATGCTCGTAATTTTCTATTAAAATTTCAAACCGTTATTTTATAAAATGCATTGTGTTGTTATAATAGACATTAAATCTTTACACTTGAGTTGGCCATGGCACTGCCGCTATTAATAATGACGGAAATTATGAAATGTAACAAGGGAAAGTTAGTTGGAGAGCAATAATGAGGACATGTAAATTTATTATGCCACTAGATTTTCCCCGCGGTTTAATGCTTTGGTTCCAGTGCCGAAAAAAAACATGTGGCCAATCTGGAACATCAGCTTCATCTGTATCGTCGATCTAGAGAAATAATTATCATTTATTTAGACATTTTCAAAATCTTTCATTTTTACGTATAAAGCACTATACGTACTGTTAATCACTTCCGCTACGGTAAAGCATCAAGAAGAAACCTGCATACACCTGCGAAGTAATTCAAAGGTGTATGTGAAGTCAACCAATCCGCACTGGGCCAGCGTGGTTTGACTAATAAGGCATAATCGCCCTAACATAACAGGTTAGGGTAGGCTCGTGCCCCTCGGTGGGGACGTATATGAGCTGTTATGATGATAATGTTGATGAATCACTTCCGTGGTCTAGTGGTTGAGACTACCGGGCATTCCGATTTCCAGGGGGGCAGAGGTTTTTCTTCATGGTTTAATTGATGGTGGGGCTTCCCGCCTGGCAAACTACTACCGTCTTACTTAGTAAGACGGTAGTAGTTTGCCAGGCGGGCTCGGAAATGTTTCGCCATAATAATAATGTTAGATTCCGACAATTAGAGTTAAGATATCCGGATCCTCGATTATTGAGTAATCCTAGTGAATCCTGCTTACATCTTCGGCCTTATCGTCATTTACTATCAGGTGAGATGTAGAGCAAGAGCCCTGTTGTATGTAAAAATATATTAGCAAGCATTGGTGAACAGTTTATCTCGGCCACACTGTAATGGCAGGCCGTAATCGAATGTTCTCTTTAAAGGTAAAGAGGATGTTGACATAACCCATTTATCAAGGTACAGTTGAATCCGTGGAACCTATAAGCCCTGTCCAAAAATATTACCTGTAGAGTAAATAAGCACTAATAAAATTGTATAATAAGTAATAACATATGATGTAAAGTAATATAAAGTAAAAGCATGCAATGAGAGATTAAACTTAGTATGATGTTCTTTATAACTATGTAAATCCTTTATATAATCAGATATTTGAATCTTTGGAACTTCTACCAATCGATATAATTTGACATATTATTCCAACACTTGAGCATAGAGTCAGTGTAGGTATCTTATGCGTTTAGAAGTAAAATATAAACGTGGGAATAGATTGTACATTTATCTCACTAGAATTATTTTACATTCATAAATCTAACCACAAATCCTTAGCAACTCGAGGCATGAGTGCAACACTTACATTATAATTAGCTGTTTGTTATACTGTAGCATATAAACACCATTATTGTATGTAGAATAACCATTTACAATTCAAATGAACGTGTGACAGTGTGTTGGTAGTCGCAATTTTGTATAGACTCGATAAATATATATTCTAGTTTACTGGGAGGTCTGATAAAGGTGAACTAAATACTTTTTGGGTACAAGCGACCATTAGCTTACCATGAACGCTTAGGTTAAGGTTAATACAATACTGATGTAGAGACGCCGCTTTTGAAGCGAATAGCACTATCTCGCTCTTTCTGCGGTTTTAACAACTATTTTTAAGCGATCGTGGAATGGAAGAATATAATTATAAAACACAGCGAAAAATATTGCAAAAAGCAATAGACGGCGTTATTGCTGCACAGCAATCTCTTTCAGGCAACCATAGAAAAACGATAATAAAAGAAAGAAAAACAGTAAGAAAGGTGAAATTGTGCACATTTATTTATGATGGTAATAGAAGACCTATTTGCTTTCGAAAGTAAAAAAAATAAAACTGATTTGTTGAGTGTGTATAATGACTTATGTTTATCGTATTTTATTGCAGTCAGATCAACTGTCTAAATATTATATTAAAAAGTAAAACATAGCTGTCACAAAAAATATTGACTTTGATAAAAATATATCCAAATTGTGAATGGTAAACACTTAAAGGGCATAAGCTCTTAATAATTGGTAAACTTTAATAATTCAATAATAGTAAATAATGATAAAATCTATTTACTTCCTTTTTTTAGATAACATCGTGATAGCTTAATAATCAGAATACAATCAATTGATTGATGGCAAACTGAGGTTAGAATAAATAGGTACTCAAGTATACTTACGTAGATCGAAAATAGCTGCAATGACTGCAGTATGTTTAATATGTGGCATGTAAATACATACTAACATAGATAATGATTGAATGCAAAGTATGAAAGCAAGGTGAGTTAGGTTGTCTGAGCTGTGATAACAACCTAACCTCATGACCTATAAATATACGTGGAGTCAAATAAAAAAAAAATCTTAGGTGTGGTATTTGATCAAATTTTTAATAGGACTGAGAAGGTGTCTGTTTCTTCGGATGCCGTAATTTTAGTCAATCATTAGCGGGTTTTATCTTCGCGAACGCGAAGTTCGAAACAAGGAAGAGGTTGTAACTGTCTATTTCTGCAAAATTGGCGCGCTCAAAAGTTTCCGAAGAAAAAGAGTGCAATTTGTGATAAAACTCAAAGCACTAATAATTCTCATTACAATTCAAATTGAAATATTAATATTTGTAAACATTAATACAGACAGCCTTATAAAATATCAGTGCATACTAAAGAAGACACTTTGGTTTGAATTTGGATTTGATCAAACTTCCATAATGATGTTTGTAAATAATGATATTGAATTATTCTTTTTTTAAAAAAAATGTAATTATTACTTGAGCATTAAACTACACCAGGCTATGTTTTTGTGGTACGTTATTGTGACATTTTGTTTTTTTATCCTTTTTCCAGCCTAACCCAAAACAAATTCATTAACACTCTTTGCCGATATTGCAAACAATAAACTCTATGCAGAGTATATTATTCAAAACTCTAGTTTGACAGTATTGCTTGTGATTGCGACCGATAGCTATAGTTTCAAAAGGTGAATTAAAGAGATTTAGGTATCGTATTATTAAAAACGGTTTTCGATGCTGAGTAAACTAAAATCTTTCAACATATTTGAATAAATGAATGCCTATGAATAATCTGACAATTTGTTTTTAAATGTATGGTATAATTTTTGACCTCTTTAAACACAATATTAATTTGTTTTCGTTATAAATTTTAGGCTATAATTTCTTTAACAATACAATTATTTAGTTATATCAGTATGTTCAATTTAACAATACTTACTATAGGTACTTTTCTTTACCCTAAAATTTAATAGACTATACCTTTGCAATCTGTGACTAGAGATCCGGAGTAAAACGTATCTAAAATTTATGACACACCACCAGCAGTGGTAGTAGTACACCTTAATTACAGGTAGCGATGACAATCAATTATACTTACTTTTCAAATTGCATGTAACTTCGGAAGGATGAAGAGTTTCCAAATCCACGTATAAGATAGATACTTCATAGGAAAGTACTAGTAGAATGAACACATTAAGGGCATGATCTCGTCCTTAACCTCAATCTGTGTTTCACACATAATTTACCTCTGGTATTGATATTATAAAGTGAAGTTTTTACTGACCAAGATTTTATTTGTCTACTTAAAGAAGATACCTATCAGAAATCTTCGAACAAAAGCTACACAATATTTGCTACGAAATAAAATAATTTGTAAATTAAACATTCAAAACAGTACCTAGGCTAGGTACTGTTTTGAACTAGGTTCTACCTTAAAATATTTGAAATGACTTTATTCTAGAAATCCACAGGTAAACTCTTCGTTTACTTACCTAAGATCAACTATACAGTACAGAGTCATATCACAAGAGCATCACTCATAGTCACACTCAAATCTCACAAAAATCACTGTGGTAGTATATTTGCAAATGTTCCTTAGGCTAAGCCCAAATAATTTAAAAAATATATCCAGGGTAACAGTGTGACTCGTACGCCAGGGAAGCGTGAACTGACGAACCAACCAACCAACTCTTGTTTGGTACCTAAGTCCAATTGTGCACTATGATTATTTAACTGGCCACGCGCAGAAACAATTGGACGTTTGCTTTTAGCGGTTACAGATAAGATTCTAACATCCGTTACTTTTGTTTTTGAATGTCAAAAGTCGGCATCCAACATAAAAATATAAAGAATTATGTTATATGTAAACTTAAAACTGACACATCGATAACAATATATGGTTAACAAATTCCAATAGGAATGTAACTACAATGAGAAAAATATTTTATAAAAATGATAATCTGTAAAAATATTTTTTCGGGTACAAATCTGAGCTCATATAATGGCCCTTTTCTTACCTCACCTAATAAGAGATTTTCCACTCTGGCAATAAGGCTGTTTTGTTCTTAGTCCTTTCTGCCCCTTTTTACCAACTCTCTGTAAGGCTTAATGTAATTATAAGGGCTGTTCAAAGACATGAGGGGTTTTTTTTTAATACATAGTTAACTCTCCACAGACTCGTGGTCCGTGCCTTTTTCATTTTTATAGGTTTCTTTTTGATCCATTCTATATAATATTAAATTATATTAAGACTTACGACTACTCTTATTTTAATAAGATAATAAAACATGAGGGGTTTGTAACACAATCTAGAAGTTGGCATCAAATATATTTACAAGTCAGCTATCCGTCGAATAAACACTTATGTTAATACATTCAATGGATTGCCTATAGAACTTAAAGCTTACTTGTAGATTGCTAAAACAGTATTTTAATAGAAAAAGAAAATTTTCTCTATTCCACAAAAAAATACTACGATTCGATGCGCCTCGAAACAAAACTCGATACCTCGCCTGCGCTATTAATGCAAAATTAAAGAAAATAGGGCATAGCATTAACGCTGTATTAAGTTGGGGAAGTAGCTAGGTAGGTAGGTATTCTATTAAGACCGCAACCGTGATCATTTACATTACTCTATATGTGTTCATTTAGTCAATGGTTGTGCACGTTGTAGTGCACTATGCCACGGTAATATTTTACCACGACTATATTGTCAGCGCGAGGTTTTGGGAAACGCGAGAGTAAATACTTACATAGTTGTGAAGTGGTTTCTTGTCACCCCAATAGTATTAAATGTTGGAAAACATAATTCCAAACACCGACTAGTGAAGATGAAAACCTAGTTCTGTATAAGGCTTTAATATATTAAGGCTTTTACTGCAATTTGGGCTCCTTAAGGGAGCCGGCAGGCCTGTGTTAAGAGGGTTCCGGAATATTTTTAACACTTTCGAAAGGAGAACTTCGGAGGCGTAAAGCAGGAATATAGTCGTACTTTTTTAAAAAGGGAGACAAGACCCTTTTGAAGAACTATGAACAAATTTCCCTCCTGAGCCACGTCTATAATCTATTTTCAAGAGTCATCACAGACCACCTTGCGCAAAGACTCAACAAATTTCAATCCCCGAGCAGGCCTGTTTCCGAGGAGGATACAGCACCATAGACCACATTTTCATAGTGCGGCAGATTATACAGTAGACCGATGAGTTTTATCAGCCTCTGTGCATAGCATTTGTGGGCTATGAGAAGGCTTTTGACTCTATCCAAACCTGGGCTGTTTTGGAATCCCTGCAACGGTTCCAAATCGACTGGCGATATGTCCAAGTGTTGAAGTGTCTCTACAATACAGCCACCATGGCCGTCCAAGTACAGAATCGGTAGAATAAGCATATCCCCTTCCATCGTGGACAAGGGGATGAGATTTTCCCTAAATTGTTCACAAATGCATTGGAAGATGTGTTTTAAACGCTGGACAGGAAAGGACGTGGCATTAACATCAATGGAGACTTCATTTCACACTTGCGTTTTGCAGATGACATTGTCGTCATAGTTGAAACGTTACGAAACTTACAACATATGCTGAACGGTCTAGCTGCTTCTTCTCAACGCATCGGTCTCTGGATGAATTTAGATAAAACCAACATTATGCTCAATGAGCATGTCGTTCCGGAACCGGTCACTGTACAAAGCAGTCCTCTCGACGATGTTACGGAGTATGTCTAATTTGGGCAAATCGTGCAGTTTGGTAGAAACAACTTCAAGAAAGAAGAGGAGGACAGAGCAAGAGGATACGTAATTTCAATTTCCCGACGTAATTTCAAACGCTGCCCAGCCCGGTTGGGGCTGGGCAGCGTTTGAAATTACGTCGGGTCTTTACGTCGCCCATACCATAATGTCGAAAGACGAAAGTCTTTAATCAGCGTTCTACCTGTCATGCCATACGGAGCCGAAACATCACCACTCACGGTAGGGCTGGTTCACAAATTGAAAGTCGCTTAGCGAATCATGTAAAGAGCTATGCTCGTAATCTTTCTGAAGGATCAGATCCGGAACAAAGTGATCCAAAAGAGAACAAAGGTTATCGACCTAGCCTACTGGATTACTAAGCTGAAGTGGCTATGAGCTGGCCACATCAACCGCAAAACCGACAACTGTTAGGGGAAATTACTAATAGAGCGAACACCATACGTCGGCAAGCGAAGTGAAGAACGCCCTCAGACTAGATGTAGCGACGATCTTCGCAAGGTGGCTGGCAAAAGATGGGTGAGATATCGTGCTCAGTGGCGTGCACTTGGAAAGGCCTATGTCCTGCAGTAGTGTGGGCTGATGATGATGATGTTGATGATGACTGCAATTTGTAGACCTTATCCTTTTTTTAATGAAAATAAGACAAGACCTACGAATTGTAGAAAAAGCTGTAATTTTAGCATTCGGCGTGTGTGACTGAAATAACAAAGCAAATGATGCTGATAACTGCGTGATTTGTCAACGAAATTTCTTCATTAAATAAGAAATAAATCATAGAACATGTCCATCTTATCAGTAGGCATAACTTTTTTTAAAATACTGGCCTAAAAAATCAAATAAATAGTAAAGTATAATAACTACATAGAAGTTAATGTCAAACCCAAAAAAGGAATATTATCGGCGAAAATTTGTAAACAATCAAAACATAAATTTGACTTTGTACTCAAAAAATGTTCACTATAGGTAACATAACAACGATTATACTAGTCTAAAAATTATTCATTAGATCACAACAAATAGTCGTAACCGGTCACCCTTCCCGCTTGGAACGGTTGACCGCCCCCGCGCTGCCGCCAGAAGTAAAGTCGATTGTTTCATTCATTTCAACTGCATGTGTTGTCATTTGTCGCACGTTGTCACTTGTCAATCACTGTTAGTCTAAGAGGCAATCACAATATTTTATTTCGTTAGATAATACTAACAATAAGAGAAACTAATAAAATAGAGATTGATAACCTTAATATGTAAAAAGGCTTTATCCCGACTGCCCTTAGAGCATTTAGCCTACTGGCTGACCTATCATCGCACCTCCTAAGCCTCTAGTTGTAAAGACGTGAAATTTATTTTAGTGGACATATTCAGATTTTTTTTATTCTACCCCTATTTTGTTATTTTTTGAAATGTACAACAGCCCTACAAAGGGTAAAAACTAGTTAGAATAGTTATTTGTGCGATGCATGACTGTAAAGTTTTTGCCGCGAGTGCTGAAGCGAGTGGTTCAAAAGTAGAATCCTAAGCGTAACGAGGGATTCAAAGGCATGAGAGGCAAATAACTTTTCAACGCACTTGCTCGTAAAGTGGGTCTTATTACCTTGCATTTAGACCCGTTATTCAGTATATTAAACACGAGTGCTTTTCACTTTACATAATCGCATAAGTGCGGTAATCTTAACACGACAAATTCTAATTTGATCAAGATTGCAAAGTAAATGTATGTCCAGCACGCATTCTTAAATTAGTCGCTTAATACTTTTTTTTAAACACGACTTTATGCGGCTGCCAATTGGAAACAAATGAACAGCCTACTACTGGTTACTTAAATATTAAATTAACAACGACATTTAAACACAAACATTTAAAAACAATAATTAATAACTATACATAACTAAAATAAATTATTAAAAATTCACACAAACTTGTTTTTTGAAAACTAAAATATTCGGTTTATTTACTTTTAAATTTTGTCTGTTTGGCCCTTTTTTGTTGGCTGTATGAAGAGTTTAGCCATGCCCGGGCAGCGCGCGAAAAAAAAAGGCGCGCGGTCGCGGCTTGTTTTCCCGCTATTTAAATTTTTTGCCTTTCTGTTGTAATTGATAATCTACAAATATGTCGAGTCCAAGTGAAGAAGAATCCATATTATTAACTCCGCCAGAAATAATTATGGAGGCGCAAAGCGCGAGTAATAGTTTGTTGCCGCCAAAGTCAAAGGCCAAATACTTGGCGGCATACGATACTTTCATGCAGTGGAAGATTGATAAAAAGCGCAGTCATTTTCAGAAAAATATTAATACCACAAGATCTTTTATTTTCCTCAAAAGTGTGTTGAAAAACGTCGTATGATACACGCGCGCATTGGTCATTACGTACTCTGCTGTATCGCCTAGTACGCTATGACCGACATAGCGCGCTCGTATCATAATGTACTATTGCAACACACAACTTTTCATCTCACCTCAACGAGGAAAATACCTCCAATACCAAAAACATCGAATACCAAATGACGCGACGAGAATTACAAGATTTGAAATTCGATCATTGCGACGTGACTAATTTATCATTCTATTTTTAGAATGTAGATTTTTCTTTTTTTAGCGAAAAAATTTTTGACCCCAACGTTTGAATTCATATTCTCAGTCCATACTCAAACGTTCGAATTTCAAATCACTTTTACATGCAGATTTCGAAGAATAAAGAAAACCTTTCCGTTTCCGAGCGGGTGAGGTGAAAAAACTATTTCCAGGTACGCTTGTAGGGTAATTTTGAGTAGATTTAATTCAATTCTTTCAATACAATATAAAATGGGTTTTATTGAAATCAATTTTAAATTAGTGATTTTTTGTTTTAGAATTAATTAAATTACCAATGGAACATAAATGAGTGTTCCTATTGTCCCATTCCTACTGGATGGTGGAAGCTTTTTTAAGTCGATGTTTATTAAATAGCCCTATAATAATGTCACAAATTGTAATTATTCAAATTAAATTTTGTGTGTTTAAATAAAGAAAAAAAAACACACCCAAATACGAGTATGTAAACATTTTGGCTCACCTATTGTGTACACATACCTACATCTCTCCTATGCCTTTTTTTTTTTTTTTTGAGGCGGGGGAATCTATTTACGATTCAACAAGGGGCTGAAAGCTGACAAAGCCGCCCCAAGGATATGCCATTGCACTCGGGTTACCTGGGTAACCCCATACCTGGCTAAACCACCCTCCAGAGCAACTTCTACCTTCGTAGAGACACACTCGGGATCGGCGTTAGCCATTCCCCGAGTGCACATCTCTCCTATGCCTAGGACATTTACATTGACAAATTCGCATATTTACGGCTAATATTTAAACCGTTAATTTTATGATACCAAGGGGTTAAGCTGATGAGACGCTCACTGGCATATACCGTTGGATTTTGGTCCACCAGCAGCTTTTCCACTGGTGTCCCCATACCCGTTAATTAACCTGTATAATATAATATTAAGAAATTAAGGTCGTCACACTAAATATGTGCTTAAAACGAATTGATTCACCTAAAACACCAATTAAAATACAAAAAATATATATAACCTATATTTTACTTGTATTTTGGGGTAGGTACCTACCCCAAAATACAATTAAAATACAAAAAAGGCGGAGTTTTATTTTACAATGAAGGCATACGATACCGTATTCTTGATGTTAATTAATTTTATAATGTCAGAGAGTGTGCAGATACTTTCTAAATAGCAACGGCACAAAATATTCAATTATTTCGTTTCCCAAAGTGCATGTCTCCTAAACTAACGATTGCAGCAATTGTCGCCACCTCGGTTCACTTTCTAAATTAGATAAATGACAGAAAAGATGGTGATCATTAAAACAATGTGGTTTTGTCGTTGAAAAATGTAAATCGTTTGTAACCTAACAAAATTTTCTCACAAATTGTTATATAGGACTAGGACAATTGGACATACCTGTTAATATGAGTTGACTCTAATGAGAAAAGGATATTATAAAGTCAAAGATTATTTTAATGACGCCAATGCCTGGTGTAAACCTGAAGATAAAGAATCATGTTGTTGTGTATAACTATTTATGTAAACAAATATTATATTTGGTAACGTCACATTAAGAAGAAAACTGACACATCTAATCTTGTAATGGAAGTTGAGCTCTAACTTTTGCTTTGAGGTCAGCTTTCAATTGACGACTCTTAATAATACAGGGAGAAAAAATAGCCCTTGCTGGTTCTTTACACTACAAGGTCTCCCGCCGTAGACTTGTGAACCATTGGCGTAGCTGCATCGACGTTCAAAAGCGATTATGTAATCCAACTTGATTAAAGTATATTGACTTTGACTTTGAATAAATTGCGAAAAATTTGAATATAGTTTGTTTGGAATCGAGAGCAGAATCGATTCCACTAATAAAAGAAAATAGTAGCGTAGTGGCAATTTTATTGAGACAATAGGTACAAAATAGATAATAGTATATAAAAGGATAGATAATATTACGTACTACAGGCGTCAAATATGTAAATCTATACCAATATTATAAAGCTGAAGAGTTTGTTTAATTGTTTGTTTTTTTGATTGATTGTTTGGCGCTAATCGCAGGAACTACTGATTCAAATCGATTTTTTTTTCTGAGTTCGATAGACCATTTGTCGAGGAAGACTATAATAGGCTATCTAACATCACGCTACGACTAATAGGAGCAGAGGGGTTATTGTCTAAGAAAAAATCTATCACGATTGGTTATAATTTGACAACCATTGCGCCGTGAACATAAGACTCTGTGCCGACTTCCTTTTATAAAGGAGCGATGGATGGACGGCGACTGTCAAATTGTAAGCGATCGCGATAGATTTTTTCTTAGACAATAACCCCCCAGAGCATCACTGAAAAATGCAAAAACGGGAAAAAATATATGGCGAAACGTAGTTCGCGGGCACAGCTAGTGCCTTTATAAGCCACACTACTCGTACGTGCGTTCCAGATAATCCGGATTTGCAACATTTTCAACATTTCTAGCATCAACGTGTTTGGTGTTTAACCTTTCGTGTTGGTTTTGTGTGTTCCACTTAAACATTTTTCCCACGAAAAGTAAGCATCAAATACCCATGTTAATAGGGTCCTCTGATACCACAGCTTTCAATTTATTAATATTCCGTCATCCACACTGGTATCATACTGGAGGCTTGGGGAAGGAGCGCAGTAGTATTGTTCTTCAAGAAGAGGGACATCATGCTACTGAAAAACTACCGCACCACTTCCGTCCTGAGCCATGTGTACAGCTGTTCTCAAGGGTTATATCGAACCGACTCGCCCAAAGTGCGTGAATTTGTTTTAAATTACAATAATTATTTATTGTAATTTAAAACAAATTCACGCACTTTATCTTTGTTTTATTGTACCCCGTGTTCCAATGCGCCCCACAAATAAAACAAGATTTACAAAAGGCGGCCTTATTGCCTATGCGACAATCTCTGCCGTACAAACACATAACCAGATTTGGAAAAAAAGGAAAAATGGAATCAAAAAAGGAATGACATTTACTAAGGGTTTCCATCAATTTTCTAGAGCTGCCGTCATTCGATCATAACTTATAGTGACAATGGGACCACGGGTCTCGATTTCAAAAATAATTTTGAAAATCGATCCTAAATAACAGAGTACATACATAACAAAAAACCTGCCAAGTGGGAGTTGGACTCGCGCACCGAGCGAGGATTCCGTACAAACTTATCTATACGTTCTTAACTATGTATACATATTTACGGTTTAAGATTTTTTCATGAGCCAAAAGACCCTTTTTCGTGCCAAATTTCGTGATTCAAGGCCAGCGAGAAGGGCCAGGGTTTTGATTCCCTTGTGAATTCGCAAAATTTGCGACATTAAACGGTCATGAATATCTTTTTATAGTGTTGACTTACAAGTAAGATTTTTTTACAGCTGAAAAAGACCGTAGATTCGAGTATTTGATACGAATTTCAGTTTCATATCTCTACGCGTTTCCGAAAAGGACAGACGGGCAGACAGACAACAAAGTAATCCTATAAGGATTCCGTTTTTTCCTTTGAGGTACGGAACCCTAAAAATAGATACACTCGAACATAGAGCCTTTTCCTTTTTTATAAAGTCGGTTAAAAAGGAGGTGGTTCTCAATTCTTCGCGTGTGTTTTTAGTATGTATGTTACGTGACTACTCCGCTAATTATTTTTCAAAATTATGCATTTTTGAAAGTGCATACTCGAGCCATGAATTGGCACTTCACAATCCTCTTCACGGCAATCGTGCTTACAAAATTGCGTGTGTTAATAAAAGGCTGAATCGAACGTAAAACCAGAAATATATTTTTAGAATGTATAAATAATTTTTACACAATATGACCTAACAAAAAACCGTTGCTAAGTAACCTAAAGATTCTTGACATTGCTCCATGCCACAAGAGACCGGAAGGTCGTATAATAATTAACATTAAAATAAGAAATAATTAAATACATTAAATATTTAGCCTACCAGGACATTTTACAAGTCTGCCGGAACGTGTCGTAGTATTTTTTGAATTTATGTCAGTTCAGTCAGGTCTGTTCAGTTATTTCTAAAGGGTACAGTCTTTGTAGAGGGCGCAACTTAAAACCCGACGCAGTGCGCACTTTGGCTACCCTGCTAACTTTGTCTGGACCTTCAAATAAATCAACTACCAAACCTAGAGGTCAATTTATTCTTTTGTCTTCACTCCCTATAAGAACAATTGGGGATGCCAATACGAAGACCAGAGTGATCTGACCGACAAGTTCGCTGAATGAGATTACTCAAATATTCACTACGAAAACGTAGACGAAAATCATCACGTAACTTTTGAATAAACCTACACCGAACATTCAATGATTCTCTGTTCATATGATCCAACTCCGGTACTGAAACCTCAGCTAAAGGCTGAATGAATGAAGCTGGAGTTAAAGGTTTTAGTTCATCTGCTTCTGTTGAGATGTACGTCAATGGTCTGCTATTAATAACCGCCTCACAATCGCAGAGAACAGTCTGTAATTCAATAAGTGTCACACAGGCCTTACCCAACATTCTTCTCAAAATTTGCTTTAGAAACCCGATAAGTCTTTCATAAAACCCTCCCCACCACGGAGAGCCGGGAGGTATGAAGTTCCATTTTGTTATTGAGTTCCTGACTGTACTATTTTTTGTAGAAACGTCTTTAATTTATCATAATTAATAAAAAACGAATGGCGGCGCTAGTAGTAGGTACTGTGCCCTCTTAACGTAGAGCTTTTCCTTTCCTGATTGACCTCTACTGAATCTACAGTAAAATTTGTACTAGGCCAACTATCAGGGACATGTCACAACCACGATGGTCCCTTCCACCATTGACATTCCAGAAAACCTTTTATGTCAATACCTCTAGACGGAACATCAGAAGGATTTAGCTTTCCAGGTACGTGTCGCCATAATTCAGGGGAAGTGAAACATCTTATTTCTCTCACTCTGTTTGCTACAAACGTGTTCCATTCGCCTTCGCCATTAATCCAGCTGAGTGTCGCACTAGAATCTGTCCAGAAATAAGTGGTGCATTCTAGTAAATTTAACGACTCTATTACAGTTTTAGCCAGTCTAACTGCCATTGTTGCTGCAATGAGTTCGAGTCGTGGTATGGTTATCTTTTTGACAGGCGCAACACATGACTTAGCCATGACAAGATTCACGTCAACCTCACCCCTGAATTCGCTCCGCAAAAATATGCAAGACGCGTAAGCACATTGACTGGCATCAGAAAAAACGTGTAAACTATTATTTGTTATTTCGAAATTAAATTTAGTTAACCTCCTAGGTATTTTAATTGTTTGAAGCAGATGTAAACTCCTGGACCAGTTTTTAAAATCTTTGCACAAATCTAATGGTGGTTCATCATCCCATTTTAAGTTTCTAGACCAAGACTTTTGTAATATGAGCTTAGGAACAATTGTTATAGGAGAATACAAACCAATAGGATCAAAAAATGTATGGGTGATTGATAACAAATTTCTTTTAGTACATTTTACGTCTATGTCTGATAAAAATGAGAGGTTACTGCAAAGTTCATCACTAACTGTATTCCATAATATTCCCAATAACGAAATAGTTTCTATGGATTGATCTACTCTTATAGGCCCCGTCACCCAGCATCTTAAGTCAAATATACATTCATAACTTACTTTGCCTCTGCTATAAATTTGTTCATCTCTTCTTCCGTATTTAAACTTATAACACAATTATCAACATAGAAAGATTTGTTTAATTTAATGGCAGTCTCTTTTAAATGAATAGGGCTATTGTTTAAATGATGCGTTATTGTTGCCGCAAGATGAAACGGACTTGAAGTTACGCCAAACACGACGCGCCTATGCCTATAAATCGTTAATCCCTTACTGTGATCGTTAATATCAGACCACCAAAGAAACTTCAAAAAATCACGATCTTCTGGCGACACAGATATTTGAAGGAAAGCTTTGGCAACATCAGCAGTAATACCTATAGCGTATTTTCTAAAATTCAGTAATAA
Organism: Schoenobius gigantellus; assembly: GCA_963935595.1. NCBI lineage: Eukaryota > Metazoa > Arthropoda > Insecta > Lepidoptera > Crambidae > Schoenobius > Schoenobius gigantellus. The sequence continues at coordinate 34,405,571 of OZ012543.1, forward strand.
TTCGGGTATCAACTCTATTAAGTTTGTGCCTTTCTCTAAAGACGAATTTAGCGAAACTCCGTTAACGTCATTCGCCGATGTGTCGCACACAGGCCTTATTTTCGTAGTTTGGCTGGCCTCTTTAACAACTGCATGGTGTGGCAGAAAAAATCCCGTAGAAAAATCTTGACCAGGGGAAACCTTAACAAAGTTAAGACTCAACCACTCTTTGAACACACCATCGTAAGCTTTTATTATGCCTAAAGATTCTAAACGCAAACATGTGGATGTTAAACGTTTTCTAGCTACCTCAAAATTACATAAAGGACGAGGCATACCTTCACGCCAAGGCAACTTTACTTCACACCTGCTCTCTTCGTTAAGACGCAGTGTACTATTAAACTTCTCCAGTGTTTCTAAAGCCTTAGCCTACTTGGATACAATTTCTGCTGGATCGTTAATTCCTAAAACTTCAAGACTCCATAAATCTGCCAAATCAAATTTACAAAATGAATGAAGAGCTAAACTACTATGACTATTTACAATAGAAGTGAAAACACCTGTCAACGGTCCCTGCACAGTCCACCCAAGTTTTGTCCTGATTGCTGTCAAAGAATTATCAAGTTGAATCACGTCACCAGTCATTAATATACCTGAGCAGTCAGCACCTAAGAGTATGGAGATATTGTCAGGAGTATCGACAGTCTCAGTCAAAGTAATTTTTTTTTCTTTAAAAAAACGTCGCCCCACACTAGGATTTTCTCCTGTGTCGTGGGTGCAATTACAAACATAGAATATCACATGCACATACGCCCAGACAAATTTCTGTAGGCTATACAAAATATCTGTCCCGTGCGGGAATCGAACCCGCGACCCGTTGCACAGTAGGCGATCACTCGACCTCTGCGCTAACCGTGTCGTCAATGTCTTTGTCATGTAACTTACGAACTAAACATTCCGATTTAATTTTGGGTAACAAGCCACAAATACTATCGTGTTCTAAAACATTTAAATTGAACTTAAAGTTGTTAATGCTGCTACTGATACATATCTTGTAAGCATAACATTCCTTTGTTTTAGTCTCGACACCCCCGAACAAACAATGAGTGATGTATTCCTTACCAATAGGTTTTAGTTGTAATTTTGCGACTAAATCCTTAGTGATATAAGACCGCTGTGCTCCGCTGTCTAATAAAACTCTAACAGTCACCTGGCTGGATCCGGTTAAAATTTTAACTGACAAGGTTTGTAAAATTGTGGTTGTTTCCATATGACATATCATATTGCCTAGTTTTATATCGTCCCTTTTTTCCTCATTCTTCTCCATAGGTACCTTCTCCAGTTCGTAGCACATAAGTGTAACATGACGTTTTTACATACTAAACATTTGGGAAAGCTTCTAAATTTTTTACTATTATGGCCAATTTTCAAACATATAAGACAACCACTCTTGTTTTTAATAAACTCTTTTCTATCTGAGAGTGTCATTTTAGCCGCCTTATGACATTCTGAACTTGCTTGTGTATCTTTATCGCACCAAACGCACATTATACCTCAGACACCTTCTCCCTTTCTTGACTTGTCATTATCCTTTTCAGTTTTATTCTCCGACACAAAACAAGCAGTAGGAGTTCTTGCACTTGACTGAGGGAATCCAGTTTTAGCCATTAGAATCCTCTCTTCGGACTCCACCTCATCTTTCAGGAATTTCATTGCTTTCGCTGGTATATCGAACTCTGTTCCATGTCCGTAAAACTTCTTCTGGCAACGCTGACTCAATCATAGGATATAAAACACAAGCATACTTGTCGTTGGCTACTCCTAATGTTTCCAGGGCCTGTAAATTACTGTGCAAGTTATCATACAGACTGTGTATTGGATGGTTTTCTCCTTTATTTTGCATTAACACTAAGTTCAGGATTCCTCTCACATAGGTCTCAATCAAAATGTCCTCTCGAGCAAATCGCGCCTTCAGCGCGTCAAGAGCCTTATGATAATTCTCCCCTCTAGGTGGGTAACTCTCGATAAGTTGACGGGCATTAGACTCAGGAGACATGGATTGGAGCAGGTACTGAAACTTATCCAAATTGTCGAGATCACCATCATCGTGGATTTTTCTAAACTGACCCCACCAAAGCAACCAGTTTTTAACGTTTCCGTCAAATTTCATTAGTTCTAGTCTAGGTCAGTATTTGAAATCGTCGTTGGTTCTTGTTGCCGCCAGTTGCGTTAGCGCTCGGTATCGACTTAATAGTACCGGCAGACAACAATGACGTCTCACTTGGACACCTATTTAAGGACGATGAGATTTTTTTATGGAGACTTTGTATTTTGAACCATCTCTTGCGATAAGTCATTACCTTATCCTGATCGACTTGAAATAATTCTTCATCGAAATGTTTATCGTTCCCACACCATACATCCCGCAACGTATTCTCAATATCAAACAGTTTTTCAGCGGTATCCGATAGCAAACTGAATAAATCGTGAAAATCGTCACTGCTCAACTTCGTCTGCGTGGATAGTAAACTCTCGCCTCAATTGCGTTCTTTTACGTTTTAGCGATTCCAATTTTGCCTTATAATGTCCTGTCACGGTCGCCACAAATATTAATAAAAGGCTGAATCGAACGTAAAACCAGAAAAATTTTTTTTTTGATCCCCCTTAATGGCCAGAAATATATTTTTAGAATGTATAAATAATTTTTACACAATATGACCTAACAAAAAACCGTTGCTAAGTAACCTAAAGATTCTTGACAGCGTGCATATTCAAAAGCTATTCGAGTGTTTGCGACTGGTAGTCATGAGCCGAGCTGATGATGGCTGGATTTTTAACTTTTATGAGTGAGATTAGTTTTTAAATACAATAGACACGTATTGACTGTATGACACGTATTAGTCGTACTCTTTCAAGTAGCTACTGACTTCAACAGGTCAAATGTGATGTTATTATATGTATTCTTATAATATTTTTGACGTTTTGGTGTTTGCTTTATTGCAAGGAAATATACTTAGTTGATAATTGCTTATCTACTACTAATGTCCCTTACGCGCTGTGACCGAACGAAAACGTTACTTTTAACACGTTTAATTCGATTTTTGAAAAATTGGAGAACGAAATAAAAAATATATATTTTTGCAATTTTCTAGATCTAGACGATTAAAATTCACATTTATTGGTAAAACTTTTATGTCATTTATTCTTGTATTTTCTTATTCACAGCTGTTTTAAAATATTGAATGGAGTGATCTTTGGATTTTCTTCTAATCGAGTGAAATATTTTTAATAATGTTTCTGTCTTTAAGAATGTTTAGATAATATATTTAACAATATCATATATGAATTTTAGAACTGTATGTTTTATATTTGTGGCGGTACAGTAAATCGAAATTGCTTGAAAACGGGAAAGTAGCGCCTTAAAAAGCCGAATGAAAACAATTGAAATTCCACCAACTGTATATTGCATATTTTCAAATTAAGGATGTGAAACAAAATTATTCTTAAATATTACACCTTGCAGGTTCAATTCTAATTCAATGTTACCACTACTGCATTAAAACCACAATGTCTACCAGTAATATTTATGAATTCTTCAAACATGTTAACTTCCTCAAGAAGCAACAGTACTTAGCGTGGCGTAGGTATATCAACAAAGTGTCATCATCTCATCATAACAACGGGGAGTACACGGTAGCGATACAAATGACAGATGAACTGTCATCGCGCAGCGTTCAAGAGCACAACGATTATCGAATTACGTTCCCCGCGTAGGCATCGTTGCTCTTTCATCTGTCACGGCCACTGCTCTTTCCGCTTTGGCCAGCGGAATCACTAGTGCATCCCGGGAACGCGGGATGTGCTGTCATTGGTGTCGATTCTGGAATGATTCTCTAAACCTAAAACTAAATTTGACAACAGTCTATCCTTGTCATACTCTATACAAAATGACAAGGAGAGACTGTTGTCAAATTTAGTTTTAGGTTTAGAGAATCATGCCAGAATCGATACCATTGTCATGGCTCTATAATCTAAATTATTGTTGAGGAAGTTCACTTCGCGGTGTCAAGATTATGCGATTAATTAGCACTCACAACGAATGGTGAACGTTTGTGACCTGTGATTTCTGTGAATGACATGCTGTAAAAGTTAGTCATACTACATAAGTCAGTTAGAACATTACATAAAATTAGTGATAAACTCATGAAAATGTATATAGATAGGCAAGTACCTAACTATAATTTAGCATAACCAGCGTACTGAATTAAAAGATGAAAGTATAATCTTTGCTTTTTCAAACGTATCTTAGTATTTGTCGAATGAATTCTTCTAAAAATAATGTTTACTCACCAGTGCAATTTATGTTATTTTCACCTTGCTGTAAGCTATCATAGTAACTCTATCCCACCCCTGGGCTTATTGTCTACAAATATGATAATCATTGCGGTGTGAATACAAGACTCGTATGCCGAATGTCTTTTATAAAGCAGTGATGTAAGCTCTTTGACTGTCATCATTGAAAACGATCGTGAAGGATTTTGAGTTACACAATTAAGCTTCTGAAATAGGTACCTTCTAAAGTATTTAACAGTATAGCTCTTATCAAAAACATCGCATATGAAATTGGTCACTCACTTTATTCATAAGCTAAAACGTCTTCACTGTAAATAGGCTTCAAAACAATATTTTGTGCTTAGAACATAGAGAAAATAATAATGGTTTTTTAGTCAGTAGCATTCTCCAGTATAAATAACACGTAGGTAATGTTTAATATACTTACAACACCAATAAAATTTTGTATTTAGGGAAACACCTATATTTAGATTTTTCATATAATCAGAAAGCAAAGTTACTAACCTATTCTTATCACTCTTATCCAAATAACCATATTGTGTACATTAAAAATGTTCTGTATTAGACTGTCATTTTCGTATGATGATATCCAACAGCAACACTGTTACATCGGTTGGTTTTTGGTTGGTTTTGTTTTGGCAATTCACAAAATTTAAGCCATGACAAATTATAACAGTGATTCAAATAACCATCAAGGTTGGTACAAAGTGACGGAAGAAAATAGAGTTGCTACTCAATCGAAGAGGAAACAAATTCACAGGTAGGCTAAATATACGAGTATATCAAATACATTAACTAATTACATTATAAAATAGAAAAGTCAATTACATCTAAAATATAAAATTCTCGCATTACAGTGTTTATAACCAAACTCCGAAACAGCTTGACCGATTTTTATGATTTTTTTTGTGTATGTTCGGTACTTAGATCTGAGAATACTTACGTCGTAAACTATTTTTCATGCCCCTGGGTGATTATTATGGTGAAACGTCGATCGCCGACACAGCTAGTATGACATAAAATAGATTTATTAGTTTAACGCTTTTATCGGAATTGTTGTGTACGGTTTTTCTTAAACTATAGGGCAAAAATGTTCCACTGTTATTTGTAAAGCATACAATTGTTTGTTTACAGGCTCATTGTTAGGAATCGGACGCAACGTATCGTTTCCAAAACGGGAGAAATTAACGTAGAGAAATGGAACAAGTCTGAAAGCTATATTTTTCCAGACATAGTCACAACTTTTATTGAAGCTCGATGGAGGTGGACCCTCACATATTGTTTATTTTCAAATGTGTGCCTTTGGTTGATGTTCACCGCATTATGGTGGGTCATTTTATTCTGTCACGGTGACTTGGAAGAGGCGAACATTCCTCATGCCATAAACAACACAGGATGGGTTCCTTGCGTGACGGAAATATACGGTTTCACTTCCATATTCTTGTTTACTATAGAAGTTCAGACCACTGTCGGCTATGGTACAAGATCACCTACCCTCGAATGCCCTGCAGCTATATTCACTCTATGCATGGAAAGTATTTTGGGTACACTAATTCAGTCGTTCATAATTGGAATCGTATTCTCAAAACTCAACCGACCCAAAAACGGGGAGAAAAATCTACTATTTTCCAAGAACGCTGTCATAAATCAACGGGATCGCAATTTGTGCCTGATATTCAGGATAGGTAACACAAGAAAATCTAGGATCATATCAGTGTGTGCTCGGGCATATTTGATAAGATACATCACCAGTACTAACGGCGATGTATTAAAAAATGAGCAAATAGAGTTAAATTTAAAAGTTGACGACAGTGATAATGATGTGTTCTTCATGTTTCCTATTTCCGCTGTGCATTTGATTAACTGCCATAGCCCCTTTTTTGACATGTCTGCAAACGATTTAATGAACTGCGATATGGAGATCCTAGTTGTATTTGAAGGCATTATCGAATGCACAGGTCAAGCAGTCCAAGCAAAGTCAAGCTACACTGCACCAGAAACACTATGGGGTCATCGCTTTCGCCACATGGTTGATTTTCCGAAGAATGGAAAAGGCTATATTGTTGATTATTCAAAATTCGACGAGACTGAACGCGTAGATACTCCACTATGTGCAGCCAAAGGCTTAAAAAACTTCTACAAGCGCGTTTCAAAACGGTAACGTACATAAATTAAATATGTATATACTTATTTAGCTTTTTTATTCATTTATCGAATGCAATAAACCAATAGATATAATTAAAATATTTTTATTTGCACTAATTTCACTTTAATTTCCGTTTGTTTAGATAAGGAAATAGTTTAATAATTAACAATCTTAACTCCATTAAATCTCGATACATAACTTTCATAACGGACAGTTGCAACTGCATAGTAGTTATCCAAATTTGAACTTTGCTTAGTTGGTTCTTGAACACTCTGAGCTGCCAATCGAACTGCGTGAGTTCCTTATTTATTATCTTCATTTCAGATTTTATAATTGTTTTATTTACCGTTGCCATTCTTTAAAAAAAATTCTTAATGATGAAAAATACATATAGAAACTTATCGTTCGTTGCTGATGACTTGAAAATTTCCGATGGAATACTACACATTAACTTTCGACAGTCAAATTTTTTTGTGTCTCACGCTTATCGCTGGCAGATAAGAGAATGATAAATCAATTACACATTTTTTTCACTATATGTCTTAGTACTCTAAATTTAAGGTTTTTAGTGCATTTTTTCGATTTATCACTATCGCCAATGATTTGTAATTTAAATCTATTATGGTAAAGCACTATAAACATGTGTAAATTTAAAACATATGTAGTGTAGTAGATTAACATCTATAGTTAACAAGATGATGAACTTTAGCAATAGGTATTTTAGACAAAAATAATATCTCATATCGAAAGTATCTATATTTCACCATAGTTCTGTTTAATATCTGGCGATATAAATATTATTAAACATTATATTTTGGTTCATAAAATTAGATAACTCCTATGATTTTTTTTATACTGGGCCTTTTTTTTTACGAGGTGGTATGCTGTTGCGCACCGCACCTGCCGATGGCTAGTCGACAGGCGTGTGTTGGACTCGCCCAGCTGATTGCGGGGCATACCCACTAAACCAACCTCGATGTTCTTCTTGTTCATAGTTGGGTGATCCGGGGTCTGGGTAACCCCAATTGTCCGAACCACCCCGGGACAGCCCAGCCAGCTACGGGCCGGGTCTTTCTGTGAGGTTATTACCCTGAACATGGGGGTAATACCCAGACGGGGGGGGGGGCTATAATCACGCGCATCAGGAGCCACCCTGGCGCGCAGGCCACACCTAGGGCGGTCATGGAAGGTGGGCTGTGAAAGCCCGCCTTCTACCGCCCAACCGTCTGCGTAGGGAGGAGCAGCATTTGTAGTTAATTGCTCCATTCAGTACTAGCAAAACACGCCTGTCATCAGCAGGGGCGAATTTCTCCTCTATGTTATTTATTCGGAAGATATTAGCTTCCTGTAGAGGTGATCTGAAGTTTGTTTTCTTAAGTAGCATTTAGCTACATTTAACGAAACTTAGAGAACAATTACGGAGCTAAAAAGCATTCAAAACGTCGTCGGTCTACCGACGACGTAAATCCGAAAAGTGTAGTTTCATTCCAATATGAAGAACTCGTGGAAATAAAAGATAATATTACTAACTATACCAGGGTTTGGTGAGCACTGACTTTAAATCTGTGGTCACCAAAACTTCTTAACTTAACCCAAAACAACCCCCTAGACAAATGCCACACGCTAACGTTTCCGCAGAAAAAATGTATGGAAATGACATTAGCCTGCGACAACCTCACGCTATTTTTTCCGCAGCTACTGTCATATCCATACATTTTTTTGCGGAACGACTACGAAAAAGTGAGCGTATGGCATTTGTCTAGGGGGGCAGATTCGTGACAATAAATTGGGAGTACCCCTACGCTTCTAAAGCTTTAGAAGAATTGGCTATCAAGGATTTGCTATGGAGAAAGATTTCCCGTGTGAGTAGGTACCTCCTAGCAGGAAATTGTGTTCTAGACTTAGTAATTAAGTTTGATTAATAATTAGAGCTATAGGCGTAGGCGTGAAGTTTTAATCTGGACGCTACCAGATTAAAACTTCAATAGGCCTACTGATACATGGAAGGTTTATTCTATCTAGTAAGTATATGTCCTAATTTCCTCGCAATTATTGAGAAAAGCACTATACATACCTCGGCGGGAATGGGATTGCCGGACTCGTATTATTGTCAAGGCCTCGCTCACGCTCGGCCTTGAAAGCATTACTCGTCCGGCAATCCCTAGCTTCCCGGCCTCTGCAGTAATGTACTATTATATGGGCGGATAGTTAGAAGTGCGTAAATGTGAGCAAACAATGAAATTTATAAGTATTCAGGCTTAAGAGATGTTTCATTTGCTGCCCGTTGATGAGAAGCTCTTATCTATATTTGTGACATTGTTTGATTTTCAACCATATTTCCAGTTTAAGAGTTCAATCAATCATGTATTGTGAGAAACAAAAAAAATTCTAGCGCATAAGTAAATGACAAAACATAAAAGCTCACTGGAAACGCTATTTTATTGTTCCTATGGAAAATAAAAAGTTTCTAGAATCGGCGTAATACGCGTTTTTAAATAATAAACTTTAACTTTAATCCGTGGTAACGCCACTGTAAATTCACAATGCAAGAAAGTGATATAACCAATCAATTTAAATGTGTATTATTAACCAAAAATGAAAGAAATAACGAAAGAAAATTTTTATTTTGCCACCACACGACAAAAACACAAAAAAAACGAACAGAAAACAGTTTAAGAACAAATACAAACAATTAGTTAGGTGTTTGTCGTCGTGTGATGCCAAAACACTGTAGTATTATATTATCTGTGCCAAAACTCATCTCAGTATTAGCAGCAAGCGGCAGGCGCTTGCTACACTGATAGATATTCTGCTGAGTAGGTACAGCAGTGACATCTAGCACGGGATAACCTACACTACACACATAATACGCACTTCCTTTTTTATGCCTACACAGCATATTGCACAGACATTTATTTTGACAATACTACTACAATACAAAGTATACAATACAAAAACCAAATCTGGATCTGTCAGAAAACAGGACATGAGCCCCCTCTTCTTCCGGTGAGCATGATTGCCACGTCGAAGCGCTACGACCCGTAAAGGCTTACGAGAATGCACACGAATCTCGTGCAGTCTCCTCCTGGCAGTTTGAGTGCTGATAGCAACTTGATGTTGAAACCTCAGGTTTTCAACGACTTGCCGGGCGGTAGTTTTGAGCTCCCGTCAGGCAATATTATTATCAATAATAAAACGTTCTTGTATTTCGGTGGTTATTGGATATCTACCAGGATGTCGTTCAGCCGTGTTCCCATTAATCCCATAGCGTTCTCACAATCTCCGGATAACCGACTGGTTGGAGTGGATGGCATCCGCAACTTCAAGTTGGATACGCCCGGCTTCAAGCATACCCACAGCACGTATTATTTAATTTGAGTTAAATGCCGACGTGGCTGGTGGCATGATGTCTGATAAACCAGTCTTTAAGTTACAAAAGAAATTTAAAACATTCGACTAAAGATTCGATATCAATTAACTCAAATTGTGAACAAATTGTGTGTGTGACAAACAGAAATGAAGAAACTTAAAACAGGAATAACGTTTTGCCGTGAATTCATGCTAAAATGAGCTAAAATTATGGAATAATGTTTTTGAAAATTTTAATTTACAACTTATTTATTTTTGAAGTGAAACTTCTTTAGGCACGCTTGACTTGGGGAGTAAGCTGGCGAACGCGTGACGTAAGCGTTACGAAAAGTGTGATCGGGCAAGGCGAACGGAAGTTAAGTGGGGGATATAAGCAAGAGACAGCAGTGCGCGCGCACATTTTCTTTCTCTCTTCCTCTCATAGAAGTTTCACTTCAGTCGTGTGGTCATAAGCACACTCGTTTTTTTTTAAATTTCATCACGCTTTTAATTTATTCTTGAATTTATTAGTGGCCTATACTTTTTATTAAAGAGATTTTACAAAAAAGTTCCTCTTGGTGGTTGGTTAGACTTTGTTGTTTATGATTAATGTATTTTAGAACGCGCTTTGGAGTACAAATTAGATTAGGGACTGTTTTGGCGGGAGAGCAATAGAGTTGAGTTTGCAAGGAAATAGTAGTAACCGACAGCCGACAGACACGCTTAAGGCTAGCTACGTTTCGAAGTAACGTTCGAATAGCTTGGCAATGTGAAACAGCAGCGTTTTGTTTTATATTGTTACGCCGATGGTATAACAAACTGACTGATGGTATAACACCTGACGGCGTGGTTTTCTTGGCCTTAAAAGAGTTTCAAGCAGCCTGAAAAAGCAGTTCAGCGCGTTTCAGGAGGTGCTCTATCACATACTAGAATATCGAAATTTTACCAAGGTTGCCGTTGTTTTCAGGCGCCTGAAACATGTTTTCAGTCCGTTTCAGGCTACCCTCTATCTGACCACACCACACCATAACCCGAAACCCCGTTTTCAGGCGTTTTCAGGACCCCTTATGGGCCTTTGAAGCATACTTCGATATGCGACTAAATTTTCAATAGGAGTGAATGAGATAGCACAATAAGAAAGAGACAAAAATAATGAGCATCTTCCAGAGATAAAAGATAGATCGAGATGCATCTGGAAACTTCTAGGCGTGCTGACTGACAGAGATAGAACATGCTCACAGAGATAAACAATCGATCGGGTATGGCATGTTCTAAAATAGAACCTTCTCGAATGACTCGAATGTTTACCGGTCCTACTATAGAAGCGCGAGGGCATACCACGGAACTTTCTAGAAGATAAACGATCGATCGGGTATGCAATGTTCTAGAATAGAACCTTCTCGAATGCCTCGAATGTTCACCGGTCCTACTGTAGAAGCGCGAAGGCGGAAACGGAACGGAACACGGAACTTTCGAGAAGGAAAGACAGACAATCGATTGGGTACAAAACATTCGAGAATAGAACATTCTCGGATGCTCCGAATATTCGCTGGCTCTACTATATAAGCGCGTCTGGCGAATGCAGACGGGCAGTTCTTATGCACCCTCCGGGACGAGCAGGCCAAGAAGCAGGATGAGCAGCTGAGCGTCCTCGAGAAGTTCAAGAGGCCGCAAAGCAATGGAAGAGGGAATTGTCGGAGGTCCGTGAGGATCTCTCCAATTTGGAGACCAAGTTCGAGACTCGCCTTCATGATTCCAATGAAAAGATTGAGGAACATGAGAACCGCCTCCAATCCATAAGTAACGATATGAAGAAGCTCGAAATAAAAGTAGCCAACGGGGTGGCCGGTGGATAAGGCATCGGAACCGGTTTTTCCCGGTTCCAAAAGAACCGGGAATTCCCGGTTCTGAGGGTCCCTGAAAGAACCGGTTCTGTAAATCGTAGAACCGGTCTTTTCGGTTCTTTCGGTTCTTTCTCAAAATAAATTTTGAAATACATCTCCTCGTACTAAATATCAAGTTATTATGATATCATAATATTGTTTTCACTTGCCTCTTCCACATAATCACTTAAAACTGATTCCATAAGTGTGGATCCAGCCACATTTGTGGAATCAGTTTCAACGTCGCAATTTACCAATCGACAATGTATTAATTTTTGGCACTACGAAAGACATCAAAATTACCTTTACTTCACTGTTAAGTTAATAAATAACGTAATTTTTTTAATGTTATTTTATCTTAGAAGTGGGGTGGCCCAAGTAGTGAGCCTTCGCACTTCGACCCACTTTGGATCTATTGCTCTTCCCCAGGTGTTAGACCCTAAAGCCATCACCAACTACGGTCCAGTTCACCGTGCCCATGTCCTTTGGTGTCATGGCCCTGTAATCTCCTCCTCCGCCTCCTGCAGGCTAGAGCATCGCAGTGGTACAGCAAATGTTCCATGCTTTCCTCTTTATCCTTGCAGGCCCTACAGATTTTGGAAGTCCCATCGTGGTTAGGATGATCCTAGTGCCAAAATGTCCGGTGACAGCACCGAGCATTAGGCGAGTTTGGGATCTGCTAGAGCTCACTGTAAATTTGAGTCAATTATCCATGCCCATAAAGAGTTTGGCGTGCTTCATTCTATTCTGTTTGGCCCATTCTTACTGGTGCCTCCTTTGTAATTAAGCTCTTAGGCCTGTACTAACTGTTTTTGCGGTGATTCCGACAAACGGTTCCGATCCCACTTTCTTGCCAGAGAGTCAACCTTTTCGTTACTATCGAATTACGTAGTTTGTTTAGTGCTTAAATGGTGAACTCGTTACTACCTAGTTTGGATACCACCTTGAATGACAGGAGCGCTTTGAGAGTCGCTTTTCTGTCACTGAGAATGTAGATGTTAAGGCCATTGCAACCTTTGTCTAGATTCTCTTGTGCACAGGCAAGGATGACGTATGTTTCAGCTTGAGACACAGTAGCCTACTTACCCATACCAATCGAGATCTCAATTTTATTGCAGTATATTGCTGCTCCTGTACCAGATTTCATTTTTGATCCATCCGTGTACCAAATCATGCTGTTTCCCGGCCAGCCCCTTATCCCATTCCTCTCTTGTTGGAATGTGTACTTGAAAGTCGTCTAAATACGTATTTAGCTATCATTCTGCCGCTGGTCATATCAACAGATACTCTGCCTCGGCCCGGCCTTAAATGCCGTGTGTCTTGAGAGAGGCCTGTTTACACTCCACAGACCCAAAGTTCTGAGCGTGTAAAGTGTTCTCATAGCCTCTCTTCGTATTCTTTGGAGTCTTTGGAGGCTATTTAGTACCTCCCTGCATGTGACCAGATTTGTTCTTGGCCACCTGACAATACTGCCATAATTTATGACCGGCAGTATCATTATATTGTAAATCCAGTAGAGTATGTTGGGTTTGAGACCCCAGGTTTTACCGAAAGTAGATCGACACATGTTGAAAGGATTTTTCAATAGTGAAGTCTCCATGTTCTTTCCGTATTGTTCTGTATCTAGGGTGACTCCTAGATATTTGACCTTTGTGGACCATAATATCTCATTGCCGTAGAGTTTTAAATGTCTCATGTTATTGAGTTTCCTCTTTCTTGTGAATGATATGTCATTGTCTTTTTCGGATTAATGCTAAGGCGTGTCTTCTTGCACCAGTGTTCGACTACCATAAGTGACACCTTGCCTTTAACCATCATGACTGTCATCAGCATAAAGCGCCGTGTTCAGTGGACCTTCGTTCAGTTTTTCGATCAATGGGTCAATCACTAAGCACAGTATCGGAGAGAGAACTCCTGCTTGTAGCCAACCTTTGGTTGTCATGATGTTGGTATCGCCTAATATGCTTGCAGATATAACTCTGCTCTCTAGCATACAATTATTCATCTTATTATGGTGTCATTGATCCCATCTCGTTAAATGTTAGAAAACAACGAATTTTTCAAGGGATTCGTCAACGTTAACATTCTCTGGTTGACAACACTGGCAGACGCGCTGTTGTCCAACGTAGTGAGTGGGTGTGTTGTTTTGTTGACGCCGATTTAATAAGTGAGTAACTTTGAATATTAATGCATATTGCTATTATTATTTTTATCAATAAATCGAGAATATTTATTACCGTTGCAATCAGTTAAGTATTACGCGTTCATTCTTGCGGGGCAAACATAGGTATTTGACGGAATAGGAGAAGAATAAAATAATACTTACACTAGACTTGGCTGGACACGCGCCCGCTTGTCTTGATAAATTGATAATACCTATTCATTTCTCTTTTCTCACATTACTTTGTTTTTAGCATCCAATATTATGATAATCGTGTGTGATTTAAGTTGTATGCAACTACGAAAAGACTGTGATTTTGACTGAGTGAAGAACCGGTTTTTGCTAAATAATACAAAAAACAATTTTGTAATTGTGAGTAAGTATAATTATAAAAATAATCAATAATGTGACTTCCAATAAAGTGTGTTTTATTAAGATCCATTCTTCTTTATTCGTTTTGATTGTAGAAAATCTATATAAACGATAGCATAGCTTATCAACTAAAATTTATCAAAAAACCGAAAGAACCGAAAAAAACGGGTACCCCGTTCCGGCTTGAGTTTGGAACCGAAAGCCCTACCTACCGGTGGAGTAGAGGCACCGGTAACAGTAGGTGGAAGATTAAAAGTGCCTCCATTTGATGGTACCTCGTCATGGACCGCATACAAGCTTCAGTTCGAATCCGTTTCTAAGGCGAATGGATGGAACAAGGAACAGGCTAAAACGGCACTAACGGCGGCTCTCACAGTCCTGGAGGCTCTTGGAAATGACAGGACTTATGACCGCCTTTTAGATGCTTTGGATGCCCGTTACGGTGACAGCCATTTAGAACACGTCTTCAGAGCCCAGCTGAAGGACAGAACCCAGGGTTGTAATGAATCACTACAACAGTGGGCTCTGGAGATAGAAAAGTTGGTCAGGAAGGCATACCAATCTGCATCGGCCTCATTCGTGGACAGCATGCTGGTGCAGGCCTTTATTAACGGGATTCGGGACTTGGAAGTGAGAGCTGCTGTCAGGTTGGGCCACCATGGGAGTCTGAAGGATGCGATTGCTCATGCCCTAGAGGTAGAAGCAGTGCGTCAGGGTTCCAGGACATATAGGGTGCGGGAAGTTTCCACCAAGTAGCCGGCTGCACCCCGCCGCGAATTTGGACCGAGATGTTACCACTGTGGAGAACGCGGCCATTTACAATTTAGTTGCCCGAAAAGGAACAAGAGGCAAGACACGGGCTCGACGGTACGGCAAATAGCCTGTGATGAGCCGGAGCCGCAGCAGGGAAACGAGTAAAAGCCAGGGCTATGGGACGAGTGCTGGCTAGTAGTCAAAATGTCCCAGTTATGATCTCACAGGCGAGTGACGGAAATAGTCTGGTCATCAGGGGAAGTGTTGAGGGAATACCATGCCACCTCACAATCGACACTGGAGCTTCTCGTACCGTGATCAGTCCTCGGCTGTTGAAACACCTGTCTAGAGATCATCTAGTCCAGGTGGCAGTAAGAATTGGAGAGAAGAAATACTGGCACGACGTCATCGTTGCGAATATCGTCGACGATTGCATCATCGGGTTGGACTTCATGAGAAGATTCGGCTGTAACATCGATTTAAAGGGTGGCGTCCTAAATTTTGGAATTGAAGAAATTCCTATGAAAGGTCGAGTGAAAGGAAAAGTCTACTGCGTAAGAAGGACTATTATCCAACTAAGATCGCAAGCCCTAGTCCCGGTAAAATTACCATGCAATACGAGTCGAGGATCTCGTTGCTGTGTGTTAGTAGAAAACTTCATCATCATCATCATCATCACAGCTCATATACGTCCCCACCGAGGGGTTCGAGCCTACCCCATGTTAGGGTGATTAGGCCTTAGTCAACCACGCTGGCCCAGTGCGGATGCTAGTATAAAACTTAGCTGGAAACAAACCGTGGATAACAGCTCGCACGATCGTGACAACGTCATCCGCAGCATTTGTACAGGTTCTCAATTTAAGCGATACCAAGTACGACTTTAATAAAGGAACGCCTATCGGGTCTTGCGAGGACATCTCTTGGATACGGAGCTGTAAGGGACCCAATACGAACGAAAAACCTGTACGCATGGATTTGGACATCGAAAGGCTACTGGATGACTTCAAGAATGACCTCACTAAAGAACTTCACAAGGCACGCCATTCTCTGATGCGGTTTATTAACGTCTTCTCTGCACGATGGTGACATCGGAAGAACTGGAGTAGTGCAGCATGAAATTAACACTGGTAACGTTACGCCAATTCGCCAACGACCTCGACGAGTACCAGTAGCTAGGGAGAAGGAAGTTGAAGACATGATCGGTGAAATGAAAAGGAATAATGTAATTGAGCCTTCGACGAGTCCATGGTGTTCACCAGTGGTTTTGGTCAAGAAGAAGGACGGATCCATTAGATTTTGCGTCGATTACCGTCGACTCAATGACGTAACCAAAAAGGACAGTTATCCACTGCCGCGAATTGACGACACCTTAGAGACGTTGAACGGTATGAAATGGTTTTCAATGCTGGACTTGACGAGTGCTTACTGGCAAGTGGAAATCAAGGACCAGAATAAAGAGAAAACTGCATTTTCTACTGGAAAGGGACTTTGGCAGTTTAACGTAATGCCATTTGGGTTGTGCAACGCTCCTGTGACATTTGAGCGACTGATGGAGCAGATGCTATCGGGACTGTTGGGAGACACCTGCCTGGTATACCTGGATGACATTATCATAGTTGGGAAAAACTTCGATGACCACCTCAGAAATTTGGAGCAAGTTTTATCCAAACTAAATGGTGCTAATCTCAAACTAAGTCCGAAGAAGTGCTCGCTTTTTAAGCGCAAAATTAACTATTTGGGACATGTCATTTCAATGGATGGCGTTCAGACAGACCTAGAGAAGATTAGCGCTGTTAAGGACTGGCCAACGCCAAAAGATAAGACTGCAGTTCGTGCCTTTTTGGGACTTTGCTCATACTATCGACGGTTTGTGAAAAACTTTTCGGATATAGCAAAGCCTTTGCATCAATTGACGGAAGAAAAACGACCATTCATCTGGAATGATCAGTGTGCAACGTCCTTCACTGAGCTCAAGCAAAGACTTTGAGAGTCACCTATATTGGGATACCCAGATCCAGAGAATGACTTTATTGTAGACACAGACGCAAGTAATACTGGCATTGGGGGAGTATTATAGCAAAGCAAAGGGGACCAGGAAATCGTGATAGCTTACTTCAGTAAATCGCTGTCAAAACCGGAGAGGAATTACTGTGTCACTCGAAGAGAGCTGCTGGCGGTTGTCAAAACATTGCAACACTTCAGCATGTATTTGTTGGGACGCAAGTTCCGTATCAGGACTGACCACGCTGCTCTCAAGTGGTTATTAGAGTTTAAAAACCCTGAAGGTCAAGTGGCGCGATAGATTGAACAACTCCAGGAATAGACTTCATCATTGAACATTGCAGTGGGAAATCACATGGCAACGCTGATGCTCTCTCCCGAAGACCGTATGTAAACATTGTCAAAGACAAGAGGCCAAATACTGCGTAAAGATGTTGAGAACCGACACTGTTAGCGAAGAGTGGAGTAATGACGTCATGCAGCAAGCGCAACAGGAGGACCTTGACATCAAACCCATTTTCGATTGAATCCAGGCGGGAGTATCCAAGCCAAGGTGGTGTGAATTAGCTCTGATGAGTACAGTCACGAAAAGCTACTGGGCTCAGTGGGAAAGCTTAATCATGCATAACGGGGTACTTTGCAGAAAGTGGGAGTCGACAGATGGCAAAGATGCGCACTTGCAAATAATAGTCCCAAAGAATAAGGTCAGTAAAGTGCTGAGACTTTATCACGACGGAATATCCGGTGGGAACCTTGGAGTGAAAAGGACCTTGATGAAAATTCGGCAAACATTCTATTGGATTCACTGCCGTGAAGATGTTGAAGACTGGTGTAAGAAATGTACGAGCTGCTCGTCAGTCAAAGGTCCTCATACGTGCAGCAGAGGAGCGCTTAAGCTGTACAACATTGGAACACCTTGGGAAAGGATTGCCTTAGATGTTGGAGGCCCATTTCCAACATCAGAGTCTGAAAACAAATACATCTTGGTAGTGATGGATTATTTCACCAAATGGCCTGAAGCGTTTGCCATTCCTAATCAGGAAGCTGTGACAGTGGCGGAGAAGTTGGTAATGGAGGTGTTCAGTCGATTTGGAGTGCCACTCGAAATTCACAGCGATCAAGGCAGAAACTTCGAATCCCAGGTTTTTCAAGAGACATGTCGAATCATGGGGATTCATAAAACGAGAACTACACCATGTCACCCACAGTCAGATGGAATGGTTGAGAGATTCAACCAGACATTGGAGAGACATCTGGCGAAGGTTGCGGAGAACCATCAAAAAGACTGGGACAGCCGTATTCCTCTTTTACTGATGTCGCATAGATCGGCAACTCATGAGAGCACTGCTGCCACATCAGCAAGTGCAAACTTCGAAAGAGAACTTCGGTTACCTGCTGATCTGTTAACAGGGCGACCTCCGGATACCCCAAAATGCATCACGGAGTACGTAAGCGACTTAAGAAACCAAATGGGAGGTGTTTACCATCACATTCGTGAACATGGACTTCAGGCTAGTGCAAAAATGAAGTCGCGATATGACCGGAATTAACTAATCAAGCAAGATTTGAAGAAGGTTCGTTGGTATGGTTGCATAACCCGATGCGACGTAGAGGGGTATCCCCGTGGTTTTCTTGGCCTTAAAAGCGTTTCAAGCAGCCTGAAAACGCAGTTCAGCGCGTTTGAGGAGGTGCTCTATCACATACTAGAATAACGAAATTTTACCCAAGTTGCCGTTGTTTTCAGACGCCTGAAACATGTTTTCAGTCCGTTTCAGGCTACCCTCTATCGAACCACACCATAACCTGAAAACCCGTTTTCAGGCGTTTTCAGGACCCCTTATGAGCCTTTGAAGCATACTTCGTTATGCGACTTTTTCAATAGTAGTGAGTGAGATAGCACGATAAGAAAGAGACAAAAATAATGAGCATCTTCCAGAGATAAAAGATAGATCGAGATGCATCTGGAAACTTCTAGGCGTGCTGACTGACAGAGATAGAACATGCTCACAGAGACAAACAATCGATCGGGTATGGCATGTTCTAGAATAGAACCTTCTCGAATGACTCTAATGTTCACCGGTCCTACTATAGAAGCGCGAGGGCATACCACGGAACTTTCTAGAAGATAAACGATTGATCGGGGGGGCTATCGCCTAACTCATAGTGATCACTCGCTATCGCTTCGTGACATTAGAACAATAGCTCTAATGTCATCTGTGACATTAAAACTATTGTTCTAATGTCATGATAACGATAGCGAGTGCTCGCTTTGAGTTAGGCGGTACGGCCGCGGGTATGGAATGTTCTAGAATAGAACCTTCTCGAATGCCTCGAATGTTCACCGGTCCTACTGTAGAAGCGCGAAGGCGGAAACGGAACGGAACACGGAACTTTCGAGAACGAAAGACAGACAATCGATTGGGTACAAAATATTTGAGAATAGACATTCTCGGATGCCCCGAATATTCGCTGGCTCTACTATATAAGCGCGTCGGCGAATGCGGACGGGCAGTTCTTTACAAGAGAGCGAACCGAGCGGATCAAGCAATGTGACTTGAAGCGATCATCTGCGACTTGGAAGCGTCTTACAGTGAAGTGTTGTGTGTCCATAGTGCTTCTGTCTGTCTGTCCGTCCGTATGTCACAGACACTTTTCTCCGAAACTATAAGAACTACACTGTTGAAACTTGGTAAGTACCTAGATGTATTCGGCCCTGTCCTAATTGGCCATCGCTCGTGCGATGATGCGTTGCGATTTCATTGTGCGATTAAATTGCTCGCGCAATAAGAAAACGTATGTCCTAATTGGCCATCGCTCGTACGATGATGCGTTGCGATTTCATCGTGCAATGAAACTGTCGCGATGCGATCACTCTCGAAATGGCTCTTGACAGAGATGCACAGTTTTTGCTTTCGAGTAATATTCCTCTAATTATAAAGAGTATTAAAAAAAGAAAACGTAGACCACATACTCTATAAATACAGAAATAAGCGCGGTGAATTTCGCAATCAGTACTTCGACGTACGAAATAACGAAGAAGATTTTTACGAATGACAACAGAAACCTTTGATTACATCTGTAATGGAATACGCAGCGATTGTAATCGTAAGGTTACAAACTTTAAAAGACCCATAAGTGTGGAAGAAAGATTGGTGTTAACATTGAGGTAAGTTTCTTTTATGTATTTATTTTTATTATTTGCATTTACAACGCTATATGTATTTAAAATAAATGTTTAAACTAGAAAAAGGTATTTTTTTTGTCTCGGCTCTTTCCCGGACTGGATTCGAATCTCCATCCTCGAGTAACCGGCTCGATGCTCTAAGACAATATTACAATACATTTTATTAATTGGTTGGTAATACAATTTATTGGTTTTAGACTCAGAGTTAGACGAAAATTTACTTTTATCTAGTTTAAACATTAATTAAAAGTTTTTTTTTTATACTTACCTATAGTTTCATAAATGTTTTGTATAGATCAGTGAGTACCTATTATAATATACATATCAAGTCTTGTGTTTGTGCCTAGGTTACCTAGAGAATTAATGTACCAACTTGTTATATTGAAATAATATTTTTATTATACACGGTTATTTTTTTATCACCCTGGAAAATTTAAGGGACGCTTCACGACATGGTATTATAATGATTTAAATATAAATAAAAACATAACTCACTTACTTAATTTTTTTTTTATACTTTCAGGTACTTCTGAATGTCTGTATCTGAATCTGTGCATATGCTCAACCACTTCAAAAGAGAATTTAAAATCTGGGAAATGAAATAAATCATTTGCGATAAAAGGGCAAATTATTTAAAGACCGGGTGGCTAATGCAGAGAAAATTTCGAAAAATGTTGCATTTCAACAAAGTCAAGTACCTATATGACCACACCAGCTCAACTGTTCATGCATATGCAACATGCAACAACAAGCAAGTAAGAAACTGAAAGGAAGACATTTCACTATTGAAGAGAAAATATGCTATCCAGTTGTTAAGTAAATATTTTTCACTTCCTTCAAATAAATCAATGAACGATCGAAGATCCTTCAAAACATTTGTGTAGCCTTCTATTCAACGAAATGTCAATCACACCACAAATTTCTTCGGAAACATTAGGAGTTATGGTGCTAGGAATATTGCAGCTAACACAATGTTTATAAGAATTTTGCCAGAATACCTCTCGCGCCTACTTCTACCGCATATAAGTGAACATAACCGTTTTTTGTGAGATAGTAAGATCGTAGTATCTATTCAATTTAAATGTGTAGTATTGAGAATGTTATTTTCCCACGGCACTGTGAGTTCGATGAGTAGTAATTATTACCGGGAGTAAAGTAAAATGTCTGGCCTGGATGCAGTAATCGCTACGTCAGACGGAAACTTGTATTGTTTATCATACGTATCCATCACAAGGGTTCAATCCGGTGACGAGCCTATGATCAAATAGGTTTTATTTATTGGTTTTGTTTTAGAGCCCTCTTTGGTGAATTTGATGAGACTTGTGGTTGTTGTCATCCCTTTCTGGGCTCTTGCAACCGCTTCACTGACAGCTTCCCGTATGATTCCCAAAACCTTATCATGACGTCGCGAGTAATTACCCTTTTCTAAAAGAACTCTGCATCCCACCAGTATGTGCCTAGCTGTTCCAGGTGCTGCGCCATACGTATAGCATGTTTTTTCTGTTGCTATTCCCCAATGTTGTTAGATTACATTGTTCTGGGAGAGTCATCTGGAAGGCGTTAAGATAGAATTTCAGACTTGCAGGCGATCAATCATAAAGTAGAGTTTTCCACTTCAGAGCTGGCGGAATGCAGAATTCACCGATAGTTTTCCAGTCATTTCCATCTCCAAGTTCATTGCAAATAAAGGCTCCTAGTGATTCCGAAGAAATGGATATTCATTTTAATAACCGAATTTGCTTTGACCAGCCCCATCAAAATGATGCTGGTCAATGTAATAATGTTTATGGTTGTGTTATATAATGATGTGTAAAAGAAATTGTAAAAGGGTGTAAAGACTATAAAAAAAATTTACTAGACATAATAACAATGATTTTAAATGCGCAAAAGATGTAAAAATAAAAAGTGGTTGTGTGTGCGGATAGAAATATTTTTCAAAGATATGCAAAATATGACTATTACTTTCCTTAAGAATGACGTGCCAAAGAAATTAAACAAACTATCATATCATTCGCAGAGACATTAATTGACATAATGACCAATTTGAATGTTGCATTCATAAAATAAAATTGTTGTGGACTGTATGGTTTAGGTCGGCAAAATCTTTACGATCCGTTCAGGGGTTTGGGGCTGGTTCAGGTACTGGCAGGCACTGGTACTAGTACAAGTCACTATTACTTCCGCACTATGAATTAAAACGCAAACTGGATCACTATGCAATACTGAGCATGAGCACACATGATTTATTTGGTTCTTACAGTTCTTATAAGCCCTTGTTTAGGGTCACAAGTAGCGGAGGGCATAACACGTAACATATGCAAATTCCTTATACTACTAAATCTATGGGTCGCAAGTAGCGCGGGGTATAAGCGCGTACTATGCGTATCGCCATCCCTCTTGCACGCGTGTTTGTCGTCCCTTACAAAAATTAAACAATGTTTTTGTCAACACAATGTTTAATGTTCTAATTTATTTGGTGTGTAGTTGGCGTCGATAGATTAATCGGATTTTATTGGGAAAACTTACATACAATGGAGATGATGTAACTAAAATAGCAGCACAAAATTATTAAACATAAAAATTTAAAATAAAAGGCAAGTATTTGATTTGATTTGTTTTATTTCAAACATATTACATATTTTGTGTTTATTATCTAAAGATTTTTTTATCTGGAACTAGTTTACTAAAAAGAAATTGAAAAAAGCATTTCAAACAAGTTGAAATTAGATAACTCTATAAAACAGTCTTTTCGAGGTGCAAAACCTCAAAAAACCCCTGCCTTTATATTAACGGTTTTAAAAATGCGGTCTTATTACAAAACTTGGCCTAAATTTAGTCTTGGTTACTAGATGCTCTTTCACTTATTTTAAAGTAGATAAAGACAGCATCAGGTTTAAACCAAGTCTAAACTTAGGTCATGTTTTGTAATAAGGCGGCAATTTAAGCCACCATATTTTAACTATATATGTAGGTATGTATATGTACGAAGTACCAGTTAAGAAATGCAGATGGCGCTAGTTGACGTATCAAATGTAGCATGTATAAAAATGCCACGAGAGGGCTCTCTATTCCCGTAGTATTACTATTCTCTTTGAGCTCAAGTATGTTTGATCGCACGAACGTCCGATTTAACAATGCGTCGATGGTCGTGCGATGAAAACTAGACAATTTGGTCGTATCGCATGATCGCGCGACCGCCAATTAGGACATTCAGTAGAATCAGTATGTTTGATCGCACGATCGCGTGAGCAGTTTCATCGCACGATGAAATCGCAACGCATCATCGCACGAGCGATGGCCAATTAGGACAGGGCCTTCTGTGAACCGCATTAAGATTTTCACACAAAAATAGAAAAAAAGCAATAAATTTTGTGGGTTCTCCATACATAGAACTGAAACCCGAAAATTTTTTTTTCATCAAACCCATACGTGTAGGTATCTATGAATAGGTCTTCAAAAATTATATTGATGTTTCTAATATAATTTTTTTCTAAACCGAATAGTTTGCGAGAGAAACAAAGTGGTAAAATGTGTGCCCCCCCCCCTGTAACTTCTAAAATAAGCGAATGATTAAACTAAAAAAAATATGATTAAGATAATGATTTTGATTTTGAGTCCGACTAGCACTTGGCCGGTTTTTTTTAACACTAGTTCAATCAAAAAACCAAAGGTTTATAGGCATGATTATAACTAGTTCGAATAACAATATAATAATATAACTATTATATTAATACTCGATATTTATCGATTTTTGTCGAGTATGTCGATCTTTAACTGTCAAATTTTGTTTATCGAGAGTTCCATGCTCGCAGGACCGTTTAGTAAAGGTTTTCCAACTATTAAAATGATTAAAATAGGGTTTTTACTCAATTAGAACAAATATTACAATAAAACTCGTAACAAGCCCATATTCCAAAGCGTTATAAACCCTGTTAATAAGTGTCACATAGTCTGTGGTATGGTGTTTATTTTGGCCTCAGGGGTACGCTCAGTTTCAACGCCGTGTGATCGCACGACGACACACTTGCCGTTCAATAAGTTCGAGTGACACACACGGCGAACGCACTGTATCGTTCAATAAGCTGGTAATTATCGTCGGACGAACGCACTAATCACACCGTAAAATAGGAGGGTGAAAGTCGCATTTTGACAAATTTGACAGCTACCGAGTAATAGGTACCGAAAATTAGCCAATAGCCATAAAACTGCAAGGAACTGCTTTCTGGAATCTGTCATAGAGCGATGGTTAAAGTGTTTGACGTTACTTCTGGTAGTAATAAGTTTAATAATTTTTCAAAAGTCGTTGGAGTCATCCGGAAATGAGATTGAAATTGTTTATCATCAAAGTTAGGGACTAAAGAATCAACATACTTTAATATCCTTCTTGGTTTTGAACTTCTTACTTTGTTTGTTATATTCGCAAAAATGTCGTCGTTATCTAATACTATCATTCACAATACTGTGAACCAATGTTTGTATTGCTCCCCCGAAAACGAATTAATGAGCAGGGTCCATTCCCCAAGTTATTTCTATTATTATTTTTATTTATTTAAACTTAATTTATTTGCCGCGTTCCTTCTGTCAAATACGATGCGTTCAGTTTCAAACCCGTTCAATAAGACCGGTGATCTCCGGGCGAAAGATACACGGCGATAATCACACCCAAAGTGAACGTAACCCAGAAGAATAACTAAGGCAGTTAGTTGTTGTTCTGAGATTTTGGCACACAATACGCAATAAAAAAAAGAAAAAAAAGTGAAAAGTCATTTCATTAGGATGTGTATTGTATTGACGTATTGTAAGCGATCGCAATAGATGTTGGCACACACACACATAACAAACTCCAGATTTTTAATTAGAAGAACTTCAACTTTTTTAAATACCTAAGTATAATGATAGGATTAAACGAACTTACCTAAAGTGAAGTTCAATCCATATTATATGAAGTAATTAGTCCAAGGTATAACTATTGTAGAATTTTAAAGACACCATTAAAATATAAAAGAAAAATACACCTGGTAACTCTACCGTCACCATAGCTCATTAGTTTAGAGTATTAGGTATATATAATTGGGTTAGTAATTTATTACTTCAAAAGGGAAGGGTGGGATGCTCCATACCTTTGACTAATTACTTCATATAATATGGATTGAACTTCACTTTAGGTAAGTTCGTTTAATCCTATCATTATATTTGTAATTAGTCCAAGGTATAACTATTGTAGATGTTTAGAGTTTTTGATAAATAGGTAAACATTAGTACCTATTTACTAACTGTCAATAGGTATTCAATAACATTCAATATTTATTTCATAATGTAGATAACGTTTACTAGTGTTAAAAGTTTCATGTTAACCATATAATAACTATAAATTTCAAGAACTACCAGCCGTGGCATAAAGCTGTTACGTTTGTGGGGTGGGTGTTTAATAGAAAATCGCGAAACACCGACAATTAGAGATAAGATTTAATTAAGCACAAATTAAGCAACTTCACTTAACACTGAAAACTACTTTACAATCACTGAAAACTTTACAGTAACACTATGGACACAAATCACTTCACTGTAAGACGTTACTAAACACTGAACACACAGAATTCTTCACTATGTATCGCTTGATCTGCTCGGTTCGCTCTCTTGAAAAGAACTGTCCGGCTGCATTCGCCTACGCGCTTATATAGTTGGGCCAACGAACATTCGGGGCATTCGAGAATGTTCCATTCTCGAATATTCCGTACCCAACCGATTGTTTATCTTCTCTTCTCGAAAGTTCCGTGGTACCCTTCGCGCTTCTACAGTAGAACCGGTGAACTTCCGAGACATTCGAGAATGTTCTATTCTAGAACATTCCATACTCGATCGATCGTTAGTCTTCTAGAAAGTTCCGTGTATGCCTTCGCGCTTCTACAATAGAACCGGTGAACTTCCGAGACATTCGAGAATGTTCTATTCTAGAACATTCCATACCCGATCGATTGTTTGTCTGTCTAGAAAGTTCCATCGCATTCCCGATTATGTTTGTCTTTATGAGCATGTTCTATCTCTGTCTGTCAGCACGTTTAGAAGTTTCTAGATGCATCTCGATCTATCTTTTATCTCTGGAAGGTGCCCACTATTGTTGTCTCTTTCTTATCGTGCTATCTCACTCACTCCTATTGAAAATTTAGTCATATATCGAAGTGTGGTTCAAAGGCCCATAAGGGGTCCTGAAAACGCCTGAAAACGGGTTTTCAGGTTATGATGTGGTTCGATAGAGGGTAGCCTGAAACGGACTGAAAACATGTTTCAGGCGCCTGAAAACAACGGCAACTTGGGCAAAATTTCGATATTCTAGTATGTGATAGAGCACCTCCTGAAACGCGCTGAACTGCGTTTTCAGGCCGCTGAAAACGCTTCTAAGGCCAAGAAAACCACTCTGGAAGTTTCTTATACCATCGGCGCAACAAAGCTTTGCCAATCTAACTGGCGTGGTATATTATATTATTTAGCAAATATCGATAATTTATTAGATCATCCAATAGTGGGGATATGCCACCCAATGTGTTATCTAACTCTTTGTAAGTTTCGGTTCCCTTCCCTTTCCAGATTGAAACCTAATGGGATTTCACTGTACAGTACAGAGACTCAATTAATTTTGCCTTAGTGAAATATTTGTAAGTATGTACAGAAGTTAATAATGAATATCAAATACTTTAAAAATTTAGCCTTAGTCTGTTCCACAAACAAACTACATAATCGCCACGCGAAAATGTAATAGTAATAAAATCCTGAAATCAATCATTTACCATTATACTAAGGTACCTATTTGAACTTTGGAATGTCCCATGGACAGAGTACATAATCGCCACGCGAAAATGTAGAATTAACAATTCCTTAGGACTGTCCCACGGACAGAGTACATAATCGCCACGCGATAGTATAGAATTAACAATTCCTTAAAATCCTACATATGCCTGGACATATATTTGCCCTTTAACTTGTCCCACGGGCAGAGTACCTACATCCTCGCCACGCGAAAATGTAGAATGAGGATCCGTAACGATTTTAACTATAAATGTAGCTTTGTAGACAATTAAAAAACAATATAAATGGTACCAAAAAAATTTTTCTACGATGAAAATTGACGAAATTATAACGAAAAAACAGACCGCTTCGTCAAGCAGCCGCCTGGCAAGCGTGTGACGTCACACGACACGACACGTTCTAGGCAGACTCTGCATCGGTGCTAGCATAGACGAAGAATAATCTTTATATCATCCTTGGTGCTAGCTATCACTCCCGAGTTTTCGACTAGTAGCCGCGCGCAGCGTTTCATGCGAAATCGTATTACATAACTAGGTATATTGTTTTTTTTAAATGTAATAATGATAGTAGTATTCAAGCGGTTCAGTACAGTTTGAGCAATGAGTAATAAACTAGAAATCGGTTTTGTGCAAGGTCAATCGGATAAACTTCCTATTTTTGAAATTTTTATTGAATCTGGTTATCTGATTACTTACCTATTTAAAGTACACCAGTGCCGAAATCCGTGGTTGGAAACTTCAAAGGTAAGTGAATAAAGCTACATATTTTAAAATTAAAATAACAATTATTTTTTTTTTAATTTATTTCTTTTCATAATTATCTATACAACAGTACATTTTTAATCTGCCAAACTGTAAAACAGTTTGTCGGCAGTAGTTCTCGTCCATAGTACATTTCTTTTTATTTTAATAATAATATTTTTTGAGCTATTACTATATACAACGCGTCTTACAGCCCCCCCTCAAAAATTACAATATTTATTTAACAGAAAAGAAAGTGTCGACCTTAATAACTTGTTATATCAGTCAAATTTAACTGTCAAATTTGTGAAAAATACATTTTAGAACAGTTTTAGGTTGGAAGATTTCATGTTATAGATTTGATTAAATTAATGCATGCACTATTTACATCCAAATTATTCATAACGAAGAAAATTGTTAGTTTTTATGTTTGAATAATTGTATGAATACAATTGCTTTTACCATGCGGGTTAAATACAGTACATACATACCTTAACCATTTGTCTCAAGTCAATTTCAGGTATTTTTATTTAAAAAAAAAGGTGTATTTTTATATTGTAATATATATATATATATATATATATATATAAGAAAAAAGCTGAATAAAGAACATAATAATAATTAAAATTAATAAATGTTTGACGACTTGATTAAAATATTGATAAATCAATAAGAAATGTTAGTTATTATAATTTTAAACTATAACTTATAACGGTTTACAATAGCTAGGCTTTATTTTTTTTTTTAAATAAGATTTTACTAAATTTATTCAATGTGAAATAATTTTTAGGTTTTAAAATATATTCCTTCGATATGACCTTAAAGATTAAGTGCAATAGAAAGAAAATGTATCACACTATTAGTCATCATCACTTATAAATAAATTTGGTTTGTAATTTTGCTCAATATTTCATTAGGAATGGCAGTTTAATTGTTTACACTAAGAGCTCAGATAGATATAAGTTTATGACTTTGAACGTTTGGGGGGCAATTACAACATGCTTTTGTATATGAAAAATATTGTAAAATGATTCTGCGATATGGAGTACTTCCTAAACATTTTCTTTAGAAATTTTCTCAGGTGTATTATCAACTTTCAAAGTCATAAACTTATATCTATCTGAGCTCAATGTGTAAACAATTAAACTGCCATTCCTAATGAAACATTGAGCAAAATTACAAACCAAATTTATTTATAAGTGATGATGACTAATAGTGTGATACATTTCCTTTCTATTGCACTTAATCTTTAAAGTCATATCCAAGGAATATATTTTAAAACCTACAAATTATTTTACATTGAATAAAATTAGTAAAATTTTATTTTTATTTAAAAAATAAAGCGTAACTATTGTAAACCGTTATAAGTTATAGTTTAAAATTACAATAACTAACATTTCTTATTGATTTATCAATATTTTAATCAAGTCGTCAAACATTTATTAATTTTAATTATTATTATGTTCTTTATTCAGCTTTTTTCTTAAATATATATATATATTTTTTACAATATAAAAATACACATTTTTTTTATAAAAATACCTGAAATTGAATTGAGACAAATGGTTAAGGTATGTATGTACTGTATTTAACCCGCATGGTAAAAGCAATTGTATTTATACAATTATTTAAACATAAAAATTAACAATTTTCTTCGTTATGAATAATTTGGATGTAAATAGTGCATGCATTAATTTAATCAAATCTATAACATGAAATCTTCATTTGAAAGTGTAGATTTTCAATAAACTTATTATCAACTTATTTTAAGGAATCATTATTTTATTTTAAAATAAATCTATGGAACCATCCTTTTAGGAATAGTAAAACTCAAGAAATCTTTGCATGGGGCCAAGCATTTCTGCTACCTATGCGGTTGTTAATTTGTTTGTATAATTATCCATTTCACAATATTTATTATTGTCCAGTGGATAATAAAGTTGATTCAAAATAGTAACAAAATGTATTACATAGTCTCTTATCCACTTTTAAAATTATTATTTATTCCCACGATAGGTAAAAATATGGGGTCTATGGATAATTGGTTCGAGACTGGCTGCTGAAAACAGAGCATGTTCATTCGTGACCTGAATGATAGTTGAGGTTGGCCCTCTCTCTGAGCCTCTCCGAGGAGGATATTGTTAGAAATTATTGCAGCGCACAGGCTGCTTATTGCAACACAGGCTGCTGGTAGGTTTTCAAACTAGAAGCAAATTTTTGAGGTTTTTATACATGGCTTATATTTTAGAATGTTTATCATTCTTTTTATGACTGTAAATAATTTTACACTTTTATTGGAGTACAAATATTCATCCCTCTTATTGCTTTTAATAGCTTCTATTAGGTCTTTTATAAAAGCATAGTCATGTTTCCTTCTGATCCTGGTGTACTGAAATTGTAAACTTATTGCATTGTAATCTAAAGACATCACTCAGATATTTTAAGAAGATTGTTTGGAAATTGAAGTCAATACTTGTGATATTACAGCTATTGCAAAACTCATATCCTTTGACTTTATTTTTCGAGTAATTTATCTCAAGTTTTAGAGGGATATTAGGAATTTCCATGTTATGTTATGGACCATCTAACAGTTTGCAGTTTTCAAAAAACTTTATTTACATAGGCAACCTCAATTAAAATATTTTTCAATGCAATTCTTTGTAAACTTGGTCATAAATATAAACTACTCGTATATACCATAATTTCCTATAAAGGTATTTGTGCTTTAGCCTATATCCAATGAATAGAGTTCATAATCGAGTAGGTACCTAGATACATCATCTAAGTAATTCATTTGCCTTGATAGGTAACGCTTTCCCACGGAAAGCAGGCAGTTTTAAAAATATATTTCTTATTATAAAATTTTATCTAAATTAATTGTATCTAGGTTCTCTTGCCAAGCTAAATCAAAATTACGACGCATCTTCAAAACAGGTAGGTGTAAGTACCTACCTGTTTTGAAGATGCGTCGTAATTTTGATTTGTTTCGACATCTTGGGTTATTTTCTTTGTGTTAAGATAACCAATTACTTTCGAACAACTTTTGACATCTTTTCTCCATTTTTATCACTGCGTATCTGGATTTTAGTTTTATTTAGATATGTAATTAAATTACTTTGAAAAACATCAACATGTAAAATATGTGTCAGTCAGCTGCGTAGAGCGCGAAAAAACGAATGAGCTATAGTGACGGTGGAGTTGCCAGGTGTATTTTTCTTTTATATTTTAATGGTGTCTTTAAAATTCGCATATTTAGTAGCGGGAGAAGGCGTCACTACAATAATACCTTGGACTAATTACAAATATAATAAGAAGAAGATTATAAGTGAAAATATTATCAAGCGACCATAATAATGACTGATTACCATACCAGAAACCTTCCATCATCAGCTCAGTAACATGATATGATGAAATTCCAGATGCAACAACCTGAATATATTCAGCAAAAACATGAAACACGTAGGACGTGCCTATGAAATTCAAGGGTTTCCCTCGATATTTATAGGATCCCATTATGAGATCATGACATGGTGACAATGAGACCAACTCGGGAATATATTCTTTCGATTACAAAAAAAAATTGAAAATCAGACCACAAATGGCAGAGCTTTGGCAGAGTAATGGCTCCGCCCTTTTCGAAGTCGATTAAAAACGAGCACGACATGGAGCAAGCACGCGTATTCTCAGCACACGGCTTTAACCGCCTGCACGAGTCTAGGTTCAAAACTCAATATCTCGGTTACTAATGGTCCGATTTCGATAATTCAAAAACATCCACCATATATATGTCATAGAGAATAATGTGAATACTAAATCAAACAAGTTTGTTTGTGATAGTTGTACTGATCGTTATTGATGAGGTTACTATAGTTCTCTATGGCTACGATGGTTACATAAAGTTTTAACAGTGTCTACCTCAGAAGAATAACTAAAGCATAGAAACCTAGCAAAAATAGCTACTGAACTTAATATATTTGACTCACTTTGACATTAGGCGCTGCTAATAGAAGTTAGACAGAGACACGTATATGCAAGATGTTTCGAAATTTTGTAGGTCGTCACTAATTCTCGCTTGTCAGTTCTTCTCCCAGTGATGTCGTGCTCATCACTCACCTAGTTTCAACGTCGATAATTATATTATGTAGGTATTTAATAGATCCCTAATACTAAAATGTCTTTATTACGAGAAATATAACATAAATAATTAAGGGTAGATTTTCTTATGTAACTTATCCAGCTCATAGCTGCTGTGTCTCTTTGGTATGGTCAGGCTGGCCGTTCATGAGACTAAAAGCGGGAAGTGCGAGTCGGACTCGCCCACCGAGGGTCCCGTATAAAATTGTAGGTTATACTTTAAATAGAGACTAAATTTTTTATGATTTAATTACAAATGTGGAGTTTGAGATTTTCCCTGACTTGTAGTGTAAGACTATATAACTTCACAAATTTCATAGTTCTAGCTAGATCAACGAAAAGTACCCTATACATTTTGATGCCCGTGAGAATGTCGAAATATACGTTTTTGGCGACATAAACGGCCGTACCTTTTTTTGTTAACTTAGAAGTTTGATTTTTTCACATCTTCAAGGGACTAGAACTTGTTAGTGTAGAACTGAGTAATTATATGGTTTTAATTTCAACTCGATACCTTCACGCGTTTCCAAGATAGTCTTGACAGACAAACGGACAATAAAGTGATCCTATAATGGTTCAGTGTTTCTTTTGAGGTACGGAACCCTAAAATTTGGACTATTTAAGTGATGGGTATTTCCCATTATCTAAAATGTTGGAATTTTTCTATTGCAGAGATTCACAAATTCTATAGGAAGGAAATCGAAGACACACTGCTTTTATTTCATCGCTTAGATTTAATTCATTTTTTATCGCATCGCTTAGAGGTACTTGAGGTTAATCTCATATTTAATTTACTTACCCGAAAATTTAACCCTCATGGATTTTGAACCTTTGATAAATTCGTGAATGCTAAAACTACTATTTGTACATGTGCTTGGAAATTAAACTAAAAACATTAACATTTGACCATACTTTATTGTTAAGACATTTTTCGATAGATTTATTACGCTTGATGTGCGGCCGGGCTTAGTTAGAATGTAAATTTTCCGAAGGCGGCGTTTTGATATTTTACCTTTTTGACTCTTTCTGTTCTTTTCTTGATCTAATATTTTAATTCTTAGAAAAAAATCATCTGAACTGGTTGTTCTTGGCATCCGTGTCAAGGATTCCTTAAAGAAATAGTTAAGAAATTAAATACGTTTTTATTTTCATAAATAATATTTTAGTTTAAAGATTTCCTTTCATTAAATAACTTGACTTACGTCATGACGTCTCCATTTCATAGTTTTACTACTAAGTACATACAAAATTAATCTGATGGAAAATATCTGGAGCAAATTTGACTATGCTTTCTTGGACTCCAATTTCGTCTGACAATGCACTTTATCCATATTTTTTTTTACATTGTCTTTAGGAAATCTGTAAAATAAAAATATCGACAAAATTTTACAACACTACGCATGATCAAGAAAACTTCAAAGTAATTTTCTAAAAATCGCTAAAACATAAAAATGAAGTTAATATTACGTATTGTTTTTCTACAAAATGATTCAGCGATATTTCATATGTATATAAGTGTACTTATTAGCTCACATTCAAGTAACAATATGAGAAAACATGCCAATTTAAGGTCAATAAATTTTGATTGTTTTCCTTTCGCGACGAATGAGACTTGCAGCCCCAAACTACACAAGACATTGTGTTACGGAGTGCACAAACACACACTATTTGTAAATACCTAAAGAATTCTTGCTTTCTAATCACTTAAATATTAATAAAATATCATCAAAATATTACTAGCCACGGGACGCACAAACAATTATTATACGAACAATTCAAATAGTTCAAACTGATGGTCTATCTTCGATACAAGGTACTATAGAATTTAGCCGTGTTACATATTTTTAACCAATTTTAATATTTTTAACCAAAATGACAATTCAATCAAGTCATATACTGACCACCTTGTGATATGCCAAAAGACAAATATTACTCATCTCTTACATTTACACAGTTTTGTGCCGTATGTTAGAAAGAGACAAATAGCACACAATTAATTCTTGTTTTAATCCTCCTTCTATGCTGTAGTGATTGTTCTGAGGTGTCTACCTCAGAACCTAAGTCAGATTTTTAATTCGACGGAATTCTGACAGAGGTCAACCATAGACAAATCAGATATCAATAACCTTTTATGCTTGGGGTTTTATAAATATTTAATTACAAAAAATATGAAACAGAATTAGATCAAGTAATGACGCTGTAAATAGTGTTTGTTTTGTGCACTCAATGCACACTAGCTAGAATGTGATTTTTAGGTGCCAAATGGAAAAACAGAGTAAAACAACATATTTCTCAAATAAAAATATTTATTAATCATCATCACTAATATCATGATTGTCATCATTATCATCAACTCGGATTATAAATGAATCACAGACACTATCCATCAGATCATTAAGAGGGCACATTTTATCCTCTTCTTTTTTCTATAATAATATCGTTTATGCATTATTGCCATTTTTCAGATGTGATTTTATTGATACCTTCTGATATTAATTGTTTATACCGCGTTATATATAAACCGCGGTGCATGACGCAGCGTAAATATTTTTTTTATTTTAGATTTGACATCTTGTTATATTGGCTCTAAGAAGAAGCAAAAATTGTACAAACGAAGAGGTTTTTCTAAAAAAGGTTGGCAACCTACGGATTATTGAACAGGGATCCCAGTAATAGAAAAATTATTTCCTTGACAATTATTATAACTAAAATAATATGATATTAAACAAATTGTAATTACCATTTTAAAATTATCAGTATTTTTTTAAGTCTTAGTTTTTCTAATTGAAACCTTAAATTCCATAAAGGTTTATTTTTTATTTTGCTAATATGCTCTCCCTTTTTAGAAAAAGTTTTTCAATGTTGGCTGCACTTCTGAAATGTCAGATTTCCGTCGAATAAAAAATCAGAGTATAGTAGGATTTATTGTTGTTAGTTAATTTGAAAAATATAAGAAGATGGTGTTTCAACAGTATAATTGATTTTATTGATAGAATATAAGAAATGTCTATCTATCTATCATTGTTACTTGTATAAATATTTAGCATTCTAACAGCGATGGGCGCAGTATGCTAGTCTACGTATACGTCTTATCATCCGCAACCAGCGGCCGTAACTCATAGCGATCACTCGCTATCGCTTTCGTGACATTAGAACAATAGCTCTAATGTCATGATAACGATAGCACGGTAATAGTATATGCAGTAAGACAAGTGAACTCGGCCCTCTTTGAAATTTTATACCTACGGCCGCTCGGCATCGCTTGGTGCGTGGCCCGCGATAGGGCTGCTCGCTTACCGACCGTGCGATCCAGACCCCCTAGACACGATGCCTTTCGATAATCGCTAACGCAATCGCTAAATGGACAATGTATGAAATTTGACAATTGCGCTCGAAAGCTAAGCGACAGCTTATGTCAAATCGCATACATTTTCCTTCTAGCGATTGCGTTAGCGATTATCGAAAAACGTCTTGTCTAGGGGGGCAGATCGAAGCGCGTAGGCATAGCGCGTGTTTCGACCGTTTTCTATGAAGTCATTCTACTGTATATACTATTACCGTGACGATAGCGAGTGCTCGCTTTGAGTTAGGCGGTACGGCCGCCCTGGGTCTACCGCCTAACTCCTAGCGATCACTCGCTATCGCTTTCGTGACATTAGAACAATAGTTCTAATGTCACCTGTGACATTAAAACTATTGTTCTCATGTCACGATAGCTATAGCGAGTGATCGCTTTGAGTTAGGCAGTACGGCCGCAGGCGAATGCGCTTTTGTCGGCGAGCTGTTTCAAACCGCAGCCCTCTGAGAGCGCTTAGAAACTAACCCAAGTGAAACTGAAGGTGACCGAATGATTCAACTGAATACGGCCCCTTGATTGTGTAACAAAAATTTATCGCGATCGCTTTACATTTTGAAAGTCAAAGTGCATTCATGTCTATTTTTTAGCAGACTGTCGACACAGACTCTTTATTGACGCCTCAATGAATAGTAATCGATCGTGATAGATTTTTTGTTACGGTTAACCGATAAACTTCACGTGTCGTTTTGAAGCATATTCTCTTTCTCTGTTTTGGGTAAACATGACTATTTCATTATTTTTTCCGAATGTAAAAATGAAATGTTTCTGAACGGATCCTTTACACGTCTGTATAGGATCCGTCCTTATGTTTTGACGTCTTACTTTTAGCAGGCTTGCCCTGCGTTCCGTAAGACGATAAAAGTGATAATATCGCGAATCCGACCAAAGTCACAACATAACCTACTAATTCAATAGCCCTTATATTTTGTGACGATTTAATTTGGTCGGATTCGCGATATTATCGCTTTTATCGCAATTCGGAACGCACCATTGCCAATACAGAAAAAAAAACAAAATTGACAAAAGTGTTCTGTCATCTATTAAAATCGGATCAATTTTTATTTGTTATTTTTTGTGAATAATACTTTTGAACAGTAATAATATAAAATGTTTCGTGCTAATAACTTTGATAAATTGTTAGGTGAGTCACTTAAAGTTTATACCGTACCAGAACAGATATTGAAAAAAAGAAATGTTACATTTCTGATGAAGTTTTATTTCTATAAATTTATATACTTTCGAGAATTTATAGTGTATCAAAATTTCACAATCTTATCTGTTAATTTACAACTCAATGCTGTTCTATCTTCAATACCTTGTATATTAATTTCCTATTAGGTATTGTACATAATGTTACTATTGTTTTTAGATAAAGCTACGAGTAATTTACGCCTAGATCCAGATTGGCCAACAATATTACAAATATGTGATCTGATAAGGCAAAATGATTGTTCGTAAGTATGCTTCATATTTAAATGTCTTCTGTTATTATTTAAAAATTGCACAATATTTATTATTGATTGTATTTTTTTAGACCGAAATATGCTGTAGCAGCCGTAAAAAAAAAACTGTATTCACCAAATCCTCATCAAGCAATGTTTGCATTATTAACACTTGAAAGTATTGTGAAGAACTGTGGTAAGAAAATGTTTATTATTTTTTATTATTGCTATTATCAATTTTAATTATTTTAAAACAATTTAATTATGTTGCTTAATGTTTTAAACTCACTATGTCATATTTCTATAACTATGAATGCTGTAAAACATTAAAATATATAAGTTGCAAAAAGCTTATGATATTGATGATTTAGGTCATTTTTTAAATATATTGCTATATGACAGGCTCAAATGTTCATGAAGAAGTAACATCAAAAGCTTTCTGTGAAATGCTCCGGGAACTGGTAAAATCAACGCAACATGAAAATTTAAAAAATAAAATTCTCGAACTGATACAAGCTTGGGCATTTGCTTTTCGCAATAATCCCAAATATAGATCTGTCCAGGTATGTTTCATTCTAGTGTTATCTTATTCTTAAATCATGTTTGTATATATGGTAAACATATAATTAGAAACACTTTCAATCATCTTGACTATGCTTTTTGTATGTTAAGAGTCTGGCTAACGAAAGCTGTCCATGAGAAAAGGTGACAATTTTAAAATCTGTGGCTGCTAACACACAACATCCTTTTTCCAGTGCTCAGGCAGAAAATGCACCAGCTGAGTTTACCTGAGAAGTTGATAAACGTTATAATTAATCTATTAACTGTGAGGACTATTTCCATCCATACACAGGACACAACAGATTCAACAAGGAAAATCTGGAAAGGACTACCCCAGGGTTCAGTCATCAGCCCACTACTGTATAATTTATACACCTACGACCTTGATAGATCTGTAGATTCTTTCTGTGAAATCCTCCAATATGCCGACGATATTGCATTATACTATCCCTCTAATGACATATCGGAGTGTTCTGTCCGTCTAAACACAGCTCTCCAGTATCAATGGCTTAACGATCACGGTCTAACTTTGTCAACATCTAAGTCTACTGTTGTTGTGTTTACTCGAAAAAGACTCATTTCAGACATTACCATTGCCATTGATGATGAATGTTTACCAGTTGAAGACTGTGTTAAATTCTTAGGACTGCTTCAAGACTCTAGATTATCTAGCATACAACACCTTAACTACATCAAAGGTAAATGCGAAAAAAAATTAAATGCTCTCCGTGCAGTCTCTGGAGTCTGGTGGGGAGCTCACCCTTATTGTCAAAAACTCCTATATAATGCCATAATCCGCAGCCACTTTCATTATGGTTGCTTTCTCTGGGAGCCTTGCAATAAGACGGCCTTAAGTTCCTTAGACAAAATTCACTCAAAAGCCCTCCGGATAATATGTGGCGCTATGAAATCCTCCCCTATTAACGCTATGCAGGTGGAGTGCGTTGATCCCCCACTTCATTTGCGTCGTCAATTCCTTGCTGATAACTTCTTGTGTAAGGTTATCCAGAAGAGTAACCACCCAATACTTCCTCGTCTTAATCAGTTACAGACCTTAGTTGAATCATCAAGGTATTGGATCCACAAGGTTACACCCTGTTTAATTAAAAGCTTTATTAAATATTCTGCTGGGCAATCCCTATACACTTTCCCTATCAATCCCCTCTTCAGTTTTAAATGGCAGTGGCAAAATAAATATGATCCAACATTTTTTTAATGGTGGCCATTTTAATTTATAGATGTGACACTATTTAAAAGTCTCAAGTAGTAGTACCTACTCAAAAAACACTTTCATATTGTATAGTAGTGTTACCAGACAAACATTTTTGCAAAATTTCATCCCAGTCAGATTTTCAAGACGTTATATTTTTCTTGTAAGATAGCGAAAAAAAATTTCTGCTTGAAAACGATCAACTCGTGCGGATCCTAGTATAGGTCCTTGTCCAAATTTTTTATTTATATTTCAAGAATTACGACGATTACGTAAAACAGCCTTGTGCGGCGCAAACTGACACAGGTCCTACCTTGATGAGCGCTCGCGCTCCGACTGATTGACGCGAGTTTTTACCATACAATTTATTGCATTTACGGCCGACGTTTGAGGGGTGATAAAAAATTAATTAATTATCTTTTTTATTTTTTAAATTATATCATTCGATTGGTTAAAGAACATAGATTATTTTGACATAGCTTCTTAATTATAAATATAGTTTTAACAACTCTAAAATGAACGTTAAAGTGTCATCATATTTCGTAAAAACTTGTAAACTTCAAATATTTTTTTTAATAAATAGGACGCTTAATAAAAAAATTGTCTTTCCAATTGGCAACAAAAATATATTTCTGATATCTTGTGATTTTATTTTGGTAAATTTTTTGGAGTTTTCTTGGACTTTTAGCCGTTTTAGTTTGTCCATTTCATGACATTCTGCCAAACAAGGTAAAGAAGAACGATTATTCCAAAAAAACTAAAGCAGTAAAAGAAAATCTGTTCTTACAACTAGCAACAATAAGAATAAATCTATTTTCCTCTAGTATCGATTTGTATTTAAATCGTTTTTGAAATAGTAAATTTAGCGCAAGAAAATGTCATTTTCGTGCAAAAAGTGTAAGAGGCCTCTTAGCAATGGCAACAGGAATGGGACCCCTCCCGTGTCTTAAAAGGAAAATTCTATGGTGGCATTCAGTTGGATATCCCTACAAAGCCATGGCTTTTTAAATACAGATCTGCAAACAAATTAACCACTTCAACAATAATCCGGCTACGTTTCGGACATGTCTGCTCCCCAGTCTTTTTGGCTAAAATCCACATTCGAGACCACTCTGTATGCGAATGTGGCTTAGAGGAAGGCACCGTAGATCATCAGGGCCGTCTTTCACCTATTAGAGGCCCTGGGCACATTAGGATAATGGGCCCCCTATGACCATAATAAAGCACTATTTAACCTACTTCAAAAAACGAGGAGGTTATCAGTTCGACCCGTATGTTGTTTTTTTTTGTGTATTTTACGCGATTACGCCGCCAATTGTGGAACGATTTTCAACATTCTGTTTGTATTCGATAGAGTATACTCCTGGGGTGGTCCCAACCCAAGGTCACCAAAGTCAGGATCTGACGATGGGATCCCATAAAAATCGAGGGTAACCCTTAAATTTTATAGGTATATGTTACTGTAAAAGTCCGAACTACGGTAAATTCTAACATTTTCCAGTAAAACCTAAGGTTTACCAACTCTTAATGGTAAAAGTCCTAAGTGTTCTGTGATCATTGTTTATTTCGGACTTTTACCATTATACACCCGGTAAATCCTAGAACTTACCACCAAGAGGCGGTCAATGTCGAAAATATTCTTAAGAGGAAATCATACGGGCTGTTTACCTTAAAAACTTAGTCCCCTGTTTGCTTCCTCGATAGTGGCAATTGTTGCTCTATTTTTACAAAAATAGCTATGCACATGGCTATGCATGGCACGTTCTCCTTTTTTTATTAAATTATTATTAAAAGCGATCCTTCAAAATACCTAAATGGGCCAATTTTCTGCTGTAGGTATTCAAACATCCAGCAAAGGAAGTCGCCAAAATATGCCCGATCGATGTACCGAGGTACACTATATGGAAATAAATTCTCTATTACGTTGAACAATATAACAACCCTATTTTTTTCTCTGGTTATTTAGAAACGATTAAAAATCCTTTTTTATTTGTAAGAAAATGCGCCGTCTTAAACCCTATAGCCACCGATTACATAGCTTTATATATAACAATATAAATTGCTGCCATCTATTGTCGGATTTATGATTTTTTATGACACGGTCAACTTATAAGCACTGAATGTGCTTTTGCAGCAGACGCGATTTTGAATTTCATTATTTTATTTAAAAGGTATCGAATTTAGTTCCATTACAATATTTTATTTTAAAATAAAGCATTGAGTGGTTACTTCGATTTTATTTTTACAATAAACAAACACAGAGTATTATCAGCAAAGAAATGAGTACCTAATGTTAATTTGTTTATCATACTATTTTACAGGTAGCTCTTATTTTGTTTTGAGTAGTATATGTATAGTATGTATAATGCGAAAATAAAGTAGCTGTCGGTTATCGTTTGGTAATCGAGCAGGGACTAGGGGGCCCCAGTTCATCGCGGGGCCCTGGGCATGTGCCCATTGTGCCCAGTGGGTAAGAGGGACCTGTAGATCATATATTCTTTAACTGCCCTAGACACCAAACCTCATTGTATGACCTACTCCCTGAATTTATTCCCCGTCCTACAAACATGAATTTCCTTTTAACACAAATAAACGCTCCATTCCTTAATACCCTTTTTAAATATACAGAGAAATACCAAACTAAAATAAAAATAAAGTTGCAACTAACAAAATAATGTCTGCTTTTGCTTGTCCACAGGTAGCCCAACCGGCTAAGTACTTTTTTAAACCGCAACTTACCATTGTAAAAACCGTGTTTACGCTACTCGACATTGGCGAATTGTCAAACCTGACAGAAGCCACTTATCCCAAAAACTGAACAGGGGGCCGATTACGGATCTCATGATTACAAATGATATCATGATGACATAAAATTTATTTGCCTTTTTACGGATCAACACTTCATAAATATGTCTTTCAAGGGTTATGGCATGATGACATTATCGAAATTATACCCTAGCAATCATATCAGTAGAGTAAGGACAAGTAAATGAGCATTTCTAGACATTCTAAATATTGCAAATTTATACCATGTCATGTCATAAACGATCCGTAATACGGGGGCTGAACTGCTAACACCTACGGTATGTGGAACAAACGGAGTTTATGCTTGTATTTTATTACTTTGTTTTTTATTTTAAATGCCTACAATCATAAACTCTGTTTATCCTGCAGATTTGAAAATTGCCACCTTTTCTCCTGGACAGCTTTGGTTGGACACCAGACTATATAATCAAAAGCCATTGATAACAAAAGCACAGTTTATTGGATGTCTTATACACCGTGAATTTTGAATTACCCAAGAAACTTAAATATTGTATAAATAAAAATAGTGAGAACAGTTATCAACAGAAAATGATCGACGCCCCGTACAAAAATATTGATTTATTACATTTACAAAATATCCTATAAATGGTGCACATTTGTATACAACATCGTCTCATAGTACAATACGTTTGTTTGTTTATCTGTCAACTACAGGGTGACTCAGTCCAGATTTTAAACTTTAAAAAATAAAATAAAAATATCGGCTGTACTTATAGACATTCTAATAACTTTAAAAGAAAGTGTATTGAATGGAAATTCATTTGTGGAAAATTACATCATCAAGATGCTTTCCTTCTCGCCGTACACACTCTCCAAGTCGGACACGAGTATTTCCTATCACACGCTGCAGTAACTCGCTGGGGATGCTGTTCACTTCTTCGGTTATTTTTGCCTTTAAATCGTCAAGAGTCGCAATCGGGTCGGTAAAAACTTTACTTAGGTATCCCCACAAAAAGAAGTCGCAAGGAGTAAGATCGGGTGATCTTGGCGGCCAGGGTATGTCTCCAAATCTGCTGATGATTTTCCCAGGAAATAATCCTCTGACTGTATTCATTGAGATCCTGGCAGTGTGCGCCGTGGTCCCATCTTGTTGAAACCACACTTCTGGATAATTACTGATACCCTGTCTTAGTTCTGGCATAAAAAAGTTGTTTATCATATCGGTATAGCGCTCACTCGACACTGTAACAGTAGTGCCACGATGGTTTTGAAAAAAGAAAGGGCCAATGATTTCTTTTGCAGAGATCGCACACCATACAGTCACTTTTGGACTATGTAACATCTTTTGATGCTTTTGATTTGGGTTAGCGGGAGCCCAGTACCGACAATTTTGGCGGTTACATAACCTTCTAGGTGAAAGTGAGCCTCATCACTGAAATAAACATTGCCTAAGTCATTTTGCTGCGGGAAAGTTTCCAACATTTGTTCGGCGTAAGTTTTACGCTTAGCGTAATCTTCAGGCTTGATTTTTTGAGTAACTTGGATCTTGTATGGATGCAGCTTTAAGTCTAGTGCCAATATGCGTTGAAGACTAGACCGGTGAATATTCAATGACACGGCATGTTTTCTTACCGAACGTCGCGGCTGGGCGGCAACTGGAGCGGCGACGAGGTTAATGTTTTCAGCTGAACGCACAGGTCTGTTTCGACGACGATTCGTTTTGTTTATTGCTGAGCCCGTTAGCCGAAACCTTTCCACCCACGTCTTTATTAATTGGACACTTGGTGCATCACCCGAATATCGAATATTGTGACTGCAAAATTTGCGCCGTGCAAGTGTGTATGAATTTCCGTTGCTAAAATAAGCCTCCACTGCGTACGCACTATGCGCCCCCGACCACGCCATGGCGCCGACTAAAAATTTCCAAATATATCATTTCAAGACCTAATGGCACAAGAAATTGACAGAAGGATTACAAATGCATGGAAGAGATATTGGTTTTTAAATGATATGAAAAACATCCAAACATCCACTGTACCATACAAGTGAAAAAGAAACTCTTTAACACATGCATCTTGCCAATACTTACATAAGGTTGTCAAACTTGGGCCATAACACAAAACTCCAAAACAAACTAAAAACCTGTTGGAGGAGCATGGAGAGAAGCTTCTTAGGGTACCGCAGAAAAGACAAGAAGAGGGCTGCTGATATTAGGAAAGTCACTAAGTTTTAGTATGTAGTTCTGAAAATAAAACATCTAAAATGGCAGTGGGCAGGTCACACAACAAGCAAACTGCACAATTAACAATTTTTTACGAGCTCTCACTTGCGACACGAAACGACACCAAATGGCAACGGCCGTGCATCAACTAGTTTTATATAAGGTCATATGGTGAACGTACTTTGGCAGAGGGGTTCGCCCAGCCTTGCCATCTCCTTAGGGTAAATG
This sequence comes from Schoenobius gigantellus, assembly GCA_963935595.1. NCBI lineage: Eukaryota > Metazoa > Arthropoda > Insecta > Lepidoptera > Crambidae > Schoenobius > Schoenobius gigantellus. Next base: position 34,449,215 of record OZ012543.1, read on the forward strand.
CTCTAAGATTCTCATACACTCTCCATTTAACATATTTTTTCATGGATAATAATTGCTTCTCTCCGTGTTGCTTGTTAGAAAAAGGGGTACCTTACAAGCAAACATCCCAAGCAATCTAGCTTCCACTTATTTTGGCATACCAGTTAAAATGAGATATTTCTGGGGTCATCAGATAAAAAAACTTCATTTTGAATCTGTTTGGAGCCTTTAAATTAGAGATGTGCCAACTCTGAAAAAACACCTTGAGTAAAAATTCATGTAACTCGAATTTGAGTTAAGTAACTCAAGTTAACTAGATGAAACTGAGTGAACAATTTGTTTTCTTTTAACCAATATTCCAAATATTTGAAAATAATGACAAAATTAAAAAAGAGCTTCGGCTTAAAAAGGTTTTGGATCATTTATACATAATTAATGGAATTAAGTAGGTAGAATTTAAATAAAAAAGGAATAATTGTGTGTAATCATGTATTTTTGGATTAAATTGTTTTATCATAAAGTGTTATCCACAAGTAACAGTCTTCACAGAATAACATCAGTCTAATTTTACGGTATAGGTACAAATTTTTTGTTGTGGTTTTCTTCCACGCAGACCGACGCTTTATACGCCGGGCCCCCGGCTCTGCTCAATGTGGGGTAAGGGCAGCGGCGATAGTCTTACCCCTTCTTATCATAAGAGGGAGAGCTTTCGCCTACTAGATCGCCAGGTTGAACCCTGCTATCCCACGCTCCCTTCACTGGGAGTATTTGTCAGACTATTAGCCCTCAGTAAACTTTTGCTGGGTTGCCCAGGGTGCACTATGAGGAGGTTGTCTGACGTTGCACCCCAGCATTAACCTACCTTTTGTTTTAAGACGAACAATTGCCTAGCGCACTTCTTGTTGTCAGGGGGCTGACGAGTCAGACAAACTGCTGCCCACCCAGTGGTCAGCCCCCTTCTCTACCTCGGCGCAGAGGCCGCAATGGGGCTTGGAGATGCAGGACACCGCCTTGTGCCCGACTTGACCGCAACGAAAACAGTCTCGGCTGCGGTCAGCTTCCTCCCTACAGAGGGTGGCCATGTGGCCTAGCTTGAAGCACCGGTAGCAGCGTGTCGTCTTGGGGTGCAAAAGTCTCACCCTAACCGACACCAAGCCTACCGCCAGTCTTCTTCCTTCGATATGGTCTTGGCGGCAGCAATGGGGACGCTGGCGAGAACAGTCCCCATTCTGGAAGGCCCACAGTTTATCTCCCTAACCCGGACCTGGCTCTCCGGGCAACTCCCAATTAATTTAAAAGTTATAAATATAATAAATGTTAACTATTTATATTAATATATAAATAAATAGTAATTAGTATAAAATATTACAATATACAAAATAAACATATATAAATACATATAAATATATAAATATCTAACAATATAATATACAGGGTCATTTTGAATGAACCAACAACCTCCCAGGGGCTGATTCTAGTGCTCAGATGCAACAACTTTTTGTATGGGACCAACATCGAAATCGCGAAGTGTTTTTTTTGAGATATCGATGTTGGTCCCATACATAAAGTTGTTGCATCTGAGCACTAGAATCAGCCCCTGGGAGGTTGTTGGTTCATTCAAAATAACCCTGTATATATAAATATCTATTGCTAAATAGAGAGATTGCTGGTGACTTGAGATAAAAATAAAGGGAAGGCTCTTTTCGAGATTCAAATTATCGATAATCTTCTGATAGCAGCCTCCGTAGCCCCCTCTTGAATGCATACAAGCTAGAGGTCATTCTAATTGCGGGAGGGAGAGTATTCCAGAAAAGAATCGACTGCACAAAGAATGAAGAATGGAGAATATCAGAGTGATGAGATGGACATTTGAGCAGTCGATTGAAGGACGAGCGAAGGTTTTTATCATGGGAAGTACTCAAGTATTGAAACTGAGATTTTAAATAAGGCGGGGAATGAGGGGAATGTAGAAGAGAAAACAGAGTTGTTGGGGATCTTATCTTTCTTCGCTGTCGTATAGGCAACCATTTTAAGGTTGATGTACAGGCGGAAACCCCCCACCGAGGGACCCAGCGTTCGCATTTAGGGCGTCGACCCCCCCAGTCTGGCAGCAGGACGTATTATGCAACACCTGTCACGAGTGTAACAGGTCGATCATGCAATTGGCCTAAGTCGAACCCCTTGGACCGATACGAGCGACCCCCTCCTGCAAGAGAGGCAATGAGTTTTCCCTCGTATTAGCAATTAACGTCCCCCCAATCACCTACCACTGCTGTACAGGAGACTGTCTCTCACCTCAACCTCAACCTCACCGTGAAGGTATTCGGGGTATTGGTGATCTAAACGTGTCTAAATTGTTGGGGGAGGTCACTTTTACTTTCACCCCTGCATCGACACCCAAACCAAGTATTACCACTTCGGCAATTGTTTTTGACACTGTCGTTGGTAGGCAGCCCGCTATAAAAATAGACCTCGTTATATTAAATTTGACATCAGGCATACTATTAGCGGATCCCAAGTTCTACACTCCGGGCACAGAAATATAATAGTACTCCGTACAGAACGGCCACTCACCTCCCCGCACTCATTTCAAATACCTCACCCTACGCAGCACTTCGTTGTAATAGACATCACTGACACATAAACAAGGGCGCGCGCGATCGCTCGGTCATGGCGACACTTCACCACACTTCGGACACTCCATACAACGTTCGCAAATCAATTACCTATCACTACTACATTAGCAAATGACGTTCGCACACGCGCAAATGTGTGCGTGGAATCTAGTAGGGCTGAGTGCACGGTTATCAATCGAAATGACGCGAGAAGTGCAGTGACTGCCTTCTCTTTTACCCCCATAGCGGGGTCTCTGTTATCGGCCGGCGGGCGCTCGCGTCTATTCGCCCGAGCAATCGCGCGAGCCCTTCTGTATGTATCAGTGATGTCTACAACGAAGTGCCGGGTGGGATGAGGTATTTGAAATGAGTGCGGGGAGGTGGGTGGCCGTTCTGTACGTAGTACTATTATCTATTCTGTGACTTCACTTTCGTTCACCGTGTAGACGCGAGCGCCGGCCGATAACAGAAATAGCGCTATACGGGTAAAAGAGAAGGCAGTCGCTGCACTTCTCGCGTTATTTCGATTGAATAATTCTTAAAGACAATTTGACATTAATAATCAAGTAAATACACAATACATTCACCGAGTAGACGCGAGCGCCGGCCGATAACAGAAATAGCGCTATACGGGTAAAAGAGAAGGCAGTCGCTGCACTTCTCGCGTTATTTCGATTGAATAATTCTTAAAGACAATTTGACACAATACATTCGATACCAATTTTAAATTTCATAACTTAAATACAAGAAATAAAAATAAACTTGCCGTTCCAACGTACAGGCTCCAAAAAACTAGAGGCTCATTTATGGGGAAATGTATATCTTTTTACAACAAAGTTCCACAGAGTGTTACTGACTTACCTTTTCATAAGTTTAAATCGCATGTAAAAAAGACTCTAATGAGTAAAGGATATTATAAAGTCAATGATTATCTGAATGATGTCAATGCTTGGTCTTAATTGTAGACTTACGGCCTTACAAATAAAAAACTTATACCTCGGAATAACCTCGGAATAGTTATTCCGTGTTTTGTCTTATTTTGACATATTACATCTGACATGTGCTAAAACAAGACAAAACACAGAATAAATTATTCCGAGGATTATCCTCGGTATAAGTTTTTATTTGTAAGGCCAATAATTTATAGATTTAAATGTATAATGTACACTGACACGTCAAATCTTGTAATGGAAGTTGAACACAATCTTTACTTTTGAGTTCTGCTTCCAATTGACGACTCTGTAACAATACAGGGAGAAAAAATAGCCCTTGCTGGTTTTCTTGCTGGTTCTTTCCAGTACAAGGTCTCCCGCCGTAGACTTGTGAACCAATGGTGTAGCTTCTTTGACGTTCAAAAGTGATTGTAAAATCCCAATTGAATAAAGGATTTTGAATTTGATATAGGAAAGAATTTCATTGATACTACACACAGAAATCCTATAACGAGAATTATCACTATTATAGACTTATCACTCTATTATTTCTATCCCTGCCCTTCATACAGACATTTTTGGAAACCTCTTAGGTATCATAACAATAATAAACATCCCGTGAAGTTCAAAATATTTAGTGAAATATTGGTTTGAAATCATTTTCTCAATAGACAATATGAATGACTTGACAAGATCTGTTACCACGGTCCATTGAACTCATTTGGTCACAAGGTTATCCACAGCAATTCATATTGTCATACTTATTGATTTGACACATTGCTAATTCAATTAATGTTATTGTATGTACACTAGAAAACCATTTAGACTCATGAAAAATCAATGTTGTGTATTCTGTGGTGAAGATAGTGTTGATACTTGTTATATCAATCCATTATATGTATAGGAATACATAGCAACATCAGTAGCAGCTTGTCATTGTTTTAAATTATATGCTCCAATTGGTTTGACCAACATTGTAAGTAATTATGTTGTTTACAGCGAAATGCCAATTAACAGTACACTTCTAATTTTTATAGGTTTGTGTTGTATTTGTTTAATAACTGTTTAAAACAACTGATAAAAATTGTATCAATAAAATTATATAAAGTTTTTAATTCTGTTGATTTATTATTTCACAGCTGCTAGCCTATTGAATATTAATGATGTTTACAGTATATCAGCTAATATCTTATACCCATTTGTCAGTTCTTATCAGACATGAATCATGACAATTCATACAAACTATTGTACATACTCAGTACAACCTTTTGTTTCCATGAGATGATCAGATTAGTGAATTATTTGTTTATCTTTGTCGTAGGATACAGTAAATATCTTGAAAGCAGAAGGATTTAAGTTTCCTACATTAAAAGAGTCTGATGCAATGTTTTCTGCCGATACTGCACCCGAATGGGCAGATGGTGAAGTATGCCACAGGTAATGTTTTAACATTTAAGATAGTACTAATATTTCATTACAAACTACAAATTTTATTTCTATTATTCTTACCTGCAGATGTCGAGTAGCTTTTTCATTAATGGTGAGGCGCCACCATTGTCGGGCATGTGGTCAAGTATTCTGTCAACAGTGTAGTTCTAAAACATCTACATTGCCAAAGTTTGGTATTGAAAAAGAGGTAGGTATTTATAATTTGTATCATCTTATAAAATTCATGTTTTAACTTTGTTCTTCATAAGTTTGTGTGCTCATTTTTATAGGTTCGTGTATGTGATGCCTGTTATGATAAAGTAAGTCGTCCTCCCTCTTCATCGACAAAAGTCGAAATTGTGGACACATCAAATGACTATGGCCCTACACAACCTCAGGTAAGACAAAAAAACTCAATAAGGTTATTAATAATCCAAATAAAAATGAAAGATCTTAAGTAGTATATTTAATAGTTATATCACAAAAAGCAGAAAGTCAGTTTAAATCAGCTTCTCCAGGCATTTCTCCACCTGGCACCAACATAGCTATGTTGTTTCCATTCAGTAGAATTTGATCCAATTTCGTGATTTTCCTTCCTTCTGGTGTGGATTCGTATTCTGTCACATCATCTAATAACATATTGACAAAATCATCAAATCCTTGCAATGTTCCTACCATTTCTTTGTCGTTTTTCATGATAATATGAATACGTGAACCAATACATTTGTCAACAAGTTCCAATGGTAATAAGGTGTTTGGGTTTGGAAGTGCACTCTGACTCATTATAATAGTTTCAACAGTAACTATTTGTATTGTTTAGGAATTAGTAATATTATAATAAAATATCTAAATGCTGTTGACAAAATTTTTAAGAAATTGTTAATAGATGCAATGCCATTTCAGCGCACAAATTATATTAGTTTCAGCGGTAGGTACGCATTTGAGGTAGAAACTTGACTCTTGTTGCTTGACTGACATAAGGTGCGTTCCGAATGAGCGTAAATCGATGAGAGATTAGCAGACCATCGGCGTATGCTAGACGTTCAATATTTATCACGATATTTGGATCATGATCCAGGGTCGCGATATTTATTTAACGTGTAGTCTATGATATTGATGGATCGCGATACGGATCATAGAATTTCTAGATATTTTGAAATCCAACTCCTTGATATGTATCGAGATATTTATTCGTGTAGCCCTGAGGCGCGTTCAGGGCCTTCGCGCGAAGTACAACTTTTCGCTCTAACCCCGTTCAATGCCTTCGAGCGTGACAACCGGGTGAAACAACCGGCCCGTTCAAGACCTTTGAGTGTCGGCGCGAGTTACAACCGAACAACCATCGAATTTGATGGTTGTAAAACGCTCTGACGTTTATGACTGAAATACTCTTACGTGATTGGATGATATTGGCGGTCATATTCTATAATGTCATCTACTAGAAAGAGAGAGAAATAAAACATCATGTGAAAGAGGGAGATAAAAGATTTGGTTGCTGCAATCCGTTCAACGCCTTTGAGCGAGTTAAAAAACAACCGGACAACTACACCCAGAGCTGCGTTCAGAACCTACGCTCGAGTGCACTCCGAGTGCACTCTGACAGCAACCAACCCGTTCAGAGCCTCCGGGTAAAAAACGCTCTAACAGGCGGTTAGTACACTCTGTGCCCGTTCAGAAGCTTCGAGTGATGCAACCAAACAACCAACTCGAGCGTAGGGTAAAAAACACTCTGACAGATTTTATGTCAATGTCGATGTCAAAAATACGCTAATTATTTATTATTTTATTAAATAACACTACTTTGAACTCTTTTAAGCCTAATACTAGGGAAATATAGTGATTTCTATGTGTTGTAATTATTTTTAAGCAGAAAAATGGATATTTACTGTTAATTTCATAGTAAGGATTAGTAATATTTTGCCCTTTGCTTGATCTTGATCGGCAAGATACAAACTAAAAAAAAAGATAGCAACCGACCCGTTCTGAACCTCGGAGCGAGTGTAAAAAACACTCTCGGTTGCATTACTCTGACCCTCGGAACGCAACTCTGAGGCTCTGAACGCGCCTCTGTCATCAATATTTATCGCGATCCCGCGTTTTCCATTTAATCGTCACCATTTTTTCGCGCTAATGTCAAATGTTAACCATGTTTTGCTTTTCTTCTAAGAAATGTGAACATTTTTAGTCGCGCTCTTTTTCACAAAGAGAACCTAACCTCAAAATGGAACGCATTACGTTATCATACGATGATAACCCTGATAGCGGCAAAATCTGATTGCGTATGCTAGACGTTCAATATTTATCACGATATTTGGATCATGATCCAGGATCGTGATATTTATTGATCGTGTAGTCTATGATATTGATGGATCGCGATACGGATCACAGGATTTCCTGATATTTTAAAATCCAACTCCTTGATATGTATCGCGATATTTATTTATTGATCGTGTAGCCTGTCGTCAATATTTATCGCGATCCCGCGTTTTCCATTAAATCGTCATTATTTTTTCGCGCTAATATCAAATGTTAACCATGATTTGCTTTTCTTCTAAGAAATGTGAACATTTTTAGTCGCGCTATTTTTCACAAAGAGAACCTAACCTGAAAATGGAACGCATTACGTCAACGTACGATACTAGCATTAGAGCACTAGATAAGATAGCAAGATAGTACGATACTAGCATTAGAGCACTAGATAAGATAGATTTTGACGCTAGCAATGCTAGCGTCAAAATCTAATGAAACGCGATGATTCTAATAATGTTGAAAATGCTGCAAACCTGCGCTGAAATGGAACACGCTTTACGTATATTTTCCGTATCTACACATCCACAGATTAGAGAGATACTGACAGTGATTATGTACCTACTCTGTGATACTGACGCGATTCGTATTGAACGTGTAGGGTCGTCTGAGACCCACATTGATTTACTACCAAACGTAGATAGAGCAGTTCATACAAAAACGCGCTTGAAATCTGTCACCTATTCGACTATACATTTGTACTCGCTGATATATTGTTGAATATGCACGCCCGAATTAAAATTACCATAAAGAAAGGACCGTATTTATCGAATTCAACTTTATTCTACATTATTACGGCAACTATTTTAAGTACAACTGTGAGAAGTTACATCATTTCATACCTAGCCACAGATCAATTGACATTTTAGTAATTTCTACAAGAAAATATGAACTTTATACTCTCGAACATAATGCTCAAAATTGCTTATCGCGTTGTCGCTCCAACGCATGAATGAGACAACATATCGTGATACGACGCCCGTGCGAGCGAGACGATTGTGATGTACCGACACTGACGCGAAGCGACACGTTTATGATTAAAATAATTGTTTTAATTAGTTTTTACGTATAAATCGATTATTTGAATACATGATAAGATGTGTAATGAGTTTACTCACGCAAAATATGAATTCCCGTCTTTTTTCTGCCGTTTCTGGCTATTGTTACCACAACTTTTGAATGAGCACTTCGACATGTTGACGTGCCGACAGCTAATCACTTACTATGGAAAAGAACTGCACGTGTCGCGATTGGGCAGTTCTTCACCGGCCCACTTCTCGAACGTTCATGCGTTATCTACCTTTGGTAGTAAATCAATGGAGACCCATCAATAAATACTAAAATGGAATTTGATAAATATCGTGATAAATATTGAACGTCTAGCATACGTCATCCACTTACGTTCTTTCCATACGTCTTGCCCTTTCGTTTAATCTGTACAGAAACGCGGCGGGATAATTTAAATCCGTCGAGGCGACTACAGTCTGATTTTTAATTCGACGGCATTCTGACATTTCAGAAGTGTTGCCAACATTGGAAAACTCTTTCTAAAAAGGGAGAGCATTTTAGCAAAATAAAAAATAAACCTTTATGGAATTTAAGGTTTCAATTAGAAAAACTAAGACTTAAAAAATTACTGATAATTTTTAAATAATAATAATAATACATTATTTATGGAGAAATATAAATCATTTACTGAATAAAAAAGAATAAATTTTATCTACTTATATCTACACTACACAATGCGTTAACAATAACCATCATTAGGATATATATTAGCATATTAATGTAAGCTGCATTTGTGGATACACTCGATCAGTAATAATTGCTCTTAGCAATATAATAATATAAAGGTACACAGACAAACACATATTTAAATATATTGACATATAGATACAAAATATACACGCAGAACACATACATATTTTATTTTGTCGTTATAAGATTTTCTGTATCGTCGTAGTTTAGATTTTGCAATTAAGAAGATACAGCGCACTTACAGTGATGCCTAGTGAGGCTGACAATCTTGAGTGTCTTGTGAAGTCTGTTGTATAGAAATGGGCCCAAAAAACAGAAATAATGTTTGGCATAACATATTTGAAACCAGGTGGTCGAAGCAACAAGGTGATTACGACGGGGGTGTAGATCAGGAGAGTAGTTGGTGTAGTGGTGCTGCCTTAGGATTGTATAGAGAATGAATAACTGTCGAACGGTCAGAAATTCGCAATATTGATATAGATCATATGTTGGGAAGTGGAAGGGAAGGGATGTACATACCTTAAGAATAGCTCTTTGGGCTCTTTCGAGTCGTATCATGTGGGTTTTTCCTGTGCCTCCCCATGAGGTGATGCAGTATATGATAAGAGATTGACAGAGGGCGACATATACTGCTTTAACAATTTCTGGATTAGCAACATTACGTAGGTTTTTAAGGACATGCATCAACTTACGGAGCCTAACAGCAGTGAGGTTTATATGATCTTGGAATGATAAACTGTCATCAATAAGGACACCCAAATATTTGACAGTTTCAGTTTTAATTAAAGTTGGACATTTACAAGAACCTGGAGAGGCGGCAGAAGGATGACAGTGGTAATGTGCTATGATTTCGAAGTTGCTAGGAGGCTGGGTAATTTTCCTTATTGAAAACGACATATAGTGGGTTTTTTGCACATTAAGCGTCAGTAAATTTTTGCGAAGCCATTATGATACCTGATCAAATCCAGTCTGTGCCAACCGGTAAGTATCAGTCCAGCCTCCGTAGCACGTCCACCAAAACACGTTATGATAAAGCGACATATCGCGGTGAACTGTCAAAATACAACGACGAAACCCTATTGTATTTTGACAGTTCACCGCGATAAACCGCTTTATCATATCGGGTTTTGGTAGAGGTACTAGGGGGGCAGGTGTCGGCGGCAAATAGCAAGGCAGTATCGTCTGCAAATGAAATAATCTTGCAGTTGGGGATGTTCATAGAGCAAAGTTCATTAATATATGCCAAGAATAGCGTAGAGCCTAGGTTACTCCCTTGAGGCACACCGTATTCGATAGACTGGTCTGAACTAGTTGTATCGTTTATCATTACCCTCTGCCTTCGATTAGTGAGGTAGCTTTTTAGGAGTTGAAGCTGTTTATCTCGGACTCAAATAATCTTGCAGTTGGGGATGTTCATAGAGCAAAGTTCATTAATATATGCCAAGAATAGCGTAGGGCCTAGGATACTCCCTTGAGGCACACCGTATTCGTTAGACTGGTCTGAACTAGTTGTATCGTTTATCATTACCCTCTGCCTTCGATTAGTGAGGTAGCTTTTTAGGAGTTGAAGCTGTTTATTTCGGACTCCCATAGCTTCCAGTTTTATCAAGAGTAAAGGGATCGAAACCGTGTCAAATGCTTTCGCGAGATCAAGCAATATGGCTAAGCACTTCTTGCCACGATCCAGGTCCCTAACGACGGTATCCGTAAACTCATGGACTGCATCCGCGGTTGACCTGCCAGTTCGAAAGCCATATTGCTGGGGGGAAATAGCCGATGTTGTTTCAAAAAAGCTTTTGAGTCGCGAATTCAGAACACGTTCCAGTATCTTGGATAGGGCAGGTAAGACGGAAATAGGGCGGTAATTGCTTACGTTGGTCCTGTCCCCAGATTTAAAAATAGGATGGACTATTGCTTTCTTTAGGGCACTAGGGAAGACACCTGTCGATATACAAGAATTGCATATATGGGTGATTATGGGCACTAGTATAATTTTGTAGCGCTTTAGGAGAGCGATAGGTATGTTATCCCAACCCACCGCACAGTCCTGTTTCAAGGAACCGATAATAGAATCAACCTCAGTCACGTCTGTTTCTAATAGCACAAGGGATTTACTATGAGCGGAGGCTGGGGTCATCGTTTGGGGGGGAGATGAGATGGCGGACCCTGGTATAGTGACATTCTCAGCGAGAGATCTTCCTATGCTAGCAAAAAAAGTGTTTACATGGTCTACAGACTCTTGTGGGGAGGGCTTTGTTTTTACAAGCTTTTATTTAACTTGCAATGTATGTATGTTCGGGTGGAATCTTGCAACTCAATTTTGAAGCAGATATCTTTAACCGATTGAGCTGAAATTTTGTATACACGTTCAGTTTGGATGACAATACATGGTTGACTGTGTGACGTCATTTTAAATCCAAGATGGCGGATCAATTATTTTTAATGCACCCCTACAATATGGGTATCAAATAAAAGGTCTTGCTAAGAATAACTTGAAAAATTAAGTGATGTCACTATTAATCCAATATGTCGTACTTCTAAAGCTAAAAATCAATTTTGAAGTAGATATCTTAAACCGATTGAGCTGAAATTCTGTATAGACGTTCCGGCAAACGACCTTGCAACAATGATGCGTTGAATGAGATGAACAGACTGAGAAACGTGTCCAGTGATAACTAAAAAGTAAAAAAAAAAATTAAATGTAAAAAAAACTTTTTAAAAACAAGCTTTTATTTAAATGCGCTAAAAAGAATTAATAAACTTTTACACTAAAACTTTTACTTATAACGTCATTTCACATTTGACACAATTTATGTGACAAAAGCTTGTCGCGAGATTTACTTTTGTAGATAAACAAGTAAATTAAATAATTTGATGTGAATAATTTTATACATTACAATTTTCAAAGTAAATTCGAGCAGGTACTTAAAAGTACTCTTTTAAGTACGTAGTATAAAAAAAAGTACTTTTAAGTTACTACACTCAAGTAAATCTCGCGACAAGCTTTTATGTCATATAAATTGTGTCAAATGTGAAATGACGTTATAAGTAAAAGTTTTAGTGTAAAAGTTTATTAATGTTTTTTCATGTTCGCTCTTCAGTTTTTTTAATAAAGTTATACAGTAGCTGCGGTACCGGACAAATGTGGTTTTTAAAATAAGGTTTTGAGGCTGTTTTTTGAGTTTCATATGCATCTTATCCCTATTTCTAATACATCTCAGTAGACCTGGAGTTATCCAGGGTTTTATTATTCTGCGTCTTCTTGGGAGAGTAAGGATGTGAGAGTTATCTGTAATTTTTTAAGTCTTAGTTTTTCTAATTGAAACCTTAAAAGTTTATTTTTTATTTTGCTAAAATGCTCTCCCTTTTTAGAAAGAGTTTTCCAATGTTAGCAACACTTCTGAAATGTCAGAATTCCGTCGAATTAAAAATCAGACTGTAGTCGCCTCGACGGATTTAAATTATCCCGCCGCGTTTCTGTACAGATTAAACGAAAGGGCAAGACGTATGGAAAGAACGTAAGTGGATGACGTATGCTAGACGTTCAATATTTATCACGATATTTATCAAATTCCATTTTAGTATTTATTGATGGGTCTCCATTGATTTACTACCAAAGGTAGATAACGCATGAACGTTCGAGAAGTGGGCCGGTGAAGAACTGCCCAATCGCGACTCGTGCAGTTCTTTTCCATAGTAAGTGATTAGCTGTCGGCACGTCAACATGCCGAAGTGCTCATTCAAAAGTTGTGGTAACAATAGCCAGAAACGGCAGAAAAAAGACGGGAATTCATATTTTGCGTGAGTAAACTCATTACACATCTTATCATGTATTCAAAAAATCGATTTATACGTAAAAACTAATTAAAACAATTATTTTAATCATAAACGTGTCGCTTCGCGTCAGTGTCGGTAGTACAATTGTGATTGTGATGACGATTGTGATGATTTTGACGCTAGCAGGGCTAGCATCGTACGTTGACGTAATGCGTTCCATTTTGAGGTTAGGTTCTCTTTGTGAAAAATAGCGCGACTAAAAATGTTCACATTTCTTAGAAGAAAAGCAAATCATGGTTAGCATTTGATATAAGCGCGAAAAAATGGTGACGATTTAATGAAAAACGCGGAATCGCGATAAATATTGATGACAGGCTACACGATCAATAAATAAATATCACGATACATATCAAGGAGTTGGATTTCAAAATATCAAGAAATCCTGTGATCCGTATCGCGATCCATCAATATCATAGATAGACTACACGATCAATAAATATCACGATCCTGGATCATGATCCAAATATCGTTATAAATATTGAACGTCTAGCATACGCCGATGGTCTGCTAATCTCTCATCGATTTACGCTCATTCGGAACGCACCTTATGTCAGTCAAGCAAGCAACAAGAGTCAGACCCCCTAGACAAGATGCCTTTCGATAATCGCTAACGCAATCGCTAAATGGACAATGTATGAGATTTGACAATTGCGCTCGAAAGCTAAACGACAGCATATGTCAAAACGCATACATTTTCCTTCTAGCGATTGCGTTAGCGATTATCGAAAAACGTCTTGTCTAGGGGGGCTGGTTAGTCTACCTCAAATGCGTACCTACCGCTGAAACTAATAAACTAAATTTAATTTTAGTGCTGTCAAAACGTGTTTTTTGTTCGAAAATTTTAACTGAAAACACAATTTGACTGCACTAAAACTAAATTTAGTTTAGTTTAATCGAATTAGTGCCAACAGAATTGCCACCGTCTAGCATTCGCCTATGAGTTAGGCGGTAGCCCCCGTGTCCGAATAGACAAGGCCATATCATTAGAAAGCACTGTGAGCCTTGTTATCTGTTTCGGACAACATTCAAAACATCGAGATAAGAATATACATGGAATGGCCCTATTTTACTATATGAACAGCCCCCCCCCCCCCTTTTTACGGAGGGGGAATCTCGTTGCGATTCAACAATGGACTGAAAGCTGACAAGGCCGCCCCAAGGATATGCCATAGGACTCGGGTGTACACCCCATACAATATGAACAGCCCCTCTAGACAAATGCCACACGCTAACTTTTCCGCAGTCGTTCCTCAGAAAAAAATGTATGGAGATGACATTAGCTGAGGAAAAAAATAGCGTGAGGTTATCGTAAGCTAATGATGATGATAATGATTGCGGAAAAGTTAGCGTGTGACATTTGTCTAGGGCCTCCAGAGGCCTTTCATTTAAAATAGTATGTTTAAGAAGAATTATTTTTTTGTCCATTCTTTTGATTGTCGCTGAGTTTGAGGCGCTGGTGTGAAATGTATGGAAACAAAACTATTCGATCGTTCGAATCAGAAACTATTAAAACTCATACTAGACGTACAGACCCCCTAGACAAGATGCCTTTCGATAATCGCTAACGCAATCGCTAGAAGGAAAATGTATGCGATTTGACATAAGCCCTCGTTTAGCTTTCGAGCGCAACTGTCAAATCTCATACATTATCCATTTAGTGATTGCGTTTGCGATTATCGAAAGACATCTTGTCTAGGGGGGCTGAGTGCTTACGTTAGTGAGCAGTGCTAACGATTTGAATGGGTTGTTTGCATGCAAACGCTTGCACTGTACGTCTAGTACGAGTTTTTAAATCGAGTAAACTACAATAGTTTTCGTTAGCTCGCTAAACTGTCAGTTTACGATGTAAACGGTAGTATGAGTTGCTCGTTTCGAATTCACGTTTAAACGATAGCGAGTTAGTTTTGCTCGATTAGACGAACTTCACATTATATATTTATATCTCTCTTACACACATGTGAATGGAAAGAGACACGCGATTCTGCTACTGTGACGTTTTCTTAGCCGTTTTTATTATTTTTAAAGCGAGTTGAATGAAAGAAAATCATTAAAGTTTTTATTTGTTGTGTTGTAAATTATATTATTTTATAATGTCGCGGACAAGTCAGTCGCAATTTATTTTAATGATAATAAATTGTGTTAAAACACTTTAGGAATGAAAAATCTCGGTTAAATTATGTGTATTTATTAACACTTTTTTAAGGAATGGTGATAAAGGCGGTAGCTCTGAGTAAAGTGTGTATCGGAGATACGGCTTAAAAATGATTGTCACAGCTCTCTTCATGCGCTATTTCGTCTTGCATGGCCCTCCATGCAAAGTAACACCGTGCAGACATAATTTTAGTGTTTAGAAACACAAAAAAACGTATTTATGTACCAAACTCACATAAAAATGTAAGGCGAGAACCTAAACTACAATAGTTTTCGAGTAAACTGTCAAAGATGTAACTCATACTGCCACACTATTCGAATACGTACTTATTGATCGAGTAGTTTATTACTTTGTAACTCATACTGTCAATTCTAGTTCATTATAGTTTCCGATAGAGGCGCTGGTGTGAAATGTATAGAACAAAACTATTCGATCGTTCGAATCAGAAACTATCAAAACTCATACTAGACGTACTGATATCTGATTATGAACCGCACCCTTTGTTTGATAGCTCAAAGGCCTAGATGCCAAGCCAAAAATATAAAAAAAAATGTTTGAATTTTGATTGAAAGTGGTTTGAAAGTAACGCTCGCTGTTATTTTTATTACTATTTCAAAATTTTCTTTTGAAATACGACAATTATGTCGAAAAATTATGTGACCACCTTTCGAGGGCAAAATTATCATACACCAGATAAAATAGACATAAAAAATGAGCCGCAGACACCTATTGACGAAGACTTCGGTAGTTACAATTACATGGATCAATCATTTGAATGCAACTATGGTTCAATTAAAAAATCTTTATCAATGAGTGATATTGCGAAACTTGAAAATGATTTGATGAATTTGAATTTCAATGAGACAAGTAGTGTGAATGAAAGGTATAGTAAAACTTTTGGTGGCCCCTTAGACTTGTCGAAATCCAAGTTTGTATCAATGGCCGAGGCTATTTATCATTATCAAAGAGATACACCCGATCGCTTTCACTCATCGAAACCCCAGTTATTTAAATCGCAAAGTACTTCAAGCCGACCTGGCCTCACAATACCGCAATCTCCCATGCTACGTAGTAAGACCCGAACTCGTCCTACTCATATTATATCACAGAAGGAAAAAGAGGAAATGGAATTGGAAGAAATAAAAAAATTCAAAATCAAAGCGCAACCTATCCCAAAGTCAGTTATTGATGGACCACATTTGCCTGAAGTTCATAAAAAGCCACTGACTATACCAGAGCCATTTAAATTGACAGAATTGCCAAAAAAAATTATACAGTTACCAGAACACTTATTGAAATTTAAAGCTCGTCCAGCTCCCAAACATATTCTAGAGAAACCATTAATTCTAACTAAACCCCTAGTTCAAGTGACTAAGCCCATGAGCCCTAAGTTTTATTATAAAAAAAGCATCACAAGTGATCAAATCAAATCTAAGCTACAGACAAATCAATCAAGCTCAGATCTGAGAAGTATAGATAAACAAGCAGAAAAATCTCAGCGACATGGCCCTATACAGCCAGAACCATTTTCCTTTGAAAAGCGGAATGAAGAAAACAAACGTCGGAAAGAAGATTGGATCAAGCGTCAAATTGAAGAAGAAAAAAAACAGGCTCGTCAATTTAAAGCACAACCACTTCCTGGAGCTGTAAGAAAGCAAATGCAAAAAGTTGCTATCAATGGTAGCTCATCAGTAAGCTCATCAGAAAATAAAGAGAATATTGTTAAATTTGAAGCAAAACCTCCTGCTGTTTTATATAAGGAACCATTTAAACCTGTTCTCCAGCCGATCCCACCTGTTAGGTCTATTCCTTTTACACTGACAACTGAGAAACGGGCTGTGGAGAGGGAAAAGTTTGACTTATTAATGAAAGAAAAGGAAGAAGAACAGGAAAGGACAAGACAGCAAAAGGAGAAAGAACAACAAGAGGCTGAAGAAAGATTAAAA
Organism: Schoenobius gigantellus; assembly: GCA_963935595.1. Lineage (NCBI taxonomy): Eukaryota > Metazoa > Arthropoda > Insecta > Lepidoptera > Crambidae > Schoenobius > Schoenobius gigantellus. Next base: position 34,466,169 of record OZ012543.1, read on the forward strand.
TTAGAATTGAGAGCCAAACTTGTTCACCATGCCAAGCCTATGCCTACTCTAGATCCATTCATCCCAGAAAAGTCTGTTGCACCCATAACTGTACCCGAAACACCTAAGTTTGTCAGGAGATTAAAACAACATTGATTATTACAAAAATTTTAATAAAATTATGTCAACATGATTTGTTTACATGTAAATTTTAAGTTTTTATTGACATTTATGCTAATATGGATTTCATAATTTTTGACAGTGATTATGTAGGTGTATAATTCCTTCCAATATGATATACATTAGAATAATTGTAATAAGGTTGCTTTAATACAAAATTTTGTTTCATTTTCCTTATATCCAATAACTTTATTTTTCATCCCATAAGTGCGGCTAAAATAGGACATTCCGGCGCATTTAATAACAGTGATGAAATGACTTAAATTTAAAACACAATTTTATTTAATTTAAAAGTTTGAGTGCAATTTGCTTTGAATTGTCTAAAAAGCCCTGGCTGGTAATAAAAAAAGCAGACCTGTCAACACACCATTGGCAAAATTTAAAAAATATGCATTAACTTATTCAATTTTGTATTATTTTTAATCAAAATATTACAAGCAATCTAACTGTGAAAGTAGATACTGTCTTAAATAATTTCCTACCAAACAAATCGAGTGAAAATTAATTTGCAATTTGCTTATGTAAATAGAAATATTCTTAGCTAATAAAGGCATCTCTTATTTATTTTCATATAGACGGGAATGAAAAGCAGAGTGTGCCACACAGTACCAAGATTATTTAACCTCAAGCGACGCAGCGTGAATCCTTCACTACGCTTAGAATTCTATTCGAGAATCCCTTGCTATGCTCGGGATTCTACTTTAGAATCTTCGCTCTGGATTCAAATAATCGCTCTCGTCCTCAATACATTATTTTGGTCTCTTGTGACACAACTATTGTATAATTATATTAGAGAATCAGTAAGAAAAAAAATGTTTCACGATTGTTAACTATTTCTTAGTTCTCTATAGTCTATTAATGAATTGAAAGTAGCATTTTATTGTTGGTTTTGACCATAGACGTAATGTTACAAAAGTCACAAGTGTCACAACCGCCTCCGTGGTCTAGTGGTTGAGACCACCAGGTGTTGATTCGGAGGTCCGGGGTTCGATTCTCCCATGTGGGCAGAAATTTCTCTGCCCGATTTGGTTGGTGGTTGAGCATCTGAGCCCGCCTGGCTAGCTACCACCGTCTTACCTAAGTTTGTCGCCATAATAATAATGTTAATAGCATTGTTGTGCTCCGACAATTAGAGGTAAGTTCCTCAGTTGTTGAGGAGTCCATGTGAAGCTCGCTTTCACCTTTGGCCTTATCCTCACTTACCGTATCAGGTGAGATGAAGGTCAAGAGCTTCCCTGTCCTATGTAAAAAAGAAATTAAATGGATATTTCACTTTATCATTATTGACGTGACGAGTCCCCTCAATGGGGTTTTGTTAGAAAATAATTAAACTGCACCCAAGTAAAAATTGAAATGAGGTGATTTATTATACAAATACACACATCAAAAAATCTAAGCAACATGTACTACCTAATTTGCGCAGAGGTCGAGTGATCGCCTACTGCGCAACGGGTTGCGGGTTCGATTCCCGCACGGGACAGATGTTTTGTATGGCCTACAGAAGTTTGTTCCGGTCTGGGCGTATGTGCATGTGATATTCTATGTTTGTAACTGCACCCACGATACAGGAGAAAATCCTAGTGTGGGGCGACGTTTTTTTTTTTAAAAAAAATTAAGCTTTGAATGGTTACTTGTGAACACTATTTTTAATTTGTGATATATTAAGTTTTAAAATGCTCCTCATTGTTAGAGTCAAGTGTCCCCTCCCCTGCCAGCTAAATTATTGTTTATACGTGGATACGTGAAAATATGTACAGTACAGTACTTAGTATTTGGTATACATAACAAAATTGAAAAAATAACTTTCGGCTTAGTAGGGGTTACAAATAGTGAAGGAAAATTTCCTACAAATTCAATTGAAATAAGTTCTTACCTAGTTAGGTAAAACAAGTACCTAGTGAGGTACTTGTTTTACCTAACTAGGGTATACGCTGAATACATTTATTAGACCTATGAATTAATTTTTCTAAAGCATCGTAAAAATATTTTTTATCTTTTGCCTCAAAATGAGTCAAAACCGCATTGTCGTCGAAAAATTTTCTTCCCTTGAAGTCTTTTTTTTTTTAATTGGGGAACAAATAAAAATCACTTTAGACCAGATCTGGACTGTAGGGTGGGTGGACTAGTGTTTCGAAGCCATGCGTGTGCAGAGCAGCTATTGCAACTCTGCTCTTGTGAACCGGCGGCACGTTGTCTTGCAAGAGCAACACGCCCTTGGTCAATTTTCCTCGACGTTTTTCTTTGATGGCCTCCTTTAATTTTTCTAGTAGGTATTGTTGCGTAGTATTCTCTGGTTATGGTCCTTCCCTTTTGTTTGTAATCAATCATATTATTATCCCCTCAAAATCCCAAAAAATAGTATACTTAATCCAGTCAAATAAGACCAAAAAAGTGGCAAACCTCGGAATGGAAGCGAATAAGCTGTAATTTCGTAAAAACCTTTGATTTAACATTCTAAAGACTGGGAAAAAAGTCGCATATAATCTCGAGTCCGCGTCACAAGATATTCAAAGTCAAAGATCGGGAAAATCGTTTTTTTTTTGCATTTATCTCAATTTTTATGGAAAATACGTCTATTATTATAATATTTATTTATCCGTAAACTTTTATTGCGCCCCAAGTATATCACTTAGCATTGGACTATTTCATTCAACATAACATTTTCACATAATCCTCATATAAATGCACAATCTCTATATATTTTTTTTTATTTATAATAAATTATAATCATATTTTAATACATTATTATTATTTAGTATGCCAAACTTAACATACCTAGCCTCAAGGTTTACATAACGCTATTATATGAATTAATTTCTTATTCTAAATAATATAATATTTGCTTTAAATAAATGGATTTATCAATAAAATTAATAAATAATAATCATAACAGTATAAATAATAACATTTTTAGCTTTAAATTACTATACATAACGTTATATGCTATATACGCCTATATATGGATGTGCGCTTTCTCTCCGCGCTGTACCTCGCGAACGGCTATGGATACAAAAAAATGGTTAAAACAAAAATTATAGACAATTTTATAATCTACAAGTTTTATAATAACCTCAAATGACGTATTGTCCATAGAATTCGAGATAAATGCAGGAAACCGATTTTTTTGACCATTGACCTTTTTTTTCTCGGGGGGAAATGCGTAACCGCACCGTACCCGCCGTTGGCTAGACAGCGAGCGTGTGTGGGGCTCTCCCGGCAGGGTGCCAGGCCTACCCACTAAAACCCCCCGGTGTTCTCCCTGCCCTTATGGGCGCGCTAGATAAGGTCCACACTGCGACTCCATTGCCCACGCGCCCGGCAAGCCCGACCCACCGGTCGGGCTATCGCCAAGGGGGGATTGCCCGAGAACACCAGGGCAATCCCCAGACGGAGGGCCTTACGGCGGCGTGCACGGGGCCAACCGTGCACGCAGGCCTCTACGGCAGGGTCATTAGATGGGCATCGCTTGTGCGAATGCCCGCCTTCGCCTGCCTATCCGTCTGCGGCGGATGGGAGCGGCTTGAGGATCTGCCTCCCGCTCCCTCTCCGCGGCCTCCTGCGAGATTACGTCCTCGCAGAAGGAGGCGACAGCCCCCCATTCCGCTTCGCCGCGGAGCATGGCCACGACCATGCTCGGCAGCGAGAGGTCTCCGCCTCCCAGCGCAGCGGTAAGCTCGCTACGCTGGAGTCGCCAGGCCGGGCACATCAATAGGGTGTGCTCGGCAGTGTCGTCGGGAGCGTCGCAGTGGTGACACCGCGGTGTTTCCTCCCGACGCGCGACTCGATGCAGGTAATGACCGAAGCAGCCATGCCCGGTCAGTACCTGCACCATGCGGAACGTGAGGCTGCCCTGCCGGCGCCCAACCCACTCCTCCGACACCGGACGAATCGCGTCGATCGTCCGGTGGCCGGCAGCTGGGGAGGCGAGTGCCTCACCCCATCGACGCAGAGCCTCCCTCTGCGCCTGGGTACGAATCCGCTCCACTTCCTCAGGAGCGGATCGTCCCCGCCGTTCACTAACGGCAACCCGATGTCGATACATCTCTGCATGTACGCGTGCATCGACACCCCACGGCGTTTGACCCGCTAACACGCAGGCCGCGCCATGGCTGACCGTGCGATAAGCTCGCACGGCCCGGGTTGCTATGACCCTCTGCGGACGTCGCAAGAGGGGTGCCACCGTTCGGGGGGAGAGGCACTCCGCCCATATCGGGGCTCCGTAGAGTGCCATCGACCGTATCACCCCGTTGAATATCTTGTAACGCGGACACGAGATTATATGAGACTTTTCTCGCAGTCTTTAGAATGCCCAAATAAAGGTTTTTACAAAACAGCTTATTCGCTTCCATTCCGAGGTTGGATGCTTATTTTTCTGGACTAGTAGGTAGCCATCAACTTTCTAGCCGAATCTGACACTTTGAATTTCTTTGGCGGTGGTGTCCCCTTTTTATGCCATTGCATGGACTCTTGTTTGGACTTAGGCTAAAAGTGGTGTACCCATGTTTCATCTCCGGTAACAATCCGCTCCAAAATCTGTGTAGGTTCGTCTCCACACAACTCCAAAAATTGTTGTCTGTTTCTGAAGCGGCGTGAGCATTCTCGGTACCCATCTTGCACTGACTTTTGTCATACCCAGGTGGTCATGTAGGATTCGCAAAATGGTGGTATCTGATACTCCAACTAATGCAGATAACTGCTTTTTCTTCAAACGGGTGTCCTCCAGTACATTTTTTTCCACTTGTTCGACGATGTCTGATGTGATGTGGTTTCCTCAACTGGCCTTCCTAAGCGGGGGTTGTCATCAATCGACTCCCGACCATGTTTAAGAAGACCATGCCACTTGTAAATCATTGATTTACTAGGGCACTGTTCCCCATAAACGGTTTCCATTTGATTCAAAATGGTATGAGCGTTCTTTCCTTGCTTGGTAAGGATTTTATCACAGCACGGTGTTCAATTTTCTCCATAGTTTCAATTTTCTTCCGGATTGACTTGTTTAGCAGGCGAGTGTTCGTAAACGAATGACGTAACAGGGCTGTAACTCAATTTATATACTAATGATGAGTCCCCAATTAATATGACATTAAGTGAGCGCCCTTATCCCCACTCCATCCCCTCCATTCCACGAATTTTTGGACCTCCCTCGTAGATTAACAAATAATGTGAAATTATATAAAAATTAAACCATTACAGCCTTAATGATAAAAATATAATACTACAGGTATCGACACGCACTTTGCTTTTTTTTTCATATTATGTTTGTATTTGTATTACTTTCCAATTTGTTTGTTTTACTTTTCAAATACAAGAACTAATCGATATGATGAAACCTTCATCGATAATTTTTGTTGGGAAACATGTGTTATATAATTATGTATTTTGTTGAGAATCGTGCCCTATTAATAGACATTGTAGGTGCGTGGAAAACTACACTCGCGAGCAAAAGTTTGGAATCAGTTACTTGAAATTGGTTCCGCGTGAACTTGCTTACTAAATAAATTTTTAATAATCATAAAAATGACATCATGTTAAAGGTGAAACTGTCCACTTTAAATCATATCAAGCCCGTAATTGTGGAGTTATCCCGGATTAAGTGAAGGAGGTAGGAAAACAAGGAAATAGGGAAAAATAATGAATGAATATAACAACAAAAATTATTAAATAAAAATTTTATTTATCTTTAAAAATTAGTGTCAATATTTTGTGTTCCCTCCCCTCGCCCTAATAACTGCTCCAAGACGATTCTTCATAGACCTGATCAGCTTCTAAATTGATTCTTGTGGAATACCTTTCCACTCCTCAATCAACGCTGATTTCAGCTCATTCAGACATGAAGGAGCAGGAGTTCTGGAACGAACCTTCCTCTTCAGTTCATCCCACACGTGCTCAATGGGATTCAAGTCAGGGCTGAGCACTGGCCAGTCCAATGTGGCAATACCGACTTCTTCGAGGTATTCCGTTGTTACACGGGCAGTGTGACAACGAGCGTTGTCGTGCATAAGGAGGAAGTCATCACCGATGTTTCCCGCATAGGGAACGACATGTTCCAGGAGAATATCGGAAATGTACCGGTCCGAAGTTAGACCGCCTCCTCGTTCCCCGCCAGGCACGAAAACAAGCTCGGTTTTACCATCGAAGGAAATGCCGGCCCACATCATACAAGAGCCGCCCCCATAAGCCACTGTTTCAGCGACACAGCACTGTGCAAATCGCTCCCCAGGTCGCCTGTAGACCCGTCCTCTTCTGTCGCTACCGTGCAAACACATCCTGCTTTCGTCGGAGAACAGGACTTGCCTCCATTGCTCAACCTCCCAATCAAGATGGGTGCGAGCAAACTGAAGGCGTGCTTGTCGGTGAGCTGCCGTGAGTTTCGGGCCTGTGGCAGGCCTTTTTGGAGTCAGATTCGCTTGCTTGAGTCGTCGACGAACTGTCCACTCGCTGGCTGCTACCCCACGAACATCTCGGAGCTCCTGTTGGACGTCGACACCAGTCAAATGCCGATTTCGGAGAGAGGTTGACACGATAAAACGGTCATCCTTCTCCGATGTGCACCGGCGCCGTCCAGATCTTGGTCTCGGGATAAAGCCACCAGTCTCCGGAAAGCGCTTATAAACTTTCGAAACACAGGATTGGCTTATGTGGAGCCGACGAGCGACAACCCGCTGGCTGAGCCCTTCTTGCAATAGGGCTACGATTTGTGCTGCTTCTGTAGGTGTTGTCTCCATTGTCGTACAAGGTAAAGGGTCAAAAGTGGCGGAGATGTGTTCCGGTCAACGTGTGAAAGTCGTGCTTTTATAGGGGGTCAATAGGTCGCAACTCGTGACGTATCAAACAATTGAAACACGTCTTTTTCGATACACCTTCACTTAATGCGGAATGGCTCCATAAATACTGGCTTGTTTTTAATGAATTCGGTATCAGTTTAAAAGTAAAGAGTTGAACCTTTAAAATGATGTCTTTTTTACGATTATTAAAAAAGTATTAACTACTCAAGATAACTCGCAACCAATTTCAAGTAACTGATTCCAAACTTTTGCTCGCGAGTGTATTCTTCTAGGGCCAGTTTTTAACAAATAGTCAATTTAATGGTAAAACGGCCTGCCAAATACTTAGCTTGAAAATATTTCAAATTTTATACGATTTGAGAAATAAGTTAACAATTTGTTCACTTCGTAATCGTGTTTTCATTACATTGACTAACGGTTAAAATTGACCATAATATCAAAATACTGGCCCTGATATATGCACTATTATGTATTGTTACACTCATAATATAGATATTAAAAATGTAGTTGTAGATGTAACAGAGTAGGCACTCAATAAACAGACAAAAGTGGGTGCTTCAGGCAGCTAACAGATTTGCTATCAAAGTTTTTAGACTTCCGCGATTTGTACTTTGGTCTATTTATTTGGTCTATTATTTTTGGTCTATTTCGCGGTAAACAATAACTATATTGACTTACTGTTAAAACAGTAAGTCAATATAGTTATTGTTTACCGCAAAATAGACCCGAGTTAATTGTATTTAAAAAGCTAACAGATTCTTTTAATTGCTTTGCAGAAGCGGCCTCCGGGGAAGACTGCAGAAGAACTTCAAGAAGAGGAGGAGTTACAACTAGCTCTCGCTCTTAGTCAATCTGAAGCTGAACAGAAAGAGAAAGAGCGGAAGTCTCGAACTCACATAGCAACTGAACCGTCTCTACGCCCAAATCGTAAGGAAGTCCCTATAATTATTGCTTAGATATTTACATTGCGTCCGAAATAAATTTTGGTAAAATGACAGTTTTATCAAGCATGCAGTATTTTTAATGTTATTTTACATTGAATTATTAACAAGATTATTCAAAATCTTAAATGAATTTGTCATTAACTATTTTCCATACGGAAGGTTTTTTTATGAAGTATGTTTAGTTAATGATAAGGCTTTCCAGTCACCTAATACCCAATTTGGCTAGCGCTAATACCCAATTTTGTCGCTATAGTATCAATTTTAATAGCATTGATGGTGTGCTCTGATAATTAGAGCAAAGATGATTATGAAGTTGCTCTGTCGTTGAGAAATTCAAAATATATTACCTATACTACACCAGATGGTAATAATAAGCGGTTACCACAGCCTATGGAGGTTAACAAGCAGTCATTTGTACGTTGCCATAACAAATAACCGCACCACCACTGCCAGCCGAGTACGGCTGTCATTTTAAATTGTGTTTTTTTTTATTATTATTTCGTGCGCTAGTCTCCCCGAGCCCGTCGTCAGTGAGCGCGTCGCCAGAGCACAGTCAAGGCAACGCCGAGCTGTCCCGGTACCTGGACCGCAACTACTGGGAGCAGCGATTGTCGCGCGACGTCGCCCCCACCGCGCCCGCGCCCGGATCTGTGTCGTCGCGCGTCTCGCAGGACACTAACGATGTGGGTCACAGTCACAGTATAGTATCTGGCTAGACAGACATCAAAGAACAATTATTTACGACAACCGACATCTATCTTATTGGATGAATACAGCCCGGCTGGTCTTTTCTCTAACTTCGGTCGCTAACTAGGGTTGCGTTTCGAAACAAAATTTCCTTTGTCGGGTAAAGTTACCCGACTGAAAATCGGTTTTGGAACGGGGTAAAAAGTGATTTCTCGAAGAAATCTGACCTAGCGTCGCGGAACGCGTTATCTGTGGATTTTCTAACCTCTCTCCCATATTATGTTTCATCGCTATCTCTCCGTAGAGAGTATATGTTCTATGATCACTCGCTGTCGCTATCATCTTTCTGGATTTGAAGTTAATTGCAATGTGCAAACTTGCTACAATAACTCTTTTATGATTTTCACAATTTACCGCGTCAAGTTAATGCCAACTGTCACTACTGTCAGTAGTGACAGTTGAGATTAACATAACAGCAATGACAGAATAATTACCACCCCTGAATTTTATAAGATAAATAAATCGCTCTTTCCAGGATCTAATTGACTCGGCAAAGTCGTTCCAAAACACCTCGATAATAATCCTCCGATGTGTTTTGGAACTGGGATTGAGTCAATTCAGCTGTTTACCGAGCGAAACTTACCCGTTTGGGAAGGCAACCTTAAACTGACATTTTTGAAAGAAACTTTAGGTCCATTACTACTATTATGAACGCCGCCGTAACGCATATTATCACTAAACTAGTAATGGATATAGAGCTTCTTTCAAAAATGACAGTTCTAGTTACCAACCGTAGTTAGTAAATACCTACGCCTGCTGGACATATCAATATGGCACAAAATTAATAGAGCTAAGACTTTACTTATGTTCATGGACAGAAATGACACCACACCTCGTATACACGGTTACCTACGCCTGCTGGACATATCAATATGGCACAAAATTAATAGAGCTAAGACTTTACTTATGTTCGTGGACAGAAATGACACCACACCTCGTATACACGGTTACTTTTTAAACAGGAGCCAAATCGTGTGTGTTCAGACAAGCAAAATGAACAACTTTTACTATGGGACCAATCTTGAAATCGCGAAAAAAACTTAGCTGCTCCATACAAATGTTCAGCATCCACTGAACCTAAATATATTGCACAGTTGGTTTCCTTTCGCGATTTCAAAATTGTTCCCCTCGTAAAAAAAAATAAAGTACGCTCCTGCTCGAAAATTAACCTGTATACATATGAGCTAAGTGATCCCGATCTTCCCCAGAGATGGAGGAGGGTTTTCATAAGGGATCCATATTACTGATCATGACTGTTACTGTCCCAAAATTATAATAGACTGGCTTTATGCAGCTTTGCCCACGTTGTTTTTGTTTTCCCGTGGGAATTTATATTTTCCTGTAGGAAAAATAATTTTGTAGTCTATGTTGAGCAGAGATAATGTAGCATTCTAATTGTGAAAGAATTTTTGAAATTGGTCCATTAGTTTTTGAGTTTATTCGTTACATACATACAAATCTTTCCTCTTGATAATAGTGTAGATAAAGAAAACAAAATAATATACTTTGGCATTATAAATATTTGTACACCATAAAAATATGGATTATGAAAGCTTTATTCTTATTTATTTTAACTACGTCTATATCATAAAGAAGTCCAGTTGAAAGAAATCCCTCCAAAACAATTGTTTTGACAGCTCCTAGAAGATATCGAAACTGTAAGTTAGACAAAGCTATCCAAAGCCGAAAAGAGCCGATTAACTCCTTCCAAAGCTCACTTTTCATTATTTGCCGCCGGTTACTGTAACAGAGAATACGCACCACATTTAATTATTATTCATCTTTTTGTTTACAACACATTGTAATACATTAAAATTGTAAAAAATGGAATATCAAATTAAAAGTTGGTTATTGATAAAAGTATTCAATGTGTTCGTGCAGAATAGATATTAATGTGTATAGATAAGATAGTATAGTCATCACAAATAATGCATGACATGCAATGCTATTTTAAGTACCTACTTATTGGTCCTGTCTAACCGGTAATTTTAAAATCTTGTAGATATGATATCTTTCTATTTCTAAAAATAGCTTTATTGATCTGCTTGCCTAAAGAAAACATGTTTTTGCCCTTGATACAATGTAGGTAAGTATTAGCTTACAGCGATACGTAAAATGCCTAAAGAACAATATTTCCATACGTTTCTTTTGGAAAGAAATTTCAAAACTATTGTTTTTTCTAGTATTTCATCCTGAGATATTTTGAAATTGTTTTTTGAATTCAATAACATCACAATAATATATCATCAATACTCGAGCGTCGGTGGCGCCGTGGACTCGGCACTTGCCTTCCAATCGGGGGGGTCGGGGTTCGAGACCCGCCATGTACCAATGTGTTTTTCGTTTCGAATTTCATATGTACATTTGTCTGACGCTCCTACGGTGAAGGAAAACATCGTGAGGCAACCTGCATACATCTGCGAAGAAATTCAATGATGTATGTGAAGTCGACCAATCCGCACTGGGCCAGCGTGGTTGACTAAGGCCTAATCACCCTAATATAGGGTAGGCTCGAGCCCCTCGGTGGGGAGGTATATGGGCTGTGATGATAATGATGATGAATACTGTGAAAGTCTTAAACGATTACTTTTTGTCTTCAAGGACTTTGTGAAACCTACTCCGAGCAAGGCCCAGGAGGATGACGCCGAAGACAAGGAGATTGACGAGTTCGTTGAGACGCTGAAGTCGCAAGTTGAAATATTTGTTAACAGAATGAAGAGCAACTCCTCCCGGTTGGTAAACATTAATCTGTTTTTAATAACATTAACACAGGATAGATAGCACACAACACTAGCAATTCGTTCAGTTGGTAATAAGAGTCTTGTCTAAGAAAAACGGTTAAGTAACGTGTATAATAGTTTGCATATAATGCTTTCTAAAAGTAGATCTAATTAAAAGGTCGACATAACAAAATTATCGACAAAACCAACATTTTAATGGGTCACAAAATAATAGGAAGGTATTGTCAGCAACATACTATTTTCAAAATCAAATCTCTTTATCTATACTTACTTATACTATACTTACTTGCTATACTAATATTATAAAGCTGAAGAGTTTGTTTGGTTGAACGCGCTAATCTCAGGAAGTACTGATTCAAATTGAAAAATTATTTTTGTGTTGGATAGCCTATTTATCGCGAAAGGCTTTATAGCTGTGCCCGCGAACTACGTTTCGCCATACTACTTTTTTCCCCGTTTTTGAAACATTTTTCATTGATGCTCAGCTCCTATTAATCGTAGCGTCATCTTATATAGCCAAAAGCCATTCTCGATAAATGGACTATCCAACACAAAAAGAATTTTTCAATTTGAATCAGTAGTTCCTGAGATTAGCGCGTTCAAGCAAACAAACAAACAAACTCTTCAGCTTTATAATATTAGTAAGTAAGTATAGATATAACATTTAATATATATGCAGATGATATATCAATTGTATTTCCATGTAAAAATAGTATTGAATTTGAAGTGACATCCAAACAGAATTTATTGAATGTAACAAATTGGTTAAAACAGCACAATTTAGAAATTAATGTAGCTAAAACGAAATTGGTCCAATTTAAGCCCACGCAGAAGAAACCACTAGAAACTCGGCTCATATTCCAAAAAAATACGATAGATTTTGTACCATCGTGTGTCTTGTTAGGAGTAGAAATTGATAGTGGTTTAAGCTGGAAACCGCACGTTGATAAAATGGCATCAAAGCTGTCCAAATTCGCTTACGCACTTTTTGAATTAAAGAAAAGCACGGACCTAAAATCAGCTATGACCGCCTATTACGCTTATGCCAATGCTTGGCTAAGCTATGGAATCGCCCTATGGGGCAATAGCACAGACGTTATAAAGCTTTTCATCTTGCAAAAGAAGTTAATACGTATCTTGGCAAACATTACGGATACCGAGAGTTGTAGACCTTACTTCAGGAAATATAAGATACTCACACTTACTTCATTATACATTTTAGAGATTTGTAAATTATTGCGTAGGAATAGCTTTGCATATGAACAAAGAGATGATAACCTTAGTTCCTTAACATGTAACTTACGAAATAGAAATAAATTAACCCTACCTTTTACTGGATTGCGAATGGTCAGTTCTGGTACCTACCATGTGTCAATAAAAATTTATAATAAAGTACCCAATTATATAAAAATAATTAAAAATGATAGATGTTTCTATAAAAAATTGAAAGATTTGTTGGTAGAAAAATGTTTTTATAACATAAATTTTTTTTTAAGTTAGATCTTACTTTATTAATGTATAGAGTTTAGTATAATCTAGTAATGTTAGTTAATAAAAATTTCAAAGCTAGTTTTTTAAGAGTTGCAACGCCCTTGCAGGGTTCATATTGCGTTCTATATTTATAATACTTAACACCTAAATGTACACCAATATGATGCAATAAAGTTTATGACTATGACTATGACTATAATGTTGCTGCTGTTTAGTAACATGAATGAACCCTGCAAGGGGGGTTCATGTTTGAAACAATTAAAATGTAAAACTTCGAAAATGTGTAAACATGTTAGACAGCAATACTAAATAAATAAATTACTATACGAAATATTATATATTTAATAACTTGTATAATATTATTAAGAGCGTCGGTGGCACTGTGGACTCGGCAAGTTATCTTCCAATAGGGAGGTCCGGGGATCGAGACCGCCATGTACCAATGAGATTTTCGAATTACATACGTAAGTACATTTGTCTGACGCTCCTATGGTGAAGGAAAACATCGTGAGGCAACCTGCATACATCTGCAAAGAAAATTAAAGGTATTTGAATCGTGAAGTCAACCAATCCGCACTGGGCAAGCGTGGTTGACTAAGGCCTAACTTGGGTAGGCTCGAGTATAGGCGTATATAAAGATTTGTATAGTGCCCACCCCAGGATGTTAGGCTACCGATTCAAAATTCAATGATGGACGCCAAAATACTGATAACTGCACACAAAATCATGGGCCAGGCCCCCCTAAAAAAAAATTCTGGATACGTCAATGGGCTCGAGGCTCGAGCCCCTCGGTGGGAACGTATATGAGCTGTTATGATGAAGAACTTGTTGACAAGATAATGTTTATCTCGCAGGGGGCGCTCTATCGCCAATGATACGTCGGTTCAGACTCTCTTCATGAATATCACAGCGATGCATTCGCGCCTTCTGAAGTACATACAGCAACAGGATGACAAACGTGTTTACTTGGAGAGCTTACAGGTGAGTTTCATACTGAAATTTAAAATGTCAAGCATATTAAGATAATCAAGAGGAATTTTTTATATTTAGATTTTGTGACACAGTGTTTGTTACCGCACTCCTCCGAAACGGCTTGACCGATTTTTGGCTTGGAACATATTGTTCTGTGTGCCACGGTCTTGGCACAGGGAAAAGCATTTTCCTCCTACCAAAAAAAGGTGTATAGCAACGTTACCATCAACAAGAACCCTGTCGCTCGAGCTCGTAGCGACGTGAGGCTTGAATTACTAATAACATACGCTAATCCGTGGCGGCTTGGACGTTCAAAGTTTGGTCATTTAAAAGGCTTTTTTAAAGCTCAAAGGAGTGCAATTTCTGTTCGTAGTAACGCCTTTTATCTATTCTGTGCCTCATGTCATGCCTGGTTTCTATATTCAAAAACGATTCAAGAACGATTGACATTTATTCTATGGAAAATATGTCAAAATATGACAGTCCGTAGCAAAAACGAATCGTTTTTGAGTATAGAAACCGGGCACCGAAGGGAGACTCTGTACCAGAGTCGTCTTGCATTGCTGTGTTCCGGTCTGAAGGGTAAGATATGGTAGTGAAATTACCGGGTACCGTGACTTTACATCTGATGTCACAAGTTGGCAACGTACACTGTGGTTCTTGTGGGGGTTGCAGTTATGCTGCGAATCTCACAAGAGCCACCATGTATTATAGGTGACTGTTACCATTTACCATCAGGTGGGCAGTATGCTTGTTTGCGAACTAAGTTGCAATAAAAAAAAATATAAAAACCGGGTATTATAGTCCATTCAAGATAAGAAGGTTCCCATGACAGGTCGAAGTTTATCGTTTCATGCATACTAGTTTCCATGATTAAAAATGTTACGTTTTAAAAATATAACATCACTTCAGAGGGCCTATTACCGATCTCATGGTTTTGCAAAGGATAACATATAATATCATAGTGCAACACGAAAAATACGATTTCCGTTCAGATTTTGTTCATTATTTAATGATGACATCATTGAAATTATGCCATAGTGATGATATCATTGGAGATCGGTAATACGAAATGCAGCATTTCATGACTTCTTTTTCTCAAATTTATACCATGTCGTACGATGAAAGATCCATAATTGGCCTGCAGGTTATTTTTATGAAAAATGCAATAATTAACTACAATAAATAGAAACAAGATTATCAGTCCAGTTAATTATAATTATTTATAATTCTGAATCAAATATTTGTTTTAAGTATGTAAGTATTTGAATTGTGAATAGGAACGGCTTCAGAACACTTAACACAAAAATATTTTATTTGTAAAATTTAAACAATTATTTTTTCTGAATACTAATTTTATTTACTGATATTGTTGTTTTTATTCGAAGTGGAATTGATTATTGCATTTTTGATAAAAAAATAACCTAACGGGATAAGTTATATTTTCAAAAACGTTACATTTTTAATCACGGATAAGTACTGGTATGCGTGAAACGAAAAACTTCGACCGGTCACGGGAACCTTCATGTCTCGAATAGACTAAAGTCTATTCAAGATAAGAAGGTTCCCCTGACAGGTCGAACTTTTCCGTTTCATGCATACTAGTTTCCGTGATTAAAAATTACATCTCCTTCGGTTATTTTTATCAACAATGCAACAATTTATTCCACATTAAATAATAGAAACATTAATATCAGTCCAGCTAAATATAATTATTTATAATTCTGATAAAATATTTGTTTAATTACTTAAGTATTTATTTGAGTCGTGAATCGGAACTTTAAAGTTTACAAATAAAACAAATATTTTTTCAGAATTATACTTAATTTTATTTAACTAAGCCAGAGAGGTTATCTAATTGCAGCTTATCCGGTTGCTTTTTCAGATGACTCGGGTGCGCGACCCCGGCTTCTCGAGCCTTCGATGCCGTTTACCTCTTATCTCCGCGGTGTCGATGTCCTTCTCCTTCCCTCCCTCTCCCATTACAGTTGTGGTAAGGCCCGGTACTAAATAGGTTCACCTACTTAATGCCGGGACTGTGCGGGTTGGTACCACCACTCTGCCTATTTCGGTCGTGAAGCAGTCTTGCGTTTCGATTGAAGGGCAGAGACAGCCGCTCCTTCATGCCCCCTTCCCGTCCCTCTTGTGGTGAGAAGTCTCGGTGATAATCGAAACTAGCAGAGTTATAAGTCTCAGTGTGTTCGTTGGGCGTGAGGAGTTGACGCGCGGTACAGGGAGACCCGGTGGAAATGGTTACCGTCGGCCACCTGCCGGTCAGTAGGGGACCCGAACCCAGGACTATCCTGCCTGGGAGGCTGTCCTGCACAACCGGCGAAAATCCCGTCGTGCAGTCATCGTGCCGGAGTAGGAGACCGGAGTGGATCCCGATGGGTGCATGCGGGGGGGCACCGGGGGCCCTTCCGTGCCGCGTGTCAGCTCTTCACACAACCCGCGCTCCCACTTTGTACTACACTCTACCTCAAATTTATCCCCTTCCCCAAAATGCTCAATTAAAACATGAAGGTTAATAAAAAGAAGAGCTCCTACGGCGGACACCCAATCCACTTTTAAAATGGATTTCTGCAACATCAGGGGTCTACATAGTAATCTTGATGCCGTCCACCACCACCTAGAGACGGCTCAGCCTGCCTTGCTCTTCTTAACGGAGACGCAAATATGCGCCCCTGATGATATTTCGTACCTGAAATACCCCGGTTACGAATTGGAACACATTCCTACGTAAAGCCGGGGTGTGCGTTTTCGTCAGGGGCGATGTTTGTTGTCGCCGCCTTCGGGGCCTCGAGCATCGGGACCTGTCGTTACTATGGCTGCGCGTGGACCATGGGGGCCTTACCCGAATCTACGCGTGCCTTTACAGGTCCCATGCCAGTGAAATAGGGTCAGCTCAGCTTTTTGAGCACGTCCAAGAGGGGATTGACCGAGCGTTGGAGCAGTACCCATCTGCGGAGGTGGTGGTCCTTGGTGACTTTAAGTGTTTACTTGAGTGGTTAAAGTCCCAGACCACTGACCTCCCTGGTAGGACTGTCTTCAACATGGCTTCGGCCTATGGCCTCTCTCAACTGGTCGTACAGCCCACCCGTATACCAGATATAGAGAGCCATGAAGCCTCCCTGTTGGATCTTCTGCTGACTACACGACCAAGCGGATACAGGGTTGTGGTCGATGCTCCTCTTGGATCATCGGATCACTGCCTTGTCCGTAGTACTGCTAGTCTTGCGCGGCCCCATCGCGCGTCTGCGGCTGGCAGTCGTGCAGTTTGGCGGTATGAGTCAGCAGACTGGGATGGACTCCGAGAATTCTTCGGATCCTTCCCCTGGAAGCAGCTCTGCTTTGCCTCCGAAGATCCCGATACTTGTGCAGATTGCGTCACTGAAACGGTGCTGATGGGAATGGAAACATTCATTCCCAACGCCAAAATACCTGTTGGCGGTCGCAGTCGTCCCTGGTATAACAATATCTGCAGGAAGACTGCCCACCTCAAGCAATCTGCGTACATCGCCTGGGAAAACGCCAGGAAAAGTCGGGATCCTGGTGTGACGGAGAAGAAGCGTCAGTACAACGCTGCTTCCAGATCCAACAGGAAGGCTATTGCTGAAGCCAAGGCGGAACACGTGGCCAGGGTTGGCGAGCGACTAGGAAGCTATCCCAGTGGGAGTCGTGCTTTTTGGTCGCTGGCCAAAGCTGCGCAACGTAATTTCTGCCAGTCCAATCTCCCACCACTGCGTAGAGCTGATAGCAGCCTGGCCCACAGGGCAAAAGAGAAGGCCAATCACCTGGTTGAACTCTTTGCCTCTAACTCAACAATGGATGATGGGGGAGCCACACCACCCACCATCTCTCGGTGTGAAAGTTCCCTGCCTGAAATCCGTATTACACAACGTGCGGTCAGGCGGGAGCTTAAGCTCCTGAACGTCCATAAGTCGAGTGGGCCGGATGGCATCCCAGCAGTGGTGCTGAAGACGTGCGCCCCTGAGCTGACCCCCGTACTAACGCGCCTTTACCGCCTTTCCTATTAGAACAATAGGGTTCCATCTTCGTGGAAGATTGCTCACGTCCACCCAATTCCCAAAAAGGGTGACCGATCCGACCCGTCAAATTACAGGCCAATAGCGATAACGTCCTTGCTCTCCAAGATTATGGAGCGGGTCATCAACTCCCGCCTCCTACGGTACCTAGAAGAACACCAGCTGATTAGCGACCGACAATACGGCTTCCGTCACGGCCGTTCAGCTGGTGACCTTTTAGTTTATCTGACCCACCGTTGGGCGGAAACCTTGGAGGACAAAGGTGAGGCTCTCGCCGTTGGACTCGATATCGCTAAGGCGTTTGATAGGGTCTGGCATAGAGCTCTTCTCACGAAGTTACCATCATATGGAATCCCCGAGGGACTCTGCAAATGGATAGCCAGCTTCCTGGATGGTAGGAGCATTAAGGTCGTCGTCGATGGCTGCTGCTCCGAAACCATGCCCATAAACGCTGGTGTTCCACAAGGTTCGGTGCTCTCCCCAACCCTGTTCATTCTGCATATCAATGACATGTTGTCAATTGAGAACATACATTGCTATGCAGATGACAGTACGGGTGATGCGCGGTATACCGACCACCAGAATGTCCCTCGGAGTTCGTTGCTAGAAAGGCGGTTACTGTTTTATATTCTTCTATCTGTTTTATATTACACTGAAAAATCATGTTTTGATAAAATATATTTAATTAGAAATACCGCTTTATTGGTCAACCTTGATAGTGTAGTGGGGCAAAATCGGGCATCCTCCTTTGTGTGCTTGTTCAGACAAGCAAACTGAACAACTTTCACTATCAGGGACCCACTTTGAAATCGCAAAAAAAAACAGCTGTTCCATACATTTAGGTTCAGTGAATGTTGTACATTTGTATGGAACAGCAGATTTTTTTTTTGCGATTTCGAAGCTGGTCCCATAGTGAGAGTTGTTCAGTTTGCTTGTCTGAACAAGCGCACAAAATTTTTGTCATAACTAAAAAATAAACTTGTATATTGTGTGGCGGGCGCAGGACAAGGTGAATCAGGTGCGCGACAGCCGCGCGGCGCTGGACACGCTGCGCGCGGAGCACGCGGCGCGGCTCGCGGCGCAGGCGGAGGCGGCCGAGCGGCAGCGGCAGCTGCAGATGGCCGCCAAGCTGCAGGCGATGCGCAAGAAGAAGCACGAGTACCTGCAGTACCAGCGCCAGCTGGCGCTGCAGCGAGTGCAGGTAACCGCGTGCCATACGAGAGGCCCATAACTGCCCTTCTAGACAAATGACACACGCTTACTTTGCGACACCGCAATGAAGATGACGTTGGCTGCGGAAGAAATGGCGTGTGGCTTTTGTCTAAGGGGTATGCTCTTCGAGCCTCACTTAAAACTTTTTTTAAGCAAAACCTGTTTAATATACCGTAATAAAAAATATATATAATAGTTACTGTTGATAATAGTTCTGAGAATATCCATGTCCCCAAAATTAATCAAAATATCTCGTTAAAGAAAAATGCCAATGACACCCATCATAAAATGCTTCCGGAAGAAAATCTCAGTTATACCCTGCGTTCCAGATAAAGCACTGCTACTTTCTGAGGCTAACATCTGATGTTAGCCTCGTTTTGCGTTTCTTTTAAGAAATGTTAACATTTTTAGCCGCGCTAATTGTTACAAATGAAACGCAAGGTACTGATTTTTCGTGCTGAATTTTGACACCTCACCTACTTAGTCCAGTCACTTAAAATTTTTAATAATATAAATCAGAATTGGCTAATACTATAAACATCTTTCCATATTTTTTTTAAAAATCCGCTGAAAATCCTTTTTGATTAATGAAAAAAAGATTCCAAATGTCAAATTTGAAAGCTGTCAAAAAGTGGTATCAGAGGACCCATCTATTAACATGGGTATTTGATGCTAGCATTTCGTGTTAAAAATGCTTAAATGAAACGCATGACAACCAGCAAGAAAAACTAGCATCACCGGCTAATGAAACGCAAAGATGCTAAAAATGTTGGTATTTATGGCTAAAAATGCTTATCTGGAACGGGCCGATAGTTACAAAGGTTATTTTATGATTTTCAGGGAATTAACTCGTTACAGTCGTTAATTTGATAATATTGATGTTTCAAGCTACTAATTTCTTTAAAATATTTTTTTTTTTTGCTCAATTTCAATAACGCACCGCGCCCATAATCCAGTAGAAACTCACTTCTCTAAATCGTTGGCGTTACTCAGCCTTAATTATCAGCCTTATTTTCAATTACTTATAAATATTATTTATTAAAACAACATTATTTAATTGAAGTTTTATTTAGCTTTAACTTAGTAATTATTTCATACCGATCCTACTACTCGTGACAAGTCAAGCGATGTTCCATTAAAAAATGTTGGAGCACAACATGTGCTTATTGTGCTTAATTGTGATTGACTGAGCTGTGCTCTGACTACCGTTCGAGATAAATTCAAACTTTTCGAATCATCGTCAGTAACCATCAGCCCCCTGGGTGTTCATGTGAAATAAAAGATAATGACAATATATGTTTTATTTTTTAGGAACAAGAACGGGAAATGCAAATACGTCAAGAGCAGCAGAAACATCAGTATATGATGTCGAGCAGCACTGGCTATTTTATGCCCGGAGCCACCATGCCACAATATCAGCCGATGTACGCTAATCCACAATTCCACCCCCAAATGATGGCACAACCCACAACTGACGGCAGTCTCCCTATGACAGGGCAACCGCACATGTCCCAAGCCAATATGCCAATGAACCCAATGATCTCCCAGTCCGTTCCCCAAATGACAAATACATTCGCCATGTCCACGTCCGGACCTACCAATAGCCAAGCGCCTGGAAATCAACCCGCAATGACCCAGCCGAATGTTCGACCTATGCTAAGTCAACAAACAAATCTGCAACAACAAATGATGATGCAACAGATGCATCAGATGCGTATGTCGATGCAACCGGGACATCCTATGACTATGCCGAACATGCCGAATGGAATTCCGGGGCAGAGTACTCAGCAGCCGAACGGTCAGGTCGCAAAGAATCTACCGACTCAGCCACAGCAACCTAGCTCTGTTATGCCGTCTTTGTCGACCGGCCAGCAGAATATGCAACAGCCCCATATGAACACTAATCCGATGTTGGGTATGCAAATGCAAAACATGAGGATGCCAATTATGCAAGGACCAAATGCGAACCAAGTGCCTGTGTCTGCTTATTCCAACAACATGGGTCCTAATATGCAGCCACCGCCGCAGGCTCCAATTCCTGGTCAACAAATGTCCCTCCCTGCACAACAAATGTTACCGGGACAGACACTGCCCAATCAAAATCAAATGGCGATGCCAAATCATGTTCATACATCTAACCAGGGGCCAGTGCACCAAAATCAACAGGGACCGATGTCTCTACCCAATCAACACATGCCGCCGCCCACAGGACAAGTCATGATGCAAGGCGCACAAATGATGCAAGGTCAAAATATTCCCCAGCAAAACCAGGGCAACCAAATGCCGCCAGGTCAGCTTCCAGGGCAACCAGGTCAACCAATGCACGGGCCATTAAGTATACCTCAACAAATCTCAGGTCCTCCGCAGATGCAAATGCATAACCAGCAGATGCCTCAGCAAGTGATGCATGGTCAGATTCCTCCAGGTCAACCGATTCAGGGTCAACCGTTACAGCAAGGACAACAGATACCACAAGGTCAACTTCCTCAAGGTCAAACAGGATCTCAAGGACAACAGACACCTCAAGCCCAACACATAAAAATGCAACAGAATTTTAACTCGCCCCCTGGTGCTAACCAACCGCAACCTATACAAAACCAACCAAATCAACAAGTTCAGACTCCAATTAAATCTGAACATAATAATAATACTGCAGAACTAATAAGTTTTGACTGAAACCAGAAGTCAGGTAGTTTTATTACAAGAAAAAGATCTATTTATTTTGATGATATGGGTGAGTGGAATGAGCACATCTTATAATTAGCATTATTAAAACCAAATCATTTATCTTACAGTTATTGGGGTTAGAAAAGATTGTTTGAGTCATTATAATAAAACTACGTATTTATGTACGATTAAAGTCAAAAGTTAGGTAGACACCAAAGAGTGCTTTTTAAAATAGGTGTAACATTTAACAAGCAAGTTAACTAGGTTCATCTATTAGTTCAAGGCGATAAATTCTTAAACTTGTTACTTAAATTAGTTACGCTAAGTAGCTAATTGAATAAATATATCATTTCAAAATCCCCAGACTCTAAACAAAATCACTAGCAATATTATAAATTTAATGCATGTTAACCACAGTAACTTTTCCATCACACTTATTTCCTGCAATGTCATTGGCATAAGATACTTTTTTCTTAAATAAAAAAAATTGAATCGCATAACTTTGCAGTTACACAAATGTGTAACTGTGTTACTGTATTTTGACTTTTCCATATAATATTATCTGCTAATCTGATTGACAAAAACTTGAAAAGCGTATACCTAAGACATTTATTATAGGATGACGAATGATATCTACACTAAACACCATCGATTCAAAATCTAGCTCCTCGCTATTTCTTTTTTTACAAAACTAAAATTGATGTTGAAAGGACACTATTTTGAGACTGTTGATGTCATAAAAATATAATGATGGAGAGTAACGGTCATCTCAAACGAAGCTATCCAGGATGGTTTTGCAAAGTGAAAACATAGCTAGGCAAACATAGCTGTGTGAGTAGGGGACTTAGAAAGGGACGAGTAATCTGTAAAATTAACAATTAAGTAGTTTTGATCAGCAAAAGTAGTTTTGACTGTAACATATATTACTATCTATTACAATGTGTCTGTATATTTAAAAACACATTGTTAACGTCAAATGGACTTTGATTGAGAAATAATAATAGCCTCTTGGAAATAGTTCATTTCAATACAAGTGCGGAAACTATGTCATTTCTTCACGTATACTGGTTGGTGCGGGTCAACAAAAGCACGGTAATAGTATATACAGTATGTCGACTCGGCCCCTGTTTGAAATTTTATACCTACGGCCGCGCGGCATCGCTTGGTGCGTCAGCCCGCGATAGGGCTACCCGCTACCATAATTACGTTAATATCACGCTCACTAACATACCGACCGCGATCGACTGTGCGCTCCGTTTGGCTCGTGCGTGTGCTCTGCGGCGAACTGAACTGTGTCCGTGACAGCCCTGCCCTTGTAGATGCGATCCGAGACATCCGAGTGCGATCCCACATCGAGGCGCGTAGGCATAGCGGGGTAATTCTCATCGACATGATTCTCACTCATCGTCACCTTCGTGGACATTTTTTTTATTTGGCTTATTGAAACTATTTTAATAAATTAAATTATATAATAATAATTATTAAGCTAATGCATAGCTTTTATCGCGGGCTTTGAGCGCGGCGACCGAATCAAGAAATTCCGTAACGAAAAAACCTAACACCTCCCACTCCGACCGGCAGGCCTATTCGCTAACTACGGTTGGTAACTAGAACTCATTTTTGAAAGACATTTTATATCCATTACTAGTTAAGTGATCTTATGTCTTACGGCAGCGTTCATGATAGCAGTCTATCATCTCAGCCGCACGACGCCCACTGCTGGGCATAGACCTCCCCCATGGATCTCCACAACGATCGGTCCCGTGATGATAGCAGTAATGGATGATAAGTTCCTTTCAAAAATGACAATACTAGTTAGCAACCGAAGTTAGAGAATAGGCCTGCGCCACAGCGTTGCGGCGTTGAAAGCCGTGCATCGTCTAACGTCGTTTCAGTTCGGCAGAATTCGGCACGGTGTTTTGACTCGGTATTTTCCAGATATTTAGAGGATATCAATCAACTTATGTTTCTTATTTCATACCATAAACCTATAATTTCAATGATAAAAATTCCTGAATAACCTACATGTATTGTAAGATAATAAAAATATTTTAAACAATATTAACTTCTCATTTATTCAATAAAAGAAAAAAAATTGTTTTCCTATCGGTCATCACGCTCAAAAAGTGTAACTTGAATTAATATCAAAGAAAAACCTTGAATTAATATCAAAGAAAAAAAATACTGCATAAATAAAATAAATAAATAATTATAATTTCATAAGTTGATAAAAAATGCTATGCAATAGCTTTACCGCGGCAGTCCCCGAGTGCCACTTTAATTTTTTTTTTCATTAAATTATATACATATAATTTATTAAAATAGTTTCAATAAGCAAAAAAAAAATTGTTCACGAAGGTGACGATGAGAATCGTGTCGATGAGAATTACCCAGCACCTGTTTCGACCGTTTCGAAGTCCGAAGTCGGTCTACTGTATATTTGTAGATACTATTACCGTGCCGGGACGAGTGGAATTTACAATCTATTAATCTAATACTATTTCATGTCCTGTTGTTGAGATAAATAAATAAATGATTATTATTATTCCATGTATGGATAGGAAATCAATGAAAAGGAGTTTAATCCTGGGACAAATAATAATTATAATTAACATTTGTTTGCCGCGCAGCACACCCAGCCACGCGCGCTTGAACTGCTCCACGGCGGCGTTTATTTTAAATTTAATTAATGTATTTAATAGTATTTAAGCTGTAAAATTGTAATTTCATACAAAAACTTTGATTACAGACCTTCATGCATTTGGAGGTTAAATGCAGAAGAAAGAAAACAAAAAGCACGGAAAAGAATAACTTTCCGCACGCTAAACACACATAGAAAAGTCTACTTCTTGAGCAAATGTATTAAAGAAATTGTTACAACCTAGATGAATAGTTAATTTCTTCAGCCTCTTTGGTGTGACTGACATCACATTATGTAAAAAAAATATAAATTATAGTATAACTCACATTTAGTTAATATTCAGTTTAAATTATATGGTATAAATTAATGTGTATATAAAGAATTGTTATGTAATCTTGTCTCAAAAGTTTAGGTTTATTGCACATAATACATGCCCAATATTTGAAGTTTTTAAAATGCAGAATATGTATGTACGTATTATTAAGAAAAATAGCTTCGAGGGTGCAATAAGATGTTGAAATAGTACATCAGTTTTAAAAATTGCCTTTGAATATTTCTTTTAAATTGGTAAGGCGTTGTAATCTATGTAAATGCTTATGTAAAATACCTTTATGTTGTTTGTAGTTATTATAGATTGTAATAGTTCTAAATATGTTTAATATATAATATGCAACTGAAAAATTTTAAATATGTTTGTTTTTTATTTTGTAATTGCTTAACAGTAGTCTTTTTATTACAATAAATGATACTAAAAAGTAAAAATGAATGTTGTCATTATTTGAGTAAATTTTATAAAGTTGATATAAATTTAATATAATTAAGATGCTAATAAATTTTGATGCAAACAAAAAGCTATGGACAAAGGAAAATGCTCACTAAGTATGACAAAACAACCAGGGCGCACACAAAAGGTATGTATCTCAGAATGTCAATGAATTAGTAATGGATTTATCAATCAAACAGTTTGATTGATAAGTCCATGCACTTACGCCACTACTCAACCATGGACCAATTTGGTCCATGACTCAACACAATGCAACACCACTACTCTTTAAAAACAAACCTACTAATTTCGATGATTTCCAAATGGCAATAACAGAAAGGGACAAATGGCCTCTCTTCTGGCTATCCCTCTCGGTTCGTTTTTACCTCTATTCAAGTTGGTGGCCAAAATTAAATCTTAGGCGTATGCGATATGGTGTATTTTTGCATACGTCATTTTTGATGCAGCTCAATCCTGCTTGATTGATAAATCCATGAAGGCGACTGAATGTTCCACAGACCATGCCATTATTGAGCACTCAGAAGAATAATTGATCTGAGATTGAGCAATTTTATTGTTACAAATTGTATTTAGTTAGCCGTATTTTTTGATAGCGTAGGGCGTAGGCACGGTAATAGTATAATACAGTATGTGGACTCGGCCCCTCTGAAATTTTATACCTAAGGCCGCTTGGCATCGCTTGGTGCGTAGCCCGCGATAGGGCTGCTCGCTTACCGACCGTGCGCTCCGTTTGACTTGTGCGTATGCCCTGCGGCGAACTGCATTCGTAACAGCCCTTGTAGCTATGCGATCCAAAGGCGATTGAGATCGAGGCGCACAGGCATAGCGTGTGCTTCGACCGTTTCTATGAAGTCATTCTACTGTAGGTATATACTATTACCGTGACGTAGGTAACGTCACTCTGTACAAATGTCATTGTCAGTCCAGAGGCCCTAGACAAATGCCACACGCTAACTTTTCCGCAGTCGTTCTGCAGAAAAAATGTATAGAAATGACATTAGCTTACGACAATCTCACGCTATTTTTTCCGCAGCTAATGTCATCTCCATACATTTTAGAGTAGCCGAAATCTATAGATTTGACGTGATTTACTGACGTAAAGGTCATAATTAAGAGTGGTCTAAAATCAAATAAAATTGAACCACTGTATTGACCAGTACTAAAAAGTTTATTGACATTAGCTTACTGATATAGCATTAATTTTTTAACCATTTTCGAAAAAAATCTTGACTCGAATTCACAATAAAACGCATATCAATGAATAATATTCTCACCGCACTGCGGCTTTCCGGGGTAGCTTTCGATTTCAAGCCACCAAGTGCTGGAATGATTTGCCGCCGCCTATCAGAAACTTAACTTCTAAATACACATTTAAGTTAAATATACGATCACATTTGCTAGAAGTACAGAAGGTAGGTAATTCAGCAACTTGGTAGGCCTTTTACTAGTTTTAAGTGCTGGTGCTGGTTCTACATATTATATGCCTATATTATAGATCTTTTTTTGACCACTTTATGACTATTGTAATATACAACTTTATTATTTTTTATTACAAAATATTATTATTATATGTATAGTATATTCAATTTTAGTCACACTTCCTAATGACAGTCAAACACATTTTGCATGCTTGGTCCTTTAATATTTTTATGAAAATGACTGCGCTTTTTTATCAATCTTCCACTGCATGAAAGTATCGTATGCCGCGAAGTATTTATCCTTTGACTTTGGCGGCAACAAACTATTACTCGCGCTTTGCGCCTCCATAATTATTTCCGGCGGAGTTAATAATATGGATTCTTCTTCACTTGGACTCGACATATTTGTAGATAATCAATTACAACAAACAAAAAGGCAAAAAATTTCAATAGCGGGAAAATGCCGCGCGCCTTTTTTTTTTCGCGCGCTGCCCAGGCATGGTTAAACTCTTCATACAGCCAACAAAAAAGGGCCAAACAGCCAAAATTCAAAACTAAATAAACCGAATAGTTTTTAAAAAACAAGTTTGTGTGAATTTTTAATAATTTATTTTAGTTATAGTTATTAATTGTTGTTTTTAAATGTTTGTGTTTAAATGTCGTTGTGAATTTAATATTTAAGTAACCAATAGTAGGCTGTTCATTTGTATCCAATTGGCAGCCGCATAAAGTCGTGTTAAAAAAAAAGTATTAAGCGACTAATTTAAGAATGCGTACTGGACATACATTTACTTTGCAATCTTGAACAAATTAGAATTTGTCGTGTTAAGATTACCGCACTTGTGCGATTATGTAAGGTGAAAAGCACTTGTGTTTAATTATACTGAATAACGGGTCTAAATGCAAGGTAATAAGACCCACTTTACGAGCAAGTGCGTTGAAAAAATAATTTCTGCTAACCGCGCTCATCTCAGAGTGATGGCTGAAAATCAGTGTTTTGTCTTCGGGCAAAAGATTACACTGAGCCTTGACCCTACTTGCTGCTGCACACATGTACATTCGTCCAAATGTATTCTTTGTATTTTTGTTTTTTTTTTTATATACTTAATGTACCTATGTTACCTACTACTATATGTTACATACATATTTGTCGCTTTAACTGTTTGTTTTTAACTTTAACTTGTAGCAAGGATGATATAAAGCTTGTAGCAATAAACGTATTATCTATCTATCTAATAAAACGCACATATTATATATTGGTCAAGTTGACAACACTGCCAACCCACAGAAAGAATTTAGGGGAATTCCTTAGGTATAACCATTGTTGCCATGATTAAGGTCGGGTTGCAACCTGTCATATTTATTTTGAAAATGGGAGAAATTTTCGAAAGTTCAACAACAAAAAAATCAATGAACTTCTTGCCGCACGCACTGAGCGCCTTGAGATTCAAGCCGATGAGAGTGATGGCGAGAAGCAGTGAGCGCGGGACGGAGTGGGGGTAGTGAGCGCGGGACGGAGCGGGCGCGTCGCAGCCGCGCCTCGCGCCATCGCGTAGGCGCGACTTCCTCACGCAACCCGCTCGGGCAACGGTTAAAAGTTTTGTACCTATCCGCGTAGTCCCTTTTAGTTAAGTTTAGGTCTTAGAGCTAGGTAAAATGATCTAAGGTTTAGGTGCAAAATCATATTCTGGCATTAACTACTAAAATTGTTTGCTCTGTCGCGGGCCGCAGAAAAATAGTCCGCGAGCCGCTGTTTGCCTACCACTGCCTTAGACAAAAGCCACACACTAAGTTATCCGCAGTCGTTCCGCAGAAAAAAATGTATGTAAATGATATAAGCTGTGGAAAAAATAGCGTGAGGTTGTGGCTCAGACTAAGGAAAAAAGAATAGATATGAAATACCTACGAAAAAAACGTGCATACCTAAATGTGAATCTGGCACAAAGATGGCGGCTTGCTTGCTCATGCGGCAGCCTAACACACTGCACTTACCCATAATAAATGCAGTATTATGCAAGTTCAACACTTTAAACAAGCACAATTTTCGCCTAATAACAAAATTTTCTTCAAAACACTGAAACAAACAAGTCGCGATGACAACTGATGTACTTGTTGTTCATTGTGAGTACTGTGACAAAACATGGCGACCGGCCGCAGTGAGGTATTCTGTGACGTCGCCAAGATAATGTTGCCATTTTTGGTAATGATAAAACTACTGTTGTCGTTTTTTACTTATGATTATCCTCATAAGTTAAAAAGAGATGCCAATATGTCAGAAACTATGCCGTCGAAATACATCACATTCCTATAACTACGTTCGTTATGCCGAGTCCTCTTTTTTTCTATAGTCTGAGGGTTGTGGTAAGCTAATGTCATTTCCATACATATTTTCTGCGGAACGACTGCGGAAAAGTTAGCGTGTGGCATGGCATTTGTCTAAGGCCTCAGTCCCCTATCTCTATGTAGTCTGTGAGTCCCCCCATGCACGTAATCAAACAATCAAACATAAAAGTACGAGTCCCCCCCTCAGAACAATAATATTCTTCTGAGGTCCCCCCTAGCTTGTTACATAAATCTATATTACCTGCCCCCCTAGACAAATGCCACACGCTAACTTTTCCGCAGACGTTCCTCAGAAAAAATGTATGCGGAAAAAATAGCGTGAGGTTGTCGTAAGCTAATGTCATTTCTATACAATTTTTTTGTATTTGACTTTGTTATTTGGATTTTTTTTCAAGGCCTTTGTATTTGAGTGCGGTTCATAATTTGATATCAGCGTTCGTGTGCGCTATTTGCACGCAAACAATCGTTCCAAAATTGCTCATGTGCGCATTTTGTATGCGGTATGGGTATGACGTCACCAATTGATGCTGACAGTGCTAACAGACAAGAGGTAGTGCACTGTCTCCAGAACTGTCAATGTCAAAGTCAACATCAGTTTTATTTTTATTTTTGTTCGAATTTATTTTTTCATTAGATTATTTACAATTAATAGAGAAGTGCTCTGTAAAGATACTGGAGGCACAATACGTCTCCCTCCAATTTTTCTTTTCAAATTACATTAACTGTCAACTTGTCAGACTCACAGAGGCGCGTTCAGGGCCTTCGCGCGAAGTACAACTTTTCGCTCTAACCCCGTTCAATGCCTTCGAGCGTGACAACCGGGTGAAACAACCGCCCGTTCAAGACCTTTGAGTGTCGGCGCGAGTTACAACCGAACAACCATCGAATTTGATGGTTGTAAAACGCTCTGACGTTTAATACGTCACTTTAGTGGATAGATAGGTTAGTTAAGTTAAAGTTATGTCATCATCATCATGTCAAATCTTAAAAAAAGCACACTAGTTTACTTTAATTTTTAAACTATTGTTCTAATGTCATGATAACGATAGCGAGTGCTCGCTTTGAGTTAGGCGGTACGGCCGCGGGTCGTTTGCATGCAACTTTTGCACTGATATCTGATTATGAACCGGGGCGCGTTCCGAGCCTACACTCCAAACACTCCGAGTTGTTTTTTGTCTTGCTCTAAGGTGTGGAACGACTTAAGTTGTTTTTATAACCTCAAATTTTGACATTACATACAATTGTATGTATAAATTGTAAATATATTTTTCACGTAATGTTTAAAGGAAAATTTGGAATAATTAGAAAATATAAAATTGCTTTTTTGTTTACCAGCAACCTTTTGGAGCAAAACATCACCATCTAAATCATAATGAGGAGTTCCGTCACTACTTAAAACTTATTGGAAGTCTTCCATTTCGCAAGTCATACAAGTCACACACAATAATAAATACTTAATAAATTAAGCTTTTAGATAATAAGGTTTTTATTAAAAATTAAAGTAAACTAGTGTGTTTTTTTTAAGATTTGACATGATGATGATGACATAACTTTAACTTAACTAACCTATCTATCCACTAAAGTGACGTATTAAACGTCAGAGTGTTTTTTAACCATCAAAATTGATCGCCAAAAAGTTGCGACTCTCGGAGGCTAGGAACGGGGTAATTGTGACAGCCAAACGTCATGCCGAAAGGTACGGAACGGCCATAGAGTAAAAAGTTGTAGGCTTGGAACGCGCCCCTGCACCGTTTGTAGCCATGGCCGGAAAAACCTTTGGAAAAGAAAATATTTGTTTTGGGTTTTGTTTTTGAAGTGGAAAGACTAACGATTTGTTTGTATTTTAAATAAACTAATAGTAATACAAGCAAATAAATAATTACTTAATTATGTTTGTGTGCTTGTAGGCGCACGTTCTAAAGTAGGTACTTACAAACTTGGTATTTGTAAATTTTTATTGTGTTATTTTCCTAACCTTTAAATATTATTGCCGCGAAAAACCGAAATTAATGTAACTACAATGAGATAGTATTTTTTCAGCTGTCCTTAGAAATCGTACATAGCAGTTATGGATGAAGATAACAATGATGGACCATTTACTGTCTGGCAAATGTTTAATGCGCCAACTATGGTATTGTTCAATAACTTAGAACTTGCATCTGATGGACTTGAGAGATTACTTACATCAATTTTGAAATTGTCTGGGTACGTACAGATATAGAATATACATTAAAGTCACATTATATTATAAGACTTACAGAAGTTATTCTAAGATACCAAACAAATTAGGTTGTACACATTTTTTTTGGGCAGCAAGGCTTTCTGTTTTACCTCTCGATCTGTTGAGTAGGGTCTTTCAAAGCCCAGGTTTTAGAAAATTACAAAATATATACTTTCAGTCCTTTCACACATGGGTTGTGACAATAAGTGTGTTGCAAACTTATCCTCAAGACGCAGAGTTTGAGACCCGTAGATTTTATGAACGAATAGCTGCATAGATGTAGCTATCGTTTTTGAAATAACATTTGATTGAAATCATGGTGTCACTGAAATCAGATTTTCTATAAAAATATTATGTATTGCATTATCTCGAGTCATTCTTTACGATATGTCCGCCCAAGGTTTGTCCATTACATATTTCCTTGAATATTCATGTATTGAATGATTGACAAGAGAATGCTTCTACAAGTTTCACGAAGTCATAAGTAGCAGCAAATAGTATCCAGCAAAAAGTTTGGTTTTTGAACCTGTGTCACCAAGAATTGCAGTCACAAGCATCATTACGATTTTACCTTATCGTCGTTGAAGTTCTAAGTCAAAATAGCAACGTTTACGAAGAGTGAAAACATTGCACAATTATACATAAATATACTATTATAATGCCGTTTCATTACCTACATACATTTCTTTGGATCCATTAGGAAAAATAAAACCGTTATAATGTTAGTAGGAATTTGTGATTAATGCGAAGTATTCGAAAAACATCATGTGGTCTTTTTTCCGCCAAAAATGACTTACGTGGTGTTAGAACTTCAATGACGTTACGCTTTAAAGCAGTGTATATCACAGGACATGCCTCCAGACAATGCTTAGTTGGTAGGTTCTTTAAATGATACAAAATTCAATTGTGACCAAAGGAATAATTAGGGTCACTGAGACACTAAAATGATTTACATTTTTTTGTTGATTGTTCTAGTTTAGTTTCAACTTTAGTTTACTGATTTCAAATAATTATATAAAAAAAGGCAATTGTTTTTAGAAAACTTCAGATGATTGAGTTAAAATGTAAGGTTTTTGAAAAATTAATTATATTTAAAATTCTGATTAATAACATTTAATGTCTGATTTGCAATGGTTTATTTTTTGTTTTAATACTATCCTATCCAACTAAAATATGTCAAAATAATTTCAACAATATTAGGGCATAAGAAGTGCAATAGGTGGAAGGTTAACGTTTAAGTTTTATAAGAAAAATCTTTCATTAACATATTGTCTTTACTTATACATTAGTAAATTTGCTTATAAAGAGAATTACTGAGCTTGGAAGATTTTATATAATATTTCGAGTAATATGTGATGTTGTTAAATAAAGTAACAACATTGCATTTTATTTGCAGAGATTTTTCTGAAGTTCTTGTCCCAAGACCTGGTGCATCAAAATATCCGGATCATTATTACTGTAGCTTTAACACATGGCTGCTTGGCAGACTATTCTATGTGTGGTCAGTGCAAGAATTGGAGCAGTAAGTTACTTATACACCAAGTTATACACTATAATTATTCAAAAGTAACTAAACCTAAGTTTGCTTATGGATATTTTTCAGACTATATTTGCTTAGCAAAGAAGCGCAGTTAAAAATATTGAACATTCTTCATATAAATGGAGCAACGTTTTATAAAAAGATACATATTGAATACTGTACCATATTGGTTACATTAATTGGTTATTATAAAGACAGTGAATTAGGAGCAAAACAAATAGAACTAAAGAACTTTGTGCCTGAAGACACAAATATTCCAGTAGCTCAACTAAATTTAGAACCTATATTTGTGAAAGTAGGAAATTTAGATACTTGCAAGAGGTTAATCAAATTGATATTAGAATTTCTATCACAAAGTATATGTCTGGATTTGATGCATATTGAAAATTGTCATGCTGAATATCAAAGTCTGTTTGGTCACATACTCTATATGGTACAACACTATAGCACAGAATTAAAATTACCATCATTGATTTTTTTTGTAGACTTGATAAAAAAATACAATTACAGTTCAATAGGCAGATTTAATGTTATATTTCCTAATACAATAATGGAAATATTATTAAACATAGAAGCACTTATTAATTCTGTTGAGACATACTATAAGAAAGGTGAACTGAGTGTTGTTTCAATACAAAAATTAAGTACAATAATTGAAGATTTATTAACATTTTCTGAAGTTAAACATGAGTATTACCAAGATGTTTTGAAGAATATATGTGCTACTATACTAAATTTAAAGAATTCCAAGCTGTTCACAAAGCAATTGATTGTCACTTGTCTGTCATTAGAACATATAGCACTACCCCAAGATTTGATTGACATAGACAGCATGGATGTATATGAAATTGAGGCTGTCTCATCATGCTATGTCAAAAATATATTATTGTTTGTATATACTAATAATGAAAAGAAAATATCTATAAATTTGCTAGATTGCTGGTACTTTAAGCAAACAATGTCCATTATACAAAAAATAAACAACTATGACAACAACGATTTGAATATGTGCATAGTAAATGATTACTTACAGAGATGCTGTAAGGCCTTGCATATATTGCAAATGGTTTATGTGAAAGCTAAGGATTATAGCTGTCTTAGTAAAGAAAATTTACTTAGTTCTAGAAACATTGAATTGATATGGAAAAAACTAATAAAAGTCACAACTATATATAAAAGAGAAATTTTGGGTTCTGATGATTTAATGAGAAATATTATGTGCCTTATGTTTGGAACTGTTCTGTTCCATGATATTAAAGTTAAAAGTGAGCTGCTCATATCACAAATTATATGTCTTCAAAATAACCCGTATTTAACAGAGAACTATATAAATTATCCAGATGAAGTAAAAATATTGATTTTACAATATTTATTGGTCATCAAGCTTACACTCAATCAACATTCTGGTGAAAATATCAGTAGCATAATAAATTTCATGGTAAATTCTTTGATAACAAGCAAGACATTAGTTGATTATAAACAGGTTAGTTTGTCCTGTATTCAAAATATTTATAATGAGTCACACCAACACATCAAAATATTACTATAAAAGTTACTGCATTTTATGTGCGTACTCATGCAAATAATAATTGTTTTTGTTTCATCAAAATCGGGTCAGGATTTCCAAAGTTACAGCGTGGTAAAGTTTCACCGCTTTTTTAAATTTGCGTTCGTTCGCGCGCTACTGCGATGACGTCACGCTGCGACTGTTATGTTCGATTGCGGGTGATGCGGAGTGTTTACGGGTATAAAATTTGATTTCTCAAATGGTTTGCACCAAATATTTTAAATGTTTGTTTTTGTATTTGTGTTAGCGATTACTTTAGATATTATTTTTATTAAATTGACATAGTGATGACAGAGGTTTTTGTAAAAGGACAGTCAACATTTTTATGGTTGCGCGATATTTGTCTGGAAATGGTGATTATGTAGCCGCTGAAATGCGAGGAATAAAACTGAATAAGTAAGTAAATGTCTAACTACTCATTTATTATTTCAATCTAATATTAGTATTTCAATCAAGTTTTATTAAAAGACAACTGTTTGTTTTTTGTCGAGTTACAAACTTACAAATATTTTCCAAGTTGACAAAGTTCATAAAAAATTTAAATGATAATAGAGGCAGTTTTAACAATTTTCATGTTTAACAAGCAGGGGCGACAAACATTTTCTAAATTTAATTTTTTAATAATAGGTTGGGGAAAAAGTTTCTTCGCATTTTTTAAGAAAATTCAAAACATTTTTTAATATAGTTTATTTACATTTAACTAAAGTATGTAGGTACCATTTTGTTCGATAACTTTTTGCCATCTTGTGGGTAGGGACATGATCCCATTGCTATAGAAATTTTGGGACTTCTGGTCAAAATACCGCGACAAGTGGTTTTGGCAGTCCTCTCGTGATGTTAACCTGACACTGCCTAAAGAATTCTGAAGAGACCGAAACAGGTGGAAATCTGAAGGTGCAAGGTCAGGACTATACGGCGGATGCATTAACACCTCCCAGCCAAACTCTCTTAATTTTTGCTGAGTGGCTAAAGATGTGTGAGGTCTAGCGTTATCATGATGAAAAACCACACCCCTTCTGTTGATTAATTCCGGCTGCTTTCTCTCAACTTCTTGCTTTAATCTCATCAGTTGTTCGCAGTAGAGTTCAGAATCGATGGTCCTGCTTGGTGGTAATAGCTCAAAATGAATAATGCCCTTCCAATCCCACCACACACACAGCATCACCTTGTTGCGAGTTAACCCGGGTTTCGCCACAGTCTGTGAAGCCTGACCGGCCTTTGACCACGACCTTTTTCGCACGTTCTTGTTGTACGTGATCCACTTTTCATCACCAGTTATCAGCTTCTTCAAAAATGGTTCGGTTTCATTACGTCGTAATAAAGAATCACAAATGAGTACACGGTTCATTAGGTTTCTTTCAGTGAGCTCGTGAGGTACCCAAATGTCGAGCTTTTTTGTATACCCAGTTTTTTTCAAATGCGCCAAAACTGTTTTGTGGTCAATTCCCAGTTCTTCAGCTACGTCGTAACTACTGACATGCCGATCTTGCTCCACTTTTTCAAAAATGGCATCCATTTTATCTGTAATAGGGCGACCAGAGCGACGTGCATCTTTGACATCAACATTTCCGGATTGAAAACGCTTAAACCAAATTTGTGCTACTCTCACAGACACTGCACTAGGTCCATAAACATCGCAAATTTTTTTCGCGGCTTGCGTTGCATTTTTACCTTTTTTGTAGTAAAATTTTAAAATGTATCGAATTTCTTCATTAGATTCACTCATCTTGGCGGTACGAAAAACAAATGAAAATCACACATTTTCCTAATTTGAATTTGGAATTATGTTCTTTAAAATTTAAACTTTCAATGATACCAAAACCAGCCAGATACAAATAGTATAGCCAAAGAGATTTTATTACAAGTTTATACATACTATAATGCGAAAAGACTTTTTCCCCAACCTAATAGATAGATACACACAAAAAGTTCATTTTATCCTTTATACCAAATAAACTGAGTGATGTTTTTTAGTTTGGGTGGCATCGATGTAAAGTGTGTATATTTAAAGTGTTGCGTATCTTCTATGTAAAAGTAATAATCAGTAAATTTATTACAGATCATTGAGAGAAAATTATGGCCATGAAGCCATAGGATATGTGCAGTTAAAAAGGGAAGGGAAGTAAAAAGGAATGGACTGTGAAATGCCGCATTACTCCGGACCATCGTGTGCACGTTAGGCCATATCATTACACTTTAAAATGCAATGAAGTCGGCAGCCGAATCACGGTAATAGTATAATACAGTATGTGGACTAGGCCCCTCTTTGAAATTTTATACCTATGGCCGCTAGGCATCGCTTGGTGCGTGGCGCGCGATAGGACTGCTCGCTTACCGACCGTGCGCTCTGTTTGACTGCGGCGAACTGCATTCGTGACAGACAGCCCTTGTAGCTATGCGATCCCAGATCGAGACGCGTAGGCATAGCGCGTGTTTCGACCGTTTCTATGAAGTCATTCTACTGTATATACTATTACTGTGGCCGAATATTAAGCGTAGCATGTGAAGATTGCGCTCCACTAAAATACCCAGTATCCATATGCCATGGTCTTATGTAATAAACACACACAAAAAAACACCCAGACCTCATACCTCAACTCAAATACTCAGACCTCACCAAGTTAAACTCATCTGTTAGTAATAATAAATAAATCATATTTACTTTTTTTGTTATTTTTTATGTAAGATCAATAAAACTAAAAGTTTGTTACACCTGACTTTACAGTCAGTGTTATAGGTAGGTACCGTTGTGATCTTGGTAAACATACTTTTGAAATAATATTACAAAAAACCTAGTGATAACTTGTTCTTTACCCCTGACTATCAACATACATGACTAACTTTATTAATTATCTACTACTGTAGTCTTCTTGTGTTGCTAGGTACGTAATAGGTACTTACTAACATAGGTATAACTAACATTTTAAGCCATTTGTGATTAGATTTAATAAACGTGGGTATGTTTTTTAAAACAAAAAGTCATCGCCAACGCCAACTTAAACCAGGGAGCGCGTCCTTCGCCGCTCTACAGTTTTAGATTTTAGGTATATATTGCTAAAAAGAAATACTTTTGGATGTATATAATATAATAATAATAATAATAAAGTAAAAAACTTAAATTTAAGAATATTTTTAAATAAATGGATAATAATAATAATGGACACAAAACTTGCGTCTAAATAATCTTCACAACAATGCACGTGACTAGAGGCTGTAAGAGGATCTGCTCTTCTCATAACTTTTAACCACTTTTCCGAATATTTTTATTATATGGTACAGAAAAAAATACTTTTTGGGATGTTTTTACTGGAGTTAGTACACATAGGGACAATACAATATTTCTTAACCATTTTATTCATTCTCTATAAGAAAAACAATTAAATTTATAGCGAAACCGCGAGAGCGCAGTATGTAAGTAGATGTACGCAAGCACCGACTCGCAGCTCGCAGCGTGACGTCACACGTTGGCGCGGTCGCTTAGCCGGATTTTGCCGCGGAGGCCTTACTTTAACGTTTAATATCTCAGTCATTTTTGAAGATAGAAAAAAAATAAAAACAGATTCTTTTTTTTCGAGTTACCTATTTTTTAGATATGCTGATAACAAAAATCATTGGTGTGACTCATTGTGTAAAATATAAGTTAAAAATCGAGTTTGAAACTTTGTCTTTGTTCTATTCTGTACCTCTATACATAAATTTTAATTTATGGGGTTGGGCTCTGTCTAACACTAAGAAAAAGCAGAAAAATTGTATATTTTTCTGCTTTTTCTTATATGTATGGACATTTATAATATGTATGTATGTATGTACATTTATAATTTGTGAATTCTAAGTGGCTCCTCAATCCACATGTATGGATTGATGTGAATTAATATAACTTTTGATGTACCTACTACTTACTACTTCCGAAAGTTCGCCTATAATATTAGCTGAGTAATTTAAGCGCAGTTTGGTAGCCAGTAAGCTTTGCTTTTGAGGCTAAAGTAATGAAGAAAGTGAAATTTGTCCATTGCTTAAACCCTTTAAGTTTGATCACATCACATTCCATTTAGAAATTTTCTCTGAAGATACATTTATGTAAAGTACAAGGTAATTTTTTGCTTATTTTAATCCTGTGGCAGGATGATCTGCTATACATATAGAAAAAAAAACGCAAACTTATTAAAAATAAAAAAAAGTGTTAATATAGGTACTCCAACCATTTTCTGATGGTTTACCTCTCGTACTCAACTCACATTTCTTTGCCATTCGAAAGTCGGGAGCAACGCATTCTTGGAACCCCTACCACTATTTCGTTGTTAATAATTATTTCTTTGTAAACCCTTATATCTATGAGACTAAAAGGTTCAGAATGTAATGGTGTATAAGTGATATAAACTTTCAAACAAAAATTGCAAAATGTTATCATTGATTTTTACCCTTCTTACTTATATTATCAATATGAGTTACACTTATATTAGATACTAACATAACCAAATATCTCACATTCGAAAAATATAACAATTATATTACTTCATGTTACTTTTCTGTTTCAGATTATACCATTATGTCCTTTACTTCTGCTGAATAAAGTTTTCACGGCAAGTAAGCTATTAGCTGAAATATATATGCCAGCACTGCTGACTAAGAATTTGGACATGCAACTAGAATTAACTAAATCTTTACCGGCTATAGTGTGTATTTCATTAGGACATTACAGAGTTTGTATCAATACAGAAAGTGGAAATGTTGGTCAAGTTTTGTTCAGCAATGAAGATTTAATAGTTGGGGTTACTTGTATGAATTGTCATACAAAAACACTGACAATTATACCAGATCCCATAGTATTATTTGATATAAATAACATCCCTACTCTAGACAAAATGTCAACTGTTTCTGGATTAAAAAACATACTATTAAAATTTGCCAATTCGGGTCACTATACAAATTTAGATGAAACGGGATATTGGAACTTGATATCATGTTTTTGCAGACATTTCTATGTGTTTAAAAATGGATACTTAGAAGAAATTCTTAATGTGAAGAATTGTCATAATATCCTAACGGCATTAAGTACATTTTTGAATAAAAAATTGGTATGTTATATAATTTCATTCAAACAACATATTTTAAAGACAATTGCATTTTTGGCGTACCTATTAAAGTGATTTTATTGCTCAGTAATCTAGTGATAATTAATTTTATAGCTATGCATAGATACTTGTACCTTTGTGGCTCAATGACAGTTCTAAAAACTTATATTTTTTTTTAGGTAAACAATGATGTGGAATGGAACTCACATAAAGATACAGCTTCAGACTTATGCATTAATTTACTAGTAAAAGCTACAAAGCAAAGTTTAGAAAGCAATGATTTTGCCCTACAATCACAGACTTTAAATCTTATTAAAGAATTAGGATATAATCCAAATGAGAAAATTGTCCTTCCTGTCACCAAATTATTTGTTTACTACATTATGCATCCGCAATGTACTCTAGCGCCCAAAGCAGTAGTATATTTAAGAGATGTATGTGAGGCTCAGGGACACACGCCGAATCAAGTATATCATCGATATAAGAAAGATTACTGTAGACTTTTTGTTGACTGTAGTCTATATTGCGGCAAGGACTTTGCAATTGCTCTTCTTAAAGTCGTAAGGGCATTCGGATTTGTCGGCTACAGAGATTTTATTTCAAAAGATGTTCACCACTTTCTGCCGTATTTGATACCATACTCTGTTACAATAAAAGAAGTGCCTGCAATGATTGAGGAGATTGCTTCATTAGTCCAATGTACAGTTTCCGATTTTTT
This sequence comes from Schoenobius gigantellus, assembly GCA_963935595.1. NCBI lineage: Eukaryota > Metazoa > Arthropoda > Insecta > Lepidoptera > Crambidae > Schoenobius > Schoenobius gigantellus. The sequence goes on from OZ012543.1 coordinate 34,506,237, forward strand.
GACGGAAAGGTTTCCTCATATTTACGTCCATGTTTACTTGAACGAAACAAATGACGTTGGTATCCAGTGTTACGAATTACTGGCAGATTTGACAAATACACCTGTCCTAACTTTAGTCAAGAAGCATTTTAGAGTGATTTTGACAGAGTTTCTATTACAATATTGTTGTAATCCATTGAAAGTCATAACTGCTTGTAAATATTTGGCCTGCCATGATCCAGACGTGAGTTCATCGAATTTATCTGATAGTACGCCAATGACAGCTACACAGATTGCAGATTTCCTGAATCCTAAATTCTTAGGTATTCTAGCGTATTTTGATCATAAACTTGTAAACGCAAAAGTCGCGTTATCTGTAAAACGGAAAGCTTTAAAAAGTTTTCCTGACATTATGCAATTGATGGGAGTAAAGTATTTGACACCGTTGCGTTTTAAAGTCTTAGCAACATTGAGATCAGCACTTCCTTTAGCTAAAGAGTTTCCTAAAATACTCGCTGAAGCGTGGGGTGCATTCATTCATAATATTGATACAATGTCTTTGGGGCCGCTATTAACGAATCTGGCTGTATCTTTACTTCAGCAATTACAATTTGCTCCAAAAGAAATCAATAAAATATTTCAATATCTCGTACTAAATAATGAGAATTTACTAAGCTCCCACATATCAGATTTATTTTTCTTGGAAGCCACAGAAATAACAGAAAAGGTTAAGATAGTAGTCAAGAGACACGTAAAGAGAACTCAACCGGAAGGTTTTCTTGACAAAGTCAAATGGTACTTGAATCATTTGAACCAGGACATATCAACCGTGAAAGCTCATGCGTTCGACCAGTTGAATAAATTATTGAAAAAGAATAGACACGAGATACATAAAGCTATTTTTGGAGGCAAAAATATTGATCCAGTTATTGTTGAACTTATCGACTCATTATTGCAAGGTGTGTCAAGATACTAGTAATGATTACTTACTTTATGATTTATTAATGTCTGTACAGTCAAAGAATTTAAATGTTTAACAGGTTGACGATTATTTTTATTTAGTCGTATAATACCAATACATAAACTACCGATAGTTTGATAGTTTGTAAATCGCTCATTTGTATTTATAATAAAAAAATCTTTAACCTGCTATAAACATTAAAATTTTTGGATATCCTATTCCCGTTATATTTAATCCTCTGCAGGCAAGATGTAGCATTGTAGTGGCATAGTCGATGGGGGTCGGCTGGCGACATGGTTGGGTACTGTGTCGCCTGCATTGCACTCGACCCCTACGATTATGGAAGCAGCTAGGGGACACCAGCTGGTCCCATGCCTCTGGTGGAGAAGGGAGGCCCGTATTTATTACGGGCCAGGCCAAGCGACTTACGCGTGCCAGCGCCCTGCGCATGCACGTAGTCGCTTATCTTATGGCCGGAGAGGTGTTCCCGAGGGGTTTAGTGGGTAGTCGCGGCCTAGTGCCGTGTAGTCCCACACACCCTTGCCCTTACCCAAGGGGCACGGAAGGTGCGCAAATGCATTCCCCTCGTTAAAAAGAAAAAAAAAGTGGCATAGTAGATGCTCTACGTTTTCGTCTTCTTTGAAAGCCCTATAAATTTTGGAACCGGCATGTCCCATTCTGGTAGCATGAGCTTATTGTCAAAATTTTCGGTTAGTGCACCTAACAATGGGCGAGTCTGGTATCTGTTTGCGCTCAGTGAAAATTTTAGCCAATAATACATGTACACGAAGAACTTGGCGTGCTTCATTCCCTTTTGGTTAACACATTCTCCCTGGTGCCTCCTCTTGTTCTTTGGTGCAATCGACGGTATCAACATCGCCAATACAAGGGTGACCGACCACTAAAATTTTTAGATGGTGCGAGAACTCAAAGTTGCGCTCTTCCAAATACAAAATTTTATTGAAGCAATTTTTAACTCGTGATGAGGCTGCTTGTCCACCTGCACGCAAGGTCCACCCATAGCAGGACATTATTTTTATAGCCTGTAAAATGTAGTACTTACTTGCATTGCATTTTTTCCTCGCGCAACTCTGGCACTCGGCGTCCCACTGATGCAACTGACTGACAGTGTCCGCCTAATGACTAGGGCTAGCACGAACATTTGCCTCAAAGTATTCGTATCGTCAATGACGTCATCGTGAAATATTTGTACGAGAATTTTAGTTCCAAGTACTTGCTTTCCAATCTTGTTACTGTAACTGTTGTACATGCAACCGTTTGTTTTTTTTTTTTCAAAATAAAAATGCTTTTCGCAGGTTGTAAAGATACAGATCCCCAAGTGAGTGCGGCAAGTGGTAGGTGCATGGGCCAGCTGGGCGCCATAGAAGCGGGTCACTTGCCCCGGCAGTACGTGCAGCCGGACCGTTCGCCCTTCGCCTTCTCGATTGGCGACGAGTGTTTCGCTGCCACGGCTCTAGTGGAACTCTCTAGAGCGTTCCAATACGAAAAGGACACCATGGTTTGTTGACATTTGTTGTACACTTAATGTTATACAGGGTGAACATATCTCGGTGATATCTCTTCCTGCCTGCCCAACTAGTAATGGACAATATCACATTTTATAAAAAGTGTATTTTCTTGTATGTATGAGATGATGTTTTATAAAAAGTGTATTTTCTTGCATGTATGAGATGATGTAGTATATAATAATCTTACGTTAAATTTGTGGGTCTTTTAAAGCGTCTGGCAACGGGAACCGTCGGGAGCGTGAGGCAATGTAGACATAATTTATTATAAAAAATCAGTACTGAGAATGTAAGAAAAGTTCGCTGTGTTATTCTAAAAAGAGTATCGATCCAATCTCGCAATAGTGCATGTCACTGAACGTCAGCATAAACATAATGCCACTAGCTTTATTTGTAAAAAAATAAATAATGTTTGTGGACCCTGGTATCTGGGTGGTTATTTTACGCGATTTTGTAATTTTATTTAAAGAAAAAGAAATTGCCAATTATTTTGTTATTGTTAATAGAACATGGATTGCTACGCGTTGACGATACAGGAGATATTGAAAATGTACGACATATCACCAACCGGCAGTAAGAGAGATGTTTGGAACAGTTTTCCCGAGCATATGCATCAAATCATGCATCCTCTATTAAGTTCCAGGTATATTAAGTGTATTTTTTCATTAGAATGTAAGGTTTTTAAGTAGCATGAATATATGTTAGGAATAATATTAAAAAACCTATAACTTCTCTTTTAGATACACATTGGCGTACCCGTCGCAACCAAAAAAAGCGCATCCGTTATTTGGCTCTCAGTATGCAACCACATTTTTGGAGTGGGCCCACAAGTAAAAAATATTTTTTTTATTACATCTATTCAGAAAGAGCTAACTACTTGGTTCTTCGTAAACAGGCACCTAAGTAGCTTTTTGACTCAGTTAAGTTATTTATTAAATATAGCTATTAAAACTATTTTACAAAACTATTTTACATTGTTTTTTCGAGAGTGAGAGCCGACATAAAGACATTTGCCGACAGCAAAAATATGTTTAGCAAGAAAGAGATAGCATGCATCTTTCAGTAGTCGATTTCCCCTTGTAATTTGTCTAATTATTTCTGTTTGTTTTTTCACAATTCGTTAGGTTGGGATTTTAATATAATCCCAATTTTTTGCATTATGTTTTATGCTTATTTTTTTGCATTAAACCTCATATAATTATTATTTTTTTTGCAGTTGGGCGGGTCAGTTAATCCCTCTGATTGAATCGGAGAGTATTCGCGAACTATTGCGCACCGTCCACCCGAGCATGCGCCGTGATGTCAGAACCCTGTTTCTGTTTCTACCCTACGTGCTGCTTCACGCTGTCATGGCAAATAATAATTCACAATATATATTGGAGGAAATGTTGGCTGTAGTTGGTTAGTTTTTTTTAAATCAAATAAGAAAGGTACATACGCCACATTCAGTAAAATACAACATCTTGTACCTTATTAAATGTCGCGTTTGCACATAACAAAATATTTTCAGAAATAGGGGTTGAGCCTTGATTTCTACCTTCTTTATTTGTACTTTATACATTATTATATTTTTTGTATTTACGTTTGTAATATTAGAAACATTGAGATCAAGTAGGAATTTTTGTCAAATGATTATTATTACAAAATTAATTAAATATTGAATAAAAACAATTATTTTAACAGGTTTGGAAAATTTTGATAATAACAAAGTGGCCACTGAAAAATTGAAATATAAATTGCTACGGCATATTAGAATGACACCTAATGTTAATTCAGTGCAAGTTGAAGAAGGAAATCAGGTTAAATTAAATATTATTTTCTTTTCTTTTTCTCTATTTTATAAATTCATGAGAATTATTTTTCTTATGCACCAAATTTTAAATCTAAGTTATTTGCCTAATTATTGACTTTATTTCTTAAGCAACATGCTTTTTGCTTGAATTATCATCCAACCGTTATATTTCAGAGGAAATACAGTAAAACAGTGTATACATTATTGGACTTCTTGAATAGATGGATATTAGAGTATGCTCATTTAAAACAAAATCCGATGGGAAATAGTAACTATAAGTAAGTGTTCATAGTTCTGTTATGGCAATTTATAAGTATACTTTTTTAATCATCACAGCTCATATACGTCCCCACCGAGGGGTTCGAGCCTACCCTATGTTAGGGTGATTAGGCCTTAGTCAACCACGCTAGCCCAGTGCGGATTGGTCGACTTCACATACACCATTGAATTTCTTCTCAGATGTATGCAGGTTGTCTCACGATGTTTTCCTTCACCGTAGGAGCGTCAGACAAATGTACATATGAAATTCGAAACGAAAAACACATTGGTACATGGCGGGTCTCGAACCCGGACCTCCCGATTGCAAGGCAAGTGCCGAGTCCACAGCGCCACCGACGCTCTGCTATACTTTTTTAATCCTCATTATTCTATTGTACATTGAAATCTACTGCAAATATAATTGATGTTTATTTTGATGCTTTGCAGAGCGATTGCTTCATTTTTGAAGAAATTCGACAAACTTACAATAGCGCGGGGTAACTTCGTGTGCGGTGAACTGGAGCGAGCATTGCAGTACTTGGAATTGTATATGGACGAGAACAAGGACAAGATGCAAGAGCAACTGCCTCTTCTTGCTGAAATATATGCATTGTTGGACGAACCGGATTCGGTAGCAGGTGAGTGGATGAAATGGTCCGGTGAAATGAGTAGTTCCAAGCAAGCAAATAATGTATGTCATTTGTCAAGCTTTGAAATGAAGTACCCGCTTCGTTTTCGCCTTTTAAGGCGTTGTCTTTGTCGCACAAGCACTGACGTATATTATGACTATTGGACAGGCTTTCTCATAGAAATGACAGTCAATTTTTTGTGCCGATTTCACAGTTGGAACTGATCAGTCTCCTTAGGCCATTTAGTAATTTTTTAAATTTATTTGTGTCATTTTGTGAAACAAAAAATTGATTAATAAAAAAGCACAACTTTTCGTTTCACACACACTTGTATGCGCCATCTTCTCAGCTAATAGTGTCAAAATGGCGCAAAACATATAGGTCCTAAAGCTCTGACAGCCGACAGGCCAGGTTTTAACAGTTATGTAAATATATTAAGGGGAAACGTCATGTATATACGACAGAGATAACGCTCTACAAATCCAAAACAAGTGGATTCTCTTTCCAAAGCTCTAAGTGCATTTTTACCATCGGGTGCTGTACTTACGCCAAATATATTAAGAATCTTAAACTAGTTGAATAGAATATAAAAAAAAACAATAGATTCTACTACTGATTGTGGACAGTGAACCTTTGGGATTCAATCCCATTTTAGAGGCATTAACCTGAATGGTGTCGAATCATTTCTTGTATAAATAAATGCCTGTAAAATTCAAATTAAATTGAGTTGGGTTTGAGTTTATTATTAACTAGCATTTCCTGCGACTTTGTCTGTGTGGAATTAGTAATTTTTTATCCAATCTGCTTATATCATTCCCTACAACACACTCCAAAACTCCAACAGGTCTCCATATCAATTTTCATCTAAATCGGTTCAGCGGTTATTGATTCCCCATACAAACTTCTACCCCCCTTTTCACCCCCTTGAAGGATGATTTCTGCCATAAAGACTATTCTATGTCCTTTCCCGGGACTCAAACTATCTCTATTCCAAATGTCATCTCAAATGGGTTCCGCGGCTTAAGCGTAAAGAGGTAATAAACAGACAGACAAACTTCCGCATTTATAAAATTAGTATGGATTGGGCTACTGTGTTAGTCTTGATCAAAATGGAAATTGTATCGTATAATAGACTTTTAAATTAATAGAAGTATAAGGAGTGAAACCTAAATTTCTTTGTAGGCGTACTGTCAATGAAAAGATCGGAGCCATCACTGAAAGAGCTAATTTTGACGCAAGTGGTAACCGGGCGGTTACAGGATGCGGCTCTTTGCTACGAAAGACTCGCTCAAGAGGGACAGTTGGATAGACACAGTTTAAAGGTATGCTGGATTGTTGTAATTGATTTAGAACATAACACTAACAATGCTACACAAATGTCTTGGTTAATAGCTTCTTGTCACTTCTTCACTTCATCTTAAGGTACTGTTCCATACTAACAACCAGTCACTCGATGTTAACTAAGGTGTAGCCATTTCAAATAATTTGGGTGTTCTTCTTTTGATAATGTGTCAGGAACCTGAGTGGTGAGCGAGGCAAATGTTAAATAGTACCATTTCATTTTCCTAGCTTAATTCTGTTTGAAGAGGCCTCAGTGTAGAAAAGTTTTTTTCAAAAAAAAACAAGCGTTAAATGTATTGCGAAAGTTGTATGTGCATCTTATAAAGGATAACTAGCTTTCCGAGCCGCAACTACGCCCGCGTAGTTTTTCGTTTATCCACGAGAAATAAAGTTATCCCCTTAGTAAAAAAAATATTCAAACTATAAAGCGAATTTTTAAAAAGTCCCTTTGAAATACGAACAACAGAAATTTAACCCCTATTACACAATTAAAAATTTTCACAAACGCTAAAACAGACGTTTACTTCTTTTTATTAGTAGCCCAAAAATAAAGTTTCATGTTTCTAGCTTCAAAAAAGACGGACTTTCATACAAACTTTAAAACCCCTATTTCACCCCGTTAGGAGTAGAATTCTTGAATTAAATTTTGAAAGTTCATGGGTTTCATTTCTAAAGTGTACGCTCGGCGATGATGAATAGTCTGTCATATGCCACTACACAGCTTTGATGACCCTTGCATAATGTTATTTCAACCCAATCAACAAGCAGAATGGAGTGGAGATAGGCTATTTTAAATATGTCACTGCACGGTTAACACACCGTTTCACATATCTGGTGGAAACACCCATACCGTTTTACTGATTGGTTACCCATCCTTGCACTGCACAGCTTCCTAGAATATTATCGTATGTTTATGTCGTATAATACGATATTGTATAATACACGAACTACCGATATTTTAAGAGTTTGTAGAGTTTCATAGCGCCCCTTTTGTTATTATAATACGACTAAATTAGAAAAAAAATAACTGGCTAAACATTGGAATTCCGCGTCTTTAAACTGAGTCCTTGTTGGGGTTGTAAATTTCAAATCTTAAAGGGACCACATACCACATATACTATAGGCGACTGTAGCATTGACTGTGAAGCGAGCCATGCAGACGACGCTAGCACTAAGTCTTCCTCGGGTAATCTCATTATGGGCGAAATTATTATAAATAAAAAAATACACTGCATCATTCGATTATTGTATATACAAATGTTTTCTTTTTGACCTTGACTCTTATGCCGCTATCAAAATGATGTTTTTCTTAATGCAAGTGTGATGCTTGACGTGTTGTTAACTGTACTTCTAGGGCATGATCGACTGTTACTTAGGCTTGGATCAGCCTTTCACCGCTTATAGACTGCTTAGTGAACACGAACTACAGGACGATCTGATGGAGCTGTCGGCTGAGCCGTTGTGGCGCCTCGGTAGATTTGACCAGCTCGAAGAGTTAGCTAAGAAACCAATCGTAAGTATTCAGTTATCTTGGAAGCACTCTCTTCCAGAGAACAGGACAAAATAAATGTCTGTCTCTCTTGTCTTGCAACGAAGGGAGTTCGCTCTCGCAATTTATATTTGCTTCAGTCTGTTCTATTGGTCTTGAAATTCAGTTATGTTTTGCACTTGTTTTAGCCCCCATGCCGTGAGAACTGGGGTTTGCTCATGGGGAAAATTCTTCTCGCATACCGAGCGCAACATTGTGAACGGTTTGAGATAGCGTGCAACGACGCTAATAGTAGGCTCATAGTGCAAATGGACGGCGAGAGTAAGGGCGAGAGCGCTTTGAGAAGTGGTTACCAAAGTGTGCTTGGCCTACACATCGTTACTGAAGTGAGGCATTTAGGCGAAGTTCTCCAAAGGTAAGAATGAAGTAATAAAAATCAACTCATTGATGAAAGATTTAATGGAAATGGTAGGATATGGACGCAAGACTTGATTACCATGTTTCGACTGAATACCTTTGTTGACGATATTTAAATAAAGGTGCTTCTCCATTGCGGCGCATGGCAACGTTGACTTAGCTTCGCTATCTTTGAAATCGGTAGTGTAAACTTCCACTGCAACCCACGGACATGCTCCGCGTGAAGAGACGTCATTAGTACATGCGTTTCCTGATCGCATATGTCACTTACGCAAGTCAACGCTGCGCACCAATACATTGTTGCTGCGTAGAATATGCACACAGTACTTATTACTTATTACTTTCTTCATTCAGTAGTACATGCCGGGTCGACGTCTATTCGTGACGTCATCAAGCTCCGTGCCCGTAGCCGTGGGTGGCTACTACTTTAGTAGGTAAGTACAGTGGAAACGTCGATCCACGTGGGCTGACGAGCGGACATATGCAGCTAAGCTGAGCGTATACATCGTGCACCGCATACGCAGCAGTGGAGCAGCGCCTTAACGGTGTAGATTTATGAACTATTGCCATTCTAACAGGTTAAAACATCTCAACGACGGTGACACACAAGCTGCGGAAATCCTTAATCAGTTACTAGAAGAGTGGCGACGGCGTCTCTCTGTCGTACAATCCGATGTCCGCACTATCGAGCCCCTTCTGAGGTTACGGCGAATTCTTTTGCATCAGACGCAAGTAGGTACTCATAAACTATTTGTCGCACATTTTATCAAGCACATAATTACGTGGACGGTGCTACAGCGATATAATACATACGTTTGTTTGAAAAAAGGCCGGCGGCCTGCCATTTGATGATCCCTTATGCAGTATCCCTCGAAATGAACCCTATCGTCGTTCAATTCTACCATTATTGTAGGATAGTGCGATAGATTAGATGTGAAAATTTTATTACTTGATCATGAAAATATTTGAACGGATTAAAATGAAATCTTACTTTCTAGGAGCTACTTGAGCCAACACACCCAATAACAGCTGGATCATTAAAATCGTGTATTGGCGATTTGTGGTTGCAGAGTGCGAAGCACGCTAGGAAAGCGGGCATTTTTCAACAGGTTTGTGTTTATTATTGGTTCTCATCACATTTGGGCTCGAAAAGGAGGTCGCAAAAATCTCCCCAATCGATGACCGAGGTACTACCGTGGTCTCTCGTGCCTTACCACTTTGTAGAAATATTCGTTTGAAAGCAGATCGCATCGGACACGCCCACACGACCCATACCTATCCCCGATTGGCTACGTTTTTTTACTACGATTTGCTACGGCCAATTATAGACAGACATCTGGTTTCATTGATATCGCTCTTGTTGTCAGTCTGCTTTACGCTTTACTATTGGTGAATAAATGGAGCGGGGCGTGGTCTGACACGATTGTCATCGTGCAGTGTGCAAGCGACTTTCGACGTAGGACTGGTAAGGTGCCAGTGTCCTCGATAGTACACATGGAAAGAAATACTCTTTAATACGCTGAATAATATACCAACCCTATTTTTTTGTTCTGGTTATTTAGAAACAGTAAAATTTTTTTTTCGTTTTAAAAGAAAGTACGCCGTTTTAGACCCACACGTTTTATCAACACAGATTACATATTATGCTTCATCTAAAACAATTAATCTTTTATACTCAAAAAACTGTCAATTAATGTCAACTTGACAGCTATAAGTAAATTAATTAGCTAACAGTAATTTGCCCCTGCAATCCTAAAATTCATCGATAGATAGGTAGCGACAATGTTACTAAAGTAATTTCTTATCAACTTCAAGTCTCTTTTGAATGGTCCATCCACTATCTTTTGTTAGTGATACATTACATTTGGTCACTATAGATCGTATTTTAACACTTTGTAGCGTTTTGTTACTTGCCCAGAGACAGTTGCTTTGCAAGTTACAATGCTAATATTTTTTTCTTATGATTGTTATTATTACATTAAGATGTGTTTTTTGATATAACTGCACGATACACCAATACTTAAGCAAAAATTAACTTAAAAAAAATATATTGTAAACACTACAGGTTTTGTGGAATCGAAACTAAACACAAATGAACACCTTATGACAAAAATACGTATATAGAGTAATTTACACTTTTATTTATTTATAATCTAGTTTTATTTAAATAAATAAAGGAAATGATATCGTTTTCGGAATCCGTGAATTTTTCTCTACATTTTGGTACACATGGGCAATGTATGGACCATTTGGTGACCTCCTTGTCGTCTTTTTATATCTGTTCTTTATCTTCAGAACCGTTAGTCTTCAAGTCAGGTTCATCCAAACCTTATTTATAATTTTATTGTATTTTTCAGTCATACATGTATGTCTTAAACGCCGAGGGGTATCATCCAGAGGAGTTGTTTATAGAAAAAGCTAAGATGTACTGGGCTAGGGGTCAACAGGAACATGCGTTTACGACTCTACGACGAGGCTTAGATGAAGCATACCCCAACGTTGCGAACCTTAATTCGGAGCAAAGGTATTTTCCCAATGACAAGTTTAGTAGAATGTATTCTCACATCAAAATAACGATAAAGGCGACTTCGCATTTATTCTTCGCTGTGTGGTTTTTTTTTCAACAAATCTTTTCGCTGTCTAATTTTTGATTGTGGAAAAAAAATGAAACAGACATCACGATTACCTCATATGTTTACATTTTAAATTATTTAGGATTTTATAGACGTTTCGAACATCATTGATATTATTTAAGTTCATGACGTAAGCGCTTAGATCATTTAGCCTTCTGCCACATTTTGCGGGAGGCGAGGTAAACACGCATGGCACCCTACGAAAATCTAGCATTCAATTACAGATACGCACACTATGAAATTATTACCTAACAATAAAGAAAAACACACACATCGACAAATTAACGTGTATCTACGCAATCGCCCGCAAATCATGCCCGTGTACTGTGTTGAGCTACCAACGTACCATTGTATTTTTCTATCGTAACGGCATAAAAAATACTTCAAAATTGTACTTAAATAAAACACGTTTATGTATATTTTATACTTACATGTGATAGGAAATGCTATAGTCTTGAAGATTTGAGTTATACTGGATAGCCTTTTGCAAGAGCAAACTGCACAATTAACCATTTTTTATGAGCTCGCGATACGAAACGACACCTAATGGCAGCGGCCGCGCGTTAACTAGTTTTATATAACGTGTATGGTCATATGGTCAACGTAAATTGGCAGAGGGGTTCGCCCAGCCTTGCTATCTCCCGTCTGAATGCTCTAAGCGTAAGCGTTAATCATGCACACAAACCGATATAAAATGGTAACCATTATTTCAGCAAAATATGTGCCAAGGCGAAGTTGTTAATAGCGAAGTACAACGACGAGACCACAAACGTTGATGTTGACGTTAATATCGGCTACTACAAAGAATCTGTGGATGTCTTCAAGGAATGGGAGAAGAGCTTGGTCTGTATATGAATGATTGAACGAATATATACTTTATTGCACAAAGAACAACTTAAAAAACAACAAATTATAGAAATACAAACACAAGAGGCGGCCTTATTGCTAAATAGCAATTTCTGCGAGGCAACCTTAGGGCTAAGTAAAGAGTGAAATTATATAATGGAGCAGAAAGTGCATAACATAATACATACTTACAATTAATATAGATAGATATATATATATATATATATATATATATATATATATATATATATATATATATATAGATAGATATATATATATATATATATATATATATAATAATGATAAACTAATAAACATAAATATTATGTACATTCTTTAGTATATCTTCTAATATATAAAATTCTCGTGTCACAGTGTTTGTTACTGAACTCCTCCGAAACGGCTTGACCGATCTTTATGAATTTTTTTGTGTATGTTCAGTAGGTCTGAGAATAGGTCGTAAACTATTTTTTGTTATGGCGAAACGTAAGTTCGCCGTTATTATGGCGAAACGTAGTTCGCCGGCACAGCTAGTCTAATATATAAAATTCTCGTGTCATAGTGTTTGTTACCGAACTCCTCCGTAACGGCTCGACCGGTCATTATATTTTTTTTTGTGTATATTCAGTAGGTCTGAGAATAGGTCGTTAACTATTTTTTATTAAGGCGAAACGTAAGTTCGCCGTTATTATGGCGAAACGTGGTTCGCCGGCACAGCTAGTCATATTATATTATGTATGTGTTTTCAATTATTGATGCATTTTTAAGTGAGTATGTGCTATAACTTTTTGTCTCTCATACATGATTTTTCCATATTAACAGTGATGACACCCATTGATTTGACCATTAATTACTACCACTAGTCAATGGTCGCGGGTGGACAGGCTTTTTTGATTAATTGTGAAGTTAACACGTAAATCGGAATAGTAAAGACTTCTTTTGTTTTTTTTATAAGTATTAATATCTATTTACTTTACGAACATAAGTATAATATTAAAGTTTTCCATCTTTTTGAAGATATATAATGACGTATACTACTTTAGTCGGCTCTTACGACATCCACGGGAAGAAAAGGCGCCGACACTTATCCTAAATCCTTCACCGTATGTTTATGGCACTTCAAATACAGTGTTTCTGCATCAAGTGCACATACGAGCAAAAGGGAGTCATTTTAGTGGTAAAATAATAGAAAAAAACATTCCACATTTTTTTTTTGTATTTTAGGGGCCATTTAATTATAACACCGTTATAACTCTTGAATGAATAGACAAATATCAATGAAATAAATGCCAACGTGATCCCTAAAGATCAATAGTACTGTCTAAATACAAATTTTGTGAACTATTATCATACAAAATTAATGACAGAGGATTAAAAAATGCGTTTTTTTTTGTTTTTTTTTTTTTTAATTAAAACCCATTTTTTAGGTCTGTTTGGGGTCGTACTACGAGAAAGTGAGCAGCTCCGAGTCAGCAAGCCTTAATGTAGTGTGGACTCGGAAATTATATGCGTTGAATAGCTACGGGAAGGCCTTGCAATACGGTCACAAGTATTTGTACCAGAGTATGCCGAGAATGTTGTCTATATGGTAAATATATTAAGCGCGTAATATGTAGCTTCTTTAGGGCCTTATTTTATTTACTTCGGTGAAGCTCTTGGTTTTCATCTCGCCTGATAGTGGATAATGACAATAAGGCCAAAGACAGTTTTGTCTACTCATAAATCATCATCATCATTTCACCCGAGAAATCCTCCTGTTGGACACAGGCTGTCCCTAAATATTTAAATCGATCGGTTCTGTGCTGATCGCGTCCAGCGATTTCCTGCGATCTTTATCAGATCGTCGGTTCATACTTGTGAAGGGCCTATCGATGCTGCTACATGGCCGTCATTAGTACAACACCTGTTGGGGCGGAAAGGTATTCGCCTTTCCGCACCAACAGATGTTCCTCCTCGCGATATGCCATACTCACTGCTATAAAAGGTTAGCAATTCTTTGGACTATGTTAATTACCATAAATTGCCTGTGGATTTCATCATGTCTGATTCTATAACGCAGAGAAACTCTAAGCATTGCCTTCTCCATTGCCCTTAGGGTTACTCTTTTTACCGGGTTTCAGGTCAATTGTATGCGATCAAGTTTCGGTCCTGTATGTCATTATTGGCAATTCGCATAAATTGAAGATTTCCATTTTGAGCCACTGTGGTAGATGATCAGACTCAACCACGGACACATTTCTTAGTTATCTCTAACTAGCCGATCCGGCAACGCGTTGCTGTGGCTCAGTAGTTATAGTATGTGCTTTTTCTTCGCTTACTTTATTGTTGGCTAAGAATTAAATATATTAGCTTTCTGTGCACATTTTATTAGTTTGTGTATTGTTAATTTGTTAGTATTTCTATTATTGCAATTGTCTGTGTCCCTAATAAAGAAAGTAAATAAATAAATGTCGGATCAGTGTAATACCAAAATCCTAAAGCATGGATTAAACACCGCCATCTAATGGAAGTTCAAGATAACCATAGTGTTGTGTCGATAAATAAACTCACATCGACATTAATTTGAAGCTTATGGAACTAAGGAATAATTACAAATAATTTCATCCACAAAAATAAAATATCGAGGTCAATAATCGAAATAAAAACCATCTTAACTTTTAAGTAGAACCAAACTCAATACAGTAAGCCAAATTTCACCAAAATCGGTGAAGTACTCGTAGTTTCGGAGCTTATCCCTGACAAACATCGCCTCGTTATCGCAGCCGCCATATTGCGCTGTTGCCGTTTTTTAGAGTGCGTGACTGAGATAGCTCTATAAGCCTTTTTTTTTTATAGTCTAGCATGCTATTGATAGATAAACAAACGAACGTAACGTACTACGAGACGATGTTGTGTAAATGTACGCCGATTATAGGATATTTTGTAAACGTAATAAATCAATATTTTTGTATGGGGGCGTAGCTTGTTTTCTGTTTATAACTGTTCCCACTATTTTTATTTATACGATATTTAAGTTTCTTGGGTAATTCAAATCACGGTGTATATAAAGATAACTAGAATACAATAATGCTATTGACAGTTGCTATGGCGAAAAACTTAGGCTTATAATCACCACATCAGATTGAACATGAATATGTCAGGTACAAAATTGCATCAAAACTTCTTGGTTGTCCAAATATTTTTTAAAGTTATGGATGATATAATCCAAAAGTGCAAGGTGGCTCGATTTGGGTATCCGGTAGTGTATATGCGATGAGTTAGTTTTTTGACTTACACATTATTTTTTTGTTTTTATATAGCTTCGTACTACATCTAAAAACATGATGTAGGTATTTTTAATTTTAGGCTGGACATGGAAGTTACGGCGCAAGATAAAAACGCTCACACCGTGTTACTGCAGATGACGGAGATTATCAAGACTTATTCAGAAAGACTGCCTCTGTATCTTTACCTGTCTGCTTTCTCGCAAATAGTGTCGAGGATCTGCCATCCCGCTGCAGAGGTATGTGGAATAAAGCGTTTTTATTTCATATTTTATAACATTTTTCATTACTCATACTCGGAAAGTAAGTCTGAAACTGCCTGAAGAGCGGGTTGAAAGGAGAGGTGGCCGTTGCAAAGAGGAACCGTTTTTAAAGACCGTTATGTGTTTCGCGACGATGGAACCGTTTCATGTTTCGTTTCAAAGCAGTCTTCGTCGCGCAACCAGTACTCGGATGGTCTGACGTGAATTTGAACTTAACGACTATATAAATACAGTCTAGAACGCAATGTAACCATTGCGACGTTATCGTTCGTTCCGTTCGTGCTGATTTATGATATTAATAAAATAATCTTTATTATTGAACTGTTAGTCTATTATCGTATAAGACTATTTATTATTTCGCTTTTTCGTCTCGTTCACAACAAAGTGGTGGTTATGCTGTGTATCTTATCATAATTTATATAGAGTGCAAGGTTTAGCAATAAGAATGTAATAATAAATAATATGACAACAAAATTATTTATTTAAAAGCAAACGTGCAATCACTTCACTTGTCGAAACGAACATCGACGAGACTTCGATTACCTACGTACTGTTTAGCTTAATACGTTTCGTTTGTTCAAAGTAGTTCGAACGTTCGGGCGTCGTCGCCGTCGCGCCACCGCGAGTTGAAAGTAATACTTTTCAGCCCTAGGGAGAATCGTTTTCAACAGACAGCTGTCAAATTATAAAAAAAAACTAGTTCTATTTTGACATTCCTATTGAACCATGTTCCAAATTTCTATACAGCCACAAAATTACAGCACAATGTAAAATTTAAAAAACAAAGTTACTTAAGTATTAACTAAAGAAAATATTTTTTTAAATGACTTTATTATAATTAAGTTTCAACTATTTCTTTAATATGACATAGATTTGGGCAAACTATTTTTTCAATGATGAAAACAAAATAGAATAATGGCCGAATAGCTGGCCGGCCGCAGAAAAAAAAAACAAAATCGTCGGAAAACCGGCAAACCGATCTTTGTTTGTTTTTTCGAGTTGTAAACTTAGGTTCATCTTTCCGTATAGCAGAGATTTGTGTTAACATAATGAGTTCATCTGATTCAGATACTGATTTAACGCCTGATTTCATAAGAGAAGAGGCTAAAGCAGAAGTTGTTGATTTATGTAAAATAAAATCCACTCATTTTTCTTTAGCTAATTCATGTTTTTATTTTTACTTTCCTTGTATTTGTAATGAAAAGCACAGTGTTTACCTCGGGCTAAAGACTTATTTAGTCTTTACTTTCTCCCATAGGGTAACAATGCACTATTTTTTCATTATCTCAGACTTAATGCGTTCACTAGGCACAATGTAAGAGTTCCGGCCCTCTTTCACCTCTTAGTGCGAGTTGGTAGGGAGTACCAAATTCGCAGGCAGGTGCTTGTTTGGTCAGGCTCCCAATCACTATGAAAATACCTATAATTAATAACAGGGGTTATAGTGTATACTTATATATATTTCTATACTGATAAAGAGCCTAGGCAAACAATCCCGGGAAACAAACAAACAACAGCCAACGGTGGGTATGGCGTGACCGCGCCATACCCACCGTTGGCTAGCCGACGAGCGCGTGTCGTGGTTCGCTTGCCAGGCTTGCAACCCCTATATTCTATGCATATTTCCTTTTGTATCACTCTCAGGTATACAGGCAGCTGAAGGCGATAATAGTGCAGCTGATACTGGCGTACCCGCAGCACACGCTGTGGATGATGATGTGCGTGATCAAATCGAGCTACCCCACTCGCAAGAAGCGGTGCGACCAGGTGTTCGCCGACCCGCGCCTCAAGGAGCCGCACATAATGAAGCTGGTGCACGACTTCACCCAGCTCGCCGAGAAGCTGATCGATCTGTGCAATAAGCCGATCATCACCGACGGCTCGGTGAGTTGGATCATGTATAATGAACTAGCGATCATCATCATCATCAACAGCTCATTCACGTCCCCACCGAGGGGCTCGAGCCTACCTTAAGGCGATTCACACACTGCCACGCACCGCACTGCATGTTGCGTGTCGACGCACTCACGCGCGTAGTTGCGTTTCCAAAATCAACGTCAAGCCCTTCCAAAATCACGCACGGCACTGCGGGACTCGGTGTGCCATACCTTGCGTCTCGCGCGCACCTACGCGCGTGGGTGCGTCTTTCATCACTTGTAGGTGCGTGATCTGCATGAACGCGCGTGGATGCGTTTTCTGTTGGACTGTGCGTGTTTTCTATACAAACGGAGATACTTACAAGCAACGTGAGAACACGCATTCACGCGCTACGCTGCGTGGTGCGTGGCAGTGTGAATCGCCTAAATAGGGTAGTTGACTCATATCAAAATTTATTAAAATATTGTTTATTTCTAACAGTATCTGGCATAAGGTTCCACAATATACCGATTTTAATAAATAACAATGAATGATTGCTGTAAAATTTTAATTTGAAAATGCTAGAAATAATCTTTTTTTATCTCACGCCGTAAACGCTTTGATATCCTGTGGTCAGGGCCGTGACGTCAATCATATAGTAAACAAAGAAATGTCAAATTTGATTCAACAACTTGTCGATTTGCCCTATTCTTTCCTAAAACTGGCAAAAAATCGTCCAAGTCTCCGTTATTATATTTGTAAATATCGTAAATTATTTGTATTAATAGCAAAATCAACCATTGATGTTGGATTTGTGAGAGCAGATAGTACAAATCTTCCGAAAATAGACAGATTGATGGTCAGGAGATTCTTTGTGTATCGCTCTAAACAATATAAGTACAGTTTCAATACTGTTATAATGAAGAACGGTTACAAGTGTACTTGTCAAGATTGTCACGCGGCAGAAGAGAGTTGCAAACATGCATTTTTGGTGTGGTTGCACCATCACAGTGAGGAGCTATTTTGTTCAGCAGTTGAATGCTATTGGATAGAATTCTATCTCTCACAAGTCAAATAAACACTAAAAGTATTTACTTCAAGAGAAATGTTGAAAAGAAAACATCAGGATCATGTGTCAAATACCAGTGTAGTACTGCAAGAATTTGTAAATGAACATAAAAAGAGAAAGATTGGCAGTTGTTCATTTGTCAAGCATGAAGAAAATTACTGGGAGGAAAAATATATATACATTCACAGACACAGATTGTGACATATTTCTTAAAAAACTAAAAGACCTCTTCAATGAAGAAAGAATAAAGTGCATAGAAAACTAAACCACGAATCATCAATACAGAAGTGCTCTTTAGTTCGAGCTTCGTTATAAACAATAACAGCTTCCATGTGCTATAAAGCCAGCCAGTGCATAACACATGATGGTTCTTTTGTTGGGAAGATTTTTGGTGGGAAATCTTGCAGACACCTACGAGTATAATGGAATGTGGATAAAAGTTGAAAGATGAAGATTTGGGTTGAAATTTGCAAATTGTGACCTCATTTCTGATTAATACCCTGTAATAGTCTATTCAGCAAACGGTATCCATAAAATCAGATTAATACAAAATTGTCATGCTCTTTTACTGAAGATAATGTTAATTATCAAAGACGGAAAACTGTGAACAGTATGCTTAACTCAAGTATAGATGCAGATGTTTTGTGCTAAAGCAAACAAAACTTATATACTTTTGTGTTGCTAGCAGTATGTCATTTTGAAAACACTCAAAAGGTGACAATATTAGCTATAATAGGTATTTGTTCTAACAATCTGAATGTCAAAAAACTTATTGATCAAATAGTGTCATTTTGGAAACTATACTACATTTTTCCTAAATTATATGAAAGTATTACTTCATAATAAATCACTTTACTATTATTTTGACTTTTATTACCTGCGACCTTAAGGCAATATATACAAATTAATAAATTTGATCTAACTCTATTCAACCTATTTGTACTTTTGGAACATATACTATATTTGAGTAACAATGATAAAAATGAGCAACAAACCTATAAAATATTATAAATCTTTTAAGGTGTAACAGAAAAATAAAACACATGCATTTCAAATTAAAATATTTTGATTCAACTTAAACCTTTACAAGTCATTATTGTCAAATATACATAGAACATTTTTTTTGTGAAGAACATAATGACTAATGTAGTACAAAAATGTATTATGTCATCTTTAGATGTTAGTTATGTATAAAGTAAAGAAAAAAAATGCTTTATATTATTTATTTAATAAGAAGGGTCTTGTAAATTAAGAAGAGCACAGGCTGACAACACAGCAATCACATTTAATATATTTGTATACGGCTTTAAAATGGATAACTTGCATATTCTTGCGTAAGCTGTTCTGAAATTTACCAGCCATGGTGGCCAGCAGGTTTAATCAGTGAAGATATAACATCTTTCAGTTTTACCAAACTGGACCTATTTACTTCTATGGTGCTTTGGTATATGAATACTTGAGTTATTTTGTTGACATAATGTTGTTCTAGTTGACGGGTCACATTTTGATGTTGTGGCTGAGCATGCACTGCTTTGTATTATGTTGCACAACTTTTACTGCCTTATCAATCTCGTTGTCAGGAGGAGAACAGGTTAGTACACAATAGTTCTCATTAAGTAACCACTGAAAGCAACAAATTTTAATTAGGTACTCATTAAAATTCAAGTAAAAGTGGTTTAGATAAATATATTCATTATGAAACTTTGATATTTTTGTTTGTATTACATACTTTTTAATTAATATTCAATTACATCATTAACCAATTGGACATAAGTACATATTCTTTTCCTTGAAACATCATCTAGTGTCAGTGTATAACTTAGATTAAATCAAAAAGGCGTAAATGGTCAAGTTTTCTCTCAGTTTTCTGGTCAAGTTAAAATTTGGTTGGTCGGCTGCAGTCAGTTTTCATTCTAACTGAAAGATAAAAAATTAATTAATTTACATACAGATTTGATTTTACATACAACCTAAAAACTTCTATTTTGTTTAAGTTGAAACTGAAGTACCTACATAGATTGAGTTATTCAGTTATAGTACTTACATTAATGTGATTTTCGCAAAAATACATTTGAGTTTCAGTAGATAGTTACAGGATTTCTTTAAGCGAGTGTTAACCAAATATTTCGCATGTCTATATCACTGGGTACGTCTAATCCACAGATTTCCTGGAGTCTTTGAAGAGGTATTTCTATATTACTGTTCTATTGTCCCGTTCCATATACAGTTTTACTATATTTTGTGATATTTAATAGAAAGCATTGTTTTTGTGAGGTTATTTCGCCCCCGTGCTTTGTTTACTATAAGACTGACGTCATTGCCACAGATAATGAACAGACTATCATGGCTGACCGTGTTTTCGGTCCAAAATTGAAAATCTTAATTTAAAATAGATTTTTTGCACTTTTTAGCCATCGAAAAAAATAATATTCATGTGCTATGGTCTAATACAACAATTATGACCATTTTAAGCCCTACTTTAAAAAAGGGTCAACTAGCCTATTGGGCGATTTGGCTTGGCTTGGAATCCATACTTTTCTATCGTCATACTAGTTGCAAAACCCAAATCTTTTTTAGTCTAATATTTGAATGAATGTAATGAATGACTGAATGAATTAATAAAACATTAATTTAAGACCAACTACACCGTTATACACAGATATTTGAACAAATATAAATTGTCTGTACAAGGCCCAAAAAGGCTGGCGGCTGAGCGTGTGTCTTGGGGAAAAGTTCCGCAAGTTATGTTTTATGTTGATTTCTGTTTAGAAACTAACAATGCTTCGTCTTCTCTAGTATTTAAAAAAATGTTGCACTTGTCTTTTCACTAACTACATACTCGTAGTATAAATTAGTAACCGTGATAACTTTTTCATGGTATTTGTTGAGTGATTAATATACGATTTGGATAATAATATTTAGTATTTCTAACAGTGTCTGTGGCACTGTGGACTCAGTACTGGCTTTCTAATCGGGAGGTCCGAGGTTCATTCCTGCATGTACCAATGTGTTTTCTCCGAATTTCATATGTACATTTTTTGCGACGCTCTTATGGTGAAGGAAAAGGAATACGTCTGTGAAGAAATCAAAGGTGCATGTAAAGTCGACCAATTCGCATTGGGTCAGCGTGGTTGACTAAGACATAAACACCCTAACTTAGTTAAGGTATGCTCGAGCCCCTCGGTGGGGTCATTTTTGGGCTGTGGCGATGGTATTGTATGCTAAAATAGTATAATTTTCCATTCCTTTAGACGGCAAAAGTATCGGAGCTAGTAGCTGCACTGCCCCGCCTTCTAGCCAACAGAAACTTCAGCCACATAATGATGCCGTTCCAAGAGTTCTGCAAGATTGTGCTACCGTCGAAGGCGGCCAGGCAGGAGCGCACCGACTTCAACATACCCTTAGAGCCGCCCGTCTACATAGCGGGGGTCGAAGATGGCATAACCATACTGCCTTCTCTACAGAAACCTAGGAAGGTCACGTTGAGAGGTCAGACTTGAGAAAAAAATATTATCACTTACTCTTTGTCATGAAAATATAGTTTTTTTTTATCTTGACGGGACAACGCGATGGCCAATGGTTGCGCCAGCTATTTAATAATGTAATTTTATTGTTGTTGGATAGAAATTGCTCGTTATATTAATTTGCTTATACAAAACTTATCCTAGGTGTCGGGATAGTAAGCTCGTTTATACCTATTTATGGCATGAACTGTTTGCCGCGCTTTCTACCTGAAGAACGAAAATAGTTATGTTTACAAGTCGTGGAATTTCGCATATGCCGCTGTTTTGCACGCACGGTGGCGGCTAAAGGCTGGACCAAACCTACGCGTGCAGCGGTGGCGTGTACGGCGGCGATCAGTTGTTGTGTACGAACTTGTAGCGACGTGTTCACATTGCTGCGTCCTCATCAATGTGAACACGTCGCTACAAGTTCGTACACAACAACTGATCGCCACCGTGCACGCCACCGCTGCACGCGTAGGTTTGGCTCACCCTTAAAAGTGTACAAATGTATTAATACTACGCGGTTCTTGTTGGTAACATACATTACTGGCAATATTTTGTTGATTGGCCTTTGTCCCACCTTGACTATTGAATGATTCGTTTAATTCATAACACCAGTTTGAATTTAATCATAATATGATTAAATTCAAACTTCGACGAATTCGTATTCGTCGGTGGCGCTGTGGACTCGGCTCTTGCCTTCCAATCGGGAGGTCCGGGTTCGAGACCGCCATGTACCATTGTGTTATTCGTTTTACGAATTTCATATGTACATTTATCTGACGCTCTTACGGTGAAGGAAAACATCGTGGGGCAACCTGCATACATCTGCGAAGAAATTCAAAGGTGTATGTGAAGTCGACCAATCCGCACTGGGCCAGCGCGGTTGACTAAGGTCTAAACACCCTAACTTAGGTTAGGCTCGAGCCCCTCGGTGGGGTCGTATATGAGCTGTTATGATGATATTTCACTTTGATTTGTTTTGTAAATATATCAGTATGTCAAGGTTATCGGTATATTTTAGATATTAATAAAATGGATTAGAAATGGACTTCCGAGCAATAATGCCTGATACGATTAATTAATTAAGTTGAAGGCGTTCCGAATAACATCCTCATCTGCTTACAGTAACGTGCCGATTAACGGATGATGTTCGTATCGCAGTGCGTGTTGATAGGATTCCCTATCAACACGCACTGCGCCAGCGTGGTGGCCACTACCCCCTCTGTGTATGGGGCTTTGCCCTGCAGTGGGCGTAGGGGTTGAGGAGCCGTATTAATTTTTTCTTTTTAGCTTTTGGAACACTTTTTGGATCATGACACTTTTTTGAGTTACCTAATATTTATTGAGGTTGTTCAGATCATTAAAATGGTCATCTTTTACTGGGATCAATTCAGCTAGTAAATCCAAAAAGTATTTATTTATGCAGTTTGATGGGTCTGAAGTTATTAAATATCAACACAACATTTTGCCACGTGTTATATTTTTAACTTTCTTTCATTTAGTGTTTCCTCTATCGTGTTTCCTCTGTCCTACAACATGGGTTCCTTCAAAAGAGGCGTGAAAAAGCATCTTTTGGGCCGGCCAGGGGCGGACAGGTAGGATAGTGGATGTCGTCCCTCCTCTATCTGTCAACTCATTTGGGACTCTTTCACCGCTTAACATCAGGCGGGAGGAGGTCATTTGCCTGGCCCACCATAAAAAAAATATTTATTTTTATGCGAAGTAAGCTTATAAAAACGCAAAAATTACTAAGATATTAGCTAATGACTTCACATCTGTGTACGTCACAATATGGCATTATTTAATATGAAGCATCAATCAATCAATCAATTTTTTATTGCCAAACCATAATGTAAATAGGATGATACATAAAATATGATACCAATGTTATGGACCCTGTCGGGTACGCAAAATAAAGGCTAGGAGAGAGGAAACATAATGTATGATTCATTAAAAATACTCGCAGCTAAATTTAATTTATGAATCTAAATTTTCGTATTAAATTTTGTATAAACAATATTAGTATTTTCATTAAAATATTCATTAGTATCATAGTAGCATCTATTAATTAGGAACTGTTTCAATTTTCGTATAAATATTGTGTCCTTTGTTTCATTTTTTAATATATCAGGTAATTTATTACTTATATATTTTTATGGAGCATTTTCGAGCTTATCACGGTAGCGTAGCAGAGACGCTGTTATTTGTGCAATATTGATCTGCTATTTATTTATTGTTTACAACTGAGGCGCGTTCAGGGCCTTCGCGCGAAGTACAACTTTTCGCTCTAACCCCGTTCAATGCCTTCGAGCGTGACAACCGGGTGAAACAACCGCCCTTCAAGCCCTTAGAGCGTCGGCGCGAGTTACAACCGAACAACCATCGAATTTGATGGTTGTAAAACGCTCTGACGTTTATGACTGTAATACTCTTACGTGATTGGATGATATTGGCGCCATATTCTATAATGTCATCTACTAGAAAGAGAGAGAAATAAAAAAATCATGTGAAAGAGGGAGATAAAAGATTTGGTTGCTGCAATCCGTTCAACGCCTTTGAGCGAGTTAAAAAACAACCGGACAACTACACCCAGAGGCGCTGAACGTGCCTCTTCAATTAAAAATGTAATCTAACCAATTACTTGATCAAAATATCTAAATTTTTAAACGTACCTATCAAAAAAGTCATAAAAGTACGTGTTGTATACAGGATAATTTTTAAACCATCAACAACCTCCCAGGGTCTGATTCTAGTGCTCAGATGCAACAACTTTTTGTATGGGACCAACATCGAAATCGCAAAAAAAAACACTTCTCCCACAAACTAGGTTAGCTGATCGAGACTAGTATGGGAAAGTGGATTTCTTTTTTGCGATTTCGATGTTGGTCTCATACAAAAAGTTGTTGCACCTGAGCACTAGAATCAGTCCCTGGGAGGTAGTTGGTGGTTTAAAAATTACCCTGTATATAAAACCGTTTGCAGGTTCTGACGGCAAATCTTATATTATTATGCTAAAGCCACGTGACGACCTCCGTAAGGATTACCGCTTGATGGAGTTCAATGGGGTCGTGAATAGACTCTTGCAAGACGCGCCCGAGACCCGCCGCCGAAGGCTCTACATCAGGACGTACAGTGTGCTGCCACTTAACGAGGAATGCGGATTAATAGAATGGGTGCCTAATCTGGTAGGCTTAAGGCCTATACTCATGCACATATATAAGCAGAAAGGTGAGAGGAATTCCAATTCTGAAATCTAAGCTCTTTGCCTTATACCTCACCTCAAAAAACCCTCCCAAATTATAAAAAGGTGCACTCTCTGTAATATACGAATATTATGTGCGTGTGTAATTTGATGTCAGATTTGTGATTTCCAGGCATCCCGACAAATAATAAGCTTTTGAAAGAAATGATGTGTTCAAGCAAAGACCCCTTGGAAAAGAAGCGACAAATATACGAGGAGCAGTTGCTGCCGCGCCACCCGCCCGTCTTCCAAGAGTGGTTCAGGCGCGTCTTCTCTGACCCATACGGATGGTGCGTATTATTATACAAAGTATAAAAATCATCACCAAATTTGGTATTGAATCTTGATCTTCGTGGAAGATTGCTACCCAATTCCCAAAAAGGGTGCCCGATCCGACCCGTCAAATTACAAACTAAAAGCGATAACTTACTTGCTCTCCAAGATTATGGATAGGAACAACATGTTGTTCCTATGCAGAATGAACAGTATACCGACCACCAGAACGTTCTGGGTTGCAGGTTGCATCTTTTGTCTGAAGTTGAAGACTTTAGGGCGAGACTCTGAATGGGGTGGTGCAAAGAACTTAGTCAAGTACAACCCCACGAAGACATAAATGTGCACATTTACTGCGAAGGACCCATTTATCGTAGTGCCTCAGTTCCAGGAAACTGGAACTCTTCGTATTTCTGATGGTATTGAGGTCCTTGGTGTGGAAATTTCTGCTAAAATGCAGTTTGAGAGTCATTTGGAGGACAAAACCAAATTGATAAAATGCATATGGATGCAGCCGCATTTTTGCTTAGCTGGCATGGAGTGAAGTGCCGCTTTGCTTTGGTTAGGATGCCCAACTATTTGCTCGTCAAATTGGCTTTGTCCTGCAGGAGCTCCCAAATATCTCAAACCCAAATATTTCGACCCTCTTGACTCCCTGCAAAGTCGTACATTCCGTATCATCGGTGATACCAATATCACAGCTTCAATGGAGATTCTAGAACAATGGAGAGAGTTTGGTTCTCTCTGCATGTTTTATCGGCTCTTCAACGGAGAGTGCTCTCAGGAACTGTTTGCAATCGTGCCCTCTTTTACCTTTTACCATCACACCACCTGCCACCAATCTGTATCACCTGGTCTAGCACAGTTCGGTTTCAGCGTTCATTTCTTCCTCGTATGTGTAGACTCTGGAACAAACTCTCTGCTATGATGTTTCCTTGAGCGCTAGGATATGCCGACTTCAAACGAGGCTTGAAAAAAGCAATTCTCTTCAGGTAGGCTGTGACTAAGCTGTAACCTGGCATTGCAGATGTCCGTGAGCGGTGGTTACCACTTACCATCACATTGGCCAACATTTTTTCAGCTCACGGACGTCGTGATATATCGCTAAAAATTAAATAAGATTGAGTTGTTTTTTTTCTGGTTTCTAGTATCGCGTGAATTTCACGTTTTGCTTTACGGTTCTATTACCACCTAAAATGGAAATTTTATTATTATACCTATGTGAATTATGAACTAGAATCTTTATCCGCGATTATAAGATGAACTGTTTATATTTTGTGATACTTATAATTTATGGTCAAATTATTATTATTTTATTATTAATCTTAACTCAAAAGATTTTAATAAAACTGTGCATTTCACGTTTCTTGCAGGTACCAAGCAAGATCCGCGTACATTAGAACAACTGCAGTTATGTCTATGGTTGGTTACATTCTTGGTAAGTTGTGTTGCTTATTTTAACAATTATTTAAGTATGTATAGGAAATCAAACATATTATTTGAGGTGTCTATAATGTATCAGTGAAGTGAACTGTAAACAATATTACTATGAGAAATTGTAATAATTTTGATATATTCCTTTACTTGCGATTCTGCTCAATAACTTACCTACCCGTAAATTGATAATGCACATGGAATGACAATCGTCTTGTTTTGGCTTCGTAGGGCGTTGTTTTTGTTACAGACCTATCTTTATGACGGTATGCCTTTAATAAAAAATACGGAGTTGTTTAAACCATCAACTCTAGATAGTACAATGTCATCTACGAGTAATTCAAAAGACCTTTACAATGTTTATGTTTATTACATATTTTCTAACGGAAGTCAGCAAATTAAAAAAAAAGTAAGTAGGAACTTTATCCAATTGGAAAAAATTGTTTCTGTTGTAACAACTCCTAATGGATACCGGCTTGATAGTACTTTGTGTGACAGTGACAACACTACGAAGCCGAAACTTGCCGATTTTTGTTTTCCAAAGCTCGATGTTTATTATATATTTGATTGCCTAATATAAGTTGCATCGCAAATCGCAATCGGGTAAGTAGTTTTTGCATGAAATCGATACAAAAATCCAGCTGTTTATCCATCGACATTTACAAATATTTGTTTTAATAGTCATTCTCGTCTAGATCTATGGTGACAATTTTTCTTGGATATTATTTTATTTTAACGACCCACTTGCAGTGGCGTGCACAGAAAGGTAGACAAAAATTAAAAAATCAAAACCTTTCATACATGTTTTAGTTTTAGGTACCTATGTGGTTTGTATCTGAAGATTCCGCGACGACGTTAAAATTATGCAACCTCAAATACCTATCTATAATATTAGTTTTTTAATAATTTCGTCTTATGAAAAACTCGAAGAATTTTAAAATCTTTACTTATAATAAAAAGCAAGTACGAGCTTAGTCTAATCATCGATTAACACGATACGATCAGCTGCTGGACCCTGTCCATGACCTTTAGTAGCAAGCAGGACAAATGTTGGATTGTTGATAATAAAATGTTATCAAATAAATCCTTTTTATTTCTAAACTTCGTACCACATTAAACATTTAAACACCAATTAATTACTTTACACAACTGTCCGAATAAGTCTCACAAACAGTCAAGCCTATTAACCCTCATATAATATTACTTACATAAATTATGCTGTAGACATTTACTTACATTTATTAAATTTATCAATAAACCACTGAATAGTCTTTTAAGAAGACTGTATTAATATAAAAAAACAAACACATTTCACTAAGCACTAAGTAATATAAACAAATAAATCCTAAAATTTTGAAAGACTTGCTGTTTATGTTTACAAACATAACTAATGGCGGCTTTGAAACATTATGCAACAAAACATAGTTTTTGCACATAAAGGAACGAATTGTAGAAACCTTGCTCATTTTAAAATACCCCGCATAAAACTTCCAAATAGTTTCAAGCTATTGCCGTTAAGTTCGGCGGCGCTAGTGAGCTGTAAAGACAGTCTTTTTTTCCTCTTTGTGTGCGTAATTTTTGCCTTGTGCGTGCATGCATTTTGCACGCACACTACAATCTGTCGTGCAGCGACTTGTATGGAGAAATAGAGCTTTTAATTCGCTGTCGATCCGCGGACAGCGCTAGTGTCCTGCTTTTTATTCCTTTTATCAAAAACTAATCTGCGGCCGTCAAAAGATGGCGCTTTCAGTATAAATGAGTATTATTTATGTCTGTTTTTGTTTATTTTAGACTATATGATTTTGGTAATGTCATAATGTGATTAATCAGATTTTAAAAAACATAATGTATACGGGCTCAGGCTCAGGGTAGACAGTGTTTTTTTGTCTCTATGGGATGCACGCCACTGCTCAGTTGATATTCTATGTTTGATGTCAATAAGTGCTTGTTAAAGTCTATGTTTGAGTTTGGTGCAAGTGTGGCGTAGACCCTGAGGCGTGCCTAGGAAGCGCCTCGCCCATGATGGTCAAGTCTTGGCTTACAGAGATGCATTGGTGAAGCGCACAAGAGAACGGCGCTAGAATACTGCTTGCATCGCTTTTTCGGCGGAATATTAGACCCATATGACTCACAGTAGCTTGAAAATGTTTATAATTATTTTTTATTATATCAGACCTATATGACTCATAGTAGCTTGTAAATTTCACCTTTTTGGTAGGTCTCGGCGATAGGCACGGTGAGAACGTGTCATTCGATTCTACGAACGGCGACACCGTGCACGTGGACTTCAACTGCCTGTTCAACAAGGGCGAGGCGTTCGAGTGGCCGGAGCGGGTGCCCTTCAGGCTGACGCACAACATGGAGGCCGCTATGGGACCTCTCAAACACGAAGGAATGTATAGGTAAGTCAGTATAGTTAACAATACTCTCGTTTCTTTATCCGTGTCTCTTACCATATCACTTAAGGTCGGCATTGAAAATATGTTTCCACCGTTCGGCTCTGTCATTTACATCTACTGGGACTAGGACTAATTTTAACGACTAATTAAGGACTAATTTTAGGACTGATTTCAACTGAGTGGTTTCCCCATGGCGTATTACATGCCCATACCAGCGAAGCTGACTGCCCTGGAGTTTATCTGGTAAAGCTCCAACTTCGCTATGTCTTACATGTTTTGTAAATTACATCCCACCAAAAACATTGTGTAAAAAACTAGCCAAGTCTCGATGGAGCTGCTTGTCTTGATCTCTAAAAAGTAATGAAATCTAGACAAAGTCGTGCCAAGTCTAAGGATCCTTACTGCGATTTATTTATACCTACTTGCGATTTATTTATTTGTACCCACTAACGTATAAAGAATGTTCAACGACCAAGTCACACAACATTAACTATAATAATAAAGAAATCGCAGTAAGGAACCTTGGACTTGGCACGACTTTGTCTAGATTTCATTACTTTTTAGAGATAAACAAGCAGCTCCATCGAGACTTGGCTAGTTTTTTACAGAATGTTTTTGGTGGGATTTCACTTCTTTTTGTAGAAACGTGAGCTTATTGATTTAGTTTATTAGATTTTCTTATTTGACAGTTTTTTTCTTTTTAGGGGTAGTTTTTTTATTATTACAAATCTATCTTTTCTTTTTTTCTTTTCTTTATTGGAAGCCGCCCACGAAGTTGAATATTTTTTGTAAAGGCGGTATGTCGATATCTCTAATAGTTTGGTTGGGCTCTTGTGTTTTCTAATCAGGGTCACCAGGTACTCCAGATCTTCGATTATCCTAGTTTTTATAGTTTTCCCTTTATGTGGCCATTAAACCCTAACTCTGTACCAAAGGACAATGTCGAAAATCGCCCCATGACCGACAAAGATTTGATTTACGTCATAATTATATGCATATTTTATAACACTCATAACAATTATATTTGTTCGACGGACAAATCAAAAATATATAAAAGTACTTTTAGAAACAAAACCAAATAAAGTAAAATATAGGAATGGTTTATTGTTACCTTTGCTCGACTGAATAGAATTGAGTTGATTTCATGTAGGTATGGCCATTTATTTATATCTATAAATTAAGTTTTTCATAACTTACAACATAAATTAAATTAAAACATACGTCAATTGACTACTCACGCACTATGACTTGTTAGTTCGTCGTGTTTTTGACGCTTTATAATTTCGAGATTTCTTGTTCTTTACTACGTGGCTATAGTATCGTTCTTTGATTGATTGCAATAATTATTATTTTAATAATTGTATAGGTATGGACTATTTGTATTGCTCTAACGAATTAAAGTGTTACTTCAACTAACCTCAAAATCTGATCCATTTTGATATTTAATTCGATTTCGAAGCTTGTCCGTAGTAATTGATGTGGAAGTACAGTATTAACTAATGTCTAATTATACGAAAAGAATTTTTTCACTGCTGTTGGTGTTGGGGCGAACAATGTATGGACGCAGAACAATGTCCTTTCAGCTCTCTGAGTTTATTGGAAGTACTAGTTCTATTTTGATGATCATGAGTGAAGTGAGTGAGTGAGTCTCTGTCATAAATGCTAAACTTTGCTTTCGCTTAACTTCGGAACTAAATGACCTACAGACTTGAAATTTTGGATTTTAAGTATGTGATTATAGCTTACTGGATGACGAAAATTTTTGCGTTCTGGTCTTATCCAGAGGTTCTCCAATAGGGGCCTGAAAATGCGGCGAAATGGTTCCAGTAAAGGATGGTACGGCAGTGTTTGCTTCGCGCTCGGCTTGGCGGGGGCACTGCTGTGCCTCCAGACTCGACTTGATTATTATAATATTTTTTATAGTGACCACCTCCATGGTGTAGATACTGAGACCAACCAGTATTGATCTGAAGGTCCTGGGATCGATTCCCTATGGAGGCAGGTTTGTGGTAGGGCTTTCGAACCCGCCTGGCTGGCATAGATCGTTTACCGTACCATAGTTTGTCGCCATGATCATCATCATCACAGCCCATACACGTCCCCACCGAGGGGCTCGAGCCTACCCTATATTAGGGTGATTAGGCCTTAGTCAACCACGCTGGCCCAGTGCGGATTGGTCGACTTCACATACATCATTGAATTTCTTCGCAGATGTATGCAGGTTGCCTCACGATGTTTTCCTTCACCGTAGGAGCGTCAGACAAATGTATATATGAAATTCGAAACGAAAAACACAACGCCATGATAACGAATGTTAATAGCATTGTTGTATTCCGACAGTTGAGGTGAGATAGCCAGTTTCTTAGTTGTTTAAGGAAATACAGGTGAAGCTCGCTTCCATCTTCGTCCTATTGTCACTTATCATTCGGATAAAAAAATACTGCCCACTAGTATTTTGTACTAGCACTGCTGCCACCTAGTAATGTATAGCGGAAAACGTCGAAGTTAATGTCGATAAATTCTGGGATTTTAGTAATTCCACTCTCTACAAGGTGACAGTGGTTCACTTGAATTCATACTGAAAGCGCGATAGGGCACCTTCTCTTTGTTTTTGCTTCATGACGTTGACGCTGGCCACTTTTATTTACAACTAAATAACAGCTAGTTTATATTTTATAAGCTCACTCATAGGAGTATTCTTATGAAATCCATAGATCATTGGCTTTAGTACAATCACGAAAAGTGTATTAATATTGTTGTCATGTCAGCCATACAATTGGCATATTACAATGATGGGGGATGGGAAGCGTCGATGGCGTAGTGCGTAAGGCTGTCGCCTCCAACTCGGGAGGTAGCGGTTCGAACCCCGCCACGTACCAATGTGTTTTCAAATTTTGAATTCATATGTACGAGTACGTTCGACGCTTTTACGGTGAAGGAAAACATCGTGAGGAAACCTGCATACACCTGTGAAGAAAGAATTTCTTTACAGGTTGTGTGTGAAGTCGACCAACCCGCACTTGGCCAGCGTGGTTGACTAAGGCCTAATCGCCCTAGTTTAGGGTAGGCTTGAGCCCCTCGGTGGGGACGTATATGAGTTGTTGATGATGAATGATGGGGGTGAAAAAGTCATATTTTATGTGCCCCAGAAAAAGCTGCGAGGCGGTGATGCGAGCACTCCGCGCTCAGACAGCGGCGCTGATGTCGGTGATCGGCCCGTTCGTGTACGACCCGCTGGTGTCGTGGGGCCGCGTGCGCGCCGTGGACGCCGGCGAGCGGACCAACGAGCAGGCGTTGCAGCATCTGCAACACATCAAGCAGCGGCTCAATGGGATGGTGAGACACAATGACAATTGGGATGGTGACTGAATTCTAATTTTCACGTCTCGTCATTAAATATTGAAATACCGTAGAAAAAGACGCAATCGTGCGAAATTAGAATTAAAATCGGCTTAGAAATACATTAGATACAAGCATTTTAAGCTGTTAATTTGGAAGCGATTAGACAGAGAGATCCGATATCAACCGTGACGTCACTGTTTAGTACGGCCATATAAACTCCATGTAAATTGCCGTTTTGCTAGAAAGAGGTAGAGAAAAATCTTTAATACCTTATACAGGGTGTCCCAGAAGCCGACGTCAAGCCGAAAGCAGGCGGTAGACTAACTCATATATGTTATCAGAAAAATATAAAAAGAAATCTAAGTCACCTATTTAAAAAAAATCTAACATTTAAAAAAATCTATATAATTTACACCCTGTGACGGTTTTTTCACTCTTGTTGCTACAAATCTTGACTTTTCTAAACATTTTCTTTTGTTTTGTAATCCTGAATAATGTTTCTGTATACTCTAATCTAAAATTTAAAGCCAGCTGCTCCAAATTAGAAGAATATGCCATTTTTATCTAAATTAAATATTCAAAATTAATTTTTCGCATAGCTTTAACAAGCAGTACTGAAAAAAAATGTACTATGCGAGTTTGGCAAGTAACTGCAAAAGTTGGCGCATTCAATAAGGATTCCAAAATGGTATGATACTTGGTAGATAATTTCTACGATTGCAGACAATATTTTTTTTTCCAAAAACAGGCAGTTTTGAACAAATTTTTCTTACGTACTTAAAATTTATTCTAATGTACCCATGGTTTGCTTTAAGGCCGTAACTTTAACTTCTAGTTTGAGTGAGACCTGGAGAGTCATTTTACGAAATGTGAGAGAGACAGATAGTGACGTTAACGATTAACGAACGCAAAGCAAAGGTCGTCGGTAGAGAAACTAAACAGTCCGAATCCAAGTCACAAGCAATCAAGTCCAATAAACGAGGCAGAAAGTGGTAAGCACGAAATCAACACGAACGAATACAAAAAGATGCGCAGTAAGCGAAGGAGCGAAACGTACTGATGTGTATTGTTTGTGCGTTAGCGAATAATTGGCGTCACTATCTGTCTCACTTTCACTTCGTAAAATAGTCATTTTACGAAGTGGATGTGAGACTCGCCGTCTCTGTCACGTTAGCGTCACTATCTGTCTCGCTCATACTTCGAATCTCTCCGTCTGTCACGTTAACGTCACTATCTGTCTCTCTCACATTTCGTAAAATGACTCTCCAGGTCTCACTCAAACTAGAAGTTAAAGTTACGGCCTTAAAGCAAACCATGGGTACATTAGAATAAATTTTAAGTACGTAAGAAAAATTTGTTCAAAACTGCCTGTTTTTGGAAAAAAAAAAATTGTCTGCAATCGTAGAAATTATCTACCAAGTATCATACCATTTTGGAATCCTTATTGAATGCGCCAACTTTTGCAGTTACTTGCCAAACTCGCATAGTACATTTTTTTTCAGTACAGCTTGTTAAAGTTATGCGAAAAATTAATTTTGAATATTTAATTTAGATAAAAATGGCATATTCTTCTAATTTGGAGCAGCTGGCTTTAAATTTTAGATTAGAGTATACAGAAACATTATTCAGGATTACAAAACTAAAGAAAATGTTTAGAAAAGTCAAGAATTGTAGCAACAACAGTGAAAAAACCGTCACAGGGTGTGAATTTTATCCATTTTTTTTAATGCTAGATTTTTTTTAAATAGGTAACTTAGATTTTTTTTTATATTTTTCTGATAACATATATGAGTTAGTCTATCACCTGCTTTCGGCTTGACGTCGGCTTTTGGGACACCCTGTATTTTGGTTATTTTTATAGTTATTCGAAAACCGATTTTTTTCTTTCTGTTTATTATATGAATGAGCTTTTATTAAACCATTTTTTCATTCATCTAGCCTATTGCATAGGTATCCTTATAGGGAAATCCGGGCGCGTGGGTAGTGGAGTCGCAGTGTGGACCTTACCTAGCGCGCCCAAAAGGGCAGGGAGAACACCGGGGGGTTTTAGTGGGTAGGCCTGGCACTCTGCCGGGAGAGCCCCACACACGCCCGCCGTCTAGCCAACGGCGGGTACGGTGCGGGTTACCCATTTCCCCCCGAGAAAAAAAGGTATCTTTATAGGAATCTATAGTATTCTGTTAAGTTGATACGAGCTGGTGACGCATTGGCGTGTGCGCTCAGCTGACGATTGCTAAGGATAAGCAGCGTTACTCGTGGTCTGTCCTATCGTGTGTGACCAAAATATGAAACATCTCGAGCTCCTCCGTGCATCGAAAAGCACGTTAAACAGTGGATCCTGTGCCTGATATCGTTCCGGTCTTGTTGGCTAACCGAGTGAAGGAACAGAGAGAGCACTTGCGCTTGCGCAGTCACTTGTGCACTATACACGTAATATCTTCCGCACTGAAGGCTAGTCTGTTGAGATTGGACACCGTGACCGAATATCGGTTAGGGGCACATTATTATTACGAGCTGGTTCAGGTAAGTAGGTCCGTGTGCGGAGTACGAGTTTTATCGAGCTTTACTCGATCACACGCATCAAACGCGTAAACGCGAATCTGTATGGAATTGGGGCAGCGCCATCTAGTAGCTGCTATGGAATGAGGCAGCTTCATCTATTAACTACTAGATGGCGCTGCCGCAATCCCATACAAATTCGCGTTTACGCGTTCGATGCGTGTGATCGAGTAAAGCTCGATAAAACTCGCACTCCGCACACCGAACCTGCAGGCTTATTATGGAACTTTCATCATATGACATGGTATAAATTTTGAGATAAGGAAGTTATGAAATGCTTCATTTGGTATTGCCGATATCCAATAATATCATCACTATGGCATAAATTCCATGATGCCATGATATAATGAACGAATGATCAAGAATCTGCAGGCCTATTACGGCTCCTTCATCGTATGACATGGTATAAATTTTGAGATAAAGAAGACATAAAATGCTTCATTTCGTATTACCGATCTCCAATGATATCATATCACCGAAAATCCTATGACTGTTTTGCACTATAATTTCATCATGATATCATTTGAAAATCATAAGATCGGTAATATGCCTGCTGTATAGGGATGCTGCAAAAATGTCAGTCACGTAAATATTAAAAATGACTTATTGAGTAGGTACAACTAAAACTTTATTTATGTATTTGATTTCAGGTAAGAACGAAGAATAAGCAGCTATCGCTGTCTTTGTCTCCTGAGGGGCAAGTCGAGCATCTTATCGTGGAAGCTACTAGTATACAAAATCTCTGCCAAATGTATATTGGCTGGGGACCGTTCTTGTGAATGCTGCAGTTGTGATAACAATTTCATTACAGTGTATTTTGGAAATGATATTGCAGGTTTAATGGCTGTGTTATTAGGATTAAGAAAGTAAATAAAGATTTGCTACTTTTCTCATATTATGTGTGTTTATTTCTTACTGAATAATAAGATGCTTTATAACAGTTAGCCCCAGTTTCTGAAAGGCTGATCAAAATATTGTTCAGGTTGAGTTGAGTTTCCGAAACGTTGGTTAGCCAAAATTTACTTATCTCTAAAAATTTGATTTCTCGTGAGAATTTTTTTAGACACGGTCACATTGCTGAAATCATATATTTTGTTTTATTCATATGTATTTTGGAAACCCAAAATGGGTCTTTCCTTAATAATTTTGCAATAAATTTGACAGCCGTGTCAACTAACACAGTGATAAGTTGATTTAACTTTCAGCAACCCAATTCATAGTTAGCATTAGATTGACAGCTTGTTAATTTTATCGCTGAGCAGCCTTTCAGAAACTGGGTGTAAGTCGCTCGCGACGTTAAGTTGCTTGTCAAAACTACATTCAGCTAGGTAAAGTGTAGGTACTGACAGCACAGTGGTGTTCTAATTCACGTTGTTTGGTTGTGATTCTCTGTGAGATTGATGTACTTGCTCTCCCTCCCATACAACCATTTTCGCAGATTAGCTTTAAGCCGTATCAGTGTCGTAACTATTTCTATAAATAATGACTGTGCGTTTTGGTTGCAGCGTGTAGTAACGCGGTCTCGAACCCGGACCTCCCGTTTGAAAGGCAAGTGCCGAGTCCACAGCGCCACCGACGCTCCAACTAACATATTCTGATCGAAATTGATTAGACGAATTATAAAACTTCCCAAACAGTATCACGTACACTCTAGTCGGCCAGTGCGCAGTAACTGGATAACGTCACGTTTATTCGTCCCTCTCGCACTCAAAATCGCTGACAATACACTCACACACTCTTCAAATCGGAACGGCGATGCTTGTACCGTGCTGCTTGGCGAAATTGGTAGAAATAGGTAAAATGAGACATCCGCGCAGATGCTATCCATTTTTTGACGGTTGAAGCGAGAGCAGCGTCCCCTAATGAGGTAATTAGGGGACGCTGCTCTCGCTTCAACCGTCAAAAAATGGATAGCAGAATTTTACCGGATATGTTAACTCGAGGCGCGTTCCATTTGAGCGCAGATTCGCAGCATTTTCAACATTTTTAGCATTATCGCGTTTCATTAACTTTTGACGCTAGCAATCATCGTATGTTAACGTAATGCGTTCCATTTAAACAATATCTTGATTTTTAGGTTCCCTTTGTGAAAAATAGCGCGGTTAAAAATGTTAACATTTCTTAGAAGAAACGCAAAACATGGTTAACATTTGATCGTAGCGTGACAAAATGGTGACGCTTAAATGGAAAACGGGGTCTGTTGTCTAGGTGTAACCTGTAAAATTGTTTAATTTGTGGAGATTTTCAACGTTTTGTGTTACCTCTGCTTATTTAAGTGCATTGTGATTGTGTCAGTTTTTTCAGTGCTTTTGCCCCGTGTGTGATCGCCGACAATGTCACCTGATGGTTCAGGTGACATTGTCCCGGCCCGGGTCAGTCATTATCCGTAAGTGTGGAAGGATTTGTTGCTGATGATGACATCGTAAGGTGGGAAACGGTCTAACGAGGAAAATTTATCATCCAGCCCTGTAAAACACATCCTACGGAAAGTTTGACTCTAACTCATTCTATTCAACACAAACGCACATCCTAGCTTGATTGATTCAAGCGAGAAAATACACCAGTTTGGACAAAGGACCTTTTATTACTCATAATGTCCCGATTAGAGCCCCACCGAAAAGTCGGAAGTACCATAAATCCAATTTTAGATGGTAAACTTTTAGTTATTTTTCATATTATGTAGGATAGGGAAGTTCTTGGCCTTCATCTCTCCTCATCACAGCTCATATACGTTCTCACCGAGGGGCACGAGCCTACCCTAACTAGTTGTGTTAGGGCGATTAGGCCTTAGTCAAACCACGCTGGCCTAGTGCGGAGTGGTTGACCTCACATACACCTTTGAATTACCTCGCAGGTGTATGCAGGTTTCCTCACGATGTTTTTCTTCACCGTAGGAGCGTCAGATAAATGTACATATGAAATTCGTGAAACGAAAAACACATTGGTACATGCCAGGATCGATCGCGGGCCTCCCGATTCTACTCGGAGCACAGTCCAGTGCCAACTGGCCACAGCGCCACCGACGCTCTATCGATCTCACCTGATGTTAAGTGAAAATAAGGCCGAAGGTGGAAGCGACTCCGCAACAACTGAGGAACTAGCTACCTTACCTCTTTTATTTTAACACAATGTTGATATTAATATTGTTATTATGGTGACAAAATTGAAAGACGGTGGTGGCAAGTTAGGTGGGCCCAGAAGTTCAGTTAACGAAAATATATGAAAATATCGTCAGACATTAAAAGTGTAGGGCGAAATCGAATCTGTGTCCAATTTGTAAATGGTGAGAACGCTCTTTTGTTTCCAACCATCCTGTATACCATATACGCCTACGATCTGAATGAATGTGTATATTGCAATATGTTGATGCAATCGTATCATATGTTGCTGCGGATTCAATAGAGGAGGTTGCCCAAAAATTAATTCAGGCGCTGTCATATTTATATGTATAGAAGGGTTGTAATACGTAAATTCGACGCACGAAATCGCAACAAAACATAGAAATTTAAGACCATTCGTGTAGAAGACTGGCTGATTAATGCTCTCGATATTTCAGCCCTAAAAGCAATATTGTCATTTTCACAAGGAAAAGATGCTACCCTAAATTGACATAAAATATTGTGGACAGTCTATTCCTATTGGCTCTCAAGGTTAATTTCTCGGAGAAATTTTAGACAAAAGATTATCTGGTAAACCTTATGTAAATAACGGATGCCCACTAAATAAAGTAGATAACTTGAAATATCTTGGACATTTATTACCATCTGACCTGAAAGACAATGCAGATATTGAGAGGAAGCGTAGAGCGCTGTCTGTACGAGCGAATATGATAGCCCGCAAATTTGCTCGGTGTTCAAGAGACGTCAAAATTGCCCTTTTAGGGCATTTTGTACGTCCTTTTATACTAGCAGTCTGTGGGTGGATTACACGCGGGAACAATTATTACTAAGATGCTATGGATATAACATTTCAATAGCCTTAGCATGGATCCCGAGCCACTCGGGTATTGTAGGCAACTAGGCAATGAAGCTGTTGATAGCTATGCTAAGGGTGCAACTCTACGAGTTGCACTGACCACTTTAATATCTATTTATATGACTTATATGTACTACCAAGAGTTGACCTTATGAAGGAATGGACTAAATGTTGGGATAAGTCAATGACAGTGAAAGGCAAATATTATGCAGAGATAAGTACAACCCGACATTCCAACAAAGCCTTGATTTTCTCGATACTTTACTGACAAATGCACTTCTTCCACCATTAAATGTAAAAAAAAATTAAGACCTCCATGTCTGAAACACATCAATTTGTGATTGTGGCACTAAGGCTTTAAGGAACCACATACCATATTTCGTTGAATAGTCCTAATAATCCTTTATTCTTATATTTTTTAACCGACTTCAAAAAAGGAGGAGGTTATCAATTCGGTTGTTTTTTTTATGTTTGTTACCTCATAAATCCGTCATTTTTAAACCGATTTCCAAAATTCTTTTTGTATTTGATAGAGTTTACTCCTGGGGTGGTCCCAAGGTCACCAAAGTCAGGATCTGATGATGGGATCCCACAAAAATTGAGGAAAACACTAATTTAGGGTTTCTTTCACTAAAAAGATTTGATTCACTAAAAAGTTAAAAATATTTAAACAAAATTAAGTGACAAATTTTAACACTTTCTAGGAGATCATCGTTTGGCGCCGACTTCAATATAGAAGTGTGATGTTGTCTGTACCCATTCTTATATTATTTTTAACTTTTCAGTGTTTTTGAAGTCGGTTTTTATTTTTGTTAAAATATTTTTTTATTCAACAAAGTTGGCAAGCAAGCATACTACCCACCTGATGGTAAGTGATAACAGTCACCTATTATAATACATATTAAAACCTTACTACATGTATCTTAACTGTCTCTTTGCGAGTTAGTTTGAACAAAAAACCCGATTGACTATTTCACACGACTGTTTGGAGTTATTTGAAGTCGATATAGAAGATTTTTTATATCGCTTTGTTACTATGGATGAAACATGGGTTCATTACAATACACCGGAAATAAAACAACAATCAAAATAGTCGAGAAGACCCAATTCACTACTCCCTTAAAAGGTTCAGTCA
Source organism: Schoenobius gigantellus (assembly GCA_963935595.1). Lineage (NCBI taxonomy): Eukaryota > Metazoa > Arthropoda > Insecta > Lepidoptera > Crambidae > Schoenobius > Schoenobius gigantellus. The sequence goes on from OZ012543.1 coordinate 34,546,427, forward strand.
CTTTTGTCGGCAAATAAGGCGATGGCTTCAGTATTCTGGGATTCGAATTGCTTAAGTTTGATTTTCTTGACAAAGGCCAGATTATGCACTCTGATTACTACTGCACCTTACTACGTCTTTTATGTGAGGAAATAAAAGAAAAACACCCAGGAATGCTCAAAAAAGTCTTGTTTCATCAAGATAATGCCCGTGTTCACACATCTGTGCAATCAATGGCTGAAATTCATAGCTGTGGCTTTAAATTGTTACCGCCTCCGCCTTATTTACCTTATCTGGCACCATCCGAATTCATTCTGTTCTCTAACCTAAAGAAACACTTAGGAAGTCAGAAATTTTAGATAAACCACGAGACCTGGTTACACTTGGTGGAGTGCACTTATCTGATTGAGGACCGCACCCGAGGTCAAAGCAGCAGTAGACGCGTATTTTGACTCTAACACTCTCTGAAACGATGATGATGATGATATACCCACCGACAGAGGGCGCGGAATTTATATGAAAAAAAAGAAACTATCTTTATAGACTTTGCCAGGATAAACGTGATTGTTTTTATTTAGTTTGTTTAAGCACAAATTGCACAATGATAAAAAGTACTTGCAACTATTAAGTGTATTCAATGACAAAATGACGTTGAAAATGACATTGTAAGAACGTCTGAGTTTCGTGTCGACTGAAGGGTAGTGGGTTGGAGGTTCGAGCCCCGGGTATTCACCTCTAAAATTCATATTTCTAGGTTTGCCGAGGTCTGTGTAAAAGGCATTACTCATGCCAAATCTTCAGGTTTAGGTACCTACCTTTTTTTTAAGGCGAGGGAATCTCTTTACTATTCAACAAGGGGCTGAAAGCTGACAAGGCCGCCCCAAGGATATGCCATTGGACTCGGGCATAAACCCCATACCTGGCTAAACCACCCTCTAGCAACTTCTACCTCCGTAGAGACACAATCGGGATCGGCGTTAGCCATTCCCCGAGTGCGGGTTTAGGTACCTACCTAGCTTGGAAAGTAGAAGGATGATTCATCTAATCGACGTATACATTTTCTCATTCAGGCAATATTGCGCTTGTGATTTCTGTCATCACGTATTCCTTCTTTAGATCATTTTAATATGCAGACATATTTTAGCAATTCGATTGCCATTTGGCTCCTTATACGTTATGAAGTTATGTCATATAGTACGCGGATGTTAAATACCCTATCGCTAGTACGGTGTCTGTGTCGATATTTTAAGTATCAAGCAAAGCTAAGTGTATCAAGCAAAGCCTGGCAGTCATTCTAGAAACAATTCCCAATATTTTATAAATAGACAAATTCCCGAATATTTTAAAATACAGGCCCACTTGTTAACATAAAAACAGAACATTTACTATAAGAAGTTGGCACACGTGAAATTACACCGCGGCTATCTATGCAATTTATGTTCATGTCTACAGGAAAAATGCTGTTACAGAAGAAAAATAGGTGGCTCACTTTATCTCGGGAACCGAAAACATGCCTTTTAAGGTGTCCACAATAAAACTGTTTAAGTCGTATCGATGTGTCTTCAATGTTATAGCTTTCAGTTATATATGTGAGGTATTGGTTCACTAATGGCAGTTAATATTACATACAAACGATATCTATACAGTTATTTGAAATTTCATAAACATTTTATTAGTTAATATACCTACCATATACTTTGAATTTTTGAAGAAGCTCTGTGGTCGGTTTCGACATTGAAACAAAACAACCCCCGCTATGGTTGGACCCTGGATGGGTGACCAAAACTTTGTAATCTCGAGTTCCTTCGTGCTACGGAAGGCACATTAAGCCGTTGGTCTCGAACGATTCTACCGCGTGGTGGTGTGACGTATCAGTATAGGCTGTGATGATGATTTATATAAAGAAAAGGAAAACTATTTTTATCATTTTACAATTTATGTACACACACATTTATGTACAAAACAGCAAAAAAAACATAGATATATGGATACACTGTACAAAGGTATTGCTTATTATTTCTTATCGAAATGTCTTCCGGCAGCCCTGTCACTAAGAGATTTTCCTACGAAATGGTAGTTAAGTGTGTAAACAAACAAACAAGTCGAAAGCAATAGAAAAAAAAGATTAAATAGATCACACACGAATACTTAAAAAAAAAAAAACTTAATAATATACTAATTTATATTTATATAAGGATAATTATGCAATAAACTAATAAACTACATTGTCGATAGATAATGAGCTTTCACTCGCCTCAAGATTTGACAGTCGCGTATGTTTGCCGGTAGAGAGTTCCACAGTCTAACTGCATGGACAGTGAAGGAGTGGGAGAAAAAGCAACTATTATGGGACGGGATGGAAAGTTGGGAGCGGATATGGGATCGGCAATGAGAATCAGGTGGACATGCAAAGGAGGCATCGTTCACGTAAATAGACAGGATAGGATGGGTTGTGAAGGACATTGTGTAGGAGACAGTTTACGAGCATTTCCACGGAGTTTGATAGGAAGCCAATTTAGTTTATTCCGATATTCAGAGTAACATGATCGTATTTTCTTAAATTAAATAATATATAGAATACTTTAAACAGCTATTCTACACAAGCGTTCCAGTTTGTTCAAAATTTTCTCAGTAGCATCGAGGAAACAGGCATCAGCGTAGTCAAAAATAGGCTGAATAAGGGATTGGGCTAAGGAAATTTTCGTATGTAAGGGTAAAAAACTTTGGAGACATTTCAGTGAATGGAAGGTGAAGTGTACCATCTTACTCACTCACTTCCTTGAAATGCGGGTGCCAGGACAAATTGGAATTTAATATCACACCTAAGTTTTTGGCAGTGTCAACAAAGGGAATAAGCGCACTGTCGAGTGAAATAGAGTGAAGTAAGGTAATGTCAAGTGAATTAAGTATGGGGCGACTTCCAACTAGCAAGACTTGCGATTAATGAGCAAACCAATATCCATTAATAGTGTCAATTGCAACATTTGCATATGCCGCCGTGAAATGACTATATAGCTGCAAGTCGTCCACATAGAGATGGAAGTTAGCGGAAATAACGGGAGTAACTGTATTAATAAATACCGAAAAGAGCAACGGAGATAGGACGTCACCCTGAGGTACACCCGCAGCTATATTGCACTATAGTGTTACGTGTAGGTATTAATCAGAAAAATATAGCTCTCCTAAATCTTAACATTTAATTCGACTTGGCTAGCTTTCATGGATTGTTCAGTCATATTTAGCTAATCAACTCTATGTTGTTATTACCTACGCAAGTTATTGTTTCTATATTGTTAGGTTCTACTATTCTAAGTATTTAATTCGCTGGTAAGAAAACTAGTCAGGACAAATATTCAGATTCAATACATTATATGTTATTTACTTTGTGTAAAAAAATCTTATAGGTATATAAATTTCATTTTAGGACTGTCTATAGAACTTGGCACACATTTAAATCTCAATTTAGATTGATAGACGACACGGTTAGCGCAGAGGTCGAGTGATCGCCTACTGCGCAACGGGTCGCGGATTCGATTCCCGCTCGGGACAGATATTTTGTATGGCCTACAGAAATTTGTTCCGGTCTGGGCGTATGTGCATGTGATATTCTATGTTTGTAACTGCACCCACGACACAGGAGAAAATCCTAGCGTGGGGCGACGTTAATAAAAAAATAAAAATTTGTTTTGTCGGTGAAGTCAACAACCACTCCATATAATTATATTATATTGATTTTGGCTCCCTCCCATTTTTACTCTTTTAGGTGGGATTAAAGTTTAATGGAATAATTGTTAAGATAAAATTCTGGAGAGGGCCAGCCTTATCATCAAGGGGTATAAAAATAGCCTACGACTTATTCTCAGATATACCAAACATACACAAAAAACGTCATAAAAATCTGTCAAGCCATTTCGGAGGAGTTCGATAACAAACACTGTGATACAAGATTTTTATATATTACACTGGCTCTGGCTGTGCCGGCGAACTACGTTTAGCCATAATAAAAAATAGTTTCTCAGACCTACCGAATATACACAAAAAAAATCATAATGATCGGTCAAGCCGTTTCGAAGGAGTTTGGTAACAAACAATGTGACACGAGAATTTTATATATTAGAAGAAGAAGAAGACATAGAAGATTATTTATTTATTTAGTATAGGTAGGTACATTGACAGATTACAATCATAATTAACTAAATATACTGTACTTTATAACTAGGCTAGACTGTAATCCTAGATAAATGTACACAGCATGACAATAATGTTGCGATGACATGTTTGCAGTCAATAAAATTAATTAAATTATCCTAAAACTAGACGTGGTGCAGTATAAAAAAAAGAACTTAAAATGACTATAACATATTACATTCACATTATTTTGTAAAGTTAAACTAAACCTGAATCTAAATCTAATTCTAAACAATGAGAGTTACTTGCCTTTCATGAGATCAGTGACCATCCTTTTGTACCGGGCGAAGCTCCCCACGAATATATCTAAGTCAGTGTTACTCCGCGCCAGCTCATTAAAGGATCTGCACATTCTTACAAGCGGGTTATAATAAGAAGTGTTATTCTGGTATACCCGGACAGCAAACGTGTTAGGGAACCGCGTTCTATATTGAGTTAACACGTTCAATGATGACAATAGTGCTGGAGAGTCAATTGATGCATGTAGAATTTTGTGAAGGCAAAGCAGATCGTATCTCTCACGACGGGCAGATAGGGGCATTACATTAAATCTGACCAACCTGTCACTGTAGCTATTTAGCAACCGACCAAACAAATACTTACGGCTGCCGTACCTCATACATCGCTTTTGTATCCTCTCTATCCTGTCAATGTGGATCTTATAATGAGGGGACCAAATAGGGCAGCAATATTCCAATACACTCCTCACTAGACTGAAAAAGAGATTAAGGAAGCTACTCGGCTTTCTGAAGTCTTTAGTTGATCTAATAACAAAGCCTAGGAGTTTATTACTTTTCTTAGTGTCTATTAGTATCGTAATGCGGTCGAAAATATAATTTTTCGTCAAACAGGACTCCTAAGTCCCTTGCAACCTGCTTCCTACCTAGAACTTGACCCTGTATGTAGTACGAGCCATTAGTATACTCTCTTGTCTGGCAAAATTATTTGAATCTTTAATATGTTCATCTTTATAATCATTTTTGTAACATTATATCGACGAAGCAACATGGTTTCGTGAAAAGGAGGTCTACTCTCAGCAACTTGTTGGATTTTAAAAATTATTTATGTCAGAAATTTGCCACGGGTGGTCAAGTTGATGCCGTTTACTTGGACTTTTGTAAGGCTTTTGATAAAGTTGACCACTCATTATTGTGCTCTAAACTTTCCCACTACGGCATACACGGAAATTTATTATGATGGATAATTTCTTATTTGAATAATCGGAGCCAACTTGTTACAGTCAAGGGCTATACTTCTTCCTCAATGTTAATTTCATCAGGGGTACCACAGGGATCTCACCTGGGTCCGCTATTATTTGTTATTTTCATCAATGACCTCGATGATTGAACGAGTATGTAGAGATTATAGTACTTAAGTATAAGAAGAAGTGTGACGACATATTTATGAAGATTAGAATGGATCTAGTTAATATTTGAATTCTGAGGTCATTAAGGTCGATGTTTGTAGATAATTCTAATAAAAGGCTACGGCTCCACCTGTACCCTTGCGCGTTATCATACGGGATAATTTGGACACTACACAGATGTGGCCAACAGCGTAACGCGTTAATTTCTATGCGACACTTTTGTATCAAACTATGCAGATATATGTGGCCAACCGCCCACCGTGATTAGCCGTTATTTTTAACGCAATCAATAACGCTTATTACGATGCAGGCGTTAACATTAATATTTACGCAGGTGGAGCCCTAGCATTAGGTTTGTGGTAATGTTGTAAATGGCAATAAATAAATAATTCAATATTGTTGCCGCTAGCAAAATTTACTATTAAGCGCACTATGGAATATTTGTGTGCTAAAAAAATAGGAAGTTTTTGTAAGGGTTAAACATTATTTACAGTCAATTTACTGTGACGCTATTGTTCATTGTATAGACGGGTGGTTTGGTCAGGCTTTGCTGATGGCTGTCTAATTAAGCTTGACGTGATTGCTACGACACGGCTATCAAGGCCGTCTACTTTGGTTCCAACTCTTACCAACAATATTGTCGCCATGCAAACTTGGCCTTTATTATCACTTTATCAATACAAGTGTGTTTTTTTTTCGAAATATTCTTAATCATGTTTCGATGATTTGACCTACTCCTTTAGTGGAAGGAATCTCCTAGACGTGTACTAACATGGGCAGTCTAGGGATGCTGCTTCAGAGCAACGCTAGATCCCATACTTTTTCACAGACGTATGGGGTCCCCATGATAGGAGGATTTGCGATTGAAACGTCTCTGACACCGACAGAACACAGATAGAGGTTTCTGTGTTATGCGCTGACACCCACCATACTCCCTGGACTTGCTTCAACATATTAGCACTTTTTTTCGGAATTTGGAATATTTCTTAGAAGAAGAAAAAACATTTCTTGCAAGGCAGTCCAAACCGCCTTCGAAGACTTTTTTTAATCTCTCCCCCACACCCTTAAATTTAATTTAATCCAATATGTATTTGACGACAAGGTTAGCGCAGAGGTCGAGTAATCGCCTACTGCGCAACGGGTCGCGGGTTCGATTCCCGTACAGGAGAAATATTTTGTATGGCCTACATAAATTTGTTCCGGTCTGGGTGTATGTGCATGTGATTTTCTATGTTTGTAACTGCACCCACGACACAGGAGAAAATCCTAGTGTGGGGCGACGTTTTTTAAAAAAAACGAAAAAAATGTAATGGTAATGTTTTACACAAATCTGTCACTAATCTAGTAAGTAGTGATAGGATTATCTGCTCTTCTTTTATCGAGGAATCGAGGTCAAGTCCACTTATCTTTGGGAATTATTATCTTATTTACTAGCTGAAGGCCATTTAGTCTGCCGATGTCAATAAACCAGTCTACGAGATGAAAAGTGACCATTTTACAATGAGTCAACTGATAAACAAGATAAGTAAAAGGTATAGATTTTATTATCTACTTGATAGACCTTTTAGTATGCGGCTATACATTGGTATATGATTAATACAGTTATACTTTGCTGACTTGTGACGTCAGCGTCATATCGTCGTATCTATCATGAATATTAGACCATTTTGCATAGATCTTCAATTCTATTAGGTTCGCTGTAGATTGAGGAATCACAAATTATTTATATTTACATATATATTTTCTTTGCTCTTTGGTAAAACGCACATCCTTTTCGTCGGTTAAAAATCTAGAACTTAAACCCTATAAACTTGAGTTTAGTATAAGTCTGTGCTTACTAACGCAATCTTAGAATGGCCACCTGCCATTCTACTGTTTTGATTCTTCATTGTCACTGATATTGCTTTAACGATACACATACAATACAAAAGATTTGTTCAATACAGTGCAATGAATCAAAAATATTTTAATAGGTATATTTTATGTATCGTTGTGTAATAGGGACTGACCAATGGATTGGATAAATGGTACACTTTCTGCCAGCCTAAGGATTTTTAAATGAAATTCGTTGAAACAATAAGGATTACAGAAAATTTGGTCAGTTCTTATTTAGTATACGTATTAATCCAAATGTGAAAGGCTCTACCTATGTTAAACGTTTGTTACTTAATACAAAAACAATTGAACGGTTTGGACTAAACTTGATTTATCGGTATGTAATTTATTATAGGTACCTGAAGGTATGTCAAAATCCCTGATTATAGGCACTTGCACAGACTTACTGAGATTAACGATTTCGGGCACTTAGCTACGTGGAAGTTTGAAGACATGATAAGGGGTTGGATAGCTTTTCATATTTATTACATTTCGCCAGTTGTCCCAATCCGATATATAATACATTCGTGTTTGTACCGAACAATATCGGGTGTGCTATGATACATGTTAACTCATTCATCGGCTATTCTTCGCACGTCTCCGATGACCCCTTTACCGGGATTGTCTCAACTTTTGCGGATCGCTTATTTTTGTCGGCCTCTGTATCGAGTTAGTGATTCATAAATAATACGCTCGCTTCTCTTCGTCCATCTATTTCTAAGATGGAGAGACGAAATTTATTTCTAAAAATTGAAAAACACGAATAATAACGAAATGAAAAATTACACGCTATATCTTTTTCTCACTGTAAATTTTCATTTTTGCCCGGAGTTAGTATTAGGGTATTGGAACAGTAAATTCTGTCCCGAACTAATTTTTGGATTTATAGTGTAATGTCTACACGATATTAGCCATGTCTAGTTCATCTTTTATGTAATATTTCATCTCGGTCCGGTCCAGCGAGTGCCCGAGCGCTGTGTGTGTAGGTAGGTACTAGTTGACAGGCAATATCCGGATGATCCATTGTTCAGCTCATTGTGGATTCCGAGCGAGGATGTGCGCTCTAACCTCACTTTCATTAAACTTTTGCCTGTCTAAGGTCGGGTGGGGTAAGTGGGAGTAACAACGCCACTAATAGCAGTCAGGCAGAGATTTTTCTTTCCCCTATATCAAGAGAAATAACACGGCTTGGAGGTAATGTATCTCTTGATCGCCTCATTAATTCCCTTGGAGGGTAATTAGATAAAATGAAATTGTTTTCTTTAGTGCTTATCTTTACATTGCAGTAATTGTGCAAAATACATACCTTTGAGTATTTTAATAAGTATTTTAACTAAAGCAATAGTAGACAAACTTAGTCAAATTTTAGTTAAGCCTGACCACAATTTAACTCGTAAATATTCGGTGACAATGTTGGCTCTATAAATTAATTCTAGATTAGCGTCGCCAGGTGTGCCAAATGTGGTTAGATCGGTTGACTTCAAGTGTTCCATGAATTAATTAACTAAGAGAAGATAACGTTTGTCTGCGAGTGGTTAGCGTAATTTCAAAAATATTAGATTCTTAAGATTCGTTATAAAGTCCGTTTTGCGCATTTTCATTTTCAATTCATGGAAGCTTCTACTATGAAATTTGTTCAAAATATTTTAATTCTGCAAAATGAAATTGGTTAGAATCCATTTCCTTGCGAAGTTACAAATGAAAAATAAACATTTCTGTTCGAATAAGGTGAAATTAAAGTATTTTCGTTGTATTAAATTAATGTGGGATTCTTTCAAAGTCTGGCCTTGTAATTTAAGACGTTAAATGCTTCTCAGTTGACGTTATTTCCAATTATACAAAATTCTGCTTAAACCTTTCATTAAGAACATGACGAAATGAAATCAAATATTTTAAAAGGTCATTGTCTTATCTGAGAGAAGTTCTAGTATCCTAACTTTTAGTAGTTACATTGTATGTATATTGCTTAAGTTTTAGAAGTGGATTACTTGTGATTAATATTATAGTAACATTGACCGCATTTGAAACAAGAACGAAAAATTGGTCTGATATTTTAAATCACTGTCATTTTTGCCACTTTAAAAGGAAAGAGAGTGAAAAAGCGAACATTATGATTAATAAAGTATTCTAAGGCTAGGGTACATCCCTAAGTTACTACAGGAGTTTTACCTTCGCGCAAGTTTCTTTGCCTAAATAAACATATCTCGAAGAGGTGACCCGCATTAGGCGGTTGGTACAGGGGGCAGGCCTAGTATACTGTGCTGACGGAGGCAAGCGTCTACTAAAAGTTTTTTGTTGGACAAAGCTATTAAGAATAGATGGTGTCTTCTACTATCCTTTTTCCGCGTGTATATTGATGCTGTATCTCGTTTACATCGTGTGCAAGCGTCACGACTGATTCGCTGTTGCTACACGCTCAGCTAGTTTTTTTTTACAACTAAGTTGGCAAACAAGCATACTGCCCACCTGATGGTAAGTGGTCACCTAATAATACATGTGGTTCTTGTGAGATTCGCAGCAAATCTGTAACCCCCACAAGAACCACAGCAGTGTACGTTGCCAGCTTGTGACAAAAGATGTAAAATCACGGTACCCAGCAATTTCACTGCCATATCTTACCCTTCAAATCGGAACACAGCAATACAAGCACTGCTGTTCGGCGGCAGAAATAGGTAAGACGGAGGTAAAACTGTATCGTAACTGTATTGCTGGAAAAAGTCGTAGTGAGTGAGCTTAATAGGGAAGCGGACTATATGTTTAATGTTGGATTTATTTATTTTTTCACAATTATAAACTTTCGACGTTATATTGATTTAAAATGTCACATGACGTCATATTTAAAATGATTGACCAACATGTGACGTAGCGATTCCCGGCTCAGTCAATTTAATACGCCCCATCTCAGTAGTTTTTTGTTATTCCGACAAAGCAAAAAATACGTCTCTCATGTTTTTTATTATCTTACTGACGGACTAATAGGTTTCGGTTTTTCACACCCCTATTCTGGAATGAGATAGCCGGAACTCTCCTAGGGAATACCCACAGAACATAGAAAAGAGTAATTTTACTAACTTCTCTGTTTTGTGACTCTACTAAATTTATAAAAAATGTGATGATTGTTTGTATGTATTTTAATGTAATTTTTAACTTTTTTGAGTTTTCGAAGTGAGTTTCGAAGTAATGTTTTTGTAAAACAGTTTTTATTTTTTGTACGCGACGTCGCATTGATGACTGTATCGACTGTTGTTAACACGTCGTATGACACCGATACTTCGACGGCAGCCGCCGATAGCCGTCGGCGGACGGTTGAAGTAGTTAGTGCTGTTTTCGAAGTGACGTTCGTCTGCACGTGTTCTAACACGTTATCAAACCTGACTGAAATTTGATGTCTAGCTGAGATGTCAATAGCCCCATTGCATTCTATGACTATTTCGATAGGTACGTACCTACTGATAAAATTTGATTCGAACAAGTTATATTTTTACTATGCGCAAGTTTATCGTTGCTTCGCTACGTATACACAGTAAAGATACTTTTAAAGTTGACGCGTTATGATTTAAAGTCAGTATTTATTGCGCGCTAACTAGGTCGTTATGTACTTAAATACTGGTTATTATTTTGGAAGCTTGAGTAGATCTTTTTAAATTAATTTTAGCTTTTGTGATTTAAACAACAGGTGTCATCTATAGGTATTTTAAGTATAAGAAGGCTACTATTTTGGATACCATTTGAGCTATTCTTAGTTTAAGTAAGTACATTCTCGTATGATAAGGAATGGTAAAAACCAGTCTCTGAAAAAAGCTAGCGTTCGGTTAGGGAATGTACGCTGGTTAAAGCGCCATCTCGATTAAATTTGAGGCTATTTTAGTTTTTAGGGAACATTTAATAATAGCATAATGTGCTTTACCTCGAGCACGAGTAAGAATTAAAAATTCATAGAACGCCAATTTGATCATACAATGTTTCCAAGAGTAGGTATACCAGCTTTTAAAATTCAATTAATGATTTGATAAAAATGAACTTTATTCAATATTAACTTGACAAAAAGCTCTTTTGAATTGTCCAATTTTACTACATTACACGTTTTTGTTTTTTTTATAATAATAATAATAACATATTTTTACACATCTACGAGTACCGCAACGTTTAATTACTGAAATATTTGTAAGTACCTATAATATTATCATGATTTCAGATAATATGCTCCCAAGCAGCATGCAATTTACAAACTTGTCTACACATCTAAAAGAGATCACGTCGATCAAACGACAGCATCCAGGATGGAGGTACCTAATTATCAATATTATTGTCTTTTCAATTTCTTTTATTTTACTAAATTATAAAATTCTTACAACTATGAGTAGCCCCACTAGGAAAGTAACTGAAATAGATCGACCGACGAGGTCGCGATGTATTTGTATATATGTGAGCTCTTCTTAGTCGAGGTTCTCTTGTGCTGGCGGGGCGCGGTGTAAGGTCTACGGTTTGCAACTTACTAGAAATGGAATAAATAGATAATTATTGATTGCTAACATAAATTATGGCTAATTCACATTGATTGCACGAAATTGTTAACCTACGTTCCCGTCCTGTTTGTCTGTTGCTCGCGTTTGCTTGTTGTTATATTAAGTTATTGAAATAAAGATTTGTTAATTTGAAAGATAAAGCAGGATAACTGCTCCAACAATCATGAAACATTCAGAATAAAGAAACACTTCAAAAAACTTATTCCTCGAATATAATATCTCATATCTGTGTCCATCATCGTTAATAAATATGCCTAGTCAAGTTAGACATATTGACTGTATTTCCATCAACGACGTCATCCCGAAGAAGGATTGCCTTATATAAACAGTGCGGTCGGCGTCTTGCCCATTTAGTTTGTTCAAAATATTATCAAGTTTGATAACGACATGCCCGCCGTCAAGGATTCTTAGAATTTTGGACTAAAGCTATAACCTCCGTGGTTTACGTCTCTCTAACGATCCAACCTTTGTTTGACTATTTGTTCTCAACTTAATACCCTTTTGAAGCATAAAACCATATACTTACGTGCCATACCAACTCTCTTTTGGTTGAGTACAATGCTTTTACAAAGTGCGAGAGTTTGTACTGATTTTCACAACATTTTTGTAAATCACTTTATTATTTATCACTTTTTAAGTGTAATGCAAAAGGATCATTTTCAGTGTATCATACCGTATCGTACGCATGTGTGGTAGGTACTTCCTCGCAATAATAATCGAGAACTATATTTAACATAAATAATCCAATGTTTGTTTAGCACTATGGAATCAATTTCCAGGAAAAGCGTTAAAGGCAAGGGCTAGCCTAATTCTACACCTATTAAACATTTATTTAGCAAAGGACTCCGGAAAAATGTAAAAGTTCAAGGGTAGAAGTATTCAATTGCAAATCAAAAATCTTTTGTATAAAAAACAACAATCCTTATTAAAAATACTGATTGCACAGCAAAATAGTAACCTCAAAATATTACAATAATTTAAGTTCGTGACGCATCGCTATTGTCCGAAATTAACAATAAAAAGAGTCTAGAGATAAATGGCAATTATTTATTTTTTATTGAATCATATTTTTTTGACAATGTAATTGACACAAATCGATAAACTAGTGATAAAATGAGTTATTATATTTCTGAACATTCTTCACATCACGAGATGAATAGCGTAAACATCTCTTTTATATAGAATTGATAATGCACTTGATAATTTAAACATTTAATGCTGTAAAAACATGTATTTATAATTGTTCTGAGGTTAAAGTCTCAGAAGAATAATGCTTTAGTTATTGTTCTGAGGTTATATTAATATTCAAAATTGACATTACTTCACAAGTTTATATACAAAAATAGGTACCTAGTCGTAGAAAATTTTTAACTGTCAAAATAATTAGTAAATAAAAAATATTCTAGGATATTCTTCTCTGAATGACATAAGTTTACAAGGTAATTGTTAATCGATCAGGCAACCTAACGACTTTACCATATCTAGTAGTTATCGGACTAGACATTGCTACGGACACTGCCGAGCGACTACGTTTTGTTACTGACCCTGCCTCAGATCCCTTCGCAGTGCTTCTAGTAGTGCTACAAAGAGAGTTGTCTGAGGTGCATATTTTCAAAGGATAGAGCATTGAATTGGTCTAACCAATGCACTCTTTTAATATCAGTTTCGAGTAACACTATGTCACCCACCTTTAATTCATAACTTGGTTTGTATCATTTTGGCGATATTAACATTGTAACTGTATACTATAAAAAAAGTACTTCCAGAAATAAAAAATAGGTATATCCAACGTGTTTTGCGTGTATGCTACGCGATTACTCCGCCAATTGTGGACAGATTTTCGAAATTATTTTCGTATTCGATAGAGTATACTCCTGGGGTGATCGCAAGGTCACCAAAGTCAGGATCTGATGATGGGATCCCATGAAAATCGAGAGAAACCCTTAAATTTTATGGGTGTGTCCAACGTGTTTTGTGTGTATGTTATGCGATTACGCCTCCAATTGTGGACCGATTTTCAATAGTACATTGTTACCCCAGGGGTGAAAGTAACTTATTTAGTCCCGAGACGGTGTTTGGCGCCCGAGCGTAGCGAGGGCACCAATAGTTCGAGGGACGAAATAAGTATTTAACCCGAGGTAAACACTGTGCTTTTCATTACGAATACAAGGAAAGTAAAAATAAAACAATGAATTATAGCTAAAGAAAAAACGTCTAAATTTAATTTTACCTAAATCAACAACTGCTTTAGCCCGCTTTCTCCTATAAAATCAGGCGTTAACTCCATACTTGAATCAGATGAACTCATTGTGTTAATTATTAACACAATGTTATACAAATATAATTAACAGTTAATACAAATTTCTGCTATACCGTATACAGAAGTATTAACAAAACTATACAAATGGAAAAAACAAACGAAGATCGCCTTGCCGCTTTCCCGCTTATTTTTTTTTCTGTGGCCGGCCAGCTGTTCAGCCATTATTGTTCATTTTCACAATTTAAAAAATGGTACATATTTTGCCCAAATCTTTAATAAAGAAATAGGTATTTGAAAATAAATTATAATAAAGTCATTTAAAAAATATGTTCTTTAAATACTTAACATTATGTTATTTCAATTTTACACCGCGCTGTAATTGAGTGGCTGTATAGAAAGCAAGGTCAGAACATGGTTCAATAAAAATGTGAAAAAAGAACTAGTTTCTTTTTAAAATTTGACAGCAGCTGTCAGTGAAAGTGATTCTCCCTAGGGCTGAAAAGTATTACTTTCAACCCGCTCCTCGGGCAACTTCAGACCTACTTTCAGAGTATGAGTAATGAAAAATTCTTTTCGTATTCGAAATATAATATAAATATTCGAAAAATAATACTCCTAGGGTGGTTTCAAGGTCACCAAAGTCAGGATCTGATAATGGGAATCCATGAAAATCGAGGAAAGCCCTTAAATTTTATAGGTATGACCAACGTGTTTTGTGTGTATTTTAGGCGATTACTCCGCCAATTGTGAAACGATTTTCAAATTTTTTTTCGTATTCGATAGAGTATACTCCTGGAGTGGTTTCAAGGTAACCAAAATAGAGACCTGATGATGGAATCTCATGAAAATTAAAAGAAACCTTTAAATTTTATAGGAATGTCCAACGTGTTTTGTATGAATGCTACGCGATTACTCCGCTAATTGTGGACCGATTTTCAAAATTCTTTTCGAATTAGATAGAGTATACTCCTGGGGTGGTTTCATGGTTACCAAAGTCAGGATCTGATGGATGATGGAATCCCATGAAAAGCGAGGGAAACTTAAATTTTTATAGGTATGTTCAACGTGTTTTGAATGTTACGCGTTTACTCCGCCAGCCCCACACTACACGTCAATTGTAGACCGATTTTCAATTTTTTTTTATAATCGATAGAGTGGTTCCAAAGTCACCAAAGTTAGGTCAAAGTCGGTCTTTTTAATTTCAATTAGTGCTAAGGAAACAAAGCCCATAAGCAGTCATATTTTAAGCAAAAACTGTAATACTGTAGTGTAGATTATGGCTTTTTTCTCTCGCAACGAAAATTAAGCATATTTTCGTGTGCTTTTATACCAATATTTTAATAAAATTGTTGGCATATTCATATATGCCCGAGTGCATTTTTTATAATGTGGTAACAATTGGCTGTATGACAAGTTACATAATTCAAGTTAGAGATGAATTTAAAAAAAAAACAGCACACACAAAAAATAAGCTCATTCATTATTGACCCGTTGGGCACGCAATGTTGAACAAGGAAGCTTATTATTATTAGGTACCTACTATTGTCTTATTTACAGATCATAAAGCTAAATTATATGCAGATCACGGCAATTATAAATATTTGAATAAATAGACAACATTAAAAAATATTTTTCTCAAACATGCTCGAAAATGTAGGCATTAAGTATTGTCGTAAAAAGAAGACACAAAGTTTGTAATTCTTGGCTCATGCATTACTTTACCGGCCTAGGCCAGGAAAGTAAGTATGAAAATTCATTTTTGGCCGCTGCTCCAATGTTTTTTAATTTATCTATAACTTGAATTATGTAACTTGTCACACAGCCAATTGCTACCACATTATAAAAAATGCACTCTTCGAGCATATACAACGTGTCTCAATATCTCCCCATAAAAATTATAATAATAGGTTGGGGAAAAAGTTTCTTCGCATTTTTTAAGAAAATTCAAAACATTTTTTAATATAGTTTATTTACATTTAACTAAAGTATGTAGGTACCATTTTGTTCGATAACTTTTTGCCATCTTGTAGGTAGGGACATGATCCCATTGCTATAGAAATTTTGGGACTTCTGGTCAAAATACCGTGACAAGTGGTTTTGGCAGTCCTCTCGTGATGTTAACCTGACACTGTCTAAAGAATTCTGAAGAGACCGAAACAGGTGGAAATCTGAAGGTGCAAGGTCAGGACTATACGGCGGATGCATTAACACCTCCCAGCCAAACTCTTAATTTTTGCTGAGTGGCTAAAGATGTGTGAGGTCTAGCGTTATCATGATGAAAAACCACACCCCTTCTGTTGATTAATTCCGGCCGCTTTCTCTCAACTTCTTGCTTTAATCTCATCAGTTGTTCGCAGTAGAGTTCAGAATCGATGGTCCTGCCTGGTGGTAACAGCTCATAATGAATAATGCCCTTCCAATCCCACCACACACACAGCATCACCTTGTTGCGAGTTAACCCGGGTTTCGCCACAGTCTGTGAAGCCTGACCGGCCTTTGACCACGACCTTTTTCGCACGTTCTTGTCGTACGTGATCCACTTTTCATCACCAGTTATCAGCTTCTTCAAAAATGGTTCGGTTTCATTACGTCGTAATAAAGAATCACAAATGAGTACACGGTTCATTAGGTTTCTTTCAGTGAGCTCGTGAGGTACCCAAATGTCGAGCTTTTTTGTGTGCCCAGTTTTTTTCAAATGCGCCAAAACTGTTTTGTGGTCAATTCCCAGTTCTTCAGCTACGTCGTAACTACTGACATGCCGATCTTGCTCCACTTTTTCAAAAATGGCATCCATTTTATCTGTAATAGGGCGACCAGAGCGACGTGCATCTTTGACATCAAAATTTCCGGATTGAAAACGCTTAAACCAAATTTGTGCTACTCTCACAGACACTGCACTAGGTCCATAAACATCGCAAATTTTTTTCGCGGCTTGCGTTGCATTTTTACCTTTTTTGTAGTAAAATTTTAAAATGTATCGAATTTCTTCATTAGATTCACTCATCTTGGCGGTACGAAAAACAAATGAAAATCACACATTTTCCTAATTTGAATTTGGAATTATGTTCTTTAAAATTTAAAGTTTCAATGATACCAAAACCAGCCAGATACAAATAGTATAGCCAAAGAGATTTTATTACAAGTTTATACATACTATAATGCGAAAAGACTTTTTCCCCAACCTAATATTTAATTTTATTTAAACTATCAAAAGTGCCAACATAAAACCGTTCTAAAACTGAATTTTCATAAATTTGACAATTAAATTCGATTTATGAAAAGTTATTAAAGATGACACATTCTTTTCGGTTAAATGAATATTATAATTTTTATGGGGAGTTATTATGAGATACGTTGTAAGTATATGAATATGACAACAATTTTATTAAAATGTTGGTATGAAATCACACGAAAATATGCTTAATTTTCGTTGCGAGAGAATTAAGCAAATTATTAATTTAATTGCTTGATTTGTTTTTTTATTCATACTAAACTCATTTGTTTCCAATTCAATTCAATTCAAAATCTTTCATGCATACCATAATGTGTAAAATAGGTGGTTCACAAAAAATAAGATTATTATAGACCCGTTGGGCACGCAATCGTTGAACAAGAGAGAGGAAGCTTATTATTATTAGTTACCTACTATTGTCTTATTTACAGATCATAAAGTTAAATTATACGAAGATCACGGCAATTATAAATACTTATTTGAATAAGTAAATAGACAACATTAAACAATATTTTACTCAATATAAAAGGTTTTTATTTAAGTATATGGTATTATTATTACACTGAATTTAATAATTTATTCCAGTATTACGTCTCTCATTATTTCCTCGCAATTATTGAGAAGAGCAATATACACACCTCGGCGGGAATGCCTCGCTTACGCTCGGCCTTGAAAGCATTACTCGTCTGGCAATTCCTAACTTACCGGCCTCTGCAGTAATGTTCCTTTATGTTTTGCTTTGAATTGAATTTGACCTGCAATCGGTAGGTATATGTATTTAATATACAAAAATTATGTAACAATTGATGAATATAAATTGATGGGTTATAATTTTTTTGATTTGTAAGTATTTAAAAATATTCCAATGTTTAACATTTAACAACTAGAAAATCACACACTTACTCATCTTAAGACAAATATTGAATCATATTAGTAGTTTATGAAATAGTCACATAATAGGGGGTCTTAAAACACTAGTGTCTGTTTAAAATTCGAGGCTTGCCGAGAATTTTAATAGTACCACACGAGTGTTTTAAGACCTAATTATGTGCAATTTCATACACTACTTTATCTACACTCATGCAATCAGTGGTTACCTAAATTAAATAAAAGACACAAAATTAAACAAAATCAAACTCATTTATTCTAATAATTATTTGCATTTTGAACAGTGCAATTGTGAAACTAATACAGAAATCTAAAACTACATACATTTATATTATTTATTATTTTAACCAATAACAGCAAAATAATGAATGAAAAATTCAGAGAAATGGCGCCAACACCAACATTCTACCGCGCATGCGCTGTTGCACGCGCCGCCATAGACAATGTACCTACTGGCACAAAAGAAAATTGTGACAAAACCTCCTTCGTCGGGCTTCGTCAATCGAACTGTATTTTATTGGAATTCGAGTTACATTAAAGTACTGGTTTTGTATGGCGAACCTGTATTATAATGTAATTTGTAAAAGGCCAAGGGCTTTAAGTTATGCCTTTAAAATATTAGTGTTGAGTTCTTAATATTAGAATTAGAACATGAGTGTAGATAAAGCCCATTTTGACCGCCTAAATGTTGTTTGAATACATCATTAATGACATCAGCTTCAGGATTTGTTTGAACTCTAGGTTTTTCCAAGATGATTTAGGTACTTTCTTCACATCTCTTTGAATACAAAGGCATGTTCCGTTTGAAACTCCTCATCATCAGACCTTTCTTGTCCAAATTTCAATTTTTATATTGTACTCGATATATTATACTATAAAATCATCAAATATTTACATTCTGTTAGTATCGCAATTGTTCAAGTGTTCATAGTAAGTAAGTACTCAATTTTTTCTTGTCCGTCAGTCACATGCGGTAAATTCCAGACGACGCGACGTGACCAATCTTATGTAGCCGAGCAAAAAATTAATGTTAAGTAATCATACTATTTTAGATGTGTTAGAACTTGTAACAGCACCGACGATTTATAATACTATCTTATGAATAATATAATACTATCTATTCGAATAATAACATACTAATTTAAAAAAAAAAACAAAATTTTGAGTCACCGGGTTATGTTAGATTAAAAATTACTGTCTTTATGTTTTTCAATCTTTTGTGCGAGGATTTGATTTTCAACCATTCATACGAGTATATTATGACATATTTTATCACATTTACGATTTCTTTCTTAAACACATGTGCTGTTCAAAAATCAAAATATTTTTTATTTAAATGTGATTTGATCGGAAGATTTTGATAGTAGAACAAAAAGATATTTTACCAGCACTTGAGAGATAATGTATCGTGAAAGTTCAAAACGTTACAAGCAAAATTTCATGTGACCGTCCGACGACGGCCGTCTTTACGCACTTTTATCTTTAGTAGGTGCTTGAGTACTACTTACTCATAACTGGATCTTATCGTGTATGGTTTACGCCACCAGATTAAATATTCTGATTATTGAGAACGTATCTTACCGGCGTTTAGCTTCAATGTACCATCATTGTGATATCATTGATGTATACCAAAATAACAGTATATCTTTTTGTGATGATATAAATATTTTTTTGAGCATTTGTTAAAAAATAGTAGATACTATTTTATGAAATAAATTGAAATAGATGTTTCAATGAATGTTCAGAGATAAATATATAGTGGCGCTTATAAGGCTACGAGTATACCCAAAAATTATATTTTTAAAAGATTAAAAAGTTATTCCTTGAATGTTGATTTAATAAACAATAAAAAGAAAATATAAATTTTGGTTAAACTTAAGTCTTGTGGATTGTACTATAAAGAAAGTGGTTATGTGTAATAACAAGCAATGTTTTTTGCGGGTCCGCCTAACTGGAGAGGTAATAAATTTACTTATATCTCTAGGGATTAGCTCAGTATTTCACGGCCAGACGGGCTGATGTAGAAACATGATGAAGTGAAGTAGTGGAAACGTTGTATAAACATGGTTCTGCGATTTTTTATATTAAGTATTTTATAATTTTGAAAAACTGGTTTTTTCCATGTAACATTGTACCTTACTTGTGTATTCTCCATTGTTGGCAAGGACCAAGTTTCCAAGATAGAAATAAAACAGTGGAAGATATGGGACACATTCAGTTACGGAATGGACCAAGGAATTCCACCACGAACTTCTTAAGCCCCGGCTCTAACGGGCTATAAAGTTTCCACTCGTACTCGGGTTGAATTATAAAATGGTGAAACTAAAATTGCTTAAGGAAATTGAACATAATTAGTTTATGGATACGAAACTAAGTTGATACCTACCGGCGAGTATTACTTCAGGACAGACTAATATGTAACAGTAAAATGTGTACCTAGAATGAGATGGAAGTTCTTGGTGACGATATTGTTGTTTTGCATCATATTACATTTTAACTTTTAAGGCATATAATGGTGTAATCCCAAACCCGGATAGTTATCAATCCTCGTAATTCAATATAATTTTTACGGCAACTATCTAATTTCAACGGTATTAACATATGAAAAGAGGAATATTTACAAACAGGAGTAAACGGTTTATTTACACTTTAATATAATGAGAACTAATTCAACACTCCACTTATAATTACCACTTAACTAACTTTCTTGTTTGTTTGTTCGGGTCAAAACTAACCTTTCTTATATTTCATTATATTTAAGTCATTATCACGTGGAACACCATCGCAATGATGTTTTGATTATTGTGATAGTATAAAGGTTCATAGTTTATGATAATATGATTTTGAGCAAAAGTTAAGAAAAATAAGTTTTTAACAATCTCTTTCTTTTTGTTCTGTGGATTTCAATATTTTCATAATAAAATTAATTGAGATTAAAAAACTTCCCTCTTTTTAGTTTCCTTGTAAGTTTTTATTCGCCCTTAAAATAATAATAGCCCGCCAAGGGTCTGTTATGAGCGTAAGAACGAGCCTACAGAATACGCTTACGGGTAACTTAAAAAAATGTCGGGCTTATCTTTTTACATTAAATTACTTTTATTAATACTTATTTCTTTGATATTATGCATTCTAAAAAGTTTAGTCTATTTTAATATCTATTATGTTATCCTTTTTTCCTGTCTAAAGTCACCATGACGAAGTGGTAAACACTTACTTGTAAAAGTTTAAAAAATATAATTTTTAAAGATCGCCTCTGCAATGTGGTTTGTTGATCGCTCTTTTAGATCTGAAGCTTGTGTGGTTCAATTCTCTGATTTTTTCTGCTAAGTATAGCATCCCATGTAAAACCTACTCATATGAAAGTTGGAGCTTTTACACTGGAAGTTGTCGACGAATATGTTTACCAGGGACAAATACGGTAAGTCCAACTTCCAGAATGAAGTAAATTGACGAATCCAACTCGGCTGGGCGGGCTCGGCGGGCTGATCTATCGCAGTCAGACAAAAGTCTTGATTTCGCCTGTGTTCAGGCAGTGGAGAGGGCTATATTCAGAGTTTCTTTACGTGGTCGCATTAGAAATGATGAGATCCGTGGAAGAACCAGAGTTACCGATATAGCCCAAAGAATTGCAAACCTTAAGTGGTAGTGGACAGGACACATCGCTCGCAGAACGGACGGCCGTTGAGGCGAAAAGGTCCTCTAGTGACGGCCGCGGACCACGGAAGATAGCGTTGGTGGGTCTCCTACAAGGTGGACCGACGCTCTAGTGCAAAGTCTAAGATCGCAGGAAGCCGCTGGATACGGGAGGCGCAGGACCGATCAGTTTGGACATCCCTGGGAGAGGACTGTATCCAACAGTGGGCGTCTCTTGACTGAAATGATGAATGATGATGAAGTATGGCAATTGTTAGGGTTGGGCAAAGGAACTTGTTATTATTATATTTCTAACCTTCGAAGCACTTTAACGCTCTAATAATTTTAGTTATGTTTGTGTTGTCTATAGCCAAAGAGAAGATGGTGTTTGGTATACAGCCAGGTGAATAGGAGGGCATGCTGTCAAAGATAAACACAATGCTAGACGTTTGTTACCATTTTCCTGTTATTTACAATCACATGACGATGATTGACAAACTAGTCGATACCTACTCCTAGATAACAGGCTTGAAACACTTAACAAATAGATTCAGCACAGAAGTCCGGCCATATCTATTATGATGTAATAACTCTATGGTTTATTCATTTCATAATTATTTTACCTACCTATTAATAATTACGCCGTATTCTTTCCAAGAACAGAGTGGAATTTCGTACCTTAAAATTCTTACCTAAAACTTATCTTTCTTACAAATTCAGATTCTGATTCTGATACTATAAAATGTATAGAGGTAGACTCTGTACCAGGGTCGTCTGTATGGGTACCTCTGTCTTACTTAAGCATTACTGCCGCAAAGCAGTAATGCTTGCATTGCTGTGTTCCGGTTTGAAGGGTAAGATATGGCAGGGAAATTACTGGGTACCGTGACTTTGTATCTGATGTCATAAGTTGGCAACGTACAATATGGTTATTCTGAGGGTTGAAGATTTTTTGCGAATCTCACAAGAGCCACATGTATTATGGGTGACTGTTACCACTTAACATCAGGTGGGCAGTTTGCTTGTTTGCCAACTTAGTAGCAATAAAAAAAACGTTGTTAAGTTAGTCATGGTTTATAGGTGACGCTTTCTTTATCGATCTTTATTAACGCAAGTAAAACAGCATCATGTGTATTATAATTAAACCATGAATTACTTTAGACTACTGTTAGACAACGCCATAGGTGTAGGTATAACTTTCGAGGGGGTCCATATTCAATTGATTGACTTTAATCTGCCTAGTGTATAGGTACACTGAAAACTTCATTTTATGTAGTATAAGTTTTTATTTACAACTAGCTGTGCCCGCGAACTACGTTTCGCCATCAAAATAATTAACATAGTGTTTAGTTTTTTCCTCCATTTTATTCCATATGATTCAACTTTATTCTGCCTTTCTTGAGCATCGGCTATTTCGAAATTAGGACAATTTTCGTAGGTTCGTAATGCTCTTTTTCTAACAGTCCACAAAATTAAATACATTACATATTACTATAAACACTAAGTATAATTATTGTTTTAGAGACATTATTGATATTAATAAATTCTTCTTCAGTAGAAAGCACTTACACAGTTGCAAGAATAATCTTTATCGTATTCATGTTTCGAATTAAAATAAACAATTGTTATTAAATTAAAACTGTATACGAATAAAGTTTAGATTTTATAATGGGTGTTGGTAACACCAACAAAATATATTTTTTGGATATGACAAATTGGCCAATTTTGACTGGTCGTACAGTAAGCTCCTTGTCAAGCTATACTGTTTGACCTTTGGTCCGTTCTTATGTCGCTCGTAATACTGGCGGTTTTCGTAGAGTTAATGTATAGCATGAATGGGGGGGTTACTGTACAAATACGTTTTCCGTATTCGATATCCAATCACGGAATACAGACACGGAGTTTCGTGAACGTAGCACAGACGTTCGTTTCTTCTCATTCGGGATTTCTACCATTCTACCTAAACGTACGTACAGAAAGTGTTCCGTTCGTAATAAAAACGAACGTGTGCGGCAGTCAATGAGTATTTTGTATAGATTTGGTGCATTCGGATGCCCGCATTCAGAAAACGAATGCGAAAAAACGTATTTATGCGGTTAGCCTTAAAATGTATTGAGACTTCCGTTTTTGTAACGTGTACTGTGCGATATAGTGTTGCTGGCATAGTTCGGTTAGCAAACTCGCCGTGATGACTAACATCCAACACACAAACTTGGAGTTATCGTTAGTTAGTTCACGATCGTTGCATTATCACGGTCTCGAAGGACACTAAACACAGGTAACATCTAACATCGAACATCCAATAGGCCCCGAAGCGGTTCTCAAACTTTTTTCGTGACGGAACCCTTTTGGAAAGCAAAAAAATACTTGACGGAACCCTAAAATAAAACAATAGTTTTTAAAAGTGTATTCTTTATTAATAAGCATAATAAAAGTACGACCAGAGAGGGTGTTTTGATTTTTCTAAATTATTGCGGAACCCTTATAGGGGTATTGTGGAGCCCTAGGGTTCCGCGGAACACACTTAGAGCATGGCTGCTCTAGGTACCCTTCAGGGCCTACTTTCATTTAATACTATACCCCTATTGCTGGGTTTGAAAAGCAACTGTTATCCGTCTTTTTGAGCGGCGGCCATGTTGAATTTACGTCAATGTTGTTACGTTCATAGTGCTCTACTGATCAAGGCCTTTCATTTGATACCTTTATTGCTAGGTTTGGAAACGAACTTTTATCCACCTTTGAGCGGTGGCCATGTCGAATTAACGTCAATATTGCTAGGTCCATAGTGCTCTACACTTGAAGACCTTTCATTTGATACCAATATTGCTAGATTAGAAAACGAACTTTTATCCACCTTTATTGAGCGGCGGTCATGTTGAATTTATGTATGTGTTGCTAGGTTCATAGTGCTCTACTCATCAAGGCCTTTCATTTGAGACCCATATTGCTGGGTTTGGAAACGAACTATTATCCATTTTTTGAGCGGCGGCCATGTTGAATTTATAGCAATTTTCCTAAGTTCATAATGCTCTACTCTTGAAGACCTTTCATTTGATACCTATATTGCTAGGTTTGGAAACGAACTTTTATCCACCTTTATTGAGCGGCGGCCATGTTGAATTTATTTGTGTTGATAGGTTCATAGTGCTCTACTCATCAAGGTTTTTCATTTGAGACCCATATTGCTGGGTTTAGAAACGAACTATTATCCATTTTTTGAGCGGCGGCCATGTTGAATTTATAGCAATTTTCCTAAGTTCATAATGCTCTACTCTTTTAGGCTTTTCATTTGATACCCATATTGCTAGGTTTGGAAACGAACTTTTATCCTTTTTTTTTGAGCGGCGGCCATGTTGAATTTAGGTCGATTTTGCTAGGTTCCTAATGCTCTACTCTTCAAGGCCTTTCATTTGATACCCATATTGCTAGGTTTGGAAACGAACTTTTATCTATCTTTTTTGAGCGGCGGCCATGTTGAATTTATGTCAATGTTGCTAGGTTCATAGTGCTCTACTTATCAAAGCCTTTTATTTGATACCCATATTGCTGGGTTTGAAAACGAACTTTTATCAATTTTTTGAGCGGCGGCCATGTTTAATTTAGGGCAATTTTCCTTAGTTCATAATGCTCTACTCTTTTAGGCCTTTCAGTTGATACCCATATTGCTAGGTTTGGAAACGAACTATTATTCTTCTTTTTAGAGCGGCGGCTATGTTGAATTTATGTCAATGTTGCTAGGTTCATAGTGCTCTACTCATCAGGGCCTTTCATTTGATACCCATATTGTTGGGTTTGAAAACGAACTTTTATCCTTTTTTTTTGAGCGGCGGCCATGTTGAATTTAGGTCGATTTTCCTAGGTACCTAATGCTCTACTCTTCAAGACCTTTCATTTGATACCCATATTGCTAGGCTTGGAAACTAACTTTTATCCACCTTTTTTGAGCGGCGGCCATGTTAAATTTATGTCAATGTTGCTAGGTTCATAGTGCTCTACTCTTCAAGGCCTTTCATTTGATACCCATATTGCTAGGTTTGGAAACTAACTTTATTCCACCTTTTTTGAGCAGCGGCCATGTTGAATTTATGTCAATGTTGCTAGGTTCATAGTGCTCTACTCATCAATGCCTTTCATTTGATACCCATATTGCTAGGTTTGGAAACTAACTTTTTTATCCACCTGTTTTGAGCGGCGGCCATGTTGAATTTATGTCAATGTTGCAATCAATGCCTTTCATTTGATACCCATATTGCTGGGTTTGGAAAAGAACTTTTATCCGTTTTATTTGAGCGGCGGCCATGTTGAATTTAGGGCGATTTTCCTATGTTCATAGTGCTCTACTCATCAAGGCCTTTCATTTGATATGCATATCGCTGGGTTTGGAAACGAACTTTATCGGCAGTCATGTCAAATTAAGTCAACGTGGCTAGGTTCAATCTGTTCTACTCTTTAGGTTCTTCGTTCGATATCTATGTTCCTTGAGAGGATCCAAAAAAATGTGATCCGTCATTTTAGACATTAGAATCAAGAGTCCCGTCCCGTCCCTCTACGCGTATCCCAGAACATTGCAGTCAGATATTTTTTTTAATTATCAATATTAATCTATTACTTTTAATAGTTTTAAATGGATGAAAGAGTTTGATTCCTTAGTCCTAATGTAAAAACATATAACACCTTTCAAAATACCTTCAAAAGAGTATCTTCATTTTTCAACATTTCAAATATTTCAAAAATTGTACCGATTTTGTGAAAATTAGTCAAGAATTAAACCAATCTACAAATTTGATGGTCACACGATAAGTATTATCATTAAAAATGCTTTATACATTGGTTGTATGGCTTGATCTTTTTGCCTTACCACCACGGTACGACATAAGAAAAAGACAATTTGGTTGGCGAAATCCAGTTGGGCACAGCCATTAACAGAAAATATTAAATTTTATTTGTACTATGTGAAACACTTCATTCCTGTCTTTCAATTTTCGAAATCCAATTACTTAAGATCAGGCTGTATGGCGTAGTTCCATTGCCTTTCCTTCGTGGAAGAAAATACCTGCTCTCTGTACTATGTGACAGACTTGTCAAAATAATTTCACGTGCGCCATGTTGTTTTTCTACCTAAAGTCAATTCGAAAATTTTATATGGTATTTTTTCACTAAAAATAAAAAGTGAATTTAAACAAACGAAATTATGCCTAAATGTTCTTCCGGAAAATTCTAAGCATTGTGGTGTAAGCCATATCAAATTCTGTCCAGTAGTTTCGGAGATCTTTCCGGACAAACAGACAAACAAACAAACAAACAAACAAACAAACCAACAAACAAACAATTTTTTTAAAAACTATTCTATCGTGTTCTGCTGATGATTTTAAGGCGACCTGTGTATTTTTTTTCTTAATATTTCGCAATTACAGATTTTTGTACCCCTACGATTTTATTATATATATATAGAGATGGGGGGTGTTCGGACCCCAAGCCCCCCCTTACCTACGCCAATGCAACGCTATGTAGTAGTGAGACGAAGTTCGGATCTCACCACAAAACGTTTTCCAACGGTTGTCTAACCTTAGCAACGCCTAAAATATGATGCTGTTTCATTTGTGTTAAAAGATAGAACCGACTTTAAAAACACTTAAAGTTATAAATAATATAAGCATACACACAACATCACATTTTTATATTGAAGCCGGTCCCAAGCGATGATATCGCCTAGAATGTCTTAAAATTTGGCACCGATTCCAAAATAATATGTGATGTTATGTGTTACATACTTATATTATTTTTGACTTTTAAGTATTTTTGAAGTCGATGTTTATTTTTTGTAAAAAATGCATTTTAAGTGAATTTAACACTGTCTCATCGAAGTAACTTGAAATAATACAATTAAGGATGGACAATGCTTGCCTATTATATTTAAAAAACAACCTCTATGTCCTAAAAGTTGAGCATCCTTTTATCGTTTGCTCGGTTCATGACTACTAGCTAGAAGCAAATACCTGTATATCAATGTTTTAAAAAGCAAAATCTTGATTACGCAATCAGTGTTCAGAAAAAGTTGCTTTAAAGTACAAGTCACATAATTCTGACGGACGATGTCGCAATAGAAAAATACTTTGGTAATAAACATTTATCTTATGTTGTAGCTTTTCTAGTAAGACTGATATACTATTAACGTAGATCAACCATTTATTTTAGATGCCTACCGAACATTACGACCAAAATAGTTTTCAAATTCATCACTGACAAATAACAATTTATTA
Organism: Schoenobius gigantellus; assembly: GCA_963935595.1. Classification (NCBI taxonomy): domain Eukaryota; kingdom Metazoa; phylum Arthropoda; class Insecta; order Lepidoptera; family Crambidae; genus Schoenobius; species Schoenobius gigantellus. Next base: position 34,574,634 of record OZ012543.1, read on the forward strand.
GAGATAAATTGAAACTATTCAGTGAATTACATAGTTTGGAAATTAGGATTGGTTTGTGAGTTATTATGCCGATATCTTTGGTAAATTTAGGTTTATTGGTTTAAATGAGATCTGTTGTTAATTCTTCCAGCTTAGGTTGAGTTTTGTCAGTAAATATTTGAAGACTAGAAAGCTTAAAGTAAATTGACCATTTCCTGTAAAACGAGATCTATAAATAGTACGAGTATTTACTCGATCTGTTTTTATTGACACTTACAACACCCGGTGTCTTATATTACTAATGATTACATAGTTAAAATTTGATTTCCTTATAATGCGTGTTATAAAGTAAACAATATGAATGTAATGAAATTACTTCTAAAACATCCTAATAATTAGTGCGTCAGGGACTTTATGTCATTCTAAGCGATTTTGTCTACTCTACGAATTATCTTAGCAAAGCAAAGATATTCTGCTACAACCTAGGGATGAAGAAAAAATAAATAAAATAATAGTGTAAATGTGTCTATTTATAAATTGTAGTCGATTTTCATTGATTTGGCCTGAATACATACCTGTATAGAATTCAATACCTACAAGCGCTGCCTTCCCAAAGCTCAGTTTTCCATGCACAAATGCAACGTTAATTAAGCCTTCTGTGTCTAAAGTAATGACTTACCTGTTACCATTCCAACGGTAACCAAAAAATTTGGCAGCTCATTTCTTTGTCGCACAATCAAAAAATTGAACTCTGCCAGAACACGTGGTCCTTCCTTCTTACAATCCCGTTACCGCCTCCTTTAAAAAAGGCATGAAGAAGTACCTTGCAGGGCAGGAGTTACGTAGTAACTATTATCTAATCTGTGGCAGGAGGATGATTGTGGTTTGGTCTCCCACACTAGATATCTTCGGATTTGGACTCTATTTCTACTTATCACCAGATGGAATGGAGTCATTTTCTAGGCCTCCTATAACTAAAAATAATTACTCCTATTAGTTAATTTATTTTGTTAATAATTTGAACATTAATATCATTTATACAGGTTAGGTTGAAACTTTACATCCTTAGGCTGTGTTTCCAATGAAGTACCAATATAGAGGAATAAGAAGTGAAAACCTATAAATGTAAGAAAAAATATAAGTTTTTGCTTAGTATTAGGAGGTCTATTACGAAGTGGCAAAATGCGATATTTCGGCCGATAAATCGGCCGTTTTTTACTACGAACTGCATCGTTCGTTCGGGCGGATCATTTGTTCAAACAAAGACGGAGACGTACAAAAAAATAATGCGTGTGGAGCGGGACACGCAATTAAGATTTTTTGTACACATTAAATTAGACAGCACAAACAACACATAAGACAATTTCTTCCACCAGACCCGCGAAAGGAGAAATTGTAATATAATATTTGCGTGTACAGCAGAAAACGATCAAATATAAATAAAAATAATATAAAAAACGTACTAAATAACTTAATCTATACTAATATTATAAAGAGGAAAGATTTGATTGTTTGCTTGTTTGTAATGAATAGGCTTCGAAACTACTCAACCGATTTTGATGAGAGTTGGTTTAAGGATAGTTCAAGACCAGGGGAAGGACATAGGGTAATTTTCCTACGGGAAAAAAAATCCCACAAGAAAACAAACAACGCGGGCGAAGTCGCGAGCGGAAAGCTAGTAGATAAATAAAAAAATAGAAATACCAAATATTAGAGCTTTATATATTATACATACATACATACATACATACTATAATTAGGACAAGGACAGATATTCCCTTATATGCCGCTTGAATGAGCAGATGGTTTGACAGTCGCGTATGTCATCTGTTTCCTGAGGATAGTAGGCCGATCCACAGAAATAATAGTCTTATTTGTTAGGCGTGGGCCAGATAGAAAAGGCGCGGGCGAGGCGCACCTGTGGCGCGCCATCGGCGCACCGCTTCTATCTGTTTTGTGCCCGTCCGTTTTCATACAATTAGTATGAAAGATCATTCGACAAGCTTCCAGATGGCGCGCTACGGTTGCAACGACGGGTGCGCCGGCCGTCGCACTGCTGGCGCGCAGCCGCGTACCTCAGTCTATAGTGAGTTTTGCGCGGGACCGGAAGTTTCTTCTCCTTCTTCTTCTCCTTTGCAAATTGGCGAGTTGCACCAGCGCTAACATGTCTTCGTCGTCAGAGGAAGACATGTTGTTCGATCAAAATCAAACTCTTTAATGGCACCAACGTACTCACTCGCTGGCGCACCGTAGCATACAAGCGCCGTTCGCGCCCACGGGCGCGCCTGCAGCGCGCTGCGAGTGCGCCACCGGGTGCGACTGATGCGCGCCGCGCCGCCTCTGTCTGGCTTGCGCCTTAGGCACCGTTTTACTATGTAATTGCCAAATGAAGTGAATTTGGTTCAAATCGTGTTCATTTTCGTTACGTTTTACTTCGTTCCGCTCGCTCCAATGTAAACCTACCCTTACGGTCATGTAACACGATAAAGCTTAAATCCGTATGCAAATTGAACGTTAAGCTTATTTCATATTATCACAGGGTAACTTCGCAAGTCAATGGTTAATAAAACACAATCAAGGTTTTTTCGCGTTGACTACCTCAATCTTATTACATCCCTACTAATATTATAAATGCGAAAGTACCTCTGTCTGTCTATCTGTAACGTTTTCATTCATGCCTAAACCTCAATCAAATCAAATTCTTTATTGACTCGTTTCAATCAACGCTTAACCTAGTCATTACAGTAGTGTATTATTCATTAGTGCCCCACCACTAACCGTCCACCCCTGAACTAGGAAATAACCTGTATCTCCAGAAGTGCATAGACTAATGACTGGACACGATAGATTCAGAGTACTACATACAGCACTCCGAATCAACAATAAAAAGAAACGAGAATAGTATGGACGTAGTAACTTTATCTAATCTGTGGTATGGAGACTTAAAGTGGAAGCAAGTAATTCTTAATCGAGACATACTCGTAGTTAGATTTTTGAGAATTCGTGCAAAAGAAACAATAAGAATTATAATGTTTTGAAAATATTAATACAATATTCTATATCTATCGTTATCCCCACAATCGCCAAGTAGCCAAGTAACTGCCTGAACCAATTTTAATGAAATTTGGTAAAGGTAGCTTACTTTTTTTCGAACATTTTTTCCTTTTTTTCTGACGGATACTTTTTTTAATTTGAATGAGTTCCGTAGGGAACCGAACTCGCGATATTACTGGGATTTCATGCAGATGAAGTCGCGGGCAGAAGCTTTTCTGTACCTACTTATATTTTGCTCTTCTGTTTTACTTACCTAAATGTCTACCAAAACGTTTTAGGTTTAAAGTCAGTGATGTGATGTTTACCAGCTTATAACATGCTTTATAATGTTTCTATGTGTATTCAATAAAACAAATGTGGGTAAAAGTGCCTGTATAGGTACGATTAACTCTCGACTTTGAAATGTGTAATATCATTCATCATGCATCATCATTACAGCCAAGAGACGCCCACTGTTGGATATAGGTCTCCCCTATTGTATCTCCATACAGATCGGTCCTGCACCTCCCGCATCCAGCGGCTTTCTGCGAACTTAACCAGCTCTCTAACCATGATCGCTCAAAACAATATTAACACCGCACTGAGAGCGGGATGGCGCTATATGCAGCAAGAGCGGTGTCTCTGTTTCAATATTGTTTTAACCTTGCTATAAGTGATCATTGTAGGGCCCCAGATCGTCGGTCCACCTTGTGTGGGCTGCGTCTCCCGGTATGCGGCCACCACTCGAGGACCTTTCCGCCCCAACGGCCCTCAGTCTTGCGAGCGATGTGTCCTGCCCACTGTCACTTTAAATTTGCAGTTCTTTGGGCTCTGTTGGTAACTCAAGTTCTACTACGGATCTCATCATTTCTGATGTGATCGCGTGGAGAAACCCCGAGCATTGCCCTCTCCATTGCCATTTGAGTGACCTTGAGCCTTCTTATGAGACCCATTGTAAGCGGCCATGTCTCAGTTCCGTACGCCATCACTGGCAACTCGAGTATTGCCCTGCTTTGAGTGACCTTGAGCCTTCTTATGAGACCACTTGTAAGCGGCCACGTTTTAGTTCCGTACGTATTTACTGGCAACACGCACGAATTGAAGACTTTCGTTTTGAGACATTAAACCTTAAATAATATTACACTAAATACCAAGGCACTGTCCATACATTTCCGGGTAAGAGTAACCGAGTTCTGAGTTGTATTTTCAGTAATGTGCGTAAGTGCGAAGTGCATCAGCGAAGTAACGTCCATCACCTATGTTCACAAAATATATTCATCATCATCATCATCATCTCAGCCGCACGACGCCCACTGCTGGGCCTAGGCCTCCCCCATGATATCCCTCATGATATCCCCCCAAAATATATTAGAGAAATCGAAATCAGTGTAGGTAGTCTTTTTTTGTGGTTGATACGCACCAACAATGCGATGTCCCTGTTTAACATAGAAGAATTGGCAATGATTGAAATAGCGCTAGTTGAAGAAAAGAAGTAGAAACGCTAAAGACAAATAAGTCTACGGCTACGGTCACTAAGGTGTCGGCTTGTATTCATGTTGTGCTTGCACAAAATATCATCCAAGTGGATAAAAATGAATAGCGCTGTCATGTCAGATTGTCCGTACGCTCCGTCCGGACCGTCCCACTGACGGCCCGGATACGTCTGATATGGAGCTGTGTGAACAAGTTCGTTGAAATTCCATGTAACCGATTTTTTCTCCGTCCCTCACCGAACACGGCAGGGAAGGGAACTCGGAAATGTGTAGACAGCGCTTGAAGTAACACAGGTTAAAAGAAATCAACAATTGATATTTGTTAAATATATTGCTGGTTTTGGCCGAACAACCGAACTGAGCGCGATAGAGACTACTGCAGCAGCTCAGACCGAAAATATCTATGAAAAGTACACAAAATATAGGTTTCGTAATCCCCTGTTTTTTCCGCTTAAACTAGACCAATTTTATTACTTTTGCACTAAACATTAAAGAAAGGTGTTGGCTTCATAAAATACTTGAAGTTGTTGTAATGTGATGCTCTAACTAAAAAAAAAACTCCTTCGGCTTGTGGGTTTAAAACCATCTGGACTAAATCATAAAACAAAAGAAAAAGAAAAAAAACTAAGGACGGATAGCTTTTTGTTATATTTAATAATGTGTATAATTTTAAGAATTGTAAGTACGTAAATTGTGTTGTACTTAAAAAACATAAAAGACAAAAGAAAAATGCAACAAACTTATGTTCTTTTACCTTTTATAATCCATATTAATATAGGTTTCTAGTATGTACTTGTATTCCTGCAGGCCTATTACCGATCTTATGGGTTTCAAATGATAGCATGATGAAATAATGAACATGTCATAAGATTTTAATCATTCATTAATTATATCATGATGACATCATTGAAATTATGCCTAATGATGATATTATTGGAGATACAAAGGTAGTAATAATGAAGTAATTCATGACTTGCTTATCTCAAAATTTATATCATGTCATACGATGAAAGATCCATAATAGGCCAGCTGGTCTATCGAATATATTTTAGGCAAAAGTCTGGAAAAGTAGTTTTTAACATCTATTATATAAATTGATATTGTCTTTGTCAAAATATGAGATACCTATTACTATATCAGCAAAAGTATTTATGTGAGGCTATTTAAACTTGCACTTGTATTAAATGTTAGATAAAAATAATAGGAAACAATGCAATGTCGTAAGTTATTGTGTTACAACATCCGTTACGAATACGATTTGACTACGAATTGCAACATCGAATAAACGGTAAATTCATTTTTCTATTATATTTCATTATGCTGCTGCCCCACCTGCGTCGTAATGCTTTTGAATTAGCGCAATGATTTTGATATTATGTACACATAGGTAATGTGACCAACCACATACTACGTTAATTGTTTTGTGGCGTTGTTATAGTGTTGTTAGAAAGTATTTCCATTTCGCGGATGTGGTCACTATTTTAAGGCATTATTTTTAACGTGTTCAACAATGTGTACTTCGCTGGTGTCGTAATACGTGTTTAAAATAATGCCAAAATCCTGCGCTATTTGATACCAATATTACGTTTAACCCCACTAATAACGCTACATAGCAATCATCGCTCAAAGCTGTTACGTGTGATGTCAACATTATTGCATTTATTAACGCCTTAATACCCAGGTGGAACTGGAGCATTATAAATATTAGATAAAGTTTAGTACTTTGATATGACATCACACTCACATCAACCCATCGTATATTTTGACAGTTTAATTCTAACCCATGGGTATTCATTTGATATTGATTTATGTAGATATACCTAGTTTTAATTTTAAAGTAATAAGATAGAGAATATGGTTAGTAGATGTAATCAAATAAGGCCCACAAAATACATCCCGTAATACGTGCCATTATTTATAGATATTAAATAAAGTTTAGTACTTTGATAAACATCACACTCACATCAACCCATAATATATTTTGACAGTTTAATTCTAACCCATAGATATTTATTTGATAATGATTTATGTAGATGTACCTAGTTTAAATCTTAAAGTAATATAATAGAGAATATGGTTAGATGTAACCAAATAAGACCCACAAAATACATCCCGTAATACGTGCCATTATTATAGACGGGTATAACATTACCTTCTATATCTAAAGACGTTTTCAAAATACCTACCTATGTAAAGAATATATAAATTTCAATCTTAATACACATGTACGTTAATTTATAACTATGTAAACAAATAATACTGTAATCAATAAATTCAACAAGCGTTACTAATGACTAATTGAAGAAAATACGATAATGCTGAGAGTACCTAGTAAACTCTTGTTGAGGAAAACGCTAGGCGCGAATTAAAAGAAAAAGATTGCAAGTGTTATTATTGTCCGTCATCACCTCACCTGCCAGTTTACCATACTAGTAGTTGGCATTATACCGTGGCCCCATGCGCAAGTTAAAAAAGTTTGCAACGCATGCGCTGTAGTGTTATCAAAGCGCGGGAAAGTTTGACAGTTGTTCACGTCGTAAAAGTTTGTGTTGTGAATCGTGTTAAGTTTATAGAATAGGATTGTAATCATATATTCATAAAAAATAAAACAATGTTTCAATATTGTAAATGGTTACCTACTACATAATGGTTGAATATTAAAAACAAAAATATTAAAAACCAACATTTACGAATATAAAGGTACGTTGACCAGTCCAAAGTACTTCAAATAAATATAAAATAAGTATGTCTTTAATGAAAAACAATAAATAGTATTTTTTTCCAAAAAGTAATCTCATTTTTTAAAGGCTTTCGACAGCTTAAGGAAACTTTCAAAGTAGGTTAATTTTCAAACTATATAAACGAATTAAAATTTAGATTTTCCTTGAAGACTGAAAATTATGTAGAAAGAAGTAGAGATAGAAAAATTATAGATTTGTTGGTTTACTTCATCATGTGAATATGTTGACACAATTTCTTTTTAATATAAAAATTTATGATCTGAATGACCAATTATTAATTTACATGTTAATATTTTATTTCATAATTGTGTTAGCAGCACAAATTGTCGTGCTTAATGTTTTATTATGAGGTATTCAGGTGCTTCTGGTCATCATCATCTCATGTCACAAAGCTTGTGATGCGAGGTAATTTGATGGTTTGATGGCGTTAGGAGATAATAAAAATGAATATAAGCTAATAATGGAAAGTACAACTCAAACAAAAAAAGTACTAGAGACCAGAGATTAATCCTTATCATTATCGATTAGATTGAAATTAATGTATTTTACCAAAACTAAAACGGATAAAAAAAACACTAAGTAATAAGTCAAAAAATTATATTAAAAATATTAAAAAAATACTTCGAAAACACCAAAAAGTTAAAAATAAGAATACAGTCATACAACATCATAATGATTCAAGCCGGTGAAACAATTTTTAAGTCCTTACATTTTTAAGACTTTCTAGGAGAATAATCGCTTGAAAGTTGGCACCAACTTCTATATTTAAAAAATGTGATGTTATAATTATGTAATCCTATATTATATTTTTATTCTTATAATAATTAGAATTGTACTCGAAGCACAGAAGATAAAGCTCACGGTAAAGCTCAAAATGACTTGTAAAGGAGTTATATTTTCTACTATTAGCTCTCCTAAACTACTTCAAAGAATACAATTTTTACTCATGTACGTTCCCATTATATTGAAACAACTACCCCCTAACTCCTTACCTTGAAGAAACTTTCGATCATCAGCTCTTTAATATGAGATGATGACTACCAGATGCAAATTACTGCATAGCTTTTAAAAAATCGTGAGAGATACGTTAGACGTGCCTATGAAATTTAAGGGTTTCCCCTCGATTTTTTTTTATATATTTTTACGATTACAAAAAGAATTTTGAAAAAACGGTCCACAAATGACGGAGTAATTGGTGAACATACATAAAAAATAGATACTTACAAGTACAGTCGAACATAGAAATCTCCACTTTTTTTGCAGTCGGTTAAAAATACAAAAAATTCTCACGTTTTTAGGTATGCATACCTAATTGTTTTCGGACAATAAGAGGTAGGTAAATGTAGCTAATTGGTTTGTATATATGTTAATGTAAAAGTCCGTATATTGGTAAATCTTAGGTTTTACCGGTAATCGTAAACCAGTAAAATGTAAAGATTTTATAGAGAATGGACGATATTTCGTTCATATGCTAGGATTTACCAATGACGGTTATTGCTGTGTCTGGTCATAATATCTAACCTAACCTACAGTTTTCAGTTTGATCCTATAAGTTTTTTCGATAATAATTCACTATTTGGACCCGGGCGAGAAAAAATAGCGACGAGGTGGATTTTACTTAATTATTGATTTTTGCGAGCGGAGCATGAAAGATGCAGTTTCATGCTCCACTGTGTGCGGTCACAATGTCTAACCTTTTTTTGGGCGGGGGAATTTACGATTCGACAAGGGACTGAAAAGCTGACAAGGCTGCCCCTTGGATATGCCATTGGACTCGGGTATAAGCCCCATACCTGGCTAAACTCCAGTAACTTCAACTCCCTGGAGGCACGTTCGGGATCGGCGCTAGCCATTCCCCGAATGCACCAAGCGCTGGGACTTCTCTAAGGAGGGGTCTAGTACCAAGTTACCACAATGTGACCCCCCCCCCCCCCCAGACGGGCAGACCAGGGATGAAAACGTAATGTCTCCCGACCGGTTGTCGGTCGGCTGGGCCATTTCGACCCTGGTTGTTAAGGAAGCTTAAGGAAGTTGGTGGTGCGCGCCCAAGAACGCGCGCCTCCTCCTACCCAACCGCCTGTGACGGAGCGTTGCAGCGAGAGGGTCATCCTCCTTTTTTTTTCTCGGGGGGAAATGCGAAACCGCATAGGACCCGCCGTTGGCTAGACGGCGAGCGTGTGTGGGGCTCTTCCGGCGGAGTACCAGGCCTACCCACTAAAACTCCCTGCCCTTATGGGCGCGCTAGGTAAGGTCCACACTGCGACTCCACTACCCACGCGCCCGGGCAAGCCCGACCCACTAGTCGGGATATCGCCAAGGGGGGATTGCCCGAGAACAATCCTCCAGCGCCCGCTTCGCCCTCTCCTTCTGCGTTATCACAATGTCTAACCTAACCTGCAGTTTTCAGTTTTGTCCTTTGTGTTTTCATATTTTTCAATTCGCTGCTATCGGGTCCGAATAGCAATCGACGTCTATAGGAACCCGGGTCCGAATAGCCACTCCGGAGCGCGATAGAGACAACTGCAGCTCGGACCGAGGATACCTATAAAAAGTACCCAAAATAGACGTTTCGTAGTCCCCTTTTTTCTCCTCTAAAACTAGATGGATTTAATTACTTTTCCATTAAAAATTAAAGAAAGTCTTGGGCAATGTTTCTGTTTTGTTTTTTTTTCATATAATCTCGTCAAATTTATTTGCTTGATGTTTGAACACTGCGAAAAATCTATCCAATTTTTTTGGATTTTCAAGGATTACATTACCTTCATTAATTCCTAATAATTATCTTAATAAAAAAGGGAAACATAGGAACATACTAAGCCCATAGATTTTTTGTAATAAATAGGGCAACTATTGCTATTTTCCTGGAAGAAAACTAGGTTTGTATGGAAAACGGTCCATACGATTGCCATATTTTCAACATTTACCGCGTCTTGGTGGTAAGTTCTAAGATTTACCGAGTATATGATGGTAAAAGTGCGAAATAGGCAACGATCACACAACAGTTCGAACTTTGCCATTAGCAGTTAGTAAATCTTAAGTTTTAGCGTAAAATCTTAAGATTTACCGTAGTTCGGGCTTTTACAGTAACATATATTTATAAACGCTGTGTGTTCGTTTCGCTTAAACTCAAAAATGATTCGACCGATTCTTACAAAATTCTCTGTGTATATTTGAATAGGTTCAGGGAAGGTTTATGCATATAGTTAGACCCGGTAGGTGGCGCTATAATCGGGCAGGACAACGTCTGCTGGGCCCACTAGTCTTCAATTCGTTTTTATGACGGTACAAAGATCGCACTCCGCCTTTGGTCAGATTAGTTTTGTGAGATTTGAGTTTGAGGCTCCTAGGTGTTGCTTGCTTCTCTATTCGACCTTGTCATCACTTACCATCAGATGAGAAAAAAAGTCAAGATTAAATTTTTGTTATTAGTAAAAATAATAACTTGAATAATCATAAAGTTTATTTTACACTTTTAGTAAGGATTATACTCTTATAATTGATGATTAAACGAACTTACCTGTACGTGAAGTTCAATCATAATAACTTGAAGAGCCTGGTTTGAAGATATTAGCTTATCACAGGCGTATTATTAGTATGGACATGGATATAGAGAACTACTTGTAGAGTTGTTATGATTTTTTTTGTAAAATTTTAATTAGCCATTTATATAGTTTTAATTTCAAACACATGTTAGACATAATATTGTGTTTTAGTAAATGACTTTGATATTAATAAATGGTATGAAAGAGGTATGAAAATAGAATCTGAAACTGACCTTAGATATTGTATTCAGTTCTAAAATGACGCTTACATTATTTTAATGGCAATTGTAAGCTGTAAAGCTTTTACATAGCTGTAAAGAAATCAAATTGGACTAGATAACACTGGAAAAATATTAGAAATGCAAGCAAATAACAAGAACAACACCTACTTTAGACATTTTAACAAGCATTGTTCATTCATCATAATGGTTCAAACATGGAAAATTTTGCAAGTTACTGTTTAAACGCTTTATGTAAGACTACCGGTTTCGTTTTATGTGTCACTACCAAATGTGTAGGCAAAAATGTCAAATCATGTACGGAGGTCATTAGTTGCACAATACTCTTATTCTAAATTCAAATTTGAGAGGCCACATTGAAAATCACATTTTTTTAACTAAAGATTCTTGACTGAGATAATGATGATGAAAGCTTGATCGTACGATAAGATAATTAGAAATTCCTCTGCTATTTATTAGTTAGTATCAAACACATACGATTAGAATAATGTGATTAAAATCAAAAATAATTCTTGTAATAAATTTGAAAAATCAGTCACACGCTTCATAACCATATATGTCAACAAGATAAGGTATTCTGGGTATTATTTTTCTTCAATAATGAAAGACGTGTATTGTATAAATAACGTGTTTCCAGTGACAAATGTAGTACGATACGGTAGCATCCTGTATCAATTTTGTAAACAATAATGATCAATTGCCTAGAAGAGATATCATGACGAATGTCTCTCGAGATAGATCACACCTCCTCACCTGACCACTGCCAATGCCTTAATATTGTTACACAACATACACGACAAGACAATCATTGTTTGCTAATATTGTCAACCAATTAAATTCAGTTCAAGGGACTATGGTCTATAAATAATTCTTATTGCAAACGAAATAAGTATTCAGATTATTTTGATGCTAAGACTCTTTATTAGGCGTACGTGGTGATACAGGTCTAAATCATAATATTTTGGTGAATTTAGTAAAGTAGCTGTGTGGGGTACGCCAGTAAGTTTTTCTATACACGGTGTTTCAAAATAACCAATAAATAATCAATTGTTTATCGGAAACTCATTATTAAAATGTGTTTACACGTAATGTCGTTGAACCCAAAATTTTCATGTAAATCATAGTATCATCATCATGTCTATGATTTACATGAAATTTTTGGGTTGAATGACATTACGTGTAAACACATTTTAATAATGAGTTTTCGATAAATAATTGATTATTTATTGGTTATTTTGAAACATCGTGTATACATAATAAGCGATGTAGCTAAAGACTACACAGCAAGGTGATCAGAGACTTGTAGCTACGGATAAAAAACATTACATAGATTGGAAATCTAGACAAAGGGAAGAGACTCTGGTCACCTGCCTTCTTGAACAAATTTAACAGTAACAAGAATAATAATTAACTAATATTATTAGGTCTTGTAAGTGTATAACAATGGTTCTAAGTATTTACACACAAATTGAGTAACTATTTTATATGTTTGTATAGTAGGGCCACAATGAAGAAGGTGGACCCTAAGCGGCTAATAGTCGGCCTGTTCCCGATCCTGCAATGGTCCCGCGGTTACGACACGGGCACGGCGGTCGGGGACCTAATTGCGGGAATCACTGTCGCTCTGACGCTGATTCCTCAATCGATTGCGTACGCCTCGCTGGCCGGCTTTGAGCCCCAGGTAAGTTGGCGATCACACGAATAATTGAGTTAAGTAAGCCCTATAGCTCTCGGTTTCGTTTTGGTTAAATTAAAGGGTGAATGAGGGGCAGGAAAAATGGAATATAACTATAAGGGAGCTTTTTATTAAGTTGTATTATATTATATTACAGAATAGAGATAAATTAGGAATAGGTTTTTCTTATTAATCAATAACTTATTTACAACCCTTTACTTATTTACTTCTAACCATTTAGAACCCTTTTAGGAACATGTTCAGAATATTATATACGAGAGTTTTTATGTATGTCATATTTAAAAACTCTAATAAAAAAATCAAAATATATCAATATTTAATTATTAATATTTTAAAAGTATCACCGATTGAACGCCTATTTGTGTACCGGCGGCGCCCCCTCGTCTATGCCTATATTATACTGACGTTAGAAACATTTTTTTCAAATGTTTCAATTTTATTTCAAAAACAATCCAAAAGTAGACATTGTGTGGTCAATAATTGTTTTCTTCTTCTTTTTTTTTGGTAAGCCTATAAGTACGAGTAAATATCCTTTAAGGGTTTACAGGATTTTTGTTTCACACCGTATAAATAAGAGTTTTTTTTTATATTAGGCCTATATCAAGTGATTCCAATTCACCTGATGATTGGTGGGAGTGGACTCCGAATGCGAAGATAGCTAGTGCAGGAGAGAGATATACGCTGCACTAGCCATCCCCACCTTGCCGACCTGGCAAGATGGTTCTTCACGCCTCTTTTAAAGATTGAATATTTTGCATCGCACTTAGCACAACCGTGACTTAAATTTGCAAGCAATTTTATCATAGTATTGCAGTGGTTTTTTTAACATACGACCGGGAAGCTCTTGGCCTTTATCTCGTCTGATGGTAATTGACGATAAGGCCGAGGGTGGAAGCGAGCTTCACCGTCCAGGTGAAGCTCGCTTCCACCCTCGGCTTCCACTCTCTTCAACAGCTGAGGAACTGGCTATCTCACCTCTAATTGTCGGAACACAACAATGCTATAAACATTGTTATTCTAGATAAATTTAGGTAAGACTGTGGTAGCTAGTCAGGCGGGCTCAGAAGCCCTCCCACCAAACAAAACTTACATATGAGCATTGATGGGACATGGACATTATTTGATTTTGTTAATGTACTATCCCATATAATACTTTGTTTCCACATAATTTATTTGACCCATACATTAAGAAGAAAAGTGATTGATATCATCTAAGCAATGGTGAGACAGTTTAATTTAGCAGACAAATTAGAAATTACTTAGGTGGGTATGTTTCAGTTCCCAATCGTATTGGAGTCATTACTGGGGCATGTGTCTTGATTTACTGCGAAAATTTATACCTATAAATCACCCACTCAACAATGAAGTTGAGAACAGCCAGTTGTTACGTAGCATAGAATTAATTAGTGGTATAGATTTGTTTACAAACTTAGCCCTTTGGCGCTGACTTTGGAACTGAGGCTTATATTAGGTTATAGTATCAAACGAAAGATCCACATGGATGGCTTCAATTATTTACAGGTGCACGATATGAGAAAATGTTGTGTGACTAATAGAGACTAATGATTTATATAGACATTCGTTTAAGAAACAAATCTTTCAGTAAGTTTGTACTGATTGTTTGTTAACATTTTGTCGGTAAATGTTTTTTAGAAGGAAACATGTGAACAATATTGTATAGCTATTGCCGTGTTTCGATTTGAAGGGTAAGTCAGAATGTAGTCATCGTCGCTCGGGCAGACAGCCTGCTTGTTTTCCAACTTAGTTGTATAAAAAAAGAAGAAAGAAAAACCGTGTATGCGATAGCGATGGGCGATTGTTACTAAAAACAATCGAATTATTCGATTGTTGTGTTTATTCGAATGCATTCGAGTAACTATCGGTGTTATTCGATTGTTGCGTCGATTGTCGGTCGCAGGCGCGGACTATGCGATTGTAATTTGTCATGAATACTGTTGTTGAGTTAATCTGTACTGGAATTCAGGGTAAGTTTGTTCAATTCATAGGATAAGACCAATGATTACAACACCCAGACGTTTGTAATGTTAACAACGCACGTAATTGCTATGTCAACATTCCTAGTCATAACTATCAACAATGTCTACCACAATGTCTTATCATCATAATATAAGCAGGCAAACTGCATTTGTAATGATTGATTCGATTGTAATGTTGATATTCTCAGATATGTTTTTATTTTCACTTTTAACGTTCCTGACCATTTCGAACGAGATAAAATGTTATTGCGCATCGTACAATCGAGTACTTTAATATTATCCATTTTGAAGTAGCCACTTCAAAATACATTAATATGACGTTATCAGATCAATTCGATTATTCGACAATGTGTTAATTCAATTGCGTCAAACTTGAATATATGTCGTATGTACAGAATCGACAGTAGAATCGGTTCCACTAATAAAAAAATCTGGGTCAAAAATCCGAAACTAAATTTTCGACTATGACGCTTTTTGAATTTTACTTAACTCTATCGTCTTATATAAGATACGCCCGCGACTTCGTTCGCGTGGATGTCAGAAAATAACAACATCGAGATGTTATATAGCCTTCCTCGATAAATGGACTATCCCACACAAAAATAATTTTTCAATTTGAATCAGTAATTCCTAAGATGGGCGCGTTCAACCAAACAAACAAACAAATTCTTCAGCTTATACTGTTAGTTTAGTTAGTTCAAAAACGTGTCAACTTTGTATCCATTGAAAAATCACACAAAGCATTCTTAATATGAATAGTATGACAAAAAGTCGAAGTATTTAAGCAATTAAAGCTTTTTAATAATGGTTTCAAGAATACATCGTTATTGAGCTTTAAAAGAATAAATATCATTGTCACATTGTACTCACAGCATCACGCCAGACTATTGTGAACGCTTTTATTTCGCTCGTAATAGAAGTTTGACGTGTTTGCTGACTGTACTTGTAGATTTATCAAAAATAGTAGGTCCTTATTGCTGTGTAAATAAATATGACATATTGAGTGTTTACATAGAATTATCGTGGTAACTTATTACAGTTTATTTAATTTTAAGTTTACTGCTGAAAGTAGCAGACGAGCAGACATGGCAAGCGGTATTCGTCGCCCATGGACTTCGCTAATATCAGCGACATATATAGGTCGCTGCTTACCTTGAGTATAATGTTCTCTTAAGGTTACTCTTAAATAGGGATATGTTGTAACGCATAATAACATAATAACAATGTTAATAGTATTGTTGTGTTCCGACAATAACAAGTAAGATATAGCCAGTTCCTCAATTGTTGAGGAGTCCAGGTTAAGATCGTTTTCACCTTCATCCTTTTCGCCACTTACCATCAGGTGAAATGAAGGCCAAGAGTATCTCTGTGGTATGTAAAAAAAAGTCCCTCCGTGAGCCCAATGACTTTTATAAGTCCGAAAGATTGGCATCGTCGATGATTCGAGTATACCGTCATTGCAGAAAGTCAAATGAATCAAGCTGGTATTTAGGAGCTCCAGCCTACAGATGTGAACGAACAGTACTCCACATGTGGACGAACTTGGGCCTTTTAAATCACAAGGCGTTGATAGGGCATGAAGTGGTGTTGAAGGGGCTTTGCTCTATTAAAGACACCAAGCTTACTGCTGGCCAGCTTAGCCTTGCTATCCAAAAATGACTCCCGAATTGAACTTTGCTCGTGATCTCAACACCGAGGATACCAACACTATCGAAGATCTTAAGGGTTACTCCTTGGAACTGAGGCGCTAATGTATAGCGGTCTTTTTTGGCACTAAATGCGCAAAGGGGTTAAACTGTACTAAGTTCGTTTTCCTCCATTCTCAAGCCCACTCCAAAGAGTCTTCAACATTAGACAAGTTTTGACCGTCTCTCCGACAATGTGCTCCGGGAGACTCTGATGGCTGGTATACCTCGCATCACCCGTGCTGTCATCTGCATAGCAGTACATGTTCTCTATAGACAACATGTCATTGATATGCAGAATGTTGGGGAGAGCGTTGGGGAGAGAACCAAGTCTTGTGGAACCCCATTATTAATCGTTTTGGTCTCGGAGCATGAACCATCAAGAACTACTTTGATGCTCTGACCATTCAGAAAGCTGGCGATCCATTCGGAGAGTGCCTCAGGAATTCCATATGATGGTAACGTGGCTAGAAGAGCTCTGTGCCAGACCCTGTTAAATGTCTTGGTGATATCGAGGCTGACAGTGAGAGCTTCACCGTTCCTCTCCAAGGCCTCAGCCCCACGGTGTGTCAAATACACCAAAAGATCACCAGCCAAGTGACCGGAAACCGTACTGGCGGTTGCTAATCAACTGGTGGTCTTCTAGATATTGCAGTAAATGGCGGTTTATAATTCGCTCCAAAATCTTGTAAGGATGTTACCGCTATCAGCCTAAAGTTTGACGGATCAGGTAGGTGATTTTGTAACTCATCGGCAATCGGCTATCATATAGATTTGATAATTCTGTTTGATCAAAACTGTTTTTTAATATGTTTACCATTTGGTAATGTCGTCGTCCGAGTATAGTCTTCGTATATTTCTTGAATAAATCAACCAATACTTATAGCTAATGAACATAATTCCGCTTTACCTCATTAACTCATTCAGTCTGATAACGATTACCGATCAATCGATGATTTATAAAATCACCACCCTGATCGGTCACCCTTCTTAGGGATCCGGGACAAGTGAGCTACCTTTCAGCATAAGAATAACTAATAGTATAGAAGCGAATCTCCTTTGTGGGTGCGCCAAATGCCGCTATTTGCATACCTACAGCGCCCTTCCCCCTGTAACGCCCCGCAGTAGTCTGCGGACGCCGCTAGGGTCACCACATGAACGTATGGTTACCACTACAATATTTTTTATATAGGTACCTCCATATTTTACATTAAATGAGAAACTGAGCATACACCGAGTCTTATTGATTTTGTACTTCAAGTGTAGCGAGCGAGCGACTATCTTTAGCAATAGTACGCACATTTTTAGTTTTTTTGATTCCGTAGTTATAAGAACCTGCCTATTTTTGATTAATTGAGCTTAATCCATACACTTCGAGAATAAAATCATTAAAATGTTTCGAATTTCGATGTACAAAAATGGTTTGTAATTTAGGTATCGTACCTACGTTTATAGTCCAAGAGTTGAAGTTATGAATGTACTAATGGATAAAACCTAAGCTCACTTTTTACTATCAGACCAACATTTTCACTTGAAAAAAAAATCTGTTGTTTCATAATTTTAATCAAGTATTGATTTTTTTTTTCTTTTTTTAAAAACGTCGCCCCACACTAGGATTTTCTCCTGTGTCGTGGGTGCAGTTACAAACATAGAATATCACATGCACATACGCCCAGACCGGAACAAATTACTGCAGGCCATACAAAATATCTGTCCCATGCGGGAATCGAACCCGCGACCGTTACCGTTGCACAGTAGGCGATCACTCGACCTCTGCGCTAACCGTGTCGTCGAGTCGTCGTGTCGTCGATTGTATTTAAATTTTATATGGAACAGTGACAAAGGTCGATAAAAACAAATAGCAGTACCAAGGTTTCTCATAATTCAAATTATTCCCGACTTGACAAAAAAAATCCCATAAGTACTTACAGAGTTTCAAAATTGCACTACAATGACAGCTTTAGAAACTCGATACATTATATTGTATTAGCTTTGACA
Organism: Schoenobius gigantellus; assembly: GCA_963935595.1. Lineage (NCBI taxonomy): Eukaryota > Metazoa > Arthropoda > Insecta > Lepidoptera > Crambidae > Schoenobius > Schoenobius gigantellus. The sequence goes on from OZ012543.1 coordinate 34,593,037, forward strand.
TGTAATGAATATTACGAATAAAACTGTATCTGTATCTAGGGTAGGTATAATAAAAATAATTTTAAAGTATTCAATCATTTTTATTTAAAAGGTTTCATTTCAACAGAAATATTTACAAATGTCTGATATTTATAAAAGATGGCGTTTTTGTAGATGATTTGAAGTTTCGGTTATTAAACTTCAGCGCGTAGTTAATACGCATTCTTCTAAAAAGCTTAATCAGGTAATCAATAGGAAAACATTCACAAGGTACCTGAAACACACGGTGCGCGCCTTGACTGGCGATTCCGTTTAACGGAAATCAAACGGTAGGTAAATAACGTGGCCTTGAGCGCTCGACGGCCGGGAGTTTCGCTTCTATACTCGTATTATTAGTTATTCTTATGCTTTCAGGAAAATTAAAGACTGTGTGATATCTAGGAGAGACGGTAGAGACGCGTAAGAACCGAGGCCAACTCAGTGGTGCACGTCGCGCATCGAGGTTACTTAAATTGAAGTCCATCTTGTCCTTAATCTGGGATAGGAAAAGGCTATTTCTCTGAGCTATCTCTGGACACCCTGAATGGGGCCTAATGTTTTACGAAATATTCAGAAAATTTCTCTTAATTATTTATCGTGGATCTAGAATTGTAGGTACACTCCAGTACAAAATGATCGATACTGACAGAGTTACAAAAGTATATACTCTACCAAATCTACCTTAACGTTTCCACCAAGCAACTCTACCTAAACGGACTAAATGTCAAATTCCGAATTTTCAGAAAATCAACCCGAAAAAAACTATCTTTGTAGACTATGCCAGGATAAACGCGAAATTTATATTATTTATGCACAAATTGCACAATGACCAAAGATACTTGCAAATGTCACTAACATGACGTAGATTAACGTTGGCAATTTATTGACATTGACATTTCGAAATTAATTGACAGAGTTGTTGTTATTATGATTTTACTTGTGAATTTTGTGTTAAAACTAAAGTGTTTTTGAAAAATTTGTTTTTTATGAAATCTAAAGGAAAAACGGTGTTACAAAGGCAATAAAATCTGACAATCGATGTATTCATATTTTGTAGTCAAAAAGTTATTGTCACCAGGAACAAATTATTGATTATAACAGCGCTATTCTCTCTGATCTAACTAGTTTTACTCGGCCTTAGCACTGGACCTTGCTCGTGAACGTGGCTGTCTATTCAGGGGCAATCAACCCAGAACAACAATAATAATTGTCTGCTCCATCCTCCTTCGATGCGACTGACGCATTAGACTGTTTTTGCACGTTACGATTTTAGTGTTCTTTTGTTACACATGAGAGACAACCTTGTGTTTGACATAGACAATGAGGGATTGATTTTTATTACTATAATAACATATGATTCTTAAGTATAACTACTTGTTACCTAGCGCTAAAAGCTCAATATTATTTGTTTGTTTATGCAAGTTTTGACTAGTTCATGGTAAAAAATATATATATAATTGGTGTCCAATGTTTGAAGTTAAATTCCGTCAGCCAAATTATCTTTAGAATTCGCATAACATCTGAGTTTTGGGTAGTATAAAAAATAAGTGCTAGCAATATGCTAAAGTATATATTTTTCTCCATTGTTGGCCTTAAGCCGTTTGATTGAGAACATCCGCAGTTGCGTTGTATTGTCACATAATTTTACAAGTTTCAAAGTCAATGGTCAGGCGCATTGTTATGTTACATTACCAAGGTGTGCCGTTGATAGTATATTATTAATAAAGTACCATAAACTATTGAAAACATTACAAAAAACTCGTTTGTTCTGAGAGTATTTACTTTATATATATGGCAACAAATTACTTGTATATGATATATTCAAATCAAATAAATATTATCAAGGCAATCATAATGCTAGAATGTTTATTTCCACAGTTACAATACAATTTCTTTCTAGTTTTTTCATTAGAGAAACTTTTGAAAGTATGGTTATTCAAATTTAAAAATATAAATCCATATGACTTAATATATTTGATCTATCGATCGAACTAAGTAGGTATTTTTTTGCAATCATAAAAAATAACCGGTCCGTAACTAACGAAATACGAAACGCGTGATGATAGGACAACAATAACCCATAGACACTGTTATGTATTAAGATGGAGGTGTTATGTTACTATACGTGAAAATAATCTCGCCAGGAATAATCCAGTATGAATTATTATATCCATACTAATATTGTAAATGTGGAAAATGTGTCTGTTTGTCCGTCTATTATCTCTTAACGCTTAAACCGCTGAACCGATTTAGATGAAATTGAGTATAGAGATAGTTTAAGCCCCGGGAAAGGACATAGGATAGTTTTTATCGCAGAAATGATGCTTTAAAGGGGTGAAAAGGAGGGTGGAAATTTGTATGGGGAATCAATTACTGCCGAACCGATTTAGATGAGATTTGGAATGTGAAGTTTGAGTTGTGGGGAAGAATATAAGCAGATTGGATAAAAAATAAGCTTAGTACCCAAATTACAAATTCCACGCGGACGAAGTCGCGGGCAAAAGCTAGTACAGTAATAAAACAATAAATAACTTACGCACAGTATGTGATAGTAGGTTTACAAATAGAAGTATATAGAATGGGACTCAGATTCATTTTTGCTATGGATATCATTATCGTGTTAGACATAATACGCCTACTGCTGGACGTAAGTTTGCCCTGAGAGAAGATTTGGGCCATCACCCACTACGCCTGGGGCCTAATTCTGCAGATTTTAACGAGTCTTTGGGCACTTTTGTTCGTTTTTTGTAGTGCAATTTATACTCCGATTTCATAATAAATAAATACTGAGAAATATTTTAGTTAAGTATCGGTTAACCAACAGTGCCTGTCTCAAAAATCATCTCCATTTTCACCCTCCAAATGGCTGTAATCCCAAAAATGTTGAAATATTATTTTTAAATGTAATCGATTTGCTGTATGTTTAGAACCTACAAAACTCCATATAAATTCGCAATTCCTATTCTTCAAAAATGTTAAACATCATTTAGAAATCTACATAATTAAGAACCTATGCGCCTACCAATTTTTATACTTTTAAGTCCTAAAATGACAGGGTTGCCATTAAACATGTTGAAGATGTTTAAATTAATTATGTTACCTCCCCCTCATTATTTTACTCCTTTACGTAAAGAGTTCTTAACGTAAAGGAGTTCTCAACTAACTCATTTTCCATCTATGACAAATATTGTCCTAATAAGTAAAATAGTATTTGAGATTTAGTGATTAGTCAGTGATCTGCATTCGCTTTTAAAGATGGGAGATTAAATCAATATCACTAGTTAGGATGATCACGGAGATCATAATGTATTTAAGGACGCCGCGTTAGACAAGACTTGCGTTTTATTGACAGATGAATAAATAGTTAAATACTGTGTTTGGTCAACACCCTAGCAAACCCTAATCTACCCATGTTTACATAGTCATTTAAATAAAAGTTATGGCGTCATTGAAAATTCGAAATTGTAAAGTTAATTTTGAAATTGCACATATTACAAATAGTTGGGTCTGTGAATAGAAATGTATGGGAATCAAATTCAAATACGAATTTGATTATAGCTATTAAATATGTTGCTTTTATTTAGTTTAAATCACAAAGGAAATTACGAGTATTCCATCCATAATTCCTCGACCAAACACTGTCGAGTATAATCGGCATGAATTTGGTTGTGTATCCGCGCTATTAATGGCAATATTAGGTAACCATTTCTCTGGGACGCTGTTCACAAAATTACTATTCAAATTTCATTGTTACTCATGTGAATACTCGTCACGAATTTACTGAAACAGTTTCAGCGCGGCACGTATAAATTTCAAGCGCAAAATGTTTGAAAATTGTACAATGTGTCGCTATCTGATTGTAATGTTTAGAATTTCACATTGAGACATTTCGAAAATTAAGTGATAGATGTCTAAAAAATGCAAGTTTTATTGAAGAAAATAATATACGTATAAAATTTAAAAAAGTTAGTGTATTTCGTAATAGTGATAGTTAATTTCACTTTATTCCATTATTTATCAATGCAACGCAAATTGAGAGGATGGAAAAAACTAATGCTGCAATAAATATTTATTAAGACCTCCGGCGTAAGAGACTTTCCTTGTTCCACATTTTCATTGAGATAAAAAGACCAACATGAAAAAGTATAAACGTTCATTTACTGAAAGCACCTATATTCCAAAATATAAAATAGTATATACGTAGTCTTATTAAGCATTTAAAGGAGCATAGCATGTTAATTTATATAGTTCACCGTTTAATTATATTCAGCCACAGATAATATAATACTACAGTAAGCCAAATATTTTTTTAATCGACAACATTTGATGGATGGGCTAGTTTATGTTGAAACTTTATTAGTCGTAGAGTATTATTACAAAATGAGGTCTAAAATTATTACGAGTAGACATGGTTTAAATTTAAACCTGCCCTTCTATTATGGATCTTTCATCGTATGACATGGTATAAACTTGAGAAAAAGAAGTCATGAAATGCTGCATTTCGCATTATCGACCCCCAATGATATCATCACTATGGCATAATTTCAATGATGTCATCATTAAATAATGAACAAATTATCAAAAATCTGACAGGAAATCGTATTTTTCGTCTTGCACTATGATATCATATGATGTCATGATATCATATGATATCATTTGCAAAACCATGAGATCGGTAATAGGCCCTCTGATGCTGTTTCTATATACCCGTATTAACATAAGTGAAACAGTATTAGCTTTAAAGATTCAATCCGGTATAAGCATTACAAAATATTGTACCAGCTATGTCTGACCAACCCCTCCAACCGCCCATGGCCCTACTCAACCAATCCTGGTTATACAGACCGAATCATCGGGAGATTTCACCTCTCTAGCCCACCACTCCTGTAGGATTACTCTTGAACCAAATCCAATCGATCGGCATTGAAATTGTGATTTTTCGTACGCTTATTTAGCAACACTAGCGACAAAGTGGATCCGTATTTTGAGAAAATTAGAAAGCACCGAGTTTGGTTTACTCAAAATCACCAAAATACGGTTCTAATTTTGTGCCAATGTGGAAAATCAAGCGTACAAAAAATCACAATCTCAATGTCTATCGACTGGAAATGGTTCAAGAGTAGGCCTATACTGATCTTATGCCACCGATGCGCAAAGTCTCGTAGCCTCAGGAAATTCGCCTCTGTCCCCGCACGAGATCGCGATAGTGGCTATCTCCGACAGTCGATTCCCCTTTGGACTGATCACCAATTTCTGAAAGATTAACCGTCAGAACTTTTCACCTATTGACGTTGCGCCGACAGAATGTTTTACATTCGAGTATTTCGACTACAGGACCTTTCCACTCTTAACAATTCATAGATAAAACCTTTCATTTCTAGATGTTTCATCGACATCATGACTCTCATATGAGTGTTTCAACGACAAGGCTTTTCCACTATGAACTATCCACTAGAGAGAGATAGTTTGGTTTAGGTGTCGGGCTCAGAATAACATGCTTTAGTTGTTATTCTGAGGTGTCGGGTGTCGAAGTCGGAAATAGCTAATTACTATATAATATAAATTGGTTTCTGTCAATGTCAAATAAATGCCAAAGACAAAATGAATGCCTGAACATATTTAGCGTTATTGTTATTTAGTGAACGTTATGCAAGTTGAACACGACATAATAACTTGTTAAACAAAAACAACTTGTTAAACAGGACAAAAAAACTAAACACAAAAAATATATTGATAATAATCTTGGTCCGATTAGAAACTTACATGCATTTATAATAATTTTTTTTCAATAATATGTAGAGGTAGAAATGTATAATCATGTCTCGGGACCGTACAAGACAGGATTTGCGGTCATCATCTCGCTTACTTAGCATTGCCGCGCAGCTTACGGGATTACTGCTTGGGTGATAGATAAGCTAAATAAGCTCGAGAAGTGAATAGTTAGATTAGATTAACTATTAATCGTATTTTGTTCGAAACATATGAATATTGTATCAATTTTATTTCATAGGAAATTCATAGGTTAATACGAGAAGTTACAATACTAACTACTTGATTGGGCCAAAAATGTCCCATGTAATTATGTTCCCCATAGAGTTAACCTTGTGCGCCATGAATTTTACGGTCATAGTCATAGCCCAGTGATTCTGAGGTCTAACTGAGGTTTGAAAGGTCTTTCTTAATTTAGATAGCTACATACATAATATTTAGACTTTAGAAAGGCTAATCTTATATTCGATTCTATCGACAATTTATGTTCGTGTTTATCTGTTCCTATACCTTCATTAAAGCGTACATTGTACATTGGTACAGAAAACAATCTGTATGGTCGGTTTCGATAAACAGAATTTGAAGGCTGTTGTACTTTACCACAATCAATCAAATTATCAAGCAGGGTGAAAATATAAAATGCCGCAACAATTTGACATGACACTAAAAATGTCAGATTTAGTAAAAAGAAGTGCGGTACTAAGTATACGGAATTCCATTAATGGGATATGGTAGCGGGGTCAACAATTTACTGAGATGATATTGTGTTTTAATTTATATTGAAATTTTTCGTTAAATAGGTATAGGTAATTTATTTATTTAATTTATTTTTCAGTATGGTCTCTACGCATCTCTATGCGGCGGTTTTATTTACGCAATATTGGGAACATGCCCTCAAATCAACATTGGGCCGACTGCATTACTGTCGCTGCTCACATTCACCTATACAAGCGGAACGAATCCGGACTTCGCCGTTTTACTATGTTTTATGGCTGGCATTGTCCAATTGTTGGCTGGAGTGTGTCAGCTCGGTGAGAAATTGAATATTAAATACTACCTATAAATTTTGCTAATGTAGGTAAATATTACATTAGTTATTGGTGACAATGAATAGGTGTCATTCACATTACATATATTAAAACAGCACAATGACACGTTAATTTTGTAGCAGACTCCACGTGAGGCGCGCAAGTGTGCACTTGAAAGAAATTGTAACTTTGTATTTATTTATTTCAGGTTTTCTGGTAGAGTTTGTGTCGCTGCCTGTAGTATCTGGTTTTACGTCAGCGGCAGCTATAACTATTGCGTCATCTCAAATAAAAGGTCTTCTGGGTCTGAAGTTTAACGCGGAAACTTTCGTAGGCACTTGGAGAGGTGTCTTCCAGCATGTTCAAGACACTAGGTTATCTGACACGCTTCTGAGTTTGGCTTGCTGTATTGTTCTTCTTGGGATGAAGGTATGTTTTTGATTGAATGATTAATATAATTTTACACATAATATGTATACCTATTCCGTATACATTTCCGTATGTATATATTCCGTCGAATTTTTTATTACGTCGAAAATTAGATGGAACCTTGGAGCTTTAAAGTTCACACGATCAATCATGGTGTTTAGTAAGTCATTAATTTTTGTTTAATTATATCGAATATTTTGAACTTTCTACAGTAGATTGACGAAAAAAAAATGGTGTGGTTCTATGAAACCACGATGCAAGTGAAACTTTTTTCGGATCGTAGGCATTTAATAAATGATAATTCTCAGAAAATTATTCGATTTAGGGTATTAAAATCACGTTTTCAATCGTAACTTAAACCTTTTTCTTCTAAAAAGAAAATTATAAATAAAAAATTAACAACAAAACAAAAAAGTAATAAAAAAGAAAACAATAAAATAAACAAAAAAACAAATCAAATAAAAAAACAATAAAAAAAAATAAAAATTTATGAAAAGAAAAAAAAAACACTACACCAGGATCGAACCACTGCCACACAGATTTAAAGTCGAAGATCTAACGCATAGACCAATACAGCCCCCCTAGCACGTCCATCACAACACGATATGATAAAGCGGTTTATCGCGGTGAACTGTCAAAATACAATAGGATTTCGTCGTATTTTGACAGTTCACCGCGATAAATTGCTTTATCATATCGTGTTCTGGTGGACGTGCGACGGGGGCTGGCCTACATGAAGTAGTGAAATTAAGGATCTCATGTTTTTGTGTAATGCGACATGCGATAGATGTGCGAAAAAATTTGAGGCGATGTAAAAAAGGTTTCACTTTAATAACTTGCAAAGTTGAATAACAATTGGGATGATGACTGAATTCCAATTGTTACGTCTCGTCATTAAATATTAAAATACCGTGGAAAAAGATGCAGTCCTGTGAAATCAGAATTAAAATCGGCTTAGAAATACATTAGATACAAGCATTTTAAGTTGTTAATTTGAAGGCGATTAGACAGAGAGATCCGACATCAACCGTGACGTCATAGTTGAGTACGGCCATATAAACTCCTTGTAAATTGCCGTTTTGCTAGAAAGAGATGGAGAAAAATCTTTAATACCTTATATCTTGGTTGTTTTTATAGTTATTCGAAAACCGTTTTTTTCTTTCTGTTTATTATATGAATGAGCTCCTATTAAAGCAAGAAATTTTTTTTAGTCATCTAGCCTATTGAAGACTTAAAGATAAATTGATGAAATAAAAACAATGTTTTTGATTATCCTGATCCACTGAACTAATTCTTCATTATTTTAAACAAAAAAATACATAAGCAAATTGCAAAAGCGTGTTTTAAGAGTTAATAAATTTATAGCTTGTGCTTTATCATTCAGGATTTAAGTACAATATATATATAATCTCTTTATTATAAAAACAGCTGAAAAACAAAACTAACTTCGAAAATTCAATATTTTGACAGATATTCAGTATCGTTAGCTACTAGAGGTACTTAACACAATAAGTTATTGAGTCTTTTCGAGTCAATGAGCTATTACAAAGCAATTTGAATATTAAAACAAATCCCATCTACATGACTTGCGTGAGAAACTCGGTTCGATGACCAAGCTTAACAAAACTGTAGGTAGGTACGCTTCTTTTGATGATAGGAAGTAATTTGAATTATATTTAGTTTACTTAAACGAGCTGCAATAATTCAACAATTACAAACTCTCATGTGATTTATCTAGAAGTAAAATAAATAATAAATAAAAAGTTAGTAATGGTAGTAACTGAAGCATGACGAGTGAATTACGAGCAATGTAAAGTCTGGTCTGACTCATATATTTGCCTATATTTTTTGATAGTTGATAATAACTATTCGTACTCGTATAAGTTTAGTTAGCATCTTTGCTTGAACGGTCTTGAGAAGCGTTTTGTTCGCGGACAAAAATATTACTTGAATTTGTCTCGATTAAAGTCTACTTTACAGTGGTGTGTTGTGACATAGTTTAGAGTGAGTAAATCTTGTCTTCTGCGGGGAATCCCACACACGATACCTGTGTTCCAGATAAGCATCACTCATCATCATCATTTTGCTGGTGCTGACATTTGATGTTAGCCTTGTTTTGCGATTTTTATAAGAAATGTTAACATTTTTAGCCGCGCTCATTGTTACAAATCAAATGGTAGGAACTGATTGTGCTGAATTTTGACGCCTCACCTGCTTAGTCCAGTAACTTAATATTTCAAATAATACAAATTAGAATCGACTTAAATTAATTATCTTTCAATTTATTTTTTGAATCCACTGAAAATCCTTTTTGATTTATTAAAAAAGAGTCCAAATGTCAAATTTGGAAGCTGTCAAAAAGTGGAATCAGGGGATCCATCTATTAGCATGGGTATATTTTGATGTCATCTTTTCGTAATAAAAATGTTTAAATGGAACACACGACACCAGCACGAAAAGTTAACATCAAAAGCTAATGAAACGCTTTGATGCTAAAACTGATGAAAATAATGCAAATCTGTACTTATCTGGAACGCGCTTGATATTGATTCATTGTTTCTGAATTTGACAGCTGTTTCAAAGTTGGATTAGACGATATCCAAATGAAAGACGACGATGAATTTTAATTGAAATCAAATTAAAACTAACTCAAATAATTTGTCCAGTCCTTTTGTTTTATTTATAAAGCTACTACTTCATCTACACTCATGTTTTAAAATTCGAATTAAAATCTCAAGGTGAACATCACAAATCAACAAATACCTCATTCTTTCCTAATTCAGATGAAAAAATAACATTACAAAAAATAAAAACCGACTTCAAAAACCTTTAAAAGTTTTTTAAAAAATACACACAATATCACATTTTTATATAAAGGCCAAGCGCTACTTCAAAATAAAAATGTAATGTTGTGAATACAAAAATTAAGAGTTTCCTCTCGATTTTCCTGGGATCCCATCATCAGATCCTGACTCTGGATGAGTATATTTTAGAAGTTTAAGTATTCTTTCGAATACAAAAATAATTTTGAAAATTGGTCCATAATTGACGGAGCACTCGCATAATATACACACAAAAAAAAACATTATGCGTCGAATTTCGAACCTCCTCCTTTTTTTAAAGTTGTTTAAAAATAAAAATAAATAATAACCTGTAACATAATAACCATCTAATCATCGATTCAACTCATCAAATTTGAAATATTTTTCCAAAACACATTACAAACCTATGATGACAAAATTGTTTCAGACAGCCAAATTGAGTTACTAGTTGACACTTGAAAAACTTAATCGACACTATAAAGATCTTGATGCGCCCGCAGCGTTTTCTTACACCTTTCACCTTTACACAGTGAATGAAAGACAGATTTGGCGTCATTTTGTCTGTGCTAAATTAATTGCTATTTTTGTTTAATTAGAAATTATCTATGAGTGTAGATTAAGAAGTGTATGTAACTGCACATAATATCTTGGTATTAAAACACTATGATACTACTCGAACGATACTACTCGTAAGTATTATAATAAAATCGTAAAGGCTCGTTTTTTAAACACCCGCTCGTGTTTTAACCTCTTTTATATGACAGTTACATAAACTACTGTTTAAGCGTTTGCTTAAATAGTTAAGAATTCTTAACTTGCAATGAAAATTAGACAAATATCTAGAATTTTGCTAGTTAGGTGCTAGAATGGCTGGGAGTTAGGACGTGCGGTCGGCGCACCGCAGCCTTGCAAACTTCGTCATTGAGTAAACAGACGCTCTAATTGTCCCCGTGCCACGCTTCGCCGTGCCAGCGTACGCTTTATTTATATTATGGACTATTGTCTTACTATTGTATAAAGTTAACGACAAGTACTTACCGAATTGTTTTCTTGCGATTTGAGATAGAGTGTCTCAATACGAAAATCTTCAATTCGTGCGTGTTGCCAGTGATGACATACGGAACTAAGACGTGGCCACTTACAATGGGTCTCATAACAAGAGGCTCAAAGTCACTCAAAGGGCAATGGAGAGGGCTATGCTCGGGGTTTCTCTACGTAATCACATCAGAAATGATGAGATCCGTAGAAGAACTAGAGTTACCGACATAGCCCAAAGAATTTCAAACCTTAAGTGGCAATGGGCAGGACACATCGCTCGTAGGATTGGCGGCCGTTAGGGCGAAAAGGTCCCTGAGTGGCGGCCGCGTACCGAGAGTTGCAGCGTTGGTAGTGAAGGTCGCGGGAAACCGCAGGATGAGGGAGGCGCAGGACCTTAGACCAGTACTAAATGGTCTAAGCGCAGGACCGACCGTTATGGAGTTCCTTGGGGGAGGCCTATGTTCTACAGTGGGCCACTCTTGGCTTGGATGAGATAGTAAGAAAGATTGCAGCGCATCATATAATTTATCATTAAGTAAATATGTACATTTGCAAGTCGAGAGTAACAATAAGAGCCAAAACTCTAGGGACACATATATGATGTTGTTTTAAATTATTAGTATAATTAGAGTTTTACAACATCTTTTATTAACAAAAAGAAAGTTATTAGCTTCAGGTGATGGTGATTATAAACACCACCCATTATTTTGCCACTTTTGGGAATCTCACCCGAGAGTACGCTAGTAGTTATTCTGTGCCTAGAGTTCTATATCTAAAGCAGAGGTTAGACTGCATAATTCATAATGAGCAAAGTCTGATAACAAGGAAAATAAAAAGTATAATTATTTGAATTTCAGGATAAGCTTAATTAATCATGTAGAAAAAATACAATTATCCAAGCTGTTTTCCTAGAAAAATCTATTTACTGTTGAACTACTTTGAGGATTTAAATAGCCGGATCGCTTCGGCCGTTTACCTTTAGATAAGGATAAAAGCCGACAAACTCAAACGAAACGCTGACATTTTATTTTACTAACGTGATAAGGGTTTTGGCCCTCACAATCATTTTGCGATAGGCTTTAATATGTTTACAAATAAATTTGCAAAAGACAAGTAAGTTTGTAAGTTAAATATGTGCAAAGATATTATACGATGATATTTAGTAACAAATATTTGTTTACTAAGATAATAATGTCTGTATTTTCTACAATATGTTTTCTAGATTATCTATCACATATCCGATGTTGACTTAGTATGGTAGTAACATTTATAATATCAATATGATTGCAAAAGCAATCATTTGACCTAAGTCGAGATTTAGTATGTTTGATTTATATTTTCTGATTTATTTTATTGATAGGAAAATATGTGAAATATTGTGTTTGCCATAAAACGATACTGTAAGCTTTATTTTCTATCTGAATTATTGTAAAATATTTGCCAGTATCATCTAATATATAAAATTCTCGTGTCACAGTGTTTGTTACCGAACTCCTCCGAAACGGCTCGACCGATCTTTATGAATTTTTTTGTGTATGTTCGGTAGGTCTGAGAATAGGTCGTAAACTATTTTTTGTTATGGCGAAACGCAAGTTCGCCGTTATTATGGCGAAACGTAGTTCGCCGGCACAGCTAGTAATATATAAAAAAGAAAAATAGAACATTCAGATATAGACAGTAAAAATAACTTGCCAGAAAAGTTTATTTAACAATTTCAATGCTAAGACTAAGAATGACATAACTCTTATGCCGGAACCGTACTGCTGCGCTATTCGCTATTCGGTTTCAGCACGTGCATACGGTAAAGTGTAGAGGGCATATTCGTTTATACTTATTCGCACGCATAACGCATAAGCGAGAATAAGTGAGTGGCGCGAAGTTATTTGACATGTGTTTCTACTCTTGTATATATTATATTTTAGCGAAAAGGCGTGAAGGCGGTAGTGAATAACGTGTGGCTCTAGCATGACATTCGTTGTTTCAGTGTTTACATATGACTATGAATATTACTTGTAGTTCGAATGCACCCCAAAGTGAGCTAATACTAATGCCGTATCTTTTATTTCAAGGCTTTGTTACTACCTCATTCATTAGTTTGTCACATTTGTTGAGCCCACTCAAAGCCGTACAAGTATCTTACAACCCTTCTAATCGCTTGCGGCAAATACAACACGAGAACAGCCTAAGTTAATTACATAACTTCGCTATCAGCCGACTCTGCAAGGTACAATACTAATAAAGTTATTTGTTCTTGTTCGACTCAGCTTATTGAACAATTCTATTTGCTTATAATCAAACATATTTCGGATTATATTAAAGAAATGTCCTTTTTTATTAGGATGACGCAATACATTTATGACTTCTGATCTGAGTTCGACTGGCTAGTAACCACCATCAAACCAATACGATTCATATCATTATAACAGTGCTCACACAGTAGTTTTGTTGAGAATTTGTAGGCAAGATGGGAAGTTTTGTGTCATTTAAAACTTCACTTCTTTGAATATTTTTAATTCATATTTTTTTGCGCATTGATTAAACATTTAATGAGTTATGCTTAATGCTTCAAATCCTTATCAAATTAAATATTTTATAATCAAATGATTCTGGTGAATCGGAGTACTATATCCGATGTTTCTTTGTTGTTTCTTTCACTCGCCTAGACGTTTCTCAAAATACAGTTCTGTCCTAGTTCGGAAGTGGGTGACCAGTGATAGGACAAACAAACATTAGTTCTCCAATGTAATCTGGCTGTCAGGTTTAAATGAGTGAAATAAAGATTTGTTCTAATTACTTATGAATATAAATATATCTAATTAATAATTTCACATGTTATATTCTAATTACTTATGAATATAACATGTGAAAATTATTGCATTTATTATACATTTTGCGTTAACCCTCACAAACCTTGTTCATCCATTTGTGTCCTGTCCGAAAATGAATTCTTTGTCCTGTATACTGTGCGTTACGCAACATAACACAATTAGATATCTCTACAAGGAAAACTGCCTCCGAAACAAAAAGCTTATTCAATTACATTGCTATTATCTTAGCGTCTTGTATTCTTTCTTATTTAATAACGTACGAATTATTGCGCGTGTAAACAAATAATGTACCTACCTATATTTGAGTTTTAACTGGAGTCTTGTTAGTCATGGTGAATAATGTTTGTTGAAGCTTTTTTTGGGAAACAAATTTTTTTGGTACAGTTAACAACAACACATCCATTTACTACAAAAACCGAGCCGCTGTTACACAAGAGCGGTTTCAAGATCAAATGATATTTTTTCGTCCCTGTATCTACTCTACCTTTATTTGGAAAAAGTAAAACTATAATGATGAGTAACATTATTTTCAGTTAGATTTCATGGATTGAAAAGTTTTGTTAGAAGCTGTCTATATGTTTGCAAAATATTATGTAAGATATGGTAGCTTCTCCTAAAGTATGTGCAATAGAGAAAATTTGAATTCTATTTAAACTTTACGTCATTTAAGACAAACAAAATTTATACGGCTATTTTGAAAATTGCGTAGGTATCAAATCATTTCCAACAAGACTATTTGGTAAGTATTTGTTGAATTGCTCCTTGAAATGTTTACTTCTGAGATGAACGTTTTTCTGAATCCAAGATACTTTGCTATTAAAAATAAAAATGATTAACAAATAAATTTTCTAAAATAGACTTCGTCTAATTCGGACATAACTAAAAATAATCCAAGCCGCATGTTCATTGAAGTTAGGTACAAGTGTCATTTCATTTAAGAAGGATTAATTCTTTAGGAACAAAGCTTCATTTTAGTATTATTTTTAGATTTCCATAAATATCTCATTATGCATATTATAGACATAAAAAGGACTCATTAGGTAGGTATGGAATATCTGCTTAATATTTGGGGTAAACTTAAGTATGAGTTTCGGTATTGCGTTGAAAAATTCAAATACTTGATTGGTTTCGAAGGCAAAAGATATTTATTTAATCAATGAATTACCTCTTTTGCTTTTATATTTCAGCCATCAAATCGAAAGGTCATTTACGTCTTTGCGGTAAAACTCTGGAGGCATTGACTCAATAAATTCTTTGATGGCATTTTGTTTGCTTCCAATATTTTTTCCGTGTAAAATATTGAATAAATCGCGTAAAAATGACAGTCGGTTAGAGACAGGTTTGGCCTGTAACGCTTATTTCTAAGTGTAGTAGTCGGAGGATAGTTACTAACTGTATGAAAGTTTTGTAGTGTCAAAACGTAAGGTCTTGCATTACTATTATGGAGATGATGGGTTGACGAGCCGGGGCTGTTCCGCTGTTGCTTGAACATATCTGAGGAAGCTGCAGTGAATTACACCATGAAGTGGTCAATACCACTGTCAGTTACTATCAGTATTCTATTAAGTTTCGCTTAGGGCACTGATGCGGCGTTTGATCTAGCTAGAGTCTGCTATTGCGTTGTTTACATTGAGTTTGCCTATTGCGTTGCGGATCGACTGTTTGATCGTTATTAGGTGCACACAGTAGGCTTACTCTTGAACTAAATCCTTTCGATCGACATTGGTATTGTGATTTTTCATTGGCTTAAAAGCTACCAGTTCATGTTTAATTTTAGCAACCACCAGGTTGGTAGTTCGTTCAGTCGAGAAAATGCAATTCGCGGTGGCTCATTAATCATATTAAATAAAAAGCTTAAATATAAAGATCATAAAGATATTGTGAACCTCTCAGTTGAACGAACAATAGAAATTGCCTGCGTAGAGTTGGACCAGATTATTGTAGTGAGCGTATACAGGCCTCCTTCGGGATTGTATGACCACTTTGAAAATATAATGGATGAAGTTTTAAATAAAGTCTGTAAGCAAGGCAAACAAATATTAGTCTGTGGAGATTTTAATATTAACTTAGAAAACTCTAGTTTATGTATGAGAATTAAAAATTTGTTTCAGTCATATAATCTTAAAAACTTATTTCTGGAGCCAACACGAATTACTGAGTTTTCTGCCACATGCATTGATAATATTTATACTGACATAGAACCATTAGCACAAAATGTTTTTAATAACTTAGAATCTGACCACTCTGGTCAATTTGTTACTATACCTTACAAATGTAAGCTTATGGCGAAAAAGAATATCACTGTTGTACCAAAGACTGCTGGCCGCTTGGAGCGTTTCAATAATAATCTTGGTATTAATTTAAAGTATATTGATTATGACGAAGACCCAAATAAATTGTATGAAAACTTTTTTAACACATTTTGTTGTGAATTTAAAAATATCTTTGTTCCAAAAACCATCTCAGTCAATGGTAGATTAGCTTTTAGTGAATGGGCCACACCAGGTATTCACAAAAGCAGAATAAAACTTTATGAACTTTACAATGAGCGTTCATTAAATACTAGTGATCAATTTAAATTGTATGTAAAAACTTATTCCAAAGTATTTAAAAAAGTTTGTAAATTTGCAAAGTCCAATTATTTAAGCTCTAAAATAAAAAATAGTAGTGACAAAATTAAAACGACATGGAACATTATTAATAATGAAACCTATTCAAAAAGATCATGTTAAAACTTGTGATGATAAATTTAAATTTGCCCATATTTGTGCAAATGATTTAATAAAGTCATTTAAAACGCTTAATAAAAAGAAAACCGTGGATATGTGGGGCAACTCTGTAGATGTTTCCCAATCTGTAATAGAAACAATAGCTCCAATACTTGCTAGTATTTTTAATGATTGCATTGACTGTGGTGTGTTTCCTGATCTAATGAAACTGAGTAAAATTATTCCATTACACAAATCTGGTAGCACATCAGACCCCAATAATTTTAGACCTATCTCTGTGCTACCTACTTTTAGCAAAATCTTTGAAAAAATAATGTTGGAACAAATGCAAAGCTTTTTTAACAGAAATAATCTTCTACACTGTAAACAATTTGGTTTTAGAAAGGGTCGCTCAACAACGGATGCTGGTGTTGAGTTAATACAAAATATATATGAGGCCTGGGAGGACTCACATGATGCGCTGGGCGTTTTTTGTGACTTGTCCAAGGCGTTTGATTGCGTTCGTCATGAAACCCTGATCAGGAAATTACACTACTATGGATTTCGCGACACTGTTCTGGATCTACTCGTCTCCTATTTGACTGAGAGGATTCAGAAAGTAGACGTCAACGGAGAGAGGTCCCGGGGCGCCTCGGTTAAAATGGGAGTTCCACAGGGTTCAATTCTTGGTCCTTTTCTATTTTTAATATATATAAATGACTTGCCTGCTTTTGTACAAGACAGGCATGAGATTGTATTATTTGCAGATGATACTTCACTTATGTTTAAAATTAAAAGACGCTTACAAATTTATGACGATGTAAATAATTCTATCTCAAGAATAGTTTACTGGTTTAATGCGAATAACTTGTGCCTCAATGAAGGGAAAACTAAATGTATAAAATTTGTTTTACCCCATGTTAAAGAGGTTCACACCACTGTTAACATAAAGCATAAAAATATGGACCTTGTGGATACCGTAGTATTTCTTGGTATTACTTTAGATTCAAAGCTTCAATGGGGCCCACATATTGATAAATTGTCGAAGAGACTTAGTTCTGCAGCCTACGCTGTATGGAAAATACGTCAGCTGACTGATGTTGATACAGCAAGACTTGTATACTTTGCCTATTTTCATAGTGTGAGAGAGAGAGAGAGAGAGAGAGAGAGAGAAACATTTATTGACCTAAGACAAAGTACAGATATATAACATGGACCGATGGTTATTTACACACGTAACAAAACATACATAACATTTAACACTAATAACATATGTATAGGTACAAACATTAGGTCAATCAGGACCCCGCCTCAGCTTGTGTTGTCGCAATGCGAAATCGCATTGCAACAACGCTGGTATTCTGGCGGAGCCTGTAGGTGAGCGGAGAAAACAGTACTGTACTATATAGATTATACAAGAAACGTTAACATAAAAATAAGTTAAACACAAGATTAAAATACTGTGGATAAGAGAATTACTTACATAAAGAAAACTCGAATTAAGAAATATATATGAGTAAGAATAAACATATAAAATTAACATTTGAATACAATCATTACACTCGCACGTGATCGAATAGAAAGAATAATCATATAAGTCAAAGCGTAACAATGAAGCTGCAACGTTGACCGAACCAGGTGCCAGTACTGATCATTGTCATTGGTAGATAAATGCTGAGAGAAAGACTTAAAGTGAAACATATAGTAAGAGCTACTTTGCATTCATTATGATTTAGACTTTTGTAATGACAATAGATGACGCTTTAAGTTGATTTTCAACGTTTTCTTTGTTTTTATACCTCGCATCGGTGGAGGCAAATCATTCCAACACTTGGTAGCAGCGAATCTGAAGGATCCACGAAAGGCCGCAGTATGGTGTTTTGGAGTGGAAAAGATGTAGGAGCATGATCTCTTTAAAAACCTACTGTGTGCTTGTGCTCGCTCCAATTTAGCACAAAGATATTTTGGCTTGCCAGAATGAACAATTCCAAACAAGAGGGATGCCAAATGAACGCGCCTACGCGCATCCATCTTCAATATGTTGGCAGAATTTAGGAAGGGAGTAACATGGGTACGTGGTGGAATAGGGAAACAAAAACGCGCGCATGCGTTTTGCACACGTTGGATGAGCCGTGCAGTCCTTGCCAATAAGCATGGTCCGTAAACTGTGTCGCAGTAGTTTAGTTTAGACAAGACTAGCGACTCACACAGCTCCACTCGCAGTTTCTCGGATAGGTACTGTCTTATCCTGTAAAGGACCTTTAATCTGTAGAAACAACTACGAGCACATTCCCAAACATGGGTCTCAAAGTTGAGACTGCTATCGAGGATCACACCTAAGCTCTTAGCACTGCCCACTCTCTCTATGGTCACTCCGTTAATATTTACTGGCAAATCTTTATCGTTGACCTTATCAATTTTATTTTTACTGCCGATGAGCAAAAGTTTGGATTTTTGCGGGTTCAGAACAAGGCAATTAGTCCGAGACCAACTTGATAACCTTGCAAGGTCCTCATTCACTCTGTCCACTGCAGAGGAAGTGTCAGGGGGTCTGAAAGAATAGTACAGCTGTATGTCGTCAGCGTATAAGTGATAACGACACTCACGTATGCAGTCAGTCACATCTGCACTGTACAGAATGAACAGAATGGGACCTAATAATGAACCCTGTGGAACTCCTCTAGTAACTGAAAGAAAAGGAGAACGGATTTTGCTACCATCAACTACAGACAACTCTACGTACTGACTTCTGTCCGATAGGTAACTCGAGAACCACTTTATTGCACTTGTGTCGAAACCGTAGTATGCAAGCTTGGACAATAGAAGTGTCGTATTTATGCAGTCGAACGCGCGGGAGTAATCCAACAGTAGAAGCATAGTGATCATTCCAAGATCCTGAGCCGCTAGAACATTGTCGACGACATCCGAGAGTGCGGTTGCAGTGCCGAGACCCTTGCGAAACCCTGACTGAAATTGTGGAAGAATTTCGTGATCCTCAAGGTATGTCGTTAGTTGATCGCACACTACTCTCTCCAATATCTTGGAGATGCAAGGAAGTATGCTTATCGGTCTGAGATCGCTTACAGTCATAGGTTGTGTGTTTTTGGGTAGAGGTTTAACTATCGCCCGCTTCCAACTCCTTGGGAAAGTGTTCTCTAGTATAGAGCGATTTACAATACTCGTGACTGCCTTCAATGACTGCGGCATAGTCAGTTCTAGCATCTCCAATGAGATATGATCATCACCTTGTGCGTTGGATGAGAGACTTCTAATAGCTTTAAGAACTATCTCTTCGCTGACTGGGCGTAACATAAAAGTGCCTGCTGCACAGTGCCTGTGGTGTTCAAAAAATGTCAAATAGGTTATTGGTACATTTATCTCTCCGGGCACGTCGAGAAAGTGCCTATTAATCACAGTGGGATTGTCGAATAGTGGCGGCAGTTCAGTTGAAGCCTTATTACTGGGTAGTATGTCTCTTTTTAGGTTTTGCCACAGTCTTTTGGAGTTCCCTATGTTGCTATTGATATGCTCAGTAAAGTAGCTTATCTTCTCACGCTCGATAGCTGCAGACACTATTTTTTTCATGGCAATGTAGCTGTCTTTGTGGACTTGGGTTTTGCTCCTTTTGTATTTCTGATGATAGGAGTTTCTTATACTCATCATTTTCTTTACCGTTTCCGTAATCCAGGGGTGAGGAGGAGACATAAATTTCTTTGTGGTTACTGGAGCATGGATATCAAAAAGTGCTGTAATGGTAGATGTGAAATTGTCAGTTAACGTATCAATATCATCATTTGAACATACAAAGTAATCCCAGCGGACTTGGTCTAGGGTGTTGTTAAACTGATCTAAAAGTATATTTTTCAGAGGCCTGTAGGTTACCCATTGAGGATGTGCCTTTTCCTTTTTTATTTTAAAAACAGCTGCTAACATGGCATGATTACCAAGTTCGGGAATGTGTGTTACTGTAACATTGAGAACTGTGATGTCGGTACAGATCACGTCGATTAGACTGTGACCATGCTGAGTGAAATGTGTCGGCTCAGTGACGACTTGTCTAAGATTAATACTGCTAAAAATTTGCTGAAAAAGTTTGGAACCAGCACTGCCTGTATTTAGGAGATTTACGTTGAAATCCCCAAGTAATATCAGTCCATCGTGTTTGGGAAGAGAAGTGATAGACTCTGAAATTGCTTCGAGAAATAAAGCAATGTCCTGCCTCGGTGGACGATAAGCAGTTCCGATAATTATGTCTCGATTACAAAGTCGCACTTTTAACCACATCTGTTCCACTGTTTCAGTGGCAAGGTGCGACCATACGCGCGCATTTATTCCCCTACGAATGTAGAAACCTACTCCACCACCTCGACCACGGCGGATGCTATCGGGCCTTGGACAATGGCAGAACCTGTAATTTAACAGTCTAGGTGCTTTGTCATTCTGGCCTGGTCTAAGCCAGGTTTCATTTATGGCCAGCACATCATGTGCCAGTTTCTCGACAGCCGCAGTGAACTCATCATGTCCCGTATTCAGAGAACCGGCATTAAAGAGACCAACTTTTAAGTTTATGTGGGCAGGCATTTATATATTAGTGAAGAATGCATATTGTCAATTGAGGCAATGAGTGTGAAGATTTTCAATACAATGTGAAGATTGTGAGATGTATGCGTTATCAAGTTCAAATAAGTTTCATCATATAATATATACATTACTATGGTAAATATGTTGTGAAGACTATTTCGTTCCTGGTACATGCAGCAATTTAAGCAAAGACAGTATGCACATATATTTAAATGTAATATTTTCTTTGTGTAAAGTATTGTGTCGAAATTACTGTAGTTGACATAGAAGCATAACAAATGTATAAAGAGCAAAGTAGCCACAGCAATGCTGAGAGACACAGCTATTATATTTAAGTTTGTACAGTAAGCTGGCAATGATAGTAGTTTTTCTAGTATTTTATTTATTTTACAATTTATAAAGCCAATAAGCAAAAGCAAAAACTTAGAAAATTCATTTGCAAGATTCAAATAAAAAGACACGACTTTAAAACGAAAAGAATAGTAAATGATTTGCACTATTTTAGACCGAAGTGATCGCAGGCGAGCCCACTTCACTCGGCCCGAAAACTCTAAACAAGTCAGCCTGCGTCCGCAGACGATGTCGCGGAGCATCCTGTCCGGGGTGCTGTCGTGCGAAGATCTTGCCATCCCTGGTCCAGACGAAGCGCCAGCCGTGCCGCCTGCCGGTCTCGCGCGCCTGCCGAAAAAGCGCGCGGTTGGCGCGCGTAAGCCGCTCGTTCACGTAAAAACGGCAAGGTGACCCGGACAGGTCCAAGCCTTCGGTGGTGACGGTGCGGCGCACGCGGGCGGCCTGCAGCAAGTCGTCGCGCACCGCGCGCCGCACCAGTCGTACCACGATAGGGCGCGGCTTTGCCACCCCGCTGCCCGCATCCGTCTCCGGGGGGCGGCCCACGCGTGTAGCACACACCATGTCCTCCGGCCCCAGCTTTACCCCGATCTTCGTCGCCAGGGTCATGACGACGTGCTGCAGACCCTCCCCTTTCTGCTCCGGGATGCAGGTGAACTCCACGTCGTTCAGGAGAAGTTCTTGATCGCGCTCGTTGAGCTCAGCTTTAAGGGACTCAATTGTGTCCTCTAGGGTGATGTGATTGCCGTCGGCCTGGGTGCTCGCTTCCGCGCGGCTCTCCAATTTCTCAACACGAGACCTGAGCTCTTTCACTTCGCTCACGCACGTCTCCACCTGAGTCACGAGCCCGGACAGCTTTCCATCAAACGCCTGCACATGGTAACGCGTCTCAGCCATTTCTCGGCGGAAGACGCGGATTTCCTCCACGAGCACGTCGAGTCGCCCCGAAAGTGCTGTGAGGGTGTTGCCGGAAGGTTCAGGGGCCGCCTCAGGACTGCTGCACTCGGCCGGGCTCGGAACCGAAGCCCCGCGGTGCCGCGTGACCTTGTCGTCGTGCCCGCGAACCGGTGTGTCGCTGTTGTCGACCTTTGGTTCCTGACTTACACACGCAGCGCACTTCCAATTTAGTCTATGCTCGCCGGTTAGTGTGTTCCGGAACCGCTGCTCGGACACATTTGCACAAAGCAGGTCATAATGACAAGTACATACGCAGCAACATAAAAATTGTCTATTTTTGATGACTTGCATACAGCCGGCGCAAGATTTTGAAGCCATTATGTCCAAAATAAGAGTAAAAGTAAAATATATATGTATAAAAAACAATAACACAATGGGAAAAAAAATATGAGGAAAAAAAAAATATTTTAGTGAAAGAAAAAAAAAATGTATCTGGGTAGTATTTGAACCTTGATTCACTGGATTTATGTCCGTTACTATCGCCCCGACACCAAACAGGTCACGCACGAAACGACAAAATACCTCATCTTATCGTACACCAGTTAGACGACTAAAAAGTGTAAGGGTATTGAGCAATTGATGCAAGTTCAATTTTCGATGCAATTGTTTCACTGATCACCGTCACTTTGATCACAAAAATCCCAGATTTCTTTACAATCACCACAGAAACAGCGTTAATTTATACACCAAAACACAGCAAATTGATTAATGAATAAACTGATGTAAGATACTACTAACAAAAGACTCGTTTAACTATTTAGTTTGATTTAATAATACGGAGCGTAATAAAACACGTCAGAGCACAGTGACCGTACCCCGCGCACGTCTAGTGTGATGTCATATGGCATTTTGCTGTGGGGAAATGCTGCCGACATTCAGACTGTTTTTGTGCTGCAAAAAAGGGCTATTCGTGTTATTTATAACCTTAAAATAAGAGACTCTTTGAGAGAAAAATTTAAAGAAATTGATATTATGACCGTCGCGTCGCAATATATTTACGAGAATATAGTATATGTTCATAAAAATATACATTCGTTTTGTAAAAACAGTGATATTCATTCAGTAAATACTAGGCGAAAGAATATGTTAGCGTTACCAAATACTAGGCTTAAAAAAAAAAATAATTCTTTCAAAGGCCTTTGTGTACGTTTCTACAATAAAATCCCAAATAATATTAAAGCACTTAACTTGAATAAATTTAAAGTCACTATCAAGGACGCACTTATGAAAAAAGCATATTATAAAATTATATGACAGATAAAACTGCTTGGGTTTGACAAAAAATGTGATAATTGACGTTCAAAGGGTGTTAACACTTTGTGATAGTGGGATAAATTTCATTCGAGTAACTGTTCCACTCACACCGACAGGCATTTCTATATTATTAAAAAAAATGTTTGTGAAATATAATATTGTAATGTTGGCATTTTAAAAGAGGAGACAAAAAAAAATACAAGACCTTCCGAGTTTCTTGCCTGTTCATCTCGAGAAGGCTCTCCCAATTTCCGAACAGGTGTAGAGTCAATTTTTTTTTTCATTTGACTTGTATTTGCACACATCTTAATAATGGTTGGGGTGTGTGTACATACAAGGATTAAATAATTTAGTTAATTAGATTGTTGGTTGAAGATTTTTTATGTTTTTTTTTGACGTCAATAAGTGCCTGTAAAGGTCTATATTGAATAAAGATTTTTGAGTTTGAGTTTGAGTTTGAGTTTTCATACGCTCGAGGAGCAACACTAGCGCCAAAAAGAATCCGTATCTTGAAAAGATTGACATTGAGTTCGGTTCTCTCAAAATCCGCGCAATATGACTCGAATTTGGCACCAATGCACTGTGGCAACTCAAGCGTGCGAAAAATCACAATCTAAATATCGATCGATCGGAATTGGTTCAAGAGTGGCCCCTTTCATAGCGCTGCGTGTCGCCGGTCGCGGTCGCCCAGTGCGACCGGCGCACGCAGCACTGTGAAAATCACTCACAGTGCTGCGTGCGCCGGTCGCGTTTTACGACACGCACCGGCGCGAGGGCATGGACCGGGCCCGCGCGCACTGCGTGCGACGATCGACGCGCGGGCCAGTACCGGCGTGTGAGCTTTCAGAGATGGGCGTGCGCGACGTGTGCGTTTGTACAATCATGGCGACATGATTGTACAAACGCACACGTCGCGGATACGGAACGTGGATACGGAATTATTGATAAGAGAGGTTCAACTTCCCGGTTTCTGATTGAGCTGAAATTTTGCATGAATATGTATATCGCGTGACAATGCAATAATAAAAGCTTGTTTAATTTTTTTTGTGACTATTAATTTATTACAAGCTTTTATTTACTTTCACCTGTCCCGTGTCTGTAATTAAATCTTGCAAGCTAAATTTGACCCACTTCCCGATTTCCGATTGAGCTGAAATTTTGCATGCATAATGTATATTGCGAGACAATGCAATAATAAAAGCTTGTTTTTTTTTTACTATTATATACTATGTAAAGATTAGCTGATCTAGCAATGTTGCTCAGCCTTCTGTGTAATTTTTTCAATACACTTTATACACTTGTGATTAATATGACTGCCAAGCGTTCCGCAGGGGATATAGCTATTCGGTATAAACTGGTATACGTTATATTATTTTCAATTTTAAAAAGCAGTTCGTCAAACGTTCTTTTAGACATCCTAAAATAATTGAAAAATTTAATTTCATCATCTTGCAATTGGGAAAACAGTGTTACGAATGCACCACTTAACAAACGCTGCGAAGTTATAGGATGCATGAACAATTTTCCTTTTCGACTGGCACATCGTATTTTGTTTTGGTAATGTAGTAAATACATCAAAATAAGTCTTTTGTTATTAATTGTGTCCATGACTGCACACGTCATACCCCGGTCGACTGCGCACGCAACACTATGAAAGGCAACTCGACCGGCCGCGGCGCACGCGACCGGCGACACGCAGCGCTATGAAAGGAGCCTAAGTCCACAGTACAGCGCAATATAACTTGAGACTGGATTGATAGCTGTCCAACTTTTCAATCGAAAGCAGATCTTTTGTCGGACAACTAACGGGATTTAGAATTGTGACTTTGCATTTTCTTTAAAAATTCTACATCAAAATCAATACAAGATCCTTTCATCACTATTCAATCCTGCGCTAGGTGAATTTTCTTATATTTGTGGTATTTTTGATAAAAATGCCATTTTTTAGTTTAAAGTATATGAAATTGTTTATTATTGGATATTGACTTATAAAATACAACCAAATTTGTTGTTCAATTAAAAGTTGTGAATGTGCTAGATCTAATTGCTTCATAACAACCACCCGGTCAGTCTAACTTAAAAATAGCTAAGTAATAGCTTTAAAATAACCGAACTTGCGTTTTCATTGTCAAAATACAAAAATACATTACCTCAGTCTAAAAGCTAAATATTAATCAATGCAGCGTTAAATTGCAGGCGCTAAAAGATATTCGCATCAAGAAGGCGGAAGATGGGAAACGTCGGGGGCCTGTTGTGCTCCAGAAGTGTTTGTGGTTCGCCGGCGTCGGCAGGAATGCTGTGGTCGTTGTATTAGCAGCTACGTTAGCGTTCTTCCTACACCGAGATAAGAACGAGCCACTCATTCTAACTGGTAAACGGATCTTCCAATTAGTTAAATTTATAAGCTACTCGTAATTTAATTATAATGAAATCAATATGAAACTATAGGCAAACTGTTATCTAATCTGTGCAAACTGTTATCTAATATTATTTTTTCTTAGCTTCTCCGATGAAAATTACTTATTCGTAACTTTAACACCTCGTTTTCTTTATACGTCTCGGAACTATTTCAATAAAGATATTTTTAATTTTATTTGAATGGAATGTTTGTGTAGGGACGACTGCTACAAGATTTTAAAGCAACCATCTTTGTTATAAATGTCGTATAAAAGTACATTGGAAATAATCTCACTTTATGATTGAATAAATTCACTATTCATAATAAATTCACTATTCATAATATACTTGAGTTTGATTTAGCTTTCAGCAAAATAGTGCATTTAGCTCTACACAATTAATTAAAAGCAATAAAGATTTTTTAATATTATTTGAATGGAATGTTTGTATAGGGACGACTGCTACAAGATTTTAAAGCAACCATCTTTGTTACAAATGTCGTATATATTACATCGAAATAATCTCACTTTATGATTGAATAAATTCGCTATTCATAGTATACTTGAGTTTGATTTAGCTTTCAGCAAAATAGTGCATTTAGCTCTACACAATTAATTAAAAGCTTTCAGCGGCTTAGTCCACAGAGCTGGAATTTCCATTTCGTTTTCTTTTTGAAACGAAACGGGAAAACAATTGCGCTTAATTTGCAACGTCCAAAGACGCTTATAGAGAACTCTTCTTTTGAAGTTAAATTAGCATTGTTCATAAGTTTCCCCGGCCATTCCAGGGGACATAACGCCCGGGTTGCCCAAACCGCAGCTGCCCCCGTTCACGTCGAGTGCTGGCAACACAACCTACACTGCTGCTGAGATGTTCTCACATCTAGGGTCTGGAGTCATCGTGGTGCCGATTGTTGGGATAATTTCTAATGTAGCCATAGCTAAGGCATTCGGTGAGTTCGTAATGTTGTTCTTTGTAATACCATACATAGTATTAAATTTATTTCATCATCATTATAACGGCATTGAAGTTGTTCCATCATAATCATTTCAGCCATTAGGTACGTGCAGATATAATAAAATATGTAATAAAAAAAATGCTACTTAAATTATAAAGCAACGTGAAAGTTTAGTTCCTTTTCCACAGATTATGATAAAGACTAATTGAGTATTTTTTAATGAAATCTATACCTACTCTATACAAATAAATAAAATTGAAGTGTCTGTTTGTAATGTCAAAATTACAAGTTTTTACTAAATGTGTATGAATGTATATCGGGTACCAATAACAAAAACACAATTTAATATTTTTTTGTCTGACTGTCTGTCTGTTTGTTCCCGGTAATCTCCGGAACGGCTGGACCGATTTTGACATGACTTTCACTAATAGATAGCTAATTATATAAGGTATAAAACATAGGCTATATTTTTATCAAGATCGATCCAGCCGTTACTATTCCACGCGGACGAAGTAGCGGGCACAGCTAGTCTTTACTAAAACTTCGCATTAAAAAGAAGAATATTGAATAGGTTTCAGTATGTTTTATTGAAATGCATAAAATAAATTTGCGATAGGTAGCACTACTAAAACAAACAAGAATGTATAGATCTTTCCAGAGATCGAGCCTTCTAGGAAACAGCAGTGCTTGTTTTTTACTGTTACTATGTATGTAGACGACTTTTTAGACTACCCGAGTGCTAATTGCTAAAATGGTATGGAAAATCACGAAATAGGTACATTATATATTTGACATACAAGCACAACATACGTACACATGCTTCATTACTGTGCAAACGCTTTCAAGGTTTAACCATTGAATTCAATGAGCGATATCGAATAAATGTAAAAACGAAATAATGTTAAATGGAGCTTGCCTGCTGATTAATGATCCGATCACTGCTGCTCCGAGATCTTTTTATCATTATTCTTGTTCGTTGTATCCATCTTCTGACCTTAATTGTACTTTTATTAAATTATAACTTATTTTTATGTTCGGCTTACCCAAGGTATAATGAATGTCTGTGAGCGCTAAATAAAATCGGAGTTACGGTATAAGTACAATAATGTTGCCTTTGTTCGCAACGGTAGCTATTTTTTGATTGAAGTTAATTTTCAGAAAATGATAAGGTATTTCACTATTTGTGAGAAATAATCTGAAAATATGTCAATAATATAGTTAAGGCAATAACAATCTGGAAAGTGTTTGTGAACGTACATAAATAATAAAATACATTAAATATTTTACTAGCCTTTAGTCCGCGGCTTCGCCCGCGTTATTTACTCGGTGTGAGCTGTTTTTGTGCAGTTTTCATTGAGATAAACTATTATATTTTCAAAGTTCTAAACTCAGAAATGTTTTAACCGTTTTAAGTGATGAAATTCTAAAAATATTATTTATCTTTCTGGGTATTGAGAAGCGTAATCACTAATTAATTAGTTAGAATTTTCAACGCCTGATCTAGTGGTTGAGACCACCGGGTGTTAATTGGGAGATCCCGGGTTCGATTCCTCATGGGGCAGAAGTTGTTCAGCTCGGTTTGGTTGGTGGTAGGGCTTCTGAGCCCGCCTGGCTAGCTATCACCGTCTTACCTAAGTTTGTCGCCATAGTTAAAATGTTAAAATATAAATATGTATGGAAAGTGACGGTTTCGCGATTGTTTATTTAGATCTGTCATCTGTCAAAGTGATATGAAGTTAGTTTTCGTATATAAATTCAATATAAATGATTCGTAAGCAACTCCTTGACCTGATTTTTGATACTGAGTATGGAAATGCTGGTACTAATAAGTACCCTAAGACCTAGACTTAGGGCCATGTCAGGCACTAGGGCATTGGGGCTAGGGATTATACAGGATAAATTTTGTGGCGGATCACCAAATGCCGAATAGTAAGGAATAGCGAAAAATACTCAAAGAAGTCTAGGGGCCGATTTTGGTAAAAACTAAAACTGCATCCTAAGATTTTCTAAATATCAGTAATCATAGCCGGGAATCAAACCCGCCCTGCGAGCATGGAACTCTGGATAATCAAAATTTGACAGCTAAGATCGACATACTTGACAAAAATCGATAAATTTGACAGATATTCCTAAGGCGTGAAAAGGACAGATGCTTTTGACGATCGATATAATGTCGATCGACAAGTCCATGCTCGCAGGGCAGTTTATTTTAAAAATTAACGTTTGTATGTATGTATGTATATCCAACGTTAGTGCAAAAAATTTAAACAAGAATTTCTCTTAAAAACTAGTTCTTATAACAAAAGGCGGCCTTATTGCCAAAGTGGCGATTTCTTCCAGGCAACCTAAGAAGAAAGCTTAATAGGAAACATAAACAACGGGACCGTAAAATTCTAACATAATAATAGAATACAAATACTACATGTTTTTAATAAGTAAATAAGCCTACAAAATACATATACTACATACCTACAGTACCTACTAACGAAAGGAAAGAAAACTAAAATTCTAGCTGCAGAAAATGTGTTTTTATTGCTCGCTTTAAAGAATCATGAGATGGTGCACGTCTTATGGCCTCAGGTAAGGAATTCTAAAGGCTACAAATTTGCATTGCATCTGGTAGTCATCATATCATGTTACTGAGATGATAATGGAAGGTTTATGGAAGGTTTCTGCTAGGTTAAGAGTTCGGGCATAATTCTTTTAATACCGTTTAAAGCGAAAAACGTTTTATTTTATGTTATATATGCTTATAATTCTAATACGCATGTATAAAATTTACTAAAAAGAGTGTAATATTTTTTAACAAAAAGTAAAAAAGTAACACAAAGTCAACTTTATGACTTCAAAAACGCATAATAAAAATACCTAAAACATCACATTTTTATATTGAAGTCGGTGCCAAGCAATGATCACTTGGAATGCCTTAAAATATAAGAACAATTAATGTAGTTAACAACGGGTACCAACGTCAATACAAAAGTGTGATGTTGTATGTTTTTTTTATATTATTTGTCTTTTTGATGTTTCTGAAGTTGGCTTTATTTTTTGTATTTTTTTTTGTGATATGATTTTTCTTCCAATTTTTATTAGATCCGATGTCTATCTGTTAGTAGGTCAATGTTAGGTACGCAGTAATTAATTATTGTTTTATGTCGTACCTATTATATCCGTAATATATTGTGTACGGTTAAGCTAATAAAGGTAAATTTCATTTAACACGCATTAAAAGACGAATGAACGATTCAAGCCAAATCTAATTAGTCAAGTTAATTGGCGCATAATAATGAACATTGTTGCTATAAAGGTCCTTAAATGAGTAATTCGTTCATTAAAATGCTTTAACACGTAACGACGATGTCGATGAATTAACAAAGTTGTTGTTCCAGCGAGGGGTAGAACGTTGGACGCCACTCAAGAGATCGTGGCCCTCGGCGTTTGTAACGTCTTTGGCGCGTTCTTCCGTTCCATTCCCGTCAATGGCTCGTTCACTCGGAGCGCTGTGAGCGACGCTTCGGGCGTGAGGAGCCCCGCCGCCGGCTTTTATACGAGTGAGTCGATGGATCGTGCATTTGTTAGGATATGGCACTTTTGTATATTTAGGATTAGACATAATGTTTTTGAGACACGTGAGGGGCAAATAATTATGATGTGTCAACCTCAACCAATGTTAAGCATGGGGGAAGCAGGGGTGACGTGAACTGTCTCCCAGCGGTGTTTCCTAGCTAGTGGGTTTGTGGGAGCTTAGTTGAGGTAGGATCATCAGCGCATTAGTTGAGGTAGGATCATCACCACATTATCAATCGGGGAATGGCTAACGCCGATCCCGATTGTGTCTCTACGGAGGTAGAAGTATCTGGAGGGGTTTTAGCCAGGTATGTGGTTTTTACCCGAGTCCAGTATATCCTTGGGGTGGCCTCGTCAGTCGGCCCCTTGTCGAATCCGTAAGAAGGATTTTCCCTCCTTAAAAAAAGGATCATCAGCACATACCCCACTCGTAGGAACACAACATAACGTTTTGTAGCTGCGGTCTTCTGAGGTATCACCGCGTTCAGGCTGCTTATTGTACAGTAAGCTCCTTGTCGAACTATACTGTATGACCTTTGGAACGTTGGACCGTTCTTATGCCGCTCGTAATAGGGGCGGTTTCGTAGTGTAAATGTAAAGCTTGAATGGGAGCTATGTCCTACTTTCTATACTGTTTACAAATAAAATCTTTGCTTGAGATAATTTTCAGTATACTGTATGTGTAATCAGAGAAGGTGTGTTTTAATTAAAGTTGAGATGAGTACCTAATGTGTTAATTTGAAAATATTTCAATATCTGACTGGCAATTTCGAAGAATAAATATAGTTTACAGGATAAACATAAACATTGATGGATAGATAGAATGATGCTTTTGCTACTGCAAAGTTATGTTATGTATATCTCTACAACTAAAATATTTTGATTTCCTCTTTTTTCGCTTTTTGTGATGCAGAGAATGCATCACGAAAAGAAGTAGTAGTAGTTTCCATAATTCTTAGGATATTTTTTTTATGAAAATAAACGCGCATAAAACGCCTAGACGACTTGACCAATTGCCTTTTTATTATGATGTGAATTCATATCATAAAAAGTATCTCATTGTTACATATATAGAATATAGAAAATGAAAAGTGGTGACTGACTAAAAGTAATGCACTGGTACTAAAAGCAAAACGGATAAATCATTTCCACAAATGCATGTAAAACTTTTACGACTCTTGTTGCGGACAGCTTTCGTAACATTCTGTTACATTTTCCTTTATTGTGTTTCGACAATTGTTCGGATGAAGGCTCGCGCAACTTTGTCAACGCCGAGGACTTGTTTCGCGTTTGATGATGTCTCAAGCAATTATCAAAGCAATTTTAACAGCCGAATCAAAGGCGATGGTTTAAATCCAGCAAACTTTGACACTTGGAGTTCCTCAATTTATCTTCTGATTAAGTTATTCACCGCCTCAAAGATTGCGGACCTCTCAGTTGGTATATATTGTAAAAGGTTACTCTAACTTCGTCGAAATACTAATTGTGTAAATAGGTGTTTGAAGTTAAATAAATAAAAGTTTTAATTGTATAGCTTTGAAATCGCGATGGCTACGTTTGAACTCTTTTAACAAATACTTTTAGTGTCTTATTATGATATCGTTTCATGAAGCTCATTCTCAGTCTGTACCTATGTTGTTTTTAAGAATAAAAATATAATATGTTGATTATGGCTATGACTATTTGTTACCTTGGGAGGATATAGGATGATAGGGGAGTAATACACGGGTAGGTATTATTATAATATTAAATACGATGTCAGTGTTCCATTTCATCTTATCACAATAGGCTACCTAAGTTCTTGGTTTAACAAATGTTGATCCAACTCATTTAAGTGCTTATTAGATCTTAGTGTATAATCATATCTTTGCTAGATGTAACATCAAATTTTTAAGTCAATGGGATCAAAGGATATGATCGTTTATGACGTATATTTTGCGATTTCACAAGGAAATAAAACCCATAGAGTACTTCCTGTGGACCTATAATCAAGAAATTTAACAAGAAGCAAGGTCTTATAGCACAAGATAAGAAAAAAATGAAGTTAAGGAATCATGTTTAGGAAAAAAACGAAAAATGTACATAGTTTGGAACATATATTTAACCCTCGGTCGCGAGTTCAACTCGTTCTTGGCCGATTTTTTATGTTGACATCGCAGTATAGTGGAAAGGTTTTAAAGCCGTTAGTGACTAGTGTAGAAAAATCAGGATAGACACGGTAGCAAAGACAAATGGGCGGGCTCTCTATAAATCATTTTTCACGTACGCGGTAACAGCGCGGTCGGACTCGCCGTACTTTCAGTCCATAAATCTAAAGTTAGCAGTACTACCAGCGCATTCAAGTTTTTGGATTTGGTTTTACGCTGTGGAAATTTTGATGGCAAATATATGACTGCGACTAACCTAGGCTGTCATCGTACTGAAGCGAGATTGTTCGCGTATCGCCCGTAGGGGTTTTGATTTCTAAGATAGTTCTAAGTTTAAATACAAAATAAACAAGCGGGAGACTACAACATAGTCACCTGCGGATACTTCTGTCATACTTATTTCTGCTGCAAAGCAGCCAAAGTGGTGCTTGCATTGTTGTAACGCAGGGCACGCAGGCATTTAAATTACTGAATACTGTGACTTGATATTTTGTCACATGTTGGCAACGTACCTACACTAGGGTTTTTGTAAGGGTTGCAGATATAAAAATCTTACAGGAATCATATGTAACAGCACATCAAGTTTTGTATTTTTAACCGACTTCAAAAAAGGAGAAGGTTATCAATTCGGTTGTATTTTTTTTTATGTTTGTTACCTCATACCTCCGTCATTTTTAAACCGATTTCCAAAATTCTTTTTGCATTTGATAGAGTATACTGCAAGGGTGGTCCCATGGTCACCAAAGTCAGGATCGGATGATGGGATCCCATAGAAAATCGAGGAAAACACAAATTTAATTAGGGTTATTTAAGTAAATTAATTGTTTTTTAACTAAATTAAAAGAAAAAATATGTGTATTTAAGTAAAAAAATTAAAGTAAATTAGGGTTTCTTTCACTAAAAAGATTTCATTGACTAAAAAGTTAAAAAAAATTTTTTTTACAAAAAATAGAACCGACTTCAAAAACACTGAAAACTTAAAAATAATCTTCTTCTATATTGAAGTCGGTGACAAATTTTAACACTTTCTAGGAGATCATCGTTTGGCGCCGACTTCAATATAGAAGAAGATTATTTTTAAGTTTTCAGTGTTTTTGAAGTCGGTTCTATTTTTTACAATGAAAAATGCTGCTATTACATCCGAAATAAGGGCGGGTCAAAGGTCAAACCGTAAAGTCTAGCCTGTTATTGTGTGTAGGTACTATAGGTGATTGTAGCCATTTATTATCTAGTTGGCATTCTGTCTGTTCACCAACTCAGCTATATTAAAAAATCCACATCTCAGAACATTTTTGTAGATAACACGTGGATTGTGTTTACCTTAGACACGAACACAAAGTAGATAGTTCCTGGAAACTTATCTATAAAAAGCGTGCAGTATGAATCCCAATTATTAGGTTTCTATCTAATTTTATTAATGCAGATACTTGAAATGAGACACAAAATATATTTTATGTATATCATAAGAAAAATAATAAGACAATTTTGTAATAATAAGAAGATTTCTAAGTGGTAATACGGACGAGGTATAAATCTAAAAACAGAAAAAAATGACTGATTGATTGTTATTAGTAATAATTATCACTTAAAAATAATATAATAATAAACGATGATCTCCTAGAAAGTCTTAAAATTTGGTACCGACTTCAATATAGAAGTGTGATGTTGTCTGTACCTATTCTTATATTATTTTTAACTTTTCAGTGTTTTTGAAGTCGGTTTTTATTTTTTTGTAATATATTTTTTATTGTTATCTTTTTAGTGATTAAAACCATTTTAGTGAATTTAATACTAGCTCACCACAAATTCAGGTCCAAGGTCAGGTCAGATCAGGTCAAGTCCAAAAGTTCTTCTTCCATCATCAGCTCGGTTCATGACTACCAGACGTTAATGACTAACATGAAATATGTTGGACGTACCTATAAAATTTAAGTTTCCCCGAATTTCATGGGATCCCATTATTATATCCTGACTTTGAGACCACACCAGAAGTAAACTCTATCGAATACAAAAAGAATGTTAAAAATCGGTCCAAAATTGGCGGCGTAATCGCGTAATATACACACAAAAAAACAACATAAGTAGGTGTATATTGGGCATTCTAAAACAGTTTTCATCAAAACACCGCAAACGAACGGAGTGAGATTTGAGCTACGCTTCGCTGCGCTCTAGCTCCGCTACGCTCCGCAAATCTCACTGCGTTCGTTTACGCTGATTTGATGAAAACAGTTTGAGATTGCCCAATATACATTATACAGGGTTAAATTATTCATACCATTAAATTGTAATTTTTGATAAATAAAGAGTTATGCGAGTATATTGAATCACCATATTTGTTTTCATTAATAAAACGAGAAATTTTTGTTAAATTTTTTTTTTATTATAAAGCAAGTAACAAATATCATCATAGCTAAACTAGAACAATATTTTTAATATAAATTTTCATTCAAGTACAATTTACTGAAGTCATAAATTACATGTGCTTAAGTACCACTTTTTTATGAATAAAACATTCCTTAGAGCGCACTCTTTTTTATGAGTTATACAATTGAAGTTAGCTCCACCTTTAGCATAACTATTGCGCAATGTTGCAAAATTAGGACAACCTTTGCCTTCAACATTTATCAAAAAGCAGTCAGAACACAAATCTTTAATCCATTTTTGCTTTTCAACACCTTTCATTATTATGGTTTGGTCCTTTAAAATTGGAATAATTAATCTCTTAAATTCTCTGAAATCTATATTGCCTTGACTCCAGTATATTCCTCTGTTGCGTTCAATCCAATTGACTGCTCTTTTTTCTTCGGCAGATAATTTTAGATACGAATATGGAGGTTTTATTAAAAAGACTTGCGTAAACTCTTTTGTGGCTAACGCAAATTCCTTAATAATAAAATTATTTTTGCAGTCTTTGAATCCTTGAACATCAACAAAAAGTATCGAACTCTTATCAGCACTCATTGTTTCGTTGTATTCCACTGTTTAACATAAAGTTGAAGTTTGTTCTTTCAAATACCTTTTGATTGCACTTTATTTAGTTAAGATATTTTCTTCACAATATTGCTCAGAGGTTTGTACTCAAAAATGCAGTCATTTAAAATCAAGCAATATGCTGCTGTCTGATCCGGGATTTCTTGGTCTGTTTCAATCTCCACTCTGACATCGATTGATCCCTTTATCATTTCTTGTTGGTGAGAACAATCAATAACAAATAATGGGGCAACGTCTCTGAATTCCTTCAAGCTCATCAACGGCTCTGGTCGCCGTCCATGATAAGACTGTTGGAATCTTGCATATTGTTCGTATAATAAATTAAATTTATCCTCTGAGAAACTGACATTCAATCCTTCATAAGGGTAATACGATGAATTTAAATATACTTTTACATCTCGTACATTGCAGTGATCGAACTCTGCCATTGACATTTCCGCATTGTGCTTGCGATTGGTTTGCAAGGCTATAATAACGAATCTTGGTTTCTCTATCTGTGACGAAGTTTTGATAGACCAAGTGTGTTTACGTGTCTTCGGTAATAATGGATATTCATACAAATCCCAATTTCGAAATGCTAGTGTAATAGGCCTGTCCTTTTCTAGATGTTTCAACAAATTGATTCTTTCACGATCTGATACTTTAACGTGCGGAACTCGCCAAACAACTTTGCTAATAGTTATATCTTCGACCACCTCTCCGACATTTAATTTCAAAGCATTGAGATTCGTATTGCTTCTTAATAGCACCAATTCATGTTTGGAGTTAATTATAACTTTTTCATAATCTTCTGCAAAACCTAAAATTTTCTTCAACGGCACAGAAGCCGAAAAAATTCCTCCGTTAAGATTGTTTGTACCAGAAGTTGACCATCCCCATACACGTGAGCATTTAGATTCATTATCATTTAACGAGAGGTACGATTTTATTGTTGTAGTTATGCCAGCATTTTTTATTTTGTCTATTTCTATTCCGTTTAACTCATATCGAATATCTTGAAATAAATATAGTATTGGATTGTTGATAAAATACACATTTGATATTTTTTCTTTAGTCGAACTATTATAAACATTGGCTTTACCCTCAATATACAAAGTGCTGAGTGAGGGTAACAGACATAGATCTTGTTGATTAATAGGTATTCTTATTTCATCATTCTTGTTGAAACTTGTTACGTACGGTTTATAAGAATGATATTCGAAACTTTCAATACTATTGACGTATGATGTTGATTGAGATATATTTAAAATATTCATTTTAACAAGCCAATCAACTTCAAAAATTCCTTATTGTTTTTGGTGAGCTTCTTTTTTATGTGAAGCGGTGTGCTTTTATGAGGTGATCTTCTAGTACTAACTTGAATGCAAGCTGTGTTATGATTTTTATTGAAATTTATCATTTTTACGAAAATGTAGATACAGTTGTACTTCTTCGTCTCGTAAATTGATTTGTTTATTCTCGGCGTCTAATAATTGTATAGTTATTGCACTTATAGAACTTTTATTTACAGGAAAATATATTAGATTTTTCGGCACTTCAATGATCCGATAACCAGGTGGTACGTTAGGAACAAACTCGTGAATAATATGACTTGCAGATCCGTTCACGAATGACCCACTAACTACGTCGCATTCGATGCGCACAATGGTTGTTGGCAATATACTGACAGGATACAGAGATTCGGTCCTTTTTAATGCCTTTATTGTTTCTCCACCAAAACCTAAAATCCTTCCAAGTGAGTCACTTTTGTTAAAATGAACATCTTTAGTACAAAAAATTGTAGTTTTTAAGGTATTATTATTACAAGTTAATTTTAACATTGCATTTCTAATGTATGTCTTTAAATAATCACAGATATCTTGAAGTTCATAAGCTCCTTCAGGTATTTCGATTACTTCGTTATCGTCATAGTAGAATTTATTATTTCTTTTATCTATGTTGGGTATAGAATTAAATGTTGAAAAATACAACAATCCACACTCATAGTATCCACTTAATTCCAAAGTAGGTGAGTAGTTTGTTATCAGAGAGGATCCTTTTCCAGTTATAGACACAGTGAAAGACATTTTACTACTGATAAAGAATTTTATTTCAAGCTTTATATAAATGTGTTTTCCAATACTCCTTTAAAAATTTTATACAAAGGTGGCCGCAATTAACAGAGTCAAATGTTTGATATTGCTCATAGTTATAATTTAAAGAAACATTTCTTAAGTAATCAAGTAGTTCTAACGGAGGTTTCAGATTACCAAAACTATCAAAATATTCAGCATACTTATTTTCTTTCACGTAGGCTACCCAATGTGTTCCAATGTTATTTGAAGTATCTAAATTTATAATACCGCATTCTATCTTCCTAGGTTTTGAGGGCAACGTATCCCTCATGAAAACACCACGAAAAAATGGAATATCACTAGCATGTTCTAATATATCCCAATTAGTTAATGCCCGCCTAGGTAGCCGTTTTATTAGTTTTTTGAGGGTTTCAAATATAGACCTGCACCCTTTTTATAAGGTCTAATATATAATCCTTTTCCGAGAGCAACCGCCTCCATCATCTTATTATGTCGTTCCGATTCTTGAAGAGCTTTTTGAGCTGCTTTTGAATCATTAACCGCTTTTGCTATGCCAGCTGCTCCACCAGCCAGTGAACCTAAAGCTGATAATCCCGCGAAAATAGGAATTAACGGTAACAGTCCTCCACATTTTGGAATAGGAATACAACGAGGTAAACTCATTTTATTTTTATTTCTAAATAGTTTTTTTGCAGCGGCGACCGCATATTTAATAGTAGAATTTGTGTCTTTAGATTTTATTTTTTTTAATTTAGATTTGAGTTTTTTCACAGCTGTCATAAACGACCGAGCACCTGCACCTGCTCTTAATTTGGCCTTCATAGCATTTTTTACTATCCATGAAGCAATTTTTTCTTTCTTTCCAGCGTCTTTTGATTTCAATCTTCTTTGAGCCATATTTAATAGATCTAGATCAGCTTTGTACCTTACGTTAGCGTCGTTGTTTATGTAAGCAATATCGTGGTGCATACAAGCGTTATCCAATTTATTAATTCCTCGCTGACCCTTAAGTAATCGTTTCTGAAGCTTTGTGCCGGGTCCGCAATATTGGTAGCCCGGTAAATGTAACTCAAACGGAATCTTATTTATTAAGCTGTTTATGATACCACTTCCTTTCTTCATTGATAAACAAAAAGTGAATCAATAAAGATATCTTGAGCTATTTTATATCATAAAACCAATTTATTCTTATCAACCCAACTATTTTCGCTATTACTTAATCCTAACCATTTTACAAACAATTTGTTTCCTTTTCTTTTTATAACCTTTTCAATGAGGTATAGGTCTGGAAACTTAGTTTTTTGTAACTCGTATGCATAAAATGAGCCGAGGATTCTTTGATTGCGTCTGTCCTCTATTTGATAAGTTGTTGGGTTAGTGTGATTAACTTTTACTATACGAAATATTTCGGTGGACCAGTTTGGCGTATAGCCTTTGTAAAAATCTGCTTTATATCTACTTATGCGAACATAGTCACCAACACGAAATGTATATCCCCGACTTGTTTTATTCTTTTGAGAATTCATAATATAACCTTTGACTATAAGCTCATTTACTTTGTTAACTTCCACAGGCTTAAATTTTGTTATTCTATGCAAAGTGTTATTGTAGTGTTCTACAACGTCCTTTAAAATATTTTTATACCATTGGTAATTTCCGTTCAAACTAAATAGTTTGTAAAGGTGAGATTTAATTGTTCTTATGACTCTTTCTACTATAGATGCTTTTTTAATAGAATATGTTGAATAATGATTAATATTATACTTTTTCATTAATTGTTTAAAATTATCATTGTAGAATTCTGTGCCTAAATCAGTTTGTAAATTTTTAGGTTTTCGTAATGATGTAGTTAAAATACTTTGCATTGCATCTGTAACATAATTTTTCGCTTTTGATTTTAAAGGTCTGATCCATACATATTTTGATAAAGTGTCAATTACGATAAGAATATATTTATACCCTTTATTATACTGTGAATATTTTTGCAAATCTATGAGGTCGGCTTGCCATAAATCATCTATTCCTTTTATGATCGTACATCGCCGGGAAAAATTCCTTCTTGCTGCTTTGTGAAGCTCATTCACTATGTCTTGTTTGCTCATTATTATCTGGTTTCTCTTGAAGCATGTGATCAATTTCTGTCCTTGTGTAAAACAAGGTGGTTAGCTTATTAAGTATTGAACTTTCAAAATCATTTAAATGAATATTTACATCACTTAAAATATTAGTTCTTAGTTCGTGTGTCTTTTCATCCACGTAAGCTTTATTTGCGGCTTCGTCATCATTGCCTGGCGATATAAGTCCTTTTAATCTTGATGATTTTAAATCATATTCACCTGTTTCTGACTTCACTAATGTATCGTTGAGATTTCCAATATATTCCTCTAATCGTAAACGTTTATGAACGTGATGACCAAATTTATCTACATTCATTTCCGTATCTATGCGGTGTTTGCTGTATAACTACTGATCAGTTTTTTAAAATTAGGTTCCTTATATTTGGTGTTTTTAATGATGCCTGCTTCGTACAGCTCTTCTATAATCGCAATAATTTCATTATCTAAGCCGGTATTGCCA
Source organism: Schoenobius gigantellus (assembly GCA_963935595.1). Classification (NCBI taxonomy): domain Eukaryota; kingdom Metazoa; phylum Arthropoda; class Insecta; order Lepidoptera; family Crambidae; genus Schoenobius; species Schoenobius gigantellus. Next base: position 34,633,529 of record OZ012543.1, read on the forward strand.
GCATCACGAGATGCAAACAGTAATTTCAATCGATCTACTAATTCATTTGGATCATCCCAATAAACGTAATCTATATCTTTCTTTACACTTTTTAAAAGATTTATTCCTTTTCCTACCGTAAGACTTTCTGTGCTGTCATACTTATTTCTAGAGAACTTAAACAGTGGTTTAATAATATGCATGTACTTAAACCCTTTGTTACTATTAATTGGCTTGCGTGGATCACAATTACGCCTATGTGCATTCGTTTCTATTAGAAGCTCTTTATAATTTTGCAAATCTTCATCTGTGATAACATCCAAATTTGGTGTCTTTTCAAATAGTAATTCTTTTAATCCAAGAGTTTTGTTTAAACTTCGATTTCCAATTTTTATAATTTTTCCGTCGTCGAAAACACGTGTTTGGCCGAGCATAAGTTTTCCTCGTTCATTTTTTATTCCAAAAGGGATATTTGCGTCGGGTGAAGCACACCACGATAAACTATTAAGTGAAACATTTGGTGATGATTGAAAGGACTTAAAGGAAGCATCACTCATATTATTGTTGTCAGAAGGTGATACGACAAGGGTTTTTTCGGAATTAAATTTTTTATAGAACTGTTGTTCCTCTTCTTCATTAAAATCGTCATCAGAAAAATTTGTTGCCTCACTGTCATTATGTTTATTTTTTTTTATTGTATAATGTTCAAACTCATCCTCATCTTCATGAGAAATTTCATTGTTCTTAATGGCTATTTGTTTCAATGGATCGGTTATAGGTTTGAATATGGATTCCAGAGTGGCATCATTTGTATTTTTCATATCCTTTATCATTTCAACCTTTCTTTTTACAGCAGCTGCAGCTTTTACAATTTGTTTTTTAAGTTGCTTTTCCATTTTGACAAGGATTCCGTTCAATGCAAAATCCAGAGTAATAGTGATTGTGTATTGATGAAACAATAACTTATGTATATTAATCTACTACTACAAAAGTATCGAATGCCATCCTATAACATCCTTTATTTCTTTCGCAGTCTTTATTGATCACAACATAATTAAATGGTTTATTCCAAATAGTTGAGCACATTTCACGGAACTGAGACCACGACATATCTGAACCTACATGCTCATCGTAAACGTGTTTTAAATTTACATCGTCTTGTTTAAATAAAATAATGAGGTTAGAATTGTCCCTTATAAGTTGTTTAGGTACTTTACTGTATGTTTGGTTAATGTAAAAACAATCAATATTCTTATGTCGACCCATAGCAAAATAATCCCGAATGCTATTTTGGTTTTCACAAGCTACGTCGTCGAATATTATAATGGAGTTTGGCAAAGCTTCGTGTGGGCTTATGATATCATTATTATGGTTATATTTACTATAAGATATATCTGCAACTAAATCTAATACTTTTTCTAAGAACACATATTTTGGTTGGTATAATGATTTAGAATATACATATAAGTTACGAAAACGAGCACCATTCTCATGTAATAACAAACCTATTACTAAGTTTGTCTTGCCGCAATTTGATGGTCCACAAACAATACATCGTATAGTGCTCGGCAATAAGTTGCCATGTCGCTTTGCTTCACATAATGATGCAGGACAGATATTATAATCTAATTTTAACGTTTCCTTTTGTTTGAGGAACTTCATAGCAACTTGTCCGTTTTGATTCGTGGCTTTTAACAAAATGGATATAACACTTTGCGTTCGTAATAATAAGAGAACTAGCAGTATATTTACTTGTAAGTGCACTCACTCCACCATATAGACTAAGCATTCGACGGCGGTAACAATAGCAAGGAGTAGAAGAATTTGGATACTGTTACCACTCATTATATTAAGTTATTGGACGTGTCTAGAACACACAATGTTAAAGCATCGAGAAGAATGGAGAGAGAAGAAAGAGCTCTCACCCCTCTCGAATCGTGCAATAAAAAATGATATGAGTAAGGAATCGATGCTTAAAAATAAACATTGTTTAATTACTTGCATCCCTACTTTAACAAAGTAATACACTGCGTTCTTTAATAAATAAAACTATATTTTTAATTTTATTACCATTATTTTAAACTATGTATTTGAATTCTAATAAATTTTATCTTAGATTTATTTATAGAGGTAATTCTGAATGAATGTTTTTCAAAATATTTGATTACATTATAGAGGTGTTAAAATAAAAACAAATATTTTCATACAAGTCTTTTTATTTTTAAGTAATATTTATTGAAAACAATACAAGACTTAAACTAACATAACTATTTAAAATAACATAAGTCTTAGTTAGTAAAATTTATAAGCATTACTATAATTTTTCAGAAGAATAATGTTGTTGAAATAATGTATCTCCGTGAGTGTACACGTAACTAAAGATAGTAGGTACGCATCTAGCACATTAGAGAATTTTAATATACATCTACAAATGTTTTAGGTCAGCAATAGTTATTTAAAAACTATAACTGTAACCACATATTTTCTTAGAGATATTAGTTATAATATTTTCTGCTTGATCCATTATTGGATCAATATGCTCGGTTACCACATATTGTGTTTTTATTAATGGATCATTGCTGGTTGATTCCAGATCTAATATTTCTAATTTAATTAATCGCCGCCCTTTAGTAGGTATTGTTTTAATTAAATAAGAAGGTTCGTTCCCCTTCGTATTCTGCAGTAACTTGCTTCTCCTCTTCATGGGCTTCTTTTTATTAAAAAGACTTTTAACCACCTTGGCATGCAGCGGTGAATCTTTAGCATTCCAATGTGAATGATTCCATGACTCTTAGATATTTCCAAAACGGAAAAACCAATGTATATAGGTTTATCCAAAGTGATTGTTTCAGGCTTCATTTGAATGGCTACCAAGTTTTCAGTGAAAATTGTAACACTGTGAAAATTTGGTCGAGCTATCATTTGCTCTGCACAGAAACTTTTCTTTGTTTTGTTACTATCATCATTCCACTTATTGACTAATTTCACATTAACCCTCTTTTCTGTGTCTTCTAACGTCTTGCCAAATATACTGTTGTTAAGAAGTTTGAAGAAATCTTGTTCAAATGTAGATTTAGCTTTTTTTCGTAATTCAGTATTCATGTCAATATACTGCTTTAAATAAGGACTCTGATTAAATTGAATAACTCTATGTATTTTTTTTAACAACAAACCATGTTTTAAACATGTTTGCAGATGAGCAAAATGTATGACATAGAAATATTTATCGTATAAATTTGGAATCAATTTTGAAGTTTTAGACCCTGGCGGAGTAAATTTTTGAGCACAGAATGGAAAATCGTTATGATCATTATGCAAATGTTCGGGGTATTCTAAATCTACTTCTAGTATATAACCAATGTCTCCGTTAGTTGGCACATTTATAAAATCTATTCCAGCGATTTCCAAGTCATTCAATAACTTAAAATTGGAATGAGGCAAATAAGCACACATTGCATATCCATAGAGATTATTACAATCGATATAAATTAGAAAGTTATTACTTTTTCTTGGATCGTAAGTTTTTAAATACTTGTTATTGGCTTTTGAATACCTTGTCGAACATAAACATATTCCACCGCGAATACCTTTTTGAATCATTCTTATTATTTCCAGGTCGTGTATTAATTCTAATTTAACATCTGTTTTTAATAGCATGGCATCAAAACTGAGACTCGGTGCTGTAACATAAAAGGCTGGGTCTAATTTATAATTTATCTTACATGTCTGGCGAAAACTTTCAAAAACGTCAGCTAATAAAAGAACATCTGACTTAAGATACAAGTCTGTGTATTCACCGAGATTCGATAATTCAAACGTTTGCCAGACTTTTTTTGCATGATCATAATCTACTTTAGATATATTACTATTGCGTAATTTGCTGAAAAAGAACTCCTGAGGCGGAAGTACTTTTTCTTCGTATGAACTCCAAGTAGTCATGTATTCATATGGATACACCCCTTTTCGTTTTATTAAAGCAAAATGCTCATGAGAAGGAAAATAACGCCGCAGATGATTAAAGTCGTCATTTTTTAAGTTTGCGACAAGTTTCTCTAGACTTGTGCCTAAAAATTTAAAAGAATCAACAAATCGAACAGGTATGATATCTTTATCATTAATTTGAAAAAATTTTGTAAAAGATATGTAGTTTTCCTTATTTTTTGCTATTACTTGTATTTTTCCTGATAGTTTTCCCAACTGTCGTATAAAAAGATGACTGTCATAACCCGCTAAATTATGAAAAAATATAGGAACAAACTTAGGCAAACAATATCTAATATTGCAATAAGAATGAGCTGCACCACGATACCGTCCTGTAAGATGGCAATGATCTTTAACTTTATCGTCAAACAATATTTTATCACAAAGAAAACAATTTGTAGCCCGAGCAAAGTTCGCTTTGTCTTCATTTGTTAAACAAATAGCCACTGGCGACTGCAAAACGTTATAAATATCGGTTATATCCAATAATAGACTTTCTAAAAACTTTTCTACACAGGCTGGACCTCGATAAGATACATATTTATTACGCGACTTATCATAAGAACACACAACGTAATAAGCAAATGCTGATGGTACGTGTTTTTGCAATATCTTTGTACAGCCTGATCCAGAATCGAGTTCAGTTGGTTTTAATAATGATTCAAAATCTGCGTATAAGACGAAGGGCATGTCATGCATTCGCTCGTAATGATTAAATTGAATTCGTGTTCCATCACCGGGTAATATTGTCGATACACCACCACAAACATGAGCTTTCAGTTTATCATTACTATCAAAGAATATCATACAATCCTCGCATAAATATATTTTAGAATGATGTTTAGTTAATTGAAGACGAAGTAATTTAGATAAATCTTTAATAAGACAGTAATGGGTGCGTTTTCTGTTTTCCAGGAAAAGCATATTAATGTGATGATCTTTGCGAATCTCGCTTTTGTATAAAGGTCCGACAATGTTACCATTCTTTTGAATGCCGTAAATATTAATACTTATGCGAGGATTATTCTTTTCAAAAACTTTGATGTCCGCAAACCCAACTGGAAAAATCATATTTTTGATATTGAGTACATTTTTAAAGTGTGGGTAAGCTGACGTTCGATGTGCGTTTCTGTTTATAGGAAATAGTGCTGCCATGACACACCATAAAAAACAATAATTATCAGAATTTTGAATGTTGATACATGCTCGTTTACATTTTATGGACTTTGGTAATTCTATAAAACTGGAGCCTCTTAACGGGTTATATTTGTTTATATTTACTTCTAGATATAGGCTTTGTAAATAGGCCCACCCACTATCTCTTTCTTCAAATTCTTCAATTTTTTTACAAATTAAGTGAATAGTTTTTGAAAACATATCTTCAAAATTGAAGTTTTGATGCAAGATGAAGTTTTCCGTTGCAAATGACTTGATTGAAATCGAATCATACTTACTAAGCAGAAAGAATTCACAGAAAAGTTCAAAATTAGCTTTAACATTAGTGTGAGCTTGAATTTTCGCTATGAGCAATAGGCGTACGCGAGAGCGCAAGTGCCATAAAAACTCGGCGGGCGGGCGAACACGCGCACTATCATGACCCTCATCTTGATATCGAACACGGTACGATGCTATACGATTACGAAAAGCGCTATGAACTTTTTCAACCCCCTCACTATCAACGACCGAACTGTTGTTCTTATGTAAAATACTTTTCAAATGTGCAGAGAAAACTTTGTTATTTACGGATACGTCACAAACTGAACAGAAAGTAGACCTCGACATTATGATTTGGACAGTACAAATTCTCAAAGTTAAAGTAATAAAGGCTTAAGTATGTAAGTACCTAATCTTTGAGTTTGCTAACGATAAACAATAAGTAAACCAGCTAAAACATAATTTACGCAGAGAGAAACAAAAGAGAACCTATTTTTTAACTTTATCTTTATAAAATATCCCCTCTGTGGTAAACTTTGCCTTAGCTAATTTTACAAATTTTTTTAATGCGTCAAATTCTGGAGATTCTGCTTCGCCTTGCAAGCGTACCCAAACGATAGCGCGCTCGCACCGGTCAAGGCCGCTGAGATTAGATACCTCCTTCTGGTTGTAGAGGCGTAGCTCCACTAGCAAGTCGCCGTCGAGCTGTGCAGTCCGACGCGTTACACCACCAGGTACTCGGCGTGTCAGGATACTGGTGGTCTTGTTTGGCAGGTTTGGCGGCCGCGAAACCTCGCTGTCCGACTCTGAGTCGAACAACCACTCAGAAGTATTGGACGACGATGTATTCTTCACTTCTGCACTCTTCGCCTTCGATAGGCACTTTATCGCCTTGCTTCTCTTCTTTGGACTAGGGAGATAGAAAAAGGATACACGATTATTGTACACATTAAACACTTGAAATTTAGATTTAGATATGTAAATATAGCAATAAAAGTACCTGATGTCTTCGTCGTCGGTATCAAAGAAAAGGTCAGATTCACAGCTCTTCTTGGCTGACCTTTTGTTTTGCTTGCTATCCGACCTGAAAATAGTAAATGTTGTAACGGATGCGGCTGATGAAAAAAAAACTGCGGTGGCGAATGAGATTAGAGGTTTAATACGTCGAGACACAAATAGCACAGTCGGTAGAATCGAAGTGGTTTACAAATTTTTGTGCTCCTATTTATAAGATTTCAATAATTTAATTTATATAATACCGTCTAACATAATTAAATACATTTTTTAAATAATTTATATACCTTAACACGAATAAACAAAAAACTTACAACTACACACATACATTTAATAATGGTTCTATCCCCAACAAATGTCATATTAGTATTAAGAGTGGTTACAAGAAAACGAGTTGAAGATTCACATCTTCAATTCATAAGATAAAAAAAATATCATCATCATCAGTCAATCAGCATGCCACTGCTGGGCTTGATGGTCCCTCGTGAAGACAGCACTTGGAGAGGTCACGTCATATACAGCCTGGTCCAACGGCTCAATTTGTTGAAGCATGAAGATGATCAACCACTTATAGACAATTAAAGAATAGATATAAAGTATAGCAATAAAGTATAAAAACTTACGAACATTTTTCAGCTGTCTTGGTCTTGAGATTTTTTGATGAGGAGGTACTGAAGCACTGTTAGTGGTCAGAGATAGCACTGGAGTGTACTGTGACTACAGTTTTTCCGGATTTTATACAAGAAAAGTGCAATGCAAGTAATAATTTTACTGAGGTTCTCAACCTATACCTTATCTTTATAATCATTTTTATTTAACATGACTAATCTAAAAAAGAATGCTCATTAATTTTTATATTGTTAAATAAGTAAGTAATATTATAAAATATTATATATATATAATCACAAAATTATTATTTTCCGTCCAAATCATATCCACACAAAATATTTATAAGAAAACAAATATGCATTCACGGATATGATGTCTATACGTTATCGAGAATCCTAATGCATTCACTTCCACTTCCATGGTCAGTGTTCGTTTTTCAAACACTAAAGAACTGACACTTTATTTAGAGAAAATATTTTTTTTTTCGTGATTTTTTTATCACACCGCGCGTTTTAGGCAAAGGAGACGCGAAGCGCTCTGGGTACTATGGTACCCGGGACGTGTGAGTGGAGCAGTTCTCAGGTCTGCAACAAAATTTTTGATCCGCAGTTGCGTATGATCCAAAAACGGTCCGATCATCGGCTGATCTTCGTCAGCTATATAAAAAAAAAGTACTTACGTAGCAAGAAAGAAACAAAACGACGAACTGACGCAATTACGTGTATTGGATTTTTATTTTCGAGGTAGTAGTAGATCGTTATTCAGCATCACAACATCTAAAAGAAGATTATAGTTTGGTAGTTTACTTTCAAAAAGTCGGTTGCATACTCAAAATATAAAACTTAATAACGTTTTGCACCTCTGACTTTCATGATATTTAGCAAAATTTGATATTTACCCATAATTCTACCAATGTGCAATATGACGCGGAAATAATCAGCAAATTAATTGTTTGTCGTTTATTTCCACAAACTTGCAATACAATACTGTGCATATACAGCAAAATAATTGTTTACCGTTTAATTCTGCTGATGCAGAAATCTCGTGTAAGGCTGCATGCTCCAATTTTTTTTTCATTTCGGGTTTATTATATTTATTTAAATTATACATGTACATACATATTTACAATTACTAAGGAATATTATCTCCAAATTAAAAAGTCTTCTTTATAATAACGGATGCGATTTCTAATTTTCATTTTTCGATACTACTATTTAAAACAGATAAACAATAGGTATATCGTTCTATTAGGCGAACCGAATGTATCTATAGCATAACGATATTGATACGACATGACGACAGAACCATAGAAGTTTAAGAAAATTATTGTAATAATACATAGGTGGTATTCATCGGTAGCATCTCACACACGTTCCCACCGCACTACCCTATTTAATTAGGATGTTAAGACCTTAGTCAGCCAAGGTAGGTAGTTAAAATGTTCTTAATATTTTTTATATTTTCATTTTTTAAATTATTGGAATATTTATTTTCTATTTTTTATTCGTGTGATGACTGGAACACATCTTTCAGGGATTAGCCCGCCCTTTTAAATATTTTGTAAAAATCAACAATTTTATACTTTGTTTTATAATAAAGAATATATTTAATTGAAGTAATTTAATAAACAAATAAAAGTATTAACGTGTGAAAGAAGCCTTATTATTTGAGTAAGCACTCGTAACTGGATATATGAATAATGTGCAATAAATTTATTGCTGATAAATGAATTTCGTGGGAATGCTTTGAAACTGTATGGCAGGCAGAGTGTCGAACGGTACAGATACTTATCCGAGAGTTGAGTCCTGAAGCTACGAAACCTCAACCTGTTTAATTTCTGTTGTTATTGCACTGCTACCTAGTTGAATGCCTTAATATTCTGAGATAGAAAACCTTGAAAATGTGTCTAGTAAATCGCAATCAATCAAAAGTATACTGTTTACAGTCAAACAACACAACACAATAGAAACATTATGAAATGAAATGAAATAAAAAATCTTCTTTTCCATTTAACCCTATATAATGTATATTGGGCAATCTTAAACTGTTTTCATCAAATCACCGTAAACGAACGCAGTGAGATTTGCGGAGCTAGAGCGCAGCGAAGCGTAGCTCAAATCTCACTGCGTTCGTTTGCGGTGTTTTGATGAAAACTGTTTTAGAATGCCCAATATACACCTACTAACATACGCATCGAATTGATAACCTCCTTCTTTTTTGAAGTCGGTTAAAAATAACAATTGACACAGGATAATTCTTTCGAAGTGCTTTATTGTTTCATAATGTTTTATTCTACAGGTATCATAGTACTGCTGACCTTGGCACTGCTGACTCCGTACTTTTACTTCATACCGCGCGCTGCGTTGGCAGCGGTGATAGTCTGTGCTGTGCTTCATATGGTGGATATTGCTATTATCAAGCAGCTGTGGCAAACAAGCCGTGAGTTTTTTGTCCATTTCTGTAGTACTTCTACTGACTCTAAATCACGTGAACCATAATGTAGTCCAACAATTTCTATGTGATCATTGGCGACCGTCCTGGACAGTTAAGCCAATTAAATGTAATAGGCCATATACAAGGTGGAAAAAAAGATCGTGGTTGGAGGAAAAGTACCCTTAATATTGATGATGGCAAAATTTTACTGAATGGAAACATTCCTTTATTTTTAAAAATAATTAAAACCGCATTTAAAGATTTTTGAAGAATCAACTGCTTGAGCCGGTATTCGATCCGGTGAAATGTAAAAAAAAACATTTTGTATTTTATGATACCAACCGAAAGAGTAATTAATAAGGATCAATTTGTTTTAAACAACATAGTATCTTAAATTAAAAGAAGAATTATTGTAAAGCTTACTCACTATCTAAAGAATGAATGAATGAATGAAAAGCGTTTATTTCGAACATCACCATTTTACAATATATATTACTTCTAACTGCAATATATATTACTTCTAACTACGTCTGCCAAACTGCAAAGCAGTTTGTTGGCAGACGTAGCTCCCACTTTACTTTCAATTTAATTGCATTATAAATAAGTAATTATAATGCGGGCAGCACAGGACCGATCGTTGTGGAGATCCATGGGGGAGGCCTATGCCCAGCAGTGGGCGTCGTGCGGCTGAGATGATGATGATGATGATAAATAAGTATATACTATATCTATTATGATGACAATAATTATAATTATTTAAGTTAATAGACTTAAATAATAGGAATGCAAAACAAAATTAAATTCTGAGGTTTTCATAGAATTTCTCAAAAAGGAATATTTCTGTTAAATATGGTTGGTAGTAAGTATTTTTTGCATCTTTGGTCATAGTAATTATTGTACATGGGTACTTCTAGCTTTACATTACCTCTTCTTCGAGACCTATTGCTATTAGGTGCTTGTTTGATTTTATATTCATCACTTACGTATTCCTCTAATGCTATCAACAATATTACTTTATCGTGGACTGGCAGCATTTTACATTTCAAAAACAATTCTTCATAACTACTATTTTTTACATAGCTTTTTGTATTTTTATCTACTAATAATTTCATGAATCTAATTTGAAAATAGTACACCAGTGGTGCACTTTAAGTGAGAGGACGTGCTGCTGCTGTTTAACTCTTTTCTTTTTAGACTTTTTCATAGTTTGTGAGTGAGTGAGTAAAGCAGGGAAGAACAGAAGTTACACGAGGCGCCACTCCAGCGTCCATGCAACAAAAACGGAGTTCAGCACTGAAGGGGGACTGATTTGGAGACCGCGGGGACGCCCGAACCCCCCCGAAAGTGTCTACCGGGTCCTCTCGTCCGGTCGCCAACCGGCACGGTAGCGCACCCCGGGATTTTTCGTGAGGCGGCCTTTGACAGATTGCTGGTCCGCTACTTGGGCCCCCTACAACCTACGGTCAGCCAGCAGGGCACTGTGCTTCGGATCCCGCTACCCTCCAAAACCAGCCTCCCAGCACAAGAACCGTTGAGCTGAGATCGGCCGCTTAGAGCAGCGCAGCTGTGTAGACCTGTTTTCCCCAATTGGCTACACTGGACAACGTGCCGAAACACGAGGACCGCTTGGCGACACGACTTTGTCCAGTGGGTGGTGACCAGCCACGGCCGAAGCCTACCACCGGAAAGGCTACTATCGTTTGGCGCTACCCGGGGGTCACGTGTAGGGTCTCTAGAGCATAGCCTACGGACGCGGTAGCAATCAACCCCCAAAAGCTTAGCATACTCTCGAAGGTTAGGCGGTATTTCACGCCGGGGCAGCTTCTTACACTTTATCAAGCACAGGTCCGGTCGTGCATGGAATACTGCAGCCACCTTTGGGACGGCTCTGCTAAGTACCACCTATCTGCCCTTGACTCGGTGGAGCGCCGGGCGAAGAGGTTGATCGGTGAAGACACTCTGAAAATTTCAAATTTCCAGAGTCTTGAACATCGCAGCGCAGTGGCCCGTTTAGCGGTTTTTTACAGGTTACATTTCGGAGAGTGTTCCCAAGAGCTGTTTGATCTTATTCCACCATCTCCTTTTTACTACCGAGGCACCCGGAGAACGGCAAAGACCCACCCCTACGTAGTAGAAATTCCACTGCTCCGCACGAAACGTTTTGCTTCCACTTTTTTAATGCGTAGGTACTGCAAAGGAATGGAATTCTTTGCCGTCCTCTGTGTTCCCACCTCATTACAACCCGGGTTTTTTCAGGACTAGAGTGAGTAGGCACGCTCCACCTTAGTCCCCACCTTTGCTTACCATCAGACAAGATGAGGACAAGTGTCTACCCATAATCTATAAAAAAAACTTATGTTAGTTATGAATTTGCTCAAAATGAGACCCACTTTCATGTATGCACAGACGTATTCTTCGACTGAATTCGCTACGTGTCGCCATTTATATCGAGTTGATTAAATATTTAAAATATAAGTTCATCTTTTCTGTAAATGGAACTCGATATAAAAGGCGACACCTGTTCGATTCCCGGATCAAGCAGTTGATTTTTTAAAAATCTTTTTATGCAGTTTTAATTATTTTTGAAAATAAAGGAATGTTTCCTTTCAGTAAAATTTGCCATCATCAATATTAAAGGTACTTTTCCTCCAACCACGGTCTTTTTTTTCCACCATGTATATGTAAATACAGAGAATATTCGAGATAAGGATTCTACCCTACATTACCTTTCGTGCCAAAGTTGAGACATAACAATGTAATCAATACTATTGTTAATGGATTTGTACCTTGTATTATTTAAGTTCTACTTTTCCTAGTTTGACATTTTAAAAGATCTTCTAAAGATATTTCTGGCCTACCTACCAAAATTCTATGGCCGACAATGAGCAATGAAAAACTGACACTGTGCGAAGGGTTTATGGAAAATGTTCATATATAGAATTCCTTCTCTTATTGCCACAATCAGCCAACCCTTTATAATCCTGCCTGCCAAAGATAACGACTGACAAATTCAGAAATTTCATTAGTGTACCGGATTTGGAATTATTACACCGGGCTCCTAATTAATCTCTGAAAACAGCTTGTCGGTTTGCCTGGAATCGATATACATGCCTGGTGGCTATCTATTATAATAGCACAAATTTGATGGTGACTTTATTTATTTTCCTTACGTAAGTCGTCAAAAGTAGGTACGTTATATTTTGCCTATTATTACTAGTATTCCGTCCGCAGTTTTGTCTGCATTATTTTAATTTTTCCCGTGAGAATTCTATGTTTTCTCGTAATAAAAACAATAGATAAGGTAGAACAGTGCAAGGTTTGGGAACAATATATAAAGAATCTTTTTAAAGACAATAGACTAGAAATAATAGTAAAGGAAGACACTAGTACCATGTCAGGACCAGATATCATTAAATCTGAACTAACAAAAGTTATACAGTGTATGCGAAATGGTAAATCGGTTGGCCCGGATGGAGTGTATGCAGAGCCGTTTAAATTGATTGACGATAAGAACATAAACATGATTTTGAAACTTTTAATCTCATATATAAAACAGGGCAAATGCCACAGGACTGGCTGAAATCCACTTTCCTACCCTTGCCTAAAATGGTCAATGCTTAAACTTGTAAAAACCATAGACTCATTAACCTGATGAGCCATGCGGTAAAAATATTTCTTGGAGTCATAAATATGCGTGTCTGCAATAAAATCGATGAATACATCGGAAGAACACAATTTGATTTCGCAGTGGTTTCAGAACCAGGAAAGTTCTAGTAGCAATACAAATACTGGTACAAAAATGCCTAGAATATCAAAAGGACGTATACGAATGTTTCATAGACTTTGGGAAAGCCTTTGGTAAAGAAAAATATTCGAAACTACTAGAAATTTTGGAAAAAAACCGAACATTGATTCAAGAGATAAACAAACAATAAGAAATTTATATTGAAATCAAACGGCTCACATAAAAAATAGACAACTTCCATACATCCAAAGATATGCAAATTCAAAGTGAGACGAGGTAGTATTTTATCACCATTATTCTTAAAATATACTCGGAATTTATATTTAAAGAAGCAATATTGGTGGTTTGGTTATTGGAATAAAAGTTAATGAAAGACATATTATAAACAAGCTAAGATATGGTGATGATACCGCTCGAAAATTGGCAACTACAGCAAAGAACCAGCGATTCTTAATTAATGGTCAACCAATAGAAACTGTTAAATAGTTACTTATACTATAGGGATGTAGGTTGAATTCCTTCTGGGACTTAGAAAGTGAAATTCGCATCAGGATCGAGATAGCTCGTAGATCGTTCATTAAAATGCATTCCTTATTCACAATCATAATATTCACAAGAAATAAACTTAAAACTTGTGCTGTCAATACTTTACTATAGCGCTGATTTTTGGACATTTAACAAGAAAAAGCCTTCGAGATATGGCTATATAGAAGAATGCTGTAAATATCATGGCGAGACAAGATTACCAACTTGGAGGTACTCAATAACATGAATAACACTCAAGAGGAATAAAATTGCATATTACGGGCATTTTTAATAAAACTAAGTTGGCAAACAAGCAAACTGCCCACCTAATGGTAAGTGGTAACAGTCACCTATATAATACATGCGACTCTTGTGAGATTCGCAGCAAAACTGCAACCCCCACCAGAACCAAAGCGTACGTTGCCAACTTGTGACATCAGATGTAAAGTCACGGTACCCAGTAATTTACTGCCATATACGAGTATCTTACCCTTCAAACCGGAACACAGCAATGCAAGCATTGCTGCTTTGCTACAGAAATAAGTAAGACGGAGGAACCCAAGCAGATGACCCTGGTACAGACTCAGTACTAAATAATAATTTAATACCTATACCATATTACAAGAAATTATTGATGGAAAAATTGAGGGCAAGAGGGGGAGAGGAAGGAGAAATATGTCCTGTTACGACAACTTAAAAAGTGGGCGAGGCATAGACAGAGCTACAGACTTAAGAGGGACAACAAAACATAGAGAAGAGTGTAGAGAGATGGTCGCTGACACCCGATAGGGTATGGCACTGAAAGAAGAATAAGAAAAATAATGCAAACTATACAGTTAATGATTTAAAAAAAAGATCCGTTTAAATACGTTAAGCAGTTGTTAGTGTGAAACCCAACCCCTATTTCACATTTCGGAGGGGGAATTTCCAAAAATGTTTAATTTATTGATTATATCAGCTTAGATACAAAATTTCATGACTTTCAAACAAAATTTCAACCCCCTTTGCACCCTTTTGAGGGATGATTGTTGTAAAATCCGTTACTTCCTGCGTAATTTCATGTCATAGGTCAAAAAGTTTTTGAGATTACGCGATTAATGAGTATTAAATGAGTAAGAGAGTCTTTTTGATTTTATAATTATAAAGCAAAATAATATAGAAATTACATTGTATATTGTTACTAATGAAGTAAAAGATAAATGAATAATAGAAAAAAATGAAAGTTAGATATCTCAAATTCAAATTCAAAATTCAAATTCAAAATTCTTTATTCAACATAGGCCTTTACAGGCACTTATTGACGTCAAAACAAAGCAAAACAATCTAATTTAAAGAAATTATATTAACCTTGTATGTGCATACATCCTAAATATACTCAAGATGTCTGCAAATACAAGTAGGAATGAAAAAAAAAAAAAGTTGATTCTACACCTGTTCGGAAATTGGGAGAGCCTTCTCGAGAAGAACAGGCAAGAAACTCGAAAGGTCTAAATTTTTTATCTCCTCTTTTAAATCGCCATTTACAATTTTGGTTTGTTACAGAGTCGTCAATTGGAAGTTGACCTCAAAGCAAAAGTTTGAGCTCAACTTCCATTACAAGAATAGATGTGTTAATTCACATTATATAAGCTATCTCTGAGAGAAGTGCGTGAACTTAGATTATAAATAAATTGCTCTCACTGAACGTTTCTTTGAAACAAAACGCAATACATTGTTAAATATTAGAATTGAGAGTTCAAACCCAAGCTTTTTTGTCCGTCATGTAATCAGACACTTTATAATATGCTTTTTTAATAAGTACATCTTTGATTGCAACTTTAAATTTGTTTAAGCTAAGTTCTTGTATACAACTTGGGATTTTATTGTAGAAACGTATACACAGGCCTCTAAAAGAATTATTAATTTTTTGGAGCCTGGTATTTGGTAAAGCTAACATATTCTTTTGTCTAGTATTAACTGAATGAATATCACTATTTTTACAAAACACATGAATATTCTTACGAACATATATTAGATTCTCATAAATATATTGCGACGCTACTGTCATAATACCAATTTCTTTGAACTTTTCTCGCAAAGAATCTCTCATTTTAAGGTTATAGATTGCTCGAATAGCCCTTTTCTGCAGTACAAAAACAATCTGAATGTCGGCAGCATTTCCCCACAACAAAATACCATACGACATCACACTATGAAAGTAAGAAAAGTATACAAGTCTTGCTGTATCAACATCAGTCAGTTGACGTATTTTCCATACAGCGTGAGCTGCAGAACTAAGTCTCTTTGACAATTTATCGATATGTGGGCCCCATTGCAGCTTAGAATCAAGTGTGATCCCAAGAAATACTGTGGTGTCCACAGGGTCAACACCTATATCCTTTATTTTTACAGTGGTGTGAACCTCTTTGACATTGGGTAAAACAAATTTTATACATTTTGTTTTCCCTTCATTAAGTGACAGGTTGTTCACATTAAACCAGTGAACAATTCTTGAGATAGAATTATTTACATCGTCATTAATTTGCACACCTCTTTTAATTTTAAATAAAAGTGAAGTATCATCTGCAAATAATACCATCTCATGTCTATCCTGTACAAAATCAGGGAGGTCATTGACATATATAAGAAATAGAAAAGGACCAAGAATCGAACCTTGCGGAACTCCCATTTTAACTGCAGAACCTTGAGACCTTTTTCCATTGATGTCTACTTTTTGAATCCTCCCACTTAGATAAGAGATTAGAAGATCTAGTGCAGTGTCACGAAACCCATAGTGGTGTAATTTTCTGATCAAGATTTCGTGATAAACGCAATCAAATGCCTTGGACAAGTCACAAAAAATGCCTAACGCATCATGTGAGTCTTCCCAGGCTTCGAATATATGTTGTATTAACTCAACACCAGCATCGGTTGTTGAGCGACCCCTCCTAAAACCAAATTGTTTACAGTGTAGAAGATTATTCCTATTAAAATAACTTTGCATTTGCTCCAACATTATTTTTTCAAAAATTTTGCTAAAAGTAGGTAGCACAGAGATAGGTCTAAAATTACTGGGGTCTGATGTGCTACCAGATTTATGTAAAGGAATAATTTTACTTAGCTTCATAAGATCAGGAAATACACCACAGTCAATGCAATCATTAAAAATGTTAGCAAGTATTGGAGCTATTGTTTCAATTACGGATTTAGTAACATCAACGGAATTGCCCCACAGATCCGCAGTTTTCTTTTTATTTAAAGTTTTAAATGACTTTGTTATATCAATTCCACTAATGTGTACAAATTTGAATTTATCATTACAAACTTTAACATGATCCTTCACTATAGATTCAGCAATAGCGGGGGATGAATCCAAAGACTTTGTGATTGAGACTGGAATATCAGTAAAGAACTTTTCAAATTCTGCAGCTACTTCTGTGTCAACTGTTACCTTCTTACCATCAACATTCAAACAATATTGATTATTAGTAGTTTTAGCTTTTCCAGTTTCATTATTTATAATATTCCATGTCATTTTAATTTTATTACTACTGTTTTTTATTTTTGAACTTAAATAATTAGATTTAGCAAGCTTGCAAACTTTTTTGAACACTTTGGAATAAGTTTTTACATAAAGTTTAAATTCATCACTAGTATTGAATGAGCGTTCATTGTAAAGTTCAAAAAGTTTTATTCTGCTTTTGTGAATACCTGGTGTAGCCCATTCACTAAAAGCTAAAGTGCCATCAACCGATATAGTCTTTGGAATAAAAATATTTTTAAATTCAGAACAAAATGTATGAAAAAAATTTTCATATAATTTATTTGGATTTTCTTCATAACCTATATAATTTAATTTAATACCAATATTATTTTTCAGCCGTTCTAAGCGACCAGCAGTCTTTGGTACAACAGTGATATTCTTTTTTTCCATGCTTTTACATTTAAGTGGAATGGTAACAATTTGTCCAGAATGGTCAGATTCTAAATTATTAAAAACTCTTCTTGCTAAAGGAACAATATTTGTATAAATATTGTCAATGCATGTGGCAGACGATTGAGTTGTTCTTGTTGGCTCCAAAAATAAATTTCCAAGGTTATATGACCAAAACAGATTTTTAATCCTAATAGATAAACTAGAATTTTCTAATAAATTAATATTAAAATCACCACAAACAATGGTTTGTTTTGTGGAACTACACACTTTTTTCAATACTTCATCCATAGTATCTTCAAAAAGGTCATATAATCCTGAAGGAGGCCTGTATATACTTAATACAATAATCTGGTCCAGCTCCACGCAGGCTATTTCTATTGTTCGCTCAATCGAAAGACTCACAATATCCTTACGATCCTTAAATTTCAGCTTTTTATCTAATATTATTAAAGAACCACCACGAATTGATTTTTCTCGACTGAACGAACTACCAACCAGATGATTGCTGAAATTAAACATGAACTGATAACTTTTAAGCCAGTGTTCAGTTACACAAAAGATGTCTACATTACTACAGTTCAAGAATAATTCCACTTCCAGATCCTTGCCTAACATTCCTTGAATGTTCTGGTGCACCAGGTTGATAAGATTTACTTTATTTTTGTTTTCAAATGGGTTTTGCAATACATTTACAAAGTTTTCAGTATCTTTTCTACCTAATGATAAGCAAGAGGATGTCTCTTTTGTCTCATTACTTAATTTAAAGATTTATTAAAAATATCATCAGTAACATTACTGACAGTCGTTTCACTACCACAGTATTGCTCAATAGGAGCAATTTCAGTACTTTGAGTGGGCTGCTCAATAAAAGCATTGTCAGAGAAAGAATTTATAGCCATGTTTTTGGCTAAAGTTTGTAAATAAAATCTTAGCGAAATAGCTAATTGTTTTTTATAGAATGTTGATAGATATAATCTATCTTCTGTCAAATAAGCTTTAATACATGTCAGTTTGTTGAAGTCAATAATATGGAATTTTTTCGAATAATTTGTCATTAAATCTAATGTCAAATTAAGTTTGTATCTAATATTATTTTCATGTTGTGACAAACGATTATGGTAGGGAAGGGTAAACATTATTATTTGATTAACATGTAAATTATTTAAATGAGAACAAAAATGTTTTAGTACTTTTTTGTTCAAATTACCCCTATTTCCCAAGATCATAACCAGTTTGTCATTAATATCAAACTTATAACTATTAATTTTATTTGCAATATCATGGAAACTTGAGCCAGGCATACAATAATTAATGACACTAAAATCCAACTGATTTGTCAATAACTGGCCCATACCTTTGCCTATGTCATCACAAAAAATAATACATTTAGGCTTAGACACAGACATCTTACAATGAAAACTAGATTGCTCATTGACTGGTGACTGACATACAATACTATGAGCGGAGGATGTATGACTGGGTGCATTGTTATTATTTGTGACATTGCATTCTGTTATTGAAATATTCTCACTTGCAGTCAAAAGTTGTTTGTCAAGAAGGGACTGATAGCGGTCCTCATTATGCTGACAGAGTGTGGCTAGTTCTCTGATAGATTGAATATGCATTTTAATATCATTTTGAGCCGTGTCATAATTTTCGGAGATAGTTGACAATTTGTGTTGTAAATTTCTAATAGTATTATTGAGTTCTTCAACGTCCCTATCATACAAACCCCTGCTCTCTTTCAATTTGCTATCATAAATGTCTAATGAATCTATTAGACATGCACGCTCTTTCCGTAATTTAATATTACTCCTAAATGAGTTATACTTTTTTAATTGGTATTGAGTCCTTTTTAGCATTTTCTTGATTTTAATATATTTTTTAAATTTTTTATTACTCATATGATTGTTCAATAAGGGCCTACCCTCTGTAGGCGAAAAGGATTCTGCTAAATTTTGTCCACCAGGTGACTGCATGAGTTCATCGAACAAGCTGTGTGTGTGAGCATTTTCTTGATTTTGTTTAAATTGTTCCAGTTCAGAAATTTGCCTATTCGCCTCACGCAAGTCCCGTTCAAGTTCTGTGATTCGATCCAATGCCTTCACATAAGTGTCATTACACTGCGTAAAACCGGTGATGGTGTGCTGCAGCTGGTGTCGCTCCTCAAGTACTTCCTTATATTTGACATCCAATTCGGAGAGCTCACTTTTAAGGAAGGTGTTTTTGTCTATGATCTTTTTGATTTCGATCTCACTTTCATCACGTTCCCTTAGAAGTTGATCGCAGGAATCCTTCAATGTCTTTATTTCAATGACAGCTTGCCTGAGTTTTGCCTCAGTATTTTGGGCAGCAGCTTTGCGGGTCAGCATTTTGTTAGCTCATCAATTGCCTAAAAAAGTTGAATTTTATTTTAATAGGAAGTATAAACTGGGTAATGAAACAAGACCTAGGAATTTAAAGGCAACTGATAAGAAAGGGATATTTTGAAAAAGAAAATAAAAGTAGAAAAATAAAGAAAATAAAATAACTTGTCAAGGAATAATATTATCAAACAAAAACAGAAAAGGTGATATACAAATAGCAAAGAGAACAAAAAAAAAAAAAAAAAGTAAAGAAACAGTTTATACTGTAAAAACGTCTCCTATATATTTATATTTACAGTAAAATTTAAGATAAAAATGCAAATAAGTTCTTAATATGTCACAAGCTACTGCGCCATACAACTGCGAAGTAAATAGAGAAATGTATTTCTTATTCTAAATAATCTTAAAGAAACATATGGATGAATGACCAGTCCCCGTTGGCAGCACCTGTTCACAGGTTGACGCATGAATCAGCCATCGCTTCGCTCAACCATATTTTAGGGAACGTAACGACCCGACGCACAACGCCACCACCACGCAGACCTTCCAGTGAGCATTACATCCCAATGTTCCACAATGTAACACTATGTTTAAAATATTTTATATCAATTGCAGGACACAGCCACCGTGAAAAATCAAGAAACAGTCTATGTTAAGATATAGTATGGGTTATCATTGTGATTTAGGGAAGTTAATTTAAGTCAGGGAAACTCAACAATAATACTTCTTATAGGCAAAAAACATTAATTACCTAACTATAATAGGTTAATAAGTCAATGTCAATAATAGGTTAAATAATATACTTAGAAATAAGCTGCAGCCTCTATTTAGGTAGTAAGATCTGAATGTAATATCTACATAAATTAGCATTCAGGCCTGCAATTGCTTAAATTGCTTTAGTTATTGTGTAACACAGATGTGTTTAAAAAAAAAAACAAAAAACCTTGAATTATAGGTGGACTAAACTAACAAATAAAGTTGGTTATGGGGTAGGGTACTAGGGCAATGTCACTATATGTCTGAATTTAAGGTGAACTTTACTTTCACTGTATGTAAAGTGAAACAATCAATGTGTAAAACTGGATAAATCCTAATAGTTTTTTAATAATATGTGTGCTATGTTGCAGAGTAACATAAGTGCCTATGTTCTAAGATTTGCCTAATCATAGAATGAATGGGTAATGATAAATACAATACTCCCCCGGTTTATGTATAAGTAGGTAATCCGTCAATCACCAAAACTGCCGTCACTAGCTTAAAGAATTTCTTGCTAGCGAACCACGGGTACTTTCCACAATTTCAGTTTTTCCATATATGTACTTATTTCCTCTTGATAATCAAATGGCTTGGAAGTCTTGGATCTAAAGTTTTTGCCAAAACGTAATCTTCGAAAATCTTCGTTGGCTCGTTCAAATCCGTGACAGTTGGTGTTAACGTCGTCTTAAATTTGTCGTGACAAACATAAAATAGCACCGCGAATCGCTTCACAAACAATACAACTGCATTTCAACACAATACTAATTTTAAAAATGCATTAATTTACAGGAATTTTTTTGAAAATATAAAAATAACTTAAAATTAAATACGAAGCTAACACAATGACGTCTAGTCACGACCGGGGCTGCGGTCCGAATCTGGTTTCATAGGTAGATCACTTCAGCAGCTGAGATTCTTGAACTATAGATAAGCTTTCGATAAGTTTTCAGTTGCGAGACCTGTATAAAATATACTTATGTTTATGTTGTCACGCAGGGCTGGATTTGATTCCGTTATTTGGAACATTCATTTGCTGCTTAGGAGTAGGAATAGAAGTTGGTCTGATTTGCGGGGTGGCGGTAGACGTGTTCCTACTTCTGTACTACCATTCAAGGCCACCGCTGGACTTGCAGTTTGTCAATGTGAGTATGTTTTATTATTGCCTTAAAATGTTTACAATTAAGTGTAAGATACCTACAGAACATAGGTATTTAATTTGGAATTAAGTACAAAATGAACTTTGTTATCTATGTATTTATTCAGGAATAAACAGTTAACAAAACTTATAAACTTTTGTTTAACTCTGCGACCAAAATGATCTGGTTTAGTCAAAATCAAGTCAAAGATAAAAAGAAAAATTCCCCAAATTTATAGATGAAGTTGTAACATTTTTATTTCCACTAAAGTTTATTTCATTAATTTCATAATAAACGATTTATGTCGTACACAATTTTGACGGCTTTGTCACTCGCAATCAAGTTCCCTCTGCTGCCAAAACGCTATCAAATGTAAATTTATTTGTATTATTGAATAGCTGTTGGCAAAGCACAACGAGTCGTGTAACGCGGCCAGTTTTGCCCGTAACGTGCACACAGAATATTTGAGCGTATTGGCCCGGACGATGTTTCCACGAAATTACTTGCTTTCACATTTGCTCTCTATTGAAGATGCTTTAGTTTTGCTGGAACTATCTGAAGCACTCCCCTCCTTCTCTACAGTTGGTCTGTTTATATTTGAAAATTCCAATTTCTTCGTTACGGTTTGCCTTATCTGGATTGGAATGCGTCGAGATAGTCTCCACTCTCAAATTTAGACATCCTATACTTATTTACCTATTTTGAATAATTACCACGTACTTTACCTTTGTTGTCACATTCACAAAAATCACAAAATGGCGGTTGGTCTTTTACCTAGGTATTTAATGAATTAGGAATCAGGTTTGATGGTTATCTCTTTCAGGTTTTTCAAAATTACATATTATTTCAGTTTGCTAAAAAATTTTATTTAAGTGTTTTACTTATTGAATAGGTATACAATCATAAATTAAATGTAATAATTAAAGTTAAAGTAACATATTCATAAAGTATAAAGCGTCAGACATAAACGCTAGCTAATGTACTTGCACTCAACAATTAATAATTTTCAGAACAACGATTTACCACCACACTACGCTATACACCCAGTAGGGGGCTTACACTTTGCTGGCGCGGAGACAGTAAGAAGCAAACTTAGCGCCCTCAGGAAGCCACAGGACAAAATAAACAACGCGCTTCAAACGCTTAAAGTTGTTCCAACGATTTCTAATGGTGCATTCGCGGAGAATGGTGATCGAACCGATGATAATGTAGTTGCTGGAAGCAATACTATGAAGGTTCCAAACGATTTAGTGGTTTATTGTGATGATCTATACCGGATGGATTATACTTTCTTGCAGGTTAGTATGATGATCACTGCTTAAACATTGGCGTGAATTATACAAGGATGGTGTGTAGTTACTAATTTGTGACATAAAATTATAGTAAGTAATGCACTATACACGGTGTTTCATAATTACCAATAAATATCAATGCGTTATCTAAAACGAATTATTAAAATGTGTTTACACGTAATATCATTCAACCCAAAATTTTCATGTATATCATAGTATCATCATCATGTGTATGATTTTCATGAAAATTTTGGGTTGAATGACATTACGGGTAAACACAATTTAATAATTAGTTTCGATAAAGAATTGATTATTTATTGGTTATTATAAAACACCGTGTATATGGTAAAATGTGATATTTAAAATTAAGCGACTCAAATAAATTATATATTTACCTAACAACAATTCGTGGAGGCAATAAACAACTAACTCAATTATAATTAACTTATCACTGGCTTATTGGTTGAAATACGTAAACATGCTTGTGATAAAACCATTGTAGTGACAAAGTATAATATGTTAAATAAACACTTTGATTCGTGTTAATGACTAACGCATACTGCAAATAGGGAATATATTAGTAACATTTAATATGTGCTCGCCGCAAGCCGCAACGTCAAATCACATGCAATGTATGACGCATGACCGCAACTTTAGTTTAAATATACACTATATGCAAATTGTTAAGGGCTTTTGGACACGGACTGCGAATATTCCAATACATTTTTAGTGATTGATGAAAAAGATAAAAAACAAAATTGTACGACTAAAAGGATTGTCTTGTCAAAGTGTAATTAAAGTTTTGTTTAGACAAACTATGATGGACGACTTAATTATAGTTTCTTCAAATTGTACAAAGTTTTCCACAATTCCATTTCAATGCCAATCACCGCCATTTCAGTATGCGGTTAGATAAAAAATACAAACTCTTATATAGGTTATAAAATAAGAATTCAGAAATGCTTTAAAACAATGAAGATGAACACTTCTTAAACAGTAACGAGCACTGAAACAAATAAAACTAATGGCACACCGTCGAAACAAGCGTGTTCCACGCTTAGTCGGCCTAACCCAAATTTGAATGTCATAATTATTAACATTTTTGGCGTAAAACCGCGACCAGAGCAAACATCGCCCTGTTATTTTACGGTCGGGCCGAATGTGTTTTCGTTCCATTTGGCTCCCGAAGTCGGGTTCGTCCCGAATCCTTTAAAGCATAATTAATTGACTTGAAAAAGGATTCTTTTTTGGGGCTTTCTAAAACATCTGTGATCATTGTGCGGCTCGCATGATGGGTATCCTGAGTCCTTTTTAGTGTCAGCTCTTTAAAGAGATTACGCTCTTATGAGATGATATCTTACATACTATAGATGGATTACGTTCCAACAATGTTAGGTTTATCTTCATATCAAAGACTTCTATTTTTATATACATACATATATCTTAATGGTTCATGTATACATACTTTCTTTCCAATATGCTTTCGTACATTATAATAACACATATAATTAAAGATAGATTAAATGTATATACTATGTAATGTATATTTCGCCAATTTAGTGATTACTATTCCTATACTTAATATGGCTTTATTTTCTTGCAGAGCATAAAAATGTTAGTTGCCGAATGGTCTAAAAATGGACGTGTTATTTGGTGTAATGCTAAGCCTCTTGTCAAGGAGCAGTTAGATAACGTAATTCAGGATCCAATATATTGCGATAGCAATCAACTCAGGATATTTTTAAGAGGTGAGTACAATATTGGAATGATTAAAAATATATTATAATAAATTATATATTTTTTTTTAATATGCATATTGGATCTGTACATGTACCAATTTAATAAAAAAATATGTTTCAACTAGTCTAGAAAATATTTACGAGCAATCGTGTCGTCACATTACTATTTAAACTTAAAGTGTACTACTTTTTAATTTAAATCAATAAATTACAATAATATTTTTGTTTAGATAGCTCCCTAATCTATACTAATATTATAAAGCTGAAAATTTGTTTGATTGTTTGTTTGTTTGGTTGAACGCGCTAATCGCAGAACTTATGTGATTTAAATTGAAAAATTCTTTTTGTGTTGGATAGTCCATTTATCGAGGAAGGCTTATACGAGTAGGCTACGTAACATCACGCTACGACTAATAGGAGCAGCATCAATGAAAAATGTTGTAAAAACGGGAAAATCTGACAGGAAAAGTTTTCCTACGGGAAAAGTTAGTTATAATGCAAACAAAGTTGCATACGGTCAGCTAGTAATCAATAAATCAATAATCGCCTGGACAGGTGCAATCGTAATCCATCTTATCTCGTATTTCATGTAGAGAAACCATAGCAACGAGGCAGGTTTGGTAATTGCAATTTTTATTTCGCTAGCATTATACTTGCGCAGACGGCAGCCGTTTTTAACCAACTTCAAAAAAGGAGGAGGTTATCAATTCGACCCGTATGTTGTTTTTTTTGTGTATGTTACGCGATTACGCCACCAGTTGTGGACCGATTTTCATAATTCCTTTTGTTTTCAATAGAGTATACTCCTGGGGTGGTCTCATGGTCACCAAAGTCAGGATCTGATAATGGGCTCTCATGAAAATCGGGGGAAACCCCTAAATTTTATGGTTACATCCAACTTGTTTCATGTTTGTTCCGAAGCTATTCACGAATTTGCGTCTGGTACTCATGAACCGAGCTAATGATGGAAGGATCCTTAATTTTTGAACTTGACCTGACCTGACCTGACCTTGCACTTTAAATTCACTCACTAAATTACGTATTAAATTCACTCAAAAGATTAAATTCACTTAAAAGATAAAAAAAATATATTTTACAAAAAATAAAAACCGACTTCAAAAACATTGCAAAGTATAAAATAATATAAGAACAGGTACAGACAACATCACACTTCTATATTGAAATCGGTGCCAAATTTTAAGACTTTCTAGGAGATCATCATTAGGATGTTGTGTGTATTCTGTACCTATCTATAATATATAAAGCTCGATTTTTATTTTTTGGAAAATATTTTTTTTATAAGTCATGTGCCGCGAACTATCTCAGCCTATATCATTACGTGACTCAGGTTCTTTACCATTAATACCGTTTAGTCCATGAAAACAGTAAATGTTGTATATTCCTATATTTACGATATAATTATATACCTAGAATCTATATGTTATAAACATTGGAGTCTTAGCATACTGTACACAATTCAACATGTAGCTCTCGCGTAATAGATACATTAAGCTATTTCATTTACGCAGATATTGAAGCAAAAACATAGTTATGGTTCAGACACATTTGTTGCGTATCAACTTAAATTGGTGCTCGCAACGCTCTTTGTTTGTTTAAATGTTTAAGATTTGTTTGCTCACTCTACACACTCACGACATCAACTCGCTATAAACTAACGTCTGAGCAGAATGCGCGAAATTCAAACATATAGTTCCGGCGTAATTAGGAAGCCAGACACACATCGAGCTTTGTCATCAAAGCGAACAGCGACACGGGAAGTCCGTGCTTAGCGCGATATTTTCACTTCATTACCTCGTACGGCGACTGGCACAGTTTCAAACTACGCTTCAAAGCCAAGCGTCCCGCCCAGGTATTTCAATTAGTGTTCGCTTTAATCGGTAATGCCTGAATTTTGACGGTTAAATTGTTTCGTTTCACATCAATGTTAGGAGGCTCCGGCTATGCTAATATTATTACAGCTGGTTAGTATTTGGTTATTGATAAATGTTGTTCGTTTATAGGTAATGATTTTGCCGAATTTAATAGTATTGTTATGCAAATCACTTACAGTGGTAGTAACATTAATGAGTAAGCGTTTGCTTGTTTGTTAAATTTTTTATAAAATTGTAGACCCTTATACTATGTAGACGGTTGTGCCCGCGAATTAGGTTCTTTTCGCTATAATTTTTTTCCGGTTTTGGAACATTTTTCATTGATGCTCAGCTCCATGTAGCCGTAGCGTGAAGTTATATAACCTATCTATAGCCTTCCTCTTAGAGCATTCAGACTAAATGATCTAAGGCCTTCCTAGATAAATGGACCATCCAACACAAAAATATTTTTTCAATTTGAATCAGTAGTTCCTGAGATTAGCGCGTTCAACCAAACTTTTCAGCTTAGTAAGTAGTATAGATTTCGTAGTCAGTGGGTGCCGCTTATTTTCATTATTATAAGCGTATAAGTGTTTTGCTTTGTCTAACACTTTTAATGTAGATAGGACATTTTTATAACATGTCTTTTCCGATGAATATGAAGAAATAAGCAAAAATCTTTATTTGAATAAGTTGCTTGTTAACCCTTAATTAGGCGCGTGAGGTGTCATACACCCCAAAGCAAGTTTCCAGGCTTATAACTTTTTAAAATGAGAGTTCATGGCGCTGCTCTTCCAAGTAGCTTCATAAACAAGTGTAACGTTTAGATAATCGTTGAGTTGTGAATAGTTTGGGCTCCAAGGGCAGAAAAACCAAGACTGAATGCTCTAAGTACCGCGAAAATGTACGCAGTGAACATATGATTGTAGTCTTTCAAAACGATAGTGTAGATAGCTATTTACATTTATTTCGGGTTCTTGTTTAAAATTTATTTATTATTTCAAAAACAAGTTTAAAAGTTGAATTATATATTCATGTTCAAGTGTGGTCGCTAATAAAATTGAGTTTATTTTGTATTTTATTTAATTAATTGACTGTGGGGGTGCTACACAGCCCGCGCGACCATATACGCAACTTTTAGGCGCGCCTAATTAAGGGTTAAACTTAACGATTTCATCAAACGATAACATAAATGAAGGTGCATACAAAGTTGTTAAAAATCACACATTTAAAGTTTTTTTGCTTGTAGTTGACAACATGTTATTCAAACTTGGATGTCAAACACGCCAACGATCAAAATTTTCTTGAAACATTTTTAACGCATATTATGTGCTTGACAAACACATCAAACACAGGCGTACTTTTATTGTGAAATAATTTGACAAGCACGTAAAATTAAAAAAAAACATTCTTTGTTTTTTTATTATTAAACATCTTTTTTGGTTTGTATATAAATAAACATACACACACTCCTTTAAGGGTCACAGGGTTTTGTTACACATACACACACAGCTATGCCTACAAACGTAGTGACTTTAAACATATTTTAATGAATTCACGCCAAAGGTATAATGCAAACTAGCTCTAGGTAATTATTATTCAATTAAATCAAATATAATGAATCAGAGCCCGTTACATTAGCGGTCGTTTGGTCTGCGGTGAATTGTAGTTGTGCCTCTACCCGAACGAAAATAGCCATAGCCATTGATAATAATTCTACTCGGTACAAAATGTTCGATTGCGCGAATATCCTGTTAAAATCATTTCCATTGTTCACGGGATACTAATACGACACTGATATAATTCAGTAATTGTACAATGTTTTTTAATTTTTTCTAGGAGAAATGACGTCACAGTGTTGGTTTTTCCCCTTAATGACTATAAGTTTATAGATAATTATTATCTTAACAAATGAACTCGCTGTTACAAGAATTTGTATTATGTAATTGAAAATAAAATGTTTCATAAAAACATTATTAGTCTGTGATGGATGACATTATGATTATAATACAGATTTTGGGCTGGGCAAGATGTCAAGTTAATATAACTTCAACAATTCAGTTTTCGGACACAATAAACTTTTTATTCGTCATACTTAATTCCAAATCGATCTTATGACCAATTTTACTAACTTTGTCTTACCTTAGGACAATGTTAACTAGCATGTTGTCCCTGGCTGTCACATTCTTTTCATTAAAGACGAGAATTGACAGCATATACCACAGAATATATAATAGTACTCCATAATACTACTTACGATTGTCCTAAGTTAAAACAACGTTGGTAAAATTGGCCGTTAATCTAAGCTTAATATATGATTGTAAAAGATTCGTGGCTGAAACAATAAATAAAATCTGTATCTCAGACCACTAGAGCTCTTGTCATAATTATAGAGTGGATTTATAGATTCAATGTTTAAACATTGAACCCTATTTTAAGAAAATATAAACTACATACTAATAAGAACTACATCAACAACAAAAAAAGCTTATAACTACGTTTAGGTGATATTGGCTACATTTTATTATTATTCATATGAATTTTATAGCTACATTTTATTATTCATATGAATAATAATAAAATGTAGCTCTATTAAAATATAACAGTTCTAAAAATTATGTAACTTGACATTGAACTACATTATCGTGGGATAAAATGTTAGTATAGATTTTTTTGTGAATTTACAGCTTCACAATCTTCTCCGATTACTTTTTAAATGCAAATATTGCATTAATACAAAATTGTTGGTAAGCTTTTGATTCTGGAATAATTTTTCAGAAGTTCCAGTAATTGAAGAGGTCGTCACTGTTGGAGACACGCCGTTGTAGCGCTAAGAATAAACAAATGACATCAAATTGAAGTCTCTACCCATAAATAATAAGTTTTGATTGCTACTTGAGATTTTGCTCACAAGTTTACTATGAATGGATTAATTGTGTTAATCTTAATTTTAGTTAAAACAAGGCACAGATGACTAGCCAGACTTTACTTATTGACCTTAAGACCGACCTTATGCTGCCCGTATCAGGGACAGTTTTCGTGTTAGTAAAAGTTTGGCGATTTGTTAATTGTTTAGATTAATGCTCACAAGTTTACTATGAATGGATTAATTGTGTTAATCTTAATTTTAGTTTAAACAAGGCACAGACGACTAGCCAGACTTTACTTATTGACCTTAAGACCGACCTTATGCTGCCCGTATCAGGGACAGTTTTCGTGTTAGTAAAAGTTTGGCGATTTGTTAATTGTTTAGATATAATACATTGAAATTTTACCCTTACGTGTGATATTTTTGTAAATATAGGTAGTTCTTTGTAATATGCACATTGCACATATTGGATTTAAAAGTTACCGTTATTTAATAAAAAATAATATTGCGTGGATATTGCGACTAAATATATGTATGTACTTAGTTTGTGCCTATGAATGACATGCACATGAATCAAAAGCAACAGAGAAAGGCTTGACAAACCAATCTTATTGATTATGAAAAACTACAAGGAAAAAGAATCAGATCAATTATTTTTTGCAAGGCAGAGATGACGATGAGAATGCAAATGGAAGTGAGTTTTACCTGTATTGTCTTCATGCTCATAGGAACTGACTATCTTATCTGTGTAGTTTATCGGAACACAGCAATATTGGTCATTTGTTACAGAAATCTTTCTGCCTCCATGGGGAATCGAAAACCGAACCTCTAGATCGGAGCCAGGTGGTTTCAACCATAGACCATGCCTGGTGGCAGTTATTATTACTAGTTAATATATTCAGTAAATATTTGCAATATATCTATACCCTATACAAATAAATAAAATTGAAGTGTCTGTTTGTAATGTAAAAATAACAAGTTTTTACAAAATGGGTATGAATGTATATCGGGTATATAATAACAAAAACACAATTTTTTTTGTCTGTCTGTCTGTTTGTTCCCGCTAATCTCCAGGACGGCTGTACCGATTTTGACGGGACTTTCACTAATAGACAGCTTTACTTTTTATCAACTTCAACAAAAGTTACTAATTCACGCGGACGAAGTCGCGGGCACAGCTAGTATTCCATATATTCACTTCATTTAGGGTCTCAGTGAATATTTTCTAATGAATGACATTATTTGTTTTTTTGTTGAATTTACAAAATTCAATTTTCATATTTCCTACTCATTAAGTAATAGGCTTCTCCAGTGAAACGGCATCTGTAAAATATGTGATAACGTTTTAAGTCGTATATTTTTCTAATAGTATTAACATTATTATACGTCGAATCATGGATTTGTCCAATGCTAAATGAACCTGTTTATTGTTACCTTACAACATTGTACCGCAACTGTGATAATATAAAAAACCTATCAGAATTATTTATAGTTTTTTTTCGTGACTTCCTTTTCGATATTTTTACATATTATAAAAATTTAATTATTTGAAATTCGCAAGCGTTTAACGCAAAGGCCTAGAATAGTACATTACTGCAGAGGCCGGGAAGTTAGGGATTGCCGGACGAGTAAGCTTACGGACGAGACAATAATTACGAGTCTGGCAATCCCATTCCCGCCGAGGTATGTATTGTGCTTTTCTCAATAAATGTGAGGAAATAATGAAAGACGTAATACTGAAAACAAATGAGTTTAATATGAATAAAAGAACAAATACAGCAATTTATTAATGTTAAACGTAATGTTTGATATATTTTACGTAAATACATATGTACCAGATATTTTTACGTGTATACAACGTGTCTCATAAGTCTCATAACTCTCCCATAAAAATTATGATATTTAACAGAAAAAAAGTCAACCTTAATAACTTGTCATTAATCAAATTTAATTGTTAAATTTCAGAACAGTTTTAGGTTGGCACTTTTGATAGTTGAAATAAAATTAAATATTAGAATTGTTATTAGGTATGGGGAGATATAAGACACGTTGTATACAGTCCAGTCATATTTTACGCAAAAAATGTAGGTAATACTGTAGATTTTGGCTTTTTTCTCTCGCAACGAAAATTAAGGCGCATATAGTGGTCCCAATGACCTTGCGTCGATCGTCCCGCACTGATTACATAGGAGTGAGTGAGTGAGAGTGAGGGGAATATTTAAGCAAACCTTTACGCGTAAGATGAATTATTTCAATAAAAAATTAATAAAGGCGAATAAGAAAAATCTAAAAAGACCATCTGCTATAATATTGTTGACTTTATTTATTGAAATCGAAAGTATATGATTTAACCTAATATTTAGGACGCGATTAGGTTTAAAGATTTAAAATCAAGTCATGTTTGGGTCATATTTTAACCAAGTTTTAATTATTTTATCAAAAAATTAAAAAGACAATCCTCTAAAGAATGCGTTGAATAATGACATACCCTTTTCAAAGATTTTTTTATTCAATATTTATGAAGAGAACCGGTTTTTTCTGCAGTGATTTTTTTTTTAATAAAATTCTTGTCATATTAATTTAAATGCTCGAAGAGTGCATTTTTTAAAATGTGGTAGCAATTGGCTGTATGACAAGTTATATAGGTAATTCAAGTTTTAGATGAATAAAAAAAATTAGCAGCGGCCTGAAATGAATTTTCATACCTACTTATTCTATTACTTTCGTAGTATCTCTTCTCAAAATATGCGATTTTAACACTCCATACATACAGACATACCTACTTTATCTTCGTCTGTCCTTGTCACAATATTAATAAAATTAGAATGATTTTTATACTTAAATAATTGAATCGAAAATGCGAAGGAAAACTCTTCCCTTTTTACAAATGTTTAAAGTCATCGGAGTAATAAATGTCACAGCATTTCGTTTATTATGGTTGCCGTCGTCTTTAAGGGATGCAGCAATACTCAGAGGCACCTTCCGGCTCACGAATTCACCTTCCAGTTTCGAAGTGTACTTAACTGACATGCATGTCAGTGTTTTGAATTTTATTTAAATACTCTGCTGAAATCAAATTAATTCTGGATTTTGCTATTTTCCATTATTAATTTCAGATTTGCTCTATTGGTGACCTTACAGCTCAAAGATTTTTACTTATATTAGAAATGTTTATATAGATATTCCAAGAAAAAATGGTGTCAATGGAATGACAAAATAAATACCTATTGGCGACGAAAAGTGATAGCTTAGGAGAGCTCTTGAATTCTCGCTATAAATAATTGGAATGAAAAAAAACGAAGGTTCGTGTGAGAATGAACTTTCACACATTCCAATTAAGTTTCACTGTGACTAGTCTGTCGACTAGGGTTATTCTAGTCTGTTGTACTTAGTCTAGACTGACTTTAGAGATCGTAATGAAATCTTATTGGCAATGATGTCTATTTTCGTTCGTTCTCGGGAATACAAAACAATGGAAAGTTCTATCAAAATCACTACCTATATTTCAAAATCTTTATTACTTTTTATATTGAACTTTGCACTTTCTTTAAAAATGCTAAATAAATTGAAAAAAAAAGTTACTATTAGAGACTTTGTATTATATTTGCATTAGCGAATATATTTTACCTACTTACTTGTGTAGTTATATTTATAACTATGTTAATTGGGCGTGAGGAGACTGAAACAATCACATACAAATCCGAGCTACGGGCCCAGTATATAAAAATATGAAAATGGTGTGAATAAAAAGGTTCAAACGTACTGAAAATGTTGCCCCCTCACTGACAATTCTGTAATTTTAAACAATTTTAAAGCTGAGATATAGGAGGCTTGGCAAAAGTAAGGTTTTTAAAATGTTCTACTGTTAGATGACTTCTTAAGTGCAAATACGAGTAGGTTGTTTAAACACACATATTTGTTTTATTTAGTCTGGAATGTTTAATAAGTTATATGAGTCAAGTCATAGATAGGTGATTAGTATGGAGTTCTAGAAAAAAACAGGAACGTCGCAAAACTATAGTAGGTACATCCCGTAAGTGCAGCATTGCTGGGGACGTCCAGCAATGCTCAGTGTGGCCAGACCTTGTATAGTGATTTTCAAAAATATTCGAGTAAATTAAAACAATAATACGAGTATAATACGATTTATACGATAATGATGAAGCATTATCGTATAAATCGTATTATACTACTATTACAAAGCAATCGCGATATTGATATGTATTGCAATAGAAGTAAATATTAGTATGCTGAAAATAATATTTTATAAGTGTAAATATGCGTAATAAATTAATGAAATATAATAAAAAATGTTTAAAATAATGGCCAGTATCACGTGATTGCAAACTTCAATCGGAACGCGTTACGTCACGGTGAGAAAAACCCCGAGACAACCCCGAGACAACACATTTAACATTTTGAATATTTTTAGCATCAACGTGTTATATAAAGATTTAAACACTAAAACAAAAAGTGGTGATGGTTATCTGAGACCATTATTAAATTATTATTATTTTGTTTTAACCTATAATATCTATCTCGAATTATAATATTTCGGTAAAGCCAATATTCACGGACTTTGTGTCAAGTGAATATCAGGTATTGAAGTATTCTCCTTCAAAAATTTTCTGACAATACGGCATGTGTTTAGAATGACTGCTTTTTGCATTGTGAAATATGTGTTTTCGTGCAAGTCAATATTTTTGAGAGCGGTGAGCAGTGCTTTGGTTTTGGTACTCCAGTGCTGGAGAGCACCAGCGGCACGATGTACACTTTGTTCATTTTCCATATCCTAACAATGTCATCTTTTAAATCTGTGTATTTGTGTATTTTTTCTGTAATAGTTTTGTGAAGATTATGCGTGTTTGGTACGTTATTATTATTATTATTATCACATTGTGACGTCATTATGGTCGGGTGACAGCATGGAGCGTTAAGACTCTATGTTAAAAGAATGAACTAATTCAATCAGATTATTTATTAGAAATATTTTTTAAATACTTTTTTTCATAATACGAGTAATTACGTGGTCATCTATTAAATAAAAATAGTCCAAAAATTTCGTCAACATCCCTATTCAACATCGAAAACAAAATGACTGTCTATTGAACAAGAACAAAATGGATGACTATCTATTAAATAAAAATAGTCCCAAAATTCGTCAACATTCCTATTTAACATCGAAAACAAAATGACGCAAATTACAAAATTTTGAAATTTGAACATTGCGACGTGACGAATTTAATCATGTACTTAATATCATTTTTAGGATGTAGATTCCTCTTTTTAAAAACGAAAAAGTTTCTGACCACAAAGTTTGCATTCATATTTCCAGTCTATATTCAAACGTTCGAATTTCCAATGCACTTTCTACGCTATAACGGTTAACGGTGAGGTGAAAACCTGAATTGATTTAATTTCGTTACCATTTCACCGAAAAAAGCTAAGAAAACGTTTTCGGGCATCGACTTATAGATTACTAAGTATTAGATTACTTTTCATTTTTTGATTGAATAATTTTTTCCTTTACGTTTTTAAGTATTTGGTGGTAAATTGTTTTCCATAATATCTTTTAACTCTTCTTGAATTTCGGGTGGTAAAATATCATTCATCACTCGATGAACTTATTTTGTTCAGCCCTCCGAGTTTCTTCCCTCTTTTTCTCGAGAAGGCTCTCCCAATTTCCGAAAAGGTGTAGAGTTACCTTTTTTTAAATTTTACTTGTATTTGCATACATCTTAATAATGGTTGGGGTGTGTGTACATACAAGGTTATAGTAAATAATTAGTTAATTAGATTCTCGGTTAAAGATTTTTATGTTTTGTTTGACATCAATAAGTGCCTGTAAAGACTATATTGAATAAAAAAAATTGAGTTTGAGTTTTGTCA
Source organism: Schoenobius gigantellus (assembly GCA_963935595.1). Taxonomy (NCBI): domain Eukaryota; kingdom Metazoa; phylum Arthropoda; class Insecta; order Lepidoptera; family Crambidae; genus Schoenobius; species Schoenobius gigantellus. Next base: position 34,669,083 of record OZ012543.1, read on the forward strand.
ATAAAAATAATAAAGCCGCGCGCAAATACTACAGACGATTATTTTCACGATAGCACTGATTTTTTTACTTCTTTTTTTGATTAAAAAACAGAGCATTCATTTAAATTTCGTCACTAGCGTGACGAAATTCATTTAAATAAAACTTAAGTGAGATATAGTTCTTTAGTAATCATGTACGGGATTTAATGAAATTCGTTCCATTTTCAAATTACATTGCCGGCCGTTCAAGCACGCCAGATAAATAATTGCTGTCACTGCGTTTTTAGGGTTCCGTAGCCAAATGGCAAAAAACGGAACCCTTATAGATTCGTCATGTCTGTCTGTCTGTCCGTCCGTATGTTACAACCACTTTTCTCCGAAACTATAGGAACTACACTGTTGCAACTTGGTAAGTAGATGTATTCTGGGAACCGCATTAAGATTTTCACACAAAAAAATAGAAAAAGCAATAAATTTTGGGGGTCTTGTTGAAAGCTTTAGATGATTAAAATTAAGTAAGTAGTAAAATTGAAATAATCAAATGCATGTAAAATTATCCAAAATTATATTCTTTTCTATTCCGTCAAAATATTGGAGTAACAACCGTAATCAAACTTAAAAGGAATGTCTATAATTCGAACGCCGAACATCCTCTCCCCATACCTACATAGAATTGAAACTCAATTTTTTTTCATCAAACCCTTTAAAAATCATATTGAGGTTTCTAATATCATTTTTTTCTAAACTGAATAGTTTGCGTGAGAGACACGTCCAAAGTGGTAAAATGTGTGTCCCCCCCCCTGTAACTTCTAAAATAAGAGAATGATAAAACTAAAAAAAATATATGATGTACATTACCATGCAAACTTCCACCGAAAATTGGTTTGAACGAGATCTAGTAAATAGTTTTTTTAATACGTCATAAATCCTACGGAACCCTTCATGGGCGAGTCCGACTCGTGCTTGGCCGGTTTTTTTTTCTCGGGGGAAATGCGTACCGCACCGTACCCGCTGTTGGCTAAACAGCGAGCGTGTGTGGGGCTCTCCCGGCAGGGTGCCAGGCCTACCCACTAAAACCCCCCGGTGTTCTCACTGCCCTTATGGGCGCGCTATAGGTAAGGTCCACACTGCGACGCCTGGCCCAGTACTATAAGTACGATTTATCCCAAAGAAGCTTATATAAGATAAATATGGTCGCATATCGTAGCATGTTTGAGAAAATAAATTATTTGAATACAATACTTTATTGTCTAACGAACATATCATGGTACCATGATAATAGCTAGCTAAGGTACCATATACATGATGAGCGAGCAGTCCACAGTTCATTTACCTACATACAATATAATTTACAATCATGCATTACTAATAGCTTCCCTTCCTTTACGAGAACTTTCAACTAAAATATAAATGTAGGTAACCAGTTTTTATATATTCTGGAAAATGTGCGACCCCTGCCTGAGTACCTAGCCACGATTTTTTACCGTCTTCAAAAAAGGAGGAGGTCCTCAATTCGATGCGTATGTTTTTTTGTGTGTGTATGTAACGCGATTACGTCGCCAATTGTGGACCGATTTTCAAAACTCTTTTTGTATTCGATAGAGTATACTCGAAGGGTGGTCCCAAGGTCACCAAAATTAGGATCTGATGATGGGATCTCATAAAAATCGAGGAAAACCCTTAAATTTTTAGGTGTGTCCACCGTGTTTTGTGTGTATGTTACGCGATTACTCCGCCAATTTTCGTATTCGATAGAGTATAGTCCTATAATTTAGCGCACCGAAGGTAAGCTGGTATTAAAATATTTATTTATTTGTATTTTATGTACATCGTGTACAACGGCGGACGTAATGCCTGAGGCATTTTCTTCCAGTCGACCTTGAGGTGGTGCAGAGAGCAAATGTGGTATGTACCCAAAACAAAACTAATAAGAAATCATCTAGTAAATATTAAAATCCTTAAACATAAATATAACGGAATAAATAGACTAATGTACATTCAAGATAAGAAAGTTCCCTTGACAGGTCGAATTTTTCCGTTTCATGCATACTAGTTTCCGTGATTAAAAATAATTTATGTTTTAAAAGTATAATTTATTTCTATATGCTATTTCACATTATATAAAAACAAGAATATCAGTCGATTTTAATAATATTTGTTTAAAGTTTACAAATAAAATATTTGCGTAAAGTATAAGTTCCGATTCACGACTCAAATAGATACTTAGTTAAATAAATATTTTATTAGAATTATAAGGAATTATATTTAACTGGACTGATTTTAATGTTTATATTTAATGTGGAATTAATTGTTGCATTGTTGATAAAGATAACCGAAGGAGATGTTATATTTCTAAAACATAATATTTTTTTAATTACGGAAACTAGTCTGCATGAAACGGAAAAGTTCGACCTGTCAGGGGAACCTTCTTATCTTGAATACACTATAATATCTAATACATAATATACATAACATACATAATATTATTCACCAACAATAAAACAATAAATTACGGTTTCTCAATTCACTAAAACGATTTCATTCACTAAAAAGATTGCATTCACCAAAAAGATAAAAATAAAAATTATAAAAAAAAATAAAAACCGACTTCAAAAACACTTAACTTTTCAGTGTTTTTGAAGTCGGTTTTTATTTTTTCTAAAATAATTCTTTTCATCGTCTGTTTTTGTTTGCATCGCTAGGATACCCACCCTAGCTTCCTATACCTCGGCCGAGGTAATTTTGTTTGTATTTATTTTACAATGTTGTTTTACATCTTTGTTAATGACGAGAGAACATGATACATTATTTAACGCATCATTTTAGTCTGATCCTGGCAATTATCAAACAGCAAATGTGAAGTAAAGGCGCTTTAATAAGTATGTGGCGAAATTCTTGCGTATATTTTTCCGTTTGGTGTCAGCGATTTAATAAGGTGCCTAGGTTTTAAACTAACGCCAGATTTTAAAACATAAATATTTAAATCTTAAAGCGAGAGAATTTCAGCTAACTTCGAGGTTCGTCATCCACGATTACATTCATCAAGCAGACTTATTATACAATCGTTCCTTTATTAATTTTTCGTTCAGACTTTTTAATATTAATAAATAGACATTATTAGGTATTTAGATAGAAAGTATCTACATTAACAATGTGTGTGTATTAATTTTATCTAGGCTACTAGAGAGTTGCACTAAATAAGTATATAAATTCATGTAGTCCTGATGTCACATAACACGTGAGCAATGCATCTACTGAAATAAAGTTTTATAATTTTCCATGGATGTGGCATTGCGATATAACGGAATGACTATAAAATTATATGTAGATGTACTATTTAAAACGTAGTACGTACGTACGTAAATAACGAAACAACAATAAAAAACCCAGATTACTTTTTGAGAAACACATTGTGTCATTATATCCGCATACTTTTTTTCGGACGAAGATCAATTAATGAATCTAATGTAGGCATGTGTGTAAAGAAAAAAACACTATGCTTAACTCAAACTTAATCCTGACTAAGTGCATGATAAACACTTTTTTGTCTCAAAAACATGTGCCATAGTCTTGTGTAAATCTTGTGTAAATCCGGTCTCCGGCGACGCATTTGAGACGATTACCTACTTAGTTGTTGCTTGCTTGGGAAACAGAAAATTGGGCACGTAATCGTACGTTGTGCTCACAAGACTTATCCGAACAATGTTAACTAAATAATAAATTTCGTTTCCATTAAACACTCACGCAAACTATTAGTAAGTATAAATAAGGCTTTCTAGAAAGCTCTCGAAATTAGATCATTAATTTATTAAGGAGACAGGTAAGCTTATACGGTATAACAGATATCTACATTGTCTATTAAACATGAAATACATATATTATATATAATAATAATACATAAAGGTAATACTCGTATAATGACAAAGTGATTGAGTGAGCAATTCTTTTTAACATACTTCCTAACGATTTAAAGACTTTCGTTTTGAGACACTGCGGTAAATGGGTTGAGAATATGCTGAGCAGGTTCCTGGAGGTTCCTCCAGGTTCCTGCCTGGCTGAGTTGGATTCGTCGGTTTACCTCTTTCTGGAAGTTGGACTTACAGAGCTGGACTAACTGTCCCAGGTAAACATACTCGTCAACACCTTCCAGTGTAGTGTCTCCAACCTTCACAGGAAAGGGTGGGTACTACTTAGGAATTCGATATGGGCCTTATAAGAAAGCTCAAATTCACTCAAAGGGCAGTGGAGAGGTCTATGCTTGCGATTTCTCAACGTGATCGAATCAGTAATGATAAGATCCGTAGAAGAATAAAGTTACTGATATAGTCTAAAGTATTGCGAATCTTAAGTGTCAGTGGGCAGCATACATTGCTCGCAAAATTGACGGCTGTATGGGCGGAAGGTTCTCGAGTAGCGGCTACGTACAGGGAGACTCAGCGTTGTAGGTCAAAGATCGTCGGTCCACCTTGTGGAGTGGTGAAGATCGCGGGAAGCCGCTGGCTGATGCTATAGCCGAGTTAGGTACTTGGAGCCCAATAGTGGGTGTCTCTTGGCTGATATGATGATACCTCCTAACAAACTTATGAGGCAAATCTACAAATTAGATACATATTTTATTATCAATAGGTTTTTTTATTTAATCAATCCTTAACAAGCGAATGAGTTTTTGAAATCAAAATGAAGGGTTATATATTTAACTATAGCTTATAAAATTATTCACAAAATATTTTCAAATCTTGAAACATTCTAAATAAAAACATTTTAATTAATTTGTTGTCAGATAAATAATGACGAAAACAAAATAGTGCCTATCAAATTGTTCATAGCTCTATTCATTTTATACTAAGCACTTGCGCTATATTTCAAAATATCCAAGGGATGTAACTTTGTACTGTTACGTCCCGGGAACAATAAAATATTTTATATCAAACATTAAAACGAATGAACACTTACTGTAGTTTTATTGGTCGACACTTTACTGAAGTGTAATTTTTAATCCCCTATTACAGGCGAGTTCAAGCCATTGAGACGATGTAAATAGTCATAGTTTTAGATGAGTAGTTAAATTTTATATACATACTATAATTTTCGGTAGGGACTAGCTGTGCCCGCGAACTACGTTTCGCCATTATTTTTTTTTTGTTTCAACTTTATTCTGCCTTTTTTGAGCAGCAGCCATTTCGAAATTAGAACAATTTTGCTAGGTTCGTAGTGCTCTAGGTTCTCTTCAAGGCTTTTCATTTGATACCTATATTGCTAGATTTGGAAACGAACTTTTATCCGCCTTTTTGAGCGGCAGCTATGTTGAATTTATGTCAATGTTGCCAGGTTCATCCGGTTCTTAAATCCCGCTTCCAGTTCCTTAGTTCCTCACATGATCGTGACCTCCGTTCATCAAACAACCTAATCCTGAAAGTCCAGTTTCTCCTCGACATTCGCAGTCACAGCAGTTAGGCTTTGGAATGATCTGCATACGTACGGCACCCAGCAAATACAGATTTAAGAGGCTGGCCCGCGAGCAATTACTTAAACTCACAAACCTGATATTGTAAGAGCTAATTAGTATATCTTCTTATATATAAAAATGAATCGCTGTGTGTTAGTCTCCCTAAAACTCAATAATGGCTCGACCGATTTTTACGAAATTTTATGTGCGTGTTTAAATAGGTTGAGTGAAGGTTTAAAAGTGGCACTGTAATCGGGCAGGACTACGTCTGCCGGGCCCACTAGTATTATATATATTTAAATATATGTGTATATATACAGGGTGTCCCAGAAGCCGACGTCAAGCCGAAAGCAGGCGGTAGACTAACTCATATATGTTATCAGAAAAATATTTAAAAAAATCTAAGTCACCTATTTAAAAAAAAATCTAACATTTAAAAAAATCGATATAATTTACACCCTGTGACGGTTTTTTCACTCTTGTTGCTACAAATCTTGACTTTTCTAAACATTTTCTTTTGTTTTGTAATCCTGAATAATGTTTCTGTATACTCTAATCTAGGCCGTGTGATGCCAGCAGACTACAATAGCATCACCCCATGTCCTCCAATGGGTGTCGTAGAAGGCGACTAATGGATCAGCAAAGGGGTATTGATCACCTGATACTCCGTCCACCAATCCGCATTGGGCAAGCGTGGTGAACTACTGCCTAGACCTCCTTCGTTGTCAAGGAGAGGCCTTGTGTCCCTGTAGTGGGTCTAATTAAAAAGGCTGTTATGATGATTATGATGATACTCTAATCTAAAATTTAAAGCCAGCCGCTCCAAATTAGAAGAATATGCCATTTTTATCTAAATTAAATATTCAAAATTAATTTTTTGCATAGCTTTAACAAGCTGTACTGAAAAAAAATGTACTATGCGAGTTTGGCAAGTAACTGCAAAAGTTGGCGCATTCAATAAGGATTCCAAAATGGTATGATACTTGGTAGATAATTTCTACGATTGCAGACAATTTTTTTTTTCCAAAAGCAGGCAGTTTTGAACAAATTTTTCTTACGTACTTAAAATTTATTCTAATGTACCCATGGTTTGCTTTAAGGCTGTAACTTTAACATTCTAGTTTGAGTGAGACCGGGAGAGTCATTTTACGAAGTGTGAGAGAGACAGATAGTGACGCTAACGTGACAGAGACGGAGAGATTCGAAGTATGAGCGAGACAGATAGTGACGCTAACGTCACAGAGACGGCGAGTCTCACATCCACTTCGTAAAATGACTATTTTACGAAGTGGAAGTGAGACAGATAGTGACGCCAATTATTCGCTAACGCACAAACAATACACATCAGTACGTTTCGCTCCTTCGCTTACTGCGCATCTTTTTGTATTCGTTCGTGTTGATTTCGTGCTTACCACTTTCTACTTCGTTTATTGGACTTGATTGCTTGTGATTTGGATTCGGACTGTTTAGTTTCTTTACCGACGACCTTTGCTTTGCTCCGGACTACTTATCGTTGATTGTGTAATTGTGTAGTGCCACCATGTCTGCGTACACGACACAAGAATACGCCAACATGCATTTAATTTATGGGGAATGTAGATGCAATGCCAACGCTGCAGCTAGACTTTATCGTGAGAGGTACCCAAATGCAGCTCGTTTTCCGGATCATCGAGTCTTTACAAATGTGCACCGATTACTCTTGTCAGAGGGCCGACTGCCGAACCAAGTACATAGTGAAAGAAGATTTCGTCCCCCTTACGAGGACGTTGTACTAGACATTGTCGAAGAAGATCGGAGTATTTCTGTACGTGGAATAGAGAGAAGCACAGGAGTACCCAAAAGTACAGCCCATCGGATTTTGCAAAGAAATCAGCTACACCCGTACCACGTACAGCGAGTACAAAACTCTACTACCCCGGGACCATCGACCTCGTGTTACTTTTTGTCAAACAATGCTACAAAAACACAGAGGAGATCCGCGATTCTTCGAAAAAATTTTGTGGTCAGATGAGTCGACATTAAAAAAAGATGGTTACATGAACCTACACAACTTACACATATCGAAAATCCTCATTTGATGAGGCAAGATAGATCACAATATCGATTTAAAGTGAATATGTGGACCGGAATTTTAAATGGACAAATAATAGGTCCTTTTGAGCTGCCAGACGCCTTGACTGGTGAAGTTTATTTACATTTTTTACAAAATGATTTACCAAATCTACTGGAAGATGTGCCACTTAACATTCTAAGAGATATGTGGTTTCAACAAGATGGTTGCCCAGCTCACTATGCCAGCTCAGTAAGAGAATATCTCGATGAGGAATACCCAGGCAGATGGATAGGACGATCTGGTACTATCTCGTGGCCAGCCCGTTCCCCAGATTTAAATCCATTAGATTTCTTTTACTGGGGAGCGGTGAAAGAAAAAGTTTACGCAAAGCCAATCGAAACTGTGACTGACCTACGGCAAAGAATAATAGAAGCAAACGATTTTGTTAATAATGGAAGATTCGCCCGCTTGATAGCCCGATCTTTTTTAAGAAGATGTCGAGCCTGCATTAGAGCTGAAGGAAGACAGTTTGAACACCTGTTGTAAATCTTGACATTTAAATAAATTATGTTAAACAATTTTTGTGTATTTAATTTATTTCACTATCTGTCTCTCTCACACTTTGTAAAATGACTCTCCAGGTCTCACTCAAACTAGAATGTTAAAGTTACGGCCTTAAAGCAAACCATGGCTACATTAGAATAAATTTTAAGTACGTAAGAAAAAATTGTTCAAAACTGCCTGTTTTTGGAAAAAAAAAATATTGTCTGCAATCGTAGAAATCATCTACCAAGTATCATACCATTTTGGAATCCTTATTGAATGCGCCAACTTTTGCAGTTACTTGCCAAACTCGCATAGTACATTTTTTTTCAGTACAGCTTGTTAAAGCTATGCGAAAAATTAATTTTGAATATTTAATTTAGATAAAAATGGTATATTCTTCTAATTTGGAGCAGCTGGCTTTAAATTTTAGATTAGAGTATACAGAAACATTAATCAGGATTACAAAACAAAAGAAAATGTTTAGAAAAGTCAAGAATTGTAGCAACAACAGTGAAAAAACAGGGTGTAAAATTTTATAATTTTTTTTTAATGCTAGATTTTTTTTAAGTAGGTGACTTACAGCCTTACAAATAAACGTGGCATAAAGTTAAACTCGAGAATAAATTAAGAATAAGCAAAATGTCTACAAATAAACCAAGAATAACTTATACTGAGTATAACAATGACATTTCTATTGATACAAACGTTATTCCGAAGTTATACCAGCCCGCACCCTTGTATAAACCTAGTATAACTCGATTTGTGCTTGTTTGCTGTGGTCATTTGAGGTTATAATATTTAAATATAGTTAATGGATACACTAAAGTAGTCTTTAATTCACTGTTAAAAATTAACAAAGTTCAAATGAGATCAATCATCATCATCATTTCAGCCAACAGACGCTCACTGTTGGACATACGAGTAGGCTTCCCCCAAGGCTCTCCACACCGATCGGTCCTGCGCCTCCCGCATCCAGCGGCTTCCCGCAACCTTCATCAGGTGGTCGGTCCACCTTTTGGGGGGCTTACCAACGCGGCGTCTCTTACGGATCTCATCATTACTTATCGTTCACGTAAAGAAACTCCGAGCATAGCCATCTCCACCCCCCACCCCTCCTCCCCCAAATTAATGAGATCAATACAGTTAAAGATTTCGTCGGAGCTGATAAGAGCTCGGTAGTCGAAGTGGTCAAAGCGTCAATACGGTACGTTGGAGACACGGGTTCGATCCCCGCCCGAGACGAAATTTGTTTTTGATTTATTCAGCATTTTTTTTAAAAAAACAAAGTTCTTTATCGAAATTTAACTATTTTCAAATTAATATAATTATTTACACGAAAGTATAAACAAGTATAATAATATGGAAATGAAACTAATCAACAAAACGGTCGCCCGGTCGAAAAACTGACAGCTTTCACAGATAATATGTTACTTTTTTGTACATTTCTCTTTGATTGCGCTGTTGCCATATTGTGCATTTTGATAGATCGGAAGAATAGCTATACCGAAGATAAACCTCGTTTATTTGTCAAAAAATATTCTAGAGTTATTCTCGTTTTATACTAAGTATAACTATACCTAGTATAAGGGTGGAATAAATGTGGTATAACTCATTTTTATTTGTAAGAGTGTTAGATTTTTTTTTATATTTTTCTGTTAACATATATGAGTTAGTCTACCACCTGCTTTCGGCTTGACGTCGGCTTCTGGGACACCCTGTATAATATTATGTATATGTATGTATTGTAAATACTTATTCAGGAATATCTTATTTTATCTAATAACTCATATATATTGTCACATCTTTTTGCGCCAAAAACTTTTTTTAACTTTCCGTTCGGTTGACTGGTAGAGAATGCCTTGTTGCATTAAGTCCGCCCTTTGTACAGTTTTAAGTGCAATAAAGATTAAATAAGTAGTGTTATAAAATGCATACAATCATAATTTGTATATTTCGTTCCAGGGCTTGCTTGGGTAGTGGTGATGCAAAGATGAGAATAAGACAGAGAGAAACTCCATCCTCCAACACTTTATAATATTATTTTTACTTGGATTCACTTAGAAAATTCATTGATTCAATATTATGAGAACTTGAGTAACAATTTCATTTGCCTAATTTGGATACTTATTGGAAATCGAGTACATTTAAAAAAAAATCAGATAGTTGAAATCAATTTCTCACGTTAATAAAATTGTGCTAGAATTGATAAGTGTTTCAAGCGTTTGTATGGAACTCCTTCACACATGATTTACCAGGACTTCCTCTCCCATTTCCCGATATTATTTCGGTCAGCAGTCTGCGCTGCTTAGACACAAATGGCGAGGGCTACCGCTAAAGAGGAAATCATACGGGCTGTTTTTCCATACAAACCTAGTTCACTGTTTCCTTCCTGAATAATGGCAATGGTTGATCTACTTTTCCCAAAAAAATCAAGGGCTACAATAAGCATGCTCATATAATTTCCTTTTTTATTAATTTAATTAGTAAATGAGAATGAGTGCTCCGACAGATGCTACATCTTCCAAAGTTAAAGCCCTTGCTAAAATCACAGCAGTCGGAGCACAGGCACGCCAAGAAATTTCTGATAAAATTCAGTCCCTTGACGAGCGTCATGAAATTTTTATCTCATCAGTCAGACTAAATACGCCTCGCTATGCTACTCTTTTTTTATGGAGGGCCCGACAAATGACCTCCTCCCGCCTGATGTTAAGCGGCGAAAGAGGCCCAAGCGAGTTGACAGATAGAGTAGGGATGACATCCACTATCCTACATGCCCGCCCCTTGCCGGCCCAAAAGATGCTTTTTCACGCCTCTTTTGAAGGAACCCATTTTGTAGAATGGAGGAAATACGTGTGCAGGTAGAGAATTCCAAGTGTGGGATGAACGACAGAATAAGGAAGGAGTGTACGGATGACGCCGAAGGCCCTTACGCGTGTTTCTGTTAAGGAATAGAGAGGGGGAGATAAGGTTAAAGAGCTTCTCAGAGCATTCCCCATGGAACATTCGGTAAAAGGCGCTAAGAGAGGCGATGTCACGAGTCACGACGAAGTTGTGGAGGCTCGAGGGTGTTAGTTGCCTCTACATCGCCAATTATGCGAATAGCGCGACGCTGCAATCTGTCCAGAGCATCGAGGAGGTACTGAGCGGAGCCGTCCCAAAGGTGCGATCAATATTCCACGCAAAACCTAACCTGAGTTTTATACAACAAGCATAGTTGGTCCGGCGCAAAATACCTACGCACCTTGTTCAGGAAACCGATTTTCCGTGAGGCAGTTGTTATGACGGATTCGATGTAGTCTCTGGGGTTCAGATCGCAGCGAATGTTCATTCCAAGCAAGGTGATGTTGCTCTGCGTGTGAAGGGTAGTGCTCTGAAGAGAAGGAAGGGGGAGGAAAGGTGACCATTTCACCGAGAACGCGCACACCTGTGTTTTCTTAGCATTGAACTTAACAAGATTGTTGGAACCCCATTCGGAGACGAGGTCCAGCGTCCCGTTGAACTCAAGGATAACATTCTGCCTCTCCATAAAAATATCACCACGAGCAGCCTCTACTACTCTTTAAGACATAGGGATTATGTCGCTGCAATTGTAATGCGTGACTCAAGTCCAGCAGGCAGCCGTGATCTGCCTGCTCTTGTGTTTGAAAAGTGTGAAAAATATCTCGTTCAGAAAATCAATCATCGAGAAACCTTGAACTTAGTAATACAAGCGTAACTGATAGCATCTCTCTGTTGAGTTCTGATGATCTCACGTGCAGGAACATAATGTTGCTGGGTCAAAGTTAACTTTATGTATAAAATTATCGGCAAAATTACCAGTATTTAACATTTTCCTTCAATTTAATCATACTCACTAAGTGATGGGTGAGTTTCACGAATAACAGATTGAAGGTGTTTGTTATACCTAATAAGTGGTTTTCGATAAGAGATATCCATTTGCCATCGCAGTAGAGTTCATCCATATTACCTGGAACCGATCTCGTCTAGCACAGTTCGGTTTCAGCGTTCATTCCTTCCATGTACGTGTCGGCTATGGAATGAACTCCCAGCTGCGGTGTTTCCTGAGCGCTACGATATGTCCTCCTTCAAACGAGTTAGCGTATCACTGGTCATTTTCCTAATTTGTCAGTTTCCCTAATTGCCAGTTTACTTATTCGTCAGTTTCGATAGGTTGACATTTTCGCTAGGTTGTCATCTTCCTGATTCGTCAGTTACCTTGTTCGCTAGTTTTTCTTGGCTGGCAATTTAGTAAATTCGTCAGTTTCTTTGTGTGCTAGTTTACTTATTCTTCAATTTGTCTAGGTTGTCATCATTACAAGTTTGTCAGTTTCCATATTAGCCTATTTCGCTAGATTGCCAGAATTCTTAAAATGATACGCTAACTCCCTCAAACGAGGCTTAAGAAGAGCACTTCTCTCCAGGTAGGCAGTGACTGAACTGTGCCCCTGGCATTGCAGATGTCTATGAGCGGTGGTAACCACTTAACATCAGGTGGGCCACTGGCTCGTCTGCCACCGTATACAATAAAAAAAGAAAATATAGGTTCTGTCAAGACTTTCTTAGACTTTTAGTATGTGATTAAAATACTGCAACTGGAAGGACCTATTTTTTACAAGTTCCCATCTACATATAATAGCTATCCACCTTTTGAAGATATACTTGTATATAATCAATATAATATAGTCGAAGTGACATATTTTGTAAGGAATGACATTTAAAATGGTCAGCAAAGAGCTTAAGGAGCTGACGGTGCTGTAAATTCTAGCAGACTTTTATTGTATGTACATTAATAAATTAGGTCTTCATATTCTACGGTTCCGTACTTGTACCTCAAAAGGAAAATCGGAACCCTTATAGGATCACTTTGTTGTTCGTCTGTCTATTTGTCTGTCAAAACTCCTTTTCTAGGGAACGCGTAGAGATATAAGCTAAAATTTATATCAAGTACTCGGGTTCACGGTCTCTTTCAGCTGTAAAAAAATTAAACTAATTATACAAATAAACGCGATCAAAAGATATATGACCGATTATGTTGCGCATATTTTCGATGTTTTCGCAAATTTTAGAATTTCTCGTTGAGCTAGAATCATCAAATGTGGCAAGAAGTGAGATCTCATAGAAAGAAATTAAGATTTTTTTTACAAAAAAATATAAGACCGACTTCAATAACACTGGAAAGTCAAAAATAATATAAGAATAGGTACTGTAAAGACAACATCACATTTCTATATCGAAGTCGGCGCCAAATTTTAAGACTTTCTAGGAGATCATCGCTTGGCACTGACTTCAATATAGAAATGTGATGTTGTCTGCACCTATTTTTATATTATTTTTAACTTTTCAGTTTTTTTAAAGTACGTTATTTATTTTTTGTAATAAAATGCTTTTAGTAAATTCACTACAAGAAGATCATTAAAGTATACGACAAAATGTCAATACGGTATGTACTTATGTATTTAAAAAACTTCAAACTCCAAAAATGATCCATCATCAACTTGGTCCATGACTACCAGACGTAAATACCTGAATAGCTTCGTAAGAAACACGAAGAAACACAAGATACCATGGAGTTCCATCAAGAAATTACAACACAAAGCTTTAACTATATGAAGAAACACGTTAGACGTACCTATAACATTTAAGAGGAAATCGTACAGTTTTTTTTTCCATACAAACGTAGTACCCTGTTTCCTTCCTGGATAATGGCACTAGTTGCTTTATTTTTTCCAATAAAATCAATGACCAATACTTATAAGCATGTTCCTATGTTTTCCTTTTTTTATTAAGTAAATTATTAAAAAAGATTTTAAACCTTCAAAAACCTAAAAAATAAACCTATTTTTCTGCTGTATTCAAACGTCCAGCAAACAAATCGAAGAAAATTATATGAAAAAAGCAAAACATAGAGACACAGAAAAAGCCTTGCGGTCAATTTTTCGCGGAGAAAACAGGGGACTACGAAACGTATATTTTGTGTACTTTTCATAGGTATATTCGGTCGCAGCTGCGGATGTCCTTATCGCGCTCAGTTTAGTTTTTCGGACACCGCGCGACAGCAATACATTTTACAAATACCTATTTTTGAATACTCTCGACCTTGCTGTTTCCTCTTAAGGGTTTCCCTTAATTTTCCTAGGATTCTATAATCAGATTGTGACTTTGGTTATAATTGAACCACCGCAGGAGTATACTCTATCCAATAAAAAATAATTTTGAAAATCGGTCTGTAATTCATTACGATGTAAATAATCGTTACGCGATTACGCCGCCAAATCGCGTAACATACACAAAAAAAATCATACGCGTCGTATTGATAATCTCCTTATTTGAAGTTGGTTAAAAAGCTGAAAATTTACTCGTAAATATGTTCATAGCTAGGAATTAATAGGTATATTTAGAGAAGTTTGCACGGAACCCTCGGAGCGTAAGTCAAACTCGCACTTTGCCGGATTTATTTAATACTGAATAGATAATTATGTTTCTACAAAATAGTAATATTATTTTCATCCCCCCATCTCGGAAAGAGTATTTTTGCTATTCGATATCTGACCGCCAAAGCTGTTTTTATCCGCTTGAGGTTAAAGTCAATTTGAATTTAGAACATCGCGTGCACTAGGTATGTGACTTCAAAACATCATTAAACCTATTTACTTCCATCTCCATGGTGCCGAATTTATCATACAACTTTTTTTAAATTTGTTAAAAACTCAGACTCTGAACCTCCTTGGTGTACTTTTGTTTATATTTCGCTTTGCGCGCACCATTTTGTTTTGACGTCGTATTGTTATAAATAAGAAACTTGAAAACAAGTAAAAAAAAAACGAAAATGAGTGATTCCAGCGACGAAGAAGTTCATTTTAGTATTGTAGTAAATATGTACCTAAACTGAAATAAAAGTATCTTGTGATTGTTAATGTTTTAGTTTGCATTTAGTCATTTCCTCGCTGAGGGGGGATGAAAAGTTACGTGTTGCACTCGAGTGCAAAGATTTTTCACCTTGTGCTCTTTTGAATCCCTCACTAACGCTCAGGATTCTAATTTTTGAATCCTTCGCTTGCTCGGTCATCAAAGTTGAGCACGCGGTTAAAAAGCAACTTTGCACTCATGTATAACAAATAACTATTATAAGTTTTTGTAACTCGTATATTAATTATTATCTTATAACTTTGTTTACACACTAAAAGTTCACAGTATAAGAGGTAAATAGGAAGCGAGAGACGCGGAAGGCGCATAGACGAAATCACGCTAGAGACGGTTAGTTTTTGGCGAGTCAACTTGCACTGTTTTTCGCGTACACGGCTTGGGCCGTGTACCTGCGCGCCACCCCCGCGGCGAAGCCCGAGAACCAGCGAGTGCTCCCGAGTGTCTACTTGGGCTGCGTACATACGACCGCGCGTTACACCCTCCCCCTCTAACCCAGGCGTTATGTCCCGGAGACTGGGTTAGTAGCCTTACGAGGTCTCCCCCTCTTACGTTTCTCCTGAATAGGAGTTTGGATGGGGCCAACGAACGGAGTCAGTAGCGAAGCGTGGTATTTTCCTAACAGTATGCCGTCACTAATGCGCTCTAGAGCGTAGGTCGCACTGCCTGCAATCCCTTGGATACGATACGGGCCATCCCGTCGTGGAATCAGCTTCGCCGTTTGACCTCTGCCTGCGTCGTTAGAGCCCTGCGTCTTTAATAGTACAAGGTCTCCTACCATGTAGTCTGGTGCTGGCCGGCGATTCTCATCAGCAAACTTTGCTTGCGCAGCCTGAGCCTTCTCGTGTACGTCTCGCGCATCGAGCAAGACGGTGGACAGCTTCTTAAGGAATGGCGTTATCGAAGCGACGACATTGTCGCTCTCTATCACCGCTCGCATGTCAGACAACACATCGGCGGGCGAGCGTATTTCGCGTCCAAAATTCAGGTAAGCGGGCGAGTACCCGGTACTTGCAGTGACTGCAGAGTTCATGGCGAACCGTATGGCGGAGAGGTGAGCGTCCCAGGATTCGCGATCCTTACGTACCAGGATGGCAAGTTGCGGTTTTAAATCACGATTCTTTCGCTCGACGGGGTTTGCCTCTGGATGATAGTACGAGGTGAGAGCTTGTTTAATGCCCATAACGTGACAGGTTTGCTGCATCGCCTCGCTTACGAGCTGGACACCGTTGTCGCTGATGAGTCTCCTGGGGACGCCATATCGTAAGTATACTTCGTTCACTAACGTCTTGGCACACTCTTCTGCCGTAGCGGTCGGAAGTGCGAATAGCTCTACCCACCTGGTAAATGTGTCTTCCACTATCAGTATCCACCTGTTGCCGGTGGTAGTCTCTGGTAATGGTCCAAACAGGTCGACTGCGAGGACTTCGAATCGACGCGATGTGGCTGGTACCTGGAGCAGCCCAGCGGGCTTTCGCGTGCCTACCTTATAGCGCTGACACGCCGCGCAGCTCTTCACATACTGGGTCACGTAAGCTCTCATCCCCGGCCAGTAATACTTGCCTAAGAGCCGCTGTAACGTCCGCTCTACGTCAAAATGACCAGCTGGGGCGTCGTGGTATTCGGCCATCACGTCCTTGCGCTCGTGATCCGGCTCCACTAAACTCGCGTCGTCATCATCTTCGTTCTCGGGGCCATAGCGGTACAACACGCCATCGGTCAGTACGTACCCTTTATCAGCCCATACTCTCCCCCTAAACGGATCGTCGGACTCCATCGCCTCGACGATTTTGAGCACTTCGGGATCCTTCAGCTGGTTCTCCCGGACATCCTTATGGCTGCGAGAGGGGAGATCGATCACAGTCAAGCACAGATCACAGTCGACGAACGCGTTGAGCGTGGCCTTGTGCTCTGGTGACAATCCAGTCCCCTCGTTGTCATGTAGGGAAACATCGGAGACCTCTGCTTTCATAAGTTCTGCGTCCTTCAGAAGAACGGATCGTACGAATGAAAACCTCTGGTCAGGACTGTCCGAAAAATGCCATGAGCCCTGGTCTATGACTAATGTAAGGCCCGCATTGCTGATAAAGTCTCGGCCTAACAAAGTTCGGGTATTTTCCCCAGGGAACACCACAAACTCCGTAAGCACCTCTCTACCCTCTAAAAATACGGGCACTGTTGCATTGAGCGTTACCTTTTTTTGTCGAGAACCGTCCGCAAGCCCGATGGTGCGCTCGACCTCGTGAAACTGCACCCCGTCCGATCGTAGAATTGAATATAGCAGGGTGCTGGCAATACTACACGTAGCGCCTGTGTCGAGTATTGCGACGCCTACCCTGTTCGCGACAGTGATGGATACTGTGGGGTGCGATATTTCGGTAGTGTAAGAGGCGCTGGTGACGTCATTACCGGTTAAAACATTAAAATCGTATGACTTCGGCGGTGTGCTCTTAGTACTACAAATCTCACATTTCGACTTGACTACCCCGGGTTGGCCGCACCCATAACAACGTATCGGGTTAGACCCCGTATTAGTATCCGAATTTGTATTCGCGCCCTGCTGTTTGTTATTTTTATTTTGTAAGTTGCGGCAATCGGAAACTCCGTGCCCATAATACTTACAAAAGGAACAACGAACGCGCCTATCGCGTTTCGGGTTTTCGTTCGAGTTTGAAGTGATGTTTAAACCAATAGTACCGTTGGAACCCGTGGTAACGCCGCGCTCGATCGATTCTCGGAATTCGCTCGGTCGTGAAGGCGGCGCACGCGAACGCGACAAGTGACTACTTGTTGTTGCTACATTGGCGTTTTGATTTTCGGAAGCCGCGGAATAGGTACTTACTTTTATCTCAGAAATCGCGTCTTCAATGGCCCTCGCTTTCTCTACAAAACTATCGATATCACTTATGTTGTCTCTAGGTAACCGTTTTCTTATGCGTCGATGTAGCAAGCCGTAAATCATATCTATCTGCATACAGATCGGTACCTCATAGGGCAATTTCACTATTTGGGATCGCACTTTACAAATAAACACTTCGGCCCTTTCGGAGTCTTTTTGTTCCGCGGCAAAGATTTCACGCAAAACCTTATGAGCCGGTTGCTGTACCCCGTACATGGCCCGCAGGCGCGCCAGCGCGTCGGGCCAGGATCGCGCGGTGGCGCGCGCGCCGCGCCACCATACAGCGGCGTCACCCTCCAGCAGCAGCGGCAGCCCGCGCAGCGCGTGCTCGTCGCTGACGCCGGCGCACTCCTTGTAGACCTGCGCGGCGTCGATGAATGCTTCCAGTACGTCCGCGTCACGTGAGCTCCCGTTGAACCTCGCGGTGCACTTGGAGAAGTTGCCTCCGGCGACCGCGGACGAGAGGCTGCTAGGTGTGCGGGTGTCGGGTGGCGGATGCAGCGGCGACGTGGATGGGGGCCAGGGACTGTTGTTGTACGGCAGCGATCTCAAGGTTTCCACCAGAGTTCGGTTGGTCTCCGCTTGCATTCTGGCAAAGGACTCCATGATGCCGGCCAAGAACGTCTCGGTGTTGGAATTCGCAGCTATGTCGGCGGTGCCGCGTGTCTCGGCGGCAGCGGCGGTGGGGGCGCCCTGGGCGCACAGCTCCTCCGGCTCGTTGTAGCTGGTTTCCGATTCACTTGCATGTTTTTCGTCGTTTTCATTGTTAGCTGTCTTCTTATTTCGCGTGTTCCTCGTCATTTTATTTCGCACTTGTTTTCTACTTTTATAGTAATAAGTACGTACACTGTAAGAACCGTTGCGCGCGGCGAGCGTAGGTAATAATAGTTCGGTGTGGATTCGAAGCCACGAGTTGGGCAGCCAATATAAGTTTTTGTAACTCGTATATTAATTATTATCTTATAACTTTGTTTACACACTAAAAGTTCACAGTATAAGAGGTAAATAGGAAGCGAGAGACGCGGAAGGCGCATAGACGAAATCACGCTAGAGACGGTTAGTTTTTGGCGAGTCAACTTGCACTGTTTTTCGCGTACACGGCTTGGGCCGTGTACCTGCGCGCCACCCCCGCGGCGAAGCCCGAGAACCAGCGAGTGCTCCCGAGTGTCTACTTGGGCTGCGTACATACGACCGCGCGTTACACTATTTCATTAAACCAAAATATACAGTGTTTAATACACAACTGCTGGTTTAGGTTACATTTAGTATCTTTAGCTAATATTAATGTCTTTTTATTTAACTCTTAAGTTGGAAACTCAAATCGATGACATAGTCACAGTTTTACAATATAGGTACATTGTTAAACTGTGACATAGCTATGGATAGATATACCTAGCTGCAATCATAATATTTCGCTGTTACTGTTAATAATCAAGCTTTTGTCGACAGTTGTAAAGTTCTCGTTTTGGTATTTTCTTTTACTGACACGGTAGTCATCACCATATCTACTTCTGTAGAAACCTGTACCCTTATTTTGCTGGAAATCCTTTTCTTGGAAAAAGACCATTCCAATACACCTACATAACAGGACTATAAAAATAACAACTATCGCCCGTTCCCCACTAGAAACAAAACGCCACGTTTTATTTTGGCCTACAAACGACACGAGGGGTAAATTGAAACGCGGGATGGGGTCCGAGTCGGCAAGTTTGAGCACCACGGACCGCTGCGACGATTTGACGGACCCTCGTAAAAAGCTCGGCGGAAATGGAGCCAAGGTTTATCTTGTTTTGAAAATCCTTCGGCGCGAGCGGTGACGTTGCCTTCCATCTTCCGTGTTGGGAAAGGAGCCATACAGTTTACTTTGGGTTTTACGATGTATATACAAGTACAACGAAACCTTTCAGTTAGTTACTGTATTGTTGGTACTGAGTTTTATGTATATGAAAAAAAACAAAATTGTCACCCAACCGATATACGGCATGGGCGGCCGAATTTTAACAGACTAGCTGTGTGGGGGACAAAATAGTGTACAAACACAAGTGCACTCTCTGTTTTTTTACTCGCATCGTTCGTTGGATAGATAAATATCTTAATTTGGTCTATAGACCAATTGTAATTCCAAAACAGCCGTTGCAACAAAATGGCGGATTACATATTTTTGTACATACTTACACAAACATAACAAATATAACAAAGCGATTTAAGGGAAGAAAAGACAACGAAAACAATAAACGAAACTACGATAAAACCCCCTACCATGATCGGCGATCGCTTTAAAACAGTATAAGCGTGAACGCACACGACCGACTATCGGTGACGGATTTTTTGACGGTGGAAAATGAAACTTATGCGGTCTTATTACAAAACCCTGGTCTAAAGTTAGTTTTGGTTTAAACCTTCTGGTTTGGTTAAAACGTTTAGATTTTTAAGAGATCTCTTCCAGCCAACCATCAGTTAAAAATAAATATAGTTAGCGGGATCATTGTCCAACCAACCAAGTTTATTGAAAGATGGTAGAAAAAAAATATAATATTGCGTACCTACCTAAATACATACCAATAAATATATTATATACTTATATAATAACGTAAAAAATATATAACATATATTACCTACATAAAAATAAAACAAATAATATATACATAAATAACAAAGTTCGTAAATGTATACGTTAATGCACAAAAAATCGGTCAGAAAATCGGAAACCGATAGTGCGATGCGATTGCGCTTAACATCGTACATCAGTAAGATCTTGATGGCATAACCTATATGCAGCAAGAACGATGTCTCTGATTTAATATTGTTTTTTGGGGGCAGAATTATAGATCCGTCCGCCGCATATGTACGAGTGTGTGCGTAAAAATTATCTCGTTCAGAGATTTTTGATGATATTTTTTCACAAAAAGGCCATGACGATTAAATCCATGACGTGTAATTTGCTCGATAGCCACCCAGAATGCGACAGACATGTGCGTTGTGTCGATCATAAGAGTCGGTGGAAACATGGGGCCGATTGTCGGGCCTATAAAAAGTCCGTCGTGTGCGGTCGCTGTAAATCGAATTAATTTACTTTGATGAAGTTGTACTTTTATCCGCCAGGCCGATCTCTACATGTTAATCGAATTAATTAGCTTTTAAATGAAATTGTAATGAAGCATAAATGTGAAATTTGGTTAAATCTGTGCAATATCGACATCTGACTACCGATGAGTAATGAAATCGCACCTCTGGTTAAAAACCTCCAATAGTTATGATTATTCCTCCTTATACCACAGAACAACTGATAGATACTAACCTACTTATACTCCTTAATTAAGAAATGCATTGATTTTAAAAACATATACAAGTTCCATAATATAAAAATTCAAAACGAATACCTATTGATTTTTTTTTATTAAATTATGTTTATTAACTACGGTAGTGTTCAAATGCTTTTACTGATTATTATTCAAATCTTTACGAGTAGGTACTTTGTATGTAGTATGTTCGGCTCAAAACTTGCAAGTTAAATTTGATCCACTCGCCAGTGTCCGATTGAGCTGTAATTTGGTATAAACCTTTAGCTCTGATGACATTGCAATTATGCATAATTAGTAGGTATCATTGTAATTCCAAAACAGCCGTTGCAACAAAATGGCGGATTACATATTTTTGTACAGTCCCCTCAATATGGGAATTGAATGAAAGGACCGAGTTGCAGAATACAGTATCTTATGAAAAAAATCAAATACAAGCTGGCCGCCATCACTAAGTGGCGGATTACATATTTTTGTACAACCCTCTCCAATACGGGAATCAAATGACTTTGTAGAAAAAGCTTGACTTTGTAGAAAATTGAAGAAAGAAATTACTTCATACTGGAATAGTTGCATTGCTTAAAAAAAAGTCTATTGTATAGTCGACTTCATAGATTTTATGTAGGTATAATACTCTGTTCAGTTCTCGCCGCAAATTCTTTTCTAGATCTTTTACATAATGACACCGAGTGCCATGAACTGGCAATTTGAGTTTAGGATAAAGAAAAAAGTCTGCTGGAGTCATATTGTGTGAATAAGTAGGTTGCCCGATGGTATTCTTGAGTTTTTGGTCAAAAATTCGTTCACAACGATGGCCTTCTGCGAAGGCGCATTCATCATAACAGCTCATATACGTCCTCCGCTCGAAGCTACCCTAAGTCGACTTCACATACACCTTTGAATTTCTTCGCAGATGTATGCAGGTTGCCTCACGATGTTTTCCTGCACCGAAAGAGCGTCGGAGGTCGAAGGCACGTTATTGTGATACAAAATCTATTTTTATTTCCACAAATTGTTGGCTTTTTCGTCGAATTTGCTCTCTGAAACGTCGCATAACGCTCAAATAATACTTTTTATTTCCAGTTTGACCTTCTGGCAAGAATTCCGAGTGCACAACACCACGATAGTTAAAGAAAACTGTCAACATGACTTTGAGTTTTGATCGACTTTGGCGTGGTTTTTTCGGCTTGGTTCAGTTGGAAGACGCCACTCCGAAGCTTGTTGACTAGTTTGCATGTCAATCAGATCCCGGCTACCATATCAGGGAAATACCTCCAAAGACATAGTATACCAATCTTCAAGTCATCAAAATCATAATCGGTCCATTCCTTTGGGTGCTATGATGCCGCCGGACACAGATAACCATGTAAAACTTATAACACCCCTTTTTTTCCGTCGGTACTCGGGGGTTAAAAACAGTACTGTATTTAATCGAGAAATAGATGCGGCTCAAATTTCGCGCCTAAATGGAAAACAGTTGTGCCAATATAACAACAAAAAAATCAAACAATTGATTTTGGAACCATAAACAAATCATTCACTCCCGATACTTTTTTAAACAGAATGTACCTTATTACATAATCTTTGAGTTCCACTATAGAATATACTCGTACATCTCTCCTAACCTGCGATTTACCCCATTTTGTGTTTTGACGGTTGGAAACTTTAGGGCAACTTACAAAACTATGTTTTATACAATCATCTGTCGAGTATTTGAAATTGGCAGAGAGGAGACAAAACCATGTTTTAGTGTTGGTATAAAATTGGGGCGTAGGGGGCGGTCCGCCCCGTTTGTCAAGCACCAGGGGGTGAAAACGACAGATGCGTACAAAATTTCTATCTGTAAATACAATATATATCAATAAATAAAAAAAAACCGCCTACTTTGAAACACATCGCAACTATAATTTCATTTTTTCCAATAACGTGGAACACAACACTACCGCCCGTGTCGCATTGTGGACCCTACTTCACGCGCCCTAAAAGGGCAGGGAGAACACCGAGGGGTTTTAGTGGGTAGGCCTGGCACTCTGCCGGGTGAGCCCCACACACGCTCGCCGTCTAGCCAACGGTGGGTACGGTGCGGTTGCGCATTTCCCCGCGAGAAAAAAAAAAAAAAAAGGGTGCCAATCTACCCCACGCCGCCACTACTGCCATGTTTTAAACGCGTTTAGCGTCAAACACATATTTAGTGTGGTGCGGGTGTGCGAGATACCCTTAATGATATGGTTTCTAAGTGCCTTAAGTAAATTATAATTTTAAGGGGACAAAAAGTTCGCGGTCATAGCTTAGCACAGCTATAAAATTAAACTTTAACTAAAGATTTATATATTTTTGAAATGTTGATCACGACATGTTTTCTGTATTGATGCCTATTAATAATAATAATAATAATAATAACTCTTTATTAACATACATTTAGTACAAATATTAAGAAGTCCCTGACCACCGAGCTAGACTATTTGTCTGTATTTCAGTAGTCAGTGTCCCCCTCCATAGTTATACAAGAGTAACACATGAGAAGCTATACAAAATAATATCAAAGTAACAAAATAATAATAATGTAATATAATGCTAAAAAAAAACCATTCTATTTTCGTGTGGTGTGTGTGTGTGTGCGTGCGTGTGTTCGTGTGTGTGTGTGTGTATAGGTGAGTATGTGTGAGTGTGTGTGTGTGAGAGCGTGTGCAATTGCAAACGTGTGTATGTGAGAAAAATGATGTGCATCAAATTGTAACGAGATGTGGATAATTAAGTTAGCTGTGAATGTTAATCTCTATTTGTCAAGAGGCTTTCTGTCTGATTATAATCAAGAGTCGATATAAAGCTTTTAATTTTCGACTTTACTTCATAACGTGATAATGAGTATATATTTATTTTATAATTTAATTTATTATAGAGAAATGCAGACAACCACTT
Organism: Schoenobius gigantellus; assembly: GCA_963935595.1. Classification (NCBI taxonomy): domain Eukaryota; kingdom Metazoa; phylum Arthropoda; class Insecta; order Lepidoptera; family Crambidae; genus Schoenobius; species Schoenobius gigantellus. The sequence goes on from OZ012543.1 coordinate 34,693,145, forward strand.
CTTTTGATGTCTAGCGGAGGCAGTGCGTACAATAGGAACTACACAAATATTTCTGTTCCTTCGCTTATCCGTCACCTCGACACTCTTGGGTAGGGAATTACAGTGCGTATTTATTATTAAATTAAGTATATATAATTGCCTGACAGTTAAAACACTAGATTCTTCATAAAGACTTCTAGTAGGATACCTCATTATTTTGAATGCCATTGCCTTTAATAAAGCTCTTTGTGCTCTCTCTAGGTGTATCATATAAGACTTACAGGCTCCACCCCATACTTCAATACAATAATCCAAGAGAGACTGTGCTAACGCGTAATAAATAGTTTTTAAAGACTCGAAATCAGTGATATGTCTAAGCCTACAAAAGGCCCATATAAGTTTCCTGATACGTAATTTAGTAGACTCAATATGATTTCGCCAACAAATTTTATCATCGATGATAACACCAAGATACTTAAGCTCATGCACCTTAGATATTTCAACACAATCACAATCACATAGCTGGTAACATGTATGAATTTTTAGAGTTACTTCATTTTTTATTGACCTAACCAAGGAAAATTGCAGGAACTTTGTTTTGGAAATGTTTAAAGTAAGAAAATTTGAGGCTAGCCAAATACTAACTTTACGTAGACCATGTTCAGCAGCACACTTGGCTTCGTCCCAAGTAGGCCCATCAAATATCAAGGCAGTATCATCTGCGTACGAAAATATTTTACAATTTGATATATTTTGCTGGCATAAATCATTAATATATATTAAGAAAAGGCTCGGACCGAGAATACTACCTTGCGGTACACCAAAAGTCACTGATATCTCTGGACTGACATAATCCCTAATTTTAACTTGTTGTTTGCGATCCATTAGAAAATCCTCGTATATTTTTGAAACTTCACCTCGGATGCCAATCTTGTTAAGCTTTTTGACAAGTTTGGGGACCGAAACAGTATCGAACGCTTTGGCCAAATCCAAGAAAACACCAATACATTTTCTTTTAGATTCAATTTTGTTTACCACATGATCAACTAAGTCACTAACTGCATTTTCTGTATTTTTACCTTGCCTGAATCCAAACTGGTTTTCTGATAATATTTTATTATTTTCTAAAAAACTAATCAATCTATTGTTAAGCACTTTCTCTAGAACTTTAGATAATGGGGTTAACACAGATATTGGTCGATAATTAGACACTTTTTTTCGGTCCCCTCCCTTGTATACTGGTGTAATAAGAGATTTTTTAAAAACTTTAGGAAAAACACCTTGTGTGAGACACATATTAATCAACTTTGTGAGCGGAGTAATTAAAACGCTTTTTGCATATTTAAGTAATTTTGTCGGGATTAAATCGTATCCAGTAGCACAATTGTCTTTGAGACCATATACTATAGAATTAATCTCTGATTCGTCCGCATGTAGCAAGACCATAGAGTTTACTAATGAGGAACCAAAATTCAAGCAGCTATCATCCCCAAGATAATTATTTGAATCTTTAATAGAATCAGCTAACTGTTTGCCAATGTTCGCAAAATATTTATTTATTTCTGAAACTCTAACAATTACCTCGTCAGTCTCACCAGCCACGCTACTGATTAGTTTATTAGCCGGATTTTTAATATTTAAACAGCCAAGTATGGATTTTATCGCACTCCATTTCTCTTTATTTGTCGTAGCATTATTTGATAGTGAAGTCTCATATAGCCGTTTTTGTTTCTTTATTATTGAGTTGCAATAATTACGATAACGTCTATAAGAAACTTCTGCTATATAATTTAGAGGATCATTTTTCAGTTTTTTGTGAAGCTTATCTCGATTCCTAATGCAGCGAAGCAATCCAGGAGTTATCCATGGCTTCAGAATTTTCCTTCGACATGCAACACTGTTTATTTTTGTGTTAGCCTTTATTGTTATGGAAAGCAAATCGACAAAAGAAGCTGCAGCCTCATTGGCGTCAACATGACTATCGATGAAGGAGAAATCAGTCCCTTCTAAGTGTTTTAAAGTTGCAGCGAAATCAAGCTTACGAGTATAAGTATTTGTTTTATGAATTATATTTGGTTTTAAAGACAAGTCCAATAGTACCATACTATGATCCGTGATTGTGGAGTCTATAACAAAAACAGATGCTGATAAATTGGTTTTTAACATAACGTGATCTAAACAGTTATTAATTCTTGTAGGCAAGGTATGGGCCGGCAACATTCCAAACTGTGCAGTAGTATTTAGATATGATTCGCTATTTCTATCTATGTTATGCTGTTTGATATCAATATTAATATCACCTATAAGTACTAAACTATAGCTAGACTTTTTGACAGAGCTTACGATATTTTCCAAGGACATTAGAAATGAGTCTGTATTATAGTTGGAAGGTGAACGGTATGTAGCCAGTATGAATATATCAGGTACAACATTTAATAACAAGAAATTAGCACCAGTTTCAAAAGGTTCGTCAACACAGCACCTAATGCTTTCCTTCACATATATAACTACACCGTCATTTTGATTGTAAGTTTTATGGGTATGATAGGAAATGTAGCCGTCAACCGCAGGTATAGGCTTGTGTTCGTTTAACCAGCACTCAGTAAGTACAAGAATATCAATTTCGAAAGTGAATCTAAATATGTGCGCAATGAAGCTATCTAGATTTTTGTAAATGCTCCGTATGTTTTGGGTTATAATTTTTAGTGAGGGTCCAATTAAAGAGCAGCATGTTTCGGTACTACAACTTACTGCAGTAGCTACAGAAATTTTATCAAAATCAGAGAAAATGCTGGAGTTTACGTCATCCATTTTTTAATCGAAAAATTCCATTGTCACAAACAAAAAAAAAAAATTGAGTTTTATTTCTAATGCTACTACAAAAGTAAAAGTATTTTTCCATTCCCACAAAGCCTCGCAGTAACAGAAAAGGAACAAAAATGTATATTGTTTGTTTGTCAGAGATCTCACACACGTAGGAATAATAATCATCATGTGATAAATGAATAAATATGTAAAGTAGTGCAAGCCATTTTTGGTGTAATAAATGTAGGATAGATGTTACGTGTATATGTGTTAATTGTAAAAAGAAATATTTTCTTTGTATCGAGTGGCATATCATAAGTAAAGAGTTACATCTTTTTTCAAAATTGGATAGTATACTAAAAACTACTGTAACATTGTAATGAACTTTAACTAGACCAATAAAAATAAGAAATGTGTCAGGTGTTGTGTTATGAATAAATATGTAAACTAATGTAAGCCATTTCTTGTGTAATAAGTGTAGTATAGATGTTATGTGTATATGTGTTAATTGTAAAAGGAAATAATTTTTTTGTATTGAGTGACAGATTATAAGTACAGAGTTACATCTTTTTTAAAATTGGATAGTATACTAAAAATTACTGTGACATTGTAATATATTTCTACTAGACTAACAAAAATAAGAAATGTGTCAGGTGTTGTGTCGATATTATCTGATATGAAATTATTAAAAAGTACAAAAAGTATTTGAGTGTAGACAATACTCATTATATATATCATTATTAAAAGTAAGAGATAATAAAAATATTGATAAGAATATAACCACAATTTTAGTCATTTATCTTGATTTAGTTTATTGAAGTCAGTCTCATTTCTTATGAGAAAATGAGGTTTTCCGTCATTTTGTCGTAGAAACACTTGTCCATATGATGTCCAACAGTACTTGAATCCATGATCTTTGGCATAATTTCGTGCAAGGTAGAATATGCGTTGGGTTCTTGGTGTAAGTTTCTCAGATATGTAAACAGACTTTGTGGGTCCCTCAATATCAAAGTGAGAAGTGGTTAATTTAGACTTTAAGACACATAATTGATAGATAGATAGATAGACATTTATTGCAATTCTCCATCACACACATGCGTTACAATCATAACTTAAATAAAAATATAACAATAAATAGGTATACCTACATATACCGTGGCAGTATGTGTGTGCTGCAGAAGTGCAAAAGGTCATGGCTCAGTAATCGCTATCGTACACATCAAAAATGTGTACAAAGCACTGATATTCTGCCACAACCTAAGGCAGGCAGTAAAAAAAAATAAATGGGAGTAAACAAAAAATCGAGCTTTATATATTATAGCTTATTACCTAGAGGTGCTGTTAGGAATTTGGGCTATGTTTGTGTGTGTGTGTGTGTGTGGTAGCACTCATGTACACTCCAACCATGTACCCACCAGACTGCGAGCGAAACAACAAAATCACCAATCTAGATTACAAAGTCCGCCACCAAGTAATCCCTTGGTATACCCTCTTCTTTAAAATTCTTTAAAATGTTTTTAAAAGAAAACTTTGATTGTAACTGTTTCAAACGTGGGGGTATATTATTCCAGCATTTGGTAGCTAGGTAGCGGAAACTGCCAGTAAAAGCGACGGTCCTGTGTGGGTGAGTTTCTAGAAGACCTCTTGCAGAACGTGGGCCGTATTTATAATGAAGTGGAGTAATCTTCAATTTAGAAAACAAGTACAATGGTGCCTTGAACTTAATAATATCAAACAAAAGACAAGCTAGGTGCAAATGTCTTCGAGAGGTCATATTGAGTGTTGCCGACTTGTTTAAATAGGGTGTGATGTGACTCCTTGGCGGTATGTCATTGCAAAAGCGACAACATGCGTTCTTCACTCTCTGCACTAGGCGACGCGTCTTTGATTGCAAACGAGCACCATATATCAAGTCTCCGTAATTTAATTTGGACAAAATTAAGGATTCACAAAGCATGACTCGCATCCATTCACTAAGTAGATTTCTTATTCTGTAAAAAACTTGCAATCGATAAAAACAAGCTCTTACCAAGTTAACTACATGAGACTCAAAGCGCAGGTGACTATCCATCAATATGCCCAGATTCCGAGCCTCGTCTACACGCTTAATTTGCTGATCGTGGATTTTTACAATAGGATTACTATTTGTCGTTTTAGAGATCTGACTTTTGAAACCCATTATTAAATATTTGGATTTGAGTGGGTTAAGAACAAGGCCATTGCGCGCAGACCATAAAGCAACACTCTGGAGGTCCTCATTGAGTTTACTTACGGCCAACTCACTCCTCTCCAAAATGGATGACGTGTATAGTTGGATATCATCAGCATAAAGATGATAACTGGAGTGCCTTATTGTCTTGACAACGTCTGCGGTGTAAATAATAAACAATAAAGGACCAAGGATAGAACCTTGAGGAACACCACGCTCAAGGGGCTTTGATGCTGATGTTAGTGAATTGGCTTTCAATATTTATCGATTTTCAATATTTATTTAGTCAGGATGCCAGATGTCAGGATGTCAGATTAGAATAAGGGTAGTATTAAACGAGTGACTGTGAATGAAAATTTTAAGAGACAAAAATAATTAATTTGGGTTATTGTATTACTAAGTGAACGACTGACTGCGAATGACGATAAATGAACAGAACAGTAACTCATAAACATTTATTCGAGTTACTTCAAACACAAAATGAGAAGTGTCATAATATTTGAGCGACCTAATATTTGTTTGAGTGACACCCAAACAAATATTAGGTCCTGCATTTTTTTCAGTATTTGGCAAATGATTTATTTATATTGAGCGGCATTTTATCTTAAATGAAGTGTTTCGAATAGAAAAACCACTTTGAAAAATACCATAATGATTTTTGAAAATTAATAACGAGAGGAGGACGGGAGCTACCCCGTGTACCACTCCCCCCTCTCGACGATGCGCAGGTTATCGATATATTAATTTTTAAAATTTTCAAAAACTTTATCTCAAAATGTATAGGAAAAGGTTGGGTTGTGTATTAATCATGTTTGTGCCGCACCTTGAATCTATTTAAGAATTAGAAGATGTTAAAATTGGAAGATCTTAATAATATGACTTCAGTGGTAGGTATAGGTTCCCATAGAATAGTAGTATGACACGCTGCGCTCGCTTCGCTCGCTCCGCTACGCATGGTCATGTTCTGAACCTAACCTAACCTACAGTAGGCAACTTTGTCCCCTATCTTCTTTTGTGATGGCCCCCTGTTGGGGGGCTGCGCCCCCCCTTCCCCTTGCTCTTTAGTCTTTTGTACAAAAAGATGCCCTCTCTGTATTTCTAGTCGCTCACATAGTAATTTAGTCGCATGTTTAAAATTTTAATATCCAAAATCGATTATTCATAACCCACTTTTTGTAAGCTCGTTCTGGATTTTATTATTAATTAATATTCGTCGTCAGTTTAGTTAATTTTTCGCTTACTCAAATTCATACCGCTCAAGTTATTAAAATAGTATCTCATCATCAGTCGCTAACTGTTTTTTTATTCGATCGTTTTATTATTCCCTTTAGAATAAATACTTAAACAAGGAAAAGGATAAACAAAATTTAATACAATCACATTTTATAATCATAAAAATAAAGCTCTTGAAAAATAATGACAAAACATGTAATAATACATGATTAGTTAGAAAGGTGCAATTGCTCCTTTAATTGATTAACAGAATAACTTGTTACTTTCAGGACGCCAGCGATGCAGAGTTACCTGAAATAAAAGAAAGTTAAACATAGTTAAAGAGATGCTGACATTCAATCATACTGAATGTCGAAGAGCAAATATTGAGGCAGAGTATGATTGTATAATATTTTTAGTGAAGCAGTATTGTCACAAAAAATAAATAACTATACGTTGAGTTACAAAAATCCTGTCACCACAGACTATCTTTTATTGAGCGGACCCTGCACTTCGACCCCTAAATGTCTTTTGTGCTGAATCGCAGTAGTTATTTTAATAGAAATATGGATTTGGATGAACAAACAATGCATTTGAAACAACATTAAAATTAACATTACGAAAATTTCAGCTCCGGCAGCATTCAAACTTGCGTTCAACATACTGCTTTAACGCTATGTCTATTGGCTTCTGAGGACATTCAGCTATAACGATATCTTTTTAACTAGTCAAATCATAGGATTTAATGACGTATAAACATCCAATTTAGATATCTTCACAGATTTTCGCAACATAAATGTATTTGAGTGCAACTGTTCATATGTAGCTCCACAGAGGTAGAACTTACTTCTTTATTTATTTATTCTTCATGTACTGTGTACAAAGGCGGACTTAATGCCATGGGCATTCTCTGCCAGTCGACCTTAGGGTGATTCAGAATCCAAGGTAGATGTTAAAACAAACAACATTATTCGGAACAATAAACAACTAAAAAAATACGCAAATCAATTTAAAAGTTATAAATATAATAAATGTTAACTATTTATATTAATATATAAATAATAATAAATAATAGTGTTCTGTCGGTAGAAATTGGTACCTACTTAGCCGTAATCAAACTGAATTATAATAGCTACAAATCCTGTGGGTTGTAACAATACTGATGTTTTATTTATTTTCCCAAGGGACTATTTTATGGACCCATGTGTCAGTGTGGACGCTTGCAGTTAAAATTTTGCTAATCTTTCTTTGAAAAGATTTTTAGCATCAAAGTGCATAAAAGAACATACAAAAATGAAATAGAATATTAATTAGTATTATAATAAACTACGGGGTTCAATTGATAAAATTCGGAATGGTTATTTCATTGGCAACATTGTACGTTTTGTGATTGCAAATAAATAGTTTGCCCGATTATAAGGTCACGACCTCGACTAAGCGATAACAAAACAAAATGTGTGGCGTAAATAAATGATAGTGTTAGTGTACCTACAATATATATACAAAGTGCTATTTGTTCAAATTATATCAACGGTTATTAATGCCTAGCGAACCTATTAAATGTCTTAATAAATATGAAGTTCAATCAACAAACAAAATTTATTACCCACTTTATGAGATTAAAATTATTTCTGATGAATTTACATTTAAAATATTTGTAAGAATCTTTAAAAGTAACAATTAAACATAATTGGGTATAAAGCAAATAAATATTAATGATCAAAACGGAAAAAGAAGTAAATAACATTGACATTTTTATAATAAAGAATAAGGCCGTGTAAAGTGGATGTCCTTTGATTTTGTACTTATAAAAAGAAAACAAGCAATGACAATGACATGACAACTGTTATGAAAACAAAGGATGTTCTGTTGTATTATATCTAATCTACCTACCTATATGTTCAAAATTACGTATGATGTAATATCATTTCACAGTTGCTATTTATATAAGATTTACTCACGTGCTTTATTATACTCTTGCACCAAACAAATGTTTCCTCTCGTCCTCTGTATAATCCGCAAACTTGTTTATTCCATATGTAGCAGTGGGATTTTTCTTGTTCGACTCATTTATAACTTGTAAACTTTTACGGAATGCTTCGTAATGTACTTGCTTGTCGTTTTCGTCTTTGTATTGTCTGCTGTAATCTTTTATGAATTGTTCGAACAATACTGGTGCTTCATTTTCAATATCATATTCTCTTCGCGAATCGTCCGCGTCCGCCATTGCGCAGACCAATAATGCGACAGTAACTATGAGCAACTTCATTCTGGTGTTTCCGCGAGAACTTAACACTGTTTACTACAGTACGTTTGGTTTCCAGGTGCCATATTTATAGTAGATTTCCCTGTGCGTTTTATATTTAGGTATACTAATGTTTGACAACAGGCGTTATGTCTTAATGTAAACTATCCATAATCATATTTTAACTACTTAATCTTAGTATAAGCCAATAGGAGTTAAATAATATATAATAAACTTGTCATTTTCCTTATTGATTTGGCAGTAGACTCGTCGTGCCAGTTTTCAAACTGATAAGTTGCTTGTTTAACTTGGAAAATTTATAAAGTCCTAATGCAATTCGACAGATGATGCTAGGCAATCAAGATAATGCTAATGTTTATTATTCAGAGTCCATACTCTGAATGATTATGATCTGTCGAATAATAAGAAATAATATTAAGAGCTGCCAATATTTTTAATTGAAAACCAATTATTTTATTTTTTAAAGTTATATACTACAAAATAAAAAAACGGAACCTTTATAGAATTAGGTAAGAACTTCGTTGTCCGTCTGTTAGTCTGTCCGTCCTAGCACAAGGACCCCGAGATAAATATGTCTATCATTACAGTTAATGACTCATTACACTTTCTCGACACCAAACAATAGCTATCTCATTCCAATTGCCACAAATTAAAAAAGAAGAAGAAGCTATCTCATTCGCTACTGTCAAAAGTGACAAAGTGACATTTTGGTGTAGAGAAATAGGCCTCAACATAATTCACCTACAATGTTACAAGGTAATTTCTAACCATAACTACAAGTCGCTACTAACAATTTAATGCTCGTTCTGCTTTATGCACAGGTAGCCCAACCGACCCAGCATTCTAGTATTACCGCTAAATCTTATCAATTTAAAACGTGTTTTCGCTACTCGACATTGGCAAAATTGTCACACCTGACAGAAGCCATACCACCTAAAAATTGATTGAAGGCCGAGAAAATACTCTCGCGATCCTTGTGCTACGCGTGCAGGAACGTGTAGAGATATCAAACTCTTTATGTGTCTACGGTCTCTTTTTGCTGTGAAAAAATCTTGTTAGTCTAACGCGATCATTGCATTGCATTGCATTTCCATATTTTGTTATTTCGCAAGTGAATCAAAACCTATAGTGTGTACTTCTCGTTGACCTAGAATAATGAAATTAGGCAAGAAGCAATGTCTTAAAACAAGAAAAGGAAAAAATCTGAAAACCGTAAATATGTAGTAAGAAACTTACATAATATATCCCGTATACTAAGATAAGTTTGTACGGAACCCTCGGTGGGCGAGTGCGACTCGCAATTGGCCGATTTCGCTTGGGCCACTTTATTTAGATTCTCATCGTGAAATGGGGCTATCCGGAATCCATTGACATATTGGGTATTTTCCTCTTTATTAACAGCAGTGTGGAGTTATCAAAATCATTTAACGCAGGAGTGGCAGGAGATTTGAATTTACAACATGGACATTCTGGCTATTTATTTCTTTATTTATTTAATCTAAAGATGTACAAAAGGCGGACTTAATGCCTGAGGCATTCTCTACCAGTCAACCAGTAAAAATGTGGGAGAAATTGTAGACGGTGTACGAATTAAAGTCGAAAACGACATAAGTAGGTATATTTAAATTAAGATGAAATAAGTAAACATACAAATAATAGAATATAAATATTAAAAAATATATAAACTACATATAATATATATATATATATATATATATATATATATATATATATATATAAAAAGCTAATATTTTGTCTGTAGGAAGGTGCATATAACTTGAAACCCTTTAATAACCAAGTAAACATTAGAAACAATCAAAAAGAGATCTTATAAAATAGCATCCTATACATAGGTACACCTACTTACATCATCATCATCATCACAGCTCATATACGTTCCCACCGAGGGGCACGAGCCTACGCTAACAAGTTATGTTAGGGCGATTAGGCCTTAGTCAAACCATGCTGACCCAGTGCGGATTGATTGTCTTCACATACACCTTTGAATTACTTCGCAGGTGTATGCAGGTTTCCTCACGATGCTTTCCTTCACCGTAGGAGCGTCAGATAAATACCTACTACATAATAGGTAATAATTAAGTCTAATATAATTTGATTACCTACATATTTACAGTACGATCTTTGTTATGTATGTATCTAAAAACACGAATTTCTGAGAATTTGAATTTTTATATAGTTAATTGAATTTCAATTTTGGAATTTATAGGGTTTTTGAGGTACCGGCAACCTCGCAGGATTAGATAGCAAGCTTCATTAACTACAACATTTGTTCTACGACGATGTTAGCTATCTAATCCTGCAAGGTTGTCGGTACCTCAAAATTTACCCTGTAGGTATACGAAATATTCGAAATATTTTTCGTATCGTAACTTCGGCTGAAATACAATAACCGAAATCTAACAATTTCAAAATTTTGGTTAATTTGTAAAAACTAAGTCAATGCAAATCCTGAACTTGAATTACATCCCAAGTGTAATAACTGACTGTAAATTATTAGTCGGAACTTGGCACCCATATACGAGTAGATATCAATTCTTTTGTCGGCGAAGTCAACAACGACGCATATTCTTAATATTGTATTTGGCTCTCATTTCACATTTATGTTTTTGATGGGATTAATATATACTAGGCATAACTTCTAGGTGTAACCCTAGGCTGTGACGTATAGGTACAGTTCATAGATCCCGTATTACTATAAGTGAACAGACTATTTGGTGTGAATTGTGATTTTGAGTGTTTTTACTAGTTTCAAATGTTCACATCATAGTTATCGCTAGCGGGAACTGCATTTTGCCATTCTAACGTGTTAATTCTTTACGAATTTTTGTTGGTTTTGTCCTATTAGAAAACATATTTTATTATAATTTGGATGTCAAGTTACTTTCATAATTTCTAATATTTCTATTAATTAATAATGGTCATTTTATTATTTAATATCGCATGCGATATGAAGCCCCCGTGAAGCAGTTAGAATTCAAAAATCCTTGTTTAATTTGGACTTTATATGCACTTATTGACGTCAAAAACAAAACAAAAAAACAAAAACGCTCTACGAGAAAAAATTGACGGGTTGCACTCCGGGAGTGCCGGCAGAAGTGAAAACTTAAGTATTAACGTTGTGCGTTTTGGATATTTTGGAATGGTTATGGAATAACTTTGCACGAATTGCTTTAATTATCAGAATAAAAGTACTATCTTTTATGTGGTAGAATACAATATTTATTTATTGCGCTATCGTACACAAACATGACAATTTATATTACATTAAAAAGTTTATCCCTCAGAAAAATCAACTTCCTGTTGTAACGTTGTGCGTACTACATAATTATATAACTAGTAATAATGAATCAAAATATTTACAATTAAATTAAAAATATGATCAAAACAGACATTAATATACTACTTAAAAACGTAATTTTATAACAAATAATTAATATTTAATTTATACTAACTTACCTAATTAATATTTACAACAAAATCAAATAAAAGCACAATTTAGATTTTTCCTAAAAAAGTAAATAAATTGATTAAAACTGTCTCAAGTGACATGTGACTTCCAGTACTTTTGCCAGCCGCTATTGTTCTCGGCCGGCTTACGTGAACCCCTCACCGCACCTCGACAGTTCCTGCGGCCATTTCAGCATCCTCTACCGACGGGGGCGCCACCAGCTCTACAGTCTGATTTTTAATTCGACGGAATTCTGACAGATATCATCCATAGACAAATCAGATATAAATAACCTTTTCTGCTTCGAATTTTTTAAATATTTAATAATAAAAAATTAGAAACAGAATTAGATCAAGTAATGACATTGTAAATAGTCTTTGTTTTGTGCATTCAATGCACACTAGATAGAAAGTGCTAAATAAACAGAGTAAAACAACATATTTCTGAAATAAAAATATTTATTAATTATCATCACTTATATCATCATTGTCGTTATCATCATTAACTCGGATTATAAAAGAATTACACACACTATCCAGCAGATCATTAAGAGGATCCTGTTATGGTTTATGCATTCTTGCCATTTTTCAGTTGGGATATTATATGCCCTCTAATATAAATTGTTTCACTTTGCGCAATTCGGACCGCGGTGTATGACGCGTCGTAAATAGTTTTTTAATTTTAGATTTGACATATTGTTATATTGGCTCATAGAAGAAACAAAAATTTTACAAACGTAGTGGTTTTTCTAAAAAAGGTTGGCAGCCTATGGATTATTGAACAGGGATCCCAGTAATAGAAAAATAATTTCCTTGACAATTATTGTAACTTCAATAATATGATATTAAACAATGTAATTACCATTTTAAAATTATCAGTAATTTTTTAAGTCTCAGTTTTTCTAATTGAAACCTTAAATGCTATAAAGGTTTATTTTTATTTTGCTAAAATGCTCTCCCTTTTTAGGTAGAGTTTTTCAATGTCACTTCTGAAATGTCAGAATTCCTTCGAATTAAAAATCAGACTGTAGGACATGATGACCGATCGAGTGTCTGCTTGTTTTATTTGTATTTATAATACTTAATTAGGTATATTGCTCTAATACATAAATATTATGATTATTTTATTTTGTCATTATAATAAATACTAGTAAGATGGACGTCACAATCATGTGGAAAAGTTACTTAATGACATCTAGCGTCACGGTACAACAACGTTTGTTCCTTTTTTGTTTTTATTAGGTTCTCATAGTCTTACACGTTTTATACTTATTAACATATTTTTATCATTAATATACTTTAATTACATAGGCAATTAATAACTATTAGATTATTTAAATAAATATGTAATGGTGGCGACAGGAATTTTAAGACTTGTACAACATACTCTAGGTCTGTTTTACAAGTCATAAAATAAATATTGTGATTGTTAGTACATTGAAATTGAAATAATGTAAAAAATTGAACATGCATTTTGTAAAATACACTAGCAATAAGCCAAACCTCGTGTTGTATTTTAATTTCCGTGTCGTTGTTGAGTACCTATTAAAATATAAAAAAAACTCTCTGGTGATTGGAACTTTTACTAGCAGTATCTCTATCAATAGCTTTTATAGGGATACTGCAAGTAAAAGTTCCAATCACCAGAAAGAGTTTTTTTTTATTTTGGTCTTCGTTTACGAGGAACCAAGTAGCTGTTTTCAAAAAGATGTGATAAAACATTTTAAACCTTGTTTCTTCATATATCCCGAATCAAGATGTCTGCAAAAAACAAGTAAGAATGAAAAAAGTCGACTCTATGTCTGTTCCATATATGGAATAGCCTTCTTGAGAAGAACAGGCAAGAACTCAAGGCAACTCGGAAGGTGTAATTTTTTTCTCTCCTCTTTGTGATTTACAATTTAGGTTTCGTCACATAGTAGTCACAATAATGACTGCAAGATAAAAAATACAATCGGTATGCTTACATACACTGAGACTGTCGAAAAATGTAGCTGAAGTTTTGGAGTGATTTTTTTACTGTTTCGTAACCAGTTGTCAAACAACACGTATGTGTATTCCTATTCAAAATGTTTCAAATGTCAAACAACACGTACAGTGAATTTACAGTTATTTTACCTCTTAATTCATATGTGGATGACCTTTATTGTCATAGCAATAGAGGCGCTCTCAGAGGTAAAATACATGTGAATGCACTGTATGTATAATGCTTCAAAATAATTTTTTTTTATTTGTGATTCCATTTCGAAGCTTCTTTGAAGAATTTACAGTAGGTATACTATGTCTAATTATACAAAAAGTAAGTATTTTTTCACTCCCTTTGAATTTGGGATGAACAATATATGAACGCAAAACAATGTGCTTTACTTAGTAATATGGTATCATGAGGAAAAGCTCATTCCATATCCATATAGTTAACCAGTCATAATTATTATGTGCGTTGTAGTTAATGTATTTGCTTAGCTATTTATTAGGTATAATTACGTGGGTTTATCGTCAAACAGATGTGCTCACATTTGGGTAAAAGACGGCCACATCGCGAGTCAAAAGGATGTTACGTATTGTACGTGCCGCTTTGAGGCAATTGTGTGTGGAAGTCGCGTATTTGGTTTACTACTGTAAGTCAGAATTGTAATTCGATAAAGTTTTTTGTAGATTTTTGTTGTTGATATAGTATGAGTCTAAGCTTCATATTAATCCCTGATTATAAAGATAGTAGAATGGTGTAGTTTGCTTCTATCAAAGCAAATGATGAGAATCTGAGCATTTGCTTTGCTTTGATAGAAGCAAGTCTTCTGTTTTAAAATCAAGTCATTGTCAATAGATTCTTAACATTTTGAAGGTTCTCATTAAGGCTAATTTGGTAATTACTATGAAAAGTTTAATGACCCTGAAGGAAAGTTTGCCCGGCATCTAGGCTTTCATGAAGCCCTGTCATAACTAATAAAACTTTCGAAGATTGTCAATACTAAACTTCAGAGACACATGTATATACCACGACTATTAAGGTTAAAAGGGGGCTCGGACTTTGTCCTTGTTGGTCAAGATTCTCACAGGAACTCAAGTGGAGAAACTCACGTGGGAGGGTGGGAGGTCCGCCTGCACTTGTTCTTCTGGAGACTGATTGCTAAACATATTATTTTTGGAGGCTACGCAAATTGATGCACTGGTACAAAGAAGGGTGTTCATCAGTCACTGTTTGTATATGTCTGTTTGTTTCTTTGTGGCACTATATTGGCCAAGCGCGTGGAGCGATTTTGATGATCCTTATGTCAATCGAATCGTTTAAATTTGCGAGTTAATACGTAATAATAACAAAATGCGTAAAAAAAATAAAATAATGCGAGTGTCACCAAAGACATGACAGTTATCGAAATCAAATATGGCATTTGTAGCTCCCACCTCAAAACCTTACTCCATGTCATAGCCTGTAAATCAGAGTTTTATTCCCAATCCTCTATCAGTCAGGCAGTAAGTTTGTGGAATTATATAATAATATACGAGATATATACGAGAGTGTGTCACTGTTGGCTCGTTTAAACGCCGTGTCAAGGAGCACTTTTTGACACTGGAAATCACGTGAAGACAATGCAAGTATATGTAAATATAATATATATATATGTATTTATATATTATTATTATAGGTACTAATTAAACTTAAATTTTACATTTTTTTAAGTCTACTTATTATTTTACCTAATTCACCGGTCGCAGGGCTGCTGGCTAAAATTTCTCAAGAAATAAGCAGCACCTTTGTACTTATGTTTCCATAAATTATGTTGTTACTTATTTTAGCTCATATTATGTTATTTTGTCATATTCTGTGTGTACAAAAATAATCAATAAATAAATGAAAAAAATAATGGCACAATGGCGACCATCAGGCGTCATATTGTAAAAAAAAGAAAATTAGTTGAATTTCACTATTTTTTATTTTCATTAATAATTAAAGAAATAAATATAACTATGTAAAGTCGTATAGCTCATGTGAGAGCGCGCGCAAGTATAGTCACAAGCGTACTTTTTTTTTCGAGGGGAATGCGTGTCCGCACTGTACTCGCCGTTGGCTAGACGACGAGCGTGTGTGGGGCTCTCCCGGCAGAGAGTCGGGCCTACCCACTAAACCCCCCGGTGTTCTCCCTGCCCTTATGGACGCGCGTGATAGGGTCCACACTGCGACTAACACCTATGTACCAACGTGCCCAAGTCACAAGCGTACTAGTAATTTCTAGTAAAAGCAATTAAATAAAATTTTAAATTTAA
The DNA here is from genome assembly GCA_963935595.1 of Schoenobius gigantellus. Classification (NCBI taxonomy): domain Eukaryota; kingdom Metazoa; phylum Arthropoda; class Insecta; order Lepidoptera; family Crambidae; genus Schoenobius; species Schoenobius gigantellus. The sequence goes on from OZ012543.1 coordinate 34,709,347, forward strand.
TTTTTCAGTCCTCAGTTTCCAGTTTTCTTGAGTCCTTGACCATTACTCCATTTGATGGTTTGTAAAGAGAATTCTAAAGGTGGAAGCGGGTTTTACCATGTTAGTCTATTGGCGTCTGCTATGAGTTTGCAAATCATCCACAATTATGTAGAAAGTATCAAACATTCAATGGCAATGTGGAATGAATGGCCTAAAAAATATTATCGTCTTTTTGCCACATACTTCACTGAGTACCACAGAACCGCGCTTCTCTTACTACTATGAATAAAACAAAAACGTTACTCATCATTAGTTAGACACTAATCACTATTAGGTACCTTCTGTTTTTTTCCGTGACAAACTGCAGCAAACAAAGGCAAATCGTTAATCGTCAAACCACACTTAGGTAGGTAGGTACTCTGCGCTACACGACTCGGTCGCGAGCTCTATTCCGAACAAATATTTATGCTATTCTCAAACATTTTCACGAACATCATTTATTAACTGTAGAGCGCTGTCGAATGACTTTAAGCCGACATAAGAGATTCTCGATGATAGATGATAAGTTAAAACCCGTCCATAAGGCTCTATCTACTTAAGAAACAATTTGTAGCATGGAAATTATAACTTTGACAAGAGGAGTGGTTGGAGGGAACACACCGCGGAGACGGCAGGCCCCGTTTGCTGGGGTAATAATGGAGACGTCCTCGATGAGTCCCGTTTAATTAACTTCAAAATGAAGCTGTGGCTCTCTAACTTTGGCGTGGAGTTTGCGCCAAAGAAATAATAATGAGCCCCGCGTCATCCGCTCGACTGGAGCGATGGTGTAGAGCGATTTTTAATAAATATTTTCTCACTAGAAGAATCCTTCCTTTAAGTTCGGTGATTCAGTTGCGTCTGGTGGATTTAGCATTACTCTTCTATAAAGCATGCAATTCAAGTTTTTTATACGATCAGCAGTATTGAACTGATTTATTCTTTTATCTGGGGCATTGCAGTAGCAATCTTTGCGGTTATCATTTTTTAGAAAAGAATTTTATGATTTCAATTTTATACGATATAAACGCCCAAAATTTATAACAATTTAGATTTCTGCCCTCTACGTTAAATAAAAATGTTTTAGTATTTTTTTTATTTAATCTAGCAATTCATCTTGCAAGCTCTTGGTAATGTTATTCGTATACATTTCTTAGTATTTATTTCTACAATAACGCAGACAGAATATTTTTTATCGATGTTGGTATGTAGAGATATCATTGGAATATGACGGAGAATTATTATTTTATTTTATTTGTTAAACAATGTTTCAACAGCTTGATATTCGTACATTAAAACAAAAAAGGACATTACATAACATAAGCCAATTAAAGAAACACATTATGTTCACAACACATGTACAAAAATAGGGTAGGTACTCAATACAATAAAAAATAAATAAATAATTGGAGGTATTAAAATTGCAAAATCAAATTAAATTAAAATTAAAATAAATTAAATTAAGTCAAATTACATTATATCAAATAGAAATTATATTAAATCTTATTAAATTAAATCAAATTAAATTAATTCAGGTCAATATAAATTGGGGTGCGATGTCAGACAACCTCCTTGTGGTGCACCCTGGGCAACCCGGCAGATTCTCTGCCGCGGGCTAATAGTCTGACGAGAGGACCCCCATATGGGGCGTGGGATGGCCGGTTTCAACCCGGCGGGCCACTTCGTGTGGCCACCCGCTTCATGCGGGGAAGGGCGAGTATAAATAAAAGTAGTTATGCTCAAAATACGTTACAGAACAAGGTACTTAATATTTTAAAAAGTTTTCACAGATATTGGAAACTGATATGGGACGATATTATAATAAGTATATCGAAATAATCATACAATATGTTACTTGGAACGAAATGTTATTTCTACGAACCACATGATACTATTTCAACGTTCAAATTTATTAATTAGCTTCCCACTAATAGATTCATTAATATACCGAAATATTCTTTAGTCGATGTTAATAAATTTAGAGTCTGTAAGAGTTCTTGTTCTTCTTCTTGGATTTATATGGACTAATTTGCTTCTATTTATTTTTTATTTAAGCTTTCGATTATTAGGTTCAGAAAGTCATAATATCGTTCAAAGTTATTGATGTAATCTAATTGATGAACTATATTTACTTATTCTTTATTTGCTTACTTACATAATGTATGTATAATGACAAAATTAATGTATGTTGTATTTTTAATACAATTAATTCACACTAATTCACAGTACTGCTTACATTTACGAAACGTAATGAACGTAATAATAATAGTGATAGTGAAATGCAGAATAATTATTTACTATTTAAGATATACTAAGTTTTTTACTATTTAAGTTATACTGAATATTTTAATATTATTTCAAGGAAATCTTTTCTGTGGTAAAGTTTGTTTCATTTAAAAATTAGTTTATTTAAAAAAATACATAATATGTTTAGCTAACATTATTCGTATATTTTAACGATAACATTTGCATAGAAAATCGACCTTTTTTAATTAAAGTACTATCTGTGCTTGCAGTTTTGAGTTTTATCTGATACATCAATGTTAATGCTCACTTGTGAGCCAAAAAACCACACTTAATTCAAACATTACCAGGAATTTTAGTTGAAGCGCGATAGTGTTGCCAAAAGTTCGTCGCAGTTAAAACTTTATGATAATTAGTGGAGCGGGCTAATTTCAAAGATCAAGCCGGGAGAATGGAGAATTGTCAGTTGTCCATTGGTGTGGGTTAGCGTTAAGACTGCATTATATCTCTGATTGGCAAAGAGTTAACTTACCTTTTGTCATTAACATCCAGCCACAGTACACCACCGGTGAGCATGCGACTTGCACAAAATGGGAGTTGCGTCCCTTTTCACCAGAATTGGCACAGTGTAAGCTGGTAAGGAGCACCAGCATCAAACGTTGGCGCATCGATTAGGCGGGCTTGCATTCCGTAACATGTCCTTAGGAATACCGTAGACACTTAATTATTTAAAGCTTATTTAATGGCAATCGGTCTTTGTCGCTGCTTTTATTGTTAGCTACTAACTATTGGATAAGTAACTATGTAGGTTCTGAAATATCGTAAGATGACAAATCGAAAAAAATATGAAGAGTAAAGATATAATTATAAATGTTAACAATAGTAGATTAGTAGCTAAGGGCTGTAAGGCATCAATTGCAGCCCGAGATAATTCAATCAAGGCGCACGAGCGCAGCGAGGGCGCCTATATTTCGAGGGTGCAATTGGTGCTTACACCCGAGCTAACTACTCTGCTTTACATCTCGATTGTGAGGTAAGTAGGTCCTTATTACCCCCAAATAGGGCTTGTAGGTGACCAATAAGCGCTCTAGGGTAATAATATAGCTTGGAAAGCCCTAGGGCGGTAAGTAATTAAAAAAAACACTATTTCAAAAAGTTCGCGTACATCTAACCATCATACTGGCAATAAATTACTTACAACCCTAGGGCTTTTCTAGCTACATTATTACCCTAGAGCGCTAATTGGTCACCTACAAGCCCCATTTGGGGGTAATAAGGACCTACTTACCGAACATGAGAGATGTAAAATTACGTATCAACACCCAAGTTTGACATCTTTATTTCGCTATAATTGATTACGAATAGAGCAAACTAACAAAATTTTTACTTGCGGCTTTGCTTTTTCTACATTGCCTAATGAATATAATGTTTTTTCTTGTTTTTAATATTGTTTGCAATTTATTTAGCATATCAAAATAAAATGCAGTCACAAATAAAAAAAACCGGCCAAGAGCGAGTCCGACTCGCCCAACTACTTAGTACTAGATCTCGTTCAAACCAATTTTCGGTGGAAGTTTGCATGGTAATGTACATCATATATTTTTTTTAGTTTTATCATTCTCTTATTTTAGAAGTTACGGGGGGGGGGGGGGCACACAGTTTAGAAAAAAATGATATTAGAAACCTCAATATGATTTTTGAAACACCTATCTATAGATACCCCACACGTATGGGTTTGATGAAAAAAAATTTTTTTGAGTTTCAGTTCTATGTATGGGGAACCCCAAAAATTTATTACTTTTGTCTATTTTTGTGTGAAAATCTTAATGCGGTTCACAGACTACATCTACTTACCAAGTTTCAACAGTGTAGTCCTTATAGTTTCGGAGAAAAGTGGTTGTGACATACGGGACGGACAGACAGACAAACAGACATGACTAATCTATAAGGGTTCCGTTTTTTGCCATTTGGCTACGGAACCCTAAAAATTGTTTGAGGTGTGGATTTTTTTGTATTAATATTAGTATATAGAGTAAACTTACAAAATTTTTACTTGTGGCTTTGCTTTTTCAACATTAACTAATGAATATAATGTTTTTTCTTGTTTTTAATATTGTTTGCATTTTATTTAGCATGTCAAAAGAAAATGCAGTCACAAATAAAACATTGCGTTTGAGGTGTGGATTTTTATTGTATCAATATTAGTATTTATAATTTGTTACAGAAAGATGAATCCTTGAAAAATGGTTTGTTCTACTATCCACAGAATAATATAAAAAAATAGTATGATAGGAGTATGCCAGAGTCTGATGTGGCCTGGCAATTGCACACACGGTTAGTTCTCTTATTTTTTTACATACGACAGGGAAGCTCTTAGCCTCACTCTTAACTCACCTGATGGTAAGTGACGATAAGGCGGAAGGTGGAAGCAAGCTCCACCTGGACTCCTCAACAATAACAAAATCATATTTTACTAAACTAAAGCCTATGCGGAAGAATCCACTATGCCGTTTTATAAATCTAGCAATTTACAAGAGTTCCGAGTTCAACGAAATTTTGGCAACTCATTCAAAGCTGTAACACAGCAAAACGAAGTATCACGTAGCTTAATTATAGAATAGTGCGTGGACACCGTTCCCAAAGCTGAGGTGGCAAAGTGAGATGGCACTCGAGAAATACTCAAATGTTGCTTCCCCACAAATAACTTCGCAACTAAATCGCAGCTATGGATGGAATTTTGCCGCAATTAGACTTAGGGCTATCGAATGTTATGTTGATATGGAAATCTAGTTTCTGGTGTAAGTTTAGAATTAAAAAAATTTATTGGAGTGTAAGAAACTTAATGGTAACTATAGGAATGTAAGTATGTATAAGTTTAATCATAATGTTGAATTAATAAGTGCAATGATTAAAGATTTTGAGAAATGTAGGGAAAGTAGATGGTGGAAATGAATAATCCAATCGTTGAATTCTACAAATTTTTTGGGTATTACACTAGATTCTAGATTGCAATGGAATTCACATATTGAGTCCTTGACGAACAGATTTAGTTCCGCGGTATACGCAGTAAAAAAAATAAGACAACTTACTGATGTTGAAACGCCAAGATTAATATACTTTAGTTATTTTCACAGTATCATGTCATATGAGCTTTTATTGTGGGGATCAGCTGCTAGTATAGAAAGTATTCTTGTAGTGCTTCAAACAAAACAGATTATTTCTTGCTATTCTGTAAAAGATAAAACCTTAATAATTTTTATTATTTTTGCTACAGTTAATACGTTTTTTGCTGCTACATCTGCTACATTAATTTATACTTTGCACTTGATTTTTCTTATAAAATTATTTACAAGAAACACGAAGTGCAAACTCTTAAAGTGTTCTAAATGGTTTTAATAATATCAACTAAATGAAAAAGTGGCATTACTATACCTTAGATCATTTAGCCTACAACGTAATACTCGTAAAATAGCTTGTCATCATGTCGCCGTTACAAATATTAAATCTATGTAAATTATTATGTGAAGTGGTCATTGATAATTTTTGTAAAGAAAGATTTAACACATATAAATATTATATACCCACACTAATATCCAAAGTAATAGGTATGTTGTTTAATAAATTGTTTAACAACAATTGAAATTACCTCAAAACTCGTTTTAATAATAAAAATATCTTATTATTAATACGAGCTTTCGATATTTCATGTCAACCTACTAAGATCAAATGCTGTATTTAAAATTTGAGATCTGAGGCGCGATATTGAAATCGTCGCTTGATTGGAAGTTATTAAAAAAATGTTTCAATTACATCTATAATAATATATATATAATCGATCGATAAGTTATAAGATCCTCCCTCATGTTGGATTATCTATAACTGAAACTCTATCTACACCAAAACTCTTTGCGCAATCAATAGTGAAAATTTATATGTGTAAAAGTATGTTTCTGCCGTTACTAAATAAGGCCCTGACACCACGGAACACAGAAACCTCTTTCTGTGTTCTGTGCCTGACACCACATGTGGAAATGAACAGAGATGTCTGCACCGGAGACTAGGGATTACGTTTTTCAACTACTGTCTTTCCACCAAAGCTTATAATTAATGAAGGTTAAGCTTATTTGAATGAATACATTTTTATAACAGTTTTGTCTCAATTGTGTTTGTTACAAACATTTAACGAATACTCGTAACTCACTTTCTGCAATCCATATTGCGCGTGGACTTCTTACCTATATACTTGGACTAAATATAGACAGCGTTGTTCTGATTACCTTTAGATAACCTTTAGTTTGAGGGTGCGCAAATCTCTTCAAAACAAAACAATATAAGAACCTATTTGAATAAATAAATATTATTATCACGTCTGTTCTCTCTAAAGGTCAGGCGGAGGTGTATAGGTTGATATATCGGGTTAATTTTCCATCAGGCGCCAAATTTTGTATGCTTGTTTAGACAAGCAAAATGAACAACTTTTACAATGGAACCAAACTCGAAATCGCGAAAAAAAATCAGCTGTTCCATACATTTAGGTTCAATGGATGTTGAACATTTGTATGGAACAGCTGATTTTTTTTCGCCATTTCGAGATTGGTCCCATAGTAAAAGATCTTCATTTTGCTTGTCTGAACAAGCACACAAAATTTGGCTCCAGCTGGAAAATTAACCCGGTATAAATAAACATCCACACTTTGTCAATACATTTAAGTCCAATGTAACAAGGTGTGAGCTCAGACATATTTTAACTGGTTGTGGGGGGTGAGCCTATAGCAATAAACTTTTGTCTGACCCAGGGATCGAAACGGAGATCTTGTGTTTAGCAATTGCTAACTTGTGATCGTGTGCAAAGGTTCTACTCGGATTCGCGTAACGATGCGGTTCTACTCGGATTATAAACATTGCAAAATACAAAGATAAATAAAATGTATTTAAGCTATATCAATAAGTTTGAAGTACTATAAAATCTTTGAATGAGTAATGATGATTGCAGTTCTGGCCACTTCAAACTTAAATTTAACCTGCAATTAAGGTGTGATATTTCAGAGTGAAATTTGTTTCATATGATAAATAATTTTAACATACCTTTTTTGAAAAATGTATAAGTTACGATTATTAGACTTTTCATGAAATAAATAATCATTATTTCATTAATTTTAACATAAAAACAAATTTCAAAGAAATTAATAAGAGATGAACCTGTCTGTATACTAAAACTATGCAATGAATGAATGATCTATATGGAATTACTAACACGCATAAATCCTTATACGACATATAATTACGTGCTTCTCTAAGTAGGCTCTTGATTCTATTTATAGGTAACTTTTATACAAAAAAAATTTATCAAGAAAGCCTGTTTAGCTCTTTTATTAATAAACACAATTTAATTTGCTGGAGGTATGTGCGGAGTGCTTTTGAGGACTGTGTGTGCTCATTATTATAAATACTTGTCTTACAGTTGACACTTTACAATTTTAATATAAAAAATATGTTATTTTGATTCTTACAATAGTTGAGCATAAAGAATAGGACTAGTTGCTGCGATATTGGATTTACTTATAGAAATTTACGTGATCCGTCTTATAATCGCTTGAGTGATGCTGAAGTCATTAGAAGTCCGACTGTGCACATTTGTATTTATATTCTTACCTTAGTTTGCAGAAAAAATTACGAGTAAGCAGCGTCATCAACAAAGGATATGCTTTTTCCACTCTTATTTTTATTTAGATAACAGAGATCATTAATGTAAATCAAATGTAACGTCGGTCCAAAATACCATTTTGGGGTACATCAAAAGAAGTATTTAGGTATCAATTGATTTTTTCTTGCAGCGAAAATAAAGATTGATATGTTTACATTTAAACATTTTCGTATATGAGCTCCGATGTGGAACTAACGCAGCGGAAATAGCCCGCAATATCAATGCTGCTGATGTGATAAAGCGATTTATCGATATGTACTGTTAAAAAGTTGACTTTTTGAGCTATCTTTAATTTTCGAGTATGTTTTGAATGTTGGTTTTGTTATTTTTGATATTGCTAATAGAATTGATCTCGATAAAATTTTAATGTACCTACCTATTATCTATACCTATAAAATGCTTGGTCCTGAATGACTGACTGACTGACGGATCAACGCACAGCCTAAACCGTTGATCGTAGAGACTTGAAACTTGGAGGGTGTGTTCTTTGTATGACATAGGCGTCCGTTAAGAAAGGATTTTCTGAAAATCTATCCCTAAGGGGGTGAAAATGGGGGGAAAAGTTTGTATGGGACATCGTGATTCCGTTTTCGAATCTACTTCAAATGTTGCATAAACTTTCTTTAACAGAATTAATGGAAGACGTGTTTCGTATTTTATTGAAATTCATCCCCAAACGGGGTGAGATGGGGTGATAAACTGATAAAATGTCAAAATCGACATTGATGCCGTTTTCATGGTTTTTCGGGTCGTAGATTACGAAATTAACATCGATTCGACCGAACATCATCGATCGAACACCACATACCATCATCTCTATCTTTCTTGTTTATTTCTTTGTTTGTTTCTCTGTTTGTCCGGAAAGATCTCCGAAACTACTGGACAGAATTTGATATGGCTTACACCACAATGCTTAGAATTTTCCGGAAGAACATTTAGGCATAATTTCATTTGGTTATTATTCACTTTTTATTTTTCGTGAAAAAATACCATTATATTTTCGCACAATGCCTAAGTAAAAAAACCAACATGGCGCACGTGAAATTATTTTGACAAGTCTGTCACATAAGGCGTGTTCGGATAGCATCGAGATGTCAAATATAACTGTTAAAAATCACAAAATTGACACAAGGAGCGTTCGGTTAGAAGAAATGTGAACAAAAGTTGCATTTTTATCTGTTTACGTCAATCGTTCGGATAGCTGAAAAAATGTCAAAAATGGTATTGTGAACTGCCAATTTCGCCCCAGCTCTCGAAGAGGGTAAAAGTGAAAGTTTTTAACATTTAAGATTTTTGACGTTTACTAAACGTAAAATTTTTGACACGATTGAATAAGTTTTAACGAAATAAATTTTATTTTCATTATTTATGGAAATTAATGATTGTTAATCATGAAGCAAGTTTATTACGTCATAATACATCCAGAATCTGGAAACTGAAAATAAATTTAGGTTATAATAACTTTTGATATTGACATATTGATAATGTAACGTTCGGTTAGGGTGTGGAGCAAAAATTGCAAAAATTTCATAACCTTCTAACCGAACGCTTTACACCAACGCCAATTTTGATAATGCTAAAAACGCCACCACAGGCTACCCGAACACGCCTATAGTGCAAAGAAAAACTTAATATTTTTTGTTAATGGCTGTGCCCAAGGCTTAATGAGTAGAGCACGATGAACCTAGCAACATTGACATAAATTCAACATGGCCGCCTCAAAAAAAAATGGATACGTTCGTTTCCAAACCTAGCAATATGGGTATCAAATAAAAGGCCTTGAAGAGTATAGCATTAGGTACCTAGGAAAATCGACCTAAATTCAACATGGCCGCCGCTCAAAAAAAATATAAAGTTCATTTTCAAACCCAGCAATATGGGTATCAAATGAAAGGCCTCAAAGAGTAGAGCATTATGAACTTAGGAAAATTTAAACATGGCCGCCGCTAAAAAAATAGATAATAAAAGTTCGTTTTCAAACCCAGCAATATGGGTATTAAATAAAGCCTTCAAGAGTAGAGCACTATGAACTTTAGAAAATCGCCCTAAATTCATCATGGCCGTTGTTAAAAAAAGGGCTAAAAGTTCGTTTCCAAGCCTAGCAATATGGGTATTAAATGAAAGGCCTTGAAAAATAGAGCACTAGGAATCTAGCAACTTTGATGGAAATTCAACATAGCCGCCGCTCTATAAAGGCGGATAAAAGTTCGTTTCCAAATCCAGCAATATGGGTATTAAACATTGAAAGGCCTTGATGAGTAGAGTACTATAAACCTAGCGATATTGACGTAAATTCGACATCGCCACCGCTCAAAAAAAGTAGATTAGAGTTCGTTTCCAAACCTACTAATACGGGCATTACGTGAAAGGCCTTAAAGAGTAGAGCACTATGATTCTAGGAAAATCGCACAAAATTCAATATGGCCGCCGCTCAAAAATAACGGATAAAAGTTCGTTTCCAAACCCAGCAATATGGGTATCAAATGAAAGGCCTTGATTAGTAGAGCACTATGAACTAGCAACATTGACATAAATTCAACATGGCCGCCGCTCAAAAAGGGCGGATAACAATTGCTTTTCAAACCCCGCAATATGGGTATTAAATGAAAGGTCCTGAAGTGGCCAGGTGGTTCGACCGCATAGTTCGGAGTACCTAGAGCTTTACGAACCTACGAAAATTGTCCTAATTTCGAAATGGCCGCTGCAAGAAAGGCAGAATAAAGTAACACTGTGTTAAGCATTTTGATGGCGAAACTTAGTTCGCGGGCACAGCTAGTATCCAATATATTTTGACAGTTCATATCGGTTTATCATTTTATCATGTCGTGTTTCGATGTTCATGCTACGGGGACTGAGTTTGGTCTTGGTGATGATAATAATATAGTTAATTATCGTATAGCGAGTTTTTGTTTAATCGCTTACGTAGTGAAAACTTTAACTTGAAGAAAAAATTACGAGGAAACCTAGCCACTTAGGTAAATAATAATGAATTGAATTCGAATTCATAAAGGAACATGTTTGAAGATACCAAGGAATTTGCGGTATGGTTTGATTTAGCATACCACAATGTTGATTCAACTGTATGAAAATCTGTAAGAAAGAAAGCTTGAAGAACGGGTGCCTCAAAATTTGACTGATCTGGGGCCCAATTCAGCTAATAAGTTACAGCTGAATCGAAACTAAACCGTTGCGATCGACCAATCAGAACGCCACCTTAACACGTCATCGAACAGTTGCATGACAATATACGCGCTACGATTGGTCGATCGCAACGGTTTAGTTTCGATTCGGCTGTAACTTATTAGCAGAATTGGGCCTCAGAGGCCCAATTCTGCTAATAAGTTACAGCCGAGAGAAGCACGTAGAATTTGAAAATGCTTTTTCATTATATCGTGTTGACATTCGGCCACCGAGGTCGTACCTAACCTGAGCAAAATTTCAACTAAGTATGTATATTGATAACTTTTTACTTTGTTAAGCTAAAGTAGACATTATTCACCAAATCAACATCAAATTAAGAAATCATAACAGATTTCGTGATAATTCGTTTAGGTTTATTTATCCTAAGCAAACTTTTAAATATGGTTTTTATTATTTAGCATTAAAAAATACAAAGTCACGAATATACCTATATTGCTAGTTTTAAAATTAAAGATAAATTTCAGTGTTTATATTGAATGAAAGTTGATTCTTAAATGTCAAAAATCCTTACCGTTTAAGGTATCAACTCAAAGAAAAAGAAAAATTGATATTGTTGCCGGTTCACCTCCTGTACGTACTGCCTTTGCTAGAAGACAATATCCACCCTAATCTGCATTTATAAACAAAAAATTAAAAAAAGTACTCAAAATACCTATATCCTATGCAACTATATGTGCAAAAAAAAATTCTGACGCCATGGTTAGCGACACTTACTTACGATGAAGTCGAAAATCTTTTAACTAGAATTGCCTAAAACATATACACATAAATATAAACACAAACAATCACACACACACATACACACGCACACATATACACACACACACACACATTCATAACATCTCATAGCTACATTATTCTACCATCACCAAACATGCATAACTTTTAAATTGTACCTTAAAATGTATTTCTATAGTTTTTATATAGTTACATTTAATATATTTTTGTAATTTATATCTTAATTTCTGTTGAGATACTGTTGTAATTAAGTTGTAATCTAATGTTATCTACAAGAGAAGTATGTACCAGGCCATTCCCAACACAAGTGTCTCTGGATTTCTTACTGGGAAGTCCCATCAATGTGTTGCTTTATGATTACTATATTAAAGGCTTTATTATTATAAAAAAAATATTCAGGTAGATACTTAAATACTAAAAGGCAACGAAACCTTTACGTGTCAATAATATGTGGATACAGCGTTAGTGAAAACTATAAATTGCAAAAATAAGCGCGTAAAGTTCCAGAAGGACGTAATTCTTATACGATTACGGCGCCACTAAATCTTCGGAACTCGTTAATCGAACTTTCTGGAAGTATTTCGCCTCTGACGCCAACTGCCTTTGGCAGAGCCTCGCTTCGTCCCGCGCCAATTTAAATGATAAAATTCAGATCCCTCAAAGGATAAAATTCAGATTATTCCGCCCCAAACTAAATTAAAAATATAATGCAGCTTTACTGGCGAATCGAGACTCAGTTACTTGAGGCCACTTTTTAATAAAAGAAGTCGAGCGAGTAATTCCTCTTGTTCCCTTTTTGAAATAGTTATAATCAGCGTCCGGAATCGCGTCGTCTAGACCCTTCACCTTCAATGGGTGGTCAATAAGATGGTAAAAAGTAAAGCATCAGATAAATTCTAGAAATATTTGGGAATATAAGAACAACAGAGTGAAATCCTTTTGTACGAGTTTATACTGAAAATCAAATGATTTGTGATTGATATTACGAGTTAATTGCTCACGGCTTTAGTTGGTATGCACATAATTTTTTTTGCTTAATAACTTCTACACCAAAACCCATGGTTTAATTAATTTGTACACGGTGCACTTCGCTGGGGCAAGCCAAGGAGAAATTGGTTTGCGGCAGTAAACTAGTCCCTGGGGTGCAATTTTGTATTGTTTGTACGTATGCGAAATATCATAATGTGACATGTACGAATTAAGTCGTAGGCGGGTTATACAAGTACCTACTATGGGAGCACCTAGAATAAGTGCGAATTAGTCTTACATCGCGTACGTATAGTTCCGAAGTCCGACTACAATCCGAAATTGTTGGGAATAACATATAACATTGCAAATCGAAACAAAGTTAATAATATTTTTATGTCTACATAGAAAAAATATATTAACAAGGTAATAAACACGTTCATGAGTGTGGTCACAGTCTTTAATAAAGGTTTAATTATTATAAAAAAATAAATTATGATTAATAAAAGTAAATTTTAAATCGTATGCAATTTTGTTATCACAATTTGGCATAAAAATATAATCAACTAGCTTTTGCCCGCGACTTCGTTCGCTTGGAAGTTCTTTTTATTGATTCCATTTACAAATCCCCCCCATTTACATCATTCAGGAATGATTTCGGGGATAAAAACTATTCTTTATCCTTCCCCATAACTCAAACTATCTCCATACTAAATTTCATCTAAATCGGTACAGCGGTTATTGATTCCCCATACAAACTTCCACCCGACTTTTCTCCCCCTTAAGGGGTGATTTCTACGATAAAATTTCCTGGGACTCAAATTATGTCTATACCAAATTTCGTCTAAATCGGTTCAGATGTTAAGGCGTGATTGCGTAACACATACAGACAGAGTTACTTTCGCATTTATATATTAGTAAGGATTGTTGTACAATGTACGATTACTGAATTCTTAATAACTAAAGCTAAAAGCATTATCCTAGAATCTTGTTATTTTTTTTTCTCTTTATTCAAAATAAATGGTAACAATAATGAACATAAAAAACATCGCCCCAGCGAAAACCCCGTATGGGTTTATATGTGGCGTGATGGAATTCGCACACTCACTCAAACACAACAGAAAAGGAAAAAAGAAATGTTAATGCACCAGATCACACTTGTTACTGCCACAGATAATAAGAATAAAGTAGCCCGTTGCAGCTCCTGTCATTGCCATTCAAATTTTTTTTGATAAAGTCCTCCGGAAAGGTATTTAGTATACTCGGCAACATGTATTCCCACGTCCTCTCCCCATAGTAATTTGTACATTTGGGGGTCTCAAATATCTTTACACTTAGGCTCCTTAAGTTCTCAGGTCTCATTCTGACACGCAGCATAGGAATTTTTTGGAAACCCTCAACTATAATAAATATGTTTATTTTATTAAACACTGATATTGCTTTGCAGTGACGAAACAATCCAACGTCATCATTTTGGTAATTATTTTTTATGTGCTTAGGAACAATCTTTTTGTATATGTTATCAATATTAGTTTATGGGTGCGGCCGTAACTACTCAACCCGTAACTTATTACAGAGTCCGCCAAAGATAAGTATAACATTCTTAATTTGTAACTTGAATTCAAGTGGAACTTGTGAAATTTGTGTATTAATAACAAGATACCATGGAGTTCCATCAAGAAATTACAACACAAAGCTTTAACTATTATCCTAGAAAAAAAAATTATAACTTATACTTAAATAAAACTTTTGCTATGATATGACACTTTTATACAGAATAATTTAAATATTTACAGCTTACGCACACGGACATGAAAACAAGACGTATTTTCTTGTAGGTAAAAAGTAAAATGTACAAAATAAAAATGCAACTTCAAAATTTATTAATTCTATAATTTCCTCAGATAAAAGGCTCATTTTCTTCGGAAGTTTCCGAAGACTACTAATAAAGGCAACCTCAGGAAAAGGCAGTTAATGCAGTCTAAATTTGTAACTACGCGTGACATTTTTCGGGTAAAATCTCGTCTGAACTGTTCCAAATGTTTGTTATAAGATTCAGCTGCTTCTTCGCGTTTCCAGATGGATAAAAGAGCATATTCTGATACATAAGCACTACGTATGAGAACTTGGTGGACGGAAGCAGGGAGATTGTTTAAGCTTTGTGTTGTAATTTCTTGATGGAACTTCCTAGTATCTTATTACTAAAACACCAATTAATTATTAGTGTTTTAGTAACAAGGTGCAGAGAGATTGGACCACGGATATGATTCAACTAGTTGACGTTCGGTTACCAAATCATATTCTTTAAACTTATTACAATCAATATTAATCCCGATGAAAAGCATTTTTTCCCCTCTTCTAACCTAACCTGCTATTCTTTCTTAATATTAATCCTATACAAAAGATTAATAAAATTTCAAAGAACCGAATCCAAGAGTGTACAGGAGATAATCCAAACTGATACCGAGATCCTTTGACCGGCTTTTGCAAACACACATCTATTTTATTCATCTGAAGTTTTAAGCGATGTATTTCCCACAGAGAAATCTACTTGTGATAATTCTGTTAATCGTCTATATTTTGACCGTGTACTAAAATCGGAAGTCTATACTGGGCCGAGTGGGCCGCCCCCCCTAGAAGGCCCGCGTTGTTTCTCATGTAAACGGTACTGTTCAACCATTGATTTACTATCAAACGTTTGGTAGTAAATCAATGTGTTCAACACTTTACAACACATTCGTTTTCATTTAACTGATTTGAATAATTATTTAAAAATATGTTTTGTACGTGCTGACTTAACCCAAAAATTATCAAGACTTCTACTACATAAACTAACAACACGTTTTGATAAAGGTCCAAAATCTACATTTTTTGCATCTTAAAGATACGTTAAAAAGATTTTAAAACATATTTTTTACAATCTGAGGGTCCTTGTTAACACCATAGCTGAAATAAATGCCTCCTTGAAAAGGAAAATTTGATTTTAGTACCTGAAATAAAATAAAATTAATATAAAGTTTCGTAGAAAATGCTACGACATCGTAGCAGACATGTTATGGTCCCGCGGGCAAATCGGGGCAAAAAAAAAATTTTCTCCATAAAGTAGACAGATGTTCCCACGTTTTAATCAAAATCCGAACTGGGCTAATTGGGGCCAAAATTTTGTAGCTCTAGATAAAGTTACAGTAACGGAAAAATAAACTAAGAAAGATAGGTTGGCGTAGCACCCACATAAAACGAAAAATTTGAAAAGGAGGTGCGAAAAACTTAATTATTTACAAAACATTTACCCTGTTCTTGAAATTTTATTATAGGTACACAAACAACAAAATATAATTAATGTTTCTTAGAAATCACCAAAAATAAATACCGGGCGGATAGGCCAACGATAAGCAGTGCGCATTAACACTGCGTGAGAGATGCTTGGGCGGATAGGCCAACGATAAGCAGTGAGCAATAACACTGAGATGCTTTCCCTTTCGATGTTGAATAAATGATAACTAAAGTTTAATAAAACCACCCATGCGGAAATGGAGGCGGAGAATCATCATGGATACCTGCACGGTCGGCTGCACAGGTTATGTCGGACTCTTAACTTTGACCTTGCGGCTATAAATAACCCTGATATTTATACTCCGGCCTTATTAATAAAAAAATACTCTTTGGATCATCCTCCGATTAGTTACTCTGTGTTTGTCTTGTTTCCTTACATGTCGGCTGTCATATGTCAAAAGAACAAAACACGGAACAACTAATCCCAGGATGATCCAAGGAGTAAAATTTTATTAATAAGGCCGCTACTAGATTGGTACAGAAGTAGTGATGGCATCGTGCTATATGGATTGTCAATATTCGACAGTAAGTTTTGATCTATGGCGGGACCACTGGTTGGGCGCCATCTTCATTTGTTCGTAATTTACCTAATTATGATACAAATTTATGACCAAAGTGCGCGCGGCCTCTATTACACATTTACACAAGCACCAGGCAGTGATGTCAGTCATTACATTAGACGATAAGTTGTTCGTAAGTCATGTTTTGTTTTTCAGAAAAATGAAAAAAAAAACTGGTAGCTTCCATATTTTTTGGTCTAAGACTTTTTCCTTAGTGCCAAAAAAGTAAAACAATAAAACCTAATACTTAGTTCTTTCTTACGGTTCTCAATATGTTATTGTGTATGTTTAGTTGTTTACGATTGTTACCTGTTTTGTATGACTGTTAAAATAAATAAATAGATTATTTTGTATTGAAATTAACAAAAATACATTAAAATAACAACGTACAATGCCTTGTCACAATGAGTGATTTCTTCCAGGCAACCTTAGGATGGATACCATTTGCAGAAACGATTAAATAACACATAATAACAATAGAACAAGACGGCAATGTACTATGAAAAACGGTCCGATCATGAGCGACATAACGTTGCGGTGTCTCTTTTTACTAATACATATATCAATACTTTCTGGGAATTCAGGAATATCTCACTGCTAATGTATGTATAAGCGGGACTTGTTCGTTGTATTTCACTGTTTTATCACAGAATTCCGACGGGATCAGGGCTTACTAGGATAACATGAAATATTTGTTTGTTTGCAGTCGATAAACTTTGAAACTTCTAAGCCAATTTCAATAATAATTTTACCATTAGAAACCCATCATAGAATTATGTAGGAGTACAATTGGCAACTTACATCCAGAAGTTCTCCCAGACAGAATAGTTATTTTATTTTATTGAGAAATATTTCTGAATCTTTTAATTTGAGGAAGTTAAATAATCTTATACTTACTTGGGATAGGAATATTTTACTTTTATGCTGACTTGTTCATTGATCACTATAGATGTGAACAGTTTGAGGAAGTTGAATAAGTATGTGAGGATGGGGAACTTCCCCATCTTCTCCAGGGCAAGCCTATAATTAAAATGAAGGGAAGTCTGGAAGAAAACATTGAGAAATTTAGTTAGTGCCAATAGCTGTGGGGTAAAATCGAATTGCAGCATGATTTTAATTTTAATAAAATGTTTATATTATTATGAAGTCTGTGATCTAAACTTATAATTTTAAAGAAATAGAAGATTTTACAAGATGAAATATTTTTATGGCTTGAAATATTTTTACGAAACAGGAAAGGAAAGTCTTGTTCTTCCTTCGACTAGTTTGATTTAAAAACAACTTTATACAATACAATGAAAATTTATTAGCAGTAGATATATCAATTGAAACTGTTTGAAACAACTATAATATTTATTAGGCCTTAGGTGCTTGTGTGTATTTGTATACCAACGAAAACTCAATTTTTAGCTTTGAAAATTGTAGTATGTGTAATTTATTCAAGAATTAAACTTTGTGTCATATAATGTAACTTTTGGCATTACGTTAGAACTAAAATATAACTTGACTAACTTGATCTAGCTTTGTAGACTAAGTTTTAAGACCATTATAGCGCCTGGTAAAAGTAACAGCCGACGCGAAGTGTTTGCCAGTGTAGATATAATGTTTCACCAATATTCTTTGCAATATTCATAAAAACTACTCCAAGAATGTTCGAAAAGGTTGCTGTCTTTTTATCTACTAACTAACTGCGCGTGCTAACTATGTTTTGCCTTAAAAGTCAAAGAAAAACTGTAAATTTACTTTCCCGCGGGAACTACTTACTTTCCCGGGACAATAAGTAGCCTACATCTACAACTATACCTACAAAATTTCATCCAAATCCATTCAGTAGTTTTTGCATCAAAGAGTATCACATCCATCCATACTCACAAACTTTCGCGTAAATCAGAACGTCTCGTCAGTTTAAGGTCGCAAGTGTGCAGAAACCAAAAGTATTCATACTAACACTAACTAATCTCACAAGTTTTATTTGTGAGAAAATAAGTAACGTCTGGTGCCTCTAGGATCTCGGTCTTAAGTAAAGTGGATCTAATTAAACCGGTTTTAGATACATAAAGCAGCTCATAAAACAAGCACGTTTTATAGCCGAGGCATGCATCACAGTGTTCGGCAATGCTGCACTTGCCGGCCGCGCCAGTAATGTACTATATTTTTTAAAAGCTATAGAGGTAAATATAAAAGACATCAATGAACTAAGTACATGATTTTTCAAACGACGACTTTACTTTATGATTGGTCGCCTGCAATTCTGAAATTCTATCTTAACGCCTTCCAGATGACTCTCCCAGACCAATGTAATCTAACAAGATGGGGAATAGCCACAGAAAAAACATGCTATTCATGTGGCGAAGCGCCTGGAACAACTAGGCACATACTAGTGGGATGCAGAGTTCTTTTAGAAAAGGGTCATTACTCGCGACGTCACGATAGGGTTTTGGAAATCATACGGGAAGCAGTTAGTCAAGCGGTCGCAAGAGCCCAGAAAGGGATGGCAACAACCACAAGCCTCATCCAATTCACCAAAGAGGGATCTAAAACAAAACCAAAAAATAAACCCTATTCGATCATAGGCTCGGTACCGGATTGGACCCTTGTGATGGATATGTATGATAAACAATACAAGTTTCCGTCTGACGTAGCGATTACTGCATCCAGTGTGCCAAGTGCGAATTTTATCGAGCTTTACTCGATCACACGCATCGAACGCGTAGACGCGAATTTGTATGGGGCAGCGCCATCTAGTAGTTACTAGATGAAGCTGCCTCATTCCATAGCAGCTACTATGTAGCTATCATATAAATACAAGAGATAGAAATAAACTGAAGCTGCCTCATTCCATAGCAGCTACTATGTAGCTATCATATAAACACAAGAAATAGAAATAAACTGAAGCTGCCTCATTCCATAGGAATGAGGCAGCTTCATCTAGTAACTACTAGATGGCGCTGCCTCAATCCCATACAAATTTGCGTTTACGCATTCGATACGTGTGATCGAGTAAAGTTCGATAAAACTCGCACTAGGCACACAGGCCAGACATTTTGCTTTACTCTCGGATACTAAAGCGCGTGCTACTAATCGAACTCACCGTGCCCTGGAAGACCACACATTTAAATTAAATAGATACTACGAAAGTAATTTTTTTAATACAGTTGCTCAAAAAGTAGTATATTGCAGGGCTGTTTAGCGTGCGGGATAACCACCATTACGCACTAGTGCTTTTTCTTTACCAAATGTCAAATGTCTAGAATCTGACACACATTTTCTTTTTTCCTGCTTTTTTCTAGCATGCTAAGTTAAGATTGCGCTAAATAATCTCCTCACTTGTCAACGACACCACAAAACTGCACCATTGTGGTGTCGTTTACAATTTTTTTTAGGTAACCACACCACTGCCGACTAGTGATGTCTAACGTGTATAAAAACAAATTGTTGTTTTAATTTTCAATTATTATTAAGTAATGTCACCGAAATTTGGCGACTTCACAAGGGATTCGTAAAAAAATAATAATTGTATCCTTTACAACAAAACATAATGTAACTTCATAACAAAGCAAATGTAACTTCATAATGTAACATAATGTAACATAATGTAACTTCATAATATTAATCATAATGTAACTTCATAACAAAGCAAAATAAAATAACTATAGGTACCAAATATTACACAACATCTATTCAAACAGACCGACCAACATACCATAGTACTTATGGCACCAGAACACTGTTTTTTTGTAACTTGAGCACCGCCATAACAAAGAATTTTTAAAAACTCGATACTATCGTGAAGCAAGGCCTGCCCTTCATTCACTTTTTTTAAAAAGAAAAATGAACTTCGGTAACGTCTGAAGACATTTTCAATATACAGGGTGTAACTGAACACCCCAATAACATTTAAGGGTATGTATCCATCAGAAGTAGAGATTCTGTAGGAAAAATATTAAGGTTAACAAACCTACTTTTTTCCCATACATAAATAAATTATTTTTTGGTATTAAGTGCCGACAGCCCTACGTAAGCGTACGAGGAATACTACGCTCACGTCTGTCACGTGTCATTTTGTGTTTAAATTTCTTTTTTGTTAAGAGCTGATTATGGTTGTCACTTGAAAGTTTTTGCTTTCAGTTTAAAATCAAATAACTCCTGAAAGTATTGGGGTTCCAGGTTTCAGACAAGCACCGAAGGTCCATTTAATATTTAAGTTATATGCCCCTTAAATGTTATTGGGGTGTTCAGTTACACCCGGTATATTTGTATATATTGGTTTTTATTAGTAGAATAAAATTGTGTCAAGTGTCAAACACAAAACAATTTCAAAAATATTTTTTAAGCAAGGAATAAGTAGTATATGACAGCTGTTGACAATCTAATATCCATAAATAAACATAAGAAATTAAGATTAGCATAAAGAGATCATCTATTTCATGTCGTGATCTTACGAATAGTGCGAATGATAAATAATTAATATCGATAAATGCATACAAAGTTTTGTATTAGAACTACATCACTGTGGTGTAGTTACCTAAAAAAATTGTAAACAACACGACAGTGGTGCGGTTTGGTGGTGTTGTTTACAATGCATGAATAATCTGACTAGTCTACCAGATTTTGTATTGTAAAAGCATGCCTAAAAGCAAAGCATAACAAAAAGCACGGCCGGACCTTGCTTTTAAAAACACGGCAAGCAAAGCATAGCACGCATTTGCTTTGTCACTGCTGTGTACGTACGACGACATAATTTTGGCGCCATTTTTCTAAAATTTTCTCTGCGTGATTATTGATTGTTGTTATTTGCTTAAAAGTTTAATAATTCTATAAAATGAGTGATTCTGATAACATATTAATTGATTTAACACCACCGGAATTATGTTTAATTGCTGAAAATGCGAGTGTGAGTATTTTACCTGTAAAGTCCAAAAAGTAAAGTACATTGCTACATATGGTTGCTACGTATTTATTGTTTCATTTTTTCGCAACTTGTCGCGAAGCGGAAGGCTTCGTACAAAAAAAAAGAGAGGAGGAAGCTAAAAGAAAACAAGTTAGATAATTAACACGGTATATTTACAAGAGAAAACGGAAACAAGAAAAGGCAGAGGTAGGGAGGAATAATATTAGGAGGGCACGACAGGACTTATATAACTAAATTAGCCTAAAAGGTAACTATGTACAACAGAATAATATAATCTAGCCTGGCCAGGGTAGGACGCGGGGGCGAGTAGCAGCTCAGCCGGATAGCCGGAGCAGGAGCAGGCACGGCAACACAGCTGGCAGGATAGGTTGCGCAGGTCAGGTAGGCAGCACAGGAGCATCCCAACGGCACGCAGTAGGCAGACGGCTCAGGAACACCCGGCGGCAGCAATACGTAGGTAGGGGAGCCAGAGCACCCCTAACGGCGCTCCTCAGGATAGGCAGCAGGGACCTGTAGAAGGCGCGACGGAGTGGTCAGGTAGGCAGCAGGCACACGTAGCAGGCGCGGTGGAGACGCGTGAAGGAACCGGTACGAAGTGATATGATCACGAAGGCCTGGCGGTGGTGGTTAGGTTCCAAGCCGGTGTAAGGAGCTTAGCTACTCCTTAGCCGTTAGCGTTCAATATCAGAGCTGGTAGTAGACTGGCTTCCTAATGACCCTGGTCCGCTTTTATACTGGCCATAACAATAGACAACTACATAGCTGTCAAGCGAAAGATTTTTGAACAATAAAATAATTATATGACATTTGTCAGTCACGTAGGCATTGAGCTACAATATTGAGATTAAATGTCGGACGCTAACAATTATAATAAGAAAATATAGAGAAATACAATAAAGGACTAATAAATATTACAAATATTTATCGCTTGTGAATAATAGCGTTATACAAAGTGAAGTTCAAATAAATAATCAGTTAGTGCTTTACAAACATTCGTGAATCAATAAGTGTTACAAGAATTTGTGCATATTTACAAGATCGACATGTGAAAAGACAAGGTAATAATATTATATTTTCCTACCTAGTTACAATAAAGAATTAGTAGACTTAAATGTAGTTAGTGTAGAGTATGAGAGTTTTGTCTTTTATTTACATTTATGAAGTGAACATTTTATTCGTAAGTCTCGCGACTTTCCGTCAGCGCGAAGCAACCTGACATTTTCCCACCACCCCAGAAAAATTTTCGCCTCGGAGAAAATTTTGAGGTTGAATTGGATACGATCTTCCCTTTCGAAATATTCATACGTCTCGCAATCATACACGTCTAGCAAAAGAAGGAGTAGGGTTCACCGCCTATGACACAAACTCCAAAGAAAGTATCTCGAAATTATACATGACGATACGACTTATTTTTGAGGAGTTGTCATCCGCTCCATTTCTTAAGACCCGATGAATAAATATTTAAACTAAACGCATTTAAGTCACTTTTTGGTGACTCAAAAATGTGAAGACCAGTTAGTGTCTTCAAAAGGTAACATGACTAAAGAAGAGGTTTTCTCTAAGCTCAAGTTTAAAGATATGTTTAGAGAAGGTCTCTAAACATATCTTGTCAAAAGTCAAAAGTCAAAAGTTTTTGACTGAGGTCATGAAAGAGCACCAGTATAAGTGAACGTCATCGTACAAAACATATTGTCAGTCGTCAACGTCGTCAGTTATAAAAGATGTGCAACAATAAAAATATATCGGACTGATATGGCCAAAATTCAGTCACGAAAGTTGGATTTAATGTGTATGTGACGAAATGAAGTGTATGAATAATATTTACATGAGTTATATATTATAAAAATATTTTTCATACATTTATTAAACAAATTGAAAAAAAAGTGAATGAAAAGAAAACATAAAGTGCTTAACAGTATCGACAGTGTTTGTAAGTATTTATGGTTATGGTCAGAGTGTATACCTAATATCCACCTAATACCTAAATACATACAAGCAGCGTGGAATAAAAACATGGGAAAAAAAATTGTCCCGACCTACCATGGACGATAAAAAGAATGGAAGTGCCAAACTGTCACGATGTAAGTACTTCCATAACTATATGTTGTAATTAATATGGAATTATTTACAACGTAAACGAAAGAAAAAAATATACAGTGAAATAAAAAAAATAAAAGTGAAGTGAATAATAAAAGTGAAATACATAATAAAAAAAGGTGAAAAGAATTTTAGGTTTTAAAATCCTTGACGTGCCATTTGCCACGACATCCAAAAGGATCCTCTAGTATGTAAACTAGTGGCGAAAGTTTCTCCACCACTTTACATTTTAGATATTTTGGTGCTAGTTTAGCACTATAGTATGCACCAGCGTTACTTAAAGTGTAATTTTTACGCCATACCATATCGCCTACATTAAATTCTTTAAATGAGTGTCTTAAGTTATACCGATTTAAGTTTTTAGTGTGGGCTATATGAAGAGAAACTTGAACTTTATCAAAAATTGAAGACAAGAGACCTATATTACTAGCGTATATGTCACGAGGTAGGAAAGTCATTTCATCTACATTATAGCCCTGTGAGTATATGGAGCCACAAGTTATAAGTTCACGGCCATAAACAAGGAAATTTGGAGTAAAACCGGTGACAGCATTTACGGAGCTGTTCATTACGGATTGAACTTTAGGTAGGTGGATATCCCACGACCTATGATCATCACCAACAAGAGATGCGAGAGCGGTTATAATAGTTTTATTATATCTCTCTGTGGTATTGACTTGCGGACAGTAATGCGGTGTAAAAGAAATGTGCGGTATTTATAGCGTTTAAGGAAAGTATTGAATTCATGCGATTGGAATTGAGGACCGTTGTCCGTTATTATAGTTTGTGGTACCCCATGGACTAGGAAAACATAATTTTCGAGATTGCTTATGATATTAGACGTTATTGCACGTTTCAATGGAAAAATCATGGTATATTTTGTTAAAAGACAATTTATGACTAGAATATATTGGTTTCTTCTTCTAGTCATAGGAAGTGGACCCATTAAGTCTAAAGAAATACATTGAAAAGGTCTAGAACAAATTTTAGGTTTGCCCATTGGGCCATACGGTGAATGATTTGTATGTTTGTAGGACAAACATTTTTCACAATTAGAAACAAATTTTGCAATTTTTCAAACATTCCGGACCAATAATAAAGCAAAGATTTTTTTTATATGTTTTAAAGATTCCAATATGTGGATCGGTAGAGGAACCATGAGCGTTGCTAATTAAGGTTTCTCGTCTATCTGGAGTCGGAACTTCTTTCCAAATGAAGTCTTCAGTTAAGGAGTGTGGAGTATAAGTGCGTCGAAATAATTTATTGTTTTTAATTACGTAATTCGGAAAACTAGTAGGATCATTACGACAGTTATACAATCATTTATTGTACTGTTCTAAATCACAAGAGATTGGTGTATCGGAGATTGGAGCCACATTATGATTCATGATCTCATCTGGTTTAGAGCGGGATAAAAGATCAGGGACCAGATTGTCCTTGCCCTTCTTATGTTTAAGTGTCAAATTAAAACATGAAAGACGGAGAGACCATCGTGCTAATCTACCAGAAGGGTTGGTTAAGCTCAAAAACCATTTTAAAGCGGCATGATCAGTATAGACAGTAAAAGGTTTTCCATTATCGAGATAGCAACGCCAATGTTCCAAAGCAGTAATGTTTCTCTTTCAGTAGTAGAGTAATTTCTCTAATTTTTATTAAGCGATTTACTCATGTAGGCTATGACAACTTCCTTGTCATCACAAATTTGAGTAAGCATGGCACCGATTCCAGAATTGGATGCATCACAGTGTACAGAAAATGGTTTATCAAAATCAGGACAAGCTAAAATTGGAGTAGTGACTAAATGTTCTTTTAGTTTTAAGAATGAGGCGTTTGCCTCCGAATTCCAAGAAAATTTGGGAGCGTCCTTTCCACAAGAAGTTAATTTGTTAAGGGGAGTAGCAATTGTGAGAATGAATCTGCGGAACCAGCTGCATGTTCCTAAGAATTTTCGGACTTCTTTACGAGAATTAGGAGTTGGAAAATCTATTATACCCTGGATTTTGCTAGGGTCGGCACGTAGACCATTTTCATCTACAATGTAGCCTAGGTATTTAAGCTCTTTTTTAAAGAATTGGCTCTTTTCAAAGTTAATCGTAAGTTTAGCTAGTGTTAATTTTTCGAGAACTTTAACGAGCAATGAGATGTGCTCCTCAAATGTCAAACTGACAATTATAATGTCATCTAGGTAACAAAACACCTTATTATCGAACTCAGGAGTGAACAAAATGTCCATGAGTCTCTGCTGAGTAGCAGGAGCGTTAGTGAGACCAAAGGGCATGACGACAAATCTGTACATTCCTCTACCAGGAACATAGAAAGCGGTCTTATCGCGATCGTCAGGATGTAGGGGAATTTCCCAGAAAGCCTTAGCAATGTCAATACTTGTCAAAAATTTTGCGTTATTAAGATGGTCAAGAATTTCATTGACAAAAGGTAGACTATAGGCATCCTTACGGGTGACTGAGTTAAGTTTCCTAATATCTACACAAAATCTCCATTCACCATTCTTTTTTGGAGTTATTAAGACAGGCGATAGCCAAGGGCTTTCACATTTTTCAATAACATTAAGCTCTATCATTTTATCCACCTCTTCCACGAAAGCTTTTTGCTTCTCTGGGGAGAATCGATAGCATCTCTGTTTTATTTGTAAGGAATCACCAGTGTCTATTCGATGGCAAATTAAGTCAGTGCGACCAAGTTGACCTCGTAACTTCAAAAAAGATATCTCTAAAACGAGAAATTATATTATCAGCAATAGTTTTTTGCTGAGAAGTAAGGTTCTCGTAAGGCAAGATTTGTTTTTCAATAGTGTTTATATTACGAGACGTTTCATCTAAAGTGAAAGCAGAAGATAAAAGTTTTGGAACTAAGTTGAATTCTCGCCAAAAATCGACACCAAGAATCATAGATGGATAAATATCAGGAAATACATAAGCTTTTATAAGTTTAGTTTGGTTATTAAACGTAAAAGGTAAAATAAAATAACCGATTGATTTAATAGACTGCTTACTTGCAGTATTTATGGAAATAAAGTCCGACTTGGATAAAGAAAAACCAAGGTCTAAAATTTTTTGGTGGGAATTGTTCCCAAGAATTGTAATCGAACTCGCGCTATCAAGTAGTGCGGTAAAACTGACGTCAGAAATCGAAACGTTAATGAAAGGTCTATTAAATTCTTTTTCATTGTTATAATATACAGAAGACGTTTTATAACTTTGGAAAAAGTGTTTTAGTGTTTTGAGACAATTTTTCCAATCATCTAAATCAAAATATTGTGAGGCTTTATCCAAGTCGGTTACTAGTTTTTTGGCTGAGTAAAAGTATAGGGAGTAGAATTTTGTTTACATTTGGGACAGTCCAGAGCTTTGAAACCTTTAAGGCCACATTTAAAACAAATTAAATAGTGAGGCTTATCACAAGCGCTCAAAGAGTGACCGTTAACCCGACATTGAACACAAAATAAATTGGGTTGAAATTTAGAAGTTAAGGCATGAGTGGCATAATTTTTGCTAGTACCAAAGTGTGTATTTTAGAGTCTTAAGTAGTCTAGAGTAAGGTTTATTATTTGGTGATTTAAAATTACTTGGTTTTACTTGAGGAGTAAACCCGGAAGGTTTGGATAATTGCACAAACTCTGGCTTAGGTAAAAAATTAAAATTAGATTTTTTAGGTTTATAAGAAAACTCAGGAATAATGTTATTAGGTTCAGGTTCGTTAAAATTGCTATTACGGTCAATATAACGCTCATAGTTTTGACAAGCAGCAATAAGAGAATCAATTGAATTTATATCTTTTAAAGCAACAAAAACTGAATAGCAAGGACGAATATTACGGAGGAGGATTTCCAGTTTTTCTTCCTCTGATAATTTTTTCGTAAGCCTTGAAAACATTTCAAACATTATTGACACATAGACAATAATAGGCTCCGTCTTACCTTAAGTTCGAGCCTTAATAGCTTCTAAGAGTTTATAGTCGTAATCGAAATTACTGAAATCTTTAATCAACAATTCTGAGAGTTGACCCCAAGTTATATTTGGATTTCGAGTTTTTTGGAATCGAAAGCAATAGAGAGCGTTATCCGTAAAGATATCATATGCCAAATTCAACAAGATCTCTTTATCAATATTGCGTGCAATAGTGAATTTGTTGATTTTTAATAAGAAATATCTAGGACATAAATTCCCGTCGTATCTTATCTTTTTAATATCCTGAAGATAATTATTATTAATATGCAAAGGTAAAGCAAAATTTTGTGAAGTATTATGAGGCTTAGTAGAATTGTCAATCTCAGTCGGTAAAGTCATCACAGAGTTATAACGTTGTTGTAATAATGAGTATTGGTTTCTTAAGTCGTTGAGTCTGTCAGTCAGTTTTAAGTCATGTAAGTCACAGTCATCAGTAATGTCGATTCTTTCGAATCGGAAATATAAGTGGTTAAGATAAGATTAAATTTTCTTAGAATGCTTAATTTGGCCAGACTCAAGATCTGAAATTTTATTAGTCAAAAAAGTAATTGTGTCACCGATTTGGTTTAAGTCGACATCAACCGGAAAAACCGAATCCAAAATATCGGAAGCCGGAAATTTTTCGGACAGTGGGAGAATCTGTCGCCTAAGTGCTACAACGTTATCAGCAGGAGTGTCAAAGCGAACCGAAACGTCATACTCTAATTCCGCCTTATTCAATAAAATAAAATTAATAAGCCGTGCCATCCTAACTAAAAATAAAATAAAGTTAAAAAAATAAATTAAGAGACCGAGAAAGAAATATGCCAAAGGTAAATGCCGAAATGTAGTGCCAAAAGTGAAGCCAACTTGTGCAAGTTTAATTTAAAATTTTGAGAAGGGGTTTTTTAAAGTTGGGCGCCAAACTGTCGCGAAGCGGAAGGCTTCGTACAAAAAAAAAGAGAGGAGGAAGCTAAAAGAAAACAAGTTAGATAATTAACACGGTATATTTACAAGAGAAAACGGAAACAAGAAAAGGCAGAGGTAGGGAGGAATAATATTAGGAGGGCACGACAGGACTTATATAACTAAATTAGCCTAAAAGGTAACTATGTACAACAGAATAATGTAATCTAGCCTGGTCAGGGTAGGACGCGGGGGCGAGTAGCAGCTCAGCCGGATAGCCGGAGCAGGAGCAGGCACGGCAACACAGCTGGCAGGATAGGTTGCGCAGGTCAGATAGGCAGCACAGGAGCATCCCAACGGCACGCAGTAGGCAGACGGCTCAGGAACACCCGGCGGCAGCAATACGTAGGTAGGGGAGCCAGAGCACCCCCAACGGCGCTCCTCAGGATAGGCAGCAGGGACCCGTAGAAGGCGCGACGGAGTGGTCAGGTAGTCAGCAGGCACACGTAGCAGGCGCGGTGGAGACGCGTGAAGGAACCGGCACGAAGTGATATGATCACGAAGGCCTGGCGGTGGTGGTTAGGTTCCAAGCCGGTGTAAGGAGCTTAGCTACTCCTTAGCCGTTAGCGTTCAATATCAGAGCTGGTAGTAGACTGGCTTCCTAATGACCCTGGTCCGCTTTTATACTGGCCATAACAATAGACAACTACATAGCTGTCAAGCGAAAGATTTTTGAACAATAAAATAATTATATGACATTTGTCAGTCACGTAGGCATTGAGCTACAATATTGAGATCAAATGTCGGACGCTAACAATTATAATAAGAAAATATAGAGAAATACAATAAAGGACTAATAAATATTACAAATATTTATCGCTTGTGAATAATAGCGTTATACAAAGTGAAGTTCAAATAAATAATCAGTTAGTGCTTTACAAACATTCGTGAATCAATATGTGTTACAAGAATTTGTGCATATTTACAAGATCGACATGTGAAAAGACAAGGTAATAATATTATATTTTCCTACCTAGTTACAATAAAGAATTAGTAGACTTAAATGTAGTTAGTGTAGAGTATGAGAGTTTTGTCTTTTATTTACATTTATGAAGTGAACATTTTATTCGTAAGTCTCGCGACTTTCCGTCAGCGCAACCTGACAAACTGTATTAAAAATAGTTGTTCAATACACGTGCGGGACTGTCATTTCCACTCGTTCCGACTGTTAACCCTCGCCTTCGGCTCGGGACGACATTTGTCGGAACTCGTTGCAATGACAGGCTTCCCGCACTTGTAGTGAAAATAACTATTCTCAAACATGCTCGGAAATGTAGGCATTATTGTAGTAAAAAGAAGACACGAAGTTTGTAATTCTTGGCTTATGCATTACTTTAACGGCCTAGGCCAGGAAAGTAAGCACAGACTAAGATGAGATACAAAAAAGTAAGTATTAAAATTCATTTCTGGCTGCTGCTGATTTTTTTTTAAATTCATCTATAGCTTGAATTATGTAACTTGTCATACAGCCAATTGTTACCATATTATAAAAATGAACCCTTCGAGCATATATATGAATAAAATATGACAACAATTTTATTCAAATGTTTGTATAAAATCACACGAAAATATGCTTCATTTCTGTTGCGAGAGAAAAAAGCCATAATCTACAGTATTACATTTTTTGCGTAAAATATGACTGGTCTGTATACAGTGTGTCTCATATCTCCCCTTACCTATATAAAAATTATAATATTTAATTTTATTTCAACTATCAAAAGTGCCAACCTAAAACTGTTCTAAAATTAAATTTTCATAATTAAATTTATTATATGACAAGTTATTAAGGTTGACTCTTTCTTTTCGGTTAAATAAATATTATAATTTTTATGGGGAGTTATGAGGCACGTTGTATACGCGTAAAATATATCTTGTACATACTCGTATGTATTTACGTAAAATATATCAAACATTAGGTACATTTAACATTAATTAATTGCTTTATTCGTTATTTTATTCATATTATAAATACTCGTTTCTTTCCAGTATTACGTCTTTCATTATTTCCTCACATTTATTGAGAAAAGCACTATACATACCTCGGCGGGAATGGGATTGCCGGACTCGTAATTATTGTCAAAGCTTACTCGTCCGGCAATCCCTAACTTCCCGGCCTTTGCAGTAATGTACTATTATCTCTATCACCTTCTTTACTTAGACAACTAATAGTTGCCACTTAGTGGTCTAAGTAAACCACTAATAATTTGCACTTACTGAATCAAAACTTGTTGCAATTTTTTGCAGTCGTTCCGCAGAAAAAATGTATGGAGATGACATTAGCTACGAAAAAAATTGCGTGAGGCAGTCACAGGTTAATGCCATTTCCAAAATTTTTTTCTGCGGAAGGACTACGGAAAAATTAGCTTTAACTAAGGGGCTGGTTCCGCCCACTTTTTTATATGTCGTCTCTCGTTGCAGACATGAATCTGCAGCCGCGAATATCGTTTATTCTAATAGGATTTATTTTTCTCTCTTTTGACCTAATAGTCACCTCCTGTGAGATTAGCAGCAAAACCGCAACCCCCACAAGAATCACAGTGTATGTTCCCTACTCGTGACATAAGATGTAAAGGTCACGGTACCCAGTAAATTCACTGCCATATCTTACCCTTCAAGCCGGAACACAGTAACTGAACTTTCCCTTGTACTGGGAAGAATCAGCAAGGGCTACTTTTTCTCCCTGTATTGTGACATAGTCGTCAATTGGAAGCAGAACTCAAAGCAAAGCTCAGCTTCCATTACAAGGTTAGAGTTCACATTATACATACATCATTCAGATAATCATTGACATTATAATACCTTTTACTCATTAGAGTCTTTTTACATGCACTTTAAACTTATAAAAAAGGCAAGACAGTAACACTTTGTAGAACTTTGTTATAAAAAGTTAAGCATTTCCCCATAAACGAGCCTTTAGTTTTTTGGAGCCTGTACGTTGGAACGGCAAGTTTATTTCTATTTCTTGTGTTTATATGATGAATTTGAAAATTTATTTCAAATGTATTATAATTTTTATAGACATAAATCAAATTTTCATAAATCATAAATCAAATTTTCATAAGTATACTGTCCTGCTAAATTCCATATATTTATTTCTTTAAATAAATCTCTTAGAGAATTCCTTGCTCGTAAGTTATAAATAGCACGAACTGCTCTTTTTTTAAGTACAAGAGTACTTTCTATGCTAGCATACGAACTCCACAGTAATAGCCCATATCACATGTCAGTGTGAAAATTGCTAAAGTAAATCAATTTTGCCGTTTCAACATCCGTAATTTTTCTTATTTTTTTACTGCATATGCAGCAGAACTATGTCTGTTTACCATGAACTCAATATGTGGATCCCATTGCAATCTAGAATCTAGTGTATCACCCAAAAATTTAGTAAAATTGATGAATTAAACAATTTGAATATTCATTACCACACCAGTATCCATTTTCCTTAGATTTGGCAATGAGAATTTTATACATTTAGTTTTATAGGAGTTTAGTCATAAATTATTCATAGCGAACCAGTTCAGAACTTTAGACATAGTACCTACTATTCACATCGTCAGTATTTCGATTTCCCTTGTCAATATTAAATATTAAATAAGTATCATTTGCAAATAGTATCGCACAGATTGTTAGTAAAGTGAGGGAGTACATTAATATAAATTAAAAAGGTTCCAAAATGGATTCTTGAGGCACGCCTATAATTATAGGTGCACCAGCAGACTCAGTTTTGTTAATAACAACTTTCTGGACCCTATTAGACAAATAGTACTTAATAAGTCTAATTGCTTCTTCAGAGAGACAATGCCGATGATGTCTGAATTAATTCGAATATTCTGAATTTGCAGATGCGGATGCGCATATCCGTAACACCCATGATTGTAACATCGTTTTTCTTAAAATTTCATTAAATGCCAAATCTGAAAAAAAAAAACACATTAGTTTAACTGTTATTTGTAAATTCACTGGTAAAACCTTAATTACAACAATATTTGTCAATTAGTTTTTCAATGTCAGTGTTTTTTTTCATTCCTAGTTGTTTCACATTGACGTGTGGTGTGCAAACACTAAAGGGAGTGGAGAGGAAGCAAGAATGCGATTTGATACATTCTTTCTCCCTGTTCTTTAATGGAGTATGAGGGAGTGGTGGGTTGTTCACTAATTGATGAGAGGGAGGATTAGGAGAGGGAGAGAGAGGAAGGGAACTGGAAGGAGGTACTGTGGTTTCGTATATGTTTGTGTATGTGCTTTTTGTGTGCTTGTGTGATTGCATGAGTGTCTTGGTCGGGGGACAGTGTTTGTGTGTGTTAGTAAGGTGATGCGTGTGATTATTTATGTGTGATGATGAGTGGGGTGGTTTTTGATGCATGCAGATTGATGTGTTTTCTTTTTTGTAGATAGTTACCAGGTGATTTAATACTATATGTATCTAATGATTTTGTACTTATTTTTTTTTGTTATGGTTATGAATGCGTGTGTGATTGTGTATGCAATATGGGTGTATATCGATGTATGTATAAAAGTGTATGTTATGTATTGTATTAGTGGGCCGCGTTGCCGGTCGCGGTCACAGTTACCTGTATCCGGCGAAATTAGACCGGTTGAAAGTATGGCTTGTATGCATGTGTGTTTATGTGCAAGAGATCTCATTTGGCCTACGAGCCTGGATGAAATGCTGCAGTGACGTCACCGGGTCCTCCAGCCCTGCGTAGCTCGATTTGGCGCACTATCTTCGGGTTGGTAGCTCCGACGATTGGGCCGGCCAGGGTTGTCCCCGGCTCCCGCGAAAGATGGTCGGAACTACAGCCTCCCACTCTATTAAACAATAACATTAAACATTAAAAATCTTTATTAAGTACCATATTAATTAGTGCAAAGTACAACTGCTCCCATAAAAGGTTTCCCTGTGATATGGGAAGCAGGCTCCTCTGCTTAAGGGCCCATGGCGCGAAAAATAGCAAAAAGGCCGTTGGCGTTTTTGATATTTTACGTTAACGTTCCAGTTAACTGACCGGGAAAAAATAAATTTAAATCCTTAAATTATGTGTTTACACAATCACCGTCACCATTTTTCAAATTTGCATACCATTTCGTTAAAAAATAGTATCCATTTTACTTAAAATTTAGGTTACACCCACATACCGTTCGTGATTTTTAGCTTCATTAATTAACCCTATTATATTATAGTTTAACAAATATATAGAACAAAGGTAAGCATAACACTGACACCGTGGTATTTTTTTTAATTATCGTACATTGATTTTTATATGAATTTTTTAATATACATTTATCGATTTTCTTACAAATACTTGGCTCGGGCGCGTCGAAATTCAGTGTGCAATCAAGACTCGAAGTGAGAGCACGTCGCTTTGAGCTAGCTCCCGGTTACGTAATTATTTGTGTATGTATACGACGCGAAGTCCTACGGAGTAATTGGAGAAGTTGATAACTAACAATTTTATTATTTGTGGCTGCCTTACGAAAAACCTTCAACCTTTTTACAAGCTTTAATTTATCTTTTGCATGTTCGGGTCTAATCTTGCGAGTTAAATTTGACTCACTTCCCAGTTTCCGATTACCCTGAAATTTTGCATGCATATGTATAAATATATTATGATGACGACATGAAGCTGATCTGATGTTGGAGCTGAAAGGTGGCCATAGGAACTCCGCAATAAAACGACATAGTCCCATCGAGTTTGAGCTCGTTTGATTCGTATTGACGAGAACTTTGATCCTATATGGTAACCAGGGTCTGATGCTGGATCTGGAAGGTTGCCATAGGAACTCCGCAATCAAACAATGCAACCCCATCGAGTTTAGGCTCGTTTGATTCGTATTGACGAGTACTTTGATCCTATATGGTAACCAGGGTCTGATGCTGGATCTGGAAGGTGGCCATAGGAACTCCGCAATCAAACAACGCAACCCCATCGAGTTTGGGCTTGTTTGATTCGTATTGATGAATACTTTGATCCTATATGGTAACCAGGGTCTGATGCTGGATCTGGAAGGTTGCCATAGGAACTCCGCAATCAAACAATGCAACCCCATCGAGTTTAGGCTCGTTTGATTCGTATTGACGAGTACTTTGATCCTATATGGTAACCAGGGTCTGATGCTGGATCTGGAAGGTTGCCATAGGAACTCCGCAATCAAACAATGCAACCCCATCGAGTTTAGGCTCGTTTGATTCGTATTGACGAGTACTTTAATCCTATATGGTAACCAGGGTCTGATGCTGGAGCTGGAAGGTAGCCATAGGAACTCCGCAATCAAACAACGCAACCCCATCGAGTTTGGGCTCGTTTGAATTGTATTGACGAGCACTTTGGTCCTATATGGTAACCAGGGTCTGATGCTGGAACTGGAAGGTGGCCATAGGAACTCGGCAATAAAACGACACAACCCCATCAAGTTTGGGCTCGTTTGATTCGTATTGACGAGTACTTTGGACCTATGTGGTAACCAGGGTCTGATGCTGGAGCTGGAAGATAGCCATAGGAATTCCGCAATAAAACGACACAACCCCATCAAGTTTGGGCTCGTTTGATTCGTATTGACGAGTACTTTGGTCCTACATGGTAACCAGGGTCTGATGCTGGAGATGGAAGATAGCCAAAGGAACTCCGCAATAAAACGACACAATCCCATCGAGCTTGGGTTTGTTTGATTCGTATTGACGAGTACTTTGGTCCTACATGGTAACCAGGGTCTGATGCTGGAGCTGGAAGGTAGCCATAGGAACTCCGCAATAAAACGACACAATCCCATCGAGTTTGGGCTCGTTTGATTCGTATTGACGAGTTCTTTGGTCCTATATGGTAACCAGGGTCTGATGCTGGAGTTGGAAGGTGGCCAAAGGAACTCCGAAATAAAACGACGCAACCCCATCGAGTTTGGGCTTGTTTGATTCGTATTGACGAGTACTTTGGTCCTATATAATTTTTCTTGATGAGTACTTTGAGCCTAGCCTAGATAATATCCATACGCAACCCCATCAATTTCATTTGTGCGACCTTCCCCAATTTAGTGTCAAATGAAAGAGCTTGAATTGTAGAATGAATTGTAGAATATAGTATATTCTGAAAGACAATCTAATACAAGATGGCCGCCGTCACAAACTGACAGATTATTTTTATGTGCAATCCCCACAATATGGGTCTGTATATGGGGTATCAAATGAAAGTTCGTAAAATACAGTACACCATGAAAAAAACTAAAACAAGATGGCCGCTATCACAAAAGATTTTTAAAAACAAGGTTTTATTTTAATGTCCTAAAAAAGAAAATAAACTTTTATTTATTTTTTTATTACAATCTAGCGAATGGCTTCAATGCACTAAAAAGTGCGTTGAGCACAAGAAAATATTCATTTCATATTTGTTTATTACTAAATTATTATATGTATATTATATAAATTAATTTGTAGATACAACTAACAATGAAGAACTCGGTAGTCATTAAAATATTTCGTATTATTTGAGTAATAAGTTTAAAAAAGTTTTTTTAAAAATAAGCTTATATTATAATGCCTTATATTATAAAAGAGGAAAATAAACTTTAATTTATTACAAGATATATTTTCTTATAAAAATATAAAAGCTTGTCCCGAGAATTAGGATAAACAATAAAACAATTTAACTTGATTATTATATTTATTTTTTTGTAATAAATAACGTTTTGTACAGCATTGTCATACACACATGACAATGCTGTGCAGTTCTGAAATTTAAATGCATATATGATCCCTTTTTTGAAAAACTCGATTTCGTTATAACTGCTGCCTCACGGAAACTCGGTGTCCTTAACAATGTGC
The DNA here is from genome assembly GCA_963935595.1 of Schoenobius gigantellus. Taxonomy (NCBI): domain Eukaryota; kingdom Metazoa; phylum Arthropoda; class Insecta; order Lepidoptera; family Crambidae; genus Schoenobius; species Schoenobius gigantellus. The sequence goes on from OZ012543.1 coordinate 34,745,840, forward strand.
GTAGGTATTTTGCGCCGGACCAACTATGCTTGTTGTATAAAACTCAGGTTAGGTCTTGCGTGGAATATTGCTCGCACTCCGGCTCCGCTCAGTATCTCCTCGATGCTCTGGACAGATTGCAGCGTCGCGCTATTCGAATAATTGGCGATGTAGAGGCAACTAACACCCTCGAGCCTCTACAACTTCAATGTGATATCGCCTCTCTTAGCGCCCTTTACCGAATGTTCCACGGGGAATGCTCTGAGGAGCTCTTTAACCTTATCCCTCCCTCTCCATTCCTTAACAGAAACGCGCGTAAGGGTCTACGGAGTCATCCTTACACTGTATCCTCCTTTTCACACCGTACCAAGAAATTCCAAGATTCCTTCTTCTTTTTTTTTGCTACTAAGTTGGCAAAAAGCAAACTGCCCACCTGATGGTAAGTGGTAACAGTCACCTATAATACATGTGTCTCGTGTGACATTCGCAGTAAAACTGCAACCCCCACAAGGGCCACAGTGTACGTTGCCAACTTGTGACTTAAGATGTAAAATCACGGTACCCAGTAATTTCAGTGCCATATCTTACCCTTCAAACCGGAACACAGCAATGCAAGCACTGCTGCTTTGCAGCAGAAATAGGTAAGACGGAGGTACCCAAGCACACGACCTTGGTACAGAGTCTCCCTCCGGTAAGTCTTCTGTCGTTCATCGCACACTTGGAATTCTCTACCTGCGCACGTGTTTCCTCCATCCTACAACATGGGTTCCTTCAAAAGAGGTGTGAAAAACATCTTTTAGGCCGGCAAGGGGCGGGCAGGTTGGATGGTGGATGTCCTCCCTCCTCTATCTGTCAACTCATTTGGGCCTCTTTCACCGCTTAACATCAGGCGGGAGGAGGTCATTTGCCAGGCCCTCCATAAAAAAAACTGTTTAAGTACCTTGCCCGTATGTAAATCTACGCGTGCCTTTACAGGTCCCATGCCAGTGAATTAGGGTCAGCTCAGCTTTTTGAGTACGTTCAAGAGGGGATTGACCGAGCGTTGGAGCAGTACCCATCTGCGGAGGTGGTGGTCCTTGGTGACTTTAATGCTCACCATAAAGAGTGGTTGAAGTCCCGGACCACTGACCTTCCGGGTAGGACTGTCTTCAACATGGCTTCGGCCTATGGCTTCTCTCAACTGGTGGTACAGTCCACCCGTATCCCAGATATAGAGAGCCATGAAGCCTCCTTGTTGGATCTACTGCTGACTACGCGACCTAGCGGATACAGGGTTGTGGTCGATGCTCCTCTTGGATCATCGGATCACTGCCTTGTCCGTAGTACTGCCAGTCTTGCGCGACCCCATCGCGTGTCTGCAGCTGGCAATCGTGCAGTTTGGCGGTATGAGTCAGCAGACTGGGATGGACTCCGAGAATTCTTCGGATCCTACCCCTGGAAGCAGCTCTGCTTCGCCTCCGAAGATCCCGATACCTGCGCAGATTGCGTCACTGAAACGGTGCTGATGGGAATGGAAGTTTTCATACCCAACGCCAAAATACCTGTTGGCGGTCGCAGTCGTCCCTGGTACAATAATACCTGCAGGAAAACTGCCCACCTCAAGCAATCTGCGTACATCGCCTGGGACAATGCCAGAAAAAGTCGGGATCCTGACGTGACGGAGAAGAAGCGACAGTACAACGCTGCTTCTAGATCCAACAAGAAGGCTATTGCTGAAGCCAAGGCGGAACACGTGGCCAGGGTTGGCGAGCGACTAGGAAGCTATCCCAGTGGGAGTCGTGCTTTTTGGTCGCTGGCCAAAGCTGCGCAACGTAATTTCTGCCAGTCCAGTCTCCCACCACTGCGTGTAACTGATAGCAGCCTGGCCCACAGTGCAAAAGAGAAGGCCAATCTCTTGGTCCAACTCTTTGCCTCTAACTCGACAATGGACGATGGAGGAGCCACACCACCTAACATCCCTCGGTGTAAAAGCTCACTGCCTGAAATACGCATTACACAACGTGCGGTCAGGCGGGAGCTTAAGCTCCTGAACGTCCATAAATCGAGTGGGCCGGATGGCATCCCAGCAGTGGTGCTGAAGACGTGCGCCCCTGAGCTGACCCCCGTACTCACGCGCCTTTACCGCCTTTCCTATCAGAACAGCAGGGTTCCATCTTCGTGGAAGATTGCTCACGTCCACCCAATTCCCAAAAAGGGTGACCGATCCGACCCTTCAAATTACAGGCCAATAGCAATAACGTCCTTGCTCTCCAAGATTATGGAGCGGGTCATCAACTCCCGCCTCCTACGGTACCTGGAAGAGCACCAGCTGATTAGCGACCGACAATACGGCTTCCGTCACGGCCGTTCAGCTGGTGATCTTTTAGTTTACCTGACCCACCGTTGGGCGGAAACCTTGGAGGGCAAAGGTGAGGCTCTCGCCGTGGGACTAGATATTGCTAAGGCGTTTGATAGGGTCTGGCATAGAGCTCTTCTCACGAAGCTACCATCTTATGGAATCCCCGAGGGACTCTGCAAATGGATAGCCAGCTTCTTGGACGGTAGGAGCATTAAAGTCGTCGTCGACGGCTGCTGTTCCAAAACCATGCCCATAAACGCTGGCGTTCCACAAGGTTCGGTGCTCTCCCCAACCCTGTTCATTCTGCATATCAATGACATGTTGTCCATTGAGAACATACATTGCTATGCAGATGATAGTACGGGTGATGTGCGGTATACCGACCACCAGAATGTCCCTTGGATTTCGTTGCAAGAAAGGCGGTCACAACTTGTGTCTGAAGTCGAGGACTCTCTAGGGCGAGTCTCCGAATGGGGTGCAAAGAACTTAGTTAAGTTCAACCCCACGAAGACACAAGTTTGCGCATTCACTGCGAAGAAGGACCCATTTATCGTAGTGCCTCAGTTCCAGGGAGTTACTCTTCGTATGTCCGGTGGTATTGGGATCCTCAGTGTGGAAATTTCGGCCAAAGTGCAGTTTGGGAGTCATTTGGAGGACAAAGCCAAATTGGCGAGCAAAAAACTGGGCGTCCTGAACAGAGCCAAGCAGTACTTCACTCCTAGCCAGCGGCTGATGCTTTATAAAGCACAAATACGGCCGCATATGGAGTACTGCTCGCACCTCTGGGCAGGAGCTCCGAAATATCAACTCGACCCTCTTGACTCCCTGCAAAGGCGTGCATTCCGCATCGTCGGTGATCCCAATATCACGGCCTCAATGGAGACGCTGGAGCAAAGGAGAGACTTTGGTTCTCTTTGCGTGCTCTATCGGCTCTTTAACGGAGAGTGCTCCGAGGAACTGTTTGCAATGGTGCCCTCGTCACCTTTTTATCATCGCACCACCCGCCACCGCAATAGAGTTCATCCGTACCACCTGGAACCGATCTCGTCTAGCACAGTCCGGTTTCAGCGTTCATTTCTTCCACGTACGTGCAGACTCTGGAACGAGCTCCCAGCTGCGGTGTTTCCTGAGCGCTACGATATGTCCAACTTCAAACTAGGTTTAAAAAGAGCACTTCTCTCCAGGTAGGCAGCAACTGAGCTTTGCCCCTGGCATTGCAGATGTCCATGAGCGGTAGTTACCACTTACCATCAGGTGGGCCACTTGCTCGTCTGCCACCTTTAGCAATAAAAAAAAAAAAAATGTATTTACTTGGTAAGCCTTAAATAAATAAATATTGGTGATTCTAAGAAAAAAATATTTGTTTTTTATAAAATGGGTAAATCTTGCGACAAGCTTTTATATTTTATTAAAAACTAGCTGTGCCGGTGAACTACGTTTCGCCATAATAACGGCGAACTTACGTTTCGCCGAAATAAAAAATAGTTTACGACCTATTCTCAGACCTACTGAATATACACAAAAAAATTCATAAAGATCGGTCAAGCCGTTTCGGAGGAGTTCGGTAACAAACACTGTGACACGAGAATTTTATATATTAGATGAATCACGTAATAAATTAAAATTTATTTTCGTCTTATTAGGGCTTTAAAATAAAATCCTAGTGTGGGGCGACTTTTTAAAAAATCTTTTTACTATTATTTTATATTTAATCATTTTGTAACCGCATGGCCGCCATTACGAAACTCGACGAAAGTACTCGTCATTACGAAACAAACGAGCCCAAAACTCGATGGGCTTGTGTCGTTTTATTGCGGAGTTCCTATGGCCACCTTCCAGTTCCAGCATCACACCCTGGTTACCATATAAGATCAAAGTACTCGTCAATACGAATCAAACGAGCCCAAACTCGATGGGATTGTGTCGTTTTATTGCGGAGTTCCTATGGCCACCTTCCAGCTCCAGCATCAGACCCTGGTTACCATATAGGACCAAAGTCCTCGTCATTACGAATCAAAAGAGCCCAAACTCGATAGGGTTATGTCGTTTTATTGCGGAGGTCCTATGGCCACATTCCAGCTCCAGCATCAGACCCTGGTTACCATATAGGACCAAAGTACTCGTCAATACGAATCAAATGAGCACAAACTCAATGGGGTTGTGTCGTTTTATTGCGGAGTTCCTATGGCCACCTTCCAGCTCCAGCATCAGACCCTGGTTACCATATAGAACCAACGTCCTCGTCATTACGAATCAAACGAGCCCAAACTCGATAGGGTTATGTCGTTTTATTGCGGAGGTCCTATGGCCACATTCCAGCTCCAGCATCAAACCCTGGTTACCATATAGGACCAAAGTACTCGTCAATACGAATCAAATGAGCACAAACTCAATGGGGTTGTGTCGTTTTATTGCGGAGTTCCTATGGCCACCTTCCAGCTCCAGCATCAGACCCTGGTTACCATATAGAACCAAAGTCCTCGTCATTACGAATCAAACGAGCCCAAACTCAATAGGGTTATGTCGATTTATTGCGGAGTTCCTATGGCCACCTTCCAGCTCCAGCATCAGACCCTGGTTACCATATAGGACCAAAGTACTCGTCATTACGAATCAAACGAGCCCAAACTCGATAGGGTTATGTCGTTTTATTGCGGAGGTCCTATGGCCACCTCCCAGCTCCAGCATCAGACCCTGGTTAACAAATAGGACCAAAGTACTCGTCAATATGAATCAAACGAGCCCAAACTCGATGGGGTTGCGTCGTTTTATAACGGAGTTCCTATGGCCACCGTCCAGTTCCTTCATCAGATCAGCTCCATGTTATCATAACATTGCATTGTCACGATATACATATTATTATGTGCAAAATTTCAGCCCAATCGAAAACCGAGAAGTGGTCAAATCTGCATACATACATACAGTGCAAGCTAAATAAAAGCTTGTAAAAATAAAAGTTGATCAAACACATCCCTGTATTTACTATAGTATAACACAGTAAATAATAAACACCTATTAAATTCAAAATTAACATCTACGATATTTTGCTAGGCGGCCGTACCGAATGCGCGACCGAGTGCGCTTGTGTGCGTGAGCGACGCACACAAACAGAGACTAGAGAAATTTACCTAAACTACCTCGGGCTCGCGCGGATGGTGGGCCCTTAATAACTCAATTTACATTTTACACGGCTTAACTTATTTTTTAATTACAATAGTTATACTTTATCATTTACATTATAAATTAAATGTTTCGTGCGTGTGTGTGCGTGTGTATGCTTGTGTGTGCGTGTGTGTGTGTGTGCGTGTGTGTGCTTTCACATGAGTGTATGCAGAGGCGCGTTCAGAGCCTTCGCATGAAGTACAACTTTTCGCTCTGACCCCGATCAATGCCTTCGAGCGTGACAACCGGGTGAAACAACTGGCCCGTTCAAGACCTTAGAGTGTCGGCGCGAGTTACAACCGAACAACAATCGAATTTGATGGTTGTAAACCGCTCTGACGTTTATGACTGAAATACTCTTACGTGATTGGATGATATTGGCGGCCATATTCTATAATGTCATCTACTAGAAAGAGAGAGAAATAAAAAATCATGTGAAAGAGGGAGATAAAAGATTTGGTTGCTGCAATCCGTTCAACGCCTTTGAGCGAGTTAAAAAACAACCGGATAACTACACCCAGAGGCGCTGAACGCGCCTCTGTGTACGTATAAGTACTGTATCTAAAAAAAATTACGAAATTCTAAATCGTCGATTGCAGTAATTTTTTAGTGTTATTATAATCAAACTGTTCTAGCTATTTTAGTATAAATTTTTTAAAACTTAGAATGTTGAAATCTATGATTTTTTTTCCATAATAAGGATTTTGTTGTAGAGGCGTGGAGCTATGTAGTCGAAATGACGGTTAGTAAAAACTGAACTTGCAGTTAGTATGCTATACTTAGGTACTCTCTTTTGGGATTTTGGTGCATATGGTACTATTTTTCTATGAAATCTATGCAGTGTTTGAAAAATAAATAATTTTCGAACTGGAAGCACTTTAGCTTGCTGGTATAGAAGAGTTGTTGGGTAGCGAAGAGGAAGACTTAGTGCTACTTTAAGTACTGCTCTTTGTGCTCTTTCGAGTCCTATCAAGTGCGATTTAGCGGCATTACCCCAGACACAGATACTATAGGTTAAAACACATTGACAGAGAGATTTATAGGTAGTTATCAGTAATTTCTGGTCAGCAACTGATCGTAACATTTTGAATGCGAAGATAAGTTTTCGTGCTCCAGCCGATACGTCCGATATATGTTTTGCCCACTGGAGTGTATCATCGACTATGACGCCAAGATATTTGATTGTGGGGACACGAGATATACATTGACAGTTGCAGAGCGAGTTGCCATTCCGGTTACAGGGGAAAGTGTGGAGAATAATATTGAACTCTGTTTTTGGTGAACTGGCCTTAGATTTACTGAAACACATACACTTAGTTTTTTTCGCATTTATAGTTAATAGACTGTCTTCGAGCCATGCTGTTACCTCACGTAATCCCTCTTCAGTCTTTTCCCTAACCTGATTCCAGTTTTTACCATGGAATAAGAATACGGTATCATCGGCAAACATTAAAGTATCGGCGCTAGAGATATTTATTTCACACAGGCTATTAATATACACAAGTTATAATGTTGGCCCTAACGTGCTGCCTTGCGGCACTCCATATATGCATTGGGCATGTGTACTTAGATGGTCATTGACTTTTACACTCTGCCTTCTATTAGTCAAATAGTCTTCAAACCACTTGTTAACTACTCCCCTGATGCCAAGATTTTCGAGACGAGCAAGCAGTATAGGTATTGATACTGTGTCGAAGGCTTTCTGAAGGTCCAAAAATACTCCCACACAGCACTCACCCTTGTCTAGATAAGAGGTTATCAGGGAAGTAAGTTTAAGCACAGCATCCTCTGTGCATTTCCCAGCCCGAAACCCGAACTGATTAATGGCTATACTATTTATTTTGTCCAAATAGTTGACTAGTCTTCTATGCATGATTTTTCTAATATCTTGGACAATGTAGATAAAGTGATATTGGCCTATAATTTGTAGGTTTGTCGCGTTCACCCGTTTTATAAATAGGACAAACTATGGCAGTTTTGAAGGATCGTGGGAATTCTCAATTTTCGAAGCTCAGATTACATATGAAAGTAATAGGTTCTGTCAATATTTTACTAAACTGTTTTAGAAAAGTGGTGGTGATTTTATCTCCTCCAGATGCACTTTTTGAATCGAATTTATGAATTAATTTACTGACCTCAAACGGATCAGTAGGTGCCAGTGTCATTGAATGTAATGGGACATTAGTACTTTTGGCTCTGTTAACCAAATCTCTTTCACTTAAGCCTAACTTATTAAGGGTGCATTCCGCTAGGTCTTTCCCTACTGACGTGAAATGTCTATTTATTTCGTTTAGGTGACTCTGTTGGGGTTTCTTTTATCGTTAATAGGTCGCCATTAGGGTCCTTCGTCTTGGTTAAATTGCATAGTTCCTTAACTATCTTCCAAGTGTTCTTTATGTTGCCTGCTGATTTTTTAAGTTCGTTTTTATAATATTCTTTTTTAGCATGTTTGATCAATCTAGTACAAGTATTTCTATATTTTGTGTATTCTAGCTGTAAATGTATGTTGTTAGGCGATGGTGTAACTTTTTTGAATAGCTTATCTCTTGTCCTGATTGATCTAACTATGCCAATAGTGTAGTGATCCATGGTTTTAATGGCTTGAGTTTTGAAGGTAGGAAAGATATTGTTGTATTCTTGTTTATAGTATTTTGTTAATGAGTAATTAGAAAATCGGTTGCTATATTAACGTCTGATAAGTTATAAAAGTTGGTCCAGTCTATTTCTAACAGATCTTTCCTAACCGCATCGTAATCTGTAGAAGATTTCAAAATAGGTAATATTTGCTTTCTATTTACTGATTGGTTGATGCTAAGTAGGATTGGCGAATGATCTGTAAACTCATCGAACACAAGCGTTTGACAATGGTGTTGTATTTTAACCATGAAGTGATCGAGCAACGTTTTCTTTCTAGTTGGTATATCAATGCCTTGCCGAAGACCATGAAATGCCATAGTATTTAGATAAAGCCCAGCAGTATCGTTTATATCTCCAGGTAAAATATTAATATTGACATCCCCCGTAAGGACAATAGTTGTAGATGTAATCGTTTCGAGTAGGTTATTCAACGAATGTATGTATTTAGTGGGGTTTCTAAAACTTGGAGGACGATAAGTACAGACCACTGAGACACCATTTGATGTTTTTAGCAGCATACAGTTACCATCATCCACTTTTACCTCAGAACAGGAGACTCTAGGGAGATGTGACTTTACATATACAACGACCCCATCATTTTTATTGAAATGTTGTTGACTAGCGTAGGTTGTATATCCATCTATGGATGGCACTGCTGTATTTACGTTTGTCCAACATTCTGATAAAACAATGACATCCATTTCATGATCAAGTTCGGTTAAAAACAATAAAAATCTATTCAAATTGCAATAAATACTTCGGATATTAAATGATACAATACATATTGAATCGTTGTCTTTATAATTAAGAATAGTTTTGGCGGCTGTAGTCGTGTCTACATTCGTGCAAGGTATTTTGCCCAACAGATTTTATTTGCCCTACGTCTTTTGTAATTGACTAAATCGAATTTCACTTTTTTTCAACAAACTATGTCTAAAATAAGATTCCATTGTTTGTGTGATTGAATTATTGGTGCAGATAATTAGGTCGTAATGTTTACTAGACTCCGAGTGCCGGTACGATTGTGTATTTTGTGTGCTTTAGTAACATACCAGTGTGTATTCTTAAGTGTTGATTTGACTGGAGATTAGAGTGTGAAATATGAGTAGCGATTGGTAAAGTGTGTATAGTTAAGTTATGTGTATTTGTATGTGTGTAATGTGTAAAATTGTGTATTACAATATATTGCTTTATGTATTGATATTTGGACAAAATTTTCATGACAAATGTCATTGTGTTATCTAAAACTAATGAGTAAAGTTTGGCCATTACATACGGGCGAGATAGAAATTTATTAAAGTTTTTATCTATTGAATACATTTTCAAAACTAATAAAACCAATAGGAAATGGCTTACTACTGAAATCTCAGGGTAACAATAATATAAATAAATTGTGGAGTGCCGCAAGCATAGTCACTTTTGTAGTTGTTTGAAGACAGACTCCGAGACAATACGGTGGGCCGGGCTGCCGTGGTCCTTACGCAGATAAACCGTTCCACGCGATGTCCAGCAGTATTTGTAATGTTCCCCTTTTCGCTGTAATTTTTCCCCGTTCCCAGTGGAACTTTCCATGTGGACTTATTTGTGTACCGCGACGGCGTCTACGCCGCATGAGAGTAAGAGGAATCACTCAACCCCACCTGAGTGTCACTGGTGATTCGCTCGAGACCTCCTTATTAGCGGGTACTCGTCGAATCTTGTCCGATTGGGGAGGGGAACAGTGTTCGGCCGACTTACTGCCCGAAGATACAAAGAGTACAATGTCAGTGTTAAGTCGTGAGTTACCAGAGGCCCTAGACAAACGCCACACGCTAACTTTTCCGCAGTCGTTCTGCAGAAAAAAATGTAAGGAAATGACATGCTTACGACAACCTCACGCTTTTTTTCCCGCAGCTAATGTCATCATCATACATCGGGGCGAAGTAAAAATGCAAGACGAGACTTATATTTATGTATTTGCAAATCCATTCTTAGCAAGATACAATGAGATCAGCAATAACAAATCAAACTTAAATAGGTGAATTGATATGTCCCGCCCCGCTCGCGTCGTCACCAACCTCACGCCGCAACCCCTCACCTCGTGCGTCGCTTCGCTCAGATTTTAATATGCGTGCTTGCAAAAAGCGGAATTTTGGGCGTCCCGGACGCAACGGAGGGGGTGGAAAACCGGTATGTCCCGCCAAAAGCGGGATGTCTGGTAACACTAGTCGTGAGCGTCACTTTGACAGTTGCGATTAGTTTTGATAATTGTGCATCTAGACTTAGAACTGTACAATTGTACATAGACCGTTTGTGTTTATGAAATTTGGAGTTTATGACACTGATTTTTCTAGGAGGTATTAAGTAGTACCTAAATATAGTATACTAGCTGCAAGATTAGTTTTTACTATCCGTCATTTCGCTTACATAGCTCCACGGCTCTACAACACAATCCTTATTTTGGAAAACAAATCATAGATTTTAACATTTTAAGTTTTAAGAAATTTATACTAATGTGGCTAGAATATGTGTGATAGTACTAATGGGCAAAATATAACACCAGTGAGGTCTTACTACGAGTAAGTCTATTGAGAAGGAAATTCCCAGTAGTACTACTGGTAAGACTACTCGATAAGATTACTGGGAATAGCGCGTTTGATTACAATAACACTGAAAAATTACTGCAATCGACGATATAGAACCTTTTTTAGATACAGTACATACACACACACTAATCTGAAAGCACACACACACACACACACACACACACACACACACACACAACAACAACAATTAATTTATAATGTAAATAATAAAATACACTTATGGTAATAAAAAAAATAAGTTAAGCCGTGTAAAATATAAACTGAGTCATAAAGTAGAGGAGCCTGCTTCCCATATCACAGGGAAACCTTCTATGGGAGCAGTTACTTTGCATTAATTAAGAGGAAATCGTACGGGTAGTTTTTCCATACAAACGTAGTCCCTTGTTTCCTTCTTGGATAATGGCAATAGCTGTTTTACCTATTTCTGAATTCTCTCGACCTTGGTGTTTCCTCTTAATAGATTTTTATGTTTATGACAAAATTTATAAAAGTAGGACTTGGAACTGTCACCAAACAACGTTGCCATTAACATTGTGTAAAAAGTGCAGTAATTGTGATTTTAGTCGTAAATTATGTTGTAAAAACGACAATGAAACCAAAGTTATTTTTTGCGAAATTTGTGTTTTATGAAATTTAAAGAAAAACGGTATTACACTGTGTGTAAAATTACACACAGTCTACTGCTCGCAGGTTGTCTTTGCTTGAACTTTACTTGGCTTGATACGCTACCACGTATCGAGAAATAACCCTTATAGGAATAATGTTAAAAAAGAGAAAATAATTATTTAAAGGTGTTTTTTGATATGGCGTAAAGCGTCTGGAGGTATATAAAAAAATAAAAAGAAATATTTTTATTTTAAGCTGATCGCACATATGCCCACGCCGCACGCGCCGAACGCGCCGCACCAGCCGCATTTTCTGATGGCCTCGCACATATGGCCGCACGCGCCGTACGCGCCGTAAGCAAATTTTTAGTATTGCCCACACTCTTTTTTAACACCACCATACAAATGGTTGGGTCTGTGAAAAAATGTATGGGCAGAAGGGGAGAATATGATTATGTTAACATTGGTAGGTTTTGGCTTGATGGGATATGTGGTTGGATCCTGGTGTAGAACGTTATTTTGCATTGGTTTTTTTTAAAGTTATAATGTTTAAATAATTTTTTTTTTAAAAACGTCGCCCCACACTTGGATTTTTTCCTGTGTCGCAGTTACAAACACAGAATATCAAATGCACATACGCCCAGACCGGAACAAATTTCTGTAGGCTATACAAAATATATGTCCCATACGGGAATCGAACCCGCGACCTGCTGCGCAGTAGGCGATCACTCGACCTCTGCACTAACCGTGTCGTCATTAATTAATAAAAAAGTAATCATTTTTATTAAATTAAAAAAACAAATTAGTAAAATGAACAAAAAAGCAATAAGAAAACATAAAATAATAAAAAATCAAGATGAAAAGGATTCAAGTTAAGATTAAAGATTCAAGTTAAGATTAAAATATACATTTTCCATCCAGTTAAATTTCTACGATCCGGAAAAAGTTTCATCGTAGTTTCATAAAACCACACAATGAATTTTTTTGCTATTGCATGATTCGTCCCATTTCAGTTTGCTTGTCTGAACAAGCACACAAAAGGAGACTGGCGGGTTTCTTAGGAGTATTCGGCCTGATCGCCTACACGAAAACTTTTAACTTCTCATCAAAGCTCAATCTATAAGACCAATGAAAATAGTTTAATATTTTCCCAAGAACTTCGAGAAAATTAGTTATAGTGTGTTGAATGTTCACAAATACGTTTGGTTATGTTTTGGTTTAATTCACGTTTTCATATGATTAACAGTAACTTATAAAAACCAGTTTGTATAATAGACGTAAGCACATATTTTTGTACCACAATAGGAAATACGCCCCATACTCCACGTGTTAGTAAAAATAAAATCGATCGCACAAACGCAAATTACCACAGACGAGTAATTATGAACATTGTTGACATTCTGATCAAACATCGTATCAGTGCTGTCGCACTTAATAAATTAATTGATACGTCGATCTACTACATGTTCTACTCAAATCTTTTAAAAACATTAATTTCATATAAAATATAAAGAAATCTGCGATAAATAAATTAGCATTATAATTCAATAACTTGTAAATGTGTTATTTTCTCTGTAAAACTGGTTAATTCGCCAAAATCGAGTCTTAAAATGTATCGATTAAATTCAATGAAAAGGATTTTTTTCTAGAGTTTGCGAAGTTCTACAAAGATGTTTGTTACGTTAATAAAATCTACGAAAAATATACATTTTTTTCATAAAAGTCTCAATCTTGTAGGACTTCAGGCCGAAACCCGCCAGTCTCCTTTGGGACTCCTGCTTCAATAGTAACTCTTTAATCATTTCTATCACACTAATTCACTGAGTAATAATAATATACTACTATTTACTTACCTATTTTTTTAACAACCACTACCATGAAAACGTATGGTATTTTATGTATAATCTATCAAGAAATGATATGTTTGGGATTTCTGCGTACATGTAGGGTAATTTCTGTGTATCTGGTAACACTGAGTATCAGCACGCGCCGAATGCGCTGCATTATATGACGTCATCAGCATTTGTCCTTCAATACCCGGACACCTTCTGCATTTTTAAAATTCGGCGCGTACGGTGCGGCCAAATGTGCGAGGTTTTATATAATTTCATACAGGAAATTCCAAAAATGCGACGCGTTCGGCGCTTTCGGCGCGTGCGGCGCAGGCATATGTGCGATCAGCTGGCATACTATCCAAGTTTAGAAAAAGCAAAAAAAATAATGCTAAAAAAAATAAAAATAAAAAATTGTCTAGTAGCACACTGTAACGATTGCATTTATCTAATACGGACCATATCATACGGCACGGAGCAGTTTGAACTGATGATGGCTGATTCCATAAATAAATTGAAATCAAAACTGAAGCATCATCCAATTCAACTAACTGTAACGCATAGATCGTCTTTCAAATGCTTGATGACGTGTTCTGATTGGCCGAACGTACCGTTTCAATTTTAGTTCGGCTTTCTTTTATTTGTGGAATCGTCCTTTGGTCTCAAATCTTCCCCAACACCCGAGGAGGCTGGACTGCTGCCAACTACCCGTCGTTGCTGTTTGAAGTACGTCGACAACGTGAACGAAGCTGCTTTTATTGGATAGGAACCTTTTATTTTTGGAGAACAATGAAGGTATCAGAACAATAAATAAGTACTCAAAGTTTTAAAATGACAGTATTATTTAATGTCGGAGCGACTTTTATTATATTCTTCATTGATGTGTCTTGCCTGTCTGCCACTATTCTTTATCTAGCATAGTGTTGAAATGCGAAAAGCCGACTATTAAGCTATAATGGATGGGAGAAGCAATAGTATGAGACATTCTATGAGTGATACGGATTGTACCTTATTAATTTGTAATTGATTGTAATTGGCGAACTAACGAATGGTAACTAATGGTTGATGAACTAACTAATAACTGATAAATCTACTTCTTAGTCGTGCACTCTTGTCAAAGTGCACGACTAAGAAGTAGTCGTGCACTTTATAGTTATATATCTATCATATATCCATGGTTATGGTCAGTTCTTGTGCCATCGCTGCTCTTGCGATGCCTTGTAGCTCCATGTATGGCGGAATGAGAGAGAGAACTCGTTATTGTTAAGGTGTGACCAAACAGATGCGCGGCAGCAACACGCGGCATTCGTAGGACATAATTTCTGCCGCGCTTTGCCTCGAGGTATAGAGGAGAGTTATTGCTCCTTGTGCCGTGCAACGCCACCGCATGTCCCTTTCTCCATACGTCAGGATAAAGCGCGGCAGAAATTGTGTCCTGTGCATGCTACATTTGCTGCCGTGCATTTGTTTGGTTACGCGTTTTGAATGTGTCACGGATTTATTGAGATCTGTCCATCGCGTTGGTGACCGTCCACGTGATCTCTATTACTCTCAACCTCCTCTCAACTGTCCCTTGCGTGATCAATCAATCCATTGAGTTCTCGTTACGAGTGATATGCCCAAAAAATTGAGAATTCAAAGGAGACTGGCGGGTTTCGGCCTGAAGTCCTACAAGATTGAGACTTTTATGAAAAAAATGTATATTTTTCGTAGATTTTATTAACGTAACAAACATCTTTGTAGAACTTCGCAAACTCTAGAAAAAAATCCTTTTCATTGAATTTAATCGATACATTTTAAGACTCGATTTTGGCGAATTAACCAGTTTTACAGAGAAAATAACACATTTACAAGTTATTGAATTATAATGCTAATTTATTTATCGCAGATTTCTTTATATTTTATATGAAATTAATGTTTTTAAAAGATTTGAGTAGAACATGTAGTAGATCGACGTATCAATTAATTTATTAAGTGCGACAGCACTGATACGATGTTTGATCAGAATGTCAACAATGTTCATAATTACTCGTCTGTGGTAATTTGCGTTTGTGCGATCGATTTTATTTTTACTAACACGTGGAGTATGGGGCGTATTTCCTATTGTGGTACAAAAATATGTGCTTACGTCTATTATACAAACTGGTTTTTATAAGTTACTGTTAATCATATGAAAACGTGAATTAAACCAAAACATAACCAAACGTATTTGTGAACATTCAACACACTATAACTAATTTTCTCGAAGTTCTTGGGAAAATATTAAACTATTTTCATTGGTCTTATAGATTGAGCTTTGATGAGAAGTTAAAAGTTTTCGTGTAGGCGATCAGGCCGAATACTCCTAAGAAACCCGCCAGTCTCCTTTGTAAAGTCGACGATAATCTCTCTTTGATATCGAGTTTCTTCAGGATCGAAACGTTGGTTCGGTGTGCGATTCATGAGATTCTAAGCATACATCTAGCTATAACCATATTTCCAGGATGTCAATCCTGTGACGATCCTGCATCCTCAACATTTATGTCTCAAGATTGGAAAGACCGGGCTCCTCATCTTTCGAACTTTTGTGTTTCTGGTTATTTTGCAATCTTTCCAAATCTTTCCAAATTTTTCCACTGAAGATCTAGTTACAACGCAACGTCTCCTGATTTCATCCTCGCAGCATCCAGCGTTGGTAATAGTGGACATCAGATACACATAGCTGTTGACTATACCTCGCATCCTACTATATTTTCGACGACCTATTTGTTGTTGACGATCTAAAATCATAATTTTGGTTTTATAACGATTGATAACATGTCCAAAATCCAACGGTGTGATAAAAACGGCTGAAAAATACGTCTAAATAACCAAAGCATCAAATACTAAAATATGAGGTTGAGCTTACTTTTTTACAGAAATGAACATAAAAACTTAGTAAGACGTGACCGAAAACAAATTACACTGAAATCTACCCTAAGCCTTTTTAATTTATACGCGGCGAGTGTTAAATTTATTTCTTATAACCATAAATTATGATTCAGTCCAAAGCCAACTCAAAGTTGAAATTAAAACGTTGCTTGGGAGATTAAAATTATGAATCCCTTTTACCGAAAATAGGTCGTAATATCAAAGGTTAATTTGAGTTGAGAAGCGATTTAAATGTTTTGAAATTTTTCTATTCTTCGTTGTTTGCTATTTAGGCGTTAAGAATACATTATTTATTTTTACTTAATATGCTGAACCTTATTCTTTACAATTACATCATAAAGATACCGAAATGTATACTATTTATAAGCAGTTGCAGTAGAATACGCTACGCTTATGTTAACAGAGGAAGCTTAACTTCATTGGCATACCTCTTTTCATATCTGGCTGACTAGATCCATATTAAAAAATAAAATTCATCTTTATTAGAGTAATCTAAAGTAATTTCTCTATTAAAGTAGAAAAATTAAAGAAGAACAAAAAAAATGCAATGAAAGAACTCAGAAGTTTATTCGACTCAGCAAAATCTTTTGAAATCCATAGATCATAAATAGTCTTAAGTACAATCACGAAAAGTGTATATTTTTAATATTGTTGTCAGCCATATAATTTAATTGGCATATTATAATGCTGGAGCAGAAAAAGATAGTTAAATAATTACCTAAATTCACAATTCTTAATTATTTTTCTTTGTTTTAAATTTAAATCTCTTGACAGAAATCCTTCTATTGTAAGTTGGTGGACGTACTCGTATATACCCAGTAGTTCATCAAATATACCCATATAAACATAAAATTGATGCTTGTAAATTTTTATTCTTTAATTTTTATTACTTCGTATTCTATCCGAACTGTATTTTGTATGGTTTTTATTTTGGATAGCCATTTTAGTATTCTATCCTTTCTTGTTTCCTCTGAAATATTTTACAAGTTCTTTTTATTTGATCACGGTCACCCAAGGTCCACGAACCTATTTATATCTCCACCGCACAAGTGCACGTAGCAACCGAAATTATTAATCTCGTTGTATAAAGCTAAACATCTTTGTGGCGTCGCTCGGGTCGCGCGCGACGAGATATATTGCCTGTAGTTTTCTTCGCAGCAAATAGTTCTTCCACAAGGCACCGTTGATATGCATTACGAGACTCACTGCAGCAGACAGAGTCGCCGCTTCATATTTTCCTTTATAAATTTTATACAAAAATCTCAGTGATAGTAGAAAGTAATGTAATATATTTACATAAATACATAGAGCTCGCGTTATCGCGGGCCATCGCTTGGCGACAGCCGGGTGTACGGGAATCTGCATAAATTTACAGTTTTCTTGTTGGTATACACGATTTATGAAGTGGAAAATTGTTTATTTATTACTTAGTTTATTTTGTAGTTAACTTTATTTGTTACATGGTCGTTATTATCGATTGATATGGCGCTTTTACTATTTTTTCTCAGAATCCTTCTGGTGACTTAGATAGTTACATTTATTGTGCGGAGACGCAGGTTGCCGAGTTTCTTGGGATGCAATGTTCTTTTGAAGACGGGCTTTTTATTACCTCGTCAATATTTCGGAAGTTAAGCAGAATGCCACTTATATACCTTTTAACACACTTCCTCGTAAAGTGGATCTAATTACACCAGCTTTAAATATATAAAGCGGCTCATAAAACACGTGTGTGTTATAGCCGAGGCCCGCATCACAGCCGGCAATGCTGCACTTGCTGGCCGCGGCAGTAATGTACTATATTTTATAAGCTAGAGGTAATATAAGAGATATCAACGAATTACATGATTTTTCAAATGATTATTTTCATACTATTATTTAAGTAGCACTATTTCGGCTACTACTTTCATTTAATAGAAGATAGTACGATATAAGTTTCGAACACGAGTAATTCAATTTTTTTTCGTAAGTAAATACTTTTTAAAAATTACTTACAAAACTAAGTAGCCTTAAACTCATGTCACAATCGAAATCTCAAAGAAACAAATTTCAATTCAACGAATTGACTGTAGCAACAATAAAAGAGAGAAATTACATTAAGAATGCTAGTGTCGATAATTACATTTATTTGTTATCATAACGATGTTATCCCGCTATCCCTTGGGTAATAAAAGAATAATAAGGAGGGCGAACACTATGGCTATGCCTGTAACGCTGCGTCACTGGCTAATCTACTTAGCTAAGTGTACCGTTATCGCTTATTCTATTTGCTAGAGAAAGATAATAGCCTCTCAACATACGAGGTACCGCTTTAGATATTGTCAGCATGGTTAACTGTATGCCCTGTGTTTGGACGCTAAGCTCGTCGAATCTAATAAGCTTATACTTATGCTCCAGGGTTCTTTTCAGATGATAATGAGCGAGGCATTAACGTATATGTAACATAGACGCTTTATTCGGTGCAAAGAAATTGCTCGCTAAGTTGGTGCCAATTGGCGCCACCTCGCTTAGTCGATCGCGGGTGCTATGTATCCCAGCCCCGTGACATCACATAAAATGTGCTGACATGCCTCAACTGCACAGCGAGCGTCGGATCGTCGACGGCAGACAGGACTTAACATCATTACTGTACGGACCTTTTTATTGTATTTTCAGTTTAATAAATTCACAATTTTTATTTTTAAAAAGTATTTTCATTCACTGAAAAACTTAATTGGCGCAGTCTTGTGGATCGACGAAAATAAAAAGCTTCTTTCAAACTTCAAAGATGCGAAGTCGTCGGAACCTACTGAAAATTGTGATCAATGCTGAAAATGTTGAAAAGGAAGACTTTTATAATTCTGTAAGTGCCAAATCCTTCCTTATATTATCCTATTTCTCTTTATATTATATATATTTACATATACATATTTTATTTTATTAAAAGCTTAGGATAATAAGAAGCGGTCGAACTTTTCCTAGCTCTACATTTTATATTATTGTAAACAAAAGTTATTTGTGATTTTATGAGGTAAAAATAAAATAAATTTAAGTATATTAATTAGAATCAGACGTTTTAAATTTACTATACATAAATAAATATTTTTCTGCTAAATGGAAATTAACGTTTTCTGGTACAAAACTGCTATAAGTTTTGTACCGAGTTTGACGGTAACTCTTCAATTACATAAATTTATTTCGACATCAGAAGCTATCTTATCTCAATATTATGATGAACAGCAGCCGTTTATATTTTAAAATCAAATGATTTTATTTAGTTTATTGGGAAAACTTAAAGGAAGAGCCGAAGAAGTTATTAACATTAATATTACGATTGTTCCTTTTGGCAAGAAATCAAAAGAGTATTACTTACACATTTTTCTGACCAACGAGACGAAAATGCTTTGATTAGAGACTTAGTTAACCTCAGGCAAGATAATAATCATCCCCAGGAATTTTATGATAAATGCATGCATAATTATGTTAAACACAATTATTAATTACGTTAATTTACATGAGGTGGATGAAATTGTCAAAAGATGTAAACGCGAATTTTTTACGTCGCAAATCCTAAAAACATTTTTAGCATAGTTGAGAGAACCGTTGGGTTCTACAATTAGAGCAATGAGACCAACTGATTTACCTACAACTATGGCAATGATAAAAGAAGAGAAAAAGATTATGTACTTACAAAATAATCAAATACAAAAAAATCTAATTATAACCACTACGTAAACTTTAACAAACGCCAACAATTATATCCACATCATACTAAAAATAATAATTTTGTTAAACCTAATTTTCAGTAAAATAAACCATTTTCTAATAATTATAACCGCCAGTTTAATCCTTTTTATAATCGACGAAATAACAATAATTTTAATTTTGGTCAAAATCGCCAGATTCCATCTTTTAATACAAATAATAATCCTTTTAATTACCAACGTTCACAATGGTCACAATTTAATAAAACATTTTTTTTCTCAAAAGAAACCTATTTTTCTCCAAAATAATAACATACAAAATAAACAAAATAATTCGACATCTCAATCTATGAGTGGTCTTTGATATAGATCGAGAGATATACCATTAAGGCCTTTAAATAATAAATCACTTCCAATCAATACGTCACAACCCTAATTTTGTTTTCGAAGAGTTGCATTCCGAAGAAACTGACAACGCAGAGCAGCATCCGTCCTCACCGAAGCTTATTATGATTAACGATAAGCAACAATATAACTTAAACGAGGGTGCCTCTAGTTCTAACATTATCGAGGACGTTTCCAACCAAAATTTTTATGAGGTCATGAACGTAATGTCTCCAACATAATAGAAGCAAATGTACATATTAAGCGACAACTTTCATATTGGTGGTGCCCCAAGTAGACTCCACCACGTCGGCGTTTGAATTTTGGGTTGATTGCTGAGGCCCTACTACCCGCTCATAAAAAGCATTGTGGCTTACCCCGATTCCCGTTGTCTCCGTCCGTCTCCTCCGTAGCCGGTGGACTTCCTGAGCTAGCTCGAAGGAAGTCGCGGCTCCCGAAGTTCTGCAGTGGATCCACCGGTGGAGACCGGAGCACTACAAAGGCCTATTAGGCCACCACGACTCACACACGCGATTTTGACACACAAACACAAAGCGGGCTTTCGCACCCCGATATTAGGTGCGCCGCGCAAATCACTATTTGCTTGAATATTGTGTATTATATTTTATGGATGCCCGGACATCATCCTAACCACAAATTATGACATTTCGACTCGACTCAACTGACATATCACATGCGGCCGGCCGCCAAAAAAGCTGTCACTGCACAGACTAGAATGCAGTGCCGCCACTCGCTCTTCCTCGAGCGTGAACACATATATACAAATAAAAAATACTCCTTTGAAATTATTTATTGATACTGGTGCAAATCAATCCTTCTTATCACCAGAATGCTTAAAAAGTTTTATTCTAAAATGAAATTAATTATGAACTACTTTTAATAACTATACTTTTGATATCCCAACATTCCCTGAATTTAATGATAATTCTATGTCTAAACTTCATGTATACAAATTTCATAATATTTTTGATGGACTTATAGGTCTTGATATGTCAGTACCATTGCAAGCAAATATCAATTTTGGCAATAAGCAATTGATTACAGCACATGCCACAAATGAACTAAACATGCTTCGGTTAGGAGTAAAAAACTTATTCGAAGCTTTAGTAAGGGTAACTAATAGTACCTAACATACAAGTAAATATACCAGTTTCTATCAAAGAGGGCGGTATCTTTTTACCCCAAACTTATATTTTTCAATGGTATATTTCCGAAATTATTACAAAAGCATCCAAAGGTTTTGCATTTATGTTAAAATAAGAAATCCCACAAAAAATGATATTATTGTCAGCCTAGCGTCGCCGCTACCAGCCCAAACATTAAACAATAATATAAACAACTACAAGTGCATAGACTTACCTAATAAGATTATAAACGGACACTTAAATAATCAAGATTCTTTTGATAAAAATATAGAGTCAACATGTATTCAAAATTACGAAGTTAAATATAAGGAACTAACCTCTGCTTTTAAAAATATACAAAAGAATCAAAGGAAAACTACGTCAAAACATAATGAGTCGAGAACGGAACCCAAAACTTGAAGAGAAAATACTCAGTCTTATTCTAAAATCCTCGTAAAATCAAGAAAGACCAGTATTAAGGTTTTAGATTATAAAAATATTACTTGTTATAAGACAAATGTCCGAAAACCTTTGAGAAAACAAACACAATTTCAGGATGCTATTCAGCACAGTTTCCGTCACCCGTCCTGGCATAAGCCAATAACCCTGAACCCCTTAACCAATAATCCTGGTATTTTACTATTTAAGTTAGGTTATTGTAAGTTACAACACAGTAAGCATACATTTAGGACCGTACATTTACGAAAATTTGATTTATGTCTATAAAAATTATAATACATTTGAAACCAATTTCCAAATTCACCATCTAAACACAAAATATAAAAATAAACTTGCCGTTCCAACATCAGGCTTCAAAAAACTAGAGGCTCGTTTATGGGGAAATGAATAACCTTTTATAATAAGCTTCCACAAAGTGTTACTGAGTTGCCATTTCATAAGTTTAAAGCGCATGTAAAAAAGACTCTTATGAGTAAAGGATATTATAAAGTCAACGATTATTTGAATGATGCCAATGCCTGGTGTTAATTTGCAGATTATGAATCGTGTTGTTATGTATATCTATTTATTTAAACAAATATTGTTTTTGGTAATGACATAGTAAGAAGAGAACTGACGCATCTAATCTTGTAATGGAAGTTGAGCTCAAACTTCTGCTGTGAGGTCAGCTTCCAATTGACAACTCTGTAACAATACAGGGAGAAAAAAACAGCCCTTGCTGGTTTTCTTGCTGGTTCTTTCCAGTACAAGGTCTCCCGCCGTAGACTTGTGAACCAATGGCGTAGCTGCTTTGACGTTCAAAAGAGATTGTAATAATCCAATTTGAATAAAAGATATTGAATATGAATTTCAAAAATTTATTCATTATTAGGATTTAAATATTTTTAGCGATTATATAAGTAGTATAGAGGCCCATATAGGAACGTTGTTACGTTATCTTAGCGCAGTCGACCTAAACACGGTCGGAGACTCCGTTATGATTTAGCAAAAGTTACTTATTAGGTAAGTTACAATTAATCCATACAAAGTATACTTCGTTATCATTCTAGAGATAAGCAAGCTCTGATTAACACTCTCGGTTCAGTGATTAAAGGTATTGCCGGTAATTTAGACTACGAAGATGCAGTTAACTATAATAATCTGTGTTGTGCTATATCTGTGTTGCAGAAAAATCAAAAACATATTACTGACAAATTAAACTTGGGCATTAGTTTGAATTATAATATTTTAAGAGTCATTCAACTCTACAATATCGACAATTGCTTTTAATTAATATAAAATTTACATAAAATTTATCGCAAAATTAATGAAATTATGTCTGAAGTTAATATGAAATTAAATTACAGATTATCCAATTACATAAAAATAAAAAGTTTGTTCACATTAAGAGGCCTCTTACACTTTTTCTTGATACACTCAGTGACTCATTAATATGACTAGAGAATTCGATCGCTTTTTCAAAATTACATTTACGCCACAGTATTTTATCTCCACATAATATCCAATATATGTATACTCGTAGCATATTAAAACAAATGTATAAATCACAACAACTTTTATTTGATGATCATACAAATTATAGAGACTATTACGACGTACTTGAGAGTGGTTCATATTATTCTGACAATACAATAGTATTTCTTTTGAAGTTCCCCATCATGTATATTAATATGTATACTTATTATCACCTTTATCCTAGTCCTACATATACCTTATTAACCCCTTCCAAACCTTATTTGGCTATGAATGAAGATAACTAATGGTACATGGGCAGAGAATCTAGTAAGTTTCAAGATATATATTACTGCCGAAAAGTGAGCTTGATGGAAGTACAGCGACACGACGATTGCATTTACTCCTTGATCCTGAAACAAACAATAACAAATAAATGCACATATACATATACAATATACATCTACAATGGAAATATTTGATAAAATTGACGACTATCATTACTTACTTACCTGCCCAGTAATAACGGAGATAAGCTTAAAATGTACTGAAGAAAGTTTGAAGTCTATACATGGTACTTACCTAATACAGATTCCAAACGGTTGTAAATTAATAACGCAGACAAATGTTATCCAGTACACTGAAAACAAGATCCGAGGATATCCAGTGAAATTGCTTTCATTTAAACTTACAAATATTACAATTAAAAATACAAGCCAGCCGTTGAAACTGAACGATATATCTATGAACAAACTCTACAAGTTGAAAAACATATTAGAAAAAGAAAAGCCAATAATTTTAGAAACTACACCTTCAAAGGAACATTACTTTTGGACAACACCGTTATATGTATATTATATTTGTTGCTATAGCTGCATCATCATCACAGCTCATATACGTCCCCACCGAGGGGCTCGAGCCTACCCTATGTTAGGGTGATTAGGCTTTAGTCAACCACGCTGGCCCAGTGCGGATTGGTCGACTTCACATACACCATTGAATCTCTTCGCAGATGTATGCAGGTTTCCTCACGATGTTTTCCTTCACCGTAGGAGCATCAGACAAATGTACATATGAAATTCGAAACGAAAAACACATTGGTACATGGCGGGTCTCGAACCCCGACCTCCCGATTGGAAGGCAAGTGCCGAGACCACAGCGCCACCGACGCTTACTTTGGATTATATAAGAAGTTTAATAAGAAGAGGAATATCACTCCAGAGCCTGAAGTTGTAGAGATGACATCGAGTCCGCTCTTTTTTACAAAAAAAATGAAAAAAGAGGCTCCCATCTTAGCGGGGAGGTGTTATGTATCCCAGCCCCGTGACGTCACATAAAATGTGCTGACATGCCTCACCTGACCTTTTATTGTATTTTCACTTTATTAAATTCACAATTTTTTTTAATATTTTCATTCACTGAAAAACTTAATTCGGGCGAACGTGAGACGTAGCCGATGTGCCGTAAAGATTGTGTCGCTCATTTTGCATATACTTAGGCTCGTATTAATAATTGCATCTCAAGTATGAGATCGATCTTGAGATACTGTTTTTGACAGATGTTCCATACATTAAACGTCAAAACTGCAACTCAAGATCGCTCTCAACTTTGAGACGCGTTTATTAATACGGGCCTTAGATATCTTCAAACGTGACAATTAAATACACCTTCGTTCTGTACGTGTGAATATTGGTTTTGTATTTATGTTGTTTGTTACTGAGTAATTGTAATTGTACGGAGTATATTTCCCGATTCCCATCACCACAGCTCATATACGTCCCCACCGAGGGGCACGAGCCTACCCTAACATGTAAGGGCGATTAGGCCTTAGTTAAACCACGCTGGCCCAGTGCGGATTGGTTGACTTTACATACACCTTTGAGTTACTTCGCAGGTGCAGGTGCATGCAGGTTTCCTCACGATGTTTCCCTTCACCGTAGGAGCGTCAGATAAATGTAAATATGGAATTCGTGAAACGAAAAACACGTTGGTACATGGCAGGATCGATCGCGGGCCTTCCGATTCTACTCGGGGCACTGTCCAGTGCCGAGACCACAGCGCCACCGACGCTCTTTCCCAATTCAAACAAAATAAAAATTATTTTACAAAAAATAAAAACCGACTACAAAAAAGTTAAAAATAATATAAGAATAGGCACAGCAAACGATGATCCCCTAGAAAATCTCAAAATTTGTCACCGACTTCAATATAAAAGTGTGATGTTGTCTGTGCCTATTCTTATATTATTTTTAATTTTTTTGACGTCGGTTTTTATTTTTTGTAAAATATTTTTTTTTTATATTTAATTTTAATGCGTTAGAGCGAGTACGCTATGCTACGCGTTGTGGCGCAATTATTCTACGCAACAGCTCGTCTAGGTTACATATACCTGGGGTGCGATGTCAGAACACCTCCTCGTGGTGCACCCTGGGCAATCCGGCAGATTTTCTGCCGCGGGCTAAGAGTCTTACAGCTGCCCCATGGAGGGGGCGTGGTGTGGCCGGGTTTAACCCGGCGGGCCACTTCACGTGGCCATGTGGGGCGTTACCTCCTCTTCTTTTTGAAGATGGGGTTGTGTGTCGCCTGGGGACCCGCTCGCGGGTTGTGGCGCGTTGCGCCTTGTGCCGTTGCCCCTTTGGTCGGGTTGGTGCGGGTCCTTGTTGAGCTTCGGCATGTCGTTGTTCCGAGGCTGGGAGACTCGTAGAGCTCCGGCGTGTCGTTGTTCCAAGGACTGAGGCTGACCCGATCACCGTGTGTCTTCGGCACACTTGTGCGGCCCCCATAAGGGGTGCGTGGGATGGCCGAGTGCTACTCGGCGGGCCACCTCGTGTGGCCACCGTGGCCGCTTTTTGCGGTGGGTCGGAGCTTTGGCGCCGCTGGGCTTTGGTTCGTATGCGCGGCGGTGGATCCAGTGGGATCTGCAGTCGGGCAAGCCCGTTACCCAGCACTGAGCGGGGCCGGGGCGCACTGAGCGTCGGGCCGCGTGGAAGAAAACCACAGTAAAAAATTATCACCCAGAGTATGCCCCGGGAACTCCTCTCCATCTCCATCTTGGAGAGGGCGTGAGGGGCCCACCATTGGTGGGCAAGTGCCGCGGACGGGGTTATGGTCGGTCCGTAAGGGTTCCCACGACCTCGTTCGGCAGCGGCGCGTCCTTTGGACGTGGCTGCGCCAGGCGCCAAAGAGGGCATATCGAGGGTTTTAGTGGGTAGTCGCTCGCTGCGGAGTCCCACACACCCTTGCCCTTGCGGGGGCTTGGACCACCCTTGGAGTATCCTCTATCGAATACAAAAAGAATCATCAAAATGGGTTCATAAACGACGAAGTTATCCGCGAACAAACATAAAAAAAAGCATATATACGGTCGAATTGAGTAACCTCCTTTTTTCGAAGCCGGTTAAAGCGTCCTTGCGTTAAACTCTGATAATAATTACATGAACTCGAAGTAACATCTCATTTCAATTCGATAAAATTACAATTACTGCCCTAATTGTGAGCATGATTAATTCAAATCCATTAATATATAAGATGAGCAAAATGAATAAATCTGCTCACAAAGATTTAGACATAACACCTCGGTAATTTCAAAGTTGAGAGAGCTATCGACCCGTGACCTACAGACAGACGCAAGGACAAAACTTATTCCTGATGACAATATCTCGAGTGCTATCCATTTCGTCAAACTGTTTTATTAAACACAATCAACTTTATTACAATGCCTAGTACCTAAAACTAAGTAAGGGCATTTATTCCGCGTATTAAAATAGATCGTTGAAAATTAAAAGTTTTCACACGAAATTCTCATTAAACTCTCACAAT
This sequence comes from Schoenobius gigantellus, assembly GCA_963935595.1. NCBI lineage: Eukaryota > Metazoa > Arthropoda > Insecta > Lepidoptera > Crambidae > Schoenobius > Schoenobius gigantellus. Next base: position 34,772,827 of record OZ012543.1, read on the forward strand.
TCATCTTCAACTTAGTATCGTTTGAATACCACAGAGAGGCTAAATCCGTCTTATCAATCATTGATAAATCCTTTAATCGCAGTAATTCTCCGGAACAACATTCACAGCTGCCAATTGTCACCAATTTTACTTTTATTGAGTTATGTCGTTTTAAGCCGCTGAGAGTTGAAGACGCCGTAAATTTGTAAATAGGATGCGGAGATCATACGATTGTATTATGTTTCCGACGTAGGTATTTAGGCATGTAGAGTTAAGGATTTTTTCAAAAGAACATAGGTATTAATACTTACGAGTAATATAAGAAACAGTAGAAATTTTCTACTGTTCCCAATTTTGAAGATTTTTGAATCACCCGAATTCACTGTGGCTTAAAACAAATTCTATATTAAATACCGTTCCACGCAGAAGAAATAAAAACCAGTACGCAGTGACAAAAAAAAACCAGCGACGAATAACACGTAAAACGAAACGCATATGCGTTGCTTAAATTCTACTAGTAGAAATCAAAAACTAGCGGGTAGGACCACTCGTTGCGAAACTCATGAAATTAATGTTCAAAAATAGTGAATTTCAAAATTCGTTATCGAATCTTAAGATTTCGAATGCGATTTGGTATTCTATTGTTTCAAAAATACGTCTCCAGTTCTTTTCAAGAGACCAAACCGAGCGGATTAAGCGATACAAAGCGACTTGAAGCGATCATCTGCGACTTGAAAGCGTGCTATAAGTAGAGTTCTGTGTGCATAGTGTTCAGTGATTAGTAAAGTGATTTACAGTGTTAAGTAAAGTGGCTAATTAGTGCTTAATTAAATCTTAATTGTCGGTGTTTCGCTACTTTCTATTAAACACCCACCCCACAAACGTAATAATACCAAAACCTTTTCCTAACTATAACAAATACTTTTCTGAAAACCGCATAAAAATCGATTCAGCCAAACGCGAGATAATCGCGAACAAACATACAGGTCAAACTGAGAACCTCCTTTTTTTTGAAGTTGCTTAAAAAGACACGTTTATTTATGAGGTATAAAGTGTTTTGTTCTAAGTGTCAGCAAGGTCAACAGTTTGACCGGTTGTGTTACCTGGGGACAGTAAAAATTAATTTGTTAGTATTGTTGGCAGGCTTACATCACATTTGGCAGGTTTTTTGGTTATTATTACTTACAGTGTTAGTAAATTACGAAAAAGAACCCATGTGTATTATTTAAATATACTTGAAACATGAGTTTAGCTAAACCACAAATAAAAGCTATTGCCAGAAATATCTTTACTATTAAAATGTCGCGTTCCTTATGTTATTATTTCGCTACATTTAGATGTTTATTTGAATACTATTTTAAAATTTATACCCTCTAGATCGCCTCTGCTACGTAGCATCTAGTTCTGTAATTTATGTATGACCCATACAACGTAGTGCCATTTTCTGAACGCAATCAACTTTGAACTCTATTCCTGTAACGCTTGTAACCAATTTTGAGGTTGACGAAGACCTTAATTATCGACAACCGCTTGATACAAACTTATTCATGCTCCCGAAGTTAATCACTTGACATAGTCGGGAAATTCATGAACAAACATTTAATAGTCAATAAGCTTATGATGGCGGGAAGCGGTTACCGAAATGCATCCCTACCCATCATACGTTTAATTAGTGCTAATACCAGTTTCAATACAAATAGAATTATGTAAGTAATAAATTTTGATTAGCAATAAAATATTTTGCACATTTAGGGAATGAAAATGGTTCGACATGTCAAAGACGGCTTTTAAATGCATCAGTCTAGGAAACAATTATATTAATTAATTTTTGGGACCACCACTTAATAAACTTGGTACTGTACACAATGATCCCGCTAACTACATTTTATTTCAACTTATGCTAAGGGTGGCTGGAAGAGGTCTCTTAAAGAGATAAGCTCGCCTTTGTACAAATTTTTATTGTTAGCTACCAATCATTAAATGAATTTCTGTACCTTAAAGGATATATACACGGTGTTTCATAATAACCAATAAATAATTAATGCGTTACCTTAAAAGAATGGAATATATTCAAATGATGTATTTTTGTAATAGCTATCTGATTTAAGACCCACTTTACCTCGGTTGGTCAGTCTTGCAAATGAGTGAACTTATAATATATTGTCATCGGTGTCCTTACATTGTTTACATTTTATACTATCTACAAAGTATAAATGAAAGGTATTATTGTTGCTGTTTTACTACTCGTAACTATACTTTTGGAAATATAACAGCGCTACTGAGCGATGTGGTTCCTTCATAAATTGTAAAATTTACATCTTTTTTTATTTTATTGATTTTATAGTAAATTATTTTTTCCTATTTTTACTGTTTCATTTGGCAAAAAATAAAAAGTTTTACTTTTTAAAATAAACCTATATAACAAAAAGGAATGTATCATCGTAAGGCACAAGTGCGGTGGCAGGCGGCGGAGGGTATGCAAAAAAGTAACTCTGTAAAGTTTTCGAACCATTTGGCTTTCAAAGGATCAACATTTTAATCAAATGGACATTCGACTAATTAAGCTTTCGATCAAATGAACGTTCGATCAATTTAGCATTCGATGTATTGAATACTCGATATAATACGACTTCGTTTCATGTTCGCTCTATTGAGCTTTGATAATTTAGCATTCGATATTACATTATTCAACTTACAGTATGATAGAATAATATCAACAAAAAAAATAATAATAATAATAAGGAAGTTAAGATTACATCATCATCGTTTCAGTATTTTTGATAGGTGTGAGCAACTTACTATGGTATCAAAAGTAATAACGTCTCATAATGTTGTTGAATTAATGTAAGAAAATAAAAAACCAAGATGTTCTTAATAAAGTTGAAAAAAAAACGTCATATTTTAATTAATACATAAAGGAGACGGTTCATCGTGGGCCAAAATGTAACAACATGAAATATTCTGTAGTTGAACTCTTATTGCATAGTAGTTATATGTTAGAAAAATCAGCCTTATCCGCCATCTAAGAAAAGAGAAAATCAGGTTTAAAGTTATTGATAACGAATGAATCGAATAACATACTGTAATCGATTACATTCTATTTCCCGTGATAATAGTTTTACGTCAGGTGAACTATAAATAATATTTTTGCCATACTCTCACGTACAATAAACATCAATAATTATAATCTATCTTGTCCTAAACAATGAAGAAGAGTTCCATAAAATGAATATCTATCTGTAAACGATTATTCATATCTTTTTTCTTAAATACTTTGGGGTCAGCGCTGTGAAAAAAAAAGAAAATGTCAGATGTCACTCATGTCACTCGACTCGTTTGCTTCGTTTCGTTCACAAAGTTTTGAGCGTGGTATTATTGTTATTCGATTTTTCTACGACCTTTGCTATTCGATACGGACTTCAGTGATCATATTATCTTGTATGATCTTTGCTTTCACATCGGACACCGAAAACCCGCTTACACACGATTGACTTTGGCAATCTTGTTCCTGGACTTCCCGCTCGGCCTTTCGATTGGACACCACACCATGAATCGTTGTATAAATTGCAATATAGCGTTAGATCGCTGTAACGCAATAGGCAACAGAGTTTTAGATAATGATGCCATATTGACTATGTTTCGTCATTGGCGTGTACCTCAACCTGTAAGTTCAGTCTTCTAAACTATTTTAACTAATCTTTAGTAACATAAAAATGCTTTAATATGATAAAAATATATGACTTTATAATGTTATTCCCTGAAAAAGCGCTCTGTTTCGACATCTGATTTTCATAACCCCACTTTTTATAATCTTTAATTTCTCAGATCTGAGATTGGCAATTTTGACCAAATTTTCAGAAACCGTTTAATGTCCTACTATCTTTCAAATAATACCACTTTCATTGTGTTACACCCTAGGCCCAAGGTTCTATGGAGGATGATCCATCTCCTTTTAATGTCACCCAATTAGAAACATATCGAAACGTTACTAGCCAATAACACATTATTACTTATCTACAAAGTCACATTTTTGTAGACAAATAGATTTGTTCCTGATCCGTCATATTCCTGATTGGTCATATTCCTTATTCGACACATTCCTAACTGGTCATATTCCTGATTCGTCATATTCCTATCTCATCATTGTGCAGTCAAATGAAATCGAGAACACGTGCGAAGTAGCTATACTTTGTTCTACGGTTATTAGACAATAATTTACTTAAGGCGGAGTCAGATGTAAATATATTTGTTTAACTTGACACATAAGCAAATTATTTGTCAAATTCGTTATAAATCAAATACTGGAAATGTACCCAGAATGCAAAAGTAACTTCTTTTACTTTCGATAAAATGCATTTCTTCGTTGCACCATTATTACAAGTCTGCTAGGCCATCTTCTCAAAATTATACTACAATATCATTGACTCGATATAAATAATAAAAGGATAATGACATTAGCTTCATGATAGACAAATAGAGGATTTCTATCATAAGTTTATGTAGGCAAATGTAAATGGTATGACGTGTGATGAATATGACGAATCAGGAATCTGACGAATTAAGAATATGACCAGTTAGGAAAGTGTCGTTTAAGGAATATGACCAATCAGGAATATGACGAATCAGGAACAAATTGACAAATACTTATTAAGCTGCGGTCACATGCGTGTTTGTTGCGTTAAAACAACACAATGCGTGGCGTTTATGTTATGCTATTGCTTTAGCTTTTTCAAATATTTTAGATATCAACGAAACTAATGTTATTGGTTGTTGGCTGTATGAAGGTACTTGGCAGAATTTTTGGAATTGGTTGCCATTGATTTTTTTAGAACATTTAGGAAGGAACCTTTCTCAAACGATGTTTATTACATAATAATATTGTAATTAAGGCGCTTCGACAACCTTTTATTATGTTGGTTGAAATTTTATCAAGGCCTTCAGATTTTCGGGCCTACGGCCGTTAATGTTTACATCGATAGCACTACTTGACATTTTTCCGGTCTCCATATTATTATTAAAATGATTTTATTAATTGCGTTCATTGTTAGGTACTTGAATGCCCAAATACTCAATCGCTATGAGCACGGAAACACATCAATTTGTCATTTATACCAAATCGTGTTCCACAAAGTTTCTGACTAGTCACAAGTGTCTCTGTAATATACGACGCCATGGAACTGTATGTAACTATCTAAATGAATAAATGGAAATTAAAAATACTCTCGTCGTCTGCGACCGTTGCAATGGTTTTAGAACCAATTACATCTCTTTTTGGCAAATCATCATGCATTCGAAAATCACATCGTCAAAGCTTACCCTTTCACATAACTTCTAAAATTTACTGTATAGTATTGAACCGCCATATTATGAAGGTTAAAGCGTCTCACATGATTTCAACAAACTATAAAGTTCAATACACGGCACATTGACTAATTGACTAGATACGAAAATTTTGATAGAACTGCAATTTTTGAACGTATACTTTGGCATTAGTGTAACAGGCAAAATCCTGGGCCAAATAACCGTTCGAGTAATTTAGCGTTTAATTGAATATACGCTTTTTGCTTTTCACAATACTCAAGGTAATTTATTTTACTTCGTACTGATGAATATAAATACCATAATCAATAATTGTTACTTACATAGATAAAACAAAAATAATTTATATTGCTATAAAATTTTCTTAAAATAAAGGCACATATTTTATTATTTGAAACTCGATAAATACAAATCACATTCAGATCTAACTTATCGATGTATTCGTATAGACTAAATCATTAGAAACAAATACCCCGACTTATACTCATTATTATACGGCTAATACCTCTCTATCTCACGTACGCTTGGGCTCCAACTACTTATGTCGTAACGCGTTAATAAAATCAATAATTTTGATGTCACACATGTTTATGACCAACAGCTTAATGCATTAGTTTATATGCTGTATTCTCCCTCTGTTGAACAGAGTGGATCTTACTGAACAGACTCTGTTCAGTAGGATCCACCATCTCGATTCATCAGTGGATTGAAGAGCACGCTCTGGTGGATTAAGTTCACTGTGAGTTATCCACCAAAGCCTGAGTCTGTGTGGATTCTGTGATACTGCATCTGTTTTAATGCTCCACAAGTGCATCGTGGATCGCTAAGGTGGTTTGGTAAAATCCACTACTGATCCCAGTAGAGTCTCTATAATCTTCGGCTTTTCATTTTCGGCTACGAAATTTTTCAATGTTTACCCGTGGTACTACCGCTGGTTCTACTTACTGGTATCTAATACTACGGGTAATATTTTTGCCCGTGGTACTACTCACGTGTTTGGTAGAACTAAGGGCGAATACTCTTACCCCTAGTACTTTTTTTTAAAAAAAACGTCGCCCCACAATAGGATTTTCTCCTGTGTCGTGGGTGCAGTTATGGTGCAGTTACAAACATAGAATATCACATGCACATACGCCCAGACCGGAACAAATTTCTGTAGGCCATACAAAATATCTGTCCCGTGCGGGAATCGAACCCGCGACCCGTTGCACAGTAGGCGATCACTCGACCTCTGCGCTAACCGTGTCAATATAACTACTTATTATTTTTGGAAATAAAAGAACACCACGTGCGTCACTATCAGTTTTAATATTCATATAATTTTAAAGAAATTAAGAAACGCTTTAATTAAATTATTTTTAAAGCAATTTTAACGCAACGTAACATTGATGGGATCCCAGGAAAATCAAGGGAAACCCTTAAATTTTATAGTTACGCCTAACGTGTTTCATATTTTTTTTAAGCTTTTCGGGTACAAAGTAGTTTCGTTTGCACCATTGATGGTGCTAGCCAATGGTGCAAATGAGACATCAGGATTTGCGCTAGTAGTTTTGAGCCGAGCTAATGATGAAAGGATCTTTGATTTTTAGGAGTTTAAATACGTTTTTTAAATACGTAATGACCCTTAATTTTATTCTTTCAAATTTTGTATTACACATTTATACGTCTTGTGGAATCGGTAAATTTTCTGTAGATAATATCTGAGGTACAGTTCGTTGAATGAGCGTGACATTTGATAATAATATCACGTGTAAATAGCATGTTCTTCACAGCGGGTATATGGCCCATGTCATCCAAACAACACAAAAAGATATTAAGGTGTGAATGGAGAAACAGAAAACATTAACAATAATTGTAACGATATTTTACTAACCAATGATATTTTTATAACAACTGTTGTAGCCTGGACAGAAAACTATAGACTAATATTCTAACAGTTCTTTTCGTAGTTAGGAAAAAAATTTAGATACTAATGCTTTAATATAACATAATATTAAAATAATTCCTTATAATTTCTGCTTGCTTTTAGACAACCTAAAACAACATGATTTAAATTTTTACAGTGCAAACAACGGATAGATATTACTGCAGATATTAAGCATATATTATTATTCTGCTCACAATCTCCAAATGATAAAAGTCAAGGAACTTCCTTTGTAATGAGAATAGAGACAGTAAAGCGAGCAATGACTTGTGAAAGCAAACCATCTGTGTATGAATTTCAAAAGACTTTCATTCACTTACAGAAAAATGTATTCCCAGCTGAAAAATATGATTTTCACGTAAGCCACCTAATACTTATAGACTTACTTTTTGCAGAAATGAACAAATCATAGCACGAAATAAAAATAAATCAAAATTAACTAAGAAATGTGCTCGATAAAATTAAATTTGGTTGTTTCCTTCAACATTAATCTGTGTTATGTTTAATTCGTATGAAAGGCTCTAAATTTTCATTTAACAACATTATGTTGCGCTCTCTTTCGTAAACACAATAATGGAATGTGCTTATTATCCCATTGTTATAGGTAAGGCTAGTAAATTCCAATCAGAAACGAGAATGAATAAAAACACAAATGTTATATTACTTACACATACATTTTACAGTTATCTGAGCAGGAATTACATATCAACAACCGTTTATATATATATTTTTAAATTATTTAGTTCGTCTTACCATGATACTAGATTTTTAGAGATTGTACTAGTAAAACGTACTATATCCACTAAAACATTTGAAACAAAGTAATAAAAATTGACATCAGAAAATTATTTTCGAGGACCACAGTAGTATGGCAATGCATGAAAGGAATACCGTTTGTGTCTGTAGTCGCTCTTTGGCATATAAAAGTAATTTTGATAACAAAGTCTACCCCATTTCTTGCTCCAGTGATTTAGGCTGGAAATCCTTTTTGTTGAAAAAAGTAAGCACCTATGTTATTGTTCCGTCAAATGGATTTACATTCCTTTTGTAACGACATCAGAGTCAAAAGACGGAATAAAATAAAACAACAATACTAGCCGCTTCTGTTATTCCTACGTGGTGTGAAAAGTTCAAGGCAGATTTTTCTGGGTGAGAAGTGTTAAATTAGAATTCGTTGAGTTATGCTATTTTCTTCAGCCGGCGGCACAGTTTAAAGTGTTCTTCTTTCTTTTAAGTTAAACTTGAATAACTTACATATAAATGGTTTAAACTCGCGATAAATTTCACAGAAAATATTGCGTTGTAATTTTAATATATACGGAGGAAAGTTTTCAAGGCTTCATTCTATTAAACCCTTTTTTGTTTGGATCGTAGTTATTTTTGGCAGGTATAAAAGAATAAAAACGTTAGTTTCACGTTTATTTATTTTAGGGTTCTTTATCTTAAAAGGAAATAACAGAACCCTTAGAGGATCACTTCGTTTTCCGAATGTCTGTCAGGAGACTATTTCTCAAAAACGCATAGAGAAATGTTAAATTTATATCAAATACTCGGGTCTATGGTCTCTTTCAGCTGTATCAAACTCAAACTAGTAAGTCAACGCGATCAAAATATATGACCGTTTATGTCGCTTTTTTAGCGATTTAATAAGGAATCATAACCTATACCTACTACTAAGTTATTGTTGACCTAATATCATGAAATGTCTTATAGCACATGTTAAGGAATAAATCTGAAAACCGTAAATATGTAGTTCGCAACTTATACGCTTAGATAAGTTAGTATGTACGGAACCTTCGGAGTCCGAGTCCAATTCGCACTTGGCCGATTTTTTGACGCCGAAGATCGCGCGAAGCGGAACACAGGAGGCAGGATTGTGCACTTGTGCGCTTGTGCGATAGCGCGTCTATTGAAAATATACATTATATGTATACTGTGCCAGTAAACACAGAAATACCACGCAATACTCTGTGACTGCGTACTGGCACCAATCGCGTAACAGCGCAATATGTATATATTGTATATGTATATAATATAATGATGTGATGAAAGTATACTCCAGTATGCGCGACACTTCTTTATAGTTTTCACTCTGTCATATTTCCTATGAGACAGACGCCGGGATGATAATGATTGTGATTTCATTTTAACAGAGAATTAATTTTCAATGACGCCATATCATTTATGTGACTATGTTAACAAGGAAGATTTTGACCAAACACCTTGAATAAACAAAATAAGTCGTAAAGTTCATTTTACCTTCCACTCTCCGAAACTTTCAAAAGTTCCTGCCCCTACAGACCAAAAATACCTTGGCTGAGTGAGAGTCTGATTCAGCCAATCAATGATTACGCTGACACTTGCTGCGTGAATATCAGGAACAATTTAGTAAACTGGAGCGAATATAAAATCTGGGTAATCGTTTTATTTATGGCCTAAGAAAATATGATCACGTGTCCCAGCAACTTTATGAACTTGGGTGGCTTCCCATTCGCCTTCGAAGGGCCTTTTGGGTGCTATGTTTCCTTCTCAAAGTCCCATGATCCCAAACATCCATTCTATCTCCGAGATTTTTCTTTTTCCTATTCTGTTGCGCTTTGATCTCACCTCAAATCTTTCCTCAACATCACTTATTCACTTCCCATAATACTCTTTTCTTTTCTCTTTTCTTTCTCCTTTACTGTATCAGTCAGATTGTGGAATGCACTACCGCACAAAATTTGTGACTCAGATTCGTTCTTTTCCTTTAAAAAGAGACTTAAGGAGCACCTGTTTTCGGTTCCATGACTGTCATATTGTAGTATAGATATATAGTTTATTTATATTATTTTTGTATTAATGTATATTTAATTTATTAATTTTCTATTTTCTTTATTATTGCACGTCATGTCACTCTTTTTGTTTCGGTTTATCCTGTCGCAGTACTGCTGGAAGAAATTTCGGAAGAAGTAAGCACTTCCTTTGTACGTTTTATTATCTTTTGTGCGTGTGTTTATTTTGTCGAATTTTATGAATGTGCATTATTAAAAAATATATAAAGTTCGAAAATAGGGCGACTTAGCAGATTAAAATATTATAGCTACCTTGAGTGCGCAAAGGGCATGAGGCTAGTGGCGTTACTAGTGCTAAAGAAAACTAACAAATAACCAGATTTAGCACACCCTATTGTGCTAAACGGCTGTTTAAAAGTTTATTCAGTAATTATTTCAATTCTCAATTTAATTTATGTGTACCTATTTAACAAGTTGTTACTTTCGTCAAGTTAAATTAGTGTTTTATTTATAGCAACCGGCTGTTACAGCCTTTATTACAAGTAGGTACCACTTCGTTTATTTGGGGCACATTTTATTTCACGTCCTGACCGGAATTTAAAGCGCTGACATGCCAATTTAACTGATTTCCATTTGCTTTAGAATAACAAAACCTCAACCGCTCTCGGAATGGACATCGGTTTTATCGAATCAACCAGTTGACTGAGTTAGAAATAACAATACTGATGAATATTATATTAGCGAATATGATAATGTGTAGAAATAATTATTCATCAAGCTAGTTCATCAAGCTTGGGACTAAGTAGTTAATTATTTTTATTTTGATTTTATGAATCAGGTGGAGGGTCAGGATGAACTCTCGACACCGTGAGATAAATAGATAGATTAGCGAAACGTGAGCCAGTTCCGTGGGGCTGTCTTCACTTCAGGGAACCGTTCCAAAAGTAATTTCGGTGTTAAATGTTGATTTGATATCACCCCCAGTGGTGTAACTATAATATCTGAGGTCTGTGGCAAATTCTTTGGATGGGGCCCTCCCAGTAAAATTGATCGACGTCTTTTTGTTTTGATGTTTTGAAATCTTAAATGATTCGTTTGAATTTGAATGTGGTCTTCAGTTGTGTCTCACTTTAACTGAGTTTAAGTACAGACAAAAAATATAATTTTCACCTCTCCAGCACGAAAAGGGTGCTTTTGGTGCGTCAAAACTCGCAGCAAAACCGCTTTTTGCTGCGAGCGAGTGGCAGTGATTTGAATTTCGAACATCACCTTTTGGAATTTACTCGGCGCTGAAAAAATAAACTAGGCGAGGTTCATTCAGAAACTCAATTTGGCCAAGCGATTCAACTCATTAATATTTGTTATTAATAATTATTAATTGAAATTTAAGTTAATAAATTATACTATTACCTTTTTAAAGACGTAATATTTAAAATAAATACCAGTGAACATTATCGCTTAAAAATCATGTTTGGTTTTTATAAAAATGTCAAGCAGTGCAATTTACGAACGCAACTTCAAAAAAAAAATTAGAAAACGAAATGGTGGAATTGGCGGCAAATCCATTTCATTCAGTATAAGGTCGTTTGAACTAATTTAGTGGATTATACGAATAATGAGTACGAATGAAATAATTTAGTGGATTAAACGAATAATGAGTTTGAACTAATTTAGTGGGTTATACGAATTATTGAAAGTCCTTCAGTTTCACTAGGCCCTTCTGCAAACCCTCCGCAATGCACAAACGTAGAGAAGGAAATATTACATAATACGCAAGTAAATAATGCGACAATCACAGTTCCGAACAAAACTTATTTTTAACTTGCATAATTGCAGTAATTTTACTTTTAATTTTTAATAATTATTGTTATTTTTTATGAGGGTTTTTAGTTATAAATAAAAAAAATGTAAATATTGTCTTAGTGGTTCTCTTACCTATACTTTTCTCGCTGGTAGAGGTGAAAAGTTGTATGTTCAACACGAGAGCAATTTTTTTTATGTCGCGTGCCCTTAAATCACTCACTGTGCTCAGTAGTCTATATTTGAATCACTTGCTACGCTCGTGATTCAATTCTAGACTACTTCGCTAGTTCGTGATTTAAAGTCAGCACTCGCAACAAAAAATAACTTTGCTCACTTGTTGTACAAATAACTATTAAAGTATTTAGGCACAAAATTTTGTTAAAAATGTTAGGTTATTTCTGAGCTCGTGGCCTCTTGGGCCGGGGCCCTCAGGTCCGAGGGCCCATGGCATTTTGCCAGTCCTGCCGCCCTATAGTGAGGCCACTGATCAGGGGGGCAATTTTGTAACTCATCGGCAATCAGCCATCGTATAGATTTGATAATCTGTTTGATTGAAATTGAATTTTAAAACGTTTTTATGACATTATAATTAACGTCGTCGTTCGAGCAGTCTTGACATATTAGTCGAATGAATCAATCAATACTTATAACCAATGAACATAATTCCGCTTTGCTTCATTAGGTCATCCAATTTTATAACGATTGCCGATCAATCGATGAGTTACAAAATCACCACCCTGAGTGCCTAGTGCGAGTTTTATCGAGCTCTACTCGATCGCACGCATCGAACGCGTTAACGCGAATTTATATGGAATTAGAGCAGCGCCATCTAGTAGCTGCTATGGAATGAGACAGCTTCATCTAGTGACTACTAGATGGTACTGCTCTAATACCATACAAATTCGCGTTTACGCGTTCGATGCGTGTGAGCGAGTAAAGCTCGATAAAACTCGCTTTTCGCACACTGATCACCACTACTCTGTCGAGGCGCGGGAAAAACGCTGTTACGCCGGAAACCGATGTTGCGTCGGACATGCGGTACCTATACACGACGCACTTGCGTTATTTTAATAACACAGAGGCTTACGTTTCGTCCAGTGACCACACTCATGAACGGATAGGTACTTCACGGACATCCTGCTTTACACACATTCTCGTGTAAGTATATTAATCTGAAGAAGGGATCACGGGACAGTATCTTCTTTACTCAGTACTCACTCCTGGCTCGATTAAGTTGGTGTACCATCCGAAATATTATAAAAGGCTTTTGTCTGTTCCTTTGTTTATTTTACAACACTATTAATATTATCTAACTACTTAACTAAACCTTTTAAGCAATAGTCACAAATGATTGTTAGGACAATCTGCATCTAAATGGCTGTTAAAATTAGATTACCAAACAGGACTGAGACTGGTATGTTGACCATTGAAAATTATTAGCAAGGATCAAAAAGCTTTAATCAATCTTTACAAACATTAAGTGTCAAATTCGTGGGCCGTATCTACCAAAAATAGCTGCAGCAATCATTTACCAGAAACACTGCCTCACTGGAAATCCGATTCAATCTCCTGACTATGATCTTAACCCCTTTCTACAACTTAGAATAATCTAAGCGCTACACAGCCGACTGTGCTACCCAGGACCCACTTTACCGCCTCCCCACGGTCTACTCAATGAGTTGCCGCCGATTTCTAATAGGCTAATTATTTGTATTTTCCTTTTGATTTTGATTAACTTTACGAATAAATAAAACCGAAAAACATATTATATATATCAAAGACGTAACGAATTTAACGAATTTATTGACAGACATAAACTTGACATACATTTCGTTCAAGGTTCCAATATTCTCTAGCCCGAGCAAATACTTGTTTTTTTACATATGACAGTGATGCTCTTGGCCTTTATCTTACCTAATGGTAAGTAATGATAAAGCCAAAGGTGGAAGTGACCTCAACTTTAACTGAGTAATTGGCCCCCTCCTTCTAATTGTCATATAACGCGGCAGCTTATTGCTTTAAGGGGAATACAGCCTTTGAGCGGGTATAGTCAAAATTGTATTTTTCACCTTTACAACAGCAACTCTCAGAACATCATCTCACCTCTTTATCACCTTTGTTATTAATTCCAAAGGCTAAAATTTACATTAAAGTCATTAGTCTCTACTAATACAATGACACCCTAGGGCAGTATTTTTTTTAAATGCGTCCTCCTGTGTACTTACTAACATACCCAACTATTCAATCCTAAATCTTTCTCTTATGTTTACTTAAATTTATTAGATACTTGAGAAATCATTACCTTAATGTTAAATTATGTAAGAAATAAGTACACTGGAGTAAGTGGAGTTAATCAGTCGCTATTAGAAATATAAGTCAGTGGCTGACTGTTTAATCATCATCATCATCATCAACAGCTCATATACGTATCCACCGAGGGGCCCGAGCCTACCCTAAACTACGGCGATTAGGCCTTAGTCAACCACGCTGGCCAAGTGCGGGTTGATCGACTTCACACACAACCTGTAAAGAAATTCTTTCTTCACAGGTGTGTGCTGGTTTCCTCACGATGTTTTCCTTCACCGTAAAATCGTCGAATAAACGTACATAATTATGAATTCAAAATTTGAAAACACATTGGTACGTGGCGGGGTTCGAACCGCTACCTCCCGATTGGAACGCGACAGCCTTACGCACTACGCCGTCGACGCTTCCACTGTTTAATGTAGCCTCAGAATCATTAAGAACAGTCTCTGATTCTACATACGTCAACGCAGCTGTACCTAAGACACGACGAAGCAAATCGTTTAAACACCTAATCAACCGCTCCGAAACCCCCCAAGGAGCACAGGGAACGTTAAACTTGCAAAATTCTGCACGCAATGTGAGAAGTACTCTCTTTCTCTCTTGTTTCTGTCACTAGTCGCGCTCCTCGAGATACAGGTTAGTTCCTAGTTAGGGGATGGATGGCTAGTGGTAGGAAAATAAAATAATAGTTTTCCTATGTATTCTTACTAGAAGTTGTTTGAATAAGAGTCAAATAAAGATTTACTACCACAATGCTCTACTACTACGCACGTAAAGTCGCACAGTCGACCACAATGCTTGTTATAAGAATCTTAACAAGCATTGTGGTCGCGGCTTTGCCCGCGTTTATTTCTCGATTGTGCCTGTTGTGATTTTCCCGTTCTCTTGGTATATCGTACATTATATGTAATTAAAAGCAAATACTAGTGGATATGAACCAACATCTGGTGAATTATTGATCCTGATATTGACCACCGTAGGGGTCGGAGAGGTACCGGAAGGTTTAGCTCAGCCCCTCGATTACGATACCGATAGCTCCTTTCTTAAGGCGGAATAAACTATTAAGATTATCCCACCTTAAGAAAAGAGTTATGAACCAATTGTAACTAAGTAATATCTAATGGTAGTAACATCTTTTGTTCATAGCTCTAAATCCACAAAGGACAAATCCCCCTTTCCGCCCCCTGGGTTCCATAAAAAGGTCAAGAGTTCCATAAATTTCCAAAAACTACCACATTCTATGTCTTTCTGTGTAATTAGAAGCCTTATTACCGACTCTCATATTTACAACATCAAATGTCGATTTTTTTACCAACCAGCAAAGGGAAATAATTCCGAAAAAGTTTATCAATTTAGTATACTTTCTACTACTTCACCGAGTCGGAGAGTGACGAAGTTTCATAAAAACTACCCCTTTTTATTCTAATAGGATAGATATTGCATTAAACGATTCAAATGGTGGTAATATAATTATATCTCTATAATAAAATTATTATACACGATCAACAATGTAGTATCCAAAATCAATTTGGCAGATTGCCGTCCAAAGTTTCACGCATACTCTCGCATGAAAGGCATTATAATTTGATTTTAAAGCTTAAAGCAATCACCATCATCATCCTAAGAGAATTAGTATCCTGCTTTAGTATGAAATTAGTGTCAAGCATTTTACTTCTTCCATTCATCTCTATTATAATACAGCATTTTACTATAGTATAAATTTATTTATTTTATTAGGTTCGCCAACATTTTAACACCAATAACAAAAAATAATAAACATTACAAAATAATGAACTGAGTGAAAAAACAATTACAGGCAAACACAACTTGCTTTTCCGTCCTGAATATACTACTTAAATACTAATACTAAATATACAACAAAACTAAATTTTAAAGGAATTGATTATAAAGCATTTCGACTTACACAAACACGATACTAACAATACTAACTAATTAAAGTAATAATTTGTTATTATTTATTTTTAGATAATAACAATTTTTTTATTTTTTTTACAATTTTTATCTATTTTATTTTAAGATGCTTGTAGTAAATTCTATGTATGCCATCTTTCTTCATACAATCCGTCCATACTTTCATGGCTCTTACTCTCTTTTCTGTCTACATTACCATGCTAATGTGTTACTTGTTCTTGCCCAGAGGGGCAATCGCACTATTTATAACGTTTCAACCAAATCAGAAACCTTCCCGTTCCCATACATTTTGACAACACCTTGACAGCAGTCAGATGTCAAAACACATGGGAACGGTAACGTTTTGGTTTTGGTTCAAACGTTGGTAAATAGTGCGATTGCCCCTCTGGTCTTCTTATCTAGTTTAGTTATAACACACGTCTAATTAATTCTTCTTCTTGAACACTAGTTCTTTGGCTTTTCTGATTATAGCCAGGAAAGAGCTTTCGATTTTTTTCGAATTTGTTTTGAATCTCAAAAGGAAAATAAAGAAGTGTCCTATTTCTATGGTAGTGTATAGAAATTATGTTATTTTTTGGAAAATGGTATGTAAGCATAAAAGTTGTTTCATTCCTTGAAAATTTAAAAAGAATTATTATTTTTGTTTTCTTAAATGGAGATTTCAAGAGACTATATCTCGCGAAATATTCATTAAGGAAAAAGTCACTTAAGAACCCTTATAAATTGCATTTTAAGGAGCCTTCCAACAACGCTATTCAATGGTGTGAATATTTTATCTGTGACGTTAAATTCTTAAAAGTAGGTCATCTTTTTTGGTTCACAAAACGGTCGACAGTTATTTATGTAGATAAATGACGCAACATACAGCGTATGTTGTACGGTTGGTGGGCTTAGGGATTAACAATAGTTTTGTTCAACAAGTGAGCAATAGTACATTGTTACCCCAGGACTAAATAAGTCTTCAACCCGCGGTAAACACTGTGCTTTTCATTACGAATACAAGGAAAGTAAAAATAAAACAATGAATTAGCTAAAGAAAAAACGTGTAAATTTTATTTTACATAAATCAACCACGACTGTTTTAGCCTGCTTTCTCTTATAAAATCAGGCGTTAACTCCGTACCTGAATCAGATGAACTCATTGTGTTAATTATTAACACAATGTTATACAAATATAATTAACAGTTAATACAAATGTCTGCTATACGGAAGTATTAACAAAACTCTACAAATGGAAAAAACAAATGAAGATCGCATTGCCGCTTTCCCGCTTATTTTGTTTTTTTTTTTTCTGTGGCCGGCCAGCTATTCAGCCATTATTTTTCATTTTCATAATTTAAAAAAAAATTAATATTTTACCCAAATCTAAGTTATTTTAAAGAAATAGTTGAAAATAAATTATAATAAAGTCATTTAAAAAATATATTCTTTAAATACATTAACATTATGTAATTTCAATTTTACACCGCGCTGTAATTGAGTGGGTGTATAGAAAGTCGCAACATGGTTTAATAAAAATGTAAAAAAGAACTAGTTTCTTTTTCAAAACTTGACAGCAGCTGTCAGTTGAAAGTGATTCTCCCTAGGGCCGAAAAGTATTACTTTCAACCCGCTCCTCAGGCAACTCCAGAGCTAATTTCAGAGTATGAGTAATGAAAAGTTGTTTTCATTCCTCATGCTCGGAAAGGAGCGTTTCCTTGATCTGAGTATTGGGAGGAAAACGCTAGTTCCCACCAGCGGGCGGGAAATTCTCATACTATTTACTTCCCTCCTTAGGGCGGAAAGTAAAATTTTAAAAATAGAACTGAATTAGGTTACGTACATACAATCTTTGGTACAATGATAATAAAAGTATTTGGCTGAATGGCCAGTAACAGGTAACGCGATGTGTTCCAAATTTAAAAATACCTGTGAAAAAGATAATTTTGGCGGGAGGGGAATCTGTTACGCTGTACCGAAATCTTGATTGTGTGATTTAGGTATTTAAGAAAAACAATGAATTCAAGCGATTCTGAAATTTCGGCTCCAGATTCAGTCACGAACGAAGCAAATACAATACTCGAAATTTTTTTGCCAAAAATTTCAAAGGAAAGATATTTAAATACATATTCCGACTTTATGAAGTGGCGAGATGCAAGGAATATAAAATCATTTTCTGAAAATGTATTTCTTATATACTTTAATGAACTATCTCATAAAGTGCAGGCGTCTACGCTATGGAGCAGATATTCAATGCTTAAAAGTACACTAAGTGTAAAACACGATGTCGATATGTCATGTTAGGAGTATTTTTATTAATAAATTTTATTAGAAAAGCTATTTTTTATTTTCCTTGCATTCGAAATGAAAAGTAGAGTGCTACACACGGGTAAAAGGCAAGGACCGGAAAACCCCTTTATTTGATTAACCCGATTGTTAGGGAAACCCTATCAAAAGGTTACCGAACGATAGGGTTACCCCATTGATAGGGTTAGTCTTTCCTTGCGGAAACTTTTTTGAATAAGCTTACCCTTTAATTTTAAGTGCTTACCAACTAATAAGGTTACCCTATTGTCTCCTATCTTGTTTCCGCACATTTTCGCGATTTTTACTAACATTGATTGATTCGACCGACGCCGACGGTGAGGGCGGCGGACGGCAGTGTTTTCTTATTTATTAGATTGACGCTGATATCTGTTTTCAAGTTTTATGTTAAATTATTATAAACATGGAATCTATAATACAGCTATAAATCTTGTCGCGAGATTGTAGATAAAGAATAATACAATACATACCTATTTAAGTTGATCTTGATATTGGTAACTCTAAGAAAAATATTTGTTTTATTAAAAAAATATTGCGGCAAGCTTTTATATTTTAATAAAAAAATGTATCATGTAATAAATTAATGTTTTTCCTCTTTTTAGGGCATTAAAATAACGAATAGACAGCTCTTGTTGCGTATTGAATGTTTGTGAATAGCAATATTTGCCATTACATAGTTATTCATCAAGCAAATCAAAAACTAATGCTTGAACTAATTTGAAGAAATTAAGGTCTATTATCGTTTTTTTTCAAACTTCTGCGTTCAGCCGATTTCGAGATCTGGGAAATCCTATGTTACCGCAGCAAATTCCTAATAACTTAAGAAGACTTATTCGTCAACTGGTCGCAAAACTCGCGAGCGCTCGCCAGTTGGCACCTTCCGATTTTACCTAATTTTTTGGTCGTCAACTCGCTCGATGGTGGAATCTGACATATTTATGTACAGTCAGCTACAAAAATGTTTAAGTAAATTTAAAGTTGGTACCTTTTTTAATGTTTAAGATACTTTATACGATGTACGTTTAAAATAAAACAAAACATAGTTTTGAGATAAATATATAAATCAACATGACAAAAAACTGCTTATTTCCTTAATAATTATCAACAATATAGATAAGATAAGATAAGATATGATATTTATTTCCATAAAACAATAAAATAAAATTCATACAAACAACATTATTCTAGATCAAAACACTAATTTACAATTATCTACTTCTGGAATAAAATCAAAATAATATTTGCACTGTACAATAATATTCAATATTACTAATGGGCCCCCAAACTAGGCTAAGCCTGATAATACCACAATGACTCAAGAATTTGGCTTATTACCTATTATATTAACTGTCTAAAACTAAGCAATGTGAGTGAATTTCACTATGAATACTTTTTAAGAAACTTAATTTACTACCCCTTCCTATACACGGTGTTTCATAATAACCAATAAATATTTTATCGTTATCTAAAACTAATTAATTAATTGTGTTTACCCGTAATGTCATTCAACCCAAAATTTTCATGTAAATCATAGACATGATGATGATATTATGATATACATGAAAATTTTGGGTTGAATAACATTACGGGATAAACGATTTATTAATTAGTTTTAGATAACGATAAAATATTTATTGGTTATTATGAAACACCGTGTATATTTGAAATTGCAAAATTTGTAAAACAAAATAGAAGTATCTTTAAAAGTACTAAAGAATTATTTCCAAATAAATATACAAGATATATAAATAGACTTGACCCTGGTGTTCGACCAAATTCTACAAAATTCATAATTAACTTTTGTTGAATGTGTATCTCTATATACAGTGTGTCCCCGGATAAGGTGCACAAACGAAAATGGGTGAAACTAGACTACAATTTATCGATAAAAAAAGAGAAGAAAAATTTTAAAATTAAATTGTATTTAATGTTGATTTTTTTATTCTCTTTTTAAGACCTTTTGTGTTTGTAAAATTGTAACATTGTAACCACTGCGTGGATTTTATTCAAATAAAAACAATAATGATGCCAAAAGATTAACTATAGGCGCGTTCCATTTGAGCACAGATTCGCAGCATTTTCAACATTTTTAGCATCATCGCGTTTCATTAGCTTTTGACGCTAGCATCGTATGTTGACGTAATGCGTTCCATTTAAACAATATCTTGATTTTTAGGTTAGGTTTCCTTTGTGAAACATAGCGCGGTTAAAAATTTTAACATTTCTTATAAGAAACGCAAAACGTGGTTAGCATTTGATGTTAGCGTGACAAAATGGTGACGCTTAAATGGAAAACGGGGACTGTATGGTAAATAAAAAAAAGTACATTAAAGCAGTCAATAGGGAAAAAAACATTTTTTTTTTCACTAATTTTGAACATAAAAGTGTTAATTTTTTTTATTGCATAAAGTTGGCAAACAAGCAAACTGCCCACCTGATGGTAAGTGGTAACAGTCACCTATAATACATGTGGCTCTTGTGAGACTCGCAGCAAAACTGCAACCTCCACAAGAACCACAGTGTACGTTGCCAACTTGTGACACAAGATGTAAAGTCACAGTACCCAATAATTTCACTGCCATATCTTACCCTTCAAACCGGAACACAGCAATGCAAGCACTGCTGTTTGCGGCAGAAATAGGTAAGACGGAGGTACCTAAGCAGACGACCCTGGTACAGAGTCTCCCTCCAGTAAATTTAGAGTAAATGTTTATTTTTACCAAATAATGCAGTTAATTTCAATTTCAATTTCTTTATTGCCAACCAAGTGTATAAATTGATGTTAAAGCTAGGTACGTCCTTAGGGACTTGGTCGCCTTTTACAGGCACCGCAATAATAGCTTATCGTAATGGATGGAACAAAATGCGATGAATATAAAATCAGCACATTATCACAACAAAACATTTATATAAAACTGTGATTATGCGAAAAAAATAAAATTAAATAAAACTGTGATTATGCGAAAAATTCATTTATATGAAACTGTGATTATGCGAAAAATTCATTTAAAGTATAATAACATTTTTCAATTAAAAATTCTTTTAATTTTTTCCTAAATGTGACATAATTGGATTCTTTCTTTAATAAAAATGTTTTTTTAGATTTTTTGTAATAAATACTTATTGTGATTTGTTTTTCTTGTTTTAATCAATTTTACAATGAAAAAGCTTAGCTTAAGTTTAAAAAATGCTTAAATGTGTTTAGCTAAATTCCAATTTAAGAAAAGATACCTCAGCGGTTGACAAAAATGCAGCGGCGCGGACGCCAGGGAACGGCGTTAGCAGGCCCCTCAATTAAAGCCTCGTAGCTAAACATGTATTAGAGACAGAATGTTGTTTTTTTTTGTTGGAAAGGTTATAAGATCTGGATTAATAAGAGGTAATAAAAAGAATTTGTTATAGGGGGCATTATTTGGTAAAAATAAACATTTACTCAAAATTTAACACTTTTATGTTCAAAATTAGTTTTAAAAAAATGTTTTTCTCCCTATTGACTGCTTTTATGGACTTTTTTTTTATTTACCATACCGTGTTAATCTTTTGGCATCATTATTGTTTTTATTTGAACAAAATCCACGCAGTGGCATAAGAATAACTAATAATACGAGTATAGAACCGAATCTCCTTTGTGGGTGCGCCAAATGCCGCTATTGGCATACCTACAGCGCCCTTCCCCCTGTAACGCCCCGCAGTAGTCTGCGGACGCCGCTAGGGTCACCACATGGACGTATGGTTACCACTACAATATTTTTTATATAGGTACCTCCATATTTTACATTAAATGAGAAACTGAGCATACACCGAGTCTTATTGATTTTGTACTTCAAGTGTAGCGAGCGAGCAACTATCTTAAGCAATAGTACGCACATTTTTAGTTTTTTGATTCCGTAGTTATAAGAACCTGCCTATTTTTGATTAATTGAGCTTAATTAATTGAGCCCTACACTTCAAGAAAAAAATCATTAAAATGTTTCGAATTTCGATGTACAAAAATGGTTTGTAATTTAGGTATCGTACCTACGTTTATAGTCCAAGAGCTGCAGTTATGAATGTACTAATGGATAAAACCTAAGCTCACTTTTTACTATCAGACCAACATATTCACTTGAAAAAAATCTGTTGTTTCATAATTTTAATCAAGTATTGATTGTATTTAAATTGTATATGGAACAGTGACAAAGGTCGATAAAAATATATATAGCAGTACCAAAGTTTCTCATAATTCAAATTATTCCCGACTTGACAAAAAAAATCCCATGCCTACTTACAGAGTTTCAAAATTGCACTACTGACAGCTTTAGAAACTCGATACATTATATTGTATTAGCTTTGACATGTAATGAATATTACGAATAAAACTGTATCTGTATCTAGGGTAGGTATAATAAAAATAATTTTAAAGTATTCAATCATTTTTATTTAAAAGGTTTCAATTCAACAGAAATACGATATTTACAAATGTCTGATATTTATAAAAGATGGCGTTTTTGTAGATGATTTGAAGTTTCGGTTATTAAACTTCAGCGCGTAGTAAATACGCATTCTTATAAAAGCTTAATCAGGTAATCAATAGGAAAACATTCACAAGGTACCTGAAACACACGGTGCGCGCCTTGACTAGCGATTCCGTTCAACGGAAATCAAACGGTAGGTAAATAACGTGGCCTTGAGCGCTCGACGGCCGGGAGTTTCGCTTCTATACTCGTATTATTAGTTATTCTTATGGCAGTGGTTACAATGTTACAATTTTACAAACACAAAAGGTCTTAAAAAGAGAATAAAAAAATAAAAATAAATATTAAATACAAATTTTTTTCTAAAAAAAAAATTTTTTATCGATCAATTGTAGTCTAGTTTCACCCATTTTCGTTTGTGCACCTTATCCGGGGACACACTGTATAATACCAGAAAAAAATTAACATTTAACAGATTTAAAGTTGAGTTATATTAATGGTTGCTATGTATTTTTTTTTTGTCTCGTAGTATAAGTAGTATAACTAGAAAATGTTGAACCTTTTTAATGCTGACCATCTGCAACTATACCTACCATTTTCTATTGTGAATGAATAAATGATTTTGATTTATTTTGATTTTGAACAATTGCATTTAGCCAGGTAGCACTCGCCTGTGATATCGCTGACACGAGTGCAATTTCTTCTCGATATTTTATGTGAAAATTTTAGTTTTTGTTAAGTTTTAAAGTTAAGTATACGTTTCACATTAGAAGACGTAAGTATAATACTTATTTTAACTAAGTAAAATCATCAATTTACCCCTACAATACATTAATATCACTAAAAACTTCCACATTCAAATATTTTTCACAGCCTTTATTTTAGCCTTTTTTATCGCCTTTAATTTTGGACGTCATTTTTTCCTTACACTTCTATGGACGGGGTCACTGAGGCCCCTGTTCTTCGTTACGCAGTTTACACGTTTTTTTAGATATTAGGCTAAAATTTATGTCTTAATCGTAATAAATAGGTTCAAATCAAACTAAACCAATACAAATTAAATAAAATGTTAATAAATTTTACTTAGTATAACGAAATAAAGAACTTATGTGATAATAATTATAGGAATAAGTCTCATCTAACAAGAAAAACTACTTTTTCCTCAATTATGAATTCTAATAAGTAAATTAAACATAAAAGAAAGCTCGTAGGTAAAAACATAGAAAAATGACACCTATTTAACAAAAGCAATCGTAATACAATTGCTTTATCGATATTTTCTGACGCACTGCTGGCTGCACAGCTGATTATATTGAACATTTTTAAAGAAAAATTTATTAAAAGTAGAAGGAAATAAAAATATGTTTGTCCTTTTTTTTTAGACAAGGGGCCTTAGAGACCCTACGTCCATAGTTAAATATTAACTGTTTTATTTCCATATTTTCTCTACAGGCGGCAGTATTAAAGGCTTAATTTTTATTATAAAAACCAAAGCACGCTTAAGCATGCTAATCTGGGCAGAGCAACGTTTTGGTCCGAAAATGAAAACCAAATACGATTGTACATATCTTAAAATTCAATTCCAACCCAGAAAACAAAACACAAAGACTCAGTTACCAACCTTCCAAACCCAGGTAAAGCTGCGGGCAATAGCTAGTTTTTATAGTTTTTGGTTTCAATCTTTTTTTATTTGACTGTACTTTACATGAGCGCGCGAGTTGACGACAAAAAAAAATCGGAAGGTGCCAACTGGCGCGCGCTCGCGAGTTTCGCACTCGCCAGTTGACGAATAAGTCCTTAAGAATGACAACACTAATTCAATTTCAAAAATCTTTATTCAACCTAGGCCTTTACAGGCACTTATTGACGTCAAAACAAAGCAAAACATTCCAATTTAAAGAAAACATATTTAACCTTGTATGTGCATACATCCTGAATATACTCTGCAAATACAAGTAGCAATGAAAAAATAAGTTGAATCTACACCTGTTCGGAAATTGGGAGAGCCTTCTCGAGAAGAACAGGCAAGAAACTCGAAAGGTCAAATTTTTTTATCTCCTCTTTTAAATCGCCATTTACAATTTTGGTTTCGTTACATAGTCATTGAAAGTTTAAAAAATACAATCGGTATGCTTATATACACTTAAAATGTCAAAAAATAAGTTATAGACTTATACACTAACCATAATACAAAAAATTATGAATGAATGAATGAATGAATGATAGTTTATTTGGCACCAAAATACAACACATAATGTAACAAAACAAAAAACACTTTTTATATATACAGGTAGTTTCCGGGCCAAATAGGTCCCCGCTCAGCATATGCCGAGGCACGGAGTGCTTCGACGCTGGTATTCTGCGGATACCATTTATTCAGTAACTGTAGATACCATATAGTAACGTTGGGCAATGCGCACACAGTAAAGCTCTTAATTGCTCCATCAATTTCAAACCTAATAAATAGAGGCAGATATACAACCATCCAAGTGACAAACAAAATACAACACATCGCAGCGTTATTCGGCTTTTTGGGCGTCCAATAGATATTTTCTTAGTTTAGTTTTAAATGTTCCAACACTTAAACTATATTTCAATGGAGGAGGGATGTTATTCCAGCACTTCGAAGCCGAATATCGAAAACTGCCACGAAATGCGGCTGTCTTGAAAGTTGGACAATTAATTCGATCTTTCGTTCGCTGTCGTAGAGAAAACTGTAATTTATGAAATAAATAGGGTGGGTTTTTATCTTTTATAACACCGAAGAGCAAACTTGCAAAATGTAATTTCCGACGTGTTTCCATGTTCAAGAGATTGTTACTATTTAAGTACGGCGTTATATGAGATCTTGGGGGTACAGGAAAACAAAATCTTATACAAGAGTTTTGGAGGCGTTGTATCACTCTCTTGGTGCGAGCTAGTAGACATGTTCCGACCACTGAATCCGCATAGTTCAGCTTTGACAGTATTAGTGACTCACAGAGGCGAATCCTAACATCTACACTTAAGTACTGACGCACCTGGTACAACACTCTCAGCCTGTAATAACACTGTTGTACAACATCAGCAACGTGCTTTTCAAACTTCAATTTCCCATCCATCCAAACACCAAGATTTCTAGCTTCTTCAACTTGCTCGATCTCAACGTTATTCAATTTGACTTCTGGTACACCACTGTTAATTTGACCAATTTGAGTCTCGGAGCCCAGAATCATAAACTTGCTCTTTCCTGGGTTTAAGGACAAACCATTGGCTTCCGACCATTTAGCTATATGTTTAAGGTCCTGGTTGATCTTACTTGTGGCTTCTGTTATTTCAGCCGGCTTAAAAGACATGTAAATCTGGAGGTCGTCCGCATAAATGTGATAATTGGTATAAATAATTGATTTCGGCAGGTCAGCAGTGTAAATAATAAACAATATAGGCCCCAATATGGAACCCTGTGGAACTCCTTTATTGACAGGCAATGTGGAAGATGCTTTAGTTATTCCATTGTCAGAAACTACTTCCACCATCTGTGAGCGATTACATAAATAGTTAGAAAACCATTTAATTGCAAACTCATCAAATCCGTAAAATTTTAATTTGGCAATGAGCAACGTTATATTAATTGTGTCAAATGCTCTGGAATAATCTAAAAGTACCAAGATCGACCCTTCTCCTTTATCTTGCCCAGTCAATATGTCATCCACAACATCAAGTAAAGCGGTTGCCGTACTTCTTCCTTTTCTAAATCCCGATTGCTTATCGGGCAGGATGTTATTTGCATCTAAATATTGATTTATTTGAATACAAATAGCCTTTTCTATTATTTTCGACATAAATGGTAGAACATTAACTGGTCGAAGATCCCTTAACTGTGCGGGATGATTGATTTTTGGTATGGGTTTAACTTTAGCTTGCTTCCATATCTCCGGGTAAGTACCTGTTACGAGAGATCTGTTTACAATATCAACAATAACCTGTAGTGTTCGTGGTAATGTTAAAAGGACCATGTCAAGCGTTATTTCATCCACACCTTGTGCATTTGTTTTTATACTCTTGATAATTTTAAATATCGTTTTAGCATCCACACTTTTAAAGGAAAATACAGAATTATTGAATCGGTTGGTTGAAAAATATGTAATAAGTGAGTCCTCTACCCTATCTCCACCTGGAATATCCAAAAAATAATCATTGATACGATCAGGGTCACTTATATTTTCAGGCAAGTCTGCAAATTTTGTTTTGAAATCTACGACATGACGTTTTATATTTTTCCATAGTCTGCGTGGATCCTTAAATGGTTTATTAATATAGTACTGGTAAAAAGCAGTCTTCTCACGATATATTGATTCATTTACTAACTGTTTGAGTTCTTTATAATAATTTTTATCACGCTCAAGCTTAGTTCGACGGCTGATAATATGGGCTTTATCCCTTAGAGACATCATCTTTTTTATGGTATCTGTTATCCATGGCTTAGATTGTTTTCGCAAATAAACCCTTTTTATGGGTGCGTGAAAATCAAACAGCTCCTTGATTTGGGCGTTAAAAGCATCAACAGAGTCACCTACATTATCACAAAGAAGACACTCCCATGGTATATCATTCACATGTGCGTTAAACAAATCCATATTAATATCTTTCAACGGCCTGTAGGATATCCATCGTGGTACTGGTTTAGGTTTCTTTATGTTAACTTCATAAGAAATAAATGCATGAGCGCTGAGGTCAGGCATGTGATCCACAAACAGCTTAGTGATTTTAGTTGTACTGCAAACCAGGTCCAGAAGCGTCTGTGAGTGGTCGGTAAAATGTGTCGGTTCTGTGACATATTGTTTCATATTCAAACCATGGATAAAGTGCAAAAATTTTTCCTTATTTGATTCATGAGCACGAAGCATGTCAATGTTGAAATCCCCCATTACTATTATCTGATCAAATGATGAGAAAGATGTCAGTGTCTCCGCCAATGCATCCAATACTGTATCTACACTGAGCCAAGGTGGTCGGTACACAGTGCCCACCACCACCTTAACACCATTCAGTCCAATACAGAGCCACATTTGCTCCACAGCTGAACAAGTGGGGTGTTCAAGGACGCGAACACGAAGACCTTTTTTCAGATAAAAACCAACACCCCCTCCACGCGACCGTACTCCTGCTGGGCGTGGCCTATGCAACAGTCTGTAGCCATGTGGAGCAGGTGCTCGCTTCTCTTCTCCATCTCTAAGCCACGTCTCGTTTATTGCTAAGATGTCTACATCATGTCTCTCAACAACCACCAAAAATTCCTCATGTCGTGTACCTAGTGATCCTGGATTAAGAAGCCCCAAAGATAAGTTTTTAGGCGGTTTAAAACGCTGGATAAACGAATATAATACATGAATATATTTGCAATTATTGAGATATTTCTTTATAATTGTTATATGGCGGCAATCCAGTTTATATATAAATATGACAAATTCAGCATTAATATATTGCATTTGAGATACAGTAAAAGAGTAGTCATTGTGTATAACCAAATGTGTCCTCCAAATCCAATTTCAGCTGTGAAATTATCTCTTCTAATGCCTTGATGTCTGGGCTCATAACACCACTTATTTTATTTTCCAGTGTGTCAACTCTAGTTTCCAGGTTTGTAATGCGCATATTCTGTTCTTTAATTGTTGCATGAAGATCTGTTATGGTCGTACGCATCATGTTTACTTCGTAGCGAACTGCCCTCATCTCATTAAGTAATACCTTAAAGTCATCTGTGGGGTTCTCATCCTCATTATCCAATATGTCTTCACAGCCTACAGACACCACACTTGTTTTTTTTTTTCTTTGGGTGATGTTTGTACTTTCATCATCATTCGGACTGCTTGAGCGAGTATTGACGTCTATCCCTGATATCGATACAGGAGTACGGATTGGTGTATTTGTATTACCTTTTTTGGGTTTCTTGCTGACACACTCCGGGCACATCCACGAGCGTTCAGATCCGGCAGCATAAAATGAATAAAAACGTTTGCTGTCTACATTTGCACACTCCAGGTCATATGCTGCTTTACAAGTCGAGCACCGCATGAACTCACTTTTAGGTAACGCCTTTGAACATCCAGAGCACTTTCCTGGACTCGGAGATACAATAATTTTTGATTTATTAGACATTTTTGCTAGCAACGCCCTCTCTCTCTCCCACAATCCAAGTATCTATCTACCGATATATGCCTCTTTCCCTCACTAGATGGCAGTTTATCTCCCCTTCATAGAGGTTAGCGCCTTTGTTGGCAAGCAGAGTAACCAACTGAACTTCGACACTAGATGGCGGCAAAATCGGTGTGTTGCTATTTTCCTACCGTGCAGTGCCCTCTATCGGTGAGTGGGCTCACCACTTGAAGCAGTATGGATTTGTGGTATGGAATATGGATTCTAGAATGTTCCTATATATGACAATTACTATTGTTTGATATGATAAGCTAATTCACGATCACGAGTTCAACTATTTAAATCTTGACACAACACAGTGCTCTTCACCAGATCCGTGAAACTATTTTGTATATTATTTAATGTGAAAACGATAGAATATGTAAATCGATAAAAGAGAATTACGAACTAGTCCATGTATTGCACTGTAAAGGTCCCACGCACAATAACTTTTGCAGATAACACTCTCATACATTAGTCACACTGTTTAGCACATATGAACACTTTGATTTCACAGATTTAATGCCGTTTACTTAAGAAAACAAATTAAATTTACGGAGCTTCATGTTTACGCATGGCCAGCGCCATCTAGTATATATAATTAGGTATGTTGTTACCAAATTAGGTATAATTAGGTATGTTGTTACCAAACATATGATAACTTAGTCTATATAATTCAAAATCAGTGTCAGTTCTTTTCTGACAACAATGGGGGTGATTCTGAAGCGACCACCTAAAACTATAACTAAATAAAATTAGAGATAGAAATGTCAATCACCGTTTGGTATTCAGAACTCACAAGTTAACTCTAAAATTAAGAGTGACGTTACTAAACTACTCAATTTAGTGTTAGATGTTATTTTCGTATTCTGACATGCTTCCTAAATGTAATTTTTTCTATAATTTTAAATATGTCAAACTAATTTTAGGAGGTGAACTTTTAGGTGCCGTCTAAATTTATCTTGTTACTTTTTAACGATTTTCTAACATTACCGAAGTCAATTTTTTTTGTGCAACTTGCCAAAAGGATGATGAATTGGTTGTTATGGCATTTATAAGGAAAGGCTTTTATAGCATCAATTGCCAAGTCGTGAGTTGTAATTTGTTTGTTCCCAAGTTGTCTAATAGTACTGACATTTAGATGATAGGTAGGTTATGTATGTATGTATTTACTCATACAACAGAAATTAATATTCTATCTGCAGATAGAAGTATGCCTATCTAAAATTTGTTGCCTAGCAATTACTATTATTTGTCAATAAATAACAGGCGCGGTTATTATGAAAAGAAAACAAAAATTACTAATGAAACAAAATACGCAATTTTAAAATTCAGAGGAAGTCACGAAGTACCTATCAATACAACTACAGCCCCTGTAGCACGTCCACCAAAACACGATATGATAAAGCGGTTTATCGCGGTGAACTGTCAAAATACAATAGGGTTTCGTCGTCTTTTGACAGCTCACCGTGATAAATCGCTTTATCATATCGTGTTTTGGTGGACGTGCTACGGGGGCTGACTACCACGTAATTTTTTTTATTTCATGGCATTTTATGGATGGCATTTCGAATAATTTTTCTTTTGTGATAAAATGAATGATAAATAATAAAATTTCTTTTCTGTTATTTACAAATACGATCAAATCTTAAATTAATAATTTCTGATAGTAAAATTAGTAGAATATAGCTGTTTTTAATGTTTCTAAATTATCCCGTTTTTCTACAGCACTAGGTGTATTTATAATCTGTGTATTCAATTTAAGAAATTGTCAAATACAGTTTAAATTAGAGAGTCCGGCGTTTCAGAATACGAATTACCTAAAACTAATTTAAAATTATATGTTTAATTTTAGTTTTAGTTTTAGTGCAGGTAACTTCAGAATTACCCCCATTATCTGTTAACATCAATAGAGCTATAACAACAACACGATTATTGACATTATAACGAATAAAATAATAACTTCATATTAAACACCAGGCATTGGCATCATTTAAATAATCGTTGACTTTTTATTATCCTTTACTCATTAGAGTCTTTTTTACATGCGCTTTAAACTTATAAAAAGGCAAGTGTAACTGACACTATGTGGAACTTTGTTGTAAAAAGTTACAAATTTTGTCACAAATTTTGCTATTCACAAACATTTAATACGCAACAAAAGCTGTCTATTCGTGTATTTGGTTCCGGACGGAAATGATTTTATAAAAAAAAATGACCCGAACATACAAACATACATACAAATACACATACATACAGTGCAGGCTAAATACAAGTTTGTAAAAACAAACAAGCTGCACCGCGACTGGCGCGCAGCTTGGCGACATCTTAACGTAAACTGATTGACGAGTCACACGAAAATTAACTTTAGTGCGAATAACTTATTATTCCTTATTATTTGATGGGGCGATATTTTGCGGCTGTCGAGAACTACACACGTAAACGGTTATGCAACAATAAGTCTAATGCATTTGACTTAAAAACTTGAATTGCTTGTGCGCGTTAAAACCCTATTGATAGGGTTAGCCTCAATGGGGTTTTCGGATGCGGTAAGTGCTTACCCTAATTAACTGTATTATTTTGGTTAGCCTTTCGGTGCAGTAAGTCGATGAAATGCTTACCGTATTGATAGGGTTTGTGAAAACAAGTCTATAAATTACCCAATCAAAAACCCCTTATATGGAAAGTGGTTTCGGTCCTTGGTAAAAGGAATCAAACCCTACTCGGACTATAGCCGCCCTCGCTGCGCTCGGGCGTCTAACAACCTCGTAGGGATTGATTCCTTTCCACCCTTATAAAGCAATCTACTATTCTTGCTCCGAGTGCCGACTTTAAAATCACGAACAAGCGAAGTAGTCTGGAACTGATCGAATTGTGAGTGATTCTAATATTGACTACTGAGCACAGTGAGTGATATATTGGCACCAGACATAAACAAAATTTGCTCTCGTGTTGTATGTTTCATACAACTTTTCACCTCTACCAGAGAGGAAAGTGTTATTAGGCCATCTCAAGGTAAGAAAATCAATTACAATACGAGTATGTTTATTAAAGCCAACAAACATAATTATATTAAGAATATTAAAACTTGAAAATGAAACTACTACAATTTGTCAGGTTTTAGATAATTTAATGAAATATGACATGACGCCGTGCAGACGACACGTACAATTTGCGTTCGATTGCGTTATTAATGACACATGTTCTAAATTCAAATCTCATTCCCGCCCGCTAAAAAGTTCTTAACAGAAAAGAGCTACTTTGCTCCCACTTATAGAGAAGCAAAGCTACACTTTTCGAATAGAAGGGATGAAAATATTTTTTATACTACACTTGATCGGAACAGCAGTCATTATTCCCTAAAAAGTGAAAGAGAAAGTTAGTCTTTTCTACGACCTAAATAAGCGGGAGGAAAAGTTATATGAAAATATATTTCTATCGTGTTTAAGCGGGAGGAAAAGTTATACTAAATTCCATTTCTAACCTGTTAGAGTCTCCACGGGGCGAAGACGGGGGAACCCGCTCCTCCACTCACCACGACCTGCGCTGAGATTTGCCGCGCTGCAAGGTGGCTGTATGATCTCAGAGAAAAAGAGAAAAGACTTTCTATACAGCCACTTAATAACAACGCGGTGTAAAATTGAAATAACATAATGTTAAGTATTTAAAGAATATATTTTTTAAACGACTTTATTATAATTAATTTTCAACTATTCCTTTAAAATAACATACATTTGGGCAAAATATTTACCATTTTTAAATTATGAGAATAAAAAATAATGGCTGAATAGCTGGTCGGTCACAAAAAAAAACAAAACAAACGGGAAAACGGCAATGCGATCTTCATTTGTTTTTTCCATTTGTAGAGTTTTGTTAATACTTCCGTATAGCAGAGATTTGTACTAACTGTTAATTATATTTGTATAACATTGTGTTAATAATTAACACAATGAGTTCATCTGATTCAGATATGGAGTTAACGCCTGATTTTATAAGAGAAAGCGGGCTAAAGCAGAAGTCGTTGATTTATGTAAAATAAAAGTTACACGTTTTTTCTTTGGCTAATTCATTGTTTTATTTTTACTTTCCTTGTATTCGTAATGAAAAGCACAGTGTTTACCTCGGGTTAAAGACTTTTTACTTTCACCCCTGGGGTAACAATGTAGGTACTATTTTATAGTAATATAATTCTATAAACAATTTCAATCAAACACGTTTTTATATATTCTTCACAGGTGTAGTATAAAGCACTATGTAGCAATTGGGAGAAAGTCCGATTCCTAGCTCGGGAGTGTTGTGGCCCTCGGCTGCGCCTTCGAGTCACAAACTGCTCCCTCGCTAGTAATCGGTCACTTTCGTCCCACGGTGAACAATGTACTATTTGTTGTAAGGTTGTGATATTTTTTATGAAAATATTGATCCACTTTCACTATGTTACTCGTACTTTAACTATTGCTTCTTTCTACAAAACAATTCACGGAGATGCAAAAATATTTACAAAAATAAAATGACATTAACATTGGCATTCATGTCTTTCCAAATTCCAACGCGGGCATCGTAAATGCTCTGTATAACTTCATTGCTTCTTGCATAAATGTAAAAGAAATTACGAAACATGTCGCTCATTACACTCAAAACTTGGCATGCAGAAGCACGCAAGGCCCGTCTGAATAATTCAGGCTACAATTGTCGTATAAATCACCACATGTGTGTGTCTTAAAAAGTCATGTTTTACACGTCGGGCGCATGTGAGCAAATTGCTTCAAATGCAGTAGATAATGTGAAATTTATGGGTAATGATATCGACTCTTGGCCTTACATCAGTATGTTGTTTCGATAGCGTAACTAGATACCGATTAATTTATGGCGGTTCCCAATTTGTAGCCGAATTGACCAGATAATGCGATACTGAATTACGTCCGCTCATCCTCCGGTAGCGTTTTAGCGGCTGACCGTGCCAGCTTAATTAAAATGAAAATTGCATTCTTTGAACAACATTAATTTATCGATAGTTCGGGTTGGTTAGCAATGATTGGTTTTTGCACATGAGATAATCAAACATTGCGATCATATTAATTTCTAACGATGGTATTGGTTGCTGTATTTCAAGTGTGCTATTGCTATACATAGATTTTTTACACGCGACAGGGAAGCTTAATTTTACCTGATGGTAAGTGAAGCGTCACTCACTTGGATTCCTCAACAAATGAGGAACTGGCTATGTTACCTCTGATTTCCAGAAGACAGCTATGTTAATCACATTGTTATTATGGTGACAAATTTTGGTAATACGGAAGTAGCTAATCGGTCTTGGAAATCTTACCACCAGCCAAGTCAAGCAAAAAAATTTTGCAGAAGAGGGAATCGGATCTCAGAACTATACTATATGAAATCCGCCGAAGTTAACTTGATTGTTGGTCGAAACAGCGTAGAAAATAATAGTAGATGAAAGAACAAGTGAATAAATGCGAATTTGGTTCGAGGGACTTATTTGGACCTCGAGAGAGAGCAGCGAAGGAATCTAGAGCAGAATCCTGAGCGATAAAAAACAAGGACCGAAATGAAATTATTATTTTCACGAGCTGTGTACTCTACCTACTTCTTGACATTAACTGTGAGAAAATAAATATTAGTATTTATAATCGGTAATAAGAAAACGTATTAAATAATATGCTTGGTAATAAGAAAACAAAGTAGAAATTTTTGCTTGTTCCAAATTCATTCGTATCGCTCAGGATTGACGACACGGTTAGCGCAGAGGTCAAGTGATCGCCTACTGCGCAACGGGTCGCGGGTTCGATTCCCGTACGGGACTAATAATTTCCTAGTGTGGATCGATGTTTCTTAACAAAAAAAAAATATCCAAAATATTAAAATGTTTTCATCACTTAGTGACTAAAAGAGAGTTTTATTTGTTTTTGAAATTGTCACTGTTATTAATGAACCAAATGTTCCCATTCGAGTGGCAATGGTAAATAAAATTAAATAAAATTTTTTGGTCAAAGATTTACCTACTTACTAGGAATTTTATTAAGACTCCATCGATAATTATTTTTAAAAAAATTCTCTTTTTGACATAGATTTTATCAAGGACAGTAAAAGTTTTTGTTTCAAAGTGTATGTAGTAACTACCCACAGAAAAGTTTTCAGTATTTCAAAGCAAGGCCGCAAAATATATTTTTCATGAATCTTAGATGTTTCTATGAAGATCCTAGAGGTGTGCTTTATTACCCAAAAACAGTAGGTATAATAATTACAATTTTCCTATTTAGTTGAGTTTATCTAAAATTATCAGCTTTCATTAAAACTTCTTACGTAATGTAGAGCTTATAACAAGAACCATAGTTATGGTCACAATATATGAAACTGATTCAAAAGCATTGAAAAGAACATGAGTTCTCGATATATGTTTGGCGAGTAGCCACGCGCCAAGCTAGAGTTACTGGGCGATGTTGCGGTTTGCACATATGTTTTCATTTCAGCCTACTCCAATTAATGCGGCCGCAGTCCTTCCGTACTTCACGCACTGGTAAGCAGCTTATTGTTGAAAAACACTTTAAATTCATATGACTATTGAATTATTCCTTATGATGTTATTAAATGCAAAGTTTTTATGGACGGCGCATAGGATTTTGAGCTTTGTACGTAAAAAGCTTAAGGCCCAGATTGATAGATACTTAGGTATTTTTTTACCCGTGCAATGGAGGCTGTGGTGGGTTCAGTTGTGAATTTAACTTTACGTCCCACTGCTGAACACGAATGGCTAGACGAAATGGTGTACGGTTTTGTTTTGAGCCTTCCATCTCTTTGCAGGAGTGTTATTTCAGTCGAGTGTATGTATTCTTATTAGTCGTATGATCCGACTGCAATAATAATTGGGTATTGAATGGTACAGTGGGCGTCACGTCAAGCTATATACTGCCCCTTGAACCGCTCTTAATTTGCTCGTAATAACGATATAATTTAGTAGAATAAATGTAAGGCATATCGTGGCGTCAACTGAATTAAACATTCATAGTGATTCATCATCCGAGCAGCAATATGTCCACTACTAGGTATAAGCTCCAATGAAAAGTGTGATTCTGGGAAACAAAAAAACGGGATCAAAGTAAACGCTGCTTTATATACTCGTACAATTAGAGAACCGAATCAAACCATTATTGCGAGATAGCAGAAGCATATCTTGATGAACTTGTATTGAACAAATCTAAGTTGGACATGTCACCGACGTCATTAATGGACTTGGGAGATTTAATGAATCTTTCGCGTAATAAGTGTCATCTTGCGAAACAAAAAGTGGGTATTGAATCCTGACCGATCTACTGGAAGGATGGATGGTAGTCGGCATGGTGCACCCGCGTAAAGATGAACGTATTTTCAGTTCTAATAGATATTGGTCGAAACCCCTTACCTTCTACCAATACGTTATAAGAATAATAAAATAAGTAGGTAGCTGCTTTTTAGGGCTTCATAGTAAACAAGGAACCCTTATAGTTTTGCCATGTCTGTCTGTCTGTCTGTTTGTCTGTCCGCGGTTTTACTCAGATACTATTAGTACTAGAAAGCTGTAATTTGGTATGGTACTCGTATGGGTATGTCAAAAAAGTGATGGACAAAATATTGAAAAATTTTTGTTAGAGGTAAGTGTCCCCCCCCTCCTACTGCTAAACGGCTATTTATGGACACGTGAAAAAAATTACAACAGTAGTATACTATATAACGAAGTTTAAAGGAAAACTATCAGAGTTGAGTACTAAGTACAAACTAAAAAGTTATAGACGACCAACTTATAAAATGTAATCTGAAAAGTAAAATTTCATTGAAAATTAGTACTGAATATCAATTGACGAACCACGTAAAGTTAGGAAAATATAAAATCATTGCAGCTTTAATAATAATACTAATTATATATATACCTATATATTTTAAAAAACTTAAATTTAAGGATATTTTTGAATAAATAGATAATAATAATACCTAATTTGATAGCAACGTGTTGTGAGGTGTGAGTGTGAACTCAGCATTTGCAACTACGGAACCCTACACTGCGCGTGGCCCGACACGCACTTGGTCGGTTTTTTTAATTTTTTCCATCTCTGTGGCTTAGTGGTTAATACTGCCTGCTTCTGATCTAGAGGACTGAGGTACAGATTATAAATACTAGAAATTGGGTTCCATTCTCTATGGAGGCAGAAGTTTTTCTTACTTTGGTTAGTAGTAGAGCTTATCAGTTCCTCGGGGTAGCTATATCATCGTCTTATTTACTCGTTATAAATAAAACAACGTAAGTGGTATTTTGTTATATTTGGAATCCAAGTGAATTTATATTCACTTCTGTTCTGTTGCTACCTACTTTCTGGTAAGAAGAAGGCTCTTTCAGTTTCATTTTCAAAAAAGGTTACGGTCTCTAGTTTAATATACTCTTTATCAATCATAAGCTTTATACATTATAGATACGTAAATTAGAAGAACTCTATTTTTTAAAGAATTTATTAAGAACTTAAGAATGTTATTTATCCTCTGTTTGAAGATTTCCAATTCAATTTGACTCCGCAGTTAGTAGGTAATTACGAGTAGAAAGCATATTTCTCACAGTGGATATTTGTTACAACAGTCGAGACTTTTTATACAAAAATTATTCATCACCGTGCGAACATTGATTAATGTGAGTGTCATATCAAGTGCTCATTAATAAAAGGCGAGAAAGGTCCCCGGAGCTCGGAAAAACTAATTTTTCCCCTTGTCAACAGGAGCGGCTGATTTCAGTGGACGAAATCCGAATATCTATCTTTCTTGTCAATGAAGTAATTAGTAACTGTGACATGCCATCACACCTTGGGGCAAATCCATCTATCATCCGTTTTTTATATAAAAAACAAACAAGTAGACTGCTCACCAAATGGTCAGTCACATGAGGTTCTTTGTTAAATTCGCAAATCTGCAACTACAGTGACAGACATTATAAACTAATGTCTCGGTACACAGTAATTGTATGACTTACCCTTCAACCAGAACACAACAATGCAATAGGTAAAGGAACCTGTGTGTAGAGGACTCAGTTTTGAGACGCCTTTCAGTAAAGTCCATCTGGCTATACTATATAATAGTCTGAGATATTTTAAAAGTATTCAGGTAGTGTATTGGTATTGCACATTTTTGACACCTAAAGGACGACTCGTGGAAATTTGTAAGTGGGGCAATGGAGGCTTGCCCCACTTATAAATTTCCACGAATAGAAACAAATTATAGTCTATTCAAGATGAGAAGGTTTCGGTGACAGGTCAAATTTTTCCGTTTCATGCATACTAGTTTTCATGATTAAAAATATTATGTTTAAAAAAAAATAACATCTCCTTCGGTTATTTATATCAACAATGCAATAATAATTCCACATTAAATAGAAGCATGAATAGCAGTGCAGTTAAATATAATTATTTAAAATTCTGAAAAAATATGTGTTTAATTACATATGTATTTGATCGTGAATCGGAAAATATACTTTACACAAATATTTTATTTGTAAAGACATATTTGTTCAGAATTATAATTTTATTTAACTGGACTGATACTATTGTTTTTATTTAATGTGGAATTAATTATTGCAATTTTAATAAATATAACCTAAAGTGATGAGTTATATTTTTACAACATAATATTTTTAATTACGGAAACTAGTATGCATGAAACGGAAAATGGCTACCTGTCACGGAAACCTTCTTATCTTGAATAGACTATAGTTATGCTGAACTAGCGAATCAGTTAAAATAATACTATCAATGATATTGATATCTAGTATAATCAATAATAAGAAATGAAATGTGTAACAGAAATTGCAAAGAACGCAACGTGACAAACAACGAAGGGAACTGCGACTTAATTTAGGTGCGTTCCACCTAAGTACAGATTTGCAGCATTTTCAACAGCATCGCGATTTATTGATTTTTGATAGAATAAATGCTCTAAGGTTTTTGTCCATCGTCATCGAGTATATATCGTATGTTAACGTAATGTGCTACATTTAAAAATACTTATTTGTTATTTTGGCTAAGATTCCTTCGTAAAAAATAGTGTGATTAAAAATGTTAACATTAAAATTGCAAAATGAGACGCGAAATATAATTAACATTTGATGTAAGCGTAAAAAAATAGTATGCTACTTAGGTAGAAAACGGGGTTTTATATACTATATAGTATATAAAACCCCGTTTTCTATGCATAGTAATATGCTATCTATCACCTTTTCTTATTGCAAAAAATGCTTTTTAATTGAAATGATGAAATGTAATATAATTTATTAGATATAAATATTGAAAAATGTAATAAAACAAATAATGTATCACATTGAAAATGATGTTATTGTAGCTACAACGAAATAATGCACAAATATGCAGTCGCCATTTTGTAACAGGAAATGCATGTAAATCTTCTATTTTTTTGCAAAAAAAATCGTAACTTCTCTCTGTTTTATACTACACTGAAAAATCATATTTTGATAAAATATATTTAATTAGAAATACCACTTTATTGGTCATCGACCTTGATAGTGGGGCAAAATCGGGCATCCTCCTTTGATTTTGATAATATCCATGAACTTTTATTAAGTTAGTAGCTGTGATAGAAGTAGCCCAGGGGGTGCATTCGATGAGTTGGCCTTCTGATCCCTAACGTACCCCCATCGGGGGCGAAAAGGTTTCGGAGGGAGGTTTGAGGATACCAACGGAATACGACCTAGTCAATTTAGCACCTTTGGCATCGTAACAGATTCCCCTGCCTGAATAAAAAAAGGTATGGAAGAAGCGGCTGCGTCGTTTACTCCAATATACTCGTATATCTGTACATTTTGATCTATTATCTTAACAACACCAGTGGCCAAAGGGTGTTATTTATATACAAAAACGACCAAAAAGCGAGCCGTTAGGGCCACACGTGGGGCTGTTAATCTCATTAGGCAGTGTCGCAGTTGGACCACTTGTTTTCATTTATAACAGAATGGCCGTCATTACGGCATAGAGCGAAGTGTTGTAAGCCATTACACCTTAAAACCGACATTACTCTTGGTTTCGTCTTCGTTCGAGCTCCAGTTGCTCGGCTAATTCACTGGCAGTACCTAATTATGAGTTGCGATGTATTGTAAAAGGCATTTTGGTGTTCATGTTAAAAAAGTAGGTCAATTTTAATTTTCTTCTTG
Organism: Schoenobius gigantellus; assembly: GCA_963935595.1. Lineage (NCBI taxonomy): Eukaryota > Metazoa > Arthropoda > Insecta > Lepidoptera > Crambidae > Schoenobius > Schoenobius gigantellus. The sequence continues at coordinate 34,812,982 of OZ012543.1, forward strand.
AAATATTTAAGGACACTGCCGCTTAAAAGTAAAGTTTATCTTTATTTGTACTCTATTTGGTTGATTAAATACATACTTAATTATATTTTCAGTAAGTACACCAAAGACAATCTTTTTTAAATCAATTTGTAAATTGAGAAAAACAAATGGTTAAGAATAAAATAATAAAAAATGCGGATAGTACTTACGTTTTACAAAAGGAAATTTGCCAGGGAATGACTAGTATACGCGGGAGGAACAATTGATTTTTTCATACAACAAAGTTGGCTTACAAGGTTGATAGTAAGTGGCTACATTACCTACCTTCCTATAATATCTATATGTGTTTCCCGTAAGATTCGCATATATGCAACTCCTACATTACCAAGCTATGACATAAGTCGACAGACGTTGTGGGATTTAGCCCTTACCCCAGAACACCAAGGCCAGCACTGCTTCTTGGCGATATACTCGTATATAGGTGAGAAAAAAGGTCGACCGTCGCCGATAACTCTGGTACCATTGTTAAATCTGCTAATAACCCAAAGAGAATATTATAATATTTAAACATTATATTAATTTGCTTCACTATTCGGGAACTAATATTAATTGATAATTATTTAGTTGTGCCTATGGAACGATTTTTTTAAATACTCCTAATCTCTATCTCTTCTCTATATATATAATACTCTTTATTGCGCATAGTAACGTATAGTAAAAAAATATAACAGACAATGTACACAAAGGTGGACTTATCTCTCATAGAGATTTCTTCCAGCCAACCTGTGAGTATGAAGGATAAAATCGTAGGGGTACAAAAATCTGTAATTGCGAAATAATAAGAAAAAAATACATAGGTCGCCTTAAAATCATTAGCAGAACACGATAGAATAGTTTAAAAAAATTGTTTGTTTGTTTGTCTGTTTGTCCGGAAAGATCTCCGAAACTACTGGAGAGAATTTGATATGGCTTACACCACAATGCTTAGAATTTTCCGGAAGAACATTTAGGCATAATTTCGTTTGTTTAAATTCACTTTTTATTTTTAGTGAAAAAATACCATATAAAATTTTCGAACAATGCTTTGTAGAAAATCAACATGGCGCACGTGAAATTATTTTGACAAGTCTGTCACATAGTACAGAGAGAAGGTATTATCTTCCATGAAGGAAAGGCAATGGAACTACGCCATACAGCCTGATCTTAAGTAATTGTAAGTCGAAAGTTGAAAGGCAGGAATGAAGTCTTTCACATAGTACAAAAATATTTTCTGTTAATGGCTCAGGATTTCGCCAACCAAATTGTCTTTTTCTTATGTCGTACCGTGGTGGTAAGGCAAAAGGATCAAGCCATACAAGCCAATGTATAAAGCATTTTTTATGACAATATCGAGTCACAATAAAATTTGTAGATTGATTTAATTCTTGATTAATTTTCACAAAATCGGTACAATTTTTGAAATGTTGAAAAGTGAAGAAGATACCCTTTTAAAGGTATTTTGAAAGGTGTTATATGTTTTTATTTTACATTAGAACTAAGGAATCAAACTCTTCCATCCATTTAAAACTATTAAAAGTAAAAGATTAATATTGATAATTAAAAAAAATATCTGACTGCAATGTACTGGGTTACGCGTAGAGGGACGGGACGGGACTCTTAATCCTAATGTCTAAAATGACGGATCACATTTTTTTGGATCCACCCAAGGAACATGGATATCGAACGAAGAACCTAAAGAGTAGAACACATTGAACCTAGCCACGTTGACTTAATTTGTCATGACTGCCGATAAAGTTCGTTTCCAAACCCAGCAATATGCATATCACATGAAAGGCCTTGATGAGTAGAACACTATGAACCTAGGAAAATCGCCCTAAATTCAACATGGCCGCCGCTCAAATAAAATGGAAAAAAGTTCGTTTCCAAACCCAGCAATATGGGTATCAAATGGAAGGCCTTGATGAGTAGAGTACTATGAACCTAGCAACATTGACGTAAATTCAACATAGCTGCCGCTCAAAAAAGGTGGATAAAATTTAGTTTCCAACCCTAGCAATATAGGTATCAAATGAAAGGCCTTGAACAGTAGAGCATTATGAACCTAGGAAAATTGCCTTAAATTCAACATGGATGCCGCTCAATTAAAACGGATAAACGTTCGTTTCCAAACCCAGCAATATGGGTATCAAATGAAAGGCCTTGATGAGTAGAGCACTATGAACCTAGCAACATTGACATAAATTCAACATGGCCGCCGCTCAAAAAAGGTGAATAAAAGTTAGTTTCCAAACCTAGCAATATGGGTATCAAATGAAAGGCCTTGAAGAGTAGAGCATTATTAACCAAGGAAAATTGCCCTAAACTAAACATGGCCGCCGCTCAAAAAATGGATAAAAGTTCGTTTTCAAACCCAGCAATATGGGTATCAAATGAAAGATCTTGAAGAGTAGAGCATTAGGAATCTAGGAAAATCGACCTAAATTCAACATGGCCGCCGCTCAAAAAATAGGATAAAAGTTTGTTTTCATACTCAGCAATATGGGTGTCATGTGAAAGGCCTTGATGAGTAGATCAGTATGAACCTAGCAACACCGGCATAAATTTAACACAGCCGTTGCTCAAAAAAGGCGAATAAAAGTTCGTTTCCAAATCTAGGAATATGGGTATCAAATGAAAATCCTAAAAGGTGTAGAGCACTATGAACTTAGGAAAATTGCTATAAATTCAACATGGCCGCCGCTCAAAAAAATGGATAATAGTTCGTTTCCAAACCTAGCAATATGCATATCAATGAAAGGCTTCGATGAGTACAGCACTATGAACCTAGCAACATTGACATAAATTTAACATGGCCGCCGGTCAAAAAAGGTGGATAAAACTCAGTTTCCAAACCTAGCAATATGGGTATCAAATGAAAGGCCTTGAAGAGTAGAGCATTAGGTACCTAGGAAAATCGACCTAAATTCAACTTGGCCGCCGCTCAAAAAACAGGATAAATATTCGTTTTCAAACCCAGCAGTGTGGGTACCAAATTAATGAAAGGCCTTGACTAATGAAAGGCCTTGAGGCACTATGAACCTAGCAACACTGACATAAATTCAACATGGCCGCCGCTCAATAAAGGTGGATAAAAGTTCGTTTTCAAATCTAGCAATATAGGTATCAAATGAAAGGTCTTCAAGAGTAGAGTACCATAGACCTAGCAATATTTACGTAAATTCGATATGGCCACCGCACAAAAAAAGTGGATTAAAGTTCGTTTCAAAATTTATCAATATAGGTATCAAATGAAAGGCCTTGAAGAATAGAGCACTATGAACATAAAAGGATAAAAGTTCGTTTCGAAACCCAGCAATATGGGTATCAAATGAAAGGCCTTGATCAGTAGAGCACTATGAACGTTACAACATTGACGTAAATTCAACATGGTCGCCGCTCAAAAAAGACAGATAAAAGTTGCTTTTCAAACCCAGTAATAGGGGTATTAAATGAAAGTAGGCCCTGAAGAGTACCTAGCCTAGAGCATTAACGAACCTACGAAAATTGTCCTAATTTCGAAATGGCCGATGCTCAAGAAAGGCAGAATAAAGTTGGATCATTATGGAATAAAATGGAGGAAAAAACTAAACACTGTGTTAAGCATTTTGATGGCGATACGTAGTTCGCGGGCACAGCTAGTGACACATAAATAGTTGGTCTATAAACGCCACCTATACTGGGATATATTTTGATGAGGTACCTCATTCAAGATGAATTAGATTCAATAACATAACATAACATATTGACGTCAAGATGATTTTGTTTTATCAAATTATTTCAACGCAGCAAAACAGGAAGAATGGATGTTGATGTACACACTATCTACACGATCTTCGTCCCTCCAAGGCCCTAATACAGCTGAACAGAGCTCGCTTATATCTCAATCTCGGGTCTACTAAAGGGGCACAACAATTTATTGCAACAGACATCTTTTTAATTTAGGTATGTGTGACAACTATGCAGACTCTATCTATGCAGAGCATGCATGGAGGCCAAGAAGATAACCGCCCACGTCTTGTTGGAAAGACGTAACAGTTAAAGTACCCGGGCAACCTAGGTGCCGGATCTTCGAGAGTATTTTGAAGCTTTTTGGAGGAGCTAGGATACTTAATAATAGTTTCCTAAAATTTGTCTAATAGTTCTATAATATTTTATAATATCAACACAAGGCTGTAGCCCTATACTATATAATAATAAATAAATAAATACCTTACAACCTGTGTTGATTCTATTTTAAAATTGAAAAAGTTTTTATGACGCTAATAACAAACAAATTAGGACCGAGTTTAAATTCTCGTTTTGATGCCTTCTTTCAGTAAAAACGGTATAAAACCGCAGCTGTTAGCCTGATTATGCTAACGATAATGTGACACTAACACTGAATTACACGGCAGTGAAAGCAGCAATACACCTTTACTTGTTTCGCTTATTTAATGCCGCATCTTAAACGTTTAGAGTACCTTTTACGAAAAACGATTTCTTCGGAAAGCACCTGCTATCAAGCTCAATACTCAATCCACATAAATAGACTTATGTTATTCTCACTTTGCCTAGTCTCATCCCATATCATTTAATCTTATTAGTAAGTCTATTGGGAAGGAAACTCCCACCAGTACTACTGGTAAGACTACTGGGAACAGCCCGGTTTTTTTGTTACTCTTCGCCAGACACTATGCGTCGGGGTAGACCATAGGCATAGAACATACGCCAGTATATTCTAAGATTATGGGGTAGACATACCTAATGTCAGGCAGACGCCCGAGCTTTCATCAGATCAGTAAAATGCTATATTGTCTTTATCTATTAGCCGTAGCCGTTGATGCAGACGACCTCGTAGTAGGTACTCCTACTACGAGGTCGTCTGCATCAACGGCTACGGCTCTGGTTCGCCCTATTAACTCACACCAATTCATCTAGGGTACATGGTAGATCATGTACATCGACTTCTTTCTTGGAGATTCAATCTATGCCAATCAGCGCATAAGTATTTCTCGAGTTAAGACGCTTGAAATGGGATCATGGGATAGTTCCACTAAATACCAGCTAGCTGTTCTATATCGTCGGTGACGTCCACCGGAAAAAGAGTACCTATTGGATAAGATCATCGCAATTATATCTCTGAGAAGAGATGGAAAACTCAAAACAAAATGCTACATCAACCCGTCTGGCTAGTGTAATGCAGTAGACCAGTCCCAACATTTCCTCAAAAATAGCTGTACGCGAATTTGGGACTGGTGGTTAATGGTGCCTGTGAGAGACTCGTGTATGATCTTATATTATGAGTAGAAGAATCAACTTCACAGACCACTACCAAATAACATTCGTAGTGTTCCACATGATTGAGTTTGTCGGTGTTCAGCGTTCAGTTTGTTGGACTGTGCGTGTTTTCTATACAAACGGAGATACTTACAAGCAACGTAAGAACACGCATTCACGCGCTACTTTCCGTGGTGCGTGGCAGTGTGAGAATCGACTAAGTACGTATTTGAATCATGATATTTTGGGTTGATACTGCTTAAGATTCCTCCTTGTCACTGTAAAGCTCACGTTAAAAATTGTCGATTTTCCGTATAGCGTGAAACATGTAGAAACCATTCCACAAAGTTCTTACTGATCCAAGCTACACGGAAAAGTGCTTTCAGATATTCAGTGCAATCTACAAAGTATTACCATGAACAATGATAGTGATTTATGATCGGACACGTCGCATTTCAATGTTTATAATTTTGTTGGCTTTGAATTGGAAAGAATTGGCTTTTCTGATGAAAATGTGTTTTGTATTATTACGCACCATGTTTGAATTTGTTGGGCCCTCCATAAAAAAAATATTTGTTTTAATTCACAATTTCCTTGGAGGAGGCCTGAGACCTGAGAGTGGTTCATGCTAATGAATATATTTGTAAATAATTTTTAACAAATCAAATATTGATTAATTTTTATGTTAAGTATAATGAATTATTTTTCAATTTAAAAAATCTCATTTTGTTAATAGTCTAATTTAAAAATCTCAAGTGAATTGTACAATTAAAATATGAATTTTATTAAGTTTATATAACAAATATAATTACATAATTATTATAAATATTTAAAATTCATATACAACCAGAACTTTAAGTGTTAATATGCTTGGAATGAAACGCTTTTTTATTTTATTTATTTAATTATGAACTAAATTTCAAAAAATAACATAGGTCTAATAGTCATATTCCTCCGTGGAATTATAAACGACCATTAAATACAAAATTGGTAAATTTTGTGGAATTTTCGGTTCGAAGGTAGTAGAGAAACAAGTAGAGCTTGTTCTAGATCTCGGATTACGTATTCTGTCTAAATAAATATATTATTACACAAATATATAGAAGTTAATGACGATCATCTTTAACCTTAAATAACATAAATATTAATTAATTTAAAAATGATTAATAAATCAATAAAGAAAACAAAAACCTAAAAAAATAACACTAGTAATAAAATGTACTTTAAAAAACATGAATGGCTGTGGCATGGCTATGAATCAAATAAACGTTTTTGTTACAACAGCTGCCAATAAGCTTTGCATCGTTAACTTAATTAAATGAGTTACGAAACAAATTTAACAGTTGTCGACATCAAAATCTTTGTAAACAGTCAACAATACTTGTAAACGTAGTTAAATATTTACAACCTATTGTAACGTCGCATTGCGCTATTTAGAAAGTTTGGAGGTCTTATAATTAGATATAGTGTTAAATAGTTCGTTTGCTACGCTCACATAACTACAGTTATGATTTTACCAGAGGGAGATCCTATACCAGGGTCGTGTGCTTGGGTACCTCCGTCTTACCTATTTCTGCCGCAAAGCAGCAGTGCTTGCATTGCTGTGTTCCGGTTTGAAGGGTAAGATATGGCACTGAAATTACTGGGTACCGTGACTTTACATCTTAAGTCACAAGTTGGAAACGTATACTGTGGCCCTTGTGGGGTTGCAGTTTTACTGCGAATGTCACAGGAGCCACATGTATTATAGGCGACTGTTAGCACTTGCCATCAGGTGGGCAGTTTGCTTGTTTGCCAACTTAGTGACAATAAAAAAAAGTTCCAAATACTCTGCGCTCACTGCAATTCAGTCTAACGCGTATATAGAGTTCATGATTAAGAATATTGTACACCTCTTATCTAGAGGTGCACCTCTTATCTAGAGGTCAGCACGGGTTTCCTAGGAGAGTGCCTGCAAACCCAACTTGTATGTAGGATTCACCAGAGGTACTTCCTCACAGCACTGCCGTAGTATTAACCTGGCTGGACTTGAGTCATATTTTAACACCCAAAGCCCAATACAACTTTATATTGATTCCAGTGGGGATTGCGTACAGTATTATTGTACGTGCGAATGACTTGAATTTTGTTGGTATACTGTAAGGGTACTATTAGTGTAATGCATGTTCTACTACGCTTATGTTTTACGCTACGAATCATAGTCTACATTAAAACCCTTTCGGCAATTACTATTAATAGATGACCAGATATATTTTTCTTTAACTTGAAGGATTGATTTGTACCGCTGACGTCTTGGAACACCTACCTATGATGAATTTTGTTGTAAATAAGAATGGCTCACCATTTTCTTGTATTTTTATTCATTAACACTGTAAATATATACCTACACACAACTAGTGACTTCTTGCGTAATGTGTATTAGAGTTTGTATGATGTTATATCAATTACCGAGTCATGGCTAATCGAAGGAATCTATGACAGCGAACTATTTGATGGTCGGTGTTTAGTATGGAGGCGTGATCGCAATTATACGCGTACGAAACAAACCAAGGGTGACGGGGTGCTTCTAGCAATTAAACAGGATTATTTGGCTCTAGAAAGGTACGACTGGCGTAGTACGGCAGAGGATCTATGGGTAACGATCACAATACGAAATAAACACACACATATCTCATCCAGAATAAATATTTGCACACTTTATTTATGTGATGAACATAATGGGAACAATTTTAAAACTCAACTTCATAACTTTACACAGAATCTAAATGATAAAATACTTTCGCATCCCTCTGACATGTTTATTGTTCTAGGCAATTTCAACTTAGGTGATAATATAACGTGGCTTATGTGCACAATACACCTTTCTTGTATAAATTGTCATAGTTTGAAATAAGCTTACTTATATGACTTCTTATTCTGACATTGAATTGTAACTTGACATTGCATTACTAATTTCTTTTGTATCAGTTTTTCTTTGTTGTTAATAAATTATTATATTCTATCCTAAAAACCCTGTTTCCATTGCTCCTCGTCATCATACCAGCATAAATACAGTCCACATTCACAAGAGTCTTAATAATAATGAACTTACACCCTTCAATAACTCTAACTGTAAGTACATCACAGACTTCTTAGATATTATTTGCTCTTGCGGTCTCAGTCAATTTAATGGTATTGCTAATACAAATAACAGATTTTTCGATTTAGTACTCTCAAATATAAGTATTTAGGTAGACTCTTTGGGATTACCTTAGGTATCTGAAGATGTACATCATAAGTCGTTACTCGTATCGGTTAGAATTGCTAAATCTGAATCCCTGAAAAACAAAGTAACAATGAAATATCTGTTCAATCGTGGTGACTATGAAAACAATTCTGTTGATCTTAACAAAATTCTGGTACATTACACGATGCTGTTGGCCTCTTTTACAAAAAACTGCATGAAGTTAAGGATAAACACATTCCGCAAAAATCAAATAAATCAAATGATAATAACCCTTGGTATTGTTCTGCCTTAATAAAAATTCTGAGAGAAAAATGGAAATACTATAAAAAATTTAAGACTTCCACTCATTCCGCCTCCTACGTCATAGAGTTCGATACATTGAACAGTCTTGCTATGAATCGTATATGATTAAATTGAATCATCAATAACTAATAAGCCTAAATTGTTTTAGTCTTACGTGAAAAGTAAAAACAGATGCAATAACATACCATGCCTAATGAACTATGAAAACAAGGAAGCCAGAACAGGCGATAAATCCAAAGTGCAAAACTATCGCCCTATCTCAAAATTGTCTTTTTGCCAAGATTTTCGAAAAAATTGTACATACTCAGGTTTATTCTGCACTAAAATGCTCCTTTAATGATTACCAGCACGGTTTCATTACAGGTAGATCAACCGTAACTAATCTCACTCTTGCTAATGAATACATAACGGGGGGTATTAACAGCCTGGCGCAAGTGGATGTGATTTATACTGAATATAGCAAATATTTTGATCTTACAGATCATTCCATTCTTATGATAAAACTTGCCATGGTTGCAATCCATGAGGATTTATACCGTTGGTTCTGTTCATACATTGAAAATAGGCGCCAAGCTGTTGTGATTCGGGGATTTACCTCTAAATGGGATAGTGATAGTATACCATCCGGTGTTCCACAAGGCTCACTCCTGGCACCCTTGCTGTTTATAATATTTATTAATGACGTTGGTAGCTAGCTGTTTTAGGAACTCTAAAATACTTTTGTTCGCGGACGATATGAAAATTTTAAAAACCGTAACGTGTAACTCTGATGTCATTGATTTGATTGTGTTTAATTGGAATATAGCTAAATGCTTTCATGTAACATTCACCAGAAAGAAAAACCAAATCCACTCTAAGTACTCCCTCAAAAATAAACCTGTAACCACGGTAAAAGAGTTCAAAGATTTAGCCGTAATTCAATAAACTTTTATTTGACAAACATATAGATTGCATAGGCATATAAAATGCTTGGATTTATAATGAGAACCTCCATTGAATTTACTTTTTTAAAACCAATTAAAACCTTATATTGTGCATACGTATGAAGTCACCTGGAGTACGCAAGTCAAATTTGGAACCCGCGTTATGAAGTACACAAGTCTCGCATCGAAGCCATTCAGAAGCGTTTTTTAAGATATCTAGATTACAAAACCCGTTATCTGATTATAACAAACGCTGCAAGAGGTAGACACTTCTTACCCCTAGATATACGAAGGCAAATAACTGATGTAACGTACTTATTCGGGATTGCTCAGGGACTCATTGACTGCTCTGAACTTTTTACGAAATTATTACTGTTCCCTAATGCGTATGCCACACTACGGCCACGTTCCATACTACAAATTCCTTTAGCTCGAACTAATTTTCGCCAAAACTCCTTCACAATACTCACTTGTAAAAGCTATGATAGCTTCATATCCGATTTAGACCTTGACCTATTTTGCTCGAATGTTCGACAGATGAGAAGAGCACTAACCGACAAATACTTTACGGATTCATAACACTTTGTTTTTTATTCGTTCGATGCTGCATGCATCCAAATGTATGTATGAAAACAAAAGTTGAAAATATTTGGTATTATATAAATTCACTACCTAACTTTATGCCCTTGTTTATGTTGTATATACTTAAATATAAATGATATTAGTTATAAGGTTATTACTTTAATTATTCAACATATGACGTACTCGGGATATGTTAGCAATAGCAATTTGTTTGTGTACATATCTCTGGAAATTAATATTTAGCATTTGATCAACAAATTCAAAATCAATATCTTTTATTCAAATAGGATTGTAACAATCACTTTTGCACGTCACAGCAGCTACGCCATTGGTTCACGTCTACGGCGGGAGACCTTGTACTGGAAAGAACCAGCAAGGGCTATTTTTTTCTCCCTGTGTTGTTACAGAGTCGTCAATTGGAAGCTGACTTCAAAACAAAAGTTTGAGCTCAACTACCATTACACGATTCGATGTGTCATTTCACATTATAGATACCTACAGACTTTATTAACATAATATCAATCAAAGGAAAGTGTAGAGTTGAACTCATGGCCAAATAGTTTTATTATCCAAATAATCATAATCAACCTAAACTTTAATATGCATATTCGGCTATTTGTCTGCAAATTTCCCTATAAATAAATAAATAGGAACATGCTTATACGAATTCTTATAAAATTCATGCCAATATTCAGAGATCTTTTTGTAGCACTTTCTTCCTCAATGTTCAATGTATAATTCCATTTTTTGGCACATGTATAGCACTGTCTACACATTTTTAGCATTTTCCCACTATTCTTTCCGTATTTTAGTGATAATTTTTTATTCTAAATACACTTTTTCGGTATCTTGGCTGAGCAAATGAAACAAAGTTATCGTTTTTCGAATTTCATATTTACATTTGTCTGACGCTCCTACGGTGAAAAAAAAACACCGTGAGGCAACCTGCATACATCTGCGAAGAAATTCAAAGGTGTATGTGAAGTCGACCAATCCACACTGGGCCAGCGTGGTTGAGTTAGGCCTAAACACCCTAACTTAGGGTAGGGTTGAGCCCCTCTGTGGGGACGTATATGAGCTGTTATGATTAAAATGTTGTGGTATTTCATCATAGCAGTTGAAAGACGCCAAGTGTTGGGTACAGGCCTCACCCAAGGGTCTTCAAACCGATCTGGCCTGCCCTGCGTACACCCAGCGGCTTCTCACGACCTTTACCAACATCCTAAACATGATCGCTCAAAACAATATTCAAACCGCACTGAGAACGAGATGGCGTGATACACAGCAAGAGCGGTGTCTCTGTTTCAATATTGTTTTAACCTTGCTATAAGCGATCATGGTAATGCCCCTGATCGCCAGTCTCTGCCAACGCTGCAACTCTCGGCAAGCAGCCGTCGTTTGAAGACCTGGGGCCCTACTGTGATCGCTTATAGCAAGGTTAAAACAATATTGAAACAGAGACACCGCTCTTGCTGCGTATATCGCCATCCCGCTCTCAGTGCGGTTTTAATATTGTTTTGGGCGATCATGGTTGGGGGACTGATCTTGCCAAGATCAGGTCTTCTTGGTACTGGCACAGGGATTAAAATAAAATCTATAATCTCTGGCAATAACATACGTGTTTAACATACATATTATGTTCTTTTTTATTTTTACTGTAAGTTTTTGGTTATTGTTTCATTTATTTACTTATTATTTGTGTAAGCGCGTCGTTTGTGTTGTGATAATAAAATGATTTCTATTCTATTCTATTCTACATTCATAAAATAACACTACTATTTTACATGTATTCCAAATATAATTTGGGATAAATTGTTAAATTTTCTTGTTTGTTGTTTGATCAAAATGACACATGGAGGGGAGAGCACTATTTTGTTTACAATTATTACCATTAATCAAAACCTGTGTGATCAATTTACACAGTCAGTTTTGTAGATTCAAATACGCCAGCAGACCAATTGTTTCTACCGCTTTTTAAGGAGCTGGCCGAAGCTAAGGCTGAGTATTTTGCGGAGATGAGAAATGAGTCTACCCGCAATTTTAAGACATTCTGCGCTCTGTAAACCAAGAAAACGATCTGTTCTCTAAGCAACCACCTCTTTCGGGAAACAGCACCCAGAAGACCACCCGCCACCATCTCACTCGGTTCTTTCTCGCATCTTCAGAACTGTTTCAACCACAGCAGCACTTGCCCTTGCTGCAATCACGCCATTAAACTTCAAAACAGCTGAAATTTGCTTCATCGAAAGAAATAAGATCAAAGGCCAAACTCACCTGTTATCTACGGATATAAACCTAGAGAAATTAATATCTATACTCATTCACTCAGCTGGTCAGTAACAGAGTCAACATTGGCAAGATGGCAGTTGACCAATATGGGCTGGACGCACTCTGCAAAACAAACACCATCCAAGGTTTACCAAAACCCCTAATGAAAACTGTGGTAATTCCACTACCCAAGAATCGAACTGGTGATATGTCTAATATAAATAATTATAGACCTATATCTTTAGGTACCATCGTGGGTAAAGTGCTTGAGGTTGGTGCAGTCCGAATTGGCGAAATGTCTGAAAATTAGTCATGCACAGTTTGGATTTCGTCCCGGTCTCTCAACGGACTCAGCTATACTGGCGTTAAAAAATACAGTTAACTACTATTTAAAGAATAAGATCTCGGTTTACGGATGTTTTCTAGACCTTAGCCGTGCGTTTGATCTAGTTAATTGTAAGTATCTTTGGACAAAACTATATGATGCATGTGTTCTGAGTCTGCTGAGATATTGGTACGAGGGACAAACAAATACAGTAAGATGGGGTGACGTGCACTCCAGTGAGTATAAGCTGGCATGTGGCGGGCGCCGAGGAGGGTTGACCTTGCCAGACCTCTTCAACTGTTTTGTGAATGACTTGATCGAGGAACTGAGGGGTACTGGAATAGGTTGTCACGTGCAAGGAGTTTGTTTTAATAACCTCAGTTATGCTGACGACATGGTGCTCCTCAGCCCCTCGATCAATAGCATACGTAAATTACTCAAAATATGTGAAAAGTTTGCGAAACAACATGGAATGATGTATATAATACCTTAAAAACCGAATTACTTGTTTTTAGGTATGGTAGGGGTCCGGAAAGGTTTTCCTCGGTATTTCTCAATGGTTTGCCAGTTCGGGTTGTGAAACAGTTCAGGTACCTGGGTCACATACTGATCGAGAACATGAGCGACGACGTCGACATGGAACGCGGCGGGCGTTGGCGGTGCGCTGTAACATGATCGCACCCAGATTTGCCAAGTGCTCTAGGGATGTTAAAATTACGTTGTTCAAAGCCTATTGTCAGAGTTTTTATACTTGTCAATTGTGGACCAACTACACAAAACGAGCTTTTAACATCCTTAGAGTGCAGTACAATGATGCATTTAGAATAATGTTTCGCCTACCACGATGGTGCAGAGCGTCGCAAATGTTCGCCGACGCTGAGGTCCCCGATTTCTTTGCCATCCTGCGCCAAAGAATTGCATCTTTTTGGTGCAGACTACAAAGTGTCGACAATTCGCTCATGAGGATAGTATGTGAAGATATATTCGAAAATAAAATTTTTAAAACACTGGTTGAAATTGCCCCGCAACCCTATTAGGAAATGATATACATTTCTTTTACCCTTTTTATTTCTTATTTTAATTTTTCTTTATTTGTTATTTTACATTAGCTCCACTGTATATATTGTATCACAAAATATGGGGTTTATGCCTGAATTAAACAAAATTTATTTATTTATTATTTATTTTTAGACGATAGTAATCAAGAGAATGGACAGGTGGGAGCAGCTTTTGTCATGTAATCCCGACAAATCCAGACAAAGTGTAATCATAATAGAATTCAAGCTACACAATACATGCACAGTATAACAAGCGAAACTGCTCGCAATAATGGAAGCATGTGACTGGCTACCTCTAAGCTGCTTCACAGCACCACACCACACCCATTCACTCCTCACAAGCTTCACAACAACACTCACTCACAAGTTACACACACCACATCCATACGTTCACTACAAGTTCATTCATAAGTTACACCAACCACATCCATACACTATCACAACACAACAGATCCCCACATACTTATAATAACAGACTCCCAATCCTCCTTCAAAGCATTAGAAAACAGAAGTAATACACACCCAATAGTCACAAACATACACAATACACAATATCGTAAACACCTCAACTTTGAGTTCTGCTGGGCCAGAGCACACAAAGGCCTCACTGGCAATGAGTGCGCTAACCTAGCAACAAAGAAAACTGCCAAACTTCACAGACCTCAAGACTACGATCACTTTCCCCTATCATGATGGGTAAAGCGTCGCATCAGACAAAACAACCTAGAAAAATAGGAACAGAGATACGAAACCGTAGCCCTGAACAAAATATAACAGACATACTTCCAAAATATTACACACATTCACACTTGCACAAACATAGCACCGCATCAATTCTATTGGACGCAGTTCCTGACCGATCACAGTTACAATAAGATTTACCTTCACCGATTAAATATTAACCCGGACGACTACCTACTGCCTGTGCGATAGAACATCTCCCCAGTACAGGAACCACTCACCATCACAAGTTCAATATTTAGATCACTAAGGCTTGAATATACCATGGCCATGTTATGAACTTTAATAATGTCAAACACCCATACAACATCAAGGAATATCTGCGACACAAAACTAAAAACCAACCTACAAATCAATAGACAAATTAATAGCTCCATGGCTCACAATCTCGAAAACATAAACAAAACATAAAAATAAAATCAAGCACACACACACACATCGGAATTTGTCAATCAAGAGTGGCGCTTTAATTGGCAGAACAACACATTTTTATGTTAATTGAAAAAACTCTCATACACCAGTGTGGTAATAATACATTGTAGTGACCTGTATTTATTCTTTACAAATTTGAACGAAATATTCACAGATTTCTCAATTGGATTTTGTTACGTGGTTATTATTATTAATAGTGAGTTAAGTCAACTTTGGCTTAACAAAGCATAAAGAGATCAATGCAGTTTGAAATTTTGCTCGGGTTGGATAAGTCCTCGGTGTACTAAGTGTTCATGGCGCCAACAGGGCTTGTGCAAGACTCAAGTTTGAATCCTGCTCAAGCTGGAGGTTTTGTTGCATCTATACTAATATTATAAAGAGTTTGTTGGAACCTATTACTATTTGTTATTCTGTGATTGAACGCGTTAATCTCAGCAACTACATATTTTTGGGTTGGATACCCGATTTATTGAGGAAGGCTATAGGGTATTTAACATCAATCTACGAATAAGCTGAATCTAAGGCTAGCAAAGCTACGGGTAGAGCTAGTTAATTTTTAATGTAAAAAATGAATCACGTAGTTACATAAATGAGCTGTTAGCGATGGATGGAGATTCCTTAATTCTATTATACCTACGCGTTTCCTTAATTCTATTATACCTACCACAATTAATTTACCGTTCAAAGTGGCGATGACGCTGCACCTAAAATGTGAACTTTATAACTTTCCGAATCGAACACAAAATTGAATTGCTGAGTCCAAGACTTATAATTGGGAATTTGCAAGTTATTTGACTCTTCCCTTAAATTTACCCACTTTGGGAAGTGTCGGCTTTTATTTAAAAGAGAGTTCAGTCTAATTAGCTTAATTTGTAAACGATGTACGCACAAACTTTCAGTCGTATCTCAAGTGAGACTTTCAAAATTAACTCCTATTTCATTCAAAATGTTTTCTGAAACAGACAAGAATGCCTGTTAAAAAAAACATTATGGAGAAGTCTTTTTAAGCGATTCCAAAAAGCGGAAATTCTATGGTCGACTGTATCTATTTTTGTATGTTCACTGATTGCTTCGCCAATTGTATCTATTTTATTAAATTTCACAGGCACATCCAAAGTTTTTCGTGTTTTTCTCTGAAGTTATTCTAGAAGTTCTTGTGGAATAGGAGAAGGGATAGGTCTTTTAATATAATTTTTAAAAAAAAAAAAAACGTCGCCCCACCCTAGGATTTTCTCCTGTGTCGTGGGTGCAGTTACAAACAGAATATCACATGCACATACGCCCAGACCGGAACAAATTTCTGTAGGCCCTACAAAATATCTGTCCCGAGCGGGAATCAAACCCGCGACCCGTTGCGCAGTAGGCGATCACTCGACCTCTGCGCTAACCGTGTCGTCAATAATGAAAACGTATTAACGTGTAGTTGTATTATTTCAAGTAATTTAGATGAGCTTATTACCGTTGATTGTTAAGGCAAACTCCAGAGTTTGCCTCGGGTAAAATTCAAATACGCATATAGGTATAAGGGTTGAAATAAAGATATAACAAAAAAAATATATATTGTGATGTTGTGTGTATCCCTATATAATTTTTGACTTTTGGTGGTTATGAAGTAGTTTTTTATTTTTTTAAATATTTTCATGTCTGATTGTGTAAGTTCTCACGTAAATACTTAAAAGCTACACGAGCGAAAATGATAATAACTTGATTTTTGTCTTTATTTTAATAGCTTTTCTTAATGACAAGCCATTCAGTGTGATATTAAACAGATACAAGTCCACAAAAAGTTTGACCCAGATAGCAATTTATGTAGTCATAAGCTGGACGGGAGAAATTACATCAATAATATATTATTTTTTCGAATAATTGATTTCATTTCGCGAAGTATTTTATTTTTGTCAGAAAAATACATGATTTTTTTTCATGCTGTCATTTACGTGTGAATATAGTGTTTTGACATTTTCTTCAAGCTCACCTGTACTGCACGAGTCCCTGCAAACGTGGAGTGTTCACAAGCTTAGAGGCTCTGTTTTTAACCGACTTCGAAAAAGGAGGAGGTTCTATGTTCGTCTGTATCTATTTTTTTTATTTATGTTCACCGATTACTCCGCCATTTGTAGACCGATTTTCAAAATGCTTTTTGTAATCGATAGAGTATACTGCCGAGGTGGTCCCATTGTCACCATATCAGGATCTGATGATGGGATCCCATGAAAATCAAGGGAGACCCTTGAATTTCATAGGCATGTCCAACGTGTTTCATGTTTTTGCTGAAGATGTTCAGGTATTTGCATCTGATAGTCATCAATCATGTTACTGAGCTGATGATGGAAGGTTTCTGGTAGGTTAGGAGTTCGGAAATAATTCTTTCAGTACTGTTTAAAGCGAAAGACGTTTTATTTTAAGTTGTTCTGGTGTTTGCCTTGGCTCAAATTCTAAAACGCATGTATTATAAACTAAAAAGATTGAAAAAAATTTTTTTACAAAAAAATAAAGCCGACTTCGAAAACACAAAAAAGTCATAAATAATTTTAGAATACATACAACATCACAGTTTAATATTGAAGTCGGTGCCAAGCAATGATCACCTGGAAAGTCTTAAAAAATGTAAAGAACAATTAATATAGCTACTTAGTTACTTTGGCACCGACTTCGATATAAAACTGTAATGATGTATGTATTCTAAAATTATTTATGACTTTTTGGTGTTTTTGAAGTCGGTTTTTCAATCATTAATCTGGCGTTGAAAGTTCGTTATGCGTCGTCTTAATGATATCCGTTACGTTTTCGACGTAATTTAAAATAACCTTGATAACATTCTATTAAAATTCAACAAAACTAAACTAAAATATGGAAATCGAGCGCAGACTACGCTCGACTTTAGCTAAATGGCTCCTGCAGGCGTAATACGGACCGTGGACAAAACGGGACAAGAGACAAATAACATGTTTTTCTCGCTCTCTCATATAACAATGAAGCAAGACCAGACGAGAGTTAGTCCGTGCACCGCGCTAGGCCTGCTGGTCGTCTCCTATGCCTTCGGAAGGCAGGAGCTTGGCTCATGTCTGAGAATAGTCGCAGCGGGCAAAAAAAATTCACGCGATTCACTTAGCAGCTGGTCCTGCTACATAAAGATGGAGCCCCGTTGGACTTTAGTGAGAATTTTCAGCAACCTGACGGTTGTGTCCAAAGCACCCGTGCTTTTACCACGAAATCCACAAAGTGCACGTAAACGCATTCCGCAGAAAAAAAGGTGTTCACAAAATGAGTTTTTAGTATATTTTAATTTATTCAAAAACTAACTCTGCCTGCAGCTTTACTGACGTGAAATTCAGCTTAGTCGTAGCGTGATGCTATATAATTATGGCAGTTATTTGTATAATAAAATAAATTAACTATCTACCCTATGAATAATTAATGTATCTTATCTTATCGTAAGGGCGGCCCAGCATGAGAAGCCTTCGCACTTCGACCATTCATTGATCTTTTGTGCTTTCCCGTATTTAGTCCTTAAAGTCATAACCGCCTTCGGTCCAATCAATCCTGGCCATGAGTCTGATTATGTTCCTTGGTGGCATGGCCCTGTAGTCTTCCAGTTTAGGGTATTTCATTCCCGTCAGCTTTAACTTCCTGCAGGCTAGAGTGTCGCAGTGGCACAGAAAATGCTCCATGCTCTCCTCCTCCTCCTTGCAGGCAATACAAGTTCTGGAACTGGTGTGTCCCATCCGTTAGAGAATGATCCTAGTGCTAAAATGGCCGGTCAGAGCACCTCCCATTAAGCGAGTCTGAGATCTGTTCGAGCTCAATGTAAATTTAAGCCAGTTCTCCATGCCCATAAAGAGCTTGACGCATGTCATTCCTTTACGGTTGGCCCATTCTTCTTGGTGCCTACTTTGTGATTGAGCTCTCAGGCCTGTTCCAACTGTTTTTAAAGTAATCCCGACGAATGGTTCCGGACCCACAAGCTGTGTTTCGGATCCCTATCTCGCCAGGTGGTCAGTCTTTTTGTTTCCAGTGAAACCTTTGTGTCCTGGTCCAGACTAGCCGGACCGTGTTGGCTTTGCCCAATTTGTTTAATACTTCAATCGCATTCATTGTGTGACAAGAGCGCTTTGAGCGTCGCTTGACTGTCACTGGAGAATGTGACTGGAGAATTCAAGCCTTTGCGACCTTTATCTAGATTCTCTTGTACATGAATAATGAGTAATGTTACATGTAAACAAACAATTGTACAAAATAAAAAAAAGTTAAAAGTAAAAGCTGTGATGACATGTTATTATTGGTTGATAAATAATTATGAAAAATTAGTATATTTAATAGCAAGAGCACAGATTCAGAATATCAAACAAAACCTGTATCACTTTGAAACATTTCAATCTAAACAATCCTACTTATTTATTCAAACGTTCATTTTTGGCCGTTTTAAACATGTAGCAGCATGATCCCGCTACACACCGGAGGGAGACTCTGTACCAGGGTGATGTGCATGGGTCTAACCTATTTCTGCCGCAAAGCAGCCGTGCTTACATTGCTGTGTTCCGGTTCGAAGGGTAAGATATGGCACTGAAATTACTGGGTACCGTGACTTTACATCTTAAGTCACAATTTGGCTACGTACACTGTGTTTCTTGTGGGGGTTGCAGTTTTGCTGCGAATCTCACAGGAACCACATGTGATATAGGTGAATATTACCACTTACCATCAGGTGGGCAGTTTGCTTGTTTGCCAACTTAATTGCAATAAAAAAAACTATCGATTTGTTATTATAAAATTAACTTACTTATCCTAGAATAAACTTGAATAATTCGCGGAAAGCGATGAGAATCATTTAGTGCTATTTGCTCTTAAGCCCCATTCGATTGGCTATTAGAAAAGCGAGCGCAATGCGCTCCTCCGCTCAAATCCGTACCTACTTTCATTCACTTTATTAAATCACGTTTAGTAGTGCCAATGACTTTTCTGACTGTGACTGACTGACTTCCAATGACTGTGCCAATCAGTTGGGTATGATGAAGATAGTATTAGTTAAAATTTTCATGCTGCTAGCTAATAACACTAAGGGACATTTGTACAACCTTACAAGTCTCTTAAACCTTATCAACCCTATAATGGTAGAGTTTGAAGAAAGCTAAATTATTAGCTTAAACTCAGGCTTCTACTTCAAAAATAAAAACTTTCATCCCTTAACCACTTTAAGTCAGTTATGTAGGAATTGCGTAAGAAATTGGAATGTTTGGTACTAAGACAAAGTCTAAAAAGCCTAAGTCGGTGCCAAATTTAAAGACTTTCTAGGGGATCATCGTTAGACACCGACTTTAATATAGAAATGTAATGTGGTCTGTACGTATTTTTTATTATTTATTTATTGCAAACTTTACAGCATGTAAAGGACATTGCTCTGCGTCCATACATTATTCGCCCCAAAACCAACAGCAGTGAGAAAATGCTTTTCGTATAATAAGACATTAATAAATACTGTACGTCCACATCAATTACTACGGACAAGCTTCGTAATCGAATTTCATATCAAAATGAATCAGATTTTGAGGTTAGTTGAAGTTACATTTTATTTCGTTAGAGCAATACACATAGTCCATACCTATATAATTATTAAAATAATAATTATTGCAATTATTTAAGAACGTTATTATAGCCACGTAGTAAACTACAAGAAATCTCGAAATTATAAAGCAAGTCAAAAACACAACGAACTAACAAGCGACAGCGCGCGAGTAGTCAATTGACATATGTTTTAATTTAATCTTCGTTGTAAATTGTGAAACAAATCACGAAAAACATAATTCATACAAAAAAATAAATATCCATACCTACATAAAATCGACTCTAGCTATTCTATTCAGTCAAGCAAAGGTAATAATAACCATTCGTTTATTTTACTTCATTTGGTTTTGTTTCTAGTACTTTTATATATTTTTGATTTGTCCGTCGAATTCATATATTTGTTATTAGTGTTATAAAATGTGTATATAATTATGACGTAAATCAAATCTTTGTTGGTCATGGGGCGATTTTCGACATTGTCCTTTAACATTAAAAAAACTTAGAATTAAATTATTACATATCCAATTAAAAAGTTTGTCAGATAAAATCAATAATTACGGACGATCAAGCACGGACAGGCTATACAGATAAAATATATAAAATGTTGATAATAAAATATAATACATTCGATCCGGTAGATGTTGAGTGTGATGCTCTGCTTACTGGGGTGATTCACAAAATTGTGGCAGCTTCCGTACTACATGCGAGATATATGGATTTCGTGTTAAAAAGAATACACCGACATCGCTGAATCTCTCTTCAAAAGTGTGCACAATTCTGTGCAGGATAGAGTGAGCAACAAAGTGTGGAGTAAGCGCATTTGCCTACGCCTCGAGCGAAAAGCAAAGGCGCTCAGACCAATGCGCTCAGTCAGCCCCGAGCTGTTCAGCATCGCGTTCACTACATCATACAGGAACTTCATGTCTGCGACTAAAGGCCGTTCCTCCAGTGAGTGGAGACATAGGGTTCTAAGGCCCGTATTAATAAATGTATCTCAAGTATGAGATCGATCTTAAGATACTGTTTTTGCCAGATGTTCCATACATTAAACGTCAAAACTGCAGCTTAAGATCGCTCTCAACTTTGAGACGCGTTTATTAATACGAGCAATAGTCTCTCTTCGTAGTGCTCACGCTTTGTGAGACGATACATTAAGCGGCGAGTAAAACAATGCTGCACGCATTCCAACTGAGCTTTGTGCGGTACATAGGATGGTGACCATATTGCTGATGTATATTCCATAATGCTTCAAACGTAAGCGAAATAAAGAATCCTCAGAGATTGAATTCTTTTAAAAGATTTTGTTGACCTGTGAATTTCTTCACAGGTCAACAAAATCTTTTGCGCCTTATGTGCCTTTTGAGTCATCATCATCATCATCACAGCTCATATACGTCCCCACCGAGGGGCTCGAGCCTACCCTATGTTAGGGTGATTAGGCCTTAGTCAACCACGCTGGCCCAGTGCGGATTGGTCGACTTCACATACACCATTGAATTTCTTCGCAGATGTATGCCGGTTTCCTCTCGATGTTTTCCTTCACCGTAGGAGCGTCAGAGAAATGTACGTATGAAATTCGAAAACGAAAAACACAGTGATACATGGCGGTCTCGAACCCGGACCTCCCGATTGGAAGGCAAGTGCCAAGTCCACAGCGCCACCGACGCTCAGCCTTTTGAGTGATGTATTCGAAATTTGTGGTGTATAAAAGTTTGCGTTCTAACATGACTCCGAGATCGCGGACAATCCACCCTTGGGATTGAAATGCCATTGAGTTTATAGTCGTACGAAATAAAATTACACATTCTAGTGAACGTGATGGTCCGATATTTTTTGACATTCAATTCGAGATGATTCTGGCTAGTATACTCAAAGAGTCTGTCAAGGTCGGTCTGAAGTCTTTCACAATCCGCAATACAACGAATAAGCATATAAATCTTAGTATCGTCGGCGTAAATCAACACCTTCGAATATTTGAAACAAGATGTCGTGTAAAAAAAGTAATGGGCCCAAATGCGATCCTTGTGGGACACCAGATGACACCGTTTTAAAATTCGATTTGAAAATACCGATTCGCACTGCCTGTAATCTATTTCTAATATAAGAATTCAACCTTCAGAATGTGATATGTGAATGTCAAACGATCGAAACATTTCGAATAGTCAGTGTACACGGCTTCAACCTAAGCACCTTCGTCCATATGTCTGGGAACTGAATCGGTAAAAATAGCAAGATTGGTGAGCGTCGACCTTCTGCGCATGAAACCATGCTGAAAGATAGGGATATAGTTAGCGACAGCCGGATACAATTGATCGTGAACAATGGATTCGAGTAGTTTCCCAAACACAGATAGTATTGAAACTGTAGGCCTAGCACGGCGCGTGGACTATAGAAGAGAAAGTGACTTACCCTCGTCCCGTCTCTCGTCATTGTTATATAAGAGAGCGAGAAGAAACATGTTATTTATCTCTTGTCCCGTTTTATACACGGTCCGTGCTACGCCTGCTTGTCTGTAATTTTCTACTCTCTGTTTTGGATCGCTCTTATGAAAAGGGGTGATGTATACTTCCTTCCATTTGTCAGGAAAGACGCCGTCTTTAATTGACCGTTGGAA
The DNA here is from genome assembly GCA_963935595.1 of Schoenobius gigantellus. Classification (NCBI taxonomy): domain Eukaryota; kingdom Metazoa; phylum Arthropoda; class Insecta; order Lepidoptera; family Crambidae; genus Schoenobius; species Schoenobius gigantellus. The sequence goes on from OZ012543.1 coordinate 34,836,290, forward strand.
AAAATATTATTCTTATATAATTTTTAACATTCAGTGTTTTTAAAGTTGGTTTTTATTTTTTGTATTTTTATCTTTTTAGTGAATTTAATACCAGCTGGTATTAAACACACTTAAAGGATACGACAAAGGGTCAATACGTGCCTATTGTAGGTATCTTAAAAACTAACCTCTAACTCTAAAAGTTAAGGATCCTTCCATTATCAGCTCGGTTCATGACTACCAGACGCAAACACCTGAATAGCTTCGAAAAAACATGCAACACGTGAGTCGTACCTTTTTTTTTCTCGGGGGGAAATGCGTAACCGCACCGTACCCGCCGTTGGCTAGACAGCGAGCGTGTGTGGGGCTCTCCCGGCAGGGTGCCAGGCCTACCCACTAAAACCCCCGGTGGTCTCCCTGCCCTTATGGGCGCGCTAGGTAAGGTCCACACTGCGACTCCACTACCCACGCGCCCGGGCATGCCCGACCCACCGGTCGGGCTATCGCCAAGGGAGGATTGCCCGAGAACACCAGGGCAATCCCCAGACGGAGGGCCTTACGGCGGCGTGCACGGGGCCAACCGTGCACGCAAGCCTCTACGGCAGGGTCATTAGATGGGCATCGCTTGTGCGAATGCCCGCCTTCGCCTGCCTATCCGTCTGCGGTGGATGGGAGCGGCTTGAGGATCTGCCTCCCGCTCCCTCTCCGCGGCCTCCTTCTGCGAGATTACGTCCTCGCAGAAGGAGGCGACAGCCCCCCATTCCGCTTCGCCGCGGAGCATGGCCACGACCATGCTCGGCAGCGAGAGGTCTCGGCCTCCCAGCGCAGCGTTAAGCTCGCTACGCTGGAGTCGCTAGGCCGGGCACATCAATAGGGTGTGCCCGGCAGTGTCGTCGGGAGCGTCGCAGTGGTGACACCGCGGCGTTTCCTCCCGACGCGTGACTCGATGCAGGTAATGACCGAAGCAGCCATGCCCGGTCAGTACCTGCACCATGCGGAACGTGAGGCTGCCCTGCCGGCGCCCAACCCACTCCTCCAACACCGGACGAATCGCGTCGATCGTCCGGTGGCCGGCAGCTGGGGAGGCGAGTGCCTCACCCCACCGACGCAGAGCCTCCCTCTGCGCCTGGGTACGAATCCGCTCCACTTCCTCAGGAGCGGATCGTCCCCCCCGTTCTCTAACGGCAACCCGATGTCGATACACCTCTGCATGTACGCGTGCATAGACATCCCACGGCGTTTGACCCGCTAGAACGCAGGCCGCGCCATGGCTGACCGTGCGATAAGCTCGCACGGCCCGGGTTGCTATGACCCTCTGCGGACGTCGCAAGAGGGCCACCGTTCGGGGGACGTGAGTCGTACCTACAACATTTAAGGGTTTCCCTTGATTTTCATGGGATCTTATCATCACATTCTGACCTTGGTGACAGTGGAACCACATCAGGAGTATACTCTATCGAATTCATAAATTTTTGAAAATCTGTCCACAATTTCTGGAGTAGTCACGGAATATATATAAGACAAAAAAAAACATACGCATCGAATTGCGAACCTCCTCCTTTTTTGAAGTCGGTTACAAGCTAACATTTTTTTTGAGTGAAACATTAAATATTTAAAAGATAGGTCTTTAATTTTCAAATCGTCAATTGACGATTCAGTGCCACAGATTAAAAAGCTTTGAACAAAAGTTATTATCCCAAATTGAAGCCTTAAGTGCAGACTATAGTTGGACGGGATCCAGTACCGATTCTATTGGCGCGCATAAAAGAGGCCAGCACAGAAATTTCGATCGGCTTCACAACTTCGCGAGCATTTGCCATTGCCACCTGCGCTGAAGTACACTGATTCTATGGATTCGGTATCGTTTACCGTTTGTTTGCAATGCATTTTAAACTCACTTAAATGGCCTTATTCATAAAAATATTTAAGCAGTGTTTAAGTTAAGTAATGTTGCTGTCTCTTTTGATGTCCTTTCTTTTGTAATGAGATTGAAAGTGACAGCAACATTATTTAACTTAAACATTGCTTAAATATTTTTATGAATAAGGCCAATAATGTTTTTTATAATAGACACATTTTGCACCATGTTTTTCAAAGCGACCTTTTATGCTTTACGAGTACTTCATGCATATATTGTAATGATTCATAGCGAAACGTAAGAAGGCGATTAGGAATTATTACTTCCTATATGTAGGTACTTTTTAATGCTCATTCGGAGTAGAACTCTGGATAAGTTGGGAGTTGGGACCCGGATTGTCCAGTAAGCCAACATGACATCTCTATTCTCTAACGGGAAAACCAAATTCATAGGACTACCCTCTAATTGGCTAGATGACAAACATTTTTTTTGCTTTAATAGAAGCTAATTCGTATAATAAACCGAAAGAAAAAATCGGTTTTCGAATAACTATAAAAACAACCAAGATATAAGGTATTAAAGATTTTTCTCCATTTCTTTCTAGCAAAACGGCAATTTACAAGGAGTTTATATGGCCGTACTCAACTATGACGTCACGGTTGATGTCGGATCTCTCTGTCTAATCGCCTTCAAATTAACAACTTAAAATGCTTGTATCTAATGTATTTCTTAGCCGATTTTAATTCTAATTTCACAGGACTGCATCTTTTCCACGGTATTTTAATATTTAATGACGAGACGTAAAAATTAGATATCAGTCATCATCCCAATTTTACTAGCTAGTTTTTTTTAAATACACACAATGTTGGCTAACAAGACAAGGTTAAAACAATATTGAAAAGGGGACATTGCTCTTGCTGCGTATGGCACCATCGCACATTTTATGCGATCGTGGTTAGGGGTAGAGTACAGCGATGTAAGCAAGACTGCTTTGAGGTCGAAATAAATAAGACATACGTACTGGCAGGGCAGATAATAGTGTGTGTTGTGTGCGCAGTTGTGCTCTGGTAAACAGACTTTAAAAATTTATCAGGAGTGACGGAGATTTCTTTTCACAGTTGAGTTGGCAATAAGCAGGTTTACTGTAACTTAGTAGTAAGAGGTTAGAGTCCACTGTGCGATTGCCACGCCTGGACCGAAGAGAGGGAGCTTCTCCAGGGGGTGATTGGCGATGACGTAGCTCTCCCAACCGTCATAAGGGAGATGCTGGCCCACAGACGATATGGTGGACTTCTGCGAATCTGTTTGTCGCGCAGAAGGAAACAGCCGAACAAAGAAGGGAAGAGGATCCTCTCGCAGTTGAGAGGAGGCGTTGGAAGACAGGGCGACAGTAGAGAAGGTGGTTCCACCAGACTTCGCTGCCCTAGTGGGAGCCTGCGGGTAAACGTCCGTGGGGTGACATTGTCGTCCTGTGCAATGCTGCCTGCATTGCACAGGTTCCTGCGACATTGGGGGTGCTCCGTGGGGTGTTCTGAACCCCCCATGCCTCTGACGGTCTGAAAGCGGTGTGCCTGTCGGCGAACGCTGGGCGGGGTATGACGGGGATAAATGCACCAGCGTGCAACTCCCCCTTCCCCGCTTACCTGGCGAGCTGCTGAGTTCCGGGGTGGTTTAGTTGGTAGGTCGGCGAGTCACCTTCTCGTTGGAGTCCAACAAACCCAGTGCAGGGTGTCCATGAGGATTTCCCCCGAAATAAAAAAAGTGGTTGACTGTAACCTAATAGTAAGAGGTTACAGTCGCCTGTTTTATTTGTGGTTCCTGTACGATTTCCAAATCTGCAACTACTACAAGGGGTCCAATGTACTTTGTCAACTTGTGAGTGACACAACATGTCAAGTACAGTGCCTAGTAATTTCACTGCCTATCTTACGCTACAAACCGGAATACAGAGAGCATTGCTGCCATTGATTTACTACCAAACGTAGATAGAGCACTTCATACAAAAACGCGCTTGAAATCTGTCACCTAATCGACTATACATTTGTACGCTGTTAAATAGGTAGTTGAATATGCACACCCGAATTAAAATTACCATAAAGAAAGTACCGTATTTATCGAATTCAACCTTATTCTTTATTATTACGGCAACTATTTAAAGTACAACCGTGTGCAGTTACATCATTTCATACCTAGCCACATTAAATTTGACGTTTTAGTAATTGCTACAAGAAAATATCAACTTTATTCTCTCAAACATAATGCTCAAAATTGCTTATCGCGTTGTCGCTCCAACGCATGGAAAAGAACTGCACGAGGCATGATTGGGCAGTTCTTCACCGGCCCACTTTTCGAACGTTCATGCGTTATCTACGTTTGGTAGTAAATCAATGATTGCTGCATTGCGGTAGATAATATGTATAGAGCTACCTCCACAGACGACTAGCATTGGGTATCCCTATACTACAGCCTTATTCACAAACCGGTTCGGTTCCGAAGATTTGTGAATAACGCTAAAGGAACGCGTTCAGCACCCTTATTCACAAACGTCGGAAACGAAATTCTCGTCTCGAAAATGAAAGTTCCGTTTCGATTCGGAAAGTTTCCGAATAAACCGTTTCGAATGACATTAGGTTTCGGAAAAATGTCCGAGACCAATTTGCTGTTAGTCTTTATTGAATGCGATAAACACAAAAAAATCTTACATTAGCCAACATAATCTAGTGTTTTAAATATAACTAGCTGTGCCCGCGAACTACGTTTCGCCATCAAAATACTTAACACAGTGTTTAGTTTTTTCCTCCATTTTATTCCATAATGATTCAATTTTATTCTGCCTTTCTTGAGCATCGCCCATTTCGAAATTAGAACAATTTTCGTAGGTTCGTAATGCTCTTTTTCTAACAGTCCACAAAATTAAATACATTACATATTACTATAAACACTAAGTATTATTATTGTTTTAGAGACATTATTGATATTAATAAATTCTTCTTCAGTAGAAAGAACTACACAGTTGCAAGAATAATCTTTATCGTATTCATGTTTCGAATTAAAATAAACAATTGTTAATAAATTAGAACTGTATACGAATAAAGTTTAGATTTTATAATAGGTGTTGGTAACACCAACAAAATATATTTTTTGGATATGACAACTTGGCCAATTTTGACTGGTCGTACAGTAAGCTCCTTGTCAAGCTATACTGTTTGACATTTGAACCGTTCTTATGTCGCTCGTAATACTGGCGGTTTTCGTAGAGTTAATGTATAGCATGAACTGTAGCATGTATTGCATGGGTTACTGTACAAATACGTTTTCCGTATTCGATATCCGATCACGGAATACAGACACGGAGTTTCGTGAACGTAGCGCAGACGTTCGTTTCTTCTCATTATGGATTTCTACCATTCTACCTAAACGTACGTACAGAACGTGTTCCGTTTGTAATAAAAACGAACGTGTGCGGCAGTCAATGAGTATTTTGTATAGATTTGATGCATTCGGATGCCCGCATTCAGAAAATGAATGCGAAAAACGTATTTATGCGATTAGCCTTAAAATGTATTGAGACTTCCGTTTTTGTAACGTGTACTGTGCGATATAATGTTGCTGGCATAGTTCGGTTAGCAAACTCACCGTGATGACTAACATCCAACACACAAACTTGGAGTTATCGTTAGTTAGTTCACGATCGTTGCATTATCACGGTCTCGAAGGACACTAAACACAGGTAACATCTAACATCGAACATCCAATAGGCCCCGAAGCGGTTCTCAAACTTTTTTGGTGACGGAACCCTTTTGGAAAGCGAAATACTTGACGGAACCCTAAAATAAAACAATAGTTTTTAAAAGTGTATTCTTTATTAATAATAAGCATAATGAAAGTACGATCAGAGAGGGTGTTTTGATTTTTCAAAATTATTGCGGAACCCCTTATAGGGGTAGTGCGGAACCCTAGTTCCGCGGAACACACTGAGAGCATGGCTGCTCTAGGTACCCTTCAGGGCCTACTTTCATTTAATACCCCTATTGCTGGGTTTGAAAAGCAACTGTTATCCGTCTTTTTTGAGCGGCGGCCATGTTGAATTTACTTCAGTGTTGCTACGTTCATAGTTCTCTACTGATCAAGGCCTTTCATATGATACCCATATTGCTGGGCTTAGAAACGAACTTTTAACAGTTTTTTTTGAGCAGTGGCCATATTGAATTTTGTGCTATTTTCCTAGGTTCATAGTGCTCTACTCTTCAAGGCCTTTCATTTGATACCTATATTGCTAGGTTTGGAAACGCACTTTTATCCACCTTTTTTGAGCGGTGTCCATGTCAAATTTACGTCAATATTGCTAGGTCCATAGTGCTCTACTCTTGAAGACCTTTCATTTGATACCTATATTGCTAGATTAGAAAACGAACTTTTATCCACCTTTATTGAGCGGCGGCCATGTTGAATTTATTTATGTGTTGCTAGGTTCATAGTGCTCTACTCATCAAGGCCTTACATTTGGTACCCACATTGCTCGGTTTGAAAACGAACATTTATTATTTTTTTGAGCGGCGGCCATGTTGAATTTAGGTAGATTTTCGTAGGTACCTAATGCGCTACTCTTCAAGGCCTTTTATTTGATACCTATATTGCTAGGTTTGGAAACTTAACTTTTATCCACCTTATTTGAGTGGCGGCCATGTTGAATTTATGTAAATGTTGCTAGATTCATAGTGCTCTACTCATCAAGGCCTTTCATGTGAGACCCATATTGCTGGGTTTGGAAACGAACTATTATCCATTTTTTGAGCGGCGGCCATGTTGAATTTATAGCAATTTTCCTAAGTTCATAATGCTCTACTCTTTTAGGCTTTTCATTTGATACCCATATTGCTAGGTTTGGAAACGAACTTTTATCCTTTTTTTGAGCGGCAGCCATGTTGAATTTAGGTCGATTTTGCCAGGTTCCTAATGCTCTACTCTTCAAGGCCTTTCATTTGATACCCATATTGCTAGGTTTGGAAACGAACTTTTATCTATCTTTTTTTAGCGGCGGCCATGTTGAATTTATGTCAATATTGCTAGGTTCATAGTGCTCTACTTATCAAAGCCTTTTATTTGATACCCATATTGCTGGGTTTGAAAACGAACTTTTATCCATTTTTTGAGCGGCGGCCATGTTTAATTTAGGGCAATTTTCCTTAGTTCATAATGCTCTACTCTTTTAGGCCTTTCAGTTGATACCCATATTGCTAGGTTTGGAAACGAACTATTATTCTTCTTTTTAGAGCGGCGGCTATGTTGAATTTATGTCAATGTTGCTAGGTTCATAGTGCTCTCGGGCGCGTGGGTAGTGGAGTCGCAGTGTGGACCTTACCTAGCGCGCCCATAAGGGCAGGGAGAACACCGGGGGGTTTTAGTGGGTAGGCCTGGTATTCTGCCAGGAGAGCCCCACACACGCCCGCCGTCTAGCCCACGGCGGGTACGGTGCGGTTACGCATTTCCCCCCGAGAAAGAAAAAAAAAAAGGTTCATAGTGCTCTACTCATCAGGGTCTTTCATTTGATACCCATATTGCTGGGTTTGAAAACGAACTTTTATCTATCTTTTTTTAGCGGCGGCCATGTTGAATTTATGTCAATGTTGCTAGGTACCTAATGCTCTACTCTTCAAGGCCTTTCATTTGATACCCATATTGCTAGGTTTGGAAACTTACTTTTATTCACCTTTTTTGAGCGGCGGCCATGTTGAATTTATGTCAATGTTGCTAGGTTCATAGTGCTCTACTCATCAATGCCTTTCATTTGATACCCATATTGCTGGGTTTGGAAACGAACTTTTATCCGTTTTATTTGAGCGGCGGCCATGTTGAATTTAGGGCGATTTTCCTATGTTCATAGTGCTCTACTCATCAAGGCCTTTCATTTGATATGCATATCGCTGGGTTTGGAAACGAACTTTATCGGCAGTCATGTCAAATTAAGTCAACGTGGCTAGGTTCAATGTGTTCTACTCTTTAGGTTCTTCGTTCGATATCCATGTTCCTTGGGTGGATCCAAAAAAATGTGATCCGTCATTTTAGGCATTAGGATCAAGAGTCTCGTCCCGTCCCTCTACGCGTAACCCAGAACATTGCAGTCAGATATTTTTTTTTAATTATCAATATTAATCTATTACTTTTAATAGTTTTAAATGGATGAAAGAGTTTGATTCCTTAGTCCCTAATGTAAAAACATATAACACCTTTCAAAACACCTTGAAAAGAGTATCTTCATTTTTCAACATTTCAAATATTTCAAAAATTTTACCGATTTTGTGAAAATTTGTCAAGAATTAAACCAATCTACAAATTTAATGGTCACTCGATAAGTATTATCATAAAAATGCTTTATACATTGGTTGTATGGCTTGATCTTTTTGCCTTACTACTACGGTACGACATAAGAAAAAGACAATTTGGTTGGCGAAATCCAGTTGGGCACAGCCATTAACAGAAAATATTAAATTTTATTTGTGCTATGTGAAACACTTCATTCCTGCCTTAATTTTCGAAATCCAATTACTTAAGATCAGGCTGTATGGCGTAGTTCCATTGCCTTTCCTTCGTGGAAGAAAATACCTTCTCTCTGTACTATGTGACAGACTTGTCAAAATAATTTCACGTGCGCCATGTTGTTTTTCTACCTAAAGCCAATTCGAAAATTTTATATGGTATTTTTTCACTAAAAATAAAAAGAGAATTTAAACAAACGAAATTATGCTTAAATGTTCTTCCGGAAAATTCTAAGCATTGTGGTGTAAGCCATATTAAATTCTGTCCAGTAGTTTCGGAGATCTTTCCGGACAAACAGACAAACAAACAAACAAACAAACAAACAAACATTCAAACAATTTTTTTAAAAACTATTCTATCGTGTTCTGCTAATGATTTTAAGGCGACCTGTGTATTTTTTTTCTTAATATTTCGCAATTACAGATTTTTGTACCCCTACGATATTATTATATATAGAGATTATACAGGGTAAATTTTGAGGTACCGGCAACCTCGCAGGATAAGATAGCTAACATCATTAACTACAAAGTTTGTTTGACGAGTTTTAAGATATCTGGCGGGTGATTTTGTAACTCACCGGCAATCGGCCATCGTATAGATTTGATAATTCTGTTTGATTTAAAACCGATTTTTAATATGTTTAACATTCTGTAACATCTTTGTCTGAGTGTTCTTGGTGTATTTGTTGAATAAACCAACCAATACCTAAAGCGAATACACATAATTTCGCTTCTCTTCACTAAGTGATTCAGTTTGATATCGATTGCCGATCAATCGATGAGTTACAAAATCACCACCCTGAATTGAACAAAAATCAATTTTCAACTTTTTATTGCACTGTCGTGACATTGATTAGTCTATGTTTCATTTATAAACAACGACGAAAGATAACGTTACGCTCGCGTGCTGTGCACGTAGAACGGAAAGGATATGAAACCACAGACTATATTAATAGTATCCAATGAGACGAATCGATTGGGCTCGGTCCCGAAGCTTTGTGAATAAGACTTGGTGGCGCATACGTATAAACTCAAACCTACTTATAACGGATGTCCCATAATTTACGCAAAATGTAATTTTAACAGATATTTTATTAGAAAGTTAATTTTTTATTGCTTCATAGAGTATACAGATTGGGGTTATGTATGGAATAGCACGTCGGATTAATGGCTACCACAGCTTTGCTGGCAAGTACGCATTATTTTATTGATTTATTCCAAATCATGTAATTGGCCGTTTTTGCGATCAGAAGTGGCCATCCAGATCTTGCGATTTAACGCCATGTGACTCCTTTCTTTGGGGTTTTTTGAAATCAAATGTCTTTGCTAACAAGCCCACGACCACCAACACCTTGAAGGAGGAAATTCGGCGGTGTATTAATGAAATTCAGCCACATTTATGCGAAACGGTCATAGAAAATTGCAATAAAAGAATGCGTAACTACTTGCCAGCTAAGCCGTGGTGGCCATTTTCCCGATGTGCTATTCCATACATAACCCCAATCTGTATAGTCTATGAAGCAATAAAAAAATTAAACTTTCTAATAAAAATCTGTATTTTCTATTAAAATTACATTTTGCGTAAATTATGGGACATATCCTTTAGTATTGAGATGTCTTCGATCTATCAAAAGCGATGTCGGGAAAGTTCTTACCGAAACCAAAATATTAACATTATTATTATTAACATTATAATGATGTTGCCGATGTAGGCAGGCACTTACAGAGTCCTTTGACTAGTATCAAACAAATTGTTGCCTTATAATAACGAATCTTTGATGCTTAATTTATTCCAATTAAGTTAACTTCAAAAGGCGGCGGCACATAAGAACACTCATATAAAGGAAAAGTTTTCGGAAAAATGTACATTATATTAATTCTAATAATACTCGCGGCCATATCTTGGGATTTTAAGACTCTTCACAACTTCTTTTTGTAGTCGATTGAGTTTTTTGTAACTGTTTACTGTACATGTTGGCTCATATAATTATTATTGTTAGCAAAATTTACTCTTCAAGACTTTTGCATTTCGATATGATATTGCAATGCATATGTTTGTTAATATGTTACCGATTCTATTTTGTGTATGAATTATGTATGTTAATAAATAAAGTTTTAATACAGTCAATGACATCGATTTTCATAAAATCTATGTTTTTAGGACGACTGCGACTCACAGATTCTGAGTTTACAATACTCCCTCGTCTAAATGGTCCACGCGGTATATAACATTTAAACAAAAAAAGCTCACTTAGTAGACATTTTAATAAAACTTTATAGTAATACACTCATACCTACATACATTTTCCGTTTGGTCATAGTTTTGTTTGAGAAATATCCATTTCTTCTCCCACAGGACAGGCTAAGCCTAGTGTGGAAGTTAGATCAATCCTATTATGTTTGTATGTACTAAATTGGAAATAAACAATTATTATTATAATTACATCTGCACAATCAAATTGCTATTTGATATTTGCGAGATATTTACGAGTATTACTTGATTATTCTGAGGGAGGGAAGGTACTAGATATTTTGAGATGTGAAGTGTTTTTGAATACTTAGTTAATATCTGAACGAGAATTTTTCATTTGGATGCAAGATGTAGATTTCTAAATATAATCTATCTTTTATAAAGCAGTGATGGAGCACTTTAGCTGTTTAAATTGGAAGCGACCGAAATAGAGTGTGTAACTCAAAATTAATATATCATTATTTATAGTTGATGCTGTCCCTCCTGTAGAAAAGCATTATTTATCAACTATTTTTAAAAGAATGTAATATCCGGGAGGGCATCTGTTATGCTGTTCAATGATAGCCAATCGGATCAGAAATTTTCCTCGAATGCACATTGTCATGGTCGAACGAAGCACATAGATAAGTATCAAATATAATTTTATTAGAGAGTTGGTTGAAGGTGGCACGCTTGTCATCAGATACTGTAAACCACTGACCCTGTAACAGCTTTTATCTTTAAGCGGTGTATAGTTTTTAGTTTTTTTAAAGTTCGTTTTTATGTGCATTGTATGCGTATTTAATAGTCCAATGCCTTTGGGGCAGTGTTCGGGAAAGATTAAACTCAGATTAAGTTGCATAGGGCATGTCCTATAGAAATAAATTTACAGATACTTATATTATTAAATTGAATGTGTAACAGTTTATTGGCTATGAAAAAATATGTCACGATCGATCATGATACATTACTTTCTTTTAGGATGATGGTCATTGCGGCGTCAATACAAAACATTGTGTCAACTGTCTTTAATAAAGCACTTTGTTTAAATGAATGCACTTTGTCTGTCAAAACTGAAAGCGATCTTGATAGACTATGAGATACATACGTAATTAAGGGGTAGGTCTCTAGAACATTCGTAACATATTTGCCTGACATTCGGACCCAATTTCAATATCTTTTCAAAACATAACAAGTTAAAGGTGAACAATTAAATGATATCAAAGCTATTCCCCTAGTACACTCACCCGTCTGCTTTAAAATTACGACCTTTTTGTAACGTTTTCCACTCTACAGTAGGTTAATAGGCCAGGCGTTTTACAAATAAAACAACTAACATTTAACCGGTGAGAGCGAGTGGTATTTTCCGGACGCAGGTAATGGAGATAACCATTAAGCAAACGACCCTGTATTTTAAGGATTCATTTTATTCCATCTCTACAGTGCAAATTAAACATAAAATTTTGCATCCGATTAACGTTCTGTTTATGGCCATTCGTACTTTGATATTTTGTATTCATAAATAGGCATTGTTGAAAGTGAAATACGTTTCATCATCATCATTTCAGCCAAGAGACGCCCACTGTTGGACATAGGCCTCCCCCAAGGACCTACATACCGATCAGTCCTGCGCCTCCCGAATCCAGCGGCTTCCCGCGACCTTTACCAGATCGTCGGTCCACCTAGTGGGGGGCCTACCAACACTGCGTCTGCCTGTACGCGGCATAATCATAATCACCTACAAATTAGATTTGCTAGCGTAGAGGATAGGTAAATTAAAAATTTAAAATAGGATAGGTAAATTGAAATAAGTTTTAAGTCGTCACTTGTCTAATAAATAGTAGATTATTTACGTAGTAGTAACAGTAGATTATTTACGTATTTTGAATACAAATAATAATAAAAATTTCAGATTAAATTGGAAAAAATAATTCATAACATTTAGCTCTGGAAACACTGAACATATATTTCATTAGCCGTATGACGACGATTGGTAATGAATTAAGCTAAACAAGGATGGTGTCATACAATAGAGCCAGTCACTAGCCAACTTTCAGCCCTTAGTAATACGACACATTTAAACAAGAAACATAAGTAGTCCTCATGTTACTCTTAAACAGGCTAAGTCAAATCAATTCTCTGTCTTATAAGTCGCCCGTAATTTTCCCAATACTGCCTGCCCGCCTTATTGAAGACATACGAAAATTGATTTGAGCTCCGCAGCAAATATCATTTGAAGAGATAAATTCTAACATAACGAGTTTGGCGTATTAAATCCGTTCGATTGGTTAACAAATTGGTAATGATTGCATCATAACAATATTAAATTACTGTACATAAGCGAAAAGGATCACACAGTAAATTCAAAACCAATGATATATCATAGGTGGAATAGGAATAATATTTTTCACAAGTAAATGTAAAAACACAATAAAATACTAACTTTACACGAACCTTACATAAGCCTATATCGCAGAATAAATAATACTACTAAAGTACTATAGGTACCTAGGAGTTACCGTGCTACGAGTTATTTAATGCTCCCATGAGGGCAGTGGTTCTAAATATTCATCATCACAGCTCATATTATATCCCCACCGAGGGGCTCGAGCCTACCATAAGTAAGGGTGTTTAGGCCTCGTCAACCATGCTGGGCTAGTGCGGATTGATCGACTTCACATACACCTTTGAATTTCTTCGCAGATGTATGCAGGTTGCCTCGCGATGTTTTCCTTTACCGTAGGAGCGTCGGACAAATGTACATATGAAATTCGAAAACGAAAACACATTGGTACATGGCAGGATCGAGCTCCGAACCTCCAGATTAGAAGGCCAGTGTAGTGTCCACAGCGCCACCAATACTCAACTAAATATTCAAGGAATAACAACTATTGCATTCAAAGATTTTTAAAGGGTTAGGCTAAGCTGAGCAAATTTTTTTATATTTCACAGGTATTGAACATGTGAAATATAAGCAACCAGTATTTTTAAGATACTAATTATTAGGCGAAAAACCTTAAAAATATTTATTTAAAAAATTACCTCTAAACTTCGAGTAAAAATATATTTTTTTACAAAATATATCGATTTCAAAAAACTTACAATGTAAAAGTAATATAAGAATACACACAACATCAGTATATTGTTCGGAAGTCAGTACCAAATTTCAAGACTTTCTAGATCATCGCTTGGCACCGACTTCAGCATAAAAATGTGATGTTATGTGAATTCTCATATTATTTTTGACTTTTAACAAGTCGGTATGTAAATTTTTTGAAATAAAATAAAACTTTATAGTGAATTTATCATACCTCACCGCTCACCGAAGTAACTTGATATATAATACATATAAGGGTCAATACGTGCCTATTGTATTTCAAAAACTAGCTCGGCTCATGACTATAAGACGCAAATATCTGAATCATCATCATCATCATCATCACAGCCCATATACGTCCCCACCGAGGGGCTCGAGCCTACCCTATGTTAGGGTGATTAGGCCTTAGTCAACCACGCTGGCCCAATGCGGATTGGTCGACTTCACATACATCATTGAATTTCTTCGCAGATGTATGCAGGTTGCCTCACGATGTTTTCCTTCACCGTAGGAGCGTCAGACAAATGTACATATCAAATTCGAAACGAAAAACACATTGGTACATGGCGGGTCTCGAACCCCGACCCCCCGATTGGAAGGCAAGTGCCGAGTCCACTGCGCCACCGACGCTCTAATATAATATTTTTCACAAGAATCTGAATATCTGAATACTTTCATAAAAAACGGGAAACGCGTTGGACGTGCCTATAAAATTTCAGGAATCCCTTTTTTTAGGAATCCCATCAACAGATCTCAGAAGTGCACTCTATCGTATACAAAAAGAAATTTGAAAATCGTTCCATAATTGGCGGAGTAATCGCGTAACATACATAAAAAAATATACGCGTCGAATTGAGAACCACCTCCTTTTTTGAAGTCGGTTTAAATTAACAATGTGTAATTAGTAAACACTCAATACTCTTGGAAACCCAAAGATTACTGCATTTTAGCTGCTCAGAATCGTCTAGTTGGTTGACTCATCAAATATTTTTCCAAATGCTTTAATTTTATTTCCTCTCTCACATAATATAGGTATCGCCAATTATTGTGTTCTCGTGGATGTCGTAAAGGTCGACTCAGGGAATTTACTGCAATTATCTTTGTCAACAGATGAGAAAACTCAAAATAAACCATACACCAATGTATCTTTCCAGCGTCATGTCCATGCCCAGCAGTAGGACACGTATGGGTTGATGAGCTTGGTGAGAGGTGCTTGGTGGCGCATTGGCGCATGCACTCAGCGAAAGATTACTTATGTTAAGCAACGTTCGCTGTGGTCAGTCCTAGGATGGGCGACCAAAATAAGAAACATCCCAAGCTCCTCCGTGCTTCGGAAGGCACGTTAAACAGTGGGTCCTGCGCCTGATCTCGCCCCGGTCGTGTCGGTTAACCGTCCCATCGGACTAGGCGAGTGAAGGAACAGAGAGTGCACTTGCGTTTGCGCAGTCACTTGTGCACTATAATATCTCCTGCGCAGATGGCTAGTCTCTGTGGAGATTGGCCGCCGTGACCGAATATCGGTTAGGAGGACATTATTATTATGGGTTGATGTATGATGTGTGATTCTACAACCCAAGATCAAAAAAAGTTACAGTGGTCGTTCGAGTTCAGTTACCTTGTTAAAAGTAACTTCTAGTTGAGATATAATATCATATGCATGCTTTGGAAATTACGTCAATTTCAATCACTGATTTCCCCTCGTTATTGTTACCAAAACTGGACTCCATGTTGTAGGGTAGGTATCCTACCAAAGCTACCACTTGACGTGACTCGAGAAAATACTATCTAGATTCCAACTCCAAATACATCTAAGCTTGCCATTATTCATAATAACAGACAGGTACTTATAATTTTCCTCGGCCGAGTGGGGCTTAGATACTTGTGAAGGGAAATGAGAACAATGAAAATGATGTTATCTTATATTTCGTGATCTTATTGTGAGAAAGGTCTTTAGTAAATACTTTAATATTAATGTCCTTTGATGGTAAACTAAATCTCCATTCTTTTACTGTTTGTATTGTATTACAATATAAGTGTGGCGTATAATTTGGAGAATTGATCTTTCAGGTCGGTATGGCGTGGTGCTTTGTTTTTGCAAGATTTTCTTTTTATTAGATTCCTTTTTTTCTCACTATCGACGTAGGCTATTATGCTGTACTTATATGGGCGGTATTATTCATTATTTAAGTTTAATTATTAGCGTTTACAAGCAAAATCGACCGGTAATTTTATTTTCATACCACCTGCTCGACAATGTTCAATTAGATCCCCCTTAACTTCAACGTAAAGCAAGACATTATATCCCAAGGGATATAATTTTGTATGAAACTCCCAAGGGATTAAAGTGTTTTAAATATGGAACATAAAATTTGTATGAAAATTTATCATAGATGCTAGCTTAGGAAGGCAAAGGTTCTACGCCCATACAGCAGTAGCGTGCATCCACTAGAGACAAAGACATTCTACCTGTGTAAATAATGTTTTTATAAACTCAAAATACATAATTTCTTTACCAAAATTATAAAATATTTATCTACATAACACTGCAAGCTAAAACAAACAATTACAGTAATTAATTGCTGTTCCAAAAGTAAATATACAACAAAGTTGAAAAATAAAAGAATTTTATTTGATACCATTTTATTGTTAACAAATTAATATTCGTCCTTTGTATTTAAAGGTCATTGACAGGGTCCAGTAGCTGATCGTATCGTATTGTAAATCGATATGTAGACTAAGTTCATACTTGTTATATTATTATTAAATATATTGTTTTAAGCTTTACTTAAGATATAATTATTGCGTGACGGGTTCGTGCTTGAGAAAAATAAATCTTTTTTTTTGTATTTTATGGTTTTCATGATAATATCATAATTTTAACCATAGTTATAGTGATAGTGATAATGATAATGTGACAGTGTTTAACCACCTAAGTAATTGGTTATAGAGCCCTGAGTTTTTATTGTCTCGCAGATGGTATGAAAAGTAGAGTATTCACCTCTGGAATAAAGCAGTGTCTTCGTCTTAGGCGACTTGAACCCTTCGCTTCACTTAGAACTCTACATAACTCCCTCGCTTCGCTCAGGAGTTAAATTTTAACTCCCTCGCTACGCTCGGGAGTTAACTCTAAAGTCCCTCGTTACGCTCGGGGTTCAATATGGCGCCCGTGACGTTAGACACTGCTTTAATCCCTTGGTGCATAATCTACTATTACATATCACAACATTGACAGGGGAAGAAAGCACGGACGCACAAAAGTAAAAAATGGAAATGACATGAGGGACATTTACTCATATAAGTATGAGATAAAGGGATTTTCATGCCACCTGCTCTACAATGTCCAATTATAGCCCCCTTAATTTCAACGTAAACAAGACAATTATCTCCCACGAGAGATAATGTTGTATGAAACTCACAAGGAAATAAGGTAATACGAGTATGAATTTGAACATGAAATTCGTATGAAAACTTAGCATAGATAATTAGCTTAGGAGAGCAAGGGCTACAGCCATGATTATCCTCGGATTAATTACTCCTTGTTTTGTCTTGTTTCCGCACATGTCGGCTGCCATATTATCTCTATATATAATAAAATCGTAGGGGTACAAAAATCTGTAATTGCGAAATATTAAGAAAAAAAATACACAGGTCGCCTTAAAATCATTAGCAGAACACGATAGAATAGTTTTTAAAAAAATTGTTTGTTTGTTGGTTTGTTTGTTTGTTTGTTTGTTTGTTTGTTTGTTTGTTTGTCTGTTTGTCCGGAAAGATCTCCGAAACTACTGGACAGAATTTGATATGGCTTACACCAGAATGCTTAGAATTTTCCGGAAGAACATTTAGGCATAATTTTGTTTGTTTAAATTCACTTTATATTTTTAGTGAAAAAATACCATATAAAATTTTCGAACAATGCTTTAGGTAGAAAAACAACATGGCGCACGTGAAATTATTTTGACAAGTCTGTCACATAGTACAGAGAGAAGGTATTTTCTTCCACGAAGGAAAGGCAATGGAACTACGCCATACAGCCTGATCTTAAGTAATTGGATTTCGAAAATTGAAAGGCAGGAATGGTGTTTCACATATTACAAATAAAATTTAATATTTTCTGTTAATGGCTGTGCCCAACTGGATTTCGCCAACCAAATTGTCTTTTTCTTATGTCGTACCGTGGTGGTAAGGCAAAAAGATCAAGCCATATAACCAATGTATAAAGCATTTTTTATGATAATACTTATCGAGTGACCATAAAATTTGTAGATTGGTTTAATTCTTGACAAATTGTCACAAAATCGGTACAATTTTTTGGATCCACCCAAGGAACATGGATATCGAACGAAGAACCTAAAGAGTAGAACACATTGAACCTAGCCACGTTGACTTAATTTGACATGATTGCCGATAAAGTTCGTTTCCAAACCCAGCGATATGCATATCAAATGAAAGGCCTTGATAAGTAGAGCATTATGAACATAGGAAAATCGCCCTAAATTCAACATGGCCGCCGCTCAAATAAAACGGATAAAAGTTCGTTTCCAAACCCAGCAATATGGGTATCAAATGAAAGGCATTGATGATTAGAGCACTATGAACCTAGCAACATTGACATAAATTCAACATGGCCGCCGCTCAAAAAAGGTGGATAAAAGTTAGTTTCCAAACCTAGCAATATGGGTATCAAATGAAAGGCATTGATGAGTAGAGCACTATGAACCTAGCAATATTGACATAAATTTAACATGGCCGCTGCTCAAAAAAGGTGGATAAAAGTTAGTTTCCAAGCCTAGCAATATGGGTATCAAATGAAAGGCCTTGAAGAGTAGAGCATTAGGTACCTAGGAAAATCGACCTAAATTCAACATGGCCGCCGCTCAAAAAAAAAAGGATAAAAGTTCGTTTTCAAACCCAGCAATATGGGTATCAAATGAAAGGCCCTGATGAGTAGAGCACTATGAACCTAGCAACATTGACATAAATTCAATATAGCCGCCGCTCTAAAAAGAAGAATAATAGTTCGTTTCCAAACCTAGCAATATGGGTATCAACTGAAAGGCCTAAAAGAGTAGAGCATTATGAACTAAGGAAAATTGCCCTAAATAAAACATGGCCGCCGCTCAAAAAATGGATAAAAGTTCGTTTTCAAACCCAGCAATATGGGTATCAAATAAAAGGCTTTGATAAGTAGAGCACTATGAAACTAGCAACATTGACATAAATTCAACATGGCCGCCGCTCAAAAAAGATAGATAAAAGTTCGTTTCCAAACCTAGCAATATGGGTATCAAATGAAAGGCCTTGAAGAGTAGAGCATTAGGAACCTAGCAAAATCGACCTAAATTCAACATGGCTGCCGCTCAAAAAAAAGGATGAAAGTTCGTTTCCAAACCTAGCAATATGGGTATCAAATGAAAAGCCTTGATGAGTAGAGCACTATGAACCTAGCAACACATAAATAAATTCAACATGGCCGCCGCTCAATGAAGGTGGATAAAAGTTCGTTTTCTAATCTAGCAATATAGGTATCAAATGAAAGGTCTTCAAGAGTAGAGCACTATGGACCTAGCAATATTGACGTAAATTCGACATGGCCACCGCTCAAAAAAGGTGGATAAAAGTTCGTTTCCAAACCTAGCAATATAGGTATCAAATGAAAGGCCTTGAAGAGTAGAGCACTATGAACCTCGGAAAATAGCACAAAATTCAATATGGCCGCTGCTCAAAAAAAACTGATAAAAGTTCGTTTCTAAGCTCAGCAATATGGGTATCAAATGAAAGGCCTTGATCAGTAGAGCACTATGAACGTAGCAACATTGGCGTAAATTCAACATGGCCGCAGCTCAAAAAAGACGGATAACAGTTGCTTTTCAAACCCAGCAATAGGGGTATTAAATGAAAGTAGCCCCTGAAGAGTACCTAGAGCAGCCATGCTCTAAGTGTGTTCCGCGGAACCCTAGGGCTCCACAATACCCCTATAAGGGTTCCGCAATAATTTAGAAAAATCAAAACACCCTCTCTGGTCGAACTTTTATTATGCTTATTAATAAAGAATACACTTTTAAAAACTATTGTTTTATTTTAGGGTTCCGTCAAGTATTTCGCTTTCCAAAAGGGTTCCGTCACCAAAAATGTTTGAGAACCGCTTCGGGGCCTATTGGATGTTCGATGTTAGATGTTACCTGTATTTAGTGTCCTTCGAGACCGTGATAATGCAACGATCGTGAACTAACTAACGTGTTTAAGTTTGTGTGTTGGATGTTAGTCATCACGGCGAGTTTGCTAACCGAACTATGCCAGCAACACTATATCGCACAGTACACGTTACAAAAACGGAAGTCTCAATACATTTTAAGGCTAACCGCATAAATACGTTTTTTCGCATTCGTTTTCTGAATGCGGGCATCCGAATGCATGAAATCTATACAAAATACTCATTGACTGCCGCACACGTTCGTTTTTATTACGAACGGAACACGTTCTGTACGTACGTTTAGGTAGATTGGTAGAAATCCCGAATGAGAAGAAACTCTGCGCTACGTTCACGAAACTCCGTGTCTGTATTCCGTGATCGGATATCGAATACGGAAAACGTATTTGTACAGTAACCCCCCCATTCATGCTATACATTAACTCTACGAAAACCGCCAGTATTACGAGCGACATAAGAACGGTTCAAAGGTCAAACAGTATAGCTTGACAAGGAGCTTACTGTACGACCAGTCAAAATTGGCCAAGTTGTCATATCCAAAAAATATATTTTGTTGGTGTTACCAACACCCATTATAAAATCTAAACTTTATTCGTATACTTACAGTTCTAATTTACTAACAATTGTTTATTTTAATTCGAAACATGAATACGATAAAGATTATTCTTGCAACTGTGTAGTTCTTTCTACTGAAGAAGAATTTATTAATATCATTAATGTCTCTAAAACGATAATTATACTTAGTGTTTATAGTAATATGTAATGTATTTAATTTTGTGGACTGTTAGAAAAAGCGCATTACGAACCTACGAAAATTGTCCTAATTTCGAAATGGCCGATGCTCAAGAAAGGCAGAATAAAGTTGAATCATTATGGAATAAAATGGATGAAAAAACTAAACACTGTGTTAAGTATTTTGATGGCGAAACGTAGTTCGCGGGCACAGCTAGTGTCAAAATAAGACAAAACACGGAGTAACTAATCCGATGATGATCCAAGAAGTAAAATTTTTATTAATAAGGCCGTAAGAGTATATTAACTACATAGAGAGTTTATTCGAGAAAGGAGATTTGGCGTGATCGCGTCGCGACCGGGATCAGTGCGTGAGAAAAAGAATCTTTTTACGTATTTTTATGGTTAACCACAGTTATAGTGGTAGTGCTAATGATAATGATAATTTTAATGTGATAGCGTTTATGGTGAAAATTACCATATAAGTACATTGTTAATAGAATCTTTGATCAAACGTGCCCAACAGAACTTTTCACTTTGTTATAGTAAGAAGTGAAACAGTGATAGTGAAATTGATATTTGTTTTACTATTGCATAATTTATAGAAATTTTTCAGAACGAAATCCTTTCAGTTTTCCTTTACATGCAGGCTTTATTTATGAGTCCTGAGTTTTTATTCTCCCAGATGGAGAGTATTCATTTCTGGAATAAAGCAGTGTCTTAGTCTTGGGCGACTTAAAACCCTCGCTTTAGTCGAAACTTTCCCTCCCTTTGCTTCCTTCCCTTAGGAGTTAAATTTTAACTCCCTCGCTACACTCGAGAGTTAACTCTAGAGTCCCTCGTTACGCTCGGGGTTTAATATGATGCCCGTGACATTAGACACTGCTTAAATCCCTCAGTGCATAATCTACTTTTAATTCATACATATAATAATTTGAATTCTGAATTATGACATTGAATGAAATGAATTATGTACACACTTAACTAAACTAAGATTACAATCAGGATAATAAAAAAAAATGTTTATAAAGTTATACATAAATACAAATGTAATAAGAGTAAAGAAAAAGCTTTGCAATAACTTATAACTTCATGATATTCGTATCGAAAAGTACGCTTTTCTTGCCTAACTAGTTTGGGAAGTTTTTGTAGTGGACGCCACCAAATTATCAAGTATAAGGTTAACTATGTCAGACTTCTCAGAAGCGAAACTTTGAAATCGATATGCTGTTATCTAAAGCTGACGTGCCTGAGCAAAATAAATGATCCATTATGAACTACCTCTTGTATCAAGTTAGGGTAAGGAATATATTAATGTGGGTATAGTATTTACAAGATATGCCAAGAAGTGACAATAAGGTATTTTGAAATAACGGTAACTGATGTTAAGGAATCAAATGCAATTCCATTAACTGAGTGACTTTAAAAAGACCACCATAAAAACGGAAGGCAAAAATCGTAAAAGTTATTTTATATATTACATCCAAATCCAAACAATTTTTAACACACAAAAATATTTAAATAATTTATAAATTAATATAATATGGAGTAATTTAAGATGCTTGAAATGAAAACATTTTAAAAGCTATATACGGACGCTATTAAAAAAATATTATGGAAGAAAAAATGAAAAGATAATATTGACGCTTCGGTCCAGACTTCAAGTTTTTCTACAATATTTTAAAATTATGTAAAAGTTTGAATACAGCGCGTAGATTATTCTTTGGCACTATTTATTCCATCAAACTGACTCTGTATGAAAGCAAAATTTATAAGGGAAATAATACACATTGAGTTCATACCTAAGGTTCAGACTTAACAAGCATTTTTGTTAAGCTAGTATGATGCAAATTTTTTAAATTGAAACTATTTCTGCTTTTAATTTCCATGCGAGTTTATAAAATTAACGTGTGCGGTTACTTTCAACGTGCGCGCTCAGTTATTGGGCTTAAGAATATTGAATATTTTCAGCGATATTCACGCTGAAAGTAGTGAAACTGACTGGTAAATTGAAGCTTACTGAAGTGTCTGACAGTTTATAAGTTTCGCTCTAGAACAGTTTTCCCCTATTATATATTTATAATAAACGCGGATCAATGGTAGTTAATGAGATATTTATAACCTTTCCCTTCTAATTAAATCTTCCTTCTCTATATACTCTATGTTAAGAGGAATGTGTTATGTAATATGTAATAGTACATTATGGTACAAGTGTGTAATGTTGGTGATTACCGCTGAGGCGCATTGAGGCCCGAGCCGTGAGGCGAGGGTCTTAAGAAGCCGAGGACGGTAACCATCAATACACACGTGTATCATACAACGTTTTTCAACACACTTCTGAATAAAACAATACTTAAATAAAAAACCATTTTACATAGTAGATAAAAAGTTTACTTAGAGAAACAATTAGTAAATGTGCAGTTAGTAAAATTATAATTAACTATTTTTGATGACATAGCGGTCTCATCAGATAGATTATTTATTGAAATACTTTCATGTTCTATTGTTATTTGTGATGGTTCATTATTCGTGTAGGTAGGTGAAATCCAATCATTGGACGTACTTGGTATTTCGCCAGTAGGATGCGTCTTCTACGTATGATTCTGCTACATTGCTAGATTGCCACCCGCCATGTCGCTTCAAAGTCATTATATCAGCTCCTGAATTTGCCAGCAATGTAGCTGAAGTTCTTCTGAAACTATGTCCAGTGTAGCTCTCAGCATCTACTAAACCCAAAAACTTAGCGATTTCTTTAGGCATAGAACCAAATTTGTTTATACCTATAGGCTGACAGGTACATTTACCATTCTGGTAATTTAGAAAGAAACGGTCATTTTTTGTTTTTGGCGAACGCAAACTTTCATACTTCTTAACAATATCATAGAATGGACCGTGTATGGTGAATGAGCTAGGTATTTTATTTTTCGTGATAGGTATCTTCACTAAAAGCATCTGGCCATGGTTTTCTATATCTTTTACAGTTATATTTGTTAATTCTTGTATCCTACAGGCACCAGTTACACCAAATATTAAAGCCACCTGAAACAAAAGAAACAATAATTAAGGTCAACACACAACACAAGCTGCTATTAAATATTTAATTAAAATTAATTTAACTAACCTTTGTAGCCAAATATTGGTTATCTGGAGCATCTTTAATAAATTTTTCAATATCATCAGATGATAAAACCTTTGATTTTTTGCTTCTAAATCCATCAGATAGTCTCTTTAGATAAGCTGACAAATTCGAGTATGTTTTTAAGTCCACTCCATTCTTTGTTCGGACTGTACTTTTTAACATTGAGTAAATACACCACAAAGAGCTAGGTTTGTACTTAGAAGATAATTCTTTAAAGTACGCCATGAACACATTTTCTGAAAAAGACTGCGTATTCTTGTTGTTCTGCCATTGTATGAAATTTTGGTACGCTAATAGATATTTTTCCTTTGAGTTTTCTGGTAGTAAACTTTCCATAACGTTCTGGGCTTCACATCTTATATCGGGCGGTGTACAACATAAATCATTTTCTTCATAAATTGTATTTGCAGACATCTTAATTAATAACTAACTAAATAACTTCAAAAGAGAAAACGAGACGAGTTGTGAAAAATGTTTCGTAATGGCGGGAAAAATTAATCAGTTTTCCTATGCGCGCGCATCGGCCATAGACTAATAAATTTCGTAATGGCGGGAAAAATTTATCAGTTTTCCTATGCGCGCGCATCGGCCATAGACTAAAAAATGCGGTTTCTTTTTTTTGGGCTTTTCGCGGATAGCATTTTAGCGCAAGTGTAAGCGTAACTCAACCAATAATATTTAAAAAAAACTATTACTCACTCGTGAATAATAGTAATGAAAAAGTCACAGTTTGATTATTTATGTCATTATGTGCCATTATGTGCCTAATTGCCATGGGATTAGAGCCACTTTATGAGGAGGTGTGTTGAAAAATATTTTATATTTCATTCCTTCCATCATGTCATCTTACAGAAACCACATATAATATTGATAACTATAACTACTTTACCATCATGGAGGAAGTCTTGGTATTTAAAGTATGTCAGTTATCCCGCCATGCAATCCATATTTCGACTTCAAAGTCAAGTAGCTAGTTGGTTTCAATTCGTATAAACTTTTGATAAGGCATATTGTTTCCTTGACAAAATCAAATCTATGCCGCACGAAATTTGCCCCGTGCACAAACATGTGTAGTAATAGTAGAGTCAGTCAACTGCAAATTTATGCAGATTGAGTTCGTTTCATAGCTGGTGTGCGTTACGTACATTTGCCAGGGGAAGATAACACTGGATTTATTGTTAAGACTTTATTGCGTCTGCATGTGAACGCCCTAGCTTACTGCATGAAACGATATACATACGTGAACAAATTAATACGATTATTGTAATTGATGCTTATTATGTCAACGTAATGTCATAGGAGTGTAACTTATGAAAGTTTTGTTTAGGCCTAACTTATTTGATCAAACAAAGGTTTGAGTTTATAGAAAGAAAACATTATTGAGCAATATTAATGTTACTTCAGCAAAAATACTGCAGCAATATTTATTATTTTAATCGTTAGTGTGTAAAAGACATTGGGCTCCTAAATAGCTTTTTTCCATTTATACACATATTGGTATATTGTTTGTTGTAATCCCATAGTAAAATAGGCATAAAAATATTAAAAATTATAATTTTTATTTACTGGAGCCCACTCAAAATGCTTTTTTATAAGAATTTGCATATTTAACTCAATTGCGAGTGTTGTACTTTTCTTCGAAGCAGTTTTATCTATAAAAAAATACGCGGAACATGCAAAAACAGACAGAAGATATGTGTTAATATCTTAAAATAATCGCCGCCAACTTCGATGCACTTATTTACGTAGATTGGGCCCAGTTTTTTATACCCTCATCTAATACACTTCGCTCTACCTCTGAAGATTACGTCACCACTATCCACTTCACCTCCTTATCGTTGGAAAAGCATTTCTCACTCAATAATTCTCTCAGTTTGATGAAGAGATAAAATTGTGAAGGTGCTAGGTCCGGGGAACAGGATTGGCAACAATATTCAATGCCAAGGACACAAGCAGGTCCTTTTTCCTCGATTTTCATCAACTTGTTGCAGAAGATCTTCTGAATCAAGAGAATATGCTGACGGGATACCTCAGAAGTTTCCACAAACTGATGAATACCCTGCACCTTCCAATGCACATGTAGACTTTTTCCTGGAAATTCCCTGTATCCCTTTTCTACCAGCTTAGTATAATAAGCATCTTTTAAACAGCTTATTGGTAGAGATTATTTATAGATTGATCTTAAATTTAACAAAAAGATGAAATCTGTAGTTTCTTTTAAGCGTCGCTTTTTCACAACTCATTTTTAGGGTTCCGTAGCTAAATGGCAAAAAACGGAACCCTTATGGATTCGTCATGTCTGTCTGTCTGTCCGTCCGTATGTCACAGCCACTTTTTTCCGAAACTATAAGAACTATACTGTTGAAACTTGGTAAGTAGATGTATTCTGTGAACCGCATTTAGATTTTTACACAAAAATAGAAAAAAAAAACAATAAATTTTGGGGGTTCCCCATACTTAGAACTGAAACTCAATTTTTTTTTCTTCAAACCCATACGTGTATCTATGGATAGGTCTTCAAAAATGATATTGAAGTTTCTAATATCATTTTTTTCTAAATTGAATAGTTTGCGCGAGAGACACTTCCAAAGTGGTAAAATGTGTGTCCCCCCCCTGCAACTTCTAAATTAGAGAATGATAAAACTAAAAAAAACTATATAATGTCCATTACCATGCAAACTTCCACTACAAAATTGGTTTGAACGAGATCTAGTAAGAAGTTTTTTTAATACGTCAAAAATCGTAGACCGCAATTTAGTAAGAAGTTTTTTAATACGTCAAAAATCGTAGACCGCAATTTACCTTTCATTCAATCAACTCAAATATAAAAAAAAAAACAAACAAACAGTGGTAGATATAAAAGCGCAGATTTCAGAAATTTTGGAAAGTAACTTCCGCAGACAATCTAATGGGAGTTAAAAAAATATGAAATTGCCGTTTTAACGTACTGTCACTTTGAATTAAAAATTAAGCCTGAATGGTGTCCCAATTTGAGAGTGAAATTTTTATCACACGATAACATTTTAAATTTGAAAATTCTACGACATACGACTCACTGACTTTCAGTAGTTTTTCATCCGAAGCAGAAACAGCTCGCAGAATCAATGTTGTGTTGGGAGAGGACACGGCTAATGAATACACTGTGCGTTTTTTGTTCGATCGCTTTTGTAGTCGTACTATAAGTATGACTTAAGAATGTCCCGACGCAGACCAGCCACTAAAGTATAAAACGACGATAACCGATCCGTATTAGCGACGATAACCTAGGAATTAGCGCCATGCTTCGATTCAAATCGGTAAGACAAAAAAGCTTCAAATGAGTAATCAATGATTTAATTGATCACTAGAGATAAGCGCGTGATAGATTATTGTTGTATTTTATTTTGTAATATTTGCATAAGGAATAAAATTAATATTTATTTGCTTACATAAATGTATGTATGTGTAGTGTACACATAGAAGGTTTATGTATATATGCTGTGATATATAACATATATAAATTATGGATTTGGATAAAACATAACAGTAAAGTTTGCCATAGTTTGCCATTTTGTGCTTATTTTAGTAATGGTTAGTCTTTGCGAGATTTGTTTATGTAGAGCTTGATTTAATAAACTTAAGTTTTAGCTATATTAAGGTCTTTTATTATATTTACCCCAAGAAAATCAGTAAAAGAATATATTATTTCTGAAATGAGATGTTGAATTGATAACGATCACTTCACAAATCTATCACGCGCGTTAAAGCTAACCTGACCTTGTTGACCAGTACAGAAATAAAAGGATTTTGGGACAAATTGTGATATGTGGTGAAAAACGGATTTATTAAAATTATAAAAATGCCTAATTCCAGGTGAAACCCCGCTGCAATGTCCTAAAGCAAAATAATCCCCTAGAAGAGTGATGATAATTGATTGATGGTATAATTTGTTTCAACCTCCTTAAGATGTAATTCCGAGCCTTGCGACTGCATTCGTCTGTCTGCATTGTTATGGATGGCGAGTGTCATTAGTCGTGAGGCTGACAAGTGACAGTCACCATACATAATAGTGAAGAATCGATCGGGAGGCTCGGAAATGCACCTTTAGATCCAGTCCAATGCCTTCACACAGGTTGTTGTCTAGATCCCCAAAGTTCTCACAAAGGCATAAATAATTTCCCATTTGATGCCATAAATGTATGTAGACAATGATGATGATGAATATATAACTTTAATATAAGTACTATTATTCCAGTAAAATATTCTACTGTTGTTATAGTATATTTAAAATGATGTTACTTCTATATCAGTGACAATAATATGTAGAGTCTAAAAAATTGTCTGGGAATTTAAGATACCTATTAAGATAGGTATTTAAGTTTCCTCCAGAACAAAGGGCCTTACTGGCTCGACAAAATATCAAGGTGCCATTTATTTATTTAAATCATGAATGTTATGACTCTTAAAGAATAGAACTACCGTAACGTGATGTTCAGAAGTTTCAGTCAAAGAAAACAGAGAATCCAATGTTATTATTCAAGACAATGTTGTAAGGATGATTATAATTTCATGACAGGTAATTTTCAGTATGAGTTATGACTTTGCCAAGCTGTTCCCCAGGCAAGGCCCTATGGGAAAAGGTTGTTCCCTTTATAAAAGCTTATCCCTAAGAGGATCGTTGATATTTTAATCGTCTCACCATTACGCAAGAGGGGACGCTCTCAAAGAGAGGTTATAAGAAAAATAACTTTTGTTTTGCAAAAGTTTGGAATCAACGTTTCAACTGCTTAATTTATTGCGAAGAATTGGCTCTGAAGTTGTTGAGTTGAGTTTTTTTTATGTTATAAGATTTTTAGCTATAATATCGTGGTAATCGTATTATGTATAATAATAACATGATTTTTTTCTGGTTTGTTCATATGTAACTCTTTGCATAATTAACAACTGGAAATTGATCTCAACCTGCAGAATAAAATATGTTAAAATTGTCATGATCATCATCATACCAGCTACAATACGCCTACTGTTGGGCATAAACCGCCTGTAGAAAGAGATTTGGGCTATCTCCCGCCACGTCTAAGTCAGCGCAGGTTTGATTGAAATGCCAGAGCCTCGTCCGTTAATCGCCATGGTGCACCGTAGACTAGGGGGCTGGCTTAGGTCCCGTAGGGTCAGGAGGTACCTTCACCAGGGCTGGAGAGGTTCGGGAGGGTGGTTTAGCCGGCTAGAGGGACACCAGAGAAATAGGCGTTGGTGAACCTAGTCCCAGCATATCCAAGTGGACGGTCTAGTCTGCTTAGCCCCATGGCGAATCGCAAAGAGATTCCCCCACCTCAAAAAAACATGTCACGTAGAGTGTTATTCGAAAGCCCTTACTCATCTCGTTTAAATACGATAAGTGAATGATTACCCATACAAAATGATATTTGCCGGAATTTTGTTATCGCTATATCGATTAACCGTCAAATGAATAACCCTAAAATTTATTGGTGGACCCGCCCGGTGGATCTCAATGATGTTGTTGTGTTACAGGATCCACCCAGGTGAATCACAGTGATCTCGGGAAAAGTAGTTTTACCCTGGCGGTTCCAATCAATCCATCCTTTTGGACCTTTTTAGGACCAAATATAGCAGAATAATTTTCGGCACTTATGGAATCCAATGGCACTTATAACTTGGTTTAGACCTAGAGTTTGACTATAGGTCTAAACCAAGTTATAAGTGCCATTGGACCACAAAAGCGGCTTGACTTCTCGAAGCATTTATATGAAAGTTGCAGGTCTTGTTATAAACTTATGTGAAAGTTTTGACATTTGAATATTGATTCTTATCAAATGACTTGGAATCTGTTAGATAAAGACAAATACCTTCTAACAAAGGGACTAAATTAAAATTACGTTGACTAAAGTAAGGATTGCTTTGTTTAATTACGTAATTTTTTTTAGTGTCTAACATTTTTTGTGTCGAATTAGAGAATAATGATTTTATATTCTGTGATAAACGTAAGGAGTCCAAAAGGTTCTGGTAACGAAGGTCGTATTTCTAAAGATCTAGGTTAATGGCTCCGTACTTAATCTATGACAAATGTATGTTAATGTTCCCTTGAAGATAATTAATGTCACAGGCCCTCTGAATAGTTTATTATAGTATATAGTACTTTCGCAATTGTATGAATTAAAAGCAAATGGATGCGTAATATCCCGGCTTTTGAGCCCACCGTTTCCTTAGGGAATAAGGCTTATACAAAGATTTACACATAAAGTGTGTAACAAAGTCATATTTAATGTATCATACTCAAAACAATCTGTCGATACAAGATGTTTGATTAATAAAGCTATAAATACCAATAAAATGAGCAAAGTATAAGTACGAAACTCAACACTAAATTTCCCAGTTAAAGTACCCACACAAGATGAAACTCTCATTATTTTTACCTCCTAGATAAATCAATATTTTGTTTATTTCTAATAGTAATACATTTAATTTACTTCTGATGTATTCAAAATAAAATAAAACATCATGGAAACGAATAAATCTTAAAACGATTTAATGACTGTGAAAATTATGCGTGGCTAATTATGATAAATTATTTAATAATACAAACAATAATTCGTAGTAAATTACGTCAATGCAAGTATAGTAAATGTGATATACGTTTGCTGTTTATAGTGTAGGCAGGATCTACGAGCAGGTCTTTCGGCTACCTTCGGTGAAAATTACTCAATACTAAATTTTTATTACAGTTCATCATCATCACAGCTCATATACGTCCCCACCGAGCTTACCCTAACTAGTTAGGGCGATTAGGCCTTAGTCAAATCACGCTGGCCGAGTGCGGATTGGTTGACTTCACATACACCTTTGAATTACTTTTACAGGTGTATGCAGGTTTCCTCACGATGTTTTCCTTCACCGTAGGAGCATTAGATCGCTCCTGCGATGTACCCTGCCATGTACCAATGTGTTTTTCGTTTCACGAATTTCATATGTACATTTATCTGACGTGGAGCGTAATACAGTTAACAAGTAATAATTTGAGTGTGAGTGTGAGGTGTAGGTTGATGTTATCGCTGGCCTATTTGAAATAAAATGAAGTCCGTGGTCATGTATAGTTACTAGTCCGAAAGGATGCTGATGAAGGACCTGCCTAGAAACGCGTAATATTTCAGTAAGAGATTTTATTTTATCCAGGGAAGGTTATACCAGAGGGAGACTCGGTAATGTCTGCGTACCGTTATTTATTTCTGGCTAGGACAGGCAATGAAACTGGGTACTGTGACTTGATATCTAATGTCACATGTTGGCAACGTACATCGGGCTCCGTGTAGGGCTTGCATAATATGGGGTGCGATGTAAGTCCACCTCCACTTGGTGGCACTCTAGGTAGGTAACCGAAGAAGAATTTCTGCCACGGGCTGAGAATCTGACAGCTGACTCCATGGAGAGGATGGTCGGTTTCAACCCGGCGGTGGCCTGCGAGGGGCTCGCCACTGGTGAGCAGACGTCGTCAACGAGGTTGTGGTAGTCCAATGATCTCGTCCGGTACTGAGTCACTAAAGGCATCGAGGGGCTTAGTGGGTAGTCGCGGCACTCTGCTGCGGAGTCTCACACGGGCTTGGACGGTACGTAAATGAACACCTTTGTAAAAAAGGATAATAAGGGGTATATTTGTAAATCAACTGAAGCCACTTTACAATCAAGTGAGCAGCCTACATGATTGTCAACTTTGTTTATAAAAAACATATATATTTTAACTGTGAAACTAAATTTTTTCCGAATTAAAATAACATTCCTGGCGTGCGAATCCTCAATTTACCATATTCATTACCACGACCTAGAAGTCGCCACGATAACCCAAAGCCTTCTCCAAGTAGGTATAGATACTGTAGTAATGAGTTGAGGTCCAGTGAGAGCATATAAATTATTGTGGTTACTTTGTCTATATGTTCTCGGCAGAACGAGTAATCGCTTAGTGCCGCACAACATAAACATAGTATGATACACAGGATGCTTCGAGTTAACGCTTAGAAACCATTTTTAACCTACGATGCCCATCTGGGACGGGCGTGTAATTTATCTTTAAAATTCTATTCGGCTTCGAGCACTATGAATTGGTCTAGCACTAGTAATCTGGCGGCGAGCCAGCTGGGGCCAACAAATTGCCGCGTTATCTAGCACGTCACTCCTCGTCAGCTGATCCGTGGCGTTTGTCGCACGCGTCAACGCTCTGTCGACGACAGCGAAGCACACTCGAAGTTCTACTAAGCTGGGGCAAAGGTAAATGTTTATTATTTTTTTGGAAACGCAAACAATATTAGTAATATTGTTTGCGTATATACACGAATAATAGAAGTGAATTTATTTCATATACAGAGATAGGATAGATAAGGAAACGATGGAACATAAATAGAGAAACACTGTTTGTAACTAGGATTTCATTCATTCGTGTTTCATTTATTTAGTGAGACATACGCAAACCATCTTTATGGCTGATTCCCTGATTCACATACAAGACTCGAAAATTCTTTGTTTATTATTACTGACAATTTTAGTTTAAGCCAAAATTAGATTTAACAATGCTGGTATGGTTCCTGTTACATGTAAGAACTTGATACGAACAATTGGACGTTGCTAAAAATATTTTAATAATCAGATTTGAATCTACCTGTCATATTTTAATGTTAAATATTAATCGGTTATAAGAGGTAGTGTTTACAAATATTTCGTAATCAATAAACAAAAAAGTTTTGCCAATAGCGTGCACTTAGCTCAAAAGCTTAAGTATAAAATCCTTTAACATATTCTGGAAAAGTCTATTTCAAAAACAGGTACTTACTTACAGTACACCATTCGAAAAGCCATTCGCTTTCAGTCAAATAGTAAATTATTGGATCGTTTATCTAAATGTCTTCGCTTACCCAAATGACCAGGCTTTCAGCTAAATAACTATTTATTGTTAACGATTGTGACAAAGATAAATAAATTCTGCTGAATGCCGCAAATTAATCCTTGAGAGGCTGTCGTGGAGAGATGGAGCGTGAAAGTGTCGAAGGACATTGATGAAATATATTGCTGGCTGGACCTTTAAATATTATTGCGTGCTGGAATATTTGGTGGTAAAATTGTTGAGCTTTGCTTAATAAATTTACAAAACAATAATTATTATTTTGATAACTATAGACAACAATAAGAGGTAATGTTCAATAGCCAGTTCTTTTATTGAATTGTGAAGGAAGCAGGTAAAGTTTTCTCATCATGAGTCTCATTGCATTTGCTATTAGGTGAGATGAAAGCTAAGAGATTCTTTAACGTAAACAAAGCTATATAGTACTTAAATAATAATTAGTTTAAGAATTTTATTTACTTCATAGCATTTGTTCTGAGACTTAATGATAGCGTACTCATCCGAGTTAATAAATGTATGGTTATTACGAGTAAAGTAGATTGATAGCCAATTCCTCCGTGGCTTGGGAATCCAGGTGAAGATCGTATTTATCGGCGGCCTGATCACCAATCCTCATCGCGTGAGATGAGAGCGCAGAGCTGCTGCCTTGCTGTGTTGAAAAAAAAACAATAGTCTACGATCAAGCTTAAATAGGTCAGGGGCCTTACAATGATCGCTTATAGCGAGCTTAAAACTCAATGTTTTTTTCTTTTTTATAAAAGTACTTACCGAGGAGGTAGTAGTTGTCTCAGGATTAGTGTTGAGCTCGACACTCACAGATTCTAGATATTAGGCAGTCTATTAAAAATATAAGCTTATTATACTCTAATAAAGACACCATTCTCTCGAAATATGAATGTGTAATAAAATCATTTGCCTACTAAATTTTAACGGTTGATTCATACATTTTGATATAATATGAAAACTTTTTAAGAACTCATTCACTTATTATTTGCACGAATTGCCTTTAGTGCAAGATGTTTATAGCGGACGTATGATGCTGTTACAATAAAGCGGAGCAAAGTCATCTTCGTCGAAATGGGTGTGCTGGTGTTAAAGCTAAAATATTTTCTCATAAGCAATAAAACGTTGTTTTAGCTCAGAGAGGATCCTTCAATCTTAGTAAAGTATAATTTATAAATGTATTCGTCTGCTTGCGTCTACTCTAAACTGTTTTATTAGATATTAGTACATTTTAGTAATATGTGCATTTATGAGTTTCCCTTAGAAATCAAAAATAAATACACTTTTGATATTTACAGATTTTGATATTGTTGTAATATGCTGAGATGTTAGGAATTATAAACTGATTGGAAAGAATACACTTTTGTTTGCAAGAGGTGGGGCTGAGGGCGCCAATAGCGAACCCTAGCGGGCAGGTCTGTTGTGGCCAATCCTCGATTTTAAAGGGGTCCAATTAGGCCCGCGGTGGGACTAGGCGCGTGGGTAATGGAGTCGCAGTGTGGACCTTACCTAGCGCACCCAAAAGTGCAGGAAGCACACCGGGGGGTTTTGAGTGGGTAGGCCTGGCACTCTGCCGGGAGAGGTGTATGGGGCTCTCCCGGCAGAGTGCCACCCACTAACTCGCCGTGTAGCCAACGGCGGGTACGGTGCGGTTACGCATTTCCCCCCGAAAAGAAAAAGGCCCGTGGTGGGAATATAGCCAATACTTTGGGGAAAAAGTTTTCCATTCCGAGGTGGCAGACTAGGCCCACCCAGAGCAAAGCTCCTATAGTGTGAATGCACTCACATATAATAAGAAATGGTGTCTTGTCATCCTCACCACAAAATCGGCACATAGTCTAAAAGCATGAGTCAAACTCATTTCTTTTATTGCAACTAAGTTGGCAAAAAAGCAAACAACCCAGCAAGCAATCAATATGAGCCAACCTTACAGTCCACGCCACTATTTTGTGCCAATTACTTTATACAATTACTTGGTCATTACACTTTTTTTATGAAATTTCATATTATTTTTTATTAATAAACATAATACAGTATGAAGTTTTCAACACACATAACAATCAATATTTTAAGTAATTATTTGACCAATAACAAAGAGTAAGTTTATAATAGTACGACTTAGCAAGTGCTCAAATGCTTATCTCGAGCGTTGCGCAATAGAATTTGGTATAGGAAATTGGTGATCAAAAACGATGCCAAGCATGTCCGCAGTCAAAGTGGTCACAGTGACAAGAAAGTGCCAAGAAACTGCCAGTACCACTCAAATATGCCACAATTTCGTATGCCTAGAGCTGACTATCCGATATTCTCGTATATGTATATGTGTAGACGCACGCACTGATAGTAATTAATTCTAAGAAATAATTTGACGTTGAGTTTCTAAAAGGTCCATTAATAAGCTCTTAAAAAATTTAGAAATAATGATAAAAAGTTTCACTTTTATTTATTATTTTTAACTAATTCAGAAGTTGATATTTTTGTGATTAATTTTATAGTGATTTCATAAATGATTAATTATGGCCTAATACTGCTTGAATTCTCATTATTTTTCACTAAAACAGTAACTGAACTGTCTTGTTTAGAAGACATTTTCTTAATTTTTATTTAAGCAGTAGAAACTAGACGTGATTCAATATCCGGCCATATTGACCCACCTCACAGTCCTCGTTCTATTTTTCTACTACACTGACGCCGGGTTAAAGGATCCGGGATTGTAAGAAGGAGGGAATATGTGTCCTGACAGGGAATTCCATTATTTGATAATGTGACAAAGAAACGAGTTACCAAAGTAGACTGAAATGATCCCGTACAAATCTAGGCCCACTATGTAAAGAGATAAAAATGGTGTGAATTAAAAGATTTGAACTTATAAATACCTTATCGAAAATTCTGTAAGTTTCGACAATCTGAAAACCGAGATATTGAAGTTTTAGTAAGCTGAGGTTATGTTGCGATAAAATCTAAAATAACAAATCCAAGTCAAACGTACGGGTAAGTTCAGTGTCTAATGTGAAAGCAAGGGTCCGTACAAGGTAGGCAGATTCGGAATCCGTAAAAAACAAAGAAATGGTCGTTGAAATCAGGAAAGACACGGAAAAGCACATACCTACATTTTATCACAACGGTAAACACCGGAACACGAATGACGCTACGAACGAGTAAGCAGACCAAGCAAATGTTATGTCAGTGCCATAGTCTAAACACGGGACTGATTATAATCAATAGATATGAAATCGATAATCTATAGTGGTTTAGTAATTGATTCCAGACTATTCCAACAAAATGGTACAGACCAATCCTTGAGGATTTACATTTTGGGTCCTTTTGAAATTCCACACGCTGGTTCTCGTTCAATAAGAACGTCCTCAGATGCAGTTCCAAGTCCCCATTTAATATCCTCGTGAATTCCAGGGTTATTCTAAACTTTATCTCTACAGCTTCCCTTCATCCCTGCTAAAGAAACTAGTGATGGGTCGAGTCGCAATTTTTTCGGTCGAGTCGAAATGAGTTCTAACTCGGGTTGCAACTCGGGTTGACTCGGGTCGAGTTGATTCGACCGACTGACGATTCAAAGTCGAATTTATTTTTGTGTGTTTTGTAATATAACGAAACTACGTAATTTATCCAAAAATACCGATATGAATATGCCCGGGCCAGGGCTATTCAACTCGACTCGCCCACTGCTACGCGTAGCGGCACCATGCGCCGTAGTAGTCCGAGTCCGTAATGAATGACCGAGTCAACTTGGTAGATGTGAAAATCAACTCGGGTCAATGGGCTGGATGGCAAACCCGAGTTGATCGAGTTATTTTACTCGAGTCGCCCATCGCTATAGAAAACATAACATTGAAGTTTTTTAGCTCCTGAAGTTTCAAGCATGACATTAGCTGGCATTGCCATTACTGGATTGATTAGTTATGTGACTGTCAAAAAGTTTCCTTGTGGTTTAGGGCTGTCACCTCAATCTGTCACCCAAAATGAACATAATAATATTTAAAAAAATAATATATCCGGCTCTCCGCTTGGTTGATATTTACTCGTAGTAACCAAGACTCAAATTAAAAAAGGTCATGGGCACATTAACACGAAAAAGTAACAGCTCGACAATCGCACTGATTTAACTCAGCACTGAACATTTACTTAAATAACTTTATCAAATCGTGTGTCTTAAAATAAATTAAATTATTTAAAAGTTTTATCACGCTTAATACTGACAAAACTAATATTTCAATACTAACAAACTACTGCGAGCGTCGGTGGCGCTGTGGACTCGGCACTTGCCTTCCAATCGGGAGGTCGGGGTTCGAGACCCGCCATGTACCAATGTGTTTTTCGTTTCGAATTTCATATGTACATTTGTCTGACGCTCCTACGGTGAAGGAAAACATTGTGAGGCAACCTGCATATATCTGCGAAGAAATTCAATGGTGTATGTGAAGTCGACCAATCCGCACTGGGCCAGCGTGGTTGACTAAGGCCTAATCACCCTAACATAGGGTAGGCTCGAACCCCTCAGTGGGGACGTATATGAGCTGTGATGATGATGAACAAACTACCACTTACAATTTACAAAATTTGTTGTTATTTACACAGATCACTTCAAGTATTTTCTTTAATACCCAGAGTACATACTTATATAGTACATGTAACTCAACAGGACAGAGATCCCAGCCAACCCTTAGCGTTTTCACTAAATACGCCATTTTGAATATGTTATCTTTGTATTTCACAAAACAGGGTGCTCTTATCTCGGCCGCAGTGAACATAAGCGAGGTATCCGGTGGCGATGCCGGATTTCCGGAGATAACCCGCATGTTTGGGTGACGTTACATTTGGACCAATCTTTGAGGTGTACCAAGTAGACAAATGATAACTGGGCTTATCACAATTCACCGAACGGCACAAAAATAAGATATAATTTATAAAATAAATAGAATTTGTCAATGTTTGTCTTAAACATAATTTTCAATTGAAATTAACTTTAATACTGAAAAGATGTCACTGAAAAATAAACAGTGTATATCCGCTATTTCCTAGCAAACCTTTTTACTATAACATGGGCTTGCCTAGCACGTTTAATCCGTGACTCTAACTTAACTTAATATAAACTTTATTGGACAACATAAATATGGCTAACATATATGTATGCGTACACTTAAACTAATACATATCTTTTTAAGCAAGAGTGACTGCTGTTATCTGTGGTAGGAAAAATCTGTAGTAGAGACAATAGGGTCCCCTTTCAACTATTATAGTGTACAGCTTTGCCAGCGATTTCGACCATTACATAACAGTAACTAACGACAGTGATATAATATTATTGTAAGTTGTAATACTATTTTAATGTATCTAAATCTAAATCTAAGCAAGAGTGACTGCTGTTATCTGTGGTAGGAAAAATCTGTAGTAGAGACAATAGGGTCCCCTTTCAACTATTATAGTGTACAGCTTTGCCAGCGATTTCGACCATTACATAACAGTAACTAACGACAGTGATATAATATTATTGTAAGTTGTAATACTATTTTAATGTGTTGAGAATTGTAGAAAACAATCATACAATCTGAAGCTTAGATTAAATTTGTGCAGTTTAAAATAAAATTAAGTAAAAACATAATTTTGAATCAAAAGATAAATATTTTTTCTATTGACTGTTTACATAAAAACGGAAAAAGTGTTCTATTCGTTACATTCAAGTACCTAAAGTTTTTCATCAGGGTAAATTAATTACATTACCGCTTGCCCAGTTTCTGCCAAGTGTCTGTCGCGGATAACATCGGGGAGCTGATAAGGAAAGTTACTTCAACAATACATTATGTTGCTCGTTTTCTTGCTGAAATAAATTGATTTTTATTCGCACGTCTTTTATTGGCTTCTAAATTCGTGGATATTTTATTTGGTAATTCGAGCAATCTTTCATCAGTTCTTAGAAAAATACGTTTTCAAGGTTATTTTTCGCGATTCCACCTGAACGAATACAGACGGTTGGGTTACAATACATGTTGCCTTCAGTTTTCTAAGAAATACAACTCAGTTACTTGAGTCTACTGTTATATTATTATTGATAGCTTTAAACAAGACTAGATTTTCGCTCGCAGTTTTGTCCGTGGTATTTTAGTTTCTATCCGCCGCCGGCGCGAGAATATATTGACCGTTCGAGTGACTTCTTGTTTTATTTTCATATATAAGTAAATTAGTTAATTATATTCGTCTTATGCATAAATATATTATCATTTTATTTTGTCATTATTATAAATACTAAGTAACATGGACGTGGAAGAGTTAATATTAATTACTTAGTTGACATCAAGCGTCACGGTACACCAACTTTTTATTCTTTCTTACTTGAATTACTCACGGTCTGACAGGAAGTTTCATTG
Source organism: Schoenobius gigantellus (assembly GCA_963935595.1). Classification (NCBI taxonomy): domain Eukaryota; kingdom Metazoa; phylum Arthropoda; class Insecta; order Lepidoptera; family Crambidae; genus Schoenobius; species Schoenobius gigantellus. The sequence goes on from OZ012543.1 coordinate 34,875,336, forward strand.
TGAAAGGCTAACACTTATTATATAATAATATTTTTTGTTATTTATATGTTTTAATTACGAAGACAATTAATAACTGTTTAATTATCTATATCTATACAAATAAATAAAATTGAAGTGTCTGTTTGTAATGTCAAAATAACAAGTTTTAACTAAATGGGTATGAATGTATATCGGGTACTATAACAAAAACACAATTTAAAAAAAAATTGTCTGTCTGTCTGTTTGTTCCCGCTAATCTCCGGAACGGCTGGACCGATTTTGACAGGACTTTCACAAATAGATAAGTAGCTAATTATACCGGGTGTAACGGAATACCGAAATAATATTTAAGATAGTTGATTAACAAAAAAAAATGTTAAGCGTAGTAAATCGAAAGTAGGCATTCGATTTAGTACGCTTAACAGTTAAGCGTATTAAATCGAAAGTAGGCACATAATCAAAATGCAAAGAATAGTCATAAAACATTTTTTTTGTTAATCAACAATCTTAAATATTATTTCGGTATTCCGTTACACCCGGTATAAGGTATAACATAGGCTACTTTTTATCTACTTCAACAAAACTTACTATTTCACGCGGACGAAGTCGCGGGCACAGCTAGTTTTTAATAAGTATGTAATGACGGACAAGAGTTTTGTTTTACAAGCTCATTAAATAATATTATGATTGTTCGATATTTTGTGAAATACACTGAAATAAGACAAACATAGTTTGTTTGTTACTGTTTTACATAAGAAAGAGTGTGCTTGCTCTCCTATGTGATAAAATATCTCTCACGCAGTTAGTCTCATAGCCGATATAGTCAGAGATAGGTTGGGAGAAAACTATCATCCCAATCATCATTGGGAGTCGAGGCTCGTGAGGTTCTTCTGTCTTGCCTAATTGGCTAGATGACTAAAAATTTTTTTGCTTTAATAGAAGCTCATTCATATAATAAACAGAAAGAAAAAATCGCTTTTCGAATAACTATAAAAACAACCAAGATATAAGGTATTAAAGATTTTTCTCCATCTCTTTCTATAGCAAAACGGCAATTTACAAGGAGTTTATATGGCCGTACTCAACTATGACGTCACGGTTGATGTCGGATCTCTCTGTCTAATCGCCTTCAAATTAACAACTTAAAATGCTTGTATCTAATGTATTTTTAAGCCGATTTTAATTCAAATTTCACAGATCTGCATCTTTTTCTACGGTATTTTAATATTTAATGACGAGACGTAAAAATTTGACTTCAGTCATCATCCCAATAATGAAGAGGCAGCTCTTACACAAGACGTGTACCTGTCCTTACGAATACTCTTGTAGGTATCTGCCAAATGAATCGACCAAAACTTATAGTCGATGAACATAATTCCGTATTTCTTCATCAAGGCATATTCAATAATAATGACGTGTTGCACAAAAATTGCCACTGTTCTATTTAATTAGATTCAATCTTTCTTAATGGGATTAACTATTCTTGGGCGTGCAAAACATTCGAATTCACAAAAAATATGTTGAAAAGCGTGTTAAATGAGCAGAAAACCAAAGAACAGTAAGCTAAATATAATGAACGATTCGGAAAATATACATATTTCCCCAGTAACAGATAATTTCAAAGTAATAAGCGTAAATTGCTACATTAAGCAAGAATCTTTTTAATGATTCCCGGATTTTTTGTATTTCCGAATAATTTCCGACGGAGAGCTGGATCGTGCAAAATTAGAATTCCGTTTCCAACCCCGTTTTCAATCCTCGCAGGTTACCGGGACTTTTTCTTTCAACAGAGAATTGGGTTGGAATTCCAATACGGGCCAAATATTTACTACCGATACAATATGTAACGGGCCTGAAAGTCCGAGGCACGACCGTTATTTCAGGTTTTCATTACACAGACAAGATACGTAGCAGTTTCCTTCAGGTCCGATTCCATTTCATCTTATGTTTTCTAACGAAAATGTTTCTGGAGGATGACGGCCATGTTTCTTTAGTGCTTAAGATTCAATACAGAAAAACAAATTAAGTTTAATTGAAATCTATTTTTCTAAATTTGGGCAACAGAGTAATAAGTCATCCGGTCACAGCGTCCTAAAGATGCGATTTCGTGACTCGCGGGTGATCGTAGCCGCACGACGAACGGCTGCTGATGCGAATTGTATGACATGTATGGCGATGACAGTCTTCGGCTGCACGCACGCGTCCGTCGTGCCTTTGGAAGCGGCGCCATATATTTTCATACTCTGAATATTGTCACAACAGCCGCGCACAGCAGCCTACAGCTTGCACCAGCCGTGCATGCAGCTTGCACCTTTAGCAGACGATTGCAATCCACTGTTTATGTTTTTTTTTCAACTAAGTTGGCAAACAAGCAAACTGCCCACCTGATAGTAAGTGGTAACAGTCACTTATAATACATGGCTTTGGTGACATTCGCAGCAAAACTGCAACCCCCACAAGAACCACAGTGTACTTTGCCAACATGTGACATCAGATGTAAAGTCACTGTTAGCGACATAGGTGGGATCAGAATGATAAGCGCGAGTTGTAATTTCAAAAACAACGGTAACCAAGACATCGTCATAAGTTAAAATTATGGTTAAAAGTGATGGGTACAAAAAGAGTTCGGTTGGCCACATCCTCCCCTCTCGTATAGAAATACGTAAAATCAGGCATGTGGTGAACTGCAGGCAGGCAACTGAGGCAGCAGAGCGGATTAGGGAAGATGACCCATCGGCAGACCCCTGCCGTCGTAGGAGGCCAGGACGAAGGAGGCGACAGTTCGCTCGCCTTCTTCCTCCTGACGGTAACCAGCGGGACGGGCCAGGAAGGCCCGAGTCGTGCATTGCACAGGGCACCGCCAGTCATCAATGCTCTTAATGCCCAGGAGCATCGCCGACCTTCCCGTTTTGGGGAGGCAAAAGGGGCTCGCCGTAGGCGAGCGGACGCTGACGAGGTCATGGAAGTGTCCGAAAGGGTTCCCATGGCCTTATCCGGCCACGACGCGTCCCTCCTTGGCGTATCCTCTTCGTCTAATGACGGGGAGGATGCGGCGGTGATGGGCGTGCTGGTGCCAAGGTGTATTTGAGGGGGCATCGTTGGGTTTTAGTCGGTAGGCCGCGGTCCCCAGTAATCGCGGAGAGCCCGACATAACCTCGCGTTTTTCCAAGCGCGAGGTATGCGTAACGCACTTCCCAACGTAAAAAAATCCCTAGGTGATAAGGGTGGCCATCTCTCTCCAGAAATTGTTGATTCATCACCCCACCAAGGGGCTCGAGCCTACCCTAAGTTAGGGTGTTAAGGCCTTAGTCAACCACGCTAGCCCAGTGCGGATTGGTCGACTTCACACACACCTTTGAATTTCTTCACAGATGTTTGTAGGTTGCCTCACGATGTTTTCCTTTACCGTAAGAACGTCGGCAAATGTACATATGAAATTCGAAAAACGAAAAACACACTGGCACATAGGAGGATCGAACCACGGACCTCCCGATAAGAAGGCCAGTGCCGAGTCCCCGGTGCCACCGACGCTGAACGACGTATAAATTTCTTTTCAGGGCTCTTCACAGAAGCTTGCAACCATTTAGATTTCAATTCTTTTATCGGTAAAGTCACAACCGCATCATATCATAATATGGAATTTGGCTCCCATTTTCACATTAAATGTGTTGTTTTTGGTGGGATACCTACTAACACGGGCCAGTGACTTTTTGATGAAGAATGTATTTACCGCCGGGCCTATTGACATGTTCACGGAATTTTTAAAAAATGCGGAAATCTACAGTTAAAAATAATTAAAGTCATCGGCAATTCACTCAAATAATATTTTAATACAAATATGGACTACGAAGAAGGTCATAACTGATGTGTAATTTTGAATGGTCATTTGTCAATGGTCCTAATTTGTCAATTTGACACTTTATTTATTTGTCATTGTTTAAGTTACATTATAAGTTCGTTTGTCGATTAATTATCTCAACAACAAAAATTACCCTAAAAGCTTACAGCCAATCTCTGTCCACAATAAAATAAACATTGTCAGGTTGGACATCGCAATTTCACTGAATATGTTACTATTAACATGCAAACAATGCAAGCAATCAATGATATTATTCATAGGGAATATTAAAATATTATTTCAGCTCGAACCCAACGTTTTAGCCTCTGTTTATACACCCAAACCCTTTTTGATTGTTATATCAACATTGTACGGGCGATAAATTCAAAAACATAATTGTAACATTTTCAATTCAAACTTTTGGGGCTGATCATCCCGTTTGTCTGATGCGCATTGCTATAACTTCCAACTCTGGCTGTACGTAGGTACATGCAGTGTAATTTGCTAAGAATTAATACCAGTGCCTATTGCACAGAAAACATCATTAAGCAGGAAAATCGTTATTCGAATTATAGCTATTTAATGTTTATAAGTCTGAACAATGATTACTTTAAATACCTAGCTAGTTGCACCAAAATATCTCGAGTCCTACGATTTCAGTTTACGTTAGAAACTTCAAAAAAAATTAAATGTATGGCTTAAATTGTTCATTTAACGGTGGAACAACCCATTACTTTAACATTTACTATCAGTTTTGACGAAATCGTAAAACATAAGATGTGTTGCACAAGAGCCTTTTATGTTTCGAAACCTAAAAACATTTTTGAGATTATTACCTAAACGTATCATCACATTTTATTGCGCCCACTGATAAATAAATTAAACTTCCGAATCAATCGTTTATCATTTTTTGTTATTTTTGTTGTAATTTTTGTGTAAGTGGATATTGTTTGTGTTTAAACTTATCATTTTGATTCGGATTATTAACAGCAAGAAAAATCCAACGAAAATTCAGATTCATACTACTACCTACTTATCTGCATCCTGAATACGGTTCTAGAACTTGAAGTGAACTTCGCAAAGGAAGACTAGTTACTATTTGACCTCTTAGTTCTACAGCTCAGCAAATAATTCTGTTTGTTTGTTAGCCTAAGGAAGTGGCTTTGATTAAGGGTTAATTTATATAATACATTTGAAAATTTTCACGACTCGATTGATATATACCATTATAATGTAACCATGTAAAGTAAGTGCAGCGTCAAGCAATACCACTCTAGTGTCGCTCGTAATAGCGGCGGTTTTTATAGTAGTAATGTAAATCTTAACGCTGCGTTTGTTTGAGATTTACTGTAAGAATCTGACAGAACCTGTCAAAAACGAATTCTTTCGGCGGCTGAACTGTACAGCAGTAGTAATAGTCAGCTGGACTATGGTTGTCACCTGAAAGTTTCAGTCTTTCAGTTTAATGTCGATTAACTCGGAAAGTATTAGATTTCCACATCCAAGACACACACATACGATTTTATTACAAAACCTGGTCTAAAGTTTGTCTTGGTTTAAGCCTAGTGCGCTTTCACTTGTGTTAATATACATAGAAAGAGACAGTATTAGGTTTAAAACAGGACGAAGCTTAGACCATGTTCAGACCATGTGTTATAATAAGACGCATACGGACTTATTACAAAACCTGGTCGAAACCTGATCTAAAGTTAGTCTTGGTTTAAACCTAGTGCGCTTTCACTTGTGTTAATATGAATAGATAGAGACAGCGTCAATTTAGTCCTGGTTTAAACCAGGACTAAGTTTAGACCAGGACTAAGTTAAGACGGATAGGGTCCATCTAATCTCTTATCTATATTCCTCTTAAATATTATTTCAGCATTCAGTTACACCCGGTATATTCTTTATTGTACACAAAATATTACACTGAAACATAATACAGACAGGACGTCTAAACAATCTCTATAAACGAGATCTCTTCCAGTCAATCTCACTAGATGTTTAGAAAGATTAGTACTTATAGGTACTTATAGGTATATTGCGGGAAATGTAAAATAAAGATCAAGTAATTTCATATCAAGATCAGTAATTAATTATAATAATTAAATATGGCTGTAACTAACCAATTACATACATATTATTACGAATACATACATATATGTATATTTATTTGAAAATGATTGAATTCAAAAATAGCGAATTTAGAAATTCGTATTGGAATCTTACGATTTTTTATGTGAATTTGAATTGTGTTCTTTGCATGTAACTACCTACTTATAATTTAATTAGTTTAACTCTTTTTCTTTGATGTTAAATAAATATTGTAATACTAATAAAGAGAGTATCCAAGGTAAGAGGTGCCGAAAACCGAAGCATAGGTTACCTACCTAGTTCGGTAAGAGATGCTACATGTTTATGAAATGTATTACTTAGATATAACAATATTATTATTAATTTTACATACTTAGTTTCATTTGTCCAGCTGCACTCCAATAGTTTCAGAAAACAATTTATTATGTTCAACAATGTATGCCTCAAAATTGGTAGAAGATTCGATATACTCGAATTTCTTATGGCGGCGCTTCCTAAAAAATAATGCTAACATACACATCCTCAACATTCAATTCAGCTGATAAGTAGGTACCTACCTAATTCCCGGACAGAAGTGCGACATCACGGGCTTCGCATAAATCCCGTGAAAAACGCCAATCGCTCAGTGTGACATCACGCGCCGCCGAATATGCAGTCTAACCACCCCTCGCAGTCAAAGTTCGTACCTAGCTTTAAAGTTAATTAAGTGTCTCCGCAACTCCTCCATTCTGTTTTGTAAGATATGTGGCGCATGGGATGGACTAGATTGGCAGTTTACCAGTTTTCGCTGTTGTCTAGTTGGCGCTATAACAAAGTTTGCGTTAAAATAGCGTAAGCACTTTCGCCCGGCATTGTTTCTGGAACTTTCTAGCTGGCATACGTACAGGCTCCCGGGGGCTCTTTAAACGGTGAATATTCGTTGCTCGCTAATTATACGCGTGGCAAGTTGTGTGCTGTGTATTTTTTTTTGGGTATGTTTTTGTTAATTTTCTGAGTAACATGTTCTGTTCAGCTTTATTCCCCACGATAGAAAATATTTTACAAAAAGTAAAAACGACTTCAAAAGCATTTAACAATAATACCTATAAGATAACACACCACACAACATAGATTTTTAGTGTTTTTGAAGCCGGTTTTTATTTTTTAACAAACTTCCAAAAGGGAGGTGGTTGTTTTTTCGTGTATGTTACGCGATTATTCCGCCAACTTTTGAACCGATTTTCAAAAAATCCTTTTGTCATTTCAATATTCAAAATAGTGTACCTAGGTACTCCTTTTTTTCCGAGAGGAAATGCGTGACCGCACCTTACCCGCCGTCGGCTAGACGGCGAGCGTGTGACGGCGAGCGCTTGTGCCCGGCTCTCTCCCGGTAAAGAGCCGGGTATACCCACTAAAACCCCCCGATGGTCTCCCAGCCTTTTTGGGCGTGTGTGGTGGGCCCATAATGCGACACCAGTACTCACGCGTCCGGGCTAGCCACTCGCCAAGGTGGGGATTGTGTGAGAACACCAGGACAATACCCCAGACAGAGAAGCCTTACGGCGGCATGCACAGGACCGGCGGATGCAGGGTCATCAGACGGGCATTGCTTGCGCGAATGCCCGCCTTCTCCTGCCTATTCGTCTGCGGCGGAGGGGAGCGGCCTGAGAATCTACCCCCCGCTCCTTTTCCTCAGCCTCCTTCTGTGAGATGACGTCTTCGCAGAAGGAGGCGTCAGCCCCCCATTCCGCCTCCAAACGCGGCGATAAGTTCGCCGCGCCGCCAGACCCAGGTGCTCGGCAGAGTCGTCGGGAGCGTCGCAGTGATGACACTGCGGCGTTTCCTCCCGACGCGTGACCCGGTGTAGGTAGTGACCAAAGCAGCCATGTACGGTCAGTACTTGCACAATGCGGAATGTGAAACTGCCCTGCCGGCGCCCAACCCGCTTCTCCAACACCGGACAAATCGTCCGGTGGCCGGCAGCTGGGAAGGTGAGTAGGTACCTCACCCCACCGGTGCACTACGAATCTGCTCCACTTCTTGAGGAGCGGATCCTCTCCCCGTTCTTGTACAGCAACCTGATGCCGATACACCTCCGTATGGACGCGTGCATCGACATCCCATGGCGCTTGACCTTCAAGAACGCAGGTCGGCGTGGCACGGTCCGGATTGCAATGATCCTCTGCGGACGTCGCAAGAGAGGCACCGTATGGGGGGAGAGGCACTCCGCCCATATCGGGTCACCGTATAGTGCCATCGACCGTATTACCCCATGATACAGTCGACATCACGCCGATCCTGGTCTTCCCACATTAGGGAGAACCCGCCTGAGTGTGGCTGCGGCGGCATACAGCCGTGGAGCGAGCAGCTTAAAATGGCCGCTGCAACAAAATGGCGGATAACGTATTTTTGTACAATCTCCACAATATGGATTTCAAATAAAACAGTTTGAATTGAAATTCAAGATAGCCGCCGCACCAAAGTAACATTACATATTTTAGTATAACCCCCAATATGGGTATCAAATGAACGAGTTTGACTGGAGACTACTGTACATTATGGAAAAAATCAAATCCAAGATGGCCACCGTCATAAAATGGTGGATTAGTTACATATTTTTGTACAAACCCCACACTATGGCTATCAAGGAAAAAAATAGATACAAGATGACAATCACAAAATGAATAATTATTAAATAAATTAATAGTGAAAACCATTTTTAAGAACCAGATTTTATTGAAATGCTCTAAAAAGTGGAAAATAAACTTTGCATTATATTATTCGTAGATTGGTAAATCTCGGTAAAAAGGTTATCATTAAATAATTGTATCATTTAATAAAGAAGAGTATAATTTCCACTTTCTAGAACATTAAGAAAGGCTTGTTTTTAATGAAAATATTCTACCTATTTCGTTAATAGTAAAAACAAATAAACACTTATGCGTTTTAGATAAACAACTAAGTCTTATCGGGCTTAAAACAACAACAAAAAAATCACTATCATCATGGATCCGTCACAAGCTAATTGAAAAACGTAGTCGACCAATTAATTAAGGCGGCGGCCATTTGCGGGCCAACGTTAACCGTATAGGAATAGTCTGCGAAGGGTCAACACTGAAAAAGTGAGTAAATAAACGAGAAAGCCCCGGGCAAAGGTGAAAAATCCCGGACAAACCGCACTGAAATCACTCAAGCTAACGGCATACAGAGATCTGCACTTCGGCGCTCGTGACCTGTGACTGGGCCATTTTTCCCGGGTACTGCCGCGCAAATAGGCTCGTCGTTGGGGGCGTAGCAAGGAGATGATTCATGTTTGATATGCTTAAGAACTCCTTTAAAAGTTTATGCTCTGCGTGTTACAGTATCAGGTGTGTAGTTATGTGTCTTATTTAATTGCATAACCATTGATAGATGGTAAGTTTGAATACAGTATAGTTTCTTAGGCTTTCGGAGCTTCTGTATTTCATCTGAAGAGATCTATGCAACCTTCATTGCTCGAGGTATGTAGTATAATATAGTATGGCCTAGAAATGTTTTTTTTTTATTTTACATACAACAGGGAAGCTCTTGGCCTTCATCTCACCTGATGCTAAGTGATGATAAGGCCGAAAGTGGAAGCGAGCTTCACCAGAACAACTGAAGAACTGTCTATCTTACCCCTAATTGTCGGAACACAACAATGCTATAAACATTGTCATTATGGCGACAAACTTAGGTAAGATGGTGGTAGCTAGCTAGGCGGGCTCAGAAGGCCTACCACCAAATCGAGCAGAAATTTTCTGCCCCTATGGGAAATCGAACCCCGTATCTCCCGATCAGCACCCGGTGGTCTCAAATACTAGATCACGGAGGCGATTATTGTAACTCATAATTATGTCGATGAGGAAATTCAATGACAAGAATAAACATAGTATGACATGTCCGACAAAAAGAAATTGTTTGTGAATTAAAACACGTTGATTGGTTGTCGGGCTCTTGAGCCCGCCTTAGCTACCACCATTTTACCTAAGTTTTACAAATATTTGCAATATTGTTGTGCTTCGACCAACAATTAGGGGTAAGATAGCCACTTCTTTATGTAGATGTTTGTTTTTAGTGTACCTTTACCTTTAGCTGACAACCTTAGTTGCATGTAGAAAATAAATACTAATAGGATAAAGCAGGCCAGGTGTGTGCTACGAGACTTTTGCTATACAGGGTGTCCCTAAAACAATGGATAAACCTGTAACTATAGATGGACTTTATCATGGCCTCTCTTACCACAAATTTTGACCTAGGTTAAAATATCACGGTTCCAGAGATATTTATCGTTTTTGTATTTTTCGAAAATTTCCGAGTGCGATTAGTTTATATGTTAATTTATTAGTGCCATTTCTACAAATGGAGAAATTTTTCAATTTAGTTTTTTTTTCATTTCACAAGCGATAAAATATCGATAGCTATCAAAAACAAAGATTTAAATTTAACAAACTAGCGTAAATGTATAAAAAAATTAAAACACAGAAAATTAAAAATGAAATTAATATTATTTCATGTTTGATCAGCTACAGTGTAAAAAAAATGTAGGGTACTCATCGTGCCCATCATCTTAAAAACTTGCTTAGCTATTCTTGATTCCAAAAAGTATCATAAGCCTAGGCATTCTAAATATTTTTAATTTCATGACTACTTGAATAGAAAATAGTATAAAAACATCAAAAAAATGTTTTAGTAGTAAGTAATAATTACTCTAAGCTTCTGTGTTAATATAAAGGTATAATGAGCCTAGCCTTCTGTATTTTTTAATTGCATGCTACTTAAAGAGTATGAAAATTTCAAAGTACTCGGTAAAAAACACATTTATTCTTATAAAAATCAAATTGACCTTGCGCCCTTATACACGTCCTAAACCTTTTAATAAAAGAAAGAATGTTTGATGCGGTGCGCGTAACCCGACGTTTTGATGTAAGCATTTTGGATGCGAGTCCGCAAGTCCGCCATCGAGAATACTGACATCGCAAACACAAGGTGTTTTAGACACCACCAATAAAAAATCTAAGGGATTTAAATCCGGTGATCTCGGCGGTCATAAAATAGAAAATAGGTGGAATTTTCAAACGGTATAGCCTAACATCCTGAGGTGGGCACGGCCCATTCGGCCCCCTCTCTAATATACGCCTATGAGTGTATATAAAATAACATTTTATACCCACGCACCATTCTCACACACCTCACTCGTAGAACAAAATGGGGGAAGACCCACTCAACATATCTGGGTGCATGGTAAGTGCCCCCGCAAAGACGAACAAAGCGAACCTACCTTTTCTCGATACGCTTCGTCGTTTTTTTTCGAACCCTCATAATTTGAGTTTGTATTATACCAGAGCCATTTGACTTAGAAAATTTGACATTGTGAAACATTAAACTCAAATGTTAGTCTGAATTCTGGTTTTAAGCAACTACGGCATCTGGTTTCTCCAACAATACTCAGAAGACACAGACAGACCTAGAAAGTTTATAAGTGAAATGTGTAAAAATGAAATATAAAAAAAAATTTGTTTGTAGCGAAAGTTTGTAAAAATCGTCACATTTTCACACTACATAATATGTAGCCCGTTTGATGATTATCTTAGACGAGATTTGTATCCAACAATAAGCTTACGGCACTTAGTATTTCATTACGACCAATGAATATCTCAATTTCGTGGTTCGTTTCACTAACTTGTCAACTTTAATTAACTATGCCTAAACAAATTCTCAATTTTATCATAAAAGTACAAAGTAATTACCGCCAATAAAATCCTTCTCCAAGTTTACAGCTTTTACGTTATTTGATTTTGGAGTAAACAGGCGAGAAATTGAGTTTATTAAGTGATTTTTCCCCTTCTGTTTTAATTAACGTAAAAAAGGTATTCGGAAAATGCTCCGTTGTTCTGTCGCCTAAATTCGTGTCTGGCAGCAGGCCTATGGCTTTGAACAAATAAAAACCAGAGCCGTTTTAGGACAGCGTGAACCCACACTGCTTCGAAATTGAATTCCAAAAAACTGATTGACGTAGTTACGAAGCAACTGACACTGACGGCCGCGTTCTTTTTCAACGGCAAATGAAAACACATGCTAGTTTGTTTGGTTTCTATTATTCGCTTTGATCGCTTTTGGGATTTCGCAACCTAATGTGGTGAATTTGTGTAGTACTCGAGCAATTATACTGCCGTTATTTTTCGGTAATAAATATAAAGACCGATAATATGGAAATTGTATTTTACTTTAAGTAATATATTATACCTTAAGTAATGTATTTAAGCTAGTCGTAGAGCTAAAGTAGAGCTTCAAAAATAGCTCGCAATATCAATGCTTTATGTGTACAAGTAATAAACGCATCATACGTTTTTGGTTTAATCGCTTTCGTAAGTAGTAGAAACTTGATGAATGCCTTTATTCCATCTAGATCTGTCAATAAGGTACACCGGTGAATTGAATGCCACCGTAGTAAATGATTCATATCAAACTACCAAAAATTTTAATTTTATTGGTTTGACGTTAACATTATCTCCAAAATTGACCCATTGGCATTAATCGCTAAGTAAAAAGCTTAAAAAATGGGTGCCTTATGGAGCGGATTGTGTTGAAAAATGAATTATTTACGATAATCGCAAGCGAATAACGCAATGGTTGGGTCCAGATCAAACGCCACAACGACGCCCTCAAGAAAACTTACCCATAGAAAAGACAAGTAATGGTAACTCTTTGTTGGTCACATAATGGTACAATTCACTAGTTTCATCAGACCCGGTCAAGCAATAACAGCAGATTTGTCTATCAATCGAAATTAACTGCTATTATACATGATAATGCAAGTTATCCCACTACTTGAGAAACAGTTTTAGCAGTACGTAGCTACAGTTGCGAACCATCTAACCTATTGGCTTCAAAAAACTAGAGAAACTAGGGAAATGTATAAAATTTTACAACAAAGTTCCACAAAGTGTTACTGATTTGACTTTTCATAACTTTAGAGCGGTTTCATTACTTTAGATCGAACATTTTTTGGCCGAATTTCATTTAATAGAAAGCTTTTTGACTATTTTAGTTTCGTCTTTTTTACTTCGTCGAAATGTCGTTTGACACTGTATCAGTTGACCTATTATCAATTTGTTGTTTTTTTCGTTACTCCGACGTTTTATTTGGTCGAAAACGTTTTTACCTAAGTTATGCTCAGCAAAATCAAAATCATTGTTCGAAATATTGTGTTTCCGAATATTCATTACACTACTGTTTTATAACTCCTTAAAAAATTTGAGCACAGTATTTTCGATCCCTAATCTATGCTGTTATTTTTAGCATGCAAGCAAGCATGCAGTTTGATGCTCTGTGTGTGGTCACAATGTCTTACCTAACCTAACCTACAGTGTTATCTTATTAGTTCTTTTCCGTGCGGGGTGCTTCCGCCCTCCGACCCCCCTCCCACTCCAAAGCGGCTGCATCCCCTACCTACCCTCGCTCATGCAAGCAAGCGAGCAAGCAAACAATCAAGCATACATGTAAGATTGTTAGCATATAAGAAAATAAACACAAGCATGCAAGCCATATGCAAGCAAGCATGCAGCATGCAGTTTGATGCTGCGCTCGCTTCGCTCACTCCGCTGTGTGTGGTCACAATGTCAAACCTAATCTAACCTACAGTAATATCTCATAAGTTTTCTCCTTGCGGGGGTTTTTCGCCCCCTGGCTCCCCCCAGCAAGGGAGCTTCTGCCCCCTGAACCCCCCCAGCCACAATTGTGCTGCGCCCCCTGCACCTCCACTCATACAGGCAAGCAAGCAAGCAAACAAACAAGTATACAAGCCTGAAGCATGCAAGCCACCATGCAGCATGCAGTTTAATCCTCTGTGTGTGGTCACATGTCTAACCTCACCTAACCTACATTGATATGCTATAAGTTTTACTCCTTGCGGGGAAGCATGCAAGAAGCATGTAGTTTGATGTGTGATTGATTATAATGAACTCTCCTTACTTATATCCTCCGTAACCTAACCAGCCAAGTCATCATCACATCACAGCTCATATAAGTCCCCAATGAGGGGCTCGAGCCTACCCTATGTTAGGATGATTAGGCCTTAGTCAATCACGCTGGCCCAGTGCGGATTGGTCGACTTCACATACACCATTGAATCTCTTCGCAGATGTATGCAGGTTGCCTCACGATGTTTTCCTTCACCGTATTAGCATCAGACAAATGTACATATGAAATTCGAAACGAAAAACACATTGGTACATGGCGGGTCTCGAACCCCGACCTCCCGATTGGAAGGCAAGTGCCGAGTCCACAGCGCCATCGACGCTCCTTCAAGAATTTCAAGAGCCTACCTGGAGAAGTGTATGGATATATTTTTAGAGGGCGCCTCCATACAGATGCAAGCAGACTTCAGATGTGGGAAGGATCTAATAAAATACTCAATTTATACAAAACATGCAATTTATTCATGAAGTAAAAAACATGAGTGAGGGTTACCTCCATATCGAAGATCTTAATTTTAATACATGACTACTTAGGGTAAAAAAAAACTTTGCACGCACCTTATTAATACATATGTTAGGTATCACTAAATATTAAGTATTGTAGGCTTAACCTCGAGGAACCATCTTCTTCAGTCTGCCCTCCGAACGGCTCCTCCAAGCAACCTCGAATGCAGGTACAAAAAAAAATGGGACGGCGAGTGATACCGCCTTCACTTCAAAAATTTAATCCACGTCGAATCCATGGACTATGTGGTATCCACCAGTTACGTAGTGAGGATTTTAAATGAAATTAAGGGGGATTGAGAGGTTTCCCCGGAATTTCTCAATTTTTAAAACTTAACTTTACTAAACAAGAACTAGGAACCAGTTACAAGGAATAAAAAAAACCCTAAAACAAAATAACACAATGGTTAGATCATGGTCATGTAATGGCGGATTTACGCCATAGCAAAATTACACTGAAAACCACAACTTACCATGTTCTCCATGGGTTTTATAAACAGAAATTAAGAATTAAAGCAGTCCTTCCCATGATGGGTTTGGATAAAAATATTAAGGTCAGCTCATATCGAGCGACTGCTCTTCCACGCTTCAGAACGGGGAAAGGGCCAGATTTAATCGACCTCATCCTGACATTGACAAGTGACAACGTCAAAGCGAAACAACGGGGGTCAACCAAGGAATTGGGCCGCAATTCAGGCACCGTAAATACTATCGATACACAGATCAAAAATACTAATACCGCCACACTAGCTCCACGGATGATCAAAACACAATAATATCCTATCCAGACTCAACATTACCCAAAGCAGAAGTTCACTCAAAGAGATCAAATTGAATGTTTTGTCCACTTGAGAATAGAATTATTATTAACTAAGTAATTAAGAAAATATTAACATAAAATCGGATATAATCCGGTTGCAATTATCTTGGTTCACTTAAAATGTTCATATTAAGACGAAACAAGGGGAAGGCTGTATGGAGCTCCCTTTGCACGCTCATAGAATTAAAAGGTTTCTAGAAAAAGCTACTTCAGATGTTAGATCTGTCATAACAATGATGAATGTTATTTGAGTAATTATATGTTTTTATTTCAGAATTAAAGGAATTTATTAAAGTGAAATTAAGAATTTGTGCTTACTAGCTAGTATTGAAAAAAAAGTGTTACAATATGTTGTTTTGGTGAAACGAAAATATGTCAAATAAATCATCTGGCACTTGAAAACAATTTAAAAGAGACTTCGGGCAATTGTAAAGAAAATATTTTGAACATCGGTGAAACGTAGTTCGGTAAAATTATACTTATATGTGAAATTATATTTCGATGGTCTAAAAATATGTCAAATAATACATATAGTAAAAAAAACGTCGGTCAAATGTTTTCGGTCAAATGTAAATCGGTCAAGAAAATTTCGGACAAGTAATAGATTTCCGTTTAGAGCGCATGTAAAAAAAGACTCTTATGAGTAATAACGCATTATTCACGGAGGGATTAAAGCAGTGTCTCACGACATGGGCGTCATTTGAACCGTGAGCGTAACGAGGGACTCTAGAGTTAACTCTGGAGTGTAGCAGGGGAATTATTTAGAGTTCCGAGTGAATCGAGGGGCTCAAGTCACCCAAGACGAAGACACGGCTTTATTCCAGTGAAACAATAAAAACTCAGGGGTCATAAATAAAGCGTACGTTTAAAGGAAAACAGTAAGGATTTCTGAAATATTTCGTGAACATGCAATAGTAAAACCGTTTGCAATTTCACTATCACTGTTTCTCGACTTCTGAAAACAAAATGCAAAGCTTCTGTTAGGCACGTTTGATCAATGATTCTATAAACAAATTACAGTACAACATCAAGATTCATAATGGACATCGCAAAACATCGGAAACAATCACCTAACTTATCAAAGACAATTGACAAAAAGTAGTAAGGCCTTAATAGTAGATTTTACAACAAGTGCACAAAACGAACCATTTTTATCCGAGACAGCAGAAATAGATAGTAATGTCGAAGATAAAATGGTTTTGTGGACGAGTTATAAACTCTGCTTTTCACTTCGATTGGGAGGAAATAAAGCACTCGACAGAACAACTGAAAATCGAATACTTTAAATCAATTTTTTTCTGTAGATATTTACCAGTCAGTATATTTTTAATAAATTTTAGGTATATAATTTTCATGCAACTAATTGTTAAATATTTTCTTGCAGTTATTTTCATTAAAAAAAGGGGCAAATAAAGATATTGCTGTATAGAAAATTTCGCTATGGCTGTAAAGAAATGTTAAAATGGAATGTATTTTTTTTTATAATTCGACACTAGGAGAAACTGTTTCTTCGGGAGGGAAATACTGTTTTCGTCCCTCTGTTCAGATCAAGCGTACTTCTGGAGCTAGAAAATGTAAATGACCTTCCCATAAGCTTGTTGTTTGTAGTTGCAGCCTAATTTTGCCGAGGCTACTTATAAAAGTTGAGAGATTTTAAATTTCTGGTCGTACTCTATGTACGTGCACATAGAAATGTACACACAGCAACACGCCACACATAACATGTTGTCCATGAGACGCTCTTATGTCGCTCGTAATAGCGACGACCTTCGTAATGCAAATGTAAAGCTGACGCGACGTAAAGTTGAATGACGTGTTGCTGACAGTGCCATGTAAAAACTGACTTCAAAAAAAATATTTGACAAAAAATTAAAACCGACTTCAAAAACACTGAAAGTTAAAAATATTATAAGAATAGGTACAGACAACATCACACTTCTATATTGAAGTCGGTGCCAAACGATGATCTCCTAGAAAGTCTTAAAATTTGTCACTCAGAAGTGTGATGTTGTCTGTACGTATTCTTACTTATATGATTTTTAACTTTTCAGTGTTTTTGAAGTTGTTTTTTATTTTTTGTAAAATATTTTTTAAATTTACCTTTTTAGTGAAAGACTCTCTTATATAATACCGTTTCCTTCGATTTTTATGGGATCCCATTATCAGATCCTGACTTTGGTGACCTTGGGTCTACTCTAGGTGTATACTCTATCGAATACAAAAAGAATTTTGAAAATCGGTCCACAATTGGCGGAGTAATCGCGTAACATACACACAAAACACGTTTTACACCCCTAAAAATTAAAGAGTTTTCCTCGATTTTCATGAGATCCCATCATCAGACCACGTCAGGAGTATAGTTTATTAGATTTCGAAAAGAATTTTGAAAATTGGTCCACAAATGGCGCAGTAATCGGGGGAACATACATAAAAAATAGATACAGCCGAACGTAGAACCTCCTTCTTTTTCGAAGTCGATTAATAAAACGGCAATTTCCTACCCCTATTACTTTATTAAATTGACACTTTTCATCATTAGCATCGGAAATATATGCAAGCCGAAGTGAATTCCACCAAACTCCACAGAATCTTATTGAAGGCGCTTTGGACAAAGTTAGCGTTTTCAAATCGAGTTAAGATCCATTAACTATTCGTGGTTTAATTTTCTCAGAGATGAGGTTTTAATTCCACTTTCTCAAAAGTTGCTTTCGGGGAACTTGGGTCGACTATTCTTGTTTATTAAGGATAAACGGTGGTCTTTTTGTTTGTAGTACTATTTTTGATCTTTTGTTTCGCTCTTATTATTTTATTATAGGAATTCTATATTTTCCCGTAGTAATGAAATTTCATGCTATAAAGTAAAAGGTTTTACAAAAAATCGCGTTGAAATACGTTAAGCAGTTTCTGGCGTGATACTCAAACAAAAAACTAAATTTCAATGTAATTTATAACGAACTTATATAATAATTGTAATCAAATGTTATTAAATAAAAAAAGAATGACTACAAAAAAAATTCAACCCCTATTTCATATTTCTATGAGGAAAATTTTCATAAATGCTAAGGCACGTGTCCATTTATTTGTAATTGTCGCTTAAATACGAAATTTATTGCTTCTAGCTTCAAAAACTTTCAACCCCATTTTCACCTCCTTAAAGGATTAATTTCGAAAATTATTTATTACATGACACCTACAGTATAAAATCAATATCCTTTCAAAATTTTAAACTTCTATCGTTAGTGGTTTATGATGGAGGTTGATAGAAATGTCAGTCAGGACATTGCCTTTTGTTATTGTAGTATCTCTCTTTTGTGTTATATTGTGTTTATGATTACACAATTTTAGCATCTTTGTATGTACTCACAATGTTTTTCTTGATAGTAAATTTACAGTACTTTTTAAATTGTTTAAATATTTTATTTTAATTAATAATTTATAATAACAGAAAACTCCTCGTGCTTTTACATTCAAAGCGTCGAAATTCACGGCTTGTACACAAGAAACTTAGTCATCTCATATGAAATGGATACGAAGTTATTCGCATTTTGATTAGCTCACGTATCAGCTGGGGCCGATGTGCCAAGAGCATTACAAATCACTAGAGATATCCAATCCCGCAAGTTTCAGACATCCATTCAAATCGATTTTAAATGCTGGCTGCACGAAGGCATCAAATTAATTTGCATACGAAATTTCGACCGTTACGCCATTGAGTTATGGCAAAGTTACTCGTAATTGCGGGCGTTGGCGAATTCTGAATCGGATGAGCAGTGCAAAGTTGTTGAGTACAATCATCGCGTTGTACACCTTCTTTTTTTGTTGTTTAAATCCCGTAACACCCTGTTACGGGATTTAAACAACGGATAATGTTCAAAAATAATTTATACCCATAACTAAGGATTAAAGTGTCCCTTCCCCAATTGAATTTTTAGAAACTTTCCTTAAAAGCTGTTGAATACGATCATAGCGTTGATACTCTCATTGTACACATTGTACATGGTCTTTTTTTTTTGGGGCGTCTATTGAAGGCAGGACGATCAGATACATGAAACACTATAGATTAGCAATTATAAAATATAAAAATTAATTATACCCGTAACTGGGAAATTTTACTTCACCAAAGTTAGTCGATTTTAATTCTTTTATTTGTAAGCCCAATGTCGCGTAGCGGGAGGCTACGGTAAAAAAAAACAAAGTATTATAGGTAAGAGTATATATATTTATAAAAAGAGAAAGGCAAAAGCGTTAAAAGGACATGACTGTGAAGGATTTACTCGTAAAATTAACTTACAAACTATTTACAAAAAGAAATGTAGCCTGGCCAGGGGGGAGAGAGAGGGAGGGCGAGGGTAGCCTTAGGTAGCAGCAGGCAAATGGTTGGTAGCTTCGGAAGCTGTGGGCAGGCGTAGGTGGGTAGGCAGGTAGGCAAGCTGGCACTAGCAGGACTGATAGACAGACGGACATGGCGAAATAATAATGTATACTTTCCTCGTTGACTACGAAACCCTAACAACCGAAGGAAACAGCGATTGAATCGAATGTTGTACAATATTTCAAATTTAGGATGTTATAGCTAATGTGCGGGAAAAGTCCCATTTAGTTTTGATTCCAACTGGCGTCAATAAAAACAGCAATACCATAAGACCCCTTTTATTAATCCTTACAACCGTTATAGCTTTATCTACTTGCGACAATTTTTTTTAAAGTAACTAACTGGATCTCCTACTTTTACAATCGTTGCAGAACAAATCCATATCATTGTTCGGCTCTCACAAATGATGGTTGCGTTTGATTAGATCACGTATTCGTGGAGTACGAGAGCAAGCCATTATAAATTCCTAGTTGGGAAGAGTTCAAGTGCCGGCAGTGAGTTAAAGTAGTGCATCAACTTTTGTTAGTGTGTTCGCTTTTAATATTCTACGCTCATCATGAAGGAAATGGAATAGGGAATTCTCGAAGTTAGAAATGTTACATCATATAATGATAGTTATTTTGACGACAAAGAATAATAATTAGTAGGTAATTCATTTACGACAGATAGAGAAAACTTCATTTGATCCCTTAAGTTAATGAATAAAGAAATAAAATTGTTATGTATATGTCGCGGCCATATCGTAAAATTGACCACTTCATGATGTGGCCGGCCATTTCACGAAATGGTTGTATTTCATAAAATGCTCAACTAAAACTGATCATATCGTTTAAACGTCAACGTTTAATGATATGTTCATCCACGTTTGGCCATATCATTAATGTAGTGTTCATGATATCCAAGGCTTAATAAAAATCCCAAATAAGCATGAAACAAGCTAGCAGCGTGATCGCAAGCATGCAACATGCAGTTTGATGTATGTGGTCACAATATCTATCATTTATCGAAACAACTGTCCGCCGCCATTATGCATCACCGAAACAAAATGATATCAGCGCCTCTAGCAGTATATAATGTAATTATTTTACGATATGATCACCAAATTTTTGGACACATAATGAAGTAGCCAAACGTAGCTGTCTATATCGGTAAATGTTTGATTATTCATTGATCCGGCAACATCACATCATGATGTGGCCAGACGATTTTGGACATTTCATGAAATGGTTGGCTACAACATGAAGTGCTCAATTTTACGATCTGGCTACGACATATATACCAAACCACGTCGGTTACTTTCCTGCAAATAGGTTTGTTTACGTTCATCGAACTGATGCTCAGTTTAGTGAGTCCGCGAGCTATAACATACTGCAAAACGTCAGCAGCACGTAGCAAGCGCTAGCAGCGAGGCTGTACTGGCGCACTGGAAGCACGTTTTTTCTTAAATTATGGAAATGGAACATCATGAAAAAATGTCCACATAGACAACACATTGTCTGACGCCGTGCGTTTATTGTAATTTATATTCCTTCAGCACCGTGTGTTGAATACAAAACTACATTATAAGATTATTATAACAGTAAAAGACATAATACCTACAACTACGAATATTAGTTCGAAGATCGGATAGCCGGCTACTGCAGAGGAACAGTGAGTCGTACTCAAATTTTCTTTTGTGAGTTTTGTCCGAAACGGTCTTCAAATCAAATTCCTATATTTTTCTTTTATACAGATTTTATACAACTCTTTCTGTCGAATAAACACAAAAGTAGGTAAAGCTGAGTGCCATTGCATCGCCCAATGCTATTTTCAGACAATTGGCTCGTAACAAAGACACAGATGATGTGACATGAGATTTCTTTTTCATCATCTGACGTATATACGCTCACTCTTCGGTACAGGTCCAGGAAGGGAAAATTGATCCCTTATGCACCACGCCGACCCAGTGTGGGTTGGGTAAGGAACATCCGAGCCTCGTAACTGGTAGATTGTACCGCGAACAAATGAGGATGGCTTGGGTCACCCAAGATATTATCCGAACTGGTCTAGTTTTAAGCTTTTATAATTTAAATAAGAATAGTGAGCCATTTATACATAAGTATACGTATTGGTAAGTATAATGCCTGCCTACATGAAAAAACAATGCAAACACAAATGACCAGCTAGCTCATTGTTGTTACTGCCTCGTCGGACTAATTGCTCACAAGTGTGACTGCTGATTCGAGGTCCCGGGTCGGGCAAGGCTTATTAAGGCTTTATTCTGTTGAGGAAATTTATAGACGCAGCTACAAGTCTGCACGATAAGTGCCCGGAAAGTGGCGAAAGGAATGTGTGTATTTGAAACATTTTTGCCTAAACATTTGGGAGACAACTGGCGTGACGAAATGTATGTACGAGTATGTATTTTTCTAGCGAAAAAAGGTTTAAGCTCGATGCATTCTTATTTTTGAACAGAGTTGGAAATTATGTAGTTAGACTTTTTAAGTGTAATCAAATACGGTCTCATATTTAATAAAGAATGCATGGATGAGCCAGATAAAAGATAGAATGTATTTTATAGCAAGTTTATAATAAAAGTGTGATAGTCCTATACGATTTATGTGCGATCCTGAGTACGAACTGGAATACATTTGCAATAATTCTTATTTAAGGACAATTTACACAACAGGAAAGTCGTACCTTATCGCATTAAGATTCGGGTCGACATGAATGAACAGTAAAAACGGAGAATCGAGAGATGTCGCAGAAATATGTAATAAAATTATGAATAATTTATTAACGATTATTATTACCCACTTCGTTGTGATTTACATATTAAATTTTATATTGATACTAGTGGGCCCGGCAGACGTTGTCCTGCCCGATTGTTGTACATATAAACCTTCCCTGAACCTATTCAAATACACACAGAAAATTTCGTAAGAATCTGTCGAGCCGTTTTTGAGTTTTGGCGAGACTAACACACAGCGTTTCATTTTTATATATAAGAAGAAGAAAAGATAAGTTGCACAATAAAAAGTCAAGAAAAGCCAAAGCAAGTCAAAGCCTCCCTTTTTAACCGCCTCCGTGGTTTAGTGGTTGAGACCACCGGGTGTTGATCGGGAGGTCCGGGGGTCAATTCCCCATGGGGGCAGAAAATTTTCTGCTCGGTTTGGTTGGTGGTAGTGCTTCCGAGCCCACCTGGCTAGCAACCACCGTCTTACCAAAGTTTGTCGCCATAATAACAATGTTGTGTTCCGACAATTAGAGGTAAGATAGCCAGATCCTCTGTTGGGCATTGGCTACCTCAAGATTTCCCGCGACCTTCACCAGATTTTCGATTTTGAAGTACTACTTGAAAGTAAACAAGAATACTGCAAATATTCAAATACAAATCATACACTTTCCTTTTTAATAAATATTCTGAACAGTGGTTAAGTGGTGGTTGTCTTAGATTTTTCAAATTCGTTTTTATTTCTTTATTCAAATATTTTAGCTAAGGCACGGGCATTTTCTTACAAATTCCACTCGTGCACTCTCATTATTATCATAATTTCAGCCAAGAGAGGCTCACTGGTGGAGAGAGTAGGTCTTCCCAAGGATCTGCGATCGGTCCTGCACCTGCACTTCTTGCATCCAGTGGCTTCCATTGACATTTATTTGGTAAATGTCAATGGAAGCCACTGGATGCAAGATTGGCTTAATTTATGTAGGAGTTACGTCTCCTGGTAACGTGTCCACCACTCGAGGACCTTTCTGCGTTCTTATTCACATTTTAAAACTTATCATTTCAATCAATATAAGTTGCTAGAAACGTCTTGTTTATTACAAAGACAGGGTAGGTACACAGCTGCTCTACATACATTTTAGGATACACCTGCATACGTCTGCGAAGAAATTCAAAGGTGTATGTGAAGTCGACCAATCCGCACTGGGCCATCGTGGTTGACTAAGGCCTAAAAACCCTAACTTAGGGTAGGCACGAACCCCTAGGTGGGGACGTATATGATGACGATATACTCATTTTTATTTTAAACGTTAAAAACGAAGCAGATGAAGTTGGACAACATCGCAGGTATGAAATTATTCTGAGAAATCTATCACGTTATGGTCACAACTAACAATGGAAAATTTTACATTTTGTACCATGTTAAGGTGATAGAATTAATTCTATATAAACAATCTATTAAGTTTGTTAATTCCTTAACCAATTTTCATTAAATCTGTAAAATGCTGCATAGTCCGAATACTGCTTTTAAATGAATTGGTATCGGAAAGAACTTAGACAAGAAAGTTAAGTCATGTTCAATTATGTTCGTCGGTCCCGAGCCAATTAAAATTGACGGTTCCAAGATACTCTCGATGTTGTTAAATACTGTTCGGGATTTCTTCTACATTACGCTTTTTACTTGATGTTTCTTATGGTGATTTGTCAATGTCTGTCTTTAATAAATCTTCATTTTGAAAGAAGGTAATTTATATCCAGATATTTTAGAATATAAAAAAAACTATTTAGTCAATGCACTCGTTGTTTCACTGACATTTTGTTTTTATCCCCACCTTTATACTAGGCAAAAACAGCCAGGCGGATTCAGCTGGGCGGGATTAGGAAGCTGCGTCATATCGGAGCGTTGCCGATGCCACAAAATTTAAAAACGATAGATTTTAACCAAAGCGTCCTACCTGCTATGATTTAATACGTGCTGGACACTGACAGTAAGATTAAACCACAAGCTTACGAAGGCTAAGCGAGCGAGGGGACTAAGGATTTCAATACAGTCGAAATTTCGTTCTGGTTGGAAAAGTCCACGTCGTTCTAATTGATTATAACGTCAACGAGGTATGTTGAAAGGTGTTTGTTTGTTTCCAAACATGTTAAGACTAACGAATAAATCCTTTCAATCATTTAAGACTATTAATAGTTATTGGTAATTAGAAAGAAAGAAGAAAAACAAAATTTTTTTATTGACATACACAACAGCATTTAGTACTTATTAAAATTTGACAAATATATTATAAATAAAATAAAGTAAAAGACAAAATAATTTATACTAGTGTTGTCAACAAGGACCCTACCTCAGCAAAAAAAGCTTTTGAGACACACAAGGCTGTCACAGAAACGCTGTTATTATGGCAGGGCCTTGGGTGTGACGTCCAGTATATAAACAAATATATATTATAGTGCAAGATAGAAATTAAAAGGAAACACAAAACAAAATTCAACAAATACTACTAAAAGAAGAAAAAAAACGAAAAAAACATGTCAAACAAGCGCCTACTGGGTATTTGTATTAGTCTGTGGTCTGTGCAACCAATCATAGCGAACTATGGCTCAAATATCTAGATGCGAAGCCAAAAATATGATTTAAAAAAATCATAGCGATATTATAAATACATAATTAATATATGATGTCGTATTGTGACTGACTGAAGTAATAATGGGTCAGGAAGCCTTAACGCTAACCTACAAAATGACGGATCACAGTTCATTTTCAACCCCAGTAATATTATGAGTATTAAACGAAAGGGCCTTAAAGGTAAAGCAATAGGAACCTAGCATCGTCGACCAAAATTCAATATGACCGCTACTCAATAATGGCATATAAAATTAAGTTTTCATCCCATCT
Source organism: Schoenobius gigantellus (assembly GCA_963935595.1). Classification (NCBI taxonomy): domain Eukaryota; kingdom Metazoa; phylum Arthropoda; class Insecta; order Lepidoptera; family Crambidae; genus Schoenobius; species Schoenobius gigantellus. The sequence continues at coordinate 34,900,522 of OZ012543.1, forward strand.
ATTCAAAAAACGAAGTTCAAAATAGGTATTTATCCCAAAAGACATTCAAACAAGGTAGAGTATTGAATTTGGAGCATGAATATTGAAAAAATAAAGAGTATAAATAATCATAGAAATTGAATATTTTAATTTTTTTCATTCAGGATTCGTCCCATTGCTTTATTCTTACAAAATGTATTTTTTTTGATATAGTCGGCAACGCAATCTTAATTAGGTAAATAGCAACGGATTCAATAAAACAAATTTTAGTAAAAATATATTTTATTTAAAATTAAATCAGCTATGACGCAGTATAACTGTTTGATATACAAGTGTAAAAAGACCGAACGGGAAGCCGAAACCCACGTATTGAACCCATTGTCAATATCATTTTTGTCTTCTAACTAGACCATACCTTTTTTTTTTACCCAGTTAAAAAGATGTTACATCTACCGCAGTGGGAGTGGGGCCCGACTGCGGTTATGTGGGACTCTCCTAATGAGGCCTACCCACTAAAAAAAAACTGGGGGTTCCATCAAAATCGCATTCCCGACACACAAAGGGCACTTTTCGCAATCGCTTTGTGTGTCGAGAGCGATGCTACCCGGACAAACCGGGCCCCCCTTCAGGGTAGGGAGTATTTGCGGAACGCCTTTAGACACTCCCTCAGCATAGGGATCATTAGTGCGGGTGACGGGAGCCCCACTCCGTCACCGCAACCCCTGCGGTAGCTGGTGGAGGGCGAAAATTCGCCTCCTCCTACCTGGACGCCGCCTGCGAGACGAGTCCGCGTTAGGGTCATCCTCGCGGACTCGTTCTGCGTTCTCCTTTTGCACAAGAACTTCCTCGCAGAAAGAGGCCACCGCCGCCCAACACGTCTCACTGCTGACCATTTTTTCAACCACAGCCGGCAGTGAAAGGTCTAGTCCGATATTAACGACGAGGACGGACCGCTGAACAGCCCACGTCGGGCAATGCTCGAGTGTGTGCTGCGCATCGTCCTCGTCTGCCCCGCACTCGTGGCACCTCGGGGTGTTCTCCCTTCTAGCGATATGGTGCAGATACCTGCCGAAACACCCGTGCCCCGACAGGATCTGCGTAAGTCGGAAAGATAGCACCCCGTGCTGTCTCTCCATCCAATGTCTAAGGACAGGCCGGATTGCCTCCACAGTCCTATGACCAGCGACCGGCTCTGCCGTGCGCCCACGCCATCGCCGGCGAACGCGACATTGCGCAGACTTGCGCTAGCGCTCGACAATACTAGTCGGGATTGTACTGAAACCCTCCACATCACGAAAGGTCACTCTCCGCTGGTACACTTCGGACAAAACCGCGGCGTCCAAGTCCTAAGGCGGGGTGCCCGCTAACACACACGCCGCCTCGTGGGAGATGGTGCGGTACCCTCGAATGACCCTGACGGCCATGACCCGCTGCAGACGTCGTAGCAAGGCCTTGTTGGTAGTTGACAGGACATTAACCCATACAGGCGCGCCATAAAGGGCCATTGACCGCACCACTCCAGTAAATAGCCGGCGGCACGTATCATCCGGTCCACCTAGATTGGGCAGGAAGCGCCCAAGGGAGGAGGTCGCCCTCAACAGTTTGGGGCCCAGTTGTCGAAAGTGGGGTGCTAATTTCCACCTTGAATCGAGCACGAGCCCCAAATGCTTTAGTGTCGACCTACAAGGACCCGACACCCATCCAAATCTAGAGCCGCATCCGCAGGCGGTCCTCGCCGCGGACCATGAAATAGAACTAGACCATACCTGGGATATTAATAGTTACCGAGATTAAATATTTCTCGTAAAGTTTAAAGTGACAATTATTTTTTCGGGGTTTTTATACCAAACTGTTAGAAACATTATTTGTTAATTTTCGTCCAAAGAAACATTATAGAAAAAATCAGTATTTTTTTTTTAATTTACAACGCGTAATGTATTTACAACGGACGCTATCTTTTGTCGCCACGAGAAGCTGAACCTCTTTCTGTGTTCTGTGAGCATTGATTTCACTGCTCACAGTCACTACCAATCAATGTCTGTGAGCTGAATCACGCATAGACGATTACCGTAGCGCGCGAGCGCGCGTTACATTGCGTAGGACTTTTTGCAGTTGTTTTTTAACACCTAAAAATAAATTTCGTTTCCCATCAAATAAGTTTGGTCTGGGGTTCGAGACTGCAAACATCGTGGGGCAACCTACATACATCTGTGAAGAAATTCAATGGTTTATGTGAAGCCGGCCAATCCCCGCACTGGGACAGCGTGGTTGACTAAGGCCTAATCACCCTAACAAGAATTTGTTAAAAACTATGTTAAAACTGGCCGAAATATTAATGTTGAATATTTGATGGGGAAAAAATGACATTTTATCCAAGCTGGAACAGCTGGCTTTAAATTTTAGACCAGAATATATAGAAGCATTATTCAAGATTACAAAACAATCGAAAATATTTAGAAAAGTAAAGATTTATAGCAACAGGAATGAAAAACTGTCAGGGTGTAGGTTTTTTTCATGGATTTAATAACCAAACCTATGATTAGATTTTGATTATTAAGTGGTTTTTTCGATTTTATTTTTTTTCTAACAACTATTATAACTTGGCCTATCACCCGGTTTCGGTTTGACGTTGACATCTGGGACATTTTTGTATTTTTTTATTATTGTATGTTTGTATTGAATAGGCTCCGAAACTACTGAATCGATTTGAAAAATTCTTTCACTAATAGAATGCTACAATGTCCCTGAGTAACATTGGATATATAATATTTTCTTACGGGAAAATACGGAATTCCCACGGGAAAAACTAAAATAACGCGGGCGAAACTGCGAGCGGAAAGCTAGTCCTGGGCGAAAAGCTTTCCGCTCGCAGCTTACCATGATCGCTTATAGCAAGGTCAAAACAATACTGAAACAGAGACACCGCTGTTGCTGCGTATAGCGCCATTCCGCTCTCAGTGCGGTTTTATTATTGTTTTGAGCGAGCGATGGTTAGGAGGCTGTATAAGTTAATTTTAATGGTCTGAATTCGTTATGGATCTTTTTACATCGTGTATACCTACCTACATTATGCTTTTTACTAAACAAAAAAACTGCTTAGTATTTAATTATTTACTTTGGTGCAATACCAGAGTAATTATCACAAAATCAAACGAGTACACAGTAATTTCAAATCCGTGGAAACATTACTGGTGTATAATATTATCCTAATGTGATTATAATAAGCAAAATGTTAACTGTTTGTTTCCCAAATATAAACAAATATATAAATCACGTTGCCGACTGTACTAAAAAAATGGATTTCATAAAAAATAAAATAATTCAAATTCTGTGATTCGTCCCATGGGACGAAAGGGTCGTGGGACGAAACAGCGAATGAGTCCATTGTAAAGTGCTCGAATTTCTCCGTGGTTGGCTGTTATCATTTATTCATTATGTTACTGTAAACATCGTGATTATTAATTTTATGATGAAAATAAGCAATTGCGTATCATCTTCTTGTACGAGTTTAAACTGGGTCACAAAGCAACTGAAGCAAGTCGCAACATTAACGGCGGATTACGGCAAAGGTTACTGTCACCAAATGGACACATTTGGTGACATTTGAAACTTCGATAACTTCATTCAGCATTAGTCAATAGAAAAGGACTAATTTTGCTTCACGACAATGCGATCCTGAACTGAATTGACCCTGTAAAAAATTAACCAGTTTGGGGTACGAAATCTTACGACACCCACCAAACTCGCCAGACCTTTCACCCACTGACTACTACTTCTTTAAACATTTGGACAACTTTTTATAGAATATTAGAAACCAAGACGACGCCAAAAATGCGTTCAATGATTTCATCTTTTCCAGAACTCCGGAACTATACACGATTGGCATAAACAAGCTTGTATCTCATTGGTCAAGTTATATATATAATCAAATTGTTCTTATTTTGACTAATCAAGTTTTGTTGCACATAAAATACACGCATTAAAAATTTAAGGTTAGAATTATTTTTAAACAACTACTTATCACTGTCACTTTCAATCACATTCCAAAAAAAAATGAAATCGATAGAGACAGTAAAATTGCTTAAGTTAAACATTGTTTAAATATTTTTATGAATGGGTACGGCCGTTAAGTTAACATTGTTTATTTACGAAAAATAAGTTCACCAAGTGAAAGAGTCTAGATTTAACACCTAAAAGTGTAAGAAATGTTGCGAATTGTTATAAATAATCTTTTATCGGAGCAATCACGAGGAAAATATCAAAAGGCCTACGAGAATTTCATTAAATGGATGACTACAAAGGGGGCTAAGAGTTTCTCAGAAAATGTGTATTTGGCGTATTTTCAAGAGTTAGCCAATTGTAAAAGTTCTTAACTCTTTATTTTGTTTTTGGATGAAAAGTAGAGTGTATCATTCACTCGGAAATAGTAGTTTGCTATACAAGGGTGGAAAGGATTTGATTCCTTTTATCTGCGTGAAGCACTCAACTTTTCATTTGAAATAAAAGGAAAGTAAAAAATAGTGTTTCTAAAATATTTATTGTAAATACTTGTGAAATGAGTAGTACGTATTTAAAATTAATTGAAATGTTATAACAATTTGTGAATTGAACATTTAAATTTAAGTGCGTGCTGTTAGATATTGTATGTAAAATTTGGCTTTGCTGGATTTTTTTAAAGTATGAGATCGTGATGGTTGTATAGACGGTGAAATCTATGGCAGAGATTACCTTGATGTAGTTGGTTGAGGTGAATAGGCGAGAAAATTTATTATCTCAGTAAATTTCTATTAGTCTCAATTATTTCGGTGTATCATAAAGATTATAAGATCCTTTAGGGTGTTACCAGACCAATTGATCGATCATCGTTGGATGGTAGAATCAATTAGTCGACGTCGATCGATGGTAGAATGGACTAGTCGACATTGTCGATTCGAGTGATGTCGAGTCGATTGACCTGCTTTATTATCCGAAAAATAAAAAATAAAAAACATTTAAAACGGTCGCATCAATAAACTTCGGCGCTTGAAATGTCTTCGTAATAAATAACAGTACGAGCAATATCGTACTGGCCAAAATAACGCGTCCTGTTCTGAATACATTTCGAAAGAAACTGATGGAATATAGCCGAATGACAAGGTTAATCGATCAACGTCGATCGATGCGAATTCCTCGGACAGAATATTTTTACTGATGGCACGGACGATATCAAGCATTTTAGGATGGATGATGAGAAATTGATAGAATGGGTTATATCACATACTGTTCTATACAACATTGCACACAGAAAATTCTCCTTTTACGTCTCTGTTTCTCCATGCGTTATGAGTTCATTGCCTTCTACTCACTCACACGATTTATGTTCTCGCATTGATTGCCACTAATAAATATGTATAGCATGTCACTGTCTCGCACGACACTGATAGGTACGTTTTGGGACTGATCTGTGCCAATAAACCTATATATAGGACTTGTATTACCCCGTTGTATTAGCTTGTACTAGAAGTGGACTTCTGATGCGTGAAAACACAGACCCATTACCTAAGGTTTTTCTACAATTCGGCACTATACTTCCCAATGTTTTCCACTACTTAGGCATGCTACATTTTAAATATAGACTTTTCATTCACATACTAATTCAACGTTCCCAAACTGTTCCCTTCTATATTAATATATGAACAAAAAAGTTTAAATGTGAGACATATTTCTTGATCTTTTTACTTCTGGTTTATTTAATTGTTAACATTCCATTCCATTCTTTTCTTTTTATTCATCTATTTTATTAGGTTTCCTCATTCTCACATACTTAGTAAACTTTCTCAAACTGTTCCTCGCAATACGGATCTGTAAGTATGGGTCACGCGGATATACCCATGTTATGGGTTTTGAAATATTTTTAAGGCAAAACATTAATACTATTAGTAATTACGAAAAACCTAACGTTATAAAGGACTCCATGTCGACCAAATCATACTGACATTGTTACTTAGCTTAATAGCACAAGCAAGCTGCATGCAATATTTAATGTTTAAAAAGTACACTTAATAAAACAGGCGCGGCGTCGCTGCTCACTATTTATTGGAGCAGTTCGCAAATGAAATAAAAAGAGAAAAATATAAGAGTTGCCCTATTTAAACACGCTTTTGAAGGAAAAGCGCTTAATATAAAATGTGTTACGGAAAATGTAGAGCGTGAACTTGATTTATAAATGTTCCGGAAATACCTTCGATGAAAATTTTGCATTTGCATTTAATTAAGGCTGACGTTGTTTTCAGCAGATAATTGTACGTTAGTAAAAGAATTTCGCACGCTAAAAGTAACGCAGCGAGAACATTGTTATGAGGCGATCCCAAAGGGAAACTGTATCGAGGTTTTTCGAAAATACGTGCGATAGAAAGCCTTTGTAGGAAGCGCAAATTTTCTGTCCCTTATACTAACAGTAAAAGGATAGAGCTTTCAATATTAGAATTACATACATTATTTTGTAAGCATGAAAGTAGCATCCGGGATTTCAAGATTAACAGATTTAAATTTGTCCTATGTATCTGTCTACATTTTATTTAAATTAACAAACATTTTTTTCCAAATATACCTAATACACTTAGTTATTTATCATGTTGATTATGTGGTTAAGTTTTTGTAAAAAAACGTAAAGAATGCTATATAAAGTAAAACAACACCATGATTATGATCTCCTCAAGTGTCATTCGAACAACTCGATTCGAACAACATTTTAGTGTAGAATTCTGATTTAGGGGAATAAATCACTTAAGGAGTATAGCTGTTCAAATAATTAACAAATTGGTAATATCTGTTTGGTATCGAATTGTGTTTAAAATCAAAATAAGTCTTCTTTCAGTAACATTTTATAACTACGGTATATAAGATACATTCCCTCTAGGTGGTATCGCCGCAGGACGCTCTGTACAACAAAAACAGATAGATATAGATCCTACCCTTTTTAGGAGACTAGTCTTAATCAATGAAAGGCGATTCTTAGACCCTTAACAGATAATATAAATAAATGATCGTATCAAAGAAAAGCCCAGTTTAATTAGAACTGTGAAATATCAGGTGACGGTAGGACAATCTGTTAGCATTTGTTGCAGAAGGCCACTTAATTTAGGGCCGTAATGGCGAGCACGCGTCCCTTCTTAGAAACCTCAAGAGGTTCTCAAGATAATGGAGCGCTTTAAATGAACGGCAGGTAAAGAAAACAGGCAACGTCTGCTTATTTAAAATACATGCCGTAATAATGGTGCAAAAATCACTCCCGGGCTCCACTTTGTTATTAAATATTCAATAATGTTTTATGAGGTTTTTAATAGTTTTGTTCAATTATCATCTTGTATAATACCTACAGTGTATCTGTGTAAATTCATCGCGGTTTGTTATAATTTCTGTATACAAATTTCCACAGACTCTAGACACGAGAACTCAATAAGATCGGAAAGTTCATTACAGGTCGCACCAGTTTGCACTTTAAATACTTAACCACTTGAAGTGAATGAAAGTGAATTAGGTGCCTGCCGCGCTTTCAACTTTGTACTTATTCCTTCCATTTACTTTAACGAGTTCCGAATGGTACTTTATCAGATTGAAGTTTATTCTTGTTGACTTCGAACAAGTAGCATGAGCTTGATACTCGTATGTATCTTTTTATGAGTGAAAATTTTTTGGACGTACTTCGAAGTCGAGTAATACGAATATTTCAGAATATATGTGCATGTGTCTGTAATTTTGTCATAAATACATATTATTCTATAACATGAAAGGAAGAATTTAAATCTTTGATGATGTACGTGTTATCGATGATATTAGTTTGGTCATTTTGTGTAGTCTGGCCCTGACTGTACTTAAATCATCGTACTTTGATGCTCAAAGTTTAAATAATAGCGTTAAACCTTCGATGATATGATGGTCTGTGTTTACTGCTTACTAAGAATCTGTCAACTGCTAGTTAAGTCGACGAATTCATAAATTTAAGCTTAAACATTTATAAAATTTCTCAGAACCCGACAAAAGACGTATAATACTGGTCTGCACTAAGCAATCAACTCCATGTTTTAATTTAGCGCACAGTTCCTATGTAAAAGCTTTGCACAAAATAAAAATAAAATGGCTGTCGAGTGGTTTACACGCGGGGCTCAAAGACCTGCGCTTAACTCGGCGCTTGCTGACCGACCACCCCTACTTTTATGAGCTCGATGACGAAAATAAATTGGAATGTTTGGTGGTTGTGTTTGAGTCGATTGGACAAAGGGCTCAAAGGGCTTTCGCTGAATACTACCTTTTCAGTACTATTACTTTTTTGAACCTATGTAGATATTGTGAAGTACTGTTGCGAGCTCATTTTCTTGAGAAATAAAATATTTTAACAATTATTGCTATTTATTGGCATAGTCCATTTAGTTCCACTGACAGAAAAGAATGAATGTTCCATTTAGTTCGACTGACTTTGATAAGGACGTCTTAGAATGCACCGCCCTCCTCCTTCTGTGAGAAAGTTGCCAAGCAATAGAAGAACAAGAGCATGATACTCAAGCGAAACCATCACCGGCGACAAGTGAACAAGACGCGACGCTTCCGTTTTGATCACCGCTTCAATAGAGGTCACGGGTGACGGAGTTACCAGAAGCGGGTAATAACTGTCTCCTTTGTCTACAACAGTTGACAAAGCAAAAAAGAGAATAAATCTTAACAATCTTTCTTAACTAATTAAATTTACTTCGGTACGATTTTAATATCGAATTACAACGTTGAAAACAAATATTTATGAGCACATTTTATGTAATATTTATTCTACTATACGTAATGTATGTTTTAAGCATATGTATATGCGTTAACTCCTACCCAAACACGAGTTCTTTAATGACGCTTAATTTACATTAGATAAAATTAATGTCAGTGTTCGTATAGAAATTACTTGGATTTCTTAATAGCTAGAAGCTAGAAGTTTTTCCGCAAGTTATAAATGATTTACGTTACTATTACTTCTGGTAGTAAATGTTGATATCAATAAACATGTAGCTCATTTGCTACAAATATGAATACACATAAATGAACATGTAAGACGGAAACCTTATTAAACAGTAGGTATATTACGTTTCCCGTTATCCAGGAGTAGAATGTGAAACTACATGAAGTATTGCGCGGCTTATCTATGGCTTTCCATTTCAGAGTTTAATAATTGCCACAATTATAGTTACGAGTTTACAGCTGTCCTATTTAGTCCACATAACTCCACGATATGATCTTGCGTAATGCGGTGGGGTGTGACTTTAATATGATCTGAATTTCCGCGCCACAAAGCAGCCGAACAGGGCACTTGCACTATGGTTGACTCAGATCCATTTAAAATAAAATGTATAAATTTTTAATTATGGACAAAAAGGCATTTAACTATTTCATGTCGATTAAATTTATGTTCATTTTCATTAACTTTATGGAGAGTGGACATCCATACTAATATTATAAATGGGAAAGTGTGTGTGTGTGTTTGTTTGTCCGTCTTTCACGGCAAAACGGAGCGACGGATTGAAGTGATTTTTTAAGTGGAGATAGTTGAATGGATGGAGAGTGACATAGGATACTTTTTGTCTCTTTCTAACCCCCCAATTCCCTAAAATGGGGGGTAGAAGTTTGTATCGAGCATTCCGCAATTTTCAAGGTAGAAAACTAAAAATTGGTATGCGAACTATTTGTGACTAACAAAAACATCGTTCATCATTTTTTTTTGGAAATTTGCCCCCAACCCCTTAAAAGAGGGGGTGAAATTTTATATGGGACTTTTTGCAGTTTTCAAGGTAGGAAGCTAAAAATCGGTACACAGACTCTTTGTTACCATAGAAAAATACCTGCCTTTTTTTTGAAATCTTCGGTGTTACCCCGAATTTAACGCGAGCGAAGCCGCGGGCAAAAGCTAGTATTTTATAAATCTAATAAGCACCGTCCTCATCTCATACACTGTGCTGGGCATGAGTCTCTCCCGTAGAATTTATACGGTCTTTCCTCGAACTAGAAGGACTTGGCTGGTAAAGAGTTTTGTTTTGAGTATAACATCCCTTCACAGAGGTGAAGTTACGGAATAAAGACACGTAGTGTATTCAAAGGCCATGCAAACGAAAAATAACATACATAATTGATACCAATTATATTATTACGGTTTGAATTCCTGAAGGCATAGTGTCAATAAAACATTGACGTAACAAATTTGAAATTGGCACTAAATTTATCAATTTAAAAATAACTTGTATAATGATTTACAGCCACTGCCAACCCTACCACAATAGCAGCCTCAGTTACTAATATTAGCGCCATCAACGCACTAAAACTGAATTCTAATTAACTAGATGGTATTCACGATAGCAAGTGAAAGGCGTTTGAGCTAATTAATTTGTTCTTGCGTTATGCGGTTTTGTGTGATCGACTAACAGGTTCAGAGAAACCTACAAAGTTAATTTACACTTCATGAAATAAGACTTAATCAGAAAAAAAATACACTTGATTTTATCAGATGAACAAGAGTGTTCAAGCAATAAAATATAGAGTATGAGATATATTTTCATAACTAGAACATTGTGCATATTGTTACTTTTGATACTTTGACGCAAACAATGGTGCTTAAGTTAGCCAGAAGATTTTTTTGCGCTGTAACTAGCATAACGCCTGATGTTATGCTGTTACTGTAACCCATCGGTGCTCAGGCGCGGATCCAGTCCTCAAAAAAGGTTGTGGTTACATAGATCACAGCCACCCGGAAGTCGGTCAAGTGCGAGACAGAGTATGAACTTGCTCTTGTTCGATTTAGTGCATTCCTACATAGGAGATGTTTCCAAAACATATGACGCCCCGACCAAGATTCATCTTTTTTTACCCGACTGCCGAAGAAAGGAGGGTAATGTTTTTCGAGCGTATGTATGTATCTATGTATGTATGTCCATTTCTTTGTCACGCCCTACAGCCTGAACGGCTTGACGGATTTTGACAAGCGAGGTGTCATTCGATTTGTCGTAATTGCGTGAGTGACACTGGGTATATTAAAATTTCAAAGAAATCAGAATGGCTGATTTTTGGTGCCAAAAATATACATTTAAATAAAAAATATTGCATTTAACCCATTAAGAGGGGTATCAAAGTGAAGGGTTTTGAAAGACAATCCAAAAAAAAAAAAAAAAAAATTATAAAAGGGGGGCTCCCATACAACAAACGTGATTTTTCATTTCATTTCAAAGTCGCCATCGTTATTGGGCCTCCGTCCTCGCAATATTATGATAACTAAAAAGTCTGAAATAAACTAAATTATTTTAAAAACAAAAAACCCGACTGCAAAAATAAATAACTAAAAAGTTAAAAACAAGCTCTACATTCCATCCCATTCCATGGATAAAAGTATTGCAGGCGGAAACAAGCTATAGATATTTTGTAAACCATGTAAAACTCACTTGACATAGCATATTGCGCCGTTCCCGCCTGCAATACTTTTTTCTATGGAATGGAATGTAGAGCTTGTTTTTAACTTTTTAGTTATTTATTTTAGCAGTCGGGTTTTTTGTTTTTAAAATAATTTATTTTATTAAGGCATTGGATTTATCATCAGTCTATCGATAATTAGACCGTTGTGAAAATTGTGACGTCAAAGTCTATTAGGGTTGTGGGCATGCCCATCATGCCCACAACGGTGGATCCGCGCTTGTCGGTGCTTACAGCCAAATGAGTCAATACTTACGTATTGCCAGATTACAACCTCATGCCACTAATAGAAACCACTAACTACGTCCCCTGGCTGAGCTCTAAGGACCTCGCCCAGGCCAAGAAATACAAGATGAGGTTGTCTATGAGGAGAAGTTCCTAAGCCAGGCTGCTCATTTCTGCAATAAACCTCTTATAGTTCTCGTATGTCCCTATTACGTAATGGTTGACATCGTTAAGACAAAGAAGTTCTTATCCAGATGTACTTTTATTAATATTATAATAGATACAGTGAAATCAACTCGAAGAATAAATAATGAATAAGTGATTATAATGTACAATTTTTAACATTATTTAATATTTAACGGATAATAAATAAATTGCTATAATCATTCATTTCTATTTGCTAGTATACTATCTTAATAAGCTCTTTCAAATAAGGGGACTCCATTCGACTTATTTGTCTCTGTTTTGTGTTGCAGAATAATAAATATCCAATGTTTCAGTATCTAGATAAATACAAAAATCGCATTTTAACCGCATTGCTTTCCGATCATCTATTTCCTCCGTCGGATATTTGCTCGGTAGTAACCTTTACTATCTCTTGGGATACATTGGGCAGTCAAGATCCGCCCAACTAAATTACATGACGCATTTTTACCCCATTTTCACAACGGGATTTGGTTCGCATTTGTTGTTGAAGTACTGACATGTGGAATTTATTACGCTCTGGCGGTAATATTTTAAAGCGATAAATATTTTAAAACTATCAAATAATACAAGGACAATTGTGAATATTTTATTGAAAATTACTAAATTTTATTGATCTATAATACAATTATTTTTGAACTTAATTATCTACATAGTAAGTTCTTTTTGTTATTGATTGGTTTATTATCACCTAATTTCATATATGAGATAACTCCGCCATTGCTATTGCTACGAACTATACAAGAGCATGTATAGTTCAATCAGTTTTAATGACATGTCAAAAAACCCCTATTAGTCAGGATCCGTAGAAGGGTCATCGCAGCCTAATATCCGCTGGCTAATCGCCTGTACACCTCCCAAGACACCTTTCAACGCGGGGAACTGTGTAAGCGGCTCACCCCTATCTTTATGATTCGGCTTAATTGCCTACTGAAGAGTATCCGATTTCCCTTGGCTCTATTAGCCAACTATATAATACCGAATAATAATATGTGGCTTACATTTTATGGTTACCTATTACGCAATTATAGGCCATATCATAAACGTTATTTTTGTTGCATCCTATGTAAATCAATCAGTCGATGGAAAAATATGTGTATTACGAGCAACGCGTAGGTGACAAATTCTGCGGCTAGCAAAACGCCGAGGCAGTGAGGGTTAAGAATGTGCGAAGAACGAGAAAATACAATATGAAAATCCCATAATAATCAAAAGCTAATAGAAAGCTAAGTAACAAACAACGGAAGAAAAATTACGAATCATTGCGACCGAACAAAGAGGTTTCGTGTTTATCAAAAGATTTATCAACCTATCTATACGAAAACAGGGACGGATGAATATTGTCTTAGAAGGAGGGTGAATAAATGAAATGTACAAAAACGCGACGAGACCCCGATTGTTCCACGCTGAAAATATTATGTCACACAATAAAAGGGTGTTTGAAATGACAAATATTATTATGCTGGCAAAAAATGCAAAGGAATTTCTCTTCTTAGGAGACATTAATAAGTAACGTTGAATATATTCAAGTTTTGTTCAACGTGTTCCTCGTTAAATTAATTGGAAATTAGATTCTTTGCTGGCTGATTTTATTTAAATGTTCTGAACGTATGAATATTATATTTTATTTGAAACTTGACAAAGAAACGTTCGATTTCAAGTAATGAGGTTGAATAAAGCCTTTGCGCCCACGCGTCTCAACTTCTCCTGTCTTTGATCAATAGGCTTTGATCTGTTATTTTACATTTCGACTATTTTCTGCGATACAGTCGCTATGCAGCATCGATACAGTCGCAAATCGTCTACCTTTACACACAAGCGCTACTCAAAGAAGAGATACATTCGCGCTGCAGTCGAGATACAGCATCGAAGTAAACGCGATACAGGGTCAATACAAACGAAACGACGCAAAACGTCCAGTATTTCGTCGACAGCTATAGCGCGATGAGTTTGCTTGAAACAGTTTTAATCACGCTATCATTATTATTACTTTTAAATAAGAAACGTAAACGCAGACTACGGAATTACGCGCATTTACATCGATACAAACGCAAGTACGAATCGATACAAATACTTGTTGATCGCGGGTATCGCGATGCAATCGCGCGACTGTAATGGACCCTGTAAACGATCAAATATGTTTGTCAAATTTACGTATTTGACATACTTGTTTGTTCGTGTAGGGCTGTGTTTGATGCGTTGGACAAACGAACTACGTGTTTGATGTGTTTGAAAAGTATCTGGATTAACGTAGTGTTTGATGAAAACGTGAAGTTTGTCAAGCAAGTTTGACAAACATGTTTGATCGTTTACAGCGCTCTTAAAACACGCTTTTGAATCGCTGCAAAATCCATCGATAGAAACGCGCGTATGAATCGATACAAATACTACATCGCGGTTATCGCGATACAATCGCGCGACTGTAAAACACGCGTTTATATCGCTGCAAAAAGTTGCAATGTAAAAGGGCCCGACTCTTTTGAAATAGTTGTAATGAGGTTTGATTAGATTTAATAATGCAATTGAGGCTCAATCCAAATTATGTATGTTCACGAAAAAAAGTAATTGTAAATATGAAAATTGGGGTTACGGTGGCTCTGTGGACTCGAAACTGGCCTTTTAATTGGGAGGTCCGGGGTTTGATCCTGCCATGTACCAATCTGTTTTTCGAATTTCATATGTATATTTGTCCGACGGTCCTACGTTGAAGGAAAACCATTTGGCCAACCACTCCTAATAATTGTTCAATACCTTTGTACCTACATAACTATTGGCCAATAAAAAGTTTCTTTCTTTCTTAAAACATCGTAAGGGAACCTGCATACATCTGCGAAGAAATTCAAAGGTTTTTTTTATTGCACAACTAAGTTGGCAAACAAGCAAACTGAGCTGTATGTGAAGACGACCAATCCGCACTGGGCCTGTGTGGTTGACTAAGGCCTAAAAACACCCTAACTTAGAGTAGGCTCAAGCCCCTCGGTGGGGTCATACACCCATGAGATTTGGTGATGAAATATGAAAATTCGAAACAGTCGTGAGTCGGTAATTATCTTCTAGTTTCCGTTTATTTTTATATATATATTTTGTATTCTGTAATTGTTGTAAAATTTTATAAGAAACATTTGTAAAAATGAAATAAATAAACCTAAACCTATAAGGCGAGGCATTGGCGGATGAACGGAAAAAGCATTTTAATAGATAGATAGTTAAGACATTTACTTATAAACAGCCATACAAAAAATACGCTGTCTCTAAATATTATATCATCAAAATATCATAATCGCAGAACATCACATTCTCAAAACATCTACCCAAGTTATTCCCGAGACATATTCGACATAGTTAACGCAACTAAAATCAGGCTTATATTACACTAAATGGATATTGACATAAAAATTCAAAACAACTGAACAAACCATGTGGGTGCGTCAAAGTCATAGATAACATCTGAAACTCATCTCAAGCGTCAACAGCATCTTCGCGTAACAAAAACGCCGACGATAAGCGATTACGTACAACATAACCGTACGAAACAGAAAATATGGACAGAGATAACTCAAAACGGATAAATATTTGCCCGTCTTACAACGTGAAAATCACACAGGAATGAATAATAGATAGGCGATACTCACGAAAGCGGTGCGTAGGCAAATAATTTATCAAAGTCATGTCAACCGAGCGGTTCCCGAAAGAGAGAAACACCTTTTTAAGAGAGCTGTGATCGATCCGTACATATGAGTACATACACGTGATTGATGCTCGTTATTTAACGAGGTTGATTGATGAAAGAAATTCTACTTAACCGATGTGACCGCTGCTACATTCCCCATAGGACTTTCAATATGGCATTAATGGATTTAATACAAATGTTGTGGGTTATGCGGAAATGTTATGAAATGTTATTTATGTGAGTGATAGTAATGTGGAGAGAAATTGTGCTTTTACTGGAGCCGGAGTTGTGATTTGTAAAAATTCTAATCGGAGCATGGTGTGATTATCTTCTACCTAATATTCATATTGTAAACAAAGCTGATTATGAACTGAGTTAATTAATAAAAATAGAATATACAGTTCAACCTGCCAGCTAGCCTAGAGGTCCGGGGCTCATTTTCCAGTCAGATAAGAACTTTTCCTGCTTGGTTGGTTGGTGGTGGGGATTTTGAGACCGACTGGCTAGCTACTTTTGCCTTATGCAAGTTTGTATTAATAACATTGATGTGTTCCGATAATAAATGGCTGTTTCGCTTACTTCTTACCTCGGCATTATCGTCACTTACCACCAGATGAGATACCATCATACCCGAGGGAGAAACACCGCTGACATTGAACAGGGGCATGTTGGTATTCTTCTTCATAAAAGGCGATCTGATCTTTACGAGCATTTTTCGAGAATTTCCACGAATCGTCTTGAGCGCAAGTTTGGCGACATCCAGCCTCCCGAACAATGTGGATTCCGAAAAGGCTTTAGCACCATAGACCCATATAATATACACTGCAGCAAGTTATACAGAAGACCGATGAGTATAGCTTACCGTTATATTTGGGCCACAATAGATCTATACAGGTCGCAGTGGCCCGCTGAGGGTCGCTATTCTGTCGCGCACAGTTATCCCCTTTGATTTCAGATAGATAGATAGACAGACACACTTTATTTTGCACAATTTCTTACAGGCTACAACACAATATATACACGAACAACAAAATAGGCGGCTTTATCTCTGCTAGGCAACCAGGATAGATAGATTACCGTTATATTTGATGTTTGTGGGCTATGAGAAAGCCTTTAATTCCGCCAAAACCTTGGCTATGCTGAAGCCACGCCAGAGATGCTAAATAGAGAGACTATGCATCGGTGCATCAAAGTATTGCGAGTCCCTCTTCAGGGGCAAAACTTGAAACCAGTACAACTTCAGGAAGGCATGCAACATGACAACGATATCTTAAGGATTTTAGATTCGAGGAGATTTGGCATCAATATAAACGGCAACTACATATAGCACCTTCGATTCGCCGATGAAATCGTAGTCGTGGTTGAGAGACCCTTGAAGAAAAACTCTCTAGAGGTCGACCATTATAGAGTTTTTCAACAATCTTTAAAATGTATATAGTCAAACCGAAAATGATGTCGAATTCCTATATCGAACTTTCTCTGCAAGATTGAAACAAAAACGATTAGATCCGCACGGCAGGAGAATCAAACCCAAAGAATCGTGTGCCTTTAGTGAAAGAGCTCGTACCTTGACAGATGGATAACTGATCTAAATAAATAATTGCGAAGTGTAAATTGTTTCTAAAATTCAAATCGGTCAAGCCGTTTTTGTGTTTTAGAGATACTAATGAACGGCTATTCATTTTTATAGAAAAGAGGGAGAAAAAGAAGATTAATAAGCAGGTTTTAGGCGTTAAAAACCTAGTCTTCTACTAAAACTTGTGTATAATAAAGCACATTTAAAGTTTATTCAGTTGCCAGGTCGCCATACATATTTCGTTATTTCTAAGACCGAAATACGCACCTACAGTGAATTAGGTTGTCTATCTGACTCTGTGATATCTCTAATAAGATCTCTATGTATAGAATTCATTAGACCCGAGAAAATGCGTCATGGAACGTTAATTCGGAGTAATAGCAATTACGTTGACCCTAGGCATTGTCGGCAGTGACTAAGTTATCCTCGCTCTGCTCAATTAAACGTCTACACTGATGAGTAAGTGTCCGAGCATTTTATCTTTTCCATTGTAAGATTTGCTAAGACATTTTCAGTCAATAGGTATTTTTCAAGAATTGATGTGTCAAAATATGTAAGCATTCAGTAGTGTTTTTGCTTTGTTCCCCATTATCGAATATTAAAGGGTAGTTAGTCAGAGACAATTTTTTTTCGATGTCTATGGGTATATTTATTACAAAAAGGCATGTATGTATTTTTTTGTACAGTTTAGCTTAATCCCTAACTGGGACAATAGTACATTACTGCAGAGGCCGGGAAGTTAGGGATTGCCGGACGAGTAAGCTTTCAATTTCGATAATTACGAGTCCGGCAATCCCATTCCCGCCGAGGTATGTATACTTTGTGCTTTTCTCAATTATTGTAAGAAAATAATGAAAGACGTAATACTGGAAACAAATGAGAATAATATGAATGAAAGAACGAATAAAGCAATTTATTGATGTTAAACGTAATTAATGTTAGATATTTTTTGGGCAAATACATATATTTATAATATATTTATTACGAGATATAGATATATTTTACGCGTATATACAGCCCAGTCATATTTAACGCAAAAAAAACTGTAGATTATGGCTTTTTTCTCTCGCAACGAAAATTAAGTACATTTAATAAAATGTGTACATTGTACATTTAATAACATTTTAATAAAATTATCATATTCATATATGTTTATGCTCGAGAGTGCATTTTTTCTAATGTGGTAGTCGTTTGGTTTTATAATGTGTAGTAGGTGTTAACCTGTATGCCAAGTTACATAATTTAAGTTATTATTCACACTCATTCCTCCATATTTTTATCAATTACTCTTCCATTATCTTCGTCCTATCATTTGTATGCAGACGATCTCCAAATCTACACTCAGGCGTCGATCGAAAATCTGGATAAGGCAATTAAGAGTACTAATGCGGACTTGAAACATATTATATCAGATTGGAGTCATCAGCACCGCCATTAGTTAACCCAAGAAAAACCTAATCCTTCATAATTGGTAGCCCCTGGATTATTTATTTATTTATTTTATTTATTTATTTTCTTAAGAAAACCAACAGCGTAATACATTGAGTAGATAACAATCAATAATATGTTTGAAAGTATAGCCAATGACAGGTTTCCCTTAAATTAATTTCGATTCTTTGCCTAGCATAACGTTCGATGGATCTGTAATTAATCTTAGCAAAGAGGTTAGAAACCTGGGCGTTTATTTCGATAACTGTTTTTCTTGGCAGAAGCAGGTATCAGAAGTTAGTGAAAGAGTTTTTGCTGCGTATAATTCGCTTAAGCGTCTCAAGAATCTACTTCCGATCAAAACGAAAATATCCTTAACTCAAACTCTTCTTCTTCCTATTTTGGATTACTCTGATATATGTTATCCCGACCTGTCGGTTTCTCTTCTGAATAAACTAGAGCGATTACAGAACCTATGTATTAGGTTTATCTTCGGGTTACGTAAATACGACCATATCTCACTTTATCGCTCCAAACTTCAGTGGTTACCAATAAGCCGTCGGAGAGACTGCCATATCCTTTCCCTTCTTCACTCTATCCTAACCCACCCCCATGCACCCTATTACCTTAAATCACGCTTTGTCCTCAGCTCCTCAATCCTCACACGAATCGTCATCATCATCATCATCATCTCAGCCGCACGACGCCCACTGCTGGGCATAGGCCTCCCCCATGGATCTCCACAATGATCGGTCCTGTGCTGCCCGCATCCAGCGGCTTCCGGCGACCTTTGCCAGATCGTCGGTCCACCTGGTCGGGGCCCTACCCAATGAGCGTCATCAGGATCGTGGTCGCCACTCAAGAACCGTTCGGCCCCAACGGCCATCGGTTCTTCTAGCTATGTGTCCCGCCCACTGCCACTTCAGCTGAGCAATCCTTCGAGCAATGTCGGTTACTTTAGTTCTCCTGCGGATCTCCTCATTTCGGATCCGATCACGCAGGGAGACCCCAAGCATTGCTCTCTCTATTGCCCGCTGAGCGACCTTGAGCCTTCGGACGAGACCCATAGTGAAGGGCCACGTTTCGCTTCCGTAGGTCATCACTGGCAACATACACTGGTCAAAGACTTTCGTCTTGAGATACTGAGGTAATTTGGACGCGAAGATTTTTCGTAACTTCCCGAAAGCTGCCCATCCGAGCTGGATTCGACGAGAGATCTCTTTCTCGAAGTTGGACTTACCTAACTGGACTATCTGTCCCAGGTATACGTAGTTGTCTACAACTTCAAGTGTAGTGTTCCCAATATTAACTGGAGTGGGTACACACATGGGCATTCGACATGATTTTTGTCTTATTCATGTTCATTTTAAGACCCACTCTTTGGGAAGCACTACTGAGATCTCCGAGCATGGTGTTCAGGTCTTCCAAGGTCTCAGCCATTAGAACTACATCATCGGCAAAACGGAGGTGTGTTAGGTACTCGCCATTAATGTTAATGCCGTATCTTTTTCAATCCAGAAGCTAAAAAAACCTACACGAATCCTACGTTCATCAAATGACTTGCCACTTGTCCTCCCTCCTCATTCCTCCATATTTTACGACAAGTCATTTACGGTAAAGTCCATCAAACTACGGAACTCCCTACCCGAAGCCATCAGACGTGCACTATCGCATGATGCATTCAAGCGTGCAGTAAAAAAACATTTCCTGCAGCTGGACATTTAAGGAAACATCTCCAACACCATAATAGTAGTATATGTATCTTATGTAGTGTATTTCTTAAATATCTATTATATGTGTAGTTTATGTATTTTATAATTTTTATCAAGTATATTTTTACATTTCAGTAAGAATTTTAATATCATACCTGTAATTATCTTTTCAATTTAAACTTTCCTCTACCCATCGGTTGCCTGGTAGAGATTGCTGTTTTGGCAATAAGGCCGCCGTTTGTTAGTCTATCACAACAATTCTTTTGTATTTTTAATTTTTAAACAATAAATTACCTATTCATTCATTCATGCATTCAATAGTACGACTATCGAAGTCCTTGGACAACATTATTCCAAATTGTTAACATCTTTATGTTGGTTACATTTTCTTCCTTTACTCCTCTTTTTTTTTAAAGTGAGCATTTTGATTCCTGCATGAGCCTTTTCAATGTAATGTTTTTAACAACTTGCGCTTTTACCAAAATTTCTATTGTTGCGTTAAAACCAAGTTCCTTTTTATCGAGAATAAAATTCCACCGTCGCTGCCTGCCTTCAATACTGTTTTGAGTTATTGGCAAACCCAGTGTATTGTTTTTGAATCCAGACTACAAAGAGGGCGGGAACATAGAAGTTGAGTGTGTTATAGAAAGTTTTGTTTGTCCTGCCTCACAAGAATGATCAACTATTACCTAGAACATAACATTTTCTAAACCAGTAGAAAATATCACTCGCCTTTTCGGGTAGCACTTCTTTTAAGAGTTTTTTTTATTTATTATGTTAAATCCACAGACTCTTAATTTTTACAATAATTATTCTATGGTCTAAAGTCTACACTAGTTACAACATTATTTTTTTACACGTCAATTATAACTCATAAGAAGTTGCGCAGCGCAGAACTTAATTCTACACTTAATATTATTATACCTATACATTTATATAGTTTATTCATATATCAAATTATTTCTTAAATCAATATAATTATAACATTTACCGTGTTTATTGTTGTTTTGAAGCAACACCTAGACCCCTGCGTTGTTCCGGTCCCTGAACGCCATTTGCGTTTTATAATCCATAATATCTTTGTCCATTGCCATGTTAGAAAGGGCAATGAATCGTCGGCGTCATATAGCGTCGTCCTCCTTCGGGTCCCTGTAAAAGTACGTGCTAGACTGTGTGTCTAGATATGGCTACAACAGCGCGAGGAACACTCTAGTGGACCGGGTTTTTGAGTTCATTTCCTCTTAACACTATAACCTACCCTATTGAAGATCGGTCCTTAAGCCTCATGTATCATCAGCAGACTAGAGTTGCTTCTGGTTCCGTACCTTTCCCTTTGAAATGCATTCTTTTCCTTCTACGTAAAGGTCAAGAACAGCGTGTCTGGGCCGAATCTTCTATGCCTCGCTTCCGATGTCGTGCTGCATGTTAGGGACCTCAGTACTTTTTAAGGGCATTTACCCATGTAGACCTCCTTTAGAGCATATGCCACGCCCAGCGGACATCGGTGCGTGCAGAGGTATTTTTTAGTGATTGACGTTACGGCAGTCGGGCTCCCGTATCTTATTTTAAATAAGTCATCTCTATCGATGTAGGGGATCTAGTTCGTGTCGCTCATCAATACTAGTTCTATTGCCCCGGTTAATCTGAACCGGCCATAACTATGGCTCCAAAATGGACTATTAGGGTCTCACCCACCGAGAGGCGTTTGGTCTTCCTTGCTTCGTTAATCAGAACCGAGGCAATGGTTCTTAATTTCTCCTTTGCAACAGCGCCTAAGCGACCGAAATCTCAGGGCGCTAGGTCTGGTGAGTACGGTGAAGACGCAAAGCGTCCACTTCTAGTAATTGTACCTAAGAGACCGTCAGCGTCAGTTGTACCGTGTTAGGTAAAGCGTTGTCGTGCGGTAGTTGCGGGGACGAGCGATTAACCCAGGCAGGTCGGCGATTTGCGAGCGATTATTGTGTGGAACTGAAGTTTGACGGCTTTAGTATCGGGCGACTACGGGGTTCATTTTAAGATCAACGTTTCCATGTTGAAAGCATTCAAAGCGCATCGATCCTCACACACTTCTGTAAAATCACAGCAGGATTTCTGTCGGAGCAAAATTTTACGCAATTATATTACATGGAGACCAATATAAAAATTCGTTACTTTTCAATCGTAACTTTTTCCAATTACATGCATTTCAGAGCTTATTAGAACGCTTCTGTATTTTTCTATTACACAACGTAATTCGCTAATATTTCGTGTTCCATTATAAAAATGAGATTAAATTAAAGTTGGTGTCGTTTTATATTCAGAATACATGAATCCTGAGAGCGTCATTACTATGATGACAGACTTATGATGGTCTATAGAGGGGGAATCGGTTTTATAACAAAACGAGCATTTGAATATTGGGAAGAAAGCCTAAATAATTTTTTTTTTCGTTGCGTACGCGTACATTTTAAATTAAACACAGTGAAATGGAATATGCAAATATTTCGGCCTTCAGCTTTCGCCGTCGTAATAAAATGTCATTTCTTTTCAGTCTCCGCAATAACAAGGTCCAAGTAACAATAGCCTTTAAATATATTTTCGTGAATTAACGAAAGAATACGTTTCTTTTGGCGGAGTAGGGAGTCCTTTGAAAACGAAGTTGCGTACATGAAAGTTGAGGTCGTGTCTTGAATTTCAAGCTAATTAACTGTTGCCAGCAACTCTGGCGGTTCTTGTGTTTACTTCATAAAACACGGCATTTAAATAAGTCGACATCCCAACAAATTTATTTGGCAGTTGACTCGTAGAAGTGTATTTAAATTCAGTTACATAGTCAACTTTCGATCATCGTTTAAAGCATATATCGTTATAATCCCAACTCTCTTTGTCTGTTATATTTTGTTCTATTAAATTGTGAAATAAAAAGAGCTGTATGTATTTTATGCTGCTTTTGAAAGCATTAAGGCTACTGATTTAAACTTTATTAAGGGTGTAAGGCAATCGCTTCCGAACAATACAAAATAAAAACCAACTTGCACTTAAAAGTTACAAATAAATACAAACAACATCACATTTTTATTTTGAATGTTGGTGCTAAATTTTAAGACTTTCCGGGAGATCATCCCTAATCACCGACACCGACTTGGATTTTTTTTAACCTCCGACGGAAAAAGTGGGGTGTTATAAGTTTAACACTTTGAGCGCGCCTTTTCTGGTACACCGGCGAATTTTACCGATATTGTAAGATTTATAAAAAATAACTATCCGTGCTATAATGCCTACTTCTTACTTCTGCGCCGCTACAACCCTATGTGGGTCCTGGCCTTCTCCACATACTTGCGCCACTCCATCCGATCTGTGGCTTTCTTTCTCCAGCCATTGAAGCGTCCCGTCCCATGGCCCTCAGGTCTTCCTTGACGTAGTCGATCCACCTTTTCTTGGGCCTCCCGCGTGGTCTTTTCTGCTGCGGCTTCCAGTACGTCTTCCCCTTGGGTGCCCTATCTTCGCCCATCCTCTCTACGTGTCCGACCACCTAAGGCGTTGTGACTTCACGTATATATATTCAAGTATATTACACGAATCATAAGGAGCAGATAAGTATCGTCTGAAAGTTTGAGTTGTTTAATTTCGTATTGAAGCCGGTTTGATCTTTTAAGATGTATGGCTTTAATTAAGAATTAAAAAAAATCACCAAAATAATGTTTAACCAAAATAAGAAACATCATGTCTGCGATGAAGCGAAAAGTAAATTTTAATGGTTTTATTGATATTAAAGATAATAATGATGTAGATAATGTAATAAAAGCTAAAAAATAATTCAGTAGATCCTAGGTACGGTCATTCATCACACCACTCTCCTCATCAATCTAGGGCACTGATCAGACGGAGCACTTCAAGCTCCTCACTCCACGGCTATGTGCCGCTGCAGCCGCACTCGGACGGGTCCTCCCTAATGTAGGAGGACCAGGATCGGCGTGCCGTCGACTGTATCACGGGGTGATAAGGTCGATGGCACTCTACGGAGCCCCGGTATGGGCGGAGTGCCTCTCCCCCCGAACGGTGGCCCTCTTGCGACGGCCGCAGAGGGTCATAGCAACCCGGGCCGTGCGAGCTTATCGCACGGTCAGCCACGGCGCAGCCTGCGTTCTTGCGGGCCAAACGCCGTGGGATGTCGATGCACGCGTACATGCAGAGATGTATCGACATCGGGTTGCCGCTAGAGAACGGGGGGGACGATCCGCTCCCGAGGAAGTGGAGCGGGTTCGTACCCAAGCGCAGAGGGAGGCTCTGCGTCAATGGGGTGAGGCACTCGCCTTCCCAGCTGCCGGCCACCGGACGATTGAAGCGATACGTCCGGTGTTGGAGGAGTGGGTAGGGCGCCGGCAGGGCAGTCTCTCGTTCCACATGGTGCAGGTATTGACCGGACATGGTTGTTTCGGTCACTACCTGCATCGGGTCGCGCGTCGGGAGGAAACGCCGCAGTGTCATCACTGCGACACTCCCGACGATACTGCCGAGCACACTCTGTTGGTGTGCTCGGCATGGCGACGCCAGCGCAGCGAACTCAACGCTGCGCTGGGAGGCGGAGACCTCTCGCTGCCGAGCATGGTCGTGGCGGAATGGGGGGCTGTCGCCTCCTTCTGCGAGGACGTCATCTCGCAGAAGGAGGCCGCGGAGAGGGAGCGGGAGAATGATCCTCAAGCCGCTCCCATCCGCCGCAGACGGACAGGCAGGCGAAGGCGGGCATTCGCGCAAGCGATGCCCGTCTAATGACCCTGCCGTGGAGGCCTGCGTGCACGGTTGGCCCCGTGTACGCCGCCGTAAGGCCCTCCGTCTGGGGATTGTCCTGGTGTTCTCGGGCAATCCCCCCTTGGCGATAGCCCGACCAGCTAGGTCGGGCTAGCCCGGGCGCGTTGGTAGTGGTAGTCGCAGTGTGGACCCTACCACGCGCGTCCATAAGGGCAGGAAGAACACCGGGGGGTTTAGTGGGTAGGCCTGGCACTCTGCCGGGAGAGCCCCACACACGCTCGTCGTCTAGCCAACGGCGAGTACGGTGCGTCACGCATTCCCCTCGTAAAAAAAAAAAAAAAAAAAAAAAAAAAGGGCACTGATCAGACAAAAAAATAAAATCTTGGGGCGTAACGTAATCTGAGTAAATAATAGCATTTTTATGATGATATGAGCGGTTGACTGTTGATAGAAATTTCAAGCGCCTCATAATTTTATTTTTTGTCTGATCAATGACTTTCTCGGGGGAGCCCCACCCCTAGAGAACGCTTCCCTAGGTGGCGGACCAGGGAACGCCCGCCAGATATCGCTCACCCCCGCAGCCTCAGCTAGATGGCCGGCTTCGCCGGTCAGCCTCAGCCGCGGCGGTTCGCTCATAGCCACTTGCTCCTCAGCATGCGGACCGCCTCGCCCCTCCGTGCCTTCGCGTTTCTCAATAACACTCTAGGGGTACGGCAGACAAGTCTACGTGGAGTCGGGGTTAGCTGAGTCGGTTTTAAATAGCACAAGTTTTTTTAATAATTACTAATCCTCGTATGGAGAAAAATACATCCAGATTATGTCAAAAATTTTTTTGGATACCTATTTAGTTATTATTCTCTATAAACTATGTCTAAAACTATGTGGGTTATGCATAGTTAAATTATGTCAAAGAAAATAATGGATATTAACAGTTATGCGTAGTAAATTTATGCTTTTCAAAGTATGCTTAATAAAATTATGCCAAACCAAATTATGACATTTAAAGATCATTATTTTTAATATTATGCCTTTCGACAATTCTGCATTATAATGTTTATGCTTATATGTTATGCCAAATATTATTATGCTTTTTGATTTTTATGCCATTTGATGTATGCCAATCGAAATTATAACAATCAATAGTTTGCGTTTCAAAGTGTCACCATTTTCAATATGCCTCTTACAAAAAAGGGATAAACACCGTATCACCCATAAGCGGAACATCAGCAACTCAAATAGACTACTTCCTCTGCAAGGGAGCCATGCTACTTTAAAGAATGTAAAGTAATTCCAGGAGGGCCCCTAACTACACAGCACAGGCTGCTTGTAGCGTGTATGAAAATGCCTCTCTGGAACTCTAGACAAAAGTCAAACAGTACACCGCGAATAAAATGGTACAATTTACAGAAAGAGGAAGATATATCATTTGCATCCAATATAGCAAAATATCAAGACCAACAGACATTTGAGGGAAAATCCGCTAACGCCATTATATCATTTCCTATTTTTTAAGTCTAATGCCTAAGTACTCGCAGTTAAAGTCGTATGTGTAAAAGTACTTAGGTACTTTTACGTTGCCTTTTATACGCTGTATTCCTTTACTTAAAGCATTTAAATTGATTGTTTAGGTTGATTATATTGTGGTACCAATTGTATAAACGCAGCTATAAAGTTTCACACCACAACCTTTGCCGTCTATCTCCAATTTATTCGTATAATTAAACTTTCACACCTGCCTAAGCTTCAGGTAATAAATAAAACGCATAGTCCTATCCTAACATTGTTTTACTTAGCGTTAGCTGTTTCGTACATTCAAGTGCAAGGTCGCACGGCCTTCACCCATAGCTCAGCCAGCTTGAGCGGAGTGTTGTTCCTGTCATCGCTGCGCACGGCCACTACACAACGCCGCACTGCTTTGGAGCATAAGCAGAAGCTACGTATTTTATTTAGCTTTAAATAAT
The DNA here is from genome assembly GCA_963935595.1 of Schoenobius gigantellus. Classification (NCBI taxonomy): domain Eukaryota; kingdom Metazoa; phylum Arthropoda; class Insecta; order Lepidoptera; family Crambidae; genus Schoenobius; species Schoenobius gigantellus. The sequence continues at coordinate 34,927,474 of OZ012543.1, forward strand.
TATTTAATTGCATTAACATTTAGTTATTTACTCGTCTATTAGACGTCGCCCCACACACCGGTGTGAAGTTGGCAGCCAAAAGTAGCAGCCGATGTATAACCCGACCAATTTAAGAAGTAGTTATAAAATCTTCAAATAAAACTAATTAATTCAGCCTTTAAAACATTAGAATATATGTCACATTGCCTAAAGAACATAAAATAAGATAAGATCATAAAACATTCCATTCTAACACTAATACTTATATAAATGAAAATAGTATTAAATCAATGAGATGATATTTTCAAACATGAAAACTGTGGCACCTATCAATTTGTAGGCTCCTAACTATCTTGATATGCTCAAAACCTTTCAGAAAAGCTTAAATTTATTATTTTATGATACCTATATCACCCAGAAACCAAGTCCATTAGCTGAAAAATATCAGAGTAAATGTATGAAATATCGTGTCACAAGGCTTGTTAACGAAATGCTCCGAAACAACACGACCGATTTTTATGAATATTTTTGTGTATTTTTGGCAGGCCTCGGAATAGGCCATAGGCTATATTTTATATCACTAGGTGATAAGGCCGGCCCTCTTCAGATTTTTTTTGGTTAATTATTATGATGAAACGTATTTCGCGGGCACATCTAGTATATTATATAACAAAGGCGACTGTTGATTAGCTTCAAAATGATTATAGGGAGCGTACCAATTAACGACTTACTTATCAGTCTAAAACGTCTAAAAATCGTGTAGGAAAAAGTATATTTATAGTGATATTCAGGGGTTTAGATACCCGTTCAGGCTGGCAGACGTATCTTTGCAAGCGAATATCAAAATATTGAAACTGTGGTATCTGTGCCATAAAAACCAAAGCGCGTACCACTTTGTAGCCTACTTAGTATTCTAGACATGCTAAAGGCCTTTCATAAATGCCTAAATTTATGGAAATAACTAGGGGATAAGATAGATTTATTACACAGCAGCCAAAACAATAACAAGCAAAATATTGGAGTGAATACATTCAACAAAAAACGCGAATGTTGGTTATTTTTTCAGTCGATAAAGCACATGTACCATTTGATGATTTCTTCTATAGCCTAAAACAGTTCAAAATCTTTCTAGAACATGTATATTTAAAGTTGTGTTGAGGGGTTTTTACACCCGTTCAGGCTAGCAGCCGCATCTTAGCAAACCGGTACCAAAATATTGAAACTGTGGTATCTACCATAAAAACCAAGGCGCGTACCACTTTGCCGTCTAGTTAGTAAACTAGCCATACTCAAAAGCTTTCAGAAAAGTCTAAACATTTATGCATATCTAGGGGATTAGATACTTCTATCACCCAGCAGCCAAATCATTACCTAGAAACATGTAAGAGAAAACATATTCATTTTAAAAGATGAAAGGTGAAAATATTTCTAGTGAAAGTAGGAAGCGTACCGCTTTAGGACTTACTTCATGGTCTAGAATAGCTCAAAACCTTTTTAGAAAATGTAAATTTGTACATGTTTTGAGGACTATAAAATTTTATTAAGGCTATCAGCCGCATCTTAGCAAACCAGTACCAAAATATTGCAAATGTGGTCTCTACCATAAAAACCAAGGCGCATACCACTTTGCCGTCTAGTTAGTGTACTAGCCATACTCAAGAGCTTTCAGAAAAGTCTAAATATTTAGGCATATCTAGGGGATTAGATACTTCTATCACCAAGCAGCCAAATCATTACCTAGAAAAATGTGAGAGAAAACATATTCATTTTTTAAGATGAAAGGTAAAAATATTTATAGTAAAAGAAGGAAGTGTACCGCTTTAGGACTTACTCCAAGGTCTAGAATAGCTCAAAACCTATTTATAAAATGTAAATTTGTACATGTTTTGAGAGGTATAAAATTTTATTTAGGCTAGAAGCCGCATCTTTGAAAACGAGTATGAAAATATTGAGACTGTGCTCTCTGCTATAAAAACAAAGGCGTGTACCACTTTGTGGCCTACTTAATATTCTAGACATGCTAAAAGCTTTTCATAAAATACTAAATTTATTGGAATAACTAGGGGATAAGATACTTTTATCACACAGCAGCCAAAACAAAAACTAGCAAAATATTAGAGTGAATACATTCAAAAAAAAAACGCGAATGTTGATTACATTTTCAGTCGATAAAGCACATGTACCATTTGATGATTTCTTCTATAGCCGAAAACAGTTCAAAATCCTTCTAAGACATGTATATTTAAAGTTATGTTGAGGGGTTTTTACACCCGTTCAGGCTACCAGCCGCATCTTAGCAAACCAGTACCAAAATATTGCAACTGTGGTCTCTACCATAAAAACCAAGGCGCGTACCACTTTGCCGTCTAGTTAGTGTACTAGCCATACTCAAGAGCTTTTAGAAAAGTCTAAACATTTAGGCATATCTAGGGGATTAGATACTTCTATCACCCAGCAGCCAAATCATTACCTAGAAAAATGTGAGAGAAAACATATTTATTTTTTAAGATGAAAGGTGAAAATATTTATAGTGAAAGTAGGAAGCGTACTGCTTTAGGACTTACTCCAAGGTCTAGAATAATTCAAAACCTTTTTAGAAAATGTAAATGTGTACATGTTTTGAGAGTTATAAAATTTTATTCAGGCTAGAAGCCGCATCTTTGACAACGAGTATGAAAATATTGAGACTGTGGTCTCTGCCATAAAAACAAAGGCGCGTACCACTGTGTGGCCTACTCAGTATTCTAGACATGCTAAAGACCTTTCATAAAAGTCTAAATTTATTGGAATAACTAGGGGATAAGATAATTTTATCACACAGCAGCCAAAACAGTAACTAGCAAAATATTGAAGTGAATACATTCAACAAAAAACGCGAATGTTGGTTACTTTTTCAGTCGATAAAGCACATGTACCATTTCATGATTTCTTCTGTGGCCTAAAACAGTTCAAAATCTTTCTAGAACATGTATATTTAAAGTTGTGTTGAGGGGTTTTTACACCCGTTCAGGCTATCAGCCGCATCTTAGCAAACCAGTACCAAAATATTGAAACTGTGGTCTCTACCATAAAAACCAAGACGCGTATCACTTTGCCGCCCAGTTAGTGTACTAGCCATACTCAAGAACTTTTAGAAAAGTCTAAATATTTAGGCATATCTAGGGGATTAGATACTTCTATCACCCAGCAGCCAAATCATTACCTAGAAAAATGTAAGAGAAAACATATTCATTTTTAAAGATGAAAGGTGAAAATATTTCTAGTGACAGTAGGAAGCGTACCGCTTTAGTACTTACTTCATGGCCTAAAATAGCTCAAAACCTTTTTAGAAAATGTAAATTTGTACATGTTTTGAGAGGTATAAAATTTTATTTAGGCTAGAAGCCGCATCTTTGAAAACGAGTAGGAAAATATTGAGACTATGCTCTCTGCCATAAAAACAAAGGCGCGTACCACTTTGTGGCCTACTTAATATTCTAGACATGCTAAAAGCTTTTCATAAAAGACTAAATTTATTGGAATAACTAGGGGATAAGATACTTTTATCACACAGCAGCCAAAACAATAACTAACAAAATATTGAAGTTAATACATTCAACAAAAAACGCGAATGTTGGTTATTTTTTCAAACGATATAGCACATGTACCATTTGGTGATTTCTTCGATAGCCTAAAACAGTTTAAAATCTTTCTAGAACATGTATATTTAAAGTTGTGTTAAGAGGTTTTTACACCCGTTCAGGCTAGCAGCCGCATCTTAGCAAACCAGTACCAAAATATTGAAACTGTGGTCTCTACCATAAAAACCAAGGCGCGTACCACTTTGCCGTCTAGTTAGTGTAATGGTAACCTATCATATTTTCGAAAATTCATTGTTCGAATATCAAAATTCCGAAAACGGTTGACCGAAGTTTTGAATCGCAGATATATTTCTTGACATAATATTGTATGTAATAAATTTATTTTCCAACTGTTTCATTTTCCAGAAAAACTAATTGCCGATTTTGAAAACTTCTTTTTTTCCTTTTATAGATGTTTTGTTTGCAATAATTTTGTATTCTAGATGTTTCAAATATCAAAGTAACGTATTCTATATTGTTTCAAACACACTTATTTATTTGCCAACATTATTGATTGAAATAAAAAACAACTATTGATGTATCGTATGATTTATTTTTATTAAAAATAAATTCGAACATAATCATTATAATCATCATATCATAATCGTTTTTAATCCTATTATTAATCAATTTTGATGATTATTAATTCGATTTGATCCTATTATAATTTTTTTGATTTTGATTGTGATGGTGTTACGGCCCATACACCTCATATGTCCATGAGGAAGGCCTGTCCCAGTAGTGGGACATATATAGGCTGAGGACATTATTACATTAATTTTGCCATTTCTTTAAGATATTTAACTTCACTTAAATCATTTCTTAATTCGATCAGTTTTTTTATTTTGTCATCTTTAATTGCATATTTTTTTCTGGGGCAGATCCACATATCATTTTATCGATTTCTGATTCATTTATAATAGTCTCCTTTATTAATTCTTTTATGACTAGGTAAAACCCTGGTTTCTTTTTATCAATAATTTGATTTATGTGGTGATGCCACGCTTCTGCCGAATTTTGTGTTCGTGGTACATTCATAGCAGATACAATTTCGCTACTCCAAAATTCAGGACTATATTTAGCGGGCCTGCTGCAAGTACCACAAACGTAATTTTCTTCGAACCAATGACCCAGTTCTTTAAGCTCTTCATTATCTGTAAATAAAACATATTATTTAAGATTAAAGACATTAGTTTAATTACCTACATATTGACAGAAGCGAATCGCTGCAAATCCGACTCCAAGCAGTCTTGTCTGTCATACCCCTAGAGTGTAATTCAAACCCGCGTAGGCGCGGAGGGGCGAGGCGGCCCGCTAGCTCAGGAGCAGGTGGTGAGCGAAAGCCATCTGCGACGTTAAGCTAGCGTGGGGCCGCCGTAGCCCCGCAGCGCCGGAGCCGTGACAGAAGCCATGCATGCTGCATGCCTGCTTGCATGTTGCATGCCTGCTTGCATGCTGCATGCATGCTTGCATGCTGCATGCCTGCCTGCTCGGTGCATGCCTGCTTGCATGTTGCATGCCTGCTTGCTCGGTGCATGCTTGCTTGCATGCTGCATGCCTGCTGCTTGCATGCCTGCATGCCTGCTGCATGCATGATATATTTTAATTGAGCCATATCACTTATTGCAGAATATAATAGGAATATCTGTAAAATAGACTTTTGAAGATTATTACCTGTAAAAGTGTCCAGTAGTTTATAGAAATAAACAGGTATTTGATCTGGAGGTAGAAAACTAAGTGCCAATAGACATTTAACAAGCATTTTAAATGTTATATCTTTAGCGTATTGTTCTGTCAATCCCCGCTCTTGTATTTGGCGGTATAAAATTTGACCAAGATGGAAGTGGCAACCATGTAAAATTACGTTTTCAAAATTTGATTTTAAACTTTGAATGGCCGCTTTTTCGAAATCCAAAATACATATTTTTGGGGTTAAATCTAGTCCATTTTCATCTCCGTATTCTTGTATTAACTCCATAATATTGTCATAGGTTTTCCTGTTTTTATTAGTACATAGACAATACAGTAATGGAAATGTTTTCGATTTATTTCCTGTAACTGATATGTTACCATGTATGGTGTATAATTGTTGAAATATAGTTGGTACAACTTTAAATGTACCATCAAGGATCCAAAAATCAGCTTGTTGTAACAATTTCATTAAGTTTTTTGTTGAAAGTAATATGATTCGTTTGTTTGTATCGTAAATACGCTCTTTGATTACAAAACATTGCCCACTAATTTGGATTTCATCATGATCAATCTCAAATAAAATATCAGTTGGCTCCTTCTTCTTTGGAATTTTTAATTTTGCTCTGTATATTCTTTGTTTTAGAGATGATGTTATTGGTAAATTGCTTAACAGTTCTGGGGAGCAACTGCTTTTGTTGTTCTGTAGAATTTGGCAAACCTTCAATCCAGTTTTTGCATCTTCTTTAAGTTTTTGGGTGAAATCCGAGACTTTTTTACGGAGAGGATCTGGTTCATGATTATGATCATGTTTAGACTTTAAAACATTATGTACTTGGCCTAAAGCGTATCTAGAATACCAAGTAGGCCACAAAGTGGTACGCGCCTTTGTTTTTATGGCAGAGAGCACAGTCTCAATATTTTCATACTCGTTTTCAAAGATGCGGCTTCTAGCCTAAATAAAATTTTATAGCTCTTAAAACATGTACACATTTACATTTTATAAAAAGGTTTTGAGTTATTCTAGACCTAGGAGTAAGTCCTAAAGCGGTACACTTCCTTCTTTTACTATAAATATTTTTACCTTTCATGTTAAAAAATGAATATATTTTCTCTCACATTTTTCTAGGTAATGATTTGGCTGCTGGGTGATAGAAGTATCTAATCCCCTAGATATGCCTAAATGTTTAGACTTTTCTGAAAGTTCTTGAGTATGGCTAGTACACTAACTGGACGGCAAAGTGGTACGCGCCTTGGTTTTTATGGTAGAGACCACAGTTTCAATATTTTGGTACTGGTTTGCTAAGATGCGGCTGGTAGCCTGAACGGGTGTAAAAACCCCTCAACATAACTTTAAATATACATGTTCTAGAAAGATTTTGAACTGTTTTAGGCTATAGAGGAAATCATCAAATGGAACCTGTGCTTCATCGACTAAAAAAATAACCAAAATTCGCGTTTTTTGTTGAATGTATTCACTCCAATATTTTGCTAGTTATTGTTTTGTCTTTAGCATGTCTAGAATACTAAGTAGGCCACAAAGTGTAACGCGCCTTTGTTTTTATGGCAGAGAGCACAGTCTCATTATTTTCATACTCGTTTTCAAAGATGCGGCTTCTAGCCTAAATAAAATTTTATACCTCTCAAAACATGTACAAATTTACATTTTCTAAAAAGGTTTTGAGCTATTCTAGACCTTGGAGTAAGTCCTATAGCGGTACGCTTCCTTCTTTTACTATAAATATTTTTACCTTTCATCTTAAAAAAATGAATATGTTTTCTCTCACATTTTTCTAGGTAATGATTTGGCTGCTGGGTGATAGAAGTATCTAATCCCCTAGATATGCCTTAATGTTTAGACTTTTCTGAAAGCTCTTGAGTATGGCTAGTACACTAACTAGATGGCAAAGTGGTACGCGCCTCGGTTTTTATGGTAGAGACCACAGTTTCAATATGTTGGTACTGGTTTGCTAAGATGCGGCTGCTAGCCTGAACGGGTGTAAAAACCCCTCAACACAACTTTAAATATACATGTCCTAGAAGGATTTTGAACTGTTTTCGGCTATAGAAGAAATCATCAAATGGTACATGTGCTTTATCGACTGAAAATGTAATCAACATTCGCGTTTTTTGTTGAATGTATTCACTCTAATATCTTGCTAGTTATTGTTTTGGCTGCTGTGTGATAAAAGTATCTTGTCCCCTAGTTATTCCAATAAATTTAGGCTTTTATAAAAAAACATAAGCATATCTAGAATACTAAGTAAGCCACAAAGTGGTACGCGCTTTGGTTTTTATGGCACAGATACCACAGTTTCAATATTTTGATATTCGCTTGCAAAGATACGTCTGCCAGCCTGAACGGGTGTCTAAACCCCTGAATATCACTATAAATATACTTTTTCCTACACGATTTTTAGACGTTTTAGACTGATAAGTAAGTCGTTAATTGGTACGCTCCCTATAATCATTTTGAAGCTAATCAACAGTCGCCTTTGTTATATAATATACTAGATGTGCCCGCGAAATACATTTCATCATAATAATTAACCAAAAAAAATCTGAAGAGGGCCGGCCTTATCACCTAGTGATATAAAATATAGCCTATGGCCTATTCCGAGGCCTGCCAAAAATACACAAAAATATTCATAAAAATCAGTCGTGTTGTTTCGGAGGATTTCGTTAACAAGCCTTGTGACACGATATTTCATACATTTACTCTGATTTTTTTTAGCTAATGGACTTGGTTTCTGGATGATATAGGTATCATAAAATAATAAATTTAGGCTTTTCTGAAAGGTTTTGAGCATATCAAGATAGTTAGGAGCCTACAAATTGATAGGCGCCACAGTTTTCATGTTTGAAAATATCATCTCATTGATTTAATACTATTTTCATTTATATTAGTGTTAGAATGGAATTTTTAATGATCTTATCTTATTTTATGTTCTTTAGGCAATGTGATATATATTCTAATGTCTTAAAGGCTGAATTAATTAGTTTTATTTGAAGATTTTATAACTACTTCTTAAATTGGTTGGGTTATACATCGGCTGCTACTTTTGGCTGCTAGCTTCACACCGGTGCCCCACACTAGGATTTCCTCCTGTGTCGTGGGTGCAGTTACAAACATAAAATATCACATCCTCCAACTAGTAATTTTGACAAGTCATAATGACGGATACTCACTTCTGATATCCAAAAGTTCTATTAAAGGTCGAATTACCAAATTTAAAAATGACATCGACAAAATAAATAATATCGATAGCCTTACGTTGGAGCAAATGAATGAACTTACTTTGCGGCTGGAACGATTTCGCAATCTACTTGTACAGTTCGATGAATTACAAAAACAAGTCGAAATATCGAATTCAGCCACATTGCAGCTCGAAATTGATGCGAGAGAGGAGGAGAAAACGGATTTTTGACATTAATATCAATAGCTCAAACGATAATGGTTAAGGGCAACGACAAGACCCAGTATGCCAGTGTTAATTCTGAGGTGTCTTCTCATTGTAGGTAATCATGGAAATTAAGTCAACTTTACGCTGCCTATAATAAAGATCACAAACTTCGATGGTACATATTTTAAATGGCTCGAGTTTCGAGATACCTATAATTCTTTAATACATTGCAACGATCATATCAAATCAATACACAAATTTCGTTATTCAAACTCCTACTTGGAGGGGGAAGCATCTCAGGTTATTAGTAATTTAGAGGTCACTGAGGCAAACTACGCTGAGGCTTAGTATCTTTTATGTGAAAGATACGGCAATAACAAGCAATTAATTATTCATTGTCTTACTTCTCTCTTCAATATACAGTCAGTTGTGCGTGAATGTCAAAAAACTCACGGGCTCTAAATACACTAGGCCAGCCTACTGACAAGACTAAGTGGGATACCTATATATATTTCAATCAACAAAAAATGCTTTTCTAAGCTATATTCTATTTTTCTTCAAATTTTCAGACACAAAAAGCCCATGACCTCATATTAATTTGCAAGAGCCCCTAGTTCAGCCCGTCACAAAATTATTTCTTGGCAAACGTCTATTAAATATTAACTACCTCTCTGTCAAATTTTAAGTTTCTAGCAAAAAATGAATGTTTTTCGTAAAAACTTGTGAGAGCCCTTAGACCTCCTCAATCCGGCCCTATCACAAAATCCTATCTTAACAGGATCCTATTCTATTTTAACAGGAATAATCTTCTACACTGTAAACAATTTGGTTTCAGGAGGGGTCGCTCAACAACCGATGCTGGTGTTGAGTTAGTACAACATATATATGAGGCCTGGGAGGACTCACATGATGCGCTGGGCGTTTTTTGTGACTTGTCCAAGGCGTTTGATTGCGTCCATCATGAAACTTTGATCAGGAAATTACACTACTATGGATTTCACGATACTGTTCTGGATCTACTCATCTCCTATCTGACTGAGAGGATTCAGAAAGTGGATGTCAATGGGAAGAGATCTCAGGGCTCCTCGGTTAAAATGGGAGTTCCGCAGGGTTCGATTCTTGGTCCTTTTCTATTTTTATTATATATTAACGACTTGCCTAATTATGTTCAAGACAGGCATGAGATAGTATTATGTGCAGACGATACTTCACTTTTATTTCAAATTAAAAGAGGATTGCAAATTAATGACGATGTAAATAATTCTATCTCAAGAATAGTTCACTGGTTTAATATGAATAATTTGTCCCTCCATGAAGGGAAAACTAAATGTATAAAATTTGTCTTACCTAATGTTAGAGAGGTTCAGACCACTGTAAACATAAAGGATAAAAATGTGGGCCTTGTGGACACCGTTGTATTTCTTGGTATTACTTTAGATTCTAAGCTTCAGTGGGGCCCACATATTGATAAATTGTCGAAGAGACTTAGTTCTGCAGCCTACGCTGTTTGGAAAATACGTCAGCTGACCGATGTTGATACAGCAAGACTTGTATATTTTGCTTATTTTCATAGTGTAATTGTCGTATGGCTTGTTGCTGTGGGGAAATGCTGCCGACATTCAGACTATTTTTGTGCTGCAGAAGAGGGCTATTCGAGCAATTTATAATCTTAAAATGAGAGACTCTTTGAGAGAAAATTTTAAAGAAATTGGTATTATGACTGTTGCGTCGCAATATATTTACGAGAATATATTATATGTCCATAAAAATATACATTTGTTTTGTAAAAACAGTGATATTCATTCAGTAAATACTAGACAAAAGAATATGTTAGAATTACCTAATACTAGACTTAAAAAAAAAATAACTCTTTTAGAGGCTTTTGTGTACGTTTCTACAACAAACTCCCAACCAATATTAAAGAACTTAGCTTAAATAAATTTAAGACTGCAGTCAGGAAAGTACTTATGAAAAAAGCATATTATAAAGTGTCTGACTATCTGACAGATAAAACTGCTTGGGATTGACAAAAAATGTATCAATTTGACGTTCATTAAGTACACTTTGTGATTGTTGGATGTATGTATTTGAGTAACTGTTCCAATCACTCCAACAGGCATTTCTATATATATTTTAATAAACCAAAATTATGTTTGTGAAATAATATATTATTGTAATGTTGGCAATTTAAAAGAGGAGACAAAAAAAAATAGACCTTCCGAGTTTCTTGCCTGTTCTTCTCGAGAAGGCTCTCCCAATTTCCGAACAGGTGTAGAGTCAACTTTTTTTTTTTTTTCATTTTACTTGTATTTGCATATATCTTAATTATGGTTGAGATGTATGTACATACAAGGTTTAAATAATACATAGCTTAGACTTGAGTTTTGTAATTTGTTGACCTCAATAAGTGCCTGTAAAGGTCTATGTTGAATAAAGATTTTTGAGTTTGAGTTTGAGTTTAAATCTTTTATTAAAGCCATAAACCTTGAGCCGGCTTATTTTAAAGCTTGTACACAAAAAAATAAGTTCTTTCATACAAACTTGAGAGAGCCCTTAGACCTCCTTAATCCGGCTCTGTCACAAAATCTGGTCTTAGCGAACGTCTAATAACTACCTCTCTGCCAAATTTCAAGATTGTACACAAAAAAAATTAAGAACTTTCATACAAACTTGCGAGAGCCCTTAGACCTCCTTAATCCGGCTCTGTCGCAAATTCCGTTCTTAGCGAACATCTACTAACTACCTCTCTGCCAAATTTCAAGATTGTGCACATAAAAATTAAGAACTTTCATACAAACTTGCGAGAGCCCTTAGACCTCCTTAATCCGGCCCTGTCGCAAAATCCGTTCTTAGCGGGCGTCTACTACCTTATCATCATCATCTCAGCCGCACGACGCCCACTACTGGGCATAGACCTCCCCCATGGATCTCCACAACGATCGGTCCTGTGCTGCCCGCATCCAGCGGCTTCCCGCGACCTTTGCCAGATCGTCGGTCCACCTGGACTACCTATAAACTACCATCCTGCTAAATTTCATCTTTGTACATTATGTGGTTTTCGAGATTTCTTTATGAGTGAACTTTTGCTTCTATACTTTTTACTGTAAGCTGCTGTGTGCACATATTTTGGCTCGCTGTCTAGATACAGAACTGAATATAATGTGTAAATATGTGATGTTAGAACTGTAAGTTGTTCTGTGCACCTTACAAAATAAAAATAATAAATAAAATAATCATAGGAGACTCCATTTAGTAGAATATTTGACGGTATTGGTTTCAAACAGAATTTTTATATTAAGTTCACATATTGTTTGCACTGGGCTTTGTATTGTTTGCTTATATACTGGCAATACCCTTGAATATACAAAATATTGATATCACAGTAAAGTTGATATAACGAATCCGGAAAGAGGAAAAAATGTATTTTATTTATATTTCGCTTGGTATTTGTATTCGGCGCGCTATCAATATGCCAACTATTTTAAAAGAAGTATTTTTTTTTCTTTTATTAACTGTGTAAAATAGGAGATCTTCAGTTACATCTATTCCACAAAGTTCAACTGGAAGTCCAACTAGCTAAACTAACTGGACAAAAATATACAAATTATTTCTACTTTTCACTGTCATCAGAATTGTCGATAGGTACATATTGTTAGCTACGTGTTTAAGATTAATAAGTCTTAAATAAAAATACATGACCAATCTACATAGTTTACCTTAAAAATACATGACTAATCTACATAGCCTTTTCCTTTATCCAGTAGGTAAATGGTTAGCGTGAAATTGAAACGAGTAATGATTCCACAAAAATAAAGAAGAACATACGAGTAGTTATTTATAATTTAAGGTGAATAATTAACTGTCCTTATCGCTAGCTAGCCAATCGCATGCAGGTAACCAGCTGGTGTTCGGTAAAGAGGACAATTAGAGATCGCAAACTACGAACTGTCGACATGCATAGGGTTACCACAACTACAGTTTTGGAAATTTTAGGTAGATTTACAATGTTTCATTAAACGTACTTTAAATTTCCGAATACACTGACTGCTGGTGCCAATAAAACTCTTTTTACTGGAGAGTTAAGTCAACGGCCAATGCTATTGCGACATCACTGTACGACTTTACACGATAGGAGTGTCGACTCTGCCCTGCGAGCGTGGACTTGTCGATCGACATATATCGATCGACAAAAGCATCTGTCCTTTTCACTTCTTAGGAATATATGTCAAATTTATCGATTTTTGTCGAGTATGTCGATCTTAGCTGTCAAATTTTGTTTATCGAAAGTTCCATGCTCGTAGGGCTGCACTGATATCGAAGTCGACTGGTGCCTCCTGTAATTTCCTCATTGTTATTCAATATTTATAGAAACTGTATCATCATTTCAACCCTTATACGTCCCATTGCTGGGCATAAGACTCTGATTCGACGATGGGGAATTGGCCTACTATATAACGCTAGTCAAAAGGTTGATGTAGGGTTATGTTCCGAGTTTTTCCATTATCTTCCTCTACTCTTACGGCCGGTTTCAATATTCTACAGAGTGCGCCAAATTTCTAGTCCGCTCTGTGGGGCTAGCACGCAGGAGAATCGAAAATCGAATCGAAATCCGAATCGAGGAGTTTGTATGGCAATTTTATTAGTTCTGCTACTCACCGCCGTGGCGCTAATAAAATTGCCATACAAACTCCTCGATTCGGATTTCGATTCAATTTTCGATTCTCCTGCGTGCTAGCCCCACTGAACACTGAACAATTCGCGTCACACTGTCGAAATCATCATCACAGCTCATATACCTTCCCACCAGTGGCTCGAGCCTACCCTATGTTAGGGTGTTTAGGCCTTAGCCAACCACGCTGGCCCGGTGCGGATTATCGACTTCACATATACCTTTAAACTTTTTGGTTGCCTCACGGTGTTTTCCTTCACCGTAAGAGCGTTGGAAAAATGTACATACGAAATTTGAAAAACGAAAAACACATTGGTAGGATTGGTAGGATTACCTGGTAGGATTGAGACCCGGACCTCCCGGTTAGAAGGCCACCGACGAATATAGATATAAATAAGTTAAAATTAATGGGTGGATGTCACATCACTAAAAAGGCTTTAGCACAACAATATTTTATGTGCGTGAGGAAGAGGTGCAGTACCTCTTTGTAAGACAACTTTAGAGCGGACTAAAGCTTAGGCCCAGTCTATATCTATGTGTGGATTTGGTTACTAGCGATAGGTATTTGATATAAGTTCCATACAAAATCCGTCAAAATTCTATCTCCACTAAAAAATCTACAAATAGATAAGATTTGGAAATTAGTCGTTAGATTCTCAGTTTACTTCACAGGAAGGAAAGAAGCAGTGACAAATCCGTCACCACACCGCAATAAACTGTACCCATAGTACCATATTCCTACAAATTAGGAAATACATTTGTATAAACTGTATTATGAATACGTGCTAGTTAATATTTCTGGTGAACGTCAAGGTTTTGAGAAATGTCGTCATCTGAATTTCGAAAACTTTAAATAAGTAACAGTTGTTGGTATGACCTTGCGGAATTACAACTCAGGGTTAAGGTTATTACATTATCTTAATATCTTATGTACTCCATGGCCATCACTTCTGATAAGGTATACAGATTTTGTGTATTATTAAATATATTTTCTTACTTATTACGATCTATTTTACGAGTGATATCACAACCACAGAAAAATAATAATGTATCTACGATAATCACGGCACCACGATGCAGGGGGATGGGTTTAGTCTGCCGATTCTGTACTTGGACTGGACTGGACCGATTCTGTACACCTCAATACTTGGATATATCGCCAGTGGATTTATCATCGTTGCTTTCGATAGAGACAAACGCCTTCTCATAGCCCACAAATGCATTGCAGATGACATTATCCATGGCCGAAACCTTGTAGAGCTTGCAATATATGCCGAACGGCCGAAAGCTGAGAGCCGAAACCATAGTTAAGCAAACATATTTACGGATGGTGACCATATTGAATATATTGTCACTACACTTACTAGGGTAAGGACGGACGGTTAGAAATATGAGCACATAAGCGTTACCAAACGAAGTGTGTATCATGATAAAGAAATATAAATTCTTAGCGCGTTTCTTTGGGTTTCTAGACAAATACCAATATGCATTCATAAACGTATTAACGCAAATGAATAGTCTCAATTGCCATTTGAAGAGTAAAGAGTATGTTATTGAATGAGATGAGTCCTTAGGACGTAGGTGAAGGCGGTTTCATGCGGCTGTAAATGAATAATAAGTCTGTTAAAGTGTGTTACTCGATAAAAATGAGTACAAAACTGTGGCGGAATCAAGAAAATTAAAATCAGAATACCAATTATTATAATATTAAAACATTACAGGTATATAAATTCCTTAGAAAATACTCGTATTGACGTAATTCTGACTGAAGGTATTTGCTCGAGATTGATCTACTCAGATTAGGTTTGTGATAACGAACTTTGTAGTGGAAAAATATTAGTCGTACTCGTAATACTTGTAGCAACCCTAAAGCCGAAAGTACAGTGCAACTCGGCGACTAATGACATTTGCCCGGTCCTCGAATACAAATACAGAATTATTGCACAGCACGTACTGGTGTCGAACAGCTCTAATTGCTTGGCCGACTGGCCCGTGACAACGATGCAGGGACGATACTATGGGGTAAGTTGATTTACTTTATTCCAAAGATCCATAATATTCATGGTTGTGTGGCATGAATATCATATACTCGTACATCATTTACTCATATAAGGTTGGGCAACTTCTCTTCCACTTGCAATTTTAAAAAATCTTTAGGTGTTTTGTGTCTTACTTATTGATTGTAACTATAGAGATGTTGAATATTTTATTTATCTTGAGCTTTCTCAAATATATATGTACAGAAAGTTTATATGTACAGACTTTATGTATTTGCACTATTTACAAATACGATTCAATTCGGATGGAGGCAAATTATTAACAAATAATAAAATTCGTAATTAATACATGTGCCGAAAAACATGAGTAAAAACTATATAAAATTTTTCACTTTTCAACCGTCACTGAGCTTCCGGGAAAGGACCCTTAAAGGTTTCCAGAGTTTTCGTCGCTTCTGTTCAAGAACTGCCCCAATAGCCACATCAGAAGCATTCCTGAAAAGAGTTAACTCAGCTTGTCAATCTGGATGTGAGATGAGTGTGATGTTAAAAAGGCTGTCCTTAAAAGCCTTATGAAGCTCCAGAGTCATCTGCATAGGTGTAGATCCTTTGATTTTAGGACCAGAGAAGACTTGATATAATTTAAGCGACACCAGGGAGAAATTTTCTGTAAAAATTTAACATTCCCAGAAATCTTAACTCTTTTGTTGTCTTGGGAACTGGGTACTCCTGAATGGCTTTTACCTTATGCGTAAGAGGCTGTATACCACCTGCAGCCATATTTCTTAAACCGCTAAAATAATTTCAAGATGTTGTAGGTGTTCTCTCTTCTCCTCGTGTTAATTTAAAAAAAAACAGAATATTATATCATCTATATATCTGTAAGCATGATCATGATCAACCCCTTGAATAACTTCGAACGCAGCACAAACCTTTCAAAGGTTTGTGCTGCGTTTCGCAAATCAGAAGGTTGCGTGTTCAAATCACGTCGGGGTCACCACTATAGAATATGTAGAATATTCTATTTATCTTGAGCTTTCTCAAATAAATACACAGAAAGTTTGTACGTATGTATATACTTTATTTGCACTTTTTACAAATACAATTCAATTCGGATGAAGGCAAATTATTAACAAACTAGCTTTACTTTATGCCGCTTCGCCAGCGTTGATTTGTTTTCCCATGGGAATATTATATTTCCCCGTAAGAAAAATAATTTTGTAGCCTATGTTAATGAGGGATAATGTAGCATTCTAACGTTGAAAGAATTTTTGATATCGGTTCAGTAGTTTTTGAGTTTATTCGTTACATACATTATCGTCACAGCTCATATACGTCCCCACCGATGGGCACGGGCCTACCCTAATTAGTTAGGGTGATTAGGCCTTAGTCAAACCACGCTGGCCCAGTGCGGATTGGTTGACTTCACAAACACCTTTGAATTACTTCGCACGTGTATGCAGGTTTCCTCGTGATGTTTTCCTTCCCCGTAGGAGCGTCAGATAAATGTCATATGAAATTCGTGAAACGAACAACACATTGGTACATGGCAGGATCGATCGCGGGCCTCCCGATTCTACTCGGAGCACAGACCAGTGCCGAGGCCATAGTGCTACCGACGCTCATAGGCTATTTTTATATCCCTAGGTGGCCCTGTCCAGATTATGGCGAATTAAACCATTATTATGGCGAAACCTAGTTTGCGGGCAAAAAAATGTTGTGTCACAGTGTTTGTTATCGAACTTCTCCGAAACGGCTTGAAAGATTATTTGGTTGGATTGGGAATAGATCGTCGGCTATTTTTTTACCTCTAGGTGATTAGGGTGGCCCTCTCCAGAATTTCTTGACAATTATTATGGCGAAACGTTATTCGCGGGCACAGCCAGATATTTTATAAAAATTTAACATGCTAAATCGGTGATTTTTATAATTCGTAATTGCCTATTTTTGGAAAACAAACATTAAAATTAATTTTATATTTTCATAAAACACGTTAACGTATGTTAACGTGTTTTATGTGGTTTGGTTTAGGGTATTTATGTGGTTTAGGTGGATTAAACAATTTTACTAACTGATAAAGCCAATTGATGCCAAAATAATTTTGTCAAAAAAGTCAACATTCACTAGGGCCGCTTAACTTACTCGTAGTACCGTTTTTCACTCGTCAAACCACATTCAATTATAAATTACACAAATTGCCATGTCATCACAATAATAATCCTTACTTCATAATGAAATTCTGGTTGAACGAGCAGTCGCTTTTTCTTGCTTTCCTTTTCATTCATTTTTCCCCGTTTGATTTGTGTTCTATGAGTGTTCCAATGCACTTGGTATGCTCGCCTCGGGGGATATTGGATATCTGTCATAAGTCATAAGATTTCGTATTCCGACTTTATAATACAGCGTAGCCAGTTGGGATTGAAAACGCAAGCAATTTTCGCATAATCTTCAGAGTTTTATGCAAATTCTGTTGATCTAAACTCGAGTCATATTAGTGATTCTGATTTACCGACACCGTTTAGTCATCACCAAAAATTCCATCTCTCAGATTCCAAAAACAGGAAATAATCTCAGAAGTATAATAATATTTTTAATAATATAGGCGAAGAGACTGTAAATTATTTTTTGCTAGCTTAAGGTCCTTAGCAGCTTTGTGAATAATGAAACAGGTGCCAGAGTGTCGAGGCTGCCGCAAGTGACCCCAGGTTCAGGATATATTCAATTATGCAAAATAGCTTCATGCTAGATTTAAATTAAATAAGGATCTTTCAGGGCGATAGCGCATCCAATTAGGAGAAGTGGCGTCAAATATTATTCAGCTGTTGAAATAATGGTTCCCCGCTTGGCGTATAGTATTTACAACGTTTCAGCATGTTGGAAGTCGTTCCCCAATATTGTGGCTCAAACAGGAGGTGGAATAATAAAGGGATGATAAACGATTTCGTCCACCGGTTCTATTTCATTTTGTACCTGAACAAGGTTCATTGGAAATCATTTACTTCCAATTGTTTTTGGATAAAACTTTCTCGCACTTTATTGGTAGCATACAATAAAATTGCAGAATTTGTCTTTGTCGCGATTATAGGATTAGGATTAAGTAATAATTATTTACTAAATATCAGTCATCTTAAGCAATGTAAGGGTTTCTTTTCAAAGATTAGCTACACTTTAAATATATATTATTATCTAGAGATCTATTCAAAAACACTATTATATTGAGGGTGATTTTAAATAGGACTGGATTGGATGACCAAATCCGAAACCTTAAGGAATAGCGAAAATTGTTCAAAGGAGTCTCTGAGCCGATACTGGTAAAAAACTAAAACTGCATCATCGGATTCTTGACTATTCTTGACTATACTATCGGATTATCATTATTTCTTTGATTCTTGACTATACTATCGGATTATCATTATTTTCAGTTATGATATTTTTCGAATAATATGGATTTAAAAAATATCGATAACAGTGTTATAGTTGATTTTTTTGTAGTTACTGCAACTGTGTGTACTTTGTAGTCCTTTGCACTGTGTAGTTTACAACTTTTCCATATTCCACAAATATTAGCGAAAAAATTTTAAACAAAAAAACATATTATTTTTTTTATTACTATTTTAACACTCCACAGACTCGTGGTCCGTGCTCTTTTCATAGAATCTTCTCATTGTGATCTATTTTATTATAATTATTATATTAAGACTTACGACTACTTTTTACTCCTAATCTAAGGTGAGTTGCGCAACTCAATAAATTTAAAAATTTTAATATATATCTTAATAATATCTATTTATACTTATATATACTTAATTATACTCAAATATATATCTTAATAATATTATACTATATGTTAATAATTTATGTATGGACTATTTCACAATTTTTGGATCATTATAATTATTATGCCAGTATTCCTGGGTAACTTATGCTAACAAGATTTGGTCAGTTAATATACTCGTATTTGGCATAATATATGTTACGTGTTTTTTTTTTTTTTTTAGTTACACCAAGGTCGCTCCGCTTGATAGGGCCCTGAGCACCATTTTTTATTGTATTCCATGACCACTTCATCTGTTGCTATGCTGGGAAGGGCAATGAGACGTCTAATTGCGTCGTCCTCCTTCAACTCCCGGTAGAAGTAGGTGCAGGATACCGTGTGTCTGGTAATGGCAACCACCGCGTGAGGGACACTATCGTGGACAGGGTTCTTCCTTTCTGCTCCTCTGAGCACAACCACGTGATCGTACGTTAGTCCCTGTGCTTCATGGATCGTCAGCAGTCTAGATTGTTCTCCGGTGCCGAACCCTTCCCTCCCATACGCTTCTTTCTCGTCTTGAGTAAAGGTAAGGAAGAGAGTATTTGGGTTGCCCCTTCGTAACACCGCCTCCGATGCCATTCTGCATGTCATGGACCTCAGTACTTGCCGTGATGTGTAAATACCCTTGTAGATGTTTTGGAGGGCATACACCACATCCATCGGACTTCGGTGTGTGCAGAGGAGCTTTTCTGTTACCGACGTGATGGCGGCGGGGCTTCCATAACGCATCTCGAACAGGTTGTCTCTGTCTATGAAGGGGATCTGATTTGTATCGGTCATTAGTACCAATTCTCTTGCCCCGGTCAGCCTTGTTGCCATGATGATAGCTCCAAAATGGACTAGGAGAGCTTCGTCCACCAAAAGGCGTTTTGATGCTTCCACACCATTGTTGAGAACTGAGGCAATGGTTCTTATTTTCCCCTTCACGACCGCCCCGAATCGAGTCGTCACTTTGTCCAACAGTTCTTTTGCCGTCTCGAGTGTGCTAGTGATGATCATATCTTCCTTCATTTGGAAGTTATTGAGGAGCCACGTGGTCTTCCCGCAACCCGGCACACCGTCAACCCATCTGATTGCCAGTTTACCCCATGGTTCGGAGATCCAAGTTCCACTCACGGATTCCGCCGTTTTTAGAATTCGGTCCTCCAGCATGAAGCGGGTGCACTTGGCAATTACCACTATTGGGTCCTCGATCGGTGTGCAGAATGTGATTGCTCCCCTTTCGTCAGTTGCTTCATGATCCACCAGCACCATGCCTGACGTGCCACTGTACGCCGCCATCTGCTTTTTATCTATAGGGCGAGTTCCCGCCACCACAGTCCCGGTGTCGTTGTTATAGACCACCGCCCTCGCCCCGTCCAGGAGTTCCTGTAGTAACATGCGGACGTTTATCTGAAATGCCTCAAGTATCTTGCTGCAGGTGGTGTGTTTTACCTGCAGCGTCGCCCGCAGTGTCCCCAGGTACTCTAGATAGGCGTTGACTAGGTCCTCTCCGTCCCGGTCAGTGACTATTCTATTCTGGATGGCGGTCTCACCCTTCCCATGTCTGCCAGTGTGGTTTTGGGTGAGGAGACCGTTCTATGTTTGGGGACCGAGTCCAGTACTGTCTCACTGCTTGTTCTACGAGGACGAGCGTGGCCCAGGGCAACAGATATGCCCCTGACGAGGTCGTCTATCGGGGATTGTCTTTGTGATTGGAGGCGTCTTCTTTCGTTTGCTTCTTGCATCGCCTCCTCGTGTTGCCTTTGTGCCCGGGCTGAGCCACTTTCTGTTAGTTCATTGCGTGGAGTCTGCTCGTGGTCTTTGAGCAGAAAGTCGAGGTGTTGGCCTCTTCCCTCGTACAAGATAATTTTGTGTTTTCGGAAGGCCTCCAATAAGGGAGTGTAATCGGACACTTTCCCTTTCTCGAGATCTACCTTCATGACATCCACGCTGATGACTCTTGGGTCTCCGTCCATGTTTAACAGCAGTTCCCCCGCTATAGTAAAGGACGACTTGTCAATGTGCCAGTCCAGGAGCAGGATCGACTTATTCCTGAAACGTACAATCCGGCATTTTTGCCCTGCGAGCATCACCTCAGGCATTGCATCAAACACTTTTCTTTTAATGGTCGCCCTGGTAGTGCTGCCTTTTAGCAGGACTGCTAGGCCAGGTGATATGGCAACGTGCTTCCTTGTTCTGGATATACAGAAACTAATGCCAATCCTTTCTCCTGCACTATCCATGAACAACGCCACAGCCCTTGTGAGGAGACCTACTGTTCCTTTTTCTCCGTCGCTCAACCACTGCATTTGCGTTATCGTTGGGGCCACGTAAGGTTCCCGCGTTCGTGGTGCCATATTTACCGACCCATCATCACCCCCCTGCGCTGGTGGAGTACAGTTCTTGTTTCGCTGTGTTGCCAGATCGGCTGCTATTTGTATAAACTGCACTAAGGGTTTTGCCTTTTTATCCATCAGTAGCGCATGGATATTCTCTTTCCTTATCACTATCTTGCCTAGTCTATGTTCTAAGTCATGGCGGGCACTGGCAAATCTGGGACAGTCCAGGATCACGTGCCATACCGATTCAATCTCCCCGGGGTCACATTCACAATATGGATTGTCCATAAAAAACATATTGTGACGAAAAAGAAGATTATTGCTACTGTGATATTAATTATGTATATACAAAAACAAATTTGATTCAGTCAATTTGTAACTGTTTACAATCGTTACAAGCAAAGTAACCAAGAAACAAACGTTAAACAAAACACTTCGCTAAATGTTGGCCTTTTAAAATATTCTATTAATAAACTTCACTGTCTCGGATTGTTTATGAGAAGTTAACGAATAACAACAATAAAGCGGTAGCTATGTAGACTTACTTCAAAACTTCGGTTAACATTTCTTTGCATTGATGTTGTACATAAAAATGTAAGTAAAATATGTTTTAAATTCCTAAATTTGATTCAAAGTGAATTATTTCATAGTGAAGGCAAATCGATATCAAATTTGTGAAAAATGAAAAATTAATGGAAGTCTTGCCTACAACTAGTCAAACAAAGCAACATTTTCCACCCTTACTGGGTAGTTTTATTTATTGCTAGAAATTGTGAGTAGTGTAACACTGTTTTTTCTTAAAATTTCATAAAACACTAATTTTGCAAAAACACTTTGGTTTCACTGTAGTTTTAACACAAATTTCACAAGTAAATTCATAATTACAATAACTTTGTCAATTAATTTCACAATATCAATGTCAAGTGTCAACGTCAACGTCGTTTCACGTCACGTCAGTGACATTTGCAATTATCTTTGGTCATTATTCACTTTTTGCATAAACAAAATAAATCTCGCGTTTATCCTGGCCTTATTTACAAAGATAGTTTTTTTTCGCCCAAAATCCCGTGCTTCCATTTAGGTGTGTTGATTTTCTCAAAATTCGGAATTTGACATTTGGACCGTTTGTTTTGATCATTTCTATAGACATATTTTAATAAAATACACTTAAACTTATAGATCATATAATTATAGTTTCGTCGAATAGAATTTGGAAAGCATTCACAATTTGTTTAAGGTTAATTTTTCATTACGTTTTGTTTTTCAACTAAACATAACTTTAGCTGGAAATACTTATTGCATAGGTATTGTAGAATTTCGAAAGATCCGTATGTTGACTTGACACATCTTGAAGCAAGTTAAGAGTCTTACGAGTGTTATGAAATGAATTTGGTTTTAGGAGAGGTTCCGTCGCCAATACGGCGCTTAACATTCAGCAAACGGACCTCGGCTCCGTCGCTTCCACATAAACGCAAATCTGCGCGCAAGTGGAGCGTTGGTTTAGTCTATCGTCTAGGTTATGACTAGTCTGTGAGACATCGATCGAAGTAATTTGTTATTGATTTGAAGATCATAAAGTTTTTATATATTTATTTCGTAGGTATTTCTCTCGTTTTCCGTGTGAATTTAATTCGAAAAGCCACCCTGAATTTAACAAAGTGAGTTATTTTTGTTTTCAGCTTGAAGAGTAAAAGCTCAATCATATTTATAATCGCCGGCGCGCGATTCGGTGAATTAGTTGAATAAATAAATTATATCAATAGATAATACTCCGCCCACACTAAGGTATCTAATTAACTTATTATATTTCATGATTTAAAACAGATTTTGTTAATTTTATTTTTATTTGTGGGTAAATTGATTATTAAATCAAACATATTACATTTCCAAAATTCGCCTTTTTCATCCCCTATTTCATTAAAAAACCTTGATAGTAAACGGCATCTTAGTGGGATTAAGGCATATATTGAGTAACACTTGCGAATTTCATGTTAAATTCTAAATTTTCACAATATTAAGTTTCACACCCTTCTTTGGCAAAGAACTCACAAATTAAGCTGTTTTCTTTTTATTAATAGCAATAATTATACACAAAATAGGTGCTCTCCCCTCCATAGGTCCTTTTTATTAACTAACCAATAAGACAATTTGTCGATTTATTAAAAATTATGTTTTAGAATTCATTTGCTATGTTTATTACATGAAGTTCAAATGTATTGACTGGGATTCCTTCAGAACTCAGTGTTAGACCCACTGACCTCAAGATCATAGGCATATTTAATTATATTTTTAACATAACACTGTGCTATGAATCTCCAGGGCAGTTCCCGGAGGCCGTAGGGCTCCGCTGCAACTAACCTACCTAATAACCTAATATCAAGGAGGAATTCTGTGGAATTACACAAATAATATTAGAAACAGAGAATAAGTTAAGAAATTGGAATATTATATCTCTGACCCGTGATCGCAGAAACTTAGCATTGAAGGTATGACCCACTAACAACCGCTCCGGGGAAGGCTACTAATTTCTTTTAAAAAAAAGGAAACCTATAACTATTTGTTCGTGTACTTTATTGCCCCTCATTTTGTAGTTTTGTACCCAATTTGAACCTGATTTTTACCTGCCGAGATTGATCAAACAAACCTGAACCATCCTGCCCTTGGCTTGTATTAAATAAAAATTTAGTTAAGTGCTTTGCATTGAGGGATTTTGTTAACTTCAGTAACATTATGCATAAGTGAATTACAACCATGTACCTACCAGAATAAAGCTTTTCATTTTGTATCGGACTAAAGGAATAAGTTTGTTTTTTTTTCCTTCAACTTTAAGATTTCCCTATATTACTACAATTTAGCAAGAAAAAGCATAACAATTTGGCGCCCGAATATACAGCAGGTTTTGTGGTATTATATGGCCCATTATTCTGGTCAAATGCTCAGATAGTGTTGATCCATCTCGGTATGTATCTTTAATAATTTTCTTTTTTTTAACGTTGTGTGTTAGTTAAGCTAAAACTCAAAAACGGCTCGACCGATTCTTACGAAATGTTATGTGTATTTGAATAGGTCCAGGGAAGGTTTAAAAGTACAACTGGACCCAGTAGGTGGCGCTGGAATCGGACAGGAGAACGTCTGCCGGTCTCACTAGTTATAAGATAAATAAGACTTCTATGCAGGTTTGGTTCAGATAGGTATAAATAAAAAACAAATTTTAGTTACAGTTGCAAAGGTGAATATATTTTAAGATTTTTTGTTCATAGTTTGAGTATATAATATAAATAATATTGTAAAATTAACTTATCATATAGAATAGAGCGTAGTATATTTTTACAAAAATGGAACAAAGACCAATTAGTTTTAATTTACTTAACAAAGATGAACTAGAATATGAGGTGAAAATCAGGGGTTCGAAACCAGCTGACACGGTGATGGCTCTGAGAGCACAGATCCGTACTCTCAATAAAGATCTGCCTTCTGATGAAATACTGACTTGTGATCTTGATGTCAATATTGAATTAAAAGTAATTCAAAAGAAATTAGATGATCTTGAGAAACTTATCACAAGTACTTCAAGTAAACCGTCATCACTTAAGGTGTTAAATAGAATTCAAACTCTTGCACACCACTTATTCCACAGAATTGGTCGCTTGTCTTTATCGGAGTATGATGATAATAATCTTACTTCTTTAATTACTTCTCTGAATAATAGATTAGATAGCATTCTTGTTAAAATAGATAATATTTGTCATAATTTTAAAAGTAGCTTGGCACCTGAACAACCTATTGAGCACTCCACTGCAACTACACACAACACAGCTAATGATTGCTCCGTGCATAAACTAAATTTACGCTTCAATGGCCAGACATGCATTAAAGCTTTCTTACAACGCCTCGAGGAATTATGCTTGTCTCGTGGCCTTTCAGATTCAAAGCTTTTCTGTTCTGCGGCTGAACTTTTTACTGATGAAGCGCTGTGCTGGTATCGAGGAGTAAAGTCGGACGTTCACAATTGGTCTGAGCTGAAGACCTTGCTTCTCGAGGAATATCTTCCATCTGATTATGACCATCGCTTGATGCAGGAAATTAGAAGTCGTACTCAGGGCCCCGATGAAAGCATTGTGAATTATCTCAGCATTATGCAAAATTATTTTTCTCGATTATCAAAACCAATCTCTGATGATGATAAATTGAACATTATCATGTTTAATATAAGACCTTTTTATACTACTCAGCTTGCTCTAGCCCCAGTGGAATCTTGGACTGATTTAAAGAAAAAATGTAGGTTATTAGAAGGTGCAAAGGAGCGATCGGTGCATTTCAGTGAACCTCCTAGGGTCACCACTTCTTCTCTGGCTCCCGATTTGTGTTACAAAAATACTAGTGGTAATAGTAGTAGCAAGGCTCCACCAAAAGTCTCTTCAATTCAGCCAGTGAATAATACACAAAATAATCTTTTTTGTGTCCGCTGTCGTAAAAATGGCCACAGCTTGAGGTATTGCAAGGCGCCTTGGGTACTTATTTGTTATCGTTGTGGAGAAAAGGGGTTCAATTCAAATAATTGTCCAAAGTGCACTTCTTCAAAACCTTCAACCGCAGAGATTCCAAAAAACGCCAAGCAGTGAACCGATGGCATAAGACAGTATATTTTTATAATAAACATTGTAATTCTGAACAATCAAGGCAGAAATACAATGAATTCTATAATAATGTAAATAAAGCTAGTAACATACATACGCATAAAGGTAAGGTTACATCGGTTCACGCTACTACTACCGCCACCTATAATGATACCAGAGCTTATCTGAAGATTAATATTTTTGGCTTGGAATTCAGAGGATTACTGGATTCAGGATCACAGATCTCCATTGTGGGAGGGCAAGCATACGAATATTTTAAAGATTTCGCTACTTTACATAAGTCTGAGGACTTAGACTTTATAAAAACTGCAAATGGTTCTACTTCACGAGTAACTGGGTATTTATTTTTACCAGTATCGATAGAGAATAAAACTCGTGTTATTAAATTTTACGTCGTCCCTGGAGTTGCTACAGAGTTGTTATTTGGCTTAAATTTCTGGAAGGAATTTAATATTGCGCCAGATATTTTATCATTGTTAGAAGATAGCGGACATTTATATAAAAATAATAATCAGGTGTACACAGTTATGTCAGGCAGCCGTGCTTTACATGATTTTGAAACTTTATCTAAGCTTGAGCGTAGGCTGGTCAATGACGTCATAAAGCAATTTGATGACATTTCCGCAGAAAAGAAAGGCCTAGGTAGGACACACTTAGTGAGTCATAAAATTGATACCGGTGACCACCCACCTATTAAACAACGGTATTATGTAGTCTCACCCGCTAAACTGGCAGAATTAAATAAACACCTAGACCAAATGCTGAAGGATGATGTTGTGGAGCCTAGCGGAAGTGCATGGAACAACCCCGTTACTTTAGCGGTTAAATCAGATGGGTCATCACGTTTCTGCTTGGACAGCCGAAAACTTAACGCCATATCAAAGCATGACGCTTACCCTATGCCTTATATTAGCCATATTCTGGACCAGCTCAAAAACGCTAAGTACTTATCTTCTATTGACCTTAAGTCTTCATATTACCAAGTTCCTTTGGACTCTATTGAGTCCAGAGAGAAAACTGCTTTTACTATTCCCTGCAGAGGCTTGTTTCACTTTAAGGTCATGTGCTTTGGACTTACTGCAGCTCCAGCTACGCAGCAGCGGTTGATGGACCGCCTCTTTGGGCCCGAGTTTGACAATAAGGTGTTCGTATATGTTGATGATTTAATTTTACTTACTCCTGAAGGCCCAACGGCCTTCCAGGATCACCTCCAGCTCCTACGTAGGGTAAAGGAGAGACTTAAACTAGCCAACCTTACTGTCAACATGGGTAAATGCCAGTTCTTCAGGAGACAGCTGAAATTCTTGGGTCATGTGGTTGACGAATATGGTCTGCGCACGGATCCTGACAAAATTAAGGCTATAGTAGACTTTCCTATTCCCACCTGCAGGAAAGACGTCAAACGTTTCTTGGGAACTGCATCTTATTATAGGCGTTTCATAAAAAATTTTAGTCATAGAGCTGGTCCCCTTAATGCTCTTACTTCTACCCGTAAGAGCGCGCCCCCTTTCAAATGGACGACCGAGGCAGACGAGGCGTTCAACGACCTAAAACTCGCACTGTCTACTTCCCCGGTTCTGGTATGTCCTGACTTCTCGAAAGATTTTGCTGTCCACTGTGACGCTTCTGATTTCGGGTTAGGAGGTACCTTAACCCAGGTTGTAGATGGACAAGAACATCCTGTTGCGTACTGTAGCCGTTCACTAACACCCGCTGAACGTAACTATTCCGCTACAGAGCGAGAGGCATTGGCCGTGGTACATGTCGTTGAACACTTCCGCCCTTACCTTGAAGGTGGTCGACAATTTAAAATTATTACCGACCATGCTAGTCTAAAGTGGTTTTTAAACCTTAAGAATCCGACAGGACGACTAGCGCGTTGGGGGTGTAGGCTATCGCCTTATAATTTCATTATTGAGCATCGTAGTGGATCTCAAAACGTCGTACCGGATGCACTATCACGTTCTGTACCAGTGGCAGCCGTAGACGCATTTACTTCCAGCGATGCTTGGTATAACAATATATTAAAACGTTGCACGGATAGGCCGCGCGCGTGTCCCAATTTTCAAATTGTTGATGGTAGGCTTTTTAGATTTACAAAAAGCACTAACAAACTCTGTGGTGACTACCAGTGGAAAGAGGTTGTACCAAAGGAGCTGAGGGAGGATATTATGAAAAGTAACCATTCTGAACCAATTGCTGCGCACTTAGGCGTTGCAAAAACTTATAAAAGATTAAAATTACGGTATTTTTGGCCCGGTATGCATAAAGATACCGAGGAATTTATTAAAAATTGTGCCACTTGCAACTCATATAAACATAGCTCACTAGCGCCAGCTGGCTTTATGGGGGAACCCAAGGTCTGCTGTCGACCATTCCAGTGCATCAGCATTGATCTAGTTGGTCCACTGCCGATGTCTCGACAGCAAAACACCTTTTTACTAGTAGTTGTGTGTTGTTTTACAAAATATTGTTTATTATTTCCTATACGGCGTGCAACGGGCAAAGTTATAGCGCAAAGGTTAGAAGACCATGTATTTCTGGTTCACGGAATACCACAGACGGTGATGTCTGATAATGGCTCGCAATTTATAAGTCATGAGGTTCAGGCATTATATGAAAAATACAATATTCCGCAAGTACATTTGGGTCCAGTATATTGTCCACAAGTTAATACGGTGGAACGTTATAACCGCACAATAATCACTGCAGTTTCCTCGTTTGTTGAGAACGATCATAGAACGTGGGATATTAACATACATAAAATACAATTTGCCATGAACACCTCAGTAAATGAGTCTACTTCTTATACTCCTTTCATGCTAGTACACGGTAGGGAAGCTGTCACAGATGGTAGTATTTACCGTGGCTTCGAAGATCTCCAAGAGTTGGTTGTGGTACCACGCGATACTCATGCGTCTAATATTGGCCACCTCGGTGACATTTTCATCAAAGTCCGAGAGTCATTGCGTAAGGCCCATGAAAGGAATATAAAATACTATAACAACAAACGCAGAGATATCTCTTTTAATGTTGGTGATTTTGTGTGGAAGCGGACGTACAAGCAGAGTTCTGCTAATAAATATTTTACTGCTAAACTTGCCCCTAAATATGAACGTTGTAAAATTATACGTAAGCTTTCTCGCCTCGTCTATGAGCTCGAAGACGAGAACGGAAAATACATAGGAAAGTGGCACATAAAAGATTTTAAAAATTTAGATACTTCGAGTGACTAAATTACATACCTAGTAACATAATACCTACTTAATTTTCATTTTTATACTCTTATGAAAATAGCCATATTTTTATAAGCATTTAAACTATTTAGGCACCGCGGGTGCGGCGGTCACAGAATACCCACCCCGCCATTCTTCCTGGCGTCTCGTAGAACCCGAGTGTAGGATAACGCGCCATATAACATCTGGCGGCGTTTTTGCATGTGTCTGTCCCTGTCGTTTTTTTATTGATTTGCCTTGATACTTAAGTTTCCATTTACCTAACATCTTCAAAATTGATATTACCATTACATAAGTACATAAAGATCTAAAACACAAATATTATACGTGTCTTAGTTCATACCATTATAAATATATTATTACTACCATTATATAAAATGGATATTACTTCTTTAGTATCTGATACCAGAATTAAGGAACAAGTATGTACTTATTATAACTGTTATGTGGTTAGATAGATGCATTTAGCACAAGATCACAAATATAAACGTGTCTTGTTCATTATTTTTATATGTATTCTACTCTAATCAACAAAATTAATTTTGAATTCCTCACAGGAGCGGTTTGCAACTCTAGAAATAAGCCTTTGCTATATTCTTATAATGGAGGAAGTTACATCTAGCTGGAAACGTAGGAAAATCAATATCGACGATCAGGGGCAACGACACCATGCAACTCATTTTTTTTTTTATTTCCTTTTTATTGTTTTTTTCTACTTATTATTTGACGATTAGAGTCAAAATGTCTGTAATAACGGCATCTACCGGTGGTTGTTGACATTACTTGCTATACACTGCTAGTGTCAAGATATACTTATTTAACAACGCCATCTCGGCGTCAGTCCTGACACTACAGTTTTTTTTTTATTACTTTCTTATATTTGATGGGCATAGGATATAATGCTTTTTGCCTATTTATCACAGCCATATAGGTGCTAGCAGAAGAGGTTTCGCTAGATTTTGCCACCTTATTGGTGAATATTTTTTTTTACAACCATGTAGGTGCTAGCAGCAGTAGTTTCGCGCTAGATTTTGTCACCTTATTGGTGAATGTGGTTTTTTTTATTACAATCTTTAACATACCATATTAATGGATTTACGTAGATTTAAGGTACATGCATGTTAAAGATTCTTTATTTACACACGTTTATATTTAAAGCTTTATTTTTTATCTTATACAAATAAATAAACTTATAAAAAAAAATAACGTTAGGCGTAATTGGGTACAGAGTTTATCACGAATGAATAGTTTTTAAGTACCTAATTGATTCTAATTATGATAATTTTGTTTGGTTGGTTAGGAGGTTTTGAGGCTGACGAGGCGTCAGACGAATTCCCTACGTGAATTCTATCGTGGTTGGGGGGATACTGTAACACTGTTTTTTCTTAAAATTTCATAAAACACTAATTTTGCAAAAACACTTTGGTTTCACTGTAGTTTTAACACAAATTTCACAAGTAAATTCATAATTACAATAACTTTGTCAATTAATTTCACAATATCAATGTCAAGTGTCAACGTCAACGTCGTTTCACGTCACGTCAGTGACATTTGCAATTATCTTTGGTCATTATTCACTTTTTGCATAAACAAAATAAATCTCGCGTTTATCCTGGCCTTATTTACAAAGATAGTTTTTTTTCGCCCAAAATCCCGTGCTTCCATTTAGGTGTGTTGATTTTCTCAAAATTCGGAATTTGACATTTGGACCGTTTGTTTTGATCATTTCTATAGACATATTTTAATAAAATACACTTAAACTTATAGATCATATAATTATAGTTTCGTCGAATAGAATTTGGAAAGCATTCACAATTTGTTTAAGGTTAATTTTTCATTACGTTTTGTTTTTCAACTAAACATAACTTTAGCTGGAAATACTTATTGCATAGGTATTGTAGAATTTCGAAAGATCCGTATGTTGACTTGACACATCTTGAAGCAAGTTAAGAGTCTTACGAGTGTTATGAAATGAATTTGGTTTTAGGAGAGGTTCCGTCGCCAATACGGCGCTTAACATTCAGCAAACGGACCTCGGCTCCGTCGCTTCCACATAAACGCAAATCTGCGCGCAAGTGGAGCGTTGGTTTAGTCTATCGTCTAGGTTATGACTAGTCTGTGAGACATCGATCGAAGTAATTTGTTATTGATTTGAAGATCATAAAGTTTTTATATATTTATTTCGTAGGTATTTCTCTCGTTTTCCGTGTGAATTTAATTCGAAAAGCCACCCTGAATTTAACAAAGTGAGTTATTTTTGTTTTCAGCTTGAAGAGTAAAAGCTCAATCATATTTATAATCGCCGGCGCGCGATTCGGTGAATTAGTTGAATAAATAAATTATATCAATAGATAATACTCCGCCCACACTAAGGTATCTAATTAACTTATTATATTTCATGATTTAAAACAGATTTTGTTAATTTTATTTTTATTTGTGGGTAAATTGATTATTAAATCAAACATATTACATTTCCAAAATTCGCCTTTTTCATCCCCTATTTCATTAAAAAACCTTGATAGTAAACGGCATCTTAGTGGGATTAAGGCATATATTGAGTAACACTTGCGAATTTCATGTTAAATTCTAAATTTTCACAATATTAAGTTTCACACCCTTCTTTGGCAAAGAACTCACAAATTAAGCTGTTTTCTTTTTATTAATAGCAATAATTATACACAAAATAGGTGCTCTCCCCTCCATAGGTCCTTTTTATTAACTAACCAATAAGACAATTTGTCGATTTATTAAAAATTATGTTTTAGAATTCATTTGCTATGTTTATTACATGAAGTTCAAATGTATTGACTGGGATTCCTTCAGAACTCAGTGTTAGACCCACTGACCTCAAGATCATAGGCATATTTAATTATATTTTTAACATAACACTGTGCTATGAATCTTCAGGGCAGTTCCCGGAGACCGTAGGGCTCCGCTGCAACTAACCTACCTAATAACCTAATATCAAGGAGGAATTCTGTGGAATTACACAAATAATATTAGAAACAGAGAATAAGTTAAGAAATTGGAATATTATATCTCTGACCCGTGATCGCAGAAACTTAGCATTGAAGGTATGACCCACTAACAACCGCTCCGGGGAAGGCTACTAATTTCTTTTAAAAAAAAGGAAACCTATAACTATTTGTTCGTGTACTTTATTGCCCCTCATTTTGTAGTTTTGTACCCAATTTGAACCTGATTTTTACCTGCCGAGATTGATCAAACAAACCTGAACCATCCTGCCCTTGGCTTGTATTAAATAAAAATTTAGTTAAGTGCTTTGCATTGAGGGATTTTGTTAACTTCAGTAACATTATGCATAAGTGAATTACAACCATGTACCTACCAGAATAAAGCTTTTCATTTTGTATCGGACTAAAGGAATAAGTTTGTTTTTTTTTCCTTCAACTTTAAGATTTCCCTATATTACTACAATTTAGCAAGAAAAAGCATTACAGTAGAAACTATAGAGTAACCGGTTAATATGATTGCAACAAAATTTAATTCCACATAGTGTTTTCGGGGGTCCATATCAGATCGCATCAACTTAAGAGACACATTCGTAATTTGATGCTGCATCTAAAGTTACCATTTGTTTCTTTTGTCAGAGCGGGATGTCTCTTGTAGAATTATGTGGCAGAAGATGATCTCGCAACCACTCATAACCAGAAACTCATAACTAGAATATAATGTGGCCACAATCTTGTATGTATCCTACCAATACGCTTTCTTTCATATTATTGATGACTTGATTATTTCATTTCTATTTGATTTTGTTAACAATATATATTTTATTTGAGTTAATTTTCAGTATGTATGGGATTCTATGATATTTTATAAAATGAAATTGAGATTTCTGTTGCACAATTTTCACTTCCTTTATTGCAAGTACAGATCACAGATATACAATACACATTTTGAGATAACATAGATAAAACAAAAACCCACCATAAGTGCTGCTCTCTAAATCATTGACTACATACAGCCAAATCTTACTTATTACATGTTAAATGAAATTATATATTTAACACCCTCTCTATAATTCTATTTACCACACACTATCACTATTTGTTTGACAAAAAAAGCTGTTTATATTAATATGCAGACAACAAATGATTTCTTAAAAATATAAACGGCTGAGCTGGTAATGACTTTGTTAGGATGTCTGCCAATTGATTGGAACTAGAAATATATTTAATTTTTATTATACCTTCTTCTACCTTCTCTCTTATGAAGTTATATTTTACGTCTATGTGTTTAGTTCTTTTGTGATAGATGGGATTATTTATTAACTTAATTGCACTTTGGTTATCTACATGTAGAATAATACAGTCATATATTTCACCTAAGTCAGATAATAGTTGCATCAACCATATAATTTCTTTAGCAGACTCACTAGCAGCGACAAATTTCGCTTCTGTAGTAGAGAGGGCAACAGTCTTCTGTTTTTGACTGGACCATGTAATTGGTCCTCCATTCAACAAAAATATTGTATTCAGTGGTAGACTTTCTAGTGTCTATATCACTCGCAAAATCTGAATCAGAATATCCTGCAAGACTGCTGCTATCTCTATAAGCAATACATAAATACTTTGTATCAATCAAATATCTTACTATGCGTTTAGCGGCATTTACATGTGACCTTTTAGGACTGTTTACATATCTGCTTAATAAGTTTACTATAAAACTAATGTCCGGCCGTGAAACAGAACATAAAAATAACAGCGAACCTATTAGTTCTCTATAAGGAAAATTTACAATTTCTTCATCTAAATTCTTTGAGATTGTTACATTTACATCAGATGGAGTTTTCACAGGATTGGCATCATTAATATTAAACTTTTTTATGATCTGATCAATATAATTTCTTTGATGAATGGGAATGTGATTACTTTCTTTTACTATTTGCATACCCACAAAATATGATAAATTCAATTCTTTAATTTTAAAAGCCTGTTTTAAATAGATTATAATTTGTTTAATCAGGTCTTTATTTGGGGAAACCACAAGACAATCATCTACAAAAATTAATAAGTAAATTTTTATGCTATTGAATTCTCCTATATAAATACAGTTGTCTGCCTGAGACTGTTTAAAACCATATTCTTTTAGAAAACTTGATTTTTTTTTATTTCAACATCTGGACGCTTGCTTAAGGCCATAGAGAGCTTTATTTAATTTTAAAATATAATCCTTACTTACTGACACTCCCTCTGGGACCTCTAAATATATGTCCTCATCCAAATGACCATTGAGAAAAGCTGTTTTGACATCAAACTGTTGGATTGCAAAATTGTATTTAGCTGCGAGAGAAAGAATAATTCTAATAGAATCATACCTTATAGTTGGTGAAAATATTTCTTTATAATCAATGCCTTTTACTTGCCTGAAGCCACGTGCACATAAACGAGCTTTATATCTCGTGATCTCTCCATTTTCATCTCTCTTTATGGCAAAGACCCATTTAGTTGTTATAGTTATTTCATTTGTTCTTTTAACAGCCGTCCAGGTCTTATTGTCTTCATGGGCTTCAAGTTCTTCATTCACAGCTTTTGACCACTTATCCTTTTGAGGATCCCTCATGGCTTCTTCATATGTCGATGGCACTGTAAACTCCACAAAGTTGGCTTCATAATTTCTATTATATCGAGGTCTTAGATTTATTTGTCTTTCTTCTAAGTCTTCTATCTCTTGAGATGGTTCATAACTTGGATCATCATCATCCTGACAGCTGTGCAGACTCTCAGCTGAATTTTCTGTTGATAAAGTGTCATTGGGATTTCTGTCATTTTCTTGTGTATCTTATTCAGTTTTGTTACCCTCGGTATCTATGTCTTCTTCATCTATAAAAATGTTTGATGTATTTCTTTTCATTTCTGGGGCTTTATCCTCATCAAAAATTACATTTCTCGATATTTTTATTTGTTTGTTCTTGGTATTTCTATAATTCTATAATTGTTGTTGTCAAATCCCACCAATATCATCTTCTCACTTTTTTTCTCCAATTTCTTTCTAAGTTGATCTGGAATATGTACATATCCTTCACTCCCAAACACCCGCACATGACTCAACTGTGGTTTGACACCAGTCCACGATTCAAAGGGTGTTTTATTGGGAGATTGACTTGATGAGGTTCTATTTAGTAAATACACAGCTGTATTGACAGCTTCGGTCCATAAATATAATGACACATCTCCAGCATATAACATAGAGCGAGCACTCTCTATTATAGTTCGAAATTCCCTCACTGCACGTCCATTTTCTTCTGGAGAGTAGGGTGCTGTGTGCTCATGCATTATGCCTTCTTTTTCAATATACTCCTTAAATGCAGTATTGACATATTCCTTTCCGTTGTCAGTGTGTAAAATTTTCACACTGTGCATATATTTGTTCTTGATCATAGCATTATAGATTTTAAAATGATCTAATAGATCACTTTTATTTTTCATAAAATACACCTGCCTGTAGCTTGTCTTGGCATCTTTGAATAATACAAAATAGCCCATACCTCGCACTGATGTGTGACTCATTGGGCCGCACACATCGCTGTACACCAGATCACCTGGTTGTATTTCACTCCTTAATGATTTTCGAAATGGTAAACGATGTTGTTTACCATAAGCACACGCTTCATAGGTATAGTTTTCTTCTGTGCTACCTTTTATTTTCAAACCTTCAACCACATTGTTTATATTCATGTTTTTGATTTCTTTTAAATTTATGTGACCTAGTCTTTCATGCCACTTTCTGATGTCAATACTGTCCTGCACTAAATTACATTTTGCAGGAATTACAGTTTTGATATTCAACTCATATAAATTATTAGTCTTGATTTGTGCGCTCCTTACCACTTCTCTATTTAAATAAATTAATGCACTATTTCCTTTCTTGATAAGTGAATAACCTTGACGCATTATTACACCCTCAGAAAACAAATTTCTTTTCAAACTTGGAACATAAAGTACATCATTTAAGATTCCTGAATGCCATTGTCCATTGACAAACATTTCTATCATTATTCTTCCAATTCCACATACTTCAACTATATGTTCATTACCAAGAGTTATCTTTTTTGTAGGTTATATGAGATGAAGCACCACTATCCAAGATCCAAATGTTCTCATCATTAAATACAAATTTGTCTTCAATATTAAATGCCAGCATATTACTCGTATTGGGCTTTCTTGTGAATCTTTTTGGGGCCCGACATTCCTTAGAAAAATGTCCTCGCTTTCCACAATTGTAACACTCGAAGCGGTGTTTAGTATATGTGTTCTGTTTTGAACCATTACCACTATGTTCATTTGTATTTGATTGCCCCTTGCTTTTAGAATTGCTCACTAACAAGGCCGTTTCCTGCTCTTCCTCGCAAGTTAAACTTGCTTCCTCGTCAAGTAAACGGGCAGTTAAATTAATTATATTTTGCATTGAAGGGTCTAAGGATAACCACACTTGGCGAAGTGTTCTATACTTTGGAGGAAGAGTGCCAAGTATTTTGGTCATGATGGCTGTTTCACTCACGACTTCCCCACTTTTATTCAACTGCTTGGCTAAGTTTTCAATTTTGGAAATGTGTTGAGCAATTGTGTCATTAGGTGACATTCTATACTGATAAAACCTTTCATGTATTATCATTATGTTCAATTCACTTTTTTGTTCATAAATTGATTCAAGTTTCAACATTATTTCACTGGCGGTTTCACAATTTTCTATTAAAGTTATTTGCTTCAAGTCCATATTGGATGTTATGATGAACATTGCCATTCCATCGATTTTTTGCCACGTAGAACTGTCTCCTTCTGGCTTGCGTTTGCTATATCTATACCTTTGGCTTTTAGAGCACATTTTATTTGGAACTTCCACTGACGAAAATTATTTCCGTCGAATTTTTCAACACTCATTGACCGCGTGTCCATTTTGAAGGTTAGTTTTTTTAGACCGAGTATTTTACACGATGTAATTGTTTTCCACTGGTCTTCAATTTCGGGAGTTTTTCTGGGCCCATAGCCTGTTAATTTTCAGTATGTATGGGATTCTATGATATTTTATAAAATGAAATTGAGATTTCTATTGCACAATTTTCACTTCCTTTATTGCAAGTACAGACCACAGATATACAATACACATTTTGAGATAACATAGATAAAACAAAAACCCACCATAAGTACTGCTCTCTAAATCATTGACTACATACAGCCAAATCTTATTTATTTAAATATGTTAAATGAAATTATATATTGAACAATTTGTGTCAATACTGTTGAGTGTTAAGATTTTATACTTGAGACAGAACTTATGTGTTTTGTATTTAGATTTGGAACTGTCATTGTGTGACATGTTTCTATAAATTCCTTCTGTTTTTTTTGCGTCTTTCTGAAAACCCTAATAACTTTTTACAAGCTTTTATTCGTCTTTATTTACCTGTCCCGTCTTTGTAATGAAATCTTGCAAGCTAAAGGATAATGTCAAAAATCGTGTTGTGTTTTTGACTTGTTTTATAATTTCGAGATTTCTTGTTCTTTACTACTTGGCTATAATAATGTTCTGTGATTGATTGCAATAATTATTATTTTAATAATTATATAGATATGGACTATGTGTATTGTCCGTAGTAATTGGTGTGGACGTACAGTATTTTACTAATGTCTAATTACAAAAAGCATTTTTTCACTGTTGTTGGTATTGAGGCAAACAATGTATGGACGTAAAGCAATGTCCTTTGACCCACTTCCCGGTGTCTGATTGAGCTGAAATAATGCAAGCATAATTATGTATATAACGTGAAAATGCAATACTTAATAAAAGCTTGTTAATTTTTTTTCCTATTAATTAGACTATGCAACAAAATAAAAACTTTTTTATTTCACTGGGTTCACAGTACGAGTATGTAATTATGATTCGCCACCTTAAAACTATTTGAAATAAAATTATTATATCACGTCAAGTTTAGTAGTGAAACGCATTTATTTACTTTACTTGAAATTCTACGAAGAAGTGACATGCCTTATTGTTATTCTACATTATAAACGTTTTTTTGGAACAATTAGCTTTTGTCTTATAGTCAGTAGTGGCAGTATCCCTCTGGAGGCTCACACAGTAGTCCGCAAGCATGGCTGGCTCCCATATACCCTGGTAACAGTTTTCATAGGTACTCTACATTTCTTGATGAAATCTTTCGCCTCGTTCATAATACTTTTAAGACTTTCTAGGAGATCATCGTTTGGCACCGACTTCAATATAGAAATGTGATGTTGTCTGTACCTATTCTTAAATTATTTTTAACTTTTCAGGGTTTTTGAAGTCGGTTTTTATTTTTGTAAAATATTTTTTATTTTTATCTTTTCAGTGAATGGAATCGTTCTATTGAATCCTTTCATCATCAGATCGGATCATGATTACCAGACGCACATACGTGAAAAACTTCGGAACAAACATGAAACACGTTGGACGTAGGACCTATAAAATTTAAGGGTTTACCTCGATTTTTTTGGGATCCCATCATCAGATCCTGACTTTGGTAACCTTGGGACCACCCCAGGAGTATGCTCTATTGACTACAAAAAGAATTTTGAAAATCGATCCACAACTGGCGGCGTAATCGCGTAACATACACACAAAAAAACAACATACGGGTCGAATTGATAACCTCTATCATATTATCGCTTATAGGTTGTCCTTAATAAAAAAATGCAAGGAAACAAAAACTGTGAGTGGTTAAAAGTTTAATCAAGCCTAACCCATTATTGTAGCCCTATTTATAAATTAATTTGATTTATCATAATTTGAATAATTACCTATACACAGTTATTTTTTTATCACCCTGAAAAATTTAAGTCTAAAATATGTATTACTGTAAAGGTCAATTATTAAAGATATTATGCGTTTCTTATTTTATAAAAAATGCCTTAAAAATGCCTTTAGACATATAACAATTACGTCCTAACTTTACATTTCATGAGAATGTTATATTATATAGTGTCATGTTCATGCGAAAAGTTAGTAAGAAAAATAAGCCTAATAATTATGCCAATGAAAAGTGAATAAAATCTATAAAGAAAAAATTACGTCTCGAGCGGGATATAGGCATAGGCTATACAGGGATATGGACGTAATTTCTTCTATTATTTTTAATTAATTTGGCATTTTTAAAGAAAATGCAAAGTTCTATATAAAATATGCCAATGAAGCTATTCTGCATTTCTAAAACTCTGCCTATCCTAATTTTTGCGAGAAAACTTTATGCCGAAACTGTTATATCTAACTACATTACATTGAAAAAGATTACGACCAGAAAAGCTTTCTGTTTTCGGCAACCATTTTGAATTATTTCGCAAAATAATAATGTTCCCTTTAACCTCTCAAGTTAGCTCCCTGTAGACTGCGATACGATATCGCGGGCGTAAAGCATGAAATAAAATTACCTACGTCACATGAATTTATGTCCCCATAAAACTGTAAATATAATCAACTCAAATGTTCTTGCTAAATAAAGTTTGTGCAAATTATTCTTTATACCAGAAACTTTATAACAGATTTACTCAAAAGAGTTAATTTATTTTGGCAAAAAGTTATTAATATGCTCCTCCTCTGATTTATCTTATATTTATGTATTATTTTTGTGAGTTATAAATCAATTTTTATTTTTAGTAAAATATTTTTTATTTTTAGTGAATTTAATATCACCTCGCCTTCCTGACCTGACCTTGGACTTGAATTTAACGGTGAGCTGGTATTAAATTCAGGTCCAAGGTCAGGTCAGGTCAGGTCAAGTCCAAAAGTTAAGGATCCTTCCACCATCAGCTCGGTTCATAACTACCAGACGCAAATATGTGAATAACTTCGGAAAACATGAAACACGTTCGATGTACCTATAAAATTTAAGAGTTTTCCTCGATTTTCATGGGATCCTATCATTAGAACACAGGCGAAACTTTGGTGACCTTGGGACTACCCCAGGAGTATACTCCATCGAATACAAAAAGAATTTTGGAAATCGGTCCACAATTGGCGGCGTAATCGCGTAACACACACACAAAAAAAATATACGCATCGAATTGAGAACCTCCTCCTTTTTTGAAGTCGGTTAAAAATACAGTGAGTTTGTCACAGGCTAATGTCAAGTTTATACATTTTTCTGCAGAACAACTGCTGGAAAAGTTTGCGTGTGGCACTTGTCTAAGGCCTCAGGTCTCGACAGAATCAAAGGCTTTCTCATAGTCCATAAACGCCAAGCATAGTGGCCGAGGAGTATAATCCTCGGTCTTCTGTATCACCTGCCGCAGCGTATGGATGTGGTCTATGGTACTATAGCCTTTTCGGATTCTGGCTTGTTCGGGAGGCTGGAAGTCGTCAAACCTGCGTGCGAGACGATTCGTGATTCACCCTCGAGAATAGCTTATAAGCATGACTCAGGAGCGTGATGGGTCTTTATAAAAGTGGTCTCTAGAATAGTGCCAGCACGCCCCTGTGCCATGCCTTAGGCGTTTTGCCCTTGAGTATGACGGAGTTGAATAGCCGCTGCAGCGCATTCCGGACTGGTAGTCCACCCGCTTTTAGGAGTTCGGCTGTAACTCCATTATCACCGGCGCCTTGTTGTTTTTAAGCTGTTTGAGAGCCACACTGATCTCGTACAGGCTGATATCCGGGATGTCTTCGGTGTATTGCCGGGTCAATTTGGCTCTAGGGTCTGTAGCCAGAATAACAGGTGCCTGTGATGTTGCGTAAAACTGTCCATAGAAGCGTGCGATCTCGGCCATAAGCTCAGATCGGGATGTAATGACTCTGCCGTCCTCTGTCTTCAACTTTAGCGTCATTAAATATACAGGTCTTAGTCGAAATGATGAAGTTATGTATTCGACCAATATAACTTATTAACTATTATAAAAAAATAAAACAAGCAGACACTCGATGGGTAATTATGTCCTGATGCTGGAGGCGCCCCCGCCGATAGAGAATGTTAATTGCTAACAATTTATTGATTTTTATTTTTTCTTTCTTTATTTTTTTTTATAGAAGGCCAAACAATTTACTTATCTCTGAATCATCATCATCACAACAGCTCATAAACTTCCCCACCGAGGGGCTCGAGCCTAAGTTAGGGTGGTTAGGACTTAGTCAACTACGCTGGCCTAGTGCGGATTGCTCGACTTCACATATATCTTTGAATTTCTTCGCAGATGTATGCAGGTTACATCACAATGTTTTCCTTTACCGTAGGAGCCTCAGACAAATGTACATATGAAATTCGAAAATCGAAAAACACATTGGTAGGTACATGGCGGCTTATAACCCCGGACGTATCGATTGGAAGGCAAGTGCCGAGTCCACAGCGCCACCGATGTTCCTTATTTTACATACTTTGATCTCTAAATGAATGAAGGCAAGTGCCGAGTCCACAGCGCCACCGATGTTCCTTATTTTACATACTTTGATCTCTAAATGAATGTACCTAAGTAAATAAATAAACGTGATTCCTACTCATCTCTTATAGACGGTGACAAAAAGTAGAGTTTTTACCTCATGAGCAACACTATTTTAAGCTCGAGTGACGTACTTTGAATCCCTCGCTGCGCTAAGGATTCAACTTTAGAATTCTTGAAGTATTTCTATGGATTCAAAGAAACACTCGCTTTAAAATAGTTCTTTGCTCCTTTGGTATACAATATACTATTAGTCTCGGGAAAACATTTCTTAAATCTACGTATAAAACTTGTTGACAGACGTTAATTGTTCAGTGTGTATCAAAACGAAGTCGGTTATAACGAAATAATGATTGATTTATGCTTATACAGTGTGAGTGTCTGTTATCAAGATTATTATTTTCATACTTATATTTCATCACGATCGATTTCTTGAGTACAATAAGAATCACTAACAAACACGGAACTTTATTGGCTTCTCAAGCATAAAAGAATGTCTGTGTACCTAGTGTCCTTTTTGATAACAATGTCTGTATTGTCATTTATAGCAAATTAATTTTTGATTATGACAACTTATGGCACGAAATCGCAAAAATGCATTTTTATTACAATTAGTTGTTCACGTTTTATTTATGAAATATTTATTTTGTTTAATATTTATCATCTTTTTATTATCTTGTTTAATATTTATATTTTTAATTGTCTAAATATATTAAAATTTAACATTTTTATGGACATATCTATTATTTGTGCTGAGTTAGAATTGCTTTATGAATAATATACAACAACCAACTTTTAGAGACGACTCATCCTCAATATATATATATATATATATACAGGGTGTAACTGAACACCCCAATTACATTTAAGGGTATGTATCTATCAGAAGTAGAGATTCTGTAGGAAAAATATTAGGGCTAACAAACCTACTTTTTTTCCCCATACAAACTAAATAAATAATTTTTTGGTATTAAGTGCCGACAGCCCTACGTAAGCGTACGAGGAATACTATGCTCACGTCATACAAACTAAATAAATATTTTTTTGGTATTAAGTGCCGACAGCCCTACGTAAGCGTACGGGGAATACTACGCTCACGTCTGTCATGTGTCATTTTGTGTTTAAATATCTTTTGTGTTAAGAGCTGATTATGGTTGTCACTTAAAAGTTTTTGCTTTCAGTTTAAAATCAAATAACTCTGAAAGTATTGGGGTTCCAGGTCTCAGACAAGCACTGAAGGTCCATTTAATATCTAACTTATATGCCCCTTAAATGTTATTGGGGTGTTCAGTTACACCCGGTATATATAAACACGTATATGGTTTTATTTCTAAGAGGCAACTTTCACGTGACTCCTTTCTACCTCAATTCTAATCTTTTATTATGATTAAAAAATTATTTTATCTTATCTTACTGTGAATTTCTAAAGTAACATTTATCATAAATCGTTCTATCGTAAATTCAAAGGAATGATCAAAAGGTTTTTTTTTCCTAGCCTATACTGTCCCACTGCTGAGCAAAGGCCTCCCCCAAATCCCTCCACAAAATCTTGTCTCGAGCCACATGCCACCAATCTTCGTGGAAATTTTTTAGGTCATCCCGCCAGCGCTTTCGTGGCTGACCTCGCCCGCGACTTCCCTCTGGGACCCAAAGCGTGACGGCATGAGCCCATCTTTCCGGACACAGTCGACTAATGTGTCCGGCCCACTGCCACTTGAGTCTGGCTGTCTTAGCTCCGACATCGGCAATGCCTGTCAGCGTGCGTAGCGTCGTATTCCTCACACGGTCAATTCGTCGGTAGCCCAGCACGCTACGCTCCATTGCCCTTTGACAGATCTTGAGCCTTGACTTTTGTAACTCGGTCAGTGACCATGTCTGTGCACCGTAAGTTAGGATGGGCAGAATGCAGATGTCAATGAGTTTGCGCTTCAAAGGTATGGGAAGGTTACCCTTCAAATACGCCTTCATGGACCAGAAGCTCTTCCAGGCGTTGTCGATCCTACGACCGATTTCCTTATCCTGCCTGTTTTCGAAACTAGCTAACTGGCCCAAGTAAATGTACTCATCGACATATTGTACAACTTGCCCATCTACCACGACTCTACGTTTCGTACTATTGGACATGATCCGTGTCTTCGACCAATTTATTAGGAGTCCAACCTCAAGACTGGCTGTGCTTAGATCTTGGCGCATTATTTGGAGTTCTAGATGTTGGGGCGAACAGGATAATATCGTCCGCAAAACGCAGATTTGTTAAGCGCTTGCCACCAACGTCGATTCCTTTTGTTGCCCAGGTAAGGTTCAGCTTTTTAAATATTTCCTCAAGAGTGGCTGTGAATAGAATAGGTGAAAGTGGGTTGCCCTGCTTTACCCCTTTTTGGATATCAAATGATGGGCCGTTGGATGAAAGTTTAATGTTTGCAGAGCTTGAACAATAAATGATTTTAATGAGGTCAATATAGGTTTTGTCAATGTTCTGTGCTTGAAGAGCTGAAAATATTGACGCATGTTTTACGCTATCAAATGCTTTTGCGTAGTCTACAAATGTTTGTCCCCTTCTTATGAAGGAGGACTGTATTTGAGTGACACATATTTTGCGGTATTTGACCAGTTACCAAAATGGAGTTGAAGAGATTGGTGATATGTGGAAGTAAAGTGGCTGATCCTATTTTCAGCGCCTCTGTCGTTATACCATCTTGTCCGGGGCTCCTATCATACTTGAGAGATCAAAAGGTATACTTACTTGAAAATTTGTCAGATATGTCGTAAACGCATGCGTATAGTGCATAAATCTCGAAAATGGTCACGAAATTGAGGCGGTTTATTTTTAGTCTACGTCTTAACGCGGACAATAAGTGCAACGTGACT
Source organism: Schoenobius gigantellus (assembly GCA_963935595.1). Lineage (NCBI taxonomy): Eukaryota > Metazoa > Arthropoda > Insecta > Lepidoptera > Crambidae > Schoenobius > Schoenobius gigantellus. Next base: position 34,972,130 of record OZ012543.1, read on the forward strand.
GTAGTATTGAAAACGTTAAAAAAACCTGACTGTATAAAAACATAAATACGAATAAAATTTTGTTCGAATTAAAAATTTTCTTGATTTTGAAATAACTGTTCAATAATACCCCTAATATAACATAGTGAGATATATTTTTTATTTTTTACAAATGGTGTCAAGTTGTCTCAAGATTACGAATTGATTGACGTATTAATCGTTAAAATCTGCCCACGCGTTTAAGTCTCTAGACTCTCTAGAGTCACATTTTAACAATACATATTTAACTGTACTGGAGTGCCACAAAAACAAACACACACCTATGTATAGATTGTCAATTAATTACATTTCTCTTCTCTGCGTGGCGCAATCAGGTAAATAGACTACTTCATATTATTATAATGTTGTGTGTTTAAAAGGTGTGCTAATTATGTCTGAAAGGTTAATTACGCATAAAGTACAATAAATTTCGTGAATGTTTCAGTTCATATATTTCTATTATTTTTTTTTAAATTTCAAATACAATGTCTATCAGACATTAATAGAGTAACATCACAACCCTTGAACACTACCATTCTTTGCGTTGCGCGGTCGGGTAAAAAGAAAGATATAATATTTTGCCGCTCGAACGATAAGCACAGGGAACGATAAGATTGAGTAACGTTTACTTATTAATTAACGTCAGAGTGACAAAGACTATAATAGAGCTGTCTTTTTTATATTGTTTTAATTGCGCTTTTATAGATCGTATGTCAGTCACGGATAACCTAAATAAGTTGGATGAGAACATCGTATAATTATGGTGCTAATGCTGTGGCGGAAATACTTTTTTCAGGTGAAGTGGCACATTATACACGGTTATTTTTTTATCACCCTGGAAAATATATGGGACGCTTCACGATATGGTATTAGAATGTTTTATATATGAATAAAAAAATAACTCGCTTACTTAATTTTATATTATTTTTTTTAAAAATCCAAAAATGCCGCCTTAGTTGAAAGCAGGATTTTTAGAGATTTTTTTTATTTTTTTGTAATTTTTTTATTTTTTATTTTTATATAATAATGGATGTGTCCTGAAGCATCCCTGAAATTTTCCAGGGTGATAAAAAATAACCGTGTATAGGTAGCTATGGAAAAATATTATTATCAAAAGGATGCACAGGACAGTAGTAAGTGTAAATGTTTCTTTTTATATAAAATAGGATTATTAAGCACGGCAGCTCCCTCAATTCTCACTACGGTTCTCTTCCTGTACAGACTACAAATCTACTACTTTCTTTTTATATTTGTAGCACAGATTAGTTAATCCTCTAGTAACAAATATATGAAAACCATAAATATGTATATTGTTAAGAACTTAGTACGGAATATTTTAAAAATGGACAAAAGTGGGTTTTTTCATTCGCTAAATTTAGCAACAACGTTAATTAACAAGTTATGTTTTTCGAAACTACCTGACCTGTTCCCGATATACACCTGCCCCCCTAGACAAGATGTCTTTCGATAATCGCTAACGCAATCGCTAAATGGACAATGTATGAGATTTGACAATTGCGCTCGTAAGCTAAGCGAGGGCTTATGTCAAATCGCATACATTTTTCTTCTAGCGATTGCGTCAGCGATTATCGAAATGCGTCTTGTCTAGGGGGGCTGATGTTCTTGATAACTGTTAAAATAAAAAGGCTTGTTGTCATGGTATTGACATAGTAAGGAATGCTTTATTTTAAATTAAAGACAACTATAGAGATTACAAAAGTAGACATCTATCAAAAACTGAACTAACCAGTATTTCAACATGCCCCCTTAATCTATATAGTAGGACAAAATAAAGCTAACGTAAAAATAAAAATGTAACAAAATAAATTATATCGGTGTCAACCCTATGTTGGCAACCCTAACATTGTTACACATTTCTTATGTGGGATACGTCTTAAAGGTTTTGTTAACAGATCAGCTACCAACTCATTAGTAGATATAAACAGTAATTTAATAACATTGTCAGCAACTTTTTCGCGTATAAAATGATATTTTGTATCTATGTGTTTCGTTCGGCCGTGGTGGATAGGATTTGTAGCGATTTTTTGTGCACTTTGACTGTCACCGTACAATGAGACAATATCTATTATTCCACTGGATGTGCTTTGAGCTTTCTTGTCCTTGATATGTGGACAATCCGGGCGTTTATGCCCTGGCTCTTTACAATTATAACAGACAACATTCTTCTTCCTTTTTGAAGTCGACGACTTTTTCTGTCTGAAATTACTACGTAAGGCTGTTTCAGAACCAGTAGAGCTCTTAGCAAATTCGTTTAATAACTTGCTCTTAACGATCTCTGAGGTAATCTCAATATTGGAATTTTCCAAGGCCATTACAAGAGGATCATACCTAGATGTCAGGCCTCCTAATAGAATTGCTGCTATCGAAGCATCATCTATGACCTTACCAATATCAAGCAGATCTTGAGCTGTACATAGTATTGCATTTATATAGCTTTCGATATTCTCAAAATCATCTAGCGAGTATCTATACAAACGACGCTCTAGGGCTAACCTCCGTCCCATACCTTTATCCTCATATGCCGCTGCTAAGGCATCCCAAGCTTCTTTAGCACTCGAAGCCCTTCTAACATGAGTGATAGCGGGGCCATCAAGAGTAAGACAGATTGTCGATAAAGCTAGTCGGTCACGTTTAATTTTGACGCTAAGTGGAGCTTCGTCATTAGTATACCCATCTATGCATTCCAACAGGTCCTCGTGCATTAGATGCATTCGCATTTCAAATTTCCATGTCGAGTAACCTTCTCGACCACACAACGGGCTTATTCCGTTCACACTCAGACATCTCTTAAAAATGTTACCTGAATCTCCTTGTCCAGTAGCCATTGTAATCGATACGAATCGTTTCTTTATTCTTCAATAGTTACAAATTATAGGCAGACAAAATTCACCAACTCAAAATATTGAAATCCGAACTTCTGAATTTGTTATCAATATTTATTGTAACACTTTTTAATATGCTTTAAACTGAGTTTTAAAAAGCGATTCCTTATATTTTCGTGCTGATAACGTGTTAAAATAAAAAGGCTTGTTGTCATGGTATTGACATAGTAAGGAATGCTTTATTTTAAATTAAAGACAACTATAGAGATTACAAAAGTAGACATCTATCAAAAACTGAACTAACCAGTATTTCAACAATAACGAACTATGCGACGTACTTATAAAGTTTATGATTGGAATCTGTCACCAACATGCTAGCAGTGCTTGTAGCTACATTTACCGAACATATTATAAAACTTGATCTTAAAGTATTGAGTGGTTGGTGTACCCTGAATTAAGATCGAAAACTTTATAATATATTATGTAGTTTGGTTTACTTCAAATAGTTCAGCACAAAACGGTTTCTGAGCTAAATAATTCGGTATTTGATTTGTTTTCACTGTATTATTTTACTTCACCGAGTTATGAAATGTACTCTGTTGTATAGACGAGCGTTATGAATTAAAATGTTTTGTAGAAGCTTTGAGCAGAACTCTCGCTCATTTGAATTCAGCTTTGAAGTCCCCATTTTCTTAAATTGCATCCAAATTAGTCCACTTTTTGGAATAGAAGCACCGTTTTTAATATACATCCCTTTTTTAAATACTTATAGTAAGAATATTTACTAAAACAACTGTATTTTCTTGTATACTCGTATGTATATATTACATGCGAAAACAGAGCTTCCGTTTTACATAGGGGAAGTGTTGGAGATTTGAGGAGTGATACCACGTGATACTAACATTTGGCGGCGCAAAAGAGTTTCCAAGCATTAAAGCCTAAGAAGACAAATGTGTGATAACATTATAATTAATTAAAAACAACTTAATCCAGGTACCTACATTTTTATGCCATCAAAGGCAATGAACAAGCAGACGAGCCATCTGATGTTATGTGGTCATCGTCGCCCATGGACATCTGCGACATCATCAGAGTCGCTTATGCGTTACCTGCCTTGAGTTTTCAGTAGAACCCTATTTCTCGCTGATTAAAGAACGCAATGTTGTAGCGCGTCGGAAACACTTCCGAAAGGAGTTCATTCCACATTTTGCATGTAACAGAAACAAATGAGACTTCCGCAAGGTACTCGTATGCTGATGCCAGGCGTTCAAAGTGTGGACTTTTGGATGAATAGTACTTCCCTGGCGCGCGGGGAAGTGTTGAAAGAGCGATGTTGGTCTAAGTTCATAGAGTTCCTCTCTACACTCCTCATTGTACAGATAATAGTACTCATACAGAGATTTCTTTTTTTCTTTTTTTTATGAATGCTGGATAAGCGTTTGGCCTCCATCTCACCTGATGGAAAGTGATGATGAGGCCGAAGATGGGACACGCCTAGCCAGAAGGTGCCTATTCACTCTCATCTTGAATAACTCCAAGTTATATTGCTCAGGGAACAAATCTGCGGGCAAAGAGTTCCACTCCCTGACGTTCGCCATATGAATGAAAGAAGCGCATCGCTTCGTGCGTTTAATTGAAATATCAATGTCAAAGGGGTGAACCCCAGCCGCCGCACAGTGGTCCGGATTTTCAAAAAGGTGGACATAGGATCGAAAATGATTATTTAGCTTAACAAAAAATTGTTTCGTATAGGAAATTTAACGCTGATTAATACTTATTTCTACAACTTTTCAAAAAAACTGCTCCTTCACGTCAAAAAAAAATATTGAAAATAAAAATGTATGGGAGAAAATCTATTTTATTTTTTTTCTCCGTTCAGTATCAAAGTATAGCAAGCAAACCTTATATTCTGGTAAGTACCTATTGTTCTTAATACGACGACATATAAATTGCGTGCGTATCCCTGCGGCCTTGACGCCTACGACGATTCAAAGTTTAAAATTTCAATTGGGTTTTTTTTAAATTATTATCGAGTTTTTCAATTATGCTGAATTTAAAATATAATTTCTTAATTATATAAGAATTAAAGCATACGCATTCCAGCATTTGTTTCACTTTATTTTAATAAAAAATAGTAATAAAAGTCTTCAACAACAGTCACGTGCTGATTCGTTGCCTATTTGTAACTGACTGAAACGACTCCTGTGATATAAGAATCATTTACCCCCACCACCGGAGACATCGACGACGCTGATTGGCTGTTGAAGATGTGGTACTAATTTTGTCAGTCACTACTTGCGCGCGTGTGTTTGTTATAAATATCTGTGCATGAAACAATTAAAGGCACTTGTTTCTCAACCCTTGAGGAAGCAACATGTCTAATTATCCGTGCTGTGTGAAAGTTTAGTGAGTTTCGTTATGGCTGCATTTGTAACAAACTTGGACATCTTTATGTTCCTCCGTGTTGAAGGAGATATGAAAAATTGGGCACGACTCTATGAAGCTATTATTCTACATATCCCAGTTGAAACATGTTCACAAGATTTAGAAATAATCAAGACCTTTTTGAAGAACTACGTCAGTAATATCAATCGCAGATGGACAAGTGCTTCTAGAAATCAGAAAACTTTCATGAATAGACATGCTGCGTGGTTACAATCAAATATTAGTTGGCCAAATTGCACTACTGTTAATTTATCCGAGATTTTTCAAGCCCAAGATGAAGTTATCGAAAACATATCGTCAGACAATACTTCATTTGACATCGATACTACAACAGCTGTGATTCCGTCGACATCTAGTACAACAACTGTGGGCACATCTACCGAAGTTCAGATTAGGAAGCCTTTTGTTGACCTCAGCAACAAACAGAAGAAAAGACGTTCAGAGTCTCTTTTGGACTATTCGCCGGAAGAACTTACTTTTGCATTAGTCGAAAGACTTAAGATAGACAAGAAGAATGACTTAGCTCGTGTTATTGACCATATAACGAAGAACCCCGATAGTGTTGCTATCGTTCAAGCCACATTGTTTAAGAAAAATACGAAAAAAACTTTTGATGGAGATTATGCTCTTGGTCTTTATACATCATTGAACCTGTCAAAATGGAAATACTTGTGTTTAAGGAAAGCGCTGTTAGATTGTGAAGTTCCAGTGTTACCATCGTATCACAAACTCCTTAAAGCTAAAAATAGATGCTATCCTCATGATTTAGAAATTACTGAGAGAGGAGCCAGAGTGAAGCTTCAAGCCCTATTGGATCTGACAGTCCAGAAGATTCTTCAAATTACTGGTACCCAGATTGATTCGTCAACTGAAGGATTGAAGTTAATTAGTAAATGGGGTTTTGATGGTGCTTCTTCACAAAGTACCTACAAGCAAAGGAGTGAAGATGTAGACTTCAGTGATTCATCGGTTTTCATGTCAAGTCTTGTCCCTCTTAAATTAGTTTCTAATAATAGCACCATATAGGAAAACCCAACACCTTCTTCAACACATTATTGCAGGCCCATTAAGTTCGAGTTTTGTAAAGAGACAGCAGAATACATCAAGCAAGAAGAAGCTGCATTGAAGGAAGAAATAAAAAACATCGATTCTACAAAATGGGCAGGGCTAGAGATTAGTCACAAGCTTCATATGACAATGATCGACGGAAAAGTGGCCACTATTATAACGGATACTTCGTCTGCATCTGCCTGCAATATTTGCCTTGCTAAGCCAACTGAGATGAACAAGCTGTCAGAAGTATTTACAAGACCTGTTCGAGAAGATGTTTATAAATATGGACTTTCTACTCTTCATATGTGGATTCGTTGTATGGAGTGTATTCTACACATATCTTCCAACATGGACTTTGAGATGTGGACTGCACGAGGTGCTAACAAGCAACTAAAAGCTGCGAAGAAACATTTGACACAAGAAGAATTCAAACAGCAAATGGGAATACTTGTGGATTTTGTGAAGCAAGGCTTTGGAACCACAAACGACGGAAACACAGCCAGAAGATTTTTTAGAGATTATGAGAAATCTGCCGAAATAACCAATGTTGACAAAGACCTGCTGAAGCATTTTGCGGTTATTCTTCAAACGATTTCATCAGGATGTGCCATAGATATTGAAAAATTCAGGACTTATTGCAGAGAAACAGCTGAGATCTTTGTTCATCTATACCCATGGTTTTATATGCCCACAAGTGTGCACAAGCTACTCATACACGGTGCAGACATTTGTCATCACTTTGGCCTCCTACCAATTGGCATTCTTTCCGAAGAAGCTGGAGAAGCAAGAAATAAAGAATTTCGAAGAGTTCGTGAGTCTCACACAAGAAAATTTAACAGGATAAAGACCAACGAGGACTTGCTTCATAATTTTTTAATTAGTTCAGACCCATATTTATCCCATATTCGACCAAAATACAGCAACTCAAAGCAATTCGATTTTTTTCCAGATGTTAAAGAGCTTTTGTTGTTGCCTGAGGTAGTAACAGAAGAAACCGAAAATATGGATCTACAGGAGTTGCAGTCTGAACATGATCCATTAATGTAAACGTGACAGATTTAGTGATGTTGTAATTGTTAGAATTGAGTTTGTTAGTAGTAGTAGTTGTGGTCCTTTTCAGGACTACTTAAAATAGTCAAAGGGTCGTGATATTCAGCCGTATCCGGTTAGACTGGAAGACAAGTTATCCCGGTTGCGACCTTACGGGCCCGGGGTCCGCCCGGCCCGTAAGGTCGCAACCGGGATAACGCTCGGATGATGATGATGACTTAAAATAGTCATTTTCAAGACTTCAGAAAAAGCCCTTTTCAGGGCTAAATCTATTTCTAATTGTTTCTTTCAAGATAAGTCACACTAGTAGTATAACCACCAATATCAACCATGATTTATCAATAGGAAATATCAACAGATGAAAGAATAAAAGATTATTTAAAACAAAAATAAGCAAAAATGCTTATTTTATCATAACATCACGCTTTATATTCCCCGAAGGCAAAGGTGTATACTACACTATAGTACACTGTAATTTCGCCAGTTATATTTAAGTCCCAAGTAATAGGGGGCGAGCCTAATAAAAGGATGGGGCACGCGGGAGGCTTGTTTTATTAAAAAATATATTTTGGATTAATTTTAATAGAAAAACTCGTTAATAATAATAAGATAATTCAACATAAAAATTTTAAACTTTATAGCATCGTAGGCGCCAAGGCCGCAGGGATACGCAAGCAATTTATATGTCGTCGTATTAAGGACAATAAGTACTTACCAGAATATAAGGTTTGCTTGCTATACTTTGATACTGAACGGAGAAAAAAAATAAAATAGATTTTCTCCCATACATTTTTATTTTCAATATTTTTTTTTGACGTGAAGGAGCAGTTTTTTTGAAAAGTTGTAGAAATAAGTATTAATCAGCGTTAAATTTCCTATACGAAACAATTTTTTGTTAAGTTAAATAAGCATTTTCGATCCTATGTCCACCTTTTTGAAAATCCGGACCACTGTGCGCCGTCTGGTTCCCCTGAGATGGAAAGGAGAAGCCGGAATTATTTCATGTAATTCCAACGCACACTCTCCGTGATATATCCTATAAAATACCGATAAACATGCCACCTTACGACGATGTTCGAGGCTCTGAAGCTTGGCCCCCGTTAATTTGGTGTCACCAATGAGGGTCTTAGCACGCTTATCAATAGAATCAAGGGCCGCTAGTTGATATTTGGCAGACCCATCCCAAAAGTGGCAGCAGTACTCCATACAAGATCGAACTTGTGCTTGATATAGTTGGAGCAACTGTTCCGGTGTGAAGTACCGCCTGACCTTGGAGAGAATGCCGAGCTTCATAGCTGCAATTTTGGCAACGATTTCTATGTAACTACCAAAGTTGAGATTGTTAGTTACTTGCATACCAAATAGGTGGAGATGATCAGTTACCGGTATGGATATACCACGGAAAGTCGGAGTCAGATAGAAAGGACTCCGTTTAGTGGAGAACAAACACGCCTGCGTTTTGCTAGTATTAAACTGGACCAAATTAGCGTCACCCCATTCAGAGACCGCCCGGAGTGTAGAATTCAAACGATCCATCATCGACTCCCGACAAGACCGGATCTCCTCTTTATTGGCCTTTGCATTGGAGACATATCTATCAACGACTGTGGTGTCATCGGCATACCCGAAGGTTCCAGGCACCAACAAGTCGTTGATGTGCAGAAGAAAGAATTTCTTCATTTGAAAAAAGTTTTAAAATCTCCTGATACTGGGAATATAGTGAGTTAGTTCGTACAAACGTCGTACTAAAGTATATTTAATCAGATTTAAACTCAAAGCTACATAAAAATTACAAGCGCTAAATGTAAATTCCACTGAAATACACAAAGCATAAAACGCATCCTACCAGCGAAGAGCCTGAGTGTCACGAGTGGGACTCCAATCGGATTAATTTAAAGCAATCTCGGAAGCGGGGGTAGAAAAACGAAAAGGATAACTGGCACGGGGTGATCTGAGATTGACGTGCCGAAATGAATTGGCCAATCAGCGAGAGCAGAACACGTGGTGTGCACGAACTCGATTTTCGAGAGTGTAAGCTGGTCCATAGAGCTATTTTATTACTTATTTTTATTCGCAATCATTATACGAGCGTTACACATCACGTGGATTGATACGTAAGATATTGTAGGAATAGGTATGTGAAATTCGTAGCGCATATACGGGCACTAAGTACTTAGATTAGGTACCGATGTGAACATTATTACGGGTTCAGTTCTTTCATGCGATTAATATTCTACTCTATCTATCTACGCTTATTCCAGATTATACTTATTTTTTTCTGATTTCGTAATGAGACAAAAAAAAACTACTAATCAAAACACTTTAGCCCCCCCGATTCGGGGACTGACTTCGGTGGCTTTGTGATCAGTCATGGTAATTACGAGCTAGACTACAAGGCACTCTTAAACGATTGTTTAGAGTTACATTAAAGGGATCCGAATAACATGTGACGGGAACGAAGTTTTTTTTATGCAACTAAGTTGGCAAACTAGCATACTGCCCACCTTACATTAAGTGATAACAGTCACTTATATACCTACATGTGGTTCTTGTGAAATTCGCAGCTAATCTGCAACTCCTAGAAGAACCACAGTGTACGTTGCTAATTTGTGACATAAGATATAATAAACTCACGGTACCTAGTTATTTCACTGCCATTTAACCCTTAAGTGTGCAAAATCTAAAAAGAGAATAAAGTTGCTTACAAATATTTTTATAACACAACTATGGACGTTTAGCCTCACAAGCTCCGGGTGAATGTTAGTTTCTAAGTTTTGTGTACTTCCCCCCGCTCCCCACACTTGAGTAGCTCAGTAGCTTCAGTTTTAGTATCAAAACGACCAGCGAAGAAGGAAATTACGTCATTCAATGAAAAATACATGAGTAATACTTATCTAAAAATCTTTTGGAGCCTGTCAGGCTACACGTCCATAGTTGTGTTATAAAAATATTTGTAAGCAACTTTATTCTCTTTTTAGATTTTCTTGTAAACTTTGACTTATTTATGTTGGAATAGTAAAAAAATAAAAGGGAGTATGGTAAATATTTATTTTTTATAATTTCTAGTTGATTTTACGGCTGAAAACGTAGTTGTACTTAAAATTACCCAAAATGTGGATAATATATTTTAATTTTAAATGTTTCTAGAATTATTATAAATAAGTGGCTTATATCGCACCCTCAGGGCAAGAAAAGCATAAGATGAAAATGTTAACTTTACAGGAGAGCAAAAAAACTGTTTAAATGTCTATAAAAAAATCCAAACACGATAGGAAGCTGATTTTTACATAAATAAATTGATAAAAATTTAATGCAGGTTATCACAAATTTTTATTAATGTAAACATTTATAATTATTGAAATAAATTAAGTTTAAATTTTTACGCTACTTTTTCGAATAAGTTAAAAAAAGGATTTCCCAAACATTAGTCTTTATGTTCCTTTTCCGCTAAAAATGTAATACCTAATTAAAGTAAAATCTATTACAGTTTTTTTACTCTACAATTGTGGACAGAGTAAATGGCATTACAGCGTTTTTGCCTTTAACTTTTTTTTGTTTTGACTTCGTATCCCTAATTTATGACTTTATTATCTTCGTAAATTATTTACATTCATTCTAGTAAACAATATAACCGTGTTTTATTATTTGTCCCAGAAATATATTTTTTGTGTATCTGTAGTTGTTTTGTAGTGATATATTTTTTTGGCACAGCAAAAAAAGTCATAAAGATTTTGATATCATTTCTTTACTTAATTATCAACATTATAAGAAATATTATGAAATTCAAAGATTGTACTCTGTTCTACAAAATTTTCAATACAATAACGATAATTATAGCTTCCATAATAAAATCAAGAAAAATCGTCAAACAATATAATAAAAAATTAACAGCTGTTTAAAAATGAAACAATATTTTCCACTTCAATAACTTCTAAGACGTCTTTATACTTAAAAGTATCAATATTAAAAATAAAAACATTAGTTATCTTCATTACTTGTAATCATTTTCTTATTATGATGATGATGAAAATTCAATCGAAATCAAAGAATGTAGGAAAATATTTTAATGAAATACCTAATAATTATTATTTGTGATAAAATTAAAAATCAATCTTAAAAAAATAGTCAAAAGAAAACCACTGTTAAAAAAACTCTTATACTTCTACTAATAATGTAAGTCTCAATTCTCAAACTTAATTTTCCATAAAATCTACTAATACTTTTTTAGAAATTCACAAGTAATCTTTTTTAACTTCTTTATCTTTTGCTTCAATAAGTTATTTAATACGAGTCAATTAAACACATTTTACAAAGACACGAACAGAAAATAACAATTATTTTAACCTTAAGTTTACAATATATTATTACAGTTCTTTATCATCATCACAAGAATTTAATAGTAACTACGTAATTATTTAGTTTTAAGCTAGAAGCCTTATGAAAGTTTAGAAACCTTATGAAAGCCTTATATTTGCCTGACATAATGTAAAATTATCTGTCTTCCTATCACAATGGGAAAGGTTAATCTTTATCTGAAGAAGCAAAAGCTTGTAAATTTGAAAAAAATATTTTATTTCCATTTGTATCTTGCAACCAATTTTTATTAGACGCTACTTGAGTTTTAAAATTGTAAAAATCTGCCTGTGACATTTCATTAATTATAAATTTATTGTGAACTTTAAAGTTCATAATTATTTCATACTAGCTGACCCGGCGTACTTTGTATCGCCATGTTCTTTAACTAAATTACAAATGTTTGTTTAAATTATTGTAATTTTTATATTATACAAACCTTGTCCTAACAATAACGAATACATAAAATGAAGAATCACGCAATTTGGTGCAGTCGTTCGAAAGTTATGGGCGTACATACATTTCGAAGATCCATTTTTATTTATATAGATAGATAGATAACTGGTCAGGTGTGTAAATTGTTTTGTTCTTCATATTTTTTTCTACACAAGCATGCATAGAGTCACCCTCGTTCTGCGTATGACCAGTTTGTAAAACTCTATGAACAATTTCTATGTTTGAAGTTCGTGATACGTATAGGTACATAGTAAAAACAAATCTATTTCTGTTCTGACCAGAACAGTTGTCCGAATATAATGAAAGAGATGTGAGGCCTCTGTCAGCTTCTGCTTTATAAAATTAAATAAGCAACTGGTTATTTCCCCTTGGGGACATCCTTTAACCACTTTTGCTCTAACGGTGTTCTATTCCCCACTATCTGAACTGCCTTCTTGCTTACCAGCTCGGTGATCCATTTTATTACTGCTGGTTCTATATCGTACTTTTGAAGGGCGTGGTTAATGCCATTGTGCATTGTTTTGTCGAAGGCTCCTTCTATTTCTATGAAGGCACCTAGGGTTGAGGATTGGTTGTGTATGGCCGACTGTATTTTACGGACCACCATATGTAGTGCCGACTCTGTGGACCTGCCTTTCCGATAGGCGTGTTGTTGGGGATGTAAGGGTCTTTCTTGGAGTGCTCCATCCCTTAGGTGTCTGTCTACCAATCTCTCCAGTGTTTTGAGCAGGAATGATGTTAGACTTATTGGTCTGAAGGATTTCACCGTAGTGTAGTCTTCTTTCCCTGGTTTGGGTATGAATACTACCTTCGCCTCTCTCCATTGTTTGGGAATATATTTGAAGGCTATGCAAGCCTTAAATATAGGTTCGTGTTTTATTACTAAGTTAGGCTGCCATTGTAGCAGCGCTGGGAATATTCCGTCCAGTCCTGCGGATTTAAAGGGTTTGAAGCTCTTTATAGCCTTCTCTATTTTATCCGCAGTTACTACTTTGCAGGCAGCCTCCCATTCTTCGGTTGACGGGGTGCTGTAGTGCTCGTCGGACCATTCCAGGTGTGACGCGATTTGACAATCGGGAAAGTGTGTTTCCAGCATTACCGCACTGGTTTCTTCTTCAGATTTAATATAAGTGCCGTCGACTTTTTTGTGTTGCCAAGGAGGTCTGTGTTTCCCTTGGATAATACTTTCTTTATTGAGTTTATGCTGCTGCAGAAGTTTTGCCAGGCTTCCGTTCTCTGGAATCTGATCCTCTTCTTGTAGTGTCTCTGCGCATCGTTGTCCCAGTCATCGGGAGTTCTTGTATTTTTTGCTCTATTGAAGAGTGCCCTAAGTTTTTTTTCCGCAGCCTTTCAAGTTCTGGCCCCCACCAGAGATTCTTGTTGAGGTCTTTTGGTATAGACATCGGGCATGCCAACTCGTAACTTCTGACTATTACTGAAGTGAGGAGTTGTACTTTTTCTTCAATACTGTTCGTGCTAGGTGTTTCGCCGCTGTCATGCGTTTCGTCTAGTGCTTTTGTTATGTGTTAGTGTACCTTGCTATGTTTGTTTTACGGGGGTTGCGATAAGGAGCAGGGTCTGGTAATTCATAGAGCAATTGAAAACACCCTGGACGGTGGTCCGCGAAGGATGGTTCGCTCGATACATGCCAACCTTTAATAAGGTTCGCCGCCGTGTGTGTTGCCAAAGTAATGTCAATTATGGTTTGATACCTAGAGCTTACAAAGGTTGGTTCTGTGCCTTTGTTCATGATATTTAGGTTTGTTTGGAATAGGTATTCGGTAGCGTATACTAACACTATGTATTACCTTGACTTCACAGCAAACACTGCAGTGCAGCGCGAGCGCGCGGGTGGAGAGAGCGCGATTACCACGCCCTTTCCCTCGTCCCGCACCGACGTACTCACTATTACTCAGAATTTAAAAGAAATAACCAAACGTAACAATATTTACTTATAGTTCCTACATTTCTTTCCAAGGCAAGAACGCAGTAATCGTTACTGCTCAAGAAAAAATAAAAATTTTGGTAAATAAAACTGTTTATGGATAACTAAACAATTTTTGAATGTATGAATAAACAACAATATCGTGCATAACTGTGAAATGAAAAATAAAAAAAAATGCATAAAGTCTATTAAAACTGTTACTTTACTCCGAGAATAAATTAAGGTACACATAAATATCATATAAGTCTTTATGTTTTGATCATTGTAAATAATTTGGCGTAAGTCAATGTATTCTTTTTATTCCCAATAAAAAAATCTCTGAAGTCTAACAACGTATTTTAGTATTTCTTGAATAAAATCACCAAAATTAATGATAAAAATACCAAATAAATTCACCATACGTAGTTTGAGTTGCTCTTTTCAATGCATGTATTACCTAAAATTCAACGTAAGAACACTTATGCCTTTCTTGAACTGATGGTACGATATATTCACGTCTTTTTACTATAACTAAACCATCATCAACAACAGCTCATATACGTCCCCACCGAGGGGCTCGGGCCTACTCTTATTTTTTTTTTTTTTTGGGAGGGGGGAAAATGCATTTACGCATTCCTCGTGGTCGAGCCAAACCACGAGGATATGTGGGACTCCCCAAACCGTACCCGGCCCGGGCCTACCCACTAAAAACCCCCTCAGCAGCTCCTCCGTCCGTCACAAGACAGAGGGAAGGGGACAACAGCTAGGCCTTATTCCCGCTGACCCCCTGCCCGTGACATGTCCGTTGCCGAACTCTCCGCCTGGCGCTGCTGCTTTGTGGAGCGGCGCAGAATTGCGCCGCTCCACACCCCGCAACTGGTTTTTTACTGTGGTTGTCTTCCACGCGGCCCGACGCTCAGTGCGCCGGGACCCCGGCCCGCTCAGTGCGGGTAACGGGTTGCCCGACGGCAGATCCCACTGGATCCACCGCCGCGCGGGTGAGCCAAAGCTCGGGGAAATCCCCAACGGGCGCAAAGCGCCATGGCGAGAAACTCGTCTCGTCCCTACTACCACCAGAGGTAGCCGCCGGGATCGGCTTCCAGCGAGAGCCACACCTCTTCTTATCATAAGAAGAGGGGAATTCGCCCTTCCCCGCATGAAGCGGGTGGCCATACGAAGTGGCCCGCCGGGTTGAACCCGGCCATCCCACGCCTCCTCTCGTCAGACTATTAGCCCGCGGCAGAGAATCTGCCGGGTTGCCCAGGGTGCACCACAAGGAGGTTGTCTGACATCGCACCCCGGCTCGGGCCTAACCTTTTTTTTTTTTTTTTTGGAAGGGGGAAAATGCTTTACGCATCCCTCGTGGCCGAGCCAAACCACGAGGGTATGTGGGACTCCCCGGACCGGATTCGGTCCAGGCATACCCACTAAAAACCCCCCGCAGCTCCTCCGTTCGTCACAGGACAGGGGGAAGGGGACAACAGCGAGGCCTTGTTCCCGCTGACCCCCTGCCTGTGAGTCGTCCGTTGCTGGACTCGCGCTACGCCAAAAGGCGCGTGGCTCTGCTGCTTTGTGAGCGGCGCAGGTATTGTGCGCCGCTTTACACCACGGAAGCGTCCCGGCACTAGGTGCTCTAGGGCTGGCGACCATTTTCAACGCGGGGAACATCCCTTCCCGCGGCCGCCTCCACCTGGATGATGGGGGCCCCAATGATGTCCTCGGTGACCTCCATCTCCGTCCCGCCTGAGGTCTCGGGTGGCCGGTTTGGCGCTTCCCTCCTCCTTCTCCTGCTGATGGATGTCTTGGGGGCAGAGCAGGTCTTACCCCCAAGGCGATGATCCGCCGGTTTCCCGGCCGCAGTACACAATGGGCATTTGGGCTTCGACGAGCACGTCGACGCCCTGTGCCCTGCCTCCCCGCACCGGTAGCACAGCGTGCTCCGGTCCACCTCCGCCCTGCAATCGACCCTCAGGTGCCCCGATTCGAGGCACCTGTAGCACCTCATTTCACGAGGCTGAAGGAG
The DNA here is from genome assembly GCA_963935595.1 of Schoenobius gigantellus. Lineage (NCBI taxonomy): Eukaryota > Metazoa > Arthropoda > Insecta > Lepidoptera > Crambidae > Schoenobius > Schoenobius gigantellus. The sequence continues at coordinate 34,988,295 of OZ012543.1, forward strand.
CTTCATCTTTGCGGCGGACCAACCCACCAGCAGTCTCTTGGCAGAAACAATCCTCTTCGCCGCTTCCAACGTGCAGCACACCCACGCCGTACCCATTGTGTAGCGGCCCTGGCGGATTTCTCCCACCCGGACCTCCTCGACCCGGCACTCGCCGGTCTTAGCGAGTGCCTCCTTTAGTTCCTCCGGCTGGACGGACTCGTCCAATCCAGAGACCAGCAACTCCGCGGTTTTTGTTGGGATGGTGACCCGCGCGATATTGGGATCCACCACTCTTTTCAGGGCGACGGCTAGGTCCATGGCGCTCCCCTCCTTTTCATCGCCCGTGACGAGGATTATGGCTGCCCCAGTCAAGGACCTGCGGAATTGAACTCCCTCTATGTTCAGCTCCGCGAGGCTAACCTTGGCTCTGGCAGCCGCAATAACCCCGGCGTATGAATGGCCCTTCTCCTCGGCGTCTGGCTGCAGTGTCAGCACCACCGCTGCCGTATTCGGCGCACGCAGCTTAGGTAGCCGAGGAGGTGCCTTCTTCTTCATGGGCGGAGGGGGCTGCTTTGGCATAGTGTTTGCCGGTGTGCCGACCTCTTTCTGTTTTCTACGCTGGCTGCGCTTTACAACTGTGGTCCAGGCCCCTTCCGTGTTGGATGAGGCTGGTGGCAGCGGATGTGACTCCATCGCTGCGGATTTCTCCGCAGCAGTTTTTCTCTTTGTTTGCCTGCGACCCTTTTTTGGGGGAGCCGCGGTTCCGGGTGCAGAGGGAGCATTTTTCGCCGCAGGCTTCCGGGCTGTGGGCGCAGTGGGTGTCTCCATTTCTTGGATGGCCATGGGAGTAGTATACCCAGCTCGCTTCTCATGATTAAGGGAGGGGCGCAGGCGCGGCTCAGGGTTCAGCCTAGGCTCCAACCCTTCTAGCCTGGCGTTGAGTCGAGCAACCATGCGCCCCATCAACCTATTTTCTAGCTCCTCGATGTTAGGAGGAGCTAGAGTCCTATCCATGTTTGAAGCTGGAGGGGGAGGTGGTGGTCTATTCTCCAGAAGGTCCTTCATTTTCGCCTCCAGCTCTGCTATTTTATCCCTCTGGACCTTTAATTCACCTTCAAGTCGGGAATTCGCCTGCAGCAGGCGCGAAGTCTCTTCTGAGACAGTGCGCGCCGCAAGCACTTTGGCGTCCTCCCGAAGGCTCTTAACCGCCTCCTTTAATTGTTTAATGAAAGTTTTCTTTAAATTTGAGGACCTTTCTGCCACATATTCAATAATATGGAAAGCGCGACCCATGCGCTCGGTGACGGTAAGCGTTGGGTCGTCACTTCCACTCTCCTCAAGAGGAGACAACACCTCTGCAACCGCTGCTGTTGTTGCGGTAGGCGTGCGCCTCGTGTTAATTGGGTCCCTAGGCATCTCGAGGAGCTCCCTTTCGGCCTGGAGTTGGAGCTCTAGGCGCTCCATCCTGAGATACTCTGCCTTCGCTTTGGCGAGCCCCACGTATTCGCCGGTGGTTGGCGGGCGGCCTCTTCCTCGTTTTCCCTTTGGTTTTGGGGTTCTACGGGAAGACAGCGGAACATCTTCTAGCGAAGGATCGTCGCTGCCTTCCTCCCCGTCTCCAACTTCAGTGTGGCCCCTCTTCCGACGAGCGGAAGGGGCGTTCGTACCGCTGTCCGTGCTCATCATGGATGACGCCTCAGACAGACAGTCCGACTCTCCTGACACCGGAAACATATCTGGAGCATCATAGTCAAGCATGATGTCCGATATGCCGGCCCTTCTCGTACCTCCTTTGCGTCCGGTCGCATTTTTACCCCTCGACGACCCGGGAACCGCCGTCGGGGGTTGAAGCTCTCCTACTAACGCCTCGGTTGAAATGGTGGTATTTCCACCAGCCGACCCGGATACCGGTGGTGGCCCGCTCTTAACGGGTTCGCATGGGTTATTGTCATCGACACTCGGAAGGGTGGAATTTGGTAGAGCCAGCCCCAGATACGTCTGGCTGCCCGCAGCCGCCTTGCGCGGTCCTACGGGGGGGACTGATACCCCCTGGGGACGTTTTTCGTTTTTGCCAAATTCCATATCAAATTGCATTTTGGGATGCACTCCCTTTCTCCGCTTGGGACTGGTCTCCCACCAGCCACGCACCCCCTCGGCACGGAGACACGACCTTGGGGTTGGGGTAATTTTTATTGTGGTTGTCTTCCACGTGGCCCGACGCTCAGTGCGCCGGGCCCCCGGCCCGCTCAGTGCGGGTAACGGGTTGTGTTTACGCTCGAGGATGAGCGAGTGGCAACACTGCATTGTGGTCTGTGCAGTGAGAGCCTTTTTGGCGGCCGGCCGCATGTGACATGTCAGTCGAGTCGGGTCGAAATGTCATGACATTGAAAAGAGGTTAGGACCGGGCATCAATAAAATATAATACACAATATTTAAGCATCTAACAAATAGTATTGCGCGGCGCACCAAGTGATTGTTGGTGCGAGGTTCCGCAAAGCTTTAGTGTCGGGGAACAGTGGCAAGGTTTTATCGTCGCGAAGTGAGTGATGGTGGCCTAATAGGCCTATGTAGTGCTCCGGTCTCCATCGTTGGATTGACACCAACCCTTCGGGAGCCGCGGCTTCCTTCGAGCTAGCTCAGGAAGTCCACCGGCTACATACGGAGACCAATTGGAATAGGGGTAAGCCACAATGTTTTCTAGAATCTGGTAGTCGGTTTCAAATCATAGTATCGGTGAATCGCCGACGTGGTGGTGTCTACCTTGGGCACCACCATCTTTTGGTAGCAGAGCGTGGTTTTTAGATTTGAGTAGTTGATTAGTATTGTACAATTAATATTGTAATCTTGTTGGTTGTCCAAACGGGCAATACATATTAATTGGTTTTGATTGCTGATTTTAAACCGACTACAATCTCATTTGTGGACCTATCTCCCTAACTAGTTGTCATTGTCATTGTATATGAAAAATTGGGGTTAAATGACTTTGTTGTTCTAGTTAAGTTCTAGCATTTACCTATATTTGATTTTGGTTTGTTTTTTCATATCTTTGTTTTGCCCTTGAATATTTTGTTTGTTAAGTTGTAAACTTATACTTGAATTTAATTTGTTGAAAAAATTTTGCTGCTAAATGACTTTGCTGTTGTTGTAAACTTGTAATACACTATTTTGCTGTGTTAAGTTTTAGCATTTACATTTGATTTTGTTTTGTTTGCCTTTGAATATTATGTTTGTTAAGTTATTGACTTAATACTTGATTTTAATTTGTTTGAAAAATTCTGTTGTTAAATGCCTTTGTTGTTCTAGTTAAGTTCTAGCATTTACACTTGATTTTGGTTTGTTTATATATTTTGTTCTGCCTTTGAAGTTCCTCCCGATCTGTTTTGTTGTCTGCGGTTGTCGGTCTGTTTGTCAGTGTATCTTAATTTTGGTGCAAAATGGTCCCGCCAGTCAGTCCGCTTAGTGGTGCCCGCGCGGGTGCACAAAAGATCTTGAGATGGTTTGCTAGTGCCGTCGCCTTGGTAGACCGACCAGACCGAGAACAGGCCTTGTTAATTCGGCATGAGGGAGTACCTGCTCGCTTGAAGGAATTGGAGCAGCTTTTTGTTGTTCATCAACAATATTTGCTCGACCACCCAGCCGAGGGTGCCGCTGAGTTGCGGGCAGTCGACCAATTTAATGCCGATTATGATCAGTGTTTTGAACAAGCGGATGTGATTATAAACAAGGCTCAGGCAATCCTATCCGCCCGGAGGGGTGAGTCGTGCACGCCCGGGGAGGTCAAACCTACCCCGGCCGGCTTGCTGGGCAGACTGCCCACTTTAGACATCCCAACCTTTGATGGGAACCTGGCTTCTTGGATGGGGTTCATTAACCTCTTTGATAGCCTGGTTCACTCGAGGGACGATCTGTTCCCTAGCCAGAAATTGGCCTATTTGCTCTCTGCCTTACGTGGAGAGGCTGGTGTGCTTGTCCAGCATCTACCTGTCAACGATGACAGTTATGAGATTGCAAGGGCGTTGTTGACCGCCCGGTATCAGAATGTTCGCTTGCTAGCGGACACACATGTGGCTGCCATTTTAGGGCTGCCACGCGTATCGCGGGTCTCCTCATTAAGGAAGGAGATTTTAAACCCGCTGCTAAGCGCTATTAATGCGCTCAAACGACTTGACCTACCGGTGGACCAGTGGTCCTTCATATTGCTCCACCTCATCCTCAATAAGCTTCCCATGGAGATGAAGGGGCGCTTTGAACAAAGATACGGGGGCAATAGTGCCTCGTACCTCCCCCCCTTCTCGGATCTCCTCAGATTTTTGGAGGATGAGTGTCGGATGACCGACCACTTGGATCTGGCTCCTATACCGGGACCGAGTACAGGCCGCTATGAGGCGACACGGGCAGCGCCACGGAGAGAGCGCCGCCCGTACAAGCAGTATACTGCAGTGCGGCAGAACTCTCCACACGGGGAGAGGCCGATGCCTTGCAAGTGTTGCAAGCGGGATGGCCATCGTTTGCCGGCCTGTCCCAAATTTGTTGGCCTACGCACCGAGGGGCGTAGGAATATGGCCAAGCAGCGGAATTGGTGCTACTGCTATCTGGGGGCCCATATGGCATCGACTTGCCCCCACCCACGAGATTGCCACTGTTGTGGAGGGGCCCATCATCCCCTCTTGTGCCTTAATAATAAAGACACTCGTGAGGTGGTGAGAGAGAGGGACTCGCACACCGGCCCTCGTAGGTCACCCACATCTCCGAGGAGATCGGAGGGGCGTGCCACCCCTCCGCGGAGATTGGACAGGCGCCCCCCTCCCGTGAGAGGATTGGGCGCTCCACCCCCCCTACGGGCGGGGGGGATCGACGCGCCGCTTCTGAGGCGCCACCGCGGGATTGGGCCGCGGTTATTAGGGAGCCGCGCCGGGAGCCGATACGCTTCTCTCCCCCTCTGATGGAGAGACCCCGTTTGTCACGGGCTCCCCCAACTTTCGCCCATCATGGGCACCGCCCGGCCCCCCGATGCCGCTTTGATCGGGGCCAGTATGTGCCGGATTGGGACCCGCTCGAGCGCCTTGAGCGCCCTATTCCTCCGCCGCGCACGCATTTTTCCTTGAACCCCCCCTTCCCCCCCGTTGCGAAGAATGCGGGAGGATTTTCATTAAACCAACTGTCGGCTGCAACCCCCCCACAGGAGCAGGTGCTGTTACCAACAGCCTCCGTACAGGTGTGGGGCCCGAGGGGCACCTTTGTTTTAGTTCGCGCCCTTTTGGATACGGGAGCTCGCGCCCATAAGGGCAGGGAGAACACCGGGGGGTTTAGTGGGTAGGCCCGGCTCTCTGCCGGGAGAGCCCCACACACGCTCGTCGTCTAGCCAACGGCGAGTACGGTGCGGTCACGCATTCCCCTCGAAAAAAAAAAAAAAAAAAAAAAAAAAAAAAAAAAAAAGGGTTGCATTGCCTCCAGCTGGCTGGTCCGGCAGTTGAGTTTGAACACATCTCCATACCTTGAATCGGTACGGGGAATCGGAGACCTGCGGATCCCGGATCCGATCGGTCAGGTTTTGTTCTCCTTCTCCCCCCACTTCTCTTCAGCGCCCAAAATTGGCGCTACCGCGATTGTTTATGAGAAGGTTGTTGGTCAGCTTCCGCAACAGCACGTTTCGCGCGCTGTCGTTGATGCGACATCAGGATTGACCTTGGCTGACCCTTCCTTCCACCGAACCGGTCCGATTCACTTATTGCTCGGTGCCGATGTTCTAGGCCGCGTGTATTGTGGGAAGAGGAGAGAGTTACAGAAGGGTGGGCTGGTAGCTTTATCTACATCGCTTGGGTTTGTAGTGATGGGACCAGTTAGGCATAACCCACCATCTCCATCGGTGGACAGTTACATAACTGTTAGCTCCACCTTATCGGATGTCCTTCAATGGTTTTGGGAGGTGGAAGAGCCACCTACCGTGAAGCGAGTGAACCCCTTGGACGAGGAGTGTGAGTTGTTCTACCAGAACAATACAGGTCGCCTTCACTCGGGACGGCTGATCACTCGTTTGCCCTTTTTGTCAGTTCGCCCCTCACTTGGCAGCTCCCGGCCGTTGGCCGAGAAGCGGCTGCTGTCCATGGAGCGTCGTATGAGTAGGAACTCCGACCTCAAACAGAAGTATGTCGACTTCATGCGAGAATATGAGCAACTGGGGCACATGTCGGTCTCGCGACTGGACTGGCGAAACGAGGAACATAATTTTCTTCCTCACCACGCTGTTTTGAAACCTTCCACCGGGAAGATACGCGTTGTTTTTGATGGGTCAGCTCCTACGTCTACCGGAGTTTCGCTGAATCAATGTCTGCATGCTGGACCGAAGTTGCACCACGAGGTGGGCGATGTATTTACCAACTTCCGTCGCCATGCCGTCGTCTTTGTGACCGATATCCGGATGATGTTTCGGCAGACTGTGATTCACCCGGACGATAGGCGATATCAGCTCATATTATGGAGGGAGGATCCCAGAGATCCCATGCTAGTCTACGAGCTGAACACCAATACATACGGTTTGCGTTCGAGCCCCTTTGTGGCAATTCGCTCATTTGTGGAACTCGCTGACCGTGAGCGGTTACGATACCCTCGCGCATCCTTGGTTCTCAAGGAGGATGCATTTGTGGATGACATTTGTACGGGCTCCTTTAGTGTCGAGGAAGCCTTGATTTTGCGAGATGAACTAATTGCTCTTCTCGGGGCTGGTGGTTATGAACTGAGGAAGTGGATGTCCAACTCACCTCAGCTTTTGTGTGACTTGCCAGACGACCACCAGCAGGAGCCTCATATTTTTGAGAATGCCAACACTCCAGATTTACTGTCTGTTTTGGGAGTGCAATACAGACCTGTCCAGGACACGTTCACCTATCGATTGGAGCTGCCAAGCCCCAAGGTCTGGACGAAACGGTTGGTTTTGTCTACAGTAGCTCGTACCTTTGACCCAAATGGCTGGATTAGTCCCATAGTGTTTTGGATGAAGTGCTTCCTACAGGAACTTTGGTCAGCTGAAGTGTCGTGGGATGAGCCCCTCTCGGGCCGTTTGCTGCGAGATTGGGAGTCCTTTATGTCGTCTCTCCCCGACATTAACCGTGTTAGTATCCCTAGACATATACTGCCTAAGGGACGGTTTACGGCCAGCCTTCATGGCTTTTGTGACGCGTCTGAGAGTGGATACGCAGCCGTCGTATATATCCGGACTGTCGATGATAGAGGAGCTGTTAAGCTCCACTTGCTAATTGCTAAGTGTAAGGTTGCTCCACTTCGGACTCGATTAACGATTCCGAAGTTAGAATTGTCTGGAGCTACTCTTCTGGTTCGGTTGATGAACCACGTTGTTGACACCCTGGGACGTAGTGTGGACTTTGAGTCGCTCTTTGCTTGGTCCGACAGTCAGGTTGTCCTGTGTTGGATTAAGAACTCCGTCCACTCCCTGGAAGTATTTGTGGCCAATCGGGTATCCCAAATACAGGCCTCGAAGGCCACGTTGATTTGGCGCCACGTGCCAGGTGAAATAAACCCTGCTGACTGTGCATCACGTGGCAGCGAAGCCCCTCAGCTTATTGACCACACTCTGTGGTGGGGTCCCGAATGGTTGTTACAACCGTCTTGGCCTTCCACACCAGCTGTGGTGAAGGTACCAAATCCGGGCTTGCGTGTTCACGCTGTCGAGACTATGGCGGCTCCAGAGCGGGAATTTTTATTAGACCGCTACAGTTCTCTGGACAAGTTGCTCGGCGTGACCGCTTGGATAAGAAGATTTATTCGAAATTGTCGCCGGCCTCAGGACAAAGATTTGTGTCCGGTCCTCTCACCGCAGGAGCGCCAAGATGCTCTTTTGCATTGGGTGCGTATGACCCAGTCTAGAGCGTTTGAACCGAAACTTAAGATTTTCCGTACCGGGACGTCCAAATTGAAGGGACCCTTGGTGCGTTTGACTCCCTTTCTGGATGATAAGGGATTGTTGCGTGTAGGAGGCCGATTGAGGCACGCTAACTTGCCTTATAGATCACGTCATCCCCTGCTGCTCCCCAAGGACGTACCATTGGTGCGATTGTTGATCATTGATCGCCATGTGAAGAATGCTCATGCCGGATGTAATGCATTGACCGCGCTCCTCCAACGGGAGTTTTGGATTTTGTCAGCGCGAAGAATAATCCGATCTGTTATCTTTCGATGTCTGCCCTGCTATCGTTTACGCCCCGAGACGATGCAGCCCCAAATGGGTGATTTGCCTGCTGATCGTGTGAATGAATCGATGACCTTCTTAGGAGTTGGAACTGATTTTGCGGGACCATTCACTATAAAAACGTCGCGACTCCGTAATGATAAGACTGAAAAGGCTTACTTGTGTGTGTTTGTTTGTTTGGCCACTAAAGCCGTTCATTTGGAGGTGGTGAGTGCGCTCACCATGGACGCTTTCTTAGCAGCGTTAGGCAGATTTGTCTCCCGCCGGGGACTGCCTTCTCTAATTCGGTCCGATTGTGGGACGAACTTCAAGGGCACTGATAGACATATAAGAGAAGTTTGTGAATTTTTAGATAAAAATAATATTGAGATCGGATCCACACTCTCCCGTAGGGGGGTAACATGGCGATACTCCCCGCCGTCTTGCCCTCACTGGGGAGGGATTTTTGAATCTGTTGTAAAGGCCGCCAAGACTCACCTTCGCCGCGTTATTGGGGAGACTATTCTCACGTTTGAGGAACTCGCGACGGTGTTTCATAAGATTGAGGCGGTTCTCAACTCGCGTCCGTTATGTCCGTTGTCTACCGACGCGAACGATTTGCAGGCCCTCACGCCGGGCCATTTCTTGATAGGCAGACCACTTAACGCCCTGCCCGAGTATCCGTATAGAGATATCAATCCAGGACGCCTTTCGCGGTTTGAGTTGCTCCAGCAGCTTACCCAGAGCTTCTGGCGCCGCTGGCACCTTGAATATTTACACATTTTGCAAAAGCGCGTTAAGTGGTCAGATAAGACAAACCCACCGAGGGTTGGAGACCTCGTGTTAGTGAAGGACCCCAACCTGCCACCCTTACGTTGGCGTCGCGGACGCATTGACCAACTTACTCTAGGGTCTGATGGTGTGCCCAGGTTTGCCGAGGTCCTAGTTGGGGATTCTGTTTTGAAGCGCGCGGTCGCTACTCTTTCTCGCCTCCCCTTAGACTGATTTGGCGGACAGTCCGGGACTGTCCGGAGCGGGGGGATGTTTACGCTCGAGGATGAGCGAGTGGCAACAATGCATTGTGGTCTGTGCAGTGAGAGCCTTTTTGGCGGCCGGCCGCATGTGACATGTCAGTCGAGTCGGGTCGAAATGTCATGACATTGAAAAGAGGTTAGGACCGGGCATCAATAAAATATAATACACAATATTTAAGCATCTAACAAATAGTATTGCGCGGCGCACCAAGTGATTGTTGGTGCGAGGTTCCGCAAAGCTTTAGTGTCGGGGAACAGTGGCAAGGTTTTATCGTCGCGAAGTGAGTGATGGTGACCTAATAGGCCTATGTAGTGCTCCGGTCTCCATCGTTGGATTGACACCAACCCTTCGGGAGCCGCGGCTTCCTTCGAGCTAGCTCAGGAAGTCCACCGGCTACATACGGAGACCAAAGAGGAATAGGGGTAAGCCACAATGTTTTCTAGAATCTGGTAGTCGGTTTCAAATCATAGTGTCGGTGAATCGCCGACGTGGTGGTGTCTACCTTGGGCACCACCAGGTTGCCCGATGGCAGACCCCACTGGATCCACCACCGCGCGGGTGAGCCGAAGCTCGGGGAAATTCCCGACAGGCGCAAAGCACCACGGCGAAAGATTCGCCTCAACACTGCTAGCCAGAAGCAGGCTTCCGGCGAGAGTCACACCTCTTCTTAAAACAAGAAGAGGGGACTTCGCCCTTCCCCGCATAAGCGGGTAGCCACACGAAGTGGCCCGCCGGGTTGAACCCGGCCATCCCACGCCCCCCCTCCATGGGGGGCCTCTCGTCAGACTATTTGCCCGCGGCAGAGAATCTGCCGGGTTGCCCAGGGTGCACCACAAGGAGGTTATCTGACATCGCACCCCGGCTCGGGCCTACCCTAAACTAGGGCGTTTGGGCCTTAGTCAACCACGCTGGCCAACTAAACCATACTTTAAGTTAAATATAGTATTCAAGCTATTTAAAATAATTTTGTTAAAAAAAAGTGTGTAGTTAAAATTTTGTGTTACGAAAAAATTACGTCCATACTTAAAGGTTAATATGTTAACCTTATCTGCTCGTGGCATACTCTGGCAAGCAACGGACGAGCCTCTGGTGCTCCCTTTATTACGTGAACGTGGCAGGAAGCGGCATTGCCCAGTAGTTGATGTTATTGCCCGAGATGATGATAAAATAATAGTATATTAAATTTAATAGTCAGCTAAATTAACATTTCTTTAAAAGTGCCATTTCATAGTACCTATCAGATGAGGTGATAACTATTCGATGTATCAAATACAGAACCGTACATTAACTGCCTACAAGTTTCATAGCACCATACAATTTTTTTTTTTTCATATTTTATTCAAACCAGAAAATTCAATGTTAAATTCCCATATCCTAACTGTAAATTTAAATATTTCGATACATACCGTTCGGAGAATCGAGAATCGCGCCGCAGCCGTACACAACCTGAACGCCGTAACGAGTCGCGGGCACGGCCTTTGATCTCGCCGACATTCGCGTCTCCTTTGCCTTCTTTGAAAACTGATTGAGCGCAGCATCTCTGTGTGCATACGAAAACGTCCGTGCTCCAACTCTGGATTTCCAACATTTTTGTAAAGAAACTGTTTGCTCCCGGCAGCTTTGTGCCAAGTTCAAGAGATGGATGGATGGATGATTGTGTGAAGGTTAAGAGGTTATTGTTGAACCCTCTTGATTTACTTTAAGATCTAATCGCTTCTTTTATGCGAATCTTTTACCTGCCAATGTGGAAACTACAAACTCGAATGAGTTGTACATTATAAAATCGACATCAGAGATATGTCTACACTTTCTTTTAAAATTAATATGATTGTTTGTGTGCCATTGCGCCTAAAGTGGGGAGTGGTGAAATAAAGTGGCAGGTCCTTAGTAATGTAAAATTCCGGCAAGAGAGAATCCGTTCCGCAACCTCCTTCTGCCAGCCGGGGCCGGGGGCGCTGCCGACTAGCGCGAGGGCTCCGATTTTCGAAGTACCTACCCTGACTTAGTAGGATAAACGAATATGTTCAGTATTCGGCCGTGATGGTGTTAAGCAGAAACACTTTGCTTAAACCCACAAGCCACCACCACGGGGAGTACATACGACCGCGTTTCGCGGCTGTGTTAGGAGGCACGTGAAAGTTGCCTAACAATACCTAACTTGTTAATTAAGATCTACCTACTCACAGTCCAGAGCGTCGGTGGCGCAGTGGACTCGGCACTTGCCTTCCAATCGGGGGGTCGGGGTTCGAGACCCGCCATGTACCAATGTGTTTTTCGTTTCGAATTTCATATGTACATTTGTCTGACGCTCCTACGGTGAAGGAAAACATCGTGAGGCAACCTGCATACATCTGCGAAGAAATTCAATGGTGTATGTGAAGTCGACCAATCCGCACTGGGCCAGCGTGGTTGACTAAGGCCTAATCACCCTAATATAGGGTAGGCTCGAGCCCCTCGGTGGGGACGTATATGGGCTGTGATGATGATGACTCACAGTCCAGCTTCTTTTTTCCCGAGCACCGTGGCGTACAAAACAGGAGCCCCTGATCACCACCAGGCTAGCCACTGATGTTTCACGGGTGGCTGGACTGTTCTTCGGAGTAGGTACAACACATGAATTTATGCACACTTGAATTTCCACTTTACAAGGGTCCTATATAGACCTTCAAGACACATTTGTCGGATCGCAACTCAGCGAACAAAACCACGGTCAATACTGCACGGGTGCTCAATGCCGACTTCGATTCGCGACTACCTCTCCCTCACCGCACACATCGCGGCCGCCCGAGCGGTGTCGCACAACTCAATCCAGCGGCCTCGCGACTCGAGCGTAATAACCAACAGAATATACTTATACGAGTATTTTTTAAAATACTAAGTAAAATGGGCATAGCATCAGCACGGTATTTGAAGACGCTAGTTCCGATCCTGGTCGGGCTGAAGTTTTTCGTGTATTTATTTAGCATTTAAAGGTAATGCAAAGTCACAGAAATAAAAAATAAAATGATTGACATGCTAATAATAATAATTTATTAATAAAACGGCTATTGAGATAAAAATATGAATAGCTAATAACGGTATTTGATTTATCAAAGCATTGTTCCCAATAACACCTTTAAAAAAAGTAATATCTTCTGAGTCACGTCGCATACGTTACAAATATACGAATATATCGAGTTCTTGATTGTATGTCAAAATCTTTTCGTTTTTTTTTGGTTACAATCTAACTCATTTTTTTGAATAGTGGAATCAATTCTACTTTCAATTCTGAATAAACAATTTTCAAGTTTTGCGCAATTTCGTTAACACGTTGTATAGTATTTTTCATGACACACCTGCAGACCTAGCAGGGCGCGTGGAGTATAGAAGAGAAAGTGACTAGCCCTCATCCCGTCGAGCAAGAGAAAGAGAGCGAGAAGAAACATGCTATTTGTCTTTTGTCCCGTTTTGTCCACGGTTCATGCTACGCCAGCAGGTGAAGAGTGAGAAAAAAGCTGAAGGATGAATCTTTAATTGTTGCAACACAACCACGTTCGTACCAAAGCAATAGCTGTAGATGATGGTAATAGCAACTTGACAGCTTCTGTTACTGTGTGGGCGAGCGGTGAAAGAAATAGGAAGACGAGCACCGTTGACCGTACCTATAAAAGCAGCAATACCCACTCTTCAGCCAGCCGGTACTATAGCTTTCTTCTTTCATCGATAGCTTTTTTTGTACATACAAGTCGCTATTTATTTACTGAGTAATATTGAACACTCGCGACGAAATTAAATTGAGATATATCAACTGCGAATTTTTATTGCGGTAAAACTTCTACAAACAATCTAATCTATGAAGAGGTTTCTTCTGCAAACAATGTAATTGATATATAAAGCCAATCATATTTTCTTATGATTTGAAGTTCAAATCACTATTTAAATAAATGCTATAAAATGGTTATTTGTATTAAATTTCGGTCATCCAGAATAATCTTTGGTACTACTACTTACATTATCTGGTAAAAAGCTGTTAAATAGCCACTTATCTTTCCCTCCATCAATGATGTTTTGACAAGAAAGTTGACTCTTATTTAATCCTGGAGCTGTTTTATCGCGTTTTCATTCGCTCCCGTGGGACTCGATAAACTTTACTGTCGCTTCGTTACGTGATCATTTTAACTGCGTCACCGACTGGATTTTATGTCATTATTTATAATTGTTTATCTTTTCTCTCGATAAAATCTGAAAAGATACATATAAGAACGTATGTAAAAAACGGATGTAAAAAAACCATTCACAAAGCCGAAGCCTACGTATTGAACCTATCGTCAATATTATTTTTCTCTTCTAGAGCATACCTGGGAAATTAATCATTACCGAGATATTTAAATCCAGTGATAATTATTTTTTCGGGGTTTTTATACTCAAGTGTTTGGAAAATTATTTATTAATTTTCAGTCAAAGAAACGTTGAAGAAAAAAAAAATTTATTAACAAATAAAAGTTTTTAATTTATAACGCGCAGTGTATTTACAACGGATGTTGTGTATTGTCGTCGTCGCGAGCCGCTGACTCACGCAGAGACGAGATCCGCATAGCGTGCGTACATTACGTAGTACTTTTTTAGCACTTGTTTTTTAAAACCTAAAAATAAATTTCGTTTCCCATCAATCAATTTTTTTATATTAGTTCATTTTAAGAGTCTGAATGCGTAGACGCGGGCTTTGTTACTGGTTTTTTACACCTTGTATATTTCTCTCGCTTCCTTATTCAGCACTAAATAAGAAAGTAAGAGCATGACCATGAGACCATGCTACTAGGTCCAATTATGACGGGTGACGGGTCGGGTAGTAGTGAGTACTGTAACACCGTTTTTCTTATTATTTCATTAAACAATACGTGGCAAGATCACAGAACACTATACCCAGTACCCTGACGGGCAGGATGTAAGCGCGTTCCGTTTTGCACAGACTCGCAGCATAACTTTTTTAGCATCATCGCGTTTCGTTAGCTTTTTGACACAGACGTGACTATGTATCTACGCTATTGACGCTAGCAGGGATGGCACCCATGATATGTTAAGGCGAAGCACAGAATAGATAATAGTACTACGTAGCGAGGTTCCGATCCGATGTTTGGATGGAATGCTCAAGAATTTAATGGCACCATTAATTTGTATTGTTTTGTTTTGTATAGATTTGTATGTTGTATGGTTCGATCATATGTATTTCTTCATTTCTTTGTGTGTTTTGTGTACCTATGTTTTTCCCTAATTCTGTTTTTATTGTTTATAATCTTACACCCCACTTAGGCCCGGCCAGAATACCAACGCTGCATCAGACATGTCTGATGCAGCTTATACTGAGGTCGGGTCCTAATTGGCCATTATGTGTATCTGTTTTTTCGTGTATTTTATTGTTTGTGGTCAATAAATGTTTTTCTTTCTTCTTTCTTTCTTTCATATTAACATAGACCTACACAAGTTATGGCATCATTAAAAATTCAAAATTGTAAAATTAATTTTGAAGTCTCCCATACAAAGAGTTGGGTCAGTGAAAAAAATGTATGGGGAACCAGAAAATTAATTTTATATCATCATCCCCCTCTAAAAGTTTATTTTATTCACTGAAAATAGTGAATAAAAAGCACTTTTATCCACTATTTTGGTGTTTGAATTTAGAACACACCGATATATTCGACCCCCATCACAATGCTATACAACCTACTCGCGCAAAAAAATATACGATTGTGCAATGAATACTCGACATAAAAACTCCTTGTGCAAATAATTCCCCGAGATTTGATTGGTCGACATTTCTATAAGGAGTTTGGCATTATAGTAAAATTCCGGGCTATTCCCAGTAGTCTTACCGAGTAGTCTTACCAGTAGTACTACTGGGAATTTTCAGAAAAACAACATACGTTACTTTATGAGGCGATGAGGCCGTGTGATACTCTTAATTTTAGTAATCGTTCTAATTTTAATGTTGTTATTCTTGGGTTGATGTTAGCAGTAATTTAAGGCAATTTACAGTAAAATCCGTTTATTTGTTTGTATTTAAACAAGTAACAATGCGCTAGCGATATACAGCAGTGCAAAGACAAGAGCCAAGTACCAAGTACCGACAAAAAAAAATTAAAATGGCGGCTACGGTACCGCCGAGTTAACCCGTTCGGCGCCGCACTTAACCCTTCTTGCGTACGTCGCTAACAAATGTGTCATTTAATTGATATTTCCTGTCATCGATTATGGTGATGTGTGCTATCTCGACCTGAATGTAGATCTGCTCAACAAATTAGACCGCCTTCTGAATAGCTGCATTCGATTCGTCTACCATATATCTGAGTATCGACAGCGTTTAAAATGGCTACCTGTTCGGCAGCGTTGGCACGTGAGAACTTTACTCTTTTCGTCTTTCTGAATGGTCCCAATACACCAAGTTATTTAAACCCACATTTTCAGTACTTATGTACTTCTCATAATAGACCTCTTCAGTCATCATCCAATTGTCTCCTCATTTGTCGGAAAAGTTCGGAAATAATTCACTCTTCCTTTTTCGTACAATCCATTATTCTCTGGAATGCTCTGCCTTTCTTTAGATATTAAGAAATCTATCAACAGACTAAGTTTCAAAAATAAACTTCGGATATATGTGCAACAGAACTGTATCTAATTACGTCGCTCTTTTGTTGGCTGTATTATTGTCGCAACTTATTGTTGTTGGTGAATAATAATATGTACCTATTAGTTTATTTATTCTGTTATATTTATGTATTAGGATTTGAATATTTGCTAAATTGATTCCATATACTTTTGTTTTGGGTACATCTACCACGTTTGCTCTCTGCACCACCTGAAGGCAGACTGGTAGAAAATGCCTCAATGTACATAAAGTTGAAATAAATAAAACATTTATTGATTTAACCTTCCTTTTTCCTTCATTAAATGTCTACTTTTGCTTAAATCTTTCTTTTTCTCGTAGTCATGGTATAAAGTATAGTATGCGACTCTTAAATAAAATGGCAACACTATATTCCGAATTAGGAAAAGATAATTTTTAAATAACATTCAAAATTTTCAAAATCAACCCACCGAAGAAGGGCACGGGATTTATATACAAGGTGTTTGATCAAAACCCTATCAAGCCGAAACCCACCCATGTTAACATAGGCATGTAAAAGATATGGCGTCATTGAAATTTCAAAATTGTAATAGTATATTATGCAACTAGTGAATAACGGACGGATTTATATTTATTTTTTTATTAAACTGATAACTACGTTGACAAACCTTGTTGGTTGTCGCATCATTAGCTGCACTATCTGTCTAATTTGACTGGCGAGTACTTGTGGCCACAATTAGGTCGTGGCTTATGCTGTTAGTGCTTGGGAAATTATATGGCCCATTTAAGTCACACAGTCAAGTGGACAACACTTACTGGAATTAATAGCTACTGACTTTGAAACATTTCAATTGAAACTTACAAATTACATATTCCAGGCAACTTTTGCTGTAAAGAGTTTCTAATTATTATCAGAAATAAATATCTTTTATCGTTAAAGAACTTTGAAAAAAATATGCCGGAGTGTAGGTTAATTTTATGCTGTTATTAGTTTTATTGTGTAGCAACTACTTTATTTACGTACGTTGGTTGCCAACTTGTGACATAAGATGTTAAGTGCTCAGTAATATCACTGCCTATCTTATCTTCCGAATCGGGACACAGACGAATCAGATACTGTACCTAATCTCCCTCTAGATGAACCTAGATGTCCTAGAGAAACGATAAGAAATATCCTAGAGTGTTAAATATCATATAAATACATTTATGTTTAGAGAAAAAAATCAAATTATTTATCAAAATGATAATTATCTGTATTATTTTGAGTGAAATATAAAATCGCAAGCAAATATAAAGTATCATAAAACAATGTGAACAATGAGTCGTGCTATTACACATTCGATAACAATTGAACATTGTACAATAATTTTGTCTATCGAGGCCACAAACCCTTAAATACATAATTTAGAAAGACACAAAAGACAAATAGAATTGGCCTTTTGTTTCAAGTCGCCTAGCCATATTTCTCAAGGGGAAAGCTGAATCGAAATTTGATTGTAATCTTTTGGTAATTAAAATCGTCATATTGTTATTTTACAAGAAGCACATAAACCTATTTCGGTAGACAATACTGGTATGACAATGGTACCATAATGGATTACAATCACTGGCAATAGTGAAGTGTTTATTGGAGTGTTCGGTAAAACATTATTGTAATTCCGATAACAGGAAATAAATACTTATATTTAAATCATGTGAATATTGTTATCGGCAGTGTTCACTGTATAAGTTTCCGAAATTATTGACAGTAGTTAAATTGTTTGTTTGTAGTTAAAAATTTATATAATTATATGTTTAATTTTTGTTTGTAAATGAGCTAGAATTAACGGTTTATTTGGATTGTTTCTCGCGTAGCCTTTCTTAGTCATCGTGAAAATAATTGAAATAAAAAAGATTGCTTAATTCTAAACTCTATTTAGTAGCTTGTGGCTCTAAGTCGATTCGAAAATAAGCGTGTGAACCATTGGTTTACTACCAAACGTTTGGTAGTAGATCAATGGTGTGAATATTTATATATTTATTTTTTGTCACAAGGTAATTTATTACTTAAATCTACTAGACTGAAGCGAGCGACATTGCACTCATGTATATCTCAATTTTGGCTATTTGATAAATAAGCAGTCTGTTTATTGTTATTTCAATCAGACACAAACATCCCAAATAAAGTTAACAATTGCACAAACATATCGATGGGTATTTCTACAATGAGGTGCATGTGTGTGTTGCAGCTGAACAAAAGGCCATTGCTCAAGTGAACTTTTACCCATATTGCTTTATATTCTGCTACAACCCACGGAGGATGTGAATGAAATTTGTGTAATCAATTTGCTCAACACATAAATCAAGAACAAAATAAAGTATAATACATACATTATCATTAAAAACAGATATAAAAACAAAAATAGACAAACATGACAAAAAGTTTCCTCTCAAGGTATTGGATTAATTTGTATTTGGAATATCAAAAGTACCTAATTCTTCATGGAAAATGATGTTATATTGTTATTGTAGACAAATAAAAATGATGATTATACAATATGCACAAAAATCCGACAAATATCGAAAATATAGCAAAATCAAACAAAAGTTTTATTTTTTAAAGAACAATGGTAAATTTTAACAAATTTTTGTTGACATATTTCTAAGTGAACATGCATGAACAATATGCCAAACTATAGAGATTTAATTCCTTAGTAAAATAATAGTAGAATGAATACTCTACGAAGTCTGAACAAAAACTTTAATAGGCTATTTCTTAAAACCGTAAATAACGTCGTCGCGAATCGAAATCCTTTGGTTAGCAGTCAGCAGTCATGATAGGAGGTCTCGGTAGTCCAGTAACAGTCCAGGCTTACTCAAAAGTACAAAATATCAACGGCAAATACTTAAGTAGGTAAGCAATGCAACGCACAAACAAAACAAAACAGCGAAGTTCGGGCCAATCTCTAAATTAGTTAGTGGTTCGGACGGAACGAACGAGAACGGCATCGTTCTCGTTCGTATGACAAATATCAAATAGACAATGCGATCAGAATTGATATTTCGCGTCTCGGATCAATTGTGTGCGCGCATATGATGGCGATAGCTTAACTCACGCTAACTGTGACTTAAGCTATCGCCATCATATAATAATTTTCCGCGTACAGTGATATTACTGTAACGTGTAATCGCTGTAATAACGCTGACAAGACAGATCTGTGACACTAATTACTATCACCGCAATACTAATTCGAATCGGCATTGACAGGTATTCGGCAATTCGGACCGCGGTGATTGTCGATGGAACTACTAATAACTAACTTTTAGTAATTTGTCGTTCATAAAAATGTTACTTGTTTCAGACTCTATCAGGTTTATGTGTTTTTTGATAAATCATAAGAAATCATTTTAAACACATTTGTAATGATGGAATTTGTGGACGCTAAATGATTCTTTCGGATATTATTCCCCCATTGTTCTTTGTAGGTTATAGTTTTCTAAGCTTAAAAAAGCAAGGGATTCAAGCACATACAACCACACGTTTTTTCAATACAGACGTTTTGCGACTTTATTAATATTATTGATTGAATATGAAATAATTATAATTTTGAATAAACGTCACGCTACGTTATGGATGCAAGTATTTAACACACTCGCTGCACTCGGGGGTCAGTTCGAACACACACCGCCCGCTATAGGCGACCGATTTTTTGATGGTGAAAAATGAAACATGTTTATGTTGCAAGGCACACGAACTAATCAGCAAAAAAAATCAGTGAATCCCGACCAATCTGATAATGGGTGAAAAATCGAACGTTCGTAAATGCTCGATTATGGGTGAAAAATGGAACGTTCGTAAATGTTCGTATTAACTATATGTACAACGTTAACCCATACGACTACTCACCGACTGGCAGTTGGCTGATTGCACTTGTTTAATATTTAAAAAAAAGTCACTGCTTGGCGATGGATGTAGAAAACACCTGTCAAGACCAATAAATCCATTACGTGCACTCATGGACTTATGAACTTCTCTCGATAGCCACTGACAAAGTGACAGACGTGTGCGGTTAAAGGAGTCGGAGGGGAAATCGGGCCTACAAAAAGTCAGTGGTAGGTATGCATTTGTCGTTAACCATAGAGACTTTCGTTATCTCTCATCTCATAATGCCAACTTCGCAAAATGCCAACCGCTCGCAAAATGACAACTTCTCAGAATGCCAACTTCTCGAAATGCCAACATCGCATAATGCCAACTTCGCAGAATGACAACTTTTGAAGTGTGAGTCTATCTGGCTGGCCCCAACGAGATTTATCAATAGGTAATTGCTTTTCATAAAGACCTTATTTTGTACCTAAAGAAAATAAATGAAATAATATATATTTTATACCTCGCCAGTTTTTGATTAAATTACTTTTTTATAAAGTGTCCAGCCAGCGGGGCCTTTTTTAATATTATATTTTCAGATCGCCCAATAGTGCTAGGATTTAGCAACTATTATGTATCTTACACTCGTGATTCAAGTCTATATGTCTACACCCGTGATGTGAGACGTAAGACATGACTTAATTGCCTTATTAGTTAAAAATCTACTAATACCGTCATATTCTAAAACACTATCTAACCTTAGTCTTAGTTTAAACCAGGACTAAGTTGAGTTGATGCTGTCTCTATCTAAAGATTTAAACCAAGACTAAGTTCATTTATAAAAAGATGTCAGCGCTGAGTCTTGTGCAATGGTTATCAAATTAAAGGCGATCGTGTTAGATTTTTTCTTAGACAATAACCCACAAGGTTTTGTTATTAGACCGAGAGTCTAATTAAGTCACTTTGGAACGTTTGTGTTATAAAAATAAATTACCCGTATTATATAATAAATAACAAAACAAAATTATGAATTAAATTTAATTGGCTTAGTAATATTTAATAACAAATAAAACTTGTTAGTAGATTTAACTTCAAAATGATGGGGTGAAGATATCCTTTAAAATATATTTAGGAACCGTTTTAAATTTTTTACGTAAAAAGAGAAAAGATCTAAAAGAAACGCCACTTTATCACCGGCTTGTAGTTGTACTAAATGTAACTCCAAAGTATTTTATTGGCTATTAGAGTGTTACGTGGACAGGCAATTTTTCTTTTTACAAGCAATCGCTGCCTTGTAAGCAATATTAAACGCTTCCTTATCTTCAAGAAGCTTTGTTGCAAATATGCTTTCTTATTGAGTGTTTGAACTTATGGTGAACACGAAAAAGTGGGTGATTTGGTTTTGTTCTGACATTTATATTGAGTAAATGTACGAAATTAACATATTCATGCAATTATTCAGAGTACCATGTAGAGTGTGGAGCGAGCCTTTTGCCACTTTCGCATAATAATTCCAGATTCCGATCTGTTACTAACAAGTTCTTATAAAACCCCCAAAAACTTTTGTAATATCAAACAAGTATAGAATGAGTATACAGCTAGGTTTCTTAAAACGCAAGGTATGTAGGTATATATCACTAATCGTTCACGTGGCACAATAGCAAAATTAACCTGATCAACTAATTATATTGCTTGGTATCTGTCGATCAGCTAAAGCAACTAGTACACCAATCGATCCATGTCTATCTGGGTATGGCAATACCCTCCTAAATTTCAAAGTCGACCGATTTGCCTAATTCTCAAAACATAAGGGTTCTACCATACAAAATGGACACAATAAGCGGATATGGCGAGGGAATTCAGCCAGCCATTTAGGTGGGCTCGGAGGGTAAAGACTCCCGCTACACAAAACAGACAGACACAAGAGCACATATAAAAAATTTGCATGGACAATATCGACATCTATAATTTTATGTAGGTATGACGAGGGAAAGTATTTACTTGGTGACCAGGGAGATTCAGGCGGCCAAGCCTCGCCCCTTAAAATGCATATTAGTAGATGTGCCGCACCAGAGGACCTATTTTTTAACAGTTTTATTTAGTTTTTCCTGTGTTTATTAGTTTGGGTTAAAATTTACTTTTAAAAAATTTACTCCATTCCTGTTGACAAATCGATCTGATATTTAGTTAACTATAACTTGTATTATTGTAAATTCAAGATGGTCGCCACCACAAAATGGCGGATGTATTTTTACAACCCCCTTAATATAGGTATCAAATGAACGGGTTTGACTTGTAAAATATTGTACACTGTTTCATTGAAAATAAAGGTAATGATGATATTGATTACCTACTAAAAATAATTCAGTAGATCCTAGGTATCAGTCATCACACAATTCTCTTCTTCAATCTAGGGTATTCAAAGAAATAGACAAAGAAACACCTTTTTAGAGATATTGTGATCTCGATAAAAAGTAACAGCTTAGGTACTGCTAATAAGACGAAATATTCTTAAGAAAATGCTATTAGCATGATGGCTTCAGTTGTCAGGCAATAATGAGACAGATAAGTTTTTCACTAATAACACAGCTTAAGTCGTAATGTTAATACTCTTATGTGAGAACAGATTAATTATCTCCATATTTCTCGTGAAAATGTTTACAATAAGTATCTATTCTTAATAACTCCATCATACGCGTAATAATACAATTGGAACTTCTCGATTGCCATGTAGCATATTTATTCAATTTTAATACGAATTTTCCTCAGCGAGACGCTACATCCGTTTAGACTTCGAACAACGTATCCTTAAGAAAATACATTATTTAAGGGGAAACTTTTGTTCGTAAACTTTATGAATGCCAAATTTCGGTAACAACTTCTCGGTCGATTGAGTTCAAGAATTATTATGGTAACAAGCAAAAACGTGGATTCCGTTTACACTGCGATGTTGGTAGCGCTGTTTCTCGGAGCGGTGCGGTGCAGGTGTTGTATCATTCGAAAAAAGCGAAGTATTGAGTGTGGAGTTCATGATTCGGTATTTGTTACTCACTTGCTCGTAAATGATTACACTTTTTAACTGCTCTCACAAAAGGAGGAGGTTCTCAATTCGACTGTATATTGTTTTTGTATGTTTAATACCTCAGAATTCCGTAATGTATTGACTGACTTGGAAAATTCTTTTTTTTTGTTTGTGAGAGTATACTTTTCGATTGGTACAGTTGCCACCAAGTCAGGATCTGGGCTGCTACTCTGTTTCTCCGAAACGAACTTTCGTCAACGAACGAAAATGAAAAGAAATTTCGAACGTGCCGCTACTCTATTTCATTTTCGGATACACACAATAATTTCGTTTCCATAGACAACTTTCGTGAACGAATGAAGAACGAATGGAATGAGACCATTGCTGTAAAGTTGGGTGATTAGAGTGAATCAAATAAGTTTCCGGGGTCAATAGAGTGAAACAAAATATGAACAACCAATGGAGTGAGACCATTGTCGTAAAATGGGGTGGATAGGGTAAAATGATTCCGGGGTCAATAGAGTGAAACGGAAACTTTTGCGATTTTTTCGTTAATTTGTTAGAAAATAGTAAATTAATTATGGATAATCTCAAACATTTTTGTCAAAATGAAAACAATCACGATTTCTTGGAATTTGAGTTTGTATATAGAAGGTGAATAGAAGTTCTATTTTAAGTGCATTAACAATGTTTACGAGTGATTTTTTTTAGTGTCCGCTATTGCGACACATTTTTTAGAAAGGAATGTTTCAGTCGCAGTTACATTGTGTGTTGTGTTGTTTGTTTTCAAGTTAAGCATTCTAAATATAAGTGAGAATCTTTTTGGTACTTATCTATCAATAGGTATTTTGAGCTTTTATGTAAATAATATTGATGATTACTGATTTTAGCTTAAAATAACATGTTCCGTTACCCCGTAGCAAATCGATGCTCGTCTTAATTATCAATTTTAATTCCCAAATAATATTCAACTGAGTGCAATTTTGTATCCCGAGGCGGTAATCGACGCTAAATTTAAATTACTTCCGAGGCAACGTCGGGTCTTTCTACGATCTTTATACTCCTCACGCAAAACAGCTTCAAGCAAAAGTATTCCAACAGCAATTTCACATTAACTTACTTAAAATCTCACAATTACGAATATCAAAAGGTAACACTTTTGTGTTCGTTAAGGTCAAAATAGGGTAGTTGACTCATATCAAAATTCATTAAAATATTGTTTATTTCTAACAGTATTTGGCATAAGGTTCCACAATATACCGATTTTAATAAATAACAATGAATGATTGCTGTAAAATTTTAATTTGAAAATGCTAGAAATAATCTTTTTTTATCTCACGCCGTAAACGCTTTGATATCCTGTGGTCAGGGCCGTGACGTCAATCATATAGTAAACAAAGAAATGTCAAATTTGATTCAACAACTCGTCGATTTGCACTATTCTTTCCTAAAACTGGCAAAAAATCGTCCAAGTCTCCGTTATTATATTTGTAAATATCGTAAATTATTTGTATTAATAGCAAAATCAACCATTGATGTTGGATTTGTGAGAGCAGATAGTACAAATCTTCCGAAAATAGACAGATTGATGGTCAGGAGATTCTTTGTGTATCGCTCTAAACAATATAAGTACAGTTTCAATACTGTTATAATGAAGAACGGTTACAAGTGTACTTGTCAAGATTGTCACGCTGCAGAAGAGAGTTGCAAACATGCATTTTTAGTGTGGTTGCACCATCACAGTGAGGAGCTATTTTGTACAGCAGTTGAATGCTATTGGATAGAATTCTATCTCTCAAAAGTCAAATAAACACTAAAAATATTTACTTCAAGAGAAATGTTGAAAAGAAAACATCAGGATCATGTGTCAAATACCAGTGTAGTACTGCAAGAATTTGTAAATGAACATAAAAAGAGAAAGATTGGCAGTTGTTCATTTGTCAAGCATGAAGAAAATTACTGGGAGGAAAAATATATATACATTCACAGACACAGATTGTGACATATTTCTTAAAAAATAAAAGACCTCTTCAATGAAGAAAGAATAAAGTGCATAGAAAACTAAACCACGAATCATCAATACAGAAGTGCTCTTTAGTTCGAGCTTCGTTATAAACAATAACAGCTTCCATGTGCTATAAAGTCAGCCAGTGCATAACACATGATGGTTCTTTTGTTGGGAAGATTTTTGGTGGGAAATCTTGCAGACACCTACGAGTATAATGAAATGTGGATAAAAGTTGAAAGATGAAGATTTGGGTTGAAATTTACAAAATGTGACCTCATTTCTGATTAATACCCTGTAATAGTCTATTCAACAAACGGTATCCATAAAATTAGATTAATACAAAATTGTCATGCTCTTTCACTGAAGATAATGTTAATTATCAAAGACGGAAAATTGTGAACAGTATGCTTAACTCAAGTATAGATGCAGATGTTTTGTGCTAAAGCAAACAAAACTTATATACTTTTGTGTTGCTAGCAGTATGTCATTTTGAAAACACTCAAAAGGTGACAATATTAGCTATAATAGGTATTTGTTCTAACAATCTGAATGTCAAAAAACTTATTGATCAAATAGTGTCATTTTGGAAACTATACTACATTTTTCCTAAATTATATGAAAGTATTACTTCATAATAAATCACTTTACTATTATTTTGACTTTTATTACCTGCGACCTTAAGGCAATATATACAAATTAATAAATTTAGATAGATAGATAAACAATTAATTTGATCTAACTCTATTCAACCTATTTGTACTTTTGGAACATATACTATATTTGAGTAACAATGATAAAAATGAGCAACAAACCTATAAAATATTATAAATCTTTTAAGGTGTAACAGAAAAATAAAACACATGCATTTCAAATTAAAATATTTTGATTCAACTTAAACCTTTACAAGTCATTATTGTCAAATAAACATAGAACATTTTTTTTTTGTGAAGAACATAATGACTAATGTAGTACAAAAATTTATTATGTCATCTTTAGATGTTAGTTATGTATAAAGTAAAGAAAAAAAATTCTTTATATTATTTATTTAATAAGAAGGGTCTTGTAAATTAAGAAGAGCACAGGCTGACAACACAGCAATCACATTTAATATATTTGTATACGGCTTTAAAATGTATAACTTGCATATTCTTGCGTAAGCTGTTCTGAAATTTACCAGCCATGGTGGCCAGCAGGTTTAATCAGTGAAGATATAACATCTTTCAGTTTTACCAAACTGGACCTATTTACTTCTATGGTGCTTTGGTATATGAATACTTGAGTTATTTTGTTGACGTAATGTTGTTCTAGTTGACGGGTCACATTTTGATGTTGTGGCTGAGCATGCACTGCTTTGTATTATGTTGCACAACTTTTACTGCCTTATCAATCTCGTTGTCAAGAGGAGAACAGGTTAGTACACAATAGTTCTCATTAAGTAACCACTGAAAGCAACAAATTTTAATTAGGTACTCAGTAAATTCAAGTAAAAGTTGTTTAGATAAATATATTCATTATGAAACTTTGATATTTTTGTTTGTATTACATACTTTTTAATTAATATTCAATTACATCATTATTCAATTGGACATAAGTACATATTCTTTTCCTTGAAACATCATCTAGTGTCAGTGTATAACTTAGATTAAATCAAAAAGGCGTAAATGGTCAAGTTTTCTCTCAGTTTTCTGGTCAAGTTAAAATTTGGTTGGTCGGCTGCAGTCAGTTTTCATTCTAACTGAAAGATAAAAATTTAATTAATACATACAGATTTGATTTTACATACAACCTAAAAACTTCTATTTTGTTTAAGTTGAAACTGAAGTACCTACACAGATTGAGTTATTCAGTTATAGTACTTACATTAATGTGATTTTCGCAAAAATACATTTGAGTTTCAGTAGATAGTTACAGGATTTCTTTAAGCGAGTGTTAACCAAATATTTCGCATGTCTATATCACTGGGTACGTCTAATCCACAGATTTCCTGGAGTCTTTGAAGAGGTATTTCTATATTACTGTTCTATTGTCCCGTTCCATATACAGTTTTACTATATTTTGTGATATTTAATAGAAAGCATTGTTTTTGTGAGGTTATTTCGCCCCCGTGCTTTGTTTACTATAAGACTGACGTCATTGCCACAGATAATGAACAGACTATCATGGCTGACCGTGTTTTCGGTCCAAAATTGAAAATCTTAATTTAAAATAGATTTTTTGCACTTTTTAGCCATCGAAAAAAATAATATTCATGTGCTATGGTCTAATACAACAATTATGAACATTTTAAGCCCTACTTTAAAAAAGGGTCAACTAGCCTATTCCGAAAAATAAACTGTCAAATTCAATTCTTCGTTTCGAACTTTCGTAAATTAGAGTAGGTTTGGAGAATATATCTGTCAAACTATTTGCGGTCGAACGAATATTCGAATCAAAAAGAACCGTGGTAGGAAACATGCGAAATTTCGTTCGAAATTTCGTTTTTCGTAGAAATAGAGTAGACCTCGTGATGGGTCCCCAGGAAAATCGAGGGAAACCCTTAAATTTTATGGGAACTTCTAACGTATTTTATGTTTTTTGCCAACTTTGTTGCATAAAATTGCTTTAAAAATGCTAAATAAATTGAAAAATCAATATAATCAATAAATGAAAAATTTCGTCTTGGGCTGGACTTTTCGGCCTTTCGCCTAGACCTTTTGGCCACCGAGCTCTTACCAGCCCTAGCTAAATCCTTAACCCATTGATCTATTGATCTCGTTTGAAATCTGTCCACCCAAAGTAGTCTTTATTCACTCTTAATAACTATATCAACATCCAATTTAGAAATCTTTACAGAATTTTTAAACTTATAAATTTTATGTAGAAATTCGCATTTACTTTAAAAAATTCGGTATGTTGGAGACGCGGGTTCAAATCCGGATTTTTTTTCTTCATTGATTTTATTCATTTTTGGATGTCATAAAATTTGAATATTTTATTTTATTTTAATACGTAGGTACTTATACCTACTTAGACTTCATGTAGGTACCTTCATTACTAAGCTTCAAAAAATTAATACGTATACCTACGCGGACTTCATGTAGGTACCTTCATTACTAAGCTTCATATTCAGTAACAACAGCATTACCTAAACGAACTGACATTGCTAGTCATCCTTGAAATGACTTAATTCTTCTGCCCCATTTCGTCTGAACGCAACATTACCGCGGCCATTAGGGCAAAACTCCATCCATAAAGCATTCGCGGTCAAAACGAAGGCCGTTCAGCTCGGCGGAAGATGATCCGTCTGGATTACTCATTGGACATTCACATCGGTACATTATTCAGCGTGATTAACATCCCGGATCAGCGCCATCCGTCACAGGACGGACAAAGACAATAACCATTCGGTCGCCAAATGGAAAACACGCCGCATGATGGATTGCCCAGTTAAAATTTGACCAGTTTGCCACATAAAGCGTATTTATTGAATGGACAAGTTAATGAACACACTTTATTGTTATCGGTTTAATATTGAAAAAGTTTACTTCTGGATATATTAATTTAAACTTGCTTCAGCTGGTTATGTGAAAAAATATATGAAAACCTATTTTGAATCAAAAAAGTATACTTCTTAGCATAGAATTCCAGAATGCCTGCACCAACTTTTTCTCCAATCTACTAAAAGTAGAGCTTTTGACAGAAGATCGGCACAGCTTTAAAGTACTTATTTGAATAAAAATTATTAAGATTTTCATTTTAATTAAAGTACCCAACTTGCTTTACAAATGTAAAATAAACAATAGAAAAGTAAAGTGTATTTTTGTATTGTATATAGTAGATAAGCAATGTAAATACTTGGAATAAAAAACACCCAATAGTTACATTGAATATAATATCCCAAATAATGTAACTACTAGCACTAAAACAGACCATCTAGTTACATCAATGTAACTTGAAATGGAACTATTGGAAATAGAGGAAATTTATTAATACTCGTAAATACAAAAATGCATTATAGGTATTTTATAGTTTTAATCAGAATATTTCATATTCCACGATAAAGTCCTGTTTTTAACAAACGGAATATAAAGAAAGTAGTTATATTTTATATACAGAATGAATCTTGTTATTATATCGCTATTGAAGGAGTATGAATATTGCTACAAAAATCATAAGCCATCACGGTTTACAGCGCTGCTGGATATCGCTACCGAAGCAATCTCTCTGCTAATCCCCTCTCGATCTCTCCCGAGGGAGTCGCTTTCACATGATAATTATTATTCTCGGCGCTGCGGCTGCTGTGTACGACACTCGATTATATGGTCCGCGAAGTATAAACATTGGGATATGTATTTGTTTTCCAGTGTATTGAATCACTCGGTACTAAAGTTTGTAGCTTTGTTATTCGCGTCACATTGCCAATTTGTGTGATTGAAGGCCAATATAAAATGTTTAGTGCCATGACGTGACGGCAGCTCGATATTTCGGTCGTTAAAGATTAAAGATATCTTGTCGTTGGTTTTTTGATACATGAATGCGCACATGCATAGTATCTCTGTCACGTTTCGATTCCAAAAATAGTTTGCGCGGCAAATATTATTAACTTTTAATTTACATATTTTATTACGACTAATACAGAAACATTGTACAATTCTCCGTCGTCTACTTCATGTCTTCAAAGTAGTTACTAGAGAACAATAATGTAATAACTATAAACATTAATACAACTTAAAACTGAAGGATTTAGTGTTTCACATAAAATTCATTAATTAGTGATCGTCTGACGAGCAATAAAGAGGGCATTGGGGACTCTGTAACCTAGAAATTCAGCACTTTGTGGACGTCTTAAGTGCTGTTCGCTATGATGGGGTCGGCTGATCAATACTGGGCAGGTTAAGCGATTTTCCACTTTAAATATGCTATTAAAATTAAAAGTCGCCTTAACGAAAGTTCTTTTACAGAATTGTTATTTAGTGACTCTTAACATTTCTGACTGTATCTGGCTTTTTTAGATAAGACCAAATAAGTTATTTTAGTCCTCACACGTATAAAGAAGGCTTTGATTATTACGGATCTATGTACGAGATCCTTCGAAAAATAAAATTACTCTTTATAAATAGAGTGACTGGGTGTTTTGTTATTTTTTCAACAAGATACTCGTAGGTACAGGCTGTTATTTAAACATAGTAGGAACAATTTTTTTAGGAAAATCTAAATACTTTCCTGGGAACTAATACTAATACGAGGAACAGGCATATATTTTGCTAAAAAATTAAATAAGCTGCGATAAAAACAGTCACGTATTACATGCTCTACTCTACATACAGTACAAGTGTGATAAGCTCTGTCCTGGAAGCAAATTAAATGAAGTTGTTGGGTCCGCCCTAAACGCAAAATATGAATTATTTTCCCCACGAAAAGCTAATAACAGAACTAAATAAAGGAAACCGGCAATTTCAATGTAAAATAAAGAGCTTCATAATACATTGTTATATTCCTACTTTTGACATTGTTAAGCACTAGCAAACGCAAAAATTCTCTAATGCAATAACATAAATAAGCGGAAACGCATTCTGAAGGGGTTTTAGAGGGTTCTTTATCACGGACGCAGCATACTCGGGCATCTAGTGCAGTTATTTAAGCAAAATGTACACTTCCACCGGGAATATTTATTTGCTGTGGAAAAATAGTTGCCCCTAAACACTGGCAGCATTTTATTCTTTTTCATAATAGCAAACTCACATTTAAGATACATTCATTGTTGGAGTTTAGGTAACCGTTACCTTAACACTCGATGTTGACCTCCATTCTATGTCACCCACCAGTTTTAGATATCCCGTGACCATGAATGCTGGTAAGCATTGGAATCGTTTGGATAAATAATTAAAAGTGTAACGCCAAATACCCATTCATTTTAAATATGGTATGAATATACGAGTATAGTCTCTTCGTAAGAAACGATTGCTCTTAGTTAGACACTGATATATTGGCTATATCTCAGAAGAATGAGGACTATATAGTTGAGTCATTCACCAACATAGTGGCGGATTGAAATCCATGTACTTATAATAGGTTAAATAAATCAAATGGATTAATTAATAATACTTAATTGTATCCACATATGAAAAAATACAGTCATACCTAATTTAAAAAATGTGCACAGGTGGAATTATCTCTTCCAGCCAACAAGGTAGAAGAAAGAAATCATTTATGTAATAACAAACAAATGTAGATAATGCTCGTACATACTTTATATTATTTCGATGACTAAATTAAATGACAAATATGAGATTTTGTATGTCACAAGTAATTAGAGACTGAAATAAAATATAAAGTTATTTTTAGTTGATTTCTTTTTGTATTTACTCATCTTTTTTTATGAAATTAAGCTCTGAATCTACAAATATATTAGGATTTATTTAAATAATACATTAAGTGAATGTGAGTGAATAATAATATTGTGAATAGGTTCATCTATTAAATAATTTTATTACAGAATGGAATATTCTGGTGAGTGTATATTCCACATCATAATTTACTATGGATCATTCAGTATGCTTTCAATTTTATGGCAATCACTGTAATATCTCAAGATTCCCTGAAACGTGACTTTTAATATGTTTAAAAAAATGTCATCGGCGCTAAAGGGTGGATCTTTTTGCCTTCTTGTGAATAATAACAGAATATCATGCAAACAATGTAAATTTATTATAAAAAGTTTGGAATATCCTTTAAAGTTATTTATTATCCGAATAACTCTTTCTGTGGCATCGTTGGCTCCGATCTACTATAATAAATATGCAGCGCGAAAATTAAGTGCGTTAACGGGGATACACTAAAACCTATCATAAAACCCTCAGCCATGGTGAAATTTATCGTTAATAGCATTTATATATACATTTATTATGTCCAATAGCTATTATTTTCCTCGTGCATTGTGGCATGCACTAAGTACAGAGTAAATACAGTCCTAATAATACTATTACTATACCCAGTAATTGGGGCTTCCACATCTTATAGATAAGCTTTAAGGATATGAATCACTCTTTGATAATTCGATGAACGAAGTGAGCAATCATATTAATGCGATTACTAATAATTTTTTCAATTAGTTATTAAAAACATCACAACAGACATAATCTACAAATCGTTTTGCAAATTAGAAGTAATAATCGTAGTAGTAGGGACGATGCGTTATTCCCGCGAGTGTGATTCACTCTAAGTTGCGGTTCGAAATAAAAGCTTGTTCTGTGAATTCCACTTTGTAAAAAGGATAACTGCGGGAGTAGAAAAATAAAGCGACATTTCACAGTTTATGGTTGAATCGTGCGCAGTTTCATGTTGCCGGATCTGGGCGGGGATACGCTCCGCGGCATGTAAATGAAGAAACGTATCGCGTTTACAACACAGATTAAGAGATGCCGCCTAAGGCTCGGTGTAGAATGGCATGCGGCGAGTTTTGAATTATTTACGAAACTCTCACCCGCGAGGATCGTTAAAGCTTTTGTAGGCCGATAACAGAGTGTGATTTGATTGCTTTATAAGTTTTCTATAGTTTATTGTTTGATTGACGAAGTCTAGGATTACACTGTATGAATAGGAAGGAGGATGAAGCTTTATACGCTTCTAATAAATTGTTGATACAGCGAATAAAACAAGAGATATTAATAATGCAGCCGATTTATCACCCCCCCCCCCTCTCCCCATGATGCAAAACTAGAAGGCAATATGATGCCTTCTCTAGTTTTGCATGGGGTCATTGCAATATATAGTAGATCCTTGATGCGATATATAGTAGAGCTTGTAGATGTTGTTTGGTGCCCCGTATACTCGTATGACATTTACGTATCTACTATCGACAATACGTCAAACTTTACATTTGAAATACGAAAACCGCGGCTCTAACTAGTGACACAAGGACGGTCCAAAGATCAAACTGTAAAGTCTGATCTGTTATCGAATTAATTTTCGAATGTACTACATTTTTTTTAAAAAGAAGAATTGAATAACGAGTTGCTACGTAGAAAAAGCGACAGATATTTTAAAATAACTTTCAATAGATAGATTCGATAACAACTAAAATTGGAAGAAACCTGCTTTTGCACATAAATAGTTTATCAGATATTGTGTGTAGGTATTGGATATTGGTAGGTGTTTTGTGAGAGAAACATTCATATCAATTTATAGATTGTTATATAAGTATATACCTTAATTTTTTTTTCGGGGGAAAATGCGCAACTGCAGCGTACCCGCCGTTGGCTAGACGGCAGGCGTGTGTGGGGCTGGCCCGGTAGAGTGCCAGGCCGACCCACTAAAACCCCCCGGTGTTCTCCCTGCTCTTGTGGCCGCGCATGGTAAGGTCCACACTGCGACTACCACTACCAGCGCGCCCGGGCAAGCCCGACCAAATTGGTCAGGCTATCGCCAAGGGGGGATTGCCTGAGAACACCCGGGCAATCCCCAGACGGAGGACCTTACGGCGGCGTGCACGGGGCCAACCATGCACGCAGGCCTCCATATACAAGGTTATTTTTTAATTATCACAAAAAATTTGTGTGCTTGTTCAGACAAGCAATCTGGACAACTTTCACTATGGGACCAACTTTGAAATCGCAAAAAAAAATCAGCTGTTCCATACATCTAGGTTCAGTGAATGTTGAACATTTGTATGGAACAGCTGATTTTTTTCTTGCGATTTCAAAGTTGGTCCCATAGTGAAAGTTCTTCAGTTTGCTTGTCTGAACAAGCACACAAATTTTTTGTGATAATTAAAAAATAAACTTGTATAAGTATATACCGACTTTATATTGCTAATATTTGTTTGTAACATATATATATATATATATATATATTACAAACAAAAATCTTATTATATCTAATGTTACATGTTGAGGGCTTTCATCGAAATTTGTACTTCCTCCGTGTTTGTATGTTTAATAACTAGAGAGCCACATATACAACAGGATTCTGAGAAGTACATTTTATCTACCCCTTGTCAATGTCAGTTTTATTGTATTCCGAACCTTAAGCCTAGTTTAGACGGAGCGAAACAGAAGAGGAATTACTGAGAGGTCCATCTTAATGTTCCACCTAAATTGTTAAATGTGTAGTGTTGTTTGTAAATTGTCTGCCAGTACTTACTTAGTTGAGATGCTTTAGACATTCTTTTGGGAGACAAATATTTTCATGAATTTTTAGTGAGAGGGATATAAGTACACGTTTCACTAAATAACTGCTATCTATTTATTGTAGACTTAAGTAAGAGCGTCGGTGGCGCAGTGGACTCGGCACTTGCCTTCCAATCGGGGGGTCGGGGTTCGAGACCCGCCATGTACCAATGTGTTTTTCGTTTCGAATTTCATATGTACATTTGTCTGAGGCTCCTACGGTGAAGGAAAACATCGTGAGGCAACCTGCATACATCTGCAAAGAAATTCAATGATGTATGTGAAGTCGACCAATCCGCACTGGGCCAGCGTGGTTGACTAAGGCCTAATCACCCTAATATAGGGTAGGCTCGAGCCCCTCGGTGGGGACGTATATGGGCTGTGATGATGAAGTAAGATTAAGCATTGCTTACGTAAGCTTGAAATTTATCTCTATCGGATAAGGTTACCTCTAATTCCTCTCTCACGAGTAAACCGCCGACCACCTGATCACTGGCGACGTGACCTACAACGTTTCTCTCGAAAAGACGCTGAGAAACAATGTATAGTGTATCGGGACCGTCACAGCTCAGAGCGGCAAGCGGCACATGGGTCGGTTCGGAACGACCCCATAGTACGACATCCGACTGACGTTGTGAGTTTCAAATCAGTGCGCGATGCTTGTTGATAGGTACCTAGTAAATAAGTGCCGTATGACTATCTCTGTCCTCTGAACATTCAGATACCCAGTTAGTTCACCAAAAGCGTGTCACCGGTAGCTATTTCTAGGAGTAAAGGAACCACAGTATATAAGTACAGTACAAAAATTCGAGATGCTCGGAACCGGTTTAAAATATACCGGTTAATATCGGTTTATTACGGTTTTGCTCCGAACTTTTCCTGAGAACGCGAACGTTATAAGAACTTTACTATGACCTAAATAAACCGGTTTAATTGACATTGTATCGTGTTATTGACTTAAAGACGCGTACGGCCGCGCAGTACATTTTAACGTATATACATTGACGTCTGATTTGCGTAGTGGATTTACAAACTACTATCATTTGTAAGTATTTAAGATAAGTAGAAAGCGAAAGAATACAATATATAGGTACATACTTTGATTACGTCGCAAACAACAGTTATTTAAACTGCGAAGAAGTGAAGTAGGTACTAAATAAAACTAAACAGTATCAATCTTGCGTTCTATTAACCGGTTTTTATTACTCTAAACCGGTTTATTGATACAAACCTTTATGTAAACATTCTTGCAAGAACCGGTTAAAAAAGCGGTTTCCTGGAACGAAACCGTAATAAAAAGATTCTGCTCCAAGTAGGTACATGATAACGGTTTGGAAATTTAACCGGTATCCGAGCCTTGGTTACGGCTGAACTTGATCCGCTGGATTCTACAGTCGATGTCTACGGACTGTAGCTACAATATAAAGCTACGATTGGCTACGACTAAGCTACGGATTGTAGCTGCATGTCGTGCATCGTATTACTAAATACCAACAAGCATGGTTTTCGCTTAAATTTATTTTTATTTTTGATTATTTTGAATTTGCAATAAATTCTGAATAGTACAAGTTGTAGTTACAGAGTCTGAAACTGAAAACTGTAATTCTTGAAAATTTGATAAAAACCACACCTTGGTGGACAGATAAACAGTTTATTATTGCTTTAATCACACAAAAACATCCCAAATAAAATAACAATTGAAAAAAGCTTAGGCATTTGTATAATAGAGGTATGTATGTTGTAGTGGAACCAAAGGTTAAAGCTCAGTGAACTTTCCCTATATGCTATGGGCAAGACACTGATATTCTACTAATCATCACCATTACAGCTTATGTACGTCCCTACCGAGGGGCTCGAGCCTAAACTAAGTTAGGGTGTTTAGGCCTTAGTCAACCACGGTGGCCCAGTGCGGATTGGTCGACTTCAAATAAACCTTTGATTTTTTTTTTCTCACGAAGTTTTCCTTCACCGTAAGCGCGTCAGATGAATGTGCATATGAAATTCGTAAAACGAAAAACACATTGGTACATGGCGGTCTCGAACCCAGACCTCCCGATTGGAAAGCAAGTGCCGAGTCCACAGCGCCACCGATGCTCTTGTTCTTCTACTTATAACCTCATTCAATTACTCCCACTTGAAAGATCAATTAACTCATCAAATTACGCAACATATTGAGTGTAAATAATCAAATTCGTACATAATTAATAAACTGATAAATATCTTAAGTGGACTAAATATGTGCATTCCAGTTAACTTACACTAATTTTACTAAATCGCGTTGCGGTTGGCCAAATTCGCCTCGTGTAAGCCGGGTTTTAATGTTGTCAGTAGTCGGTAATCGTCCGGCATGCTCCGTCACCAAATACTCCCTATATTCTCATTGTACACCTGAGCTTTGTCCTATATCTAGTAAAATAGATAGCTTTATTAGCAGCTGGTTGTCTATTACGATAGCGATTTAACTGTCAGTTTCCCTCAAACAGATTACCTCCTTTTATTAAATTCTAGGACTAGGTATACGAAGTAATTTTTTCGTTTTATTGTAGCATTTTGTTTATCACAATTTTATTTTTTAGTGTGTAGTTTTACAATTCAAATCTGGGAACATTCATAGTTCTGCTGCTATTCCTAAATTGCGGCGATAGAAGCTCACGGAAGAAGTCGTCAATTGAGACGAATGAGCACGAGAGGTTGCTGGTTAAGAAAAGGGATAAGGAAAGTAAGTCTTCTAAGGAATTAATTGAGAACATCACGATGATGTATGCACAATGTCATGCTACCAATGTGATTCTCAATTTGTACCTTCAGCGTCTGCGTGCCAGTAAAGTCCACCGGTCTGCATTTTCATACATTTTATTCTTTTGTCTCATTTTATATCAATTTGCCTTGCCAAAATTATAGAAAATGAATATTATGCCATAAGAATTAAGGTATTTTGTTGTTTGACAAAATATATTTGTATATATTATGGCGAAAAATATTATGTAAATATTATTTGTTAATTGTGTTCACTGCAATTACAAACACCACTAACCACACACACACACAGATATACTGTTAACACCTACAATTAATCTATTTCTTTTGTTTTATTATATACGTTTGTTATCTTTTTCACTTCACTGACCTGTTACTCAAATTATACGGAAGAGCAGAAATTTCCTGATACAGGTATTATTTACTTACTAGGAAAGTCTCCACACCAATTTGTAAACAGACGGTAGTGACTGAAATAAAATTTTTGTTTATTTGCAATAATGGTAAAAATAAATATTTACTAGTATGGACAGGACTTGAGTGATTAAAACTGTAATTCAGAGTTGCATCATGAAAGTTTGAAAGGTTAGTTGTTGTTTTTAACTCAACGACACTTTATAAACATGACTTATGAACTAATTCAAACAATTCCAAAGAGTATTATTATCAATGAGTTAGAGTATAAGTTAGTAGAGGCTTGGCTTTATCTTTGTCAGCTTCGTCTCTCGTATCATCGTTGTACACCTGAGCATTAAGGCCGGTCCACATAGATCAGTGAAGTCACAGTTCCGGTACAGTATCGCCACCGTGATTATTATTCTTTCATAAATTATTCTATGATAAATTAAGTCAATAGAATGTTGAATATTTATAATTATAATTATCATTTGAACAAACTGAAACATTATGTCGAGAAATTTATAACAATATTGTGCGCAATAATTAAATCAGTTTCTTAAAGACTGAATCTAATACGAGTCTTTGGTTTTAGGCTAGCAAAAATAAAATGTGGTCTTTAAGAAAGAGCGGGACTCCTTTAATACGGGTTTATGCTTAAAAAAGATGTTTCGACAATGTATAAAAGTAATATTAAAAAATATATATAACTAAAAATAAAAAGCTCTAAGTGAACTTCATAGAGAATGTACGAAAGAATAATCATAACGGTGGCTATACTGCGCCGAAACTGTGACATCACTGATCTGTGTGAATCAGCCTTTATGCAGACTTTATATCATAAAGAGGTTCACTTCACCGTAAATGGTAACGTTGTGACAAAACGGTCGCAATATTTGTGCTTAATGCGGGCGAGTTTTATTTCTCCCTTTGTAATAGGCCTATTGAGCGCAGTGAAAATATTAGGTCATTGTTCGGTCTGTATCGTATAGCAATTCTGTTCAATTTCAATAAAAGTTGATATCATATTTTTTGTTTGCGTATCAGTAACGAGCGATTAGATAGTGAATTGTTTTATATAGTTTGTTACATTTTTCTAGAATGAATAAAAATGAAACAATGGCAATGGACAGGTTCAGCTATTTGATTCACTGCCATCAGATGCATGTTTAGCTGTAACAGCTATAGGTAAAAAGTTTGAACAAATAACAGGTAGGCTGTATAAATATTTCACACATTTCATTATTACAATATGCATTTATTTGAAAATAAAAATCTTTAGCTCAAATGTTGTTGCACAAAAACTGACTTAAGACACACAAAAAAGGATTGTTTGATCTCTCATATATTGTGTTGTGAAAAAAAATGTAATCCGCCATTTTGTAGCGAGGCAGCCAGCTTGGATCTGCAGTGATACTGATTATATTAAACTGTTTTATCGTCAGAACTAAATGTGTACCAAATATCAGATCAATCTGTCAACAGGAAGGGATCATTCACCTACAAAATTTTGACCCGAGCAAATGAACAAACAGGGCAAACTAAATTAAACCGTTTAATAAAGCAAACTTACAAATGTTTAAATATTTGTGACTTTGATCTCTTTAAAATCCATACCAATATTATAAATGGGAAAGTGTGTGTGTGTGTGTTTGTTTGTCCGTCTTTCACGGCAAAACGGAGCAACGGATTGAAGTGATTTTTTAAGTGGAGATAGTTGAACGGATGGAGAGCGACATAGGCTACTTTTTGTCTCTTTCTAACCCCCCACTTCCCTAAAAGGGGGGGTGGAAGTTTGTATGGAGCATTCCGCAATTTTCAAGGTAGAAAGCTAAAAATTGGTATGCGAACTATTTATGACTAACAAAAAAATCGCGCATCATTTTTTTTGGAAATCTGCCCCCAAAAGAGGGCGTGAAATTTCATATGGGACTTTTTGCAGTTTTCAAGGTAGGAAGCTAAAAATCGGTACACAGACTCTTTGTTACCAAAGAAAAATACCTGTCTTATTTTTTTGAAATCTTCGATGTTACCCCGAATTTAACGCGAGCGAAGCCGCGGGCAAAAGCTAGTACTAAATAAATCAATACAAAAAAAAACAGTTCAACTCGGGCAGGATTCGAACCCGCGCTTTCAAAATTTCGTGTTAACGCCTTGACTAACGAGCACATACCAGCCCCGACTAAATTTCA
This sequence comes from Schoenobius gigantellus, assembly GCA_963935595.1. NCBI lineage: Eukaryota > Metazoa > Arthropoda > Insecta > Lepidoptera > Crambidae > Schoenobius > Schoenobius gigantellus. The sequence goes on from OZ012543.1 coordinate 35,027,460, forward strand.
ACTGTATTGATTTTTTTTGTACTACTGTAGTGATGTACTGTATTGATATCAGTGACAATTTTAATAGATAGGTCTGTATACTATCATTAAAAAATTACGATAATCCTATTACGGGAAGACCTCATTCATCATCTTTAAAAACCTAAGATTTTTTTTTTTAAATTAAATTTTTTATTTGATGTCAATAAGCATCTCTATAGTGGTTGAATAAAGATTTTTGGGATTGACAAAGTTTCTGAAAAGCGTGAAAAGTTTGTAAAATGTATGTCAATATGATGATAATTAGACATAAAACGATGCTACCAGCAAATATGTGTAACTATAGCAACTAAAAGTTTTAAAATAATAATGAAAATTAAACGAGAAACATCAAATATATACGGACGGCATGACAAAGGAAAACGAGATTAGGCTAATGTGAAAGAATAAACGGTCCCAAAGTTGTTGGCCAAACAAAATTTTGAGAACATTTTCTCACTCGTGAACACTTCAAGCGAAAAAGTAGATAACCGTGTTTATTTACAGGAGGGTCTGGGAACATGTATGTTGATAACACTGAGATTTCACGTGTCACTGCGAATCTGTATGCGCGGCGCGACCCCAGCGTACCCTTATCGGGAAGAAGTTTGGATTTTATACTCTTGGGAAGGTATAGATAGTCTTCTAAATGACATTTTTGCTGAATATAATTTTGAGCCGGGTATGTTATGTCTATTTGTTGTTTGTCTACGTCCTATAGTATTATAATTATTTACCTCTATTTCAAGCATGGATAACATCATGATTACTTCAAAATTAACTAACAAATTAATTGTGATTTCTACCCTACCCTGAAAGTCATTTGATAAGATCATTTTGCAATAATTATGGGTTTATAAAGCAAAGGTCCGGAAGCCGAACAAAGTCATTATTAGTTTCTTTACAGAAAAGTCTGTCATTCTTATCGTTTCTCGAGTCCTGTCTCGTCTCTAAGGCCTTCATTTCACGCTTACATCACAAGGTAGTTGCGCTTTAAAATAATAATGTATATCTATTGTAATTATAGGTAGTATGATACTTTAATCTATACTTATATAATATTATAAAGCTCAAGAGTTTATTTGATTGTTTGTTTGTTTGGTTAAACGAGCTAATCTCAGGAACTACTGATTCAAATTAAAAATATTTTTGTGTTGGATAATCCATTTATTGACGAAGGCTATAGGCTATATAACATCACGTTACGACTAAAAGCAGCTAAGCATAAAAAAATGTTGCAAAAACGGGGGAAAAATATGGCGAAACGTAGTTCGCGGGCACAGTAGTTCTTAATATAAATCCTTTTTGCCATAAGAAAAGGTACCTATCTATTTTCTATTTAAATCTACAGAATAATAAGTGTCTTCGTAACCTTTAAGTGAAGAATTAATCGCTTCTTTAGTAAAAGTAACTTATTATGATTAACTTATGAGTAACTTATGAGTAACTTATTATGATACGTTCAAACTTCTTTAAATCCTGCCTCCTACCCAATAAACTTTAGTGTTTGTCATGAAACATCAACAATTTTTATTCAGATTAATAGGTACATAAAATAACAATATTGTTATCTATATAATATTCTATACATTTTCTATAAACAAAGCATCAATTTCGTATAAAGCTGTAGTCCACTGTGAACACGTGGTGCGTACGTTAGCGGAAAGCTCGACAGATTACTAATGGCTTTCATACTGTGCACGTATTTGTACCCGATTCTGGCCGTTCAAAGGTCAGTCAATTCGCACTACTACTGACATACAATGTAATATGGAACTTGTATAGATTTCAATGTTGTAGGTTCTTATAGTACTACCAAAAATTATAACTTTTCGCTATACTCAAAAACTATTTATGAGCTAATTTATTCTGGATACAATATGTGTCCTAGTTCACTTCTACTTATTTAATCGAAGTAGAGATTTCAAATTTTATTGGCTTTAGTAGGACGTATAAGGGTATCCATCCATAGGAATCATAATTTAAGCCAACAGTTTTGTTTTGTAACCGTCGTTAAATCATGACACTCAAAACCAATATTTTTTGAGTATGAGCATTTTAGTGTGGATTTTGATTTTGTACATCAGTCAACTTTTGGTGCTTATTGACCAAATCATAGGCGTTAGCCCTAGCCAATCATGTGTTTGGCATAATCTCAAATAGGAAGTGAAATACAAAACTAGATACGTGTACGCGCACTCATTGGTTTTTCTCATTATTGCACCACTTTACTAGAAACTCACAAAGAACTGTACGCATGTCAATCGATAGAAGCTACGCCATCGACTGATCGGTAACGACTTACGAAACGATACTCGCTCACTAATTTGCGCAGTGTCAGGATTGCACGTGAGCGACGCGACGATGCAAAGCGCAATTTTAAATGCTTGCGGTCAGCGCGTCTGGTCCACCACTATTAGTCCACGATTCGGAATACGGGGAAAGCGCTCCAGCCGTCGATGCTGCCCATTCATTTGGCCTTTCCATTAAAAGGGAGCTTTTAACTAGAGCTAATTTATGCAGTGCACGGTTTGCCCGGACAGATTACAGAGTGCTGCGCTCGTCCGGAACTCGGCTTGGACTGAATCACGGCTGTCGAATGTGTTACGTCTGGCGTAAAATCGTGCTGTTTATTTCGAATGTGATGAAGAGATCTGCGATGCAGTAGTGCATCCTACCTACACACTAAATAATGCCAATACTAGTTTTGAGGCAATACATGCATGTGCAGTTTTTTAGTAATACTAAGCTACAGTGGTAAATGTTATGTTGGCACATGCAGAACAAACTGCTGACAAACATTAGAGACACAGTTTTACAAAGCTAAACTGTGTTAGAGATATAATTATGAATTATAATTTATCCGCATAAAGCAACTTTGTTAACATTTCTGTAAAAAATGGATATCCCAATAGACGTTGTTCTGTCAAAAGCTATTGTTTTCGATTGACGTGTTTGACGTCACGGCACAGCTGAAACAGATTGGAAATAATTATAGGTTTTGCCGGCATTTTCTAATTTTACTCTTCGTAAGAAGCTTTTCCGTTTTCCAAATAAAAGAATTAACTGAATAGGTCTACTCGTTCACGAGTTTTGCGCTTAGAAACACTTTTAGCTATCCATTTTTAATTTTTATTATCTAACTAGGGGGCCCGGCAGACGTTGTCCTGTCCGATTACACGGGTTCAACTATACGTTTAAAACTTCCTTGGAGCTATTCAAATACACATAGAAAATTTCGCAAGAATCGGTCGAGTCGTTTCTGAGTTTTTGCGAGACTAACACACAGCGTTTCATCTAATATATAAAATTCTCATGTCACAGTGTTTGTTACCAAACTTCTCCGAACAGGCTTGACCGATTTTTATGAAATTTTTTGTGTATGTTCGTTAGGTCCGAGAATAGGTCGTAAACTATTTTTTACTATGACGAAACGTAAGTTCGCCGTTATTATGGCGAAACGTAGTTCGCCGGCAAAACTATAGTTTTTATATATAAAATCTAATATATAAAATTCTCGTGTCACAGTGTTTGTTACCGAACTCCTCCGAAACGGCTTGACCGATCTTTATGAATTTTTTTGTGTATATTCAGTAGGTCTGAGAATAGGTCGTAAACTATTTTTTATTATGACGAAACGTAAGTTCGCCGTTATTAAGCCGTTTCGGAGGAGATTGGTTACAAGCACTGTGACACGAGGATTTTATATATTAAGACTAGCTGTGCCTGCGAACTACGTTTCACTATAATAATCACCTAGGGGTATAAAAAATAGTTGACGATCAATTCTCAGACCTACCGAACATACACACAAAAATTCATAAAGATCGGTCAAGCCGTTTCGCAAGAGTTCGGTTACAAACACTGTGATACGAGAATTGTATATATTAGAAGACTAGCTGTGTCCGCGAACTACGTTTCGCCATAATACTTTTAAAAAAAAAAACGACTTCAAAAACACAGAAAAGTTAAAAATGATATAAGAATAGGTACAGACAACATCACACTTTTATATTGAAGTCGGTGCCAAACGATGATCTAGAAAGACTTAAAATTTGACAAGTTTTGTAAAATATTTTTTATTTTTAACTTTTTAGTGAATGATATCTTTATAGTGAAAGAAACCCTAATTAAATACTAAGTATTTAATTAGTGTTTCCCTCAATTTTCATAGGATCCCATCATCAGATCCTGACTTCGGTGACCTTGTGACCACCCTAGGAGTATACTCTATTGAATACAAAAAGAATTTTGAAAATCGGTCCACAATTGGCGGAGTAATCGCGTAACATACACACAAAACACGTTGGAAACACCTTAATATTTAAGGGTTTTCCTCGATTTTCATGGGATCCCATCATCAGATCCTGACTTTGGTGACCATGGGACTACCCTTGGAGTATACTCTATCGAATACAATAAGAATTTTGAAAATCGGTCCACAACTGGCGGCGTAATCGCGTAACATACACACAAAAAAAAACATACGCATCGAATTGGGAACCTCTTCCTTTTTTGAAGTCGGTTAAAAACACTGTTATCACTTAGGGGTATAAAAAATAGTTTACAACCTATTCTCAGACCTACCGAATATACACCAAAAAATTCATAGAAATGTGTGAAGACGTTTCAGAGGAGATTGGTTACCTACAAACACTGTGACACGAGAATTTAATATATTAAGAAGATTATTACTTAAAAAGAAATCATAAAATTCGGTCAAACCGTTCCAGAGGGATTCGATAACAAACACTGTGACACGACATTTTAATATATCCAATATATACAATTCTCGTGTCACAGTGTTTGCAACCGAACTCCTCCGAAACGGCTTGACCGATTTTTATGTAAATTTTTTGTGTATACATATTCAGTAGGTCTGAGAATAGGTCGTATAGTATTTTTTATATCCCTAGGTGATAAGGGGTTTTTTGACAATTATTATGGCGAAACGTAGTTCGCGGGCACAGCAAGTATATTATGATAATATATGAGCTATATAGATTTTCTTCCGATTATCAGTTTGATAATTTACTTGCTAGAGAACTACCTAGACGATACCTCATCTCAATCTATAGAGCACAGTTATTGTTCTTTATTATTTGTTATCCGCCTTTTCCCTGCACTCATATATTATTACAGTGCAATTTGTAGAGGCTCCTAGCACAGTGGCTGAAACTATTACTTAGGCAGACAGCGATTACTATGGTTGGACTCTGATGGGTTGATCAAGATATTCGAGAGATTTTTCGTGATTTAAAGTTGTTAAACGTGTCTTTTTCATCTGATTTCACTCACGTCGTATCGGTTTACCGTGTGCAAATGAACAAATAGAAAGTAATATGTTTATTGATATACACTTGTGAAAACCGCTAACTAACGGTTTTCACAAGTGTATATCAATATCAATTAGATAGATTTTCCTATCTTCATTCAAAACGATCGTATAGTAATTGGTCATCCATTACAAATACGAGCATAGCATAGCGTTAAGCGAGCCCACGATACGTGCAATAGAACTGCCGAAATTAAACATCCATATTATTATGAATAAATAAAATGTTTTACTCATAAATATTTTATGCATCATAAAACAACGATAAATGCTTTATTCAGAGCTATTTTAAGCGCGTAATAGGAATCGAGGCAGTGAATAAAGCCGAATTGAGTTCATACGAGGTTTATATTTTCGATTTATGCAGCTAGGCGAAGTAACAACTCGATTTGCGGCTAGAGCCTTGCTTAGACGCTATTTGTTCTTTTGCTTTGAGCGATAAAAAAGAAAGAGAGAATTTCTGGAAAAGACTACGGGGAAGCTTGCTCAGTGCCGCTTTGTTACGGATGCTATTTATCGTTTATGTTTTTGTGTACGTATTATTCATTTTTGCATTCGTCTTCGAAAATGTTCTGCCATGAACTTAATGTTGCAAAATTACTATTCGTGAATTAATTTATTTTATTTAATGAATATTATTATTTTATTATACAATCATTTTACTATAGGCATATTTCGCAGATAACCAACGTAATTAGCCTTTCAATTATTCGACAAAATTTCAAGACAAACTGAGGACATTGCTTGAAGATGTTGGCAGTGCGAGAGATAGATTTCACCCTTTTGTACAATAATGAAACACGAGTGCTAAGACTTATTACAATGGCAAGATTTATGCTATGAAATGGAAAGCGTTTTGTGTTCCCTATTTAATGCTTCATGCTTGCTTGCTGTAAAATTAATTGGGCTCTTATGTAAAATTATTGTGTAATGCCTTTGTTCAAGCTGTTTATTTGACACATTTTATCTACCTTAAAAATAGCTGTACTTTTAGTATTTCATAGTAGCTATACATATTTACACTAGAAGATAATGATAAAGTTCATATTTTGGGCATTTTGTTAAAAGGATAAAGGAACCCAAAGAGGAATAATACAATCTTCTTGGAATAAAATTTTTAAATCCCTGAAATACTCTTCAATTTCCTCCAATTTAATTATGCACTATAATTAGTACGCGCAACTGAAACTGATTTTGTTAAAGGCTGCAAAACTCACATTTGAAAAGCGCTGGTCACTTTATGCTCTTCATTAGATCACAGAGTTAAATTAATTTTACTGAAGCAAATTTCGTCGAGATTAATTTTATCATTTATATGACCGACTGCCCTAGAGCTCCTTAGAGATATGCTCCAGAAATACGCCGTTCCGTTAGTACGATCAAGCTCTGCCTTTCCGTCAAAAGCGATCCAATCGTTCTCTTTTATTGGAGCAGCCCTCTGGCTTCTTTGTTGCGTGAATTCCCCTGGATCCAATTTATGCAAAGTGTTTACGAGTGACAAGAATTTATTTGACGTGCCAATTTTGCAACCCAATACCTCCGTAAGGCGCATTTTAAAATCGCTGCACGGTGATTGAGCGGCTTACATGAATTTGTCAACGTTATTGTGTTTCATTGGACCGTAAGTACCCGGAATATTAAATAAAATGGTGCCGAAGGCAGCAAATTTAGTTTCGTCCGTTAGTCTGCGAGCATAAGTTCTAGTAAAATTGGGAACTTGGTATCAAATTTAATGTAATGCAGTCTCACGGTAGTTAGAATTTGTATTCTATTCTGTGGAATATTGCATTATCAGTTAGAACATAAAAGCAAATGAAATGCATTTCTAGGCTTAGAGAGAATGTTGGTTAGCTTCTCCGTATAAAACACGAATATTTTAAATTTGAAAATAGTTTAATTTTAAGTTAAAATAGTTAATAGTTTTAAGCTCAAGAATTGAAACGATGAACGTAGCTAAATAACATTCGTTACACCTAGCAAGAGAGTATCGATTAAGAAAAGAAATCAAACGATAAATTGAACTAACTTAACTTAAAACAATGCAACGTCTCAATTTTCAAAGAACTCGGTGTCAAACAGCGTCCCTCTTTCATCATCCAATCTTATATTCTTACGTATGTTCATAGATATCACTTGTCAAAAAGACATATCGATGGAACAACTGTAGTACAGAGAGTTGAATGCACAAGAGAACGTAGCGGATCACTAATGCATTAAACCAACTAAATCAAAACTGTTTCACTCGACAAAAATACGATAATACCTTACAGCACGGAAGGCTTGATAACAGATTGCAAAGCTTGCCACCATCCCTGATGTGACGAATATACAAGAGTGGTCGTATTTTAATTTATGCTAAACTAGAGTATAACTGGAGTACACGAAGAAAAATAAATTGAATTAAATTAAAATGCAAACGATCTGAAGGAGGAAAAATATAATCAATAAATTTACAATTGTTTGAAAACAGAAAAAATACAGTAAATAACATGATATGCTACCGACAAAGTTAATTTAAGTATGAAAACTCTGAAAAATTAAGAAAAATATTAAAGTCCACATTGTTTAAAATGAGAAAGCCTTACATAATTTTCTGAAATATTACCTCCTCCAAAAGACGTCTCAGAAGATAAGCAGGTGCTCAATCAAGTATATTATCAAGCCTAAATTTATTAGTTAACTTCATTTCGAGTGAAACTAATTAACCATTCGTCTGCCTTAAATTAAAACGTTACCTCTGCCTCTAAAATGGGAATATCTTGTTAATCATCGAAAAAACATCATTATCCTGAGGCGCCCCATCGTACAGCGCTTAGAGGGTATTTGATTAACGATCCGTATTAATTTCGACCAAAATCCCCGTAACGAGCGAACAGTCCCAGTATTTGCATGTAGTCAGTATAAAACCTTCGCCAAGAACCGGTTTGACATAATTGTACAATAATTCTATGTATCTCTTATTAGGTACAATGAACAATATACCTCATCCTGTTGGTTCCTAAGTTCCAAGAAGTTTTATCATTGTTAAAAACAATGATTATGATACCGGCACCTCTAGTCAGTTTAAGAATGTTTATTCCGAAGATTGCGACTGATTCAATTACTTCATTATACAGGTTGTCCCTAAAACAATAGACAAACCTGTAACTATTTGACTTTATCAATTTAAACACAAAGAAAATTCAAAAAGAAATTAATTTTCTTTCATGTTTGATCTGCTACAGTGTAAAAAGATGTAGGACGCTCATCATGCCCATTATCTTAAAGACTTGTTTAGCTATTTTGAATTCCAAAAAGGTATCATAAGCCTAAGTATTCTGATTTTGTTTTAATTTCGTGACTAATTGAATAGCAAATAGTATTAAAACTTAAAACCTGTGTTTGTCGTAATAATTACTCTAAGCTTCTGTGTTAATGTAAAGGTATAATGAGCCTAGGTATATTCGTAAAAAAATCTATTTGACCTTGCCCCCTTATACACGTCCTGGACCTTTTAGTAGAAGAAAGATTGTTTAATGCGGTGCGCGAAACCCGACGATTTGATGTAAGCAGCTGCATTTTCGATGCGAGTCCGAAACTCCGCCATCGAGGATACTGGCCTCGCGTACAAGGACTTTACTAGCTTTAGGGCGCTTGCGCACTTATACGTATACGGTTCGTGTTCGATCCGTTAATTCTCACTTCGAGTCGTTTTTAGGTGTGCATCAGGATGGCGGGTCTCCATCATTTATTTATATTATTTGATGAAGTTGTTAATAACGTTTATATATGTATTATATTAATAATGATTGCTTAATTGTTTTTTTATATAACATGACAATTTATGCTGGAAAATATGTTATAAGTGGAATGTTAAAACGCCTATTCAAATATCAATTAATTAAGCTGGAAGTTTTGCTCGTAATTCCTTCCCCATATAACAAACTTTCTTTGTCCTAGTTCTGTACCCTTTCCCCTATTGAACATGCTGTCTCATTCTTTCGTCCCAAGGTTGCTTTTTAGCAATAAAGTCACCTATTTGTATTGGTCTGTTTTTTTTGCAAAATTTCATAAAGTTTTTGTTCTTTTTCTTATTGTTTTTTGTGCCATCAGAATTTAAATATTCGATTTTAAAATAGTAACTTTAATGTTAGAGCCATTTTAATAAAGAAAGCCGGATTTTGTCTAAACTAAGTAGGTACAAAAATTATAATGTTTGGTATCAAATAGTACCAAATGAGTACTAAATTGCAGTAGGTTTTTCAAAACAGGAAGTGATCCCACCATCTTGACGATTATCGCACAACCGTCTCAAACACGAATCGAATGCGGATAAGTGCGTAAACGCTAGGACGTAAATTTCTCGTTCGGTTTTTTAACGTATCGAACACGAACCGAATACGTATAAGTGCGCAAGCGCTCTTACGATTTGGATATTATTTGTGTTTGTGATACCTTCTTACAATTGACAATCGTTTTTCGGACTTTGAGCACACCTAGACATCAGTACACAACATTCGAATATGCAAACGTGCATTTCACTTATGGCAAGTGTCAAGGCGATGCCAACGCTGTTTGATCTGTCTTACTCTTATTCTTGACAGAACTATCGCTTGTGAAATGAAAAAACGAATTCGAAAAACCTCTCCATTTGTAGAAATGGCACTATAAAAACTTATCGCACCCGGATATTTTTGAGAAATACAAATAATAAGGGAATAGTAAGGGAGGCCATGATGAAGTCCATCTATAGTTACAGGTTTATCCATTGTTATAAAACTGACTTCAAAAACACCAAAAGGTCATAAATAGTATAAGAATACATACAACACTACAATTTTATATTGAAGTTGGTGCCAAACTTAAAGTTACTATATTAATGTTCTTATATTTTTTAAGACTCAAGATGATTATTGCTTAGCACCGACTTCAATATAAAACTGTGATGTTGTATGTATTCTTATATTATTTGTTTGAAGTCAGTTTAATTTTTTTGGAAAAAAATATTTTTCAATCTTTTCAGTTAAGTTACTTAATATGCGTATTAGAATTTGAGTCAAGGCAAACACCAGAATAACTTAAAATAAAACGTATTTATCTATAAACAGCTTTGAAAGAGTTATTCCCGAATTCCTAATCTACCGGACTTCCATCATCAGCTCAGTGACATGACATGATGACTACCAGACGCACAAACCTGAATATCTTAAGAAACGTCATGAAACACGTTAGACGTGCCTATGAAATTTAAGGGTTTCCCTTGATTTTCCAGGGATTCCATCATCAGGTCAAACAATGGGACCATCTCGGGAGTATACTGTTTCAATTACAAAAATATATTTTGAAATCGGTCCGCAAATGGCGGAGTAATCAGTACACAATAAAAAAAGAAAATATAAACAATGAGTTTCTAATGATCACAATCATATTTTAATCAACGTCCCAGTGTTGGCCCCTGTTTGTATACATAATGATGTCGAAAGTAAAGTATTAATTTAATAAAAAATTAATGATTACATACTCTACACTCTAATGACAGAAATAGCTACACATTTTCATAAACTCATAACGATTAGCTAGGGTAACTTATCCAAGTTTCGGCACTGTATCACATTGACTGTGTAGCAGAGGTATGATAGGGATATCGTCCTCTCTATCTGTAATACTCGTTATTAATGCTAGTCATTCACGGAGTAAGACGGCCATCAACAATCTTAGGGGCGCTTTGTGTCGCGTTATTACGTCGCCGATGAATGCTGAATTCATTTTCCGATCGGTATCTTGCGTGCTAAGTGAGAAAAGATTTGACGTAATAAAGTCACTTTAACATACCTGTTTTCATTTCAATAAGCTATATTTTTATTAAAAGTGAATTGTCCGTATGGTGGACGAATTAAAAATACACCTATCGCCGCTTAATTTCTTCCCGTGGATGTTGTAAGAGTCGATTAGGGGAGTTTACCTACTAAATAATGCATCAAAGGTCTAATCCTTCTCTTCTAAGTAGAGACAAATGCCCAGCAGTCGCATATGTAGCGGAACCCGTTCAACTTGGTTCCCACATTCCGAAGTATACCCTTGCCTTTAACGGACCATTTAAGCCTACTGGGCATCGACCTCACACCTAACCTCAACTTTGGGCGTTCTATTGAGGCGAAGGCGGCTACTGCAGCTAAAAAGCTTGCATACTCTCAAAGGTTAGGCGGTATTTCACGCCGGAGCAGCTTCTTACACTTTATCAAGCACAGGTCCGGTCATGCATGGAATACTGAAGCCACCTTTGGGACGGCTCTGCTAAGTACCAGCTATCTGCCCTTGACTCGGTGGAGCGCCGGGCGAAGAGGTTGATCGGTGAAAAAACTCTGGAAATTTTTAATTTCCAGAGTCTTGAACATCGCCGCGCAGTGGCCCGTTTATCGGTTTTTTACAGGTTACATTTCGGAGAGTGTTCCCAAGAGCTGTTTGATCTTATTCCACCATCTCCCTTTTACTACCGAGGCACCCGGAGAACGGCAAAGACCCACCCCTACGTAGTAGAAATTCCACTGCTCCGCACGAAGCGTTTCGCTTCCACTTTTTTAATGCGTAGTGCAAACGAATGGAATTCTTTGCCGTCCTCTGTGTTCCCACCTCATTACAACCCGGGTCTTTTCAGGACTAGAGTGAGTCGGCATCTAATGAGTAGGCATGCTTCACCTTAGTCCCCACCTTTGCTTACCATCAGGCAAAATGAGGACAAGTGTCTACCCATAATCTATAAGAAAAAAAATATGTATGGGATGATGTGGTGATATTGTTGAATATTTGTGTAGATACTTTGGTATATAAAAATTGGTTGACTTTTATTTTTTAGCTATACATATATTAGGAGACTGGACTTAAAATATTCTGTTTACACACATGCATGTTTCTCAATTTAAATGGAAAATTCTTTTGTTGTTAAGCTCGCGTATATTTTATTAGTAACAATAATCGTATGCACGAATAACTAATTCAGAAAATAAAAGTACTGGTAATTAGCTGCAAATCAAAAAATCTTCCTTTTGTATAAAAAATCCCAATCCTAACCAACAATCATGACATCACAGCAAAATAGTTATCTCAATCTATTATTACTTTAGCAACAATTTAACTTCATGACTGATCGCTATTTATTTAAAAGCGGATCTTTTTTATGAACGAATGATTATCTAATAATCATATTTCATACGCTTCATTCTTCAGATATAAGCAACACATGTAGTCCTCTTATCATACAGGCAACTGCGCACGTAAATCAATATTTAAAAATATTTTTTTTTAAAGGTATCTCTAGAATTTCCAACGTCCAACCGGAGCCGGGCTCCGCGCTGTAACCTCATTCTTTTATCGTGCGCGGCAACGAGCACGCACTTTCTAGTAATAGTAAATTGATTTCGTAGGACAAAGTGGAAAATTGTAAAGTGAAAGTTTAAGATTATAAGTATTCATTATGCCGAAATGTAAATTAGGAGATAAAATGAATTATTACGAAAACAAAATTAAAACATTAAAAGAAAGATCAAATAAAAAACGAAAACGTGTGATAGTGTATGCGTCTGAGTCAGATTCTGAAGATAACGATGGTAAGTTTTATTGCGAGTTTCACTCGTTCTTATTGTAATAACACGTGTTGTAAAATTCAAATTTTAACTGTCTGCCCATTGATTTACTACCAAACGTTTCGTAGTAAATCAATGTGTCTGCCACACAATTTTATAATTTAAAATTATTTTCACTTCATATTGGCATTGTTGAAGAATATAATAGAATTAAATTATTACTCTCGGAAATCCGTGAACAAACAAATTTTTTATACGAATCTGGATTTTTAAGTGACATTATTTTAAAAATCTGCCAGCGTGGTAAAACACGCTAATTATAATAAAATACAGATAGCATCTCTAAGCTGCCTTTGAGGATATCACAGTGAGGGTATCACGGAGGTTAAGCATGATGCGTATAATATCCCGAAGGTTGATGAAATACAGATAGCATCTCTAAGCTGCCTTTGAGGATATCACAGTGAGGGTATCACGGAGGTTAAGCATGATGCGTATAATAATCCCGAAGGTTGATGAAATACAGATAGCATCTCTAAGCTGCCTTTGAGGATATCACAGTGAGGATATCACGGAGGTAAAGCATGATGCGTATAATAATCTCGAAGGTAGACCGTGGGTCAACTCGAGGGTATATAAAATACATACATTACCATGACACCATATTTGAATCATATGAAAACGTTGACTTGAACGAAAGCCCCATGGAGGTGAATTCAGATAACCCACCACAATCAAAATGACGAGACATCCTATTGGAAACCCGGATCTTTTATTAGCATTAGGCGACCCGGCAGATGAAAATCCGAATTTCGGCGAGAATATACACCAGTCTCTCGTTCAACAACTGCTGCCGATTTTGAAAAAAGGCTTACCCACTGAAGTCAAACAGAAATTATTAAAAGAATACATATTGTATTCTTCTAAATACAATTTTCTTACCAGAAAATTGTAAATACCCAAAGGCGCCGTCACTAAACGCTGAGATTACCGCCGCTTTAATCGAACCAACACGTAATCATGTCAAAAATATTCTGTTTAAACAAAATCAGTTCTTGAATTAACGGCAGTAACCAGAGCTATCACGTCTCTTTTACTTAGCGATGACAAGCTTCAAGCTATAAAAATTCTGACAGATAGTTGTAGAATTTTAACCGACTTTACATAACATCACAGAACACAATACCCACCACATCGAGACCGATGTGAGGAGAAAGCTCATTATACCCTGTCTCGATAAAGTTATTATCTCTATGATAAAAGAACAGGATCGCGACGAAACTCTCTTTGGCAATACGCTCCGAGAAACTATTAAAACCTCTAAGGCAATCGAGAGGCAAAGCCAACAAACCAAGAAACCTCAGCGTGCAACGTCATTGCCCAGTATTTCATACTCATCTCGGCTCCCCTCGTTACCTCTCGGTGAACAGGGGGGAGGGGCACGAGGACCTCCACGGACGTACCATCGGCCAGCGGGCGCCGCCGGCGGCGACGACCTCGCGCTCTCGACGAGTCGACGGCACCGTGCGTCTCACCGAGGTAGGTACATGCTGGTCGGCTTCACCACTTTCACAATTGTTGGTCAAATATTACTAATTATAAAACAGTTCTTGATTGAATCGGCCATGGATATAAAATACTCTTCGTATAGTTGCTTTCGTGACACTGATTTCCTTTCCCTATCACACATTTATTTCCGATTCCAGTTTCTGCACCCTTCCCCCGGTTGAATCTCCTGTGTTTATATTTTCCACTTCCGAGGTTGCCTGGAAGAGATTGCTCTTTAGCAATAAGGCCGCCTATTGTAACATTTCTGTTTTTATTTCTTTTGTTCTTTTTCTGTTGTACTTTGTCTTTGTGTGCAATAAAGAGTATTATTATTATTACTCTTCTATAAAAGAGTAGTTCAACATTTTATACACAAGAATACATTGATTTCATATGAAAAGAACGCGAAGACATAGCCGCTGCTATGAACGACTTGGTACAACTGGGAGTGATATCTGAGTGTGAACCGCGTCCGGATTAATTTCTTTCTAATATTTTCTTGGCACCTAAGTCCAATGGCAGTAAAAGATTTACTTTAAAATTTTTGTTACTAAAAAAAATTAAGAAGGTTCACTTCAAAATTGAAGATTACAGAACAGCATGTAAAATTATTCCTAAAAATGGTTTCTTAGCCACCATTGATTTAAAAAAGAATCGAATCAGCAAAATTTTATTCTCTAAACATCTACATGTGTTGCTTATATCTGAAGAATGAAGCGTATGAAATATAATTGATGATTAAACGAACTTACCTGTAAGTGAAGTTCTATCACAATTTTATTATAGTAGTACGCTTCATTCGAAGATATAATGTCCCACCCAAACCCATGTTTCCCGAAGCTGTAAAATTTTGCATAATACTCTAAAAGAAAGAGGTTACAGCGCGGAGCCCGGCTCCGGTTGGACGTTGGAAATTCTAGAGATACCTTTAAAAAAAATATATTTTTAAATATTGATTTACGTGCGGAGTTGCCTGTATGATAAGAGGACTACATGTGTTGCTTATATCTTCGAATGAAGCGTACTACTATAATTGTGATAGAACTTCACTTACTGGTAAGTTCGTTTAATCATCAATAACATGCCAACAATAAACCCAAGGGAAATACCGGTTTGTCTGAGTTTTTATAAAGTGAGGGAGGATAAACTGGTAGTTAATAAAAATAGCTATTTGTCCTAACCAAGTGTTCTACAAGTAATTTAGTGCATTTGTGGCCAAGGCTTGTATAGCTCTTTTCTGAAATATGCGGCAATAAATAACAACAAGAATATTATGCGATAATGCTTCTTTAAACTCAAATTCAAAAACTTTTATACAAATCAATATAAATACTTCAGACACTTCTTGACATCAAACAATGCGTTTTCATCCAAACATTTAACATTTCAAAAGATAAAAAAATATCTTCAAATAGCGTTTTAGATACAAAAAAATTTAATCCGTCACTTTGTGATGGCAGCCATTTTGAATTATTTTTTTATCGTGTATTCTACAAATCAAGCTTTTTTATATGATATCCATATTTGGAAGGGCGTACAAAAATATGCAATCCGTTATTTTGTGATTTATTTTTTTATAGTGTATGGTATGTATTCTACAAATCAAGCCATTTCATTTCATACTCTTATTGGGGGCCCGGGTGCTCAGATATATCTACTCTGTCATTTTGATGCGGCTGCCATTTTGGATTTGATTTTTTTTACTTCTCAAATAAAAATCATTACCTATGTATATTTGCATTGTCATCAGAAGAACTAAAGGTGTATTCCAAATTTTAGCTCAATCGGACACTGGCAAGTAGATCAAAATGTAACTTGCAAGATTTCATCCGACCATACATACTTTACATATACATTCATACATTGCAAGTGAAACGAAAGCTTGTAAAAATATCTAATTGTGCCGTATTGAGTTGATAAACTCGAAACAAAAAGGGGACTGAAAGAAATGTAACTTTTGACGTTTTAAGCTTTCTTTTGACGTAACTTTCAGAAAAGAAAAAAATATCCATTTCTGTTGGAAATAATTATATAGTATACGAAAGTTACCCCAAATAACGTAGTTGTAAAGACTACATACTTAGATGAATTCACATTGTTCGCCCCAATACCAGCACAGTGAAAAAAATTCTTTTTGTATAAGTAGACATTACTAAATACTGTACGACCATACAAATTACTACGGATAAGCATCGAAATCGATTATGAAACTAAAATGAATAAATAATCATACGTAGTGAAAAGCAAGAAATCTCGATATTTGATTTATTTTCGATTTGTCCGTCGAATATACAATATTTGTTACGAGAGTGTTATAAAATAGACATGTACTCGTAATGACGTAAGTTAAATCTTTGTTGGTCATGGCGCGATATTCGATAGTGATATTTGTTGAAAAAAATGTGCATCGCAGCATCAAAACATTATGAAGAAGCAAAATGTTATGAGGGAGAACTACGTAGGCGGATTCACAAAGCGTGATCACAGGCAACAAACTCCATTCATTTCTGCCGTATTAAGCTAAGCGCACCTAAGGATCTGAATTATTAATGGTGTGTTCGTTTAACACTTTCCCGTTTCATAAATACAGACATTAATACCGGAAGCAAATATTGCAGGGAAATCATTTAGGATTAGGCATAAGAATAACTAATGTATTATTAGTTATTCTTATGGATTAGGTGTATCATATTATATTATGTTATGCTATACTTGTTTATTAGAGCTAAGGGCTACTTCTAGGCTGGAGCCTAATTTGAAAATAGCTATACAACTACAGCTTCTTTTTGTTTGCTGCTGGTATTATTTTATTGCACTGTGTTGCTTCTATTTCGTAATTTTATTTTGGTTGTTGTAGACCTGACCTAAATACTTATATCTGAAAAATATTATTTTAATATTGGCAAGAATACATAGCAAACATATTTGACTGTTGTCTGTAAGTGTATAACATACAAATTGGTCAACACCAATGCTGTATGAACAAAACAATTACAACTACAGCTTCTTTTTGTTTGCTGCTGGTATTATTTTATTACACTGTGTTGCTTCTATTTCTTAATTTTATTTTAGTTGCTGTAGACCTGACCTAAATACTTATATCTGAAAAATATTATTTTAATATTGGCAAGAATACATAGCAAACAGATTTGACTATTGTCTATAAGTGTATAACATGCAAATTGGTCAACACCAATGCTGTAAGTTGCACTCTACTTTTAACTGATCCAAAATAACAATGTTTTTGGAATAGCGTGAAATATTTAAAAGTATCTCTCGTCATGACAAATGTATGACTCCCTTAGGATAGGTTGCTGTTTTCATATTCTGAGAACATGTTTACCTTCTCTCTAGATTATGTACAAATGATAACTTACCACAGTGGAAATATGATATACTCCGACAAATAAGATGTGATTTAGTGAGAATAATACTCGTATTAAGTGTACATTTCATTGCAATAAGAAATTGTAAACATACCTAAAATATTTATGCTTTTTGCGTTTTTGAACAGCTTTATGAGCTGAAGTATATTTGTTAAGTTTGCGATAAGTTAGTATTTAATAAAGCCTTTTCTAAATTATTGTGCAATTGGCCCCTTTATTGTGCAACTTAAAATCTCTAACGATCGCTTTGAAGTTCGACAGATAAACCTGCTTCATAAAACGACAGTAGCAGTGGTTTCGTATATGCACAGAGCTTAAGACAGCTTATTGTCAAACCAGCCTGATTAACGGTTTGATTAAAATGAAAATCGTATTATGAGTCTATATCATCTCAACATTCCCTACGAATACGATTTTATATAGGTATGTTACTTTTTCATTGTCCTTGCCATTGCCACTCCCGACACGGGCTCAGCTTTACTAATCTTCAGGCGCCATTCATTTCGCTGACAGGTTTCGTCAGTAGCTAGCCTAACTACTCTTTGTCGCTATGACAACCACCCTCGTGAATAGTGTCCTTGTTTGCTGTGTAACTATGTGTAAAACCATTTACAAAGCTTTATTCAAATTACACGTGTTACATATATGATGTCCCTAGCGTTATAATTATGTATCGATTATAGTATTTTCGTTAAAAATCAACGGCCTTGGCTTGTCCAATACAATTGCGAAATATGTTATTCCTAGCTTTCTGCTTGCTACTTTTCCCGTAGAAAGAATAATTTTCTGGCATATGTTCATCAGGTATAATGCAGGATTCTAAATGCGAAAGAATTTTTTAAATCGGTCCAGTAGTTTTGGAGCCTATTCAATGCCAACAAACAGATCTTTCCTATTTATAATATAATATTAGTATAGATATGCCGTGTACTCTTTGTTGTCATTATAAAGTAAAATTTTGTTTGCTTCACTTGTAATTAAGATTGCTGATTGCTGATTGCTGAGGCAAGGCCCTTTAAACACACATTAAAATAAATCTATTTATTTTGTTACTGTTTTGTTTATTCCTTTTAGTTTTTTTTTTTCAATTATTGTTTTTTTTTTTATTTTGTGTGTTTAATAAACGTTTCTTTCTTTCTTTCTTTCTTTCTAATTAGCCACATTTTGTCCCGAATAGATGAACCTGTTTACAGAAGATTTTAGATGATTTCAACTACATTAGAACGATAAACCACCGTTTAACACTTTGCTTAGCATTCGCATCAGCACACATAATATAACCTTTCTGCAAGTAACAGTTATTATACTTAGGTACATACTTAGCTTTTCAAATAATTATATTATTACTTAAGTATAAAATTACAATAAAAATATTATTTATTCATTCAAATGTGACTTAATAGAAAACTTTGGTATCGTCCAAACTCAGCATATCTTCTAGGTGACAAGAAGAATGGGCGCAAGAAACTTATCAGCTTTATCAGAAGTTTCCGCATTTACACAAAATTATGTCTTTATCGTACACAACAATATTTGAAAACATAAATAGCTATACACAACAACAACTCTTAACATTATAACGAGTAACATCTATTCGTACAAATATAATACAAATATTCGTTTTTTTATCATAACCTTTACTAATTAGTTTTTCTTTTACATGCGCAAACTTATGAAAAGGCAAATAAGTAACATTGTGTGGAACTTTATTATAAGAAGCTATACATTTCCCTATAAATAAGCTTTTGGATTTTCGGAACCTTTACGTTGGAACGACAAGTTTTTTTATTTCTAATCAATTTGGGTATACCTAGTACCTACTTCAAATGAAGAGTAAAGTTTCACGACACGTTAACTTCCCTTACTGAGTGGATTTCAATCGGATAAGTTTATTTCACGTAAATGTATTATAGATACATTTAAATACATCACTAGAATCTAAATTTTGTTATGTCTTTGTTAGATTTATTTATAAATAATTAGTTGGTATGCTTGCATGAGCTCCTCTTTTTCACCGCAAGCTCTCGCTTCCCTTGATTGATGGCGCCGGAGATTGCATGTCAGGATTACATCTGCCGAGGATGTGCGGATTATTTAGTTGCTTCCACCGGGTAAATAGAGCGGGCAATATTGTGCAAAAACTAATAGTTGGTACGTTAAGGGTGAACGGATTTATTAATTGGGAGAAATCAACCATTCCTGGGTTGAACGTAGAACTGTGAAGATAAGTAAAATGTACTCTAATTAGGACAATGTGATAAATGAAACTTTTTGAAAGAAAATATTAGCTAGCTGCGACTTAAAAGATAAATGTGTGATTTCACTGATATCAATAAATGTTTTGTTTATAAATCAATCATCCAAAAATGTTCGAATGAATCGGAATAATTTTAATACAAAATCGAATATTTTAATATTTGACCTGGTTCTACAATTTAAGAAGATGAAATCGCAAACACAAAGGTAAAGTAAAAATATATTCTTACTAAATTCTTTGATTTTATTTACAATATTTTTTGTTTAATCGACTAATGCAATGTAAGAACGTTTAAATGAAACGTCATCATGTCTTTGATATTAATTTACATCCGATCTTTCACAGGATTAATTTTGTGCGTAAATACATCTTCCAATGCTATACTATTGTCCTACGAAAATGGAGTTCGGAGGGTTTCAAAAGATTTTCTTCCATAAAAACAAACTTAAATAGGTTTACATCAAAGGCACGAGAAGAATAGCAGAGCGGGCGGCACAATTTAATATCACTCGTGATAAAACGCTACCAGTAAAAATAAAACTTACATTTTCCTAAGCTATTTCATACCCGCGCGAAGCATATTCCGAATTGAGGCTTTCAGTTATCTCGACAAAGAAAAGAAAAGCTCTCGGAACCAGGCAATGCATTTTGTGCTTTTTGTCGTCGCTGTGGCTTTTGTTGTTATTTATCTCAACTTGAAACGTTTATGGCCTGTCACGAAATTAAAAAAAAAACTCTTTGGCTTTGGTATGCTCCTATACCCAAAACATTCTTCTGATACTGTAATAAGTTAAGGTAACTGTGCGTACCTAATATTTTTTTTTCATACGGTAGATGCAGATAATTTTTTTTTTCTTTTAAATGCTATATTATATATAAGGACATTTAACTTAACGATTTTAGGAAATGTTAATTAATATTCCAACTCCGATATACTCGAGGCCAAAACGCCCAAAGCATGACACAATAAATGGAAGTGGTGGAAGTGGGCAATTTTCTTCAAAAAAGGCAACGGGGTACAGATGAAGAACTACAGATCCATCACGCTCCTTTTTTTTTTTTTTTTTTTTCTCGGGGGGAAATGCGTAACCGCACCGTACCCGCCGTTGGCTAGACGGCGAGCGTGTGTGGGGCTCTCCCGGCAGAGTGCCAGGTCTACCCACTAAAACCCCCTGGTGTTCTCTTTGCCCTTATGGGCGCGCTAGGTAAGGTCCACACTGCGACTCCACTACCCACGCGCCCGGGCGGCCCGGGCTTACGGCGGCGTGCACGGGGTCAACCGTGCACGCAGGCCTCCACGGCAGGGTCATTAGACGGGCATCGCTTGTGCGAATGCCCGCCTTCGCCTGCCTGTCCGTCTACGGCGGATGGGAGCGGCTTGAGGATCATTCTCCCGCTCCCTCTCCGCGGCCTCCTTCTGCGAGATGACGTCATCGCAAAAGGAGGCGCCCTACCCACTCCTCCAACACCGGACGTATAGCTTCGATCGTCCGGTGGCCGGCAGCTGGGAAGGCGAGTGCCTCACCCCATCGACGCAGAGCCTCCCTCTGCGCCTGGGTACGAACCCGCTCCACTTCTTCAGGAGCGGATCGTCCCCCCCGTTCTCTAACGGCAACCCGATGTCGATACACCTCTGCATATATGCGTGCATCGACATCCCACGGCGTTTGGCCCGCAAGAACGCAGGCCGCGCCGTGGCTAACCGTGCGAACCGGCTCGGGTTGCTATGACCCCCTGCGGACGTCGCAAGAGGGCCGCCGTTCGGGGGGAAAGGCACTCCGCCCATACCGGAGCGTCATAGAGTGCCATCGACCGTATCACCCCGTGATACAGTCGACGGCATGCCGATCCTGGCCCTCCCACATTAGGGAGGACCCGCCCGAGTGCTGCTGCGGCGGCACACAGCCGTGGAGTGAGGAGCTTGAAGTGCTCCTCGAAGTTCCATCGGGGATCTAAAACCAGGCCGAGGTACTTGAAGTGTGCCTCGACCGGTATGAGGACCCCCTCCACTCGGACACGGAGCCCCGGTGGGATCCTGCGACGAGAGGCGTGGAACATCATGGCCCTCGTTTTATCGAGAGCCACGTCCAGGCCCAGGAGGCGGATGCGTCGGACGACAAGTGAGGTGCCGACCGACGCAAGGTGGGCCGCCTCCTCCCCCATTTTTGCTGTCACCGCGACAAGCGTGTCGTCGGCGAAGCAGACGACCTCCATTCGTGGAAGGAGGTCGCCTCGCAGGACCCAGTTGTACCCCAGGTTCCATAGCAGAGGACCTAGTACGGAACCCTGGGGCACACCTGCCGCCATTGCCCACGTATGGACGCGCCCATCCAGCCCCTCGTAGAGAACTGATCTGCCTTGCAAGTAATCCTCCATGAGGGCGCGGAGGTACGGAGGCACCCGGTGGAATCGGAGTGCCTCCTCAATGCACTCGTGGGGCAGGCTGTTGAAGGCGTTAGGGATATCTAACGACACCGCAACCACAGCCTCCCCACGAGCCGTGGCCTCCTCAATCCACCTCTTGAGGTGCGTCACCGCGTCCACCATGGACCGACCGGTGCGGAAGCCGAACTGGTTATTAGCCAAATCCGGCCCTCGGTACTCCAGGTGCTCGATGATGCGGGAAGCCAGAATTTTTTCCAGGAACTTTCCCGCCTCATCGAGCAATACCACCGGCCGATACCCAGACGGGGAATCAGCGGGGCGGCTCTCCTTCCTTAGCAGGCAGAGCCTGCCTGCTTTCCACCGCCTGGGGAAGCGGCCCGAGGCGATACACAGATCTAGCACCGCCCGGAACCGCTCCTCAAGGTGCCCCAGGGCGAGGGCCAAAACCCTTGATGGGACACCGTCCGGTCCCGGCGCTTTCTTCTTGTGCCGGAACCATTCCCTCACCGATCCATCACACTCCTGAATCATGTATACAAGCCGAGTCATCATGAATTGTCTCGCACACAGGTTTAACGACTTCCAGCATCCCGCACAAGTTGGATTCCGCAAAGGCCATATCAAAGACTATTCATAGGCTGCGGCAGGCTATACAGAAGACCGAGGAGTATAACCTGACACATTGATTATAATATTGGTGCCAAATTGGACCCGTATTGCGCGGTTTTCGAGTGAATCAAAGTCACGTGTTCTTTAATTTTCTTAAGATACAGATTCAAATTTGCACTAATGTTGCTACTCAAGCGTATTAATAATCACAATTCCAATATCGATCAATCGGATTTGGTTCAAGAGTGAGCTTATTGGTCCGTGTTTCAGTCACTCGTGAGGTGCTAAATAGTCAATCGGTACATACACCCAAGTGTTGCAGTCATTGAACGAAAACGCTATGTCCGCCCGCCTTTAGAACCAAAACTCGAAACCAATATTAGTATGAGATAGGACGATGTTATGGTGACGAAACTATTCATAGCTGCTGAAAATGTGCTTAAGCTGAAACGGACTCGGCATCAATACAAACGGTGAGTATATTACTCATTTTCGTTTTGCTGATGATATCATGAGATGGATGAGACTATGGAAAACCTAAGCACAATTATTGCCGACTTCTGTAGAATTTCTCAACAAGTACGTATCAAAATGAACATGGTCGAGACAAATAAATATCGAACTCCCATGTAGTAGGTTGTAGGCTCTACATTGAAAGTTGTTGACGAGTATAGTATATCTTATTTCGAGAAAGAGGTCAATCCAATAATTCAGAGACGAATTTAACTCGGCTGGCTAGCGTTTGGCAAGTTACGCAGCATATTCAAAGGGCAATGGAGGGGGCTATGCTCGAGGATTGCTCTAAATCAGTGGTTCACCTTTTATTCTCCAGGGATCATTACCATTTTTTGCATGGGCCGGGAACATTATGTACAAAAAAACCTCAATCATTTTTAAAGTATATTATTGTAAATAATAGTGTAATGACATTCACCTTCTGCACAAGTTCGTTATACGAATATTATTGTTTGCAGCAAACAGCAAATAATTATATGCTCTCAGTCGTTACAGACCTAGTTCTATTACCAACAAAGACCTACTCCGAGAAGTGAGTATGCATTCGCGGACCACTTTTCTTCTTCCGTGGACCACGGGTAGTCAGCGGACCAGTGGCAGGGAACCATTGCTCTAAATGTTTGAATCAGAAATGAAGAGATCTGCACAAGAACTAAAGTCACCGACATAGTATAAAGTAACCTTCAGTGGAAGTGGGCAGGGCGCATAGCTCGCAGGACTGACGATCGTAAGGGTAGAAAGGTACTCGAGTGGTGACCGCTTACCGGGTATACGTAAGACTAATAAAGTGAACCGACGATCTGGTGAAGGATATCGCTGGATGGGTGAAGTAAACAACCAATCTGTTTGGAGATTCTTGGAGAAGACCTATGTCCCACGGTAGCCATTTGTTTGCTGAAACAATGATGATTAGTATTCACTTTCGATAGCACACTGTTGTATACAAAATTGGTTTTCAGGAATCTTATAGATGTAAAAAATGTCACTGCGCCTTTAAGGCCACATAAAGATGAAAACTTAATTGTGTGTTGTAATCTGTAGGTATCTTTAATTTACATGCATGTCGAGAATCAAAATAATTTCTACATTTGCTTGCCCATGACAAACCAGATCTATAATAAGTTGTTTCACGTCTGTAATCGCCGCGTCCTATCGTGTATCCGAGCGACAGTCACAAAAGCATGACAAAAGCAATATCACACGAATAAAAAAGGTTGAATAGGATATCGCCTCGTTTCAATTCATAGACATGTCACTCGTTGCGGGTGGTTATCTCGGAGATGAGTTTTTCAATTATTTACCTCATGTACCGGGAGAATGGCTTTGTGATAGTCACATAGAATCTTTTGTCTTCCTCCTATGCGAATTTTATTCATATGTCCGACATTAGTTCCGGTTGAATGGAAATATTTTCAATAAGCATCTTCGCGCTCAGTTCGCGTCGTGTCACAGCGAATTTCTTTTGACTACCTATCGTTCGAGCAAGTGAGAATTTATCTAGTATTGTGCGAAGATTCAGTGTATGATACGGTTAAAGAATTTTATATCGGAAGGGTAAGTTTTTTGTATTAGGAATTCTAGACACTCTCCATTAAAATAATTCAAACCAAAAGTAGCCGTATATACTAGACAAAGTCTTGAGTTTAATCAAGACTTTGTCTAGTATATACAGCTAAAAGCTTACCGAAGAGTTTCCATTACAAAATATATGACTTTTGATGGTTTGAATTACCCTGACATTACTCTGTAAAGAACAATGGCAGTTTTGGCCTTAGATGCTGACAAAAGTGACACCTATATGGGAAATAAGAAGATTTTTATGCGAATTTAACTAGTGTTGAAATAACTTTACAAGCTGGGAGTAAAAAAATATTGATTTGTTTTGTAAATGATCACACCTATTTATTACCGCGCGCAATTTTTGCATTATTTTGGTAGATTTCTAGGAGGGGCTGTATTTAGATTATTTTTTCATTTGCATCGACCCTTCTTACCATTTATTTAATTTCCTTCTTGAAAGGTGTCAATGGTACTGATATCGCACAATAAACCATTAAAAGTAAAAATTGATTTATAAGACTTGGCTGCATAAACTACACATCCCTTTGTCTTCCAAAAACAAAGAATTTCATCAACTACAAAAAAATGTACATAGCCTACAGATTACGTAGTAACTAATACCTAATCTGTTCCCACGGAGTAGTAAATAAATAATCGTATGTTGATTGTTGGTGTACGTGAGAAAATAATAGTATGTTGGTGTACGTGAGAAAACCACCAATGTATGGAGCCGTGCCATTGTTCTTTGTCTTTGCGAGGAGTTGGGTTAGTTTATCAAGTATATTCATCCTTAAATTGTAACTTGAATACATATATCACACTCCGTGCTGGTGTTCACTTCCTATAACAACTGATATCCTATACTCGTTTTAAAAATTCCTATCGCTCTAGCTATCAAAAAAATCCATGTGGAGTGCCTCAAGGTAGTATTCTGGGGCCTTTATTGTTTTTGATGTATATAAACGATCTTCCAGATGCATGTGAACAGCAATGCATATTGTACGCTGATGACACGACAATCATTATAAAAGAAAAAGATAAGGACGCATTAGAAAAGGCTGCGATAAAAAGTTCAAAGTAACTCAAGTAAACTATTGGTTAGAGAGAAATAACCTTAGAATTAACGTTGGCAAAACTAAATTCATACAATTTGAAACTAAAAATAGTTAAAGTCTTGATTTAAATATACACTTAACTGGAAATAAAATAGAAAAAGTAACCTTGTTTAGGTTTTTAGGGATAATAATTGATAATTTCAACAGCTGGAAAGCACACATAAATGAAATGGTTTCGAAATTAGATAAATTTGTATATGCTTTGTATCGGGTCAGACAGGTGGTATCCAAAGAAGTCGCCCTCACAGCATATCATGGTTATGTCAGCTCACAGTTGCGTTATGGTATAATTATTTGGGGAAATTCAGTAGACATGATACGAGCATTTAGATTACAAAAAAAATGTATTCGAGCAGTCTCTGGCGCAGGATACTTAGAGAGCTGCAAGCCTTTATTCAAGGCACTGAACATACTACCGCTTCCTTGCCTATATACAGGGTGTCCCAGAAGCCGACGTCAAGCCGAAAGCAGGTGATAGACTAACTCATATATGTTATGAGAAAAATTTTAAAAATAAATCTAAGTCACCTATTTTTTAAAAAATCTAGCATTAAAAAAATTGATAAAATTTACACCCTGTGACGGTTTTTTCACTGTTGTTGCTACAATTCTTGACTTTACTAAACATTTTCTTTTGTTTTGTAATCCTGAATAATGTTTCTGTATACTCTAATCTAAAATTTTAAGCCAGCTGCTCCAAATTAGAAGAATATGCCATTTTTATCTAAATTAAATATTCAAAAATAATTTTTCGCATAGCTTTAACAAGCTGTACTGAAAAAAAATGTACTATGCGAGTTTGGCAAGTAACTGCAAAAGTTGGCGCATTCAATAAGGATTCCAAAATGGTATGATACTTGGTAGATAATTTCTACGATTGCAGACAATTTTTTTTCCAAAAACAGGCAGTTTTGAACAAATTTTTCCTACGTACTTCAAATTTATTCTAATGTACCCATGGTTTGCTTTAAGGCTGTAACTTTAACATTCTAGTTTGAGTGAGACCGGGAGAGTCATTTTACGAAGTGTGAGAGAGACAGATAGTGAAATAAATTAAATATGTACACAAAAATTGTTTAACATAATTTATTTAAATGTCAAGATTTACAACAGGTGTTCAAACTGTCTTCCTTCAGCTCTAATGCAGGCTCGACATCTTCTTAAAAAAGATCGGTCTATCAAGCGGGCGAATCTTTCATTATTAACAAAATCATTTGCTTCTATTATTCTTCAGTCACAGTTTCGATTGGCTTTGCGTAAACTTTTTCTTTCACCGCTCCCCATTATAAGAAATCTAATGGATTTAAATCTGGGGAATGGGCTGGCCACGAGATAGTACCAGATCGTCCTATCCATCTGCCTGGGTATTCCTCATCGAGATATTCTCTTCCTGAGCTGGCATAGTGAGCTGGGCAACCATCTTGTTGAAACCACATATCTCTTAGAATGTTAAGTGGCACATCTTCTAGTAGATTTGGTAAATCATTTTGTAAAAAATGTAAATAAACTTCACCAGTCAAGGCGTCTGGCAGCTCAAAAGGACCTATTATTTGTCCATTTAAAATTCCGGTCCACATATTCACTTTAAATCGATATTGCGATCTATCTTGCCTCATCAAATGAGGATTTTCGATATGCCACTCGTGTAAGTTGTGTAGGTTCATGTAACCATCTTTTTTAAATGTCGACTCATCTGACCACAAAATTTTAAGTACGTAAGAAAAATTTGTTCAAAACTGCCTGTTTTTGGAAAAAAAATATTGTCTGCAATCGTAGAAATTATCTACCAAGTATGATACCATTTTGGAATCCTTATTGAATGCGCCAACTTTTGCAGTTACTTGCCAAACTCGCATAGTACATTTTTTTTCAGTACAGCTTGTTAAAGCTATGCGAAAAATTAATTTTGAATATTTAATTTAGATAAAAATGGCATATTCTTCTAATTTGGAGCAGCTGGCTTTAAATTTTAGATTAGAGTATACAGAAACATTATTCAGGATTACAAAACAAAAGAAAATGTTTAGAAAAGTCAAGATTTGTAGCAACAAGAGTGAAAAAACCGTCACAGGGTGTAAATTATATCGATTTTTTTAAATGTTCGATTTTTTTTAAATAGGTGACTTAGATTTTTTTTTCTGATAACATATATGAGTTAGTCTACCGCCTGCTTTCGGCTTGACGGCGGCTTCTGGGACACCCTGTATATATATAAGATGTGTATATTTGTTCATAAACATATTCACCTATTCCAAATACATAAATGTGTAGATCGTAGAGGCAAAATAGGTGACAAATTATATGGACCGTACCAGAGATTACAGGTATATTCGAACAATTATTATTGTATGGCAATAAAAAATTTCAATAAATTACCACCTAACATTAGAAAACTGACATCATACTCGAAATTTTAAAAAAATGTATATGACATATTACTATATAAACTGTATTACCAATTAAATGACTTTTTAAATGATAAGTTCTGACATGGAAAATATTGAAATATAATTTGAGTGCATGTTTGTATTGTCTGTGTGGCTATTTGTAGTGACATTATTTCTTTTTATTACTATGACTTTGTATTTAATTTAATTCATCCTTTATAATGTACGCTCTAAATTTATATTGTATTGGCGATATCTGTTAAATTTGCATGTTGACCAAGTCAGCAGAATATGATGGTTTTTTTATATACAAGATCTAATTGTGACCATATTTATGCAAATAAAGTTTCATTCATTCATTCATTCACATACACTTTTGAATTTCTTCGCAGATGTATGAAGGTTGCCTTACGATATTTTCCTTCACCGTATAAGGCCTCTGCCTCGAATTTTGCGGGGAGCGGCGCGGCGGCGGGGCGGGCCGGCATCGGCGGCGCGGGCAACGCAGACCCGTTCTCGAAGCCAGCATGTAGATCGCGCGGCACTAAAGCGGCATAGTATTGTGTCGTCGAGATAAGATATTTGTTTTTGCTAGCGAACGAAATGTCTGAACAACAGCGACAACATCTTTTTGACTCAAATTTATTCCTAACACTCGGTTTATTGTGGGCAAAAGAAGATGTGAATCCCTTCTATAGGGCAAGGAAAATAAAAGGCGAGTTTTATCGGAATTATGAAGAACAGAGACCATATCCCGTCAAATTCTACGACTATACCAGAATGAGTGTAGAAACTTTTGACTAAATTCTTGAAGCTATCAAGGGCGATTTAGTCTGGCGTTAATCCAAAACAATATAGAGGTATATCTCAATCAGAAAAGTTGTTCTTGATGCTAGGGTAAGTAAAAGAATGAAATTGTTATTTGTCAATAATTGTATTTATTGATAGTGTCAAAAAAATGAAATTATGTATGCACACTCAAAATCAAAATAATCTTTATTCAAATATGTGGTTTATATCTGCTGTTCCTTATCGGTGTCCTATCAAAAATAATTTGCTCCATCACGCACGTCCGAGGACATTCCGAAACGCACGCACGGGCGGTCACCGCTTATCTGGAGTGCACCGCTCGTCGCCCGCTTCCGCCCCACACTGCCGCGCCGCTGTTTTCGAGGGCCGCCGCGCCCCGGTCTATTTGATTTTACGCATAAAATTCTGCTACTCCCGCGCCGTCGCCGCCGCCGCCACTCCGCTGCCCTGAAACTGCCCGCTGAAACGAAAAACACATTGATACATGACAGGATCGAACCACGGACCTCCCGATTAGAAGGCCAGTGCCGAGTCCACAGCGCCACCGACATTTTTTTTTTATACAGGTAATAATAATTTTAACGCCGCTGAAGTTTATTACTATAAGCTAGAACTGGATTTTAGATTATCAATATAACAAATCAATCAATAACACTTTATTTTGTAAAATAACAATTTCTTTACAAATTCGCATGCAAAAAAAAAACAAAAAAGGCGGTCTTATCGCCGTAGGCGATCTTTATATACCAGACAACCCAAGTAGAAATGAACCGATTGACATTAAAATGATAGGTGCAAAAATGAACTGACAACTGACATATCATTAAACTACATATTAAAAAAACATAATGATAAGAAAAAATATAGTATATATCCAAATTACACAATGATGAAGTAATGATACACTACTACTATATTTCGAGAAAATGATGATGGACTTGTTTTTTAAAAGATGACAGGGTCAATCCCTTTTTTATGAAAATGCAAAGAGCCCGTATTATGGAAACTCTAACCCAGCACTTGACTGGTCACTCAATTAAGGCGATTAATTCGTGTGATCTACGAGTATAACACATTTTATAATTCTTACTTACTTTCTAATATTATAAATGCGAAAGTAACTCTGTCTATCTGTGTGTTACTCAATCACGCCTAAAATACTGGACCGATTTAGATGACATTTGGTATAGTAATAATAATAATAATTGTTTATTTGCGCTTATGGGTACATGGGTAACAGTTGAATATAAAACAAAAAAATTGATCGCCATAATCTGCCTTTCAGCGTGCAAAATTAGGTGGGTAGGTAGGTACATACATATTAGGGATTAGGACATTAATATTGTAACACTGTTTTTTCTTAAAATTTCATAAAACACTAATTTTGCAAAAACACTTTGGTTTCACTGTAGTTTTAACACAAATTTCACAACTAAAATCATAATTACAATAACTTTGTCAATTAATTTCACAATATCAATGTCAAGTGTCAACGTCAACGTCGTTTCACGTCACGTCAGTGACATTTGCAATGATCTTTGGTCATTATTCACTTTTTGCATAAACAAAATAAATCTCGCGTTTATCCTGGCCTTATTTACAAAGATAGTTTTTTTTCGCCCAAAATCCCGTGCTTCCATTTAGGTGGGTTGATTTTCTCAAAATTCGGAATTTGACATTTGGACCGTTTGTTTTGATCATTTCTATAGACATATTTTAATAAAATACACTTAAACTTATAGATCATATAATTATAGTTTCGTCGAATAGAATTTGGAAAGCATTCACAATTTGTTTAAGGTTAATTTTTCATTACGTTTTGTTTTTCAACTAAACATAACTTTAGCTGGAAATACTTATTGCATAGGTATTGTAGAATTTCGAAAGATCCGTATGTTGACTTGACACATCTTGAAGCAAGTTAAGAGTCTTACGAGTGTTATGAAATGAATTTGGTTTTAGGAGAGGTTCCGTCGCCAATACGGCGCTTAACATTCAGCAAACGGACCTCGGCTCCGTCGCTTCCACATAAACGCAAATCTGCGCGCAAGTGGAGCGTTGGTTTAGTCTATCGTCTAGGTTATGACTAGTCTGTGAGACATCGATCGAAGTAATTTGTTATTGATTTGAAGATCATAAAGTTTTTATATATTTATTTCGTAGGTATTTCTCTCGTTTTCCGTGTGAATTTAATTCGAAAAGCCACCCTGAATTTAACAAAGTGAGTTATTTTTGTTTTCAGCTTGAAGAGTAAAAGCTCAATCATATTTATAATCGCCGGCGCGCGATTCGGTGAATTAGTTGAATAAATAAATTATATCAATAGATAATACTCCGCCCACACTAAGGTATCTAATTAACTTATTATATTTCATGATTTAAAACAGATTTTGTTAATTTTATTTTTATTTGTGGGTAAATTGATTATTAAATCAAACATATTACATTTCCAAAATTCGCCTTTTTCATCCCCTATTTCATTAAAAAACCTTGATAGTAAACGGTATCTTAGTGGGATTAAGGCATATATTGAGTAACACTTGCGAATTTCATGTTAAATTCTAAATTTTCACAATATTAAGTTTCACATCCTTCTTTGGCAAAGAACTCACAAATTAAGCTGTTTTCTTTTTATTAATAGCAATAATTATACACAAAATAGGTGCTCTCCCCTCCATAGGTCCTTTTTATTAACTAACCAATAAGACAATTTGTCGATTTATTAAAAATTATGTTTTAGAATTCATTTGCTATGTTTATTACATGAAGTTCAAATGTATTGACTGGGATTCCTTCAGAACTCAGTGTTAGACCCACTGACCTCAAGATCATAGGCATATTTAATTATATTTTTAACATAACACTGTGCTATGAATCTCCAGGGCAGTTCCCGGAGGCCGTAGGGCTCCGCTGCAACTAACCTACCTAATAACCTAATATCAAGGAGGAATTCTGTGGAATTACACAAATAATATTAGAAACAGAGAATAAGTTAAGAAATTGGAATATTATATCTCTGACCCGTGATCGCAGAAACTTAGCATTGAAGGTATGACCCACTAACAACCGCTCCGGGGAAGGCTACTAATTTCTTTTAAAAAAAAGGAAACCTATAACTATTTGTTCGTGTACTTTATTGCCCCTCATTTTGTAGTTTTGTACCCAATTTGAACCTGATTTTTACCTGCCGAGATTGATCAAACAAACCTGAACCATCCTGCCCTTGGCTTGTATTAAATAAAAATTTAGTTAAGTGCTTTGCATTGAGGGATTTTGTTAACTTCAGTAACATTATGCATAAGTGAATTACAACCATGTACCTACCAGAATAAAGCTTTTCATTTTGTATCGGACTAAAGGAATAAGTTTGTTTTTTTTTCCTTCAACTTTAAGATTTCCCTATATTACTACAATTTAGCAAGAAAAAGCATTACAATTTGGCGCCCGAATATACAGCAGGTTTTGTGGTATTATATGGCCCATTATTCTGGTCAAATGCTCAGATAGTGTTGATCCATCTCGGTATGTATCTTTAATAATTTTCTTTTTTTTAACGTTGTGTGTTAGTTAAGCTAAAACTCAAAAACGGCTCGACCGATTCTTACGAAATGTTATGTGTATTTGAATAGGTCCAGGGAAGGTTTAAAAGTACAACTGGACCCAGTAGGTGGCGCTGGAATCCGACAGGACGACTAGCGCGTTGGGGGTGTAGGCTATCGCCTTATAATTTCATTATTGAGCATCGTAGTGGATCTCAAAACGTCGTACCGGATGCACTATCACGTTCTGTACCAGTGGCAGCCGTAGACGCATTTACTTCCAGCGATGCTTGGTATAACAATATATTAAAACGTTGCACGGATAGGCCGCGCGCGTGTCCCAATTTTCAAATTATTGATGGTAGGCTTTTTAGATTTACAAAAAGCACTAACAAACTCTGTGGTGACTACCAGTGGAAAGAGGTTGTACCAAAGGAGCTTAGGGAGGATATGATTAAAAGTAACCATTCTGAACCAATTGCTGCGCACTTAGGCGTTGCAAAAACTTATAAAAGATTAAAATTACGGTATTTTTGGCCCGGTATGCATAAAGATACCGAGGAATTTATTAAAAATTGTGCCACTTGCAACTCATATAAACATAGCTCACTAGCGCCAGCTGGCTTTATGGGGGAACCCAAAGTTTGCTGTCGACCATTCCAGTGCATCAGCATTGATCTGGTTGGTCCACTGCCGATGTCTCGACAGCAAAATACATTTTTACTAGTAGTTGTGTGTTGTTTTACAAAATATTGTTTATTATTTCCTTTACGGCGTGCAACGGGCAAAGTTATAGCGCAAAGGTTAGAAGACCATGTATTTCTGGTTCACGGAATACCACAGACGGTGATGTCTGATAATGGCTCGCAATTTATAAGTCATGAGGTTCAGGCATTATATGAAAAATACAATATTCCGCAAGTACATTTGGGTCCAGTATATTGTCCACAAGTTAATACGGTGGAACGTTATAACCGCACAATAATCACTGCAGTTTCCTCGTTTGTTGAGAACGATCATAGAACGTGGGATATTAACATACATAAAATACAATTTGCCATGAACACCTCAGTAAATGAGTCTACTTCTTATACTCCTTTCATGCTAGTACACGGTAGGGAAGCTGTCACAGATGGTAGTATTTACCGTGGCTTCGAAGATCTCCAAGAGTTGGTTGTGGTACCACGCGATACTCATGCGTCTAATATTGGCCACCTCGGTGACATTTTCATCAAAGTCCGAGAGTCATTGCGTAAGGCCCATGAAAGGAATATAAAATACTATAACAACAAACGCAGAGATATCTCTTTTAATGTTGGTGATTTTGTGTGGAAGCGGACGTACAAGCAGAGTTCTGCTAATAAATATTTTACTGCTAAACTTGCCCCTAAATATGAACGTTGTAAAATTATACGTAAGCTTTCTCGCCTCGTCTATGAGCTCGAAGACGAGAACGGAAAATACATAGGAAAGTGGCACATAAAAGATTTTAAAAATTTAGATACTTCGAGTGACTAAATTACATACCTAGTAACATAATACCTACTTAATTTTCATTTTTATACTCTTATGAAAATAGCCATATTTTTATAAGCATTTAAACTATTTAGGCACCGCGGGTGCGGCGGTCACAGAATACCCACCCCGCCATTCTTCCTGGCGTCTCGTAGAACCCGAGTGTAGGATAACGCGCCATATAACATCTGGCGGCGTTTTTGCATGTGTCTGTCCCTGTCGTTTTTTATTGATTTGCCTTGATACTTAAGTTTCCATTTACCTAACATCTTCAAAATTGATATTACCATTACATAAGTACATAAAGATCTAAAACACAAATATTATACGTGTCTTAGTTCATACCATTATAAATATATTATTACTACCATTATATAAAATGGATATTACTTCTTTAGTATCTGATACCAGAATTAAGGAACAAGTATGTACTTATTATAACTGTTATGTGGTTAGATAGATGCATTTAGCACAAGATCACAAATATAAACGTGTCTTGTTCATTATTTTTATATGTATTCTACTCTAATCAACAAAATTAATTTTGAATTCCTCACAGGAGCGGTTTGCAACTCTAGAAATAAGCCTTTGCTATATTCTTATAATGGAGGAAGTTACATCTAGCTGGAAACGTAGGAAAATCAATATCGACGATCAGGGGCAACGACACCATGCAACTCATTTTTTTTTTATTTCCTTTTTATTGTTTTTTTCTACTTATTATTTGACGATTAGAGTCAAAATGTCTGTAATAACGGCATCTACCGGTGGTTGTTGACATTACTTGCTATACACTGCTAGTGTCAAGATATACTTATTTAACAACGCCATCTCGGCGTCAGTCCTGACACTACAGTTTTTTTTTTATTACTTTCTTATATTTGATGGGCATAGGATATAATGCTTTTTGCCTATTTATCACAGCCATATAGGTGCTAGCAGAAGAGGTTTCGCTAGATTTTGCCACCTTATTGGTGAATATTTTTTTTACAACCATGTAGGTGCTAGCAGCAGTAGTTTCGCGCTAGATTTTGTCACCTTATTGGTGAATGTGGTTTTTTTTATTACAATCTTTAACATACCATATTAATGGATTTACGTAGATTTAAGGTACATGCATGTTAAATATTCTTTATTTACACACGTTTATATTTAAAGCTTTATTTTTTATCTTATACAAATAAATAGACTTATAAAAAAAAAATAACGTTAGGCGTAATTGGGTACAGAGTTTATCACGAATGAATAGTTTTTAAGTACCTAATTGATTCTAATTATGATAATTTTGTTTGGTTGGTTAGGAGGTTTTGAGGCTGACGAGGCGTCAGACGAATTCCCTACGTGAATTCTATCGTGGTTGGGGGGATACTGTAACACTGTTTTTTCTTAAAATTTCATAAAACACTAATTTTGCAAAAACACTTTGGTTTCACTGTAGTTTTAACACAAATTTCACAACTAAAATCATAATTACAATAACTTTGTCAATTAATTTCACAATATCAATGTCAAGTGTCAACGTCAACGTCGTTTCACGTCACGTCAGTGACATTTGCAATGATCTTTGGTCATTATTCACTTTTTGCATAAACAAAATAAATCTCGCGTTTATCCTGGCCTTATTTACAAAGATAGTTTTTTTTCGCCCAAAATCCCGTGCTTCCATTTAGGTGGGTTGATTTTCTCAAAATTCGGAATTTGACATTTGGACCGTTTGTTTTGATCATTTCTATAGACATATTTTAATAAAATACACTTAAACTTATAGATCATATAATTATAGTTTCGTCGAATAGAATTTGGAAAGCATTCACAATTTGTTTAAGGTTAATTTTTCATTACGTTTTGTTTTTCAACTAAACATAACTTTAGCTGGAAATACTTATTGCATAGGTATTGTAGAATTTCGAAAGATCCGTATGTTGACTTGACACATCTTGAAGCAAGTTAAGAGTCTTACGAGTGTTATGAAATGAATTTGGTTTTAGGAGAGGTTCCGTCGCCAATACGGCGCTTAACATTCAGCAAACGGACCTCGGCTCCGTCGCTTCCACATAAACGCAAATCTGCGCGCAAGTGGAGCGTTGGTTTAGTCTATCGTCTAGGTTATGACTAGTCTGTGAGACATCGATCGAAGTAATTTGTTATTGATTTGAAGATCATAAAGTTTTTATATATTTATTTCGTAGGTATTTCTCTCGTTTTCCGTGTGAATTTAATTCGAAAAGCCACCCTGAATTTAACAAAGTGAGTTATTTTTGTTTTCAGCTTGAAGAGTAAAAGCTCAATCATATTTATAATCGCCGGCGCGCGATTCGGTGAATTAGTTGAATAAATAAATTATATCAATAGATAATACTCCGCCCACACTAAGGTATCTAATTAACTTATTATATTTCATGATTTAAAACAGATTTTGTTAATTTTATTTTTATTTGTGGGTAAATTGATTATTAAATCAAACATATTACATTTCCAAAATTCGCCTTTTTCATCCCCTATTTCATTAAAAAACCTTGATAGTAAACGGTATCTTAGTGGGATTAAGGCATATATTGAGTAACACTTGCGAATTTCATGTTAAATTCTAAATTTTCACAATATTAAGTTTCACATCCTTCTTTGGCAAAGAACTCACAAATTAAGCTGTTTTCTTTTTATTAATAGCAATAATTATACACAAAATAGGTGCTCTCCCCTCCATAGGTCCTTTTTATTAACTAACCAATAAGACAATTTGTCGATTTATTAAAAATTATGTTTTAGAATTCATTTGCTATGTTTATTACATGAAGTTCAAATGTATTGACTGGGATTCCTTCAGAACTCAGTGTTAGACCCACTGACCTCAAGATCATAGGCATATTTAATTATATTTTTAACATAACACTGTGCTATGAATCTCCAGGGCAGTTCCCGGAGGCCGTAGGGCTCCGCTGCAACTAACCTACCTAATAACCTAATATCAAGGAGGAATTCTGTGGAATTACACAAATAATATTAGAAACAGAGAATAAGTTAAGAAATTGGAATATTATATCTCTGACCCGTGATCGCAGAAACTTAGCATTGAAGGTATGACCCACTAACAACCGCTCCGGGGAAGGCTACTAATTTCTTTTAAAAAAAAGGAAACCTATAACTATTTGTTCGTGTACTTTATTGCCCCTCATTTTGTAGTTTTGTACCCAATTTGAACCTGATTTTTACCTGCCGAGATTGATCAAACAAACCTGAACCATCCTGCCCTTGGCTTGTATTAAATAAAAATTTAGTTAAGTGCTTTGCATTGAGGGATTTTGTTAACTTCAGTAACATTATGCATAAGTGAATTACAACCATGTACCTACCAGAATAAAGCTTTTCATTTTGTATCGGACTAAAGGAATAAGTTTGTTTTTTTTTCCTTCAACTTTAAGATTTCCCTATATTACTACAATTTAGCAAGAAAAAGCATTACAATATACATTATAGTTCCAAAATCGTTTTACAAAAGCCTCAACTACGGTTACCTAAAACATATATTCACAGACTTCATATAGATATATTGATACTGCATATATTAATTATATAGGCATAGTTTGAGTTCCGAGTAAGGACAAAGGATAGCTTTTATCGCAAAATCCCTTAATTGGAAGAAAAGGTTGGTGGAAATTTGCATGGGGAATCAATAACCACTGAACTGATATTGATGAAATTTGGCATGGAAATAGTTTCAATTGTGGGGAAGGATAAATAATAGTTTTTATCCTCAAAATCATTTATTAAGGGAATCAATAAAAAAGGACTTCCAAGCGGACGAAGTCGCGGGCATAAGCTAGTGTCTATATAAAGTTTACAGCATTGTAACGTACGTTGCCACTATTATACAAGAGCGAGCTGACTGGGAACTACCACCAAAACACAAATAGAAAATACAGGGCTATTTTTGAATCTCCCACCAAAATTCAATATAATATGTCTGGGTCAGAAAAAAATGAATAAATCCACATACTACGAACACTCTTTAAATCCTACATTTCCAGGCGCATGCGCTCATCATCGCCATGCGCGATGCGTGGCCGAAAAACTGGCGAAGAACTCTAGCGTGTACGCACGAATACCTCACATTGATAAATGCAGCGACCTTGCGCTGGGCGCCGTGCGCAATAAACAAACAAATGACCATTATTTGAGTTTTCGTACGGAAAAGTTAAAACATAATGTAGGTAAGAAAAAACATTAATTTTATTATGTAAATTTATTGTATTCCTGCTATATAGCGACGGGAAAAAATTTACGGGCGGTTTAAAAGTACCTAACCTGTACATAATATATTAAGAACCCGAACTTAAGCCCAATAGAAAATCTGTGGTATGTTATCAAAAAGAAAGTCACCAACAAACGCACCTCAAGTCAAAACGAACTTCAAGAACCTTTTATGGAAGCATGGAATTCAATTCCACCCGACAAAAGTCTGAAATTGCTTGAATCAATGCCATGTTGTTGTAAAGCTCTCATTGACAACAAAGTTTTGCACTAAATATTAATTGTAACATACATATGAACCGTTTCACATAAATAGTAAATTAGGACAAAGGCTAATAAGTTGTCCATTATTGTCAATTCCTTAAAGTCATTGAGTTGTTTCTACAAAATTAAATATTAAAAAGGTAATTAGTTGTTTAGTCGGATATTTGTTGTTTTTTTAACAAATCATAAGTCATTGGACAAATAAAAACTATTACGGCAAAATATCTTGTATAAGGTTAAGATCCGTTAAAATTGATTCTAATTATATTTCCTACTGCTGAGTACGGTTCCATTCCACGGGCTTAGACAAGAAGGAATTGCCCTACTCATCACGTTGACCAGATGGGTTGTTGTGGCATACCCGAGAGGGCAGCCTAGTCAGCTTAGCTCTTTGGTATAGTAATATATTTTCATGTCAAGTTAAAACAAAGCGGTTAATATCGGTTTATTTCGGTTTTGATCCGATGTTTTCTTGAAAACGCGAACGTTATAATAATAACTTTACTATAACCTAAATAAACCGGTTTAATCGACATGGTATGGTATTATTGACTTGAAGACGTATACGGCCGCGCAGTACGTATGAGTACGTTGACGTCAGATTTGCGTAGTGGATTTACAAAAGCGAAAAAAAATACAATATACAGGGTTATTTGTAAAACACCTGCAACCTCGCAGGATAAGATAGCTTACATCATAAACAACAACGTTTGTTCTACGACTTTTGGCCATTCGTTAGATTTAACTTTCATACAAAAATAAATATTAATTTAAGATGGCTCTAGAATATTTGTAACTCTACGCGCACAGCGCGCGTGCGTAGCGTTGTCTTCTGTAGTCATTTATAAATGAAACATAGACTTATCAATGTCACGACAGTGCAATAAAAACTAGAAAATTGATTTTTGTTTAATGCATTGAGTTGTCTTAAAACTCGTAAAACAAACGTTGTAGTTAATGATGTTAGCTATTTAATCCTGCTAGGTTGCAGGTGTTTTACAATTAAGCCTGTATAGGTACATACTTTGATTACGACGCAAACAACACTTATTCAAACTGTAAAGAAGTGAAGTAGGTACTGAATAGCACTAAACAGTATCAATCTTGCATTCTATTAACCGGTTTTTATTACTCCACACCAGTTTATTGATAAAAACCTTTATGTAAAAACTCTTGCAAAAACCGGGTTAAAAAAGGTGTACAGGAACGAAACCGTAATGAAAAGGTTTTGTTCCAAGTAGGCACATGATCTGTTATCATGTGCATATTTGAAGCAAAACTTGTAAATTTATTCGGCATTAGTCACCTGTCTTAAAGAAGTTATCGTGGCAAATCAAGTGGCCTAGCATCTTTCCTCTTCTATAATAATAATAATAATCGTTTATTTCAGGCACAGTTCATGTTGTTACAACATAAAATAACCCATATTTACAGATAAAATTAAAATTAGATAAAATTAAAATCAAATTATAAATTAGAATTAAATTAAATTAAATGGAATTGCACAAATACAATACAAATAAAATAATAATAATAAAATTATACAAATGCTTATTAATTAATTTGAATAATTGAAATACGATTGAGAAATATTATCAGTGTAAAAGTCATATGTATAAAACAAGTCGAAAATATAAATGTCAGGATCAATATCATTATGTCACACACGAATAAATTAACGGTTTTTTTTTACATATTAATTGTTTCTAGTAATATAGATAGTGAGTCATAGGTGTCAGTCAAACATATTTTATAAAGGCTACGTCATTGCGATATACAGTCCAATATAGTGCTTGTAAAATGTCATTATCAGAGCTATTTAAACGCTGGTGAAAAGAAAACTTCATTCGCCTCAAGACTGCAAAGAAGTCATCAACTCTACTCTCAGCAAACATACCAGACGCGCTGCACCTCCATGACAGACCGAACATTACTCTGAAGGTGTTATTATACTGTACACGAAGAGCGTTAAATGCACTCTTCGTGTAATTATTCCAGAGCTGACAGGTGTAGAGCGCCTGGCAGTATGCCTTAAATAGTGTCACCTTAACTGTATGAGAACACTGCCAGAACCGTCTAGCCAACATGTTGCTTTTTGCGGCAAGTGATCTACGTCGTCTCTCAAGATCATCATTGTCTTTTAAGGTGTCCGTAAGTATGTGCCCCAGATATTTAAACTTACTTACAACTTTAATGGGCGAGTTGTTCAGTGTGAGCGTCGGTACTCTGTCAGAGCTGCTGCCTGCTCTAAATACCATGGCTTCTGTCTTTTTCACGTTATACGTGAGACCGTGTTCGAGCGTGTAACGCTCACAGATAGCGAGCAGGCGGCGGAGCCCTCCGACCGAGGGGCTGAGCAGCACCATATCGTCCGCGTAGCTAAGATTGTTGACGCATTGCTCGTCGACAAAACAGCCGGCCCTGGTGCCGCTCAGCTCCTCGATCAGATCGTTTACATATAGATTAAACAGCACTGGTGACGTCAGACCACCTTGCCTCACACCTAGCCTGCCTTCTATCTATTATCTATAGTTTTCAACAACTGTCTTCCCTCAAATTAAGACAATTTTAGAAGGAAAAAGAAGAAGGGGACGGCCGAGAAGAACTTTTTTCGATCAAGTGAAGGAAAAAGTGGGAATCGTGACGTATCAAGAGCTATTATTTATTTATTTATTGACCGAAGCATATTACAAATTATATCTTGCACAAATTATACCCTTACACGAAAACCTGAAAGGTTTATCTGTGTGGGTGAGCCGTTCACAAGTTCAAACATGAATACAATACAGCAGTACATTATTGTTATATTAATTATTGGCACCTATTACAAAAATAAATGAACATTATTATTTATTGCGACATTCTAAATTTGATAGATATGGGTTTTGTAAGAAGAAATTTTTAAAATTACATTTGTATTCATAGGTCAAAAGCCAGGCGGAGGATAGAGAGAGGTGGCGATTGCTCCACCGACAAGAGCAATAGCTCTTAAATATAAGAAGAAGAAGTCACCTGTACAACATCCACGGGAAAAAGAAAGGATGAAATATTATATCAGAATTTGATTTATATCAGAACTTCAGTTTAGTTACACTTTTCTTACTTATTACTTAACCCTTTAACGATAATGCTATTCGCTCCTACTAATCGCTGTTGTTTATGTTTTGATTGTGCAATTTATAAGGTTGATGACTATCATAGCGGCGGAGAATAGCATCTATAATTGGTCCATTATTACAGAGCTACTAATCGATTACGTTGCGTTCGGCACTTATGCAAATGGAATGTCCATTTCATCGCCAATTACTGCGCTTTGTTGCTTTGTGTCTGATTACATTGGTTGTGAATGGTAAATTAGCAATCATCCGAAATCTTGGAATATTTACTTGGAGGTTACTTTAGAACAGCAAAAAGTATAAATCTTCTTTGTTATTCTTATTATTTAAGTATGTCAAAATAGTCCTCCTAACCGATCTTCGGCCATTGTGATGGATCTCAAAAGTGACTAGCTATGTATGCGGGAGATATGCTAGTACACAAGCTTTTCGCATAGGCAGCTTCGCCCGACTTATTTATTTTTTCCACGTGGAAATTCTATATTTTCTCTTACGAAAAAGAATTCTATAGCTTAGATTATCCAGTGACAATATAGTATTCTTTTAGTGAAAGAACTTCTTAAATAGATTCATTAGTTTTTGAGATGATTCATAGCAAACAAATATAAAAAAAATAAAAAAAAATCTTCTCTCTACATAATACAACTATCTGTGCCCGCGAACTATGTTTCGCCATATATTTTTATCCCGTTTTTGCATCATTTTTCATTGATGCTCAGCTCCTATTAGTCGTAGCATGATGTAATATAGCCTAAAGCCTTCCACGATAAATGGACTATCCCAAGCGAAAAGATTTTTTTCCAATTTTAATTAAAAAAAAAAAATTAATAACTATCGGAGATTAAAAAAATATTTCAACTTCAATCTTCGCCCACTTCTTTCTCTTAAAAATCGTAAGTTGCACATAGATTTTTATCCATTTCGTTTATCTCTTCTTAGTATTTTTTATGTATTCAACATTCAAAACACTATCACAGGCAACACCTAATAACTCACCAGGACCTATGTCGAATTGAATTGTTATTACGAACCAAAAATAAATCAACCTTTGCGTCGAAAAAATGATATATACGCCGATAAAACGACACCCCTGAATACATTGAAGGTTCCTCGCGACATCCCAGATTATTTATACCCGAGGCTACTTTACACTACTTTTGAGGTTTTATTGGGCGGGTGTGAAGATATTGATATACAACCATCTTACAAAAATATTGAGATAAGGAGTACAAATCCGAAAAAAATCATAACTTCCTATTATCTAATCTGGCGTCAAAATGTTTGTCCGGGAAACTTCAGAAATGATTCATAGATTTTGATGAATTTATGCTGATTGTATGTAGTTTAGTCCAACTTAAAAGAAAGTATGGTTAATAACTCGATTATTGACTTCATATTTATTATTGCGAGTTAAATGTTCATTAAATGTTGTGGTTTGTAAGTTCCATGTTTCTAGCAAATAGCGGAGTGAGATAATTTATCGACACAGGCTGGGTAACTATCCGGGCGAGTTGTCAGTGATGTCGGAGTGTGGACCTTACCTTGCGCGCCCATAAGGGCAGGGAGAACACCGGGGGGCTTTAGTGGGTTGGGTAGGCCTGGCACTTTGCCGGGAGAGCCCTACACATGTACGCCGTCTAGTAAACGGCAGGTACGGTGCTATCACGCATTTCCCCTCGAAAAAGGCTGGGTAACCATCCAGTAGATGGCGTTGCTTCAATATTTGTATGCCACAGTCTATTCTAGAAGGATATTAGCTCACATTTTAAGCAAAGCACATGCTGTAACTACTGATCCACAACAACGCGTTGCCGGGTCAGCTAGTGTAATAGATAAAAATAAATTGGATTCACATCGACCAGATTTTGTTAGTACAGTTTTGTTTCAAGTTTCACATCTTTCCGCAGAGATTTTAGTAATCGTGACCTTAAAGCAGTGGTGACACAATGTACCTAATCTAAATCCGTCTAATCTAAATCCGAAAATTCGTTATTATTGTCATTAATACGATACGTGAATGATTTTGCATGTCCACCTGATTCTCATCGCCGATCCCATATTATCTG
This sequence comes from Schoenobius gigantellus, assembly GCA_963935595.1. Lineage (NCBI taxonomy): Eukaryota > Metazoa > Arthropoda > Insecta > Lepidoptera > Crambidae > Schoenobius > Schoenobius gigantellus. The sequence continues at coordinate 35,071,693 of OZ012543.1, forward strand.
CTGCCTATTTTCCTTCCCGTCCTATAATACATAGTTGCTTTTTCTCCAACTCCTTCACTGTCCATGCAGTTAGACTGTGGAACTCTCCACCGGCAAACATACGCGACTGTCAAACATTGCAACTGTTTAAGAGGTGAATGAAAGCTCATTATCTATCTATATTAGCATATAATTATATTTATTTAATTCATTAAACTATACTCGTGTGATCTATTTCAATATTTTTTTGTCTTGTTTGTTTACACACTGAACTACCATTTTGTAGCAAACTCTATAAGTGACCGGGCTGCTGGAAGACATTTCGATAAGAAATAAGCAATACCTTTGTATTCAAGTATCTATGCTTTTGTTGCTGTTTTTGTGTGTGCGTACATAAGTTGTAAAATAAAATAATAATAATAAATATGGTTATTGTTAATGATTTTATCAAAATGTTATTATGGCAAGCGTTTAGGCAAAATGCGCCTTTTTTCACGAGGTGGAATGCTGTTGCGTAGCGTACCGGCGATGGCTTTGCGGGACTCTCCCTGCTGAATGCGGAGAATACCCACTAAACCAACTTCAATTTCCATCTTATCCATAAACAAGATGATCCAGGGTCTGGGATTTACTCAAATCGGCCGGGTCTTAACACCTACGGGAATTATCCTGAATATGGGGTGAAACAAAAAAAATCATAGACGGAATAAGAACCTGCGTCTTCTACATACAGCGATGACACCAAGGTGACATAGGCCACAGAGGTCATATAGAGCCTGTGTGAATTCACCATACCTTTTTACCTTATCATATCCTTGCTATAACATATCTAAACACTACACTGGTGTGAAGGTAGGGAAAATAATTTTTCTTACAACGGTGTGAAGTTGGGTAGGTACGTCGCGGAAATTACAATTGTATTGATATTTAGATAAATAGGTATCTACTGTCAAATGGGTGATCAACTTTCAGAACACTACACACACTAAATACAGGTATTAAATATAAAGTATTCACAAAGTTCTTCATATAACAAGTTTAGTCGCAGCAAACTTGCAAATTTTAATAATCTTCTACTGGCTACAAATTTCATCTTTAATATTATAATTGCTCTTCAGTCCTTTACGCAGACAGAAGGATTTTAAGGCGCTCAAGGGAACATAATAGTCTGAAGCTGCAGTGCAATTTTATACACTGAAATCTCGCTCGTATATTTAATTGTTTTATTGTGCCAAAATATTTTATATTTAAATACATATGATTTGATAGAAAGCTCTTTCGAATCATCCAAATTATTTACCTTCTACCCTAACCGCCTCCGTGGTCTTGTGGTGAAGACCACCGGGTTTAATTGGGAGGTCCGCGGTTCAATTCCCCATAAGGACATAATTTTTACTGCTAGTTTTGGTTATTGGTAAGATTTCTGAACCCGCCTGGCTAGCTACCACCGTCTTACTTAAGTTTGTCACCATATCAACAAATGTTAATAGCATATTGTTGCGTTCCGTTATTAAGAGCAAATTGTACACTCATCTTCAAACTTAATAAGAGTGAAATAATTTACCTTACTCTGCTAGATAAGAGATAAGTGTTTTAATATTTTTAGTGCATCAGCTTCGTGCAACTTCAACTAAAGGTTTTAAACATAGTCAGTTAATGATTATAGCAAAAAATAGAAAGTTTTATCGCGTATTCTCGTTAGACTAAATTCTTAATTTTGGTTAAGCTTAGCTATAAACCTACTCCTAAATGTTTATAAATACAAAACCTATAAATGACAAATGTTGGTAAATCGTAAAATAAATACTGAATTATTTTCTAGTTGACAACTTGTGATTTAACTCATATAACTGAACAGCGAAGTTTTCATCGCTTGAGGCGACCTAACGTAGAGTGGCTTTCTTGGGCTAATTAATAGCGACTGACTGCATTTGTTACTTCTGTGTTTCGTTCAGTCTGGACCAATTAGCGTTACTTAACAGAACGCTTGGTTTCCGTACTTTGTCACTTTAATAAAGTCTGCGTTACTTCTGAGAATGATAAGAATGAAACAGTGTGTTTTGTATGATATTGGCATTTGGCCTTTCCTTTTTTAATCAATTTTAGAAAACATTGATATTACTTAAATCCTGAACGTTACTAACAAAACCGCAGCAAAAAAAGTGCTTTGCTACCATTACTGCCCGTGTCTTGCGTTAATAATTTCTTGTACTTCAGCGTTGTAATATGCCAATTAATATGGCTGACAACAAGATTAAAAATATTTGTGATTGTACTAAAGTCTATGATTTATGGATTTCCCTGAGGGATTTCCTATGAACACTCAATAAGCTGTTTTTTTTTAATAAAAAGTGGCCAGTGGCAACGTATTCGCTTTTGAAATTTGGGTCTCCTCGAACGCATTTATGAAAAAAGTTAAAATCAAATAAAGTTATTATTACTGCAAATGCCATATTTACATCGAGTTTTATTTACTATTAAATAAATAACTAACATAAAACACAGATTTTATTTTTCAATATTATTTTAGGTTAGATTTGTAGGTACATTATATTAACTTGAACGCGGTCGAAGTATTTTTTTTTTATTGTCTATGATGGACTTATAGCATTCAGACAATATGATGAATGATTAAAAACAAACAAAGCGCGGGCTTTTGCATTTTGTTTTGAATGTCAATTGTTTTATCGACGCGAATTTGTGAAACATTTATTTTTAAATTATGTATATTATTATTTTTAAATGCCTGTTAGTATTTTTTTATGAAACTTAGTTCTAGCTATCGTAGAAAAAGTACTGTATGCAACGGTAAGAATAATGTCTTAAACTTCCCGCGCCTTTTATTACAAAACTCGGCAAGCCTATTGTTTTGTAACATTGACTCTTGACTTTTAAGAATCCTTATTATGTAACAAATACAATTATTTCATTATTGTCTTGGTTTAATAAGCATAAATCAACTGGTATAATGATAATTTCGAAGTAGTTGTAACTACTACACATAAAAAGAAGACTCGACCCTTTATTTTACAAAAGCGTTTATGATTGAAAATATAAATAAGTAGAATTAAAGCTCTATTACAAAAGAATTTTAATGGTTGGGGGTCCAAAGTTATTTTGATTCCAGAGGGTAGTAAACGTGACTTTCGTTTTTTTAAAGTAAAGATTTGGTTGTATAGATGTTCTGCTTTTGCCTTGTAAGTAATTAAATGACATTGACATCTAAAGAAGTAAAGAACCAATCAGTGATTATTATCACTGCATGTATCACTGACACTCGTGTTTACGTGCGTCGGTCGGTATTTAACTCAGAAAAATAACCAAAATTGTTCTGAAGTATTTAAATACACCTTGTTTGAATTTTTAACAATGGTATACCTCCTTATTGTTGAGTTAAGGTATAAATAATATTTTTGGCTTGAACTATTTTACTAAAATCTACTCGATTATAACCTAAATATTGATATCACAGTTGAATCGGATTAAGATTTTGTTTCTATCGTAATTAAAAGACGCCATTGCTTTTTAAATAAGCAGGTTAACAAGTAAACTATGGAAACAACAAAAAGATTCTTGTAGTTGTATCCACGAGGTGTAAGTAGTTAAGTATGTCTACTTAATTACTTACTCGTACATCTTGTTAATACAAAAAAAATACAAAATCAATTCAACCTAAGGGGGTTCACTACCGCTCTCGCGCAGAAAAGTGGCCGTATGTGAGAGAAATTGTCAACATTGTGCTTTTATGACTGCAAAAGACGTTTGTAAAGGCTGTCGAAAACTAATTTGTAATGAAAATTCAATCCCCTAAAACATAGAACTATCAACACCCCTGTTATAGAGCTTCTTCAGAATTTGCCTAAAATGTGTTCTTATTATGACTCATACACATTTCATACGACCACTTTTATCCTAAAATATGATGGTTTAAATATTAACCCTTAAGCACTGTGATATTGTTTTATATCATTGATACTGATATAGGTCTCTGAGACTCCCATATAGGAAAATGATAAAATTTAACAAAAAACTACCATATCATCAAAAAATTATTTATTAAACTTTTATATCAATCCTAAATTAATATTTAAACATTAATTTTAAAACATTTTAATAGTGACAAACAGTTTTTTTACGAACTTTTAGTAAAAGCATCACTTTCAGGCCCTTATTTACTTAGAAAACTATGAAAACAAAAAAAAATATCTCCCATAACTTACAAAAAATATTCTTCTATAACTAATCTTTGATATTAAGTCTTATAGTTGCATAATTCTAGAAATTACAAAAATGGCATATGTTAAACTTCGCTTAATTTTCTGGCAATGCAATTTACGCACGCTGGCTTAGAGCACTCCTTAGTCCGATCATCAATAGTCACACATACTGGAATATTTTATTTTAGCTTTTTACTTTCTGGGTTAAAGTTTTGGACCTTTTGAGGTTTGTTTGCGAAATAATGATTTTGATGTTTTCTGGGATGTGAGGTTTAGATAATCTATATATAAATGTTCAAGAATTAATCCTTTTGTAATTTGTTTTATGAATTCTTATCTTTTGTATGCTTATCCTGAAAAAATGCACGCATTCGCTAAAGCTATATCAAAAAATACCTAAAATATAGTGCAGGGCCAACTTCGTGATCTTCTTTTGAAAGTCATCTTGAAACATTTCCACGATCTCGACTGATTAGCACCAGCAGCAGATAAGTCGGCATCATGACGTTTGTCATCGAAATCATCTGAGTCACTTTTCAGCTCCGTGTCTGACAAAGTGCATTCAGAATCGAACTGGGACTTTATGACTTGCATAACAAAATTTTCTTCATAAACCGAATCTCTATCTTCCTCATTCAAAATCTATTTTTCTAATATGGAAGTTGAAGCTAGGCCTGACACATATGATACACGAAGTTGCAGTGATCGCGAAGTACGTTGTTATTCTAAATTCAGAAATCATACCATGACTTGTAGTAAAATCACACGTAGTCACATGATATTTTAAAAATTGAAACATTGATACTCACCTGAAAAGTGCGCAAAGCGGCTTCTTCCCTACGGTACGCGACGTACATACAAACTCGAAGGTAGAAAAAATTACGACACGCGGCTCTGATGATGTCGCAGATGTCAATGGGCGATGACTTACCATCAGGTGGCTCGTCTTCTCGTTCACCGCCTTGGATGACATAAAAAACAAGGTATTGAAACAAAAATATTTCATTTTAATGTAAAATAAACCTGTTTTAGGTTATAGTGAGTGGAGAAGCTACTAAACAAAGAAAACTTAGTGATTTGATTGCTTGTAGAACAAAACCATCAGAAGGTTCGTGCATATTAGTATCTATTTCAGCCCAATGTCACAATTACTAGGCATGAGGTGCCAGAGATAAAAAGTTTTATACAATATATTATTGAAGAATTAAACATTTGAGCAATAAGTGAAATAATAAATATTTCTTTTTGATGATAGGTACGAATACATTCATAAAACAGACAAAATAAATTTAAAAAGCATACATAGCTCAGACAGCACACTAGCGTAAGCTCAGATACATGGAGATATATATATATGTTGTGAAAGATCAGTAGTAGTAGCCAATCAAATTGTTGAAGAGGTTTAGCTACATACAAACAAAAAATATTTTACAACTATCGATAAGTTTCTCACTCCAATAAATTGTGTATATAATTTTGATTTACAGTTGGAACTCAGTGGAGAGCAAGGAAAAGTAAACACTCGGTAGGGATTTCCAAGAGTATGAAGTGCAGGCCCCAACTGTCCCAACGCCGAACATTGCTTGTTTTTAGAATTTGATTACCAAGAACTGGTTAATGTGCAAGAATCGGTAACTTATTGTTACCGATTCTTGCACATCAACAAAACATAGGCATTGAAAGATAAAAGACATCTTAACAACTACAATATAACAACTTGTTAAAGCAAACATAAGCGCATAGGCATAGCTAGAATTAAAATTTTAAATTCTAGCTAATAAATATAATCGTGGAGCGCTGAAACTTTCTATCAACAGTCAGCCGCTCACATCATTCTAAAAATACTATTAACATATTTACTTAGGTTACGCTACACCTTACGATTTAATTTTTTTGTCTGATCAATGCCCTAGAATAATGAGTAATGTGATGACTGGTACCTACCTATGGACCTACTGAATAATTTTTTAGCTTTACATTATTAGAATCTTTATTTTCAATAAAACCGGAAACCTTATTTTTTTACATTCATCCTTATACTTGTACGAGTAGGGAGTAGATTGCTATTAATCGTAGTTTCATTTCAACTTGGGCATTATTCCTGACGTTTTTACCTCCCAACTCGGCGTTACACTTAATTTGTCGCTTCCAGTAGACTGAGTTCGTAGTTAGCACTGAAGTTTTCGCTTGTAGCAGATAAAGTTAGCACCATTCGCCGGCAAATAATAGCTGCGACGTTATTGTGTGAATATTACTCGGCTAGAAATTAGTGATATTGTTAAACTAGACACGACGATATTCTTCAAGACTAGTCTTTACAATGACTTAATTTTAATACCTATTTTTTTAATTTAAAGCATATTTAATTTATATGTTGTATAACTTATTTTTTAGTACCTACCTCCCTATATTTGATTAATTTATAGAAACCCGATAAATAAATGATACTTGTATAAGAAAGCTTTTACTATTAAAGAAATTTAGGGACTGATGTTTATTGGTTCCTGTACAATAAACGTTGGAACTTTGGGATTTAAATAAATATATGAATATAATATCCTTTCCTTTTAAAGGGTTTCGTACCTCAAAAGAAAAAACCGAGCCCTTATAGGATCATTTCGTTGTTTTTCTCTCCGTCTGTCAAGATCTTTTTTCTCAAGAACGCGTAAAGATATCAAATTGAAATTTATACTAAATACTCGGGTTAAGGGTTTTTTTCAGCTGTGAAAATATTAAATTTGTAAATCGACGCGTTCAAAAGATATGACCGTTTATGTCGCATATTTTGTAAATTTTGCGAGACAAACATATATACCTACAAGGTAATCAAAACCGTTTGGATAGATTTGGATTAGAAATCAGACAGAGTGGGATCATACATAAATTGTTAGAAAAATGTAATATGCAAGATAGTAAGAAAGTGTCTACACTAATTAAAGTAAACTACAGCGTTAATACTGATTCAGAGGTGATAAATATTCCCTTTAAAGTGTTGATTGGCTTATTGCTTTACATAATCAAGAAACAGTTGACCTGATATTGAACGGGAACCCTTTTGGGTTCCCGTTGACCTAGAATTATAAGATTTGAAAATAAACAAGGCCTTATAGCTCACGAAAATCTGAAAACCGTAAATATGTAGTTAGGAACAAACATTTAATCACTTGAATAAAAGTGTTTAAAACTTATTGTTAGTACTCGTGCAAATAAAAGACAGACGAAAATCTTCTAGCATGTTTGCAATGCATTAAATCGTTGTGTGGTTATAAAATTGGTGACATGATTCTAGAAACTAAATAAATATCATTAACAGCTTTGATCAAACTAACCAAAACGACTATACGATTTCAGTGTATGTGGAAAAAATATCAAACAATAAAACTATTTTCAAGTGCATTTTTGGGGAAATAAATATTATGGAAAACAAAAAGTGGCTACTTAAGTGATTTCGACAAAGTGAAATTAGCACAACAGAAACTCGAAATTTCGATACGTAACCTTGAAGAAGAAATAGTCAATTTGGAGCCAATGCTCGCTAGTATGCCGTAAAAGGCTAAAATACTGTAAAACGAGTACGATTGTGTACCAGCTCGAATGTGGTCATTTAAGAATTATATTTTTTACTTAATATTATTAATTTTACATCTACAAATAAACTTCTTACAGAGCTCACTTTTTTAATTCCAACAAAGCCCGTTCGCGATATGACATTACTTTTGCGTACTTGTATAAAGTTTTCTTCTGTTTAAAACTTTCTGTAGGGGCGCCAAAAAAATATACGATATTCAAAGCTGTCCAGAAGTAAAAGCGGAGCAACCGTTTCGAAAATACGAATCCACTCCAATCTATCTCCCGATTGCGGGTCAAGTTAGTTAGTTACAGACCAATTCCGTATCGGCGCCTGCTTGCAGCTAGCGAAGTCGGGAATCATTAACTTGGCTTAAGTTTGTTACTCGGCCCCCGGCGAATAGTGCATCGGCTAAGGCTCTGAGCACACAAACAGAGAAAACGTTTCTTATCACCTACACATTGACAGAATTCGTCTTCATGACGTTTCCGTGCTTCTTTGACGATTTGTTGGGAATTACAAATGTGAAGTTTGTTTTTTGGATATGTATACTTTGTTTGACCCAGCCACGCGATGCTGTGGCTTAGTAGCTATTGTACGTTGGATCAATGTTATCATCATCATCATCACAGCCCATATACGTCCCCACCGAGGGGCTCGAGCCTACCCTATATTAGGGTGATAGGCCTTAGTCAACCACGCTGGCCCAGTGCGGATTGGTCGACTTCACATACATCATTGAATTTCTTCGCAGATGTATGCAGGTTGCCTCACGATGTTTTCCTTCACCGTAGGAGCAATCAATGTTATACCTACTACATAATGTAGTCATATTAAAATAAAAACAATGTCATACAAAGGGATACACAACAAATAGCTTAAAGAAATCTTACAAATCATTTAATACACAATAGTAAATTTTTAAGTCAATAATCACGATAAAACTATTCTATCTTTTTAGCTGGACCAAATTACATACAGTTAGCCAAATTTCATCAAAATCAGTCAAGTAGTTTCGGAGTTTGTCCCGGACAAATATGACACGAGATTTTTATATATGTTAGAGTTCCAGGGTCTATGGTAAATAACCAATAGCTTATTAATAACCAACACTGGTGACCAATGGCGAAAGTCAAAGGCAGAATGAATCAGTGCTATTTTTTTCTACTCATGCGGGAGTAGAGGCGGAGAATCCTCATGGATACCTGAACGACCAGCCGAACATATTATGTCGCACTCTTACTGACTAAACTCCTCCTTTCGCCTTTAACGCAAAGGAATCGGGACGGTGCAGCGCTGCCCTAGATTAATTAACCAAAGTGGGCCTGTCGCATCTGATGGGGACCTAAAACTTCGAGCGTACAGAAGGTACTCGTAGCTCAGGCAAGTTAGGGTTGGGCGGGGGGTCCATCGCCAGTGATTTCTTACGGATTTTTTTACGGAATGTGTCAAACTCAAACTCAAACTCAAAAATCTTTATTCAATATAGACCTTTACAGGCACTTATTGACGTCAAAATAAAAACATAAAAATCTTCAACCAAGAATCTAATTAACTAAATTATTTAATCCTTGTATGTGCACACACCCCAACCATTATTAAGATGTGTGCAAATACAAGTCAAATGAAAAAAAAAAAATTTGACTCTACACCTGTTCGGAAATTGGGAGAGCCTTCTCAAGAAGAACAGGCAAGAAACTCGGAAGGTCTTGTATTTTTTTTGTCTCCTCTTTTAAAATGCCAACATTACAATATTATATTTCACAAACATTTTTTTAAATAATATAGAAATGCCTGTCGGTGTGAGTGGAACAGTTACTCGAATGAAATTTATCCCACTATCACAAAGTGTTAACACCCTTTAAACGTCAATTATCACATTTTTTGTCAATCCCAAGCAGTTTTATCTGTCATATAATCAGACACTTTATAATATGCTTTTTTCATAAGTGCGCCCTTGATAGCGACTTTAAATTTATTCAAGTTAAGTGCTTTAATATTATTTGGGATTTTATTGTAGAAACGTACACAAAGGCCTTTGAAAGAATTATTAATTTTTTTAAGCCTAGTATTTGGTAACGCTAACATATTCTTTTGCCTAGTATTTACTGAATGAATATCACTGTTTTTACAAAACGAATGTATATTTTTATGAACATATACTATATTCTCGTAAATATATTGCGACGCGACGGTCATAATACCAATTTCTTTAAATTTTTCTCTCAAAGAGTCTCTTATTTTAAGGTTATAAATAGCACGAATAGCCCTTTTTTGCAGCACAAAAACAGTCTGAATGTCGGCAGCATTTCCCCACAGCAAAATGCCATACGACATCACACTATGAAAATAGGCAAAGTATACAAGTCTTGCTGTATCAACATCAGTCAGCTGACGTATTTTCCATACAGCGTAGGCTGCAGAACTAAGTCTCTTCGACAATTTATCAATATGTGGGCCCCACTGAAGCTTTGAATCTAAAGTAATACCAAGAAATACTACGGTATCCACAAGGTCCACATTTTTATGCTTTATGTTAACAGTGGTGTGAACCTCTTTAACATTGGGTAAAACAAATTTTATACATTTAGTTTTCCCTTCATTGAGGCACAAGTTATTCGCATTAAACCAGTAAACTATTCTTGAGATAGAACTATTTACATCGTCATAAATTTGCAATCGTCTTTTAATTTTAAACATAAGTGAAGTATCATCTGCAAATAATACAATCTCATGCCTGTCTTGTACAAAAGCAGATAAATCATTTATATATATTAAAAATAGAAAAGGACCAAGAATTGAACCCTGCGGAACTCCCATTTTAACCGAGGCGAGGTGTCTCCTTTAGCGTTAATATTTTTTGTGTGGATAAGAGTTACAAAAACTGGATAGAGAATTTGTCTCGTGTATACAAACCCTAATCCTCATTGGCCTCAAAAAGTTAATAAAATAATTCAATGAAGCTGCATTTTCTTTCGGTTAGTTCTAAAATTACCTGCTGAGTTTTGTTTGTTTTTCACTTCATAAACATATCGATCATGTCATTTTGATAGACCATCACAAAATCTTTTGTAAATAATAAGAATATAAGTGTACAATATTTTCGGCTGTTGTTATCCCGAATAAAATAAAAAAAATAAAAATAAAAATATGTCCGTAATATGCGTTAAACATCATAAGGTCTTTAATTCAACATAAGACATAGGTAAATATAAAGCTTCATTAAAATATAAGCATGATGACGCTCTTTGTGCAGACAAATACTATTAACTTCACAATAGATTCCGTACAGGCCAGTGTTTTTGTCTCGCAATATTGTATAAAGTGAGTAGAACCGGCAGCTTCGTGTAAAAGCTCTTTGAAAATTTTCCTACCTCAATGATGACGTCAGAGCGCCGCCTAAAATGCAATGGCCCATTTTGAAGCGGTGCATTTTTAAACGAGTTTTCTGGATTTTCACAACGCAGTATAGCAAAATAGATAGCGTCCTTCCAGCAGAACAACTGCGTGCGCATTGCTTAAAAAATCTTAACGACTAAATCAGTGTATTAAAAAACAGTGTAATGTGTCCGGTGATACCCACATGTATTTGAGATCAGTATCATACGGACATGTTATTTTTTTCCGGGCCAAGGTTCTCTTTGATAATGTAGTCATTAGCGATCCATGAACACCGAACAATTATAACCACTGCTTCAAAAGAGTAGTTTTAAGTTCTTCAGCAGTTTTGTGATTAGTTGTGTAAGTAGAGTTATTGAAAGAGACATGAAAACTCAATTTCAGTCTAATTATTTCAATTATACAAGCAAATTGGCGACATGGAAAATATTCAGTTCAGATTGTTTCATGTACACAACCGAATTGGTGACATGGATATTTTTACACTTCCCACAATGAAAACATTCTCATCGCCTGGATGTGTAATGTATGATTGTATAACAACAATTAGTATAATATTCATATATAATGCCAAATCATATAATTTTGTTTAATATATCAGTCATTTCTTATAATAATCAGATGATATAATTTCAAATGATATAACCTTATAACGCCTAACAAACTATTCGTATAAAATTGTTTAATATAACAATTACTTAAAATAAAATTCTCTTCATTACAACATTCAAAAGGTATAACATTCATTTTATCGAAAATCAGTTAATATACTCGTACAAGAACGTTGTATAGTAGTCTAACAATAAATTAATGTAAAAGTCAATTCATAAATATTTGTTTACAATAATAAAGTTGAGTTCAGTTGAGACCCTTTCCCATGCGAAGCAAGCAAGTATACAGACAAGCCAGCAAGCATGCAAACAAGCTTCCACCATGCAAACAAGCATGCAACATGCAGTTTGGTGTTACAATGTCTTACCAGACCTAACCTACAGTTTTATATTTATTTTATTTATATATAAAAATAAATTATAAAATTGATCTTTATAGTAAACAAATTTATATGAAATGGTAAGTATAACAAATGACGATTATATAAAACGTAATTAAATCAAATTACCGTTATATTTCATGAGTTTTATTTGAAACAATTTTAGGTAATGTTATGCTAAATGCTATTAAACAAAATGTTTAATATATTTTTCAACACACTTCCTCATAAAGTGGCTCTAATCCCATGGCAATTAGGCACATAATGACACCTATAATCAAACTGTGTCTTTTTCATTACTATTATTCACGAGTGAGTAATAGTTTTTTTTTTAATATTATTGGTTGAGTTACGCTTACACTTGCGCTAAAATGCTATCCGCGAAAAGCCCAAAAAAAAGAAACCTCATTTTTTAGTCTATGGCCGATGCGCGCGCTTAGGAAAACTGATTAATTTTTCCCGCCATTACGAAATTTATTAGTCTATGGCCGATGCGCGCGCATAGGAAAACTGATTAATTTTTCCCGCCATTACGAAACATTTTTCACAACTCGTCTCGTTTTCTCTTTTGAAGTTATTTAGTTAGTTATTAATTAAGATGTCTGCAAATACAATTTATGAAGAAAATGATTTATGTTGTACACCGCCCGATATAAGATGTGAAGCCCAGAACGTTATGGAAAGTTTACTACCAGAAAACTCAAAGGAAAAATATCTATTAGCGTACCAAAATTTCATACAATGGCAGAACAACAAGAATACGCAGTCTTTTTCAGAAAATGTGTTCATGGCGTACTTTAAAGAATTATCTTCTAAGTACAAACTTAGCTCTTTGTGGTGTATTTACTCAATGTTAAAAAGTACAGTCCGAACAAAGAATGGAGTGGACTTAAAAACATACTCGAATTTGTCAGCTTATCTAAAGGGACTATCTGATGGATTTAGAAGCAAAAAATCAAAGGTTTTATCATCTGATGATATTGAAAAATTTATTAAAGATGCTCCAGATAACCAATATTTGGCTACAAAGGTTAGTTAAATTAATTTTAGTTAAATATTTAATAGCAGCTTGTGTTGTGTGTTGACCTTAATTATTGTTTCTTTTGTTTCAGGTTGCTTTAATATTTGGTGTAACTGGTGCCTGTAGGATACAAGAATTAACAAATATAACTGTAAAAGATATAGAGAACCATGGCCAGATGCTTTTAGTGAAGATACCTATCACGAAAAATAAAATACCTAGGTCATTCACCATACACGGTCCATTCTATGATATTGTTAAGAAGTATGAAAGTTTGCGTTCGCCAAAAACAAAAAATGACCGTTTCTTTCTAAATTACCAGAATGGTAAATGTACCTGTCAGCCTATAGGTATAAACAAATTTGGTTCTATGCCTAAAGAAATCGCTAAGTTTTTGGGTTTAGTAGATGCTGAGAGCTACACTGGACATAGTTTCAGAAGAACTTCAGCTACATTGCTGGCAAATTCAGGAGCTGATATAAGGACTTGGCGCGACATGGCGGGTGGCGATCTAGCAATGTAGCAGAATCATACGTAGAAGATTCCATACAAAACAAGAAGGAAATTTGTGCAAAAATCACAAAAAGAATTAAACTTGATTCTGAGACGCATCCTACTGGCGAAATACCAAGTACGTCTAATGATTGGATTTCACCTACCTACACGAATAATGAACCATCACAAATAACAATAGAACATGAAAGTATTTCAATAAATAATCTATCTGATGAGACCGCTATGTCATCAAAAATAGTTAATTATAATTTTACTAACTGCACATTTACTAATTGTTTCTCTAAGTAAACTTTTTATCTACTATGTAAAATGGTTTTTTATTTAAGTATTGTTTTATTCAGAAGTGTGTTGAAAAACGTTGTATGATACACGTGTGTATTGATGGTTACCGTCCTCGGCTTCTTAAGACCCTCGCCTGACGGCTCGGGCCTCAATGCGCCTCAGCGGTAATCACCAACATTACACACTTGTACCATAATGTACTAAAATAGTCGATATGTTAAAATTATGTCACGAGTTGTTATATAAAACGTTTATTATACAATATGAACTTAATTGAAATGAAAATATATTAATTGACGCGCACCCTCATCGCCTACGCTCGAGAGTTCCAAGATGCAAGGCAAGTGCAGAACCGAACGAGTCTACTGTAAAATTCTATACTCTGTATCCATAACACCAATGTCTAGTACGACAACAGTTGATTAATTGCCGACGACGTCTTGCGCGTCCCTCCTCCTGATTGATTACATTGTAATCTTGTTTGTGACTTGACTGATGTCGGGTGTTGTATCACGGCCATGTTTTTCATTTTTTCCCCTTGCGATAATTAGCAGCCTCGATCCAATTTGACTCCTAATTCCTTTCTCAATTGTTCTCAGGACACTGACGACTAACGCGAAAGGGGTATTTTGATAGGTCGCTTTATTTGTTGCATTTGCAAGCATAATATGTTACAATAGCATTTTTTTGAATAGTCTTTCTTAGAATCAAATAACTCTTTTCTATTTTACAATTTTAGCACAGTGGAAAGTTAAAAAAAAACCTATACCGAAATGCAATAAGTCACTGTCTTTTTTGTATAGTAAATAAAGAATCAAATAATAAATAAGAATTATTAATTTTCAAGTTCATTAGGCACCCGGTTTGTAACTTGCAGATGCATCGCATAAATATAAGCTCAGACCTGGGATTCGAACAGAAGAACTTAAAGCTTTTTTTTAATTAGTTATAATCACCACAGACTCGTGGTCCGTGCCTTTGTTATTTTCATTTCCTTATTGATCTATTGTGTTCTTATGTATTTCCGACTACTCTTATATCTAGGGTGAGTTGCGCATCCCCTAAAATTGAACTATTCTACATGTTCTTATGTATATAATCAAACATATACAGATACACACACATAATATGTACATACACATATGTATATACATACATACACAAAGATATATATATTCACATATTCCCAAAACATTATATACGGTACATTTATTTCACTATGGATATATCAATTTTAACTATTTAATTAACTATGTCTATACTTATATCAAAATTTAATGTTTAATCTTATAACTTTGCTAAGATTGTGGCTAATGGGACTACCTCTAGAGGGATTCGGGTTGAGGCGGTTCATTTTCCGCACCTATGTCGCTGCGCGTGTCTGGGCTCTGACAGCCATTTTCATGTTATAATCGACGACCTCGTGATCCGTTGCCGTTCTGGAAAAGGCTATGAGGCGTCTAATGGCATCATCCTCCTTCAGCTCCCGGTAGTAATAGGTGCAAGTCACCGCGTGCCTTGTTATGGCGACCACCGCGTGAGGGACACTGTCGTGGACTGGGTTCTTTGGTTCCGCTCCTCTGAGCACAACCACGTGGTCGTACGTTAGCCCTTATGCTTCATGGATCGTGAGCAACCTAGACTTTGCCCCAGTGCCGAATCCATCCTTCCTGTGCACTTCTTTCTCATCTTGAATGAAAGTCAGGAAGAGAGTATTGGAGTCACACCTTCGCAGTCTCGCTCCCGAAGCCATTCCGCAAGTCAAGGACCTCAGTACTTGCCGGGATGTGTAAATGCCCTCGTAGATGTCTTGGAGAGCGTACACCACATCCATCGGACTTCGGTGTGTACAGAGGAGCTTTTCGGTAATGGACGCAATGGCAGCAGGACTTTCGTAACACATTTCGAATAGGTCGTTTCTTTCGATGAAGGGGATCTGGTTAGTGTCTGCCATCAGAACCAGTTCCTTTGCTCCGGTCAGCCTTGATGCCATCCATAACTATGGCTCCAAAATGGACCAAGAGAGCCTCGTCCACTAAAAGGCGCTTTGAAGCTCTCGCCCCATTGATCAGGACCGAGGCAATTGTTCTTATTTCCCCTTCGCGACCGCCCCTAGACGAACGAACTTAAACCTTAGAATACCTTCCTGCAACTGCAGTATAATAAGTAGATATTTAAAATAATGACTTTTTCTATCAGACTTACTGGAAAGTTTATATCACAGCCAATGTAATAGTTATCAGCGTCCTAAAGTATACCTTCCGGTGAAAAATGGTGTATCTATTAGTTACTTGCAAATACTAAAGACATTATATTGTTCTATTTAAGAAGCAATTTGATTAAACCCTAAATTAAAAAAAAAATGTACGCTCTAAATTATAGAACTCATTATCATGAGAACTACTCGTATTTATACATTAGGTAGTAAAGCATTTCGGTTTTCTTCTCTAGATTGAAATACAATTATTGTTGAATTCAGATATAAGGCATGATTGCAGAATTGATGGTCAGCATATTTAAACAAAATAAAGCGGAGCAGTGCGACTCTGCGATAGATTGATCTCACTAGAGCTGCGGCGAGCACAGACTTCGTTCGGGACAGAGTACAGTCGTTGAAATAAATCAAAACGTCCATTATACCAACTTTAAATGGTAAACCGATACAATGGCCATTTCTTCAAAAAGTTCTTAATCGATCTACAATGTTAGTGTGTTTCAATTTTAGCTGGTCTTGAGTATATGAATGAATAAAAATGTTAATAAGAACTGAATCAATAAAATAAACACTTGCGAATTCAGTCATAGATTTTTAACATAGCGATTTATAGGCAATACGCAAGCTACTGTTATGTAGGTAATTAGCAACTGACTTTAGTTTATACTTAAATAACAACAAAATAATAAACAGTAAATAGCCCATAATTATATGTTCTTTTCAAAGTCACAAGTCACACATGAAATAAAATAATAAATTAAATATTATCGTGCCTGTTCACCCTGACAAAAACCATTCTAAAAACAAACAAAGGCTTTTTATAATAACCTAACATTGTTTCAGTTAGTTTTACTTCATGATACGGTTGTTTGTTATCTACAAACACTAAGTAAGAGGGGCGTACGCCGTACAGGGACATCTTTTGTTAAATCATCAACATAGTTTTTCTCTAACAAAACAAAGGACACTAATAAATTGTTTGCGTGAGCAATCCATCTTTTGCAGACAAAATGTCCTCTGCTACTTAATGAAACGTATCCGAAAGTTTTGGATTTGGAAAAGTTGAATCATTTGATGTGAAGGTCGCAATAACAAATCTTTTGTGCCCCTGATGCATTGTTCGTTTGACAAGGTTTTTTCGCTGAGGACAGTGATATAAGAAAAATCTTTATGAGAAGTTAACAATGCATCGTCGCTGTTCTAATTGCAGTAATTTCTAGACTTTTTAATGACTCATTTCTTAAAACAAATCGTATAATGATTTGGTTAGCTCATTTGCCATAGTTATTATCAACAACTTCATAAAACCGTGTCACGAAATTCATTATCATTGAAGATTTCTAGTGAAATCTACCAAAAATGACAGAAGTTTTTCAGATTGATTGAATTAAAAACAATTTTATGGGTAGTATTTAATTGTACCTCGATTCATTCCTGATTTCTACTAAAAATTCGCCTTTGTTTCAACAAAAAATACTAATTGTGCACTAAAATATGCTTCCTAAAAAATTTCATGATGAGCACCTATTTAATAACGGATAGTATTTAACTGCAAATCAAATATCTTCCTTTTGTATAATTATATTAATAAAAAAATAATAAACTATTTGCCCGAACAAAGTGAAATGGGTAGAATTAGGTAAGGGAAGGTAGCCTAAAACGGGTAGGCCGCCTAAAACGGGTAAGTACTCGTACGCTGCTGTATCAAGCGTTAGGGTATTTGTGTTCGTGTGCCGAGATTTCCCGAACGTCGACGAACTTCGATCAGTTTCGCTCGGATGCCGGAGTCGTGTAATAGCGTAGGTGTATGCAACGAAAGTTTTTTAGTGACTTTATTAAAAAAAATAAAGGTAAGTGTCTTACGATTAGTCAAAAATCTTTATACGAATCATGCTATTTGTGTTACCATCTTATTTTAGCACTATTAAACATTAAATTAAGGTAGAAAGTTTACCGGTATTACCTTCCAATTCGAGGTTATTGTAATTTTGCATAAACATGTGCTCTTGGGCAAAACGAGTAGGGCAAAACGGGTACCTACTACCTACCCGTTATGATATAGAAAAGTGTGAAGTTCATCTTATTTTGATTTTTCTTTGTTAAAGATTCAAATTATTTAAAAATGTTATGGTTAAATACTGAATTTATTATAAGTAGGTTAATTAACATTTGTTACATTTGTTTATATATTTCTTTATTTAGAAAAATATAAAGTGAGTTAGTTTTCAATGTAAAAAGATTTCTGAACAAAGTTTCCTGCAAAAATATGTTACAATTTCAGTGTTTTACTAATTATAATATACACATGTTATAGCCTGTCCAAATATGACTCTATCCTAAGCATACCTGTTTTGCCCGAAGGGGGTTACCCGTTTTAGGCACACATGTGGGCAAAACGGGTTTTTAAAAGGGTTTTGTATTCATCTTATTTAATAAATATTTGATATATGGTGCCATCATATTATGTTTTATTTTGATGCTCGATAAATATTCTATCTCATAACGTAAAAAAAATATTCTTATAAAGGTAATTTATAGATTTTATTAACCATTTCCTTAGCTTACCCATTTTAGGCCACCTTCCCCTACTGGCACTGGCCTTTGCCGGGTTACGCTCGCTTCACTCACTCGGCTCGTGCGATGTGGTTACAGTTCTAACCATTTTTAGGGCGGGGGAATCTCTTTACGATTCCAAGGGGCTAAGGACGTCCGCTTGGACTCGGGTACACCAACGGCTATTCCGCCGGTGCCCCCCTACCTGGCTAACCCACCCTCAGGGAACAGGCTCAGAAGTATAAACTAGCTGGTCACAGTTCTTACCTTTTTTTAGAGCGGGAGAATCTCTTTTCGATTCGCAAGGGACTGAAGCTGACAAGGTTACTCCTTGGATAAGCCACCGGTAAAAACCCCATACCCGGCTAAACTACCCTCCGGTGTCGCTCCGCCCCCGGTGGAGGCACCCTCGGGATCAGACTAGCCATTTCTCCGAGTCCGAACGCATTCCCTGGGAACATGCCCAGCGGTGTCTTGGTAAGTTAACTATAGGTGGGATTGCAAAAATTATTTCTTAGTTGAACTAGGTATAGTTCAATGAAGGGTATAAGTTTCATCAAAATCGGTTCTGTAGTTTTTGAGATAGATTAATTTAAATAATTAAGAAATATTAATATTTGATTTAAGAATCTCGCATTTTTATCCTTCTTAAAAAGGGACAAAATACCCTTGCCGGACCTGGAAGGAGAGAATCATAGTTCAACTCGTAAAACGTGGGGTGCATCTAAGATGCTACCAAACAGGTGTGTACCAAATTTCAGATCAGTCTACAGGAAGGGGGTAAAATTTAAATCCTTTCAACCCAACAACAACAGAGTATACTGAATAAAACCGTTTCATTTTCTTTTACAAAAATAAAACCAACTTCAAAACCACTTACAAGTCAAAAATTATAAAAGAACTCGCACAACATCACATTTTTCTATTGTTGTCGGTGCCAAGCGATGATCTCCTAGAAATTCTTTAAACTTAGCACTGACTTTAAAATAAAAATGTATTCATATATTATTTTTAAATATTGAGTGGTTTTGAAGTTGTTTTTAAATTATTTGTAAAAAAAATATTCATGTCTTTTTAATACCAGCTCACGGAAGTAACTTGAGAGAATACAACTAAGGGTCAATATGTGCCAATTATATTTAAAAACTAACCTCTAACTCCTAAGAGTGGAGGATCTTTCTATCACCAGCTCGGTTCATAACTACCAGATGCAAATACCTGAATGATCCCATCATCAGATCCTAAATTCATGATCATGAGTCTACCTGGGAAGTACTCCTTATAGTATACATCCCTTTCAAAGAAAAAATAATTAAGACATACATAAAAATAAGGAATTACCGGCGAATCTTTCCTTTTTTGAAGTTTAGGGAATGAGAATGGGCTAATGATATAATAGTCAAAATTGATTAAGAACAAAGCAAACCCATACTAATAAAATGATTACTTTTTCTTTGTAATTTTGTAAATTGCTCAAATACTAAGCAAACTTACATGCTCAGTTTTTGAGCAATTTTCACGATATTTTTAACAAGCTATAAAGAGGTATTTGATTCCTTCTCTTTTGCTCAAGTTGAAGTTATTTATAATTTAAGTGGGTATACATAAGGCGTCAACACAGTATGTTGAAGACGAAGGTTTGAGTCCTGGCCGGACTGAAAGGAGATGGCCCACGCCCCATAAATGGTTTGCCCCACCAAAAAAAAAATCATGCGTCGCGATGAAACTTTTATATTTTGGTTGGTTTTCCATCCTAGATTGATAATAAATTGTATTTTTAGCTATATGTAGCGGTGTTCTAGCAATCTGAGTATCATAACATTTCACTAAAAATACCGGCATAGGTTATGTCTATGTAAAATATACCTATTCTTTCAATAAATATTGGAATTACTATTTGGAACTGGTGTACCTGCTGATTTTTTACACGAAAGGGAAGCTCTTGGTCTTCATATCACCTGATGGTAAGTGACGATAAGCGACATTGCGCAACTGAGATACCACAACGAAAACAATTTCTTCACTTTTCACTCACGAAATATTAAGATAGAAAGTGGCAAATTAACTGAGGATTGAAAACTCGAATCTATGTAGACCGAATTTCTAAAAGAATTACAACAAGAACTCCATGAAGGCACAAATGACTCCACAACGAAGCGAAGAACGTCACATTACGAAACGAAACAAAATACAGACTCCGTGTTCCGAATCAAGCTACTCTGCGCTATTAGCTTACAACTCGGTTCGAATTAAAGCGATTAAAACGATGCACATGAAAAAAAGGTAGTGCAGTATGTGCACAAATATCAAAGTCTTGACATTTAGACGGCTTGAAATGAAAAATATAATTTCACATTTATGAAGTTTGAGTCGATAAAAACTTACTTTATTGACAATTCTGCATGTTTAACTAATGCTGCAACTCATATTATGTCACAAAATGTATAATATCGCCGTATTCAATTCGGATGCGTTTGTACTGAGCGCAATGATAATAATGTTTGCGCATTTCGGACCACGGAGATAATAATGGAACTTCACATATAATTCAGACTGCCGCAACGCAAATGCAACTTTCAAATTATAATTTTTAAAACCCCGCTAACTACTACATTTCTGTATATAGCAAACAAAATTATAAATCTTAAGTAATTTTAACACAATATTTATGTCCAGGTCTCACAGTATTTTTCTCTATTCAAACATGAAATGACTCTGGGGCAATTTTGGGCCATCTCCTTTTCTTGTATTGATTTGTATATTTTTGGTACTCGTATTACTTCGTAGGATACTTCAGGCTCACCATGCGATAGTGACGTAGCTTAAATATAGATATTATGGCAAACATTTCCCAATTATATGATAGCTGTTGATATGTTTATTTGCGAGAAGGGCAGTTGAAGGAATACCAAGCTATTATTAATCTTCTGATAACTCACTAAGGCTTAGAATCATCCGCAACTTCCAAGATGAGTTGGTCGCAAAAAGGTCCATTGGTTTTTGACATGGGTTTGGCAGTTAAGAAAGCTTCCCTACTAATGTGCTCAATGACTCAGTAAGTGTTTGCCAAGGTAAAGAACTTTGGTTATGTGAACATTGGTTTGCCAATTTTCATGTTCCATTATAACCTCAAGACGCTCGCTTCTTGTCCATTTCTCTGGTAGCTAATTATAAGCGACCCTTTAAACAAAATTATGATGTTCATTATGTTTGAAGGTTGATATACTAGTGACGAAATTTTCATGTAGAACTACACATCTACTGTCTCCACTCTACCGTTAAATTAGAGGTATTAATAACGTGTTCACTAATTAGCTCCACGCTTAATCATTTAGGAGTAGTAATATTCTCATTTCGTTAATGTTCTTATTTGTATGAATGTAAGTATGTTCAGCAAGGTAAAAAAAAAATAACTATTCACGATCATGTTTGTCAGTATTATTAAGGTAAGAACTGAATTAGTAATTTTTATTTACGACTTCGGCTGCTACAGTTGTAAAATTGGCTTAAAGTATCAAATCGACGGTCAGAAACTCAATTGTCGTAAGGGACAATGTATAGGTTTTCAGGAAGACCAAAAAACCAAAACAAAAAAATTCAATTCTTTATAACTTTTTAATTTGTAAAGCTATTTAAAAGATGTCTTTTACAAATATATTTAAAATTTAATCCTCTTTTACTTGAGATTGCTAAAAAAAGTTACAAACAAATAATTACAAAAATAGTGACCCTTACTTCTAAGTAAATTTTGTAATTTGTCACTTACGTCCACAAGTAAATATTAACTGAATGGTTGTAATGATCAATATAATATTGCTAGCTATAAAATTAAAGTAATAAGTGACTTCCATTATTGAAAAAATGATGTAAATGTAATTGAGCTGTGTAATATTTTTTGTTATTTGTAATTTAACCATGTTACAGGATCTTAAATTTTCACGTCAACTTTTAACTTTTAAAATATGTTGAGCAATACTTTTGCTGAAGAGGTAGGTAAGTATTCATACTTTAAAGATTAATTAATCAGTCAATCGTTATTTCTTCAAATAATTAAGCAATATTTTAATAAATAAAACAGTTGTATCTTTTATTTTTTTTACCTAGGACCGGCCTAGGACACGGTGAGCGATCACCGAATGTTAAGAGGCGCATTAAATCTTAACATAAAAGCGGAAAGGTATCGACTGGTGAAGTCTGCGCTCCGTCCCGAAGCCATGCAGATCCAAAACCTCGAACGAACCTCGCTTTCAACTCGATTTGTAAATCGCTTTGATTGCCTGGAGGACTGCACGGGTGTGGACATTTATAATCACAGGGTTGTGGAAGCTGTCCATATGGTGGGTGCAGTTTTGCAAACCCAGCCGTACTAAGCAACGAAGTAAGATCTCGGAACTGACAGCTAAGCTGATGGAGGAAAGCCGTGGAATGGGTCGGCAGTCTTTTGAAGATTCTCGTCGGCGACACAATAAACAGATCTTTAAGTGTCGGACTCGCGACATTCGCCGATTTAATACGGAACGTATTAAAGAGGCCATCGAGCAGAACAAGGGCTCCAAAGTCTTCGTATTAGATCTGTAAATCGGTCAGAGTCTGCTGACGAAGCTGAAGACAGAGGACGGCAGAGTCATTAGGTACATCCCAATCTGAGCTTATGGCCGAGATCAAACGCCTCTACAGACAGCTTTACGCAACATCACAGACAGCTGTTATTCAGGCTACAGACCTTACAGCCAAATTGACCCGGCACTATACCAAAGACATCCCGGACGTCAGCCTGTACGAGATTAGTGTGGCTGTTAAACAGCTTAAAAACAACAAGGCGCCGGGTGATGATGGAGTTACAGCCGAACTCCTAAAAGCGGGTGGACTAAGACTTAACAGTCCGGAAAGCGCTGCAGCGGCTATTCAACTCCGTCATACTCGAGGGCAAAACGCCGAAAGCATGGCACAGGGGCGTGGTGGCACTTTTCTTCAAAAAGGGCGACAAGGCCCAGTTGAATAACTACAGACCTATCACGCTCCTGAGTCATGTTTAGTATTTTTCTTCTACTTACCTTTTTTATTATTATCATAATATTATGTACAAGCCTCGGCAAACATCTTGAACATTTTCACATATAATAAACACATGTGCAGTAAAAACTTTTGAACTAAATACTGCAACTGCGCATGTATTTTTTATCTGTGAATGTTCAAGATGTTTGATGGGTCATAAAGCGCAGCGTCTATGGTTTCAGCTATTATTAATTAGGTGGGATGCGTAGATATAAAATATCTAGTGAATAAGTACCTTAAAAAATAGAAAATAATTACAATATTTATGGAATTTACTACATCAGTACCTAAGGTTTATTTTTTAAGATCTTAAAAAGAAACTATAGTTTCTTTTTTCGTGAAACTTTAAGGACAGAGATATTTATTTAAAGTCATAATGTAGTAAGTAGTAGGAGACAGTGGAATTTACTACATCAGTACCTAAGGTTTATTTTTTAAGATCTTAAAAAGAAACTATAGCTTCTTTTTTCGTGAAACTTTAAGGACAGAGATATTTATTTAAAGTCATAATGTAGTAAGTACTAGGAGACAGTAGTAGAAAATGAAAATGGTTAATGTTAGGTCATTTATGGGACTTTGAATTTTATGTCTTATGATGTAAGAAACAAATTAAATCTACGAAGTGACATAACGTTTAATATAATTGTAAAGTATATAACGTTTAATATAATTTACAATGGTGTAAGGGAAAAAAAGAAAAGCTTGAGGTACTTACGCCAAATTTGTTGAAGTGTAATAAAAAGTGGAAAAGGCACATGGGACACTTATTTGATTTTGTGTATATTGTAAAGGACATAAGGAAAATATTAAGCTATTTACATCAAATATTTAATTTCAATTGGTGTTTACGCCAAAAAATAATATTATTTTTTTATTATGAGTGCTTTAAGTCACTTTATTGAAAATTATCATTAAAAATATGTGGGTCTTAAGGGCATTATTTGTAAAGATCGCTAAGAATGAAATATACCATTCGATAGAGGAGAAAAAGTTAAGTAGAATGGTGCAAAAATTTTTTTATATTCATATTTCCCTTACGCCAATTGAGTTTCTGACCGTCGAAATCCTATTTGTGCGTTTCTGGGGACGCATTTTTGAAACAGTGAAATTCAAATTCGTATTCGAAATCGTAAGATTCGCATTCGAATTACCAAATTCACTATTTTTGAAGTTTCATTCAGTGAATTCTGCAACGAGTGGTCCTACCCAATCATTGATTTCTACTAGTACAATATACGCAACGTCATATACGAGAAGTTCCTATTTACATGCGATTCATCGCTGGTTTTTGAAATAAATAAGCTATTACAATGTTATTGCGTACCGGATTTTATTTTTTCTGCGTGTAACGGTTTCTAACATAGGATTTATTTTTAGAGTCTGACACACGAAACATGAGTTCGGAAAAAAGCGGCAAATTCAAAAATTCTAGCTCTGGTAATACTGTCTGCAGAAGTTAAAATACATTTTGATACTTGAAATATTCTAATATTTTTTTATTTATGTAGTAATTTAGAATGTTAAATTTGTGAAAGGATTATCTTTTTTTCCTTGAATATAGTAGGAAAAAAGGAGTTAATACTTTTTTAAAATTAAATATTAGGTAATGTTTAGTTTCAATGAACTTCCAACAATGAACCTTTTATAAGAAATCGCTGTATTTGGATTTCATGAATGTTAAAATTACTTAATATCTGTAATATTTCGACAGAAATTAAGAAAAATTATGAAATTGTTTATTACAAAGTATCAAAATCACCATGTTGAACTAAACTACATGGGGACATTGTATCAGTGTTGCTACTTGAAAAAATGTCAGGTTCATGTTTCGTGTGTCAGACTCTATTGACAATACTGAATTCGAGTGATTCAAAAATCTTAAAAATTGGAAACAGTAGAAAATAATTTCGCACGTGATTTGTATTCGTGTTCGAATTCAAGATTCATTTCTAATGATTCAATAATGCGTCTCCTGTTCGTTTTCTATCGTTCGTATTCTATAAAATGAGTTCTAAGTGAAGTCTTGATTATTCAGTCGTTAAAAAATGTCTCCTTTGTTAAAGACAATACACCAATATCGCGACAATGTATCACATTCTTGTGGATCTTCTTTTACTTACTACTACATTTTATAGGGGGTTGAAATTCATTGCTTCTATTCATCAATGACAGTAATGAACGATCCCTTTCTGTTTCCTATTACGGCCGACCCAGTAAAGTGGGCTTTTTATTGCTTCTGTGATATACGTATATAGAATGTTACAGACAGAAATGAAACACTTCAGCCTTATTAATAAAAATCGCCTATTCCTTCCTTAATCCGAACGTACTCTCGGAGTAGTTACTACCAGTTTAAGCTAGGAGTAGCTTTGTGTTTATAACATTATTAATAAACACGAAGTAAGCTTAGACTAACAAAGCCTTCCTTACTCTCGGATTAACGCGTATGTTATGGCAACCCTTGCAATTTAAAAGTAAAAAGAATGAGTCGGTGAACGATTTGAGCATCGTGTGACAGACAGAAATACATGGGATGACAGTTTTTTCTGTTTTTTTCACCTTATTCAGTTTGACATTGTCTTTCAAGGTTATTTTGTGGTTATTTTGTTCGCGATTTGTGATCGCAATATTGCAAAAACATGACATTTTCAATTTCTTCGATTTCGTCGATCAACATCGAAATCATCTAAATAATGGTCACTTTCCATTTTAATACAATACAAAATTAACCACACCAACAATAAACACAAATTCGCTCAATTCGACTGTGAAAAATAAAACGGTCGCCATCTAATGACAAGATACGTGTCAAAGTTGACAAATTATATAGATTTACGCAAAGACAACGCTACTCCAACCTTAATCTGTCGCTAAACTAGGTAGCTAGCAGGTATAGCATTTACTCCGAGAGTAGAGTTGGATTAGCTTACTCCTTCCCTACTCCGTGTTTATTAATATAAAAAATGTTTACTACTGACTTAATACTCGGAGTAAAGTTACTCCTGCCTTAGTCTACGTTTATTAATAAGACGGAGTATTTATGAATTGAAGTTTTATTTCCATCCATTTTGGCACTACGACAATAAAAACCGAAGGAACTGAGAATGAAAAATCTAATTCTAATAAGTCTTAATAAGTCTAATTAGTCTGTCAGTTGGACTAGTTATAAGATAAAGCTAATAAATGTTATGGATCGGGGGCCTGCTACGTCAGAAGTTAGAAGAAAGTATACGTATGGTGTCATATGACATTTCAAATCCATGTATCTTTACAAGTAAGTGTCAAGTGATAACGTAAAAAAAGAAAAAAATACATGTGTGATATTTTTTAGTAATCTACCAGACGCAACACTAAAATTGTCCGCTTCCCTATTGTAATCCTGCACTGAAGGACCACGTGTGACGTAACAGTGACATTTGTATTACGAACGCCATTGGTAGATTCGCGGTATTAAAGTGTACCACTATCATAAGTTTTTATCAATTTGAAGGTGACTGCGTAAATATTTATGATGTGAAAACTTGGACATCAGCGCGGTTACACGTTGAACGTAAAGTAGTCGTACAATGTACGTCACAGGAAATGTCAGACCATATCATGTGTCAAGATAGTTTTCCTTCAAATATTGCGATAGTTGCCATACACGTTTATGAGACGGCGACGAATCATTATGTCGGTAGTCGATACACAGATATGAAATGAAAGCGATGTTAGATAAAAAGAAAATAATATAAAACTAAAAAGAAACAAAACATAAATGTTTGATACAATAATGAAGGGTATTACAATAAGGATAATGAGGTACGAGTATAAGGGTAGGCATCACTATTTATTTATGATTAACATATTAGTAACAATTTTACACTAAACTGTAAGATTTCAGAAATATAGGTTTTGGTTAACACACGCGTTATCTATAAACAAGTAAAATTAAAAAATATATATTTACAAATACAAACTTTTAGTAGTCGTCAATACGAATCAAACGAGACTAAACTCGATGGGGTTGTGTCATTTTATTGCGGAGTTGCTATGGCCACCTTCCAGCTTCAGCATAGATCAGCTCCATTTCATCATAATATTGCATTGTCATTCGATATACATATATAAGCAAATTTCAGCTCAATCGGAAACTGGGAAGTGGGTCAAATTTAACCTTCAAGATTTCATTACAGACATCGGGACAAGTGAAAGTAAATAAAAACTTGTAAAAATAGACCGAAATCAGAAATATTATTTTATTACCAATTCTTAATAATAGTCTCTAGATGTGACAAAAAATCTCGAAGTAAGGACATAAAAATGCAAGAACTACGTGGAAAACCATAAAAATTCAAACCAATGTTCGTACATGGGCTGTCATAATGTGAGTGTTGGAATTTATTACTCTGGAAAAGGACGATTTCGCGGTCCTCACGCTCCTATCGTTCACATAAGATCACACGCTCCATCTACGCCTGTGTATGTTTGATGGACTGACGTCTTATGAAATCTATCATACATTCTTAAGTGGATGCTTTTGTTGTTTAAGCATTTATGTGCCTTTTGTTTATTACGCCTTGATAAAATGTTGTGTTATCTAGGGCATCTAGCCATAACATTTTATAAACAACTACAATATTTAGTTTTCCTATTAAAGCAATTTTATTTATTAAACATTGTAGGGTTGCTTCGCGCTACTACAAGTGGTTGTGAGAGTAAATAATGGAATTTTAAATCCCTAGTTATTAATACAAAACCAATTACTCTACGCTTACTACTACACCAAGACTACAAACATGTACAGTTTAAAGATTCTACTTCTGGATTGTAAGTATGTATAAGAATATAACAATATTTGTACATATTTACAACCGTATAAATATGCACAAATTCTTGTAAAACTTATAAGTTCACCAACATTTGTGAAGTACTCGTTTAGTGCTTGAATTTTCACTTTATATAAAATTGTTTTAGCTACAAAAGGAAAATAACAATTTAAAAGATTTAAAATTCCTTTATTGTATTATTAAATATTTTTTCATTATAAATTATAATTGCTCGTTTCTAACATTTGATTCCAATCGCATGAACCTAAAAAAAACATATTTTCTGAGGTCCGTGTTTTTTTTATGGGTGAGGGGGCAAACGAGCAATCGTATCACCTGATGGTAAGTGATTACCGTCGCCCATGGACACCCCCAATGGAGCGTCGGTGGCGCTGTGGCCTCGGCACTGGACTGTGCTCCGAGTAGAATTGGGAGGCCCACGATCGATCCTGCCATGTACCAATGCGTTTTTCGTTTCACGAATTTCATATGTACATTTATCTGACGCTCCTACGGTGAAGGAAAATATCATGAGGGAACCTGCATACACCTGAGAAGTAAATCAAAGGTGTATGTGAAGTCAACCAATCCGCACTGGGCCAGCGTGGTTTGACTAAGGCCTAATTGCCCTAGCTAGTAAGGGTAGGCTCATGCCCCTCGGTGGGGACGTATATGAGCTGTGATGATGATGGACACCCGCAACCCCAGAGGAGTTACAGGTGCGTTGCCGGCCTTTAAGGAAGAAATACGCTCTTTTCTTGAAAGTTTGAAGGTCGTCATCATCATCACAGCTCATACATATATGTCCCCACCGAGGGGCTCGAGCCTACCTTACGTTGGGGTGATTAGGCCTTAGTCAACCACGCTGGCCCAGTGCGGATTGTTCGACTTCACATACACCATTGAATTTCTTCGCAGATGTATGCAGGTTGACTCACGATGTTTTCCTTCACCGTATGAGCGTCAGACAAATGTAGGACATACGAAACGAAAAACACATTAGTACATGGCGGTCTCGAACCCCGGACCTCCCGATTGGAAGGCAAGTGCTGAGTCCACAGCGCCACCGACGCTCCAAGGTCGTATCGATCCGGAAATACCGAAGGCGACAATTCATTCCCAAGTTTGACTGTGCGAGGCTGGAAACATGATGTGTCTAATCGTGAT
Source organism: Schoenobius gigantellus (assembly GCA_963935595.1). Lineage (NCBI taxonomy): Eukaryota > Metazoa > Arthropoda > Insecta > Lepidoptera > Crambidae > Schoenobius > Schoenobius gigantellus. Next base: position 35,101,464 of record OZ012543.1, read on the forward strand.
TACAATATTGTTGCTTGATGTCTTCGTGACTGACAAAAATGCCATATAATTATTGTCATGGACAGTATAAATGCGGACCAGGGTCAATAGGCAAGTCTACTACCAGCTCTGATATGGAACGCGTAAATAATCAAGGAGTAGGCAAGCTCCTTTGGACCAGTCTACGGGTCACTGTCACTGGGGCGTTTCTGTTGTTCATAAGCATGCCTACCGTCTAGAAGTACCGCTTGTACGAACGTGCTGCCGTGCTTGCTATCTGCCTACTGTCCGTGTGCTCCGGCTGAGCTTATCAACTAATCTTCGCGGCCTACCCTGGCCAGGCCAGACTTTTATATTAGTATTATAGATTTCACTTTGTACATAGTTCGTCAGTTTATAATATAATAGTAGGTAAATTAAGTTAGATAAGCCGGCCGTGTCCTCCTAATTTTCTACCTTTGTGCTTTTCTTCTTGTACGAGTAAGTACTCTGTTTTTTCCCGTATTACTTGTTTCCCTTTTAACTCCTGTCCTTTTTGTACGTAGTCCTCTGTGCTACGTGACAATATTAAGATAAGGGAACATTTTTTTACATTTCAACTATGTAACAACCTAACGAGGGTAAAAAATCGAAAATCAAAATGTTTCCGTTAACTTTGAAAAAATTTGATTGTCTGCTAAATATTTCTGTGACATTTCAACCTTTTCTTGACAATCTAGTTTTTATTGCTCAATTAGACCAAGTTCAAAGAATATTGAACGTCCTCGAAAAAGTGTACTAATTGTCCAGAACGCACTCGTATAATTCACATTTACTCTAAACGGTCGGAGGGTTAATTATCAAAGTCCCTTTTTCCTTATCTCTGGCCGATACTTTTAGAGGCGGAATGTCTAACACAAAGCAAATTGCTAATACCCGATAGCTCTGCGAAAGGGCACCGAATGGCCCATTTCCTGAAGGAGCTTTATCTTTTTTTTTTCTTTCTTGCGGACAACGTATACATAGGTTGGTACTATACCTATAGCATGGTTGAGTCGTCACGAATACTTTGACCTATATTGCATGTACATTATGTATTTGTATCTCCAGTATTTGTGAATAGTGATATCAAACAATACTGTAGGTGTATTACACAATATTTACTGATTTAGACAGATATTTCCTTTATATTTTATTGAACACTACATGATATAATATAGGAGACATTACACATATTACAAGCATGTACAAAGGCGAGCTTATCTCTTCAAGACCTCTTCCAGCCAACCTCTAGATATGTTTATGCTTTGTGTAAATGTCATTTATTATGAAACTACATATTAGGAGCTTTCTTTACCTCATTTGCTTTAGTTGATTCAAATTTTCAAATAATACCCAGACGAATAATACCCATGGGGGCAGTACTTTTTTGCTTGGTTTAGTTGGTAGTAGGGCTTTCCTGGTTAGCAACCACTGTCTTACCTAGTTCTGTGTCTAGAATAACAAAGTAAATAACATTCCGATATGTCCCTACAATTAGAGGTTAGATAGCCAGTACTTCAGTTGTTGAGAAGTCCAGATGAGTCTTACTTACATCTTCGGCCTTACCTTCGATTACCTTCAGGTGAGATGAAGGCCAAAAGTTTTCCTGTTTTGTGTTAAAAATTACGATGCTAACGTAATTTTATATAATAATGTCCAACAACAATAAATAGAACCTTACGTTCCTCAAACGACCTATCTCTAGTTCTCCCACCTCATTCCTCAATTTTTTACGACAAATCTTTTACCGTCAGAGTCCGTAAGGCGTGTACGTTCGCATGACTCATTTATGCGATCAATTAAAACTCATTTTTTGTAGCTGGAAATTTAGTGTTCTCCATTACTGTTTTAAGTATTTTATGTTAGTAATTTACATAGTATATAAATAGTATTATTTAGTACTATGAGTTTATAGTCATTGATTTAATATTAAATTACAAAATATAATGATTGTTTATTTACCCGTCATAATTAAGTTAGCTTTCCCCTAGCAGAGGTTGCCTGGTAGAGATTGCCGCTTTGGTAACAAGGTCGCCTTTTGTTTAAATTGTCTCCTTTATGCTATTGTAAATTTTATTTTAGATACAATAAAGATCTTCATTCATTCAAGTAGGTATCATTTTAAAAATGATGAAAATAATAATAACGGAATAATGAGACTGCAGTCTCAAAAGCCGCAAAGTTCGCTGTGGCTACATAAATTGTACTTCCAGCCGATGAACGTTTAAGCAACGTTAACTTTAATAAGCTTCTTGTTACGTAAATGAACGCAACAAATGGAACTTGAGTAAGTCGTGGTTCACATTTACATTATGTTCCTGTTACAAGTCTCGTTTCGACAATGATGGAGGTAACGATATGATACTTTATGCATCGCTTACCACCGTTTTGTGTAAAATTGAGAGGTTTCTTGTAAAAATTAAGATGTGCAAGTCATGTTATTGATAATATACGGATATATGTGCCGTTTTTCCAAAAACAAAATATGGCCATGATAACTCGAATAATTTACGCTTATTAGTGAATCATACGTGCCGTTTTTCAAAAAAAAGATGGCCACTATTAGCATGTTCCTATGTTAATCTTTCCCTACAAAGTTTGTAACGTGGTGAAAATTAAAGCTTCAAAAACCTAAAAAATTGGCCAGATTTTATGCTGTCCAGCAAACAAATTTGACGAGATTATATGAATATAGCAAAACATAGAAACATAGCCAAAGCTTTCCCTTAATTTTAATGCAAAAAGTAATTAAATCGGTTTAGTTTTAGAGGAGAAAACAGGGAACGAGACCCAGTCCTCTGCAGTAACAGGGAACTGTATCTCGTACACGTCACCTCTCATACACAAAATTTGTTAGTTTTCATAAGTATCTTCGGTTCGAGCTGCAGTTGTCTCTATCGCAGTTAGCTTGTTTGTACGGTTTTTTTATGGAACTATGCTGTTAGCCGCAGATGGCTGTTACAGCTCTTTATTGTGGTATACATGAGAGATTGCGTTAAAACAGGTTTTAAAAAAAATATTATCTACTAGCTTTAATTCACGCAGCTTCACCCGCGTTGTTTTTGTTTTCCTGTACGAATTTTATATTTTACCCTTAGGAAAAATAATCAGGGATAATGTAGCATTCTAATAGTGAAAGAATTTTTCAAATCGGTATAGTAGTTTTTGACTTTATTCGTTACATACATACATACATACAAATCTTGCCTCTTTATAATAAAAGTAGAAATAAATACCGCGCGCGTCAGTGCGCTATTTTTTGATTTACAATTATATATAATTTTATATGATGCCAGACTCGAAGAAAATACTAAGTTAAACATTCAAGGAAGCTTGATTTCACTGAATTTTAATAATTCTTAAAATTATACTATTAATTCTCAAATAGTTATCTGTCAGTATAATTTCTAATTTGCTATTGTTTCATTACCTACCGATTAAACTTTTTTCTAGTTGAAAAACGTTGTATGACACTCGTGCGGATGAATTATTAAATATTAAAAAAAAAACTATTTTGAAAAAAAAATCGCACGTTGAAAAATAGCGAAATCGCCAAAATGGATGTAGAATGTAGATATATTTTAAAGGTGAACATTAGTGTTTTTTCAAAATTACCATTTTAATATTATATGAATATAGCCATTGCTAATGGTAAATTATTTTTTGTGTAGTAGAATTCTACATAATATTTTTACATTGAAAGCTCACATCAAATTTTTTGACAAATTTTGAAAACTGGCCGAGCCTTATATCCAGCTTTTTTCTTAAATCCAATTCTGTGCGAATTTAAGCTATAAGTAAAAAAACAACAATAGATTTCACAAGTAACCCCACCAAACTGTTATAAGTAGCATCGCTGTTGGAAGTACCCAAAGCGTCTTAACAAAGTACTCATTTCGCTTTTATCAAAAGAATAGCTCACATCATGTTTGCGAGAACGTCCTTTCGTTGGCCGGACCTTTTTCAATGCCTCATGCAATCTCAATGAGCTACTGGGTAGATTTAACTTGCCACTTTGCATAACCAGAAATTCCAAATATATATACGAGTATAATGCTCTGATAATTCAATATTTTTTTTAGTTATTAACTCAAACTTTCTGGTGGCATGGCATACTAGAAAAATGTCTACGTGATGTGTGCAGACTGTTGTGCTTATCTGTTCGGTTACGCATTTACAGTACTACCAGATTTAGTGGATGTCGAAGATCTTAAAAAGAGAGTTTAACGTAATTAATACCTGTGGGATGATATAGAAAACCCACAACATCTAATAGTTTACCAAATCTATTTTGATTTGTACTTAAATCGAAAGTAAATTTAAGGTAAGTGGAAACAATAAGGTCGGAGAATTCAAAAATAAGTAGTTGTAAAATGTAATGTCGCCGCAGCTGCGCCCGTACAAACGAGGTAATAATTAAGATGAAGCTGTAACAGCCATCTGCGGCTAACAGCATTGGTCCATAAAAAAAACCGTACAAACGAGCTGACTACGATAGAGACAACTGCGGCTCGAACCGAAGATACTTATGAAAACTAACAAATTTTGTGTATGAGAGGTGACGTGTACGAGATACAGTTTCCTGTTACTGCAGAGGACTGGGTCTCGTTCCCTGTTTTCTCCTCTAAAACTAAACCGATTTAATTACTTTTTGCATTAAAATTAAGGGAAAGCTTTGGCTATGTTTCTATGTTTTGCTATATTCATATAATCTCGTCAAATTTGTTTGCTGGACAGAAGAAAATCTGGCCAATTTTTTAGGTTTTTCAAGCTTTAATTTTCACCACGTTACAAACTTTGTAAGAAAAGAATAACATAGGAACATGCTAATAGTGGCCATCTTTTTTTTAAAAAAAAACGGCACGTATGATTCACTAATAAGTGTAAAATATTCGAGTTCGTATACGTACACGCTGCGCGTGAGCAGCGCGGTGTGTACGTAGAGCACAACAATCTCGGCCGGCGCGCGGCGTGACACTGCGTTGCTATGCCGTTCAGAGCATGCTTGGCGGCTGTGTAAAAGACGTTTGTATGTGTGCATGCGCCGATTCGTCCCTTTATATGGAGTCGGGCTACTGTATCGTTCTCTATATTGTGTGTATACTATACCGTAACTATATCGTTGTACATCACCAACTTTTTTTAATATGGAATAGTGTAACCAGGCTTTGTAAATGTAAATATATATGTAAATATATTATTTTACAAATATATTTATAATATGAATCTATCTTGATAGAATTTATCTTGTATAAGTTGCCGCAATCTATTTTCAAGCTCACATGTTCTATAAAACTTTCTGACATCCAGTGGGATAGTGGGTCCAGACTGGCGAAAAGTGCGTTTCAGGAAGACGTTATAGACTGAACGATGGAATCCAACAATGGGTGGTACTAAAATACTGAAAATGATCTTTAAGATATATAAATGTGTTTGGAATATTAATCGAATAATAAAGCGTTGCTAAAGTCCTCATACTTCTACGATTCTGTACGCGTAAGCAGAGACGTCATCGTCGAATTAAAGGTCGACTTGTTAGGTAGATCTGCATTCAAGTGAAGATAGCACATATTACCATAATGCCAATACCATATGAATTTTTAATAAATGATACATTATTCAAAAATGTATTACCGTTACAATCTACTAGATAGTTATGTTTTCGTTCGTGAACCTGATAAAGCAATAATAGCTAAGTATGCAATAATCAACCATGTTGCAATTCAATAACAACGTCCGTAAGAGAATGGTCTTTATGAACTGGCCTTAATTATTGTCAGCAGTGACAAAATACGGCGCAAAGAAATCTATATTTACTCAGACAGCTTTAATATTGGTTTGAAAGGGTGCACTGTTATTAGTTCTGCCATTGATGCCACAATAAAAGTGATCACACTCATGAAATTCACTTCACCAGTAAAGTATATAGATAAATTATTGTACAATTCCAATAGTGTATTATAAACTAGCATTTGTTTGCGACTTCGTATGCGTGAAGTTTGTACAAGTACCTATCATAAAAAGACAACAACAACTCATTCCAGATAGGTACGCTAGAAAAACTGATGGTCTAGCTTATATTTAAAAACAAAAAACACGTGAGGTGAGCATTTATGCAACCCGAATGAGAAGTAAGCTTTATTGATTTCTCTTTATTTTATTAAACTAAAATAGACTTTACTCGCTGTTAATAAAATTATAGCCATGTATTAACATCCAATTTAGAACTTTTACAGATTTAATGAAAATTGATTAGGAATTAAAGCTTAAATCCTAATCAATTATTAAAAGTTATTACTGTATCATATTGTGCAGTAAAATGAGCACTTTCAACAAATAAGCAAAACAAAAAATGTATGAGTAAATAATTTGGTTGTATGGACTTGATTCTTTTGCTTTACCACGGTAAAGATATAAAATATAAAATTTGAATTTTTAGGCGAATTTTCCAATGATAATGTCATGTCACAACAGAGTGTGTTATAGGCACCGAGTATATACATAACCATGTTATCTTCTCTATGGTTTGACAAAAGAATTTTACGCCCGCCATGTTGTTTTATTTCATTGGCTTCGTCAGTTTTTTTTTTTGGGTAGAGATTTCTCAGCTTTCTATGGGTATTTTGAAAAGCCTTTTCTTAGCGGACGCTTACGCAAGACAACGCACCCCTTTATCAGAATTTCATGCTTCTAGCTCCAGTAGTTTGGGCTCTACGTATACCTCAGTCAGTCACCAAAACCTTTTTTAAAATACACAAGTGTCATAGTTTATTTTTATTATTATTCACATATTCCTTGTATTCCTTTATATGAATGTCACGTAAAAACTGATCGAGGTATTTGGATCACATATTCCTTGTAAACTGGGATCAATCAATCTCGGTAAAGGCAACATACCTAATCTTAATAACCAAACCTGACTTATCTCGGTTAAGGATATTAAAATCTGAAGCTTTAAGGTTCAATCGATATCGTTACAACCCACGCGTCTTAAAACGCGTCTCAAAATACTACTTGAAAGTTTCCTCCCACAATTACAAGTTGGGTCAACTTAATCATACTATAAAGCTATTTATTTAAAAACATAAAGGTTAGTTTCTCTGGGCCTCGCGCTGTCTATCCAAAAAGTCAAGACGCCGAAACATATACTGTATATTTTATTCAAGCGCAACTTTATTGCTTGAAAGAAAAAGGTTCCTTCGTTACTATTATGTTGTCGTCGCAACCACTCCGCAAACAACTCGTCAAGTCCCCAAAACGTTACGCGGTGAATTTCCCCCAAACACTATTGTCTCAGCGTGTCATTGTCATGTCCCGTATTTTTTTCCAAGTCGAGAGCATTGTAACAGACGTCAGTAGTGATGTAGCTGGAATTCAAAGCGCGTTGTTCCCACCTTATGCGTCTAGATTAAAGGACTTTTAAGAGCGCTCTTGTGGTATTACTGTATACCACTCGAAAAGCGTTGATGCGCAAAGAATGAGATTGTTTTGTGTAAGAAATACTGTTTTGGCTATGACAAGCTACGAGTATTATAAATGAATAGGATCAGAAAAATTTCTGCTCAACACCAAACCTACTGTAAAATAATTAAGTAATGATATGGGTGGTAGAATCGGGAGGCCCGCGATCGATCCTGCCATGTACCAATGTGTTTTTCGTTTCACGAATTTCATATGTACATTTATTTGACGCTCCAAACCTGCATACACCTGCGAATTAATTCAAAGGTGTATGTGAAGTCAACCAATCCGCACTGGGCCAGCGTAGTCAAACCACGCTGGCCCAGTGTGGATTGGGATAAGGGCTAAGGCCTAATCGCCCTCACTAGTTAGGGTAGGCTCGTACCCCTCGGCGGAGACGTATATGAGCTTTGATGGTGGGTGGTAAGAATTTAAAAAATGCTATTTAACTGCTGATATTGAAGGACACATTTAAATAAAATAAATCAAACTGAAGAGCGTCGGTGGCGCTGTGGACTCAGCAAAAGCCTTCTAATCGATAGGTCCGGGCTTCGAGACCGCCATGTACCACTGTGTTTTTCGAACCTGTAAACATCTGCGAAGAAATTCAAAGGTGTATGTGAAGTCAAGCAATCCACACTGGGCCAACTGGTTGACTAAGTCCTAAACACCCTAACTTGGGTAGACTCGAGCCCCTCGGTCGGGTCTTAAATGAGCTGTTATGGTGATGATGAAATCAAACTGTTTACGCTCGAGGATGAGCGAGTGGCAACACTGCATTGTGGTCTGTGCAGTGAGAGCCTTTTTGGCGGCCGGCCGCATGTGACATGTTAGTCGAGTCGGGTCGAAATGTCATGACATTGTTAGAGGTTATGTCCGGGCCGGAATAAAATGTAATATAACTAACAAATTGTGTTTTGCGCGGCGCACCTAATATCGGGGTGCGAAAGCCCGCTTGGTGTTGTGCAAAAGTATTATCGTCGCGTGTGTGAGCCGTGGTGGCCTAATAGGCATTTGTAGTGCTCCGGTCTCCACCGATGGATCCACCGCAGAACTTCAGGAGCCGCGACTTCCTTCGAGCTAGCTCAGGAAGTCCACTGGCTACATACGCAGACTGAACGGAGACAAGGTAAACATTACCTGTATCGGTTTTTGGATTCAGCAATTAAAGAATCATAGTGTCGGTGAATCGCCGACGTGGTGGTGTCTACCTTGGGCACCACCATCTCTTGGTAGCAGAGCGTGGTTCTTAGATTTGAGTATTTGATTAGTATTGTACAATTAATATTGTAATCTTGTTGGTTGTCCAAACGGGCAATACATATTAATTGGTTTTGATTGCTGATTTTAAACCGACTACAATCTCATTTGTGGACCGATCTCCCTAACTAGTTGTCATTGTCATTGTATATGAAAAATTGGGGTTAAATGCCTTTGTTGTTCTAGTTAAGTTCTAGCATTTACCTATATTTGATTTTGGTTTGTTTTTTCATATCTTTGTTTTGCCCTTGAATATTTTGTTTGTTAAGTTGTAAACTTATACTTGAATTTAATTTGTTGAAAAGAAATTTTGCTGCTAAATGACTTTGCTGTTGTTGTAATACACTATTTTGCTGTGTTAAGTTTTAGCATTTACATTTGATTTTGTTTTGTTTGCCTTTGAATATTATGTTTGTTAAGTTATTGACTTAATACTTGAATTTAATTTGTTTGAAAATTCTGTTGTTAAATGCCTTTGTTGTTCTAGTTAAGTTCTAGCATTTACACTTGATTTTGGTTTGTTTATATATTTTGTTCTGCCTTTGAAGTTCCTCCCGATCTTTTTTATTGTCTGCGGTTGTCGGTCTGTTTGTCCGTGTATTATTATAGTGTATATTAATTTTGGTGCAAAATGGTCCCGCCAGTCAGTCCGCTTAGTGGTGCCCGCGCGGGTGCACAAAAGATCTTGAGATGGTTTGCTAGTGCCGTCGCCTTGGTAGACCGACCAGACCGAGAACAGGCCTTGTTAATTCGGCATGAGGGAGTACCTGCTCGCTTGAAGGAATTGGAGCAGCTTTTTGTTGTTCATCAACAATATTTGCTCGACCACCCAGCCGAGGGTGCCGCTGAGTTGCGAGCAGTCGAGCAATTTAATGCCGATTATGATCAATGTTTTGAACAGGCGGATGTGATCATAAACAAGGCTCAGGCTATCCTATTCGCCCGGAGGGGTGAGTCGTGCACGCCCGGGGAGGTCAAGCCTACCCCGGCCGGCTTGCTGGGTAGACTGCCCACTTTAGACATCCCAACCTTTGATGGGAACCTGGCTTCTTGGATGGGGTTCATTAACCTCTTTGATAGCCTGGTTCACTCGAGGGATGACCTGTTCCCTAGCAAGAAATTGGCCTATTTGCTCTCTGCCTTACGTGGAGAGTCTGGTGTGCTTGTCCAGCATCTACCTGTCAACGATGACAGTTATGAGATTGCAAGGGCGTTGTTGACCGCCCGGTATCAGAATGTTCGCTTGCTAGCGGACACACATGTGGCTGCCATTTTAGGGCTGCCACGAGTATCGCGGTTCTCCTCATTGAGGAAGGAGATTTTGAACCCGCTGCTAAGCGCTATTAATGCGCTCAAACGACTTGACCTACCGGTGGACCAGTGGTCCTTCATATTGCTCCACCTCATCCTCAATAAGCTTCCCATGGAGATGAAGGGGCGCTTTGAACAAAGATACGGGGGCAATAGTGCCTCGTACCTCCCCCCCTTTTCTGATCACCTCAGATTTTTGGAGGATGAGTGTCGGATGACCGACCACTTGGTTCTGGCTCCTATACCGGGACCGAGTACAGGTCGCTATGAGGCGACCCGGGCAGCGCCACGGAGAGAGCGCCGCCCGTACAAGCAGTATACTGCAGTGCGGCAGAACTCTCCACACGGGGAAAGGCCGATGCCTTGCAAGTGTTGCAAGCGGAATGGCCATCGTTTGCCGGCCTGTCCCAAATTTGTTGGCCTACGCACCGAGGGGCGTAGGAATATGGCCAAGCAGCGGAATTGGTGCTACCGCTGCCTGGGGGCTCATATGGCATCGGCTTGCCCCCACCCACGAGATTGCGACTGTTGTGGAGGGGCCCATCACCCCCTATTGTGCTTCAACAGTAGGGACACTCGTGAGGTGGTGAGAGAGAGGGACTCGCACACGGGCGGGGGCCCTCGTAGGTCACCCACATCTCCGAGGAGATCGGAGGGGCGTGCCACCCGTCCACGGAGATTGGACAGGCGCCCCCCCCTCCAGTGAGAGGATTGAACGCCCCACCCCCCCTACGGGCGGGGGGGATCGACGCGCCGCTTATGAGGCGCCACCGCGGGATTGGGCCGCGGTTATTAGGGAGCCACGTCGGGAGCCGATACGCTTCTCTCCCCCTCTGATGGAGAGACCCCGGTTGTCACGGGCTCCCCCAACTTTCGCCCATCATGGGCACCGCCCGGCCCCCCGATGCCGCTTTGATCGGGGCCAGTATGTGCCGGATTGGGACCCGCTCGAGCGCCTTGAGCGCCCTATTCCCCCGCCGCGCACGCATTTTTCTTTGGACCCCCTTCCCCTCCGTTGCGGGGAATGCGGGAGGATTTTCATTAAACCAACTGTCGGCTGCAACCCCCCCACAGGAGCAAGTGCTGTTACCAACAGCCTCCGTACAGGTGTGGGGCCCGAGGGGCACCTTTGTTTTAGTTCGCGCCCTTTTGGATACGGGAGCTCAGGGTTGCATTGCCTCCAGCTGGCTGGTCCGGCAGTTGAGTTTGAACACATCTCCATACCTTGAATCGGTACGGGGAATCGGAGACCTGCGGATCCCGGATCCGATCGGTCAGGTTTTGTTTTCCTTTTCCCCCCACTTCTCTTCAGCGCCCAAAATTGGCGCTACCGCGATTGTTTATGAGAAGGTTGTTGGTCAGCTTCCGCAACAGCACGTTTCGCGCGCTGTCGTTGATGCGACATCAGGATTGACCTTGGCTGACCCTTCCTTCCACCGAACCGGTCCGATTCACTTATTGCTCGGTGCCGATGTTCTAGGCCGCGTGTATTGTGGGAAGAGGAGAGAGTTACAGAAGGGTGGGCTGGTAGCCTTATCTACATCGCTTGGGTTTGTAGTGATGGGACCAGTTAGGCATAACCCACCATCTCCATCGGTGGACAGTTACATAACTGTTAGCTCCACCTTATCGGATGTCCTTCAACGGTTTTGGGAGGTGGAAGAGCCCCCTACCGTGAAGCGAGTGAACCCCTTGGACGAGGAGTGTGAGTTGTTCTACCAGAACAATACAGGTCGCCTACACTCGGGAAGGCTGATCACTCGTTTGCCCTTTTTGTCAGTTCGCCCCTCACTTGGCAGCTCCCGGCCGTTGGCCGAGAAGCGACTGCTGTCCATGGAGCGTCGTATGAGTAGGAACTCCGACTTCAAACAGAAGTATATCGACTTCATGCGAGAATATGAGCAACTGGGGCACATGTCGGTCTCGCGACTGGACTGGCGAAACGAGGAACATAATTTTCTTCCTTACCACGCGGTTTTGAAACCTTCCACCGGGAAGATACGCGTTGTTTTTGATGGGTCAGCTCCTACGTCTACCGGAGTTTCGCTGAATCAATGTCTGCATGCTGGACCGAAGTTGCACCACGAGGTGGGTGATGTATTGACCAACTTCCGTCGCCATGCCGTCGTCTTTGTGACCGATATCCGGATGATGTTTCGGCAGACTGTGATTCACCCGGACGATAGACGATATCAGCTCATATTATGGAGGGAGGATCCCAGAGATCCCATGCTAGTCTACGAGCTGAACACCAATACATACGGTTTGCGTTCGAGCCCCTTTGTGGCAATTCGCTCACTTGTGGAACTCGCTGACCGTGAGCGGTTACGATACCCTCGCGCATCCTTGGTTCTCAAGGAGGATGCATTTGTGGATGATATTTGTATGGGCTCCTCTAGTGTCGAGGAAGCCTTGATTTTGCGAGATGAACTAATTGCTCTTCTCGGGGCTGGTGGTTATGAACTGAGGAAGTGGATGTCCAACTCACCTCAGCTTTTGTGTGACTTGCCAGACGACCACCAGCAGGAGCCTCATATTTTTGAGAATGCCAACACTCCAGATTTACTGTCTGTTTTGGGAGTGCAATACAGACCTGTCCAGGACACGTTCACCTATCGATTGGAGCTGCCAAGCCCCAAGGTCTGGACGAAACGGTTGGTTTTATCTACAGTAGCTCGTACCTTTGACCCAAATGGCTGGATTAGTCCCGTAGTGTTTTGAATGAAGTGCTTCCTACAGGAACTTTAGTCAGCCGAAGTGTCGTGGGATGAGCCCCTCTCGGGCCATTTGCTGCGAGATTGGGAGTCCTTCATGTCATCTCTCCCCGACATTAACCGTGTTAGTATCCCTAGACATATACTGCCTAAGGGACGGTTTACGGCCAGCCTTCATGGCTTTTGTGAAGCGTCTGAGAGTGGATACGCAGCCGTCGTATATATCCGGACGGTCGATGATAGAGGAGCTGTTAAGCTCCACTTGCTAATTGCTAAGAGTAAGGTTGCTCCACTTCGGACTCGATTAACGATTCCGAAGTTAGAATTGTCTGGAGCTACTCTTCTGGTTCGTTTGATGAACCACGTTGTTGACACCCTGGGACGTAGTGTGGACTTTGAGTCGCTCTTTGCTTGGTCCGACAGTCAGGTTGTCCTGTGTTGGATTAAGAACTCTGTCCACTCCCTGGAAGTCTTTGTGGCCAATCGGGTATCCCAAATACAGGCCTCGAAGGTCACGATTTGGCGCCACGTGCCAGGTGAAATAAACCCTGCTGACTGTGCATCACGTGGCAGCGAAGCCCCTCAGCTTATTGACCACACTCTGTGGTGGGGTCCCGAATGGTTGTTACAGCCGTCTTGGCCTTCCACACCAGCTGTGGTGAAGGTACCAAATCCGGGCTTGCGTGTTCGCTGCCCGGATGTCGAGACTATGGCGGCTCCAGAGCGGGAATTTTTATTAGACCGCTACAGTTCTCTGGACAAGTTGCTCGGCGTGACCGCTTGGATAAGAAGATTTATTCGAAATTGCCGACGGCCTCAGGACAAAGATTTGTGTCCGGTCCTCTCTCCGCAGGAGCGCCAAGATGCTCTTTTGCATTGGGTGCGTATGACCCAGTCTAGAGCGTTTGAACCGGAACTTAAGATTTTCCGTACCGGGACATCCAAATTAAAGGGACCCTTGGTGCGTTTGACTCCCTTTCTGGATGATAAGGGATTGTTGCGTGTAAGAGGCCGATTGAGGCACGCTAACTTGCCTTATAGATCACGTCATCCCCTGCTGCTCCCCAAGGACGGACCATTGGTGCGATTGTTGATCATTGATCGCCATGTGAAGAATGCTCATGCCGGATGTAATGCATTGACCGCGCTCCTCCAACGGGAGTTTTGGATTTTGTCAGCGCGAAGAATAATCCGATCTGTTATCTTTCGATGTCTGCCCTGCTATCGTTTACGCCCCGAGACGATGCAGCCCCAAATGGGTGATTTGCCTGCTGATCGTGTGAATGAATCGATGACCTTCTTAGGAGTTGGAACTGATTTCGCGGGACCGTTCACTATAAAAACGTCGCGACTCCGTAATGCTAAGACTGAAAAGGCTTAAAAGGTGAGTGCGCTCACCATGGACGCTTTCTTAGCAGCGTTAGGCAGATTTGTCTCCCGCCGGGGACTGCCTTCTCTAATTCGGTCCGATTGTGGGACGAACTTCAAGGGCACTGATAGACATATAAGAGAAGTTTGTGAATTTTTAGATAAAAATAATATTGAGATCGGATCCACACTCTCCCGTAGGGGGGTAACATGGCGATACTCCCCGCCGTCTTGCCCTCACTGGGGAGGGATTTTTGAATCTGTTGTAAAGGCCGCCAAGACTCACCTTCGCCGCGTTATTGGGGAGACTATTCTCACGTTTGAGGAACTCGCGACGGTGTTTCATAAGATTGAGGCAGTTCTCAACTCGCGTCCGTTATGTCCGTTGTCTACCGACGCGAACGATTTGCAGGCCCTCACGCCGGGCCATTTCTTGATAGGCAGACCACTTAACGCCCTGCCCGAGTATCCGTATAGAGATATCAATCCAGGACGCCTTTCGCGGTTTGAGTTGTTCCAACAGCTTACCCAGAGCTTCTGGCGCCGCTGGCACCTTGAATATTTACACATTTTGCAACAGCGCGTTAAGTGGTCAGATAAGACAAACCCACCGAGGGTTGGAGACCTCGTGTTAGTGAAGGACCCAAACCTGCCACCCTTACGTTGGCGTCGCGGACGCATTGTCCAACTTACTCTAGGGTCTGATGGTGTGCCCAGGTTTGCCGAGGTCCTAGTTGGGGATTCTGTTTTGAAGCGCGCGGTCGCTACTCTTTCTCGCCTCCCCTTAGACTGATTTGGCGGACAGTCCGGGACTATTCACCCTCCAACCTTCCCATGGCCCTACTCAACCATCTTGGTTATACGGGCCGAAACAACGGGAGATGTGCGCGGAACCTGCGTAATCGCACTCTAGCCGCGCACACTTCTTGACTCCCTACAAGTTATTTATCTCTTCTTCCTGAATGTCCCTGCGTCCCTCTCCCCTTACGGGTTGGACAACACACGTCACGCCTTCGGTGTCCGCCACCAGGTCGCCGTGTGCCCACCGTTGTGGTACCGCTGGCTTCGTCTACTATCTCTTCAACACACTTCTTCGGGCATTTGCCCTCTTCGCTCTTCACCTCCATCCAACCCACTCCTAATCTTGTACCACCGTCGCGCGAAGTCCCGTAACCGCTGAAAGTTTGCCTCCGTCCCCACAAGATCACAGAAGTAAATCGGTCCCGTCTCGAGCGCTTTCACCTTATCTACCAATTCCCTACGCGCCTCATTATACAATCTACATTCCCATAGTGCATGGTGAAGATCTTCATCCTCGCACTCCCCACAAGGACACCTAGCACTGTCGGACAGTGTCATCCTAAAAAGCCTACCGTTAAAATGGCCATGCCCCGTCAGTAGCTGCGAGACTTCGTAGTCCGGCTCGACCCAAGTAAACCTGAGCCGGGCCGCCACGTCCGGGAAGAACCGAAACGTCTCCCTCCCCTGGTTCGATGTGTCCCAACGCTCCTGCCAGGAGGCAAGAGCAGACTCAGATGTTCGGAGTCGGGCACTCCGTAGCTCCTCTTTGGTAGCACGGCCTTCGCGCACTCCGCCTAGTTCGCCCACCCGGATTACCTCGAGGTCGGCCGGTAATACACCGGCCAACACCGGTAGTGCGGCAGAGCTCGTCGAGCGGTACGCCTTGGTCAGAAGGACCAAGGCGGGTCTCTGGGTGCGCAACAATGCGCTTCGCACAACATGCAGGGTCGCACGCTCCGACCAGCTTGCAGCAGCATACGTCACCGTCGCCACATAGGTGCCTTGGTACAAGACCTTTAGCGCCCTGTAGCGAATGCCCCAGGAGGACGCCGACACTCTTGACATTTTGCCGAAGCAATTTGCCGCCCGCTCCCCTATCGATGACGCATGCTGTGCGAACGATAAGCTTGCGTCGACTACCACTCCCAGCACCGTGGTCGACGTGACGCTTCTGATAGAGGCCCCACCGAACTTGATGACTGGTGGCCTCTGGAATTTCCCCCTGATCGTCATAGTTGCAGACTTGGCAGGGGAAAATTCCAGTCGGTTACGGGCCCCCCAGTCGCCGACGAGCTGCAAAGTCGTAGAGGCCGAGGCCTCTATGCTCGCCCGGGAATTGGCCTCGATCAGAATCGTCACGTCGTCGGCGTAAGCCACGACGCTGACCCCCCCAGGGAATGGCAGTCGGAGCAAGTCGTCCATCAGCACGTTCCAGAGCGTGGGTCCCAACACCGATCCCTGCGGGCAACCCATCGTTGCCGCCTTCGACACCCTGTGATGGCCCACGGACAGGCTCACATGGCGGTCGCGGAAGTAGTCCACCAACATCTTAAAGATGTTTGGCGGGCATCCCCCCTGCTTCACCTTGAGCAACACCATAGGCCACCACGCATTGTCAAAGGCCCCAGAGATATCCAAAAAGACTACCTGTAAATATTTCGACGAACTCTCTCGCGCTGCCCTGAAGATGGTGTTTAGGGCAGACACCGTCGACCGGCCTCGAGTGAATCCATGCTGGCGATCCGATAACCCCCTGGTAATCTGCGGAGCGCAGCTCAAAATTACGCGTTCTAGTATTTTACCAAAGATCGGCAACAGAGTAACTGGGCGGTATGCTTTCGGGTCGGTAAGGGGCTTGCCGTTCCCTTTCGGGATGACAATCAGCTTACCGACCTTCCAGACATCCGGAAAGCAGCCCTCCCGGACACATCGCCTAAACACCTCAGAGAACTCGGCCGACGCGGCCCTCCACGTGTGCTGTATTACGCGAGCACTGATCCCATCGGCTCCCGGTGCCGTGTTGGGAAGATCCCGAACTATGTCCCTCACAGTTTCCTGGAAAGGAGGAGGCGCATCCTCTCCTGGAGGTGACATTGAGGCCATAAGACGCACTTGCCTGTGATAGGGAGTGTCCCTGGACAGATCGTCGTCCGGGCAAAGAGAGTACAAGAGGCTGTGCATGGCCTCGTTCACACTATCAGCATAGCCTTCGGCGTAAATCGTGCCGTTAATGACATTACTTGGCGGTCTATGCCGCCCGCTCGCGAGTCGGTAAGCCTGTCCCCAAGGGTCCAGGTTTCCCGATTCCGCGATTTTTCTAAAATACAAAAGCTGCGCCTCCTCCATGGCTCCCCTATATAAAAGCCTATGCGCATGGAAACGGCCCTTGGCCTCGGCCTCGACGGGCCCCCCGGCCCGGCGAGTCGATTGCCAAGTCCGACGCAGATGGTTATTATGCCTACGCAGCTCATCGAGTTGTGGAGTCCACCACTCGTGCCCGTGCGACTTTGTACGCACGACACCCAGGGTCTGCTTCGCGGTGCTCCCTACCAAGGTGGTGAACTGAGCACAGATCTCCTGGGCGGACCGATTCCACCTTATACTTCCTACCCTCCCATGGATCCCACGCTCAAAACGCTTCCAATCGACCCCACGATCCCGCAGTTTCATCGGTTCCCCTCCAGGCGGCTCAGAGCGAGGAGTGGGTCGTCTTGCCACTTCGAATGTAATGAGCCGGTGGTCACTCTCTATGTGATCTGGCAACACTCGCCATCCTGTCGCCAGGATGCCTCTCGTCAGTGTGAG
Organism: Schoenobius gigantellus; assembly: GCA_963935595.1. Lineage (NCBI taxonomy): Eukaryota > Metazoa > Arthropoda > Insecta > Lepidoptera > Crambidae > Schoenobius > Schoenobius gigantellus. Next base: position 35,119,184 of record OZ012543.1, read on the forward strand.
GTCGATGTTGGAGGCCCCATTTGCTGTTGCAAATGTAGGTGGCTCGCCCTCTGCGTTCGCCAGCCTAAGTCCTCGAGCCAGGATAAACGCCTCCATACGCTCCCGGCGGTGCGTGACGTCTGGCCCTCGCCCCGTATACTGCCGCGGTTGACAGTACCACATCGGCGAGTGTGCGTTGGAGTCTACCCCTATAATGACTCTCTTCCCACGAAGGGAATCGAGGACGACGCCGAGATGTTGCAGGTGAACGTCTATATCGTCACTGTACTGAAAGTACGCGGACACCATATATACACCTTCTTCGTCGATGAGTACATGGCACACTGAGCAGTGTGCGTTCGACAGATGTTGTAAGAAGGCGCATGGGAGGTCTTGTCGACGAACATAGATCGCCGCCTTGGCGTTCGTACCGCACTGCAGAAATCTGCAAGCGGTAGCGTCTCTCTGGGTGCCAGGGTAATGCTCCTGAGCAAGAACGACGTCTAGCCCCAGGTCTTCCGCTACTCGGGGTAGCTCAAGTGTGGCAAGTTGTGCCCCCGCCAGATTTATTTGGCCGACTGTAAATTTGAATGACGAAGCCATATTAATACTGTGTAGCCTCCATCATACGACGCTCGGCGTGCACACGCGCCGGACAATCCCGAGCTCCCGTCTCGTGCGTATCCGCACCCTTCTGGCCAAATCGGTGACAGGTAGCGCACCGTGGGGTCTCCGTCTTGCAGTCCCCTGCGCTATGGCCTAGGACTCCGCAGCGCGAACAAGTTTTTGACTCCTGCCTGCACTTTTTTTCATTATGGCCATACATGGCGCATTTTTGACAGCAGATGGCTGTTGTGAAGTCCTCCACCCTGCAAGATTCCCAACCAATGTACAGTCGGCCTTTGTTTACTAGCGCCTTCCGCAACTCCGGTGAGCAGGCCAGCACCATTGCCGACTGCGACGAGCCCTGGCGGCTCTTCCTAAAGTCCGGGAGAGTCCGGGACTGTCCGGAGCGGGGGGATGTTTACGCTCGAGGATGAGCGAGTGGCAACACTGCATTGTGGTCTGTGCAGTGAGAGCCTTTTTGGCGGCCGGCCGCATGTGACATGTCAGTTGAGTCGGGTCGAAATGTCATGACATTGTTAGAGGTTATGTCCGGGCCGGAATAAAATGTAATATAACTAACAAATTGTGTTTTGCGCGGCGCACCTAATATCGGGGTGCGAAAGCCCGCTTGGTGTTGTGCAAAAGTATTATCGTCGCGTGTGTGAGCCGTGGTGGCCTAATAGGCATTTGTAGTGCTCCGGTCTCCACCGGTGGATCCACCGCAGAACTTCAAGAGCCGCGACTTCCTTCGAGCTAGCTCAGGAAGTCCACCGGCTACATACGCAGACTGAACGGAGACAAGGTAAACATTATCTGTATCGGTTTTTGGATTCAGCAATTAAAGAATCATAGTGTCGGTGAATCGCCGACGTGGTGGTGTCTACCTTGGGCACCACCACAAACTGTGTATGGCTTTTTTAATTAAACTTGATCATGTAGATCATGTAAATAGCTTTAAGCAAATTTTTCAAGTAAAGAAATGACGTTTTAAAAATGAATAATGTTTTAAAAAGAAATGACAAACATGGTCATGCATTCAGATTAATTCAAAAGATCCGACAAAAGCAAGGGTTTGAGGTTCACAGACTAAGTTGCGGATAGTAGCTAGTTATTTACAAAATTTTCAACTGTATTCGGCTTTCTGATCGGCACTATTGAAACTGTACACATCATAAAATATATTGATCGCATCTGAGCTTCTATACTCTGTATATGCAGTCGTATGTTGCCGCAGGGAACGCATCACATTGTGCCCAGTCATACGATTTTCTATATCCGTGCAGCGAATCCTATGAATTCCACATTCACACAAGGGATGTATTTCATTGTCGAGCTTGAGCTGGATTTAGATGCGTTGACCTGTCACAATGCAGACATGTTCCGTATGGAGCGCAATAGTTATCAAAGGACATTTTTCTACAATAATGATAGTACCATCATTTTGATTTACTTCTATTTTGCGGCCTAAATTGTGACCATGTTTGGAAAGTGTGGGATTTCTGCAACAAGGCGAAGCGACGATCGTGTCAAATAGTTGGGAGCGCATGGATGCAATAGGCCAAAGACCAGGCTGTGTGGTGCACCTTTGGGAAGGCCTATGTCTAGTAGGGGACTGCTGATGATAATTATGGGTAGCATTAATCAGCAGAATGCATCACAAGCAGGTGAGGTTTGCTGGAGTCCCATAAGATGTTGTTTAGAACGCCTTTTTTACGAGGTGGAATGCTGTTGCGCACCGTACCTGCCGAAGTCGACAGGCGTGTGTGGGACTCGCCCAGCTGATTGCGGGGCATACCCACTAAGCCAACCTCGATGTTCTTCTTGTTCATAGTCCGGTGATCCGGGGTCTAGGTAACCCCAATTCTCTGAACCACCCCGGGATAGCCCAGCCAGCTACGAGCCGGGTCTTTACGCCAGTGGGGTTATTACCCTGAATATGCGGGTAATACCCAGGCGAGGGGCCTATAATAACGCGCATCAGGAGCCGCCCTAACGCACAGGCCACACCTAGGCCGATCATGGAAGGTGGGCTGCGAAAGCCCGTCTTTTACCGCCCAACCGTCTGCGTCGGAGAGGAGCGGCATTCGGGTCATTTTCCCGCTCCCTCTCCGCTGTCTCCTTCTGTGTACTTCTGATAACATATCTATAAGCAGTAATCATAATATAGTGTACATCACGCAAGTTAAGCCGCGGCGGTGAGCTTAGTACCAGTATGTTATTGAATTAAAAAAATACAGCTAGTTTCAAAAGTAGTTAGTATTATGTTCCACAACTGTATAGTGAGGTTCAAATGCCAGATTAAAGCAATTATTTATGTTAATTATAATTAATGTGTGTTATTGGGATTATCAATAGAATAATAATTTATAGTATTATTCTGTATTTCATCGTTTATTTTACCCGTAACTATTGACGTTAATTCGACTTTCATTTTGATTTGCGGATTTTTTCCAATATTATCCGGAATGAAATAATAATAATAATAAATTTTATTGCAGTTATTACAGAGTTATTATAAGTACAACAGGTCTCATCTTTTAAGTTATAAACTTGTTCTATATGAAATACATATACTGTTCATTTATATACTAGTATGTATAATGTTTCTTGACAGTGAAACAAAGAAATATCATAAATCACAAGACATTAACGTCACACTAAACAAATTGTTTAACAAATAAATATATAAGTGTGAGGACCTCTCAGCCTCTTGATTGTGTAACTCTGAATCTATCGCAATATTGCTTTCAATTTTGGGCAATTAATGTACGTCCTACTACTTGTTAAAATACATTAAAAAACAAATTCTTCACTATGATTCAATCACAGTGATGTAATATCTGTCAAATTAAAAGCGATTGTAATAAATAATAATCCTCTCTTTGGAGATCCTAAAGGAAGTCTATAGTGAATATTCTAAACACGGATGGTAAATAAAAAGATCGCCATACATGGAAAGCGGGAGTGTCGAGACTTACATATACAGTAATACCCCGGACTTACGCGATAGGTGGGACTGAGCGCTATCCGCGTAAGTCGAATTCGCGTAAGTCGGGGTACAATTTTGCATATAAAGACATACAAAGTATGTTTAATTGGGACTGGAGACTAAATAAAACAATAATTTAGGAAATAATTAGTATCTAATTCTAGATAATATGACAAACTATATTAATAGAGTGTATAAACACAATCCGAAGTTATTTTGATGTAGAAGGTTTCATAAATTGTAACAAAGTCGTCTGACGAGTCAATGATTTTTTTTTCTCCCGTAATATCTCCTCGTAGCATCCTAGTAATTTTTTTATTCCATGTTTTGTAACAAAAATGCGCTCTTCATTGGAGTCTATGCTTTCCAAAATTGTTAACCCTTTTTCAATCGAACTGAGGGCTTCTGTCAAGTTTCCAACTGTCATTTGATCTTCTAATTGAACTGGATCCAAAGAATCATGATTATCAATTTCTTCCTCTTGTTCACGCATTGTTATGAGCTCATCAATTGTAAGCTCCTCATTGTGTGAATCCAACAGCTCTTGAACATCATCACCATCCACTTCTAAATTTATTTGTCTACCAAGTTCGACAACGTCTTTGAAAAATTAAATCGCGTAACTCCGAATTCGCGTAAGTCGAGGTAGCGTAAGTCGGGGTATTACTGTATTGCAGTGACAAAAACAAACGCTTTTGTTAAATTATATGCATAGTCCTTTAAATGAAAATCTCAGACAACACCAGGCAACACTCATATTATGCGAACATTAAAAAAGATCCTTGTTTAAGTATTCAAAACGCAGTCGACGCAAACATTTTTGCCATATTGGTTGAATAAAAGTTGCCGGCATTCAAATCACGCGTACGATAAGGGCCACCGCTTCCCCCGCTTACACCGACTTTAAAGTATATTGTAGTCACTCGCGACAGTTATCCCGGTGCAGAGGTGCCAAACTTCAATATTCAAGTCTCGTCTTCAAACTTCGCGGCACGTTTCAAGCTAGACGTTATTTGCATCTCACCTTTACGTTTCCCTGCCATTACATGTCACATTGTTATATTATCTAGTTAAGCTCCACCCCCAAAGGATACCGCAATAAAAGTATTCTCCAGTCTCCCGCGTCATAGTTCTATTCCGCTCTGACCGATAGAATTTCATATTAGGAGCACAATGTGAATTCTTGAAACCACTCTAACAGAATCTTTGTGGTGGATGTTACGAAGTAAGAAAAGTTACATAACCGTATTCTAGCATTTCGAAATTGCATATTTACTCCACTTGGGTCCAATATTTTTCGATTAATAAAATTCATACATAAGGCATTTTTATTATGACTTAGCTAACAGATCTGAATAAGAAATAGAAACTTTATAAATCTGTACCTAAGTCCAATATATTTTTTAAAATGTTAACAAGAATAAGATATTTTTTCAAAGTCTAAAATGTTCAATATACATCTACGACACATTAGCTATTATATAATATCTCCAGATTTAAAAAAAACACGATTCATAGCTCTATCATAATCTATGATGAACTTTAAGCAATATATTTCTGTTACCGCCTATTTATAAATCAGTTCGAACTATTCAAATCGGACTATCACAGTTCAGAGCATCTTGCAGCATTAAGCGTGTCTCCGTAAGCCACAGTAAGAATCGCCGCGCGGCCATTGGCAAAGTAATAAATTTCACTCGCCCTCTGAATTTATTTGATAAACGACCGTGATAAAGAAGTGCTGGAGTCGGGACTCAACACTTTGTAGCGGTCAGTGGAGTTGGACGCAAAAATACCCCCTTATCTGACGGTTAAGATGGCGTAAGGAGATAACGCAGCGTCGCCTGACAAACTAAATCCTTTCAGATTTCAGGCCTCGTGTATCTTTTCTATGCGCGAACTTTCGTTTTGATTTTAGATAGGTGATCATGTTAACCTTTCGTATACGCCGGGCTGTTTTTGTTTATCTGAGTTGAGAGATCGCACCAGCCGTCCTAAGGTTTGGTAAGAAATTATATTATTATCTACGAAACCACTATAGCAGCAAAGCTTATGTAACTGAGAATAGACTTCGTATTTGGCACTTTTTAAAAGAAAATTCTTCATTTATTGTCCATACTTAATAATATTATAAAGAGAAAATATTTGATTGTTTGTTTGCATTGAATAGGCTCCGAAACGACTGGACCGATTTGAACAATTCTTTCACATTTAGAATCCTACGTTATCACTAATAAACATAGGCTACAAAATTATTTTTCCTTTTGGAAAATATACAATTATCACGGGAAAATAAAAATAACGCGGCTGAAGCTACAAGCGGACAGCTAGTTTTGAATAATTTATTAAGCCTCAGTGAATCAGTCAGCAACAAACGAATACGTTTTACAGTATATACGATAAATTGAGATTAAATAAATCCACGTTTGTAATAATAATTGAGAATTTTTCAATACCTAGATCGTCAGGTTAGTGGCTACAACAATAAGCGTAAAAAAATCACTAGCTAAGTCATTGTAGGAACTAAATACTGTATGAAATTGAGAAGACCCATATATCATACGTGCTCTGTGGGATAAGCTATGCAATCAAACTAAAAGGAACTCGACTTTCCAAGCAGGTATTGTGCTATCCAAATATTTTAGGTCATACTCTTACGTACGCTCACATCTGCCAGCACGGATACACGGAAAACATAACACGGAAACCGAGGAGTGCAACTTACAATAATGCAACTTTTAGCTTTACCTTCGTAAGTTCTAGGTCTCTTCGCTGGCTTGAATGTGGAAACCATTATTACATTATACACTTTCGGAAACATTACTAGATTTTATGTTTATTTGTATGAGTAATTTTGATATTTGTAATATTATATCTAATTTGGTCACGTCTGACTCTTTAATCAGGCAGATTAAGAAAAACTACTTTAAAAGTTGAAAAGGGCAATTAAAGAGAGAGGAGAGATATTAAAGTTATTGTCTATACATTTCGACATTTATGCTTTCATGGTAAAACTCTATGGGCCTGGACTCAATATACTGTGTGAAGATATTTGGTATTGCTTCCTGGAAAACTGAAGTTGGTTCACACCAAAATTCTTCGTAAAATTTCATGGTTTTTCTGGAAAACTATGAAAGAGTAAAGCAATGTTAAGAAAGTTTCCTTTTCGCTCTACTGTCTTGCACTCCGGCAAATAGCGAATGGATGTCAAAGCAAACAAAAGTTTTTACATTAGTAAAACGTTTAGTTAAAGAGCTATTCGAATAGCCAAGTCCTTTTGAAACTCAACTGCAGAGCGGAATGTTTTCTCGTATCATTTAAAAGTGTAATACAGAAACAAGCATTTAGAGTTATTCTCTTTGTATGAATATTTCAGCAACGTTTATTATAAGTAAAATATTTAGAGTTTTTAATAATTAAAGTAAAATATTATACTTTAATAGGCTATTTATTACTCCTTATCACAAAAACTATTTAAGGAATTATGAAACAAATTATTTATAATAAGAAAATGTGATACGAGAAATAGCTGAAGTTGAAAAAGCACACAATTTAAGGATTAAATCACAAACTTGGTGAGATAACTTGATTAATTTATCATGAGATTTGATTAATTTATTGAAAAGATTATAATTATATTTGATATTTTCTTGTAGACATATTTTTTTAATATTACTCATTATGTATGCAACGTTTTGATACAAGCTTGGAAGCTTTCTCCCTGACTTGAATGTTGAAACAGACAAAAGACGTACCTACCTAGTTTTTGAAAGACACAAAATCATTATGATTTTCGACATAATCTACTAAATAAACTGTAATAGAATTGTTCGCAGTAATCAAAGGCCTAGGACTAATTTTCTTGGTAATAAAGTTAGGTGCTAAAGTGATTTAAACGCTCCGGGCGGATCAATCTAAGAATTTAACGTGGTTAAGTTGATGGGGGCTCTAAGTGTCAGGAAGGATTGGTAATGTCAAAACGAAGCTCATTTTGTCAGCGTGTCTAACACAAAAGTTTGTTTCGTGGCTTTGAAGTTACTATTCCGGCTTAGTTCCGTTTAACATTTCATTTTGACATAATGTTGGTAGGACTTGAAACTTCAACATTATAATTTTGAATAGTTTACAAGTACGTTCTAATTTCAAGCCAAGACTTGAATTGAAGCGAAAAGACGATCACGTCTAGTCAAAACAACACAGGTGGAACAAAACATTAATTAAACTGTCCATCACGGCCGAACTTGTGTGCCATGCGCGCTTTGATACAACTTACATTAATTTTAGTGACAAACCAAGCGCGATGAACTGAAATACGATGTCAATAACTTGTTAATAAATGTTATGAAAAGGGTTGCTGTAAATTAGAATTTAGGTTACTTTAGAGCCTGGATTATCACTCATTTACTTTGATCGTTAAGAACAAAAGACGAATAATATAAAACGGGGTTTCGAGTAGACATTATGCTAATATCAAAACATTACCTAATAACCTACGTTAATACGAAATAATAACCTACGTTATTATTTCATTTGTAAATCTGTTAAGTAAATAAAAGGCTTTTGAGGAATACGCAAAATGTGTGTGACACAATAACATGTATTATAACTGTGGCGTCAACATACTCGTACGCATAATACTGACGACGGGAACGCACTGCGAGTGATCGCGCCACAGATTGTAATTTATAGTCGTAGCATTTTTAGTTGTAGGTAGATTACTGTAAATATATTTACGAATAACGAATAACGAAGATATGTTGACGAATAACGAAGCAACCGAATAATTAAACTGCCAATCTCGCCGCCTACAAAATGCAGGTTTCGATACAAGTTACCTATGTCATATATCGATAGCTTTCAACTCATACAACTCAAACAAAAATTAAGAATGCAAGAAAGAAACAAACAAAGGTTTTTTCTTAAATTCTTTACATTTTTGTATATTTAATGACAACAGCAGTATCTTGTTTTTTGACTAACTCCTATAGTTATCAAGCATAATAAGTAGTCAATTTGTTTAAATTGTAAATTATATTTTAATGTTTGTTACAAACAAAAATTTATCACAAGCAATAAAGTTTTTTTTAAAATAGGAATAATTTTTACAATTTGTGGTATGGTACTATAATATGAGCGCCAAATGAACCTATTCAATTATCAATATTGTAAATTATAATGAACTTAGAATCAATAGTAGCCGCAATTTTTAAATACAAAATTCAATGGGTTGGACTCAAAATAAAATCGCCTGAATTTGAGGAAACTGGACATGTAGAAGGCTCAAGCGACCTTGTCTAAGAATTTAATTTTAGAAATTCGTAAAATACGTATGCAATGTGTGAAACGGAACAAAATTTTGGCACTTTTAGGTCCACTTGCAGTAATTTTGCTAAATCTCGATTTAACTAAAGCTAGATTTAGCCCATACAAGAATGTCAAATTTTTTAATGATTTTAAAATTTGACATTCTTATCATCTTCTATATATAAATATTTGTCCTCTATGCGTTCCGAAACCATTCATCAGATTGTAATGAAAATTTGGTAGGGTGTTCTGGGGACGCCCTTGAGGGTTCCTAGCAAAAAAATGGCATTTACGTGGCATTGCAACGCATGCCGGGTACAGCTAGCTTAAAATAACCTTATACTTATACTCAATGCTATGCTTTCGAAGCAAATATGTCAAAACGCGTAAAACAAACCTGCCATCTGCCATTTTGACTGCCGAGGGAGGGCTCAAAATCACCAAGATTGCAAATTTGGAAATAAGTAATTTTGGGAAAATTATCACGTCATCGAAATCTTAAAAGTAACTGACAATGTACACGCTATTAGCAATAATTGTGATTCAAAGGATGCGAGCGAAATATTCACATTTTTTTAGGATTTCAAAGACACTGGGTATATTATAGCGTCAATCAGGAAACGCAATTCTAAACCTAAATATGTTTGTTAAAAATATAAATTTGGGAAAGCTTAGTTTTGAAATGCGGTAATAAGATAAATATTGAATAAACAATAAATAAATGTGTGCTCTACATGGTCTTACGTTCTCTTGTTTCAATAAATTATAACATTTATTAAACACATTTCAAAAATTCCTAGACAATAGTTCTATTTATTTATCAAGGATTAAGTTTGAACGTTTGATAGTTTGTTCCAGAAAATAGTACGAAATTGTTATTAATTTTATTAATAAATAATTGTAATTTTGTCTTAAATTGAAACATTAACTAAACGCTCACTAAATGACCACAAAGTTCACGAAATGACAAAAGCGTTTCTTAAACGACATTAAAGAAACATCAAATGTGTAAGTATACACTTAATTGTGAAGAAAGTTAAGTGAAGAAAGCCGACCTCCTGGCAAAACTCTTCGCGGCTCATTCCCGTGTCGATGACTGTGGTACACAACCTCCGAAACTGTCCCACTGTGGCAGCACAATGCCCGATATCCGTATCAGACAGCGTGATGTGCGGGCGGAGCTCCAGTCGATCGATACTCGAAAAGAAGTGGCCCAGACGGCATTCCTGCGATTGTTCTTAAGAAGTGTGCAGCGGAGTTGACTCCGGTCCTTACGCGTCTATACCGTCTGTCTTTTTCTGCTGGTTGTGTGCCGAAATCTTGGAAAGAGGCCAATGTCCAGCCGGTTCCCAAAAAGGGAGATCGTTCTGATCCGGCTAACTATCGTCCTATAGCCGTCACTTCCATTTTGTGTAAAATCATGGAGAGGATCCTTAATACCCAGCTGATCCGTTACCTGGAAGGTCACTCGTTACTTAATGACCGACAGTATGGGTTTCGTCCTAAACGGTCAACAGGTGACCTTCTAGCGTTCCTTTTGCACAAATGGGGTGAATCTATCGATAAGCGCGGCGAATCGGTGGCTATTAGTCTCGACATCGCCAAAGCTTTTGATAGAGTCTGGCACAAGGCTCTTCTTTCCAAGCTTCCGGCATACGGATTACCCGCGCAGTTCTGTACGTGGATTGCCAGCTTCTTCCACGAGCGTAGAATTCGCGTTGTCGTTGACGGCTGCGCTTCGTGGTAGTGAACGCTGGAGTTCCGCAAGGCTCCGTTCTATCCCCCACATTGTTTCTTCTGCATATCAATGATATGCTTTCCTTGGGAGCTATACATTGCTATGCAGACGACAGTACAGTGCATGGGGGATATCACGGAAGCTCAGGGGCTGCTTGCGGCGATATTGGTAGGGAAAGGCAGAATCTTATCATTGAGCTCAACAGGACGCTGGACCTCGTCTCCGAATGGGGCTCCAACAATCTTGTTGAGTTCAATGCTAAGAAAACACAGGTGTGCGCGTTCTCGGCGAAAAGGTCACCTTTCCTCCCCCTTCCTTCTCTCCAGGGCACAACCATTCACACACAGAGCAACATCACCTTGCTCGGAATGATCATTCGCTGCGATCTGAACCCCAGAGACTACATCGAATCCGTCATAACTACTGCCTCACGGAAACTTGGTGTCCTGAACAAGGTGCGTAGGTATTTTGCGCCGGACCAACTATGCTTGTTGTATAAAACTCAGGTTAGGTCTTGCGTGGAATATTGCTCGCACCTTTGGGACGGCTCCGCTCAGTACCTCCTCGATGCTCTGGACAGATTGCAGCGTCGCGCTATTCGCATAATTGGCGATGTAGAGGCAACTAACACCCTCGAGCCTCTACAACTTCGTCGTGACATCGCCTCTCATAACGCCTTTTACCGAATGTTCCATGGGGAATGCTCTGAGGAGCTCTTTAACCTTATCCCTCTCTCTCCATTCCTTAACAGAAACACGCGTAAGGGCCTTCGGAGTCATCCGTACACTGTGTCCTCCTTTTCACACCGTACCAAGAAATTCCAAGATTCCTTCTTCTGTCGTTCATCCCACACTTGGAATTCTCTACCTGCGCACGTGTTTCCTCCATCCTACAACATGGGTTCCTTCAAAAGAGGCGTGAAAAAGCATCTTTTGGGCCGGCAAGGGACGGGCAGGTAGAAGAGTGGATGTCGTCCCTACTCTTATCTGTCAACTCATTGGGGCCTCTTTCACCGCTTAACATCAGGCGGGAGGAGGTCATCTGCCGGGCCATCCATAAAAAAAAGAAAAAAAATTACGTTGAAACTTAAATTGTACCTAATGTTATATTATGTATCTCATTTATTATGTCTCAGGTAGAAAAAAAAACAAGAAATTCTATATTTTTGCTGTCAATTATGTTCTAATAATTTTTTATAATTAAAAATGTCTAAAAACGTTATCTGTGTAATTTTGAAATTTTGTATAGGGGTTTGAATGCGATAAAAATAACGGCTAAACACGGTGGCCACATCTGCGGACTTTGATACAAAATCTATTAACGCCCAACGCCATTAGCAATGCCGCACAGAAATTAATGTGTACTGTACTCTAGTATTATATTATCTGTGGTAGTGTCAAGATTATCCCGTATGATAACGCGCAACGATGCAGGTGGAGCCGTAGCATAATATTATTATATTCATAAAGTTGTAATATAAAATGCCACATTTAAATAATTTTAATCGATTTAAGGAAACACACGATTCAATCGGAATAAAATCATCCATCACATTTACTTTGCAAAAGAATCTGATTCAAATCAGGGACTTTGAATAAATGAATGTGAAAGACGAATGGACCTTTTAAATAAGTCAGATTATTTACTCGGGGCTATTGCAAAACCCAATCACGTCTCGTTAAATATACTTAGCCTGAAATCGTTATGTAGTGTGTGTTTGTGTTGTATAAGCAACCAATGAAATTGGACTTACTTGTGTTATGACGTGATTAACAGAAGAGTTAAAGTAACTCATATTAATTCTTTAGATTATGATTCAATGAGGGGCTTGGTGGCATAGTGGCTTGAACGCATTGGTTTCGATATGAAGATAAAGCAACACTCGCTATGGTTGGATCTCGAATAGGTGTCCAAAATATTCTGATCTCGAGTTCTTCCGTGCTTCGCAAGGCACGTTAAGCCGTTGGTCTTGGCTGTTGCAACCGTTTCTACCCACCAATCCGCATTAGGCCAGCGTCGCGGTGTTACGGACCATACTTTTCATGTGTTTCTTCAATGTAGGAAGGCCTGTGCTCAGTAATGGGACTTTTAATAAGCTGCTATGATGATGGTTCAGTGTTTCTTTCCAATATTAATTCGAAAATTCTTTACACCAACGAAACACACCGAAAGTTATTATTACAAAACAAAAGAGTTTACCAGAGGTAGACTCAGTGCTAGAGTTGTCTGCATCGTTGTCCTCTATCATATCTTTTTCTACCGCCAAACAGACGTACTTGCATTGCCGTGTTCCGGTTTGAAGGCGGAAGCTCCTTGCGGAGGGCAAGGAGAAAAACTCACGGGCTATTTTTTGGTTTTCTTTTGGAGTTTTAGATGTAATATTGATATTTTTAGTTTAGGTTTTTGGCTTTTTTTTTGCTATATTCTGTCCCTTTTTTTAGTTTTTCCTTAATAACTTTTTAGTTATCAAGTTTATTGTGTTGTTCTTTGTACTTAAAATATTAAATTGTAAGCTTTATCATTAAAATAGTTTAAGCTTTGTGTTGTAATTTCTTGATGGAACGCCATGGTATCTTGTTATTAAAACACTAATTTCACTAGTTCCACTTGAATCTTTTTTACAAGCTTTTATTTAACTTGCAATCTAAGTGTAGGTAAGTATGTAAGTATATAAGTATGTTCGGGTGAAATCTTGCAACTCAATTTTGAAGTAGATATCTTTAACCGATTGAGCTGAAATTTTGTATACACATACAGTTTGGATGAAAATGGTTAACTGTGTGACGTCATTATAAATCCAAGATGACGGCATACCCAAGATGGCGGACCAATTATTTTTAATGCACTCCTACAATATGGGTATCAAATAAAAGGTCTTGCTAGGAATAACTTGAGATAGGCTCAAAGCTCTTCGCTGCTGGTCAAGTATTCGTGGCCTTAAGTAGGGTAAAATCATTAGAAGGTCTTCTTATTGATGAGCTAGACTGTTCCAAGTTAACCGGCAAACGACCTTGCAACAATGATGCGTTGAATGAGATGAACAGACTGAGAAACGTGGCCAGTGATAACTAAAAAGTAAAAAATAAATTAATTGTAAAAAACCCTTTTTAAAAACAAGCTTTTATTTAAATGCTCTAAAAAGAAAAAATAAATTTTTACAGTAAAACTTTTACTTATAACGTCATTTCACATTCGACACAATTTATCCATACTAATATTATAAATGGGAAAGTGTGTGTGTGTGTTTGTTTGTCCGTCTTTCACGGCAAAACGGAGCGACGGATTGAAGTGGTTTTTTAAGTGGAGATAGTTGAAGGGATGGAGAGTGACATAGGCTACTTTTTGTCTCTTTCTAACCCCCCATTTCCCTAAAATGGGGGGTGGAAGTTTGTATGGAGCATTCCGCAATTTTCAAGGTAGAAAGCTAAAAATTGGTATACGAACTATTTGTGACTAACAAAAAAATCATGCATCATTTTTTTTGGAAATCTGCCCCCAACCCCTTAAAAGAGGGGGTGAAATTTTATATGGGACTTTTTGCAGTTTTCAAGGTAGGAAGCTAAAAATCGGTACACAGACTTTTTGTTACCAACGAAAAATACCAGCCTTATTTTATTTTTTAAATCTCCGGTGTTACCCCGAATTTAACGCGAGCGAAGCCGCGGGCAAAAGCTAGTATGACATAAAAGCTTGTTGCGAGATTTACTTTTGTAGATAAATAAGTCAATTAAATAATTTGATGTGAGTAATTTTATCCATTAGAATTTTCAAACGAAGTAAATACGAGTAGGTACTTAAAAGTACTATTTTAAGTTACTACACACAAGTAAATCTCCCCCCCCCCCCCGCCTCGCCTCGGTGGTGACTTCCAGGTCCGTTACGAGAGGATTCTAAAAGAAGCGACGCAGGTTCGACCGCTTCCTCGCAACTACTTGTTTTAGCCGCTCGATCTCCCATTACTTGAGACGAGTCTCGGGCAGGTGTTGATACCATCAACACTTTGGTGGGGGACACCCCCAACCTACGCTCTTAAGCGACAACACGGGGGACACAACCTCGGCATCGCTTTTTAGGCACCACCTTTGACCGGCGGGCGGCTCTTCACTTTTCCGGATTCCTCCGGGAAAATCAGTTTAATCGGGTCCCTAATGGGACTATCTCACCGACTCGGACATAGCCCTGTCGTGGGCCCAGCCCAGCAGAGAGTTTGTTGATGAAAACAGCCTCTAAACTATTTTTGCAATGAACAAAGAGGAAACAAAAAGAGAAGATTCAAAACCTAACTTAACCCACAAAATTTTATCTCGACGTTTTTTTCCTGATACGATGTACTATGGCACAGCACAAATGACGTGATCGTCGAGATAAAACTTTGAAAATCGCAACACGAAATATCTGACATAGCCTTGCCTAAACCTATACGTACACCTAAAACACTCAGAAAATAACTATCTAGAAATAAAAACACGAAAAAACCTACTCTAAGTGCGGATTCTTGGACTCAAAGGTGTGCACCTACAGCACCGAGGTGATGTAGGGAAGCCCAAATTTGAGTCCGAAAATTCCCAGACACGAAATTTGACCCACTTGCAGAGTTACTAGGACTTCACAAGTGGTATCAAAAGACGCGACTCTGGGATATCTACGAAATTGCAGAAGACCCGGAAGCCCTACAACTTATGGATCCTGAGAAAAAGAAAATTGCTATTGTGGCCGTCAGGGACTGAAAAAAGCAAAAAACCTAAACTAAAAATACCTATAATTATTACATCAACCAAAAAATCATTTGAAAAATCAACGAGTTCGTTGATGTCTTTTATATTACCTCTAGCTCTTAAAAAATATAGTACAGTACTGCCGCGGCCGGCAAGTGCAGCATTGCCGGACTCTGTGATGCGTTCCTCGGCTCCTATAACGCCTATTTGCGCTATAAAACACGCGTGTTTTTTGAGCTGCTTTATGTATCTAGAACCGGTTTAATTAGATCCACTTTACGAGCAAGTGTGTTGAAAAATAATTTTTCATTACTCATACTCTGAAAGTAGGTCTGAAGTTGCCTGAGGAGCGGGTTGAAAGTAATACTTTTCAGCCCTAGGGAGAATCACTTTCAACTGACAGCTGCTGTCAAATTTAAAAAGAAACTAGTTCTTTTTTGAACCATGTTCCGACTTTCTATACAGCCACTCAATTACAGCGCGGTGTAAAATTGAAATAACATAACGTTAAGTATTTAAAGAATATATTAAAATTTTTAAATGACTTTAATTTAATTAATTTTCAATTATTTCTTTAAAATAACATAGATTTGGACAAAATATTTACCATTTTTTAAATTATGAAAATAAAAAATAATGGCTGAATAGCTGGCTGGCCACAGCAAAAAAAAAACAAAATAAGCGGGAAAGCGGCAATGCGATCTTTATTTGTTTTGTAGTTATCATTTGTAGAGTTTTGTTAATACTTCCGTATAGCAGAGATTTGTATTAACTGTTAATTATATTTGTATAACATTGTGTTAATAATTAACACAATGAGTTCATCCGATTCAGGTATGGAGTTAATACATGATTTTATAAGAGAAAGCGGGCTAAAGCAGAAGTTGTTGATTTATGTCAAAAAAAAATTAACGTTTCTTCTTTAGCTAATTCATTGTTTTATTTTCACTTTCCTCGTATTCGTAATGAAAAGCACAGCGTTTACCTCGGGTTAAAGACTTATTTAGTCCCTCGAACTATTGGTGCCCTCGCTACGCTCGGGCGCCAAACACCGTCTCGGGACTAAATAAGTTACTTTCACCCCTGGGGTAACAATGTACTATAATATGTATCATAGAATAACCTAGTTTGATAGCAACAACACCGCCTGAACGTTTAATATAACATAAAAGGCTACCGTTGTAAAGAGATAGGCATTCTAAAAGCCGTCGAGTCATACAAAATAATTGACACTTGATGTGACTCGTCGCTCAAATTTTATCAATATCGGTATTGTGCCGTCGCGAAAAGCAATTTGTATCACTTATAAAGTGCAACATAGAATATACTTGAAACCTTCAAAGGGCGATGGAATGTAATAAAGCTATCGCTAAAATAATTAGTACGTACAAATAATTCCCAATCATACTAGAGTTAAATTAGCATAGTTGAACGGAATGAACAATTTGCTTTACTTTCAGATTTATTCTTTAGCAATAAAGAGAAATTAAAACTTTCCCTTGTCTTTAAATTTTTATGAAAAACCTTTTTTTTTAGGTGAACTTATTCAAAGAAAAATCCTTGTTAAGCCGATTAAATAATGTCTTACTTTGTGAAAACATAAACGGTTCTATTTAAACCCATCAAAAAGGGTTCAAGGAGTTTTCAAAGAAATAATAGATTACAAGACGTGGATAAACTAATTTAGTACACTCGCTGCGCGTATATCCACGGTGGCAACATCGCCAAAGTTGATTACCAAAGTCGACTGAACTCCCAGGGAAGGCCGAAAAAGTTGCTTGCTGCCCTCTCAGATGGTGCTATAAAGGTTATTGAATTCGAGCAGCATAATCCACCAAACGCCAGATGGGACCGTTCTATCTCACGCGAATGATCGCCCATTCCTCTATTTACTCTACTGTTCCGAGTCGGGATAATAGCATATTTAATAAATAGAAGGTCTTTATTAGACACCTTCACCCGACGTGCTCAACGGAGCTTTACGGGATTATATTGAGAAGTCGTTTCAGGACGCGCTTGTAACATTACAAGATAAATCAGAAGCACGTTCGGATCATCCACGTGGAAATTGTATACTTGTATTATAAACAACGTGAAATGATTGAAAACATTAACATAGCTAAGACAGCTGAATATTGATTTCTCACAATGTGATATTTGAAATTTGAGGGGATAACGGCTATTCAAATTCAAATGGTGAAGTAATAACGGACCCCTGTGATAATAATAATGTAACAACCTGTGGTAACAACAATACGAAATTGAAATAAATGATCCCAGTCAGTTAATAAATAAAGTTATCGCACCACCTCCTCATGACATTAAGTGTCGTGTAAACTCATCATAAAATAAGTTATGTACTTAAAGCTTCCAAGAAACAGGGATTGAATTCCCTTCTTCCCCTAGGGATATAACTAATTTGTATTTGAAACATAAAGAGTATTTCAATATTGATAGAAACCCATGTTACTCGTATAAATAAGGATTCTGGATGGACAACATAATGCTCTGAAATCCGTGAAGACACTAAAATACAATAAAATCCAAGAAAAATTTAATCTCGCAATGTTGTTTACATTTGAAGGTTTTCGCTTTTCAAGTTAAAAAAGCAAACGGATTCAAGCACATACAGCCACTTCTATATAGTTTTTTCAATATTTATTTATTTATTTACTAAAGGTACACAAACAGATTACTATCATGACAAAAATTATCATATTTGAACAATGTAATTATACCTAGATAGCAATCCAAAAATAGTGTACACAGCATGTTTATAGACTTATTGTATATAACAAATATAACCTTAAAGATAAAATTTAAAGGACAATGTCGAAAATCGCCCCATGACCAACAAAGATTTGATTTACGACATAATTATATGAATATTTGATAACACTCATAACAAATATATGTATTCGACGGACAAATCAAAAATATATAAAAATACTTGCAGAAACAAAACCAAATGAAGTAAAAATATACGAATGGTTTTTGTTACATTTGCTCGACTGAATATAATTGAGTCGATTTTACGTAGGTATGGACATTTATTTATTCATATAAATTATGTTTTTCATACCTTCTTTTACAATTTACAATGTAAATTAAATTAAAACATACGTCCATTGACTACTCACGCGCTGTCGCTTGTTAGTTCGTTGTGTTTTTGACTTGCTTTATAATTTCGAGATTTCTTGTTCTTTACTACGTGACTATAATAACGTTCTCTGATTGATTGCAATAATTATTATTTTAATAATTGTATAAGTATGGACTATGTGTATTGTTCTAACGAAATAAAGTGTTACTTCAACTAACCTCGAAATCTGATTCATTTTGATATAATATTCGATTTCAAAGCTTGTCCGTAGTAATTGATATGGACGTACAGTATAAACTAATGTCTAATTATACGAAAAGCATTTTTTCACTGCTGTTGGTGTTGGGGCGAACAATGTATGGACGCAGAACAATGTCCTTTAAAACATTGTGAATGTTGTACAACCAAATTTAAGACAAAAGTTAAAACAAAAAACAAAAAGTTCCTAAGCAGGGCTGAGGACATTTTCTTTCTTTATGATGTCTGTCACAGTTTTTTTGTAAGTACTAAATTTATCAAATATATCCAGTTCATCACAACAACGGGATAAATCATTGTACGTACGGCACATTCTTACAATTGGGTTATAAAAGGACGTATTGTTTTTGTAGACCTGTATTGTAAAGGTACTGGGACAGCGAGACCTATATCGTGTGTTAATATTCATCGCAGACAGTAACTCTGGCACGTCAATGGTTGCGTGAATTATTTTATAAAGATATAGAAGATCATATCTTTTACGACGAGCTTGTAAAGACAACACATCGATTTTAGATAACCTCTCATAATAGTTTTTGAGTGACCTACCAAAATGATATTTACGAGAGATATATTTTAAGCATCGTCGTTGTACTGATTCAATAGCATCCATATGAACTTTATAGTATGAAGACCAAATCGGACAGCAGTACTCAAGAACACTTCTGATTAGACTAAAGAAAAGGCACATAAAGCTTTGAGGTTTTTTAAAGTCTTTGGTAGATCTAATTATGAAGCCTAAGAGTTTTCGACCTTTCTTAGTGATGTAGTCGTAGTGAGGACGAAAAGTTAATTGTTCATCAAATAATACTCCCAGATCCCTCACAACTTCCTTCCTAGAGAGCATTTCGCCCTGAATAAAATATTGATTGTTCTGTTTAATTTTTTTCCTAGTGAAAGAGATTGTGAAACATTTCTCTACGTTGAGATTCATTTTGTTCTTAAAACACCAATCAGAAATAACCAATAGGTCATTCTGAAGTGCTTGGCATTGCTTTGGATCCGCAACATCCGTAAATACTTTGAAATCGTCAGTATATAAAATAGAAGGGCACGATAAGCGATGAGCCAAGTCGTTAACAAATATAAGAAGCGGACCAAGGTGAGAGCCTTGTGGAACTCCCGATGTGGTAAAAATAGATGTAGAGGAATACCCTTTTACAGTAACTAATTGAGTTCTATTATTTAGATAAGAAACTAGCCATCTCAGTAAACACCCATGAATACCATAGTATTCGAGCTTAGCAATGAGAAGACTATGGTCAACCTTGTCAAAGGCCTTAGCAAAATCTAAATAAATGGCATCCACCTGACCACCACACGCAAAAACATGACACAAATAATTCTTAAAGACCAAAAGATTACTAAGTGTCGACCTTTTCCTAACGAATCCATGTTGATTGTTTGATATATAATTACCAAAGTAAATATAAAGGGAATCGTAAACAAGCGACTCAAACAGCTTTGCCATACAGAATAATATACTTATCGGTCGATAGTTGGTACAGGATCCTTTGACCCCAGATTTAAATATTGGAGTAATGTGAGCTGTTTTCCATTAGGGTAGGAAATACACCAGATGCGATAGATTTATTAAATAAAATAGCCAGAGGACAGATCATTCATTCATTCAGCAGTACTTTAAAAATTTAGGTGGAATATTATCAGGACCCGGGCCCTTTCTTGCATCTAACTTTTTAACTTTCTGTTTTATATCCTGTTCGGTGATATTCAAATTTGATAGTAATGAGTTCAGTACTCGAGGCATATGATATAATTCATGAGATTGAGGAGAAGAGTTTACGTAAACTGACCCAAAATACTCTGCGAATAACTCGCATATACCCTGTCCATCTGACCTAGTTTTATTTTTATAGGTCATGGTTTGAGGTATAGTAGACCTGCCTTTCCTACTGTTGACATAACTCCAAAAAATTTTAGGGTCATCAGAGATAGACTCTTCAACCGAAACTAAATAAGTCCTATAGCAATCTGCTATAGGAGATTTACATCTCTTTCGGAGTAGAGAAAAAGTATCATAGTCTCGGGGATTTGAAAACTTCCTAAACTGCTTGTGAAATTTATTTTTCTCTTTTATACAACGAATTAAGGCTAGGCTGTACCAGGATGGATATTTGTTTGTGGTTGTGTTTCTTATAAGAGGAGTATTAGAAGATATTATCTCATGCAATTTATCATAAAATGCATCAACACACTCATTTACAATATGGAAGTATCGTGATTTTTTTTCAGTATATAATATAATAATCTAGAACTTTATATGAAGTTAATATGATTTTGAATGAATGCTATTTGTTAAGTATTTGTTTCTATTTTCTCGCAGGAAGTGCGAAAAGTAGAGTATTTTCCTCGAGGTTAGTCTTATGGTCAATTTCACTAATCTTATCTCAGCTTAGGACAATCTTAAGTGGCATGCTGTTACATTCTTTTCAATAACGACAAGAAGAGAGAGCATACTACTTAGGATTGTCCTAAGCTAAGAAAAGGTTAGTGAAATTGACTGCTAGTCTTGAGTTAGCTTAAATTCCTCACTACACCCCTTTTTTTTTTTTCTCGGGGGGAAATGCGTAACCGCACCGTACCCGCGGACGTCGCAGCAGGGCCACCGTACGGAGGGAGAGGCACTCCGCCCATACCGGGGCTCCGTATAGTGCCATCCTCACTACACCCTGGACTCGTCTTAAATCCCTTGCTACGCTCAGAATTTTAGCACCTTCGCTTTGCTCGGAAGTTAAGCAGAGTCCTTTATTGCGCTCGCGAGTCAAATCTACACCCGTGAATTCCGTGATATAAGACACTCTTTATCCCCTTTGTTAATAATCTACTATTAATTAACGGCAGGTACTAAGAAGAACCTGTTGTGATAAATTCGTCTATCCATTCTATGTAATAAGCTTATGCAGTACTTTCTTTGGAACACCTAATGTTGCTGTCGGTCAAGGTTAAACGAAATTTACCGAGATGCTAGGCGATCCACACATCGCACCGCGCTCCGTCGCGAGGCGCGGAATGGAAGATTTTAATTTTGTATGGAAATATCACAGTTTGTATAGAAAACCCGCTTGGTACAACACACTGAGATCGCGCGGTGATGCAGATCAGCCCGCCGAACATGGATCTTTCATCGTATGACATGGTATGAATTTTTAGGATTTTTGTGAGACACAGATCCAGTAGTGAGTAATATTATATTTTTACGCATTAAGTAATATATTATTGATGTTTTTTTTACTGCTCACGGTGGCAGACGAGTCAGTGCCCCACCTGATGTTAAGTGGTAACCACCACTTATGGACATCTGGGGGCCAGGGGCACAGTTCAGTCACTGCCTACCTGGAGAGAAGTGCTCTTCTTAAGTCTCGTTTGAAGTAGGACATGTCGTAGCGCTCAGGAAACACTGCAGCTGGGAGTTCAATCCAGAGCCTATACGTACGTGGAAGGAATGAACGCTGAAACCGAACTGTGCTAGAGGAGATCGGTTCCGGGTAATATTAATGAACTCTACTGCGATGGCGGGTGGTGCGGTGGTAAAAAGGTGAATAGGGCACCATTGCAAAGAGTTCGTCAGAGCACTCTCCGTTAAAGAGCCGACAGAGCACGCAGAGAGAACCAAAGTCTCTTCTTTGCTACAGCGTCTCCATTGAGGCCATGTTATTGGGATCACCGACGATGCGGAATGCACGCCTTTGCAAGGAGTCAAGAGGGTCGAGGTGATATTTGGGAGCTGATATCAAAAAAATGTGATGTTGTGTGTATTTCTAAATTATTTTTGACATTTTGGTGTTTTTGAATTTGATTTTATTTTTGATTTCAATCTTAGAAATATGTCCGCCTTTGCATACAACATAAATGTATCCTTGTATAATTTTTTTCTTGTCTATGACATAAAAAGTAAATATAATATTTTTCTTGAATTTAATACATGCGCATTAAAATTTGTCCAGAGGCAAACACGAGAATAAATTAAAAACAAACATATTTCGTTCTAAGCGGTACTAAAGATTTATTTTCGTACTTTTGAAAAGCTAATTATCAAAGAGTTGTATTTCTATTACCTCAATAATACCTAATTAAATAATAGCCTAAGCACCTCACAAATCACTTGAAAAAATAAAACTACTCTGTAGAGAACTATCCCTCAAATACCCACAAGGCACCTCAGCTCAGTATTATGAAATGATAATGATGACTACAAGACGCAAATACCTGAATATGAAACACGTTAGACGTGCCTACGAAATTGAAGTATTTCCTTCTATTTTCCTGGGATCTCATCATTAAATCCTGACTTGGTGGTGAACTAGACCACTTTAGGAGTATACTCTTCCGAATACAAAAAAAATATGAATATCGGTTCAGATTTCGGAATAATCGAGTAACACACTAAAACAGTTAAAAGAAATACAGTTGAATTGTGAACCTCTAACTTTTTGAAGTCGGTTAGTAAAAAGT
Organism: Schoenobius gigantellus; assembly: GCA_963935595.1. Taxonomy (NCBI): domain Eukaryota; kingdom Metazoa; phylum Arthropoda; class Insecta; order Lepidoptera; family Crambidae; genus Schoenobius; species Schoenobius gigantellus. The sequence continues at coordinate 35,142,349 of OZ012543.1, forward strand.
CCCTTTTAAAGTAAAAAAAAAACGGATAACCAGTAGACGTTTTGTCTTTCATTTGAATGTTTTATGAATACGAAGGAAATGGGTTTTAAGAAAAAAATCCAGTATTCACTAACAACGGTTAATTGAAAATATCAACGCTTGATCGGTAAATGGGATTGTCGGGAGCAGGCATGTTGCAGGAGCAGCCCGACATCACTCAATTTCATTTCAATTAAAGTTTATTGTTAGCGACGAATAAGGAATTTTACGGTGCTGTAATTAATGGAATCTTTTTATAATTATTCTATGCGGATTACGTTCATACTGCCGTGTCAGGCCAATATCATGCAACTCGCGAGGTGGTTATTTGAGAAAATGGAGCGTAAAGATTTTAAGCAATTTTTCATCATATGTCATAAAATTAACACGTATTTTGTTAACAAGTATTTCAAAAATATTAGTACGAATAAGTTTTAATTAGCTGTGTTTATTTTTTTGCATATCTTTATTAAGTAATATTATATTCAACTTAAAGGATTTACGCGTAACCACTTTTCAATCAATTTTCTATACTAACGTGGTTACGCGACGTCTTGCAACTTAACTTGCATGGATTTCGTTAGCCACTCATAACATTAAATAAATGTAACATCTCTTGTAACTATAGGATATGATTAGTTATGATTGAGTATCCGTATTTTAATTATATTAGCGTAATTATTTGGAAATATTAAAATTTTACCGTGGATAGTAGAAAAGAAAAACAGTAGGTGATTAATTATTATTATGTATTTCCATATCAAATAAAAGCAACATGATTTTTGCTTACCTAAATTTAAAAAAAATATTATCACATTTTTTAAAATCAATCAATAAAATAAAACAAAATTAGTTATTGAAGCTATTCAATAAAATAAAGTATTTTTTTTATATTGAAACTAAATAAACGAATAATCCCTGTAGTTCAACAACAATAACATTTATACATAAGTACTACAACTGGGATAGAGAATAAAAAAGTTTATAATAACAAATAAAAAACCAGTAGTCCCATATTTTGTTTGAAGATAATCTTTGTTATAAAAATCAACTAACTTACATTATATAAACTAAAACCAAAAAGCCTCCTGCCCTTAGGAAAATAATTTGATAACTATAATCAACTTACACCTATTTTTATGTATACAACAGTTAATAATCTTTAATACTGTCAAGATCTACATTGACTTGTAGGTTATTGAAAAAAAACCCTACTTGGTTTTGGCATTGAGTGACATTTAAGTAGGTTAGGTAGGTTATTAAAATGTTGCAAAAACGGGAAAAAATTATTATGGTGAAACGTAGTTCGCGGCCATAGCTATTAACTCTTTAAAATCTCCTTCAAAATCATTTTTTGCGAAAATACTTACAGAACCTTTTCTAAATTCTACAACTTTTAAGGCCTGAATATATTTTTTTTGAAAACGCGAAGAACGTGAAAGTGATTTTAGAAAATGAAGTCACACATATCTGTGAAACGCGCAAGCGACAAAAGCTGAAACTTTCCGACAAACTCTGACAAACTCTAGAATGTCTAGAGTTTGTCAGAGTTTGTCGGCATACTCAAACAATCTATTTTTCACAGTTTTTTTGTGACCCAGCTGGGATTAGCCACACGCTACATCGAATGACCAAACGGCTATAAAACATGGTTACGCACATCTCCTGCAATACTAAGATACAGGAGTTTGTAATTGCTTTAAGCATGCCACGTTGATCGCGTTCATATCGCGTTCATCTACAACATGTTAAGTTGGAATAGTTTGGCATATTTGACGATGTATTTATGCAAGTTGCATGAATGTGGCAAGGCTTATATTTTTAAAACGGCTTGTTGTAATGAAAAGTTCTTTTGAACATAGATAAATATGATTAAATAAATGTAAATGGCACTTGTTAGGCGTATCTCGTGCAAGTTAAGTTAAAGGACTTTCGCGTGACACGGCAGCATAGTTGAATTTTAATTAAGAAAATCAAGTTAAAAATTCAAGCCACATCGACTGATAAATATCCAATGATAAAGTATATCAAAACGTAATACTGAAACCCGATATTGACTGACCTTAAGCCCGATATTGACAAATAGTTATTTAATTAGGGTTATTAAAATCGTATATGGGAATATCACATGAGCATATTAATAGTATTACATCATGGGTGCATGTTTTCATACCTATACATACTGATTTGAATTCATTGATATTTTCCAATTCATATGAACTCTTGGTAGTACGCTTTTTCGTGTTGTTTTCCCGACTTTTCTAGTATTAGTTGGTTGCTCATAAAGCTGAAATTTATATCAAATATTGAGGTGTACGGTCTTTTTAGCTGTGAAAAAATTAGAATTGTAAGTGATATAAATACGATAAAAATTATGACCGTCATGCAAAATTTCAGCTTAATTGGAAACCGGGAAATAGGTAAAATTTAACTTGCAAGATTTCATTACAGACACCGGGACAGGTGAAAAGCTTGCTAAATACATTTATTTTATTTATAATTTATTAATACTTTATGTACATTGTGTACAACGGCGGACTTAATGCCTGAGGCAACTGTGGTAGATGTACCATAAACAAAATTAATAATTTTACATCGAAATCATTTAAAAATATTTCAAACCTGATACATAAATATAACAAAAATAAACTAATACATATTATTATACCACAACATTAACAAGCAGTTATTCCGTAATTCAACAGTTTATTTTTAAAACTTAACCTATTGATAGATTTCTTAATATCTAAAGGCAGCGCGTTCCAAAGAAGAATGGATTGTACAAAAAAGGAAGAGTGAATTATTTCAGAGCTATGAGATGGACATGTAAGAAGACTGTAACACTACAAATTCACAATCACAGCATTTTCGGTTTTGAGAGAGATGTAATTGAATTTTCATGCGAAAAGCATTAATTTGTTTACATAATGCGTCACTGATAATAAAATGTCAACATTCCTTTAGACGTTTCTTTTTAGATAGGCAAAGGAACTCGAAAGCCTTCTGCCACTTCTAAGTAATAAATATATTATGTGATGTTTTAGTCTCGTTTCAAGTTGTAATATTTGAGTTAGTAGTTTTTAAACAGTCCTACTGCAGAGAATAATGTCCTACTAAAATGATGTTCCCTTATCGTAACTTTTTTAGAAAATGACCAATGCTTATTTCTCCGTGCAACAGTTGTAGCTGACAATTCATTATAAAATCATCGCGATCTATATATTGTTGTCGTCTTTCTGATGATTCATTTTTATCCACCGTTTCCCTCTCAAATAACACATTTAGCAATCGTAAAATGGATACCTACTGGACACCGTTCCTTCATAGCTTTATTCAGATTTGAGTGCCAACTTTCGACAACGTTGTTAGTTCTGTGTCTTTCTACGTGTCCGTGCACACATCATTGAAACGTAAATTCTTCGTTTTTGCACCAGGTTCTGTACATGTATTTCATAAATATTGAAAGGACATTGCTCTGCGTCCATACATTGTTCGCCCCAACACCAACAGCACTGAAAAAATGCTTTTCGTGTAATTAGACATTAGTAAATACTGTATGTCGACATCAAATACTACGGACAAGCTCCGAAATCGAACTATAAATTAAAATGAGTCAGATTATGACGTTAGTTGAAGTAACACTTTATTACGTTAGAACAATACATATAGTTCATACCTATACAATTATTAAAATAATAATTATTGCAATCAATCAAACAACGTTATTATAGCCACATAGTAAAAAACAAGAAATCTCGAAATAATAAAGCTGGTCAAAAACACAACGAACTAACAAGCGATAGCGCGTGAGTAGTCAATTGACGTGTCTTAGCGTTGTAAATTGTGAAAGAGGTTATAAAACATTTTTTATAGAAATAAATAAATGTCCATACCTACATAAAATCGACTCAATTCTATTCAATGGATTAAAGGTAACAATAACCATTCGTATATTTTACTTCATTTAGTTTTGTTTCTGAAAGTACTTTTAAATATTTTTGATTTGTCCGTCGAATACATATATTTGTTATGAGTGTTTAAAAATATGCATATAATTATGACGTAAATCAAATCTTTGTTGGTCATGGGGCGATTTTCGACATTGTCCTTTGTATGTTTTGGGTAATTCATTGTTTATGTAAGCTACGCCATCATCTATTTGGGTTTTAGGCAACAAAGCTAAAGCCCACAATTCGCATTTTAGTTTTAGATTTAATTTTTAATTCTTTTGTCTTCTTCCAAATGCTCTTAGCAAAATGTGCATAGCATTTTTTTAATTCAACGCCCTGGAAAACTTCTACCAGCGAATTTGCTACTGCTATCTCGAAATCCAGGTGGACTTTCTTAAGTTTCCATTCCGGTACTTGAAACTTAATCATCTCAAACATTGCAGTATATGATGCCTGATTCTTATTAGACATAAGAGCATATACGAGAGGTCTCACATTTGTTTCTGCTGACATCGAGCTACCTTATCCCCATGGATACTGTAGCTGCTGAAACGGCGCAGGGCAACTATAAAAAGTGCCATCCATAAAGTATTCCTCTTTCCTCTCTAATAACAATCTCTCTTCCTCTGAGCAGAACACTATGATGCGACATCTTTGATGATAATAGTCTGAGAGTAGAAATCTTGGGCTTTCGCAAAACTGAAGCGGTACTGCCACATCCTTCGGGTCTTTGAAATGCGCCCTACTGCGACATGTATACATATAAGGTTTTCATACTTTTCAACGGTGGTATTGATGTTACCAGATTAATACCCTTATTTTTAATGACGAAATAGGTACTCTTGTCATAAATTTGTGGAATAGGTGCGTCTGTGGGTTGAGCTAGTTCCTTCATTGTACCAATAACCTCATCAACTTCATTTTTGCCATAGTTTGCCTGACAGGAGTGTTCTGTTTTTTTACTATGTGATTATCCTAAAAAACAAGATTTGAATTGTGTAAACCTTTTGTGTTGTACTACTTTGTCGAGAAAGTATCGGAACACGAGCAATAATACACAAAATGTTTTTATTTTATTTTATTTTATTTATTAGGAATAACAAACAGCTATCACAATCAGTCTTAAATTAGAGTATAACTAATAGATACTAGAAACTAGTAACAATAATCTTATTTATCGTGAAGCCCATACCGTTATCCACGGATTGGTATAATGTGTTACTCGATATATAGATATGTTAGATATGTTAGTTATTTTATTATGAAAACGGGTGCCATGAAGTTTTGAATTTAGGAAAAATAAAGAAGTCGGCTGGAGCCATATCTGGCGAATAAGGTGGTGGCTTGATAGTATTTGTTGAGTTTTTGGCCAAAAGTTGGTGGCGCGTTATCGTGGTGCAAAATCCAACAATTTTGATCGACTTTGGCGACGTTTTTTTTGTTTTGATTCAGTTAAAAGGCGCGACTCCGTAGCTTGTTGACTAGTTTGAAAGACAAACTCGTAAACCGCTGTTGCTTGCATCTGTTATTTAATCTAAATAACAGATGCAACTCAAACTCTGCGCCAAAATGTAAAACAATTGTGCCGTACTTTTTTGACAGAATGTATAGCTAGCTTTCGCCTAGCCAACATATAAGCTATAATATATAGAGACTATATATATTTTTGCATGGGGAGGGGGACGTTTTTGGTAACATATACAATACAAATAAAAAAAAACAAATAAAACGTTAATAAATATTTTTACCTTTAGGGTAACCTGTTGTACGGAATGCTATCACCACATACAAACTCTTCGAAGTTTAGGTGGTGTTCATGTCATGTATGTTTAAGTGTTTTTGTATTGATAAATAAAACCGAACACGGCACTAAATTTTTTTGGATCGACTACATATCCATGTAACGTTGCCACTTTTATAGTCACGTTGCTTATAGTATTGCTGCCCGCCGTCCAGTAATACTGTGCCGTGTTTTCTTTTTTTAAGAAAAGAAAGTTCTTCATGATCACCGTTAGGTTCTTCGAGATTACGGTTCATTCATAGTTTAAAATTAATAAAATAATTTAACGCGTAAGAATATGAGGAAATTTTGAAAATAATTATAATTGTCATGTTTTCCTGATTTACCGACGACATATAAATTGTCATAAAAACAAATGAATAGACCAAAAAGTTTTGTATTTTCAAAAATAATCTACAAACATCTGTAGGCTTACTCTTGAACTAATTCCGAACGATCGGCATTGAGATTGTGATTTTTCGTACGCTTATTTAGCAACACTAACAACAAATTGGATCCGTATTTTGAGAAAATTAAATAGCACCGAGCTTAGTTCAATCAAAATCACCACAATATCGGTCCAATTTGGCGCCAATGTGGAAACTCAAGGGTATCAAAAATCACAATCTCATTGCCGATCGATTTACCAGTAAGCCTACTGGTGTGATTGTACTTGCGACATAGGGGAACATGCATTTTACTCCGCAGAAGGACTACGAGAAAGTAGATTTAAGACCACGTGTTAGGAAATTTTATCTTTTAATAGTTTACTCCGCAGTAAGACTATGAAGAACATGGCTTCCTCGTGGTCCCACTAGTAGGACATTATTTTCTGCAGTAGGACTATGAGGAACTAGGCTTCCTCGTGGTCCCACTAGTAGCACAAATTAGTAGGACCACGAGGAAACAGTCGATTTAAGTTTTGGGGTTTCTGGGTTATAGAATTGTATAGGAAATACATTTTATATGGAACTTTGAGTTTTCTTTAAGAAATTTAAATAAATTGAACAGCAAAATTCCATTCGACATCCAGCACACTATGAAAACCAACTATACAAGTCTTGCTGTATCAATATAAGTCAGCTGACGTATTGGCTGTAGAACGAAGTTTCTTCGACTATTAATTTGTCAATATGTGGACTCCACTGAAGTTTAGAATCTAACGTAATATCAAGAAGTATAGGTATCCACAAGGTCCACATTTTTATCCTTTAGGTTTACAGTGATGTAAACCTCATTAACATAGGATAAGACAAATTATACATTTAGTTTATTTCTCATTGAGGCACAAGCTATTTGCATTTTACCAGTGAACTAAACTAAAAAACTATGAAATTATTATTTCAAGTCGATGAGAAAAAATGTAACAGATCCACTAAATATTTCAGTCTTGATTCCGTTACTGAAATTATTGAAGTCTTCACCAATTTCGCAAAACAATCCATAACCAAGTTTTTCGTCCTACTGATTTACGACTTGGCTATAAAATCTAGTAGCATCATAAAAATAATCAATCCACATGTCGATTTAAAATCCAAGAAGCACGTTGACAAGCAGTATACCATTGTGTAATATTTTAAGTCCGTTGGCAATCGCAGTAACATTCCGATGACGTCCCGTCTACAATACTGGGATGCCATTCCTTAGACATTTAACAATAGTGACGCTAACACATCTTACAGTGGAGTTTTAGTAACTCAAAATAGTATCTCTTATCTTTTTACTGAATCTTTTTTCTAAAGGATTTTTTTTAATCAATGACAATAATTTACTCATTACTTTTGGTCGACTACAAGTATATGATATACATCTACCACAATATAGAGACATATTGTGCATCTACTGATTGGTTACTTAACTTAAACGACCAAGTGATGCGTCGATAAATTAAATTTATATTAACCAAGTGATTATCTATAAGATAAAACGAAACTGATATCACCCTACGTTAAGCACACGAAATTAATCGATATTATCTCAATTAAAGAGACCATATTACGTTGTACAAAAATTCGTGTGTTATTTAAAGTTCATTCACAAAAGCTAACAGTTCTCAAAAATAATTGACGACTCTAATTGTATTTTTTTTTACTATGTGTGAGATTACTAAAAATGTTGTAGATGTTTTCTTTTCAAACGATAATACCAAATAAGCATTACTTTACGCAGAACTTCAAGTCCTGACTTGGTAAAAAAGCAAAATATTAAGTGCGTAAAACTCAGCAATTAATTTACGCAAAACAACTATTTTAACTAATCACGCATAATACGTAACATTTGTTTTAGCACTATCAATACTCAATTCAAAAAACAAATTAGCCCAGTGATATGTAATGTGATATGTATAAGTATGGAAGATAGTATGTGCGGGTGTTTTTTATTACTCAACAACATTTAACGACACATTGATTTGAAATATCATAAATGACATCACACCTTGGCATACTTATATGTTATATATCAATTCCTTTTAAATTAAATAAATGTTTATTTATTATCAAGACAAAGCTTAATACGCCTCGTACCAGTAGGTCGGTTATTTATTAATCTAGTTTACCGAACTGATGAGACATTTTTGCCTCAGTAGTTCGGTCGTACCCAAAACCCGGACGAAACACTTTTGTTTGTGATTTTACACATTGCAGTTATTTATATGTAAGTATGTAGTGACTAGGAGACGGCTATTCTAGACACAAAGTTTTTATTTAAAAAAGTCATTAGCATTATAAGGAAAGAGCTATGTTATTTTAAAATAATTCTATAGATATTCCCCTATTCCCACAACTGTGCATTCTGATGAAGACATCCTTTTTCACGTCTGACTTCTTTCGATTGGTTATGTTTTTCGCAACACTATCGTCATCTTGCAAATTGCAAACACAGTGGGTTGTTTTTTACTAAGCAATATATTTTCTAGTCAATCGGAATATCCCTTCAAACCGGAATATAGCAATCCAAGCACCGCTGCTTGACGGTATAAATACGTAATAGGTAAGATAGAGGTCATGCAATCGACTCTGCTACAGAATCTCCTATTGGTAATAATATTATCTTGCCATTTATTCAATTAATTAATATAGATAGAAATTTTAACAAGTTGTGTAGACTTATGTTTTATCTTTTAATAGTTTACTCCGCAGTAAGACTATGAAGAACATGGCTTTCTCGTGGTCCCACTAGTAGGACATTATTTTCTGTAGTAGGACTATGAGGAACTAGGCTTCTTCGTGGTCCCACTAGTAGCACAAATTAGTAGGACCACGAGGAAACAGCCGATTTAAGTTTTGGGGTTTCGGGGTTATAGAATTATATAAGAAATACATTTTATATGAAACTTTGAGTTTTCTTTAAGAAATTTAAATAAATTGAACTTCAAAATCCCATTCGACATCCAGCACACTATGAAAACCAACTATACAAGTCTTCCTGTATCAATATAAGTCAGCCGACGTATTGGCTGTAGAACGAAGTTTCTTCGACTATTAATTTATCAATATGTGGGCTCCACTGAAGTTTAGAATCTAACGTAATATCAAGAAGTTGGTATCCACAAGGTCCACATTTTTATCCTTTAGGTTTACAGTGATGTAAACCTCATTAACATAGGATAAGACAAATTATACATTTAGTTTATTTCTCATTGAGGCACAAGCTATTTGCATTTTCCTATCGTTTCATTTGTAACAAGTAAAACGCAAAACGCACCTTGTGTAGGCAATTTGTAAAATTTTAATTTTGTATTTAGATTGTTTGATTAGACGAACTACCAACTACAGAAAAATGACTGACGTTATTGCACAAAGGGCAACTGGAATACATTCATAGAATCTCTAACCAATCAGCCTTCGAATTTTCCTATCTTGGATTTCTTGTTCTCTGATAACTAAAAAAATAAAAAATATTTGCGACATGGTATAGATGTTAAAAACGAAAAATTTTGATTATAATACCTTTTGTCTGCACCTCAATAGCTCGAAGAGTCTATCTAAAAACGTCAAAAACAGATTAATTTTCTCTATTTTATTAGCGCCGTGCTAAGCCAATAGAGGAATTATCCACTTCCAATGTCAATGAGAGAGATATAAATTATCCTTTGCTCCCATACTAGATACAGGGGAGTAACACATTTGGTCTCTTGTCAAAAAGACATAAGTGGCGGAGAGAGATCTTTACCACGTCTCGTGCTAGGCCGGCGCCATCAATGATGTAAGTCAAATTGACGTCATAGTAGTGGACTAACTACTGCGCTATTACTGAAAATCTGCTTCTTCTTAAACATATATAAAAATGAATCGCCGTTCGTTACTCTCGCTAAAACTGAAAAATGGCTTGACCGACTTGAATATAGATTATTTTCTTTTGTTCGCTTTAATAAAAATCCTAAGAAAAGCTAAAAAATAATAGAAAAGCAATTATGGTAATTTTGTATGGAAAATAACTATATATACTTCGTGATTGTTTATTTAAATCTGTGATCTGTCAAGGGGGTCAGCTAGTTGTTAAAATATTTAAAAAATGTAATGATTACACTTCAACAAAGCGCTAGTAATGTTGTTTCTGTAAGCTCATTTTTCTACGTACATTTATTGTTGCAATGTTAATTCTTAAACATTTGCTATGTAAAGGGGATTAACTCAAAAACGACTGCTCAAGGGTTGTCACCTTATATTTTATGCAAATTTACTTAAGGAAGTTTTCATAGCGTCGAACATTTAACTGACTTTACACTTGCATCTTATAGCTTAAATTAATCTGGCGCTAAAGTTAACCTTCTTTTCCCAGCAAACTTTTTTGTCTCAGTTCGAAGTAAAATTACTTGAAATAATAATGTGTTCTAACATAAATTAATGAATTTTTGACATGTTTCACACTGATGAATATCAAGTTATAGATAACGATTTCAACGCGTGTTTTCATATTAACACCAGTTTTATTAAAACTTTCAAATGGGCTCACGGTAGCTTAACACGGTGGGAGTCTCATTTAATATCGAATATCTGCATTAATATTTTAGTGGCTATTTAAACATTAACCTCTTTACTAATGAACGTTCAAAGGTATGATTTAGTAACCAATCTTTATTTTTATTTCTGTTTGAAATTTCACTTTTGTGAGAAGGCAAAATATTGATAAAGTTTATTGAACGTCTATGAGTAAAGGGGTAATTGCCTAGCACAAAAGTATGTAACTGAAGAGTTGGCCTACATTTTATAGTTTCTTACATTTTTTGTGTGAATTTACATTTGAGTGATCTTAGGCCTTGTATGTCATCACTAAAGACTCGTCTTGAGACACTGCGGTTGATTGGTCGAGAATATGTTGGCGTAGCTGTTACCTGAACGCTGGCCAGCCGACTCGGTTTCGTCGATTTACCTCTTTCTGGAAGTTGAACTTACCGAGCCGGACTATTTTCCCCAGGTAAACATATTCGTCAACAATTTCTAGCGTAGAGCCTCCAACATTCAAAGGTGTGGGTACTACACGGGAATTTGACATTATTTTAGTCTTGTCCATGATCATTTTAAGACCCACTTGTTGAGAAACTCAACAGAGGTCTTCGAGCATTGTGCCTAGATCCTCCACGGTCTCAGCCATAACTACGATATCATCAGCAAAATGACGGTGAGTCATGTACTCGCCGTTTATGTTGATGCCAAGTCCCCTCCAGTCCAAAAGCTTAAATACATCCTTCAATGCAGCTGTGAACAGTTTCGGCGATATAACGTCACCCTGTCTCACACCGCGCTGAAGTCGTACTGGTTTCGAGTTTTCGTCCTGAAGGCGGACTGACATGGTGACATTTTCGTACAATGACTGCAACACTTGGATGTACCGATAGTCTATTTGGCACCTCTGGAGTGATCTAAGTACGGCCCAGGTCTCGACAGAATCAAAAGCTTTCTCATAGTCCACAAACGCCAAGCATAGTGGCAGATTATACTCCTCGGTCTTCTGTATAACCTGCCGCAGCGTATGGATGTGGTCTATGGTACTATAGCCTTTTCGGAATCCGGCTTGTTCGGGAAGCTGGAAGTCGTCGAACCTGCGTGCGAGACGATTCGTGATGACCCTCGAGAATAGCTTATAAACATGACTCAGGAGCGTGATGGGTCTATAGTTCTTCAACTGGGCCTGTCGCCCTTTTTGAATAAAAGTGCCACCAATCCCATGTGCCATGTTTAGGCGTTTTGCTCTTGAGTATGACGGAGTTGAATAACTACTGCAGCGCTGTCCTCCGGTCTGGTAGTCCACCCGCTTTTAGGAGTTCGGCTGTAACTCCATCATCACCCGGTGCCTTGTTGTTTTTAAACTGTTTGAGAGCCACACTAATTTCGTACAGGCTGAATAACAAGCAGTATAAATGATTTGACTTATTATATTAGAATATATACCTCTGACTGCTTCTTATTCTGTTGAACAAAAGTTCTAAAAACCATCATCATTATGTTTTAAGTTTGCCTTTAATATTTAATCTTGTTTCCATCTTCTCAGTTGACTTGTCTTTTGATGCAGTGTATTTTTGCTCTTTTAGTTTCAGTTGACTAATTGTTTGTTTATGCAGGTGAGTTCTGTAGTTTTTAAATTATTTATTTTTTATTTAAGTATATCTTTTTAGTAATTTTTATTGTATTTTTACAAGCTTTTATTTACTTACTTGCCCCTGTCGCGGTGTCTGTAATGAAATCTTGCAAGTCAAATTTGACTCACTTCCCGGTCTCCGATTGAGCTGAAATTTTGCATGCATATGTATATCGCGTGACAGTACAATATTATGATGATATAAAAGCTTGTATTTAAAAAAGTTATTTTTTACAAGCTTTTATTTAACTTGCAATGTATGTAAGTATGTATGTTCGGGTGGAATCTTGCAACTCAATTTTGAAGCAGATATCTTTAACCGATTGAGCTGAAATTTTGTATACACGTTCAGTTTGGATGACAATGCATGGTTGACTGTGTGACGTCATTTTAAATTCAAGATGGCGGCATACCCAATATGGTGGACTTCTAAAGCTTGAAAATCAATTTTGAAGTAGATATCTTTAACATTGAGCTGAAATTTTGTATACACACATATTGGATGAAAATGCACGGTTAACTGTGTGACGTCATTCTAAATCCAAGATGGCTGCATACCCAAGATGGCGGACCAATTATTTTTAATGCACTCCTACAAAATGGGTATCAAATAAAAGGTCTTGCTACGAATAACTTGAAAAATTAAGTGATGTCACTATTAATCCAATATGTCGTACTTCTAAAGCTAAAAATCAATGTTGAAGTAGATATCTTAAACCGATTGAGCTGAAATTCTGTATAGACGTTCCGGTAAACGACCTTGCAACAATGATGCGTTGAATGAGATGAATAGACTGAGAAACGTGTCCAGTGATAACTAAAAAGTAAAAAATAAATTAAATGTAAAAAAAACCTTTTTAAAAACAAGCTTTTATTTAAATGCGCTAAAAAGAAAAAATAAACTTTTACTTATAACGTCATTTCACATTTGACACAATTTATATGACATAAAAGCTTGTCGCGAGATTTACTTTTGTAGATAAACAAGTAAATTAAATAATTTGATGTGAATAATTTTATACATTACAATTTTCAAAGTAAATACGAGTAGGTACTTAAAAGTACTCTTTTAAGTACTTTTAAGTTACTTCACACTTTCTTTTCAGTCGGGTAATAAAAATAGTCCATATCATATTGCAGATTAAATTTTTAATAAATTAGAACATGACATAAAACACGAAAATAAATTGACATCTTTTGATACATTTTTTTTTAATAAATGTTTTTATTCCTGAAATGAATTCTTAGGACAAAATAACTAATATAATAATAAATAATATAAGTTATTGTTCAAGTAAATAAATAACCTCTTACATAATTGACAATTAAATTAATTCTTTTTTATTCACATGACTTTTTTAGATATATTATGATTGTAACATTCTGTGATACTAACATTATTAAGAACTCGTATTGTTTAAAATTTTAATTGTAAATTAACATTAAATAGGCTCACTAGCAATGTTGCATTGTCTTTGCAGGGTTCATGTTCACTTTATGTTTAATTGTTCATGTTTAATGTTAACAGCTAAATGTAACAACATGAAAGCAATAGAGGAATAAGAATATGAATTAAAAAGTATAAAAATTATATACCTACATACATAAGTGAAAATATATTTAAAGAAAGGTGTTATAAAATTCAGAGCAATCGTACTGCATGAAAGTGCACTTTATAAATTCTCGTTTTGTCAAGGAAATCCAGGTTTGGCGTTGTAAAATAAATCGACGTCTCGTTTTGACACCCCTAGCCACGGAATCGGAAATGCGCACGAACAACGGGATCGGTTGCTCATACGTTATTCAGTAACTATTTACTGCGACCGGGAAGCTATCTTTCTAAGGGCTTTTGAGCATGGCATTTTTAAATGAGACTTCTTAGCTTATAAATGAAAGTGTAGGGTGACCATTTGTTGATGCGAGACGAAATAATGAATCATCATTATCAACTCATATAATAATCCATTGATGGGCTCGAGTCTCTCTTTTAGTTAAGGCGGGATTTGATGTAGTGTAACGTGATGTAGTGGACACTACATCATGTTGGCCAGACGGATTGGTATAATAATGTTTACAGTTTTACATTCCATCGCAGCGGTGTAATTACGATGAACTCTCTTAGTCGACTTTAACGATATCAACGGAAAGAATGAGAGCGGCGGCAAATTGTAATCTGTTACGGTGCCAAGGGGCTAAGTAGAGCTATACCGCCCACTTGGACTCGGTTCATCTGCGGCTACAACCTAACTCACGACGTATTTGTTACTTTTTGTGGTTTGGTATGACCCCCTGTTCTTGTGCGTTGTGATTGTCATTGAATTGTGATTGAATGACAAAAAGTCTACTTTCATAAATATTATTCACCAAAATATTCAAGGCTTTTCTGGCAAAGAACTTGAATTAGAGTTATATTTGAATGAAAATGATATACATATTCTCTGTGTAACTGAACACTGGTTAAATTGATATGAATTATTAACCAACAATGATAATTATAGCGTCATTAGTTCATTTAAGAGAGTCAAGTATTAGAGGTGGGTCACTTAAACTAATAAAAAACTCGTTAAAATCAAAAGAACGTAAAGATAAAGTAGCACTCTTCAGTGAACGAAATAATGAACTATGTACTGTGCTGAGCTAAATCAGTTTATTATCATTTGTGTGTATAGACCTCCGTCCGGTGACCGCTACTTATTTGAGTAAGAAGCTAGTTGTATGTGGTGATTTCAACATTAATATTCTTGATAACTCTCAACACTCGGTAAGATTCCTTAATCTTTTCAAGTCATTTAACCTACAAAATCTATTTTTTGAACCTACACGAGTAACCACCACTTTAGCTACCTGCTTGGATAATATTTTTTCTAATTACGAGGTAGTTGAGAAATCAATAATAAATTTTATTAATTCAGATCACACTGGGCAGTTAGCAAGATTTATGCATCACAATGTTTGTTTATTAAAGGATATTGTGTGTAGGCCAATCTCGTCTTATGTTACGTTAAATGAATTTAAAGAAAATATTCAATATAAAGTAACCCTTTTGGAAGTTGATTCAAATTACGTTAATGTACTTTATGGTAGTTTGTTTGAAGTAATTAAAAACACTTTCGACGACATTTTCAATTAAAAAGAAAATTAACGCTAAAATCGATGCATCGATGCAAATGAGTTTCCTGATTAAATGAAGTAGAGTAAAATCGTACCTTTGTTCAAAACAGGTATTAAAAGTGACCTTTTTAATTTTCGACCTGTCTCCTTACTTCCAGTGATTGGTAAAATAGAAGTGTCTACTTGTCTTAAGTGAAACCAAACTGTTTGTTGTGAAGTTATTTATTATCTGTAAAATTTTTGAGAAAATATAATGAAATGTACTAAGTAAGGGTTTTCCAAAATTCACGCCCTAAGGGGTTGAAATGGGGCTCCAAATTTTGTATGGGGGAACAAGATTAGTTGGACTATTTTATTCGAAGCATCAGTGGAGTACTCCTATCGATAAATGAGTCAACATTGTCTTGTTTTAGGTTTTTTTCAGAATTCACCCTTTTATATGGGGTGTCGAAGGCTGAAAATTAATATGGGTATCCTTTGTATGGTTTATCGGGTCGCTGGTTACAAAAACAATAACGATTTCTAAATCTAACCTGGCGATCGTGAACTACCATCATCGTTTTCTATCTTCTTCTTAATATGGAAAAGAAGAAATTGACTCACATATCAACGTACACCCCAAACCTTCGGGTCTAAAGATGCAAAATTTAACAAGTCGGTTTCTTATGAGGTCTAAGGGCTATAAGCCCTAAGAATGGATTTTTCAAAAACCACCCTCTAAGGATTTGAAACGGAGGTCCAACATTTGTATGAGGAAACAAAATCAGACTATTTTATTCGAAATTTCACAGGAGTACTGTTATCAATAAATGAGTAAACACGTGTTTTAAGTTTTAACAGAATGCAACCCCTAAAAAAGGGAAATGGGATGAGAAAGTCTGAAAATCAACATGGGTATTCTTTTTGTGGTTTATCGAGTCGCTGATTACGAAAACAGCAACAATTTTAAAATCTAATGTGGCAGACATGAAATATCATCACCCATATAAGTGTTCTATATATTTTTTCATTTTAGGTAGTATGCCATCTCGATCGTCGTCAATCGGGTACCTAGGCGAGCACGGGCGGCGCGGCGAGACGAGAGGAGTAGTTATCAGGAATAATTCTGCATCTATAATTAGTACAGTTCAAGGTGCTGCTGGAACGTGGTTGCCTTACCCCGAATTTGACGCGAGCGAAGCCGCGGGCAAAAGCTAGTACTTATATATTAAGTCCGACTACTCTACTCTTATATCTAGGGTGAGTTGCTCGCCATTACTATCTTATAAATATATAATTATCTTAATATTATTTTGATGTATGTATGTATATAGATATTAATTTATACATTTTGAGGTATTTTTGATGGTATTCTGAATTAGAACATAATATTTTCACTGTTTAATATAATAGATTATAGGAATAATCGATTTTGTCTGATAAAATTATTAATACCTTCCTTCATCGATAATGCACATATAACCCATCCTTATTGATGGATTGAGCTAAGCATTTTAAACAATTATTTTGTATGGTATTATATTTTTATAACATGAACAGATAAAGTGTATAATTATATAGAATGAAATAATAAATAGAGATATTATTTTTCATAAATCTATCTCTTCTGTACGTGTCCTATTTCAAGTTTCAAGCATTGTTTTGACTTCCGGAGCAAATCTTGGCCACCTCCTTTGGAACGCCAAAATATCAAAAAAAACTTTAAACAATAGTCAAACAAATAGTCTTTTCTTTTTTCGCTTGCACGGCTTGTGCATCAGCCACAGACGAAGGAACGAAAGTAGTTTCAAAACACCGATTTTTTCTTTAGATATTTAGTTCTATAGGCAAAGGAAAGTCAATAGCTAAGACGTACAGTCAAGTTTTTGTTAAATATTTCGTCGGAGTAAAGTCTTTTGATGTGTCGAATTTTATAGTGAAAAAAAAACTCCATGGACCGAGGAAGTTACGCCTTGAGCAGCCTTGTTTTTTTTTTCGAAAATTGTTGATTGAAGTTTGTTGAGATTTTGGCACTCGGCGTTCTAAATTTAATTCCCCTTGGTTGCTTTTGAATTCAACTGGGTTCTCTATTTTGTCTCATAATTTTTTCGGTCTTCAACTGGGTTCTCTATTATGTCTCATAATTTTTTTATCCATAATCTAACGTGTCATAATGTTTTTTGACATAATCATCATATGTCCGAATGATAAGCACCCCTAACTTAATTTCTCATAATATCACTTGCCCGAAAATCGAAAGCTCTAAATATAATATGACCTAATTTTTTTTGCTATAAATATCACAATCTATAATATTTAAAATTTCTAAAATACTTTTCTATAATAGTCATAAGTCCTAACGTAATATCTTATAATACATATAACGTGCCCTAAAAACGAAATACCACAAATATAAAGTTCTTTCATTATATGTATTACCAAATCCATGCATACGTTTAAAAACAGTCACTTGATGTAATGCAAGCAAGCATGCAGCATGCAAGCAAGCTTAAAGCATGCAAACAAGCATGCAGCATGCAGCATGCATGGCTTCTGTCACGGCTCCGGCGCTGCGGGGCTCCGGCGGTCCCACGCGACCTTATCGTCGCAGATGGTTTTCGCCCACCACCGCAGCTTCGGCTTGCTGGCCGGCTGTGCCGGCCAGCCTCAGCCGCGGCGGCGGTCGTTAAAACCACCTGCTCCTCAGCTCGCGGGCCGCCTCGCCCCTCCGCGCCTACGCGGGTTTAAATAACACTCTAGGGGTAGGGCAGACAAGACTACGTGGTGTCGGTTTTACAGCGATATATTTCTGTCACTGAATTTGAAAGGGTAACAGTTGTTAAGTTTCATAAGACAACATTTTAATTCAATTTGTTATTATTGATAGTAAGTCTAAGCTTGCTGATATTGATAACATAACCAAGATAAATCAACTTTTAAAGTACTAACAAAATTATTATAAACCATCATTCGGACTAACAATATTATACAATCACCTCAAAGCAAAAGTTTGAGCTCAACTTCCATTACAAGATTATATGTGTCAGTTTTATTCTTAATGTGTCGTTACCAAATATAATATTTGTTTACATAAATAGCTATACACAACAACATGATTCTTTATCTTCAAGTTAACACCAGGCATTGGCATCATTCAAATAATCTTTGACTTTATAATATTCTTTACTCATTAGAGTCTTTTTTACATGCGCTATAAACTAATGAAAAGGCATATCAAGAACACTTTGTGGGACTTTGTTGTAAAAAGTTATACATTTCCCCATAAACGAGCCTCTAGTTTTTTGAAGCCTCTAGTTTTGTGTTGGAACGGCAAGTTTATTTTAATTTCTTGTATTTAAATGATGAATTTGGAAATTGTTTTCAAATGTATGTGGGATATGATGCTCATAAATAAATAAGTCGATGATAAATATCAACTTGTTTAATTCGAAATTATAGTAGCGTACAATCTTTGAAACCTTCCCTCTTAACGTCTAGCCAGCGCGATTCAAATGCGAACGAATGAATGACAAACACAACACTTAATTATCATTCATCCCTTTCTCTTACATGCGTTCGTCTCTTTCACACATTCTTATGTTCCGTTTCCCACATGTATTATCATTTTTATGGGCATAAATTAAATTTTCATCAAATTACTGCTAAAGTCATTATTTTAATTTCTCTAAATAAATCTTTTAGAGAATCTCTTGCTCGTAAATTATAAATAGAGCGAACAGCTATTTTTTGGAGTACAAAAATACTTTATATACTAGCAGCCGATCCCCACATTAGTATTCCATATGACATGACACTGTGAAAATAACTGAAGTAAATCAATCTTGCCGTTTCAACATCAGTAAGTTGTCTTATCTTTTTTACTGCTTAAGCAGCAGAACTAAATCTGTTTGCCAAGGACTCAATATGTGGATCCCATTACAACCTTGAATCTAGTGTAACATTACACTAGATTCAATGCCCAAAAATTTTGTAAAGTCGATGAATTCAACAACTTGATTATTTATTTCTACAATAGTACCCACTTTCCTTACATTTGGCAAAAAGAACTTAATACATTTAGTTTTATTTGAGTTTGATGATAAATTGTTCATTTTGAACCAATGCAATACTCTAGAAAGAGTACTATTTACAACGCCAATATTTTCGTTTCCTCTGTCAATCTTAAATATTAAAGAAGTATCATCTGCAAATAGTACTGTATCGCAAAGATTATGAGTGCAATGTGGGACGTCATTAATGTAAATTAGGAAAAGCAATGGTCTCAATATCGATCTCTGCGGCACGCCCATAACTATAGGTACACCAGCAGACTCAGTTTTGTTAATAACAACTTTCTATACCCTAGTAGACAAATACGACTCAATAAGTTTAATTGCCTCTTGGGAGATACCATAATGCTTGAGTTTATTTAAAAGAGTCTGGTGACTAACGCAGTCGAAAGCCTTCGATAGGTCACAAAAAATACCAATTACATCTTGCTTACGCTCCCAAGCGGCAAAAATATGTTGGAGAAGTGCAACTTCCGCATCTTTAGTGCAACGACCTTTGGTAAAACCGAATTGTTTTTTATGTAAAATGTTATTACTTGTGAAATGATCTGTTAACTGGTTAAACAAACTGGATTTCCATAACTAATAGTGTGGACGCATGGCACAGGAAGGACGCTTGCGCACTTATACGTATTCGGTTCGTGTTCGATCCGTTAATTCTCACTTCAAGTCGTTTTTAGGTGTGCATCAGGATGGCGGATCTCCATCATTTATTTGTATTATTTGATGAAGTTGTTAGTAACGTTTATTTTTTGTGACATTAAATGACAATTTATACTGGAAAACATATTATGTTATAAGTGGAATGTTACAATGCGTACAGCTTATACAAATATCAATTAATTAAGCTGGAACTTTTGCTCGTAATTCCTTTCCCATATAACAAACTTTCCTTAGTCCTAGTTCTGCACCCTTTCTTCTATTGAATATGCTGTCTCATTCTTTTGTCTCAAGGTTGCCTGAAGGAGATTACTTTTTAGCAATAAGGCCGCCTATTTGTGCTGGTCTGTTTTTTATTGCAAAATATTTCATACATTTTATGTACCTTTTTCATACATTTTTTGTGCCATCAGAATTCAAATATCGATTTTAAAAGAAATTGTTTTTGCCGGATTTTTTCTTAGCTAAGCAGGTACCAAAATCGTAAAGTTTGGTATCAAATAGTACCAAATGAGTACTAAATTGCAGTGGGTTTTTAAAAACAGAATGTGATCCCGCCATCTTGACATTTATCGCACAACCGTCTCAAACACGAATCGAAATCGGATAAGTGCGCAAACGCTAGGACGTAAATTTCCCGTTCGGTTTTTTACGTATCGAACACGAACCGTATACGAACCGAATACGTATTAGTGAGCAAGCGCCCGAACACAAAAAGCTCGTGAGGCCGAGCCTCGCAGCTACCCGCGGCCGAGCGGCTTGCAATGGGGACGCGCCTTAAGATGCTTAACTTGAACTAGAATCCCTGAATCATGGTCACTATCTGTTGAGTTCGAATTTTCAACCTGGACTTAAGCGTGATGCAATAGAATTAAAATAATTAAATAAAAAATCAAAAATTCTTATGGGTTGAGTCAGCGTGAATAACAAATGTCTTTCGCGCCAATATTCTGAGGTTAATAAGGCATCATTACCTTATTATCCTAAAAAGCTATAAAGATTAATATGAAATTTGTTATTTTAATCTTTAATTTTAATATTTGATGATTTTATATTTTCCAACTTATCTGTACATGCAACCTGTCTTCTCAAATTTTAAAAGAGATTTTCCTTTTCCAACTTTTCCATTACATTATATACACAAACATACCAAATATAGCATCCTAATACCTACGTACGCGTAATTTCTAAATCAAACAAATTAATGCCAAGTCCTCAAGCACCCTAAGGAGATCTATACAAGTCAATCAGTGCGAATGTGGTTCTATCGGGTGTGTGTTCAATACACTTCGTTTACGTAAGTTTTATTGACGTTGGAAATTAATCCGATTCAAATGTAAATACGCAGTGGATTATCACTTATCAGGTGCGGCTTGTGTAAAGCCGTATCTAGCTTTGCTTTGCCTAAGTAGGGTAAAATTAAAACTTTTGTTGTTTTTAGGAGGGTTTATGTTTAACTTATCACCAGATATAGTAAAATATAACAGTCAAAAATAGTAAATGATAACCAAAATTAAAACCGCATTTTAATGTGAAATTTTAACCAAAGTTGCTCTTTTGCTATCATATTAAAGCAAATGATTCCAAACAAATCATTGTTTACCCAAAAATAGTTTTTGAACACCAAACTATTAATTAACCACATTTTAATTTATAATGGCATGCAAATATTTAACATATCGTTATCCTATTAAAGTAAATTACGCTAGGTAAATAATTATTTAAACAAACTCCTAAAGTTTGACCCTATTGTAAAATGTTAACTAAGGTCTGAGCTTTTTATGATTCTAAATTGATTAACCACTCCCAAAAAAATATGTGTATATTCTTGAGTGTTTATTCAACCAAATGCCTATACCTAAGGTTAAAAAATAAAACTCATACAATTTCAATAATCCTCTTATTAAAATTTAAACAAACATAAAAAGTCAGTCCTCTTAAAACTAATAATAAACATTTTATAATCTTAAGAAGAATCAGTCTTCTGTAATAATTTCCTACACAATTACCTAATGCTTTCTTAGCTTTAGTTGGTCGTCCTCTTTTGCGTTTCATGCCAATCGGAATAGCTCTTGCCTGTGGTGGTGGCTGGACATGTTTAAGCCGAAGACATAATTTAATATGGCATCATTATACTTTATTTGGTAATGTGCTAACATTTTATGGCAATCATATGGTTTATCTAGGCAGAAATAGCGCATTAATTTGCTCGCTAAGATTTGGTGATAATTTTGTCTTTGAATACAATTTGAAGTGCAGTCGTGACTAAAACAGCTAGAACTATTGTAATTTTAGACTTTGTTTTTTTTGTGTTAAGTATATATTTTTGGTAAAAGAGCTTAGGGTATCAAAGTATTTTTTGGTGGTCATTATATTTAATCCCTTTTAGGAGTTCCTTCTCTTTAGAAATCAATAACCAAACTATTAAATCAGACAATGCGGTTGCTAAAGCATTTGAAGACTTCTTCTCTCATATACCCATAGAAACTACAAGTAGTCTCAACTCATGTCCTAATGAGGCTGTAGCTCTTTTGGGACGGAGTGTGGAGAGGTGCAACAAGGTGTTCAACTTTTGTCACATTGATGCTAACACTGTTTTGAAAACATTTCGTATGATCAGTACCAAAAAATCTGAAGATCTTTGGGGTATTTCGACCCATATAATTAAATCTGTAATTAAAGAACTTGCACCGCAACTTGCGTTGATATTCAATAAATGTGTCGATGAAGGTGTCTTCCCCGACCTCATAAAAAATAGCAAGTTGATACCTCTATTTAAGTCTGGGAATAAAAATGACCCTTCAAATTATCGACCAATTTCGATTCTACCAGCTCTTAGTAAAATATTTGAAAAAAATATATCTAATCAGTTAACTGATCATTTCTCAAGTAACAACATTTTACATATAAACCAATTTGGTTTTACCAAAGGTCGTTGCACTACTGATGCCGGTGTTGCACTTCTGAAATACATTTTTGCTGCTTGGGAGTGTAAACAAGATGTAATTGTATATTTTGTGGCCTATCAAAAGCTGTTGATTGCGTTGGTCACCAAACTCTTTTAAATAAACTCAAACATTATGGTGTCCCTTGTTGAATCTGGAGCTTGGCAGAAGTAAATAAAACACTGTTAACTTAGCGACATCTATTACAAGACAAAACCATTTACAAAAATGCTCTTATTTATAATATTCGTAAATAAACATCTACCGACTTAACAAAATAATATTTAATGTACTCGTACCTCATTATAGGAAAATATTAAATATACCCACATACATCTCACCTCCCAACTTAAATGAGTAGGTAACACTAGCACAAACAAATATAACTAAATACAACTACTTATAATAAAAATTACAATGACAATAATAAAATATAACAATAACAACTAATAGTCTATGCCGTAGCGCAGTACGGGCTTACGAACTCGCCGGGAGCGATTCACGGGCGTATGCAACGGGGAATCATTAATTGTTTTGGGTACCTCTGGTACTTCTCTGTTACCTTCCGGAACGGATATTGACTCCGCCACTTCGTCATTGCTTTCCGCAACGGTTATATCTGGCTCCGCTACATCATCCTCACTACCAATACCAACTTGACCTTCAAATCTTTCGTTGTTTGTATCAGAAGGACAAGGAACTCCCGACATTCTTGACCGGCGTCTGATTTGATCTATATGTCTAGGTATTAGTCGACCGTCACCGCTATCCACTAAATATCTACTGGTACCCTGATTATTTGCAACTGTGCCTTTGAACCATTTATCTGGTTGACGGAAACTCCTAGCCCACACCGGTTCGCCAGGCACGAGGTGTCGCCGCACGCCACCTGCGTGCTGTTGCTGGCTGTGCTGTGCGCGGCTCACGCACCGCTCGCGAGCGCTCGTGCTACGCAACAGGTCGAGCCGCGAGCGCAGTGAACGTCGCTGCAGTAACATAGCGGGTGTCTCACCCGTGGTGCTATGAATACTGTTTCTATAGCTCAGTAAAAACGTTTGCACGGCAGCATCAACATCAACTAATTCTCTATTAGCTTTCTTAATGACTCGCTTGCATATTTTCACGGCGTTCTCTGCCGCGCCATTTGAGGACGGATGATAAACGGGTGAAAATGATTGCCGAATACCGTTATTCGTTAAAAAGTTCTGAAACTCTAAACTAGTGAATGGAGGCCCCTGATCCGATACTATTTCTATAGGCAATCCGAAACGAGCAAATGTAGTTCTTAGTATTTTAATTACTGTCACCGCATTCGTCCTGGGCATGTCAAAAACCTCAATCCATTTTGAACTAGCATCAACTAATATTAAATAGGTTTTTCCGTATAATGGACCGAGGAAATCGATGTGTATCCTACTCCATGGCTGCATGTAATAAGGCCACGGTTGTGGCGGTGCGCGGGGTGGCGCCGGCGCCTCCGCTGCACACGTCTCGCACTGCCTGCATAGAATTTCCACATCCGCGTCTATGTTTGGCCACCATACATAGCTACGAGCTAAAGATTTTGTCTTTACGATACCCATGTGACCACTGTGCAACTACATTAATATTTTTTCTTTTAAACTATGAGGAATAATTAGCCTATACCCCCACATTATACACCCGCGTTCTAAATACAATTCATTCTTTTTATTGAAAAAATGTTTCACGTCTTCATCACTACACTTACTTGGCCAGCCTGATTGAACGTACAGCATAATACGACTAAGTAAGGTATCCTTTACCGTAGCTATCCGTACATCATCGTGTGTTACTGGAAGAAATTTCTCGACAAAGTTTATATATGTGACTTCCTTAGGTACTCGGGATATGGTTTCCGATTGTAACAATCGAGATAAAGCATCAGCACAATTTTTTTTTGATGCAACATATTCTATTTCGTAAGTGTACCCCGATAATAGTACGGCCCATCTCTGCAATCGAGACGCTGCCATAACAGGTATACCCACTTTGCTACCAAAAATATATGTCAATGGTTTGTGATCGGTTCTGAGTGTAAACCTACGGCCATACAAATATTGGTGAAATTTCCTAACGCCAAATACAATAGCTAAAGCTTCTTTATCTATTTGTGCGTACGCTCGCTCGGCCGTGGTAAGAGATCGAGACGCGTACGCCACTGGCCGTTCGCCGTCTGGTGTGATATGAGAAAGAACCGCTCCTACCCCCACACCGCTCGCATCTGCTGTTAAAATTAAAGGCTGTTCTAACGAGTAGTGTACTAGCACTTCACTAGAAGCTAAGCTCCGTTTAATTGAAGTGAATGCTGTTTCACATTCGTTATTCCACTCAAACATTACATTAGCGCGCAATAGGTTATATAGTGGTGCGAGAATTGTACTAACATTTTTTATAAACTTTGAGTAATACATAACGATACCAATAAAGGCGCGCAGTTCTGAAATATTTGTGGGGGGCCGGGTATTTAAAATGGCCTTGACCTTGTCACCACAAGTTCGCACGCCATTTTTGTCTATTACGTGACCTAAATAATGTACACTATCTTCAAAGAAAGCACACTTTTCTTTTTTTACTCTAAGGCCATGATTCAGCAAACGTTCAAAAACCTTGTGTAAATTATCCAGGTGGTCCCGGTCCCCGCGCCCGGAAATTATGATATCATCTAAGAAAACTCCTACATATGGTATATCAGCAAATAACTGCTCCAGACGTTTTTGAAAAATTCCTGGACTCGACGACAAGCCAAACACGAGTCTATTGTACATAAACAAGCCTTTGTGCGTGTTTATGACCGTATATTTCTTTGAATCGTCCAATTCAAATTGTGCGTAAGCCTGCGACAGATCTATTTTGCTAAATTTTTCACCACCGTGCAAACGTGCTAACAAATCTTCTACCTTCGGTAACGGATAACGGTCGACCTCTATAACCTTATTTAACGTTAACTTATAATCCGCGCAAATTCTAATATTACCGTCTTTCTTGACTACCGGTACAATGGGCGTGGCCCAGTCGGAGCGGTCTACGGGAGTGAGGATGCCGTCGCTCACCATTTGGTCCAGCGCGCGCTCCACAGGCGCACGCAGCGCGTACGCCAGCGGCCGCGCACGCATGAACACGGGCCGCGCGCCCTCTCGTACGTGAATGCCCACTCGACCGCCCGTGAAACGCCCCAGACCTTCCGCGAACACATCACAGTATCTGGAACTAAAATCATTTATATTAAAACTATTGCAACTTACTTTATTGACATGTTCGAATTTTGGTAGTTGAATATTTAACTCCATAAGCCACTGTCTACCAAGTAACGAAGTATTGGCATCTTTTATTATATATAAATCTAAATTCTTTTTATTATTCATATTATTATACCAAACTAACGGTCTAATTACACCCACTGGTTTGATCAATTCCCCGGTATAGTATCTCAACTGCAAATTGGACTTCAGAATTTTTAAGTTTCTAAATAATTTTTTATACAGCTCCAAACTTATGCAAGACACGGCGCTGCCCGTGTCACACTCCATCTCAACATCATGTCCATTAATATTAAGTGATATCATTATAGGACGACAATGCTTAACAGACAATTGGTTTATTGTAAGTAGTACCTCATCGCTGTCCTCCTTGCCGGTGTCCTCCTGAACTTCTGTTGCCACGTCTACGCTGTAGTGACCCGTCAGATTGGGACACACTCGCCGTAGATGCCCCCGTCGATTGCACACTCTGCATACATAGCGGGCAAACTGGCACCGCGACACGTCGTGACTCGCTCCACAAGCACGACATGGATGCTGGCCGGCGCTCGCTCGCGCCTTCTGACCGAGCGCAGCCCGCCCTAGGTCCGCCGCTGCCGCCGCATGGCCGCTGCCCCGACCACGGAACCTGCGGCTGCCACCGTTTACACTGGCGTACCCCTTCTTCGTCGTCATCGCCACTGGTTCACTGTCTCGCCACGCTCCCGCAACTGCCTGACATGGCACTATACTGTCGCTCTTCGCAATACCTTCCACTGCCGCCGCGTCCTTCTCCGCTGCTTCCATGCTTACGGATAGGGCATAAGCTTTCCCAAAATCTATTTTGTCTTCCGTAAACAATCGTTGCCGTACCGTTTCGCTGCTGATCCCGCACACAAGCTGATCGCGCAAGCTCTCTTCTAGCCAACTTCCGAATTCACACGTTTTAGACATCTTCTTTAATACAGCCACGTACTCGGAAATAGTTTCATCACTACCCTGTTTTCTGTGACGAAATTTATACCTCTCCGATAGTATGCTAGGCTTCGGTTGAAGATACTTTTCTAGAATGTCCGTTAGCTGCTTGAAAGTTTTATTTGTTGGTTTTTCTGGAGTGCACAAATTCACCAATAGCTCATAACACTCCGCTCCCATAACGGTAATTAGCGTCGGCACTTGTCGCTCTTCTTCTATGTCATTGACCACAAAATATTGTTCGAGTCGCTCCACATACATTCTCCAATTCTCCGTTCGCACGTTGAACTCGGCTATTCTCCCGATCGACATTTTTTTCTTCAGTTCGTAAGAATCCTCGTCGCCACTGTTGAATCTGGAGCTTGGCAGAAGTAAATAAAACACTGTTAACTTAGCGACATCTATTACAAGACAAAACCATTTACAAAAATGCTCTTATTTATAATATTCGTAAATAAACATCTACCGACTTAACAAAATAATATTTAATGTACTCGTACCTCATTATAGGAAAATATTAAATATACCCACATACATCTCATCCCTGAAGAAGCAATGAGACTTATTGAGTCTTATTTATCCAATAGGGTTCAGAACGTTGTTATTAACAAAACTGAGTCTGTTGGTGCACCTATAGTTATGGGCGTGCCACAAGGATCGATATTGGGACCCTTGCTGTTCTTAATTTATAGTAATGACCTCCCACACTTCACTAAGAATCTGTGCGATACAGTACTATTTGCAGATGATACTTCTATAATATTTAAGGTTGACAGAGGACATGGAAATACTGACGTTGTAAATAGTACTCTCTCTAAAGTATTGCATTGGTTCACTATAAATAATTTATCTTTAAATTCACGTAAAACTAAATGTATTAAATTCTCATTGCCAAATGTAAGAAAAGTGGATACCATAGTGGAAATGAATAATGAAATTGTTGAATTCATCGACTTTACTAAATTTTTGGGTATAACACTAGATTCTAGATTGCAGTGGGATCCACATATTGAGTCCTTGGCTAACAGACTTAGTTCTGCAGCATATGCAGTTAAAAAAATAAGACAACTTACTGATGTTGAAACGGCAAGATTGATTTACTTTAGTTATTTTCATAGTGTCATGTCATATGGCATACTACTGTGGGGATCGGATGCTAGTATTGAAAGTATTTTTGTACTTCAAAAAAGAGCGGTTCGCGCTATTTATAATTTACGAGCAAGAGATTCTTTAAGGGACTTATTTAGAGAAATTAATATATTGACTTTAGCAGGACAGTACATTTATGAAAATTTGATTTATGTCTATAAGAATTATAATACATTTGAAACCAATTTCCAAATTCATCATCTAAAAAAAATAAACTTGCCGTTCCGACATTCAGGCTTCAAAAAACTAGAGGCTCGTTTATGGGGAAATGTATAACCTTTTATAATAAGCTTCCACAAAGTGTTACCGACTTGCCTTTTCATAAGTTTAAAGCGCATGTAAAATACTCTCTTATGAATAAAGGATATTATAAAGTCAACGATTATTTGAATGATGCCAATGCCTGGTGTAAATTTTTCAGATAATGAATCGACTTGTTATGTATAACCATTTGTTTAAACAAATATTATTTTTGGTAATAAGTAGTAAGAAGAGAACTGACACATCTAATCTTGTAATGGAAGTTGAGCTCAAACTTCTGCTGTGAGGTCAGCTTCCAATTGACGACTCTGTAACAATACAGGGAGAAAAAAATAGCCCTTGCTGGTTTTCTTGCTGGTCCTTTCCAGTACAAGGTCTCCCGCCGTAGACTTGTGAACCAACGGCGTAGCTGCTTTGACGTTCAAAAGAGATTGTAACAATCCAATTTGAATAAAATATATTGAATTTGAATTTGAGTAAGAGCGTCGGTGGCGCTGTGAACTCTGCACTGGCCTTCTAATGAGAAGGTCCGGGGTTCGATTCTGCCATGTACCAATGTGTTTTTCATTTTTCGAATTGCATATCTACATTTGTCAAACGCTCTTACGGCGAAGTAAAATATTGTAAGGGAACCTACATACATCTGCAAATAAATTAAACATAGCCTGAACGCTGACCCTTAAGGAAGAAAACAAGCTCCTGGTTGCGGAGCGCAAAATTTTGAGGAGAATTTTTGGGCCACGACAAAGACCGGATGGCAGCTGGAGAGTCCTTAAGAATGCTGAACTGGAAGATCTGATGGCCGGCCCAAATGTTATGGGAGAGACAAAAGCTCACAGACTCCGCTGGCTTGGTCATTTGGAAAGAATAGATGAAGATCGTGCTGCGAAAAGGGCATACCTGGGTCGGCCGACTGGCAGTCGTCGTCCCGTCGGCCGCCCTAGGTACCGTTGGAGCGACGCCGTGGAATCCGATCTCAGGGAGCTGCAAGCCAGTGATTGGCGATACATTGTGCAAGATCGGGTGAAATGGCGTCATCTCGTATCGGAGGCCAAGATCCACTTTGGGTCGCTGAGCCAGCGGAGTAATAAGTATATGAAGTCGACCATCCATTTGCACTGGACCAGCGTGGTTGACTAAGGCCTAAGCACCCTAACTTAGGGTAGGCTCGAGCCCCTCGGTGGGGACGTATATGCGCTGTGATGATGATGATGTTTTTATTGCGGTTGAGAATTTTTATAAGTAGTATGTGACATTATTTTTATTGAAATTTCAAAAAAAGAAATAAACACCAGTTTTACTATTACTTTTAATCTAAGTTGAAATAGGTATCTCCTGCGAACACAATATACTGTCAATTGTGAATAATTTTGGTTTTTAGCATAGACTAAATAAATAGAAATAGAGATCGTATAATCCAATTTAAGCCTACGAAGATAGTTTAAAATCCGCGTCCTCCTTCAATAAGTGTTAACTGTCGATTGAGTTGATGAAAGCTCAATCAAATAACCACTGACTCACTGTGTCAGTTCACACAGCTGCCAATTTATTGCATAATTATTAAGGAAAGACCTATTTTGGGTTTCTCGATTGAATGATACAATGCTAATATTAATTTGTCATAAATGCTTAAACGTTCCCTTATGATTTCAGTAATGTGACCATGTCTAAATATATTTCTTAGAAAAATCAAAATAATTAGAGTGTAAATTTTGGCCAACTAAAGTTTCAGAAACTTTAATTGATTGACACTGCTGATAATTGACACGGATTTAGTTGAGCAATATTTGGTTAACGTTTCAGAAACTTGGAGTTAGTCTTTTTCTTCTCATAGTCTGTAAGCTGAATAAATACATCCTTCTCGAAAACACATATAGGCCCGATTTCACCAACAGTAAGGCAAAACTGGAATAACTATACCATGGATAAATTTATACTCTACATTTATTCTCGGATAACCCATTTTACATTTCACCACATTTTGGTTTAACTGTTCTTCCAGATAGTGTTTTTTTTATCTGTGGCAAATTAAAATCGAACTATATGAACGAATGAATAATAATGCTGCGGAATTAAATGGTCCATTCTCTCCGTAAATCACATAGCCTATTACCTGTTTTCTAAACTATTAGGATTATACGACAGTTACGACAACTGTCACTTTAGACAGCTTGCCAGTCAGCTCTTCATTAGACGTCATCTTTCTTATTTATCCTAGTATTAAACCTGTTATACCGTCAAATTCGACGGTATAAAACCTTTTGTCGAATAACGGCTGTATTCTAAGTATAAGTATTTGGTGAAATTAAAATTTACCTATCTAATATGACTTTACCCTTAGTATAAAACTTATCTGACTTTGGTGAAATCGGGCCTTAATTTGATAGATAACAATTAGAATACATAAATAATAGCGTTCGAAAAGTGACTAATTTTGTGATTGTTTATCATGTCCTTTTGTCGTTTCTAATGAAACACATAACCTAAGCTTATATATAAACTAGCTTTCCGCTCGCGACTTCGCGCGCGTTATTTTTGTTTTCACGTGGATTTTTTCCCGTAGGAAAAATACCCTATGTCCTTCCCCTGGTCTCGAACTATCCCTATACCAACTTTTATCAAAATCGGTTCAGTAGTTTCGAAGCCTATTCAATACAAACAAACCAACAAACAATAAAATCTTTCCTCTTTATAATATTAGTAAGTATAGATATATTTCCTAAAAACATAAGTTTCACCCATTACCGTTCTCGGCGGACAGTAACCTCACAGGTTATCTCCTCGCTACCTGTGCTACTTCTCCAGGATCGGTGCACGGCCCGTCGCGGTCTAGCGCTCCGGGAGGTCTTGCCCCAAACCCAACGAGCTTCAGCTATTGCGCTAGGCGGATTGTTGGGGGGAGCCAGAAAGTTTTCATTGGGTGGTGAAAGTGGTGGTTTTAAAAATCAACACGAGATCTTACCTCCTTACTTATAGCGATAGCGAGGGAGGAACACAATACATTTCATAGGGTTTGCTATGATAGGCGGTACGAATTCAAAAGATGACGTCATAAACGAGACCTAAAACGATTGAAACGCTAAAACAGTTACTTTCTTTTTCAGGTGTAAGATAAATGCCGTGATTATTTCTCTGTTTCGACTAATGGTTAACTGGTAGAAAATGATGTTTGTTGCAAATTCCGCCGAATGGACGCGTTTAAGTAGCGCTAAAGCTTACAATTAATTAAAAATGGAAACCTTTTCAAAGATCCTTGAACACATCAAGGATAGATAGATATTTATTGAATTATCCACACGATCCCACATCTACCTTAAGAGTCTATTATAAATATAACAATAGGTAAGCACTCGGAAGCAATGTTTATTTAATGGTATCGTTCGAGATAACAGCCCTCTGTTTTTAGACGAAACATTACCTCCACACGGTGGAATCTAATTTGTGAACAATCGAAACGCTGAGCACCGCCATGAACGCGATGTTTTCATTGCAAATGAATTGAGTATATAATGGTTTTAAGGAAAGATGAAAATAATAATTATTTCCATTAAACAGCTGATTTCGAGAGATAAGGTATTGAAACATTTTAATTACTCTGCTTGGCCTATTAATTTTATTAAAATGAAGTGTGTTGGTATTTAATAAAATTTAATATCAAATGCAATTATTACTTATTTAAAAGAATAAAAAAAACTAGATAATTTCATAGAATGCACATTAAAATCAGTCTGTTTTCTTGATTTTTTAAAGTAATAATGCCGAAACCTACCTACATTTCGATTAATAAGCCTCAGAGTCATTGACATAAAAAGCAAAATCGTTACTGGAATCTCTCTGCACGTCTTCATTCGAGCGAACTTTAATTACTAAGATTTCAATTCCTATATTAGAACTGACTAGAAAACGCCACTATGTCAGTCCGCCTTCAGGACCAAAATTCGAAACCAATACGACTTCAACGAGGTGTGAGACAGGGTGACGTAATTTCGCCGAAACTGTTCACAGCTGCGTTGGAGGATGTTTTTAGGCTTTTGGGCTGGAGAGGACTGGGCATCAACATAAACGGCAAGTACATGACTCACCTTCGTTTTGGCGATGATATCGTAGTCATGTCTGAGACGGTGGATGATCTAGGCACAATGCTCGAAGATCTCTGAAGAGTTTCCCAACAAGTGGGTATCAAGATCGTGCATCTGCCATATTGAATTGAGAGCGATATATGAGTTCATAGTTGCTCTGCTCTATACCTAAACCTTTTTATTTGATACCCATATTAATGTGGTTAGAACATAAATTTTATCCGCCATTTATTAGCGGCAGCCGTGTTGACTTTAGAGCAATTAAGCTGGGTTTGTAGTGCTCTACTCTTCAAGCCCTTTTATTTGATACCCATATTATTGGCTTGAAAATGAAATTGTATATGTCATTCTTGAGCGGCTGCCATTTCGAATTTAGGTACTAGGTTTAAAGGGCTCTCTACTCATCGAGTTCTTTCATTTGTGTAAACATATTACTGGGTATATACTACCGGAAACCAAATTTGATTATATAGTTCCTAGTCTTAATTCTCTAGTGGCATAGGCTCTGCGTCGATGGGGTGAGGCACTCGCCTTCCCAGCTGCCGGCCACCGGACGATCGAAGCGATACGTCCGGTGTTGGACGAGTGGGTAGGGTGCCGGCAGGACAGTCTCTCATTCCGAATTGTGCAGGTATTGACCGGACATGGTTGTGTCGGTCACTACCTGCACCGGGTCGCGCGTCGAGAGGAAACGGAACTGGGAGGCGGTTGCTTCCTTCTTCAAGGACGTCATTTCACAAGGCAGCGGAGAGGGAGCAGGAGGATGATCCTCAAGCCGCTCCCATCCGTCGCAGACGGACAGGCAGATGAAGGCGGGCATTCGCGCAAGCGATACCCGTCTAATGACCCTGACGTGGAGGCGCCTGCGTGCACGGTTGGCCCTGTGTTTGCCGCCGTAAGGCCCTCCGTCTGGGGATTGCCTCTGGTGTTCTCGGGCAATCCCCCTTGGCAATAGTTCGACCAGTCAGGTTAGGCTAGCCCGTGCGCGTTGATAGAGGGAGGAGGAATACCGGGGGGTTAAGTGGGTAGGCGCGGTCCTCTGCCGGAGGAGCCCCACACACGCTCGTCGTCAAGCCAATGGCGAGTGCGATGTGGTCACGTATACCCCGCGAAACAAAAAAGGTCGAGGTCTTAGGGTCATGGTATTAAATTGATGTATTTATATATTTAAATAAGGGGTTTTGAACCTAGGTGGCATGTCCTTAGGACTTGGCCTAAAAAAATCTTAATGTGTTAACTAGAGGTCCCATTATCTAATGAAAGTGCAGTCTCTAAAGTGACCCAGTGTCTGAGATCTTGATGGATCGGATGGACGGACGAACAGAAACATGTACACATAAGCGTTATCAAACAAAAGTTTGGGTCACGTTTGAAACAAACGAGTTTCAGTCTTGAATTCGAATGATGAATATTACCGTTGAATTAATGCTAAATTAATGAGCTGTAAACAAAATGATTAATTATTGATGCCTACAAGCAATTGTTTATACTCAATCCATATTGTGATCCATACTGTAGGTGGTAGTAATATTAAATTGCCGTCAGGCATATCTACGCAACATAATGGCCGGGTTTTCGGAGAATCGTAAAAATTGCGATTCCGTATTTGCGAGAGCTGTTTTTCTGTAATTTTACCAATTACAAAATATGTTTTGCTTACACATTTTCGAATTGAAAACTCTGCGGAGTATTTTAACGATGTATTGTTATGCTTAAAGCGTTGTTTTCAATATTTTTAATACATTAGGTACTCATATGTTCATTACTATTATTCTCACAAAGCTATGATAATGAGCTTAGAGAAACGTCTAATAGTTTTGTTAGGAATCTATGTTTTGATCTCAAATTCCCATTGTGGCTAGCTTATTATTTTTTATTTTCAAAGGCTGTCTCAAATGCCTTGGTTGCAATTGTAATAAAGACACCGTTGGAACTTGAAAGAGCCGAATCGCAGTCAACAATTCAAAGAACTTTCTAATTGAAGTACTTGATTAATTACGCGCTTCCGCGGAATCTACATTGAGCAAATTAGGAACGTTCAATGTTTTGCATTTGTTAGTTTTGTTTATATCCCTCTACAAAGGAAAATGTTCTGGGTCTTGGAACTTGCAAGAGCTAACGCGCGGTGTTCGTTCGCTAATTAACAAGAAACACGAAGCAGCGATGTAAGAAACTCTTTATTGTTATTTCCCGGTGGCTTAAGCAAAGGCAGAATGTAGGTAAATACCAACAGTCGTACAAAATTTGTTTTAATAAGGCGCGTTTAATTTCTTCGCGATTTATCTTTTTATTTATTCTTTATGCACTGTGTACAAAGGCGGATATAGTGCCATGGGCATTCTCTGCCAGTCGACCTTAAGGTGATTCAGAGATTTCAAAGTAGATGTTAAAAAACCGGCCAAGTGCGAGTCGGACTCGCCCATGAAGGGTTCCGTAGCAGCAAGTAACATAATATAAAAGTTCTTGTAGTTCGTTGTAACTTTGATCGATGTTTTAATAACAGTGTATTTTTTTAATTGAGTTATTGATAAGTAAACATTATAATTAGGTACCTAAATGATGGGATTTTTGTTATTAGAAAATAATGGTTCGCGGTTTATGCATAAGGTTTATGTTTATGAAATTAAATGATTTTTTAATTTTATATTTGAGTTGATTGAATGAAAGGTAAATTGCGGTTTACGATTTATGACGTATTAAAAAAAACTACTTACTAGATCTCGTTCAAACCAATTTTCGGTGGAATTTTGCATGCTAATGTACATCATATATTTTTTTTAGTTTTATCATTCTCTTATTTTAGAAGTTACAGAGGGACACACATTTTACCACTTTGGGAGTGTCTCTCACGCAAACTATTTAGTTTAGAAAAAAATATATATTAGAAACCTCAATATCATTTTTGAAGACCTATCCATAGATACCCCACGTATAGGTTTGATGAAAAAAAATTGTTGAGTTTCAGTTCTAAGTATGGGGAACCCCAAAAATTTATTGTTTTTTTCTATTTTTGTGTGATCTTAATGCGGTTCACAGAATACATCTACTTACCAAGTTTCAACAGTATAGTTCTTATAGTTTCGGAAAAAAGTGGCTGTGACATACGGACGGACAGACAGACAGACATGACGAATCCATAAGGGTTCCGTTTTTTGCCATTTGTCTACGGAACCCTAAAAACAAACCACAATTATGAGAAAAAACAACGTAAGACTTTATATTGATAAAAATATATTTATCAATATAAAGTTTTACGTTGTTTTCTCCTCATTATTGTGGTGGTGACAAATGTTTAGTTGTTACGTGAAATGAAATTACATTATTTGAGTGTTTTATCATCAGTATTTACACACCCATTTTAGTAATATATTCTATATTAAATTAAATTAAGTAATTACTTATCAATTAGTTAGTTATCCTCAAATTACTTACACTATTAGTCGCGTGCGTGGATCCATGTAACCCCATTATAACTTTGAAATATAATGAAAAATAATAAATGCGAACATATATTTTTATATGTTTGCATACATTTAAGAACAAAATTTTGTTTAACAAAACTAATGAACTTCTAATCAATAGCAAAATAGTCAAAATAATATTGATACGAAATCAGCCCTTTGAAGCACTAGAATTGAATGAGGAAATTGAAGAAAGGAATTGAATAAAAATTATACTACGCTATTAGTCCCAAGGGGTCCACTCGACCCCAGACACAGCCGGAACATGACGTGGTTGTCGCCGCGCCTAGAAAAACAAAGGCAAGAGAACACATATTTTACGAAGTTGGATACTTACGTGGGAATACGAGTACACGCTCATATATGACTAACTAGCTTCCGCCCGCGACTTCGTCCGCGTGGAATAGTTACTTTGGGCTAACGCTAACTTTAACCCGCGACTTCGTTTATATAGGTGAGTAAGTACTGGGTCTTATAATCTTATATCATGTAGATTGTAGGTTATTCTCAAAAATAAATAAACTAACGTTATTTTAAAGTACTTCTGCGTACACTATATTTTTAGTTTTGTTTTCTTCCGGCAGCAGAAGTAGATAGCTAACTGGGGCTAC
Organism: Schoenobius gigantellus; assembly: GCA_963935595.1. NCBI lineage: Eukaryota > Metazoa > Arthropoda > Insecta > Lepidoptera > Crambidae > Schoenobius > Schoenobius gigantellus. The sequence continues at coordinate 35,179,234 of OZ012543.1, forward strand.
CGCCCTTCCCCCTCATAACTGCCCGCCGGCTTTGCACATTGTGCGCGCAGTACCTACTCGATCATTATTTTGCTGTGATGTTATTTTAAAAGTGCGATATCTCCTAAAATATTCATTTAAATCGAATGATGTAAAGGGCGATTTTGTTTTAAATTAAATACTTGTGATGAACAACGTATTTATTTGGATAAGGATTAATATCATGTTTATCAAAACACCTTCGCAAATAATGCATTATTTTTAAACAAATTTGGTTAGCATAAAAAAGGTTATAGTGAGCTAACCTTAAAAGATAGACATATGCTGTCGCGGACTTTTTTTTAGATGATTTTTGCGAAACTTTAACCGTTTACGCAGCGCACGCAGCAGAAGCTCTCAATAAGAAAAAATTCCCCCGATTTTCAAACATTCTTCATTAGTGCTCCACTCCTATTGGTCTAAGCGTGATGATATATAGCCTTCCTTGATAAATGGGCTACCAAACACTGAAAGAATTTTTCAAATCGGATTAGTGGTTCCTGAGATTAGCGCGTTTAAGCAAACAAACAAACAAACTCTTCAGTTTTATAATATTAGTATAGATAATGACGATATATTACAAGATAATAGTTATTTGTTATACATGAGTGCAATGTTGTTTTTTGACCGCGTGCTCAACTTTGATGACCGAGCAAGCGAAGGATTCTAAAATAGAATCACGAGCCCAGCGAGTGATTAAAAAATTAGAATCCTGAGCGTTAGCGACGGAATCAAAAGAGCACAAGGTGAAAAATATTTGCACTCGAGTGCAACACGTAACTTTTCATCCCCCTTCAGCGAGGAAACGACTAAATGCAAAATAAAACATTTACAATCACAAGATACTTTTGTTTCAGTCTAGGTACATATATTATGATAGGTAAGTATTACAGAAAAATATTTATATTATGTATAACAAATATTAGGCCTACGTTTTTTTATACTTGTTTTCAAGTTTCTTATTTATAACAATACGACGTCAAAACAAAATGGCGCGCACAAAGCAAATTAAAAACTAAAGTACACCAAGGAGGCTCAGAGTCTGAGATTTTAACAAATTTAAAAAAAGTTGTATGATAAATTCGGCACCATGGAGATGGAAGTAAATAGATTTAATGATGTTTTAAAATCACATACCTAGTGTACGCGATGTTCTAAGTTCAAATTAACTTTAACCTCAAGCGGATAAAAACGACTTTGGCGGTCAGATATCGAATAGCAAAAATACTCTTTCCGAGATGGGGGGATGAAACAAATCTTTCTGTTACCATATAATGACTGCTATATTTGGATGTACAGATATTTTTTTGGCACTTCATGAAGTAAGCAAAGCACGGCCCAGACTTTGCCATTGCCTATGTCTAATTTAAGGTTAATATTTATTGTCTAAGAAGTAATTATTTATTATTAAAAAAAAATATTTTTTGTGAATATTCTCAAAAACAACATTTAATTGGATGTATTATATATTTTTCATTTGGATTTTTTGCTTACAGTGACAACTTTTTACTAAGCATACTAGTGAAATGATTTAAACGTGGTTTAGGATTGCTACACACATAAGCGGGCGGGCATTGTCGGTTCAGTAGTATTTGTCGAACAGCAAAACCGACTCGAAGCAATTACTGCACTTGTTTTCATTCGGCTTGTGTCGATCGGGTAGTTCATTCGGGTCGACACATCATTCGATTCGGCAATATTTGTTGAACAACAAAGCCCGACCGGGCTTACCCTATTATGTTATGTGCGGCTATTCGGGTGGTTCTTTTTTTGAAAATTCATTAAGTATATTTATTCACTTTTACTACCAGGCTGTGCTGATTAGAATTTGAGGGCTCTGCATAAATTTATACAGTGCGCCATGCGGACGTATAATGATAATGATAATATGCAATTAGAGGCACAGTAATATAGTGTAGTATATAAGATCACTTTTTTTTCTCTTTCTTTAATGTTTAATCACTAATTAATAAACATTGTAATTGCAAGGTAGCATTAGCGTAATAATGTAGGGTAGCATCTCTTTCTTTTAAAAATTAAGATCAATTACTATTTGTGCATGCTATGTTTACCTATAAGTAGTTGTACACTTAGCACAATACCATGTGTCAATCGTATGTATCATTGAAACAGTGTAACAATTGTTGGTAGACTAATAAATTAAAAAACAAATTAATGCCAGTCCGCTTATGTGTGTAGTAACCCTAATTCTCTTAAGAAACCAAGAGAGGGCTATGAAAATATATGAGGCTCCAGAAAATACTTCGAGTGGAGTTGAGACAAACCCTAAGGGCGACCAGCTGACTCCTTTTACTAAGATAAGAGGTAATCCAACGATGCAAATTGCCATTAATACCATAAGAAGCTAACTTTCGACAAAGTAGTCCATGATTAACTTTGTCGAAAGCTTTAGAGAAATCAGTATAGATGGCGTCAACCTGACCACACGTGGCGAAATTTTTACAAAGGTAGTTCTTGAACACTAAAAGGTTAGACACAGTTGACCTACCCCTGATGAAACCGTGCTGTTTAATGGATAGAATGGGCTTAAAGTGGTTATACAATTGAATGTAAACTATTCAAAGAGTTTTGCGAAACAACATAAAATACTTATAGGTCTGTAATTCTCACAGCACGATTTATCTCCCGTTTTAAATATGGGAATTATATGAGCCACCTTCCAACGCCTAGGAAAGACACCATAAGTGATAGAACGGTTAAATATAATGCTTAATGGGACGCATAGCTCCTTGCCACACATTTTAACAAACATCGGAGGAATTAGATGTAATTTCACTGCCATGTCTTACCCTTCAAACCGGAATACAGCAATCGGTAAAATCAATTGTGAATTACCTCAATATTATCAATATATTTACCAAATATAGGGTTCCACACTTGAGATACATATTTGAGATAATACCAATTAACGAAATACAATACAAATTGAATCAATCTTAGGTAATAAATAGCCAGCCCCTCTAGACAAGACGCATTTCGATAATCGCTAACGCAATCGCTAGAAGGAAAATGTATGCGATTTGACATAAGCACTCGTTTTCGAAAGACTCGTTTTCGAAAATCTTGTCTAGGGGATCAGATCTTCCGGGAAACAGGCTATTTGAACAAACAGGTTAGCGTAAAAGTGGACATGTAAGCTAGCAGACCCTTTGAGTCGTCAGGGGGAGAATAAGAAAAACTAAAAGTCTTTACTTCGTTGGATATATTGTCACCAAAGTCGAGCGAATCCAAGAGACGTAACTGGTATAGATATTGTTCGCAATTGTTAAACTCACTCTGGTCAATCTTAGTAGACTGCTGGGTTTGCTTTTCCTTGTTTATTTTCATTTGTTTCAATTTCACACTTTTGCAATTTTTCAGTATGGACTTCATGAGCCAGGGCTTATTACTACTATTAAAAACTTATGTGTGGATCGTTGCTATCAAACTAGATTGATAGAAATCCTAAATTTATATGTGTTTAAATAGAAAAATTACAAGAAAAGTTAATTTTCCTAAAGTTGATTTTCAAATACCTATTCAATGAAAATTCACTTTACTGTATATATCAATATTATTATTTTTTGTATTTTAAAAGAGGTACGGCGTGCGGTAAACACCACATGTGTTGATGACTGTCATGACGTGTTCAGTGATTCTTGCAAGATCAAAACGATTCGATTTAGATAAAAATCGACACACCCCTTGACCTTAACAGCCATAAAGGATCAGCAGGCCTACTACCGATCTCATGGTTGTTAAGTGATATCATGTTGAAATCATAATACAAAACGAAAAATAAGATTTTCGGTCAGAGTTTTAATCATTTGTTCATTATATCATGATGACATTATTGAAATTATGTCATAGTGGTTTCTTTATCTCAAAATTTATAATATGTTATACGATGAAAGATCCATATCAGGCCTGCAGATGGATACAGAACTAATGATATAGGTTTTTAAACACAACACCTTCCTTTTCGTTGCGCGGCTGGTTAAAAAGCTTCAGCGAGTTCCACCGTAAGTACTTACGGTGGACTTATATTATTATCAATGAGCTGTGACGAACATTTTTACATGTGCTAGCCCGTATTCTTGAGAACGTCTCGTGCGGCATACAAAAACACTTACATGAGTTTTATAGTGTCAACAAAATTAAAGCTTAATGAGACAGGCGGATTATATAGTCAGTATTATGTGCAATAACCTCGTCATGACTTACAAATGTTATCAATAAGTACCTATCTAATTGGAAAATACCCTAACTGCGCAAGACCGTGTCCTAATCGCACGTGCCTTTGGCTGAAGCGGTATGATACATTTTCAAACTGCGACTTCTCTCGTTTTGGCAGCGTGTCTGAATTTGCACCTCAAAAATATAATAATCAAATTCTTTTTTCTGTCTGATTTAAGAGCAGAACTAAAGATCAGCAGCCGAAAGTGCAGATACAAACACTTCATCATTATTCTTGCCAAGTGCTTTATCAGCAATAGTGAAGTCTCTAAAGACGTAATTTAGGTTTATTGAAGTTGGTCGTACGTAATTAAAGCACTTTATTGTAGACCTCCGAAGCAAACAAAAGATCGTAGCCCTCATAAAACTTTTCCCAATTCACTTCGATATACAAGATTTACACTCATTCACCATAACGAGAGAAGTTTTGGATTCTTTAAGCTATCTTGCACCTATTAAGGTGCCTACTTAAGATACAGAAGAGATACTTATCAAGAAGTATGTAGGAATGGTACTTAAATCTATGTAATTTTTATGCTTTCTTGTTTTTTTAGACACAAGAAAAATTTGTCGATCATCAAGATGCGTTAAGTATCCTATCAATATACGAGTATTTTAAGGGTCTCTTAATGTCTTAATCTTCGTTGCTTCGAACATTTGAGAAATGTCTACAGAAAATAACGTTGTACACGCCTTTCTCTTAAATTTTCAAAAGTGTGTCTTTATAAAAATCATTGGTGAACTGCAAAACAGACAGTGTCGTATCGTAAAGATCAAGGCGCGAATAACTTTCATGTCAGATTTCATTTTGTATGCAAACAAAATTAACAGTTCAAAAGGCTCTCATTTACTATGGGGTCACCACGAACCCTCAGCTCATTTTTTATGTAGATTGCGTTGAAGAAAAGTTTCACAATATCAGTCTGCGACGAGAGGGTACTGCAACACCCCGTTGGGATCGTTCTGTATTAAATTTGGCTGTTTTACTGCCTGCTGTCTATCTTTAAGCATTTTAACAAGATGTTGCTCGCAGCCCTGTAGACGGATTACACTGAAACAAATCCAACCATGATGAATTGAACCATGAAATTTTGCTTGATTGACAAAAACATGACTAATCGAATCAAAACTTTATCAAAAGTGATCACTTACACTTTGTAGTAACAAAAAAGTCACATTGATCAAACTCAATAAATCGACAATAATAAATTAGGTATAACATTTTACTTTCTTATGTGGGTACCATATTACGTCAGTCATAAATTGTAATAAGGAACAAGATGGACAGTGTTAACAACTGGCTTGTTACTTTTTATCAACTTTATAATTAGTGTCACAAATAATAATAATAATAGATTTATTGTGCATAAAATTTTACAAATTATACGTACACAGAGTTACAAGAATGTATATAACTTAATTTTGTAATAATTGAATGTAAGTACAAAGATAAAAACCCTTTACTTCCAAAATCAATTAAATCAATCAATAGGGATGGTGACATGAATCGCAAATACAGTGTGTCTTCATAAAGTGCACTATTGAAATTGGGGATACTATGCTTAATTTTATCGACAAAAAAATAATAAATCTTTAATTTTTATAGAATTTTTAAAAATCTTCATTGCTACGGTGAACTTGTAAACAAATCGGTATAACTTTTAAAATAAACGATCAATCTCGATGAAAGTAACTTATTACTGATTGGATATAACAGGGTCTTTTTATGGCATTACAATTAGGAGAAAAAAGATGCTCTTAATTAATAATTAAGGTATGTTTCGATCGAAAAACTGATTTTTTCTTATACATTTTTACAGTAATTGTAAAATTTCTCAATAAAACACCCCCTTTATGTATTTTGTTTGTACTGCGAGCTGTTTATATTTTGTAGAGTCCATGTATTTATAGGTACCAAGATTTCTTACAATGTATTTTCCAGAAGTTCCAATTTATTAAAGAGCACTTACGTAAGTCAAATCGATACTAAGTGTACAATACACATTTACCTATTAAAGAATGCGGCCAGTGTGCATTATACTTTCAACTGTAGCTCGCATTTCCATCTTATTGTTGCCAGTCTCGTTTGGATGCAAATATCTTGCAGTTCAAGACCGACCAAGCCGTGCCGTATTTTAGTTTCTTTTACTTCCTGTAATTTGCTTTTCTAATATATTTTTATTGTCTTGTTGAAAGTAGCATAAATAAAAATCTTATATCTTCTTATTGAAGTTAATGGGATGATATCCTAAACAGTTTTTCGTGAAGCTTTTGATTATGTCAAACTATAAATTAAGTTGTTAAAGTCATAGTAGCTTTTATGCTATGTTATTCATTTAGTAAAAGCCTATCAAGCGATGGATATTTCTCATAGATTTAATAATGTCTAAATCTATAAAACTTATCTCTTAAATCTCTGTCTTTGGTAACGCTGGAATACAAAAAAAAAATTTGTTCCGAGATTGCCGTGGAATGAATCACGTAGGTGGTTCTTATTTTTTGTCATTAATGTTATCATTTTTAGGCTACAACAACAACATTATGATGATGTTGTTGGTGTTTCAAACAGAAGGTATAATTACTGTCTAAAAAGACATCAACGCACGAATACAAAGATTTCATGAAATTGACACCGCTGCAAAATTTGAAACAAAATAATGGGGACAGACAGACCTAATTTGTGATCTCCCCTTGTCTATCTGGATATACGCCAGAGAACGCGTTGCGGCTTTTTATATACGCAACAAATTCACTGCCCCAAGTGTACTCCGTTTTAATTTAGCCATTTTGGCACGTCCCGACGGAACTGCGGATCGTTGTATTAGGAATACGAATAATATGATCCCAGAAACGACGACTGAATTACGGGACGCCCAGAAATAATGTGATTCAGCGAAACTTATTTACAAGTTGATTTCGCTGACAGTGGTTATTATGTTGGGGCGTTTTAATTTAAGTAGCAGGGGATTCCTAGCCAACAGGATAAATGTGGGATAAATGAAATATGAAATATTAAGTGAAAATATAATTATATAAAGGTGACTTTTACGTTTTGTGTGATTTTTTGAAGTGAGAACTTCTTTAGCGGCGTTGTACACTTTTTTTGTAATGGGTAAAAAATGATAAACTCGCGTCAGGAGACGTGACACTGATCGAAAATTCGTAAGACCAATTAAAATTGAAATGGCCGCAGGAACTGTCGAGGTGCGGTGAGGGGTCCACGTAAGCCGGCCGAGAACAATGACAGGGGTCCACGTAAGCCGGCCGATAACAATAGCGGCTGTCAAAAGTACTGGAAGTCACACCTCACTTGAGACAGTTTTAATCAATTTATTTACTTTGTTAGGAAAAATCTAAACTGTGCTTTTATTTGATTTTGTTGTAAATATTAATTTGGTAAGTTAGTATAAATTAAATATTATTTTTTTGTTATAAAATTCCATTTTAAGTAGTATATTAATGTCTGTTTTGATCATATTTTTAATTTAATTGTAAATATTTTGATTCATTATTACTAGTTATATAATTATGTACGCACAACGTTACAACAGGAAGTTGATTTTTCTGAGGGATAAACTTTCTAATGTAATATAAATTGTCATGTTTGTGTACGATAGCGCAATAAATAAATATTGTATTCTACCACATAAAAGATAGTACTTTTATTCTGATAATTAAAGCAATTCGTGCAAAATTATTCCATAATCATTCCAAAATATCCAAAACGCACAACGTTAATACTTAAGTTTTCACTTCTGCCGGCACTCCCGGAGTGCAACCCGTAATTTTTTTAATTAATAGGAGTTATACTTTATCTCACATAAATAGTTTGTTATGTTAATTATGTGAAAAGAAGTCTTAGTTCCATTTTTAATCGAGTAAGTATGTTTCAGAATAAATCGTAAATGGAAGTGAAATATCATTACATGCCTACAGCACTTAGCTACTTTTACATACGTGGAACTTTTATGTGCACGTACCGCAGGTTATTCTTCAGCAAATGACGGTCGCTAGGTCGTAACGTGCTTGCTGTAACTCAGACTTCTTGAAGGTTACAACGTGCGTGCTGCCTCCCAATATTTCGCTCAAAACTAACACTTATTACCTTCTTAATAAGGGAATAAAATTTATCACCTCCTAAAGAAATATGACTTGATAAAAAGCTTTTTTTTTCAATATATGACACGAAGACAAACTATTTACAATTTATATACGAGTGACTTCTCCAAACACATCTTTGAACAACCCTTAAATCATTTTCTTTCTCATCAATAAGGTGCTGATTTCAATAGATGTCCAAGATTAAAATAGTGTCACTTCTGCTGAAAATCTTGGAGCGCTATGTGAGTAAATTGTACAAATTTTGGTCACAATTGGTTAAATTAGCCCCATCGTTCTTTATTCACTAACGTCCTCACTAATATAGTTTTTTTACTGCTCCATCGTATCATATTGTTGTCGTCCTATGGTACCCCGGTGGTACAGAGGGCCTTCGTGAGACGTCTCCATCCGGTCCTGTCTTGTGCCTCTCGCTCCGCGTCCCTCCAACTCAGCCCGGCTACTCGCAGCTCGGCGTCGACGGTGCGCTGCCACGTGTGCGCCGGCAGGCCCCGTCGCCTGCTTCCACGCGGCCTCCACGTGAACGCGACTCTGGCGGTGCTGTCCTCTGGTCTCCGGAGGGTGTGCCCTATCCACTTCCACTTCCGCTGGGCAATATCCTGCTTAATCGGGATTTGGTGGCATCGATTCCATAGATCCTCGTTGCTGATAGTGTTCGGCCAGAATCTGCGCAGGATGGATCTTAGGCATTTGTTGACGAACACTTGTAGCTTGCTCGTCAGACCCTTTGTCTCCTTCCAGGTCTCGCAGCCGAAGAGCAAGACCGACTTCACTATGGAATCGAAGAGAGAAATCTTGATCGGCCGAGTTAGCACGTTCGAATCCCAGACCGGTTTTAGCTGGGCAAAGGCGCCTTTTGCTCTTCTGATCCTCGTGTCGACGTCGTCATCGGAGCCACCGCTGTTGGTCACTGTGCTGCCGAGATATGTGAACTTTGCGACAGATTCCAGCGGTGAACCATTGAGTCTGATGGATCGACTTTCGCATGACTGGACTCGCATTTCGATGGACTTCCTAGCGTTGATTCGTAGACCCTTATCTTGAGCTTCTTCTCGTAACGAGTCCAACTTCATTTGGAGATCGGGTAATGAAGATGAGACCAACACTATGTCGTCTGCGTAGTCGAGGTCCTCCAGGTGTGAGCCTTTGTTCCATAGGAAGCCTCTAGGTGTTTTCGTTTCTTTCCGCATGACGTCGTCAAGCAGGACGACGAAGAGCAGCGGCGACAGGAGGCAGCCCTGTTTGACTCCTGTAGTCATTGGGATTGGTTCCCCCAGGACTTGGTCGTGCACTACTTTGCAAGTACTGTCATTATATAGGGACTGGATGATACCTATATACTTGCTAGGTATTCCTCTTCGCCTGAGACTGGACCACAGTGCGCACCACTTGACGGAGTCGAAGGCTTTCTCGAAGTCGAGGAATGCAAGGAAAAGTTCGGCTCGCCACTCTACGCACGACTCGATGAGTATACGCAAGGTGTTCGTGTGGTCAGTGCATGAACGTCCAGAGCGGAACCCGGCCTGCTCCTCCCGAAGTGTTCTTGCAATCTCTGGGGACATACGGTTGAGAAGTACTTTTGCCAGTACTTTAGCAGCAGTGGGTAAGAGCGTTATGCCTCTCCAGTTATCGCAGACTGACAAGTCACCTTTCTTCGGTACCTTCACGAGCAAACCTTGCCTCCACTCGCTGGGAACTCGCTCCGTCTCCCAGACACGCTGCAAAAGGGGATAGAGTTTCCTGCTTTCAGCTGTTTAATGGCAGTGACTACTTCTGCGTATGTTGGTGGAGTCATTGGTAGATTCAGGAGTGGTCCGGGGCTATTCGGAACAGTTGCCGGCTGGGTTTGGCATTGAGTCAACAGGTTGGAGAAGTGCTCGGTCCATCGTTTCAGTTACTCCTCTGTAGTACACAGCAGCTGTCCCGTGGCGTCCTTCAGCGGCTTTTTCGAGGAGCGTGACTTGTTGCACAAACGTTTAGTGACGTCGTACAGCTCCCTCATGTTGGATATCTTGGCTGCTACGTTGGCCCGGTCAGCTAGCTCGTCGGCGGCACGTCGTCTGTCACGTCTAGCCAGTTTTCGAATTCGGAGACGTGTGGCAGTATACTCTTCATCGAGGGTGTTTTTGACGCTAATGTTATTAGTGGCCAACAAGTCTAGCTTTACGCTCTGCCTTCTCTCTATCGCGGACCACAACTCTTGGGACATCCAGGGTTCTTGCTTGGAGCGTTTGTAGCCCAGGACTTTTTCACCGGCTTTAGTAAAGGCAGTGCACGGTCACGGCACACGGTCCCAAGTTTCATCCAAGTCCTCGTCTTCCAGTTCTTCCAAAAGTTCAAATTGGTTACGGAGGCAGATACTGAACTCTTTTCTTCCCTCTTCGCTCCTAAGGTTCTGCAAATCGAACTTTTTAGATGTCTTTTCAACTTTACGACGAGTTGCGGCCATCTTGAGACGTACATCGGCAACAACGAGGTGGTGATCGCTATCCACATCAGCGCCGCGACGGTTCCTAACATCGAGTAGCGATGTTCTCCAGACTCTGCTTATCGCAATATGATCGATCTGGTTTCGGGTCACACCATCAGGAGAAATCCAGGTGATTTTGTGGCACTCTTTGTGCTTGAACATAGTTCCTCAGATCACCAGATTGCGTGCAGAGCACAGGTCGCCAAAGAGTTCTCCGTTTTCGTTTATTTCCCCGGCGGCCCCTTCACGACCCATATAGTGTTCACGGTCCTCGTTGTCTGAGCCCATCTTGGCATTCAGGTCTCCCATTAGAATAACGATGTCCTGCCTCTTTATGCTCTTCAGAGTCGACTCCAGCTGCTCGTAAAAACTCGCCTTTACATCCGGCAGTGCCGAGTTAGTTAGGGCGTAACATTGTATTACAGTTATTTTTCTGACTCTTGAGGAGAACCGAGCTGTAATGATTCTGTCAGATATCGGTTTCCAGTGCAGAAGGCTGTTCTTCGCGCTACGGCTTAGTAGCAGCCCCACGCCGTATTCCCGGGTGGCGTTTTCATCCTCTTTTCCACTGTACAGAAGGGTCGAGTCAAAATCAGATGTTATTTCACCAAATCCATTCCATCTCGTTTCGCTTAATCCTAGGATATGAATGTTGTAGTCCCGCATGACTTCGTCTACCTGGGGAAGCCTTTCAGGTTGAGTCATGGTCCTGACATTCCAGCATCCAATCCGTGTCCGTAATTTCGCGCCAAAGGTCGTCGGTAAAGGGGATCGGTCTTTCTTTCTCTTTGAAGGTTTCACAATCTGTTTGTTTAAGAATGTGCAGGTGATTAGCCCACAGCATCCCGATCACGGTGACGGGGCTGCCATCATTGCGACCGTGCTCGCAGAGCCATTCTCTTTAGGGAAGACCCAAGGCTTCTGGTAGCCTAAACCGCTAGTTTTTACCAATGAGTGGTTGACTTCTCACGAAGAAAAGAAGAGAATCGAACGAATTTTCGCTTTATTTTATTTTATTTTATTTGGGACAACAAACAATTATACATTAAGAGTTTACATTATTGTATAAATTGCAAAGTATTTCAATGTACAACCAACAACATTATCCACATATTAACAAACTACAATTGAAGTCCAATTGGCTGCAGTCCGAAAAAATGTGCACGTTTCCTTTTTTTTACGGTATACTCAGTTTAGTATCACCTCAAGTAACAGTTATTTGTAAATATTTTATACTCTCAACTGTGATTGATTTTTAGTCCATTTAGATAGGTATTCGTTTTTTTATTGGTGCCATAAAAGTGTAACATGATTAAACAACACGCTCAGTGTAAAGCGCGCTTTTGTAACTTTATAGTGATAAACAATACTTGTGAAAACATTGCGACAGTGAAATTTATAATATGGTAGGCTAAACATTCAAAGAAGTTAATTCGAAAAAGGAAAAGTTACAAGATTAACATTTGCGCCTTTCTGTTGTGAGCAAGGTGGTTGTTGAAAGATGACGGTGTGAAGATGACGGCGTCATTTAATATAATTCTTTAGACTATAGATACTTAACTATTGGATATGCGTTAAACTCTTTTTATTATCATTTTTAATTATGCTTTGTTTACCTACATTTGCTTTTTCAATTTATTCATTAACTCCCACGTACAAAGTTTTAATGCTTTCACTTCGAAATAATCATAACAGAGTAATGTTGAGTTCGGGATGGTTCAAAGACAAAACAGACCCGCCGAAATCGCTTTCACTATTTCCATGAAACATAAGTCGTGTATTAAAGAGCTCACGGCACTTAAGGAAGCAAAGCCCTTTTATATTATGCACAGTCTAAATTAATTCCCCGTAGCGCGGCAATGGCCGTTTACGAAACAAGGTAATCTATTCGGTCGAGGTGGGATCGGGTTCGTGTATATGTATGTATGTCTTATAAAATATAATATAATAAAAGAAAATCAATATGGATTTCGGAAAGGAAAGTCAACTACACACGCAGTCTTTGAACTTGGTGAATCAAACCCTAATACATTTAAAAGAAAAAAAATATGTAACCACCCTATTTTTTGATATGTCTAAGACGTTTGACTTTGTTTCACATAACCAATTATTTTAAAAAATAGAGCGCTGCAGCATTAGAGGAACTGCCCTAAACTGGATATAACTTATCTGCAAAACAGGATGCAATGTGTGGAAATATTCAAATTTGATGACAAAAAGCATGAAGCTCATAAATATACTTCAGAGTTCAAACATAATAAGTTCGGAGTCCCACGAGGATCTGTTTTGGGCCCTTCTTTTGTTCCTGGTTTATATAAATGATGATTCCAGATATCAATGTGTTCTGTTCGCGGATGACATATCAATAATAGTTACAACAGATAGTAAATTGACATTAAATGACCATATAAATGACATTAATAACACAATAACAACAATAACAAATTGGACTAGAAACAATAATTTGCAAATTAATATTGACAAGACATATTTCATTAACTACAATAATATATCATACCAGACATTATATATAAATTATGATGGCTATGCACTGATACAAATGTAACAAAATTTTTAGGTGTAAATATAGACAAAAAATTAGATTGGAAGAATCATGTGGATACAGTATGCAATAAAATAAACAGATTCTCTTTTGCTTTATATAAATTAACCAAAGTAGCGACAAGAGGTACAGCTCTTACAGCGTACTTCGCTTATATAGAATCAATACTGAGGATACGGAGTCATTATATGGGGAAATTGCACCGACAAAAATAAGGTATTTATTGCTCAAAAAAGTGTATTAAGAGCAATATGTAATTCTGCACCTGACGAACCATGCAGGCCACTATTCATTACATTAAATATCTTACCATTTCCCTGTCTGTATATCTTTGAAATTGCCAAATTTGTAAGACAAAATATGCATTATTTCAGACAAGCTAAAGATGTTTATCCACGTAATACTAGAAATTGTGATAGATTGGTTTCTGTCTTCATACCTAACAGTGCGCGAATAAAAAAAAATATTATTGATGTGTATAACTATTTTAATAATAATAATAATAATAATTAACCCTTTATTGTACAAATATTCATGACAATGGGATACAAATGTAAAAAAAAATATGTACAAATAGGCGGCCTTATTGCTAGGGATTTGAAAGAATCTAGCGTACGCGCTCTCTTAATACTCTCAGGAAGAGAGTTCCATAGCCGGACGGCTTGAGAAGGAAACGAGTACGTCAGAAAATGAGTCGAGCGAGGCGGAATATCATGAGATAAAATGTAATTGGATCGCTAATTACGACTCGACGAAGCGGACCGAAAAGAGAAATGAGACTTAAGATAAGGTGGAGATATTGGATTGAACAGAATATTGTAAAGAAGGGATAAGACATGTAAGTCTCTACGTTGTCGAATTCGGAGCCATTTGAGTTGAGAGCGATAGTAATAAACATGGTCAAATTTTCGTAAATTAAAAACAAATCTAATGGCCACATTTTGTAGACGCTCCAGCTTGTCGAGAAGCTCCTCAGACAGATCCACCCAGGCACAATCAGCATAATCGAGCAGTAAAAGTAGAAGTGATTGTGCTACAAAACAAAAACAAAACAAATTCTATTTTAGTACTAATCGGAAGAAAGTTACGAAACCTGTTGAGTGAACCATAAGCAGCGAAGAGATTCTTGCGAACAGCTTCAACTTGCGGTCGCCAAGATAAGCACTGATCAAATACTAAACCTAAATTTTTTTACGCATTTGCTAAAAGGAACAATAGTACCGCCAAATACTACCGCTGGCAACAAACTATAATCAGTCCTTGAAACAAAATACGGACTGCCAATAATAATTGTTTGAGATTTTGTAGGATTAATGATAAGTCCATATGATTTGCTCCAGTTGTCGATCAACTTAAGATCGCTGTTAGTTTCGGCGATAGCATGTGAGAGATTTTATAATAAAATACCTGAAAACATAAAAGTGTTGCCCTGGAATAGGGTTAAAAGAGCTTAATATAGTTGGCTCATTGAAAATTGTTATTTTTCCATGCAAGAATTCTATAATTTTAAACAGTAACTGAATGTGAATAGTATATAATTCTTACCTTGAATTGTTGATTAATGATTAATTATTTCAATTAAATCGAAATTGACATATTAATACAACTAGTAATAAACGAATATTTTAATGTTTATGCTTTCTAATGTAATTTATTAATGTATTCAAATCTAACATTTTATACAAGTAATTTTATTAATATTAACTCTGACATTTTATTTAATTTGGTGTTTCTAATAATGATAACAATTTGACATGATATTGTATTACTTATCTATCTTATCTTCACAAAATATTTTGCATGCTGTAATTAATGGCTGAATAAGCAGAATTTTTATAATTGTTATGACCATCTCCAGTGTACATTATTCAAACGCAAAATAAATATATTATTATTCATATTTACAGTAACCAATAACATTTGGAAGCTTTGGTGAACAATGACCTCATTGATTTACTGGTATACTACACAAATAGATTTGCTCAGCAAAAATAAGCCTCAATATAACTCAAGCAGAGATGAATTATTTTCTTGGCATTATGTTTAGGAAATATATTGTAGTGCCTCGTAAGACAATGTATTGGTAGAAGTCTTCAGGCACTAATTTTCCTTTGGTCTACACTGCTATGCATTGAGATAGATTTAGTTTCATAATGCATATCCGTCTAACTTCCAATGTAGATAATCGAACCATTGCATAAACCAAAACGTTTTTCTCAACAGCAAAAGAAGAGACTACAAGAATATTTGTATTCATAGTCCCATTTCTTCTACTCATAGGGAAAGTTCTAGATTTGACAGATTGGGCCATATCATTGAATACAATGAAATGAAGTTGACTTATAAAGTCTGCAAAAAGAAAACTTCATTTCCGTTGTAAGAACTGTGTCGTTTATTCACACCGTAAAATTGTTTTCTGGCGTATCATACTCCAATTTAAGTTAAGTTTATATATTGTCGGAATTACTAAACACAGTTCATTCCATTTTTTTAATTTAATCCTATCCTATCCTATCCTACCAGGTGTTATAACACCACTCATTTTCCGACTTCTTTGATTTGACGTCTTTGATTTGTTTCACGATTTTTCTTCTAATTTTAGAGCTGTAAATAGCAACATACTGAAATATTACCAAAATCCGTGATGGTGAATAGTTTCAGGGCTATCTGGGTTTGTTAATTAAGTCAATTAATTGTAATTATTGAGACTAGTGGCGTTTTATATTATAGTTTCAATTGGATTTTGATAACAATTTTATATCGTAATATTATTTTAAATTATTTTCTTTTTTTTAAAGATCTGTCTTGGACTTTACTCGTAATTCATCCTCATGGACGTTCTGATAATCGGATAATTCAAATAACTATAGAACCAGCTCCCATTCAAACTTAACATTTACACTACGAAAACCGCCACTATTACGAATCACATACTCGTAAGAACGGGCCAAAGGTCAATTACTATAGCTTATAAGGTGCTTACTGCCATGGGTTTACTGGCCAAATAAATCGCACTATTTTACTCCTTTCGAGTTTCATTGTCGCGTCAACACGAATCCATAACTGTACCCTGTACCCTAATACAGCCAATGAAGTGTCCTCAACTTTAGCTACAAACTGAAATAGTAAAATGTCGGCGTTCCATGGTTACTTTTCCAAATATACTGCCCATGCTCTACCGCTGTACTGCTGTATCGCTTTGCTAATATGACACTTGTAAGAGTTCATAATGTTCATGATAGATTTTTTCACCATGATAGAAATAAATAATTCTATCTCAAGAATAGTTTACTGGTTTGATGCGAATAACTTGTGCCTCAATGAAGGGAAAACTAAATGTATAAAATTTGTTTTACCCAATGTTAAAGAGGTTCACACCACTGTTATCGTAAAGCATAAAAATGTGAACCTTGTGGATACCGTAGTATTTCTTGGTATTACTTTAGATTCAAAGCTTTGGGGCCCACATATTAATAAATTGTCGAAGAGACTTAGTTCTGCAGCCTACGCTGTATGGAAAATACGTCAGCTGACTGATGTTGATACAGCAAGACTTGTATACTTTGCCTATTTTCATAGTGTGATGTCGTATGGCATTTTGCTGTGGGGAAATGCTGCCGACATTCAGACTGTTTTTGTGCTGCAAAAAAGGGCTATTCATGCTATTTATAACCTTAAAATAAGAGACTCTTTGAGAGAAAAATTTAAAGAAATTGGTATTATGACCGTCACGTCGCAATATATTTACGAGAATATAGTATATGTTCATAAAAATATACATTCGTTTTGTAAAAACAGTGATATTCATTCAGTAAATACTAGGCAAAAGAATATGTTAGCGTTACCAAATACTAGGCTTAAAAAAATTAATGATTCTTTCAAAGGCCTTTGTGTACGTTTCTACAATAAAATCCCAAATAATATTAAAGCACTTAACTTGAATAAATTTAAAGTCACTATCAAGGGCGCACTTATGAAAAAAGCATATTATAAAGTGTCTGATTATATGACAGATAAAACTGCTTGGGATTGACAAAAAATGTGATAATTGACGTTCAATGGGTGTTAACACTTTGTGATAATGGGATAAATTTCATTCGAGTAACTGTTCCACTCACACCGACAGGCATTTCTATATTATTAAAAAAAATGTTTGTGAAATATAATACTGTTGGCATTTTAAAAGAGGAGACAAAAAAAATACAAGACCTTCCGAGTTTCTTGCCTGTTCTTCTCGAGAAGGCTCTCCCAACTTCCGAACAGGTGTAGAGTCAAATTTGTTTTTTCATTTGACTTGTATTTGCACACATCTTAATAATGGTTGGGGTGTGTGTACATACAAGGATTAAATAATTTAGTTAATTAGATTCTTGGTTGAAGATTTTTATGTTTTTTTTGACGTCAATAAGTGCCTGTAAAGGTCTATATTGAATAAAGATTTTTGAGTTTGAGTTTGAATGGTAACTCTAGCTCAAACATGCACGAATAGGCAAATTCAAGTGTTGGGATGTTAGTAAGAAAATAAGTACCTATTATTATTTAAGAAGCACGGTAATGCAAGTCCTATGTGCGCTCAGACAAAAAAAAACTCTCTCTGAAAAATCAGTGTACAAAAAAATCTGTTAAGATGATTTACGGGATTAACATTCAGTATAGCTGTAATATGTTTTTTATTGCATGATTGCTTGGGTAGTTCCGTCTTATCTATTTCCGTCGTTTGAAGGGCTTACCCCTCAAACCGGATGAAGGACTTACACACAAAAAAACAAACGCATCGAATTGAGAACCTCCTCCTTTTTTGAAGTCGGTTAACAAGTAGGAGGTTCTCAATTTGATGCGTATGATGTTTTTTTTGTTTTTTTTTATTATATAGGGGGCAAACGAGCAGACGTATCACCTGATGGTAAGTGATTACCGTCGTCCATGGACACCCGTAACCCCAGAGGAGTTACAAGTGCGTTGCCGGCCTTTGCGGAAGGAATACGCTCTTTTTTTGAAAGTTTGAAGGTTGTATCGGTCCGGAAATACCGTAGGCGACAATTCGTTCCAAAGTTTGACTGTGCGAGGCAGGAAGCTACGGGTGAATCGCACAGTTGTGGACTGCCAACCATCTAAGTGATGGGCATGGATTTTTTGTCGCGTAGAACGATTGCGGAAAGAGGCGGCAGATATAAGTCCGAACAATTCCTCGGAGCATTCCCCGTGATAAATGCGATAGAAGATGCATAGCGAGGCGACATTTCTACGCAGCGCCAAAGTATCAAGCCGATTTGATATTTCCAGGCAGTCGACGATTCGAGTCGCTCTCCGTTGAATGCGGTCCAGTGGGAAAAGCTGGTATTGGGGTGCCCCAGCCCAAAGATGAGAACAGTATTCCATATGAGGCCGAACCTGCGCCTTATAAAGCTGAAGGCGGTGCGCCGGAGTGAAATACTGTCTCGATCTATTGAGCACACCAAGCTTCTTAGAAGCTAATTTAGCCTTACCTTCTAAGTGGCCACGGAACTGGACTTCGCTCGTTATGTCGACACCAAGGATCTCAATATTGGCTGAGGCAGTTAGGGGGGTGCTCTAAAAGCGAGGAGATACGACAAATTCTTTGCGGTGAACGCGCAAACCTGTGTCTTTGTGGGGTTGAAATGAACCAAATTAAGTCGACCCCAGTTAGAGACTTTCTCTAATGAAGATTCAATTTCGGACACAAGTTTATTCCGGCACTCAATGACGTTTTCCCGAGAAATGATTGCACGGCCGTTATAGAAGGTGTCTTTCGTGCTGTCGTCTGCATAACAATGAATGCCGCTGATTTGTAGCATATCATTGATATGCAGAAGGAATAGTGTAGGTGATAGCACACATGTCTATTTTTGTATTCGATAATGTATACTCCTGCGGTGGTCCCATTGCCACCAAAGTCAGGATCTGATGGCGGGATCTCAGGAAACTTGAGGGAAACCCTTTTTTATAGGAACGTCCAACGTGTTTCATGTTGCTTTCAAAGCTATTCAGGTCTTTGCGTCTGGTAGTCATGAACCGAGCTGATGATGGAAGGATCCTTAACTTTTAGGAGTGAAGGGTTTTTTTAATACAATAGGCACGTATTGACCCTTCATCGTATTCCAAATCTTTCCAGTTACTTCGGTGAGCTGGTATTAAATTCACTAAGAAGTTAAAAATAAAACAACATTACATTTTTACGAATATGAAGTCGGTGCCAAACGATGATCTTCTAGAAAGTCTTAAAATTTAGAACTGATTTCAATATAGAAATGTAATGTTGTCTCTTAAGGTGTTTTTGAATTTTTGTATTTATTTTTTCTTTTTAAGTATTTTTTTGTTTTTTTTAAACGTAGCAACGTATATTTCCGCGCTAGTCTCATCTTGCAGCTCGATATAGATACTGGTTTCGCTAGACCGGACGTGTAGTCAAAAATATATGAAAATTTAAGGGACGCTTCAGGACACCGCAGTAGAATGATTTAAACATTATTAAAAATTAACTCACCTATTTAATTTTATATCAATTTTCTAAAATATCCAAAAATACTGCACTAGTTTAGTGCAGTATTTTTTATAAATTAATGGATGTGTCTTGAAGCGCCCCTTAAAATATCCGGGGTGATAAAAAACCCTGTATAATATTAATCAATACACAATCTGTGCCTCGACACATTAGTTTTCATGTGACGGGCTCTCGCTCTATATCTATTGAAGTCCGCGACCCGTGGAGAACGGGTAACAATTTAAAAAAATCTTATCTCTACATACTATGTATATTCCATAATATACCATCTAAGTATTTATCAATAGATCTTAACGTATTGGGCTTTTGTTTGACATATACGTATCTGCCTATACGTTACCAAATGGAAGGTAGTCTATGTTAGTTATATTCGACTGTGTTTTCTTAAATGAAACATTTAATATAAATACTTTAATATACCCTTATATTTTGATACAAATTTATATTTTTTCACTTAACATATTTCAAAGCAAGGACGGGCGAGATGGCGACTAGTGAAATGGAAACTGTATAAATCTTACCTCTGTTGCAAACTAACAGGTATATATGTAAATTCTCGACACGAAATTCCATGATTTATTTAGACGTACCTTGTTAGTGTAGCGTAGGTAATAAATATCTTATGCCAACCCTAATTCCGAGTTAAGCCCGAATGACACTTTAGTTAGACGAAAAACGGGAATATTATAAAGCGTACGTGGTGATGAATATTAATAGTTAACTATACAACCGTTTCTCGAATGAAAAGACGAGGTGTTCGAGCATATTACATTTGCGATAATTTCACAGTTATTTTTGCTGGTAAGTTAATTTAGCAAATCAATACCTACTTTTAAATATGATCAAATAGTTAAAATTGGAAACGAAATTGGCGTATCCCTAATCCTTACTAATATTATAAACGTGAAAGTTTGTGAGGATGTCTGTTACTCTTTCACGCAAAAACTACGACAGGGATTAACATATATAGGCTACTTGTTATCCCGAAAAAGTAAGTAGTTCCCGCGGGAAAGTAGTTTTTTAGTTTTTTCTTTGAACTTTTAAGGCGAAACACAGTTCGAGGGCACAGCATGTTGTGTGCACCGCATGATGTTTAATATTTTAAATGCGAAAATTACACGTCAGTCTCTCTGTATGTTTGTTACGCTATGATGCCAATACCACTGAGGCAATTGCAATGGAATTTGGTATGGAGATACCTTAAATCCTGAAGAAGGACGTAGGCTATCCTGAAATATATTTAGTTTTCTTGGGAACGCATGATATAACTGAACTGAATTCCACGCAGACGAAGTCGTTGCCTAGCTATCAAAGAGATGGTAATCACCAGAGAGAAGACAGGTACTATAGGGAGACCGCGAGTCATCTCCATGGGTGCCTCTATCTTACCTATTTCTGCCGCCAAGAAGCAGTGCTTGCATTTCCCTGTTCCTGTTTAAAGAGTAAGACAGGTAGTGAAATTACTAAGTAATGTGACTTGAGATCTTATTTCACAAGCTGGCAACATGCAGTGGCAGTGGCGTCCCTGTAGGGGTTGTATATTGCCAAGTCTTACAGGAACCACGTGTACTATAGGCTACTGCAACCACTGTGATCAGGGGCCTTACCATGATCGCTTATAGCAAGGTTAAAACAATATTGAAACAGAGACACCGCTCTTGCTGCGTATAGCGCCATCCCACTCTCAGCGCGGTTTCAATATTGTTTTGAGCGATCATGGTTGGGGGGCTGGTCTCTTACTAAACTCTTATTAATCACACTATGACATATACCGGGTGTAACGGAATACCGAAATAATATTTTAAGGTTGTTGATTTACAAAAAAAAAAACATTTTTTTTGTTAATCAATAACCTTAAATATTATTTCGGTATTCCGTTAAATGAAACATATATTATGTTGCCTTAAAATGATTGCTAAGAGAAGCGCTTCATAACCTGTGGTGTTACACGGACCCCTGTGGGCTCACATATACACGGTTATTTTTTTATCACCCTGGAAAATTTAAGGGATGCTTCACGACATGGTATTAGAATGATTTAAATATGAATAAAAAAAGAACTCACTTACTTAATTTTATATTAATCTTCTAAAATATACAAAAAATGCTGTACTAGTTTAGAGCAGCATTTTTGGAGATTTTTTTTTTTTTTCATTTCTTTTATTTTTTTTTTCATTTCTTTTATTTTTTATAATAATAATGGATGTGTCCTGAAGCGCCCCTAAAAATATATCACCGTGATTAAAAAATAACCGTGTATATAATAGGATATAAGTGACGATGTCCCATTTCTTTTAACAGTGAATTCAGACTATGACCCTAATTTGAAAATCATGAAATTTTCTTTCGAAAAATTCATAAAATTTCCAAATTTTTTACTATTTTTTTCTAATTTTTCTGGTGTAATATAACTTAATTAACGTTTACAAATCATATTATGTCAAAAACAACAGTAAATACACAAAAAATAAATTTCGCAATGTAAATTGTATATCATTTCCATCATACTCCACGCGGAATCAGATGTTTTGGTCATCGAACGTCAACGCACTGGAGTGAGTGGAACAAAAATGATTCTGGCACGCCATATATTGCGTAACATGAAAAAAAATGAAAACTCCTTTTTTCGCTTTAAAAGCTTTTCCGGGAAAAATAAACATCGGTAAACAAATTAAAAATCAGTTTTAAACGAACAGAATTATTACATCTCTAGGATAGCCGATTGCCGATGAGTTACAAAATCACCCACCAGATTACAAGGAGAGTTCGATTTGAGATAAAAACTTAGTCGGTTAGTAGTAACATCAACCCAAATATCATTAGGTAATTTAGTTACAAAAAAGCAGCACTAACCTTCACATTGCCTAAGGTATTTTTTGTAATGTTTCGCTCCTACTTACTAAAAGCTGCTACTCTCTTAAGATGTTTATTTAAGAGGAAAACATTCGTTTAAGTTAAGATACCCATTGAGTTGGACAAATTTTACTAAGTAGCTTTCGAATTTTTTTATTCATAACGAACTGTAGTAACAATTAACAGTCTTCTTGTCAAAACTACGTGTATTCGAGCTTAATGTTAAGAAAACTCTTGCCCTTCAAATACCAGTGACTATTTTCAATGTTTATGATTTATTATTTTTTAAAGTCTAGTCTAGTATTTAATAAAAAGTCTACAATTGTGAAATCTGAATAAATCTATTTGAATTTACATCTCAACAAGTAAGATCTTCCATTGAAAATGTACTCTGACTAAATATAATAAATTTTAATTCTCTGTGTGCAGAGTATAGTAAAGTCACATCAATGAAGTGCTTTTAACTTAGTGTTGTTAAATTAATTTGGTTGAGGCGATTAATGAAGATAATTTTTATTTTCCACATACGTTACCGAAATTAATTAACCTAGAATCACAATAATTGAACTGTAAGCCTTTACGACATATAAGTAATGAACCTAAAAATACAATTAGTATTTACATCATTTCAAAACATGCTAAAAATCCCACTGATTTGGAACTAGGCTTGCCGACTGTCCCGCATTTTACAGGACATCCCGCTTCTAAGTCATCTTTGGGCCCACAGTGACCCCTTGCGAGATGCCTTTTCTCCCGGTAATAACTGATTATATACAAATAGGACGTATTTGTTTCGTAACAACTTATCTCGGGTTGGGCAATATGTCCGATTTATGCCCTAGTAATTTGTTATTACACATCAACAACAATTTTCATAATATCAAAGAGTAAGTAGTACACATACGCATTGAGTATTCATTTTCCACTATTGTGTTGTTTTTTTATTAAACGGGTTTTTTAGCTTGCCCTATTTGTAAGGGTCAAATCTTGCAAGTTTAATTTGACCCACTTGCCAGTGTCCGATTGAGCTGAAATTTGGTATAGGTACACCTTTCATTAATTATTATTGTAAGTACAAAGTGTAACAAAATGGCAAATTACATATTTTTGTACAACCCTTGCAATATGGGTATCAAATGAAGGGCCTTGGTGTGCAGAATACAGTATTTTATGAAAATAATTAAATCAAAGATGGCCGCGGCAAAAAATGACAACATATATTTTTGTACAACCCTTTCAATATGGGTATCAAATAAAAAGGCTGGACTTGTAGAATACAGTACACTATAAAAATGCAATCAAAGTGGCGAATTACATATATTTGTACAACCCTCTCCACTAAGGGTATCAATAAAATCGTGGTGCGCTTGAAATTTCTACAAACAGTCAACCGCTCATACGAGTATTATCATTATAAAAAATCTATTTAATTATTTTACGCTACGTTTTAACTTAATAATTTTACGTTACGCTACGCCCCACCATTTTATTTTTTATCTGATCAATGCCCTAGATTGATGAGGATATTGGTGTAATGTCTACTAAATTAATTTTTGTACATTATCTACATACACCATTGTTATCTTTACTTTCAATAAAACCATTTATCTTAATTTTTTTAACTTATTTTTTTTATAATTAGGTTTTACTAATGAATAAAAATGTTGATATATTTTTGCTCTATTTTCCTAATGTATGTTGTGTGTTGTGTCCTGCGTCACATACCCAAGTCCCGGACGTCGAGGTGGGTAATTCCGGAAATGCCTTTTTTGGAGTTTGCAAGCCAATTTGGAACTCAGATGCCTTTATTGATGAACTGTCAATAGGTAGCGTGTATGGGAATAGTCAGTGAACCACGCCATGCAATTTTAAGGTAGTATAAATCACCAAATCTATATATGTAACTACCATCATAGTCTTACATAAATCGATCGTCGGTGTGGGTTGGCGGGGAGCGCCGGAGATCCATTTGTTGGTTAGAAGCATACACCGCGAATAGATGGGCTGTTTCCAGTAGTCTTACCGAGTAGTCTTACCAGTAGTACTACTGGGAATTTCCTTCCCAATAGACTTACGAAGAGTGAGTGATCAGATGATCACAATTATGCTATTAATATTATAATTAGAAGTAAGATTACAATTAGACGCAGATAGCCAGTTTCTCAGTTGTTGAGGAGTCCAGGTGAGGCTCGCTTCCACCTTCGGCCTTATCGTCACTTAATACCATCAGGTGAGATGAAGGACAAGGGTGTCCCTGACGTATGTAAAAAAGGTGGTTTAGGTCCCGTGAGATGTTTATTCAGAGCCCCAGGTATCCCAGTTTTTTGATTATATCACAGATTTTTCTTTTATTTATATTGATCTGTTCACATTCTCTCTCTCTCTCTCTATTGCGGGCCAAGGAGCAACATGAGACCGCGTGCCTTATTTTTCAGATTTTCTTACATTATGCCATCACACTAGGCTAGGCGCGGACCATGTAATTTTTATAAGAAGCTGAGTAAATAAAAACTACAATCATTCCGCAGTAACTTTATTTACGTATTGCATTTTTACAATAAATACAAATTAATTAAAGACAAAACAACATCAATGTGTCACTGTACAGTAGATTAAAAGATGATGTCGTGCAGAGAATTGACATTACCTTAGTGAAAACACAGCCATAGATTATGTCTATTTAACACTATTTTTTACAAAACTAATAACATTCGGGTCTACCTAAAATGAAGTTTACAACGCAAATTTATGGTTTGACATAGATTACATGATGGTTTTTATACTTAACGAATAAAGTTTACCGAAACATAGCAATATTTTCAAAATCAGCTGTATGTAGTTGTATACTCAAGTATACTATAAAATAGCTATTCAATAGCATAATTTATTTTAAAATAAAGTGCTTGTTTTTCTGTTCGTTGTAAATAAGATTTATGACAATAGAACGTTTGAGGTTCCTATTTTTTTGATATTATGCTAAATGTATAGACATAGACAACATTTTACATCTTTTAAAAATCAACAAACAATTTGAAATCTAGCAATTAGTAACAAATAAAGTTTTACACAATAATTCACTAGAAATATACAAAAGATAAATGCCCCTTTGAATACATTACCTATTCACGTTATATAAGTAATTTGATAATTTATTTTGATGGCTTACATTTTACATCATTATCTATAATTTTTGACTATTTTAAGAAGTGGGTGTATTCTTTATTTTATTTAGGGAATACTCTAAAATCTAATAAATCGCCTCTTTCTATTGTTTTAAAAGTCATCATTGTATCATTACTTAGTTATTTCCTTTTCTAAGTTATAAAATTTAGATTGTACTAATTTTACGACAACTGAAATTGGTTAAAGAAAAAATTGACGCGGAACATAGATTTATTATATATAATATATGAATTAAATAAATTAAAACATGCTCTCCTTCAGAAATTCGTAGATATTATCTTAAGGTTGTAATTGAATCGAAGTGAATGTTACCAAAGTTTTTTTGGTAAGGTATCCTAAATATCATTTACAAATGGCAAAAAAATTGAAAGAACTGCATAAATTAGTTTAAAAAACTAAAACCAGTTAAAATTATTACGTTCTTCATGTTTAAAGTTTACCTTATACTTAATATAATTCATTTTGTTACACTTAACAAACCACTGCTCAAACATTTTATTTCTTGATAGGTACAATGGGTTCATTTTTGGTGGCATAAGAATAATTAATAAATTATCCTTTCCTATAACGATAATATTATCTACACTTAACACTAGTATCACCAGACTTTATACCGATCCTCATAAGCTCATGAATCTTGATATTTGAGTAAATGTCCATGTTATTGCGACTAAAACCATTGATTGTACGGTCAATTTATTTCCTGAAACAAGAAAGATTATGATTGTTAATGAATCAATAAAATAATAATTCAAGAAGATTATTTTTATGTATTTCAAGAAAGGCATATATAGGATTAAGAAATGTTTGCATAATGGTACTACTTCTTTTCATCATCATCATCATCATTTCAATTGACGCCCACTTTTGGACATAGGCCACCCCCAGGTATCTCTAAACTGATCGGTCCTGCGCCTCCCGCATCCAGCGGCTTCCTGCAACATTCACCAGCTCATCGGTCCACCTTATGAGGGGCCTAGAAACGCTGCATCTGTCGGACCTCTCTGCCGTAGCGGCCGTCAGTCCTGCGAACTATGTGTCCTGCCCACTGCCAGTTACGGTTTGCAATTCTTCGGGCTATGTCCGGTGACTAGTATTTCTTCGGACCTCATCATTTCTGATGCGATCACGTAGTGAAACCCCGAGCATAGCCCTCTCCATTGCCCTTTCAGTAACCTTGAGCCTTCTTATGAGACCCATTGCAAGCGGCTACGTCTCAGTTCGGCACGTCATCATTGGCAACACGAACGAATTGAAGGCTTTGTACAGCAGCTGTGAACACTTTCAGCCATATAACGTCCCGTGTCTCGCACCCATTATTTTCTCGGGGGGGAAATGCGTAACTGCACCGTACCCGTCGTTGGCTAGACGGCGAGCTTGCGTGAGGCTCGACTTTGATCCTGAAGGCGGACTGACATAGTAGCGTTTTAATACAATGACTGCAACACTTGTATGTACCGGTAGTATATTTTTGCACCTTTGGAGTGACCATGACCAAAGCACTGCCTAGGTCTCGATAGCATCGAAGGCATTCTCATAGTTCACAAACGCCAAGCATAGCGGCAGGTTGTACTCCTTGATCTTCTGTATAACCTGCCGCAGCCTATGAATGTGGTTTATGGTACTATAGCCTTAGAGGAATCCAGCTTGTTCGAGGCTGGAAGTCATCAAGCCTGTGCACGAGACGATTCGTAATTGCTCTCGAGAACAGCTTCTATACATGACTCAGGAGAGTGATGGGTCTGTAGTTGTTCAACTGGGCCCTGTCGCCCTTTTTGAAGTTAAGTGCCACCACGCCCCTGTGCCATGCTTTAGGTGTTTTGTCCTCGAGTATGACGGAGTTAAATAGCCTTTGAAGCGCCTTCCGGACTGGTAGTCCATCCGCTTTTAGAAACTGTGCTGTAACTCCATCATGACCTGGCGCCTTGTTGTTCTTGAGCTGCTTAAAAGCCAAACAACTCAAGAACAACAAGACTTCCAAGTGAATTATAAATGTATGTGCTTCTTTTATTGAATTATAAATATTTTAATAAAATTATGAATAGGCATGTGCACAGCAACAAAGATAACACAAACAGTGAACAGGAAGCAAAACAATAGAACAGGAAGCTAATGTTAATTTTTGTGTTTACAAGTTACGACCAGTGTAAGGTATTGAATTATAATTCTATCTAGTTATAAGTATAATATAAATACAGCTCGTCAATCAAATTGCTTCAATACCCAACTCGATAACCATGTTCTGTGGACTCCCTTTGACGTTAACTATGATAGTAATCGGTTACAATATCCAATTTGGTATATGTTCGTGCATTGAATATGAATGAGCAGGAGAGGTAATAGGTATTATTTAGCACCTTAAAAGTCTAAAGGGCATTTATAATTAGTTATTGACTGATATGACTTCTATTTGCGAACCTTACAGTTGTGTTATTCCACTTAAAGGCAAACTGAAATTATCACAAGGGGAGTGTGCCGGCTAGGCCCGTAGGACTACACTTACGTACTCATCGAATTATTAGGAAATCAGATTATGGCGATAAGTTACAATTTTATTATATAGTATTTAAGAGCACACCGAAACCATCTACATATACGAGTACTTTCTTCCAACCAACAACTGAAGTATCATCTCTGCCCTAACCCGGTCCATACTCAGTATAGGGAGCTAATATTTAATGAAAGATAAGAAAGCAAATTTTTCTTTGTTATCTAAGTCATATTAATGCAAACATAACTTCTTGGTGTCATTTTGTTTTTTTCTGACGAAAGGTTTATGTTTATTAGTGGGCGTAGGTATAGGTATAGGTGGTAGTAGATAGAAGAGAGCGTCGGTGGCGCAGTAGAGAGCGTCGGTGGCGCAGTGGACTCTGCACTTGCCTTCCAATCGGGGGGTCGGGGTTCGAGACCCGCCATGTACCAATGTGTTTTTCGTTTCGAATTTCATATGTACATTTGTCTGACGCTCCTACGGTGAAGGAAAACATCGTGAGGCAACCTGCATACATCTGCGAAGAAATTCAATGATGTATGTGAAGTCGACCAATCCGCACTGGGCCAGCGTGGTTGACTAAGGCCTAATCACCCTAATATAGGGTAGGCTCGAGCCCCTCGGTGGGGATGTATATGGGCTGTGATGACGTAGGTATAGACATTGAAATACATTAAAAAAATGCACGATATAAATTATAAAAGCTACTCGTATATGGAACTAAGATTTTTAAAGACATTTCGATATCTAAATATAAACAAACATTTAAATTTGGTCTGATCAATTAATGTTAATCATATCTTTTAGGAATTTTATCATAAAACAATTAATCACTTTTAATGCACTATACGTAGTAATAAGAGCAGAAAAAATAACAATATTGAAATATTTTCTAATGTTATCATCTTGAATAAAGTGAATTGCAGAGGATAATGATACTCAGGGCTGAGGAAAAGAAAACAAATAATTCTTTTAAATATTTCTTCACAACGCGACTTTGACGTTAATTACTTGTATCATCCTCTTGACGTTCTTTCACACACGCCATATCAATTTATTTCGATACTCACCATTACTATTAGATACATATTTTGATAGCTGCGTGCGCGAATGCACGGTGATGATGGCGACAGTGTCCCTTACGACGGGCGGCTCGACGAGCAGTATGGACTCGCAGCGCACGCGCAGCGCTCCGCTGGCGGTGGGCGGGACCCGCACGCGGAGCACGCGCCACGACCGCCGCAGGCCACCAGGCTGCGTCGAGCTGAGCTCTGTCCTCTGCCATGGTTCAGGCTGAAAATGCCAAAACAGCTAGAGGAGACTCTCTTAATCTATACATACTTACTTAGTAATATTATAAAGCTGAAGAGTTTGTTTGTTTGTTTGAACGCGCTAATCTCATTAACTACTGAAACGAATTTTGAAAAAATCTTAAGTGCAGATGCAGGGTTACCTCCGTCTTACCTATTTCTGCTGCAAAGCAGCAGTGCTTGCATTGCTGTGTTCCGGTTTGAAGGGTAAGATATGATATGGCAGTGTAATAGGCTAGATGACAAAAAAAATTTTTTTGCTTTAATAGAAGCTCATTCATATAATAAACAGAATGAAAAAATCGGTTTTCGAATAACTATAAAAACAACCAAGATATAAGGTATTAAAAAATTTTCTCCATCTCTTTCTAGCAAAACGGCAATTTACATGGAGTTTATATGGCCGTACTCAACAATGACGTCACGGTTGATGTCGGATCTCTCTGTCTAATCGCCTTCAAATTAACAACTTAAAATGCTTGTATCTACTGTATTTCTAAGCCGATTTTAATTCTAATTTCACAGGACTGCATCTTTTTCCACGGTATTTTAATACTTAATGACGAGACATAAAAATTAGAATTCAGTCATCATCCCAATTACTGGAAACTGTAACTTTACATATTGTGATCTCATCTCACAGGAGTCACATGCATTATAGGTGACTGTTACCACTTACCATCAAGTAGGCAGTTTGCTTGTATGCCAACTTAGTTGCAATAAATAAAGCCCATATACCGATGAAGGCTATAGGTTAAATAACATGACGCTACGACCAGGCTGAATATCACGTAAGCAAAGATGCGGGCACAGATAGTAAATCATAAAGGCTCTTATACAGGCACTCCAGAAATTAAAAAGACAATACTTTAACAGTCATTTGGACAGTAAATACAAAGATAAAGAAAATTAATTCGCTTGGCCATGCCAAGAAATCCAACGTTACAGCTTGGCAAACAAAGTGTTAAAGAGCAACCTCCTATATGAACTTCTGCTACCCTTATCACTTTTAAACTTTCGCAAATTCAAATTCAAAAATCTTTATTCAACATAGGCCTTAACAGGCACCTACTGACGTCAAAACAAAGCAAAACAAAAAAAAGTTTACTCTACACCTACTCGCGATGCATGATTAACATGAATAAGGTAACTTTATAGCGTTAATTTTCCGTTATCTTATTCATATTAATTCTGCTACCCTAAATTCACTATCAAGATTTTAATTTCATGACTTGTCCCTGCTGGAGCACGGATGAGGTCGTATTTTTTTGGTCATTCATCAGGGTCCTGATTGCACATTCGCACAAGCGATGACCGTCTAATGACCCTGCCGTGGAGGCCTGCGTGCACGGTTGGCCCCGTGCACGCCGCCGTAAGGTCTGTGTATTACCCTGGTGTTCTCGGGCAATCCCCCCTTAGCGATAGCCCGACCGGTGGGTCGGGCTTGCCCGGGCGCGTGGGTAGTGGAGTCGCAGTGTGGACCATACCTAGCGCGCCCATAAGGGCAGGTAGAACACCGGGGGGTCACAGTGGGTAGGCCTGAAACCCTGCCGGGAGAGCCCTACACACACTCGCTGTTTAGTCAAAAAATAGCATGTATTAAGATAGTAATGTTTGTGATGGTAACTTTATTAGAATGTGACTCAAACACGCTTTAAAAGGTGGACAATATTAAGAAGTTAATTTGTTGTTGTTTTATTATTTTCTTGCGAATTCCCTTCATGCACTTTAAGTCGAACTTAATATTAAATGATTAGTGCACTACAAACTATATCTTGGCATTAATAATCCTCTTAATGTAATAAAAAAGTGTCTTCATAATATACCTGCTCTCTTTAATAACTTTTACATTCAGAATAAAGTAAGGACTACATCGACTTACATACATATTCTAGTAAAATATAATCGCAACAGAATCCAAACTGTGAATATACTCGTATACGATATGGCATGTCGGTGATACTAAAATCTGCTCTCACAGAGTAACTGAGCACGGCAAACGTGAAAAATAAGCATTGTTCCGTATTTTTCTGGAAGCTTTATATGACTCTAACACTGAGCAACGTAAAAGACCTTTTTCCGTTCCTTGGTGCGAATAAAAAATAAAACAAAACTCCTTCCAACACTTTGTGAAAGTTTCTAATTTTCCATTTCTGCAGCAGCGATGTATATTTTAGCCGAACGTGAAATTTTCTACGCCCGTTAGTAAAATTACAATTAGTAACTTTTCAACCATAGTGTACAATGTTAAAAGTTATCGATCATGTTCTTTGAGGCTCTCTTTTGTAGAGTGTTTGAGCGTGAAAATTACGCGATAACAATTTTAAAATGTTACTGTGGATGAAAATTATCAGGCGAAAAAATTTTTTTTGTTCCATAACAGGTAGGCTCTTGGCCTAACCGATTCGTTGCGGCGCCCATTTTTGAAAACTTTTCGCCATGGCTGTGAACAAATTTTCTATGACACGACTGGCGTGTCAAGCGCCATAGAAGTTGATGGCACGCAAAACGTGCCATCAGCCATGTGTATAAAACGACATGCTTTTTTTGATTTTTCACTTGGTTAAACTTGATTCAAGTTTAGTTGACATCAAACAACGGTAGTGTACGGCACGATACGTTAATTAAATCGGTTTTGAAGAGGTTAAATACGTGTTTTCCCTGAAATGGAAGGTGACTTTACTTTTTCAGATGTTGCAAACCTTTTGTGATATTGTTTAATTTCTATGTTGTATTCAACGAATTGGTAAAAAAAAACTAGAAACATTTTATTCGACTTGGGGATTATTCATTTATAACGAAAGACAAGTTGCGGTGTGGGAATTCACATGGTGAGTGAGGTATCTTGCTTTGGGGGGAGGTGGGTTGTTATTATTACTTACATAACTACAATGGATTTTTGTATCAAAAACTCATTTCTGATTTAATAATAGCAAAATGTTTCCATGTTTTTTCTTCTTATATGTAGTATGTTACAGACAAAGTGATAAATCAGATATTATGCACTAGCTATATATATAGTTATATATATAATATCTTGGAAGACTTGGATAAAGTAATAAATACAAGTAAGATTTAAAAAGGTTAGGGTTAAGAATGGTATTGTCCATGTAATATATTAGGTTAGGGTTATTTATTGTAAACCATCTAAAGAAATGTTTAAAAGGTAATAAATCACTTTGACTGTAACATAGCGATGGGCGATTGTTACTAAAAACAATCCAATTATTCGATTGTTGTGTTTATTCGAATGCATTCGAATAACTATCGGTGTTATTCGATTATTGCGTCGATTGTCGGTCGCAGGCGCGGACTGGACGGGCGCGCGGCTTACAACAATTTATTCGAGATAATTAATGCTTGGTCTAGTGGTAATTTAGTGTAGCGCGAGAGACGAAATTCACTCGAAAAAGCGGCTGTCTTCCTTAAATTTTCCAAAAAGTTCCAAACTATTGATGCTTTAAATTTATTAGGCATAAATTATTTTAAAATTCACGCGTAACGTATATACTGTTGCGTGCGCACTTTGTTTACTTATATTAATTTGTAGTGAACAAATGATTAAATAATGACATTTTT
The DNA here is from genome assembly GCA_963935595.1 of Schoenobius gigantellus. Lineage (NCBI taxonomy): Eukaryota > Metazoa > Arthropoda > Insecta > Lepidoptera > Crambidae > Schoenobius > Schoenobius gigantellus. The sequence continues at coordinate 35,212,579 of OZ012543.1, forward strand.
TACTCTTTTATTTTTAAAAATCGTTAACACTTAACTGGGACTCATCTTAATTACTATTATAATTATTTATTTACGCGACACATACAATAATCAACTACTTGCAATAAATAATTGCAATATTTGTGAAATTCCCTAAAACATTGGAGACAGTCTACGGCTACCTTATACTTAAACAATTTTATTGTAAGTAAGTTTATCCATTTTTCGCAAAAATAAACAAATCAATGGCGAAAACGTATGGGCCTTTGAGACGCTCCAGAAAGTTGTTTACAAATTTTGTCTTTTTGGTCGATCACGGATGGCAACACGAGATAAGTATTTTTTGTAACAAAATGTGTATTTTTTGTTAAAACTAACATTAACACGCACCTCAAAAGCATCGATGAAAAAAAAAACTGCACTCGTTTGGTAAAAAATTATCGTCACACACATTGTATTAATTATCTAAAAATGGCAAAAGAAACTACTTTCGAAATCATAATAGTTATGTTCTAGGTAACTTCCCTTTAAAATTTAATTTGAGGGTGTTACAATCGATTCAAAAATGACACGCCTATCGTGTCATGCGCCACACGTTAAAAATAATTCAATGCAACTTATGAAGGTTTACAACCCCTGCAACTTCTGAATTTACACAATATCCAGAAACTGACACAACAGGCTAGATCTACGTGGAAAAACATGATTGTTTTGTTTTAGGCAGATCCTTCAAAAACTTAATTTGAGGGTGTAACAATCATTCAAAAAATGACACGCCAATCGTGTCATAAGCCACAAGATAAAAAAATTGATGACACGCCTGTCGTGCAACGACTCGGTTAAATTATGTACAGAAGATGGAAACGAACTTTACCTAGATTCTTTAACTTCAACCGGCTATCTGACCTCCAATTGTAGAACCACAACAATATCATCAACATCGTTACCATGGCGACAAACGTAGGTAAGACGGTGGTAGCTAGAAAGGCGAGCTAAGAAGCCCTACCACCACATGATCGATAACTTTTAACTATGCAGAAAAATTTGTATTTGCTTCGTTACTGCGTGCAGTTTCCGGTTAATATTTACGACCCATGGTAGATGAATGAATGAAAGCGTTAAAACTATCTGTCTGTCTGCAATTACTAATGTATGGCAATTTATTCCTTAGAATAGCTGATCATCAAGACGATCTGAGAGCGCGAACTGAAAAATCACGACGTCCTCATTTCTGTAGATTTTTATTAAGATATACAGTAAAAATTCCTTTGCTTCCTTAAAAGGAAGCACCTAATAAAAGATTTATAAAAGAAACTCTTTGAAAAATTACATTCCCGGAATATTGTGAAGGCAGTTAATGTAATGCCTAATTAGACATAAATATTTCAAGTAAACTACGGAGAATAAAGGAGGTGAATTTCGGCTCGGTATACGGGGTGTTTTAAAAGGCCATTAGCGAAGATTTAAAGAGTACCTTGACTGGTTGAAGTCGCTTAACAATGGCCGATCCTAATGGCGAACAAAGCGAATGCTCGCGAAGCTTGCAGACTCCAAAACTACTATTTTGCATGAGTCCTAACGTTATTATAGCCGTCTTATGACATTACCGGCGTCATTTTTCAGTCTTTTCAGCCTTGCATTCAGAACGTAGCGCAGGAAAGTGGTAGCGTGCTACGTACGTAGCTTGCCAGTATTAAAAGGACACTTACAAAGAACCCAGTGCATTACGGAATTAATGCCGACAGAAGACTATCATAAAGCATTAGAAATTCTGCCTTAATGCTTAACTAAAGAAGAACTCGTGGATTGAACGAAAATTGTATTTGTATTCCCAATCCCAATCAAAACGGTGTGAATATTTTCAAGACAATTAAATATACAAATAGCTTACAATGTATGAGTTGACTGTCTATAATCAATCATTGAAGTGAAAAGAAGAACATTTAAGTAACTATAACAAGGTGTTGGAGGTATGCTCTTGATAGTTATGGTCTTACATTCAAAGCTCATATAAATAAATGAATGAATGAATACTTTATTGTTATAAAAAATAAACAAATATATCTATATAAATTATAAAATATATATAATAAATATAATATAATAAAATTTAAAAAATAATCTAGAAACACTTCAAATAAAATTCTTAAAATTATTAGTAAAGAAAAAACGAAGTCAAAATGTAAGACTATAATAAGTTATTTAAAATTTGTAGAAAATTTCCCGTAAGTTTGAAACATAAATATCAGTTGGCTATAAGCAACCATGATTATCGGGAACATGACTTAAAAGTTGTCAGTCATAATCAGGGCACACGGAGCGGTAACCTTGGCTAGATTTGATGTACCAAGAGTTAAAAACTATTTTGGTGACAGAACCTTGAAAATGCCATTATCGTATTGACTCAATGGTCTGCCTGAGAACATCCGACGGTAGCCCAATAAAAAAAAATAAAAATTCCATAAAAAGCACCTGCTCAGCAGTTTGTCATAAGGTTAATAAGTAAGCCATTATTAAATTAGTTAATTAACTTAGTGAGACTCATTTGATTCCACAGACAAACTGTGTAAACAGTTTTGTGGTCCTGCACTTATTTCTATCGTCAACTGAGGGAGGACGACGCCATAAGACGCCTCATTGCCACTTCCAACACGGCAACGGATGACGAGATCAAATACCATAATGAAAAGATGGCGTTCAGAGCCCTTACACGGGCAGCAATCTAGGTGCAAGACCAGCCACCAATAAATATATCATCCCGAACCCTATCCGGAACTAATCCTATCAGTAGATTGTTACATATGAATAGTATTATATAGTTAGTATAATAATGCACGTACGAAAATAATAATACATAGATTATAATAATAATAATAATATACTTTATTGCAAATAATTATTATTTTATTAATATTAGATTATCTTTATATAGGCAACTATAAAATTGTTAATGCGCAACTCACCCTAGATTAAGTGAAGAGTACTTAGTAGTAAGCGTTTTATAGATCACATAATATTGTACCCAAGAATTCAGAAGGCACGGACCACGAGTCTGTGGAGTTTTAAATAAACTAAAAAAAAACAGTTTTGTGGGACATTGTTTAGTTTAATAATAATAATAATTAGTTACTCAAGTCCGTTTTTTATATAAACTAATCACACAGAAGTGGTGTGATGGTAGGTGTCTAATTTCCGCTACAGAGCAATAGGCGTAAATGGCCAAGATCATAATAGTAATCTAGATCTGAGCTAAAGTTAAATGGCTTTTGTCGGATTCAATCGAACTAATGAATAGTAATCCTGCGGGATCGTGATCCTAAATTCAATTTGGCGCGTGAGCTGTAGTGGTTGTGAGAACATTTTGAGGTCGACACCCGCGCAGTTAGGTCATGTGGGATAACCAGCAAGTCGCAATTATAAAATGCAATCAAGTCCAGCTGAAACAACCCTGAGCTTGGTCCACAATCCACATATTCAAAAGTTAGCTTTCTATTAAATAAGTTACCTTGATACGCTTATTATTCTGTACACTATTTGTATGTATGATGTATTTAATGATTTAAGTTGCGTCCATAACCATACGTGGCATGGGACCCTTAACCAGCAAGTCACAATTATAAAATGACTGTGTGCCCGCGAACTACGTTTTGCCATATATTTTTTTCCCGTTTTTGCAACATGAGCACCTTACAACAGCTCGTATGAGTCCTACCTTAATAAATGAACTATCCAACACGAAAATAATTTTTCAATTTCAATCAGTAGTTCCTGAGATTAGCGCATTCAACCAAACAAAAAAAATCAATCAAACAAACTTCAGCTTTATAATATTAGTAAGTAAGTATAGATGTCGATTCCGACGCAAAATACCTTGAGCTTGATCCACATATTCAAAAGTTAACTTTCTATCAAATAACATAAGTTACCTTGATAAACTTAGTATGTTGTATGTGTATATCTTGTACTTAATATGTTGTGTATGTATGTATCATAAAATATAATTAGTTATTTAAATTGCGTTCATAACCATATGTGGGATGGGACCCTTAACCAGTAAGTAGCAATTTATAATTAAAATGCATTTAAGTCCAGCGAAAACAAGCCTGAGCTTGGTCTACATATTCAAAAGTTAGCTTTCTATTAAATAATATAAGTAACATGATTAAATGAAAGTTTTCGCTTAAAATTAAAATGTTCGCCCTAATTCTGATAATTATAAACTTCCGAGAAATGAAAACTAGTGTATATTCTATGACAACCTCTAGTTATCTATATTTCTTATTATTTTTTATTTTATTAACCGTAACCAAGAAGATTATTACGTACGACATTCAATACTGGTTCTTTTCCAGTGCAATTCCAAAGTTTGTTCAAGAACAAAGAGATTTGTATCATTTTGGTTCACATTTTGGATTGCTTTAAAGCCAAAATTTTTACATTATCTTTAATTTTTATCAAGAAATCGTGACTTACGTTTAAAACCTCACCTCTTTAAGACGAATTATATGAATGCTTACCTTCTGCATCTCATCGTCAATATACCAATTAATATCAGACGGGGGCAGCGAATAGTCCGACGTACAATTGAGGAATATCTGTTCTCCAGGCTTCAGCACCTTCGGCGCGCCAATTATCACCGGGTCCAAGTCCGGCATGGCTGCGGGCAAAATTCATTTGAATACAATACAAGTTAGATGAACTTGTCAGAATATACGTACATACTCGTACAGAACAAGGTAACAGCACTGTGACAAGTAAAATGAAATAGTAGACAAACATTAGATTTCACCCACTGAAAGAATGTACACTAAAATGAAGAGAAGATACTCGTAACTAAAATTTTATCTAGCTCATGAACTATAACATTGTGCCCAAGGGTTTGTCCGAATTCGTTTAACCGTTTGTGTGCGATTGGGTACTTCACAAATAACCACGTTGTGATTTTTTCTAGCTATACAAGGTTATTTTTTAGTTACTAAAAAAAATTGTGTGCTTGTTCAGACAAGCAAACTGAACAACTTTCACTTTGGGACCAACTTTGAAATCGCAAAGAAATCAGCTGTTCCATACATCTAGGTTCAGTGAATGTTGACACATTTGTATGGAACAGCTGATTTTTTGTTGCGATTTCAAAGTTGGTCCCATAGTGAAAGTTCGATTTGCTTGTCTGAACAAGCAAATCAAATCGAACACATTTTTTTTTCAGTAACTAAAAAATAAACTTGTATAACTTACTGCAAAGTTGACCATAACGTGTAAGCTATATGACAAGGATGACTAGGTACTACTCGTACTCGTATAAGCGAGAATGAGCGTGTTGTGAGCGTGAACCAACTTTTGTGAATTTCAACACATATAAAGAGCTTTATATGAAGCTAACTAAAACATAAATGTCGTCAACGGCAAATAATAACAATTATTGAATTGCAATGCTCCGGATATCTTCTTTTTATACTCGTATATAAAAAAGAATTGATGTGTGTAAGTCTCGCTAAATCTCTTAAATGGCTCGGACGATTCTCAGGAAATGTTCGTACAATTGGACCCGGTAGGTAACGCTGTAATTTGACAGGACAGCGTCTTCCGAGCCCAATAGTCGTTTCGAAATATTGTAAAATATTTATATTATAGTAATACATATTTAGTTGCTGAATGATACACGCATTAGTTTCATTTCAATGTAACTTGGTTTTAATTAAACTGAGCACATAATATTAGCAATAACTACATAATATTGTGCATCTTTTTTATTTATTTTATCATAAATTAGTTCAAAAATTAATTATTATTGGTCTAACAACCTGGAAGCGTCGTTAAACCCTTCCGAGTTTATATCGATACTTAGTCACAGCCAGCGTAGAAATTTCACATGCACAAACAACTTGCTTTGCGTCACTTTACACATTACTAGAGGTAAACACATTATAATTTAGTGATTTCCATACATTGGAAATCACTAGCAACTTAGTAAGTTTATATTCGTTAGGGTACCTGCGCAATTTTTATACAAAGATTCATATCGTTATAAAAGACTCTGTTTCATCCAAACTAATTAGTCACTGATAGCAAGAGAGTCGAGCAAGAGAGTGTGAGTGAAGGTTATTTATATGTATTGCTGTCTCATATAAATTCGTATATTAATATTATGCTCATCTTTTTAAGCACAGATGTATCACCACTCATTGCACTCGTGTGTCAAATCCGTAATATTATTTTTATAACGCAATCTCAAAGGGAAACTAAGGTGTTGCCCATAATCGATTTAGCGCGTAAGGTGCGCCAATTATAATCGAATCCGTTTCTGATACCACCGTAATCGAATACGATTCGATACGTCATACATACTAATAAGATAATAGAAACGAGGATCAGATTGATGGCTTATTTAGATATTGTATATGTAATTTGATATTTGCTTTCTTTGATGGAGAAATAACGTGCTTGCGACTCAACTTTTCCTTATTTATTATTCTTTCCGCAAATTTCTGGAATAATATTTTGTGTATGAGGCGTGTATCTGTGTTACTACTTATACAGAGTTAAATTAGTGTTTGATGAAATAATTAGTTTACAAGAAACATTTATGCTAATTTTAACATTGCTTATATAATGAGAACCGAAATAAAAAAATATTTTACAAAAAATAAAAACCGACTTCAAAAACACTGAAAAGTTAAAAATAATATAAGAATAGGTACAGACAACATCACACTTCTATATTGAAATCGGTGCCAAACGATGATCTCCTAGAAAGTCTTAAAATTTTTTGGTCAAACTACAAATGTTATTTTCTACACCATTCGTATTATAATGCAGCTACATTAATAAATTACCAACACGGGCTGGGTACGCCGCTCTACTCGAAATTCACAGTAGAACCACTATTGAATTATAACCGTACACTAGTAAAGATAAGGCCCGATGAGAATTAAGTGACTAAAGTGCTTTGATAACGCAGACACAGGATACGTCTAAATGTAATTAAAACTTGGTTCGTCTAAACTATTTGTGCTATCTGCGACATTAAATAAACGAAGTCAAACAATTGTGTGCGGTATTGTTCTGGAGCTTTCTCAAAATAATTTGATACGATAGTTACTAAACTTGCGAAGCTGGGTAAAACGAAGCGTACAGTTTGTAACAAACCCTGGAGTCTTTGATTTATGTTATCGAAACACAGCATTCTGCGACGGCAAAATAAACTACATTATTATTGAGCTAAGAACTATATTAATTAGAGCTTTGATTGTTATTATTTATTGAAATTGGTTATGTTGCAATTAATATATTTTTCATTTTTCATTCGTCAAAAGTAATTGTCTAGAGACAAAAGAGGTATCCTCTTGAATTATTCATGAATTCAAAACAAATTGACATTTTGTGTATTACAGAACATTGGCTTAAGGGATGTGAACTCATGTTTAGTTTCAATAATCACCAGGTTGGTAGTTCATTCTGCAGAGTCAACACAGTACATGGGGGGTCACTGATTCTGTTAAACAAAAGCTTAAAATTTAAAGAACGGAAAGATATTGTGTCTCTCTCTGTAGAATGCATAATAGAACTATCATGTATAGAACTTGAGCAATTCATTGTGGTATGTGTATACAAACCTGGTTCCTCAGCCTATGATAGGTTTGAGGAAATCATGGATGAAGCCTTGAACAAATTGGGTAGATCTAAAAAATACTTGATTGTGTGTGGAGATTTTAATATTGATCTTCTTAAAAAGAACACTGAAACCTATAAAATCTTAAATTTATTTAAATCACACAATCTTTCCAACTTATTTATGGAGCCTACTAGATTCTGTAACACAACATCAACCTGTTTAGACAATATATATAGTAATCTAGTACCTGTAAGTAAGAAAATTATTACAAACTTAGATTCAGACCATTGCGGGCAATTAGCTTGCTTCAAAATTGACACAGAACAAGTCAATAAACGTAAAATTATATGTCGAGATCACTGTTACTGTTAATCCAGTGCTTAGCGAATGGGCCACTGGAGGAATACACAAAAGTAGGCAAAAATTGTATGAGCTGTACTCAGAAAGACAGTTTAATAGAACTGAATCTTTTCAAAATTATGTTAAGTCATACTCAAAAATTTTTAAGCAGGTTTGTCAAACTGCGAAAATTCAATATATTAGTGCTCAAATTTATAACAGTACAAACAAAGTCAAATCTACTTGGAAAATTATCAATGCAGAGACTGGCCAAACAAAAGCTTCAGCAAATAATTATAAACTTAAAATTGATGGTAAATTTATTAGCTCAGACTCGGATGTTGCTAATGAATTTGAGAAATTTTTTACTCGAATTCCTGTAGATTTGACAAGCACTTTAGGCTCTTCCACCCCCATTGCAGAATCCTTGTTGAAAGAAAATGTTCCTTATTGTAATACTGTATTTAAATTTAACCATATTAGTAAACGTGACATCATAGACACTTTCAAATCGTTGAACATTAAAAAAACTGCCGATCTCTGGGGAATATCTGTATATATGGTAAAGAATGTTATTGAAATAGTTGCTACACATTTAGCTTTAATTTTCAACAACTGTATTGATAGTGGTGTGTTTCCTGATGTGATGAAACTTAGCAAAATAACTCCATTGTTTAAATCCGGTAGTACTTCAGATCCCTCTAACTTTCGTCCAATATCCGTACTATCAACATTCAGTAAATTTTTTGAAAAAACCGCGCTTAAGCAATTACAGAAACATTTTAGTAATAATAACTTACTGCATATCAAACAATTTGGTTTTACCCGCGGACGGTCCACGACTGATGCTGGAATAAAATTGTTAGAGTGCATTTATGAGGCCCGGGAGGAGTCGCAGGATGCCTATGGTGTTTTTGTGACTTATCGAAGGCTTTTGACTGTGTCCAACATCAGACGTTAATCAGGAAATTACACTATTACGGTATCCGTGGTACCGCTTTGGATTTTCTCACTTCTTACCTAAGTGACAGGATTGAAAAGGTGGTCATCAATGGAGAGCAGTCACCTGGATCATTTGTAAAAATGGGGGTGCCGCAGGGCTCAATATTAGGTCCATTTCTATTTCTGGTATATATTAATGACCTCCCTCACCTTGTAAGACACGACCATGAGATAGTCTTGTTTGCAGATGACACGTCTTTAGTATTTAAAGTTAAACGTGGACAAATTAATATTGACGAAGTAAACATTGCATTCTCCAAGGTCGTTCACTGGTTCGGCGCCAATAATTTGTTGTTAAATGAAAGTAAAACAAAATGCATTAGATTCACTATGCCAAATGTTCGATTAGTTAAAGCCAAAGTCAAGGTTAGGGATGAGGAAATAGAGCTGGCCAATCAAACTGTATTTCTGGGTATAACTTTAGATTCTAAGTTACAATGGGGTCCTCATATTGAATGCCTATCGAACAGACTAAGTTCTGCAGCATACGCCGTAAAAATGATTCGTCAAATAACAGATGTGAAAACTGCGCGGTTAGTCTATTTTAGCTACTTCCACAGTATTATGTCATACGGGATACTACTGTGGGGAATGCCGCCGATATTGGCTGCATTTTTGTACTGCAGAAGAGGGCTGTTCGGGCAATCTAAGGGATGGGCTCCCGAGAGACTTCAAGAGAAAAATTCAAAGAAATTGATATTATGACTGTACATTCACAATATATTTATGAAACTTACTGTATGCATACAAGAATAAAGATATCAAATTCAGTAAAAATAGTGACTATCATAATTTTAATTTAAGAAATAAAGACAAGCTAGCAATGCCCACATATAGGCTCCATAAAATAAGCAACTCTTTTGCAGGTCACTGTATACGAATGTACAACACGCTGCCATGTAACATGCATGACTTGTCAGTAAATAAATTTAAAATTTTAATTAAAGCTCAGTTAAGCAAAAAGGCTTATTACAGTGTTAAAGATTTTTTGAATGATAAGGCAGCGTGGCGGTAAAAGAAATGAATTGCTCGTTCTTTGAATAGTTTTGTAATATTCACAATTTGTAAGACATTTGGCGATTTTAAAAGAGTTTTGGCACATGAGTTTCTTGCCCGATTCTTCTCATGTTAGCCCCTACATTCGGAATCGGGTCGCTCTTGGCGATTACATGCGCGGCATCAACTCCGCGGATGTACTTGCCACTAGCGCACGGGTTAGCTTGATTTTAGTAGAATATTTTTTAAGTTTTAATAATTTTGTAAAATGTGTAAAATTGACGATTTTAAGTGCCCGCAAGGGCCTATGAAATAAAGTACTTTTGATTTTGATTTTAATTTATACTTGTAGTGATTTCTCAGTCATAATTACATTTGGTGTACGCCTATTTGCCATGAATGTAGGTCTGACATACGTTACTATGTTGGTGGTTAGAATATTAATTAAAATAGCACAAATAAGGGCGATAAACTGAAATAAGGAGCGAAAAAAGAGTAGAACGATTTAAAAATGTAGCCTCGGGCCCGAAAGACTATATAGACATAGAGTTTGGAGCGTAGAACGCTATCTATTCATGCCAGTATTGCCGGGCTTGCTCGATGTTCGAGAGGCGTCAAAATCACACTTATTAAGGTAGGTATTCATCATCTACCTCAACAGTGAGTGAACAGATATACGCAGAAGCAGTAAAGCTTTATACGGATCCAATATAACGATGCTAATGGGACTGCCGTGATTTTCTGCTTTTATAATGTTCGCGAATGTGCGGACTGATTCATTCAACCTCATATCATTCAACGATACGCAACGTTAAAGTTCTATGTGCTTGTGTCTATGCTTCTGATTAAAAACACTAATGGCCAATTTCACCAACTTTGGCAAATCTTACCTTAAGGCAAACCTAAGTGGCATGCTGTCACTTCTTTTCATACTACTTAGGATTGTCGTACGCTAAGACAAGGTTGGTCAAATTGCCCGTAAAATGCGAATACTTGAAAAAATCATTAAAACCATATTTACGTATAAGTATCTACTTACGTATTAAATAATAATAAGTGTTACAGTCATTGTACGAGAACGCCAACATGCCAAGGCGGATGTCTTAAGGATCAAAATTCGCCTATACGAATTTTGTAAGGTGTGAGACAGAGCTATGTTATATAGCCAAAACTGTTGAAAGCTGCATTGGAGGATGTGTTTTAGTTTTGGAAAGCAAAGAATTCGGCATTAACATAAACTGCAAGTACATAACCACTTTTGCTGATAATATCGTAATCATGACAGAGTTTCCCAGGAAGTGGATCTTAAAATGAACATGGACAAGATTTAATTTATGTCGAATACCTACAAAGTACCCACTACTCTGAAGGTCAGAGGGTCCACTGGAAGTTGTAAGTGAGTATGTTTACCTGGGGCAAATAGCTCGGTAAGACCTCCAGAGATCAATTGATAAACTCAATTCGTCTGGGCAACATTCGGAAAGTTACACAGCATATTCTCGTCCTATCAATCGCAGAGTCTTAAGAAGAAAGTCTTCAATTCGTGCGTGTTGCCAGTGATAACGTACGGAACTGAGACGTGGCCACATAAAATCGATATCTAAAGAAGGCTCAAGATCACTTAAAGAGCAATAGAGAGAGCTATGCTCCAGAGATTCTCTATGTGATAGAATCAGAAAACATAAGATCCGTAGGTCCTGCCAAAAAGTGAACCGACGACGTGAAGATTACAGGAAGCCACGATGCGAGAAGTACAGGAGACCTATTTTTGAATTACGTATGCGATTTAGAAATCACCGCTGACTAAATAGTCAGCGATGACTTTGAAGTCACGAATTCCCAAACATCCTATTTTTGAAAGTCGAACGCAGAGCTGCCAACATAAATAAAGTACACACACACGTAAGGGTTCGGTTCCACGCAGAATGTAGCCGTTTTCGGTATATACCGGTTATTATACGGGTAAAAATTCATTGCAACTAAGCCAAAATAAAGTATTTTTTAAATAATTAAAATAAAATTAAGTGAGTTTTTTTTTATTTATATTTAAATCATTCTAATACCATGTCGTGAAGCGTCCCTTAAATTTTCCAGGGTGATAAAAAAATAACCGTGTATAATTACTTATTTGAGAAATTTTAAATCCAACTCAAAATCAACACACATCAACTTCAAACTTGTCAATTTGTTCTCTAAACAAAACACAGATAACGTTTCTACAGTTATGTATGACTTGTTTACGAGTGGGTGAGGGCACTCGTAATGAAATCACATCCGTGACTAAGGTAGTCACATACGTGATATTCAAAAATAAGAATTATTGAAAATCGGTGATTATTAGTCACATCGGTGATTTCGAAGTCGCATACGTAATTCAAAAATAGCTCTCCAGGACTGATCGGTTTGAAGTTTACTGGGGGAGGCTTTTATCCAATAGTAAGTATTCTTTCCATAATTGTTTTAGTGTGAAGCCCGGACGTTTCCATACATAGGAGAAAGTATAGAAACTTCTTGTGACAAAACGCAGGGTTTCTTAAAATTCAATCCACGAGTTTTAATAACAGAATTTAATGTTTGATGGCGCATAGAAATAATTAAATAAACGTACAAGTAGATCGACTATGACGATACTAAAGCACCTCAATATAATTAAACGCAAATTCACTGCAAAATCAAGAACATAGTACAAGTAATCTGTCTAAAAGTGAATCTGTCTAAAAACGTTTGAGTCGCATGCGCGTGATAAAGACGTGCGCTTACCCTGGCTGCGTGCTTCTCTGATCTGAAGAAAAGCTGATACAGGTTTTTGCGACTGTTTTTCGGTGTCTTTTTTGATGTGGGATAATCTGTTAAGATGCCAAGGAGCTAAGATGAATAGACTACCCGTTTGGGTTGTAGGCTTCCTATCCGCCAACGGCTATTCTGCTGGTGTCCATACCTAGCTAAGCCTCCCCCCGAAAACTCTAGGCCCCTTATGCAGACACGTTCGGAACAGAAAGGCTAATTCACCGAACGCATCTCCCGAAGACAGGCTAAGCAATATAAAATAAGCAGGGACTTCGCCGATAGAGGGTCACCAGGTTAACTCCTTTGTGTCCCCTCAAACGATTGATCAGATCGGGGCCGTTCGCAATTGCGTCGCAGATCGCTGAATCTATTTACACAGTCCAAATTATTTGCTGTTTATTTATCTCTTGTTATCTTGAAAAAATAAAAATAAATTTTATCAGTTTTTAAATTGATTACTAAAAAATTTAGTAATCAATTAGACATCTTTTCCCGTATTAGTTTCAAGCCGAATAAGAAAAACATCACCTTTCTGAACAAGAGTTGTTAAACAAGCAAACAATGGTATTTTTAAAGTAAACAAACGTAGAAAAGTCTACCGACTATTTTAACCAAGGAGACGGAACTGTGACTATGTTTATTTAAAGCACTAGATGCATAGATGATATAACTGCAACATTCGACATGAATAAAAGATGAATTCATAAAGGTTGCAATGCGCGCGTAAAATTTGCACCGCTCGCTGCCTGTCGGCAAAATCGGGTTATTCCCAAAGATGTTGCCTTTTGCTAACGTTGCAAAATTACTTGCATAAAAGACTGTTATCATTTAACAAGAAATTGCATTTTGTTCATGCAATTTATACTGTTGCTATACTTTCATAGTAGTAAATATATCACATGTTGCATTAGAATATCGGATACATTAAAAGTTAGTTAAACAAATGTACCTCGTAAGCATATTTAAAGGTACATGACACCGGACTTCGAACTTCTTGCCTGGCGCATGTATTAGTAACTGTCCCCTTTCCGTAATCACTTAAACCAGTATTAAAGCCGCAGTGAGAACGAGATGGAGCTATACGGCTCAATAGCGGTGTCTCTGTTTCAGTATTGTTGCTCTAACTAAGCAATCACAGCAAAGAGTTCAATTTGGCTGTCTTTTAAATTTTAGTCTTTTTCCGTAGCCTTTCTTCTGCTCTTTTTCTGTACGATGGTAGTATTTTGCTGCTCGATTATCAACATTTCAATGTGATCGAAGAACATGACAAGATTACGAGAAACAACAGACAGAAAGAAGCTGCACGTCAGCCACGATGGGCTGGCAAAAACCGGTGATATATTAGAGGTGTCCGCAACTAATTCTATAAATTCTAGTGTTTCGCCAACTTACCCACAACGGTCATGTGCTTTGTCTGTCGTGCTATTTGGAACTTAGGTCCTTCTGTCGAGACCTCACATGTATACGCCGCCCTGGTGGCCACAGGGGGTGGCATCACTTTCACCATGCACGAGTCAGCCTGACACTCACCCCCTTGCACCATTATGTCGGTGACGTTAAACAAGCGGATGGGTGGCTGTTGGAAAAAAACTTAGTTTTAAAACTTTATGACATTCGATCTTAAAAGTGATGGTCAGAGTCATATATAACTTGAATGCATTGAACGCACATAAAGTTGACTGGCTGAATGTTACTACAGTGGGGTAGTTAGTACAGTCATGTCAATTTTACTTCATAAAATTAAAAGTTTGCCGGTTTTGGGGAACCTGAAATGATATGACATGAAGTGTAAAGGGCTCCAAATAATAAACCATCTGAAGAGCCTTTTTTTAATAGTATTATTAATTGCGATACTACGGGGCTTGACTGCCTGCTTGGGTATGCTGTAAGACTTCGTTACACCGCGGCTTATCCACTGGTGTCCGTATTTTTTTATTGCAATTAAGTTGGCAAACAAGCAAACTGCCCACCTGATGGTAAGTGGTAACAGTCACCTATAACACATGTGGTTCCTGTGAGATTCGCAGCAAAACTGCAACCCCCACAAGAAGCACAGTGTACGTTGCCAACTTGTGACTTAAGATGTAAAGTCATGGTACCCAGTAATTTCAATGCCATATCTTACCCTTCAAACCGGAATATAGCAATGCAAGCACTTCTGCTTTGCGGCAGAAATAGGTAAGATTGAGGTACGCATGCACACGACCCTGGTACAGAGTCTCCCTTAAACTCCCTCTGAACTCTATCAGAGGAAGAGGAGATTTCAGAAGGAGTCAGAAAAAAAGACCAAAAAGAGTAAATTCACTGAACAAAACCCCTGAGACAGGCCCAGTGATACAAAACGTGGTAGTTCATCACCGAAAAAAGGATCGCCAAGTTATAAAATTGACTGTGATCCCCTAGTAGACGCACCCGTATTCACCTGGTCACCACCATGTCAAAGCCATATCTTCAAGTGGGTGGTCGTCCTGCTGGGCATCTGAAAGGACCTAGGAACCTAAAGTCAACTTTACCAACCCGCGATACACGTTGCTCACCAACGAATGAGACTTTAGCACCTTCTACCTGTACAGCTTGAATGCCTAAATTATCAGTTGTAAGCTTAAAAAAAGCTAGAAATATATTTATCTGTGGTAATTCCCCCGCTCACCCATCGGGAAGATGGAAAGAATTTGGATATTATTCACGTATATTTGCTTACCTTCTGAGACGGGTTGTATCTGAATATTTCATTCATGTCTCTGTACCACTTAACAGAATGAAGCTTCTGGTCGTCCATTCGGAAGTGGCAGCTGAGGACCGCTGGTCTCCGGGGGTCGGCGTATAGTGGCACCTTTAGCTGGGTGATCTCGTGTGCAGATGTAATTGCTGGAACAAAAGATAACATTTCACATTATTATATTTTTATACCTTCAACTAAATAGAGATACTACGTTCCGTGTTTTTTCTGAATTTATGGCTTGGCTGCTATGACCTTTGAGCCATTGACAGCTCCCTTTTTCCGATTGTGCACAGTTTATAATGTAATCTGTGTAATAATTAAAGGTTTACTGTTTTGTTTAGCTACTAGATAATGTATTTAAGTTAGTGTTAAGTCTTAGTGTTTATGTAGTAGGTTCGCTTAGGTTATAGAAAATTTAGAATTTACTTAATTTATTTTAGTTATTAACGTTAAATAAGTCGTAGTATTTTTAATTCCACCATTTTAAATTTATTATTTGTTTTCTTATGTATGCATCTTCTATCGCATATATTAGGGGAATGCTCCGAGGAATTATTCGGTTTCATACCTGCCGCCTCTTTCCGCCATCGTTCCACGCGACAAAAAATCCATGCCCATCACTTAGATGGTTGGCAGTCCACAACTGTGCGTTTTTCTCGCAGTTTCCTGCCTCGTACAATCAAACTTTGGAATGAATTGTCGCCTTCGGTATTTCCGGACCGATACGACCTTCAAACTTTCAAAAAAAGAGCGTATTCCTACCTTAAAGGCCGGCAACGCACTTGTAACTCCTCTGGGGTTGCGGGTGTCCATGGGCGACGGTAATCACTTACCATCAGGTGATACGTTTGCTCGTTTACATTACATTTTTTTATCCGATAAAAAAAATGTAATGTAATGTTCGTTCATTAGGTTTTTTGTATAAGTTATTTTTATTATCTTGAAATTTCTATAGGTATTTATAAAACCAGAGATATATGTTATTATGTTTACGTCGTCTACAATGGTACTTTCTGAAAACCAGCGTTTCTGTTACAATATGTAGCAGGAGCATTTAGCTGAGAGAGGACCATTTGGCCATCATTGTTTTTTTATTTTGTAAACATTGTTTTGTCTACTATGGCCAATAAAGTTTTTCTTGCTTTCTTTCATGGTTATGCGTTAATAAACGCGACAGTTGTGCCTTAAAAGACGCAGCTACATGGATGCTTGCGCGCTAATTGACCACTGGAATCGACAATTTTTGCAGCAAGATGTAAGAATTATACTAGGTGTTAGTTTTTTTAACGCGTTCAGTAATGCATATTACTCACAACATGGATGCTAACATCAACTTTAACGAAGGTAGAGCCCTGATCTATCTTCGGTTAAGTTTATGTTAACGCATTGGATAGATTATCTATATTGTATCAGTCATACCATTACTTCTCTATTACTATATTACAGTTTATCGGTCCCTTGGTAATATGGTAAAAATAATCGATTTGTTAAACTATCTACCAAAGGAAGATTCAGTACTGAATTGTCTGCGCATTTTAGGTAGTATGCTGCAAAGCAATGATGCTGGCATTGATGTGTTCCTGTTTGAAGAATAAGCAGGCATTGATATTACTGGATACTGGGATTAACACAGGCCCCGGCAAAAATCTTGGAAAGTTTTCACAGATAAATATACGAGTACATGCGCAGTTGCAGTATTTAGTACAAAGGCTCACTGTGCAGCCGGCCGGGCAGAATATATTTTCCTACAATTTGGCAATGCACATTGTGGTCTTTGTAGTGGTTTAAAATTTTACCAAATGCTTTTAAGGCAATGACCTAATTACAATCATACCACTTGGACAGGCTGCTTTCAATGTATTTTTAATAGCTGTTTCAATAAGAAATAAGGGTTTTGTGGTGTATGTCAAGGTGAGTTTTTTATTGTGGTTTCACGTCCATCCCATCAGTCACCACCTGCAAGATAACATTTTCTTAAAGAATCTTCAAGATTTTGTTTTTAAAGTGAAACTTTTTTTACATCGCCTCAAATTTTTTCGTCCATCTATCGCATGTCGTAAAAACATGAGAACTTTAATTTCACGACTTCATATAAGTCTGGATTGGTCTATATGCGTTAAAACTTTGACTTTGAATCAGTATGGCAGTGGTTCTATATTGGCGTAGAGCGCTGTTATTTTCATGTTTTTTATTTTTTTGTTTGTAATTATTGCTTTTTGTTTATTTTATCGATTGGTTTTTAATTACTTTAAATTTTTCAGTTAGTTGTTTTTTCAGAAGAAAAAGATTTAGGTGAAGATTAAAAACGCGATTTTAATACCCTTAAATAGAATAATTTTCCGAAAATTTTCCGAAAATTTTCAGTTAAATGCCTACCATGCGAAAAAAAAATTTCACTTGCATGGCCGTTTCATAAAACCACACAATGATTTTTAAAAAGAACAATTTGTATTTAGAAATACTCGTAAGTTCAGGTACTTCAGTTTTCAGTACCTCAACTTCAGTTTTTTTTATTTTTAATAATGTAGATGTAGTTGAAAGAGAAGCAGACTACGCACCTCGTAAGTAAGCTTTTAATTCCCTTGGGTTATTAGTGCCCTCGCTCAAGCGCTACCAAACACCCGCGGGCATAAAACAAGTAGTCCACTAAGTGCTCGGTGTAACAACCTTCTATTACCTTGTTGTTATGGTAGTTTCTCTGTTTTCAAATATCCGCTGTCTTATCAATATTTTGCGATGTAAACTAAGTTGCGAACAAGCGGGCAGACAAACGGGCGGACTTAGTGAAACGAAAAAAAAAATGATCTTGTTAACTAAAATAGTTACCCTAAAAAATCCACATTCCACTTTAAATGCAGTTTCCTAGTTTTGTATGTATTAACAGAATCTGAACTGAACGCTGCTATAAATACAGCGTCAAAGAAAATTATTGATTAATCACAAAGGTAATTTAAATTCATCGTTGAAAATAGGTCGGAAAAGTCTCCCGTTTAAACTGTATTATGATAAATTCACAATTAATTACATTTACATGGTTAATCCGCTCAACGAACTTCTAGAAGTATAAGCGTTTATTTTATAAGCGAAAGTTAAATATGCAGATATTGAGAGCCGCTTCAAACTTGGGCACCTAACAGTATTCCCTTTAGCACAGTCCTGTTAAATTATATTGCTTAATTTGACAAAATTTCTTCTAACTAAACAAAATTTGTCTTATTTGTTACATTTAAGGTGGTGAAAAATGTGATTGTTGTTCTTACAAAAGCCTTACGTTAATACAGAGGTATATTTATCAAATCATCAAGTTTCTAGGGCATGTCCATGGAACAAAACCGCATCATAAACAGAAATATGACAGCGTGGCTCCCCATCCAATTAATCTTACTAAGTTTCATTCTCGCAATTTCATAGCCAGCACTCGAATAGCGTAATAAAGCAGGAAACAAATATTTGGTAAGGCTAAGAGGGTTTGGTCAATACAAACACACCGTTAATATGTCTAAGCTCCAAAACATTTTGTTTAGAAAATATGTCGGTGTGCTTCGAAGAAAGGTAAGGTGTTCGAAACCACGGGAGGGAACTAAACTGTCAGCTGTGATTTATGCGACACAATTTGCTTCGGTAAAATGCACGGACCCTTCAGGATAAAAGTGATGTCGATACGTTCATAGCAATAACAATAGGTCGACCTCTCCCATGAGTTTCTCGTGATAACGGTCAAATAAATACATTACGAAGTTCCATGTATAAACTAATATCCGACCGACAAGATCATTATATTGTTTCCAACCCAACCAAACTAGGGACAAACCCTGCTGTACCGAAAATAATAATATAATTGAGATAGTTTCAATGGCAATATTGACAGGTGTAATCTACGCTATACAAAGTTGGACAAGTATTTAACGAGCACTTCAGAGATTGCTGAACATGTTTGCGTCAACAACTCATCACATTGCTTAGATATTACCAACTATTCAAATAAGGTGTAATTCCATTGCGTGGTTTCAGCGGACCGTGTTTAATTTTGCATAGAAAATTGGAACTTACATTAGACTGGGTCTCTTGAACTCAATATCGCATATCAGGAGTGTGTTAAGTATTACGAAATTGAAAAGTGATTACTAACACAGACGAAAGGCGTCACAAGACAAAGGTTCTGTCAGAATAGTATTCGAAATGTCCAAACG
Organism: Schoenobius gigantellus; assembly: GCA_963935595.1. Classification (NCBI taxonomy): domain Eukaryota; kingdom Metazoa; phylum Arthropoda; class Insecta; order Lepidoptera; family Crambidae; genus Schoenobius; species Schoenobius gigantellus. The sequence continues at coordinate 35,232,206 of OZ012543.1, forward strand.
TGAGATGGAAAATCTGACGAGGTGAAACTATACCCATATAACAAATTTAATATATTAATATATCTCTGTCGTATAAATAATTTAATATTATGTTTTTTAAGCCTTTAAATAACTAAACTTAATTTTATATAGGATTAAGTTTAATAGATATTTGGTTTATTTACAGTTTAATAATTTCTACATTAGTTTGATACCAATAAAAATCCATTATTAAAAAATAACTAAAGTACGATATTCATCAGTATCATCAATTCAATAAGTTTATGTATTTTTAGGATTTTAAAAATAATTAGTTAGCATTTTTTAAAAATACAAATATTACTTCTCTATTTCTAATAAAACAATTCACTAGAAAATCATTTACATTATCATCAAAAACCAACTCTAAATAAGCAAGGTGGCGTTAGGAAAACTTATGGCATTATGTAAATACTTACAAAGATTAGTTTGTAAGGACCATTGCCAAACTTACAGAGTGATAAGTTTACTCTGCCAAATAATGGTTATTATATTCTAATTTTCTATTATATCTTCAGAGCTACGTGTAAGGTGTTTACAAAAGCTTATTGTGATTAAATTAAGGGTCTTGAAGTGTGTTATATAAAAAAAGATACCTATATTTTCCACTATTCTCTATTTATATTGAAAATCCTAGACATATCTTAAATTAGACATATTTAAAATGTTACAAGTGTACGAAATTCTATGATGAAATAAAATTTTGATGTCAAAAAAATTCTCAATAATGCTTTTTGTCAAATCTAATGAAATGAGAATTTTTCAATCTATGTAAAAAATGATGAAAAATTACAGGTTTTTGTCGAAAAATGCCTTAATTTTCATTATGTGCGAAAGCTCCATCAGGTACTTCTAATAATATTTATTATTGCATTTGTTTGATCGTAATAGATCACAGAGAGTTAGTTGAGAACAACATTTTTTTAAATATTGTTTCGTAGCTCAGAGGTGGTGTATTGTAGTCTCGGGCGTGTTAAACGATGTGGACGTGGCGTGACGTGGCGTGGGCGTGGTAAATGATAAAAAATCTATGTTTTTTTCATTTACGTTTCCGCCGGTAAAATTAAGCATAACGAGTTTCCCTCATTTTAATATGTGTGCATTATGAAGACCTACACCATATTATTTGATTAATATATAATATAAGATATTAGATGAATAAATTCAAATCTAATAATACCTACACAAAGCTGTTCATTTTGCTATAAAGATGCATAAATAATGTAATAACAGCTTTATTTAACCGAGAAGCCCGCAACATTCTGTAGCAATCGTACCGAAACATCTTTAAAGAGTTATTTACTGTAATATTCTTATATAATTTATTCGTGAAACGGAAATTCCAGTCCATTTACTCTCTACTTTAGCACTTTGGATCGACGGAGGGAAAGAAATGCTTTTAATAAAAAGTAATTTTGGAACAAATTTACTCGATTTGGCCCGGATAAAGGTTGAATAATAATTATAGCGGCCCACTGAGTAATTCACTTAAATCGCTTAGAAAGTTTCCATAAATTGACACTACAATCAACAAACATAATAAACAATAAACATCTTTGAAGTTGCGTGTTAATGAAATAATTAAGGTTTTAATGGATTCCTTCAAAATTGCTATGTCAGTAAAATAACAAATTAAGTACGGTTATAGCGGCATTTTAAGGCAAGAATTTCACTTATTCTGAATTTAGGTAGATCAAAAGGCTAGGCATGGCTATATTGCTCGCCGTCTAGCCAACGGCGGGTACGGAGCGGTTACGCATTTCCCCCCGAGAAAAAAAAAACCGGCCAAGCGCGAGTCGGACTCGCCCATGAAGGGTTCCGTAGGATTTATGACGTATTAAAAAACTACTTACTAGATCTCGTTCAAACCAATTTTTGGTGGAAGTTTGCATGGTAATGTACATCATATATTTTTTTTAGTTTTATCATTCTCTTATTTTAGAAGTTACAGGGGGGGGACACATTTTACCACTTTGGACGTGTCTCTCGCGCAAACTATTCAGTTTAGAAAAAAAATGATATTAAAAACCTCAATATGATTTTTGAAGACCTATCCATAGATATCCACACGTACATATATGGGTTTGATGAAAAAAAAATGAGTTTCTGTTCTATGTATGGGGAAACCCCAAAATTTATTGCTTTTTTCTATTTTTGTGTGAAAATCGTAATGCGGTTCACAGAATACATGTACTTACCAAGTTTCAACAGTGTAGTTCTTATAGTTTCGGAGAAAACTGGCTGTGACATACGGACGGACAGACAGACAGACAGACATGACGAATCTATAAGGGTTCCGTTTTTTGCCATTTGGCTACGGAACCCTAAAAAGGCATGGCTATTTAGCGAAAACTATTATTGATGGTGATTTAATGTTGCAACATTTTTACTATATTTACGATAAATTTCTGTGAAAAGAAATAAATATAACTATATTTCAGCAACAAAAATTAGTAAATACCTAATGATATTATTGGTTAATCTTATGTAATCGTATTATTTATCCGTTTCATAGTAAACGATGCATGAAATGTGATCACATTTATGTAAATTGAATACGAATGGAATGCAGTAATTTTGAAGGCGGGCGCTATTATATAGGTCAGCATTCAGGTCGAGAAAGGGGTAGCAAGCATTCCTTTGGTGTTAGAAGACACGTTTCTATGGTTATATTGCGTTATGAAAATCTAATTACCCCACATAAAACATAAGTTTTTTTGTATGTTTCCAGCAGGTAAACTTTTGACTTTTTCCTCACCGGATGGTATAATCATAATAAGGTCCAAGATGAAAGCAATCTTCACCAAGAAAACAATCGAGGAATCGGCTATTATCTCTAGTAATCGGCACACACCAGAACAATGTTATGAACATTACGTTACTGTAATTATCTTAATAATGATGACAATTTAAATAAGGTTAAAAAAACAATCTGTAGACATATATAAAAATCTCACGTGAAGATTTGTTTGTCCGGGATCAACTCCAATACTACTTAACCGATTTTTAATAAAAATTAGGTTTACTGTATGTAATTTTGTCTCAAAAGATAGGATAGTTTTTATATTGAATATCAACCTTAAAATTTATTCTTGCGAATTAAATGTCCATAAAAATGTATGTCATATGACAATGGTTTGTAATTTCCATACTCAAACTCAAAAATCTTTATTCAATATAGACTTTTACAGGCACTTATTGACGTCAAACACATAACAAGAATCTAATTAATCAACAAATTAATTAAAAATGTATAAAAATAAGATAAGCAATGAATTTAAACCTTGTATGTACATACACACCGACCATTCAGTTCATAATTTAGATGTATGCAAATACAAGTAAAATGAAAAAAAGTTGACTCTACGCTTGTTCGGAAATTGGGAGAGCCTTCTCGAGAAGAACATGCAATTAACTCGGAAAGTCTAATTTCTTTTGTCTCCTCTTTCAAATTGTCAACATTACAATAATATAGTATTTCACAATCACAACTTTGATTTTATAAAATTACACGTAGTAATGCCTGTCGGAATGATTGGAACAGTTACTCAATTCAAATACATTTATCCACAATCGCAAAGTGTACTTAACGTCAAATTGTCACATTTTTTGTCAATCCCAAGCAGTTTTATCTGTCATAAAATCATCTTTATAATATGCTGTTTTCATAAGTACCTACATTTTTGATGGCAACCTTAAATTTATTTAAGCTAAGTTCTTTAGTATTGGTTGGGAGTTTATAGTAGAAACGTACACAAAAGCCTCTAAAAGAATTAACAATTTTCTTGGGCCTAGTATTTGGTAACGCTAACATATTCTTTTGCCTAGTATTTACTTCAGAATATCACTGTTTTTACAAAACAAATGTATATTTTTATGAACATATTCTCATAAATATATTGTGCCGCAATGGTCATAATGCCAATTTCTTTAAATTTTTCTCTCAAAGAGTCTCTTACTTTAAGATTATAAATTGCTCGAATAGCCGTCTTCTGCAGCACAAGGATAGTCTGAATGTCGGCAACATTTCCCCACAGCAAAATGCCATACGACAGTATGAAAAAAATATTTTACAAAAAATTAAAACCGACTTCAAAAACACTGAAAAGTTTAAAATAATATTAACTTTTTAGTGAATTAAATCTTGTTAGTGAAAGAACCCTAATTTAATAAATTATTGTATTAAATTAGGGTTTTCCTCGATTTTCATGGAATCCCATCATCAGACCCTGACCTTGGAACTACCCCAGGAGTATACTCTAACAAATACAAAAAGAACTTTGAAAATTGGTCCATAATTGGCGGCTTAATCGCGTAACATACACACAAAATAAACATACGCATCGAATTGAGAACCTCCTCCTTTTTTGAAGTCGGTTAAAAATAAGCAAAGTACACAAGTCTTGCTGAATCAACATCAGTCAGCTGCCGTATTTTCCATACACCGTAGGCTGCAGAACTAAGTCTCTTCGACAATTTATCAATATGTGGGCCCCACTGAAGCTTGGAATTAAAATATAATACCAAGAAATATGACGACGTCCACAAGGCCCACATTTTTATTCTTTATAATTACAGTGGCCTGAACCTCGTTAACATTGGGTAAGAAATATTTTATACACTTAGTTTTCCCTTCATTGAGTGACAAATTATTCACATTAAACCAGTGAACTATTCTTGAGATAGAATTATCTACATCGTCATTAATTTGCAGTCCTCTTTCAATTTTACATAAAAGTGAAGTATCATCTGCAAATAATACTATCTTATGTCTGTCTTGAACATAATTAGGCAAGTCGTTAATATATATTAAAATAGGCAAGGACCAAGAATTGAACCCTGTGGATCTCCCATTTTAACCGAGGAGCCCTGAGATCTCTTTTCACTGACATCTATTTTCTGTATCCTCTCATTCAGATAAGAGACGAGTAGATCCAGAACAGTATCGTGAAAACCATAGCAGTGTAATTTCCTGATCAAAGTTTCATGATGATCGCAATCAAATGCCTTGAACAAGTCACAAAAAACACCCAGCGTATCATGTGAGTCCTCCCAGGCCTCATATATATGTTGTATTAACTCAACACTAGTATCGGTTGTTGAGCGACCACTCCTAAAACCAAACTGCTGACAATGTAAAAGATTATTCCTGTTAAACTAGCTCTGCATTTGCTCCAACATTATTTTTTCAAAGACTTTGCTAAAAGTGAGTAGCACAGAAATTGGTCTAAAATTACTGGAGTTTGATGTGCTACCAGATTTATGTAATGGTATAATTTTACTCAGTTTCATTAGATCAGGAAATACACCACAGTCAATGCACAAGTTTCTTACAGATGGCAGTGTAAGTTAATTTATCGACACAACACTTGGTATTTAATATAGTAGGTTGGGTAACAATCCAGTAGATGGCGTGTTTCAATTTCTTTACGCTACAGCAGTACTATTATCTATTCTGTGACTACAGTCTATTCCACTAGGATGTTAGTATAACATTGGTTCGACATTTATTTATTTAAACAAAGCACATACTATAACTACTGAGCCACCGTAACTCTTTGCCGGGTCAGCCAGTAACTTGAATAAAACCACAAAAATGCTTAGGTACTACTAGGCCTCATCTTTATCATCGCTTCAATCCATAATGCCAGTAACATAATATGCAGAGGTGTAAACGGCGTCTAGGCAAATTGGGCGAATCCGCGTGCAACAGACAGCGCCATTTAAACACTAAGGTGGAGAGAATATTCAGAAAGAGGTAGGTATTTGTAAAATGTATTGCTGTCGCGCTGTGTGCCCGAACAATCGTTCTAAGCGCGATAGAGACAAATGCAGCTCGGACCGAAAATACCTATCAAAATATACGTTTCGATCTAGTTTTAGCGGAGAAAACAGGGGACCCTATTTTCTCCGCTAAAACTAGACCCATTTAATTAATATTTGCGTTAAAAATTAAAGAAAGGCTTTGGCTGTATTTCTTTGTTTTGCTTTTTTCATATAATCTCGTCAAATTTGTTAGGTGGATGTTTGAATATAGCAAAAAATCAGACAAACTTTTCAGGTTTTTGAAGGTTTATATCTCATTTCATAATTAACTTAATAAAGAAAGAAAAACATAGGAACATGCTAATAGCGGCCATTGATTTTTTCGGAAAAAATAGGACAGCTATTGCCATTACCCAGGAAGGAAACACTACGTTTGTATAGAAGAACGGCCAGTACGATTTCCTCTTTAGAGCATACAAGCTCGCCAGAGCTCGCGCGCCGTACAAACGACAACGAAGAAGAATCGTTTAGCGGTTTCGCTACTACAGTTCCGAGGCGGAGGTGTGCTACCGGCATAAACATCCATCTGTTGGGTGCTGACCTCTCCACAGCTGATTAGGAATTGGCACGCTGGCAAGTGAGGTTGGTGTGTGGTTGCGCGGAGGTTCGGCGGTGGCACATCTCCGCCGCGAAACCATTACAGCCAATCTGCACTAGTTTGTCCGTTGATAACAAACGAGATAAAAACGAAACGGTTTGTTTTAACTTTTACGCCTCCTTCCCGCGCGGTTTCACCGATATTCTCGTCACGCCGCCGATTACACCTCCGTTCGGTCCACCTTTTGTTGTGGTTCTTCGTAACACTTTATTGCATATAGTACAGTAAAAGTAAACATAACATTAAAAGACAGTTTTCAAATTGGTGGACTTATATCTTACAGAGATTTCTTCCAGTCAACCCATGGCAGTGGAAGTGGTTAAATGGTGAGGTGACACTTAAGTATATAATTATACAATGTAAACAATAAATACAGTCATGTATTCGTATTTATACAAAAAAAACTATATAAAACACAAATAAACATATAAAATATATAAATATTGCTTCATAAAGATTGCTTGAAGTATTACTTGGAATCAAACGTTCAATTGAGAAAGGTAGAATTTATTAAGCTGACGTTTGAACGAGTACACTGATGGACAATTTTGAATATGTGTCGGGAATTTATTTCAAAGTTGAGCAGCTTGGTTTTCGCTACGCTAGCTTACAAGAGACCCACAAGATTTTTTGTAAAAAATACGCTCGCGGCTTTCTTGATCTTTCCTTATATACGAATTTAATAAAACCCTTCTCTTGAAGATAGATCATCATCATCATCATCATTTCAGCCAAGAGACGCCCACTGCTGGACATAGGCCTCCCCCAGGGATCTCCAAACCGATCGGTCCTGCGCCTCCCGCATCCAGCGGCTTTCCGCAACCTTCACCAGATCGTCGGTCCACCTTGTGGGGGGCCTACCAACGCTGCGTCTCCCGGTACGCGGCCGCCACTCGAGGACCTTTCCGCCCCAACGGCCGTCAGTCCTGCGAGCTATGTGTCCTGCCCACTGCCACTTAAGGTTTGCAATTCTTTGGGCTATGTCGGCGACTCTAGTTCTTCTACGGATCTCTTCATTTCTGATGCGATCGCGTAGAGAAAACTGAAGATAGAAGAAAGAAGAAAAAATTAAGATAGATACCATGTCATTAAGATATTGAAGTCTTGGCTAGGTCTAGCGCATTCGGCTGATCCTTCGACACTATTTAGGGATGACAATAATTAAAAATCGGCTTAAAACTTAAATGACCATCAGAGCTCTATAAACACCTTAGAGTCACTAAAACACATATCTTAAGCAAATCCAAAGACGGTACGGTTGAATCTCTCCCGAACAACAGTTCCGAACTAGAGTCTATGCTTCAATTCGATAAAAAATTCGTGATAGACGCGCAATCAAATCGATTAGGGCTAGGTTCGATCAAAAAACCGGAAAACAAAGTAATACTGAAATCCTTTCTTCACCAAGATGAGAATGACAAATATAGGGTACATGCAATGAACTTGGAGATGCAATATGACTGGTGCAACTATCGGTGAATTCTGCATTCCTCCAGCTCTGAAATAGAAAACTCTTCTTTATGATTGGTCGCCTGCAATTCTGAAATTCTATCTTAACGCCTTCCAGATGACTCTCCAAGACCAATGTAATCTAACAAGATGGGGAACAGCCGCAGAAAAAACATGCTAAGCGTGTGGGGAAGCACCTGGAATAGCTAGCCACATACTATTGGGATGCAGAGTTCTTTTGGAAAAGGGTCATTACTCGCGACGTCATGATAAGGTTTTGGAAATTATACGGGAAGCAGTCAGTCAAGCGGTCGCAAGAGCCCAGAAAGGGATTACAACAACCACAAGCGCATCCAATTCACCAAAGAGGGCTCTAAAACAAAACCAATGAATAAACCCTATTTGATCATAGTCTCGGCACCGGATTGGACCCTTGCGATGGATACGTGTAATAAACAATACAAGTTTCCGTCAGACGTGGCGATTACTGCATCCAGGCCAGATATTTTGCTTTACTCTAGGATACTAAAGCGCGTGCTACTCATCAAACTCACCGTGCCATGGGAAAATAACATTCCCAAATACCACACATTTAAATTGAATAGATACTACGATCTCACCAACGATATCACAAAAGAGGGTTATTATGTTCACTTATATGCGGTAGAAGTAGGCGCGAGAGGTATTTATTTATTTTTATTTATTTATTTCCTTAAGTCAACTGCACAATATACAAAAAATTACAAATTGAAAAAAAAAGGTATTCCGGCAAAATCCTTATACACATTGCTAAAAGATCTAGGCTTATCGAGAACGTCCGTGAGCTCAATATTAAACCGCGTAACAAAGGCGGCACGGACGGAATCGTATCAAATATGATTAGGCAGAGAGAGGAGCCGGAGTTGTGAAGGTGAATGTTGATGCATTGTAAAGTAGCTACTTAAACCAGCACCTGGGTCATAAGCCCCAGGCACTGTTCTTGGCTCTTTTATCTGCAACGCGATGGACCCGGCACCCGCACGGTGAATCCATGGAATGCTAAGTTATCGCCTCTGACTATTATATTTTTACAAAATGAATAATATTCCCAATAGAAATATTTTCATGATTTATATCCGTAGTAGATAAAGTTACAACTCACACAAATAAAATTGTCATTCAAGAGTAATCTACTTACACATCAAAAATTCTTCGAATACGTACCCAACACAATTATCATAAATTGACGCATTAAAAATACTCAATTCACTCTAGCCGAGAATGTTTAATTATTTTCAAAGCTTTTTGTGGAATATTTTGCGCATAAAAATAATTCTTGTAGGTAATTCAATTTCCAGAATTATTATTACTGCATGATTTGATGATTTACCGAGAACTTATCAGAGTTATAATAATACGAAGTGTTTTAGTCATAATTAATATTCATTTTCTTCGGTGAACTAAAACCATATCAGTCATTAAATAATTAATTTAAGTATTCTGGAAACTAACCCTTAGTAGGTTACACGATTAAGTAGCAAATGTAATTAGGTTAATACCAAAGCTACGTATTGTAATACAATTCGAGTTAGCAACGCTAGCAAATAATTATAATTTTAGTCCTTTGGGATGCGGCTTGTTCGTAAAAGCACGCAAATATTTTTCTACGCAGAGTGGTCGGAATATTGACGACCAGAAAAATTTAGGTTCCTTCCTATCGTAGGGTAACCGAATCACCCACTGTACCTTCCGTGACTTTTTCAGTTTTCGAGTAATAATTTTTTCTCAATTTTTGAGAATTTTTGACATTATGAACTTAAAAAATCCTTGGATAGATCTTTTGTAACTGAATTTTCATGAGTAGTTCTTTTTTAATGTATAAAATAATAATCAGCTTCGTAATGGTGAATTATATGACTTAAATATTCAACTTTGAATAAAAAATCTATACATGTGACCTCATGATTCTCAAGTAAGCCAGACTCTCTTATAATCTTTAAAGTCGTAGTACATAATGGGGCTACTTTGCCTGAAATCGACCTTCAAAGACAGCGAGGTGAAAAAATCTAAAAATTGGTCATATGATTAAACTCTCTTATAATCTTTAAAGTCGTAGTACATAATGGGGCTACTTTGCCTGAAATCGACCTACAAAGACAGCGAGGTGAAAAAATCAAAAAATTGGTCATATGATTAAAATATTTTTTTTAATATTTTTTTTAGGTCGAAAATTGCCAAAAATTAAAAAATCCATCTCGAAAGCTATGAAAAGTCGCGGAGCATCACTCGAATCGGATTCCCCACAATACGAGGAACTTACCTAATTTTTTTTAGACTTTTGACCTTCTCTACTATCTCATCACAATCACCACAGCTCCATAAATGTTCCCAACGAGGGGCTCGAGACTAGCCTAGTTAGGGTCTTTAGGCCATAGTCAACTACACAGGCGCAGTGATGCGGGTTGGTCGACTTTACATACATCTTTGAATTTGTTTGCAGATGTAGGTATTATGTAGATTGCCTCATGATGTTTTCCTTCACCATAGGGGCGTCGGACAGATATACATATAATATTTGAAAAACGATCACAGTGTTTAAGTTATACCTAGGTATTTCGCACAAAATACTGAAAAAAGTTAAAAATATTTTACAAAAAATAAAAACCGACTTCAAAAACACTGAAAAGTTAAAAATAATAAGTATAAGAATAGGTACAGACAACATCACACTTCTGTATTGAAGTCGGTGCCAAACGATCATATCCTAGAAAGTCTTAAAAGGAGATGTCCTCTTTTTGTATGGACGCTGGGTTTTGCTAACTAAAAGAAACGAAACTATGCCTGTTATAAAGGTTTAATATATAGTGTCCTGAAACCGTGAAAATCATAACTTTATACCCCTCCGTTTTGGAAATATTTTTATTTTTGTATATTTTAGTTATGGCAACAGTTTTGTTTAATGATCGAAAGCTGTGTGACCGTGCGTTCGCACTAAGAAACATAAAACATGTAATGTTTTACAACATGTTCTAGGATACAAATCTCAAAACTTGTTGTGTATGCTTTTGCGTTCGCACTGCCGAAAATCGTGTTGGATTCGGAACAAATCCTAAGATTTGTTGCAAATTGCGTTAGGAACGCCTCAAAACTTTTTGTCTGTCAACGTTTTTTATGGATTTGCGAACTATTGCGTTCGCACTTTCGGCTGTTAAAAGTCTTAATACATGTTTTGCAACTTGTTGGGGTGTTGGCAATGGAAACGCATTCATAAACATTGACAGAAACATGTTTAAAAAACATGTTTTTCTGTAAATGTTTCGTCAGTGCGAACGCACGGTTAGATTATCTGCAAAAAACATGTATTTGTAATCTGTATTTGTAAATACAATGACACTTATGCTAGTCTATGGTTTTGGTTTGGTTATTGTTTGTGTTGTAGTTGTTGGTGTTGCGTGAAATGTTGACCACAATTTGCCTATTTAGGCCTATTTTTCATTAAATCTAATTAATGAACAACATAATAATTTAATAAATTATCAAGCGCCACAGCGTCAAGTCAGTGACAAAACTGTCAAACTAAAATGTCAAATCTTTTTTTTTTTTCATTTTAAGCATTGGACTAGAGACTTCAGCCAATCACTGCCAGTTGATTAAAATATTAGTCGATTTTTCCTAAAACACGAATAAAATGGATTTTTATATGAAAATACATTAACATTTTAGTAATACATTGTATTTCGGAGACTATATGAAGTTAATACGGGTAAATTAGATAGATTTAAATCATGTGATTTCAAAACTTTCACCACAGTTTAATACAAATTGGAGGTACTTAAAAGCATATTTTTAATATGACTTAATTGCTGTTTCGACCCTCTTTCCAATGGTGTATAAATTATTGCTTTTAGTTAACATAATTAATAAAAACCCACTCGTGGACATCTCCTTTGGCACCGACTTCAATATAGAAGTGTGATGTTGTCTGTACCTATTCTTATATTATTTTTAACTTTTCAGTGTTTTTGAAGTCGGTTTTTATTTTTTGTAAAATATTTTTTATTTTTAACTTTTTAGTGAATGAAATCTTTTTAGTGAATAGTGTTCTTACGTTAAAAAACTGAAAAGATTTCTCCGTTCAGTTCAATACAAAAGTAATTTTGAAAATCAGTCCACAATTGACGGAGTAATCGCGTAACATACACACAAAACACGTTGGAAACACCTTAAACTTTAAGGGTTTTCCTCGATTTTCATGGGATCCCATCATTAGATCCTGACTTTGGTGACCATGGGACCACCCTTGGAGTATACTCTATTGAACACAAAAAGGATTTTGAAAATCGGTCCACAACTGGCGGCGTAATCGCGTAACATACACAAAAAAAAACATACGCATCGAATTGAGAGAACCTCGTCCTTTTTTGAAGTCGGTTAAAAAGATTTCATACACATCACAAAATTTCCTATATAGAACAATGTAGTGTCATAGAAATTTATTTAACGTTATTTAAATGTGTTATCTTTGATAGAACTTTGGTTTTCTACAAGGGCAAATTTTATAGTTATAATGCAAAATGATTTATGTTTTCCTAAACGAAAATGACTGATGTACCTTTGTTAAACGAATTACGGCAATAAAATCACTTTTTCAAATATATTTGTAAATCTTATATTATATTATCTTTTATATAAATAAAAATGAATCGTCGAAATGTATGTACGCGCATAGCTTAAAAAAACGACTGCACCAAACGGTTAATTCTTATTTTGTTGTGTTCGTTATTGTCAGGACAAGGTTTGCACAAAAGAAAATATTTGAAAAATTATACAAAAATTTAAAAATAATGAATTAAAAAATTGTTATGATTTCTTATATTGTTGTATTGTCAAAAGGTTTTTAGTGTACCCGTGCGAGGCCGGGGCGGGCAGCTAGTTTATAATAAAAAATAACCGCAGTAGTTGTGAAAATACATAAACATTATTTAATTACTTTACTCTAACCGTTTTCTCGTGGAAGTTGTAAAAGCAGACTATAGGAATTAACTATCAAAATATACCACTGCGAAAACATACCCGACTGGCGTCTCGATACCCACCTAAATCTCTTTCTGGAACGTTTTCACCTTCTATGGAAAGCCCATTCAGAATCAAGAATGCTCAATTCACCCGATGAGCCCCATTGAGACAAGCCTAGCTTAAATAGGTTGGGAATTTGCTTGAAGTCACCAAGATTGAAGCTCGTTTGTGATCTTTCAAACAAGTGACCAGGTCAGGACAATATGTCCCAGTCGGATGTTGATGTCTGGGTTAACCACTCTCCAGCTGCTTAGGGTAGTTGGAGAGCGTCTAAAAAGGCACCTCTACCTACCTTTGCTTACCAATGGCACGGTACAGCAAGAGGTTCCTCTTCCTGCGCTCGCTCTGAAGCTAATAAGATACTCGCGCCCAGCAGTGAGCTTTGATTAGCAAATAATAAAAAATATACTAACGACGAAACCTTATACATTAATTTAAAAGTAGATTCGCAAACAATTAGAAATAACAATACAATGGACTCAAGAATACATATAATTTCGCATGAACCAATTGAACTTTGTCTAGAATTCAATATTGCATTGACTTGGAAAAGTTTTGACGCATCCATTTCATTACAAAAGACCCTATTTCGCTAGAATTTGTTATCAACTTGGGATTCATTTTAATTCATAGTTTTCATTAGGCTAATTTCCCAGAAATATGGGTGTTTACTCTGTTTAATATTCAGGCTGATACCACGCAATTTGTTGGCAGAGCGTATAACTAGAAATTAATGAAGTTTGGAAAGTAATTCATTATGATAATAAACATTAAACTATCTACTATTTGAGTACGTTTTAAATCTATGTTTCGATATAAATTAGTACGATAGTAAAAAAATATTTTTTGTGTACATTGTAAGAGCATTAAAATGCTTGAAAATAATTTTTCAATATCAACTACTTTATAGTAACCAAAAGATTCGCGTGAAACGCATTAAAATATTACGGTGCAATTCCAGTTCTATAATAACAAAAATGAATATTCCCTACGTAATACACATAGCTCACGGCAAACACACCCCTTGCTCTTTTATATCTAAATAAAAATTCATTGAGCGATAAAATGTGTAACCATTCATCCGCGAACTGCCTGGTATGCAATCGTTCAAATTTTCCAAACGAATATTTCCCTTGAATTCCGACACTCAATTTTGTGAGTTTTTCACAGGAGTTGGATTGGTGAAAATTTTTATATAACCATAAACGGTATCTTCAGCAAAATTGTCGCCGATCCTGGCGTCCGTCCAGTTATGGCTACGTATGATAAGGCAGTGTTTTGGTCGTGTTACATTTCACCCTTACGCCAGTTGGTTTGTTCTCAAGGATAAAATAAATTACACCTTGGCGATAAACACAATTGCGTAACTGTCGAGCCCTTAGAGTTCATTAAGGGTTGCCACAAAGAAACTATTAATATTTGCTGTACAATCATTACACTGTGGATAAAAATAAAAGACCTGTATAATGTTCCAATTTTAATAATTTGATTTGATATCACTAAAACTATCAGAACAAAAATCATAATCATTTGGATAACCATTTTTGTATTATTAACAGACTTCAATAAAGGAGGAGGTTCTCAAATCAACGCGTATGTTTTTTTGTTTGTATTCAAAATTATTTCGATAGAGTAGTTCAATTGGCACTAAAGTCAGGATCTGATGATGAAATCTTAGGAAAAATGAGGGGCAACCTTTGAATTTTATAGGCACGTCTTACGTATTTCATGTTATTTTTCACGAAGCTATTGAGCTATTTGCATCTGTTAGTCATAAGCCGAGTTGATGATAGAAAGATCCTCACCTTTTAGGAGTAAGAGGTTAGTTTTTTAACCGACTTCAAAAAAGGAGGAGGTTATCAATTCGGTTGTATTTTTTTAAAATGTTTGTTACCTCATAACTCCGTCATTTTTAAACCGATTTCCAAAATTATTTTTGTATTTGATAGAGTATACTACAAGGGTGGTCCCAACCCACCAAAGTCAACCAACAATCTGATGATGAGATCCCATAGAAAATCCACCAGCTCACCTAAGGTGAGCTGGTATTAAATTAGGGTAGGGTTTTAGTTAGATTTCATTCACTAAAAAGTTAAAAATATTTTTTTTTACAAAAAATAGAACCGACTTCAAAAACACTGAATACTTAAAAATAATATAAGAATAGGTACAGACAACATCACACTTCTATATTGAAGTCGGTGACAAATTTTAACACTTTCTAGGAGATCGTCGTTTGGCGCCGACTTCAATATAGAAGTGTGATGTTGTCTACCTATTCTTATATTATTTTTAAGTTTTCAGTGTTTTTGAAGTCGGTTCTATTTATTGTAAAAAAAAATTTTTTCAATACAATAAACACGTACTGAACCTTAGTTGTATTCTTTGAAGTTACATCGGTAAGCTGGAATAAATTCACTAAAAAGATAGAAATCGTTTTTTTACAAAATATATAAACCAACTTCAAACACACATAAAATTCAAAAAACAATATAGGAATCTACACAACATCACATCATGTGAGTTCATCATAATATTAATATTTCTATTGTAAGAACCATCATTATTTTACAATGGTTACTAGATATGAGCTTCAGAGGATACTGGGACTAGCGGATAGTTGTATAATGATAGCCTCAAAATACTTGTAAAAAGTAGATTATAAATGTCTAATTGATAATTATACAGAAACATGCTACTTCTTTAGTATGTGAAATTATCAATATGGTCGATTAGTAGGAACACTTGACCAGTAGCAATATAGAATACATTGCTACTGTATTTGAAAATTCAGCTTTGCAGCTTCCAAGAACTGCTTCCTAGAGCCAATCAGATTGAAAATTATCACCGAAGTGAACGTGCTCTATATACGAATGGACCCACTTAGACTAATGAAGGCCATCTCTATTTCCAAATTTATGACATTTAAATTATCTTTACAGTAGGTACAAATGGTCTTTTCTCTATATCTCTTGACATTGCTATCGACAATCTATATATTGTGTAATATATAAAAATCTCATGTCACAGTGTTTGTTATCGAACTCCTCCGGAACGGCTTGACCGATCTTTGAGATTTTTTTTGTGTATATTTGGAAGGTCTGAGTATAGGTCATACACTATTTTTAAAAATCTAAGCGAAAGGTTGCCCTCTTCAGAAATTTTTGAGTGTTGAGCTATATTAAAGCGAAACGTAGTTCGCGGGCATAGCTAATTTCCATACAGCTAGTTAGCCGCCCATTGTACTATAATTATAATTTATTATAATTATAGCTATAATATTTTTTATAAATCCTTATTTTTATAATGTACAATAAAAAATTTATCTAACTAGTTATACAAGATATTTATATATTAGAAGATAAAACATTATCAAATTCAACATACCAAGTAGCTTAATCAATAATAATTCGTTTGATTACTTTCATATTTGCTACATTACTTTTCCATTTGATTTTACGACCTTTTCGCTTTTTGTTGCAAATTACTAGACATCTAATAATTATTCATTTAATATGGGTGTATTACTCGAATTTATCTGTTGACATAGTATCATTCAGGTCGCGTTCATGTAGATAGATAAATTCACAGCTAAGCTACGAATATTTCATAATGTAGACACAACAATATTTTCCTTAAATCATTCATGACAAAGGTACTGGGTACTGAATATTTTCCCGTGCTCCATACCGAACATCGTATTGTACAGCTACTTCAAATATGAAATGATAATATTATCATTTCATTTTGGTGTATGAACTCAGCACCAATAATATATTTGCGCCACTTTTTTAACAAAAGTGGTAAAAGATAATAACGTAACAATGAGTTGAACTGGAAATAAACATAAGAGAGATGCAAAATACTCGTATAATAAATACCTGTTCGATGCTACTTGTACTCCTGTTTTAAGTTGTAAATGCAATGAACATTTTTGTTACTACCTATAGATTTTGGCTCCTAAAGCTGTAATATAATTTAAAAAAATAAAGTGTATTTTTGATGCACCCCCTTTACGACACCTCGATCAAAAAATAGTTTTCTTTAAATATAATATTTGTCGAATAGCATAAAGAACTTCGTTCTTAACTGGTGTTACACGGCATTTTTAGGTTCAATATGCTTCCATTTAAAAATCTAAATCGATTCTCTAGAAAATTCTCTAAAAATCATTCGCATCGTGTCTCGATCTGTTGTTTTTAAATTACTTAATAATAAATACGCTGTAACGCATTTTTGTAACGTACAGCTCTTGCCGGCTAGCCCCTGTCTCCTCGTCTTCTTTACGATTTCAGGTCTTCAAGCACACGCCTGTGATTACCAGTATGTGGTATCAGGTTTGGTTATTAGGTTTGCGCTTATCTCCGCGAAAAACGACCGGAAGATTCTATTTGGCATATCGCGACACAGACGCGTCACACAGACGGCGGGCTGGCGGGGCGGTCAGTGAGTATTTGAATTCCTTAAATATACTTATATCAGAGAAAAAGAAAATAAAAGACTTTGAAATGACACATTGACGCCGAGAAAAAATATTAGGAAAATTCAAAGAGATATGTATTTCTAATGTATGTGGAAGAGAAAGAAAGTCATAGCAGTGGGGCCACAGGTAGAAGAAAAAAGAATCAAATCACCTATAAGCCTATAACATAAGGCAAAAGGGCGACCAGCATTTATATAAACATAAAAAAAATATCTCATGTAATAAACTAATGGGTTTTATTTAATTCAAAGTTTGTTTCACCGTTTATATTGCATTTTAATAAAATCTTGTCTTTAAAAATATTTTTTATGGAGATCGTGACTGTGTTATTTATTTATTTATTTATTTAACAGGCATACAAAACAGGTAACAATCGTAAACATATACAATAACATATTGAAAACCTTAAGAGCTAGATTGATACCCAAAACTATGTACGCACATCATGACCATCAATGGACACTAAACAATGCTTCAACCATGCTAGCATTGTAAATGCTATAATTTTAACAATATATGTATATGTATATATATATATATACACACATATATATATATGTATACATATACACGGCGCCCCACAACAACCAATAGACAATCGATGCGCTATCCAAAACCAATCACTAAAATCCGTCTACATGCAACGCCACCCAATCCAAAATCCCCATGCATATCATAGTATCATCATCATGTCCATGATGCACATGAAAATCCCGGGCCGAATGACACTACGGGCAAACACAATCCAATAACCAGCTCCTGACAACGCATCGACCACCCACCGGCCACTATGAAACACCGCGCCCATATATATTTTCTTAAAGAATCCTTAGTATAAGACTTTACCTATGTAACAGTTTTCTTAACTATGTATCGAAATTTAATGTGCTTACAAAATATATCAATTTCATTATGAGTATCCGAGAGTTCATTATATGTTCTACACATACGCACCATTGGGTTATAATAAGAGGTATTATTTTTGTAAGTATCAAGAATAAATAATCTTTTCCGAGTACGTGATAAAAGTCGTGTATTAAATTTGATTTGCGAGAGCAACATTGGAGCGTCAAACTCTGAGTGAACAATCTTATGCAGATGAAATAGATCGTGTTGCTTGCGTCGCGTTTTCAAAGAGGTGACATTGAAATACTTAAGTTTATCTAAGTATGAAGTTATCTTGCGACCCTGACCTGATCTATAGGCAGCCATTTTGAGACATTTCCTCTGCACACTTTCTATACTATTAGAATGAATTGCATAGTGAGGAGACCAAATCACACAGCCGTATTCCAGACAACTTCTGACCAGGCTATAGAAAAGAATTATAAAACTATTGATTTTTTTGAAACTTTTTGTTACTCTAGCTATAAAGCCTAGGATCTTTAAGCCTTTCAGTCTTATTGTCTCATAGTGCTCCCTAAATGATAGTTTGTCGTCAAATAAGATGCCCAAATCTTTTACAACTGTAGCTCGATGAAGATTGTGTCCATCTACTAGATAATTGAAAATAATTTTATGTTTTTTTCGATCTAATACTGTTATGTTAACACTAATACTGTTATGAATGATTAATTTTTGAAATATAAATTAATAATTGTACAATAAGATCCTTTTACCAGTTCTTACGAGTTCGGTTTGAGAAAGATCGTCCAATTTCCGATGAAGTCTAGAGTCACTGTTTTATATTCCGACTTTTATTTGCGACTATTCGAACAGTAATTTACATATAATAGGTCAAAATCGCAGCATTAATTTGCATGTAAACATAACAGTCGAATTTAATGAGCTATACATATTCACTTGAACTACTAATGCACCATTGAAAAAAATTCATAATGAATAATTTGGACAAAATGACTAGGTACTAACAGATAATTGAATTAAAATTATCTTTTTATTCGTTCCTAGCTATTTTGTTCGAAATAAATTATATTTTTCCTACTCTATAATATTGCCTAGAGTACACCAAACCTTCTGATAACAGTTAATATTTAAACAAGCAATAAATCGAGGGGTACGTTACACGAGCGTCCGATCGATGTGTTAGGTAAAATTGACAATTTCTATGCAGTAAGAGCCAAAGGTGCGAGGGTCGAGTAATTACAAGAGTCGAGTCAAAGGTGGCCGAGGCCCAAAACAGAGTCAGCGAGGCATGTTTCGTCGAAAATGGCTGCGTAATTTATGACTGCAATATTGATTAAATGGAGGTTTTCGAAGAAATATCCTATTAGGCTTTGTTTCTGTCTTCTTACCTAAGTAGCTTTGCCAATAATAAACAATGCAATTTGAATTAAAATCTTTTAACTGCGAAAATGAATTAGAATTTTGTTTTAGTTGCCAAATACCCTAACTTCAGGAAACAGACACATTTTGTGACATTGAAAAAGTGATCTAAAAAGACTGATTATAATCTAAAAAAATTGAGTGCCAGAAAAAAAATTGGTAGTTGTTTTTCAAAAATTCACAATCTGAGAAAAGATTAGTGTTTGAGCTTCTAGTGTTCCAAAAAAGAAACATAAAACACAATCACATAGGTTATAGAATAAAAATGGCTTGTTAACTCTGTAAGAAACCAAAATGAGCGCATAAAAATTTACTTTCATGTTGACGATTTTGTAATTATAAACAAAGAAAACAACGACAGTGACATAATACGAGTATATTTTTGACAAAAACTATTTTACCGTTTTAGCACAACAGCCGGTAAGTTTATATGATCTATCAGTATTAAAAAGTCAGTTGTACAAAACAGTGATGTTCCCTTCTTGAGTCTCTCAAGACAATTCCAGGCATGCAATTATCAACCATATGTCAATGCAATGCAATACTCGTGAATGAATTGATTTCATGAACTGAACTGGCCTTGTAATTTGCATAAATCAAATCTAAACCAAATCGTTCATAAAAACATTGCAATACACATTCACGCCCTTGAAGGGTTCATTAATTTATTCTTAGTACAGAAAATATCTAACGTTTTCCGATACAAAGCAAGCCTTGAAAGAGGTGTGGGCAATTCATTTCCTGGTACAATTATCCTGAAAATAATGACAGACTTTATTTGTAAAGCTTAAGAAAATTCTTTTTCAATATCTTTTTGTTAAATATTTTCTTTGTCACGAAAATATCAGCACGATTCTCTTTATATTTACATATTCAATAAGGCACTTCTAATAACATAAGTTGAACCACCACTAATATTATGTAATTTGTCATCTACAAGCACGGACCTGAAAAAATCCATGTCTACAAGTAAATCTTGATACGAACTCATTGAACATTGATCTACCAACAAAATGTGCCCTATAGTGGTCCTATAGTATGCACTGACATATACACGGTTATTTTTTTATCACCCTGGAAAATTGAAGGGACGCTTCACGACATGGTATTAGAGTGATTTAAATATGAATAAAAAAATAACTCACTTACTTAATTTTATATTAATTTTCAAAAAAATCCAAAAAATGCTACACTAGTTGAGAGCAGCATTTTTAGAGATTCTTTCATTATTTTTTAAATTTTTTATTTCATTTTTTTATTTTTTATATAATAATGGATGTGTCTTGAAGCATCCCTAAAATTTACCAGGGTGATAAAAAAATTACCATGTATATTGACTGACACTGACATACATTACTTCATATCAGCCAAGAAACGCCCACTGTTCGATATAAACCTTCTCCAAGGATTTCCAAACCAAACGGTTTTGGGCTTCTTGCATCCAGCGTCTTCCCGCGACCTTCACCATATCATCGATGCACCTTATGGGTACCCTACCAATGCTACGTCTCGCGATACGCGACCCCCACTCGAGGACCTTTCAGCCCAATGATCGTCTGACCTGCGAGCGATGTGTCCCACCCACTACTACTTAATATTCATATTTTTTGGGCTTTGTTAGTGTCTAGATCTGCATTTACTTCTTGCGCTTTAAATGACCTTGACCCTTCAGTGCAGCGTCTCAGTTCACTGGTAATAGGCACGTATTGCAGACATTCATAAACGTATTGTCATTGATACATTTTAATCATATTGTCTTGATGTTGGTGCTTAATTTTGTCTTATATTGAATTATCATACATACTCGGGTCGTTTAGTTTATAGAAGGTTATATGTTTTAGCTCATATTTTCCATGACGTGAAATTGACTAGGCTTACAAGCGACTAGCATGACCGTCGACGCTTATTGTTCGAAATTGGCGTTTTATTAATATCATATGGAAAAACTTATTTCATGCGGTGTTATTGTGAAATCTGATCAATCTGGACTATCAGATCATCACTTGATCAAATGGCAAAAGGCTTAAGCCACATAGTGTATCCTGAACCATGATGATTTAAATCCTCATATGACCTCTTTGTTTCACAAAATGTTGGTTCAATTAAAACGGGAAAATAATATGTTTGCTTTTCATAATGAGCTCGTAACGGCCGATCCCTGCAGACGCAACGGCTAGCCCAATTAACTAGTATAATTAGTTGAGAAATGTTGTTTCACCGGACGTCAAATTGTTACTGTGCCTAGTTACAAACTGTCGATGAAATTGTCTGGGGACTTCGACAATTGTGTTTGGTAACAATTTATATCGAATAGTTGGTGAGACGCCGTGAATATAGATTTGCCTTTGCCCAAATTGTACCTAGTACTTTCCAATCTAAGCATAGTGAATTGAAACTCTTATACACATTACGAAGATAAACATGGTATAGGAACGTAACCTATTTAAGTTCCTCTAAAACTGACCATGCGGGTAGGACTGCCCACGCATTCGCTCTCACACACGACCTGACACAATTGGTTACCCAGCACACCAGGGTACCAGATATTATCGGTCAAGCGCCCTCTTTGTTGGACCTTCTGCTGACAAATCGCCCCGACGGATATCAGGTGGTGATTCGAGCTCCACTAGGATCTTCAGATCACTGCCTGGTATCCGTCTCAGTGCCTCAGGCGTCGCGACCGTCGCCTGTGGTTGCAGCACGCCGTCTGTGGCACTATGCGTCAGCAGATTGGGACGGTATGCGGGATTATTACGCATCTGTCCCTTGGAGGCAGCGCTGTTTCAGTGAGATGGATCCGAACTCCTGCGCTACCTCTGTTGCTGACGAGATCAGACTAGGAATGGAATATTATATTCCGCATTCCAATCTCGTCAGTAGAGGGAGACGTAACCTCTGGTTCAATCGCCTCTGCTGTTGAAAACAAACAGCTAGCTTACCGCGCTTGGATCAGAGGTCGAGTTTCTAGGGATCCCAATACTAACCTACTAAAAACAGCCTACAATAATGCCACCAAGTTGTGTAAGAGGGCTTACATTAGAGCGGATGCTCAGCGCATTGCACAAGTGGTTCAGGAACTGCTTGCGCACCCTACGGGTAGCCGTTGTTTCTGGCGCCTGGCCAAAGCTGTGCAATCAAACTTCTGCCAACCCTCGCTGCTACCGCTGAGACATGCCGATGGCTCACTTGCTCATCAGCCGCAGGAGAAAGCCGACCTGGCAAAACTCTTCGCGGCTCATTCCCGTATCGATGACTGTGGTGCACAACCTCCGACACTGTCCCATTGTCGCAGCACTATGCCCGATATCCGCATCAGACAGCGTGATGTGCGGGCGGAGCTACAGTCGATCGATATTCGAAACTATAACCGTCACTTCCATTTTGTGTAAAATCATGGAGAGGATCCTTAACACCCAGCTGATCCGTTACCAGGAAGGTCACTCATTGCTTAATGACCGTTAGTATGGGCTTCGTCCTAAATGGTCAACAGGTGACCTTCTAGCGTTCCTTTTGCACAAATGGGGTGAATCTATCGATAAGCGCGGTGAGTCTGTGGCTATTAGTCTCGACATCGCCAAAGCTTTTGATAGAGTCTGGCACAAGGCTCTCCTTTTCAAGCTTCCGGCATACGGATTACCCTCTCAGTTCTGTACGTGGATTGCCAGCTTCCTCCACGAGCGTAGAATTCGCGTTGTCGTTGACGGCTGCGCTTCGCGGTTCGTGGCAGTGAATGCTGGTGTTCCACAAGGCTCCGTTCTATCCCCAACATTGTTTCTTCTGCATATCAATGACATGCTTTCCTTGGAAAGTATACATTGCTATGCAGACGACAGTACAGTGCATGGGGGATATCACGGAAGCTCAGGGGCTGCTCGTGGTAATATTGATAGGGAGAGGCAGAATCTTATTATTGAGCTCAACAAGACGCTAGACCTCGTCTCCGAATGGGGCTCCAACAATCTTGTTGAGTTCAATGCTAAGAAAACACAGGTGTGCGCGTTCTCGGCGAAAAGGTCACCTTTCCTCCCCCTTCCTTCTCTTCAGGGCACAACCCTTCACACACAGAGTAACATCACCTTGCTCGGAATGAACATTCGCTGCGATCTGAACCCCAGAGACTACATCGAATCCGTTATAACTGCTGCCTCACGGAAACTCGGTGTCTTGAACAAGGTGCGTAGGTATTTTGCGCCGGACCAACTATGCCTGTTGTATAAAACTCAGGTTAGGTCTTGCGTGGAATATTGCTCGCACCTTTGGGATGGCTCCGCTCAGTACCTCCTCGATGCTCTGGACAGATTGCAGCGTCGCGCTATTCGAATCATTGGCGATGTAGAGGCAACTAACATCCTCGAGCCTCTACAACTTCGTCGTGACATCGCCTCTCTTAGCGCCTTTTACCGAATGTTCCATGGGGAATGCTCTGAGGAGCTCTTTAACGTTATCCCTCCCTCTCCATTCCTTAACAGAAACACGCGTAAGGGCCTTCGGAGTCATCCTTACACTGTATCTTCCTTTTCACACCGTACCAAGAAATTCCAAGATTCCTTCTTCTGTGGTTCATCCCACATTTGGAATTCTCTACCTGCGCACGTGTTTCCTCCATCCTACAACATGGGTTCCTTCAAAAGAGGTGTGGAAAAAGCATTTTTTAGGCCGGCAAGGGGCGGGCAGGTAGGATAGTGGATGTCGTCCCTCCTCTATCTGTCAACTCATTTGGGCCTCTTTCACCGCATAACATCAGGCGGGAGGAGGTCATTTGCCGGGCCCTCCTTAAAAAAAATGTCTTAATGTTTATATTTACAAAGCTATCAACATTATTTTATTTGATACAGTTGTTTCGCTTTGAACCAGTTTAAAAACACTGTTTTTACTTTCCAATCTCACGCTAATAATATGTGCTTTTTGTAGCACCGCAACATGCTGACTAGACGGTTAGATCCAGGCGCTTATTAATTTAAATTTTTAGGTAAGATTCCTTAAGCAGTCATATATCTAATTACATCTACTTATGTAACGTTAAAGGGAAAAAGGTAGCATATTTTAACTTAAAAAATAGTATTTCGGTAAATATCAAGGTAAAGTTATTGATTGATTATAATGTAGTATTCAATTAGATCAGTGATTCTTAACCGGTGATCCTTGGACCACTGGTGGTCCTTGGAAGCAGCCGAAGTGGGCCGCGAAGTCATCCGAATAATAATATTATAGATATAACAAACAACACTTTAATTCATATGCTCTATATTTATCTAGAGTTTGTGGTCCATGGCTAGGTAGATATGTGTAAAATGGTCACTCGTCACTTAAAGGTTAAGAACCACTCAATGAGATAGTTGAGTCAACGGCTGGTCAACGGCATGCAGGATGGAAAATACGACAGATGTGTTGTAGGAAGCGCATATTTTCATGAATTTTAAAACACGTAAACTCGTAGTCTCGCTGTGACCTAACTTTCACCACCGGTAGCTTAAACTTTTTTTTCAAGCTTTCATTCAAGCATATATGCAAAGCAACTGTTTCTGTGATATTAATGCATGTTATAGATAGCTAGATTTATAACTACTATCTTATTATTACTAGTAAGCTGTCAAATGAGCAAAATTATTTTAACATCTGACTTTTAACATGATTTTGTAAAAAGTCTTTATTTTTAATATCACATCACTAATGCCAACTTCGATTTTTTTCTTTAAAGCTTTACGATCAACATGTGGCTACTTGAATAATTTGTTTTTTCAAGATTTATCAAACGATAATTATATAATAAGTAGGGGATTTGACCATGTAAGCAATAGAACCAGAAACCTTTTTTTTTGTTATTGTCCGTCCGTCCGTGAACATACCTTCTAGGTATGCTTAGGTTCAGAGAAGTGTTCGATTTAGCAGCTTATTTTTGAGCAGTTTTTTTACACTCTCCTAATATACACAAATATATTAAAGCACTTTTAAAGCAGCAGTCACAAATTGTTGAAAATATAACACTATTTTTATGACAAACATATTCATTTTCTGTGGCCAATACATTTTTCGATTAGTTTAATTAGCAAAAATCGCATTATTTTCTAAGTTTTGGAATTTGTTGATTTGTTTATAACCAGCCTCTACGAGTTCAATGCAACACAATATTTCTAAGTTTCGATGTTCGCGAACACGAAAGCATATGAGACAAGACTCGCATCCAAATAATCGTGATCTGATATAAGTTTCACGGAACGACAAGTTATAAACTATGTTTTAGTTTCCAACCAACTCTAAGTTGATCTGAAATTTCGTCTCTAGACCGTTAGGGAAAATTCACAAGTATCGCGATTTCTATTATAACATATACATGAGAATCGAAGTGCCGCAGTGTATCTTTTGTAACAAAGTTAACACTTCTCGATTTTTTTTCACAAAAGGCAAAAGGCGTAACGATATAATTTTTAATTTAGTACTGTACTTACTTATTTTAAATTCTCTTTATTATTCCAGGGATAACGTTAACATTGCATAGACTTTGCGGAGACGTGAGGTCATATCGAACTTTCCGATGTTGACGCCGTCAAGAGAAACATGATAGTTGGACTACCATCTATTCTACTTCGGTTAGAACAGTATCGCGAAATCTGTAGTAGTGTAATTTCCTGGTTAATGAACGCCTTGGACATGTCACAAAATCATTATGTTGTATTAACTCAACACCAGCATCGGTTGTTGAGCGACTCCTTCTAACACCAAATGTTTAAAAATGAAGCTTATTCCTGTTAATATAGCTTTGCATTGGCTCCAAAAATATTTTTTCAAAGACTAATAAAAGTACGTAGCAGAGAAATAGGTCTAAATTAAAATCTACTGGGGTCTGAGGTGCTACCAGATTTATTTAATAGAATAATTTTACTCAGTTTCATTAGATAAGGAAACAAACCCCAATTAGTGCAATCATTAAAAATACTTAGACCTAATGTTTCTATTAAGATTTGGACACATCTGCAGAACTGCCCCATAGATTTACGTTTTTTTTTATTCAGACTTTTAGACTTTATTAAATCGTTTGCAATAATATGATCATATTTAAAGAAGAATTAATTGTGCCAACATATCAGGATAAGAAACAGTGCTGCTAAAATGTATATTGGATTATTGCAACAAGCAGAAGTAATTTATTATTGCAATATGCAAAATTACTTAATGCCAGGTGCATAATCTGCCAGACCAGACAAAAATGATACTGTATGTATAAAATTTTACAGTGAGAGCAATAAGGTCACGTGAATTGACAAACATGTTTTTAGGGTTACCCTTCGTTGTTCGTCCGTCCATATGTGTGTCTGTCTTTTTTCTTCACCCCTCCAGGATAAACCAGTCCTAACTTAAATATATTTAAAAAAATTTCTTCGCCAAAACCAATAACAGAAGTGCCGTACTTAACACAGTTTTACGACGAAATGTTACGGTATGGCTACAAAATTGATAACCGACAGCGGAATGAATGATAGTATCGTATATATGATTGAGGATCATTGTTTTGTGCTCAGGATTGAGTTAAAGAGTCAATCCATCACCGCGGCCACAGCGCGAGCTAGTTCTCTAACTTTTTCCACTTGTTAGTTCCCCTTGAACATTGTTGCCAAATTTGTAAACAACGTTTTTATTCGGCATGTTTGATTATTTTCTTTTGTATCGTTATATCGTTTGGGGTTGTGTTCAGAGAAAAGTTTTAGTCAACTACACTCAGGGACAAATTTACAGGAGCACTACACGTTTTACATAGATTCAAGCTACTTAACAACATCATATCGATGTGTGATTGACCTTTAATGCGTTTGTTTGATTGTTATCCAGGATTCATGACCAAGGCCATAACGGATAGTGACAAAATTTCCCTATTTGTGGCCTGGAGAAGAACGGTAACTTTTAATGGTGGTCTTTTTTATCACAATCGTGCAACTGGTTTCCGCGGTGAATGTTTTTTTGTAGCGAATCCGATGGCTAGAAAGCTGGTAAAACTAAAGTATGGTTTCGTATGCTGAAATACACAGCGTTATCAAAACTAGATGTGAATTTTTATCGTTCCTCTAAAATTTGTTCCTGAGTGTATATACATGAGTTACCACTCCAGTATAACTCTTGAATACCTATCGCAATTATCTCTTGGTGCCTGGGCTTAAACGTAACCTCTTCTTCTGAGTGCTTATCTCGGCCAATGGCAGGTTTCAATATTCTATCTGTGGATTTGGTTACTAGCGATAGGCATTAGCTCTATACAAAATACGTCAAAATTCTATCTCCAGTAAGCAAATCCACAGATAGATAAGACATTGAAACCGGTCCTAGAGACCTTCACTTATCTCATTTCGTGAAATAATCCCCTATGTTTTCGATATGGATATTCTTATATCTGTGCTTGTAAAAGTAACGATCAAGTTTGTTTACGTATGATTCCCAAGTAGACCTATTTTACGGGTTACATTATTTGGTGAATAGCATTTTATACACAAGCCATTCGAAAAATACTAAATACGTTTGTTTTGTGATCTCACCTGATAGTGACAAACAGGCAGCTTCACAAAGGTTTATTAAGGCCCGATTTCACCAAAGTCAGATAAGTTTTATACCAAGGATTAAGTTATGAGTTAGATAGGTCAATTTTAATTTCACCAAATACTTGTACTTAGAATAAAGCCGTTATCCGAGAATAGGTTTTATACCGTCGAATTTGACGGCATAACAGATTTAATACTAGGATAAATAAGAAAGATGGCGTCTAATGAACAGCTGATTGGCAAGCTGTCTAAAGTGACAGTAGTCGTCGTAACTGACGTATAATCCTACTAGTTTAAAAAACAGCTAATTGGCTATGTGATTTACGGAGAGAATGTACTATTTAATCTCGTAGCATTATCATTCATTCGTTCACATAGATAAAATAAAACTCTATTTGGAAGAATAGTTAAACCAAATGTGGTGAAATCACGGTGAAACGTAAAATGGGTTATCCGAGAATAAATGTAGAGTATAAATTTATCCACGGTATAGTTATTCTAGTTTTGAGTTCCTGTTGGTGAAATCGGGCCTAAATGTGACGCTTTATTAAAGTTGATGCTGTCACGTTCATCTAGATATTGACAGTGCAAGAGAACAATAAACTCAAAGGAACATTAAATTAAAATTAATGTTTCTATAACAGCCTGATAAGGCTGTAAAGGCTTGAATTCCGTAACCACATAGAAATTGGCTATCATAAGGTGCCATGTCCTCCTTTACATTTACATATTAGGACACAGTAAATCTCAAGATTTCAATTCAGTCATTAGCGGCATATATTATATAAAATATTTCAAGCTTTTCACCGTAAGCAAAATCATTTGAAAATACCTATTCGATAAATAAGGTTGGTACAGCAAAGTACCTACAGCAAGTTGATACTATCATTAAAACTTCGAAACCTCATTGAATAACGAAACTGATCATATTTTGGATGAACCAAATACAAAGGATGAAAAGATGAAATAGCGATGAAAAGTTTATTCCATTATTAATTAACAGACAAGGTTTTAAAGTTTCTTATTTCATAATTTTATAGGTTTGGTGTAAAGTTTCGTGACGTTGTCACGTCATTTGTGTAATCTAATGCTGCTTTCAGTATTTTCATTAAACAGGTATATGAGCATCAACAAGGCTACATTACTATGGATCTGAACTAGAAACCTAAGTGTAGTTGATTCTTACCCACACCTATAAATTATTGGTTAAAGTTTGGAAGAAACTTCAACCAATAAATTGTCATGATGTTGCCTTTAGACGTTTTATTTATATTTATGTTTGAGTTACTTATTTTCTCATATTGTTTTGATTGCGCTATCCATTTTTTTTTCCAAAACAATAGAGAATTTTTTTTTTTAAAAAAAAACGTCACCCCACACTAGGATTTTCTCCTGTGTCGTGGGTGCAGTTACAAACATAGAAATATCACATGCACATTCGCCCAGACCGGAACAAATTTCTGTAGGACATACAAAATATTTGTCCCGTACGGGAATCGAACCCGCAACCCGTTGCGCAGTAGGCGATCACTCGACCTCTGCGCTAACCGTGTCGTCAACTGTGTATAAGTACTATCGCTGTATCCGAAAATCTTTTGTCCATAGACTAATATATACACCAGCATATTCTAAGTCTATGCTTTTGTCGCTTGAATTGTGAAATATGATGACATTATAGGTCATCATCATCATCATCAACAGCTCATATACGTCCCTACCGAGGGGCTCGAGCCTACCCTCAACTAGAGCGATTAGGCCTTAGTCAACCACGCTGGCCAAGCGCGGGTTGGTCGACTTCATACACAACCTGTAAAGAAATTCTTTCTTCACAGGTGTGTGCAGGGTTTCACGATGTTTTTTCTCTTCAAAAGCGTCGAATAAACGTACTTATGAATTCAATATTTGAAAACACATTGCTACGTGGCGGGGTTCGAACCGATAACTGCCGATTGGAAGGCGACGGCCTTACGCACGACGCCATCGACGCCGTGACATAGGTATCTATAATTAATTGTCGTTATTTACGTAGTTACGTAATTGGCTCTTATTTTATTTTAGGTATTATAGTTATTTATTTTAGGTATTATAGTTATTTTATTTTAAGTATTATATAAATGCTATCAATACATATTGCTCACCATTGATGCATTCACTACAAAATAAAAAAAACATTATTCTCAAAACAGATGAATCCCATTAATAGTAAGTATGCTAAGAATATTTTTATTTATATAATCATACTTCTGTGAATTTTACCATAACATAATCATAATTCAAATATTTTAATAAAAAGCATTTTTCCATTAAAAACAGATCTAACAAAAGCCCTGAACCGTCTTACATCTCTAAATTGTGTTGGGTTTTCACTCTGACATTCAATGATAATAAGTTTTTTATTGATTTGGATAGCTAAATTAAATAAACCTTCAGAGACCAAAAGGCAGAAAAAGAAATTATTTTTTTCTGAAAATTGGTAATGTCTTTATCTTATAATTTAAAAAAAAAAACAAAAACAATGGTCTTTATACATCCATCAAAGCTGACTTCTTAAAAGATTACGACTTCATAAATCAATATTTACTCGGGCATATGCGTAAAGCTCACAAAAAATTATAACCGCCCACACTTCTTATAATCAATCAATGCCCAAAACCTTTCAACAATTCAATGAAGTATCACCAATTCATCATAAATAATAGCTGCAAAATTTTGAAATAACTCTATGTTAAAGTAAAAATAATTATTTATCATTACGTTATGTTCAATGATTTATTTACGCATTCCAAACCTCTCCCGCAAGTAATAATGTTGGTCGTTGCACATGACAATTCTTTCATGTCTGTTCAACCGTCGCAATCCGAAGCACTTTGAATGGTGCAGCAGTGAAAATAATCGCTATAGTAAAACACAATCGTTGACTGGAAGGGTGCCAAGCCGTCGTCCGACGTTTCCTATGTGTTTCGGTCGGGGAATTAACAATTTGCCATGCAATCGACAACGGCCGAGGTACCTGTCAATGCCGGCTCGAGATAAATGATACGTTCAATTGAATCTTCGCAAGCTCTGAGCTCTGTAATTGGAAACGCGAAAATAGAAAGCATGGTTATCGCTTCCACGTTCAGGTCATCAGGCACGAATACCTTTTGTATTCGTGAAATACGGCAACAGTCATTTCTGCGTGGCTCTTTTGTTGGCGTCAATTTTACGTATGAATCGGTTTACGTAATCCGATTATTTTATTTATTCTCTTGATCCGTTTCAATGTCAGCAACAATTTTTGTTTAGCAAAGGGCAGAATGATAAACCATGACTTATACTGATTTCGATTGTGAATGTTGGCCATAAATACTGTTACATAAAAACATTTCCTTTTTTTTTAACTTTTTAGTTATTTTGAATTTGGAACACGTAAATTATTTTAAAAAGTTCTTTCGATTTTGCGCAATTTCACATGAAGACGATTTCTTCCGTTTCTTCCCCACTGCTCAACTCGGTTGCTCAACTCAGTAAAGTTGAGCAATGGGTAATACCCACGGCTCAACTGGTAATTGCTCAACTATGAGTAGTTGAGCAGTGGGTAATAATTACAATATGGAATGGGGTGTTAAAGAAAATAGGATTGCAGTGATCGCCTTGCACAAAGTGGGTATGGAGCCGTAGGTCGGTCATATTCCAGATACTTCAAAAGCTTGGTATCAGCCGTATGTTCGTATATCGTACTATCAACAGATACAACAACACTTCGTCTGTCGAAGACCAGAAAAGATCGGGACGGCCGCGTGCTGTTGGCACTACAAAGGCTGTAAATGCTGTTAAAGCCAGAATTCGTCGAAACCCCAATAGGAAGCAAAAAATCTTATCGCGAGAAATTAAGATTCCCGCTAGGACTCTGTCGCGTATTATAAAACAAGACCTGAAGCTCGGTGCTTATCGTCGATATACAGGACATGCCCTAAATCAATCTTTACAATTAAAGGGAGTGGATCGATCAAAACGCATTCTGTCGCGATACGCAGGTGAAAGGTACAGAAATATCCTCTTTACCGATGAAAAAAATTGCACGATTGAAGAACACTACAATAAGCAAAATGATAAAGTGTACGCCCACAGTTCTAAAGAAGCTGCTCAAGTGGTCGGAAAGGTACAACGTGGTCATCATCCTGCGTCAGTGATGGTTTGGTGGGGCGTGTCTTATCAAGGAGTCACAAAACTACATTTTTGTGAAAAAGGAGTGAAAACTTCAGCCAAAGTGTATCAAGATACAGTCTTGGATCATGTTGTGAAACCTCTCAGCAATACACTTTTTAAAAATATACCGTGGACTTCCCATCAGGACTCTGCACCTGGTCACAAGGCACGAACTACCCAAGCCTGGCTTGAAACAAAAAACAAGACAACTTAAACAGTATTACAGCCTACTATAGTCTGTGGACTGAACATTGTTTAAAAATTGTTACTAGGTACTAGCCCTGTCATCATCAGACAAAAAAAAAACAAGAAAGGAAAATTAAAATAAATAAAAACCTTTTAATGGTCTCTATAGTATTTTGTGTGGTGTCTGCAGTTGCTTTGAGACCTATTTACTTTAAGTACTACCTAGTTTTAATTAAAATATTACAATTACAAATTGTCAATAGTAGTTATTATTAAGCATATTGAACTTTTATCTTTTTGCCTTGCCACGATCAACTGGACAAATTATTGCCGACCGGCCAGTCGTTCACAGTTGACCGTTTGGCCCACCCTGCTATATGGAGCAGTGCAGTAGTTCCGTTGCGTAGTTATAAACATTTTAATCAATTTGACTAACTTCTGCTTCTCTGTTTTTTTTGCTTTCGGTATAGACAAACTCATTCTTGACCAAAACAAGTATTATGTCAAAGTTGTTTTCATAAAAAAGCAATAAGTGGTTCCTAAGATAGTTTTCCCTTATCTTCAACGGTTTAGAATTTTCTCATAATGACCCAGTAAAAAAAACACTGTCCATCCATATGAATTATAAAATACAAAATCACATAGTCCCTATATTTCTTGTCTTAGCTTTCATAATTTAAACTCACAGCAAAACTTTTCCCCTCAGTTCACTTGGCTTAAAATTTAAGCTGAATTTTCTTCTTCCGTATTTTTTGGTTCAACGTGGTCTTAAAAAGTTATATGTACAGCGTCAAATGTCAAACGCTTGTTCTGTTTTCTTAGAAAACATTTTTGTAACTTTTGGTTGGTACTTCACAATATCTTGTATCTTTTCCTTATTTCCTGTCCATTATTATTTGTTTAGATATTACGATAATATATTTTTTAATGAACTAGGACACGCTTTCTTTTTGTGTTTTGATGATAATGCACTTATGTAAAGAAAATATTAATTTTGAGGATGGTATCGGATCAAAACTTAAATATAAAACTACTAGAGACTAACATACCCATACAACGGTGCCGCTAGTTGCTAGATGACGCGCTATCCTACACTTGGTTAACTACGAGACGCCAGGAATAGAAAGGCGGGGTGGGATATTCGTCGACTGCCGCGCACCCACGTTGAACGTCATCTATGACATTTGTGTCCAGTTGGCGAAAACTTAAAAGTGATTTAATTAAAGTTTCACCATCTGGACACGCGTCAAAATGTAGGCGTGTCCAGATGGCGAAATAATAAGTGGTACTAATTTTGAGTTTCACCAACTGGACACACGTGTCCAGTTTTTCGTGTCGAGTTGGTGAATAACTGCTTACCCGTGCATGGTACTACCGTTGGTACTACTGGTAGTACCACGGATAATTTTTTTTGCCCTTGATACTACTCACGTGTCCGGTAGTACTACGGGTGATTACTTTTGCCCGTGGTACTAATAATTATTTTTGACATTAAAAGAACACCATGTGGATAATTATCAGTTATAATATTTTTTAGATTTTAAAGAAATTAAGCTTTATTAAAAATATTTTTAAAGCAACTTCAACTAAACTTTTCAATTGCGAGTTATAGTGTAATTTCATTTTTTTAGCCGACTTCACAAAAAGGGGGACTTTATCATTTCGATTGTGTTTTTTTTTTACGTTTGCTACCTCTCATAACTCTGTCATTGATTAACTGATTTGGAAAATTCTTTTTTTTTTGAAGAATTACAAGCTTTAAATGGCGGTGGGCAGGACACATCAATCACATGACTGACGGTCATCAGGGCGGAAAGGTCCTCGAGTGGCGGCCACGTTCCGGGAGACGCAGCGTTGGTAGGCCTCCCACAAAGTGGACCGACGATCTAGTGATGGTCTCGGAAAGCCGCTGAATGCGGGAGGCGCTGAACCAGGTTTGGAGACTTCTGCGAAGGCCTACATCCAATAGTGGGCGTCTTCCAGCCATGAAAATATGATGATGATGCAATAATATAAATTTTTGTCAACAATTGGATGACCCTGCCTTTCACCATACAGTCTTGTAGTACAGCAAAGAGCAGAGCTTTAAAATACAGTCATTATACAGGGTGTAACTGAACACCCCAATAACATTTAAAGGTATGTATCAATCAGAAGTAGAGATTCTGTAGGAAAAATATTTGGGCTAACAAACCTACTTTTTTCCCATACAAACTAAATAAATTATTTTTTTGGTAATCAGTGCCGACAGCCCTACGTAAGCGTACGATTAATACTACGTCACGTCTGTCACGTGTCATTTTGTGTTTAAATTTCTTTTGTGTTAAGAGCTGATTATGGTTGCCACTTGAAAGTTTTTGGTTTCAGTTTAAATTCAAATAACTCTGAAAGTATTGGGGTTCCAGGTCTCAGACAAGCACCGAAGGTCCATTTAGTATTTAACTTAAATGCCCCTTAAATGCTATTGGGGTGTTCAGTTACACCCGGTATATATTTGAAATAAAAATAAAATTGTTTTATTGTGAGGAATAATATTTCATGTAAAAGTAATCAATGATTAATATGTATATACTTATTAGTCTAAAGTTCTTGCCCCTACCCTTTTTGACAGCATAGCAAGGCAACATCCCTCAAAGTATGTTCGAGTTTAGTTGTAATTATTAATTATTTTATAATTAATAACGAAAACTTCTGACAACTTCGAAACAGAACTTTAATTGAATAATTAAAACTTCATTTCGCATAAGTATATTCGTAGGCACCCAATTTCTCATTGTGATTACTTTTATTTAAAGTACTGTGTTTGCTTTAAGCAGTTCTACTCGTAAATCCGAGGAAATACGAGATACCTATAGTAACTCTATGCTATTAGCAGCTTCCCGTGATTTTAGCCGCGCACTAATCCGGCAGGAATTTTGGGATAGAAAGCTTATGTTAGTTTTGAATAATGTAATAATTATTTTGTTGGTTTAGTATTTATACCATGTACGGGAATCGAACACAGAAAAACGTAGTTCTCGGACAAAAGCAATTTCTCATGCAAACTTTCGCGCCTGGCTTTAAAGCTCGGTGAAGTTTCAAAAAACTTATATACTTTTATCTGAACAGTAAAATTATTGTTTTCTTCAACATGGTAGTTGAGTTGAGGAATGTATCATAACTTCATTCATCACCATTATCATCACAAACCTTTTTTTTCGAGGGGAATGCGTGACCGCACCGTACTCGCCGTTGACTAGACGACGAGCGTGTGACGGGCTCTCCCGGCAGAGTGCCGGGCCTAACCACTAAACCCCCCTGTGTTTTCCCTGCCCTTATGGGCGCGCGTGATAGGGTCCATACTGCGACTTATCATCACACACCTGTAGATCTACTTTGTTTCTCCGAAACTTTCGTCAACGAACGAAGATCAAACGAAATTTCCTAAGTGTCTCTACTCTATTTTACTTTCACATACACACAATAATTTGTTTTTATAAACAACTTTCGTGAGCGAATGGAATGAGTAAAATAAGGTGGATGGGGTTTCAGGGGTCAATAGAGTGAAACAAAATATGAGAGGAATGGAGTGAGACCATTACCGTAAATGGGGTGGATAGGGTGTCCGGGGTCAATAGAGTGAAGCGACCCTTTTTCTGTGCTATTTTCTCGTTAGTTTGTAAGACAATAGTAAATTAATTATAGCCATTCGAAAAAATGAGCATCCAGACAGACTGAATAATAAGAGTTAGCATATTTGACATCGAAATATGCTAAACATGGCAACAAATTTCAAAACCTGCCCTATCCACCTCATTTACATAATCTCAAATGTTTTTGTTAAAATGAAAACAATCACGATTTCTTAGAATTTGAGTTTGTATAAAATAAAATTTCCATAAGTGGTTTAGCAATGTTTTCGAGTGTTTTTTTTATGGTCCGCTATTGCGAAACATTTCTTAGAAAGGAATGTTTCAGTCGCAGTTACATTTTGTTTGTTTATTTATATTCAAGTTAAGTATTCTCAATTGTAAGTAAGAATCTTATTAGTAGGTAGTTATCAATTTATATTTTGAGCTGTGATGTAAATAATATTGATGATCACTAATTTTAGATTAAAATGACAAGCTCCGTTACCCCATAGCAAATCGATGCTCTTCTTAATTATTAATTTTAATTCTCAAATAATATTCAACTGAGTGCAATTTTGTATAAAATCCTGAGTTAGGAATTGAATCTAAATTAAAATTATTTCTGAAGCAACGTGATCTTTCTACGCTCTTTACACTCCTCTCGCAAAGCAGCTTCAAGCAAAAGTATTCCAGCAGCAATTTCACATTCACTTACTTACAAACTCTCAATTACAAAACATCATCATCATCACAGCTCATATACGTCCCCACCGAGGGGCTCGAGCCTACCCTATGCTAGGGTGATTAGGCCTTAGTCAACCATGCTGGCCCAGTGCGGATTGGTCGACTACACCATCATCATTGAATTTTTTCGCCGATGTCATTGACGTATCCGATGTACACAAGTTGCCTCACGATGTTTTCCTTCACCGTAGGAGCGTCAGACAAATGTACATAATATGAAGGCCGAAACGAAAAACACATTGGTACGTGACGGTCTCGAACTCCGGACCTTCCGATTGGAAGGCAAGTGCCGAGTGCACAGTGCCACCGACAATTACAAATATCAAAGGTAACTTTTGTGTTCGTTGATTTGAGGTTAAAATTCCGAAAAAAACCTGTCAATTTCAACTCTTCGTTTGGAACTATCGTAAACTAATTTAGGTTTGGAGAATATGTCTGTCAAACTATTTCCGGTCGCACGAATATTCATTTTTCGTAGAAATAGAGTAGACCTCCTGGCCTTATCTCACACATGCGGGATCGGTCCAAGACGTTTTTTTTCCATTTGTGTTTGTCTTACGTCATCTCAGTAGGTATATACAACATATCCATGAGAGTTATAATTTATTCTCAACATAAACATGCTGACCGATTACACTGAAAAAAATATTTGTCTAATAAGGGTTTATTTTTTCTAGAAACAAGTTTAATATTTTTTTCACTTACATTATATTTTTTTCAAGGCAAGCGATGCATGATCCACTTCCATGCTGTCGCAAGTGTTCATGGGCGACGATGACCACTTACCGTCGGGTGCCTCGTCTGCTCTTTCGCTGCCTTTGATGGCATACAAAATAAGATTTTTTTATCCTCGAAAACGGATTATTGAACGCCTAACTGATGAATTTCGGAGATAGCCACTTATCTGTGATTAAGGATTCCGCGTGAAACTCGCTTTCATCTTCGGCATTAGCGCCATGAATGAAAGAAATATCACGAATCACTCATTCCTCTTCAATCGATTGTAATATATTTATTATAAAGCAATTTTGTATATAACTTGCTATTCCGTTATAGATACTCTGAGAGTATCCAATTTGTTTACTTTTGGCAAAAGAAACTTAATATGTGTAGTTTTCTAAAGGCTCAGTGATATTTTTATGTTGTAAACAAACCATTACAAATTTTTTGTTAAGCCTTGTTTCAACTATATCTCAAAATTAAAGCACTAAATTATTAACATTTTACTAAGCAGATATGTCACTATTCTCATTGAATCAATTCAATATTTTCATAAGGATAATAATACTGTACTGTACTGTACTTTATAAAGCTGGATCTATATATAAAGCTCGAATATAGGTCGTAAAATCTAAGTGTTGTTTTAGGAGCTTAGTGACAGCATCAAGCTACAAAAAAATTTTTACACACTACTGTTTCACACAGTCATGAAAATATTAAAGAAATAAAATTTGTAAAAGGTTAGGTATAATTAGTTATTTAACTCCATTTGAATATTTTTGTTAAATTTCGTTACTTCAATCATAAAATGACAATTACTCAAGGACGAGGAAAGTTTATTTAAGTATATGGGATGGTATATATATGGTAAAGGTATGTAGGTATATGTAGCATACATATACTTTACCTATACCATATTATAAATTATTTAAAGCAGACAATGATTTTAGAAAATGTATTAGACCATTTAAAGTAATCGTGTAATTCTGAGTTACCCAATATGGCTTTATTAAAGGAAAGTACTAAATTGCATAAATGTGATGTCGGGCGGGTCGTTAGTAGGTAATATAAATTAATTCAAATCTAATAACCAGCCCAGTGATTATACTTACTGGTAAAATGTTTGTTACATCTGAAACGTCAATTTGACAATGACAATACTTTTTTTACAAAAATATTTTTAAACTAACTTTCCGCCTTCGGCTTCGCCCGCGTTATTTTTGTTTTTCCGTGGGAATTTTATATTGGGATAAAAATTACCCTATGTCCTTCCTCTGGTCTCGAACTATCCTTAAACCAACTTTCATCAAAATCGGTTCAGTAGTTTCGAAGCCTATTCAATACAAACAAACAAACAAACAATCAAATCTTTCCTCTTTATAATATTAGTAAGTATAGAAGTATAGATTAGAAATCAGATATAAAAATCGTAATCGATGTTAAGCATTAAATTGATCGATCTCAAATCGATTTTTTTAACTAAAAAAAAGAATTATTATACTAAGGCTTTGCCATAGTATACAGTACAGTGAATGCTGTTTTTTCAACTCTTTTTTACTCTGAACTCGACTTGCTTTTAAAATGGATTCCGATACCGCTCGGAGTGAGGACCCGGCTATACTCTTGACACAACCTGCTTCTTTTGTTGAAACCTCCTCAGTATCAGTACCCCCACTGACTTACCCCACTGTTTATTACAATTTCTGAAATTTGGTTTATTGATAAAACCTAGCCAATTCAAATGCTGAACTTGAATTACATCCCAGGTGAAATAAATGCATAGTGTACCTAAATAATTGTCTGTAAATTATCAGTCTGAACTTGACACCCAAAAAGATATCAATTCTTTTGTCGGTGAAGTGGACAACGCATATTCTATATATTGAACTTGGCTTTCATTTTACATTTATAGTTTTAATGGGATGAATATTGCAGGAACAATCTTTGAATGCAAGCCGTAGGTGATTCTCAAGGGGAGGGAAACTCATGTCTTGGGGTTTTTACGAGGGGTGTAACGAGGTGCTATTTGCGACTCGTAATGTACTCGCATACTTGAATTGGATATCAATGTTCTATAGAAAATCGCGTGAGGGAAGCCAAACGTTCCTAGCCTAACGTTGGCTACTGCGTTTCGGGGCATTTCATATATAACTTACTATTATCCCAACTGTCTCGACCAGCCTACGTTGTCTATCTTGGTTTCTATCTCTTTCTCTTAGTACAGGTAAGACGTCATCGCGCGGGGGCCTCGGTGGTCAGGATTATGAAATAAATTAATTAGTACGTGTCCGCCATTTTACGTGTGTGTTTGTTGTGATTTGATTAGTGAGTGAGATTTCAAATCGTGTCGGTATTTGTTTGATTTTGTATTGTGGTCTTACATATTTCTTGGCTGTGGTAAGATTTTTTTGCTAAAATGGCTTTAATGCATATTGAATGTTTGACTGACTAGGTACCTACTTGCTTAGTTCTTTGTTTCCCAAACGTAGGCTATTTGTATACCCCTAGATGATAAGGGTGGCCCCTTAGAATAATAATGGTGGCCCTCTCCAAAAATGTTTGAGTACTGACCTTTATTAAAGTGAAACGTAGCTCGCAGGCACAACTAGTACTAATTATAGTGTTAGCGCCACCTATTGGCAATATACAAACAATAAGTACCTACCTCTTCCTTCAACGATACCCGCACCTGAGACGGCGACGACAGCGCCGCGATACGAACTTCTTACCAAGATACTCCGGCGCCGCGAGAACGTCGTTTTCAATTTTTAATATGTTATAATTCGCCTATTCCGCTAATCCGCTTAAGGCGCATAGTAGGGTCAATCATAAAAAATCACTGCAGAAAAAACCGGTTCTCTTCATAAATATTGAATAAAAAAATCTTTCGAAAAGATAATATGTTATTATTAAACGCATTCTTTAGGATGCTCTTTTAAATTTTTTGATAAATTATTTAAAACTTGGTTAAAATGTGACCCAAACATGCCTCGATTTTAAAACTTTAAACCTAATGGCGTCGTAAATATTAGGTTAAATCATATACTTTCGATTTCAATAAATAAAGTGAACAATATTCTAGCGGATGGTCTTTTTAGATTTTTCTTATTCGCCTTTATTAATTTTTAATTGAAATAATTCATCTTACGCGTAAAGGTTTGCATTAATATTCTCCTCACTCTCACTCACTCACTCTTATGTAATCAGTGCGGGACGATCGACGCAAGATTATTGGGAGCACTATGCGCCTTAATTCACCCGCTCCGAGGCAAACCCATCTCACGGTTCGCGTGTGCAAGTTTAACCCGGTGAATTCCGCGTAGAAATAGTGTGTAACGTTGCTGACGCTTTGACTGGACATCGGAGGAGCCTCTGCAGCCGCTGAACCAGTCACCAGCATCAAGAGGAACATCCAACCAGGTGCCTTCCTTCTATTCTTACCCCCTCCGAATTTACTTCACATGAACAGTATTTTTACCGCATCACACCTCCAGTTAAATTTGTTCAGTGACGTGACCATATAGTAACAAGTAACTTTTAATCAATAACTTGAAATTCAACAACAAATAAAATTGGAAACCAAAATAATGATAGATTAATGTTATGTTAATAATTTAAAAATAAAACCTGAAGTTTACCAAAGAACGTACGAGATCGACGAATACCGAGATTCTGCGGGGCTGAAGGAAGGTGGAACCATCGAAACTACATTTTTGAGCCGAAACTGGCCGAAACCGAAGCCTTCGGTCGGTCTTTAGTTAATCACAAATATTATAACACTATCAGATTTAGTAATATTTTCTTCAAATTGGTAAATTTTAAAAACTTCCGATATTTTGTTCTAAGCATTAAGGGCCCACCATCCGCGCGAGCCCGAGCTAGTTTAGGTAAATTTCTCTAGTCTCTGTTTGTGTGCGTCGCTCACGCACACAAGCGCACTCGGTCGCGCAATCGGTACGGCGCCGCCTAGCAAAATATCGTAGATGTTAATTTTGAATTTAATAGGTGTTTATTATTTACTCTGTTATACTATAGTAAATACAGGGATGTGTTTGATCAACTTTTATTTTTACAAGCTTTTATTTAGCTTGCACTGTATGTATGTATGTAGATTTGACCACTTCTCGGTTTTCGATTCGGCTGAAATTTTGCACATAATAATATGTATATCGTGACAATGCAATACTCGTATTATGATAACATAGAGCTGATCTGATGAAGGAACTGGACGGTGGCCATAGGAACTCCTTAATAAAACGACGCAACCTCATCGAGTTTGGGCTCGTTCGATTCATATTGACGAGTACTTTGGTCCTATTTGTTAACCAGGGTCTGATGCTGGAGCTGGGAGGTGGCCATAGGACCTCCGCAATAAAACGACATAACCCTATCGAGTTTGGGCTCGTTTGATTCGTAATGACGAGTACTTTGGTCCTATATGGTAACCAGGGTCTGATGCTGGAGCTGGAAGGTGGCCATAGGACCTCCGCAATAAACGACATAACCCTATCGAGTTTGGGCTCGTTTGATTCGTAATGACGAGTACTTTGGTCCTATATGGTAACCAGGGTCTGATGCTGGAGCTGGAAGGTGGCCATAGGACCTCCGCAATAAAACGACATAACCCTATCGAGTTTGGGCTCGTTTGATTCGTAATGACGAGGACTTTGGTTCTATATCGTAACCAGGGTCTGATGCTGGAGCTGGAAGGTGGCCATAGGAACTCTGCAATAAAACGACACAACCCCATTGAGTTTGTGCTCATTTGCTTCGTATTGACGAGTACTTTGGTCCTATATGGTAACCAGAGTCTAATGCTGGAGCTGGAATGTGGCCATAGGACCTCCGCAATAAAACGACAAAACCCTATCGAGTTTGGGCTCGTTTGATTCGGAATGACGAGTACTTTGGTCCTATATGGTAACCAGGGTCTGATGCTAAAGCTGGAAGGTGGCCATAGGACCTCCGCAATAAAACGACATAACCCTATCGAGTTTGGGCTCGTTTGATTCGTAATAACGAGGACTTTGGTCCTATATGGTAACCAGGGTCTGATGCTGGAGCTGGAAGGTGGCCATAGGAACTCCGCAATAAAACGACACAAACCCATCGAGTTTGGGCTCGTTTGATTCGTATTGACGAGTACTTTGATCTTATATGGTAACCAGGGTGTGATGCTGGAACTGGAAGGTGGCCATAGGAACTCCGCAATAAAACGACACAAGCCCATCGAGTTTTGGGCTCGTTTGTTTCGTAATGACGAGTACTTTGGTCGAGTTTCGTAATGGCGGCCATGCGGTTACAAAATGATAAAATATACATAAAATAATAGTAAAAAGATTTAAAAAAAAGTCGCCCCACACTAGGATTTTATTTTAAAGCCCTAATAAGACGAAAATAAAATTTAATTTATTACATGATACATCTAATATATAAAATTCTTGTGTCACAGTGTTTGTTACCAAACTCCTCCGAAACGGCTTGACCGATCTTTATGAAATTTTGTGTATATTTAGTAGGTCTGAGAATAGGTCGTAAACTATTTTTTATTACGGCGAAACGTAAGTTCGCCGATATTATGGCGAAACGTAGTTCGCCGGCACAGCTAGTTTTTAATAACATATAAAAGCTTGTCGCAAGATTTACCCATTTTATAAAAAACAAATATTTTTTTCTTAGAATTACCAATATTTATTTATTTAAGGCTTACCAAGTAAATACATACGGGCAAGGTACTTAAACAGTTTTTTTTATGGAGGGTCTGGCAAATGACCTCCTCCCGCCTGATGTTATTGATGAAGCGGTGAAAGAGGCCCAAATGAGTTGACAGATAGAGAAGAGAGGACATCCACTATCCAACCTGCCCGCCCCTTGCCGGCCTAAAAGATGTTTTTCACACCTCTTTTGAAGGAACCCATGTTGTAGGATGGAGGAAACACGTGCGCAGGTAGAGAATTCCAAGTGTGGGATGAACGACAGAAGACTTACCGGAGGGAGACCCTGTACCAAGGTCGTGTGCTTGGGTACCTCCATCTTACCTATTTCTGCCGCAAAGCAGCAGTGCTTGCATTGCTGTGTTCCGCTTTGAAGGGTAAGATATGGCACTGAAATTACTGGGTACCGTGACTACATCTTAAGTCACAAGTTGGCAACGTACACTGTGGCCCTTGTGGGGGTTGCAGTTTTACTGCGAATGTCACACGAGACACATGTATTATAGGTCACACATATTATATATGTCACATATAGTCACATATATTATATGTGACTGTTACCACTTACCATCAGGTGGGCAGTTTGCTTTTTTGCCAACTTAGTAGCAATAAAAAAAAAGAAGAAGGAATCTTGGAATTTCTTGGTATACGGTGTGAAAAGGAGG
This sequence comes from Schoenobius gigantellus, assembly GCA_963935595.1. Taxonomy (NCBI): domain Eukaryota; kingdom Metazoa; phylum Arthropoda; class Insecta; order Lepidoptera; family Crambidae; genus Schoenobius; species Schoenobius gigantellus. Next base: position 35,276,274 of record OZ012543.1, read on the forward strand.
ATACAGTGTAAGGATGACTCCGTAGACCCTTACGCGTGTTTCTGTTAAGGAATGGAGAGGGAGGGATAAGGTTAAAGAGCTCCTCAGAGCATTCCCCGTGGAACATTCGGTAAAAGGCGCTAAGAGAGGCGATGTCACATCGAAGTTGTAGAGGCTCGAGGGTGTTAGTTGCCTCTACATCGCCAATTATTCGAATAGCGCGACGCTGCAATCTGTCCAGAGCATCGAGAAGGTACTGAGCGGAGCCGGAGTGCGAGCAATATTCCACGCAAGACCTACCCTGAGTTTTATACAACAGGCATAGTTGATCCGGCGCAAAATACCTACGCACCTTGTTCAGGACACCGAGTTTCCGTGAGGCAGCAGTTATAACGAAATCGAGTTTTTCAAAAAAGGGATCATATATGCATTTAAATTTCAGGACTGCACAGCATTGTCATGTGTGTATGACAATGCTGTACAAAACGTTATTTATTACAAAAAAATAAATATAATAATCAAGTTAAATTGTTTTATTGTTTATCCTAATTCTCGGGACAAGCTTTTATATTTTTATAAGAAAATATATCTTGTAATAAATTAAAGTTTATTTTCCTCTTTTAAGGCATTATAATATAAGCTTGTTTTTAAAAAAACTTTTTTAAAACTAATTACTCAAATAATACGAAATATTTTAATGACTACCGAGTTCTTTATTGTTAGTTGTATCTACAAATTAATTGATATAATATACATATAATAATTTAGTAATAAACAAATATGAAATGAATATTTTCTTGTGCTCAACGCACTTTTTAGTGCATTGAAGCCATTCGCTAGATTGTAATAAAAAATAAATTAAAGTTTATTTTCTTTTTTTATGACATTAAAATAAAAGCTTGTTTTTAAAAATCTTTTGTAATAGCAGCCATCTTGTTTTAGTTTTTTTTATGGTGTACTGTATTTTACGAACTTTCATTTGATACCCCATATACAGACCCATATTGTGGGGATTGTACATAAAAATAATCTGTCAATTTGTGACGGCGGCCATCTTGTATTAGATTGTCTTTCGGAATATACTATATTCAGTGGACTCGGCACTTGCCTTCCAATCGGGGGGTCGGGGTTCGAGACCCGCCATGTACCAATGTGTTTTTCGTTTCGAATTTCATATGTACATTTGTCTGACGCTCCTACGGTGAAGGAAAACATCGTGAGGCAACCTGCATACATCTGCGAAGAAATTCAATGATGTATGTGAAGTCGACCAATCCTCACTGGGCCAGCGTGGTTGACTAAGGCCTAATCACCCTAACATAGGGTAGGCTCGAACCCCTCGGTGGGGACGTATATGAGCTGTGATGATGATGATGATGATATTCTACAATTCATTCTACAATTCAAGCTCTTTCATTTGACACCTAAATTGGGGAAGGTCGTACAAAAGAAATTGATGGGGTTGCGTATGGATATTATCTAGGCTAGGCTCAAAGTACTCATCAATAAAAATCAAATAGGACCAAAGTACTCGTCAATACGAATCAAACAAGCCCAAACTCGATGCGGTTGCGTCGTTTTATTTCGGAGTTCCTTTGGCCACCTTCCAACTCCAGCATCAGACCCTGGTTACCATATATTTATTTAATTATTTATTTATTTATGACCAAAGTACTCGTCAATACGAATCAAACGAGGCCAAACTCGATGGCATTGTGTCGTTTTATTGCGGAGTTCCTATAGCTACCTTCCAGCTCCAGCATCAGACCCTGGTTACCACATAGGACCAAAGTACTCGTCAATACGAATCAAACAAGCCCAAACTCGATGGGATTGTGTCGTTTTATTGCGGAGTTCCTTTGGCTATCTTCCAGCTCCAGCATCAGACCCTGGTTACCATGTAGGACCAAAGTACTCGTCAATACGAATCAAACGAGCCCAAACTTGATGGGGTTGTGTCGTTTTATTGCAGAGTTCCTATGGCCACCTTTCAGTTCCAGGATCAGACCCTGGTTACCAGATAGGACCAAAGTGCTCGTCAATACAATTCAAACGAGCCCAAACGCAATGGGGTTGCGTTGTTTGATTGCGGAGTTCCTTTGGCTACCTTCCAGCTCCACTATTAGACCCTGGTTACCACATAGGACCAAAGTACTCGTCAATACGAATCAAACGAGCCCAAACTCGATGGGATTGTGTCGTTTTATTGCGGAGTTCCTTTGGCTATCTTCCAGCTCCAGCATCAGACCCTGGTTACCATGTAGGACCAAAGTACTCGTCAATACGAATCAAACGAGCCCAAACTTGATGGGGTTGTGTCGTTTTATTGCAGAGTTCCTATGGCCACCTTTCAGTTCCAGGATCAGACCCTAGGTACCATATAGGACCAAAGTGCTCGTCAATACAATTCAAACGAGCCCAAACGCAATGGGGTTGCGTTGTTTGATTGCGGAGTTCCTTTGGCTAACTTCCAACTCCAGTATCAGACCCTGGTTACCACATAGGACCAAAGTACTCGTCAATACGAATCAAACGAGCCCAAACTCGATGGGATTATGACGTTTTATTGCGGAGTTCCTATGGCTACCTTCCAGCTCCAGCATCAGACCCTGGTTACCATGTAGGATCAAAGTACTCGTCAATACGAATCAAACAAACCCAAACTTGATGGGGTTGTGTCGTTTTATTGCGGAGTTCCTATGGCCAGCTTCCAGTTCCAGTATCAGACCCTGGTTACCACATAGGACCAAAGTACTCGTCAATACGAATCAAACGAGCCCAAACGCGATGGGATTGTGTCGTTTTATTGCGGAGTTCCTTTGGCTATCTTCCAGCTCCAGCATCAGACCCTGGTTACCATGTAGGACCAAAGTACTCGTCAATACGAATCAAACGAGCCCAAACTTGATGGGGTTGTGTCGTTTTATTGCGGAGTTCCTATGGCTACCTTCCAGCTCCAGCATCAGATCAGCTCCATGTCGTCATCATAATATATTTATACATATGCATACAAAATTTCAGCTTAATCGGAAACCGGGAAGTGAGTCAAATTTAACTCGCAAGATTAGACCCGAACATTCAAAAGATAAATAAAAGCTTGTAAAAAGGTTGAAGGTTTTTCGTACGGCAGCCACAAATAATAAAATTGTTACTTATCAACTTCTCCGATTACTCCGATGGACTTCGCGTCGTATACATACACAAATAATTACGTAACCGGGAGCTAGCTCAAAGCGACGTGCTCTCACTTCGAGTCTTGATTGCACACTGAATTTCGACGCGCCCGAGCCAAGTATTTGTAAGAAAATCGATAAATGTATGTTAAAAAATTCATATAAAAATCAATGTACGATAATTTAAAAAAATACCACGGTGTCAGTGTTATGCTTACCTTTGTTCTATATATTTGTTAAACTAAAATATAATAGGGTTAATTAATGAAGCTAAAAATCACGAACGGTATGTGGTTGTAACCTAAATTTGAAGTAAAATGGATGCTATTTTTTAACGAAATTGTATGTAAATTTGAAAAATGGTGACGGTGATTGTGTAAACACATAATTTAAGAATTTAAATTTATTTTTTCCCGGTCAGTTAACTGGAACGTTAACGTAAAATATCAAAAACGCCAACGGCCTTTTTGCTATTTTTCGCGCCATGGGCCCTTAATAATTCCATTTCAAAAGTTGTTTAAATTATAAATTATTTGAGTTACTTCTTAATATTTCAAAAGGATCTGTTTTATTGTTTTCCACCCTGTAGGGGTCAGGTGTTCTGTAAGCTGCTATTCTAACGTTCTTAATATTAACCTTTAATACAGTATTAATAGGAACGTAAGAGTTCCTACTTAACGTTGTAACTACAATCTTTGTTGAAAACTTTGCTCCATTTACTCGGGGTATAATCATAAATCTGACGTCAAATTATTGGGAAAAGTCTCGTGAAGTAAGTTTTAGCAAACAGCCATAATAATTGTGATAAGCATTATTTATTTGTAAACGAAAAACTTCTTTTAATAGACATCGTATTATATACAGGTGAGCAATATTAATAAGGCATGGTGAAAGGTTAGGTCACATGTTATTATTATTGGTTTTAATAATGGTTTTAAAAACTTATATAATACATGTAAATTAAACACTAGACATATTTTAAATAAAAAACTATAACATCTTGCCTTTGCCATAATAGCACAGAATAAATGATAGTACTAAAGTAATCATAGTAGTGGGCTACTATGAAACAAAGGCAAGGTGTTTATTTTGCAGCAAATCAATACACGAGTGTCTAACTCGCGTCCAGCCATTCATATGACAAGTTTGTAGTAAAAAAAAAACAAGTTTTCTGATTATTTTAGGTAAATAGACGATTTGATGCAATTAAAAGGATTTTCCCATAACAACAAAATAATTACACAAGAAGTGGTTTTATTTTTACATACAACAGGACAGGAACGCCTTTGACCTTCATCACACCTGATTGTAAATGACGACATGGACTTTTCAACAACTGAGGAACTGGCTACCTTATTACCCCTAAATGTCGAAACTTGACAATGTTATGGCGACAAACTTAGGTAAAATGGTGGTACCAAACTAGTCAAGGCAGTGTTTTGGTGATTTACTCGTAGTCCTGTAAAAATCATTACAAGATAGATATGTTGATTTTAGACATATTTACTGCTTATCTATTAAGCAGGAAAGATGTTATCTTTCCTAAACAATTAATAAAGGACAAAACAAATTTGATTGACGAGCGAGTCGAGATTGTGGCTAATTATAATAAAAAAGTAAGTAGTAAACTCGAGCAAAAGTTTTAGACTTCTTCGGGACTTGGAGCATCGACTCAATTACCGAAGGTTGACAAAATACGGGTGAAAGCTTTCACAAAGTTAATTTTTTCTTTGTTTTACTTGTAAACTTCCTGTCACACACAAACGCTAGCTGTTTTTTTCTGAATTCTTCTGCAAGTGATATCACTAAGGAATACAAAATTCACACGCACTTGTGAAACGTTAACGGAGCTTAGGATCTTGACTCATATACTATTCACGGCTACTGAAATATTCATATGAATCGGCATAAAGTGGGGAGTAAAGATAAATCATGTGCGAAAACATCCGTGCAGATGGCAACAACCAAATCAGTAGATGTTGGCAACCCAACAAACCGTTTTTATTTTTAATCATTTTTATATAATTGCAACACTGTCGGATGTACACGTACTATGTCTGTTCGTCACGTTCGTTCATTACATTCGCACCTCTGTTCCTATTGTTCAAACTTATAAAATTAAATTTGCTGTTATATCGGGCCATCCTCGTTTTATTTACCAAGCCAGCTACAGAAGTGGTCCTTCGAGAGGAAAAACGAGAGATCGAGGATAGTCAGAAGAAAGAATACGCCAAGCAATCGGGACAGCGAAAATTTCATCGTGCCGCAAGATTAAATTCTAGTTGCGCAAATTCTCACTTCGCAATTAGAAACGGCTCCGTGAATAAAATAAGGGTGCGCAAACAAGAAGAATTCAAGATTCAGCAGAACCGTGAGTCATACATCACGCAAAACATAATAATTGCTGCAATATTTGATCGCCATTATTTTCTTCCTACCGCACAAAAAATCAGTCTCAAGTTCGAATTCGCTCAGTCTTCCGGTTTCGAGAAAGGATCGACAGGCGGCGCTGCGCGACAAGGCCGGCGACCCAATCTAGCGGATTTCGTGCTGCCAACATCAAAAACTTACACACGCAGGAGAGAGTGAGTGAAGTAGCACCTTTATTCTCAAGCATTCGGGAGTGAAGTTTGGTGCGGCGACTCGCATTTCGTCTCACTCCAATACGCTGCAATAGAGGGGGACAGCTAAACAGCCATCGCGGGTCATCGCTCATCGGCTCATCTCTCATCGTTCGTTCGTTTCCGGCGGACATTTTACCTTAGCATTTTGCGGTGTGCATGTTTTGTGGTTATAATTATTTTTTCTATTTGTTGTACTTTACTACTAAAGCTCAGTGTATAATTATTTGTGTAATTACAATTAGTTTAGTGCTGGTTTGTAACAAACTAGGGATATAAAATGTCTGACGAAATGGATTTAAAAAAGCTAGTGGCTGCACGTGGTTACGAAAAAGCGAGTTTAACTCGCATTTACAATGCAGTTACTACTGATTCTTTTAAAAATAATGCTACAGAAACCATTTTGACCATGCGGGATCGCACTATAAAGGCATTTGAACAATATGAGTTATACAATAAGCAAATTAGTTACACAAATGAGGATTCCGAGGATGTACTTTCGGTTGAAAGCAAGTATTATTCAATCTTAAACTTGATTGATCAGGAGTTAGCATCTTCCGATAGAAAATCTACTCCTCAAGTAAAGTCAACCAAATTGCCCACAATTAACATCGACATTTTCACTGGTAAGTTGCAAGAATATTTCAATTTCATCGAATTATTCAAATCATTGATTGATAACGATGCAAGTCTCGATAACCTCCAAAAATTGCACTACTTGAGGTCATTTTTAAAGGGGGAGCCCTTCGATTTAATAAAAAATTTACCATTTTCAAGTGATAGTTATAGGGATGCCTTAAAATTGCTGAATGATAGATATTTTAACAAGTACAAAATAATAAATGAACATATAAGTACACTTTTAGATTTAAATACCATTCTTAAACCTACTCCTTTCCACATTAGAGACTTTATATCTTCTATTAAGCAAAATATAGCTGCTCTTAAAAATTTAGATGCAAAGGTAGATAGCTGGGATGCCATTTTAATATGTATTCTCAATCGCAAATTAGATATAATGACCGCTCGAGCTTATCAGCTTGAGCGCGACATGGAAAAGGAGCCGAGTATTAAACAATTCATTGAATTCCTGGAGAAACGTGCTCTGGCATTGGAGAATGCAGAAGTAGCTTCAACAAGGCCAAGCAGATTGGTAGCTGTTAACGCTGCTGCAAAGGAGACTGTACGGAAACCAGGATGCCAATACTGTAAGTGTACAGATCATAAAATATTTGCTTGTAAAAATTTTAAATTAATGGCACCGTCAGAAAGACTAAAGTTTGTAAACAATAAAAGTTTATGTCACATTTGCTTGAACACTCATTCAGGCAAATGCAAGTTTCACTTCAGATGTACTCAGTGCAAAAACAGTCATAACACATTGATACATCAGCAAGAAACTCCTGAGCCAGTTGTCATGCTATCAGGAAAGAACAACAATAATATTTTGCTTCCTACAGCACGAATTAAGCTATATGCCCGTGACAACAGGGAGGTGCATATAAAGGCCATTTTGGACTCCGCATCGCAAGCATCTTTAGTCACCAGCAAGGTGATTGACGTGCTGGGGTTGACACCTATACCAGATTCTGCTCACATATTAGGTGTTAGAAATAATATAAATAATGTACAATATTCAATTCCATTAGAAATTCACTCATTAAAGTTGCCATTTAGTACAAGCATTAGTTGTCATGTAGTTGACAACATAACATGCAGATTACCTCAATCTCCAGTAGATCCTTCGAGTATCATCATTCCACCCAACATAAAATTAGCCGATGAGGAATATTATCTCCCATCTGATATTAATATGCTAATTGGGGCTGACATATTTTTCCAGGTGCTCCTGCCGAATACAGATGTGCAGCCATACAGTCAGCAGTATGCTCGGAGCAATGCGCAGCTGCCTGAGGGGGCAGGGCCGCGTATTATCAACACCAAGTTTGGCCATATAATTGCTGGAGGTTTGCCTTCTCCAAATGAGGTAACCAAACTTGCATCGCTTTTATGTACTAAGTGTGATTTCAATACCAACAATATTCTTACAAAGTTTTGGGAAACAGAATCTGTTCCAGAGGTATTTAAAGAGCAAAATGTAGAAAAGGATATTGTAGAAAATATTTTCAAATCTACTACAAAATTAGAACAAAAAAGATTTCAAGTAGATTTACCATTAAAATTGCCTCTTGAAAAGGTAAATGAAACACTGGGTGATTCCTTTGACTTAGCTTATTATAGATTTCTTAATCTCGAGAAAAAATTGCAGAAAAATAAAAATATGCTAACAGAATACAGCAATTTTATTAATGAATATGTAGAATTAAAACATGCTCATTTTATCAACTTTGAGTCATATAATTTGAATAAAGACCCTGTATATTTTCTGCCCCACCATGCAGTGGTAAATGAAGGCAGCAAAACAACACGTACTCGTGTTGTATTTGATGGCTCCATGAAAACAAAGAACAAAATTTCATTAAATGACATTTTATTGAATGGGCCTCCAGTTCAAAGAGACATATTCGATATTTTATTGCTTTATAGGTTAGGGGACTATACGCTTAATGCTGATATTAAAAAGATGTTTAGAAATATATTAGTTAACCCTGAACAGACCTCTTTGCAAAATATTTTATGGCGTGAAAATCCTTCGCTTCCTATTAAGTGTTTGCGCTTAGATACCGTTACCTATGGTTTGAAAAGCTCCAGCTACTTAGCAACTCGGTGTCTGCTTGAACTTGCAATTACGAATGAGAATACATTGCCTTTGGCATCGCATATCATTAAAAATTATACATATGTCGATGATATCTTGCACTCACATTCTGACATCAATCTATTGCACCAAGCTAAAAATCAGCTAAGAACCTTGCTTAATTTGGGGGGTTTTGAATTGCACAAATGGTCATCTAACTGTGATGAGATATTGGCTGATGTTCCAGTGGATTTTCTCCAGTTGGGCCATTTAGACATTGACAGACAAAATCATACCATAAAAACATTAGGTTTGACTATTGATACTAAAGGTGATTACTTTATTATAAAGTCACCCGAAATATCCTGTAAAGTAATAACCAAGAGAGAAATATTAAGCCAAATAGCTAAATTTTACGATCCATTGGGTTTTATTAGTCCAATTATAGTAAAGGCAAAGGTCATCATGCAAAAATTATGGCATGAAAAGGTAAGTTGGGATGCTACTCCATCTCAAGCAGTAAAAGATGAATGGTCACAGTTTGCCAACAGCTTGACTGCTATGCAACCTATACACCTCAACAGGAATATTCCTGTAACTGGAGAGGCAGGAGCAGTGCAGCTTATTGGATTTGCAGATGCATCAAGCTCCATTGGCTACGGCTGTTGCATATACCTAAGGATAATAAACAAAACAGGTAATGTCAGATTATTTTTGCTTTGTTCAAAATCTCGTATTAATCCATGCACAAAACCATTAACTATTCCAAAATTAGAGCTCAATGCTAGTCTATTACTTGCCAAACTAGTAAACAAGGTTTATGAGACATTACTTATTAAATTAACCATAGATGGAGTTTATTTATTTTCGGACTCTAAGATAATATTGGCTTGGATTAATACAGATCCTCACAGGTTGCAAGCATATGTATCCAACAGAGTAAGGGTAATTCAGCAATTAACTAGCGGATGGCGCTGGTTGCATGTAAAAGGTCAACAAAATCCTGCAGACTATATTAGCAGAGGATTGGACCCGCAAGAATTAGCTTCCAACACAATGTGGTGGAACGGGCCTGACTTTCTGCACAACAGGGAGTATAATTTTGATTTTACAATCGAGTTGCCCGATAACCTGCCTGAATTAAAAAATATTTTGCCACAGTCAATCGAAACTATTCTTATTACCATTAAGCAAAATGACTTATTTAAAATTTTACAAAAATATTCTAATATAAGCCAAATGGTTCGTATTTTAGCATATGTTCGTAGGTTTGCTAATAATGTTAATAAGAAAAACATTAAATGTTCAACAAAATTTTTATCTAGTTCAGAGTTGCAAGAGTCTTTATTATTGATTATTAAACATGAACAAAATATACATTTTAAGGAAGAGATTCAAGCACTATCCAAGGGAGCAAATGTCAAAGGCTCACTAAAACCATTACATCCATTTCTAGACCAGAAACAGTTATTGAGAGTAACTGGGCGTCTACAGAATTCTGAGCTACCTTACTCTCAGAAGCATCCAATAATTTTACCTAAAAATTCTGATATCACTGCACTTATTATAAAAAATGAGCATCTGAGAATGCTTCATGCAGGCCCTAAATTATTACTATCACAATTAAATCAAAAATATTGGCTTATTAATGGCATTCGTCTTATAAAGAAAATAATTTACAAATGCTTAATATGTTTTAAAATTAAAGCTAATACAGCTAAGCAGTTGATGGGCTCTCTTCCAAGTCAGCGTGTGACAGCATCTCGAGCTTTTCAAGTTGTCGGGGTTGATTTCGCTGGACCAGTGCAGGTCAAAAATTGTGGTATAAGACGTAGCTTAATTGGTAAAGGCTATATCTGTGTATTTGTCTGCTTCACTACCAAGGCTATTCATTTAGAACTGGCCTCAGATTTATCCACAGAAACCTTTTTAGCGTGCTTCAAAAGATTTATATCACGTAGATCACTGCCCACTGAGATCTTCTGTGACAATGGGGGTGCGTTTCGCGGGGCACAAGGCCACTTAGCTGATTTATATAAGCTTAATAAGTCTAAAGAGCATCAAAATAGTGTTTTTAATTTTGCAAGCGAGCAATTTATAAAGTTTCATTTTATCCCAAGTTATTCTCCTGTGTTTGCCGGTCTCGCAGAGGCTGCTGTTAAGAGCACCAAATTTCATTTAAAAAGAACTATAAATAAAAGTGTACTTACATATGAACAATTAATTACAGTATTATATCAAATCGAAGGAATTCTCAATTCCAGACCCTTAATGGCAATCAATGCATCTGACATTAAAGACTTTTCTTATTTGACTCCTGGACATTTCCTTGTTGGTGGTCCAATAACTTCATATCCAGAACCTGATATCACGGATATACCTACCAATAGACTTAAATTTTGGAAGTTGGTAGAAAGTATGAAACAGTCATTTTGGAAGGTATGGCACAAGCAGTACCTCAATGCCTTACAGTGCCGACCTAAGTGGCAAAATGAGCTGCCAAATGTTACTGTAGGTTCATTAGTCATAATGCGAATTCCAAACTCTCCTACCATGCACTGGCCAATGGCAAGGGTAGAAAAGGTTTTCCCCGGTGTCGATGGTAAGGTGAGAGCCTTAGAGGTAGTAACTGCAAGTGGTAAAAAGTACGCACGTTCTTTGTCAGGCATATGTCTATTGCCTATTCAATAAAAAATATAATTAATGTAAGGTTATATATTATATAGATATAGTATTATAATTATGATACTGTGGCTACTCCTGCCTTATGTAGTATAAATAAGTTTTAGGTAAGCAAATAGATAAGATTTATAATAATAATAAAAAAAAAATGTTAACATATTTGTGAAAATAAAAAAGGCTTATTTTCTTTTGTATCTTTATCCAGCCTTACATATTATAGATATAGATAGATATAAATTAAACAAATTGAAGTGTTTTTTAAAAAAGGTAATATTTATGCTACTTACCTAACTATAATGTCAAATAAAGACAATATTATATAGCATAGCATAGTAATAGCAGTATAGTTATAAGGTCAGTTTAGTTAAACAAACATGTTCTTTGTATAAAAAAGTTTATTTGAATAGTTATTTACATTGAATACCTATGTATAAAAAAAAACCTTTAGGTTACTTAAATAATATTGTTTGAAATTTAAGAGTTGATTATAAAATTTGTAAGTCCAAGGCATGCGGGCTATCAGAACTACCTATACCTTGAGTGTAATTTTGTTGCTTAAAGTTTGATTTTGTGAGGCCGCAGCATGTTGGCAACCCAACAAACCGTTTTTATTTTTAATCATTTTTATATAATTGCAACACTGTCGGATGTACACGTACTATGTCTGTTCGTCACGTTCGTTCATTACATTCGCACCTCTGTTCCTATTGTTCAAACTTATAAAATTAAATTTGCTGTTATATCGGGCCATCCTCGTTTTATTTACCAAGCCAGCTACAGTAGATTTTTATTTGTTTGTGTAACAAGTTCCAGGATTACTCTTTCATGTAGTGAATAATGCAATTTGTGAAGGAGTGGCAAATAATTTATTGCTTATAAGAATATAAAACAACGGTAATTTAATTTTAATACTACATAAACGCCGATTGCCATCAACACAAGTATTACTATTTATACTCGTAGGTCTCAGCCTGCCCTAATGCTTTATTTAGCTTCTAGTCTATAGCTAAATAAAGCACTAGGGGATAGGAAGCCTTTCCTCCTTGAGCAAATGCCGCCATGAGGGTTGGCGTTCCGGATTTCACCTATTATCTTACTTGATTATAATTGAAACAATCGCTATTGTAGTCGGACTCCTCCTAATGAAAGAACTTGAGGCAGAATGTTGGGAATTTGGGAGTAAATCGTTACGCCAACAGATACTCACCCTTTGATCTGTCTGCGATTCTCCTAAAAGTCTAGGCGGCTGCAATGAAAACGCTAGCGCGGGCAGGTGTGTCCTCTATTGTGGTAGGTAGCAGGCTATAAAACTGTCGACCTCAGAGCTACGAGAGCGTTGACTTTAAAATTGTTATTGCTTGATGCCGTACACTGATGTAAAAGTAGAAAGAACCTTAGTAATTATATCTTATTCTTTGGAATGGATGGATTGGCTTTTGTTTGGTAGATAAATGGCTGTCAACAACAAAAACAAAATAAAAACTGCAAGCAATGGACATAAAATAGATAGCAAAGACGGATGAACATTAGGACTATATCGGAACAAGCTAATAAATGATGCCAATCCATGAAAAAAGTAAAATGTTTGCGTGTAGGTATATAAATTAATAAAAAGGTATCAACGAATGCCGTTGGTATTATGTGTATGCTCATAAAAAAACTAATAATGTAAAAAGTAAAAACTAAGCAATGGTTGTTTGGAGGCATCAAAAATACATATAATTCGAAACCTTTTGTTAAGCCGAGGAAGACCTCAGTACTAGAGTCATCTGCACAATTAGAACAGCTATGAAACTATTAGGTACTGTGACTGTTGACATCTTATGTGAAATCGCATAATCATTGGCGTCCCTGTAAGATATTTCCAAGTCTCACAGGAACTATGTGTACTAATAGGCGACTGCAGCTACTTCCCATAAGTTAACTTGTATAAAAACCTTTTTATAAGTCACAGTAATTAATAATAAATCAGGCAAGTTGGAACATCAATCGAATTGATGGGAAACACTCACACAACTGCCATTAAAGTCCTTGATTAATATGTTTTTTTTTATTTCTCGCTGTAATACTCGTTTTAATTTTTAGTTTAATCTCCGGCATCATTTACTGTATTCTGGTTTCCTCAACCCTTCAAAAGTAGGTGATTAGATCGAAGGGAAAAAATACAGTGTCTGCTATTTATTTCAATATTTTTTTCTTTAATTATTATCAATTTTGTGGATTCCTCATAAACGGGTTTAAAGGGCTCTTTCCTACCGCTTTCATAGCTTTGTGCTGTCTTAATCTCAAATTGAAATGGAGCTTATTTTTCGTGGAATTTCATTTTAAATTAATCGGTTTAATTATCAAAGCAGTTTTCTAGCTGAGAGCGACGTAACGACGACGTTTGTTTAAAAGAAAATTTTATTCGTATTTGCAAATATATTTAGGAATGTTTTTATATTTTGTTTTTCAAATAAAAGCATACTTACCGAATATTTTACAATAATAAATACTTTTTGATTTGAAATTGAGAATCGGATGTAACTTAAACCACTTCACAAATTATTTATAGAGGCCAAGTTTATCGTGGTAAGCTTTGCTCGGATCAACGTTTAATCGTTTAAGCTGCATTCGAACAAAAGTATTATGATGGCAAAAAGTATGATGGAAACACATCATCAATAGAATACTTATCTCGATACTTAAATTAAGTTTTTGATAAAACCAAACAAATAGATTCTGAAATTTTGAGTATCTTGCAATATGCAAAACTTCAAAGTTAAAGATTTATCATCAATGGAGCGTTTTAAACTCGTTATAATTTCTTAAGTTTTCCTAATAAATGATAAAAGCGAACTACATTTTGTGTAAAAGTTTTACTACAATCAAAATTGAGTCTCGGAATGAGCACATAAAAATTATAAGGTGTGAGCAAACATACAGGCATAATAAAAAGCAATAAGGTCTCTAAATTAATCAAGCAAAAATCCCTTCAATACCTACACATTTCTTTTTTAATGTTCGTAATGAGAATAAGCGTACACAATTTTTCCTTAATTGAAATGCTCAGAAGGAAAGCAGGCCAACCCTTTTCAAAGGGTTAATAATTAATTTCTGAGCAATCTCCAGTCAAGATGATTATTATTTTTTGTTTTGACATCCGGTGTCTGTCCTCTGTCATAAAATGGACAATGTTGGTTATAATATAGGCCATTAAAATAAGTAATTATTAATTATACTGTCTCAATAAACCAAACCAAAATATTGGATTCAAATATCTGTGGATTACATCCGTTCTCTGGAGCTGATTTAGTATACTTATGACTTAAAAACATAAAAGTTTGCTTATTAATGCATTTGACGCAAAAAATAATGTAGGTATGTATGTATTATAAATTTCTGTTAAGATGCTTTTTTAATAAATTTAATAAGCCATAAATAAAGACCAAGCAACCGCACCAATAAACATAAAGTATTGACTTATTAAATAAATTCATTGCTTATTAAGTCTAGTCCACTGAAAACAGTGGGATACGCTGATGACATAGTCATTTTGATTAATGGCAAGGTGCCGAGCGTGGTAGCCAACCTGATGCAGAAGGCGCTACAACAGGTTGAGCGCTGGTGCAGGGAGACTTCCCTTAGCATCAATCCGAAGAAAACTGTGATTATACCATTCACAAAAAAGAGGAAGCTCAACAGCATGAGAACACTCAAATTGTACGGTACGGAAATACCATGGTCCACTGAGGTCAAATATCTAGGAGTTACCCTAGATAAAGAACTCACGTGGAAAAAACATGTAGGGCTCACTATTGAGAAGGCCACAAGGGCCTTCAACATGTGTCGCTCTACCTTTGGTAAAACCTGGGGCCTCAAGCCCAAGATCCTCTATTGGATTTATACAATAATGATACTGCCGATTGTCACCTACGGAAGTATAGTTTGGTGGCCCAGAACTGAACTGGTCACATGCAAGGGACTCCTAGGAAGATTCCAAAGACTGGCCTGCATGGCTGTTACTGGAGCTTTCAAATCTACCCCTACGGCGGCCCTAGAGAGATTTCTCAATCTCGAACCACTGCATATTGCCATATACAGAGAGGCCATGAGAGCACTATACATGCTCAACACCATGGGCCTGTGGAACGCGAACTGGCCACGTACAAGACACACTGGAATAAAACCTAAAGAAGAGATTCCATTGCTGGGCATGACCAGCGATAGAATGATACCTAAATTCGTATTTAGGAGACTCTTCGAGGTTTCTATTCCAACAAGGGAAGAGTGGGATAAGGGGCTGGCACCCCCTCAGGGGAACAGCATGATATGGTACACGGATGGATCAAAAATGAAATCCGGTACAGGAGCAGGCATATACTGCAACAAAACGGAGATATCGGTCAGCATGGGCAAGCTAGCAACTGTGTTTCAAGCCGAAACATACGCTATCCTAACCTGTGCACAAGAGAATCTAGACAGAGGTCGTAAAGGCTTGAACATCTACATTCTCAGTGATAGTCAAGCAACGCTTAAAGCGCTCTTGGCATATAAGGTGGAATCCAAACTAGTGATGAATGCGATCGAAGTACTAAATAAATTAAGTAAAGCAAACACGGTTCGCCTAGTCTGGATACCAGGCCATAAAGGTTTCACTGGAAACGAAAAGGCTGACTACCTGGCAAGGAAGGGTTCGGGAACACAAATGGTGGGACCGGAACCATTTGTCGGAATCACCCTAAAAACAGTCGGGGCAGGCCTAAGAGCTCAATCACAAAGGAGGCACCAGGAAGAATGGGCCAAGCATAAAGGAATGACACACGCCAAGCTCTTTATGGGCATGGATAACTGGCTCAAATTTACACTGAGCTCAAGCAGATCCCAGACCCGTCTGATGGCAGGTGCCTTAACCGGCCATTTTGTTACTAGGATCATGCTTACCCGGATGGGACATACCAGTTCCATAATTTGTAGGGCCTGCAAGGAAGAAGAGGAGAGCATGGTGCACCTCCTGTGCCATTGCGATGCTCTTGCCTGCAGGAGACTAAAGCTGATGGGAATGGGATACCCAAAACCGGATGACTACAGGGCCATGCCACCGAAGGACATCGTCAGGCTCATGAGCACGATTGACTGGACCGAAGGTGGTGAGGGCGTTAAGGACTAAACACGGGGAAGCACAAAAGATCCACGATGGGTCGAAGTGCGAAGGCTCTCATGCTGAGCCACCCCTGTATTAAGATAAGATAAGATAAGTCTAGTCCGCAAAATAATAAATTGCAATAACTTCTAACTAATTCAACATTTAATTTTGTTTAATGATTTAGTACCTAACTCTATCATTCATATTGGAAGGCACGGACGCGTCGGTGGCGCTGTGGTCTCGGCACTTGCCTACTAATCAGGAGGTCTGGGGTTCGAGACCGCCATGTACCAATGTGTTTTCGTTTTTCGAATTTCATATTGTTCATTTATCTGGCGCTCCTACGGTGAAGGAAAACATCATGTTTTCGAAGAAATTCAAAGGTGTATGTGAAGTCGACCAACCTGCACTGGGCTAGAGTGGTTGACTAAGGCCTAAACATCCTCGGTGGGGACGTATATGAGCTGTTATGATGATGAACTGTCATCTCTCTGACGCCGAGACGAAAAGAGTCAGATAGGAGAACTCTCTTCAAAAATTAGTATTATCTTATTATAATTTGTTAAAATTGAAACTGCGTGAGATTTAAAAGCACAACAACGTGTTCTGTTGTGTGTAGTGTCTAGTTATAATATCTTCATTAAATTAATTTTGGTATGAAACACTTTTCAAATTAAAAGATCTACACAGATGTAAATGCAATCGCTTCCGAAAAAAAGAGAACACAATTCTACTTGTGAAACTGAACAACTTCTAAGGAACATACCATGTCCAAAGAGGCAAAAATTGGATTTTCAATAATATTTTTTTTAGTTAAAATATAGCTTTGTATGGATAGGACGAAAATGTTTATCATTTAACCGACTTCGAAAAAGGAGGAGGTTCTATGTTCGGCTGTATCTATTTTTATGTATGTTTACCGATTACTCCGTCATTGATTTTCAAAATTATTTTTGTAATGGAAAAAGTATACTCCCGAGGTGGTTCATTGTCACCATGTCATGATCTGATGATGGGATCCCATGGAAATCGAGGGAAACCCTTGAATTTCATAGGCACGTCCAACGTGTTTCATGTGTCTTCTTAAGATATTCAGGTACTTATTGGCATCTGGGAGTCATCATGTCATATTACTGAGCTAATGATGGAAGGTTCCTGGTAGATTAAGTTCGGAAATAATTCTTTCGAAACTGTTACAGCGAAAAACCTTTTATTTTAATTTATTCTGATGTTTGCCTTGGCTCAAATTCTAATATGTTGTTATTAACTTTTTAGTTTGATTAAAAAAGAATACAAAAATTTAAACCGACTTCAAAAACACTAAAAAGTCATAAATAATATAAGAATACATAAAACATCACAGTTTTATATAGAAGTCGGTGCCAAGCTATGATCACTTTGAAAGTCTTCAATTAATATAGTTACTTAAAATTTAGCACCGACTTCAATATAAAACTGTGACGTTTTATGTATTCTTATATAATTTATAACTTTTTAGTGTTTTTGAAGTCGGTTTTATTATTTTGAAAAAAAATTTAGACATATGTTCCTTGGGGAAAGTTGTTCAGTCTCAGAAGTAGAATTTTATTCTCTTTTTTTGGAAGCGGTGACATAACACCCTGTATAACATGTGTGTTATTAGTATCAATCAAAGTCAATTTGAATGCTGTTATATTTCTTATCAAAACAAATAAATACATAACAACAACAATACCGAAAGGCAACTTACCACACAAAGCAATCAATGATAAAAGCTTCATCGTTGCGCTTGTGATGTCCTTCAGAAAAAATTACATAATATACGGTCCAAGTCCAAGAGCACTATAGTCAATAACCTAATTGCAGTCACATCATAAACAAATTAATCAACAAGCCTTGCACGGCATTTAACATACTCAGAGAACGATTACACTTTTCAGCATATTCCTTCAAGTACGAACAATTTTGTTTTGAAGAAGCTTCAATCACCAACTGTCAGTTTTAAGAATTAAATTTTTCAAATTTCGAAAGCGCGATGTTGACAAGTCACATCCAAGTCACCGAATACGTTCGCATCCCATAATTGAGTGGCGCGCCCGACCGGAGCGTGCGACCCGCTTGGGGACTGTCCGCCGAATGTCCTTGGGTTTTCGCGCTAGGTTCGCGTCATGCGCACTGTGAACTTACCCTAAAGGGTCCTTGAGTGGATTAAGTTTTTAAACTTTGACAATTGATAAAATGAGATCCAGTTTGTTAAGATGGAATCGTTAAGTGAAAAGTTGGTCATCGATCCTTTCGTGTTTCCGACACACACTTTTAATTTAGAAACACAATTTCAGCTCCATCTCGAGCATCACTTATTATTCGCCTTTAGATATTTCAACTTATACCTTATTAATCGTGACCCTGCTTGAAAGACATTAATCAAAGGGAGGCCTTTTTTAACGCATCAATTTGAGTTTTTCAATTCATTTCATCCTGAAAATACCTTGTCTCTATTAGATTTCAAAAATCGCGAGATTTTCTTGAGCTAATTTTTTCAGATATCACAAGTGTTACTTAAGGAATACCTACCAATTTATTGAAGTGAAAATCTTTCAAAGAATTTTATAATCATAATAATAATAATTATTATTATGATATAAAGAATTTTATATTACTATATTCACACTCACACACAACTATATTGTAGAGAACCTGTATAAAATATCCAAAATCAAAATGATCTTAAAAACATTATCAAAATTAAAAGGATTTATAAAGTAAATTTTGCTTGATATGAGTTCAGACCTATGACGTCATTTCATTTCATAGATACGAAAAAGTTAGAACCTAGGCAATTTAAGTTGAAGTACAGAATAGAAATACCTACAGTTAATTCTGTGGGGATAAGAAAGTTTTAACTACGATTTCGGTACTCATAAAACCGCAATGGTTTTGCTCACACAAATCGTAACGCTTTACATAAATACATATTTAATATAATATCAAATGCTCAATTACCCTAATGATTATATATTTTTCCGTTTTAATCACAGATTTAGAGTAGGCTAGATACCACCTGTTGCCCGGCGCAGCGTGCCTCGAGACGCCCCGAGTTTGAGCAATGCTCAAACTGACCACGCTTCTACTTTAGTTGGCATTCTACCGTAACGTTGACGAGTCGTGTGGTTGAAAACGTAAAAATGCAAAATTGCGCAATTGTATACTGTAAAAACTCTTCAAAAGTAGTAAATCGTGTTAATGGAGATGTATCCTATCATCGGTAAGTAACTTTGTTTCTCAAATAGCTATAATTCATTTTAAAATCAATTATTTATGATTTGTTGTGATATTCGCGTGATACTACTGCGATAAATTCGTATTTGGGAATGTTGATATATTTATTTTACATTGCGGGTTTGTCTTTGAAAGACCACCATCGGGTGTTCTGGCCGTACGCAATGAATTTTAAACGACAGAATCACTTCACAGTAAACAAGTTTCGTGGTACAAGGGCTTTTATCATTCGTCTGTCAAATTTTGCGACTAGTGATGTACAATGGTTACTTTCAAATCGATTCAAGCAATCGAGCCAGCAATTCGGTTTAAGAACACAATGATAACTAAGAGACCAATGAGAATTCATTTTCGAATTAAGTATAGATAGGGCATGATTGTTTTCAGTTTTCCAAGCGATCCCACTGTAAAAAATAAATGGATTGAAGCGACAGGTAATAGAAATTGGTTTCCTTCACCACACAGTACAATTTGCTCAATCCACTTCAATAAAGTGGACTATGTAATCAGCAAAAAGTTAAGACGATTATCCGGAACAGCATATCCGAAAATTTTGGTGCTGAATACGACACAAAATGAAGAAGTAAGTGGATAAGTGTTCTATGCTAATGACTAATGACATATACCTGCTACTGATAATTATGACATTTATGACTAATTTTGAGATTCTATTCTATTCTTTAATGAGCCTACTTGGTCAAGTCTGAATCAAGTGGGCTAAAAAAGAAATAATATTCTATTTTACAGAAAGTTTACCACCAACCAACAACAAATGAAAATACGACATTTTCTGATTCAACTATAGAAAAAGGAAGCTATTACAGGTAATTTAGGGATCAAACACATTTTGTTACATCCTATCAATTTTATCATAGGTACATGTGAATGTTTGTTAGTGTGTCTGTGTCTCAATGTTTGTTAATGTGGATGACGGATTTGGATGAAATTGGCACACAGTTTTTAAACGCGCATCGTCTCCCGTCGAAGTCTCACTGAGCGATCGCGGCGCGTCGCGCGTTGCGAAACGATTGTTTTTAAGTGTGTACATCACTAAATGACTCGCGTGACGTCATAATGAGTGGGGATATGGAGGCACGCTCGGTTCTCATACTATTTAATGAACAAGTGGTATCTAGCCTACTCTAAATCTGTGGTTTTAATACTTAACATTGTATGCAACAACTAAACAGCTGTGATTTTTATAATTTCTCAAATATCGGTATTAAATTAAGATATAGGTGCAAAAGATTTTTCTAGCATTTTGACATTTCTTCTTCCAACGGGAAAGTTCCAAACAAAGGCCTTTGTTGTAATTGGTAGGTTCATTAATTACTAGATAGGTACTATCGATATCGCCACACACTCGTAATACTTACTTAATTGTTTTACCTTTACTTATTTTTTACTTGTATTAAGTATGTGGATCCCATATAAACTTGTTCTGCGTCGAAATCGTAATCAATCGAGCGGTAACTTCCAAGAAGAACCTATTAGCAGAACCACGTTTAGTTTTAGTTGCGAAATGTAACAATACAAAATAATAATAGATATCCAATAAAAGTACGAGGCATTTTGTTGACATTATTTGTATATTACTTACGATTGTTACATTTTAAAACATTTTTGAATGGGATGAGCCATGATTTTGCTTCCTGTTGTAGCAAGAAATTCACACACAGATCTTACAGTTGGCAGCTGCATCCATGATCTTGCGTACGGCGCAAAGGCATGTCTTTAAACCAAATCGTCCCAGAAGACCGATATATTCGCCTATGTGTGTTCATATATACAGAAATAATACTTACCGAATACGAATTTTAGAATTACTTGCGCCATTGCTGCCAAGATGCATTTCACTGACCCACTATATTCGTAGTTAATGAACTGATTCGAGTCGATTCTACTTACGAGTAACTCCGCGGTTCTGCTTCACTCCGCTGCTCTATAATTCAACTGGTAGTAGAATCCTGAAGGCTATTATTCACTTCTACTTATCTCCGCTTTTCTTTGCTTCGTGTCCGTAGACATATATAATACTCTATTCAGGCATTCTTTCGAATACGAATCGGATAGCTTTGGATCAGGAAACACAAGTGACTGGAGGCAAATATCGCTGCCGCCTGTCCCTGACGGTGATACTCTCTAGCCTTTAGTGGACAAGATTTAACGCACACTATTTTGCACAAGGTATGTCCATCTACCTACATGACTTGATACAGATGCAGCGTGCACTCAACTGTACAAACCAATAACACTTGGCGGTATATTATCTCATTGTAAAGGGTTTGATGATGATCCATGGTTGCTTAGGCCAACGGTCTGGTCTTAACTTCTTTGGAAACGACTACGCAGATGATGTTCGTTCCTAAATATAATGAATGTAAATGTAATGGAAGACATCGGGCCTTGTTTTCACCAATTGAATAAGATCTCTTATGTATAGAACAGGAATTTTAAATCCTTATTTCATGTATATTGCAAACCTGTGCGAAAAATAGGACTCTTTAAAAATAATTCATAAGCCTGCAGTCAAGTTGCAACCTCATTTATATTCCGTTGTTAAAAAGATTTACTTTATAGCTACCAGCAATTTCTAGTTGCTCCTTTTTATTTTATGGAAATTTTCCAATCAGCTCGCGATCGAGGTACGAATCGCAACAACACGAACCAAACCTAAACCTAAATCTTTTAAATATTCTTGCTTCAAACCAGAATTATGTTTTGATGATATTAAACGCTAATGAATTAGACATGCTTAAATTAAATTGGGGATAATATGGTAAAAGAATCTTTTAATATGTTTTTATTAAAACTTGAAGCTTCCTTTTGTGTCTTTTTTGTTTCCTAGAATATTCATATTGCAATCAAGCACTATAGTAATATAAATGCGATAACTTATTAGTCGTCTATGTAGATGATAATTAGTTATATAATACTGTTTGTTCTCAAAATAAAATGTATAATAATTTCATTCCCTATATCTATCAGCTATTAGTACAAGCAAATATGACATACCCAACATTCAAAGTATCCTGCACTAAAACGCCATAATCGTCTCAAAAGCATTCAATTCGCTTATCCACGAAACATTCTCATAAAAACTTATTCGAATCGGTAAATATCGCTTAGTGGAACAAAATATGTTCCTTTGAAATCCCTGAATTCCTCAGTAAGCACGGCCGTTTGATGCTCCCAAAAATAGTGGACGGAGAGTGGCGGGATGGAAAAGTGTCGGAATCCGGGTCAAAACTGCATGTAACCAGACGAATTCAGGCAGACGCCTTTTGCAGTGTTATTTTATTGGCCATCAAAGTGTGCGTTCAGACACGATCCGTATAATTGGATTCCGCTCTGTCGCAAATCGACTACTGGTGAAATAATATTGGCCGTTTGGGACACTTGCCGGCCCGCAACGGACTTTTATGATTATTATTATGGATCACTCTAAATTATACTGACATGACTGTATTGGTTAGACATCTTGTCATTCTACATATACCTAGATAGAAACTACGTTTTGCACGCAAAACAAACATTATAATATATATTATCTATTAATAATATACATTTATTTATTTTATTGTATATTACCGCACTTAGCTAGCTACACTCAGATTTGTTATTTGTTGTAACGTTATGTGGTGTATAACTTTTGCTTGGTAACGTTATTTCTTGTAGAACTTAGAGAAAGACCACGAGTTACAGCGTCTAGAAAAAACATTTAAATTGTTTTATGTGATGCTATTTTATATATTAAAATCGTTACTAATGTAAATAAATAAAACATTAAATAAGGCCTAAAATCATTGTTGACATAGTATGTAGAATATTTTTTTCTCATTGTAATATTTAAAAATATCACCCTTAGTAAAAAAAAACTGTATTAATTATCTGCGAGTCCCAACATATCTAACAATATTGTAGAAGCATTAATCCTAAGGTTAGAAGCTTTTTAGAAAATAGCTTGTCTTAATTACTTCCTAAAAACTAAACCACTTCCTAAAAAAGTCAATCCCGGCTCCTTCACCGATTTTCGTCTAATATCAATTCTGCCTTTCCTTTCCAAAGTCCTTGAAAAATTAGTTCACCGTCAGCTCCTTAAGTTCCTCAATGTTAATAACTTACTAAATCCAATGCAATCCGGTTTCCGAATGGGTCATAGTACGACTACTGCCTTAACCAAAATCACGCACGATATTCGCCAGGATATGGAAAATCATCAACTCATAGTTTTGACGCTCTTAGACTTTAGTAATGCCTTTAATTCCGTGGATTTTGATATACTTATTGGTGTCCTACGTTCTCTTGGCATATCTCCTACCGTAGTTGACTGGTTTCGTAGTTACCTGCTAGGGCGCCGGCAACGTATACGCATTGAGGATTCCTTCTCTGACTGGTGCAGTATCAATGCGGGTGTCCCTCAGGGTGGCGTATTGTCTCCACTTCTTTTCTCTATATTTATTAATTCCATTACACATTCACTTTCGTGTCTCTATCACTTGTATGCTGATGATTTGCGGATCTACACGCAAGCAACATTATCAAATCTCTCACATGCTATCGCCGAAACTAACAGCGATCTTAAGTTGATCGACAACTGGAGCAAATCATATGGACTTATCATTAATCCTACAAAATCTCAAACAATTATTATTGGCGGTCCGTATTTTGTTTCAAGGACTGATTATAGTTTGTTGCCAGCAGTAGTATTTGGTGGTACTATTGTTCCTTTTAGCAAATGCGTAAAAAATTTAGGTTTAGTATTTGATCAGTGCTTATCTTGGCGACCGCAAGTTGAAGCTGTTCGCAAGAAGCTCTTCGCTGCTTATGGTTCACTCAACAGGTTTCGTAACTTTCTTCCGATTAGTACTAAAATAGAATTTGTTTTGTTTTTGTTTTGTAGCACAATCACTTCTACTTTCACTGCTCGATTATGCTGATTGTGCCTGGGTGGATCTGTCTGAGGAGCTTCTCAACAAGCTGGAGCGTCTACAAAATGTGGCCATTAGATTTGTTTTTAATTTACGAAAATTTGACCATGTTTCTTACTATCGCTCTCAACTCAAATGGCTCCGAAATCGACAACGTAGAGACTTACATGTCTTATCCCTTCTTTACAATATTCTGTTCCATCCAATATCTCCACCTTATCTTAAGTCTCATTTCTCTTTTCGGTCCGCTTCGTCGAGTCGTAATTTGCGATCCAATTACATTTATCCCTTGATATTCCGCCTCGCTCGACTCATTTTCTGACGTACTCGTTTCCTTCTCAAGCCGTCCGGCTATGGAACTCTCATCCTGAGAGTATTAAGAGAGCGCGTACGCTAGATTCTTTCAAATCTCTAGTTCGTAGTCACTTCCTATCCACAAATTCTTAACCACTATACTGTGTCTTATATCCCTTTCCTATCACACAAGCAATTTTTATTCCTATTTCTTCCCCCTTCCCCTTGATTGTCCTTTTTCCTATTTCCCTATCTTAAGGTTGCCTGGAAGAGATTGCTTTTAGCAATAAGGCCGCCTATTTGTACATATATTTTTTTTACATTTGTATCCCATTGTCATGAATATTTGTACAATAAAGGGTTTATTATTATATTTTTTAGGAGCGTCAGTGTCGCTGTGGATTCGGCACCTGCCTTCCAACTTCCAATTGGGATCTGGGGTTCCAGACAGCAATGTACCAATGTGTTTTTCGTTTTAAAATTTTTATATGTACATTTGTCTGACGCTCCCACGGTGAAGAAAAACATCGCGAGGCAACCTGCATACATCTGTGAAGAATTTCAAAGATGTAAGTGAAGTCGACCAATCCGGTCTGGGCCAGCGTGATTGACTAAGGCTTAACCACCCTAATTTAGGGTAGGCTCGAACACCTCGGTGGGGACGTATATGAGCTGTTATGATGTTGGTGAAGATGATATTATTTCAAGTTTGTTGCATTATTAAAATACAAACTGTATTGACATTAAAAGTACATTATAATTATTAACAAAGGAGATAAAGCAGTGTCTTATATTTATTGTCTCCTTTTTACTAAAATGTGATTTGTAACTACATAATACATATACTTAATGTATCCGATGAGTGGGGGCCTGGTGACCTGTTATACAGGAATATTTTATACTTACTTCAGGCACCAGCCTCTTTAAAGTGTCATAATGTAATGAAATCTATTTAACGAATTGTAAAGAGGAAATAAAATGGATTTATTATATCACGGGTGTAAACTTAAAGCGCGAACGTAACAAAGGACTATGCTTAGCTCCTAAGCGCAGCGAGTCATTTAAGACTAGAGTCCAAGTGGTTACACTTTTTGGAGCGAAGGATTTAAGCTCGCCCAAGAATAACACTGCTTTATTCCCGAGGACTCTACTTGTGGCTCTACTTTTCGCACCACCTGTAAGAAAATAGAGACAAATACGTAAGAAATACGCATTATTCAAAATCATATTAATTTAATATTAAATCATAAATTATAATTTTAGTTGAAAAAGGCACGAAACTTCTATATTGAAAAAAAAACAGAAGTAATGGCTGTAGCACATACAGCCATTACTTCTGTTTTAAATCCTTTTTAACCCTTAATTTGATTTTGTTAAGATTTACTTAACATTAGATTTGAAAAAAGATTGACTTATATTTTTATATGGTTAGCAAAGATATTATTTTATTTATTACAAGCAAGAATGTTTTTATTTGTTTTAAAAATATTTTCTGGCAACTAGCATCGCTCTACATTTGACTTTAGTATCTCAAAATGGCGATAAGACGGAGAGCTCTGCAAATTGTGCAAGTAAATATTTTTTTTGTATTTATTAGCTATTTATGAATTAAAAACACTTAGTGTTAGTTTACTGATTTATAAATATGATTACTACCCTATTTTCAAGTCCTGGCTCTACTGGATATGAATATGAAACGTCAGTGAACATGACTGTTGAGCTCACTTAACATAATCATGTGATCAAATATTTACTTTATTTATTATAAAAATATTTTCTGGCAACTAGCATCGCTCTACATTTGACATTAGTGTCTCAAAATGGCGATAAGACGGAGAGCTCTGCAAATTGTGCAAGTAAATATTTTTTTGTGTTTATTAGCTATTTATGAATTAAAAACACTTAGTGTTAGTTTACTGATTTATAAATATGATTACTACCCTATTTTCAAGTCCTGACTCTACTGGATATGAATATAAAACGTCAGTGAACATGACTGTTGAGCTCACTTAACATAATCATGTGATCAAATATTTACTTTGCAAATTGAATGTTAAGTATGCTCAACAAAGTCGCATGATGTGATTTATTATATTTATTTATTACGAATGCTTTTTTGAGTTTTTATTTAATTGGGTGCTGTATTTGGCTAAACAATGCTTGTGCTTATAAGTGCCACTTATACAATTGCACCTAGGTATATCACAGTTTTTCTTCTTGTTTCTCATGCATTGCTATTTTGTAATAGCTGGGTTGGAGTAACATTTGTTGGTTTGGTTTCATGTAGGCCTATAAGGTGCTTACATTATTTTCAGAATACCCAGGGCATTGCATCTCTACAGGGTGATCAATCCAAATGGGTCAGTAGGGAGAAGTCAGAAACTATGAGAGTTAGCGGCGATTCCCGGTATGTATGTATGAAAGCTTAAAAAATTTGAGTGCCATTATTATTAAATCTAAAATCGACGCCATGGTTCCTTAGAACAGATTTCGCTATCTCTCACAGTTTGTGATTTCTCCCTACTGACCCATTTAGATTGATCACCCGGTATATCTGATTACAAATATGCCTACGATTATTTCACAGACTTTTTTCGGAAGATTGAATTATGCCGATATACAAATATGTATGCTATGCAGTCAATGGGCCATTCTATAAATTTTACAATTAAAGAACTAAGTAATGTGGGTATCGTGTCTATGACGTCTTATCGGGATTATGGGTCATCAAATGTTCATTATATTATAGCAGACGTAATGTCTCTTCGTTGATAATAACGAGACAAACTCAGACCCTTACTTTAAAATAAGACCATGCACCGAAAGGATTCACCAAAATTGCCTCAAAGTTGTAAAAGGGACTCGATTTAAAAGAGAGAGAAGAGTTTAGATGCTATGGATCATTCTCCTAAATATAGCAGTAAATATGATCGATGATTACTGCAAAAAAGTATTTTTGACCGCCTAAAGTGTAATTTTTAAGCTTTGTTACGTATATACAGAAACTGTTCTTTAAATTATTATCGTGCTTGGACTTAATTCTAATAACAAGTGTGTCCTTTTTACAATAATCGTTTTTTTATATTCTTCAGTTGTGTTATTTGAAAGGACCCCCAACCGGCTTTTGTTAAGTATACTTAATGTTATGTTTTCAGGAAAAGTTTCAGTGAAATTTTGGATATATTTTTTCTATGCTTGTCAAATGCATATTATTACTATATATTTACGACAAATTCATTGTATAACTTTTATTTTTTTGCCAAATTAAGGGTTAAACTTGTAATACTAAAACCTACAAATGTCAACAACATCGCGAGATTAAATTTTTTCTTGATTTTAATATATTTTGGTGGCTTCGCGGATTTTTGAGCATAATGATATGTTGGCGATTCAGAATCAATATGTTTTATTTTGAAGTCGGTGCGGATGATCGATGCTCATGAGTTAAAATTTGGCACTGACTTCAAAATAAAAAATGTAATGTTAGTGTTTGTGAAGTCCGTTAAAAATAGCAGCCAATGTACGCCGAGCTTTACATTATTGACCTTGAGACCGCTCTTATATCGCTCGTATTAGCACAATATAGAGAACGATACAGTAGCCCGACTCCATATAAAGGGACGAATCGGCGCACGCACACATACAAACGTCGTTTACACGGCCGCCAAGCATGCTCTGAACGGCATAGCAACGCAGTGTCACGCCACGCGCCGGCCGAGATTGTTGTGCTCCACGTACACACCGCGCCGCTCACGCGCGGCGTGTACGTATACGTTCACCGATTTCAACCCTAGCGCCCAGTCCAGCTTTAGGTATAAATTTCAAAGACACGCCTGAGTCGGGCTACTGTATCGTTCTCTATATTGTGGTATTAGCGAAGGCTTTCGTAATGCAAGTGTTGTTGACTGCACATACTTAAAACCAACAATATACATATAGGCTCCAAAAACTCCATTAGGTGATTTTAATCTCACAACAGTGTCATGGAGTTTGTTCACACAAACCAGAGGGAGACTTGGTACTAGAATCGTCTGTGCGGGTCCCTCTATCTTACCCATTGGCGTAGGTAAGGGGGTGGGGGGGTCTTGGGGTCCGGACACCCCCCATTGAAAATCAACATACACTAGATAGAATGTACTTCTCCTCCCAAGTAGATAAAGGGAGCAGGTTTTATATCAGTATACACTAGGCAAATTGAAGTCTTAATCTAGATCCCCGCCCCCCATCGAAAAGTTATACCTACGCCTATGGTCTTACCTATTTCTACCGCCATGCAGCGGTGCTAGGATCCCCAACCGATCCGTAGTCACACCGTATTATCACACCAGTGTGACTATAGTTAATTTAATTTCTCTGTAGTCACACCGCAATAGCCCAAACACATTCGATTTGAACGTAAGGGGCCGTTACTCACTATAACGCCGTTCATAGTTCGTTCTCGGTCCTATCTCGGTCTGTGAACGGCATTTTAGTGAGGATCGGCCGACAGACAGTACTTGACGTCTTACTCGTATATCACAAGTTGGCAATATACATTGTATTATTGTAGGGGTTGTAGATTAACAAATTTTACAGGAACTACATGTGCTATAGGCAGCTATAACCATTTACCATCATATTACTACTACTACGACTACTACCATCAGGTGAGCTGTCTGCTACGATCTGCCCCACAGGAGCTGGAGGTAGTTCGTATCCAGGCGCAGAGGGAGGCTCTGCGCCGGTGGGGTGAGGCATTCGCCTTCCCGGCTGCCGGCCACCGGACGATCGAGGCGATCCGTCCGGTATTGGAGGAGTGGGTTGGGCGCCGGCAGGGCAGCCTTTCATTCCGCATGGTGCAGGTGCTGACCGGACATGGTTGCTTCGGTCACTACCTGTACCGAGTTGCACGTCGGGAGGAAACGCCGCAGTGTCACCACTGCGACGATGACACGGCCGAGCACACCCTGTCGGTGTGCTCGGCTTGGCGACGCGGAGACGGCGGAGACCTTTCGCTGCCGAGCATGGTCGTGGCCATGCTCCGCGGCGAAGCGGAATGGGGGGCTGTCGCCTCCTTCTGCGAAGATGTCATCTCGCAGAAGAAGGCTGCGGAGAGGGAGTGGGAGGTAGATTCTCAGGCCGCTCGCCTTAACACAGGTGTGAAATAATTTAATTAAAAAAATGTACATTTATTTGCTTCCCAAATGTCCCGTTAAACAGAGTAAATAATTTTTACAGCGTTATCGCATTAAAGCAGCCTTTTGTTATGATAACAATATCCTTATTATAATTTGAGTTTACTTCTTAAAGATAGAACAATGTAAGTCAAGTTTAAGTTACCTGTTCACAGGCTTTCCGCGAAATCATAACATTGTTCATTACTTGAAGTAGGTAGCTACTAACATTTCCGTTCAACGAGTTTTGTGTGTTCGTGAGTGTAGACTGTGAAATAATTTTCTGCTGGTTCGTGTTATTGTTCATGTATGTAGGCATTAACACGAACAATGTTTTATTTCCATTTTACAGCGGCAAGTTTGCAAAGTTTCATAACAAGTCAGAACAGAACATTTTCTGCCTACCTGTTAACATAATAATCTTCTTCTTAATTATAAATCATTCGTTTTCTCTTACTATGAGCTACTGTTGGCATTCGTGTTTCTCTACTAAAAGCACAACGTAAGCCTGTATGTTTTGTTTAGTGAGTAATTCTAACATTGTAGTATTAATAATCTCTGTCAGGATCGCAATCAATTTGAAAGTCGTTGCAACTTCGATACCATATTTTATGATGTATTTCATTATCAAGGAATTGTAGAGTACATAACAAATTATTTTGCAGTTATATACTCGTAAAACAGTGTTAGATGGACCTTGACTAATTTATTGAAAGTTATTGAAAATCATGGTAGATGTTGCATCACAAATAGATATCTCAAATATCTCGCAGGATTAGAAATCACAATCTCACGAAATCTCGGCATTTCCGAGATTTCGTATAATTTTGGAACAAATATTATTATTATTTTTAAAGCAACAAAAAAGCTATCAGTCAAATGCGGAAAAAGTCTAGTTCTAGGGGTGATTTCGGAAATAGCTTCTTAAAAATTTGTGATAGTACTATCTGATAAACGGTATTTCAACAGCCGGTTTCACTAGCTGGAATGTGTTTTCGAAATCGACAAAGGCAGCATGTTCTTCATCCGTGGAAACATAGTCTGAATTGATACTAAGCGAGAGTTCAATTAATGTCTTAACAACACACTGCTTTTGCACACTGTTTGACAGGCAAGAACCAGTTGAATTGCTTTACGAAACTTCTGTTGAATATACTCATAATTCTGAAGAATATAATTTTAGGCTGGATTTGTTTAGTCTCATGCACTCAATCTCGTCAATCTCGAGCAATATCTCGTCATAATATGCTTCAGGATTGATCGCGAAAAATGACACGAAATCTCGGGATTGCATTCCCAATTCCCAATGTACAATGCTATTGTTTTCTCTTCAATCTTCATAGCTACTTATTCGTATTAACAAAATCTCTAGTATGCTTATTTGCCTGATGCTATAAAAAAATATATAAACCCTACTGTTTAACGCATTCGAGATTTTGATTTCATTTGAAAGCTTATTATCGTCCAAAGGCTTTACTTTACTAAAATTGGAAACAATTTCATACAATGTGAAACTGGACTTTACATACTCAGCATCAAAAATCTATTAATGGCTACCAATTTCCTTATCTGTTAAGGAGAGTAAAGGAATGGTTTCAATGGTTGTCTAATGGGAATACCTTTTCCTCTTACGTCTCAAGAACCAAAGCACGATCGTTAGATATGTTACTCGACAGGGAGCGGGGACTAAGCGTAACGACGCTTCTGCCTTGTTCAGGCCATTTATATCGGCACAGATTCACTTGGAGAGAAAGCCCGTTGCCGGAGAATAGCATTAAGCGTAGCTTTTGATCCAGTCTTGATACCATGAATGGGATTTACATCGAACTGTGTTCTGTGTTGCGTGTACGTTTATGAAAACAGAATGTGATATTATATTGCTGAATCGAAGAGTAGAGTATAAAACTAAAATATTTAGAAACTGTACTGTACTGTACTGTATACATATAACAGTACAATTACAGTGAGGTTTACAACTTACAATTCAACTATGACAAAATAGGTCATGTAATGATAAAGGTATAACAAAGGAGATTTGATAAACTTAAAAGCCCGAATGCTGATGACTGATGACAGGGAAGCTTTTTGACTTCATCTCTCTCTGGTTAGTAACTATAAGACCAAAGATGGAAGCGATCTTCACTTGGACTCCTTAGCAACCGAGAAACTGGCTATCTTACCTCTAATAATGTCGAAACAAAACAATGTAATTAGCATTGTTGTTATGGCAACAAACTTAGGCAAGATGGTGGAAGCTAGCCAGGCGTACTCAAAAGCCCTACCATCAACCAAACTAAGTAGAATAACTTCTGCACAATCGGGAAACGAACCCCGGACCTCCAGATCAAAACACCACAAGATCATGGAGGCGGTTCAATAATAAAAATAAAAAAGCTTAGTAGCACGGTAATAGTATATACAGTAGAATAACTTCATAGAAACGGTCGCTATGCCTACGCACCTCGATCTGGTTCGCACTTGGATCGCAACAGCCCTTGTAGCTACGAGGGCTGTTACGATGCCGAGCGGCCGTAGATAAAATTTCAAAGAGGGGCCGAGTCCACTTACTGTATTATACTATTACCGTGTTAGTAGTTAGGTTCCAAACAGACTGTTAAACTTTAATATAAACTGTACAGCACATTATTCTCATTTGCGTCGCACAGCCAAGTCAAATAACCGAAGTTAGATATTAAGTGATTTGAAAGCGAGTTTTTTATTTCCTTTTTATCATAACCACATCAAAAATAGTTTCATGCAAATATTCAAATATATCATCTTTCCTTTCAATTTAATGTATGTGTAGTATAAGCTTTTTAAAGTGAAACTTTTTTTACATCGCTTCAAATTTTTTCGTCCATCTATTGCATGTCGCATTACACAAAAACATAAGATCTTTAATTTCACTACTTCACTTCATTATTTTAATTCATTTTTTTTAAACGTCGCCCCACACTAGGATTTTCTCCTGTGTCGTGGGTGCAGTTACAAACATAGAATATCACATTTTCTGTAGGCCATACAAAATATCTGTCCCCTGCGGGTATCGAACCCGCGATCCGTTGCGCAGTAAACGATCACTCGACCTCTGCGCTAACCGTGTCGTGTCGTCAACTTAAGTCTATTGGTCGAGATTGGTCTATGCGTTAAATCTTTGATTTTAATTCAGCGTGGCAGTGGTTCGATCCTGGTGAAGAGCACTGTTTTTTGTTTTTTTATGATTTTTAATTGCTTTTTTGTTTTTTTTATTATTATTAATTTTCAGTTCCGAAATAGAAAAGCAAAATTTCTTAGCTCCTAAGAAGATAGAAAATAATGACCTTTCACTAATAAACATCATAAAACCCAAGAAGAAAATATATATCTTTGGTGATGATTCATTAGAGGGTTTATCAGCTTCCTTAAAGAATGCCAGGTCGGGTAAATGAAATGACGAATATGACTCAGTAGCATACATTGAAAGCGGTGCTCCGACTTCTCATATCTAAAAGACTGCAATGATATATTTACTAACTCTTTGGCAAAAGACGATATTGTAATACTAGGTATAGGTATGCACGATGATAACCTTATTAAACTTGAGTCTGAATTGAATATTGTTTTTAACAAACTTAGAAACTATCAGGTGCTCATAGCACCGATATTTCATTCAAACTACTTTAATGTGAAATTATTGAATAATAGACTAATGCTATGTTCAAATATCTATCCCAAATGTAAGTTTGTTAATTGTCATTATAAACGTAATTACTTATACATTCTAACTGTTAAAATTAATGTTTGTATAGATAGCAATCTTTACAATAACGTGTACCTCAATCCAAAAAATATAGCACAAAGCCTCAAAAAAAAAGACTTATAACAATAATGTTGACAAAAATAGTGTATTTTGTAATTTTAAGCAATCTAGTATACGCGACTACTTTTCAATTGTAAGCAAGACTATGAAATGTAATACAAATGACAAAACTAATGGTGCTGAGGGGATATTTTTTCGATCCCACCCCTAAACGAAATACTAATGTAAGAATATTTCACCAAAATATACAAGGCTTGTTAAACAAATTAAGTTCATTAGAAATATGCATTGATGATTTTACAAAACATGTCATGTGTTGTGTTTCTCCGAGACCTTTGTACAGAGAGGTTCAGAAGGAAACATAAAACTAAAGAACTTTAAATTAGCAGCATCTTTCAGCAGAGTAAATGAAAAACGTGGAGGTGTTTGTATTATGGTTCGTAGAGAATTAACTTTTAAACCCATTGATATCTGCTTAAATCTATCAATAGAAAAAGTTTTTGAATCTTGTGCCTTAGATATACCTGAACTAAATTGTATAGTAATTTGTATCTATAGAGTACCAGGTACTTCAAACTTATCTAGATATATGTCACTTTTGGATGTTCTGTTACATAAGTTAATAAGATAATATAGCAAACGGAATGTTGTTTTAACCGGTGATATGAATATCAATATTCTTCAAGATGACTCTGCTTCACAAAGCTATAAATTGCTGTTCAAGATGTATAATCTTGACTTACGTATAAATGTTCCTACGAGGCAAAAGTCATGTATTGGTCACATTGCTAGTAATATCATTGATGCTAAAGGTGAAGTTCATGACCTGAAGCTCTGATGATCTGATCATGACACGGGACAGACTTTAGAATTCTCTACCTCAAAAAAAAATTCAAATACGACATCATGGTACAAAACTATAAGAGACGCAAGCAAATGCAACATGAATACATTGAGGAAATGCTTATCTTATCTTAGCTGGAGTGATGTCTATGAACATCAGGAAGACTTAAATAAGGCATTTGATAGCTTTTATGAAGATATTAGGCTATTTTACAACATGTGTATTCCAATTAAAAGAATTAAAATTAACTTAACTAACTCTAAGCCCAAGTGGATTACTAAAGGCATAAAGAAATCCAGTAAGACAAAACGTTCCTTAAGATACCACTACTATTTAAACAAATTATCACCAAATAAGATTAGACTAAAGAAATATATAAAATTGCTAAAAAACTGTGTAGATAAAGCCCAGCACATACAGAATACTAGATTTATTTCTAATGCTAAAAATAAATGCAAAGCAACTTGGGATATAATTAAAGATAAACATGACGTAACTAATATACATAAAGAAATTGATAGTATTATTGTAAATGACGTAACCATAACTGATCCAAATGACATTGCTAAAATATTTTATGAACATTTCTTAAATCCAAATGATAAAATTGACAATACAAGTGCTCCTACAAGAAATGCAATAAATTCAGTAAATAGCTCCTTGTTCTTGATACCATGCTCTGAACAGGAGACTAAAAATATAATTGCTTCCTTGAATAACACCAAAGCCGTGGGAATCGACTTTCCAATCTTTCATTCCAAGAAGGCAAATTTCCAGATGCTTTAAAACTCTCCTTAGTAAGACCAATACACAAAGTAATAGTAAAGAAGAAATTGGTAACTATCGTCCGATCACCTTGGTATCAATACTATCTAAGATTTTTGAGAAGGCTATTGTCAAACGAATTACGGAATTCTTCGATATGCACAATGTTACTTTTAACGGCGGGTACTTTTAACTTAGAACAACGTAAAAATTTTGCTCCTTAAATTTTTAATATATTTATTATATTACAATTGATAAATATCAAATATTTGTGGTCAAATGTTTTAAGAAATACGCAAGCAAGTGTTGGCAATTACCACTTTCACTACACTGAATAGCACTTCAAAGTAATCATCACTCATTGCCTGTTATTAGTACTCACTACACTATTACTATGGATATGTCTCAAGTAAGTGCAGGTATTTCGGATCTTGCTTCGGTATTTAGCTCAAGAATGGGCGAGTTCGAACAGGCCTTACAGAAACAGATGGCATCATCTTCGTCTGGAGCTCAGTTCCAAACTTTAAAGGTACTGTCAACTGATTACCTACAATTCAAAAATTTCATAATGAATTCTTTTCAAACTTTGCAATCACAATTGGAGTTGCTGAATGCTGGTCTAGACAGATCGGAAACCCACTCAAGGCGGAATGTTCTGCTAGTTCATGGTTTGCCGGAAGACGATGGGGAGCATACAGAGACAAAAATTCTTAGTGTACTTTCTGATAAAATGAATCTCCCTCATATTCCACGAGATTGTATTGAAGCCTGTCATCGATTAGGTAGCACTAAGAGAGAACGAGCTCGTCCGGTGCTGGTCCGGTTTGACAGCATGAGGGCTCGCACAACTGTGTGGAATGCAAAGACTGCTTTAAAAGGAAGCAAGATTTCTGTGTCTGAGTTCCTTACAAAAGCTAGGCAGATTGTATTAACTGACGCTCGAAAATTCTTCGGTTTAAGAAACTGCTGGTCTTCAGACGGTACAATTGTGGTCTTGTTGCCGAACAAAACAAAGAGAAAGATCACCTCCATGGCTGAGTTGCATGGATTAAAAGTTGAGTTCCCGATGAAAACAACATAATGCACATTTTATCTCTTTGATTGTCTTTATAGTATTCTGTCTGTAGGTATGTTTTTCGGATTTGTTAATTAATGGGTACGTCACTTCTAAATAACACATTTATATATTAGTTTATCTTAGTATTTAGTTATAGGCTGTCTAATCTCTTTTGTTTTCCCAGTCTAATGTAGATTTAACTGTGTAGATAAGTAGTAGTAGTACAATTATTTAAATCTACATAGGTACAAAGTTTGTTTTGGTTTACTGTAGTAGCTCACAAACTATCTAAAGATAATAACTGTAGCTTAGCTTCCACAGACGACTAATTATGTATGTATATACGGTACGATTGTCACTTCAACAGATAACAAAATTACTGTTATTTTACAGACTATTTATAGTTTAACCCGTGCAATGTAGACTAGCCCCGTGGTCCGAATTGAGCTATTCGTCATTGTTTTATACGTCTGCGATTTGCACTGTTCGTAAAGTTAGGAATGTTGGCGCATTTTGGACCATGGTCTAGATTTTTTTTTTTTTTTTTTTTTTTTACTGAGATTTTTTTTACTGTACCAGTGATAAAAATGTTTAAGAAAAAATCAGTTTTTTTGCCTAAAACGTATTTGCTGTTTCCATATTTTTTAAACATTTAATGTTATAATTGTCCTGTGTATAATACATTTAAACTTTGTTTATATAATAATTCATAGCCGGTGCCAGCGGATGCCGTACCTATTTGTTTCTGTTTTGTTGTAAATGTAAAGACTTGGCCAACCCTTGCGCGTAGCGTATTTTGTTTTGGGTGTTTAATTATTATATTTGTTTTTTTTTTGTTTATAGTAGTTATAATATTTTCTATTTGTTTTTATGTCTATTATAATTGGTAATAATTATTTTACTGATGACTCATCAAATGATGAATTTGAGAGCGCTTGTAGTGATATTTCTGATGAAACTCTTACTGATTCTCTCTCATTGGGCATGAATTTGCAGTCTGTCTTCCACGGTAAATCCTCCTCGCTTAATATAGTTCATATTAACGCACAAAGTATTCTGGCACACACTACAGACTTGATTACATCATTTAACAGCGGCGTAGTCGATGTTATCTTAGTTTCTGAATCCTGGCTAAAACCTTCTTTATCATCTTCACTTTGTTCTCTTTATGGCTATAAACTCTTCCGCAATGACAGGGCTGGGGCTGGTGGTGGTGGTGTCTGCATATATATTAGAGATGACATTCCTTGCACTGTTGTCAGTAAATCTCCCAGTGAGTACACTGGCTCCCTGGAACACCTATTTCTGGAAGCGTTAGTTCATCACACCAAAGTCTTAGTTGGAGTGGTTTATAGCCCTAATGATAAAGTAAATTACTTCGACTCTTTTGAGACCATTCTTGAAACCATAAGTACTTCTTACAATCATGCGATTTTGATGGGTGATCTAAATACTTGCA
Source organism: Schoenobius gigantellus (assembly GCA_963935595.1). Taxonomy (NCBI): domain Eukaryota; kingdom Metazoa; phylum Arthropoda; class Insecta; order Lepidoptera; family Crambidae; genus Schoenobius; species Schoenobius gigantellus. The sequence goes on from OZ012543.1 coordinate 35,314,112, forward strand.
TTATTAAAAATAATTCTAGATCTCGTAAACTTAAGTCTTTAATATCTTCAGTAAATTTTGAACTTCTTTCCTTGTCGCCCACCCATCATTCCCCAAATAGTTCCCCTTCTCTTTTAGATTTACAAATACTTTCTCAGCCTGACTTAGTTTCTTCCTATGGTCAGCTTACTGCTCCGTTCTCATACCACGATCTCTTATATCTTAGTTATAATGTTCGTCCTCCTAAACGTAAAGTCAAAATTTTACTTCAGCGTAACTTTAGGGGCATATGTGTTGACCACTTGAGGGAGGATTTTCTTGGTATGGATTGGTCTCCCGTATTTACTGTCAATAGTGTTGACGAAAAGGTACAAGCATTTAACACATTGCTTTTAAAACTTTTTGACAAGCATGCTCCGTTAAGGCCAGTGCGTGTAAAACATTTGCCGGCACCTTGGCTTACTCCTAACATTAAGAACCATATGTTGCGTCGGGATAAGGCCAAGCTCCTATTCAAGAGGTCGCCTTCTATTGAAAAACATCAGTCATATAAGTTATTACGCAATCAATGCAACAGGATGTGTAGGGATGCTAAACGCCGCTATATTCACTCCCGTGTTGATAATAGCTCATCAGCACAAATTTGGAAATTTCTAAAGTCACTTGGTGTGGGCAAAAATTCCGACAATTCTGACTCTCTGCTAAATCTTAATGCACTTAATGAGCATTTTTCAAAATCTCCTGTTGAACTTTCTAACACAATAAAAGTCCAATCTCTTAGTTTACTTTCAAACGGTGCCCCACATGGCTATGATTCCTTTTCATTTCTTGAAGTCACTGAGGCAGAGGTTAAAAAGTGCATATTATCTATTACTTCTCATGCTACGGGTAGCGATGGTATAAGTCGAGACATGATTGTCCCAATATTAAATAATGTTGTTCCCATTGTAACTCACATCCTCAACTTTTCCTTAAAATCTGGTACCTACCCAAATGGTTGGAAATCCGCACTTGTACTTCCTTTACCCAAGTCCTCTAATCCTAAATCCTTTAATGACTACCGACCTATCTCTATTCTCCCTTTCTTATCCAAAGTCCTAGAAAGTGTTGTCCATAAACAATTGTCCACCTTCCTAAATCGTAACAATATAATCAGTCCATTCCAATCTGGGTTTCGGCCATGCCATAGCACAGTGACGGCGCTGTTGAATGTAACAGACGACATACGGATTGCGATGGACAGAAAAATGTTTACTATTGCTGTTTTACTCGATTTTAGTAGCGCTTTTAATTCAGTAGACTACGACATTCTTATAGCTATCCTTCGCTCTATTAATTTATCTCCCTCGGTGATTGATTGGTTCTCTGATTATCTTCGAGGTCGCCGGCAGTGCATTAGACATAATAACTCCGTATCGAGTTGGTGCCAAATCGCTGCAGGTGTGCCACAAGGCGGCGTACTATCTCCATTACTTTTTTCTGTCTTTATTAACCAACTCACTTATGTTATTTCGGCTCCCTACCATCTGTACGCTGATGATTTGCAAATATATAGGCACACTGACATTAGTAATATTGACAACACAGTTGAAACAATCAACCAAGATCTCATAGCTATCAAGACCTGGGCAGACTCGTTTGGTTTACTTGTTAATCCCAAAAAATCACAAGTAATGATCATTGGCAGTAACAGATTGATTAGCAAATTGGATTACAAGGATCTTCCCCAAATTATATTTGATGGTACTGCAATACCTTTTACAGAAAGAAGCAGAAATTTAGGCGTGATCTTTGATTGTACCATGTCTTGGAATGCTCATGTCAATGAGGTTAGTCGCCGTATGCATTATACTTACCACTCTCTCAAGCGGCTTCAATACTTCCTGCCATTTAGTACTAAAGTTATGCTTGCTCAGTCCCTCCTACTCCCCATTCTCGACTACGCCGATGTGTGTTACTTGGATGTTACTGAGCAGCTCTTAAATAAACTTGAAAGGCTTCAGAACTTAGCAATTCGCTTTATTTTCTGCTTACGTAAATTTGATCACGTGTCTGAATGCCGCAAGCAACTCAAATGGTTACCTATTCGTCAACGGAGAAATATGCATATCCTCTGCCTTATCTACAAAGCCCTAAATTGTCCTCAGTTTCCTCAATACATACGTTCCCGTTTCCATTTTCTCCCTCCTAGTTCCCGTCCCCAGAGGTCATGTGTTACCAATAACGTCCTAAAAGTTCCCCACTTTAACACAATCTTCTTCCGCAAGTCTTTTACCGTACAGGCTGCCAAGTTGTGGAATGGGCTGCCTGTTTCAGTTCGCGAGAGACGTTCCGTCCAATCCTTCAAGCGCCACTTAAAAGAACATTTTCTCTCAAATTTGTCATCCTCATCAGTATAATAAGTAAGTATGTATGTATATGTATATGTATGTAATATGTGTGTATCAATATATATGTAGGTATATGTGTTTTAGTTATTTTGTAAAATTGTATTTTTATAAAGGTAGAAAAATTTGTTCCCGCATATACACAACATCTTACACTGCCACTTGGGTTGGCTGGAAGAAATCTCTCCCAGAGATAAGTCCGCCCTTGTATACCTTGTACTCACTGTATATTTAAATGTTTATATGTACAATAAAGAATTATATAATGTTATAGTTATTAAAGAGCAAAATGGATTCCAAAAAGGAAAATCAACAACTCTTGCTGCTTTTTCACTAGTGAAAGCTATTACCGAGTGCATTGACTATAAATTACTTACCGTATCATTATTTTTCGACATATCACGGGCCTTCGACCTCGTGAATCATCGGATACTTTTACAAAAGTGTGAAAGATATGGCATTAGAGGGCAGGCCTTAAACTGGATAGCAAGTTACCTTTTTAATAGAAGTCAGTGTGTCGAAATCAATAAACTGAATGGTAATAATGACGTTGTTACTTATAGGTCCCCCTTCATCCATAATAAGCGGGGTGTACCGCAAGGAAGTGTAATGGGTTCGATATTATTTCTGATATACATAAACGATTTACCCGGTGCCATAAATCACCAAACAATTCTCTTTGCAGATGATATATCAGTCATAGTATCGGGAAATAAGGATAGTGATACCACTTCCTTCCAAGAAACCCTAAATACAGCCGTGGCATATATTTATGAGTGGCTGAACAGAAATGCTTTGAGTGCTAACATAGAAAAAAGCACGTTCATACAATTTTCGAATTACCAAGCTGCTCGCTTAAAACCAGATATAGCTCATAAAGACAAAATCTTTGCGAAGTTAGCGAAACGAATTTTTTTGTTTATAATACTCGATCAGCACCTCAACTGGAAAGCACATATCTAAAACGTTTGCTCGAGACTAGGTAGATTTGTGTTTGCGCTAAGAAGATTGAGACACACGGCCGGTGAAAGTGTAGCCTTGCTTGACTGCTTAGTATGGTCACGTATCTTCGTTACTAAGATAGAGTCTGACACACACGAAACATGAACCTGACATTTTCTCAAGTAGCAACACTGATACAATGTCCCCATGTAGTTTAGTTCAACATGGTGATTTTGATACTTTGTAATAAACAATTTCATAATATTTTTTTCTTAATTTCTGTCGAAATATTACAGATATTAAGTACTTTTAACATTCATGAAATCCAAATACAGCGATTTCTTATAAAAGGTTCATTGTTGGAAGTTCATTGAAACTAAACATACTTTTTTAAATTAAATATTAGGTAATAATATTTAATTTAAAAAAAGTATAAAATCCTTTTTTTCCTACTATATTCAAGGAAAAAAAGACAATCCTTTCACAAATCTAACATTCTAAATTACTACATAAATAAAAAAATATTAGAATATTTCAAGTATCAAAATGTATTTTACCTTCTGTAGACCAGAGCTAGAATTTTTGAATTTGCCGCTTTTTTCCAAGCTCACGTTTCGTGTGTCAGACTCTACGGACTTATATTGTGGGGTAATTTCCCTGATATATGCAAAGCTTTAATCATGCAAAAAGATGCATAAGAGCTATTTGTGGAGCTGGACCGATGGATACATGTCGACCTCTATTTGGTAGGTTAAAAGTACTTACCCTTACTGCAATGTACATCCTGGAAATAGGAATGTTTGTTAAGCGTCATCCCCAATAGGGACAATCACCGTCTACAGCAGCAAATTTGTAACAGTGCCTTTTATCAGAAGAACTGCTGTAGTACTACTATCCAGGTTTAAAATAACATTCCTGTTGAAATAAGACAGCAGCCACTTAATCAATTTGTCTCCAAGTTGCGAAGCTAGCTAATTGACCTATGTCCATATGACTTAAATGAATATTTTAATTGTAAGTAAAGTGGCATATATATATTTTCTTTGACTATAGAGTAAAATTAATATGATGCATGACATATCCACAGAATCTATTTTTTATATATTGTAATTTCCATTGACATTATTCATTAAAAGTAAAGTACAATTGGTGTAGGAATCTATTATATGTTTAAAAATTCAATTTTTTTTACCATTTTTCGAAATGTAATTTTGTACGCCAAACTTTGGTAAAACATGTTGTTCATTATTTTAATGTACTATCACCTGTAATTTCCATGTTTTAAACAAATAAAACTTCTTATTCTTATTCTTTTCAGAAGAAAATGATTTAAATTATGATTAAAAATGTGATTTTAATACCCTAAATCGAATAAATTTCCGAAAGTTTTTAGTTAAGTAGATACCTAAATGCCTACGATCCGAAAAAAGTTTCACTTGCATCGTGGTTTCATAAAACCACACAATGATTTTTTTTGTAGGTGGGTTTAATTAAACGTGGGCGCTCCGCATCTTTCTTTCATTTCTTTTGCATTTGCAAAAAATTGTTTGATTTGTCATAAGTTCAAGATTCTGTTTGGAGTGGGTCGGTTAGCCTCACCTTCAGAGTTTCTTGCCTGTTCTTCTCATGAAACCTCTCCCAATTACTAAACAGGTGTAGAGTAGTTTTTTTCTTTTATTTGTATTTGCAGGCAGCTTGGGATGTATGAAACATACAAGGTTTAGTAATAATTTCTAATTATGACGTCAATAAGTGTCTTTAAAAATTTTATTGACATTGTTTAACAAAGATTTCTCGATTTTGATTTACATTATTACTAATTTCAAATTCCAACTGGCTAATTCATTTAAGATTTCGTAGTATCGAAATCAGCGTAAAACCATAGTACAATAGCAGAGATTCCTCATATTTAAAAACAGTATCAAAACATAAACGGCTATTCTAAATTGTTTACCCGGAATCACCAACACGCCAACCAATTCCTTTGTAATTGAAGTTATCAAGTTATTGTCCGAGCGGAACAATTGTAAACAACATATTGTTCGGATAAAATCTTCGGCCATCCTCTTTAACAGGTGAAACTTGCTCGGCTGGCCGAGTTTGGAACGCTACTATTGTTGTGGATGAAGGTAACGCGATTTGGAACTTTCCTCGTCAGCGAATACTTGCCAACTTTCAAACAGAAAATTCGGAAGAAAAAACACGTGTACACGATGGAGCTTAAGGTGTGATTTTTTACATACGACGTCTGGACTCTTCAACAAACGAGGAACTGGCTATTTTGCCTCTAATTGTCGGGACACAGCAATGCTACTAACATGGTTATGGTGGAGTTAAACTTTAGGTAAGACGGTGGTACTCGTAGCTAACCAAGCGGGCTTAGAAGCCCTACCTCCAACTAAAATGTGCAGAAAAACCGCCCGATCAACGCTTAGTGGTCTCAACTGAAAATTCCTGTAAGGCGCAAACTGAGAGAAAACATAAATAGAAAAAAATATGAGGAACCATAATTTTGTAATTATTACGGACAAAGAACACAAGCATATTTGATACGCTCTTTAAAAAATATGTTTGTGAAAAGAGCTCTTTAAAAAATATGTTTGTGAAAAGAGCTCTTTAAAAATATGTTTATAGTTATATTTTATTTACTTTAATTATTTTGTTGATTTAGAAACTGTAACTTAACTAAAATGTTATGTATTGTTAGAATGACTGTCATCATTGTTATCGCCAACAAACTTGTCAAAAGTTTGGCGATATTATGTAACCCATATACTGTAAATGTGAATAAATAAATAAAAAAAAAACAATAGACCACGGAGGCAATTAAGATAAGCGAGATATAGTACTCATCATCACTTCTATTCGGGCTGTTTTTGGACTTTGTTTTGAGTTTTCCATCTCTACGCAGAAGTATTTCAGCAGTAAACTCCTTTAGTTCAGCTTTTACGACATCTACGGGAAAAAGGGAGAGGCGACACATGTTTTCTAAGCCCATAATCGTATAAACGGATGCATATACGAGTATTTTCATATTTAAGATGATCGTTATCAATTAGACTATAAAATACTGTTATCAGAAATATTTAACTGGCTGATTTATGAATGAATCACTATTTATTTGAATGCAGCTAATAAAAAACGGGTCGTAAGCCCTAAGAGCCTTTATCTTTTCGTGAACATTAAAAGACTCATCCATTTTACGGATAGAATGTCCTTTTCTAAATGTTAGTCAAAGATGAAAGGTACACATGTAAGAATTCCAAAACGCTGCTTCAACATAACAATTCATCTCATTGAAAGCATTACTTATTAGTTGCTTAGGTACTTTTTAACATACTGTACATATAGCGAATAAAACGTATGTAATCACACAATACTATGAAACCAAAGCATAATCACTTGTATAGTTTATCAAGCCATATATCGATTTCTCTACTATTGTTACCAAAATTTACAGCAAACGTGAAATAGGACATGTGAATGAAGCAAAACGAAATTATGAAAACCTATTGCACCGAATCGAATAAAATTTCTGAATCAAATAACGAACGGCCACGAGCACAGACTGCAATAATCTCCGTTTACGTGCCTCTCTCTGATCTTTTAAAAGTCCGCAGTCGGCCTTGCGCTCGCCTGTACACTCGTTTTAACCCCGCAAAGAGGAAATGGGAGGAGACATGTCGTACGCTGTTTGCCTGTTACCATTTCTATTCCCAAGGAAAACATCCCGTGAATTTCCGACGCGGTAAAGAGCCAACACTCAGAGTAATGTGTCCAGGTAATACGTACTTGGATTTAATGTTCGCGTAATTCAAATGTAAACATAAAATGAAGTGCTCGTGTCACCTTGTTAAACTTAGATTGTGGGAGTTCAATCACTTCTCTGGTACCGTAAGGTTTGTAAGTAGAATGTTAAATACAAATATATTTTTTTTACTATAAAATATTAAATCATCACTAAATCTAAATACCTATCCGCACTCCAGCATGGTTAACTAAGGCCTAATCACCCTAACTTAGGGTAGGCTCGAGCCCCTCGATGGGGACGTATATGAGCTGTGATGATAAAAATATTAAATATGGACAAACACAAATAAACTACTGTACAAATCCTAGGCTAGCTGAACAATGAAAGCTTATGAAAACTAATATAAATGTAAAACATTAATTTCATTAGACTACGCAAAGACTAGTAATTATTACTACGTTTTGTGATGATCCAAAGGGATCTTGGCGAAATCATACAATTTTGAATGATGGAAAACTCAGAGTCGAATACTGGCTAGCTAGCGTAGTGTAGTGTAGTGGTGTAGGTACATAATTATTTGTTTACAGTTTATTATGTACAAAAAAATTGTGTTGTATAGTGTAACAAACATTCTATATTTCCAATTATTGTAACAAGTTTTTAATTTCGTGCAGCACGTGTGTGTTAACGACGATTAACTTAAGTTTTCTTTATAATATTATCATGTCTTTATACTTAACTAGCTGTGCCAGTGAACTACGTTTCGCTGTATATTTTTTACCCGTTTTTGCAACATTTGTCATTGATGCTCAGCTCCTATTAGTCGTAACATGATGTTATATAGCCTAAAGCCTTGCTCGATAAATGGACTAACCAACACAAAAATAATTTTTAATTTTGAATCAGTAGTTCCTGAGATTAGCGCGTTCAAGCAAACAAACAAACTCTTCAGCTTTATAATATTAGTATAGATATATCACCGTAAATGATAATAACGTAATAATATTAGGAGTAAGAAAATAATTCTTATTAGCTCTGTATGTCGTACTTAGTTAGATTTGTAGAAAGAAAATGTTTTTAAAAGCGAGAAACCCACAATGTCAACGCATGGCTTTTATAGCTGAGCTTATTAGAGACAGACATGTTAAAACTTAATACCTACTACTTCAAAGTCGATGAAAGAAGAGTTTCAATAAAAATAAGCATTCGGGTTGTCGATGAAGTCAGCGTTTTCGTCAAGTTTCTTGTTTTTGTTTCCCGCCCAACGACCTCTGTTCACTTCAATCAAGGATTTTACGAACCTATAAAAGTGTAGAGTTCTCTCGTGTTTTTTTGAGTAATTTTTCCGGAACGCCGTCATATATTGTTTGAAAAGTTCGTCCGCGTCGTCCAAGTCATAGAGCTCCAGACTTTCCAAGTCTCTTGCCTCCGGCTGCTGAGTTTTAGCTCTGAGCAAATGTCTGTTGCGGTTAAGTAGACCCTTATCAACATTGTTTACATCATCTGAAAATGAAGTGCGAGATTTCTTCATTGTTTTATTGTCATTGCGTGGTCAAGATCAATGGAAATCTTAGTATCTCTAAATCCTTATTAATTTCATACGGTCTTTGCTTCACCGGCAGCCATGCCGTTGCAGTTTTGATGCAGTACCTAGTAATAAAAGCTGTTTCATACACTTTGACGCCTAAGCCAGTGACCCGTTTTTAATGAAGTTTTGTAAAGAGATAACTTAATATTTGAGGAAAAACATAGGCTACCTATTTATCTGGAATGTTTATTGATTGACTAGCTGCCCGCCCCGGTCTCGCTCGGGTATACTAAAAACCTTTTGACAGTACAACAATGTAAGAAACCATAGATTTGAAATAACCTGAATGTTAATCTGTCAATTTCCTCACTTTTGATGTGAACATTTTTAAATTCGTAATTTAATTTCTGTATTTTTTTTCTTTTATACAAACTTTGTCCTGACAATTAAGAACACAACAAAATAAAAACTAACCAATTTGGTGCAGTCGTTTTGAAGTTATGCGCGTACATACAATTTTACGATTCATTTTTATGTATATAGAATTAAACCACACTTGCGATATAGCTGAATTCTACGCAAATGAAATCGCGGGCAGCAACTAGCTAGTAATAATTTGTTTGTTTAATGGACTCCTGTTTTTATTGCGGTGCATACAAGGATACTGTTAAGAAGGAGCCAAATGTTCTGTGCTTGTTCAGACAAACTAAATAAACTTTGAGTATGGGAGCAATCTAAAATCGCGCAAAAGAAACGCTGTTCCATACAAATGCTCTACATCCACTGAACCTAAATGTATTGAACTGCTGTTTTGTTTTTGGTTTTAGCCTTTTCATTTATTGCTAGTTTTTCAATTTCCGAGCATCCCTTATTTAAGAAAATTATACTATATAATGCAAGAAAATGCCATTCAACGCCGTATTGTTCAAACAAAGTTTTTCAAACAAGACGCTTGTACAGACAAGTAGGAGCTTGTACTGTCCATACTATTAGAAATAGAATAATAAAGGGCTACAAATATTTTGGCATAGTGGTAAATTGAAATTTTTAAATGAAGCGGTGCACAATTAAATCTGCGCATATCTACTAGTATATCGAATAACATGTCCTAAATACCTATGGCCTGAGGTTTCCGAGATAAAGTGTTATAGATCTCGTATAAAAATCCCCAATTCTCTGATGAGCAGAAGCTTCTCTGATCGTCGGAAGATACGTTTAATATAGTTGGTGACCGATCTTATCCCAATCGTATGACTTATCCTATCAATTGCACTATGGAAGTGTAAAAAGAGAGTCACACTTGCGCACTATAATGAGTCTCTGTTAAAATAGGCCTCCCGCCGGGACCAAAAATTGGTTGGTAGGGTCGTTTTAATAGCATTAACACAATATAATGCTGTAAATGTGTAACTCAAAACGTAAATTACTTACACACACTCACATTAAGGCCAAAATGTTCCTCCAGTTGCTTCGGGTCTATATCGGCGTACTTATTCAATGTATAAATCGTGTTCATCTCCTTCGGATTTCCATTAAGGGCAGTTACTTTATTCAAGTTCTTTACAAAGTTCCCGTAGGCTTCCGCCTCCTCTGCTTTGTTTGTGTATTGCTTATGATATTTCGCTTTGAAAAAATTAAACACAGATGTTGTGTTTTTTTCGCTGTAACATTTAGCTCCAGAGACAATTACAAAGAAAACACTTGTTAACAATTGATTGCGCGATAACATGTTTACGGTGCTGAGGGAATCACAGTTACTGTTTAAACCAAAACATCTACACAAGTTTTTTTAAATTGGATGATCAAACTATTCAAATATTTTACATAAACACAACAAAAAAAAAAAGAATGCTACAGATTTCAATTAATTATGTTGTATTTACTTCTGATAATATATAAGTCCTATAATATAATACTACATCATAAGTACCTATGATAACGATCACAGGCCGTTAACTTCACGCGTAAAACCCGTTAATTTCACACGTTATAATCGCTTAACGCTTATTTTCTATTCACCAATGAAATTAAATTTCGAACGACACGAGTTCGATAGAATCATTTATTGCGCTTACAATATCGTCGATCCTAAAAATATTCAGCGCGTAATCAGCCAGCTAATCTTCCGTGAAATAACCGAATTGGGACTCGACACGCTGTAAGTGGCAAGGAATTTACAGGCCGCTATATTAAATCTCCCCTTATCTGACATCGGATCGGGACAAAAGGAGAGATTTCACCGAACTTCTTGGTAGGACGAACGAAATTTACATTACAAACAAAAAGAGAAAGGGAGCTTGCCAGACGTGAAATTACAACCGTAGGCATAAAGTCCTAATGTTAAAGACATAGTGCATAATCCATAAGAAAATTATAGGTATAAGCTGCATTTTATGACTTATCGTTTATAAGTTATAACTAATCCTCCACCTTGGACTTTTTGATTGTGTTGTTGCGACATTCCGTTAATGTCAAAGGGCTGTTCAAACATTTGAAATAAGATGTACAGTCAGCAACAAATGTAGCCAAGCAATTCATGTGGTTATACTCAAAAAGTAGTTATATACTAAAATTCAAAGTGACCATATTGATCTAAACAACAAAAGTTGTTTACTCTACCTTACTAGTGTAAAGCGTTTTCAATCTATGAATTGTTATTTATACACTGCTTTACATACTCAAATGACATACATTTTGTATATAACCCCACATATGAAATGACTTACTATATAATTAATAACTTTCATAATGCATAGTCCACTTTCGACACTGAACGATATAGACAAAGCTATAATTGCATTTGCTGTTAAATGTGACCCCTGTGACTTAAATAATCATATTAAATTAAGAAGTAATGACTTAACTGTCGTATTACAAAATATTCGCAGTATATACTGTAACTTAGATGATTTCATGGTATCCTTAACGAGTCTAGAATACTCTGCCGATATTCTAATATTAACTGAATGCAGAATAAATCCCCACAAACCAGTTCCATTTATTCCTAATTATACATTTTTAGTTTCAACCTATAACTTAAATCAAAATGATGGAGTCGTAGTTTATGTAAATAATGTGTTGACTCACCAAATGCAGGAATACGTTTAGAACATGCATCTTGCTTACAAATAAAAGTTTTTAATTATATAATTATTGCAATCTATCGTTCACCTTCAAATTTGAATGCAACTAAATTTATTGAATCTTTAAGTAATCACCTTGAATCAATTAAATCATGTGAAAACATTATCATTACTGGAGATATAAACATCACCCTGATACCGACAAAAACTGACTCATATTATAACCTAAAAGATAGGGATTTGTATAGGAATATGACTTCATCTCATGGCTTATTACCGGGACATACACTTCCGACAAGGGCCTCTAGCTGCATAGATCACGTTATGTTTAAAGTTAACCAAAGTAAAACAAATTCATATGTGGCTGTGTTGAATGCAACAGTTACTGATCATGACACGGTACTTTTCGGTCTAGCAAAAATAAAAGACAATAATATCTCAAAACAAGTTACCAAGTACGACTATGAAAGGGCTGCAATTATTTTGAAAAATTGTAATTTAGCTTCTCTTCTGTCTAGTGATGATCCAAATTTTATAACATCTCAATTGATTCAGCATATGACTTTGCATTAGAAGATACTAAGACTGTAAAGTATATATCTAGAAACAAACAACCTATTAAGCTATGGATAACCCGCGGTATCTTAAGATGTATAAAAAACAGGAATAAAATGCAGTTGAAATTGAGGTCAGATCCGTATAACGAAACTCTTCGAATTACATTTACTAGATATCGCAATTTCTGTCATAAACTCACACAAAAATTGAAACGTAAATATGAAAAAGATAAACTAACTTATTGTCAGAAAAATGCAAAAGCCCTTTGGAATACAATAGGTACAATTACAAATTTTAAAAATAATAAATCATCCAATATGGAATTGTTGAATTCTAAGCCCACCCCTTCTGAATCCGTAAAGTATGTAAATGGGTTCTTTGCCAGTGTTGGAAAGAACCTTGCTGAAAGTATCCTAGGTAGTAACAATGTCTCTCATCAAAACAGTAATGTTAATTCAACACAGTCATCTTCTTTTGTACTTTTTGACACAGACCCTCAGGAAGTTGTAAATGTTATAGTTCGTTTAAAACCTTCAAGTGCTCCCGGATGGGATAACCTGACTACTAAATTTCTTATATTAACTAAGGATTTGGTAGCGCCTATTATTAGCCAACTTGCAAATCTTTGTTTCCGTTCCGGTGAGTTTCCTGAGCTATTAAAACTTTCTATTGTAACACCTGTGTTTAAGAGTGGTAAAAGAGACGATGCGAAAAACTACAGATCTATCTCTGTACTGCCAGCTATTTCAAAAGTAATTGAAAAGCTTCTGAATACACGACTGCTTAATTATCTTGATAAATTCAATATAATATCTAGCTCGCAGTATGGTTTTAGACGCGGTGTGTCTACCGAGGATGCAGTACTTTCTCTAACAAATACTATATCGTTACAATTAGATCAAGGAAAAAAAGTCTAGCAGTCTTCTTAGGCCTTAAAAAGGCTTTTGACACCGTCTCTTTTCCCATTCTTTTACAAAAGCTTCAGAATATTGGTATTAGAGGAATACCGCTGAAACTGTTTAAAAACTACCTATATGGACGGAGGCAGAGAGTTCGCATTGGTGAACATATAAGTGATGACCTTGAAATATCATTCGGAGTTCCCCAAGGAAGCGTTTTGGGACCTACCTTATTCCTCGTTTATATCAATGAGCTTACAAAACTGAAGGTAGAGGGGGGTAAAGTCATTTTATATGCTGATGACACCGTCATTGTCTTCGAGGGTTTGTCCTGGGAATCTGTCTTTCAACGTGCTAATTATGATTTGAGCAGAGTTTCTATATGGTTGAAATCGAACTTATTGTCTGTTAATATTACTAAAACAAACTATATCTGTTTCACAATGAACAAGAAAACGCAGCCGAAACCTAACTTTCAACTTTAAATTCACTCATGTAATAACACTAACTCCTCTATCTGCGGGTGTATTAATCTCACTAAAGTTGAATTTGCAAAATACCTCGGCCTGATTGTTAACCAAAGGCTTTCGTGGCATCAACACATTGATTATGTAAGCAACAGAATGAGAAAACTGATTTGGATTTTCAAAAAACTTAGATATATTACTTCTGCAACGTGAATTAATCAAATTTATACTGCTTTGGCCCAATCTGTAATTATTTACTGCATTCCTGCTTGGGGTGGGGCTTCAAAAACTAAGTTCTTAACTGCTGAAAGAGCTCAAAGATGCCTAATTAAGGTGATGCGTTTTAAACCCTTTAAGTTTCCTACTGACGATCTCTATAAAATAACAAAATTACTTAGTGTAAGAAAACTGTTCATTTTAATGACAACATTAAAATTGCATAAGTTTACACAGCCTTCTCCTACTGAACCTTTAAGACGTAAAAAGGCTGTGGCGGTCCCTGTACCCCACATAAAATCAGCACTAATGCGACGACAATACTTATTTCTTTCGGCAAAAATGTATAATAAGTTAAATGACAAGATTGATGTTCGTAAATTAAAAAGCTACAATTTCAAAACAGCTGTAACAAATTGGCTATTTGACCTTGATTACAATGAAACAGAAAATATTTTGAATTTTCAGAACTAAATTACATTAATCATAGCTAGAACGTATTTTGTAAGGCAATTAAACTCACCATACTTTTACATACATGTCCTCACGTACATACTCTCTCTCTCTCTCTCTCACACACACACACACACACACGTATACTTACATACACACACACACAAAACACATACTCACATTTACATATTAGCATAATCCCACACTTATGTAAAAATATGTATAAATAAAAATGCAGGTTTTTTTTGTTAGTTAATGTATAATTATTATTGAAATACAAACTAAAATATGATATAGAAGAGCGGGGCTGCCTACAGGCATCTCGAATGCCTACTGGGTTGGTCCCAACAAATAACAAATTGTTTGCAAGCGCAACCAAGCGGGCATCAAATTAGGTATTCTCCATACAGCTCTATAAATTATTGATGGCGTGATTTAATTGTGATGCCGCTGAAGTGTTCTAATAAGATATAGGCCTAAACGTGACGTTTGTATCTCAACAAAATAAAACACGTCGAATGTTGTAATGTTTACAGTGAATCAACAAACAAACACGTAGCTTCTTCGACAAGTTAAATAAGATTGAGGGACAGTGTAAGCTTACGCTCCTCGCTTGCAGCGTAATCCGCTCCCGGTACGGGAATAGCGAAACCCCATGGTAAGCATTGAAATTTTCCCCAGAAAAACTAACTAAGCGGATGGGTATCAAGGCTGAGCCAAGTTCTCCGATTTGCGTTAGTACTACAACAGCCTGATCATCACCACTATGTGACATGTCCATTACACTAAGTATAAATTCCACCCTCGTATTAACGAATACCCACATAACCGAGAATATGGAATCCTCAAGATTTTGTAGCCAGCAAATGTCAGCGCGAGCCTATCGGAACAGGGTCTAAAGTTGTGCTTCAGAGTTTATTCAGGGTACGTAAGGTACGTCGTTAGAATTTTTTTTTGTGAGGAGCAGCTTTAGAAATCTCAAGATAGCGTTGGACCGAAACGAGATTAGACAAACCTCGGACATTGCTATTGTGCACATAAAGTGAAAGGACGCGTGGCCGCTGTCTTACTAGTCCAGTAGTGGAAGAAGTTTCAGTTATGAAATTCTTAAAGTTTCCAAATTTTTGATATTTTATGTAATACACATTTAAGAGTTATTTTGCAAAAAGTTAGAAAATTTAAATGGCTGCTTTAGGTAAAATTTAGGTATTTATATAATTCGTAAAAAAATCTGTGATTATAAAATTTAAGTGGAAGAAATATACAGGATCTAGTATGAAATAATGATATCATAATACTATTAAGTTTTTAGAAATTTTATGTACCTGCTTCATACCGAAACTAAAAAATGCTTATAACTTTGTCAATATAAAATTTAAGTTTCTGATATTGGGAAAATAGTAATAAAACTTACTACCGAATTTCCTCATGAAGGATTAGAAATCTAGAATTTAAGCTTTCTTAGTAATTCAGTTTTTTTGTCATATTTGGTCTAATATTGTATTTAAGTTTTTAAAGATAATACCACTTCATCGAAATAATGCTATTTATAACTACGCAAAAAATTAGAAGTGTAACATCTTTGCAAAATAAATTATAACAGATATTAAGTTATACGAATAAAGTGACCTACAAGCGAGCGCGGCACCGCGCGCAGGCACAAATAGCGCACACACCGCTCCGCGCAACAAAAAACTATCGGATGTCCGCGTAAGCTACGTTTTAGCGTGCACAAATGCATAGGCTAGCCTCACACTGCATTATCGGAGACGCATTTTTGAAATAATAGAATTCAAATTCGAAATCGTAATATTGGAATACAAATTCACTATTTTTGAATATTCAATACGTGCATTCTATATCGAGTGGGTACTACTCACTCGTCACAGAATACACGGAAGGGAAACTTCGAAACTACGAGTACTTAACCGATTTTGAAGAAATTTGGCTGACTGCATGTAAATAATTTGGTCCAACCTCTTATAGAAGAATAATTTTTATCTTGATTATTGACGTCAATTTTTATTATTATTATTGCGTTAAACCTTATTATGGCGAAAAGTGGTTCGCGGGAATTTGTTTTTAATGACAACACTGAATGCGAGTGATTTAAAAATATTTTAAATTGGCAACAGTAGAAAATAATTCGCATATTCGTGTTTGAATTCCAGGTTCACTTCTGTGAATCATTATTCAACAATGCGTCTCCAGAATTGGAAGCTTGATAGTAACTGTAACAAATAACATCGTCTAATGAAATCAATAATATTGATATCATTTAGATAAAAATTTACGTCTGCATTGTATCTAGAGCATACAAAACCGGTCCCGGTTCCAGTTTTTTGAAAACAGAATACACCCCAGAACTGGCAGATATCATTATTATTTTCATTACTATTAATTTCAACCATACACAAATTGAAAGCATAAGATGTTACGACAAGGAACACAAAACACAATTTTTAGGGCGCTTGCGCACTCATACGTATTCGGTTCGTATTCGATTCGTGTTCGGTTTTGATCCGGTTTGGCCGGTCCTAGTGATTGTATGGACGCTTGAACACTCATACGTATTCGGTTCGTGTTCGATCCGTAAGTTCTCACTTCGAGTAATCGTTTTTAGGGTTCCGTAGCCAAATGACAAAAAACGGAACCCTTATAGATTCGTCATGTCTGTCTGTCTGTGTCCGTCCGTATGTCACAGCCACTTTTCTCCGAAACTATAAGAACTACATTGTTGAAACTTGGTAAGTAGATGTATTCTGTGAACCGCATTAAGATTTTCTCACAAAAATAGAAAAAAGCAATAAATTTTGGGGGCTCCCCATACATAGAACTGAAACTCGAAATTTTTTTTCATCAAACCCATACGTGTGGGATATCTATAGATAGGTCTTCAAAAATCATATTGAGGATTCTAATATCATTTTTTTCTAAACTGAATAGTTTGCACGAGAGACACGTCGAAAGTGGTAAAATGTGTGCCCCCACCCCTGTAACTTTTAAAATAAGAGAATGATAAAACTTAAAAAAAATATATGATGTACATTACCATGCAAACTTCCACCGAAAATTGGTTTGAACAAGATCTAGTAAGTAGTTTTTTTAATACGTCATAAATCCTACGGAACCCTTCATGGGCGAGTCCGACTCGCGCTTAGCCGGTTTTTTAAATATAAAATGGCAATTTATAGTGGAAAGCATATGTTAGAAGTGGAATGTTAAAACACCTACAATTTATTCAAATATCAATTAATTAAGCTGGAACTTTTGCTCGTAATTCCATTCCCATATTATAACAATCTTTCCTTAATCCTAGTTCTGTACCCTTTCCCCTATTGAATATGCTGTCTCATTCTATCGGCCCAAGGTTGCCTGGAAGAGATTGCTTTTTAGCAATAAGATCTATTTGTACTGGTCTGTTTTTTTTTGTAAAATATTCCATACTGTTTTTGTTCCTTTTCCATTCATTTTTTTGTGCCATCAGAATTTAAATATTCGATTTTAAAAGAAACTACTATTAATTTCTGGAGGTAGGTATTAAATTGTGGTTTAATCTGTTACATCAAAGAGTTAGTAACTTTAATGTTAGAGCATGTTTCCGCCATTTTGATAATGAAAGCCGGATTTTGTCTAAGCTAAGCAGGTACCTACCAAAATTATAATGTTTGGTATCAAATAGTACCAAATGAGTACTAAATTGCAGTGAGTTTTTAAAAGCAGGAACTACAAGAAGTGATCCCGCCTTCTTGACGTTTATCGCACAACCGTCTCAAACACGAATCGAATACGAATAAGTACGCAAACGATGAAACGATGTAAATTTCCCGTTCGGTTTTTTCACGTATCGAACACGAACCAAATACGTATAAGTGCGGAAGCGCCCTTACTAGTGGACTAATCTTGAAATCGTGAAAAATATCAGCTGTTCCATACAAATGTTTGACATCCACTGAACCTAGATGTACTATTTGACAGTTTCTGAATTTCTTTTATAAGAACTTTCATCTTTTCGTCGCGAATCGCAATGTTTTCATCTGAATTAGTAATAATGTTACAGTATCTGTCTATTTGCATTCCGAGGGAGGACTTGGGGCGGCCGAAGAGCGTCCCCCAGCGAGCCACTGCGACCTGTACAGATTTTTTTTTAAAGACTTATGGTCTCTTATTAGGCTCACAGCGGTAAAGTAATCAATAACCCTTTTTGGTGACAGAGCCTTCGTATTGAAGGGTGGCAAACTAGGTCCACCCAGAGCTGCCAGCGCAGAGAACTCAACGCTGCGCTGTGAGGCGGAGACCTCTCCTTCTGCAAAATGGCGTCCTCGCAGAAGGAGGCGACACCCCCCCATTTCGCCTCGCCGCGGAGCATGGCCGCCACCATGCTCGGTAGCGAGGCGGAATGGGGGCTGTGAGGATGTCATCTCACAGAAGGAGGCCGCGGAGAGGAAGCGGGAGGATGATCCTCAAGCCGCTCCGCCGATCCGCTTATTTATATAAATATTTGTAAATAAATAAAAAAAGCATGGTACTCACAAAGTATGTGAATTGGTGGCTCATCATCCTCGCCTCAGAATCTACAATTAGTCAAGCTCATTCTGTGCAGATGTTTGTTGAGTTTACAATGACCAGTTAAAGTTCTAGTGAGTGCCCTTAGTTGGCTTCTGCTTAGTTGGAGGTTTTGCATTACAATCCTATATAGGCACTGACCCCACTGGAGACAGGCCTGTGTTTGTACCCACTTCCTGAGGACCCTGTTTTTGATCCCCCTCGAAACGCCACAAGCTGGTTTTAGTCGGATGAGAGCATTCTCAGAGCCAGCCCTCGTTAGTTCGTCGACAATTTCATTGCCTCGGATATTGGAGTGACCTGGAACGCAATCGTTACACGAGGTCCTGGTCCCGAATTCATTCTAGGCCTTTGTGCACTTCAAGTTGATTTTGGACTTGAATTCTACAGCAGCAAGTGCCTTTAAAGCAGACTGGCTCTCCAACAGAATGAGAATGTTTTTACTCTCACTCGAACTGTTCGCGTGAAAACAGTCGATGATGGCGTAAATTTCTGCTTGAAATATGGTGGCATGTGCACCCAAGCTCATAGTTCTCCTGTATTTCGCAATAACTCCGAAAATACCTGCACCTATTCTGCCTTCTCTTCTGGAGCCGTCAGTGTACCATATCTAGTTAGTTTTCCTAAAGGGATCAGGGATTTCCTTATCTAATTCATCTCTGTTAGAAATCTAAACTAACTACAAAGTTTAGATTTCTTGAACTTCAAAGCTTCAAGTAGGTATACTAAAGTTCTAAAGTATACCAAAGAACTCTGAAATCAGAACAGCTCTTAGTAAATGAAGAATGTTAAAGCTCCTGGCGAGGACGAAGTGGCCATCGAAGTGGTTAAGGAAGAGCCTAATATGACGACACGTTTAGCGCAGAGGTCGAGTGATCACCTACTGCGCAACGGGTCGCGGGTTCGATTCCCGTACGGGACAAATGTTTTGTATGGCCTACAGAAATTTGTTCCGGTCTGGGCGTATGTGCATGTGATATTCTATGTTTGTAACTGCACCCACGACACAGGAGAAAATCCTAGTGTGGGGCGACGTTTTTTTAAAAAAAAAAAAAAAAAAAGAAGGAAGGAAGGAAAAAATGAGATAGATTTCACCAGTATATTGCTGAACAAGTGTCTAGAAGAGTACCCGGTACCCTCAAGTCAGGAAAGTGCACTTATCCTAGGAGACTTGCACTGCATTTGTTATAAATGAACGTTTCATCTGGCTTAATTAAAACCTAATATGGGGAAGAAACGCGTGGTTAGGGAGCTTGTGGATACTTCATCATCATCATTTAAGCTAAGAGACGCTCTCTGTTGGACATAAGATTGCCTTCCCGAAGATCTCCAAATCGAATCAGGCCTGCGTTTCTCGTATCCAGCGGTTTCTCGCAAACTTCACCAGATGTTCAGTCCCACCTTGTGAAGTGCCCACCAACGCTGAGTCTCCTGGCATGCGGCCGCCACTAGAGGACCTTTCCACCCCAACGGCCAAGGACCACTGCTACTTAAGGCATTAGGCTTTCATTTTCCTGCGGTTCCCATCATTCTGTTTTGACAAAGTAAAGAAAACCCGAGCACAGCTCACTCCATTCCTCTTTGAGTGACCATAAGTCTTCTTTTGAGGTCCTTTGTAAGAGACCACGTCTCAGAGGGCCTATTACCGATCTCATGGTTTTGCAAATGATATCATATGATATCATAGTGCAAAACGAAAAATACGATTTCCGGTCAGATTTTTGATCATTTGTTCATTATTTAATGATGACATCATTGTAATTATGCCATAGTGATGATATCATTGGAGATCAGTAATACAAAATGCAGCATTTCATGACTTCTTTTTCACAAATTTATACCATGTCATACGATGAAAGATCCATAATTGGCCTGCTGGTCCGTACATCTGTCCGTACAACTGGCAGGTGGCAACACGCAAGTATTGAAGAGAACAATCTAGGTAGATTGTTCGAAAATATGCTGCGTAGCTGTAGCTTTTCGAACGCTGCCCAGCCAAATTGGATTCGTCAATTAATCTCTTTCTGGAAGTTTAACTTACCGAGCTGGACTATTGCTCCAGGTAAACATATTCGTCAACAACTTTCACAGTAGAACATCCAATATTTACAGGAATGGGAACTACGAGTACGTGGGAATTCGACATCATTCTAGTCTTGTCCAAGTTAATTTTAAGATCGACTTTTTGGGTAACTCTGCAGAGGTCTTCAGGAATTGTGCCTAGATCTTCCATGGTCTCAGTTATAACTACAATACCATCAGTTAAACGAAGGTGAGTCATATAGAAGCCGAGCCCTCTCTAGTACCTACAAAAGCTGAAATACATCCTCTAACGCAGCTGTGAACAGTTTCGGCGATATTACGTCGCCATGTCTCAAAACTCGCTGAAGTCGTAGTGGTGTCCAGTTTTGGTCCTGAAGGTGAACTGATATAGTACTCTAAGCAATCTAAACGATTTTGCAACTTGAGGTGGAAGCGCTCGCTTGTGAATACCTGTGGGCCTTTACATCATAGAATGGAGAAAGAGATAGGGCCTTATTCGAGATATAAATATTTATGAATTGAACTGGCCTCTCCCTCTTGAGCTAATTGACTTTGGAGCACCACTCTTTCCGCCCGGGTGG
Source organism: Schoenobius gigantellus (assembly GCA_963935595.1). Lineage (NCBI taxonomy): Eukaryota > Metazoa > Arthropoda > Insecta > Lepidoptera > Crambidae > Schoenobius > Schoenobius gigantellus. The sequence continues at coordinate 35,335,565 of OZ012543.1, forward strand.
TTAGGGCATAATAAGTATCCACCGTTTCCCCTCTTAGGTACAAAGGGTATAGCGATACGGCTGGCCCGCGATGGCTCCATGCTACCACAATAGGAAGATGCACATAGAATTTTTAATTCTGTTAAAAATAACTTAGTTCAGTTATTTTATAACATTAAAAGCAAGAAAATTATTAAGGTTTTAAATTACCGGTAGGACAGAGAGATCCGACATGCCGCGTGACGTCAAATGTGGAATTTTCATTTATTTTTTATTGTTATAAGAAGTTTCTTCACAGTTTGTTTTGTTTTTGAATCTTGTATGATGACTTACTACATCATATAATTGTATTCTGTGCATATTACCATTCTGTCTAGAATAGAGAATTTAATTTGCTCCTTCTTCTCATTACACGAAAAGCACAAGTTAAAGTTAGTTATAAGATTCGATAACTGACTTCTCATCACGGCGGCTAATCTCGGCAGGGTCAAGAAATAATTTATTACTAATATGGCTCCAGATTAAATTTTACGGTCTACAAGTTTTGGTGCAAATTAATTTTTAGTCTTTCATGCAAGAGATTCTGCGCCCCGTCATTTCTCTCACCTCACTGACTGAGGGATACGATACCAAGCGCTCGAAATCTCACGCCTTTTTACTTACTTTTCCAAGATGAAGTCCATAAATAAGACATCTCTTTTTTACCCCATATAAAAATCGTATGCTTTATTACTGATTAAGACTAATATCAGTGCAGCGACTGCAGCGCGTAGCTACTTTCCCGTTTTCGAACAATTTCGTTTTTGATTTGATTACCGCCACAAATATAAATAAAACATAGAGTTCTGAAATTCATATATATGATATTTTTGAACGTATTATCTAAACATTTTTAAAGACATAAACATGATTAATAATATTTCACTCGATACAAAGATCACTCTGTCCATTATTTTAAAACATCTGTGAATCAGAAAATATGTATAATAAATACATACATAATAATATATGACTGAAAATGTAAAAACACATTTTATAATTTTGAAATCCAGTTTTCCAAAAATTGATAAAACGTATTTAAAAGTAACGTTTTCTTTCAATCACAGCGCGTATGCGACATTAGAAGCTATACAATTATCAACTGTACATCCTGCAATAAAGTAACCGTCTCGTGCGTGAGTAGATTTTCTGCAAACCTAGAAGTAATCGAGAAGGGACACACGAGTAGGTACGCGGCGAGCGCGAGGCTCGCGCTGGGTTAACCTAGCCGCCTGTCCGCAATTATTAGAAAATTGCGCGCTTTTATAAATTCTTTGTTTTCTTCTAAAGCCTATAACAAAATTTTCTAATTTTTTGGATTAAAGCTTTACGCGTTGGCATAGAATAGTCAACTCATCTTTAATGACTTTAATACAGTATTAGGCTCACTGCGACATAAAATGTAATTTACAAAGAAAGCTGAACCTTCATTTTTCTAATATTTTTATTACAACATTTTTATATAGTCTTACAGCGTATTCAATGAATTTTAGAAACTTAAATTCAATATCGCTAAAACAAGTAACAATTTTTTACCTAACAGTATAGCAAGTATCTAAAATTTCTAAAAACTATAAAATATACAGCTGCTAACGTATAATGGCAGATGAAATCAAAATATTGCACTTAAATTTTATATTGCTGATTTTATTAAGAGATGTTGCAAATACCTAAATAATACCTAACGCCGATGTAGAAAAGTTCTAAAAAGTTGCAAAAGTGTCTATACACATGTCGCTGACGATATATGTTAAAATAAACAACTTTAGAATTATCATAACTTTTGCGTTAAAAACACCGTCCCACTACTGGACTATACTTGTTTTATTATTTTTCCTTTTCCAAAATTATTGAGCAAGTAAGGGAAAATCAGTTAAACAAGGCTTTGAATACAATAGACCAACAGCACACATACGAAGGCAAAGTTAATAATACCTGGCTCGGAGACTGTGGGGGTGCCCCCCAGAATTTACTATCCGAACCTCTCGTCCGGTAGCCAACACGGCCCGATAAAGTACATACCTACGGGATTTTAGGGTAAGCGGTAAGGCAGTCTTTCAATCCCTCGTGGCTTCGCCAGACGATTCGAATGTAACACGACGAAGTCGCTGGACGGTGAGACTGTCAGATGGGTGGTGACCAACTACGGCAAGAATTGCCCACCACTGGAATAGTTTTGTTCGTTTAGATCCACCCAGAGGTCACGTGTAGGACATCGAGGGCTAAATCCTATGGACCTGAAAAACCCCAACCACCAACTATTGTACTGTTACAATCTACTTTTGAGTCTAAAGCAAAAAAAATATTTAGACGCGTAGCAATGCTACGGTAGCATCTCTGGTATATCTGCTGCTGACAGTACATTCATGAGCATATTCCGAATGTGGACTATTCACGCACTGACTCAATGCTTTGGGTTCCCTTTTATGCGGCATACTATCCATCCTTTAATTTGAAATTGCTAATATGTTAATGGCAGGAGCATTCTCAAACAAATATGATGAAAGTACAAATTATATAATCATATCACACTTTCCTTTTTGATCTTGGAATATTTTGATATTTACAAGCTAAGAATGTTAACAAAGAAATCAGGTATGCGATTCAAGATTATATAGAATTCTTTATCGTAATTTTAGCTGAAATAATATTCTCCGCCAGCCTTTTGCAATAGATATTGAACAAATACCTAAAAACACACATGTCAAAAACAGTCCTACAACAAACTGACTAGATACAGCATTTGTAAATTAAATCTTAAGGAAAAAATATCTAGTAAATTCACATACTCAAACAAAGCCGACTGTGTATGAATCCCCAAGTACGAGTATATAAGCTCCGAGGGTTGACATCAAGCGTATTTATTTATCACTCGCTTTTAGCCCAAACTTCCTGACCTTTTAAATAACAAACTGATGAAATATTGACATAGTTTCCTTTAGTCGATGTAAATTATTCATATTCTTTTATGTCTCAGTGGAAATCATTTGCGATACAAGAGGAATGATATTTATGAAATTCAGATACAGAACCTTTTTTATTTGATTTATGGTTTTGAAATTAGTGCATGTAAGTTTGCTTGTGTAAAGAAACGAATGAGCAGGGTTATTAATATTGCTACATCAAAATTGTAAACAATCTATATACTAATAATTTAAAGCTGAAGAGTTTGTTTGGTTGAACGCGCTAATCTCTGGAACTACTGGTCCGAATTGAAAAATTATTTTTGTGTTGGATAGTTCATTTATCCGCTGCTGTATTTATTGCATTGAAAAGCTGCACTAGAATACCAACATTCTCTTCAATGATTTACTTTATAACTTCAGCTGGTATCTTATCCGGCCCAACAGTTTTACTATTTTTCGAGCATTTAATGGTATGGACAATTTCACTCTTTGTTATAGGTGGCTATTCGTGAGTTGTTTTTGAGTGAGAGCTGGTTTTAGATCGTTAAACAACTCCGCAATATAGTTCTCCCACACTTTTAGTTTCTCTTGTTGTGTCATTACGAGATTTCCATGATTATCTACAAGTGTGGGTAGATTTACTTGCTTGTTGTATCCCAGTTTATCTCGGATCTTTTTATACGTGTTAAAGTAGTCCTGCTTTTTTGGCTCTCTTCTATTCCCTTACACATGCCTTCCATCCAATATTATTTAGCCTCTATACATTTCGCTCCAATTTCATATGTAGAGTTTGTATTTAATGGGATCAACATTTTTTACTTGCACCGCTGCGGCTATCCCATTTCAAAACCTGTAATTAAAAGTAAATTTTACAAGAGAGCGCATAAACGTTAAACAAGCCAGCCGTTGAATAGTATTTATGTTAAGTAACTAAACTGGTGATCGTTATATAGATGAAATCATTAACACCAAGTTCTATCAATATTAATATATGTGAAAATTACATATTTAAAATCCCTCACTAACTCTGAAAATTGACATAATATATTAGTTTCATGCAGATAATAACTATTTTCATAATATAGTATGAGCATTTAATAAGTTTTATTGTGGTTAATGGACCATTACACTTAGCCTCATAAATTAAATTCTGTAACTGTATATAGGCATATACGTAGAAAAATTATAATAGTCAATTGAAAGAAATTGTTTCAATGCGGTTTCAATTAATAGTTTTATTCTGCTGCAGACATTTGCCTATCCTTTGTCAAACAGAAAAGTCTTTGACAGGTAAATTAATCCAAATGGCTGTTCTTGATTCAGACATCAAGCACACAAGTTTATTGTAAATTGGTTATTTGGTTCTTTTATTTATTTATTTCTTCATGTACGATTGTGTACAAAGGCGGACTTAATGCCTGGGGCATTATCTGCCAGTCAACCTTTGAGTGATGCAAAGAATTCAGAGGTAGATGTAACAATTCAATTTAAATGAAATATACCTAGGATATAAACAATATCTGCAGTTTTAAGTCCCGGCCATGGTACGTAATATCTATTCTGTGGCCATGGAGAGATGGATGGAGATGTTTTCCTTGCAAAATTTTCCACAATCTATTTTTGATACTAACTTTGCTAGATCAATTACTGGCGTACAGTAGGAGAGCCATAAAAGGATGGATTGGACAAAAAAAATGGAATGTATGATCCCCGACTGGTGAGAATGGCATTTGAGAATGCCATTATAGACAGAACAAAGGGATCTCTCGTGATAGGTAGTAAAATACTGAAAGTGATCTCTTTTTTATTTTATTTGATGCCTCTTGGATTGTCAATTCTTTTAGAAAGTACTGTCTCACGGTAATAGTATATACAGTAGAATGACTTCATAGAAACAGTCGAAACACGCGCTATGCCTACGAGCCTCAATACTGGATAGCAACTGGATCGCATCTACAAGGGCAGTTACGAACGCAGTTCACCGCAGGTTACACGCACGAGCCAAAGGGAGCTTTATATTAACCTATTTTATTGCATAAAAACCTATTTAATTCAATCATTTAGAATTTTAGATCCACAAAGTAATTCTATGTGCATTCTGAAATAGTATCATTACAAATCTAGGCAGAAACTGTAAGCGCGCGGCCCTATCAGGGGCCAACGCACCAAGCGACGCCGAGCGGCCGTAGGTATAAAATTTCGAAGAGTGGCCGAGTTCACATCTTCTCAAGAAAGTGACTGACTGACCATCAACGCACAGCCCAAACCACTGGGCCTAGAGATTCCTAATTTGGCACGTAGGTTTCTTATGAGGTGAAAGGGTGCACTAAGAAAGGATTTTTTAAAATTCACCCTCTAAAGGGTTGAAAAAGGGTTCCAAAGTTTGTATGGGGAAACCAAATTACTTGCTCTATTTTAATCGAAACTTTCCATGAGTACTACAATCGATAAATAAGTTAACACCTGTTTCAGGATTTTCCAAATTTCAACCCCTAAAAGGGGGTATGGGGTGTCAAAGTGTGAAAATTGATAATATCAACGCACAGCCCAAACCACTGGGCCTAGAGATTCCAAATTTGGCACGTAGGTTCCTCGTGAGGTGTAGGGGTGCACTAAGAAAGAATTTTTGGAAATTCCACCCCTGAGGGGGTAAAATGGGGATGAAAGTTTGTATGAAAGTCCGTCAGTTTTTAAGTTAGGATTTCCAAATTTTGGATTTAGGCTGGAGATTTATGCAAGTGCAAAAAGAATGGATTTTTCAAAAACCACCCTCTACGGGGTTGAAACGGAGGACTAAAAGTTGTACAAAATTAGACTATCTATATAAACAACACACCAAAAAACCAAGGCAAACACCCTTACTTCTGTTTTAGTCGATTCTTTCAAACAGCACCGGACCGCCAGTTTCTAAATGGGGCCATCCCCGCGATATCACAGAAATCGGCTCTCAATCAACGAAGTTCCACAGTAGCGAACATAACTGAATTGACAGCCCCCTCCTTTCTGAAGTCGGTTAAAAATGCAATGCAGCCAGTGCCAGAAGGAAAAATATATGAATTATTTTATCAAACTCACACTTCACCGTTTTTCATAAGTACATTAGATTCCTCCGACTTATCTCTTGGGTATCATAGGGATCCAAAATTTCGTTATTTTTTAAGCTCCGATGCATACTTTGGAGATATTTGTAAAATCTCTAAATTTCTCTACATAAAAAATGATTTATTAAACATAGGTCTCGACTACATATTCCTTATTATCTTCTATCTATATCTGTATATATAAAAGAAGAAACCGACTGACTGACATATCAACGCACAGCCTAAACCACCGGGTCTAGAGATTTAAAATTTGGCTCGTAAGCTACGTCCTTATGAGATGTACTAAGAAAGGATTTTCTAAAATTCACGCCCTAAGGGGTTGAAATGGGGCTCCAAATTTTGTATGGGGGAATAAGATTAGTTGGACTATTTTATTCGAAGCTTCACAGGAGTACTCCTATCGATAAATGAGTCAACACTTGTTTTAGGCTTTTTTCAGAATTCACCCTTTTAAATGGGGGATATGGGGTGTCGAAGGCTGAAAATTAATATGGGTATCCTTTGTATGGTTTATCGGGTCGCTGGTTACAAAAACAATAACGATTTCTAAATCCAACCTGGCGGTCGTGAACTACCATCATCGTTTTCTATATTTTTCTTAATATGGAAAAGAAGAAACTGACTCACATATCAACGTACAGCCCGAACCTTCGGGTCTAAAGATGCAAAATTTAACAAGTAGGTTTCTTATGAGGTCTAAGGGCTATGAGCACTAAGAATGGATTTTTCAAAAACCACCCTCTAAGGATTTGGAAATTGGAACGGAGGTCCAACATTTGTATGTGGAAACAAAATCAGACTATTTTATTCGAAATTTCACAGGAGTACTGTTATCAATAAATGAGTAAACACGTGTTTTAAGTTTTTACAGAATGCAAACCCTAAAAAAGGGAAATGGGATAAGAAAGTCTGAAAATCAACATGGGTATTCTTTTTGTGGATTATTGAGTTGCTGATTACCAAAACAGCAACAATTTTAAAATCTAACGTGGCAGACGTGAAATATCATCACCCATATAAGGGTTCGATATATTTTTTCATTTTAGGTATGCCATCTCGATCGTCGTCAATCGGGTACCTAGGCGAGCGCGGGCGGCGCGGCGAGACGAGAGGAGTAGTTATCAGGAATAATTCTGCATCTATAATTAGTACGGTTCAAGGTGCTGCTGGAAGGTGGTTGCCTTACCCCGAATTTGACGCGAGCGAAGCCGCGGGCAAAAGCTAGTACTGTATATACTATTACCGTGGTACTGTATTATTAATCTTCAAATTCTCCATAAGTACATTTTTTTAGATCTTACTATTTGTAGAGGGGGTTTTAATATAAATTTTATAATTTCTAATTTTCAATGTTGCTATATCTTTTCTAAGTCTAATATGTTACCATGGGTAGGTTTCGGATTGATAAGGCTTTTACCAAACATAGTGTATACAAGTGTTCCAAATCCCTATTTGACTCTATGAAAGCATATATGGCGTTAACAATAATAATAGTCTCTCGCCCAGCTTGAACTTCATGCCAGAGAATAATGTGGCATAATCTGCTGAATTATTTTTTATTGGAGCACATGTCAAATTAAAAGTAACCAAGCGATTTAAAAAAGGATCTTTGATGTCAGGCATTTCTGGTAAAAAATATTGCTTTTTGCAAATCCACAGACATTATACTTAACTTTGTTTGAGTTTTTACTTGCTCTATCCAATTTGTTTTTTTTAAATGGCAGAGTCAGCTTTGAAATTATGATTTTTATAAATTATTTTCATTTCTTCAGGCATCGAGTCAATATTATTGCTATACCTTTTAAGCTACCTTTTATTTAAATGCTAAACCTATATAAATTGCACGTTATGTAAACATTGTCTGACTTGCTGTCATGTGAGATAAGTGTTACCGAATTATGACCACAACCTGTTCGTGAACTGATTTAAGTAAATAAAGTAAATATAAATAAATCAGTTCACATACAGGTTGTGGCCATTGACAAAGTGATAAACGTATGCGTTGAGGTGGTCAGAAAAATCGGACCGACTATCGGGCCTACAAAAAGTCGGTTGTGTTAATTATATCTATATAAAATATTTGTGTAATGTATTCCATATATATATATCACTATTTTATTCCATATATATATCACTATTTTATTTATGTAAGATTATCTATTTTATAACAATATGTTTCTACAAAATATGTATTTAGTATTTACACACATAAAACCTCATTACTTTTATCCAGCCAGTATTAATTTTTTACCTACATTCGCGCGCCGCAATATTATTGGCTGTTGTTGAGTTTCCCGCGCAAAATGTGACGTTTGGCAGCCCGCGCATGCGTAGAAGGCGCGAGTGAAAAAATTCAAATAGATTTTCATTTGTTTTATGCTTTACTATTTCTGAGGCTTGCAAAACGTTAACTGCAATTTTTATTAAAAGTTTTTGATATTTTAAATATATTCCGAACTGTAACTTTGTGTACAGAAATATTAACGTTTTGCCTACGTATTCACGTTGAAACAAATTATTACATAATACATAGTATTCTTTTAATTTAAAACAAAGCTCACGGTAAGTTCGCATATGCACTTATTAGTTATAAAATTATTTGCACAAGATCTTACGTATATGATATTTATATTGTATGATATTAATTATTTATAATTTTTTATTTAATTTCAATTACAATACCTACCTACCATCGTCCGTGTCAACGGAGATTTTTTAATAGTATATTCTACGGAAAGTTGGTACTGTGGGAAACAGTTTTTTTCTAAGGGTACGTATAAAAAATTTATACTTACCTATACCTACTTACCTCGTTAGTAAAATCGGAGTATTTATTAATCCGTCTTTCTACTTTTTTAGGAGAGGTTGAGGAGGGATTTTTGTATTTTTATATTTTTCTGGCGACGTGTCAAGTAGTCTTTCTTGCGACACTTTCGGGTCTTACGATACGTTGAATCAGGCATTTGACGACTTCGAAACGGAAAAGACAACGCAGTTACTTCTGGATCTGTTTCTCCACTCGCCGTTCCTGTTGAAGGTCAGACTTCCATGCTGAGCTTAACAGGTCTTTTGGGCGTCGAGGTCGACGAGCTGAGAAGTTGTGAGTTGCAGTAAACGATTTTTTTGCCGCTCTCTCTATTCTCTGACTACATCAAGATGAGCGTAACAAGCCTTGCCGTTTTATATGTATATTGTATAATATAAGCTTTCCATATTGAGAGAGCAAACGATAGGCTTACCTACGTTTTTACTACTAGATATAAGGTTTGTTAATATTTAATTAACTGTTTAAAAATATTGTAAAATTTATGTTTTAGTAGTTTTAATTTTCTAATTGTTAAGGAAAACTTTCTGTTTTAAAATATAAAAATTATTTTTTTTTTGTTTTTACCTGTTATTTTTCTTTTATTTAAAAAAAACCTGTTCACACTCTCTCTGTCTAAGCCAGCTCAGACAGAGAGAGTGTGAACAGGTTTTTTATAAATAAAAGAAAAATATTTGGTAAAAACAAAAAAAAATATTTAATTTTTATATTTTTAAACAGAAAGTTTTTTTAAAACTACTCAAACATAAAATTTATAACATTTAAAAATAGTTAAGTAAATATTAACAGACCTTAAATCTAGTAGTAAAAACGTGGGTAAGCCTATCGTTTGCTCTCTCAATATGGAAAGTTTATATTATACAATATATAAAACGGCAAGGCTTGTTACGCTCATCTTGATGTAGTCAGAGAATAGAGAGAGCGGCAAAAAAATCGTTTACCGCAACTCACAACTTCTCAGCTCATCGACCTCGACGCCCAAAAGACCTGTTAAGCTCAGCATGGAAAAGTCTGACCTTCAACAGGAAAGGTGAGTGGAGAAACAGATCCAGAAGTAACTGCGTTGTCTTTTCCGTTTCGAAGTCGTCAAATGCCTGATTCGACGTATCGTAAGACCCGAAAGTGTCGCAAGAAAGACTACTTGACACGTCGCCAGAAAAATATAAAAATACAAAAATCCCTCCTCAACCTCTCCTAAAAGAGAAGAAAGACGGATTGATAATTAGTCCGATCTTCCTAACGAGGTAAGTATAGGTAAGTATAAAGTTAATACGTACCCCTTAAAAACTGTATCCCAGAGTACCAACTTTCCATAGAATATACAATTAAAATAATCTCCGTTGACACGGACGATGGTAGGTGGGTACTGTAATGGAAATTAAATACAAAATTATAAATAATAAATATCATACTATACTTATAAATATCATACACGTAAGATATTATGTAAATAATTTTATGACTACGTATTCAAACTTACCGTGAGCTTTGTTATAAAGTTAAAAAAATACTACAAATTATGTAAGTATTAATTTGTTTCCACGTGAATACGTAGGCAAATCGTTAGTAATTCTGTACAAAGTTAGTTAGAATTATATTTAAAATATCGAAAAGCTTTTATCAAAATTGCAGTCCACGTTCTGCAAGCCTCAGAAATAGTATTCTCACAAAACAAATGAAAATATCTTTGAATTTTTTCACTCGCGCCTTCTACGCATGCGCGGGCTGCCAAACGTCACATTTTCCGCGGGAAACTCGACAACAGCCAATAATATTGCGGCGCGCGAATGTAGGTAAAAAAATAATACTGGCTGGATAAATGTAATGAGGTTTTATGTGTGTAAATACTAAATACATATTTTGTAGAAACGTATTGTTATAAAATAGATAATCGTATAAATAAAATAGTGATATTAAATTATGGAATACATTACACAAATATTTTATATAGATATAATTAAATAAAAAAATACAACGTTACAGCATTTGCAGTTACAGATTGAAGTGAGGGCCGAAATGCATTCACGTTATATTGTGACTTGCTATGCGGCCCCCGCGCACCATCACTCCTTTTCCTTCTTGTTTAACCGTTTCAAAAACCTAGTGAGTCGCATCGACCACATAAAAACCTAGCAAGTCTCAGACAGTTACGGGTTTTCAAATGGTTAAAGTGACTTACTAGGTTTGAAATGGTTAAGGGGCAGTAAAATGTGCACTACTAGGTTTCGATGCTTTATTATCTCTGCTTCTAAATGAGAATATCAATGTTGTTGTTTTTGTATGGTGTTAGGTCTTACTAGGTTTGTCAGATTATGTAATTAAACGGTTTTTGTCAAAAGTGTCCCTTACTAGATTTTGAAATGGGACAGCCGTGCTCCATTAGATCGCATATCTCACTCGTGGCCCAACATTTCCTCTTTGTAACGGGAACTGGTGTTAAAAATTCTTTGGATGTATCCTCGATGATGTCTCTTATTGAATTCCAACTATCATTCGTCAGAATCATTTGCTATTGTCTAGCCTTTTCGTGAAATTCTTTGGTGTTTGCGTAAAACTTTTGGTAAAATCGCCATTTAGTTTCAGCGTCTTTTTATCTAGACACGTCTATTTTACTACCATTCTTAGGTAATGTGCATTTTTTCAGCATTGTGGATAGAATTGTGGCAAGAGGGTTATGGTCAGATCCTATGTCAGCCCCTGGATAAGTTTTCGCTGAAGTTATGCTGTTTCGAAACCGCTTTGCTACCAATATGAAGTCAATTTGATTCCTTACATTTCCTGATTCGTCGTATGATGCAAGTTCAAAAAACAAAGTTGATTCATTAACCGATAGCATAGAACCAGGTAACTGTTGAGATTGTTGCGGTGGTAATGTGGGACGTGCTTGTTCAACAACTGCAGAAATATACTGTTTCTATAGGTCGGTAAGGTAGTGGGCTAGGTTCTGGTAATGGGCGTGGTACACTTGGTGCTAGTGACGGTGACGGTGATGATATATTTTTTACATGATTGTGATGACGATATATTAAAGCGCAGATGTGGTTCGAGCATATATAACTTTTTTATGTAACGGGACAGAATTTGTTGTATTTCATCTTTAGCATCTATAAAATCGAGTAATGAGACCTGTCTAAGTTGAATAGCAAGGCGCTTTTCAATCACGTCATACTCGTCATCTTTTTGGAAACAACGGTAGTATCCCATAATATGTATTTAGTTGTTTAATCTCATTAATAGCTGCTATAATTCCACACATTTCATTGGCAATCTTACGTGAATTTGTAGTATTGACTATTTTTTTATTTTTGATTCGTTCGTTCGTCAGAGGAGTAGATTGCCTTGTCATGTCATTTATCATCAATGTTTTCATGACTAACAGCATCTTCCTCAATTTCAAACTCCGACGATGGTGTATTGTTCTGCTTAAATTAAAATATGAAATTCAATTTTTTTCAGGTACCAAACAAAAGGGAATGGGAACACAAGAAACGAAAAACGATAATGGCCAGCAACTGTTTATTATTATCTTTACATCGATCAAGTAAAATACAAATGCCAAATGTAATGTGTGTGTTTGTTGATTTGTTACATTTTCAAGCCAAAACAATTTAACATATTAAAACTTTAAGAGGTGAAATAGGAGGTAAAACTAACTACAGTGCTAAGCCTTATTAAGGTGAAACGTTAGTTATTTTGGTTAAATATTATTTTGTGTGATCATTTCACAGATACTATTCACGTAGTTTCTTGTTGTGGAAGATTTGTCTTGTATTAATATTAATGTAAATTCTACGAAGATAGCGGAGTTCTGCAACTGCTGCACAAACATTCACTTATATCGAAGCTTGGGTTACAACTGACGCTCGGTTTCGAGCAAACCAATGAACATAGTTGTGAATAGATATTGGAGTTCCCAACGTTTTCCTTAGAAACACCAGTAAAGCAGACTATTTTGAGGTTATTGCTTTAAATGTATTTGAAGCTGGCTACTTCAATTACTTATAACTTACAAATTAAACCATTTACTTATAGGAAACGCAAAGGTAGCGCGTAAATCTATACTAATATTACAAAGAGGAAAGATTTGTATTTTTGTATGTTTGTATTGAATAGGCTCCGAAACTACTGGACCGATTAGAAAAATTCTTACACGAATATAATGATACAATATAACTGGATAACATAGGCTATATATTATAATATTTTCCTACGGGAAAATATGGAATTCCCACGGGAAAAACGAAGATAACGCGGATGAAGCTGCGAGCGGAAAGCTAGTCAAAAATAAAGTGAAAATTAAATTTGCAAACATCAAATTTGTATCTATTTCAAATTCCACTGTGAATTCTTAATTATTTATTATAATTGAACTATTCATAACTGAGTGATGAACTTAAAAGAACTGCCAACTTGTCATATTATCTCGTATGCTTTTGTGCCAAAAGTCTCCATTGTGAGAACAAAATAGGTAGGTATTTTATATTTGTGACTGTATTTTCTTCATAAGTGCTAAATAAATCGCTAAATTCGATAAGTAAATCAATTAAATAATGTCGTAAAATATTATATATAATATTATTAAACTAGCTGTGCCCGCGAACTACGTTTCGCCATCAAAATGCTTAAACACAGTGTTTAGTTTTTTCCTCCATTTTATTCCATAATGATTCAACTTTATTCTGCCTTTCTTGAGCAGCGGCCTTTTCGAAATTAGAGCAATTTTCGAAGATTCGTAATGCTCTAGGTACTCTTCAGGGCCTTTCATTTAATACCCATATTGCTGGGTGTAAAAAGGAACTTTTATTCGCCTTTTTTGAGAGGCGGCCATGTTAAATTTACATCAATGTTGTTACGTTTATAGTGCTCTACTGATCAAGGTCTTTCATTTGATACCCATACCGCTGGGTTTGGAAACAAACTTTTATCCGTTTTTTTTGAGCGGCGGCCATATTGAATTTTGTGCGATTTTCCTAGGTTCATAGTGCTCTACTCTTTAAGGCCTTTTATGTAATGCCCGTATTGGTAGGTTTGGAAACGAACTTTAACCCACCTTTTTTGAGCGATGACCATGTCGAATTTACGTCAATATTGCTAGATTCATAGTACTCTACTCATCAAGACCTTTCTTTTGATACCCATATTGCTGGGTTCGGAAACGAACTTTTATCCGCCTTTTTAGAGCAGCGGCTATGTTGAATTTCCATCAATGTTGCTAGATTCCTAGTGCTATACTTTTCAAAGCCTTTCATTTTATACCCATATTGCTGGGCTTGGAAACGAACATTTATCCGTTTTGTTTTAACAACGGCCATGATGACTTTAGGGCGATTTTCTAAAGTTCATAGTGCTCTACTCTTAAAGGCCTTTCATTTGATACCCATATTGCTAGGTTTGTAAGCGAACTTTTATTCACCTTTTTGAGCGGCGGCCATGTTGTATTTATGTCAATGTTGCTAGGTTCATAGTGCTCTACTCACCAAAGCCTTCATTGAATACCCATATTGCTGGGATTCGAAACGAACTTTTATCCGCCTTTTTTGAGCGGCGGCCATGTTGAATTAAGGGTAATTTTCCTAGATTCATAGTGCTCTACTCTTGAAGGCCTTTCATTTGATACATATATTGCTAGGTTTGGAAACGAACTTTTAACCACATTTTTTGAGCAGCGGTAGGGTTGAATTTATCATCTCACCCCGTTTGGGGATGAATTTCAATAAAATACGAAACACGTCTTCCATTAATTCTATTAAAGAAAGTTTATGCAAAATTTGAAGTAGATTCGAAAACGGAATCACGATGTCCCATACAAACTTTTCCCCCCATTTTCACCCCCTTAGGGATAGAATTTCGGAAAATCCTTTCTTAACGAACGCCTACGTCATACAAAGAACACACCCTCCAAGTTTCAAGTCTCTACAATCAGCGGCTTAGGCTGTGCGTTGATCCGTCAGTCAGTCAGTCATTCAGGACAAAGCATTTTATAGTTATAAATTATGGTTTTGAAAATAACTTAAGGTAAGTTTGCCATATTTTTTTCAAACGAACACAATTTTTGCGATTCTGTAGAATGGCCCACCACTCTTTCACCACCGCTTCGGGCTCCAGGAAAGTAGAGCTCACCCTAAACACCCTCCACACATTGGACGCCTAGCATCTGCATACCTTGTGGGCGTCTCGTTTGTTTCTTCCACGGATATGCAAGATGTAGAATGGGAGCTCAGAGCGGAGGTGTTTGGAACGCCCTACAAGATGGCCTTCTTCAAGCGGCGAGTGAATGGATCCTAAAACTTAAAGCAGGCGATCCATATGCGGCTCTCATGCTGTCGCGGTGTCGGTGACAGGACGACGATGATCACTTACCATCATGTGGCTCGTCTGCTCATTTGATTTGAAACGTGGGTTTAAAAATATTATTATTATTTACGATGTGGAGGTAAAAAGTGTTGAACTTCTATTTGAAAATATTTTAATCACAGAAATCCATTTATACACCAACTCTTAATACTATTATGTAAAGGATCCTATTAAAACTTTAATTCCATTACAGTTTTATTGGAGTTGTCCATACACAATTTGAGCGCTTTTATAGTTGTGCGAACTAGGGCTTAAATTTGATAATGAAATTAATATTCATACACAAACTAGGAGTAGGAATATCGCTGGGTCACGAATTTAATTTTCACCCGGTGATCTAATATAATATTCTGGGCTTCAACTAGGAGCGCGTACCGATAACACGACTTGGTAATGAGTGTGGCTTTTAGGAAATGTACTAATTAAAAGTGATTAGAAAGGGCGACTTATTTTTGTGATGCCTAAGATGAAGGGTTTTCCGTACATTATATAAGATTGATTGACCATAGAAGGTAGCAATATCTTGGTTTCCGTTATCAGATTCATTAAACACACTTT
This sequence comes from Schoenobius gigantellus, assembly GCA_963935595.1. Lineage (NCBI taxonomy): Eukaryota > Metazoa > Arthropoda > Insecta > Lepidoptera > Crambidae > Schoenobius > Schoenobius gigantellus. Next base: position 35,351,326 of record OZ012543.1, read on the forward strand.
ACTTTTATGTAAACAAATTCATTATAGATACCTAATGCAACGTTGGAAATTACGTAGGAAATACATGCAGGACGAGAAAATCTGGTACCAAATCCGATATACCCTTTGTTATACAGATTATTTTGAGACTTTAAATATGTCTGTCAGGAGATTAAAACTTCTATTATATTAATTAGTCCTTGATACATTGTGCCTAATGGCATAAAATATCAAGGTAGGTAAAAAACGAACGTAGTAGACCCCCTTTTGATGTTAAAAATTATAGTTTCATACCGTCTTGTACAGTATTATCTTTACGATTGACAAATCTTGCTCAGGTCGAGACAGTTTAACCTTTTTTTTCTGGAGGAAATGCGTAACCGCATCGTACCCGCCGTTGGCTAGGCGGCGAGTGTGTGTGGGGCTCTTCCGGGAGTGTGCCAGGCTTACTCAGTAAAACCCCCTGGTGTTCTCCCTGCCCTTATGGGCGTGCATGGTAAGGTCCACACTGCTACACCACTACCAACGTGCCCGGGCAAGCCCAACCAACTTGTCGGGCTATCGCCAAGGGGGAATTGTCCAATAACACCAGGGCAATCCCCAGCGACAGTTTAACCTGGCAATCAGAGTATGAGATTAAGCTTGGAATAAAATACCATACAGATCCGCACATCACCCGCACCATCTAAGTATGAGTGTGCGGGAGTCCCCAAAAATTCCTGAAACATTATGTGATTCCGAATTTGATGATTCATATTTTCTTAACTCCGAATATTACAATTCCAAAGAAACAAAATTCTGATTTTTCAAAAACACGATATTTATATTATCGAAACTGATAAATCATCTTTAATTTTTAAAAAATCCATTGCAGAGATTTAGAATTTATATCAAAAATATAAGAAAGTTAAAAAATCGGTCAAGTACGAGTTGGACTCACGCACCGAGAATTCCGTATAAACTTCTTTAACTTCCCAACTATGTACCTACATATTTCAGATTTTCAGATTTTTTCTCCTAACTGCTATACGACCTTGCATCTTGCTCGATTTTGCTCATGCAATTTTACAAGACGTTTCTTTTTTCTTATCATCTCATCAGATTTTAGATATTGGACATTCGTATTTATGATGTTTCGGATTATAATTGATTCGGATTTTTAATGGTTCGGTATCTTAAAATCCGATATTCCAAGATTCGTAATCATTATAAACATTAAAAGTTCTGAAATTAATGTTTATTTTAAATGGAACTTTGACAAATCGGATTTCTGATTTTCGGAATTCCGAATTATTCAAAATTATGAAACTCGGAATTTTGAAATAGTAATTGTGATTTTCGGAATTTTCTTTCTTCGTATTTATGTGGGTGTACCCGAGTGCGCTGCATGAGTCCGGGTCGACCGTGTTTATCGATTTTGATATCTATCGTTGCTTGTAGTCTGGTAACAGAAGTCTAAATTACCATGTTAATCTATCGCAAACTGACAATATGCAACATGCTTCACATCTACTACCTTGATTTGACATATTTTTTTTAATGTCATCCATCGCGAATGTGACTGAGAAAGTGTAAGCGAAACATTTATAGAGATCGTGTTTTCAAATTAATCAATAAATCGTGTAAACATACTCGTACCTACGTGAATATTAAACTAGTATCTATTAAGTGTGTGAAATCATTTATCATTTAGGTAGGTACTTAACTACTTACCTACAAACGACAATATTATAATGCTCAGTGCTCAACACGATTATAGCTACAAAATCAACAGTTCTGGGTTTAACCAATCTAACATCATCATCGACGGTGACTTCGGTTTAAAATTCAACGAGTCAAATATCATCACATTAGAATCGCAATTTGTTGGGTCCGCCCGGGTAACGACGCCCAATTAATGAAAATGCAAGAACGCATTATCCGTTTCAGTTTTCCCGATGACTTTCGTTAGAATGGACGGCGTCTACGTAATTTCGAGAAGTGTTTCCGTATTGAGGATAATTTTTTGGGTTCGATAAGTTGCGTTCTTTTTTTATTTTGATCACGAGATGAGGCTAATCGGTATTGCTCACTTAAGGGTCAGGCCAAATAAAAATAGAATATATTTTTAAAATGATCACAAGCTTAGCTGGCATTCGTGATTGATTATTCAGAATTATTACGACTTCTTTGTCGATGAGCTTTAGTTATTTTTGTCCTTGTTTGATTTGATAAATTTTAGTTTTCCGCGATTTGTTTTTCTCTTCGTGATCGCATCAGAAATAATGAGATCTGTAGAAGAAATAGACTCACCGACATAGCCCAAAGAATTACAAACCTTAAGTGGCAGTGGGCAGGACACATATCTCGCAGGACTGACGGCCGTTGGGGCGGAAAGGTCCTCAAGTGGCGGCCGCGTACCTGAAGCTTAGAGCATCTTAGACCGGGAGAAGCAGCGTTGGTAGGCCTCCACAAGGTGGACCGACGATATGGTGAAGGTCGCAGGAAGCCGCTGGTTGCGGAAGGCGCAGGACCGATCGGTTTGGAGATCCCGGGGGAAGGCCTATGTCGATCAGTGGGCGTCTCTTGGCTGAAATGATGATACGCGAGTTAAGATGCCACCAAACGGTAGGTACCGCAAACTAATGAAAATAAAAATTAGATCTACTGATCAATCAATTCTTTTGAACTGACTTTATCTTTTAAAAACCGGCCAAGTGCGAGTTGGACTTACGCACCTAGGGTTCCGTACAGACATAATTAAATAATTCGTAACAAACACCAAAAGTAACAAAAATTTAACAAAATCTCAACAGATAATACCAAAACAATAAACATACCAACAGAAAGCAATGAAAACTGAAGAAAGCGTTAATTTAATAATATTTCAAAATAATACTTTAATACTTTAAGGAAATCAAAATATTTTATAAGCTTCCGCCTGACAACATGAGTCAACCGATGGAAAAGAATATATTCAAAAATGAGTTGTTTCATTGGCTCCTACAGCACAGTTTCTACTCGATAAGGAATATATGGAAAAAAATGACATTTTGATTGAATTTGACATACTTATTATTAATTTTTGTATTCTTAAAGGCGCCACTTCACAATGGACAATGATGGCCCATCAAGCATCAAATGATCGTCCATCAATGCCGCCATGGTCGGGCAACTCTCCACACAACCGTGAAAATAAATTTACTAACTGTTTACTGAATGATAAGAAGTCTATCGAAAATGGACATCGAAGAGATCGCAGCTGCGGCAATATTTTTACTTAGCGCCTATAATCATCTACTTAATGTGCGTGAAAAAAGAAACACCATAGAGTAAAATTGATTTACCGAGAAGTCTACACTGGACTCGAGACAAATACGTACTGAGTAATCGGCGATTGTGTGGACGCGTATGCGATCATGGGCCATAATTCCTTTGATGTACCGACAATTTACCGATTGCTCACGATTACCGGCGATGAACGCCGCTCATAGACAATCATGCCCTCTACACAATCGTGCGTGTCTATACTTCCCATCATGGGCCATTGTGAAGAGACGCTTTAACATTTAAAATATGTAAAAATATATTGACATTATTGTTATTTTGAATTAAAAGAGAATTAACTACATTTTCATGTCTAGAGACACAAGGCAGAATATTGTTGAAACTAGTCATAAGAAACATTGTCGCCCACCCCAATTAATTATACACAATATTGTGCAAATAAATGTTCTGATTTCTGAACGCTGAGTGCCTGCCGACGGACACTGTTTTCGAAATTTGACCAGCCCATTGAAAAAGTCCCACCCACTGACGATGCATTGGGCTAGCTTATGAAAAGAGCGGTATACAAGGCTCCCATAGACCACCAGAGTTTCATAACCAGCCAGGTTAAAAAACTCAGAGTTTGACCTAACCTAACGCAGCGACAGCACAGTTTAACAATGCAAAAAATGTGGCGGCGAAGAAGGACGAGCCCCCCCCCCCCCCCCCTCAACTTTTCTGCGCCTGTTGCGGATCACTCCGAAAAAAAATCAGTCCAAATACAAAAGTACCATCAAATTGGTACCTTACTAGGAGATCGCGAATGGTAGCTTTCGTAGCTCCGGCTCCCTCGTGGCTCCACCTCTTAAACTGAAGGTTTAAGGAATGGGTATGTTCAATAATTGTGCAAAGTTTCAGAGCTTAGTCACAAAATGTCTCCACTACTTCAAAAATTTCCAAACCTTCAGTTTTCATCGTTTAGTGCGATCAATGGACACAAGACGTGTGTTTTGTACGAAGGCTACGTGACAAACTATCTTCAAATATTTCAAATGAAATATAATTCACACAAAATTTCATTAAAATCGGCACATCGGTTTTACTATGGAATGATCGTAAGCGCCGAGTTACTTTCACAAATAGGCATGGATTATTCAATTCCACCAAACATTTGATTTGTTCAAATATGAATTCAATCCTATCATACTAAAAGCAAACGTTTGGAAACGAGGCTCACGCTATCTAAAGCGGAGTGATTAAAATGTTTCCTCATTAGGGATATTATTTGTTGGGATCGAGAGCTTTAGTGTTACTCGATTTGTTCGAAATAAATCGATTCATTGGACCAGAGTGCTTTTAGTCAGTTCGCCCGATTGCCTGTATTCGTCGATTATTCGTCGACGTAATTTACACGGCTCGTTTTCATCAACGTGTACCTGCTCGATAATTACTGAATGTAGTTAATAACTGTATACGTCTGGCTTGTTAAATACGGATAATGAACAATGATAAATTGTATGTAGATGAAGAGCGCCCGTGGCGCTGTGGACTCGGCACTGGCCTTCATTCATTAGTACATTTGTCTGACGCTCCTACGGTGAAGGAAAACATCGTGAGGCAACATACATACATCTGCGAAGAAATTCAATGCTGTATGTGAAGTCGACCAATCCGCACTAGGCCAGCGTGGTTGACTAAGGCCTAATCACCCTAACATAGGGTAGGCTCGAGCCCCTCGGTGGGGACGTATATGAGCTGTGATGATGAGATGAAGAACAAAATAGAAATAAAGACAGACACAGAAATATACCTACATTATAAAAACGATTTATTATCTATTAATGGTATTTATAAATTTTGAATAGGTACAGTAAGCTCCTTATCAAGCTATACTGTTTGACCTTTGGACCGTTCTTATGTCGCTCGTAATAGCGGCGGTTTTCTTAGTGTAAATGTATAGCTTGAATGGGAGCTTACTGTACCCATTTTAGGTATCAAATGGATTATGTTTCCTACTTAACACCTATAATCAGTACCTATAATTATTATTTAGATTTTTTTTGCAATATTTATAATAATTATCTTTACTGTAGTACCTTGTCAGAGTCAAGCGAGTGTCAAGCAACATACATTTTATGAGAGAACAGAAAGTGCGCAGACACTTGTAAACAATATTATTATAATTGCGAAATTGTCTCTTGTGATTAAAACACCGTGTGGATTTTAATGATTAAAATTAGCTTCATACAAACTTATAAGATAACTCTTAAGATATTATGTGACAAATTTTTAGTAAATTAGTAGCTAAGGGCTGTAAGGCATCAATTACAGCCCGAGATAATTATTATATATTATATTCCGAGGGTGCAATTGGTGCTTACACCCGAGCTAAGTACTCTGCTTTACATCTCGATTGTGAGCGCTCTAGTGTAATAATGTAGCTAGAAAAGCCCTGAGGCTGTAAGTAATTTATTGCCAGTATGATGGTTAGATGTACGCGAACTTTTTGAAATAGTTTTTGAATAGGCTTTCCAAGCTACATTATTACCCTAGAGCGCTTATTGGTCACCTACAAGACCCATTTGGGGGTAATAAGGACCTACTTACCGAACATGAGAGATGTAAAGAAATTATATTAAATATCTTATTACTGAAGCTCACCGTCGGTAAAGTCTGGTATATCTGTGCAACTTGCGCTTGTATGCTTGCTATGAAAATTGAAGCTCCTAAGAAAATCAATGCAATAATTGAAGAATTTAACCTTTTAAATTTTTAGGGTTCCGGTAAGGAAAAAACGGAACCCTTACAGGATCACTTTGTTGTCCGTCCGTCTGTCTGTCTGTCAAGACCCTTTTTCTCAGGAACGCGTGGAGGTATCAAGCTGAAATTTATATCAAATACTCAGGTCTATTGTCCCTTGAAGCTGTGAAAATATGAAACTTCTAAACTAACGAAATCAAAAGATACAGCCGTTTATGCCGCAATTTCCGCAAATTTTCGACACTCTCAAGGGAATCAAAACCTTATGGTTTCTTACACTGTTGTAATTGTCAATAGGTTTTTTTAGTATACCCGTGCGGGTCCGGGGCGGGCAGCTAGTTTGTTATAAAATACTTTTTATTCATTAAACAGATGGGTGAAGGTCGTTTCTACTTTCTAGTTACAACTTCAGTGAACTACGCTACGAGTCGCCAGTTCCCTTTTCTTTGAACTTGGCGGGATACGCTACTAGACTAAAAGCCAGCAACGGATTTACAATTGTCATTTCAAAAGTCATGAAAAGTTACATAGGTGATGACATTTTTTTCTAGCATTATAGAATTATGTTTTCTGAGCATATTTTCTTTATTGTGTTTAAATTTCAAGACTTATAAAATGACAAAAATGAAAGTATTAAAGTAAGAAAGGGACATAAATGTTCTGGCGAATTTTTTTATACTGGGTGTAACGGAATACTGAAATAATATTTAAGGTTGTTGATTAACAAAAAAAATGTTTTATGCCTTTATTTAGTCCACTTTCTTAACTATTTTTCACAACTAGTTAAGAAAAAACACTTTTTATTACTTATTTGTTACCTGGTTATTAAAATGGAATAAAAAGTGGCATGTCTTAACTATCATTCGAAATTAGTTAAGAAAGGAGAAGTATGATTCTGCTTTCCCAACTAGTTATGAAATAAGAATTTTTTTTTTTGGGAGGGGGGAAAATGCATTTACGCATTCCTCGTGGTCGAGCCAAACCACGACGATATGTGGGACTCCCCAGCGGACCGGGCCTACCCACTAAAAACCCCCCCAGCAGCTCCCCCGTCCGTCACAAGACAGGGGGAAAGGGGACAACAGCCAGGCGTTATTCCCGCTGATCCCCTGCCTGCGACATGTCCGTTGCCGGACGCCCCGTCTAGCTCTGCTGCTTTGTGGAGCGACGCAGAATTGCACCGCTCTACACCCCGAAATTGGTTTTTTATTGTGGTTGACTTCCACGCGGCCCGACGCTCAGTGCGCCGGGCCCCCGGCCCGCTCAGTGCGGGTAACGGGTTGCCCGACGGCAGATCCCACTGGATCCACCGCCGCGCGGGCGAGCCAAAGCTCTGGGAAACCCCCGGCAGGCGCGAAGCGCGCCTTGGGCGCCTACCTTCATAGGTAGCCGCCCAAATCGGGCTTCTGGCGAAAGCCACAACTCTTCTTAAAATAAGAAGAGGGGACTTCGCCCTTCTCCGCATGAAGCGGGTGGCCACACGAAGTGGCCCGCCGGGTTAAACTCGGCCATCCCACACTTTGATTTCATTCTTTGGTAATTGATTGATTCTTGAACAGAAAACGTATGTGAGTGAACCACTATGTCCTTTCCTAAGCCCATGGAGTTCATTTCGACAAATAGGCGTCGCGAAAAACTATTGTACGACGGTCGTCAGTATCATTATATAAAAACTTATGTAAATGAAAATACGTTTTGGATATGCTACAGTAAAGAAGGCTGTAAAGGAAGCGTGACACTAAGCATTGAAAGGAATATTGTTAAAGAGAACATGCATGATACTACTTGTTTATCCAATACTGCAAAAAAGGTGATTTTGTTCAAAATGAATTCTTTGAAAACTAATATTGTAGCTAATGTTGATCCCATACAGAAACAGTTTGAAAAAGTGGTCAGCGAACTCGAAGATGAGGACGTGCATCTAGTTAAAAGCTTACCCAAATTCAACAATGTCAAAAGCGGACTATACAAAGCGAGGAATAAGGCATTAGGTGTATCTAAGCTTTATTTTCAATCGCCGACTGAGGTAGAAATACCTGAAAAATATAAAAACTTCCTTCTGGCGGACTATGACGACACAGATACCAGAATTTTGGTTTTTTGCTGTCCCAAGATAACAAAGGATTTGGAAAATTTTGAGTACTTCTTTATGGATGGGACTTTCAAGTCTTGCCCGCCACCTTTCACTCAAAACAATCCATGGACTACACAAATATACCACAATCGTTATACCCTTATTTTTTTGCTTCATTCATAGCAAATGTGTAAAAACCTACAAAACTATTTTTGAACTCATCAAGTCACAGATACCAGTATGGGACCCCGTAAAGATGACTACGAAATGTCAGCTATGAGAGCGATCCGGAAAATTTTTCCTAATGCCATAGTAAAGGGATGTTTTTACCACTTTTGTTCCAGCCTTTTTAGGAAGGCGAAGCAGCTGGGTATCAAATCCAGTGTACAGAGACGCCATGTTGCTAGATGTGCTGGATTAGCTCGTTTGCCATTAAAATATCTCCCGGCAGGCTACAATTATGTCATATCCAGATCACCCAATAGCAAGACGATCCAACAGTTCAACAAGTATTTGAACAGTAATTGGTTCAAAGATGTTAATTGTATAAAAACATGGTGTTGCTATGGCGAAGAGATCAGAACGACCAATAATCTGGAAGGGTGGCATGCTAGGCATGCTAGACTTAATAGATATGTAGGACGCAAAAATCCAACATTAGCAAAAGTTTTAAATATTCTTTCAAAAGAAACGAGGAATATGACGAATAAAGAAAAATCGTCAAGCAATAATATTTCTAAGGCAATAGACCAATTAAAAAATGGGTCTATCACTGTTGGACATTGTCTAGAAATTATATCACCATTAAAATATTAATTTTAGATGCCTAAATACTTAAAATTATTATTTTAATGGTGATATAATTTCTATAGACAATGTCCAACAGTGATAGACCCATTTTTTAACTTTGCTTTATTCGTCATATTCCTTGTTTCTTAAATACGATACTAATTGAAATAATAAAAACCCATAAACAATATTTCTTTATTTTTCTAGCTATTTAATATTTAATTTGGGCGTTTAGGGGTTTAGGTAATTTGAACAAGTAGGTTTTTAGTTAAATATGAGTAGGTACAGATTCTTATTTCATAACTAGTTGGGAAAGCAGAATCATACTTGTCCTTTCTTAACTAATTTCGAATGACAGTTGAAACAGGCCACTTTTTATTCCATTTTAATAACCAATTATCAAATAAGAAATAAAAAGTGTTTTTTCTTAACTAGTTGTGAAAAATAGTTAAGAAAGTGGACTAAAGGGTTTTATGACTATTCTTTGTATTTTTATTATATTCCTACTTTCGATTTAATACGCATAACAGTTAAACGTAGTAAATCGAAAGTAGGCATATAATAAAAATACAAAGAATAGTCATAAAACATTTTTTTTGTTAATCAACAACCTTAAAAATTATTGCGGTATTCCGTTACACCCGGTATATTTAGAATAATCTGAAATTTCATGACTTATACTGATGGCGCCTAAAGTCGACGCCATCAATTCGGCGTTTCGCCGATTAATGCTTTCAATTTTAAGACCGACTACAATGGTATAGTATTTACCTCTAATCCGGTCCGGTCTCCGTATGTAGCCGGTGGACTTCCTGAGCTAGCTCGAAGGAAGTCGCGGCTCCTGAAGGGCTGCTGTCAATCCACCGAACCACGACCGGAACATTTAGGCCTATTGGGCCACCACCACTCACTTAATTAACGGACCGATCACTCGCGACATTCGCGACAATAAAACTTTTGGCAAACACTCACAAGCGGACTTTCGCAACCACAATAATTAGGTGCGCCGCCCAAAAAACAATCAATTATAGATAACGCGCCGCGTGGTAACTAGTTCAATGTCATTACAAATTCGACTCGAGTGTGACATGTCAGTCGAGTCACTGGACTCTCACATGCACAGACTATATGCAGTGTTGCCACTCGCTCTTCCTCGAGCGTAGACACATACTATGACAAAATTGATCATTTTTCCCACACTCTTTAAAATTGTCAGGTAGCTTAACTAGGCCACCTAGGTTGCCAGAAGTAATTATTATTGTTGACCACTTGCTAGAGATTAAATCACATCAGTAACTTTTCATGACTTTTGAAATGACAACTGTAAATCCATTGCTGGCTCTTCCTCTATACCGCATGTCTGTCTAGATAAAAATTTTAAAAGGGTTAAAAAACCGCTCAGACAGCGACAGTACCCCAAATTTCCCCGAAGAGAAACGAACGATCATCGATGGCTGATGGTCGACGACCATCGCCCTTCTCACGCTCAGGGTAACGCGCCACACCTCATCAACACGGTTGTGGCCGCCTCAAATAGTGTGAAGGTCTAGCGAAGAGCTTACTATAGAAATGATCCTATGAAGTAAGGTCTTGCCGTAATTGTGCTATCCGGCGTATTTATATCTGGCCGTGGCAGTAAACGTAACCGCGATGCAGAGTACAACGTGTGCCATCTAGCGACGAGATAAAGAATTTTTTACTGGCACAATATGCTTCACTATAGTGGCAATATCTTCATCGTCATCGATAGACTCATGGTTCTCATTGAAAACACCACGCCACGTTGCACTTGGTGCTTCGATCTTCAAATAAAAATGTTAAATAGATAAAGATGTCCAGGTGATATTATATTTTCAAAACGTTTTCAGACTTCTGTCATTCACCAAACCATTATATCATCACCAAATCATTACTATTTTTTGTAATAAATAATTACATCGCTTTTCGTTTTATTTATACGCCGCTACTATGTAAACAAAGCAGATAAGACATTATTAATACCTTCGCCATATATAAATAAATACATAGCAGAAATAAATTCATTGTCGTTTAGACGGAGGACTTCGCTTTAGATGGCCGAGTAGAAAATAGCAAAATCACTATCACTCATGATTGCTAGTTCAGTTTAAGAGCTCTTTATTATAGCTTTAATGAATTGGCACTTGACATTGGTTGTAAGCACTCAAAACGACCAATTGCCATAAGCATAAAAGAAAGAAAGAAAAGTTTGGTGGTATTAAAGTTCTAAGTACTTTTAATAGATTCAGTAAAAAATATTGTAGTGATGATATAATTGCAACCGATAAAATTGTTTTAGATGATGTCAATGTAAATAGTAATTTTAGAGATTTATTCCTAACTAAATTATTCATAGCTGTGGTAACAAAAAATATTTAGTATTTAGGAAATGCAAAATTTATAGTTTTTAGGAAATGCAACTAAAAGCACGGGCCACGAATTTGGTGAAAGGTAGGTAATTAATTATATTCCAAAGCTTATAATGTCATTGCAAAAAATGAGGTTTATAATACTGTTTGTCAAACGGAACACTGAAAAAAAATCATACCTATTAAAAGGTGCTTAAATTAGAAATAAGTATTTAAATTATTTTTTTTATTTATTTATTTCATATAAAATTACAATGTTTCTTATTTTATTGTCTGCCAAACTGAAGGTTCAGTTTGTCGGCAGAGTTCCCGTAATCGGAATTACATACTGGCAAAACATTATAATATTATCCTTATTAAAAACTAGACCTAAATAATACAATCATTATAATATTTTTTTTTCACTTTTTTTTCTTCTTTTTCTTTTTTTAAAACACTTGCTCGTAAAGTGGATATAATCTCACCGGTTTTAGATACAAGACACTAGTTGCGTTGCAATGTTTTTTTTTTGTTTTTTTTTTAAACTTGAGGTAATGTAAAAGACATCAACCAACTACATTGATTTAACATAGGAAAGTGGATACATTTTCTATCGAAAAGTGTTAGAGAAAACTAAAGGGCGACATTAAATTAGATCACAAAAACAATAGGGATATATTTTTGTTACTAAATAAACTCTATTACTTAAAAAAATAAAAATAAACTGACGTTCATGGTTTTATCTACAACTTAACAATGACTTGTGCAATTTACTAAAAAAAAAATCAAAATTTAGTCTATGAGGTATTTTTCCTAACAAGTGTGCCGAAAAAACGTCACACGTTACACGCGCGCATACTGGCTACACACACTCGGCTTCATTTTGCCCTCGCCTTCGGCTCGAGCTGAAATTCCGCCTAATGAGTTACATCCGCCACAACGCGTCCACATCGCAATGTACTATTTCAACACACTTGCTCGTAAAGTGGATCCAATTTCAACGGTTTTAGATACATAAAGCAGCTTACAAAACACGCTCGTGTTATAACGTAAACAGATCTATAACCGCACTCTTTGCGCTGCAGTGTTATTTTTTTATTATTAATATTTACATATATATCCACGTACGTGTAGGCTCTGGAACGAACTCCCAGCTTATATGTCCTTCTTCAAACGAGGCTTAAGAAGAGCATTTCTCTCCAGGTAGGCAGTGACAGAACTGTGCCCCTGGCATTGCAGATGTCCATGAGCGGTGGTTACCACTTAACATCAGGTGGGCCACTGGCTCGTCTGCCACCGTTAGCAATAATATATATGTATATATATATATATATATATATATATATATATATATATATATATATATATATATATATATACATATACATACATACACACACGGTGCCCCACAACAACCAACAGATAATCAGCTCCCTATCGAAAACCAATCACCAAAATGCGTCCACCCGCAACGCCATCCAAACCAGGACCCCCACGCAAATCATAGACATGATGCCGACACCACGATACACATGAAAATTCTGGGCCGAACGACACTACGCGCAAGCGCACCCCAATAACCAGTCCCCGACAAGGAATCGATCACCTACCGGCTACTACGAAACACCGCGCACATACACGGTGCCTCACAACAACCAATAAACAATCCATGCACTATCATAAACCAATCACCAAAATGCGCTCACACGCAACGTCATTCAACCCAACATTCCCACGCACATCGTAGTATCATCTACGATCCACATAAAAATCCTGGGCCGAACGACACCACGGGCAAACACACTCCAATAACTAGTCCCAGACAACGCATCGACCATCCACCGGCTACCATGAAACACCGTGCACATATATACATACATACATATATATATACATATATACATCCATAATTTTTATACCATTATTTAGTTTTAGCTACAAGTTATTCATGCTTTCTTAGATTTTTATTATGTATTTTATTAGGTATTTTTCCGCACAAGTGTGTTGAAAAACGTCGTACGATATAAGATAAGACGTGCATATATCGGCTACACACACTAGGCTCTATGACGCCCTCACCCTCGGCTTGGACTGAGATTCCGCCTTGTGAGTTATAACCACCACCATATAATAATGTAAGATTTCTCTTATACATATTTACCTATTGTTACAGTATCACACACCTATTCGATTTTTATTCGTTATGGACATAGAGACAAATAGTGTTTTTTAAGGATATGCTTTAGTGCATTTTTGGACACGTTTTCACATTTCGCGAGTATTTTATTTGGTAATTCGTTAAGAAAATTTGGAATTGACCATTGCCTAGTGCGTTTGCCATAGTAGTTTATATAGGCGGGAATTTTAAACGTCTTTTTGCTCACCACTTGCCGGGCCGCATGCTTATGTTCTATTTTTATTTTGTGTTCACATTTTTTATGTTGTTCTAGTAGTAATGTTAATTTAACTTTATTTTCTATTGGTAGTATCTTACATATCTTAAATAGTTTTATATATTCTTTATTTATTTTTTCATTGTCCTTTTTATTACTTAGTAGTTTTAGAAATCTTATTTGTAGGTTTTTTATTTTATTTAGATGTACTGGGAATGTTAGTCCATAAGCACCCAGTCCGTAGTTTATTTGTGCATCGGCCAGAGAATAATACAACATGTACAATATTCTTTTGCTAACTGCGTATTTCAGTGTATGCAGCTTCCCTAGAACTGCACGTAATTTCTGACACGTATTGTCTACATGTACATCCCATGCAAAGCGGCTGTCTATTGTTATTCCCAGGTATTTATAGGTCTTAACATTTTCAATTAATTTGCATTGACAATCAATACTACTTTTATGAAGACAGTCATATGTGTGTCCCTTTATCTTAACACTTGTATTTTTTGCAGTCTTATTATATGGAGAACTAATTAGCATACACTTTGTTTTATCAGTATTTATAATAAGGCCGTTGTCGTGTGCCCATTTAACTACGTTATCTAAGTCTACCTGCATTTTATGTTGAATATCGTAGACGCTCAATCCGCTGTATATAAGACATGTATCGTCGGCATACATGTAGGATGTACAATATTTTATTAGGTTTACCATGCTGTTAACACTCATAATATACCCTATCGGCCCAAATACGGATCCAGTCGGCACTCCATATTTTATTTCACCACTCTGACTATCTTCTCCATTTATGCGTACTTTTATTTTTCTTTTGGTTAAATATTCTTTAAACCATTTCTTTACTGGTCCTCTTATTCCACACTCATCCATTGCCTGTAACAAGCCCCCATGATCTAGCGTATCAAAAGCTTTTTTAAAGTCAATAAATATTACAATTACCATTTATTTTTTATTTAATGCCATATTTATGTCATCCGTAAATTTGGCTAATGCTGTGGCTGTACTTTTGTTCGGCCTAAAGCCGTGTTGCCTATCAGTCAAAATATTTTCTTTCTCTAAAAATATTACAATTTGCTTAACAAGTACTTTTTCAAATATTTTATTTAAAGTGTTCAATATGGCTATAGGTCTATAGTTGGAGAGGTCACAGTGATTCCCTTTTTTAAATATCGGTCTAATAATAGCTTCTTTTAATTTGTCTGGATATACTCCTAGCTTTATACAACTGTTAATAAACTTCGCTATTACTGGACTTACTTTTTCTTTAACATACTTTAAATCTTTAATTCTGATTTCGTCAGATCCTGGGGCCTTACTACAGTTCAATTTCTCTATGATTTTACATATTTCCTGAGGGTCCACCTGTATATACCTGAAGCTGACAGGACTTTCAGTGACGTATGTGTGCCTTTCATAGAATAATTTATTACAGCTATGGTTTTGTTTTAATAATTCTACTTCCCTTGTAAAAACCTCACAAAAACTGTTACCTAAATCTTGACTAGTCTCATTATTTTTTAATAAATATTTATCTATAACACTATCAGTATTTAATTTTGACCTACCTATTCATAAAACTCCATATTTTTCGAACGTCTCCGTTACAATTTTCGATAGTTTTTTGCCTGTGTTCATTCTTTGCAATATATATAGCTTTATTAATTTTATTTCTGTATCTAGTATATTCCAATCGCAACGTCATATTTTTAGGATTAGCTTTCCACTTTTTAAATAGCATGTCCCTTTGTTGAATCATTTTTTGTAATTTATTATTTATCAACGGCTTATTTTCTCGTTTAGTACTATTTATTGATTGTTTTGCACTGGCATATATGTTGCGAAAGACACAACACAGGCGTTTATAAGCTTCTAAAGGATCAATATTCATATGTAGGTCACTATAGTTTATATCAGGTAGGTTTTTTCTGATAACAGCCTCATTTAATACGATGCGTTCCTTTGCACAATTTTGTTGATAATCAGCCTCTATTGAGAATCTCGTTAAATAGTGGTCTGACACCTTAATCATAAGTAGGGGAGACCTAGGACAGTTGTGACAATTTTTAAATTATGCGATATATCTCGCTCAGGAAACATTCCGCAGTTATGAACTATCTGTATTAATGTAGCACCATGCCTTCTCTTTCCAAAACAATCATCAACATTAATAACAGTATTGCGGTTTCCGAGAAAATCATCAAAAAGGAAGACTATTCCCTCTGTCACAACTCCCCTATCACCGAGGTAAATTGTGACAGGTATAGAGGTAAGTTGTGACAGCTTTGTATTTAGACTATTTGAGTATTAAAAGATACCATTACACATATAATAAGTAAATAAAAAGTGTTTTTAATGCAAAAAGTAGTTTAATCATCTTTTTATATCTTAAGCAACAATAAAAAAAAAATTATAACAGTCTCATAACAAGTAATTATATCTTATAGGTAATTATGGCATCGCTTTGAGATCAATCACATTACAATCAGTCGAAAATCTTAACTAATCTGATAGGCAATTATGGCAAATGTTTTGCAGCTCGCCTTCAGTACTATCTACGTGTGACCAGCCTTTGCATTCTAGGCATTGCACCCACTGCTCATTCGATCTGCTGTTTTTTTTTATATAGAAGGCCAAGCAAATGACTCCATTCTACCTGGTGGTAAGTGGAAGTAGAATCCAAATGCGAAGATAGCTAGTGCGGGAGAGAGGTTAAACGCCGCACTAGCCACCCTCACCTTCTCGACCTGCAAGGTGCTTCTTCACGCCTCTTTTAAAAATAGGCTTCAAAACAAACCAAGCAAAATAATTATTTTCTGCCTCTTCTTCGTCATTACCTGTTCTCTTCTTATTAGTCTTCTTAACTTTATTCTTATCATCACTTAAGACACGCCTTTTCAAATTCTTTAACATCCTATTAGCTTTTATAGCAGCTATTTTGTCCTTATTGGGTGTGTCAGTAAGCACAGCAGATTTGACTTTGCGTCTGTTCGGTTGGCTGTTTTTTCGTGGTGGAGTTTTTGGCAACGGTCTAACTGATTCTGGCGAGAACACATTAGAAACAGTAGCAAGAGGACTATGGGTTGTACACATGGAGGCAACAGATTCATTAGCATCATTGTTCAGGATTGGTCTATGGGCTGAAGAAGTAGAAGCAACAGCTCATGAGCATTATTGTTGACAAATGTGGTAGAGGCTGTAGACGTGGATGCAGGTTCATTGGCGTTATTATACTAATGCACAAACACATATACAGATATTACATAATAAAAAAATGTATCAAAATAACCCATCAGAAAAATTAAGTCAAAAAGGAGAGTTGTGACAGCCTGTCACAACCCTCCTAGGTGCTCAAAAATACGACTTGGCCAGAATAATAATTCGTAATTTCAAAACACAATGCAAAAACGAAAGATCAATGCCACGCCTAGAGACTTAAATAACCACACAACTTAAGAAAATATAACACAACATCGCACATATAATAAGACAAGATATAAACTGAATCAAAATTTTGAAGAAAAACTTACTTTTCGAATTTTTTTGCATGCTGACGTCGTAATTACGCAACCGCTCCTCGTGCGCTGCCGACGGGTACTGGGTCAAGTAGCGCGTCTCTAATCGACAAATATACAATGTTGCCAGCTCGCAAACTATTATAGGTAGGGAGAAATCGTTCCTGTCACAACTCACCTCTGTCACAAATCTCCTAGGTCTCCCCTACGTACGCATGCGTTTCACCGTCTAGTCTCCTTCGCGGCGGCGCACTCGCAGTTCGAACGAAGACGTGATCGACACAGGATGTTACTCTTCGCCCCGTTACAACTACAACAACCTCGCGCGTGATATCGTGTATGGCGCATTCCATGCCTAGTTCACAAAGAACACTGAGATACCTGTTCCCACTCGCATCGGTCTGGCCCGGTAGAATATTTATATTTATGTCTCCTAGCAACATAACGTCATTCTCGGGTGGTATAAGATGGATGATTTCTTTTATTTCGTCTATAAATAAGTTCTTATTCTTATATAGACCCATATACAACAATTACATCTATGTATCTATTATCTATTGTTATTTGGCCATGTATTAGCTCACATGTATTACTTATGCTTTCATTTTTTGAAGTGAATTTTATTGGATTTTTTATATATATGACTATGCCCCCGCCTCTCTGTGTCTTTCGAGTGAGATGGAACATATAAAAGCCTTCAAGCTGATATTGACATGTTTGATCTTCTTTTATATTCACCTCTGTTAAACATATCATATCAATCTTATTTATATTTAAGCATTTCCTTGACATTATTTTAAGTTCTTCAAAGTGTTTTCTCAATGAACAGATATTCATATGTATAATATTTAGTTTATTTTTGGTATTATATATATATTTTTCCCATTGTTCTATCTTTTCGTACTTCGTATATGTGATTTCTTTAAGTATGTTTTCTGAAATCATAGCCGTATTTTAGTAATATATGTGTATTCTATAAACAAATATATTTTATGTGTATGTATAGGTATATTATAGGTATAGCTATTTGGATATAATCTGTCCGACAGGTGTATCTTTCAGACTACTACTCTTGTTTTTTATGTATAAAATCATCTAGGTCTCTGTCACACTTTATTTAATACACTTTTTTTTTCATTTTCATTTTTCTTAATTAATATTTTACTATTCTGTATCCATATAAACTTATACGTGTCTTTTAGTTCCGCTTTAACGTTCCAGAATAACTGTCGCATTTGGCGAGTTATATGTTCATTAATATAAATTCTTGAATTATTGTAATTTTTAAATAATGTATTATTAGCTATTATAGTTTTTCTGCATTTAAGCCATTCTATACGTGCTTCTTTGTTTTTTAAAGTGACAATAACTGAGCGTGAAACTTGAGGTTGCTTGATGTTGTCACCTGGCACTCTCCAGACTTTTGCGATATTTTCTGTTTTCAGTTTTAGCTCTTGTGCAATTTGGCATACAGTTTCCATTAGGTTTTCACTCTCCTGCTTATCCAGGTTAGCGATTTCGATTTGCATTTCGAGTTCCTTCTGCTCAATTTTAATAATACGCTCTTCGAGAGAGCGATTACATTTTTCTAGATTTTTGCTTTTATTCATTAGGTCTATAATTCTATCATTTTGTTTTTTGTTTTCATCCTTCATTTCCTGTCTGGACTTCTCCAGTTCCTTATATTTTGACCCTAAATAATCAACAGATTTTTCGATTTCCTCGTTTGATTTTTTTATCTCATAAACTTGATTTTTTATTTCTCCCATATCATTATGCAGCCGTGTGAAGCGGACGTTTTGTTCCTCTTTCGTTGAGTTTATAAGCGCCTTCAGCGATTCCATTTGCTTACAGAATGTTATCAGGTTGTCATTTATATCAGAATTGCACCGATAAGATGTTTTTCTTGGGTCTTGAGAGACACTTGAGTCACTATCTGTGTCACACTCGATTCGCCGTTTTTTTTGACGAGCCTTAACCCACTGATCCAGCGTGCCGCCTTTGTTATGCACGCCCGATATGTTCGGTTCTGATCCGTACAGTGGTTTGTTTTTATCGGGAGTGCGCTGCATTTTGTGATTTTGCCTATCTGCTATGCACTGATGGGCGGTCCGTATCGGATACCGGTAGTGGGACCGAGGCGTGGCCACTTGCGCTTGCACTGAAGACTATCCTATTTGCAACACACTTGCCTTTCTTTAACGTATAACGCTGTCTTTCTCACTAAATAGATATTTTAAATACAGTTTGAAGGCACGTCCGACGCTCACGCGCGATCCACGGGAACTGATCTGCATGGTGTTAGAAATCCAGAGTGAAACTATTTTTCACACGGTAACTATCTGTATTTATAAAAAGTTTAGGTGAGTGACTGATTTAGGTATCAAAATAGAGCCCAGACTACTAGAGGTCGACTAGAATCTCGTGACCATTAGGGAAATTGAGATCATTTCATAGTAAAACTTGTGTACTAGGAATTTACGTGCTTATAATAATCTATTATTAGAGCATAATAGTAGGGTATAATAAATTATTTCATAATAAATTCAGAATAAATTTTCATTAGATTCTGATCGATCTTTAGACCGAGAAGCATAAAAAATCTGTACAGGGATTCGTCGGCTTATGTAAGAAAAGGCTAAGAAAGGATTTACCAAATTATTATAGGAAACTTAAAATTCACAATCCAAAAATGTGCAACATACTTTAACTACTGATTGTTTTTGCTGTCGATGCTTAGAGTAAATATGAATACATTTATAACTAGATTTTTCGAATTCATACAAAATCTCAAGGTCAAAAAGTAAAGTCTAGCGTGTTGCTGTGTGTACATACTTAGGAACTTAACATACTTTAGACAAGTTTATACGGAACTATCGGTGCGTGCGTCCAACTCGCACTTGGTCGGTTTTTTTGCTAGAGTCCTATAAAATACAATAAAATTCAAAATGATCTGATACGAAGATAAATATTCCAAATCCAACCCTGCAGTCGCTGACTCAGCTAATTTAAATTTAAAACACAGTTCGTTCATACTTTGTCAAATTCAATAAGGATTGACGACCATTTATCTTTTCAGCTTTGCTTACAAATGGTCTGTCATGTAAATTAAATAAACAATACTCGGGCCAAAAGAAATAACTAAAACAATAAATTAATCATTTTTCAAGTGACTTTACAGTGAGTTTCAGTGAGTTTGAGTTCTATACTTAATAATATCTGATTGTTTAATTTTATATTATAAAAAATACATATTTACAATAATAATTACATTTAAAATAATATTTACATTTAAATATCTGTATATATACAGGGTGTCCCAGAAGCCGACGTCAAGCCGAAAGCAGGTGATAGACTAACTCATATATGTTATCAGAAAAATATAAAAAAAATCTAAGTCACCTATTTAAAAAAAATCTAGCATTAAAAAAATGGATAAAATATACACCCTGTGACGGTTTTTTCACTGTTGTTGCTACAATTCTTGACTTTTCTAAACATTTTCTTTTGTTTTGTAATCCTGAATAATATTTCTGTATACTCTAATCTAAAATTTAAAGCCAGCTGCTCCAAATTAAAAGAATATGCCATTTTTATCTAAATTAAATATTCAAAATTAATTTTTCGCATAGCTTTAACAAGCTGTACTGAAAATAAAATGTACTTTGCGAGTTTGGCAAGTAACTGCAAAAGTTGGCGCATTCAATAAGGATTCCAAAATGGTATGATACTTGGTAGATAATTTCTACGATTGCAGACAACATTTTTTTTTCCAAAAACAGGCAGTTTTGAACAAATTTTTCTTACGTACTTAAAATTTATTCTAATATACCCATGGTTTGCTTTAAGGCTGTAACTTTAACATTCTAGTTTGAGTGAGACCGGGAGAGTCATTTTACGAAGTGTGAGAGAGACAGATAGTGACGCTAACGTGACAGAGACGGAGAGATTCGAAGTATGAGCGAGACAGATAGTGACGCTAACGTGACAGAGACGGCGAGTCTCACATCCACTTCGTAAAATGACTATTTTACGAAGTGGAAGTGAGACAGATAGTAACGCCAATTATTCGCTAACGCACAAACAATACACATCAGTACGTTTGGCTCCTTCGCTTACTGCGCATCTTTTTGTATTCGTTCGTGTTGATTTCGTGCTTACCACTTTCTGCTTCGTTTATTGGACTTGATTCCTTGTGATTTGGATTCGGACTGTTTAGTTTCTCTACCGACGACCTTTGCTTTGCTCCGGACTACTTATCGTTGATTGTGTAATTGTGTAGTGCCACCATGTCTGCGTACACGACACAAGAATACGCCAACATTCATTTAATTTATGGGGAATGTAGATGCAATGCCAACGCTGCAGCTAGACTTTATCGTGAGAGGTACCCAAATGCAGCTCGTTTTCCGGATCATCGAGTCTTTACAAATGTGCACCGATTACTCTTCTCAGAGGGCCGACTGCCGAACCAAGTACATAGTGAAAGAAGATTTCGTCCCCCTTACGAGGACGTTGTACTAGACATTGTCGAAGAAGATCGGAGTATTTCTGTACGTGGAATAGAGAGAAGCACAGGAGTACCCAAAAGTACAGCCCATCGGATTTTACAAAGAAATCAGCTACACCCGTACCACGTACAGCGAGTACAAACTCTACTACCCCGGGACCATCGACCCCGTGTTGCTTTTTGTCAAACAATGCTACAAAAACACAGAGAAGATCCGCAATTCTTCGAAAAAAATTTGTGGTCAGATGAGTCGACATTTAAAAAAGATGGTTACATGAACCTACACAACTTACACGAGTGGCATATCGAAAATCCTCATTTGATGAGGCACGATAGATCACAATATCGATTTAAAGTGAATATGTGGACCGGAATTTTAAATAGACAAATAATAGGTCCTTTAGAGCTGCCAGACGCCTTGATTGGTGAAGTTTATTTACATTTTTTACAAAATGATTTACCAAATCTACTGGAAGATGTGCCACTTACCATTCTAAGAGATATGTGGTTTCAACAAGATGGTTGCCCAGCTCACTATGCCAGCTCAGTAAGAGAATATCTCGATGAGGAATACCCAGGCAGATGGATAGGACGATCTGGTACTATCCCGTGGCCAGCCCGTTCCCCAGATTTAAATCCATTAGATTTCTTTTACTGGGGAGCGGTAAAAGAAAAAGTTTACGCAAAGCCAATCGAAACTGTGACTGACCTACGGCAAAGAATAATAGAAGCAAATGATTTTATTAATAATGGAAGATTCGCCCGCTTGAAAGCCCGATCCTTTTTAAGAAGATGTCGAGCCTGCATTAGAGCTGAAGGAAGACAGTTTGAATACCTGTTGTAAATCTTAACATTTAAATAAATTATGTTAAACAATTTTTGTGTATTTAATTTATTTCACTATCTGTCTCTCTCACACTTCGTAAAATGACTCTCCAGGTCTCACTCAAACTAGAATGTTAAAGGTACAGCCTTAAAGCAAACCATGGGTACATTAGAATAAATTTTAAGTACGTAAGAAAAATTTGTTCAAAACTGCCTGTTTGTGGAAAAAAAATGTTGTCTGCAATCGTAGAAATTATCTACTAAGTATCATACCATTTTGGAATCCTTATTGAATGCGCCAAGTTTTGCAGTTACTTGCCAAACTCGCATAGTACATTTTTTTCAGTACAGCTTGTTAAGGCTATGCGAAAAATTAATTTTGAATATTTAATTTAGATAGAAATGGCATATTCTTCTAATTTGGAGCAGCTGGCTTTAAATTTTAGATTAAAGTATACAGAAACATTATTCAGGATTACAAAACAAAAGAAAATGTTTAGAAAAGTCAAGATTTGTAGCAACAAGAGTGAAAAAACCGTCACAGGGTGTAAATTATATCGATTTTTTTAAATGTTAGATTTTTTTTAAATAGATGACTTTGATTTTTTTTTCTGATAAAATATATGAGTTAGTCTACCGCCTGCTTTCGGCTTGACGTCGGCTTCTGGGACACCCTGTATACACGGTGTTTCATAATAATCAATAAATGATCAATGCGTTATCTAAAACTAATTATTAAATTGTGTTTACCCGTAATGTCATTCAACCCAAAATTTTCATGTATATCATAGACATGATGATGATACTATGATATACATGAAAATTTTGGGTTTAATGACATTACGTGTAAGCACTTTTTAATAATTAGTTTTAGATAACGCATTGATTATTTATTGGTTATTATGAAACACCGTGTATATATATTATTTATATGTATGTATTGTAAATACTTATTCAGAAATATCTTATTTTATCTAATAACGCATATATATTGTTACATCTTTTTGCGCCAAATACTTTTTTTTAACTTTCCGTTCGGTTGACTGGTAGAGAATGCCTTGTTGCATTAAGTCCGCCCTTGGTACAGTTTTAAGTGCAATTAAAAGATAAAATTTACCACCGACTTTATTTTGAGCTTTATATTTATTTTTTTATATTTAATAACACAGTTTTTCAAGACAAAAACTACAACATATTCCTAACTTTTAATCGCGGCAAGACTTGTTTTATTTGAATAAATTTTTATTATAAAAATGATCCTTCAAATTACAGACCAATTTCGATTCTACCAGTACTTAGTGAAATATTCGAAAAAATTGTATCTCAGCAGTTATTACATGTAATAACATTTTTCATATGAACCAATTTGGTTTTACCAAAGGTCGTTGCACGACAGATGCTGGAGTTGCACTTAGTGAAATATTCGAAAAAATTGTATCTCAGCAGTTAATAGATCATTTACATGTAATAAAATTTTTCATATGAACCAATTTGGTTTTACCAAAGGTCGTTGCACGACAGATGCTGGAGTTGCACTTCTCAAGCACATTTTTGCCGCTTGGGAGCGTAAACAAAATGTGATTAGTATATCTTGTGACCTTAGAATCTGGTGACTATCGCAGTCGAAAACCTTTGAGGCTTTCGACTGCGTTAGTCACCAGATTCTTTTAAATAAACTCAAACATTATGGTGTCTCCGAAGAAGCAATTAGCCTTATGGAGTCTTATTTGTCCAATAGGGTCCAGAAATATGTTATTAACAAAACTGAGTCTGTTGGTGCATCTATAACTATATAACATATCGATCTCTGAGGCACACCCGCCTCAGAGATCGATATGCCTTTGCCTATACCTTTGCTTTTCTTAATTTATGTTAATGACCTCCCACATTTCACTAACAATCTGTGTGATATAGCACTATTTGCAGATGATAGTTCCTTAATATTTAAGCTTGATAGAGGAAATGAACATACTGACATTGTAAATAGTACTCTTTCTAAATTGTTGCATTGGTTCACAATTAATAACTTATTAAATTCAAATAACACTAAATGTAGAAAATTCTCATTGCCAAATGTAAGGTAAGTGCATTCTATTGTGGAAATTAATAATGAAATGATTGAATTCATTGATTGTACCGAATTTTTGGGCATTGCACTAGATTCACGTTTGCAGTAGGACCATTGTAGTACGAATAAATTTCACCGCGAAAAGCATTTAAATGTGATAAAACAGCTTTATTGAAATACTATCAAGACATGATAACAACCTTAAGGTTAGCAGAATAAGGTCCCTACTCCGACGTTATTATATGGAAAAAATATATAATAATTTCAGGCAAATGAAAACATTTTTTTCTTTACCAACCTTAAAAAACAGATTTATTGCACGCCTAACAAGACCAACGACAAAAGGGGCTTATTATCCACGGCTGACTTATTCCCAATAATTAAGAAGACGTCATTCGCCGCACAATTCCTGCTAATGAGCTAATTTCAATTCTTCACCGCAGCTGAAAATCTGAAGATTTTCTTTCGCAATTATTGTGAGACAGGATTTTTGCGATGCGCGCAAATCATTAGTCACGGTGTGTGCTCTGCTATGTCGCGACCGGGTCATAAACTTGGGATTTTATTGCGCAGTGGAATTCGCAAAGTGAAATGAAACTTTTTGATGACTGCATATATTTTTTTTTCGCGCTAAACAAAAATTCGCTTTCATTTACTCCTAGCAGAGCAATTTATCACAGATAAATACTGAGTTTAAAATTTCTTGTCGTTATTGTAATTTCTATTTTGTTCCCAAATCGTAGACATGATTTTGACATTCTAGACCTAGGACACAAAGTTTCTTTGTGCTATGAGTCCAGAATTTCTAAATTAAGATGGCGTATGATTCTCCGCGTGCGGAGACAAGTATTATTGCCACAGTTGGGAAAAACGTAGTCCCTACTAATGTTATAAATGCGAGAGTAGCTCTGTATGTCAGTCTAGTCTATTTATCTGTTTGTAATGCTTTCAAGCCTAAATCGCTGAACCAATTTTAATGAATTCCCTAAGGACAGATAGACAGTCAGAGTTACTTTCACATTTATAATATTTGTTGGGACGAGATATAAGAGAGCAGAATAAGAGGTACTTTATCACTGTATTTAGCAATCCGACTGCAGACCATTGCAGAATATGAGTTATGATTGTATGCGCTCACCTGCGCAAAGTGACCACTCACCTGAACTCAAATTAAAAAATCCTTCTTCAACATAAACTTTTAACGTCACTTATAAGTGTTTATATTATTTTTGTTTGTGCTTTGTTACAAGCAAAAATAGTATTATAATTGGTACATCGAACACGTTATTAGTAAGTATTCAACTATTAATGCTTGTTGATATCAAAACCATTAGAGATACAAGTAAAAAAAATAAAAGACTCGGTTGCACCAAAATGTCTTTTACGATTTCAGTTTAATTTAATCCAAGAGACGGCCACTGTTGGACGTAAGCGATCCCCAATCCAAAATCCTTTGCGTCTTAAGCGTCAAATAATTGTAAAATGCATGTAAATGTACAACATCATCAATTGTATATTTGATAGTGGAATAAATCCATTGCGAGTCACTTTTTACGAAATCATAAATCGTGAAAGTTGGATCAAACGTGAATTTGGGAGAGCTAATTTAGAAAGTACATGCAAGAAACTCGGCTGATCGATACGTACGATCTCCGCAAGAGAGCCACCGTACACGCAAGAGGCAAAGAGGCAATTTGCCGAAACCTGGTCCACACTAGGAACGTAGCGAGCCTAGCTCTCTGTGTGAGTCTAGACTGCCATTTCATAATGTGAAAGAGTGTCTCAAAAAAAGGTCAATAGGTCACTGGCTATTTTACCACCACATGCCTATGGATGCCTTTAAAATAAGGGGTCGGCCACAGTCGTTCTTTTTAGGTCACAGTCACCTATTGGGGGTTACCATTGTCGTCCTCAGTCCCCTTCTTTGATAAATGTCATAATCACGTATCATTCTGCGTCTACACAATATAGCGCCAATGATACACTTCCACGCAACGGACTCGTCGACTAACGAGAATAACACAAGTCTGGATCCCGGCTGATATGGAATTTGGTTATTACTGTTAATTTCAGTTAAGCATATTTGCTGAATCACCGCCCGTGTGGCAACGATAAATCAATATCTTGATTGATTGCCAGCCGTTATTCTCGTGGTCAAATTATTACACCAAACGCCATTCCATATGTCAGGTCACAGTGCCTGTGTTCAAATTAGCCTTATCGCATAACAAAAGATATAATAATAATAATAATAATAATTTTTATTTGGCAACCAATTCATACACCAACTTAACCTAAGTTACACTATTTATTTGAATTTTATTACTATTATTTTAAGTAGGTACTCAGGATAGGCACGAAAAGCTGTGCTAGGTTAGCCCTGTGTTACGGCTTTTCCGATCCTCATTTTTATCACAATTTCAAGTCTTGTTTGGAATTACAATGAACACGTACCTATTGTACTCACAGTTCCCGTCAAAGTTGTCCGCTAGGCTCAAATGTGTGTGAAAAGCATAAATGATACTATTCATTCATAGACACGCCACAAAAACTGCGAGCTGTTATTGTACACTGGTAGCGGGGGCCTAAAATGGCGCATGCATGAAGTTGACCTGTTGCGTTGGTTATTTTTATTTATTGAGTAATAAATTAAGTTATAAGCTTTATAAATCTATTGGTGTAAATATAAAGACAGTTGCAAGACACATTTCAAGCAAGGCATTTGGAGATAATTATTTTGTTTTCCTTTTTAATTTTAAATTATTAAAATTGGTGAGAGAGTTGAATGCGTGTGCTGTGTGTGTGTGTGTGTGTGCGTGTGTGCGTGTGTGCATGCGTGTGTTTGTGTGCGTGTGTGCATGTGTGTGTTTGTGTGTTTTATGAGAGGAAGTATGTAAAGTCTACAGCTATGTAACGATTTTTAACAACTTTTCAGTCTCATCATAAGAAAGTTTAGCCAAAAAAGAAGATAATGCCTTTTTGGCTAAACTTTCGCTAAAGCCGCAGCCGTTAAAGAATAAACGTTGATATAGCGACTAACCTTTCTGTATAAGAAAGGACCTAGGAAACATTGATTTCGATGGGCCAAGGAAGTAGAAAACTTTTCGGTTTGTATCATGAGGTCCTTTTTTCGTTTCTCATTATATTCTTTCACATTGAATATAGTGTTATTATGTGTCATTAGTATAATTTTAAGTATAAATAACTGTCTTACTGTCAGAATCTTTGTCTCTTTATATAGTTGTATCATCGGAAATTTAAAAGGTTTGTTAAGCATCACCTTTAATACAGCTCTTTGCGCTCGTTCAATACGTAGTACGTAGGTTTTGTAGGTACCACCCCATGCTGTAATGCAGTATGCCAGAAGCGAGTGGCAAAGGGCGTAGTATATTGAATTTAATATTTTTTTATCCGGGATGTGCCTTATTCTTTTAAAAATAACCATTAGCTTTTGAATTCTAGATGTAAGGGCTAAAATATGATCCTTCCAGGTAAGTAAATTATCAACTATGACTCCTAGATATTTAATCGATGTTACATTTTGTAGTTTAAAACAATCAATCTGACCATCGATTTTTGTAACGATATACCCAGAATATAGGTCACTAGACAAATACGACAGTGTTTTTATTTTTTTGATATCTTAAAAAGTGACCGAGTTATAAGCGTTCAAAGTTGCCGCGCCACCGGATTTTATATAGCGAGTCGCGGAACGTTGACGACGTCACACATCGGCAGCGGGGAGAGGCACGCGCGGCCTGGCGTGCTTCGTTAGCTCTGTGCTACTTACTGGTGCGCGCGATTTTATGTGGCTCTAAGGTGTGAATCAACATTATGCCATATAATAAATACTATGTAGTACCTATGTGTACAAATTCAACTATTAAAACGCCTACAAAACTATTTTTTGAAGTGCCATTGAATGCCAAAAGGCGTAAAAAGTGGATGAACGTTATGAAACGGGCCCTAAGACCGTTGGATTTTGTTGTGATGATCATTTCGATGTAGGTAAAATAATTTATTTATGTCTTCACAATGGCTTACATTATAGATACTACATCTTATTCTCTAACAACTATATTTTATTTAAATGACAAGCCTGTGTGACAAAATTCCGGCCCTCCACCCTCTAGGATTAAATCAAACTAAATAAACATATTAAATACTTAGATAATAAATATAAAAAAAACATTTTCATAATAAATTTATACATATTACATTATTATTTTTTATTTTTATTGTAATATGTAATTAGATATTCTAAGCTTCGGGGTACCTATTACCTACTAGAAAATAACCTATAACTAAGTTCAAAGTTGTATTACGAGGTTTTTTGGTGTAATGTCTTATTTTTGTCACTTTTTAAACCACATAGGTACCCAGTTTTATAGAAAAACTAGCGGCCGCCCGCGGCTTCGCCCGCTTGGTGTTTGGTTTCTTTATCGCGCCACTGCAGCGCCTTCTGGCGACGCGATGAACAGCTGAGTTGCTGAGTTTTTTACGTGAATCCTGATGGAACTATAATTTTTTGCTGGATGAATTTTTTTTTCTGTAGGTACTATCGAGAGCACGATTCGATATCGATTCGCTTGAATCGTGCGGAAGCGCCGTGCTACGCCCCTTTAAGTTCTGGCCTATTAGAAAAGAAATACTCTTTCTCTCTAATCGGCGTTGGGGGGTTCCTCGGCGGCTCGGCGGCAGGCCGAAGAAGAATCTTTTATTTCATTATTCCATGTCTATTCGAGGTCGACGGGGTGGGGCTAGAGAGCGCTAGTGCAAACGAAAATGAGCGTAGCGGTGATCAGGCGGAACTGCGCGCGATAGTACGTCTGACAACGTGTATATGCAAAATTTCAAGATGATCGGTTGAGCATTTCAGGTGTCAAAAAGTAACAAAAATAAAGCAACAAACTAATTCACTTTCGCATTTATAGTATTATATGGGATTAGGATACGATTCATGTTACCTAAACATGTACACCTACCTATAGACACTCACCCGTTAGTAGGCGCCTACTAACTTTTGAATGTGTATCTTAGACCTGCGGGTATTTGATTTGCTTGTTGGTCCTATATAGGTACGTCTATAGTATTTACCATTTCCCTTCTTTAACTAACTTCATAAACTTGTTAACTTTCAAACCGTTGGCCATTTTTGCCGCAAGCATCGGTAAATATTTGGCCTTGACATTTCTTGTCAGCAAAAGACAGTTAAAAAAATTAACGATCTGTAGTGCAAAAACGTAAGCAAAATGAACTGATTCACAAGATACTCCATGAAGATATCCCGAATCCGATCACTTCCAAACATATTGAGGAAATATTTTGTTTCAGTTTGAGTCCTCGCATTTCCGCTGCTATATTATCACTATTTTCGGAAAAATATTGAGCTACCATAAAACTGTCTACTTTTGGCAAATTATCTGATTGATCTTGTTGAAATCCTTTCTCAATTATTGTTATTAAAAGGCTAATAAACAATAAAAGTCAAGTTACACGGAGTGCAGTAGGTATGTATGATACAAAACGCAGAGCAACTGCGACTAGCGAGCGAGCGGCTGCCGGCTGTCGATGTGTGACGTCACCTACTTAGAGCGCGTGTATTTGAAAATTTAAATAGCGACCGTAACTTTCGGCGTTAATAACTTTGGAAATACTGCATCGATTTTAATGAAACAAAAACTATTGACATGTACATAACCATAGCTCTTATTTATTGTGTGTTTTTTGTAATTTTCAAACCTATCGGTCACATCAATTGCAATCGCTGCTATCTGATTTGCAGGAATGGCCTTTAATATTAAATGTTTCGGAAGGTCGGTCCATTGCGGATTTGGAGAATATACTTTATTTTGCTAAGATTTAAAGTAAGTAGGTTCCTTCTTAGCCAGGACATTATCTCCTCAAGTCCAATTTCAGCAAGCTTGAAAGTTTCACTCCAAGTTGATGCGGAGAAAATTAATACAGTGTTATCTGCAAAAGCGATGACACGCCCCCCTTCCAAGTAAATATTGCACAAATCATTAGCATAGATCAGAAAGAGGGTGGGGCCAAGGATGCTTCCTTGAGGCACGCCATAGGAAGCCTTTACCTCCTCACTGATTACGTCATCTACCTTGACTCGTTGGATTCTATTGGATAGGTAATTGGAAAAGAGGTCAAGCGCCACTCCTCTGACTCCTGCTCTCTCCATTTTACCAATGAGGACAGGGATAGAGACCATGTCGAAGGCTTTCGCTAGATCCAAAAATATGCCTACACACTTGTGATTCTGCTGATCCACCTTTCGAGTAATAAAGTTTGTAAGTTCGCTAACTGCGAGTTCTGTTGACTTACCCGCCATAAACCCAAACTGATTTGGAGACAACATGTTGAATTTAGTTAAGTAATTTACGAGTCGTTTATTAAGTAAGCGTTCTAATATTTTAAACAATGAAGACAATATTGAGATCGGGCGATAATTGCTATGATATTCTCTGTCACCATTCTTAAAAATAGGTTTAATCATTGCAACTTTAAGTAAGGTCGGGAATATCCCAGAAGTAAAGCTAAGATTGCAAATATGTGTAATAGCTGGAATAATTAGATTTTTAGCTAGCTTTAGAACCTTTGAGGGGATGCCATCAAAACCAACGGCACATTCTGACCTCAAACTCATGATAGTAGATTCCACTTCCATAAAATCAGTTTCCAGTAGTACGAAAGAATTGCAATTTCTTTCAGGTAAAACAAGATGAGCTTCAGCATCAGCGGAATGGTTGATGAGTATGTTATTATCAAAGTTTTTGCCAAAATTTGCAAAGTAAGAGTTCAAGTAATTTACAGATGTCAATGGACTGTGTTTTAGATTTAAGAGGATCTGATTTGTTTCACCACGTTTGTTAGAATTAAGCTTGGTGATACTTTTAATTACATGCCAAGTCCTTCTTCAGTCCATTCCAGCCTTTTTATTTCGGACATATCATGTTGAGCTTTGACTTTTTTGAGAATTTCTCCACAAAAATTTATATATCTCTTATAGGAAGTTATTAGTGTCTGATTTTCAGGGTCACTCTTTAATTTACGATGAACTCTATCACGATGTTTAATACAACGTAACAGACCTGGGGTTATCCAGGGTTCTCTAATTCTTTTTCTACATGGCACCAGTTTATTTTTGGTATTTTTGGCGATCACCCTCTTGAGCTCCTCTACTAGTACTTTAGTAGCCTTATTTACATCATCAATAAAAATTATTGAATTAATCGTGTCTGTATTTAAGTCAGAAATAATATTATCATAATTTATAGAACTATTTATATTATATTTACTCAAGCTATGCTGGTGATCATCAATAGTAAGAACAATAGTATAATGATCGGTAATTGTAGTTGGAATTACGAGTGTAGTAGATTTTAGCTTAGTCTTTAAGAATACATGATCCAGGCAACTCTTCTCTCGAGTAGGAAAATAGTGAGCAGTTAAGAGCTCGTGATAGGCTAATAAATTTACATACTCTTCATTGTTAGTGTTACTTAAATCACATATGTTAATATTTAAATCTCCTGTTAACACAATGTTTCTAAAGTATTTTAATTCAGTTAAGATCTTGTCAATTGAACTGAGGAAACTATCTAGGACACGATATGATGGCGGACGATAAATAGCCACAATAGCTGTAATTGCTTCTAGTTTAATCACTAAGCAGTTTCCTTCAAACGCGGGAGACTCACTTACAATAGCAGCGATGTCATTTCGAATTAATGCAACAACACCTTCATTTTGTGATTTATTATGGAGAGTGCAATAAGTTGTGTAGTTATTAATTAATGGCAAATAGTTTATTTTATTTAACCAGCATTCAGTTAGTATCAATATATCAACATCTATATTAATACGAGCAAGTAAGGTTTCTATTTGGGGTAGATTTCGATCAATGCTTCTTATATTCTGACAAATAATTGGTAGGGTTTTTTTAGAGTTTTTAATAAAATATTGAACCTCATTACTAGTACATTGAAATGATTATGTAGTTGTCCAATTCTTCTGCTAATTTGTTACTATCCATTGTTAATTGGAAAGTTTTTCTGTACAATTTTATCTGGACCAAAAATTTTCAGTAATAGTGCTGATTTGGCTATATCATAAGTAATAGTGGCAATCCTCAATAAATAGTTATGAGTTTCTATTTGTTGATTATGTCGTAGACTATAGCATAATTTCTCTTAAGTTTGTATTTGTTTTTTATGGAGTATAAATAGAGTAGAATTAATCGTTTTATTGTGTGTTACAACGTGTGTGTATGAAAGATTAATTATTATTAGTTCTAAGAAGTGTACCTTGTGTAAACATTTGTGTTTTATTGTTAAATCTCTAGAGTAGTTTACGTATTTGTAACTCACCAAATTACAAATCAAAACTAATTTCTTCATTATTAAATCTATACATTTAGTTAGTCATAGTTTAGTTAGTCAATAATAGAACAAAAAATTGTGATTAAATCTTTATTATATCTTAATAACTACGAGTATTATGCGCCTAAATTAATAAAACTGTAATTAACATATCTGATGATTCAAATTTGCATTATAATGTTGTGTACAAAAAAAAGATTGTTCTTCTCAAGCTGACTCTTAGAGGGCTTACGAACTAGCGGCTAACCGCGGGGGCGGCTAACCACGGGGGCGACTAACCGCGCGGCTAAATTTTAATATGCAGCCTCTAGTGCGTACTATTAGCCGCACCCGCGGTTAACCGCTAGTGCATAGGAGGGCAGTCTAGCTGAGGGAGATCGTCGAAAACCAAACCAGTAACATACTACTCGTAGCTTCAAAGTATGGATTTTTTGAACCTAAATCCTGACTGGAAGGATGTGCTGTGATTCACTAACTTGCTTTGTTATGATTAAAGGGAACTTCGTCAGCACAAATTTGCAATGCCAATAAGATTTTGGGAACACTTTGAAACTCTAGCCCAACACGTTAAATTCGGTAGTGCTAAGTTTGTTTCTAACCAGCAGCTACGCCAGGGAGCAAAATAAACACGGCGTTGCAATGAAATTTCGTGGAATTAGGTAAGTAAGTACGTAACGAACTGCATGTATAAATAATAATAATCTGAAAGTAATATAATAATCGCCCTGAAACAGTCGCCACTTGTTTCACTGTATATCAAAATAATATAGATGTTTTATCTAATGATCCTGGTAGTATAAAGATTGTGTAGGGTAAGATCTTACTATAATTTATTTGTCTGATGACGTAAGAAACTAGAAACAACGAATGAATAAAGCTCATGGTAAAATTAAAACAATTCTCATCCAACTTTTGTAATAGAAGAAAAGTATCCACGAGTATAATGATTTGGTTAACTACATAGTAATCCCCACTTAAGGCAAAGTTAGTTCACGAAATCTGAAGGAAAGGTTTATGTTTGTACTTCTATTGTGAAGAAATTACGTAGCATACACACACTACACAAAAAAAGCTGTGGACAATAATAAGATACAAAGAAGCACACAAACAGAAAAGAAATTGAATAACAGCGTATTAAATTTATATATATATATATATATAAAAAACTAAAATAACATCATAAAATAATCGGCCAAATGTGAGTTGAACTATCCTGCTTAATAAGTATCTCAGGATATCAAATACTCAGGTCTACGATTTCTTTCAGCTGTAAAGAAATCAAACGTAATTCAACGAGATCAAAAGATATCGCCATTTATATACCATATTTTCGCGAATTTTACGATTTCATAAAGGAATTAAAACCTATAGGGTACTTTCCTTTTAACCAGAATCATAACATTTAGCAAGAAATAATGTCTTGCAGAAAATTGTAAGGAAAAAAGGAAAACTGTGAATAAGTAGTCAGAAACTTATATATATAGATAAGTTCGTACGGAACTGAACCCTGGGTGCGCGAGTCCAACTCGCACTTGACCAGTCTTTTATTCAATAAGCCCAGTTAACTTTTCTTCTTTTTAAAATAAAAAAAAGAACAACGAATGGTAACAAAATAATGTTTGTTATTTTATTTTTAAAATGGCATAATAGGAATCTGCATAAGGCAGAGGAAACAAACGCCCATATCCTACTGCAATGAGAGAGGTGGCAACGTACCGAAAGAAGCACTTGGCCAACCCAGGTACCCTCCAGTACGTACTATGCAACCTTTGGGAGCTAAGAATCTTCCTGAAGGAGCTAGGATGCCTGGAGTAGTGCGGCTGCCAACTCTCCGACGCAAAACAGGTGCAAAGTCGTCGAGTTGCGAAAAATGGTGACAGGCAACGAACACACCCAAAGTTAGCACGACAATGATGAATCCGAACGACGCTCGAAAATGAGCATTGAGTTTCAGCGAAACCGAAGCTATACAGTCAGGTTTTGGCCAAAACTAGATGTTTGTGCCGAATCCTACTAAAATCGAAAAGGACGCTTCAGTTGGACTTTAGTTTTTGACCTCTACGATTTTATTACAGTTAATTCCACTTAATATCTAAGAAACACTTTGGATAAAACCTCATATTACCCTACATTTACGAGAACTTCTCATTTTCAAAATGACCTCTTTAAACCCTATTTGGGTCTTGGCACCGTCGCTACATACATAAACATTCGTCGAGATCCTAATCACCTATCTTATGGCGCTATTATTCTTTTACAACCCTTTCAAGCTTCATAATACGTGACTTTTTTCTCGGATGAGCAGATACGGGATACGGGCTAACACTCCATCGAAGAAAATTGATTTCGCCTAGGAAATATTGTAAAATCGGACCATGCGACGCTGTCAGCGCTGACTTATGAGCCGTTGGTGTGAAGCTGCCGCATATTATCCGATCCGATATATTTTATTAATCTATAAAACTTAACTTCTTTAATAGGTTCATTTAGAGACGTCTCGTATAGTATACATCTGTTCATTGCTGTCACAGAAAATAATATGCACATAATATGGGAATTTTCTTTATCGGGTGTTATTTACTTGAATTAAAAGGTATGATATTAAAAACGTATTTGATATCGGTATACCAATCTAATTTAATTTTTAAATTGAACCTTTGTTGACTTTTGAACGAATCGATATCATTTTCATACCACCTGTTTGATAATGTTTAATTATACCCCCCTTAATCTTAACGTTGAGCAAGAAATTATCTCTTTTACTACCAAGGGAGCAAAGTGATATGAATTTGTAATATAAAATTCGTATGAAAGTTAGCATAGATACGAATACTTAGCTTATGAAGATAAGGTAAGGTACGTTAAGGTACGGTAAGTTATCTAGTGTTTTTATTAATACAAGAGTTTATTGCAGAAAGGACTTTTGTGCGGGATCGTGTTGTAAACGTGCTCGTGCGTGAGAAAAACAAATCTTTTTTCCGTAAGTATTATTATGGTTTTCGTGATATTATAATCTTAACCATAGAGATAGTGCTAATGATAGTAATAATGATAATAAGACAGTGTTTGTGATGTAATTTACCACAAGTACATTGAGAATAGAATTGCTGATCAGGCGTTCCTAACAGAAGCTTTTTGCTTTGTTTTAATTAAGAAGTCGTAAAACAATGATAGTGAAATTTTGCAATCAAAATCAAAATATTTTTTATCTATACAAAGACGAAAGATTTGATTGTTTGTTAGTATTGAATAGGCTTCGAAACTACTAAACCGATTTTGATGAAAGTTGGTATAGAGATAGTTCGAGACCAGGGGAAGGACATAGGGTAATTTTCCCACGGAAAAAAGAATTCCCACGGGAAAACAAAAATAACGCGGGCGAAGTCGCGAGCGGAAAGCTAGTTCAAATATAACCTGATTAAAAGCTCCTTTGATTCGTCTAAATTTTTTATCTACCACCCATTCAGGATATCTTTTAATTGATAAGAAGAATAGACGCTAGAAACTTCTCAGCTTAATCAGAAGTAACAATTCACTATGAATTGTGTCGTTACCACACACAACAATA
The DNA here is from genome assembly GCA_963935595.1 of Schoenobius gigantellus. Classification (NCBI taxonomy): domain Eukaryota; kingdom Metazoa; phylum Arthropoda; class Insecta; order Lepidoptera; family Crambidae; genus Schoenobius; species Schoenobius gigantellus. The sequence goes on from OZ012543.1 coordinate 35,387,830, forward strand.
TTTTTACATAAATAACGAGTCATATCCAAAATGAACACCAAGCATTGGCATTATTCAAATAATCGTTAACTTTATAATAACCTTTACTCATATAAGTCTTTTTTACATGCGCTTTAAACTTATGAAAGGCAAATCAGGAACATTTTGTGGAACCTTTTCGAAAAAAGATACATTTCCCCATAAACGAGCCTCTAGTTTTTCGAAGCTTGTACATTGAAACAGCAAGTTTTAGTACCATTGATGGTACTAAGGATACAAAGTTGTATCACTTGTACTAGTCAATGGTACATACTACTGACATAAAGGCGTTTTTTTTTATTACTCGTATTAAAATGGTAAATGGTGGAAATTCGTTTCAAATGTACTTATTTATTAAAAATTTATTACACAAAAAATATACAATTAGCGGACTTAATGGCATATGGCATTCTCTACCAGGCAACCATTGGATCCAACAGAGAGTTCTTACAATAGTATTAATGAATATTATTGAATTTGTATACATTTTATTCTTCACATATAAATATAATTTGATTTATAATAAATATATGTAATATATGTTTTATAATTTTTATAGACATAAATCTAATTTTCATAAATTTACACTCCAGCTAAGTTCAAAATATTAATTTCTTTAAATAAATCTCTAAGATAATCTCTTGCTCGTAAATCATAAAAAGCGCGAACAGCTCTTTTTGAAGTACATCAACACTTCTATACTAGTAACCGAACCCCACAGAAGTATTCCATATGACATGACACTGAAAATAACAAAAGTAAAGAGTTTAATGATAAATGAAATGCTTTATAGAGTGAACTATTTACAAATTATTTTCGTTTCCGCTGTCTTTCCTAAATCCATACTTAATATTATAAAACTGGAGAGTTTGTTTGATTGGTTGAACGCGCTAATTTTAGGAACTACTGATTTGAAATTGATTGAAATTGATTTTTTTTTCAAATTCAAATTCAAAAATCTTTATTCAACATAGGCCTTTACAGGCACTTATTGACGTCAAAACAAAGCAACACATTCTAATTTAAAGGAGACATGTTAACCTTGTATATGCATACATCCTGAATATAATCAGGATGTCTGCAAATACAAGTAGGAATGAAAAAAAAAGTTGATTCTACACCTGTTCGGAAATTTGACTCGAAAGGTCAAATGTTTTATCTCCTCTTTTGTATTGGATAGTCCATTGAATACGGTTAGCGCAGAGGTCGAGTGATCGCTTACTGCGCAACGGGTCGCGGGTTCGATTCCTGTACGGGACAAATATTTTGTATGGCCTACAGAAATTTGTTCCGGTCTGGGCGTATTGCATGTGATATACCTACTATGTCTGTAACTGCACCCACGACACAGGAGAAAATCCTATGTGGGGCGACGTTTTATTAATTAAAAAAATCCATTTATCGAGGAAGGCTATAGGTTATATAACATTACGCTACGACTAATAGGAACTGAGCATCAATGAAAATGTTGCAAAAACGGGGAAAAAAGTACGACATGTTGTTATTTTCTGACATCCACGCGAACGAAGTAGCAGACACAGCTAGTCTTAAATATTTAGGAAGTATCATCTGCAAATAGTACTGTATCGCACAGATTATTATGAAAATGTGGGAGGTCATTTTCGTCTTGGGCGTCCCGAGTTCCTCATTACGCTCGGGGTCTAATATTGCGCCTGTGATGTAAATCACTGCTTAATCCCTCGGTTCAAATCTACAATTCTGTTAATAAAAATGCTTAATAAATCTATACTTACTTACTTACTTTACTAATATTATAAACCAAGCCGAAGAGTTTGTTCAATTTGCAAATTTGCAATTGCAAATCTCAGGAATTACTGATTCAAATTGAAAATAATATTTTTGTGTTGTCGAAGTTGACTACCACTTATCGAGGAAGGCTATAGGCGGAACGTAGTTCGCGGGCACAGCCAGTAAAACATATTATATGAATAGACCGTGGAAGGGTACTACGCCCTTCCATTGTCTACGTACCTTTCATTATAATTCCATAACAAAATTTCACTCGAACAAAGTAACCGCTACAAAAATTACATTACCTGCTCTATTAAAACAATATTACATTTTTTCCGGTATTTCGAAATGAAACCCTTGCATAAAGTCATTAATGTGGGTGCGGGTCATGGCGGTTAAGGAGAAGTTAAGAAGTAACCGTTTTAAGTCTGAAAAACAGATTATTTTTCACAACTGGTAAACGTTGAGAAATACAGAAGCACGTCTTTTTGCGAACAAGAGGTGTAACGCGGTGTCGCCTCATGAATCGATAAAAGCGCTTAAAGTTTTAGTAAGGCGACATTAAGCTTCCCTGAAAATAATAACTAGCTTATATTAGCCATACCTACAAAGAAAAACAAGCAAAATTAAAAATTAAGTTAAGCAATAGCTTAACTTAATTTTTACCCTTTTACCCAATTGCATATTTGCAATAAGTATGAGCTCGTCACTTTTAGTACCGTGTTTCCAATAAGTGGCTAAACGTAAAGACATTTCGCTCGGCATATAGTGGTCCCCCTTACCAATATTCGATCACGGAGGCCAATCTCAAAAGAAATTCCCTTCTGCGCGGGAGATGTTAGGGTAAACAATGTCTTCACTCGCATATACGCTTGACATATTATTCGCTTCCACGACTTAGTAGAACAGTGTCGCTCAACATTTGCCTTGTCCTCAATTATGTGAGATAGATCGGATAAAATCTGAAATACTGATCCAATTTTTATATTACGCCATTAGAAAGATTCATGCCTTTTCAGCACATTCTTCTATATTTTCCAGAACAAACAGAGGTCACTTTTATCTCAAATTCCCCACTGAATCCCCTACGCAGATAACAGTTACTTATCGATAAATGAACAAAAATCGTTTCACTTCGAAAAGGTAGCAACCGCAAACTAGAGGCCGAACAAACCGGCGGGTATTAAATTAAGCGTTGATGTATGGTCGACGTGATTAACCCTCGGAATTCGCAGCAGAATTACAGCCGTTACAGGCGTCGCCAGAACTTTTCTTTATGTGATAAACGCTCTCGCAAATTGCCCACATTTATTCGCGCCGGAGAGACCGCTGCTAATGTGGAGCTGCGGCATCTCTTTGTGTACCCACTTTACACTAAAGCTCCGACACTGGAGCATGATTCCGCTTCTATACTTCCTGGAGGATCACTGCCAGTAGCTCAGTGTGAATGCTATAAAATTTTATCTGTTTACAGTTTAAATTTGTTCCAGTCAAATTATTTTTTTAGGCTTACAACATTATGTGAATATTCACGATTAAAAAATGTTTGATTTTTTTGTGGGTGATTTATATCAATTTTATCTTTCAAAGGTCAAATTCTTACTATTTCTTACAGTTACGCTTAAATTAAGGTCGAAAGTGAGCAAGTCGGTGCTTAAGGTGCAGTTCCATATCACAAAACAATATGGGGTGATTGAATTAGATTAGGTACTTTGTCGCCTTTGTATGGACGACAAACTCTCCGAGTGAGAGTTGAATGAAACGCGTGTTTGATAACCCACGTTCCAAGATAATATAACTAAATATATACTTACCTAAAAATTTGGTCTATTGGCAGTTTAAAGTCGAACCTATATAAAGATTATTTCTTTAGGCTAACAGAATTATGTAAATATCACGATTAAAAAATGTTTAGTAAAAATGATTTGCAGGTGATTTATATCAATGTTATCTTTCAAAGGTCGAATTCTTATTGTTTCTTACAGTTACGCTTTAATTAAGAGGACTATAAAGTGCCAATTCATGACTCGAGTATGCACTTTCAAAAATGTAGTTTGTTGCACACCGCTTAGAGTTGAAAGTCCGAAGCAAGTGCCTACATTTCTTATTCAAATATTGTTTCGGGCGATAACTGTTTTACCCCCCAAAACCTCTACGAAATTAGACACTTTTGGTCTTATTAGATTGAGTATACCTTAGTCTATGTTTGTACGTTTTGCTTTTTTGTAATTCAGTATAATTTAGTCAAAAAATATAAGTTTTTTAGTCTAAAATATGGATATTTAGATGCTAATAATTTATATTCTGAGCAATATTACTTCAAAATCAAAAGGTACAAACCTAGATCTTCATTATATCTACAACATTCCCAAAAATTATGAAAATTGGACTATGTAAAGAGGGAGAAAAGCGTTATCGCTTTTTGTATGAAAATTTACAGCTTTACAATCCTCTTAAGGTCGAAATAGGTGCTTATGGTGCTGTTTCATATAATAGAATAAGTGGTAATTGAAATAACCCACGCTTCAACATAACTAAATACTTGTCGATTACCACTTTTGCCAGTAACGTAAAAAAAGGAAAGGTATACGTTTACCTGTGTGAAATAATATTTTTAAATGGATATATGGATTTTTATATTTATGATAGCATCTTTTTTAAAAAAGCAGTAAGTATAGATTGGTTGTATGGGCTGGATTCTTTTGTGTTTATGTTAGTAATAGTATCAATAAATAGGATACATTATAGAAAACGTATAAATAACATATAATTTTAAAACAACATACAAAGTTTTATAAAAAACTGAATATACAAATAATCATAGCCACTGATACGCATCCAATTCATACAATATTGAACTTTGCCATGCACCCGTTGCAAATGAATTGAGTCGCTTAAAAGCATTTTATGGTTCGACGCCAGATTATCGGAAAATTTGTTCGGCAAAATTAATTAAAGTTCAATTATTATTACCGCGTAAACGATATGGTAACCAAGTGAACAGAAATACGGAAATTAATATGTAACACGCGAATTTACTTGTTTAACTATCAGACCTTACTCGGCTAATTAATGCTTTCTATTCAATTAATGTTTGACGCTTAATATCTATGCTGGATATGATGCCACATTATCAAACCATACGTGCCATTGCTAAACATTTGTCTCCATGGAGAAAAAGTATTTCTAACAATAAATCAATATATGTAGGTACGTAATGTAATACACATATTTTACATTATCATAAAGAAAGACGACAACGTTTTATATTATCATAAAAAAATTGTGTCATGTAAAAAATAACGTTTATTTTCCTCTTTCGAAAGCAAAAATATAAAAGCTTGTTTATTTTTAGTTTGCTTTGTTATGTTTATGTGTACTTAAAAATGTTTTGACTATTAATTTTCCACTGCACATGTTACTCGCGCAGCTACGCAGTACGATCCGACAGTGACGAGTGATACATTGCGCTTAGCTCCTCTCAGCACAAGGATCCCGAGATAAATATGTCTATCATGAAATGTCACTTTCTCGACACCAAACCTCCACCAAACAATAGCTATCTCATTCGCCACTGTCAAAAGTGACATTTCGGCGTAGACAAGCAGGTCGATAAAATATTCTCGCGATCACTGTGTAGTGCTGCTCTGCTCTGTGGGTGGGCACCTTACGATGTGCTGTAGCACATCGTAAGGTGCCCACCCACAGAGGCGAGAGCGGGACTGTAGCGGAACTTTTAGTTGCGCCGCGCCCGCCACTTCCGCGGGCGATTTCTGTGTGACGTCGTCCATAGCAACACGAACATTACAAAACCGTACCGTCCCGCTTGCCACCTCTGTATGTCGGCGCTTTACTCGCACAGCTATTTAGCTTAACTCTGGTAGCATGGGTCACATAGTTTTTTTTAAGGTTCATAGCTTGGCTAGTTCATAGCTTGGCTACCTCGCACATCTTCACTGGGTGTAACTGAACGTCAAAATAATATGTAAGAGGTATAAAGGTTAGATGTTAAATCGACCTCGGTGCTTGTCTTAGATCTGGAAACCTAACACCTTTCGAGTTAATTGACTTTAAACTCAAACCAAAAACTTTTAAGCACTATGCAGCTGACTAAGAATTAACACAAAAGAAATATAAACACGAATGAAGAAACAAGGTACGGTGATGTAGGGCTGACAATACTAGGATTAAAAATAGTAAGTACATTGTGCACCAAGGTTCGTAAGAAAGGGATTTCTAACGAGAGTCTATTAGAAGCCCGACGCCGAAGGCGAAGGGGTTTTAATGAGGCGTGTTTGTAATCTTCTTACGGCCCGTGATACAGACAATGTTTTTCAGAACATTTGCGAGAAAATTAAAAAAAAAGGATATTTTTCTTTAGATATCGCTGGTAGCAAATCGTTGTTGAGTAGTTGAGCCGCATTTAACAACTCCGGTGGTGTTGATGTCACTACAGATTCTTCTAACTCGGATTCTTCCAATGATGAAGTGACATTTAGTTAGTTTTTTCGTGCCTAAGTAAAACAAAATATGCTTCAAAAACAACAATCTAACAAATGAATGGCACTCAACTCGGCGCGTGAAAAGAGATTGTCAACTTTTTTCAATTATAGTCTTCTACAGATAATGATAATAAAATATAATATAAATATAATACAGTTAAATATACCGTATAAGTTTTATATACAGTAAAATTGGCTTGTAGCCAAGTTTTGAAGAAAGGAAATAAACTTTGTCTGATTTTAAACCTCCTTTGTCTGAAATGGCGTACGAGTGGGTTCTAATATATTTTTAAAACTAAACTCATGACTGCCTCGGGAGTTATAAAAATCAATAACTCCCGCGGTAGGTAAATCGGCTATAGCTGCTCTATACGCCTGCGTGTAATAACACCCTTTACTAGCAAGTGTGATGAGAAATAATTAATTTAGTTTGTATGGAAAATAGGAGCTTGATTAGCCCCAATATTTTGCCTACAGAATCTCCACTGCTGATAGATGCATACCCTTAAATATTATTTATGTATTCTGCTTACAGCTTGTATAAAGTGTATAATCTGCTCTACCACCTAGGTATACTAGGGCAGAAAGTAGCGCGTTGCGATGATGCATAGTGAGCTTGTAAAAATGGTGTAGGCCTTCCCATGTGATATTGTGTAATGATGCTACGAAATTATATGCAAATGGTGCGAATATGCGTAGCCGACTATTCTCTAAAACGAAGGTGGAGCGGTGGGATCGGAGGCAGTGGCATAATTCTTATGGCAGTGGTACACTTTTGGCACACATCGCTCTTACACATTCCTCGCTCACTTCTACCGCATACTTAATAATAATTGTTAATAAATATAATAATTGTTTACGTGTTTGAGTAACTATGTATGTCAGAAACCTCGCTTCGTTATTGTGTGTGAATTTTCCCCACAGAGCTGCGCTGGCCAAACTTATAAAATAAAGTGATAAACTATTGATTGGTTTTTTCCTTCCCCATTGCTCAGCTTCTCGCGTTTTTGCTAGAAAAACACTTTAATACTATACGAGTCTATCTACCTAATAAATTTCTACGACCAAAAAGAAACCGTGTGCAATATGCTATAAATACATACGTGAGCTCTCACGATAAATTTCAGCAGTAACGCTTAACGATATGATATCCCCGTATCGTGAAATGAGAAATTTCGTTCGACTATCGAATTTTTCTTAGGCTAACACCTCCGTACCCGTGACAACTCGGTCGGCAAGCGCAGCAGAAATTTGAAATTTCGCTGAGAGCAAAATCCTTTCAGTGAAAAATGCGTCAGAGGGTGCTATGTCTTCCCTTAGTTAAAGTCACGTTCTGTGGACATTGACGGTTATCGAATGGCTATCGAGTTATTGCCTGTGGAAATAGAGTGCAGTCTTAGAAGGAAATGAAAAGCAAATGAGTTTCCATTAGGTAGCTTTCTGTGATGAAAATCCAATCTCAGTTTACTATCAAAAAGATGGCGGTAATATTAAATTTTGAAACATAAACTAGTAATTCATTGATTACGAATATTTTTCCGATAGCTAATAAAATACAATTAAAAATATGAATTTTAGAGTATCTTTCAAAATTACCGACATTTTTATCGAATAGGTAACAATATTTTTTTTGAAGTGAGAACTTCTTTAGCGGCGTTGTACACTTTTTTTGTAATGGGTAAAAAATGTTAAACTCGCGTCAGGACACGTGACCGTCAGGACACGTGACCCTGATCGAAAATTCGTAAGACCAATTAAAATTGAAATGGCCGCAGGAACTATCGAGGTGCGGTGAGGGGTCCACGTAAGCCGGCCGAGAACAATAGCGGCTGGCAAAAGTACTGGAAGTCACACGTCACTTGAGACAGTTTTAATCAATTTATTTACTTTGTTAGGAAAAATCTAAATTGTGCTTTTATTTGATTTTGTTGTAAATATTAATTAGGTAAGTTAGTATAAATTAAATATTATTTATTTGTTATAAAATTACGTTTTTAAGTAGTATATTAATGTCTGTTTTGATCATATTTTTGATTTAATTGTAAATATTTTGATTCATTATTACTAGTTATATAATTATGTACGCACAACGTTACAACAGGAAGTTGATTTTTCTGAGGGATGAACTTTTTAATGTAATATAAATTGTCATGTTTGTGTACGATAGCGCAATAAATAAATATTGTATTCTACCACATAAAAGATAGTACTTTTATTCTGATAATTAAAGCAATTCGTGCAAAATTATTCCATAACCATTCCAAAATATCCAAAACGCACAACGTTAATACTTAAGTTTTCACTTCTGCCGGCACTCCCGGAGTGCAACCCGTCATTTTTTCTTTCTAAAAATGTTTAACATAGGAGAGGCGATTATACCGATGGTGATTGTTGCGATTCGTGATTTTTAAAAGCTTGATTCAAGTTATTGTCAAACTTAACAGATTGATACCTCTCTACGCATAAAATTATATACGCAAAAAACACCTAATATGCAAAATAACACACAATATTTTTAAACATTAAAAAGAATTCAACTGAATATAAATTAATTAATGAAAAAAGCAACGAATTGGATTAATAAAAAAAAAAAATTTCTTTAAAATATCGGTATTTTTTGTATAACTCAAATTTTATTTTAAATTGATTTGATGCAATTATTTATCTCCAAACATTTTTTACTATTAATAGACAGCTTCCAGTCTAATAGCTATTCTTCCCAGGTGAATAATTCGTTCCTTTGCAAATACATCTCCGAGCACTCTAAACGCAAACGCAGTAAACAAAACAATCAAAGAATCGTGAAATAACTCATATGAAACTCCCAATATGTTCAAGAATCGCATAAATACTTAGATGAGTGACACAAACAATTACTTAGGAGTTGATAATCGTTCACTTACTGCGAACAGGATATTGAGCTCTCAAACTTTTGCGTCAACAAAGCAGTTTGATGTAGTTCATTCGAGTTAGACAAGCGAAGCCTCTGATATTTATTACAACTTCCTCTTCAGAATACAAACATAAAGTTCACTAGCTAAACCCTTTGGGAACTCTCATCAGCCGGAAATCTCAACAATTCGGTGGAATTGAACGGTTCTGTCTTAGACTTGGTGCTTAACGACTTAATATTTAAGCGAAATGTGGTTTTCGTCTTGTCTGCAGTCGCGTAATAAATTTTCTAATCTAAAGACTTGGCTCCGAGCTCTGTAAGCGTTTTAGCGTTGAATTAGGAATTATATAGCTGGAATAAGCTTAAGGATGAGAGGTAGTATTGGCCTTATGATTTGAGAGGCTTAAGCAAAATTTTTTGCGAAATCTTAATGTGATAAATATAATGTGCCATTTATTATATACGATTAAAGCTTTTTAAAGAGCTTATTACCCCAGTAAAAATGTATAAACAAATAAATATTTATTGCTTGCTACATATTTAGTTCGTCTAAAAATTTCATACGAAAGGAAAACACGAAACTTTTCAGCTTTTATACCGTACTATATTAATTATATGTATTATTATTTAAGATACACAACGTGCTAATGAGACTGTGCAATGCAAAACTTAGTTTGTCCAGAATCGAGAGTAAAATCGATAATACTAATACAAAATATGGATCAGATTTTTTCCACATTTTTTTTTTCAACCAAACCAACCACTTAACTCCTGTCTTTATCTATACCAATATTATAAAGCTGCAGAGTTTGTTTGATTGTTTATACCATTCCCCCTTTCAAAAGCTTATTTTATTCTCTGAAAACAGTGAATAAAAAGCACTTTTAATCACTATTTTGGTGTTTGATTTTAGAACACACCCATATATTCAACCAATGCTGTACAACCTACTTGTACAAAAAATATTCGATATTAAATGTCTATTTTCGCTTAAATCTTTATTTTTCTCGTAGTCATGGTATAAAGTTTAGTATGATGCAACTCTTGAATAAAACGGATTTATACCGAGGGCAATGAACGACTCGCTACGCTCGTGATTCAATGTTTAGAATGCTTCACTTTCTCGTGATTCATCTATGGCCCTCGCTTTAAGTCCGTCCTTTATTCACTAGTGGCATATTATACTATTGTTTGTTTGTTTGGTTGAACGCGCTAATCTCTGGAACTACTGGTCCGAATTGAAAATTTGTTTTTGTGTTGGAAACTCCATTTATCGAGGAAGGCAGTAGGCTATGTAATATCACGGTACGACCAATAGGAGAGGAGAATCAATGAAAAAAAAAATTATTCTAACTCTCTTCCAATATTCAGATACAAAAAGTCTAGGAATTCATATAAACTTTAGCTCTTAGTCCAGGCCTGATAAAGAATTCTTTCCTAGCTAATGTTTCCTACTCATAAAATCTAAACTTGCGAGAGTGCTTAGACCTCTTTAATCTGGCCCTGTTGCAAAATCTGTTCTTAGCGAACGTCTACTAACTACCTCTCTGCCAAATTTCAAGTTTATAGTAAAAAAATAATGACTTTCATACAAACTTTTCAGAGCCCTTAGACCTCCTTAATCTGGTTTTGTCGTAAAATCCATTCTCAGTGAATGTCTACTAACTATAATCTAGCTCCCTACCAAATTTCATATTTATACGTCAAGCGGTTTTCGATATTTCGTTATGAGTGACTTTTCGTATATATATTTTTAGATAATTTGGGGTGCACCTATTTATTAATACGTTGTATCATTATTATCATAACAGCTCATATACCTACGTCCCCACCGAGGGGCTCGAGCCTACTCTAAGCTAGGGCGTTTAGGCCTTAGTCGACCACGCTGGCCCAGCGCGGATTGGTCGATTTCACATACACCTTTGAATTTCTTCGCAGATGTATGCAGATAGCCTCACGATGATTTCCTTCATCGTAGGAACGTCGGATATATGGTACATATGAAATTCGAAAAACGAAAACACATTGGTACATGGCGGTATTGAACCCCGAACCTCCCTGCCGAATCCACTTATCAATCTCATATTCATTTATTTCAACAGCTTCCTAGTTGAATCTCTAATCGTATTATCATTATTTGCATAACATCATTATTATGTCTATATAAGTTTGAATAAATCTACAACTCTGGGTTCATTCATATCTTCAACTTGAATTAATTCTTTATCTATCTTCGTAGATTTTTCAAGCTTCATTCTGTCGACAGTTGTAAGATCAGCATATTTGTTCAGCACCACTTTCTGGCCAAACGGCTGTGAATTGATAGTATTAATCTTCCTTAGCGTTTGCATGAATTTATTATACCTATCCTGATATTCGATTGTGTTCGCAAAAGTTCTGTTGTGCTTCATAATAAATTCTCGATAAATTTGAGGCCCGTTCTTCAAATCGTATATAAATGTCGGTATCTGTAAGTCCGTTTTCGTTAAATTCACGACGAAAACAGCTAGGAAAAAGATTAAGAAAACAAATGATGAATATTTCTTCATAGCGTAGGTACTGCTTGGATATACACTTTATGGTGATGAGGTAATCCGGCAAACTGTGAAATCGCATTATATTGGATAATAATGTGGTTAATCGTGCGAGAAATCGAACATTCAGGAAATATCGTAAACGTGACGTTTCACAGGATGTCTATTTGAGCAAAAAATGCGATAAAATAATACGTAAACCAATGAAATTAATTATCACATATAACCTTAAGCCGGGTACCTACTTCCCACTGCTGGGCAAAGGTTTCTTCTCCAAAAAACCTAGAACCAATTTGGCCTAGAAAAGAAGTAGCGTCAGATGTACTCTAAGCCATTTTCCGTACCAACCTTAATTGTAGAGATATTTTATTAATGGTTTGACTAATTATTATTTCATTACAACTCAGTTACCTGAGTACAGAATCCTTAAGATGTCTGTGATTTAGCTTCAAATTGTCACCAGTTTTGATTTTTTCTCATTACATTCGGGATCTTGACAATGCGATATTATATTGTAATTTGAATCAAACTCGTTATAACGAATATTTTTCCATATATTTGGCAGATGGTTTAGGTCAGGCGATTACAGCGACGCTAGTGGGCAAATTATGCAGATTTCTTGTCTATTGGCGAAGTAATTGGTGAACACCATGGACTTAATAATCAAAATTATTAATTCCATGGTTTTGATTATTAAGTCCATGGTGAACACTCAGAAGAATAACTAAAGCATAGAAACTAAGCTAAAATAGCTACTGAACTCAATATATTTGACACACTTTGACATTATGCGCTGCTTCTGAGGGCGCTGCTAATAAAAGTTAGACAGAGACACGTATATGCAAGATGTTTTGAAATTTTGTAGGTTGTCACTAATTTCTTTTTCTCCCAGCGATGTCGTGCTCTTGACTCACCTAGTTTCAACGTCGATAATTATATTATGTAGGTATTAAAAAGATCCCTAATACTGATTTTTTTTATTACGAGAAATACAACATTAATAATCAAGGGTAGATTTCCTTATGTTACTTACCCAGCATAAAATAAAACTACAATTGAAACTAGAGGTGAGACATTATGGTGCAATTCTTACGTATTTAAATTGACTTTTACTGTTACTTTTACGAAATAGTAAAACGTAAAATTTGGTGCAACTAGCCGTATGATGTTGAATGATTCATTTTATTTAGTATTTCGTCATTTTGTTTCATTATTTTGGCACTTTTTTATGTGAAGTATTCAATAGATGTTTCTTATAAAAATTACTTTCTAATTTCAGTGTTATAATATGTTGTACCTCTTTGGCTTTGTACTCCAAGTACGAATTTCATTTACAGAAGATATTTTACAAATTGAAGATTGCCTCGTCGGCCTATTATATGGAACCTGAAGAAACTGGCGAAGTGTAGGTGTTTATAACTTCTGCATAACTTTCGGAGAGAAAAAACAGGCGTGATTTTATTTGTCATGTTATACTTTTAACATGTAAATTACATTCAATTTCATTATTTTCAGCTCTCTATATATATATGAAAATCTCGTGTTATGATGTTTACTCGGTATAAACTCCGAAACAACTCAACCGATTTTGATGAAATTTGGTTTTTTAACCGACTTCAAAAAAGGAGGAGGTTATCAATTCGGTTATATTTTTTTTTATGTTTGTTACCTCATAACTCCGTCATTTTTAAACCAATTTCCAAAATTCTTTTTGTATTTGATAGAGTATACTGCAAGGTTGGTCCCATGGTCAAAGTCAGGATCGGATGATGGGATCCCATAGAAAATCGAGGAAAACACTAATTTAATACCAGCTCACCGAAGGTGAGCTTGTATTAAATTCGGGTTTTCTTTCACTAAAAAGATTTCATTCACTAAAAAGTTAAAAATAATTTTTTTTACAAAAAATAGAACCGACTTCAAAAACACTGAAAACTTAAAAATAATCTTCTTCTACATTGAAGTCGGTTACAAATTTTAACACTTTCTAGGAGATCATCGTTTGGCGCCGACTTCAATATAGAAGATTATTTTTAAGTTTTCAGTGTTTTTTAAATTGTCGGTTCTATTTTTTGTAAAAAAAATTCATGTGTGATTTGGTCCAACTTACATGATAGAATAAATGATTTTATCTCGATTATTGACTTTAATAGGTATTTATTAATCCGTTAAAAACAGTATTATAGCGGAACGTGGTTTGCAGGCACAGCTAAAGCACGGTAATATTATATACAGTAGAATGACTTCATAGAAATATTCGAAACACGCGCTATGCCTACGCGCCTCAATACTGGATAGCAACTGGATCGCATCTACAAGGGTAGTCACGAACGCAGTTCGCCGCAGGTTACACGCACGAGCCAAATGGAGCTTTATAAAATTAGTACTAATGTACTAATATTATAGTATTAGTAAGGATATAAGCTTGACGTTTCACAAAAATTAGTTTTCTTGTTCTTTACGCGATCTTTTGCCTATTTGGTTAGTGTGTGAAATAAATAAAATATTTACTTATTTATTATTAATTTATTATATCGAAGGCATTTTAGGCAACCTACATGTTAGTTTCGCTTACCTATTTTATTGCATAAAAACCTATTTAAGGTGAGGATTTCCCAAATTTGCCGATCTTAGAACGTCTAGATCTGGATAATATTAGAACGCACAATTCTGAAATTCACACACCTTAAACTTGAAGATATAATCTAGTGAACTGTGAAAGCAGAAACACGATTTACTCCATTTCACTCGATAGAAAAAAAATCCAAACATAGGTCTAAATCAAAAACTAAAACCACGATTTGAAATCGAAATATACATAAAACAGTATAAAAGTTATACCAAAACATGTAGTTCGTTATTATCTAGTGAACTGTGAAAGCAGATTTTTTGATGTCATATAAAATATTTAGGAAAATTACGAAAATTCTATAATTTCGCTTGGTTGCAATCGCGCTCCATATAAGACAGTACTCGCCAAGTCATCTCAGGGTATGGTCATGTCGCTTCGTGTCGCGGGCGCAAAAAAATATATTACGTGATTCTTTACGATCGAATTTTAATTTTGCAGTTTGCGTTTATTTTGTTAACTTTCATTATTATTATAGATTAGTGTAGTAATATGGTGAATAGTGTAAATAATGGATTAGGTATTATAAAGGATCAAACTATTTTAATCCTTCTTCCTAAATTATTTTATGTGTGAAAAAATATGTTCTTCGTTCTTTTTTTCTATAAGTTATTTTATGTGTAAAAATCGCTAATAAAGGAACTCAAAGACGAAATGTTAAATCAAATGCATACAAAAAATGCTAAAAGAAAAGTGGTAAATATTTATTTCCCAAATGTTTATATTTTATTGCCGCGGCCATATAGCACAGTGCAGTGTTAATAAACCAGTATCATAATTTCTTCAAGTAAATATGCAACGATTCATAGGTTCAAAATAATGTTTCCTATAAAACTTTATTGCTGAATTCCTTTAAATACTTAATGTTACCCCCTTTATTCACAACGCCTTGCATCAAAGCTTTAGAAGGTAGAATCAACAGCACATTATACATGTAGGTAAATAATAGAGTTTTATTCGAGCCTATGTATTATATATGATTATGAACAGTAAAACAGTATTTTAGGAATCTTTTAAATTTCGTAACATTTATGGTCAAGCGTGAGTTGATTATAAAAAAGTAAAAAATAATTAACATAAATTTTCGTTCGATTTATATAAAGATCACTTCATTGTATTAAAAGAAAATATCTGATCAGCGGAATTTTGTGAAACTTTATAAAATATTTGCTTTTGCCCGCTGCTTCGCCCGCATAAATGTCATAGAGATTCCATACAAACTATTCTTTTTTAGTTTTACCCCCTTAGATGGCGAATTTCCAACATACATGTCAAATTTCCGCTTTTTGTGCCTTTTAATTACGGCTGTGCGTAATCTGTCAGTCACTCAGTAATGAAAGTGTTTTTATATAAATACGTCGGCCCACACTAGGATTTTCAACTGTGTCGTAGGTGCAGTTTTTATCTTTTTCAAAACGTCGCCCCACAGTAAGATTTTTTCCTGTGTTGTGGGTACAGTTACGAACATAGAATATCACATGTACATACGCCAAGACCGGAAAAAAATTCTGTAGGCCATACAAAATATTTGTCCCGTACGAATCGAATTCGCGACCCGTTGCGCAGTAGGCGATCATACGACCTCTGCGCTAACCGTGTCATCAAAGTTACAAACATAGAATATATTACATATCACATGCACATACGCCCAGACCGGAACAAATTTCTGTATTCCATACATAATATTTGTCCCGTAACTACAAGAAAATATTCAACAAAAAATAAAAACCGACTTCAAAAACACTGAAAACTTAAAAATAATATAATAATAGGTACAGACAACATCACACTTCTGTATTGATGTCGGCGCCAAACGATAATCTCCTAGAAAGTGTTAAAATTTGTCACCGACTTCAATATAGAAGTGTGATGTTGTCTGTACCTATTCTTATATTATTTTTAAGCTTTCAGTGTTTTTGAAGTCGTTTTTTATTTTTTGTAAAATATTTTTTATTTTTAACTTTTCAGTGAATGAAATCTTTTTAGTGAAAGAAGTGTGTTTTTAGTGTTTTCCTCGATTTTATATGGGATCCCATCATCAGATCCTGACTTTGGTGACCATGAGACCACCCTTGCTCTATACTCTATCGAATACAAAAATAATTTTGGACATCGGTTTAAAAATGACGGAGTTATGAGGTAACAAACATAAAAAATACAACCGAATTGATAACCTCCTCCTTTTTTGAAGTCGGTTAAAAATATTTGGGAATCGAACCCGCGACCAGTTGCGTAGTAGGCGATCACTCGAACTCTGTGCGCTAACCGTGTCGTCAAATGTAAAGTCATCATGGTAAAGAACGCTAGCTGTGTAGTACCTCCCGAGTTTTCTTACAGGCCTAAGGTGGTAGAATATTAATTAATATTTTAAAACCAGGTTGCTTAGAGACTAATACGGTTGCCTGATATTCATAGCGATTTGTGGTTTTCTTCTTGATAAGTTTAGTACATGCACGCCCCTATCACTCACGCAATGCAGCGTTATAAATACCTACCACTAAGTAGCGCGCCGGCGCGCCGATAGCTGCACACACGTGTAAAGAAATTCTTAGGTTGTGTGTGAAGTCGACCAACCCGCACTTGGCCAGCGTTGATGATGGTAGCACATCAAAAACAGGTTTGAGCTTGTTTCGAATTCATCTAATAATAATATGATGTATGATATACCTGCCAGAGATACCTGTCACAAAAATTGGGATATAATTAAAAACAAAAATACTATCGTTTTTGATGCTTGCCAAGGCAAGGATAAAAATACCTCCGTCTTACCTATTTCTGCCGCAAATCAGCAGTGCTTGCATTGCTGTGTTCCGGTGTGAAGGGTAAGATATGGCACTGAAATTACTGGGTATCGTGACTTTA
The DNA here is from genome assembly GCA_963935595.1 of Schoenobius gigantellus. NCBI lineage: Eukaryota > Metazoa > Arthropoda > Insecta > Lepidoptera > Crambidae > Schoenobius > Schoenobius gigantellus. The sequence goes on from OZ012543.1 coordinate 35,405,020, forward strand.
CATCTGATGTCACAAGTTGGCAAAGTACACTGTGGTTCTTGTGGGGCTTGCAGTTTTACTGCGAATCGCACAGGAACCACTGTTACCACTTACCATCAGGTGGGCAGTTTGCTTGTTTGCCAACTTAGTAGCAATAAAATAAAACACACAACATTACATTTTTATTTTGAAGTAGTTTTTGTTTCGAAGTGGTGTCGGTATTTTTGTAAAAAAAATATTTTTATTTTTTCGTGAAATTAATAATAGCTCTCTAAGTCAACTTGAAAGAATATACCTAACTGAGAGTCAATACGTACCTTTTATATCTAAAGACTAACCCCCTAACTCCTTAAAGTTAAGGATCCATCGTAAGCTCAGCATAGTGGAAGAATCCTTGAGATGATGTCTTTCAGACGCAAATACCTGAATAGCTTCAGAAAAAAAAAACAGGAATGACGTTGGACGTGCCTATTCTCTCGATTTTCTTGGGATTCTAATACTAGATCCTGACTTGATGGCATGGAACCACTTCGGGGGTATACTTTTCTGAACACAAAAAGAATTTTGAAAATCAGTTAATAAATGACGAAGCTATGAGGTATGTGTTACCTCATAACTTCGTGAAGTCAGTGAAGTCGGTTAACAAATCAAATCGAAATAAGTTATAGTACTTATTTATTCAGTAATGTATTAAAATACCTACATATATCTATTAAAATATTTTTCTTCAAACTACTCATTAATTTTACTCTAATCATCGGAAAAGGTAACACTAAGTAATACATTACTACCCTGGAAAACGGCAGTAGTATTGTATGAAATTTCATTAATGACCCGTTCAACATAATTGCCCTGTTGTTTTTTTTTCTAATTTAAAAAGAAATTACAATTCATATTCATACAATTCATACAAAATGTAGGCATTTTTCCAAAGAGATTTGAGTGGTTGTATAACATGTCACAAAAAATACACATGCGCAAAACAAGTTAGATAGGACCCTACAAAGCCAATTTTATTTAAAAAAGAGAGGCAATTGGCTTTAATGGCGAAGGTTAGCTTTTATTTTAATAAATTAAAAATTGTATTCGAGTGAATATTGTGCAGTGAAAGTGGTGTTTTTTGGTGCACATTCATGTTGACGGCAAGAAATAAGGGTTTTGTGGTGTACATGACAGTGAGTTTTTTTTGTGGATTTTCCACTTCCGTTACCACCATCAAGATAAGGTTTGGTTTTTTAATAAGAACAATTTGTATTTTTTTTGTCATAAATAAATAAGATTTTCTACAGTCAACTTCAGTTTTTTATTATTTTTTAATAAGTTGAAGGAAAAGCAGATTACACACCTCGTAAGTGAGCTATTAATGCCCTCGAGCAAGTGCTCGTGCACCAAACATCCGCGGGCATTAATAAGTCACTTAGCGCTCGGTGTAACAATCTACTATATCTAAATCAAACCGAATAGCCGTCGAAGTCAAACAAAAAAATTTAACAGTGTTTTATATATGCCGCCGCGTCAGTCATATTCTTAGCTTTTGTTTTAAATACTACTTCTAGCTAATCGAGCATTTCTTGTATTTTAGTGATGCATTCTATACTGCACAAAAGAAATATGCATAAAATTTGAATTTACATTTTATTAATAACACATCATAGAAACATTTAAACCTTTGAAATTGTGAAGAAACGGTCTAATTATGATGAATCTTGAAAAAGTCTAATTATTGATAATTGCTTTACGTCTCTTTCTTATAAAATATATGTTTGTATCGGTATTATAATGTCGCATTTACACATGCGTGTTCGCCATTCGACGAAATATTCGACGAAATATTCGACGAAACATTCGACGAAACATTCGACGAAACATTCGTGTGGCGTTTACACATTCGTGTTCGCTATTCGCCTCGTCATTCGACGAAACATTCGTACCTACGAGTGCCACCGCGAACTACTGTTCACACATTCGCGGGTGATTCATTTTGATATTAGCACACGAACACGGAGGACGTGAAAATAATGGCGGCATGCGTGCTACATTTTAGTTTTTAATAATTTAAGCTTTAATGTTACAAACATATGGCGGACTTAGCGATAAACATCGCTCTCTACCAGTCAACCATTAGGCTAAGGAGAGAAAGTAAATGACGGCATAAGAAAATAAATGTAATAAATGACAATAATTGTTATATTCAAATAATATGATATTAAGAAAAAAACATACATACACGCACATAACACTCACATATACATATTGTATATGTGTGTGTGTAAGTGTTATGTAAGTAATGTGTATGAATGTGTTTATATATACACATACATACTTGCATATACAGCGCGCGACAGAGCGTCGGTGGCGCAGTGGACTCGGCACTTGCCTTCCAATCAGGGGATCGGGGTTCGAGACCCGCCATGTACCAATGTGTTTTTCGTTTCGAATTTCATATGTACATTTGTCTGACGCTCGTACGGTGAAGGAAAACATCGTGAGGCAACCTGCATACATCTGCGAAGAAGTTCAATGATGTATGTGAAGTCGACCAATCCGCACTGGGCCAGCGTGGTTGACTAAGGCCTAATCACCCTAATATAGGGTAGGCTCGAGCCCCTCGGTGGGGACGTATATGGGCTGTGATGATGATGATGATGATGATATTGAAGTCGGTACGAAACGATGATCTCTTATAAAGTCTTAAAATTGACACCGACTTCAAAATAGAAGTGTGATGTTGTCAGTACCTATTCTTATATTATTTTAACCTTTTCAGTGTTTTTGAAGTCGGTTTTTATTTTTAACCGACTTCAAAAAGGGAGGAGGTTCTTAATTCGATGCGAATGTTTTTGTTGTGTGTATGTTATGCGATTACGCCGCCAATTGTGGACTGATTTTCAACATTCTTTTTGTATTCTCTGATAATGGGATCCCATGAAAATCGATGGAAACGCTAATGAAATACCAGCTCACTGATGAGCTGGTATTAAATTAGGGTTTTTGTTTTTACTAAAAAGATTTCATTCACTAAAAAGTTAAAAATAAAAAATATTTTACAAAAAATAAAAACCGACTTCAAAAACGCTGAAAAGTTTAAAATAATATAAGAATAGGTACAGACAACATCACACTTCTATATTGAAGTCGGTGACAAATTTTAAGACTTTCGAGGAGATATCGTTTGGCACCGACTTCAATATAGAAGTGTGATGTTGTCTGTACCTATTTCTTATATTATTTTTAACTTTTCAGTGTTTTTGAAGTCGGTTTTTATTTTTTATAAAATATTTTTTATGTGTAATTATGATTGCGATGTTTTGGGTTCCAAATGAGCTCTTCTCTATAATAAAGTTCTAGGAATTCTAAAATTCGCACTTTACTCCACTCTAATTTGTCTACACGTTCGGTTGGGTCGGGCGCTAGCAGTCAACTAAATGCATGCGAATGTGTAAACAGTAAGTTCGTGTTCGCCATTCGTGCCCTTTGATTCGCGTCCAAAAAACCGCTCCCGACGCGAACTCACGAATCGCGAGGCGAATGGCGAGGCGAATAGCGAACTTACTGTTTACACATGCGTGTTCGTTATTCGCCTCGCGATTCGCGCGAATGTGTAAACGCGCTATTTCGCGCGAATCTCGAGGCGAATTGCTAGGCGAATAGCGAGGCGAATAACGAACACGCATGTGTAAACAGCTAGTTCGTTATTCGCCTCGCTATTCGCCTCGCGATTCGCGCGAATGTGTAAACGCGGTGTAATGGTGGACGAGTACAATGACGTCACTAGCAAATAAAAGCTTTTGAAAACTTTGTTATTTTTTAAGTTATTAAAAAAATCACGTGGTTGTTTGTCAAATAAAAATACTATGTAATGTAACAATTAAAAAGTGTCCATATTTACATACAAGTAAAGATACAATAAAAAATAGCAATAAAGTCATAAAGCTGTATCTTTATTGGTTGTATTACTGTAGGTACTTACCTCAGTTTATAAATCAATACTTATTTGTAACCTAGCAAAAAGTATATTGCATACGATATAAAACGTCCTTGTTGTACTGTTATATTTTTACTGTGCGGCACATGATGTTGGCGCCTGTTCAGTGGCCGCGTCCGCGCTAACGTCATGTACAAATGAACGGTGTGAAGTGCGGAACATATGGGCTTGCACGTGGAAATTCCTCGCCTTAATTCATTCCTTTAGATCGACAAAGTAATTCTATATGCATTCTGAAATAGTATAATTACAAATCTAGGCAGAAACTGTAAGCGCGCGCCCCTATCGCGGGCCAACGCACCAAGGGATGCCGAGCGGCCGTAGGTATAAAATTTCGAAGAGGGGCCGAGTTCACATACTGTATATACTATTACCGTGGCAAAAGTCTAAAAACCGGCCAAGTGCGTGTCGGGCCACGCGCAGTGTGAGTTCACACTCACACCCCACAACACGTTGCGTTTAAAATCAAACATTATTATTATTATTAAAGCTGTAATGATTTTATATTTCCTTAACTTCACGTGGTTGGTAAATTTAAATTCAGTACTAATTTTCAATGAAATGTTACTTTTCCGAGTACATTTTATAAGTTGGTCGTCTATAACTTTTTAGTTTGTACTTAGTACTCAACTTTGATAGTTTTCTTTTAAACTTCGTTATATATACTACTGTTGTAATTTTTTTCACGTGTCCATATATAACCGTTTAGCAGATAGAGGGGGGAACACTTACCTCTTACAAAAATTTGCGAAACGGATCCCTAAATCGAAATATGGTGTTCTGAACCTTACATTATTTTTTAAAGACCTATTCAACAATAACACACACGATGGTTTGGTCGAGAAAAAAAAATTACTCCCACTTTACTTGTATGGGAGATACCCTAAAAAAAATTTTTAAAACCACTTTTTTGCCATGAATAATATACATACCCATACTAAATTACAGGTTTCTAGTACTAATAGTCTCTGAGTTAAACCGCGGACAGACAGACAGACAGACATGGCGAAACTATAAGGGTTCCTTGTTTACTACGGAACCCTAAAAATAATAATTTGTTTTATGTTTCATCATCATGATCTCGACAAGAAGTCATAGAGAAGCGAATCAAAAAATACAAAAGATAAAAATCATATGAAAATATTTTGCGGGCATTTCATTTTGCTGCCATAAAATATTTTTCCCGGATCGGATGAACAAGTTCTTTGTCCGGGTAAATAATTACCGTGATAGCACGCCCACAGAGTTGCCCGGTCGACCCTTTCTATGTCGCCATCCGCTTGGAGATTTCAGCCTAAGTCCGCCCTTAGCCCTCGGCGAACCAATCTCCGATAACACGACTTGGAATATAAAGCGATTGAATGAATATTAATGCTGACAAGAGCAAACAATTTAATACGATATCTATGTTTCTGAATTTTGAAGGCTTCAAGAGTAGGGTCAGTCTTGATTAGATACGATCACGATTTAAAATAAGTAGTTGGACTGTTTCTTGCCCAAGAATTGCCAAGAAATGTCGTGCAATTATTAAGCATTCCCTTACATAGTTAACATCAGCAACATTATCTATTCCACTTCGCTTAGGAAGCTATAGGTAATAGATATAATCTTCGTTAAAAACCCAAAATGAATACAGTTCATAAACAAATATAATAATATACATAATATAAAATTGATATGAATAACACCCGCTTTCAATTTGCATCCAAATATTGTACAAAAATAAGCAATAATTTTCGTATGATGTAACTGTTATATTATATTTACAAGCTTGTATTAACTTTCACCTGTCCCGGTGACTGTAATGAAATCTCGCAAGTTAAATTTGACTCACTTCCCGGTTTACGATTGAGCTGAAATTTTGCATGCATATGTATATCGCGTGACAATGCAATGTTATGATGACATGGAGCTGATCTAATGCTGGAGCTGGAAGGCGGTCATAGGAACTCCGCAATGAAACGATACAACCCCATCGAGTTTGGGCTCGATTCGTATTGACGAGTACTAAAATTTTTACCATTATTTGCTTCTAGCATAACTTGTTCCAAAGAAGGAGCTATTTCTATCTTGTTCGCGTCCCAGAATTCCTGACCTAAGGTTAATAGGTACAGAATCCACTTAAAGTACAAAGAATAATGTACAAAATATACGATAAAATACCTATTATAACTGTTTTACGAAATCATTTAATATCAAACTAAATTCCACACATATTAGTTTCAAATTAAATGACTTGAGCAAATCTCTATATCTCGGGAAGGCAACGCTTTGGTACGTGCAGTTCTATGTAGTATTCCCCAGCGGTTGCATTTAGAGAAAAATACGTGAGTTTTCGTAACGAAACGAATTCTACGTATTTTAACTTAGTAGTCTCAAAGCAGCTTTGAACGCTTCGAAAGATTCGAGTCTGATTATATTTCTTTGAATAACATCCAGCGCTAGTTTCGTGATTGATTTTACAAATAAGCACCGAAAACACGCTATTCAAACTTTTACAAATAAATATTTTATATGAGCAATTGAATTGATTTTCTAAAGGAACATAAATATAACATATTTTTTATCTTTACTATAGTCAGGGAAAATAATGAAGTATCGCCGATATTTGATTCATATCGTATACTCTGCGTTGCACTTTTTGTTTTTTAATAGAAAATGTGGAACAAATACAATTATAATATTTGCGTATATGAAGTGACAATGTCGCTGGTTGGCATTGGATTTCAGGTTTGACAGTTAATGAATAGGCACCTTTCGTCAAAACTGAGTTCTCTCAGGTACAGTGGCTAAATCGATTGCCGCATTCCATCGTCCAATTACACATTTAGAGTGACTCTGGGGACCATGGGAGACTAAAGGACACTCATCGCATGATACTTCATCACCGCAGCTCATATACATACATCCTCACCAAGGAGCTCGAGCCTACCTTAGGTTAGGGTGTCTAGGCCTTAGTCAACCACACTGGCTCAGTGCGGATGGGTCGACTTCACATACACGTTTGAATTTCTTCACAGATGTATGCAGGTTACCTCACAATGTTTACCTTGACTGTAGGAGCGTCGGACTGATGTACATAATATGAAATTCGAAAAACAAAAACACATTGGTACACGGCAGAATCGAAACCCGGACTTCCGATTGAAAGGTCATTGCTGAGTCCACAACGCCAACGACACTCTATATGTATGTATGACACTTCCGTAGCATTTATTCGTCCCAATTTGTGAGGCAGGTATAGCAACAGTAACATTTAATTTTAAAATGACATCTTATTCAATTTCACACCCAAAAAATAATTTTAATGAAATCTTAAGTGAAAAACCCAGCAGTTTTGGGTTAATAAAGCTGGGTTAATAAACCCAGCAATTTATCCAAGAAACACCAAACGAACAGGTCATGAGTTAGTATGATTTTAGTTATTTGTTGCTGAATCGTAAAAAACAGCATAAGAGATTAGTTTGAAATTTTGCTGAGAAAGTAACTTGTTATCGGGATTAAAGGATAAAAAAATATCTTTAATCCTTACGTCCATCAGTCCATCATCCTCGTTGGGAGTATTCTTCTGTTTTTTAATTTTGAAATTGGTGCCTTTACTCTCGAGATCATCGATCATCCGCACCGAATTCAAAATAAAAAAATGTGACGATGTCTGTATTTTTATATTATTTTTGGCTTTTTTGTTTTTAGATCGGTTTTTATTTTTAAGAAGCAGTAAGCGTTGAGTAACTTGACTTTAGCCTTTTAGATTTTTTTTTAAAAAAACGTCGCCCCACACTAGGATTTTCTCCTGTGTCGTGGGTGCAATTACAAACATAGAATATCACATGCACATACGCTCAGACCGGAACAAATTTCTGTAGGCCATACAAAACATTTGTCCCGTACGGGAATCGAACCCGCGACCCGTTGCGCAGTAGGTGATCACTCGACCTCTGCGCTAACCGTGTCGTCGCCTTTTAAATACTTGTAGCGAGACTCGTAATCATCTATATTCAGTTTCTCTGAAATCTTTCCTTGATAGTATCACGTAGGTTTAAGGTTCGATAATGACATTTATTTTTAAACATGTGGGTCACCTGATGGAAAGTGATCACCACCGCCTATGGAGGCTTGCAATACCAGTCAGTGGTATCACTCGCGCGTTGCCAACCTTAAACATAAAAACTTCTTCAGGCCTTTTTTCCTGTAGCGACTGAAATCATTGCACTAGGATCATTTATTCACCATTTGGTGGATATATAATACAACTAAACACAGCCACACATACCACGGTTGGTTGTTCGACTCGCAGTACTTAAAACAGTGTTACAATATTGAGATCGCGATAGCCATATAAGATACTCGATATAGTATCGGCAGTGGTAGTGATGCGGCAGATTTATAACAAAAATTCTATCGATAAATGGGAATCGTTAGCGGTCATCCTTAGGCACAAGCGGTTTCAGGTACAAGGAAAGGGCCGGGCACACAAGGCCATTAGCCGAAACTGCACTACGGTAGCTGCTTCAGCAACTCGAAAAGTGTAATATCTCCGAGAAAGAATTCCACCGGAGCAATGTACGGGAAAGGGAGATACGTGGCATTGTCGTGTAAATGAATGGTTTTTCTGACTTGATAATACATTTGAATGATTGCCTTTCCAACTTTATATACTGTTTAGAATTCGGATCGACTTTGAAGTTGGCGGCAGATGCCGCTATTCGCGGCAAATATCTCTCGGCAGAAGTAATTTCATACAAAACTTATTAGTGTCCCGCAGCATGTACAGATACCGCTCTATTTTAAAGTCCACTCTTAGGTGTCATATTTGTAATAAACGAAGCCGCGTAAATTGCAATAGTAACATAAACAACAATCGTCACAGGTTTGACGTTAATTTCGATTAGCGATACAGCACTCAATAAACTTGTTGAACATTCATTTTTTCGACGGGTCTTAGACAAAATATTGAATATATTAAACTAAAAACTAATACTAGAATTTCACTGGCTCAATCATTAATTCTTCCGATCTTGGATTATGCCGGAGTCATTTATCTAGACATCAGGGAGGAATTGCTTAATAAACTCGAAAGACTTCAAAATATTTGCATGTGATTCATTTTTGGGTTACGTAAGTATGATCATGTCTCCCAGTTTCGTGTACAGTTCGTTTTTCCATACAAACGTAGTCCCCTGTTTCCTTCCTGGATAATGGCAGCCAATTAATGGCCACCATAAGCATGTTCCTACGTTTTCCTTTTTTTATTAAGTTGATTATTAAAAGAGATTTTAAACCTTCAAAAACGTAAAAAATCGACCTAATTTTCTGCTGTATTTAAACGTCCAGCAAATAAATTGAAGAAGATTTTATGAAAAAAGCAAAACATAGAAACACTGAAAAAGACTTGCTTTATTTTTTTACGCAAAAGTAATTAAATCGGTCAATTTTTCTCGGAGAAAATAGGGGACTACGAAACGTATATTTTGTGTACTTTTTACAAGCTTTTATTTAACTTGCAATGTATGTAAGTATGTATGTTCGGGTGGAATCTTGCAACTCAATTTTGAAGCAGATATCTTTAACCGATTGAGCTGAAATTTTGTATACACGTTCAGTTTGGATGACAATGCATGGTTGACTGTGTCGTCACACATCATTTTAAATCCAAGATGGCGGCATACCCAAGATGGCGGATCAATTATTTTTAATGCACCCCTACAATATGGGTATCAAATAAAAGGTCTTGCTAAGAGTAACTCGAAAAATAAAGTGACGTCACTATTTATCCAATATGGCGGACTTCTAAAGCTTGAAAATCAATTTTGAAGTAGATATCTTTAACCGATTGAGCTGAAATTTTGTATACACACAGTTTGGATGAAAATGCGCGGTTAACTGTGTGACGTCATTCTAAATCCAAGATGGCTGCATACCCAAGGTGGCGGACCAATTATTTTTAATGCATTCCTACAATATGGGTATCAAATAAAAGGTCTTGCTAAGAATAACTTGAAAAATTAAGTGATGTCATTATTAATCCAATATGTCGTACTTCTAAAGCTAAAAATAATTTTTGAAGTAGATATCTTAAACCGATTGTGCTGAAATTCTGTATAGATGTTCCGGCAAACCACCTTGCAACAATGATGCGTTGAATGAGATGAACAGACTGAGAAACGTGTCCAGTGATAACTAAAAAGTAAAAAATAAATTAAATGTAAAAAAACCTTTTTAAAAACAAGCTTATAATTAAATGCGCTAAAAAGAATTAATAAACTTTTACACTAAAACTTTTACTTATAACGTCATTTCACATTTGACACAATTTATATGACATAAAAGCTTGTCGCGAGATTTACTTTTGTAGATAAACACGTAAATTAAATAAATTGATGTGAATAATTTTATACATTACAATTTTCAAAGTAAATACGAGTCGGTACTTAAAAGTACTCTTTTAAGTACTTTTAAGTTTGTACACACAAGTAAATCTCGCGAGAAGCTTTTATGTCATATAAATTGTGTCAAATGTGAAATGACGTTATAAGTAAAAGTTTAAGTGTAAAAGTTTATTAATTCTTTTTAGCGCATTTAAATAAAAGCTTGTTTTTAAAAAGGTTTTTTTACATTTTTATAGGTATTTTCGGTCCCAGCTGCAGTTGCCCCTATCGTGCTCAGTTCAGTTCTCAGTTCATACACAGCGCGACAGCAATACATTTTACAAATACCTGCCTATTTTTTAATTCTCTCGACATTGGAATTTCCTCTTTCCGGCTTCGAAAAAATTTACGCATCCTTAGTTTTCTTTTTAATATCTTACGTAACCCTACTTCTCCGTGTTACTTTCGTGAGCGTTTTGAGTTTGCTCGTTCTCCAGACACTATTTGAAGATCACACCTCCGTACGCTGCTTTAGTTTCCCTGCTTTAACACACAGTTCTATAAGTGGTTCTCGCTCCTCCTCACATTCGGGATATTCAAACTCTCCCATTATTTAAGAAGAGAGTGAAGGAATTTACAAAATAATCATTGAATTGAGTGAGTTTTCCTTTATGTTTTTGTTTTTTTTTTCTCCTTGCATAAACCAATATATTTTTTTGATATTTTTAGTTTTAAGTGTTAGTATAATTAATTTTGTAATTTTAATTTTGTGTACACATCGCGTCTATTTTTTTTCTTTGCGAAAATTTTCCTTTTGTAGGTTGGCTGGAAGAGATTTCGCAAGAAATAAGCCAAACCTTTTTGTGCAAGTATGTTGTTTGTATTGTGCTATCTGTGTATCATGTGTAAATCGTAAATAATAATAATAATAATATATGCACAATGTAGTGACAGTTAATGAAAACACTGCACAATATGAAAGCACTGCACTCTGTGAAACACTGCACTGCAATTTTACTTTGATATCTTCACGCGTTCCCAAGAAAAACGCTCTTGACAGAGAGACGGGAGACGGACAACAGTGTCACAGTTTTACAATGTCTAATTATAGTTATGAAATGAACGTGTTTGCTTGCGCAGAGCAACAGTGGGGAACTCACGGGGAGGCGGGCAGCGCGAGCCGCGGCCCCCAAACTCGCTTAGTTTGCGCACTCGAACGTTGAAGGTTGAATGCAAATACCTACGTGTGATTCGCGAGTGAGTTTACATTGGTTTTTACGAGAATCGTGGATTACATTATTTATAATGGTGCACACTTGTTGTTTTGTGTACGAAAGTGAGTTCATGATAACTATTAACACTAGAAGCGCGGAACATTCTGACACCCCTAGAAGCGCGGATGGGTCAATATTGTCCATTTTATGTTTGCTACCGTAATGTGTAGATAAGCAAGTTATATAAGAATATTGTAGCTGTTCGTTTTCCGAACATAATAATATAAAAATAAATAAATAAAATCTAGTTACATAAGTGCGATGTGACCGAAACAAAACACACGTTACGCTCTCGCCACTGGGACCCGCGAACTAATCAGTGCTGCCAGATTTTTTCCACCTTCCCTCTAAATGCATTTAAAAAACCCCTAGTTTCTCCAGTTTGGTTGATAAAAAACATCTGACTATTTTGGCAATTTTACATACACAAGCCTTATAATATTGACAATGAAAAACTTACAAGTTTTCTTCAAAATACCTAGGTATTCTAAAATATTTCACACTAGCTTTCCGCTCGTGACATTGCCCACGTTATTTTTGTTTTCCCATGGGATTTTTTTTCTCCCGTTGGAATATTACCCTATGTTCTTTCCCTGGTCTTGAACTATCCCTATACCAACTTTCATCAAAATCAGTTAAGTAGTTTCGAAGCCTATTCAATACAAACAAACAAACAATCAAATCTTTCCTCTTTATAATATAGTATTAGTATGGATACTTGTCCGAATGTGTCTGCCGATTCGGATTTTTCCTTATAAATGTCTGTGTGAGGCTGTGGAAAACAGTCTTTTAGTTGGAATTATAGATAAGACAGTTCGTTGGTAACAGAATGTGTTGCCAGCTAATAAGTGTTAGTGTCCCATTCATTCTATTCGGTGAATAAATTGTCGGTGTTATCTGATATAAAAAGAAATTTGCCATTTGGTAATAATAGTAGAAAACCTTCAGGAAATCCCCTAGATAAATTTCGTGATATCAAAACCTCTAAAAACCTCAACAACTTGCAAAAACCCCTAGGACTTAGGGAAATCCTCTGAATCTGCAGCAATTCTAAAGCCACACTGCCCCCTCTCCCCACACCCCCTCACTACTTCGCTGCTAATGTTTTATATGGCGCGTTAGTACCTACCTACATTGACCAATCAACGACATTTTGATTATCTTTGAAGAAAGATAAACTTAAACTCTAACATCCATTACTGGGTCAAAATTTACCCAACCGCGCTTAGAGGTAAATTTAGATTTTAAAAAATGTTTATTGCTTTTACGTGGTTGAAATCTCGTAGAAATAATAATCATCATATTTTATGAAAGTGATAAAAATTGACGATTAAGCCGGCTTTTGACTATGGGATGTAATGTAATATATATTACATTTTGAGATATAATATTTTATCGCTTTCCATACTTTTTTACGAGACCGTTCTCACTGTGCTATAATATATATTACACCCCAAACTGTAAATATTTTTTCGCTCGACCGAGCTATATTTGAAGGCTATTTAGGCGGTATATATTTTACCTCACGTTCCCGCACACCGCACCACTGCCCCTGCCTCGCCCTCATTTCGAATCGTGACGGTCATGCGCACGTACCTAGTTGTCCGCATGTTATGATTTTTGGGTATTTTGGTTCGCAATCTTTTCTTTACGTATTTATCCCTATAATAATGGAACATTTTATAGAAAGTGTTAGGAAATATCCTTGTTTATGACCGACTAATCGTGAAGAGTATAAAATGAATGAAATTAAGGATGCTGCATGGAGAAACGTAATAAGAAATTCACTATAATCTTTTCTTAGTCTAATATGATTCGATATCCAGAATCGACGTTTATTGAATTTTTTGTTAAATAATGAGACATGTAAATCGAATACTGCATCATCTTCGTCTGGTGAACTATCGAAAGTATCTAGCAAAACAATTTCCATATTATCCATTTATTAACGAGGAGTCAACCGTTTCGATTAGACGTTATGATGTAAGGATCATAGAAGCTGAACTATTCTTAAAAATATATCTGATAGTGAGAACAGCAAACCCGGGATGTAATATATAGCTCAACATGTAATATATATTACATCCTATAGTCAAAAGCCGGCTTTATACGCGTAATAATATATTAACTAGAGCAGGAAGAACATCGAAATGGGTCAAATTTGGGACGCCCGCGCTTCTAGTGTTAAGATATCATATGATGTCTTAGCAGTTATCGTAAACTCTTTATAGGTTTTAGCGCGATAATACATAATATATTTAGTTCATAGTTTATTGCAAATAAAATAGTTCATAGCTCATTCTCAACTATGAAAAAACTCTAGGAGACATGTATCTATCTTCTCGTGGATGTGAAACGACTAAGGCAGTTTAGTGTAATTATGTACATATATATATTTCATAGCTCATTCTCAGCTATGAATAAGCCCTAGAATTCATCTATCTCTCCGTGAATGTCGTAAAAGTCGACTAAGGGAGTTTAGTTCAATTATGTTCATAAAATAGTTCATAGCTCATTTTCAACTATGAATCACATTTATCTATCGTTCTGTAGATGTGGTAAGGGAGTTTAGGGCAATTCTTTCTTGTATACGGCATTGCGTAAAAAACACAAATGCTCGTTAAGTTTTCAATATTTTCGTTGATAAATTGGGTATTAAATGGTGAAGAAGAGAACTGTGTTCTGATTCGTTCGGATTTATAAGCCGCAAACAATCAACCAACCAACACATAAACATCTAAACCATCGCCGCATCCAATACTTTTTAAATTCAAATTAGGTATGTGGGTATATCTTGTAAATATATTACATTATAATCGCATTTAAATTATTTTTCTTTTTTGACAACCCTTCCACATTTGCGATTGATAGCGTAAGTTCGTACCTCAAAAAGGGTTCCCTGTCTGTCTATCTGTCTGTATGTACAGACCTTTTCCTAAAGAAAGCGTAGATATATCAAACTGAAAATTATATCAGATACCTATTTAGGTCTACGGTCTCTTTCAGCTGTGAAAAATCGTACTTGTAAATCAACACAATCTAAAGATATGACCGTTTATGACGCAAATTTTGGGATTTCGCAAGGAAATAAAAACCCATAGGATTCTTCCCGTTGATCTAAAATCATGAAATTTGGCAAGAAGCAGTCTTGTAGCAGATTTTATAGAAAATAATCTGAAAACTCTCAATATGTACAACTCGCACTTGACCAGTTTTATATTTTGAGGTACGGAACCCTCTAAATCCAGCTTAGTGCAAGTTGGATTCGCGCACAGAGAGGGTTCCGTATAAACCATGTGGGAATAAATTAATATATCAATCAATCATAGAATACAAATCGGCTGAGGGACATTCGCTAGCCATTGGCTTGAGCCAAAGTAAAGTAAAAGAGTAATGTGACACTTGGCTTAAAGTTTCGGACAGTCTGTAGTTTGCAGTTCTCCTCACCGCAGCTCATTTACGTCCCCACCGAGGGGCACGAGCCTACCCTAACATGTTAGGGCGATTAGGCCTAGTCAAATCACGCTGGCCCACTTCGGATTGGTTGGTATGCAGGTTTCCTCACGATGTTTTCCTTCACCGTAGGAGCGTCAGGTAAATGTACGTATGAAACTCGTGAAACGAAAAACACATTGGTACATGGCAGGATAGATCGCGGGCCTCCCGATTCTACTTGGGGCACAGTCCAGTGCCGAGGCCACAGCGCCACCGACGCTCCAACGCGTTTGCAGTTCTATTCATATTTTATTTAGCTTTAGAAATATAAAAATCCAAAAAAAGTGATTTAAAATTCAGAACCCAATTATTTTTCTCTCTGTCTATTACCCAAAAAAGTGGCCAGACCTAATCATTAACATAATTTTAATTACATACAAACAATTTATATTAAGTTTTGCGACGTCAAATTTGCTGTCAGAAATTTGGTGCGAACAATATTTCTGAACGATTTCGAAGGAAACCCTGTATTATTAGCTGCGGCTCCTACATTAACACGCTGTTTGTTCCGTATTTCGTTGATATTGTTACACGTGCTAATATTTGTGTAATACTCCCATCCCGACAGGAAACGAAAACCATCAATAGAATGTAAGTATTCAGATGGAACACATTCACTTGAGCATTGAATTCTTTTGAAATTGAAAGCCAAAAAATAGTATTCTTACTTACATCACCCTTGTATACATACTGGATGTAACGTAAAATGGGGGCTTAGACAAATTAACAATTCAAAAACGATAACGCAGTTCGAAAGGATCAAAATGTATGGAAATGATTCCAGGTCATAATTCATTCTTATACGTTGCCTTATAATGTATCTATACTAATATTATAAAGAGAAAAGATTTGATTGTTTGTTTGTTTGTATTGAATAGGCTTCGAAACTACTGAACCGATGTTGATGAAAGTTGGTATAGGGATAGTTCGAGACCAGGGGTAGGACATAGGGTAATTTTCCTACGGGAAAAAAATCCTACGGGAAAACAAAAATAACGCGGGAGAAGTCCCGAGCGGAAAGCATATACATACTATCTTTTGCCCGCGACTTCATCCGCGTGGATATCCTTTTTTATTGAATCCCTTTTCAACTTTTCTAAATTTCATCTAAATCGGTTCATCGGTTATTGACTCCCCATACTTACAAACTTCCACCCCCCATTTCTCCTCCTTAAAGGGTGATTTCTGCGATAAAAGCTATCCTATGTCCTTTGCTGGGATTCAAACTATGTCTATACCAAATTTCATCTAAATCGGTTCAGTAGTTTTGACGTGAAAGCGCGACAGACAGACAGAGTTACTTTCGCATTTATAATATTAAGTATGGACTAGTATGGATTGTTGGATACTAAACTAATAGTGTGCGTATGGATTGAGGAGCCACATCACGAAATCAATCGAAATCCCGCCCAGATTTAGTAGCAAATTAGATAATTTTGTAGGCGAAATCCTGGAATTTGTAGCAACACACATCAAGAGTTACATCAATTTAAAGGTGGCTCCTCAATTCAAACATCTGGATTGAGGAGCCACCTAGAACTCGGAAACTATTATATGTACATTTTTGAAAATTTAGTATCATTTAGTAGTAATTTTGTCTGGAACCTACAAAAAATTTGGTTCGGATACTGCTGAAACTCGAGAAGATACAATACAAAATGTGTGGCTCCTCAGTCCATACACGTACAAAACTTGACAACGTGAATTTCTACGAAACTAATTGAGCAATTTTATTTTGGAGTGTATGATCATTTAGTAGTAATTTTGCTAGAATTTGTAGTATAGAAATAATGTTGGAGGACTTAGTGAAATTAAAAATATAAAGCAATATATGTGGCTCCTCAATCCAGACGTTTTGTATATAAATGATTGACTGTATCTTCGCGAAATCACAATGGAATCAAAAGCTTGGGGCGCCAACATTTAGTAGAAATTTCTACTAAATAACTACGTACAATTTATCAGTGTACATATTAAGGATCTGAAGAAAAATACACTTTCCGATATTCCATAGGAAATTGCTGTTAAGGGTGACCATAACGAGACTAAAATCTAGGACAAAAAAAAACAAATTTTTATTTTTATTTACATACAACAGGCAAGTTCTCGGCCTTCATCTCACGTGATGGTAAGTAATGATAAAACCGAAAGTGGGAGCGAGCTTTATCTGGACTCCACAGCAACTGAGGAATTATAATGTGTATTAATACATGCTATTATGTTATATCTATCCACATAGCATAATAAGCCGTATTTTTGGCAAAACATTCGACATTTTGGCTTACCGACGTTGTTATACCTATTGTGTACCATAATGTTGAAGAGGGAGATACTTCACGCGTTAAGTAGGTATTACTTATTTTGAAAAAAAAAAGAAACACAGGTAAAACATTATTTCATAAGTTAAGAACCAACTACCTACACAGGCAAACTTTAGGTATAGCTTTTGCGTAACAGGTACTAATAGTAGGTGTATATTGGGCATTCTAAAACAGTTTTCATCAAAACACCGAAAACGAACGGAGTGAGATTTGAGCTACGCTTCGCTGCGTTCTAGCGCCGCAAATCTCACTCCGTTCGTTTACGGTGATTTGATGAAAACAGTTTAAGATTGCCCATTATACATTATATAGGGTTAAATGGAAAAGGCGACTTTTTATTTCATTTCATTTCAATTCTTCCGTGTCGATTCAGATACAGTACTCCGCCACGGATATTATGTTGTCTGTTATCTTTGAAGGTTTTCGCGTGTGCAGGTATTGGGATACGCTTGGGATGGGCAGGAAGGCAAGTTTTTACTTGCCATCGAGCCGTGGTGAAAGGATCAGCCAGTCTGCGTTACCGAGTCATCGTTCATTTTTTTTTTAATTTCTTTTCATTTCAGTTCACTTTTATATGTACATCCTATTTCTATAATGAAAGCTCTTTTCTACCATACACTGCACATATAGCGATGGCTGCAATAGCAATCTTCACAGTTGGAGTCTCACTTACACTGACATAGGTGGGTGCCCACACAGACCAGCATACTATGCTTATCTTCTTTCTTTTAATATCTCCTCCGAAGCGGCTTGACCGATTTTTATGATTTTCTTTGTGTATATTCGGTAAAGCCTGAGAATAGGTCGTAAACAATTTTTTAGAACCCTATGTAATAAAGGTGTTTTTAATTATTATGGCGAAACGTTGTTCACTGGCATACATGTCAATGACTATAAAATAAAACGCATTTTATTTCTTAAACGAAAATGTTTATTTATATCAGTACTTAGTGTGAAAGCTGTAGACATTTCATAATACGCCGTCCAAATCCAAAGGAAACGTCATAAATAGGTGTCCGAAGCCTCCCAAGCAGCGGTTATAATGTGGCAAATGAAACAAAGGAGAAAAACTCTAACACAACATAACAATTGTTAGAACGTGGTCACGTAATAGCGGACCTACGACACAGTACAATTGCGATAAAAATTACGACTTACCATGTTCTCCATAGGTTTTATATTTTAAGAAGTATCAAAGTATCAGAGCGTCGGTGGCTCAGGGCCATCGACGCTCTGATACTTCTGATACTTTTGGCCTTGGCACTGGACTGTGCTCCGAGGAGAATCGGGAGACCTGCAATCGATCCTGCCATGTACAAATGTGTTTTTCATTTCATGAAATTCATATGTACATTTATCTGACGCTCCTACGGTGAAGGAAAACATCGTGAGGACACCTGCAACCACCTGCGAAGTAGTTCAAAGGTTTTGTGAAGTCAACCAATCCGCACTGGGCGGGCGAGGTTTGACTAAGGCCTAATCGCCCTAACTAGCTAAGGATGGCTCGTGTCCCTCGGTGGGGACGTATATTGTAACACCGTTTTTTCTTAAAATTTCATAAAACACTAATTTTGCAAAAACACTTTGGTTTCACTGTAGTTTTAACACAAATTTCACAACTAAAATCATAATTACAATAACTTTGTCAATTAATTTCACAATATCAATGTCAAGTATCAACGTCAACGTCGTTTCACGTCACGTCAGTGACATTTGCAATTATCTTTGGTCATTATTCAATTTTTGCATAAACAAAATAAATCTCGCGTTTATCCTGGCCTTATTTACAAAGATAGTTTTTTTTCGCCCAAAATCCCGTGCTCCCCTTTAGGTGGGTTGATTTTCTCAAAATTCGGAATTTGACATTTAGACCGTTTGTTTTGATCATTTTTAGAGACATATAATAAAATACACTTAAAGCTACAGATCATATAATTATGGTTTCGTCGAATAGAATTTGGAAAGCATTCACAGTTTGTTTATGGTTAATTTTACATTACGTTTTGTTTTTTAACCAAACTTATAACCTTGGCTGGAAATGCTTATTGCAGATTGTAGAATTTCGAAAGATCCGTATGTTGACTTGACACATCTTGAAACAAGTTAAGAATCTTACGAGTGTTATGAAATGAATTTGGTTTCGTCGCCAATACGACGCTTAACATTCGGCAAACGGACCTCGGTTCTAGTAGCTGCATAAATGCAAATCTGTGCGTGAATGGAACGCGCCCTAGCTCACCGTAGTCTGTGAACGCGTCTATGCTATGATCTCGGAACTGGATAACTAGTCTGTGAGACATCGACCGAAGTAATTTGTACCTATGATTTGCGAACAGCATTTTAAATCTTAATTTATGCGATTAAAATCCATAGGTATTTCTCCCGTTTTCCGTGTGAATTTAATTTGAAAAGCTACAGTGAGACTTCAAAAGTCAGTTATTTTTGTTTTCAGCTTGAAGAGTAAAAGCTCAATCATATTTTTAATCGCCGGCGCGCGATTCATTAAATTAATTGAAAGAAATAAATTATATTAATAGATAATACTCCGCCCACAATAAGGTATCTAAATAACTTATCATATTTCATGATTTAAAACAGATTTTGTTAATTTTATTTTTATTTGTGGGTAAATTGATTATTAAATCAAACATATTACATTTCCAAAATTCGCCTTTTTCATCCCCTATTTCATTAAAAAAACCTGATAGTAAGCGGCATCTTAGTGGGATTAGGGCATATATTGAGTAACACTTGCGCGAATTTCATGTTAAATTCTAAATTTTCACAATATAAAGTTTCACATCCTTCTTTGGCAAATAACCCACAAATTAAGCTGTTTTCTTTTTATTAGTAGCAGTAATTATACACAAAATAGGTGCTCCCTCCATATGTCCTTTTTATTAACTAACCAATAAGAAACTTTGGCAATTCATTGAAAATTATGTTTGGAATTAACTTGCAATGTTTATTACATGAAATTCAAATGTATTGACTGGGATTCCTTCAAACTCAAACTCAAACTCAAAAATCTTTATTCAATATAGACCTTTACAGGCACTTATTGACGTCAAAAAAAAAACATTAAAATCTTCAACCAAGAATCTAATTAACTAAATTATTTAATCCTTGTATGTACACACACCCCAACCATTATTAAGATGTGTGCAAATACAAGTCAAATGAAAAAAAAAAAAAATATTGACTCTACACCTGTTCGGAAATTGGGAGAGCCTTCTCGAGAAGAACAGGCAAGAAACTCGGAAGGTCTTGTATTTTTTTTTGTCTCCTCTTTTAAAATGCCAACATTACAATATTATATTTCACAAACATTTTTTTTAATAATATAGAAATGCCTGTCGGTGTGAGTGGAACAGTTACTCGAATGAAATTTATCCTATTATCACAAAGTGTTAACACCCTTTGAACGTCAATTATCACATTTTTTGTCAATCCCAAGCAGTTTTATCTGTCATATAATCAGACACTTTATAATATGCTTTTTTCATAAGTGCGCCCTTGATAGTGACTTTAAATTTATTCAAGTTAAGTGCTTTAATATTATTTGGGATTTTATTGTAGAAACGTACAAACTCAGTGTTAGACCCACTGACCCTAAGATTATAGGCATATTTAATTATATTTTTAACATAACACTGTGCTATGAATCTCCAGGGCAGTTCCCGGAGGCCGTAGGGCTCCGCTGCAACTAACCTACCTAATAACCTAATATCAAGGAGGAATTCTGTGGAATTACACAAGTAATAAATACATATATAGAGAGAATAATCTAAGGAACTGGAATATTATATCTCTGACCCGTGATCGCAGAGACTTAGCATAGAAGGTACGATCTACTAACAACCGCTCCGGGGAAAGCTACTAATCTAAAAAAAAGAAACCTATAACTATTTGTTGGTGTACTTTATTGCCCCTCAATTTTATAGTTTTGTACCCAATTTGTACCTGATTTTTACCTGCCGAGATTGATCAAACAAACCTGAACCATCCTGCCCTTGGCTTGTATTAATTAAACATTTAGTTAAGTGCTTTGCATTGAGGGATTTTGTTAACTTCAGTAACATTATGCATAAGTGAATTACAACCATGTACCTACCAGAATAAAGCTTTTCATTTTGTATCGGACTTAAGGAATAAGTTTGTTTTTTTTTCTTTCAACTTTAACATTTCCCTATTTCTACAATTTAGCAAGAAAAAGCACTACAATATGAGCTGTGATGATAAGTATCAAAATAGTAATTTAATAGTAATTAAAATATTAAAGTAGTAAAATACTCCAAGCATAGTATATGTAGCTGTAATTAATTAAGTATCAGACCCCCTAGACAAATGCCACACGCTAACTTTTCCGCAGTCGTTCCTCAGAAAAAATGTATGGAAATGACATTAGCTTACGACAACCTCACGCTATTTTTTCCGCAGTGTAGCATTTGTCTAGAGCCTCTGGGCCGATTTGCCACCTTGACGAGAAAAGGAAAATAAAATAAATCATTTAATGAGAAGTTTTTAAAGCACATGAATGCACTTTTGATAACCGCCTACTCGATAAGACGCTATTTCTTGTAAATCTATACCGCGGCACTAATTCCACAGATGATCAAGACAATAACATCCTATCCACGGACTCAACATTAGCCCACAAGATTGTTCACAGAAAGAAACCAAATTAAAGGTTTTGTTCATTTAAGAATAAAATTATTAATAACTAAGTAAATATTCTGTTCTATTCTATACATAAAAACCGGATACAATCTACTTTAGTTCACCTAAAATATTTACATGATTATATCAACTCGGAGCAAAGGGAAGGCATAAAATTATTATTAACTAAGTGAATATTCTGTTCTATTCTATACATAAAAACCGGATACAATCTATTTTAGTTCACCTAAAATGTTTACATGATTATATCAACTCGGAGCAAAGGGTAGGCTGTATGGCGGTGAACCTTTGCTCACAAAGAATGAGAAAGTTGCAAAAAAAAACTACAACAGATGTCATGTCAGCGCTGTCATAACAATGATAAATAAAATTCTTCTGAGTTGTTGATGAGCTCAATGTTGAATACTTTCATTTCAGAATAATAAAAAAAGTGCTATAATGTCACTAATTAATTATAGCGAAATCAATGTTATTTTTATATGACTGATGTTAAAAGAAATAAACATGAAACAGTTATCCTGATTTCATTAATATTATGGTCACCCTTAACAGCAATTTCCTATGGAATATCGGAAAGTGTGTTTTTCTTCAGATCCTTAATATGTACACTGATAAATTGTACGTAGTTATTTAGTAGAAATTTCTACTAAATGTTGGCGCCCCAAGCTTTTGATTCCATTGTGATTTTGCGAAGATACAGTCAATCATTTATATGCAAAACGTCTGGATTGAGGAGCCACATATATTGCTTTATATTTTTAATTTCACTAAGTCCTCCAACATTATTTCTATACTACAAATTCTAGCAAAATTACTACTAAATGATCATGCACTCCTAAATAAAATTGCTCAATTAGTTTCGTAGAAATTCACGTTGACAAGTTTTGTACGTGTATGGACTGAGGAGCCACACATTTTGTATTGTATCTTCTCGAGTTTCAGCAGTATCCGAACCAAATTTTTTGTAGGTTCCAGACAAAATTACTACTAAATGATACTAAATTTTCAAAAATGTACATATAATAGTTTCCGAGTTCTAGGTGGCTCCTCAATCCAGATGTTTGAATTGAGGAGCCACCTTTAAATTTATGTAACTCTTGATGTGTGTTGCTACAAATTCCAGGATTTCGCCTACAAAATTATCTAATTTGCTACTAAATCTGGGCGGGATTTCGATTGATTTCGTGATGTGGCTCCTCAATCCATACGCACACAACTAATACATAGCGGGATTTCAGAAATTTTAACGATCAAAAGTGCAATAGTGTCACTAGTATTTTTTATATTATAAAAATGTTAAAAACAATCCTTACATATTATAAAACAAAGTCCCCCGCCTCGTCTGTCTGTGCGCGATAAACTCAAAAACTACTGCATCGATTTTCAAGCGGTTTTCACCACCCGATAGCGTGATTCTCGAGGAAGGTTTTAGTATATAATTTGTTAAGTTTTTGTATTTATTTTTGTGTACATTAACGATATTTGTTGAAGATGTTGGGAAAAAATAAATTAAGTCGAAACGTAGTTCGCGGGCACAGCTAGTATAATTAATTATATATCATTTCTAACACCTAGACAAAGAGTTGAAGTAGAACTTAAGTGTGTACGTAACGACCAATTGTAACTACCGTTGCAAAATAAATGTTGCGAACTCTTGGTGAGTTAGCAACATTTATTGTAGGTTTTACTGTATAATTTGACCCCGAAGTCATCAATGATCATTTGCTATTCCTAAGTTTAAATAAACAGTTACCTAAAATAACTGTTGATGCTCCTTTAACAAACTCAGCGCTGCTCCATTATATTAAAAACCGGAGTTTCTTAATTATGATCATATTATTAAAATTTGCTGGTATACCAAATTCTAGCGCCCGTCTCCAGTAACAACGTTACCTGGCAAAGTTTACGACATGCGCACCTGCATAGGAGAGACAAGATATTCTGTCGTAACTACTGGACAAGCACGATTTGTACACATTTTAAACTGTATAGAAACGGTTGTATATTATTATCATGGTAATAACGGGTTAATATCACAGTAATAAGAAAGAAGCAATACCGTGTTGTCACTTTCTTATAGGTTACCGTGATATAAGCCTGTTTCTAACATGTCAATGATAAATACTTTATAGATAAGAAACACGAGGCGACACACTTATAATAAACATTTGAATATAACCAACATAAACAAATTCAATTAAATTTTAATATTACTATTTCATGGCGCCTAAAGTCGACGCAACCAATTCGGCATTTCGCCGATTATTTTATTGCTGATTTTATGATTAACTACAATCTCCTAGAATACACTTATCCCAAAACCAGTCGCATCTCCGTATTAGCCGGTGGACTTCCTGAGCTAGCTCGAAGGAAGTCGCGGCTCCTGAAGGGCTGCTGTCAATCCATCGAACCACCAACCGGATTACAAAACCCTAATAAGTCACCAACACTCACCAAAAACGAATCAATTAGCGGACATTCGCGACAATAATAATTTTACTTAAGAGAGCGCGCCGCGTGGTAACTTAGTTCAATGACATTACAAATTCGACTCGACTGTCATGTCACAGCGGCCGGCCACCACAGACCAGCACATGCACAGACTACTAGCAGTGCTGCCACTCGCTCTTCCTCGAGCGTAAACACTATTTATTTCTTAATGTATTAGTATTATTAAAAAAGTTAATGATGTGGAAGCGCTTTTCTTGTAGCCATTCTTTTACTTTTCGACAGAATATTGCCTGTGAAAGTGTTTGAAAGTGTAATGGCAGAGCATTAATAGTAGATTATGCACCAAGGGATTAAAGCAGTGTCTAACGTCACGGGCGCCATATTGAATCCCGAGCGGAACGAGGGACTCTAGAGTTAACTCCCGAGCGGAGCGAGGGAGTTAAAATTTAATTCCTGAGCGAAGCGAGGGAGTTATGTAGAGTCCTAAGTGAAGCGAGGGGTTCAAGTCGCCTAAGACGAAGACACTGCTTTATTCCTGAGGTGAATACTCTACTTTTCATACCATCTGCGAGACAATAAAAACTCAGGGCTCTATAACCAATTACTTAAGTGGTGATTTTCATGATAAACACTGTCACATTATCATTATCACTATAACTATGGTTCTAATTATGATACAATCATGAAAACCATAGAATACAAAAAAAAATATCAAGCACGAACACGTCACGCAATAATTTTATCTTAAGTAAAGCTTATTATACTCTTTATTGTACACAAAAAAACATATATAGATTTACATCATAGTCAGTAACAATACATACAAGTATACAAAGGTGGACTTATCCCAATATGAGATCTCTTCCAGCCTACCTATAGTATTGTATAACACGTTTCTCGTGAGTAATAGACTATTATAAAAATATAAACATGCATCTAAAATATATAAATAAATGTACAGATTACAAAAACTTAAAACATTACAAAAACTTAAAACATATTTAATAATAATATAACAAGTACCTATGAACTTAGTCTACCCATCGATTTAAAATACGATACAATCAGCTGCTGGACCCTGCCAATGACCTTTAGTAGCACGCAGGACGAATGTTAATTTGTTAACAATAAAATAGTAGCAAATAAATTTCTTTTATTTTTCAACTTCGTTGTATATTTACTTTTATAACAGCAATTAATTACTACACACAACTGTCGAAATTAATCTTAAATAGTGGACAGCCTATTGACCCCAAATAAAAAAAAGCTGAAGCACTGGACATTTACTTATGTTTTTTAACTTTATCAATAAAACACTGAATAAACTTCTTAAAAGGCTGTATTATTGATGCCACAAAACACATTCCACTAAGCACTTTATTAACGTAAGAAACAAGATTACAATTTTGAAATACGCAATGACGTTGGCGGCAAAGTTTTAGCTATGAAAACAATACAACGGAATACTGTTGGTGCAAATTATAGAACAAATTGTAGAAACATTCTTTTCAACACACTTCCTCATAAAGTGGCTCTAATCCCATGGCAATTAGGCACATAATGACACCTATAATCAAACTGTGACTTTTTCATTACTATTATTCACGAGTGAGTAATAGTTTTTTTTTAATATTATTGGTTGAGTTACGCTTACACTTGCGCTAAAATGCTATCCGCGAAAAGCCCAAAAAAAAGAAACCTCATTTTTTAGTCTATGGCCGATGCGCGCGCTTAGGAAAACTGATTAATTTTTCCCGCCATTACGAAATTTATTAGTCTATGGCCGATGCGCGTGCATAGGAAAACTGATTAATTTTTCCCGCCATTACGAAACATTTTTCACAACTCGTCTCGTTTTCTCTTTTGAAGTTATTTAGTTAGTTATTAATTAAGATGTCTGCAAATACAATTTATGAAGAAAATGATTTATGTTGTACACCGCCCGATATAAGATGTGAAGCCCAGAACGTTATGGAAAGTTTACTACCAGAAAACTCAAAGGAAAAATATCTATTAGCGTACCAAAATTTCATACAATGGCAGAACAACAAGAATACGCAGTCTTTTTCAGAAAATGTGTTCATGGCGTACTTTAAAGAATTATCTTCTAAGTACAAACCTAGCTCTTTGTGGTGTATTTACTCAATGTTAAAAAGTACAGTCCGAACAAAGAATGGAGTGGACTTAAAAACATACTCGAATTTGTCAGCTTATCTAAAGGGACTATCTGATGGATTTAGAAGCAAAAAATCAAAGGTTTTATCATCTGATGATATTGAAAAATTTATTAAAGATACTCCAGATAACCAATATTTGGCTACAAAGGTTAGTTAAATTAATTTTAATTAAATATTTAATAGCAGCTTGTGTTGTGTGTTGACCTTAATTATTGTTTCTTTTGTTTCAGGTTGCTTTAATATTTGGTGTAACTGGTGCCTGTAGGATACAAGAATTAACAAATATAACTGTAAAAGATATAGAGAACCATGGCCAGATGCTTTTAGTGAAGATACCTATCACGAAAAATAAAATACCTAGGTCATTCACCATACACGGTCCATTCTATGATATTGTTAAGAAGTATGAAAGTTTGCGATCGCCAAAAACAAAAAATGACCGTTTCTTTCTAAATTACCAGAATGGTAAATGTACCTGTCAGCCTATAGGTATAAACAAATTTGGTTCTATGCCTAAAGAAATCGCTAAGTTTTTGGGTTTAGTAGATGCTGAGAGCTACACTGGACATAGTTTCAGAAGAACTTCAGCTACATTGCTGGCAAATTCAGGAGCTGATATAATGACTTTGAAGTGACATGGCGGGTGGCGATCTAGCAATGTAGCAGAATCATACGTAGAAGATTCCATACAAAACAAGAAGGAAATTTGTGCAAAAATCACAAAAAGAATTAAACTTGATTCTGAGACGCATCCTACTGGCGAAATACCAAGTACGTCCAATGATTGGATTTCACCTACCTACACGAATAATGAACCATCACAAATAACAATAGAACATGAAAGTATTTCAATAAATAATCTATCTGATGAGACCGCTATGTCATCAAAAATAGTTAATTATAATTTTACTAACTGCACATTTACTAATTGTTTCTCTAAGTAAACTTTTTATCTACTATGTAAATTGGTTTTTTATTTAAGTATTGTTTTATTCAGAAGTGTGTTGAAAAACGTTGTATGATACACGTGTGTATTGATGGTTACCGTCCTCGGCTTCTTAAGACCCTCGCCTGACGGCTCGGGCCTCAATGCGCCTCAGCGGTAATCACCAACATTACACACTTGTACCATAATGTACTATTATTTTTAAATATGCCGCGTAATTTTTCCAAATGCTTTTTATCCGCCGGCAGCGTTAGTGTTCTTGCTTTACTCTGCTTTTTATTCATTTTTATGGATAGTTTAATGGTGGATAGCGCTACTGCTGTATGGGCGTAGAGCCTTTGCCTTCCTAAGCTAGCATCTATGCCAAATTTTCATATGAATTTTATGTTCCAAATTCAAAACACTTTAATCCCTTGGGAGTTTCATACAACATTTTATCCCCTGGGATATAATGTCTTGCTTTACGTTGAAGTTCAGGGGGATCTAATTGAACATTGTCGAGCAGGTGGTATGAAAAAATTTTAACACACACGGCCGGACTATCTATACTTCTATACTAATATTATAAAGAGGAAAGTTGGTAAAGTTGGTATAGGTCGAGACCAGGGGAAGGACATAGGGTAATTTTCCTACGGGAAAAATCTGACGGGAAAAGTTTTCCTACGGGAAAAGTTAGTTATAATGCAAACAAAGTTGTATACGGTCAGCTAGCTCTTCATAAAAATGTTGTGTTTGGTTGAACACTGTATTACTCTATTCGAATACCTTACATTGTGTTTGTGATATCTTTATATTTGATTATAAAATTTTACCAAATTTTAAATATAAGATGCATGCATCATCATAAGCAAATTCTATTTGACAGCTTCGTATGAATATTCGTAAAATTCGTAAAAAAGACACTTAAGCAATGCCTAATTTGTGGACCACTTTACGAATATTTATACAAAGCTGTCATATAGAATAATCGCTTACGATGAATTACGCTCCATTCATAATACGAATCATATTATGATTCTGCCGATGCGGCCTTTTTAGATCCGCAGACCACAAATTGTAAAATATTTAACCAAATCTTCATGCCGTAATTCAACGCCGCCGTGAAAATAGTATTCAATACATCTTACAGAAGACATTTCCCACTCGCTATTTCTCCATATTATTTCAACATGAAAACGCGAATGCTCTGGCTCCGTGCTTAAATCTAAGGAAGCAAGAGAGAAGCCGAAATAGTTGTTTGAAATTTTAAACTTTAATTTTTAAAGCTTAGCCTTTAGTATTTATGTTGAAGGTATTGTAAAATCTTAAACATTACCATGAAGCTATTACAATAAAATTATTGCCTAATAAGAACTGTAAAAAAATTCATGAAATTATATTAGTCTCTGGTTGGTGTAAATCAGATAATTTATTTATGTGAAGTTAAACGTTAGTTGAACAAAAAATTTAAATAAAAAATCAATGTGCTATAAATAATGTAACTATGTAGTCTCGTAAGTAACAAAGTAGTTTTAAACATATACTACAGATTACTGCAACAGTCTCAGAGTAAATGGGAGTAAATCAATTCGTCAACAATCGAAAACTTCTGAAAAAATTAGTACAACTATTGAAAAAGCCGTGGTACAGGGTGGCCCAAAAAAACGTTGACAAAGATTTTTTGGAATAATTTTTAATACTTTCTTATTACAAAATGAAAATGAAAATAAGAACGTCAGTCATTAAACTATAAAAACACTAACTCTCTTCAAAATATCCTCCTTTGGCTTTGATACACAAACGTAAACGTTTGCTAAAATTATTCACAATATGCCGCAGCTCCTCCAACGTTATTTTTGCCCACTCTTTCGTAAGGGTTGCTTTCAGAGCGTCAACACTTATATGTTTAGTGGCACAGGCCCTAGTCTCTAAAATTGACCACAAACTACAATCCATTGGATTTTAATCAGGTGAAAAGGGTGGCCACTCTTTTGAGCTTATGAATCCAGGAAAATTGTCTTTGCACCACTGCTGCACACTGGCTTTGTGAGATGGAGCAGATTCATATATTATATTCTGTCATTTTGATGATTATAAGCCTGTTTGATGCAAAAAAGTTTTTCATCTGAAAAAAGGATGTTCTCAGTAGCGGCGCGTTTCCTAATCAAACGACATCTTTGAAGGCGAACTTTTTTATCTTTATCTTCAAGAAGTTGTGCTTTACGCAGTTTGTACGCTTTTAATTTGTGGTCATCAACGACAATACGTTGCACCGTCGAACGACTCACACCCAGTTCCCGAGTCAGTTTTCGCATTTTGCTCCGTGGATTGCGACTAAGCCGTTTCTTTATAATGTTGAGGAGCCTGGGAGTCCTATCAGTCCTAGTTTTTCCACTTCCTGGGCGGTCTGCATAATACCCGAGCTCATCAAATCGCTTAATAGTCTTTGACACTAGTTGACGGCAAACACTAAGGAATCGAACAATCTCACACTGTCGTTTTCCGTCTTCATGTAAGGAAATTATTGACTTGCGTTGCGAAGACATGGCAAATAACAATAATAATTAAATATTTTTATAGAAACGATCCACTGCAAAACGTTACTAACATGTAAGACAACATAAGAAAAAACAAAAGAACATCGTGCCGTGTTCCATTTTTAAATTTTTTCCTTTTTAAATTTGTCAACGTTATTTTGGGCCACGGTGTATTATAAAAATACGTAACTATATTAGTTGACCTAAAATGCTGTCTACCAATCTATGGTTGAAATTCACTTTTTATGACAACGTTCATTTTTCCTTAACTTTTTTTCGACGAGCGTGTGTGCATTGGGCTCTCCCGGCGGTAGAGTGCCGTACCTACCCACTAAACCCCCGGTACTCTATCCCTGCCCTGACGGAAGCTGCTTGAGGAACTTCCTCCCGCTCCCTCTGCGCCACCTGCGCGAGGATGTCATCTCGCAGAAGGAGGTGGCGCGAGCGAGCGGAGCATGGCTTTGACCATGCTCAACAGCGAGAGGTCAACGCCTCCCAGCGCAGCGTTGAGTTCGCTGTGCTGGTATCACTAGCCCAGTCACACCAACAGGATGTACTCGGGAGTATCGTCGGAAACGTCGCAGTGATGACACTGCGGCGTTTCCTCCCGACGCGCGACCCGGTGCAGGTAGTGACCTAACCAACCATGCCCGGTACAGTATCAGTACCTATACCATGCAGAACGAGAGGCTGCCCTACCGGCGCCCTACCCACTCCACCAACACCGGACAGTATCACTTCGATCGTACGGTGACCGGCAGCTGGGAAAATTCTTTAGATAACCAATACTGATACGTATAAACTTATACAAGTAACACGATAACTGCTTCCGGTTCCAAAAATAATTAAAAGTTCCACTGACCAATTTACCACGTGACTTCAGTTTTTAAAATTTAATAAATATTTAACAAGTACGAGGTATATCTCCATTTCTCGTGCACGCTGTCTCAACATGCTTCGAGGAAGCTCGCAACAGAGATCATAAAATGTACGAAATTCCGCTGCACTTTTTCATAATGCTTACATTTTACGCTACGTACTCCTGCTCACCGTAAAACGAAAACTTATCGCGGCCTGAAATGGTTCCCAGGGAGTTAATGAGCCGACATCGGCATGATCTCACTCAAAACGAGCCATATAAGGCTCCTACGGTTCAAAATTATCATTATGCTAAAATTCTATATTCACTTAGTGAATTTTCGATGAAACTCGGAAGCTATCGTGACATGATAAGTATATACAGTGAAAGCTACATGTTTTTAAATAACAAAGATGGCCTATAGAATTATTTCCTATTAAATTTGCAAATATATTACGATACAAGGAGCCATTGTCAACTTGTAACATTATTATGTCTTGACATGAATTATTGGGTACTACGACTTATCCCAGTACCCAGTAATAACGAAGTTGGCAAACAAGCAGAATGCCCACCTATTGCAATGTGAAATGGCATACATGGTGGGCTTTTGTGACAATATTAAGACACATTGTCACAAGTTCGCAGTAGGTATGTCTAATATAATCACAAATTGGCAACATGCACTGGTGACTTTACTACCCATAAGCTGTAACGGAACACGGTAATGCATGCTGCTGCTTTGCGGTAAAAATAGATAGAGAGACCCGCGCAGACAACATGAAGCAGATTATTGGTCATGAGAAACGCTACCTTTTTTTACAAATGACAGGGAAACTCATTGCCCTTCATCTCACCTGATGGTAAGTGATGATAACTCCGAAATTGGAAGCGAGCTTCACCTGGAATCCTTAACAGCTGAGGAACTGACTATTCCACCTCTAATTGTCGAAACTCACTAATGTTATTTTAAGTTAGTTAACTTATTGACATTAGCCAGGCGGGCCAAAAGCCCTACCACTAACCTAAAACTAATTAGTCGAACTAACTCTATCAACATATTATTAATACAATCATCAATTCATCATACGATGAATATAAATATGTACTCTATATAAGTTGTGATCTGAGTAAGGGTGTGAGCTTTGAAGTGCTATTTTTTTATAGAATTACGTGACCTTTCCGTCCTTCAAGCTAAAACATGTCTAAAATAAACTGAAAAAACATGATGGTAGTATATACCGAAGTTTAAAGCAAAAATATCACGGCTAAGCTAGCTCTAATAGCATAACCGTATTGGTGATTAGCGTGTAAAATATTTTTTTAATTACTTGGGTGAAGTTGCTACTTGCTGAAAATGCGCAATAAATACAACAAATGCGAATTTGCAGCAAATAATTACAGAATGCCTACAGTCTAATTTATGACAGGTGAGATATACGGCCGGTTGCACCAAATTTACGTTATACGTTTTCGTAAAAAGTAATAACTTAATACCTAAAAATGGGTCGTTTCACTATTAAATATAATGATTCGCGCCGTACATTTAACCTTTTTAGACGTAAAGGATAAAATAAAACTACAATTGAAACTAGATTATGGTGTAATTCTTACGTTTTTATATTGTTACTTTTACGAACTCGTAAAACGTAAATTTGGTGCAACCGGTCGATAGTGTTGATTGATCTCACAAACAATGAATACCTATAGTCATTCCAATTGTAAACAAGCATTATTCTCATTTCTGTTTAAAATAAGATTTAAACACTAAAGGCGTTATAAATACGGGTAATAATAATAATTGTATCTCATACATCATTTATATTAGCAATTGGTTAAATGTTTAATACTGTTAAATAATTTAAAAAATCTGCCTCCTTTCCTCTGTTCACGGCACAAAGCAATCTTATCTTTAGCTCCATGTTTTAGGGAAGAATAAATGAGCCGACGGCGACGCGATAATGTTAAGACGGAGTGCTTACCTCCACCTACTGTTTCACGTTAAACCAGAGATAAGCTTTATTAACAGATCATATAAAATTAGTGTCCCTACAAAATCTCTATAAAATGTTTATTAAAATGTAATAGATCCATATTTTTCATGAACAGCGCAGAAAGCTGGTCGATGACGCTTAGATTGTGAAACAAACTTATTTTACTTTCTTTTGTTTCCTTACTTATGGCCAGTTTCACTCGTTTGCTAATGAAATCGTTGATAGCTTATTAGGGACTTGACTGTAACTATACAAACTTTATCAGGCACTGGTGAAACTAGAATTAATTTCGTTTTATCTTTGTACTTTTGTACTTGTACTTTTAAGTAATCTCGTTCTTTGGTATAGTAAGTATGAGAAATAAAGAAAGTAAAAGTACAGTACAGTAATAACACTATTTTCTCCTTGTACTTGACAAGTATTTCTTCAACTTACCAGAGGGAGACTCTATAGTGGCAGAAATAGGTAAGATATCTTATCTATTTCTGCCATCATAGAGCGGCAGCGGTGCATGCATTGAGGCGTTCCTGTTTGAATCATAAGACAGGCAGTGAAATTACTGGGTACTGTGACTTG
The DNA here is from genome assembly GCA_963935595.1 of Schoenobius gigantellus. Lineage (NCBI taxonomy): Eukaryota > Metazoa > Arthropoda > Insecta > Lepidoptera > Crambidae > Schoenobius > Schoenobius gigantellus. Next base: position 35,438,641 of record OZ012543.1, read on the forward strand.
ACATCCTATATTACAAGTTGGTAACATACATGTACAGGTTACGGGAGGTAATCTTTGGGTGGGATAAATCTTACGGGAGCTACACTATAGGCAATTGTAGCAACTTACCATCGGGTGGGCAGCCTGCTTGTTTGCCAATGTTGTTATTAAAGTAAAGGTTTTTATATACCTTTGGCCTTCTTCCTGAATCTAATCATAATATATTTGACGAGTTTTTGATATTTAGACCTTGGACAAAGAGATCGATCGCTTGGTCAAGATCTGCTGACGAGAAACAAAGTAGAAAAACAAGCAACACAGAGAAGATGGTACAGTCATTACATTCCGAACTGAGGTTATGATCGTGAGGCAGGGTGAATTTGTATCGTCCAAGCTGTTCACAGCTGCACCAAAACCTCCGGAGGTTGTATTCAAGCTATTGGATTGTAGAGGATTCCTCATCAATATAAATGGCGAGTGCATGACTCACCTTTGTTTTGCTGATGATATCGCAGTCATAGCTGAGACCGTGGAAGACTTGAGCACAATGCTCGAAGACCCCAATAAAGATTTCCAACAAGTAGGTCTTAAAATAAACATGGACAAGACAGAAACGATGTCGAACTTTCATGTCCCCGTGCCTCCTTTGTAGATTGGAGGCTGTACACTGGAAGCTATTGACGAATATATTTACCTGGGGGAAGCTCATAGTCCAGCTCGGTAAGTCCAACTTCGAGAAAGAGGTGAACCGACGAATCCAACTCAGCTAAGTAGCGTTCGGGAAGCATATACCACAGTGTCTCAAAATCTATAGTCTGTTTGTAATGTCCAAATAACAAGTTTTTACTAATTAGGTATGAATGTATATCGGGTACCAATAACAAAAACACAATTTAAAACACACGAGGTGGACCGAAGATCTAGTGAAGGTCGCGGGAAGCCACTGAATGCAGAAAGCCACTGGATGTGGAAGCACAGGACTGTTCGGTTTGAATATCCTTTGCGGAAGCCGTTATCCAACAGAGGGCGCCTCTTGACTAAACTGATGATGATGATGTAGGGTAGTTAACCTATTCATTGCTACGGTGCAACTAGCCGCTAGTTTGAAGACTGTTAATTGTGATTTCTGATAAGTATTTTTAACTGACTTCAAAAAAGGAGGTTCTCAGTTTGACCTGTATGTTTGTATGTGGGTAGGCTTGGCACTCTGCCGAGACACACGCTCGCTGTCTAGCCAACGGCGGGTACGGTGCGGTTACGCATTTCCCCCCGAAAAAAAATGTATGTTTGTCCGCGATTATCTTGCGTTTGGCTGAATCGATTCTGATGCGGTTTACAGAAAAGTTTGTTACATTAAGGAGGTTTTGGTTTTTCAAATTAACTAAAAAGATTAAGACTAAAAATATATAATTATTTATATAATAAAAAGTACCCTCAGAGCAAGAAAAGCATAAGATAAAAATGTTAACTTTACAGGAGAGCAAAAAAACTGTTTAAATATCTATAAAAAAAATTCCAAACAAGATATGAAGCTGATTTTTACATAAATAAATTGATAAAAATTTAATGCAGGTTATCACAAATTTTTATTAATGTAAACATTTATAATTATTGAAATAAATTAAGTTTAAATTTTTACGCTACTTTTTCGAATAAGTTAAAAAAAGGATTTCCCAATCATTAGTCTTTATGTTCCTTTTCCGCTAAAAATGTAATACCTAATTAAAGTAAAATCTATTACAGTTTTTTTACTCTACAATTGTGGACAGAGTAAATGGCATTACTGCGTTTTTGCCTTTAATTTTTTTTTGTTTTGACTTCGTATCCCTAATTTATGACTTTATTATCTTCGTAAATTATTGACATTCATTCTAGTAAACAATATAACCATGTTTTATTATTTGTCCCAGAAATATATTTTTTGTGTATCTGTAGTTGTTTTGTAGTGATATATTTTTTTGGCACAGCAAAAAAAGTCATAAAGATTTTGTTATCATTTCTTTTCTTAATTATCAACATTATAACAAATATTATGAAATTCAAAGATTGTACTCTGTTCTACAAAATTTTCAATACAATAACGATAATTATAGCTTCCATAAAAAAATCAAGAAAAATCGTCAAACAATATAATAAAAAATTAACAGCTGTTTAAAAATGAAACTTTATCTTCATTACTTGTAATCATTTTCTTATTAAGATGATGATGAAAATTCAATCGAAAGAATGTAGGAAAATATTTTAATGAAATACCTAATAATTATTATTTGTGATAAAATTAAAAATCAATCTTAAAAAAATAGTCAAAAGAAAACCGCTGTTAAAAAAACTCTTATACTTCTACTAATAATGTAACTCTTAATTCTCAAACTTAATTTTCCATAAAATCTACTAATACTTTTTTAGAAATTCACAAGTAATCTTTTTTAACCTCTTTATCTTTTGCTTCAATAAGTTATTTAATACGAGTCAATTAAACACATTTTACAAAGACACGAACAGAAAATAACAATTATTTTAACCTTAAGTTTACAATATATTATTGCAGTTCTTTATCATCATCACAGAAGAATTACCCTTTAATAGTAACTACGTAATTATTTAGTTTTAAGCTAGAAGCCTTATGAAAGTTTAGAAACCTTATGAAAACCTTATATTTGCCTGACATAATGTAAAATTATCTGTCTTCCTATCACAATGGGAAAGGTTAATCTTTATCTGAAGAAGCAAAAGCTTGTAAATTGTAAAAAAAATATTTTATTTCCATTTGTATCTTGCAACCAATTTTTAATAGACGCTACTTGAGTTTTAAAATTGTAAAAATCTGCCTGTGACATTTCATTAATTATAAATTTATTGTGAACTTTAAAGTTCATAATTATTTCATACTAGCTGACCCGGCGTACTTTGTATCGCCATGTTCTTTAACTAAATTACAAATGTTTGTTTAAATTATTGTATTTTTTATATTATACAAACCTTGTCCTAACAGTAACGAATACATAAAACCAAGAATCACGCAATTTGGTGCAGTCGTTCGAAAGTTATGGGCGTACATACATTTCGAAGATCCATTTTTATTTATAGATAGATAACTGGTCAGGTGTGTAAATTTGTTTTGTTCTTCATATTTTTTTCTACACAAGCATGCATAGAGTCACCCTCGTTCTGCGTATGGCCAGTTTGTAAAACTCTATGAACAATTTCTATGTTTGAAGTTCGTGATACGTATAGGTACATAGTAAAAACAAATCTATTTCTGTTCTGACCAGAACAGTTGTCCGAATATAATGAAAGAGATGTAAGGCCTCTGTCAGCTTCTGCTTTATAAAAATTAAATAAGCAACTGCTTATTTCCCCTTGGGGATATCCTTTAACCACTTTTGCTCTAACGATGTTATTCCCCACTATCTGAACTGCCTTCTTGCTTATCAGCTCGGTGATCCATTTTATTACTGCTGGTTCTATATCGTACTTTTGAAGGGCGTGGTTAATGCCATTGTGCATTGTTTTGTCGAAGGCCCCTTCTATGTCTATGAAGGCACCTAGGGTTGAGGATTGGTTGTGTAGTCTTCTTTCCCTAGTTTAGGTATGAATACTACCTTCGCCTCTCTCCATTGTTTGGGAATATATTTGAAGGCTATGCAAGCCTTAAATATAGGTTCGTGTTTTATTACTAAGTTAGGCTGCCATTGTAGCAGCGCTGGGAATATTCCATCCAGTCCTGCGGATTTAAAGGGTTTGAAGCTCTTTATAGCGTTCTCTATTTTATCCGCAGTTACTACTTTGCAGGCAGCCTCCCATTCTTCGGTTGACGGGGTGCTGTAGTGCTCGTCGGACCATTCCAGGTGTGACGCGATTTGACAATCGGGAAAGTGTGTTTCCAGCATTACCGCACTGGTTTCTTCTTCAGATTTAGTATAAGTGCCATTGACTTTTTTGATGTTGCCAAGGAGGTCTGTGTTTCCCTTGGACAATACTTTCTTTATTCTGGCGGCTTGGTTTGTTGAGTTTATGCTGCTGCAGAAGTTTTGCCAGGCTTCCGTTCTCTGGAATCTGATCCTCTTCTTGTAGTGTCTCTGCGCATCGTTGTCCCAGTCATCGGGAGTTCTTGTATTTTTTGCTCTAATGAAGAGTGCCCTAAGTTTTTTTTCCGCAGCCTTTCAAGTTCTGGCCCCCACCAGAGATTCTTTTCTTTTGTTGAGGTCTTTTGGTATAGACATCGGGCATGCTAACTCGTAACTTCTGACTATTGCTGAAGTGAGGAGTTGTACTTTTTCTTCAATATTGTTCGTGCAAGGTGTTTCGCCGCTGCCATGCGTTTCGTCTAGTGCTTTTGTTATGTGTTAGTGTATCTTGCTATGTTTGTTTTACGGGGGTTGCGATAAGGAGCAGGGTCTGGTAATTCATAGAGCAATTGAAAACACACTCGACGGTGGTCCGCGAAGGATGGTTCGCTCGATACATGATCAGGTTCGCCGCCGTGTGTGTTGCCAAAGTAATGTCAATGATGGTTTGATACCTAGAGCTTACAAAGGTTGGTTCTGTGCCTTTGTTCATGATATTTAGGTTTGATTGGAATAGGTATTCGGTAGCGTATACTAACACTATGTATTACCTTGACTTCACAGCAAACACTGCAGTGCAGCGCGAGCGCGCGGGTGGAGAGAGCGCGATTACCACGCCCTTTCCCTCGTCCCGCACCGACGTACTCACTATTACTCAGAATTTAAAAGAAATAACCAAACGTAACAATATTTACTTATAGTTCCTACATTTCTTTCCAAGGCAAGAACGCAGTAATCGTTACTGCTCAAGAAAAAATAAAAATTTAGGTAAATAAAACTGTTTATGGATAACTAAAAAATTTTTGAATGTATGAATAAACAACATTATCGTGCATAACTGTGAAATGAAAAATAAAAAAAAATGCATAAAGTCTATTAAAACTGTTACTTTACTTCGAGAATAAATTAAGGTACACATAAGTATCATATAAGTCTTTATGTTTTGATCATTGTAAATAATTTGGCGTAAGTCAATGTATTCTTTTTATTCCCAATAAAAAAATCTCTGAAGTCTAACAACGTATTTTAGTATTTCTTGAATAAAATCACCAAGATTAATGATAAAAATACCAAATAAATTCACCATACGTAGTTTGAGTTGCTCTTTTCAATGCATGTATTACCTAAAATTCAACGTAAGAACACTTATGCCTTTCTTGAACTGATGGTACGATATCACAGTTTTATATTGAAGTTAATTATATTGAAGATGCCAAGCAGTGATCGCATGGAAAGTCTTAAAAAATATTAGAACGATTAAGTACTTAGTTAAAATTTGGCACCATTTTTTTTTTCAATATAAAACTGTGATTTTACTTGTATTCTTATATTATTATGACTTTTTGGTGTTATTCAAGTCGGTTTTATTATTGTAAATTTTTTTGGGTTGAATTTTCAATATATTTACAAAACATTCTATTTTTCTGTGTAAAAAGCCATTTAAAATTTGTGCTAAATATAACAATAAATATATTTTCGTGACATTTTAATAGTCGTGTAGCGTATACATTCCGATACTTACTGCGTAAAACGCAAAGCTGTAAGACTTTGCTTTCATCGCGGGTAATGAGGCGACATTGTCACGATAGCTTTGAAGTACTTAGCTTCATCTGTAAACGGTCGTATTTAACCAAGCAATAACAATATTTTTCTCAACAATTGAAGTACTTAGAATTATATTGGCTATAGAGTGAACTGTAAAAGTTTTCTAAAATCACTATGGTCACCAATTAATGACACGTTTCTATATACCTACTTATTCTATCAAAAAAAGGCAAAGTAGGTAGCTTATGATGAATCACTCATGGGCATACACAACCTGATTAATAGATACTTCCCAGCAGAGGATGAAGTCCTTTTTTTATAATTTACTTATAAGTACATATACACTTTTTTGGAATATGACTTCAATTACCAATACTTATAAGATTAGTTATTAAATTTTATTTAAAAAAAGAAATAAGTAAGAGAACATTCAAAAACTGTACAAGAAACAAGAGTCCATTTACGAAAAAGTTGATGTATTGCATCGTTTGCAGAAGTTATATGATGACAAAAAATTCAAATAGACGTGAAGTGCGGGCCGCGCTGATAGGCGCTCGTTTGAACTTGATGAATATGAGTCTAGGATTAGCCCTTACAATATGAGGACGATTTCACAAATGTCAAGGGTGAGCGTCAAGGGTCTAGCGTGATGAATGTTTGACTTAAGTCAAAGTTACTAAAGATTAATAAAGATACTATGCCGAGATGACAATACGCATAAAGCTACTTAACGATGACTTTCAATATAAATATGATTACAATGAAATGTCCAGCAGTAGGCGTCTCTTGGCTGAAATGATCATGATGATGATGATGATGAATGAAATGTAATCAATTAAATCTCGCCTTTAATCATGATGTTACGTACGACTCCGATGGGTGACCAAAATCCAATACATTTTGTACCCATCTTGTACATATCATTACATTTTTTATATTACCGCCGCTATCTATACTATACACAGCTAATGATCAAAATCTATAAGGATAATGTATTTTTTTATACTTCTAAACTGACAATCAAGAGCACGCCTACCTAATGATATATAAACGGTTACCGCAGCCTTTGGACGCTGGTATATGCGGTATCGCATATCCTTTAGAACGCCTATGACGCTGTGGTCTCGGCACTGGCCTTCTGATCGGTCCGGGGTTCTTCGGTTGTTTTTCGGTTTCATAATTATGTACATTTGTCTGACGCTTCTACGGTGAAGGAAAACATCGTGAGGCAACCTGCATACATCTTCGAAGAAATTCAAAGTTGTTTGTGAAGTTGACCAGTCCGCACTGGGCCAGCATGGTTGACTAAGGCCTAAACACCTTAACTTAGGGTAGGCTCGAGTTCTTTGGTGAGAACGTACAGGAACTGTGGTGATAATATCCTTTAGAAACTTTTAATAATCATCTTGAAGAAACCCATGCTATATAATCTCTCAAGAAAATCTCGGAAATTAATTACCTTTGCTTGCGATATAATCATTAGGTGTCACATTCTCATGATTCAATTCAATTAATATCTGTGTTATTGAATTTCCTCAAAAAATAAAGCGCTTAATAGGTAGATTATTGCACCGAGCACAATAGTACATTGTTACCCCAGGACTAAATAAGTCTTTAACCCGAGGTAAACACTGTGCTTTTCATTAAGAATACAAGGAAAGTAAAAATAAAACAATGAATTAGCTAAAGAAAAAACGTGTAAATTTTATTTTACATAAATCAACAACTTCTGCATTAGCCCTCTTTCTCTTATAAAATCAGGCGTAAACTCCATATTTGAATCAGATGAACTCATTGTGTTAATTATTTACACACTGTTATACAAATATAATTAACAGTTAATACAAATCTTTGCTATACGGAAGTATTAACAAAACTCTTCAAATGGAAAAAACAAATGAAGTTCGCATTGCCGCTTTCTCGCTTATTATGTTTTTTTTTTCTGTGGTCGGCCACCTATTCAGCCATTATTTTTCATTTTCATAATACAAAAAATGGTAAATATTTTGCCTAAATCTATGTTATTTTAAAGAAATAGTTGAAAATAAATTATAATAAAATCATTTGAATAATATATTCTTTAAATACTTAACATTATGTTATTTCTATTTAACACCGTGCTGTAATTGAGTGGCTGCACGGCTGTATAGAATTTCGGAACAAGGTTCAATCAAAATGTGAAAAAAAGAACTAATTTCTTTTTAAAATTTGACAGCAGCTGTCATTTGAAAGTGATTCTCCCTAGGGCTGAAAAGTATAATACGTCAAATCTTAAACTTCTATTTTCATTTTTTGACGTGAGTTTTTTTATCTACTATTCCTATAGGTAATAATTGAGAAAAAAGCAGATTATGCACCTCGCCGTGATAATATACTTTTCATTACTCATACTCTGAAAGTAGGTCTGAAGTTGCCTGGGAAGCGGGTTGAAAGTAATTCTTTTCAGCCCTAGGGAGAATCGTTTTCAACTGACAGCTGTCTAATTATACAAAAAACTAGTTCTTTTTAGGGTTCCGTAGCCAAATGGCAAAAACGGAACCCTTATAGATTCGTCATGTCTGTTCGTATGTCACAGCCACTTTTCTCCGAAACTATAAGAACTACACTGTTGAAACTTGGTAAGTAGATGTATTCTGTGAACCGCATTGAGATTTTCACACAAAAATAAAAAAAGCAATAAATTTTGGGGGTATATACATAGAACTGAAAGTCAAAAAATTTTTTTTTCATTATCTATGGGTATCTATGGATAGGTCTTCGAAAATCATATTGAGGTTTTTAATATCATTTTTTTCTAAACTGAATAGTTTGTGCGAGAGACACGTCCAAAGTGGTAAAATGAGTGTGTCCCCCCCTGTAACTTCTAAAATAAGAGAATGATAAAACTAAAAAAAAAAATATGATGTACATTACCATGCAAACTTCCACCGAAAATTGGGTTGAACGAGATCTAGTAAGTAGTTTTTTTCATACGTCATAAATCCTACGGAACCATTTATGGGCGAGTCCGACTCGCGCTTGGCCGGTTTTTTTCATATTTCTATCGAAATATATTCCAACTTTCTATAGAGCCACTCAAATACAGCGCTTAAATTTAAATAACATAAAATTAAGTGTTAATTAAAGAATATATATTTTTAAATGACTTTATTATTATTTACTTTCAACTATTTCTTTAAAATAACGTTGATTTGGGCAAAATATTTAACATTTTTTCAATGATGGAAATTAAAATAATGGCTGAATAGCTGGCCGGCTACAGAAAAAGAAAACAATATAGGCGGGAAAGCGGCAATCCGATCTTCATTTGGTTTTTCGAGTTGTAGAGTTTTGTTTATACTTCCGTGTAGCAGAGATTTGTATTAACACAATGAGTTCATAGGATTCACATTCAGATATGGATTTAACACCTAATTTCATAAGAGAAGAGGCTAAAGCAGAAGTTGTTGATTTATGTAAACATTGATTTATGTAAAGTAAAATTCACTCATTTTTTCTTTAGCTAATTCATTTTTTTATTTTTACTTTCCTTGTATTCGTAACTAAAAGCACAGTGTTTACCTCGGATTAAAGACTTATTTCGTGCCGAGACGGGGTTCGGCGCCCGAGTGAAGTATGGGCGCCAAACCCTGTCTCGGGACTTAATAAGTTACTTTCACCCCTAGGGTAACAATGTACTTGTCGTCCTGCTTTGCTCGCCACACATCTTGAGAGAGATCCCAGCCCCTCTAGACGAGATGCATTTCGATAATCGCTATCGTAATCGCTAGAAGGAAAATGTATGCGATTTGACATAGGCCCTCACTTAGATTTCGAGAGCAATTGTCAAATCTCATACATTATCCGCTTAGCGATTACGATAGCGATTATCAAAAGACATCTTGTCTAGGGGGGCTGGGAAGTCCCAGCTTGTTTTATAGCACTGGGACCTATCTCAGGAGCGTTAGTTTAACGGACTAGGCCTTCCTTGTACCAAATGGACATTCCAAGGTGGCGAAAGTTCGGAGAGAAGATGAGCTGAGTTAGCCAGAACACCAGTGATCAGTCATTGGTGTGATCGGAGTCTTCTTGCATACCCAATTAATAATTAATTGGGTATGCAAGAAGATAAAGTTTTTGTGTATAATGTTTTTGTGTGATCTATCCTGGAATATGCTTCTACGGCTTGGAATCCCCAGTATTTGGTGTATATTGAATCTATTGTCATTTAGAATGAAATATACCCCGAATATTGTGCGAATGTAACCACCTCTACAACTGTGAAGAGAGCATCGCGATCAATTCTTTCTTTTCAAAATTATAGATTATTAGCTGACCGTATGCAACTTTGTTTGCATTATAACTAACTTTTCCCGTGGGAAATCTTTTCATGTCAAATTTTTCCCGTAGGAAAATTACCATATGTCCTTCCCCTGGTCTCGATCTATCCCTCTACCAACTTTTATCAAAATCGGTTCAGTAGTTTCGAAGCCTATTCAATACAAACAAACAAACAATCAAATCTTTCCTCTTTATAATATTAGATAGTATAGATATAGTATGAAAAATCGAATCTACTAGAAGACTCCATTTGTCATACTATTAAAACATGTTTTAAATGCAAAAGATCTTGTTTGAAGTCCATGATCCATCAACATTTCCTATACCATTCTGTCGCACTGCCTATGCTAAGTATTAAGAACCGCTTTTCTGTAAGATCATGTGACACTGAAAAAAAAATTGATAATATGTATCAAGAATGTGTTACCTTCATTCATGCAACTTATTTATATACGAGCGCACAAAGGTGCATTATTACAGTAATAAAGTATAGTTGGTTGGCCGTAGTAAGATTACTTTTTAATGTCACTATGATGTTTGTGGATTTTATTAAGAACTTGATCACAAGTCGCAAAACTTGATATGATTAATCATTTTATCATAGTAGAATTAACAATTATAAATGTTTACAAAGGTGACGTCACCAAAATTAAATAAGCGTTCAATTATTTCAAGTTGATTGTCATAATCATTTGTGGTTTGTAGTTTTAAAAATGTTGATGATTAATTTTATTATATTTTACTCAAACAAGCAAAATTTTAACTTGATAAGCTACCATTTTTTATAATTATAATGAGTGTTATCAACAATTTGATATTTCTTCCCTTAGTCTCCCTAAGTTCAAAAAGTGTGTTGGTAACTATCGTTCCCCAGCTGTCAATGTTACTTTACCGTCCTTTGGCTCAATTTAAAATTAAATATTATGCTGTTATAGCTACGGGTTATAGCGTATAGTGCGCTTGTGTCACACATATTATTATCATGTACGTCGATTTCTTCTTAGCATTTCTACACTGACCTTCAAAAGTAAATACTACACTTTTAAAATTTAATTTTTCCCTAAACTACAAAAGATAAAGTATTCAAACAAAAAACTTTTGCAGCTCATTTCGTCAGGTTTCTCGGAAGTCATAGTTTTTTATACATTAGTCTTTTTAATACTTTTTATTTTGAAAATATATTTAGCCTACTTTAAAAGTTATTGCAATTTTAAAAGTGTGGTACTTACTTTTGAAGGTCAGTGTATTTAGGAGGAATTTGTTGTAATTTAGTGTTTGCACAATTGTTTTGTATTAATTTTTAGTGGACACTATATTGGGATATGTACCAACCGACTATTTTGTATTCTTATGCCCTATATCATTATCTTTGTCTCCCTTTCCCAATAAAATATAAAATGTATGTGTGATAACAACAAATTGAACGTCACAACAATTGAAGAAATAAAGCTCAAAATAAACTTCTTATATTATCTCATCTGCAATGGATGCCAAGCGCAAACGTCGAGCAATTTATACACGGTCTGTAAGTTAACAGATACCTTACTAAGTATATTTTCTAATAAAAATGGTAATGTTACAGTCCTTACATTTCCATGCTACCAACTTATAAAAAGAGCGGGGAAAAATACTTGTTTACCTATGTCTTTGAACCCGCAAAATGTTTCACGTCGAATATAACAGCAGCGTCAAAGGGAATTCTGCTTTCCTTAAGATTTTTCTGTATACTATATCAATAAGTACTGCAGTGCGTAAATGAAATTTGAGGATAGAAGAATGCAATTAATGCATTTTACACGATGGCCATAATAAATTTTGTTTGGACGTATTTTACAAATAGTAAATTTACAGCGCAAAAGAAACTTCATTTCATTAATCAACAGTTGGGTCATGCTCTTTTTAAGAACAAAGGCAACGTCGTCGAGGCGAATTTCTGGATCAAAGTAACCTGACATTTTTGTTTTCACTTAGATACAGACATCTAATTAAAGGCAAGAAAAATACTTTAAGTCAATTAATTCGGACGAATGAAAAGAAGCTGAGAATCCAAAGTCGCCGGAAACGTATTTTTTTGGTCTTTTGATTTTCGCCGATAGAATTGGCTAGTCCCTCCAATGGACAAAAAACATATAATTAGTTTCATGACTCGTTGAAGACTAGCGAAAAAGTAATTAATATTTTAAAAATTAAAGCGTGATGAATCGATTTTTTGTTATATACTTATGTATGGTTATATAGCTACTTATGTATGGTGTTTGGTGTGTACATACTAAACAACATCACGCATCGTTAATAGGTTTGCACTCGTTCGCAAAGTCACTGTTAATGAGATACATTTGTATTTCGCTGGCCTGCTGGGCAAATCAATCGTCATCTCAACCGTCAACCATTCGTCAAATTCACCACCAATTGATGTGGCGCGCCTGCAATTGCTTCGACTGGTATCGACTCCTAAGAACACATAAATTGGACGGTTTAGGCCCATTCTAAAACACACGCCTGTGCACGGAACAGGTGTCCACTCCGGACATCCGACGCGAGCATGTGGGGACCCGCGGCGCGTACACAGGCTCCTCATTCATATAACGTAGCCAGTACAATTTGGGCTTCAAACGTAGGCATACAGTTGTGTCGGATAGACTACCATGAATTACTTGCAAATTTTATGACAATAAATAAATCTGCAACTAAATTTCGAGAGCTCTATCCTAAGGTGCATCCACATTTGTAGCAGTTCGGTGTGGTGTATCGTATCGAGTATTTTAATCTTAGGTGTATCGTATCAAGTATTTAAATCTTAACTATGGAAGGCCATTTTTACCGTATCATATCACTAGCCATATTGTGTCAAATATCACGTCCATACTTAACTAATATTATATCGTGCCAGCATATTGACATTGATCGTTCTAAATGAGGACGCTACAACATTTCCTCAGATCTATACTTACTAATATTATAAAGCTGAAAAGTTTGTTTGATTGTTTGTTTGTTTATTTGGTTGAACGCACTAATCTCAGGTGGTTCCTGAGATTAGTGCGTTCAACCAAATAAACAAACAAACAATCAAACAAACTTTTCATATTGAAAAAATATTTTTGTGTTGGATAGTCCATTTATCGAGGAAGGCTTTAGGCTATACAACATCACGCTGCGATTAATAGAAGCTGAGTATCAATGAAAAATATCAACGGAAAAAAATGTATGGCGAAACGTAGTTCGCTGGTACAGCTAGTCCTCATATATTTGCCTATTCTGATGATATGCGTTCAAAACATTATTCATCGTGCTATTATAATTATTGTCATTGTAATTATTGTGCTATTGGTATTATTAGTGAGAATAGGCACGATTTTAAAATAGCATCCTTATAAGTTTGCTTTAAAACTACACTGCTGAAATTCTTTACTTTTCAATGGATCGACTGCAACGAGCAGTCTCAACCACACGTCGCTAGGCTAGGCGAATGCTGGCGACGAGCAAGGTTGCACGCGATATACCTGTAATTTCTGAGATTCTGAGCGCTTGCATACCTATAACACAGATAATATAATACTACAGTACCTACACTACCTATAATAAGCGATAAGCCTATATACAACGTTATTTTTGTATGCACAAAACTTCAAAGTAGTTTGTTGAGAATCAGTATCCAAATCGATTGCAAATGGTAAGTGCTTCATACATCAGAAGGAGCGTGTCTCTCCAAACACAGGTTTTCAACTTAAATGGGGGGTCCCACGCCTTTAATTATAATGATTTTTTTTTGTAATCAATAAAGGATATTTTGATTTTTTTTTGTCTCAAATTTTATTGATTTTTATTTAGTCCCTATACTGTAAAAGAGCTGATGGCAGGCGGTGGATGCGTGGCGTTTACATCATTGATTTACTACTAGTAATTCAATGGTTTACATGCATTGACTGCTTAAGGGACGTTCCAGATAAATACCGATTTGCAATATTTTCAACATTTATAGCATCAACGCGTTTCATTAGCTTTTGGTGTTAACATTTCCTGCTAGTTTCGTGTGTTCCATTTAAACATTATTGCCACGAAAAGTTAGCATCAAATACCCAGGCTAATAGATGGGTTCTCGATACCACTTTTTAGACACCTTTGAAATTTTATTTTTGAAATCATTTTTTCATGAATCAAAAACATTTTTCAGAGGATTTAAAAATAAATTGAAAGAAATGTATGGTTTTAGCCGATTCTGATTTGCACTGTTTGAAATTTTAAGTGAATGGGAAATTCAGCACGAAAAATCAGTTCCTACCGTTTCATTCGTAACAATTAGCTTGGCTAAAAAAATAAACATTTCTTTAAAGAAACGCAAAACGAGGTAAGCATCAGATGTTAGCACCAGCAAAGTGGTGATTCATATCTGGAACACATCTACAGTGTATGCGCATGTTTCTGTCTCGCTCATAGCTTACTCGCACTCTTCCATGGTGTGTCGCGCCACGCGTGTCCATTAAAGAGCCGGGACAAGGCAATTAAAAAAATCAATATCTTCTTCATCACTCTTTATTTTTTTATATGTAGACAGTATGAACAAAAATATTATACAAGTAGTTATTTCGGTTTTTGTGTATGCAAAAAAACAACGTAAGATTAGCAAGTTGGTGCTGTCTCTACAAAACTGCAACGAAGTAAAGAAGTAGAATAAGGAATTTTAATATTTTATATTCCTTATGAAAGCAATAACTTTGAATAATTCTAATTCTATGTAAAACTTACGCATTAGGCTTACCTTTAAAACAAAATGAATAGGTTATATGATATGAAATTTAAATGTTCCGGTCAGTGTTAATTACAACTAAGTAACGGTGTTTCGCTAGATGGCGAGTTAAATCACAAAATATGAAGATAATTCTTACCTAATTGGGAGCTTGATTGCCTGAATTCAGACTTCGCTTGTAATCGTTAATTAAGGGTAGTTGGGCTTTTCTGTATTCTGTTATCTAAGCATAAGTAATTAGAAGCATATACTACTGACTTGACCTGCGGACGGTGGTGGATTTTGCTATATTAACCTTGCTGGGGTGACCGATCACCCCACTATCCTTTTGGGATTTTGTTTTTTTTTTAACTAGGAACCAGGAACCCAGAACTTTCTGGAAGGGAACCCCCTTTAAAACTATAAAAACAAGCACGATGCTTAATGTGTCCAAGGAAAAAAGGCAAAAAACTTATTTTTTTGTGATATATGTCATTTGCCTATGTGCTACGATCACAGGAAAGATATTTGTGTGAACTGCATTAAATCTTAAATAAATATAGCTACGTGCGCATAAACTTACTAAAATTGACTTTCTTACTTTGATTTGAAACTATATTACCTACTTGTCTCGTTAAAAATAAATTGTGGGGTGATGGGTTACCCCGCCTATCCTTACGTGTATGCAAGAAAAGCCTATCCTGAGGAAGGTTAAGTACTAAAAGTAATTTTTAGCAGAGAAAATTTATCGTATAGATTTGAAACATGTATCCTTATAGGTACTCTAATTCTGCCTAACAAACGGTTTATCAACAAAAAATCACGCCTCAGCTCGTCATTTTAAAAGTATTTTTAATAAGTGAGCACTCTGATATCCAAGCTGACAATAGCAGCAATCATAAACAGAGATATCAACGTTAAATTTAAAATAAATAAAGCTCCGTCCGATCTCCAATAAATGGGATAGGGAGCGAAATGATTACTGCAAAACAGTCATGTTTTTCCATCCCACCGCAGTGGTTTTTAAACAAATTGCTTGTTCAAATATTGACAATAAATTATTATATTTCGTGTTCGTTTTCAGAGCAGCGACCAATATTCATATGCGTGCTGCTCAAAATTCAGTTCAGCTCGCAAGGGGCCGAACATTGAGTAATTATTGTAACAATTTTGTACGAGTGCGAAATATGAACTTTGTATGATTGGAAAATGTATCTTTTTATTTCGTTATCAGAGATTGTCTGAATCGCTGACAATATTATAAAGTAACTCTTGATTATATCAATCTGGGGGTGCCCGGAGTAGACACCACCACGTCGGCGTTTCGCCGAATGATGCTTTGATTGCTGAATCCAAAAACCGATACAGATAATGTTTACCTTGTCTCCGTTCAGTCTGCGTATGTAGCCGGTGGACTTCCTGAGCTAGCTCGAAGGAAGTCGCGGCTCCTGAAGTTCTGCGGTGGATCCACCGGTGGAGACCGGAGCACTACAAATGCCTATTAGGCCACCACGGCTCACACACGCGACGATAATACTTTGCACAACACCAAGCGGGCTTTCGCACCCCGATATTAGGTGCGCCGCGCAAAATACAATTTGTTAGTTAACTTCTATTACATTTTATTTCGGCCCGGACATAACCTCTATCAATGTCATGACATTTGGACCCGACTCGACTGACATGTCACATGCGGCCGGCCGCCAAAAAGGCTCTCACTGCACAGACCACAATGCAGTGTTGCCACTTGCTCATCCTCGAGCGTAAACATCCCCCCGCTCCGGACAGTCCCGGACTGTCCGCCAAATCAGTCTAAGGGGAGGCGAGAAAGAGTAGCGACCGCGCGCTTCAAAACAGAATCCCCAACAAGGACCTCGGCAAACCTGGGCACACCATCAGACCCTAGAGTAAGTTGGACAATGCGTCCGCGACGCCAACGTAAGGGTGGCAGGTTTGGGTCCTTCACTAACACGAGGTCTCCAACCCTCGGTGGGTTTGTCTTATCTGACCACTTAACGCGCTGTTGCAAAATGTGTAAATATTCAAGGTGCCAGCGGCGCCAGAAGCTCTGGGTAAGCTGCTGGAGCAACTCAAACCGCGAAAGGCGTCCTGGATTGATATCTCTATACGGATACTCGGGCAGGGCGTTAAATGGTCTGCCTATCAAGAAATGGCCCGGCGTGAGGGCCTGCAAATCGTTCGCGTCGGTAGACAACGGACATAACGGACGCGAGTTGAGAACCGCCTCAATCTTATGAAACACCGTCGCGAGTTCCTCAAACGTGAGAATAGTCTCCCCAATAACGCGGCGAAGGTGAGTCTTGGCGGCCTTTACAACAGATTCAAAAATCCCTCCCCAGTGAGGGCAAGACGGCGGGAGTATCGCCATGTTACCCCCCTACGGGAGAGTGTGGATCCGATCTCAATATTATTTTTATCTAAAAATTCACAAACTTCTCTTATATGTCAGTGCCCTTGAAGTTCGTCCCACAATCGGACCGAATTAGAGAAGGCAGTCCCCGGCGGGAGACAAATCTGCCTAACGCTGCTAAGAAAGCGTCCATGGTGAGCGCACTCACCACCTCCAAATGAACGGCTTTAGTGGCCAAACAAACAAACACACACAAGTAAGCCTTTTCAGTCTTAGCATTACGGAGTCGCGACGTTTTTATAGTGAACGGTCCCGCGAAATCAGTTCCAACTCCTAAGAAGGTCATTGATTCATTCACACGATCAGCAGGCAAATCACCCATTTGGGGCTGCATCGTCTCGGGGCGTAAACGATAGCAGGGCAGACATCGAAAGATAACAGATCGGATTATTCTTCGCGCTGACAAAATCCAAAACTCCCGTTGGAGGAGTGCGGTCAATGCATTACATCCGGCATGAGCATTCTTCACATGGCGATCAATGATCAACAATCGCACCAATGGTCCGTCCTTGGGGAGCAGCAGGGGATGACGTGATCTATAAGGCAAGTTAGCGTGCCTCAATCGGCCTCCTACACGCAACAATCCCTTATCATCCAGAAAGGGAGTCAAACGCACCAAGGGTCCCTTTAATTTGGATGTCCCGGTACGGAAAATCTTAAGTTCCGGTTCAAACGCTCTAGACTGGGTCATACGCACCCAATGCAAAAGAGCATCTTGGCGCTCCTGCGGAGAGAGGACCGGACACAAATCTTTGTCCTGAGGCCGTCGACAATTTCGAATAAATCTTCTTATCCAAGCGGTCACGCCGAGCAACTTGTCCAGAGAACTGTAGCGGTCTAATAAAAATTCCCGCTCTGGTGCCGCCATAGTCTCGACAGCGTGAACACGCAAGCCCGGATTTGGTACCTTCACCACAGCTGGTGTGGAAGGCCAAGACGGCTGTAACAACCATTCGGGACCCCACCACAGAGTGTGGTCAATAAGCTGAGGGGCTTCGCTGCCACGTGATGCACAGTCAGCAGGGATCTCTGGGATCCTCCCTCCATAATATGAGCTGATATCGTCTATCGTCCGGGTGAATCACAGTCTGCCGAAACATCATCCGGATATCGGTCACAAAGACGACGGCATGGCGACGGAAGTTGGTCAATACATCACCCACCTCGTGGTGCAACTTCGGTCCAGCATGCAGACATTGATTCAGCGAAACTCCGGTAGACGTGGGAGCTGACCCATCAAAAACAACGCGTATCTTCCCGGTGGAAGGTTTTAAAACCGCGTGGTGAGGAAGAAAATTATGTTCCTCGTTTCGCCAGTCCAGTCGCGAGACCGACATGTGCCCCAGTTGCTCATATTCTCGCATGAAGTCGACATACTTCTGTTTGAAGTCGGAGTTCCTACTCATACGACGCTCCATGGACAGCAGTCGCTTCTCGGCCAACGGCCGGGAGCTGCCAAGTGAGGGGCGAACTGACAAAAAGGGCAAACGAGTGATCAGCCGTCCCGAGTGAAGGCGACCTGTATTGTTCTGGTAGAACAACTCACACTCCTCGTCCAAGGGGTTCACTCGCTTCACGGTAGGGGGCTCTTCCACCTCCCAAAACCGTTGAAGGACATCCGATAAGGTGGAGCTAACAGTTATGTAACTGTCCACCGATGGAGATGGTGGGTTATGCCTAACTGGTCCCATCACTACAAACCCAAGCGATGTAGATAAGGCTACCAGCCCACCCTTCTGTAACTCTCTCCTCTTCCCACAATACACGCGGCCTAGAACATCGGCACCGAGCAATAAGTGAATCGGACCGGTTCGGTGGAAGGAAGGGTCAGCCAAGGTCAATCCTGATGTCGCATCAACGACAGCGTGCGAAACGTGCTGTCGCGGAAGCTGACCAACAACCTTCTCAAAAACAATCGCCGTAGCGCCAATTTTGGGCGCTGAAGAGAAGTGGGGGGAAAAGGAGAACAAAACCTGACCGATCGGATCCGGGATCCGCAGGTCTCCGATTCCTCGTACCGATTCAAGGTATGGAGATGTGTTCAAACTCAACTGCCGGACCAGCCAGCTGGAGGCAATGCAACCCTGAGCTCCCGTATCCAAAAGGGCGCGAACTAAAACAAAGGTGCCCCTCGGGCCCCACACCTGTACGGAGGCTGTTGGTAACAGCACCTGCTCCTGTGGGGGGGTTGCAGCCGACAGTTGGTTTAATGAAAATCCTCCCGCATTCCCCGCAACGGGGGGGAAGGGGGGTTCAAGGAAAAATGCGTGCGCGGCGGAGGAATAGGGCGCTCAAGGCGCTCGAGCGGGTCCCAATCCGGCACGTACACACCCCGACCAAAGCTGCATCGGGGGGCCGGGCGGTGCCCATGATGGGCGAAGGTTGGGGGAGCCCGTGATAAACGAGGTCTCTCCATCATAGGGGGAGAGAAGCGTATCGGCTCCCGGCGTGGCTCCCTAATAACCGCGGCCCAATCCCGCGGTGGCGCCTCAGAAGCGGCGCGTCGATCCCCCCCGCCCGTAGGGGGGGTGGAGCGCCCAATCCTCTCACGGGAGGGGGGGCGCCTGTCCAATCTCCGCGGAGGGGTGGCACGCCCCTCCGATCTCCTCGGAGATGTGGGTGACCTACGAGGGCCCCCGCCCGTGTGCGAGTTCCTCTCTCTCACCACCTCACGAGTGTCTTTATTATTAAAGCACAAGAGGGGGTGATGGGCCCCTCCACAACAGTGGCAATCTCGTGGGTGGGGGCAAGCCGATGCCATATGAGCCCCCAGGCAGCGGTAGCACCAATTCCGCTGCTTGGCCATATTCCTACGCCCCTCGGTGCGTAGGCCAACAAATTTGGGACAGGCCGGCAAACGATGGCCATCCCGCTTGCAACACTTGCAAGGCATCGGCCTCTCCCCATGTGGAGAGTTCTGCCGCACTGCAGTATACTGCTTGTACGGGCGGCGCTCTCTCCGTGGCGCTGCCCGGGTCGCCTCATAGCGGCCTGTACTCGGTCCCGGTATAGGAACCAGATCCAAGTGGTCGGTCATCCGACACTCATCCTCCAAAAATCTGAGGAGATCCGAGAAGGGGGGGAGGTACGAGGCACTATTGCCCCCATACCTTTGTTCAAAGCGCCCCTTCATCTCCATGGGAAGCTTATCGAGGATGAGGTGGAGCAAAATAAAGGACCACTGGTCCACCGGTAGATCAAGTCGTTTGAGCGCATTAATAGCGCTTAGCAGCGGGTTCAAAATCTCCTTCCTCAATGAGGAGACCCGCGATACTCGTGGCAGCCCTAAAATGGCAGCCACATGTGTGTCCGCTAGCAAGCGAACATTCTGATACCGGGCGGTCAACAACGCCCTTGCAATCTCATAACTGTCATCGTTGACAGGTAGATGCTGGACAAGCACACCAGCCTCTCCACGTAAGGCAGAGAGCAAATAGGCCAATTTCTGGCTAGGGAACAGGTCGTCCCTCGAGTGAACCAGGCTATCAAAGAGGTTAATGAACCCCATCCAAGAAGCCAGGTTCCCATCAAAGGTTGGGATGTCTAAAGTGGGCAGTCTGCCCAGCAAGCCGGCCGGGGTAGGCTTGACCTCCCCGGGCGTGCACGACTCACCCCTCCGGGCGAATAGGATAGCCTGAGCCTTGTTTATGATCACATCCGCCTGTTCAAAACATTGATCATAATCGGCATTAAATTGCTCGACTGCTCGCAACTCAGCGGCACCCTCGGCTGGGTGGTCGAGCAAATATTGTTGATGAACAACAAAAAGCTGCTCCAATTCCTTCAAGCGAGCAGGTACTCCCTCATGCCGAATTAACAAGGCCTGTTCTCGGTCTGGTCGGTCTACCAAAGCGACGGCACTAGCAAACCATCTCAAAATCTTTTGTGCACCCGCGCGGGCACCACTAAGCGGGCTGACTGGCGGGACCATTTTGCACCAAAATTAATATACACTATAATAATACACGGACAAACAGACCGACAACCGCAGACAATAAAACAGATCGGGAGGAACTTCAAAGGCAGAACAAAATATATAAACAAACCAAAATCAAGTGTAAATGCTAGAATTTAACTAGAACAACAAAGGCATTTAACAATAGAATTTTTCAAACAAATTAAATTCAACTATTAAGTCAATAACTTAACAAACATAATATTCAAAGGCAAACAAAACAAAATCAAATGTAAATGCTAAAACTTAACACAGCAAAATAGTGTATTACAAGTTTACAACAACAGCAAAGTCATTTAGCAGCAAAATTTTTTCAACAAATTAAATTCAAGTATAAGTTTACAACTTAACAAACAAAATATTCAAGGGCAAAACAAAGATATGAAAAAAAAACCCAAAATCAAATATAGGTAAATGCTAGAACTTAACTAGAACAACAAAGGCATTTAACCACAATTTTTCATATACAATGACAATGACAACTATTTAGGGACATCGGTCCACAAATGAGATGGTAGTCGGTTTAAAATCAGCAATCAAAAACCAATTAATATGTATTGCCCATTTGGACAACCAACAAGATTACAATATTAATTGTACAATACTAATCAACCACTCAAATCTAAAAACCACGCTCTGCTACCAAAAGATGGGGGTGCCCGGAGTAGATACCACCACGTCGGCGTTTCGCCGAATGATGCTTTGATTGCTGAATCCAAAAACCGATACAGATAATGTTTACCTTGTCTCCGTTCAGTCTGCGTATGTAGCCGGTGGACTTCCTGAGCTAGCTCGAAGGAAGTCGCGGCTCCTGAAGTTCTGCGGTGGATCCACCGGTGGAGACCGGAGCACTACAAATGCCTATTAGGCCACCACGGCTCACACACGCGACGATAATACTTTGCACAACACCAAGCGGGCTTTCGCACCCCGATATTAGGTGCGCCGCGCAAAACACAATTTGTTAGTTAACTTCTATTACATTTTATTTCGGCCCGGACATAACCTCTATCAATGTCATGACATTTCGACCCGACTCGACTGACATGTCACATGCGGCCGGCCGCCAAAAAGGCTCTCACTGCACAGACCACAATGCAGTGTTGCCACTCGCTCATCCTCGAGCGTAAACACAATCAGTTTCACAATATTTTTGTGCGATCCGTTATAATTATACCTTGTGTTAATCGCACATTTTAAATAGTATGGTGGATAAACGTCTTAGCTGAATGTACCCAGAGCAGAAGGCGCATATCGTCGCTCAGTGGGTCCCACAGGCCGGACGGACAACGTCAAGGGATAGACCGTGAACACACCCCGGACACTACATACAACGTTCGCTAATCAATTACCTATAACTACTACTTAAGCAAGTAACGTTTGTACACGCGCAAATGTGTGCGTGGAATCTAGTAGGGCTGAGTGCGTTGTTATCAATCAAAATAACACGAGAAATGCAGCGACGAATGATCTAATTTAAAAGTATTTTGACCGCAACTCAGTTTGCTGTTCCCTAATATATCTATGAGAAAAATAGGAAAACAGAAAAACCGTACACAAGACGCAATCCAAAATGTGAAGCACTTAGTCAAAAAATATTCTTTCTTCTTTCAGGCTTAGTGACTAATCGAACCTTTAGTTACAAATAAACAGGTGGAGATTCACCACTGTGTGAATTTCAGTAGGTATATGTGAAATACTGCGCCCATAATCCTAACGCCACGGGTATTAGCCTTATTACCGTTATGCAGCAAAAACACGAAATCACTATCGACTAGATGTGTATTGAACCAGACACGCAGTAAGGGTCGTCGATTTATTGTAATGGAAGTGCCCTTGTGTGGTTCCGACACGAATGAAATGTTCATTCGAGAGTGCTAGGAGTAAAACTGAATATGGTGCGATAAAATTATTCTTTCGTAATTTATGTATTTCAAATTTTAATGTTGGTTACACGTAACGTCATTCTCATAACATAAGGATATCATAATTTTTTAACATTTATTATAAATATAAATATCATCATAGATATACCTATCATTTCAGTCACTTGACGCTTACTTCACTCATTACTCAGTATTAAAGTCTATTTATTAACAAAAATATTTGCCTACTTTTTTAAAACTGTAAAGCTGATTTAATTTAATTTTAACCTATAGATTTATTCGAACACTTTTTCGAAAGATAACGTATCTACGTTCCTACGATAAATCAATGTATTTCGTTGAGGTCTTTATATCACCTCTAGCTTTAAAAATAAAAAATACTATGGCGCAAAATGGTGCGGTTATAGATCTATAACCGCACTATTTGCGCTAAAACACACGCGTGTTTTATGAGCTGCTTTATGTATCTGAAACCCGTGAAGTTGGATTTAGAATAACCAACTTACCAACCACTTTACTAGATTTAGAATAACCAAAATTGAATATTAAATTTATATGTGAATGATGTTTCTAATTTAATTTTATATGCGAATTGATGTACGTATTTAATTTATTGTTTGAATATAATAGTTTTCAATTTAATTTTAATAATT
The DNA here is from genome assembly GCA_963935595.1 of Schoenobius gigantellus. NCBI lineage: Eukaryota > Metazoa > Arthropoda > Insecta > Lepidoptera > Crambidae > Schoenobius > Schoenobius gigantellus. Next base: position 35,462,200 of record OZ012543.1, read on the forward strand.
GCTAATTTGGTATTTGTAAATATTTATAAACTAAACTTATTTAATATTTATTAAATTGAAAAGAAATTTTAGAGGGTATCACCCTCTCCCTTTTCAAACTTGCCGTGCCCGACAGGGTCCCGATGAACTGTTTTGAATCACTAATTGTTAACACCTTATGTAACATTGTGGAGTGCAATAAAGTATTGAGTATTGAGTATGTTTTAATGCGCGAGAGGATTATGTTAGACATACCTAATTTAGATGAAAATTTGTCTCTGCCAGGTATTATGCGAAAAACCACTAAGATTTAAGAAAACCAGTGTTTGTTGTCAGAAAAATCAAAAAAATCACATAAAATGAAACTAATGATTTTTTTTAAATTAAAAATAAGTTACATATTTTAAGTTTTGCAGCAAAATAAATTGACAATAAACAGTCCGTCATAAAACTAAACGGATTCCATTCATGAATGACAATCCGTTACTTTGTAAAAACTTTAGCATACAATTTATGTATAATACTTTTTTTACCGACTTAAAATAAAGGAGGAGCTTCTCAACTCTTCGTTCCTTTATTAGGGTTCCGTAGCCAAATGGCAAAAAACGGAACCCATATAGATTCGTCATGTCTGTCTGTCTGTCTGTGTGTCCGTCCGTATGTCAAAGCCACTTTTGTCCGAAACTATAAGAACTACACTGTTGAAACTTGGTAAGTAGATGTATTCTGCGAACCGCATTAAGATTTTTACACAAAAATAGAAAAAAAGCAATAAAGGACATTGCTCTGCGTCCATACATTGTTTTCCCCAACACCAACAGCAGTGAAAAAATGCTTTTCATATAATTAACCATTAGTAAATACTGTACATCCACATCAATTACTACGGACAAGCTTCGAAATCGAATTAAATATGAAAATGAATCAGATTTTGAGGTTAGATGAGGTAACAATTTAATTCGTTAGAGCAATACACATAGTCCATACCTATACAATTATTAAAATAATAATTATTGCAATCAATCTAAGCATGTTATTATAGCCACGTTATAAAGAACAAGAAATCGCGAAATTATAAAGAAAGTCAAAAACACGACGAACTAACAAGCGACAGCGCGTGAGTAGTCAATTGACGAATGTTTTAATTCAATTTACGTTGTAAGTTATGAGAAACTTAATTTATACAAATAAATAAATGTACATACCTACATAAAATCGACTCAATTCTTTTCAGTCGAGCAAAAGGAAACAATAACCATTTCTATATTTTACTTCATTTGGTTTTGTTTCTAAAAGTACTTTAATATATTTTTGATTTGTCCGTCGAATACAAATATTTGTTATGAGTGTTATAAAATTAAATGTAAAAAAACCTTTTTAAAAACAAGCTTTTATTTAAATGCGCTAAAAAGAATTAATAAACTTTTACACTAAAACTTTTACTTATAACGTCATTTCACATTTGAAACAATTTATATAACATAAAAGCTTGTCGCGAGATTTACTTGTGTGTAGTAACTTAAAAGTACTTAAAAGAGTACTTTTAAGTACCTACTCGTATTTACTTTGAAAATTGTAATGTATAAAATTATTCACATCAAATTATTTAATTTACTTGTTTATCTACAAAAGTAAATCTCGCGACAAGCTTTTATGTCATATAAATTGTGTCAAATGTGAAATGACGCTATAAGTAAAAGTTTTAGTGTAAAAGTTTATTAATTCTTTTTAGGGCATTTAAATAAAAGCTTGTTTTTAAAAAGGTTTTTTTACATTTAATTTATTTTTTAATTATCACTGGACACGTTTCTCAGTCTGTTCATCTCATTCAACACATCATTGTTGCAAGGTCGTTTGCCGGAACGTCTATACAGAATTTCAGCTCAATCGATTTAAGATATCTACTTCAAAATTGATTTTTAGCTTTAGAAGTACGACGTACTGGATTAATAGTGACATCACTTAATTTTTCAAGTTATATAGTTAGCAAGACCTTTTATTTGATACCCATATTGTAGGAGTGCATTAAAAATAATTGGTCCGCCATCTTGGGTATGCAGCCATCTCGGATTTAGAATGACGTCACACAGTTAACCGTGCATTTTCATCCAAACTGTGTGTATACAAAATTTCAGCTCAATGTTAAAGATATCTACTTCAAAATTGATTTTCAAGCTTTAGAAGTCCGCCATATTGGATAAATAGTGACGTCACATTATTTTTCGAGTTACTCTTAGCAAGACCTTTTATTTGATACCCATATTGTAGGGGTGCATTAAAAATAATTGATCCGCCATCTTGGGTATGCCGCCATCTTGGATTTAAAATGACGTCACACAGTCAACCATGCATTGTCATCCAAACAGAACGTGTATACAAAATTTCAGCTCAATCGGTTAAAGATATCTGCTTCAAAATTGAGTTGCAAGATTCCACCCGAACATACACACATTGCAAGTTAAATAAAAGCTTGTAAAATATGCTTATAATTATAACGTAAATCAAATCTTTGTTGGTCATGGGGTGATTTTCAACATTGTTCTTTGGGGGTCCATACATAGAACTGAAACCCAAAAAATTTTTTTTCATCAAACCCATACGTGTGGGGTATCTATGGATAGGTCTTCAAAAATCATATTGAGGTTTCTAATATCATTTTTTTCTAAACCGAATAGTTTGCGCGAGAGACACTTCCAAAGTGGTAAAATGTCCTTGTAACTTCTAAAATAAGCGAATGATAAAAGTAAAAAAAATATATGATGTACATTACCATGTAAACTTCCACCGAAAATTGGTTAGTTTGAACGAAATCTAGTAAGTTGTTTTTTAATACGTCATAAATCGTACGAAACCCTTCATGGGCGAGTCCGACTCGCACTTGGCCGGTTTTTCTTTATGTATTCAGCATGGCAAAAAGGAGACAGTATTACACTTGGACTAAAGCTAGCATGAAGCTAGCTATATAATGTATGGCGTACCAAAAGCCACTTTAAAAAGAAGATATTATAATAACAAAAATGTAAAAGAGTTGTTTATGCTCTTGCTTAAACCTATGCTACCCAGAGATCATAATTATATGTGAGTTAATTACATAACTGACACATACTCATTAGATAATCAAAATATTTGAATTTTTATCTTATTTCGTTGGACAAATACTTATTATCAATATGGCACATTATCGTCACAGAAAGTCTCGAAATGATCTACTTTTTCTACCCTACATTTACAATAATCAGTCAACCAAATTAAATAAGTTTATCAATAAATTCAGTCTCCATTTATGAGTTACAGTTAATACAAATATATTTTTTTTCATTTATTTAGAACGCGTACAGTCATATTCAAACATAATTCTATAAAAATGGTAATAAAGAGACCTGTAGGTTCATAAATGTTCATAAAAAGGTTGGAAAAGTTGAGCGATATTGTTAACATGAACGAACATACAAAAAACAAAATAAAATTATTAAATAACATTAAATAAAAGGGGCATTACATAATATACCTACGAGTACAATAAAGTTGAGTTAGTAAACTAAGTCATTCGATTTTACATATTTTTAATACTATTATATATGAAATAGTATCTCGTATGACACATCACATTTGCCCATATCTTACATACAATATATTCAACTCAATCGCTTTTATTTGAATTACCATTAACTTTATTATTAAGCTTTACTACAAAATTTTATTATTAAGTTTAACTACTAATTACAAAATACATCTCTTCAGATTCAAATTCTGAACTTGAACATAAAAACGCATTTAACTCTTTCTACTCCACCTTTATTTATAAACACTTTTATTCCTGATTGTTTCTTGTTGCTTTTCCCATTCCCCTTCTCTTTCTATTCCCCTCTCTTTTTATTACCTTTATCATCTTTTGACTTCTTTCTCCTCATCTTTTCTTTTTTTCTCTTAAAGCTTCTTTTACAAAATGTATATACTGAGATGAAGACATTTTACATTCTTTTTCTGGTGTGAATTTCAAGTTTTTTGCCTGTTCTTCTCGAGAAGACTCTCCCAATTTCCGAACAGGTGTAGAGTCAACTTTTTTTTCATTCCTACTTGTATTTGCAGACATCTTGAGTATATTCAGGATGTATGCACATACAAGGTTAATGTGATTTCTTTAAATTAGATTGTTTTGCTTTGTTTTGACGTCAATAAGTGCCTGTAAAGGCCTATGTTGAATAAAGATTTTTGAATTTGAATACTTGAAATAGTTAACTTTTAGACATTCATTATTCTTCTTTCTCTTAATATATCTGTAAAGAAATACCTGACATATGCCAATATCCTACTGACTCGCCTTTCGAATACTACAGTGGTTTTGCAAAACGTCAACTACAGCTGTCTCATATATCTATCGGCTTTGTGATGTTGCCCTCTCTGACTTTATCTTATACTCTCTCGTTCTCGTTCTATTTTTATAACAGTTATTATAAAAATCTGGGGTGTTGTAATATGTTACAACAAGCCCCAAGATTTTGTTGCAACCAACCCCATAATATAATAGGCTAGATAAATGAGAAAAAAAATATTTTAATAGAAGCTCATTCATGTAATAAATAAACAGAAAGAAAAAAATCGGTTTTCGAATTACTATAAAAACAACCAAGATTTATGGATATTAAGGATTTTTCTCAATCTCTTTCTAGCAAAACGGCAATTTACGTGGAGTGTATATGGCCGTACTCAACAATGACGTCACGGTTGATGTCGGATCTCTCTGTCTAATCACTTCCAAATTAACAGCTTAAAATTATCTAATGTATTTCTAAGCCGATTTCACATGATTGCATCTTTTTCTACGGTATTTTAATATTTTATGACAAGACGTGAAAATTAGAATTCAGTCATCATCCCAATCCTTGATATTTATCATTTTAACTATTAAGTCAACTTTGAAATCTTAAAAACTGTTACACGATATCGGAAATAAATAATTTCGAATACAAAATAAAACACAGAAAACTTAAATAAGTCGATAATAGTGTAGTATCGAGCCCGTCCATATAACACAAAAAGTTTTTGCGAAAAATTTTACTTTATAAACCGCACAATTGTGTAGACCTGTTGTGAAAAGGGATAGACAATCAAAATTTTATCAAAGTATAATTTTAGGTTACCTGTAAACAATGGAGCGCGTGCATACCCCCTGAGTATCTCTCCAGACCGTGCAGTAAGTGCACAGTCTGGAGAGGTACTGGCTATGATCACATAACACGGCGCGGTATGAAGGTAAGATTGAGTTAAAGAAATACGTTAATAAAGTTTAAGTTACTAGTGGAAAAGCCTCGTTACTCTTACCCCTGTTGCAACAAGTCCCTCGCTCCCTACGCCATGAATATCCACTTTGATGATGCTAGAAAGCAGAGAGCGGGTCCGGTAACATAACACCGTAGTGAATCAAATTTTTGATCTACACAGGGTCTTGTGATGTACACAGTCGAAAGCTTAAGACAAGATTTCTGAGTCATTTTGACAAAAAAAATATTAATGAAATATTTGTCATGCAATCATTCTTATAGAAATAACTCGCTGTATCCAACTATTACAATCTAAAATTATCGCTAGACAGCATTGTCACCGTATATTTTCATATTTCAAATCAGGCATTATACTAGACTTATTTCGTAATCGAGGCACGAACACGTGAGCGACGTCAACGAGCTCGAGAAAAGTTAATTTCACTTCTGTAATGTTATTTTCTTGGAAGTTTTTGCGAGTGTATCTCACCTAGGGAAAACCAGTAATTTTTTGTAACAACTTATATGGAATCTCGTTGAAATCGCATGATAAAATTAGATATACGCGACCTTAATACGTGCCTGAATTTCTAACCTGCCTCGATCCTGCACTTGACCGAAAAAATGTGCTTCGATAATTACAGCGTGTGAGCGACACGTTAATTAACTAATCAATTAAAGTGAGTATTAGAAGCTTGTCATATTTAAATTAAGCTCGCGAGAATTTTTTTGGAATATTTAAAAGAGGTCCGAAAATATTTTCTAGAAGAATTAAATTCCATCCAATGTAACAATTATGTCACTGTTCTTATACGTAATCCTAATTTAGCGCAAAACAAAATATAGTCGCCATGTTTGGGCAACGCCATTTTTATTATCACTGCGATTGTTTTATAACCTGATTTATGCTACTCGCTTCCGTGGGTTTACCCTCGAGATATCAAAAGTGACCACTGGGTGGTGCCAAATTAATTAAGAGCTGGTGGTAGGCTTCGGCTGTGGCTTGTACCCTATAGACAAAATAATACCGCCAAATGACATTTGTCATATTCAGCAGGCGTAGCACGGGCTGCCAAGACTGGACTCGAGTCACGCATTATCTCACAATTTCAGTGACATAATCTCTATGTCTTAAAGAGTAGCACGGTGGCGCGTATTTAGTGAGCCTGTCGTAATAAAAATTTCATGACGCTCGTCAAGGAACACGTGTGACTGAGTTTTATCACAAATTTCTTGGCGTGCCTGTACTCCGACTGCTGTGGTTGTAGCAAGGGCTTTAATACTTTGAAAGATGTAACAGCAGTCGGAGAGTAAGAAATTTGTGATAAAAGTAAGTTACACGTGTTCCTTGACGAGCGTCAAGAAATTTTTATCACGTCAGTCACACTATTTCACTGAAATTGTGAGATAATGCGTGACTCGAGTCCAGTCTTGGCAGCCCGTGCTACGCCTGCAGGTGTCTTGTCTACATACGAGTATACTAGTCGCTCTGGAAGGATGGGTCTTGATAGTTGCGTCATTAACCCACAGACCCACTATTAACCCACAGACCCCAATTTTGGATGGTAGCAGGATCCAAAGCATAGTGCTCCGCTGGCTGACCACAGCAAGTTAGGGGTCCAAGTAGCAGGTTAGCTCCCTGTGCGAGGCTGCCCCACCACCTCATGAAAAATTCCAAAGAGCTCCACCTTGCCGGTTGGCGACCAGACGGGAGAGCCAAATATCTATTTTTGGAGGGTTTCGGGCGTCCCTACGGTCTCCAGATTAGGATTTCACTCTACGGATCAATACTGGATTTGTTTCAGGGTACGTATCACCCGACTGATCTACCCGCTAACCATATCAATCCATGAGGAAAGTAAATGATGATTTAAAAAATTTACAAAAGATATAAACTGACTTCAAAAATTCTTAAAAGATAAAAATAATATAAGAATACAGACAACATCACATTTCTATATTGATGTCGATGCCAAATTTTACGACTTTCTAGATCGGCACCGACTTCAATATATAAATGTGATGTTATCTGTATTCTTATATTTTTTAACTTTTGAATGTTTTAGAAAACGGTTGTTATTTTATGTACCTAATATTTTTTTTTTTATCTTTTTTAATGAATTTAATATCAGCTCAGCGAAGTCACTTGAAAAAATACAATTACGTGCCTATTGTATTTAAAACACTAACCTCTAACTCCTTAAAGTTAAGGATCCTTCCATTATCAGCTCGGTTCATTACTTCCAGATGCAAATACCTGAATAGCTTCGAAAAAACATAAAACATTTTGGACGTACCTCTATGTACCTATTAACTTGACGAGTTTCCGTCGATATTTCTGGGATCCTATCATCAGATAACAAATGACTTTGGTCGATTAAAAATTGGTCCAAAATAGCTTAACACATACACACACAAAAAAACTACATACGCATTGAATTGATATCTGTAGAGCTTTGGACTCGGCATTTGCCTTCCAATCAGGAGGTCCGGGGTTCGAGACCGCTATGTACCAATGTTTTTTTTTTGTATTTCGAATTTCATATGTACATTTGTCTGACGCTCCTATGGTGAAGGAATACATCGTGAAGTAACCTGCATACATTTGCGAAGAAATTCAAAGGTGTATGTGAAGTCCAATCCGCACTGGGCCAGCGTGGTTGACTAAGGCCTGAACACCGTAACGTCCCCACCGAGGGGCACGAGCCTACCCATAGCAAGTTATGTTAGGGCGATTAGGCCTTAGTCAAAGCACGCTGGCCCAGTGCGCTTTGAAGATCTGTAATTTTCTAATCATGAGTTTTGGTTGACACTGGTGTTCAAATTTCACTATGTTGCTGTTTTTAAATCCCACCCTGGAGATACCGAGACTACAAAGCTCTTTGTCTATCTCAGCAATTCACCTGATCAAACTCTAGTTCTTACTCGAAAAAGTCACCCAGGGCTTGAATGCCCAGGAGTGGTTGTTCCCGTACCAGATAACTGGCCATGCTGGGAAGGAGAAACGTTTGTTTGAACTTTCGCTGGGCTTATCTCAGATTATAACAACATATTAGAACAAATTGCTTAAACAATATATTGAGTCCATAGCCAATATTGCAACACAAAAATGGTTACTAAGGCTAAGCGATACTTCACACCTGCATAATTTGCTTGAACTTTATAAATCGCAAGTATGCTTATGTATGAGGTACTGCTATCATCATTGGGATGGCTTGGCTTAATATAAATTTGTTACAGTTGCTGCACTGGACTTGGTTGAAGCCAGAGCACGGACCAGAGAGACGATAACTTAGCATTCCATGGATTCACCGTGCGGGTGCCGGGTCCATCGCGTTGCAAAGAAAAGAGCCAAGAGCAGTGCCTGGAGCTTACGACCCAGGTGCATATTGCTGTGCCCGACAGGGTCCACAATTTACTTAATTTATAACCAATCAAAAATAACATCGAATTTAATTGTGGAAAAGCAATAAAGTATTGAGTATTGAGTATTGAGTATTGAGGTGCAGGTTTAAGTAGCTATTTTACAATGCATCAACATTCACCTTCACCACTCCGGTTCCTCTCTCTGCCTAACCATATTTAATACGATTCCGTCAGTGCCGCCTTTGTTACGCGGTTTAATATTGAGCTCACGGACGTTCTCGATAAGCCTAGATCTCGAACATATACGAAAGACAATATCTCGAACACAGGCGTAAAGTTGCTGGATTATCGGCATTCTACAGGATTCACTTTGGAGAGTGCGCGAACGAGCTTCACTAATTTGTGACCCATCTATCTCTCATTCTATCTCCGGAGAATCAGGCGCAGACTGGCATTACATCCTTTCACGGTGGATGTTCCAAAGCCCCGGACAAAGCGCAAAAGTGAAATTAGCTTCCAACTAACGTGTTCCCCGAACAATAGAACATAGGTCTCTTCAAGACGACGGTGGACAGGCACCTAATGTGTAATCATGGACCATTATAGACCATATCTTAGTTCACATTCGGACTAGATTATGGTAATATGCTTATTCAATTTTATTTAAAAATAATAATAATATAACGTAAATAATTAATATGCACTTGTCATAATATGCACATTTCCACCGTAATTATTAATAATGCCGCTTATTATGTGTGGCCTATTTTTGTATATGCCAGTGGAGCTTCTTATCCAAAAATACATAATTACACGCGCAAGGTTTCAGTTTCATTGTTTACGCACCGTAAAGCTAACAGAGCAAGTCTTGTCTACACCCGCCGCCCAATTTTCTGCGAAGTGAAGCCTTGACGCTTAAAGGGTGAAGGAAAAACAGCTCCACACTAAGACAACAATAACAAAATGCAAACAAGAATTTCCCGTCTCATAAAATAACAACAAAACAATGAAATAAATGTTAGCGTGAGAAACGAAGATGGAGAGAAATGATGGAACGGGTGCCATTTGCGTCGCTCGCATGAAAAATATTTCCACTGATCTTGTTTGCATTGACAACGTAATCCGGCGGGGGTGGGGCGTGTTTTTACGCAATGACGAGCAGATGTGGATTTCTGCGAGCATTAATTTTCTATTACATGCAGAAATTTCGCATGAAAGCTTCATAAAATATTTAAATCCTTACTTAGAAGCGGCGCAAAGGAATGTCCACGCTTCAGAATTCTGTTTTTGAAATGTGACTCGATGTTATGATTTTTTTTATAATTAAGTTCTGTTTACTTCTGTTTACTTACGGTTTAATATACGAGTATATAAGGGGAGTAATAGGGAAGTAGTGCTGATGAAAGTGCTACGTACAGCCGGCTTCAAAAGTAGATAAGCATTTTAGAGCATTTTATTACAATGTCACCAACTAAGTATTCCTTTTATTTAGTATGGTTACACCTATATTGCATTGTTAATAGTTGGTGTGATACAGTACTAAAATGTTCATATACTTTTGAAGCTGACTGTACATGACAGAGCAAATGAGAAATTGCAGTAGATAACTTTTCTACTATCTACCAAAAATATGTAGGTATAGTATTTAAAGTGACACAGGTTTTTGTAATAATCATCCCTGCATAGTATGCTGAAATTCGAAAACTTAATGATCAATTTTAAGAAATAACAAGCAATCGAATTCGAAACCTAAGTATCTAATAAAGAACTAGAACAAATATTGTTGCATTCTTTTTACTGTACTTACATATGATTTTTTAGCAATCCTGCCGCACTATTATCGCAACAGGCCCAAAAAATTATAGAATGCTTTGTTACATTGTATTGAGACTAGATGCAGTTATTTCATCTATGAATGAAATCGTCTTACAGGGTTAATGCAGCGTTGTTATTACATTCTATCCAGCGGCTGCTACACGACTTATAAATATTATCATTCCTTAAGTTGTGTGAATAAACTTGCCTATATACCTAATTACGACGTAAATATTATAGTACATTATGGTACAAGTGTGTAATGTTGGTGATTACCGCTGAGGCGCATTGAGGCCCGAGCCGTCAGGCGAGGGTCTTAAGAAGCCGAGGACGGTAACCATCAATACACACGTGTATCATACAACGTTTTTCAACACACTTCTGAATAAAACAATACTTAAATAAAAAACCATTTTACATAGTAGATAAAAAGTTTACTTAGAGAAACAATTAGTAAATGTGCAGTTAGTAAAATTATAATTAACTATTTTTGATGACATAGCGGTCTCATCAGATAGATTATTTATTGAAATACTTTCATGTTCTATTGTTATTTGTGATGGTTCATTATTCGTGTAGGTAGGTGAAATCCAATCATTGGACGTACTTGGTATTTCGCCAGTAGGATGCGTCTCAGAATCAAGTTTAATTCTTTTTGTGATTTTTGCACAAATTTCCTTGTTGTTTTGTATGGAATCTTCTACGTATGATTCTGCTACATTGCTAGATCGCCACCCGCCATGTCACTTCAAAGTCATTATATCAGCTCCTGAATTTGCCAGCAATGTAGCTGAAGTTCTTCTGAAACTATGTCCAGTGTAGCTCTCAGCATCTACTAAACCCAAAAACTTAGCGATTTCTTTAGGCATAGAACCAAATTTGTTTATACCTTTAGGCTGACAGGTACATTTACCATTCTGGTAATTTAGAAAGAAACGGTCATTTTTTGTTTTTGGCGAACGCAAACTTTCATACTTCTTAACAATATCATAGAATGGACCGTGTATAGTGAATGACCTAGGTATTTTATTTTTCGTGATAGGTATCTTCACTAAAAGCATCTGGCCATGGTTCTCTATATCTTTTACAGTTATATTTGTTAATTCTTGTATCCTACAGGCACCAGTTACACTAAATATTAAAGCAACCTGAAACAAAAGAAACAATAATTAAGGTCAACACACAACACAAGCTGCTATTAAATATTTAATTAAAATTAATTTAACTAACCTTTGTAGCCAAATATTGGCTATCTGGAGCATCTTTAATAAATTTTTCAATATCATCAGATGATAAAACCTTTGATTTTTTGCTTCTAAATCCATCAGATAGTCTCTTTAGATAAGCTGACAAATTCGAGTATGTTTTTAAGTCCACTCCATTCTTTGTTCGGACTGTACTTTTTAACATTGAGTAAATACACCACAAACAGCTAGGTTTGTACTTAGAAGATAATTCTTTAAAGTACGCCATGAACACATTTTCTGAAAAAGACTGCGTATTCTTGTTGTTCTGCCATTGTATGAAATTTTGGTACGCTAATAGATATTTTTCCTTTGAGTTTTCTGGTAGTAAACTTTCCATAACGTTCTGGGCTTCACATCTTATATCGGGCGGTGTACAACATAAATCATTTTCTTCATAAATTGTATTTGCAGACATCTTAATTAATAACTAACTAAATAACTTCAAAAGAGAAAACGAGACGAGTTGTGAAAAATGTTTCGTAATGGCGGGAAAAATTAATCAGTTTTCCTATGCGCGCGCATCGGCCATAGACTAATAAATTTCGTAATGGCGGGAAAAATTAATCAGTTTTCCTATGCGCGCGCATCGGCCATAGACTAAAAAATGAGGTTTCTTTTTTTTTGGGCTTTTCGCGGATAGCATTTTAGCGCAAGTGTAAGCGTAACTCAACCAATAATATAAAAAAAAACTATTACTCACTCGTGAATAATAGTAATGAAAAAGTCACAGTTTGATTATAGGTGTCATTATGTGCCTAATTGCCATGGGATTAGAGCCACTTTATGAGGAAGTGTGTTGAAAAAATAATAATTGTTTAAGCCTAGTATTCTCACGTGATTTAAGTGCCCAAGTTATCAAAATCTGTGCTAAATACATATTTATTTTTTACACAAATGTGTGAAGTTTTCTGTGAGAAAATCAAAATTTCGTTTAAAACATCGAATCTCTAAACAGTCTCAATTCTCTGCATGCATATACTCTTTGCAAAAGAGTTCGCAGTTTAATGATAACATATGATTCGTAAGTGCACTCTTATCTCTGGTCTTAAAGAACATGGTTTAGCTTTTCAGTACCTCAGTGCATCTATATAAGTGTCATAAATTAAATTTCTTTCCCTTTAAACATCTAACGCTATCTCCACACGCATGTATTATAAGATTTTCAAATAATTAAAGTTTGGATTTTTGAAGGTTGGTTTGAATGGGTTACTAAGCACATTAAAGCTGCTGACCAACCTAAAAAATCTATATAATAGCTTGAATAAAATAATTATACAGTATGTAACAAAAACTCTGTGAACCCTTAAAGTTTACTTAAAGACTTACCAAAAAAGATGTTTACAACTAAAAAAAACAATTACTGACAACTAATGACCAAATAACGTCCACTATTAGGATGTTTAAAAAATAATTATACAATTGAAAAGAAATGTTTGTAACTTCATTATTTACAAGTATTCAATTTATCGGCATAAGTAGACGAGTAGGCGCCACTGGCGCAAAAAGAGGTGAGCAATCGGTATTACTTTAAATAATAAATATTAAGTATTTACCTATTTTGTTCTTTTTTTGTTTTTTTTTTTTTGAAGTGTTATAAAATAACATTACATAAAGACCATCGTTTATCGATTCTAAACATGCTCGTAAAGGGTTCATAGGGTTTATGTTACACACTGTGATATAATGCTAATAACATCATTTTTTTTAATAGAGGTAGGTACGGTCGGCCAAGAAAGTGGCGTACCAGTTTTGACAAAACTTCGCGTATCAACAAAATAACGTTAAGGTAGCCTTGGCAGCTGTCAGTATGTTATTACAAAGGAAAGTCTACTTTGTTGTTTTATGATATGAAACTGAATTTCAACCTTAGGGTAGTAAAACAATTTTTTAGCCGACTGTACCTATACGACGTCGAAAGCACACCTTTATGTCATTAGCTGAATTTCTATTTATTCGTATCTATTATTAATTTAGCCAGTTCTACCTTACGAGAAAAAACATCTATAGAACTAGAGTGTTCTCCTAATGGCAGTTCACACTTTCACAGCTACATATGGTAGGTATTATTGGATTGAAATCCCCTTATCGTCCGGACGCAAAAGGCTTAAAATTGAAATTTAATAACTACACACAATGCAATTCGAATGTTTTTACACCTTTCCTATTCAACTTTGTGTTTCGCAGTTTAATGTTTTATTTATAAGCCTTTTAAAGTATTACAAATCTATTTGTTTTCATTTGTGCTGATTCATCAACTTTTTTAAAATTGATAGTTGGACCCTCGCAGCTTAATAACTTAGCTTTTAAGTCAATGTGTTTAAAAAAATTGTGTTTTATAACTTAAGATTCCGTTTTTTAAAGAATTAAAATATCTAAGTCCAAGTTAAGGAAAATGTCATCATTTTATTAAAACTTCATTTTAGTTTTAGTACCATAACCGTACCGTTATACTCGTACTGCAAAATTATAGCAGTTTTATATAGCTTTTGAAATAACTAATGTTGATCGCAGTAAGTAGACTAAATTACTGAATCATGTCGTAAACGTCAAACGTTTCTCTTAAAGACATATGCTGGAGGGTCCTTATTTTAATGCTAAAATAGCCACTCGCTCTAAATTGATCAGATCGAAATCATACCAAGCTCGCCGTTCAGTGTTAACATTCCTAACGCATCTCACCGACCATAAATTTCAACATGTCGATCGCACATCTAGCTGTCTTCATCTAATATATATGTCAGTGCAGCGTTAGCTATTTATTTTTAATGATCCGAGGCTACAGATCGCTGTAATAAATCAAGTGAACCAGCTATTCGTTTTAGTCACATAGTGCACATGTAGTTTCAAAACGAATTCGTAGTGTTGTTCTTTGCAATTTTATTAAAAACATCAGTTTCAGTTTATTTATGAACATTTATTATGTTTTTCTTAAAAAGAATACATTTGTCGAAGCTCCTATTCTACCCGCGAATAGATTAAAGTTGGCTAGGGGAGCATCGGTGGCACTGTGGACTCGGCCTTGCCTTCCAATCGGGAGGCCCGGGGTTCTTTTCGTTTTCGAATGTCATATGTACATTTGTCTGACGCTCCTACGGCGAAGGAAAACATCGTGAGGCAACCTGCACACATCTGCGAAGAATTTTTAAAGATGTATGTGAAGTCGACCAATCCGTACTTGGCCAGCGTGGTTGACTAAGGCCTCAACACCCTAACTTAGGGTAGGCTCGAGCCTCTCGGTAGGGACGTAATGAGCTGTGATGACGATGAGGGGAGATTTCCACAATTTACAACATAAAAATATTTAAGACATTAAAATTATGGAACTATTTGTGAGATTGGTCATCCTGAAGATCCTGAACATTACACTTTATATATTTTTTTAGAATTTACTCTTCATCTAAATTAAGAGATATTAAAAAACCAAATGGTCTAAGTATGGGTAACATAGTATTTCTAACACTGGATGTCTATGTCTGGTTCATTTCTTAAACCGAAACCTCTTATTAGTAATGTCATAATTGGCATAAGTATACGTATTTTTTCATTTTTGTAGAGACAGCGGACAATGTCATTAACCTTGAAAAATCCGGGCTGTTCCCAGTAGTCTACGGCTGCACGTACATCAATTAAGCATTCGTACTTCTATATAAAAAGGGTAAGGTCCGCAAACTAATTGACATGGCCAATTCAGCAAAATATGGAAAGACAGAAACATCATGGACCGGGCTAAAACACTCAACTTCTCTTATTTCCTTACGGCTGTGACCTAGACACCCAAAGTCTCCAACAGGTAGAGGACTGACGCCTTTGATAATTATGATACTGGCACTACCACCTCAGGATTCTTTGGACACATTTAAACTCACCGCATAGTGGCATAAACGTCTTGGTCCTCAAAGAACTAAAAATAGGAAACAGACAAGTTTGTCTACACAGTATTGTGACTTATTTTGGTCATAAAGAAAGAAAAGAGACCGACAATTTAGAAAAGCTAGTAGTGACGGAATGGTCGAAGGCAAAAGACTTAGAGGTCGAGCACGCAGAGGCTGTCAGACCAGATCTTCGAGCACCTGAAGTTAATATACCCGTCTGCATGGGACTAGATCAGGCAATCAACCGCATCTGTTGGAGGCGGATCACGGCTAGACAAGGAGTCAGGATCATCAGTAATGGGTAAGCGATTAAGAAGAATAAAAAAGCAGTCCTCTGATTGCGTAACTCAAAACTTAACACGATCACTTTCGATTTAACAATAAAATACCAATCACTACTGCTTCTTTAAATTACTTGTTTCTTTTCAAATTGTTTTTTTCGTTTACACGTATTTTTTAAATGTTAACTCTTTTAGTTAAACTATGCAGTGTCAAAAAAATACACATATAATAAATAAAGCATAATACTTTTGTTTTTTCATAAGTCTCTCGTGATTTTTTTTATTTTATATTTTCAAGTCAATATTTTTTTTTAAAAAAACGTCGTTAAAAAAAACCCACACTAGGATTTCCTCCTGTGTCGTGGGTGTCAGGTCAGTTACAAACATAGAATATCACATGCACATACGCCCAGACTGGAACAAATTTCTGTAGGCCATACAAAACATTTGTCCCGTACGGGAATCGAACCCGCGACCCGTTGCGCAGTAGGATCACTCGATCTCTGCGCTAAACGTGTCGTCTCAAGTAAAAACATAGTCGACTCAAGTAAACACAGTAAACTGGTTTCTGCACAACAATGAAACTCGTCTAATATTTATATAAAAGATTCATTTTATTGTCCTTTTTTATATGACGTCGGCCGGCCGAGGTGTTTTGTGCCACAATTGTTTGAATTGACAATAACAAATTGCAGAAAGCACCCCAACAGAGGGTTTTTTGTTGGGAACGGTCATAATAATTGCACAGCTTACTGACCTTCAAATAAAGTAAGCGATTTATTCCAACAAATCTAGTGCAGCATTAATAAGAATAGGTTCATTCGTAATATATTCAGAATAAAATTAAATATAACACAAAAATGAGGATAGTACATTCAAGATAAGAAAGTTCCCTTGACAGGCCGAATTTTTCCGTTTCATGCATACTAGGTTCCGTGATTAAAAATATTATGTTTTAAAAATATAATTTATCTCTTTAGGTTATTTTTATCAAAAATGCAATAATTAATTCCACATTAACTAAAAATAAGAATATCAGTCTAATTCTGACAATAATAATTCTGAAAAAAATATTTGTTTAAAGTTTACAAATAAAATATTTGTGTAAAGTATAAGTTCCGATTCACGACTCAAATAAATAGTTAATTAAACGAATATTTTATCAGAATTATAAATAATTATATTTGACTGGACCGATATTAATGTTTCTATTTAATGTGGAATTAATTGTTGCATTGCTGATAAAAATAACCGAAGATGTTATATTTTTAAAACATCATATTTTTAATAGCAGAAACTAGTATGCATGAAACGGAAAAGTTCGAACTGTCAGGGGAACGTATCTTTTGAATAGATTATAAGATAGAAGCATTTTCTCAAACATGCTACGATATACGATCATATCTTATGCTTACAACCTTGTTTGGGATAAATCGTAATTGCAGTACAGCTAGGCAGCGGTCAACAATTTTTTATCTGGCGTGCTCGAGCGGTCGCCAACATACGGCGTACAGTAAGCTCCCATTCAAGCTTTACATATAAACTATGAAAACCGCCACTAATAAGAACAATATAAGAACAGTCCAAAAATCAAACAGTATAGCTTGACAAAGAACTTACTGTACATGATTATTATAGAAGTAACTTACTTAAGTTTTATTAAAATTTCGAATTGTCACGACAAAATGAATGCTCTGTTACATGAATTAAAAAGAAAAGTTGAAAAATAAATCGGTTTTTGCGCACGGCTTTACTACCCCTGGACATAGACGACCGGAGCCTTTAATGTGTTATTCGTTCATATATTATATTTAACTAGCTTTTGCCCGCGGCTTCGCTCGCGTATCGGGGTAACACGGAAGATTTCAAAAAAAAAAATAAGGCAGGTATTTTTCGTTAATTCCCATATAAAATTTCACCCCCCCTTTTAAGGGGTTGGGGTCAGATTTAAAAAAAAATTATGCACGATTTTTTCGTTAGTCACAAATTTTTAGCTTTCTACCTTGAAAATTGCGGAATGCTCCATACAAACTTCCATCCCCCATTTTAGGGAAGTGGGAGGTTAGAAAGAGACAAAAAGTAGCCTATGTCACTGTCCATCCCTTCAACTATCTCCACTTAAAGGATCACGTCAATTCGTCGCTCCGTTTTGCCGTGAAAGACGGACAAACAAACAGACACACACATACACTTTCCCATTTATAATATTAAGTATGGATTATATGAAATGATTTCATCGAGTGATGAAGATATTTCAAAATTCCGGACTCCGTAATGCGCATACTCGCACCCATACTCACGATCGCCCGGCAATGCTGCACTTGCGGGCCGCGGCAGTAATGTAGGTACTATTTTCTCGATTATGCTACGATATACGACTATATCTTGTGAAACTTTCTTTGGGATAACTCGTACTTGCAGTGTTGGGCCCGGTAGTGCTTGAGCGGCCCACAATGTACGAGTATACTAAAGAAATACCTCCCTCAGGTTTTATTTGAATTTCGAACACGACAAAAAGAATGCTCCATTAAATGAAATAATAACAAAAATAAAATAGAAACATCTATATTTGCGCGGGCTTTACTATTTTTATTATCTATTGATGTTCATTTAATATATTTAATTTTTGCCCCTGACCTTAACTTCTGATCACCTGCTCTGCTCTGGAACCTGAGTTACAACTTGTTGCTGTGGGGCGGCTTCCTGCCGAGCATAGAGGTCGTTTGCATTGCTAAGATGCCGTCGTCAAGGTAACGGCAATGATTTTCCGTTCCTGATGGGATTTCAAGGAGCATTTCTAGCTCCTCGCCCTCAAGCTGTCTGCCGCCGCGGCAGTTCTCAGAAGGGTCCTGCCCAATTTCAGCGAACCCAGCTCAACATGCTTTCGGCTCATTTCACGATTGCTCATTGAATAAATCATATCGAAGAAATGACATGAGACACATTCCACATAGTGTGCAGAATATAGTAATGATCAACGACTTATTTTATTTCGTTGAAACAGAATTACAATTAGATTTAAGGACATTAATTTGAAAGACATTGCTCAAAGAGCAAGTGAGTGGTTAGAGCAGATGGTTGTTGTGTCTCTGTCATTTGTGATATTATACGTTTTGCTTTGCTACGAGATTTAAGCCCTTTTTTTTATTTTGAGCGCCTTCTTTCTAATGCCAATGAATCTTAGCTCAGTTAGTTTTTTTAACATTTCACAGTCGTATATATCATACTTATTCATCATTCCACATTAAAAATACATCATTAACATATTTTATATGTTGTATAAAAATTTCTTGTCAATCGCTTATTGGCCAAACGCGAACTGAGATATATAAATTTGCACACAATCGCAGGCAAACAAACACCAATAAAGTTAGCGTTTGTCGCCCTTCTGTGCGAGTTTATTAATAACGTCCAATTGCGCAGGTCCCCGACTATGCATCGCTGATTAAGAAAATGGAATGAATGAAACAGCGCCAGTTCAAATTCATTAGACAGGCTACTTGCAAAGGCTATGGTGTTTTCTCATCTCTTTAAGCACACAATCTAAGTTTCTCGCTCGCGAGTCCGTGCACTCGTATTTAAAATGGATGAAAAAATTAAAAATGTAAGTTTGTTTATTGCAATCATGATTGTCCGTGTTAGTTTTGAGCGATAGTATTTAGTGGGAGCTGGATGACGAAATTTAAGTTGATTTCAATAAAGTCTTACGAATTATTATCAGCTCGCAACGGAACCTCCGAAAATGGTAATTTAAGTGTGCGTAAAGTGTAATTATTATTTATTGATTTGATTTATTGTTTTATGAAAACACTTAGTGACTTTTTAAATTCGAATTCCATTTCTGTTTTTTTATATATGTATAAAAAACTTGCCATAAATTACCTAATATATAATAATATAAATAACTTTCCACATTCTGTCTATAAATGTAAAGTAATTCATTAACTATGTTAAAATAAAGTGTTTTGATTTTTGAAGTTACTGAATGACTTACCGTTTAGACCGGATTTAAGAGGGGCTGTAGAACTAAACGTGAATCGCCTAAAATCACAAATAAATTCGTTTAAATTAGTTTTGTTCGCCTATGTCTGCCATGAGTAACGTTTCAAATTGGTAAAAGGAATAAATGCTACCACTTCATGTTATTCAATCATACTTCGTACATTATAAATGTGTCAATAAAATAACGGTTTTAATAAGCCCATTTAAAGCCATCGTCGGGGATAGCAAATTTTGTTTAGTTCTTCATTACTAACATTTTTTTTTTCAATTTCAGTTATGTCTCTGTAACTACTTAAATATCTCTAGTGATAATGTTAACACTCTACATAAACCACGTGCCAATTAAATAACGTAAAACGTCAGACACCCCAACTTATTTTTATTATAAAAGAAAATTCATCATCATCATAACAGCTCATACACATCCCCACCCAGGGACTCGAGCCTACCCTAAGTTAAGGTGTTTAGGCCTTAGTCAACCACGCTGGCCCAGTGTGGATTGGTTGACTTCATATACACCTTTGAATTTCTTCGCAGATGTATGCAGGTTGCCTCACGATGTTTTTCTTCACCGTAGGAGCATCAGACAAATGTACATATATGAAATTCGGAAAGCGACGTCACATCGCTCACTATGACACTTGTAGGAGTTGCATATTCGCAAATCTTACAGGAACTAAATGTATTTTAGGTGACTCTAGACACTTCTGGTAGTCTATTTCTTTGACAAATATGTTGTATAAAAATATTTCACCGATAATAACTTGTTATTGAATGACTAATTTGACCAACAAATCATCTCCCTTTCATCTTTATCAATTCCGATTAACAACTAGAAATATGAGCTCACACGTGTTAAGTGTAATTAAACGTTAAGTAATACACAAATCAATATTATTTATTGGTGCTACTAAAGAAACCACACAATAGAAATAATGCCCTTTTCCTTTTTTCAGAGAAAACTTTCGACGTCGGTCATAAAAGAAATAAGCCAGGCTTCGACAAAGCCTTCCTGGCAGTCCAGTAACGAAGGTGTGCACGAGAGAGTAAACTTCGATGACACCATATGGGGTTTTGAGTTAGCTGGTGGATCATACTATGACACACCATTACGGATCACAAAGGTACGCATCTCGAATATTCCCAGGTGAATAACGATGATGTGAATCGCTTAGGATACCCCAGGGCTTCTAAGTTTTACAGTTAATGTACTGTACAATTTCCTAAATCAGATTATTAAAATAATTATAACATTAAGTAATGTGCAATAAAGTACTTGATTATGATAAGGGAAACTACCTTAAATACTGTAGATACAAAATTTTAGTGAAAGAAGATTTCATTTTCATTTTAAAACAATGCGAACTGCATTCCTAGATTTTCAAATAATCGCATTTTGAACGTACGGTAGTTAATAGTTTTGTATGCAAAACAACGTAATTTTATGATTATTCCGATTTTTGTTCTTATTCGACAACAAATCCAAAGTTTGCACTACCGCCGCAAGATTGCTAGTTTTTCGGTATTTTGTGCACTCTGGACAGGCTTAATTTCCGCGATCTAACTCCACCCTTCCCCGTTATTCTATCTATGCTCAGAAATGCGACATCGCTTCATAGTTGATACTAGCTATGCCCGCGACTTCGTCCGCGTGGAATAGTAACTTTTGGCAGCATTTTGCATTTTGTAGGCAATTTTTTTAAGATCTTAATAAAAAGTAGCCTATGTCCCGTCAAAATCGGTCCAGCTGTTCCGGAGATTAGCGGGAACAAACAGACAGACAGACAAATTTTTTTAAATTGTGTTTTTGTTATTGGTAGCCAATATACATTTAGTAAAAACTTGTTATTTTGACATTACAAACAGAACTTCAATTTTATTTATTTGTATAGACGTGTAGATTGGTAGAGCTATCTTCTATATGCATTTCATGTCTAATTTCATAATAAGTTAAACGGCAGAACGTATTACCTATCGGGCGGTTTCAATGTTATATCCTTAGAATAATAACTATTCTAAGGTTATATCAATCTGTTACACTGTAATACTGATGTAATGTTCTAACTGCAATGTAGGATGTAATAACTAACTCTCTCATAGAAGTCATTATCATCAGCAAAATTACGCACGAAACATCTCGGTTACGATTCCTTTAATTATTGCTCAGCAATCGGCGGTCAGGCAAGCCATTAACTAGTTAATAGCACGCCAAGTGATGTGATGAGAAATGTAATAAAGACGATATGAATGGGGATGCTGTCTTGGAAATCCATGCAGCATATTTCTCGGTGGATGTAGGGCGATATTATAGACTGTTTACTAAAATAATGGACATGCTTATGTCTTTTATATTCATTTAAGGATATATTGAGACTATTGACATAGTAAACTGCACTCTTAGTATGATAATGGCGTGTATTGTGTCAATTCGATAAATTAGTTTTCCTAAATTTAAACGTTATCAAAATTCAATAATTAGGTATATTGACTACATTTTTATATTACCAATTATTAAATGACACCAAATCGACAGTTCTTAGACAATTAGGTAAACAGAGAACATGAATCTATATTCAATAGTTTGTTTGTTTTTTTTAAATAAAATTGCTGAACTTATCTCTTCAGACATTTCTTCCAAACTTGATATTACTTGATGATGATTCCAAACATAAAGAATCAAATAAAGATTAATAAGTCAAGGGTTTTCATGTAATAAATCACAATACAATATAAAATATGAGAACAGGTGTTATCTTTAAGTGATTAATCAACTAACTTGTTTGTGTTACAAATAATTGGGTTAACATTTTCGGCGATGTTTAACGTTTACTGTTAGCGGTAGTATACTACATACTCGTATATGCAACATTTATCTATAGGAATCACAGTATGTGTACTTCATCGGATAGCTTTATGAGTTCAGGTGATCAGACTTTGGGTACTGAACTCTCATTGCATGATCAACTTTGCACTACTTTTTCGCACAAGTTATTTAAATATTGCACATATAAATGCGCAAAGTATTCCCTCGCACTACAATGACTTACTTGAAACATTTTCTAACATTAGTTTGGATGCTTTATTGGTTTCAGAGTCATTCTTAAAACCTTCACTCGCTTCTATTTCGTACTCTCTGCCCGGGTTTGTACTTATACGGAACGATCGTACTGGAAAAGGGGGAGGCGGTGTGGCCATGTATCTACGTGCAAATTTACCCTATAGAATAGTCCAGTCTTCGCCCAGTCAATACTCTGAGTCTGCAGAGTATCTGTTTGTTGAAGTCACCGTTAACCATAAGAAGCTTATACTTGGAGTCTTTTATTCCCCTAATCTCACTATTAATTATTTTCCAACACTTGACAATATCTTAGGAGAGCTGTGTGCACAGTACCCAGATGTTCTACTTCTAGGGGACTTTAATACATGCCTTCTTAAGGACAACAATCGCTCCACCCTGCTTCGGGATACTATTGCAACGTTTGACATGAATATTCTTCCAACATCTGCAACACATTTTTCCCCTAACTGCAAGCCATCACTTTTGGACCTGATGATAGTGTCCCGTCCAGATAAAGTCATTACTTACGGTCAACTTACTGCATAGTTCTCTTATCACGATTTAGTATACTTGTCTTACAAACTTCGACCACCTAAACGTAAATCAGAGTATAGTCGCTACAGAAATTTCAACACCATAAATTTGGAAGCTCTTAATCGAGATGCATCTCGTATTAATTGGGCATATTTAGTTGAATGTGATAGTATTGATGACAAGGTATCGAGTCTCAACGCTGAAATCCTTGACTTATATGACAAATATGCTCCGCTAAAACGCATCAAAGTAAAACATCGGCCTGCTTCTGATTTTCAAAGAAGTCGTGATTAAAGAAGTCGTGATTTCAAGGGATAAAGCTAAAATTAGATGGAGGCGGCTTCAGTCTGACTTAAATCTTGAAAAGTTTAAACTCCTGCGAAATCGTTGCAATCGTCTGTGTAGGGATGCAAAGAGACGCTATTTCCACGATTCGTTAACAGGAAAATCGCCTTCTGATACATGAAAGTTTCTAAAATCTGTTGGCATAGGCAGGTCCAATGATTGTTGTGCAAGTGATATTGACGTCAATGCTCTTAATCAACATTTTTCTTCGCCACCATCCAACATTGAGGCCAACGTCAAATCACTTACCTTACAGCAGTTATCGGGACTTCTTTTGCCTGCGTGTTCACCATTTCATTTTACTCCTGTATCTGAGGACGACGTCAAAAAGTCTGTTTTAGCTATTTCATCCACCGCTTGTGGCAGTGATGGAGTTAGTTCCAGGAGGATTTGCCTTATACTTTCTGAGGTTTTGCGAGTTATTACTCATATCTTTAATTTTTCACTGTCCGATTGCATCTTCCCATCTGCCTGGAAAAAAGCAATTATTATTCCCCTACCTAAAGTGTCCGATGCTAGTTCTATTAGTCAATACCGTCCTATCTCTATCTTACCGTTCCTATCAAAAGTCCTCGAACAACTATCCTATAAACAATACTCAAACTTTCTGTCGTCCAACTCCCTATTAAACCCCTTTCAGTCCGACTTCCGACCTGGTCACAGCACGGTTACTGCCCTGGTGCATATAACTGATGGGATTAGGTTTGCCATGGAGAAAAAGTATCTCACTTTACTTTTGCTATTGGACTTTAGCAACGCGTTTAATTCTGTTGATTTTGATATTTTCCTTGGCATTCTTAGTTCACTTAACGTATCTCCTGAAGCTGTAGCCTGGTTTAATTCATATCTACGAGATCGATTTCAGTGCATTCGACTTAACGATGTACTGTCGGATTGGTGCGCGTTATCAGCTGGCGTCCCACAAGGAGGTGTTCTGTCACCTCTTCTCTTTTCCTGCTTTATAAATACTGTCACGAGCATTTTAACGTCGAACTTTCATTTGTATGCAGACGACTTGCAAATATTTCGCCACTTCACTGTCTGTAAAGCACATAGTGAAATTGTAGCCCTGAATGAGGATTTGGAGAGGCTCAGTAGATGGGCTGAATCGTATGGCCTACTCATCAATCCTGCTAAGACAAAGGCACTTATTGTAGGCAATAGGTAAATGGTCAGCCAATTGGACTTAAATGTGTTGCCCCCTATTGTACTTAATGGGTCTGTTATTAATTACTCTAAATCAGACAAAAACCAGGGCGTTGTCTTCGATAACAACTGGAAGGATCATGTTGTCCTATTTTTTACATCCTCAAATCCCTTCAGTACTTCCTTCCGTTACAGACTAGAATTTCACTGGCTCAATCTTTAATTCTACCTATCTTGGATTATGCTGACATTAGTTATCTAGACATCACGGAGGAATTACTTAATAAGCTTGAGAGGCTTCAAAATGTTTGCATTCGATTCATTTTTGGGTTGCGTAAGTATGATCATGTTTCCCAATTTCGTGTACAACTTAAGTGGCGTCCTATCCGGCTTCGAAGAAATTTACGTATCCTTTGTTTTCTTTTTAATATCATACATAACCCTACTTCTCCGCATTATCGTCGTGAGCGTTTTGAGTTTGCTCGTTCTCCTGACACTGTTTGTAGATCACACCTTCGTACGCTGCTACAGCTTCCTTCCTTTAATACGCAATTCTATAAGCGGTCCTTTACTGTTCATGCTGTCAGATTGTGGAACTCGCTTCCTTAGTGAAAACAACTTTTTATTAATTTCACCGTTTATTCGACTTCAAGAAAATTACAACTTTTTAGACTAAATTAAACTTCAACGTTACACCGTAAGCACCGTACATCTTAGATTTTTACTACAGACTAATAATCATCGATCGCTCGTTTCCGATTAAAAAATAGACCAATTACTAAGAGCTTCTTTTTTTTAATGCAAAGACAATGAAATTCCTACAGTTCGGCCATTCCTGAATTTCAGGCTGACCTCAGTCTGACTACACAAAATCTAAACTTACAATTCGTAATTTAATTTTAAGCCTTAAGGTAAGTGATAATGTAACAACTTCAACATAGACATTTAAGTACAGATTAACTAAAAATACTAACGGATTAACAATAAATATTAAACAGTTATAACTAGGTGCTAAGATACAACTTTACCTATTGAGTAATGTATTTTTTTTCTTTTATGACATGACATTATTCTAACTTAAACATAACAATTAAAACTTGACAAGTATTTTTTTTGACAACATTCTTAAACTTAAAGGTAAGTAAACATTGTTTTTTTTTACTTTAATATTATTTATTAAATAGTATAAGTTTACAGGCTTTTGTTTTATTTATTACCTTAGACAATAAGAATAATCTTAATTCTCAACTCTTTTTTTTTTTTACTTTTTAAAGTTACAATAATCTATGATGAAATATAGTTTACAAACTTTAGTTTTATTCATTACCTTAGACAATAAGAATAATCTTAATTTTCAACTTTTTTTTTCTAAACTTCAAGTTACAATAATCTATAATGAAATATAGTTAATAAACTTTAGTTTTATTTATTGCCTTAGACAGTCTGAATAATCTAAATCCCCAGCAAATGTACTCCACTGATCAATGTATTACCACGGATGTAAGATTAAATTTTAAACAAAATTAAATGTAACAAGGCCATCTTTTCATGAGATCCACGGAGGTGCAAGTGTTAATATGTCCTTCTGAACTACTGATCATCTTTTTTACTCGATACCTATCCTTACCTAATTTCTTAATCACTTTATATGGTCCATAGTACTTCTGTTTGAGTTTCAATTGATTTCCAAATTGTGTTCGCTGTATTGCTACTAAATCTCCTTCTTTATAAATATATCCTTGTTTTCTATTTTTATTAAAATGTTTCCTATTCTCTTCTTGTATCTTGAAAATCTATGCTTTTGCATCTCTTCTTAAGTCTTCTCTTCTTTGTATAAAATCTCTTCTGTTTTCATCATCTAATAATTCTAAAATGTTCAAATCTTCTTTTAGTCTTAATTTTGTTCCTGTTAATAATTCAAATGGTGATGTATTTATAGATCTTTGAAATGTGCTATTAATTGCTCTTTGAAGCTGACTGACATGTTTGTACCATTGAGTCGGTTCCTCAATGCACATCTTGGATAGTACTGAAATTATAATTCTATTCATCCTCTCAACTTGTCCGTTGCCGCGTGGAACACCAGTAGTTACTTGAACGTGTTGTATGTTTTCTTCATTACAATAGTCTATGAATTCTTTTCCAGTGAAAGCTGTTCCTTTGTCTGTAATGATGCGACATGGATTTCCAAAATCTTTTTGATGTAATTTAATTTTATCAGTGGTTTCTTGTGATGTTAACGACTTTGTAGGATAAATCCAAAAAAAACTTTGTGTATGCGTCTATTACTGTTAGAATATAGTTATACATTTTCTTTGTAGAATCTAAAGGTCCTAAACGATCTAAATGAAGTGTTTGTAATGGTAAATCTCCTTTATCTATTGAATTCAAAAATCCCTCCTTTTTCGCAGACTTACTACTGCCTAGTACACAAGGTACACAATTTGATATAATTTTTTCTATTTTGTTATCTAATTCTTTAATAAAATAGTCATTTTCTATAATATCTTTAATCTTTTTCTTTCCAAAATGTCCTATGCCATCTGTTTTCTTAATTATTTCAATATCCATTAATTCCGGTACAACCAACTTCTTCTCTATTCCTTTATAAATTACACCATTATCCATAAAATAGTCTTCATATGGCTTGTCTTCGAGAATTTCTCTAATCATCTTTAAATTTTCATCGCTGGTTTGAGCTTAACTAATTCTAGAATGTAATTCTGACTGTATAATACCAATATTTCTGCTTAATGTATCAACATGTTTCATTTTATCACCGTTTCTGTGTATCACTGTATATTCGAAATCTTGTAAAAACATTATCCATCTCGCAACTTTCGCAGGCACTTCTTTCTTTGTTAAGGTTTTTTGAAAAGCTTCGCAATCTGTGATAATTTTAAATTTTATTCCTACTAAATACTTTCTAAATTTTTTCACTGCTTCAATGACTGCAAGTGCTTCCAACTCATAACTGCTATTTTTTGGTTGAGCTTCGGTTGTTTTACGGCTCATGTAGTGAACTGGATGCATTTTACCATCAATCGGGTCTCTTTGCATCAAGATTGCAGCGTATCCATACTTGGAGGCATCCGTGTGAAGTTCTGTTTCTAAGTTAATATCAAATATTTTTAAAATAGGATCATTGCATAACATAAATTTTAACTGCTCAAATGAATTTTTCTGTTCTTCTTGAAAATAAAAATTACCTGTTTTCAACAAATCACTTAATGGTCTAGCTAACGTAGCATAATTCTGAATAAATTTTCTAAAATATGAGGTTAGTCCAATAAAGCTGTGAACTTCTTTTAAGTTCTTCGGCTTAGCAAATCTTTTAACTGCTTCGATTTTATCTGGTGACGGTTTTAAGGTACCATTTGAAATAACATATCCTAAATACTCGACAGATCTTTGTAATAATTTTGTTTTTTCCCAATTAATTTCCAAACCATAGTCAGATGCGACATTCAGAACTTGTTTCAAGTGCTCCACAGCTTGAGCCTCGTTTTCAGCCAATATTATAATATCGTCGATGAAAATCAATATTACTCCCTTTGAAATTAAGTCTCTAAATATTATGTTGATGTATCTCATGAAATAAGTGGGACATACTGAAAGACCAAAAGGGGCCCTTAAAAATTCAAACTGACCTTCTGGGCTGCTGGTAACGAAAGCAGTATATTTTATTGAATTCCATTCTATACACTTTTACTCTACTTAATTTATCTATGTGATCATCTATAACTGGAAGTGGATGAGTATCTTTGATAATTTTTTGATTTATTTTCCTGTAGTCCACACAAACTCTAACACTACCATTTTTGTACTAATACTAGGGGACTAGCATACTCTAAATAACTTGGACGGATTATGCCCTTAATCAACCACTCGTCTATTTGATGTCTGACTAATTCTTCTTCTTTCAAAGCTAAACTTCTTGGTCGCTGCACAATAGGAGTATCATCTTTCAACACAATTTTCATCTTTATTGGAGACTCTTTTATTTTAACTGGCTTATAATTACTGACTAACTCACTTACTATTGGATTACTAAACAATATTTTTTCCTCACTGTCAACAAAAGTAGATAAGCAGTTCAGATAGGAACTATCATAATAAAATGGTTTAATGACAACAGAACCCTTATTAATCAAAATTGTAGTACTTGCGAGAAAAGTTTGGCCTAAAATAATCTCATATGGAATTACACCTTGTCACCGATTTATTTAAAGATCCGTCACTGTTTACACTTAACACAATAGGCTGCCGGTCGCCATGATTGTTTTCGTTCACATTTGACATTGACATCTGCTCGTTCACTCGTTCATGCCGGTCCGTACGAAGCTCACATTCATCGCTGTCATTGCATCCAACATGACAAAAATTCACCCCGCGTTCATTCGTTCGTGGATATCGCTCACTCGTCTATGCAGCTGCCATCTTTGTTCTGCACTGAGTACCAATATGGCCGTACATATTACATTTGGAGCATTTGACACCATTTTTACAAGTATTCGCTAAATGTTCTTGACTGCCACATTTAAAACAACGCTGCACTGGCCTCAAATCATGTTTAGGTTTAAGCTGCTTCACTGAATGCTGACGTTGCTCAATACTAGTGCGCTCGCGCTTCTTTGTTTTCATTAGCTCATATATTTTAAGCCTTTCTTTTAATACTGTGTATGATGTCGTATCATACAAAATAGCTTTAATCGACTCATAATCTTGAATATCATCTATAATATACTGTATTGCAACATAGTCAGGAAATTTCGCTCTCTTTCCTAGTTCTTTCATGATCAGCATAAATTGAAAATAAGATTCATTACTGCGCTTTTTTCTGCTACTCATAATCTCGTGCATTTCTTTGCTGTTTACTGCATCAGGAAATTCTTTTAATAATTCGGATTTCAAATCATCATAATTCTTAAACGGTTTCTCTGATCGGAGTCACAATTCTGCAGTACCCGTAAGAGATCGCCGCGCAATTATGATTTTTTGTCTCGCCGTCCATCCAAATATTTCCGAATTATCGTCAATATCCTCCGCCCATTTACTTGAAGAATAAGTAATATCATCGCCACTAAATTTTGTGATTGTGTCCGCCATGTTCCAACCATGCGGATCGTCAGTCTTTTTTTCTTTACGTAATCCGCCTTCATCATATTCGCTTGCCATAGCCATCGGGTCTCACCTTGCTTATTAGTTACAGTATTTATGAAGTTTACTTCGAACTGATTTTTTTTCGCCTTTTTGTTACGTGTCGAACGTCTACACGTTTTTTTTCCGCCGCCGTGCACACTATCCGATTTTACCCAACAAACAATTTGCTTTGATCCTGGACGAGAATTTGTAGGAGGATGTGGGCGAGTGATCGGAATAGTGAAAACAACTTTTTATTAATTTCACCGTTTATTCGACTTCAAGAAAATTACAACTTTTTAGACTAAATTAAACTTCAACGTTACACCGTAAGCACCGTACATCTTAGATTTTTACTACAGACTAATAATCATCGATCGCTCGTTTCCGATTAAAAAATAGACCAATTACTAAGAGCTTCTTTTTTTTTTAATGCAAAGACAATGAAATTCCTACATTTATAAACAATCTAAACAAATACAATGGTGTAGGAATGCCGTTCAAACTTAAGAGCATCTAATTACCAATAATTGGTTAAAATTTAATGAAAATCGACACTTGTTCTGTACCTGATACTTAGATACAGAAAAAATATTAAACACGTTAGATGCGCTTAATTAATTTTAGGGGATTCCCCCGATTCACCAGAGATTCCTTCACCAGATCCAATCTTGGTAACAATGGGATCAATCGCACAGTATACCCTCTATAACAAATAAATTATTTTCCAAATCGATCAATAAATGACAGAGTTCTGAAGTAACAACTTAAAAAATCACAGTTAGATTAAAAGCCTCCTTCTTTTGTTAAGTCAGTTTGCAATAGACTGGTGATTTGGTTTTTTAGTAATAAATAAAGCATGTTTGTATTGTACCAAGTTGATATTGAAGGGTTTGAAAAATATATCGTTATAAACAGTTTGAATCCTGCCGTCAATTATACACGGTTATTTTTTTATCACCCTGGAAAATTTTATGGACGCTTCAGGACACATCCAATGTTATATAAAAAATAAAAAAAATGAAATAAAAAATTTAAAAAAATATATAAAAAAAAATAAAAAACTCTAAAAATGCTGCTCTCAACTAGTGCAGCATTTTTTGTATTTTTAAAAAAATTAATATAAAATAAATTTTTTTATTTATATTTAAATCATTCTAATACCATGTCGTGAAGCGTCCCTAAAATTTTCCAGGGTGATAAAAAAATAACCGTGTATAGGTACATTCGTCTATTACTAGCTGACAAACCAGCCCGTCTGCCATTTCATTTGCAATACCATGATTCAAAGCCTCTTGTGACTGTCTTGTGACTCCTAGTGCATAAGATTCCAATGAAATTGGAAGGCTTTGAGTTCGAATCAATCGCAAATTGGTTTTGTTTCCGAAATGTATACCACGTACACTCTGACTCAATACATTAATTAGAGACGCTGCTGGGTTTGACTGAGCCAAATAGGATTTGGTGAGTGAGGTAATCACAGTCAAAAAATTCAAGAGAGATACTGAGGACTGCATTGTGGTATATTTAAAAAAATATCACGTTAAGTTCACGATAAGTAACTCTAAATTTATAAGTATTTCGTCAGGATCTGATAAATATTTACCATCAGTTATCAAGCCTTAAGATTATAATAACTCACTAACATTTTAGGTATATTCTCTGTTCAAAACCGATAAGTTGACCTATTTCAGTAAGCTCCAGGATTCCTTTGCCGGGAGACTCACAAGGTACCGTGCCGTTACGTAGGTAGTACGTAAATACAGACATAGTGCAATAGCACGACGTCTGATTAAAGAGTACTTCGGAAACGGCGCTCGATGCATAAACGTCGCTTCTGAGTTCCGCTCAAGCTCAATCGGTTCCGAGCCATTCATAAAGTGGAACGCAGGGAGGCACCATTGTTCCGCTGTCATTTGCGGTTCAATCTTTATGAATGTCAAGGATCAGTTTACTGTAGACAGTCGACGTGTGTTTAATAGTGGCAATAGTGGGACTTTTGACGTGGAATCTAGGTAAAACAGTAAATTTCTAATTGTGCTTTTTTATTCTTGTTAGCTTTTAATATTGTCAAGAGTATAAGGTTCAAATCAAACATCCACGAGACGAAATTGTAGGCAAAACTAAGTGATAATCATCATCATCATTATTTCAGTCAAGAGACTGTCGCGTATAGGCCTCACCCGGAGATCCTTTTTTAAACCGATCAGTCCGACGCCACCCGTATCCAGCGGCTTCCCGCAACCTTCACTATATCGACGGCGTCGGTCCACCTTGTGGTCCCTCAACGCTGCGTCTCCCAGTACACGACCGCCACTCGAGGACCTTTTCGTCTGAGAGTCAATAGAATATTATAACAAATTTGAATAATGTGAGTATTATTTAGTTTTTTTTTTTTTGGTGGAAATCTAAAATAATGTCAGTGGGAATCGAGCACAGAAGACGCTTGACATGTGCTTGTTGCCGGACAAACATATAAAAAAATATAAATCCTGTTCTACTTTCAGTCTTATGCGCACAAAGTGAATAGACAGTATGTGCTTGCTTTTACGTTGTCGACTCCCTTGAACAATCAATAAAATCATCACCATCATCATTTCTCTCTGAAATTATGATGACGATGATTCTATTGATTGTTTGGAGAGCGCTAGAAGCCAGTCGATTGATCCAAAAATAAGATACCTGCCCCCTAATCATGATCGCCTAAAACAATATTAAAACCGCACTGAGATCGAGATGGCGCTATACGCAGCAAGAGCGGTGTCTCTGTTTCAATATTGTTGTAACAAAAAGTAAATAAACGGGTTATATAATTGTTTTAACTTATAAAAAATAATTGATGCGTTGGAGCCACATTCGTTCGGTATTGAGAAAAACTTCCGCGCAATATTAAAAAGTAACCTAATAGAAATTTCGCCTTTGTTACTTCTGTAAAATTGAATGAGAAAATCATATCGAGTTTACGGTATGTAGTTTCGTTAAACAATGTTGGCCACAGCGATTCTCGGCGCTTCTATTTCGAAATGGGATAGTTCCATTTCAAATGTAACTGCAATTTCATCTTTCGAATTATCGCGCTACACTTACCTAACTTTGGAACGATTAAATAAATTGAAAAATAACGTTACACTTATTTAAAAAAGTATTATTTTAATGAATTAAAACTGCCTAAACAACACGAAAAATAAACTTAATTGCAATCATTAATTAATCAAATGTTCATACAATCTAAAAAAATGTAAGAGAGAAGGGAGAAATAGCTGCTATAAGCAAAGTCATATTGTGTTCTTGCACATGATTAAGCTGTAAGGTTAAAGCTGCTTGGGTATGATGGCTTGATGTTGTATTAAAACATTCTAGGTGAAGCCCGATAGCCGAGCTGATAAAGCCGGCATTAAGGTAGGCGACGTACTGCAGACCATCAACGGAATCAGTACCTACATGCTGACCATACAAGAGGCTCACGACATGATTCTCGAATCTGGAATTGAGATCAAACTTGAATTATATGCGTAAGTGACATGTTAAAACATAAAAATCATAGTATTGACTTCTATTCTGAACAAGATAGTTCTTAGAATTCATATAACCTGATGGTAAAAATGGTTACCTTAAGTTAGTATTGTGATTGGGAACCAATTACTTGTCCGAAATTCACTTGTCCGATTTACATTTGACCGAAAACGTTTGACAGACGACGTCTTTTTTACTATAGTATTGTTTGCCATATTTTAGATCATGGAAATATCATTTGATATAAGTACCATTTTAGCGAACTACGTTTCACCGATTTTCAAAATATTTTTTTTACTATTGAACGAAGTCTCATTTCAACTTTTTTCAATGGCCAGATGATTTATTTGCCATACTTTCACTTTACCATAAACAACATTTTACCGAAAATTATTAGGTTAATAGTTGGTTAGATTACGGAGTGTATAACTTGGACATTGTAATCACATGTTTGCATGATTGCTTGCATATTGCATGCTTACTTGCCTGCTTGAGCTGGGATGCAGGGAGCACAGCTCCCTTGCTGGGAGGAAGAACTTATAGGATAACACTATAGGTTAGGTTATGTTAGGTAAGACACTGTA
Organism: Schoenobius gigantellus; assembly: GCA_963935595.1. Classification (NCBI taxonomy): domain Eukaryota; kingdom Metazoa; phylum Arthropoda; class Insecta; order Lepidoptera; family Crambidae; genus Schoenobius; species Schoenobius gigantellus. The sequence continues at coordinate 35,496,345 of OZ012543.1, forward strand.
ACCACATCAAAATGCATGCTAGCAATCTTGCATGCATGCTTGCATTTATAACAAATTGCCAATGGAAATTAAAATAATTAATTACAACTTATTCAAAAAATAGCTAAAAAATTTATTGATCAACAAATGGTATTATAATGTAAATGAATTCCTGAATGACACATTGTAACTAACAAATTGTAGTGACTATAGTTTTGTATTTGACATTAATTCTATCAAAAGTGTTATTGTTGACAAAATAGCTTTTGTAAATAGTTATCATATTTGACACATAATTAAAGTGTAAGTTAATGAAATTAATGAAATTTGTACACCTATTCTGGTAAGACATGTTGATACTATAAGTTGTATAAGACCACAACCTTTAACATATGATCAAACATATAAATATTTTCTTTCTTTCTTTCTGCCATGCTGCAGGCTTGCGTGCTTGGTTATTTTCTTGCATGCTAGCGATCTTGCACGCTTGCTTGCATTCCCACGTGCCTGCATGAGCGGGGTTTCAGCTGGTGCAGCCGTTTTGCATGGGGGATTTGGCGCCTACACAAGATGTCTATCTATAATCGTTATCGTAATCGCTAAATGGACAATGTATGAGATTTGACAATTGCGCTCGAAAGTTAAGCGAGGGCTTATGTCAAATCTTATACATTTTCCTTCTAGCGATTGCGATAGCAATTATCGAAATGCGTCTTGTCTAGGTGATAACCCCCACAAGAAAAAACTTATAGAATAAAATTGTTGGTAAGGTCAGACATTGTAACCACACACAGCATGTTGCATCCTGCATGCTTGCTTTCATGCTGCGGGCTTGCTTGCATGCTTAAAATTGCAACATAGATTAGAGTCGGAAATAGTGTGTTCAAATTTTTCAAGACATTTGGTGAAATGAGCAAATAAAACAGTGGTGTAATGACTGTTCGGTAACATATTACATCGAACAAATTAATGTTATTTCGGCTGGGCATAACTTCGGTAAAAAGGTTTTACACCAAATGAAACGTTGGAGTAACTAAAAAAATCAAATTGAAAATAGGTCAACTCATAAAGTGGCAAACATGATTTCGACGAAATAGTAAAATACAGAACGAAAATAGTTGAAAGGTTTTCGGTGAAATGAAATTCGACCAAAAAAAATTCAAACTTATAACAGTGATTGCGCCCAAAGTCGACGCAACCAATTCGGCGTTTCACCGATTTTGATGCTGATTTTGCTTGAGACTATAGTGAATTTTACATTGGACTTTCCAATTGTCGGTGGATCAGCACTATGTAGCCGGTGGACCTCCTGCCTGAGCTAGCTCGAATGAGGTCGAGTTTCTTGAAGGGCTGCCGTCAATAATCCACAGACCAATAACCGTAGGAACAAACAAAAATCACAAGCCCTATCAGGCCACCAATTTCACCCTCGACGGTGATCCCGCATACGCACAATAAGCCGGCACAAAACACAAAAACATGGCGGGCTTCTCGACGACAATTCACAGTCCGTAGTGGCGCGCACGCGTATCCAAATGACACTAGTCGTAAGACTCGTAAGTCAAGAAGCGGCCGGTGACTGCCTTGTATAGAAGCCACGACGAAACAGCGCTCGCACTGCCACCTACCGGCCGGCGGAACAACTATCTACGAGACTCGCGTGAACAGAAAGGTAACCATTGTGATTAAATTTCACGAGGCAAAATACCAGAATCTATGCAAGTTTATTGTTTTAGTTACTAAAAAAATGGTGTGCTTGTTCAGACAAGCAAACTGTACAACTTTCACTATACTTTGAAATGGCAAAAAAAATCAGCTGTTCCATACAAATGTTCAACAGTCACTGAACTTATATGTATGGAACAGATTTTGTTTGCGTTTTCAAAGTTGGTCCAATAGTGAAAGTTGTTCAGTTTGCTTGTCTGAACAAGCACACAATTTTTTTTGTAACTAAAAAAACCTTGTGATATAGAACCATGCGGTACAACATAGTAAGTAGACATTCATCATCATAATCAGTAGACATTATTTACTGAAAAACCTTACATTTTCATTAATTTTGCCTAAATCTGACATACGAAAAAGAGCGTTTTTAACCCTAACAGTCATATTGACCCTGATTTGTTTTGCAGTAATAAACTAGGATTCTTAACTTGTCCCATAGCCAATAAATTTGATATTATAACGCCCAGTCTCAAATTAACATAGGATAATAATGAACCTAACCTCACCCAAAAGATATGGAAACTCTTGAGAGCAAAGTTTAGTTCGCTAATAATGTCAGCGTCAACTTTTATCATAAGCTTTAATCTAATTTCCGTGGTTCCAAACAAATGAACAAGTTAAAACACTGTAGCGGGGTGATGTATGCACCAAGAAAGTTCAGAACTAATTTAAAGTTCGAAGTCAGGTTTATATTTACCACGAGCTCACTACTTTGTTCAATTCAATTTTTACAATTTCATTTACAGGCCAGATGTGGAGGGGACCGTACATACTGTGTATCAAGATGAAATTGTAAGTACACCAATACATAATACTCGTACATTATAAAATATTTCTTTTATTTATTTATTTCTGTTTGTACTATTGCATTTTAAGGTTCGGGTTTGATGGGGCTTTTGGGTAATAGTTCCTCCTTGTATGAAAGTAAAATCTAACGAATTATCAAAAGTCGTAGAACAAATGTTGTAGTTAATGATGCTTGCTATCTAATCCTGCGAGGTTGCCGGTACCTTACACTAAATAATAAAAAAGGAACTATATATAAACAGGAACAAATAACTTCGAAAATCAGTCAGAAGCAGCCTTGACACATCTCAATGTTATGCCCGCGACAAATAACATTTTTGCATTTATTGTACGACACATTTTCTTTTGCACAACCTTATTTAATTTTTAGAAGGGCAGTATGTATCTACAGTTATTACATTTCTTCGGTACATGCTCTTCAGTGTTATCTCCTAAAGGATGAGCAGCAGCAGCATCTTCTGGTAATATACTGGATATTTTCCGCAAACATCTCTTTAGTGTAGGAGTTGCTAGTCTCTTAGTCATAAAATGAGTATTACTGCCAAGCTAAGGTTCTTCATGAAGTTTTTGCGACTTAGAACATTATCGCCTTTGCTACAGACATGATAGCTGCATATGATATAAGCATTAATGCATGCAATATTTATCATTCCATAGAAAAAAGCCATAGGCCATCTAGATTTGTCTTCCTACTGGGTACTCTCAATAAGAGCGCACATTTGATCAAGTGTATCCACGCCTCTTTTTGTCTGAATATGATACTAATCATTTCCGGTTTGCCAGAATTTTCATTGACAAGGGCGTCTTCATTTCAAGATAATAAGTAAACCATTTTAGCTGGCTTTGGGTTATATTGAGAATTAAGTGTAAGGGGTTGGTCAAAACGAATACGGTCATCATACCTTTATCTCCAATATTTCGACTCATCATTATGATTGTCAGTCATCTACAAATATATATCAATAAAATATGATATTGTTCTGACCGAATAAAAATTAATGGTGTGGAACTGGAACAGGTCCTCTTTGCGCACAATCTTGGTTTAGTTATTGATGGGGAGCAAAAATATGTTGAACATATTTGCAGCAAAGTAAAAAGTGCATATTTTAAACTGAAAACTCTATACAAAATAAGGCCATATATTAAAGAGGAAGTACGTATCCGAGTACTTTTGGTTGATGCACTCGTGCTCTCGCAATTCAATTATTGTAGCTCTGTTTTTGGCCCTCGACTAAACTCCAGCACAGAGAGAGCAATTCAGCGAGTGCAAAACGCATGCATGAGGTTCTACTATCATATCCCTCAAAGGGAGCATATAACACCTTATTTAAATAACAAAAGTATACTTAACATGCGTCATAGGAGAGAGCTTTTATATGCCTGCACTGTTCATAGGATTATCTGGAACAAAAAACCTGAATATTTGTTTGAAAAACTCACCTGGGTAAAAGATATTAGTCAAAGATGTTACCGTTCTACAATGCAGGATATGTTGAGTATTCCTGAGCACATGACCACCCGCTACAGGGGGTGTTTCAAGTTTGTTACAGCAAAAATCTAGAATGACCTTCCACCGCCCATGAGGAAAAAAAATTGCGCTCAACGCTATAAAGCCAAATATAAGTCAGCTTTATTGAAAAGGCAACTTGCTGCAGAAAACTTAAAGCATACCCGCTGGAACATATTTCCTCTGAAAAATTACTTCGCATAGGCCTATGATTTTTAGCCTAACGTATAGCACCCACACACACACGGACACAAACGCACACACGCATACACACACACACACGGACACACAAACGCACACACATACACACATACACGCGGAAGAGATTTAATAACATCCGAATAAGGAGATTAAATATTTATTTTGTTTGTATTTTTATTTTTAGCCTGTTTGTTTGTTTGTTGTTGTTTCCGTTCTATTTATAAGCCCTCACACGTATCACCCCACATATGATCTCAGGGAGGAGGAAGTGGCTGAAAAACAGCGCTGACCGAGATCTCGGTCTCGTCAGCACAAGCTGAGCCACTTCCTTTTTGCCTTTAAGTAGTTATTACTATAAAATTATTACCTGTGTTATGTTTAACTTTACAATTTTAAAGGCAATAAATGTATTTTATTATTATTTTTATTGTTATTATAAAATAATAACAATCAGTGGTTATGAAATAAAAAAAAAACACGAAAATAATTTAGATAATAAACATGAAAGTCACGTAAAAGATAATCATGCCTCATTTTAACTCACGGAGTCGTTTGATTTCAAAATTGGTAATCGTTACCGTAGCAATGGGTAGGTATGCCTCACGCAAGATCGGCGCGATGAGTGCAATGTCCGAAATACATAGCAGCGAATTCGCGCTATTTAAAACGAGAGAGCAAAATTTCGAAATTGCATGCGTCAATTTTACCCAGACTATCTTTCTAGGATTACATAGATTTTTGTACAGATAAGACTAGTTGCCAAAAATTACTGCTATATCTTATATACACTTTGTATTTTTGATTTTTATGATCTTATTGGCAATCAATCTCCCACTTCCAAGATATTTTTGCTGCAATTACGCTAAGCAAAGGCGAAACTTAGCATGACCTTCAGCGAAGCTTTTAGCACCGTACTTCGAGGACCATTTTTTTTGTTTTAGCTTAGTCGTATTCATCAACTGAGCTCACTTTAATTTAAGACTTATGAACTACACAAAATGTGACATACTACAGTTTTTACAATTTTGTAAGATACCTACTGCATTACCACTTTATTATTCTCATTATAGCACGAAGAAATGTACCAGAACAAATCTCGTCATCACTATAAGGAGCCAGTTTTATACTTGCAGTATAAAGGCGCTAAAACGGTATAAAAATTATTTTACCATTTCTTAAACATATTTTTACATATTGCATGTACTTAAATGAAAGAATTTTGATAATATTTTTTATTAATTTTATAAGCGGAGGTAAAATCTACTTTTTCTCTTGTGAAGTAGGATTTTATAATTCTTTCTTCAGTTAACATCGTCCTATATGGGCTCGTTTTTAGATGTTTTTAGTCCTTAAACTGTGAGGTGTGAGTGTAAACTCAAAGTTGGCATTTATAGCTACGGAACCCTACACTGCGCGTGGCCCGACAAGCACTTGGCTGGTTTTTTTATTTAAAAACTCCGAGTATCCTTGTTAATAAATAAAATGTAACTTCATTACTGTTTGTCAAGCTTTTGACAGTGTTCCGTCAAGATTTTTTCAGTGTTCTATTTGCAAAACATAAAAAAGAAATTGGCTTTTCCCAAAATTGAATTGTTAATTACACGCTGATGAACTCGAGATTTTCTAGTAAATCTTAGTGTATTTCTTTTATTTAAAAAAAAACTACCCCAGTATCCTTGTTGTTAATAAATAAAATGTAACTTCCTTACTGTTCGTCAAGCATTTGAGTGTTACGTTTTTACGTACATTTTTTCAAATAGAACACTGGAAAACACTTAATTTTCAGTGATCTATTTCAAAAAACGTAAGAAAAATAAATTGAATTTTCCTAAAACGTATTTATTTAATACACGCTGATGTACTTGAGATTTTTCAGTAGATCTGAGTGTTTTTTTTTTCGACTTATCCCGACCAGTAGGGATACAATGGTAGAGATAAGTGTAACATGCGGAAAAACTTACGTCATTATTTATTTTCAGAATAAGCTTTGGAGCGAAATATGGCCGTGCAACAAAAAAAGAGACATCCTCTACAAGGAATCAAACTGCTTCTTGGTCCCAAGTGTATTCGTTAAAAAACATTCGTAAGTAGTCCTTGCTTATAATTGACTTTTAAGAAGTACCTACTCCTGATTTAATTACAAAATAAATAAAGAGCAGTTTATTTAGCAAACAATTAATTTAAATTATATTGCTATACAGTTTAATAAACAAGTGAAGACAGTGCGTTTATTTAAGTAAGAAATTCAATAAAATATGGAGAACAATATTAACAAAATTGCAGAAAAAAAATTAAAAAGTTTCTCATAATTGATAGTGTCAGGCGTTATTTTTCGGAAGTCCATTACTAATTGTTAAGGAGTAGGTATATAGCAAAACTTCCGATAAAAATGTCGGTAGTTGGTACTAACTACGCAGGCCAATGGTGCACCGCCCGCCCTCCCTCAATCGCATGCGACAAAGGAATATCTATAATTAGTACCACACCAACATGCAAATACTTAGATTCGACGCGTTTCGCCACTCCACGTGGCATCATCAGGATGTTGTCGCCTTCGCTGCGCTCGGACGACTGAGCAAGCTGTGAACGAGCCGGCCTTTTATAGAGCGATCACAACAACCGTCCGAGTTGTGTCGGTATAGGCGCACGTGGCCGCCATTGTAACAGCGCGCACGTGGCGCAGGTGTTGTTTACAAATTAAAAACACGTGGTTATCGGGTGCTGCTATGATCGCATCTATTTGAAAAAATATTAAGTAGTGGGGAATAAGTAAAACTGACCTGCTCGTTCAGCAATGTAAGCGAACTATCCCTGTTGTGTTTTGAAATTTCTAATTGTTCCAACACGGACAGTTTTAGACCTTTTCCACACGTATGTAAAATGGAATATGTGTGATTGGAAGGAATACTATGTCCTGTATCTAATAGATGTTTAGCAAAATGTGATTTTTCAGGTTTATTATTTCGATATGCGGATATATGTTCTTTATAACGTGTGTTGAAACTACGGCCGGTCTGTCCTATATATGTAGAGTTACATGCATTACAATCTAATTTATAAACACCAGATTTTTGGTGTTTATCCAACTTATCTTTACCATTACAAAGCCTTCTTAGAGAATTATTTGTGTTGAACGCTGTAAATATATCATGCTGTCTTAATGTTTTTGATACCCTCTCTGACACTGGACCCAAATAAATCAAACTAGAACCATACTTCTTATCCCTTTCTCTAGGGACAGAGTACAGCAAACCAGTTATGATTTTCCGGTTCTTATTGTTAATAAGACTGTCAATCATGCATTTCTTGTATCCATTTGATATGGCAACGTTGTATAGTATATTTAATTCTTTTTGATAATTTGATTTATTCATTGGAATTGTGAGTAATCTATGAATGTAAGAATTAAAAGCTGCCACCTTATGTTGCCATGGATGACAAGAAGATGCATGAATGACAGTGTCCGTATGAGTTGGTTTCCGATAGATTTGGAAACTGTGTTTATCCTCAACCCTCGTTATTGTTAAATCTAAAAAGTTGATACTATTGTTGGTTTCTAATTCTAGTTTAAACTTAATTTTGGGGTGGAAATTATTAATTTTATTTAAATAAATAGTTAATTGACGGTTTGTTCCGGTCCAACAAATCAATATATCATCGACGTATCTGTGATAATAGAGGATATTCTTATCGTTAACTAAGTATTTATTTTCGAAATCATCCATAAATATATCCGCCATCAATGGACTCAAAGGAGAGCCCATTGCCAATCCTTCCTTTTGTTTGAAATATTGATTGTAGAACCGGAAATAATTTTGTTTCATGCATAATGTTGTTAATGACATAAGATCATTAATTTCACCTGGATGCAAACGTTATTTCTCTAAGTGGTTTTGTAAAATATTTAAAGTTTCATTATAAGGTACATTTGTAAATAAACTATCTATATCTAATGAAATCAACTTTGCATTCCTAGGAAGTGAAATAGACTGGATTTTATTAATTAAATCCAGACTATTTAAAAGAGAATATCTAGGTTGGAATGACGATTTCGTTTTTAGTATAGAGTTAAGATTTTTGGCTAACTTTATGCCGGTGCACCGATATAAGATACTACCGGTCGCATCGGCACGTTTTCTTTATGAATTTTCGGTAACCCATATAAACAAGGACTTATTGGGTTCATTTGTAATACATTATTCTTATTTGATAAATTTGGGAATACAAACTGAGTTGAAGAGACTGCTTCTCTAATCTCGGAAGCCAATCTTTTGGTTGGGTCTGATTGTAAACAAACGATATCGTCACTCCGGATTATTTCTTCTACCTTCTGTATGTAAGTGTTACGTTCCATTATTACCACCGTATTACCTTTGTCAGCTTTGGAGACAATCAAATCATTATCTGTGATTTTTTGAGAAAGCGATTTGTAAATTATGTATTCAGGATTGTGTGAGTTACGATTTGATTGCCTCAAAGTGTTTCTAATTTGATTCGCTGTTATGTTGGAAGTTAAACTTTTTACATGCTGATCTCCACGTCAACTGCTAAACTTTCTATTGTTTTCTGATTAAGTGATGGACGTAGGTTATACTTTAACCCTTTATTTAATAACGAAACTTCGTCATTGGATAACTGAATATCTGAAAAGTTTTTTACTCGCGGGTAAAACGTATGAGAATTGGAAATTTGATCGTGGAGATCCCGATGCATACCATTACCATTTCTAGAATTATTGACCGACTCGTGTCTCAACACACGCAATTTTCTGGATTGAATAAGATATTTATCGTGAGCTTCTTGAGAAGCAAGAAGTCTAGCTTTATGATCTAAAAGATCAAATTCTATATTGTGTAAAGAAAAGGATAGTTCCGAATACAAAATTTTTATATGTAATTTTAAGTTGTCTCTAATGGAGAACCACCGACGTGATTCTTCATTAAGCCAAATAAGCTGCGCTTTTTTAATCGCTATATCCGCAGATCGACTATCCGTGTTGGAACGAATGTTAATGTATTTTGGTATAAGACGTTCTCGCTTACATTGCTGATTAAACCAAATGTTTTGTATTGCTAATCTATGAAGCTTAGTAAGTTTAATATAAACTAGAATTAGAAACCAACAATAGTATCAACTTTTTAGATTTAACAATAACGAGGGTTGAGGATAAACACAGTTTCCAAATCTATCGGAAACCAACTCATACGGACACTGTCATTCATGCATCTTCTTGTCATCCATGGCAACATAAGGTGGCAGCTTTTAATTCATACATTCATAGATTACTCACAATTCCAATGAATAAATCAAATTATCAAAAAGAATTAAATATACTATACAACGTTGCCATATCAAATGGATACAAGAAATGCATGATTGACAGTCTTATTAACAATAAGAACCGGAAAATCATAACTGGTTTGCTGTACTCTGTCCCTAGAGAAAGGGATAAGAAGTATTGTTCTAGTTTGATTTATTTGGGTCCAGTGTCAGAGAGGGTATCAAAAACATTAAGACAGCATGATATATTTACAGCGTTCAACACAAATAATTCTCTAAGAAGGCTTTGTAATGGTAAAGATTGTAACACCGTTTTTTCTTAAAATTTCATAAAACACTAATTTTGCAAAAGCATTTTGGTTTCACTGTAGTTTTAACTACAGTGAAACTAAATCATAATTACAATAACTTTGTCAATTAATTTCACAATATCAATGTCAAGTGTCAACGTCAACGTCGTTTCACGTCACGTCAGTGACATTTGCAATTATCTTTGGTCATTATTCAATTTTTGCATAAACAAAATAAATCTCGCGTTTATCCTGGCCTTATTTACAAAGATAGTTTTTTTTCGCCCAAAATCCCGTGCTTCCATTTAGGTGGGTTGATTTTCTCAAAATTCGGAATTTGACATTTAGACCGTTTGTTTTGATCATTTCTATAGACATATTTTAATAAAATACACTTAAACTTATAGATCATATAATTATAGTTTCGTCGAATAGAATTTGGAAAGCATTCACAGTTTGTTTATGGTTAATTTTTCATTACGTTTCGTTTTTCAACCAAGCTTATAACTTTGGCTGGAAATACTTATAGCATATTGTAGAATTCCGATAGATCCGTATGTTGACTTGACACATCATGACACACATGCTATGAAATGAATTTGGTTTTAGGGAAGGTTCCGTCGCCAATACGACGCTTAACATTCGGTGAACGGACCTCGATTCTAGTATGCGCGTAGATGGAACGCGCCCATTTTTCACCTTAGTCTTTGAACGCGTCTATCGTCTATGTTATGATTAGTCTGTGAGACATCGACCGAAGTAATTTAATATTGATTTCTTGCGAAATCTTAATTTCTACATTATCTTAATTTCTGCGAAGAAAATCCATAGGTATTTCTCTCGTTTTCCGTGTGAATTTAATTTGAAAGCTATTTCCAAAGTCAGTTATTTTTGTTTTCAGTTTGAAGAGTAAAAGCTCAATCATATTTATAATCGCCGGCGCGCGATTCATTGAATTAGTTGAATAAATAAATTATATCGATAGATAATACTCCGCCCACAATAAGGTATCTAATTAACTTATTATATTTCATGATTTAAAGCAGATTTTGTTAATTTTATTTTTATTTGTGGGTAAATTGATTATTAAATCAAACATATTACATTTCCAAAATTCGCCTTTTTCATCCCCTATTTCATTAAAAAACCCTGATAGTAAGCGGCATCTTAGTGGGATTAAGGCATATATTGAGTAACACTTGCGAATTTCATGTTAAATTCTAAATTTTCACAATATTAAGTTTCACACCCTTCTTTGGCAAAGAACTCACAAATTAAGCTGTTTTCTTTTTATTAATAGCAATAATTATACACAAAATAGGTGCTCTCCCCTCCATATGTCCTTTTTATTAACTAACCAATAAGACAATTTGTCAATTTATTAAAAATTATGTTTTAGAATTCATTTGCTATGTTTATTACATGAAGTTCAAATGTATTGACTGGGATTCCTTCAGAACTCAGTGTTAGACCCACTGACCCTAAGATCATAGGCATATTTAATTATATTTTTAACATAACACTGTGCTATGAATCTCCAGGGCAGTTCCCGGAGGCCATAGGGCTCCGCTGCTTAGCATAACAAAATAACCTGATATCAAGGAGGAATTCTGTGGAATTACACCAGTAATAAATATATATACAGAAAGAATAAGTTAAGAAACTGGAATATCATATCTCTGACCCGTGATTGCAAGACTTAGCATAGAAGGTACGATCCACTAACAACCGCTCCGGGGAAGGCTACTAATTTCTTTAAAAAAAAAAAGGAAACCTATAACTATTTGTTGGTGTACTTTATTGCCCCTCATTTTGTAGTTTTGTACCGAATTTGTACCTGATTTTTACCTGCCGAGATTGATCAAACAAACCTGAACCATCCTGCCCTTGGCTTGTATTGATTAAACATTAAGTTAAGTGCTTTGCATTGAGGAATTGTGTTAACATATGCATAAGTAAATTATAATTATGTACTTACAAGAATAAAGCTTTTCATTTTGTACCGGACTAAAGGAATAAGTTTGTTTTTTTTCTTTAACTTTAAGATTTCCCTATATTTCTACAATTTAGCTAGAAAAATCATTACAAGATAAGTTGGATAAACACCAAAAATCTGGTGTTTATAAATTAGATTGTAATGCATGTAACTCTACATATATAGGACAGACCGGCCGTAGTTTCAACACACGTTATAAAGAACATATATCCGCATATCGAAATAATAAACCTGAAAAATCACATTTTGCTAAACATCTATTAGATACAGGACATAGTATTCCTTCCAATCACACATATTCCATTTTACATACGTGTGGAAAAGGTCTAGAACTGTCCGTGTTGGAACAATTAGAAATTTCAAAACACAACAGGGATAGTTCGCTTACATTGCTGAACGAGCAGGTCAGTTTTACTTATTCCCCACTACTTAATATTTTTTCAAATAGATGCGATCATAGCAGCACCCGATAACCACGTGTTTTTAATTTGTAAACAACACCTGCGCCACGTGCGCGCTGTTACAATGGCGGCCACGTGCGCCTATACCGACACAACTCGGACGGTTGTTGTGATCGCTCTATAAAAGGCCGGCTCGTTCACAGCTTGCTCAGTCATCCGAGCGCAGCGAAGGCGACAACATCCTGATGATGCCACGTGGAGTGGCGAAACGCGTCGAATCTAAGTATTTGCATGTTGGTGTGGTACTAATTATAGATATTCCTTTGTCGCATGCGATTGAGAGAGGGCGGGCGGTGCACCATTGGTCTGCGTAGTTAGTACCAACTACCGACATTTTTATCGGAAGTTTTGCTATATACCTACTCCTTAACAATTAAAAAGTTTCTCGTCAATTCACTATTTATTTAATATTTGTAATCGTAACGTTGGCAGATAGATGCTAGTATCGAACCGCACACGCACATTTTGCTTTATCCAACTATTCAGTGCGATTTACTAAGCGCATTATATTAAAACTCAGTGATGTTGGTTGTTTCGTCATGGTTTGTCGATTTGTTGATGAAATGTCACTTTAATTGCTGTATTCATAAAAAGTTACAAAGTAAAATATTTTTAGTAGCTACTCGAAAAAAGCTTATTGAATGTCTGTAAAGGTACAAACATTTTCTATCTGAACCATCAGAACAATGTACAGTAAGCTCCTATTCAAGCTCTACATTTGCACTACGAAAACCGCTACTATTACGAGCGACATAAGGACAGTCCAAAGGCCAATCAGTATAGCTTGATAAGGAGCTTACTGTACGTACGCAGTACTTCTTGAATCACTCGTATTGTTTCAACCTTAGCTAGCTGAGTTGACGTCAAATTTCAGGCACCTATCACCTACTGACGCTTAATTATGGACCTGCCTAGTAGCTCGATAACTTTCGAAAAAGTCCTTTCCCACTTTTCAATTAACTGAGGTATCGAATGCCGAATGAAAAAGTTAATCTAGCCACGCCAAACTTCACTCTTTGTTCAGACCATAAGGGGTGGTGTGCTCTTTTGTTCCAGGGAGCGGTTATTGAAGAAATCGAACAATAAGTGAAATCATTTGCTAGTTTGGATTTTATCTTAGTCTTTGATTTGTTTTTCATATCATATAAGAGAAAACAATCAATCAGTCGTAGTTAGTGCAAGAAAAATTGTATTAGTTGGTACCTACCAAAATGAATTGAACATATTATTTTAACACATTATATTTTTGTAGATTTTATTTCGTATTTTACGAATATTAAAATGTCAATGTTTCTACTTGGGTATAAATGATTAGGCTGTGGATATAAAATGTGATTATAAAAATAAATAAACTATCATAAAAAAATGTACAGCTTGATAAATTAAATCCCAAACGTCAACTTCACAAATAAATTTGTTATAAAAAACCGGCCAAGTGCGTGTCGGGCCACTCGCAGTGTAGGGTTCCGTAGTTGCAAATGCCAACTTTGAGTTCACACTCGCACCTCACAACACGTTGCCACAGATTACTAAATACGTTGCTATTAAATTAGGCATTATTATTATTATTAAAGTTGCAATGATTTTATATTTCCTTGAATGGTTCGTAAATTTATATTCAGTACTAATTTTCAATGAAATTTTACTTTTCCGAGTACATTTTATAAGTTAGTCGTCTATAACTTTTTAGTTTGTACTTAGTACTTAACTCTGATAGTTTTCCTTTAATTTCGTTATATATATTACTGTTGTAATTTTTTTTTCACGTGTCCATATATAACCGTTTACCAGATAGAGGGGGGGGGGGGACACTTACCTCTAACCAAATATTTCAGAAACGGATCCCTAAATCGAAAAATGGTATTCTGAATCTTACATTATTTTTAAAGACCTATTCAACAATACCCCACCTGATGGGTTAGTTGAGAAAAAAAAAATTACTCCCACTTCACTTGTATGGGAGCTACGCTAAAAAAATTGTTCAATGTTTTTTTCCACCACTTTTTTGGCATGATTAATATACATACCCATACCAAATTACAGCTTTCTAGTACTAATAGTCTCTGAGTAAAAGCGCGGACAGACAGACAGACAGACAGACATGGCGAAACTATAAGGGTTCCTTGTTTACTATGGAACCCTATAAAATGACTCCAAAAATACAAAAAAAAAATAACTAAATACATTTGTTATTTTTTACATTTTTAAGACTTTCTACCGACTAAGTAGAAACAGTGAAACTCTGCTCAATCTTTTGCTTACACAATACAAAACAAATGAAATACTTTTTACTTTATTGAAATAATAAAATACACAAATAAGTCTTAGAGCATTTAAATACTCTAAGAAATAAGTAGATAATTTTTTGCGTTTAAGGTCATGCGCATGTCTCAAATTAATAAATCGTCGAAAGTTTTTGATTGTGTTGAAATAAAAAATACTAGTTATTCCAATATTTATTTGTCGGTCATTAAAAGATATATTTTTCATTCCAATTAGGTGTCATAATGGTAATTATGACACTGGATGATTTAGTATGAATGCTATAAGTTAAAAGTTTCGGAAACTTTTATAAATGATTTAAAACATACGTGTAGATAATATTTATATTCGAATATGAATTTTTATTTCACTCATTATTATCAAATTTTAACGAAAAAAAAGACAATAATATAACAGCTGAAATTAAATGAAAGTAACTGACACTTTATAGTTTTTCGTTATTAGCAACAAGAAATCTATTATTAATATGCTGAATAATGCTGATTCTGGTTTCCACGACATACTCGTAAGTGCATACGCGTGTTTACCCCACAAAGCAATCTAATTCTCATCAATAAACAGTTAGGCTAGACAAACTTTATAATGTCACCTTTTCAATTGGAAAGCAGACGAAACCCACGTCCAAACAAGTTTTGAGTATTCAGGCAACTGATTTGGTTGGATATTTAAACAAGTCAGAAGTTTATGTTGTTTTAGGACTAATGAGACCTTTGAATTTTCGTCACGGCGCCTGCCCGATGATACGGCCCTTGATTGTGTTTATAGTTGCCGTTTTGCAACTGAAACCTAGGGGCTTTTGATTTGTATAAATTTGACAGACTTAACCGAAATTTACACTTCAGATTTGCTTAATCCTTGTACATAAGCTACATAGCTAAAGATTTTAGGTATATTTTGATGTACGGTAAATTATGTCGCAAAGATAAGAATGAACATTAAAGCACATATTTATTATTAACTAGTGGGTCCGGCAGACGTTGTCCTGCCCTATTAAAGCGCCACCAATTTTATATATAAACCTTCCCTGAACCTATTCAAACACACACAGAAAATTCGTAAGAATCTGTCGACCCGTTTCTGAGTTATAGCGAGACAAACACACAGCGTTTCATTTTTATATATAAGAACTAGTGGGCCCGGCGGACGTTGTCCCGCCCGATTACAGCGCCACCTACCGGGTCCAACTGTACGTTTAAACCTTCCTTGGACCTATTCAAATACACACAGAAAATTTCGTAAGAATCGGTCGAGCCGTTTCAGAGTTTTTGCTAGACAAACACACAGCGTTTCATTTTTATATATAAGAAGAAGACTAGCTGTGCCCGCGAACTATGTTTCGCCTTAAAAGTTCAATGAAAAAACCGTAAATCTACTTTCCCGCGGGAACTTCTTACTTTTCCGGGATAATAAGTAGCCTATTATGTTAATCCTTGTCGTAATCCGTCTACCTACCAAATTTCATCCAAAGCCATTCAGTAGTTTTTGCGTGGAAGAGTTACAAACATCTATACATCCATCCATACTCACAAACTTCGCGTTTATTCGTATGGATGATCGAGGTAAGTTCGGTGGGTACTTTTCGCACATACAGAGTCCCGCACAAACGCCTGCTGGTATTACCCATCGACAGAAAAAGTGCTAAGCCTATCCAACTTGTAAAAATAAGAAAAGAAGGTTAATAAAAAAAACAAAATTCCATTAGTTAAAACCATTCCATTAAACAATCAATCAACATACTCTTTAGTGCAAAAAAATTAATTAAGCCAAGCATACAGCGCGTCGACACGATGATTTCGATAAAGGCTCCAGCAGCGGCGTTCCCGTTTGCCGGCTCCAAATCAAACATTTCTTGTTGACACGACCTGATTGTTTGCGCTTTGACCTGCCGATCTCTAAACAGCGCACATTCGTAGGATCATCGAATTTTGTGCCAACACGCCAATTGCACATAAATTCTAACATCTGTGGATTATGACGACCAGCTGTTTTCGAATAGGGGAGATAAAACAATAGCTAATTTGCTCTAAGCTTCAATAACATTATTGTACAGAATTAATTAAATATATTTATTTATTTATTCTGATCGAAATTTAACCGTTGTCTTAGGTTCTGATTGATGTGCTATCAATTACATTTACATATTTTGGTGTTGCGTCTAGGTACCGATTGGTGAATCTAAATAAAAACGAAACAGTAGTACAACTAAGTAGTTCAATTGGTTGCATAAATGAGACACCACCTGTATATTTGTCCAACTATAACAAGTAAAATTATTTATTAAAAAATAAACATTTATAAATACAAGCTTTTAGTACTCGTCAAAACGAATCAAACGAGTCCAAGTTCGATGGGGTTGTGTCATTTTATTGCGGAGTTCCTGCCACCTTCCGGTTCCAGCATCAGGTCAGCTCCATATCACCATATTATTGCATTGTCACGCGATATAAATATACATGCATAATTTCAGCTCAATCGGAAACCGCGAAATTAACTTGCAAAGATTTCATTACAGACACCGGACAGGTGAAAGTAAAAAAAATATCAAAATTCTTTATTGATTCGTTTCAATCAATTCAATCAAAATTCTTTTTTTCGAAAGGGTATACTTCCCAGATGGTTCCATGGTTACCAGGTCAGGATCTGATGAATTTTCCCGCAATCAATCCCAGGAATTTTCCTGGAATTCCATAATTGTTCAAAGTATAAAATTTATAAGTACGTCCAACGTGTTTCTTGTTTTTATCGAAACTATTCAGGTATTTGCGTGTGGTTATCATTAACTGAGCTGATGATGGCAAGATCCTTAACTCTTAGAAATTAGAGGTTAGTTTTTTAAATGCAATATTGGCCCTTAGTTGTATTCTTTTAAGTTACTTCGGTAAGAAAAAATAAGTAAGTATTTATATATTTTTAGTGAAATTAATGCCAAATTTCACAAAAAATATATAAATATTTTTTACACAAAATTAAACCAACTTCAAAACTACTTAAAGTCAAAAAATATATAAGAACCACATCACACAACATCACATTTTTATATTAACAAATACCTATATCTGAATTCTCTCGACTGTAGTGTTTCCTCTTAAAGGAAACAGCAACAGTATAAAGGGACATGCAAAAATTTATATATGTATGTCTTTTGTTTCTTCACTGATCTTCAAACCAATATTACGGCGATTTTAATAACACCTCAATTCAAAACTTTACCAGCTATTGTTGTAACAGCGTTCAAAGTTTTACTATATGCAAAATTAATTACTAACGATGCGCTGCGAAACATGGAAAGTTCTGTAACTGGATTAGCAAGGCCAGCCCCCTAACCGTGATCGCCCAAAACAATATTAATACCGCACTGAGAGCGAGATGGCGCTATACGCAGCAAGAGCGGTGTCTCTGTTTCAATATTGTTTTAACCTTGCTATAAGCGATCACGGTAAGGCCCCTGGTCATTGTCACGTTCACGTTGGGCATATTCTATGAAACATGGATTACACTGCTTAAAGCGGCAAAAATGATTGTCTTAAAGCATAAATCAGATTTTTTACACAGAATCTGATGAATTTTTATGGTGTTTATGAAAAATCTATAATGATTCTCAACAAACGAATAATTCTTCGTCTCGGGCGGGAATCGAACCCTCGTCTTCAACATAACGTTTTGCCGCCTTAACCACTGAGCCACCGAGCTCTTACCAGCTCCGACGAAATTTCAACTGTATTGATATTTTTGGCGTTTATTAAGCCAAAGGATGCTTTATAAAGGACTTGGCATTTTCTTTAAAACTATTAAATAAATTGATAAATGAATAAATCGATACAACATATATCATATCCTGGTTATAAGCTTTAGAGCACGAATTAATTGATATGTGTAGGTATGTTCATTATGACATTTGCATCAAGCGTCTACAACGTTAAAAATGATTAAATCAACCGATACCTATCCGATGCTTATTCACCCCTGTGGCCAGGTGGTTCGACCGCATAGTTCGATCAATCGAACCAAGCCATCTTTTTTTCCACTTCATGCAATTTTAGAATCGAACCACGCGGACTACTATATTTCAAGACCATATAATGCGAGTCCATTAGGCGCACCACGACGACTGTTACATGCCAACATACAATTTAGAAACTTTTACAGATTTCTTGAAAATTGGTATGAAGGTATTAACTGTGAACAAAATAAAATGACAATTTTATTCAAGCTTACAACATAACAATATGTGTAGTGAGTTCTTCGTGTAAATTGGTACTTCGTTACAAAATAACGAATTATTTAATACACAATAATCGTCATTAATCAACTAAGCTGTAAATTGTTTTTCCGAGTTTATTACATACAGCGAGGGTCCATGTTTATATCTTGTTTTCAAAATCGCACACAGACTGATTCCAGCCAGCCATTAGCAGATTCCTTTCAGACATCCACGCAAATTACGTGCAATTTGCGGAGCTGCGGGCCGTCCAAAAGTTCCTTACATCTGATATTTCCACCGTATTTAATGTACGCCCTAACGCCACGTTAAAGTTTTCGTGAGTAATTTAAATTGTAGTGAAATGTCGTTCATTACTCACTGTAGTTCGTGTACAAACGAAGTTGGAGAATTGCGGCAACCGACGCGTTTTGTGTGAATCTTATAATTGATGGAGGCCATAATTTAAGTGACTTGTGGTGATGCGAAAAATCGTGCCACCTATTGGGACTTTGGCGGAAAGATTAGGATGTAAAATTGAAGTTTTGCCAGGTCAAGAAAATATTTGACCAGTTGAAAAGAAATTGTACAGTACATCAAGATCAGGATAGATAGATAAAAGAGAAGATAGATGTGTTATTAAAACGGCGTTTTTACTGCGACTGTCTTTTATTTACAATATTCTTTAGAAAACCTTATAAAACATTGACATATTATTTACATAGATAATAGAAAACTATACAATAGGTTGGTTGCTGGTCGCCAACATGGCCCCCGACGGTGTACACACCATAGTGTAAGGAGGTGACCAGCAACGCAATTTTTCTCACATGGCGTCGCAGGACACCCCCTTTCGTCGCCACATCTGCCACCCTGACGACCCCGTCCTTTCCAGGAAAGGCTGCAACAATCCGCCCTCTTGGCCAGCATCGTCTTGGCAAAGTCCCATCCGCAATACAAACAATATCACATACCTTTAGCGCCCGGAATTCACGAGTCGATCCTGGTCGTGGCACCAGTGTCGGCAGGTATTCCACTACAAAACGCTGCCAACCGCTGAGACTTTCTCCACTGGGCCCGGCTGGAGAGATCAGAGTCATCAAATTGTCGAACTTGAACGTCGTTCGATGAGGAGCCGATCAAGAATGTAAAGGGCGTCAACGCTGTCTCCGAGTCCTGGTCAATGGCGACGTACGTCAAAGGTCTGGAATTGACAACTGCTTCTGCTTCCGACAGCAACGTAGCCAATACTTCCTCCCTCGGAGACCTCTCCAACAGCGTCACAGCAAGAGCATTTTTGACGTTCCGCACTAATCTTTCCCAGCACCCTCCCATAAAAGGGGCCGAAGGCGGTATGAACTTCCAACGGATTTCCCTCGAACTGGCGAACTCGAAGACTTCGGGCAGAATTTTTGCGGTGCCGATGAAAGCCGTCCCGTTGTCCGAGTAAATGCACGCCGGGCAGCCGCGATGAGCGATAAAACGGCGTAAAGCCATTATTGCAGAGTCAGCAGATAGGCTCTCAACGATCTCGAGATGGATCACCCTGATGGTCAGGCAGGTGAAGAGGGCAATCCACCTTTTAGCTGTTCGTCGACCGATCGTGACATTTATCGGGCCAAAATAGTCAAGCCCGACATATGTAAACGGCCGCTCGTGATGAGCCATTCGTACCTCAGGCAGATCTCCGGTAGGCGGCGTGATTGGTTTGGCTTTTCGAACTCGACAGGATTGACATCTTGCAGCTACTTGCTTAACGGCCGGCCTCAGACCCACGACGTAATATCTTTGATGTAACTCATTGACCACAAGTTCATTATTACCGTGTGCGTATCTGATGTGGTAATGGTGTATCAGCAGCCTCGTTATCGGGTGCTTTCCATCAAGAACTGCAGGATGGGATTCAACAGCGTTAGAAGCAGGTGTGCGGCCAGAAAGACCAAGTAGACCATCATCACGAAGAAGTAAGGATAGGTTCTTGAGCCTACTGTGGCTAGAAATGGGGCGTCCCGCACTCACGCTGGTGAGTTCATCTGTAAAAGAGTGAAATTGTACCGTCATGAGTAAATGTAGCTTGGCTGAATTTAAATCGTCCACAGATAAAAGCGGTAAATTGCGACTGCAGCGGAGCGAGTCGCGAAACGTTGCAAAATTTTGACGTAAATTTGACCGAAACAATTTAGCTGCCTGATGGGCACGAGCTGTTGCTCGAAGTAGTCGCGACCACTTGCTAAACCGTCTATGATCAGCAACTATAGACGTGTTGTTCCGCGGGGCTCCTTTTTTTTTTTGAGTCAGGGGAATCTCTTTACGATTCAACAAGGGGCTGAAAGCTGACAAAGCCGCCCCAAGGATATGCCATTGGAATCGGGTTACCTGGGTAACCCTATACCTGGCTAAACTATTGGTTATAAAGAGAAAAAACACAGAGGAAAGATGCTACAAGTATATTATATTAGTGAGAGATAAAACACCAGTAATAAGAATGAGTGACGTACAAAACTGACATACAAAAAGTGCTAGTTATAAATTTAAGAATATTTCAAAAACGTGCCAGGATGTTAATATTAAAAATATATAAAAAAAGGTTTGGTCGAATACCTCCCCGTAATATGAATATCCTGCATATATGAATATCCTGTGTATATGAACATACTTTATACAAGAACAACATAACAAAAACAAACTCATATAAAAGGAAAAACAAACACACTATATACACACCTTAAATCTAACATTCGAAAAAAAATGAGCGAGCCTAATGTCCCTAATATATCTATAATATATAAAGCTTTATACAATTATAATTATGCTAAACCTATACTATTTACACATTTAGTGTGCTTTATGTTAGGCAAGCCCTTTGTAAGGACATCGGCGACCATACTGCCAGTGGGAATATATTTAATAATAATGTGATGACTGGCGATGGAACTTCGAATGAAATGATGCCGGATGTCAATGTGTTTAGTGCGTGAGTGATGAGTATTGTTTTTGGTGAGTTGTATGGCACTTTGATTGTCGCTGTACAATGGAAGTGGATAGTCACAATCAAACACATCTCGCACCAGAAACTTTAAATATATGGCTTCCTTGGTGGATTCACCTAGGGCCATATATTCGGCTTCGGTGGTCGAGAGTGCGACAGTGCGCTGTTTACGGGATTCCCAGGATATGGCGGCGCCACTTAAAGTAAAGACATACCCAGTGTAGGATCGTCGGTCAACAAGATTGGACCCGTAGTCGGCGTCAGCGAATCCTACCATGTCATCACTGCTCTTAGTGAATAACAGTTTTTTGTGCTTGGTGAACTTAAGGTACCTGAGTACCCGCTTAGCAGCCCTCCAGTGTACCTCCCCGTAATGTGCATTGAATTGGCTCAAGACCGACACAGCGTGTGCTATATCAGGTCTTGTGCCAATGGAGATGTACATTAGAGAACCGATGAGCTGCTGATATGGTAAGTCGGGTTTCTCATCATCTTTTTCAGGTAATACCAACTTAAGTCCAGGCTCCAAAGGTGTTGTTACCGGTATGGCGTCTTTTAAGTTAAATTTCTCGATCAGTTTCTCTATGTATTTGGTTTGGTCGAGACTTATGCTGCCATCTGTACTTTTGGTCACTCGTATACCCAGACAATCTTTTACAGGTCCTAAGTCCTTGACTGTAAACGTTTGTTTAAGGCCTGTTTTAAAAGAATTTGCCATTATATCACAATTGCTAAAAATAAAAGTCATCAACAAAGACGGCTACTACTAGGAGTTTGTCATTTTGACGCCTGTAATAGATACAATATTCAGACTCTGCTCGAGTCAGTGACAGGTTTGCCATTGCTTCACAGACTTTTAAGTTCCATTGTCTGGGTGCTTGTTTAAGTCCGTACAAAGACTTTTTGAGAAGGCAGACTTTATTGTCATCGGTAACAAAACCTTTATTGTCATCGGTAACAAAACCTTTTGCCATTGCTTCACAGACTTTTAAGTTCCATTGTCTGGGTGCTTGTTTAAGTCCGTACAAAGACTTTTTGAGAAGGCAGACTTTATTGTCATCGGTAACAAAACCTTCGGGTTGCTCCATGTAGATCTCTTCTTCTAGGTCGCCGTTAAGGAACGCTGTTTCCACATCCAAATGTTCAACACTAAGATTCAACTTAGCAGCGAAAGCTAGAAGGAATCTAATGGAGGACAACCGCGCAACAGGAGAAAAGGTTTCTCCATAGTCTACGCCATAGACTTGTGTGAATCCTTTAGCCACAAGTCTGGCTTTATATTTTACAATCTCCCCATTAGTGTTTTTCTTTATTTTATACACCCATTTGCATTTGACAGGTTTCCTGTCATTAGGTCTGTCAACCAAGATCCAGGTGCCATGCTTGATTAACGAGTCGTATTCCGACTGCATAGCATTCACCTAGTCCTCCTTGTGTATATTATCATCCATTACCTGCTTGTAGGTTTCAGGCTCGATATCAGGAGACACAAGGTAGGCGCCTGCGTCATACCGTTCTGGCGGGTTATGCACGCGGCGAGGATAGCGGGGTTGGTTGACGTCTTCACCTGGAATTTGAGATGGCGCAGGGGCAATATCAATGGGTTCAGGAGAGGGTGGGTCAGACGGCTGGGATTCCGGTATTTCCTCAATAATTGTAGAAGAAGGAACGGAAACTGAAGGAGGATCGGGTGTAGAAATTTGGATTGTAGTTGTTGTTGGTTGTTCAACAAGATCTGTGGGTTCAGATGACTCACCGTTTTCTACAAACTTCTTTTCAATAAAAACTACGTCCCGAGCTAAAATAATTCTCCTAGGGTTATTTGGGTCAACTAACCTATAACCCTTGCAGTCGTCAGAATAGCCCACAAAAATGCATGGCTGAGTTTTAGATTCTAATTTGGTCCGTTTTTCCCTAGGGACTAACGCATGGGCCTCACATCCAAAAACTCTTAAATGAGAGAGGTTGACTGGTTTCGCAGTCCAAACTTCCTCAGGAATTTTATAAAATAAGCCATGTGTAGGCGTGCGATTTTTTAAATAAATTGCTGTATTAACAGCTTCGGCCCAATAAACCTTAGGAAGATTAGCATCCTGTAACATACACCTTGCTTTCTCCACAACGGTTCGGTTGACCCTTTCCGATACACCGTTTTGTTGAGGATTGTAAGGAACAGTTAGTTGGTGTATGATGCCATTCTCCTTAAGAAATGTGGTCATTTCTCTATTTACAAATTCACGACCATTATCCGATCGGAGTGCCTTAATTTTCAAGCCCATTTGATTCTCTACAAGGTGCTTAAATTCAAGAAACTTCGTAAAAACTTCGCTTTTGGCTTTTAATAAATAACCAAAAGTTTTACGAGAGAAGTCATCAGTGAATGTAAGTAGGTATAGACAACCGCCCCATGATTGTGAACTCATCGGTCCACAGAGGTCAGTGTGAATCAACTCTAATTTGTGATTAGACCTACTTTCTGAACTTTTGAAAGGCCTTTTTGACAATTTACCTTGTAGACACGGAACGCAACTTTGACTTTGATTTAATCTGTCAGTAAAATTAATGCCGATTTGTTTACATTTTAGAATTTTGAGATATCTGTAGTTTAAGTGACCTAAACGGCGGTGCCAGGGTAAAATGGGCTCGTTATTGTGAGCTAGGTATGCCCGATTAATGGAAGTATTTAGTTTGTACATGCCCTCAAAATTGGAACCAGTACCCACTAGTGAACCAGACACCTTACAGTCTTTCTGCCACAATATCGTTGCGCCTTTAGGTGAAAAAATAACTACAAAACCCTTACTGACTAATTCCCTAACAGATAATAAATTCGTCGAAAGTTGAGGCACATATAAAACATTGGAAATCTTAGTTATACTATCATTAATATTTACAGAAACAGTACCTTTGCCTTCACTATATATAACTCCTTTATTTGCTACAGTAACTGGTCGTCGGAGTGGTTTGTAGTCAATAAACCAGTCCTTATAACAGCTCATATGCCCTGTGGCTCCTGAGTCTATAAACCAATCCTGGGATAAAGAAGGGGAGTATTTGCCTGTAAATGAAGTGAAAGATGATAAAAGTGTTAAATCAGATATATAATTAGCTTTAGAGTCACCGATGCCCTTATTCTTTTTAGAATTAAAATAACGTATCCTGCACTTTGACACGTGATGTCCTATCTTCTTACAATATGTACACACGATCTTCGAACTCTTCGAAGTGGTAGCAAGAACATTATTGGTAACCGTAGTGTTGCTCCGCCGATGTTCTTCTTTGAGGAGCGTTGTTGCGACATAGTCTGAGGTAATAGTAGCGCCCGAGTGTTCTATAGCCATCACCATTGGTAGATACTCATCTGTCAGACCAGCAAGCATTATGACACCAACAAATTCATCTTCTATTGCCTTCCCTATTGCAGATATTTTCTGTTGTGTGTCGCGAATGTCGTTGATGTAGGCTTCGATATTGGGGTGACTCGAGTTTGGCATTAAATAGTTTCTTTAACAGTGACAGGCGCCTACTGAGACTGCTATCTGCATAAGTTTTCTTTAATGCATTCCAAGTTACTTCAGCTGTCTGACATTCCATTACCAAGGGGTAAATATTCTCGGCGATGTGAAGACATATTTTAGCCCTTGCTCTTTGATCGCGGCGCTCGAACTCCTCTTGCGTGAGTTTCGCCGCAGACGATGATGGTGTCTCTACGACTTCCCAGAGATCCGCGTCGATGAGCGTCATTTTCATTGCAAAGCTCCAGGTATTATAATTTGTACGCCCGGTTAACTTTGGAAATGAATTTTGGCTTACGGTCACTACAGGGGCACGGCTTAAGGAACTCTCCATTGTAGCTTTAATTTATACACTCTGGGCCCATAACCTATTGGTTATAAAGAGAAAAAACACAGAGGAAAGATGCTACAAGTATATTATATTAGTGAGAGATAAAACACCAGTAATAAGAATGAGTGACGTACAAAACTGACATACAAAAAGTGCTAGTTATAAATTTAAGAATATTTCAAAAACGTGCCAGGATGTTAATATTAAAAATATATAAAAAAAGGTTTGGTCGAACATAAACCACCCTCCAGAGCAACTTCTACCTCCGTAGAGACACACTCGGGATCGGCGTTAGCCATTCCCCGAGTGCGCCCCCTGGATTGTAGGCCTGACGCAAGCGCCAGGTCTTACCTCTACGGGGGGGTCGACAAGTGCCATAATTCGATCCCCCAGACGGGCAGGCCAGGGGTAGAAAAGTGTCTCCCGACCGGTTGTCGGCCGGCCGGGCCATTTCATCCCCAGTTTGCTTAGGGGAGTTGGTGGCGCGCGTCCAGGAACGCGCGCCTCCTCCTACCCAACCGCCTGCGCCGGAGCGGTGCGGCGAGAGGGTCAACCTCTCGCGCCCGCTCCGCTGCCTCCTTCTGCGAGATCACTTCCTCGCAGAAGGAGGCGACAGCCTCCCACGCCGTCGCGCTGGTCAGCATCTCGCGTGCGACGTTGGCCAGCACGACGGGTGCACCCCTACCTAGGCCCAGCGCGAGGGCTAATGCGTCGCGCTGGGGTCGTGGGTGGGCGAGCGTCTCGGCCCACTGGCGGAGAGCCTCCCTCTGCGCCAGGAGCCTTGTGCGCGCCACCTCCTGCGGGAGGGGGCGCTCCCCCCGACTCCTCGCTGCCACCCGATGTCGGTGCACGGCCGCAAGGACGCGTGCCTCGAAATCCCACGGAGGCGAGCCCGCTAGAACGCAGGCCGCCCCGTGAGAGACCGTGCGGTAGGCCCGCACGGCCCGGGTGGCAATGACCCTCTGCGGCCTACGCAGGAGGGCCACCGTTCGGGGGGCGAGACGCTCCGCCCAAATCGGGGCTCCGTACAGCGCCATCGACTTTATCACCGTCTGATAAAGTCGACGGCTCGCTGCGCCTGGTCTCCCACGTTGGGGAGGACCCGTCCGAGGGCTGCCGCGGCGGCACACAGCCTTGGGGCGAGGAGCTTAAAGTGCTCCCCGAAATCCCATCGGGGGTCCAGCACCAGACCAAGATACTTCATCGAGCTCTCGATCTGGACTTGCACCCCCTCTACTCGGACACGGAGCCCCGCCTGGGGTCTGCGGCGACGCGGCGGCCTGAACGAAATGGCCGTCGTCTTCTCAGCCCGAGGAGGCGGATGCGCCGGACGACCATCGTCGCGCCGACCGACGCCAGGTGGACCGCCTCCTCATACGTGCGCCCCTTCGCCGCGACAAGGGTGTCGTCGGCGAAGCAGACAACCTCCATGTTCGGCAGGAGGTTGCCCCGCAGAACCCAGTTGTACCCCAGGTTCCAGAGCAGAGGGCCCAGCACGGAACCCTGGGGTACTCCCGCCGCCATCGGCCACCTGTGGACGCGACCGTCCGCCCCCTCATACACGATTTCCCTCCCGCGGAGGTAATCGGTGATGAGGGAGCGGAGGTAGAGGGGCACTCCATGAAAACGCAGTGCCTCCTCTATGCATTCGTGGGGGAGGCTGTTGAATGCGTTGCGGATGTCTAATGACACCGCAACGACAACCTCCCCCGCCGACGTGGCCCCCTCAGTCCACCTCTTGAGGTGGGCCACGGCGTCCACGGTGGACCGGCCGGTGCGGAAACCGAACTGGCACTCAGCCAAGTCCGGTCCCGGGCCCTCCAGATGCTTGATGAGCCGGGAAGCGAGAATTTTCTCAAAAAAACTTCCCGGCCTCGTCGAGCAGCACCACCGGCCTGTACCCCGACGGGGCATCGGCGGGGTGAGGCCGTCACCGCAGAGTCACCCCACCTTCCAGCACTGAGGGAAACGGCCCGAGGCGATGCTCGTATTGAGCACCGCCCGGAACCGCTCCTCCAGGGGGCCCAGTGCCAGGCACAGGACCCTCGCTGGCACCCCATCCGGTCCCGGCGCCTTCCCCATGTCCGCAGTCTTGGTCGGACGCACCACCGTGTGGCGAGCGCGTCAGCCTGCTCCGGCGAGGTGCACTTCGGGAGCTCCATGATTCGAGCTCCCGTCACCCCAGTCCGAAACGTGGGGCTCCCCACAATTCCCATCTCCCCCAGCTTGATGCTGCCTTTCGCCGTTGCAATGGCAGCGGCGTATGTGGCGCCTTTTGTCACCGCTTCGGGCGACAGGCTGATCACCACCGCCAAGGTCTTGGGTGCCTTAGGCATCTTCAGCTTTGCGGCGCTAGTTGGGGGTGGCGGGGGAGTGGACTTGGCCGGAGCCGTCGCCGCAACCGTCTTTGCTGGCTTCCTGCGCCCCTTCTTTACCACCGTGCTCCAGCCCTCCTTTTCGGGGGGCTTGGAGGTGTCAGGCCTCGAAGGGCCCGCCACCGGCTCAGGAGCCGCAGCTGGAGCCGCCGGGGCCTTCTTCGGCCTCACCTCCCTGGCCTTCTTTGGCAGGTTCGCCTCGGGGGCCAGGGTGGTCACTCCCTTCTTCTTCTTCCCCCCGCTGGGTGCTGGCGGTGTTTCCGCAACAGCAGCGGGGGGTGCCTGCTTGGCGGGCTGACTCTCAGCAGCCTTGTCGCTAGCCAATGGGGGCCTGTGCGACTTGGCCGGCAAGAGGCGCCCGTCCACCTCCAGGCCATCCAGCCTGGCCGCACACATGTTTCCGAAGAGGGACATCAAGTCCGATTGGAACGAGTCCATGAATAACATGAACTCGTCCCGGGTCACGATGTCCCCCTTTGGGGCCTCTGCTGCTGCTGCAGCTGGTACCATCACTGGCGGTGGGCTCGTCCTCTGGCGTGGGCTTGCCCCCCCTCCCCTCTCCGAGAAGTCTCTTCTTAGGGCCACAAGCTCTGACTGGATTGCGTCGAGCTGCCCTTTCAGCCGGCGGTTGTCGGCCTGCAGGCGGCGAACCTCCTCGGAGGTCTTCCTATCAGCCAGAACTCTGGCAAACCCAAGGATAGACGTGGAGGCCTCTTTGAGATCTCGCACGCACGTACCCTTGAGGTTGCCAGACTTCTTGGCAACCTCTACAATCATCGCTGCGTTGGCCTCCGCCCTACCTACCAACTCCTCTATTGTGAGGCCCTCTGGTGAAGGGGGCCTCTCCTTCTTTGAGGTTTTCCCCTTACCTTTCCCTTTTGGTGGCTTGGGGACGTCAACTTCAGCCGGGCTCTCCTCCAGCTCTTTACGGGCCTGGGAGAGTCCGGTCGTGTGGAGGTAAGAATCTCCGGCGTCGGGGGTGCTAATGCCCTTGTTCTTCTTGGCCTTTTGGGCCTTGCGCGCTACTTTTGGCAATGGGGTTCTCGCTCCCCCAACCTCTACTTCAGTGTCCAGCTCCGACTCTGTGCCGGAGCTGGCGCTAAAAAACTTGCCCAAGGAGGGCCTCTTCCGGCTCGCCGGCGTTTCCGATCTCAGGACCCATTCTTGGGTCCTGACGTCAGCCACACTGGCGTCCACTACCTGAACATTTATTCCCGAAGGGGACCTCATCATCAGGTCCCTTATTTCAATGTCCGTCGCCTCTGAGGCTTCGGAGACACTGAAGTTGTCCATAGTGGGACAAAGCTACGGGCCTAGCCCGTGACAACACACAAAAATGTATATGATACAGTACACAACACAGTATATATATACAGATTAAAATTTAAAACTTAGCCTACCTTAGATTAAATCACTTTAGTGTTTTTAACTTAAATCTATGCCACTAAGGTCCATAAGAATTGTCCACTTAAAAGCTACCTTACTGACTAACACTTACAGTATATAAGGAGTCCTGGTGTGCACGATGCGGCCGCACTGCAGTCCTATCTGCTCAGCAAAACGCACAGCACAACACCACACCAACACCGCGTTCACCCGACACAACAGTGTCAGGGTCGCCACACGACACTGCACCAGCACTAGGCACCGAGAGATCCGATCCGACAAAAAATCGGAGACAAGAACCAGGACCGGCGAAACCGGGACCAGGACCGGCGAGACCGGGACCAGGACCGGCGAGACCAAGACCAGGACCAGCGGGACCGGGACCAGGACCGGCGAGACCGGGGCCAGGGCCGGCGGGACCAACGGGACCAGGACCGGCGAGAACGGCGGGACCAGCGAGACTAGGGCCGAGACCGGCGGGGCCAGCGGGACCAGGGCCGAGACCGGCGGGCCCAGGGCCGAGACCGGCGGGACCAGGACCGGCGGGACCAGCGGGACCAGGGCCGAGACCGGCGGGCCCAGGGCCGAGACCGGCGGGACCAGGACCGGCGGGACCAGCGGGACCAGGGCCGAGACCGGCGGGACCAGCTGGACCAGGGCCGAGACCGGCGGGACCAGCGGGACCAGGGCCGAGACCGGCGGGACCAGCGGGACCAGGGCCGAGACCGGCGGGACCAGCGGGACCAGGGCCGAGACCGGCGGGACCGGGGCCAGGACCGGTGAGACCGACACTTGCAAACTATTACGTGCGACCGGCGGAGCGTCTCGGTGGGCGCGTGCGCTCAAGACGACGGTCAGAGCGCGAATACCCCGCGGGGTTCCTAGCCACCAACAAAGCTATAGATTCGGAAAGT
This sequence comes from Schoenobius gigantellus, assembly GCA_963935595.1. Classification (NCBI taxonomy): domain Eukaryota; kingdom Metazoa; phylum Arthropoda; class Insecta; order Lepidoptera; family Crambidae; genus Schoenobius; species Schoenobius gigantellus. The sequence goes on from OZ012543.1 coordinate 35,526,582, forward strand.
ACTTTGTTTTCTTCCGTGGCCATTGGAATGCCTGACGTTGGTTCGCTGGGCCACTGGTCTTCAGATAGTCGAAAAAAAGATGGACCAGCGAACCATCGTGACTGAACTGAAAAGTCTCCAGTGTCACGCGTAGCGTCGTCTGCGATGTTTAAGCCTGTTGGGACATATCGCCAATTTTTGATGTCAGTCAAGTCTGAAATTTCTCCAACACGAAAGGAAACAAAGGGCTTAAACATGCAAGCGTCGCTACGCAACCACTTAAGCACCGTTATGGAGTCAGACCACATAAAGGTTCTGCAAGGCTTCCTCTTGTGAGCATCAGAAATATAGATTGCAAAACGAGACGCGATAAGCGCAGCTTGCAATTCTAATTGGGGAATAGTGGTTGGTTTTAGCGGCGCAAGTCTAGCTTTACCTCCGATTAACGCTAACTCCACGGACTCGTCAGCTAAAGTGAAGCACCAGTAAGCAACATAAGCGTATGCTTGCTCACTGGCGTCAGCAAAGAGATGAAGTTGAACTTCTTTTATGGAATTTTGCTCTGAATAACACCGCGGAACAGAACAACCAGCCAGACTCTCAAGCTGCTGAAACCAAAACAACCATTTTTGTGTAAGAGCTTCAGGCAAGCAATGATCCCAGTCGAGTCCCAATTTCCAAGTCTTTTGAAAAAGAATACGTCCCTTTATGATCAGCGGGGTCATTAAGCCTAAAGGGTGATAGACTGACATAAGTAAAGATAATGCTGAGCGTTTGGTGAGAGTACTTGGCAAACTTGGAACCGATTTAAGAAAACACAAGGAATCTTGTGCGACATGCCAAGTTAATCCTAAAACACGAGTTTGGGATGGAGACGACGGACCTAACCCTACCTCGGCAGCATCGATAGCGCGACGACTGGGCGGTACTAAAGAAAGAGCGTCGCTGTGGTTTGAGACCCACGAACACATTTGAAAACCGGCAGCTTGGTGAATGGTTACTATATCCAAGGCAAGACGAGCTGCCTTTTCTGCACTATCGGTGCTACCCAGGAAATCATCCATATAATGATCCTCTATGATACATTGAGCTGCCTCTGGATACAAATGCTGAAAATCGGTAGCATTTTTATTTTTAAGGAAGAGCGCCGTACACGGACTAGAGGCCGCTCCAAAAATCATAGAGGACATACGGTACTCCTGAAGAGTATGCCTAGGACTGTCCCGCCAAAAAAATCGCTGCGCATCACGGTCCTCAGGTCTTATCTTTATTTGAGGGAACATCTCTCTAATATCCGCTGTGAGAGCGATGCGGCCCTCCCTAAACCTCATAATTATAGCAAGCAAGGGCTGGAGCAGATCTGGGCCTGGTAGGAGCAAAGAATTGAGGCTTACTCCTTCACACCTTGCAGCAGCGTCGTGGACCACCCGCAGTTTGTTTTTATGCGGATGCACCACACCAAAATGGGGAAGATACCAGTTGATTTTACCAGATGGTGGACCAGGGCACAGCTCCGCGTAACCTTTATCAAGCATACTATGGATATTCTGTCTGTACGTGGCCGCGTAAGCTGCGTCCTTCGCCATCTTTCTCTCTAAACTTGCAAACCTAGACAAGGCAAGACGCTTACTGTCAGGAACAGCAGTGATGTTATTCCGCCACAAGAGCTCAGTTTGAAATCGGCCAGACGGCAAGCGCAATGAGGTCTCCTCTAGAATCTCTAGTGCGCGCTTGTCACTGGGGCTGCGGTGAGGTTTCTTCTCGATACTGATTGAGTCAAGCTTATAGTAACTTTTGACTAATGCGTCCAAACTAGTATCGCTGCCTTCGACCTCGATGTTATTAACAAAATGTATCAGGTTAGGCTTACCATTCATAAAGCCAAAAATAGTCCATCCCAGAGCAGTGAGAATGGCCGCAGGTTCAGACTTGGTACCCTGACGCACCGCCTTAGGTAGGAGGAGATGCCAATTATCCGTACCGATAAGACAAGTTGGCTTAGCGTCATCATAGGCTAGCACGTCAGCTAAATCGGAAAGGTGGTCGTAGCACATGACGTCGCGAGCGCTAGCTGACTGAACTCCAAGTCCTAGATCGGGAATAGAGCGCGCCCGAATATCAAAACTGTCCGAACTATGCCGGCCCCTCACCTTGACGTCGATGAAGCTAACGTCGGTAAGCTTGGTTAAACCTCCGACACAGTTAATTTGTAAGGGCGCCCTCGATCCCTCATCGACCAACAAATCAGCCACCGATCTGTCAATGAGCGTAGCTAAGCTGCCATCATCTAGTAGCGCGTAAGTTTTCACATTGCCTTTCTCGCCTGACAACATAATAGGAACGACTTTCAAAAGTGGCTTCGAATCGGATGAGGCCCCGCTATGCGCTACGGTGGCAGATTGACAAGCTGGCGGCTCAATTTCTCGGTCAACATCAACTCTATCCACCCTATGTGAATTGGCTTGAACATCTACTTGTGCCGTTGTTTCCGACTGCGATCTATGCAAAAGTGTATGGTGACGCTTTTCGAATGCACAACCTTGAATCTCACACCTCTTCCTACAAGACTTATACTGATGCAATCCTTTCCTTAAGCACCTTCGACAAACCTTTTTATCTAGGACCCATTGCCAACGATCGTCTAAAGACAACGAACGAAAATCATTGCATTCGCAAACTTCATGTACCGACTTCGCGCAGTACTTACACAATAATAATAATAATAATAATAATAAGTACAGTACAGTACAGTACAGTACAGTACAGTACAGTACAGTACAGTTGACACCTGTCGAGCATGCCGCCGTCCCGGAGAGTCACTCAGGCATATTATCTCTGGTTGTTCTCATCTCGCTAACGGCGAGTATTTGCACAGACACAACCTAGTGGCCAGGATCATCCATCAGCAACTTGCCATTCGATACGGCCTTGTCGAGACTGAGACGCCGTACTATAAGTACGCACCAGTGCCGGTTCTTGAAAATGGTCGTGCGTTGCTCTATTGGGACCGCTCTATCATCACGGACAGAAATATTGCTTGCAATAAGCCTGATATCGTGGTGGTCGACCGGTCCCAACGCCGAGCAATGCTCGTCGATATCACTATCCCTCATGATGAGAATCTCGTGAAAGCTGAGAAGGACAAAGTCAGCAAGTACCTTGACTTGGCTCACGAGGTAACCGCCATGTGGGATGTTGACTCGACGATCATTGTTCCGATTGTAGTTTCTGCGAACGGTTTAATAGCGAAGAGTCTCGACCGACATCTTAAGGGGCTCTCGCTTGACGGGTGGATCAAGGGCCAGATACAGAAGGCGGTGATTCTTGACACGGCACGTATCGTTCGGAGATTCCTCTCCCTGTAGCCCTAACCACCGGTAGCTTGGGCCATGCTCCGCTGCCAGTGGAACCCTAGATTTAAGTTTTTTATAATATTTGTGTTTTTATATCTATGTATTGTAAAAAACTTAAATTTAAGATGCTTTTTTGAATAAATGTATAATAATAATAATCTTTATTTCTCATCACAAAAACAAAAACAATACCAACAACACAAGAAGCTTACAAATGTATAATTACCTATTTATTTTTATTTTTGTGCGAGACTGATGCCTATGCTAAGTATATTAATATACCTGTATTACAGGACATCAGGCTCTCACCACCTCGGTACACAAATTAAATTTCATTTACCATGTAACAAGAACAGCTAGAGTTAACGATACCTACTTATAAATATTATACTTCTTATATAGATTTACTTATTAATTTCATTTATAGAAGCCTTTATAGAATATTACGTGTGTGTGTATGTGTGTGTGTGTGTGTGTGTGTGTGTGTGTGTGTGTGTAGGTGTGTGTGTGTGTAGGTGTGTGTGTGTGTACGTGTGTGTGTGTGTGTGTGTGTGTGTGTGGGTGTGTGAGTGGAGGTTCGTATGAGTGAACACGCCTATGTGCCTATTTTATTTTATAATATGACCTTAATGTTATATACTCATTCATTTAATTACTGTACATAATTTTTCCGTTTCAGCATAATTCAAGCCTAGCAGCCACTCTAATACTTTCTTCTTACAGCTGCGCCTTGTGAGGGGATAAATACTGAGTACAGCATTAACAGTGTTGTAAAGTCGGTAGCCTAAGAAGCAGAAGAATCTTTGAGCGAATCTTGTGTGAAATGGAGTCGTGGTGCATACAGTACCTTTCCTGCGTTTGTCAGCCATTAGCTGCGGGTTATAGGGGATGTTGACATGCTTACGAAGGATGACAGCTAAAATAAAAAGTTGACGGACAGATAGAACATTCCAATGTTTATATACCTCAATAGTGGGACAAGTAATAGGTAGGAATGCACCAACCTTTAGGACAGCTCTCTGAGCCCGTTCTGCTTTTAGCAAATGAGTTTTGGCGGATCCACCCCAAGAAGAGATACAGTACCCCAATAACGATTGGCAAAGTGATAGGTACACTGTTCTTAAAACTGATCGACCAGCTACCTGACGCAACGTTTTAAAAATAAATATTAATTTCCTTATTCGTGCAGCAAGTAGGTTCACGTGGGGCTGGAAGTTAAGACAGCAGTCAATCATAACACCTAAGTACTTTATGGAGTCAGTGGCGACAAGATCAGAGCAACCACAATTAGAGATTTTTAGGCAGGAACGCAAATGTGATTTGAGTGTAAGGTCAACAGTAAGACCCCGCCTAGTGATGGCAAATGTCAAATATTTGGTCTTAGCAACATTAAGAGAAAGTAAGTTGCAAGCCATCCAGTCCGCAACCATGTCAAATCCCATCTGGGCATAGTGGAATGTTTCTTCCCAGCTATTTCCGGTGAACAGCAAGGCAGTGTCATCGGCGAAAGCCACGATTTTTCCGTTTCTTAGTTTCATCTGACAGAGATCATTGATATATATTAGAAACAGCGTGGGACCAAGGACGCTGCCCTGCGGAACGCCAAAAGTAACGGCCAAATCCCCACTAATCCAGCTATCGATTTTAACTGCCTGGTAGCGATCTGTTAAATAGCTTTTAAAAAATTCAAGGGCTAAACCTCTGACACCCAGTCTTTCCATTTTCTCCAGAAGGATTGCGACAGAGACCGTATCAAATGCTTTTGCCAAATCGACAAATATGCCAATAGCCTTCTTCCCTCCATCCACACGTGTGACAACGAAGTCAGTGAGGTCATGGACAGCATCATCTGTTGACCTCCCTGAGCGAAAACCATACTGAGAAGGAGAAAGTATGTCATTTTTATCAAGGAAGTCAACTAGACGTTTGTTCATCAATCTTTCCACGATCTTGGAGAGGATGGGAAGCAGGGATATCGGCCTGAAATTATTGATACTGTCTCTGTCGCCACCCTTATGGATTGGTATGATGAGAGACCTCTTGTATATATCCGGAAAGATTCCAGACATCAAGTAGAGATTGCAGACGTATGTTATAGGAGGGGTCAGTAGATCGCGGTGTTTTTTCAATAGCTGACCTGGTATTTGGTCAACACCAACAGCACACTTATCGCGTAGGCTCTTAATGAGGTTATCAACTTCAGCTTCGCTAGTGGGGAGCATGACCATAGACTTAGCTGCGAAAGGAATGGAGTTAACCGATGAGGTGTTAATATTACTACTAGCAATGCTATTTGCCAAATTTTTACCAATATTGGCAAAAAAGAAATTGGCAGCATTGACACTGCCTACAGGATCACTCTTGGAAATAAGACCAGAGGACACACTTTCCGATTTTTTGTACTGTGTGATGATGGCCACCGCCTCCCAAAGTCTTTTACTATTATTTCCAGAGTTTTGTATTAATTGTCTTTCATATGCTTGCCTAGTTTTTTTAAGAGCTGCATTACAAAAATTCCTGTACCTTTTATATATAAATAATAGGTTTAGGTGATCTGAATTACGTAAGGATTTTGTGTGCAGTTTGTCTCTGTGTTTCATGCACCTAAGAAGGCCAGGGGTTAACCAAGGCTTGATAAGCCTCTTACGCTTAGCAATGGGAAACAGTTTTGAATTATTTTTTATTGCATTTGTTAGTTGATCGGATAGGAACTTGGAGGCAACGTTGACATCTGACATTTTATATATTGGCGCAAAGTCAATACTCCTAATCGCCATATCCACTCCTGCCTGGTCAATGTAAAGTTTAGTCTTACTCAGATTTAAGGAGTCTTTTTTAAAATTTATTTGAACTGCTACACTATTGTGATCCGTGACAGAAGACTGTACGATAAAGCATTTCGCGATTTTCTCAGATTTTACCATCACGTGATCTAGGCAGGTACGGTTGCGGGTTGGAGTGCTGTGCCCAGCATGGATGTTATATTCAGCCAGTAAATTCAGGTAATCCCAGGAGCGTTGGTCATTGGTGTTTTGAGTAATGTCAATGTTTATGTCACCTGTTATAATAATGTTAGTAAATTGATTTAAGCTAGTCAGTAATATCCTCAAAGAGGTAAGAAAGTTTTGAGGTTCCTTATAGCCCGGGGGGCGGTAGATGGCAACAACGACAGTAGATGAGTCTAATTGAATCGTCAGACAGTTGGCATCAATAAAGCGTGGCTCATCTATGACTGGGGAAATAGTAGATTTGTAATAAACAACGACACCTTCATTCTGGGTACGGTTATTTTTGGTGGTAGCATATGAGTAGCCATGTAATTCAGGCATATGCCTCGCAGATGGCAGCCAACACTCCGTCAAGACCAACAGATCCCAAGATAAGGCAATTCTCGCTAGAAGTGTACAGAAATTATCAAAGTTACATGATAAACTTCTAATGTTTTGCGTCAAAATTGTAAATGAGCCAGGTGCACAACTCGATCGATTTAAGGTTGATAAACCATGCAATTTGTAGATAATAAATTGAATAACTGTGTTTAAGTTGTTTTCTTTGTGTATTATGTGATATGTATGTGTGCAAGATGTATGTATGTTATGTGTGTATAATAGTGCTACATGATAAAAAGTAGATGTTAGTCGCAATACGTTTGTTAATGAGATAAAGATCTGGATATAACAATAATCTATAAAAAAACAAAAACAATATCAACCAAAGAAATGAAGAAAGCAATGAAGTTATATAAAAATAATGCAAACCTAGTCACATTGCAGACAGCTTCAAAATATCCTCATGACACTTGACAAGAATAGGCTTAGACTGCTCCATCTGTTTGAGATAGACTCTGCCCGACTTAGTCCAGCAGAATGAATATTTATTATTTTTTGCAAAGTCTCTTGCAGCTGCATATAACTGTCTAGTTTTTTGTGGTAGATTATCCGAGATGTAGACTGGTATGGCCGGCCCCTCAAGTAATAAATCCTTAGTATTGATCTTGTTATTCAAATGCGTTTTATTGTAACATTTTAGATTTGTGATAAATTTTTCTTTAAGAATACAGCTAATAAAATCAATTATAATTGGTTTGTGACTTTCGCTTTTAGTATTAATTCTAAATATGTCTTTGACATCCGATTGTTGCAGCGTCACATCCAACACCTCACTAGTCTTAATTAAGATCTGAAGTAGGTCGTCTTTAGTCTCCTGCTCTTTCTTTGGGATATTGCGCAGTTCGATTCGTGATGCATGGGACGCACGCTCAAGTACATCAATTTTTTCCTCAAGTGCAAAGATTCGCTTGCGGTAGGTAACATTCTCTTCTTCCAAACCCTTCATCTTGACTAAAAGTGAATCATACTTCTCAGACATAAAGCTCATAGCTTGGCGGATGTCCTCGTTCTGTTGTTTGATATCCCCCATGTGTTCTAATAGCATAGAAAAATTGCTTTCCTGTTTTTGTTCCAGGCTAGTAAACATAACAGAGAATTTGTTTTGGATGATATTAAGTTCCTCCGAGATATCATTACTGTGTTTTCTTTTGCGTATAGCGGTGTTAATGTAGTATTCATTTTCAGGAGTTTTATGAATGTTAGGCTCCGAACCGCTGTGTTGTAGATTAGTTTGACGCGACGATGATGGCATCCCTAGCGGCGAGCGGTTAAGCGGCATAGCGAACTCGATGCAATTACTAGGCTAGCAGTAATAAAGGAGCTCTCAGTGAAACACGTCTCGTGTGCTAGCAATTAGCTATCTCTTTCTCTCACAGGTGTGGTGCAGTGCTGTCGAAGCGGGACAACACTACGTAAACCTGAATCGAGGTTCAGCCTATTGTTGTCAGTAACAACGCGATGCGTAATGCGTATTAGCGCAACTCTGTGTCCACTGTAACTTGGCCTCTTGCACGCACACGCGTCTCAATAACAAGTTTTTGAATAGACTCACGCTATCGATGAAGTTCCTTATTTGTGCCAATGCGTACACGCTGCAGGTATTCACGCGGTTCTTTTGTTTCTTTTGTATTATTTGGTTTGACAGGCGAGTTAGACGACGATACTGCATAGGGAAAAACTTTGTCTTTGAAAGGTTTAGTAGGCTGACTTTGACATATGACAGGCACCAATTGACTTTTGACAAACATCGATTGATTGTTGCCTGACGTCGAATGACCTCTGATAGACGTTGGCTCTGACAACATTACACCAAATTTATTTTGTAAACTGCCAAAATTTCTAATTTATATTTGCCACAGCCAACTCTAGCCGACGCAAAGTCTGCCCACCTGAACCTGAGGAGCGGAGTTAGCTTGCCGATGATAGAGTTAGCGAGCTCCGGGGATGCGAGATACTCCGGCTGGTTCAACAATCTGATGACTTCGACGCAGTTGTGAATGCGGCAGGCGAAGATGTTCAGTTCGCGCGAAGTCTCGTACATACCTAATTTAGGAAGAGCTCTGACCTGAGACAGCTGATGTAGTACGATCACCTCCGGCTGGGCGAACCTGGTTTCCAGCGCCTGCACAATCTGCTCCGGGTCATCAGCCGCCACCAGTCTGATAGACACGGCCTCCTTAGCGACCCAGTGTAGCGCCGCGCCAAGCCTAGCTATGTTATCACTAGGGGAAAAGTGACGTTTAGATTGGTCGTACGACTTCTTGAAGAGAAGCTAATCTGAAGCACGACCGTCAAATTTAAATATGTCACAGACCTTTGTTGTCTTCTGCCCCAAACTGGTAATGGCGTTTGCCAGCTGAATAAATGGTGTACTACAAAAATAAAACTCTTAGTGACCTACTTCGTCACTAAGAGTTTTATTTTTGTAGTCACAACAATTGCAATTTTTAGTAAGTGTGCCTAAACCTAGTGCGTGTTCTGTGTATTCAGCCGGCTTAACTGGCAGGGGCGCGCCGAGAAGCGCAGAAGCAGGAGCTGGGTGCGGCGACGTGACATCCCCGTGAGTCGCAGTGGGCGCAAGCGACGGCACCGCCTGCCGCTCGGCACTGGGGAGCCGCTGGTCATCCACCTCTCTGTCAATTAACATATGCGCGTTATCATTTTTAGGGAATCTTTCATTACAAGAATTTTCTAACCACTTGTCCACGTGAGAGCGAGAGCTGTGCGAGTCGCTCGTGTGTTGGGAAAGGCCACACGTCGAACCAGCTTCGATCGCTGCTAGCTCCGCCTGAAGCTGAAGTTCAGCAACAGCGCTTTCACGCTCCGCCTGAAGGCGAGCTAAACGGTGAGCGCTCTCCGCCTCAGCACGGTCTCGCTCTGATTGAATGTCGGCGAGTCGCCGAGCGTGTTCCGCTTTTACAGAAAAAATTTTTGCTTTAATAATCTCACTAGACCGGGCAGAACGTGCGCTTTTGGGTGAAATACTACGTGATGAAGCTACGCTTGGTGCATGTGTAGGCTGCTCCGGTGCCGCGCTGGGGCGCCGTGGGTAGAGGCTTCGCCCTGCTGTGGAGCGCGTGTAGGCACTGGAGACGTCTGGAGATGCACTTCCTGAGCCGCGGTGATCACTTTTTGCGATCTTGTTGTAGGCATTTTGCGTTTTTACACTATAAAACCAATTTCTTCTGACACCACAATGTTATTAAAACGACGTTTTTACTGCGACTGTCTTTTATTTACAATATTCTTTTGAAAACCTTATAAAACATTGACATATTATTTACATAGATAATAGAAAACTATACAATAGGTTGGTTGCTGGTCGCCAACAAGATGAATGACGGACTTTAGGACAGAATATGCCGAAGACTGGGCGAAGGGGTGTTGTTTTAAATACCAATAAATTTTGTGTATTTATTTTTCTTTCAAATACCTACATAGATTCATTTTTAAATATAACTTAGATAATTTTGTTTGAACAACAACTCAAAACAACACATACATTTTAATTTCTTTAGAAAAGATAAGATGTCAAAGAAAAAAATCTGACGAACATTGGGCCTATTACCTTACTTGTGATATTATATGATCTTCAAAAATGTCGTGAAAATGTTAATATGTCTAACAACTTACTTTATTCACATTCTTGTTACTATCAGATATTATGAAAACGAAGAAGCGTATTATTGGTATTATGAAACCGAAGAAAAAATGGGTATCCTGCACGATCAATGATAATCAAATGCATAAGCTTGGTAGCAAAAAACGTTCACTCTAACTAAAACTAAGAACCGTTAAATTTCAAATCTTTTTTGACCAATCGTATATGTAAAAGTAAGTATCTGTGAAAGCATTCCCTTTCGAGTAATTTCCGAGAAAATCCTCAGAAACTCGACGGACGGGTCGATTTATTCGAAAGCAAATAACGTAGAGTTTGAAAGATTCACTAGGATAAGGAGTTACAATCTATTATTCGTCGTGGCTATAACTCAGAATGCACCAACAACATTAAGCTCTATCTTTTTACGTTCCTTACCGTTCCTTTGTTTTACGGCCATATTTTTTCGATAATGTATTAATAGCAGTGCCGTAAGCGGTGAGAATCGAAACTTTATCGAAGCTTTTATTTACGATGGAATCTTATTAGGTGATCATAAAAATTGTCACTAAAAAGTTTATGGGCTTCAGATGACTGAAAAGGGTGTGGTAATGATGTATTTAATACCTTCGATAGATAAATAATCTAGATATTGGACGGGTGTGTTATATTTGATGTTATAATTTAGTGGTTGACAGATAAATTTTAACGCTGATGAAAAATGATTTGAAATAGTAGGTATGTACTAAAAATCACACATATTCCAAGCTATGAAAATCGTAATATTCAAATTCGGAATTAAGTATTTCGGAATTTTTGGGTATTTCCCTAATCTACACAATACCTCCGTGGCACTAAAAATGTTGATGCAGCGAGCTTTCTTAGCATACCAAAAACTTCACACAAAATCATGCCCCCCCCCCCCCCCCACACAAAAACTCTAGATACGCTAATTAAAATACAGCCAAGTCCTAACATACAACTAATTCATTATAATCGAAAAAATGTGGAAAACGGAATATTTGCTTAATTCTTCACAATTAAAATATTAAATATAATTTAACTAAGTCATCGTCCGTTCGGGTCGACTACTCTTGTCATTCACAAACAAAGTACATTACATAAAATAATGTTTATTTGGGAACGTACGTAGGTACAAAGTAATTCATTGTAAATTGAATCTAGAAATTCCCTGATCTTCCTAGCACAGAACTAACAATTTAAAGAGATCCTCGTTTATCCGCTTAGGAGACACTAAGAAAATTGGAAACTACTTATAGAAAGGTTCGACCCGAGGCCCGATCGACAGACGATCGGCCAACAAATATTTTGTAGTTGCGAAAATTGAAAATCGATCGACGCAATTTGCTGGACAACATATCGGGAGCAATTTTTTATGTGTGAGAGGACGTGATGTCAAAACAGGTGTTGCATCTTGTTTTTTATTGGTATTACTAAAAGCACATTGAGATTCGAATAAATTTACATTGTTCTGAATCTTTTCATTATCTAAGACGGCTTTCAGCAATAAGTTTATACAAATCTGATATCTTCTTTTCTCTCTCTCTTATATGTATATAAAAATGAATCACCGTTCTCGCTAACAACCGATTTTCACGAAATATTCAGTATGTGTTTGAATAGGCTCAGGGAAGATTTAAACGTACGATTGGACCCGGTAGGTGACACTGTAATTGGGCAAGACAATGTTTGCCGGGTGCACTAGCTTTCTATGAATATACATGCAAGTTAAATGTATCTATTATATTAATTAAATATATTTTGCCCTCCTTTAGGGTTTCTCCGTACATTTCTGTGTGCTGTAGCCGCGTTACCATAGCGCGAGCGCTCTAGCCGCATTGAACAGCAAATTTTGAGTCTTAAACTTTAATTGCGAGCCTGAAAAATAGTCATCTAATTTAGCAGGCGTATGGGACGGAAAGCTCCTCGAGTGGCGATCGCGTACCCGAAAATGCAGCGTTGGTCGTCGAGTGGAGTGACGATCTGGTGAAGGTTGCGGGAAGCCACTGGATGTGAAAAGTGCAAAGGCAATCGGTTTGGAGATCTTTTTTTTTTTTTTTTTTTAATCTTTATTTGCCATACAACCCTTAGGATTAAGTCGGCCATAACAAAATTAGTACATAATAATTAGAAAATACATAACTCAGTACATAAAAAGAGTAAAGTAATTAAACATTACACGTCCGGTACAGATCTTAGATATAAACATATAATAATGTAACTTAAAACTCTGTCGCTGTTATCGATAGTGAAACATGAACTGAAAACGGCGTGAAACAGAAAATATAAATTATTCCTACAAGTATCTGTGTCTAACATTAAGCTTAGCCTTTCCTCTTCATACTTTTGACAATATAATAATATGTGCATTAGGTCTTCTTTTTGGTTACAATAGCTGCAGTTAGGGCTATTGACTATTCCCATTAGAAACAAAAAGTTGTTAAGAGGCAAATGTGATGAGCGTAAACGAAAACAGAGCACCAATTCTTTTCTGTTCATTCGCACCGTTGAAAACCATGGGATATGAGGAGGCTCGTTAACTAACGTTCGATACCAAATTCCTTTTTCTGCCGATCTTTGGTTAAAGTGTGTTTTCCATTGTAATTGAATTTTGATCCTAACTCTTGAGTAATGATCTCGGAAGAACGTAATTATATCGCACGGTATACCATCTGTGTGTGCAGCTTTAGCCAAAGCATCAGCCACCTCATTCCCGCGGAGTCCAACGTGTGACGGGATCCATTGTAGTTTGACATTAACCCCATTAATTATAAACTTGTAAATACAATCAATAATGAGGTAAGCCTCGTTACGTCCTAGAATACCTTTACTACAGGATATTATATGCTGTAAGCTACTTTTTGAATCTGTAAAGATAACAACATTTCTATAACTGGTTGATTCTACATAACTTAAAGCTTCCGCTATAGCAGCCAATTCTAATGCCATTATCGGGAGAGCTTTATTATTTACACAAAATTTTGCTTGATAGTCACAATTAGCATCAAAAAAGGAAAAACCAAGCTGATCATCAGATCGCGATCCATCTGTGAAGATTTGAGTGTATCCACTGTAAAGAGATTCGATCATTTTTTCACATTCTGTTCTAAGTTCCAATAAGGATACTTTTGATTTGGGTAGAGTTAGGGAATGAATTTCCGTTGTTATAATTTCATGAAGAGGCAAAGCTGCAGCATGAAAAGGTAAATGAAATGGTGGTCGTATTTCATAGCTACCCAGATTCAAATCAGTCAAATCACAGAAACCTTTAATCAGCATCGGTGTTCTATTACAGTTCTCAAACTGAGAAATAGACTGAGCTATTTGTAAATTTTTGTGTAAATAATCCGTCCGTCTAGACTTAACTTTAATTAAGTATCTGTACAATAAACTTTTAGAACGTATATGTAGGGGCTGAATACAGAGTTCACATTCCATGACATGTATGGGGGTGGACTTTAAAAATCCGCCACATAAACGAAGCGCTTGATTTTGAATTCTCTCTAATTTTGTTACTAAATTGGAGCTAGCATGAGAAAATAAAAAACTTGCATACTCTAATCGACTTCTGATAAGTGCAATATAGATCCGTCGTAGATGCATTGGATGTATGCCCCAGTTGGATCCGCTAATATAACTTAATATATTGAGATACGATACACATTTTTCTGCTGTTTCATTTACATGCTTTCTCCAACTTAATTTTGTGTCAATCCACATTCCTAAAAATTTTATGTTATTAACAAACTCGATAGGCGTATTGTCTATCTTAAGTTCTAAATTGGGCAACCTATATTTTCTAGTTATTACACAAGCTTTGGTTTTTGAAGTTGATATTTCAAGTCCTATTTCTCTGAGTAATTTAATAAATATACAAAAGGTGTTTTGTAACGCTTCAACACATTTGTTTATGTCTTTATTAGTGCAGTAGAATGTAAAATCATCGGCATACTGTGAAAGTTTTACATCTGGTGGTATTTGATTACAGATATTGATTGTAATAATATTGAATAATATCGGAGACATGGGATCACCTTGTGCCAAGCCTTGTCTACACACACGAATCAAATCTGAGCCATTCTGAAGTTTATATATCAAATGACGTTCTCTTAAAAACTCTCTTATATATTTACATAAATAAAAATCAACATCAAAGCTCAAAAGGCAATCGGTAATGGCTACTACAGACACATTGTTGTAAGCATCCTGAATATCTGTTAGTCCACACAGGACATATTCTTTTTTAGACAACGCTACTTCAGTATCAAATGTGAAACGTGATAAATTATCAATACAAGAATATCCTCGACGAAAGCCTAGTGTTGAATGATGAAACAGGTTATGGTGTTCAAAAAAGTATTCTAATCTTCTTGCAACCATCAAATTAAAAATCTTACATAAACAGTTGATTAAAGAAATGGGTCTGTATTTTAGCAGGCCACCCTGTCTCTTGGGAATCGCTATAACCTTTATTTGACGCCACTGAACTGGGATCTCTCCTGTAGAGTAAATAAGATTGTATATGTGAAGAAGTATTTCCTTACCTTGAATGGGTAAGTTATGTATCATTGAATAGACAATACTGTCCAGCCCAGAGGCAGTGTCTTTTCTTTTTAAAACTGAAAGTAGCTCTGAGATGTTGAAAGTTTTTTTAGGAGTTATATTATTTGATGGCAAATAGAAGGGAGGTAAATCAGTGCTGTCAGGTGTAAGTTTTCTTAAAAATTGTTCTGCTTCGCAATCTTTTAGGCAAACATTTTGTGAATTATTGTGGCCTTTAACCCATTTCAGCCTTCTCCACATTTCGCTGCTAGACATGCTGGAATTAGTATCATCACAAAACTTAATCCATGACTTCCTTTTAGTTTCTCGTATAAGTTTTCTGGCAACTTTTATTTTTTCTTGCAAAGCGTTATAATTCACAATTGTTTTACATTTACGAAATGTTTTAAGTGCTAGTCTCCTTTCGGCCACTGCTTTTGATAGGATTGGGTTCCACCATGGCTTTGGTTTAAACTTGCTATTAGGATCAGATTTAAATTTAATAAAAGGTATAAATTCATCGGCTGCTACGGTTACTATAGATACAAATGTGTCATAACTTTCTTGCACGCAATTATTAAAAGGAAAATCTGAGCAATAGGTTTCGACCTGTTTTTTGTAACCTGTCCAATCCGCCTGTCTTATGTTACGTTTTAAAAAAGTACTAGAATAACAAGAGTTGCTAACTTTAATTTGAATAAGAAGGTGATCACTTCCCAAACATTCGTTTGTCGCCAACCAATCACAGTCCATTACAATATCCGCACTGGCAAACGTGACGTCTGGGGAGGTATTAATAATATCGTCTTGAATTCTAGCAGACCGTGTGAAGCTACCATCGTTTAGAAAAATAAAATGGTTGTCTACACTGCTTTCTGAGAGTAGCCTACCTCTGGTATCTGTTTTGTAAGACCAGGCGGAATGGTGGGCATTAAAATCTCCAGCGATTAACGTGTTCTGCGACAAGCAACGAAAAAGACTATCATAATCATTTCTGTTGATTTGATCACTACTAGGAGAATAAATACCTATTATATATTTAAGTTTATGGCTGTTATGTAGTTCTACGCATAGGTAGTCAATGTTGCAATTATTTAACAATAAGTACTTAGATGAACAGAGTATAGACTTGTGAACAAATATCGCAAGTCCACCATAGTTATCTTCACGGTCATTCCTGAAGCATGTGTAACCAGAAATATTGATCTTTTTATTCTCAGTTAGCCATGTCTCCGAGCATACACAAATATGTACCTTTTCTTGATGTAAGTAGGCTTCCAAATCACTTAATTTATGCAAAATACTTCTACAATTCCACTGCACTATTTTTAAATTATAATTAACAATATGGTTATTATTCATGTTATGAGAAGTAATAATTATCTACAAACCTACTTAGCTTAAATCTATTTGTTATGTTAATTTTTGTCATCAACAATATTTTCTTTCAATTTTTTAATTATACGTGAAATTCTGTTTTTTAATTTTCTGTCTTTAACTAACGAAATAAGTTGTTTTAAGATATAAATACACGAATCAAAGTCATTCATAAAATATTTCGAGGCCACTGACTTTACATCATGAACACCAAAAGACTCATTTAAAAACTCTTTTAATTGAAGACTGGTAACTGGGTATGGATTTTCTGCTTCTTCTATATGATCCTTGATTAATGACCAGTCAGTAGATGTCATCACTTTTTTCGAGGTTTTTTTGAGTTTTTTTGGTCCAATTTTTTCAGTCGAGAAATCACTACCATCATCATCGTCGTCTGGAGAGGGTATGCTGCACAAAGGTTCCAGATCACTCACCGACAGGTCCTCAGATGCTGATATATCTATTGATTGATCGATACTACAGCTCGATTCCGTAGGAGGGTGGGGTTTCTTAAAGCTTAAAGTCGCAGCGTTAGTTTCTGGTTTTGTAATTTCGTTAGGTTGTAGCTCTGGGGTGTACGTATTTGCTTTCTCACGCCGGAGGCCGAGAGTTTGTTACTTTCCAATATGGCATCTTCTGGGGGTACAGAATTTGTTTGTGGTTTCGTAGACATTGCTGTTGTCGTCTGTTTATTTATCGTAACCATTGACGGCTGTTTACTGGTTGAATCGACTTCTGTACATTTGTTTGCTACATGACCTTCCTTTTTACAGATAAAACATGTCATAGAATCAGTTGTGAGATAGATCCAGTAGGGTGTGTCATCGTAGTCGATCTGTAAGCGTTCAGGCAGGTTCTTTATTTGCTCAGGCGGGACGTATACTTGTCTGCGGAAACTTAAAATATGACTAAAACCAGGCTCCGTAAGACCAGCTCTGACGAATGTTATAGTAGATGCCATCTTGATATTTAATTCCTTTAGTTTTGATTCTATGCGTGTGATGAGGGGACGGATTGGTAATTTTTGGTTGTTTATTAAAATACATTGATGTTTGTCAACAAGTTCGTCAGCAATCTCCTTAGATGACACGAAAACGCATACTCGATTATTTGACATGCGACTTAAAAATCGTATTTGCGTAGATTCTATAACTTTACTGAATGCACGAGCGTAATCTTTTATTTGTACATTATCTAAGGAATCTACTAATACAGCTTCGTGTTTGGTAGGGAAAGGCACATTTTGGGTTTTAACAACGGTTGAGTAATTAATTGGTTGGGATGCCATAGTTTCTGTAGTCAAAAACTGTAGGTAGAAGGACTGTAGGTATTCACTAAAAACTTTTCACTATTAAATCGTTTTATCACTAACACAGCAATACGACAATAGATTTGGACGCGTCGTAGTCGCGTCCAAAAAACTACCCACAACGCGAACGTAAACAATCAATCGCAACGATGAACACGTGTGCGCGCGTCGTTGCATCACGATCGACTGTGGAGATCTTTAGGGTAGGCATATGTTCAACGTCTTCTATTTGGCTTCTCTTGGCTGAAATAATGTAGCGGCTATTGGTAGAGGTACAACATCAGGACGTAATATACAGTATTGCCAGCGACTAGAGAACAAAGTCAAAACCCTATGCCACCGCTAGCATTAGGGCACCTAGTGACATTTTTCCTCTCCGCGACCTTTGAAGCGTTCACAGGAACATAAATCACATAATACATAATCTACATACGGTCTTCTGTAAAATTAGATTAACTTCTCCAGAATGACTGCTCAGAGGGATGAGTAGGTCTATCCTTTATTAAAATAAAAAACCCACTTCAAAATCTCATGCACCTGCATAGCAGCCGTGCCTCAACCAATAAAGCGGCCACGAACTTCTAAAAAAAATGAAAGAATATACCGAATATCCGAACGGAAACTGCGACAAAAAGGCTTGTGAATGTACGCACGGCTGTAAAAGCTCTCCGCCCCATCGTAAATCAAATACGTTCTTCCCAAATGTAACATTCCTACTTTACTTTTAAATTCACTCCCTTTTTAAGATTTATGTTGCGTGCAACATTATTTTGATGGCCTAAAATTGATAGCATCTATGATTTCTTTCTGTTCTATTGAATTATGTTTTGATTTTAAATGTATTAAGAAACACGAACTTTCTAAATCATTATTTATTAATTTCACAAACATTGACGTATCTTCGCAATAGCGCATAAAATGTTGTTCGCAAATAACACAAGTTCTAGAAATATATTGCCAGTATTAGTATTGAAGTCAATCAGCGGTAACGCTGGGCTTAGAAATCATCGAGTTAGCTTAGTACATGGTTCACCATATATCTCTTGCACCAATTAAGGATGCTATTTTATTTCATCTTGATCAGATTAAATAAATAAGATCGCTCCTTAAAAACTGCAACAATCAGTTGAATCCACTTTCCAATATACGGCTTAAGTTTTACTGTTAATGCTTACTTTTTCAGGTGTTTACATTGCAAGTAATATAGCTGGACTAAGAATTCCTCATTAAAGTTGATTTATCATTTGACATAGGCAGGATTGGCGCATAAAACCTCTATTAGCTATACTAATATTATAAAGAGGAAATATTTGTATGTTTGTATTGAATAGGCTTCAAAACTACTGAACCGATTTGAAAAATTCTTTCACTAATAGAATGCCACAATATCACTGAGTAATATAGACTAAAGAATATTTTCCCACGGGAAAATATGGAATTCCCACGGGAAAAACGAAGATAACGCGGGCGAAGCTGCGAGCGAAAAGCTAGTACATAATATATATGCTTGTATGTACAGTTAAATGTAAAGTAAGTGAAAAATATTGAAAGATTTGTATAAAGAAAATATTCTTTATAAAAATTTGGAGCTAAAACATGTACCACCTACTCACCCATCTATCTATAAATATATGTATGTAGTTCTTAAGACGGCAAAATAAGCTCACCGGATTCATAGGTTACGCCTGCTATTTACGTCCCTATTCCGCCGTAATAACTCTCATTTATATGACAGTACACAAGACAATAAAATACCTAATCGAACTATAGATACATAATAAATATATGTATGATTTAGTCGCTACTTTGTAATGACTAAGCCCGCGGGCCACTCAATCAGATCTTATTTCAGTGTGGCCGTATCGGGAAGTCGTTGAAGAAGGATAACTGCAATTTTATAGTTCTTTCGTGACCATCCAACCCTCCGGGTGGAACTTTACCAATTACAAGCTTTGAATCATTGGAGCATACGAAAAATTACTTTCTGCAATATCATTCAAAGATAACAAGATATTCACTGAAATGGGGACGATTCGACAGTATTTAAAAAGTTTGGCATTGAAGATAGAGCGGGCTTACTAACACTTTTGTTATTTTTCGCAATTCCATAATATTTGGTAAATTACTTTCTATTTATGTTACAGTTACAAAAAGCATGCCTTGTTGTAACGAACTTCCTTATGGCAAGTTCTGGGGACAGGAGCTAGCCAGCAAAAACTGTATGTTACAAAAAACTGTTACAAATATCGTCACGAAAAAGCGTTACAGCACATTTATTATTTAATAAAACGACTAAAACAACGCATCGGAGTTCGGACGAATCGATTGGGATTTTACAAGCTCTTATTTATTTAACTTGCAACATATATAGTATGTTCAGATCAAATCTTTCCAGTAAAATTTGACCCATTTGCCTATGTCCAATTAAGCTGAAATTTGAAATACACCTTTAGTTATGATGAAAATATAATTAATCATAAATATAATACATATGATAAAATATTTGTCGAATAACATAAAGCTAGTTGGTTAGAAAAATTCTCACTTACGCGAAATAAGGACATAAAATGAGATAACCAAATAGAGAATTTCGTCAGCATTAAAAACAAAATATTCTTTTCACGAGGAAGCGTTCTTGTTCTAATATTAAAGAAAATATCATCACAAAATATTTCTCGATCCCCTGCGATTGCGAAATCGTCGCGAAGCGTCGCGTGGCGTCACCATTCACCCTTTTTATGGTTCAGATGAATTATAACATAAAATATTTATCTCCTTTTGGGGATGTGTAACGCTTCTGCTTCCTTTTAGATGATAATAGAGCAAATCCCCATTTTATAACACAACAAAGTAAATTGGGTAGTCCGTGACGTGTGTAAGAACGACCGGCATGCATAAATATATAGGTATAACTACAAGCCACTGTCTCATTACCATATAGGCCTCTGCGTCTATTGCAGATGATTTATGGCATAGCCTAAGAGACACTCATTTTCTTGGCTAAACAAAGCAATGCGAGATCGGTAAGGTCTACCACAAGCCCAACAAGAGATCTCAGTGGTGACTGCTACCATACCACCTTGGTCATCCGCTCGGAGTATATTGTTCTGTGTACCGCGGTCTTGGCACAGGTGTATAGCAACGTTTCGTGCGCTTTCTTGCGCGCGCTTGATTATTTACCATCTACAGGCGGAGCACGGTCTGCCACGAAATTTGTGATAAAACTCAGTCACACGTTTCCCTTGACGAGCGTCAAGAAATTTTTATTACGTCAGTCACACTAAGCCTGCGGTCCGAAAATCAATAGAAGTCACTATCAGCGCTATTACCGCGATCAACGCGTCCCGAAATGTTGTGAGCGCGCTAACGTTAGCCGGAATATAGAGAGGCACATGACGTCATCGTTTACGTCATATCGAACTTACGGCGCGAATACTCTGGAGTGAAATCACTGTATGCGAATGGTCAGTCTGACGATTGATAATTGTGTTTTCGATACAAAATGAATGTACCTGTTCTGGATGCGCAGCGGGGAAACAGTGTTGTAATTAAAAATCCACAAAACGTAAGTACTGAGAAGCAATCGAAGGCAAAATGACCTACCCTAACCAAAATTTAGCTCGACATTTGGTTTGACAAATTGATACGCTAATACCCCGGACCGAAATCGTTAGCATGCTGAAAGCGCTGTTATTTTTTTTATTGCTTTAGAAGGCAGACGAGTAATCGGCCCACCTGATGGTAAGTGGTAACCGCCGCCTATGGAATTTGCCAATATCAGGGACATAGCCAAGCCGCTGCCGACTTTGAATGTAATACTCTTTTTAAACCTCGCTTAAAAATGGATATATATAGCGCTGGGGAAACACAGCAGCAGGAAGTTCATTCCAAAGTCGTACGTGGTTAAAATGAGCGCTGAAAGCGAACTGTGCTAGACGATACTGTTTCCAGGTAGTAAGGATGAAGTGGAAGGTAACACTTTTTTAACACGTTAGCACTTTTAGTGTGCTTTTTAACTTGGACCGGGCGATTATAATCGTTAGCACTGTGAGCGCTGTTATCTGTTTCGGACCGCAGCCTAAATACGCGCCGCCGTGCTACTCTTTAAAACATAGAGATTATGTCACTGAAATGCGTGACTTAAGATCAATCTTGGCCGTGCTCCGCGTGCAGCAACAAAACCCTGTCGCTAGAGCTCGTAGCGACGTGAGGCTTCAGAATATTAATAACAAACGCTAACGCGTGGCGTTAAGGTATGATTCAGCTTGGATGCTCAAAGTCTAGTTATTTAAAATGTCGGCCTTTTTCAAGATCAAATAAGTGCGACTTCTGTACGTAGTACTATTATCTATTCTGTGCCTAGGTCTCTTTTTCAGGGCTCCGTACCTCAAAAGGAAAAAACGGAACCCTTATAGAATCACTTCGTTGTCTGTTCGTCAAGACCCTTTTTATTAGGAACGAGTAGAGATATCAAATACTTGGGTCTACGGTCTCTTTCAGCTGAGAAAAAATCAAACTTATAAGTCAACGTGATCAACAGATGTAATTGTAATTTCACAAAGGAATCAAAACCTATGGGGTACTTGCTGTTGACTTTAAATTTGGTAAGAAGAAGCAATATCTTAGACCACATATTTCCAAAAAAAAATCTAAACCGTAAATATGTAAGTAAGTTAGGAACGTATATAAGTACTTTGAAAAGATTGTACGGAACCTAAGTGTACGTGTTCAACTCGCACCGGTTATTTTTCTTCTGCCGCTAAAATCTCAATTCAACGACAGTCTTTAACTTGGTTGCACGATTAACGACCCTCTACAATCACAATCTATGGTAAAATTACCAAGATAGGACCTAATCTTGAAAACCCTACACCAAACCGTTAGCATGATATAGTTGGCCGAGTTCTCCTCGTGTAAGGAGAGACTTATACCCAGCAGAGTAGACCGTTATGGGTGAAAGTAACGTCCGATTTCAATATGTATCCTATTTATCTGAGGATTTGTTCACTGTAGATAGAACTTTGTATGAAGCGTATGTCAATTAAATAACTATCGCTAATAATCAAATCCACAGATATATAGATGGAATATTGAACGCGACCGTTAACTCTGTAGGTATGGCAAGTGGACCCACACCATGTTCTTTTTATAACTACAACTAAGTTGGCAAAGAAGCAAACTGCCCACCTGGTGGTAAGTGGTAAAAGTCACCTATAGCCCTTGTGGTTCTTGTGAGATTCGCATCAAATCTGCAACTCCAACAAGAACTTGTGACATTAGATGTAGTCGCGGAACTCAGTAATTTCACTGCCATAACTTACGCTTCAACCCGGAACACAGCAGTGCAAGACTGCTACTGCTTTGCGACAGAAATAGGTACGACGGAGGTATCCAACCAGTCGACCCAGGCACAGAGTCTTTCTTCCTCCCTCCCTCCCTCCCTCCCTCCCTCCTTGCACCCGCACCGAATCGTATACAATAAACTTAGCGTTTCAAAAATGTATTTATGTATGTAGCTATCCTAGAATTTATTTTAGGTCATGTAATAATTTATTTCCCACACATAGGAAATTATAAATCTGATAACTGATAAATCTAAATACATATATCGTACTTGACGTATTTGCAATAACTACATATAATGCTTTTGAGGACTTATCCACCATATTCCCACAAAAAATAGATCAAGGCATCAAGCGAATGACATTCCAACTTATGTACGTAAAATTGATGTAACATACTAGTGAATATATCTAGGTAGATTTATTTTCCATATAATACTACTGAATAAAAAAACCGCGACAAATATCACACACTGACAAATTCAATGCGATACTAACTTCCTATTTTCCGACATTAAACACATTCAGCCGAGAGCCAAATAAATCGCGGGTCATCTAAGAGGGTATTTGTCACGGCCCAGTAATTTGTGGGAATGCGTGGTTTTCTTCATATTCCGCCAGTAATTCCCAAGTGCAATTTGTCAAAATTTCAACATTACGCCAAGTCGCAGCGGCGCTTTCCCCACCTCAGCCCTAAGCCCGTTTGATAAACTCTATGCATTATTTCGTGTCAGCGTCCCAACTCGAATGTTTTGTCATCTTATTCAGTCTCGTAGCAGTCAGTGAATTATTTTTGCTCAAAATTTCCCCAAAGTATCAAGACGTTCTGTTCTAAGCACAGTCTTGTTTCACATCTATCTCAAAAGGAAATTATTTTAGGCGATGTTAAGCCTTGCAGTTACTTATACTTGGTATACAATCTCATGTAATATAAGTGGACATATGGTAGAGAAACGAGACGATTTTGGAACGGTTGATTCAGCATTCAGTCATAAAACTAACCGCCAGCATTGCTTTAGTTTTAGTTAAGCAGCTACTATGAGAAATAATCATCAGATAAAAAGTTACCTAAAACCTATTGACTATCCAAAAATGTTTATTACAATGTTTATATTTATAAAAATAACTTATATGTTCTTATTTATGTATTCACGGATTCATTGATCCAGATTCTCCTAAAAAAAAATATTATTTTTGAAGATGATTGTGCAAAAGTCAAGCTCTTTATCCAAAGTTAGCACTGAGACAGCTTACACATGTTGGTACAAGGGTCTCGGTTCGACCGACGCAATGGTCCGCGGCAAGTTTAATAATGCATGAAAATTGTTCCTTAAATTACCATAACAATGAAATTTTTCTCGCCAAAAATGTACGAAAGTTATAAAATTATTTTCGGCAGCATTAAATAGGTACTTACCAAAACTTTTTTTTACTGTATATTATTGAATCGTATCAGCCGATTAACATTGAATGTCACCTGTAAAGAAATGAGACTCTTAAAATAAGAATAAAACACTTGAATACACTTGAATACTTTTATCGGTGTATACCTATCTCGTGTGTAAGGATTATAAATTAACGAATAAAATTGAAATGATTTATAAAATTTCGAATTTGAAACGATTCGCTAGTAGAATTCTAAGTTTTACCAGTCTAACGTTGTAGTGATTAATAGAGAAAGCTGTATAATACTCGTACTTGACTAATATATATGTAAAATACCAGCTTTTGGTGAAGCAAATTGTGGTGGTTCTTTTGAATATGTTATTAAATAATAAATAAACGAAATTTATTGCTACCATCAAACAATCGTGTCTTTTTTTCTTTGACTCCTACACCGTCTACAATTTTCCCCACATTTTACATTTTACCTAACATCCTAGAATGCCTCAGGTATTAAGTGCGGCATATAATTATTTTTTTTATATAGTATGATAAATAAATTAATTTAAAATTACTATGAATACATAAATCATGCAAATAACATTTAACTCAACTTCTAACAAAATTCAAACTCTATTCATGCAAAATCAACATACCAAAAGTTATAAAAACCTTTGTTCTTACTCAAATATAACAAATATTAGTTCCGTTTCTATTCCCTTACTTAGAAACGTATAAG
This sequence comes from Schoenobius gigantellus, assembly GCA_963935595.1. NCBI lineage: Eukaryota > Metazoa > Arthropoda > Insecta > Lepidoptera > Crambidae > Schoenobius > Schoenobius gigantellus. Next base: position 35,551,614 of record OZ012543.1, read on the forward strand.
CTCACGCCGCTGCTCCACGTACGAAGCTCATAAACCCCTGGCAACGGCAAACGTTACAAGACAATCCGTGACGACACCGAGTTAAACATTCTGAGCACATTCTCGCATGAAAGATTAGGGTTTCAACGAACGGAGCACCTATTCTGCATATTTACACAAAGTTTTACACGCCTGTTGTTTATCGCCCGACATGAGCCTTGTTCGAAACTTTTGAGCTTTCTAAGCTTTTCAATACGTTGTATTACAAAATATTATACTTATTGTTATTCTTTATTTTGCTTAAATCAATACATATTATATTACAAATATTGTTTGAGACCTCCTTAGTAGGCAAATGAATATGCTTTTGTCAGGAGTCAGGAGGTTCCGCTTCTCCGTAATTCAGTTACCTATATAATAGTTATTGGTTATGGTTACAAGTTATGCCTTCTTATAAAATAGGCCAAGTGTGAGTTTAACTCGCGCACCGAAAGTATCGTACAAACTAATAAGTATATAAGTTTTTCTATATAAATATTTACGGTTTTTAGACTTTTTTGTTAATGTTTGCTTCGTGCAAAAATTTCATGATTCTAGGTCAACGGAAAGAATAGGTTTTGATTCCTTTGTGAAATCACTTACGAAAATATGCGACATCATTTATATTAACTAGGTAAGTGATTCGTTATTTTTTTATTAAGACTAGAATCCTTCGTCTCACATGACGCTAATGCCAAATACAAAAGCGAGATGGATTCATCTAGATTCCTTGATTCCTCTATTACTCAAAAGCAAAGGAACTGGCTATCGTATCTATAATCATCCGAAGATAAAGCAATATTTTCAGCATTGTTATTATGGCGACAAACTTATGTAAGACGATGGCAACTACCCGGGTGGGGTTAGAAACCAACCAAACCTAGCAAAACTTCTACCCTCATGGGGAATCAAATCCTAGACCTCTATATCTGAAACAGTTCGTCGCTAAACCGGAAACTAATGAATTTTGGCGGCGGTGGTTGATGTTTATTTAGTTGCATATTTACCTTTTTAACATAGTAATAGTTTTCTAGCATTGTGTTATTTGTAGACATATACAGTTTATTTCATAACAAACGTAAAACTATTAACCTTGTAGAGCAAAATAACTTAAATGAATCCTCGTGAAAAATTTTAGCAAACATGTAATTCGATAATCTCCAAAATAATATATTCAGTCTCAATTTACGTGAAGTATCTTTGAAACTAAATTGGACATTATATCTAATGTAAACATTAACTCAAGCGCTATATACTACCTACTTGTCGAAGTAAAAGAAATACACTTTAGGGCCTTTGTAACGAACTCCGGTTCATGTGTCTTTTACTTTATTCGACTTTGTAGTTTTTATTACCTTTTTTATTGTTGTGACAAATAACATTAGCCGAAAACAAATAGTGGTTAGGACAAAGTGTCACAACTGGAAATGAATTACCGAAATCACTTCAATAGATAGATTTTTTTTATTTCAAACAATAAACTAAGGCAATACACATACAAATAGCAAAAGGAGACATTATTGCCGTAGGCGACCAGACAGACTCTATCTTTATTAGGAACTAGCTTTACGTAGCTTCGCCTGCATTGTTTTTGTATTCCCGTTGGAATTTCATATTTTCCCGTAGAACAAATAATTTTCTCGCCTATGTTAATCTGGGATAATGTAGCATTCTAATGGTGAAAGAATTTTCGAAATCGGTCCAGTGGTTTTTGAGTTTTTTCGTTACATACATACAAATCTTTCCTCTTTATAATAATAGTGTAGATTCGTGTTTTTAATGAGTAATACAGGCATATTTTAGGGCCCCGTCCAAATAGGATATAACATAAAAAAGTAATATAAAAGGTCAGGGTTAAAAAAATGTTTAAATCTACATTCTACGACCACATTTTAAATCCTACATTTCTAGGCGCGTGCGCTCATCATCGCCTTGCGCGTCCCAAAACTGGTGAAGTCTCTAGCACAGGGTTTCCCAAAATTTTCCAAGTCGTGGCACACTTAGAAAATTTGAATTATCTCACGGCACCATAGTAATTTATCTTTTTCTGTTTATTTTTGTTGTACCTTTTTTAGAATTTTGCTCGTTAGCACATATATTGGGGGTGCCTCGCGGCACCCCTGATATCTCTCCTTGGCGCCCCAAGGTGCCTTGGCATCCACTTTGGGAACCTTTGCTCTAGCGTGTACCTGTATAACATTAATAATGCAATAAACAAACAAATAACCATTATTTTAGTTTACGTTGTAACGTTCTACTTAAACAACGTACATAAAGTAAATAAATGCTATAAAAACCTACATAATCACTATTTTTATTCAACTAAACTACTAACAAGCTGTAGCCCTGTTAGAGCCGAGTAGAGAAGTGCAAAAAGGTTTTTAACTTTTGTCACATTGACTGTATGCACCGAAGGGAGACTCTTTACCAGGGTCGTCTGCTTGGGTACCTCCGTCTTACCTATTTCTGCCGCAAAGCAGCAGTGCTTGCATTGCTGTATTCCGGTTTGAAGGGTATATGGCATTGAAATTACTGGGTACCGTAACTTTACATCTGATGTCACAAGTTGGCAACGAACATTGTGGTTCTTGTGGGGGTTGCAGTTTTGTTGCGAATTTTGCAGGAGCCATATGTGTTATAGGTGACTGTTACCACTTACCATCAGGTGAGCAGTTTGCTTGTTTACCCACAAAAAAGGTACTGTTTTAAAAACATTTCGCATGATCAGTACCAAAAAACTAAAGCAAGCAGAAGCAGAACTCAAGAGTCAGAAATTGGAGGCAATCTAAAGCACAATGCAAAACAGCTTTCGTGGACTAATAATCACTAAACTAAGCCGCGGACGGATGAATGGACGGATGGATAGGCATGAAACAAAAGGCAACCCTAAAATTGATATTACCGCTAACTGCATGATCAAGTATGTGTAAGATAATCTTCAAAATATTTTACAGGTTTTATTCACTCAAATTATTACAAATGAATAGAGAAATACACACGTATCACGTTTTAAGGCGTATTCATGTGCTACTATTTAGGTTCGTAGAGGAAACTACGGAAGCTACCAATTCATTCACTGTTCAGCGCCACGGGAGCTCGCGTTTTCTACGTGATGCATGATAGTGCGGGTGGATACTGGATATACGTGAAAAATGTCGGATACTAAAAATACTCATTCAAATATGATACCGGAAGAGCATACACACATAGAGTTAGGTTTAATCAATAAATTTATTTTTTAATTTCATTGTATTTATTGAAAAATGTATTGCATATAAATTTCTTAGGGGCGAACCCCTTAGAAATTTACATGCAATACATTTTTACTTAATAAATTTTATCTTATGCCACAAAAATATATTATAAACAACATAATATATTTTTGTGGCATAAGCTACTATTATAAACAACATACCTATTTTTAATTTTCCTAAAAAAAGGAAAACATTGTTTATAAATTGCCACTATTTTGAGCTGTATTTTTATTTTTATTCTACAGCAACCCTTAAAAAAACAAAACATAACCATACTTTAGAGAGTAGAGTAGGTACACATGGAAAAGCATATAACAAACAACACCTATTATTTTCCATCAAGGAATAAGGAAAAATAACCAAAAAACTCATTTCACCGTCAGGCACCAATGATTTATATTTATGTGGAGTGCACCGAAATGTGTAATTAATATACGCCTTGTAATGGACTGTTACATGCAAAATAACTTTAAAGAGTAGCTCGTAGCGTGGCTAGCATAAATAACATTAGTACACTGAATTCCGCAGTACATGTTAACGAAAAACCAGACTGAAGCAATTATATACAATCAAAGATAATAACGGCTTCTTGCATTAAAATAATAAAATGTAGTCGAAATTGGCAACTCTGGATCACTACAAGCAAAAGTGGAATATACGAGTAGTTTGAGATATCGTTCTAACAGAGTTCCATTTACCCAGAGCTGCAAGTAGATACTCAAAATGGCGGAACTTTTGTAATGTGACAAACTTGATACGAAGCACTATTGACAAAGAACTCCCTTGGGTATTAAATTGTCATTGTGAGTACAGTGCGGTCCCTAATCTTGTTTTAAAGGCTTCGTTGGAGTATTCTTCTTTATGTTAAGATAATCTTGCGGGAATTATATTTAAGTAGACGTAAAAGAAAATTGTACTTAATCAGATTGCAATTTTAGGGTTCATTTTGTCAATGTAGAACAAATTGGAGTAAACGAATTTTCGATCGCAAAAAAAATTACTTTCATTTTTTGGCTTAGAAATTAAATTTTATTTTAAATTACAAGCTTTTAGTTTGATTCATACAAATACTTAGATATTACATATTATTATAAATCCACGACATAATTCAGTTGAGTTTTACAGTTAAATCTGTTTCCATTCATGGAATTTACCTATTTCTTTTTGAAGATAGCATTAAAAATTCAACTTTAATTCATGTACGTGCATGAGGTTGAGTTTACATTGAGACAGATAAAGCATAATAATAACTAGTCGTAGACATTTTCGTGTATCAGTTTTGTGTGAAACTCTGTACGGTCAGCCTCAGTCAGAAGTAATGGATATTTTAGTAATATGTCACACCAACTATTCCTTTTATTTTGTATGGTTACACCTATACATTGCATTGTTAATAGTTGGTGTGACAAAGTACTAAAATGCTTATCTACTTTTGAAACCGACTGTACCTATTACCTAAACTAGTTTTATGTCAGCAATCGATAAAATGTAATAAATCAATGGTACCGTACCCATTCAAGCTTGCATTTGCACTACGAAAACCACCACTATTACGAGTGTCATGGCATAAGAACGATTCAAAGGTCAAACAGTATAGCTTGAAAAAGAGCTTACTGTACCGAATAATTATTCGCCTTTATGCCTTTAATGAAAGATTTCAATGACGTCTAAAGGAAAAAATAGACAACGAACATTCTAGTATTTAGATTTAACTTTTTCTTTGATAAAACATTATTATTTTGCTGCCACAACATACATAAATACGTTTCTATCTTCGAATCCATACAATTAAATAAAATTGAAGTGTCTGTTTGTAATGTCAAAATAACAAGTTTTTACTAAATGGGTATGAATGTATATCGGGTACCAATAACAAAAACACAATTTAAACATTTTTTGTCTGTCTGTCTGTCTGTCTGTTTGTTTCCGCTAATCTCCGGAACGGCTGGACCGATTTTGACGGGACTTTCACTAATAGATTGCTATTATATAAGGTATAACATAGGCTACTTTTATATAAGGTATAACATAGGCAACCTCAACAAATGTTACTATTTTACGCGGACGAAGTCGCGGGCACAGCCAGTCCATAATATAAATCTACAAGAAAACCGGAATATACGTTTAAAAATATTACTTGAATATTGTGAATAAGAATAACTCTTTGAAATATTTCAAATAAGAGAATATTAAATGAATATGTCACCGTTAATTATTTTAATACCGTAAGATTATAATCTTACGGTATTAACATTTTAACGTTTTATTAACATTTAAATTTATTTTAGTCTCTATATTTATATTTTTTACACTTCCACACAAAAATTTATACAAAATATAAGTTCTGATGTTTCCTCGGCCTTGGGAAGATACCAGGATTGAAAATTCGGATTTTTCCCCTAGGGGAGTAATCGGTAGTGACACGAGACCGAAGATGAAATTCTATAATACATACGCGGAGATAAATATTTTCGTTACGAAAGACATTGTTCTCATTCGCGCAATTCAGAATCTTGATTACATTTTTCAGAGCCTGGGAATTTGCTATTTCGCAATCGATCGCACATATTGGCACTCGTATCGCTTTGATGGCGTAAAGGTAATTGTGTCAAAGTTTTTTTTTATTGACCTATGCTGTTGCTCACAGAAGATCACTCAGCATCACCTTGATTATTCAAAAGAAGGCAAGAAGTGGGTTCTCAAGCAAAGCCTTATTGATGAACCAATCCTGCTGGAAAAAAAAACGAAACTTTGGTGGGTCCTCAAGCGTTATTGATGAACCGATCTTGCTGGATTTTTAGCTAAAAGACTAAGAAAGGGTGTCCCGCTGTCTGAGTAAAGTCCAGAATATTCAAACCTGACAGGAAACGATGCAACATATCTATTAAGCGCAAAAGGCTCGAGAGCTAATAGGTATAGGCTTATCGTGTAGCGGGGTGGTGAAAAGCCATTACTACCATGCTTATACTATGTTCTACGAGTGAGGCGTATGGATCTAGTGGGCGGGTGTGTAATGTCCAACTATTGTACGACTTACTAATTTATTGTATAAAAAATACATATGTATTAATAGAGCGAATAAGCGTCGGTGGCGCTGTGGACTCGGCACTTGCCTTCCAATCAGGGGGTCGGGGTTCGAGACCCGCCATGTACCAATGTGTTTTTCGTTTCGAATTTTATATGTACATTTGTCTGATGCTCCTACGGTGAAGGAAAACATCGTGTGGCAACCTGCATACATCTGCGAAGAAATTCAATAATGTATGTGAAGTCGACCAATCCGCACTGGGCCAGCGTGGTTGACTAAGGCCTAATCACCCTAACACAGGGTAGGCTCGAACCCCTCGGTGGGGACGAGTATGAGCTGTGATGATGATGATGTATTAATACAATAAATTAGTACCTAATTAAAAACTTGGTATGGAACTTTGCATCTTCGCTTAAAATACGTAGTTAATAATATAAGTAGGAAAATTTAGCACTCTTTAAAAAAAACTTACACTTTGTTCAGAACCCCAACTATACAAGAACATTTTTGTAATGGATTGTACGTTTAGAACAGCCGATCAGAATAACAAAAAAAAAACCGACTGCAAAAACACCAAAAAGTCATAAACAATATAACAATACATACAAAATCACAGTTTTATATTGAAGTTGGTGCCAAATTTTAAGTAATTATGTATATTAATTGTTCTTTTCATTTTTTAAGTCTTTCCAGGTGATCATTACTTGGCACCGAAAACTGTGATTTTGTATGTATTCTTTTATTATTTATGACTTTTTGGTGTTTTTGAAGTCGGTTTGATTTTTTTGTAAAAAAAAATATTTTCAGTCTTTTTAGTTTTTAGAATTTTGCCTTGGGCAAACATCAGAATAACTTAAAATAAACTTCTTTTGCTCTCTAAACAGCACTGAAAGAATTATTCCCGAACTCCTAACCTACCAGAAACCTTCCATCATCAGCTCAGTAACATGATATGATGAGTACCAGATGTAAATACCTGAATATCTTCAGCAAAACATGAAACACGTTGGATGTGCCTATGAAATTTAAAGGTTTCCCTCGATTTTCATGGATCCCATCATCAGCTCATGATGTGGTAACAATGGAACCACCTCGGGAGTATACTCTTTCGATTGCAAGAAGAATTTTGAAAATCGGTCCACAAATGGCGGAGTAGTCGGTGAACATACATAAAAAAAATAGATACAGCCGAACATAGAACCTCCTCCTTTTTCGAAGTCGGCTAAAAAGAAGCGATCGCTAGGAAAACGAGAGCGCATCAAATTAAGGCAACGTGAGTTAATTATATGCAAGAAAGTGTGCATTTCAATAATCTGGCGATTTTAGCGACAAAGGCGTATGGTTAAGTCCCAGCCTACCCCCAGAAGCAATGCAAGGGTATGGTGGGTTTGGAAGGATATGATCGAAGCAAATGAGAGAATTTTTTTTTTGTAGAAAGTTGGCAAACAAGCAAACTGATGGTAAGTGGTAACAGTCATCTATAATACATGTTGCTCTTGTGAAATTCACAGCTGCCCTAACCAAGTGAATAATAATAAGATATTATTTTGTTCGTTGTGGTCGCAGTTCTAACCTAACCTTATCTGACATATTTTTTTTTTTTTGTATTTAATTCTTAATTTTAGCAATGAATTTTTGGGAAATTGTAAATCAGAGTATAGTTTTTCGGGCCTTTAATTAATTCTTCGCACTAATGAAATTCGACCAATTAAAAATTCGTATTAGGGTATTTTCGACTCAGTAAAATAAAGATCCTGTTTTTAAATAATAGCACAGATACTACAGTTATAATTGAAATTTTATTGCATAAGAAATGAAAGTGAGGCAAGGTTAGTTAATTATATGCACGAAAGTGTTTTCAATAATCTGGTGATTCTAGCGACAAATGCGTATGGTTAAGTCCCACCCTACCCCTAGAAGTAATGCCAGGGGTATGGTGGGTTCGGAAGGATATCATCGAAGCAAATGAGAGAATCACATAACAAGTGTCAAACACTTAGCCCGCGGCAGAAATTCTGCAGAGGTGCCCAGGGTGCAACACGAGGATGTGGTCTGACATCGCACGGCGCACCCCTCTTACTTCCTGCCCTAGACTAACCCGCCGATTACTACTCAATAGTATATTAAAAAATACACGCTGCCCTAACCAAATTAATAATAATAAGGTATTATTTTGTTCGTTGTGGTCGCAGTTTTAACCTAACCTAATCTAACATATTTTTTTATTTTTTTGTATAAATTCTTAATTACTTATAGCAATGAATTTTGTAAAATTCAAAATCGGAGTATAGTTTTTCGGGCCTTTAATACAAGGGAGTTTTAATTCTTCGTACTAATGAAATTCGACCAATTAAAAATTCGTATTAGGGTATTTTCGACTCAGTAAAATAAAGAATCCTGTTTTGAAATAATAGCACAGATACTACAGTAATACTTAATTGAAATTTTATTTCATAAGAAATGTAATATTCGGAGTATTGAAAATAGGAATATTCAATTTGAGAATTTTTAGGTGTTCCCGTCTACCGAAATATAAATTTTCACAGTGGATACTGTGCAATATTTGGACATTGTAAGAATAAAAAGGTTTAAAGTTGAATGTATTTTGTATTTAAAATATTATACAATAAAAATTGGCGAAATACTTCATTTTATGTTTTAATACACCACTGGCGAGTACTTTGTACTCGTAAATCGTATTTTAATTACATGCAGCAAAATATTATTTTGTAATATAAAAGCGTGTATTTTGCCCAGCCCTGGTTGTTAACAGTGAATAAAGACTACATTGGCTTAACAAAGTTTTAAAGTGATCAATACAGTTAAGGATTTCGTCGCGGCTGGTAAGAGCTCGGTGACCGAGTGGTCAACGCGTCGACACGATTTATGTTGAAAACGTGGGTTCAATCCCGGCCCAAAATGAATTTTTTTCATTGTTGATTTATTCATTTCTCATTAGACTATCAAAACTTTTGTATTTTAATAAATAATTAGAATTCGTGTCAAAAGTCAAATCACAATTAGGTCACATCAAACCAAACTTGGTGCAAACAAACTGGGCTTATGTAATGCCACTTGCCGCCTTGTCTTAAGGCGCTATATCGAAAATATTGGTTATTTTTAATGTAATGTCATAGGTAACCGAGAGATCTTACAGATCTGAAAGTCAAATATGTGTTTCTTGATATCTTTAGCTAGTCACGTACAGAACCGAAAACGCGATTTAAAGATTTTGCCTCGATACTTTTTATTTTTGAAATTACCTCTTAAAAATATGAATATTCAGGATTACTAGTAAACGGTGTTAGGTATTAATTAAAAAGTTCCTTAAATAGGTAGCCATCATCAGTATCTAGAATCGTACAGAAGCATTTTTTTCTAATCATTATAGTTATTTTTTAATAAAACAATTTGTATTTTGTCGCTTACGTCGATAATTTCTAAACGATCTGATTGCATGCGGGCGCAACGCATTCACGACTTTGTTGACATAGATATAAAGACTAGCTGCTTGAGCACGGGGGGCGCCCCGCGTTTACGTATAGACCACGCCTCCCATTGTTTGATTCATTTTCGATTTAGCGCCTTAATAGAAAATGTATGAAAAATCATTATTTAGAACTACACTTAGCTTACGTGACGTCGTTAACGCGACCAATCACATAACGTGGCGTGGCATCACAAGCCCAGTTTTGTTTGCACCTTTTCTCAAACATTATCCACAACATTTTGTTTACATTTGGCAGGTGCACATCACATAAATACGTTGAAATTCGTCTTCGTTGTTGTTCTATATTTTGGTCTCGACAACACTTCACGGGAATACACTTTCCCTGAAGGCTTAACGGAGGTGTGACAACAAACTTTCGCGTTTCTTTTAATCTATTTTTGAAAGCGTTGAAGCTCTGTCAGGATGTTGTTTGTTATTGAACAAAAAAAATACAATGTAGATTATTTTTATGCGGTTCGTCAATGTCGGACTTGCTGTTTTGTCGTTTTATTCTTTTGTCATTTGTGTTGTTTTTTTTTTTGTTATTCTGAGTAATAATGCGATGTAAGAGATCAAAGAATGACTTTTAGCGGTCGTTCTGAATTCATTCTGAGTCAAGTTACTATGTAAAAATGCGGCCACATTAACGCGGAATGATTTGTGTCGTATTACCACGATAGTTTTTTGAGATATAGCTATATTTCTGAATCGTGACATGGCACAGGAGAGCTATTTTTGAATTACGTATGCGACTTCGAAATCACTGATGTGACTAATAATTACCGATTTTCAATAATTCTTATTTTTGAATATCACTTATGTGACTACCTTAGTCACGGATGTGATTTCATTACGAGTGCCCTCACCCACTCGTAAATAAGTAATAACTGTGGAAACGTTATCTTTGTTTTGTTAAAAGAACATATTGACAAGTATGAAGTTGCTGTGTGTTGATTTTGAGTTGGATTTAAAATTTTTAAAATTTCTCAAATAAGTAAATAAATAAATTTGAAATCTTCTAAATTTGTGTCACAAACAAACTTAGAACACTATTTTCTTATATTTTGGCCTAGTTGCAATGACTTTTTAGCCGTATAATAACCGGTATATACCGAAAACGGCTACATTCTGCGTGGAACCGAACCCTTACGTATGTGTGTACTTTATCTATGTTGGCAGCTCTGCGTTCGACTTTCAAAAATAGGATGTTTAGGAATTCGTGACCTCAAAGTCATCGCTGACTATTTAGTCAGCGGTGATTTCTAAATCGCATACGTAATTCAAAAATAGGTCTCCGGGACACGATTCTCATGCATTCGAAAAAAGTTCACATTCGTAAAAATGTTCGAAATTCGAATTTTTTTCGAAGGAACCACAGTTAGTGTATTCTCAGAAATTCACAATCGAAATAATTCGAACGAACATCACTCGAACGCAACGAATGGTATGGACCAGTCGAAGTTGAGGTTCCTGTACGAATTTAGCTGTCAAAGGTGTGTCAAAATAATAAAAATACAAGGAGTTTGTGATTTTTTTTGTATAAATGAGCTCAAACTGTGTTTTCTCTCTGTGTTTTGTCTCAATAAATGAATGAGGAAGAGTTTTTGGTGGACTTCTTCGCCAATTTGGTGGAAGAATTAGAGGCAAGCGCCGAACCCCATACACATAACGTAGACGATAACTTAAATAACTTACCTTGCGCCACTCCTCCCAAGTTTTTTTAGCCCTGTGATGGAGTTTATATCTTCACTGATGTTTATCCACCGCCTTTTAGCTTCATTCTTAGTGAATGAGCTTGAAAGTTTGCCACATTTCAGCTGTGGATCGGCTTCTACTAAATGTACTAGACGAAGCCTTTGATCCGCACTAGCAAATTTTTTGGATATATTATTTTGCTTCATAACAGATTATTATAGAAATAAAATAATTAAAATAAGAATTTGTCTCAATTCAATATTTATCTAAGACAAACTTTGTTGTAATTAATGACATTTAACGTCAGAACTTAGAAATGTGCTGTCTGGAGCGTTCCGTTTCAATCAATGTACTTTACGAAATATTAAAAATTGAACTTTTATATTTTGTAATATAAGTATTATTTTTAGAAAACATGATCACATTTAAAAATATATTTTGTGTTAAAATAGATTTTGTAATATTTTTTTACCAAAAAGAACTATTTTAAGATGTACATTATAGTGGTTGCCATAGCGTTTTTAAAAACGCCCCATGAACGTCGTACGGAACATTAAATTGTCAATGCTTTTCCCGACTTCCTAGTTCGATTGGTAATATTGTTCTATGGGTACCCCAGAATACGGTTCATACGAATCATTCGAACTTTTCAGTAGAATCGAAAAATTCGCATTCGAATTTACCATGCGGAAAAGTTCTATTATATGAGAATCGGGTCCGAGGTGTCACGATAACTGGAAAATGAAACTAACAGAATAATCCGTCTTTTAAAAAGTTATCAAATTGTTACATTTTTAATTCGTGATAATGCTATTATCAAGATTTAAAAATGTGACAATTAATTTAAGTGACTATTCTTGTAACAAATCCTAAAATAGCAAAGTAGCCAGAAGCATCCCGCTGCTGCACCACAAATTTGCTTAGGAACATACTCATTAATTTACAAAAGTTTATGTTGTAATTGTAAATGTCCATCTCGGTGACTTCCGACAACTCCCTCCGGGCTTTTCTCCATTGACATACACGTGGTAGGCTTTCAAGCCCATTTTGGTTCTCAAAGGAGTAGTAATAATTTTTCTTCGTTGATAATGTTTTATTCTATAGAACCTTACCTACATCAGAGAATAGATAATAATACTACGTACCAACATACAAAAGCGAGCTAACTTAAAAAGCATTGCAAAAAAAAATATTTATTAGTACACAAAGTACATATTTTTTACAAAGAATTTTTTGAAGGTCAGATTTGTAAAGCCCTTTTCTCATGAAGCCCAAGTCAACATTTTATTGATTTAACCTTGTTGTTTATCGTTAAAAGTATAATTTATCAAAGGATTTAATTTAAATAATGTGTCATTGCAAATTTATTGCTGTATGGTGTTTACCCCTGTGGCCCAATTCTGCTAATAAGTTACAGCCGAATCGAAACTAAACCGTTCCAATCGACCAATCAGAGCGCCACATTATCAAATTATCGAACAGTTGTAATGCAATATACGGGCTACGATTGGTCGATCGCAACGGTTTAGTTTCGATTCGGCTGTAACTTATTAGCAGAATTGGGCCTCTGGTCATATTACCCCTGGACGGCTGCAGTCAGCATGGTTTGTACCTGTTTCATTTGCGCCATTTGTGAGATGTTGGATCAAAATTTCTTCTAGGAACACTCGTCCTTCAATAGTAGTGCTTCAAATCGGCACAAAAATTTGCTCTATTTTCTTTCGAATAGCCAGTACAGTGTCTATAGTATAATACCAGTAATGATAAGGATGAGTTATTAACGCGTAAGCGGTGGCGTAACGGATTACTGTCAATATTCCCAACTATTCATCCAAACTAGTGTTCTGGTAGAAATCGTATACGGCCATTAGTCAACCCTCTTTGTTGTTCCGAAGTGTATTTTCCTTTATTTGTTTATTTTAAAACACAAAAAAAATTAATCTTTCAATTGATTTTTTCCACAAACTCAATTGAACAAACCAATGTAATATACATTGCCACTGTCACACTCTGTCAAATTACGTGAAGCTACAATATGCTCAAGGAAAGTAAATGAAAAAAAAATCTCATATCCTCCCTTATCTCCATTACGCTGTTTACGATAAAAAATACGTCGGTGTGAAACATATCTCGGAGCTTAATAAAGTAGGTACGTGTTCATGCCCCCCGCTAAGCCCGTTTTGATTATACAAAATTTAGTACAACAAAAACGTACTGACGCGAAATTGACCGACAAATCCTTTACAAAACCCGGATTCCTGACAAGAATAAGTTTCCAGGGACACTCAGATCCCTTACCCCTTTTCTTTGTTATGTAAATATCCGTATCTGGTGAAAGTTTGCCAACAAATATTCCTTCCCTCAGTGCCGATCCATTAGAAAATGAAAGAACGTTTGCACGGGCCGAAATGGGAGGTTAGTCGCGCACCTCTGATTGTATTAGCGGTACACCCCGCAACCCTTTATTTGGACAACAAGCCTTTTATTAGTTTGGGACTAATGATTCACTCGTGGCTCTGGTTACTAATTACAACGACGTCATTAAGAACAAGTTACGAAGAAATTGATTCAAGAATTTCACGAATATAGTCTTCTGTCGGAAGTAAAAATTTCCTATAACCATTCAATAATATTATAATTCAATCAATCATTAAACGTTGTTGTGTAAAAAATCACTGTATAAAAAGTAACATTAAAAAGAAAGTTTAAAACCTAATCTTAAGAAAAAAATTAAAATATGCCAGACATAATAGTCAGTCTGATATAAAGTTCAAAGCAATTTCTTTTAAGTCCCAATCAAGTCAATCGGAAGGATGCCTACCTATGTCTGAACCAATCGAAAACATCATTTATTATTCGATGGATGCGTTTAATTAAACAAGGTTCATACGTATGTTAAACGTGTTCCTCTAAATGCAAACACGCGACGCGGTACAGGGAGATACAAGACGCCCATTGTTTATGAGTCTGCCTTAAGAGGACGGCATCAGAGCTCAATCCACTATTCAAACAAACATGTACGAACGACATGCTGTGTAGTCGTATCTACAGCTGACGCGGTACTCCTAATATGTTAATTTCAAATCCCGGATAATCAACGCTAGGACTGTGCGCCTTCGGGACGACATTTGTAAACTTATCTCGTCTTCTAGTTAGGCTAGAACGGGTCTCCTGAATACTTAAACGTGTCATTCATGATTAAGCTTTCACAACGCGACTGTTAGCAAAAACAATGTATTTAGACGATACAGTCCCAATTATAGCGAAAGTATAGTACAAAGACGATAAAGTATTCAGGCGGTATTAACGATACAATGAAATTAACATAGTGACGCTTGCGTTCGTGGAAAATAAATGGCTATATCGAGCAATTTGTAGGGATGACGTAAGTGCGGCCTATACGTGTATACGTAAGGGCCGAAGAGAAGTTTGAGAAGCGTATCATTGGCATCCCGGCGCGTGGTAAACGACCCCGAAAATTGCTCGCAATTTATTCGGTTCAAGGGTGACCCGGAATAAAGAGGAACGGGACGTTTGTCACTCAGTATATTATTTACTCGCGGACACTGAGGGACGAACCGCAAAAAATACCCGTATCGCGCATTATAGTTGTGGGTTCGGAAACGAGAGCGCCGATATTTTTCTCTGAGGCGTCGCAATAACACTATCTCCACGAGAGCTAATAAGGAAATTCCATTTTGCAAATGTCATGCCGAAGAAGCGGGCGGAAGCCATTTTTATGCACAACATTTTCCATTTTTCATTTTGTATGTCGCGTTCGAAGTAACCCGGCTTACGGTTAACGGCTGCGAGTTACAAACTCGACGTCGAAGACATTCATTGCACAAAATTATTTTTTTCTCCAGTTCTTAAAGATGCAATTAAACTTATTTTGAGCTTGATACAGCTTTGTGTATGCTGACTGACAGGCTCCATGATTTATTTGCATGTACAAAATGCAAATTAGTCTTAGAGCCATGTCGTGAATAAGAATTTTACTACATTTATCTATACTACAGACTGCGAGTGTCAAAAGCTTCAATGAAAAACGAAGCTTTCAAAATAAATATTAATTAATCACATCAAAAGTTTATTCTGTTACATCATTTCACATTGCATAAGTTAAAAAAAGTGTGAGCCATCGCGGGACGATTGGTAGATGTGAAACATCGAAATTATTTTGTACAGGTAATATGCATAAGTCGCTTACGCTTGGTACAATACATGTGGCGACGCATGCCGTGGCGACGCATGCCGTGGCGACGCATCACCATACCAACAGTTGGTCTGACCCGATGCTATAGATGATCATCAAAAGATCCTAGTCTCATCAAACAAAAAAGTATCCAGTATTGTCGCAGCTTCATACACACTCCCCCCGCATGCTCAATGATGAAGGTTCATTTCTGTCCGGCGGCGGCAGGCGCATAATACGTATGACGTCTCAACGTCTGTTCAGCCCTCAAATCAAAGCCCAACCAAATGCAAGTTCGTATCCCGCGGTGGATAGAAGTAGCGCGTCGCTGCGGCTGATGCGACAATAGTTACAGTTTGAAAATGTGTTGCGCCATTCTGGAGATCTGCGACTAACGCGTTCAGCCGACAACTGACAATACATAACTTCATGCATATAACATACTATTCGTCCGTCACACGGGTTCGTTCCGAACTGACCACCTAAATCGTCCACTCAGTTAAACAGTTAGGAATTGCTATCGGCCACAAAGCACAGCCTTTTGCAGTCAATACGGTTAAAAAATATCTAGGCAAACAACAATTATGGGAAACCAGCTGACCTACGGCTATGTGGTACTGTGGCTCTGTAGTTATGATGTACAATGCCATCTACTGGATGTTTATTTAACCTAGATAAAGTATTGTGACAACAATAAATTAGCTCACTACGCCATCTGTGAGAAACTTAAGAAAGTTAGAAATAATTGCAAACCATTTAATTCGCAATAATGAATATTGAGGTCAATTATTGAGATACAAACTATCCTATTTTTGTAATTTGGACCAAATTACATACATCAAAATCGGTAAAGTAGTTTCGAAGTTTATTTCGGACAAACACCGGCACGAGACTTTCAAATTTATAAGCACATTGAAGTACTCGTATCTAACTTTAACCAGGCTGTCCACTCTCTGAATCGGGATCTTGACGGTGTGTTTGAACGGGCTACCAGGTTTGGGATTTCCGTTAATCCTGATAAATGTCAGGCTATTGTAGTAGGTAGTACACACCAATTACGCAACCTCAACATCCACCTTAATGATCCTGTGAAATACAATGATAGGATTATTCCATTTTCTAATGTTGTCAAAAATTTGGGTCTACATCTTGATTGCAGCCTTAGTTGGTGTGATCATCTTGTGAAGGTTAGCAGGCGAGTGACGGCGATGTCACCATAAAATTGCAATTATACCATTAGATATTGCGTAGCTTGTATCGCTTCAAATTTTTCTTACCCTCATCTACCAAGCTTCTTCTCGTTCAGTCCATAGTGCTTCCCCTCATTGATTACGCGGTTGTGTGCTGTACTAATCTAATCCAAGCCTTTCTGGATAAACAAAACCGGTTATTGAATAATTGCATTCGCTTCATTTTCGGGTTACGTAAGTACGATCACGTATCATCCTACAGAAATAAACTTAAGTGGCTACCTATTCGGAAGCGCAGAGAGTTACGAATCCTATGCACCTTATTCAACATACTTAAAGGACCTCATGCGCCTTCTTATCTTAAAAGAAATTTTATTTATAGTGGTGTCGACAACGTTACTCTCAGAATCTATGCTCCAATAGAAATCTTCACCTCCAGATGCCACTCCATAGCTCTAAGTTTCTGTCTAGTTCTTTCAGGGTTACTGCAATTAGACTGTGGAACAAACTACCCCTACACATAAAACCATCCAGCAGCAAGAAAGTCTTTAAAAAGCATTACGCTCTGAGCTTTTAAAGTCGTGTACCTAGCTCATCATCATCTAACGATATTATCTATGTATGTTACTTTTTTTTTTATTATACACGGTTATTTTTTTTATCACCCTGGAAAATTTAAGGGACGCTTCACGACATGGTATTAGAATGATTTAAATATGAATAAAAAAAATAACTCACTTACTTAATTTTATATACCTACATTTCAAAAAAATACAAAAAATGCTGCACTAGTTGAAAGCAGCATTTTTAGAGATTTTTTTTTTTACATTTTTTATTTAATTTTTTTAATAATAATTGATGTGTCCTGAAGCGTCCCTAAAATTTTCCAGGGTGATAAAAAAATAACCGTGTATACATATGTTTATTGTAATTATTTTATGTTCATTTATTGTATATATTATTATATTATATACTTACATATATTTGTTATAAATTAAATTATATTTATATGTGAAGGTACGTATATCAATAAAACTTATTAATACTTCTAATATGTTGTTAGAAGCACCGCCACGAACTTTCTGTCGAATCCAATGGTTGACTAGTAGAGAATGCCATATGGCATTAAGTCCGCTAATTGTACATTTGTTTTCTTTTTGTGCAATAAAGTTTAAATAAATCAATAAATATATTTGATTAAGTAAATGTCATTCAGTCAGACTATGAGGAAGACTACAATCTTTTTTTTTTTTTTTTTTTATTTATTCAAAAAATTACATACAATTTTAACATTTTATGTATCGCCAAACTGCTTACCAGTTTGTTGGCGAATCTATATACAGGGTAATTTTTAAACCATCAACAACCTCCCAGGGGCTGATTCTAGTGCTCTGATGCAACAACATTTTGTATGGGACCAACAACGAAATCGCAAAAAAAAACCACTTCTCCATACAAACTAGGTTAGCTGATCGAGACTTGAGTATGGGAAAGTGTTTTTTCATTACTCATACTCTGAAAGTAGGTCTGAAGTTGCCTGAGGAGCGGGTTGAAAGTAATACTTTTCAGCCCTAGGGAGAATCACTTTCAACTGACAGCTGTGAAACAGCTGCTGTCAATTTTTAAAAAAGAAACTAGTTCTATTTTCACATTTCTATTAAACCATGTTCCGACGTTCTATTACAGCCATTCAATTATAGCGTAAAATTTCACTAGCATAATGTTAAGTGTTAAAAGAATATATATATTTTTTATATGACTAATATAATTTACTTTCAACTATTTCTTTGAAATAACATGAATTGGGCAAAATATTAACCATTTTTTCAATGATGAAAATGAAAAATAATAGCTGAATAGCTGGCCGGCCACAGAAAAAAAAACAAAATAAGCGGGAAAGCGGCAATCCGATCTTTATTTGTTTTTCGAGTTTTGTTTATTCTTCCGAATAGCAGAGATTTCATACACAAGAGAAGAGGCAAAAGCAGAAGTTGTTGATTTATTAAAATAAAATTCACTCATTTATGTTCTTTAGCTGATTCATGTTTTTATTTTACTTTCCTTGTATTCGTAATGAAAAGCACAGTGTTTACCTCGGGTTCAAGACTTATTTAGTCCCTCGAACTATAGACGCCCTCTCTACGCTCGGGCGCCAAACCCCATCTCGGGACTAAATAAGTTACTTTCACCCCTAGGGTAACAATGTACTATTTTTTTTGCGATTTCGATGTTGGTCCCATACAAAAAGTTGTTGCATCTGAGCACTAGAATCAGCCCCTGGGAGGTTGTTGATGGTTTAAAAATTATCCTGTATATAAAAGGAGATGTTCCCATCTATAGACGCACGCACAGCTGTAACCGCTAATGGTAAAAACGTGAAATTTGGACAGTTGTTTTAATTTAAAATGTGGACGCACACTAAGAAGGGATATTTAAAAAAAATTAACCCTAAAGGGATGAAATAGGGGTTGCAAGTTTGTATGGAAAAATCTTTAAATGAGCAATGATTTTGATAAAACTTGAGATTCAGTGCTCTTAAATATATTTCATTGAATACGTGTTTCATGGTTTATTGGAATTCACCCCCTTAGGGTGCAAAATAGGGGTTGAAAAATTTCTATGGAAAATATTTAAAATCTGCTCCAATTTCAATGAAATTTATTATCCGGGCTTAAATAGGCTACAAAATTATTTTTCCTACGGGCAAATATAAATTCCCAGGGGAAAACCATAATAACGCGGGCGAAGCCACGAGCGGAAAGCTAGTTACTTATATAGAATTATTATGTATTATAGAGGGTCTTTTTTTATATTCTTAAATTCATATCTAGTATTGTAATTTTCTTTGAAAGATAGTCAAGAGTTATTGCATTACTTTCAAGACGTTTTTACAAAACAAATTATTCATAAGCAAAAGACCCAGCGCATGTTATTTCAACTTCATATATTCATGTGCTGAATTATGAATCGAAAACATGTTTAGCCTAAGTATTAGTTGGATAAATTACACAAAGTTCAAACAACAAGGACAAGATACCTACGTTAAGAATGTTGGTGTGGTTAATTTGGTTTTCCTTTACGAGTGGGTACAACACAAAGCAACAATTTCTTTTCGTCCCCGAATATGCATACTCAATAACAACAACATTAAAGGGCTTGCTTGACTTTACCACGGTAATAGTATAATACAGTATATGGACTCGGCCCCTCTGAAATTTTATACCTACGGCGCCGCTCGGCATCGCTTGGTGTGTGCGTGGCCCGCGATAGGGCTGCTCGCTTACCGACCCTGCACTCCGTTTACTCGTGCGTATGCCCTGCAGCGAACTGCATTCGTGACAGCCCTTGTAAGCTATGCAATCCCAGATCGAGGCGCGTAGACACGGTAATAGTATATACAGTAGGTGGACTCGGCCCATTTTTGAAATTTTATACCTACGGCCGCTCGGCATCGCTTGGTGCGTGGCCCGCGATAGGGCTGCTCGCTTACCGACCGTGCGCTCCGTTTGACTCGTGCGAGTCGTGCGTATGCCCTGCGGCGAACTGCACTCGTAACAGCCCTTGTAGCTATGCGATCCAAGTGCGATCCAGATCGAGGCGCGTAGGGATAGCGCGTGTTTTGACCGTTTCTATAGAAGTCATTCTACTGTATATACTATTACCGTGGCGTAGGCAAGGCGCGTGTTTCGACCGTTGCTATGAAGTCATTCTACTGTATACAGGGTATAAGTGACAGTGTCCCTTTTCTTTTAACAGTGGGTTCAGACCATGATCCTGATTTGAAAATCACTGAAATTTTCAATGTAAATCGTATAACATTTCCATCATACTGCGCGCGGAATCAGCTGTTTCGGTCATCAAACGTCAACGCACCGGGTGTGAGCGGAACAAAAATAATGCCGGCGCGCTATACATTGCGTAACATGAATAAAAATTAAAAATTAAAACTCCTTTTTTTCGCTTTAAATGCTTTTCCGGGAAAAATAAACATCGGTAAAGAAATATTAACATTAGTCTGAACTCACTGTTAAAATAAAAGGGACACCGTCACTTATACCCGGTATACTATTACCGTGGCTTTACTAAGCTTATTTTTGAACAGTTGACGTGACCTGACGTAGTTATTTCAAGCAATTGCAGTATCTATTTAAGACGGAGAAAAAAATATTTAGAAGTGGCCATTGTTTTATTCATAACTTAATAAGGTTTTAGACTGTGATCATCATTCATCATTTCAGCCAAGAGACGCCCATTGTTGGACATAGGCCTCCCCCAAGGATCTCCATACCGATCGGTCCTGCGCCTCCCGCATCCAGCGGCTTCCCGCGACCTTCACCAGATGATATATACAGGATATACCTGGTGTAACTGAACGCCGAAATAATATTTAAGTTGCATAGGTTAGATATTAGCTGGACCCTAGGTGCTTGTCTTAGATCTGGGAACTTAATACTTTCCGAGTGAGTCGACTTTAAACTGAAAGCAAAAACTTTCAAGTGACAACCATAGTCCAGCTGACTATGAAATAAAGGAAGTATGTACGCTGATATAGGGCTGTCGACACTTAATATCAAAAAAAATATATATTTAGTTTGTATGGAAGAAAAGGTAGCTTGATTAGCCCCATTTATTGTTCCTACAGAATCTCTACTTCGCGACTACTCTAGTTCTTCTACGGATCTCATCATTTCTGATGTGATCACGTAGAGAAACCCCGAGCATAGCCCTCTCCATTGCCCTTTGAGTGACTTTGAGCCTTCTAATGAGACCCATTGTCAGCAGCCACGTTTTAGTTCCGTATGTCATCACTGGCAACACGCACGAATTAAAGACTTTCGTCTTGAGACACTGCGGCAGATCGGCCGAGAATATGCTGCGTAGCTTCCCCAACGCTGCCCAGCCGAGTTGTATTCGTCGATTTACCTCTTTCTGGAAGTTGGACTTACCGAGCTGGACTATTTACCCCAGGTAAACATATTCGTCAACAACTTCCAGCGTACTCGACTGTAGTTCATTTTAACCTATTTAACCCTTCTAAGGTTTAATTTATTAGGCGGTTTAATATTAAAAAATATAAGAAATAGAAAGACAGACATATCCAATCTAACATAGTCGTATAAAACTTATGGTGTCATTAAATTCAGATGCGTAAAATTAATTTCGCAATCCCCACTCAAATAGTGCAGCGAGCAGTGACTGGCGCGGCGCGTGCCTCACCTGTACGGCACGCAGCATGTGCAGGCAGCGCTGCGGCACGTGCAGCGAGCGACGGCGAGCTGCAACTTATTGTCTGTTGACGTCATGTCATGTTAACAGTGCCTTTGACGTGCAGAAGGGTGTACTATGCCACTTTGGGCTATGTTTACACCCTTGCTGCTTGTGTTACTGCAGGAGGGCATGTCTATGTTATGTCCTTACTGTTGCAGAAGGGTGTACTATGCCACTGTGGGCTATGTTTACACCCTTGCTGCTTATAATAATTAGTAGTTAGTAGAGAATATAATAATAAGTAGAGTTATAATAATTAGTAGTGCTATTTTTGTGTTCTTTATTTTGATCAGTAATTAAATAATTGTGTGGGTGGTATGACCACTTGTTTCTTTTTAAATAATTAACCCAGCCACTGGTATTTAAGAGTATATTAACACAAGTGAAAGCGCACTAGGTTTAAACCAAGACTAAACAAGAGGTTTAGACCAGGTTTTGTAATAAGACCGTACAACTCCTAAAAGGACGTTACCTACTTGTGACATCAGAAGCCAAGTCACAGTAAGAAGTAATTTCACCGCATGTAATAAAAAGTTTTTCGCAAGAAATTCTATTATATCTGAACGCATTTTGCAATTAAGAAAAATGTAAGTGCTAATGCTCCGATTTTTCATTTGAAAATGTTATTATTATTGCGATATGAGCGCCATCACTATTTTTCGCAACTGAGGGTTGTACCTGTAAATTTCCCGAATGTGCATGCTAAGTTTTTATTAAATAGTATTCTTCTAACTTGAAGAAAAAGGCAAAGGTCAAGCTTGGGGCGCATGTAGGAATAAACGTTACAAAAGAAAGAAATGAAACAAACATCATAAACTGCCAAAAAAGAGTAACAATCGTATTTCAAGCCAGTAAAATGTGAATTCAATTAACATTACTGGACCGTGGCGCTTATCTTCCAGTGCAATCGGGTTAGTAAAAACCATTGAGGTAATAATACTACGCACATATTACCTCAATGGTAGAAATTGACAGCTGATACTCATCATTCCAGCCAGGCACAATACGCCTTGGCATGTTAGAAAGAAAAAAGGAAAATCTCACGCACAAGATCAAGCGGATGAACGAGAAGTGTTAGTACCTATACATGTGAGTCGGGACAGCCGTGTCTTCAGAGGTAATTAATTTGGGTGTTTATTTTGACAACTGCTTCTCCTGGCAGAAGCAGGTGTCAGAAGTCGGTAAAAGAGCGTTTAGTTCCCTTAAACGCCTAAAAAATTTGCTTCCGATCACAACGAAAATCTTGCTACTTCTTCGTCTCTACTTCTTCCAATTTTGGACTACTCTGATACATGTTATCTTGAGCTAACTATTACTCAGTTGAATAAATTGGAGCGTTTGCAGAACTTTTGTATACGGTTCATCTTTGAGCTTCGCGAATTTGATAATATATATCATACTATACTATACTTTCTCTTCTTCATTCTATACTTACCAGTCCGGTATGCTCCTCACTATTACAAATCTCATTTCCTTCTCTACTCCTCAACAATAACCAAACCCCTTCGCTCATCGAACGACATAACACTATAGTATTTCCAACTCACTCCTCCATGTTTTATGACAACTCTTTTACCGTTAAAGCCCTTTTTATATAGTACTAGTGGGCCCGGCGGACGTTGTCCTGCCCGATTTCAGCGCCACCTACCGGGTTCAACTTTACGTTTAAACCTTCCTTGAACCTACCCAAATACACACAGAAACTTTTGTTCTAATCCCTCCAGCCGTTTTGGAGTTTTAGCGAGACAAACACACTTTTATTTTTATATATAAGAAGAAAAATAAAGAAGAAGAAGACTAGTGGTCCCGGCAGACGTTGTCCTGCCCGATTGCAGTGCGACCTACCGGGCCCAACTTTACGTTTAAACCTACCTTGGACCTATCCAAATATCACACAGCAAATTTCGTAAGCATCTGTAGAGCCTTTTCTGAATTTGAGCGAGACTAACACACAGCGTTTCATTTTTATATGTAAGAAGAAGAAGAAGATTATTAGCCTTTCGAATTCCTTGCCTACAGGTCAGGGATTTGTCAAATGTAGTTGCAAAAAATAATGCGATACTAAAAAGTGTTCTTATCTTAAAAGTAAGATTTTGTGCACTGCAAAATGCCATAATAGTTCATGAAAAAATTATGTTTTTAGTTTCACGTTAATTTTATTGTGATTTTGCTGTAGTAACAGAAAGCTTTTAATAAAGTTGATTTTAAGTAATAGAAAATGTTTAATTTTCCCGTCATTTTATAGGTAGGTTTGTCAACATTCATAAATACAGACCAAGGTCTATTTATTTTACACATTGCCGGTGGAATAGCAGGTAGTATATACAATCCCTTTTTTTTCTCGGGGGGAAATGCGTAACCGCACCGTACCCGCCGTGGGCTAGACGGCGGGCGTGTGTGGGGCTCTCCTGGCAGAATGCCAGGCCTACCCACTAAAACCCCCCGGTGTTCTCCCTGTCCTTATGGGCGCGCTAGGTAAGGTCCACACTGCGACTCCACTACCCACGCGCCCGGGCAAGCCCGACTAACTGGTCGGGCTATCGCCAAGGGGGGATTGTCCGAGAACACCAGGGCAATCCCCAGACCTTACGGGCCTTACGGAGGGCCTTACGGCGGCGTGCACCCGGGCCACCCGTGCACGCAGGCCTCCACGGCAGGGTCATTAGATGGGCATCGCTTGTGCGAATGCCCGTCTTCGCCTGCAGTATATACAATCCCTAGGAATTGTATACATTAGCTAGGTAAAGTATGTTATAGACAATAATATTGATAATATATATTTCATGTATTGCCTGGATGCCCCAGGTATTCCATAGATTGCCTAGGTATTGTATGGAATTGAGGGAGGGCCTGTAAAGGCTACCCTTAAGGTCTCAGCGAAGCCCATGAGGGAAAAAAGCCGTTCGCCGGTCATCGACGACGGTTCAACAAAAGCGGGTCAGGGGGTAGTGTCCCCAGTTTTGTCACCGGCGAGCGCCGGAGGGATAGTGCTCCGTCGGAGCTCTCGTGTGCGGGTGAATAAGCCTGCTTACAGGGAAATTTCTAGCGGGACGAAACCGGCACCGAGGAAGAGGTCGGTTTTGGGACGTTTTTTCCAGGACCCGCTAGTAACGGACCTGGAAACCGAAGCGGAGGAGGTAACGGCGCCGTATGCCCCGAAATTCCCCCGTACACGAAGGAGTAGGGGAGGTCTAACGCACAGCGTCGGGCTCTCGCAAGCCAGGCGGGAGCTACAGCAGCCTGAGGAGGACACCGAAATGGACTCGGATTCTGAGGTGGAGTTGGCGGAGGTGGCGGCCTCCTCCAAAAAGAGGAAGGGCAAGGGGAAGCGCTCCCCTGAGCCCACTGCCGAGCTGCTATGCGGCAGAGCGGAGGCGAGCGCAAAGGCGCTGGAGGAGGTAACACGCAAGTCCCGTAATCTTAAGGGGAATTGCGTAAAGGAGATTAGCCTCCGACTCCCTAGTGGATATTGTCCGCACGTTGGCGACAAGGAATACCTCGGAGGAGGTACGTCGGCTTAAAGCCGACAACAAACGCCTCCGGGGTCAACTTGACGCCATCATGGGGGAGTTGAAGGCCCTGCGTCGGGCCTACTCGGAACAGGGGGAAGAACGCCGTCGGGTTGTAGTGACCCCTCCACCCGAAATCGCGAAAGTCGTCGAGTTGGAGGTAGTGGACTCCGAAAATGATTTGGAGGAGCTACCAGAGGCGCAGCTCCCGACCGCCCAGCCAGCGAAGACAGCTCCCGCTGAAGCACTCTCAAGAGCGGAGTTCTTAGAGAGTATGGAGTTCCTCCAGCGGGAACTAATGGCCCAGGTGGGCTTCATGGTCTCGGCCCGCCTCGAGGGCCTTGAGGTAGATGGGCGGCTCATGCCGGCCCAGGTTAGAAGGCCACCTTTAGCGGCAGACAGTGCCAGTCGGCCACAGCCACAGCCGCAGCCGC
This sequence comes from Schoenobius gigantellus, assembly GCA_963935595.1. Taxonomy (NCBI): domain Eukaryota; kingdom Metazoa; phylum Arthropoda; class Insecta; order Lepidoptera; family Crambidae; genus Schoenobius; species Schoenobius gigantellus. Next base: position 35,577,695 of record OZ012543.1, read on the forward strand.
AGCTGCGGCCTCAACCGCAGGGGACAGTGTCGGGCAACACTACTCTTGCCCCACCGGCAAATATGCCGAAAGAGGCAAGGGTGGTGAAAATGAGGGCTAAGCCCTCTACATCAGCAGTAGCCCCCTCTACATTGGCGGCGGCTCCCTCTCCATCAGAGGCTGCGGTACCGGCCGAAAATCCGTGGTCAGTGGTTGTGCGGCATAGCCGCAAGAAGCCGACTACAGACGTGGTGCCACCCAAGAAGACCGGAGCCCCCGGAAACCAGGGGAGCGCCATGGCACAGAAAGCGCCGAAGCTGCCTAAGGCGCCGCGATCTCTTGCGGTGGTGTTGGCCCTCAAGCCAGAGGCAGTGGCGAAAGGCCTCACCTACGGTGAGGCCTTAGCCAAGGCCAAAAACTCTGTCAGCCTCAGCGCCCTAGGCATAGGGCCTGCCAAATTCCGGACGGGGATTACCGGAGCTCGAATAATCGAGCTCCCAAAGGAGACATCTCCGTCTCAGGCCGATTCGCTGGCGGAGAAGTTGGGAGAAGCCCTAGGGGACGCGGCGAAGGTGACGCGTCCTGTGAAAACGGCGGATATCCGGGTCGTCGGTTTAGACGACTCGGTAAACGCCGAAGAGCTGGGGCAGATCCTGGCGCGGGCTGGTTCGTGCCCGGCCCACCATATCAAGATGTGTCGGAACCATATTACGTTCCGCCGCAGTCGCCTAACTGGTTAGTGGCGGCGGATGGTTCCGCCGCCGTAATGCGGGTGGCGCGTGGCACAGCCCCCTCTCTCATTTTAAGAGAGAGGGGTACTGGCTACGTGGCCGCCATATGGGGGGGAATATTGGTCGTGTCGACCTACTTCTCCCCCAATCGCAGCCGGGCGGACTTCACAGTCTTCCTGGCTGCGCTAGAGGGGGTCGTTCGAAGAGCGACCCCATTGCCGGTGCTAGTTGCGGGGGACTTCAACGCGTGGTCTACCGCGTGGGGGTCCTCCCGCACCAATGCGAGGGGTGAAGATCTGGAGTCCTGGGTTCTGTCCTTGGGGCTCCAGATTTTGAATAGGGGCTTCACCCCTACCTGCGTCCGAGTGCAAGGCACGTCTGTGGTGGACGTGACCTTCACTACCCCCTCCCTCGCTCGTCGAATCAACGACTGGCGAGTGGAAGAAGATGTGGAGACTCTATCGGACCACCTGTATGTCCGATACGAGGTCTCCACGGCATCCCGAGGGGCCCCGAACCGCAGGGGCTCTGCGGTGAGCGCTTTCCCGCGATGGGCGCTCACCAAGCTCCGCCCGGACGTGGCGGAGGAGGCGGCGATGGTGCGGGCGTGGGCAGAAGTACCACCCCACCTCGCCGGGGATGTCGACGGCATGGCGGATCTCTTCGCAGACGACATGAAGGTCGTCTGCCAAGCCGCCATGCCAAGGGCGCAGGCCTGCCCCGAAAGGGGGCAGGTGTTCTGGTGGACGCAAGAGATTGCGGACTTGCGTACCACCAGCATGAGGGCCAGGCGCGCCTACGTGCGGTGTCGTAGGCGCGGCAGAACTACACCCGACGAGGAAGCTGAGCTTCGTCGGGTGTATGCGGCAGCCAAGAAGGCCCTGCGGAATCAAATCTGCAGGGCCAAGGAGGAGTCCAGGGAGTCGTTTATACGACTCCTGGACGACGATCTGTGGGGGCGTCCGTACCGGGTGGTGAGGGGGAAATTTAAAGCTTCCGCTCCCCCTACCTCCGCTATGGACAGGGGGCTGCTGGACCGGGTACTGGGGACTCTATTCCCCGATCCTGGTCCATTCCAGCCCCCCAGAATGGTCCCCCCGGGTACTCCTCCGATGGAGGTGGCTGTCGCGATCCCTCCCGTGTCGAACGTGGAATTCGACACGGTGAGGGACCGGTTTCGGCGCAAAAACAAGGCGCCGGGACCGGACGGTGTTCCTGGCAGGGTTCTGGCCCTCGCCCTAGGACACCTCGAGGAGCGGTTTCGGGCGGTGCTTGACTTGTGCATCGTCTCGGGCCGCTTCCCCAGTCGGTGGAAAGCGGGCAGGCTCTGCCTGCTGAGAAAAGAGAGCCGCCCCGCGGATTCCCCGACTGGGTATCGGCCGGTGGTGCTGCTCGACGAAGCCGGGAAGTTTTTCGAGAAGATTCTCGCTTCCCGGATCGTCGAGCATCTAGAGGACCGGGGGCCGGACTTGGCAGTCAACCAGTTCGGCTTCCGCACCGGCCGGTCCACGGTGGACGCGGTGGCTCTCCTCAAGGGGTGGACTGAGGAGGCCACAGCTCGTGGGGAGACTGTTGTTGCGGTGTCTCTTGACATCCGCAACGCCTTCAACAGCCTGCCCCACGAGTGCATAAAGGAGGCACTCCGCTTCCACCAGGTGCCTCCGTACCTTCGCGCCCTCGTGGCGGACTATCTGCAAGGCAGGTCCATCCTCTACGAGGGGCCGGACGGTTGCGTCCATACGTGGGCAATGGCGTCAGGTGTGCCCCAGGGTTCCGTACTAGGTCCTCTACTATGGAACCTGGGGTACAACTGGGTCCTGCGAGGCGATCTCCTTCCACGAATGGAGGTCGTCTGACACGCTTGTCGCGGCGAGAGCAAAAACGGGGGAGGAGGCGGCCCACCTTGCGTCGGTCGGCGCTTCACTTGTCGTTCGACGCATCCGCCTCCTAGGCCTGGACGTCGCCCTCGATAAAACGAGGGCCATGATGTTCCACGCCTCTCGTCGCAGGATCCCACCGGGGCTTCGAGTCCGAGTGGAGGGGGTCCGCATACCGGTCGAGGCACACCTTAAGTACCTCGGCCTGGTTTTGGATCCCCGATGGAGCTTTGAGGAGCACTTCAAGCTCCTCACTCCACGACTATGTGCCGCCGCAGCCGCACTCGGACGGGTCCTCCCTAATGTAGGAGGACCAGGATCGGCGTGCCGTCGACTGTATCACGGGGTGATAAGGTCGATGGCACTCTACGGAGCCCCGGTATGGGCGGAGTGCCTCTCCCCCCGAACGGTGGCCCTCTTGCGACGGCCGCAGAGGGTCATAGCAACCCGGGCCGTGCGAGCTTATCGCACGGTCAGCCACGGCGCAGCTTGCGTTCTTGCGGGCCAAACGCCGTGGGATGTTGATGCACGCGTACATGCAGAGATGTATCGACATCGGGTTGCCGCTAGAGAACGGGGGGGACGATCCGCTCCCGAGGAAGTGGAGCGGGTTCGTACCCAAGCGCAGAGGGAGGCTCTGCGTCAATGGGGTGAGGCACTCGCCTTCCCAGCTGCCGGCCACCGGACGATTGAAGCGATACGTCCGGTGTTGGAGGAGTGGGTAGGGCGCCGGCAGGGCAGTCTCTCGTTCCGCATGGTGCAGGTATTGACCGGACATGGTTGTTTCGGTCACTACCTGCATCGGGTCGCGCGTCGGGAGGAAACGCCGCAGTGTCATCACTGCGACACTCCCGACGATACTGCCGAGCACACTCTGTTGGTGTGCTCGGCATGGCGACGCCAGCGCAGCGAACTCAACGCTGCGCTGGGAGGCGGAGACCTCTCGCTGCCGAGCATGGTCGTGGCCATGCTCCGCGGCGAGGCGGAATGGGGGGCTATCGCCTCCTTCTGCGAGGACGTCATCTCGCAGAAGGAGGCCGCGGAGAGGGAGCGGGAGAATGATCCTCAAGCCGCTCCCATCCGCCGCAGACGGACAGGCAGGCGAAGGCGGGCATTCGCGCAAGCAATGCCCGTCTAATGACCCTGCCGTGGAGGCCTGCGTGCACGGTTGGCCCCGTGTACGCCGCCGTAAGGCCCTCCATCTGGGGATTGCCCTGGTGTTCTCGGGCAATCCCCCTTTGGCGATAGCCCGACCAACTAGGTCGGGCTAGCCCGGGCGCGTTGGTAGTGGTAGTCGCAGTGTGGACCCTACCACGCGCGTCCATAAGGGCAGGAAGAACACCGGGGGGTTTAGTGGGTAGGCCTGGCACTCTGCCGGGAGAGCCCTACACACGCTCGTCGTCTAGCCAACGGCGAGTACGGTGCGTCACGCATTCCCCTCATAAAAAAAAAAAAAAAAAGGTATTGTATGGAATACCTGAATTATACAGATTGCCGGTTAGATCTACACTTAATATTACGGCACCAAATGGTCGTCTCATTGATAGATGACTGATTGCCATTAGCCCGACTTACATTGATTAAGCGCACTAGCGAGTCAACTTAAAAGCAATTCTATTTAGATTTTAATACCTAGTTGCAGGAAAGTACGCAAGCCAAGTTGACGCCAAGTCCCCACTGCCTAATCGGCTTACACAATTAGAGTAGAGCAAAGTAGAGTGACTAACACTCTACCTTCTTCGTGTCTAATTCGTTCGACCAATGCGAATCAGGCATATGAAGACGAACACAAATACATACAATTACCAATGAAAAATAATATTTTTAAATGGTTGTAAGGACTAGAATCCTTTGCCTTACCATGGTAAAGAAAAACTATAAAATATAATGAGATTTTTTCATCGGAATTTTCTATTGATAGTACCCAAAATTTAAAATGTGTATTGCTTTGTTCTATTTCCATTCCCACATTTAAGAATAAGAAGAAGAAGGATAAGAATAATTTTTTGTTTCTCCCTCTTTCCATTGATGACACAGGCTTAAGAGTAGAATCTAATGTCCCACATATTGTTGGGAATACGCTTCGTTTCTCAAATTACTAAAATTATTCTATTCCAAAATAAAAATGCAGATGATATAGTTCGCTTGGAGTATTATGTTGGTTTACCATGGGTTTACCATTGTATTAAAGAAATGTCTATTATATCTAGTGCTAAGTGCACATCAAATAACTTTGGAGAGATTTTGCGAACAAAAATCATTTCAACTCGTCAAAAACAATAGTTGAATTGTTTTTGAAACAAGGTTATCAAAATGAACTCTTCAAACTTTACCGAATCATACTCCGAATAACAACAACCGCCTCACAATTTTCACTAACTCCGAAAGCGAAAGTTCGCAACACAAATACTTTTTCAATTAACCTCTAAAATTGTTTACTCTGTGGTGTCTACGGTGAAGCGAGGTAATCCTTTGTCTGCCCCACTTATCTGAAGGAAACAAGAGCAACTCACTAATTTATTAGTTAACTTATACAATACCGACGGATGCCCCGGCCAGAGGCACATTTACATAAAACTTTCACGTTCAGTGGGTCACGTTTGAATGTCTAAACATTTCTGCTGCTAGAGTCCCCAAGATGCCATTGAAAAATTGTTTCAATTAATGCAGTTGCTGCGCTCAGTTTCGTTATGTTGGTTTCTCACGGAATACAGTCATACTCCTGAGAAATAGTTTGTAGCAAAAAAACTGTCTATATGTCCCATATGCGAGGCGTGTACAATTACTTGAGATGGGTCGAAAATTCCTTTTGTATTCAGTATTCGGTGTATTCGGCATGTTTACCGAATATTCGTATTTAAATATTAATTAATCTTTTTTATGTGTTTAAAAAGGCTTCATTCTGTGATTCGATCACAGAAGTAGCCGGAGAGATTAAGGAAATTCTGGCCAAAAAGTAACCATATGCTCATATTTTCCTTGCTTTTGTCCACCATGTAAAATTAGTCAAATAGCGATATAATTTCAATCAAATATTTTTATTACATAAACGAAATAATGGCACATCGACTGAGCTAGCCGTGCTGGAACACAAAGGCCGGCGCGACGGGGCGTGCGTGGAAGAAAGAAGGGTGAATGCCGCTACTCGCAAAGAGCGCCTCCCGTACCTATTATATGAATCTGTTTATTGCGCAAAAAGAAATGGAATGATTTCGCCCAATATCTATTTGATACATTTCGTACCGGATATTCGGCCAAATATTCGTATTCGGTCAAATTCATATCCAGCGCATCTCTAACAATTACGTCACAGTCTACGTCGGACCTCTATGTCTAACCAGCAACATAAAAGCGTAGCTTTGTGATTTTAAGCATTATTTTAAAAATATCTTTCATAGATATATATAGAGACATTAACAGATTTCAAAAAATCTTTCAAGTGATTTAAAAAATCTGCAAACAATTTTAAAAACTAAATTGCTAAATTTAAATATCATAATTATATAAATGTTAATCAATTTATCCATAATAACAGCTCGTATATAGTTCTTCGAAAGTTCTTCGAAATTTCATTCTTCGACTGATTCATCTGGCCAAGATTTAATTTCACATTCAGTAATGTAATACATGTTCATCTATTCCAAAAGACATATATTTGAATGAGGGACTCGTTTTTATAAAGTAGTTTTCAAAATATTTTCGACGTTCAAATATGTTGTGCCCAAATGAATCTAAATTTGTTACAGATGAATCAGAAACAGAAATAGAAATGAAAAACTTTATATAGATGGGCTCTGTATTGAGAACATGATCATATTTTAACAACTAATCTGTTTTTTGAAAACAAATTTCAGTAGTCATATCACGGGAAAAAAATCTGGTGAAGTCTACAATAATTTAAACTGTAATTGTATATGGGAAAGAGAAAATATTGTGATATAACAAGGACTTTTCCTGATGAACTCATTTTACCAGAATAAACCTCCAAGTAAGTGGACCTGGCAATGCCCCGATAACGTGATCAGGAATGAGATAGACTTCATAATACCTGAGAAGCGCCGACATTCAGGAATGTCTCTGTGGTCAATAAGGCCAATCCGGTAGTGATCATCGACTGGTTAAAGGCACTCTGGATATTAATATCAAAATCGAGCGAGTACGCTTGGTGAGGTCGACTATCAGGCCGACGTTGCCCCAGGTTGAAGCTGGTTGCAGGGCTTCCAATTGGAGCTTCAGGACCAATTCGCCATGCTGGAAACCACACAAGACCCGAACGATGCAACCGATGGCCTGATATGCGTCATCCGTGGGGCGGGTTAAAAACACTTTCGCCCGAAAAGTTGTGGATCATAATTTATCCTAGTTTATCGTTTGAAATATCATGGACCATAAGTCAACTGTTGGGTATTCCGTTTGGCACTTTTTTAAATTAAATAATTTTTCAGTGTGCTCTCTACAGACTGGTCCGTGCTTTTTCTTAAGCTTAATTTGGTGCCGGCGGTTCAGTCCTAATTCTGAATTTTCCACACGTGATATTTTACAAATTCTATGTAGTACATATTCTTAAGAGACCTAATTATTGATTTTACTAATTCTGAATTTTCCAAATGCCTAATATTCCGATATCTGTATTTTCCAAATTCCCAATTTTCCTAACATGTACTGACTGATAAAAAAGTGAATACATGAACTATTATCACAATATGCTGTTCGAGATGCTTCTTATTTAACATCCCAAATTATTTATTTAAAATCATATTGCCATTATAATGATAAAAAGTAATAAATCACTTAAATATATATAGAACATAACTTAGTCCAGCACTCGCCAGGTGTTATTTTTCTTTTAACAAGCCATCAATTATTTTTTCAATTTTACAATCTTATAATATATATTTCGATCGCCTCGTCCTTGGCTCATCAGAAACTTGTTCCTTCTTATTCTTTTCAAAAAAAAACCAGCTTGTTTCTTTAAATTAAAAAAAATATATAACTGAAAAGAGTACTCTTTCCAGTTTTTTTGTTTACACGAACGTGGAACCACCCTTAAAGCATTGTGGTACCTTTTTTTATACTACGATGCCGGCAAACAAACTTACGGCCCGCCTGATGGTAAGCAGTTACCGCAGTCTATGGACGCCTGCAACACCAGGGGCATCACAAACGCGTTGCCGACCCTTTAAAAACCTATTTACTTCCTTCTTGAAGAACCCCATACTATATTCCCCGGGGAATACCTCGGCATTTGGCATCATGTCGAACAATTCTTCAGAACACAACCCGTTGTACAAGCGGTAGAACACACATAATGAGGCAAAGTCTCTCCTCAGACTTAAAGGCTCAATACCGCTTGTGAGTTTGGGATCGTCAACAATTCGCTCAGCTCGTCTTTGGACCGAATCAAAAGGTCCAAGTTGGTATCGAGGTGCTCCCGCCCACAGATGACAGCAGTACTCCATATGACGCCTGACCTGTGATTTATACAGCAACAGTCTTTGCCTTGAAGAGAAGTACCGCTTGGCTCTATTAAGCACACCTAGTTTTTTGGACGCCAACTTGACCTTGTCATCTAAGTGACTTCGGAATTGGACGTCGCTGGAGATGTCGACACCGAGGATCCCTAAACTCTTTGAGATGGTCAAGGGTGCGTTCTGGAATTGCGGGGCCACAGTAAATGGGGTTTTCTTAGCGGTGAACGCACAGGCTTGTGTCTTAGAGGGGTTAAATCGGACTAAATTGCCCCGCCCCCAATCGGAGACTCTGGATAGAGTGCTCTCGATTTGAGACACAAGTTGTTCACGACTTTCCTCCTCAATGGAACGAGGGATATTTGTACGGCCCGTGTAAAATGCATCTCCAGTGCTATCGTCTGCATAGCAATGGATGCCGTCAAGCGACAGCATATCATTGATATGCGGCAGAAATAGTGTTGGAGATAGCACGGAGCCTTGTGGGACACCAGCATTTATCATCCTGTTTTCGGAGCAGCTACCGTCAACTAGCTCTAATGCTCCTCCCGGATAAAAAACTAGCAACCCACTTGCACAATCCCTCGGGAAGCCCGTATGATGGCAACTTTGATAGAAGACCCCGGTGCCAGACCCAATTGAACGCCTTCGCTATATCCAGGCTGACTGCCAAGGCCTCACCTTGACTCTCAATGGCAGAGGCCCAACGGTGTGTGAGATACACTAAAAGATCACCAGTCGAGCGACCGTGGCGAAAGCCGTATTGGCGGTCGCTGATCAAATCGTGATCTTCTAGGTATCTAAGGAGTTTTGTGTTAATCACACGCTCCATCACCTTCGAGAGAAGGGAGGTTATAGCAATAGGCCTGTAATTCGATGGATCTGATCTATCGCCCTTTTTGGGCACCGGGTGTACATTTGCAGTCTTCCACGAAGACGGAACTTGCCTTGTGCGGTAGGAAAGTGTGAAAAGTCGCGTTAGCACAGGACATAACTCAGGAGCACACTGTTTAAGCACCACTGCCGGTATGCCGTCTGGCCCACTCGACTTCTGAACGTCGCGAGAAAGCAGCTCCCGCCGAACTTCATTTTGTGTTATCTTGACTTCCGGCATGGAGTGACCACACCACGGGATGGTAGGTGGTGTGGCGCTTTCGTCACCGTTCATAGTCGAGTTTGAGGCAAAGAGATTACCCAATAGATCGGCTTTCTCTTTAGCGCTATGGACCAAGTTGTTACTGACATTTCGAAGTGGTGGTAAGGACAACCTACAAAAGTTTCCCTCGGCAGCTTTGGCCAGCGACCAAAAAGCACGACTACCCGAGGGGTAGCTTGCGAGCCGCTCACCAATTCTGCCGACGAAATTAAATTTAGCTCTGGCAATAATTTTTTTACTGGTCCTCGAGGCCGCATTATACTTGCGTTTCACATCAGTTAGATTGGGGTCATGTGTCCTACGAGCCGTGGTCCAAGCCTTGTACGCGGCTTGCTTAAGAAGTAGAGCTTTCTTACAAGGCCGGTTAAACCACGGTCGTTTTTTTGCCCCCGCAGCTACTAGTGAGTTAGGAATAAAACATTCCATACCCACCAGGATTGTCTGAGTGACTGCGGCTGCGCAGGTGTCAGGATCATCTGATATGAAACAAAGCTGCCTCCTCGGGTACGATGCATAAAATTCTCGCAATCCATCCCAATCTGCTGACTTGTATTGCCACATGCGGCGCAAACTGGGTGGCCTAGATGGATCAGGCCGCGCGCAGGCAACTTGAGTCCGGACGAGACAGTGGTCGGAAGAACCGAGAGGTGCATCCACTGAAATAGAATATCCGTCCGGACGAGTGGTCAGCAGAAGGTCCAGTAAGGAGCTCGTATGGTCCTCAATGTCTGGTATTCTTGTAGGAGAATTGACCAGTTGAGAGAAACCATAGGCCAGAGTAAATTCGTGAGCACACCTCCCCGCGAAGTCAGTGGACCGAGAACTAAGCCAGTCTAACTCTACCTACCACAGTCTAACTCTACCAACCTACCACATAATATAAGGAAATCGTATTTGATAGGTGTTTTACCTATGAAAATACGATGACTTATTTCAGGTACCTACTTTTATTGTTCTTAGTTTTCGGAAGTGGATATGAATTTTTTTTTGTTAATTGTACCTACTGTATGTAAAATACGTAATGTGGAATATTAGTCATTAGTGATAGTAAGAATGTGTTAAAACAATAATTCGGAAAATTCAAAATGCGGAAAAAAAAATAATGTGGGAAAATAATAATGTGGAACTATTAGAAGTTGGACTATGAATAATTAGGAAAGAAACGCCAGCACCCTTAATCTTCGCATACGTATTGTTGACCTACACATATTACCCGTTAGCTTCATGTTTTGTGTCCGTTTCGGATTCCAGCATTAATGTTTAATAACACTGAATGCGTATTTTTTTCAACTGTTGCACTTAGACCGCTAGGTCAATGCGTGCAGTATTAAAACTCTGAGTGGCTTTTTTCTGAACACTATTTTTATTTATACAGGAATAGAATGGGTAAGAAGGCATGGGTAGAAAAAGGTGCAGCTCGACCACCCATCTGATCGCCAGCTTAGCCCTTGGGTCAGAAGTCCAGATTCAAGTCACGGTTTTCGTCATATCCGTATCCGGCCTTCGAACAAGAAACCGTTACACTTAGCAATCACCATAATCGTGCGCCTACAATCGGTGTGCGAAATGTGAAAGCGCTCTCCTCATTCGCTACATAATCCACAAAGGGTGGGGTGAGTAATCCATTTTAAGGGGTGGTTTCCCACCACCACAGCCCTCGCCTTTTCCAGAACATCTAGTAGTAACACGCGAGCGTTTATCTGAAATACTTCAAGTACCTATCTTGCTGATAGTGGTTGATTGTCTAACTAAAAGTTGTTAAATCATTGTTAGTCTGGTGTAAACATGATGTTGTCTCATTTATGTTAATAAGGGAGAATAAAGTCAACAATGGCGTGGCAAAGTTTTATTATAAAGCCATTTGTCTTTGTCGTTTGTTTAAAATAACAGAGTAGACCATGTTTTAAAGGCTTGTAGCAATAAGCCCATTTCCTGAGTGTTTTAGAAATCTATTTCCCAGTGTATCTGTCTATTTTTCACGTTTTCCTGAGCCGCCTGTTTAATTATAACTTAGAGAGGTAAAATAACACGCGAGCGTTTATCTGAAATACTTCAAGTACCTATCTTGCTGATAGTGGTTGATTGTCTAACTAAAAGTTGTTAAATCATTGTTAGTCTGGTGTAAACATGATGTTGTCTCATTTATGTTAATAAGGGAGAATAAAGTCAACAATGGCGTGGCAAAGTTTTATTATAAAGCCATTTGTCTTTGTCGTTTGTTTAAAATAACAGAGTAGACCATGTTTTAAAGGCTTGTAGCAATAAGCCCATTTCCTGAGTGTTTTAGAAATCTATTTCCCAGTGTATCTGTCTATTTTTCACGTTTTCCTGAGCCGCCTGTTTAATTATAACTTAGAGAGGTAAAATAACACGCGAGCGTTTATCTGAAATACTTCAAGTACCTATCTTGCTGATAGTGGTTGATTGTCTAACTAAAAGTTGTTAAATCATTGTTAGTCTGGTGTAAACATGATGTTGTCTCATTTATGTTAATAAGGGAGAATAAAGTCAACAATGGCGTGGCAAAGTTTTATTATAAAGCCATTTGTCTTTGTCGTTTGTTTAAAATAACAGAGTAGACCATGTTTTAAAGGCTTGTAGCAATAAGCCCATTTCCTGAGTGTTTTATAAATCTATTTCCCAGTGTGTCTGTCTATTTTTCACGTTTTCCTGAGCCGCCTGTTTAATTATAACTTAGAGAGGTAAAATAGGGTTTAAAACAAACTTTAATATCGTTAATTTGAAACGAAGTCCGTGATCCTTCTTATGCAAATCTCGCCCTTAAATAGATTTTTACTAAGAGTTCAGCACTTCGTTAAATACTGAATATGTAAACGTCTTAACCGTCTATCGAACTCTGATTTTTAGTAAAACTCGAAGTCATATTTTAAACATGAGAATATATGTTTAAAATATTATGTTCCTTGGAGTATTATCCAGCACTATTTTTATTCGCTATGATTATGATTGTGCCAGAGCAAATTACAGCTCAAAAATATACAAACTCCATTTTGAAAGATTTTTTATCGGGACTTACTTATTAGATAAAATTTTGATAGCATCTCGTTAATGAATATGAATTATCTTCTAACTGACATCGTTGTAAGTATATATAACCGATTTCTTTGGAGGAGAATGCGTAATTATGTTATATCATCCTGACCAAACTGGGGATTAAGACGATTAGCCGATTCCAATCCTAAAATTCATCATCATCACAGCCCATATACGTCCCCACCAAGGGGCTCGAGCCTACCCTATGTTAGGGTGATTAGGCCTTAGTCAACCACGCTGGCCCAGTGCGGATTGGTCGACTTCACATACACCATTGAATCTCTTCGCAGATGTATGCAGGTTGCCTAACTATGTTTTCCTTCACCGTAGGAGCATCAGACAAATTGTTCCTAAAATCCTAAAATTGTTAAACAACATTCAACATACGTACACCTTTACAGTCACTAATGCGACAACTGACTTAAGCATTAAACTATCCTTGTGTGAGTCATGTGTCTCAACTCTAATCCAAAATTTTATGTAGTAATACAAATAAAGATTTACAGCTGTTTTTCATTACTGTACAACGATCTTTCATTTATATATCGTGATACTTTTACAATACTAGTTTCAAAGCCGCTCATCAAACAAGCTTAATAAGTGTTTCTCAGTATAGTTATGAAGTAATTACCTGCAAATGTTTTGTTGACAGATAAAGCCGAGCCAAATCCTACAGCCGCAGCCGGCAAGCTTGGTTTTCCGTGCCTACTGCCTGCTGCAGATAAGCCTTTGTTTAGGCTTATCTCCCGGGCCGGCATGATACTTAAATTAAAAGTGTCACACCTAAAGCAGACAATGGAGTTTCTTGATACAATTATTTTAGACAAGGAAATTTATCATTGTTCCTTTTATTATACGACTAGCTGTGCCCGCGAACTACGTTTCGCCATCAAAATACTTAACACAGTGTTTAGTTTTTTCCTCCATTTTATTCCATAATGATTCAACTTTATTCTGCCTTTCTTGAGCATCGGCCATTTCGAAATTAGGACAATTTTCGTAGGTTCGTAATGCTCTTTTTCTAGTTTTAGTCCACAAAATTAAATACATTACATATTACTATAAACACTAAGTATTATTATTGTTTTAGAGTCATTATTGATATTAATATATTCTTCTTCAGTAGAAAGAACTACACAGTTGCAAGAATAATCTTTATCGTATTCATGTTTCGAATTAAAATAAACAATTGTTAATAAATTAGAACTGTATACGAATAAAGTTTAGATTTTATAATGGGTGTTGGTAACACCAACAAAATATATTTTTTGGATATGACAACTTGGCTAATTTTGACTGGTCGTACAGTAAGCTCTTTGTCAAGCTATACTGTTTGACCTTTGAACCGTTCTTATGTCGCTCGTAATACTGGCGGTTTTCGTAGAGTTAATGTGTAGCATGAATGGGGGGGTTACTGTTCAAATACGTTTTCCGTATTCGATATCCGATCACGGAATACAGACACGGAGTTTCGTGAACGTAGCGCAGACGTTCGTTTCTTCTCATTCGGGATTTCTACCATTCTACCTAAACGTACGTACAGAACGTGTTCCGTTCGTAATAAAAAGGAACGTGTGCGGCAGTCAATGAGTATTTTGTATAGATTTGATGCATTCGGATGCCCGCATTCAGAAAACGAATGCGAAAAAACGTATTTATGCGGTTAGCCTTAAATTGTATTGAGACTTCCGTTTTTGTAACGTGTACTGTGCGATATAGTGTTGCTGGCATAGTTCGGTTAGCAAACTCGCCGTGATGACTAACATCCAACACACAAACTTGGGAGTTATCGTTAGTTAGTTCACGATAGTTGCATTATCACGGTCTCGAAGGACACTAAACACAGGTAACATCTAACATCGAACATCCAATAGGCCCCGAAGCGGTTCTCAAACTTTTTTGGTGACGGAACCCTTTTGGAAAGCGAAATACTTGACGGAACCCTAAAATAAAACAATAGTTTTTAAAAGTGTATTCTTTATTAATAAGCATAATGAAAGTACGACCAGATAGGGTGTTTTGATTTTTCTAAATTATTGCGGAACCCCTTATAGGGGTAGTGTGGAGCCCTAGGGTTCCGCGGAACACACTTAGAGCATGGCTGCTCTAGGTACCCTACAGGGCCTACTTTCTACTCCTCATATAATAGGACACGACTATGATTGTATGCATAACAGTTATGTCTCATGCTGTTGTAGTGAACTTGAGGTGGTTGAGGAATACAAGTACTTAGGTTTAACAATTAATACCTCTTTCACATGGAAAACCCATACAGAACTTTTAAGTGAAAAACTTAGAACAGTGCTTGTAAAATTCAGGCATCTAGGCTTCTGTGTAAATAAGGCCACTTTATATACTGTGTACTATGCACTAGTAGACTCAATGGTTTCTTATGGACTAAATAGTTATGGACGTACATTCAAAACTTATTTAGACAAAATTAAAGCACTACAAGTCAGATTTCTAAAAATGTTAGTAAGCCAAAAAGTAAAAAATAAATGTAAACCAAACTATGATACACTTTTTTTAGAATGTAAAATACTGCCAGTCCATGAGAAGTTATTGTTGTCAATTGCAACAGAGCACTTTGAGTGTGATGATTGTATAAAACCTATGTTCAAACCTCGGGCAAACAGACGTGGTGTGACACTATTCATACCTGATACTAAGAATTATTATGGGAAAAGAACTAGTAAATATTTGGTACCAACTATTTATAACAAACTACCTCCTAATGTAAAAGAGAATTGTAATTCAAAAGCATCATTCAAAAACAAATGTAAACAGTTTTTTTTAGAGAAACTTGAATCAGAAATGTAAGTGTGAACCTCTGTATCCTGACTGTCAGTCAATCAATATTCATGTTTCCCATTTTATGCTACTATGTAGTATTATTAGTGTGCTCTCCTTATAAGCGCAATGTGATATAAAAAAAGGGAGCTACATTACTGCCAACAAACTGCTGTGCAGTTTGGCAGACTGTATTAAATGTAACACGTTGTTTAATGGTATAATAAACATTTTATTATTATTATTATTATTATTCATTTAATACCCCTATTGCTGGGTTTGAAAAACAACTGTTATCCGTCTTTTTTGAGCGGCGGCCATGTTGAATTTACGTCAATGTTGCTACGTTCATAGTGCTCTACTGATCAAGGCCTTTCATATGATACCCATATTGCTGGGCTTAGAAACGAACTTTTATGTTTTTTTTTGAGCAGCGGCCATATTGAATTTTGTGCTATTTTCTTAGGTTCATAGTGCTCTACTCTTCAAGGCCTTTCATTTGATACCTATATTGCTAGGTTTGGGAACGAACTTTTATCCACCTTTTTTGAGAGATGGCCATGTCGAATTTACGTCAATATTGCTAGGTCCATAGTGCTCTACTCTTGAAGACCTTTCATTTGATACCTATATTGTTAGATTAGAAAACGAACTTTTATCCACCTTTATTGAGCGGCGGCCATGTTGAATTTTTTTATGTGTTGCTAGGTTCATAGTGCTCTACTCATCAAGGCCTTTCATTTGAGACCCATATTGCTGGGTTTGAAAACGAACTTTTATCCATTTTTTGAGCGGCGGCCATTTTGAATTTAGGTCAATTTTCCTAGGTACCTAATGCTCTACTCTTCAAGGCCTTTCATTTGATACCCATATTGCTAAGCTTGGAAACTAACTTTTATCCATCTTTTTTGAGCGGCGGCCATGTTAAATGTATGTCAATGTTGCTAGGTTCATAGTGCTCTACTCTTCAAGGCCTTTCATTTGATACCCATATTGCTAGGTTTGGAAACTAACTTTTATCCACCTTTTTTGAGCGGCGGCCATGTTGAATTTATGTCAATGTTGCTAGGTTCATAGTGCTCCACTCATCAATGCCTTTCATTTGATACCCATATTGCTGGGTTTGGAAACGAACTTTTATCCGTTTTATTTGAGCGGCGGCCATGTTGAATTTAGGGCGATTTTCCTATGTTCTCATCAAGGCCTTTCATTTGATATGCATATCGCTGGGTTTGGAAACGAACTTTTATCGGCAGTCATGTCAAATTAATTCAACGTGGCTAGGTTGAATGTGTTCTACTCTTTAGGTTCTTCGTTCGATATCCATGTTCCTTGGGTGGATCCAAAAAAATGTGATCCGTCATTTTAGACATTAGGATCAAGAGTCTCGTCTCGTCCCTCTACGCGTAACCCAGAACATTGCAGTCAGATATTTTTTTTAATTATCAATATTAATCTATTACTTTTAATAGTTTTAAATGGATGAAAGAGTTTGATTCCTTAGTCCTAATGTAAAAAACATATAACACCTTTCAAAATACTTTGAAAAGAGTATCTTCATTTTTCAACATTTCAAATATTTAAAAAATTGTACCGATTTTGTGAAAATTAGTCAAGAATTAAACCAATCTACAAATTTTATGGTCACTCGATAAGTATTATCATAAAAAATGCTTTATACATTGGTTGTATGGCTTGATCTTTTTGCCTTACCACCACGGTACGACATAAGAAAAAGACAATTTGGTTGGCGAAATCCAGTTGGGCACAGCCATTAACAGAAAATATAAAATTTTATTTGTACTATGTGAAACACTTCATTCCTGCCTTAATTTTCGAAATCCAATTACTTAAGATCAGGCTGTATGGCGTAGTTCCATTGCCTTTCCTTCGTGGAAGAAAATACCTTCTCGCTGTATTAGGTGACAGACTTGTCAAAATAATTTCACGTGCGCCATGTTGTTTTTCTACCTAAAGCCAATTCGAAAATTTTATATGGTATTTTTTCACTAAAAATAAAAAGTGAATTTAAACAAACGAAATTATGCCTAAATGTTCTTCCGGAAAATTCTAAGCATTGTGGTGTAAGCCATATGAAATTCTGTCCAGTAGTTTCGGAGATGTTTCCGGACAAACAGACAAACAAACAAACAAACAAACCAACAAACAAACCAACAAACAAACAATTTTTTTTAAAAACTATTCTATCGTGTTCTGCTAATGATTTTAAGGCGACCTGTGTATTTTTTTTCTTAATATTTCGCAATTACAGATTTTTGTACCCCTACGATTTTATTATATATAGAGATAGAGATAGAGAAGAGATAAAGATAATGCTACGAAACTAAATATAAATTTTCTTTCCTAAGGTTTTCATACCTCTAAAAAGGAAAAAACCTCCATAGGTTTAGGATTACTAATTATTCTATTTTAAAAATCATTTTACTAATATGTGAAAATATCAAGTTGAAATTAATATAATTATCCTATGTGCTGTCGTGATGCTGTGTATTTTTTTTACTTCTGATATAATTTATCTGAATCTACAGTGGTGTCTATTGACAGACAGCTCTTTCTTGATACACCAGCACAGTCTGTTTGAACCCTGAGGGTTTTTTTCCGATAGGTTCCTTTTTTCTGTAGGATGGTACAACGGATATACTCTCTTACATACAAACTAGCTATTACTCTGGCTTTTTTCTCGCTCCGTAACCAAAGTTACGGTGAATTTGTCCTGAATATTTTATAATGTTATTATAATTATAAAAGGTACTAGGTGGTTAATACCAAACACTGAGAGACTTGTCTATACTTGAACTCTTTATTTAACACAACGTGAACACAACACTTTGCTATTCAATCGCACAATACCAAAAGACTGCCTTACTTGCTCTGCCCCACGTTTTTATAGGTCGATCTTACAAGTTTTTCTTGCGTGGCCGGAAGGAAGTACCGCCCTGCCCCCAAATACAGTAATTTTATATTTTGATCGACCTATAAACAATTAACATTAGAAATATAATTCAATTTTAAATTATACTTATATCTTCGTTATGTGATAACAGTAATCATTATTTTCAAGATATTACAATTTTCACAATTGAGAGAGTCATTTGACTTTAAGCTGGTAGTATTTAGAAATAACTAATATATCTTAAAATTAATCAACAAATGTATAATAACTCATTTTCTATTAGAAATATTAATTAAATTATTATTATATTAGAATTTCTAACATTCGGTCTTTCCTGATACTAAGTTTGTCCTCAAACTTCCTAAGTGCCTACTTATAAATTTTTTTAATGTTTGATTTATAATATTCTTTTTATTATTATTATTTTTTACTTAATTTTATTATTGTAAAAGAATTATGCACAATAATCTAGGTACTAATGATTTGAT
Source organism: Schoenobius gigantellus (assembly GCA_963935595.1). Lineage (NCBI taxonomy): Eukaryota > Metazoa > Arthropoda > Insecta > Lepidoptera > Crambidae > Schoenobius > Schoenobius gigantellus. Next base: position 35,596,152 of record OZ012543.1, read on the forward strand.
CTCCGTCAATCCCTTTGGAGACAACACCCTTTGAAGAAATATAATCCTAACATGTACTTTGATTAGGTATTATTTTATAATAGTAAAGTAATAACTGAAGTTGTAGATACATATAATAATTATTTATAAATGAATTATTAGCGTCCTAGATACAAGAGTTCAATGTTTACAAAACTACATTTTCTGTTATTATGCGTATCAATTTATAATAACAATAGTAAATAGATTGGTACTAAAAAAAATTGCCTAACGATAACATTTATATAAAATTAATCCTTCAGTACTTACACAGCATTATATACATTGATTGTGGGTGGATCTATCAACACTTGCACAACAATACATCTACAACTTTTAACAATTATGGTCGAATCTATCAACTAACGCACAATAATATAAGTAAATCTATTTAAATTTGGTGGTGGATCTATCAACACTCACACAACTATATCCATATTTTAGCAATTGTGGGTGGATCTGTCAACACTCGCACAACATTAACATCTTTTAGCAATTGTGGGTGGATCTATCAACACTCGCACAACAATATATATTTTTAGCTATTGTGGGTGGATCTATCAACACGCACACAATGTCCACTTTCCAGAGTGAAGCTACCAATATTAATTGTACAATTCACTGCTACGTATATGACTATGGCTCGATCACCAATTTCTCTATATAAACTTTATACAACATGATAATACAAACTATTGCATGTATATGCATCAAAATAATTTTCATTGGATATATTTTTAGACATATCCACACATGACACATTCACCGAGAACTGAAGTGGAGTTAACTTACACTTTAATGCTAGATTCACCACTATTATCCTCGCTTTGACTATCATTATTATCAGAATCCGATTCATTATGTGTTGTGATCCAAGGTTTAATGCGGTCTGATGCCCATACATTACAATAGTTTTTCTGTGTAAAACTGGTCCCCACAATACTCGAGACTTCATATCTATCGTTAGCTAGAACCTTGGTAATCCTAAAAGGTCCTGTGTATTTCGGTAGAAGTTTCTTACTTTTTCCATCATTATGTAGTGTAGGCTTAAGAATCTTAACCAAGTCACCCTCTTTATAAGTTTTACTTTCAATTCGCTTTTTATCATATCTAATTTTTTGAAGTCGTTGATCTTTTTCTATATGTGTATTTATTTGCTCTCGTATATCCTGTACTGATCCTGGCTGACGTATTTCTTTTAGTATATCTGAGAATATATTATCACCTTTACTGACTAATTGTATACCAAATAATGCCTCTGATGGAGATTTTCCTATACCTTTATTAATCGTGTTATTCATTCCCCACTGTAGTTTACCTAAAACTGTATCCCAAAGCTTTTCCCCTAGTTTATTTGTATAAGCTGTTAACGCATCTAGGATGGTTCTATTATACCTCTCTACTTGTCCGTTAGCTCGAGGTGATGCCACAGCATTTAAAATATGATTTAATTTTCCTTCATCACAAAATTTTTTGAAATCCTTTGATGTAAATGACGAACCTCGATCCGATATGACTCTGTTTGGGTAACCAAAAGTTGTAAATATGTCTTCTAGGGCTTGAATAGTTAAACTAGACTTTAAATTTCGTAAAGGTTTTAATAAAGAAAACTTTGTATAACCGTCTACAAGAACTAAAAGGTAAGAGTTTCCTCTAGAACTTTTAACGAATGGACCTAAATGATCTATGTGGACCGTGTCAAATGGCTTATCTACTTTATGTATCGGATGCAGAAAACCTTCTTTGGGGCCCGCCGGCTCTTTACTAAATGCACACTCTAAACAAGATCCTACATATTTCTTTATAAAACGCTTCATTTTAGGGAACCAAAAATCTTTAGAAATTTTTTGTAACGTTTTTTCTACACTAAAATGCCCAATGTCATCATGATTAAGTTTACAGAGTTGAAAACGAGCGGATTTAGGTACAACCCATTTTAATTCATTATTTACTAAGCGAAATAACTTATTATTTTTAACAGAGTAATTTTTCTTCGCCTCAACATATTCCTTGTTCTCTAAAAGTTCACGAATTCGTTGTATTTCTGGATCATTTAATTGTAAACTCAAAAGCCAGTCTTCATGTGTTATTCTTAAAATTGAAGGTATGAAATCATAATTATCTTGTGAATTTTGTGGCTGTGGATTTCTACTAAGAGCATCTACATGTGACATAGAATGCCCTGGTTTATATTGTATGTCAAAATTGTATTCTTGAATAGCTATCCACCAGCGAGCGATTCGTGGTATCAGGTCACGTTTGGTGAATGTAGCCCTCAGAGCGTTGCAATCAGTCACGAGAGTAAATTTTAAGCCTAGCAAGTACACACGAAAACGATGTAGTGATGCAATAACAGCTAGTGTTTCTAGCTCGTATGCATGATATTTTTCTTCGTCTAAACTTGTTTTTCTGCTAAAATATGCAATTGGCTTAACCAATCCCGACTTTGTTTTTTGAATCAGTATGCCAGCTAAACCATGTTTACTGGCATCGGTGTGAAGTGAAGTTTCGTTATGGGGATCATATTATATTCCCAACAATGGTCTTTGAACTAATGCGTTTTTAAGACTTTGAAATGAATTTTCTTGTGCAGTACTCCATTGCCAAGAATTTTCCTTTTTGGTTAAATCCGTAAGTGGTTTTGCGATTATCGCAAAATCTTTGATAAATTTTCGAAAATAACTTACTAAGCCTATAAATTGCCGCACTTCGTGAACGTTTCGAGGTGTGGGAAATTCTTGTACGGCAGAAATTTTTGCTTCGCCCGGTCTAATTCCACTCTCACTAATTTCGTAGCCAAGGTACTCTAAATTTTCTTTAAAAAAATTGCACTTCTTTAAATTAAGCGTTAAACCTGCATTTTGCAAAAGTTTAAATATCTCCTCAAGACGTTTAAATTCTTCATCAAAAATTCTACCGGGAATTAAAATGTCATCCATGTAAGCGAGAGCGGACTTAAATCGGGTGTTACCTAACACTTTGTTTATAATACGCTGGAATACAGCTGGCGAATTAACTAAGCCAAAGGGCATTTTTTTGAATTGATATAAGCCATCCGGAGTAATAAATGCTGTGAGGTGTCTACAATGTTCATTAATTGGTACTTGGTAGTACCCACTCGCAAGATCTAAGCTTGTAAAATACCTATTACCGTTAAGCATATCTAGTTGATCATCAATCCTTGGCATGGGGAAGTGATCCTTTTTTGTTTTTCTATTCAATGATCTAAAATATACACACATTCTATAGCCCCCTGTTTTCTTTTTTACTAATATTATGGGACTTGCGTAAGAGGAATTAGATTCCTCGGCTATATCATGTTCCAATAATTCTTGTACCATATCTCTGACAATTTTTCGCTCGGGGTAACTTAAGCGATATGGCCTATGAACAACTGGAGTGTAGTCCTCTAACTCTATATTCATTTCAGAGACGTATGTGCATCCTAACTCTGACAGTTCCTGCGCAAAGCAATTTCTATATTTATTTATAAGGTCAACAACAGATTTAATCTGTTGTGCTGAAAGATTCACATTTATATTAATTTCATTTCGATCTAAAGCTTCCAGATGTAATTTATCAGAAATTCTATTACAGTTATAAATATGTTCTTTACTCGTGTCATCTATCTCGGTAATGGTATTAGCTCGGACTAAGACTAATCCCTTCTCAAGCATTAAAGGTTTATTAGAAAAATTACAAATACCGATTTTACATTTCCCGTCATGCAAACTGTAGACACCCCCTAAAATGCAGTAATCTACAGGTCCTATACTCCTAACACTGCTTTCTACTAACACGTCACAAACAATATTGTTTCCATATGAACAATCTACAAAGTCGAGGTTTTTAATGTAAGTATTTGATGAAATCCGTAATACAATTTTCTTAGTGCTTTCATCATCAGCAGCTGGTAAGCTAGCTAGTTCTATAGGTAATTTACGTTTCAATATTTCAAGCTGATCATTAGTCTTAATTACTAAAATTTCAGGTCGTTCTGTGAAGTTCTGCCCTACTAATAATGACTCATCGAACATAAATGATTCAACTATTTAAGCATCGATTTCTGCAGATACCTCGCCCAAAGTTAATTTAATTGATGTTCTACCTAAAGGTGTATACGATTGATTACCAAAGCCACGAATTGTAGGTAAATTATCTACGTATTTAGGTAGTAAATTATCTTCAACTAACTTATGGCTAATAAGAGTGCAATCACTACCGAAATCTATAAAGCATTCTACCTTGATATCATTATTGATTAGTACGTCTTTACGAAACTTAATGTCTGATTTATTAGATCTAGTTAGCATAGTTCTTTTGTCAGGAGTCTTTAAATTTTGTTTATGTTTGTTTTGTTGCGCTACATTATTTTTATTATGAAAACAATCGCTAGATTTATGCCCAAAACGATTACACACGTCGCATTTTATGATAGGTTTATGACATTTGTTAGAGGTGTGACCTTTCTCTTTACAATTGTAACATGATACTTCAGTCATAAGAGATCGGCATTGTGCACTACGATGACCTGTTTTGTTGCATTTATGACATATAATATCATTGTATGTGTTAACATTTGATTTGTATCTATTAAATCGTAAATTAGATTCTCTACCTAAATCTTTCAAAAATTTTAATAAATCTTCCGGATCATTAAACCTAGCTGAGGATGCACTGGATCTTATCATACGATCATCTATTCCATATATTAAGCAATCCACTGCCTTTTTACCCTTAATTTCGCATGAATTTATTAAAGTTAGTTTATCAAAATAGTAGTCTTCTATCGATTCTCCTATTTTCATTCTTCGCTCTAACATTTCGGTAAGCAAAGCTCCGTAATTACTTTCCGATGGAAAAGCTTTGATTAAGCGTTCCTGCCATTCAGACCAAGTCAAAAGTATTGTTTGATAAATGAGACGTTTGCTCATCAGACCAATTATATATTTTAGCACACTCATTGACTTTACTTATCCAATTTACTATTTTTTGATTTTTCTGAATAGGGTCAAAAGAGGGTATTATATTTTTATCGTAGGTAATGCCATGTGTGGTAGGTCGCAAAATACCTTTTAACATTGAAACAAAGTCATTAACATTAATGGACATATTATTAAAAGGTGTATAAGTATTATTCATATGCTGCTCACCGACATTTGAATTTGGTTGATTCTGTTGACTGGTGTTGCACAAGTTCGCAGACTCGACTGTTGCTGTAGGTTCGGATGTTTCTCTTGGCGGTAGCAGCGCTGGCCTTGCTTGCTCATACGGTAATTCTGAAGGCGCCGACTGGTTCAATGGTTGTCCGGATCGCTGAAGATTATTATACAACTGTGTCTTTATATCATAAAAAATAGATATCATAAAAAGGATAAGATTACAACTTGTTTCTGTATAAAGTTATCCCGAAATACTTAAATGCTCAACTGTATAAATTGTCCATACGAAATCTAAATTGAGACTATGTCAAGTGATAGTTAAGTACTTTTGTAAAATAATACTACCGGGATATTAATAAACTTATACCTTTAGCTTAAGTAATTTAAAACAATAATGTACATATATACATACACATGTATAATGGAAATGAGACAAAATAAATATTTTATGATGTTCTTTTTTTGTATTAATAAATATTTATATAACAGCTACAACGCGCTGTGTTTCAGTTCGAAAGTGAATAACATTAATAGACACTATGATTCGACACCTTATTCACAAACTGGCGAAACACACTGCATCCCTGAAGGGGCGCCGACCCGCAAATCTTACAAATATTACATGTATCATAACGCCTGCAGCAAATTATCATCAGGTGTCTAGGCAGCTCGTTTGCCTGTCAAGTCAGTTCTATGAAAAGAATAAAAGAAAAAAAAACAAAAAGAGATGTATAATATCGTGTCTACTTCACTTTGAAACAGAGAAAATAGGATATGCATCTAAGGGGTACATAAAAAAGCATTTGTAAGCTCGTACATGCAGTAAGAAAAATGATAAATCAACTGTACTTGCCTGTTTTCCTGCCTTGTTCAATTCTTCAACTGAGTTCCTTTTGGGTGGCATCCCTTCATGCGAAGAAGTACTCGAACTTCTTGACCTGGATGTTTTCCGGTTTCGCCTCGATCTCTTTTGTCGCCTTCTTTCCTTTCGCCTCAATTCTTGTTCGGATTCCGAGGAATGAGAATGATGGCGAGGACGCTTGCCATGACGGTGACGGCGTCGACTTTGTTTAGATACTGATCGCCGTTCACTTCGATTATTTTCATTTTCAAAGTCCATACTTGTAGGTGTGATTTCTATATCCCACTTCTGATAAAAGGTACTAGGTGGTTAATACCAAACACTGAGAGACTTGTCTATACTTGAACTCTTTGTTTAACACAACGTGAACACAACACTTTGCTATTCAATCGCACAATACCAAAAGACTGCCTTACTTGCTCTGCCCCACGTTTTTATAGGTCGATCTTACAAGTTTTTCTTGCGTGGCCGGAAGGAAGTACCGCCCTGCCCCCAAATACAGTAATTTTATATTTTGATCGACCTATAAAAAATTAACATTAGAAATATAATTCAATTTAAAATTATACTTATATCTTCGTTATGTGATAACAGTAATCATTATTTTCAAGATATTACAATTTTCACAATTGAGAGAGTCATTTGACTTTAAGCTGGTAGTATTTAGAAATAACTAATATATCTTAAAATTAATCAACAAATGTATAATAACTCATTTTCTATTAGAAATATTAATTAAATTATTATTATATTAGAATTTCTAACAATTAGATCTGATATCACCGTTTGTGCTTACGAATGCAAAATTAGAGATAAATTATATATATTTTTTTAAATACATAGTTTTAGTACTCAGCAATACGAATCAAATGAGCCCAAACTCGATGGGGCTGTGTCGTGCTATTGCGGAGATCCTATGGCCACCTTCCAGCTCCAGCATCAGATCAGCTCCATGTCATCATAACATTGCATTGTCACGCGATATACATATGCATGCAAAATTTCAGCTCAATCGAAAACTGGGAAGTGGGTCAAATTTAATTTGCAAGATTTCATTACAGACACCGCGACAGGTGAAAGTAAATAAAAGCTTGTAAAAAGCTTGGCTTTGATCTAGCAACAGACACATACCATCTTATTTACAAGTAATAAATCATGATGATACTAAATGGAATAAAAAAGGAAATCTCTAAAAGTCATCGATGATATCGAAGGCGTAAACGCAAACTCCAGTCATACTCCTGAAAACTGCCTATTTTACCATTAACTACAGTTAGCATGACAATAGAACCGAGAGGTTTCCCAGGTGAACGCCTGAATAGCATAATTTCATAACCTCTGACATAACATTTGCTTTTCGAAATCCCAGACATTTAATGTATTTTTACGCCACAATTCAGACGCAGCGACCCTCACACGTAAGGCGAAAAGAGAGATGAATAATACTTGCTTAAATATTAAATTTTCCTTAACCCTACGTTACCTGAGTACATAGAAAATACATTACTTACGTCATTCCTAAATTGGCGGCAACACGTTAGGCCGACAAATGTTAATAAAAGGCTTTGTGGAAACGAAAAATCTTACTTTTATAGTCTATATACATTGCTTTTGACTATCGTCTCAGTTGAGTAGGTTGGAAAAATCTGCTCTTCTGTGGCGAAAGGAATTTCCAAACTGATCTTGAGTTTAATTTTTATAAAATAAAATATTTGTATGAATACTGTAAAATCAGTCAACGTATCTTGAAATTTGTTGTACCTACTCGTGAAAGTTTTATAGTGATATTTTTTTTATCCTAATGAATTCAAAGAAAGTAGAATTATTATATAACTAATTACATTTACAGTGGAATTCATTTATATTTATTTTCGAATAAAGAGCATCGATCATTTAATACCAAAATATCGCAATTAATTAATACACGATAACTTCATATCTTACAGCAAAAACAATAAATGGTTGTTGTGTATCAAAACAAAAAGACTGACATAACTAGTTTCTCAAGGCTGTTTTAATTATTATTTGATCTGCGAGTATTTTGATCAAGCCACTCAGTTAAGTCAAAGTGTTACAACATGAAGACGTATCTGTTGTGTTTGGCGATAATTTTGGATTCGGAGAGCGTAAGATCGGTTGAATACGAAGATGATGGATTTGATGAGCCAATCATTCCTCTAGATGAGATTACGACAAAACCCGCTCTAGTTTACAATATCGACGAAGCTCCGACGTTGTATGAAAAATATCTAATAGACCACAATAAGGAGTACAAGGATAAGGATGATTATAAAAAGCACTATAACAATTTCGTCGAGAGCTTAAAACGTATAAATGAGGTCAATACATCGAACCGCTCATACACTGCTGGACTTAACTGGCTTTCTGATTTAGGACAAGATGAAATTTTCGGCTGACGAAACTATGAATTGTGAGTACATTTCATCTCTATATTACTTTTTTAAATATTTCGTATTCCAATTATTATTTATCGTTCACCTTATCAAGATTGTATATTCTACCTATTTTACAATGCGTTACTTATCTGAATAATATTTAATCACAGAAGTTATATATTCAGTTGAGGTATAGTAGCTCCATATAAAAGATCTGCTTCTCAACTTCCACAAGAAAATATTTTTCATATTCCTCAGTATAAAATGTTGTGTACACATGCCACGCGCCAACACGGGCGACTATACTCGTCTATTACGCCATCGTAGACATTATAGCCTTTGCATAGAGACGGTAATAGCGTGAATATTGTGACATTTATGTTGCTTCTTGGCACCGTGCTACTTGCACCTTGGGCTTTGGTAATAGAGATCACGTTAGAAATACCACTTTGACGTGCCACTTTACCATAAAGTTTCTTTGGCTAACAACATATGACTGGTACGCGGTGTGTAAGCGATCGAAAATGGACAATTTTCTTCAAGTAGCTAAGTAGGTACATTTGGTAAAGATGGAAATGGTGTCTTTTTCTGTGTTGAGTATATGTGTACAATGCTCTTGACATGTTGATAAATATGTAAGCCATTTTATTTCGTGTTTACTTTTATATCTTCTTCTTCTTCTTATATATATATATATATATATATATATATATATATATATAAATGAATCGCTGTGTGTTAGTCTCGCTAAAACTCAAAAACGGCTGGACCGATTCTTACGAAATTTTCTGTGTGTATTGGGATAGGTTCAAGCAAGGTTTAAAAGTAAAGTTAGATCCGGTAATCTGGAATCGGAATCGGGCAGAACAACGTCTGCCGGGTCCACTAGTCTTCTTCTTATATATAAAAATGAAACGCTGTGAGTTAGTCACGCAAAAACTCTAAAACGGCTAGATAGATTCTTACGAAATTTTCTCTGTGTGTTTGAATAGGTCCAAGGAAGGCTTAAACGTACGGTTGGACCCGGTAGGTTTCGCTGTAATCGGGCGGGACAACGTCTGCCGGGCCCACTAGTCTTTCTTATAAACTCATTTGCAAAAAAAACGGGCACCTAAGCAATGAACCATTTCAAATGTTAATATTGCTTTGTTTGATAATTATAGGTAGTTTTATCCTCACAATTTGGTAAATCAATAAGAAAATAATCGTTTTCATCAGTATTTCATAAAATTTTGATACAATTTATGGAAAATAATGCTAAACCTCACTAGTAGTGTATGTTCGCTAGTAGTGCATATGCTCATGAAGTAAAAATAAAAAAGTTTTTTTGTTTGTTTTTCTTTAATAAAGTAAAAGCAGATAAATGTTTAGTATCGAGTGTGACCCCCTCTAGCTAAAATCACAGCTTGAATCTGATCTTACACGCCGTTTCAGAACGTCCCAGACATGCCTTATGGGATTGAGGTCGGGACTTCGAGCTGGCCAATCCAAACGACGAATGCCGACCTCTTGCACATACGCTTTAACATCGCGAGATAGGTGGGCGCGAGCATTGTCGTCCATAAAAATCGAGTCTTCACCTAGAGCGGCCAATGCGGGTTGTGCATGAGGAATTAGAACTTCCGCTATGTATCGATGCCCAGTCAGTGAGCCGTTTTCAATGAAGACTAACTCTGTACGATCCATTGAATTTATTCCTGCCCAAAACATAACAGAGCCCCCACCATAAGGTGTGATTTCTTCGAAACATGCCTCTGCAAAGCGTTCTCCTTGTCTTCTTAGCACTCGCCGACGTCGATCTTCACCGAACAGAGATATCCTGGCTTCATCAGAGAACAAAACCCTATTCCAATCTTCTTGAGTCCATGATTCACAATTTCTAGCGAACCTAAGCTTGTGAACTCGGTGCTCACGGAGTAATTTGGGGCCGCGGGCGGGGCGGTGACTGCGTATATTGGCAGCGAGAAGCCTCCTCCTGACCGTCCATAGACTAATATGCACATTTCTTACTTCTTGGAGGTTGTTCTTAAGATCCACATACGAAGATTTGCGATTTCTCAATGCGCGACTCACAAGAAAACGATCATCCCGTGGTTGGGTACATGGTTTTCTTCCAGAACCAGGCCTTCTCTCGACGGAACCAGTCTCCTGATATCGCTGCCAGGTCCTTTGGACCGTCGAGCGACTAACATTTAGCCTCCTAGCCACGAAGCATTGGCTGCAACCCTCTTCAAGCAGCGCGATAATTTTGGTAGCTTTTACCACTTTATCTACCATTTTTGATACAGCCAAACAGCAATAAATAAAGCTTTGACAGTCAAAGATATGAAATTAATGGATGAAAATTGAATAAAAGTTATGAAAGTCGATGTTAACTTCTGGAACTTCGCGCCAAAAATGTAGGATAAAAAGGGGTTTTCTGTAAAACTGAGCATCAAATGAAAATTTGAATTTAGAACGTACTTTTTTAAATACCACGGCATTTTTAAAACCGGCCAGTAACGTGTACAAATGATTGAAACCTTATTTGTATTGTATCTTTTTAAAGATGAATGAAAATCAAAACCGCCCGTTTTTTTTGCAAATGAGTGTATATAAAAATGAAACGTTGTGTGTTAGTCTCGCAAAAACTCTGAAACGGCTAGACAGATTCTTACGAAATTTTCTGTGTGTGTTTGAATAGGTCCAAGGAAGGTTTAAACGTACGGTTGAACCCGGTAGGTGGCGCTGTAATCGGGTGGGACAATGTCTGCCGGCCCCACTACAGTCTTCTTCTTATATATAAAAATGAAACGCTATGTGTTAGTCTCGCAAAAACTCCGAAACGGCTCGACAGTACGAAATTTTCGGTGTGTGTTTGAATAGGTCCAAGGAAGGTTTAAACGTAAAGTTGGACCCGGTAGATGGCGCTGTAATCGGGCAGGACAACGTCTGCCGGGCCCCCTAGTATGAAATAAAAATACTTGTTTTATTGATAGACCATATTATGAACTATCGTCATATACTAAATATTATGCGAATGCTCTTGATTATTTAAAGCACAAATTTCGAAAGCTCGGTAGCACTCATGCACTTAATTTACGTTCAGTTGCAAAACTCACCCTAGTTTCCAGCTCATCGATCCGGGTTTGTCTCTGATTCCTTCACGCTGTCCGCTATACGTTTATGGAATAATATACCCCCCAAAAGATCAGGGGCTCTACCATGATCGCTTATAGCGAGGTTAAAACAATATTGAAACAGAGACACCGTTCTTGCTGTATGTAATACATGTAAATGCGTGTGTATATACTGCTTTAATGTAGTTTTAAATTATTTTTATTAAGTATTTATGTGTTGTTTTCTGTTAATGTAATTAAGGTTATTTTATATTTGTTTACTACCATCAAAAAGTACACAGTCTACAATTTTGACCATGTTTCTTCCTATCGCTCTGAACCCAAATGACGCCCAATTCGACAGCGTAGAGACATGCATATTCTGTGCCTTCTTTACAATATTTTGTTTCATCCAACGTCTCCACCAAATCTTAATTCTCATTTTTCGTTTCGGCCCACTTCTTCAAATCGCAAGTTGCGATCTCATTTCAACTTAATTCTTGATATCCCGTTCTACTCGACACATGTCTTGTCATGCTTATTCCCATCCTACGCTGTCCGCTTATGGAAGTCTCTCCCAGAGAGTATTCGAAGTGCGCGCACGCTAGAGTCTTTTAAAAACCATGTTCGTAATCACTTCCTATCCTTAAATCCTTAGTTGCTTTCGTGACACTGATTTCCTTTCCCTATCACACATTTATTTCCGATTCCAGTTTCTGCAGCCTTCCCCCGGTTGAATCTCCTGTGTATATATTTCCCACTTCCGAGGTTGCCTGGAAGAGATTGCTCTTTAACAATAAGGCCGCCTATTGTAACATTTCTGTTTTTATTTCTTTTGTCCTTTTTCTGTTGTACTTTTATGATCGAACTCAGAAAGTAAAAATTGGTAAATACTTTGGTAAATTCTTCGCTAAAGAATTAAATATCAAATTTGGAGTACCTCAGGGTAGCGTATTAGGACCTACTTTGTTTTTGATCTATATTAATAATCTTTGTAATCTAAAGCTGACTAATGCAAAAATGTTCTCCTATGCTGACGATACTGTAGTAGTTTTCACTGACCAAAATTGGGAAAGTGTTGGAGCTAGGGCAGAAAATGGACTTACTGAGATAATAAATTGGCTTCGGACAAATCTACTTACTTTAAATATTAATAAAACAAATTACATGTGTTACTCGATTTATAATAAAACTCAACCTCAGTCAGATTTTAAAGTCAAAATTCATTTAAGAAACACTAATACTTCTGAACATAAATGTCAATGTCTTTGATAAATGTAATAACAATTGTATAGTATTAAGCAAAGTAACATCAATAAAATATTTAGGCATTATAATAGACCAAAGGTTATCTTGGGAATCGCAAATTTGAAATGCTAAGTAGTAGAATTAGGAAATTGATATGGATATTCAAAAATCTACGGCATGGAGCCACTCAACAATTACTTAATGAAATATATACATCCTTCGCCCAATCGATCTTAATATATTGCATTCCCATTTGGGGAGGAGCAAACAAAACTAAACTTATTCAACTGGAGAGGGCGCAACGAGCACTCATAAAAGTAATATATTTTAAGCCTAAGCGATTTTCTACAAATTCTCTATATTCCATAAGTGGGGTAATATCAGTACGAAAGTTGTATATAATACAAACTATATTAAGACTTCACAAAAAACATACATTTAACCCTAATGTTTTGAAAAGAGAAAAAACTATACAGTCATAGATACAAAGGAAACGAAAACATGCTACGCTCAAAATCAATACACAAATAGATCTGCGCAAATATATAACATGTTGAATAGAGAGCTAAGCATTTATTCCCTACAGTTTTACGAATGTAATAAGAGGATATTGAACTGGATTAAAAGCAAAAGTTATGAAGAAGTTGAAGGATTACTTAATATTAATAAATAGTGTAACTGACAACTTAAAATAAATATGCAATAATGCATATAATGTATACTTATATACTTAAGAAAAGTTGTTAATATGAGTATTCCCATCACATATAAATTATATATTCAACACTTTACTCTGTATACCTACTGAATCAATAAACCCACCCACACACACGCACACACATACACACACACACACATGCGTGCACACATACACACACTCACAAACAAATACACACATACACACACACACAACCACGCACACACTAGTATACTCACCCGCAATTATGCAGTTCGTATTGTAATTAAAATTATAGATCCATTGTAACCAACCCAATTGACTAGTGGGTATGGAGGAGTGATGTCTTCTGATACAGGTATTTTTATACTTAAAAGAAGATATCCACCTTGTTACTTTTAATTGTAATTGTTGGCTACAAATAAATTATTATTATATTATTATTATTATTACTTTGTCTTTTGTGTGCAATAAAGAGTATTATTATTACAATTCAACTACAATTTCCCACATTCTTACTGGTTGACTGGTAGAGAATGCTTCAGGCATTAAGTCCGCCTTTTGTACATCTCTTTTATATTGCATAATAAATATTAAAGAAATAAATATTACTATTTTTGTATTATAAACTTTAAAACAACATATTTTCATTTAATTTAATATGGAATCTTACTTCTATCATTTATATTTATTGTTCACTATTCGGCTCGGCAGACGATGTCCTGCCCGATTACAGCGCCACCTACCGGGTCTAATTGTACGTTTAAGCCTTCCCTGGACCTATTCAAACACACAGAAAATTTCGTGAGAATCGTTCGAGACTAACACACAGCGTTTTATTTTTATATGTATAGTAGAAGAAGATTATTATCAGCTTTATAGTTAGGTACACAATAAAATGAAGAATCGCAAACTATTAATAAATATTAATTTCGGTAATTATACGTACAAAAACAAAGAAACGACAGCAATAAACGAAATAAATATTCATTTTTATTTCAATCGGTCGTTTGGAGTGAAATGAAAATAACAGTGAAGCAATTTCATGAATACTTTCAGATCAGGGTTGTCATGGCTTCTAAAAAATAATAGGTAGGTTTAATTATAAAGAGCAGACTTTGTATTTAGTTGAAGTGCGATATAATAAGTAGGTATAGAAGGTAATAGATTAGGTAGTGAAAAATAACACTAAGACGTGATTTTCCTATTATATAATTACTAGCTGTGCCCGTGACTTCCTTCGCGTGGATTTCACATTTTTTCCCCATTTTGCAACATTTTTCATTGATGTTTAGATCATAGCGTGATGTTATAAATATTCTCAATAAATTGACTATAAAACACAAAAATAATTTTTCAATTTGAATCGGTAGTTCCTGAGATTAGCGCGTCCAACCAAACAAACAAACAAACGCCTTTTAATATTAATACAGATATCCCGTCATTTTAAAAAATATAAACTTTGCAATTAGGCAACTCATCGGTAAAGTCATTTTTTTTTAAGTTGAGATTTTTCGAACTTTCGTCATTGTCGTCATTGTCCGAGTAGTTGTAACACATAGGTATTTGTCAAATAAATCTACTGATATACCCTGTAATTCCGTTTTTTGCATCGAATCATTGAATTTCCTTTGTTTGATGATCAATAGAAGAGTTTCAAAATCACTACCCTGTTGTCTTTTGCTTTTATATAGGTACAATCATTTATTCCATTAGTAACCTATTCCAATCTATACTTTACTATAGGTAGGTATATAAGGAGAAAATATTTTAATATTTTCAACACATTTGCTCGTAAAGTGGATCTAATTTGACCGGTTTTAGATACAGAAAGTAGCTCATAAAACACACGTGTGTTATAGCTGAGATACGCATCACAGAATCCGGCAGTGCTGCACTTGCCGGTCGCGGCAGAAATGTACTATATTTTTTAAGAGCTAGTGATAATATAAGAGACATCAACGAACTACATTATTGTTCAAACGATTATTTTCATATCATTATTTATTTGTATCTACAAATTAACAATGATTTGTGTTATTAAATTCAAAAATTCAGTTTATCAAGTATTTTTTCCTCACAAGTGTGTTGAAAATCGTCGTACGATATACGAAAATTGTAGTGCGTATATTGGTTATACACACTATACCGCACTTTTATCGTAATGTAATACTATTGTATGTATGTATTTTTAATCAATAAACTCAAAACCGATTCTTCTTTCACTAATACTACATTATCCTGAGTAATATTAGCTACATAATTGTGTTTCCTAGAGGAAAATAAAGAATTCCTCCGGGAAAACGAAAATAGAGCGGGCGAAGCTGCGAGCGAGAAGCTAGTAAAGTATAAAATGAAGAGTAGGTAATAAGGAACTGCGTAAGGTATACATTACGCAGAACCTAATAAAGTAAATTTAGTGTTACCTAATATTACATAAAATGATTAATAGACAGCTCGCAACCCTACTAACATAAGTCGATTAGTATGCAAATACCGATCCCAAGTGAAATGATGAATGCGTCTGCGCTCTATTTTTATTAAGATTGTTAAATAAAAACTCCCCGCGGAATTCATAACTAGCCTATTTCGTTTGGTATATTGATTGGTTTCATAAATATACAGACGATAACCTTAAAATTGTATGTAAAGTTACATGGTGGTTATTGTTTTTCCTTCCTTACACTTCCCTTAAAATTTTATCATTTATTTGACTTATTATTATCATGTTCTTTTAGCATAATAAAAAAACAGTTTATTTTAGTCACAACGGGCGTTCTGAGTTTTTATTTTCGTTTTATTTAAAACTCAAATCCAAATATATTTTTCCAATATAGCTTTACAGTTATATTAGGTAGGTACTTACATACTTACATTACCGCAATGTATATTAGTCTGGTCATAAATTTTGTGACAATTAAAGAAAAACATAATATCACATTTGAATTTGGAATCTATACATTCTCAAATGTTTATAATTTTCGCGCCAATTGGGGTTAAATATTTTTTGTGATATTAAAATGGAGTGGGGTGATAAAGAGAACTAAGTTGCTGTGATAGCCTTACACAAAGTAGGTATGGAGCCAAATGCAATTTTTGAAACTCCATCCATTCGCTTGGTATTAGTCGAATGTTTGTGTATCGGGCTATTGATAGGTTCAATGAAAAATCCTCTGTTGTGACAGAAAAAGATCGGTCGTCTACGTAGTGTTCGTACGAAAAAGACGATTAAAGCAGTGATGGAAAGAATTCAAAGAGATCCTGTCCGAAAGCAAAAGATTTTTTTTATCTCGGGAATATAACCATGTCGCGTATTTTAAAAAATTACTTAGGACTTGCGGCCTATAAGAGACGCACTGGTCATTATTTAACTGACAACTTAAAAATAAATAGAGTGGTAAAATCAAAACAACTTTATAAGCGGTACAGAAAAAAAATATTTACTGACGAGAAAATTCTCATCTCCCTCTTTTTTCTCTGCATCACTTGAAGGTTGACTGGCAGATGATGCCTAAGGCATTAAGTCCGCCTTTGTATACAAAACTGTACATAAGAGTTATACCTAAATAAATAATATTTTTTTGTTTGTTTTAAGTTTTAACAAGCAGAATGACCGAGTTTATGCTCATAACGCTATACAGGGTGTAAATGAACACCCCAATAACATTTAAGGGTATGTATCCATCAGAAGTAGAGATTCTGTAGGAAAAATATTAGGGCTAACAAACCTACTTATTTTTCCCATACAAACTAAATAAATTATTTTTTGGTATTTAGTGCCGACAACCCTACGTAAGCGTACGAGAAATACTACGCTCACGTCATACAAACTAAATAAATTATTTTTTCGTATTAAGTGCCGACAGCCCTACGTAAGCGTAGGAGGAATACTACGCTCACGTCTGTCACGTGTCATTTTGTGTTTAAATTTCTTTTGTGTTAAGAGCTGATTATGGTTGTCACTTGAAAGTTTTTGCTTTCACTTTAAAATCAAATAACTCTGAAAGTATTGGGGTTCCAGGTCACAGACAAGCACCGAAGGTCCATTTAGTATCTAACTCATATGCCCTTTAAATGTTATTGGGGTGTTCAGTTACACCCGGTAGAAGCTTCTCAATTAGTCAGAAAAGTACAATGTGGTCATTAACTGACTTCAGTGATGGTTTGGTGGGGTGTTAGCTATCAAGGAGTAACTGAGTCATATTTTTGTGAAAAAGGTGTCAAAACAAGTGTATCAAGATACGATTCTTGAGAAGGTGGTTAAGCCTCTTAACGACACCATGTTGCATAGCCAAGAATGGCCAAGAATGGTTTCAGCGAGAAGAGCACCAGGGGCCTTACCATGATCGCTTATAGCAAGGTTAAAACAATATTGAAATAGAGACACCGCTCTTGTTGCGTATAGCGCCATCTCGTTCTCAGCGCGGTTTAAATATTGTTTTAGGCGATCATGGTTGGGGGGCGGGTCATAAAGCTCGATCCACCCCAGCGTGGTTGGAAACGAACGTTTCGGATTTCATCAGAGCTGAAGATTGGCCGTCATCTAGTCCCGATCTAAATCCGCTGAATTATGATATATCGTCAGTTTTAGAACGAATGGTATGCTCTAAACGCCGTGATAATTTGTATTCTCTTAAAACAATCCATAAGATTGGCAGTGAAGAATGTTCCCTTAAAGACAGAGTACGTGTTTCTATATAACTGGCCTCAACGTTTAAAGGACTGTATTAAAGCCAATTGAGATCATTTTGAATGAGCTTCATATATTTTTGTTGTTATTATATTAATGTATAAATAACACACATTACAACAATAAATCTTTTATGGAATAGAAAAAAAAATCCTTGTAACATTATTTATAGCAAGACTAGGTCGCAACTGTCATAAAATTTATTTCTTTAAATTTTCTCCCAAAAAATCTTGCACTTTGAGATCGGCTGCATTATTTTTATTACACAACAAAATCAATAGTCCGTAGGCTTATAAACAATCAATACACGAAGTATCAATGGTAAGATGAGTTGACCTATGTCCTATCTTGTCTTGACCTATGCCCTATCTTTTTACACGTTTCATTTTCCATTTACTAAATGACAAGTTATTCACATTCAACTATTGAACTATTCTTTAGAAATAATTATTTGCACTATCGTTAATTTTTATTTTTAAAATGAGTGAAGTTACTGTAAATAACACATTGGTACATGGCGGGTCTCGAACCCCGACCCCCCGATTGGAAGGCAAGTGCCGAGTCCACTGCGCCACCGACGCTCGAATTTCATATGTACATTTGTCTGACGCTCCTACGGTGAAGGAAAACATCGTGAGGCAACCTGCATACATCTGCGAAGAAATTCAATGATGTATGTGAAGTCGACCAATCCGCACTGGGCCAGCGTGGTTGACTAAGGCCTAATCACCCTAATATAGGGTAGGCTCGAGCCCCTCGGTGGGGACGTGTATGGGCTGTGATGATGACTGTAAATAAAACGATCTCATGTCTGTCCTAAACATAATCAAGTAATCTTTACTTACTAATATTATAAAGCTGAAGAGTTTGTTTGTTTGTTTGCTTGAACGCGCTAATCTCAGGAACTACTGATTCAAATTAAAAAATTTGAATTTTTGTGTTGGATAGTCCATTTATCGAGGAAGGCTTTAGGCTATATAACATCACGCTACGACTAATAGGAGCTGAGCATCAATGACAAATGTTGCAAAAACGGGTAAAAAATATACGGCGAAACGTAGTTCGCTGGCACAGCTAGTATGAGATATAAAGAAAAGCTCTACTGACACCTCTTCCCATTGACATCTACTTTCTCATTTCTCAGATAGGAGACGATCAGAGCCGTTATCCATAGTATTGTAATTTCCTACTCAAAGATTCATGATGAACGCAATCAAACACCTTGGACAAGTAACAAAAATGCAGTATAGTAACAGGAATAAAAAGACTATCCCTTGGTTAATAGAGTTCACCTGTAAGCATATTCTTTTTGGACGATTATTATTAATGTGGATCTTTGGATTAATTGCTTTATCTATAATTATTATTTGCAAAATAAAATAAAAATACAGTGTACACAAAATGTTCATCTATTGGACGCGTCACTATAAAAGTGAAAGATCATCCATTGACTGACTACTCATAAAAGCCAAAAAACTACTAAACCCAACAAAAGAACATTTGGCAGACAGATAAATTATGAACAGGAGACGACAGCTAATATTATATTATGACAGATTCTGTTGAACTGATGCTGGTGCCGACATCTGATGTTGGCCTCGTTTTGCGTTTCTTATAAGAAATGTTAACATTTTACGTTGCGACCATTTGCAGCGATACAAACGCGCGTTTGACAGTCGCGCGATTGCATCGCGAGACCCGCGATTAACAAGTATTTGTATGGATTCATACACGCGTTTGTATCGATGGAAACGCGTATTTGTCGCGCGGCTGCATCGTGTTTGCATCGAAGCAGCCGCACGTGAGTAGCGAAAGCGATGCACACGCAATTAGTCACGCATGTTTGTATCGATTCAGACGAGGGGGTAGAGGTGGAGTTCTTGAAATGTGGAATATGACATCCGATAACAATTAAAGAATTGTTTACTGTGGGTTTTTTTTAATGTTGACTCAATGTACACACGTCGTTCTTTCACTTGTAAATGGATGCACCTAATAGTTCCGTAGTCTGCGTTTACAGTTCTTCTTAAAAAGTAATAATACAGATAGCGTGATTAAAACTGTTTCAAGCAAACTCATCGTGCTGTGGCTGTCGACGAAATACTGAACGTGTTGCATCGTTGCTGTTGTATTGATCCTGTATCGCGTTTACATCGATGCTGTATCGTATTTGCATCGCTTCATTGAGTAGCGCGTGTGTGTAAAGGTAGACGATTTACGACTGTATCGATGCTGCATCGCGACTGTATCGTTGGAAAATGTCGCAATGTAAATAGGCCCTAATTGTTACAAATGAAACGGAAGGAACAGATTTTCCGTGATGAATTTTGACACCTCACCTACTTAGTCCAGTAACTTAAAATTTCAGAATCGACTAAATATCTTTCGGCTAAAAATATAAATATCTTTCAATTATTTTTTTAAAATCCGCTGAAAAACCTTTTAATTCGTGAAAAAATTTCAAAGATTCCAAATATCAAATTTGTAAGCTGTCAAAAACTGGTTTCAGAGGACCCATCTATTAGCATGGGTATTTGATGCTAACTTTTCGTATGCTAAAAATGTTATTTTCTGGAACGCTCCACATATAATGGTCTTACGGTGCAGGTCTTACAGTACTAATATCTGCATTTCCATACTCAGCATCAAAAATTCATCAATATATGAAAATAAGGATTTCCAGTCCTAGGTCCAATTCCAGAGTGTGACCTAAAATAAGACCTTCACACTGGTCAACGTCTTACCAAGTTGTTGACCAGTGTTGCGGCATATGAGGCTACCGCTGCCTTCTACGAACATGTAATTTCGCAGGAGACCGCGAAAAGACTCTCCGACATAGGCGGTAGGATGGTAGAAGGCTGTCTTTCTTAGCTCGTCCCGTGCTACCCTGAGGGAAACAAGGGCCTTGGTTCCCCCGTCTTAAAATTACCTAGCGTCCGGGGGAAATTAATGTTGTCCTGGCCAGTACAGCCAGATCTAGTCAGGCTGTCCTAGGGGGTAATCTGATGACTTAGGTCACCCAGATGCCAGGTAACCCTACGATTGGACTGATGGTACAACCCGGAAGTTTTAAGTGGGTATATCCGATTAGAACCATAACAGAAAGCCCCAAAATCTTGGATATTTTCTAACCAGGTAAAAAAATGGTCGGACCTAAAAACTTGCAAAATGACAACACTAGAGTTTAACGGTGGCC
Source organism: Schoenobius gigantellus (assembly GCA_963935595.1). Lineage (NCBI taxonomy): Eukaryota > Metazoa > Arthropoda > Insecta > Lepidoptera > Crambidae > Schoenobius > Schoenobius gigantellus. Next base: position 35,617,498 of record OZ012543.1, read on the forward strand.
CAGTGGTCGAGATCTCGGATGAGCTGATAATGGAAAATCCTTAACATAAAACTATACGTATTGGAATAAAGCTTTAAATGCTGGATAAAGCGATAGTCATATTATTGATGTTTACATCGGGTTACTTGTAAAACTTAGATGAAATTCTATAAACATGCAAAAAAATCACTAAAAAGGATTAATTACAAATTACTATACTACCTAATAACAAACTAAGTACTTAAACGTAAAAATAAATTTAAGACACAATCATCAGATTTTTACATTAGATTTAGTGCCAAAGGATGATAACAATATAGGTACTAGAAAATACTAGAAATGTAGAATGTTTCTGGCTTGACCCAAACTTTTTTCAGTAACAATCCCACGTTCATGTTTCCGTCCTTCATTCTAGCACCCAGTGCCTCACCTGGTCATGCCACACTAGTCATGCCACTAGAGTCCCTGCCATAACCCAATTTCGCCCAAATTTAAAATTTGGCTTATAGCACCTCGAATAACTTGTCTTTTGATGCAGTGTGCAAATATGGGTCACGCGACAAAATGTTTCAAAACTTGTTACATGGGTGTATTGAGTTTTGAAACATGTTTCTTACTTATTAAACTTTCCAGTTGTTTCATTTGAAAACTTGACACCAGTCAAAAGTTAATAATGGTTATGAGAGTCGATTAGTTTGGCGATGGAATTTGTTGTTCTGAGGGTTCCGTTCCGTATCACTTAGCTATCCGTCTGTCCATCTATTCGTCTGTACATCCATCTGCCAAGACCCTTTTCCTCGGGAAGGCATAGAGATATCAAGATGTTTGTATCAAAGATTCCTGTAGCATAATTTTTTCACAGCTGAAAGAGACCATAGACCTGAGTATATTTTGATGTAAATTTCAGTTTGATATCTCTATGCGTTCCCAAGAAAAATTGTGTTGACAGAGAGATAGATATAAACGTACAGAAGGACAAGGAAGTAATCTTATAAGGGTTCTGTTTTTTCCTTTTGAGGTACGGAATCCTAAAATTGACACAAAAGTGCAAAAGTGTTCAGAAGTATTCCTAAATAAGCTTATCAAACTATCGATTAATACAGCGACCTCTAGTTTTGAATTCAATTTTATGCTAGGTATTACGTATAATTAATTTATACATACATACATATGCGTTATTTCGTTACTTTTTAACAAAACAGTCCAGCTATATCAGATAAGTCAGCATTGAAAGGCAGAGGAAACGAACAACCGTTAACTGGAACACATTAATAATCCCCGGTTAAAGAATTTTGCATAGGGACGTTTTCGCTTTCTCCTGGAAGGGTCGACACAAGGCGGGCGTAATGAATTAAATTAGGTCCCACTGATAACCTCTCCGCACAATCTCGGAGCCTTGGGACCAGACGAAGATTTGGATAGTTCTAGAAGTGTTTTCGACAACCCGGTGATTTTAAGTCACTGACTGCTTAAAGAGTCTTTCATTTATTGAATCTGGCATTCACCGTAAAATCTAGCCTCAAGCATTCAATTTTATGCTAGGTATTACGTATAATTAATTTATACATACATACATATGCGTTATTTCGTTACTTTTTAACAAAACAGTCCAGCTATATCACATAAGTCAGCATTGAAAGGCAGAGGAAACGAACAACCGTTAACTGGAACACATTTATAATCCCCGGTTAAAGAATTTTGCATAGGGACGTTTTCGCTTTCTCCTGGAAGGGTCGACACAAGGCGGGCGTAATGAATTAAATTAGGTCCCACTGATAACCTCTCCGCACAATCTCGGAGCCTTGGGACCAGACGAAGATTTGGATAGTTCTAGAAGTGTTTTCGACAACCCGGTGATTTTAAGTTACTGACTGCTTAAAGAGTCTTTCATTTATTGAATCTGGCATTCACCGTCAAATCTAGCCTCAAGCTATTTTTAATTATCTAAAGATTTTATTGTTTATTAGCTGTTTGCGCGAAGTATGTTACGCCTCAATTAGGTTTTTATTGTAATTGTTTGTAATTGTTTTAAAGGTGTAATAAAAATTTTATTGATATTTAAGGAAGTTTTTGAGATACTTAATCAAAGTGTTGTTTCACACGTAGGTACATTGCGAAAAAGTCTTGGACTTATGTATGAATGAGCTGATTTCGTTTCGTGATTTCAGAGTCGCTCGCGCTATAGTGAATATTGATCAGTTTGATGATCTAAATAAACTCATTAAATATCTAAATAATTTTTGTTATTATTAAAATTCATTATAATTGATTCAGCGGTTAAGGTATGAAAACGAACCGAGAGATAAAGATTTTTTCGTATTTACAATATTACCTTAGTAGAAATGTAAAGTTTAAAGAACTATTTAATGTAATGACAGGCAAACAAATATGTTTATTTAAACTAAGTATACATTTGATCCCTTTGAATGGGTATATATTTTCGATCAATCTCTGTAGAAAAAACGTAATGTTAAGTGTCAAAGGTAGCTTTTTAGGGTTCCGTAGCCAAATGGAACCCTTATAGATTCGTCATGTCTGTCTGTCTGTCCGTCCGTATGTCACAGCCACTTTTCTCCGAAATTATAAGAACTACACTGTTGAAACTTGGTAAGTAGATGTATTCTGTGAACCGCATTAAGATTTTCACACAAAAATAGGAAAAAACAATAAATTTTGGGGGTTCTCCATACATAGAACTGAAACCCAAAAACAATTTTTTCATCAAACCCATACGTGTAGTGTATCTATGGACAGGTCTTCAAAAATTATATTGAGGTTTCTAATATCTTTTTTTTCTAAACCGAATAGTTTGCGCGAGTGACACTTCCAAAGTGGTAAAATGTGTTCCCACCCCCCCTGTTACTTCTAAAATAAGCGAATGATAAAACTAAAAAAAATATATGATGTACATTACCATGTAAACTTCCACCGAAAATTGGTTTGAACGAGATGTAGTAAGTAGTTTTTTTAATACGTCATAAATCGTACGGAACCCTTCATGGGCGAGTCCGACTCGCACTTGGCCGGTTTTTTACTTCACGGAAAACAAATAATTCATTTTTCATTACTCACTTGGAATACGAGTATATAAAATCTCATGTAACAGTGTTTGTTATCGAACTCCTCCGAAACGGCTTCACAGATTTTAATGAAATTTTTTGTGTATATTTGGTAAGTCTGAGAATAGGTCTTAGGCTATTTTTTATACCTCTAGCTTTTTTTTTACAATTATTATGGCGAAACGTAGTTCGCGAGCACAGCTACTGTAAGATAAAATACATTATTTTTTTCTTTAGCTAATTCATGTTTTTATTTTTACTTTCCTTGTATTCGTAATTAAAAGCACAATGTTTACCTCGGGTTAAAGACATAACACCGTGTCGAGACGAAATAAGTTACTTTCACCCCTAGGGTAACAATGTACTATTATAATTAAGCACTAGGGTCACCTGCGCTGAGCAGAGCGGTGCCGGCATAGCCGTTCCGGCACAAAGTAAAATACCGCACTTTTAGTAAAATAACGACCGAATTCAAAATTGATATCACTGTCACTCGTTTTGAATTTGCTCTTTATCTTACTAAGAGTGCGATACACTTTGTGGTTCCGGTTTGAATTTTGTTCAGTGAAGAGTAACATTTGTTCTAATATCATTAGTTGGCGACGACATTAAGTTCCTTGTAAGGGTTGTAGATTTGTGAAACTTACAAGAACCACGTGTACTATTAGGCGACTGTAGTCACTTACCAGTAGGTGAACACCCTGCCCGTTTGCCAACTTTGTTGTGTAAAAAATCCCTTAACCTGTTGATAAGTTGTTGGTAGCTCATGTTGTTTTGGTACTTAAATTCTTTCCTTTCCATCATTGTAATATGACACTGTCATTGCTATATTTTTGGCTATTGCCGGCATTGAGTATTGATCTAGCTCCTCTAAGTTTGGCCCGGTGTCCACAACAGCCAAATATGTAGGTTGGCACAAGTCTTTATATCGAGATTTCCTTGTATGCAATAAGAGAGTTGCGATCGCTCTGTCTGCTTTACTAACTTTCTTGCAAAGATTCAAACTTTATCTTTGAATATTTAAATCTGCGAATAATTTAATTGAAAATCCTGGATATAAGTATATCGTATTGTGACTTTGAATCTTATTGCATTTTCTTATATTATTTGAAAATAGTTGGCATAACTCTAATAACAAAGAAAATTGTTATTAAAATGAATAATACCTATCGCAAACTGATCGCTAAGGCCCAGCGAAATTTTTGGGTTCCGAGTCTCAGTAGCTTTATCATAAAAATTTAGACATGCTACTGGTTAAAAGCACTGTGTATTATTTTACACAAGCCATTTGGTGACACTTTTGAACCGTTCTAATCTAAAAATTAATTCCCCCACTAGTGTCCCATATTTCATAAGCTCACCTAAATAATAATTATTTACACTAAAACAAAAACTTCTGATCTGATTGAACCTCAACATTTGACTTGGCTAATTTTCACGTTAGTACTTGTCGTCTTATATTTTATTTATAATCAACTCGTCTTTATGTTATACTTAAGTTTTTATATTGTATACTGTAGGGTTCTTTTCTTTTAAATATTTGATTTTCTAATAAAAAAACTAGCTAAGGCAACCCATAGTCATTACTCATTAGTGTAGTCTTAATGCTATCTAGACACTCTGAGACCGACCCACATGTTCCGGTTTCAATAAATTATGAGTTACCTATTTGCTCTGTGTTATTGCATTTTATATCTGTAAAAAATATATATATATATATATACTTTTGTAGGCGAAGTTGACAACTAACCACACCAAATCATAATATTTAACTTGGCTCTCAATTTCGCATTTAATTTTATGCTGGGGTCACAAAAAATTTATTAACAACAAAAATGATGCAAACCGTACAAAATCAAGTCCAACTTTCCACAAAATGTATGCCTACCTAAAGGAAATCGCCAGCAAAACCATAACAAAGAGTTACCAATTCCAGCATGTTTCTGTATCCGGTCGGGGACAAGCCCTTGCTAATGTCAAGTGGTCCGACGCCCGAGAGTTATGTGCATAACGCGTGCTCTGTGATTTATATCGTTTGAAATCCTACCCACATACATATGTATGATCACATACATTTTAACACACGGTTTTTGACCGCTATTGAAGAAGACTGTTCATTTTCACGATTTATGTGCACGTTTTTGTTTCGTTTCAGGTCCCCGGCCTCGGGTGATGACGTCGCGGCAGACGAAAAAACATGGTCCATACATATTTGGTTAATAGATTAAGTGTACCCAAAACTGTTGTGCATAAAATAAAAAAAATATGTAGATATCACTTTTAGATCTTACTTTTATGTATTAGAAGAGAAGAATACCCCGGGAAATCCAAACAAGCTTTGCTGAAACATATTTATAGACCTAATGAGTCATTGTAAAAATATGTTTCGAATCCGATCCCTCGATTTTATATGATATGATATGATATGATATATATATGATATATCAAAATATGATTAAAACCTATTGTATTTTGACAGTTCACCGCGATAAACCGCATATCGTGTTTTGGTGGTCGTGCTAGGAGGGCTGGGGACTTAGATAAGTGGCAATCGTTTCACAGCGAAACGATATCTAAATTCGTCATCGTCTCTGAGATAACAAAAACAAATTCCTAGTCAAAACGTAAGGATTAACGATCTCTGTGTCGAATTGTTCTTTCTGTAACATTACAACATATTGGTTATCTAAGTAAGTAAGTACCCAAAACGGAGAAATGGAAAAGAAATGTTAAAACAAATTATTAAAATTAATATTTTCATTTCATTTTAATTCAAAATGAATTTTTTTGAGTAGTATTTGAATGTTACGAAAAAACAATTCGCAAATTCATCGATTCGTTACGAATCAATTTGTCCACCAACTTACATATCGATGACTTTGATCGATTGGCCACGTAATTTAGCGATAGCATATTCCATACATTTTGTTCCTATCGAACTTCGTTATCATTTTTGAATTGTCACTTTGTCTAGGCCCCCTGATCACATACCAATATCGATAAACAAGTCCATTACCATCGCCATTAAAGCCTTTTTTCGGTGAATGGCAGATTCTGAACCTAAGGCCAATAAAATGTGCCTAATCCGGGTGACTGGCTCGTATAAAATGCATCTCAAGAATGAGATCAATCTTTAGAAGTGTTTTCGATAAGTGTTCCTTATAGTAAACATCAAAACTGCATCTTAAGATCTATCGATCACTTTACGATGCATATACGAGCTTAATAGTGTTAAGGCACGGTATCGCTTCTTTGTTGCTTGCTCTTACACTTATATGGGTTTCGTTAGCATTTCTATAAATCTCTTATAATTTATTTATTTGTATTGGTTTTGTATATACTTAGTTATGTATCTGCTCCCTCATCATAACTTCTTGACAAATAGACTCGTTAGAAGCGTCTTGCTCGTTATTTGACGTCACGTTGTATACAAAGTGGAGATGTAGATATACGACAAAAAAATTGTGTACACCTAATGGCTTCCACAGCCTGTGTAGAATAATCCTTTCTAGTTTTTGTTGGTTCCTAATGTTTAAGTCACGGGTACCGTTCTTACCCTTCGAGACAGGAAACATAAATGGTATGTTTATTGTGTTTCCATTTTTCATTATTTACTTAGTTTTTATTTGAAAATAAAGTAACCTTGTCATCCGATTAATAAAAGATATATTTTTATTAATTGGATGACAAGGTTACTTTTATAATTATTTCAAATTTGTTGTATCATTAATAAAATTGTCGTACCTATTGTCTTCTCCGTCTTGTATAGCGCTCTACAGAGCTCATGATTTTTTTCAATGTTGACGCATTTGGTATCAAAAAATCGGGTACCCTTACCAGCATATTTTAAAAATATACATTTATAGGTATTGTTAGCTATTGCCTATGGCTCAGCTTGCGTAAATTCAATAATTGGGAATATTTTCTCAAATCGCTTCTGAAATGTAGTTCAACAATTTTAAAAAAGAGAAATACTTTATCAGGTATCGTAAGCACCCAACATAATATCAATAAAAAAGTTAAAAAACTTTAGTCGACTACTGAAAAATCACGCTCTAAAAAGTATAAAAAAAGAAAATGCCTTGCAATATTTTGCATCATGACTTTTTATCCTTAGACAATAAACCTGTAACAACACGTCAACTATTATTTTGTTTGATGGGCAAAGATACCAAGTATGTTACTGTAATTTTATTAGGTAGCGATACCATTTTATTAGGTTGTTACCAGATTGTGTACCTACTTGATGATATCTGCAGCTGCCTTATTGATATCATTCTATTCTTTGGGTGGTGGCGCTGTCCTTAAGGATTCCGCCAACTTCAAGTATTCCGCTTAGATTTTGATGTCATTGAAATGAAGGAAATGAAAAAATTAAATTCTGAAAAACACTAGGCAGAGCGTTTGGCCTCTTAGAAATCCTTCAACCAATCAGCACCATTATCAAATCTAAGCACAATTGGGTTGAATTATACACAATTAGATGGAGACACTGCAGATGAAAGACAACTGCCGCTATCTATCAATAATTACTTCCGCCGCATTTAAGTCTGAAGTTTCTTCTTACCTGCATATTAATATCATCGCCAAAGAATATAATTGGCCATAGCATAGCTATTTTACTTTAAAACAAACTCCAAAGCGCTTAAATCCTTTAATAAGGTTCAATCACCAGCTAGATATGCAAATTTTAAGCAGAAGCAGTGTCGTAAAGCAATAATGAACTGAAATTACTTTTGAACTGAGTTTAATTAATTCCGTAAATCTATGAAATTGTTTTTGTCGTTGCTAGTGACTTATAATTAAACAAAAAGGTATAGGTACACAAGTATGTCGAGAACGGTTTCTTTCAGCAGTTTGCTTGCTGCACGTACCATTTTAAGCATTCCTAAATAAATATTTTTAAATTTTTTTATAGTAACAAATATTTACTGAAGGGAGACTCTGTACCATGGTCGTGTGCTTGGGTACCTCCGTCTTACCTATTTCTACCGCAAAGCAGCAGTGCTTGCATTGCTGTGTTCCGGTTTGAAGGGTAAGATATGGCACTGAAATTACTGGGTACCGTGACTTTACATTTTAAGTCACAAGTTGGCAATGCACACTGTGGCACTTGTGGGGGGCTGCAGTTTTACTGCGAATGTCACAGGAGCCACATGTATCATAGGTGACTGTTAACACTTACCATCAGGTGGGCAGTTTGCTTGTTTTGCCAAATTAGTAGCAATAAAAAAAATATCAGAGTTGTATCAAACAGTACAGATTAAAAAAGTAGTTTTAAACCCCTAAAAATGAATGGCTATATTGAATTAAGGGTAACGTTGCTGAGTTCATAGTAATTTACTCTTCAAGCCCTCTCATCTATATTTTTAGGGCTCCGTAGTAAACAAGGAACCCTTATAGTTTCGCCATGTCTGTCTGTCTGTCCGCGGTTTTAATCAGAGACTATTAGTACTAGAAAGCTGTAATTTGGTATGGGTATGCATATTAAAATCTTGCCAAAAAAGTGGTGGAAAAAAATATGAAAATAATATCTTTTTAGGGTACCTAGCTCTCATACAAGTAAAGTGGGAGTATTTTTTTTTTCTCGTCTAACCCATCGTGTGGGGTATTGTTGAATAGGCCTTTACAAAATAATGTAAGGTTCAGAACACCATTTTTCGATTTAGGGATCCGTTTCTGAAATATTTGGTTATAAAATGCAAATTTTTCTTAGAGGTAAATGTCCCCCCTCTATCTGCTAAACGATTATATATGGGCACGTCAAAAATATTACAACAGTAGTATATATAACGAAGTTTAAAAGAAAACTATTAGAGTTGAGTACTAAGTACAAACTAAAAAGTTATAGACGACCAAGTTATAAAATGTACTCGGAAAAGTAAAATTTCATTGAAAATTAGTACTGAATATAAATTTACGAACCACGTGAAGTTAAGGAAATATAAAATCACTAGCTGCCCGCCGCGGTCCCGCACAGGTATACTAAAAAACCTATTGATAATACAACAGTTTAAGAAACCATAGATTTGGAGTGGTAGTCCCTTTCTTCTCCGAATATCGATCGTCCGTAAATCATAATCCCGCTTGCTATAATCATCACTTTCCATAATGTTCGGGTATACAAAATTGTATATTACCTAATCGTCTTTAGTTCTAATGCTTTTGTGTCATAATATCGGATGCTATAATAATAAGATATCCTTATTTTACTTGCTATAAAGTCACATGTCCTAAGTGTTATATTGTATAATATTGTTAGTCCGAATGATGCTTTATAATAATTTTGTTAGTCCTACAACATGTTTAAAAGTTGATTTATCTTGGTATGTTATTGTTGAAGATATTGTATCTCTATGCATCGTCTCGTCTATTCGGTGGTCAGAATGAAGTAATATTTGACTTAGGCATTGTTGTCAATTAATTATATTATTGTATGTCAATATATAAAATAGTGAGAATTATATGCACATTGTTTAAATTTTACTCATTTTAGTCCTCCTTTTACAACAGGTTATGGGCCCAGCCCCCCAGTTTCGTTGTGACTAAATTTTTAGGAGTTTTGTAAAGTTTGAGTGCAGAAAAATTTCGATCTCTATCAAAATGCAGAAAAATGAGAGTATTGGTATTGCGAAGTTGTCAGGACAGGTCAACTATGGGACCTGGGCGTTCGCAACGCAGATATACCTCATAGATCAAGATTTATGGGATTGCATTAATGCTTCGTTTGCTCTAGACACTGAAAAGGCGAAAAAGCGAGATGCCAAGGCAAGAGCAAAAATTTGTTTGTTGGTTGCGGAAAATGTGTACCCCCTTATTGCCGAAGCTAAGACAGCATGGGAGACGTGGCTTGCTTTACAGAAAGCATACGCCGACTCTGGTTTGATGCGGCGGTTAGCTTTACTGAGAAAGTTGTTCGGGCTTAAGTTAGTGAATTTCCCAAGTATGGAAGCTTATGTCACTGAAGTCCAAGCTACACAACAAGCGCTACAGTCTATTCAGTCTGCATTAGATGATGAGTTTATTGGAATCATAATGTTGGCGGGACTGACGGACAAATATAATCCGTTAGTGATGGCAATTGAACATTCTAGTACAAATATAACATCACATTAGTTATATCAGCTTTATTGAAGGAGGGACAACGTCACCAGATATCGGAAGATACCAGTGAAAAAGATGATACAGCTCTGGTTTCGAACACCACCAACAAGAATAGAGAAGGAAGAGATCGACAACGCAGAGACAGAGAGATTATCTGCTATCAGTGTAAGAAGAAAGGTCACTTCAAGTGGCAATGCAAACAGATGAAAGCTAAGCAAGGAAATCAGGGAAATTTTTCTATGATAGCTGAAGCTGATGGTAAAGCTAGTAAAGAGATTATTAGTTCTGATTTTTTAACGTTCTTATCAGTTACAGATGGAAGTGGTAGCTGGGTGATTGATTCGGGTGCTACGTCCCACATGACACCTAACAAATCTATGCTATGTCCGGTGAAGTCTTATTCGAAGTCCATTATATGTGCGAATAATGACAAAATTATTGCGACAGCTCAAGGTACACTAGGACTTAAGGTACGTCATGAGGGCCATACCACCAATTTAAAGATGAATGATGTATTAGTTATTCCGGAATTAATCACGAACTTAATGTCAGTTAGTAAGTTTGCAGACGATGGTAAGGTAATAGTTTTTAATAAAAATTGCTGTAAAATATATGACAATGTAGATGTGAAGGGCACTCCTTTGTTAGCAGCACCACGTAAAAATGGACTTTATATTTTAGGTTCAGAAAGTAGTAAGGCGACAATTTTCTTAGGGTGTCAATGTGATGATTTTGACTTGTGGCACCGTAGATTGGGTCACTTATCTCCTAGTCAGATGAAAATTTTGAGGAAGATTGTCAAAGGTATAAACTACGTGAGAGACGACAAGGACCCTTGTGACGCTTGTAGTCAAGGCAAGCAGTGTGTACAAAGATTTCGAATGAGTTTCATAGCCCAGAGAATACAGACGTTGAAGACATGATGGAGCCGGAGACAGAAATAGAGAGAAGGTATCCTCTGAGAAACAGAGTTCCTAGAACGGATCCATGTATGATTTATAATTTTCACGTTTCGGGAGAAACTGATCCTTTGTCAGTGAAGGATGCGATGGAGCGTTCAGATAAAGGTCTCTGGAACAAAGCTATGCAAGAAGAGTATGATTCCCTGATAGAAAATTGTACATGGGATTTGGTTGATAGGCCTAGAAATGCTAATGTGGTCAAATGTAAATGGCTTTTCAAACTGAAAATGCACACTGATGGAACTGTACAGCGGCATAAAGCCAGGCTTGTGGCAAAAGGCTACTCGCAGAAGTTTGGGGAAGACTATATTGAGATATTTGCCCCGGTTGTAAAGTTGTCCTCTATTAGGTTACTACTGGGTTTACCAGCAGAGCTTGGGTTGAAGGTGCATCATATAGATATTACTACAGCATTTCTCAACGGCCATCTTGAAGAAAACCTGTACATGGAACAGATGTTTTGTGAAACATGGCAATGAAATGAAGGTATGTAAGCTAAAGAAGGCGATTTGTGGCCTGAAGCAAGCAGATGCTGGAATGTCAAGGTACACAAGCACATCCTGAAGATAGGATTTAGAAGATCGAATTATGATTCTTGTGTGTACTTGAAGAGAGATAAGGATAAATTTCTAGCAATTGCATTGTACGTTGATGATTTTTACATATTTGGCAGTTCTGTGGGGGAAATATATACTGTCAAGGAAGAAATTGCGAAGGCTTTTAAGATCAAAGGCTTGGGTGAAGCAAGATATTGTTTGGAAATGCAAGTAGTTCAAGAGAAGAATCAGATCAGCTTGAATCAGACGAATTATATTAAGAAGATCCTGCACAAATATGGCATGAATGAAAGCAAGCCTGTAGGAACACCAATGGAAGTAAATTTAAGCCTTGAGAAGGGAAATAAGAATGATAATCCTGAATATCAACAAATAAAAGGTTCGTTGATGTATTTATCCTGTGGCATAAGACCGGATTTAACATTCGCCATAAGTTTTTTAAGTCAATTCAATAGTTGCTGGGACAATGAACGTATTATGTCAGCACTGAAACGAGTACTCAGGTATTTAAAAGGGACTCTTGATTATAAACTTGTTTTCAAAAAGACCGGGAATCCATTAACTGCATTCGCAGATGCCGATTGGGGTAGCAACACTGATGGTCATTCTTTTACGGGATATGTCCTAGTTTTAGGTGGTGCTGCAGTTTCCTGGCAGACACGTAAACAGCGATGTGTGGCGCTCAGTACTGCTGAAGCAGAGTACATTGCTATTTGCGAGGCTGGTAAAGAAGTAGTTTGCGTGAAAGGTCTTTTGGGTGAATTGACTGGTGTGAATGAGACGATTGATGTTTTTAGCGATAATCAGAGTGCTAGTAAATTAGTTTATAGTCCTTCAGTAGGTAGGAGGTCTAAGCACATTAATATTAAGTATCATTATATCAGAGAGTTGGCAGAATCTGGTGAGATTTCTATTAAGTATTGTAATACTAGTTTAATGCCAGCCGATGCGCTGACTAAAGGGCTTTCCAAGGCCAAGTATGTTTTCTGCTCAAGACGCATTGGGATTTAGTGGGGGTGTTGAAGATATTGTATCTCTATGCGTCGTCTATTCTGTGGTCTATGTCAGAATGAAGTAATATTTGACTTAGGCATTGTTGTCAATTAATTATATTATTGTATGTCAATATATAAAATAGTGAGAATGATATGCACATTGTTTAAATTTTACTCCTTTTAGTCCTCCTTTTACAACAGTTATCAATATCATAAAGCTTAGACTTACTATCAATAATAACAAATTGAATTAAAATGTTGTCTTATGAACCTTAACAACCGTTACGTTTTCAAATTCAGTGACAGAAATATATCGCTGTAAACCCGACACCACGTAGTCTTGTCTGCCCTACCCCTAGTTAGTTAGTTAGTTTGGCTGGGCTCTTTCGCACTTAGCCTCATGATTGGGCCATTGTGCGTCCTAACGTTACGTCAGCCGCCATCCTACTCCATCCATCCCAGTTCCTCCCAGAATGCCAGCAGCCTCTGTGGGCTACTACATGCTTCCGGCATGGATCTGAGGAAGGGAGAAGTCTCGCCCGTTGATCGGCCACACTTGTGCATTCCATAAGGACGTGCTGTGGCGTTTCCTCTGCCTCCATGTATCCTCTGCATAGAGGGATGTCTGTCACCCCTATTGTGAATAGGTGTTTGTTTAGGAGACAATGTCCGGTTATAGTAGCTATAACTTTTCGGATTTTGTCTCTCCTTAGTCTGATGAGGAAACGGGCAAGCTTTTTGAATGGTACCGAGATTGCGTCTTTTGTTCGCTTGCATCCCTCATTGGCTCTCCACTCTGTTAGATGTTCCTAAGGAAACTAAACGAAAGAGGCTACACTACTATTAGATATGCAGATGACCTGGCAATACTGATAAATGGGACTGCAGAAAACATACTGTGTAAAGAAAAGCGCGCAGCCCTGGTATTAGTTGAACAATGGTGTGACGAACATCAATTGTCAGTAAATCCAAATAAAACAGAACTTATACTTTTCACCAACAAAAGGAAGTTACCAGAACTACAGCTACCAAAATTATTTAACACCAAACTCTCCCTGTCAACACAAGTAAAATATCTGGGCATTATCTTCGATACTAAATTAAACTGGGCGAGTCACATGGAAACAATAAAAAAGAAGGCATGCTTAGCATTTAACCAATGCAGGAGACTCGTTGGTAAGAAATGGGGTCTCAATCCAAAAATCACACTTTGGCTATACACTGCAGTTATAAGACCCTCTATAACCTATGGATCAGTGGTTTGGTGGCCCAGAACCCAACTGACCACAGCAAAAGCCAAGCTCCAGAGTCTGCAACGCTGCCCTACCCCTAGTGTTATTTAAACCCGCGTAGGCGCGGAGGGGCGAGGCGGCCCGCGAGCTGAGGAGCAGGTGGTTTAAGCGTACGCCGCCGCGGCTGAGGCTGGCTGGCTCAGCCGGCCAGCAAGCCGAAGCTGCATGCTTGCTTGCATGCTGCATGCTTGCTTGCATGACATCAAGTGACTGTTTTTAAACGTGCATGGATTTGGTAATACATAATTATAATGAATGAACTTTATATTTGTGGTATTTCGATTTTAGGGCACGTTATATTATGAGATATTACGTTAGGACTTATGACTATTATAGAAAAGGTTTTTAGGAATTTTAAATATTATAGATTGTGATATTTATAGCAAAAAAAATTTGGTCATATTATATTTAGAGATTTCGGTTTTCGGGCAAGTGATATTATGAGAAATTAAGTGAGGGGTGCTTATCATTCGGACATATGATGATTATGTCAAAAAACATTATGACACGTTCGATTATGGATAAAAAAATTATGAGACAAAATAGAGAATCATTTGGAGTAGCCTGAATGTCAATCTGTCAAGGTCGTCACTTTTAGAAGAATCTGAAGATTAGATTAGATTAGATTTGAATGCTCTAAGCTTTTAGGTAAACATATTTTAAATTCATTATTTTTTTCTTTTATACAAACCTTGTCCTAACAATAACGAATACATAAAACCAAGCATCATCCAATTTGGTGCAGTCGTTCGAAAGTTATGGGCGTACATACATTTCGAAGATCCATTTTTATTATATAAATATATAAAGATATATAGAAGAAGATTGCAGCTTTAATAATAATAATAATGCATAATTTAATAGCAACGTGTTTTGAGGTGTGAGTGTGAACCCAAAGTTGGCATTTACAACTACGGAACCCTACACTGCGCGTGGCCCGACACGCACTTGGCCGGTTCCGTAGCCAAATGGCAAAAAACGGAACCCTTATGGATTCGTCATGTCTGTCTGTCTGTCCGTCCGTCACAGCCATTTTTTTTTCCGAAACTATAAGAACTATACCTACTGTTGAAACTTGGTAAGTAGATGTATTCTGTGAAACGCATTAAGATTTACACACAAAAATAGAAAAAAAAACAATAAATTTTGCGGGTTCCCCATACTTAGAACTGAAACTCAAAAATATTTTTTCATCAAACCCATACGTGTGGGGTATCTATGGATAGGTAGGTCTTCAAAAATGATATTGAGGTTTCTAATATCATTTTTTTCTAAACTGAATAGTTTGCGCGAGAGATATTCCAAAGTGGTAAATGTGTGTCCCCACCCTGTAACTTCCAAAATAAGAGAATGATAAAACTAAAAAAAATATATGATGTACATTACCATGTAAACTTCCACCTAAAATTAGTTTGAACGAGATCTGGTAAGTAGTTTTTTTAATACGTCATAAATCGTAAACCGCAATTACTTGCTGCTACGAAACCCTTCATGGGCGAGTCCGAATCGCACTTATTGACCGGTTTTTTAACTATATAAAATAGTCCAGTCAACAAGGACATTCGTTGGATGGAGACATCCAACAAATTCTCCCGTCTATGAAATTTGGCATGTGGTGATGATACCTAATACAGATGACAGATGTACAATAATCCAACAAAAATTATAATGGGAAGTTAGGTATTTTTACCTAAACATGAAAAAGGCTAATAGCTCTCTGTGGATATTTCCTCAGTTTGAAATTATTCTTGTATACGTACGTATGTACTAGTTAGAACAAGTATGTAAAGTAATCCAACATTTTTCGATTTGGGTGATGCACTAAATTGAACTTTTAACATTTTGGGCAATAACTTCTATTGAAAAATTGCTCTGCTAATTTTTATTTTTTAATATGATCTTATTTCCCTAAATACATAGGTTTGTTAAGTAATCCAATAAATTTTCCCTTTTAAACATATTTTTTTGATTTTTGCTTAATAACGTGATGTGAAAAATTACTCCGTCCATTTTTATAACTTTGTAGGTTATAATAATATGATTTAATACTAAAACAGAATTATCAATAATCCAACAAATTTTCGAACGTTCATATATTTTTATGCCGATGCCGATTTATATTTGTAAGTACCTTATGCATCACGCAATTTGTGCGTAGTTGATCTTCACGTGACCGCTCGGAGTTACTTTTACCATAAGAATAACTAATAATACGAGTATAGAAGCGAATCTCCTTTGTGGGTGCGCCAAATGCCGCTATTTGCATACCTACAGCGCCCTTCCCCCTGTAACGCCCCGCAGTAGTCTGCGGACGCCGCTAGGGTCACCACATGGACGTATGGTTACCACTACAATATTTTTTATATAGGTACCTCTATATTTTACATTAAATGAGAAACTGAGCATACACCGAGTCTTATTGATTTTGTACTTCAAGTGTAGCGAGCGAGCGACTATCTTTAGCAATAATACGCACATTTTTATTTTTTTTGATTCCGTAGTTATAAGAACCTGCCTATTTTTGATTTTCTTTATCTTCGGGCAAATTGTAAAACTTTAAATTTGGGGTTATTGTGGTATGTTTTTGCACCCATAAACGCAACAATAAGTCGGCATCGCGGCGATTAGGTAGATAGCGGCGCGCGGGAAGGAGTCACGTGTAGTGATGTGCCGTTCCCGGGAACTTTGGAAACTTTGGGAATATTCCCGTAAACGTGCCCGGCAATATTCCCAAAACTGGAAATTTTGGGGAATTTTGGGGATAATGTACTTTAGTGTTGTTTTATTATATGCTAGCCAATTAATTAGGTAAATTTGCGTACTATCGTGGTTATTCCGATAGTTGATTATACATATAAGTTGAAAATTTCCGAAGTTTCCAATATTTACGGGAATATTTCCTGTAAATTTTCAATCTTCCCGTAAATATTCCCATAGTAAAAAAAACACAAAGCATCAGATATTATTTTTTATTAAAAAAAATTAATCACAAGTTTCTTAACACAATTTTACAATCAGATTCTGAGAGTTACAAACTTTTTAATAAAATTAACAATTCTAATAAAGTACGGAATCAACATCTCTTATATTTGTTTAAAATTAACAAGTATCTATCATTAAAGACTGAATATACTCGTATAATCAGCACCATTGAAAAATTGCACTAGTAATAAACCCAATGACAAAAATAAAATAACAATATCTTAACTTTTTTAAAAATCAACAAGTTTTCATCTATTACAAATTCACGCACTGACAAAAATAAAATAAAGAGATTTTAACTTTTTTTAAAATCAACAAGTTCCTATCACTCATTACAAATTCACCCACCGAACAAAAAAACAATATTTAAACTTTTTAAAAAATCAACAAGTTTTTATCTATTACAAATTCACCCAAGACAAAAATTAAATAACAATATTTTAACTTTTTTAAAAATCAATAAGTTTTTACCTATTACAAATTAACCCACTGGCAATATGACAAGATTTTAACTTTGGTGAAAAATCAACACCTGTCGTAAAGAGAGAAGGATCAAGTTTAAAATTGATTAAAATTATTATAATGTATAATCATCATCATTGGCAAGGAATCATAGCTATGACAAATTTACATTAAAACTAATATTCAAAATATAAAATTATAATTAATGTTATTCTGAATCAGATGGAAAAGTATTACTTATTAGCCGACCGCGTCTAATTACTTCATCTTCCAAGGAATAGGATTCGTCATTATCTGACAATGCGATATCAGAAAATTCGTCACCGGAGTTTGAAGCTGAGCTAGAACTAATGTTATCTTCTATATTTGACACTGAGAGAGCACTTTCTCCTACACTATTAGATGTATTTCTATTCATCACCTTCCAGTTGTGGGCAATAAAAGTTATTTTCCCAGCTCTGCTGGTCTTAAGTCGATTTCTTTTCATAGTTTGTATATTTGAAAATGTGGAAAACGACCTTTCTACTGCTGCTGAAGTAGCAGGGAGGGATAGAATTTTTAGAGCCGTTTGTCCTAGAACTGTTTTTGAAAATAGCGACTCCCACCAAGCTAAAGGTTCAACATTTGATGCCATTTTCCACACAAAATCTTTGCCCCAATTCCCATTTCTGCATTTGTAATGAGATAAATCTTCCAATAGTTGGTTTTGTTTAGCAGGTTCTGTCAAATTAAAGATGACTTCGCTCCCATCAATGTTTTCTTCAGGAGTGAGATGTGTCCCCCGACTTCGTGGATCTAGAATAGATGCAGCAAAGTGTATTGGCTTCAGACCGTTACTTTTTCTTTCTTGAAACTTTACCACCAGATCACTCATATCATCATCCAAGTAAAGTCTCGTTTTCGAATCACCTAGTAGATCGTCCAATTCTTTGAATGCCGAGTGAACTAAGTGAACTGTGCAGTAATCTCCTTCTAGACGTACGATCCATTTAACTATAGGTGTAATGATTTTTTCAATATTTTCCATTTCTTCCCAAGTAGTTTCATCCAAAAGTTTTGTCCTATGTTTTGATAGAGATTGATGATTCACATTAATTACTAAGTTTTGTAATATAATTTTGCACTTGTAAAATTTCTGAAGAGTCTGCAAGTAGCTACCCCATCTTGTCTTGACAGGTAAACTAAGAGATATGTTCATTGATTTTTCTTCAACAAGTTTTTTGAATTCAGCATTGAGAATATGTGAACTCTTAACGGTCTTGATAATATCTACTATGAAAACGAATAAATTTCGTATCTTTGAGATTTTCAAAATGTCGTTAATCATTAAATGAAACGTGTGGGCCAAACATCCAAACCAGAAGATATGATCGTATTTTTCTTTCAGTAATCGTCCACATTTGAGCATATTGGCGGCGTTATCAGTTATAATACCGAAAAACTTTTCTGCACCAAAGTCTTCTAATATTTTTGATATCTCTTCAAACAAATACTCTGCCGTGTGTCTCATATTTTTCGTTTCAACGAACTTCAAAAAATACGGTTTCGGCCCGTATAACACAACATTCAAAATGGATTCATTTCTGAGGTTTGACCACCCATCAATAGCCAAATGTAGAATATGGCTTTCTCTTATTTTCTCAATTATGTTGGAATATACTTCTGCGTATTCTTGTTCCAATAACGTAGATGACAAAACTTTTCTAGAGGGTGGATTAAATGCAGGGTTAAGCAGTTTCAATGCTTCTATCCAGAGTGGGTGATGTAATAAAGAGAGTGGGCACCCACTCACGTAAATGGCTCTTGCAATAGCCCGATGTTTCTTCATCTAGAAAAAATAAAGAAAATACATTAAAATTATTCACGAAGCACTTGTTGTATTTTTATGGATAAAGACAAACTTTTTCATTTCGCCACAGGAATGACAAAATAAAAAATGCACCAAATAAGAAAGAGGTAATGAATAAAATAATGGAAAAAAAGAAAAAATATTGAGTGCACATATATTACGTTTAAGTTGAAAAAATCTTAAAATACTATAAATCGAAATGATCATGATCACGACTCAGCCGATACGAATTATTTAACGTAGGAAGAGTATATAACCTCTATAATGATAATGGATTAACTTACCTCATCGTATTCCACTATTTCGATTTCACGTAATGCATTTGAAGCCGATGAGCTAGCCTGAGGTTCACAAGCAGGCGTGGTATTTTTTCGCGGCAGATCTTTATTCATTGAGTTTTTGACACTATCAGGACACTTGTCACATTTTTTTAAATGAAGAACAAATTTTGTTGCATTTTTATACTTGTAAACAGTTTTACAAAATAAACACAAATATCGTGTCTGTTTATTAACAGTGTTTATTAAAAAGTGCTCGAAAACTTTACTCTTTGGTCTCATCGTGACACACGTCTTATGCACTTGATACATAAAGCGAAACTTCGCGCGGGCAGACATGCTGCTTGTTTTACAAGGGGTGGGGGCGATCGCTATGCCGCGGCACAAGCTAGTGCAGGTACAAACATGTAACGACATGTTTAGTTGGGGTTATAGGAATATAAATATCGCGTAATGTATAGTTGCACATGTGTAATTATACAGTATATACGAAAAATGTATTAAATACGTATTTGGAAACTTTGGGAATACTTACGGGAATATTGGGAATATTCCTGTAAATTTACAATGGGAAAGTTCCCGTAAATTTTCAATATTTCCAGCGGCACATCACTAGTCACGTGCGTGCGGGATGCGGTGCGGTGCGGTGCGCGCCTTGACTGGCGATTCCGTTCAACGGAAATCAAACGGTAGGTAAATAACGTGGCCTTGAGCGCTCGACGGCCGGGAGTTTCGCTTCTATACTCGTATTATTAGTTATTCTTATGCTTTTACTTCGTTTTGCACCACATTATAAGAATTAATAATAATACTTACAAAACTAACTCTAATACGAGTAAAGAAACATTGTAAAAACAAAATGTTATTTTAATGCTCTTGTAAGGGGAAATGAAACTTTAAATTAAATTAAGCCCATCAATTTTTCCGCAAATTTTCCAAGAGTTCCGTACCTACCTCGAAAGAAAAAAACGGAACCCATATAGGATCACTTTGTTGTCCGTTTTTCTCTTCTTCTCAGTCCTTTTTCTCGGGAACGCGTAAAGATATCAAACAGAAATTTATACAAAACATTCGGTCTCTTTCAGATGTGAAAAATCATAATTGTAAGTCAAGGAGGTCAAAAGATATGACCATTTATGTTGCATATTTTCGCAAATTTTGCGATTTCATAAGGGAATCAAAACTATAGGGTACTTCCCGTTCACTTAGAATACTGAAATTTTCCAAGAAGCAAGGTCTTATATCACACGTTGAGGAAAAAATACTGAAAACCGTAAATATGTACATACTCATAGTTAGGAACGTATCGACGGCGAAGTGCCAATAACACCTAACTGTTAAATCCAAAAGTTTACACAAATTGAAAAAAACGTTTAATTTTTTTATAAGTTTATATTTTGATACTAAATTAATTTATTCGGAATAAGAATAATGTGTGCTATATATATTATGCTATATTCATATATTTTATGATAGTATAGTATGTATTCGGTTAGATAGGAGGTATTTACTTTGTACTTTTCCTTTTTATGTGATAATGTTATGATGTTTAGGAGGTAATGGAATTAACAAAAACCGGTATTTAGAATCAAAACCTTTAATTATTTTATTAAAAACATACAAACAATGTAACTGAGCACTAAGAACTTTGATTACAGAAATAACAATTGCACAAAATAATCATCCTAGCCATTTTAAAGCATTCCCATGGCTTGAACGAAACTATTCAAGAGAAAATAAAACGGTCATCAACAAACAATCTAATTAGATAGAAAAACATTAATCACCTTAAACAGAAGAAGTATTGTCAAGTGAATTAATTATTTAATCAAATAAACACAATGTAACCGAGCAATTAGAATTATTTACTAACAGAAAGAACAATTGAACAATAGTAATCATCCTAGTAATTTAAAGTTATTCCTATGGCTGAATATTAATATTGAACGAAACTATGCAGAGGAAAATAAAAACATCAAAAAGCAATCAAATCAGAAAAAAGAACATTATTTTGCCACATTTAATCACCTTAATTAGTACTGAATATACCCTAAATTTACGAACCACGTGAAGTTAAGGAAATATAAAATCATTGCAGCTTTAATAATAATAATGCCTAATTTAATAGCAACGTGTTTTGAGGTGTGCGTGTGAACTCAAAGTTGACATTTGCAACTACGGAACCCTACACTGCGCGTTGCCCGACACGCACTTGGCCGGTTTTTTTTATTATATCATAGAAAGGAGTTGCATTCCGCGGGTCCGAAAACTTGTTCCCAGTTGTGTAAAAAAAAGTTTTGAATGGCTGAAGACAGATTTTTACTCTGTTTTCGCCGACATAATCTTTGCTGGGCTATGGCATATCCTTGGGACGGCCTGGTCAGCTTTCAGCCTCTTGTTGAATCGTAAAGAGATCCCCCGCCTTAAAAAAAGGCCCATAGGCGTAGGTATAACTTTTCGATAGAGGGGATAGATTAAGACATCAATTTGCCTAGTGCTATTAATTGATTGATTGAGTGATTGGACCATGTCCGATATGGATAGTGTGCAGATGAAGGTTGGGGGAGGGGGCACGTTTGGTCACGTGGCTGTCGAATGTCGGGGGGACAGCGCCCCGTCGAAAATGAGATGACGCGGGGAGATCTCGGCCCGCCTATAGGGACATTCCTAACGGGAAATCAGGATTGTTGGAGGCGGATCTCCTGCTACCGCGGGCTGGTTGAAGGAAAGGGTCAAGTTATAGACGCTTCATGGTCACGGACTTGGAAATAAAGACTGAGGCGGAAGAGGTTGTAATGGCGCTGTAGGCTCCCAAAGTCGCTCGGATTGAAAGGGGCAGAGAAGGGCTAGTGAATGGTGTCGGGATTAGGAGCCGATGGTTATAGAGACCCCCGAAAAATGGGAAAAGGCAAGGAGCCTGGTTCACCCGGGGCTTCAAAGTAGGCCCTAACGTAGGATGTGGTATAGATGCTGCCAAGCCCAAAGTTGGCAGAAGCATAAATCTTGGCAAATATGCCACTATTTTCCTGGCGGAAGTTTATGCTATAGTTGAATGTGTACAAGCCAACCGCCAGCGAAACTACGTTAACCAAAATATTTAAAGTTCCCATCTATAGACGGACGCACAGCCGTAACCGCTAATGATAGAAACGTGAAATTTGGACAGTTGTTTTAATTCAAAATGCGGACGTACAATAAGAAGGGATTTTAAAAAATTTTAACCCTTAAGGGATGAAATGGGGGTTGCAAGTTTGTATGGAAAAATCTTTAAATTAGCAATGATTTTGATAAAACTTGAGATTCATGCTCTTAAAAAATTTCATTGAACACGTGTTTCATGGTTTATTGGAATTCACCCCCTTATGGTGCAAAATAAGGATTGAAAGTTTCTATGGAAAATATTTAAAATCTGCTCCAATTTCTATGAAATTTATTATCCGAGCTCCTAAATATAAATAACAGACTTCTATATAATAAGCTACAAAATTATTTTTCTTACGGGAAAATATAAAATTCCCACGGGAAAACAATAATAACGCGGGCGAAGCCGCGAGCGGAAAGTTAGTAGTAATATACTCAGACAGCCAGGCAGCTCTACTAGCAATGAACGGCAACGTTCTAAAATCGAAGCTGGTAATAATACCCTAGACAAATGCCACACGCAAACACTTCTCCGGAAGTCCCGCCAGCATGATAATGGCGAGAAACTCGTCGTCCACTGCAGCTCCAATGCCCTGAAGCTCTTGTTGAGTAGCTAACATTTTGTTGACATACTCTTGAATGCTACTATTATATCTGATCGTTAGCAACTTCTTGATAAGGCCTAGTCTCCTTGTCAAACCGCTGTCAGCATACGCCTTTTTGAGGCAGTTGAAGGTCTCGTAAGCAGTTTTAGCTGACCTGATGACGGGATATACAGACTCGTCGCAGGCGAGGCAAATCTTAGCACGGGCTTTGGCGTCTTTCCGCTTGATGATGGGATTGGTGAGATCGACCGGTGAGCAGACGACATCCCATAAATCGAGGTCGGTGAGAAGACACTCGATACTGAATGCCCATGTACTAAAATTAATGCCTTTGAGCTTGGAAATACTCACTGCGCCTAGCGATGTCACATGTGAATCTTGAGACGTCTGGTCCAATTTTTGTGCCGACAATTTCGCCGATGGTGAATTATTGTTCTCCATAGCACGTTAATAGCACGCCCATAACCACTTATAATAAAAGAGTTTTTGGTAAACGCAGTAGTATATTTTGGTATCGTTTACATCAGAGAAGAGAGTGACAGAAGAATAAACATTCTATATAAAAAATTTGAATGTAAATATTACTTGTCATAAAACGGCCAGGGTGTGTCTATTGTAAAACATAGAGTAATAACAACTACCATGGGCCATCTATTCGTTCCTAGAGTATCGTCGCACATTTTGGAGGTAGGAGTTGTGTTCCATCTTGTCCGTCCATCCCTTTCGATGTAAAACTCTCTGGGCCTTTGACAATCTTCCACTTCTTCGTCAGCTTCTTCTTTATCACCCTCTTGCGGCATCGTATGTTTTTTCCTATCTCTCAACAAAATCTTCCACATTACTGTCATTTTCGTCATCATAATCAGAGTCAGAACATTTTTCCTCGGACAGTCGTTTGATTTGCTCTTCGCCCAATTTTGATGTAAATTCTAACTTATAATGAATAAAATTTGTCAAAATACACATCAACGCATAACAAATCACTCAAAAAAACACTTAGCAAGTGATAATGTATAAATTTTATACTTACACCAAAAGTTACGCCTATACTCACGTCGGTCTCACGGACCAACTGGCGCCAAATACACCCACACGTGCATCATGCACAAATGCACGTTGTGCACTAAAATGATGCTAATAACAAATCCGGCCACTAGCAAAAACCTCAACTCGCCAGCGTTTGTGAGAAAAGAAATAAGTTGAAAAAAGTGTTTCGTCGGTCTCACAGACCAATGCGCGGGTATTCCTCATCTAGCTCTTTTGCACATCTCCATTTTCTTTCATCATATCTGCTATCCTTTCCAAGTTTTCTTTACACTGTCTTCCACACACACTTTGTTTTCTTTCTTCTCCCATTGTATCAATTTTTCTATCTTCTTTTCCTGCTCTTCAATTGTTTCTCTTAGTCCGTGCTCCACCCCTTTGGCTTCCTGGGTTTGTTTGTTTAACGCCAGGGCTCTCTCTCGCTCAGATTCCTTGACAAGCTGAAAGAGCGTGTCAATCGCCTTCAAGACTCCCTCTTTAATTTCCGTCTTTAGGTTCTTTGATTCCCCTAAGTATTTCTTCCCCGACAGGAGCGAGTTTTTTGCCTCCTTAAGGCGGTCTGGGGCTTCTGTGTAGCTCAGAGTCTGAGTTAATCTTCTTTCTTTCTGTTCCGTTCCTTGTAGTTTACTTACTTTACTTTCAGGTTTTTCGGTTGAAGGTCGACGCGTAGGGGCCACTGGGGTGTGCACTGTCGCCATTGGTGTAGTGGCGGGTGTATAGAGCCCTCGACAAGCGTAAGTACTAGACCGTTTTATTTATATTTAAGTATTTTGTATGTTTGTGTGTGTGTATATGGGTTGTATGTGTGTCTGGAGTATTGGTTTGTATGCGTGTATATGTATCTTACAATATATATACTGTATATATGTTGTATGTATTTATATATATGTGTTGCGTGTGTGTAAGCGGTGGGTTTTTACTGCCGTGGATAGCGCCTACTTGATCACCAAGTTGGCGCAATTTGTACGCCCGGAGGTATGTGGTAGCTCTATGTATAGAGTTGTACACTACCTCGGGGTTCCCGCAGGCAGGGTCCCTGGCCTGCTGCGTGTGTATGTATGTATGTGTGTATGTGGGTGTGTATGTATGTGTGTATGTGGGTGTGTATGTATGTGTGCGCAAGTGGTAATTTAATGCTGCGAGTGGTGCCCACTTGAACAACAAGTGGGCACAACTTCTCTCCCGAAATATGTGGTGGCTCTATGTATAGAGCCTTGCACTATTTCGGGGCTCTCGCGTGCGATCGCTCCTCTGCTGTGTATATGTCGATGTGTGAGTGTAATGAGTAGTATGTATGTATGTGAGTAATGTAGAGGTGTATCTTGTAAGTGTATGTCCTGTTTGTGTGTGAGTAGTGTGTATGTATTACCTGAGATTGTGTATAAAGATAATTCCGAGATGAGCAAGAGGAGAAAGACAAAAGAAGAAAAGCTGAAATAGAAAAACTGAAAAAGAGCTTGGAAGAGAAGAATGAAAGAGGAGGAGAATGCGAGAAGAAATGCGCAGAAGAAAAAGAGAGATTAAGGAAACAAATAGAAAAGGACTATGATAGAGCTGAAATCCTAGGTATAGCACTCGGCCGTACAGAATGCGAGCTGAAAGAAACAAAAGAAAAACTACAAATGCAAGTGGAAGAAATGGAAGAAGAGTTAGGAAGTCTGAAGAAGAAATTAAAAGAAAGTGAGAGAAAGGAGAAAATGAATGAAGAAAGAATGAAAGAGATGGAGAAAAAGATGGGAGGTAGTACTGACAACGAAGGTGTAGAGAAAGAAAAGCAAAAAACCAAATAATGGCAAAAGAAGAACGAAATGAATGAGAAGAAAATAAGAGAGCTTGAGAAAGAGAACGAAAAAGTGAGAAGGGATGTACTTAAAATGAAAGAAGTGGAGAAGGTGAACGAAAGGATGAAAAAAGAAAATGTGAGCATGAAAGAGAACGTGAAAAATATGAAAGACGAACTCGAGAAAAGCAAGAAGGACAAGGAAAATAAATGCGACGAGGAAAGACTAAAGAACATGGTCATAGAACTCGAAGAATTGGGGAAAAGATGTGAGGACATGAAAAAGGAAAATGATAAACTAAGGGAAAAAGAAAGGAAAGCGACCGAACAAAAGGAAAAGAGCGAGAAGGAACTTAAAAGGGAAAAAGAGAGCAAGAATGGAGAGGAAATGGAAAAGAAGAGGAACACTGAGGAACTGAGGAAAAAGTGTGAGGAACTCAAAACAGAAAACGAAAGATTGAAAGAAAAGGAAAAAAGAGTGAGAGAAGAAAAAGAGAAGCAGAAGACAGAAGGCAGAAAAGAAACGAAGGAAAGCGGGAGCGCGATAGAGATAATGAAAGAGTTAATGAGAGAAAATAGGGAAGAGATGATGAAAGAAAATCGGGAAGAGATGAGAAGAATGAAAGAAGAAAATAAAAGACAGATGGAAGAAATTATACAAGTGGTGGCGAGCGACCGGTGCAGCAAAAAAGAGACGGCCTCATATGCTACCATAACAGCCGGGAATCGCCCACCCGACACGAGGCCCAAAACTCTACACTCGGTCGTTGTTACCTCAACCAATGAGCTGGACACTGGGGAACAAATAATACAGAAAATTAGGAACGTTGTAAACGCGAAGGAGGGAGGAGTCGAGATCGATAAGGTCAGGAAGACCAAAGACCAAAAGGTGGTCCTGAGCTGTGGAACGAAACAGGCAAGACAACAACTGGAAGAGAAATTGAAGGAAGCGAAGGGTGCCCTCCGAGTCGAGGAAATGAAGAATAAAAACCCACTAGTGATCTTAAGGGACGTCCTCGCTTGCCATACGGACGAGGAAGTAACTCATGCGTTTGTGGCAAACAAAACGGGGACCTACTCCATGACCTCGACGCGGAGGAACAGAAAGTGAACATTAAACATAGGCGCCGCACCAGGAACCCAAA
The DNA here is from genome assembly GCA_963935595.1 of Schoenobius gigantellus. NCBI lineage: Eukaryota > Metazoa > Arthropoda > Insecta > Lepidoptera > Crambidae > Schoenobius > Schoenobius gigantellus. Next base: position 35,644,732 of record OZ012543.1, read on the forward strand.
TACGTGCCATATTGTAATGTCGGTCTCCCCCACCCTCTGGAGCAGAATCACGCAAAAAGGCACGGTGCGAATAGACATCCAGCAGGTTAGGGCAGAGGACACATCACCCCTAATTCAATGCTCCATCTGCCTCGGCTATGGTCATGGGAGGAAACACTGCACGGAGGAACAGGAGAAATGCAGTCACTGTGGCGGACCACACAAAAAGGTAGAGTGTGCGGAAATGCAGGCAGGAAAACCACCAACATGCACAAACTGTAGGGACGCCAAGCTGGACGATGTCATACACAACGCTTTCAGTCCATGGTGTCCCATTCGAATGAAATGGGACACCTTGGCACGTGCGCGCGTTGCGTATGGATAGTAGCCAGTGATAGCACAACACACAATCAGCAACAACATACACAAACACACACACACACAAACACACACACACACACACACACACATACACACACACACAACGACTAAATGACGGGATCAAATGAAATTTGAAGCCGTCATTTAAGGAACATAAAATCAGCAGACACACAAGTGGACAGTGCAATAAAATATTGCAACCCACTAAAACTTGGCAGAACAAAAAGGAACACCTACATATACACACACAAAGAACACAAGGCCATAGTCCTAGAGACAACTCTAGAGCAGATAGCGGAAACAACGTAAACAGACACAGATGTAGGAAAACGGTCAATGATAGTAAAAGGTTAAAATTAAGAAGCAACAAATAGTTAAACTAATAAGAAATAATGTAAATTAACAATAAGTATATATATAACAAATATAAAATTGGAATAGTAACAGATAACATAATAGATAATATAAACAGAAACTAGAGAATATAAAACACGAAATTAGATATAGGGTGGAATATAATATAAACAAGATTGTATCATTAGTGAATAAGAATTGAAAATGTAACAAATGTTATTATAATAGTAAAGCATACACAATAAATATAGAAATGTAACTAACAGTAAAATGTAATAGATAAGAATAAATTGTATAAGATATAGAGAAATGTAAAATACTTGAAGGAACATAGAACAAACATAAGTGTAAATAATTAGGATAAAAACTATTGTAAATAAAATATAACCCACCCTATTCCTCCCCAGTGTACAGTGGTAGACAATAAATGGTAAGAAAGAGATGGATGATAGAAAGATAAAGTATGAGGAATAAAAGTGCGAGAGGAATACAAGTGTGAACTGGAATGAAAGGATAGCTGAACAATAAGGACTCTGACTACGTCAGAGGTGTAGTGGTTTAAAAAAAAAAAAAAATGCGCGGGTATTGGAAGGTTAAATTCATTATTTTTTCTAATATATTTTTTTATAACTCATGTCTGCAGTATATAGTACCTAGTATTTAATTTATCCGTACAAAAACACACATTTTTTGCAAAAAAAAATTGTATTTGTGTATATGATTTATGTTGCATGATAATATTATATTAGATGCATATTTTTTTTATTTTCATTTTTGTATTTTTCATCAATTCGACAGTTTGGGTGTACGTAGCTATGTTTCCTCTTCACCCTAAAATGGAGGTAGCTTATGCCCTGGATTAACACATATTCTAGTTTTATGTTTATAAATTTGTTACTCAATAATACTTTGAAATAATAAATTAATAGATTTTCCTAGAGAAAAGACCTTTTGAGCTTAGAGAAAAGACACTAGTAACTTTTTATTGCGTTAACTTTATTCCACGTGGGCAAAGTCGTAGCAGTACCTAGTCAATTGTAAGTATGTAGGTATGTTTTGTTTCAGATATGCCTCGGACTTTATTTCGTGTTATGTTTTTGTTTTTCGTAATTGGTGTTTATGTTCCTTGAATATTATTAGGTCCTTACATAATATGAAATTGGCGTTTTGCCGTACTGGCCACTTTGATCTCAAATATCTCCTCTATGGTTAGGAATTCCAAATTCAAATTTATACAGCCATTTACTCATGTATTTGTGTTTTGAAAATTATAATTCACTTGTTTTTTCCTCAATTGTTTTGGACTTTTCAATCAATTGTTTGGTTTTCAACTTTTTTGGAGCCAATTTTCGCTCGGGGCATGGTTTGGCTGGTTCGGCAGGGTTCAGCCATTGCGATGAGCGCTTCCGATTATCGTACAGGACCCACTCTTCATCACAAGTAATGATTCGATTTAAAATCCCATCATTATTGTGCCGGTTGAGTAATGCAACGCAGCAGTCAACGCGCGTTTGTTGATTTGCTTCACTTAATTCGTGAGGTACCCACCTTTCAAGCTTTTTCACCTTCCCAATTTGCTTCAAGTGGGTTAAGAGGATTATGAAGCTGTAAATTTTCATACAAAAAGCGATAACGCTTTTCTCCCTCTTTACATAGTCCAATTTTCATAATTTTTGGAAATGTTGTAGATATAATAATAATAATAATTCACTTGACACAAAGTCCGTGAATATTGGCTTTACCGAAATATTATATTTCGAGATAGATATTGTAGATTAAAACAAAATAATAATAATAAATTCGTTTATTTTCAGATTACACAGATCCATACGTTAGTAAAAAATATCTAGCCTATGTTAGTCTTAGTGAATTTAAATACCTATTTATCTAATTAATAAAGCATATGAGTGGCTGAACAAGAGCCCATCAAATTTGTTTGCCATTGCCTCCAGGATGCTGTTGGTACTCCCACGTACTCTGCTTTGCAGTGAGGCTGCCTTTTTCCTCATACAGGCGGCAAAGCCGTCTACTCTGGCCTCCGTAAACATTCCAGAGGCACTGCAGAATCGTGGGAGCCCCAACAACATCCTGAATGCATTGATATATTGTACGCGAAGGGCGTTGAACGAATTCCTCGTATACGTGAACCACAGGCTGCTCGTGTAAAAAGATTGGCAAAAAGCTTTAAAGAGGGTAATTTTTACTTCTGTAGAACAACGAGCAAACCTAGGTCTAATGAAAATCTAGGTTTGTACGTTTTGATTTTGAAGTAATATTGCTCAGAATATAAATTATTAGCATCTTAATATCCATATTTTAGACCTACCTCGAGCATTTTTACCTTTTTTGAGTAAATTATACTGAATTACAAAAAAGCAAAACGTACAAACATAGACTAAGGTATACTGAATCTAATGAGATCAAAAAAGTCTAATTTCGTAAAGGTTTAGGGGGGTAAAACAGTTATCGCCCGAACCAATATTTCAATAAGAAATGTAGGCACTTGCGTCGGACTTTCAACTCTAAGCGGTGTGCAACAAACTGTATTTCTGAAAGTGCATACTCGAGCCATGAATTGACACTTCACAGTCCTCTTAAAACAGTTTTATCACTAACACCGCAGCCTGCAGCTAACTCGGACGTGGTTTGCGATGGATCCGCTTCCACAATAGCCTTCAATTCTTCATTATCAACTTTGGTCTCCGGCCATCCACTGGGCTTGTTCTGCAGGTCGAAATTTCCAGAACGAAAACGTTGGAACCAAAAACGCACAGTGTTTTCTTTTGCGGCACCGTCGCCATACACATCATTTATCCTTCGAGCCGTTTCTGCAGCACTGGTGCCACGGTGGAACTCGTACTCGTAAATAACTAACTACCTTCGGATGTAGGTACGATGACTGCAAAATTTTTATGCGAAAAAAAGACAAAAGCAGGGCAGTACTTATAAGTAAAGAATCTGACTAGGAAAAGTTAAAATGACTGTCGACAAAGTGTACGCATTGTATTTATGTATTTTAATTTTTTTTGGTTAACCTGTTAACAGCGCTTATTAGAAAATTAGTTCATATTCAAATAGTTTTAACATCACCTCTGAAATATATCACGTATTTATATGTAAAGAAATATATTACTCCTTTTGTTAAATACACGTTTGCAGGTCAATTATTATTTTTATTTATGATAAAAAATTCGCTTAAAAAATATATATTCTAATACAAAACATTAAAAAAATAACAATTATAAAAATATATAATTTGATTACTTCTGTTTATTACGCTCACGTCTGCCGTACTTTTACTTTAATAATAACGCTGCATTTATATTTAAATAAAAATGAGTAGGTACCTACTAAGAATTTGTGTGGTTATTACCAAAATGTGAGGGGGCTACGAATTAAGTCGCATGATTTTTAGTCCAAGGTTATACAATCGAATTATGATTTCCTTTGTTTAACAGAGACATGGTTGACTTCTGACTTCTACGACCAAGAATTCTTTGACAGTAGTTTTTCGTTCAGATAGATCTGCGATTGAAAGTGGGGCGAATAGGGGAGGTGGAGTCGCAATATCAGTATTGCACAAGTTACAACCCGTACGCCGCAACTGGCCTGTCCCTTCGCGTGCCTATTGTGACTGTGTGTGGGTGTCGCTGCTAGTGTTAAGCCGGGTCCGCAGCGCCAATTTTTTAACAAAACATGTTAACCAAACATGTTAGCAAAACATGTTAAGAAAAACAGCCAGTAAGCTGCGCCAATTTTCTAACAAAACATGTAAGCCCAACATGGCGCCTGTTTTTGAAATGTTTTTGTCATTATTTATCAAGAACTAAAAATTTATGATAGGTTCGGTATAATCTATTAATGTAACATCCAATGTATTAAAAACAAATTATTGTCTTTATTTCACTCAAAAATAAACCAAAGAGAATTGTTATAAACTTCAAGCGATACGTGTTCTTCTAGTGAGTGCTAACAAAAAATGCTTAGCTTCCCCTCCCCGCAGGCGAACGCGGGGGATGTTATCCATTCGTCGGTCGCGGGAAACATTTTATCGTATTTTTCTAACAAAACTGTTAAACCACGCCCCTAATCGGTTAACTAAACAATGTTTTCGTGTTTACAAACTCTTTGGTCGCTGCCGTTAGGTAATAATATACACACGTCAACAGTGATTTCTATTAACGGCCGTGCGACAACTAACAGAATGTGCACTTACTGCATTTATATTCCCCACGGGCCTTCTTACAGAAAAACGTTATCAACTTTTTTAGACATAACCAGTCAAATTAAAGTCGAACATCCTAATGATATATTTTTTAACACAGGGGACTTTAATTTATCTGGTGCCAAATGGTTGCCTACATCTTCACTTGATGCACAATTAGAGGAAAGTAGTAATAGTTTAATACAATATTTGCGTGACTTTTTATCTTTTAATCAATTGAAACAGTTTAATCAATAAATAACGCTCATAACAGAATTCTCGATTTAATAATTAGTAACATAAATTGTAATGTATCCTCCTGTGATTATCCATTGACATGTGAAGACATCCACCATAAAGCACTTTCCTTTGATTTGAAAATCTGTTCCGTGCCGTCTATACAATCTGAAAACAACAGTTCTTTTAATTTTAATTTTCATAAGGGCAATTTTGATGAAATTGATAGGATATTGTTGGGGACTAATTGGGCTGACTTTTTCTTAATTTAAATATGGAAGAAAGTGTGCTTAACTTTAACAATTTCTTATATAGCTTATTTGAAAAATTTGTTCCACGCCGTAAGCTGGCTTTATCAAATTCACAACCCGTATGGTAAACAAAATCTTTAAAAAATATAATAAACGAAAAACGTAAATGTCATAAGCGCTGGAAACTTTATGGTAAATCAAAATCAAAAGTACTTTATTTCATAGGCCCTTGCGGGCACGTAAAATCGTCAATTTTACACATTTGACAAAATTATTAAAACATAAAAAATATTCTACTAAAATCAAGCTAACCCGTGCGCTAGTGGCAAGTACATCCGCGGAGTTGATGCCGCGCATGTAATCGCCAAGAGCGACCCGATTCCGAATGTAGGGGCTAACATGAGGTAATCCTTTGGATTATGAAAGCTTTAAAATTTTAAGAAAAAGAGCAGCTAGTCTTTACTCATTACTCAATGTTATACCTAATGACTTCATCTCATTTCCACCCCACCCCAAATTCTTTTGGAGTTATATCAAATCAATTCGCTCTTCCAATGGACTACCACAAATAATGAACTACGGAGACAGTTCTACATCAGATAAACAACAAATGTGTAATTGGTTTAATGAACATTTTTACTCAGTTTTTGAAATTGACAATCGGAACACTAATCAATCCAATTTTGAATCATTATGTGATGCTGTTGTTAATATAAACAGTAAACACTGTCGAACTGTCAGAGGACATTGTTTTTAAATATTTAAAATCTATTGACCCAAATAAAAGTGTCGGACCAGATGGCATACATCCTTTCTTCATAAAAAGATGTTCTCGCAGTTTAACTATACCAATAACAAAGCTTTTTAAGAAATCTTTGCTTGAAGATCATGTTCCTGATATATGGAAGCAAGCTTGGATCACGCCCATTCCTAAGGGAGTAGTTAGCAATGACATTAATCAATATAGGCCTATTTCCAAACTGTATCACTTCCCTAAAACACTAGAAAAAGTTATTACGGAACAACTTAGTAGGGCAGTTAGACGACACATTAATATCGCTCAACATGGTTTTTATAAAGGTCGTTCCGTGGATAGCAATCTACTAATTTTGGGTCGGTCTCAGGTTGTCTAGATAGCGTTAAGACTACACTACACTAATGACTAGATCATAAAAATGACTAGGTATAATTTCGCCTAGGTCTTTAATTGACTACATCCGTCTTATGACTAGGTCGCAAAATGACTACATAGCTTATTCCTCTAGTTTCTCTTTTGTTTCATGAATGTACAGTCAGTTGAAACTACGTCATGATTTTTACAAGCTTTTATTTAACTTGCAATCTGTGTTGGTTTGGGTCAAATCTTGCAAGTTACATTTGACCCACTTGTCAGTTTCCAATTTGGCTGAAATGAAAGTACATTTTTAGTTCTTACAATAATGCAAATTATCTTTAATTATAAATTATAATCGATGTAAATTCAAGATGACCGCGGTCACAAAATGGCGGATTACATATTTTTGTACAGTCAATGTCGGCGGATTACCTGTTTTTATAGAAATGGTAAATCTCGCGACATGCTTTTATAAAGCTTGTCACGAGATTTTCGATTTTTATAAAAACATATTTTTTCTTAGAATTACCTGTATCATGAGTTCAAGACCAAATTGAAAAGGTATTGTATTACTTATTGTTTATTTACATTCTCGCCACAAGCATTTATATTAACATAAAAATTGTGTCATGTTATGAATAAGTTTATTTTCCTCTTTTTAGCACATTGAAATAAAATCTTATTGTTCATTTTGAGTTATGGCAACAATTAACCTTTTATAGTATTGGTATTACTGTATCGAGTCATACAACATTGTGATGTTGGCAACCCTCTCTCTCTTCGTGTCGCTGTGATGTGTGAAGTAGTTTGTACGCTCCTGTAATAATTCAAAAATATATAAATCAACCTGAATTCTGTCTTGTTTCCTTATCACCACTCATATCCAAAAGGTTATGGGCCCAGTGGTGACTTTGAAAGACAGATTTGGTTGGCTGCGGTAAAGTGGCAAGAAAGAAAACTGTGGTAAAGCAGGTTAGAGGTTATAATTTACAACATGGAGGACTACTTCGAAGTGCCGGCAATACCAATGTCGTCAGGTAATATAAAATTAGAAAGTGCACAGAATTGGCACTTATGGAAATTTCAGATGAAAGTAATATTGAAAGCTATTAACGCTTATAGCGTGGTGGATGGTTCATACACATGTCCCGGTGACAAAGAGGACAAAGAAAAAATAGAGAAGTGGAAGCGTCTAGACGCAAAAGCACAAGGCGTGCTTGTTACGAGGCTATCTACTGGAGCAATGCTACATGTCCAGAATTGTGAAACTGCGAACGAAATTTGGCAAAAATTATGTACAGTATATGAACAAAAGTCGGACATATCTTTGCACATTTTACAACAAAAGTTTTTCGACCTAAAGTATATGCCAAACGAAGACGTAAATATATTTATCGCAAAAGTGGAAAATACAGTTTCTCAAATTCGTCAGGCAAAAGGCGAGATTCATGATAACATGATAATTACAAAAATTGTTAGTTCATTGGGCGAAAAATTCCGCCATTTTGTATCGGCATGGGACTCGGTGCCTATTGAAAAACGCACGTTGTCAGAGCTGACAGCTCGTTTGCTGATAGAGGAACAAAGAAATAAAGGTTATGAGGAAGAACACAATGCTAATCAAGCCTTCAAAACACATGTGAATGTGAAACAAATAAGAAAATGTTTTCAATGTGGTAAATTAGGACACTTCAAAAAAGACTGTCGACAAAAACAAAATAATTATAATATTGAACAATCGGTTTGTAAAATATGTAAAAAGAGTGGACATTCAGTGAAACAGTGTTGGTTCAATAAAGAGAATAAAAATAAAACAGTGTATAAGAACAATAACAAACAAAATGCATTTGTAATGTCAATATGTGTCCAAGCATCAAGTTGTAACAATAACTGGTATTTAGATAGCGGTGCCTCAGAACATATGTGTCATGAAATTAACTGTTTCATAAACTATACAAAACTTTTAGTCCCAAAAGATGTTATTATTGGTGACGGTACAACAATAAAGGCCATAGGTTGTGGTAACGTGAAGCTTCTAGCTTATGATGAACAAGATTGGATTACAACTTTAATTTCGGGTGTTCTATACATACCTGACCTGAAAGTAAACCTTTTCTCGATGAGTGCGGCCTTGGATAAAGGATATAAATTGAGTTCTACATCTTCACAATGTACATTTATCAAGAACAACAGTGTTCATGCAATAGCACAGCGCCATGGAAAAATGTATGTGATGGTATTTAAGAAACAAAATGAAGTGGCCATGGTTGGCAAAGTAATACCAAGTCTACGAGAGTGGCATGCAAAACTTGGACATCAAAACATTGAACAAGTGAAGAATGTTTTAACAAGAAATAATATTGCATATGAAAATGATGATAAGGATGAAACCTGCGTCTCCTGCTTGCGAGGTAAACAACATAGATTTCCTTTTTTATCAAGTGAACACAGAGCAAATGTACCTGGTGAAATTTTACACATAGATATAGGAGGTCCGATAGAGGAAACCTCTCTTGGGGGCTCTAAATATTTCTTATTAATAAAAGATGATTTTACAAAGTTTAGAAAGGTCTATTTTTTGAAAAACAAGAATGAGTCTGTTGTTTTTTTAAGTCAATTTATAAAAGAAGCTCATGTGAACCCAGGTCATATAATAAAATATATCAGAAGTGATAATGCAAAAGAATTTATTGGTGAGGAAATGCAGACTCTTTTGAAATCTCTTGGCATACAGCATCAAAAGAGTGTTGTCTACACTCCACAACAAAATGGGTGTGTGGAGAGAGAAATGCGTACGGTGGTTGAGTCAGCTAGAACTATGCTTTTAGAAAGTGGACTAAACAAGAATATGTGGGCGGAAGCCATAAACACTGCTGTACACGTGCTGAATGTGAGTGGACCTAGTAGAGTAAAAGATAAATCCCCATTTGATCTATGGTGGAACAAAAAATATGATATAACTAATCTACATATATTTGGAAACAAAGTATCAATACATATCCCAGAGCAAAAAAGATTGAAATTTGATAGCAAATCAGAGATGGGTTACTTTCTTGGATATGGAGAAAACATAAAAGGCTTTAGAGTGTACATACCTGAGAGAAATGAAGTCGAAATCAAAAGGGATATAGTTTTTGTAAAAGGACCTGAAAGTAAAGAAATAAAAGAGAAAGAAAATCAGTGTAGAGAAAATGAAGTACTTACCGGATTTGACATAAGATTTGACACAGAGTGTGAAAATGAAATTACAAACGAAGAAGAATCTATGAATGAAGAACACTTAGATACTGAGATGGAAGAAATACTTACAAGTGATAATGATTCGGTGCATTCATTTTATGATCAACCTCGACTGGAAGAACCAGTACTAGAAAAGGAAGTGACATGCGAGAATACAAGTAACAGAGAAGAAGAAGCAATACACTTAGATAAACACAAAAGAAACCGGAGAAAACCTACTTGGTTGAAGGACTATGCATGTGAGGAAGAGTTAGATGAGTGTACTTACCTTAGCTACTGCTGTGATGAACCTATGACTTATGAAGAAGTTATGAAAAGACCAGATCGAAATATGTGGGAAGAAGCTATAGGTAATGAGCTTAAGACATTAGAGGAAAATGAAACATGGGAAGAAGTTACAGAAGTACCTGTTGGAGAAGACATAGTGAGCAGTAAATGGGTTTTCAAAATTAAGGAAACAGAAGGCAGCTCAATTTACAAAGCTCGCCTAGTAGCTCGAGGCTTTCAGCAAAAGAATTGTGATAATGAGACATACTCACCTGTTGCGAGCTTGACAACCTTCAGAACCCTGATGGCTGTAGCTACACAAAAAAGACAACTAGTGTATCAAATGGATGTCACTGGTGCTTTCCTTTATGGTGATATATGTGAAAGTGTGTATATGAGATTACCATGTAATAAACTATGTAAACTTAAGAAATCCATTTACGGTCTAAAAAAATCACCTAGATATTGGAATACCAAATTTAATAATTTTATGTTAAAAGAACATTTTACCAGGTCTAAAAATGACCCATGCCTATATTTTCAAAAATTAGATGATAATAATTTTATATATGTATTGTTATTTGTTGACGATCTGTTGTATTTTGGTAGCAGTAAAGATATTGTCAATAAATATAAAAATAAATTGTATGAAAACTTTAAAATGAAAGATTTAGGTATTGCAAGAAACTATTTGGGTATAAACATAGAAAAAAACATATCTAACTTTGTAACTGTAATTAATCAAAAGAAATATTTAAAAAGGCTATTGGATAAATATCAAATGTCTAACTGTAAAACTGTTTCTACTCCAATAGAAAATAATTTTAACTTTGATTTGTTGTTTAGAGAAAATTCAGAAAATGTGGAAATTGAGAAAAAATGTAGGAGCCTGATAGGTAGTTTATTGTATGCAACTTGTACTAGGCCAGATTTGTCAACTTCTGTTAGTTTTCTGAGTAGATATACTCATTGTGCAAGTATGGATTTGTATAAATGTTTAAAAAGAATATTAAGATATATTCATGGAACACTTGATTTGTCTCTAGTTTATAAATATGATACTGAGTGTAAATTACAAGGATACAGTGATGCAGACTGGGCTGGAGATGTTAAAGACCGGAAATCAACATCGGGTCAAATATTTTATGTTTTTAACTGTCCAATTTCATGGAACTCCAAAAAACAGTCTTGTGTAACACTGTCTTCTTGCGAGGCTGAGTATGTGGCTCTCAGCATAGCTATTAAGGGTTGTATCTTAAAAAAATATTATTTGATTTTGGTTATAAAGTAAATTTTGAAATTTTGGAAGACAATCAAAGTGTAATTAAAATTGCAAAAAATAATGATAGTAACAAGAGATTGAAACATGTAGATATCAAGTATCAATATATTGTTGAAAAGGTGTCTAATGGCTTTGTTAAGATAGTATATGTAAGGTCAAATGATAATGTTGCAGATTTGTTTACAAAGCCACTAGGTAAAGAAATGTTTACTAAATTAAGAAATAAAATACTGTCATAAGAAAAAAAAAATTATTAGTTAGAAGGCAAAGTTGATTGATACATTGATTTTTTTTTATAAATTATTTTTTTGGATTATATAAGTATAAAAATTTAACTGTTGAGGGGGTGTTTTGAGTTATGGCAACAATTAACCTTTTATAGTATTGGTATTACTGTATCGAGTCATACAACATTGTGATGTTGGCAACCCTCTCTCTCTTCGTGTCGCTGTGATGTGTGAAGTAGTTTGTACGCTCCTGTAATAATTCAAAAATATATAAATCAACCTGAATTCTGTCTTGTTTCCTTATCACCACTCATATCCAAAAATTCATTGTTTTTATTAATTTGGTTATCGAACAATCAAAGTGGCTAGTAACACACTTCACACAGTATGGATAAGATCATACATTTAGAATATACTAGCGCATAGACGTACTGACAGCTCATTAAAATGTGACCAATTTGTCAATTCCAATTCTATGTGGCTGAATTGGGATGATGACTGAATTCTAATTTTCACGTCACGTCATAAAATATTAAAATACCGTAGAAAAAGATGCAATCATGTGAAATTAGAATTAAAATCGGCTTAGAAATACGTGAGATACAAGCATTTTAAACTGTTAATTAGGAAGCGATTAGACAGAGAGATCCAGCAACAACCGTGACGCCATTGTTTAGTACGGCCATATAAACTACATGTAAATTGCCGTTTTGCTAGAAAGAGATGGAGAAAGTTTTTTAATACCTTATATCTTGGTTGTTTTTATAGTTATTCGAAAACCGATTTTTTCTTTCTATTTATTATATGAATGAGCTTCTACTAAAGCAATAATTTTTTTCATTCATCTAGCCTATTCCAATATCCAATGTGGCTGATCTGTCATTCAAAATCAGTTACAAAGTAGCTAAATGCACTGTCTCTTTCAAACTCTCTAAAACTTCATAAGACTATTACATTCTCGCTCGCACTGTCAGTGGGTCTATATGCTAGTATATTCCAAGATTTCCAAATCTATGGATAAGATTATTCCTTGGAACCCTTCTTAGGGTTCAACAATAATTTAATTACCTACTATATTAGATATTATTTCATGTATCATCTACAAGAATGTACAGTGGTAAATATTTTACTCATGTTTTACTTTCCCATACGCACCATCTTAAGGCTTAAGGGTATACTGAATAGAGATAAAAAAAGGTACCTACCTACCTGCAACATACTTATTTCACTTGACTGTACTTGCATTATAAGATGTAGTCAAACATGATATGTAGTCATTTTGCGACCTAGTCATTAAACGGATGTAGTCAATTAAAGACCTAGGCGAAATGATACCTAGTCATTTTTATGATATAGTCATTAGTGTAGTGTAGTCTTAATGCTATCTGGACATCTTGAGACCGACCCCTAATTTTTACTGACGAAATTTTACAGGCAATGGATGATGGTTGTCAGGTAGATGCCGTGTATGCCGATTTCGCCAAGGCGTTTGATAAAATATGTCATAACACTTAATTACGGAAGCTCTGGAGTCTCGGTATTCATGGCGATTTATTTCGATGGATTAAATCCTACGTCGAAAATAGAAGTCAAGCAGTTGTTCTTGCAGGATATTCATCTCAGTTTAAAATTATCAGTTCTGGCGTGCCTCAAGGTTCACATTTAGGCCCTTTACTATTTATTCTTTACGTCAATGATATAACTAATGTCATCTTGCACTCAAGTACACTTCTGTATGCTGATGATACCAAAATATATAGAATTATTCGGAAACCACAAGATCGCGATTTATTGCAACAGGATTTAATAAGTTTTAAAAGATATTATTCTTAAATTTAAATAAATGTAGGGTGATTAGTTTTTGTCGAAAAAATAAACCTATAAACTTTACTTACAAACTTAACAATAGTGAAATAAAAAGAGTAGACGAAATACGCGATTTAGGAATATTAATGGATAGTAGACTCTCTTTTGTACCACACATTGACAGTATTTTAAATAAAGCATACAGTCAGTTAGGTTTTATTCTGCGTACTAGCAAGCCTTAAAGATCCTTTGGTATAAAAGATCTTATATAATAGTTACGTCCGCAGTCGTCTTGAATTTGCTTGCTCAGTATGGAAACCATATTATAGATGTCATATAGATCGAATTGAAAGGTTACAGAAGAAATTTTTAAAATCACTAGAGTACCGGACTGGTAATTTTTATTCCGAATATGCCCAATCTTCTGAACGTCATCGCATACCAACCCTTGAAATTCGCAGGAATTGTGTGGATGCTGTCCTTCTATTTAAAATATTAAATAACTATCTTGATGCCCCTTCACTGCTTTGTAAGATTCATTTAAGAGTACCTCGCAGATGTGAACGACAATGTCGTCGATAAGACATATTTTATATTCCTTATAGCAAAACACTATATGCGGGCAACACATTTATTAAGCGTGCATGTAAATTATTTAACAAAAGTAAAAATCTTTCAGTACTGTTAATAGGTTAAAAGGTTTTTTTCAGACGAAATGATTGATGTAGATTTTTTTGGGCTACACTTAGTAGCTGTACAAAAGTCAGAATATCCAGGACTGATTGATTTTTTTAGTTGATTCTCAACTTTTGATATCGGCATTAAAATCGAATGCATGAGGGTTGAGGTTTTTTTATAATATCTCTTATCGATAAAAAAAAATAGGAAAAAATGTATATTGGCTAAATTAGTAATAATGACCTCACCCTCAAAAAAAAAGTAAAATTGTACCTACAATTTTTTTTCTCTTCTCGTACGCAATAAATAAAAAAATATATATTTTAGATGTTATTAATATAGTATGTACAAGTAGCTACCACTATTAATGTAATTTAATGAAACTAAAAGTCTGTTTGTGGATGTTTTTTACTGTAATATGTTTTATGGATGACTGTTTGAATCTAAAATTAAATAAATAAATAAATAACGCGATATTTCAAGTTTTCCATTTTGTAAACTGAGTGACGCAATGAAAAAAAAACAATTGAGGAAAAAACAAGTGAATTATAATTTTCGAAACAAATATATGAATAAATAGCTGTATTGAATTTGGAATTCCTAACCATAGAGGAGATATTTGAGATCAAAGTGGCCAGTACGGCAAAACGCCTATTTCTTAAGTAAGGACCTAATATTATATTAAATGCATATAATTTAAAATGACAGTTAGTCTATCTTGATCTTATGCCACGAACAATAACTGTTTCATAAATTAAACCTATACCTTATTAATTTATTACTAAGACATTGATTTTGCGTTGATAAGATACCAACATTTTTTTCTGCTTATTATTCATGTAAACAAGTACCTGGGTAATTAAAGTTCCTATATATAATTTAATAATATTTAATATTTCGTTAATATTCGTGTTAATTTTTGTCAACCCTAGTCCTTTTTCCCTATTAGCTCTGATCCTGTTCCTGTTCACCCCAGTTCAAGCATAAACAGGGACATCATACATTTTGCTAAAAAACATAAACTATTATCATTCTTTTAGACTTTTGTCAATTTTTTTCTTATTGTCTAACCAACCGGACATGCTTAGAATGCACTAGCAATGTAAAATTGTGTTTGCATTATCAAGAAATTTAAGTGCAAAGTTCGATTTCGTACCTATTCACCCCTGTTTACGGTACTAACTTTTTTGACAGTGATTAAACTGATTAATAGCCAATGTAGAAGTAATTGCATTGCACGCACATAGGTACGTGTAATAGTTAAAATAAATTATTTTTTGTGATCTCAGTGCCTTGTTATGGAATGAAGAAAATATACTTAATTTGTGAAATTAGGTAGGTATCACCTAATGTTGATGTTATATGAATAATGTGTATTATTTCAAAGTATACATTACATTCGTTAAGCTATAAGTATGGACGTCATTTTTTCATAACACTATCCTGCCCCCTTACCATGATCGCCCAAAACAATATTAAAACCGCGCTGAGAGTGGGATGGCGCTATACGCAGCAAGAGCGGTGTCTCTGTTTCAGTATTGTTTTAACCTTGCTATAAGCGATCATGGTAAGGCCCCTGGACGTGTAGTCTCACAGGCTCCTATATTAACTAGTGTTTTTTTAAACAAAATTATTTTAAATAGCTTGAATACTATATTTAACTTAAAGTATGGTTTAGTTATAGTAAAAATACGTGAATATATAAGCCACTTTTTTATAATAATTCTAGAAACATTCAAAGTTAAAATATAATGGCACATTTTGGGTAATTTTAAGTACAACTACGTTTTCAGCCGTAAAATTAACTAGAAATTATAAAAAAATAATATTTACTCCCTTTTATTTTTTTACTATTCCAACATAAATAAGTCAAAGTTTACAAGAAAATCTAAAAAGAGAACAAAGTTGCTTACAAATATTTTTATAACACAACTATGGACGTGTAGCCCTACAGGCTCCAAAAGATTTTTAGATAAGTATTACTCACGTATTTTTCATTGAATGACGTAATTTCCTCCTTCGCTGGTCGTTTTGATACTAAAACTGAAGCTACTGAGCTACTCAAGTGTGGGGAGCGGGGGGAAGTACACAAAACTTAGAAACTAACATTCACCCGGAGCCTTTGAGGCTACTCGTCCATACTTAAAGGTTAACGACTGTGTGGGCTTATTTGCTCTTTCAATAGACATAAAAAGAAAAAATGACAATGTCACGCGTCAAATATAGGGACTGCGGTCGGATTCTGGAAAAGATATAGTAGATATAATTGACGATAACAATCTAATTCTCTTAAATGATTGTCAACCCACAACAGTAGGATCAGATATTTGGAGACCTAATGCACTTGACCTAACAATGGTGTCTGCATCTTTATAGCTTGATTGTGAATGGTAGGTATTTTCTTCGCCACCAGGCAGTTATCACCTTCCCACACTCACAAAATACAATGTTAGTTCTGTTTCCCATCCTACTCTGGATCCTTGTAATATTAGTCCTCATGCGAACCTGAAATTAGTGGATTGGAAATTATATGAAAAGTGTGTCAACGAATCGCTGACTGAGTTTACTGTAGATTATTTAGATCCCATATCAAGTTATAACAACTTCTGTAGTACTATTACAGAAGCTGTAAATAAGGCTCTATGTTTAACTCAATGTTTAAAAAATAAATCAAATGGTCAACATTTTTGTAATAACAACTGTTGTAATAACAGTTTTTGTTACAAAAATGCCCCAACAAACAATTATTTAAATTTAAAAAAAGAAAAACGTTAGTGTGGTGGAACGATAAATGTGCCAAAGCTGTAGATTCTAGTAAGCAAGCATATATTCAGTTCAAAACCAATCTGACTACTGAAAATTTCATTAACTTCAAACGTACTCAAGCAATAAAAAAAAGAACTCTGAAGTTGGAACAAAGAATTTCCTGGGAAAATTTTTCTTCTTCAATATCTAGATTGACTCCTATGAGTCTAGTATGGTCCAAAATGCGAAAATTTAAATCAAATAGCACAAGTTCTAACACCCTAAACACTGAAATAATCCAAAACTTTCTTAATAAATACACACCTGATACAGTTAGTAACAAGCCAACTTTACACACAAATCCAGACCATTCTGAAAATGCTTACCTAGTCCAAAGGTTTTCAATGGTTGAACTAAAAGCTGCATTAAAATCTCGAAAAGATACAGCTACTGGTTTAGACTGGATATCATACAAAATGTTTAAATTATTAAACTTAGATAGTTTGTTTAAACTCTTAGAATTAGTTAATCTACTCTGGGAGAAGTCTATTATCCCTGAACAATGGAAAACTGATTGTCTTATACCTATTCTGAAACCAGGCAAAGATGCCAATAACGTCGATTCATATCGTCCTATTACTCTATCATCATGTTTTGGTAAAATCATTGAACAGCTGATAAAACAAAGGATGGAATTTTTCATAGAAAGCAATAATATCTTACCATCTAATCAGTTTGGTTTCCGCCGTGGTCGTTCCGCTAAAGAAAGTTTGAGTCACTTCTGCCTGGATATTCATAATACTTTATCACAAAATCAGTATTTAGCTTCAGTTTTCTTTGACGTCGTTGGCGCTTTTAATAATGTCAATTTGAATGTTCTTTCTTGTATTTTAAAAACTTTACAAATCCCGAGCAAGCTTGTAAACTGGATTTTTAGTTTTCTAGGTGGTAGGAAATTATTTGTTAAATACAACAATCATTTGTATGGTCCAAGATACTCCTATAAAGGCGTGTCTCAGGGTGGAATTTTAAGCCCTCTTCTTTACATTCTTTATATTTATAAGATGAATGTTGTATTAGGCACTCAAGTACAAAATCTTCAATTTGCTGATGATCTTGTTGTGTATTGCACAGGAAATAACGTATCAATCTTGATTGCAAAGCTAAATTTAGCACTCCAGGAATTGCATCAATACTTTGACAGTCTTGATTTATCTGTCAAGTCTGAAAAAAGTAAAGTTGTAATTTTTTCTAAAAAAATAAACCTTTCTTCAAATATTTCTGTTTTGTATAATAATAATGTTCTGTCAGTTGAAAGCAGTGTTAGATTTTTAGGTGTACTTTTTCAAAATAATAATAAATTTAATAATTATGTTGATTGCTTAATAAACCGAGCATTAAAAGCTGCTAATATACTTAAGGCATTGACAGGGGTATACTGGGGAGCTGATCCCAAAATTTTGTCGTTGCTGTATAAATCTCTAGTGAGGAGTCATTTTGAATATGGTTTTCAGTGTTTCGCCCATTCCCAATATTTAGTAGACAAGTTAGAAAAAATTCAAAATAAATGTTTACGTATTATCACTGGAGCAATGTGCTCCACACCCATAATTTCTATGCAAATAGAGTGTAATTATACCTCCATTGTCACTTCGATTTAAATATTTAGCAACCAGATTTATTCTACGAATTTCATCAAACAATAGCAATCTTCTTCTAAAGAAGTTAAAACACAACTCTACATTAAGAAACAGATTACACAATTTCTATTTAAT
Source organism: Schoenobius gigantellus (assembly GCA_963935595.1). NCBI lineage: Eukaryota > Metazoa > Arthropoda > Insecta > Lepidoptera > Crambidae > Schoenobius > Schoenobius gigantellus. The sequence goes on from OZ012543.1 coordinate 35,663,272, forward strand.
GAAAGATTTTTCAGAAAATATTAATATTCAGTCACAAAATAATATGTATTCGTCTTCTATTTGGCCATGTTATCAACATGATTATAATTCAAAATTTTGTCCCATTCAAATTTGTATAGATACGTCATTAAAATTTAAAGAGGATGTTTACGGATTGCTTAGTAAATGGAGTTGTCACCGGCAAGTCTATACAGATGGAGCCAAAAACACTAACTCAGTTTCATCATCTCTCTATGATTACTCAGCTAAAAAAGGTATTGGGTTTAAACTTCCTGATAATGCTAGTATTTTTACTGCAGAGTGTCTAGCTTTATCCATGGCGCTGGATTTCATTGAGGAACAGGTCAATAACTTTAAATGGCTTATTATATCGGATAGTATGAGCGCTCTTAAAGCATTAGGTAACCCAAAATTTTCCATGTCATCCAATTACATCATACACACCATTCGCGAGAAATATTATCAATTAAAATTAAAACAATATGATATAGTATTTGTCTGGACACCATCACATATAGGAGTTAAGGGCAATGAAGAAGCACTACTTAGCCAGGACCATTACTAACAGTCTTCTTCAACTTCCAACTAAAAGTATACCTCTGCCAGATTCAGACATTCTGTCACCAGTAAAAACTAAATTGGTTAAAGAATTTCAGCAAATGTGGCACGAAATAACTCAAATTAAAGGAAAATGGTACTTCGAAATAAATAAAAAAATTTCTAAACCATGGTTTGTTAGGGGTTCTTTATACTCTGGTAGAAAATTTTATACCATCATCTGTCGACTTAGATTTGGTCATTGTCGTTTTAACGCTCATTTACATAAAATAAAAATTTTGTCATCACCGCTATGCAACTTTTGTAACACTAATGAAAATCAAACCTTAGACCACATTATTCTTCATTGCTCTAGTTTTGGCCTCCAAAGACTGTCTTTGATTAACTCTCTTTTAGAAATTTTTAAAAATCATGCTGCAATCCCGCGCTCCGTTCAAAATTTACTATGCTGTTCAGACTGTTTCAAGCCAATTTATAATTTTATTGTATCCACTATCGGTGACATATAATCACAGAACAATTCTGAAAAGCTAATTTGAAGATGGGTATAAGGTTGTTGACCTCTTGGTTAACGTTCTATTGCTGTTTTATTTGTACAAAGTTTCGTAGAATATTGTTTCGTGTTGTTTAGTTTGTTTGTATATTTATTGGTTGTTATAAATATTTTGTTGTCTTCTTATGTCTGTTCTTTTTGTTTCACAAAGTTTCGTGTCTTTCAGTTTGTTTTTGTTCTATTTTGTTTCGCGTTAATTTGAATCTTACTGAAGACTAGGCTGTATGGACTTAGTTTCCTTTGCCTTTCCTAAAAGGAAGAACTAAACAAAAAAAATGTGTAAATGTCAATATTTACAACAAACAAACTAAATCTCTATGCCAAAAGGCGTTTTTCGAAATAATTAGTACATACATATTAGATGTGTTATAAAATAAAATTAAGTATACGAGAATGTGTATCTTAAAGAAGAATTTATTGATACTTCAGTGAAGGTAAATGTTATTATGTCAATCATAACGATGAACTTACCCTGCGGTCCGTAAAACGATAAAAGTGATAATATCGCGAATCCGACCAAAGTCACAACATAACCTACTGATTCAATAGCCCTTATATTTTGTGACGATTTAATTTGGTCGGATTCGCGATATTATCGCTTTTATCGTTTTACGGACCGCAGGTTTAGTTTCTTTGCGTAATATAATCTAATTATTGTATTTTAAATTATAATTTTATGTACAAGGTCAACAATATCGGCCAATCACTTCTATTGATAGATTTAACAGCAGATAATCATATAATCGATCAGTTCCTTAAGAAGAAAAAGAACATTGAACCATTTATAAATAAATATCGTTTTGTATGAATTTTGTGTTTATATGCTGTATAAATATGCAAAATATCCAATAAATTAGCTATATTAAATTGTAATTTAAAATCTCATAACAATGATCTTACCAAAGTATATTTTCATACTCTTTACTCACTTTCAATCAATAATTATCCACTTGCCCAAAAAAGGCCTTTTTAAATTTTTGTGAATTACTTAAGCACTAAAAATATTTCGTTTTGTTGAAATAAGTATTAATGTTCTGATAGACAATAGGGCTTTACAATTTCTTACATAGGAAAATAAATATAATTGTCATATAAATACATACTAATTTAATTATTAAATGAAATCTGTTACTAATAAAATGTGATTACAGGGTTTTTTACTATTAGAAAATTTATTTTGTTATATCATCTCCAGAAAGCTTAGGTCATTGTTTAAAATTATTTAAAAGACCTTACTTGATTTTTTTTTTCTTCTATATTATTGATCTTTTAGCTGAAACAACAATAATGAACATCCATATACATTTTTATGCATATTATGAAAAATATATAATAGGATAGGGCTTAAATTCTTCAATAGATTCATCATAATACCTCATATACATCCCCACCGAGGAGCTCAAGCCTACCCTAAGTTAGGGTGCTTAGGCCTTAATCAACCACGTTGACCTAGTGCGGATTAGTCGTCTTCACATACAGCTTTGAATTTCTTGGCAGATGTATGCAGGTTGCCTCACGATGTTTCCCTTCACCGTAGGAGCATCAGACAAATGTACATATGAAATTCGAAAACTGAAAACACATTGCTACATGTCAGTTTCGAAACCTGGACCTTCCGATGGGAAGGCAAGTGCCGAATCCACAGCGCCACCAACGCTCCTTAGATAGATTCCTCAATAGATTGCTATTAAGTATTTGTTTGTAAGTCTAGAAATAGAGATATTTTAGATTGAAGATCTACAATTTAAAGTATTTTTAGTTTCAATAATCTGTAGATAATTATACAGAGTAAACAAAAACCACTAGGTAACTTTTGCTTGATTTGTACTTGAGGTATAGTCAACTAATACTTACCATTACCATCAACTCAAAAAAGAAAGGGATTGAACATGGCAGCCTGTGGTACTGTATTGGGCTTTAATGAGGGGAAAAGTATGATGGTATTGTGCAAACGAGAGGTGAAAAGGAGCACTCTCATTTTAAGTGCCTTCCTTGTAATTTGAATTTACAGGAGATTTTATCTCTGCTTACATATAAATCCCTAATTTATTATAACAAAAAAGTGCCTTTCTATTAAAAATGTCGATTATTTTGCAAGACAGGCAAAACACTTTTTTGTAACTTAAAATAGATTCAGTAACATGACTGTTTCTTAAGAAAAAGACATTAAAGTTTGATTTTAAATTGCTTTTTGTCCATAACTTGTCTAAATTAAAGTCTGAAAAGTTTTATGAATTTATAATACATAAATTCGCAATTACGACACCATCTTACTCTTCTTGAGGTATGCATATTCATTAGAAAAAAAAAATTGATAAAAAAAATTTCGCCTTTATAGGCTGGGACACCCTATAAAGGCGAATTTTTTTTTCGATTTTAGGTATGCATACCCTTTATATTTTTTCTATTTCACCCTAATAAATAAAATAAAAAATATTATTGCAATCGGATAATGATAACCCGTGCCGACTTGATGTCAAACTTTTAACAAAATATTTGTAGAACTGTAGAAGACATTTTCGAACTTAATTTTTATTTAGTAAATAAAACACTATTTTACCTTTTTCATATATTTATCAAATATTAATTAGTAAAAAACATTATTTATTACATTTTCTTTTCTATTCTATTATTAATTATGTTTCTGTCTTTAAGAATGTTTAGATAAAATGTTCAACAATGTCATATATGAATTTGAGAACTGCATGTTTTATATTCGTGGCGGTACAGTTAATCGAAATTGTATAAAACGGGAAAGTAGCGCTTTAATAAGATGACATCGAAGCAGTAAGGCATAATAATTGGTCCAACTTTTTTGTTCCTCAATTTTTCTAAGACGCATTTTTTCCTCTTTGTCGGTCAAGTTTTTGTTCACTGCAACTGAATGACCAGGGACACGATTCTCATGCATTCGAAAAAAGTTCACATTCGTAAAAATGTTCGAAATTCGAATTTTATTCGAAGGAATACAAGGAGTTTGTGATTATTTTTGTATAAATGAGCTCAAACCACGAAGCTGGCTTAAACTGTGTTTTCTCTCTGTGTTTTGTCTCATTAAAATGAATAAGGAAGAGTTTTTGGTGAACTTCTTCCTCAATTTGGTGGAAGAATTAGAGGCAGCATGCGCCGAACCATATACACATAACATCGAGGATAACTTAAAAAACTTACCTTGCGCCACTCCTCCCCGAGTTTTTTTAGCCCCTGTGATGGAGTTTATATCTTTACTGATGTTTATCCACCGCCTTTTAGCTTCATTCTTAATGAATGAGCTTTGAAGTTTGCCACATTTCAGCTGTGGATCGGCTTCTACTAAATGTACTAGACGAAGCCTTTGCTCCGCACTAGCAAATTTTTTGGATATATTATTTTGCTCCATAACAGATTATTATATAAATAAAATAATTAAAATAAGAATTTGTCTCAATTCAATATTTATCTTAGACAAACTTTGTTGTAATTAATGACATTTAACGTCAGAACTTATGAATGTGCTGTCTGGAGCGTTCCGTTTCAATCAATGTACTTTACGAAATATTAAAAATTGAACTTATATATTTTGTAATATAAGTATTATTTTTAGAAAATATGATCACATTTAAAAATATATTTTTTGTTAAAATAGATTTTGTAATATTTTTTTACCAAAAAGAACTATTATAAGATGTACATTATAGTGGTTGCCTTAGCGTTTTTAAAAACGCCTCATGAACGTCGTACGAAACATTAAATTGTCAATGCTATTTCCGACTTCCTAGTTCGATTGGTAATATCGTTCTATGGGTACCCCAGAATACGGTTCATACTAATCATTCGAACTTTTCAGTAGAATCGAAAAATTCGCATACGAATTTACCATGCGGAAAAGTTCTATTACATGAGAATTGGGTCCCAGGTCCTCTTTGGCGCTGCAAGAAGATCCTATCTCCATTTATATTTATTATGAAGTGCATCGACATGTGCAATGTCGAACAAATTGTCTTTTGTAACTAACTCTTGTTGACGCTTCTCAAATATAGTGTTTTGATTGCATTTCTTTGAAAATCTCTCCAAACTTGATATAAGGTAGGTAACTAGTTTTTAACACAGCTAAAGCTTTAGTCGGTATTCGCGCCTTTTCCCAATAAATAATGCACTCACGTATAGTTAGATTCGCGCTTTCATTGACACTTAAATTCACTTCACAAATATAAAATAGAACAGAACGGCTAATACTTGTCCATTAGAGGGCAGTTTTGAGGGTAATTTAATATTTAACATCCCCTATTAAGAAAATCCTTTTTCTAGAACTGCGTAATTCCACTGACATCTTCTTTGAACATAAATAATGTGTTTACTAATTGACCAACGAGAAATAACAAACGCTTCGATACATTAACTCCGCCGCGCGCGACGCGCCAAAGTATGCAAGTAGGTACTGACATATGTATCGATTCAAGTCGGCACGAGTTGTTTTGGTTCTAGGTACACAAAAATTATTTACATGTGTTTTGACACCATTCGAAAATAATAAGAGGGTATGCTTTGAAAAAAAAAAGACTGATTTTTTTGGGACATCCTAATACTCATAAGTGTATTGTAGTTTGTAGTTGACTTGACATGATGATTATGTTGAATTGTAGGGTGTGCACATACTTACTTAATGGGCAGATGTCAAAATGAACTCTAGTTAGAGAACTCAGTTTTGCTATAAAGTTATTATGAAAATAATTAATTTAATTAAACTATTAAGTGCGCAAATTATTTATTTCATAGAAATAGTTTAAAAAGTTTTTTTTAAGTAGGTAGTAATTCAAATACACTCAAATATTCTGGATTTAACTTACGTAAGTATAATAATAATAATGGTCTAATAGCGAAGAGTCTTGACCAACATCTTGAGAGACTCTCGCTAGGCGGATGGATCAAGGGCCTGATACAGAAGGCGGTAATTCTTGGCACGGCACGAATTGTCAGGAGGTTCCTCACCCTGCAGCCCTAACCACCGGTAGTTTGGGCATTATCTCGCTGCCGATGGACCCGCTAGATGTAGGTTTTTTTATAATATTTATATTTTTATATTTATATTGTAAAAAAATGTATATTTAAGAAAGAAGGTAAATAAAGATCATAATAATAAAATCGTCTCTTTCACAGCGATCAAAGGAAGGTATACCGAGATTGGGAGGGAACCGACCAGCGTGGAAGTGGTGGGCGGCGGCCGGATGCTGATACCATGAATGATTTCTGGCGCGGCATCTGGTCGGCGCCTGCTGAACACACGGAGGGAGATTGGATCTGTGCTGTCGCGCGGGAGTGCGAACAAATCGAGCCGATGGAATCAATTATTATAGGTCCTCATGACGTTAGTTGTGCAATACGTGTGGCACAGAACTGGAAAAGTCCTGGGCCGGACGGATTGCACAACTTTTGGATAAAATGGTTCCGAGGTTCTCACCCCCGCTTGGCAGCGCAGTTCCAAGAAGCCCTGGAGGTGGGTTCTCTCCCCAGTCTTCTTACCACCGGTATGACCTTCCTGCTCCATAAGTCTGGTAGTACCATGGAAGCAAAAAACTATAGACCCATCACGTGCTTACCAACCATTTATAAGCTCCTTACATCCATTTTGAGGCAAAAAATTTATGCACACTTAGTTGTGAACAATATTTTGGCCGATACTCAAAATGGGTGTAGGGTTGGGTCCCGTGGTACTAAGGAGCTCCTCCTCATAGACATGACCATTAGTCAACAAGTCCGGCGGAGGAGAGGGGCCCTCTGCACTGCTTGGATTGACTACAAAAAGGCTTATGACTCGGTGCCTCATTCATGGCTGGAGAGGATTTTAGATCTGTATAAAATAAATGCAGGCCTGAAATCTTTTCTATGCACGTGTATGAGCCAGTGGGCCACAATCCTTTGTCAACCAGGCGATGCATCGGGCCCCTCTGGCCCGCAGGACTTGATTAGGATTGAGCGCGGCATCTTCCAGGGCGACAGTCTGAGTCCCTTGTGGTTTTGCCTGGCTCTGAACCCTCTCAGCACGTTGCTGAAGGAGTCAGGATTAGGCTATCGATTCCGTAGAGGTGATGAGATCATATCTCACCTACTTTATATGGATGACCTTAAGTTATTTGCACATAATCGCCAAGATCTAATAGAATTGTTAAAAACAACAGAGGTTTTTAGCAATGCTATCAAGATGGAGTTCGGTGTGGATAAATGTGCGGTCATGCATGTACAGCGAGGGAAAGTTGTAAACTCTGAAAATTTACAACTTTCAGAGACAATAACGATCAAATCCCTCTCCGAGATCGAGACCTACAAGTACCTTGGTATGTCACAGTCTCTGGGTATATCGGAAGTTGATATCAAGAAGTCTCTGAAGGAGCGCTTTTATTGGCGTCTGACAAAGGTTCTTAACAGCCTTTTGTCGGGAGGCAATAAAACGCGTGCTTTCAACGGATGGGTGATGCCTCTACTGATATACTCCTTTGGCATACTAAGATGGACTCAAACTGAGTTAGACGCTCTGGACAGAAAGGTTCGTCAACTGCTAACATCTCACCGCATGCTTCATCCACGATCGTCTGTTATGAGACTGTACATCCCGCGGAAGCTGGGGGGTCGTGGCTTTCTAAACGCCAAGAACCTCCATAATCGCGAGGTGTATAGTCTCAGGGAGTATTTCCGTAACAACGAGAATGGTGTGCACCGAGAGGTAGTAGCAGTTGATAAAGGCCTCACGCCTCTCTCCATGGCGAATGAGAACTGGCGCAAACCATCGGTGTTAAGCACTGACGACCGGAAGGACGTATGGAAGAGCAAGGAGCTGCACGGCCGGTTCTATCATTCCCTCACTGGGTCTGATGTGGACCAGCTGGCGTCAGTGAACTGGCTACGCTTTGGGGACCTCTTTGGAGATACCGAGGGGTTTGCCTGTGCAATTGCAGATGAGGTTATCAAGACGAACAACTACAGAAAATACATCATGAAGGACGGAACCGTCGACATCTGTCGGGCATGCCACCGCCCTGGGGAGTCCCTCCGACATGTAGTCTCTGGTTGTTCGCATCTTGCTAACAGTGAGTATTTGCACAGGCATAACCAAGTAGCCAGGATCATTCACCAGCAACTTGCTCTCCGATACGCCCTTGTTGAGACTGAAGTGCCGTATTATAAATACACACCAGCGCCAGTTCTTGAAAATGGTCGTGCCTTGCTCTACTGGGACCGCTCTATCATCACGGACAGGTTTATTGCAGCCAATAAGCCTGATATCGTGCTAATAGACCGGACCCAACGCCGGGTAATGATAGTCGATGTCACCATCCCCCATGACGCGAACCTCGTGAAAGCTGAGAAGGACAAGCTCAGCAAGTACCTTGACTTGGCTCACGAGGTTACCGCCATGTGGGATGTGGACTCGACTGTTATTGTCCCGATAGTGGTGTCTGTGAATGGTCTAATAGCGAAGAGTCTTGACCAACATCTTGAGAGACTCTCGCTAGGCGGATGGATCAAGGGCCTGATACAGAAGGCGGTAATTCTTGGCACGGCACGAATTGTCAGGAGGTTCCTCACCCTGCAGCCCTAACCACCGGTAGTTTGGGCATTATCTCGCTGCCGATGGACCCGCTAGATGTAGGTTTTTTTATAATATTTATATTTTTTATATTTATATTGTAAAAAAATGTATATTTAAGAATGAAAGTAAATAAAGATCATAATAATAATAAAAAGCTTTATTTTCTCTTCACAGTAAATATAAACATTAGGTTTCTATAACTAAAAGTTGTGGAAGTATATCCTTTACATTCTTCAATGAACACATGTATAATACTTAGGTGACTGTTACCACTTACCATCAGGTGGGCAGTTTGCTTGTTAGCCATCTTTCTGCAATAAAAAAAATAAACAAAATTTTTTTTTTAAGAGAGTAAGAGAGAGAGAGAGAGAGATAATTTAAACAAACATGTACAGTAAGCTCCTTGTCAAGCTGTACTGTTTGACCTTTGGACCATTCTTATGTCGTTCGTAATAGTGGCGGCTTTCGTACAGGGGTGAGCTTCCATCCAGCGCTAGAGAAAGTAAGAAACTTAAATAAATGCAGCATAAGTCAAACCACAAAATATACAAACTAACCACAAACAAGAGAGCAATAATAGCCACTACTAGCTATATTCTTGCATGATTATTAGTTACTGAATCTACATTTTATTCATGTATACTTATCATTATTGTGAAATAGTTTTGATTGATAATGAGCGATGTCATCATCACGAGAAGAGGTGAAAACAGGATTAATGAAGCTTATCACAGCAACAGCTCTGGGAAGAAGAGAAAATTCAATACAACACCCTAGACTAAACTGTCTAAAATGCGACCTATGCCCAGCTCTGAGAGGAATATGGTTTGAAGTGGTAATGATGATGAAATTGTAAATCTCTCTCTTCCGCTTACTGTTAACAATGTTAACCCTAAAGGGGTGAAATAGGGGTTGCAAGTTTATACGGAACTTTTTTTTAAATTAGCATCGATTTTGATGAAAATTGAGATTCATGCACTTAAAAACATTTCATTGAACACGTGTTTCATGGTTTATTGGAATTCACCCCCTAAGGGTACGAAATAGGGGTTGAAAGTTTTTATGAAAAATATTTAAAATCTGCTCCAATTTCTATAAAATTTATTATTCGAGCTCCTTAATATAAAAAACAGTCTTCTATATAATAGGATACAAAATTATTTTACAAAAAAATATAAAATTCCCATAGAAAAACAATAATAACGCGGGCGAAGCCGCGACCGGAATGCTAGTCAAATAATGAAAGAAAGAAAGTAGAAAATATTTTTAACATGTTTTGTTGCAGATGGGATGATAATAGTTGACTATGTCTTGAGATATAATACATTTAGCAAATATAAATGTTTATATCTCAAGACAATCAACTATGACGTATTGATGACTGCTACATACACATCAATCATAGTGCCAATATTTTTGATGCCATCATATTGATGAACCAAAATAAATAAAACACAAAACACCTTTTTTGTAAAGTGGAATGCTGTTGCGCATCGTACCTGCCGATGACTAGTCGACAGACGGGTGTAGGATTCTCCCTGAATAGTGAGGGGCACACCCCTAAGGCAACCTCAAAGTCTATCTTGTCCATATTCAGGGTGATCCGGAGTCCAGGTAAAACCTAATTCTTTCGACCACCCCTAAAAAGCAAACATCTAGCTTACGTCAATGTGAGGCTAACAGTGAACTAAAAAATAATTGAATTCAAATAGTTAAATAACTTGCGAATTGTAACTTTCTGCTCTAATAAACCCCCAATTTTATTTTTAGAAATAAAATTCCAAAAGCAATTGTCCAAATGATTATACAACTGAAACACGTTGATTTTAGACTTACATCTTTATAGACTGGTGTTTTGTTGATAAAGATTAGGGTTGTCCCAAACATTTTTTGTATTAATTATACCTTTTTTTCGAGGGGAATGCGTGACCGCGCCGTCCTCGCCGTTCGCTAGAAGACGAGGGTGTGTGGGGCTTTCCCGGGAGAGAACCGGGCCTTCCCACTAAACCCCCCGGTGTTCTCCCTGCCCTTATGAGAGCGCATGATAGGGTCCACACTGCGACTACCAGTACCAACGCGCCCGCCAAGGGGGAATTGCCCGAGGACACCATGGCAATCCCCAGACGGAGGGCCTTACGGCGGGCGGCGGGGACGGGGCCAACCCTCCGGGCAGTGTCATTAGACGGGCATCGCTTGGTATTAATTATACCTATCTGTATTTCTAAATAAAAAATATGCAACATTTTTTGCTGGCTTTCTGAATAAGAATTAAATATGTATTTACAATTTCTATCTAATTAGTACCTGGATATAAATGACACGATGACATTAATTACTAGCTGCTTCACACTTACGAAAATGATTGGAATAGTCAGCCGACTTTCACTTGATCTAAATATTACTAATGGCCGGTCAATAACCTGTGTCTATGTTTATATTTACAGTTTAGCGTAAACCTCAGAGAATCGATAGAAATTTTCAATATGTTAAAGAAGGTAGCGAAGCCAACCCGTTCGAGTCTCTGTGTGCGTTGGTTGTTAATCTTCTTCTTCTTCTTTCTTATATATAAAAAAGAAACGCTGTGTGTTTGTCTCGCAAAAACTCTGAAACTGGTCGACAGATTCTTACGAAATTTTCTCTGGGTATTTGAATAGGTCCAAGGAAGGTTTAAATGTAGAGTTGGACCCGGTAGGTGGCGCTGGTATCGTACAGGACAACGTCTGCCGGGCCCACTAGTTTTAAATAAAAGTATCAATAAAATAACACGGCAGCCCTACGTTAAGGAAGTTCCAATGGTGCGCGTATAAACATTTTGAACGTCAGTCAGCCGGCGACTCGCCCGCACGGATACCACGCGCGTACGCAGCTCAGTTTGTTTTACATTTTAATAATGTTGTAGCGAAATTCGTTGATCAATCGACCAAAGAAGACCATTAAAAGTAAGTTAATTTAATCGCACACAACTAGCCTAAGTACTTCATAGTTCTACAAGCATTTACTTAAAAAAGTTCCTTGATTTGGATCTTCAATTATCTTTTTAAGTAATATAAATTATGTTGTTTTACTATTAATATTTGTAATAATATTTAACACGTCGAATATAGATTTTTAGGAAAAATAGGATTCACATATTTATACACATTACACTAAACTAAACCGTAATACGAATTGACGTAACAAAACTCGTAATGGAAGAATGTCGAGAAGTAAGCGCAAACATTTCGGTCATAGTAATTGTAACTGACACCACCAACTCATTGACTGTTTCAACCGTTTTCATTATAAATGAACAAAAACTCTTATTGCTTTTTGTGTTTATTTATTCCAACCGCTATAAACGAAGGTATTATTTTTTATGCCACTATTTGACAAATCAACAAATCGTATTAATACAGTACGACATACATCTATCCAATTGATACACAAACTATGACATATCTGTAAAATTGATATTTATAATTATGTTACTGTAGAACACGGACCTGAAAAAAAGATTGGGTCCATGCTGTAGAATCCCGAATTATGGTAAATCTTAAGGCGCTACTTTCCCGTTTTATACAATTTCGATCAACTGTACCGCCACAAATATAAAACATGCAGTTCTGAAATTCATATATAATATTGTTGAACATTTTATCTAAACATTCTTAAAGACAGAAACATGATTAATAATATTTCACTCGATAGAAAAAAAATCCAAAGATTACTTTGTTCAATATTTTAAAACAGCTGTGAATTAGAAAATAAAATAATAAATGGCATAAAAGTGTTACCAATAGATGTGCATTTTTATTGTCTAGAAAATTGCAAAAATACATTTTTTATTTTGTACTCCAGTTTTCCAAAAATCGAATAAAACATGCAAAAAGTAACGTTTTCCTTCGGTCACGGGCGCGTAAGCGACAGAAGCTATACGATTATCAACTATATTACCTCGCAATAAAGGAATCGCCGTGCACGCGTAGATTTCCAGGAAAACCTCGCGTTAACATCTGACAGTAAAACCTAGGGTTAACTAACTCTTAAATTGGTCACTCGTTTAATTATAACTATAATTAACAACTTCCAAGGCTTTAACTATTTTTTAAATTGAAAAATAAAAGCCGTGTGGTGTCGTGGGACACCCGATAGGAACGAAGTTCTTTAAGCTATTCTCTAGAAAATTCTCTCAAAATCATTCGCATCGTGTCTCGATCTCCGATGCGTTGTTTTCGACTTGTTTAATTACTTACGCTTTTAACGTTAACTTTTTTTTTCTGACGCTTTTTTGCAACGTGCAGTTTTTGCCGGCTAGTCCCTGTCTTCACAACGTCCTATAAGAAACTTCATTCCAAAAATTACAAGGAAAACTATATTTACCAACCGTAATTGTTAAAACCTAGCATGTCCCAAACTCTAATGATAAAAGCTCTAAAAATCGTCTATCTATATTCATTATAAAATCCTTACATTTGCCAATTCATATTAGTAAATCCTAAGATTTACCACGAAAACCGAGGATTAACTAATATACGGGCTTTAACGTAGCATAAATATACAAATTTAAATTTTAAAGACATTATAATTTTATTTCGTCATAACACTAAATATGTATTTACAAACTGATTTATATACCTACTATACAATCTAAAAAAATACTCTGATTGGTTTGATAAAAGGTAATAAATACATTTTTGTTGGATTTCAATTGACAATCTATCGTCATCGTATGCATATAATACCTAATTATTAACATAGCGTTATCGAGATTATGATAATAATAAAAATATGTAATGTATATTCATTATCATTAAAAACCTGAGTGACCATCGAATTAAATATTACATAAAGGCGTCTTATCTACGTAAAAAGAAAATATTTTCTTTCGTCAAATTTATTTATTTTGTATACGCAATCAAAAATAGAGCTTGTGAATAAAAATTGCGCTAGTATAGGAAAACCTATAGCTAGAGCAACGCAGAGCAATGGAATCATATTCACAATAATGCACAGAATATACTTATTTTGAGTCATTGTATGTATATTCAATAATGAATGTTATTCAAAAAATCACGATTAAAAATAATGAACTAAAAAGATATTGCTTTTTTTGGATGTCAAGATATTCAGATTTCAGTTTCGGCTCGTTATTTCAATTTAACCCTGTACTGTCCTGTAGAATAAGATATGTTGAGGTTGTAGTTTGTTTAAAAAATATTTCAACATTGTCAGAAAGTTCCCCCTTTTTTTAGGCGGAGGAATCTTGTTACGGATTCAACAAGGGGTCGGCTGACAAGGCCGCCCCAAGGATATGCCATTGGACTCGGGTATAAACCCCATACCTGGCTAAACCACCCTCCAGCAGTTCTTCTACCTCCGTAGAGACACAATCGGGATCGGCGTTAGCCATTCCCCGAGTGCGTCAGAAAGTACCCCTTTTTTTTTTTTGAGGCGGGGGAATCTCTTTACGATTCAACAAGGGGCTGAAAGCTGACAAAGCCGCCCCAAGGATATGCCATTGGACTCGGGTTACCTGGGTAACCCCATACCTGGCTAAACCACCCTCCAGAGCAACTTCTACCTCCGTAGAGACACACTCGGGATCGGCGTTAGCCATTCCACGAGTGCGCCCCCTGGATTGTAGGCCTGACGCAAGCGCCAGGTCTTACCTCTACGGGGGGGTCGACAAGTGCAATAATTCGACCCCCCAGACGGGCAGGCCAGGGGGCGTCAGAAAGTACCCCTGCACCAACCCAAACATGCCTCGATTAAGCTTGAAACCAAAGTGCATGGTGAATTTTGGGTTTAATCGTGCACTTTCCTTTTCATTAAATAATGAATAAAGTACACAATATTTCAGGTCCCTTAGACTGTTCACATTTGTGTTCAATTGGGATGATGACTGAATTCAAATTTTCACGTCTCGTCATAAAATATTAAAATACCGTAGAAAAATATGTGATCATGTACAATTAGAATTGAAATCGACTTAGAAATACATTAGATACAAGCATTTTAAGCTGTTAATTTGGAAGCGATTAGACAGAGACATCCGACATCAACCGTGAAGTCTTCGTTGAGTACGGCCATAATAAACTCCATGTAAATAGGCTAGATGACAATTTTTTTTTTTTTGTTTTAATAGAAGCTCATTCATATAATAAACAGAAAGAAAAAATTGGTTTTCGAATAACTATAAAAACAACCAAGAGATAAGGTATAAAAGATTTTTCTCCATCTCTTTCTAGCAAAACGGCAATTTACAAGGAGTTTATATGGCCGTACTCAACAATGATGTCACGGTTGATGTCGGATCTCTCTGTCTAATCGCCTTCAAATTAACAACTTAAAATGCTTGTATCTAATGTATTTCTAAGCCGATTTTAATTCTAATTTCACAGGATTGCATCTTTGTCCATGGTATTTTAATATTTAATGACGAGACTTAAAAATTTGAATTCAGTCATCATCCCAATTGCCGTTTTGCTAGAAAGAAATGGAGAAAAATCTTTAATACCTTATATCTTGTTTGTTTTTATAGTTATTGGAAAACCGATTTTTTCTTTCTGTTTATTATATGAATGAGCTACTATTAAAGCATATTTTTTTTCATTCATCTAGCCTATTCTTTTTATTTGAAAATATTTCAAAAGACGCGCGTGTGTATATTTTTTGTACACATTTCCCTCATTGCCTCTCACTGACAGTCATATGATTAGTGAGAAACGATCGATCCAAGGGCGTAGCATCTATCTTTTCGACGTAATGCACTGTGCTTTGTGTAAGTTGACAGTACTTGTAATGAAAGGTGCGTCAAGTAGACAGTGGGTCCCGCGATATATTCAAACCCGCGCCTTAAGAGGGCACAGTACCTACTACTAGCGCCGCCATTCGTTTTTTATTTATTATGATAAAGGACCACGAGGAACTAGTCTTCCTCGTGGTCCCACTAGTAGGAGAAATTAGTAGGACCACGAGGAAACAGCCAAAATTAAGACGTTTCAAAAAAAATAGAACAGTCAACTACTCAATACAGATATTTCAGATTTTTTAAGCTATTCCGACAGATAAAATGTATAGGAATAAACCTCTAGGGCACCGTGAACTTATCCAACCCAAACGAAATTTCCATTGTTTTGATCTCTTTTTATTATGCCCGCGACTTCGTAAAAAAATTACCGATAGTAGTACTACGGGTATTTTTTTTACCCGTGGTACTACTCATGTCCAGTAGTACTACGGGCGATTAATTTTGCCTCTAGTACTACTTTTTATTTTTGACAATAAAAGAACCATGTGGGTAACTATCAGTTTTTAATTGCGAGTTACAGTGTAAGTTTGCAGACTTTTTTTACAAATTTTGCGCAAATTGGTAAGAAATCTTATTTCTGACTTTATTTAGATTTTTGTGGTTTGGTTTTATCTCAAAATTTTTTAATAGATATCAGGTTGGTTAATTTCTTGGGACATTTTTTTATTTTTTTCGTACGACTTTCTGTAAAATGCAATACCACGTGAATGCCATTTTTTTTGCTAGGATCCCTCACGGCCGTCCCCAGAACACCCTACCAAAGTTTCATTACAATCTGATGAATAATTTCGAAACGCATAGAGGACAAACATACAAACATTGATTTTTATTTACATAGATAAGTAATAGTATGACAGTATTTAATTTGTTTGATGATATTTCGGTACCATAATTTTATTCAAATTCGACTCGATGAATAGTTCTTTTGAATCGTTCAAATTTTTCACCCACAACTAGAGTTGTGTAACTCAGGAGTGATTGATTCAAAAGATATATATCTGACGCAAGGAGTGATTATATCAGTATATCACTTCCGTTTCAAATATATCAGTAGCTCAGTATCTCTTTCAGTCGCCTGACATGTCCGAGAGCATTGAAACCGCATTGAATCAGTAGCTCTTCTCTTTCAATCGGCAGGATTTTATTAGGTGACTGATTTTTCATATTCACAACTGTATTAAGAAAATTATTCGAAGTATATATGAATACAAATTAATACAAATTAATTATAAATCTCTTTATGAATGCTAATCTCCAAATAATAAATAAGTTAATAAAATTAAATTAAGAAATTTAGACACAGAGCACACATTCATTATATCACTGATAAATTAAAGAAACACTGAGTCACTGAGTTAATGATCTAGATAAAGATATGAATGATATAGTGATATAAAAGAGTGATATATATCAGCAGCTCCAAAAGATACATATCTCTCTTTTCCTCTCAGTGATATACTCTGCACAAGTCTACCCACAACTCTTTGCTGAATTCAATTTATGCTGTAGATTACCCTTTCTTTAATGTTAACATTCCGTAAGGGAAAATGCACCTCACGCAGTGTCATAGCAATGTCCTCCTTTATGTTGTATAGGTACTCTCTGTTTTGTATTTCTAATCGACTACAAAGCACATTATGTTAAAAACGTGAGTTGTGTTTTTATTTGTATTTTATGGACATGACGAAGTCATGTAATTTTATTATTTATCATTTCAACTTCCAATATATTGGAAAGTAATACGTAAGACATGTATCAGGCACTCGGAAATCAAAACAAGGCTTACAAGGTTTAACTGTAATACACCTTGTCTAAAAATCAAGGTATTAATAAAATGTACAGCCAAAGAAATGAAAGGAGAAGTCACCTTGTTACGTTTTAGCGAATAGTCACGTGTCGAATGTCCGTTTCTCAAGAATATTCCGCTATCCGTTACGTTGGCAGCGTGATACGTGGTTTCAATATCATCTTATTCTCTGGAACGACCTAGCCAATAATAGGATTCAGTGCTTGGTGGCACAGGAAGTTGTACTCCTTTCAGGAATAAGCCAATATTCCTTTGCTAAGCTTATTGAAAAACGGAACCTGGAGTAGCGACAGATCATGATGTTACATGATTCGTATCGATATTCAAATCTTACACCTCTAAATAAATTTAAAAAATAATTTTAAAAAATTGTGTTCTAAAACTTAATACAAAGTACCTACTTAACAGATTATCTTAATGATAATAATTCATGGATGTAATCTGCTTGGTACTATGAGAGACTCTTTGTAGTTGTTTTTTTCCTTTACATTAAGACTTGAAATAATGGGTTAATTGAATATACATTTGAAACTGATTTGAAGAGAACAACCCCGAATTTTATCTTCGTCACTCATTTGAAAGCAGCAACCCCCGAGTTCAGCTCGGTCTTCTTAGGGAGGTCTGCATTCCAAGGAAGTGTAAGTGGTAAAAGTTTAATTAATTAATTTTGATGTTTTCAAGTGTATGTTTCATTCCTTGTTTGTCATTATGATTTTCATAACATTTTCATTTGATTAATTTATTTGTAAATAAATGCCTTATCTTTTTTGGGGGTGGAAATGCGTGACCGCACCGTACCCACCGTTGGCGAGACGGCACACGCCCGTGTGTGGCGCTAACCCGGCTGGAGGCCAGGCCTACCCACCAAAATCCCCCGGTGTTCTCCCTGCCCTTGGGCGCGCTGTGTAAGGTCCACACTGCGACACCACCTATGCGCCTGGGCAAGCCCGACCAACTGGCGGGCTATCGCCAGGGGGGGGGGGGGGATTGCCCGAGAACACCAGGGCAATCCCTAGACGGTGGGCTTTTCGGCGGCGTGCGCGGGACCAACCGTGCACGCAGACCTCTGCGGGACCAATCGTGCACGCAGGCCTCCGCATTGCTTGCGCGAAAGCCCACCTTCTGCCTATCCGTGACAGCCTCCCAAATTAATGCCTTACCTACTAGGAACTTATTTTCCAGCAATAATTGTAGTCAACAATTGTTAAGCTCTTACCATCATCATCCGTTCTCTAAATGCTAAAAATATCGTATCTATGACCATTTTATCACTTACCACATTTTAAACATCAATTTCTCTGAGGGATTTCAACCGCCTCCTTAGTCTAGTGGTTGGGACCACCGTGTTTCGACCAGGAGGTCCAGGTGTGTTTCGATTCCTAGTGGGGACACAAGATTTTCTGTCTGATTTGGTTGGTGGTAGGGCTTCTTAGTTCCTCGGTTGCTGAGGAGTCCAGGTGAAACTCGCTTCCATCTTTGGCCTTATCGTCACTTACCATCAGGTGAGATGAAGGCCAAGAGCTTCCCTGTCATCATTAAAAAAAATAGACGTTCTGAAATAAAACTTATCACCAGCGAAAGTTTCATGAGAAAAAAAATACGCCGTAAACTCAACAAATTACGCGGACTGTTTATTGTATAGTGTACAATATGCACATATATGTTTATGTATTAGTTTGTATTTTTATTCTACAGTATGTGTATAATAAGCAAGCTATACACTTTCGCGGGGATGTTAAGAGTTATGTAAGTTAATTGATTTAATTGCTTCCTAAGCACAGAACATGAATCTTAGAGCAGGCAAACGATTTACACACGTTAGGAAGAGCTGAATGCAAGCTCTTCTGGTAACTATTGGAGATTTACGACTTCCTTCCAAATGTGTTACCGTGGCCTAATTGCTGCACTATCGGCTCTAGTTGGCAATAAATATTTCTCGCCAGACAATAATTTTCAGTAACTTGATTCATTATTTTACTATCAGTTTGATGTTTAGTCGGTTAATTTAATAATGGTTTAACATGTGCGATTTTGTCCTAAGGGCCACATTGACTGACTCGTAGTTGATTGATTGCACTGGGTGGAATAGAAACTCTGTAAAATCCTTCCAAGATTTCCTGCCACTAGGAAAATCAATGCCAAGTGCATTAGGTATAACCATTTCACACAATTAGCAAGCATTTGGCCTTCATCTTACTCGATGGTAATTGACGAAGAGGATGAAGATGAAAGCGAGCTTCAACTAGACATTTCAAGAACTAAGGAACTATATGGCTATCTTAACTCTTAATTATCTGAATACAAAAATGTAATTAACATGTTACTCTGGCGACAAAGTTAGATATGATGGTGGTAGCTTATCAGGCAAATTCAGGAGCCCTATACCACCAACCAAACCAATCAAAATAACTTCTAACGCCATGAGAAAACAAACCTCGGACGTCCAGATCAGTACCGAGAGGTCTCAAAAATAGATAGTGTCAAATAGTAATTCTAAAAATCATATCATCGTAGTGCTTATCAAGACCTAGCCCGTATTTCTCTTAAGAAATCTATTGTGTATATTAAAAGTAAATATCAATAGCCCTAACCTGATGTCTTACTTTGCACGCGTGAAAAATGAAACTGCTTGTCGATGCCGTAAAAATGGATCAGCTTAATCACCGCCCTGGGACCGTTGTGTACGAAATAAAATTAATTTTGTTGCTAGAAGGGCGGCGCAGGGTTCCAGTTTTCGATAGCTTTGACGCCGTTGACGCGCGGGTTTTTGTTTTGGCGGGTCCAAATAAATGGGTAAAGTACGTGACGTGGTGCGCAATGTTGTCCTGATGAATCGGCTACTTGTAATCGTTGAACTAACACAAATCCGGCAATTTGTTAAACGGAGATCGCCGTGCCCGCACCTTATAGACTATTAGAACGTGCGATAGGAATTTAGAGGATACTTTTTATTGGGAACTAATGTGAAAGCCTTTAGATTGGCTGCCAAGATATTTTCTTCGAAATTCTTAGTTGCGTACTGTGAATGCGGCCTTTATTGCTCAGTATTGGAACCTTATCTAATTCATTCATATTATATAACTATCAAATTGTTTCACTCCTGCCTGTTTGTTTTGTTTTGAAAGTGTCTTTATTTTCATAAGATTACAATAATGTTACAATATAATATACTACAAATGTAACAAATAAAATGAATAATAAATAATTTTACCAGGCTAAAAAGCGCCTACAAAAATTTTATTAAGCATACAAAATAATACTAGTTTTAACATAAAGCTTTTCACAACGACTTGAATGGTTTAATGCATTGTTTTTGTTAAACATTTGCTTCTTACATGTATTTAAATAAATTTGAAGGTAGAACAGTAAACATTATAAAGGAGGATGCATGCGCATACGAAATAATTACTATTGTCCATGGACTGGCCGCGGTGCGAGCTGCCCTGCCCCCCGCCATACCGTACGAAAGTATGATAAGCGCGGAGGCATTGCGCCCGCTAGACGGGCTCAACTGACTGGTCGGGCGAGAACAACATAAACTCAACTCCTGCCTAAGATTGGTTTTGCTACAAAAATTACACTGTTTCAAACTCAAAACATGAATCGAGAGTTTGACTAATTAAAGCAATGTTTGTCTGTCATTTCACGCTGAAAGGAAAATCTAAAGGCCTACTATAAAAAAATGTGCGAATGAACAATTTTCATATTATTATTCTATTTGCAGTAGTACCAAGTTTGGCTTAGGAGGTTTGTGTTGTCTGCATGCCATGTTTCATCAAAATCCTTGTTATAGTGTTAGTTTAAAGCAATAATGAATACTTCTATATGCAAACATTATCAGACGAATAATGTTCATGTAAAATTATCAGAAAAAACATAGCACCTCGAAATCGTCAAGTCGTTCGTCGATCAATAGCTTTCTTTATAGAGAAGGTTGCAGTGACCACAAGTGAATAATCTAGATGGATGGGCCAAGCACGTGCTCTATCTTTCAATTTCTACTCCATGATTCAGCTAATCGTTGTCTTTGAGGGAAAACTGCTTTAGTATAAATTCGGCTGAGCCGATTATGTTCATATTATTTTTATCGAAACCTGTTTACTGTCTATTTTATCGGCTTAGGTGGTTTGTTTTATGGATATTATTTATTATTATCGTGTCAAATACTGGAGTTATTTATATTAATTAATTTAATACGTTTATAATTATATGTAAGTATATTCGTTTTGTGTAATCTGATTACTTACATATAGAAATATTACTTTTGTATTTTTTTTAATATTATGTAGAATATTGATTCTATTTTCATTTTTTATTTCAAAAATATATTTACTATATGACGACCACTGGTAATAATGAGAGAATCTTCAATACTAAGTGATTTTTTGGGAGTAATTGTGGAGAAATTACGATAAAATTCAGAACCTGATAAAATCGGCGGGTCGCGTTCCAAATAGATGAGCGGAATACGTGCTAGGCCTCTCGGCGTTTTCTTGATGAATCGGCTTTGGTAATCGTTGGACTAACATGGATCGCATCATTTATTATAAGGGAAGAACCGGAATTCCCGTGTCCTTCACAGATGTGCAACATCATCTTTAGAAATTACCGAAATGTTGTCTCCTCGATGTTACCAACTCGATTAATTTCATTATAATAATGTTCAGATGATGGTTAAAATTAGTTCATAACTATTTCTGGCGGTTCTTAATATGATAAATATTTAAATTTTTAAAAGTTTAATGATTAGATGTTTATTAACTCAATTGTCTTAATTTATTTTAAAAGGCTCGTGGAACTTTTCTTATTTATATTTGAATGTTAAACGAGTTTTAACTATCCTGTTTCTCTTTCTGGATTTTTGTTACGACAAAATTATTGCTTAAACACATAGAGCTATTCGTGTTTAGTAAGAGTATCGCACAAGTCGACCTTAACATCTGAAAACTGATGATGAACTTATAGAAACAAAAATATCAAAATGATGTAAGTAGTAAGTATATGTTAGTTATCTACAATGTTATTTTTTTATTAATACATTATAATAGACAGTACCTCAGTGGCTGAGTATACAAACCCCCTTACCACGATCGTTTAAAACAGTAATAAAACCGCAGTGAGGGAGCAAGTATGTTTAATGATGAATAAACATCGTATAAGTACCTACTACTTTTATCATTCAGTTAATGAATAACTTCTTTCTGTTCATCATTCTCATGAAAGATATTCCGATATAATGCAATTAATTACTTAGTTTGGCGTATACAGAGTACAGACCAACTTTCTCATATTGAAATATATGAAATCATACAGGAGAAATTGCTCATTTGTGAAATAGGTAACTAGATTGAAAAGACACGTTATGAAAATACATAACATAACTATTACGATATCTAATATACAGTGTGTGTACAAAAACCCTGTGAACCCCTTTAAGAGGATTGTGAAGCTGTAAATTTTCATACAAAAAGCGATAACGCTTTTCTCCCTCTTTCTTTACATAGTCCAATTTTCATAATTTTTGGGAATGTTGTAAATATAATGAAGATCTAGGTTTGTACGTTTTGATTTTGATGTAATATTGCTCAAAATATAAATTATTAGCATCTAAATATCCATATTTTATACTTAAAAACCACCTCGAGCATTTTTATCTTTTTTGACTAAATTATACAGAATTACAAGAAAAGCAAAACGTACAAAAGGTATACTGAATCTAATGAGACCAAAAATGTCTAATTTCGTAAAGGTTTAGGGGGGTAAAACAGTTATCGCCCGAAACAGTATTTCAATAAGAAATGTAGGCACTTGCCTCGGACTTTCAACTATAAGCGGTGTGCAACAAACTGCATTTTTGAAAGTGCATACTCGAGTCATGAATTGGCACTTCACAGTCCTCTTATGAGAATATCGAAGATATGGTGTCCTTGAAAATTCGAAATTGTAAAATTAATTTTCTGTTTCCACATACATTTTGTTTTCTCAGATCCAACTATTTGTATTGGGGATTTCAAAGCTAATTTTACAATGTTACACACTATATACAAATCTCGTGTCAGGATGTTTGTTATCGAACTCCTCCGAATCGGTTTGAACGATTTTTATAAAAATTTTGGTGTATATTTCGTAGGTCTAAGAATAGGTCGAAGGCTATTTTTTGCACTCTTCGGCGATAAGGGTGGCCCTCTCCAGAAATTTTTGTGTGTTGACCTTTATTAAAGCGAATCGCAGTTCGAGAGCACAACCAGTAATATATATTTATTGATTGGGTAAATGGATATAGAGAAAGGACAATGTCGAAAATCGCCCTAAGACCAACAAATATTTGATTTACGTCATAATTATAATATGCATATTTTATAACAGTCATTGCAAATATATTATGTATTTGACGGACAAATAAAAAATATTTAAAAGTACTTTCAGAAACAAAACTAAATGAAGTAAAATATACGAATGGGTAGTGTAATTATTGCTCGATTGAATAGAATTTTGTCGCTTTTATGTAGGTATGGACATTTATTTATTTGTATAAATTATGTTTTTCATAACTTCTTTCACAGTTTACTACGTGAACACACGTCAATTGACTACTCACGCGCTGTCGCTTGTTATTTGTTGTTTTTGACTAGCTTTATAATTTCGAAATTTCTTGTTCCTTACTACGTGGCTATAATAACTTCTTTGATTGATTGCAATAATTATTATTTAAAAAATTGTATAGGTATGGACTATGTGTATTGCTCTAACGAAATATATAGTGTTACTACAACTAACCTCAACATCTGATTCATTTTGATATACATATAATTCGATTTCGAAGCTTTGTCCGTAGTAATCGATATGGACGTACAGTATTTAATAATGTGTAATTATACGAAAAACACTTTTTTCACTGCTGGTGGTATATTGGGGCAAACAATGTATGGACGCAGAGAAATGTCCTTTGTGATATTCCTGTTTCACTGAAAAAAAACTTAATGAATTACGGTGAGAAATGTTAAGATGATTGATAAATTAATTAAAGCATAAATGGAAGTGAATTAAAATAAGCTAATTAAAATATAAGAAATATAACATTGTATCCAGTCTCAAAGACACAGAACAGCTGGCTGTAGCTGAAGAAGCTGTTCTACAAATAATGGAGTCTGCTTACTACAAACGATAGTTTGTACGAGCTGTCTTATTTTTTTTCACGAACAAATTGCCCGAAAAGCAGGCGCTTCGATTACGACAAGACGATTTGTCGCTGGCGCGGGAGGCGGAGCACGTAGCGATCATTAATACAGAACTTGAGCGTTTTTTCTTTCGGGACTTTGCAACAATGTCCTACAGAAATACTGACTGACCCATGTCAGTGTACTTATAGTATTGAGACGGGTTTTAAAATGTTGGAACATATTTAAATTATGGCCTAATAAAAAGTCTAAATGGTATCATTAGTCTACTAAATACAGCGAAAACTGTGCTTGTTCTATCATTAAATGGGCTGACTGGAAAAAATCTCAAATAGAGATAAGTCCGCTCTTGCAGACATGGTGCTATTGTTGCGTAGGTACCTGTGTCATTGTATTTTATATGTGCAATTAAGGTAACTTACCATTCTATCTAGTTCTTCTCGATTTTCAAATGCCTTGTCTTCTTCTTTTTCTTCTTCTTATATTATCTAAAAAAAATGAATCGCTATGTGTAGTCTCACAAAAACTCTTAAACGGCTCAACCGATTCTTATACCTACGAACTTTTCTGTGTTTGTTTGAATAGGTTCAGGGAAGGTTTATACCTACATTTGGACCCGATTGGTGGCGCTGTTATCCGGCAGTACTATGGCTGCCGGGCCCACTAGTCTTCTTCTTCTTCTTATATATAAAAATGAAACGCTGTGTGTTTGTCTCGCAAAAACTCTGAAACGGCGCGACCGATTCTTACGAAATTTTCAGTGTGTATTTGAATAGGTCCAGGGAAGGTTTAAAAGTAGAGTTGGACCCGGTAGGTGGCGCTGGAATCGGGCAGGACAACATCTGCCACGCCCACTAGTCTTATCTAAAAATGAATCGCTGTGTGTTAGTCTCGCTAAAACACAAAAACGGTTCGACAGATTCTTACGAAATTTTGTGTGTGTATTTGGATAGGTCCAAGGAAGGTTTAAGCATAAAGTTGGACCCGGTAGGTGGCGCTGGAATCGGGCAGGACCACGTCTGCCGGGCCCACTAGTCAATCATGAAATTATTTTTTTCTATTCTTTCTCATTTTTCTGTCTACGGGAGGTTTTTCTTCTTCATAGTCTCGGGACGTCAGCAACCTGTTGTCTAATGAATAATCCACCCATAAACTAACCTCGTAGCAGGGGTTCCTCAATGTGGCATTCTATCCCATCTTCTGTTTTTCATCTCCATAAACTTCCTTACTTCCTTGCGTCTTCAATGGTCGTATCATTTATATATCGATGACTTTTACGTTACGCTCAGGCGGATGTCCATAACATAAATTAAGCTATTGATTGAATCAATAAGGATCTTAAATCTATTACGTATGTTATCTTTAACCTGGCTCATACATGAAGGATTTGACACTAATATTGGTAACGACCAATAATTATTATTGTGGTGTGTATAATGCGTACCTACTAATTCGTTTGAATATTATGTTTTATCTTAAAAATACTTAAAATATTGAAAGTATGAATATTTAAGCTAATCTACGAAGCTAAACTTTTAAATATAGGTATATAAAAAGACTTTCACCAAAGCAAAGCAAATTTAACGTGAGTTCGATATTATTTTACGCAATCAACTTAATACAGCTTAACGGATTCGAACAAAATAGCACAATAGATAGCTTATTTATAACCAGCACTAGATTTGCCGCCTGCTGCTTCGCCCTCATAGATTACCTATATAGGGTCTCGATTTTGTCTGTTTTGTTTATTCCACGATTTTTAAATAATTGTTTTACTATATAACTTCTTATATTCCCAATAAAGCCCAACTCTGAAATCCCAAAGCCACAAGGCAAACTATTGTCAAGTAAAATAACTTTTATATTCCACATCCACGGCGTACCTACCCGTACGTACCGTAAATTCATCTATAAACTGATTTATCGAAATAAGTACTCTGGAATGCACTGTACGAACTCTATAGCAAGGATTAAACATAAGTTACCCTGAAGATATTACCTAACGCGTTCAGCAAGTTTACGTCCGACCACGTAATCGCTTAAAGTCGAATTCACAGACCATTAATTATTTAGAAATGTTCACCTTTAACTTATCGGTGGTTATCAAATATATTGCCCTTTCAAATTTTATTAAAGAAAAACTTTAAAAAGATTATCGGTTTATTACCATTTCTAAATATAATTATACTTAGTTTGTGAAAAATAATGATGTCTATTTAAACATTAGAATTATTTTACAATTTCAAAGAATATGAATAAAGTATACGTTCTTGTCCATTTACAATCTTTTGAATTAAATTTAAATGTTAATTTGACTTAGTTGAATGTTAAGTTAGTAGCAAGACCAGTGTTCGGCTTTAGAAAGCGTTTCTTATCCACATATAATCGTAAAAGTTCAACGCGATAGACCTAAAAGTTATAACTAGATCACGTATACGTGACAAATTTATAAGCGGTCCTTATTGTTTGATATTAGGAACCTTAGCTAATATTATTGCTATCACGCGTAGAAAATAATAGTAGGTTTTGCAGCGATTTGCTGGCTGGCAATTTTTTTATATATTATAACATATCAATTATACACTCCGATCATCTAATCTTCCTAACTTAACAGAACTAATCAATCAGTTAGTGCCAGTTACTCTAGCTTCACCGTGAAGGAAAACATCGTGAGGAAACCTGCATACATCTGCGAAGTAATTCAAAGGTGTATGTGAAGTCAACCAATCCGCACTGGGCCAGCGTGGTTTGACGAAGGCCTAATCGCCCTAATAACATAACTAGTTAGGGTAGGCTCGTGCCCCTCTGTGAGAACGTATATGAGCTGTGATGATGATGATGATGATAATGACTCTAGCTTTCTTCTTTTCAACAAGAAACCTTAGTGTTGCTTTACTAGGGGCCGTCCATTACCGTTCCCATATGTTTTGACATCTGTCATCTGTCAAGGTGTTGTCAAAATGTATGGGAACGGAAACATTTCTGATTCGGTTAAAACGTTGTGAATAGTACTGACGCGGAACCATTTTGCTACGAATTTAACGATTCGTTTTAGACCATCTAGTGTTGCCCAAAATGGGTCTTGGTTTTGCTGTGTTGCGAGACTTGCTGCAAAACCGAGACTTAGACCAACACTTGCTACAATTAGGACGATCTTTCTTTCCGATTTTGGGCAACACTAATACCATCAAGTCATAGACCTCCGTTCCTACAGTTTTGTTCCTTTCTTGAGAATCCAAACCAAGAACCTCCATATTGACCTCTGATTACGATAATAATATGTTACCTGTTCTCACGCTTACTTCTCATTAACTGATAAGAAAAAAAAACGAGTTCAAAAACACCAAAGAGTTGAAAAAATATAATAATACATACAAGATCACATTTTTATATTGAAATTGGTGCCAAATTATAACAATTTCAAGAAATATCAATCAATCAACCTATCACAGTCCACTGCTGCTGGACACAGGCCTCTCCCAACCTGCGCCACAACACTCTGTCCTCCGCCTTCCGCATCCAGTCCATCCCTGCTACCTTTTTTAGGTCATCGGTTCACCTAGCTGCAGGACGTCCTACACTACGTTTGCTGATTCGAATTTTAAGAAATATAAGAACAATTAATTTTTACCTCATTGCAGGACACAAATTTCGATATATGACGCTTCTGTGATTTTCTCAATGCGTCATGAGCGTTTTCATAAGGGCCAAACGTTACACGAATTTCACGATGTGAAATGAGCGTTTTGTAATCAGTTCTTGGCGTAAGGACTAGTAAACATTCTAACAAGGGAGAGTATACTCCAAAAGAGAATTGATTGAACGAAAAAGGCGGATAGAAAAATATCCGTCTGATAGGAAGGACAATTGAGCATCAGTCGATTTAACGAAGAGCGGAGGTTTCTTTCTACCATTACATGAGATGTACGAGTATTGGATTTGAGATAATTAGGTGAATTCAGGGAATGGAGTAGGCAGTAATGAGTTATTGCATTTTTAAAAAAATATTAATTTCTTTACGTTTATAGAAGGCCCGAGAAATTTAAGACCTAATTATGTACTGTTGCATACAGTACTTTTTCTACGACAGCTTGAACTTTATTTCATAAAGAATAATACAGGCATTCAGTATTCTGTTAGCAAAATAAATTTCTTACAAGTTCGCGCCGATAGAACAATTGACATTCAAAACGAAATGTGAAAGCCTGCACTTTGTTTTTTTTAATCATCCATTCTCTTAGATCATTTAACCTGATCATTTCGCCCAACCTTGCCATCTCCCGTCTGAATGCTCTAAGTCCATTATAGACAATTCTGAAAAAACTTCGACCGCAAGTTAATATACCTATCAAACGTAAAATAACATTGAAAAATTAAATCTGTATTTTATTTTCATTAATGTAATAGTACTTATATCAAACTCGATATAAAAATGGCAATTGCAGTAATAATAACTTGATTTGATTTTAACTTTTCTCATTGATGCGTTCGAATTCGAAGAGAGAAAATTTTCAATGATGAATACGTTGACGCTGGTTCTTTTTTTTAAATAATAAACAGTTGGGTTATATTTTACAAGCTAACTCATAGGAGTATTCTTATGAAATCCATAGATTATAGACTTTAGTACAATCACGCAAAGTGTATATTTTTTATATTTTTGTTAGCCATATAATTGGCATATTACAATGCTGGAGTAGTCATACCAAAGAATGGTTTTTGGTTGGTGGTAGTGGTAGGGCTTTTGAGCCCGCTTGGCTGGCTACCACCATCTTGTCTATGTTTGTCGCCATAATAATAATGTTTATAACATTGTTGTGTTCCGTCCGACAAATAGAGGTAAGATAGCCAGTTCCTTAGTTGTTAAGGAGTCCAGGTGAAACTCGCTTCCATCTTCAGCCTTATCCTAACTTACTATCAGGTAAGATGTTGTTATATACAATAAGGCAAACAAAAAGAAGTCCACTTGACTTTTTACATGTACTATATCTTAATAGTTTTAATGACACCGAACACGTTATAACGAGGTAAACGCTTAGTTGGATATTAAAATAACTTTGATAAGACTGGGATTGTAACCCATATTTTATTTAATAAGCTAATTAGTGTCAACATCAATGCTCGGGTTGTTATGTTATGTTATTTTTACACCGAAATAACATTTACTTACCAACAGATAAAATTTCTTGTTTGCTTTAAATACGTGACAGGAATGAGAATTTCTTTCCAGTGTTATAAAATGTGAACTTTCACTTGATTTTGTTAACGCAAGCTACATCCAGTAGGCTTACTCTTGAACCAATTCTGATCGATTGAAATTGTAATTTTTCGTACGCTTGAGTTGCCACATTGGCACCAAATTGAAACCGTATAGTGCAGATTTTGAGTGAAACAAACTCAGTGTTATTAAATTTTCTTAAGGGGGCTTCAATGCCCGCTTGGCTATCAACCACCGTCTTACCGAAGTTTGTCAACCTCTCTGAGTTTCTGAAAGGCTGATCAAAACATTGTTCAACTAACATCCATGTCATTTTAACAGCTAGCAGTGTCAAATCAATTTGAGTTTCCGAAACGTTGGTTAGCCAAAATTTGCTTATCTTTAATAATTTGATTTCTTGTGAGAAATATTTTTAGACACGGTCACATTGCTGAAATTATATATTTTGTGTTATTCATGTGTATTTTGGAAACCCAAAATGGGTCTTTTCTTAATAATTTTAAAATAAATTTGACAGCTGTGTCAACTAACACAGTGATAAGTTGATTTCGTTGATTTAGTTTTCAGCAACTCAATTCATGTGGATAGCATATTAGATTTGACAGCTTGTTAGTTAATTTTATCATTGAACAGCAGAACAATAATAACATTGCTTCAAACATTGTTGTGTTCTGACAGTTCGAGGTAAGATAGCCAGTTCCTGAGTTGTTGAGGAAACCAGGTGAAGCTCGCTTTCATCTTTATCGTAAATTATTACCATCAGATGAGATGAAAGCCAAGAACTTGAAAAAAATTGAGAATTGGCTTGGCCATAACTGAAAACTATAATTAAATCTTCATATCGCCCCAAAATCAAGTTTCAACCGTATAATGGTTACAAATGTCTCTGATCTCTATTTTCGGGTTTCGACACATTCGTCCCGCAGACGTTGACGGATAGCGAGAAGACGGACAGACAGATTGATCGACGAATTACGTAGCAAACATGATTTATGACTATCCAGACGATAGTGCGGGTGTAAGGATTGCAATCCCTCAGGATTCAGTGATAGTTGAATCTGATGACGAACGCTAGGCTAGACTGTCAGATGAATGATCCTGATAAAGTCTGCCGTTAGAAGAGCGTATTAGAAAACGTGATGTATTGTCAGTCGATATTGCCAACCGCAGCCTTGCTATGGCTTAAATTATTATTCCTAATTAATAATTTACTTCATCATTTATGTGATTTCGCTATAATGTAAATGATTTGTTTATGCATGCTTGTTTGTTTAAAGTAGTACGAATTTTTTTAATTTTATCTCCATTAGGATAACACAGGGCACCGCAAAAGACTTCATTTGACCTTAAATGATGTTTTGCATGCATGCATGGCATGTAAAATAGAAATATATCTGTAAAATTAAAATCTGTTAATTTATCGTTATCTGCTCTTTATATAAATAGCTAATATCTAATTTTTCACTTTAAAGTACCTATAATTATTGATTGCATAAATGTCACGAGTTATTTACATACTAGCTGCTGCCCGCAACTTCGTCTACGACCCCAGGAAACTCCTTAAATTTCGAGATAAAAAGTAGCCTATGTTTTTTCTAAGGGCTTAAGCTATCTATTTACCAAATATCATTAAAATTTGTTCAGTGGTTTAGGCGTGAAAGCGTAACTTATTGTAAGTATACGATAGCTTAAGCGCTTAGAAAAAACATAGGCTACTTTTTATCTCGCTTTAAAGCTAGAGATAGCATAAGCCCTTAGAAAAACATAGGCTACTTTTTATCTCGCTTTAAAGCTAGAGATGGCTTAAGCCCTTAGAAAAAACATAGGCTACTTTTTATGTCGAAAAAGGAGTTTCCTGGGGACGTAGACGAAGTCGCGGGCAGCAGCTAGTATGTAGGTATATAATTCATGACATTTATGCAATCAATAATGATAGGTACTTTAAAGTGAAGAATTAGATATTATTTATATAAAGAGCAGATAATGATAAATTAGCAGATTCTAATTACAGATATATTTATATAGTAAGCTTTTGTGCTATATGAACATTTCCTTTAAGCGCCTAGTGAGGACAATCCATTGATTTACTACCAAACGTTTGGTAGTAAATCAATGGGACAATCACAGGAAGTCGTTTCAGAGGAAATCGTTTTTCTTCAAAAATATTATACAAAAATAAAAATTTCAAAATCCATCCATTTTATGGTCGATTTTATGTTCTTAAAAAATATTTTATCTCTACTAGAAAGTGACCTTAAACATACCTCGATTTTAAGCTTAAAATTTAATCGCTCGGAGAGTTTTGAGGTAATTGACGCATTTTAAATATAGGTGGCGGTTGTTTTAGATTTTCATAGTCGATTTTTTCCTTTTTATTTAGATATTTTAGCTTTTGGACGAGTTTCCTTACCAATGCGCTCTGATACGATAGATGCCACTCATACTTGCATGCATTTCATAAATATTTCATTTAAGGGCATGTTCAGGAAAAATAACGGTTATGCTATTTATACGTTATGCGAGAGGCTTAAATTCAAACCGATAAGTTTTGAAATTAAAATGTTAATTTTTTTTTCTTTTACATTATTTAATGTGTTCGGATGAACTTTTGACTTTACTTAAAAATATTTATTATGCGTCGTATTCGCACATATTATTCATCGTACGGAACATCGTATGTTTGTTGTTCAGATTAATTATATATACAGGATGTCACATTTTATATCGGTCAGAATGGGCAAGTCTGAAATATTAGACATACAAAGATCTGTTCTTAGGAACATATCATCGATTTTAGTGACAAAAAAAAATGAATACATAAATTTTAAAAATCTTGTAGGACTCAGTTTGGGAATCGAACCCGGTCGTATTGAAAAATAAAGCTTATACATTATATCTAATGGGATATCGATTGTGCAGTAAATGTTACAATGAAACATGATATCTAAAATAACGCAAATAAATTAATTAAAATTATAATGCAAATTCACCACCTAAAGATACAATATGCAATAGTTAACGTATCGTTACCTAAACGAGTTGAATATTATTGCATTAAAAAATGGTTGATATTTCGAACATCTAACTTAATTAAATTAAAGGATATGAAATATAATGCATATGACTCATTTTACACATCATGTTTCATAGTAACATTTCCTGCTTATGAGCTACACAATCGATATCCAAATAGAAATAACGTAAGTTGTATTTTTCAATACGACCGGGTTCGATTCCCGAATTGAATCAAGTTTGTTTTAAACTATGTATACAGTTTTTCTTGTCACTAAAATCGATGACATAGTTCCTAAGAACAAATCTTTGTATGTCTTATATTTACAGACTTGCCCATACTAACCGACCTAAATGTGCCATCCTGTACGTACCCAGTATTATGGCTTATATAACTGTGCAGCAGTTTTTAACACGTCAACGCAACTACATCGATAACCATCTCGTTAGAAAGTTGTTGAGCTTCCGAGAATTTTACGAAAATATGAAGCGGTGCTTAGCAATAAACGTTTATGTAATGAAGTCCTTGTATTCTATTTAAGCCATCAAAACAGTAACTCTACGAAATCCTTTAATGTTTCAATAGGTAGGTATTTAGCTAACAAATGGCGATGGATTTCATTTTGCGGCATGAAATGCCTACTTATTATGGTATTGCTTTAACTATAGGTACTATATTTTGTAATATATTTATAACTAATAATAGCCGCAAGTGTTTTTACGCATTGATTCGTAAAAACACTTGTGGCTTTTATTATGTCACGACAAAATTTTAAGTACCATGACTCAATAAACTATGCAAGGTCATATGAATCAGTTGATTACTCCGGCCGTTTTGATGTAATCTGAATCTGAATGTTATATCAGACTGTAAAATCTTTTAAGTAGATATATATATATATTCTCCTTATTTTTTCCATAGCATCTGCTTTAAAAACACTCTACAATCTGTGTGAGTTTAAGTAAATTCGATAATGTTTTTACTTAGAGAACTGAAGCGTAAACCTTGGCGCATAGCTGAAAATAATTATATTTCACATTTGTGTGAAAATACAAGCATCATAAATCGCATTTCAACTAGAATATCAATAACATTTGCAAAATAATTTTATGAAATCCCTTTATTTATGACTTGTATCAGTAGAAAATGATAAAACTAACTAAGTTTGAATATATAACAAGAACAAGCAGAGAGTTAATGGAAATCCTCAACCCAATTTTGGCGAATAATTGGTTCGACCCACCTGGTTTTAGCAACAAAGCCTTCGCGCCGACATTGTTCAGCAAAGGTTTTATTAGACCAGTGCTACATCTCATCGCAAATTAACACAACCGGCCACAATATTATCTGGAACATGACCAACGCCCTGCCTCCCTCAACCTTAATAGGTAATTTTCCCCCCAATAGTTATCTTGTAAGTGGTGAATTGACAGTAATTGATTTGTTTCCTCCAAATCCCTTTCTCTATCAGGAATCTGTGACCGGGAAACACAAGTTGTTTCTTCCCGGAACTGCTGAGGCTGTGATATTTATCACGATTTATTCAACCTGAGTATAAGCCTACTTTGATTTCTCGAACTTCTAAAATAATTTTAGAACTTAATCCAACTCAAAAGTCGATTTCATAACAAACACGTAATATATTCTCAAAAAACTCAATCTTTGTTACATCATTTGTTTTTAAAAATCGATTAGTTATATGTCCAGGACCTTAAACAATGAAACAAAACGTGCAATACGTTTATTTTATTTGTTAGTAGTCAAATTTAGTTGTAGTAAGATATTATCACTGTCTATCCTCATTGTAATTTCGCTCTGCTTAAGAATTTTCCCCAATAAACGGAGGGTGATCA
Organism: Schoenobius gigantellus; assembly: GCA_963935595.1. NCBI lineage: Eukaryota > Metazoa > Arthropoda > Insecta > Lepidoptera > Crambidae > Schoenobius > Schoenobius gigantellus. The sequence continues at coordinate 35,697,806 of OZ012543.1, forward strand.
AAGCAATCGAGTATTTTCCAAACTGTTGTTATGTCCTCATTTAAAATTTTGCAAAACATTTAAGATACCTAACACCCGCAAGCGGAATCCCTCGAGTGCTTTCATTCATTATCCCCAACAAAAGATTATAGAGGTCTTTAATATTTGTTATATCAAACAATAAAACAATGAGACATCGATTATTGTGACCCTTTTCTTTTATAATTATTTGGGCCTTTGTTTTCCGTCGGCTGTGTGTAGTAGGATTAGGCTGGGCGTTTATTAGGAAATTGGAAGTATGCGACACAAAAGGCCCTAAATTAAATCAACTGCCCCCTATTCCCTGTAGAATTGCCGCATAAGTGGGGCGCGTGTCGCAGCCATATTGACTCTATTGGTGAGGTATCGACACACAAATTGCCCCTTACGTAAACGTTATTTATACTTATTGTGTCCATTGGAATAGAGACTATTGTTTCTGATCTCTCGGTGTCCGCAACAACTTCTATATACCTACCAACCGAGAATGAAGCAAGTTGATTCAACTGACTATTCTCTCAAAATAAAAGTTCTTGCTACTGAGATAATAAGGAATGAACAATGTTAAGAACTTTCACCCCACAATATATTATTATATCAAGCTCAAGGAAGTTGTGCGCTGCTTCTTTTTGTCTACTTTCGTATTGTTTATCGTTAACAAGAATTGCGCGAGGTTTCCTGTAAATTATGTTCATAATAATTTCGACACAATCCAAGTCAGTTTGGACCAAATTCAATGTTATATTCTTCATAGCTTATACAGGATTAATTTTCAAGCTGGAGCCCAATTTTGTATGTTTGTTCAGACAAGCAAAATGAACAACTTTTACTATGGAACCAATCTTAAAATCGCGGAAATAAATCAGCTGCTCAATACGGGTTCAGTGAACGTTGAACATTTGTATGGAACAGCTGATTTTTTTTCGCGATTTCAAGGTTGGTCTCATAGTAAAAGTTGTTTCGTTTGCTTGTCTGAACAAGCACATAACATTTGGTATATTGCCTAACGTGTAAATTTTATCTAATTCAAACGTACAATTGCATGCACCCACACAATTTTTTTGTTTGACTATCTAGTTCACAACCGCCTGGTCAATATTATTGGTATAGCACAAAGTATTTCCCTATTTCCATAGAGAACATGTTCAGTTCCTATTGATGTGCCTACGGATTGATTCATCACAGTATTTCTGGTGCATTTCTCTAAAAACGTAGTAAAATGTTACGGCTAATGACGTCCCTATAGGGGACTTATCGCAATACATTTGCGCACAATCATGATTACCCGGCAATACATTTGATAGTAATAGATGACTTATTAATTTAATAACAAATGCTATAAACATTGTCAACAGGCTTAAAAAGATGTCTCCATCCAAGCAACGTTTTAAGAGACCAAAATGGTACAAAAGTCTTCTATACAAGCGAGTACCAATCGTAAAATGGTTTCCGGAATACAACTCAGAAAAAGCTATTGCTGATTTGATAGCCGGTATCACTGTTGGATTAACTGTTATACCGCAGGCGCTGGCATATGCTACGCTAGGTGGCCTAGATCCTCAGGTATGTGTCCTTACCTACTAGAAAGTTGACGCTCTGCATGCATTGGTTTTTGATCTTGATCTAATAACTATTGAAGTTTCGTTCTATTTCAGTACGGACTATACTCTTCGTTTATGGGATGTTTCATCTATATATTCTTTGGCTCCTGCAAGGACATCACTCTTGGACCGACTGCTCTAATGGCCCTTATGACCTACCAGCAAATACAGAACAGAAATGCCGACTATGCCGTGCTGCTTTGCTTTCTCACTGGTGTGGTACAGTTTGTGATGGGGCTCTTACATTTAGGTAAGTCTGAGCCTAGACTTCGATCAGTCTAAGCATATATTACTCTTTACATGTTTATTTTTATAATTGTTAAAATATATTAAAAAATAAGTACTTACCTATTATTATTATTCGTATTGTTGGGGCTATGCAACTTCAATGAAGCTGTAGTCACTGCGACCTAAAAGATCTATTGTGACTCGCAGCCAAGTTACAGTATCTCTTATAGCCTGGCCGCTGGCCCAGGTGGATACTTCGTTTGTGACTTAGAGGTCCACAGTCGCACAAGAGGTGTTGGGGTGTTTCACGCTCCTGCTCGCAAAATCTGCAAATATCAAATTCACTTAATTTCATGTGAAATTGGTGTCTGTTTAGCTTGCAGTGACCAGTTAAGGCCCGAACAATCGCAACGGTGTTCGTCCTATTGAGCTGTAAAAGTTCAGTAGTTCGTTTTTGCGAGTATCTTTCTATCAAGGTTTTAGCGTGTACTAATCCTGGTTGGTTTAGCCAGTATTTTTTTGATTCGCTTAGGTTTTCCTCAAGGAGTTGCATGGCATGACGTTTCGAGATGCCACAAAAAGGTTCTGGACCTATCTGTTGACTTACCTAACTAATTTTGTTACGTAACAAGTGCAATGTGTTTATATTCGATCAGTGAACAATAAATAGATTCTCTTTCTATTATTCAATTTGCATATAGTAAACATCACTATTATCGTAGGCAAGGTTTTACGTTCGCGAATTTTGATCAACAATTTCTGCAATGATTTTGGAAAGTTTTCCTCATCCGTAATACCTTTGTGCTAGCTGTCCATTCCGGCTTCCTACTTAGGAAGAAAATGAGGCCAAATTTTCCCTTTGCGACCACGTAATGAAATAAAATAACAATAAAACAATGTAATAAGCTGAACAGCCGAAAGTCAATTCTGTCCATCTTTCCGAAAATCGCCTTTCACTTGCCCACTATTCATAAGGATATTTTCAAATCAAAAATTCAACTTTTGCATCAATTTTTTTTACAAATCTGCTTCTGACAATTGCCTTACCATTTTTGTTGTGTTTGTAACGCAAAAAAGATTTGTCAAAGATGCTTATCTACAATAATGTGGCGTGCGTGATCGGCATGTGTAATAATAAACAAACACAATTCTGATAAGCGATTGAAAATTAAAAACTACCAATATTATAAAGCCGAAAGGTTTTTTGTTTGGTTGATCGCGCTAATCTCAGGAACTACTGGTTCGAATTGAAAAACTCTTTTAGTGTTGGAAAGCCCATTTATGGAGGAAGGCTAGGGGTGATAATCTCAACATCACGCTACAACAAAGTTGAGTTTTACGCTAACAAAGCACGGGACAAAATATATATTTTTAATATGCCAATACTATAGAATATGCTAATAGCGTCGCCACAAACATTCATGTCAACCCTAGTATACACTTATAGTCAATGTTGATTATTGTGATCAAGAGGGAACAGTAATAACAGTTTCTCCTATTGTTTTAGGGCCTTGTAAACGCCCCTGAATCCAAAATCGCTCGTACAGAATTGTACTGTTATAATTCGGAGTTTGATCTACAGATAAATGTCTTTTGAGGATAAGCATAATAAGACTTGTACAACTTAAATTGAAAGTTGGATTATAAGTTATTGAAAATTCATGGTTGAGTCCTGATAATAACAAATGTAATATTAGTAGCGTAAGGATTTATTATACGGTGAAGATATATTTTTCTTATACGAGTACATCGTTATTTTTCTATTGTACAGGTGTTTTAATAGACTTCATATCGGTTCCCGTCACTGTGGGTTTCACATCGGCGACATCTGTAATTATTGCAGTGTCACAAATAAAAAGTCTCCTTGGCCTGCAATTCAAATCTTCGGGATTTCTGGATACGGTCAAAAAGGTGTGTTTGTGTTGTATTCATTCTAGTAAAAAATCTTAGAAGAAAGAAATAGTAATTAAAGTGCACCCTTAAGCGTCGGAATTATATAAAAGTAAAATGAGTGTGGATGTAGCTAAATCCGAAAAGGTAATAGCTAGATTCTAAAAATCTTAGGTTGCAAATAAATTAAAAAATAAGTTTTTTAATGGAAATATTCTTTTCAGGTGGTCATAAATCTGCCGAATGCCCGCATGGCTGACAGTACTCTAGGAATATTATGTATAATAATTTTATTACTGATGCGAGTAAGTTTAAATAACTGTTTTATCATCAGCTAATACACAAATACAAATAGTTTTAAGTCATAATTGCATTAATCGTGATCATGTTATTATGCTCAGCAGAACAAATATATAATATTGTAATTTCTCCTCCTAAAAACCTTTTGACCTTAAACAATATTTCCAGTCACAATCGATATAAAACGACGTTATAAGAGAAACCCCGAAAGCATAATCTACTTAGCAACCGAGCTCGTCCAATAATAAATACTTAAGCTAAATTTACTTATTATTCAATCCCCGTGAAATTCATGATTTTCATCGTGAATTTACGTTCTCTCTTTCTGCGGCTCGTTTGATTTTCCGCCGTGATTAACATAAAAACAAATGGTTTAATATTGCTTTGTTTTTTTTTTCTTCAGAAAATGAAGGACTTAAATATGTCCCCTCAGAGGAGGACTTTGAAGAAGGCATTATGGTTGTTGTCAACATCCCGAAATGCAATTATTGTAATTTTGTGCTCTGTCACGGCGTTCTTTATGGAGAAACATTTCAACTTTTCGTTTAAACTGACGGGCACGGTAAGGTAAGTGTAAGTAGCGCACGAAGCAATAAATTTTGTGAAACGTTGTTGATTTGAACTTTGATGTTGGTCGTTAAAATACAAAGCGAAAGAGTACCTACCGCCCCCGTAGCATGAACACTGAAACACGATATGATAAAACGATAGATCGATATGAACTGTCAAAATATGTTGCATATAATGGCTCCTTTGAAATTTTATCGACATTAATATATTAACGTTACCGAAAATAATAATACTTACACTCAAGACATACTCAAAACTTCAAGATAATAGCAAAATCCTACTTTCTTTGACAGTTCATATTGATATATCGTTTTATCATAACGTGTTTCGGCGGTCATGCTAAGGGGGCAGAAATGTTTTCTTTATCCATCACTTAATGCAAACTTACAAAATACCTTACTTACAAAATACTTTACATATCATTTCTAGGGAAGGTCTGCCATCGTGGTCGTTGCCACCATTCAGCACCACCTACGGAGGTCGGAACGTCACTTTCATTGAAATGTGTTCAGATCTGGGATCATCTATTGTCCTAGTCCCAGTAATAGGAGTTCTGGGCAATGTTGCCATCGCCAAAGCGTTTGGTAAGTTGTTTTTTTTTCACATCTGACATTTGACTGTCACAAAGTGATCTGCAAGTGATCTGCAGGCATATTTTTTTAATTTCAGTTGCTGACTAGAACTGTCATTTTTGAAAGAAACTTAATATCCATTACAGCTATAATGAACGCCGCCGTTCACATATAATCAGTAAACTAGTAATGCATATAGTTTCTTTCAAAAATGACAGTTCTAGTTACCAAATTTACTTAGTAAATACGCCCGCTGAACATCACTTTTGTCGCGTCCCTGGAAATACACTTTAGACGTCTTCTTTAAATCATTGTGTTGCTTGCAAGCTTCTTGCAAGACTTAGCGTAGCGGAACGCTACTCAAATAACGCTGAGCTCTGGAGTCTAGATCTGTAGAAAATTAGCAAATTTTTTTTTCGACATAGTCTGCCTGTTCGTGAAGTTTCTTAGTGCCCAATTTACTTCAGTTTCTGCCTTTCGACATTCCATATCAGACACAAATACTAACCAGCTCTTTGCAAAATTATGATTACAAACAAATCAATTGATTTAATAGAAACAGATGTAAATACTTGCTTTGCATTTTTTAAAATGCTAAATAAATTGAAAAAAATATATAGGATATAAGAAAATTTTCACCTCGTGCCAGGCCCGTTTTTCCGAATAGGCACGGTAGGCACGTGCCTAGGGCGCGTGATCAATAATTAGAATTTTGGGTGACAAAAATATTTTAACCTGGAATTACAATGATTTAATACTGGTTTTAAAATATGAATATGTAAATAAATAAATCTTTAATAAATTCAGTAATTTGAGATTCTAACATACAAAAAAAAACTTTTAGTGCGAAAATTCTTCCTCGTTTGTATCAAAATTAGGTGGTTGCAATAAATTTATGACTTCTGCAGGAAAAATACCTTTCTACTTTTGGGGTAAAGGGCATAAAATCGATATCTGAGTATCTGATGACACCATTATTCGTTCCTCGTTGACCCATAAAAGATACTTTAATTCCTTATAGACAAACTGATTTACCAAAATAGTTTGGTCACAAAGAATAATGCCAAACTCTTATTACTTATTATGCTATACATACATATGCCGACCTACGCTTCCTCCACCTACCCCAAATAGGAAGGGAGTAATAAGAGTTTGGCATATTTCCTTGTGTCCAAACGATTTTGGTAAATCAGTTTGGCTATAAGAAAATAGAGAATCTTATAAATGGGTTAACGAGGAATGATTTATGGTAGGTATTCCGCGTGGTATCATTGGCCCATGGGACGCCACTGTCTGTGTCGCCACGGTCTGTGTCGCCACGGACACCGACACAGTTGTGTTTACGTGTACAGAATATACGAAAGAATAATCATCACGATGGAGGTACTGTGGCGGAACTGTCACTTTACTGATCCATGTCAATCAGCCTTAAATTCTCAGTGGCCAATATGCTATGTTGAAGACGTATGTTGAAATCATGCCCGAGGTGATTTTTTTTCGTGTATTGATTTATTTTTAATACGTCATACTTATACTCATTCTGAATAGGTATGTTTCAAAAAAGGTATACATTTTGCTTATCTTTGATCTTTCCAGCTAGTGGAGAAACTGTGGACGCGACACAAGAACTCCTTACACTGTCACTCGCTAACACTCTGGGATCGTTTGTTAGCGCCATGCCAATCACTGGTTCCTTCTCGAGAAGTGCAGTGAACCACGCCAGTGGCGTTGCTACACAGCTGGGCAGCGTTTATACAGGTATTCATTATTATTGCAGCTTTTTGAGCGTACAAAACATTAGTTTCCATTTTACACATTCATATACTTAGTTTTATCGATTATTAATTAATATAATGTACCCCGCGATAACAATACAATATTTTTGTTATTGCGGTGCTCATTATCACCCACCAGACTTCAAACTATTTTGGTTTAACTGGAAATAAAATATTTTGACTAAATTCTCTTTTCAGGTGTGCTAGTCCTCTTAGCGTTAAGTTTGCTCACGCCATACTTCTATTACATTCCGAAGGCATCGCTGGCTGCGGTCGTCATTTGTGCTGTGATATTTATGATAGAATACGAGGTAAGTACCTTTGTTTACCGACATGATTCTTATTATTTAGACTGTGAACAGTTGTCGGTCTCCATAACTTCAAATCGAAAGTTATGGTGGTTCTGGTTTGGTCTTCTTAATTACCAAAAAATATTTTTCAGCTTTTTAATTGAAATATTACTAACTAGAAAAAGGTTGTGGTAGGAACCGCCTACCGAAATCGTTATGGTTCCTTAAATCAAACGCCAATTAGCTATTAGAAAAAAATGTGTTTGTTTCAAACTGAGATTTAGCTATATCAGCTTTTTATTGGTCAAGGTACTCTTATACAATTTAGTTAAATAAGTTTATTGAACACACCGCTCTATCCACGGGCAACTATCGTTAGGGATAATTCATTTAATGTACATTTCTTAGAGACACGTGAATAGAGAATGTGTGAAAGTATTATTTGTATCACGGTGGCGGAACTGTGACTTCACTCATCTGTGTGAATCAACCTTTATGGTAGCCCATCAGGCCTATGATGACCACGGCCAACGTTGCATTCACTTAGCGATCATTAGTTGAGCGAAAATTTATTGAATTATTATTAATAAAATTCAATTGTTTTCACTACAGGTTGTGAAACCAATGTGGCGGTCCAAACGCGCTGACCTTGTTCCTGCGTTCGCCACATTCGCTGTCTGCCTAATTGTGGGAGTCGAACTGGGTATATTAGCTGGAGTCGCTGTCAACGTAATATTTCTGCTGTATCCTAACGCTAGGCCTCAAATGGACGCTGAGATTGTCACGGTAAGTGCCTTTGGTAGTCGATTGATAACGATATTGTTACAAAAGATAACGTAAGAGTAAGCACGCCCTCAATAGCGGAAGCCGCTTCATCTTTTACTACTTAATGTTTGACACGAGCAAAGTGATCGTTAAAATTGCACATGTAGAACTGCTTAAATCAACTTTTATCTGAAAGTAGATATAAAATGATGGACCAAAGGTATACCAGGGGATTAAATATAATGACCACCAAAAATACTTTGATACCCTAAGCTCTTTTACCAAAAATATATATTTAACACAAAAAAACAAAGCCTAAAATTACAATAGTTCTAGCTGTTTTAGTCAAGACTGCACTTCAAATTGTATTCAAAGACCAAATGTAGTAAATGATCACCAAATCTTAGCGAGCAAATTAATTAGTGTCCGACGGAAAGTTCGGTTTCGGTTTCGGCCGAGTTTCGGCCAAAAATCAAGTTTCGGCGACAGTTTCGGTTTCGGCCTAAATTGGCCGAAACTTTTGCCGAAACCGAAACTGATTTCGGAAGTTGTCGTGCACACTCGCCTAACTTCGTTTCTCGCGGCAACGCTTTGGCGGACGCTGACGGCCCTGTTCGGGAATTGTCGTGCGCCGTTCGGATAGCTCTGTGGATACACAACTTAGTGCGTTATCGCCCGACGCAAACATTCTATTAAACATTCATTAAAAATACCAATACTTAGTATATAATGAAACAGTAACTATTAGTGATTTGATTATTGATAACTGATAAACATTATGCTATGAGAACTTAATTTGAAATAATAATAAAAATATTATTAATATTTTTTATATTATATTAAATAAATGATTACTTACAACAAAACTGTGTTTCCATTTCATGTCCTAATTAATGCAGAATAATGGGTAAAATGTACCAAATTTCAGTAAGTATTTTAAGGAATTTTATACTTTACCACGTGAGTTTCGGTTTCGATTTCGGCCGAAACTGAAGCCACGGCCGAATATTCGGTTTCGGCCGGAAAACCAGTTTCGGTCGGACTCTAAAATTAATGCGCTTTTTCTGCCTAGATAATATGATATGATTGCCATAAAATTTTTACAGAAGACTGCTTCTTCTTAAGATTTTTAAAATGTTTATTACTAGTTTAAAGAGGACTGAGTTTTTATGTTTAGATTTTAATAAAACGATTATTGAAATTGTATGAGTTTTATTTTTTAACATTAGGTTAAATAAACTCTCAAGAAAAAAAATTTTTTGGTAGTGGTTAATTAATCAATTTAGACACATAAAAAGTCAACATTTAGTCAACATTTTATAATAGTAAAGGGTCAAACTTTAGGAGTTTATTTACTATGTATTTGGGTAAATAATTATTTACCTATTGTAATTTACTTTAATAGGATAACGAGATGTTAAATATTTGCATGTCATTTTAAATTAAAATGTGGTTAATAGTTTAGTGTTTATTAATTATTTTTGGGATAACAATGATTTGTTTGGAGTCATTTGCTTTAATAGCATAGCAAGATGTAAAAACTTTGGTTATAATTTCACATTAAAATGCGGTTTCAATTTTGGTGATCATTTACTATTTTTGTCTGTTATATTTAACTATATCTGGTGATAAGTTAAACATAAGCCGTATACCAGCAACCTCCATCGAAAAGCCGTTGAAAAAACACGATGCTTTCCTCGAATATACTCAACTTCCGAATTGTGAATGTATCACTTGATTATGATTATTAGACATGATGATGATACTATGATATACATAAAAATTTTGGGTTGAATGACATTACGTGTAAACACATTTTAATAATTAGTTTTAGATAACGCATTGATTATTTATTGGTTATTATGAAACACCGTGTATAGTGTGAGTCACCATAATATACAGATATTAAAATAAGGGATATACCCATACTTATTAAATAATAATGAAAACCGACATTAGCTATTTTAATGGATATGACAAAAGCTTTTCATAATGTTAACTATGAAATATTTAAATAATGTAATCTTATTTAAATAACAGAATACAAGTTACACACATTAATAGAATCAATACTAAGACTGGGATTAACACAACCTATGCTTCAAGTGAAAGGTCTGTTCTCCATTGTTCTTGTTGACATTCTATTATAATAATGTTTGACTCACTCACTCATTGAACACTACCTTGGTATAGCATTGTATTTGACATTTTAAATTAAACATGTAAATAAGTTTAACATCTCTACAACTATTTTTTATTTTTAGTATTCTCCCTAAATTTGAATTATCTTTCGATGAAGAATAATAATTGATAATGACATAAGAATAATATTAAGTTTGTAATTCCATTTCACATATTCCACATTTATTATAAATTTATTTGTAATGCTCGTTTACCACGCTGACATAATTATTACAATTTAATTTAGTTTTTTTTTATATTTTCATATGCATATAAGGATAAGGCGAAACATGCCTCTACTTTATTATTTTACAATCTATGTTTATATCCAATATCCATGTTTCATGAGCAAATAAATGAATTATGAATTAATTATAATGAAAAAATAGTATTAAAACTTTAAATTCAAGATCTCTACTGTGTCCTCCGTGTAAACAAAACGGTACTTATAACTTTTAAACTATTTTTCACGACGAAATCAACTCAAAAATAATTGGAAGTACCTAAGCGTTTGCATAAAATGAAAATTGACGCATAATTTTACAAATTTTTTTTCGCTCAAATTGTAAAATTAGTCTAAAACGTTTTTCATCCCATCTATTCAAAAAACTACGGTTTGTTACACAATAACAGTCATTAAATTCGCATCTAAGGGTGGTGGATAAATTAATAATTGTTACCTACAAACCTACAAATGTTATGTTTAATTTATTTTTCGGATGTCAAATTCAGTTGCAAAATTATTTTTGCCTTGGGCGACATACTTTGAATAAGGGTTTGGTTTACTCAAGATACGCGCAACACCAGCCCAGTTTGGCGCCAATCAATATGGCAACTCAAGCGCACAAAAAATCACAATCTCAATCGATCGGTGCTGGTTCAAAAGTAAGCCTACTGGATTCAAAATAGCGACTTTGTCTCTATATACTATTGCTCCCTGGTCATAGAATCTAGTATAATACTGCTTTCCAATTAAGTTCAATCATATTATACGGTACTAACTACCTAATGGTAATACCTAATTGTAGAGAACAACAATAATCAGTGCCATAAAATATGTTAAAATAAACATTTTAATACGAACTTTTTTCATCGATAAAATTTAGTATACTTACTGTCCCCCATCTATAATATATAAAGCTGGACTCGCACTTTATAATTATAGATCTACAAAAGAACTATTAATATTGAACATTGCCCACCGGGCCTGGAGACGTCGAGAAGGTTCAGCACTCACACACGCGCTCACGGTTGTATATTATTGTTATTGCAGAATTCATTCGGCTCTAGCTACGTTCTAGTCACAGTGGGCAACAGCTTGTATTTCCCTGGCGTCGAATACATCAGGCAGTACGTTGAGCGAGCCGCTAAAAAGCAAGGTGGATGCAGCATGCCAGTCGTCATAGACTGTCGATATGTACTGGGTATGTTTAACATGATTTTTAATTCCTCAAAATCTCTTTCATTAGACTTTACGAATGATAAGTTTGAATCCTTGAATGTTAACGAACCATAACGATTTCGGTTGGCGGTTTCTAGCACAACCTTATTCTAGTAGTAGTATTTCAATTAAAAAGCTGAAAAAATAGCCTGTTTCTTGGTAGTTAGGGAGACGAAACCAGAATTACTACAATCTTCGATTTGAAGTTATTGAGACCAACAACCGTTCCCAGTCTTAAATAATAAGAATCATGACGGTGAACAACCGTACTTACCTCGTATTCTATCATAAATATCACAGCACAAATGACGACCGCATCCAGCGATGCCAAACGTAGCTCGAATTTAAATATTCAGAAAGTCTTAGGATTTTTGACAAATATGATTAGGATGTATGGTACAATGAAAGTCATATGGATATTCAGTTCTTTTTTCTCATCGAGCTACTTGTGTTTGGTCGTTATTTTGAAGGCATTCGCGTGCATTTTTTATTGCTTGCGTTCACTCGTAATATTCTTTATTTTCGGCTCCATACGGCCGTTATCTATTGACTTTTTAAGATGGGGAATATATTACGATGTAATACATGTGTTTACAAAACCCATTGCTAGCTATCCGATCCGTAATTAATACTAGTTTCGTCTGTATAGAGTTTATAATTGACTTTTACCGTACCCTCAAGGGTTTTACCGTCATTTTACTGTTGTTCATATACTTTATACATCTCCTCCTCCTCTCCATCTTTATTGGATTCGTCACAAACGATTAACAAAATCGATTTCGCTTACGTGAAACAGGTGCAGATTTTACGGCGGCGAAAGGCCTCTGCGCGTTATCCAGTTCGATGGCATCGCGCGGTCAGCCGATGGTGCTGCTTTCGCCGCGCGCGAGCGTCGCCTCAGTATTCAGCGGCGCCGGTTCCAGTGTGGTCGTGGTCATGACCGCCGCGGAATTGGAGACCACGTTGCAGAGTGAGTTATTAGGTGTCAGAATTCCATATATACTATCTGCAACGATACTGCAGCGTGGTCGTTGTCATGACCGCCACGAAGCTGGACGCCACGTTGCAGAGTGAGTTACTAGCCGTCACACTTCCGTGTATGCTATCAGCAGCGTAACTCAAGCGTTTTCGTCCGCCACGAAGTTGGACGTCAAGTTGCAGAGTGAGTTACTAGCCGTCAGAATTCCATTCATAATTACAGCAGTGCCACTCGAGCGTGGTCGTTCTCATGACCGTCGAGGAGCTGGACGCCACGTTGCAGAGTGGTTCGCTAGCTGTATGTCTGCCGCAGACTTAGACGCAACGTTGCAGAGTGAGTACGAGCTATCAGAATTCCATGTATTCTATCAGCAGTGTCACTCGAGCGTGGTCGTTCTCATGACCGTCGAGGAGCTGAACGCCACGTTGCAGAGTGAGTTGCTAGCTGTATGACTGGCGCAGACTTGGACGCAACGTTGCAGAGTGAGTACGAGCTATCAGAATTCCATGTATTCTATCAGCAGTGCCACTCGAGCTTGGTCGTTCTCATGACCGTCGAGGAGCTGGACGCCATTTTGCAGAGTGAGTTGCTAGCTGTTTGACTGCCGCAGATTTGGACGCATCGTTGCAGAGTGAGTTACGAGCTGTCAGAATTCCATGTATACTATCAGCAGTGCCACTCGAGAGTGGTCGTTTTCATGACCGTCAAGGAGCTGGACGCCACGTTGCAGAGTGAGTTGCTAGCTGTATGACTGCTGCAGACTTGGACGTAACGTTGCAGAGTGAGTTACGAGCTGTCAGAATTCCATATATACTATCAGCAGTGCCACTCGAGCGTGGTCGTTCTCATGACTGTCGAGGAGCTGGACGCCACGTTGCAGAGTGAGTTACTAGCTTTCAGAATTACATGTACTCTATCAGCAGCGCTACTCAAGCGTGGGCCTGCTCATAGCCGCCACGGAGAAGAGCTCTATGTTGCATAGTGAGCTAATTGAGAAACTAATCTAGTGGCAGAGAAGCAAAGATTACTTTGACAGTTGATAGCCATTCCGTGTTGCCCCGCCATTTTTGATTTGTTTTTCATTAGCACCGGCTTTAACTACCAGACTTGAACAAGGTTTCATTTCAACCAGGAGGCAAATTTGTAAAATATTATCAAGAGGTCAATATAAAGGACTGTCTTTGCGATTCATGATATTTTGTTTAATATTATCCCTATAACGATTACAACTATTTTGGTGCACTACAGTTTCTAGCGTATTTTTTGATTAGATTATTATTTATCATTCTATTTTTAGGTAGACAGAAGTCATTTTTGATGTGGCTTATATTGTGCCTGTAGTACGATAGGGTTATAAATATTGTAGACTACGATTACAATATTTATAACCCTATCGTTATTACTATTACCTATTACCTACCTATTACCCTCTATTACTCATGATTTATTTTTTAATGATTAATATTTTCACTTGCAGGTCTGACAGGAGAAATACCGTTGCCTGTCATAAATTCGACGCGTAACGGCACACCTCCACCAAACTACGAATCGCTCAAAGAAAACGATGACATCACTGAGGTGATAGTAGCAGAACCAGGTCACAACACACCTTTGTTGAACTTTGGCAAAACGAAAACATCCAAAAACGAGGTAGACGACACTTGACACTTCGATAAATACGTAGTGTAACATATTTAAACTGTAGTTTCTAGGTAATTGTAATTTACATTAATGTAGATTTTTTTGAGTCTATGGTTTGGAACTGTACTTAACATATCACATAAAAATACTGATATGTTTCGAATTAAACACTGTCGGTTGCTGGTTCAATCATTTTAATCATTTTTTTTATTGTAAGTAATATATTTCCGTGTAAATATAAGTGACATGACAGACTTACCAGTAAGCATAATTTGTTAGTATCAATATTTGATACCGTGACATATCCGCTCTCTGTTAACTATTATTTACATACAATTTGTATAAAATTTAGAAGACTTTAATATTTTAGCTTAAATATAAAAATATACCCCCAATTTATACATCCCATCATTTAATTTTAAGGAATGATTAATCTCTTCTAATTTTTTGATTATTGCTGCATATTAAGTCAACCAAATTTATTTTAAGCTATTTGTGCATATTACACATATCTGTCCAATCCAATATATACTTCATACATCATAATTATCACTTGTTGCTATGATAAGTTAATAATAATAGAAGAATGACTATTTAGTTACCAAACAATGGTTATTAAAATTAGAGATTTGTGTAGGTAGTAGACGCATTCGAACACTTACCTTGCTAATCCCTATCCCATAAAATTTTTATTTGATATTAAAGGAATATCCATATTGCCATGTTTTCTATAACAACTGTGTTATCGAAATGTTTCAGGTTATAATATGTAAAATACGAATAATTGTTTGTAAATAGTATTGAACTAAATTTTATATAATCACAATTCTATCAACATAACGTAATGTTGTTTGCATTTCAATAATGAAACCATCGCCGGATATAGTGCGCTAAGTGAAAAACATTTAACCAGTTTTCATCATCTTGGAACTATCTAATACGATATTAGATAGTATTAGATACTAGAATCAAATCTAAAATAATACTTTGAGAACCTTTTTGACAAATGTAGAAAACATTTGTCTATCATTTGTATACATATTTTAAGTATCCTTGTACTGAATTGTATTTAAATTGCCTGGTTTACTTTGCGATTGAGGAGTCTAGATGGCACAAGAAATTATTACACAAGAAATCAAAATAATGCGAGAATGGATTTTTTTCGGATATTTCGTCACACAACATGTTCGAACTTGTCCAGTGTGTGATCCAATGGGAGTAGTAATCATTGAATACAACGTCATCACTGCACGCCTCGGTTGCGCCGTCATAGCCTGATTACACCTACCGAGTAGATTGGCGAGACAGTAAAATGTCACCCGGCCCAGACAGTGGTGTGGCCGAGTGAGTGTATACACGTTTTTTGAAGTTGTGGCGAGTCAGTTTTATGATATAAAATACTCGGCCTAGTAAATATGAACGGGGTCCGATTCACTGTGTCGGCCTGTTGCTAGGCCGAATACTCGGCCACGCACTCGGCTTTGTATTTACAAATATACCGAGCTATCGGCCGAGGACACTGTCTCGCCACTCTACTCGGTAGGTTTGATCTGGCTTTCACTGTTGCGCACGCCGTAGATACTCGTATGCAGTCCGTTTGTCTCATAAGAGCTGCAGTGCGTGCCGGTACGCTATAATTTCATACATTACAACATCATGTTACGTTTATGTCTACGTACGTGCACGTGAACGCATACACAGGCGGAGTGAATCGGCCTTTAGGCGCTTAACACATTGCCGCCGCATCCCGCTGCGGTGTACGGAGGGACGAAAACCGCATGCGGCTGCGGCGGCACGGAACCGTGCCACCGTACGGTTTGCTCCGTATCACCGTCCGGAGCTGCGGTGCACGACGCCCCGCATCACCGCATTATCTATCGTCGAGATCTATTACGCGTATGCACGTCCTTTCTACGCAAAAATCCGTACGATACTGCGGCACAGTGTGGCATACCCCGCGGACCGCACCGCATCACCGTCCGGGAGTGCGGTGCCGTCGCGCGCGCTGCACAACCGCACGGGCATGCGGTGTGAGTGTGTTATACCCTGCGGTTTTTGTATACAAATTAAGATTCTTCAGTCAAAATTAAAAACCGCAGCGCCGCACACCGGAGCGGTGTCCGGTGCAATGTGTTATGCGCCTTAAGTTCGTGGTTGCCAGTCAGATGGGCTCAGAATCCCTATCACCAAACAAATATTTTATATGCAATACCTCTAATGAAAAAGTTAAATTATATGACCATCATCATCATGATGGTCATTATTTCAGCCAAGAGACACCCACTGTTGGACATAGGCCTCCCCCAAGGATCTCCATACCGATCGGTCCCGCGCCTCCCGCATCCAGCGGCTTCCCGCAACCTTCACCTTCACCTACGCTGCGTCTCCCGGTACGCGGCCGCCACTCGAGGACCTTCCCGCCATTCTTGGGCCATTCCGTAGAAACGGATCTCATCATTTCTGATGTGATCACGTAGAGAAACCCCGAACATAGCCCTCTCCATTGCCCTTTGAGTGACTTTGAGCCTTCTTATGAGACCCATTGCGACTACGTCTCAGTTCCGTACGTCATCACTGGCAACACGGACTTCATCACGATGATGATGATAATATAATGTGTACAGTAAGCGCCGCGTCAAGCTGTACTGTTTGTCTTTTGCACCGCTCTTAATTCACTCCTAATAGTGGCGGTTTACCTAGTGCAAATGTAAAGCTTGACATGTCACCTACTGTACCCTCAATATTGTTTTTATTTACACATACTTAGAATTGTTGTTGATTTATTGTCTACCTATATTAAAATAAGATGGTTGTTTCTTTTTACTATGAGGCTGTTTTTATGTAAGTAATATTTTACTTTTGTTGCAATAAAATAATATAATTATCTGCTCACGTAGTTTGTTTATTACATTTTCCTTGCCATGTTTGAAGTGTTTTTTTTTTCATCATCATCATCATCATGACAGCTCATATGTACCTACGTCCCCACCGAGGGGCACGAGCCTACCCTAATTAGTTAGGGCGATTAGGCCTTAGATTTTATTTGGCTGAAACTATGTCAGTTGATGTATGATTATGACTATACTATGACATATTTCAAAAGGTACAGCCGGCTTCAAAAGTAGATAAACATTTTAGTGCCATGTCACACCAACTATTAACAATGCAAAGGTGTAACCATACTAAGGCCCGTATTACAGAACGCAACTCTAGCAGTGTTTGGACTCCAATCACGCAAAGCTAGTTTTGAGTGGAGATCACTACTTGAGTGTTAATCTTATTATAAATGGCGTTTTAGGTGACTATCAGCTGAAACTAGATTCAAGAACAGAGGTGACAGAGGTGCGATTTCGATTACGTTTGGTATTTTATTTTATAACGTCGTCGTTTGAGCCTCGGCATATTCGTCGGCGAACATAGCTGCTAGCTAGCACTTTTACTTAGCACCAGGCCATTGCTAGACAATCTTTCCCAGCACCAACATACTGCTGAACTATCTTGCCTAGCGCCAGCCCACTGCTGGGAATCTTGCCCAGCACCAGCCCACTGCTGGACAATCTTGTTCAGCACAATCCAATGCCCAGCACCAGCCCACTGCTGAACAATCTTGCCCAGCACCAGTCCATTGCTGGACAATCTTGTCCAGCACTATTCCACTGTTGGAAATCATGCCCATCGCCAGCCCAATGCTGAACATACTTACCCAGCACAAGTCCACTGCTGGACAATCTTGTCCAGCACCATCCCAGTGTTGGGAATCATTCCCAGCGCCAGCCCACAGCTGAAAAATCTTGCCCAGCACAAGTCCACTGCGGGACAATCTTGTCCAGCACAATCCCACTGTTGGGAATCATGCCCATCACCAGCCCACTGCTGGACAATCTTGTCCAGCACCATCCCAGTGCTGGGAATCATGCCGACAACCAGCGCACAGCTGAATAATTTTGCCCAGCTCAAGTACACTGCTGGGAATCTTGTCCACCATCCCACTGCTGGACAATCTTGTCCAGCACCATCCCACTGCTGGGGATCTTTCCCAGCACCAGCCCCATTGATGGACATACTCATCCAGCACCAGCCCACAGCTGGATACTCGCCCAGCATCAGATTGTGGTGTAAATATCAACTTTAAAGATCAAATCTTTACTTGAGCGTATAACGCACTTCTATAATAAGTAATTACTCAGATGAACAACGATCAATGAAGATTCATTGATCGTTGTTCATTCGTTTCAAGAAACATTCAAAAAGTTCGTTTTTGAATTCAGTTCGTTTCAAGAAACATTCAAAAAGTAAAGCTCATCTTAAAACTCGTAAAACTAGATTCATTATTGAGAAACGTTTTGTAATACGGGCCTTAGTAAAAGGAATAGTTGGTGTGACATGGTACTAAATCTGCTTAAAAATGTTTATCTACTTTTGAAGCCGGCTGTATCTAAGTAAGGTTAATTCCAAAAATAAAAACACCTGTTACTTCCCAAATAATATTGTTCTTCTTATAATGACACCCAAACGTTAGCACGTTAGTCTATCGATGCCAATACGCTCTGTGAAGTACTCTGAAACCCATTAAATACGATACTTTCAACTTGTAGTCTTGGAAGAGTAAAACTGCAATAAACATATAATTATAAAACATGGTAGCATTAGGCTGTGTTTCTAAATGAATGTTTTTATGAAGCAGGCCTACTAAGGAACTCTTTCGTAAGAAATTTTAGAGGTAGGAATGCTTTCATGACTAATATGCGTCCTCTGTTAAACTTATTTTTTGAATTACATCGTTAATTTCATAAAATTTGATACTTAATCTTTTTGTATTCCTAATCGATATTTAAGACAGTTTGAAGGTAAAGCCTAGCTAATCAAGCCGCCGGTATAAAAGCGGCGTAGCGAGAATTTTCAGAATAGAATAATTTTCAAGTAGCATTAAACTAAGACCACCATCGTTTGAAAACGTCGAAAGGCGACTGCCTTGAGGAGTCTCGCGTTGTCGCGGGTGCCCGCCCCCTGTTTGTCTTTAAAAATAATTGCCCAAATAACCAGTTCTATCATATTCACTCCAAATAGAGAAAAGGTGCGCTAGTACCTACGTGCCTGTGCCATTAGCAGCCGTTGCCATCCCGGTGTGAATTGAGCCTAATATTGATGGATCTACCTATAACTTCACTATTTCGAACCATATAATAAATAATTAATATCGAAATATATAATTAATATAATTATTTAATTATATTAATTATATATTTCGGTATAATAATAAAAAAGCTGACATTCATTTTAATATATTTATTATAAATCTTAAATCTAGAAATAAATATCCACGCAAACATCTTAGCACCATTAATTATAAAGTAATAAATGCACTTTCTGACTATTTCGTAATGAGTATCATAAAACTTATCCAGTAGTAAATATTTGTAAAATAATACAATTATTTCACTAATTACAACAAAATCGAAGAAGATTTATAAATTAATCTGTTACCTACTTAACTACGAGCTATGACCAGTAGGCTACTTCTGAACCAATTCCGATCCATCGACATTGCGATTGTGATTTTTCGTACCTACCCTACGCTTATTATTTAGTAACACTGGCGACAAATTGGATCCGATTCTTGAAAAAAATAATAGCACTGAGTTTGGTTCACTCAAAATCTGCGCAATACGGGTTCAATTTGGTGTCAATTCAAGCGTACAAAAAATCACAATCCCAATGTCGGTCGATTGGAATTAGCTCAGGAGTATACCTACAGTTGGCCTAATCAAAGTCACATACTCGATCGTTGCGTGAAAACGCATCTTTGGAATTTGACATTTCCACAGATATAAAACTAACATAACGAAACGAAACCACGTGAGTTATGTCATTTTCATACATACCATACATTTATGCGTCTAAGCGTAACGAATGCAAATGTGACTTTGACTGAGCCTCAGTTCTCATTTCAGAATCAGAATATTGTAGAAATACACGAAAAGAATATAGCAAATTGAAACGCCATTTAGGCGCAGGAAACTATTTCAAATACCAGGAGAGCTATTTTTGAATTACGTATGCGACTTCGAAATCACCGATGTGACTAATAATCACCGATTTTCAATAATTCTTATTTTTGAATATCACTTATGTGACTACCTAGTCACGGATGTGATTTCATTACGAGTGCCCTCACCCACTCGTAAACAAGTCATACATAACTGTGGAAACGTTATCTGTGTTTTGTTTAGAGAACATATTGACAAGCTTGAAGTTGATGTGTGTTGATTTTGAGTTGGATTTAAAATTTTTAAAATTTCTCAAATAAGTAAATATACCGGTTACTTTTTTATCACTCTGGAAAATTTTAGGGACGCTTCAGGACACATCCACTATTATATAAAAAAAAAAAAAATTTTTTTTAAAATATAAAAAAAAATGAAAAATCTCTAAAAATGCTGCTCTCAACTAGTGCAGCATTTTTTGTATTTTTAAAAAATAATATAAAATGAAGTAAGTGAGTTATTTTTTATTTATATTTAAATCATTCTAATACCATGTCGTGAAGCGTCCCTTAAATTTTCCAGTTTGATAAAAAAATTAACGAGTATAAGTTTAAATCTCAGAATAACAACTAAAGCATTTAAAATCTTTTAAATTTGTGTCACAAACAAACAGACCACTATTTTCTTATATTTTGGCCTAGTTGCAATGACTTTTTAGCCGTATAATAACCGGTATATACCGAAAACGGCTACATTCTGCGTGGAACCAAACCCTTACGTATGTGTGTACTTTATCTATGTTGGCAGCTCTGTGTTCGACTTTCAAAAATAGGATGTTTAGGAATTCGTGACTTCAAAGTCATCGCTGACTTTTTAGTCAGCGGTGATTTCTAAATCGCATACGTAATTCAAAAATAGGTCTCCTGTTATTGTCGTTTTAGGAGACTCAACATTTTTTTTTTGCTATTTGTTCATATTATTTTCTTTTGCTTCCATTTATTTAGCATGAGCTCTATTGATGGACAACGCTGCTTAGAAACATTGGTTTGGATGCAGCGAAGAGTTTTTCTGATACAACGTGAGCGATTCTGGCGCTTCTTCTCCACACTAATTCCCTTGTTCTCTCGTGGTTACTATCAACGCGAACCTGCGAAATATAACAAGGGAATTATAATCTGTTTTTGGTAAAACAACAAACACCTTAAGCTCACTACTTTTAATTGAATGGGGGGAGTTGACTAGCCCATTATACCACGACAATGAACGAATTGCAAGTATTCGCCTTCATCTCAGGCGGGCATTTCGCTATTATCATAACTTTTATAGTAATAATAATAATATCATTTTCAATCATCATAACAGTAATAATAATAATATCATTTCAATCAACATTGATATATGGCGGTTTCGAACTCCGGACCTCCCGATTAGAAGGAAAGTGTCCACAGCGCCACCAGCAGCTGTAGAGTAATCATGTACGCCAGCTGTACAATAATCAGCGTACACTAGATAGAATGAATTTTTCCTCAAAGTGAAAAGGTTTTGTATAGGCAAATTGAAGTCTTCAATCTGAACCTCTTGTTCTTTATGCACACCGATATTTTCAGCAGCTTCTCGTACCTAAATAAAGCTTTTGGTAAGCTTCAAAATACCCTAAGATGGTAATGGTTATAAATTCATTTACTACTGTTGCTGGCCTCTTAGCCAAAGGTTAGGCCAGCAAATAAAGCGACCATCATATCTTACATTTTTTATTACCTTTTCGAATACCTATCTTATAATTTAGTAGATCATAATCTGGATAGCGTTTTTGATACCACTTTAGAGCCTCAGCACACTAGCAACTTTTATTAGCAGCGATCGGCAAATTTAGTCGCTTCTTAGAAGCTAAATGCAGCGACCAAACGCTTCACACCGCACACTTATCAATTCAAAACCAGCTTATCAATTCATTACTCTACATTTTTCTTTTTCTACAAAACAGGTAGTAGGTATTTGGTAGAATTATTTTTTTACAGCATTATTATGAATGAAATAAGATCAAATATATATAACGGAACTATTCAAATACACAAATGTATAATAACTAAATGACTGTTCCTCTTACCTCTAAGTTGGGAAAAGTGGAACTTTTGCATAATCTGCACGTAAATGCAAATATTATACAGTGTGTAAGTAAAACCCTGTGAACCCTTTTAGGAGCATGTTCAGAATCGATATGCGATGGTATTTATGTATGTAATTTTTAAAACTCTTCCATAAAAAAACAAAAAATATTTAATCATTATTTTAAAAGTAACACCCATTGCTCACCTCATTGCGCACCAGCGTGCAGCGGCGCCCCTTGCTTATGCCGATATTGGTAACTTGTAAATACTGATGTTAGAAACAAGTTTTTTAAATGTAATTTTAAAAGCAATCTAATACTTAGTGGATATTATGTGGTCAATCATATTTTTTATTGTAACTTCTTTATAGTAAGCCTATAAGTTGAAATATACGCTCCATTAAGGGTTCACAAGGTTTTTCGTTACACACTGTATCGCATAATTCACAAATAACTATCTTCAATTTTTTTTTGAAGAATTTACCTTTCCTTGCCAGAGCTGACACAATATGAATTTAAAAATTATATTTCTCTCACCTCCTTTCAAATATTTACCTGTTTTGGTTGAAGAACTTTAATGGAGTGCAGTGTTGCGACGCCTTGGTTGTTCACCATAAGAGTAATTTTTCCAGTCATCTCCGCTGTGGTCGCTGTGGCAGACTTGAGTTCCTTCTTGGCTCCACGTCCAACCTGAAAAATAGGAATAAAATATTTGATATCTAGACTATCTAGGTAATTGGATTTGAATAACCTAATTATAGACGGTGTAATGTAAATCGGTAAATAAATACTTCTTCCATATAATTAAAAAGTAAAAGAATTTTTAGAAATAACTGGGTGAAGAAAAAGATTGACTTTGTATCAACAATGTGAAAGGATCATTATCCTGTCATAAGAAACAGGAAACAGACTGCAGCGAGAGGAACAATCATGATTATACGCTTTTAATTAAAATGTATTTCTAGACATTCGTATAATTTTGTTATTAGATATTGTATTAGATCCGACGTGCACCTTTAGGTAGGCAGTGGGTAAGTCACTGAGGAGGATACGTTGGTGGTACTACAAACTGTCCTACCTAACCTTTGTAATTTTATTTTGGGTTAAGCTGTCAGTGTCACATACATACGTGTACATTTAATATAGGTCTATTAAAAAACTTACCTCTTTCTCTACTCTCAATATTAGAGGACCTACAGCAAAATTGCTCTTGACCATAGTTTTATTTGTCATTATATTAACTGATACATCTCCAACTCTTCTCAAAGATGACAAGCCATAAAGTGTTCCTTTGGCTCTAGGTTTATTTTTTTCTGATGTTTTCGTCTTTGTCTTATTCACTGGCTTCTTCGTGGTCGTCTTTGTTGGAGGCTTCGGTTTTGGTTTACTCGATTTCTTTGGTGGCTTAGTTCTGATAGTAGTGGGCTTAGCTTTCGTGCTTTCTGGTTTTTCTTTAATTGCCCTAGGTTCTGAGGCATTGGCAACAATGGTAGACTCTACATTAACTTCTGTTTGCATGTCTTCTAATTTTTCAACAGTTTCTGGAATCACAGTTGATATTTCCTTGTTTTTATTGTCACCAGTGCGAGCGGTGTTCTTCTTTTTGTGGGTTGTTTTCCTAGAAAATATTTTAAAAACATAAGCTGAAAAGAACCTCACAAAACGTTGGATTTGAATTCGCTTTAGTTTAGTAGCGTTTACGTATGTTTAACTTTTGTTTGTATTCTATCTTACAATAATGTGAATACTTATTCATAATCATCATCACCACAGCTCATATACGTCCCCACCGAGGGGCACGAGCCTACCTTAACTAGTTACGAGTATGTTAGGGCAATTAGGCCTTAGTCAAACCACGCTGGCCCAGTGCGGATTAGTTGACCTCACATACACCTTTGAATTACTTCGCAGGTGTATGCATATTTCCTCACGATGTTTTCCTTCACCGTAGGAGCGTCAGATAAATGTACATATGAAATTCGTGAAACGAAAAACACATTGGTACATGGCAGAACGATCGCGGGCCTCCCGATTCTACTCGGGGCACAGACCAGTGCCGAGGCCTAACCTCATTACCTAACCTATTGTATTTGGGATTGGGAGTTGTCGGTGGCGCCGTGGACTAGGCACTTGCCTTCCAATCGGGGGGTCGGGGTTCGAGACCCGCCATGCACCAATGTGTTTTTCGTATCGAATTTCATATGTACATTTGTCTGACGCTCCTATGGTGAAGGAAAACATCGTGAGGAAACCTGCATACATCTGCGAAGAAATTCCATGATGTATGTGAAGTCGACCAATCCGCACTGGGCCAGCGTGGTTGACTAAGGCCTAATCACCCTAACATAGAGTAGGCTCGAGCCCCTCGGTGGGGGACGGATATGAGCTGTGATGATGATGATGATTTGGGATTAATTATCGAAAGGTTACCATATAGCTACTTAAAATAGACCTCACAGCAAAAAAACAATGTTTCGTTTTGCTCAGTCGGGGGAGGCTGTCTTGTTTGTAGTGTCCGACCAAAATTTCGGCTTCGTTGTCGGCTTCGGCTTCGGCAAAGCTTTTGCCGTAACCGAAGATCTTGCTGCTAAATATTTGTCTGCTCCTCCGACTAGTGTTCCTAGTGAACAATTGATCAGCGCGGAAGGACAGCTCTACGTGGACAGAGATCTAACTCTATTGCAACAAATGCTGACCAATTGTTATTATTAAACATAAAAATGTTTAAGTTTTATTATTAATATTTAAGTAAGACTAATTCCACTTGAATTGAATACCGATTTCTTTGACACTTTTATGTATGAAGAATTACATTTTATTATTAATAAAAGTATATTTAATTAAAAACTAAGACTGTTTAACTTTATTGTGGCTCTTAAATTATATTGAAATGAGTAAATAAATATTTTCAATTCCAGTTTTTGAAGTGGTATTTTTTTGGCATAACGTAATTATTTTATCCATAATAGCCAATTTCGAATTGAATTTCTCAGGGGTATTGAACCTTCGGCTTCGGCCAAGGGTTATAGCAAAAGCCGATCGGCCTCGGCTTTGGCCAAAATCTGACCTTCGGTCGGGCATTATTTGTTTGTAACACTTGTGCCGGCAGCAAGGGGTTTTATACGGCATCACGTAAACTACTTTTCTAGTTACTTGCTTCATAAATCTACAGTAATAGCATAATATTAATATCCGATAGATGGACAGCATACTTGTTTGCTACCTATACCTCTATATTTCTTAAATGTATATTTATCATATTCGCAAGTTTTCAATTATAATTTCCGAGCGTGTGTCATAGGTACAACGTTTTTCAAATCATTTTCTGAAAACAGCTATTTATGTAAATTTAAAAAATCGTTAAGGATATGCGGCGCTTTACAACGGAGTAGGTATGCGGTAAAACAGAGGCTCTCACCTAAGTATACCTATTTAACCGCACATTCGGTTGTATAATGTGTATTTTTTAACTTTCAAATAATGTGTACAGGCTTTGTAAATGAATTTTTGAGCAAATGATCTTGCGAGAGAAAAGAATCTTGCAATAAAAATAACTAGTTCGACCAGCATCGAGTAATAGGCGTTAACGCTCATTGAGGAGAAAAAATTTGTATAATTATGTATAGAAACTTACTTCTTATTTTTCTTAGTCTTGTTCTTCTTAGGCTTTGAGTTTTTTTTGCTAGCGTCGATCGGCTGCAGCTTCACGCTCACTGGATCGTATGACTTCCTCAGAATATCGTTCATCTTCTCAAGTATGTTGTCCACGAAGCGGTTGTATTTCACGATGTAGATCGCTGGCACCGGCGGCTTCTTTGTTGACACTTCGCTCAAAGCGCCTGCGTATTTTTTTTGTGATAAGATCTTTTTGTCTTTCGAATACAAACTTATTTACCTAGATGCGGTGGTAATTGTACGAAAACGTAGTTTGCAGAATCAGCAAGTAATCGTAAGTGATACTTATGTTTTTATTCTAAATAGGTAGGATGTGTTTTATATTTTTCGCAACAGCTACTTTGAGAAGTTCTTTCATGCATAACCGTTGGTAAAAATATGCGTGAGACTAGTGTAATTGGCTGTTATTATTCTGTATTATTTAATAGATTTTAAATGTCTCCCAATCTACTTTTAGTATAGGCAAAAGCAGTTTTAAAGACATTAACAGGAGACAAAAATCTGTATATGTAGAGACTGGAATACACGCATACAGTTATCGAATCAAGGCCAATCCAATAAATTAATAATTATCATAATCTCGGTTTTCTTCATGCTCTGATAATCTTAAACGAACTATAAAAAGCTTAGATTCAATTCTATCTAAATGTTCTGAACGATAATTCGACGGTTGATTCTCTGACTTAAATTGTATCTTTAAATTAGATACAATGAACTAAAACAAATTTAATAAAAGGCACTGCATTCAATTAATAACTTTTTTATACCAAAAAATTGGCTAGAATATCCAATTTATTGGCTAGAATTGATGATTCTAAGTTGATAATTAATAAAAGCTTATTATTTATTCGTAGGTATTTAGAATAGGCTCGATGACTAAATTTTTTTTTTGCTTTAATAAAAGCTCATTCATATAATTAACAGAAAGAAAAAAATCGGTTTTCGAATAACTATAAAAACAACCAAGATACAAGGTATTAAAGATTTTTCTCCATCTCTTTCTATAACAAAACGGCAATTTACAAGGAGTTTATATGGCCGTACTCAACAATGACGTCACGGTTGATGTCGGATCTCTCTATGTCTGATCGCCTTCAAATTAACAACTTAAAATGCTTGTATCTAATGTATTTCTAAGCTGATTTTAATTCTAATTTCACAGGACTACATATTTTTCCACTGTATTTTAATATTTAATGACGAGACGTAAAAATTAGAATTCATTCATCATCCCAAGTTTCATAAACTTAATATTTTGTAAACTATTTGTTGGCTAAACCCTTGTTATAGATGATTTCACTGAGTTATACCAATTATTCTTCATAATATAATTAATTAGATATCTATCCAATGCTTTGCCTTATATTCTGAATATAACTACTGTTCGTTCTATTATTTAATATATGTCATTGTCTATGTCTACATAATCGAATATAATCGAAATTATAAATTCATGTGATAAAAAATATGTATTGTTAAAGGTATCGTTAATAGTATATAAAAGAGAGCCTATTATGAACACGAAATAACTTTCAATATCAAACAGGAATACTGATTAATAAAAACTAATTTCTCTTTCAACGACAATGAAATTCATGTCACATAATTTGTCACCAATTATTTGTCCATGATCACATGCGAATGTATTGTATAGTACACCAATTATTCAGCTGGATGTCTACCTAATTCAAATCACGTTGTGCTGGCACGCGAACTAACTGTATCAGTCTCTAGGAGCCCCACTTGAATTCTAATACATGGTTACAATTAATACACCCAGTCAACGGTGAATTTTCTATTTTCCACACGTAAAAGAAACTGCGTGCCGGCGATGAACATTCGAAGAAATGTAATTACGACACACTTTTTCTTGATTTCTTTATATTCAAATCTAACACTTTGACTGTGATCAAAATTACGAAATCCCTATCATTAGGAACCATGCCGCACGGCATGATCACTGGACACATAAGTCTTAATTTGCAAACAGCATTACGTAACAATCGACTCACTCTAATGTAATACACCTAATCGTAATCTATCAAGTGTCATATCCATAATATGTATCCAACTTCTTAAAAGGAACACTGTCCAGAGCGGCAGATAGTTAATATTTATGTGTAACTACCGGAAACAAACGAGTCTCATTTAGGTCAAATATGACTCCTCGCTACTCTCCCAGCATTTCTCGACGGCAAACATTTTAAATTTCTCTTTTCGCATCTCATTATCTCGTTTTCACTGAGCCGGACGTGCAACACGCAAATTTCGCGGTAAATTCGTCATTAAGTGAGAGTAAACATTTAGTCCGATTTACTTTCTATCGGGTGTTGCCGAAATGCTGATTAAATGCATCAAGGTCGCGTCAGGGCGTGACCACGCAAGGTCAAAGAAAGTGTCAAGGTTGTAGAAGAAATCGGGGGGTTCATCGAACGCTCATACAGGAAAGTATGCGAGCGGTACATACGGCCCGTCGACCTCTTAACATACATCTACAACCTACAAGTTCCTTTTTGTCTACCTGTCGGGCGCCTGCGCACCGGCCACTGACCACGGCCACTTCCCAGTTATTTCATGATACAATCTCAACCGTTAAATTAAATCATATTGGACAGGATGACAGGAGAGGAATAAGATTGGTTGTGCGTTAGATTTATATAGTATGTAGATAAATGTATATCGGTCAAAAAGCTAGCTATTACATCTATTTTTTTTCTACATATACAATACTATTATATAAGCATATTATAGATTTATGCGGGAAATTTAGTAGATGACTCAGTATAAGAAATAAATTGGATATGGGTTAAAGTATAGTTATAAATATTATATTTTGACTAGTATACATTTTATTGGTAATATAAGTAAATTAAATTAATATTACTAGATAATGTCACTCGATTAGCTGACAATTTAAATTAGGCAACTAGTATTCTGACCGATGCACTACTTCTTTCATAAGACTGAACACGCACAATTAATCTTGTAGGTGAGACAAAAAATTTCACACAACAATTTAGAACAACAGATTTATTTCCAATAAATTGCCACGAGACCAGTGTGACATGATCTAGACATTAATTTAACTTCTTTCCTCTCTTGGTTTCCATACTTACAACTTTCACACATCAAACATACGCACTTAATAAATAAAATAAATTAGATTGAATAAATAAATAGTCAATAAATATCTAAGCTAAAGGAAGGGACCGCGGGGTCACTTAGGTGGATTCAGTGGCGTATCTTAGCCATGGCTCCGCCGCCTACTCACTATCTGAACTTTTTGTGTTCTGGAGCCGATGCCGCGGCGGATGTCGCTTTGGTTTTCTTAACTTTGCTGATGTAGTTCGCTTTTTTTCCACTCTTTTTCGCATGCACCGCGACGATCGCCTTCAGCTTTTTGGACTCACGTGAGTGTTTAGCGGATGTGTTCCTGCCGAGGACGTCAGTGACGTCATCCTCGTCGTCGTCGTCTTCTTCCTCCTCGTCATCGTCATCGTCGTCATCCTCCTCCAGTGCTTCCGATATATCGTCTTCTTCCTCATCATCGTCATCTTCGGCTTCAGCAGCAGGAGTCTCGGCAGCTGCTGCTTCAGAGTCAGCGGTAGCGGGTTCTTTCTGGCCTGCTTCGGGTTCTTCGGCTTCCGCGGCAGCTTCAGGCTCTGCCGCTTCGGTTTCCTCAGCTGCGTTTGCGACAACTTCCTCAGAAGCGGCCGCCGCGGGCGCTGCGGCCACAGTATCGGCCGGTGCGACTACGGGTTGAACAGCAGCTACAGCTGGTTCATCGTCCTCGTCATCTTCGTCATCTATCAAAAAATGATAAAATTTATAATTTCATCAAAAATACGAACTTCAAACCGACACTATAGGTAATGTTTTAATATTTACCTCCCAAGATATCATCAAAGAATCTCTCTAAATAATCTTCATCGTCATCATCATCAGCTTCATCATCTTCTTCCTCGTCGTCATCATCGTCATCGTCGTCATCATCTGTAGCAAAAAAGAAAAAGAGATATGTATAAGACGAAACATGTTAACATTTTTTGTGAAATTATACATGATAGTTTAGGGTATAAATTCGTAGAAGAGACAGACATTCTTCCTTATAATTTATAAGCAATTTTTGTGGGTCAAGGGACTACTGTCTAACATAATCCTCATTCAAATATATTTTATAGCACTATTGCACACAAGTATAGCAAATGAACTGTTAAACAAACAGTTAAACAGCGTACGCGTCGCTGGCGCGTCTCGGTGCGTGACGTCCTGCTCGGGCCTTTCGTCTAGAAAGCAGGCGTCAATTTCTCTGATTGAGTCTTTCTGTTTGAATTAATTAACTATTGAGAGCGCTGTCACGGTGTCCGGCTTACATTCCGCTCTAGTCCGGCCTGGTTCGAAGGAATTTTTATCGATGTAACGTAATACTTTTCGAGTGCTTCTTTCGATTAAATAATTATTGTAAGGCAAGATCAATCGTCATTAAATAGTTAAATAAATGTGTCAATTTCAAACGCCATATAAAAGTTCGTTTAGTGCTAAGGTAATGTAGATTATATTGACTATAAATCTCAACACGACATCGATATTTCATTTTTAATACGGCACGCGATACTGTTAACATTAATAGTATTACCTACCCATTCCATTCATAATTCTTAACGAATTCATTTCAAACATGATATGAACCATTTATATTCTCATTAGCAGTCGTATAATATTATTTGTGTCATTAATAGTGAATGGAGCGATTTACTATATCGACTTTATCAATATTTACAGATTAACCGTTAAGATTCATATAATTTAAACGGTAAAAACTTCCGTTCATATACACGTTGCGCTAGTTTACTGATCCAGTTTAAATATTAACACATGAGTGCAAAATTATTACAGTTATAAATTAAATTCAAATCAATTAAAGTATGTGATCATTGTAATTAATAACATACTTTTTTAAAATCCGATAAAAATATTTTTCTGACCCAGTATTAAAAACATGAATGCAAAATTAGTACAGTTATAAATTAAATTCAAATCAATTATAGTGTGTGATCATTATAATTAGTAACATAACTTTTATAAAATCCGTTAAAAAATATTTTATAAGATTATTATGTTATGTTATCATATTATTATGAATTTAACTTTCAAAGGCGAAATTAAATTTTACCTTTCAACGTCTAAACAAAATTATGATTGTCATTTTAATATTAGATCAATATATTAATCCTCAACAAGTATTTACATTTTTATAATCTATATTTTGCTTTCGAGAATTATTAAGCTATTGATAGAATTAATAAATTTAAAAAGATGACATATTTTCAGCTCATCTATTTTACGTCTTAAAGTCCACATATGAGAGAGGACTTCAACTTTTCTTTTTTATTAGAACTAATTTGTATTTTGACTAACCTGGAAGAGCGTCTTCGAGGTCTACGTCATCATCGTCATCGTCGTCGTCATCGTCGTCGTCATCTTCATCATCAGGCACAGCAGGTGCGGCGGGCGCGGCAGCAGCCTGCCTGCCCACCTGCTTCTCCTCCTGCCCTTCCCGCGCAATGGGGCTCGCGTAGGCCGACAAAACTAAGCAGCACAATGCCGCTAACAACAATAACGACCTCATCTCGTATCTGAAACAAACATCACTTTTAATTGTGTCCTCTCAAGAGCGGGCACCCTGCCTCGCTGTCACGATCACAAACACTATCACGAACACAACACGTGCACTTCACTTCACCTTTATTGGAACTGTGAACTGACACTGATCCGGCGGAAGAGTTCCGCCCGCGTCCTTCTGTGCCGGTGGTCGGGACGCTATGGCCGTGGTTGGCGGATACGGTATAGCGGCGGCGTCTTCACCGACCACTCTTTTATAGAGTTACGTCACACACGTAGGGAAGGAAAGTAGTGATGGCAGCAGCGCCGCCACAGATCAGCGACCGCGCAGACCTACGAGCTTTCTTCGTGATGTTTTTACGAATTGTTGTGATTTAAATATATAAGTGATTTCATTAAAATATTAATGTTACCTATGCAACATTATAAGGATTCCAGTGTTTTCTAATGATTATGTGAAATTGCAGAGTGCTTATGAAACAAGTGCTTTATAATGTAGAAATTATTTAAATGTAAGTTCCAAATCAAGTTTGCGTTCAAATTTTTTCTTCAAGTAAATATTATTAGGAATGATATATAATTTTATGGTACGCTGAGACTTCTAATGTTAATGTTGATATGGGGAATTTGATAAAACTTGTGTAGGTATGTGTTCTAAGTTAAAGTTTAATTAATATACTCGTAAGAATGATTCATATATGAAAATTTAATAACAAATTTATATATCACCATTGATGAAAGAGACTTAAGTATCATCATCAACAGCTCATATTATACGTCCCCACCGAGGGGCTCGAGCCTACCCTAAACTAGGGCGATTAGGCCTTAGTCAACCACGCTGGGCAAGTGCGGGTTGGTCGACTTCACACACAACCTGTAAAGAAATTCTTTCTTCACAGGTGTGTGCAGGTTTCCTCACGATGTTTTCCTTCACCGTGAAAGCGTCGAATAAACGTACATATGAATTCAAAATTTGAAAACTTTGACTTAAATATATTAAGTAATATTTGTACGCGGAAAACCTCGTCTGATATTTTTATAAAGCAGTGACCTATTTATACTCTTGCATACTCTTTGACCAAAAAGGGGTTGGATGAATGCAATTCATTAATTTATTCGGCTTATTTACCGCAGCTATGTGGTGCTGGAGAAATGTATGGTCACCTTGTGTGGAGTCAGAATCTTAAAACATTTAAACATTAGTATGAGCAGACCGGTTCCATACTTTCACTTAAGGTTATGTGTGTAAACTCGCTTTAAGTAATTGATATCGTGACGTAAAGGACAACGAAGCATCGTATCATATTTTAATAGAATTGTGTCAAAACTACCGCGCTACTTCATATCGGAATTATTATCAAAATATTTGGGATTTTCTTTCCGATTCTAAAAAGTATTTGTAAATTTATATTTTTAGGAATTCACCTACTCTATCAATGTAATAGATTTGATGTACACTGTACTGTATAATGCCCTGCAGGCCTATTCTTTAACTTCAGTTGCTAACTAGAACTGTTATTTTTGAAAGGAACTTAACATCCATTACTGCTATCATTAACTCTGCCGCAACACATAAGATCACTAAACCAGTAATGGATATAAAGTGTCTTTCAAAAATGACCGTTCTAGTTACCAACCGTAGTTAGCGAACAGGCCTGCTGGTTCTGTATAAGTAAAAACTCAAGCAAACGAATAAAAACTGTATGTAAGTACTGTATAAATAAGTATTTAAGTTTTAGACTTATGGATAATTTAATCCTTCCTTACGTCCGTAGATACAAACTTTTAAGGTAGCTTGTAGCGCCACGATGAAAATTAAAATGTTGGAATCCCATCATAACAAAAAGATATATCATTATCATAACCTTCTACTACTTAACATTACCTGTATGAATAGTTACGGACTAAGTATGCAATAGTTTGTTTACTTATGTACACGTAAACTTGTTGTAACTATTGTATGTGATTCCCATAAGATTTGCTAATCTAGAACCCTTACAAGGACGGTGTAGTAGTGATTAGTAATAATAGAAGTAATGACATTATCTGTCTAACTCTTCAAATCGAAACAGAGTACAGAAAGGTAAGATAGAGGTACCTGTTCAGTCGACTTAAGCACTGAGTCTGGTAATAAAATTAGGTACTGCCAGAATACAAGTGATTGGACTATTCATAACGTTATCATAAGAATTATGTTGTGAATTGTTGTTTTTATGAAAGACAACAATATTCCTGTATAATAATGACTGTAATATTATGCCTGATATCCATCATCACTTATCATCATACGAGAACAACATTAAAATACATCAATAACGAGAGATATAATAAGTCCACCAGAATCTGACGGCAATTAATGTAGAGCTAAATTTACTGTAAAACTAAACAATTTTCCTTAATAATATATAAATACTTCAGATCACTGATAATTTATAGATTAACAAACAATAGAAGTTTAAAGATTATTTTTTACTAGCTGTGCCCGCGACTTCGTCCGCGTGGAAAAGTAAATTTTGGCAGCATTTTGATTTTTGTAGGCAATTTTTTTAAGATCTTGATAAAAAGTAGCCACTGTTATACCTTATATGTCAGACAGACAGACAAAATTTTTTTAAATTGTGTTTTTGTTATTGGTAATATACATTCATACCCATTTAGTAAAAACTGGTTATTTTGACTTAACAAACAGACACTTCGATTTTATTTATTTGTATAGATATCTAGCCCAATATTTTTTATGAAAAAAAATTCAGCTCTACATTTGACATCAGATTCTTGTACAAATAAAACAAATTTTCTCTATATTCAGTACTAAGTGCAAAACTATAAGCATATATGCTACCGATGTAAGAAACGATCTATAGTTTATTAATCCGTGTTTTAATTCTTTTGAGAAACTCTAGGCTTGGCAAAAAAAAGTGTCGAATTAAATATTTCAATGTTTACTAGAGCAAACTAACTGTCAAGTAAAAGACATCAACGTCGTGTAACTTTGTATCAGGCTGGTAATTATGAAATGTTCTTGGCTTATTCTTGGAACCAAAAAATTTGGATTATTTCATCTAATAATTTGATGGAAAATCTTAGGTTACTCATATGGTATTATTGTATAAAAATTACAAGTATATATTTATATATATATAATTATATTTTAATACAGTCTTATTTATATGCTATGTATTTTATTCAGTTATATTTATTTATATAATATCTAGTAAATTTTTTTGGTATGTATATTTAAGTATGTACACACAAAGTCTTACCCTTTAAAATCACCTGTCACTGACTCGGGTCTGCAGGAAGAAATTTCTAACACAAATATGCAGTACCTTTTGCTCATTGTTTTAATTGTGTTTTCCCATATTGTATGTGTGTGCAATAATAAATAAATAAATAAAAAAAAATAGTTTCTGAAAACGCGGTAAAATTTGTTACCTAGGAATGCTAATGATGTAGGTTTAATTAACCGATAGGATTAGAAAACTTGAAAAGTGTTTCTACAACTAACTTGATAAGAAAAATATCTGCTTACATAAAAATAACATCTAAACCTCAGAATATCAAACCACCAAAGACTTGAAGCTATCTTTACAAACCACAGGGAGATGGCAACTGAAATTATGTATAAAACTTCTTGCTACTAAGCTATTGGTTATATTTGAAGTCACTGCTTATAATAGCTTATATCAGCTTCAATCATCGCATTTAATTCATCGTTGGTGGCCGGTCTTTCTCGGGATTCATTTTTCAAGGCGAAGTTTCTACTGCGTAAGCGATTAAATCAAAAACGCCTGATACCTTCATTAGCCGTATCCTCTCCAATCATGATCATTTCAGCTAAGAGAGGCCCACTGTTGGACCTAGGCCTCCTCCAGGGATCTCCAAACTGATCGGTCTTGCACCTCCCGCATCCAACGGCTTCCCGCGACCTTCACCAGATCGTCGGTCTACCTTGCGGAGGACGTGCCAACGCTGCGACTCCCGGTACGCGGCTGACACTCGAGGACATTTCCGCCCCAACGGCCGTCAGTCCCGCGAGCGATGTGTCTTGGCCACTGCCATTTCACGGTCAGCCAAGGCGCAGCCTGCGTTCTTGCGGGCCAAACGCCGTGGGATGTCGATGCACGCGTACATGCAGAGGTGTATCGACATCGGGTTGCCGTTAGAGAACGAGGGGGACGATCCGCTCCCGAGGAAGTGAAGCGGGTTCGTACCCAAGCGCAGA
Source organism: Schoenobius gigantellus (assembly GCA_963935595.1). Classification (NCBI taxonomy): domain Eukaryota; kingdom Metazoa; phylum Arthropoda; class Insecta; order Lepidoptera; family Crambidae; genus Schoenobius; species Schoenobius gigantellus. The sequence goes on from OZ012543.1 coordinate 35,733,670, forward strand.
GGGAGGCTCTGCGTCAATGGGGTGACGCCTTCCCAGCTGCCGGCCACCGGACGATCGAAGCGATACGTCCGGTGTTGGAGGAGTGGGTAGGGCACCGGCAGGGCAGTCTCTCGTTCCGCATGGTGCAGGTACTGACCGGACATGGTTGTTTCGGTCACTACCTGCATCGGGTCGGGTGTCGGGTGGAAAAGCCGCAGTGTCATCAATGCGACGCTCCCGACGATACTGCCGAGCACACCCTGTTGGTGTGCCCGGCCTGGTGACGGCAGCGTAGCGAACTTAACGCTCCGCGGCGAGGCGGAATGGGGGGGCTATCGCCTCCTTCTGCTTCCTTCTCGCAGAAGGAGGCCGCGGAGAGGGAACGGGAGGCAGAGCCTCAAGCCGCTCCCATCCGCTGCAGATGGACAGGCAGGCGAAGGCGGGCATTCGCGCAAGCAATGCCCGTCTAATGACCCTGCCGTGGAGGCCTGCGTGCATGGTTGGCCCCGTGTACGCCGCCGTTAGGCCCTCCATCTGGGGATTACCCTGGTGTTCTCGGACAATCCCCCCTTGGCAATAGCCCGACCAGTCAGATCGGGCTAGCCCAGGCGCGTTGGTAGTGGTAGTCGCAGTGTAGACCACTACCACGCGCGTCCATAAGGGCAGGAAGAATACCGGGGGGTATGGTGGGTAGGCCTGTCACTCTGCCGGGAGAGCCCCACACACGCTCGTCGCCTAGCCAATGTCGAGTACGATGCGGTCACCCCTCGAAAAAAAAATAGCCACTGATTTGTAATTCTTTGCGCTATGTCGGTAACTCTTGTTCTTCTACAGATCTCATTATTTCTGACTAGCTGACCCAATGCAACTTTGTTTGCATTATAACTAACTTTTCCCGTAGGAAAACTTTTCCCGTCAGGTTTTTCTCATAGGAAAATTACCCTATGTCCTTCCCCTGGTCTCGAACTATCCCTATACCAACTTTCAACAAAATCGGTTCAGTAATTTCGAAGCCTATTCAATACAAATATAAAGAAACAATCAAATCTTTCCTCTTTATAATATTAGTATAGTATAGATGTGATCGCGTAGAGAAACTCCAAACACAATATTAATATTGCAAGCTGCCCCTCGATTGTATTACTCAATATCTATCACGATCGCTTTCAATTTTGACAAGCACAGTGCATCCATCACTGCTTTATTAAAGGAAGTCCCCGCAGTCTTATGTTGACGGCGCAATGGCTGTTAAATTAAAGGAAATCGTGATAGATTTTTTCTTAGACAATAAACCCTCCTATTTCTACTGCGTTAGTTCCACGTTGAAACTTGGCTACAAAAATTATTTTTCTTCATCTAATGTGAAAAAAAATAAAGTCAATTAATGGTACTTTGAACATTTTTTTAATTTAGGAATGTTAACCATCGTGTGAATATAGTTTCACTCTGGAATCTCACACTTTGCAGATTTACTTTTAATTCTTAATGAACAGTATATTATTTAACATAATGAACAGAACAAGAAATTAATTAAACAACAAATAAATCCAATTTGTGTAAAAAAATTCATTTCTCGAGCAATACATGCTTCCAAGACTCACTACACCGTTGTCATGGGAGACTTCAACGCAAAGCTAGGCAAGCGGGGCGATAATGAGTTAAAAGTGGGGCAATTTGGAGTTAGAATCCGGAATTACTGAGATCAAATGCTAGCCGATTACATGGAGCTCTCTCATGGGACTCTATTTGATGAACTCTTTCTTTCTGGCGTGACAAAAAATGAGATTGGCTTCATCATGTCGACTAAGATCCGTATATTCAATGACGTCTCAGTGATCAATTCGTTTAACACGGGGAGTGATACCGAATGTTAAGAGGCGCATTGAATCTTAACATAAAAGCAGAAAGTAGTAAGTAAAACTGGTGAAGTCTACGTTCCGTCCCGAAGCCATCCCCGAGCGCTTTCAACTCAAATTCCAAAATCGCGGTTGCAAATTTACGGTTGTGGAAGCTGTCTTTACGGTGGGTGCAAAGTTTTGCAAAACCCACCCATACTAAGCAAAGAAGTAAGATCTCGGAGCCGACAGCTAAGCGTGGAATGGGTCTGCAGTCTTCTGAATACGCTCGTCGGCGACAAACAGATCTCTAAGTGCCTGACTCGCGACATACGCCGAGCTATAAGCATGAAATTTGGAGAAATGATGACTAAATCAATTACTGAATTTCTGAAAACCGAACCGAAGCAGTATGGACTCCATATCAACACAGATAAAACCAAATACCTTGCCAGCTCACGACATCTTACGAATATGTCACCACAAGATATCAGGGTAGCTGGGGATAAATTTGAAGAAGTCAGCGGCTTCATGTATCTGGGTTCCACATTGGTGTCGATTCAGACACACAACTTAATTAAACCAAACTAATTTGACAGGTCTAAAAATAAAGCCGTCACTTTTAATCCTTTAGAGAAAAAGAGAGATGGCGATAGTTTTAATCCTGTCAAATTAGTTTAGTTAAATTATGTGTCTGAATCGACACCACTGTCGGCTCAAAACCGAATTAAGTAAGAAGTAAATGCACGCTTCATGGCCGGCAATAGATGCTACTACTCGGTAAGGAAACTTCTCTCAAAGCACCTGAGCATCAAATCTAAGCTGTCCATATACAAGACCATCATTCGACCAGTGCCTCCTATGGATGTAAAACATGGGCACTAACAACGAGAGAACAGCAAAAACTCGCGGTTATTGAAAGGAAGGTGCTACCTAACGTGTTCGGCCCTATCAAGGACAATGACTATAACTGACTTGCCTTTTGATAAGTTTAAAACGCATGTAAAAAAGACTCTGATGAGTAAAGGATATTATAAAGTCAACGATTATTTACAAGATGCCAATGCCTGGTGTTAATTTGAAGAAATTATTAATGATAATAATGTAAATAATCGTGTTGTTGTGTATAACTATTCATTAAGTAGTATTGGTAACGTTGTACTAAGAAGAGAACTGACAAATCTACATTTGTTATGGAAGTTGAGCTCAAATTTTTGCCTTGAGGTCAGCTTCCAATTGACGACTCTGTAACAATACAGGGAGAAAAAAATAGCCCTTGCTGGTTTTCTTGCTGGTTCTTTCCAGTACAAGGTCTCCCGCCGTAGACTTGTGAACCATTGGCGTAGCTTCCTTGACTTTCAAAAGAGATTGTAAAATCCAAGTTGAATAAAATATATTGATTTTGATTTTGATTTTGAAATGATGCCTATCGTCGCCGCATAAACCACAAGTTCGAGGCTCTCATCAAAAGGGAGACGATAGTCGGAGACGTGAAGTCACAACGCCTTAGGTGGATCGGACACATAGAGAGGATGGGTGAGGATATGGCACCCAAGGTGATGACGTACTAGAAGCCGCAACAAAAAAGACCACGCGGGAGGCCAAAGAAAAGGTCGATCGACTACGTTAAGGAAGACCTGAAGGCCATGGGACGCTTCACTGGCTGGAGAAGGAAAATCACTGATCGGAGGGAGTGGAGCAAGTATGTGGAGGAGGCCAGGAACCCAAAAAGAGTTATAGCGCCGCAGAAGTAAGAAGTAGAAGTAAGTAAGTAAGATGAATAAAACAATATACCTCGGGCAGGATGAAATTTGGTACAAAAAAACCGACAAATCAAATGAACAACAAGAACAAGTTGAACAAAATGGCGGGCATAAAATTGTTCTATCGAATCTATTACATACCTGTCACATATCAATCGAAAATTTTCATGAAAATTCAATTTTTATATATTTATCGAGGTAAAGCATATGATTCAAGTCCATACAATTAAGTTTTTGCCTATTTGCTGAAAGCTCTTGTTTACACAATACATATAATACAATGACATGACTTTTCTTCATTCCTAATTAATTTCCACAAATTCTGTAAAATTTACCAGCAAGTAAAGTCTACTCTAAGTTAATAAAATAAAGAAAGATCAATAAAGAAAACATTCGTTTGGATTATAATAACTCCTCGACGGGCTTATTGGTCATGACGTCAACAAGGTATGTTGAAAGGTGTGTTATAGTTTTATTCATAAAAAAATATGTCGTATTGTGCCTGATGGGCACAATACATGGTACTTAAGTGGTTACTTAATTTAATTTTGTTTTCAACCCCAGTAATATTATGGGTATCAAATAAAAGAATTCAAGTTCTTAGAGCACTTTGAACCTAACAACTATTGCCCTAAAGTCAATATGGCCGCGGTTCAAAATGGTGAACCACATATTGTTTTCAACCCCAAAAATATGGGTATTGAGAGGAAGAAAAGGGCTTGAAGAGTATAGAACAAGGTTTGATGAAGTTTTGCCCAGCTCGTCGAAATCAGGGGTGTTTTGGAGCTCCGTAACCGTAACCGAAACTATCGGATATCCGAAATAAAATATATCCGTAACCGTAACCGTATCCCTTTCACAAGTTTCGGATAGTTTCGATTAAGGGCGGAGTTTACTTAAAACGACATATTTAGACAGGTTTTTGTTTCACCGCTCGCGCGCCACGTGATTCTTGCAGTTTGTTTATTATTTCTAGTCATAACATAACCTCTTTCATAATTAGTTAGTTTTTTATTTAACAGTTGATACTAATAATTTAAAGAAGTCTTGTGTTAAGTATTAAATTGATTTCTATAGACAATAAAACTTACTTCAATCTAATATCCGTAACCGAAACTATCCGAAACTAACGGATAATCCGAAATAATGCCATATCCGTAACCGTATCTGAAACCTATATAATTTTATTCCTATACCCGTATCCGTATCCAGATCTGAAATATCATATCCATAACATCCCTGGTCGAAAGTTTCTTATGGGTATTTTCATACGGTTTTTTTGATAGAAAGTCAGAAAAATGAAGATATTTATTAATTGATGAAAATCTGTTCAGCTTTTTAAAAGTTATTGGCCTGAAGTATTTTTCTTATTTCTAACTGGCCAGCAGTATTTCTTCGTCAGCAGGGCGCACTGCGATCAGAAAAAGTTGCCGTAGATTTGTTTACATAGCGATTTCCGGATCTAAAGTGAATAAAATAAAACTAAGCATTTTTTCCTACTTTTCAGAAGGCTGTATATTTGCCGGGGTTTATTTTTTGTTTTAAAATTTACCTAGACCATCAGTTTTAGCATATCTAGAGTAATTTGCAATAATAAATTATACGCGTACGAAGCCGCAGACAAAAGCTAATCTATGATGACAAAGCTCGCACGCACGCACAGCCTTAATCGCTAATGGTAGAAACGTGAAATTTGGACAATTGTTTAATTCAAAATGCGGACGCACACTAAGAAGGGATTTTTAAAATATCCTGAAGGGATTCAAACTCTTAAAAACATCTCATTGAATACGTGTTTCATGGTTTATTGTAATTCATCCCCTTAGTGTGCAAAATAGGGGTTGAAAGTCTCTATGGAAAATATAAAATCTGCTCCAATTTCTACCGCACAGCCGTAACCGTTAACGCTTGATAAAACTTGAGATTCATGCTCATGTCATTGAATACGTGTTCACGGTTTATTGCAATTCACTCCCTTAGACTGCAAAATAGGGGTTGCAAGTTTCTATGGATAATATTTAAAATCTGCTCCAATTTATATGAAATTTATTATTCGAGCTCCTAAATATAAATAACAGTTTTCTATATAATAGGCTACAAAATAGTTTTACGGGAAAATATTAAATTCCCACAGGAAAACAATAATAAATGGGCAAAGCCGCGAGCGGAAAGCTAGTATTTGATAAAAACTAAAGCATGGACAAACGTGGTTAGGGTGTATAGACTGTCAAATATAAGTTGGTAATAGTGGTAACGTTCACGTCGTTTTCAAAAGTTATTTCGGACTACTGGTGCATTTGTTTTACTAGCAAAAGGCTTAAAAAATAAAATATTACTACAGACATCTTGTAAAAGATTTATAAATATGGCGATGACGAAGTATAGTACAGATCGGACGACGGATAGATCCGCACCACGCAGAACAGTTGCAGTTCTAATTTGACGACCGGAGTTGCATGGATGAGGAAAGATCGATAAACTATAACATTACACCTCTGATTTAAAAACCTGCAGTTAGAGTTGCTAACAGTAAATAGATCATATTGTCCTTTTCGTGTATATATAGTTTATTTACTATTCTAATAGAGCACGCTAAAATACTGCTATATTTAGGACGTAACGTAACTCTATTATTGACTTGTTACATATAATTAATCACTGTATTTTAAATTCATTCAGCTAAATAAACCGGAACCCAAAGCCAAAGGAAAACAAAACTTAAGCGTTTCTGAATGCAGTCACGCGTTATGTCAAATGTTAATATGGATAATTATGCAGTAATATGTGGTGAATAGAGTTAGAAATACAAAATCAAGAATTTTTTTATTAAATATTGCAAAAAGCAACAAAAAGTATTTTTATAGATATAATAAGAATATGTATAATGAAAAGTACTCTTTTTTCACAATGTGTAGGTACTTTATTTTTGTCCTACTGTCTAAATTAAAAAATACTTTGTGTGAATACTTATGATTATTCCTCTTTAATTATTAAAAAAAGTCGGCGTCGATGGCGTAGTGCGTAAGGCTGTCGCCTTCCAATCGGGAGGTAGCGGTTCGAACCCCGCCACGTACCAATGTGTTTTCAAATTTTGAATTCATATGTACGTTTATTCGGCGCTTTTACGGTGAAGGAAAACATCGTGAGGAAACCTGCACACACCTGTCAGGAAAGAATTTCTTTACAGGATGTGTGTGAAGTCGACCAAACCGCACTTGGCCAGCGTGGTTGACTAAGGCCTAATCGCCCTAGTTTAGGGTAGGCTCGAGCCCCTCGGTGGGGACGTATAGAGTTGTTGATGATGAAGTCTATATTCATCTCGCCCGGGAAAGGAGATTGGCGAAATTGGGCCCAGCAGGTACAGGAATCAGACTTTGTCCAAAATTTGAACATTCGCTGCGATCTGAATCTCAGAGACTACATCGAATCCGTTATAACTACTGCCTCACGGAAACGGATTCGATGTAGGTGCGTAGGTATTTTGAGCCGGACCAACTATGCCTGTTGTATAAAAATCAGGCTAGGTCTTGCGTTCTTGCGTGGAGTGAAGTAACGCTCTCGAGCCTCTACAACTTCGTCGTGACATCGCCTCTCTTAGCACCTTTTACCGAATGTTCCATGGGGAATGCTCTGAGGAGCTCTTTAACCTTATCCCTCCCTTTCCATTCCTTAACAGAAACACGCGTAAGGGCCTTTGGAGTCATCCTTACACTTTATCCTCATTTTCACACCGTACCAAGAAATTCCAAGATTCCTTGCTCGTTCATCCCACACTTGGAATTCTCTACCTGCGCACGGGTTTTCTCCATCCTACAACATGGGTTCCCCCAAAAGAGGCGTGAAAAAGCATATTTTATGCCGGCAAGGGGCGGGCAGGTAGGATAGTGGATGCCGTCCCTCTTCTATCTGTCAACTCATTTGGGCCTCTTTCACCGCTTAACATCAGGCGGGACTCGGGAAGAGCTCATTTGCCGGGCCCTACATAAAAAATTAGTAACTTAATTTTTAATATTTATGCCAAAATTACCTCTTAGTCACTGGTTCTTCGTAGAAATAATTATCTATATTATATAAAAGAAATTTCAATAGAAAACAAGGGCAAAACAGTCAACACAAGAAATTATTGCCAGTCGTAAATGCGTTTGCCATACCTACACACATCGCACCTTTTTTTAAAGCATGGGCACGAAAAAAATGTTATTTTTCTTTTTGCGAAAGAAAGCCTTATTTTGTCTAGTTCTACACGTTAACACTTACACAGATAATAGATGTCAAATAAAGGAATACCTCAATTTACCTTCACCAAACAATTTTTTTCATCTAATTTCTAACAATTTTTTGTGTCATCCTTTGCTCTAGTCAAATGTAAACTTATTGAAGCTCGTTCATTCTATCAAAGAAGGTTTGAGCATCACTTATCGCTCTAATGAGCAACACAATATCGAGACGTTTTGGATTGACGTTGCAGGTGACTCTGTGTCTCAAAGGGCTCAAAGGTGGTGGTTATTTATCGCACACCATTAGGTGAGCCGCATGCTTGTTTGCTATGTGGAAAAAAAATTACATCAAAAAGTAAAGCTACCGAATTACCATCTATACGGTTTGTTTATATATTAAATCTAAAATCTAGATAAAGGGCACAATGAACTGATCATATACATCCTAACCGATAGCCAAGCGGTCATAAAGATACTCGAAATTGGTCTTAAATAACATTAATCTACAATGAACAAAGTTGTTATTAATAATACAGTTCATCAGGTAAGGATTTCGGGGCATGGGACAACCGACTACGTAGGTCTGGAACCATTCACTAGTCTGGCACACAACAGTTACCTTCGTTATGAGAAATCAAACAAAGTAATAAACACGCAAACAAGAAGACACTAAACTAAGAATTACTAGTTTAGACCACAGCTACAGCTGTTGCTGGTTCAGTTTGAGTGTCTCTGCAATAGAGAAACAGTCCAATACAGTCTACGTAGCTTCATTTAGAATACGAGAATAACGTATTACAATGTAATTATGACTCCAACGTCAGCTGTGTTCCGAATACAGGCTTATGCGATGCGCTAGATCGTAGGATATCCTCACAAACTCTGTATTGTCGATATCGCAACCGAACCTAGAAAGGTCTAAACCTGTTTTTGGTATTGAAGGCGTCCACAAATATTTGTATGCGCGCTGTGAATGGACCTCGTGGACTTTCTCTTAAGTCTCTAACACCCACACCAGCGCGACTCGTGTGCACACATGACGTTACGTTGCGACGTAATCGTTAATCGGCCATTTCGTGAATTGCCGAATTAAAACGCTTAGACATAATTTAATACATCTGTTTTTGTTCTAACATATTATAATGTTAGTAGAAGAAGAAGGGTTAAATTTCATCCATTCATTTTTATGGTTAAATTTGGGGAAGTATTTGTCTATCTTCTACTAATGCCATCTGTTTCTTTTTCTTTTTATGTTTGACAGTGCCTAACAGTGCTTCCAGATTCCTGAATGTTCATTATCATTATCTCTTCAAAAAAGCGCATTATACTTCGTGTCTTGTCATCACGATGTTGTTTTAACGCGCAAGAAAAAGAGATAGAAAAATATTTTACTGAGGAATTTACATAAATCCCGTGATGGTCACAGTATCTGTCTTGTGTATTTTGATTCATTGTGTGTCTGATTGATTTTGAATTCTGGGGGGTTGTTGTGCTAAGAAAAAGTCTATCACATATCGCCTTGAAATTACTAATCATTGCGGCGTCAATACAAGACTCTGTGTCGACTGTCTGATAAGAAATAGTGATGGATGCACTTTAACTATGAATAATAAATGCGTTCGCGACAGATTTTTATTGCACAATCAAGGGGCCGGCCGGTTCGGTTCAGTGTGGTTATTGAGTACACTAATATCTAGCTTAAAACATACAAACTAAAAATAATAATAATACTACACAATGACTATCCCACATGACGAGAATTATTCTCCAATATGTAAATTTATGTTACCGCAACATACTACGAGTATGTGCTAGATGTGTGCACTACTTTTTTGGTTGTAGTCTAGTGTAAACTTTAATATAAATTATTCGAGGGATTAGTGATTACAATTTGTATGTGTACCTTTCTTAAATAAATAAATAAATGAAAGCTGAAAAGACAAAGCCACTAACTACCTTAACTTGTGTGGATGAGGAGCCGAGCTCTGGGTGGACCTAGTCTGCCACCACATGATGCGAAGGCTCTGTCTCCAAAGAAGGTTATTGGCTTTTTCAACGCCGCGGGCCTATTTGGAGACCTTTAAAATAGAGGGGTCAGCCACAATAGATCTGTACAGGTCGCAGTGGCCCGCTGGGGGACGCCCTTCCGTCTCCCCTAGTATCCCCTCGAACTCTAGATTGATAGATAGATAGAACTACCTTAACTTGGCTCACGGGCTAACCGCCATGTGGGATGTTGACTCGACGATCAATTTTCCAGTATTCATTTCTGCGAATAGCTTGATAGCGAAGAGTCTCGACCGACATCTTAAGAGGCTCTCGCTTGAGGAATAGGTCAAGGGTCAGATACAGAAGGCACTGATTCTTGACACGTCACGTATTGTCCGGAGATTCCTCTCTCTGCAGCCCTCCACCGGTAGCTTGGGCCATGCCTCGCTGTGGGCGGCATACTAGGTTTAAGTTTTTATAGTAGGTACTTTGTTTTTATAATATATATTGCAAAAAACTTAAATTTAAGATAGATTTTGAAATAACTGATAATAATATAATAATAATATATTTATTTCTCCATCACAAACAAACATCAAACATACAATAAGACACGCTAAAAATATTGGACAAGGACAAATTGTTTGTGTGAGACTGATGCCTATGCTAGGTAAAGGTACCTCTATGGGCTCTATGTTACAGGACACCGTCTCTTAACACTTCGAACCACCATGGGGTCAGTAGACAAATAGGCAGTGACAACCAACAAAGATAATATAGAACATAAGACAAAACTTTACAAGTTTAAAATACAAATGAATCTACAGTAGCTTTCATGATGAAAAAATGAGTTCAATAATAAGGTTAAACATTTTTTATGGAATTAGGAATAAAGTATTATTGTTTGTAAGAATCATTGAACTGGACATCCTACCGTTTAACTCGTTATTCTTGAAATCCAACTAGTTCTACCAATGCAATAACATGCGTAAAAAATTTGTAAGTGAAATCATTATACTCAATAATCGGCCGAAGCTTGTAGTTTCTGAGAAATGAAAGGAAATTTTTGGTTTTCGCATGCCACGGTCCGTGCAACGTCCAATTTCCATGGCAAGTTAATAATTGCAATTAGCAAGTGTCGTGAGAAAGAACGCAATATCAGAAAGATGTTCTTTTTTATCTAGGTATTTATGTGTCAACAACGCGTAACCCGTAGTGGTGTAAAGGCCAAGACATATCTCATTCATTCAACGGATGCATTATAAAAAGATAATTCGTAGATTTTAACTCTATACTCCATACTATTCTATACATACAATATATGTTACGGGCAACTAGTGGAAGTTCAGTCAGTCTAAATAAATAACCGGTCATATACAAACCGCCCGTATCATATTGGCAAATGAAGTAAACATACGTTACTAATCACTTATGCCGGTTAGTAGGAATAATGACCATCCTATCTACTGCGAAGTATTAAAACAGATAAAATCTGTAGGATTTTTTGTTATTTTATTAAATTAAACTTACATTGTTGCATTAGCATTGTTGTGTTCCGATAATTAAGATAAGCCAGTTCCTCAGTAGTTGAGAAGTCCAGGTGAAGCTCGCTTCCACCTTCCGCCTAATCATCACTTACCATCAGGTGAAATGAAGGCCAAGAGCTTCCCTGTCGTATGTGAAAAAAAAATAAAGACTTCTAACTCATCCTAATCTAGGTTTGATTATGTGCTATGTTAGGCTATGATAAACGTACTTATCAGGATTGTGAAGCTGTAAATTTTCATACAAAAAGCGATAACGCTTTTCTCCCTCTTTACATAGTCCAATTTTCATAATTTTTGGGAATATTGTAGATATAATGAAGATCTACATAGGTTTGTACGTTCGGATTTTGAAGTAATATTGCTCAGAATATAATTATTAGCATCTAAATATCCATATTTTAGGCTAAAAAACTACCTCGAGTATTTTTATCCCTTTTGACTAAATTATACTGAATTACAAAAAAAAGCAAAACGTACAAACATAGATTATCTATCTATCTATGTATACTGAATCTAATGAGACCAAAAGTGTCTAATTTCGTAAAGGTTTAGGGGGGGAAAACAGTTATCGCCCGAAACAATATTTCAATAAGAAATGTAGGCACTTGCTTCGGACTTTCAACTCTAAGCGGTGTGCAACAAACTGCATTTTTGAAAGTGCATACTCGAGCCATGAATTGGCACTTCACAGTCCTCTTATTTGTACGCGCGTATTTCCGTTCAAAAGTCTCACACGAACCAACACATCGTCGCTACATATTTCGCCCGCTGCCCTCCCGCTAGAAGTTGGGAAGCATTGCTTGATTTATTAAATGGACCACGAGCCCTCGGGCATTTCTAAAAAATGTATTGATTTGACCGCCGCTCTTGGTCATTATTCAAAATGAATGATCCATATTAATAATGCCCGGTTAATCAGCGGCCGGTAACATACGACACGAAACTACCAAACTACCAGACTGGAACCAAAAATCATTTGTACATCATATTTTAACAATGCAAAGAAATCTGAAATTATCTTAGTGTTACACTTTCTGTTTCATTTGTTTTTCGGCTCGCCTTCAATTTAGTTTAATTCAATGAAAGTAAAAACTTTCACCATAATTCATTACGAAGTACCTAAATCTCTTAAGCTTGAATCGTAAGATAATATAATACCAACCGGTGAAATGTGAAAAAAAATTATCTTGTATTTTATGATACCAACCGAAAGACTCATTCATAAGGATCAATTTTTTTCCACCCTGTATATACAACCTGTTTGGTACATACTCTATTAAGCCGAAACCTACCCATGTTAACATAATAAGTCATATACGTAGAATTGGCTAGATGACTAAAAAAATTTTTTTGCTTTAATAGAAGCTTACTCATATAATAAACAGAAGGAAAAAATCGGTTTTCGAATAACTATAAAAACAACCAAGATATAAGGTATTAAAGATTTTTCTCCGTCTCTTTCTAGCAAAACGGCAATTTACAAGGAGTTTATATGGCCGTACTCAACAATGACGTCACAGTTGATGTCGGATCTCTCTGTCTAATCGCCTTCAAATTAACAACTTAAAATGCTTGTATCTAATGTATTTCTCTGCTCTTATTCAAATTACTTGATTTCCCGATGAAACCGCAACATGAGTGCCATCCGCGGTGTTGTACAAACAAGTTAAATCGCACATTGTATAAAGGGTCAATATATTCGCATACAACATAGTTATTGGTTACTCCTTCCTTATGTTTGTGTTACTCCACGCCTTCCGACATTTACACCTGTCACTTTATACTTGTACCAAATTGAAAACTTAGGCAAACTTATGCGTTGTAAAAAGTGCCAACTATAAACTCATTCTAAATTGAGCCGCATCATCAATTTTGAGACCACTTACAGTTGTATATTCAGGAAAAAACGTATAGGTATATCGTTCGCATTTTGAATTGTAAAATATTGGAGATTGCGATTATACTCGTACAACGGTACATTATCTTATTCTGTACTTCGATTGGTTTTCACCCTCCTACTCGGTCTCGGGACTCGGTTTAAAAGGTATTCGACGGGCAGACACAGACTATCTAGTAGACGGAAAGAAAGAAAGCAGGCCTGTACAGCCCGCCTTCCATAACCGACCTAGGTGGGGCCTGCACGCAGGTGACCCCTGATGCTTGCGATTATAAGGCCCCTCCGTCTGAAGATTACCTCTATATCCAGGATAAGCCTCCACCAGCGTTAAAACCCGGCCCGTAACTGACCTGGTATTCCCGGAGTGATCCGGAGAATTGTATTATACCAGTCCCTGGAACATCCCGATAATCGATTAGATGGACTTCAAGGTTGGTTTAGTGGGTAAATCCCCCGCACTCTGTTGGGAGAGTTCCACACACTGTCGACTATACTTCATTCCAGATAACATTAAAAAAGAAGCGGAAAGAAGCAGGATTTCAAAACCTTTTCATGTCATGTATAATTATGAAATATCATAACCATATTTGATAATACCTACTTATATGTATTACAAAGATACTCTGGAGCGCAATGGTAACTTTTTATTATTATTTGTGTGGCTATCCACAAATATTGGAACTGAGTGAAATTATACAACATAATAAAAATATTATTTAAATTAATGACTCTCTTCACCAGATGAGGACGACGATGATGAAGATAATATTAATTACAAATTGCTCAACCATATTATCGATGACATTATCTGACAAAATCTTTTTTTTTTGTTTTAATGAATGTGAAATACATGCTTGCCACCTCTCTGGGGTTATCGTAGATAATACTTCTGGTAACAAATCTTTAATTTGAGCATTTTTAATTTTTATTGAGCTTGAACATTTTAATTTTACTGGCTACATAGCCCTTAACTTGTGCCCATATGAGCTCAATAGGATTGAGCTCACAATAATATGGTGGAAGCCGATATGTAGCTCCCTTTCCTTTTGCCATTTCATCCACAACATAACTCTGATACTGATTTTTATTTTCTTTTACTTTTAACAGCAGTTGAGCTCTTACTTCAGTGTCTACAAATGGTATATTTTTTGACATTAACCATGATCTTCTGTTGAATGGCTTGAGAGCCACAGGGCCCGCACCCGGATCACTCATTTTATATTTCAAAACAAAAAAACAACTACAACAAAGCGAAAGACAATTTAAAATCACGTGTAATAAAATACGTGCATCAACAAAAAACAAAGAGAATGTCAAGATTGTCAAGCAAGGCGCATTCCTTGATTACAAGCGACACGATGATCCATCCAGTAAAATCAAAACCGTTTCTTCCCCACTGCTCAACTCGATTGCTCAACCAGTTGATCAGTTGAGCAGTAGGACATAGCTTGTATGACCGAATATTTTATGCTCTATAGCTCAACTATTTTTGCTCAACTTAGGTGATCTGTAGGTCAATATACTTCTAAAATCGAACATATAATCTACTTATATGATTAAACTAAACTTATTTAGAATTGACATTGTCACTATAAGTGTCATGTTATTGATGTAACGAGAGTATTTTGTTTGTTTATTACTGTATAAAGTGTAAATAGATAATTTTACTCATGCAACAAGCTTTTCATTTCCGTTAACTATTACATTAAATATATTAAAATGGATGGTGAAGATATGACTCCGACAACCTCGTGTAAAAAATAAAAACCGACTTCATAACCACTGAAAAGTTAAAAATAATATAAGAATAGGTACAGACAACATCACACTTCTATATTGAAGTCGGTGCCAAACGATATCTCCTAAAAAATCTTAAAATTTGTCACCGACTTCAATATCTATAGATAAAACAGCGAACAAGAGAAGAAAGAAGTACATAGATAATGATGATATAATTACTTATATACAAAAACAGCTAATTAATGCTGAAATCTCCATTGGGCACGCACTTGAAAAACTAAGATAAGAGATTCAAGAAAAATAACAGTTTGTTATAAGTTCGTTTGTAAGAAACAGATTTTTATTTTAAGATTGCTTAGTAGTGGATGAAATATATTATGAGATTTTGAGATTTTATTTACATAGAATAAAACATAGTTGAGCTATTAACAATTGAGCCATTGGTATTACCCACTGCTCAACTACTCATAGTTGAGCAATTACCAGTTGAGCCGTGGGTATTACCCATTGCTCAACGCTACTGAGTTGAGCAACCGAGTTGAGTAGTGGGGAAGAAACGATCAAAACGTCATAATTTCACCAACTGTGTCATTGAACACCGTTAATTTTTAACCGATTTCAAAAAAGGAGGAGGTTATCAATTCGGTTGTATTTTTTTTATGTTTGTTACCCATTGATTTACTACCAAACGTAGATAGAGCACTTCATACAAAAACGCGCTTGAAATCTGTCACCTAATCGACTATACATTTGTACGCTGTTAAATAGGTAGTTGAATATGCACACCCGAATTAAAATTACCATAAAGAAAGTACCGTATTTATCGAATTCAACCTTATTCTTTATTATTACGGCAACTATTTGAAATACAACCGTGTGCAGTTACATCATTTCATACCTAGCCACATTTTTGACGTTTTAGTAATTGCTACAAGAAAATATCAACTTTATACTCTCAAACATAATGCTCAAAATTGCTTATCGCGTTGTCGCTCCAACGCATGGAAAAGAACTGCACGAGGCCCGATTGGGCAGTTCTTCACCGGCCCACTTTTCGAACGTTCATGCGTTATCTACGTTTGGTAGTAAATCAATGTTGTTACCTCATAACTCCGTCAGTTTTAAACCGATTTCCAAAATTCTTTTTGTATTTGATAGAGTATACTGCAAGGATATATTCTTGTTGTATATATATATATATATATATATATATATATATATATATATATATATACAAGGGTATATACATGAGTATACTACAGAGTATACAACAAGGCGCTGTAATCGCCGGGCAGGACAACGTCTGCCGGGCCCACTACTAGTCTTCTTCTTCTCTTATATATAAAAATAAAATGCTGTGTGTTTGTCTCGCAAAAACTCTGAAACGGCTCGACAGATTCTTACGAAATTTTCTGTGTGTATTTGAATAGGTTCAAGGAAGGTTTATACGTAATTTAATTGGACTCGGTAGGTGGCGCTGAAATCGGGCAGGACAACGTCTGCCGGGCCCACTAGTTTTATATATAAAAAAAAAATTAATCGCTGTGTGTTAGTCTCACAAAAACCCAAAAACGGCAAGACCGATTATTACGAAACTTTCTGTGTATGTTTTAATAGGTCCAAGGAAGGTTTAATAAAAATGAAACGCTGTTTTGCCTGATGAGTCTTCATTACATGAACTTTATAGACCTAAAATGTCACAACTAAAACTGCTACGGTTCCCCTATGTTACTAAATGGAGATATAACTGCGCCAAATCGATGTTACTCAATCTTCTTTAGTCTTTTATAGGGCTATAGGTGGTGTTTGAGATACGTTCTATGGACTGCTATAGAACAAGGAAATGTTATTTGGATGTCCACATCCCTATTGAAGCGTATTGTGCAGATTTTGAGTGAACCAAAACTCTTCAATCCTCTACTCAGTCTTTCGTCGTCTTTTAAAATTCACCTCCTAACCTCCTGTCACGTTTTCCTGATATTTGTCCTTACCACGAAAAAGCCTCTAACACTTTTACTATAATAAATATTTTCTTAATAACACAATTTCATCCCATATGGCGGTATCGGCAAAACGACTGAAGCGCCGAGGTTCGTTTTCCAGTAAAACCTATTTTAATTTGCAGAGCCCAAGTATTTTCTGTATAGTTTAAACTAAAGCTTAGATAATTATCATGACGGTATTTAAAGGCTTGCTAGATACAGAAATTTCATATAATATTATAATCATTGTTTTTTTAGGTTTATCGCAAAGCTGTATCCTGCTGTTACAAAGTAAATGCCCCGCACGGACCTTGCGCCACTAATCTTGCGCACGTTATCGACAAAATGTGTAAGCAACGAAACAATTATGCCGCATTTCGCAACTCACACTTCACGTATGTTTGCTTATGGAGAAAGTATTAATATTTAGATATTTAAATTTTATCATTATCTAAGCAACATTAAGTAACGTTTAATTACTGGGCGGAAGTCGTAAAATAAGCGAAAGGCTATATTATCGTCGTATGAATTAGAGAAGGACTCTGTATTTTACGCACATTTTTAAAACTTGCTGGACTCGCACTTACAAAAGCAGGTGATATATTCAACCCCTTAAAAGAAGGAAGGACAGAAGAGGGAATTAAACTGAGTCAAAACGTATTTAGGCGATTTTTAAAATCTATCCATAAAAGGTGAAGTATACGTTTATAAAAGATTACGTTTTATATATCACATTAAAAAAATTGAGAGCATCTGCTTTATAGGTTGTTGCTTTATGAATTGTTTAAACAACGCGAAATATATATAATATCCGCGGGAAATAAGAAAATAACACGGACTGAACATGGACACGGACGAAAGTAATTGTTATGCTTTTCCTTTGATAAATTTTGGAAAAACATAATTGAAAATGGAAAATGATATTAGAATTATTTGGTCATCAGGCCCCTAACTTGTATATGTACTTTATTCTATATTATTCGGCAGATTCATTTCCTTTTCGTTGTCGTTCATCGCTTTTTGGTAAGTGGGCTGAAATTATGTATTTACTTATTGTGTGACTTGTAAAAATACAACATCTATTATGCACCGATTTGCAAACCTTTCATGAAGAGCTTCTTAAGACATATTTGTTCGCTTATGTAAAAAGGACAGTTCTTACAATGGCTGTCTCTCAAAGATGCTTTTGCACTTTCCCTGTCTGTGGTTATAAGGTTGATTACATAAAAAATTACGTCACACAGGAATCTTTAAGTTGCGCTGAAGACTGAATAAATAGATCATAGCAAATTTCAAATTCAATTTTCATTCAACGTTCGAAAGAAATTTATAGATATTTCAGAAACCAAAAGATCATTTTCTCTTTCTTTATTTTAACCACAAGTGGGATAAAGGTTGAAAATCTGTTTTATCATAAATTTAATTATATTTCTTAATATTTTTATTTGAGTTCGATATTAAAAATTTTTGGAAAGTGGTAATAATACAGTCTGATCTATAAAAACGTGTTATTAATTATAATAAAATTATTGTATATTATTTGTTTACATTACATTAACAATTATTTAATAAGCTATAATCCATATAAACAAATAAATTATAATTATATACATTGATACATTATGCCTATTTTGCTATACATTTATTTTTCAAATTCATTTAAATCCATTATTTACAGATTTCCATTATCAAAGTCATTCATATTTTTACTTGGATGACGTTTTATCACGCAGACCTATGCAACATGATGAATTTGTTATTTTATTTACATAATGAATATTATCAGATAGTTCCATTTAAAAGAAGGCTCCTGTGCCTGTGACCGGTTGAGCCGCGCTGCCCCACTAAGCCGACCGGTCGCTGCCAGCCAGTACTTTCTTCTCGCCTTCTCACTTCCGCTTGACTTATGGTTGTTAACCAGACCAAAATTTAATATGACAACACAACTGATACCAAACCAACGAATGTAAAACATGAATACGTTGGGAGATGTAATAGACATCTCTTGAAGATGTTATCGGCTCGAATTAAAACAAGTGAATTCATTTCTGATTATATTTCTGATATAATTCCATAAGACTCCGCGTGACTTTTACGAAACCTTACTATTTGATGAACAAATAAGATTTGTCGAGTATAATTTTAGACTTAAAAGCTCTATTGAATCATCAACATTTTTTACTCACCACCCATTCGGAATAGTTTAACTGACAAGAAAGATGAGCACAAAAATGTATCAGTTCTATCAAAATTATCGACATTATATAATAATTTAATTTAAGAATAATTATAATAATTATAGTTATAATATAAACTAGTGGGCCCGCAGACGTTGTCCTGCCCGATTACAGCGCAACCTTCCGGGTCCAACTGTACATATAAAAACCTTCCTTGGACCTATTCAAACAAACACAGAAAATTTCGTAAGAATCGGTCAAGCCATTAAAGAGTTTTTGGGGGGCTAACACACAGCGTTTCATTTTTATGTATAAGAAGAAGAAGATTACTCGTATGTCGTTAGTGTTCACGATGAAATTTGTTTACATTAGTATACACAATAACATTTCTTTACCTTGTAATGAGTGATATCTACAAATTAACACCAAGTATTGATATCATTGCCTTAAATAGACATTGACTTAATAATAAAGTTTCTTATAAGATACTTCTTACGATGCGCTTTTAACTTATAGAAGGGGAAACCAACGACATTTTGTGGGACTTTGCTGTAAAAAGTTATACATTTTCCCATAAATAAGCCTCAAACTTTCAATTTATTTGCAATGATCATGTCGAGAGTTTTTAAACTCTTGTTACACTTCTCTTCAATGTTTTCTAGGAAAGTCACCGCTGCATTGGAACAGGATCAACTACTACTCCAATGTAGCTAGCAAGTAATATGATTTAAATCTTCATAACTCACCTTAAGAAGCAGGTTATCTATTCATAATTATCAATCCATTACGGCTTTTAAGCCAGTGTAGATTTTAGATATGTACAAGTATTTTGCCCACGAATTTCTCCGAAACTAGTGACCGTTTTTGATTTTTTTTAGTAAATTGCATTTTTTTAATTCCATCAATTGGGTTTAACTATCAACTCAAGCAAGCCTTCGTTCGAAATCTATACAAATAAATAAAATTGAAGTGTCTGTTTGTAATGTCAAAATAACAAGTTTTTACTAAATGGGTATGAATGTATATCGGGTACCAATAACAAAAACACAATTAAAAAAATTTTGTCTGTCTGTTTATCTGTTTGTTCCGGCTAATCTCCGGAACGGCTGGACCGATTTTGACGGGACTTTCACTAATGGATAGCTCATTATATAAGGTATAATATAGGCTACTTTTTATCAAGAAAATTGCCTACAAAAATCAAAATGCTGACAAAAGTTACTTTTCCACGTGGACGAAGTCACGGGCACAGCCAGTCTATAATAAAGAGATGAGGAATAATTGATAAAATGTAGTCTATTTCAAACAAATTATCAAAACAACAGTTTTCATGTACAATAAGCGTCGATTCAAGCTATACTATACTGCCGTGCCTACCCCAGAACGATCTAGTGCCCACCCCAGAATGTTTGGCTACCGATTCAAAGTTCAATGATGAACGCCAAAATACTGATAACTTCACACAAAATCATGGGCCAGCCCCCCCCCCCCCCCCCCCCCGGAAAAAGACTCTCGAAATCGAAATACTCATAGTAGCAACGGTTTTCGTTGTGCAAATGTAAAGCTTGACGTGGCACACATCAAATTTGACTATTTATAATTTCATAATCATGAGCTAGAGTACGAAATCGGAGTATTATAGATTTATTAAATATGTAGAATTTATTGAAACAATAAGTATTTGTTTTACTACATTATTATAAAAAATAGTATAATTCTGCGTGTGGCAGATTTCTCATTATTTTAATATAATTAGATTTAATATAGGTATTTTATAATAGGCTAGAAGAGTAAAATATTTTTTTTGCTTTAATAGAAGCTCATTCGTATAATAATCTGAAAGAAAAAATCGGTTTTCGAATAACTAAAAACCAACCAAGATATAAGGTATTAAAGATTTTTCTCCAACTCTTTATATGGTCGTACTAAACAATGACGTCACGGTTGATGTCGGATCTCTCTGTCTAATCGCTTCCAAATTAACAACTTAAAATGCTTGTATTTAATGTATTTCTATGCCGATATTAATTCTAATTTCACAGGATTGTATCTTTTTCTACGATATTTTATGACAAGACGTGAAAATTAGAATTCAGTCATCGTCCCAATTATTTCTATGCCGTGTTAAGAGTTAATGTTTATACAGTTAAAGTGGCGGATTAATCATCCAATCCCCATTGGCGAATCATCTATGACAGTTCAATTTATGAAGTATTAGCGAACTGTGCCCGCGAACTACGTATCGCCATATATTTTTTCCCGTTTTTGCAACATTTTTCATTGACACTCAGCTCTTATTAGTCGTAGCGTGATGTTATATAGCCTTAAGCCTTCCTTGATAAATGGACCATCCAATACAAAAAGAATTTTACGATTTGAATCAGTAGTTCCTGAGATTGGCGCGTTCAAACAAACAAACAATCAAACAAACTCTTCAGCTCTATAATATTAGTATAGATTTGAATAGATATTTTACTTTGGGCGTAGTGGCAGCCCTGTATCGCGAGCCTCCACGCAACCGACACAAGGACGGAGCCATCCGTACGGTACCAAGGATATGAATATGACGGCCCACTTCATTAACTGGAACAATCACATGCACACGTACATTTATAATTGAAACACTTCACTAACTAGCATTTTAGAAACAAATATAAATACTTTTTGTCAATAACTATTTTTTTTATTTTCTAAACTTGGTTTTTTTTTGTGGTTAAAATATATAAGCTTTTCAGACCTAATAATCAATAAATTAATCGTATTTTTGAACAAGCTTTTATTAAAATTCTCTTAAAAAAGGAAAATAAATTTTAATGAAATAAAACCCATGAATTTATTACGACACATTTTTCTGATAATATAGAAGCTGTGTTTTATTTAAAAATATATATTTCTTCTTAGTATTACCTACATTAAGATCAAGTTACATTACTATTATATACTTTTTTATGTACATAGCTAAGTCTCGCGAAAAGCTTTTATATTATGATAAAAAGTTGTCATGTAATAAATTAGTGAGTTTTATTTAATACAAAGTTTATTTTCCTCTTTTGAATTTCCTCTTCATCTTTTGCATTTAAATAAAATCTTGTTCTTAAATTAAATTATTATATATTTATTTTATTTTGTGCCAACGGTCATCTAAAATTTTATTTTTTTATTGTATTTTACAAGTCAAGCCCTTCCGTTTGATACCCATTTTGTGGGGATTGTACAAAACTTAACATAAATGAAAAATTACTTTTCCAAAGAAAAACGATATCGACATTATACTTTAACGAAAAACGAGATGTGATCAAATATTTTGGTCATAATATGTTTAGTGAATGCAAAAGACATCAACGCGCGACATGGCTACATAAATTTTATAGGAATTTTGTCATGTTATAATACAATCGATAAAATTTGTTTAAAAAATAATATTCTTTCTTAAAAGTACTGTTTTTATACTATTAAAATATATTATATTTTAACAGCATTAATTGTACAGTACTGCCATCTAGTAGCAACTGATTGAAATTGCTATCACGTTTCATTTTCCTTTCTGTAGCACTACTAAAGCAGACATGAATGAAACAGTACAGAACGCCATTCATAGATGGCGTTAACAACATGATTTACCTAGTATCATCTTGTATTTAATTTAATATTTTTTTGGTTAATAATTAATTTACAATTTTACATAACTATAAATTTTCTGTATAAAAACTAACGTATTGATATGCATAATAATGTTGGACATTGTGCGTGTAAATAGAAATAATTCATATATTCCAGTAAGTATAATAAAAGTACTCAAAACTCAATCAAAGTAATAAAAAATTGAAAATGAAATACAATAAATACAGAAGCAATTATAAGGCTCTTAAATTTGATTTAATCCTACGCAAAGTCTGTAATTATAAATATCCTACTGTTCTTCGCTTCAAAACATTCGAACTCAATTAATAACAGAGCAATAAATCTTTGTTAACATATTTTTCTACCAATAAAACAGTAGTCGGCATAAATCTAAAAGGTCACAACGTCAAAGACTATCTTGTACAGACAACAACATAATCACAAGTTCACAACATTTTACCGTATCGTCCACTGCATGGGCTTCCATAATAAATATATTTTAATGTCTTATGTTCAGTTAAATTATGACAGTTAAATATATTAAACCTGTATTGTTGAATATTAATATACTCGTAATGTAAGTCATTCACTCATGATATACTTAAAACCAAACATCCAAATGTTTCTCAGTACATAAAATAAAGTTTTTAGGCGATAGCCAGAGACCATCGCATTGAGTCCATTGCATTGCAAAGTTTACAAATATAAGCAACTTGAATAAAGTCCAGTTATTTGGGAAAATTTAGAATATACATTTCAGCGTTGTAAGTTAACGTAAAATCAGCATAAACAATTAATCGAAACTGTCCCCGTGGAAGAAATCTCATTCTTTAAGAACCATCTTTGCTGACAGATTTCCCTCTGCAATACTCGTAACAGCCACACGTATGCTTCTTTATTGGTGCGAGTATGTGTCACAACTACTTAGACTTTGGCATTTAAATTTGATTCAAAAACTGACATCAGTCAACTCAATATTTACATCCGATTAAATTGTTTACTCAACCAACAAGAATCCATTAAAGTTATTAACTCCTTTAATTGAATGATCAAGAAATTAATTAAAACAAATACGAGTCATATCAAATATCTGTCGTAATTAATAAAAATATTCACTATATTGCTTAATTAATTGTCGACTAAAACTAATGAAAAACTAATTTAAATTATGTGGCATAATTATAATATATAATACGAATAATATATGTCCTTCTAACCGATATTCGTAAGGGGAGAGGAGAAAAATAGAAGAGGATAAGAAGGTGGAGACAGGGACAGTAAATCTGTTCACAAGGGATGTGGCGCTATTTATGGATAGTACTAGAGAAAGGTTTGGCATCAATTTCTGCATGTCCAGTAAGGAAGCATAGCCATTTTATCTGGCTTAGCAGTCCTGCTTTAAGGTGGCACTATCAAGGCGGCAATAAAAAGTAAAGCGTTTGATGCAATACCGGAGATATGCGAGGTACGAGTCGTATGTTTTTCGCAGAAAGCAATCAAATTATTTGATACTGCTGTTATCAAATTCAAACATTTGATAACAGTGAGTCTTACCTTTATATTGTCATACTTTAATTATTTTGCATCTCTCTCTCTCTTCCTGACTGTTAGTCCCACATGGTGATGGGGTTAGCCTTCCGCACTTTACTTCTCCACTTCACCCTATCTGATTCGGAAGCTTGGCATGTCTCCATATCCCTGTGCACTACATCTAGCCATCTGGTTTTAGGTCTCCCACGGGATCTTTTACCGGATATGGAGAGATGTAGTGCCAGGCTGCCAATATAATTATGAGGTTTCGTCTTAACATGCACTTTAATTATTTTGCATAATTATTTCAAATTAGCTTCGTATCACCTTGACAGATTTTTTTGACTCGGTGAAAAGATTTTATATCTACCGCAGGCAGGGTGGGGCCTGCCTGCGGTTATGTGGGACTCGTCCCTACTGGGCATATCCACTAAAAACACCTAAGCGTTGCGTCCTTCGCCTACTCGACACGCACAGGGAACTCTTCGCAATCGCTGTGCGTGTCGAGGGCGGTGCTGCCCGGCCGTAACGGGCCCCTCCTTAGGGTAGGGAGTTCCTGCGGAACACTACAGGCACCCCCTCAGCTTAAGGGTTCTTGTCGCGAGCGACGGGAGCCCCACTCCGTCGCCCGCGACCCATCTGGCGGCTTGTGGAGGGCGTAATTTCGCCTCCTCCTTCCCAGCCGCCGTCGGCGGGACGGGTCCGCGTCGGGATCATCCTCGCGGATCCGCACAGCGACCTCCTTCTGTGCAAGGACTTCCTCGCAGAAGGTGGCCGCCGCCTCCCAGCCTGCTTACTGCCGACCATATCCCTGACGAAGGCCGGCTGCGAGAGGTCTCCGCCGATACTGGCGACGAGGACAGCGCGCTGTGTTGTCCACGCTGGACAGGATTCCAGCAATGCTTCGCGGTATCCTCGTCCGCACCACATTCATAGTACCTCGGGGTGCCCTCCCTCCCGGCGATGCGGTGGAGGTACCTGCCGAAGCATCCGTGCCCCGACAGTACCTACGTGAGCCGGAAGGATAGCACCTCGTGCTACCGTGCATCACCTTGACAGATGGCAGAAGTGTATGTATCCTCATTTTATATTCAGTTCTTTATGATTTTCCCTATTATTTTTCTTTTTAAAACACCCTTATGTTAAGCGAAAAAAAGAATATTTAAATCGGTCAAGACGTTTTTGAGTTTTACGCGACTAACTAACTGCGATTCATTTTTATATATAAGACTGCGATTCATTTTTATATATAAGACGATTAATAAATAAATTAGCGATTTCTAATAATGTGCGCAATTCTGAGTATAAAAACAAATAAAAGTAAGTTATCCGTTAGAAGCTAGTTTTTAATTTAAATATTAGAAAAACAAACAACACACCTTAGTACTCGTAGTAGTGATAACAATTCGTCTAACTATTTACGTACTATACTTTTTGATTAAATCACAGCTATGTAAACGAATCTTAAACTCAATACTGGATATTATTAATTAATTTCGCAATATGAATTTGAAATTTTCTTACAAGAATGTTGTCTATATGAAACATTTTAAATAAAAATTGGGCAAATTATTTAAAATCTGAGTTATAGTATTGACCTGTGGTTATGCTGATTCATAAATTAACTTGTAAAATATCATTGTAACTCAAAAAATCCAATCCATTAATTAGATACCGCGAAACAAGAATAAGTTTTGATTGAAAAACGTATGAATCATCTAACATTAACTATTACAAATCGTAATGAACCGAAAAAAAATTATGTTCAGAACATCCGTTACTTGTTTATTTTTTACAATTACTTTTTGTTTGTCACTAAGACCCGGATTCACACAATTAGTCGTGTGTTTGCTAATTAATTAAACCAACAAGTGAGGAATGCGGTGGCTGTTCGGAGAACAACCGTAGTATCATGTGACCCGTACAGCGCGGCCTCAGCCTTGACATTTCAGAAGATGAGACCGGTCTGATCCAGAACGATGCTGATAATACGTACGAATGTATGGAATGTATTTTCATTGTGCTATGTCACAGTTGCTAAGTGCACAGTTGGTTAGAAAAAAGTAAAAGGACTGATAAACTCCTAAATCATAAATAATTGTGTTCTTCGCAAATAAACAACTAATTAAACGGAATCTATGATCCTAATACCAACATTTATTCATAAGACAATTCGTCCCAATTT
Source organism: Schoenobius gigantellus (assembly GCA_963935595.1). NCBI lineage: Eukaryota > Metazoa > Arthropoda > Insecta > Lepidoptera > Crambidae > Schoenobius > Schoenobius gigantellus. Next base: position 35,760,132 of record OZ012543.1, read on the forward strand.
ACTATTTGAGTCAAATATAGTTTGGTCAAAACTTATTACTAACATCACATACCTACAGATTACATCACATTTCTATATTGAAGTTGGTGCCAAACGATGATCTCCTAGAAAGTCTCAAAATTTGGCACCGACTTCAATATATAAGTGTGATGTTATCTGTGTTCTTATATTATTTTGAACTTTTAAGTGTATTTGAAGACGCATTTAATTTTTTGTAAAATTGTTAGAAAATGGATTTCTTCGCAGACTAGTCAATTGATTTAATTCGACTTTTTGTCACTAAGTCAAACTTATCGATATACTTATCTATCAATATGTATGAGATATGTATATGTTCTGACATATTTTTCCCCACTACCATCACCTATAAGTAAGTTTAACTGATTTAAGTTATGATTTCTTTTTCGGCCTGTTTCTATGTAAGGGCCTCTTGTTCCTTTCGATTTCGACTAATATGAGTCGAAATTATTAATATTTACAAGTTCCAACTTCTTGTCTTATAGAAATCGATTTACATACAGTGTTATTTATATTAAAAGATTTTATATTAAATTTTACACTCTTGACCATATAGATCAGTTTACTATTTACTGACACGATTAAAATAAATATCTATTTGTTATATGCCAAACTTTTTCCAGGTAACCTGATTCGCCAGAGCAGCATACATAACGCATCTGTCTTAATATTCCATGGAATTCTTAACTTTAGTGCGTGACAAAGATTAGTAATTTGTAGATTAGGTATACCCTATATGCACACGAATCGTCGCTACTTACTTGTGGTCACTATGTACTTATTTTTTTTCTATAAAGGGGAATATTTGAGTTGAATGCAACCAAATGATATTTGACGTTAATAACGAAAGTCAAAGGGAATTTTGGCTGAATCGCTACTTCTTCCAAAAAACAGCGATGCACCAAATAATAGCTCTGACACTAGCTAAAGAAATAGCTTTGAGATTTTTTGACTCTACTTAAATAGGACATGGCGTAATCTCGACGTAATCTTGACGAATCTAAATCCTCTGGACCAAACTCTAGTGTCAGCCGCGATGTTCAAACCAAAAGCCAAAGTACATTTTCAAAATATATTTTTTAAATAATAAGATTTTGATGACTACATCTGCATAGTTGTTGTTTCAAAGATTCACTACGGTCTTTTCGAACGAAGTTTCGGTCAATTTTAGATGTGTAGGTATGAATTCAATTTTTTGTTGTTATAATGAATGAAGCCAATGGGATAATTTCAAAGCAATTCTTGACTATGTGTCATTGATTTGAAGACTAAGGAAAGCCTTAAACAAAGTCTACTAAGTAGTATATGCGTAATCGCTTATCCATTAGGTTCGACGAAATAGCAAAATCGTTATCCCAAATGGTTTCCTCGTTTGGAAGCGTTAGCTCAGCTTCTGTTGCCTTGACCACTCGCAACTTCCACCAGATTCCGGCTTCAAATCGTCTTAAATTGCCCACGACGGACGTTTAACTATAATTGCGGTCACGCCTCCCAACATCCTTCCATCGATATACGTATGAACTCCGATTACTGGTATCGTAGACAAATAAAACACGTATTTAATACGTATTGGCTGGTTGGTATTGACATATTGGAAATAGTTTTAGAAGAAAAAACTCAAAAGAGAGGCCAAGTGTGAGTTGGGACTCGCGCGCCAAAGGATTCTCTACATTCTAGAACCCTCAGTGCGCGAGGCCCAACTAGAGTCTGCAACTTGATTAACCTAATCCATTAGATATAGTTCTTGAATACAAGAGATTACTGACTAATTAGTTAGGTACTCTAACACAAAATATGACAAAGAGGAAAGATTTGATTGTTTGTATGCATTGAATAGGCTCCTAAACTAGTGGACCGATTTGAATTCTTTCACATTTAGAATCCCACATTATTCCCGCTGAACAGACCTATTTCAAATTTCAAGCTGTAAATATATTATTTTTACTTCGGATTCGGACTAACTAAGTATTAACCATTTGAGATTGTTTCCTTTGCATGTGATAAAGATATTGGTCAACGGAAAAGCCCTATAGAATTTGATTCACTTGTGAAATCGCGTAAATTTTCAATTTTTTAAATATCTTTTCATCGCGTTGACTTACAAGTTTCATTTTATCACAGCTGAAAGTGAGAGTTATATAAATTTAAATTTGATATCTCTACGCGTTCCTGAGGTAAAAGGGTCTTGGCAGAGAAGCAGACAGACAGACGGCAGCCAGACGGTAGACAGATAGACTGACAAACAGAAGGCAGACAAAGGAAGGAAACACAAACGAAGTGGTCCTTCTAAGAGTGCCGTTTTCCTTTAGAGGTATGGAGCCCTAAAAATTAACTACATACATTATCAATAGAATTGCGCGTGAATACACAAAAACACGCCCTAATGTGGAAAAAATGTCCGTGCATGCAGCAATGGACTTAGAATATATGTCGGCTCTCCCTGTCTTTTCGTGGATATCGTAAGAGCCGACTAAGGGAGCTTAGCACAATAACACCTCTGCAAAGAGACGGAAATCTCAAAAGCTTACACGCATCTGGCCAGCGTAGCGTAGTAAGCCAATTCTAATTTGTTTGAGAAGAGACACGTGCCCCGGCAGTGGGACTTATATGAGTTGAAATAGTGCGGAGGACAGTAAAAGAAAAAATAAAATTAAGCTAGAGCTGTTTTTTCAATATTTTCAAATGAAAAATAGTAGATTGTACAACAAGGGTATAAAATGAGTCATTGTAGCCCGAGACGATTTTATGTTGAGGGGTACAATAACTTGTTTATGCCTGTGTTTTACACTGTGCTTTTCACTTCGATTGCGAGAAAATTAAACAATTACTTCAAAATATAAACAAAAATTTAATTAAAACATAAAATAAAATTTTAATTAAACATTCACTTTAATTCAAATATGTAACACAATGTTGAAAAATTAAAGAACTTAAACTTTTTTTAAAATTTAAAATGGCGATGGCTTAGGTCCTACATATTTCATTCTGCCAAGTAATGAAAATAATTCGATGCGTTTTAATAATAACCGGCTACTATTTTTATCTGGTTTCATGACTTTGAGGTGGAAAACACAAGACAAATAAATAAAATCAAATAAATAAATTATCGCAAGTTGTTCTGTGAAGTTTTATTGAGCGTTATTGGCTGTTGAGCCTAAGAATCTTTGTCTAAAAGAAAATTTTACTTTATTTTCTACAACATAAACGGCCATTTTATGTAGCCTATAATATATAAACGATATAAAGACGAACTTTGCGAGCACGTGAGTGAAAATAATATTACCGAATAGTCTTAAGTGCGAACACACACGACCGATTATCGGGCTATTTTTTGACGGTGGTAAATGAAACATTTGGAGTTCTACATTGCAACCATAGACCATCTACTTGGTCTATGATTGCAACGCGAACAACGTACATACAAGAACGAAAGACAGCCACATACAAAGTGACAGACGTATGCGTTGAGTCGGTCGGAAAAATCGGGCCGATAATTGGGCCTATAAAAATTCGGTCCTGTGCGCTTGCCCTAATAATTTTTACGTCGAAAAGACGAATGTGCCACAGCTACCATATCTCCGATGAGCTGTACAAAGAATATTATTATCCTAGGGTAAAAGTTACAAAATCGCATCGTTGCCAGGCCATTGAGAATTTAGGATTTCTAAACACAAAAAAATAAAAAAAGATAAACGCACTCACATTATATTACAGAATGGATTTTTGAGATGGGATTTAAAGGGCAGGTACATTAACCGTTATAGTTACAACAAAACATTGTTAGGCAACCATCCATAACTTTTTAAGATATTCTGATCTGCATTCACAGATTTTGGAAAAAAGTTACAGTCAACAAAAAAAATGCTGAGATAGCAAAAAAAAATTTTTTATGTTAATCGATCCTATTTCATGTAGGGATCAAAATACTCTATGGGACCATTTAAGGTATGAGTACTAGAAACGACAGAAATCGCCAAAAACATTTCCCATACATTTTGTACGGAAAATCCTCGGATCCTATTTCTAAGGCCTCGTTTATGGAGACGCGGGGCGTCGCGCGTCGCGTGTGTTGTGGCGTCTTGCGGCGCGTCAGACGTTTTTTCTGTTTACGGTGAGGCGGTGCGTGAAGTCATACTCATAATCGCACGCGTAAACACAAACATATGGCAATATACGATGTTGTTCATAGAGATGCGAGACGGGAACACCGACGGACGCGGCGGCGCGCAGGCTCAGCCGTAAAAAACGCGCCATTTCAAGCAAAGGCGTGTAAAATCGCTTCTCCGTAAACGCACTCATACAACGCCATATGTTTGAATTCTGAGCGGGCCGCGCCGCGCAACGCCCCACGTCTCCGTAAACGAGGCCTTAAGGTGATCTCTCTATGAATCCTATTTCTTACTTTTAAAGGACTTACTTTTTAAGGAAATAAATACTAAATTAAATCATTTAATCTATCTATGAAATAAATTGCTCAAAATGTCCGCCGTCTTCACGAATACATAAGTTTACTCGCTTTTGTACTGAGGACGTGGCAGCTAATAATTTTCTTGGATGGATGTTATTTAAAGTCCTCGTCAATGCATATTAGAAATACTGTCGTATTTCTTTTTGTAGATTTCGTTTTTTAGGTAGCCCCAAAAAAATCAAGTGTCGTTAGATCGGGGCTGCAAGATGGCCACTTTATTGGACCATGTGTCCCTATCCACTGTGTCCTGTTCAAATTGTAACGCGTACGGCGGCTGTTATGTGGTGGAGCGCCATCTTGTTGAAAATAAACTTAAGAGTTTCCCTTAAAAGTAAAAAATAGGATTCGTAGAGAGATCACCGTATGAAATAGGAGTTGAGGATTTTACGTACAAAATGTATAGGAAAAGTTTTTGGCGATTTCTGTCATTTCTAGTACTCATACCTTAAATGGTCCCATAGAGTCTTTTGATTCCTACATGAAATAGGATCGATAGGCATAAAAAATTTTTTTTGCTATCTCAGCATTTTTTTTTGTTGACTGTAACTTTTTCTCCAAAATCAGAATATCTTAAAAAGTTAAGGATGGTTGCCTAACAATGTATTCTTGTAACTATAACGGTTAATGTACCTGCCCTTTAAATCCCACCTCAAAAATCAATCCTGTATAACGAAAATAATAAAAAAAAACGGCCAAGTGCGAGTTGGACTCGCCCATGAAGGGTTCCGTACGATTTATGACGTAATTAAATAACTTCTTACTAGATCTCGTTCAAACCAATTTTCGGTGGAAGTTTGCATAGTAATGTACATCATATATTTTTTTAGTTTTATCATTCTCTTAGTTTAGATGTTACAGGGGGGACACACATTTTACCGCTTTGGAAGTGTCTCCCACGCAAACTATTCAGTTTAGAAAAATAAGATATTAGCAACCTCAATATCATTTTTGAAGACCTATCCTAGACACCCCAAACGAATGGATATGACGAAAAAAAATTTTTTTAACCCCCAAAATTTATTGCTTTTTTCTATTTTTATGTGAAAATCTTAATGCGGTTCACAGAATACACCTACTTACCAAGTTGTTATAGTTTCGGAAAAAAGTGGCTGTGACATACGGACGGACAGATAGACAGACATGACGAATCTATAATGTTTCCGTTTTTTGCTATTTGGCTACGGAACCCCAAAAAACATCAGGACTGTGACTAGTTTTGCATGACCTCTCGCAATGCGTAGTTTTATCGTCACGCATTAATATTCAAACTTATCATCAGATTCTTCTAAACGAATGTTCTCACAACATGCAGTGTATTTAGTATTCAATGTAAACATTATATTTTGCTGCGACTCGATGACGAACAAATCGGTCAAGTGCGTTTATCTCACGGCTCCAATTAACACAGAAGATGATACAGGATTGAGACTTTAATTCGCTATTTTAGTGTGAAGCAATAACAATTTTAGGATAAATTATTATTCTGCTTTTAAACTGCTACACAAGCTGCACTGCTGCTGCACAAGTAATGATTCGATTTAAAATGCCTTCATTATTGTGACGGTTGAGTAAGGCAACGCAGCAGTCAACGCGCGTTTGTTGATTTGCTTTACTCAATTCGTGAGGTACCCACCTTTCAAGCTTTTTCACCTTCCCAATTTGCTTCAAGTGGATTAAAACAGTTTTATCGCTAACACCACAGCCTGCAGCTAACTCGAACGTGGTTTGCGATGGATCCGCTTCCATAATAGCCTTCAATTCTTCATTATCAACTTTGGTCTCCGGCCGTCCACGGGGCTTGTTTTGCAGGTCGAAATTTCCAGAACGAAATCGTTGGAACCAAAAACGCACAGTGTTTTCTTTTGTGGCACCGTCGCCATACACATCATTAATCCTTCGAGCGGTTGCTGCAGCACTAGTGCCACGGTGGAACTCGTACTCGTAAATAACGCGATAATTCAAGTTTTCCATTTTGTAAACTGAGTGACGCAAAGAAAAAACAATTGAGGAAAAAACAAGTGAATTATAATTTTCAAAACACAAATACATGAGTAAATAGCTGTATAAATTTGAATTTGGAATTCCTAACCATAGAGGAGATATTTGAGATCAAAGTGACCAGTACGGCAAAACGCCAATTTTATATGTAAGGACCTAATATTATGTTGTTCAAAACATTAAACTGAACACCTTTCACTCCGATACCAACTCCGGAATTGCGAATAAAAATCAGCTATTCTACACATTTCGGTCAAATAAAGGTAAAGATTGATAAACTACACAAAAAACTTGTAATCGAAATTTACCAAGCAGTACTCCAATTTTACTACTATTGAAGGCTCAGGTAATAAGCTACCATAAGACGGTTTAAATGCCTGCATTGCTTATTTGTGATACCAATGTATAAGTGGCGTAGTCTGAGTCGTACTAACTGGATAAAAGATTTCGATACAAACTTGTATGCATCGTTCACCTCTACGGGTGTAGAGAGTCAATCGACATTTTTATTTCAAATATCACGTTTCAGAATAATACTTGCTTAATATTTTTAGATACAGTTATAAATAATAATTTCAAAATCTTATTCATATAAGTTAAATGATTCAATTACAATTAATAACATGCAATTTTAAAGAATTTGCGATTACAAAAATATTGATTTCAAAATTCGTTGGCCAAGAATATAAATGCGTATTAAATCCAAACAAAGGCTTGACTAACAACCTTGTTAGGCCTACGCCAGGGCTATGCAAACCGCGGCTATAATTTGTGCGTCCCGCGACATGTTTCTAATCTACCACAAGTTTCCAATTTTCCTTTGATATTTTTTGATAAAATTACATTTTATTTAATTTCTATGGTATTTCAAATAAATGATTTTTTTAAATATAGTAGTGTAGTTTATTACACTTCGATGTACTTAATTGACAACGACTTCGGTATTTATTTCTTTTTACGACTGGTATGAAACACTCATATTCAGTGCACTAAGTCATTGCATTAAAAAAGTTGTCTATCATCTCACTATTACTCGGAAAATTATCGAATTGTGTTTGTTGGACAGCCGATTGTTCATCTCTTGTTCTATGCGAGAGCTATCATCTGGAATCGTTTAAATACGTATTACTATTTTGTGTTGCACACATAGTTTTTAACCAAAATAACAAACATTATGTCTGCAAAGAAGCAAGTGATGAAAATCGCACATTTAATGAGAAATGGGCATTTGACTATTTTATCTGCAACAATAATAAAAAAATTCAGTGTATGATTTGTATGCAAGCTTTGCCTGTGAATAAAGAGTACAATGTTAAATAACAATAAGTAATGTCCTCTAAAAAGAAAGGGGAATCTGCATCCTACGAAGTTTCATTGCAATTAGTCAAAAACATAATTTACCTAGCCATTTATTACTGCGGCCCTCCAATCTATACAGTGATTTGTATTGGCCCGCGATCGTGTCTGTTCAGGACAGCCCTGGCCTACGCAATAACGTACGCGCAAGTCACATGACTGGAGTCACATGCGCCTGAGCAAGGTACTGGATTGCGGAAGAAACACTTTCTCCCGTTTGAAGTATTTCTCCTGGCGTACTTTGCAAAGGGCAGCTCAGATCTTATTTACCATAAAAATTTAAATTAATATAAATAACACTGGCTTCATTTCATCTGATTTGTGTAATAAAGGTAAGACAGGTAGTAAAATTACTGGGTACTGGGTACAACCTACACTGACGTCATTTCGCTCGATACACAAAGCGATTGCGAAAAGTACCTTTTGTGTGTCGAGAATGCGATTCGACGAAGCCCACCATTATTTTTTTGTGAGTTAATCTCGATTGGCGAGGCGAGTCATACATAATAAATTTAAAATCTTTTTTACTGGTTAAAAAAAAGGGGTTGTAGATTAGTTGTACAGGAGCCACGTATACTATAGGCGACTGTAGCCACTTACCATCAGGTGGGCAGCCCGCTTGATTATCAACTTTGTTATATAAAAATAATAATTTCCTCGTATTTTATTATGAAGGTAAATAACTAAAGAATTGAGACATATTATCTCTTTAAATTCAGAGGAAACTCATTCTAACTTTTGTGAATACACAAAAACATATGTAGTGTCACACTGCTCTCTGGCCCGGCTCAGACAGTGACAGTGAGAACAGGTATTTTTTTTAAATAAAGGAATATAAGTATGGCATATTTTTTTTTTTTATTAAAATTTAAACCAAGCTTCCTCTTACAAGCTATAAATTAAGACTAATATGAATCTGAATTTTTACATTACAATATAATGAAATATAAACAAACGCAAAGTAGAAATAAATACGTGGGTAAGCCTATCTTTTGCTCTCCCAATATAGATAGTTTATAAATAATAAAACGGCAAGGCTTGTTACGCTTATCTTGATATAGTTAGGGAATGCAAAAAAATCGTTTACCGCAACTCACAACTTCTAAGTTCGTCGACGCTCAAAAGACTTGTTGAGCTCAGGATGGAAAAGTCAGACCTTCAACAGGAACGGCGAGTGGAGAAACAGATCCAGAAGTAACTGCGTTGTCTTTTTCCGTTTAGAAGTCGTCAAATGTCTGATTTGACGTATCGTAATACCCGAAAGTGTCGTAAGAAAGACTATTTGACGCGTCGTCAGAAAAATATAAAAATCCCTCCTCAACCTCTCCTAAAAGAGTAGAAAGACGGATTAACTCCGTTCTTCCTAACAAGGTAGGTATAAGTAAGTAGGTATACATTTTTGATACGTACCCCATGGACCTGAAAAAAGACGGACGGAGCGTTGTTGAATCACGAGTGAAGCAGGCAAATGACAGTACATTTGTATGTGTGCGTGTCTTCTTCCTCGAAATATAACAGCTTTTATCTTACCTGGTACATCTGTGTGAGTGTAGGTCGTGTACAAACACATGAAATTATCTTACCTTGCATGATTCACATTTGTTTAATGCCACACTACGTTCGTATTTTTTTATAGGTCCATGACGTACCCTTAGAAAAAACTATATCCCACAGTACACAACTTTCCGTAGCATACGAGTATACAATCAAAACTCATTTGACACGGACGATGGTAGGTAGGTACTGTAATTGAAATTAAATTCAAAATTATAAATAATAAATATCATACTATATAAATATTATACACGTTAGATATTGTGCAAATAATTTTATGACTACATAAGTATGCGAACTTACCGAGAGCTTTGTTATAAATTTGAAAGAATAATATAAACTATCTTATTATTTGTTTCCATGTGAATACGTAGGCAAAACGTTAATATTTCTATACAAAGTTACAATTTGAAATATATTTAAAATATCGAAAACTTTTAATCAAAATTGCAGTAAACGTTTTGCAAGCCTAATAGTCAAGCACCAAACAAATGAAAATCTATTTCAATTTTTTCACTCGCGATTTCTACGCATGCGCGGTCTGCCGAACGTCAGCTTTTCCGCGGGAAACTCGACAACAGCCAATAATATTGCGGCGCGAGAATGTAGGTAAAAAAATAATACTGGCTGGATAAAAGTAATGAGGTTTTATGTGTGTAAATATCTTCTTCTTCTTCTTATATATAAAAATGAAACGCTGTGTGTTATGGCCGATTTCACCAACCATAACTTAGCTTAGGAAGCCCCTAAGACGTATGCTGTCACTTTTTGTCTTTATTGCAAAGAATGTGACAGCATGCCACTTAAGTGTCCCCTAAGCTAAGTGAAGGTTGGTGAAATTGGCCATTAGTCTCGCAAAAACTCTGAAACGCCTCGACAGATTCTGACGAAATTTTCTGTGTGTATTTAAATAGGTCTAGGGAAGGTTTATATATATAAAAAATATTTTATAAAAAATAAAAACCGACTTCAAAAACACTGAAAAGTTAAAAATAATATAAGAATAGGTACAGACAACATCACACTTCTATATTGAAGTCGGTGCCAAACGATGATATCCTAGAAAGTCTTAAAATTTGTCACCGATTCAATATAGAAGTGTGATGTTGTCTGTACCTATTCTTTTATTATTTTTAACTTTTCAGTGTTTTTGAAGTCGGTTTTTATTTTTTGTAAAATATTTTTTATTTTCAACTTTTTAGTGAACGCAATCTTTTTAGTGAAAGAAACCCTAATGAAATACCGGAAATAAATATTTTGTGTGAACATATTGTTATTAAATAAGTAGATAATTGAGGATAGATAGAAGGCTGATATTAATATATGGAATAGAATACACAAATATTTTATATAAACACAGTAAATAACAAAATAAAACGTTACAGTAGCAAAAATCTTAACTTTATTTACTACTAGCTTTCCGGTCGCGGCTTCGTCCGCATTATTTTTGTTTTCCCCTTAGAAATTGTATATATAATAGGAAAAATGTTTTTGTAGCCTATTATATGTATTGAAGATAGCTGTTCCCGCGAACCATGTTTCGCCTTAAAGGAAAAAAAACTACTTTCCCGCAGGAACTACTTACTTTACCGGGATAAAAAGGAGCCTATATCTTAATCCATGTCGTAATCCGTCTATACCTATAAAATTTAATCCAAATCCATTCAGTAGTTTTTGCGTGAAAGAGTAAAAAATATCCATACGTCCACCCATACTCACAAACTTTCGCGTATATACTATGAGTAAGGATTATAATGAAAACCTTAATTTAATAATAAGAATAGGATTAAAATGAAAACCTTAATTTTTCAAATACTTAACTATAAGTTATAATTATAATAATGCAATAAAATCTGCCTACACGTATTATTAAGCGGGGTAAAAATATATATCAGCCCACACTGGCCAAAGTGGTAGTGGGCTCCAAAATCCACCTTCGTAGAGAGTTTTGCCCAATAGTGAGCATATATGGCCTAGCTAGATGATGCTGATGATTAAACAACATTATTAATAGCTACAAAAGTCGTTCCCTTTTTTTCAAATTTTTAAATAAATAGGAAATGTTTTCAACTTTGTTGTCTTATACATATTTAAATTAATATCAGATGCTAATAAAGAGGCGTATTGAGAGGGAGGACATATTGATAGTTTAAAAAATATTAACGTTTACTAATGTAACGTTTATCTATTACATGGTTACAACTATACATATCGTAAAATTGCAAATGTTACAATGCCATATTGAAATTTATTACGCAAGTTCTTTAGACGTTTTATAGTTTTCGTAAACGAGTCACCTGGTTTTACGGGTCATAATTCAAATCACATGACTGCATGACACGGCGGTCTGTTATTTATTACTAAGAGCTAAAGCTACGATTTCGTCGAGATCTTGCTGAAATCGCGGAAATGTTTAAAGGTAACTAGGTATATATTTGAATGATATGAAGCTTTCCAGCTTTGACGGACCGAAACCAACAGCCACACAACAAATATTATTTAAATACTAGCTGTGCCCGCGAACTACGTTTCGCCATAATAACTGTAAAAAGAGCGTCGGTGGCGCTGTGGACTTGGCACTTGCCTTCCAATCGGGAGGTCGCGGTTCGAGACCCGCCATGTACCAATGTGTTTTTCGTTTCGAATTTCATATGTACATTTGTCTGACGCTCCTACGGTGAAGGAAAACATCGTGAGGCAACCTGCATACATCTGCGAAGAAATTCAATAGTGTATGTGAAGTCGACCAATCCGCACTGGGCCAGCGTGGTTGACTAAGGCCTAATCACCCTAACATAGGGTAGGCTCGAACCCCTCGGTGGGGACGTATATGAGCTGTGATGATGATGATGAACTGTAAAAAACATCTGAAGAGGGCCACCCCTTTCACTTACGGGTATAAAAAAATAGCCTACGACCTATTCATTATACATCAAAAAATTCATAAAAATCGGACAAGCCGTTTTGGATGAGTTCGATAACAAACACTTTGACCCGAGATTTTTATATATTAGATTTGTAGATTATTGGTTAAGTAATTTAATAAAACTGTGGTGAAAAGAATGCGGAGCAAATGCTACTAAATAAAGATTTATTTTTGGAAAATGTGATGCGAAGTTCAAATAAAGAATGTTACTTTCATTGAAAACGCTACTTTATGTCTCGCCACTGCTTTTTTATCCTTGATATTGGGGCTTTATTAACAAACTAGCTATAGGAGTTTACCGTAATTATTTCTTTGCGACAAAACAGAAAACAAAACTCTACACAACCTGACCAAGACAGATCACGGGTCTGTGCCCTGCTCCTGCAGTGTGACAAATAGGGGTTGAAATGAAGCTCTATTTTCTGTTATTCGAAAAAATATGATTTTGTAGCAAAACTATGCAGATGACAGTCGCTTTACCATATTTGAACTTTTTTGTTTTTGTTTTGCAAAAATAACAGTTGGTCTAATTTTAACTTTATAAAAGTCGAAATTATTACAACTAAGTTCATTGATATAATTTGTGGATGTAACATAACAGACAGGCTGCATAGCTGTTCTATACTCAGAAAAATAAAAATAATAGACCGTACTATTCACTTTAAAACTTTTATAAATAGCTCTACTAAAATTTATGACGATATTGTAGAGTCAAAGACTGCAAGGTTCGACGAACCCGGACCCTACAAAAAAATTTAACCTTTTATTGTCGCGATCTACGGCATCGTACATTACTACTTGGACACTGATGCTTATCGCTATGCTTGCTTTTACTGTTATGACCATTATTTATATTCATATTTTGATTTCGTCTCATTTTTTTTGTTCCGACTTAAAAGTGAATTAAATTTTGCGGTTATTCCCAGTAAGTAGTCTTACCAGTAGTGCTACTGGGAGTTTCCTTCCCAATAGACTTACCAATAAGATTACTGGGAACTTTAATCCCAGTGGACTCACTAGTAAATCAAAACAATACTTGCCCTATAATCCTATTTATATTATAAATGCGAAAGTTTGGGAGGTTATACAGGTGCTAAGCCAGCAGCTGTCTGTTTATTCTTAGCCAGTTTTCAAGAAATCTGTAAAGATTTCTATATTGGATGTTGATACGAAGTTATTAAAAGCCTGCTTTGGCTTAACAAAGAATAAAGGAGAACAATAAGGCTAAGAATTTCGTCGGGGTGGGTAAGCTCGGCTCGGTGGCCTAGTAGTAGTCAACACGGTATGTTGGAGACACGGGTTCAAATCCCGCCCGAGACGAAGTTTTTTCTTTATTGATTTTATTCATTTTACATATTATCTAGCATTTATAAAGAAAATGCAAAGTTCTATATAAAATACTAGCTTTCCGCCCGCGGCTTCGCCTGCGTTATTTTTGTTTTCCCGTGGGAATTTTATATTTTCCCGTAGAAAAATTACCCTATATCCTTCCCCTGGTCTCGATCTATCCCTATACCAACTTTCATCAAAATCAGTTCAGTAGTTTCGAAGCCTATTCAATACAAACAAACAAACAATCAAATCTTTCCTCTTTATAATATTAGTATAGATTAGAAGGGTCTTGCCCAGGTTTCGTAGCAATCATGAGAATACAACGGAATTCTATGCTCGCGTTTTTATTATTTAATTAAAAGTTTTAGAGCAGAATGGAACCGCAGCATCAACAAGTTCCAAGTCCCAAATCAACAGGTGCAATGACGGTATTTATAGCGCCTACTAATGCTACTAATGCTTATGATTTGTCGACTAAACTAGTTAATATTCGTTTTGTCGTTTTTAGGCAAGATCTTAAAAATGAATAATAACATGTTTATATCTGAATCCAATTACTCGTTTTCTGTAATATCCCTATATATTATATATTTTATTGCTCAAATTTGCGTGTCTCAATATACTTCGTGCTTTTTAATATTATTATTACTGATCATCATCATTGTGGTATAGGGTTACAGAAATCAATTAATTATTTTTTTTATTGCCATCGGTGGCATACGAGCCAGTGGCCCACCTGATGGTAAGGGTAACCACCGCTAATGGAAATCTGCAATGCCAGGGGCATAACTCAATTACTGCATTCCTGGAGAGAAGTGCTATTTTTAAGCCCTGTTAGAAGTTGGACATATAGTAGCGCTCAGGAAACACCACAAGTAGTGGTTCTTTCCAGAGTCTGTACGTATGTAGAAGAAATTAACGCTGTAACCGAACTGTGCTATACCAGGGGCCTTATTCTGCTAATCGTTATTGACACGCTACTAATGCGTTAACGCTAGCAGAATTAGGCCCCAGATCGGTTCCAGGTGATATGGATAAACTCTACTTCGGTGGGGGGTGGTGTAATGGTGAAAAGGTACCGAAGGCACCATTGGAAACAGTTCCTCAGAGCACTTTCCGTTAAGAGACGAAAGAACACGCAGAGAGAACTAAAGTCTCTCCTTTGCTCCATAGTCTCCATCGAGGCTGTGATATTGAGATTGCTGATGATGCGGAATGCATGCCTTTGCAGGGAGTCAAGAGGGTCGTGGTAATATTTGGGGGCTTCTGCCCAGAGGAACGAACAGTACCCCATATGCGACCGAATTTGTGCTTTATAAAGCATTAGCCGCTGGCTAGGAGTGAAGTATTGCTTTGCTCTGTTCAGAACGCCCAGCAAATTTATATTGGTATACAGCCGAACAACGACAGAATATTAACTAGTTTATTTGATAAATCATACAACATCACGTTCGGCGCTATAAATACCGTAATTATACTAAGAAGCTCAGCGCTGCAGTAACCCTCATAAATCTATAAAATGTGCGTTTACGCTTAATACTGCAGCGTTTAACTTAACCCACCTAATACTTAATAACCACAAACATACCAATGTACAGTAATAGACTAAAATGACAGTTGAAAACCTTCTATAGGATTTCTTCTATTCTATAAAATAATTATGAATTATAAACGAGTTTTCATCTCAATAATACTCAAATTATCAAAATATTCATTAATCAAATTCATATAACTTGTTAAAAAGCTCTTTAGATCATCCATTTTTTACCTAACTATATTATAAAAGTACTAGCTTTCCACCTGCAGTTTCGCCCGCGTTATTTTCGATTTTCCCGTGGATTATTTTTCCGCGAGATTCCTATATTTTCCCGTATTACAAACAATTCAAATTATAAAGCAAAAGCTTTTAAAAAGTCCCCTTGGAATACGTTTAGCAGATATCAATGTAATACTCAAAAAAAAACAAATATTCAACCCCTATTTCTAATGAGGGAATTTTCAAAAACGCATAAACACCTGTTTACTCATTTCTTATTATCAGCTTAAATACAAAATTCCATGCTTTTAGCTTTGAATGTGACGTACTTTCATACAAACTTTCAACCCCTTTTGCACCCCCCTTAAGGTGGGAGGACAGTCATGTCATATCATCATCCATTTACTACCGTTTCACCAAATTTCATGCTCATAGGTATAGTTAATAGTTTTCGAAATTTGATGAATACATAGTAAGTGACTTTTATATTGAAGACTTTTATATATGATAGAAATATTGTTTTTTTCGAGGATTTTACACAAGCTACTATACATAATGTTATATTTATTTCTTGGAAGAAATTTTTCTAACGATTGAAAAATCAGTTCTAAAAAAGGCTAAATCCTTTTTTAGGGCTGATTTTTCACCTGTTTGTTTTTACTTCATTAAACCGCGGGCACCAGCAATTTTTTTTTTAAGTTTAAGTGAAAGTCACTCTAATTATTTTCAAAATAATTATTTATCATACGCTTTGCCCGCGTTGTTATTGTTTTCCCGTGGGAATTTTATATTTTCCCGTAGAAAAATTACCCTATGTCCTTCCCCTGGTTCAGTAGTTTCGAAGCCTAATTAATACAAACAAACAAACAATCAAATCTTTCCTCTTTATAATATTAGTATAGATGATATAAGAAGATGATGAGACAATTTAAGAGGTGATTATAAAAATACTTATATCTACGGAATATAATAGTTTTTTATGCTCAACAGGGAAGCTCTTTGGCCTTCATCTCGGTTGATGGAATGTGTGTGATTATAAGGTCGAAGATGCAAACGAACTGCAACTGGAACTGGCTATAGTACCCCTAATTAACAACAAGTATAACATAACAAACAACTATAACATAACAAACAACTATAACTAACATAACAATACTATTTATATTGTTATAATGGCTACAAACTTAGATAAAACGGTTCTAGCCAGGCGGTCTTATAAGCCCTACCAATAACCAAAGTAAGCAGAAAAATGTCTGCCCCTATGGGGAATCGAACGCCAGACCTCAAGATAATACATAGACAACGGAGGTGGTTAAAATGTGGTAAATGTACGCTGTGACAAGGCCCGGATCAAATTGTCAGTCTTCCATACTACCATAAAGAAGTCATAAGACTGTCATTAAGAAGAATAAATTGGGTTTTGATTAAATTGTAAAATGTAAATGTTCGTGTAAATAAGTTTAACAAACTTCTTGTGAAGTCCGCGAAAAATTTTAATGTTTATACTTTTTTATACTACTACTATACATAATGTTATATTTATTTCCTGGAAGAAATTTTTCTAACGATTAAAAATCAGTTCTAAAAAAGGCTAAATCCTTTTTAGGGCTGATTTTTCACCTGTTTGTTTTTACTTCATTAAACCGCGGGCACCAGCAATTTTTTTTTTTAAGTTTAAGTGAAAGTCACTCTAATTATTTTCAAAATAATTATTTATCATACGCTTTGCCCGCGTTGTTATTGTTTTCCCGTGGGAATTTTATATTTTCCCTTAGGAAAAATAATGTTTTAGCCTATTTAGCCATCACACTTGTCTGATGCAGCTTATGCTAAGGTCGGGTCCTAATTAGCTATTATGTGTATCTGTATTTTCGTGTATATTATTGTACTCGTAGTAAACAATAAAATTATGTTTCGCCTTAAAAGTTCAAAGAAAAAACTGTAAATCTACTTTCCCGCGGGAACTACTTACTTTTTCGGGATGATAAGTAGCCTATATGTTAATTCTTGTCGTAATCCATCTACCTACAAAATTTCATCCAAATCCATTCAGTAGTTTTTGTGTGAAAGAGTAACAAACATCCATCCATACTCACAAAGTTTCGCGTTTATAATATTAGTAAGGATTCTACCGATTTCACGTACATGCTGTTATATAATAGTTATCCTAAAATTTAATACTAATTCTGCTTGGATATTAGGTTTTGCAATATGAATAAAAAAAGCTTAATGACAAAAACAAAAAATTACGAAACGAAACAAAAATGACAAAAAGATATGAATTTACTTCTTTTAAGAGTACATATTGTTTTGCCTGAAATTATATTTCAGCCTCACTATTTCGGATATTGATTTGGTCTTCAGGCTTGCCTTCCAATCGGCAGATCTGGGGTTCGAGACCGCCATTTACCAACGTGTTTTCGTTTGCCGAATTTCATATATACATTTGTCTGACGCTCCAGGTGAAGGACAATATCGCGAGGCAACCTGTATCTGTAAAGAAACTCAAAGGTGTGTGTGAAGTCGACTAATCCTCACTACATGGGCCAGCGTGGTTGACTAAGGCCTAGACACACTTTGGATAGGCTCGAGCCCCTCGGTGGGGACGTCTATGAGCTGTGATGATGAATACTTACATTGTCATCACATCCCTATTTCTCTACGAGTCCCTAATAATAATATTATATATATTATATAAGTATTATAAATTCAAGTTTGTCTTTTTGTCTGTTACGCTTTACCTTTACACCTAAGCTTCTGAACCATTTTAAATTAAATTTGGTAAAGTGATAACTTAATCCCCGAGGAAGGACATAGGCTACTTTTTAACCTGATATTCAATGATTTCCCTAGGAAACGCGTGTTATAATCAAATTCACGATATAAATGAATTCCACGTAGACAAAGTCACGGGCAACAGCTACTTAACAGCTTACCAAAAAAATTTACGACGCGATCTGATAGACATTTTTTAAGAGTTGGTTCGCGTATTGCCCTAGCACAAAATGTTACTTTTTATACCGCCACTGTACATGCGACTAATATTAAGCAGGTAGGTACTGATCGGCGAATCGACACACGAGGGTAACAATGATGGTGATCACGAGTTTAACTCACGCGCATCCTTGAAGATTGTCCCTTCTCCGGCTCTTAGGTTACCGACCCTGACTGCTGGAGCATAAGACATCAAATACACCTTTAATGGGTACCTATATAGCTGTTCTTTTAAATATTTAAAATCATTAGTTTGTAAACATAGAAAGGTACAATAGATATAGGTAGAATATCACTATGCTCGGCCAATAAAGGCTTACATTTTTTTAATTTATTGTTATGGTAATTACAGAGATGTGCATAAACATTATGAAATATCTAATATGAAATTATTGAAATTGAAAAAAACTTCGATGTCAAATAGGCAAAAATTATTTTCAATAAAATGTCTCGTCTACAACATTTAAGATTTTAATTATAAATCTAAAGTATAAAAAAGTATAAACATTAAAATTTTTCGCGGACTTCACAAGAAGTTTGTTAAACTTATTTACACGAACATTTACATTTTACAATTTAATCAAAACCCAATTTATTCTTCTTAATGACAGTCTTATGACTTCTTTATGGTAGTATGGAAGACTGACAATTTGATCCGGGCCTTGTCACAGCGTACATTTACCACATTTTAACCACCTCCGTTGTCTATGTATTATCTTGAGGTCTGGCGTTCGATTCCCCATAGGGGCAGACATTTTTCTGCTTACTTTGGTTATTGGTAGGGCTTATAAGACCGCCTGGCTAGAACCGTTTTATCTAAGTTTGTAGCCATTATAACAATATAAATAGTATTGTTATGTTAGTTATAGTTGTTTGTTATGTTATAGTTGTTTGTTATGTTATACTTGTTGTTAATTAGGGGTACTATAGCCAGTTCCAGTTGCAGTTCGTTTGCATCTTCGACCTTATAATCACACACATTCCATCAACCGAGATGAAGGCCAAAGAGCTTCCCTGTTGAGCATAAAAAACTATTAAATTCCGTAGATATAAGTATTTTTATAATCACCTCTTAAATTGTCTCATCATCTTCTTATATCATCTATACTAATATTATAAAGAGGAAAGATTTGATTGTTTGTTTGTTTGTATTAATTAGGCTTCGAAACTACTGAACCAGGGGAAGGACATAGGGTAATTTTTCTACGGGAAAATATAAAATTCCCACGGGAAAACAAAAATAACGCGGACTAAGTCGCGAGCGGAAAGCTAGTAATTTAATAACTGCACAAAAAACTCTTTCGTCGGTCAAAAATAAAGACGCCAAATTATGGTAGATGGTAGCCACGTGTTTTGATTTTAGACTGACCTAATATCAGGTTCGATCATGTTGAAACTCATTCCATATTCACCGGAGACACCGCCCCATTTAGCGATATTGCGCCACCATTCTGATGTTTCAAAATACACCATTTTCGAAGCAGAGCGGGATAATAAAAAGCCCTTCACCGCACAGTGCACACAAGCATCGCTACACGTTAACAATGTTAAATCATTTAATATACTACAACATCGGAATTACTCAAAAACGTGTTTTTAGCCTATTTTTGTTAAGACTGTATCCTTAACTAAAAATATAGGCTAAAACATTGATTAAATTAATCAGGCTTATACAGTGTGTAACAAAAACCCTGTGAACCTTTTTAGGAGCATGTTTAGAATCGATATACAGGGTGACTTTAAATAGGTGTAATTGTTTTAAGGGGGTAAGAGTACAGCCCATGGGATGTTCAAAAATGTGTGGAACACCTGGTCGAAATCGACTGGTTTCGGAAATACACGATACTTTAACTTTTTTAGGAAAATTACCAAAATTCAAGAGAAACCCTTAAAAATAAAAATAAATACTGGATGCATGGATTTTATTTTTATTTTATCTGATTGCTGGATAAATTATCCATAAAATAAAAACATCAAATGTTATGAATCAGTTAAAATTTTAGAGTTATAAGAGCTAAAACTTGTAACAATAAAAAAAAATTTGCTTTATCGAAATTTCAATTGATTTTAGTGAAAAATATCCACTCCGAACTGGTCGTACAAACGATGTCATTAAATTCCTTGTTTCCTTAGCTTTTTAAAAAGGTATAATAAGTGTACAAAATTCTCAGATAGCGCCCAACATACTCAGTTAGTCCCGAGCAGGTAGTTATGATCCCTATTGTTAATGTATTGCAAGCCGAGCCGATACCTGGAATTCTTAAAACCTTTCTCACGGTTTCACTATGCGAGAGTGAGAGAATCGATAAATAGTACAACGTGTGTGAGTGAGATAGCAATTGTTGACGGTTGGCCGTTGCCTTGCGCTTGGGCCCCAAGTAGCGCGACCTCTGTCTAGTACTACTTAGATACTTACGCGTGCCGGACGTACCTATTATTCGTACTAGTTATTTCATCCATCTGTTTCTTTGCTTTATTTCAATGGCAAGCTACAGTAGCGAAGAGTACGCAGACATTGTGTTTGTGTACGGATTCTGTGACGGTAATGCTGCAGCGGCCAGAAGGGAGTACATACACCGATTCCCAAATCGTCGCGCACCTAGTGTACGTGTCTTTTCTGCGGCGTTTCAACGGCTTAGAGAAAGTGGAAGTGTTCATGAGCGGCGTCACGATGCTGGTAGACCTCGTCAAGTGGATGCAGAGCACGAAGAAGAAATACTGGATCGTTTTACGAGAGATCCCACTACATCTACACGCATAGTAGCCAGGCAAATGGGATTATCTCAATGCAAAGTATGGTTTACTTTACATGCAGCGCGACAGTACCCATACCACTACACACCTGTCCAAGCGCTAGAGGAGGGAGACCCTGCAAGACGAGTAGATTTCTGTCGCTTCATGCAGCATATGGACGCTGAAGACGCAATGTTTTTAAGTAAAATCTTATGGACGGATGAGTCCAAGTTTGACCGAGACGGCATAACGAATTATCATAATCTCCACTACTGGACTACACGGGGAGAAAATCCAAGAAAGTCCAAGGAAGGAGCTCATCAAAGAAGATTCTCTGTAAACGTATGGATGGGCGTTATTGACAGATACTTGGTGGGGCCATATTTCTTACCAAACAACTTAAATGGCGAAGCTTACGAGGATTTTCTTCGAAACCATTTATTCAACCTTCTCGAAGATGTTCCTGTTCGGGAAGATTTTCCACTAACTAACCGGGAAGAAATGATCTTCCAGCACGATGGCCGCCCAGCCCATTACCGGGCTAGTGTTAGACAATGGCTGGATGAAACGTTTCCACTTCGTTGGATTGGCAGAGGAGGCCCGACGCCGTGGCCAGCGAGGTGTCCAGATTTGACCCCCTGTGATTATTACCTATGGGGTCACATGAAGACATTAGTGTATACAACTCCCGTCAATAATGTTGAAGAATTGAAAGCTAGAATCATAGCAGCTGCTAATCAAATACAGCAAGATCTTACGGGAGTTGTTACTAGGTCCAATTTTAGAAAACGACTATGGGCGTGTATTAGGAAACAAGGAGGTCAATTTGAGCAAGATTTAAAATAATAAGGTGTTTTAATTAAATCAAGTGTTATAAAACGTGTTTTTCCTACTGTGTTTTTGTTATTTCTTTATGTAAATAACTTGAGTATTTTAGTTGTAAAGATAACATGCGTTTTTTCTTATTAAATCTTATTATTTTGTATCAGTATGAGTATTATTTCATCTACATTAGATATTTTTTTCATACTACTCTTAGTAAAATTAACCATAGTCATCCTTACTTGCTTGGAGAACCAAATGGGCAACAATACACAATGCATTCATAAAGTCCACTAAAGCAAATCAATGAGACGTCTTACGAGGTAAATTAATGACACTTAAAGAAAAAACCTTAGCAGGGTAGTATGGTAAAGTGCTAATAATGTTATTAATGTGCAGTTTACGTATTACCTACTCGGCAATAACTGAGTTTGTTGGGCGGTATCTTAGAATTTTGTACACTTATTATACTTTTTTAGAAAGCTAAGGAAACAAGAAATTTAATGACATCGTTTGTACGACCAGTTCGGAGTGGATATTTTTCACTAAAATCAATTGAAATTTCGATAAAGCAATTTTTTTTTTATTGTTACAAGTTTTAGCTCTCATAACTCTAAAATTTTAACTGATTCATAACATTTGATGTTTTTATTTTATGGATAATTTATCCAGCAATCAGATAAAATAAAAATAAAATCCATGCATCCAGTATTTATTTTTATTTTTAAGGATTTCTCTTGAATTTTGGTAATTTTCCTAAAAAAGTTAAAGTATCGTGTATTTCCGAAACCAGTAGATTTCGACCAGGTGTTCCACACATTTTTGAACATCCCATGGGCTGTACTCTTACCCCCTTAAAACAATTACACCTATTTAAAGTCACCCTGTATAAAAGATATGATTTAAAATTCAAAATTTTATAATAAATTTGTAGTCCCCCATACAAATAGTTGGATTTGTGAAGAAAAAATGTATGAGTAATCAGAATATTTATTTTAAAATGTCGAATTTTTAACGCCACATCTTTAAAATATCGATTCTGAACATGCTTCTAAAAGAGTTAACAGGGTTTTTGTTACACACTGTATGTATATGTTAATTAATATGATTAATAGATGTATATTTATTATCCGTGCGTATTTCATTCAAGTGTTTGTCTTAAAAACCGACAAAGGTTGTGTCCTTTCGGGTCGTTACTCGTGGTACCACTACTTTGCCCCACTACTGGTGGGATCGCGAGGAAGTGTGATTCCTCGCGGTTCCACTGACCATGAGACTACGCGGAATACCATAATCGTTCCTTGTTGACCCATTTATAAGATCCTCTATTTCCTTATAGCCAAACTGATTTACCAAAATAGCTTGGTCACGAGGAATTATGCCAAACTCTTATTACTCTCTCCCTATTTGGGTTAGGTGGAGGGAGAGAAGGTCGACATGTGTATGTATAGCATAATAAGTAATAAGAGTTTGGTATAATCCTTGTGTCCAAACTATTTTGGTTAATAAGTTTGACTATAAGGAAATAGGGGATCTTATAAGTGGGTCAACGAGAAACGATTAATGGTATTCCGCGTAGTCTCATGGGCAGTGGGACCACGAGGAACCACATTTCCTCGTGTTCCTACCAGTGAGCCAAAGTAGTGGGACCACGAGTAATGACCCGTCCGTTCACACAGACCGGTGCGGATTATACGCTTGTAACTGACCGGGGCTGACAAAGTGCCTTTTCACATACGGTTGCCCTCTAAACGGTACGGCACCGTGCCGTGCAAACTCTACACGGTACACGGTTTACGCACGGTCGCGACGGCGGCGGCGAGTGGTGGTCGCAGTATCGAGGTACTAGACTAATAACGTACGAGAATTCTTCGAAATTACTGTTTAATCCTATGCAATAATTTTCATACCATTATTTAGTTTGTCTACAAATTAACAATGATTTGTATTATTTAATCAAAAAATCAGTTTATTAGGTATTTGTTGAAAAATGGCGTACAATATACGTACGTATATTGGTTATACACACTCGGCTCTATTACGCCTGAAATTCCGCTTCGTGAGTTATAACCAACATACCGCACATATATCGTAATGTAGTATAATAATACATTGCGATATAAGTGCGGTATGTGTACTATAATAGTACTTTTAATCATTTTTACTATCACTTCACATAACATATTCTAAAGTTTAATACTGACACAAAGACTGTAACGACATAACGTTTCGGGCATTGAAAGTTAGACAAGTTTCACAAGGAAAGCATGACGAATCTAGAATAATTTATGCTGGTATGGACCAGACATATAAGTGAAATATTAGATAATAATATTTAAACAGCTGAAACTCTAATCAGCTTTGAAAAGGGTTTAGTCAGAGAGACTAAATAAATGGAGTGAAAATGTATATGCACTATTTATAAACATTTTTAAATCCTTGATCCTAAATCATAGAAAATAACGTCCTTTAAAAATCATATTATATAAGTCCTATCAACAAAATATTATTTATAAAAGAAGTTTTATCACGTCAATTTTTTTCAATATTATATTCTACACCTACTTCATATATAATGACCAAGCTACAGGATAGGAAAGTAAAGGAGTAAATCTCTTAACTTGCATAATAATACAATATAATTTGCACAAAGATATAAAAATATTATTCAACGTGTTACTAAAATACTGAGGGTGCCCAAGGTAGACACCACCACGTCGGCGATTCACCGACTTCTGGGTTGCTGATTTTTATAACCTACTACCAGCTCATAGAAAACATTGGTGCTTACCCCTATTCCAATTGATCTCCGTATGTAGCCGGTGGACTTCCTGAGCTAGCTCGAAGGAAGTCGCGGCTCCTGAAGGGCTGCTTTCTGACCGAATCGGATGGTACACTTGCCTATTAGGCCACCAATACCCGAACTCACCGATAAAAGACACGAAAACTTGGCGGAACCTCGCACCAACAATCACTTGGTGCGCCGCGCAATACTATTTGTTAGTTAACTTATATTACATTTTATTGCGGCCCGGACATAACCTCTAACAATGTCATTCCGTATTCGACTCGACTGACATGTTACATGCGGCCGGCCGCCAAAAGGCTCTCACTGCACAGACTATAATGCAGTGTTGCCACTCGCTCTTCCTCGAGCGTGAACAAATACCCTGAGAAGGAAATTAATTGAAAAAGCTAAATGTGAGCTGTCATCTCAGTCAATATGCATTGGCATAGACTATTTTTATTTACAAAAGATTTTAAAATACGACTTCACTTAAATAATGATTATTTTATTTGTCGTTAAAGCTATTTTTGAAACATCTATACCTATAAAATGCTTTGTCCTGAATGACTGACTGACTGACTGACTGACGGATCAACGCACAGCCTAAACCGCTGATCGTAGATACTTGAAACTTAGAGGGTGTGTTCTTTGTATGACGTAGGCGTCCGTTAAGAAAGGATTTTCCGAAATTCTACCCCTAAGGGGGTGAAAATGGGGGGAAAAGTTTGTATGGGACATCGTGATTCCGTTTTCGAATCTACTTCAAATTTTGCATAAACTTTCTTTAGCAGAATTAATGGAAGACGTGTTTCGTATTTTATTGAAATTCATCCCCAAACGGGGTGAGATGGGGTGATAAACTGATAAAATGTCAAAATCGACATTGTTGCCGTTTTCATGGTTTTTCGGGTCGTAGATTACAAAAATAACATCGATTTCAACACCACATACCATCATGCCTGGATGGGGTGCAATGGGGTTGAAGTAGTTCATTTTAAATAAATAGTTTGAAAAATACCAAATAAAATTTTCGAACAATGCTTATGTATAGAAAATCAACATGGCGCACGTGAAATTATTTTGACAAGTCTGTCACATAGTGCAAAGAAAAATTTAATATTTTCCGTTAATGGCTGTGCCCATCTGGATTTCGCCAACCAAGAAGTTTAGAAGTTTAAATTGTCTTTTTCTTATGTCGTACCGTGGTGGTAAGGCAAAAGGATCAAGCCATACAACCAATGTATAAAGCATTTTTATGACAATATCACGTCACAATAAAATTTGTAGGTTGGTTTAATTCTTGACAAATTTTCACAAAATAGGTACAATTTTTGAAATATTTGAAATATTGAAAAGTGAAGATACCCTTTTCCCTAAAGGGGTTTAAAAGGTGTTATATGTTTTTACATTATGACTAAGGAATCAAACTCTTTCATCCATTTAAAACTATTAAAAGTAAAAGATGAATATTGATATTTAAAAAAAATATCTGATGCAATGATTCTGGGTTACGCGTAGAGGGACGCGACGGGACTCTTGCCCCCCTAGCACGTCAACCAAAACAGCGATTTATCGCGGTGAACTGTCAAAATACGACGAAACCCTATTGTATTTTGACAGTTTACCGCGATAAACCGCTTTATCATATCGTGTTTTGGTGGACGTGCTACAGGGGCTGATCCTAATGTGTTAAATGACGGATCATATTTTTTTGGATCCACCCAAGGAACATGGATATCGAACGAAGGACCTAAATAGTAGAACACATTGAACCTAGCCACGTTGACTTAATTCGACATGACTGCCGATAAAGTTCGTTTCCAAATCCAGCAATATGGATATCAAAATATGAAAGACCTTGATGAGTAGAATAATATGTACCTAGCAACATTGACATAAATTCAACATAGCCGTTGCTCAAAAAAGGTGGATAAAAATTAGATTCCAAACCTAGCAATATGGGTATCAACTGAAAGGCCTCAAAGAGTAGAGCTTTATGAACTTAGGAAAATTACCGTAAATTAAACATGGCCACCGCTCAAAAAAATGGATACTAAAAGTTCGTTTTCACACCCAGCAATATGGATATCAAATGAAAGGCCTTGATGAGTAGAGCATTAGGTACCTAGGAAAATCGACCTAAATTCGACATTGCCGCCGCTCAAAAAAAAGGATAAAAGTTCGTTTTCAAACCCAGCAATATGGGTATCAAATGAAAGGCCTTGATGAGTAGAGCACTATGAACCTAGCAACATTGACATAAATTCAACATAGTCGCTGCTCAAAAAAGGTGGATAAAAATTCGTTTCCAAACCTAGCAATATGGGTATCAACTGAAAGGTCTCAAAGAGTAGAGCATTATGAACTTAGGAAGATTACCCTAAATTAAACATGGCCACCGCTCAAAAAAATGGATAAAAGTTTGTTTTCCAACCCAGCAATATGGGTATCAAATGAAACGCCTTGATAAATAGAGCACTATGAACCTAGCAACACTGACATAAATCAACATGGCCGCCGCTCAAAAAGGTGGATAAAAGTTAGTTTCCAAACCTAGCAATATGGGTATCAAATGAAAGGCCTTGAAGAGTAGAGCATTAGGTGCCTAAGAAAATCGACCTAAATTCAACATGGCCGCCGTTAAAAAAAGGGTAAAAGTTCGATTTCAAACCCAGCAATGTGGGTGGGTATCAAACGAAAGGCCTTGATGAGTAGAACACTATGAACCTAGCAACATTGAAATAAATTCAACATAGCCGCTGCTCAAAAAAGGTGGATAAAAATTCGTTTCCAAACCTAGCAATATGGGTATCAAATGAAAAGCCTCAAAGAGTAGAGCATTATGAACTTAGGAAAATTGCCCTAAATTAAACATGGCCGCCGCTCAAAAAAATGGATAAAAGTTCGTTTTCTAACCCAGCAATATGGGTATCAACTGAAAGGCCTCAAAGAGTAGAGCATTATGAACTTAGGAAGATTACCCTAAATTAAACATGGCCACCGCTCAAAAAAATGGTTAAAATTTTGTTTTCCAACCCAGCAATATGGGTATCAAATGAAACGCCTTGATGAGTAGAGCACTATGAACCTAGCAACATTGACATAAATTCAACATGGCCGCCGCTCAAAAAAGGTGGATAAAAGTTCGTTTCCAAACCTAGCCATATGGGTATCAACTGAAAGGCCTCAAAGAGTAGAGCATTATGAACTTAGGAAGATTACCCTAAATTAAACATGGCCACCGCTCAAAAAAATGGATAAAAGTTTGTTTTCCAACCCAGCAATATGGGTATCAAATGAAACGCCTTGATGAGTAGAGCACTATGAACCTAGCAACATTGACATAAATTCAACATGGCCGCCGCTCAAACAAGGTGGATAAAAGTTAGTTTCCAAACCTAGCAATATGGGTATCAAATGAAAAGCCTCAAAGAGTAGAGCATTATAAACTTAGGAAAATTGCCCTAAATTAAACATGGCCGCCGCTCAAAAAAATGGATAAAAGTTCGTTTTCTAACCCAGCAATATGGGTATCAACTGAAAGGCCTCAAAGAGTAGAGCATTATGAACTTAGGAAGATTACCTTAAATTAAACATGGCCACCGCTCAAAAAATGGTTAAAATTTTGTTTTCCAACCCAGCAATATGGGTATCAAATGAAACGCCTTGATGAGTAGAGCACTATGAACCTAGCAACATTGACATAAATTCAACATGGCCGCCGCTCAAAAAAGGTGGATAAAAGTTTGTTTCCAAACCTAGCAATATGGGTATCAACTGAAAGGCCTCAAAGAGTAGAGCATTATGAACTTAGGAAGATTACCCTAAATTATACATGGCCACCGCTCAAAAAAATGGATAAAAGTTTGTTTTCCAACCCAGCAATATGGGTATCAAATGAAACGCCTTGATGAGTAGAGCACTATGAACCTAGCAACATTGACATAAATTCAACATGGCCGCCGCTCAAAAAAGGTGGATAAAAGTTAGTTTCCAAACCTAGCAATATGGGTATTAAATGAAAGGCCTTGAAGAGTAGAGCATTAGGTGCCTAGGAAAATCGACCTAAATTCAACATGGCCGCCATTAAAAAAAGGGTAAAAGTTCGATTTCAAACCCAGCAATGTGGGTGGGTATCAAACGAAAGGCCTTGATGAGTAGAGCACTATGAACCTAGCAACATTGAAATAAATTCAACATAGCCGCTGCTCAAAAAAGGTGGATAAAAATTCGTTGGCGAAACGTAGTTCGCGGGCACAGCTAGTATTGTTATAAATAACATTTTAAACTTTCGCGTTGCATTATTGACTTAGTTAATTATGTAGGGTTAATTCGAGAGTTACTATGCTAATATTGTGCGCGTTTAGACCCTACATAATTAACTAAGTCAATATTGTTATAAGTTAGGTAATCAATTATGTAATACAATCATTATCCTCTTTATTCACCAGTCAATAATAATCACCACGCAAAATATAAGTGACTTGACATATGAAAATTAAATCAGAATAATGACAAAAAAGACATGATTGTAGTAGTAATAAAACTATTATATCACACCAAGTCACGCAAATAAATTCTAAATGATTTTTTAATTTGTGTCTATCAACTCCAAATATGACCTTACACGCCATTAAGGAGGCTTCACTAATGGGCGAATTATGTTGAGTGTACATCAACTTCCAAAGATTACGAAGTAATACTTCCAATCCAAATTTTGGTAATGACGACCTGGTGATCATTTCAATATTGCTGTAAAACTAAGAACTGGTCGTGAAACTAAAATCATGCTTTGGCAAAATTAATAGGTATAGGGTGAACACGAAATGCGACCTCCAAAAATTATATGAAAATCAAATTTTGGTATCATAACAGAAACAGAGTACTATGACACCATGACAAAAAACCGGCCAAGCGTGAGTCGGACTCGCCCATGAAGGGTTCCGTGGGATTTATGACGTATTAAAAAAACTACTTACTAGATCTCGTTCAAACTAATTTTCGGTGAAAGTTTGCATGGTAATGTACATCATATATTTTATTTAGTTTTATCATTCTCTTATTTTAGAAGTTACAGGGGGGGACACACATTTTACCACTTTGGACGTATTTCTCGCGCAAACTATTCAGTTTAGAAAAAAATTATATTAGAAACCTCAATATGATTTTTAAAGACCTATCCATAAATACCCCACACGTTTGGGTTTGATGAAAAAAAAATTTTTGGGTTCCAGTTCTATGTATGGAGAACCCCAACATTTATTGCGTTTTTTCTATTTTTGTATGAAAATCTTAATGCGGTTCACAGAATACATCTACTTACCAAGTTTCAACAGTGTAGTTCTTATAGTTTCGGAGAAAAATGGCTGTGATATACGGACGGACAGACAAACAGACAGACAGACATGACGAATCTATAAGGGTTCCGTTTTTTGCCATTTGGCTACGGAACCCTAAAATGTCAAGCCTGTGGATTGCTACAGTAAAAGTTAAGTCCGTCTATTGTCTTTTCAAATTATAGGTAGAGCGACTCGAAGACTGTAGAGTGTAGACGATTATCTTCCCTAATGAAATTATGATTAACAACTTATTATTTGATTAGTATAGGGTTGCCATATTTTATGAGACCGCGTCGGGACATTTATAGTAAATTAGCTTTTGCGTACGTGTCGGTCCGCGTAAGATTCAGTTATATCGAGTTCAGAAATGTTTGATTTGTCTTACAAACTTTCATCCCATATTTCGACCCCTTCAACCTTTTTTCGCGAATTTTTGTTAGGTCTAATCTGTCTCTGTGAAAAATGTCTTCAAAATCGGTTGTACCTTTTTTTTACGAGGGGAATGCGTTTACGCACCGTCCAAGCCCCCGTAGGGGCAAGGGTGTGTGGGACTCCGCAGCGAGCGACTACCCACTAAGCCCCTCGATATGCTCTCTTTGGCGCCTGGCGCAGCCACACCCAAAGGACGCGCCGCTGCCGAACGAGATCATGGGCACCTTTCCGTACGCAACCATAACCTCGTCGGCGGCACCTGCCCACCAATGGCGGGCAGCTCACGCCCTCTCTAAGGTGGAGGTGGAGAGGAGTTCCCCGGGGCATCCTCGGGGGGGGGGGGGGGGGGTTACTGTCTTAATTTTTGTCTATGGTTTTATTCCACGCGGCTCGACGCTCAGTGCTCCACACACGAGCCGAAGCTCAGCGGAGTAAAACACCATGGCACCAAAGCGACCCACTGCAAAAAGCGGCCACGGTGTCCACACAAGGTGGCCCAAGATGGTGGTCGAGTAGTACTCGGCCATCCCACGCCCCTCTTATGGGGGCCGCACAAGTGTGCCGAAGCCACACGGTGATCGGATCAGCCTCAGTCCTTGGATAAACGACACGCCGAAGCTCAACAAGGACCTGCACCAAACCTACCAAAGGAGAAACGGCATAAGGCGCAACGCGTCATGACCCGCGAGCCCGGGGACCCGGGCGACACACAACCCCAAGAGAGGTGTCGCCCCACATGAAGTGGCCCACCGCC
This sequence comes from Schoenobius gigantellus, assembly GCA_963935595.1. Lineage (NCBI taxonomy): Eukaryota > Metazoa > Arthropoda > Insecta > Lepidoptera > Crambidae > Schoenobius > Schoenobius gigantellus. The sequence goes on from OZ012543.1 coordinate 35,791,402, forward strand.
GGGACAACCCCGGCCACACCACGCCCCCCTCCACGGGGACAACTGTCAGACTCTTAGCCCGCGGCAGAAATTCGGGACATCACTGTTAATAACGGTCATATGTCGCGACGTATCGGGACGAATGGCAACCCTACATTAGTACTAAAACTTATATATTACAATAGTACATTACTGCAGAGGCCGGGAAGTTAGGGATTGCCGGACAAATAGAGCTTTCAAGGCCGAGCGTCAACGAGTTTCCTTTTTTTGTTTCAACGTACTAAATTTGCTCAATCATCACATCTTGTTCTCATTACTTCTCGATAAAGTTAAAAATCGATCGATCTATCTATCTATCTATCTTCTATCTATACTATATAAAGCTGGATTACCACTGACTGACTTTTACGTCTAGCAATCACAAGCATTTTAAACAAAACCAGGTTTCGCTAGGAATGCAAGTATTACTGAGTGTGAAATACTTGCTAGTATTGTATTACTGGCAACGACCTACAAGTAAATCCCTGTTTTTTTTAAATGGCATGAGAGAGCCCCTATGACTATAAAGAATACCTCTACTATTTGGGAGATTTAATCATTTTCCGGGTCAAAAAATAAAAACAAGTATTAAGGATTTATTGTGATGATGCGGTCCACATCAGCGATGATGTCACGTGCTCAAGACAAGTTTGGACCTTGCCCCTTACCACTTTCTCTCAATAACAGAGTATTGATACATAATGGTTGCGTCACCTATGTTCTTTGTCCACGCCATGGCTTTTGCCTTTGTCTGACAGGAGAATAATTGAACATAAGCAAATTGAATTCGTTAAGGTTGTAAACGTTGACTGTGTTAACTCTGTTACTATCATATTGGTATACATAGACATGTGAGTGCATATATGGGAACACGTATAAAAAGATATACAAAACCGAACCACCTTTGAGTTTTAAGCCGTACCTCATAAGAAAAACCCACTTCATTGTCTGTCTTTCCGCCAAGACCCTTTTTTTCAGGAACGCGTAAATATAACAAACTGAAATGTATATCGAATATTTGAGACTATGGTTTTTTTCATATGTGAAATAATCAAAGTTCTTAGTCAAAGCGATCAAGCGATATGACCATTTAAGTCTCATATTTTGCGTTTTCATAGGGAAAAAAACCTATTCCGTTGACCTAGAATCATGAAATTTGGTTAAAATACTATTTTAGATGAACATTTTAATGGTAATTTGTTGAACCATTGTATTGAATTTTATTTGACATTGATCTTATTGAATTTATATTAGTGCAGTCAGCATCTTATCGAGCTTTACATTTGCATTACGAAAGCCATCGCTATTACGAGCGCTATAAGAGCGGTCGCAAGGTCAAAATGTCCAGTCTGACGTGTTGTTGTGTGTACATATTTTGATAATTAAAATCAAAATTAATGATTGGCATCGTGACAAAAATAACTGTGATAACTAAATTTTTGCATACTGTAATACAGGATAATATGTTAAAGATTCAACAATTTTATGAACCAGCTATTTGTTTCCATATTTTGTGCAGCAAAGTGATTATTTATTTATTTATTTATTACAACTGCAACTATTATTTCATCACCTACACTATAATTTCGGTGCAATTAGCGTTAACACAAACTACGTAAGTATTTGACAACTACACCATTAACTATATACCTAGAGCCGCCTTGACCTTACTGTTTAAACAAACGGTAATTAAATTTTGGGAGATTGCGAGCGAGACCTCGCGATCGTGCCATTTGCAAGACGTCTAAAGGAACGGAAAATTCTCACAGCCCCACAGCGTTCAGTACATCACATGACTTTTCTTGCTCACTGTGCGAGAAAGTGAAAGTGTGGGGCCGCACAATCGAATAAATATTATGCCAGCTTACATAACGCGACCTACACAGTTTTGAGTTGAACGATAACATTCCGTGTTTACGTTTAGTATACCTATATGTGGAGATGAAATGATAATTTTGATGTCTTACACATATATTTGCTTCTCAACACAACAAAACGGAGTTATTGACAAAACTCAGTTAATAAACTAATATATGCAGAAAGTTACTAGTTTGTCCGTGTTAAAGGTTGAAACGAAATAATGAGCATTTACTAATGATTCCCACAGTGTCTTCCACCTCTTCAATTGCGTACTTGATAAATTATTGGCGGACCCTCGCCGGCACCAAAATTGGCCCATTTTTGTTCGTCACATAGCACGTAGGTACTTTACAAATTTTTCAAAAATTAACAATTATAATTATTTAAGTGTGCATGAATATCCCGATCCGAAACTTAACAATAGTAAACATATAGACAATCTCGAATGGACTGTTATTGATAAAAACTAAAACTCCATCTCTACATACTAACTAATAATATATGCGATCTCTACATACTAACAGTATGTATTTGCAAGTGATACTTCTTTAATATTTAAGGTTGACAGATGAAATGAATATACTGACGTTGCAAATAGTCTATCAGCTCGTATATAAATAAAAATCAATGTATTACTATGTTTGTTTGTCCTCTATGCATTCCGAAACCATTCATCAGATTGTAATGAAAATTTGGTAGGGTGTTATGGGGACACCCGTGAGGGTTCCTAGCAAAAAAAACAAAAAAGGCATTTACGTGGCACTGCAACGCATGCCGGGTACAGCTAGTTATTTATAAATTACTAGCTCTACCCAGAGATTTTATAAGGCTTATAAGGTTTGATTCAGGTTCAGAAAAAAACTGTATGGTGGTATCAGTGAGGATTGGCAAGTTAGCGACAGACAGCACATGGGATGTAGATGCAGTTGATGGTGCAGCGGTGCTATCATGGATGAGATTCTGCGAAATTAAATATGTGATTTTTTAAAACACCAATATGTTACTTTATCTTGTAATGGGGCCCATAGTCCAAACATAACGGATTTTTTTTATATTTCAAATTTTTAAGTATAATTAATTGAGAATTTTCTCCGCTAAAAGCCAGTAAATTAGAATGATATTTTTTAAGTTATCTCTTAGTAACTCTTTTCGAAGCATCGATGGCGTAGTGCGTAAGGCTGTCGCCTTCCAATCGGGAGGTAGCGGTTCAAACCCCGTCACGTACCAATGTATTTTCAAATTTTGAATTCATATGTACGTTTATTCAAAGCTTTTACGGTGAAGGAAAACATCGTGAGGAAACCTGCACACACCTGTGAAGAAAGAATTTCTTTACAGTTTGTGTGTGAAATCGACCAACCCGCACTTGGCCAGTGTGGTCGACTAAGACCTAATCGCCCTAGTTTAGGGTAGGCTCGAGCCCCTCGGTGGGGACGTATATGAGCTGTTGATGATGATGATGATGATGAACTCTTTTCTATTAATAACTAATAGATCTAGGTAGTGACTTGAGATAAAAATACAAACTACAAGGTAGTAAAAGGTATAACTTAAATACCTACTTATTGTATTTTAAAAAACTCTAAATTGTTAGTAACGGGTTTTGTTAGATTTTATTCTGATAGCCTTTGAAGATTGGGGTCGGTTAGGCTAATATTTTTTATCCGTGGTATGAACCACCTTATCAAATGACTTTTGAATGATTGAAGAACACTGAATGGTCAAATGAATTAAAAAAATATAAAGCACACTAAAATTAAGATTTACTTACAGTCCCAAATGATGTTATACAGAATTTTTATCCAAGATTTCTTGTATTATAATAAACATTCAAAAGATAAGAAGAAAAACTTTATACGACTTTATATGCTCCGTCATCGTTACCGCTTTGTACACTCGTTCTACAACCTGCAGCCATGTTCACACAATGTGTTGTAATCATGAGAACTAGGATATCGAGAATCAATGACGATCATTAGCCCGTCACTGGTGACCTATATGTATGGGAGACCGGGCGTTTTTTAAATTCGATTAACTGTTTCATGTTTTATGCATCACACGATCTGAACATTTTGGTTTGATGCTTTTTGGTGATTGGATCTCACTTTTTGTTTATTTCATACATTTTTTTGTATCAACGATTAACAAGAGTAAAACATTTGTAAAAATGTGTGATTTTTGCATGTTGTCTTTTTACATACTACAGGGAGGGTCTTGACTCTTGACCTTCATCTCACCTCATGCTAAGTGACGATAAGGCCGAGGGTGGAAGCGAGCTTCACCTGGACACCTCAACAACTTGCTAAATGTTAAAAAGTTATGCATAAAATGGTAATATAATGTTTAGATAAAATATTTTTAATATAATAAGGATCAGTACAACTATTACAAACTTGTTCAAATTAGTATTCACATTATTCTCTATGACAAACTAATAGTATGTGTTTTTGAATTATCGAAATCGGCCAATTAGTCACCGAGATATTGAATTTTAAACCTAGACCCGTGCGGGCGGTTAAAGCCGTGTGCCGAGAATACGCGTGACGTCACAGGCTCCATGCCGTGCGTGCTTCTTGTACGTTCACGCCTCAGTCCGCTATATAGGCAACGGTGTGAGTTAAGAGGTAAGGCGTGCACCATAAATACCTATTTGAAATTCACGGCCCTCTGTATATATTTACTTTGTGTACTTAATAAAGAGGACAGGCTGTCTACATCGGGCGGAAACAGGCTTACTCGTACATAGACGCGGGCATACAGCGATCTAGGTGCAGTTAGGAATGAAGGATTCAAGCCCGTTTGTGATAGCGCACGATTCACATATCGATACATAACTCTCTGTCTCACGCTGCCAAGCTATTTGAGCCATTGCTGCTGAAGAAGATCCACCTCGCGGCCGTAATGAAGCTGAATAACCACACCGTCGGGATTTTGTGGCCTCCCGGTCTCCTCTACAAGCTGGCCGTCACCAGCATGTCGCCCGCTCATATGAGACTGCTGACGCTATTTCGGAGCTTCGTTCTCTTGGTCAAGGAGGCCACCTTCCAGCCACGCCCCATACTCGCAGGTATACCCCAAGACAGGTGCCTGTCGCCGTGCCTCTACGCATCCTACATCGAAGACATCTTCACCCTCCAAGACCAGCTCCAGGAGGAGCAGCAGGACTTATTGTTGGCCCTGCTCGCCGTCGAAAGCGCCATCTTCCGCTTCGTCGCGGATGGTGAGCCTCGCAATCAGGCTAAGATGGCCCGTGTCATCCAGCGCCCGTTACTGACATCCTGGCTTCCGCTGCGTATGAAACTGTCATGTTCGTTTGCGAACGGTGAACCCGCTAGGACAACGTATACGTATAATACACGGTGAGTAAGCCTCGGGTGTTACGAAAACCTTAGCACTACTTCGAAGTACTCGTCGATATCAACAACTAAGGTCGGCCTTCTGCATCTACTTGTGGTTGAGCCGTGGATCGATTCACCCCTCTATTGTGTATATGCAGATGATGGATTGATCTATCGTTTATACATCCATTTTACATCCAAAGCTGCTGCTCAAGTGCTCATATTATAATCAATATCGCCAAAATAATATACTAAAATAATAATATACCTACCCACCACAGAACACATAAGTTAGAAAAGCCTTGTTGTTAAACCTTTAACTACAACTACCAATGTAGTTATTTGGTGTTATTATTATTACATTTTTATCAAAAAGTATCTTAAATTTAAGTTTTTACAATTCATACAAGCTACCGGTGCTTATTATTTTATGTTAATATTATTATTACATTAATACTTTTCCCAAAAATAGTAATAATATTTTAATAGAACTGTTAAAGTTATTCAAAACGATAAAAATATAACTGCGGAATATTTAGTGATAAAGAGCTGAATGAAAAACTCGTGTATTTTTAATCATCATGTGGATTGTATGTTACACATATAATTTTTTTCCGTACGTTTACATTTACATGTTGTATATGTATATTGTATACCTTTTTAGCCTTTTCTGTGTTCTGTGATAGTTAAGATCTAGTTTAGTACGTACGTAGATAGACACATGACAACCCACTAGATTTTACAAGTTGCTTAACATCTCTCTTCTCTTTGTCACGGAACATCACTTTTTCCAAAGTTTCTCTGGCTTTTTCATGGACGTATTGCTATATTTAGGTACTATGCAATATTAAGACATAGTTGATTGTCATAATAACAAACATCAATCGGACGCCAAATAAGTAAAAAACAACAATTACCAAGCGTAGGCACGGGCGCACAGTATCGCGACAACGGCCCGCTGGCGGTCACGGGGCCTGTGACGTCACGCTCTCTTGCCGCGACTTTTAACCGAGTGGCGCATTCATTTAATCGCTACTCACTCATTTTTGGTCGTATAAAAAAACTAATTATACCAATGCTCAGGATTTTTTACGGACTATAATTCTACATTCAAAACTAAAAACCGCGTTGATCCTCATTATAAGTCAAACAAACCAGTTATGCTTGTTAAATATCTTCGTTTTATTGTCAAGGAACATATGAGTACATACCGGATATTAGTGACGGTGTCCCATTTCTTTTACCAGTGAGTTCAGACTAATGTAAATATTTTTTTACCGATGTTTATTTTTCCCGGAACAGCTTTAAAAGCGAAAAAAAAACAGTTGTCATTTTTAATTTTTATTCATGTTACGCAATGTATGGCGCGCCGACATCATTTTTACAAGCTTTTATTTAGCTTGCCATGTTCTTCGTATGTAACTATTTTTTTCAAATCTTGCTAACCATTTTTAAACAACTTCCTGATATTCGATTGACTTGAAATTTTGTATATGCGTTTGATTCACGTGACAATACATTATAATGTTCAGCATGACTTGATGGTGCACCCAGGATCGGCTCCCAACGAAAGAACTCCTCAATAGTTAACAGTACGGACTTGAAAATTTTTTACACGTGGCTACAGTTCTAATGGCAATGCAGTATTATAATCGAAATGACCTGATGATACACCCAGGATCGACTCTCAATGACGTAACTCCTCAATAGTTAACAATACGGACTCACCGCAAACATACCCTTAAATATAAACCAAAAAAAAGTCTGAAGAGAGACTAAAAAGTAAAAAATAAATTAAAAGTAAAAAACTTTAAAAAAAAACAAGCTTTTATTTAAATGCCCTAAAAAGAATAAAATAAATTTTTCGTTTAAAACTTTTACTATCAACTTATAATGTTATTACACAATATATCTGATAAAAAAAGCTTGTTACGAGTTTTACCTAGATAAACAAATACTTACGACTAGGTCCTTAAATCTCGCGACAAGCTTTCTTATCAGATATATTGTGTAATAACATTATAAGTTGATAGTAAAAGTTTTAAACGAAAAATTTATTTTATTCTTTTAGGGCATTTAAATAAAAGCTTGTTTTTTTAAAAAAGTTTTTTACTTTTAATTTATTGTTCCGCTCACACCGGTGCGTTGACGTTCGATGACCCAAACAGCTGCTTCCGCGCGCAGTATGATGGAAATGTTATACAATTTACATTGCGAAGTTTATTTTTTGGGTATTAATTATGGTTTTTTGACAGAATATGATTTGTAAACGTAAACTATGTTTTATTACACCAGAAAATTTAGAAAAAAATATAAAAAATCGGAAAATTAATGAATTTTCCGGGAGAAAATTTCAGTGATTTTCAAATTAGGATCATTGTCTGAACTCACTGTTAAAAGAAGTGGGTCACCGTCCTTATACCCTGTATAAATAAATGTCAAAGGACATACTTACATAAAAAAATTAATTAACAGTTATTGAAATAATTTTAAAAATCAACCGCGTGATATCAGCGTCACCAACAATGTTAGGCGATTGGAACCGCACGCTAATTTTGCCATAGTCGCTCCACAAAGAAAATGCATGAAAATGACATTAGAATGTGATAACCTTATGCTATTTTTTATGCAGTTAATGTTATCTCCATGTATTTTTTGCAGAACGACTGTGGAAAACTAAGCGTGTGGCTTTTGTCTAGGCCCACAGTAGTGGCGAGCTATTTTAGGCGATAAAAAGTCGCGTAGGCCCTGGAATCAGAGATTATTTTCATTATTTTTTCTTTAACGTTAGGAAGACCTGTTTTGTGATGAATTTAATAGCAAGACTAGATAATAAACATAATATATAGGTACCTGTTGACTATTTATAAGTAATAATTTGCCTCGATATGCTTGATATAACACCATCCAAATCCTGTAAAAATGAGATTTTCGAATTGGTCCTAATTATCTTTCCCATTTTAACATCTATTGTCTTCGTTTACAAAAGATTTCAGTGAATATTACAGTAAAATCGCCTTACATTTTTCAACTCTGTATTAAATGTGATGCAAAAATTTTAAAAACTGAGAGATAAATAAATACATTCTAATATAAAACGCACAAAAAACAGTTTTTGCTATCGACCTCAAAAATGCCAAAAATTGTGTCATTCTATACATGTAATTGAATCAATGGGATCAAAAATTAAGTTTCAAATTCATTCATATTAAAGTTTGAAAACATTTTACTTACCTTAAGGAACACTTCCAAAATTATTGATTGTTTGTTTTTTATTTTGCCTTATATGAAAGTACTATTTTCCACATAAGATATAGTAAAATAAATTGTTACTAAGCTGTGCCCGCGAACTACGTTTCGCTATAATAATTGTATAAAAAAATTCTGAACAGTGGCCACCCTTATTACCTAGGGGTATAAAAAATAAAATTGGACCTATTCTCAGACCTACCAAATATACACAAAGAAATCAAAAAAATTGGTCTAGCCATTTCGAAGGATTTCGACAACAAACTGAGTGACAGGAGATTTTATATATTAGATGTAAAACCAATTTCGAATCTTTATTACGACTTGGAGGCATAATAAAGTAATAAATATATATGGCATACTCGTAATAAATTCAAAATTTTACTACACAATATAATCAGAGCTTGTAAAATGGAGCAACGGATTATGTATTTAAATTAAAGCGGCCCGTTGAGAACAGGCTATAGACGTCAGACTTAGTTATTAAAGCATCTTTGATGAACATATAAGGTTACAGGTAGATTTATAAATTATTTCATATAAATATTTGATTGACCATTAATATTCTAATTACATTACGTAAGGAATACTCGTGAAAAACAGTGTTGGTGAATGAAAAATAAAAACACCAAAAAGTCATAAATAATATAAGAATCTTAATAAGAATACATACAGCATCACAGTTTTATATTGAAGTTGGTGCCAATTCTATTTATTGTTATTATATTTTTAAGACTTTCCAGGCGATCATTGCTTGGCACCGACTCCAATATAAAACTATGATGTTGTATGATAAACTATGATATTCTTTATAACTTTTTGGTGTATTTGAAATCGGTTTTATTATTTTATAAAGAAAAATATTTCAATCTTTTCAGTAAATTTAACACATGCGTATTAGATTTTGAGCCAAGGCAAACACCAGAGTAACTTAAAATAAAACGTCTTTCGCTCTAAACAGTACTGAATGAGTTATTCCAGAACTCCTAATCCACCAGAAACCTTCCATCATCAGCTCAGTAACATGATATGATTACTACCAGATTCAAATACCTGATATCTTCAGACAAACATGAAACACGTTGGGGGTGAATATGAAATTAAAGGGTTTCCCTCGACTTCTCTGGGATACCATAATCAGGTCATGACTTGGTGACAATGAGACTACCCGCGGAGTATAATCTATCGATCACAAAAAGAATTTTGAAAATCGACCCACAAATGGTGAAGTAATCGGCAAACAAACATTAAAAAATAGTTACAGTCGAACATAAAACCTCCTCCTTTTTCGAAGTCGGTTAAGAAACATTAATAATAATAATAATATCTTTCTTTCATATCACAAACAAACATACAACAAGACACGCAAAAAAGAAACATTATAGGAACTCTTTTTCATACAGAGTAGAGACATAATTTTTCGCGCCTTTTTTATCTTTGGGTATGTTTTTGTATATGTTTAAATTATAAACGGGATGTAAATCGTTATTTAATAATATTTGACATAATACTTTCTCACCCGACCTTGATGCATTTTCCGGAGAGATATCTTTAAAAAATGCACTGACTCATTGCCCAACATCGGAGGTATAGAAGGTTAAATTATGTATGTTGCGTCATATATTAATTAACTCAAACAAACTCCGGAATTCATAAAACCATCACAGACAGAATAAATGATAAGCCTATGATAAGTAGAGCTATTCTTCATTTCACGCGACTAAGTTGACGTCCGAACCAAAAAGTTTCGTCATAGGCAAGTATGCTCGCTTCGGAAGATTGATGAGCTTATTGTGAAGGTGACTGTCTACAAATATGCATACCTTAATGTGCTTTTGATTTATGCCGTACATGCTACTGAGGCTGGTTCCTCTGATCGCCTACCGACTTTTGTCTAGAACAACATAAGCGAAGTACATACATACACGTACATACATACGAGTACGAGTATAATTTAAGCACAGGTCTCTCCCTGAGTAATTCTTTTCTATACGGTAAAGTTAAAACTCATAGAAATATAATATAGATTGAAGTTATACTGAGTTATAAAGATTGCTATAAAATGAAGATATGTATATCAATAACCCATAATAACAGTTAATTTCTTATCAAAGTAAGGGAATTTACTATATCTGCAAACTCGTAGATTTTACCAATGCAACTGTGTGCATAATCCAGTAAACATTACTTTCATTTCTTCAACGTAATCCTTTGGAAAGTGTTCAAATAATATTCTTAAAACCCATCAAATATTTTTTGAAACATTTTTCGCAATCATAGTTTTATATGAACTTTTATATTCCGCATACAGTTTATCGGAAACTCCACAAATTTTTTATTGTCCAGAATTTTGTTTAACTGCTTTGTTTAAATTTCAACAATGGAGGTTCATAATATCACCTATTAACAGAGTTTCCTAAGAATAATGATTTGAGCATAATTAATAGCATAATTCGAATATAATATGCAAAATATAGTTGTGCGGTCCACTGCCAAAACAACTTTCAGGCTCCAAAAGTAGGCCTCCGGCGGAGGACCGTGTCAGTAGCGCACTATCATCGCGGACACGAGAATTGAATTTTGTCATCGAATACGCAATCGGCATCCGAGGAAGACATCGTCATCGCTGAACGTAACCGCGAAGTTTGATAACTTGGCAACTTTCTCTCGGCGGGCGGGAAGCCCAGCCTCTGCTTCACTCAGAAGTCTGAGATCGTTCGCGCGGACGGCACGCGCTCGCGTATCGGCTCAACCGGACGCGAAAACCGAAATATCCGTAACCGAGCGGTCGGACCGTGTCGGAAGCTAGTCGTGGTTCGTTGGTTTCAAATTTAATGTTCTATAAGTGATTGTTTGCAAGTGCCATCATGGGAGTCTCTGAGATGTGAGTTTGTGACGCTTCTAACGAACAATCTCCAGCTTTAGTTATTGTTTGCAGTAATGACATCATGGCTTTGGTGGGCTTCTGTTTGCGTCTTTGTATTTTGGCTGTAAATAAAAACCATGTGTCTACTTAATAATGATACAAAGTGATAAGTTTAACACTTATTCAAATCGCATTTGTTCGACGTGACAGCTAAATTCCTCTCGTCTTCCAAATCTAGGACAATGTCAGATGAAGTTGAAAGTTCAACTTATTTGTAATATGCTTTATAAAGCGTTGAGTTTTTTGGTAGCTTGTAATATTGAACTAATAAATGGAATTAATCTTAGGTATTCCTAAAAAATGTTTTGAACAAAGTAACCTGTTACTAGTATATACAGTTCTATGATTGCACAGGCTTGAAACACAAAGCGGCTCCTCTGTGTAACTAACCAAAGCTTGAGCCATGTTGTAACATGAGGACTGACGTAAATGTGAAAACGCAAATACAAATGAATAGAACAACAATAATGGCAAATAGACGAAAAATTAAGAAAGTTAACAAATTCCTTGGACCGTAAAGTTGTGCAAACTAAGTCTGTAACTCTCGTGGAAACATTAATAGTTAAAAGAAAAAAACTTCAACTTAATCACATTTATCATAGTTACAGCTTGAAATGGTGAGTCGAATTCGTCGTTTCCAGAATGTAAATTTTTTTTAACAACGTCTCTAATACAATATGACCTTTGAAGTATTTATCATAAGTTTTGCATAAGACATTTCGTTGCAGACTCGAGCATAATTTAATTATCAATAGTATGTTTTGAAGGTGTCTACAAGTAACAAAAAAGCTAAACTGCAAATAACGACTGGATATTTTTAAAGGAACGTGATTTCTCACTTATCAATAATATAGCAATGTAAACAACAAAAATATCGTTATCTTCTTAGACAAAATATATAAATAGAAGCATCTATAGTCTGTATTTTAAATCTAGAATCAGTAAGTTGTTTCCAAACTAAAAAATGATGAATCAACCAGCCAAAGTTGCCTCTCCACAATATATCAACAGACATCGTTTTTAATACAAACAGAAAATAAATTCGTATACTCATCGCGAAGATTCAGACTTGTAAACCGATATTCGATAAATAGATTTTGCATTTTACTTGTTGATACTTGAGATAACACAACATCATAGATAATCATATATTAAGCGCAAGAATTATACAACAGGTACCACAGCAAATATTGATGAATAGTCATAACTTGGCAATTCGTGTTCAAAAAAAGCTTAGGAAAGATACTCATACATCAATATACATATTCAAATTCGTTACGAGTATAAGGACGACTCGAGCCATAGAGAGGCTATTTACATATAAATACAATTTCAGCCGAAACATTAGAGCTGCCTAGTAAAAGCTTTGTTTTTAATTATGCAACTCATCTCTTTCAGCTGTAACTGAAACATCGGCTCGGCTAGTACTTCAAGCTTTCTTTTTTCATGGCCGTTGCTTCAGAACTATTCAGCTGATAGTTCAATTGCTTGCACACAAACTTATTAGCACCACCAAGGCGACAGGTCGTGTTAAAAACCAGCAGGCAAATAATAATAAAACATAATTTTGGGTCAAGTTCGTGTCAATTGTCACAATGAGCGGCTGTTGATCTTTGTCATAGAATAAAATCACACGTTACACACTATTATAAAAATCGAAAAATACTCGGGAAATCTTTAATTTAAAGCGAAAGCATCAGCGACTATGTACAAATTGTTTATTTTTTGTTTAATAATATTAATTGTGAAATCTAAAAAAATCAATTACACTACTAATAATAAATACTTTCAATTTGAAGTTGTATAACATACAAATCAAGATTTGTTTTTTACGGTTTTTATTGGGCGTAAGGCAACCTGCATACATCTGCGAAGAAATTCAAAGGTGTATGTGAAGTCGACCAATCCACACTGGGCCAGCGTGGTTGACTAGGGCCTAATCACCTTTACATGGGTAGGCTCGAGCCCCTCAGTGGGGACGTATATGAGCTGTGATGATGATTGGGCGAAAAGTTCACAAGTTTCAATTTTTAATTGTCACTACGACTCGTAATACATAATTCATTGTATCTAATACAAATCAACTATATACAAAGGTATAGTTTCCAAACCGTAAGAGAGCTAAAGGCGGGCAATTGATGTTGATGTGGTGCAATTCCACGGCATTTTTATTGTTCAATTGTTTTTTGTGCACGGTAACAAGTGAGATTTTGCGTAAGCCAGCCCTTTAACACCGTTTTGAAATACTGTGGAACTGTGGAATTTTCTGTGGAAAAAAAACTGATCACCGTGTTTATGAAATAGTTCTATTTCTTTCATATAATAAAATATGTACATATATTTGCATACCTACAAAATCCTATATAATACACAATAGTAGTGTCAATTGAGTACCTATATGGGCTGCAAAGAATACGGGTCACAAACAAAACCTCCAATAACTTAATAACTAAATAAATAAACCCTTAATTCGACAGAATTTTTTTTCACCAGTAGATCGCAATAGTAAATAAATTTAATAATTTTATTATAGATCTTTAAGAACAACATATTAACTTTAAAAAACTTCCCAACAATAACAAATCAAAAAGTTTTTAAAAGTATAAATTGGCACAGAATCACAAACATAAAATTGGTTGGTTATTAATTATACAAAATTTGGTTTTATTTTTTAACTTAACACCTAAAACACATATAACATTGATATTGAAGAAGAGAATCGAAAGTAAATTGTTAATTGTTTAAAAAAAGAAGTACGTTCCTAATCGCTCGGGGCTCACAAGACCTCAGGTACCTTCCTCAAGCACGTGCAGTTCACGTTAAGGCTAGCAAAACACCAAGGCGACAGGGGCGTATAAACTAAAAGAGGTATCTGAATCAATGAACCCCGTACAACTGTTAAAGACTCATTTCTAATTATTAACGTTAATACAAAGCTTAATGATCTTTTTAGATGTGATGTTGTTTCAAGTTTCTAGCTTGTAGCTCCTATTTAACATCCGAAGGGTTGAATTTCTTAAGCCATTCTTACTAAATGACAGGTATATAAACAAATATCTGATGCATGTTTCATATTTTATAACAAATTCTTACAACAATTTTTACAAAACAATAAAAAATTCTAAATCGTCCTCGTCTACGTCTTTTAACCCCTCTATCCGGGCTTAAAACTATTCGTGTGCTCTTGCTCTATCCATTTTTTTTTGTGTGATGAGTTAAATTTAATAAATTGTTGCAAATACAAATTTATGATTTAAATTTCATATAAGTAGTTCATTTTTCATATTTCAATAAAGCCCCTTTTTTCTCTAGGTAACATTCGTCATGAAACGCAACATGTGAAACTTCAAACACAAACTTTTTTAGCAACACTTGGCTGTCCATCTTTGCATGTTGCTCGGAAACAAACAACAAACCACGCGTCAGCTAGCGACGTTGCGCGCTGTTACTTAACGTTGCCGAACATGTTGAGCATCACGTGTTGCTCGTCAATATATACCAGGCATTGGCATTCATCAAATTAATCTAATACCAAATTATGACAGGTCGGATACAGAATACTTTATTGGTTTTGAATAGTATCATAATTCGTGGATATTAATCATGCATTTAATTCAATTATATTCCATTTGAATAAAGCCTTAGCTGCATTCATTCATACTGTATGTTAATACCGCCCATTATATGTGCTTAACTAAGAATAAAAACTCTTCCTTATGATGATCTTCAGTTAAAACGTCTATTTCCGCTTAAGAAATAAGTTAAAATCTATATAACAATTATATATATTTTTCATTCTTACCTATATTAATACTATAACCTTCAAGTCGATATATTCACGTTAATATGAATTACGTACTGATCATTAAACTCATTGCATTGATGATCCGCTCCCCGACGTCGTTATGGACAAAATAAGGAAAGCTTTTGGGTAGTTTTATAATAACAAAGCTCCAAAGGATAACAGCATAACTACTGAGCCGCTCAGCTTTTGATAAAACTTGAGATTCATGCTCTTAAAAATATTTCATTGAATACGTGTTTCATGGTTTATTGGATTTCACCCCCTTAGGGTGCAAAATAGGGGTTGAAAGTTTCTTTGAATAATATTTAAAATCTGCTCCAATTTCTTTGAAATTTATTATCCGGGCTTAAATAGGGTACAACATTATTTTTCCCACTGGAAAATATAAATTAATACGGGAAAACAACAATAACGCGGGCGAAGCCGCGAGTGGAAAGCTAGTACAAATATAAAGCTAGCGGAGCAGGCCGGGTTTCAAGAAGCCTACAGCACCGTGGGCCTTATACACACTCTTTCAGCAGATTATTGAAAAAACGGCAGAATATAACCAGCTTCCATGCTTAGCGTATGTGGACTACGAGAAAACCTTTTACACCATCTAAACCATTGATTCCCAAAGTGGTCCAGGTGGACCCCCAGGGGTCCACGGGAGACTCGAAGAGGATCTACGTTGGCGTGACAAAAAAGCGGGGGTTCACATTTCAACATAGTACAACGTGTCACTTTTTTTGAAAACTGTTAATTCGTAGTTGTATAAATCTTCACATTTTTTGTCGAGTTTTGGGAATATGGTAGAAATGTAACTGCAGTGGGTCCACCGAAACCAGCAAAACTTTTAAAAGAAGTCTATGAGAAAAATAATTGGGTACCTCTGATCTAGACCTGGTATTACCTCAATGTTCAGGGTAATACCCCACTGGCGTTAAGACCCGGCCCGTAGCTGACCGGGCTGTTCCGGGGCGGTCCGGAGAATTGGGGTTGCCCAAACCCCGGATCACTCTGACCTATGAACAAGACACACACACACACGCCTGCCGACTAGCCATCGGCAGGTACGGTGCACAACAGCATTCCACCTCGTTAAAAAAAAGGTTATGGTAGAGTCTATGCGATGTGAGATGTCTCATTGACTGCCGATACGTCAAGGTGTTGAAATGTCTGTGCAGAGCCGCAACGATGAACATTTAAGTACAAGAATAAAGAAAGAAACAATCCCACTGCGGTGAGAGGTAAGACAAGGTGACATTACTTCTCTAAAATGGTTTACCAACGCGCTTGAAAACATTTTCAAGATGCTGAATTGGAAAGGACTATGGCAAAAATATTAACGTACATCTTACATTTACGATTTGCTGATGACATTGTCCTCATAACGTCAACCGTTAATACAAAGGAAAATACCTATTTATTAAAAGAAACGTAAAAATTATACATGGAAATGTAACCACTTAACAGCATTGTGACGAAGATGTTAAGAATTCACAAGTCATGTCCTAAAAACAAAATGGGGAGCTCCAAAATACTAATATATCGTGCAAAGTCCGAATTCGAACTGAGAATCTTAAATTTGAATTTTTGTGACTCATTCATTGTTATACATGAATCGATTGACTCACACGAAAATACTACAAGACTACCAATGGTCATTATGTCGAAGTGACGTAACATCACCCTGACTCCAAGAGGAATGCAGGTCACACTCTGTATCCTGCGCACGCGTCGCTGTCAGTAGGTACATCACGCATGACGATCGATGCGATCTCTTGCGTAACCACCACTCAACTCTCCCAATGATATTTGCGTGACTTAAGCCTGATCGACTATGAACCAATAATTAAAACAAACATCAATTCATTACGCATAGAAAGTACTCAAACGGTAATTTAAAATATACCGAGCATAATTTAAACTTCAAATAATTATTTTTTTAATACCACTCCTAAAATACATTGAATTGGCGTATCAAGTAACTTATACAATATTTCCTTATTAAGTAACCAATGCGTTTCATTATTATTTAATGGTCAATAAATTTTAAATTATTTCATTACAAAAATGTTCGTATTTCATCCTTAACGTTCTGTTAAAAAACGATATAAAAATAATCACGAATAAGACCTATCCATGTAAGTCTAAAGGATATCAACTGGGTCTCGAAAGAATAGAGCCATTGATAGTTTAAATCACTACTATTAATAACAGAATTTAATAGAGGGAGACCCAATACCAAGTAGTTTGCGCAGGTAGCCCTCTAATAGCTGTGCCTGCTGTAAAGCAGCGTTGCTTGCATCGATGTTTCCGATTCTATAGGAAAGATAGACAGTAAATTACTTGACACTTGAGGTTAAATATCTGATGCCACAAGTTGGCAACGTGCTTTGTGGTTATTGTAAGGGTTGCAAATTTACAAATCTTACAAGAACCATATGCACATATAAACATTGGTGACCGTAATTATCAAGCTTACCATAAGTTGGATATTCAGGACATTAAAATAATATTCATAATTTTAATAAAGATAATTTAAACATCAAAGCCACGGAGTAAACGAATTGTACAGCGTAAAGCCTAAAAATGGCTTTAGTACTCATTACGCAATAAAAACTGTTCATATACGTATATGTACGACTGTGTTCCCGTAGAAGTTTGACTTTACGCAACCGGGCACTTCCACCCACCACTTTCGGCTTACATAAGGCATGTTTTCGATTTCATCCAGCCACCGTCGCGGATTCACTTTCGTTACCACGACATATCGGTTAGCGGTCGATAATACGATGTGCGATTGCGAACGAGTGCAATTCACTGTACCAAATTACTACGGCTTTACCCGATATAGTGTGGTAAAGAAAAACAAAATTAAGAGCTCTACAATTTTACATATTCACAAGGAAAAAAGTAAAATAAGGGAACCCTATTAAATGCAAATTTTGCTTCATTTCAAATAGAAAAAAGGGACAAGTGTGAGGTAAACTCGTGTGAAAAGAACGCATAAAACCATATTATTTAATAACTTCTAATGGGTTTTCGAAATTATACATAAATTTTAGGCTTAGTAGTTTCGAAAATAACCGGGGATTCCTTTTTCATAAGATGGCACCATTAGGATCTAATGAAAATAGGAAAAATATGTTTCACATATTCGTGTTCCATTATCGCGATTAAGGTTCGCGATTGCTGTCTGTTAATCTACAACCATTAGAATGTGTTCGCGATATGACGGATTGTATGGTCATACGTGTCGAGTCAGGACAATACGATTTTTCACATTTTTGCGATAATATAGACACAGCATTACAACAGGCCCTTTCATGTTACATGTTTGAATTTTTATTTCGCAATTTACCCACCAAAAGTGGGTTCCATTTTCTTAATTCATTAATTTACGTTACACGTAAAGGTAAGAGTTACAGACATTTTTATTTATATGTACCAAGTTTTAACTTTATCCATACGGTAGATTCTAAGCGAGTTGGCTGTGACAGACTATAAGACAGGCACGATTTAATGTTATGAGGTTTCTGTATTTTAATCAGACGTACACCACCTTTTTTTTCGCGGGGAAATGCGCAACCGCACCATACCCACCGTTGGCTAGACGGCGAGCGTGTGTCAGGCAGAGTGCCAGGCCTACCCACTAAAACCCCTCGGTGTTCTACCTGCCCTAATGGACGCGCTAGGTAAGGTCCACACTGCGACTCCACTACCCACGCGCCCGGGCAAGCCCGACACCCGGTCGGGCTCGCGCCAAGGGGGGATTGCCCGAGAACACCAGGGCAATCCCCAAACGGAGGGCCTTACGGCGACGTGCACGGGGCCAACCGTGCACGCAGGCCACACGGCAGGGTCATCGAACAGGCATTGCTTGAGCGAATGCCCGCCTTCTCCTGCCTATCCGTCTGCAGCGGATGGGAGCGGCCTAAGGATCTACCTCCCGCTCCCTCTCCGCAGCCTCCTTCTGCGAGACGACATCTTCGCAGAAGGAGGCGACAGCCCCTCATTCCGCTTCGCCGCGGAGCATGGCCACGACCATGCTCGGCAGCGAAAGGTCTCCGCCTCCTAGCGCAGCGTTTAATTCGCTGCGCTGGCGTCGCCAAGCCGGGCACACCAACAGGGTGTGCTCGGCAGTGTCGTCGGGAGCGTCGCAATGGTGACACAAATAATTTCTTAATCTCTTTAAACTAAAACTAGAAAGTTTTTTATTTATCACACATACACACACATAAGTATCATTAAGTCCACAAAACCCAGGCCAACTTCACCTGTACAAGGTGCACCAGTCGGCCAAGAAAAGAGGCTCTCCTACCAACCCACACTGGGCCAGCGGGGTGAGAAACGGTCCAAAACCACATTCTAGGAGGCGTTAGCCGCGCAATGAGCGCATTATAGCTAACATGATGAGGACGACTAAATTAGACAATAACTGTAGTCATGAGTACTACAGCTGTCTTTTTCTATGTAATAATGGTAACTTTAATATGAACATTATATTATTTGTCAAAAACAAAAACTAATTGACGAATTAAGATGATATTGTGCAATATCAAAGGAAGGAACTTATTACAGTCTAATTATATCACATTGCTTTGTAAAAAGGCGCGTGCGCTTACTTAACAAACTGCGTAACTGACCGTTACCGCACTTGATGTAATAGATAATGATATTTATGAACATTACATTACTCTCTCATGGCTATCGATTGATTTATTGGACTTAAAGGTCATTACAATAATGAGACTGTCTCTCTTCACTATCAAAGATTATGCTTTGAGCTTTACAAAACTAATACGCCGGGAAGTTAAAGTCCTTGTTTATTCGGTGTTTTTATTTTTCTTTTTAATTCGTCCGTGCGGTGACAGATTTAAGGCGTTACATTCCCGTTTTCAAGCTGTGTTGCCTCAAATATAAAACATACAGTTTTCAAATTCATATATGATATTGTTGAACATATTATCTAAACATTTTAAAAGACAGAAACATGAATTATAATATTTCACTCGATAGAAAAAATCCAATCACTCTGTTCAATATTTTAAAACAGCTCGGAATCTGAAAATACAATAATAAATGACATAAAAGTATTACCAATAGATATGCATTTTTATTGTCTGGAAAATTGCAAAAAACCTATTTTATTTTGTACCCCAGTTTTCTAAAAATCGATTATAACGTGTAAAAAGTAACGTTTTCGTTCGTTCACAGCACGTAATCGACATTAGAAGCTATGCAATTATCAACTATATTTTCTTGCAATAAGAGTAGATTTAATTTTTAACGCAAAAAGTAATTAAATTGGTCACTTTTTCGCGGAGAAAACAGGGGAATACGAAACATATGATATTGTGGACTTTTCATAGGTATTTTCGGTCCCAGCTGCAGTTGTCCCTATCGCGCTCAGTTCAGTTGTTCGGACATACAGCGCGACAGTAATACATTTTACACCTATAATACCTATTTTTGAATTCTTAAAACATTTGTCACTATTGACTTATAAAAAAATTATCCTACGAAAAGCGTATAAAATTGACAAAAGCAATTTTATTAAAAGCTACTATCACACGATAACAACATTAAGATAAGCGGAATGATGGCCAATTTCACCAACCTTAGCTTAGGATCTCAGGTGGCATGCTGTCGTATTCTTAAAGACAATTTTTTTACAAAAAATAAAACCGACTTCAATAACACCAAAAACTCATAAATAAAATAAGAATAAATACATCATAGTTTTATATCATAGTTTCCATCTTTAATTTAACTAATAATTTTTTTTACAAAAAATAAAAACCGACTCCAAAAACACTGAAAAGTTAAAAAATAATGTAAGAATAGGTACAGACAACACGCTTCTATATTGAATTTTTAACTTTTCAGTGTTTTAAAAGTCGGTTTTTATTTTTTGTAAAATATTTTTTAATTTATCTTTTTAGTGAATTTAATATCACCTCACCTTCCTGACCTGACCTTGGACTTGAATTTAATACCAGCTCACCAGCTGGTATTAAATTCAGGTCGAAGGTCAGGACAGGTCCTGACCTGTCCTGACCTTGTCAAAGTCCAAAAGTTAAGGATCCTTCCACCATCAGCTCGGTTCATAACTACCAGACGCAAATAGGTACATGAATAACTTCGGAAAAAAGATGAAACACGTTCGACGTACCTATAAAATTTAAGGTTTTTCCTCGAATTTTATTGGATTCCATCATCGAACCCTGACTTTGGTGGCCTTGGAACTACTCCAGGAGTATATTCTATCGAACACAACAAGAATTTTGGAAATCGATCCACAATTGGCGGCGTAATCGCGTAACATACACACAAAACACGTTGGACACACCTAAAAATTTTAGGTTTTTCCTCGATTTTTATGAGATCCCCTCATCAGACCCTGACTTCGGTAACCTTGGGACCACCCCAGGAGTATACTCTATCAAATACAAAAAGAATTTTGGAAATCGGTTCACAATTGGTGGCGTAATCGCGTAACATACACACAAAAAAACACGCATCGAATTGAGAACCCCCTCCTTTTTTGAAGTCGGTTAATTAATACATGCGTATCAGAAGTTGAGCCAAGGCAAACACCAGAATAACTTAAAATAAAACGTCTTTCGCTCTAAACAGCTTTTAAAGAATTATTCCCGAACTCCTAATCTACCAGGAACCTTCCATCATCAGCTCACTAACATGGCATGATGACCACCAGAAGCAAACCTGAATATCTTCACCAAAAACATGAAACGATTTTCATGGGATGCCATCATCAGATCATGGCATGGTGACAATGGAACCACCTCGAGAGTGTACTCTTTCGATTACAAAAATAAATTTGAAAATCGGGCCACAAATGTCGGAGTTATGAGGTAACAAACATTAAAAAAATACAAACGACCTGATAACCTCCTCCTTTTTCGAAGTCGGTTAAAAAGTGACAGCATACTTCAATAAGAGTTTCCTAAGCCAACATTGGTGAAATTGGCCATTAGACCCCGGCAGTGAGACTGGGACGTAGGTATGGATTGGAGTGAAGTGTTTGCTTGAATATGAGTACCAAAATTAATGATTGTACAGTCAACACTACGTCAAGATTACCTACGTAATAATACGAAAACCGCCAATACTATTATGAACGAAAACTGGCGTGTCACCGTTGCCCCCTTTAGATTAACAAAGCTTTTTATTACATTCTTATTACACTCGAACAACGAGTTAAATGATTCATCGAAAGAGCCTGTACAGAAACCTGTCCTTAATTGTTGTTTTTTTTATTTCGCGAGCAACGCAATGACCCCTTTTGTCAATTAGTTTGACATTGAGATTAACCATAATTTAGAGCGCAGGATTTATAACATAATAAAAAAAGGAACACACACATGGGCAGCGATGATTTTTTTCCAAAAATATTCAGTCAAGAATCTATTGTCAAAGACATAAACTTATATAGTTTTATCTACACCTATATTATAAAAAGAGCGTCGGTGGCGCTGTGGACTCGGCACTTGCCTTCCAATCGGGGGGTCGGGGTTCGAGACCCGCCATGTACCAATATGTTTTTCGTTTCGAATTTCATATGTACATTTGTCTGACGCTCCTACGGTGAAGGAAAACATCGTGAGGCAACCTGCATACATCTGCAAAGAAATTCAATGATGTATGTGAAGTCGACCAATCCGCACTGGGCCAGCGTGGTTGACTAAGGCCTAATCACCCTAACATAGGGTAGGCTCGAACCCCTCGGTGGGGGACGTATATGAGCTGTGATGATGATATTATAAAGCTGAAGAGTTTGTTTGATTGAACGCGCTAATCTCTGGAACTACTGGTCTGAATTGAACAATTATTTTTGTGTAGGACAGTCCATTTATCGAGGAAGAATTTAGGCTATGTTATATCACGCCACGGCTAATAGGAGAGGAGAATCAACAAACCCTCCACCACCCATGGCCCTACTCAACTAATCCTGGTTATACGGCCCGAATTATCGGGAGATGCGCGCGGAACCTGCGAATCGCACTTCTAGCCGCGCGCACTTCTTGACTCCCTCCAAATTATTTATTCCTTTCTACCTTCCTTTGTCCCTGTGTCCGTCCCCCTGTTAGGGTCGGACAAACACACGGTATGCCTTCGGTGTCCGCCGCAAGGTCGCCGTGTGCCCACTGTTGTGGTACCGCCAGCTTCGTCTACCTAATGTCTTCTCTTCTTTCTTCGGGCGGTTGCCCTCTTCCTTCTTCACCTCTCTAGCCCACTCCTGATCTTATGCCACCGATGCGCGAAGTCCCGTAGCCTCAGAAAATTCGCCTCCGTCCCCACGAGATCATGGTAGTAGACCGGGCCAACCTCAAGCGCCTTCACCTTATCTAGTAAATCCCTACGCGCTTCACTATATAATGAGCACTCCCACAGTGCGTGGTGCAGGTCTTCGACCTCGCACTCACCGCAGTAGCACCTACTGCTGTCCACCAACTTCATATTGAAGAGCCTACCATTAAAACAGCCATGCCCCGATAGCAGCTGTGAAACTTCGTAGTCCGGTTCGACCCAGGTAAACCTGAGCCGGTCCGCCACGTTCGGGAAGAAACGATAAGTCTCCCTCCCCTTGTCTAATGTGTCCCAGCGTTCCTGCCATGTGGCAAGCACAAACTCTGATGTTCTCAGTTTCACCATGCGCATCTCCTCCTTGGTACTCCCGAACTCGCGCGCCCTACCTAGTCTGCCCGCCCGGATTACCTCGATGTCGGCCGGTAAAACACCGGCCAACACCGGTAAGGCGGCAGAGCTGGTCGAGCGATACGCCGACCGATACGAGGAGAGGAGAATCAATAAAAAATGTTGATAAAATGGGAAAAATATATAAGATATAACTAAGAACGCGTTGAAGTCTTTTATAAGGCAAAACGTAGTTCGCGGCCACAGCTAGTAATTTTATTATAGATCTGTCTTTGACTAAAATTAATAAATATATAAACTCAAATACAATTTAATTACCACTATAGTGATTTCCAAATAAATAGGATTAACTTATATTAAAAGTTATTTAAAGTTAATCACACGCCTCTTAAACTGGACGTGTACTCATATACGTATCATGTATCCATATTATGAAAATCATATTGAATCAAAATCATGAACCCATACCCAATGGCCATTTCATCGCCATCGTCACTGATTACGTAATCAGCTCCCCGTCCACATGAACACGCTCGTCTGGAATCTTTTGTTTTACATAAACAAGTGACTTAAATTATAGATTACGTATAATATAGAACTTATTACTTTACTATAGCAAAGCAACATATCAATGAATTGTATATAAAATAATAAATATTGACTTTATAGGTTTTTTAAGGATCCTGAATTAAGGTCATAATTAAGCCATAGTAACCATATTTACAAATTTTCTTTCGATGTTCAAAACATAAGCTACGACAGGAAGTATCAGATATAATCCCATATTTTAAAGTACATAATACATATTAATCCTAACTGTACATTAGCGCCAGTGAATACTTACGAGCCGAAACCACTCAAGCCGAAACAAAAATCCTGTAATAACATTAGAGTGCAGTGTTGCGTATCCTTGGAACACCCTACTTAAATTGTTATTTAAACATATTAATTAAAATGCGCTTGTCAAAAATGTTTTTGTATTGTCCCGTCTTTCTGTTTTGTTGTACTGTCTCAACATTAATACCAAATATACAATACTTTCAACATTTTTCAAATAATAATATGATCAGATATAATCAAAGTCTAAAAAAGATGCAATTTTTCATTGATTTTTTTTTTAAATAGATAGGAAATTAAGCCCCTTTCCTATCTATTTTTTGTCATGAATTCGTAAATTTTTTGTTAGTACCGTTATTATTCTAAGGTTAGTACATTATCCGGTAAAAGACAAAGGGTTGCAAGCAATAGTTGTTTGCTCGACCTTTTGTAATAAAACGTCCTTTGACTGAAAAAGAAACCTATAAATATATCTAATTAAAATTTGGTCCGAAAATTTGTAAAACGTACACATCATTCTTTCATTTCATTGCGACACGATAACAAGACAAAACGCGGCGTTGAGTACGAGTACAATAAAGTTTTACGTAACCAGACCCTTGGCAACCCCAGTTACATCACGTATGCGTTTGCTATTAACAAAGTCGTGTCTCGCCTCTAAAGGTCGCTACCAAGTCACACATGTTAGGAAGTAATTATAGGCCAATCAACCTCTCTGAAACTATTATCGGCACTTTAATTACAAGTGGAATGAGACCCAATAAAAACTTTAGAACAAAAGACGGAACTTGTTCGAGGCTGTGCGCTTTCTGATGTGTGAGATTCTTAGAAGTTGGGCAGTTGTAGCGTTTAACTTTATTAACCCGATGTGTGGAATGTACATGCTAGTTCTACACTTTATCATTCAGAAAACCAAGTGAAGATCTTTGCTGTCTTTCTTTTATTTAAGAGTATAATCGTCGGGTTGATGGTGCGGACGTGAGTTTACGATGACTGACTAGCATAAGTATCACACATGGCGTAGGCATTCTTTGCCACCCTATGAGCATAACAATAAAAATAAAAAGCTATGAGATAGACTCGCTTTATATATTATTGATTCCTTATTACATATTTACTGTTTTCTGATTTTTCCCTTTACAAGTACTGTAAGATATTGCTTCTTGCACAATTTCATGACTTCAATCTAGGTCAACGGGAAGTACCCTATAGGTTTTGATTCCATTTTGAAATCGATTTTTCACAGTTGAACGAGACCAGGGGACAAGAGTAAGTGTTTGACATACATTTCTTTAGGAGGTAAAGATATCTGTTAAAACAAGATAGAAAAAGATTGATCTCAATTTGATCTCTGATCTCTGTTCCTGAGCAAAAGTCTTGACATACAGATGGACTGGACAGACAGTCAACAAAATGATGCTTTAAAGTTTATACAAGGTTATTTTTTAATTATAACAAAAAAACTGAACAACTTTCACTATGGCACCAACTTTGAAATCGCAAAAAAATCAGCTGTTCCATACATTTAGGTTCTGTGAATGTTGAACATTTGTATGGAACAGCTGATTTTTTTTTGCGATTTCGAAGTTGGTCCTATAGTTAAAGTTGTTCAGTTTGCTTGTCTGAACAAGCACACAACATTTTTGTCATAACTAAAAAATAAACTTGTATACTATAATTCCCCATAAAAAGGACAAGCATTTTTATGATTCTGAAATGGTCCATTAGCAAATTGGCCTCTGAATGATTCGTAAATTGAACACCAAACAGCCATTTATTCATACGACAGTAGTCCATGTGTCAAATGTCCTTTCCGTGATATTAATATGTTCATTAACATGAAGATTGCATGAATAATAATCATGTCAAATAATAATCGATAAGAGTTTAATGAACATACAGAAATGATTCTACCTTGGCTTTACTTAGATTCTGCAAGAATACATATATCAATGAGTAATCACATAAGGATCTAAAAACAAACAAGGAATATTAAACGATCGTGAACAACATAAGTTCTCGCCGTCATGTTATCAGATTGTTAAAGTCGAGTACAGTTTTCCTGGAATAAAACATAAAACAAGGAAGATCCGCCAAAGCTTCATCTTTATGACATTATATGGTTTACGAGTATTTCAACTTAAATATGCAACAAAAATATTTTCATATTCTCATTAAATCTGACGTGTCTAGTGTGAATGACCATTTGACATTTAATACGTGTTTTCAATGAAGCGAATAAGTGGAAACGCTTTAATAATATCTAATTGAAATATGCGGCTAATAAATTAATTTCACGAGATATATGACCGTTACACAATCTTATACATTGATAGGTTTTATAAAATTGTGATTTGTAGAGCCATTTACTTGGGCGTTAATTTTAATCTGTCATTTATTAAGTTTGAAAATAAAACTCGATTGATTTATTACACTACGGTTGAATGACCCGGGTCATCATAATTGCGATCAGAAATATTACATACCAATCATTATTATTTTTTATATAACTAAAAACAATGGTAAGTGGCTACAATGGTCTACAAAATGTGTGGTTTCTGTAGAATTTGCAAATCTGCACGAAGCACAGTGTATGATGCCAACTTGTGGCATAAAATAAAGTCACAGCGCACAATAATTCCACTATTCAGCCGTTTATGTCAACATCGCTGCTTTGGGGTAGAGAAAGGTAAGATAAAAGTACCCCTAGCCCACAGCAGACAACTCTAGCACTAAGTCTTCCTCTGGAACAATTAATTCCTTTAAAAGTTGCTTGATTTTGAATATAACATTTTAGTAACACCTTCTATTAAGCAATTTGCTTAGCTTAATGTTATGTCTACATTATCATACTTAAAATACAATAGTCTGCAAATATGCACATAAAACCCAAGCGACACGAATTCTTTACAATTGTCTAATGTCCGTGTGGTATTCAATTTAAATCCATTAATAGTATTGTATTCTGCATAATCATTGTTGACAGTTTGACTGAAAATGCTAACGATACGTCAGTTGTGCTGAAGTACCACACTATTAAAACGCACACGATCATTACAAACGTGAGAAAGTATTTGATTGAAATGGGCTCCATTATAGACGCTGTTTTTGCATTGTTATTCTTACGAAGTCAGATGGGAGAACAAAATTGAATTCATATGATTTATCGACAACTATTCTATGTATCTGACAGATTCCTTTGTTTTAGTATCCACTTTGACACATCCAAGGGAATGTAGAAACAAAAATAAGTATATCTAGTAAAATAAATATGCTGTAAGCTGAAATATATAAATAGAAAGCAATAAAAAAGAATATGAAAAGTCTTAAATGACCGACCACCTTTATTATTGTTTACTCTAATTATAGAAAAGAAATGAGAATGTTTAAACTCAAAATTCACCGATCGATTTGGTATCAAGCTTAAAATCGAGACATAAGGGCCACTTTCTGATGGTTAAAATATATTGTATTATGACATATACTTCTGAAGCAATTTTCTATGACTAACTTAACCATAAACGTGGTGTTATGACCAGAGGCATATCATTGTAACGTAAGTGTTAGGTACCATTCACAGCAAGCTACATTCAAAGTATTCGTCGAAAAACAATTCGCCCCATTGTCCTGACTGACCAATTCCGGTATTTTTTATTATTTATTTACTTCTGTCTATTGTGACCGACCCCTCATATTAAAGGTCTCCAATCAATCCCACAGCGGCAAAGGAGCCAATGACCTTTTTTGAAGACAGAACCTTCGTACGTGAGGTGGCAAACTGGAACTACCTAGAGCTAGGCTCCTAGAGCGAATGATACATAGCACTTACAGAGAATGTGAGTTGGTGTCTCGTCATCCTCACCACAAAATTTGCAAACGAGGGCATTGGCCAAGCCCATCCTGTGCAGATATTTCTTGAGTTTGCAGTGACCAAGTAAGGCTCTAGTAAGTGCTCTTAGTTAGCCTCCGCTTAGTTGGAGGTTTCCCATTGCAACTCCAGGCGAGCATATGTACATAAGTTAATGTCAATTGACAGAGGACGACTCAGTGCTAGAGTCATCTGCGCGGGTACCTCAATCTTATCTATTTCTGCCGCCAAGCACCTGTGCTTGCATTGCTGTTTTGTAGGATAAGACAGGCAGTGAAATTAATAGATACTGGGACTTCATATCTTATTTTACAAGTTGGCAACGGACATTAGACTCCTTGTAGGGGTTGTAATGTAAGTATATCAGGTACATGAGGTTGTTTGCCAAGTTTGTTGGAAAAAATAAAAAAATACTCCTGCCAGAAACAACATAATATATTATATCAAATACGTAAAAATGTTGTGTCACACTGTTTGTTTTCGAACTCCTCCGAAACGGCTAGACCGATTTTTATGATTTTTTGTGTATATTATTTGATCTGAGAATATGTCGTAAGCTATTTTTAATTAGTCCCTAGGTTAAGGGTTTTTTGGACAATTATTATGGCGAAACGTAGTTCGCGGGTACAGCTAGTAATGATATAATTTAATAAAATAATATAATGTTATTAAACTTCGATTATTGTGAAAGTCAACAGATTACAAGACAGATAAAATAAATAACAAGAAAGATTAAAAAAATTAAACCATTACAGTAAGACACCACTGTTTGTCGATCTTAATTTTGTTTATTTATCTTAATCTAAATATGTCTTTTATAGAATATTGTCGTTATTTGTAATAAGATTAATCATTGCTTCGAGTATGAGGAAATTGCTGTAAAGAATTTACTTTGTTCTAGCAATCATCAACAACTGGTAATTACATAAATTGCACACTCATTGCCTCCTTTAAAGAAAGGGCCTATAAGTATTGAATCGTTAGTTAATCTACTATACAAATAACTCTTAAAAATTAATAAATAAGAACCTACCTGTTTTATTAATCTTTCAACTTATATGTGTCTAAAAGTTTTTTTTTGTTAAACTCCATATGTCTTTCGTTTATTGAACAACCTTTAATGCAAGTGATAGTAGTACTACTAGTTTTACAATGCATGGTTAAATTGTGATAGTATTATTAAAATTACTATGACTTTAAAAAAAATTGAATACTTCCCTTACTTTAAATATAATACTTTTCATTATCTGCTAACCACGTAATAAAAACGATTACGTATGTGACATCATAAAATCACGTAATTTTTAAAAAACAGTATTCAATTTTATTTCCACTCACAGTATTGAAGAAACACCTAGTAACAAACAAGAATCCAAAAAGTTCAACGGGCTACCAATACTTGTTTTGCATTCGATTTTTTGTGGCTAAAAGAAACCTGTGCCATTTTTCAAAATCCACAACTCGAATAATTAATGTGTCTTCTGTTCAATCTAAAACGAAAGAATATAATTAAAATATCTATCGTTACATGACTGGTCCCGTTGATTTAATCAGGTAGTGGAGTGTATTGACTTCGTATTCCGCAAAAAGTGCGGCGCAGTGACAAGGTCACTGTTGCCAACGTGATTGCTGAAAATATCAAACCTTGGCTTTAACAAGTTTTACATTGCAATCACATGAAAATATGCCGAAATCGATCGGATTATTCATTTCATTACTGATTCCCATAAGTTCTATAAATAAGTTCTATAACTTCCATAAATGAGTACTAAGTATAATAAATTACTTAATTTTATATTTAATGCTATATTTATTTTTGATTTTCAGAGTAGTACTATAGTAAAAAAATATTTGCCGGTAGTTCTACCGGCCGAGGCGGTAGAAACACGGTTAAATGAATTTCCCGTCTTACTACCGGTAGTAAGACTTGATAGTAACAAGGGTAATAAATGATATTGTGGAAGTAACACGGACCCTCATATAAAAGAATTAAGCTTAGTATGGCACAATACTAAACTTTGAACACACTCATAAATTGGATCTAATTTTTTCAGTTTTTGATGCATAAAGCAGCTCCAAAAACGCGCGTGTGTTATTACGCAAGTAGTGCGGTTATACATCTGTAATTGCACTATTTGCGTTAAAGTGTTATTATTTAAAGCTAGAGGTAAATATATCAGCAAACTACATTGAGATATGGTAGGAATGTGGGTGGATACATTATCTATCGAAAAAAATCTATAGGGTAAAATTAAATTAAATCAGCAAAGAGTTGTCTTACAAACAGTAGATAAATATTTTTTTTTAGTAAATAAACTCCATTTCATCTAATATAATAAATAAACGTTTATTTTCATATCATAATTTAGTTTTGTCATAGACCAATCTACAAATTAACAATGAGTTGTGTTATTTAATTTTTAAAAATCAGTTTATTAGGTATTTTTCCTCACAAGTGTGTTGAAAAT
Source organism: Schoenobius gigantellus (assembly GCA_963935595.1). Taxonomy (NCBI): domain Eukaryota; kingdom Metazoa; phylum Arthropoda; class Insecta; order Lepidoptera; family Crambidae; genus Schoenobius; species Schoenobius gigantellus. The sequence continues at coordinate 35,822,438 of OZ012543.1, forward strand.
CGTCGTTTGATATACGTGCGTATATCGGTTATACACACTCGGCTCTATTACGCCTCGTGAGTTAATAACGCACTTATATCGTAATAAAATGTTCTATTATACTCGTAGCTCTTGCGCTAAATTCTTGTAACAATCTTACAGCATAATTTGCACTCGTCTTTTATGAATATCAACAATAACCCTACGCAGATACTTTTTTATTTACTAATTTTATATTTATTTCACAGTCAATGATTTTTTTATTACTAGTTACCCGGACGGACTTCGTTCTGTCAAAAGTTATTTACCTACTCTGTGATTTGTAACAGAAAAGTGTCGTTTTTACTATTTTCCAAGTATTTTTTGTGTTTTCTCTCCATAAGAACCGCCATTGTGCCTTATTACTATACTCTTTATTGTACACGAAAAAAAACATATAAATTTACAATATAGTCAGTAACAATAAAAGCAAATATATAAAGGTGGACTTATCCCAACATGAGATCTCTTCCAGCCTACTTATGGTGGTGTAACACATGTTTTTCGTGAGTAGCAAGACTAAGTTAAAATATTTATAAAAATGTACACATGCATCTAACATATATAAATAAATATATAGCTTCACAAATATTAGACATAACTAGTACATAGCATGAAAGAATGTCATGATGATACTTTAGTTTTGAAGTGTTTGGACAAGGTTTTTTTTAAACGAGTCAATTGTTAAGCTACTCGTACTTTGTACCTCGCTAGGAAGTTTATTCCTATTTGTGCAGCTCGAAACGTGAAAGATTTTACTGCAAATTGTGTATTACCTTGCGGTAACTCTAACATGTTAGTGACACAAGAGCTTTTAGAGTGAGACCAGGACAGAAACTATGAAGGAAATTTTTTGTTATGCAGGATTTTGTATAAAACAGTTAAGATATGCAATGGACGACGATATTTAATTGGTAGCCAATGAAACTGCGCCCTATACTCAGAGACATGGTAAAATTTTCGCAAACCAAAACACAAATCGAATAGCAAGATTTTGAAGCCTTTCTAGTTTTTTAACCTGTTCCTCGGTAAAGTCTAAATAACAGGTATCGACGTAATCCAGTATAGGAAGAAAGAATGATATGGCAAGCATGATTTTAGTTCTGAAAAGAAGGAAATATTGGAGCCGCTTAACATTGTAAACTGAGAAATGCATTTTTTTGCTTACTTCGGCTATTTGAGCCGACCATGGCAAATCACTGTCCATAATTAATCCTTGGTTTTTCAGTCTTAGAGTACTTCAAAGGTGTATTGTTGCAAATTATCTCGGGAGTTGAGTTCGAGTGGAAATTTTTCTTTAACCTACTGCTACCAACAATCATAGCTTGCGATTTTGAAGGATTCACAACTAAACCAAATGCACCAGCCCAACTGTTGATAGCCGCAAGATCTTTATTAAGATGCTGGATTGCAATTGTAGCATCTGAGAGCTGACAATATCTATAGACCTGTAGGTCATCAACCTTAAGAAAAATTTGAAAAAATAATTGCCTAATCGGTCCATACTGTCTCGAGTTTTGCGCTTAGCAACACATTTGGCGATCCATTTATATTTTTGAGATAGATAATATATATTATGAATCAGCAGAAGTAAAACAGAATACTTAGAGTGCGCATTCAGTGGTAACACCAACAACTCCAATTCGATTCACATCGACGGGAATCCACTGCCAAAAGTATCCCAATTCAAGTACCTTGGTGCGATGCTGACAGCCGACGGGAACATTGAGGCCGATGTCACCCATAGAATTAGCGTGGGGTGGCAGAGGTGGCGGGCTCTGACGGGGGTGACGCAAGAATGCCGATTAAAAACAAAGGCAAGATTTACAAAGTTGCAATTAGACCAGCCTTGACGTACGGTGCCGAGTGCTGGGCTATAAAGAAAGCTAACGTACAGAAGATGCACATAAGCGAGATGAAGATGCTAAGATGGGCGGCGGGCGTAACTCGACTCGATAAAGTGCGAAACGAGCACATCAGAGGAAGTTACAAGGTCGCGCCCATAGCAGAAAAACTCACCGAAAGCCGCCTACGATGGTTCGGTCTTGTCATGAGACGCCCCGAAGACTATGTCGTGAAACAGGACCTAGCACTGCCAGATAATAGGAAAGGTAGAGGACGCCCATTAGCCACCTGGTGGTCCACAGTGGCCAAGAACTTAGAGCGTGCCCAAACAAATATTTCGACAACCCAGGACAGAACATCCTGGCGCCGCAGAACGAGGAGAGCCGACCCCAAATAATGGGAAATGGCTAGGACAAAGAAGAAGAAGAAGAAGATAATATACATTATGAAACTATTATTATCACATATCATCATCATCATATCAGCCAAGAGAAGCCCAATGTTGGACATAGGCCTCCCCCAAGGATCTCCATACCGATCGGTCCTGCGTCTCCCGCATCCAGCGGCTTCCTGCGACCTTCACCAAATCGTCGGTCCACCTTGTGAGGGGCCTACCAACACTGCGTCTCCCGGTACGCGGCCGCCACTCGAGAACCTTTCCGCCCCAACGTCCGTCAGTCCTACGAGCGATGTGTCCTGCCCACTGCCACTTAAGGTTTGCAATTCTGTGGGCTACGTCGGTAACTCTAGTTCTTCTACGGATCTCATCATTTCTGATGTGATCACGTAGAGAAACCCCTATCACGTATATACGTACGTAAATATAATTTGATATATTTACGTATATGTAAAATTTTACAATATATTACTTATAGCAGATATGCAGGTCCAACTTGCAGTAGCTGCATTGTAACAAATTAGGTAATCGTTTTTCCCTCTAGTAGGTACGTTTTCGCAAGCACAGCGAGCGTTGCCACACCGAGACTCACTTAATTGATGTAAGTTACACTCAGACCACAGAGATCGATAGATGGAAACAAACGAAAATGAGCTTTAAAGCAAAATTAGCAAAGCCCAACGCGTAGGAGAGATGAATGTCGCCAATTTAACGTTTAACACGCCATTTTGCGGATACTAAATTCAATTTGGCCGGGTTAATGGCGAGCACCGTGGTATTTCGCTTGACTCGGCCGCCGTGGGTGCCGTTCGACCATAGCCGATCGATATTTGTGGTAAATTTCCGCTTTGTTAATGCTATTGATTGGTCAATATAAAGCTAAAATCACGTACAAATCATAGAAATCAGATTTCTTATCCTTCACCCAGTTGAATGACAAAATTTACAAGAGGTATTAATAAATTTAAAAAAAGAAACATTTTTAAAAACAAGCTTTTATTTTAATGCTCTAAAAAGAGGAAAATACGAATCAAACGAATTGAAGTGAGTCAAATTTAACTTGCAAGATTTCATTACAGACATCGGGACAGGTGAAAGTGAATACAAGCTAGTAGTAATAGTAAAAAAAAATAAATAAGCTTTTAATTTTACCATATAATGCTATATAGTAAAATTAAAAGTACTCGTCAATACAAATAAAACGAGACCAAACTCGATAGGGTTGTGTCATTTAATTGGAGTTCCTATGGCCACCTTCCGACCCAGCATCAGATCAGCTCCATATTATCATAATATTGCATGGTCACGCGATATACATATACATGCAAAATTTTTGCCGAAACCGGGAAGTGAATCAAATTTAGCTTGTAAGATTTCATTACCGAGACCGGGACAGGTGAAAGTAAATAAAGCTTGTAATAAAAGCTTGTCATAATAAAAGTTTGTAAAAACCTGCACACACCTGTGAAGAAAGAATTTCTTTACAGGTTGTGTGTGAAGTCGACCAACCCGCACTTGACCAGCGTGGTTGACTAAAGCCTAATCGTCCTAGTGTAGGGTAGGCTCAAGCCCCTGGGTGGGGCCATATATGAGCTGTTGATGAAAATACGCAAAGTTCAAAAATACTACCCTACCTAACCTATGTAGTTGTTGTTCAGTTAGAGAGAACGGAAAATGGTAATCTTTATTTATGGTTGGCTCCAAATACCATTTTTACAATATATTTTTTTTTAGATAATCAGCTATATAGTACGAGAATGTTAAAAGCTTCTCAGTTACTATTAGCCTATAGTTTTAAATGGACATGACATGATTTTTTAACAAGCTAATGATCCTTAAGTGGATCCCTGAAATTTGAAATATTTAATCACTCCTATTGCAAATCTACCAATTCATAAAAGTGATTTATAAGACAACTATCATGTGAATATCAATATGAATATCAAAGCAAAAACTGTTCTTCTGATCAAGTAATTCAGGGTTGAGAAATTTCGACATTTACCTGATTGTTAATGAATCCCGTGTCGCATGCGAGACAGAGCGAGAGATGCAACATTGGCCTGCGTCGTTTTTTTGAAGTTTTGATATACGTATTGATCCTAGAAATCTGCTGCGACACAACCAATGTAGAATAGATGACTTGTGTTCCAACTACGTCATACAGACAATACACACAAACACGCACAATCACATACACACACACACAATTTGTAATTTACTTAAAATAGTTTAATTATTTAGTTACCTAAGACAAGTTTGTATTATGCATCATGAATGATAACAATGCTTTTTGGGTGATTCTGGCCACAGAATCTTTTGTATCAATCAATGTTGATGAAATTCGTGCATTACTGCCGAGGCCGGGAAGTTAGGCATTGCCAGACGAGTAGAGCTTGACATTAATTACGAGTCCGGCAATCCCATTCCCGCCGAGGTTTGTATAGTGCTTTTCTCAATAATTGTGAGGAAATAATGAAAGGCATAATACTGGGAACAAATGAGTATGATTTGCATAAAAGAACGAATAAAGCAATTAATTATAGTAGCCTAGCATTAAGTAAAACTAGGGAGCGTCGGTGGCGCTGTGGACTCGCCTTCCAATCGGGAGGTCGGGGTTTGAGACCCGCGATGTACCAATGTGTTTTTCGTTTCGAATTTCATATGTACATTTGTCTGATGCTCCTACGGTGAAGGAAAACATCGTGAGGCAACCTGCATACATTTGCGAAGAAATTCAATGGTGTATGTGAAGTCGACCAATCCGCACTGGGCCAGCGTGGTTGACTAAGGCCTAATCACCCTAACATAGGGTAGGCTCGAAACCCTCGGTGGGGACGTATATGAGCAGCTGTGATGATGAAGTAAAACTAATACTTTTTTAATGTTCATTTAGTGCAAAGGAAACAAAGCCTATACAGCCCAGTCATATTTTACGCAAAAAATGTAATATTGTAGATTATGGCTTTTTTCTCTCGTATCAAAAATTAGACATTTTTTCGTGTGATATTATAGTAATCAGCAATAGGATAGAAATGACAATTATGACAATATATAATAAAATAGTAAGTAGGACTTATTGCAAATACCGCATAACTTCAAAAGGCTTCTAATAGAATTTGAAGGTTACAACAAAACTTTTAATTGCGCTTAAATGCTCCATTAAATCTAAACATGAACTTCACCTTGCAATGAGTCATTTCATTTAAAAAATTCAAACCTTTTTCTTGTCATCATCTTCCGATCGACTTAAAAACAGTTTATCAGGTTAATCAACAGAATCGACCACAAAAAGGTCGGCCGCATAGCAACAGACGACAATCCGTTTTTTACCTGAATTTTTTGGGTGGTCGTTTGACGAGCAGGATTATAATGTGATATTACTATGCTTTGTATAAAATGGTCGTATTCGTAAGCAGATGTTCACGTGACGGTGTTGCCCAAGACCCGCATACAACGTAAATACGCATTACATCACCGCCGCACGCGCATGCGGAAACGTTGCTGTGCGAAAAACCGCTTCTCTATGCAAATGCTGGTGTCTATTTAATGTGTATGGTAAATATGCAATTCGTGTTTTCGCCTCGGAGTTTGTTCGTTACAGAGGCGATATGCAGGGATCATCATAACTCGGATCATTCTAGAACCGAATCAAATCTTTGCTGACTAAGGTGTGATACAGATGTTGTTATAATTAGTGTCCTTGGTTACCTAGTCGGGTCACTAAGTAACCAAGGACACTAATTTCCAGGTATAATAATGTTGCTGACGGCTCTCTACAATAAATCGATCCCTATCTACAATTTATATTCTACTATTCCATTTAATGTATTATTTCTCACTTCAATACAGATAAATCAAACTAAAATAAAATACACGTATCTACGTTAAAATTACTCAGCTACAATCTACAAATTATAAGCAATTAAAATATGGAAATGCGCGATTTCGATATGCAGGACACATACCGTGACGCTCGCCGCTCACATGAGTACTCTTATAGTCACCAGAAGCACGGTAATATATACTACTACCGTGCCAGAAGTCAGTGAGAGAATCTTCAGTACCTATGTTTTTGCGTACAGCCTCACCAACTGACCCACGCTAATGACATGTTTGGTGAACCGTGTGATTTACTTACGCTTGATTTACTACCATGTAGTAAACTATATATACGAATTCCATTGTCACCTCCACTTCAACCCATATAAATACTTCTGGGCACTGGACACGGGTTTCTCTCTAGACAAGAAAGAATTGTCTTTCTACACCACACTATTTATACTGGTTAGTGTGATGTTTTGTTTTGTTTTTCCATTTCTTTCTACGTATAGGTTCTTATGATATCCATACAAGTAGGTAGAGCTGACACACATGTACCTGCTCTTATTCCGTCATTGATCCTACATGCGTCTCAACTCTACCTACTTATTTCCGTGGATATCGTAAGAACCTATGCGTAGAAAGAAATGGAAAAACGAAACAATACATAAACGGACATCTTCTGTATTTATAAAAGGCTTCGGTGACTGACTGGCTGGAGGTATCAACTTAGAGCCCAAACTGAACCGAACCGAAGCTAAAACATGAAATTCTGTAGAGGGGTTCTTGGGCTTATGTAGGCGCCCTCTAAGGAGGAATTTATTTATTTATTTATTTATTCTTTGGCACGGTAACAAAATACAAATTACAATAACCTTATAAAATCATTGTACATAGAAAATGTTGTTAAATTTATATTTCAATAACTACCGAGCACAACTTTCGACTTATGATATGTCCAGCTAGTTAATTAAAACAATCTAAGTGTCATTAGTCCTTACAGAGAACCATAACTACGCTTTCCGACAAGCTTATACTTTTAATAAAGGATCTAATATTTTGATAGAATATGTCAAGGTCTTTACAGAGAAGATTGTACTTTCTACACATACGTAAGAGTGGACTATTTTGTGTTACATTATTACTGGCTAATGGGACATGAAAGAGAAGTTGCCTACGATCTGACTTATTTGTAAATCTCAGTGAAACATGTCCCAACATATCTGTATCCCAGCTAGAATTAACAATTTTATGTAATGCTACAAGGTCACTAAGTTGCCGTCTCACAAGAAGTGAATCCAATCCAAACTTTTTGAGTCTTTCGTCATAATTATGTTGTCAAAACTTTGCCTAAACCAACTTTATAACTGAGGCCACGAACAAACCGCTTCTGTATTGACTCTAATTTTTCTACGTGATTCTTATGATATGGTGACCATATTGTGCTACAATATTCCAGAGTGCTTCTCACAAGAGTAGTATAAAGGATTAATATGCTTTTACTTTTTTGAATGGCTTTGTCACACGATTTATAAAACCCATGGTTCTCTTAGCTTTTAGAACAACTGTGTCATAGTGTACTCTGAATGAAAGTTTTGTATCGAACCAAACTTCAAGATCACGCACAACACCAACATGCTCCAATGGATCGTGGAGTATATTATACGTGAAATCTATTATTTTTCTTTTCTTAGTAAATTTTATAACTTGAAACTTTTTAACATTCAAGGACATGTTGTTGTTGACACACCAATCAGCGAGAGTACTGATGTCAGATTGAAGTGTAATGCAATCTTCAACAGATTTAATATGTCTAAATATTTTTATATCATCTGCATATGCGAGGCTTTCACTCTGAAATAAATTTAGTAAATCATTAATACACATTAAAAATAATAATGGACCCAGATTCGATCCTTGCGGAACACCTGACTCAGCTATAAATGGTGTTGATTCGTGATCACAAATTGTTACAATTTGGGGTCGATTTTGTAAATATGATCGAAGCCACGATAAGAGAGAACCATGTATACCTAGATGTTTAACTTTAATACATAATATGGCGTGATCAACACGATCAAAAGCCTTAGCAAAATCTGTGTAAACGGCATCTACCTGTCCAGATTGATCAAACGCTGTATTTAAGTAATGTGTATAGCTTAATAAATTAGTGCTTGTGGATCGGGATTTTACAAATCCATGCTGTTTAGGACTAATGATTAATTTAAAATGCCCGTAAATATGATTATATACTAAACTCTCAAAAATCTTAGCGAAGCAACTTAAAATAGTAATAGGTCTGTAGTTTGATACACACTTCTTATCACCGGACTTATGTATTGGCACAATTTTGGAAATTTTCCATAAGTCGGGAAATTTACCAGTATAAAGGGACTTATTAAAAATGGATGTTTCAAAATTCCCACAGGATTCCCATTTATCGTAATGCCTCAGCCCCAGGGTGTTACTCTTCGTATGTCCGATGGTATTGGGATCCTCGGTGTGGAAATTCCTGCTAAAGTGCAGTTTGGGAGTTATTTGAAGGACAAAGCCAAATTAGCGAGCAAAAAGCTGGGCGTCCTGAACAGAGCAAAGCAGAACTTCACTGCTAGCCAGCGGCTGATGCTTTATAAAGCAAATTCGGCCGCATATGAAGTACTGCTCGCACCCCTGGGCAGGAGCTCCCCAATATCAACTCGACCCTCTTGACTCCCTGCAAAAGCGTGCATTCCGCATCAGAGTTCATTTCTTCCACGTACGTGCAGACTCTGGAACGAACTCCAAGCTGTGGTGTTTCCTGAGCGCTACGATATGTTCAACTTCAAACGAGGTTTAAAAAGAGCACTTCTCTCCAGGTTGACAGTGACTGAGCTGTGCCCCTGGCATTGCAGATGTCTGTCAGCGATGGGTACCACTAAACATCAAGTAGGCCACTTGCTCGTCTGCCACCGTTAGCAATAAAAAAGGAACCAGAGAAATGGTAAAAAAATAAGGATAAACCGAGTTAAAGTCAATGAAATAAAACAACATGGCGGGCGTAAAATTCTTCTTTCAAATCTGTTACATACCCGTCATATGTCACAACAATCGAAAATTCCCGTGAACATGTGAACATTCAGATTGTTATTTACTATATATTTACCATGGTAAGGCAAAACTTATTCCTAGGAATAGCCTCGGAATAGTTATTCCGTGTTTTGTCTTATTTTGACATATTACATCTGACATGTGCTAAAACAAGACAAAACACAGAATAAATTATTCCGAGGATTATCCTCGGTATAAGTTTTTATTTGTAAGGCCGCAAGTCCATATAACCAATTTCTTTATTCATGTTAACATTTTTTGCTTATTTATTAAAAGTTCTCATTTAATTCCACAATATAATACCCCTTACCCCTTTAGTGGTATAAAAATACCCTACGACTTATTCTAAGACATACCAAATATAAACAAAAAATGTCATAAAAATCGGTCAAGCCGTTTCGGAGGAGTTATATAACACACACGAGTATAATATATTTGAGTATATATAAGATACTACCAGCTAAATAAAAACTTGTTGAAAATTTATCCCTCCAGCTATATCGTCACTAAACAATTTCAAAGGACTCCTCTGCCTCTCAAAAAAATAGAATATTATTTATAGCTTGCTGGCTCGGTGAACTTCGTATCACCTTGACAGATAACAGATCTAAATTATACACACAAAATTACCATTATTAGGACTATTATTATTTAGATAAATTATTTTATAGTTTTTCTTTAGTATTTTCAACTATATTCCCTTTTTAGGGTTGCGTAGTAAACAAGGAACCCTTATAGTTTCGCCAAGTCTGTCCGTCTGACTGTCCGCGGTTTTACTCAGAGACTATTAGTACTAGAAAGCTGTAATTTTGTATGAGTATGTTATGTATATTAATCATGCCAAAAATGTGGTAGAAAAAATATAAAAAAAATTTTTTAGGGTAACCCATCGTGTCGGGTATTGTTGAATAGGTCTTTAAAAAATAATGTAACCACCATTATGTAAGAACACCATTTTTCGATTTAGGGACCCGTTTCTGCAAATTTTTGTTATTTTCTTTTAAAATCTCCCCTATATTAAAGCGATCATAAGAAAAAAATAAATATTCAAATCGGTCAAGCCGTTTTTGAGTTTTAAATAGCGAGACTAACAGCGATTGATCTGTATAATAGGCAACCGTTACTGACTGATCTTCAGACTGATCTATCAACAGACTACAGAACACGCAGAACACAGAACACAAAATTGGAACGTAGATTGTTATTATAACATAGGCGACCACTAATAAAGGATCTTTCAATTTTTTTCCCCTGAGGGGATGAAACGGGGGTCCAAAGCTTGTATAGAAAACAAGATTAGATAGACTTTTTTATTTGGAACTTCACAGAAGTACTTCTCTAAATGAATAAGTAAACACTTGCTTCAGGCTTTTTCAAAATTCAACCCCTAACGGCCGAATTTAATGCCAGATAAGCCGCGGGCAAAAGCTAGTTTTTTATACAAGAGAATAAGAAGATTAACATGTATTGCTCTCCGTTCTAAATTTAATAGACACTCATTGCAAATTTTAATGAAATCCGTAAACCTGTCCATAATGGTAATAGTAATGATAGCGATTCTGCATAAATCAATGCGACTGAAAATTAAAATCTGCCAGGAACTGACGAAGATCATGTAGGTACCGGAACCAGCTACGACGTATGACGTCAGAGCACGTGTATCGTGTATTCTTAGCAAATGTTTGACTTTTTAATAGTTGTTTACGATATATTGAACAATTCAAAAGAAATCAAGTTTTTCATACCATATTTGTAACCCACCTATCGTTTACTTCATAATTAATGATTATGTGTCAGATGTGGAATTTAATATTCTCTTTCTTAGAAGGTGCGGCTTAATACAACCTTGTGATAAACAACTGTATGGCCCACTTGTTCTGAAAACTTAACCGCAACCTATGGGCACAAGAATCACAAATGCGTGCGTTGCCAATCAAAAACACTCCGCCTGCCGCTCAAACTTACCAAGGATCCCAATTGAATAGAATAGAATAGAAATTATTTATTCACACCACTTGAATCTAGTATTACAATTGGATTTAACTTCAATTTATTGCGGTTGTGAAATAGTATCCACTCAGCATAATATCGGGACGATCGTATGACGCCTCGATGCTAATCTTCCGTGAACACCACACGAAAAATAAATATGTATAAAATTAGTAAGAGAGCATCACTGTGCACCAGCTCAAATCTATTCAGTTGTACATGACATTAATTATAATATAAATATGGAAACAGGTATAAATTAGCAAATATCATTACAGACTACAAAATGAATAAGTTAATAATAATAGTATTTTATTTTACACTCCCGACCAAATACAAAACAGATATCTAGCCCACCTTATTATTTTATATTTTGGATTATCAGAAGATGTTCTTTAAATTTACGTTTAAAAACTCCAACACTTAGCAGATTTCTTATTGGAGGAGGAATATTCTTCCAGCGTATCGTGACAGAATAACGGAAACTGCCACGAAATGCGGCTGTGCTAGTCTGTGGACAGATTAGACGGGAAGCCATTCTCAGTGGTCGACGTAAAAATTCAAGCATAACGTACAAATAGGTCGGTCATTTATTTCTAATCACCCCAAACAGAAGACAAGCAATATGAAGGGACTGTCGAGACTGCATCGAGATCAACTTGTTTTGATTCAAGTAAGGAGTCACATGAGCTCTCCGTGAAATATCGAAACAGAATCGTGCGCAAGCATTTTGAGTTCGCTATATAAGACGTTTATTATAACCAAACAAGCAATTACCTATTACAGTGTCAGCATAATTAAGCTTGGAAAGAATCAGGGACTCGCACAAATAAACATCTAACATCAATATTCAGAAACGCCCTGACTCTATATAATACTTTCAACCTGTAGAAACAGTTTCTAACAACCTCAACCACATGGTTGTCAAACCTAAGCATTCATGATAACACGCAGATTACGAGCTTCCACCACCTTGTCAATAACACTATCTTCAATTTTTACTATGAGATTGTAGCTATTGATTCGACTTATCTGCAACTTAGAGCCAAGAACAAGAAATTTTGTTTTTAGTGGATTGAGTACTAAATTGTTATCATGTAACCATTTAACTATGCGCTCCAAATTCTCGTTAAGTTTACGGACAGTTAGCAGTGTATCATTGGATGGACAAAACGCATAAACCTGGGGATCATCAGCATAAATATGGTTTACTATTGCGTATGCAGCCAACTATATCAGCACAATAAAGGATGAATAGGACTGGTCCCTGAGGGACTCCACGACTAATAGGAGCAGAATCAGATCTAATTACTATCCCGTCGTCACCACGAACCTCAACACGCTGGGAACTACCACACGTTTAGCGCAGAGGTCGAGTGATCACCTACTGCGCAACGGGTCGCGGGTTCGATTCCCGTACGGGGCAAATGTTTTGTATGACCTACAGAAATTTGTTCCGATCTGGACGTATGTGCATGTGATATTCTATGTTTGTAACTGCACCCACGACACAGGAGAAAATCCTTGTGTGGGGCGACGTTTTTTTTAAGGAGGGAGACTCTGTACCAGGAGGGAGACTCTGTACCAGGGTCGTCTGCTTAGGTACCTCCGTCTTACCTATTTCTGCCGCAAAGCAGCAGTGCTTGCATTGCTGTGTTCCGGTTTAAAGGGTAAGATATGGCAGTGAAATTACTGGGTACTGTGACTTTACATCTTGTGTCACAAGTTGGCAACGTACACTGTGGTTCTTGTGGGGGTTGCTGCAGTTTTGCTGCGAATCTCACAAGAGCCACATGTATTATAGGTAACTTACCATCAGGTGGGCAGTTTGCTTGTTTGCCAACTTTCTGCAATAAGAAAAATAATAAAGAAAATAAAAAAATAAAGATAGCTAGAGAACCATTGTAAGGCAGTACTGTGCAAACCATAGAAAGCAAGTTTAGAGTAAATCATGATTAACAGTTTCAAAAGATCGCGAAAAATCCAAAATAATCATGACATCTTATGCTCATTGACCCCATTCAAAATGTTATCAACAACGTTCAATAACCCCGTTGCAGTGCTATGGCCACAACGAAATCCAGATTGTTTCTGAGGCAAGATGTTATTATTATTTAAAAAGTCTGTTAATTGCTGACATACAACCTTTTCTATTATTTTGGACAGAAAGGACAAGATGTTTATTGGTATCAAATCCTTAGGTTATGTCGGATCCCTACTTTTGGGTATTTGTAAAATTAAAGCCTCCTTTCAAATATCCGGAAAGACACCAGTGGTAATAGATTGATTAACGATGGACGTTATAACTCCCAGGGTACGTGGCAACGTCAGTAGGACCTTGGAGATGCCATCCACTCCCAAGGCGTTAGTTGCAATGCTCGTGATAATTTTTGAAACTGTTGAGTCGTCTACGGTTTTAAGAGTGAATGAGGCAGAGCTGTAACGATTGCGGTTGAAGTATGCAAGTTGCGATATGGAAACGTCACCGTTACCCGGTACTTTGAGAAAATGGTCGTTCAGTAGCATAGGGTCGCGAAGGGTAGACGGCAAAGGCGAATCCTTAACATTAAAATCAACAATATTTTGCACAAAACAATATTCTACCTACACAATTGCACAAACGGATTACATAATGTTCGATCTTCTGTGAGGTGTAAAAACTGCCGTAGTCGAAGAACTCATCAAGATATATTATTCCCTACCAACCTATGTTAGTTCAGTACAGTAATTTATTAAGCAAATAATAAATTATTCGGCAATCTGTTCACCTTCGTATAAGGACCACCGGTTATTTTTTCATTTGTATTCTATCTCCACATATATTTCTATGCATTGTTAAGAAATACAATATCAAATTTCATATTTTCATATTCTTAAGTTTCGGAGTAATGTAATAGTTTACAGAAGTTACGAATATTACAGTATTTTAAGTTTTTATGGTCTGTAGACAACAGAAAAGACATTTCCGTTGTGATTAAAAATAAAATAGGTATCTTGTTCATGTAATATACTAAAATGGGTAAACTGCCGGATAATTTATTTTTATGAACAGTTTAAAATTAATGCAGTGGCATTCAACGGAGCTTCTTTCGGCAATTATAAGCCAGTACAACGATATCTTTTTCCTCAAGTTATTTAATAAAGAACTTGAGGTCTCGTTGCCAAACTTTATTGGGGTCCTCGAAGTGATATATGATGAACTCTTTCTCATAAGGTGAGTAATTAATGTAGGTGCTTAATAGGTATATTTTTATGGCTGCGTATGACCAAGTATACTAAATGTTGACTAATATGTAGGTATACAGTTTATAGACGTATGAAATTATCATAGAAAACCCCTAGCTGTTCCCCTAATTATATATTTATAAAACTTTGATGGTTTGATAAATAAAAAGTTTAATATTGGGAATACCGTGAAAATATCAACTAATACTAATATATAAAAAAAAATCTCGCGTCACAGTGTTTGTTATCGAGCTCCTCCGAAACAGCTTGACCGATTTTTATGAAATTTTTTGTGTATATTATTATTAGTATTATATTGTGGTCTGAGAATAGGTCGTAAGGTGTTTTTTATTCCCTTATGTAGGTGATAAGGGTGGCCCTATCCAGAAATTGTTGAGTGTTGACCTTTATTTTATTAAAACGAAACGTATTCCGCCGGCACAGCTAATAACTTCATAAAAGTTGACATTGGATTCCATTTATGATAAACCCTTAAAATTCAGAAATTAATGATCCCACAGTGAAGTGAAAACGCCGAGATTATGTTACAGCACTCAATAATAGAAACGTGCGAATGTTTGCACAATCTTCCCAAACGAACAATAGGATTTGTTGCTAATCTACTAAATCCTAGCGCATAGAGAACTTGCTAGAATAGATACGGCGAACTGGTTATATAGAATTAACTTATATATATATATTTACTATGCAGCTGGATGGTTGTTTCTATTCGAAAAAAGTATATAATGACGAATTACTGTATCCCCATTTTACATGATACTTCGTCTATGTAGATTTCAAGAGTTTTTATAAATAAATTATTTTTTTTCAATTTCTCAACCAATTGTTACAATTTTGGACAGCTCTTTTCAAGTTTAGTAAAAACTCGTTTAAGAAGCTACCGCTCATCCTAAATACAATGGTACAGGTTAAATTTATTTATTTATTTATTTATTATTATAACTACATTATAAACTTACAGCCATTACAACAGCCAACACGTTTATATGCTAGGACACCATTGTGACAATTATAGATGTCATATTCCATCGTTATTAAATTGTATAGGCAAATCAAAATGTTAATAGCAAGTCATACAAAATGTCAATACTACACAATAAAAGAATACTTATGTCAAAAAAATACAAATGTCAGAAATAAACTAGCTAGGTCAAATAACATACAAACACAACACAATCATGGGTCAAAAATACACATATGAGTCAAATACAAATTAAATGTTAGAGTTAACTAAAATATCAATCATAATTAATGTCACTACAAAATGTCATTTAGAATTTCCTTAAAATACTTAATAGGTAACTATTCTAATATTATCAATTGCTTAATAATAAATGTATGTATATCAGAGAACGTGTGTGTGTGCGTGTGTGCGTCTGTTGTGCATGTGTGACTGTAATGCTCTCGTGTAGTTGCATAGTACGTTATAATTTACAGAAGGGATTCAGTATCTTCATATGCTAACTGCATTAGCCGGTCTTGTACTACCTTTTTGCAATCATGGAGATTCATTTGGTAAATATTAAGATTACTATATATTATGTTGTATAACAATGCTGATTGTGCGTCATTATAATGATTGTCGCATAGCAAGTTTATGGTCATAAAAGTGTCGTATGTCTAAACTGTAAGCTATCCTTGTGCCACATTTAGTCCTAATCTAATTTCCAATAAAAATAAATAACTTCAATGGAAAAACAACATAACATTCATTACTGCCGAAAATTTTGAACAATGTGAAAGTGAAATAAAATATAACATAGAAACTCTGAGCTTAAACATGGTCGAAAATGGTTCCCAATTAGCTACGTGCTCTTTATGTACGTGACCCATTTAGGGGACTGTTTCGGTATCATTTCGCCACTGCGACCTTGCTAACGGCCAGTACCTACTCTATCCGTTTAAGTATTCCTACGCCACGTCACGTGCTTCTGTACCAAACGCACTTTCCCTTACGCCTTGGCTTACGCCTAAATAAATCAAGGCTATGTGACAAATGTCATAATTGTAATCACAAAAAATTAAATAAAGAATATTCAAAATTACAAGTCACATTGTGGACTTATATCTGCATCATATCTGCATATCCACGCTAATAACACCAAGATTACCGACAAGATTAACGCGCGGTTAGACGCGAAAAATGTTCATTCACGATTCAAGATTGACACAATACAATCTAAAATTTTGAATGAACATTTTTAGGGTTAGCGAATTCATAAGCGCTTAACCAACTGAATTTAATAAAATGAGTGGCAATAATTTTAAGCGCTACTATTATTGATATAATAATAATAAATAATACATAAGCCGAGCACAATATCAATGCGCCTTCAAAATATAACTGAATTGTTTAAATTAAAGAGCTCGATGGCGCTCGGCTTATGATTGCTAAAGTTAAGCAACCTTCATCATCACAGCTCATACACGTCCCCACCGAGGCTCGAGCCTACCCTATGTTAGGGTGATTAGGCCTTAGTCAACCACGCTGGCCCAGTGCGGATTGGTCGACTTCACATACACCATTGAATTTCTACGCAGATGTATGCAGGTTTCCTCACGATGTTTTCCTTCACCGTAGGAGCGTCAGACAGATGTACATATGAAATTCGAAAACGAAAAACACATTGGTACATGGCGGTCTCGAACCCGGACCTCCTGATTGGAAGGCAAGTGCCGAGTCCACAGCGCCACCGACGCTCGGGAAGCAACCTTAGCCTTAGTGAATCCTATAATTGGTGACAAATAATGTGAAACGTCTTGAACTCCTCCGTGCTTTAAAAGGCTTGTTAAACAGCGGGTCCTGAGGGCCAATTCTACTAATAATTAAACCACAGCTGTGCGGTAACTGAACCATTACGCTCGGCCAATCAGCAGGCCAATTCTCTAACTACGGTTGGTAACTAGAACTGTCACTTTTGAAATAAACTTTATATCCATTACTAGTTTAGTGATCTTACGTGTTACGACGGCGTTCATGATAGCAGTAATCGATGTTGTTTCTTTCAAAAATTACAGTTTTAGTTAGCAACCGAAGTTAGAGAATAGGCCTGCTGATCACCAAATTATGATGTCATTAGACACTTATTTTAAGTGTGCACTCCGATTGGTTGAATTTAACTATTCAACTTCTTTTCACTGTGGTTTGTTAGAAGAATTGGCCCTCTGTGCCTCATGTTGTCCTGGTATATCGGCCAATTACCCCATCGTTCTAGGCGAGTGAGTGGACTTGTGTTTGCGCAGACATTTGTGCATAATATGGTTATCTCTGATGCAGATGGCTAGTCACTGTTGCTGCCGTGTCCGAATATCGGTTAGAAGAACTATTACAATTATATTTAATACTTTCTCGGTACATTACCGCAGGTTAAATAAACAGAATCTTGGGCGTAGGCCTAGTGCTTATTGTAACAAAATTGCGTTATTTACATCTTTCGAGAGTGTATTTTCAAAGATTGATTAAAAAATTGCTTAGGGATGACTGACACCGGTACTATTACTATCGGAGATGACATTATTTTAAATGCTACACATGCGAACTATATTTATTATTTGTATCGTTTTCGTTTCATTGGTCTTTGTACGGCCCGGTCCTTTTAAATCTGTATTGCACAAGTGATTTAGATATAAACTAAGCACGTACAGGGTGGCCCAAAAAAAAGTTGACAAAGATTTTTTGGAATAATTTTTAATACCTTCAAGTTTATTACAAAATGAAATTTAAAATAAGAACGTCATTCATTAAACTATAAAAAACACAAACTATCTTCAAAATATCCTCCTTTGGCTTAGATACACAGACGCAAACGTTTGCTATAATTATCCACAATATGCCGCAGCTCCTCCAAGTATTTTTGCCCACTCTTTCGCAAGGGTTGCGTTTCGCAAGGGCTCGCAGAGCGTCAACACTTGTATGTTTAGTGGCACAGGCCCCAATCTCTAAAATTGACCACAAACTATAATCCATTGGATTTAAATCAGGCGAATAGGGTGGCCACTCTCTTGAGCTTATGAATCCAGGAAAATTGTTTTTGCACCTGCACTGCTGCACACTAAGGGCATTGTGAGATGGAACGGAGTCCTGCCGGAATATCCAATGTTGGTTACCAAAATGTTGCTGACTCCAGGGAAGAACTACGGCTTCAAGAATGTCTCTTTTATAGATTTCCTGATTCATTTTGACACCTTTTCCTATAAATATAAGGGGAGTTTTACCAGTAGAGCAAATACAACCCCAAACCATCACTGAATCCGGTTTTTGGAGGTGAGGAATGACTGCGGCCTCTCCAGGACGTCTAGAAGAATATATTCTGTCATTTCGATGATTATGAGCCTGTTCGATCTAATCAAACGACATCTTTGAAGGCGAACTTTTTTATCTCTATTTTCAAGAAGTTATGCTTTACGCAGTTTGTAGGTACGCTTTTAATTTGAGGTCATCAACGACAATACGTTGCACCGTCGAACGACTCACACCCAATTCCCGAGCCAGTTTTCGCACTGTAGTCCATAGATTGCGACTAAGCCGTTTCTTGATAATGTTGCAGAGCCTTGGAGTCCTAATAGTCCTCTTTCTTCCTCTTCCTGGGCGGTCTGCATCATGGCCGAGCTCATTAGATCGCTTAAGAGTCTTTAACAGTAGTTGACGGCTAACACTAAGGAATCGAACAATCTCACACTGTCGTTTTCCGACTTCGTGTAAGGAAATTATTGACTCGCGTTGCGAAGACATGGCAAATAACAATAATAATTAAATATTTTTAAATAATCGATCCACTGCAAAACGTTACTAACATGTGAGAAAATATAAGAAAAACAAAAGGACATCGTACCGTGTTACATTTAAAAAAAAATCCTTTTTAAATTTGTCAACGTTATTTTGGGCCACGGTGTACTATTGCAGCTACAGGTAAAAAACATATTGGCTATTGTAGTGTTAAATGGACGGAGTTATGATTTGGTTTATGGGTAGAGTCTAGACTTCAAAATTTTATATTTTAATCTGCATCTGCACTCGAATTACTCGCATTATTAGCCCGCATTTTACACAATGTCAATGACATAAGGTTAGAAAGCAGACAGTGTGACTACAGTGTCATAACTCATATGAGATCAGATAAAAACGAAAGCATTGCGGTCGCCAGTAAACGTGCGGTTTGAGCAATAGGTATGTGAACTTCCTCGGTACAGTAAGCTCACATTCAAGCTATGCATTTACACTCCGAAAACCGCCACTATTACGAGCGACATAAGAACGGTCCAAAGGTCAAACAGTATAGCTTGATAAGGAGCTTACTGTACACTTACTGAAAATTATATTATAATTAAAATTTATTGCAATATTTCATAATATTTTTCTCTTTTTATAAAACGCTAATTTCATCGGCAAGGACATACATAATAGTAATTTCTTTCACTAGAACCATAATGATATATTTATGAAATATTCAAAGTGATATATTATTTAATTTCAATGATGCGATGTCAAAGGTAAACTGCCTTTTAACACAGATCATAAATACTACTGCACCTTAAATAACTTACTGTCATGTTATTTGTTATTATTAGTGACAGGCACGAACAAAATTCATTCCGCGGGTCATCATTGCAAGATTTGCTATAAACAATATTTAATAGCGGCGTTGTTCTTGAATAAATCTCCAAGCTTATCTTCTGTACATTTCCACATCAACAAAAAAACTGGTTGGATTTTTGTTAACAATTAAGTATATTCGACCAAGAAAGTGGTTTACCAATTTTGAACATATTTTGCGTATCGACAAAACATCGTTAGGGTAACCTTAGTAACTGTCAGTATGTTATTGAAGAGGAAAATTGACTGTGTTGTTTTATGATAAAAACTGAATTTCAACCTAAAGCTCATCACACACAATGAAGATACTATAAAATATATCTCATGTGTGACGTATCGCTAACCTTACATTTCAATGGATCACCACACACAGTTAATATAATACATATTTTACATTACAGCATAGCAACATAGCAACGACATCTTAAGATATTGAAATATGTGTTAATATAATCGGCGATATTTATCTTAAGATAAACAACAGTATGTTCTATCTAGCGCTGTTTTTTGATTCTTATGTGGTCCTCTTCCCAGATTTTACGCTTTTTTTTTCTCGACGCAATACATATATGATCAAATTCACTGTCCCATTCGACATCAGACGACCTATCAAGTACTTCTACATCTAGCAACAGCAGGCAGTTTTGTATGCGGTTCATGGCAAAAACAAAACACTCTGTATAAGGAACGAAACCGGCAACTCGCAAGACTGCCTCTAATACAATGATGCAGTTGCGATATATTATCGTATCTTAGCTGTGTGTGGTCCTTTAAGATAAGTAATATATTTTTATATTAGATCTATAATATACCTATATTGAAAAAAAATAAAATGTAAAAATCTTTATTCAGTAAGTATCTTATTTACAAAGCATTTTGAGTGGCAGGGATCTGCTTTTAAGTGTAATGCCTTGTTAGGATACCCCGCTTTCCAAAGTTCCAAAGATACAGTTCTGCAATTTATACAGGTTAAAACTTATTTAATTAAATTAAAGGTCACAAATACAGACTCATAAGCATATACATTTGGCAACAATTCCATATGAAAACTAGTTCCAACCCCTTTGGACAATCAATCACAAAGAGTAGTGGCGGCTTTCACAATGTAAATGTAAAGCTTGGGTGGGAGGTCACTGCACATGAGCGTTTGTAACAAGACATTAAAAACAAAAAAAGGAAATTATCTTCATTGTGTGTGATGGGGCTTTGATGTGAACCACTTTATTGGTCAAGTCGACTATACTTATATAATGACAGCGGAACTATAATTAATAAAACCTTAATCCTGATTGAGACTATATAAAAAACCTATAAAATCATAATAATTATTTTATTTTATTTCGAAAACAATATTACAGATTTACAATTATTATATTAGGTTGGGGAAAAAGTCTTTTCGCATTATAGTATGTATAAACTTGTAATAAAATCTCTTTGGCTATACTATTTGTATCTGGCTGGTTTTGGTATCATTGAAAGTTTAAATTTTAAAGAACATAATTCAAATTAGGAAAATGTGTGATTTTCATTTGTTTTTCGTACCGCCAAGATGAGTGAATCTAATGAAGAAATTCGATACATTTTAAAATTTTACTACAAAAAAGGTAAAGATGCAACGCAAGCCGCGAAAAAAATTTGCGATGTTTATGGACCTAGTGCAGTGTCTGTGAGAGTAGCACAAATTTGGTTTAAGCGTTTTCAATCCGGAAATTTTGATGTCAAAGATGCACGTCGCTCTGGTCGCCCTATTACAGATAAAATGGATGCCATTTTTGAAAAAGTGGAGCAAGATCGGCATGTCAGTAGTTACGACGTAGCTGAAGAACTGGGAATTGACCACAAAACAGTTTTGGCGCATTTGAAAAAAAACTGGGTACACAAAAAAGCTCGACATTTGGGTACCTCACGAGCTCACTGAAAGAAACCTAATGAACCGTGTACTCATTTGTGATTCTTTATTACGACGTAATGAAACCGAACCATTTTTGAAGAAGCTGATAACTGGTGATGAAAAGTGGATCACGTACGACAAGAACGTGCGAAAAAGGTCGTGGTCAAAGGCCGGTCAGGCTTCACAGACTGTGGCGAAACCCGGGTTAACTCGCAACAAGGTGATGCTGTGTGTGTGGTGGGATTGGAAGGGCATTATTCATTATGAGCTGTTACCACCAGGCAGGACCATCGATTCTGAACTCTACTGCGAACAACTGATGAGATTAAAGCAAGAAGTTGAGAGAAAGCGGCCGGAATTAATCAACAGAAGGGGTGTGGTTTTTCATCATGATAACGCTAGACCTCACACATCTTTAGCCACTCAGCAAAAATTAAGAGAGTTTGGCTGGGAGGTGTTAATGCATCTGCCGTATAGTCCTGACCTTGCACCTTCAGATTTCCACCTGTTTCGGTCTCTTCAGAATTCTTTAGGCAGTGTCAGGTTAACATCACGAAAGGACTGCCAAAACCACTTGTCGCGGTATTTTGACCAGAAGTCCCAAAATTTCTATAGCAATGGGATCATGTCCCTACCTACAAGATGGCAAAAAGTTATCGAACAAAATGGTACCTACATACTTTAGTTAAATGTAAATAAACTATATTAAAAAATGTTTTGAATTTTCTTAAAAAATGCGAAGAAACTTTTTCCCCGACCTATTATTTATCCTAAAAACCTCGCCGAGGTTTGTCTTGGATAAACAGTTATCGCTACAATTTATTTTAAATATTTAATTTAATTTCATTCGTCAAAGGCGAAATCATTAAAAATGCAACCTGCAAATAATAAGATCTATGATGGACAACAATCCTAAATTAATAAGTGTAATTCCATTATTATCATCAATACAGTTGTAAATGGACTAATAATAATACAATAGCAAGCAAAAAGTATGTAGGTACAGAAACTCCCCCATCCTACAACATGGGTTCCTTTAAAAGAGGCGTGAAAAAGCATCTTTTGGGCCGGCAAGGGGCGGGCAGGTAGGATAGTGGATGTATCGTCCCTACTCTATCTGTCAACTCATTTGGGCCTCTTTCACCATTTAACATCAGGCGGGAGGAGGTCATTTGCCGGGTCATACATAAAAAAAACTTTCTATGTTATATACTTACTAGCTGTGCCCGCGAACTATGTTTCGCCATAATAAATGTAAAAAAACCGTATCAGCTAGGGGTATAAAAATTGTTAACGACCTATTCTCAGACCTACCGAATATACACAAAATGTAATAAAAATCGGTCAAGCCGTTTCGAAGGAGATTGGTTACAAACACTGTGACACGAGAATTTTATATAATAAGACTAGCTGTGCCCGCGAACTACGTTTCACCATAATAATTTTTAAAAAAAACACCCTTAACACTTAGAGCTCTTACAGATCAGCGACTCTTTGCGGCGACAGTTGTCGCGAGCAGTCGCGAGCAGTCGACGATCGCTGTCGCGCGACCGCCGGTGACTGCCCTCAACCATGGACCAAGTAGATGGTCCATGCCTCAACTCAACCGGATGCGATATCAGTATTACAGTAGTTCGGTTTCTAATGAATGAAGTATAGGAGCTAAGGTTTCAAAAATGGATTTGTTGAAGATGTACCTACTTCTTTTGCTATCACTCAGTCGCGGTCGCGCGACAGTTGCCGGCGGTCGCGCGACAGCGATCGGCGACTGCTCGTGACAGCTGTCGCCGCAAAGTGCCGCTTATCTGTAAGAGCTCTTAGGGGTATAAAAAAAAGATTTACGACCTATTCTCAGACCTACCGAAGGTACATAAAAAAATTCATAAAAATCGGTCAAGCCGTTTCGGAGGAGTTCGGTAACAAACACTGTGACACGAGAATTTTATATATTAGAAGACTAGCTGTGCTGGCGAACTACGTTTCGCCATAATAAAAAATAGTTTACGACCTATTCTCAGACCTACTGAATATACACAAAACATTTCATAAAGATCGGTCAAGCCGTTTCGGAGGAGTTCGGTAACAAACACTGTGACACGAGAATTTTATATATTAGAGAAGAAGATTTCATCACTATCTCATTTGATAACTGATACAAGCTGTAACCGCAAACTACGTTTCGCCAGTAAAATACTAATATCACTATTTGAAAATGGGGGTTGGTCACGAAGCAAAATCTTTGTTTTTGCTTCGTGGGTTGGTGATAAAATTTACAGTTATTATATTCACAAAAATCAGTCAAACCGTTTCAGAGGAGTTCGATAGCAAACACTGTAACTGTGATTTTATATATTACAAGATTATAAGTGAAACAACCTGCAACGAACCTGCAACATGTAAAATTTACCTGTACCTACCCAAACTTTCCCACTAGCCTAATATTAGGTATATTTCAACTTAAATACGAGTGAGTGTACTAATTAACAAATTTTAATCGTCTTTATTCTTTGTTACAGATTAAGGCGATGTTTGTTGCTTATAGCATTAGTATTAGCGGTATATACACAAGCACAAAAAATTAAGTCAGACGAAAGCAGCATACAGGCTGTACCTAGCGACTTGAGGCGAGCAGTGAGCGAAGCGTTAAATTTAGAAAAAAGATATCTAGCAGGCGCAAAGGATTCGTAAGTGTTATTATTTTAATATAAAGATGGCGTAGTGCGTAAGGCCGTCCCCTTCCAATAGGGAGGTAGCGGTCCGAACCCCGCCACGTACCAATGTGTTTAAAAATTTTGAATTCATATGTACGTTTATTCGACGCTTTTACGGTAAAGGAAAACATCGTGAGGAAACCTGCACACACCTGTGAAGAAAGAATTTCTTTACAGGTTGTGTGTGAAGTCGACCAACCCGCACTTGGCCAGCGTAGCTGACTAAGGCCTAATCGCCCTAGTTTAGGGTAGGCTCGAGCCTCTCGGTGGGGACGTGTGTAAGCTGTTGATGATTGTTGATTATTTTTATATTCTAAAGCATTAACGCTTTCAGTATTTTTGTAGATAAAAAAAATATAAAAAAGGTTTTACCTAGCTTTCAACTCTACACAAAATGCAGAGCTTACAAAGAATATTAATTTCAAATTACCTACCAGCTATTTTTATATAATTAGCTTTGAGCTTGTACATTAATTTTTTCGCGATTTCCAGGCCAAATTGTACATTGGAAGAGGATGAAGCCAGCAGCACTCCTTGCCCGCCGAGCAAGTACAGGAGTGCGAGTGGAGAGTGCAATAATGTACGGCACAGGCCGTGGGGGCGGCGAGGGGACGTCTTCTTGCGACTCATGCCGCCCAACTATGCCGACAGTAAGTCAATCCTCATTAATAAACATTTACCGGAGGGAGACTCTGTACTAGGGTCGTGTGCATGGTTACCTCGGTTTTACCTATTTCGTCCGCAAAGTAGCAGTGCTTGCATTGCTGTGTTCTGGTTTGAAGTGTAAGATATGGCATTGAAATTACTGGGTACCATGACTTTACATCTGATGTCACAAGTTGGCAACGTTGACTGTGGTTCTTGTGGGGGTTGCAGTTTTACTGCGAATCTCACAAGAGCCACATGTATTACAGGTGACTGTTACCACTTACCATCAGGTGGGCAATTTGCTTGTTTGCCAACTTACGTAGCAATAAAAAAACGCATATCGTATGACCTCAAGAGAAAACTCGATGTAACTTCTGACAGCTAATATCGAGACATCTATTGATTTGTCATTAGAGAACCTAACTTTGCATTTCACTGCCTTCAGATCTGGCTCCACCTAAGTATTTCGTTATACAAATCTCATCTCCTCTGAGCTTCGGTGCATAGGTACCCCTGAGCATGTATGTGGATGTATCGGATTTTATTTGTTATCAAAACGGACATGTGAGCTTGAAACTCCCCGATATTGAGTTGGGCAGCGGTACTAAGCCGAGATGTGAGCTGTGCCGGCAAGCGTGCGCAAGCGTGCAACGCGGCGGCCGGCGTGCTGATGCTCGCCACAAGCAGCTCAGAGGGAGGACCTAGCCAAAGTATAAACACGATCGATGCAATTTCACACATGGGAAAACATTAGACCCGTGGTTTCGTATTGTGGTTCCTAACCCATTCCCGCTCTATACGTCTAAGGCTCAACTCACACTGGCGCAGAGTCGAAGCGACGCGACGCGTCTTGTTTTCAACAATAAACGCACGACGACACGCTTCGACGCGCAATGACGCGCGTCGTCGCGCGATACTCGCGTTAGCGCATCCGGATCAAAGGGCTGGAACCAGTTCAGAGTTTGTGGCCGGCGTCTGACTGACGCGTCACTGCGCCCGGGTAAAGCGCGATTGCGCGAATGGAAAAATAGATATGAATATGCTATAGGTGAAAAACTGGACGCGTCGCGTCGTTTCGACTCTGTGCAAGTGTAGGCAGCGAATGCGTATATGTGACTTTGCTAACTAGAGGTACCTACAGCTCCACTCTTGCCAGCACACGCTCTATCTAGATACATCTCCGCCCTAAGCTGCACAGTGCTCACAGTTCTCCGCTTCAGTATGGAAAGAAAAAAAATATAATTTCTTTCAAATTTGTGATTCCTGATTCAACACTATCCTCAGGAAATCTGGTAGCTTTACACTCATTTAATAAAGTGGCTCATAAACTGAACCCTGATAAACCCTGTTTTCTTATTTCGATAAGCACTTCACTTACACGCCTTTGGCTTAATAAGGAAAGCTTCAATTGGGAATATTTCAAACTAGCTTTTACCCGCGGCTTCTCTAGCTTTGATGTCGTAAAGATCTCTAGTAACAAAATACAGCCTATGTTTCTCGCTAGTAATGTAGCTTTCTATTGGTGAAATAATTCCTAAAAGCAGTTAGTTTAGCCGTGACAGCGTAACAAACAAACTTAATTTCGCATCTATACTTAATATTAGGATATAAATATAAAATCTTTTTTTAATTTGACATTTTTAATCAATAAACGAATGTTTCGCATGATAACTAACGATCCTTTCTTTTGATATCCGCTTTAGATTTAAGTTGAAAAGGCATTGTGTAATTACTTAAATGCATCTTCAATGGCTTCCTTTAATTACTACACAGTTATACGAATAGGTATAACGATTATTTATCATTAGCTTCTGTCATGTTACATTGTAGCTAACTAGATATTGATAGCAACGTCAATATATACTGAAGTTGGTGTCATTTTCCTACAAATCGTCTGAGTTCACGCAATCGAAGTTGATATCTACATCAATTTGCAAGAAACGTACACTATTTTCCCTCGATATACAAACAGAGTGGCTCATTTAGATCGGTCAGTATGGGCAAGACTATAACTATAAGGCATACAAAGGTCTGGTCTTAGGAACCATCAAATCAAATCACATCAAATCAGTTTATTAATTCGTTATTACAGGTTACAATGGTTGGTATGTTTTGGTGCTAGCAACTCTGCTAGCATAATATGTACAATTGACATACGAACTTAGATAAGTATTAACAAATCGTGGACCATAAAAAATATAGTTGGCTATTATCATGGACCTACTTTTCAGGTCCGTGGCTATTATACATAATTATCATCCTCCACAATACATTGACAACCCATTGTCAACATTGTCAACCCATGTCATCGATCTAAGTGACAAGAAAAAAAGAAAACTTGTACTCAGTTCGGGAATCGAATTGAAAAATAAAACTTACAATATTTCTTGTGGAATATCGACTGTATAGGTTGTTAGCAGTAAATGTTGTTACTATGAAACATGATATCTAAAATGAATATTTTTTTTAAAATAAATGAACAAATTTTATTTCTTATCAATTGACGCTAATAATATTAATTAAAATTATAAAATTTTAGTGCAGTGTCACCATCTAAAGATGCAGTTTTTCTTTTCACTGAAATCGATGATATGGTTCCTAAGAACAGATCTTTGTATGTCTTATAGTTACAGACTTGCCCATACTGACCTATCTAAATGTGACATCCTGTATACTTATACCCTATCAAGAACTTTTTTAACCTATAAGCCGACTCCGATATCAATATTTTAATAAATGAACTAGTGTTTTATATCAGAGGTTCCCAACCTTTTACCCTATGCGCCTCACCCAACATTATGCTAAAATACTACGCCCCCTGGCAGTCGAAATGGGGAGTCAAGAAAATTAAGCAAACGATAAAAATATTGGCGTGTTTAGTTTTATTCAAAAGATGGTTGCAACGTGTCGTTGACTTCTTGGTGGCACCGTCCGCGTCGCGCGAGTTTATTTATACAGTTTTAATAAATATTATTTATACAGTTTAATTCTGGAGCCGCTCGCTGCTTGGTTCACTCTACGCCCCCCATGTGGGGCGCGCCTCACTAGTTGGGAAACCCTGTTTGAAATAATCACACACAGGCATCTAACAAGCGTATTAAAGTTATTAAGCAAAAGTAATACTACAAAACGTTGCCTGAAGTATATCTGTAGTTTAATGGTTTTAAAATGATGCTGTTTCTTTCTACCCTTATTAACACAAATGTAACATATAACATATTTATGTAACATATATCATATTTGAATAGACAACTATAAAACATCGTTAAGTGGTAAAATCAAAACGGTGTTAGGTACTACAAGAAGTTTCAAAACGCTGTCAAAAGTTAGTCACTATTTATAATAATAATAATAACTTAAATTTAAGATACTTTTTCAAATAATAAATTATTTAATTTTGCATAATGACATCCAATTTAAGGAAAGACAGGACATAGTTTCACTCTCTGTTGAACGAACCATTGAGTTGTCTTGTGTGGAACTTGACAATTTCATTATAATTTGTGTATACAGACCCCCCTCTGGAAATTTTTCAGAATTCGAGTCTGCTATGGAAGATGCCTTAAGAATAGTATGCAGAAAAAGTAAAAAAATTGTTGTCTGTGGGCATTTTAATGTAAATATTTTAGAACAATCCCAAGTATTTGAATAAGTTAATAAATCTAGTAGATTTATTAACTTATTCAAATCATTTAACATAAATAATGTATTTAAAGAACCAACCCGAATAACAGCAACATCTGCTACTTGCATAGATAACATCTTCTGTAATTGTAATGTACAAGATAAGTTGATTATAAATTGTATTAACTCTGACCATAGCGGACAATTAGCCTCGTTTGAGCACCATCATGTTTGTTCTATACGTGAGACTACTTGTAGACCTGTAATAAAACGTGGTCTAGAGAAATTTACAAGAAATGTTATTAGTCAAACTGCAAATTTACCGATCGAGGGGACTAACGCCAGTAATTTGTATAATAACTTATTTCATGTAGTTAAAAATGAATGCAATGATATATTCAAAGAAAAAGTAATTAAAATCAAAAATGGGAGAAAGAAATTTAGTGATTGGGCTACGCCTGGTATATATAAAAAGTCGCAGAAAACTATATGAACTTTATGCTTTAAAAGGAACATCCAATGACCCCGCTTTCATAAATTATGTCAGAAATTACTCTAAAACATTCAAGAAAGTGTGCATGTGCGCAAAAGCTATGTACATAAGTAACAAAATCAATTCATCAAAAAATAAAATAAAAACCACCTGGAATATCATTAACCAGGAAACAGGTAAACCCAAAAGTACTGTGAATTCTTTCTCTTTAGAAATCAATAACCAAACTATTAAATCAGACAATGCAGTTGCTAAAGCATTTGAAGACTTCTTCTCTCATATACCCATAGAAACTACAAGTAGTCTCAACTCATATCCCAATGAGGCTGTAGCTCTTTTGGGACGGAGTGTGAAGAGGTGCAACAAGGTGTTCAACTTTTATCACATTGATGCTAACACTGTTTTGAAAACATTTCGTATGATCAGTACCAAAAACACTGAAGATCTTTTGGGGTATTTCGACCCATATAATTAAATCTGTAATTAAAGAACTTGCACCGCAACTTGCGTTGATATTCAATAAATGTGTCGATGAAGGTGTCTTCCCCGACCTCATGAAAAATAGCAAGTTGATACCTCTATTTAAGTCTGGGAATAAAAATGACCCTTCAAATTATCGACCAATTTCGATTCTACCAGCTCTTAGTAAAATATTTGAAAAAATTATATCTAATCAGTTGACTGATCATTTCTCAAGTAACAACATTTTACATATGAACCAATTTGGTTTTACCAAAGGTCGTTGCACTACTGATGCCGGTGTTGCAGTTCTAAAACACATTTTTGCTGCTTGGGAATGTAAACAAGATGTAATTGGTATATTTTGTGACCTATCAAAAGCTTTTGATTGCGTTGGTCACCAAACTCTTTTAAATAAACTCAAACATTATGGTGTCTCTGAAGAAGCAATGAGACTTATTGAGTCTTATTTATCCAATAGGGTTCAGAAAGTTGTTATTAACAAAACTGAGTCTGTTGGTGCACCTATAGTTATGGGCGTGCCACAAGGATCGATATTGGGACCCTTGCTTTTCTTAATTTATATTAATGACCTCCCACACTTCACTAAGAATCTGTGCGATACAGTACTATTTGCAGATGATACTTCTTTAATATTTAAGGTTGACAGAGGAAATGGAAATACTGACGTTGTAAATAGTACTCTCTCTAAAGTATTGCATTAGTTCACTATTAATAATTTATCTTTAAATTCACGTAAAACTAAATGTATTAAATTCTCATTGCCAAATGTAAGAAAAGTGGATACCATAGTGGAAATGAATAATGAAATTGTTGAATTCATCGACTTTACTAAATTTTTGGGTATAACACTAGATTCTAGATTGCAGTGGGATCCACATATTGAGTCCTTGGCTAACAGACTTAGTTCTGCAGCATATGCAGTTAGAAAAATAAGACAACTTACTGATGTTGAAACGGCAAGATTGATTTACTTTAGTTATTTTCATAGTGTCATGTCATATGGAATACTACTGTGGGGATCGGCTGCTAGTATTGAAAGTATTTTTATACTTCAAAAAAGAGCGGTTCGCGCTATTTATAATTTACGAGCAAGAGATTCTTTAAGGGACTTATTTAGAGAAATTAATATATTGACCTTAGCAGGACAGTACATTTATGAAAATTTGATTTATGTCTATAAAAATTATAATACATTTGAAACCAATTTCCAAATTCACCATCTAAACACAAGATTCAAAAATAAACTTGCCGTTCCAACATTCAGGCTTCAAAAAACTAGAGGCTCGTTTATGGGGAAATGTATAACCTTTTATAATAAGCTTCCACAAAATGTTACCGACTTGCCTTTTCATAAGTTTAAAGCGCATGTAAAAAAGACTTATGAGTAAAGGATATTATAAAGTCAACGATTATTTGAATGATGCCAATGCCTGGTGTTAATTTTTTATATAATGAATCGTGTTGTTATGTATAACTATTTGTTTAAACAAATATTATTTTTGGTAATAAGTAGTAAGAAGAGAACTAACACATCTAATCTTGTAATGGAAGTTGAGCTCAAACTTCTGCTGTGAGGTCAGCTTCCAATTGACGACTCTGTAACAATACAGGGAGAAAAAAATAGCCCTTGCTGGTTTTCTTGCTGGTTCTTTCCAGTACAAGGTCTCCCGCCGTAGACTTGTGAACCAATGGCGTAGCTGCTTTGACGTTCAAAAGAGATTGTAACAATCCAATTTGAATAAAAGATATTGAATTTGAATTTGAATAAATGTAGAACAATAATAAATCCTTATTGCAGACTCAAGGATCCATAAAAAATACAATATACATACATGATGCTGTTTCATTTGTTTTAAACGAATAGATAGAGGCAACATCCTGTTTGAACCATATTTAAACTTTAGGCAGCGTTTAAAAATTTGTATTTACACCGAAAATGTTTTGATTCCTACTTAATTTTGGAACTTTTTGTTTTGTTTCATTTTGTGTTGATTATAACAATATTTTAATTGATGTAGGTATGTAAGGCGGATAAGTATTTTCACCATACAAAGACTTATTAAAACTCTATCTATGTTACTCTTCAGTAGGTAAATAAAATAAAGAAATAGGTAAAGAAAATAACAAAAATAACAAAAATATAAATAAACTTCTTAACATACTTTTAT
Organism: Schoenobius gigantellus; assembly: GCA_963935595.1. Classification (NCBI taxonomy): domain Eukaryota; kingdom Metazoa; phylum Arthropoda; class Insecta; order Lepidoptera; family Crambidae; genus Schoenobius; species Schoenobius gigantellus. Next base: position 35,854,450 of record OZ012543.1, read on the forward strand.
TTTTTACTATTGTAATGTAAGAGGAATTTTTTTGATATGAAATACTTTACAATGCGTTTTAAGAATCTTATAAGTAATACATACATAGTTTTAATAATCTATACAATAATTTGAACATCAGTCACTTCATGCAGCATCTAAGGTAACATTTAAACAATTCGACCTCCAGAATATAATCGGCCTTAATGTGTGATAACAATCATCATGGAATTACGACAACTGAACTGACAATCTTCTCAATGGTCACGATTCCCTGCCAACAATTGGAATTAGATGTGAACTTGACACTCGAAGTGACGCTTGAAATCTTTATACCAACAATGAGCTTATCGCGCGTTGTTAAAAAATCTTGGGTTTCCGAACGTATTTACTCACATTAAGGACTATTTTTACTATTTGGACTATTATATTTTCAACAGTTCTGTAGTAGGTTCAAGTTGCATATTGTTCTTAAAGCCTCGGAGACACTTATAGCACATAAGAATTCTCTCAATTGCCAATACTTTGAATGATCTTAAAATTTAGTCAAATTTCTTCAAAAAACGATAGTAGCTATTTTTAACCCCCGACGCAAAAAGAGGGGTGTTATAGTTTGACGTGTCTGTCTGTGTGTGTGTCTGTCTGTCTGTGGCATCATAGCTCCCGAACGGATAAAGCGATTTCAATTTAGTTTTTTTTGTATTAAAGGTGACTTATGTGCGAGTGTTCTTAGACATGTTTGATGAAAATCGGTTGAGCCGTTTAATAAGTTGTGGTGGTGAAAGTGGAGAAGAATAACCGAATGTCTGCAAATATACTCGAGTGGGTTATCAAATGAAAACGCATCACGTACACATTATAAAATAATATGTTAGGCCGTTTAAAAAGTATGAAATAAAAATTAAATTAAAAGTTTAAAAACCTCCAAAAAGTAAAAAATAAAATGTGTTGGTTGGCCCTTTAGTCGTCACGTCGGGGGACCGCAATTAATATATTTAGTAACGCTCTACGCATTCGGTCAGTAATTAAATAAATAGATTTATATTAATTGCGGTCCCCCGACGTTACGACTAAAGGGCCAACCAACACATTTTATTTTTTACTTTTTGGAGGTTTTTTGTCAGGGGTTTTTAAAATTTTTAATTTACTTTTTTGCACTTGAAGTCGCTCCTATTGTTTTTACGTAGAGTCCTTAAAATTGTTCAGACTGATGATAGATATTCTCGAAACGAATCTAACAAAACGTCATTTTACTATATAAAAGAGATTAGTGATATCGACAGCAAGCAATGTATCTCAATCGCTTTAATCAATTTTAATTTACATGACTGTGTCGGTTTAAATTGATGAGTCGTCACTTTCATTTAACGTGTCGTTTTAACAAGCTTTACGAAACTAAATGTTTTGAAGCTCAACCTCAATGTAAAAGTGACCTTATCATCACGTTTAAAACGTATGATAAATTAATTAATTGAATTAATCTACAGTACAGTTTACAGCTATTAATAGCTAGCTACAAAAACACATAGTTTTATAGATTTGCAGAAAAAAAACATGTATTATAATCCGTTACCATTGTGCTGAACGACAACTGAATTTCATTTTAATATCAACACTCGTACCTATGCTTACGAATCAATAAATGAATATTAATGTATATATGAAATATGATAAAAATATTTTATACAATGATATTTATAATAGTATAGAGGCAGTCGTGTCTTATCGAAAACTATAAATAAATGATTGTATTGTTGAATAGCGTTAGTCTCTGATCTGAAGAAAATCACGAGTAGTCAGCACGTTGTTGCAAAAGTTCCTTCAAATCAATCGGTCTTAGATTACGGACGGTTTGTTTTTGGCATTGATGAAGCGTAAATCTTTGACATTACAAAAATGCTCGTTTCGGTTCCGTGCTAGGATGGTCTGCCACATGAAACAGTATTGATTCGGGACCACCTCTGAAATCACAAAAAAAAACCGGTCAAGCGCGAGTCGGACTCGCCCATGAAGGGTTCCGTAGGATTTATCACGTATTAAAAAACTACTTACTAGATCTCGTTCAAACCAATTTTCGGTGGAAGTTTGCATGTTAATGTACATCATATTTTTTTTTAGTTTTATCATTCTCTTATTTTAGAAGTTACAGGGGGGGGGACACACGTTTTACCACTTTGGACGTGTCCCTCGCGCCAACTATTTAGTTTAGAAAAAAATGATATTAGAAACCTCAATATAATTTTTTAAGACCTATCCATAGATACTCCACACGTATGGGTTTGATGAAAAATAAATTTTTGAGATTCAGTTCTATATATGGGGAACCCCCAAAATTTATTGCTTTTTTCTATTTTTGTGTGAAAATCTTAATGCGGTTCACAGAATACATCTACTTACCAAGTTTCAACAGTGTAGTTCTTATAGTTTCGGAGAAAACTGGCTGTGACATACGGACGGACAGACAGACAGACAGACATGAGGAATCTATAAGGGTTCCGTTTTTTGGCATTTGGCTACGGAACCCTAAAAACTGCCATAATATTTGGAAAGAGTGATCTTGCATGCTCTATTGTACGAAACGTAACATATTATTATAATACGATACAACTTTCGCGTTTTTAGGTTTTTTAATAATGAAAATTCGTTACAACATTCTAAGTAGTATGAAAAGAAGATTCTAAGATTCTAAGTAGTATGAAAAGAAAGATAAGACGAAAAGACGAAAATTTCGAAAATTTTAATGAAAGAAAATTCTGGTAAAAATCAGGTGACTAATCGTTTTGGCATTTTTCTTTCGGAATTGTACAGAAAAATCATTGGGTTAGATAAGGAGCCAATCAAACGCCCTCAGTTCATTCCATCTAAGAGCAAATTGGAAGAAAGAAAGAGAGAGAGAAGAAAAGTATAAAACAAATACAAAAAATAAAAACGGACTTTAAAAACAATGAGAAGTTAAAACTTGAACTTGAAATTTTATATGAAACGTGAAATGATGATCTTCCTAATCTAAAAGTGTAGGCAACGTTGTAATCGTGGCATTCTTTAGGAGGCTATAATAATGATTAAAAATTTAATCTTTTGCATAGACGTCTTTCTTTTACGCAGTCGTGACTTTCTTTTACGAGCTGGATCATACTTTTGCAGTTTAGTTGTTTTATAAGTCAATTTAAAAAGTTTGGTAGTTTTCATACATTCGGGTGGAATTAATACGAGGAAAAATAATGACTCTGTACATCTTAGCATTGAATTTTCAAAGAAATAATCAATTTATTATACACAACACATAACATTATACCTACACAACAATTAACAATATTATCACACAACAAATGGAATTTTTCAGAAAATGGATTATTTTCTTCAACTGGACTTATTTTTTACAATGAAACCAAGCAACGGGCTCAAACACGTAGGTAATAATAATAATAATTTATTCATAGTCCAATTACAATTTCATATTTGCTTACTCTAATACTACAAAACATTCATTATAATTAAATTTAATTCGAACTAGATAAGCATTTAAAGTCATCTGCAGCCGAACTAGTAAGATACTGTATTTCGGCTTGCAGCGCCCTCCCTATTATTATCCATAAAATACATGCTTTGGTGACAATTAGAATAATTATAACAAAAAGAAAATTACAAAAATTACATTAAATTAATTTTACAATTAAATAATAAAAAATACACATTAAAATACCTACTACTAGAGTGAAAAAGTGACCTCTCTTTGCTTGAAATGAATGTGAGTGTGTGAGTGTGAGAGGGTGTGTTAGATAATAATTCTAATGTTGATTTGTTATATCAAAAATACAAATTTTATCATTAAAATTATACATATAAAAAACATCATTGCAATTAAGTTATAATAGAAATCAAGTATTACTAAATTATTACATTTATTACATTATCATGTCAATTTTGGAAAAAAAAAACAATTAATTAATTAATAATACTTTAAAGGTTATACTTCTAAGGTATACAGCCTATTCGAATTTTAAACTCAAGCCCTCGCCTTCGGTTTGGGCTTGATAATAACAGTTTTTTGCAATAACCTACTTTCCACCCTTGTATCACAATGTACAATTGTTGCCTATAGAATTTTATTCAAAAGAGACTATGAACAAAAAATCAATATTTAACTTAACTGCGTTTCAAGTAGAATTAAGTAAAAGCACATGTAGGTACTAATAAAATAGGAAAGTGATATAAAAAAGTTATTTGACTTATTCCATTAAACCACTAAAATAGGCATGATATAAAAGGTGGATTTATCTCAGTGTGTCAATGTAAGTTGTTTTTTGGCATTCAAGTGGTAACGAACATTACATAAATGTCCACGTAACATTATTTAAAATTTAAATACAAGGAACTTGTCATTGAAATTACTTTTCTCTTTAAGTAGGATATCGGTCATAATATCGATAAACCGGTTAAATACGCAAACTTGTCTAGCGTTGCCACTTAGTGCTTATATCTTTTGTTTTATTTATTAACCGACTTCCAAAAACAGGTTAACAGGTAAAAAGGAGGAGGTTCTCAATTTGGTGCGTGTTTTGTTGTGTGTATGTTACGCGATTACTCTGCCAATTGTGAACCGAAATTCTCGTTATAATCTAAAGAGTATACTTACTCCTGAGGAAGTGCCATTGTCATTAAAGTCAGGATTCTGAAGATGGGATCTCGGGAAAATCAAGGGAAACCCACGGAAACCCTTATATTTTATAAGAATGGCCAACGTGTTTCATGTTTTTTCCTAAGCTTTCCAGGTATTTACGTCTGGTAGTCATGAACCGAGCTGATGATGGAAGGATCCTTAACTTTTAGAAATATGAGGTTATTTTTTTAAAATACAATAGGCACGTATTGACGCTTTGTCGTATTCTTTCAAGATACTTCCGTGAGCTGGTATTAAATTCACTAAAAGGATAAAGAGAAAAGACAACGAAGACGATAAAGAAAATCCCAAGTTGTAAATATTTACAAAAAAAATACAAAAAATAAAAATAGAGTTCAAAAACACTGAAAAGTTAAAAATAATATAAAGCTTCTTTATGTCTATCGCATGTCTATATACAAGCCTAAGATAGAAAATTTTACTGAATAAAGACTTCATTTTGATTTTAAAAATTGTCTAGACTGCGTACACAGATTTTTAAGTAATATACTGTCTAAACTGGGAATCGAACCCGGTAATATTAAAAAATACATCAAGTCAATCACATGGAACAAATAATATGTCTAATAAACATTACCACTAAAACTTGAGGATGCATGACAACAAATCAAACAGTACTTAAGCATAATAGGACAAGGCTAAGTACGAACAAAAAAAAATTTTATCTACGTTTTATTAACTTAAATAATCACCTACCTGAATTTTAAAGGAACCCATAAATTCTAAAAATAGTATTCCGCATTTTTCTGATACCCTTCACTAGAGCCAATTATCTCTAAAATGTATCGAAATCTATAAACATTACCTACGTATGACCATAAAACCAATAAAAAATAATTATATAAATTTTCCGAATTTCTCTTATAAACTTAATAAAGAAATTACGTCAGAGGCTATTGACACAAATTCTTTTAAAAAAACTCGACGTTGTTTTTCTTTGCGAATTTTTGCTTTGTTAATAGGTATTACGTTCGTTAGATTTTATGTTCGTTCTCAAGTTTTTGAGGTAAGGTTTGTTAGAGATATTTCTTGCCTGTGATCCACTCTATCGATCGGTATCATAAAAACACAGAATGTATTTTTTTTTTAATTTTACTGAGTTCGATATCCGGTTCATACAGGCGATTATCGAAAAAACTTTGAATGTAGGTTGGCTTGTTTTTTAAATCAAAATGAAGTATTCTTTCAGTAAAATTTTCTATCTGCGGTATTTAAGGTACTGTTCCTCCATGTGGCATCGCCATCTGTATACTATTTATTTATAGTCTATTCACATTTTTTCACATCTATTCAGGGTAAGAAAATTCCCGTGACAGATCGCAGTTTTCCGATTCATGCATATTAGTTTATGTGATTAAAAATATTATGTTTTAAAAATATAACCTATCTCTTAAGTTATTTTTATCAAAAATGCAATAATGAATTCCACATTAAATATCAATCATAAATATCAATACCACAAAATTATAATTCTGAAAAATATTTGTTTAAATTATACAATTAAAATATTTGTGTAAAGTGTAGTATTTGGATCGTTCCGATTCACGATTCAACTACATACTTAATTAAACAAATATTCTTTCAGAACTATAAATAATTATATTTAACTGGACGTATATTTTTGTTTCTATTTAATGTGGAATTACTTATAGTCTGTCGATTAAATGTGTTTACATGGGAAAATAATAAGGACTTTCAAAAACCCTACTTGACTAACCCCACTCATGCCCCACTCAGAATATAAGTCGAAAATATTTACGTTACAGTAACGTCACTGACAGCACGAGTACCACAAACAAGAGCGTTACCAGTAAACGATTTCAAGAAAATACAAAAAAAATGCCATGTAAACACATTCAATTGACAGACTATAGATTTAAGTGATTTGTCCCGCTCGCATCTAAGCGCGGCGCGGATACTTCCGCATCGGACTTGGAAAAAATACATGAGCGCTTCTTTCGTTATTAATTATACGTCGTGATAACCTCAACCCGGCTATTATACATCGTTTACATGCATCATTTTGTATAACAGGATTTTCTAAGTTAATTTATCATAGCCAACGCAGTCTGTAGGGTTACACAAACGCTTGTTTAATGAAAAGTTTGCGCCATCGAATACCTATCTATTGGAATAATGTATTTCACATTCTATCTTCATAATTTCTACATAAATTGTAATAATAGAATACAGGTAGGTAATTACAGGCATTATTCAAGAAATAGAACAAATAGAATTCATTTTTACTGTAATCTAGTTTAGTACAAATAGCCACACAACAACACCAAGATATTGCTTTATAGATTAGGTACATCTTCATTATAAATATAGTAAAAATACTTATTTCAGACATCTGCCCAAATTATAAAAATATCATGTTCGATTGTCTGTACTATAATGTTCATCTAATAGACATAATAATGAATACCCATCCATCCATCCCATAGTCTTCCTCCACTAAGCCTCTCCTCTCTTTGCTCGAGTGAGCTTACTGAGATTTCTTCAACAGTCTTTTCTCTTCGCCAGAGGCATGGTAACAGCTAATGTCTTTGAATAACAAATTGTGTGGATATAATCATTTTAGTAACTTTTTGTTATATGACATTATCTACCCCTTTTATTATAGGCTTCCTCTACGATTTTTAATAATGTCTTTCAATTCGCGCAAAGTTAAATACAAATTAATGCAATGACATTTTTTTTTATCCTTCAGCAATACGCGTTTAATGTCTATGATATTAAATTAAAAAATATATATTTACAATATAACAAACAAAATGTGCATTGCTGCTTATTTTTTACAATACACTCACTCTACTATTTGTAGCGGAAACCGCTTTGAATTTCGTTTGTATGTACGTTTAAAAATAGTAATTCTTGCTTATCGTTTTCAAATACTTACCATGCTCTATTATGTAATAGGCCTTTAGCTTGGTGGGCGCCTTTTTCTAGCCTTATCGTTTTATCTTATTCTCATAATGTTATTATTGGTAGCTAATAAAATCTATACTTACAAAGCTTATTCGGTTGGAATCGATTAATAACATCAATGATAATTGCCTCGGATGCTATTGCATAACTTTGCAACAGCATCCGACAAGATCAACGATGTTGATACGCTGGTTAGAAAATAAAAATCCAATATCAACGCTCACTTTTCGTTTAAGAATATTGTACGGCCGTTTCCGTGTATGATGGGTCACGACCAACATAAATGTTACAACTAGTACCTCTTATAATATAATTTAAAGATGAGACAAAAAGTAGTATGGAAAATTTTAGATTTTTATCTTAGTTTAAAGTGATATTCATTTTGAGAATGCGAACACATATATTTCATTATTAATCTAGTGATACAGTAATCGTTTGAAATCGGCAATTCTTCATAAAAAAATAATTTAAGTGACGTAGATCAATAAATTAAAAGCGACCGTAGTCTAAGTATTAGAGATTAAATTTAAATTCAAAAATCTTTATTCAACATAGGCCTTTACAGGCACTTATTGACGTCAGAACAAAGCAAATATTCTAATTTAAAGGTAGAAATAGTAGATTATGCACTAAGGGATTAAAGCAGTGTCTAACGTCACGGGCGCCATATTGAACCCCGAGCGTTAACTCCTGAGCGAAGCGAGGGAGTTATGTAGAGTCCTAAGTGAAGAGAGGGGTTCAAGTCGCCTAAGACGAAGACGCAGTGTCTTCGTCTTAGGCGACTTGAACCCCTCTCCAGATTACTCACTTTATTCCAGAGGTGAATACTCTACTTTTCATACCATCTGCGAGACAATAAAAACTCAGGGCTCTATAACCAATTACTTAGGTGGTTAAACACTGTCACATTATCATTATCACTATCACTATGGTTATGATATTATCTCAAGCACGAACACGTCACGCAATAATTATATCTTAAGTAAAGCTTAAAACATTACAAAAACTTAAAACATATTTAATAATAATATAACAAGTATGAACTTAGTCTACATATCGATTTACAATACGATACGATCAGCTGCTGGACCCTGTCAATGACCTTTAGTAGCACGCAGGACGAATATTAATTTGTTAACAATAAAATGGTATCAAATAAAATTCTTTTATTTTTCAACTTTGTTGTATACCTATTTAACTTTTGAAACAGCAATTAATTACTACACACAACTGTCGAAATAAATCTCAAATAGTCGACAACCTATTGACCCCAAATAAAAAAGCTGAAGCACCTGGACATTTACCTACTTACGTTTTTTTATCAATAAAACACTGAATAAACTTCTAAAAAGACTGTATTATTGATGCCACAAAACACATTCACTAAGCACTTTATTAACGTAAGCAACAAGATATTACAATTTTGAAATACGTAATGGCGTTGGCGGCAAAGTTTTAGCTATGAAAACAATACAACGGAATACTGTTGGTGCAAATTATGAAACAAATTGTAGAAACATTCTTTATTTTTAAATATGCCGCGTAATTTTTCCAAATGCTGTTTATCCGCTGGCAGCGAGTGTGCTTGCTTTACTCTGCTTTTATTCGTTTTTATCGATAGTTAATGGTGGCCGTCAAAAGATGGCGCTTTTTGCATAAAACGTATTTTATCAATAAAAAATAAAGTGAAATGTAATTGTTTATTTTAGCTTGCAGTGTTATGTAGATAAATATTTTATAATTTTGGTAAAGAAATTATGTATTTAAAGTTTATAAAAACATTATTTACACAGGTAGAATGTCTTTGTCTCTAGTGGATGCACGCTACTGCTGTATGGGCGTAGAACCTTTGCCTTCCTAAGCTAGCATCTATGATAAATTTTCATACAAATTTTATGTTCCATATTTAAAACACTTTAATCCCTTGGGAGTTTCATACAAAATTATATCCCTTGGGATATAATGTCTTGCTTTACGTTGAAGTTAAGGGGGATCTAATTGAACATTGTCGAGCAGGTGGTATGAAAACATATTTATTTAACCTTATATGTGCAACATTCTGAATATAATCAAGATGTCTGCAAATACAAGTAGCAAAAAAAAGTAGACTCTACACCTGTTCGGAAATTGGGAGAGACTTCTCAAGAAGAACAGCCATGAAACTCGGAAGGCCAATTTTTTTTATCTCCTCTTTTAAATCGCCATTCACAATATTGGTTTTGTTGCGACAATAGATTTCAGAATGGAAGTGTTTATCGTAGTTTTAATATCCAACTATGGTTATTGCTTAACATTAGTTAGGACCTCAGAGTTCTGAGGTTAGAACATATAGATATACACATGTCAATATATACATATATCGTACTTCAACAGAAGTGTCGCAGCCAATGTCATCGCCGCACCTGCCGGAGCCGTCGCTTGCGGTGCGAGCGGCGGCCCATCTGACGCAGCCGGCCGACCACGACTACGTGACAAGCCTGCTGGCTGCCTGGGGACAGCTGATCATGAGCGATCTCTTGTCTACATCCAATGGTAATAAGGTAAGGTAATAATTGTGTTTTTCGTTTCGAATTTCATATGTACATTTGTCTGACGCTCCTACGGTGAAGGAAAACATCGCGAGGCAACCTGCATAGATCTGCGAAGAAATTCAATGGTGTATGTGAAGTTGACCAATCCGCACGCCAGCGTGGTTGACTAAGGCCTAATCACCCTAACATAGAGTAGGCTCGAGCCTTCGGTGGGGACGTTTATGAGCTGTAATGATGAATAAGTATTTAACTATTTATAATAATTATAGATATGTCAAAAAGCAGACTGAGTACGAAAAATCAAAATCTATTTATCTGTCAGTTTGATAATAAACAAAAAACTTACCGTCTAAATACTAAATACCTGAAACATTTAAAAAAATGTTTCAAAACCCATAACATAGGTGTCAAAAGGCAATGGAGAGGGCCATGCTCGGGATTTTTTCTACGCGATCGCATCTGAAATGACGAGATTTTTTTTAGAACTAAAGAGATCCGTTTAAGAACTAAAGTCACCAACATAGTCCAAAGATTTGCAAATCTAAAAGCGTAACACGTAAAGGAAGAAACGGGACGGTAGCGAAACTGCGGCAAGCGATTCACTTATGCCACCCCCTTACCGCGAGCGGTTTCGGTGTGGAATAATCCTTAGCACCACAAACATTATAAAGAAATTGCGCTCAGCTACCATCCCGCTTACCACCTCCGTGTATGGAGCGTAAGTGGCAGCAGGAAGGACACATAGCTCTAAGGACGAACGGCCGTTGAGGCGGAAAGGTCCTCAAGTGGCGGCTGCATACCGAGAGACGGAGTGTTGATAGGCCCCCTACAAGGTGGACCGACGATCTGATAAAGGTCGCGGGAAGCCGCTGGATGCGGGAGGCACAGGACTGATCGGTTTGGAGATTCCCGGGAGAGGCCCTATGTCCAGCAGTGAGCGACTTTTGACTGAAATGATGAGCATGGGCGCTGTCACAAGGCCCATGTTCCTGCATTTTTTAAGCAGCGGCCATATTGAATTTAGGCCAATGTTGCTAGGTTCATAATGATTATTATATCGGGGTTGGAAATGTTATTTAAATTATACAGTTCTTGGCCCTAATTCCCTAGTGGCGTAACCCTAGGTCTAAGCGTAAGGGTGCTGAACCAGCATTTCCATACTCAGAGTTAATACTGTTCAACGAGTTAATACAGTTGCTACAAGCCATGTATTGAATGTAAATAGAGTTTAACCTAAAAAATCCAAAATGGGCTTAACTAGAGTATCATCTAGTGAAAACCAGAAGTCTATTGTATCTTTGGAGTATGTTTATATTGTATCTTTGGAGTATGTTTAACTTGAAAGCACGCGCTTTCAAGTTAAACATACTCCAAAGATACAATATAACCCGCTGGCAAACAGATATACGCACGGAAGGGCGCTGCCACTTTGGCACACTTCGGACATAGAATAAAATCCTAAAAAGCATTATATATGTACATGTTGTGTTAAGTAACCTATTGTAGAAGATCTTATCTTATCTTATCTTCAGGTGGGGGTGGCCCAATTATTGACCCTTCGCACTTCGACCCACCATGGATCTTTTGTGCTACCCCTTGCCGTAAAGCTTAGTCCGTAATGCCATCGCCACCAACGGTCCAGTCTATCGTGCCCATGAGCTCAACGATGTCCTTCGGTGGTATGGCCCTGTAGTCCTCCGGTTTTGGGTATCCAATTCCTGTCAGCCTTAGTCTCCTGCAAGCTAGGGCGTCACAGTGGCACAGCAGGTGCACCATGCATTGTAGAAGATAGAGCTTAATATATTTACAAATACAAAAAAATATAATAGAAAAAAATAGTAATAGTAGAAATAGTATAATAGAAAAAAAATTATTCTCGTATGTATTTCGTTGGAAAACCCAGGCCAGGTGCGAGTTAGACTCGCGCACCGAGGCCTCCGTACAAACTTATATTAGTATATTTAAGTTCCTAACTACTACACTTAATACGGCTCTGCTTTTTTCCTTAAAATGTGCTGTAAAACTTACTAAACATTATTGCCATAATTTCATGTTTCTAGATCAACGGGAAGTATCCTTTAAGTTTTGATTCCCTTGGGAAATCGCAATACAGGGTTATTTGTAAAACACCTGCAACCTCGCAGGATTAGATAACTAACATCAACATAAACATAAACAACGTTTGTTCTACGACTTTTGATAATATAACTCATTAGATTTTACTTTCATACAAAAATAAATATTAATTTAATATACAAATTCAAATTCAATAATATCTTTTATTCAAATTGGATTTTTACAATCTCTTTTGAACGTCAAAGCAGCTACGCCATTGATTCACAAGTCTACGGCGGGAAACCTTGTACTGGAAAGAACCAGCAAGAAAACCAGCAAGGGCAATTTTTTTCTCCCTGTATTGTTACAGAGTCCTCAATTGGAAGCTGACCTCACAGCAGAAGTTTTAGCTCAACTTCCATTACAAGATTAGATGTGTCAGTTCTCTTCTTACTACTAATGTCATTACCAAAAATAATATTTGTTTAAACAAATAGTTATACATAACAACACGATTCATTATCTGAAAAATTAACACCAGGCATTGGCATCATTCTAATAATCGTTGACTTTATAATATCCTTTACTCATAAGAGTCTTTTTTACATGCGTTTTAAACTTATGAAATGGCAAGTCAGTAACACTTTGTGGAAGCTTATTATAAAAGGGTATACATTTCCCCATAAACGAGCCTCTAGTTTTTTGAAGCCTGTATGTTGGAACGGCAAGCTTATTTTTGTATCTTGTGTTTAGATGGTGAATTTGGAAATTGGTTTCAAATGTATTATAATTTTTATAGACATAAATCAAATTTTCATAAATGTACTGTCCTGCTAACGTCAATATATTAATTTCTCTAAATAAGTCCCTTAGAGAATCTCTTGCTCGTAAGTTATAAATAGCGCGAACCGCTCTTTTTTGAAGTACAAAAATACTTTCTATACTAGCAGCCGATCCCCACAGTAGTATTCCATATGACATGACACTGTAAAAATAACTAAAGTAAATCAATCTTGCCGTTTAAACATCAGTAAGTTGTCTTATTTTTTTAACTGCATAAGCTACAGAACTGAGTCTGTTTGCCAAGGATTCAATATGTGGATCCCACTGCAATTTAGAATCTAGTGTAAAACCCAAAAATTTGGTGAAGTCGATGAATTCAACAATTTCATTATTCATTTCCACAATTGTATCCACTTTACTAACATTTGGCAATGAGAATTTAATACATTTAGTTTTACGTGAATTTAAAGATAAATTATTTTTAGTGAACCAATGCAATACTTTAGAGAGAGTACTATTTACAACGTCAGTATTTCCATTTCCTCTGTCAACCTTAAATATTAAAGAAGTATCATCTGCAAATAGTACTGTATCGCACAGATTCTTAGTGAAGTATGGGAGGTCATTAATATAAATTAAGAAAAGCAAAGGTCCCAATATCGATCCTTGTGGCACACCCGTAACTATAGGTGCACCAGCAGACTCGGTTTTGTTAATAACCACTTTCTGACCCCTATTGGACAAATAAGACTCAATAAGTCTCATTGCTTCTTCAGAGACACCATAATGCTTGAGTTTATTTCAAAAAATTTGGTAACCAACGCAATCAAAAGCCTTTGATAGGTCACAAAATATTCCAATTACATCTTGTTTACACTCCCAAGCAGCAAAAATGTGTTTCAGAAGTGCAACACCGGCATCAGTAGTGCAACGAGCTTTGATACCTCTGGAATGTTTGTAACTGAAAATGAAACATAGACTTATCAATGTCACGACAGTGCAATAAAAACTTAAAAATTGATTTTTGTTCAATTTATTGAGTTATCTTGAATCTCGTAAAACAAACGTAGTGTATGTAAACGTATGTAGTTAGTGATGTTACGAGTAGCTATCTAATCCTGCAAGGTTGCAGGTGTTTTACAAATAACCCTGTATATGCGACATAAGCGGTCATAATCGTTGGATCGCGTTGACTTAAGAGTTTGATTTTTTCACAGCTGAAAGATACCGTAGACCCTAATATCTTCTTCTAATATATTAAAATCGCTTGTATCAGTATTAGTTATCGAACTCATGCGAAGCGGCTTGACCGATTTTTATGATTTTTTGTGTATGTTTGGTAGGGCTGAAAATGGTTCGTAAACTATTTTATACCCCTAATTGATAAGAGTAGCCCTCTCCAGATTGTATTTTGTCATTTTTAATTTTTATTTTTTTATGATTTGGCGTCAAAAAATACTTAAGTATAATCCTAAATGTTCATCCTTTCACCATCAACCCCCATTTTACTGGCGAAACGTAGTTTGCTAGCACAGCTAGTTTGATATTTTGTTTGATGTGTGTCTCTGCGCGTTCCTAGGAAAAACGGTCTTGTCAGACAGATAAACGGGCAGGCAGACAGACGGACAGACGGACATCGAAGTGATCCTATAAGGGTTCCGTTTTTCCTTTTGAGGTACGAAACTCTAAAAATGGAATACTTGCTATCAAATGCAACCCGTCACTTTTACGGGCTAATCATCCTGCCGAAGCATTTCAAATCGTGTTGATTTATGAATGAACTATTGGTATTCATCAACAGCCGGTAGCATAACATAAGACTCGTATCGACTACTTGTAATTAAATAATGGATTCCATAACGTATTCATGAGTTATATTTCCTGGCATCTCGCAAATTACATAGGTTACAAGTGATCAATCGTAGCACGCTGAAGGTCGCCGGATGCGAGCTTTTTGCTGGTGCTGATGATGTCGCAAGCGCAATCATCCGGCTCACGCTGCAGGCGGGACTCAAAAAACCTTATACCTCTATTAACCTTTATGACTGTGAATACCTCCGTAAAACAAAAATGGATCTGGCTTATACTAGTAAAGAATGACAAACGTAGTTGGTTACAAAAGGCTTTTAAAAATGGGTCTTTTATAATGACTACATTTTTGAAAAACACTATTCAATTCTAATTTGGTAAGAAAACCAAATTAGAATTATTTTACCAACTCTAAGATCGCATGGCTCCAGTCTAGTGGTCAAAACCTTCCGGTATTGGTCTAGACTACCTAGAGGTCTAGAGTTCGTTTTCTCATAGGGGCAGTTGCTTTTCTGCTTGGTTTAGTTGGTGCTAGTTTTATCACTAGTGCTAGCTACCACCATCATACCTAAGTTTGTCGCCATAATAATAATGTTAATAGCATTCTTGTCTTCCGACAATGATGGTTTTCACAGTACGAGACTGCTCAGATTCTGTTCCGTTCCGTTCTGTTGTACCTATGCAGACCGAGTTCACTCGTATGAATTAGATCGTATAGGAGTTTACTCATATTATGGTTTACACGCGATAAAAGTGCACTTATTATGTGTCCTTTTTGTCTTCACAAAATGTGCTTTGCACAATTTGTTGATCGATTAATAGATCTGAGTGAATTGAAAATAAAAACACTCCCGACTAATCCACTTTTCAAACAAAAAAAATCAAATGTGGTTTATCCGTTCGGGAGTTACGATGCGACAGACAAACACACACACAGAGAGAGACACGTCAAACTTATAACACCCCGTCGTTTTTGCGTTGGGGGTTAAAAAGAGTACTCACCGAATCCACTCTGATTGGTGCCGACATCCAATCCAAGTGCGCTCGAATCACGTGTTTACACGATATGAGTAACGTCTGAGTCGAGTCGAGCTCGGTCCGAGCGAACTCGTACTCTGAAAACCCGACATAAGAAGCATAATAGCGAGCTCCTCATTTATCGAAGAGTCCAGGTAAAGCTCGGGGATCGAACCCAGGACTTCGTGATTAGTAGTCTGGTGACAAGAGCTTTCCTGTTGAATGTAAAAAAGGGCTATAGTTCCAGAAATCCCTTACTGCATCATACAACAGTACGTTTCAAGCAAAGTAACCAGATGCCAGAAATTTTGGTGACATATCAGGAATTTTCGCAATTTTTCAGAACTGCGGCCGAAATACAAATACTCGTTTGTCAGGAATTTTCCGATTCTGACCCATTTACTTTATAATGTACCTTTTTCTATTGACATTAATCCAAAACAAATCAAAACCGCTGTTCTGTACTCCTTTTTAATGCTACAAACTTCTGTAAGTTATAAACTAAACTCAATGTCATGAAGTTTATCTGCAAATCAGGAATTTTGTCAAGTATTTCAAAATGTGTATAGCTGGTATTCGAACATGAATCCATATAATATCAAGCCCCTTGCCAGATTTCATGATGTAATTAAGCGAGAAAACATTTTTTCCTGTTACCGACATACAACGCATTCGTTTTGATATCACATATTAATATGAGATCACATCTTATAACTGAATTACTCTCTCGCTCACTTACACATATACTGAGCACGGCTCTCTATTTAAAATAGGAGAATTGGTCTACTATGTATATTGCCCGGGCCAGACTAGTTGGGGCAGGGTATGGTCACGAGTTTCTCATCTATTCGTCGAAATCTAATTTGAATGTTTGACGATTTTTTTTACCGACACGGATTTTTATGTCAATCCTCATATCTTAACGTTGGTCATAGTTCTATCTTGGAACGATTCAGTTGTACGTACCTGTACATAAAGACTCAAGCATGCCTCAGCTAAGCCGATAGGCACCGAGATACCTCTATTACTCAACTGCTTTCACGTGATATAACATCTCTCCGCTCGACCTCGCGAACTATCAGGTCAATATTTCGTAACGCTTTACCACTGATTAAATTTGTATGTTTCTTTTTACTTTAAGACTTAGTAGCGCCCCTTATTTATGAACTTGACCTATTTTACTCACAAAAGTGTATTTCATAACATGTGAGAAAGGAAAACAAACGTTCAATCCCTATTTACGATGAACTGTCCCGTCTATAAATAAAAAAAACATATTTTTTCTTCAATTTCGGTTCCACAATTTGCCATGGCTCAGGTACATGAATAATTGGTTGTTTTCAGGAATGCCAGAACACAGGGTGCGAATACACGCGATCAGCGCCAGCGAGGAACATCGACAGTTGCGGTTTTGGTAAGATTATTTAATAAAAGTAGTGCGTAAGGCCGTCGCCTTCCAATCGAGAGGTAGCGGTTCGAACCCCGCCACGTACCAATGTGTTTTCTAAATTTGAATTCAAACGTACGTTTATTCGACGCTTTTACGGTGAAGGAAAACATCGTAAGGAAACCTGCACACATCTTTGAAGAATGAATTTCATTACAGGTTGTGTGTGAAGTCGACCAACCCTCACTTGGCCTGCGTGGTTGACTAAGACCTAATCGCCCTAGTTTAGGGTAGGCTTGAGCCCCTCAGTGGGGACGTATATAAGCTATTGATGATGATAATGATGATTTTATAAAAATAACTGTATCGAGTTACTTCGCTTGTCGAAGAGAGCTTAACTTTAAAATTTTAATAAGTTTAAGAGTTATAATTTAACTTTAATTAACAGATTTTTAACTGCCCTTATTTTGCCGATTTTTTTATTTTATTTAATGAATCAACGACTTACAGCAAGCACAGTTTCTTCAATGTGTGCTTATCTTAGCAAAAATGTGCTTACTGTTTTTATAATAAACTAGCTGTGTCCGCAAACTACGTTTCGCCATAATATTCACCTAGGGATATACAAAATAGTTAACATATAAAAAAAACATAAAGATCGGTCACGCCGTTTCGGAGGAGTTTGGTTACAAACACCGTGACACTAGAATTTTATATATTAGAAAAGATATCAATTAAAATATAAAATCAAAACGTATAGTGTATAGACAAACAGCTTAAATATGTGTTTCGTGATTTTAAAAGATATGGAACGGATGCACTAAATTTCGAGAAAAATATATCAGCAGATGATTCCGAATATAATAAAATATTTATTAATTGCTACTTTTTGCGTTGATACATTGGTTACTCTCTCAACTGTTATGAATAACCGGTGCTACCAATTATTTTACGGTGACTGCCTACAAAGCGGCTCAAAATACTACGCCTACATAGTAATCAACAATCTACATCTTGGTTTTAGTGCAACGTAATAAAGCGCATAATCGCAGGGTCAACATAATCCGAACTATTTAATAATTTCCGGACTGACTGGTTTAAAATTTACTCTCAAATTTTGTAACGTTGACATAATCGGTCAAACATTACGAATAAACGATATTGAGGTATTATGTTATCTGTGTTGAGGTGACATTTTGTGAATGTAGTTATCGTAGTGCCAGTCTAGGTTTCCTTTCTCTTCTTTTTTGTTTCAGACATATTATCAAATTATTCATTTATAAGTATATGTGACCCCTTTCCTAGCTATCCATATGTGCGTGTGGTGTGAGAGCTCTTTTTTTAAAAGTTATAATATTTTTACGAAATCAAGAAAGAATTTAGGAAATAATTGTGAAAACAACATGGTGAAGATAAAAAAATTGTGAAATCAATAGGGAGAAAGTTCTGGTCGATTAACTGGAACACTCACTCTGCCAACCAGAGAAAATACGTAACTCCGGTCTCAAAATATATTAGATACAAATGTTCAACATTTTTATGTGGAATAATTGTGTTGAATTTGTGAAACCTATTCACAAATATTCAAAAGATTTTAACGGTTTATAAGGATTTGGCAAAGGTTTATTTGGAACACTCAGTTCTCTTATGGTGCAGACGGAGTGTTCCTAAACTTATCAACTTTGGATAAATAAATCGTTAATATTCTTACTCTGTTTTACGAGTATAACGCAGAGTCAATTTGTAAAACAAAAACCTTAACGTAAAACATAATAGTTAGAGAATAAATGAAAAAAAAACATTCTTTTCAACATCCCGTGCGAGAGCTCCGTATTTTAGATTTTATTTACATAACCTGAACTTAAATACAAACGGAGGCCACATCAGAAATTGTGAAAATGTTGTCACTAAAGTTTTGACACGTTTTTTATTTCTGAGATTGCTTAATTTAAACAATAATCAACATTATTACATTTCTATGTGAGAAATTTGTTTAGGGTGACCATGCATACATCAAATAAAATATTGTTGTTTGTACTTTTTAATTTTTTTATATTATTTATGCCTAAGGTGGTACATGCTCGCCTAAAAGATGCTTTTTTATTTACATATGTTCAGATTATACTGATCCGGGAAAACAGATTCAAATTCAATATTCTTTATTCAATTGGGATTTTACAATCACTTTTGAACGTCAAAGAAGCTACGCCATTGGTTCACAAGTCTACGGCGGGAGACATTGTACTAGAAAGAACCAGCAACCGCTTTTTTTTTCTCCCTGTATTGTTACATAGTCGTCAATTGGAAGCTGAATTCAAAGTAAAAGATTGAGTTCAACTTCCATTACAAGATTAGATGTGTCAGTGTACATTATACATTTAACTATCTATAAATTAAGTCTACAATTAAGACCAAGCATTGACATCATTCAGATAATCATTGACTTTATAATATCCTTTACTCATTAGTCTTTTTTACATGCGCTTTACACTTATGAAAAGGTAAATTAGTAACACTATCTGTGGAACTTTGTTGTAAAAAAATATACATTTCCCCATAAATGAGCCTCTAGTTTTTTTTGAGCTTGTACGTTGAAACGGCAAGTTTATTTTTATTTCTTGTATTTAAGTTATGAAACTTAAAATTGGTATCAAATGTGTTATAATTTTTAAGACCTGTCAAGAGCGAAGCGGTGGGTCCACGAGTAAAGTTAAAATTACTCGTGGGCCCACCAGTGGGTCATCGCAGTGGGGCCACGAGTCCGGTGGGCATAAATCAAATTTTCATAAATATACTGTCCTGCTAAAGTCAAAAATGTGTCCGACAAAAAAATGGTCACCCTATGCATTTCTCGCTTAGAAATGTAATAAAGTTGATTATTGTTAAAATTAAACAAGCTCTGAAATAAAAAATGAGTCAAAATTTTAGTGACAACATTTTCACAATTTCTGATGTGGCCTCCGTTTGTATTTAAGTTCGGGTTATGTAAATAATATCTAAAATACGGAGCTCTCGCACGGGATGTTGTAAAGAAAGTATATTTTTAATTTTATCTCTAACTATTATGTTTTACGTCAAGGTTTTTGTTTCACAAATTGACTCTGCGTTATACTCGTAAAACAGAGTAAGAATATTAACGATTTATTTAGCCAAAGTTAGTAAGTTTTGGAACACTCCGTCTGCACCATAAGAGAATTGAGTGTTCCAAATAAACCTTTGCCAAATCCTAATAAACCGTTAAAATCTTTTGAATATTTGTGAATAGGTTTCACAAATTCAACACAATTATTCCACATAAAAATGTTGAACATTTATATCTAATATATTTTGAGACCGGAGTTACGTATTTTCTCTGGTTGACAGAGTGAGTGTTCCAGTTAATCGACCAGAACTTTCTCCCTATTGATTTCACAATTTTTTTATCTTCACCATGTTGTTTTCACAATTATTTCCTAAATTCTTCCTTGATTTCGTAAAAATATTATAACTTTTAAAAAAAGAGCTCTCACACCACACGCACATGCTATCCATAACTAGTGTACCTACTTGTTTTACGTTTATATTAAGTTCATAATTACTAAGATTTGTTTATTCCCTACAAGGAAATTCTCGACCTACATCTTACTTGCGTAAGACACGATAAGGCTAAAGATGTAAGCGAGTCTGTATTTATCCACAACTGAGGAACTGACCATGGTACAGACAAATTGAAGAAGAAAAAAGAGTTCTAAATCTACCAATACATAGACCGAAAAATTTTAATATGATACGTTCAAACCAATTCCAATTCTTTAAACTTTCTGCAGGCTTCTTATGCGACATAATCATCATTATCATAAGAAACAATGACACTTAGATTTTGATAACTTTACTAAAAAAAAAACATTATTTGCCTTGAGCGCCGGCTATTTGTGTGGTCACGGGACGACTGTCAGTCATCCCGTGACAACAAATGCTGAAAAGCGTTGGAAACGTCAAGCTAAATAATTAAAATGTTTAAAGCTAAATATACGCGAGTAAATCAGAAATTGTAGTATTATTTAAATGTGTAGTTCTCGTGCAAATAAAAGACAGTACCTATTCTATTTTTATTAAAATAATACCACGAACATTGCTTGCATGAGTTGCATGCTTTTTTTAGGACCAAACTCTACCAAAATTCAACAATCTGTTATTGTGTGATGGGTTAAATTTGGTCGGGAAATCAGACACACATATATTATGCTTTGTATTCATTATCTTTTCATATATTTTTTATTATTGTTGCCCCTTTTTCCAGAATATCGAGAACAAATGAACTTGGCAACGGCATTCTTGGACGGATCATCGCTGTACGGAAGCTCAGAGAAGGAACTTAGATCACTGCGATTATACGACGCGGGGAAACTGGATCTAGACTCGTGCAGGAAGTATGTACTCACTGACATTTACTCGTTTTTAATAAGAAGTCATGATTTAAAGCTCGTTAATGTGCATCGCTGCAAGATTGTATCCAACGTATGTCAACTTGAATCATTGGTTTATCTTTTTACAGTGACGTGACTATATTATCAGGTCGTGGCTTGGTTACATCACAAAAACAATCATTACCAACTCCTTTCAATATTTTTATAGTATTACAGTATCTGTGGTTATACATAAAGTTTTTAATGACTTTCAATTTCAGTTTGAGACTTCATGTCATGATAAAATTAAAAAATATTTTGTCATGCCTACTGTCGCTATATAAATTGGTAACATACCTAACATAGATATCTTGAACTAAAATAGGTTCTTAGATCATATAAAATAAAGTCATCGCCAACAAAGTATAAAAGAATCTATTAAATAAGTAATAACAACACCTACAAAAACTTTGAGCCGGTTATAAGTACATGCCTCTTCCTATTTAATCATGTAATGACTATTATGATTGACTTGTTTATTTTTTTTATTGTTAGAATTGATAGGTATACTATATAATATAAAGAAACTCATTTTAATTAATAGTATGAAATTTGAAAGATTTCTGATTGATAGCGGATTTGTCTAGCTTCAAAAGAATTTATTATTTGTTTTTTACTCGAAACAATCAAAATTTTGAAACTTACGAAAATTAAGAATCACATTATATAAAATAAAGAAATCATTGAACATAATAAATAAATCAACTGCAGTAAACTAGACTTCACATAAGTATAAGCTGATAACCTAATAAATTTTTATTTGGGTATGCTATTAGAAATTAACTTCAATACTTAAATATACTTACAACAAATGACAAGATACGACTTATAAAGTCAAAACAAACAGAGGACAATGTTCAAACTCTGGTAATTATTGTACTCTTTTTTAAAGCTAATGACAGGTTACATTACCGTAAGCGGCGAACATGTTTTTGTGCCCGGTGAGCACAGGTGTTAAATTGATCTTAGTCAGAATCTATTATTGTACTCTTTTTTAAAGAGTACAATAAACATAAGTGTCACTCTTTTTTAATTATTGTACTCTTTTTTAAAGCTAATGACAGGTTACATTACCGTAAGCAGCGAACATGTTTTTGTGCCCGGTGAGCACAGGTGTTGAATTGATCTTAGTCAGAATCTATTGTTAGGCGTCAATTTTTATCAATTCCCACGTCCTATTGTTTCGTAATGCTAGGCACTTAATGGCCTGCAGTACCTCCATCGTAAACTTAAAGTACGAACGTCCAATAGTGCCATTGTTTTCTCTCCAAAATTTATCTCCTGATAGACCGATAGTCTCGTCCCTTTCAATCACTTTTGAATGCAACGCGAACATACATACGTTTTCCTTGCATGATACAATGCTGGAGTTATCAGTGTCGACACAGAAATGGATTGTATGCAAATGGAATTGTCAAATCGGCCTTGAGATAATTTGTATAATTGTGACGATGCGAGATACGTATCACCGTTATTCGTTTGAGATTGAGGTACTCTAACAATATTTAAATTATATTAAACAAGTACTTTAAAATACTTGATAGCAATACTTGTATAAAAACTGCAATAACACTCGCTTGAATTGGGATCATGATACTAGGAATCAGCTCATTTTAATCAAATTATAAACTTTATTTTTAAATTCTAAAGAAATAATGGCCAGGATTATTGTGTTACCTTTACTACGAACTTCATACCTACCATCACTCCAAAAATAACTTCTTCAAAGACACTTCGCGTCTTTTACTATTTTTTGTGAGTAGTTTTGCTATGGCGGCGTACATTATAGCAGTAATATACAGTGTGTCTGGCCACCGGTGTCCGACCCGTTAAGGCGAAGCAATATGATCAATTTTATCGACAAATCCACCATAATACCCCTATACGGTTTTGAAATGGCGGCCATTTTTTTTTACTGAGTACGGGTTGTTTTCATTTATTTTGTCATATCTACCGATGTAGAGGTCCTACAGGCATAAAAATACTTCAAACTTAAAAAGTGTGAAAAGTTTAGTTGTTTTTTTTTACTTTTTGTTTTCCAAAAATCTAACTTTTTTTTACTTTTTATATGCACTAAGGTATTACCTAAAAACTGATGTCAAGACCTAAGCTCTAATTCAAATAGTTTAGGAGTTGTGACTATTTGAATATTGCTTCGCCTTAACGGGTCTGACACCAGACACACTTAATATTAGAGGAGCTTGGTAGCGCTGTGGCGCATAGGCACGTGCGCTCAGCGAATGAATGCTAAGGTTAAGCAACGTTGGCTGTGGTCAGTCTTATGATGGATAACCAAAATACGAAACTTTTCGAGCTCCTCCGTGCTTCGGAAGGCACATAAAACATCGCGCTCTTTATTTCCCGATGAGCAAACAAAGGATTTCATACCACACTTAACACGGATCCAACCTAATTGACACTATATTGTTCACAGATGTAAAGATGGCACACCGAGCGCACCTCTGTACAGAGCACTGATTGCTGAACATAACCGCATCGCTGGAGAACTATACTCACTAAATCCTTTTTGGGATGACACCACACTGTTCTTAGAAGCAAGACGGGCGGTGGCTGCTATCATCCAACACATCACGTTCAATGAGTTCTTGCCGGTGTTACTGGGTGAGGTGAGAAGCTGTCTAAGTCCTTAAGAATCACAGGCCTACTTATTTTCACGTTCTCTAGTATCCTCATGACTGAATCAATAATGATAAAGAACATACTTTTTTTTAATAATTTTCAAAACCGTCGCCTGGTTTGGATTTTTATTATTACTCTATAGCTTGATATCACACCTAAAAGTCTTGACTGTTCAGAGTAAGAAGTTATCTAAAGACTTAATTTGCTAATTAAACATTACATTCAAAGGACAAAAATAGTAAGCAGAAAACTTGAACAGCTGATCTGTATAAAGTCGATGCCCAGCTATATACTCCTAGTTATTATTTTGGATAGGCAACGTATGTACCTACGTTCGACCTATCCTGCCACACGACTACATTCATATCACATCACAGA
The DNA here is from genome assembly GCA_963935595.1 of Schoenobius gigantellus. NCBI lineage: Eukaryota > Metazoa > Arthropoda > Insecta > Lepidoptera > Crambidae > Schoenobius > Schoenobius gigantellus. The sequence continues at coordinate 35,879,086 of OZ012543.1, forward strand.
ATGTCTGCAATGTGTGAAGTACCTACACAGACACCGACTTTAAACAGATCAGATCAAGTTTCCTCCTTATTATTTTAAACATCGCCTGCAAATGCTTAAATTGATTAAGAAGTATTATCAAAACATTCTACGTGTCTGTACCTAAAATTTTAAGATTTACCTCGGTTCTCAATATTCGATAAATCGAACATACATAAAAAACGATACATCCAGTTAAACAAAATGTCCTCCTCCTTTTCCAAGTCATTATAATTAAAAATAATAGTACAATACTCTTAATGTTTAACTTCGTGCTTTCTATAAGCTATTAATCGGCAATATGTAATAACTTAATGATATGTAACGAGCGACGACAATAGCTATCTGCTAAGAAAAACACTTTCCTGTCAATAAATTATACATTGTTTCAGCATTATGAATTTCCTATATAATTTTTAGAGTAGTAATAAAAGGTTTCTTTTAGAACTGGGAATCGCTACATTTACATACAAAAGCGGTATGTTGTAGGAACATAATCATTTTAACATTATTATGATTGTCTCACATGAAGGTTGGTATGGCGAAGGCAGAATTGAAATTACAGTCCCTCGGCTTCTGGCGAGGCTACTCGAGTGCCAACCGCGCTGGCGCTTACACTGAGTTGGTAGCAGTCGCGCCCATCTTCAAGGCAATGATGAACCAGAAATTGGTGCGTTTATGACTTGTCATGGAACAAATATGTAATGCATTTCAATATTCTCATATATCGTTGAGCAAAATACTACATACACTTGCTAGTTTTAATGTTTAACATCTCTGACATCTTGGTAACTTAAAGTTATTTCATTATAGCTTCTGCTGTATTTCTTCAAAGCTAACAATTGATATTTATCTGCGGATACGAGAATAAATAATGCAGCAGTTAACTATTAAGACTACGCCATTTCAGATGAATACGACAGTAACTCTAGGGCATTTAATACGCACAAGTGCGCAGCGTGTCTCGCACTTCCCCCCATCAGCAGAATGGGACGTCAACAGGGCGAGGGATCACGGAGTAGCGCCCTATCTGAGAGCCGTGCGCATGTGCGAACCCACCACATTAGTCAAGACTTTCGGCGACCTGGAGAAGATAGGATATGAAAGAATACAACTGGAAATGCTGGCTGATATGTACAGGTGAGCGGAAGCAAGTATTGCCATTGCTAGAAATGTTCTAATACGAATCTAATAGTAGCTTCTAATTTATATTGTCCGTTAAATCAGAAATCCTGAGGACATGGAGCTGATGATTGGTGGTGCTATGGAGAAAGCCGCCACAGGAGCAGTTATTGGACCGACTCTTGCTTGTGTGTTGGCTCTGCAATTTGCTAACTTGAAAAAGGCTGACAGGTAGTAATAGTAATGGTAGTTTCAAAATCAAAATTGGATAAGTAGTTCACTTTGGTTTAAATTCATAAATCTTTATTTAAGATAGACCTCTACAATCCCTTACTAACGTAAAACACACTAGAAAAATGTCGACTCTACCAGTTGAAGTAATCAAGAATAGCTCTGTAATATTCTTATTTTATAAGCTTTCCTTGAACTCATTCTTAGGCATGCATATTTTTTAATTATATAATGTGTTATTAATGAATTGATTTAGTATTCAAGTATTCTTTCTATAAGCGAAAACTTTAGGACAGTCGTATACTGAACTTCTTACACTATTTATTGTTATTTAAATGCTGTTTGTTTTCCAAATACGAAAAAAAATTGATTGACACACCGCTTGAAAAATATTATTAATTTTGAAATACCTACTGTTGATTTATTTCAAAAGTAGATGCAGGCTTCAAATGAACGACCGATTCTAAGTTATGCGTTTAAAACCGCTAATAACTAACTGGTAAATTAACGATCAACAATATTGTATTGCCTTTTCACGTAAGAAACATATTTTTCCAAATGCTAATCGATGTGACATTTCCTCATGATCAGATTTTGGTACGAGAACGACATTCCACCGTCGTCTTTCTTGCCTGGACAACTCGCCGCAATAAGGAAGGTCTCGCTTGCCGGATTGCTTTGCGCTGCAGACGATTCACTGCAGAACATTCAACCGAAAGCTTTCGTCAAAGAGGACCCATATTTGTAAGTTTCAATTAGGTAGCTTTTTCATGTCTTATATTGTAATTTTCTTGTTTGAGGATAAAAATCCATAGTTTAATCAAATTTTATTAATTTTATTTTTTCAACAAGTTAGATTAAGAAGGCATCATGTTTAAAACATGACTTACTTTAGAAACTGCTAAATAATGTTTTATAAACTAAACTAACACTAATAGTCTTTGCAAAACCATAAAAATATGAATTAAAAATGTAGGTACAACCATTAATAACATATCATTCATATAAAATAAGCTATTGGTTCAAGCAGAATCGTGTCTTATTTCCAGGAACGCGGCTCAACAATGCACCCAGCACAGTGTACTAGAGCTAACCGCGTGGAGAGATGAAAGCGGGGCCAAAGCGGCAGAGAGGCTCTCCCAAGACATGTTAGCGGCTGCACTGGAGAAAGCGAAGCAAGAGATGGCTGACAGGAAGCGGCTGGAATATATGCTTTGGGAGTCCAGTAAGTGCATTGTGTTAAACGATCAGTAAATTTCTCTCGTGATATTGCTCTAGCATGCGAAACAAGATATGGCAAAAGCAAGGTACAAAGTGAGAGTCCATCCACGTGGAAATAGTGTAAATATTTAGTTTCAATAGATAGGTAACCTTATACAACTAAACCGACTTCATCATGTCGGCCGTAATACGTGCACTACTGGGGATAATTCTCACGCAAGTTGGAAGATATTAAGCCCACTGCGGGTTGGTTGGTGGAGAGGCGTTCTTGTCTTCATGATATGTATTTAGTCTATTTGCCAACCTTGATTGTATAAAAAAACAGTTGTTCAATTCCTTCGAGTGTGAAATTATTTCTTATTTTTAAAGGTGGTGGTGCTGATCCCAAGTCTCCTGTTGGAACAGCTGCCTCATTCTCGAAGGCAAACAAGTATGCTTTAAAACTAGCGAACACATCGCTATTTTTTGAATTCGCCACCAACGAACTACTCAACACCATTCATGGAGGGTAAGTAATGTAATTTTAATGGCAGAGTCATAAGAACATACATCGATAAACCAACATATTAGAGAAAACATATCAAAAAAAAATTAAAATTTCAATTGATTTTGAGTTAAGGCGTAGATAGCTAGCGAGGCTTCCGTACAAATAAGTATAAGTATGTAAATTTTAATATGTATATATATAGATTTTTTCCTTAATATGTGCTATAACACTTGCCAATTTTTATGATTCTAAGTCAACAGGAAGTACCTGTACGGGTTTTCTGGCCCGCACTTTTACGGATGGTGGTGAAGGAAACACAAAGCGGTTTTCAATGTTTGTAATGTACAAATTGATGAAATTATGTGTTGACATTACCATTTCTATAGGAACTATCTCTTACCAGCCCGTGAATTTTTTTTTCTGACATTCCTTTTGTCAAATGTACATTTTCTAAAAAAATAAAACAGTGGAGACGAGAGCGAGCCTCTTTCTTCGCTACATACCCTATAGATATTGATTCCCTTGTGAAATGTTGAAACGAAGAAATGTTTTATTTATTTGTATTTGTTTTGCATTGAAAAAGTTTATGAATTGTTTAAAGGAATGTTTTTAATATTAATATAAATCACTAACATGATTGCAACCGATGGTTTCAAACAGTTTTTGACAGACCTGAATATTTAAAAAATATATATTTCCTACAAGGCTCTTTTATTTAATCCTCTTTCTGTCAGGTTTCAATAACCATAATTATGTTATTACAATTTGTAATTTATTTACGTTCTCACATATTGGTATCATCATCATCATCACAGCTCAGATACGTCCCCACCGAGGGGCTCGAGCCTACCCTAAGTTAGTGTGTTTTGGCCAGCGTGGTTCGACTTCACCTTTGAATTTCTTCGCGGGTGTGTACTGGTTGCCTCACGGTTTTCCTTCACCGTAAGAACAGGGTATAAACATAATTAATCAAGCATAATCTGAGAATATATACTTTCTTCATATTTATTTTATTTTTACGTCCTAAATATCATCATAATCTTATATATGTATAAAAATGAATCGCAAAATGTGTTGGTAAGCGCAAATCTCAGAAACTACTGGTTCGAATTGAGAAACTCTTTTACCATTAGAAAGCTACATCCTTCGTGGGTAACATAGGCTATATTTCCCACGGGAAAAATGAATATCACGGGAAAAATATGACGGGAAATCTATCGTAAGGCGAAAAGAAGTTCGCGGGCACAGCTAGTATAAAATATATCTGTATCAGTACATGTTGTTCTTTGCCTTGTATATTTTTCCCAAATATTTCACAACACCAATATCAGAAAGTATTCACAACTTCTGCAGTTGAGTTGTAAATACTGGATTTCTATCGATTCTCAGCAACCGTCGCAAGCGTCAAGTGTTCGATGACTCCCTCGGCTTCGGGACCACAGACTTCGTGGACTCGCTGCAGTCTGTCGACGTGACAGGGTTCATCGGGCAGGACCTCGGGCCCACCATCGAGCCGCAGTGCGACGACGCGGGCTCCTGCGACCCTGACAGCCCCTTCAGGTCTTACACTGGATACTGCAATAACCTCAGGAACCCTAACCTCGGAAAGAGTTTGACGACGTTCGCGAGGCTGTTGCCACCGGTATATGAGGATGGTGAGTGAGATAGTCAATTCAATTTTTTTAACATAAGCAATTTATTCCCATTTTCTATCCCTTATCTAACAATTTTCAATGTTATTTTTGTGACAAATGCAATTCTGCGAGAAAAAGAGAGTTGGTTGTCCGCTGTAATGAATATCCCAAATGACCGTGCGGTAACGGATTTAGAATACAAGTATCAACGCTCCCTTTCCTCCCGTGGATATTGTGAGAGCCAACCAAAAGGGTTAAGCGCCATTACACCTCGAAGGAGAAGTAATAATAAAACCGTACACAAACCCGTCTTGCCAGCATCGTGTTGTGGGCTTATTTCTCCTCATCTCTCCTGTCCCTCTGCTCCTCGTGCCCAGCAAACACACCTTCCACTCATGGACTCAACTCAACCTATCCTGGTTATATGGGTCAAACGCGGGACATGCGCGCGGAATCTGCGACTGCACTCCGTGCGCACTTCTTGACGCGCCCTCTAGCTCACTCCTCGCCTTGTGCCATCGATACGCGAAATCCCGTAACCTCAGGTAATTCGGCTCTGTGCCAAGCTGAAGGACATTTATGTTGAAGTGATGGAGCGTCATAACCTGTGAAAAACTTTCTTTCCTGCCAAACAAAATCGTATTTGTTTCTACGCGTAATTGAAGTTTCCAGAACTCAATAGGAAAACGTTATATCAGTGTGCTTGTGTTGACATCACACATGATACCGCAACTGACACCACGCACCATATGCTCCATACTTTCCAATTCTATACTTACAAGCATCCATATGTATGGTCTAAATTCGAGGATGGATGGACCAAATTCCTCCTGTCTTAAGAAGTCCTTTACCAACGAGTTGGCGTATTATAGTTGGTATGATGACATATGCGTATACCATATTAAGATGTACAAAAATATTCCAAACTCGAAATAATAATTTTTGCACCAATCAACACGTTCATATAGGTGATTCTATCATATGGTTAGGTGGATTGCTTTAAAATCACTGCTCGTTTGACATAATTATCATCGTTTCTTTATGCGTGCAGGTGTGAGTCGGCCGCGCATTAACTCAGTAACCGGCACGCCGCTGCCGTCACCGCGCATCATATCCACCGTGATCCACCCCGACATCTCCAACCTGCACACGCGGTACACGCTGATGGTGATGCAGTTCGCACAGTTCGCCGACCACGAGCTCACGATGACGCCTATCCATAAAGGTTGGTACGGTTACTTATGCAGCATTGATGCACTTTTGCAATTAAAATGTGCAATTAAGTAATAAAAAACAAATGTACTGTCTGAGCCAATTTTATTACATAACTTTTGACGCTGACGCTCATAGCGTGATTAAATAGCGCATTAGCGCCCATGCCCTTATTATTAACTAGCTGTGCCCGCGACTTCGTTCGCGTGGATGTCGGAAAATGACATCGTGATGTTATATAGCTTATACTATAAGCTATTTAACATCACGATGTCATGTCAAAGATACGGCCCGCGAGCCACATTCGGCCCTCGGGCAATATAAATACGGCCCGCCACCACAATCTATCCAGTGAAAATAATTCACGGAGGAGAGAACTGTGCTCTTTCAATAGTTAACATTTTTACACTAGCCCTTCACGCCACTTTATTTTACTGGACGCCAGTAAATTGATCAAAGTAGGTACTTGGTTTACTTTGAAAATAGTTTGGACTAAATAAAGATTTATAATAATTCAGTATTCGTTTTAGTTTTTAATTTTGAGTCTGGCCCGCTAACACACTATAAATGGCCTTCCTCGATAAATGAACTCCAACACAAAGATAATTTTTCAATTTGAATCATCAGTTCCTGAGATTCGCGCGTTCAGCCAAACAAACAAACTCTTTCGGCCTTATTAATAAAAATTTTACTCCTTGGATCATCTTCGGATTAGTTACTTCATGTTTTGTCTTGTTTCCGCACATGTCGGCCGTCATATGTCAAAACAAGACAAAACACGGAGTAACTAATCCGAGGATGATCCAAGGAGTAACATTTTTATTAATAAGGCCGTTTATGTTTATAATATTAGTAAATAAGTATAGAATTATAGATGTAAAGCTTACCTTTATAATACCTTACCTTTGTAGATTACCTTTATAATATGCGCGGTGTTTGATGATCATTACCTAATATCCTAAAAGGTACGAGTATCTTTAAATTACTATATTTGAAATATATCAATTTAACGTTTACCCGGTGCACCTACCCTCCTCCTATATATTTTTTGTGGTTAATTTTTTTACTGGTTTTTACTGAAAAATATACTCTTCTTGAGTAGGAAATATTTGTTTACATTAACGTTCATTTACAAATGAAAATAAGTCTACTTTTTATTGCCCGTGAACTGATATTTCTTTTCCGCTTTAGGTTTTCACGAATCTATTCCGGACTGCCGCTCTTGTGACTCGCCTCGCACAGTCCACCCCGAGTGCAACCCATTCCCGGTGCCGAGAGGCGATCACTACTACCCAGAAGTAAACGTTACGTCTGGAGAGAGGCTTTGCTTCCCCTTCATGAGAAGTTTGCCTGGACAGCAACAACTTGGTAAGAATAAATCCTATCTTTTAAAATAAAATATTTCGATAAATCAAATACTTAAAAAACAGAAATCTGCAGCATACATATTGTTGATAATAGAACTTCTCATTAGTGGATTAACAAAAAAAAGCAAAGGAGAATGCCGGTTTTTGTATGGAAACCTGTACTCATTGCTTTTAGATAAAATAACCTTTACTGGTCAGGGTATCATTTAATATTGCCACCGTCATCAAAGATTTTTCTTTTCGAATCCGCAGTGCTGAGATTTTTTTACAAAACTATATTTTTTAAAAAGCCGGCCTAAAATAAGCAATACAGCAAATTTTTTTTTCTCAAAGATTCACTATCTTGCAAGAGTCACTGCAACACCGGTACACAAAACTGACTTTCGAGTCGGAAGAGCGAAGTTCATATATATATACGGAAATAACAGCAAAATGTAACAAAACCCTCAGAATAACAACTAAAACATAGAAGGAACATTAAAATAAGAATTCATTATGTGTTATTTGTCTCTTTCGATCATACGGCACAAAACTGTGTAAGTGTAAGAGATGAGTAATATTTGTCTTTTGGCATATCACAAGGTGGTCACTAGATGAATTGCTTGAATTGTCATTTTGGTTAAAAATTGAAATTGGTTTAAAATATATAACACGGCTAAATTCTATAGTACCTTGTATCGAAGATAGACCATCCGAGTTTGAACTATTTGAATTGTTCGTATAATATTTGTTTGTGCGTCCCGTGGCTAGTAATATTTTGATGATATTTTATTAATATTTAAGTGATTAGAAAGCAAGAATTCTTTAGGTATTTACAAATAGTGTGTGTTTGTGCACTCCGTAACACAATGTCTTGTGTAGTTTGGGGCTGCAAGTCTCATTCGTCGCGAAAGGAAAATAATCAAAATTTATTGACCTTAAATTGGCATGTTTTCTCATATTGTTACTTGAATGTGAGCTAATAAATACACTTATATACATATGAAATATCGCTGAATCATTTTGTAGAAAAACAATACGTAATATTAACTTCACTTTTATGTTTTAGCGATTTTTTGAAAATTACTTTGAGGTTTTCTTGATCATGCGTAGTGTTGTAAAATTTTGTCGATATTTTTGTTTTACAGATTTCCTAAAGGCAATGTATAAAAAACATATGGATAAAGTGTATTGTCAGACGAAATTGGAGTCCAAGAAAGCATAGTCTTTGCTCCAGATATTTTCCATCAGATTAATTTTGTATGTACTTAGTAGTAAAACTATGAAATGGAGACGTCATGACGTAAGTCAAGTTATTTGATGAAAGGAAATCTTTAAACTAAAATATTATTTATGAAAATAAAAACGTATTTAATTTCTTAACTATTTATTTAAGGAATCCTTGACACGGATGCCAAGAACAACCAGTTCAGATGATTTTTTTCTAAGAATTAAAATATTAGATCAAGAAAAGAACTTGAAAGAGTCAAAAAGGTAAAATATCAAAACGCCGCCTTCGGAAAATTTACATTCTAAGCCCGGCCGCACATCAAGCGTAATAAATCTATCGAAAAATGTCTTAACAATAAATTATGGTCAAATGTTAATGTTTTTAGTTTTATTTCCAAGCATATGTACAAATAGTAGTTTTAGCGTTCACGAATTTATCAAAGGTTCAAAATCCATGAGGGTTAAATTTTCGGGTAAGTAAAATATGAGATTAACCTCAAGTACCTCTAAGCGATGCGATAAAAAATGAATTAAATCTAAGCGATGAAATAAAAGCAGTGTGTCTTCGATTTCCTTCCCATAGAATTTGTGAATCTCTGCAATAGAAAAATTCCAACATTTTAGGTAACGGGAAATACCCGTCACTTAAATAGTCCAAATTTTGGGGTTCCGTACCTCAAAAGCAACACTGAACCATTATAGGATCACTTTATTGTCCGTTTGTCTGTCAAGACTATCTTGGAAACGCGTGAAGGTATCGAGTTGAAATTAAAACCACATAATTACTCAGTTCTACACTAACAAGTTCTAGTCCCTTGAAGATGTGAAAAAATCAAACTTCTAAGTTAACAAAAAAGGTACGGCCGTTTATGTCGCCAAAAACGTATATTTCGACATTCTCACGGGCATCAAAATGTATAGGGTACTTTTCGTTGATCTAGCTAGAACTATGAAATTTGTGAAGTTATATAGTCTTACACTACAAGTCAGGGAAAATCTCAAACTCCACATTTGTAATTAAATCATAAAAAAATTTAGTCTCTATTTAAAGTATAACCTACAATTTTATACGGGACCCTCGGTGGGCGAGTCCGACTCGCACTTCCCGCTTTTAGTCTCATGAACGGCCAGCCTGACCATACCAAAGAGACACAGCAGCTATTAGCTGGATAAGTTACATAAGAAAATCTACCCTTAATTATTTATGTTATATTTTTCGTAATAAAGACATTTTAGTATTAGGGATCTATTAAATACCTACATAATATAATTATCGACGTTGAAACTAGGTGAGTGATGAGCACGACATCACTGGGAGAAGAACTGACAAGCGAAAATTAGTGACAACCTACAAAAATTCGAAACATCTTGCATATACGTGTCTCTGTCTAACTTCTATTAGCAGCGCCTAATGTCAAAGTGAGTCAAATATATTAAGTTCAGTAGCTATTTTTGCTAGGTTTCTATGCTTTAGTTATTCTTCTGAGACAAAACCAAACAAAACACAAAAGATGCGTAAGCGACGACCGGAAATCACAGAGTATAAAGGTCAGCTTTAGGCTGCGGTCCGAAAACCGATAAAAGTTATGTGCAGCTAGATCGCTACATTCTTATAATGCCTAATCGCACGGGTTTTCTTCGTCATAATATTAACATATATTAAATGAAAAATTATTTCAACCGTCGTCCAATCAATTATGTGTATTCTGGAGTCGATGTTTCGATTTCGTTGCTACGATTCGATTTTTTTTTTTGTTATGGCAATACAAATTCTTAACTGTCGGAAGTCAGGAATTTGGGTTAACTTTTTTAAATTTATAATTATAACCCGGATTTAATAATTATTCATAATTTGCTAAAAGTAGTATAAAAATGTTGAGATATTTATGGAATTAAAATCATTTTTAAGCAATGAGTACAGGTTTCGGCATTCTCCTTTAACAAACGAAAATAATCAAAATCCGACCTGCTCTTAAGGACTTCCATTCTGCCTGTTTTATGTATTGATTGACTCCACTACATCCCAAGGGCCCCGTGAGCAGGTGAACCAGAACACGGCGTTCATCGACGCGTCCGTGATCTACGGCGAGAACCCGTGCATCGTGCGCAAGCTGCGCGGCTTCAACGGCCGCCTCAACTCCACCGTCAACCCGCACGGAGGCAAGGACTTACTGCCGCGCTCTGACAACCACCCCGAGTGCAAAGCGCCCAGCGGATACTGCTTTATTGGGGGTGAGTGCTTCGTATTACCTACTCAACTAAAGACTGAAAACGATGTACTGCTCAATTTGTATGCAAGTTGTGCTCATTTAATCTATTGTCAATGAAACGCACCAAAGCTAGAAATATTTTTATAGTTTTATTACAAACAAAAATTCAACGTCCGTCTTGCGGGAATCATTGCCACTGCTGACTGAAAATAACACTAATTTATCAAGTATTTGTCATTGCTTTCATTTCGACTTACCTATATGATTTGTAAAGAATATGTGAAGTAAACTCAATGAGGGCCTTTCCACACTGCAACATTTTACACCGATGCTATATCGCATTTTTGTCGGTGCATACTTACGTTTAAATCGCTGCATCAAAACGGCCAGCTACTGTAGGTATTGCGTTTGTAAACCTACCACTATGTATCCCTATGTTTACATACTGCTACTTTTTATAACGATACAAGCGCGGGGTAAACGTTATTTAGTCGAAATCCAGTTGTTTATGTCTGTCGCATCTAAAGTCTCGCTGTAAAAGTCTCAATGTGTAAAGGGTTGTATTTTAAATTATTTTCAAGATGAGCTATGGACACTTTGGTATTTTGTGACTTAAACGTTGTCTCATAAAAACAATTTCTAATGTCTTCGGTTTGTTAAGCCGGGCTTTAACAAAAAGAAAATTGTATAAGAGAAGTCAGAGGCTCAATAAAATATTGTTGGTTTAAAATAAAAATCATTGGTATTTTGTGACTTAAACATTGTCTCATAAAAACAATTTCTAATGTCTTCGGTTTGTTAAGCCGGGCTTTAACAAAAAGAAAATTGTATAAGAGAAGTCAGAGGCTCAATAAAATATTGTTGGTTTGAAATAAAAATCAAAGAGCCAAAACTATACCTCATTGCTTTTATTTAATTATTTTCATTAATTCCCAGGCGACGGCAGAGCGTCCGAGCAGCCAGGCCTGACCGCTATCCACACAATATTCATGCGCGAGCACAACCGTGTAGTTGAAGGACTGAGAGGGGTGAACCCTCACTGGGATGCCGACCTGCTGTTCGAGCACGCGCGAAGAATCGTCGCCGGCGAGTTCACGCACGTCATTTATAACGAGTTCCTGCCGCGGCTACTCTCGTGGAACGCCGTCAATCTGTACGGACTGAAACTATTGCCATCAGGTTGGTACTACATAAAGTCCTCAAATACTACCCACCCATTGATAATATTTTATTTATATATTTAAACATAAAACAACACAAGACGACGAGACCACGGGATTCAACGTTACAAACACTATAGAACGCTCTAAAACGTGTTGCGTCTAATAATTGTAGCTATTGACATTAATTAAAAAAAAATTATTGCATCACACCCTATTAAATGGATTTCATTTCCATTACACCCTTGCTTAGTATTTCGACAATAAGTACCTTTTTTCATTATACACGGTTATTTTTTATCACCCTGGAAAATTTAAGGGACGCTTCACGACATGGTATTCGAATCATTTAAATATAAATAAAAAAAATAACTCACTTACTTAATTTTATATTCATTTTTTTTTAATACAAAAAATACTGCACTAGTTGAGCGCAGCATTTTTAGAGATTTTTTATATTTTTTTTTTATTTCTTTTTTTTAATTTTTTATATAAAAATGGATGTGTCCTGAAGCGTCCCTAAAATTTTCCAGGGTGATAAAAAAATTACCGTGTATAAACCTATCGTTCAAACAATTCAGAAACCTACACTTCATAAATATTCTAGATACCTAATAAAAATCATATTTCTGTTAGGATATTACAAGGAATATTCGCCTACTTGCAATCCGGCTATCGTCACGGAATTTGCGACGGCTGCCTTCAGAATCGGACATTCGCTGCTGAGACCCCATTTGCCTCGTCTCTCGCACACCTTCCAACCAGTTGAGCCGCCTATACTGCTGCGAGACGGATTCTTCAAGCCTGACATGTTTATGAATGTTAGTGTTTAATTATTTGCTTTTTCTTTAAAGGTCACCTAATTAATTTGTTGCATATGAGATTTATAAATAACTAATTGTTTTTCTAAATTTCACAGCACCCATCCATGGTCGACGAGCTAATGCGCGGTCTCTCTTCCACTCCAATGGAAACTCTCGACCAGTTCATCACAGGAGAAGTAACTAACCATCTGTTTGAAGACCGCCGCATACCATTCTCTGGTGTCGACTTGATCGCTTTGAATATTCAAAGAGGACGAGACCATGGAATGCCAAGCTACAATAACTACAGAGCGCTTTGTAACTTGAAAAGAGCGGCCTCTTTCGAAGATTTATCTAGAGAAATTCCCGATGAAGTAATTGCCAGGTATGTAGATAATGAATAAATCAGTGTTCCTTAATTGTCATTATATTATTAAAGGAATATATAAAATTAAATATAAAAATATGAACCAACCAAACCTTAAAAGAACTGATTCGAATAAAATGATCTAATAATACCATAAAGAACTGATTCGAACAAAATGATCGTCCCACGTTGGGCGCCACTTATTGATCTCGGGTAATGTGTAACAAATTTCATTCCTTACAGCAAAATTGTGCATACTTTCATGAAACGAACATAACTCCTCACATTTGTGAAGTTAATTTTTTTTCTCTATTTAGTGCCCCACGTTTGTTACCAATCATTTCTGCTTACCGATAATATAAAACTTGCTCTAAATTATGTTTCTGCTTTAATGGTTGAAACACATCTCTAATTAAAAGCAGTCAATCGATCTACGAAAATTATGCTGACATAGCAGCACCCCACGTTGGGCGCCAGTTTATTTAAAACTAGTAAGTATAGTTGACATTTGCTAGATTTAAATAAACTGGTTAAACTAGCAAATGTCAACTAAATAAACTATTTATAATAAGATTAATAATATTATTTTAATAATTATTAAAATTTACAAAAAATAATTTTAAAATTAAATTATATGTTAAAGATTGAAGAGGATATATCCTACTGTGGATGATATAGACCTGTTTCCGGGAGGCATGAGCGAGCGGCCCCTTCAAGGAGGCCTGGTTGGACCGACTTTTGCATGTATTATTGCCATCCAGTTTAGACAGCTTAGAAAATGTGATAGATATTGGTAAGTTTTTTAATATATGTAAATGTTTGTTATACTTTTTATTAGAAAAGATAATCAAAGTAAATGTAGAGATTTTACTTTTCGATTATCGTCTCCAACTCGACTCAATCAGTTAAGCCATTACATTGAAATGGAATATGCAAGCCTTACTTTTAAAAATTCAGGTATGAAAACGACAACAATGCCGCGCGCTTCACTGAGCATCAATTGGCAGAAATCCGTAAGACGACGCTGTCAAAGATTTTGTGCGAGAACTTCGACGTTCCCGGCGATATTCAACGAGCTGCCTTTGACTTACCCAGCAATTTTCTGTAAGTTTTGATCAAAGTAGTTTCAAAATTTTACTGATGGCAAGACAGAAAAAGTAGCGCAGATCCTTATTTATTATTATTTATTTATTTATTTATTTATTATAAGGTACATGTAAATAACGTCGGATTTAAATCAATGTCCCGCAAAACTGTGTATATACAGTTTGTCTGAGGGATCTCGCAACATCTTATTATGACTACTTATGAGCTATGTCTAATAAGTTATACATGTTAAGGTAAGCTATCTAGGAGGTATTTCTTAAGTCTAGTCTTAAATTTTTTTATATCTACTTCTCCTCTTAGTTCAGCAGGTAAACTGTTCATCAAATATGGAACATGTTTTGCCCGGGTCCTGTCTCCATACATATTTGTTACCTTAGGAACAATGTATTTGCCCGCACTCATCGCTCTTGTATTGTACTTATTGTGTACATTTTGTAATTTAAGATTGTGCTGTCGATTGCTATGATTATTGATTGCAAGCAGATATTTATGTTTTAATGTTACAGGTAGTATTTTACAGACCTTAAATAATTTACTATAATCATTTTTGAATTTAGTTTTGGTTTTTTTATCTACCAACAATTAATAATAATAATAATAATAATTTTATTAACCAAACAGTTACATTACCATCACTTAAGCCTATAAATTAATGCTATTCTACATACTTAACAGCGTAGCATCTGTTGCTAAACTAGGTAAGAACCTGTATTTCAGCATACAGCGCCTCTTGCCTCGGGATAGTTAAGTTACATTAATTATTATAAGCTACAATTTTTATGATTATCGAAATGTATACATAAAAAGGAGTTCTATTATCGATATTCTCTAGTTATTGTATAACACTCATTAACTGTAGTAACTATTACTTTAATATTGTTAAAACTATTTTTTTTTAATGATTCTTATAATTGAGGTGAACCTCTCGGTGTGTAAAATGTGAGTGTGTGTTTGTATGTGAGAGGGTGTGTAATGTGTATTTTAATTTAAATGGATTCCATAAAATATGCTATAATTATTTTAATTAGAAAAGTATATAATAAAAGTATATATAAGATTAATTTTAATTCGTTTAGCTTTGTACAGTAATATAATTCTCTGTTTCGTCATATGACTTTATCACAAGGAAGTCTGTCACGGATTTTTTAACTAAAGTTTTATTCATGGAATATATATTGATTATTTTATTAATTTTATTGTAAACGAAGGGACCTAAAAAGGGAAAAAATCGCTGTACCGATTTCGTTTTTGTACCAAAAGATCGGTTACACACAGAAAACCATCTACGTTTGCTCATTATAACAGGGGAGTACTCTAATGAGGCGTGCTGTTTCAGAATAATCCGAAGTAAGAACAGTTGGCGCACTGTCAAAACCTCGCAGTATTCATAGAGAAGTTTAGTTGGATATAGGAAAGGTTTGAAAGTGGATATTTTAAGAATTGTTCTTTGTGCAATCTCAAGTTTCTTAAGTGTGGTTTTGGGAGCACCTCCCCATGATGTTATACAATATGTAAGCAAGGACTGGCATAAGGCATAATAGATCCTCTTTAGAGTAACTGGTACTACAACATGTCTTAATGTCTTAAATACGTAAATCAATTTGCGTATTCTCTTTGCCAAAGTTTCAATATGTTGTTTGAAAGTGAAATGGGCATCAATGATGACACCCAGGTATTTTATTTGGCTTACACGTTCTAGAGGCAAACACTGACATTGCGCAACATTATCGATATTAGAACAACTATGAACAAGGAGGCTTAGGGATGGGGAAAGAGAACATTTTCGCCAAGAAAAAGCTACATATTTAGTCTTTTCAATTTTAGGAATTTTAGGAAGTCGTAATTTTAGGAATCTAATTTGGATATTTTCTAATTTATCAATATAAGTTTTAAACGTTAAACCATAACAATCGAGGGCGTAATCTATAATAGATTCAACCAAGCATCTATATAGTACCTTGAGAGTACTACTTGGAACTCGGTAGCTAAGATGGTAAAATTTGCCTAGTATTACTCTAAGTTTGTTACACAACAAATTTATATGTTCGGACCATGAAAATTTTTCATCTATCTGTAAACCTAAGTAAGTTGCACACTTTACTCTTTCGATCGGTTTGCAACCACAATTAGCGAGGTTGTTATGAAAGCAGTCATAAGAGTGAGTAAACAACTGATATGGAATTTCTTGTATATGTAAATACGGAGAGTGTATGATTAAAAACTTTGTTTTATCTGAATTTAATACTATGCCGTTGTCATGTGACCACTTAACAATATTATCAACATCTTGCTGAACGAGCTGACACGTCTCTCGGGAAGATCTGTTCCGGCGCGCAGGATACATAGGTCATCTGCGTACATGTGTGCAGAGCAGTGCTGTAACACCCCACATAGACTATTTACGTGCATTAAATAACATATAGGACCGCATCCTGATCCCTGGGGCACGCCGCACCGGACCACCCTCTCGTCGCTGAGCGTATCTTCTATTTTTACCCGATATGACCGCGAAGTGAGGTACTCCTTGAACCAATTGTTCAAAGGATATCCCACTCCACACTCTTCTATAGCATTTATCAACGTGTCCCTTTCTATTGTATCAAATGCTTTTTTATAATCAAAAAATATGGCAAAAACAAACATTTTATTATTTAAATATGTGTTGATCTCATCTGTAAAATTGCTTAATAAAGTATTAGTACTTTTTCTTTTCTGAAACCCGTGTTGAGAATCACTTAAAATATTGTTAGTTTGCAAATAGTCTTTTCTATTTTTCTATAATTTTGTCTATACTGGATAATATAGCAATTGGCCTATAGTTGGCATAATTCTTACGGTCGCCTTTTTTGTGAATAGGTCGTATTATTGCCTCTTTAAGCTTATTCGGGAATTTTCGTTGTGCTACAGAGAGATTAATAAGCTTGGACACAACAGGGCTTATTTTATTACTAATTATTTTTAGATCGGACATGCGAATTAAATCACTCCCAGGCGATTTTTGGCTGTTCATGTTTTTGATAATCTTTTTTACGTAATTTTCGCTAACTGGTTGCCACCGCATGCTCCTATCAGTTTCTTTCACATAACTCTCCCTATTTAGCCACTTTTTAT
Source organism: Schoenobius gigantellus (assembly GCA_963935595.1). NCBI lineage: Eukaryota > Metazoa > Arthropoda > Insecta > Lepidoptera > Crambidae > Schoenobius > Schoenobius gigantellus. The sequence continues at coordinate 35,896,345 of OZ012543.1, forward strand.
CACAAACATGTTTAATCTGCCGAATTTCCTCGTCAAAAGTAGATGCAAACCGATTTGTTATTTGTTTAGTGTCTCCTTGTATATTTGACAATATTATACTATCCAATGATTGTTTGTTATGACCTGATAAATAATTAATTCTTTCCCATATCTTTTTTATATTTTTGTTACAATTAATTATACTTTGTCTATCATATTCATTGCTACATTTTAAAATAATTTTAGAACATTTATTTCTAAACTTAGTATATATCAATCTTTTAAGCATATTTTTTGGATCATTACACCATTCTCTAAATAGATTATCTCTCTCTTTTATCATATTTTTTAAAGTGTTTGTAATCCAACATTTATTATTTCTATTACTAGAACTAACATTTAATATTTTATAGCAGCTATTATAAATATCTGTAAAGATTTGCTTGAGAGCATTATATAATGTTGTAGGACACTCTATAGATATCATGGCATTAAAATTAACACTTAACAGTTTCTCTCTAACCATGCTATTATCAAGTACACGACGACGCACAGTAGTTGTAACAGTCCGCATGCGCCGTCCGGTCTTGTCAGCTGTTAGGTCCAACGATGCGCTACGTGTGACTTTGCCGCACGCTACAGTATCAGCGTCACTAAGACTAAGCGGAGCGCGGTTCCACTGCACCACAGCCGCGGTTAGGAAGTGGTCCGATATTTTATGTTGTATTATTGCCGAACTAATTTGCGCTAACGGTGCTCTAATGTAGATATGATCTATACATGATTCGGTTATATTACCCATTACAATATCTTTGCGTGTAACTTTATTGATGCATTTAATTAATCCGAATTCCGCTAACAAGTTTTCGTATTCTATAACATGAGAATCTTGATTGTTTAATAAATTTATGTTAATATCGCCACAAAATATTAATTTAACATTTTTTGGAAAGCTTTCTAATATAATTCGCAATTCATCAATAAATTGTTTAATTTTGTCTGTCTTATTTATTCTAGGCGGTCTATATATTGATAATAGATATAACGGATCTTTCTCGCGGTCAACCATTACAATGGAAACACACTCCGCTGATCTCAAGTTATGTACGTATTCTGTACCACTTATTTGGGACGAAATCGATGCGCGCGTATAAACCAATACACCCCCGCCGGATCGTTCGGTGCGTGTAAAACTGTTTATGTTAAATCCCTCTATTTTATAAAAGTTTATCATTGAAAAGCTAATGTTTGGCTCTGTTATAACTAACACATCTATGTCTTTTAAGTTACTGTGTATAGTTACAATTAATTCTTGAAAATTCTTTTTTAAAGACCTTATGTTGACATGTAATATGCATAAGTCTTTATTATGTTTTATTGATATTAACCATGAATTTAAATTACTAGTCTCCACTGTGTCTATTGCATCATCAGAAATAGCAAGGATACTGTCTAATATATCCGTGAATTTTGATTTTGCAGTTAAACATACTAAGAACAAAAAATAATACTGTATACATATATTTCAGTGTGTGATAACTAAGGCTTGACTTTAAGTAGGCTACTGACATCATCTTCACATCTAATCCAGATTGAATTGTCGCCATCATTTTTCTTCACCAATATTTTTCCATTTGAAACCCAAATATATTTGTAATCTCCATTCAATTTTTTTTTCGTATTCCACAGCAATGTCCGAGTATTCTTGGTTAAATCCTCGTTGATATAAACTTTACTTGTACTTGTACCTCCGGTAATCTCAGCACTGGTCACCTCAGCTAACTTGCGTCGGTGTGACAACCATGCATCACGAGATTCGGTTCCTGACGTTTTGAATCCCACAATTATGGATGCCGATTTAATCCCTTGTTTACATTTTCATCTGGAAGTTGTTCAATACCTACGATTTCGATATTGTGCTTCCGAGTAGACTGCTCAAAATCATGCAATCGTTGCTCTAACATCGTGTTACATTTTTCCATGTAGACATATTTTCCATGTAGATTATTTGTGTTTTCTATTTTATGAATTTTGTCTTTAGATTTTTCATGCTCGGCCAACAGTGTGTCGTACTTATCAGAAAGAAGACTCATGCTATTTTTGATATGGTCTAGTTGTTTTATTAATCCAGGTATAATTCTTACATTTTTTTGGATTTCCTTTAAAACTTTGTCTCTGTCGCTACTATCATCTTCTTGCTCATCAATTTCGGATTCGTCTTCCTCGCAATTGTTACAGTATATACGGGTCTTACCATTTTTTAAATCAGCGGCCAATCCTTTCACACAACTTCTGTGGAATGTCCCCTGACATTGACCTTGGCAAAGAAAATGCGATCCTTTCTTTGAAAGAACTTTTCTACACTTTTGACATTCCATTTTGCCAGAAATATACAAATTTACTTATATTTTGATTTCTAGATAAACAGCAGCAGGTAGATACTTAAAAAATAACACCAAAACACAGCGAGTATCGACTTTCGTAGCAGGTGAGTTGCGCGGCGGAAAGGTCTTATCCGCCGTGCATTGAGTGTCACTTACGCGTTCTTTACGTTGATTTGTCAACTTATGCACTGTTATCGACTCAAGCGGACAAACACTTATTATTTTACTTATTTTAATGATTTGCCACTAATTTTGATACTACTTTTAACTCTGTCACTTTTACTCTACTGATACATATTAAATTCAGATTAAAATGACTGTTAATTTATTACGTATACTATTATTTGAGACGGAGCAGCAGAACTTCGTGTCGCACCTGCGTGTGTGTTAGGTTTGCTCAATAAATTATTTGAAAAAAAACGAAACCAAACCAAACCTTTGCCAAATCAAGGAGGCGTTGGAATAGCTATAAGGCTGCCATAATTATCATCAATCATGTCACAACATTAAGGGGTGAAGCTTCTTATCTAAGTCCACGAAAATACTACATAGATAGATAACATATCTAAAAAATCTTGTCTATTTATAAAAAGTTCAGCCACCCGTCGCTATGCATCTATCTTAAGGGGTCGAACTTACAAAAACCCTTCCTAAGTCAATGTAAGCGTTATAAAAGGAGCCTGCTGTGCTGCCCCAATTTCTAGCTGTAGTAGCTAAAAATTAAGGCCCGACGGATAAATACATTGTTAGTAGTCAATCAGTCAGAACATACAAGTATATTTTTTTTAAATATGAAAGACTAGCTTTCCGCTCGCGGCTACGCCCGCGTTATTTTTGTTTTCCCGCAGGAAAAATAAATTTGTAGCCTACGGTAATCAGGGATAATGTAGCATTCTAATGGTGAAATTTTTTTTGAAATCGGTCCATTAGTTTCGGAGCCTATTCAATACAAACATACAAAAATACAAATCTTTCCTCTCTTTAATATTATTAGTATAGACGATAACAACTGTTTTATTTTTATACACAACGCAGGATAACTCTTAGCCTCCATTTCACCTGATAGTAAGTGATAATATGGCCGAAGATGGAAGTGAGCTTCACCTAGCTTCCTCAGCGTCTGAAGATCGGGTTAACTTACCTCTCTAAGCTGTTAAAATTCAACAATGCTATTGTCATACTTAGTTATTTTGACGAGAAACTAAGGTAAGATGGAGATAGCTACCGCCAACCAAACCAAGCAGAATAACTTTTACTTACATGAGGAATCGAGCCCCAGTGGTGGTGTAGGATCAGATATAGAATAGAGATAATCACAACCAATAGACAACGGGGGTTTAGCCGCTTCCGTTGTGTATGATATGGTATTTATTTATTTCCATTCGGAAATCCAACAACTGTGTTATAACAATGGGTACAGGTTTTCACCAATAAAGACAACTTATGGGTAGGTACAGAATGTAGGTCAGTTATAATTCTTTTGCTAAAAAAGTCCGTCATTGTAACGTACAAGAGCGGGACTAAAATAGCATTTAAACTCAAGGGGAAACGTTTTTAGCGTACCCAAACATTAAACAACGCTTATGTCTCCGCCCGTCCTTCCGCTCCATCAAGATCTCGGCATTTGGGCCACTTAAGAGACTTCGGGCTTTTACTAGATGATAGGGCATGACGTTCAGTCCATAGCGGCCCTATGGACTGAACGTCATGGGGCTCCACTAGCCCATTTTGGATTTTTTAGATCACGCCACATACTCGTAGTTTATCCATCAGTTTGGCAGATAAACTTTAGGAATGACAGCTGTCAAAACGGGCTTAGAACGTGGGGACTGTCGGATCAAAATGCCCTTATCATGACTTATCTTAAAACCCATTATTACTCGACCCTCTAACTCATTTTAGCCCCTTGTGTAACAATCTACTATTACATTAGTGTCTTTGCATTTTATTTGAATGCTGAATAAACTTTCAAACAGTGGTTGCTTTTCATTGATTTAATTTTCAAAAAGTTCATTTGAATAATGAACACATACTTATCATTATTTTTTAACTTAGGAATCCTCGAGTGCCATGCGCTTCGTTGCCCAAACTCGACTTGTCAGCGTGGCGGGAAAGCTCCGCGCAAGGCTGTTTGATCGCCGGTCGATCGGTCGCCGTCGGAGAGTCCGCCTTTCCTTCGCCTTGTACCTCATGTATTTGCACCGTAGAAGGGGTAAGTACTCATCAAAATTATCAACACCATCAGACCTATAGCGGATATTATAAGCTTGTGAAGACCAGTCGAACTTTTCCTACAAAATAGACATCGTTAAAAAGGGAGTATTTAGCATTTCATTTCTTAAAAAATATCGTGTTATCTTTTATGTTTTGAAAATGTCAAAATTATTGTTTTATCCTATACATTTCAGTAATGCCGGCATGGATCTTGGCGATCTATATACCTAAATCGATTCCTTACACGGAAATCGTTTTCATTCTTTTTTTCAATAAATACTGGCATAAAACTCTTCTCGTGGAAAAAATGGTAGTTTAAACGGAAAAAAGGTGACGCATTGGCACGTGCGCTCAGCGAATGATTGATAAGGTTAAGCAACGTTAACTGTGGTCAGTCCTATGATTGGTGACCAAAATACAAAACATCTCAAGCTCCTCCATGCTACGGAAGGCACGTTAAACAGTGGGTCCTGCGCCTGATCTCGCCCCCGTCATGACGGCTAACCGTCCCATCGGACTAGGCGAGTGAAGGAACAGAGTGCACTTGCGTTTGCGCAGTCACATGTAAACTTTAATATCTCTTGCGCAGATCGCTAGTCTCTGTTGAGATTGGCCGCCGTAACCAAATATTGGTTAGGAGGTGGAGGCACATATTTGCCTACCGTGCCGAGCTAGTTCGATTGGCAGATATTTACGCCGCATCTTTTACTTTGCATTAACATTGTTTCCTTATGCAGGCGCAGTGTGCATCGCTGCGCATAACGGACTGCGCGCAGCTCCTGCGCGAATGGCCCCGCGAGGCGGTCGCTCGGGACGACGTGTGCGCAGCGCAGTGCGGGGCCGCCGCGCCCGTGCCGCGCCCGCGACAGCGCGGCCAGCGACCAAACATCAACTTCAAGTTCCCGGACTTATCGCCGTTCATCGCTAAGTGAGCGACCAGAGACTATAGCCAAATAACCTCACTTGATTCAATATGGAGCCAAATTTTGAAACGTCGTAGGAATATGAAAGTCTCACTAGACTTAACGTGTGCGAGCGATTGCAGACAACATTTCATCAATTTCAAGCAGATCTAGATGTTCATCGCTGAAAGAGGCTTAATATTATATACCTACTAAGCAGCCGCACTATAATGATGTATTGATGTGAGCCACGCCTCAGACAACAGGGTTAGGGTTTCCCTAAACCTAAACTTCAAGTTTCCGGGGTGACCAAGTGAGCTAACCGAGACTATTGTAAATTGGCAATAATCAAACGTAACCAAACTTAAAATTCCTCAATACTAAGCTTCCAGACCTACCTCTGAACCACATTTCATCAGAAGCGGATCTATCACTGTTCTCGCAAAGAAAGTGCTAAGTACACGTCGTTGAGGGCAACATAGCGCGCCACACTTTAATTTCCTTGACTTATAACCGAGCATCGCTAAGTGAGCAAACTGAGATTATTATAAGAACAATGTCTCCACAACTAAGATGCTTTAATATCTGGGAACTCAACAAATTCCCGGGTCACAATAAACGACAATTACCAACGCAGATATTTGTACCAACTAATATTTATAACATTTTTTAATTGTGACTGCATATCTGATAAAAAAATATCTATTTGGCTTATAGTAATAAAAAAAAACACTTTTGCTCAGTGTTTGAATATGTTATAACAATAATAAAAATAGCTTATGATCAAAAAAGTGCCAAAACTGTATATTGTCATGTAAGAAATTCGACACTATTATTTGAGTAAGATATAAATTTCACGCACGAAAATCCCTAAACTAAGTATATCTAAAAACTGCTTGCAACAAATTAAAGTAGATGCTTGAAAATGCAAATAAAATAACGAGAAACGTCTAGGGATCTATTTTTAAATCATTCGTCTGGGTTCAAGCGCTCGAGGAGAATCTCCAATGATTTTCGTTTCGTTTTCGACAAAACTAAATATTAATTTTCGTCGTAATTTTCACTGATTTTAATCGAAAACGAAAAAAATATCGAAAGCTCGCAACCCTGTCGCTCGACGTCAGACGAATTTTATATCGTTTGTAGTCGAGAGTCACCGAAAGCATGATGACTGATAGATTTATTCAAGTATTTTCTTAATCTGCATAATCATTATCCATTTATTATTACAGAGTACTTTATGGAAAAGCGGAAATGAATTATCTAGTTAAAAATTTAATAAGTACAATTTATTTAGGTAATACTTATACAATTGTGGTTGCATACATTAATTTCTAAACTTCTCGCAGAATACTCAATAAAAAAATTAAAAACACATGATAAATATTCAATCGTGTAAAATTAGACAAAAATGACTACAAATGATGTAAATATGAAGATTTATATTAAGTGATGCTAATCACTCGCAAATCACAGTGAGTTCAAAATCCACACTTTTATTTCTAAATGCTTTGTATATAGGTTCTTCTTCATAAAAACAGAGTTAATGAAAATGTTGGTTATATTGATATATAATAAATTATTAATATAAATGATTATAATTTAATGTTAAAAATTTAAGTAAGTAATTAGAAAAATATTAGGCTACCAAAAAAAATCCGTCCATTTGGTTTTAAACTATAGCGTTATACAAAAACTTGACAGACTTTATAATAAGGTACACAGAAGTGAACTGCATACCTACTCATTTTAAGTAATATTAGGAGCATTTTTACAGTTGTTAAGAGAATCAACAATTTACCAGTAAGTTACCCCAAGCTGACAAAAATCAGCCTTAATTTTAGTTTTGATTTTTAACCTTCATGGTTACAATGTTTGTGTAATATTGTAGATACCTACTTGTGTTATAAGTAAAAAATATACTCTGATTTTTATTTTGGTAATGTTGTAAGCATTTATGGCCATCTTTAGCTTTAATTATTGAAGACGAAACAAGTGTTACGTTCACTTAACTACATTGTACGTTATACCATAGACAACAGTATTAACCGTACTTTTCAATGTTACCAGTATGTACTATGGATACGTATGTACACGAGTCTTCTATGATTTGTTTTCACTGCCTAGAAGTTTAGCTCTTTGTAAATTATTTTTTTTTGTATTATATTGGCATATTTTAGTTGTAATTTTTAGTTAATAAATACAAATCTCACCTAGTGACAAGATAAATCTTTTTAATGTTTATCTGGCGTTTTATTGTACCATATTCTCTACCTACAGTATCCTGTCACCTTACCACTTTTATCTAATTAGTCAGAACTACATAAATAAAGAGCAGAAAAAATTAAAACAAAATGTTCAATATTTACAAATCACTTTATTTTGTTGCATTTCAAGTCTATTTAGTTTCTTTTTTTTACAATAAATACATTATTTTTGAGTATAAAAACTAGTGTTGCAAAAATAAAAAAATTATAACAACACAAAATATGTCGACGTTCTTTGTTTAGTCTTGATTTGTCAGGCTAGTCCTCGCAAGTTCAAATACACATGTCCGGTGACTGCCACTGTCGTGAACCAAAACCGATCATCTTGTATTGCACTCGTACTAATCATCGCTGTCCTGGAACAAACAAAAATATGTGTTAATACAAGTATTAGACACTTCTCTAGTTTCGTTCTATATCTTTTCCTAGTTTCGGTTATTCTCGTGCAACCTTTTTTCTGTTCAGTGTTTGAAACACTTTATATTCCAATATACTTATCACAAAAATGAAAACATTAAGGACTATCCTATTTATATTGATCAGTAAACATTAATCGAGACACCTACCATCGAAAGTTATATCTACACCTATGCTCGTCAACAACTTAAAAGTATAAAACCTCTTACCGCCACCGGAGTGCAAACTGCGTGGGAATTCGACATTGTATTTACTGTAGGATAAAAAAAATACATTTGTGCGACGCGTGGTTTTACGCTACTATTAAAGCCCGTAATCAGCTTTCACGTGATTCGATGCATATTACTACATACGTACACTCGGGCAATAGTAAAATACGTAATTTGTCAAGAGCTTAAGGAGAGTTGCCGTCCTGGACCTGAACACATGATGTCATCATTTGATTATACATAGATTACACTATCAATGTGCGCATCTCCCACGATTTTGGTTCGTATTACTCAGGGGGTTAATTTTCTAACAATAAATCTTTAACAATCGCCTTCAATATGACAGTCAATGTGCTATGAACACAAAACTCTGCGCCGACTTTCCTTTTATAAAGCAGCGATGGATATACTGTGATTGTCAAAATTAGAACCGATCGCGATAGATTTGAGTTATACAATCAAGGGGGCAGGATTGGATGAATAGGGCCATGAGTGGGCAGTATGTGGGCAGTCATGTTAGTTCAAATTTCTACAGTGACACTGTACTAGTTGCTATTTATATTTCTAACCAGGCCCAACCAATGTCAAACCCGCCGGCGACAGTTGCGCTACTAATACTCTTTCTCAATAGAGTAGAGAGTTATACACCCGTAACGTGGACACGAAGACAGTTTTGTACATTGGAACCATGAAGCAAAACACGTGCGAACGGTCTCTTAGGCTGGAAACAGTGCTCGATCGACGGTCAGCGCTGATGGTACGTCCTGGCCATTAACGCTGGCCATCGGTAAATGTGTTTAGTGCTACTCTGACGGTGAGACACTTGTGTACAGTTCAAAAGAAAATTCTGAATTATTTTTTTAAAAACTTCTTGCCAAGCTTTTACTTTGGCATCACGGTCGTTATATAATTCACAAGACAAATCGCACAATGGCGGAGGAAGGCGTACCTCAGATAAGTCTCTTTGTATCAATATTCATATTTGCACTGAGTATTCATACACGTGCGCTCACTTTGTCAGCAAAGCACTAACTAAACGCATTCATACGCATACTTTCTCAATTTCTCATAGCTCGTCGGTTAGCCGACGAACGCCGGACCGACGAGCCCGACCGATCATTTCCGTCAGCGCGACGTCTCGACGTAGCTGTGCGCGCGTAACAAATAATCAGCGCAGTAGCACAGAAGATATAATAGTACTCCGTACAGAACGTCCACTCACCTCCCCGCACTTATTTCAAATACCTCACCCCACCCCGCACTTCGTTGTAGACTTCACTGACACTTAACCCCTGCTCACCGAATAGACGCGAGCGCCGGCCGATAACATAGAAAGCGCTATGCGGGTAGAGAAGGCAGTCGCTGTACTTCTCACGTCATTTCGATTGATAACCGCGCACTCAGCCCTACTACACTCGCGAGGAAAAATTTGGAATCAGTTACTTGAAATTGGTTGCGCGTTATCTTGAGTAGTTATACTTTTTTAATAATCGTAAAAATGACATCATTTTAAAGGTTCAACTCTTTACTTTTAAACTAATACAGAATTCATTAAAAACAAGCCAGTATTTATTGAGCCATTCCGCATTAAGTGAAGGTGTATCGAAAAAGACGTGTTTCAATTGTTTGATACGTCACGAGTTGCGACCTATTGACCCCCTATAAAAGCACCTGTTATCGGATTTTCTTTATCAGTCGACTTTCACACGTTGACCGGTACACATCTCCGCCACTTTTGACCCTTTACCTTATACGACAATGGAGACAACACCTACAGAAGCAGCACAAATCGTAGCCCTATTGCAAGAAGGGCTCAGCCAGCGGGTTGTCGTTCGTCGGCTCCACATAAGCCAATCCTGTGTTTCGAAAGTTTATAAGCGCTTTCGGGAGACAGGTGGCTTTATCCCGAGACCAAGATCTGGACGGCGCCGGTGCACATCGGAGAGGGATGACCGTTTTATCGTGTCAACCTCTCTCCGAAATCGGCATTTGACTGGTGTCGACGTCCAACAGGAGCTCCGAGATGTTTGTGGGGTAGCAGCCAGCGAGTGGACAGTTCGTCGACGACTCAAGCAAGCGAATCTGACTCCAAAAAGGCCTGTCACAGGCCCGAAACTCACGGCAGCTCACCGACAAGCACGCCTTCAGTTTGCTCGTACCCATCTTGATTGGGAGATTGAGCAATGGAGGCAAGTCCTGTTCTCCGACGAAAGCAGGATGTGTTTGCACGGTAGCGACAGAAGAGGACGGGTCTACAGGCGACCTGGGGAGCGATTTGCACAGTGCTGTGTCGCTGAAACAGTGGCTTATGGGGGCGGCTCTTGTATGATGTGGGCCGGCATTTCCTTCGATGGTAAAACCGAGCTTGTTTTCGTGCCTGGCGGGGAACGAGGAGGCGGTCTAACTTCGGACCGGTACATTTCCGATATTCTCCTGAAACATGTCGTTCCCTATACGGGATACATCGGTGATGACTTCCTCCTTATGCACGATAACGCTCGTTGTCACACTGCCCGTGTAACAACGGAATACCTCGAAGAAGTCGGTATTGCCACATTGGACTAGCCAGCGCTCAGCCCTGACTTGAATCCCATTGAGCACGTGTGGGATGAACTGAAGAGGAAGGTTCGTTCCAGAACTCCTGCTCCTTCATGTCTGAATGAGCTGAAATCAGCGTTGATTGAGGAGTGGGAAGGTATTCCACAAGAATCAATTCAGAAGCTGATCAGGTCTATGAAGAATCGTTTTGGAGCAGTTATTAGGGCGAGGGGAGGGAACACAAAATATTGACACTTATTTTTAAAGATAAATAAAATTTTTATTTAATAATTTTTGTTGTTTTATTCATTCATTTTTCCCTATTTCCTTGTTTTCCTACCTCCACTTAATCCGGGATAACTCCACAATTACGGGCTCGATATGAATTTAATTTTATATCGATTTAAAGTGGACAGTTGCACCTTTAACATGATGTCATTTTTTGATTATTAAACATTTATTTAGTAAGCAAGATCACGCGGAACCAATTTCAAGTAACTGATTCCAAACTTTTGCTCGCGAGTGTATTACTATTGCAGTCTGTGGTGTAAACAGCAATAATCTAACACAGATATACATAATTATTCGTCTGTGACATAATATGCTACAATCTGTGAAAATAGTGACTGGTCTGTGTTGTTATAGTATCTCCACTTAGTCTGCGGTGTTATACACCTTTGAAGGTCGCTACAATAGATCAGAGGGCCTATTACTGATCTCATGGTTTTGGAAATGATATCATATGATATCATAGTGCAAAACGAAAAATACGATTTCCGGTCAGAATTTTGATCATTTGTTCATTATTTAATGATGACATCATTGAAATTATGCCATAGTGATGATATCATTGGAGATCGGTAATACGAAATGCAGCATTTGATGACTTCTTTTTCTCAAATTTATACCATGTCATACGATGAAAGATCCATAATTGGCCGCAGCAGATTACTAGACTCTAAACACTAAGCACTTTTTTATGAAACAAAGTAGGCTGGCTCGTGGCGTCTCACCTGCGGCCAGTGGGGTCTCGTGTCAGTTGGCGGCCACCTCCTTGAAGCCGTTGGTCATGGGCGGCGCCGGCTCCTGCGTGGTGCGCCGCCACAGGCCGTACACGCGGCCCGGCACGCCCTGCCACAGCCGCACCGTGCCGTCCTCCGACCCCGTCGCGTACAGCTCGCCGTCCGGCGACCACCGCACGCAGTGCACCGGCCCGAAGTGGCCCTTGTTCGATTCTACGAATAAAATACAAGTACACACTCGATACTCTTCTCCGATACCGAGTACTTTTAGTAGGTATCGATACTATGAAATTAAGTATCGAGTGGGTATCCGTCAAAAGTACCCATACCAGTATGCCACATAGACATAGGATCTCGCTTTGAAGCCTAAAATTTATAAGGAAAAATTCATATCTTAAATAGATGTTTTTGAACGCATCCTAGTCTTAGTTTTGTGTAGTTGGCAAGCTTGTTTGTTTTTTCATAAATTCTTATAATTTTTTACTTATTAATAAAGAATAAGTACTTGTTACGGTTTTTACTGTACATTTCCAAAAACGATTCAACACTAGTAAGTATCGATACTTTTCAATTGATACCGAGTAAATATCGATTAATGACGACCAATACTGTATCGAGTAAAAGTATCGATACCGCAATGGTATCGTTTCGTCCCTATTCTGCGGCACGCACGCGGACACGGTTCAGGCGTTTTGCGGCAAATGAATCACCCAAATTGTGAACGAAAATAATAATTTTAATAATTGAATTCACTCGAGAGACATATTACAAAAAGAAACGCGCAGAATAAGGTTTTCCTCGTTAAAATTGTAAACCTGTCGTTGGTCGCAATTAATAACATTTTCTCGGTAAAACTAGTTCATATTCTTATCTACAATAACATTACAAGAGGTTTTTTAGATTACTTTTCTTAGTAATAATTATTTTAACGAAGCATGTTTACGCAAAAACTCACGCGGACCAGCCCCCCTAGACAAATACGTCACCCGTGACATTAGAACTATGGTACTTGTGTCAACTGTGACATTAAAATGATAGCGAGATATGAGTTAGGTGGTAGGGCTTCTGATTTATTTACATTTTTTTTTATTACTAATTTAACACTCCACAGACTCGTGGTCCGTGCTCTTTTCATGGAATCTTCTCATTGTGATCTATTTTGTTATTATAATTATTATATTAAGACTTACGACTACTTTTTACTCCTAATCTAAGGTGAGTTGCGCAACTCAATCAATTTAAAAATTTTAATATATATCTTAATAATATTATACTATATGTTAATAATTTATGTATGGACTATTTCATAAGATTTGGTCAGTTAGTATACTCGTATTTGGCATAATATGTTACGTCTGTTTTTTTTTTTAGTTACACCAATGTCGCTCCGCTTGATAGGGCCCTGAGCACCATTTTTTTTATTGTATTCCATGACCACTTCATCTGTTGCTATGCTGGGAAGGGCAATGAGACGTCTAATTGCGTCGTCCTCCTTCAACTCCCGGTAGAAGTAGGTGCAGGATACCGTGTGTCTGGTAATGGCAACCACCGCGTGAGGGACACTATCGTGGACAGGGTTCTTTCTTTCTGCTCCTCTGAGCACAACCACGTGATCGTACGTTAGTCCCTGTGCTTCGTGGATCGTCAGCAGTCTAGATTGTTCTCCGGTGCCGAACCCTTCCCTCCCATACGCTTCTTTCTCGTCTTGAGTAAAGGTAAGGAAGAGAGTATTTGGGTTGCCCCTTCGTAACACCGCCTCCGATGCCATTCTGCATGTCATGGACCTCAGCACTTGCCGTGATGTGTAAATACCCTTGTAGATATTTTGGAGGGCATACACCACATCCATCGGACTTCGGTGTGTGCAGAGGAGCTTTTCTGTTACCGACGTGATGGCGGCGGGGCTTCCGTAACGCATCTCGAACAGGTTGTCTCTGTCTATGAAGGGGATCTGATTTGTATCGGTCATTAGTACCAATTCTCTTGCCCCGATCAGCCTTGTTGCCATGATGATAGCTCCAAAATGGACTAGGAGAGCTTCGTCCACCAAAAGGCGTTTTGATGCTTCCACACCATTGATGAGAACTGAGGCAATGGTTCTTATTTTCCCCTTCACGACCGCCCTGAATCGAGTCGTCACTTTGTCCAACAGTTCTTTTGCCGTCTCGAGTGTGCTAGTGATAATCATATCTTCCTTCATTTGGAAGTTGTTGAGAAGGTCTTCCCGCAACCCGGCACACCGTCAACCCATCTGATTGCCAGTTTACCCCATGGTTCGGAGATCCAAGTTCCACTCAGGGCCTCTGATTTGGGAGCTCTATTTTACAGATTCTGTTAAAATAATATCAACTAAGTATTAAAATATTTATTTTATGCGACACAACATCCTTCATTTCAATAATAATTGACTATAATTTTAGTGATATGGCCCGTGAGTAAAGAAAGAAATTCTTAATCTAATCAAATTTTCTAACGAAAAGGTGTCGAATATTCTAACAAAACAAGTCAGATTATGTACGAAGTTCTTCATTGTTTAAACGTAACTTTTATGCCAAAATGTTTTTAACGTTTGCCTAAACTGTTGTATCATTTGTATGTTTATAAATCGATACTATATTCTTTATGAATAAAATAAAACTACTTTATATTTAGCCGCGAAGGCGATTCCAATTTGTTAAATGCCGCGCGATGCGATTTTGTAATAGGTCTCTTTATAATTGGCACATAGTACATACAATATTAACACGCAAACAAGGACGCGAACTTGCAAATTAATGTATTTTAAACAAAGAAAATAAATAAAAAACTATTTATTGCCCTATTATCAAAGAACAAAACTTCATGCATTTGGCTGAGTTTTGAAAAACAAAATACAAAACAATGATAAAATGTTGTAAAACATACTAACCAAGCTCCGTGCCCGTGTTGTAGTCAAACTTGTACACTTTGAGATCCTCTCCGCCGCAGACAAACGTAGCGCGGCTCGGCGCCAGCGACGCCGAATAACATGTCGTTGGCACCGGAAACTCGCGCATCTTTCTCATTGTGTCCGAAGAGTAGAACGAAACATTTGTACCTGGAACAGGACAGGTAGTTTGTACTTACTGAAGTGCATACAATGTATCAGCGTCACCTGTACTCTTAATATGGGCTTGATTGATAGAATTATCTTCTTTCCTTATACATTGACTAGTTAGTTACAAATTAAGACATTTTGAAATCACTTTAATATAACTAACTTTTCGCTCACAGATTTGTTATTCGTTCACAGCAGAGTTATTTTTGTTTTTGCCGCGGGAGTTCTAAATTTTCCCGTAAAAGAAAAATTCTATAGCCTATGTAACACAGTGATAATGTAGCACTCGATTGGTGTAAGTATTTTTTAAATCGGTGTAGTACTTTTTGAGTTCATTCAATACCAAAAAAATACAAATCTTTTCTCTTTATAATATAAACTAGCTGTGCCCACGACTTCGTTCGCGTCGATGTCGGAAAAATAACAATGTCGTATATCTTTTGCAATTTGTGCAACATTTTTCATTGATGCTCAGCTCCTATTAGTTGTAGCGTAATGTTATATAGCCTATAATAGCCTTCCTCGATAAATGGACTATCCAACACAAAAAGTATTTTTCAATTTGAATCAGTAGTTCCTAAATTCGCGCGTTCAACCAAACAAACAAACTCCTCAGCTTTATAATATTAGTAAGTATAGATATAGATAACTCAAAATATTATACATTACTAGGTTAGTTAACATTGTTGTATTTATTATATTAGTAACATTCTCGTATTATAAAGAATGTCCACTTACCATGTGCAACAGTCAATATTGCGCCATCTCTGGACAGCTCCAAGCTGTTAGGGATCGTGGGGAATTCGGTTTTGTGCACTTCCTGCAACACAGATATATATTTCATTTAAGTGAAGTTTCCAAGAGACATTTATCGTTGCAAGATCCAGTCAAACTCAGGTAGAGTTTGACTGGATCATACCGCAGCCTAACAGTTGCCTGTCGAAACTTTTGTTGACCGTTAACAGATCGATGGGGAATTTGATTCCCTGTAGACCCGCTATAAGCCAGTGTATTACAACGCAACGGTCACAAAGCCGTCGCCGTACTCGGGGGTCGCCGACAAAAGGAAGCCATGGTAGTAATACCAATAAAATAAGAATTTCAGTGAATAGGATGGGTTTATGTTTATTATAACGTTTTTGTTTGTCTATGGCCCAAGGGGATCGCCAGTTTTTTTTTAAAAACTGTAAGGAGTTCGCGTATTCAAAAAATTTTAAAAACACTGCTAAAAACTTAGATTTAAGGTATATTTAAGTTTAAACGAAAAGAGCACTACATTTCAAATTTATCTGAAAGTTCTCATATGTTATCTACTTATTAGCACGATATATTTTTATAGATTCGGAATATGTATGTTATTGTTCTTATTAGGTTTTAAATATCGATAATTTTGAAGCTAGCAAGTGCCTCTTAGCTAATACAAATACTTAAAAATATCAAAGTTTTTAATTCATTCTCGTGTTACAATATAATTAGCTATTTTAAAGACCAACCGAAGGTTCGGTTCCGGCCACAGTTTTGGTTTCGGTAACATTGTCAAAATTTTAATTTGATTTTTATTAATAAAACCTAGGAAAAAGAATATGATACGCTGTTTATTCCGCGTCTGCGGAATAAATAAATACATACGCAATTAAATATATGAGTAAGACTTATGCAAAACTGAAATTGAAAAACATTATGAACAATGCAACTATCAAGCTTATTTATTTGTTTATCAAACCTTATTTGCACCATATGGCATTTTCTACCAGTCAACCATTGGGTATAGCAGAGATTACATGGCGGTGCATTTTATTTAGTTAGGGACTTTTAAATACCAATATGAAAGTGCCACAATACATAGGTACATTACACTATTATAATTATTAACATGAATATAACATAAAAATAAATCTTAACCTATACCGGGTGATCAATCTAAATGGGTCAGTAGGGAGAAATCAGAAACTATAAGAGGTAGCGAAATCTGTTGTTAGGAACCATAGCGTCGATTTTACATTTAATAATAATGGCATTCAAATTTTTTAAACTTTTATACATACATCTCGGGAATCGAAAAATCGAACCTGGTCAAAATCTCTGTACAAAATGTTATAAATTCTGCAAGTTTTTTCGTAATAATTGTTGATGGTGGATTCAATCAAATAAATTTATCTGAAGAGACCACTTATGCATCTGCATCGATATTATGCATTACAAATTGCGTTTATTTAAAATTAGAACATTATTTGTTCAGCGGGCGGGCCAATTTATATTTAAAAATACTTCAATGAAATAATTATCTTATTTTTGAGTTTTTTTCAATTACTTGAACAAGGTTCCATTAAAAATGTGTTCCTTGTGATTTATGACTCACACCATCAACAATAACATCGAAAAAACTTGCAGAATTTATAACATTTTTACAGAGATTTTCCCGGCCGAGTCGATTCCCGGTTATGTATGAGAGTTAAAAAAATTTGAATGCCATTATTATTATTAAATCTAAAATCGACGCCATGATTCTTAAGAACATATATCGCTAGCTCTCATAGTTTCTGACTTCTCCCTACTGACCCATTTTGATTGATCACCCTGTATACAAAGACACAACAAAAAAAGAAAACAATGACAGTAGGCAATTCAATAACGATTCAAAAGTTCTGCACGGAACGAAGGTTGTTCCACATTCCAGTAGCGGTGACCGTGAAGGAAGTAAGAACAGAATCTTAGAGCTATCCAGAGGTAAAGGGTTCCTTTGGAACGAAGCTAACGAAAGGTCTTGTACATAACATCCTCTCGCAAATAATATTATTATGTTTCATATAAACAAGTGAGTGGGTCCAGCTTCTTGTACAGATACTGATAGGAACCAGTCACATATGCTGGCACAGACATGTGCAAGCATGCTATAGTACATATTATTTATAACCCAAACAGCAAAGCAGGCATGCACAAGTACATCAACCAAGAAACTTGTGCACATTCCTAGGACATACAGACCGCGAACGTACAGTCAAACAATTTAAATGTTTAGCAGGTTGATGATTATTTGTATGATTTTTTGTGGATTCAGCACTGGACCTTTAATCGGGACGTCGGCGGCCCGATCGTGTGTTGGACCAATGTGTTTTTCGTTTGTCGAATTTCATATATACATGTATTCGACGCTCTTAGGGTATAGGAAAACATCGTAAGGCAAACTGCATACATCTGTGAAGAAATTCAAAGGTGTATGTGAAGTCCGCAACTCCAGCGTGGTTGACCAAAGCCACAGAATAGATAATAGTACTACGTACAGAACGGCCACTCACCTCCCCGCACTCATTTCAAATACCTCGTCCTACCCGGCACTTCGTTGTAGACATCACTGACACATAAACAAGGGCGCGCGCGATCGCTCGGACGAGTAGACGCGAGCGCCGGCCCATAGCAGAGACAGCGCTATGCGGGTGAAAGAGAAGGTAGTCGCTGCACTTCCCGCGTCATTTCGATTGATAACCGCGCACTCAGCCCTACTAGTATCCACGCACACATTTGCGCGTGTACGGACGTCATTTGTTTAAGTAGTAGTAATAGGTAATTGATTTGCGAACGTTGTATGGAGTGTCCGGGGTGTGCCAAAGCCTAAACACCCAACTAAGAGTAGGCTCGAGCCCCTCGTCGGAGACGTATATGAGCTGTGATGATGTCACATTACCAATACACAACTTTTTAACACAATATTTTGACGGTTTCTCGTGTTCTATAGCGCTCATTTATTTTTATAGAAAAAATCTTTAACCTGCTTAACATTTCAATTCCGTGAATGTACACTTGCCTAGCATGAGCATCCAGCTACATGCACCATGGGCAAGCAACTTTATGGCTCGTATTAATAATTTTTTTTTTATTTTTTTTTTTTTAAAAAACGTCGCCCCACACTAGGATTTTCTCCAGTGTCGTGGGTGCAGTTACAAACATAGAATATCACATGCACATATACCCAGACCGGAACAAATTTCTGTAGGCCATACAAAATATCTGTCCCGAGCGGGAATCGAACCCGCGACCCGTTGCGCAGTAGGCGATCACTCGACCTCTGCGCTAACCGTGTCGTCAAATAATTGCATCTCAAGTATGAGATCGATCTTGAGATACTGTTTTTGACAGATTTTCCATACATTAAACGTCAGAACTGCAGCTCAAGATCGCTCTCAACTTTGAGACGCGTTTATTAATACGAGCCTATGAATGAGTGTGACGGGTGAACACACGCGCGGTCCTATAAACAGACTTCTTATAACTGCGCAAGTTTTGAGTTACTCTTTAGAGTAGCATAATCAATAAAAAATCTAATACCTCTCCACTGGTACGATCCCAGACCCGCATCGTGAGATCGTCGCTGACGCTGACTATGCGATTGTTGTGGAGGAACATGGAGTGTCTAATACTGTTTGTGTGCGCATTTATCTTCTCTATAGCTGCAAAAATACAGGTAATATGTCAACAAAACAGCCATTAAAAAGAAATGTTTGCGGAACACATGGGGAGTATTAGATAGACACTGGATTACGTAAGCTAACAAGATTCAAAGGTTCAGTCAGTATAGGGTCTAGGCACGGTCTTTTTTTTTTATTCTACAAAGGGCCTTGCCTCGTTGAATACTTCATATTAATTGTGCTAAGTATTTTGTTTTTACTTAAATGATGCTGAGTTTTTACAGGTAAAATGTCAACAAAACCGACATTCAAAAAAAATGTTTGCGGAACACATGGGAAGTATGAGATAGACACTGGATTAGTACATCAACATCATTACATTATAAATAATTATTTTTAAAATTAAATAATTGTTATACTTACGTCCCAATTCAGGTTTGTTGAGATCAAAAACTCTTATAAGTTTCTCATTACTTGCAGTAAGCAGCAATGTATCATCACAGTTAAAATTAACACTCTTCACTATGTGTTCGTGGTCAAATGTATGTACAACTTCTCCATACCGTGCATCCCACAATTTTGCTGTAAAAAGAATTATTTGCCTCTTCTCATTGATATCAAATAAATAAACATTAATAATTGTTATCTTCTTCAGATGTGAAAGTTAACCTTATTGCTTATTTATATAATAATGCAAATGCAAATTATGTGTATCTGAGATGAGATAACATCTGTTTTGTTCAAATATTTGTAGCTTTTAAATAGAAATTTCAGTTGATATTTAAATATATTATCATTTCTTTTTAAAGTTGCTGTACAAAAAAAGGGGCAATAAATTGTTTGTCATCAAAAAATAAAAACTGCTTTACAAAAAAATATGGCAGTAAATTAACAAAACTCTAGCTATTCATAAGCAGCAGCAGTTCCCAGTGAAGACCTCTTTATCTATACTTAATATTATAGAGGGAAGATTTGATTGTTTGTTTGTATTAAATAACATAAATAAATAGGCTTCGAAACTACTGAACCGATTTTGAAGAAAGGTGGTATAAAAAAAGGATAGTTCGAGACCAGGGGAAGGACATAGGGTAATTTTCCTACGGGAAAAAAAGGCGGGCGAAGTCGCGAGCGGAAAGCTAGTGTCACATAAATTGAGTACTTGTGGTGTTAATGGTAGAAAAATTTATGAAAATGGTAGAAATTCACTTTCAACCAAATATCTACTTCACTCTTTATTGAATACTAGCTTTCCGCTCGCGACTTTGTCCGCGTTATTTTTGATTTCCCGTGGGAATTTTATATTTTCCCGTAGGAAAATTACCCTATGTCCTTCCCCTGGTCTCGAACTATCCCTATACCAACTTTCATCAAAATCGGTTCAGTAGTTTCGAAGCCTATTCAATACAAACAAACAATCAAATCTTTTCTCTTTATAATATTAGTATAGATATAGATTTAAATAATTAAAAATAAAAAAAACCTGAAAAATCTGCTGCTCCACTTGCAGCTATGTATGCATTTTCTGACAATGCAACTCCCCACACGGCGCCTTTATGACCCTCAAATGTACCAATCCAATCACCAGTTTCTCCTTGCCGCAACATGGGTTTGCCATCTGCAAGCAAAATGTTCTTTCATACAGAATAATACAGATTAACTGTGTTTTTGTACATCATTTGTTTCATTATGATTATGTTTAAAGGATTTGTATCTTTTGAAATTAATAATAGGATGAATTTTTCACAGCATTGATTATTACTGTAGCTACTATCATAATAAATAATAAAAAGTAGAGATGTGCCGAATATGAGTTTGTCCAAATACAAACAACTAGCCTAATTATTTGGTGATATGGAGGGCAATGGAGAGAAGCATGCTGGAGGTAAAAAGGTTCCAAAAAATAGATAAGATCTACAGAGATTAGAAAAAAACAACAAATTAACACACGCTCCAACATGCTCTCAAACAGAAATGGCAATGGGCAGTGCATGTGGCTAGACTGAAACAAAACAGATGGATGCACCAGTTGACCAAGGGGAGTGGTCCTGCTGGAAAAAGGAGTTGGCAAGCCATGAAAAAGATGGGGGGACAACATTAAAGCCATAGCTGGACCAGTACTCTCTGGAACTCTTGAACCATTTCCAGTCGATCGACATTGAGATTGTGATTTTTGTACGATTTTTGTATTCGATAGAGTATACTCCAAGGGTGGTCCCAAGGTCACCAAAATTAGGATCTGATGATGGGATCCCATAAAAATCGAGCGAAACCATGGTGAGCTGGTATTAAATTAGGGTTTCTCAATTCACTAAAAAGAATTCATTCACTAAAAAGATAAATATATTTATTTTACAAAAAATAAAAACCGACTTCAAAAACACAGAAAAATCAAAAATGGACACATCACACTTTTATATTGTAACGGGATAAAATAAAAAGTAGACGTTGCAGAATCACACTGATTTAATTTCGATTTACAATCGGGCAGAGTTCCGTCTTAGAAACAGTAAAACAGAGAAGTGATCTAAATATGAGATGGCGCGGCATTTTATAGTTTCTCCGGTAGTAAGGCGCTAGCTTGGCTTGACTCTGATTGGCTGGCTTGGGCTGGCTGGCACATGGCTGCACGTGCTTGGCTCTGATTGGCTGGCTTGGGCTGGCTGGCACATGGCTGCACGTGCTTGGCTCTGATTGGCTGGCTTCGATTGGCTGAGGCGGTGTGGCGCGTAACAGTCGGCCGTCCTGAAACAAATAACAATCATTGCTCCCGCAATGGAAAAACACGTGGTTAGCTTTCAAGTAGGTCAATGAGATCTTCGGTTTCAAGCTGGTCATCAGAGCTACTGGCAGTGTATGATATAGAGTACTGTGATTCTGTGATAGGGCCTCAAGAGTCCGATGCAACCAGGCTAGTAAAGGCCTTGTAGCCTCGGAACCCCTTGATATATGGGCCAGAGTAAATATCATCAAGCTTAGTGCCATTGATTTACTGAATTGGTGGGCTCAGCAATAACAAATTTAGAGAAATTATCCTACTTCCTCTTAATATTATAAACGTGAAAGTGTGGATATTTGAATGTTTGTTACCCAATCACTCAAAAACGGCTGAACGGATTTGGATGAAATTTGGCATGCATGTAGCCTTTGACATGGAAAGACGAAGTCGCGGGCAAAAGCTAGTCTGTAATAACCAACATATATTGATAACCTTTTGCTGTTCTACAAAAGGGGCATATGGTCGACATGAACCTTGACCATGGGTTCTGTGGGTTTCGGAATAGGGAACAATGTACCATTTACTCCGTCTTTATTAGATCTATACATTTTTGAAAGCCTACATGACTTATATCATTGTGGTGCATCTGAACTAAGTCTATCTGATCAATGCAGACACCACGAGGCGATTACCATACAATGTCTTCCTATAGAGTTTATCATCAGCACATAGTTGTTGTTTATATCAGGGGCAGCTGAGCTATCTTTAAGCTGAACAATGATACGCCTTAACTTGTCATCCTGGTACTGGACTGTATAGAACCCGTCTGACACTTCAAGGCGGTTGACATTAATAGCATCGACGGGATTTCTACTCAACGCGTCTACGTGTTAAATTTTTTCCCCAGGCCATATTGTACACTCATGTCAACATCTTGTATATTGACAGCCAGCACCTAGCAATACGTGGGATAATGTCACGTTTAGTAAGGTTGGCGCGAACGGCAGTACATTCAGTTACCACTTTAACATGTATCCCTACTATAATACACTCTACTACGGCAAGCGTTTCAAGCTCGTAACTGTGGTATATACTTTCTTCTTTACTCGTTGCCCTACTGAAATACATGACAGGCATAAGGGAATTATCAGTTTGTTTTTGTAAAAAAAAATACCTGCGATACCGGTTTTGCATACATCGGTGTGAATCTCAGTTGGTAATACAGGGTCATATAAAGCCAGTATTGGCCTTGTACACAAACACAGTTTTAATTGTTGAAAAATATCGACTTGTTCAGTGCCCCATTTCCATAACTGCGTTTTTCTTTGTTAAATCTGTTAAAGGGCGATCAATTAAAATGCGAAACTTTTAATAAATTTACGGAAATAGCTACATAGCCCTATAAATTGACGTATTTCATGAACACTACTAGGGGTAGGAAACTGTGACACTGCTAACAATTTTGATTCACCTGGTTGAATGCCATTCGAAAATATCTCATGTCCTAAGTATGTAATTTTGTTTTATAAAAATGAACACTTACTCACATTTCACTTTAAATTTTCCGATCTTCATTTATGAAGAACTTTTTGTAAAATATCTAAACCTGACTGAACATCAAAAGAGGGTAGCAACAAATTGTCTAAGAATGCTAAAATTTCATATTTATCGGGAAAGTCATTGTGGGTTTTTGACTACCGCCTTTTGTGATTGGAATTTCGTATTGAATCTACAACCTTATTAATTATTCGTATAACAACAGACGGTGCGTTATCTAAGCCAAACGGAACACGCGTATATTCAAATACCAATGTGGCGTTATAAAGGCTGTTTTGTGGTTATCTGCAGGGTCGATTTTGACCTGATGGTAAGTTTGTGCCAAATTAAGACTCGTAAAGAAATTCTTAACGGCTAATTTGGAGACCTAATCATCGATATTAGGCAAGGGTCAACACAAAGTCTACTATCGCTGTTCTTTTTTTTTACGAATTACGGGAGAAGCAAAACATGATTCACATTCTTGAACCTGCGTCTAGCAATTCAGACACTTTGGATCTAACTACTGACTGTGCGACAAGCTGTAAGGTTGACGGTATATAGGCTGTTCACTTGTTAACTTTATTTTTATGTTTTATAAATCTGTACATCCTAAGTCTTGTGTTTTACTTGCAAAATAGTCAGGGAAATTGATTAGTAAAGCAATCAAATAATCATAATCGGTTTTTATTCAATAGATCTGGAACTGATTTCCTCTATGTTTGATGCCCCGATTGTGCTAATATTGGCTTGGCTAGTGTGCAATAGATTATTTTGGCTACAAAGGTAGTGCAATAAAATAATGTGGGCTAACCTGAACCTCCGAAGGCGGTGTAGTAGTGCAGCTGGTGGCTCTGCTCAGCACTTCGCCCTGCTTCTTGCTAACGAGGCAGACATTTTTTTTGTTTCCTTGTCGGCTGACGACATCTTTACTTGACGGACTTGTTCCAATCCAAATTGACGGTGGCTGGTAGTCATCCATCACACATAGGAAGCCTTCGTATAATTCTTCGGGTCGCTCGCAATGATATGCTCTCGCATTCGCTTGTGCTGGTGGTGGTAAACCGCGAATGATGCATGAGACAACTGCGCTGTCTGACAACTTACACCGAAAACACATGGCGACTTTGTCCTGATAATATTTGGTCATCGAATCCATATTTGCGATGTCTGGGAAATGCACGTATCAACATTTGCTTCCAGTCTTCCCAAGAGTAATCGTATTCATCCAGCCGGTTGTACCATCTTCTTGCTTGACCTCCTTAATCTATCTTGCAGATGAAACGACTTCGTGTTTTCGCACCATCCATATGAATTTCGCCAGGTTGATCAATTTTTTTTTGAGCCATGCTGTCGCAGTAGTACACTCTTCGCTATCCGGGTCGAACTCGGGGATTAGCAAGGCTGCACGGGGTTCTTTTCTTGTAGTGACGGAGGGTAATTCGTAATTTAAAGAACTCATGGCCTTTTGTACCTCTGATTTCAAAAGCTTTCGTAGGATTTTTCGAGCTGAAGGCGAGGCTGGTGGCGAAACTTTGTCTTCGTTTTCACTAGTTGTCTCGGCTCTGATTGGCTGGCTTCGGCTGGCTTGCGATTGGCTGAGGCGGTGTGGCGCGTAACAATATAGAAAGCCCCGTATTCATTAGGCAACATTTGTTAATAAACTGTTTATGAAGTTGATCATCGTGTTTATAAACAAGTTTACCGAAAACACTGTTTCTGAAACTTTGCAGTCCACACTTGTCAGTTGTTGCTAGGATGTCGCCCGAGGAGGTAGTGATGCTCTCTGCTGCTTACATAATAATTCATAACAGTGTTAATAGAAAAAAAATGAAGAAAAGGTGGTGGATTCAAAATTATCTCTTGAATAGAAGATGTATTCCATGACCTCCGCGGATTTGATGGGTCCTTTCAGAATTTCACCAGAATGTCACCATCTGATTTTGAAATGTTATTGAGATTGATTGGACCATTAATAACAAGACAGGAAACGAAATTTCGGCATCCTGTTGAGCCCCAGAGAAGACTAGTTAAAACTTTAAGATTTCTTGCAACAGGTGATGTGTTGGACCACACTACTTCCATGTTTATAAACTCACGCAACACACGTCCACACCTGTTGACTTTTGTTTATAATAATAATAATAATAATAATAATATCTTTATTGTACCATAAGTTTGTTGTTTACATAAATTTTGCACATATTATAAGTAGAAAGATCTTACAAAATAATTGTAGCATCCGGTACCGAACTAGGTTGAAAACCTGTATTTCGGTAGTCGGCGCCTCAAACCTCGGTCACAAAATTAATTACTTTTAGTATTTTATACAGAATATAAAGGAACAACTATTCTAGTAAACCCTGATATATAATAAAAAACAAAGAAAATCTACATGAATGGAATGTATAAAATATAATTTGGTGTAGTTTATTATAACGGTATTGCCATATAATTAATACGTATTCATAATATTTAAGTTTTAATAATTAATATGAGGTTGTGATGTCGTAATTTACTTTAGAGTATATGAATATTTCCACTAAAAACCCACAAATTCCATCTCAATTTTCCACTTATGTCGGTATCACTAATAGTTTTTCAGTACCATCATAATCTTTTTGTAATAACCAGGCCGTTACTGTATTTTTACAGTTATGGCCATTTAAGTGGTAAATGTTTAGTTGTTTATTGAACTTATTATAAATATAAGGTGCCAGAAATGAGTAAAAGTGTTTTACAAATGCTGTTCTAGGCATAAAGTTTCTGTCACATACCTCATAACTCCTTCTTTTATTTGAGTACTTTTCTGGACAGTAAACAAGGGAAGTATGTTGCTTCATTACAATCGAAAGCAAGAAGAGCTGACGGACTGTTAAGACTTCACAGAACTTGTAGAGCATTGCCGAGGGGTAGAAAAATGATTTGAAGGTACAGATTTTCAGAATGGCTCTCTGGGCTACCTCCACCTTTTTCAGTGTGGTTTTAGGAACGCCACCCCAGCTTGATATACAATAGTTAATTAATGACTGGCATAGTGCATAATATACTTGTTTGAGCAAACCTGGTCCAAGTATGTGCCTTAATGTTTTGAAGACTTGAAATAATTTTCTAATTCTTTTACTTAGTATATCAATGTGGTTTTTGAAACTCAATTTTTCATCTATCATAATACCCAAGTATTTGATGACTTTGACGTTTTCAAGTGGTCTACAAATACAACCATCCCCTATATCTAGGTCACAGGTGTGCATGTATATTTTAAAACTGTTTATAGGAGGGTGACGTATAGAAAAAGTGAGGTATTTTGTTTTTTCAGCATTGAGGGTCAATTTATTTTCTTGCAGCCAGTAACAGACGTCATTAAAAACCTGTTGGGCTTTTATATAGGTTTCTTCCCAAGTTTTAGCTACAATAGTTAGAACAGTATCGTCCGCATAAGATATAGCATGACAGTCAGTAGAGTTGAAAAATAAGAGATCATTTATATATATGAGAAATAGAGTAGGCCCAAGTATACTACCTTGCGGAACTCCATATGATATTGGGAGATCATCACTAACATACTCTCCAACTCTCACACATTGACATCTGCCGCACAGATAGTCCCTAAATAGTTCCAGCTGTGTACCTCTGATACCTATCTTCTCCAGCTTTTTCAAAAGATTTGGAATAGAGACCGTGTCAAAAGCCTTTGCGAAATCTAAAAAAATCGACAAACACTTTCTGCCACGGTCAAGGCTGGTGGCTATAATATCTGTTAGGTAGTGAGCCGCATCATTTGTAGATCGACCACGACGAAATCCAAATTGAAGTTCAGACAGTATGTGATTATTTTCAAGAAAATTTATCAACCGGGAATTTATAATTTTCTCCAATATTTTTGATAAGGAGGGTAAAATTGAAATCGGTCGATAGTTATTGACTTGATTTCTATCTCCAGACTTAAAAATTGGACTAACTTGTGATCGTTTAAAGGCATCTGGAAAAACACCGGCATTGAGGCACAAATTAAAAATATGGGTAAGAGGAGGAGCCAGTAGTTCCACGTTGTCTTTCAGCAACTTGTTGGGAATTGAGTCAGTTCCAACCGCACATTTATCTTTGAGTGCTCCAATGAGTCTCTCAACCTCCAACAAATCCGTGCTTTCTAAGACAAAGGAGTTTGAATTTTGAGGTAAGTTTGGTAGAACGTTTCGACGGTGTTTAATAGGCTTTTTAGCTTCTGCTAAGTTTTTTCCAGCATTAACAAAATATTCATTTACCTTATTTACTGAAAATTGCGGACTATGCTCCAATGATAGAAGTTCTTTCGGAAAACTATTTTCTTTATTGAGGTAGGTAACTTTTTTTATTGATTCCCAGATTTTCTTGGAATTGTTGCCAGCTTTTTTGATTTCTTCTATTTCGTAGCTTTGTTTTACTTTTTTTAGAATCTTTCCACAAAAGTTTCTATATCGTAAATAAGTTTGCTGAGCAATGGAATTATTTGAATCCGCTTTGGCGTTCCTGTGCAGACGATCTCTATTTTGTATGCACCGTAGAAGTCCCGGAGTAATCCAAGGCTTAATAATCTTTTTTCTTCGCGATAAAACTATATTTCTTGTATTTTTATTAAGAGTACATTGGATTTCATGGAGCAGAAGTGACAGCGCAGTGTTAGGATCAGAGCTAGATAAAATGCTTTCCAAATTAATATTTCGTAGGTCTTTTTTAACTCCGTCAAAATCAGTCTTTTTAGAAATGGAGGCTGATACATTTTTTCGTTGTGACTTATTTAAGCACAATAATAAAGCCTTGTGATCAGTGATCATTGTATGCAACACATATGTGGTAGACGTCAACTTAGTCTTAAGCAATATATGGTCAATACAGGTACCACTGTTTTCTCTTGTAACCAAAGTGTGTGTAGGCAACAATCCATGAAAGGCAGTCATGTCCAAATATTGATCAGATACAAGTGTCGAGTTATCGTCATTAATATCTATGTTAATATCGCCTATTAATGCAATATTACTATAGCCCTTAAGATTATGAAGTGTCGAACTTAAACTTTTTAAGAATGGTTCTACATTTGTATAAGAAGGTGAACGATATACAGTAATTATAGCAATTTCATTAGGGATTTTAACGATTAGACAGTTGCAATCATCTAATTTTGGCTCCTCAAACTCGAATATGATCGAGTCTTTGACATATACGACGACTCCATCATTTTGTTTATAGTTCCGTTCAGTTCTTAACGCTTTATAACCTTGCAAAGAAGGTATATTTGTCGTATATTGCAGCCAACATTCCGTGAGAGCAATTATATCTAAATTTAAATTGAGTCTATCCAGTAAGACTTCAAAATCTATAAAATTTTTATTTATACTACGTATATTTTGAGTAAGTGCCAATATACCTGTGTTGCTTACGATAGATCGTTTACATTGATCAATACTGCACGAAATTGATTGTGCCAAGGAGATGTTATCTAAGTCCGATGCTATATGTCTGAAATCAGACATTGCTACCTAAATAACAATATATTATCCAGCTGAGTGACAAAAATGAGTTAGAGTGAGTTAACAATACAAGCTCTCCATTCTTAGTGTTACAATAAGTGGAAAATTCATAAAAGGCATGCAACATTGACAAATGACAATTAAAATATGGATTCAAGAGAAGTCTTAGTTGCTTAAGTGAATAATAGTTAAATTTACATGTAATCGCCAAACTTAAAATCTTACATTCATTCATGAATATTATTCCAAAGTTCGACAACAATTCAAGTTTCGCTATGTTAGTTGCGGTTCCTTTGGCAAGCCAAAGAAATATGCATACATAACTAGAATTTATATCAATGTTCATTTTATACCTATTCTTTAATAAATCATTATAAGTTGAATTTGGTTCCGTTACGAAAAAATATCTTAAATATTTGATAAAGTAGAGAGTTTTAAGCGATACATTATTAATGACGTATACATGCAATATCTTCTGAGGGTTTTTTGTAATGTATATATTATACAAAACTATTCTGTGTATGAGCAAAATATAAAGCAAACTTAAATTATCATGTAGCAAAACAAAAAAGCAGCATGCATAAACTATACCTATGTTAGAAAAGTACAAAAGATATACGCTCAGATAAATTGAATTAAAAGTTACATAGCCAATAATTAGTACTAGAATATCATTTATGCACCTAAATAGTCATTCCGATTTTCTTAGGTCTTCAATATCCTGCTCCGACAAAATTCTAATATGGGGAAAATTTTCCGCTTTTCTCATGTAAACAGTCCCATGCGATGTCCAACAGAATTTAAAATTATGTTGCTTTTGGAAAACTCTTGCTAGGTAAAAGAGTTTTTGGGTTTTTGTTGTAAGTGTTTCGGATACATATATTGGTTGTCGCACATCAGGTAATAACAAATGGCTCGTATTGAGTTTTTCATTTAAGTTTTTAGACTTGTTAAAAGATTTGATACTATCGAGACAAGTTTCCTTCAACAAAGCTGAGCACAGCTCCACAACTATAGGGTTTTTATTATCTTTTGTTTTCACTCTGTAAATGTCTATAATATTATTAGGTTCAATGTCGAATCCGACAGTGTTTCCAATTTTTTGCACAATTGAGCAAAGATCTTTTTTGGTTTCGCCATTTTTTTTTGGTATGTTTCGAATTTCGATCCCGGTAGACCTAGCTTTTTTCTCCAGCAAGTGTATTCGCTCTTCCAGCAAAATTATCTTATTATTATATTCTTTTTTCTCCGACTCTAATTGAGTAATTCTTTTCAAAAACTCATCGTAGTTCCCATTCATAAGTTCAACACTAGCGGTCAGCTGCATATTCTGCTCCGCTAGGCTATTTATAGTCGATTGTAGTGTATCAAAGCGATTATTTTGTTCCTGGGAGAATTTTTCAAACATTGATTTCATCACACTTGTTAGATGGTCATCATCCTGCTCTCGCTTGCGCTTTTTCCTCTCATTAATATTCTCCGCAGAGTTACTACGTAAATCAGGGGCTGACTCATAATGTTGTTGAGTAAGTATGTCACTTGGTACCAATAACGGTGTAGTAGGCGGAGTACGTTTCAGCGGCATTATATATATTAAAAGTAGTATTAGGAACGCAGCCAGAGGCAGGAGGTATTATAAACAGGTAAGGTATGCGATATGCTGCCGTCCTTCTCCTCACGGACGATATTTTTGGTGTATTATTTACAGAAGTACCAGGATAGCAGAGATACAAGAGACTTATACTATGCCACAGACGTATAAAGGGGCTGTGTATTATGCAAAAGATTTTTAGTGTATTCTTTTTGAAGTACTGCTGTCCCACTCAGTCTCACTATATGCTTTTTGAAGTGCCTGGTACTGCTGGATTCCTAGTGAGGTATATTGACAGCCGCTAAAGTACCAAGCTAGCAGTACTGTGCAAGAGCTCTAAGCATGCATATATTGATTGACCAGGCAAGTTATACTGAAGATTTGCCGTTTCGATAACTATGAGTCCAAGATATCAATTTTAATGTTACAGTACCAGGACCACAGCAACACGCAGGAGTAAGCCAATATAGCGAAAGGAAGCGTTAGATCAGTGCCTATTAGGCCCGGACCGGTTTTATAGTCGTCTCTGTCTTTACGGCTTAGCAGCGGCGGCGTATCGCGTATGCATGCAGTCCTTATAGTTATGATTACAACAGACTCACGACCCGCAGTCTCGATCGCTTCCGCAACAGCCAATACACAAGAACTCCTCGGCGCTTATGCACTCCTATTTTGTGCAACGATTTTTGCAGTCGAATAATATTTATTTTATAAATAAACAGTAACGTAGGGGTTTCTAATGTCACGTCTGTACTTCACAGAGATCCGAGGGGAAGGGGATAAACTAGATGTTTCGCCTTGCTCTCCACTCAAAGTGGGGAGCACGGCAACATGTTTCATAAACAATGTTTAAATCTTTGTTTATAAACTGTTTACAGAGATGATGAAACATTGTGAAACACTGTTTATAAACAGTGTTTAAACAATGTTTATTAACAAATGTTGCTTAATGAATGTGATGTTGTCTGTACCTATTCTTATATTATTTTTAACTTTTCACTGTTTTTAAGTTGGTTTTTATTTTTTGTAAAATACATTGTAGAAACATACAATAATATTTAAATAGAATGTTTGTTTAAATATAAATATTAAGTAAACCTGCCAAATTTACTGAATGCCGAATATATTCAAATTCAAAAATCTTTATTCAACACAGGCACTTATTGACATCAAAACAAAGCAAAACATTCTAATTTAAAGAAAATATATTTAACCTTGTATGTGCATACATTCTTAAAATACTCAAGATGTCTGCAAATACAAGTAGGAATGAAAAAAAAAAGGTGAATCTACACCTGATCGGAAATTGGGAAAGCCTTCTCGAGAAGAACAGACAAGAAAATCGAAAGGTAAATTTTTTTTATCTCCTCTTTTAAATCACCATTTACAATCTTGGTTTTGTTACATAGTCATTACAAGTTTAAAAAATACAATCTGTATGCTTATATATACTTAAAATGTAAAAAAAATGTTATAAACTAATACAATAATTTGTTATTACTAATGGTAAGTTGGTCTAATTCAAAATCGATTATTTGCATTATAACAAATTATAACTTTACATTGAATCCAAGCATTGGCATCATTTAAATCATCCTTGACTTTATAATATCCTTTACTCATTAAAGTCTTATTTACATGCGCTTTAAACTTATGAAAAGGCAAGTCAGTTACACTTTGTGGAACTTGGTTGTTAAAAGTTATACATTTCCCCATAAATGACAATATTTGATATAAAGGGAATATTCTGCCCATCTCTAATAAAAACAATGTGTGGTGTTTGGATATTTGCCTATAAGCACTTTTGAACCCTTTTTTATAGTGGATTCAGCAAATGACTCCATCCCACCTTATAGTAGGTAAAAACTGAAGTGGAATCCAAATGCAATGATAGCTAGGTACTTAGTACAGGGGAAGAAAACATGCTATACTAGCTGCCCTCACCTCACAAATTTGTAAGATGCTCATTCAGCCCTCTTTTAAAGGGCCCAGGGTTGTAACATGTGTGGTAATAGACTTCCATTTTTAAATAGTGTGACAGAAATGAGTTGTCTAATTTCTTGGTATGCGTTGAAATGGTAGCCATAGTAAGTATATGACAACAAATGACAAAAAAGCAAATTATTTCTGTGATTACAACAGTTTCATATTATTTTATACAGGCAGTCCTCGACTTACGTCGTTTCGATTTACGTCGTTTCAAGTTACGTCGAACAATGTTTTGACACTGTTCCTCAAGCATACGTCATTTGTTTCGATTTCCGGCATAGGAGAATTCACTTGTCGCGATGTCAATGATCGTGGGGCCGGTGGGGCGCGGTGTCGGCGTACGGGGATACCCCGCACATGCTGCTGATTTTGTTTAGTTACTTCAGGAACAACCAAGACGTAATACATTAATTTTTTTTGCATCTTTGACAGTTTTTGTTTTTACATACATATTTAAGTGAATTTTAAACTATGCCACCTAAACAAGACAATAATAGTGAAGTGAAGAAGAGAGTAAGAAAGACTTATAATTTTTATAATTTATTTTTAGAGTTATGTTTAAAGCGTTTACACACAGAATGACATTGACATTGAATAGTTAGTTTATGTTTAAAGTTTTATAATTATTATTAAAATTAATAACACACAAATACCAAAAATAACTAGCAATTTCATAAGTGCATATATAATTATTTTAAGAACTTACTTTTGATAATAAAGTATGTATATCCTTTGTTATAAATGCAGTTTTTTTTAATTTCGAGTCTGTGTGGATCCTAACCCTTGAGTTTTACATATAAACATATGAAAAAATATGTCTCGACTTACGTCGTTTCGATTTACGTCGCGTATTTCGAGAACCTAACATGCCGTAAGTACGAGGACTGCCTGTACACTAAAGTTGTGGACATTAATTTGACATAGTTTGATTTTAGAAAATACTGTATAAAATGCAGTTTCAAAAAAATATATTTGTTTGATATGTTAAAAATTCAATGTTTTCCATATCTAGTATACATATTATTATAATGAACACACTTCATGTTGGTGAAATAATAATACCAAAAAAACTATAAACAAGGAATGACATTTTGAGGTATTTACAATTAAATTAGGAAACTTAATGTATTCATTACTTGTACAGTACTTATAATACAGAATCAAACCTTGAATACACAAGGCGACCCAGAATGGCTAAAATGTCAACTTTGAGTAACAGTTCCTGTACTCTCAAAGTGATAATACTATTACAAATTTGTACGCGCACAAAAGCACGGAACTTGAATATCATGTCGCGACAACATGAACAAAAAGCACGATATGTTTACCAAGGCAAGCAGCCGCCGCGAGGAAACTTGCGATCGGATAATCAAGGTGCTTCCTGAATGTCCGGAAAGAGAAGGTCACAGCACACACAGAATGCACATCGGCATACGAACAAACGGCTGTGTACATTGTGACGAAAAGTGAAGGCCCCGCTTAGACACATCTGTCACACGAAACCCAAACAAATTCACCCAAACACACTTGTAGGTCTTCCACCTCCAACTAGGCCAAGGCCAAAGGACACCCTAAACGTAAAATTGCTAACCGTAACTTACCTTTGCAGGCAGAAATCAAATAAAATCCATCTGGTGTAACGTCACTAAAATCCAAATGTACGACTGGTCTAGTATGGCCACCACATGTGAGAGGAACTTGCTTAAATGTTGTCATTTTGAAAATTAATTTTGAATATTGTACTTTTAGAAAATAAAACTAATATCTTTGTTACTAAAATTAACCTAATGAGTCTGATCGTACTGAATGTTGACAATCGACTGGAGAGTGACGGACGGAAGGCAAGTACGACATTTCGTTGCATGTGTTACCATGAGTATTTATTACTATTTTTGTCAGAACATGAGAACACTGAGGCGCGTTCAGAGCCTTCGCGCGAAGTACAACTTTTCGCTCTAACCCCGTTCAATGCCTTCGAGCGTGACAACCGGGTGAAACAACCGGCCCTTTCAAGACCTTTGAGTGTCGGCGCGAGTTACAACCGAACAACCATCGAATTTGATGGTTGTAAAACGCTCTGACGTTTATGACTGAAATACTCTTACGTGATTGGATGATATTGGCGGCCATATTCGCCGTGTATCTTTCGCCCGGCGATCACCGGTTTTATTGAACGGTTTTGAAACTGAACGCATCGTATTTGACAGAAGGAACGCGGCAAATAAATTAAGTTTAAATAAATAAAAATAATAATAGAAATAACTTGGGGAATGGACCCTGCTCATTAATTCGTTTTCGGGGGCGGTTCACAAACACTGGTTCACAGTATTGTGAATGATAGTATAGATAACGACGACAGCAGTGACGAAGAAATTTTGGCGAATATAACAAACGTAAGAAGTTCAAAACCAAGAAGGATATTAAATTATGTTGATTCTTTAGTCCCAACTTTGATGATAAACAATTTCAATCTCATTTCGGGATGACTCCAACGACTTTTGAAAAATTATTTAACTTATTACTACCAGAAGTTACATCAAATACTATCAACCATCGCTATATGACAGATTCCAGAAAGCAGTTGCTTGCAGTTTTATGGCTATTGGCTAATTTTCGGTACCTATTACTCGGTAGCTGTCAAACTTGTCAAAGTGCGACTTTCACCCTCCTATTTTACGGTGTGATTAGTGCGTTCGTCCGACGATATTACCAGCTTATTGAACGATACAGTGCGTTCGCCGTGTGTGTCACTCGAACTTATTAAACGGCAAGTGTGTCATCGTGCGATTACACGGCGTTGAAACTGAACGTACCCCTGCAGAACAAGCCCCGTGTACGTGAAAGAATTAAAGACTATTGTGGAAGCGGATCCCTCGCAAACCACGTCCGAGTTAGCTGCAGGCTGCGGTGCTAGTGATAAAACTGTTTTAATTCACTTGAAGCAAATTGGGAAGGTGAAAAAGCTTGAAAGGTGGGTACCTCACGAATTGAGTGAAGCAAATCAACAAACGCGCGGTGACTGCTGCGTTGCATTACTCAACCGGCACAATAATGAAGGGATTTTAAATCGAATCATTACTTGTGATGAAAATGTTGTAGGGAGGAATTTTCCTCTATGGCTTTAAAATTCAAATTTGGTATGATGTTTGAAATTGTCATAATGATGTCATAATTATGTAAGTCACTGTTTGAAGATTTGTTGTTTTGGGAATACGTTTTTAATTGTGAAAATTTATTGAAATGGAATTTTGTTAGCCTTTTAAATACATACATTTTTTATATAAGTGCTTTTGTTTTACTATAATCATTAATTACTTAATTGATGAGACATTGAAGAGAAATATGATAGTTTAATATGATCCAGATTTCTGTATATCCAGGTGAGATTTCATTGCACTAAACAGTACACTTAGAGGTTATGGGCATCGCAAGCTTCTGACGATAGCACAGTTTAACTGTGACGATAGTGAGAGTTGAGTTTTTATAGAGCCTGTTTAAATCAAGAAATTCCAAAATGTCTGACGATTTTTCAAATTCTAATACTGATACTTTGAAATTAAATCATGAAAACGATTATAACATGTGGAAAAGGAAAATTAAATTACTTTTATCGGCAAAAGATTTAAATTCAGTCTTTGAAAAAGATGGCGCAAATGACAAAAATTTTACAACGAAGGATGCTAAGGCTAAATATATTATCATTTGTTCTGTTAGTGACAAATATATAAACCATATTATTAACTGTGAAACAGCAAAAGAAATGATAGACAAATTTGATCGAATATTTTTGGGAAATGAGGATACGCAGATCTGTCAACTATTGGAAGATTATTATAACTATAAATTTACAAATACAGATATAATGCAGGATGTAAGTAAATTGGAAACAATTGTTATGAAAATTAGATCTCCTGGCTTCGATATTAAAGATAATCAATTGATGAGTAAAATCTTATGTAGTCTACCAGAAAATTATTCAAATCTGAGAACAGCATGGGAGTCAACAAGCAGAGAGGAGAAAACGATTTCAAATTTAATGAACCGAATACTATTAGAAAATAAAATTAAATCAAAAATTGTTGAACCAAAAATAACTGAACCTGTCAAAATGACAGATAAGCAAAATGTATTTTTGACAGTTAAAAAATGTTATAATTGTGGAAAGAATGGACATATAGCGAAATTTTGCAAAAACAACAGAAATCATTTTGGAAGAGATAGAAATTTACAATGCTTTAAATGTAACCGATTTGGACGTAACAACACAGATTGTTCAGAGAAAAATAATTGTATATTTTGTAGGAATAATTCACATTTTAGCAAAGTTTAAATAGAGGAAAAATTCGGTAAGTAATATTGAAAATTTTAAAAATGAAGAGGAAATTGAATTTGTTTTGGGCTCGGGAGCTACATGATACTATAAATTGTTCGCATGTGTTTACAACTTATCAAAAATGTAATTATAAGATATTGACAGCTGATGGTAATGTACATGTAGTAGACACTATTGGAGATATACATTGCCAATCTGAAAATATTATACTCAAAAATGTTTATTTAGTACGAAAACTGAAAAAGAATCTAATTTCAATTTCAAAACTCATCATCATCATCATCATCACAGCTCACATACGTCCCCACCGAGGGGTTCGAGCCTACCCTATGTTAGGGTGATTATGCCTAGATTTCAAAACTAGTAGAAAATAATTGTAAAATTGAATTTTTCAGAAACAAATGTAACATCTTTGATGCATTTGATGGCCGATGTATTCTGACTGCCACCTGTGACCGTGATGGATTGTTTTATGTGAGACTTCGGGTTGCAAGGTATGATGTGCAGATTACAAGGTCAGTCGATAACTTCATAAAAAATTCTAACTTTTGGCATAGGGCATTAGGTCATGATTCAATATTGAAAACGAAAAATATCGTTAATGAAATCAATTCAGAAATAAAAAAGGAGGTTGACAACTGTGAAATCTGCATTCAAACCAAATTGTGTAGGAAACCATTTAATACAGTTAGACATAGAGCCAAGCATGCACTTGAAATCATTCATAGTGACATTTGTGGTCCAGTTGATGTAGAAACATGGGATGGATATAAATATTTTATTAAATTTTTGGATGATTACACACATTTTAACAGGGTTTGCTTACTACAAAAAAAAAGATGAGGCCTTTTTCAAAATTCAAAATTATATTGCCTTAGCAGAAAATCATTTTGGCACAAAAGTAAAAACGTTTCGATGTGTTAATGGGGGTGAATATTCTAGTCACAGATTTAAAAAACACTGTCTGGATAAAGGAATTATCATTGACTACACGATACCTTATAGCCCACAGCAAAATGGCAAAGCTGAGCGCTTAAACCGATCTATTATGGAGCGAACAAGAGCGCTTTTGTTTGATAATGTTTTGCCAAAAGAGTTATGGGGTGAAGCGGTTATGACATCAACTTACTTATTGAATAGATCATCTAACTCTATTAACGATAAGACTCCGGCAGAATTATGGTTCGGTACGGTTCCAAATTTGAAACATTTAAACATATTCGGATCTTTGGCTTATTTTAAAATAAACTATAAAATTGGGAAATTGGACTCTAGATGTAATAAAGTGCTCTTGGTTGGATATACAAATAATGGATATAAAATCTGGGATCCGGTAGATTGCAAAGTTTATTATTCGAGAGATGTTAGGTTTATTAATGATAGAGATAAGATTGAAATATTTTTAAAACAGTGTAGGAAACAAACAAAACGAAACGATTTGATGAATTTATTTGATGATAATGAAAGTTTAGAGGAGGAAAGGAGAGATAGTTTTATGAGAGGAACAACAACAGAAAATGTTGACTTTGAGAGGGGAAATGTTGAATTTGAGAGGGGACGTGTTAATTTTGAGAATAGAAATAGAGTTAGAAGCAGAGAAACAAGACGAAAGAGGAATACTATAGAGGAAGATGCAGATAGGACTGTTGGTGAAGATAGGATTGTTGATGTAGAGAATATCTTTGGTGAAGATAGAGTTTGTATTGAGGATAGAGTTTGTAATGAGGATAGAGTAGTTGATGAAGAAAGGGTTAATGATGAAAATAATGATATTTTTATGGATTGTTGTGAAGAGTTGTTGATTGAGAATGAAACTGATTGTAGAGATGATAGTAATAGTAAGAATATTAATGAAAATAATGAAATTGTAAATGATGGTAGGAATGATAAAAAATAGAGAAATTAATAGTTGCGATGAAAGTTTTATGAATGAGTTTGAGGAAAATTTACAAAGGAGAGTTTTGCCTGAGAGGAATAGATGTTTACCGAAAAGGTTTGAGGATTATGATTTAGATATGTCATTTTTAAGGTATAATGAGGTATTACAGTGTGATGAAAAAGAAAAATGGAAACAAGCTATTAAGGAGAAGAAAGACTCTTTAGATAAAAATAAAACATGGGTATTAGTAGATAGGGCAGGAGCCAAAAGTAGAAAAGTTATTTCGAGTAAATGGATTTTCACTATAAAACCGGGTGGTAGATATAAAGCGATATTAGTAGCTAGGGGTTTTCTTCATAAATATAATATTGATTATAAAGAAACATATAGTTCTGTTGTTAAGACTACTAGTGTGAGAATTTTACTGTCGATTGCTGGACAGAAAGGGTATAAAATTAAGCAATTTGATGTGAAAACAGCATTTTTGTATGGTGATATAAAAGAGGATATATATATGGAAATTCCAATGGGCTATAAAGCAGAAAATAATAAAATTTGCAAATTAATAAAGAGTTTATATGGATTGAAACAAGCACCTTTAATGTGGAACATAAAATTAACTGATTTCCTTATAAAGTTAGG
The DNA here is from genome assembly GCA_963935595.1 of Schoenobius gigantellus. Taxonomy (NCBI): domain Eukaryota; kingdom Metazoa; phylum Arthropoda; class Insecta; order Lepidoptera; family Crambidae; genus Schoenobius; species Schoenobius gigantellus. The sequence goes on from OZ012543.1 coordinate 35,935,949, forward strand.
TGTGAAAATAATAATATCAACGCACAGCCCAAACCACTAGGCCTAGAGATTCCAAATTTGGCACGTAGATTCCTCGTGAGGTGTAGGGGTGCACTAAGAAAGAATTTTTGGAAATTCCACCCCTGAGGTGGTAAAATGGGGATGAAAGTTAGTATGAAAGTATGTCAGTTTTGAAGTTAGGATTTCCAAATTTTGGATTTAGGCTGGAGATTTATGCAAGTGCAAAAAGAATGGATTTTTCAAAAACCACAATTTGGCACGTAGGTTCCTCGTGAGGTATAGGGGTGCACTAAGAAAGAATTTTTGGAAATTCCACCCCTGAGGGGGTAAAATGGGGATGAAAGTTTGTATGAAAGTCCGTCAGTTTTGAAGTTAGGATTTCCAAATTTTGGATTTAGGCTGGAGATTTATGCAAGTGCTAAAAGAATGGATTTTTCAAAAACCACCCTCTACGGGGTTGAAACGGAGGTCTTAAATTTGTACAAAATTAGACTATATATATAAACGACACACCAAAAAAACCAAGGCAAACACTCTTACTTCTGTTCCAGTCGATTTTTTCAAAAAGCACCGGACCGCCAGTATCTAAATGGGGCCATCCCCGCGATATCACAGAAATCGGCTCTCAATCAACGAAGTTCGACAGTAGCGAACATAACTGAATTGACAGCCCCCTCCTTTCTGAAGTCGGTTAAAAATGCAATGCAGCCAGTACCAGAAGGAAAAATATATGATTTTTTTTATCAAACTCACACATCACCGTTTTTCATAAGTACATTAGATTCCTCCTTATACTTATCTGTTGGGTATCACAGGGATCCAAAATTCGTTATTTTTTAAGCTCCGACGCATACTTTGGAGATATTTGTAAAATCTCTTCTCTACATAATAGGGCTCGGGATGAAAAATGATTTATTAAATATAGGTCTCGGCTACATATTACTTATTACCTTCTATCTATATCTGTATATATAAAAGAAGAAACCAACTGCCTGACATATCAACGCACAGCCTAAATCACCGGGTCTAGAGATTTAAAATTTGGCACGTAGGTTCCTTTTTGAGATGTAGGTACTAAGAAGGGATTTTCCAAAATTCACGCCCTAAGGGGTTGAAATCGGGCTCCAAATTTTGTATAGGGGAACAAGATTAGTTGGGACTATTTTATTCGAAGCTTCACAGGAGTACTCCTATCGATAAATGAGTCAACACTTGTTTTTTTTAGAATTCACCCTTTTAAATGGGGGATATGGGGTGTCGAAGGCTGAAAATTAATATGGGTATCCTTTGTATGGTTTATCGGGTCGCTGGTTACAAAAACAATAACGATTTCTAAATTCAACCTGGCGGTCGTGAACTACCATCATCGTTTTCTATCTTCTTCTTAATATGGAAAAGAAGAAACTGACTCACATATCAACGTACAGCCCAAACCTTCGGGTCTAAAGATGCAAAATTTAACAAGTAGGTTTCTTGTGAGGTCTAAGGGCTATGGGCACTAAGAATGGATTTTTCAAAAACCTCTAAGGATTTGAAACGGAGGTCCAACATTTGTATGAGGAAACAAAATCAGACTATTTTATTCGAAATTTCACAAGAGTACTGTTATTAATAAATGAGTAAACACGTGTTTTAAGTTTTTACAGAATGCAACCCCTAAAAAAGGGAAATGGGATGAAAAAGTCTGAAAATCAACATGGGTATTCTTTTTGTGGTTTATCCAGTCGCTGATTACGAAAACAGCAACAATTTTAAAATCTAACGTGGCAGACGTGAAATGTCATCACCCATATAAGGGTTCTATATATTTTTTCATTTTAGGTATGCCATATCGATCGTCGTCAATCGGGTACCTAGGCGAGCGTGGGCGGCGCGGCGAGACAAGAGGAGTAGTTATCAGGAATAATTCTGCATCTATAAATTAGTACAGTTCAAGGTGCTGCTGGAAGGTGGTTGCCTTACCCCGAATTTGACGCGAGCGAAGCCGCGGGCAAAAGCTAGTCGTTTATAAACTATAGATAACCAACCAGGGAAATATTAAAACTTTATAGAGACTATTTATAGACTTTTTTGGTTGCGTTTACAAACTATGAAGGGATACTACGCAATACTTACGTAGAGTCTGGCACACGAAACATGAGCTTGGAAAAAAGCGGCAAATTCAAAAATTCTAGCTCTAGTAATACTGTCTACAGAAGGTAAAATATATTTTGATACTTGAAATATTCTAATATTTTTTTTATTTATTTATTTATGTAGTAATTTATAATGTAAAATTTGTGAAAGGATTGTCTTTTTTTCCTTTTTTTTTCTACTATATTCTACTGAATATAGTAGGGGAAAAATTGATACTTTTTTAAATTAAATATTAGGTAATGTTTAGTTTCAATGAACTTCCAACAATGAACCTTTTATAAGAAATCGCTGTATTTGGATTTCATGAATGTTAAAATTACTTAATATCTGTAATATTTCGACAGAAATTAAGAAAAAAATCTCATGAAATTGTTTATTACAAAGTATCAAAATCAACATGTTGAACTAAACTACATGGGGACATTGTATCAGTGTTGCTACTTAAAAAAATGTCAGGTTCGTGTTTCGTGTGTCAGACTCTATATTAATAACGAATCTAATTGAGATCATAGAGACTGTGCTTAAGCTCACGCGTCTGGTTTAAATGTATGGATGAAACTGGCAACAATATTACATTAAATGGAATACATAATTATTATAAAATAAAACAAAGCTCTTAATATCGAATTTGATACTCGGAAATAAATAATCGAATATCGATATTATCACAATAAAAATATCGACGATATACATCGATTATTTTTTGAAAAAATATCGATATTTTGATATATCGATATATTTTATTAAGCTTACGCAGGGCCTTAAGGATACTCGTGATGAGCAATTGCGAATGCCAATATTTACGGCTGTCCATAGATATAGAATGAAATAGATGGGCTATAAAAGCCGTCAAACATGAGGAAAAGAGATAAACTTATACACATTGCCAAAGGAAAGAACAATATGGCATCATTTTTTTTTGTCCTTGTCACCGTATATAGGTGAACCTGGTAGTGGGGATTGTTTATCACCAGCGTCTGGTGCTAAACAAATACGTGGAAGAAATTTGTTGTGTGAATTATAGCTTACTGTGTAATTATTTAACACTTTAATTAGTGTAATTGTGAACTATTTGAACATTTAAATCATGGTGCACTGCTCCGTTTTAGGTTGTAATAGTGATAGTGCTAGAAAACAGGAAAATATAACCTTTTACAGGTAAGACCTAAATTGTGTCAATAAAAAGCGCCAAAACTATTTTTTAAATTATAAATACAAGTTATATTGCAATATTTTATCATTCTACTATGGTTCTCAATCATATTATGGGATTAAACATGAAATTTCAAACTAAGTAGTAAGGTTACTGTTAACCTAACAAGCTAGGAATGTCGCCATACAATATGGCCACGTATACAGCCAACGCGTATAACATTTTGCCGGGTTATAATGATACCAGTTACGCTACGACTATTTTCCCTTGATTCGTAGGTAATTTGTTACGTGAAAGGGAACTCACATATTAGTTTCTGTGTTACATAAATATTGACATATTTAAGTATAAAATTTTGAGCATTTTAGGTAACAAAGTTAATTCTTTTGAAGTGAGACTTTCCATTAGCTTGTTTGTCTGTATTTAACAGATTTCCTTCGGAGATAACTACTCGAAAACAGTTGGGTACTGGTCGATTGAATTGGCAGCCAACCAAGCATACCCGAATGTGTTCTAAGCATTCTGAACAACAGTGGATTCAGAAAAACAAAAAAGGCACTTTTCTTAGGAGTGGTACTATTCCTAAACTTTTTTACAGATCAGTAACTTATACATATTATATTTACAAGGTACATACCCTATCAAGCCAAAACTTAAATTTATTTTTCACAAACCCAACTATTTTTATGGGGGATTTCGAAATTTATTTTACAGTTTTGGATTAACATGGGTAGGGTAGGTACCAAATCCTTTTCTACTATTTTGATATGGCCAAACATATTATTAATTTTGGTCATTTTCTATTAATATAACAAGTCTGACCATTAGTACAGATACAGTTTAAAATTTTATTAATTAATATTTTTAATGTTGTAAAATTAGAACCTGCTTTTATTTTTAACCTGTATACATATTGTTTCAGGACGCATCGGTGTTGGATTTCGATTCAAATTTGAATACGCCCCGAAAGAGAAAAATGCGGCTTCAAATGCTGGGTTTGAAACAATCAGCGAGGTCATCAAATAAAAAACTACGGCCAGTGCGTCAATCGCTTAGACGATTGGGAAAAAAAGTAGTCACACTTGAAAATGTGTAAAGTGATTTGGAGTGTAAGTTAATGATGCAAAATTAGTAGTTGGACATTTTAGATACTGTAGGAAGAACCAATAGAGATTTTCTGAAAAGATTTTTAGGAGTTGACAAAAGAAAGTATTCTGAACCTTTAAGGAAATTCGCGCTGTGCTTACACTTTTTAAGTTCAAAGGCATATGAGTTTGTACGTAAGCAATTTAATACGTGTTTACCACACCCAAAAACAGCTGGTGAGTGGCGAGGAGTAGGCAGCCTCTAGAAAATGTTTGTGATTTATTAGCAATTTTGTGCCATAGCTAGTAATCTGGCTTAATCCAAATGAAATAAGTCATATCTCTACTTTGTCTGAATATTTAACAAGAACACATAGGATGTAGATATAGCTCTATGCACCGAACAAGTGTTTCTAATTAATTATATAGGTACTTGACAGAACATAATCTTCCTCAGAGATCTACAAATTGGTCTTGTCCTGCGCTATTTTCAAGTTACCGCCAGCGGGGGCGAGGTTGGGGGTGGCAACACGGGTAACTAAGAATAACCAGCTATCTACATCGGCATCTTGCGTTCTTTGCCAGATCTTTTTTCCACATTGTGAGCAAGCTTACCAAATTTGGGCTTTTAGCACCATATTGAGTGCGGTATCAGTAGTTCAATTCTTGAACTTACCCAAGTGAATTTTTACCTGTATTGTAGTGAATTTTCTCTCTATAAGCCGAAATCCTTTATTCGATAACAATAACGGTGCTATTGAAATCTAATTTTAGAAAATGTTTATTTAAAATTTAATATTATACATTATCTAAATCTTCACAAATATTTAGTAAATGTGTAAATATTGGATTTTAAAAAAACTGCAGAGATAAAGAAAAAACAATGATTATTGCCCGCTGTATTCTTAATCGAGCGACGATGTTCGTAAGGTACCTAGCTGGCAAAAGCTGGAAGCGAGTGGTCGCGGATCGTGCTCAGTGGCGAGCACTTGGAGAGGCCTATGTCCAGCAGTGGACGCGTGTGAATGATGATGATGATTCCGTATATTCTTTCTTATATTTGTAAAGATGTTTACATAATAGCTTAAATAAATAATAGTAAAATGTTTTAAAACGAAATATACTCGAGTAAATCCGAAAAGTGTAGTTTTATTTAAAAGTGTAAATAACTTTAGACTGCGGCGAAGGTTGAATGAAGAATTCAATAAAAAAAATCGCAACTTCCTCCCACTTTTATTTTTTGAGACATATTATTGAGCGAGGGGCGCTCATTAAAATGTCTCAAAAAAAATACGTAGATCAATCAACCCAACTTTATGTTTATAGTGGTAAAAGCCACTATAAACATAAAGTAGGGTAAAACTTAAAGCAACACTGGTATACCCATCTACTTTAGGCAGGTATGACGTCATCTATGTCTGTCCCTTACGGGTATACGGTCACGTCCTATCTATTCATTCTTTATCTAAGCGGCTGTCAAACTACTACGGCATTGAAGTCTTAGACTATAGATACCAATAGACATGAAATTGTCACAGTACGCACATACTCTGTGATTCACATGGAATTATTACTCAAACAGGAATGAGCTCTTGCTTGAAAAAGCGTGGCGAGCGAGAGATCAATAACTGTACCATTTGTCTCTTTCGTAATTTTGTGACCACAAATTCTACGAAATAGGAATATTTTCTTAAAACAATAACATTCAAACTGAAAGATGCTTTTGAAAATCATAATATGCTTAATAATCACGATTGTTAAGGAAGATATAGCTTTTAGCGACAAGGTCGCCCATTGTACAATTAGTGTTAAGTGTATTATTTATACGTTTACTTTAAGCTGGTTGGTGTTGTACAACAAAGAAATATTAAATTCTAATCTATTATTTCAAAATGGGTTGCGCAAAAGAATTTTATATCTGCTTTTCAATACAAGATAGGTTTTATTTATATTATAATTATTTAAAAAATAATGAATGTCAATGATTGTCTTTCAATAGATGGGTCTTTCCAATCGGTATATTATGTTGAACCCACCGCCACATAACAGATAATCAAATATGTTACAAATGAGTCACTAAAATCTCTCTGTGATATTTAAATACATACCTAGTAAAAGAATGAGTAATATTTTAAGAAGAAAAGAATTAAAAACACATCAGTGTGAGTCGAACTGTTTTAACAATATTTAAAGGAGATGTCCTCGATTTGTATGGAGCCCGGTTTTTTATAAATTTAAGTTTCTAAACAACTTCAACTTTCAGGGAAGGGTTAAACTTTATGAAAAGAAAGTAAAACCACAAAAATAAAAATTGTAGACCCCTGCATTTTTTCAAAAATTGAATTTGAATATTCGTTTTTTTCTTATTATAGCAGCAACACTGGACGAATTTTATAGCATGTAAGCACAGTAAAAAAAAAACATTTTGACGTCGCGTCGTTGTCAATGTCAAAAAATGTTTCAGGTTAAAAAGAAGTGAAGTGAAGTGAATAATTAAGGTTTGTTGTTGTGGTTGTTAGTTTGGTGGTTGTTTTGTGTTTTCCGTTTTGGTGATTTTAATGCTCTTTTACACATACCTAGCTATTCTTTATGGACTTCTCGATTTCGTACATGAAGTAGATATATATTGGCTTTCTCACTGATCTTTTCGATTTGGATACCGTTTGATTTTATAACCTGTTACCCTGAACGAAAATTGAATGTGAGTATTGCCGATACTACAAAATACAAATTGAGCCATCATACGAGCCAACATAGAAAGTATGTTATATCTAATAATAAATTAAAGATAATTTATAGTTTTTTATTACCTAATGCTTATAAACTTTTTCAGGCAATTTCCACTATGGCACACTGCACTATCTGTAATATTAATGTTTCAAATCAACATTATCATTACAATGTAATGGATATGAGCCAAGACTATATGTATCCATTATTGAAAAATGGACTGAACATGCGTGAGGTAATGTCATAGTAAACAAAAACATAATTTATTTGCAATTCTATTAGCTTTTTCTTATAATTGACCTCTTAATAACCTATATTTCAGGTAGTAGATGGAAATCATCTATGCCAAGAGTGCTTTGAACTTTTGTAATTGGAATTAACTATCAGAGGTCGATGCAATATTGGAGACTGACAAATAGGGCACCAGTCAGTTTGTATATGTTGTAGAATATCAATATCAAGGCAAATAGGCTGACAATCATTGCCATTATGTACACATTGTCTATGTGCCTATGCCTATAGGCCTATGTCCAGCTGTGGGTGTCTCTTGGCTGAAATAATGATGATGATGATGACACATTGGGACGGCTGAATACATTTTATAGTAACTATAATTAACCCACATCTGGTAAGTTTTATTTTATATAAATTATATAAATCATTGCATTAATTCACTAAAACATAATATTATTTTAATCAATTTTATTCATATTCTTACACTTACTATACCTACTTGTTCTAGAATGAAGCACCTCTTATTGACCAATTAAGCAAAAAAGCAATATTGCATTTATTTTATGTTTATGTCTATAGTAAAGTCTAATAAAACTAATCATTTTTAGGTTCCCATTAATGCTCGTGCTTGTAATGCATGCTGGCGAAGCTCACCAACATATTGGACCTGAACTTAATGACGAAGGCGGCTTCTCAGAAAGCAGGTCAAGCTCTGTTCCTGACCTTAGTCAACCTAGCTTTGATACATTTGATGTTAAATCTGTTTCAAACACTTTAACACTTCAAGACTACAGGCGCACTTCTGATACATCAACCCATTGTTTTGTGCCTAATTGTGACAATGTGGGAAGTAAAAGTGTGCCATCATCATCTCTTGATGATTATTGACAGTAATATTTTTTTTAAAATATAAGTATAGTCAGTATTGCATTGCCTCGCTTTTGTTTTTCCTGTTATCAACAATGTATCAGATAATGGAACTGTCTGCTACAAATTCAATGTTAAAAATGATTTATCTAGGAGTTGGTGATCCTTCGTAGCAACATTAGCAAAAAAGCCAGATTAAACATTGTGCAAATTAAACCAGGTTCAAGTTAAATAAATGGCAGAAAAGAATCATTGTTATTTTTCATTATAAAATAAACTCATGAGATATAGATAATAATTCCATATTCAAATGAGGAATTTCATGCTTTTAAAACAGTTTTTAGTTTTGTATTTAAGCATTCATATTTATTGATCTACATATTTTATACAGATATTGTCAGTTATTTGTTTGGAATAAATTGAATTGATTAAAATAAACATTGCAAAAAAACCATTGTTTTATTTTAGAATAATCATGTAACATGTTTATTAAGTAATATATGCATAAGAAGTTACAATGTTTGATTATCCTATAAAGCCAATTAGCTACACTCTAATCTTTGTCTATTTTAGAGGGTAACAATAGCATCATAATATTGAGTGTCAAGCGCGGATCCACCGTTGTGGGCACGATGGGCATGCCAACAACCCTAATATACTTGTGATGTTCGTCAGCAACCCTCTCTCCCTTCTTTTTGCTTCCTTTCTTCCTTCCATCCTTCCTAACAACACTTCTGTTCATCATAACACCCAGCGCACCCTTGCCATCATCCCACTTCCCAATTTTACACTCTGGGAGATAGAGCATGAATGTATCAAATCGCATTTGAGCTTTATCTCCCTTTCATTCGCGAATCACTTAACCCACAAGCAAACAAAAAAGAAAAATACTTGTGACATCACACTTTTAAGGTCTTTTAGGAACTATAGGCTGATGACACTATATCTAATACAAAAAAAAACAATGAATCTTTGTCAGGGCAATGGTTTTGTATGTATTTTATGTATTTTCGGGTGTTTGTGACCACAACCTATTACGAAGGCTGGATCCGCGCTTGTGAGTGATTTATTTTAATTCAATATGAGTACCGCATACAATCGATCCTTTCTGTTATGCACCAGCTACCGGTTAGGAACGAATGGTAAAATGGTAGATTTACATCTTTTGGTCCGTGGATATTTCACATACGTTGTGAGACCATCAAATAGGGTGGGACTGAACATCCGGTGGGATGTGTAGTCCAGATGTTGTGTTCGACTTCAGGTGTTGAGCAGGTGTGGTACCCAGTTTATTACATATTTAATAGAATAACAGACGCAAAACTAAATAAGACAGAGGTGCCGGTAAGTTACGATTTAGGTTTAACGTCTCTTGTATAGATTGATATATAAGATTATGCATTAGATAATCGTTGCAACTATTTATCATTTGCAAAAAGTAAATCAAAAATCAGTCAGATTTGAATTTGTTTGCTAAACTGTCAGTTGTCATATGTTAGCTGTCAGCTATCACTTTTTTTTTACTATTTTTACGGCGCTGGTATCACCCATTTGGCCAAACTCATTCGTGCCATAGCTTTTTTTTGTTGTTCCTTTACACACTATTTGACAAATTCTGTTCCATTTCACGTAACGTTAGTTTTGAAAACAATTAATTTTTTCTCTGATTTGCAGGGCTAAAACGGTCTGATTTTTTCTTAAAAGTGTAAGATTTTAAGAACTCTATACAAAAAAATATTAAGTTGTGGTGTTTAAAATATATGGCCCAAAAAAGGACATGTCCTTTTTGTGGTTTCGCCAATATCTTAAACAGAATGTTAATGCCAATTCTTTTTTCTAATAACTTAACATCGCATCGTGTAAGCTAAACAATAAATAACTAATATAAATTACTTTTATTAAAAAATGTTAAAAATTGCGATAATATTTAGGTTAGGTAGATACCATGTGGTCACCCTACTACAATGACAACGAAAATTACTGACATTGACAAAGAAACGTTGTTGCAACATAACATTTTTTGAATACTACCACTAGAATATTTCCTGGACGTAAAATCATAGTGTTATAATTATTAATAGTAGGCTAACATGGTAATTTAATTTATTTTATGTTATAATTATTACAAAAAAAAAACAATTTAGGTATTTTGGGCGTTAAAAGTAATTATAATAAACAATAATAAAAAATCTTCATTTACCAATAGTTGTTTCATAACTACTAAATTATAAAATATACAACAGTAGCAACACTGTGGGAAAGGGGTAAAAGGTACAGTTAATGCTATCTCTCTCGGCACACTTTTGCACTTTCAAGCGTTTAGCCTTTAAAAACATAGAAATAAAGTCCTTTGAACAACAATATTTTGAAGAGCTCATTCCTTCAGTAATAATTCCATGGTGATTCATGTTTATATAGACTACTTAGAAAATTTGAAAATCACAGGCATGTAAATAAAAGCAGACTTAACATATTGTTCGAAAATGCGTGGCAACTTCACCACATGTAAACATTACTCACACACAAACAAATGTCAGGGCCGCATTAGGGTACGCCGGGGCCACACTCTGCACTATAAGGACTTTCTACTTATTTTTACAGGGATTTTTTATTAAGTAAAATATGAAATTTTTAAGTGATAGAGTAGAGTTGGTTTGTCGTCATTGAAATTTTAAATTTAAAAAGATAATTTACAACTAAAATTTTTAGGCTAAAGCAATAGCTTTTTTTACTGAGTCTTGAGTGCATCACACACAACATGAATGTAGTTATTAAGCTGAATTAAGACAGTTCATTTTTGCTGTCGTCTAAATATAACGATTTATCGTTTATTAGTGATTCGCCTTTGCATATGAAAGTCACTATAGTTATAGTTCCCTATAGTTATTTTACTCCCTTGAGCGTAAAATTTTTACAAACTCTGAATGTCATATTTATTTATAGATATAACAGCCTAAAAAATAAGTTTCAAGCTTCTAGCTTTAAAAATGACAATACTTCCATACAACCTTTCATCCCCCCTTTCAACCCTTTTTTCGCATTAAAAAGTAGCCTATGTCCTTCTCAGGCTCTAGACTATCTGTGTACCAAATTTCATTTAAATCGGTTCAGTAGTTTTGGCGTGAAAGCGCGACAGACAGGCAAACAGACAGAGTTACTTTCACATTTATAATATTATAGTATGGATGTAGGAGTTGCGAGGGAATTAAAGGTAGGGCTTGTAGGTGTATGCTTGCTTATTTATTTTTAAAAAGTACCATTTTCTTGAAATAATTTCTTTCCGAAATTTGGTCAGTACGAGCGTAACGACGACATCTTATGTCTAATATAATTTCAAAATGGACTCAATTCTGCGCGCCCGCCGTCTAAATAACCTAAAACTAAAATTTCTAAATTTAAACTTAATTTAAATGGCCGGTTAAGCAAGTGCTATTCTACGACAGGCCAACTAAATTTAGGCAGAGCTTAAGCGTAATTCTAAAATGTCTAAGATTAATTTGCGTTGTGTTTGTATTGCTATCGTAAAAATATTAAAAGTAAATTGATGGATGAATTGTTGTCAAAGAAACTAAAACGGGATTATGTTTATATCAGTTAATACATTTAAGGAACATTTTTATCTTATTTTTAACAATATAATTGGTACTACTAATTTTTTTTATTATTTTCCTATTCATTTTTAAGGCGATTAAACAATCAATTTGGGTAAAATTAAAATTTCTACCTCATTTGTTATTTGGATTTGTATTTTTCATTACCAAAATGGCGGATTTAAGCAAGGCTCTAATTTTAATCGGGATGATTTTAGTCGCCGCTAAAAATTGTCAGTTTAGGATGTTTACGCGTAAAAATCTCACGTCTGGAATAGCGTTTGGACGGCTAAAGCTAAGTTGAATTGACCGTCTAAAATTAGAAACGTCAGATTCAAATTAGCAATGTCAGTTGAATTTGACAGTTACCGTAGAATAGGATAATGGTTTAGCGGCACCTAAATTAGGCAATTTAGCGGCCACTTCAGAATTGAGTCTAATGGTTTTTAATAAAATATATACATGTTGTGCATCATGTTCCCAGTCGTGGGTCCGTCTCTCAACTGTCGTCTTCTTTGAATGCTGCAAATTAAAAATATTTTTAAAATATGGATATTATTATCCAAGTTAACATAATCATAGTACCTACTTAAATTTTTAATTTATTTATGACTACTGAAATTATTTAATTTTACGTACAAAACGAAAAGCGTGAATTTGGAAGGCAAAGGTTCACAGTGCCCTACTCTTGGTATCCATTAAAATTAAAAACATTTCATTAACTTAGTTTTATTATCTCTTTAGACAAATTTATATAATATCATATAGTTTCATTCTACTTAAGTTAATAGTTAGTAGCACCATACAACAACAAACTACCAGAATGTTCATAAATATAAGCTAGATTTTCTATTCTAACCCTGAGTTCGACCCATTTGAACTGCCTAGTACAAGAAATGTCAAATTAAGTAAATAAAATATATTGAATTGAAAAATTCACAACTATTTCAAAATAAAACCAAGTAAAAACAGATTGGTGTGCAAGGCAGTTAACGTAGCTCACAATCTTAGAGAATTATAAACACATGAGACGCCTTGTAAACTTAAACAATGTAAAAAACGTATAACTGTAAAATGCACTCACAAATAATGCTCACCGACTGATATTTTAGCACAACAACAAACACGGTGCTTTGTAATGGCGGACTGAACTGCCCCCCTAGACAAGACGGTTTTCGATAATCGCTAACGCAATCGCTAGAAGGAAAATGTATGCGATTTGACATAAGCTGTCGCTTAGCTTTCGAGCGCAATTGTCAAATCTCATACATTGTCCATTCAGCGATTGCGTTAGCGATTTATCGAAAGGCATCTTGTCTAGGGGGTCTGGACGCTTGAGACATAAATAATAACATTGCGAATCCATTGGTGTACTTAATCTGAGATTGAAGTAAACATCCGGACCTATTTACGGAAGTAAATGATAAAAATTTTGATTGATGTCATAGACAGAGAGAGAGAATTTAATATTCGGCCAAATTGGACAGGCAAAGGTTTAACCATACAGCTAGATCTTGTACGAGTATATTCTTTTCTTTCACATTTTTCTACAATATGATTTCTTTGTTTGTATTTGTTTTAAGTATATAATAAAAGGTAGCAGTTGCCAATTATTCAGTCATATTTGTCATTTTCATTGTCATCGTGTTCACATCGTAATAAATAAGTAATTTCTTCAATTCCATATTGTAAGATGTCATAGACAGTAGTAGGGTCTATAATTGATGGATATTGACGCGCCTTCAATCGAAGCTTCATTCGCCCGTCATATAAAACGATCATTCACGTAAATATTGAAAATCGCAAATTGACCGTCTCGGGGACCCTATAGGATTGTTTGCATTGGACCACGGGGCGGGTTTACACCTCAGACTATAGAAAAAATTAGTCTGAGGCATAGATATAGAAAAGGTCTGAGGTTTACACCGTTGACACGTAAACGTTTGATTTGTCAAAGTCAAATCGAGAGTATCTCTATGATCTCTATTAATTAAGTCTGTGGTGAGAAAAGAAAAAAAGCGCGGGAACTTCACATAGTAAAGGCGGGCTCTTTAAAATATTTTATTTGTAATTTTTTAATTGTAGTCAGTTACTTAATAAAACACAAACAAAAGAGGTATATAACATATAGGCATTAAATAATATTATAAGCAGATATGGGGAAGCGGAGTTCGAGAAAAAGAAAAAAAAGGAGGATGAACCGGAGTCTGGTGATGCAGATAGGGAGACAGATGAGGTAAGGTTGGTAGAAACGGATATGTCCTCTTCGGACAGTGATGAAGAAATAAGCAATGCAGATAGGTACAAGCCTTATTATGTTACTGACTATATACGCAGATATCCGGAAGAAATTAGCGGCACTGAATTTGTGGTTTTTGTTGAGTCATCAGACATCCAAAAACCAATTGGAACAAGAGATCTTCTTTCTTTGTCAACTTGTTTAAAGCGCTTTAACAAAGGCGTCAAATTTTTAAGAAATATCAATAAGTTTAAGATAGGTATTTATTTTGAAAAACCAGACTTGGCGAATGCCTTTTTAAATAATAATACCTTCTTGAAAGAATACAAATTCAAAGCCAGTATTCCTGCTGCTACAACTGAGGTGTCCGGAGTTATAAGAAATGTACCTACCATTATATCAAACAAGAGAATATTTACTATGATAACAAGTACAAAAAAAATAATAACAATAAAAAGAATAATGAAAAAAATAAATGTGACTGAGGGTTTTATATTACAACCTACAACTACAGTAATAGTGACATTTGCCACTTCCATTTTGCCAAATCATATAGATATTGGTGGTTGGAGACATGATGTGTCTCAATATATACCACCAGTTAAGCAATGTTACAAATGTTTGAGATACGGACATTTGGCAAAATATTGTAAAAATTCTGAAAAATGTAGTATATGTAAAGAAAATCATAACTATAAGACTTGTACAGTTTCTATCGAAAAAGCTACTTGCATTCATTGTGATGGCAATCATACTAGTGTGTCTCCAATATGCCCAGTTAAAAAACAGAAAATCATTGAAAATAGAAATAAATATAAGCCTGCTTCTTATGCAGATATTACAAATCCTTTAAATTTTCCCAAATTAGAAAGTAAGACAAAAAATAATGTAGATTTGTTTACACTGCTCAATACTGACAGCAAGTGTCTCTCATTATTAGTTGAAACCATAACTAAATGTGTTTCTTTGCATAATACTCAAAATACTTCTATAAATTCTAAAAGTGTTTTAGAGGTCTTAAAAAATACTTTTGGTAAGCAATCAAATCCCCACAATTCACCCCCAATCAATTGAATATCGTACAGTGGAATGCTCAAAGCTTATTAAGCAATCAACTTATTTTTACGAAATTTCTTTATGACCATTTTATTCATATCGCAATTATATGTGAAACATGGCTAAAGCCTCAGAAGCAGTTTAAAATCAAAGGTTATCATATTGAACGTAATGACTGTGGCAACAAGCATAATGGTGTTGCTATTTTAATCCATACATCATTAAAATATCAAAAAGTAACATCTTATTTTGACAACTCTCTTCAAACAATTGTAATACATTTAGAACTAAATCAGAACACTATTTCAATAGCCAGTATATATTGTCCAACAAATTGTATTCCCAGTTTCTCTAAAAATAAGTTTAAACATTTCTTGAATTCTCTCCATAGGCCGACGATTATAGCTGGTGACTTCAATGCTCATCACTCAATTTGGGGATGTCCGTTATCGGATTCCAGAGGTAAGGATATTCTTGAGTGTTTAGATGAATGCAATTTAGTCCTGTTGAATGATGGTCAGGTCACAACTGTCGGTTCTCATTCTTGGAGACCCAATGGTTTGGACTTGACTATGGTATCTCCTTCATTAGCTCTTCGCTGCGAATGGTCAGTACACGACGATCCATTGGGCAGTTATCATTTGCCAACATTTACTAAGATTACATTCAATAGTAGTTCACAATGTTTTAACTCTCAAAACAATTTTCAGGATGAAAATGATTTTAACAATCGCATTAATCATAGATTAGTTGATTGGAAGTTGTATTCTTCAATTGTTAATAAGGATTTAGATAATTTTCAATGTAACCCTATTAGTAATCCAATAGATTCATACAACTCTTTTTGTCAAATCATTTTGACAGCTGCACAAAAGTCAATTCCCTCTCGTACCTCTCGGTCCGAATCACGTAACATTGCTACTCAAAACTTAAAATCAAAATATCGAACAGTTCCTTGGTGGAATAGTAATTGCGCTAAAGCTGTCCAAGAAAGCAAGCAAGCCTATCTTGATTTTAAGAATAATCCTTCTCAAGAAAAATATATTAATTTCAAAAGATTACAAGCTGCTAAAAAACTTACCATTAAGAGAGAAAGACTAAGTAGTTGGATAGAATTCTGTACAAAATTAAATCGATTGACACCAGTTTCAGTAGTATGGGGTAACATGAGAAAACTTACACATAAAACATATAAAAAGCAAAATAGTGATTTTTCGTGGGTCAGTGATTTTTTACGTAAATACACGCCTGACTTTGTGCAAAATAACAGGCCAATTGTGAAGGACAATAGTTTACCAGATAATCAGTCATTCCTCACTGATCCATTTTCTTTTGACGAATTAACTGCAGCTCTGAAATCTAGAAAAAACACTGCTTGTGGATTAGATAGTTTATCGTACAAGATGTTTCAGCTACTTAACACTGACAATCTTTATAAGCTTTTACAAATTTATAATATTTTATGGCAAGATTGCACAATTCCTCCTAATTGGAAAATGGACTGCTTGGTTCCTATTTTAAAACCTGGAAAAATTGCATCTCATCCCGATTCTTATCGTCCTATCGCTTTAACGTCTTGTGCTGGTAAATTATTTGAACAGCTAATCAAACAAAGATTGGAATTCTTCATAGAAAAGAACTCAATTTTACCTTTAAACCAGTTTGGGTTTAGGCGTGGACTTTCGGCTCAAGAAAGCTTAGCACATTTTTTTTTGGACGTCACTACAGCTCAAAAGAATATGGAGTATACAATAGCAGTGTTTTTTGATATAGAAGGTGCATTTAATAACGTTAATCATGGTATTTTGTTTGAATCTCTATTATCTTTCTTACCTGTAAAAATTGCTTATTGGATATATGCTTTTCTCACGGATAGAAAAGTGTATGTCAAAATAGATAATAAATTTTTAGGCCCTAGATTTTCGAGCAAAGGTGTATGTCAAGGAGGCATCTTGAGTCCTATTATGTATATTTTGTATATAAGAAAACTAAATTCCATTCTTAATAATAATTTAGTCAACAATCTTCAGTTTGCTGATGACCTTGTCATTTATTGTAAAGGTACTAATGTATTAGATATTCAATTAACATTAAATAATAATCTAGTGAAGCTGGCAGATTACTTCTCAGAACTTGATTTAAATGTTAGCCTTTTAAAAAGTAAAGTTGTAATATTTTGCCCAAAATACAGTTCTCTACCTCTAATTAATATTACATACAGCAATCATACTTTGCCTATTGGTAATTCAGTTAAATTCTTGGGTGTTATTTTTCACGAAAATCTTACGTGGGATTTATATGTTGATTGCTTGGTGAGCAGAGCTTTAAAAGCCACTAATGTAATTAGGTCCGTTACTGGATTGAAATGGGGTGCTGATCCTAAAATTGTGTAAATGCTTTATAAAGCTTTGGTCAGAAGTCATTTTGAGTATGCTTTCTTTTGTTACGCTTCCGATCCAAAATACATAGATATTATTGATAAAATACAGAATAAGAACTTACGATTAATACTAGGTGCTATGAACACTTCCCCAATAAATTCTATGCAGGTCGAATGTCATTTACCACCAATGGTTATTCGCTTTGAATTTTTAAAACTTAAATTTCTTTTTAAACTCTTATCACGTTCGAATAATGATCTTTTAAATAAATTAAATGTATGTTCCACTAACACTTTTCTTTCAAAGAATTTCTCACATTTTATAAGTTTAAAAGAACAATGTAATATATTTTGTAGTACTACTTTACATTGTTATAGTGGCTCATATGCTAGTAAATTCTGTGACATTCATATTGTCCTACATAAAGATTTTAAAGATAAATATGATGTTTACGAAAGTCTACAGGCTTATAATGATTATCGATCAATTTATACAGATGGTTCAAAGACGAATGTAAGTGTTGCAGTAGCTATGTATGATGCAGGTAGTAAAACTGGACATAGTTTTAAAATGTGCCAAAATGCCAGCATATTTTCTGCTGAGGCGAATGCTATAATTGTAGCTCTTAACTACATTCAACAGTTCAGCCAATACAAAAAATGGATTATTATTACTGACAGCATGAGTGTGTTGATGGCTTTGAGAAATCCTTCCTTTTCATCAGTCACAAATCATTTAATATATAATATCCGAGATCAGATACATCATTTAAAAATAAATTATCAAATAGACATTATATTATTTTGGACTCCAGCTCATATCGGTGTATATGGAAACGAGGAAGTAGATAAACTGGCCAAAACTATGAACACTCTAGACGTACCTATAAAAAACATATCAATTTCATATACTGATTGTACAGCTCTAATCAAGAAAGAAATATTGAAGCTATGGGAAGAACACTGGAATAGTACTTTGCTCATAAAGTGGTATCGAGAAATAAATAATAAAATAAAACAACCCTGGTTCAATAGACACAATTACATAAACAGAAGATTTTTTACTATTATTTGCCGTTTGCGAATTGGGCACGGTCGATTCAATGACCATTTGTACCGGCTAGGCATGACTTCTTCCCCATCGTGCAACTGGTGCAACACCACCTTACCTCAATCTCTGCATCACCTTTTTTACGAATGTCCAACTTTTGCCCTGCAAAGAAACATTTTATTAGAAGAAATTTCAAAAATAATGAAACACCAGCAAGATCTACCGCGCTCTTTACAAAAACTTCTTTCCATTGAAAAATGCTTTGAAGCAATTTATGAATATGTAACCTCTACGTTTGGCGATTTGTGAATTCAAAAGAAGAATGAATAACAATAGTTTATTGCATACAGACTAGGCTGTATGGTTGACGCCTTTGCCTTTCCCAAATGGGATAAACAAAATTAAAAAAAAAAAAGTCAAATCGATTATTTCGTTTCGTGGAATTTGTGTTCGTGTTTTCTGATTTTCTGTTTTAGAACTCTCATAATAATGGACTTTTTTACATCTTTGCCTACTCATATCGACTATGTCGGACAAGCTAAAGCAGAAAAGCTGTACAAAGCTATTATTACACTTTTCAGTATTGTTGGATTTGTTTGGGGATACATTGTACAGCAATTTTCGCAGTCGGTGTATATTTTAGGGGCCGGATTTTTGTTAGCTGCTATCTTAACAGTTCCTCCGTGGCCTATGTATCGACGAAACCCATTAAACTGGCAAAATCCGAAAACTTCTGAAGATAAGCCAATTAGCAAGAAAGGCAAGAAATAGTGCTGTAAGATGTTTACTTAGTAATAAACTATTATTTTCTCTCTGCATACTGACATTTTATTTGTATTAATTAACCTTTCTAGTTTGCCTTTATAATGACTATGCCAAATGAGTGGTTATTCATATTTTACTATTAAATCCTCTATTGCACATAAACAATTAATTTTTTTTGGTAAAATTCTACATAATACTAAAATTTTGTACCTACTATATAAATTGTTAATGAACCATCTACATTAGTGTAGTAGGCAATGGACTTGAATGGACCAAGATATTAAGAGATGGGTAGGTCTGGTTGGATAAGAATCTGTGAACCTAATCACACATGGTAACTTACAAATGAATGTACATCCAATGACCAATTAGACATTGATCAAAGCAATAATTATTACTAATTATAAATGTAACCTCAGATAATCCCTTCAGACGGCAGTGTGGACTGTGGAGATGGACGTGGGAAGGAGATCAAGAGTATGATGCAAGGGATTTGTTTCTTACATTTGTTATTTCCAATCATTCAGATCACAATCATCAGTTTGCGGGACCCACAGAGTCAGATGGACATAGAAACTGCATTGCATCACCAAAGAGGGATGGAGGGACCGACTTCAAAAACACTGAAAAGTTAAAAATAATATACTATGTACAGACAACATCACACTTCTATATTGAAGTCGGTGCCAAATTTTAAGACTTTCTAGATCATTTGGCACCGACTTCCATATAGAAGTGTGATGTTGTCTGTACCTATTCTTATATAATTTTTAACTTGTTTTTGAAGTCAGTTTTTTTTTTTTTTTAATAATGTTTATTATAATCTTTTTAGTGAATGAAATCTTTTTAGTGAATTGAGAAACCCTAATTTAATAAGACTTCTGAATACAACTCCCAATTACAGCAGCCTACACATCTTTTCAAGATATATGCACTGCTGCTGTGTAGTATGTAAAAAATCATCCTTATCACACTATCAAGTTCTTTGAACGTTAACCTTTTTGCAATACATGCAAAAATTAATGACAGTAATATTTTTATGTTCAGGCACAGAATAGATAATAGTACTACGTACAGAACGGCCACTCACTTCCCCGCACTCATTTCAAATACCTCGTCCTACCCGGCACTTCGTTGTAGACATCACCACAGAACACATATACCCAAGGGAAGAATGACAACTACATAGAAAAACACGTTGGACAAATTTTGACTGTGCTGCCATCTTACTGTGGCCCCACGCACTATCTACGCTACGCGGTAAAATTCAAAAGCACTGTAATATTATTTTTTTATTGTAATCGTAATTTATGGAAACTAGATAATATGCAATGATTTTAATTATAAATCATTGCATATTATTTTCTAGTTTCCATAAATCACGTCAGAAGTCGCAGAATAGTAAAGGTAAAAATTAAATAAAAGTATGATAGTTTTATTTATGTTTTATTGTGTTCATCTTCTTTTTTATTGCTAGTTTTGAAGCAGATTCTACATATTCTCGGTTGTTTAATGTACAATACCTTTTAATAGTTATGTGAAAAACACTATTTATAATAATTTTTACATTTATTGAGACATATTTCTCACACTGTTTCTAAAAGGTGAAATTTATATCCTCACAGAGGTTTTTTAATAACAATGTTTTTAAATCCAATATTGATGATGACATTAGAGAAATTATCGCATAGAGTAGCACAATCTTCAACACATTTAATTAAATTTCTTGATGCATAAATTAATTTCTTTTTAATGTCGACATACTCTTTACATTCTATGAATGAATGTACATTTTCTGTCAACTTTAATATCTTCTCAAACACACCACAAGTCAGTCATGCTTGCTTCAAAAGTGTGGTCCACTGAAGCTAGCATATTGATCACAATATCAGGGGCTTCTAGGGGTTTTACTTGTTGGCTTGTGTGTGGTGTAGAAAACATGTCCTTGAAATTATTTATTATTGTATAATAAATGTCTGTTTCACAGTTTCCTGACTCTATGTGGTTTAGAAATTATAGATGTTTTCAATCCACCTATAAAAATGTGAGGCAGTAGGATTGCAATTTGCACAATTTGTCTGGATTGAGTCAAATAAATTTTCCACTGCATCCTGCTGTACCCGACGGGTTGACAGATGTTTAATCCTGTTTTTCTTTAAGATTTTTAAATATTTGCAAAATACCTCTTAAAGTCCAGATTCACCCATCTTTCGAAGGTGGTGGGTGGTGGGCTCCGGCATCCAACAAACTCTACTTCCTCAAAAAATTTTTCATTCGTTCAAAATGTTTGAAATGCGGCGAGTTCATGGTTATGTTTGTTGAGTGTGGTTTGCCTCTCCTCAAAACAGCAGAGTCGCTATTTACGGCGACAATTTCTACCGTTGTAATTGCACCTGCAGGCAGTTCCCCTGAAAATGTAATAAAAAGTAAATAATGAAAATTGTCAAAACTATAGAAATATATAAACTAGGAATTCAGGCAATATTTTTCATAGGAGCTATCCGACAGTTCAACACTACAACTCAATCGACTTATTTCTTCTAGCTGTTTTCCTTATTTTGCATTGTTATTCACCCTCACAATGACAAATCTTACATTCCAACATCTGGATGAAATATTTTTATAAATAATACTTTCAGTTAAAATCAGCTGCTGTTTGTTAATTTTTTATGAACTTTGTAGGAAATGTTTAAGTATGTCAAAGTATTAAACTTAACTAGAAAAAATTAATCAGGCCTGCCCCATAGCATGATCAACAAAACACACTATGATCAAACAGTTTAGTGCTTTATCATTCATATTGATTTATTGTTTTATCATAATTATTGTGATTCAGTGTTCATGCTATGGGGGCTGGGGTGGGAATCGATCCCACAGCTTTTCTTAATCAGAGCTCTTTGCTCTGAGCTATAAATTTTAGTTTAGACATTTTTAGGTATTCATATCAAATCTTTATAAATTTTCAGGTTCAGTTTAATTGATATAACAATATAAATTATTACATAGGTAAGATTACCTTGGGATATTTTTGCAAACATGCCTGCAGCCACTGAATGACTCAAAACCTGAGCTGCCTGAGCTGACTAACTTTCATCATTTCTTTGCAATTAGGGTTAAGGTGATCCTTCCTCAGTGATGGAGCAAACACGAAATTTGGATTTACATTATCTCAGTCATAAAAGTCTTGAATGTGACTCCACTTGGCAATGCCTGTAAAGAAATAGAACTATTTTTAGAAACCAAGGATTTTTTTCCTATATTATTTATTTATTTAACAATTTTTGTACACATAAAACTAGACAGCACAAACAACACATAAGACACAATGTACAATGCTTATTTCATAAATGAAATTTCTTCCAGCAGACCCGCAATTTTCTATTAATTGATATCTTCTAGACAAGTTTTTATTGTATATTGTTTAAATAATATCTAACTGGCTCATTCATATCTAACTGGAGTTCCCAATTTTTAATTTATAGTACAGTAAGGAGTAGAGTATGGATGCATTGGTGGTGCTGTGGACTCGGCACTGTCCTTCTTATCGGGACGTCCGTAGTTCGATCCTGCCATGTACCAATGTGTCTTTCGTTTTTCGAATTTCATATGTACATTTGTCGATGCTCCTATGGTGAAGGAAAACATCATGAGGCAACCTGCATTCATCTATAAAGAAATTCAAAGGTGTATGTGAAGTCAACCAATCCGCACGAGGCCGGCATGGCTGACTTAGGCCTTACTACCCTAACCCTTGGGTAGCCTCGAGCCCCTCAGTGGGGACATATATTATGAGCTGTGATGATGATGATGATTGTAAGGAGTTGTAGTTTATAGTACAGCTTGCATAGCAATTGAAATTGATAATACAGACTTTATCGATAGTGCTCAGACTCGGACATTTGGATGGAGTGCAAGCACTATTGATAAAGTATGTTGTCTCAATTTGAAATGTTAAAAATTTGGCATTATCAATCAATAAATGAACCATAGTCACACCGCTGAACTGTCTAAATAATCATTATTAATATGCAACAAGAGCACTCTACAGGCGGCATATAACTATCACAAGTCTTAGGATGGAGTCCACTCTCATGACTCAGCATCCACACATTGAATGCATAAAATGCTAGAAATATTTATTTAAACACAGATATAAACAGGTAGGATATATACAAAAGCTATTTTTATTCACCTTGTCAAAACCAATCATATCTGGAACAGCATGTTTGGATAATCTCTTCTCTTCAACATTAATAAAGTCAATAGTATATATAATCTTATAATTCTTTGCTCAGCATATAATTTATGTTGGAAGTCCACAGATGACCAACTGTCATTTGGAAAACAATACTTGGCCCACATTTCACATCTGAAAAAGAAAATATTATGAGCGAAAGTTCATTTATCATTATGATATTTAATCTACGGAATTTAGAGACTATTATAATCTTATGTTCTTGCAGTAACGCTAATAGAACTCAAAGAAGTGTTATCTCTTTTATTGTGAACATAACCGCTACCGCTTTAACTGGGGTTTTTTGTCTTTTTTTTTATTGTAGCATTTGGTCGTTAGAGAGGATAACAACCATTACTGCTAGTGTCAAGTGCCAGGATAGACAGTTTCATAAAATAATTTCTCGGATATTTGAGAGAAGTTTTCAACATCGTTGTTTGACAACTGCGAGGAAGGCTTGTTGAATAACAAAAAAAGGACGTGGCAATGTCAGAAGTATTTAGATTGGTCAATTTCAACACTTACCGTCGAATATTTGTTGTTCCTGGCTTTGGAAAGCGATATAGTATAATGTTTGCATCATCTTGTGATGAGATTCCACACTTGAGACATTTTCTCTTCAGGTTATCAGGCATGTTCCCTGACAAACTATTGTTCAAATTAACACGTTTTAGAGTCACTGTCTCAGGAAAAGCAATTAAATCTAAGTAACAACACGAAAAAGAACTCAAGTTTAACACAAAAATCAAAACAAGTCACTGTCTCCAAACGAGTCTATTTCTCACGTAAAAACACAAAAAGACACTATCAAGAAAAGTCGTTATCTCAAATGCAAGCATACTTCGATATTATTGCGTAAATTCGCAATGGAGAAACAAAAGGAAAATAATTCATGCGCCAGAAACATAAATTCGGCCATATTTTTTGTGAATGTATGTTGCCAGTTCTAACATTGACTTTACATCCATTATCCATTTAATAAATAATCTTCAAACTCAAGTCTTTCTGGATAATTTTAAACAAAATATACTTTAAAATATTAACTTTAGTTAAATAACGCAAATTTATGTTTTAAAAGATGTTTATCATCAGAAAATATGGTTAACATCTATGAATCTTTTGTTATTATTTACTACCATTTTAGGATTTTTAGAAACATGTTTTTTGAGGTAACACTCGATGTATCCCTAGTAGGTATGTCTCATTGCGCCAATAGAAAAGTCGACCGCCCCTGGACATCACTGACACATAAACAAGGGCGCGCGCGATCGCTCGGATGAGTAGACACGAGCGCCGGCCGATAACAGAGACAGCGCCATGCGGGTGAAAGAGAAGGCAGTCGCTGCACTTCCCGCGTCATTTCAATTGATAACCGCGCACTCAGCCCTATTAGATTCCACGCACATTTGCGCGTGTACGAACGTCATTTGTTTATGTAGTAGTAATAGGTAATTGATTTGCGAACGTTGTATGGAGTGTCGGGGTGTGGTTTAGGTATGTGGATTTTTTGTTATACGTACAGTTCAACAAGGATTAATTTATAATTAATGTGAGTAACAGCTTAATAGGGGCGCTGTTCAAATCTCAGTACCTTTTGTATTAAAAACCTCTAGATGTTTACGAAAATTATTCAGAAGAACAAATCTTTAAAATATTTCGTGAAAAATATCCTTAAGTGAAAGGATTCCAATTTTGGCCACATGCGTTATGATGCTTGCCACATTGTTATTAGGTATGCTAGAATCGTAGAACACAAGTGATCAGAAATGAATTTAGAGCTAATTATATTTGCTTGCAGTAGTTGTTGTATTTTATGATGAACCATTAAGATAAAAAGAATTAGTAAATTCATCATCATCATTTCAGCCAAGAGACGCCCACTGCTGTCGGACATAGGCCTCCCCCAGGGATCTCTAAACCGAATGGTCCTCCGCCTCCCGCGTCCAACGGCTTCCCGCGACCATGCACCAGATCGTCCGTCCACTTTGTATGGTGGGTCCGCAGTGGTGCCAGCGCCTACCAACGCTGTGTCTCCCGGTACGCGGCCGCCACTCGAGAACCACCGTGCGGCTTCGGCACACTTTTGTGCTGCCCCCATGAGGGGTTGTGGGATGGCCGAGAGCTACCTTATGAGCCACCTTGTGCTGCCACCGTGGCCGCTTTTTGCGGTGGGTCGCCGCTTTGGCTTTTCACGCCTTGGAGCATCGGCTCGTGACCGCGGCGGTGGATCCAGTGGAGTCTGCCGTCATGCAAACACGTTACCCTACACTGAGCGGGGCCAGGGGTCTGGCACACTGAGCGTCGGGCCGCATAGAAGAAACCACAGTATAAAACTATCTCCATCTTGGAGAGGGCGTGAGGGGCCTGCCATTGCCATAGGCAGGCGCGGCCGACGAGGTTATGGTTGCATACGTAAGGGTGCCCACAACCTCGTTCGGCAGCGGCGCGTCCTTTGGGCGTGGCTGCGCCAAGCGCCAAAGAGGACATCGAGGGGTTTAGTGGCGACATTCTACTGCGGAGTGCGGAGTCCCACACACCCTTGCCCCTATAGGGGCTTGGACGAAGCCTAAATGCATTTCCCTCATCAAAAAAAGTATGCTTTGTGCAACAATGTGTTTAACCAAAAGCAATAGCCACCTTCATAGCTTTAAACAGGGTAGAAATGACGGTGTCCCTTTTCTTTTAACAGTGAGCTCAGAACATGATCCTAATTAGAAAATGACTGAAATTTTCTCCCGGAAAATTTATAAATTTTCCGTTTTTTTTATATTTTTCTAAAATTTGTGGTGTAATATAACTACTTAACGTTTACAAACCATAATAAATTCACAAAAAAATAACTTTGCAATGAAAATCGTATAACATTTCCATCATACTGCACGCGGAATCAGCTGTTTGGGTCATCGGACGTCAACGCACCGGTGTGAGCGGAACATAACAATGCCGGCGCGCCATACATTGCGTAACATGAATAAAAATGAAACTCCTTTTTTTCGCTATAAAAGCTTTTTCCGGGAAAAGCAAACATCGGTAAACAAATATTAACATTAGTCTGAACTCACTGTTCAGGGGGCATACTACTAGCGCCGCCATTCGTTTATTATTAATTACACAGAACAGAAAAAACAGAATTATGATGAAAAAACAGAATTATGATATATTAAAGAAGATTCTACAAAAAATAGAACAGTCATCCACTCAATACAGATAGTTCAGATTTTTAGAGAGCTATTTTGTACACATTAACCGTATAGAATAGCCGAAATCCAAATTATTGCTTAAAGTGGCCACTTTTAGGAATAATTCGGACTATGATTATTTCTATACATTTACCTGAATAGTTAAAAATCTGAAATACTTATCTGTATTAAGTGGATGACTGTTCTATTTTTTGTAGAATCGTCCTAATAAAAAACGAATGGCGCCGCTAGTAGTAGGTACTGTAATCCCTTAAAAAAGGGACACCGTCACTTATACCCGGTATATACTTTACCGGAGGGAGACTGTACCAGGGTCGCCTGCGTTGGTACCTCCATCTTACCTATTTCTGCTGCAAAGCAGCAGTCATTGTATTGCTGCGTTCCGGTTTGAAGGGTAAGATATCGTTTACTCCCACCTGTTCTGTTGAGTAGTTCTGTTGACAGAACTACTGGGATTTTTTCTCATTAGTTCTGTCCACAAATCAAATGGGAATGCAATTCTCACTTGTTCTGTTGAGTAATTCTGTTGTGATTCAAACTATTGCAATCAATTGTCAAGTACTGGCACTTGAGGTAATTTATTTTTCAGTTATGATTCCTGATGACAACGTCACTAAAAGGGGAAATAGTATAATGAAGAGGGTTGTTGTTATTTTAAATCAAAATGTAGTTGTTTGAAAAAAGGCAAACTCACACTTGACCATTTTTTCATAAGTCCATTTATTAATGTCCTAATTATCTGAGGAGTATGAAGGGTTAAAAAATTTCGTTATATTTTCGCTCCGATGCACCCGTTTCCGAGATATAAACATGTTCGTAAATACTTTTCTTGAAATTAATCAAAGTTGCAATAATAAGTCCTTTTTTTTTTTTTTTTTTTTGAGGCGGGGGAATCTCTTTACGATTCAACAAGGGGCTGAAAGCTGACAAAGCCGCCCCAAGGATATGCCATTGGACTCGCGTTACCTGGGTAACCCCATACCTGGCTAAACCACCCTCCAGAGCAACTTCTACCTCCGTAGAGACACACTCGGGATCGGCGTTAGCCATTCCCCGAGTGCGCCCCCTGGATTGTAGGCCTGACGCAAGCGCCAGGTCTTACCTCTACGGGGGGGTCGACAAGTGCAATAATTCGACCCCCCAGACGGGCAGGCCAGGGGTAGAAAAGTGTCTCCCGACCGGTTGTCGGCCGGCCGGGCCATTTCATCCCCAGCTTGCTTAGGGGAGTTGGTGGCGCGCGTCCAGGAACGCGCGCCTCCTCCTACCCAACCGCCTGCGCCGGAGCGGTGCGGCGAGAGGGTCAACCTCTCGCGCCCGCTCCGCTGGCAATAATAAGTCCTGGCTTTTTACAAAATACGGTGAATTTTTTCTAAGTGCTACACCCTAATCTTTTTTATTTTTTTAGGATCAATATGGCTTGTATTTAAAAATCTCAATCGATTTTCTAGAAAATTCTCTAAAATCATACGCATCGCGTCTCAGTCTCCGATGCGTTGTTTTTTTATTATTTTTTAACTTCAACTTAAACCTATACACGGGATAACTGTCGCATGCATGTCGCAGGGTAAGTAGGTATCAAAATATTTTTCATTTTAATCACAACATTTTTAGTCGGTTAAAATGGGACAATTATGTTTCAAAACTGGCAACACAACGATGAAAATGAAAAGTTTCGTATAATTTATCTTATATGGATAAAATACTAAACAATTTTTAAATCCTAGCTATGATAAGTAATGTTATTACACTTTTTCATCTTTTCGGATGTGTTGTGACACCATTTAACTGCACAAGTCATTATTATTAATTATTTTACGAGAGATGCATTCGAAGCACGTTAACCTGGAACACTGCGGAGCTGTCCGGCGTAGTGAGCCATTTATGGCTTACTTTTAGTTGCTTCAAATTATGCGCGCCGATTGGGTTTCTATGCGTTATATTATTCTAAGGACCCTTGTTTTTAGAGAAACTAAGGTAAAGTGCTCCTATTGCAAGTTACCGTGGGTTTTTTCAGTTAAAAAGATGTATTGTTGAATGTTGGTAAAATATATTTCTCTTTTTGTTTCATGTCATTTTATTTATTGCCAATATGTATTTTTTAAACCACAGAACTAATGAGGAGAAATTACCAGTAGTTCTGTCATCAGAATTACTCAACTAAACAGGTGGGAATAGTTAGAAATAAAAGTCAGGTGTAAAGCATAGTATTTTAAGTCACAGAACTAATCTGAAAAAAAATCCCAGTAGTTCTGTCAACAGAACTACTCAACAGAACAGGTGGGAGTAAACGAATGTTATGACATTCTAACATAATAACGTACCATTGTGCGCCGAGAGGGTGAAATTACTGGGTACTGTGACTTTACATCTTGTCACAAGTTGGCAACGTACTTTGTGGACACTGTGGTTCTTGTGCGGATTTGCTGCGAATCTCACAAGAGCCACATATTTATTTACAGCTATAGAGCTGACTGTTAGCACTTACCATCAGGTGGGCAGTATGCTTGTTTGCCAACTTAATTGTATAAAGAAAATAGTATTAAAAGCATTAACTATATTGTGTACTTATTGTAACAAAGAAACGCAATTTAAATAAATATATTATTTATTGAGAATTAAATTAAGAGGAACGATATAATCCTTAATTAAATTAAAACAATGTACACAGAAAACTATTGAACAATGTTTGGATAAAATTTAAAAATCAATTGAAGTTATGACAATAACAGCAGACTGCAGTAAAGGATACAAGTCCAGACTAAATTTATACTGAACTGATTGCTTAGTAACTTCAATGCATATCCTAATAGCAGCAACTGAGAGGGCGTATTATGATGCACATATACACTCTCGGTATGGTATGATATTGAAAAAAATTAAGTCTCTTCGCTAAAACTCAACTTATCTCTAATATTTTTAAATACTTTATAAATTCTACTTTCGTTGCATACATCACAATCATTGCTCGATTCAGATTTTTCAGCATGTGATTCATTATTTTTACTATCTTCCCTTTTTTCAGTTTCGTCTTCCTTAGCTTCTCCTTTGTTACTATCACAGTCACTCTCAACAGTGTCCTCTGTTTCATTTGCATCCGTCACATCTTCATCATACAGCTGTTGGATGGTGATTACGGCAAAACTAAAGGTGATACCGTAATTGACAATTACCAACGATAGAGGACCCAATGCCAGTATAAGTACTGACGTGATGAAAAGTAAAGCAGCAACATGTTCATAGTGCTTCCTAAAACAAATAAACAGTAACAATCCTTCTCTCAATAGCACTACAAAATGTATTATAAAAATATTTTCTTCTTATTTTTTTTCTTTAATAACATTCCTATTATTTATTTTTTGGATAATAGTGCAAACGTTTGCATGTTGTATATTTCACCGATAACAGAAAAACAACCATTTTCACCGATAACAAAAAAAAAAAACAAAATCGAATAATCCACGTAGGCGCAAGCGCTTTTTATATTTGAGTGATATGCTTTTTGTATTTCATCGTACACTAAACTACTTATTATGTTCATATTTTAATCATTCGATTCTGATACTGATCAACAATTAAAATATTTTGCATATTTCAACAATACAAGTAAATTTTCAACTCAAGCTGAATCGATTGATTTTTCATGAAAATAAAATTTACTGAAAATGCAGTGACGAGTATAGAATACTATGCATGGTTAAAAATACATACAAGTTCTTGCGAGGTCTATCCATTTGCCAAATCCATATTGAACAAACAGACATAATAAGGCCTGTAGCATATGATGTATCTGGCTTTAGGATCATGTTGTACCTGAAAGAATAGGTAAAATATGAATTATTTTACTGTTTTTATACATTCAGTTTCGCATTAAGGTAAGTGTTATTTGGATGTCAAGATTTTAATATTTTAATTAAAACATTAAGGTAAAAGTCGAATGTCTGTCTGAGCATTCCATCATAACAGCTCATATACGTCCCCACCGAGGGGCTCGAGCCTACCCTAAGTTATGGCGTTTAGGCCTCAGTCAACCACGCTGGCCCAGAGCAGATTGGTGGACTTCACATACACCTTTGAATTTTTTCGCAGATGTATGCAGGTTGCCTCACGATGTTTTCCTTCACCGTAGGAGCGTCAGACAAATGTACATATTAAACTCGAATAACGAAAAACACACTGGTACATGGCGGTCACGAACCCTGGACCTCCCGATTGGAAGGTAAGTGCCGAGTTCATAGCCACATTCCATTGTATATAATCTATTTATTCAGTTAGAATAAGTTAATAGAATTAAAAACATACTTGAAATTTCTTGCCCATGTCAGAAGGGCTGGCACATTCACAATTGTAGCACAGGTCCATAAAAAGAACATCAAAACATGAAAATTTAAACTAGTAAGATCTCTGTCTATATCACTATCATTACTAAACTTCCTTTGAGATCTCCCATCGCATTTTTCTTCCACGAGTGACTCTTCTTTATTATTAATATTAGATTTGACTAGAACAACCACATTATCTTTCGATTCTTTGGTTTCAACTGTAAAATGTTCCTTGTTGACTTCAGTTGCAACGATTTTGTCATCTGATTTCGTATCTGAATCTTGACTTTGTGATTCATCTTTCTTTTCTGAATTATCTTTACTTTGTGTGTTATCATTACTATTTGTAATAACTTTCATTACAACACCGTCATCTGAATGTTCAGTAGTACCTGCTTTCTTGTAAAGTTTAAACAGACGACAAATCCTTGATGCTACTTTTGCCATTAAAATATAGACATAATCTTCCAAGTACTCCTCATACATTTTCGACACCTACAATATAAAATCAGACTAACCATAATATGCCAAATATTACAATGTGAGACGTGAGTGAATCTCAATAAATCCTTAAACGACCATAGTCACATATGTAGCCACTTGTCTTATTACGTAAAATAAATGGTCACGGTTACATATGTAAGCACGACCTACAGACAAAACCGCAAAACACAATTACTAAAACTCCTTTACTAAAACTCATGTAAAAAAATTTCACTATCACACAAAAAAAAATCTGCCCATTAAAGGGTTAATATCGCTGGCGGTAAATTTCTTAAATTCGCCACCAGGACAAAATCTGAACTTCTATTTTTGTGGTCTTGGTGAGAATAATGAATAAGAAATTGAAGAATAATGAAGTATTCACAGATTTAAACAATTTAAAAATCATTAACTATTTCCACATGTTGCCAGAGAGGAACTCTGTATTGAGTTATATGAGCCTCTATCTTATCTATTTCATAGGCATGAAGAGTAAGAAAGGCAGTAAAATTACTGTTACTGTGCCTAGTCTGCCTAGACACCTTTATAACACAAGTTGGTTATGTTTGGTCATTGTAAGAGTTTTACGAATCGTAGGTTACTAGAACCACATGTAGGATTAAGTGACTGGAGTTACCATCAGGTGGGGTATAGACTGCATTTTTGCCGACATTTGTATAACAAAGAAACATGTCATTCAAATTCTTTTAGATAATATCCAAATTGATGTCTATGTAATTAATCTGGATAATCGCTTAACACAGGGTGGGCCGTTCGCCACTCATGTTGTTTAAAAGTTACATCCATCAATGCAAAGAGTATGGTCGAACAGGACCAAATATTATAAATGCTGATATTTTAAAATAAAAATGTGTTGATAGGTTACAAGTGCTCTAAATATGGATCGACACAACAAAAAAAAATTGGAATTAAACTAAACAATTTAGATGGTAACAGTACGAAGTACCGTCTAGTTTTAGTCAGTGGTGATAAAATACACAATATTATTACTCTGTTAAAAGTTCAGTTACGTTCCGTTATCGAAAAAAAATAGGAATAGATTAAGCTTAAAAATTGAAGTCTTTCCGTGTATATTAGTTGGAATATTTCGATGTAAGTATTGAAATTCCAAAAACACTGTCACGGCTTCCTAATTTTCTCTTGATTTGGGACTAAAGACATGAACTTTCTAATTTTTACATCCCATTCGAACACACTTGCGAATTTTTTATACCTGATTTACACTCGCGTCTAGTGGCTCGGCTCGCGGCTCGGCTCGTGCCTCGCGGAAGAGCGCGTGAGCTCGTCGAGGTGTTTACACTCTCGCAATGCGTTCAGTTGATTTGGAGCTTTCAGCAATGGAGGACGTCGAATTATTAGCGGCATCAACGCTGTGCTTAGCCAGTATATACGCTATAAGTACGTAAATAATTTGACTAAATATGACTTTTTATTCTTAGGGTTCCAAATTATAGGCCCCTTTTGAGAAAGTTCAATGAAGTGTAAGGTTTCGTCTGTAGTCAATTTTTTTTTAAATAAACGAAGATGAATAAATCAATATAATCTCGGGAAGGGATCGAACCCGCGTCTTCAACATACCGTGTTGACGCCTTGACCACTCGGCCACCGAAGTCTTACCAGCCCCGACAAAAATAAAGCAAAATTATACTTTTTATATGAAGCTCGCGCGCGAGTGTAAACACGCGCTCGCGCGCACACGAGCCACGACGCGAGCCCCTTTGACTCGTGCCCAAAAAACCGCTCCCGACGCGAGCCGAGCCACGAGTTCAGTGCTTACACTCGCGTCTCGTGGCTCGGCTCGCACGCGAGTGTAAATGGGGTATTAAAGTTATGAACCTGCCCCCTATAGTTGGGCCACTTTAATAGACCATAATAGATATAATTTCTTTTCTTTTTATAGACATAATGTCTTTCGATAATCACTCGCAATCTCTAACGGCCGGTTTCAATATTCAATTTATTCGGGCTTGGTTACCAGCGATAGGTACTTGACATTAGCTCCATACAAAATACGTACAAATTCTATCTTCAGTAAACAAATCTAGAGATAGATAGAATA
The DNA here is from genome assembly GCA_963935595.1 of Schoenobius gigantellus. Classification (NCBI taxonomy): domain Eukaryota; kingdom Metazoa; phylum Arthropoda; class Insecta; order Lepidoptera; family Crambidae; genus Schoenobius; species Schoenobius gigantellus. The sequence goes on from OZ012543.1 coordinate 35,969,551, forward strand.
TTGAAACCGACCGTAAATGGTCAATGTATGAGGTTTGACAATTACGCTCGAAAGCTACGCGAAGGCTGACGTCAAATCCCATACATGCGATTATCAAACGACATTTTGCCTAGGGGGATGTTATTTTTTAGCAGTTTCTTGAACTAATCTGCCAGTTTTAGTTCCTGTGGGCACTTAAGGCACAGTCTCGCATCGAGTAGGCTGTTGTATCACTCTCACACAGTTTTAAAACGTGTGTTGTTTCGTAATAATCTATGTCTATGTATAAGTATAAAAAGTCTAGATAGGTTATATCTATTATAACCTATCCACGCTTTTTATACTTACTTATAATTGTTAAAGATTATTCCTTACCACAAACGCATAAAACGCTGCGCCCGCTGCCAAAGATGCGGCGCCGCAAGATAATGGAACTGCACAAACTAAGGCAGCGCTTACGACCATGGGCATTCTTTGCAATCCACTTGCAACATTCTCCACAATAGAGGGTCCTCCTCTCCAAATTATTCTACAGAGAAAGGAATAAATTAAGTTCACTTGTGTTTTTGCCTTCTTATCGAACTAGTGTCTAGACGTGGCGAGGCGACACTTATTGAGAGGCATTTGCGACTACAGGAAAATTATTAGAGTGAGTGAAATACTCAGCTTATTGGTGCAAATTGCAAACGTTAATCAACGTTCTCCATGGTCAGGACTCTGATGATTGACGAAAAATTTAAAGCTGGCGTCAAACTGAAGGGCGGATGGCATTTGCGACAAGATTTGCGAGTATGTACTAACTTGTATGAATGCCAACGCGACTTGTCTAGCGAGTGAATCGAGTGTCGCCTGGGATTCGCTCGGTATAGAAGACACAATACACAGTGGGGACTGAGCTGCGCCTGATCTCGCTCCGATCATGTCCGTTAGCCGTCCCATAAGTTGTTATCAATAAGTCTTATACATGGTTACTCTTTATCACCCTGGATAATTTAAGAGATGCTTTAGGACACATCCATTTTTTTATTTAATAAAAAAAATATATAAAGGAGAATGACCAAGTTAGTATGAGAGTTCGCCTAAATTTAAAGAATTTTGCACACTGACGCAATTAACTGGGAATTATTGTCATTTGGATCTGGTTTTGTCAGAAAAATTTCATTTCAATATTATGTGGAAATCTAGAGAAATTGCACATTGAAATTGGTATTTCGAGGTTATGTTGTCTTTAATTATATTGATGGATAAGGTATATTTTGTTATACAAACTCTTCATCATCATCATCATATCAGCCAATAGACGTCCACTGTTGGACATAGGCCTCCCCCAAGGATCTCCATACCGATCGGTCCTGCGCCTCCCGCATCCAGCGGCTTCCCGCGACCTTCACCAGATCGTCGGTCCACCTTGTGGGGGGCCTACCAACACTGCGTCTCCCGGTACGCGGCCGCCACTCGAGGACCTTTCCGCCCCAACGGCCGTCAGTCCTACGAGCGATGTGCCCTGCCCACTGCCACTTGAGGTTTGCAATTCTTTGGGCTATGTCGGTAACTCTAGTTCTTCTACGGATCTCATCATTTCTGATGTGATCACGTAGAGAAACCCCGAGCATAGCCCGCTCCATTGCCCTTTGGGTGACTTTGAGCCTTCTGATAAGACCCATTGTAAGCGGCCACGTCTCAGTTCCGTATGTCATCACTGGCAACACGCACGAATTGAAGACTTTCGTCTTGAGACACTGCGGTAGATGGGCCGAGAATATGCTGCGTAGCTTCCCGAACGCTGCCCAGCCGAGTTGGATTCGCCGATTTACCTCTTTCTGGAAGTTGGACTTACCGAGCTGGACTATTTGCCCCAGGTAAACATATTCGTCAACAACTTCCAGCGTAGAGCCTCCAACATTCACAGGAGTGGGTACTACACGGGAATTCGACATTATTTTAGTCTTGTCCATGTTCATTTTAAGACCCACTTGTTGGGAAACTCTACAGAGGTCTTCGAGCATTGTGCCTAGATCCTCCACGGTCTCAGCCATGACTACGATATCATCAGCAAAACGAAGGTGAGTCATATACTCGCCGTTTATGTTGATGCCGAGTCCCCTCCAGTCCAAAAGCTTAAATACATCCTCCAACGCAGCTGTGAACAGTTTCGGCGATATAACGTCACCCTGTCTCACACCACGCTGAAGTCGTACTGGTTTCGAGTTCTGGTCCTGAAGGCGGACTGATATGGTGGCGTTTTCGTACAATGACTTCAACACTTGGATGTACCGATAGTCTATTTGGCACCTCTGGAGTGATCTAAGTACGGCCCAGGTCTCGACAGAATCAAAAGCTTTCTCATAGTCCACAAACGCCAAGCATAGTGGCAGATTATACTCCTCGGTCTTCTGTATAACCTGCCGCAGCGTATGGATGTGGTCTATGGTACTATAGCCTTTTCGGAATCCGGCTTGTTCGGGAGGCTGGAAGTCGTCGAACCTGCGTGCGAGACGATTCGTGATGACCCTCGAGAATAGCTTATAAACATGACTCAGGAGCGTGATGGGTCTATAGTTCTTCAACTGGGCCCTGTCGCCCTTTTTGAAGAAAAGTGCCACCACGCCCCTGTGCCATGCTTTAGGCGTTTTGCCCTCGAGTATGACGGAGTTGAATAGCCGCTGCAGCACTTTCCGGACTGGTAGTCCACCCGCTTTTAGGAGTTCGGCTGTAACTCCATCATCACCCGGTGCCTTGTTGTTTTTAAGCTGTTTAAGAGCCACACTAATCTCGTACAGGCTGACGTCCGGGATATCTTCGGTATAGTGCCGGGTCAATTTGGCTCTAGGGTCTGTAGCCGGAATAACAGGTGCCTGTGATGTTGCGTAAAGCTGTCCATAGAAGCGTTCGATCTCGGCCATAAGCTCAGGTCGGGATGTAATGACTCTGCCGTCCTCTGTCTTCAGCTTCGTCAGCAGACTCTGACCGAGTGACAGATCTCTTGCGAACACTTTGGAGCCCTTGTTCTGCTCAATGGCCTCTTTAATACGTTCCGTATTAAATCGGCGTATGTCGCGAGTCAGGCACTTAGAGATCTGTTTGTTGAGTCGCCGACGAGCATCTTCAGAAGACTGCCGACCCATTCCACGCCTTTCCTCCATCAGCTTAGCTGTCGGCTCCGAGATCTTACTTCGTTGCTTAGTACGGCTGGATTTGCAAAACTTTGCACCCACCGTAAGGACAGCTTCCACAACCCTGTCATTATAAGTGTCCACATCCGTGCAGTCCTCCAGGCAATCGAAGCGATTTTGTAATTCGAGTTGAAAGCGCTCGGGGTTTTGGATCTGGATGGCTTCGGGACGGAGCGCAGACTTCACCAGTCGATACCTTTCCGCTTTTATGTTAAGATTCAATGCGCCTCGTAACATTCGGTGATCGCTCCCCGTGTTAAACGAATTGATCACTGAGACGTCATTGGTGACGTCACAAACTCTTGGTGAGTAAAAAAAAAATCAATGAGACAAATCACTCAATCAAATTAGATTGAATAATTCGACTTACTAGGTTTTTACACAGATTAGAAAATGCGTCCGAAGATGAAACTATTTGCAAACTAAAACTAAATAGCAATCAACTTCTATATGGACCCAGGCGAGAAAAAAATGGCAACAAAGTGGATTTTACTTACAAATTGATTTTTTCAAGCGAAGAACATGCAGTTTCATGTGTGTGTTCATTTCTGGGTATGGTCACAATATCTAACCTAATCTACATTACAGTTTTATCCCATAAGTTATTTTTCGATTACGCTTCTATCGGGTCCGAATTGCAATTGACTTCTATAGAGACCCGGGTCCGAAAAGACACAGCATTTTCGATTGCACATAGCGATTAACGATGACGATAGCGAGTGCACTCGCTATCGTCATCGTTAATTGCTATGAGTTAGGCGGTAGGGCCCCGAGTCCGAATAGCAATCGTCTTTTATATGGACCCGGGTCCGAATACCCACTCCGTTTTAATCTATCGTGGATATATGAATATCGTTGATTATTATGAAGATCTCCGTAAATTACCGGATTTTAACATATGATTTTTTTAAATCTACTTTTTACCCCCACATAAATTTCAAGTAAAAATAAGTAGTTATAAATCATTTTTGAAAAACGATTTTTCACGTATAAATGGTTAATGTGCAACAAAAACAGAATTTAGCCCACTTTTGGTCATTCTCCTTTCTAAAGTACCTAGGTACTTTTTTGGATATTTTAGAAAATATATAGAAAATTAAATAAGTGAGTAATTTTTACTACGTGCCCTGAAGCGTCCATTAAATTAACCAGGGTGATAAAAAAGTAATACAGGTTTACTTTTTTGGACACTGTCGGTGCATGCAAAGTAGGTCAGAGTATGACTTATAATAATAGGATCATTAGTACGTGACAAGAAAGAAACCAATCTATTATGGCGGCGAAGGAAAGATTTTTTAACAGTAGAAAGCTATACACCGTATTATGCGGCTATTTTTAATTTGTTTTTTATTGGCACGGATAAATACAAATTTCAAAATACTTACCTAAACAATAGTCGGTGAGTTAGTTGCGACGAAAATACCATAATCGCCAACACAACTGCTGCAAGAATATTAAGGATTCCCAAAGCCGTCATATATATTGGCAACACGAGCAGTGAACGTGTAAAGTAATTCATCTCCATATTTTTTGAACCTGCGTTGTCAAATATGTAAGTTATAGCTGGAATTGACCTGAAATTTTTATAAAATGGTGTGACTGAAAAACATCTATTAGTGTTATAGTATTATATATACCGGGTGTAACGGAATACCGAAATAATATTTTAGGTTGTTGATTAACAAAAAAAATGTTTTATGACTATTCTTTGTATTTTTATTATATGCCTACTTTCGATATAATACGCTTAACAGTTCAGCGTATTAAATCGAAAGTAGGCATATAATAAAAATACAAAGAATAGTCATGAAACATTTTTTTTTGTTAATCAACAACCTAAAATATTATTGCGGTATTCCGTTACACCCGGTATATATTATCAATTACCTATATATTATCTATTTATATATGTTACTAGTTGTTGTAAGATAAAAGATCTTAAACAAACCCTTATTAAACAAAGCTACAAATAATACTCACATAGATACCACAGTGCATACTCTAGCGAAGACCAAAACGTAGTACGGCTTCACTCCTTCACTCATTAATGCGCTGTGTAAGTTCACGCATTTGCCATTGTCTTTAAGGTTTAATATGTTGCTTCTAACTGCCAACAACAGTATGGCAACTATGTACGGTATAAGCACGACAGTGTAGTTTCTTGCCAATTGAGCGAAGCGTTGATACCACGATTGTTCTATGCTAGATGAGGAAAAGAAAGAAAATTTGGAGAAATAGAGAAGCAGAGATATCCAACGTTTTTTCACAGTGGATATGTATAGATTACTAGCTTTTGTCACGTGCCCCCCCAGACGGTATTTTTGTGTACTGTTAAGATTCCATCACAGTACATACTTAGAAGCACATCAAATTACTTATCATAGTTGTTAAAATATATTAATAAAATAACAGAAAGAACATGAATGAAACTCTTGTCTATTTCTGGCTAGAATTGCGAATATTTAATGTATAATTGACTAACTGTGCCCGCGACTTCGTTCACGTGGATGTCGGAAAATAATAGCATCGTGATGTTATATAGCCTTTAGCCTTCCTCGATAAATGGACTATCAAACACAAAAATATGTTTGTAATTTGAATCAGTAATTCCAGAGATTCGCGCGTTCAACCAAACAAACTCTTCAGCTTTATAATATAAGTAGGTAAAGTAAGTATAGATACTTTATTTTGGTATAAACACACATTATAGTAATGTTTATTGAAAAAAGAAATATTATCGTGGCTTATTGCATTTAGTTTAGATAACATTTTATCTAAACACGAAACAAGCAAAATCTGTTACCAACTCTAGTCAAGTGACCTGTTTTGCAGCTCATAAGCAATTATATAAATTCCTTATCAGCACTCCAAAGTTTAGATGTGACTATTTACCTGATAGTAAAGGTGCATTGAGGGTCCAATAACAATGTTATTTTTGGGTATTGCGATGATTTCCCGCCAGATGTAACGTTTGGATTGCTAGCGAACAAACGTAGTTTCATTGGCGAATGTTTTAGTTGTCTGAAATAGAAATTATGTAATAAATTTAAAGTGGAATTCTATTAATTAGCATATCACACTCGTGCATTAACATTTAAAAAATTCCTATATAGTCCAAATTAATCGCAGACTTCTTAAGATAGATGTAAGTTTTTTTTTTGAGTGCCATAATACCCACAGACATGAACCTAGATAACTAGCGTTATCTAATTAAGTTCTGTATCTAATTGTTAATCTAAATAATAATAATAGTTATCTAATTGATGTTTTTGCAGCTCAGTACGACACATTTGGCATTTTTCAAAATTTCGATTGAAGTAAGGTTTTACTAGTGTATTTGGCTGTATGTTTTGCGTTATTCATATTATGACCTCGTCAGATTTGTTTGCTGGATGTTTAAATGGAACAGAAAATCTGGCCAATTTTTAGGTTCTTGAAGGTTTAAATCTCTTCTAATCATTAACTTAGTCAACAACAATTAATTAATGTTAAACGTAATGTTTGATATATTTTACGCAATTAAACATATGTACGAGATATATTTTACTTTAACTGTGAATTATCACCACAGCTCATATACGTCCTCACCGAGGGGCTCGAGCCTACCCTATGTTAGGGTGATTGATTAGGCCTTAAGTCAACCACGCTGGCCCAGTGCGGATTGGTCGACTTCACATACACCATTGAATCTCTTCGCAGATGTATGCAGGTTGCCTCACGATGTTTTCTTTCATCGTAGGAGCATCAGACAAATGTACATATGAAATTCGAAACGAAAAACACATTGGTACATGGCGGGTCTCGAACCCCGACCTCCCGATTGGAAGGCAAGTGTCGAGTTCACAGATGGTCGGTTGTTGATTAACAAAAAAAATGTTTTATGACTATAATTTGTATTTTTATTATATGCCTACCTTGTAATAGTAGTTCAAAATAAGATAAAAACCACTGCACACCGAGATACAGGTTTCCTAGTTCGGGTGCAGAAGTTTTAACTACAATCGCTTTGAAGAGGTTTTGATACTATGTATTGCAACTTATGTATCATTAGGTTTGGCCAATAAATTATTATTATTATTATTACTTTCGATTTAATACGCTTAACTGTTACGCGTATTAAATCGAAATTAGGCGTATAATAAAAAAATACAAAGAATAGTCATAACACATTTTTTCCCGCCGGACCACCTGTACCATTGTACAGTACCATTGATGGTACAAATGGCACTGATTTATCCCATAAGTACCAGTGAAATAAATACAAGCGTGACACTCGACGTTACTTGAATAAAAATAAAATGTGATGGTACAATTGGCACTGCTTTATTTTATAAGTACCAGGAATTAGATAAGTGTCAGCTTTAAAAGAGATACATAATAAACAGAAATATTTTTTTTTATTAATAAAAAGCAAACAAAATTAAGTATTTAGTACCAGGAATTAGATGTGTCAGCTTTAAAAGAGATACATAATAAACAGAAATATTTTTTTTTATTAATAAAAAGCAAACAAAATTAAGTATTTAGTACCAGGAATTAGATATGTGTGTCACTTGGCTTGAAAAAGAGAAACATAATAAACAAAAACAAAAAATATTATTTGAAAAAAAAAACAAAATTAAGTATTATTTTAGGACGCCCGCTTGGTCGAGTGGTCATAGTGGCCCTAACTCTTGGAACAAGAGGTTCTGGGTTCGAGTCTTCGAGTTCGGGTTCGATGTTTGTATTATGTGTCGGGATGCGGTATGTAGTATGCCGCATCTTCAGCGAAAAGGGAAGATCTTTCGACAAGCGAACGAATAAATACAAAGGAGATGTTTCAATTTCGGCTATGAACATGTACAGTACATTAAAAAATGTAAAAAAAATAATAAAACTACTACAAATTACATTGCCTGATATTTTCAGCCGTTAAACCGTGTACAAAAATATTTTATAGCATCGAAATAAAACCAAACCTGGCAATAAAGGATGCCATACTGTTTCTGTAATCTGTGGCTGTGTTCTGTGAATAAGCGCGAGTACACACGATGAAAGATAATCGGTAACCGATTTTTTGTGTGGTAACGTATACATTTACGAACGTTCCATTTTTCATCGATAATCGGGGTGGCTGCGTTACACCGATATTTTTATGACCGACTTTTTGTAGTTTGCGTGCGTTGCAACGTAAAAATCCATGTCTCATTTTCCACCGTCAATAAATCGGTCACCGATAGTCGGTCAAGTGCGAACGCGCCAAGTCTGTCAGTGATATATTTCTTGACTTGATGACCTGGCTTTATTTCTTATTTATTATTTTGGACTTTTGTATGCTGCTAACTTGTTTACCACGGCTTAAGGATTATTTCAACGAACTACGATATAGCTCTAGCGACTTGGATTTTGACGATTATCATCATTTCCTTTAGCTTTTAAAACGGTGAGTATTCTTGTGTAAATGTGTAAAAAAGTTAACAAATACTTGACCACAATAGTTTCAAAACGTATTTAAGTTTTATCTTAACGATTTAATTGCGATTTCAAATAAATATTTATTACTCTTTTTAGTTCATGTACATAATAGATATTAACGTTTAATATTGGTGGGGAGTTTAACGATAACTACTACATGTGTTTATTTTCAGGCTCACAATAACTCGCTGTGTGAATTGTGACTCCCTTTTCAATGAAAATGGTAACCAACATATTTATCTTCTGACTGATATTGGAGCAGAATTAGTTTCCATCATAGAGCAAAAAATGGGTCATGAGGTAATTAGTGTTTACTAATCACCCTTAATTTTTCACAATATGTATAATATTAAAGTGTATCTGAAAAAATGGTTCTTGTTTTTTTAATATGACATTGCTTCATTCTTTTATTTTTAGATCGATCTTGCTGGTGTTTTGTCTGAAAACTGTTTTAATTCGGCATTACAAGAATTGCAGACTGTATCAACAACATCTCACACACATCAATTGCCTGAAGTGCAGTCTGCACCAGTATATCATGACAGGTATGTTTGTGTTTGGTGCAGGTCAGTCATCATATCAGAGAAGAACTCGATTCTCTTTTAAGAAGGCCCAGAGAGAAATGAAATCACTTCAAGGATATATCCTATAGTGGTCAGTTGACTTATGATAGCATTGCCTGCAATTCTTTGCAAGATGTCACACATGTACAGTAAGCTCCTTATAAAGCTGTTTGACCTTTGGACCGTTCTTATGTCGCTCGTAATAGTGGCGGTTTTTGTAGGGTAAATGTATGCTTGAATGGGAACTTACTGTACCTACAAACAAATCTGTATCTCAAAATATTAATCATGTATTTGTGCAAATTATATTCATTTTATAAGGTTTTTTTCTATTAATAGATTCCAGATAATGCATATATCACGTTGGGTCCGAGTTAGATGAATTGTGCAGCAACACATGAAAATTGAATCAACATCAAGTCAATATTCAGTCAGTTACACCAACTCATAATATTAATGTATGTGTATGTTGTGGAGTAGCACTAGTCAATGGCGATCACATGCTCTGCCAGATGGCTCTGAGTGGAATGTAATAGCATCAAGAATTTTTCCCAGAGAGGTATGGGGTAATTTTAAAAAAATCATGCATGCATGAGTGATTTAAAAATTCATGGAATATTGTTTTGATCTGAATTTGTTTTTTGTATTTCTTTAGATAGCAGAGTTTGCTATGCATGCTGGGTGTCTGCTCAGCGGAATGCTCATTGATAGACTGTCCAAGACGAACAGGGTAACTAGAGTCCACTACAATAAGATCAAAATAGGAATAATTGTGTTTGGTGGAGGTCTTCATTGATTCGAAGGCGTACACATTTATTGCGACCTGGACTTGAGATAGATTAAATTGCCACAAGGATTTTTCCTAGAGAGGTAACACTGTTTAATTTAGTCTAACCAAAACACTAACATTGCCAAATAACTAAAGAAACACTGTACTTATACTATACTTTTGAAATTCACTTTGCCTAACATTAAGTTCGTTAAGTTTTTAGATGTCAGTTATTAAGGAATGTCATTTATTTCACAGATAGAAGATAATGCACTTGCAAGTAGTGAGTGTTGGACCCAAGCTCAACAAAATATACTTCTTCACAATGTGGCACAGGAGGACAATATACCCACAGATTATATTGATTTGGATGAGTTCACACACGCCTGATTCCAGTAGCCAGTGTTTTATTCCTGGGTGTTTACAACCGGAAAGATTAATGTTCCAGATTATTTAAGAAAGAGAGTTGACCACAAATAAAATATTTATTACTAAAACTGCTAGTCTATGCCGAACATCAGTCAGAGTATAATTGGAACATTTTGGATGAACATATATTTAGTAATTCTTTCAGTAAAAATACTTTGGAGGCAATTTTAAAATTAAGTATCTAAGGGGGTAGATACTTATCTTTAAAATTGCCTCCAAAGTATTTTTACTGAAAGAATTACTAAATATATGTTCATCCAAAATGTTCCAATTATAATATGCAATGATTTGATGAGTGACAGTATTTTGGTACTTTGGGTGGGCTCGGCATCAAGCTAACATAGAAGGGCCGGCATCATTTCTAGATGGAATATTAATAAATGAAATAGAATAAACATTTTTAAAACAGTGTTTTATTTATCAGACTGAACCCTAACACTTTACACACTTTACTACACTTAAAAGGCAATCACTCGACTTCAACTTTAAACCTTCCCAATAACACAGGACATGCAAACAACTTTTAACAAAACTGAATATAATCAACACAATCTGCCTGTTGTGTACCATATTATTATAAGGCTTCTTTAGCATTCACATACTTCAATTAGAACTTTGGTTATTGGGTTCAAGTTATGCACTAAAAATAGATTTAAGTACACTTTTCTGAGTGCTGGATCATTACTTGATCTTTTACAGTTTTGCGCTATAACTTTTAATAGAAGCACAAGCTGCTTTTCTGTAGACATAATATTGGCTAAGGTGGTTTTGAATAACTAGTCCTATTTCATCATAAACACTTTTTACTACACTTGAAAGGCAATCACTCGACTTCAACTTTTAACCTTCCCAATGACACAGGACATGCAAGCCACTTTTAACAAAACATTCAATATAATCAACACAATCTGCCTATTGTGTACCATATAATATAATGCTTCTTTAGCGTTCACTTACTTCACTTGGAAGTTTGGTTATTGGCTTTTGGTTATGCAGTATAAATAGGTCTAAGTTCACTTTTCTGAGTGTTGGGTGATTACTTGATCTTTTGCAGTTTTGCACTCAAACTTAATAGAAGCTTAAGCTGCTTTTTCGTTCACATATCGTAAGGTTGTTTCGTATTCGTAATAGTCACAAGAACTGTTTAGTCATATTTCAGGAAGCTCATAAAGAAATCCGTTGATATAGGTATTGATAATGATTAATTATATAAATAATTGTATCTATTTACGTTCAATTCAGTTCAATTATAAGAATACGGAATTGTTTGTAAACTCTGTAGTGTCGTGTGTTAGTTTTTTTTTTCAATTATTTTTTTACGTTACTGTGTTGCCATTATATTGATGTTATAAAACTGTCATTGATCATCAAAAAGTATAATGTACACGAAAACAACAAAAAAATAACAAAAATTAATTGCAAAGTAATGTTTTATTTTTATTTCCCTAGCATAAAAACCACTGTACATACTCATGGCCGGGACTCCATACAAACCTGAAACATCTCCTTTGTATTTGAAACTATCATCGCGATTCAGAACTCCCAATTTTGGTTATGCCTTTTATTAATGCAGGTCGAGTATTGATTTGACTTCAATATTATTATTGACTGTCGTGCCTTTCGTTGACTAACCATTTCTCGGTGACCTGATATTGTAGCGCTATAACGTAGCCGCTACGTGATGAATATAAACCTTTTTTCTACAGTCATGGATGGTTTAGTATATTTCTAATATTTATATATAATTATTAAGTATGTTTATCTGTCATCTAGTATCCATAACACAAGCGCGTAAGCTGCTTACTTGGTAAGTGGGAGTGTGAGAAGTTATTTATTTATTTTACTGTCTTAATTTTTCTAAGAAGAGCGAGACATCTACGAGTATATCGCCCACAATGAGTTGCATTTGCACATGGAATAAGTGGTGTCACTGACATTGAGAAAACAAATATTATTATTACGAATTATATGCGGCCAGGACACAATAATCACTACGAAGGATGGATGTCATGAAATTGTTTTACAGTTGTACTAGTGGGATAAATCAGTGCCATTTGTACCATCAATGGTACTATCTAATGGTACAAGTGGTCTAGCGGGATACTTTGGTACCATTTGTACAATCAATTGTACTAATGGGATAAATGTGTGCCATTTGTACCATCAATGGTACTGTCTAATGGTACAGGTGGTCCGGCGGGCATTTTTTTGTTAATCACCAACCTTAAATATTATTTCGGTATTCCGTTACACCCGGTATACAGCACAGGTATACATATTTTACGCAAAAAATGTAATACTGTAGATAATGGCTTTTTTCTCCCGCAACGAAAATTAAGCATATTTTCGTGTGATTTTATACATACATTGTAATAAAATTGTTGTCATATTCATATACAGGATTATTTGTAAAACACCTGCAACCTCGCAGGATTAGTTACATAGCTAACATCATAAACAACAACGTTTGTTCTACGACTTTTGATAATTCGTTAGATTTTACTTTCATGCAAAAATAAATATTAATTTTCGATCTAGAGATATATCTAGAATGTTTGTAACTCTAAGCGCACAGCGTGCGAGCGTAACGTTGTCTTCCGTTGCCGCTTATAAATAAAACATAGACTTATCAATGTCACGACAGTGCAATTGTCTAGTCAGGGTCCAGGTATCAGCCCCATACACGAGCACCAGTAGGACGCATTGCTCGAAAGCTCGGCGCTTAAGAGATACAGGCATCTCCCTCCTGAAAATGTGGAACATTTTGCTAAACGCGCCCCAGCCTTCTTTTATTCGGAATTCTATTTCTTGTGTTTGCCCACTTTTTTCAAGAGTAAGTAGCTGCCCCAGATATTAAGTAGTGGTCAACCTGCTAAACCACGTTTCCCGCAATCATTATGGGGCCTATGTTCAGATCCCTGGCCATGATTTTCATTTTTGAGGTATTCATGCGAAGGCCCGCCCGCCGACAGTGACACGTCGTAGAGTTCTTCCAACATAAGCTGAAGATCTGCAGCCTTCTGTTCCAGGAAGCTATACTCAAGCTGCCGCATTACTTCAATGGTGCCTTAGTCATCGTCGCATTGCTCAAATGTTAAAGCATTTTTCGATGTTGCGCGTCTAAAAGATATCTAGAGACTGGAGCCTTCGAACGACGCGCTGAAACTGTCAGGCCCCGGGCTACAAACTCCGCAGATGATAGATAAGTGCATTTGAATGTCCCGAGGAATCGGCGTCAGAACGCAGTGCAGGTCCAGCAACAGCTTCGTAACGAAGGTGGAGTGGCCATAAGCGCGCGTACAATCAGGAGAAGGTTAGCCGAGCGCAATTTAACACCTCAAAGTGCTTTAATAGGCTCAAAATTAACTGTAGCTTACCGCAGAGTACGCCTTCAATTTGCTCGTGAGCATATAGAATGGACACTGGATCAATGGGCGCATGTTCTTTTTTCAGAGACAAGAGTGTCTTTACAGAAATGATCAAAGATAGAGACTGTATCGTTGCCCTAGACCTTATGATGGCTCCATTATGGAGCCTCCATAATGGTGAGGGGCGGCATTTCCCTAACAGCATGAACAGAGATGGTTTATATCGAATCCAATGCTCATTCACGCGGATTGGCTACAGAACGATATATCCGTGATGTTCTTGAAGATCTACCTACCTTAGGTACTCAGGATGTGTTTAACATGATATGTTTCTAATGTGCATGATAATGCAAGACCCTGTACAGCGAGAATTGTTACGCAATTATACTCAGGGACGTTGGCATTCGTGTCATGGACGAGGCCAGTACGGAGCCCTGACATATGAACGCTATCGAATATCTTTGGGACGAAATAAAACACAGGGCCTAAGATAGGGTTCCGGCTTTTTCAAAACCTTATGGCCTTAAGACGTGCCGCGCGCGAACCGCATCTTTTCGGTTTTTGAGACTGCATCAAAGGAGCTCGAGTCGTCCGCTCGCGCGCAGTTGGGATGGGACGTTGTTTTGTTTCGGGGATTTGTCTCGCGCAGCACATAGGTACCTACGGACGACTCGTAGGTTTACAAGAATGAATCCGCCGTGGGCTGTTCGAGGTGGATCACTTGCCGCGCGTGGCAGCTGCGTTCTACTAAATTATTATCTAAAAATTGGCTCGCGCGGCAAATTTTTATTTTATTTTAATTGTAAAATAAAATAAGTAGGCTATATATTTTTTTGTGTTTTATTACTAGATCATATTTAACTACTAGGTAGGCCACGTAGTTCGTTCGCGTTAGCTAAAGCAAAAGATAAGGTTATGAGTTTCCTGTAGCGTGATTGAGTAATAAAATTTTTAACTTCTATGTACGTACAAATAGTTATAATAAAGCTAAGATAATGACTGATTGATGAGTGTTGAAATAATATAATAGATATTATATTATTTCAACACTCATCACTCATCTATTATATAATAATATAATAGATATTATATTATTTCAACACTCATCTGCGATCTGTTAAAAACTTACGTAAAATAATGACTGTATTCATGATTTTTGGCCCAAGGTATATGCAGTTCGGCCGAAACATGATACTGGCCAGCTTTACAACTTGACGTTGGTTCGACGTAGAGTAAATAAGCTTGGTGAATTTTGTCGAACCCGGGCAGAATCAGTTCATAATACAAACTCTCTGGTTCAGTTTCAGCTTTTATAATGGTTCTCCCAAATGAAAAATCTGACGGCAAACGAACAGTCTCAACTCTCGAGGCGTAGTCGTTTATATCGACGTTTAGAGTTATCTGTCAAAATAAAGCCGTCATAAGGTAACAGCCTTTTACAGCTGTAGTAGGTATTAAGCATTTACATACATAACACAGACTATAACAAAGGTTTACCAAGGTGTACCATTACGGTTTTGTTCTCTTTCTTTCTTAAGTAAAGGAACATACGACCATACCATATATTGTTGTGATAAAATATACGTACAACCGATGTGTATTTTATACAGTAACTAGCTGTGCCCGCGAACTACGTTTCGCCTTAATTTATTTTTTTCCCGACATCTTCAACAAATATCGTTAATATACACAGAAATAAATACAAAAACTTAACAAATTATATACTAAAACCTTCCTCGAGAATCACGCTATCGAGCGGTGAAAACCGCTTGAAAATCGGTGCAGTAGTTTATGAGTTTATCGCGAACAGACAGACAGACATACGCGGCGGGGGACTTTGTTTATATGTAAGGATGGACAGTATATTATGTATTCACAGTTATCTATATATAGTTATCTATTTTTTGACATTCATAAGGACATACCGGTTTTCTTGTGGGCGACACTCTGACTACGACGTGAGTCCAGTCAGGATACATGTCCTTCAAACTGTGAAGATTTATCGTAACCAGTTTTCTCTTACCGAAATTTGTGGCCGAACCACTCCATCTGCTTAATTCAGTCAGAGAAGTCGCATTCTTACTGAAAAAAAAAACATTTATTAAACAGCAAATAGTTTTCTTTAAAAAGTTGCAAGTAATATCTTATCATAATTAGTTTAGCCGCGAAAGTGTTAAGTAAGTGATTACAAATAAACTATTTAATTAAGAATATTACCAATATCTATAAGTGCCGTATGTGTACATCGCGTTACAGCCAAATATCCAGTCCTTATCGCTAACATTCACCGCTTCTATAGCGACAAATCGATTTTGCGGAAACGACACCAATCTAACCATTAAGTATGTCATCCTGCAACAAATATCAGGGAACTTTGGTTAAATTTCAATACTTACTTATTTATTTAGGTAAGTATACAAGGTGTTTCGTCAACACCCCTTTTTAACGGCGGTAAATGCGTGTCGCATACCTTGCGCTTGGGAGGGCGCAAGGTTATGTCGGACTCTCCGCGGTCCCTGGGGGCAGAGTGCCAGCGAGAAGCTGTGGCCTACCGACAAAAAATCTTACCGATGCCCCTCACGAGCCTCACATGACACATACGCCTTGGCGCGAGCACGTCCGAGGATACGCCGAGAAGAGACGCGTCGCTGCCTGACAAGGTCTTTTTATTCGGCAGAAATTAATTTTACAATTTCAAATTTTAAATGACGTCCTAACTTTTATATCGTCTATATTGGTAGGTTTCGAATTGATAGGATTGACCAAACACGGTGTATATTCTCGCCTAATCCCCGATTACGTTGATATTGTGGTCGAAGTTGGTATATATTGATATAGTTAATTAAACAGTTAATAACATTATTTCGAAATTCAAATAGACAAGAGTTTAATATTAGTCGAAATTACAAATCCCTTTTTTTTTAAACTACTGCTGCAACAAATCCAAAACACCATCTTATTACAAGAAAGTAACTACTGTGACAATGATCAACTGCTTTTAAGCTGATTGATACATGTAGGTCAAATTAAAACGTCCTAATGAGCGAATAGCAAAAACACGACGAAAACACAAAATGACGCATCAGAATTGGCATAAGACACCTTAAGACGTCAGATTGGGAAGGTAGCTAAAATAATCATGGCCTCTGGAGAAATGCCAATGTTATTTTTCTCAATCTAAGGGAAATATCAGACTATATCAGTTATACGTTAATGTTTTGTTGTTATACCAAACCTAATGACATGTAGAGGATTTTCTTAGTTCTTAAAAAAACTATAAAAATATATTGAGACTGGATATTAGAGGTTTGACACCCATTAGAATATTATGTCCAGAAAAGCAAAGTTTTAAACAATTTTGTTCAATTTTAATAGCACGACAAACCAAGGTTATTAGGTATGTGGTAATACTATCATATAAAAAAAATCTTTGTATTTTTAAGTGATAGTACTTAGTCTGGTCGCAACGTAAAATCTCATACATACGCCAAATCAATGGATACCGACACCGGCGTACTACTACTTATCTGCGGACATTTTATATCTAGGTGTTAAGGCAAGGCTAGTTAGTGTTTGTTTTAATTGCTGCGTTTATCTTTTGTGTCCCTGGAATATTTATACAAGGTCCATGTTTTATGAATGAATAAATATTCTATTTTTAAAAGTCGCTATAGTGAACATAAAAAAACTGCCTATGGATCGAGGAAAGTTGATCTTTGAAATGTGTGTAAACCAAATAATGAACCATATACGTACACAAGTTGTTAAAATGCTCCAGTTTATTCAAGAACAAAGTCAAGATAACAGGATTGAAATAATCCAAGTACACTTTACTAATTACAGGTCCATCGAATTCTATAACTAAGTATAAGGAATCACGAAAGCAAATCACACAATTCCAGGTGTACTGACGCTATCTAATTTAACGCAATTTAAATATTATTATGCTATCTATACTGCGCCAACCCATAGGCATTATTTAAATTTTGTGTATTATAGTAATTAGTAAATTCAATGTTATCAATGTAGGTGGTAGTTATGTATTAATTTTATTTTTGATCCTTGACTCCCTATTCATTTCATTACAAATCACACACAAGTACGCTCTCTGTTCCATTTATCGCAGAGACTAGGGCGGTTGAGCAACACAACCTGTGCGACGTTTGGCACGTGAGAACTAATGTGCCAAGTATGGAGGAACTTGAGTTGAGACTCACTAAGCCCCGGACCACAAAAAACATCTGCACACAATTATGTATCACTTACGAGGGCGGGTCAAAAAGTTCGCGGAATGAGGGGCATGGAGGGGAGAAAGGTGACTTTTTACTACCTGCACTAGTTGTGACACTCATTAAGAGTATAAATACTAAGTTTCAAAAAAATAGGTCATAATTACCTGAGCTACACATCAATCAACAAGTCAATCCGGAAGAAAATATGCAACATGGAGAAAATTGGGTTTCGCGCAGTCATCAAGTTCCTTACCAAACAAGGAAAACCTCCCCAGACTATTTTGGAAGAGATGTCTTCTGTTTACGGGGACTCTTGCCCTGGTAAAACCATGGTTTACAAGTGGCACAACCTGTTTTAGCAAGGCAGGGATTCTATTGAAGATGATCCGAGGCCAGAGCGGCCTGTCGAGGCAACCACGGTAGAAAACGTCGAAAAACTTGAAAAAATCATATTGGAAGATGCCCGTTTAAAGAAGAAACAGCTTGCAGAAATGATTGGAGTATCAGCTACAACCATTTTGAACATCCTACATGACCATCTTGGCATGTCAAAGGTGTGTGCAAGATGGGTGCCGAGAATGCTCACGCCACACCAGAAGCAGCGGCGAGTTGAGTGTTGTCGCGAGTTTTTAGCGCTCTGTGGTGAACAAAGGATGAAGTTTAGAACCGAATTGTGACTGGAGATGAAACTTGGGTTCATCATTATGAGCCTGAGTCCAAACAAGACTCCATGCAGTGGCACAAAAAGGGCACACCACCTCCGGAGAAATTCAAAGTGTCTCCGTCGGCTGGAAAACTCATGGCTACTGTTTTTTGGGATTCAGAGGGAATCCTCCTTATTGATTATAAAGAAAAGGGTGTCTCTATCACTGGAGAGTACTACGCTGCACTATTAGAACGTCTGCGAGATGCTGTGAGAGAAAAAAGACGGGGAAAATTGACTAAAGGCGTGCTTCTTTTGCACGACAATGCACCCGTGCACAAGGCGCAAGTTGCGATGGCTGCTGTTCAAAGAGTGGGCTTCGAAATCTTGGAACATCCTCCCTATTTTTTTTTTTTTTTAAAAACGTCGCCCCACACTAGCATTTTCTCCTGTGTCGTGGGTGCAGTTACAAACATAGAATATCACATGCACATACGCCCAGACCGGAACAAATTTCTGTAGGCCATAGAAAACATTTGTCCCATACGGGAATCGAACCCGCGAGCCGTTGCGCAGTAGGTGATCACTCGACCTCTGCGCTAAACGTGTAATCCCAGATTTAGCCCCAAGTGATTATTATTTGTTCCCAAAAATGAAAAGAGCTTCGAGGAAAGAAAGAAGAAAAAGATGAAGAAGTGAAGAGCGCAATTTCGGCCTATTTTGACGACAAAGAGAAATAATTTTTTTTGAAGGTATTAATAAATTAATTGATAGGTCTAATAAATGTATTATACCTGATTTACACTCGCGTCTCGTGGCTCGGCTCGCGGCTCGGCTCGTGTCTCGCGGAAGAGCGCGTGAGCTCGTCGAGGTGTTTACACTCTCGCAATGCGTTCAGTTGCTTTCGAGCTTTCAGCAATGGAGGACGTCGAAGTATTAGCGGTATCAATGCTCTGCTTAGCCAGCATATACCCTATAACTACGTAAATAATTTAACTAAATATGACTTTTTATTCTTAGGGTTCCAAATTATAGGCCCCTTTTGAGAAAGTTCAGTGAAGTGTAAGGTTTCGTCTGTAGTAAATTTTTTAAAAATAAATGAAAGATGAATAAATCAATAAAGAAAAATTTAATCTCTGGAAGGGATCGAACCCACGTCTTCAACATACCGTGTGGACGCCTTGACCACTCGGCCACCGAGGTCTTACCAGCCCCGACGAAAATTCAACTGTATTGATATCTTTTGTATTCTGTTAACCAAAGTAATCTTTATTCACTCTTAATAACTACGAATCAACAGCCAACTTTAAAATATATAAAGATTTTTAAAAAGTTGGTAAAAAAATAAAGAAAAATTATACATTTTATATGGAGCTCGCGCGCGAGTGGAAACACGCGATCGCGCGTACGCGAGCCACGACGCGAGCCCCTTTGACTCGTGCCTAAAAAAACGCTCCAGCCTTGTGAGTGGCGAGACGAGCCGCGAGCCGAGCCACGAGCTCAGTGTTTACACTCGCGTCTCGTGGCTCGTCTCGCGGCTCGCACGCGAGTGTAAATGGGGTATTAGAGTTAAGGGGGAATACATTGAGAAGGAAAAATAATTTTGTGTTTTATTTCTTACTTTTTACCCTCCATTCCGCGAACTTTTTGACCCACCCTCGTATTTTCATTTTTTAACGCAAGTAGATTGCAGTCCTAGTGCGTACAATAAGCGCCGCGTCAAGCTATACTGACCTGACCTTATGTTCTTCGTAATAGCGGTGGTTTTCGTAGTGCAAATGTAAAGCTTGTCGCGGCGCTTACTTTACGAATGACACAAAAAATATGTAAATCAGGGAAAATACCTATTTATTTCGGGCCGAGATATTTGGTAGATTCTTCGGCTGTCTTCATACCAAAAAGCATCGGCTTGCATCATTAAACTGGGTCGACGAATATCAGAATCAAGAAACATTGATCTATTTGCCTGAGAACAAGATTTATAAGTTTCAAACAGTCGCAAGTTATAAATAAGTCATGTTCGTAAGAATATTTTTTAAAAATACCTGGAAGAACTGTTTGCCTTTTGACATCCATATTTCTTTCCTTTCACTTATCTGGTCTGTGAATGGATCCACAATAGCAAACAGGAATCTCGTTATTGACAATACCAACTGCTTGCACCATACAATACTCACATGGTCAGGAGACACCCACACACCTGGTAGGGCTGTAGTCTTTAAAACATTCACACATTATGTTTATTCTTTTGCTAGTAAACAGAGGACTAAAAAAAAAATAGATGTAAAAATATAGCCTCACATTTAAATTATTATATCATTATTTAGATACACATATATGATATATGTATGAGTGTCATTAATTCAATATTCTTAGGCGCTGGCCAGGCAGAAAAGACGTAAGACGCGGACACGTCACCCACAGGGCGGCGTCCTTTCTATACGAGTAAGCGTCGTGTCTGGGCCCCGTCTTTTCTGTCTGTGTTGTTTTGCGACGCTTCTATACATTTTGTATGAAAGTAAACTAAACGGGCGCCACGTCCGCGACGCGTCCACGTCTTACGTCTTTTCTGTCTGGCCAGCGCCTAAGGGGTGCAAGGGGTTCCGAATAACACCATACAACCAACTCAATGTCTGCACTACATTATCGGCGATGATCGTTGATCGTGTGATCGTCTTTAATCGGCACGGCGTACCTACAGCCGAGTATGCCCTCTACACAATCGTGCTCGCGCATAATTGTCTGTAATCGCCGATAATGAAGAGGCGCTATAATTGTTATAGACACTCTGGTTTTCCGTATCAATCCACACTGGGCCAGCATGGAAGTCCTACACTCGGAACTCAATGCTCCCTTTCTTGAAAAGACCTAAGCCTTGCAGTATAATGTAACACAGAAGGATTATAATACAGTATCGATAATACCTAACTACACTCATATTTGGAAAAAATGCTTACCAGAGCACTAATGTCACTATCATTTGAAGATGTCAGACTGGAGGGCATCAACACATCTCTAGGACCGTTCCCAAAACTAATTAGCATCTTTTTAGACTTCATTTCATTATCTTTATTGATATACACATCCCATTCAAACTCCATCACTGTGTAGAAGTCATTCATTGTTATGTCTGTATTAATAACTGGTGCTTGAAGTGGAGCTGCTAATGTGATTGCAATGGAAGTTGCATTTAAAGTGCTTGAATATGCCATGAGACGTTTGGCAATCAGTCCTCCCTTTGAAAACAAAAAAAAACAGTCTTTATACTGTTATTATGGAAACAATAAAAAAATCTGACCACAACTCAGTTTTAACAGACTTCAAAAAAGGAGGTGAGCAATTCGACCTGTATCTTGTTTTTTTTTGTGTGTATGTTACGCGATTACGCCGCCAATTGTGGACCGATTTTCAAAATTCTATTTGTATTCGATAGAGTATACTCCTGGAGTGGTTCCAAGGTCACGAAAGTCAGGATCTGATGATGGGATCCTATGAAAATCGAGGGGAAACCCTTAAATTTGAAAGGTATTTTCAACGTGTTTTGTGTGTATGTTACGCGGGACCGATTTTCATGATTCTTTTTGTATTCAATAGAGTATACTTCTGGAGTGGTTCTTAGATCTGATGATGGGGTCGCATGAAAATCGAGGAAAACCCTTAAATTTTATAGGTACGTCCAACATGTTTCATGTTTGTTCCGCAGCTATTCACGTATTTGCGTCAGGTAATTCATCATTTCATCATCTACATACTTGAACTAATATCATATGCTACAGTTCAAAACTACTCACCATTGAATGGCCAATTAAAATGACTGATGAGGGTATACTCTTAGTGTATTTATTACTTTTATATAAGCTCAAAATTTTTGATATGCATGCTGCTGCAAATTTTGTCTGTTGTTCCAACACCCCACCATATATTCCTGATAATTCTTCATTGAAGCTGACTGTAAATTAATAATTATTTTACTAACATTCTTATAATATAGAAAAGTTATTTATAAAACGTATCCAAATATTAACATCTAGAAATTTTTTACTTGTATAGTAATCAAAATGGTACTCATGATTTTTTGCTAGGGCCATTCTTAATGCTACAGATGCTAGTGAGCGTGCTTGCATGTGGCTCCCAGAATTTCCAGGAAGAAATAGAACAGGTACACCATCAAACCTAAAAAAGGAAGATTTGAGACATTAGGATCTTATCAAAGATATCAAACGTATGGAAAAATTTGAGGTGGTCCAAGGATTAAGTTTTAATAATTTTGAAAAAATCAATTTTTTTTTTCAAATTAATTAAATATTTTATTACTGTTATACACACCACATTTTTCTAGCTCTCTCAGTAAACCTTCCTTCGCTATATGCATAAAGACCATACTCAGGGTAATTTGCATTCTCCGATAGTGAAATCCTCTGAAATTATAAAATATATAAAATAAACTATTCTCACCATATTAAATGTGATTACGCCTTAGCTTTCTACAGTTTCTGTAAATCTATAATAATTACAAAAACAATAGTGATTATGCATACTATTTATAATTTATATTAAAAAAAAACACAAGTACCTACCTATACTTGGGCATACTTAAAGTTTCTGGATTTTGATAAATTTTTTTTATTTATTTATTTCACAAAACAAGTAATAATACATTTTAACATTTTTTTTCAGCATCCTATAAACCAAATTTGGTTTTTCTGCATTCATTCAGTTCTCACACTCATTTACAATAATATTATTATTACATTATTATACATAAATATTTACAACAAGACATATCTCCAACATATCACACTTTTAAATCTGTGACACAAAAATATCTTTAGTATTTATTGTATAGATACGCTAACAAATATAAATAGGGTACATGATATTTTATTTTTATCGGGCCACCACAATCGTACGGCCACCGACGACCGTTCTTTAATAACAATGTCACAATAGCTGAAAACACACGGGATCAGACTTTACATTTTGTTTACTTTTCGTTTAGTATTAACGTTGCCTGAATCTAATAATTAAATTTTATTATTAATTTATAGGTTACATATTTAATTCAAGATGATAATTTTTATTTCAAATAATTTTTTTTAGTACTTCTATTTAATATTATTTTATTTAGTTAATTTTATCCAGTCATTCTAATTAATTTATTGATTAAACATTATATTTTTACAACACTATTTAGTAATAAAATAACTTTATCTGTAAATTTTAATTTGCTTATGTAGTAATTTGAGAAAGAAAATACTTTTTTAATCTAAATTTTATATTTAATTTTGTTATTTCTTCTTTTATTTCTATAGGAATATTATTTATTAATTTTGGAATTTGGTGATGTAGCAGTTGTTTTCCATAACGGTTTCTGTACAAAGGGACGTTCAGAATAACCCTGGATGAACTACGAGTATATTTAGGATTTTGTCAGATATTTTGAAAATTATTATCGAAGTAATTCTCAACAAGCAAAGCGTATTGTATCTGTTTCATAACCGAGATTACCTTACAATGATGGAACAATTCGTTGTTATTGTTTTGGTATTGAGATCTTATTTTAGTAGGAACTATACATTTTAAAATTCTATATTGAAGATTGTATATTAAATCGAGGTAAGTCTTAGAAGTTCGTCCATAACTGCTCAAGCCATAATGAATTATGGTTTCACCCAAAGCCTTGTACAATTGCAGAAGTGTCAGATACAAGATTTTTCGCTCGCAGTCTATCACATACGAGGGGCGGCTGATAAGTTCGCGGCCTAGGGTACTTAATGAAAGAAAAGTTTAGTTTTTTAATTTTTATTTTTGAATATAATCACCCTCAAGTGAAATACACTTCTCACATCGTGAATACAATGCCTTTAAAACCATTGAAATAATATTCTGAAGATTTCTCTTGAAAATGGCTCTCCACGGCTGACTTCATCTCATTGTCATCCGAAAATCTTCGCCCCCTTAACTCCTTTTTCAGTTTCGAAAAAAGGAAAAGTCACTGGGAGTCAGGTCCGGACTATATAGGATGGTCAATTTCTGCGAACCCAGTGGCTTTTAAAGCATCCTCGAAACGCGAGCGGTGTGAACGGGCGCGTTGTCTTGCAGAAACAACACACCGCGCACCAGCTTGCCACGTCTTTTCTGTACGACTGCTTCACGTGCCTGACCTAATAAATTGGCGTAGTATAAACCGTTCATAGTAGTTCCTTTAGGCAAGTAATCAATTAATAAAATTCCCTCGCTATCCCAGAAAATAGTCGCCATAATCTTAGAGGCCGACTTTTCTAATTTAAACTTCTTTGGTGGTCTTTCTCCTTTTTTAATCCACTGCATAGACTCTTGTTTGGACTCCGGATCATACTGGCGAATCCAGGTTTCGTCTACTGTCACAATGCGGTTACAAATTTCGTCCAAATCGTTCTGATACAACTCCAAAAAATCCTTACAACTCGCCAGTCGTCGTTGTTTGTCGAGTGGGGTGAGCATTCGCGGTACCCAACGCGCACAAATTTTTTTCATGTGTAAATTTTGGTGTAAAATTTCTCCGATTCGCTCTTTACTCATCTGTAACTCTTCAGCTATCTGCCACAATTTTATTCTTCGATCGGCCAATACTAATTTTTCTACTTTTTGAACATTTTCTTCGGTCACTACTGTCACAGGGCGGCCCGGGCGGGGGTCGTCTTGACAGCTCTCTCTACCTTGGTTAAAAAGTCGAGCCCATTTTTTTACCATTGTATATGATGGCCCGGAATCCTGAAGAACCGATAACATTTCTTCAAAAATGTCTTTCGGCGAGTTTCCTTTTTTTACAAGGAATTTAATCACTGCGCGGTGCTCAAAATTGCGAGAATTTTCAGTTTCGGTCGACATGGTATTGTTGCTTGTTCCAGGTTTGAAGTGTTAATGAACCAAATTGAACAAATGAGTGTTATTTATACTATCAATTAGTGCCGCAAGTTGTGCTATCAGTAACGAGATGATACCTTTTTGTTAAGTACCTTAGGTCGCGAACTTATCAGCCGCCCCTCGTACATAGTTAATATGTTCGTCCCATTTAAAACGTTCGTCAATTATTACACCTAAATATTTATATTTATTTACTATTTCTATGGGTTCACAAGAACATTTTGTTTGGTTATCGTGGAGACAAATGTGGTTATGTGCTAATAAATTGAGATTTGCATTAATACGATTATTACTTGAGCTTATGTACATAAGTTTAGTTTTGTTTGCGTTGAGTACAAGACCTGCATCGTGTGCCCATTTTGCTAGTACTGTGAAATGGTCCTGAAGTTCTTTTAACGCTAAATCTATACCTGTGGCGTATACCTGTATGACCTTCAACGAATACCGTTTGGTAATTCTGAGTATAAGGTACGCTACCCTATTCGACACACTTCCGATCTGTACAACGTTGTTCACAAGAGACCTGTGGACGATAAATCCGACACCACCTTGGGACAGGTCTTTGCCCTCTCGGAAATAGAACAGGTTGCCGGATTTGAGAACCATCGTGTCCTCACCCTCTCTTCGGACTTCGGACAGTTCCACTACACTCCAGCGAATCTTGCTCAGTTCCTTTTCAAGTTCCAGCAGCTTCTCCTGGGTCCGCAGTGTGCGCGCGTTATATGTGGCCAGGGCCAAGGTCGTTTGACGGGGGATCTCCGCCGCCCGGGGATTCTTTGCACCCCAGGTCCCAGTACCGCGTCGACGTCCGTCGCCGCCGGCACGGCCTCCAGAACCGCCGGGCACTTGGGGCCTTTGTTTTAAGTTTAAGTTCATGGGGGATTTTGGGCCGTCTCCCACCACGCTGGCCCAGTGCGGGTTGGTAGGGAGCGCCAGAGCCTCGTCTGTTATATAGCAGGGTGCACCGCGTGCAGGTGAGGTTGGCTTGGGTGCACCGCGTGCAGGTGAGGTTGGCTTGGGTCCCGATAGGTGGTATTTGAAACCCCTTACACCCGAAATTATTGAGTTCCTTGGTCTTTTGGAGGGGGGTCATGGTCCCCTCCAAAAGACCTCTCCTGTATCTGCCAATGTTTCTGTCCTAAGAACATGAATAGGGCATGGATACCGTTATACCGGTATACCGATAAAAATTTCGGTATTTTTATACCGGTATTTGAGGATGAAATACCGTTATTTCGGTATTTCAAAAAAAATATTTACCTATCTTCGCAAGGGTGTTTAATTAAAGACTGCGGAACGCTCGATTTCTATGGTTCATAGTGATGTTCATTCATACTGCTGAGTTTTCATATGACAAAAAATTATGGAAAATCATCACAAAATTAACTACGCAAGACACTGCATGCATATAGCTATTTAGGTGGTATTTAATGATACTGAGCGGCAAACACACCAACCAACATCATATATCTTTCTCTCTCATACATTGGGCTAGTGCACGGCCATGCTGCATCCCTCCCTCAGTTCTGCTGTTTTCATTGAAGCGAGAACATGTGCCGGTATATAGTGAGCTTCTTATCATGACAATACCTTAACAATAATTTTGAAGTCTATTTAAGTAAAAAACATCGTCGCCACGCACATTGTGTGAGTAGTGTTGTGTTTGTGTCCTGTACAAGTGCGAAGCTGAGTAAGTACTTTAACTTTTCAGCGATATAAGAGAGATATTCGAAATTATTGTTAAATGGTTTCTTATCATTAGAGAATAAGACTCATTTTCATACCTATTTGATTGTGATATAAGACCATACCGTATTTTCTTTAGTATTCTTCCTCCTCCTTGAGTCGTATTCCTCAGTACTGAGGGTCGTGACCTCCTTTCTGTATCACTTTCTCACGTCGGTCTTTCTCCATCTGTTTCTGTCTCCGGCTGTGTGGAGGGTCTTGTGGAGTCAAGAGCGGTGCGGATCTGGTCGGACCAACGCATTGGACTGCGTCCACGAGGCCCTTTCCCATCAACTTTGCCGGTCACGATGAGCTTCTCGAGGTTATCACCGTCTTTCCGTGCAATGTGACCGAAGTATTCTAGGATTCTGCGTAGACACTCAGATAACAGGCGCGAGGAGATTTTGAGTTCTCGCAATGGAGGCGTTAGTCCGAAATGCTGTCCACGGGATACGGAGCATCTTTCTCCAGCACCACATCTCAAAGGCGTCAATGCGATTGTGGTCTGCAGCTTTCAGTATCCACGTCTCAGCGCCATACGAAAAGATCGAGATGACTTAGAGTTCGTACCAGTTTGGTTTCAGTTTTTACGGAAATGTTGCGATCTCTCCAGATTTTTTTAAGCTGAGACATGGCGCTTTTGCTCATGCCAATTCTCCTGCGCACTTCCTTTTCGCGCGAGCCATGGTTACTGATGTTAGAACCCAGATAGATGATGTTGTCCACTACTCGTATTTCTAGGAGCGCGCCTCAATTCGTCCGGTGTTGGAGGAGTGGGTTGGGCGCCGGCAGGGCAGCCTCTCGTTCCGCATGGTGCAGGTACTGACCGGGCATGGCTACTTCGGTCACTACCTGCACCGGGTCGCCTGTCGGGAGGAAACCTCTCGCTGCCGAGCATATTCGTGGCCATGCTCCGCGGCGAGGTGGAATGGGAGGCTGTAGCCTCCTTCTGCGAGGACGTCATCTCGCAGGAGGCTGTGGAGAGGGAGCGGGAGCAAGATCGGGCATTCGCACAAGCAATGCCCGTCTAATGACCCTGCCGTGGAGGCCCGCGTGCACGGTTGGCCCCGTGCGCGCCGCCGTAAGGCCCTCCGTCTGGAGATTGCCCTGGTGTTCTCCGCCAATTCCCCCTTGGCGATAGCCCGATCAAACTGGTTGGGCTTGACCGGACGCGCTGGTAGTGGTAGTCGCAGTGTGGAACCTACCATGCGCGCCCACACGGACAGGGAGAACACCGGGGGGTTTTAGCGGGTCGGCCTGGCAGTCTACCGGGCCAGCCCCACAAACGCCCGCCTCTAGCCAACTGCGGGTACGGTGCGATTACGCATTTCCCCCCGGAAGAAAAACCTGTGAGTTCTAACTTCTAAATAATGTGAACAAGGTCGTCGTCGTCCGTGCGGACGAAGAGTCTGTGGAGTAAACATAATAAATAATAAAAAAATAAAAAAACTTCCCAGATCTATCTACCACCATGATCTTGGTTTTGGGCCTGTTTATGGAAAGTCCCATCTCCTCGCTAATTCGCTCCATTCGGCCCAGAAGTGCAGACATTTTCGACTCATTTGGTGCAAGGAGGGTAGTGTCATCGGCGTAGCGCAGGTTGGTGATTTTCACGCCACCAACTGTGATGCCACCCTCCCAATTCTTGCAGGTTCGTCTCATTATGTATTCTCCATAGGCGTTGAATAGAATGGGCGACAAAATACATTCTTGGCGTACTCCTTGGTGAAATTTAAAGGGTTTTGAGGTTGCTTTATCGATTCTTACGACTCCGTGGCTTGAACCATACAGGGTGCGAAGTAGAGATGATTTGGTAAGTTCTTGTAGGACCCTCCATAAGCAACCCCAGTGGATATTTTATTAGTATTCTTAATCCTATTTATTTTAATAACTCATTTTGTGGTTTCTAGGGAGATGATAAATATTTTCAGTGTTTCTGCCATAAGGCGTAGAAAACTGATTTAATTGCTCTTCCCAAACAAGACTTACCAATCGTTATTGGAATCATTTAAATATAATGAACAGTATTTAAAAAATACCGAAAAAATACCGATATTACGGTATACCGGTTTTTGAAATTTCAATACCGGTATGCAAATCATTCCAATATTCCGCAACACTAAACATGAACTAGCCTAATAGCTAATATTCAAACATTCATATTATTTTCGAAGCCTACTAATCATTTCAGTAATATGATAGCTTTAAGATTTACAAACACTCAGGTTCCTTTATTAAGATAGACTTGTTGTTAGCAAAAGAATGGTACTTACCTATATCTCAGAAAAACTATTCAGCTCATTTTTGAGTGGCCTATGTCAGAGTTGACAAGGCTAAACTAGGGATGCGGTCCGCATGACGATGATATCGATATTATCGCGATAACAGCCGGTCCGCATGAACGTTAGTGCGTTTACGACATCTGTCATGACGTCATAATGACGTTATTGAAGCCGCAATTTTGCGCTAACATCGACCATGCCCCAGAGCGTTAACGTTGTGAGCGAACTGTCAAAAGTGTCAAATTAAACCGCCAATGCAAAAGTATTTTGAACTTTTGAGACAATAAATTAGTTATAAAAAGTTAAGAAAAATGGATTTGGTTGATTAATGTGACGCTTAATGTGACGGGATGAGGAAAATAAAGAGTAGTGGAGCTTTCTCTTACTCCACAACAAAACAGAGATTGCAACGGTAAGCATTATTTGTTGTTGTGTGTAAACAGAGTTTATTAGATAATTTGTGATGCGTCCATGGTCCATAAGAGTACCTAGATCTAGAAAAAAAAAGAATGTTTGAATAATAAAACCGATATTACAACATTCACTAAAAACAGAGTATCTACTGAGAAAGTAGAGTAATAATATTCTACTGCCTAAAACAATTTATGTACTGATGAAATAAATTTGCAGAGAACTTTTTTGGATAACTGGAATTTGAGGTTAGCTAGTAGTTTCGTTAGCGCACTAAAAGTCGGTCCGCATGATAACCTGTCACAAACTGTCATTTGTCGATTTAAGCGGGCTAACGAATGCGGACCGGGCGTGAGCGTTGTGAACGCTATAATCAAAATTATTCGGTCGGTGTGAACGAAAGGGTGCACACATAAGGTTTTAAAGGTCAATGACCTTGACCCCGGGGATCATAGACATAAGGGTCAATGACCTTAGAAGCTATTTATAATGTTCATGTGGCTGAAAACAAGTTTGAAAACGTTGTGCAATATTGTCTTCAAAACTGATTTACCCGCAAACTATAGGACTTGAAAAAAAATTGACAAGAGTAAAAAGTGTTTATTTTTAGCTAGTCTATACGATACAACCATAAAAAGAAGGTGTTATAATAACAACGCACCATTCCAAAAATTTTCCAAGTCCCGCGCACCCTTTGCTTCACTTTGTAAGACAAAATACACTTAGAAAAATTTTAGGATGTTGCAATGTTATGATGACACCTACTTTTTATGATTGTATCGTATAGAATAGCTAAAAATAAACACTTTTTACTCTTGTCAATTTTTTCTTAACTCTTATAGTTTTTGAGTAAAGTCTTGTGCACCCTTTGCTTTACCTTGTAAGACAAAATACACTTAGAAAAATTTTGGGATGTTGCGTTATGATAACACCTACTTTTTATAGTTGTAAAATAAATAAAATATTTATTTGCAAGAATACAGTTATAAACAAGATCTTACACTATTTTAAAGTACATTGTATTCAACCAGTAAGCTGGTGTGCAAATTTTTCACATGTTATTTTGTATCGTATAGAATAGCTAAAAATAAACACTTTTTATTCTTGTCCATTTTTTCTTATGTTTTATAGTTTGCGAGTAAATCCGCTTTGAAAATCACAAGAGTTAGTGTTTCACGTACTGTTCAACGCATCCAAAGGTCTTCGAAAAATTTTTGGGATGTTGCTTTGTTATTATGATACTTATTTTTTAGGGTTGTTTTATATAGAACAGTTAAAAAAAGCTTTTAACTCTTATCAATTTTTTATTACGTGTGAGTATAAGGTTGTGCCCGCACCTTAGAAATGCGTGTGCTCTGGCGCTGCGGGAAGTCAGCCCCTCCGCCCTTGCGTAACAAATCGCAAACTATAAGACTTGACAAAAAATGGACAAGAGTAAAAAGTGTTTATTTTTAGCGATTCTATACGATACAACCATATAAAGTAGGTGTGATAATAGCGATGCAACATCTCAAAATATTTCCAAGTCCTGCCGCCCTTGTGATTTTCAAAGCTGATTTACTCACAAACTATTAGACAAAATTTTTCTAAGTCTAGAGGACCTTGCGCACCCTTTCCTGCACCCCAACCAATTATTCTCATGCGGACCACACAATAGGTATGTATGCATATATTATGAGCAACCATTACTGCCAAACTCGAGTTTATGGATAAGACACTTTATCTGAGTTTACTTTTGTTAAAAGAGGTAAATTATAAGTACTTACCACGAATTGTGGATATTCAAACATATATGTCATTTCACAATAATTATTTTTGTCGCTAAAATGTATATTCAGCACACCCAGTGAGTAACATACGACAAATATCACAGAAGATATTTGGAAAACACTAGAATCAATTATTCGAAAACAATTCATGGCTTGATAGAATATCGATACCTTTTTTTACTATATGACATTACCTAATTATTACTGGTACTTATAAATGAGAATTATGTATCGCTGTAATGTTTTCAAGTAGGTGCAACAAAAAAAATGAAATTACATTTTTCAACTGCATGGGACTGTGTGCACGTGCAGCACAAACTAGTTTAAAGTTGAATTTTAATAATATTTACTAATTTAAACAAACTAAATATAGCACCTAACTTATTGTTAAATACCTATCCCATCCCAAACACAAATTATATCCCAAACTCAGAAGATCCCAATTTGGGATATTCCCAAATCTCATGTTCAAGTTCATTTTTTTTTTAATTTTGTTTATCCCATTTGGGAAAGGCAAAGGCGTCAACCATACAGCCTAGTCTGTATGCAATAAACTATTGTTATTCATTCTTCTTTTGAATTCACAAATCGCCAAACGTAGAGGTTACATATTCATAAATTGCTTCAAAGCATTTTTCAATGGAAAGAAGTTTTTGTAAAGAGCGCGGTAGATCTTGCTGGTGTTTCATTATTTTTGAAATTTCTTCTAATAAAATGTTTCTTTGCAGGGCAAAAATTGGACATTCGTAAAAAAGGTGATGCAGAGATTGAGGTAAGGTGGTGTTGCACCAGTTGCACGATGGGGAAGAAGTCATGCCTAGCCGGTACAAATGGTCATTGAATCGACCGTGCCCAATTCGCAAACGGCAAATAATAGTAAAAAATCTTCTGTTTATGTAATTGTGTCTATTGAACCAGGGTTGTTTTATTTTATTATTTATTTCTCGATACCACTTCCCTTTTATGAGCAAAGTACTATTCCAGTGTTCTTCCCATAGCTTCAATATTTCTTTCTTGATTAGAGCTGTACAATCAGTATATGAAATTGATATGTTTTTTATAGGTACGTCTAGAGTGTTCATAGTTTTGGCCAGTTTATCTACTTCCTCGTTTCCATATACACCGATATGAGCTGGAGTCCAAAATAATATAATGTCTATTTGATAATTTATTTTTAAATGATGTATCTGATCTCGGATATTATATATTAAATGATTTGTGACTGATGAAAAGGAAGGATTTCTCAAAGCCATCAACACACTCATGCTGTCAGTAATAATAATCCATTTTTTGTATTGGCTGAACTGTTGAATGTAGTTAAGAGCTACAATTATAGCATTCGCCTCAGCAGAAAATATGCTGGCATTTTGGCACATTTTAAAACTATGTCCAGTTTTACTACCTGTATCATACATAGCTACTGCAACACTTACATTCGTCTTTGAACCATCTGTATAAACTGATCGATAATCATTATAAGCCTGTAGACTTTCGTAAACATCATATTTATCTTTAAAATCTTTATGTAGGACAATATGAATGTCACAGAATTTACTAGCATATGAGCCACTATAACAATGTAAAGTAGTACTACAAAATATATTACATTGTTCTTTTAAACTTATAAAATGTGAGAAATTCTTTGAAAGAAAAGTGTTAGTGGAACATACATTTAATTTATTTAAAAGATCGTTATTCGAACGTGATAAGAGTTTAAAAAGAAATTTAAGTTTTAAAAATTCAAAGCGAATAACCATTGGTGGTAAATGACATTCGACCTGCATAGAATTTATTGGGGAAGTGTTCATAGCACCTAGTATTAATCGTAAGTTCTTATTCTGTATTTTATCAATAACATCTATGTATTTTGGATCGGAAGCGTAACAAAAGAAAGCATACTCAAAATGACTTCTGACCAAAGCTTTATAAAGCATTAACACAATTTTAGGATCAGCACCCCATTTCAATCCAGTAACGGACCTAATTACATTAGTGGCTTTTAAAGCTCTGCTCACCAAGCAATCAACATATAAATCCCACGTAAGATTTTCGTGAAAAATAACACCCAAGAATTTAACTGAATTATCAATAGGCAAAGTATGACTGCTGTATGTAATATTAATTAGAGGTAGAGAACTGTATTTTGGGCAAAATATTACAACTTTACTTTTTAAAAGGCTAACATTTAAATCAAGTTCTGAGAAGTAATCTGCCAGCTTCACTAGATTATTATTTAATGTTAATTGAATATCTAATACATTAGTACCTTTACAATAAATGACAAGGTCATCAGCAAACTGAAGATTGTTGACTAAATTATTATTAAGAATGGAATTTAGTTTTCTTATATACAAAATATACAGAATAGGACTCAAGATGCCTCCTTGACATACACCTTTGCTCGAAAATCTAGGGCCTAAAAATTTATTATCTATTTTGACATACACTTTTCTATCCGTGAGAAAAGCATATATCCAATAAGCAATTTTTACAGGTAAGAAAGATAATAGAGATTCAAACAAAATACCATGATTAACGTTATTAAATGCACCTTCTATATCAAAAAACACTGCTATTGTATACTCCATATTCTTTTGAGCTGTAGTGACGTCCAAAAAAAAATGTGCTAAGCTTTCTTGAGCCGAAAGTCCTCGCCTAAACCCAAACTGGTTTAAAGGTAAAATTGAGTTCTTTTCTATGAAGAATTCCAATCTTTGTTTGATTAGCTGTTCAAATAATTTACCAGCACAAGACGTTAAAGCGATAGGACGATAAGAATCGGGATGAGATGCAATTTTTCCAGGTTTTAAAATAGGAACCAAGCAGTCCATTTTCCAATTAGGAGGAATTGTGCAATCTTGCCATAAAATATTATAAATTTGTAAAAGCTTATAAAGATTGTCAGTGTTAAGTAGCTGAAACATCTTGTACGATAAACTATCTAATCCACAAGCAGTGTTTTTTCTAGATTTCAGAGCTGCAGTTAATTCGTCAAAAGAAAATGGATCAGTGAGGAATGACTGATTATCTGGTAAACTATTGTCCTTCACAATTGGCCTGTTATTTTGTACAAAGTCAGGCGTGTATTTACGTAAAAAATCACTGACCCACGAAAAATCACTATTTTGCTTTTTATATGTTTTATGTGTAAGTTTTCTCATGTTACCCCATACTACTGAAACTGGTGTCAATCGATTTAATTTTGTACAGAATTCTATCCAACTACTTAGTCTTTCTCTCTTAATGGTAAGTTTTTTAGCAGCTTGTAATCTTTTGAAATTAATATATTTTTCTTGAGAAGGATTATTCTTAAAATCAAGATAGGCTTGCTTGCTTTCCTGGACAGCTTTAGCGCAATTACTATTCCACCAAGGAACTGTTCGATATTTTGATTTTAAGTTTTGAGTAGCAATGTTACGTGATTCGGACCGAGAGGTACGAGAGGGAATTGACTTTTGTGCAGCTGTCAAAATGATTTGACAAAAAGAGTTGTATGAATCTATTGGATTACTAATAGGGTTACATTGAAAATTATCTAAATCCTTATTAACAATTGAAGAATACAACTTCCAATCAACTAATCTATGATTAATGCGATTGTTAAAATCATTTTCATCCTGAAAATTGTTTTGAGAGTTAAAACATTGTGAACTACTATTGAATGTAATCTTAGTAAATGTTGGCAAATGATAACTGCCCAATGGATCGTCGTGTACTGACCATTCGCAGCGAAGAGCTAATGAAGGAGATACCATAGTCAAGTCCAAACCATTGGGTCTCCAAGAATGAGAACCGACAGTTGTGACCTGACCATCATTCAACAGGACTAAATTGCATTCATCTAAACACTCAAGAATATCCTTACCTCTGGAATCCGATAACGGACATCCCCAAATTGAGTGATGAGCATTGAAGTCACCAGCTATAATCGTCGGCCTATGGAGAGAATTCAAGAAATGTTGAAACTTATTTTTAGAGAAACTGGGAATACAATTTGTTGGACAATATATACTGGCTATTGAAATAGTGTTCTGATTTAGTTCTAAATGTATTACAATTGTATGAAGAGAGTTGTCAAAATAAGATGTTACTTTTTGATATTTTAGTGATGTATGGATTAAAATAGCAACACCATTATGCTTGTTGCCACAGTCATTACGTTCAATATGATAACCTTTGATTTTAAACTGCTTCTGAGGCTTTAGCCATGTTTCACATATAATTGCGATATGAATAAAATGGTCATAAAGAAATTTCGTAAAAATAAGTTGATTGCTTAATAAGCTTTGAGCATTCCACTGTACGATATTCAATTGATTGGGGGTGAATTGTGGGGATTTGATTGCTTACCAAAAGTATTTTTTAAGACCTCTAAAACACTTTTAGAATTTATAGAAGTATTTTGAGTATTATGCAAAGAAACACATTTAGTTATGGTTTCAACTAATAATGAGAGACACTTGCTGTCAGTATTGAGCAGTGTAAACAAATCTACATTATTTTTTGTCTTACTTTCTAATTTGGGAAAATTTAAAGGATTTGTAATATCTGCATAAGAAGCAGGCTTATATTTATTTCTATTTTCAATGATTTTCTGTTTTTTAACTGGGCATATTGGAGACACACTAGTATGATTGCCATCACAATGAATGCAAGTAGCTTTTTCGATAGAAACTGTACAAGTCTTATAGTTATGATTTTTTTTACATATACTACATTTTTCAGAATTTTTACAATATTTTGCCAAATGTCCGTATCTCAAACATTTGTAACATTGCTTAACTGGTGGTATATATTGAGACACATCATGTCTCCAACCACCAATATCTATATGATTTGGCAAAATGGAAGTGGCAAATGTCACTATTACTGTAGTTGTAGGTTGTAATATAAAACCCTCAGTCACATTTATTTTTTTCATTATTCTTTTTATTGTTATTATTTTTTTTGTACTTGTTATCATAGTAAATATTCTCTTGTTTGATATAATGGTAGGTACATTTCTTATAACTCCGGACACCTCAGTTGTAGCAGCAGGAATACTGGCTTTGAATTTGTATTCTTTCAAGAAGGTATTATTATTTAAAAAGGCATTCGCCAAGTCTGGTTTTTCAAAATAAATACCTATCTTAAACTTATTGATATTTCTTAAAAATTTGACGCCTTTGTTAAAGCGCTTTAAACAAGTTGACAAAGAAAGAAGATCTCTTGTTCCAATTGGTTTCTGGATGTCTGATGACTCAACAAAAACCACAAATTCAGTGCCGCTAATTTCTTCCGGATATCTGCGTATATAGTCAGTAACATAATAAGGCTTGTACCTATCTGCATTGCTTATTTCTTCATCACTGTCCGAAGAGGACATATCCGTTTCTACCAACCTTACCTCATCTGTCTCCCTATCTGCATCACCAGACTCCGGTTCATCCTCCTTTTTTTTTCTTTTTCTCGAACTCCGCTTCCCCATATCTGCTTATAATATTATTTAATGCCTATATGTTATATACCTCTTTTGTTTGTGTTTTATTAAGTAACTGACTACAATTAAAAAATTACAAATAAAATATTTTAAAGAGCCCGCCTTTACTATGTGAAGTTCCCGCGCTTTTTTTCTACACAACCATATTCACAAGCAATCAGCTGATTTATTTCGTTCAAGTTCACTTCAAAAATCAAATTTCAAAATATATCACATTCACAGATTAGAGAAAATAAATGTCTAAAGACCTCAGATTAAAGACACCAATGGATTCGCAATGTTATACTAAGTCTCAAAAGAGACAAATAATAACATTGCGAATCCATTGGTTTAGTTAATCTGAGGGCCAAACTCATTCGTGCCATTGCTTTTTTTTTTGTTGTTCCTTTACACCATAGATATATAATGGAATAGATGGGCTATAAAAGCCGTCAAACATGAGGAAAAGAGATAAACTTATACACATTGCCAAAGGAAAGAAGAAGACGGCATCATTTTTTTTTTGTCTTTGTCACCGTATATAGGTGAAACTGGTAGTGGGGATAGTTTATCACCAGCGTCTGGTGCCAAACAAATACGTGGATGAAATTTGTTGTGTGAAGTATAGCTCACTGTGCAATTATTTAACAGTTTAATTAGTGTAATTGTGAACTATTTGAACATTTAAATCATGGTGCACTGCTCCGCTTTAGGTTGTAATAGTGATAGTGCTAGAAAACAGGAAAATATAACCTTTACAGGTAAGACCTAAATTGTGTCAATATTAAGCGCCAAAACTATTTTTTAAATTATAAATACAAGTTATATTGCAATATTTTATCCTTCTACTATGGTTCTCAATCATATTATGGGACTAAACATGAAATTTCAAGCTAATTATAAGGTTACTATTAACCTAATAAGTTAAGAATGTCGCCATTCAATATGGTCACGTATACAACCAACGCGTATAACATTTTGCCGGGTTATAATGATACCAGTTACGCTACGACTATTTTTCCTTGATTCGTAGGTAATTTGTTACGTTAAAGGGAACTCACATATTAGTTTCTGTGTTACATTAATATTGACATATTTAAGTATAAAATTTTGAGCATTTTAGATAACAAAGGTAATTCTTTTGAAGTGAAACTTTCTATTTGCTTGTTTGTCTGTATTTAACAGATTTCCTTCAGAGATAATTACTCGAAACAGTTGGGTTAAAGCTACTGGTCGATTGAATTGGCAGCCAACCAAGTATACCCGAATGTGTTCTAAGCATTTTGAATAACAGTTGATTCAGAAAAACAAAAAAGGTACTTTTTGGGAGTGGTGCTATTCCTAACTTTTTTTACAGGTCAGTAACTTATACATATTATATCTACAAAGTAAATCCCTATCAAGCCGAAACCTATATTTATTTTTCACAGACCCAACTATTTGTATAAGGGATTTATTCAAAATTAATTTTACAGTTTTGGATTAATGACACCAAAATTTTTATAAGAGTATATTAACATGGGTAGGTACCAAATTCTTTTCTACTATTTTGAAATGGCCAAAAATATTATTAATGGTTTGATTTTGGACATTTCCTATTTATATAACAAGTCTGACCATTAGTACAGATACAGTTTACAAACTTCCACGTATTTGTTTAGCACCAGACGCTGGTGATAAACAATCCCCACTACCACTTTCACCTATATACGGTAACAAGGACAAAAAAAATGATGCCATCTTCTTCTTTCCTTTGGCAATGTGTATAAGTTTATCTCTTTTTCTCATGTTTGACGGCTTTTATAGCCCATCTATTTCATTCTATATCTATGGGAATCACCCCTATAAAGAATAACTAAAAATAAACACTTTTTATTCTTGTCCATCACGGACGTTCCAGTGGCTAGAGAATAACTAAAAATAAACACTTTTTATTCTTGTCCATTTTTTCTCAAATCTTATAGTGTGCGAGTAAATCAGCTTTGAAAATCACAATGGCAGCAGGACTTGGAAAAATTTTGGGATGTTGCATTGCTATTATGACACCTACTTTTTATGGTTGTATAATATAGAATAGCCTAAAATAAACACTTTTTACTCTTATTCACTTTTTCACAATGGCAGCAGGACTTGGAAAAAATTTGGGATGTTGCCTTGATATTAGGACACCAAATTTTTATGGTTGTATCGTATAGAATAGCTTTAAAATTAACACTTTTTATTCATGTCAATTTTCTCTCAAGTCTTATAGTTTGCGAGTAAATAAACTTTGAAAATCACAATAGTCACGACAAAAAAAAATGGGATGTTACATTGCTATTATCGTACCATCAGTTCAAGAAAGGCATAAGTGTTCTTACGTTGAATTTTAGGTAATACATGTTGGCTGTATGGTTAACATCCTTGGTCTACAGTAAGACACAGGCAAGATGGTCTATGTGTAGAAAGCATCATGTAAGCTAATAGATATTCAGGATCTCATTGTGATTTACAACTAATAAAACATTAAACTATATAATTGTGTGTAATTTAACATGGTGGCAGCGCCAAAATGGATCAACAAGATAATATCTCGCAATTAATAGCGCAACAAACAAATCTGCTAAAATTGATGCAAGAACAACTGACCAAAATGGCGACTCCTCTCTCAATAAATGTTCCATGGCCAGCCCCTTTGAATTGATCCGGAAGACGCCTTCAAAATATTTGAGCTGGCATGGTCCAACTACTGCCGAGCCACACAGATGAACTCGTGGCCGCAGTCTGAAGAATCTCGAAAGGTCAGTATTCTTTTCAGCGCACTAGGAGAAGAAGCCCTCAAAAAGTATGGTCATTTCGCCATAAATAACGACACAAATTTAAATTGTACCGAAATATTACAAATTATAAATTCAAAGATGGTACCAAAAAAGAATGTTATTTATAATAGATATATATTCCTTAGCCATAACCAAAGTCACGAATCGTTTGAAATCTACTACAGCAATTTATCGAAATTAATAGAAGAATGCGACTACAAAGATTTCAAAGAAGAAATGTTAAGAGACAAAATAGTACTAGGCTTAAAGGATAATTCAATAAAAAAGGAGCTGTTGAAGAAGGATAACCTGTCATTAAAAGATACCATCAATTTGTGCCGTGCAGCAGAATCAACAGATAGACGTATGAGAGATTTTTGCATGAGAGACTTATCATGTGCCTCCACTTCCCTTGATAACAACACTGAAATTAAAAAAATTACTGAAAATAAAAAAATTAGAAAGGGGAAATGCAAGTTTTGTGGAAACATTCATATATATAAACGAGAAAATTGTCCAGCCTGGGGAAAATTATGCGAAAATTGTCATGGAAAAAATCACTCTAAAAATGTATGTAAGAAACAAAAAAAAGTGAGAAAAGTTATAGAAAATGCAAACATCAGTGAAGAAGATGAAATAGACTCTGAAAGTTCAAGTTCAGATGAGCTGATAATAAATAAAATAGTTGGTGAAAAGCACAAAAATATGGCAGAATGCAAACTGGAATATAAAATTGATAACAAGTGGAGAACTACAGCCTGTTTGATAGACACAGCCGCTGATGAAAGCTTGATTGGTTATAAAAATTTGAAAACTATGTTCAGTGATAGTTATATTAAGTCTTATATGCGTTCTTCTAAGAAATGTTTATTTAGTTTCAGTGGACATAGAATTAAGATACATGGTGAAATAGACATTTCATTAAAAGTTAATCAATCTAAACAATTCATTGTAACATTCCAAGTAGTTCACAACAAACATATACCGCTTCTGTCATGTAAAGCATGCACAGAAATGGGACTTATAAAGTTTTGCAAGAAAGTTCACTCTAAGTTTTTGAATGAAACAAATATGATTATACAAAAATTTGAATCTGTTTTTCAAGGAAGAGGTAGTTTTGCTGGTGAAATTAACCTTGAAATTGATAATACTGTCACACCAGTCATACAAAAGGCTCGCAGAGTACCAGTGGCACTTAGGCCTCTTTTGGAGCAAGAGCTAAATAGGTTAGAAAAAGAAGGAATAATAACTAAAGAAGAACACCACACGAATTGGGTAAGTAATATTTTATTGATAAAGAAAAAAGACAGTTTCAGAATTTGTTTAGACCCGATTCCCTTAAACAAAGCCATAAAACGTCCCAATCATCAGTTCACTACTATTGAAGAAATCCTTCCAGACTTAGGAAAAGCCAAAGTGTTTACAACATTAGACGTTAAAAAAGGTTTTTGGCATCTAAATTTGTCAGAAGCAAGTAGTAAACTTACAACCTTTTGGACGCCATTTGGCAAGTATAGATGGAAAGTTCTCCCATTTGGTATAGCATCATCACCAGATTATTTTCAAATTAAAATGAATGAAATAGTTCAAGGATTACCCGGAGTAGAAACATTAGTCGACGATTTACTTATATATGGGGTTGGAGAAAACATGGCCGAAGCAGTAAAAAATCACAACGAAAATTTGGAAAATTTATTACAGAGACTCGTAAAATTTAATTGCAAGCTTAACAAATCTAAAATAAATCTCTTACAAACATCGGTTAAATACTATGGCCACCATAGTATTGAAGGAAGGAGCTCTAGGAGTAGCACTTTTCCAAGATGACCAACCAGTAGCATATGCATCACGATGCTTAACACCTACGGAAAGGAAATATGCACAGATAGAAAAGGAGTTATTGGCTGTGGTGTTCGCATGTACCAGGTATGATCAATACATTATTGGTAATCCCAAAATAATTATAAAAACTGATCACAAACCTTTATTGAATATATTGAAAAAACCATTACTCAATGCACCAAAAAGATTACAATCCATGTTACTAATTCTACAAAGGTATGATCTGGAATTACAATTTGTTCCTGGAAAAAAGAATATCATAGCAGATGCTTTATCTAGATTTTATTTAAATTGTAGAGACATAGATAAATCCAAAGACATGAAAATATTTAAAATTATTGAAAAGATAAATCCTTTAAGAAACATATCAATTTCTGACAGTGCTTTAAAAGAAATAGAAGATGCAACCAAAACCAAAAATTACTATAACACATTAAAGAAATTTATCTTATATGGTTGGCCAAAATTTTTCAGCCAAGTTCCAGATGCTTTGAAACCCTTACATAGTATTAAAAATGATTTAACAGTCTATGGAAATCTTATTTTAAAAAGTCATGCTATATTCATTCCTGAAATGCTATGTAACAAAATGTTACAAAAGTTACATAAAGCACATTCTGGTGTTGAAAATACATTAAAACTAGCTAGAGATACACTGTTTTGGCCTTCAATGTCACAAGATATTAAGGAAATGATAAAAAACTGCAATACATGTAATAAATACCAACCTAGTCAACAGAAGTTTACCATGCAGAGTCATAAAATTCCTAATTACCCATTTCAGATTGTCTCATTGGATGTATTTTTCTTTTCCAAGAATGGAAAACAATCTAAATATTTAATAACAATAGATCATTATTCTGATTTTTTTGAAATAAATAAACTTAAAGATTTGTCGGCCAAATCAGTAATTGAAATCTGCAAAAACAACTTTTCAAGACATGGTATTCCAGAAGTAGTGATAACTGATGGTGGGTCAAATTTTGTAAACCAGGAATTTTCAATATTCTCTCAACAGTGGAATTTTAGACAAGTAACATCTTCTCCGAATCATCCACAAGGAAATGGTAAAGCAGAAGCAACTGTAAAAATTGCCAAAAAATTACTGTTAAAATCAAATGATAACAATGAAGATTTTTGGCTTAACCTGTTGACTCTGAGAAATACTCCTAATAAAATCAACTCAAGCCCAGTACAAAGATTATATTCCAGAAGAACTAGAGGATATTTACCAATAATTGAAGAATTATTAAAACCAAAAATAATTGATAATGTACACGAGAATTTATTAAATAAAAAGAAAAACATTAAATATTCACATGATAAAAGGGCAAAACCATCTATCTCTT
The DNA here is from genome assembly GCA_963935595.1 of Schoenobius gigantellus. NCBI lineage: Eukaryota > Metazoa > Arthropoda > Insecta > Lepidoptera > Crambidae > Schoenobius > Schoenobius gigantellus. The sequence continues at coordinate 36,012,701 of OZ012543.1, forward strand.
TGGACATTGGACAACCAGTCTATGTACAGTTACATCCCTCGCTTAGTAAAGTATGGTCTCCAGGAACAATCTCAGATGTACTCTCAGATAGATCATACCTTGTTAATGTTAATAACAACAATTATAGAAGAGATCTCCTGCATATACGCCCCTGCCTTAATAACTCAACTGAAGAACTACCAGAAGTAAATATCAACAATAACACATTAACAAACAGTTCATCATCCACAAACATGGAAGGTAACAGTTCATTGTCTATAAACTCAGAAGATAGAGAGAACAACATACAGCATGCTACTCAGCATTTAAATACTGAAGATTTAGAAACAACACCAACAACCATGACCTCTCCAAACAAAAAGGACAGTACTATATCTCATACAATAGCAAACAGGACAGAAAACTTTCAGAGACCTAAAAGGGAAACTAAAAAACCAATGTATCTTAATGACTATGTATGATGATTATATTTTTATAGTTTTTCATAATGTTTACAATTATTCATTATGTTATGCTCTTAATATTAAGTCATTAATTCTTAAGTTAAAAATAAAGGAACCATAAATATGTTAAATTAATAATTACTGAAAAACAAATTTTGTTACAAAATTGTGATTTAATTGCTGATTAGAACTTAATACTAATTTCATTAAAAATGTTATTAAGATATATAATAATTGTTTGAATTTCTTAATTTCATAACAACATTGAATTAAATATGTTTAATGTATAGAATCTAGGATATTGTTTTTGAATCTTATGTTCTTATTCAAAATACATTATGTCATTCATCTACTAAAACTATTGTACTATTCAATTACTGTTTAATTATCTAAAAACAAATTTTGTTACAAACTTCTGATTTATTTGCTGATTCTAATTAAGTATTAATTCATAAAAAATTGCATTATTAACATTTATATAATTGTTGGAATATCAATTTCATAACAACATACTCGTAGGAGTTATTACTTTACTTATTAATATAAGAATTAAAAATGTCTTATACAATGTTGTTCACTCTAGAATGATCAAATTAAGTTTATAAAAGGGAACATGTTGGCTGTATGGTTAACATCCTTGGTCTACAGTAAGACACAGGCAAGATGGTCTATGTGTAGAAAGCATCATGTAAGCGAATAGATATTCAGGATCTCATTGTGATTTACAACTAATAAAACATTAAACTATATAATTGTGTGTAATTTAACAATACATGCATTGAAAAGAGCAACTCAAACTACGTATGGTGAATTTATTTGGTATTTTTATCATTAATCTTGGTGATTTTATTCAAGAAATACTAAAATACGTTGTTAGACTTCAGAGATTTTTTTATTGGGAATAAAAAGAATACATTGACTTACGCCAAATTATTTACAATGATCAAAACATAAAGACTTATATGATATTTATGTGTACCTTAATTTATTCTCGGAGTAAAGTAACAGTTTTAATAGACTTTATGCATTTTTTTTTATTTTTCATTTCACAGTTATGCACGATAATGTTGTTTATTCATACATTCAAAAATTGTTTAGTTATCCATAAACAGTTTTATTTACCAAAATTTTTATTTTTTCTTGAGCAGTAACGATTACTGCGTTCTTGCCTTGGAAAGAAATGTAGGAACTATAAGTAAATATTGTTACGTTTGGTTATTTCTTTTAAATTCTGAGTAATAGTGAGTACGTCGGTGCGGGACGAGGGACTGGGCGTGGTAATCGCGCTCTCTCCACCCGCGCGCTCGCGCTGCACTGCAGTGTTTGCTGTGAAGTCAAGGTAATACATAGTGTTAGTATACGCTACCGAATACCTATTCCAAACAAACCTAAATATCATGAACAAAGGCACAGAACCAACCTTTGTAAGCTCTAGGTATCAAACCATCATTGACATTACTTTGGCAACACACACGGCGGCGAACCTTATTAAAGGTTGGCATGTACCGAGCGAACCATCCTTCGCGGACCACCGTCGAGTGTGTTTTCAATTGCTCTATGAATTACCAGACCCTGCTCCTTAGCGCAACCCCCGTAAAACAAACATAGCAAGGTACACTAACACATAACAAAAGCACTAGACGAAACGCATGGCAGCGGCGAAACACCTAGCACGAACAGTATTGAAGAAAAAGTACAACTCCTCACATCAGCAATAGTCAGAAGTTACGAGTTGGCATGCCCGATGTCTATACCAAAAGACCTCAACAAGAATCTCTGGTGGGGGCCAGAACTTGAAAGGCTGCGGAAAAAAAACTTAGGACACTCTTCACAAAAAATACAAGAACTCCCGATGACTGGGACAACGATGCGCAGAGACACTACAAGTAGAGGATCAGATTCCAGAGAACGGAAACCTGGCAAAACTTCTGCAGCAGCATAAACTCAACAAACCAAGCCGCCAGAGTAAAGAAAGTATTGTCCAAGGGAAACACAGACCTCCTTGGCAACATCAAAAAAGTCGACGGCACTTATACTAAATCTGAAGAAGAAACCAGTGCGATAATGCTGGAAACACACTTTCCCGATTGTCAAATCGCGTCACACCTGGAATGGTCCGACGAGCACTGCAGCACCCCGTCAACCGAAGAATGGGAGGCTGCCTGCAAAGTAGTAACTGCGGATAAAATAGAGAAGGCTATAAAGAGCTTCAAACCCTTTTAATCCGCAGGACTGGACGGAATATTCCCAGCGCTGCTACAATGGCAGCCTAACTTAGTAATAAAACACGAACCTATATTTAAGGCTTGCATAGCCTTCAAATATATTCCCAAACAATGGAGAGAGGCGAAGGTAGTATTCATACCCAAACCAGGGAAAGAAGACTACACGGTGAAATCCTTCAGACCAATAAGTCTAACATCATTCCTGCTCAAAACACTGGAGAGATTGGTAGACAGACACCTAAGGGATGGAGCACTCCAAGAAAGACCCTTACATCCCCAACAACACGCCTATCGGAAAGGCAGGTCCACAGAGTCGGCACTACATATGGTGGTCCGTAAAATACAGTCGGCCATACACAACCAATCCTCAACCCTAGGTGCCTTCATAGACATAGAAGGAGCCTTCGACAAAACAATGCACAATGGCATTAACCACGCCCTTCAAAAGTACGATATAGAACCAGCAGTAATAAAATGGATCACCGAGCTGGTAAGCAAGAAGGCAGTTCAGATAGTGGGGAATAACACCGTTAGAGCAAAAGTGGTTAAAGGATATCCCCAAGGGGAAATAACCAGTTGCTTATTTAATTTTTATAAAGCAGAAGCTGACAGAGGCCTTACATCTCTTTCATTATATTCGGACAACTGTTCTGGTCAGAACAGAAATAGATTTGTTTTTACTATGTACCTATACGTATCACGAACTTCAAACATAGAAATTGTTCATAGAGTTTTACAAACTGGCCATACGCAGAACGAGGGTGACTCTATGCATGCTTGTGTAGAAAAAAATATGAAGAACAAAACAATTTACACACCTGACCAGTTATCTATCTATCTATATAAATAAAAATGGATCTTCGAAATGTATGTACGCCCATAACTTTCGAACGACTGCACCAAATTGCGTGATTCTTGGTTTTATGTATTAGTTATTGTTAGGACAAGGTTTGTATAATATAAAAATTACAATAATTTAAACAAACATTTGTAATTTAGTTAAAGAACATGGCGATACAAAGTACGCCGGGTCAGCTAGTATGAAATAATTATGAACTTTATTCACAATAAATTTATAATTAATGAAATGTCACAGGCAGATTTTTACAATTTTAAAACTCAAGTAGCGTCTAATAAAAATTGGTTGCAAGATACAAATGGAAATAAAATTTTTTTTTTTCAAATTTACTAGCTTTTGCTTCTTCAGATAAAGATTAACCTTTCCCATTGTGATAGGAAGACAGATAATTTTACATTATGTCAGCCAAATATAAGGCTTTCATAAGGTTTCTAAACTTTCATAAGGCTTCTAGCTTAAAACTAAATAATTACGTAGTTACTATTAAAGGGTAATTCTTCTGTGATGATGATAAAGAACTGCAATAATATATTGTAAAAAAACTTAAGGTTAAAATAATTGTTATTTTCTGTTCGTGTCTTTGTAAAATGTGATTAATTGACTCGTATTAAATAACTTATTGAAGCAAAAGATAAAGAAGTTAAAAAAGATTACTTGTGAATTTCTAAAAAAGTATTAGTAGATTTTATGGAAAATTAAGTTTGAGAATTAAGACTTACATTATTAGTAGAAGTATAGGAGTTTTTTTAACAGCGGTTTTCTTTTGACTATTTTTTTAAGATTGATTTTTAATTTTATCACAAATAATAATTATTAGGTATTTCATTAAAATATTTTCCTACATTCTTTGATTTCGATTGAATTTTCATCATCATCATAATAAGAAAATGATTACAAGTAATGAAGATAACTAATGTTTTTATTTTTAATATTGATACTTTTAAGTATAAAGACGTCTTAGAAGTTATTGAAGTGGAAAATATTGTTTCATTTTTAAACAGCTGTTAATTTTTTATTATATTGTTTGACGATTTTTCTTGATTTTATAATGGAAGCTATAATTATCGTTATTGTATTGAAAATTTTGTAGAACAGAGTACAATCTTTGAATTTCATAATATTTCTCATAATGTTGATAATTAAGAAAAGAAATGATAACAAAATCTTTATGACTTTTTTTGCTGTGCCAAAAAAATAAGTATATCACTACAAAACAACTACAGATACACAAAAAATATATTTCTGGGACAAATAATAAAACATGGTTATATTGTTTACTAGAATGAATGTAAATAATTTACGAAGATAATAAAGTCATAAATTAGGGATACGAAGTCAAAACAAAAAAAAATGTCAAGGCAAAAACGCTGTAATGCCATTTACTCTGTCCACAATTGTAGAGTAAAAAAACTGTAATAGATTTTACTTTAATTAGGTATTACATTTTTAGCGGAAAAGGAACATAAAGACTAATGATTGGGAAATTCTTTTTTAACTTATTCGAAAAAGTAGCGTAAAAATTTAAACTTAATTTATTTCAATAATTATAAATGTTTACATTAATAAAATTTTGTGATAACCTGCATTATATTTTTATCAATTTATTTATGTAAAAATCAGCTTCCTATCTTGTTTGGAATTTTTTTTATAGACATTTAAACAGTTTTTTTGCTCTCCTGTAAAGTTAACATTTTCATCTTATGCTTTTCTTGCTCTGAGGGTGCGTTATAACACCTACTTTTTATGGTTATATCAGAAAATGACTAGAACGTGATGAGCAGATCAATACACACTTGTTCACAGTGGCTTTCTATTTCTTGTGTTTAGATTATGAAATCGAAAATTGGTACCAAAGGTTTTATAATTTTTATAGACAAATCAAATTTTCATAATTAGACTGTTCAGCTTAAATCAATATATTAATTTAGTTAAAAATATTTCTCAGCTTAAATCAATATATTCATTTAGTTAAAAAAATTTCTTAGAGAAACCTTTGCTTGTGAATTATAAATAGCACCAACTGAAGTCCAAAAATACTTTCTATACTAGCAGCCGATCCCTGCAGTAATAGCCAATTACATGACACTGAAAATAACTAAATAAATTTATCTTGCCGTATCAACATAGTAACATGCTTGAATTGTTTTACTACATATACAACAGAACTAGGTCTGTTTGCGAATGACTATGTTGATCCCACAAACGTGCATCAAGTGTAATACCCAAAAAATTTGTAACTACAATTGATGAATTCAACGATTCGATTGTATCCACTTTCCTTACATTTGGCCATGAGAATTTAATAAATCTAGTTTTATTTGAGTTTAGTGAACCAATTTGGAACATTTAACTCTGACACAATTATTTAAGAGAATGTGAAAGTTTGATAAACATAATTTTAAAAGCATTACAAAAGGAATGGGTATGCCATTCCTTTTAAATGCTTTTTCAAACTCTAATTTAAATCATTTATATGAATGAATATCACTAATTAATGGAAAACATTTCTTATTGACCTAACATATTCATCAAAATTAAAAACTAGATTGATTTGTTTGGTTAGATTACCTACTATAATATTAATTGCTTTTAATGTTAACTTCTTCAAAATCTATTCAAACGTTTTAAACTATTTGCCATTGTCTGCAGAGTTCAATTCTTCAATCTGAAGTTTTGTAAATAATCAATAAAACAAAATTATTCTGAAAAACAAAGCAATGTCTTATATAATTATCTTTTTTGTATCAACAGGTGTACATATATTGAGAAGTGGAGAGACTAAGATCAGATGGAGAGGCAGGTTATTTATTTTCACTAGGTTTTTCACTGTTTTTTCATTTTAGAGTCGTCACACTTTATACAAATGCTTATTTATCTTTGTTTCCAGAATCGCAGAGTAAGCACAGCGTTGCATGGCGGAGAATTGTGGGTTCTAATAAGTTCCATTGTGTACTTTTTTGTATTGTATGTTAAATTCAATTAAAAGATAATCGCATTTCGTTGTTTTGATTAAACGTAGTGTTACATGCTCTTTGGTTTTGATTTTTAACCACTGGAACGCTCGCCACGCGAAGCGTGGTGGGTTTCAAAAGCAAAAAGTAGCATATCTCAAATATCAAAGGTGCCGCCATTGCGGAATGACTCACCCCGGCGCGTACGGAGTGTTCAAAAAATTGCGGAGAGTGACATATACTGTCTACAAGAGAACAAAAAATACGTATGGAAAGGTAATTTAATATAGAAGGAACTTATAACAGTTAATTAGATAAGGATTAATAATTAAATGAATGAAGCGCGAAAATGTTCGGAAGGTCGCGGAAGACCCGATTTTTTTTTAAAATTTTTTGCACCAAAACTATTTTATAAAACTTTAAATAACCATATATATTATTATAGCCCTATTCTTGAAGATTATTTTGATATATAATAGTTTTGGGTAATATTATTAATGAAAAAAGAAAAAAATAATAAAAACGATTAATTACGTAATTATATACGCGAGATGCGCACGCGCGACCTCAAATTTAAAAAAAATGCAAAAAATAAATTATTGTGTCTAAAATTAAATAAAAAATACGTATGGAAAGCTAATTTAATAAGGAATGAACTTATAATAGTTAATTAGATAAGGATTCATAATTGAATGAATAATGACGAGAATAGTAACTAAAGTGCTTAAAATTTCAAAAATACTCACTTTTTGAAAAAAACGTTTAGTGTGGCATATAACACTATAAACTATCATAAACCATACATAATAATGTAGCCCAATTCTTCTAGTTTATTTTGATATAGAACACTCTACGAAAATACTAATACAGACTAAGTAAGTACGCAATAAATCTCATCGGTCATGGAGTAAGAAACGTATGGATACGGCCAAGTAAGTTAAACCGCAGACTATGACAAATTTATTTCAATCTAAGACTAAAAATAAATTGGACATGACCTGTCAACTTATGAAAGAGACTATTGACAAAGGAATAAAGCCATAGAGAAAATATTTTATTTTTCGCGATTTTTTTATCACACCGCGCGGTTTTACGCAAAGGGAACTGGGTACCATAGTACCCAGGTCGGGCGAGAAGATCGAGATTTTGGGGACTATAGTCCCCACGGACGTTCCAGTGGTTAATAACCTAAAATATTATCAGAATTAAAAAAGTAGATTAGGGCTGTAACTTTTATATCGATAATTTTCAGTATGTCGATATTAAGAAGTCGATAGTTTAGCACCACTATCATTACTGAGCATGTCATTTCACTACGAGTCGGCTGAGGCGCGTTCAGAGCCTTCGCGCGAAGTACAACTTTTCGCTCTAACCCCGTTCAATGCCTTCGAGCGTGACAACCGGGTGAAACAGCCGGCCCGTTCAAGACCTTTGAGTGTCGGCGCGTGTTACAACCGAACAACCATCGAATTTGATGGTTGTAAAACGCTCTGACGTTTATGACTGAAATACTCTTACGTGATTGGATGATATTGGCGGCCATATTCTATAATGTCATTTACTAGAAAGAGAGAGAAAAAAAATCATGTGAAAGAGGGAGATAAGAGATTTGGTTGCTGCAATCCGTTCAACGCCTTTGAGCGAGTTAAAAAACAACCGGACAACTACACCCAGAGGCGCTGAACGCGCCTCTGTTCTAAGGGCTGATTCCTATCTGTAACAGAGGCGCGTTCAGCGCCTCTGGGTGTAGTTTTCCGGTTGTTTTTTAACTCGCTCAAAGGCGTTGAACCATGGAATTATTACTCAAACAGGAATGAGCTCTTGCTTAAAAGTGTGCCGAGCGAGAGATAAATAACTGTACCGTTTGTCTCTTTCGTAAATTTGTGACCACAAATTCTACAAAATAGGGTTTTTTTCTTAAAAAAAATAACATTCAACCTGAAAGATGCTTTTGAAAATCATAATATGCTTAATAATCACGATTGTTAAGGAAGAGATCGCTTTTAGCGACAAGGTCGCCCTTTGTACAATTAGTGTTATGTGTAGTATTTATACGTTGACTTTAAGCTGGTTGATGTTGTACAAAAAAGAAATATTATATTCTATTCTATTATTTCAAAATGGGTTGCGCAAAAGAATTTTATATCTGCTTTTCAATACAATATAGGTTTTATTAATATAATAATTATTTAAAAAATAATGAATGTCAATGATTGTCTTTCAATAGATGGGTCTTTCCAATCGGTATATTATGTTGAACCCACCGCCACATAACAGATAATCAAATATGTCAACTTGTCAAAAATAAGTCAACACTAAAATCTCTCTGTGATATTTAAATACATACCTAGTAAAAGAATGAGTAATATTTTAAGAATAAAAGAATTAAAAACACATCAGTGTGAGTCGAATTGTTTCAACAATATTTAAAACTTTTGTGGTTTCGCCAATACTTATCTTGTACAGAATTTTAATGCCAATTCTTTTTTCTAATAACTTAACATCGCATCGTGTAAGCTAAACAATAAATAACTAATATAAATTACTTTTATTAAAAAATGTTAAAAATTGCGATAATATTTCGGTTAGGTAGATAACATGTGGTCACCCTACTACAATGACAACGAAAATTACTGACATTGACAAAGAATCGTTGTTGCAATATAACATTTTTTGAATACTACCACTAGAATATTTCCTGGACCTAAAATCATAGTGTTATAATTATTAATAGTAAACTAACATGATAATTTAATTTATTTTATGTTATAATTATTACAAAAAAAAAACAATTTAGGTATTTTGGGCGTTAAAAGTAATTAAAATCAACAATGATAGAAAATCTTCATCTACCAATAGTTGTTTCATAACTACTAAATTATAAAATATACAACAGTAGCAACACTGTGGGAAAGGGATAAAAGGTACAGTTATAGCTATCTCTCTCGGCACTCTTTTGCACTTTCAAGTGTTTAGTCTTTATTCACATAGAAATAAAGTCCAAATTTGAACAACAATATTTAAAAGAGCTCATTCCTGTTTGAGTAATAATTCCATGCGTTAAACGGATTGTAGCAACCAAATCTTTTATCTCCCTCTTTCACATGATTTTTTATTTCTCTCTCATTCTAGTAGATGACATTATAGAATATGGCCGCCAATATCATCCAATCACGTAAGAGTATTTCAGTCATAAACGTCAGAGCGTTTTACAACCATCAAATTCGATGGCTGTTCGGTTGTAACTCGCGCCGACACTCAAAGGTCTTGAACGGGCCGGTTGTTTCACCCGGTCCGGTTATCACGCTCGAAGGCATTGAACGGGGTTAGAGCGAAAAGTTGTACACTTCGCGCGAAGGCTCTGAACGCACCTACGTAAAATATAATTTGTGCTGTGTACGTTTTCAATAGAATTTGTGCACAAAATGTTTTTGTAACCGTGCGTTTGCACTGATGAAACATCTACAAAAAAACATGTTTCTGTCAATGTTTATGAATGCGTTTCCATTGTCAAACGACATGTTTTAGCGCAACAAGCTTCAAGTTTTACAGACGAAACATGTTGTGAAAAAAAATTATATGAACATGTTTCACATTACCGTGCGTTTGCACTGACAAAACATCTACAAAAAAAAACATGTTTCTATCAATGTTTATGAACACGTTTTCATTGCCAAACGACATGTTTTAGCGCAACAAGTTTGTTTACCATTTTACAGACGAAACATGTGAAAAAATATTGTATGAACATGTTTCTTATTTGAAAAGTCAATTGGTTTTTTTGTTTGAAAGATTTGTTTCGAAACATTTACATTTATGATTTTTTATTTTTTAAATGACTGTATAGAAAATGACTTAGGTATTTAATAGCTTTTCAAATATGTCTTATTAGTTAATGGTATGTTAGTACCTACTTCGATGATCACATTTATTTCAAAGTTCACACCTTTAAAGTTTTTTATTAACCTAGTTGATTTATTAATTGGGAACTAGGTACCTACTTAGACCATCATTTATCTAGTAGGACCTACAGTTGAGTGATGGATTCCAGTGACGAAAAAGAAATATGCGATAGCGTCCCGACGTTTTTGTCTATTTTTATATTCCAATGATTTGGCATACCATAAACATGGCATTCCATGCCAAACTATGAACATTAATGTATCTGATTTTGTCCATTACATAATTTCAAATGTTATCCGACACAGCTCGAAAACACCCCAACATGTTGCAAAACATGTATTAAGACTTTCACAGCCGACAGTGCGAACGCAATCGTTGACAAATCCATAAAAAACATTGACAGACAACAAGTTTTGAGACAGTCCGAACGCAATCTGCAACAAATCTACCGTAAAATGGGGTGAATAGAAAATGCGGGGTGAATAGAAAAAAAAACAAGGAAAGTTTTTTCAAGAACAATTACTCGTTGACGGATATAGGAAAACTACTAAATTATTATATTTTTAATATGGTAACATTTTTGTTATATGGTAGCAACGCCGATTTGAAATGAAGTATGTCAAAAGTGGTTTTAGTAACGTTTTTCAAAGCACCAGTTGAGCTGTGTGATTTTGAGGTCTACAAACTTTGGGTTTTAACGAAAACTACGTTTCTTACGGTGTTGAAAACACTTTTAATCGATCTGTGGTTCCTGTGGGATAAATTTTGTGCAAAAGTAAGTACCATTTTTATAATAGTTTTTTATTATAAACGTAAATAATGAATTGTGCCAATTTTGGTTTGTATTTGAGGTTAATAGACACGGGGAAGAAGCGAATAGACACGTAGTATGGGGTCAATAGATACGGCATACGGGGCTAATAGAAACGGGAAGGGGTAAATAGAAACGAGAAAGGGGTCACTGGAAAAAATCCATTTAGGGGTGCCACGCATGTTTAGTTCTAGTATATTTAAATTTAACTTTCATACATTCACATCCCGAATCTAATTCGAAGCAAAGTAAGCACTTACATTGCTTAGGCGTCGAGCAAATTGTCTCAGTATGTTTCAACGTAAATATTTTTTTCTTTACCTAGAGTAATATCAGACGAGTGAGTGTAGTGTGCCTACTTAGTGCACCAGGGATCGTGGATTTGATCTTCGCCCAGGACAATCCTTTATGTGATGAACATTTCTGTTTGTTCTGTCTGGGTGTTTATATTTATCTATATATAAAAAATCTCACGTCATAGGGTTTGTCCGAGATAAGCTCCAAAACAACTTAATCAATTTTCGTGTTTGGCTAAATGTCCAATTTAAAAGATAGGATTACCTTTTACCTCGATTATTGATTTTAATATTTATTATTGAGTTAAACTTTATTATGACAAGACGAGGATCGCGGGCACAGCTAGTTTATCTATATTAAAAATAACTTCGTTGGTACCGAAATCTCTAACAAAAGTGCTTAAGCTACGTATCACGGAATCAGATCAATGTTTGTGATGTTGTCTAATATTTCACTATATTTAACAAGCTTTTATTGAACTTGTTAATTTGAAGTTTATGTTATAAATCATTCATATAAGTACCTGTTTGTTCAAACAATCTGGTTTTGTTCCAGGTACATCATCAACATGCCAAGAATCTATAAAGAAAATTTGCCAACCATATACAATTTTTCTATTCACCTCGTATACCGTATTTAATCACCCCGGGTTCGAGGCGAATAGAAAATGCGTATATTTTTGAAGTTTTTGCTAAAATAAGAAGGGAAACTTAGTTAAGTTTGCTTTTGACAGACTAAATAGACCTAGACTCATATAGTTATTATTATTCCCTAGCCGTTAGTAAATAAAAACATAGTTTAAATCTTTTCTAAAGTTCAGAATTGTGTCTATTCACCCCATTTTACGGTACCTGATTTACACTCGCGTCTCGAGGCTCGGCTCGCGGCTCGGCTCGTGTCTCGCGATAGAGCGCGTGAGCTCGCTCGTTGAGGTGTTTACACTCTCGCAATGCGTTCAGTTGCTTTCGAGCTTTCAGCAATGGAGGACGTCGAAGTATTAGCGGCATCAACGCTGTGCTTAGCCAGCATATACCCTATAATAACTACGAAAATAATTTGACTAAATATGATTTTTTATTCTTAGGGTTCCAAATTATAGGCCCCTTTTGAGAAAGTTCAATGACGTGTAAAGTTTCGTTTAGTCAGTTTTTAAAAAATAAAAGAAAGTTGAATAAATCAATAAAGAAAAATTTTATCTCGGGGAGGGATCGAACCCGCGTCTTCAACATACCGTGTTGACGCCTTGACCACTCGGCCACCGAGGTCTTACCAGTCCCGACGAAAATTCAACTCTATTGATATCTTTTGTACTCTGTTAACCAAAGTAATCTTTATTCACTCTTAATAACTACGTATCAACAGCCCACTTTGAAATATTTACTTCGCGTACGCGCGAGCGCGTGTTTACACTCGCGCGCGAGCTTCATATAAAATTTATAATTTTGCTTTATTTCTTTTCCAATTTTTTAAAAATATTTAAATATTTCAAAGTTGGCTGTTGATACGTAGTTATTAAGAGTGAATAAAGATTACTTTGGTTAACAAAGTACAAAAGATATCAATACAGTTGAATTTTAGTCGGGGCTGGTAAGACCTCGGTGGCCGAGTGGTCAAGGCGTCAACACAGTACGTTGTAGACGCGGGTTCGATCCCTTCCCAAGATTAATTTTTTCTTTATTGATTTATTCAACTTTTTATTTTTTAAAAATTGACTACAGACGAAACTTTACACGTCATTGAACTTTCTCAAAAGGGACCTATAATTTGGAACCCTATATGCTGGCTAAGCACAGCGTTGATGCCGCTAATACTTCGACGTCCTCCATTGCTGAAAGCTCGAAAGCAACTGAACGCATTGCGAGAGTGTAAACACCTTGACGAGCTCACGCGCTCTATCGCGAGACAGGAGCCGAACCGCGAGCCGAGCCTCGAGACGCGAGTGAAAATCAGGTATGAATGGGGTATAGGATTTGTTCCGAATCCAACACGATTTTCGGCAGTGCGAACGCAAAAGCTCACACAACAAGTTTTGAGATTTGCAGTGTTGCCATATATACAGATTTCTCCGTATTTATACAGATTTTCGATGTGTAATACAGATTAGCACTGGATACAGATTTTTATACAGAATTTACTAACTATACACAATCCGACCGAAGGAAAGTCCGATCGCAGACTGCGGTTGCCGTCGGACTCCTACATGCTTACCGTGTGTGGCCTATATAAAAAAGAATAAAGCAAAATGATATGACTAGGTACAGTGTTACACACAATTATTAGTTAGTTTGTTTTTGTTTCAATTCGCCTTGTTTTCAATTTTACTACGTACAGTACATACCTACATACTTAAACAAAACATCAATTTTATTAATTTGTTTATATTTTTATTTAATGTACGATAGTCAAACTAGTCTTCATAGCATGACCACCAAAACACGATATGATATACCGGTTTATCGCAGTGAAATGTCAAAACATAATACATTTTTATAGTAGGTATTTTGACAGTTCACCGCGATAAACCGCTATACCATAATTATCGTGTTTTAGTGTTCGTGCTACGGCTAATCACGTTAGTTCATAGCGCTTGTTTTTCAAAAGTAGCAATGATGATAATTTTCTATTTTGTTTTTGGGATTAATATTCAATTTTGGTTAACTTGATTATGCAGATTTTAAGTTAAAATAGCATACAGATTTCATACAGATTTCATACAGTTTTTACTACAGATAAAAGGTTCAAGGCATCTGGCAACACTGGAGATTTGTATCATGCAACAAGTTGTAAACATTGCATGTTTTATGTTTCTCAGTGCAAACGTACGGTAACAAAAACCATTGCCATCAATAAATTAACTTACTTGTGCACATAGAGCTTTGTAAATATGTTTATCAATATTATCGTGTTTATTAGCTTCTTAGTGCTGATTTTAATTGTTAGGATTCTTTTTTTAATTTCTAAAATATTTGCTATGGACATAGAGTTAAAATGTGAAGATACATCACTACGAACAATATTTTGTATTGGGTCGGGAGGACATACTACAGAACTATTGAGGATTGTGGAGAACTTGAGTTTCAAAAAATATCAACCCCGGCTATACATTTTGGCTAGCAATGACGTTTGTAGTGAAGTCAAAATTCATCATGGAGAAAATGGTTCTAAATGTTATACAGTTTGTCGAATACCACGAAGCAGAAATGTCAAGCAAAATTATTTATCTTCAGCTTTGACTACAGTTTATTCAATTTTGCATACTGTTCCAGTTGTTTTTAATTTTAAACCAAACATAATATTTTGTAATGGTCCAGGGACATGTATTCCTGTATGTATTGTTGCATTCCTTATGAGATGTTTGTTTTTGATAGATTGTAGAATAGTCTTTATTGAAAGTATATGTAGAGTAAGAACTTTATCATTGACAGGTAAAATATTGAAATACTTTGCAGACATAATTGTTGTTCAATGGCCACAGTTGAGAGATGTTTGTTTTAGAGCTAAATATTTTGGTAGGCTTAATTGAAAAATAATATGAACATTACTTATCTATAAAATATGTATATGATGCTTCCAAACTAACATTTAGGGATTTGTACAAGTTCTCGAAATATTCTGTTATCTCCCCAGCCTATAGGAGACGTCAAGATGGAAGGGCCTCTATTTTGCTAACCTTAACATCATTTTCGTGTTTTGATAGAACTTCAAACAGTGCTTACCCGTGGTACTACTCATGTGTCCGGTAGTACTATGTATGGATGATTAATTTTGGCAGTGGTACTACTTATTATTTTTGACAATAAAAGAACACCATGTGGGCTACTATCAATTTTTAATATTTTTATTATTTTGAAGGAACCTTTTAATAAAACTATTGAAAAACGGACTTCACAAAAAGGTCCTTTCGATTGTATGTTTTTTTTTTACGTTTGCTACCTCATAACTGTCATTTATTAACCGATGTGGAAAATACCAAAGTCGGAATCTGGTGATGGAATTCCAGGAAAATCAAGGGAAATCCTTATTTATGTTTGTAACCCATAACTCTGTTTTTTATATTGACCGATTTTGATTATTTGTTTGAGATAAGACCAATCGGGATGTATACCTATTTCGCGATTTATCCCATTGTCACCAAAGTCATTAACGGTTGATGAGATCCCAGGGAACCCTTAAATTTTATCAGCATGTCCAACGTGTTTCATGTTTTTTCAAAGTTGTTCTGGTAGTCGATGATCATGAGTTAAAATTTTGCACCGACTTCAAAATAAAAATTGAGATGTTGGTATTCTTACATTATTTTTGTATGTTTTTGAAGTTTTTATCTTTTGTTAAATATTAGGTCCTTACATATGAAATTGGCGTTTTGTATGGGAGGAACATAAAGTCGATTTTTATAATATAATATATTTATTCACTCAAAGTATGTACCATTGCTATATGCACTTTTGCCATCTCATAGGTAGTTCATCGATCCCTTTACTAAAAAAACCATTCGGACGGGAATCAATAAATTCTTTGAAGGCGGTTTGGACTGCCCCTTCGGAGTTGAATTTTTTTCAAGAAGTTATCCAAATTTCGAAAAAAAATGGTAATCTGTTGGAGCAAGGTCCGGAGAGTACGGTGGATGTCTTAGACATTCCAATTGAAGCTCCTCTAATTTGGTGCAGTGTGTGGTCTAGCGTTATCATGAAGCAGCAGTGGTCTAGAGCGATTGACCAGCTTCAGTTGTTTATCAGCTAGCTTTTCCATCATGGTTTGCAGTTGCTAAAAATAGAGCATCTGCCATAATCGTCTGGCCAGATTTAAGAAATCTGTAGTGAACGACACCAGCACTAGTCCACCAAACGTTCACAAGTAACTTTTTTGGAGTCAACTTTTGCTTGGGGCATTGTTTGGCTGGTTCGGCAGGGTTCAGCCATTGTGATGAGCGCTTCCGATTATCATACAGGACCCACTTTTCATCACAAGTAGTGCCGGTTGAGTAATGCAACGCAGCAGTTAACGCACGTTTGTTGATTTGCTTCACTCAATTCGTGAGGTACCCACCTTTCAAGCTTTTTCACCTTCCCAATTTGCTTCAAGTGGATTAAAACAGTTTTATCACTAACACCGCAGCCTGCAGCTAACTCGGACGTGGTTTGCGATGTATCCGCTTCCACAATAGCCTTCAATTCTTCATTATCAACTTTGGTCTCCGGCCGTCCACGGGGCTTGTTCTGCAGATCGAAATTTCCAGAACGAAAACGTTGGAACCAAAATCGCACTGTGTTTTCTTTTGCGGCACCGTTGTCATACACTTAATTAATCCTTCGAGCCGTTTCTGCAGCACTGGTGCCACGGTGGAACTCGTACTCGTAAATAACGCGATATTTCAAGTTTCCATTTTGTAAACTGAGTGACGCAAAGAAAAAAAACAATTGAGGAAAAAACAAGTGAATTACAATTTTCGAAACAAATACATGAGTATAATTTTGAATTTGGAATTCCTAACCATAGAGGGGATATTTGAGATCAAAGTGGCCAGTACGGCAAAACGCCAATTTCATATGTAAGGACCTAATATTTTTATATTTTAATTGACGACACCGTTAGCGCAGAGGTCGAGTGATCGCCTACTGCACAACGGGTCGCGGGTTCGATTCCCGTACGGGACAAATATTTTGTATGGCGTACAGAAATTTGTTCTAGTCTGGGCGTATGTGCATGTGATATTCTATGTTTGTAACTGCACCCATGACTAGAGATGAGAGTAACGACTGTTTCCAAATAACGAATAACAGTGCTGTGTTATTTCCATATAGCTGTTATTGTAAATTGCTGTTCGTTATCCTGTTATACTGCTGTTTTGCACAATGAACAACAGCGTATTCACACTGTTACCAACATCGAAATAGTTCCAAATAGGAGCGATCGGGGCTCTTATTCTCGGAATTTTTAATATTTAAAAATACTTAACACCAAATAACGAATAACAGTGCTGTGTTATTTCCATATAGCTGTTATTGTAAATTGCTGTTCGTTATCCTGTTATACTGCTGTTTTGCACAATGAACAACAGCGTATTCACACTGTTACCAACATCGAAATAGTTCCAAATAGGAGCGATCGGGGCTCTTATTCTCGGAATTTTTAATATTTAAAAATACTTAACACTAACTATAAAACAATTATTATTTACACTTACGCTAACTTTTAATTACGCACTTACACACTGAAATAATTAAATCGTAACAAAAAATAATCACAATTTCTCTAATTGGATCTGTTGCTGAACTGAACAGAACAGAATTGAACGAACAATAAAATTTTAAACAGCAATCTCATTCAAAACAGCAGTATAACGAATAATTATTATTCACCTGTTATTTCAAATCGTCGCGATCATCAAACATTTTAAAGTGAACTTTACGTCAATGTGAGAAAGCACAAAATATAGTGGTTTGCGATTATCGTGTCGTGCGTGCAGTTTATATTGCTATCTCCCGTACACATATATTGCGCTCTCGCTCTTTGCTTCACTCTCGCGTTACGTTATCGGCAACAGCGCGGTGGGTGGAACGTCAGTCATTGCGCTACAACGCTACAACATCAACAGCAGTTTATAATGATAGCAGGATAATCCGTTGCTCAATAATATGTTATTCGTTACGTTCATATAATGCATTATACAGGGTGTCTCAGAAACAATGGATAAACCTTTAACTGTTGATAGGTTTCGTCGAGACCTCTCTAATCTCAAATTTTGACTTTAGTAAAAATATCTCGGTTTTCAAGATATTTGATAGTTTATGATTTTTTTTAAAAATGCCACTTTTGGTTGGTTTTTAATGTGCCATTTTTACAAATACGGACTTTTTCTGATTCAGGTTTTTTTAGCTTCTAACGGAATAGTTCAGCTATCAATAACAGTGGTTAAAATTGAGCTAGCTAATCAAGAAGTGCTTGGAAAAAACAATGTTCCAAAAAAAATTAAACAAGAAATTATTTTTCTTCGTGTTTGGTCTGCTACCATGTAAAAAAAATGTATGACGCTCATCCTGCCCATTATCTTAAAAAAATGCTTAGTTATTCTAGTTTCAAAAAAGGTATGATAAACTTATGCTTAATGTATCTCTGAACTTTTATTACTGCTTGAATAGCAAATGGTATGAAAATTTTAAAAAGATTGTTTGTCGGATTAATTATTTTTCGGATTAATTTTATTCGGTTAATTTAGTTTTCCAGTATTAAGTTTATGCTTTCTTGACTTTCTGACTGGTTGAATAGCAAATAAAATGAAAATTTGAAAAAAAAAAGGTTTTTTTTCCACTATTAAGCACTTAAAGCTTATTTGTAAACGTTCGTTTGCGAGTCACAGAGTTGAGAAACGTGTTTTTTTTTGTGGCCCCTGCCTGCCACATGTCTCATCCACTATGCGCAATCAAAAAGGAGCCTTATCATTAACAGGACATGAGTCATAAGCATTTGCAACCTTACCTGCTATCGAATTTCCTGGAAGGACTTTTTTTACCTGCGTCTGATCATTGGGTTCTTTGTTACGATTGTTAGTGTCCTTCTGAACTCCGGTTGTGACCCACGCGTGTTTTCTGTATTCGAGAGATTCGATAGAGCTTCGATGATTTTAAACGACATTTTGCTGTGATTTTGGACTTGACTAGCTTTGCGATTCGGATATTGTTTGTGCTGTGAAACCTATTGACAACTGGTGATCATATGGACTTGGCTAGCTTTACGATTTGGATATTGTTTGTACTGTGAAACCTAACTGACAACCAATACATAACACTGAACATGCCTAGACATCAGTACACGTCGCGCGAATATGCAAACATGCATTTCGTTTATGGCGAATGTCGAGGAAATGCTAACGCTGCTGCTCGTCTGTACGCAGAGAGGTAAGATTATTTATTTTCTCTTTAATTCAATCAATCTTATTTTTTTTTTAATCACACACATTTATTGCAACTTTAGTTAAACGTATCAGGATGGGTCTTACATTATGTTATCCTTTTAAAAATAGTCACACGCCGTGTTTAATTAGATTTTAAAATTAAATGAATTAGTAAATTTAATAACGTCATTTTTTGTATTAGGTACCCCAACGCACGTCACCCGGACTATCGAGTTTTTGCTCGGGTACATAATTCGTACTGCGAAGGGAGGCTTCCAGGAAGAGGCATTGGTGGTGCAGGGCCAGGAAGACCAGAAAGAAACGACGATGAAGAAGTAGTAGTCCTCGACGAAATAGAAGAAGATTCAACACGTTCTGTGCGTGGAATTGCACGTCGAACCGGCATTAATAGAAGCAAAGTGCATCGCATATTGAAAAAATACCTTTTGCACCCTTTCCATATTCAAAGGGTCCAAACTCTACAGCCTGCTGACTATCCGCGCAGGATTGCATTCTGCAGAATCATGTTAAATAAAATAAGGGAGGACCCGCAATTTTTCAATAAAATTTTATGGACGGATGAATCCTCATGCCGGAGAGATGGATATTTCAACATCCACAATCTACATAGCTGGCAAGTTGAAAACCCACATTTGATGAGGGAAGATCGGTCCCAAGTTCAATTTAAAGTTAACTTGTGGACTGGGATTATTGACGGACAGGTGATCGGGCCATATGAACTTCCAGCTACACTGAATAGTGAAAGGACATGTCCACTTTTTGTATGGAACGTGGAATTTTATTCTGAACCTTTTTTAACCAGTTTAAAAATTTATGACGGAAATAGAACTTTATGAGAAGGATGTTTATCCATGAATATTAAAAATATTAAGGCCTGCATTTAGGAGAAAAAAATTAAAAATGTTTTTTTTATTGTTTCTTTAGCAGGGCCACATTTAGTTTTTTTTTACTGGCAATTAAAAGGATGTCATTGTCAATATGTCAATGTCACTGTAGCTGTCGTTTTGACTTTTGTTTATTGTTTGTGTGTATGTGTGTAACCTTCCTTCCTTTCACAAAATAGTATCTTTTATTTTCTACAGCTATGCTCAGGTTCTTGATTTTACATGTGATTTAAATATTGGCTTGCTAAGTGGACTAAGTTTTCTCGTAATTTGAACGTACGAAGTAACCAGACCCAAGAATTGAACAACAAAATGTTATACTTCCAGGTTACAGTCGCACTCCTGATACAACTTCTAATTTTTTTTGTACCAGAGTGCTATAATTTGGAATGTCGAATGGTACCATTATATTTAAGAAAGAAGATCGTCGGGGATTGTAAAATATTCGTAAAGTAATGCCAGAGTCTGTGAAAATCACATGAGTCAATATGATTTTGCATTTTTACGGTAATATAACTTCACTGTATTGTTTACACCAAATAATTCATGCTTGACTTACTAACAATAAAATCAAAGAACAGAAACTAATTGAATTTGAAAATATAGAAAATTCCACTGATATAGTATGTAAATACTGGACAGGTTTAACAGTCACACAATTTGTTTTATTGTTCTCTTGCTTAACTCAATTAGGTGAGGTTTTTTCAAAGCCTAAAAAGGCCTTAGGTTTATATTAAGTCAGACTATGGGCTAAGGAATCCCTTTGCAGAATTGCTTCTCGGGTATACATTTCAAAAACTCATGTTTACTTATATAAAAAAGTGTTATGGCTTCAAAAATCAATATGCACCTTTACATTTAGGTATAGCCCATATAAGCAGGGAAAACCTGTCCAGTAGAAATCTAACTATACGTTATACTCTTTGGGTCTGATTCAAACAATTCCATTGTTTTATTAGAGGTTACTAAAATTGTACTTACAAAAGTCCTCTAATTACCTATTTCAAAAGAAATCTTATAACTTACACTGCTAGCTGCAGTAAGCGACCAACCAACCTGGTGCTCAATCTATTTTAAATAGGGCATTAGAAGCCATCTTTGTACATATTGATGCTTAAATTCCACACTTGAATGTTCCCCAGAATGAAAATATTCAATTTAATTTTAATCAGTCTTGGAACATATTAAATTAAGCAAGCTAAGTCATATTTTGGAGAACATATTTAAGAAAATGATCTATCACATGAGACTGCTGATAAGAGGAAAAATCAAATGAAATCCATGAATTTAGGATGGGCTCCGTACCAAACTCATATACTGGCTTAATTTTGAAATGACGTACTAATGAGGGAAGATGTTGAATTTGAATAAATAAAAATAACATAATTTCTGGGTTTTATTTCATACCTGCAACCAGTTTCTATATTACAACTCTTCACATAGTTTCCACCATTATAATTATTCAACACTTCATATTACATATTTAGTACCCATGATAAAATCGAGGGTATGTAGTCATATAGAAGTAAATATTTACACTTTGAATTAGCATTATAGTTATCTTAGAGAATTTTGCACTTAGTTCATTATAATGACTTCATTAATTAGCATTTGTTTTGTAAAAAATCTTTTGTTATTGAAATAGTAAAACTGTAGCATTCTTAAGAACAGACCAGTATATTTTATTTATGTTGATATTTCATTACTGTGAGGTAGGTGCTTATCCTAAGAGTAGGCAGAGTAAAACAGGTATCACACACTAGACACTACAGCCAGGGGCTCATCCTAACAAATGCTGCACAAACACACTGCTACAAACTAAAGTATAGAAGTCATCTGCCACCAACCAATGCATTTATTGTGCTCGATTTCATTTTAATAGCATGGACCTATTGATTACATGTATCATTTTTTTGGTCAGAGTCAGAGATGCTTGTTTGTTAACAGCAGTGACCTGCAATGCTGCTAATTTGCAATCCAATTCAATATGTGGTCACCTGGGGGTTTATTGTCGAAGGAAAAATCTATAACGTCTGCGCTGCCTTTAATTTAACAGTCATTGCGGCAACAACACAAGATTGTGCACTTCTTAATAAAAAGTATTGTGATTGCTTAGATTATAAGCAATCACGATCATTGAAATCACAAAATTAAACGAGGCTTTTTTTGACGCTGTCACTTCTGCAAGAGAAGGCAAAGGGAGCTAAGTTCATACAGCTATGTTTTTCGTAAATCTTGATAAAACATTAAAAATGTAATTTATGTGAATTTTAGTCAGAAAGTCACTCACTATCACATCGTTTGTGCGCTTTTGTTACTTATTTATTCGTTTGTGACACGTTTCAGTAACTTGTCATTGGTTTCCATACAAAAATCGCTTTGTTTTACATACTATGAAAGTCAATCATAAAATTGCTGTTTTTTTGAATTTGCAGGCCTAAAAAAACCTAAATTTTATTCTAAACCCTAGATTTTTAAGTACTCTTTACAATAATACCTGAAACATGTTGGTTAATAAATAATTATATTCTTAGCCCAAAAGTGGACATGTCCTTTACCTTAATTTTTTACAAAATGATTTACCCGGCATGCTAGAAGATGTCAATTTAGAAGTGAGGCGGAGAATGTGGCTTCAAAATGATGGGTGCCGAGCTCACTACGCAATAGTAGTAAGAAATTATTTAAATCAACACTACCCACAAAGGTGGATAGGCCGGCTCGGCCCTATTTTATGGCCGCCCAGATCGCCGGATCTAAATCCCTTGGATTTTTTTTATTGGGGATGTCTGAAAGACCTTGTCTACACGAGGCCAGTATCCTCAATAACAGAGTTGCGTACTCTCATACAAAATGCAGCTGCACACATAAAAACGTCTGGTTACGCGCGCCGCATCAAACTTTCTTTTATAAAAAGATGTAGGGCGTGTATCAGAGCGCAAGGACGCCAATTCGAACATTTATTGTAAATTTAATAAAAAATTAAAATTTCATGTTGTTTTATTTCAAATTCTTTATTCAAACTAAGAATTAATAACTATTCCGAAAAAAATCTTTTTAAAATTTCATACCATTTGCTATTCAAGCAGTAATAAAATTTAAGAGATACATTAAGCATAGGTTATCATACCTTTTTTGAAACTAGAATAACTAAGCATTTTTTTAAGATAATGGGCACGATGAGCGTCATACATTTTTTTTACATGGTAGCTGACCAAACACGAAGAAAAATAATTTCTTGTTTAATTTTTTTTGGAACATTGTTTTTTCCAAGCACTTCGTGATTAGCTAGCTCAATTTTAACCACTGTTATTGATAGCTGAACTATTCCGTTAGAAGCTAAAAAAACCTGAATCAGAAAAGTCCGTATTTGTAAAAATGGCACATTAAAAACCAACCAAAAGTGGCATTTTTAAAAAAAATCATAAACTATCAAATATCTTGAAAACCGAGATATTTTTACTAAAGTCAAAATTTGAGATTAGAGAGGTCTCGACGAAACCTATCAACAGTTAAAGGTTTATCCATTGTTTCTGAGACACCCTGTATTATCTGCTATCGTAATAATGACCATCTCTACCCATGACACAGGAGAAAATCCTAAGTAGGGTGGGGTGACTTTTTTTTTTTTTTATATATATTTTTTTGATCCTGCTCAGCATGGCGATCTGTACATATCTACATTTAGCCATTAATTATTCTGACTCTTGTCTGTACTTGTCATTAGAGCTAAGAGGAAAGGTCCATTGACCTCACTCATTATTTGGTGAAACGGTTTTTGAGAATGGGCATACTATTCCTCCTCAGTCTTGTGTGTTGTATACTTCCAGATGCTGATAATTTAGCTGCTAGAGCATTCACATGTGTTGAGAGTTTCTTCTGATAGTTTTGACTTCGTGAGGATATTTCCTGTTTAACCGTGAAGTTTTAAGTCCTGTAGAATGTATTTATTACTGATGCAATTGGGAATGCTGAACATGGTGCGCATGGTTTTTGTCGGAAATCTTTCCAGGATTTCTACATTACTATTGCTTGCTGTGCCCCAGAGTTCAATTCCGTAAGTCCAGACTGGTTTTAATATGGTTTTGTACACTGCTATTTTACTTTCATTTGATAGATGCGAGTTTTTGCCTATCAACCAGTACATACCCCGAAGAACTGTTTACGTTTACTCCAAATGTGTTTCTGCCATGTTAGTCGTCTATCCAAATGCATTCCTAGGTATTTTGCCGTGTCAGCATGTGGAACTTGTTCCCCATTTAGCGTGATAGGTGGACAATCTCCCCTTCTTAACGCAAATATGACGTGGACAGATTTCTTTTCATTTGCTTTGATTCGCCACGTCATAAGCCACTTCTCTATTTCCACCAGCTGTCTTGTATATTCGCAGATGCTATTTCAGATTTGACATTTGCTGACAGTATTGCCGTGTCATCTGCGTAAGTGGCTATGAAAGTATTTGGTTTTGTCGGAATATCGGCTGTGAAGATAAGATACAGCACCGGCCCCAGAACGCTGCCCTGAGGAACACCGGATCGGATTTCATACAGGTCAGACACATCATTGTTGAGCTTAACTTCATAACATCTTCTGTCCAGGTAACTTTGAATAAGAGGGTAAAAGGAATGTGGAAGATATTTTTTAAGCTTGTATAAGAGACCAGGATGCCAAACCCTATCAAAAGCCTGACTTATGTCTAAAAATACTGCCGAGCAGTACTCTTTATTTTCAAGTGCGCGGCTGATATTGTCTGCCAATCTATGAACTTGCTCCACTGTGCCGTGTTTCTGTCTGAAGCCAAATTGGTGCTCGGGGAGGATGCAATTAAGGTGGGTATGCATCCTGTTAAGGATGATTTTTTCGAACAATTTTTCAACTATAGGAAGTAGGCTGATAGGTCTGTAGGATAAAACTTCTTCCACTGGCTTACCGGGCTTGCAAATCATCACAACCTGAGCGAGCTTCCATTGGCATGGGTAATGGGAAAGTCTAAGGCATGCGTTAAATATAAGCACAAGGAGCATTATTGCTTTTTTTGGGAGATTTCCTAGCAGTGTGGAGTCTATTTGATCATAACCAGGAGCCTTTCTTTGTGGTACTGCTCTAATTTTTCGGATGATCTCTCTTGGGCTAACACTCTTTAAGGGTAGGCATAATTGGTTAGGTGACTGTAGGTATTTGTTTATTTCCTTATCTTTTTCAGATTCAGGGGAAGGCAACGGGGTAAAAACGCTTTGCAAATGTTCGACAAAAGCCACAGTTTTCTCCATGTCCGATCTAGCCCAGCTCCTGTCTTGTTTTCTTAACGGAGGAATGTGATTTTTTGGTCGCCTGAGATTTTTATTAGCACGCCATAACGAATAGTTTGTGTCTATGTATGGGGTAAGGTTTGCTAGGTGACTTTGGAGGACAAGATTTTTGTGCTCTCGGATCATATGTCTCAATTCGACTGGAGCTGAGTTCAGTATAGCTTTATCGGAGGAATATCTGGTTCTGTGCCATTCTCTTCTTAACTTGCGTCTCTCCCTAACCTTTTCTATAATACGTTTCGGATATTCCTTTTGCTTGCCTTTAATATTGTTATTTTCAGGAGTAGAAGCAATGGCTGCTAGATATACTACGCTATTAAACATTTCAACACCAGTCTCAATATCATCGCCTGTTTTCAGTTTGATTTTTAAATTTATTTTATTAGATATGATTTCCCTAAACAGATCCCAGTCAGTCCTTTTATTGTAAATTCCTTTGGGCGGTTCCAGTGGTGCAGCATGTCTGAACAGATTTAATATAACTGGCGAATGATCAGACGACAGGTCCTCGCATTTCTCTACCATTATGCGGTTACGGGCAATATTTTTAGTTATGTAAAAGTCCAGCAGATCAGGTATTTTGTTACTGTCTGTGGGCCAATATGTTGGCTCTCCATGGGATAAACATGACAGGTTAAGGTCTAATAAGGCTCTATATAATTGTCTGCCTCTTGGAGAGATCAATCTTGACCTCCAGTATGTATGCTTGGAGTTCCAATCTCCTCCACAGACAAATACTAGGCCCAGTTGATTAAAAAACTGTTTAAATTCTTCCGATGAAATAGAATGATGTGGCGGGCAGTATATGGCCGAGATAGTTGTTTCTGCATTCTTATGTTGGATTTTAATACTTGTTGCTTGTATCTTTTCTGTTTTGTAGGTTTGGAGAGCATAATGTTTATGGTGGTGCCCCAAGTAGACTCCACCACGTCGGCGTTTCACCGAATAAGGAATTTTGGGTTGATTGCTGATGCCGCCACTACAATCAAAGAATTTCACTACTTACTTGGATCCGTTCGGTCTCCGTATGTAGCCGGTGGACTTCCTGAGCTAGCTCGAAGGAAGTCGCGGCTCCTGAAGTTCTGCTGTCTGACCGAACCGGATGGTACACTTGCCTATTAGGCCACCAATACCCGAACTCATTAACGAACACAAAGGCTTTGCGGAACCTCGCACCAACAATCACTTGGTGCGCCGCGCAATACTATTTGTTTGTTGCTTATATATTTTATTGAAACCCGCACCTCATAACCAATTCAATGTCATGACATTTCGACTCGACTGACATCTCACATGCGGCCGGCCGCCAAAAAGGGCTCTCACTGCACAGACCACAATGCAGTGTTGCCACTCGCTCTTCCTCGAGCGTGAACATCCCCCCGCTCCGGACAGTCCCGGACTGTCCGCCAAATCAGTCTAAGGGGAGGCGAGAAAGAGTAGCGACCGCGCGCTTCAAAACAGAATCCCCAACTAGGACCTCGGCAAACCTGGGCACACCATCAGACCCTAGAGTAAGTTGGACAATGCGTCCGCGACGCCAACGTAAGGGTGGCAGGTTTGGGTCCTTCACTAACACGAGGTCTCCAACCCTCGGTGGGTTTGTCTTATCTGACTACTTAACGCGCTGTTGCAAAATGTGTAAATATTCAAGGTGCCAGCGGCGCCAGAAGCTCTGGGTAAGCTGCTGGAGCAACTCAAACCGCGAAAGGCGTCCTGTACGCGTAGCACAAGGACCCCGAGATAAATATGTCTATCATTAACTGTCACTTTCTCGACACCAAACAATAGCTATCTCATTCGCTACTGTCAAAAGTGACATTTCGGTGTAGAGAAATAGGCCGAGAAAATACTCTCGCGATCCTCGTGCTACGCGTGCTGGATTGACATCTCTATAAGGATACTCGGGCAGGGCGTTAAGTGGTCTGCCTATCAAGAAATGGCCCGGCGTGAGGGCCTGCAAATCGTTCGCGTCGGTAGACAACGGACATAACGGACGCGAGTTGAGAACCGCCTCAATCTTATGAAACACCGTCGCGAGTTCCTCGAACGTGAGAATAGTCTCCCCAATAACGCGGCGAAGGTGAGTCTTGGCGGCCTTTACAACAGATTCAAAAATCCCTCCCCAGTGAGGGTAAGACGGCGGGGAGTATCGCCATGTTACCCCCCTACGGGAGAGTGTGGATCCGATCTCAATATTATTTTTATCTAAAAATTCACAAACTTCTCTTATATGTCTATCAGTGCCCTTGAAGTTCGTCCCACAATCGGACCGAATTAGAGAAGGCAGTCCCCGGCGGGAGACAAATCTGCCTAACGCTGCTAAGAAAGCGTCCATGGTGAGTGCACTCACCACCTCCAAATGAACGGCTTTAGTGGCCAAACAAACAAACACACACAAATAAGCCTTTTCAGTCTTAGCATTACGGAGTCGCGACGTTTTTATAGTGAACGGTCCCGCAAAATCAGTTCCAACTCCTAAGAAGGTCATCGATTCATTGACACGATCAGCAGGCAAATCACCCATTTGGGGCTGCATCGTCTCGGGGCGTAAACGATAGCAGGGCAGACATCGAAAGATAACAGATCGGATTATTCTTCGCGCTGACAAAATCCAAAACTCCCGTTGGAGGAGCGCGGTCAATGCATTACATCCGGCATGAGCATTCTTCACATGGCGATCAATGATCAACAATCGCACCAATGGTCCGTCCTTGGGGAGCAACAGGGGGTGACGTGATCTATAAGGCAAGTTAGCGTGCCTTAATCGGCCTCCTACACGCAACAATCCCTTATCATCCAGAAAGGGAGTCAAACGCACCAAGGGTCCCTTCAATTTGGACGTCCCGGTACGGAAAATCTTAAGTTCCGGTTCAAACGCTCTAGACTGGGTCATACGCACCCAATGCAAAAGAGCATCTTGGCGCTCCTGCGGTGAGAGGACCGGACACAAATCTTTGTCCTGAGGCCGGCGACAATTTCGAATAAATCTTCTTATCCAAGCGGTCACGCCGAGCAACTTGTCCAGAGAACTGTAGCGGTCTAATAAAAATTCCCGCTCTGGAGCCGCCATAGTCTCGACAGCGTGAACACGCAAGCCCGGATTTGCTACCTTTACCACAGCTGGTGTGGAAGGCCAAGACGGTTGTAACAACCATTCGGGACCCCACCACAGAGTGTGGTCAATAAGCTGAGGGGCTTCGCTGCCACGTGATGCACAGTCAGCAGGGTTTATTTCACCTGGCACGTGGCGCCAAATCAACGTGGCCTTCGAGGCCTGTATTTGGGATACCCGATTGGCCACAAATACTTCCAGGGAGTGGACGGAGTTCTTAATCCAACACAGGACAACCTGACTGTCGGACCAAGCAAAGAGCGACTCAAAGTCCACACTACGTCCCAGTGTGTCAACAACGTGGTTCATCAAACGAACCAGAAGAATAGCTCCAGACAATTCTAACTTCGGAATCGTTAATCGAGTCCGAAGTGGAGCAACCTTACTCTTAGCAATTAGCAAGTGGAGCTTAACAGCTCCTCTATCATCGACCGTCCGGATATATACGACGGCTGCGTATCCACTCTCAGACGCGTCACAAAAGCCATGAAGGCTGGCCGTAAACTGTCCCTTAGGCAGTATATGTCTAGGGATACTAACACGGTTAATGTCGGGGAGAGACGACATGAAGGACTCCCAATCTCGCAGCAAACGGCCCGAGAGGGGCTCATCCCACGACACTTCGGCTGACCAAAGTTCCTGTAGGAAGCACTTCATCCAAAACACTACGGGACTAATCCAGCCATTTGGGTCAAAGGTACGAGCTACTGTAGACAAAACCAACCGTTTCGTCCAGACCTTGGGGCTTGGCAGCTCCAATCGATAGGTGAACGTGTCCTGGACAGGTCTGTATTGCACTCCCAAAACAGACAGTAAATCTGGAGTGTTGGCATTCTCAAAAATATGAGGCTCCTGCTGGTGGTCGTCTGGCAAGTCACACAAAAGCTGAGGTGAGTTGGACATCCACTTCCTCAGTTCATAACCACCAGCCCCGAGAAGAGCAATTAGTTCATCTCGCAAAATCAAGGCTTCCTCGACACTAGAGGAGCCCGTACAAATATCATCCACAAATGCATCCTCCTTGAGAACCAAGGATGCGCGAGGGTACCGTAACCGCTCACGTTCAGCGAGTTCCACAAGTGAGCGAATTGCCACAAAGGGGCTCGAACGCAAACCGTATGTATTGGTGTTCAGCTCGTAGACCAGCATGGGATCCCTGGGATCCTCCCTCCATAATATGAGCTGATATCGTCTATCGTCCGGGTGAATCACAGTCTGCCGAAACATCATCCGGATATCGGTCACAAAGACGACGGCGTGGCGACGGAAGTTGGTCAATACATCACCCACCTCGTGGTGCAACTTCGGTCCAGCATGCAGACATTGATTCAGCGAAACTCCGGTAGACGTAGGAGCTGACCCATCAAAAACAACGCGTATCTTCCCAGTGGAAGGTTTCAAAACCGCGTGGTGAGGAAGAAAATTATGTTCCTCGTTTCGCCAGTCCAGTCGCGAGACCGACATGTGCCCCAGTTGCTCATATTCTCGCATGAAGTCGACATACTTCTGTTTGAAGTCGGAGTTCCTACTCATACGACGCTCCATGGACAGCAGCCGCTTCTCGGCCGACGGCCGGGAGCTGCCAAGTGAGGGGCGAACTGACAAAAAGGGCAAACGAGTGATCAGCCGTCCCGAGTGAAGGCGACCTGTATTGTTCTGGTAGAACAACTCACACTCCTCTTCCAAGGGGTTCACTCGCTTCACGGTAGGTGGCTCTTCCACCTCCCAAAACCGTTGAAGGACATCCGATAAGGTGGAGCTAACAGTTATGTAACTGTCCACCGATGGAGATGGTGGGTTATGCCTAACTGGTCCCATCACTACAAACCCAAGCGATGTAGATAAGGCTACCAGCCCACCCTCCTGTAACTCTCTCCTCTTCCCACAATACACGCGGCCTAGAACATCGGCCCCGAGCAATAAGTGAATCGGACCGGTTCGGTGGAAGGAAGGGTCAGCCAAGGTCAATCCTGATGTCGCATCAACGACAGCGCGCGAAACGTGCTGTTGCGGAAGCTGACCAACAACCTTCTCATAAACAATCGCGGTAGCGCCAATTTTGGGCGCTGAAGAGAAGTGGGGGGAAAAGGAGAACAAAATCTGACCGATTGGATCCGGGATCCGCAGGTCTCCGATTCCCCGTACCGATTCAAAGTATGGACATGTGTTCAAACTCAACTGCCGGACCAGCCAGCTGGAGGCAATGCAACCCTGAGCTCCCGTATCCAAAAGGGTACGAGCTAAAACAAAGGTGCCCCTCGGGCCCCACACCTGTACGGAGGCTGTTGGTAACAGCACCTGCTCCTGTGGGGGGGTTGCAGCCGACAGTTGGTTTAATGAAAATCCTCCCGCATTCCCCGCAACGGGGGGGAAGGGGGGTCCAAAGAAAAATGCGTGCGCGGCGGAGGAGTAGGGCGCTCAAGGCGCTCGAGCGGGTCCCAATCCGGCACGTACTGGCCCCGATGAAATCGGCATCGGGGGGCCGGGCGGTGCCCATGATGGGCGAAAGTTGGGGGAGCCCGTGATAAACGGGGTCTCTCCATCAGAGGGGGAGAGAAGCGTATCGGCTCCCGGCGTGGCTCCCTAATAACCGCGGCCCAATCCCGCGGTGGCGCATCAGAAGCGGCTGTCCAATCTCCGCGGAGGGGTGGCACGCCCCTCCGATCTCCTCGGAGATGTGGGGGACCTACGAGGGCCCCCGCCCGTGTGCGAGTCCCTCGCTCTCACCACCTCACGAGTGTCTTTATTATTAGAGCACAAGAGGGGATGATGGGCCCCTCCACAACAGTGGCAATCTCGTGGGTGGGGGCAAGCCGATGCCATATGAGCCCCCAGGCAGCGGTAGCACCAATTCCGCTGCTTGGCCATATTCCTACGCCCCTCGGTGCGTAGGCCAACAAATTTGGGACAGGCCGGCAAACGATGGCCATCCCGCTTGCAACACTTGCAAGGCATCGGCCTCTCCCCGTGTGGAGAGTTCTGCCGCACTGCAGTATACTGCTTGTACGGGCGGCGCTCTCTCCGTGGCGCTGCCCGGGTCGCCTCATAGCGACCTGTACTCGGTCCCGGTATAGGAGCCAGATCCAAGTGGTCGGTCATCCGACACTCATCCTCCAAAAATCTGAGGAGATCCGAGAAGGGGGGGAGGTACGAGGCACTATTGCCCCCGTACCTTTGTTCGAAGCGTCCCTTCATCTCCATGGGAAGTTTATTGAGGATGAGGTGGAGCAATATGAAGGACCACTGGTCCACCGGTAGGTCAAGTCGTTTAAGCGCATTAATAGCGCTTAGCAGCGGGTTCAAAATCTCCTTCCTTAATGAGGAGACCCGCGATACTCGTGGCAGTCCTAAAATGGCAGCCACATGTGTGTCCGCTAGCAAGCGAACATTCTGATACCGGGCGGTCAGCAGCGCCCTTGCAATCTCATAACTGTCATCGTTGACAGGTAGATGCTGGACAAGCACACCAGCCTCTCCACGTAAGGCAGAGAGCAAATAGGCCAATTTCTAGCTAGGGAACAGATCGTCCCTCGAGTGAACCAGGCTATCAAAGAGGTTAATGAACCCCATCCAAGAAGCCAGGTTCCCATCAAAGGTTGGGATGTCTAAAGTGGGCAGTCTGCCCAGCAAGCCGGCCGGGGTAGGCTTGACCTCCCCGGGCGTGCACGACTCACCCCTCCGGGCGGATAGGATTGCCTGAGCCTTGTTTATAATCACATCCGCCTGTTCAAAACACTGATCATAATCGGCATTAAATTGGTCGACTGCCCGCAACTCAGCGGCACCCTCGGCTGGGTGGTCGAGCAAATATTGTTGATGAACAACAAAAAGCTGCTCCAATTCCTTCAAGCGAGCAGGTACTCCCTCATGCCGAATTAACAAGGCCTGTTCTCGGTCTGGTCGGTCTACCAAAGCGACGGCACTAGCAAACCATCTCAAAATCTTTTGTGCACCCGCGCGGGCACCACTAAGCGGGCTGACTGGCGGGACCATTTTGCACCAAAATTAATAAACACTATAATAATACACGGACAAACAGACCGACAACCGCAGACAATAAAACAGATCGGGAGGAACTTCAAAGGCAGAACAAAATATATAAACAAACCAAAATCAAGTGTAAATGCTAGAACTTAACTAGAACAACAAAGGCATTTAACAACAGAATTTTTCAAACAAATTAAAATCAAGTATTAAGTCAATAACTTAACAAACATAATATTCAAAGGCAAACAAAACAAAATCAAATGTAAATGCTAAAACTTAACACAGCAATATAGTGTATTACAATTTACAACAACAGCAAAGTCATTTAGCAGCAAAATTTTTTTTAAACAAATCAAATTCAAGTATAAGTTTACAACTTAACAAACAAAATAGTCAAGGGCAAAACAAAGATATGAAAAAACAAACCAAAATCAAATATAGGTAAATGCTAGAACTTAACTAGAACAACAAAAGACATTTAACCCCAATTTTTCATATACAATGACAATTAGTTAAGGAGATCGGTCCACAAATGAGATTGTAGTCGGTTTAAAATCAGCAATCAAAACCAATTAATATGTATTGCCCGTTTGGACAACCAACAAGATTACAATATTAATTGTACAATACTAATCAACCACTCAAATCTAAAAACCACGCTCTGCTACCAAGAGATGGTGGTGCCCCAAGTAGACTCCACCACGTCGGCGTTTCACCGAATAAGGAATTTTGGGTTGATTGCTGATGCCGCCACTACAATCAAAGAATTTCACTACTTACTTGGATCCGTTCGGTCTCCGTATGTAGCCGGTGGACTTCCTGAGCTAGCTCGAAGGAAGTCGCGGCTCCTGAAGTTCTGCTGTCTGACCGAACCGGATGGTACACTTGCCTATTAGGCCACCAATACCCGAACTTATTAACGAACACAAAGGCTTTGCGGAACCTCGCACCAACAATCACTTGGTGCGCCGCGCAATACTATTTGTTAAATGCTTAAATATTGTGTATTATATTTTATGGATGCCCGGACATCATAACCTAATTCAATGTCATGACATTTCGACTCGACTGACATCTCACATGCGGCCGGCCGCCAAAAAGGGCTCTCACTGCACAGACCACAATGCAGTGTTGCCACTCGCTCTTCCTCGAGCGTGAACAGTTTAATATTATTTCTCACGATTACAGCAGTACCTCCATGAGAATTGCCAGAGGGGTGATCTGCCCTATAAATCGAATAATTATCAATGATAATGTGAGATCGCAGAGTAAATCTTGTCTCTGAAATCAAAGCAATGTCAATTTTTTCCACATTCAAAAATAACTCGAGCTCTTGTCGTCTATCTGTTAACCCATTGGCGTTCCATGTGATCATTCGAATGTTTAGTCCCTCTGTGGAACTAGTCGTGTGATTAGTTGGATCATTCGATCCATCATGCTGTTCATCATGTCTTTCATGATTACTTGAAACTTGTTGAACATTGCGTCTAAAACTATTGTCATATTTTGTTGTTCTAATTCCATTGTGGGTATCTGTGTGAGTTCTGGGTGTGTCTGTTCAGATGGTTTGTACTTCACAGTGTTGGCGTAGCTTCGCGTTTGATTGGGTGGTTTAGTGTTTTCATATATATTTGCTGTGGTAGGAATAGTGTCTCTTTGTTTTACCTGGTTGATGGTAGGTTTTAGTTTAAGTATTTTTCTTTATATTGCTTGTATTTGTTACATCCTTTATAACTTGCTGGATGTTTGCCTTGGCAGTTTGTGCAAGTAGCTTCTGTCTCTGGGAGTTTTGTGCAAGAAGCTGTTGGGTGTTCATTCCCACATTTGACACATCTGAAAGGTCGAAAGCATTGGTTTTTTGAATGTCCAAATCTTTGGCATCGCTTGCACTGCAGCACTTCTTTTTTCTTATAAGGTGCTTCAATTGTAACCCTGACTTGACCGATGTGCTTTATATTAAAAATATTTTTGTTGTTCGCTTGCGATTCCAAGTCAACAAAATAGAGGGGTAGTTTCTCCTTGGTAGAGCGGTGTAGAACGTTGACAATTTGTCGTACTTCATGTCCACTTGCCTTAAGTGTTTCTTTAATCATTGCAGTATCTTCTGAGGCGTGTAATTCTCTGATTACTACTCTATATGCTCTTTCACACTTTAGTTTGTAAGTGTAGTGATTTATATTGTTTGATGATGTGGCCTGATCTCAATGTGGTCATTGTGAAATTATTAGTGTTCACCAGTTTGCTAAGGAGATCTCTAATTTTTTTTAAATAAAATCTTTTTCTTGAATTTAATACCAGCTCAACGAAGCGGGGTCGCTTCGTTGAGCTTCTTTTAAATTAAGGTGTCAGTATCTATCTGATAGGTTATTTTATAAAATTATTGAAAATTCTAGCCATCCCTTGTTACACCGCTTAGTCCAAATCCACAACCTTATCCCTCAAGCTAAATACTGGTCTCACAAACAGGTACCATGCCTAGTAAAATCTTATGAGGAGTACATATCAGGCCCAGAGATTTTTCAGCATACAGACAACCCCATCTTCAGTCTAAGCTATGAAGCTATCCTCTTCAAACCCAATATCATTTTAAACTTTGGCATTGACATTGATAATCCAGACATCAATGTACAATTTAATTCCATCATACATGATAAATGGCAGGAATGGACACAAATCTTCACAGATGGTTCCAAAATGTCTGATACAAGTAAAGTGGGATGTGCTGTATGAATTCCACGTCATAGTTTAATTTTAAATTTTGGAGTGCCATCCCAACACATCATCTTTTACAGCGGAGGCAATAGCTTTATTTGAAGCTATCTCCTTCATTGATGCCAATAGATTTAAGAAAAGTTTAATCTTAACTGATTCTAAAAGCTGCTTACAATCCTTATCAAAATTTGTTTTACGATCCAAACATTACTGCCCTATAATTTTAAAAACTAGAGAAATTCTCTTCCGCTGCCACCAACTCGGTTTAGAAATAGCTTTAGCGTGGATACCAGAGGCGCATTCAGAGCCTATGCTCAAGTGCACTCTGACAGCAACCGACCCGTTCAGAGCCTCGGGGTAAAAAACGCTCTGACAGGCGGTTATACTGAAATACTCTTACGTGATTTGATAATATTGGCGGCCATATTCTATAATGTCATCTACTAGAAGGAAAGAGAAAAAAAAATCTCGTGAAAGAGGGAGATAAAAGATTCGGTTGCTGCAATCCGTTCAACGCCTCTGAGCGAGTTAAAAACAACCGGACATCCAAAGGCTCTGAACGCGCCTCAGGTCATCGTGGTATTAAAGGGAATGAGAAAGTAGACATTCTTGCAAAAGAAGCAATATCCAATGGTCATGGTAGCTATTGTAACGGGATAAAATAAAAAGTAGACGTTGCAGAATCACACTGATTTAATTTCGATTTACAATAGGGCAGAGTTCCGTCTTAGAAACAGTAAAACCGAGAAGTGATCTAAATATGAGATGGCGCGGCATTTTATAGTTTCTCCGATAGTAAGGCGCTAGCTTGGCTTGGCTCTGATTGGCTGGCTTGGGCTGGCTGGCACATGGCTGCACGTGCTTGGCTCTGATTGGCTGGCTTGGGCTGGCTGTCACATGGCAACACGTGCTTGGCTCTGATTGGCTGGCTTGCGATTGGCTGAGGCGGTGTGGCGCGTAACAGTCGGCCGTCCTGAAACATTGTTTCAGAAACAATCATTGCTCCCGCAATGGAAAAACACGTGGTTAGCTTTCAAGTAGGTCAATGAGATCTTCGGTTTCAAGCTGGTCATCAGAGCTACTGGCACTGTATGATATAGGGTACTGTGATTTTGTGATAGGGCCTCAAAGAGTCCGATGCAACCAGGCTAGTAAAGGCCTTGTAGCCTCGGAACCCCTTGATACTGAGGATTCTGTATATGTCATTACCCACACCTTAGTAATGATATATGGGCCAGAGTAAATATCATCAAGCTTAGTGCTCACTCTTGTTACACTACTTGTGGGTGCTTGCCGCCAAAGAACTAAATCTCCCTTTCTGTAAATTCGACTAGTTTTCCTTTTTTTTATCGTGAACGTCAGGATGGCACATGTAGTACCTTAAATCTCGATGAAATATATTTTGAACAATGGTACCTAAACTGTACTAAATAGTACCTATATACAGATAAACTGTACCTTAATCCTTTGAATGTAAATTAAAAATTCTCCTACACCTGCCATTCTGACGTCAGGCTGGCCGATGCATTGTCATAACACGTTTATAGCTACAACTATCATTCTGGAACCTATGCCAATTAACTGTACCTAAATAGTACCTAGTGAAATATACAACACATAATAAAAATATCATTGGGATTCGTAGGCAAATAAATTTTAAAATTTTGCTTCTATGAGTAATGATAAGTAATACGTCTGTTTGCTTCTAAGAACACCGGGATAACAACTTCACTGACAAATAATTCATTGTTAATAATGTTAGCGTACGGAATCTGTTCCTTATATTAAACATTTATTATTTTTGTTTAATTGAAAACCCAAATACAGTGAAACCAGCTTAATACGATTTCCCGCATAATACGCCATATTACACTATGACTTAACGCAATTTAAAAGTACCAAATACAATAACTTTCCTAAATAAATAAAAAATATACATAATCTGAAATAAAAATCATTGATTATAAATAAAAATAAATGTTTGTCCTTTATGCTTGTTTGTTTGGATGACAATACATGGTTGACTATGTGACGTCATTTTAAATCCAAGATGGCGGTATACCCAAGATAGCGGACCAATTATTTTTAATGCACCCCTACAATATGGGTATCAAATATAAGGTCTTGCTAAGAGTAACGTGCAAAATAAAGTGATGTCACTATAATTCCAATATTGCGAACGTCTAAACCAAAAAAAAATCAATTTTGAAGTAGATATCTTTAACCGATTGAGCTGAAATTCTGTATAGACGTTCCGGCAAACGACCTTGCAACAATGATGCGTTGAATGAGATGAACAGACTGAGAAACGTGTCCAGTGATAACTAAAAGTTTAAAAATAAATTAAAACTAAAAAAACCTTTTTAAAAACAAGCTTTTATTTAAATGCGCTAAGAAGAAAAAATAAACTTTTACACTAAAACTTTTATTTATAACGTAATCTTGATGTGAATAATTTCGCCGACGACACGCTCGTCGCAGCAAAAGCCGAAACGGGGGAGGAGGCGGCTCACCTTGCGTCGGCCTGCACCTGTTTGGTGGTCCGACGCATTCGCCTCTTGGGCCTGGACGTGGCCCTCGACGTCTCTTAGGTCTGAGTCTGACTAGAGGGGGTCCGTATACCGGTCGAGGCGCACTTCATGTACCTCGGCTTGGTTTTAGACCCCCGATGGAGTTTCGAGGAGCACTTCAAGCTTCTGCGAGTAGTCGGGGCTAGCCCAGGCACGTTGGTAGTGGTAGTCGCAGTGTGGACCCTATCACACACGCCCATAAAGGCAAGGAGAACACCAGGGGGTTTAGTGGGTAGGCCCGGAACTTTGCCGGGAGAGCCCCACACACGTTCGTCGTCCAGCCAACGGCGAGTACGGTGCGGTCACGCTTTCCCCTCGAAAAAAACAAATGGTTCGATTCCCGGTGTCAGAAGAGTTTGTGTATTTGTTTTTTTATTATGGCCGATTAAGATTAATAGTTATGTGAAACATTGTAGGTACCATTACCCACTTCGTAGTTTTATTTTTATAATGTAGTTTTACCCTAACAATTAATGCCAGCTTTGATGTTATCTTCTTCTTTCTTAGCTATAACGATTTTCGAATCCTGGGCTCCTCAAAGATCTTCTTCGGTCTTGCTTCTTCCTGACAAAGTGTTGTCCTTCTTGAAGATTTAATCTTTTCTATCCTTATTGCTGAAATCTTTTTGTTGCCACAATAACACAATATTACTGCCTTTTAGGGCCAGGAAACAAAATTCTGTATTAATTTTTTTGTGAATTCTAATGATATTGCATTATGTGTGGTATATATTTCACTAGGTACTATTTAGTTACAGTTAATTGGCATAGGTTCCAGAATGATAGTTGTAGCTATAAACGTGTTATGACAATGCATCGGCCAGCCTGACGTCAGAATGGCAGGTGTAGGAGAATTTTTAATTTACATTCAAAGGATTAAGGTACAGTTTATCTGTGTATAGGTACTATTTAGTACAGTTTAGGTACCATTGTTCAAAATATATTTCATCGAGATTTAAGGCACTACATGTGCCATCCTGACGTTCACTTTTTATCGACGTTACGCTTCATCTTATGGCTTTCTAATTTTAATCGCGCACTAGATCTATTATTACGTCTGATTTCAACCGATTCATTATTACTTTCATAACATCAAATCATAGGGCTATACGACTATGTTGTACTTTCATTTACAGTATTATTAACACCCCAAATAATGTCAGGTAAGCTATTGGCCCAATTATTAGAAGTCTGGCTAGGATCAATCGCACGTAACGCATTCAGTAAGATACGGTTCCACTTAACCATTGGCTCGTGGACATGCAACAGATGTCAAAATGTACTTAAATTGCTTGTCAGTTGAATTTTTTTAAAATAAATGCTGTTAAAAGCTTTGCCATGATCACTGACAATTTTATTCTTATTGTTTTTTACTGAATTGACCGTGGGTGGGCTCAGCAATAACAAATTTAGAGAAATTATCCTACTTCCTACTAATATTATAAACGTGAAAGTGTGGATGTTTGGATATTTGGATGTTTGTTACTCAATCACTCAAAAACGGCTGAACGGATTTGGATGAAATTTGGCATGCATGTAGCCTTTGACATGGAAAAGAACGTGTCATAGGCTACCTTTTATCCCGATTCCTTAAGTAGTTCCCGAGGGAAAATTTAAAAATGTTCAAAATTGACGTCCACGCAGACGAAGTCGCGGGCAGAAGCTAGTCTGTAATAACCAACATATATTGATAACCTTTTGCTGTTCTACAAAAGGGGCATATGGTCGACATGAACCATGACCATGGGTTCTGTGGGTTTCGGAATAGGGAACAATGTACCATTTACTCCCTCTTTATTAAATCAATACATTCTTGAAAGCCTTCATGACTTATCATTGTGGTGCATCTGAACTAGTCTATCTGATCAATGCAGACACTACGAGGCGATTACCCTACAATATCTTCCTATAGAGTCTATCATCTGAGAGCACATAGTTGTTGTTTATATCAGGGGCAGCAGAGCGATCTTTAAGCTGAACAATGATACGCCTTAACTTGTCATCCTGGTACTGGACTGTTATAGAACCCGTCTGACACTTCAAGGCGGTTGACATTAATAGCATCGACGGGATTTTCTACGTGGGATAATGTCACGTTTAGTAAGGGTGGCGCGAACGGCAGTACAGTTCGTTACCACTTTTACATGTATCCCTACTATAATACACTCTAAACCTACACATAGATTCTACTACGGCAAGCGTTTCAAGCTCGTAACTATGGTATATACTTTCTTCTTTACTCGTTGCCCTACTGAAATACATGACAGGCCTAAGGGAATTATCATTGTATTTTTGTAAAAAAAATACCTGCGATAATCTCAGTTGGTAATACAGGGTCATATAAAGCCAGCATTGGCCTTGTACACAAACACAGTTTTAATTGTTGAAAACTATCGACTTGTTCAGTGCCCCATTTCCATAACTGCGTTTTTCTTTGTTAAATCTGTTAAAGGGCGAGCAATTAAATTGCGAAGCTTTTAATAAATTTACGGAAATAGCTACATAGCCCTATAAACTGACGTATTTCATGAACACTACTAGGGGTAGGAAACTGCGACACTGCTAACAATTTTGATTCACCTGGTTGAATGCCATTCGAAGATATCTCATGTCCTAAGTATGTAATTTTGTTTTATAAGAATGAACACTTACTCACATTTCACTTTAAATTTTCCGATCTTCATTTATGAAGAACTTTTTGTAAAATATCTAAACCTGACTGAACATCAAAAGAGGGTAGCAACAAATTGTCTATGAATGCTAAAATGTCATATTTATCGGGAAAGTTATTGTGGGTTTTTGAACTACCGCCTTTTGTGATTGGAATTTCTTATTGAATCTACAACCTTATTCATTATTCGTATAACAACAGACGGTGCGTTATCTAAGCCAAACGGAACACGCGTATATTCAAATACCAATGTGGCGTTATAAAGGCTGTTTTGTGGTTATCTGCAGGGTTGATTTTGACCTGATTGTAACTTTGTGCCAAATTAAGACTCGTAAAGAAATTCTTAACGGCTAATTTGGAAACCTAATCATCGATATTAGGCAAGGGTCAACACAAAGTCTACTATCGCCGTTCTTTTTTTTTACGAATTACGGGAGAAGCAAAACATAAGTCAGATTCTTGAACTATACCTGCGTCGAGCAATTCAGACACTTACGGCCTTACAAATAAAAAACTTATTCCTAGGAATAACCTCGGAATAGTTATTCCGTGTTTTGTCTTATTTTGACATATTACATCTGACATGTGCTAAAACAAGACAAAACACAGAATAAATTATTCCGAGGATTATCCTCGGTATAAGTTTTTATTTGTAAGGCCGTTTGGATCTAACTACTGACTGTGCGACA
This sequence comes from Schoenobius gigantellus, assembly GCA_963935595.1. Lineage (NCBI taxonomy): Eukaryota > Metazoa > Arthropoda > Insecta > Lepidoptera > Crambidae > Schoenobius > Schoenobius gigantellus. The sequence goes on from OZ012543.1 coordinate 36,054,032, forward strand.
AGCTGTAAGGTTGACGGTATATAGGCAGTTCACTTGTTAACTTAATTTTTATGTTTAATAAATCTGTACATCCTAAGTCTTGTGTTTTACTCGCAAAATAATCAGGGAAATTGATTAGTAAAGCAATCAAATAATCATAATCGGTTTTTATTCAATAGATCTGAACTGATTTCTTCTATGTTTGATGCCCCGATTGTGCTAATATTGGCTTGGCTAGTGTGCAATAGATTATTTTGGCTACAAAGGTAGTGCAATAAAATAATGTGGGCTAACCTGAACCTCCGAAGGCGGTGTAGTAGTGCAGCTGGTGGCTCTGCTCTGGTGGTAGACCGCGAATGATGCATGAGACAACTGCGCGGTCTGACAACTTACACCGAAAACACATGGCGACTTTGTCCTGATAATATTTGGTCATCGAATCCATATTTGCGATGTCTGGGAAATGCACGTATCAACATTTGCTTCCAGTCTTCCCAAGAGTAATCGTATTCATCCAGCCGGTTGTAGCATCTTCTTGCTTGACCTCCTTAATCTATCTTGCAGATGAAACGACTTCATGTTTTCGCACCATCCATATGAATTTCGCAAAGTTGATCAATTTTTTTTTGCTGTCGCAGTAGTATACTCTTCGCTATCCGGGTCGAACTCGGGGATTAGCAAGGCTGTACGGGGTTCTTTTCTTGTAGTGACGGAGGGTATTTCGTAATTTAAAGAACTCATGGCCTTTTGTACCTCTGATTTCAAAAGCTTGCGTAGGATTTTTCGAGCTGAAGGCGAGGTAGGTGGCGAAACTTTGTCTTCGTTTTCACTAGTTGTCTCGGATGAATCTTCACGCGGAGATTTGCCCCATTTGTGCGGACGGACCAGGCGGCATACACTCGACGCATTAACTACGTTTTTAGGTTTTTTTTTTATATTTATCCCACTTCTGATATGTAACGGGATAAAATAAAAAGTAGACGTTGCAGAATCACACTGATTTAATTTCGATTTACAATAGGGCAGAGTTCCGTCTTAGAAACAGTAAAACCGAGAAGTGATCTAAATATGAGATGGCGCGGTTTTATAGTTTCTCCGATAGTAAGGCGCTAGCTTGGCTTGGCTCTGATTGGTTGGCTTGGGCTGGCTGGCACATGGCTGCACGTGCTTGGCTCTGATTGGCTGGCTTGGGCTGGCTGTCACATGGCAACACGTGCTTGGCTCTGATTGGCTGGCTTGCGATTGGCTGAGGCGGTGTGGCGCGTAACACTATGTAAAGTGTTTTGCCCAAGATATTCGAGCAAATGCTGAAACATCTCTCAAACGCCATTGGCAAACAGAGTGGAACTCAATTCGTCTTACGAAGAGTAGGCATTATGGTAAAATACGACCAACAATCCCTGTTAAACCATGGTTTTTCAAAAGTAGATCTATTGATAACCGCGCCACCAGTGTCATAATTCGATTACGCTTAGGACATAACTGCTCTCCAGTTTTCCTAGCTAAACTACACATACGGGATAGCTCCATATGTGAATGTGGACTAGATGAAGGTACCCTAGATCACATATTTTTTAACTGTCCTAAAAATAACTGTTCGTTTTATAACTGGTTACCAAATAAAACTCCTCGTCCAATCAATATGAACTCATTACTATATGGTATGAATTCTACAGTCATAGATAAACTAGCTAAATATATTACAAAGTTTAACATAAAACTTTAGACAGAAATAACAAAAAAATATACATATCTAAACATTTTATTTAAGTATGTAGATATTTAAATACACATGGTTACTTCCTGGTAATTTACTAACACTAATAACAAACAAAAATACCCACCAAATGTGATGTATAGCTATACCAACAAAATAATTTGCATTGTCCCGAGGTAACACAACAGGGGCCCAATTCTGCTAATAAGTTACAGCCGAATCGAAACTAAACCGTTGTGATCGACAAATCAGAGCGCGTATATTGCCATTCAACTGTTCGATGACGTGATAAGGTGGCGTTCTGATTGGTCGATCGCAACAGTTCAGTTTCGATTCGGCTGTAACTTATTAGCAGAATTGGGCCACTGTCAACTTGTTTCCTTTACCGACACCCAAAACAAAACACTTACATACTCTCCATATATAATAAAATCGTAGGGGTACAAATGTTTGTCCGGAAAGATCTCCGAAACTACTGGACAAAATTTGATATGGCTTACACCACAATGCTTAAAATTTTCCGGAAGAACATTTAGGCATAATTTCATTTGCTTAAATTCACTTTTTATTTTTATTCAAAAAATACCATATAAAATTTTTGATGACAAGTATGTAGAAAATTAACATGGCGCACGTGAAATTATTTTGACAAGTCTGTTACATATTGCAAAAAAAAATCTTTTCTGTTATTGGCTGTGCCCATCTGAATTTTGCCAACCAAGAAGTTTAAATTGTCTTTTTCTTATGTAGTACCGTGGTGGTAAGGAAAAAGGATCAAGCCATACAACCAATGTATATAGCATTTTTATGACAATATCACGTCACAAATATAAAATTTGTAGGTTGGTTTAATTTTTGGCCAATTTTCACAAAATCGGTACAATATTTGAAATGTTGAAAAATGAAGATACCCTTTTCAAGGCATTTTGAAAGGTGTTATATTATATTTTTACATTATGACTAAGGAATCAAACTCTTTCATCCATTTAAAACTATTAAAAGTATTACGCGTAGAGGGAGTACGGGACTCTTGATCCTAATGTAACATTGACGCAAATTCGCCGACATAGCTGATGCTCAAAAAAGGTGGATAAAAGTTCGTTTCCAAACCTAGCAATATAGGTATCAAGTGAAAGGCCTTGAAGCGTAGAACATTATGAACCTAGGAAAATCGCCTAAAATTCAACATGGCCGCCGCTCAAAAAAGGTGGATACAAGTTCGTTTCCAAACCCAGCAATATGGGTATCAAATGAAAGGCCTTGATGTGTAGAGCACTATGAACCTAGCAACATTGACATAAATTCAACATGGCCGCCGCTCAAAAAAATGGATAAAAGTTCGTTTTCAAACCCAGCAATATGGTTATCAAATGAAAGGCCTTGAAGAGTAAAGCATTAGGTATCTAGAAAAATTGACCTAAATTCAACATGGCCGCGGCTCCAAAAAAACGGATAAAAGTTCGTTTCCAAACCCAGCAATATGGGTATCAAATCAAAGGCTCTGATGAATAAAGCACTATGAACCTAGCAACATTGACATAAATTCAACATGGCCGCCGCTCAAAAAAAGGTGGATACAAATTCTTTTCCAAACCTAGCAATATGGGTATCAAATGAAAAGCCTTGAAAAGTAGAGCATTAGGTACCTAGAAAAATTGTCCTAAAGGATAAAAGTTCGTAAAAAAAGGATAAAAGTTCGTTTTCATACCCAGCAATATGGGTATCAAATGAAAGGCGTTGACGAGTAAAGCACTATGAACCTAGCAATATTGACATAAATTCAACATAGCCGCTGCTCGAAAAAGGTGGATAAAAGTTCCTTTCCAAACCTAGCAATATGGGTATCAAATGAAAGGCATCAAAGAGTAGAGCAATATGAACTTAGGAAAATTGCCCTAAATTAAACATGGCCGCCGTTCAAAAAATGGATTAAAGATCGTTTTCAAACCCAGCAATATGGGTATTAAATGAAAGGCCCTGAAGAGTACCTAGAGCATTACGAACCTACGATAATTGTCTTAATTTGTTAATTTCCAAATGGCCGCTGCTCAAGAAAGGCAGAATAAAGTTGAATCATTATGGAATAAAATGGAGGAAATATCTAAACACTGTTTTAAGCATTTTGATGGCGAAACGGAGTTCGCGGGCACAGCTAGTTAATAAATAAACGTGTCTTTTTCGAACTCAACGTTGGCGGAATTGTCTACAAAGACAGAGCCCAAATTATATTTATAAAAAAAAAACTTGAAAGTATACAACTGAGGGTCAATAGGTGCCTACGCCTACTATATTCAAAAACTAACCTCCAACTCTTAAAAATCAAAGATCCTTTCATCATTAGCTCGGCTCATGACTAGCAGACGTAAATACCTAAATACCTTCAGAAAAAACATGAAACACGTTGAACGTGCCTATAAAATTTTAGAGTTCCCTCGATTTTGCTGAGATCCCATCATCTGATTCCGACTTTGGTAACAATGAGATTAATCTGGAAGTATACCCTCTCAAACAAAAAAGAATTTTCCAAATCTTGATAAATATTAATTTGAATTTGAAAAATATTATTCTTGAAGTGAAGGTTATTATAACACGTAAAATAAATATTTTGATAGCTAAATTAGAGTTCCCAAATCCTGGTCCGCCTGAGTTTTTGCCTAAAACATGCTTCGGGTAAATAACTATGACTAAGTTAAGAAAATCTAAAAACCGCTTTATTGTTACTGTAGATAACTATATGAACTAGTTTTATCAAGTAAATGTTATTTATTGCGACCAACGAAAGGTATACAATTTTAACCCGGAACCCATGCTGGACCTGTGCAAGGTCTGGACCCAATGACGACAGGTGGTCCATAATGCGACCTGCGATCACCCTCTCGAAGAGCTTACCGGCTCCGTCCAACAGTACTATAGGCCGATAACTGGACGGCGACTCCGCTGGGCGGCCCTCCTTTCGAAGAAGAACTAGGCGGCCCGACTTCCAAGACACAGGGAATCTCCCAGCAATCAGGCAGGCGTCAGCCGCTTGAGACGCGGGGCAAGCTCCGCCAACGAGAGAGCAAGCACGCGGCCGTACACCGTCTGAACCCGGGGCTGTTTTATATGCTTAAGGACTGCGGCATCGAATTCCGCCTCCGTAAATCCGGAAGCATCACCTCCACCTGTCAGGTGGAGGTGATGCTTCCGGATTTACGGCTATCGTCATCGCCCTGCGAGGCAGGGCCGCAGAGTTTCTGCGACCGGTGGGCCCTGAGCCTGACCGCGCAGCTTACAACGTGCCGCGCGATAGGGTCTGCCCCACGGATCACGGTCGAGACTTTCGAGCAGCTCCTCTCGTGCCTCTTTCTTTGCCCGAAAAATGGCAGCCCTCATTTCCCTGCGCGCTTACTTGTAGCGGTCGTGTAACAGGGATTCGATGTCGGCGTCCCGTTGGCCATTACGTGTGCGGTGACGGTACTTGGCAAGCTCCCTGCGCTTGGAGTTAACAGCTCTTTCTGAGTCGAGCTATGTCCTCTGTCCACAAGTAAACCGACTTTCTAGGCGGACATCGCCGGACCCGGGGCATCGACGCATCGCTGATCCGCTGCAGTGACGCCCGGAACGAGGACGCCACTTCGTCTATAATAAATAGTCTTCGTCTACCTACCTACCACAGAAATTAGAAATGACTTGTTGTTAAACCTTCAACTACAACTACCAATGTAGTTATTTCGTATTATTATTATTACATTAAAAAAAGTATCTTACATTTAAGTTTTTACAATACATAAGTACATATAAAAAAAAACAATTCTAGGGTTCCATTGGCAGCGGAACACGGCCCAAGCTACCGGTGGTTATTATTTTATATTATTATTATTATATTAACACTTTTCGTAAAAATAGTAATAATATTTTAATAGAACTATTAAAGTTATTCAAAACGATAAAAATATAACTGCGAAATTTTTTGTGTTAAAAAGCTGAATGAAAAACTCGTATTTTTAAGCATCATGTGGATTGTATGTTAAATACTTAATATTTATTTTCGGGCGTTTACATTTACATGTAATATGTATATTGTATACTTTTCTAGCCTTTTTTGTGTTCTGTGATACTTAAGATCTAGTTTAGTAGGTACGTAGACACATGACAACCCACTAGATTTTACAAGTTTCTTTTTGCCACGGAAACGGAACATCACTTTTTACAGTGTTTCTCCGACTTTTTCATGGACGTATTGCTATATTTAGGCACTATGCAATATAATGATAATTGATTGTCATAACAAACACCAATCGGACGCTAAATAAGTTTAAAGCAACAATAACCAAGCGTAGGCACAGATTACTTAATAATAGTACTTCACTCAGTAGAAAATGTCCAATACCTACTGCTATAATCTCAGAATAACAACTAAAGCTATTCTTCTGAGGCTATAATAGCCTACTCCGTCGCGTCAGCAACCGCTACATGCTAAAATGTGCCGAAATGCTCAAGCGTACAGTTGTGATTCCACCGCGCGATCGCACAGAAATCGCAGGGTTCCCTCTTCGATAAAATTAAATTAACATAACTTTTTGTGTCTATGTTATTGAGAACTGTGAATATGTTCTGATTATAGGAGGTAGTTTAAAATTGTATCGTTTGTAAAATATTTTTTTTTCATAAATTGGTGCTGACTGTATAATTATACTGAATACATCGATAAAAAATAATTATAGAGGTCAGTGTGTAAGTAAAATAAAAAAATCAGTCAAATTTACGTGTTTTATTTTTATGTAATGTTTTATAAATTTCTTATCCTTTCTAAATTCTTGGTTATTAAATTTTAATGTAGAAAAAATCCTGAATCTAATAAAAAGTTTTAATAGATATTGTTTTGGGAAACAAGGGCAGGGAGAATCAAAATGTATGTCATTTAAAATTTCATAAAGAGTACTAGCCGGCCTCTGTTTCATATTTTTTTCAAAATTACTAATAAACATAGTCTCAAGTTTTCTTATATAATTATGAAACGCATCTGTTGGCACTTTTAACTTTCCGTAAAAAGACGATTTTTTGTTGTATGCTTTAAAATGGATAAACAATCTATTCGTAGAGTCATTTAAATCGGGAATGTTTTGTAATTCAGCTACAAAGCCAGGACAGGTTTGCTTCTTGCTACATTTAAAAAGTAAATAAAGGCGTTTTCAGTTGGCAAGTCGAAACGGTAATACAGCACATAAGGCACCAGACGGCATCGTAGATTCGTAGGTACGCGTACGAACGAACGGAACGATTAAAATTGTACAACGTGCGTGTGCTTCGCTTGCGAAAACCGCACCGAATTTGGTCCGCAAACGGCCCGAGACCGCTCGGCTGGGCGATAGGTAATTATAGCGCGCAAGTATATAGACCATCCTAAATTCAGGATCCGATATTTAGTCGTTGCTGAATTCAGAGAAGTCTAATCGCATTTAGGAAGGTAGCATCCGATTTAGGATGCCGATTTAGGAGAAGGATGGTTTCCGACGTTCTAAATACTAAATCGGATACTAAATCGAATAGGTGTAATCACAGTTCCGATTTAGGACGCTCACGGCCATTTTCACCAACCTCTTCTTAGCTTAGGGGACTAAGGTGGCATGCTGTCACATTCTTTTCATTAAAGACAAAAAGTGACAGCATGCGTCTTAGGGGCTACCTAAGCTAAGTAATGGTTGGTGAAATCGACCATAAGTCGCCGCTCGCCTACCGTCGTGAGCGCACCGTTTGTTGTTTCTTGCTTCATCTTATTGCGTACGCACGCAAAACAAAATGACTTCAGAAAAGGAGGCGATACAAAATATCTTGGAACTATACCGGGTGTAACTGAACACCCCAATAACATTTAAGGGGCATATAAGTTACATACAAAATGGACCTTCGGTGCTTATCTGAGACCTGGAACCCCAATACTTTCAGAGTTATTTGATTTTAAACTGAAAGCAAAAACTTTCAAGTGACAACCATAATTAGCTCTTAACACAAAAGAAATTCAAACACAAAATAAAACGTGACAGACGTGAGCGTAGTATTCCTCGTACGCTTACGTAGGGCTGTCGGCACTTAATATCTCAAAATAATTTATTTAGTTTGTATGACGTGAGCGTAGTATTCCTCGTACGCTTAAATAGGGCTGTCGGCACTTAAAACTAAAAAATAATTTATTTAGTTTGTATGGGAAATAAAAGTAGCTATCTTAGCCCTAATATTTTTCCTACAGAATCTCTACTTCTGATGGATACATACCCGTAAATGTTATTGGGGTGTTCAGTTACACCCTGTATAAGGACATGCCTTATCTTTGGAACAAAAGTGATCCAAACTATATGAATAAAAATATCAGAAATGACGGGTACAGTGTTATTTATTTATTTATTTATTCATCATGTACGTTTGTGTACAAAGGCGTTAATGCCTGGGGCATTATCTGCCAGTCAACCTTTGGGCGATGCAGAGAATTCAGAGGTAGATGTACCAATTCCAAAAGAAGCGAGCAACATCATCTTAATTAATACCTATATAACATAAATGTATACCTATCAACATATAAATAAATATTGTTTCATATATATAGTTATATGGACATACATACATAAATTTATAATTATGCACTATATGAAAATCTTAATATTGTTCGGAAAAAAAAGAAAAAAAAATAATTAAGAGCATACTTACACTACCTAAATTACCTAGAACAGCTTATGTCTACTTAGTGTTACTAGGTTCTAACACACCCATAATGTTCATACTTGCTAGCTTTTGACCCAATCTATACTAATATTATAAAGAGGAAAGATTTGATTGTTTCGAGACCAGGGGAAGGACATAGCGTATTTTTCCTACGGGAAAATATAAAATTCCCACGGGAAACATGGCAATACCAATTTTCTCGTTTTTCGTTAGACTGCATTTTGTTATACTTTTCACTCGACACGTCCGCCACTTGTCGCTCTTCCTTTAAGTCTGATTCAGAGCCCTGAATCAGTGAACGTGTAATCAGGAGCTGCAGCGACTGAATTTAGTGTCCTAAATCGGACACTGAATATCGGATCCTGAATTTAGGATGGTCTTTATGGAGTGACGGGGCCTGGCGTAGGCACGGGCGCACAGTATCGCCACAGAATAGATAATAGTACTACGTACAGAACGGCCACTCACCTCTTCGCACTCATTTCAAATACCTAGTCCTACCCGGCATTTCGTTGTAGACATCACTGACACATAAACAAGGGTGCGCGCGATCGCTCGGACGAGTAGACGCGAGCGCCGGCCGATAACAGAGACAGCGCTATGCGCGTGAAAAAGAAGGCAGTCGCTGCACTTCCCGCGTCATTTCGATTGATAACCGCGCACTCAGCCCTACTAGATTCCACGCACACATTTGCGCGTGTACGAACGTCATCTGTTTAAGTAGTAGTAATAGGTAATTGATTTGCGAACGTTGTATGGAGTGTCCGGGGTGTGGTATCGCGACAACAGCCTGCTGGCAGTCATGGAGCTTATGACGTCACGCTCTCTTGGCGCGACTTTTAACCGAGTGGCGCATTCATTTAATCGCTACTCACTCATTTTTGGTCGTATAAAAAACTAATTATACCAATATTCAGTATTTTTTACGGATTATAATTCTACATTCAAAACTAAAAACCGCGTTGATCCTCATTGAAAAGTTGCGTTAAAGTTGCTTCTTTTCTTCAAAATAATAAAAATATTAAAATCGATAGTTACCTATATGGTGTTCTTCTATTGTGAAAAATAAAAAGTAGTACCACGGGCAAAATTATTCACCCGTAGTACCTACTACCGGACACGTGAGTAGTACCACGGGCAAAAAAATTACCCGTCGTACTACCAGTAGTATCAACGGTAGTACCACGGGTAAGTACACACTTTTAAAGCACATTTCGGACTTCGCTATAGGTACTATTGTGCTTTATAGTATAGCAAATAAGGACATAATGCTGTACTATATAGCATTGCGTTCACATTACGCGATATAATCGCAAACATTTTTTGTATTTATAGCAAGCACATGTCGTTCGTTTCGCTTGCGGGACGTGCGGTACGGGCAGGGGTGAGGGAGGAGAAAGCGGCACACGATATAGCATAGCACATCGCTCAATTTTATAGCGTATAGTAAACCAATAATATACAGGGTGTAACTGAACACCCCAATAACATTTAAGGGTATGTATCCATCAGAAGTAGAGATTCTGTAGGAAAAATATTAGGGCTAACAAACCTACTTTTTTTCCCCATACAAACTAAATAAATTATTTTTAGGTATTAAGTGCCGACAGCCCTACGTAAGCGTACGAGGAAAACTACGCTCACACCATACAAACTTAATAAATTATTTTTGGGTATTAAGTGCCGTCAGCCCTACGTAAGCGTACGAGGCATACTATACTCACGTCTGTCACGTGTCATTTTGTGTTTTAATTTCTTTTGTGTTAAGAGCTGATTATGGTTGTCACTTGAAAGTTTTTGCTTTCAGTTTAAAATCAAATAACTCTAAAAGTAGTGGGGTTCCAGGTTTCAGACAAGCACTGAAGGTCCATTTAGTATCTAATTTATATGCCCCTTAAATGTTATTGGGGTGTTCAGTTACACCCGGTATAGTACAGTTAAGTGTGAACGTGTCCATAATTCATGTATGGTGCGCGATATTGTTGTGCTATGAACTATATGCTATTATTATAGCGTAGTCTGAAAACGCCTTAACTGTTTTTGACATTATTTTAAGTACATCTTCCAAGATCTCATTTCTAGTTATGTAATGGTGTTTTGTTTCAATTGAATGTTATGTTTTTAAATTAGTGTTCTAGGTATATAAAATAACCATGTTAACAGCAGGTGTTTTTGATACATGATTGGTGTGCTATAATTGCGTTAATGTTAGCAGAATTAGTGTCCAGAGCAGTCATGGGCTGTGGTGATTGCATGGTATCAGAAGTCACTTTTTGATTAAAAACTTTGGTAAATTGAAAGTAAAAATGGCACTATGGATCAGACAGTTTTGGAAGACAACATTAGATAAAGATTGCCCGAAAAGATAATTCACACTATAGAAAGAAATTGTAGGTACCTACTAATGTAAGCAATTACAAGTTTGGTAAAAGTTTCTGTGAAAGTAGTTACATTTCGAGACGAAGACAAGAGTTAATTCTCGTTTTAGTTTTTTTGAAGGGATATGATAATTTTAGGGTGCCTGTAAGCATAACTTGATTTAAAAGTATCAATTATTAAATAGATTATTATAATTGAGCGTGAATAAATTCCATAATTTTTGTACAGAGAATATTTCATTATCATATATTTTTTTATTTGTAATATGAATGAATGTGTAATGTGATGTAAAAAAAGAACACCAAATGTTAATGTTTGTATTAAAAAATGGCAGTCAAGAGGTTCTAATACACTACCTGGAAATTTCAACCCAATAATGATTGAGTGTTACAATTTTATTTTACCATGCAAGCTAAAAAAAAAATTATAGTGGATTACATTTATTACAAAATTTTAGATTCTGTTACAGAAAAGCTCTCGACTATCCCTATTATCTATTTTTTACATTGTTGTTACTAATTATTGGGAGGTTTTACATAACAAGATAGGTACGCAAACTATCTACTCGTACATACAATGCAATTCATTTCAAAGGCACATGTTTATAATAAGGCTTATCATAAGGCGTAACTTTATTACATTACATATCTATTTAAGTACTTCTAAATAAAGAATAATTAAATATTTACATTAATGTGATGATTGATAACATTTAGTCAATTTTGGAGCAGTGCAAGTTATGAGATGTACGCATTTATTGTTATTGATACTTGAACTTCGTTCAGTGGGCTAGCCGGCTAGAATAAAGGTCGTAGCCATTTACACGACTCCGCTCCCGCACAATCCTGTCTCAAATGACACTATCATCATTTGCCGACAGCTAACAGACAACTCGCTGTTCATGCGCCGACAGTAAGGAGACAACTCACTCTTCACGCGTCAACGGCCCCATCGCTCCCGCGTACGTGTACCGTTTACGTCAACCGTCGGTGTGCTACAAGCGAGCAGGAGCGCATTCAGAGCCTCGGAGTGTAGTTGTGCGGTTGTTTATAGATTATGGCCCCCAATATCATCCAGTCACATAGTATTTCAGTAATAAACGTCGGAGCGTTTTACAGCCATAAAATTCGATGGTTGTTCGGTTGTAACTCGCTCTGACACTTAAGGTCTTGGAACTGGCCGGTTGTTTCACCCGTGCGCCACGCTCGAAGGCATTGAACGGGGTTAGAGCGAAATGTTGTAGTTTCTTCGCGCGAAGGCTCTGAATGCGCTCCAGTCGGCATGCCCACTGGGCGGGCCGTAGTCCTAAAGCGAATGATTCGGTAGGCAAGACGTCAACTATTGGGTGGCACTGCTATGGTTGCTATTTTTATTGCCACTTAAAAGTTTTCTACATAGTACGACCGAAAGTTCAAATTTAAATGTTAATTTCTGAACGTGCGGGAGCAGTATCGTACTTATATTAACAAGCAGTGATTTTTTCATGGTGCATAATGAGTAGACATAGAACGTACAATCATTCACTTTTTATGTATACTACTGTGTAAGTCTGTCATCTATCACACAGCCCGGCGGCCACTTATGAAAATTATTTTTTAGGCACACATGGATTTGGATGACGAAAAAATTAGAATTACAGACAAAAATTATTTCAGAGCTACAGCACAAATTTTATATGACATCTTTCTACACGGGGCAATCGCTAACGGCCAAATTTCCTCATCTCTAGCCGCCGACAAAGTTTTTCGACTTGCAAGTTGTTGCACCTTCACTAACTTCTTACCTATTGTAAATAGTCTGGCTAATGAAAGCTGAACCTAGCAAAACGCAGCAAATTTGAAAAATATGAAAAGGGCACTAAGTATTAGCAGGAATAAACGCAGTTGACACTTTTTTTAGAACTTTTATGAAACCAGAATACTTAATTACTATCTATATAAATAAAAATCAATGTATTACTATGTTTGTTTGTCCTCTATGCATTCCGAAACCATTCATCAGATTGTAATGAAACTTTGGTAGGGTGTTATGGGGACACCCGTGAGGGTTCCTAGCAAAAAAAAAGGCATTTACGTGGCATGCATGGCAACGCATGCCGGGTACAGCTAGTCTTGTATAAAAATTGACGTTTTTAGATTTAATGACAATATACTTTTTGGGTTCGATTGTTAGAAAGTGATTTTGATAACAGTGAATAAGAGACATTATCGGAATACCCACAGGAAATACCCATCTACATCCCTAATTTCTGTTAAATGAGGGTGTGTGCAACTGTACCATTTCTGACTTTTTAAGAATCTGTCCATATGAGTAGGTATCTGTCCTTATACGAACAAAGGATACAGCGATAAAATCTTCTCTTTACAACTCTCATGTACATACCTAGTACCAGTTTCCAAATATTCAACATCCATATATGATTCATCTAAGCTGCTTAATTTATTATCATCATTGACGCTTAATATAAATTGCTCCATCTCTTCCGTGATCCTATCCCTGGTTTTGTACTGATTTTTAAAGTGAAGCACATGATCTGTTTTTTTTCCAACTCTGCGGTGTAATGATGTGAAAAGCTTTTTAATAATTTCTTCTTGTACCGTTGCTGGCACAGAAATGTTTTTGCTTGCAACCTGGCACTTTCCTAGATTCGACTTGGAAGCCTCATGATTATTCTCCCTTAAAATTTTGTCTGCATCGTATATTGGCTCAGCAGGCCTATTCTCTAAGTTCGGTTGCTAACTAGAACTGTCATTTTTGAAAGAAACAACATCCATTACAGAGGCGCGTTCAGCGCCTCTGGGTGTAGTTGTTCGGTTGTTTTTTAACTCGCTCAAAGGCGTTGAACGGATTGTAGCAACCAAATCTTTTATCTCCCTCTTTCACATGATGTTTTATTTCTCTCTCTTTCTAGTAGATGACATTATAGAATATGGCCGCCAATATCATCCAATCACGTAAGAGTATTTCAGTCATAAACGTCAGAGCGTTTTACAACCATCAAATTCGATGGTTGTTCGGTTGTAACTCGCGCCGACACTCAAAGGTCTTGAACGGGCCGTTTGTTTCACCCGGTTGTCACGCTCGAAGGCATTGAACGGGGTTAGAGCGAAAAGTTGTACTTCGCGCGAAGGCTCTGAACGCGCCTCTGCTATCACGAACGCCGCCGTAACGCATAAGATCACTAAACTAGAAATGGACATATTCTGTCCAAAATGACAGCCCTAGTTAACAACCATAGTTAGCGAATAGGCTTGTTACTTTATAATTTAACCAAAAGTTAAATTATAAAGTAATAAGTTTGATCAAACTCAATTGGATATATAATGTAGTATCAATATCACCACGTTCAACCTACAAAGTAATTTCGTGACAGTGTTGCAACTTAAAAAAAGTCGCGTTCAGCTTTCATTGGCCAGACTCTACTATAAAGTATATTGTTGTTATATGGCTTTCTTTACACACTTCACTTCAAATTGGACAGCTGTCACCAATCACTAAAAACGCCAATTGTTATCAAGGGTTTCATTATATATGTATAATATAATAAGTAAATGTATCAGTCTTTTAACAATAGAAAATATTCTGTTATGGTGGCGCATATTTAATCATTTCTGTATCAAAAGCCCCGATATTTTCATATGAATTTCTAAACCAATCAAAACTGTATATACAAGTTTATTTTTTAGTTTATGACAAAAATTGTGTGTGCTTGTTCAGACAAGCAAACTGAACAACTTTCACTATGGGACCAACTTCGAAATCGCAAAAAAAATCAGCTGTTCCATACAAATGTTCAACATTCACTGAACCCAAATGTATGAAACAGCTGACTTTTTTTTTGCGATTTCGAAGTTGGTCGAAGAATCAATATTAAAAACGGGGCCATCAACACAAAAAAATCGATATTATATTTTAGATATATTCGGAACGTGATGATGTTGGATCTTCTATAATAAATATAGGTGGTAATGACTGTGATTCTAACCGTGCGTTTGCACTGACGAAACATCTACATAAAAACATGTTTTTTAAACATGTTTCTGTCAATGTTTATGAATGCGTTTCCATTGTCAACACCCCAACAAGTTGCAAAACATGTATTAAGACTTTAACAGCGGAATGTGCAAACGTAATCGTTGACAAATCCATAAAAAACGTTGACAGACAACAAGTTTTGAGGCGATCCTAATGCAATCTGCAACAAATCTTAGGATTTGTTCCGAATCCAACACGATTTTCGGCAGTGCGAACGCAAAAGCATACACAACAAGTTTTGAGATTTGTATCATACAACAAGTTGTAAAACATTACATGTTTTATGTTTCTCAGTGCAAACGCACGGTACGAGTGACGAAGAATAGTGTCTAATTTTACTCTGCTAACGTGTACCTACTCGTATTACTTACTATTATTTATATTCGAATTTTATTACAATGACCACAATTATTGTGCGGGTGTACTGACACTATCTAAGCGAATGGACTTTACTTATTTATAATAACATTAATACACTTTATCTTAAATAGATAGTAAAAATAACAAAACATTTTGTTTAGAAAATTGTTTGACCCATGGAGACTGAATATGGCGGGCGAGTAGTTTTCGGTTGACTAGCATTCGGATAATCTACGCTCTTCGCTATACTTAGATTTTGCTATTACTTTTAACTTATATTTGAAAATATTATACAACGTGTTAAGTAAATTGCCCGAAACCCGAAAATATGTGTAAAAAATGGGTAAAAATATGGGTAAAATAGGCTATGGGTAATTTTTTTTTTGCTTTAATAGAAGCTCATTCATATAATAAACAGAAAGAAAAAAACGGTTTTCGAATAACTATAAAAACAACCAAGATATAAGGTATTAAAGATTTTTCTCCGTCTCTTTCTAGCAAAACAGCAATTTACAAGGAGTTTATATGGCCGTGCTCAACAATGACGTCACGGTTGATGTCGGATCTCTCTGTCTAATCGCCTTCAAATTAACAACTTAAAATGCTTGTATCTAATGTATTTCTAAGCCGATTTTTATTCTAATTTCACAGGACTGCATCTTTTTCCACGGTTTTTTAATATTTAATGACGAGACTTAAAAATTAGAATTCAGTCATCATCCCAATTGTATGCAAAATTATTTTTTCAACTACGTCGCTTCTTGAATTTACGTACCTCTATCGTCTTTTATCTCGTATCGGTGGCGCGACAGCCTAGCGACAAGGTCGTATTCGCAGGCGCGCGACCATAGAGGTATAAATTTGAAACAAATCAGAAAATTGAACATATCTTCGTAAATAATCCGCGAGAATTCAA
This sequence comes from Schoenobius gigantellus, assembly GCA_963935595.1. Taxonomy (NCBI): domain Eukaryota; kingdom Metazoa; phylum Arthropoda; class Insecta; order Lepidoptera; family Crambidae; genus Schoenobius; species Schoenobius gigantellus. The sequence goes on from OZ012543.1 coordinate 36,070,114, forward strand.
TTTATTAATTTAATTTATACAGGATTACTTTTGAACAGGAGCCAAAACTAAATTATCTGTTCCATACATCTAGGTTCAGTGAATGTTGAACATTTGTAATTTTGGAATAGCTGATTTTATTATGCCGATGGTCTGGTACAAAGTTGTTCAGTTTGCTTGCCTGAACAAACACACATTCGGCTCCTGCTTCAAAAGTAACTTGTATAATAAGTTGAGGTGTCTGTGTGGATTTTAGTTATTTAATTGGCTAGATGACTAAAATTTTTTTTTTTGCTTTAATAGAAGCTCATTCATATAATAAACAGAAAGAAAAAATCGGTTTTCGAATAACTATAAAAACAACCAAGATATAAGGTATTAAAGATTTTTCTCCATCTCTTTCTAGCAAAACGGCAATTTACAAGGAGTTTATATGGCCGTACTCAACAATGACGTTACGGCTGATGTCGGATCTCTCTGTCTAATTGCCTTCAAATTAACAACTTAAAATGCTTGTATCTAATGTATTTCTAAGCCGATTTTAATTCTAATTTCACAGGACTGCATCTTTTTCCACGGTATTTTAATATTTAATGACGAGACGTTAAAATTTGAATTCAGTCATCATCCCAATTAACACGTTGTATGAGGAGTTTCAAAAAGTTGTGACGATATTAAAAAAGGTTCAGAACAGTTGTGACGATATTTAAGACGGTGCAAATTCAACAATTTTCACCATGAGACCAACTCTGGAATCGCGCAAAAAAAAACAGTTACTAAATATATACGGTTAAGTAGTTCTTAACTTTTGTACAATATAGTCAAAACTTCTTTGTATAACTCGATGGAAACAGATAGTAAAGTTACTTAATGTTAAAACTAATATCATCAAAACTTATCTTATGTTTTATAAAGTTGCAAAAAACATGTATTGTATTGTAAATTGTAAACCAAAGAACATTTTTTTCTCCATGTATTTCAGAGGATATTAAGGTTTATCCTAAGGACTTTTACTTTCATTTACAAAACATTTTGATGGTTATAATGAACATTTTTCTCATATTATGTAAAAGCTTACAATTTTTACTTATAAACGTTTATTATCCCTGGCTTACTTTTTTAACTTTTTGTTTTATTCCATCATATGAAAGGACATTGCTCTGCGTCCATACATTGTTCGCCCAAACACCAGTGAAAAAATGCTTTTCCCTAATTAGACATTAGTTAATACTGAACGTCCACATCAATTACTACGGACAAGCTTCGAAATCGAATTAGGTATAATTTAAAAAAATTAATCAGATTTTGAGGTTAGTTGAAGCATGGACACAAAAAAAATCGGACGTAGTCTGGCATTAAACAAATGTGAAGCACGCAAGGTAAGACAATTTCATGTGTTTGTACACGACCGACACTCACACAGATGTACCAGGTAAGAGAAAAAGTTGTCATTTTTCAACGAACAAGACACGCACACATACAAATGTGCTGTCATATGCATGTTTCACCCTTGATTCAACAACGCTCTGTCCGTCTTTTTGTCAGGTCCGTGAGTTGAAGTAACACTTTATTTCGTTAGAGCAAAACAGATAGTCCTATTAAATTATTACCTATAAAATTATTAAAATAACTATTATTACAATCAATCAAAGAACGTTATTATAGCCACGTAGTAATCTCGAAATTATAAAGCAAGTCAAAAACACAACAAGCTAACAAGCGACAGTGCGTGAGTAGTCAATTGACGTGTATTAATAATTGTGAAAGAAGTTATGAAAAACATAATTTATACTAATAAAAAATGTCCATACCTACATAAAATCGACTCAATTCTATTCAATCAAGCAAAGATAACAATAACCATTCGTTTATTTTACTTCAATTGGTTTTTTTTTCTGAAAGTACTTTGAAATATTTTTGATTTGTCCGTCAAACACATATTATGTGTATATATATATATTTGGAATGAGTGTTTTTACTAAAACAGTCATAATAAACATTTATAAGTGTAAAGGCGTTAATAATTATGAATTACTACAATCGGTAAACATTTCTGTTAAGTTTTATTACTCGTGTTGAATACTAGTCTAACCCATATCTGAAAAGTTACTATGAAGTTATGAACATCCAAACTTATTAATCAAATGTACGGCCTAACATCACGAAACATTCTATCACATACAAGTCACATGTATATTTCCATGAGATAAAAACAATTTATAAAATTAATGTTAAAATAATAGTGAAATTCAAATCTAGATCATGCCTCATTATTGTAATGTAAACGAATGTACTAAGTTAAGTACAAGTTATTATAAATTCTGTCAAGTATTCATGAAATTTATTTATTGGACTATTAAAATAGCCTCATATACATGAAATTGTTAAATAGTAAATGTCTGCATTGACGAAAAAACTTGTTAATTACTCCCTAATAAGATTTAAAAATATATTCAGGCACATCAGAGAATAAATTATCAGTAAACTAATGACTATAAAAGTAATTTATAAGTACATTTTTTAAAAGTGAAGTGTGATCTTATAGAAAAATTATGGTTTACTATGATCGGCAGAATCTATAGATTGGTTACTTGTTTCATGCTTTGCATTATTTTCATCTTTCATTTCTTGTAATTTGTCATCACTAATAAGATACATGGCTTCATCATATGATGGTGGTGGAGGTTCAGAACTAGTTTGAGGTTTACTTCCTGAAGCATTAGATAATAATGCATCATATGATGGAGGTAGAGTTGTACTTGAAGCAGTTCTTGGCACTTGACCGCTGTATGTTTGTTCTGCCTGGACTATAGCCATATCCTGTAAAATATAAATAATATAGGCTTCAAATAATATTAATTTTGTAACAACATTCATAAATTCAATTGTTCTAGAAACACTGGTAAATATTCCATATTTATAACTTATTGATTGTTGTAGGTAGACATAGGGACAAAACAGTTTCTCATTTCATGTTTTAATGAAATCTAATACAAAATTGTGTAAAGAAGCAAACATCTCAAGAAAACCAGTTCCAGCGGTTTGCACTACTAATGACAAAATTATTAATGTCAAATGCGAAAAATGTCCAAAAAGAAAAATGTCAAATGCGAAAAATGTCAAATGTGAAAAATGTCAAATGCGAAAAATGTCCAAAACGAAAAATGTCCAATTCGAAAAAGGGGAATCGAGCCCCGACCCTCCCGATCAACACCCGGTGATGTCACTACACTACGGAGGCAGTTACATAATTAATCAATAATACTTTTTCGTATTGAACGTTTTTCGTACTCGTTTATAATTTATGACATTATAATAGTGCACCCAATAAAAGTCTATTTAGAAACAAATATTGGTTGGCATTATTAATATAAGTTTTTTGTTATATATTAATATAAGATACTATTTATCTATGTTTCCTGTGTAACTGGATGATATTTAGACATGCCCGTTTTTGGGGTTAATTAATAAACCGGACTGCGGAGGTTTTAAGTTCTACCATAAAAACCCCAATTCCACAACCGATCAGAAATGTGCTGATGGAATGTATGGAAACGATTCTGACTCGTATTTGGCCAACTTTTAAACTAACGATATTCAAATATTTTATGTACCTATGTTTTTTTAAATGTATATTGGAGATTATTATTGATTATCATTTTAATTTTTTGACATTATAATTTTTTGTCATTATCATTTTTTGTCATTATTATTTCTTGACATTTTTATTTTTGGTCATTTTTATTTTTTGACATTATTAAGTATAATTTGGACATTAGTATTGCAAACCGTTCCAGCTTAATTAATTGATATTTGTTTTAATATTATATATGTTTTCCAGTATAAATTGTCATATTATATAAAAAAACGATTAAGCAATCATTTTCTTAATCGTTTTTTTTTGCAAATGATTGCTTAATCGTTTTTTTTATATACACACATATAAACGTTACTAAAAACTTCATCAAATAATATACAGGGTGTCCCAGAAGCCGACGTCAAGCCGAAAGCGGGTGATAGACTAACACATATAAGTGAAAATAAAAAAAATCTAAGTCATATATTTGAATAAAAATCTAAAATTTAAAAAAAATTATATAATTTACATTTTACCACAATCAGATCGGACTAGTCTAGGTATACCACGACGAGATACGAAACGGGTAAACAGAGCAATAAAGGCTTCGGTTGTGAGATCAGAAACAACTTCAAGATGGACGGCTTTGGTGGAAAGGCAAACGAACACACACAAGTAACTCTTGACCAAGGTACGGCTACGATGTTTTTGAACTTTGGTATAGAAAGGTCCAGCAAAGTCAGTACACCTACACCATCAAATGCTCGGACAGCAGTGACACGGTTTTTGGGTAAGTCACCCATAGGAGGTTGGGAAGTGACAGCCTTTAGTCGATAACAAGTAAGACACTTAAATGTCACATGCTGAATAGCACGGCGGGCAGACAGGATCCAGAATTTACGGCTGAGCATTGCCAGCAAGGTATTGGCTCCAGCATGAGCGTTCTCATGGTGGTACTTTTGAATTAATAATTAATAATAGTCGTAAAATGACTTCTTTTAGGTAGAAGTAGAGGATGACGTGCGTCAAACGTTAAATTAGAGTGACTTAATTGACCACCCACTCTGATAAGGCCTTTATCATCTAGGATTAAATTAAGTCGTCTCAAGGAATTAATGATAAGATCACCACGATGTAAACATACTTTTTATTAATTTACTCGTAGTTTTTCCAAAAAGGTAGCCACATTAATATCGCCGTTTAGTAACTGCATTTGTACATGACGAATGAATTCGACATGCCCACCGCTCAAAAAAGGTGGATTAAAGTTAGTTTCCAAACCTACCAATACGGGCATTACATGAAAGGCCTTAAAGAGTAGAGCACTATGAACCTAGGAAAATCGCACAAAATTCAATATGGCCGCCGCTCAAAAAAACGGATATAAGTTCGTTTCCAAACCCAGCAATATGGGTATGGGCAGGCCCCCGTCACTCGCGCAATGCAGCGTTATAAATACCTACCGCTAAGTAGCGCGCCGGCGCTCCGATCGGCAGAGGGCCGCCGCGCCGCCACCCGCCGCGCCGCACGCAAGACTTTTATTATTATTATCAAATCTTGTAACTTGTTTTTTTTTCATAAAATAGTTTTTTATTATTTTGTTTCTTTTTTGTGTTTATTTTATTGCTTTTTTGTTTATTATAATAATTTGATTTTTAATTTCGTTTTGTTTTTTATCAATTATTTTTTTTATTTATAATTTTCTTTTCAGTACTACAAAGGGGATTTTTATACCTAAATCGAATATTTCTCTGAAAATTTTATTTTTGAAAAATTTTAATTTTATTTTAGTAAATCTGAATAAACGTGAGTTCAAACATGAAAAAAACATTTATCATGTATTTTTCATAATAATTCGTATTTTTTTAAATAATTTGTAATTTGACAAATGAATAAAATCAATGAAAAAAAATTCGTCTCGTGCGGGATTGGTGATTTTTTTAATAATATGTATTTTTTTTATAATTTTTAAATGTATTAATGACAATAAAATAATATCCTATTCTCTTATTTTTTGACATGTACTATTTTAAATTTTTAAATATTTGCGCACTGCGAATTTAAAACTATGATTATGAGGAATAATGTGTATAATTTAACACCAATCATGTATTTTAAAATATTCTTGCAAATAAAGTAGGTAAGTACTATTATTTTATAAAATTAAAGCACATTTAAGTCGGGGCTTTTCCTCGCAATCACTTTATTTCATTAAAATCCTACGTATATAAATAACATAATAACATTAAAGTTTCACTTTGGCCATTTTGTTTATGTTCTTTGTACAACCCTTAAGTTTTCGCTCGATGACGCAATCACGCGGTGTACGCGGGAATCTCGACTCTCGGCGCGCGTTTATAGAGACCTTTTCTTCTTGTAGCGACTTTTGTCTGTCGGTTTTGGCTATTATTATTACAGCGATTCGAGCGTTTCTATGGGAGTGATGTATCTGTTACGTAGTAACTATTATCTAATCTGTGGTATGGGTATCAAATGAAAAGCCTTGATCAGTGGAGCACTATGAACTTAGCAACATTGACGTAAATTCAACATGGCCGCCGCTCAAAAAAGGCGTATAAAAGTTCCTTTTCAAACCCATCAATATGGGTATTAAATGAAAGTAGGCCCTGAAGAGTACCTAGAGCATTTTACGAACCTACGAAAATTGTCTTAATTTCGAAATGACCGCTGCTCAAGAAAAGCAGAATAAAGTTCAATCATTATGGAATAAAATGGAGGAAAAACTAAACACTGTGTTAAGCATTTTGATGGCGAAACGTAGTTCGCAGGCACAGCTAGTTTTTTAAATAAATGATATACATACCGCTGAAATGGTTATTGTGCCATTGCATTTCATTTTTTTGTAGCTCGCACACCGCCACAAAGTATTTTTGTTTTCATACCCACAGACGCGATAATATTCATGTCCAGCACTTATTAGAATACGGCCTCTGCCTCGTTTAATAATTTTAAACTCGTTTTCATTCATTTTAACTTTTCTCATTGAACAAACAGACCGTACATGTACTGAATTGTCATAAGTGCTAGTCAATAGTTTTTTGAAGTGCAGATTAGACAAAGAGTTTACATATCGATTTTAAGTGGCCAGCACTCTTGTGTTGAGAATTAAAGAGTTTTCATACATAATATGAATGTCACTGCCAGTATATATATATATATATATAATGGTCAAAATGTTTGTTTGCATTTATATTACTGAACTGAACAAACGAGAAAAGAAATCTCACTAGTTCAGTCAACTGAACAAACGAGAAAAGAAATCTCACTAGTACAGTCAGCTGAACTGAATAACTGAACTAGTGGGAATAGATGGACGAAATACGGTTTGTTGAATGTTTTGCATTATGATGAAATCTTAAACCAACGACACCCACTAACTTATTCAAGGAACTAAATCGTTCTAGAAGAGGGGAAAGATCGTGAGGAGGGGCATTGGAGGTCATCATCAAACAGCGTAGTCCTGGAAGATTGGCAGAGAGACCTGCCTCTTGTGTCAGAGGCTATAGGTCATGAGATTGCTTCAACCACGGAGGGGAAACCATAGGGGATGATTGATCAAACGAGAGGCAGAAAGACCACGTGACGCACAATCACAGGGGTTCATAGGTCCAGGGACACGTCTCCATTCAGAAACCGTTTCTGAATTAACCATCTGAGAGACACGGTTTGCCTCGAAGGTTTGAAGGAGATGAAGAGGCGTTTTAATCCAGGTAAGTACTGATTGAGGGACACACCAGAAGATGTTGGGCTACATATATGCCCCATATATTTTTCACGTAGAACAGGGTTGGCCTGCAGCCGTTTCTCTAAGTTTGTAAATCTTTGTAAGGCTCGGGTACGGGACTCGCCAAGAAGAGGGTGGTTTTGAAGGAAAGGAAGTCTTACCATGAATCTACCATCAGCCTCACGAGTGGTAGTTGCTTTGAATAGATCCTCGCATTCTTGGTACTGAGGGTTTGGGAGATCTAACTGGGGGACCTCCTTGGTTCTCCAAAACTTCTCAACCACTTGAGACAAAGATATACCTGTCAAATTGTCAAATCTTTGTAAGGCTCGGGTACGGGACTCGCCAAGAGGAGGGTGGTTTTGAAGGAAAGGAAGTCTTACAATGAATCTACCATCAGCCTCACGAGTGGTAGTTGCTTTGAATAGATCCTCGCATTCTTGATACTGAGGGTTTGGGAGATCTAACTGGGGGACCTCCTTGGTTCTCCAAAACTTCTCAACCACTTGAGACAAAGATATACCTGTCAGGTGAATCGAGATATACTCAAAAATGGTGGATAAGGCTGTGAGGTCACTAGGAAGAGCAAGAATCTCAGGGTTGAGTAAAGATACAATGACATCAGCGCCTAGGAGAACACTAATGACATCTGTTTTATGAAAAGTTGGGTCTGCCAAAGAAAGGTGGGAAACGGAGGACAATGTTTAGGAAGGTCTACCTCAGGGTGAGAACCAGCAATGGTGTCTACTACCATTGCGGTTGTTTTGATTTCGGGATGGGAACGATGCACAGGCTTAAAACACAAGGAAGCAGTACCACGGGAATGAACAGCTTGCACATTACCTATGCCACGCACAGGTACACAAGAGGAAGACACAGGAAGATTTAATTGATTAACGACTAAATCTAAGGTAAGGAGACAACCCTGTGCCCCAGTATCACATCACATAACGCACGTACTTCTACGTAATACCCATAGGATGTTTTAATATGTATAAGAGTAGTAGGTAAGAGTACAATAGAGTTTTGTGGTATGTTAGTAGAAGCAGGTGAAGGGGAGTGCTCAGAATCTAGTCAATATGAGGAACCCTACTGGGTTCTAGGGTCATAATCACGGTTGGATGACTGCTGATGAGGGGTGTGCGTGCCAGGAGGTGGAGAGCTGGAGCGGGGAGGTGTACGTGAATCAGGTGGATGATTTCTAAAGGTCGTTCGGGGGGTTGACTTTGGAGGCAAGGATCTATTCGAGCGGGGAGGTGTTTGTGGGGGTGAATATTCATAGGCCCGAGGGGGTGTTGTGACAACCGAACGGGGAACTAAATATCGCCCGCCCGAGCCGGGTGGTGATGAACGCGGGGACCGAATACCGAATACTTTTGTCATGAAATGTTACATTGCGTTCATTGTCATAACACAATCTGGTGTGATGGGAAGAACAACTATAGGTATTACAACGATAATTACGGCGACAAGACGACAATGAATGACCGTCCAAGCACCGGTGACACAAGCCTGCCTCTCTTACATAACCAACCCAACTCGATCACGCACAGGTAAACTAAGGAACTTGGGACACTTGCGTGGGTAATGATTTGTACTGTGACACATAAAACAAGTAAGGTTAGGTGTTGGCGTAATTGTAACATAAGGCTAGGTATAGGGGGTGAACGTCGGGTGGGTTTATTTACTGAAGGCCTATTGGTATAAGGTGGGGATTGGGGAACTATCAACTACTGTAGCACTACCGACATTATCATGACGACATTCATCTTCTATGGAAGTAATAAGGTGATCAAAGGTGGAAAGAGATTTTTGGTTAAATCACCAAAACGGCGTTCAAACCGTGATTTTAAATCAGATGGTAATTTACCTAGGCACACATGAACTAGTGTGGACCCTATCACGCGCGCCCATAAGGGCAGGGAGAACACCGGGGGGTTTAGTGGGTAGGCCCGGCTCTCAGCCGGGAGAGCCCCACACACGCTCGTCGTCTAGCCAACGGCGAGTACGGTGCGGACACGCATTCCCCTCGAAAAAAAAAGGCACACATGAACTAACAGATATGACCAATAGTTTACGGGTAGGTCTAAGCGCTCAAGACATCGATATGATGGCAATAAAGGGTTCAAAAAGGATATCCTCAACCGTCCAACTTGGAATTAATTATAGGTAAATTTAATATTTGAGAAATATGGGTTTCAGCTAGCACACGTAAATTATGGTACCTACGTTTCAGGAGGCCACGGGCTACAGGATAATTACCTCCTTCGATTTTTAAATGTTGGATTAGTCTCCTAGCTTCATCCGACAACGCTCCTACTAAATAATGTAATTTTAAGGTTGGTGTAAGGTCAGGATGATTACCGACAACACCGTCAAACTGGTCTAAGAAACTAATCCAACTATCAGGTTGGCCATCAAAAGGTGGGATAGGGAGGACGGGTAATTTGCTAGTGGGGGATATATGAGAACCAATCGAAGTTTTTACTGGCGTACTCGACGCGGAAGGTTTAGTAGTGGGGAACAATTCTTCGGCCGAAACTCTAAGGTCATCAAATTTGTTGCGAATAAGACGCATCTGGCGCTTGACATAATTATGTATAATCTTGATTGTCAATAGAAGGGTTAAGGCCGCCCAGAAGGCGGGAACATTCATTAGTAAATTTTGTTTCGTATAAATTTACATCTGCCAGGCGGACGCGTAGTTTCGCTGGGGAGAAGGAATCTAGGGCCTCGTGAGTATCGTCCACCCATTCGCTCACAAAGCGAACACCAATTGACTCACGATACTAAGCTGTATCAGTGTATAGGAGTGTTCTCATTGTTACGTTTTCGTTTCCCGACATCTTAAATAAACAATAAGAACGTTTTAATTAAGGTTGTAAGAATGTATAGGTAAGGTCAGGCTTCAAATATGTCCTCTTCCCCCCGGACCTCGACTACGAGTAGACGTCTCTAAATACGTACCGCATCATATTATAAAATAATTATCAAATTATACATTCAAAAATTAGTAACAAATAATAGGAGTGCATAAGTGACGAGGAGCTCTTCGCAACGCCAGTACGCAGCTTGCAGCAAACAGTGAGTACGCGGCTACCACCGTCATGCTACGCCTGCACTGTTAGACGGCGACGCCCTCCCGCTTAACCCCGCCTGCAAGGACCAGCGAGCGCGTATCCGCAACTGGGCGCCACCTCTAAGCGCCGCCCGCCCGTGTGACGCATTAACGTCCATCCACCAACAGCAAAGACGTTACCTAGCTGCGCTTCGCCGCCCGTCTTCGGGCGCACTATCTATCGCTTATGATCTCCTGGTACCACGCAACACTATTTTTGCTTACTATATGAGCTCTTGTTTGCATGTTTGCTTGTAGTGATTCTATATCTTTGCTCGAGCACAACTAAGTTTTGATCGTTCTCATCTGAGTACACGATTGGACTTGCAGTATTATATGATCTGTCACAGAGGCCCAGTAATATATTCAATGTGATACCACATATTCGCGTCCAAATACAATTGTTTTGGTGGTGCGAATGGTGAATAGAATAGTGAAGAGCGAATAGTTTAACACTTTTGAATACCTACTGATAGCTTTCGAAATGAGTAACCTTGAAAAGTCTCTGTCGGACTCTGAAATGTCTCAGCATTGTAACGTTACTCCACCGCAATTTATATCCACTCGAATAAAAAGAAAGAGGGAACATGATCTAGCTGATGAGTTCTCCAAGTTTAAAGAGGAAATGAGAGACATGTTTTCGAACATGATGAAATCACAAGTAGAACAGATTAAGAAAAATGGCGCAATCTTAAAAGACATACAATCGACTAATACTAATATTGAGAATTCCATCGCTTTCTTATCTGCTCAGAATGATGAATTCAAAAATCAAATCCGAAAACTAGAGGAGGCTCAAAGAGAGGACAGGAAGTACATTACTCTTCTAGAAGAAAAACTAGACAACTTGCAGCAGGACAGCCGCAAATCAAATTTTGAAATAAAAAGTGCACCAAAGAAAGAAGATGAAACTAAGACTGACTTAATCGACATGGTGCTCAGCTTAGCTACCACAATTGGATGTCAAATAAACAAGTCCGATATCAAAGACGTGTACAGAGTTCGCGGTAAGAAACATGATATCTCCAGTCCCCCAATTATAGTGGAAACCTCTTCAACGATTTTAAAAAATGATATTTTAAGAAGCAGTAAGGCATACAACATTAAAAACAAAATAAAATTACGCGCAAAGGACATTGGACTAAAATTTTATCGTTTAAGATCACATTTATTTTACAAATTCAGCCGTAAAGTGCTTACTCCGTCAGCTCCATATCTGCATTTTATTAACTACTGTAAAAATCTATTTCTTAAATTTTGTTTTAATATAAATAATTACACAGTTCATATAAATCGTATAGTTAGCATGAAACCTTATTTGTTTTACAATGTTGTCTATAAATCATTAATGTTACTTACGTTGCTGAATAATTTACTAAACATTTATTTTGATATTTTATGCATGATATTTTTAAGTTTTGCTCTTGTGACTCATTGTAATTGCAGTCTTACTTTCAGTAATATTAAATTTAATTGTTACTCTCTAGAGTTAACCCTACACCTAGAACATAAAATAACACACACACCACACTATCTACAAATACTCACAAACACAACTTTTACTCAAACTTCACTCATCAATATATTTCATAACATTCACTATAATTTAGCCAATTTATGTGCAGGTTTTTATATTCAAGTTGCCCACATAAAACTAATTTTAAAACATTTCCTGTATACGAATTATATCACTTACGTACTGTTACTAATAAAACACACTTAAAATGATTGCACCTCTAAATGTATTAAATGACATCGATGAAACTTCTGTTGCGAATTATATTCGGTGTAATGTCCATAATTTCGCTGAAAACACAAACATAAATAAATCAGACCTAACGATACTGAGCCAAAATATAAGAAGCATCTACTGTAATTTCGATGATTTCATTGTCACTTTGGACGATATAAAGGTTGATGTTGATGTTCTTGTCTTCACGGAATGCAGATTGAGCGTGAATAAACCAATTCCACAGATACCGAATTATACGGCTGTAGCCACTACCAACAACCGAAACCAAAACGATGGCGTGGTTGTGTATGTTAAAGCCAACTTATCTGCTGAAATTAAAGAGATCATAATAGAGCAGGCGACCTGTATTCAGATAAATACATTAAATCATACAATATTAGGAATTTATCGTTCCCCGGCTCACCGCAATGCTAGTGGCTTTGTAAATTCGCTAAGTCTGCACATTCAGAGCCTTAACTCGTCAAACAATATCATTTTAACTGGGGATATTAACATTAACCTTGTAACTAGGCCAAATGCATGTTCAGACGAGATTAATAATAGAGTAAATTATTTAAATATGTTGTCATCATTCGGCTTGCTTCCAGGTCACATATTGCCAACCAGAGGAGACAGCTGTTTAGACCATGTAATTTTAAAACCTAGTTTGAGTAGATTTTCTTCGACTATTGTAGTACTTGACACTTCAATTACTGATCATTCCACAGTACTTAGGGGAAGGTGGCCTAAAACGGGTAAGCTAAGGAAATGGTTAGAAAAATCTATAAATTACCTTTATAAGAATAACTTTTTTTACGTTATGAGATAGAATATTTATCGAGCATCAAAATAAAACATAATATGATGGCACCATATATCAAATATTTATTTAATAAGATAAATACAAAACCCTTTTAAAAACCCGTTTTGCCCACATGTGTGCCTAAAACGGGTAACCCCCTTCGGGCAAAACAGGTATGCTTAGGATAGAGTCATATTTGGACAGGCTATAACATGTTTATATTATAATTATTAAAAACTAAAACTGTAACATATTTTTGCAGGAAACTTCCTTCAGAAATCTATTTACATTGAAAAAAACCTTACTTTATATTTTTTTAAATAAAGAAAAATATAAACAAATGTAACAAATGTTAATTAACCTACTTATAACAAATTCAGTCTTTAACCATAACATTTTTAAATAATTTGAAATCTTTAACAAAGAAAAATCAAAATAAGATGAACTTAACACTTTTCTATATCATAACGGGTAGGTAGTAGGTACCCGTTTTGCCCTACCCGCTTTGCCCAAGTGCACATGTTTATGCAAAATTACAATAACCTCAAATTGGAAGGTAATACTGGTAGACTTTCTACCTTAATTTAAAGTTAAATAGTGCTAAAATAAGATGGTAACACAAATAGCATGACTCGTATAAAGATTTTTGACTAATCGTAAGACACTTACCTTTATTTTTTTAAATAAAGTCACTAAAAAACTTTCGTTGCATACACCTACGCTATTACACGACTCCGGCGTCCGAGCAAAACTGATCGAAGTTCGTCGACGTTCGGGAAATCTCGGCATACGAACACAATAACCCTAACGCTTGATACAGCAGTGTACGAGTACTTACCCGTTTTAGGCGGCCCACCCGTTTTAGGCTACCTTCCCCTACATGTGTTAGGAAAATCAAACCCACTTGTAGTAGTCCAAAAACATATTGCGTTATCGATTATGAAAAAGCTTATAACAGTGTGCTACAAAGTGGCTTAGAAACATTACTTATCTGCAATGATCCCGATGCAGTACTCGAGGGATTCACTGCTAGACTCAGGAGTGCACTTGGCGAGGCTACGAGAACGAAATATATTCCTAACACCAAAAAAATGTTAAAGCCTTGGATAACGGCTGGCATACTACGCTGCATCAGGAACAGAAATAATATGCAACTTAAATTAAGATCTGACCCACATAATGAAGTTCTGAGAGTGTCATTCCTGAGGTATCGTAACTTCTGCAACCGTCTGATTAAAAATATTAAGAGAAAATATGAAAAAGATCTTCTAACCAATGCCTCTAAAAACAATAAAATGTTATGGACGGCTATCAAAACGATAACACACATTAAAAAAACTAATACCCAGTGTCAAGACCTTCTTCATATTAAATCGACCCCAATAGAATCAGTAAATTATGTAAATAACTTTTTTGCTAATATTGGCAAAGAGTTAGCAAATGATATAAAAATAGGAAGTGCACACAGTTGTTCCCGGGGTTCAATTGCAGGCTCTAAGTTTCAGCGATCCTCCTTTGTTCTGCTGGACACGGATCCTTCCGTGGTTGGCAGTGTGATTCTGTCCTTGAAAACTGAAAGCGCCCCTGGATGGGATAATATCCCAACCAAGTTCCTAAAGATATGCGTACACCAAATAGCGCCCATTATTAGTCACTTGACTAACCTTTGTTTTCAAACTGGTACTTTCCCAGCCCACCTAAAAAAGGCTCTTGTTACACCAATATACAAGGCTGGGAAGAGAGACGATGTTAATAATTACAGGCCCATTTCAGTTCTACCCTCACTTTCTAAAATTGTTGAAAAACTAATAAATGTACGATTAATAAACTATTTAAACAAATATAACATTTTATCAAGTTCCCAGTTTGGTTTTAGACAGAAATTATCTACAGAGGATGCTATTAGATCTTTAACATCTTTGGTTACCAAACACCTGGATAGAGGTAAAAAATGTCTTTCGGTTTTCCTAGACCTGAAAAAGGCTTTTGACACCGTCTCTCTTTCTATCCTTGTACATAAACTAGAAGATATAGGCATAAGGGGAACACAATTAGATCTTTTGAAGAGCTACTTACAGGGACGAACACAAAGAGTTAAATTAGGTGACCATTGCAGCGAGGATTCAGAAGTGGCCTTTGGGGTCCCCCAGGGAAGCGTGCTGGGTCCAACACTCTTCTTGATTTATATCAATGAGCTTACCAACATAGAGATTGCGGGTAGCAGGGTATTCTCATATGCAGATGACACTGTTATTGTTTTTCATGGCGATTCTTGGGGCACCGTTTTTGAGAGGGTTGAGTCCGGGCTTTCTATTATCTCAAAGTGGCTCAAAGAGAATCTACTAACACTGAATGTAACCAAAACAAATTATATATGCTACACAATCAATAGTAGGACACAACCCAATCAAAATCTTTCGTTAAAGATTCACCAACATTGCAGCCTTAACAATTTAAACTGTAACTGTGTCCCCCTGAGGAGAGTTGAATCTACCAAATACCTGGGGATCATGTTGGACCAGCACCTCACATGGCATCATCAGATTCAATTTGTGACTGACAGATTAAGAAAATTAATATGGGTATTTAAAACTCTCCGTCACATTACTACATACAATCTCTTGAACAGTATATACACGTCACTGGCTCAGTCGGTCTTAACATACTGTATTTCAGCATGGGGAGGTGCTGCGAAGACAAAATACATAGAAGTTGAAAGGGCTCAACGATGTTTATTAAAGGTCATGTACTTCAAGCCTTATAAATTCCCAACTAAAGATTTATATAAATTAGCGGATCTACCCACAGTGCGACAGCTTTATGTGTTAAATGCTACCTTAAATGTTCACAAAAATTTAACATACAATCCCGCACAAACTCAAAAACGAAGAGGAGACCAAGCTGTCAAAATATCTAAACACAACACAGTCTTCGCCTCAAAACAATTTGATTGGCAAGGTGGCAACTTATATAACCAAATAAATAAAAAACTAAAGATTTATAAACTTAGCATGCGTGAATGTAAAAAAAATGTATTATCTTGGCTGAAAACTCTCGACTATACTCAAACTGAACAACTACTTAAATTACCTTATAAATAATAATAAAATTACTCTTATAAATATTATATATACCTCATAAATATATAAGTAATAATCATTAAACAAGCAACAATTAATCATAAATAATTATAGAAAAAATAATCAAAATACCAATTAACATGCAGTCACACACACATACACACACACACACACACACACACACACACACACTCATATACACACACACATACACACACTATACAACCATACTTACAATCACAACTAATTATTAGTATTAAGATTTTCTTTTATGTAAACGCTACTTGTAACCAATTCTGTATAACCGAGTTACGGAAGAGCGGGACCTCTTGACACAGGCACATTAATTTGCCTACTAGGAGGTCTCAAGCACTGTAGAAATAGTGATATATTGGTTATGGAAATAAACTATTTTCATTTCATTTTCATTTTCATGTATACAAATATAACAATTACAATTAAAAGGTAAACAAAAAATGCCAGCACGGTGCGATGGGTTCGAAAACAAAGGGCGTTCGAGCGAGCAGCCGGCAAATGACGCGCACTATTGTGCATACGAACTCGTAAACAAGTTTGACCCAGATTTAATACAAAATGATGTAACGGTATGATGATGTAACCGTATGTAACCACGCTCTGCTATTAAAATGTTAAGGGGGGAACAGCAAATAATATAATTTCAATGTGCTGGACTGAACTGTAAGGTTATTTAAGTAGTCAAGTCTGGTACTTTACCGCTATTCCTAGATTTCGGTGTTACCTAGCTCGACCATAGGATATACGCAGACTCGGGGCTTTTTCGGTTAGGTTCCAGGTACTATTTTAGGCACATATATATCACTCCACGTTCGAGGTAGGTGCGCGAGTACCGTGGTCAGTTAGTCTATACGTCTGACGTGGGGAAGGCAACAACTCGACTGTCATCGCGTTTTTTGTTGGAATACCTATAGTATCCTACATACTCTTTTCTTAGTAGAGTAATTTGCTATGTAATCAAAACGTGACATATTGTATTTTATTTATTCTTTTATTCTTACTTCAAAATAAAATCTTACAGAGCAAACAACTGTTTATAAATTTTCTCTACAAAAACCCTAAATTATCACAACATTTAACGTTATCTGCACGAGTATACTGTAGAGAAAAGCTTTAAAAAGTTTTGTTTTAATCGTGAGTGTTGAAGTCGCTAATAATATATTTTTAGTAAAATGCCGAATGATAGTGGAGATAGTTCAGTGAGAGGATATTCTTCTTCACTCCCATCATTTAGTCTCAAGAATAGAGATGGCTATAGCCTGTGGAAATTCAAAATGCGCAATTATTTGATGCATTGAGGATTTGTGGGAAGCAGTAGATGGTTATCCAAGTGGAGACACCACTCCAGATCCTGTTAAGGTAAAGAATGACCGAAAGGCTCTTACTAAAATTTGCTTAATATTAGAAGACTCTGCTATTACACATGTTCGAAATGCTAAGACATGTTCTGAAGCGTGGAAATCGCTCCAAAATGCTTATGAAGACAAAGGTATGGGACGTAAATTAGCATTGGAGAGGAAATTGTATAGATTTACGCTCGATAGCTTTAATGATATTGAATCTTATATAAATGCTGTTATGAGCACCGCTCAGGATCTAGCAGACATATGCAAAGTAATTGACGATGCATGTGTAGCTGCTATTTTATTGGGAGGTTTGTCATCTAAGTATGACCCACTGAGAATAGAAGAATCTTGAGAATAGCAATATCGAAGTTACTACTGAATTAGTCAAGACAAAGTTGTTAAACGAAATGTCGAAATGTAATACACAGTCCGATTTAGCGTAGCGCACTACTGATACCCGTCCTAGAAAATCAAAGAAGAAGAAGCCGATAATTTGCTATGATTGCAAGGAACCTGGCCATAAGAGACCTGATTGCTCACTTAAGAAAAAGAAGTCTGCAGAAGAGAAATTGAGAAAAGAGAAATTGGCTCTTGAGAATAGCAATATCGAAGTTACTACTGAATTAGTCAAGACAAAGTTGTTAAACGAAATGTCGAAATGTAATACACAGTCCGATTTAGCGTTGCGCACTACTGATACCCGTCCTAGAAAATCAAAGAAGAAGCCGATAATTTGCTATGATTGCAAGGAACCTGGCCATAAGAGACCTGATTGCCCACTTAAGAAAAAGAAGTCTGCAGAAGAGAAATCTTCATTTGCTTTAGGGATCAGTAATGACAATTCGTTGGACAATTGGTTTATAGATTCCGGGGCAACCAAGCATATGAGTTCACGTCGTGATTGGTTCGTAAATATGAAATATTTTCGTACTAGTAGTGTTACTATTGCAAATGGCGATAAAATCGATTGCGCTGGTTTCGGTGATATTTCTATTTGTACTAATTCCAATGTTAAAAGTATATCGAATGTTGTGTATGTACCTAACTTAAAAACTAATTTAATTTCTGTCTATAAGGTTGTACAGAATGGTTTTAGTGTTTTGTTTGATAAAGAAGGTTGTCAATTCTTTAGAAGCGATACTTTTTCTTTTTCAGGTGATCCTATTTTAAGTGGTTCTGTATGTAACGGGCTGTACAAATTAGATTGTGCAATCAATACTCCGTGCAAGGAATCGGATGATGTGGCAATGGCCGAAACATTGTCTGATGAATACCAGTTATGGCATAGGCGGTTAGGCCATTTATGCCGTTTTGGAATGAATCTCTTAAAAAATAGTCACGTAGGTATAGATTATAAGGTTGTAGATAATAGTAATTGTATCGCTTGTATAGAAGGGAAACAAGCGCGTAAACCTTTTAAGAGAATAATTTATAAGAAAGCGACATCCATGCTAGAGTTATTACATTGTGACCTTTTTGGTCCCGTATTTGGTAACTCCTTTCAAGGCAATAGATATGCTTTATTATTAATTGATGATTACTCTCGTAAAATATTTATTTATTTTTTAGCCTCAAAATCAGAAGTAAAAGAAAAATGTCAGATTTTTCATTTACTTGTGGAGCGGCAAACAGAAAAGAAAATTAAAATTGTTAGGACGGATAACGGGACAGAATTTGTTAACGATGAGTTGTTGAATTATTTTTCTATGCACGGTATAGTACACGAGACTACTGTTGCGTATTCACCCCAACAGAATGGCGTAGCCGAGCGTACTATCCGTTCTATGATAGAAAAATCGCATTCTATGTTAGCAGATAGCTCACTCCCTATTGCGTATTGGGAAGATGCTCTACAAACAGCAGTCCATTTTAAAAACCGGTCCCCACACCGTGCCTAAGTAGGTTCTCAAACTCCCTTTGAGAAATGGTACGGACAGAAACCAAATCTGTCACATCTTAAAGTCTTTGGCTGTCGCGCTATTGTACATGTTCCATCGTGTCATAGAAAAAAGTTTGACGTAAAAGCGGAGGAATTTATCTTTGTAGGCTATACAGATGATCGAAATACTTATTATTTCAGAAATTCTCTATATCCCAGGAAGGTAATCAAAGCCAGAGATGTAACATTTTTTGAAAAATGTTTGAAAGTCTCAAGAGAACCGTAAGTACAGAACCAGTTTCTAATAATAACCCTATTTTGACCTTGACAAATCAAGTTGAAACACGAAAGGTGTCTGATGTGTCTGAGGGTGAAAATAGAGGGGAATGTTCTGAACTTTCTGTTGAGACGGTCGGGGGAGTTTCATCTCCTTGTTTGGACTTATCGGAGATCTGTCCACAAAGGGAAGAAGTAGATGTAAGTAGAGGAGTTGGTTTTGGTGTTAGTCGAGAAGTTGAAGAACTACTTGAACGAAGTGAATCAACTGTAACAACCGAACCAATTGACACTTCAATTATACCTGAGTCAAGTACTTCTCAAAACTCTGAGAGAAGGTATCCCTCTAGAGTACGGAAGTCGCCCGATTATTTTTCGTACGTAATTTCATCACATGAATTTTCTGAACCACAGAATTATATTCAGGCTGTGAAATCAGATCAGGCTAATAAATGGCAGTCTGCAATGGAGTGTGAATTTCAAACTAATACCTGGCGATTAGTGGACAAACCCGATCAGAAAATAATCCCGTGTAGATGGATTTATAAACTGAAAACGGATGCGCATGGTAATATTCTGAAATATAAAGCCAGACTTGTCATAAAAGGGTATAGTCAAGTGGTATGGTCTTAAGCAAGCACCAAGTTTGTATGGTCTTAAGCAAGCACCAAGAGCACAAAACTCGATGAAACTTTATCGAAAATAGGTTTCACAAGATTGCCATCAGAACCTTGTGTTTACAAAAAACTTTCTGGTACGGAAATAGTTATTTAAGCTATTTTTGTAGATGACATTATTGTCTTCCATAAAAATAACAAGTCTTTTGACAATGTCAAATGTTGTTTGCAAAAATATTTTACATTAAAGATCTTGGCAACTTAAATTATTATTTGGGAATAAATGTTATCCAGAGTGAAAATGAAATACGAATAAATCAAAAGACGTATATTTTAAACTTACTGAAAAATTATAACATGGAATCGTGTAAAGGATATTCTACACCTTTACAAC
This sequence comes from Schoenobius gigantellus, assembly GCA_963935595.1. Classification (NCBI taxonomy): domain Eukaryota; kingdom Metazoa; phylum Arthropoda; class Insecta; order Lepidoptera; family Crambidae; genus Schoenobius; species Schoenobius gigantellus. The sequence goes on from OZ012543.1 coordinate 36,090,695, forward strand.
ATAGTCAGTTGGAGGATGGTATTAAAAACGGTAAGCATTCATATCCTTATCAAAATTTAATGGGATCTTTAATGTTCTTGGTCGTTAATACTCGTCCAGATATAGCTTTTGCTACAAGTTACTTGAGTCAATTCAATACTTGCTATAATAAGACTCACTGGGAAGCTGCAAAGCGTATACTCCAGTACTTAAGCAGACTATTGACTATTCTATTGTTTATAAGAAAACGGGAGATCCTTTAATTGGTTATACCGATGCAGATTGGGCGAATAGTAAACGAGATCGTCGCTCATACACAGGATACTATTTTAAATTAGTAAATGGGCCTGTGGCGTGGTGTTCAAAAAAGCAACCTACTGTTGCTTTATCGTCAGCAGAGGCAGAGTATATGGCTCTCACCGATGCAAGTAAAGAAGCCATATATTTGCGTCGTTTTACACTTACGTGCAATAAAATCGGCCCACCTCATAGGTTTCGATTCGGAAATATCGGTATATATAAAATAAGATTTGATAAACAAAATCTATAAATATAATTTGAAAGTATATTCCATAAGCTTTATTTAACATACACTAAACATAGATAAAAGAAGTGTTGCTGACAATAGACTTATTTCTTCGGAAAACCCTGTTTCTCATTATTACGTTATACGCAAGCTCTGTGACTGTGCAGAGTGTTTTAAATGTTAATTGAATCAACGTTTATTCAAAAATTGATTATTCCTACAGATTTATTGACACTATAAATTGAGCTGATATTCCAAAAAAAAAAAGCTATTCTTACAAATTTGGTTTTCAGTTTGTAAAATAAATAAACCTAAATCTGTCACAGTAAAAACTGTTGTAATGTAAGCTTAGGTTCTTGTTTAACAAACAGGGTTGAAATATATTATTTATTGATTATAGATTTTCATTTTTCGAGCTCTGAACCAAAGCGTAAAGGTGGGTCGATTTCATTGCACGTAAGTGTATATCAGAGATATGTGATCTTAACTACAATCCTGTTACTATCTGTAGTGATAGTCAGAGTGCACAAAATATCGCAAGCAACCCTGTTTATCATAACAGAACCAAGCATATAGACACTAAATATCACTTTATTAGAGAAAAAGTATCGGAAAATATTATAGATTTGAAATACGTTAAGAGTACGGATATGTCCGCAGACGTATTAACGAAACTGTTAGGTCGTGTTGCTCACAATAAATGTGTAATAAGGCGCTTAACACATTGCCGCCGCATCCTGCGGTGTACGGAGGGACCGCATGCGGCTGCGGCGGCACGGAACCGTGCCACCGTACGGTTTGCTCCGTATCACCGTCCGGAGCTGCGATGCACGACGCACCGCATCATCGCATTATCTATGTACGCCTATGCACGTCCTTTCTACGCAAAAATCCGTACGATACTGCGGCACAGTGTGGCATACCCCGCGGACCGCACCGCATCACCGTCCGGGAGTGCGGTGCCGTCGCGCGCTTAGAGAATTAGAGCATTCACGCGCTTAGTTAAATGATCTAAGGTCGCGCGCGCCGCACAACCGCACGGGCATGCGGTGTGAGTGTGTTATACCCTGCGGTTTTTGTATACAAATTGAGATTCTTCAGTCAAAATTAAAAACCGCAGCACCGCACACCGGAGCGGTGTCCGGTGCAATGTGTTATGCGCCTTAGTATTGGTTTAACTTGAAGATTGTGAAATAATTTATAACCTGCCTATGTATTTTCTATGGATTTTCCTTTGCCTTACGGTTTTGTTAAGTAGTGTTATTATTTTACTGTTTGAGCACTTAAGGCACGTATGTATAGGTTTTGATTAAGGGGGGGTGTTGGAATACCTATGGTATCCTACATACTCTTTTCTTAGTAGAGTAATTTGCTATGTAATCAAAACGTGACATATTGTATTTTATTTATTCTTTTATTCTTACTTCAAAATAAAATCTTACAGAGCAAACAACTGTTTATAAATTTTCTCTACAAAAACCCTAAATTATCACAACATTTTTGTTATGAATAAGAAGAGGGTGCGCGTAAAGGACAAGTGTTCGAAACATTTAGTAAAACAAACTGTTTTTGTTGTTTTACTTCCTTGTTACACAATAAAAATGCCGCAGGAGCTGGAAGAACCGGTTCCACTGGTTTTAACTACACACTCGAACCGGTAGTTAAAAATTGGAAACCAGGGCCGATTTTTCATGCCTTATTCCTGATACTGTTTTCTCCGTTGAATGATGGAGACATTGGCAGTGCAGTAACAAGATGAAATTAATATTCACAGCTAAACTAGGTATTCATTTAAATCGGACCCTCCATAACGGTAACTTTGAATCAAGTCATGGTTCATAACCATGACTCGACCAGAAAGGCTGCCACAATAAGCTAGTCACGAGGGACTTCAATGTCCAAATATTTATTTAGATTAAGTTTAACTGATTTCAGTGCAGCCCTTTTGGAAATAGTAAGGCGATCTGGACCCTTCAATTTGTATGCTTAGGAAACACACTTTACGCAACGCTCTCACACGCATCCCACGCACGCAACGTCAGATCTGTAGATCCAGATTCGGCGTGGGATAGTGGAGGGGAGGATCGTACGCCATTCCACGGGTAAGACGAGTGTGTTTCTACCATAAGGAGTTTATCCCAGACATACATTGTGACGTGAGATTTTTATATTGTATACTAGCTGTACCCGTGAACTACGTTTCGCCGTAATAACTTTAAAAAAAATAACACCCTTATCACTTAGGGGTATAAAAATAGTATTTTGACACATTACCGCCGGGCCGTCATTGCAAGTGGTCGTGTACAAGTTGCATACAAATTATTTAAAAATTCGGTATTGGCTATTATCTGTAATTTTCAATTCCTATTCTCTCCTGAGTGTATTAAGTTACTTTGCTTCTCCTTCTGGGCGTGTCTTGAGTGAGATAGAAATAAATACGAAATACAACTTTTAAACAAATATTTGAAGATAGTGTGATTGGTGCCCGGAATTGAACCGTGTTCGGCGAAGTGGGTCGCGAGAACTTCAAGCGCACAACCAGCGATACATTGTTGCAAGGCGCGAAAGTGTCGACCGGCAGAATCGCTACGAGGAAACTGACCGTAGTCTTGTAGTTTCTACGCGCACCCCGCTACTCGATTTGCTACGAACCGCTTCACGGGCGCGACGAATACTACGTGCATGCTGCGGAATTTTTACTTAAGGCGCATAGTGGTCCCAATGACCTTGCGTCGATCGTCCCGCACTCATTACATAGGAGTGAGTGAGTGAGGCTGAGGGGAATATTTAAGCAAACCTTTACGCGTAAGATGAATTATTTCAATAAAACATTAATTAAGGCGAATAAGAAAAATCTAAAAAGACCATCCCCTAGAATATTGTTCACTTTATTTATTGAAATCGAAAGTATACGATTTAACCTAATATTTACGACGCGATTAGGTTTAAAGTTTTAAAATCGAGGCATGTTTGGGTCACATTTTAACCAAGTTTTAATTAATTTATTAAAAAATTAAAAAGACCATCCTCTAAAGAATGCGTTGAATAATAACATATCTTTTCTAAAGATTTTTTTATTCAATATTTATGAAGAGAACCGGTTTTTTCTGCAGTGATTTTTTATGTTTGACCTTACTATGCGCCTTAAAAGCACTTAGTAATTGCATAGATTAATTAAGATGCCATTGAAGAGGACACCCCCAACAACTCCACATATGTCGCAGTCTGACCCGGATATACCTAGCCACACAACGAGTGATGCCGTCGAATTAGCTCCGTCGTCTCGCTATAAGTGTATACGTGAAGAATCAGTTTCTCCGCACACAAGTAATGATTCTTCTAAGGACTTTAGAAAGGAGATGAGAGAAATGATGGCAATATTTCAAAGAACTCAAACTCTTTTATTAAATAAAATGGGTGAAGAGAAAACATATTGGAAATTAAGCAACAAAACCGACAAATCCAAAAAACTAATTTGGATATTGAAAAAACTCTGGAGAGTATTAGATCAGGACAGGAACAGTTGTTACAAAGAGTAGACAAATTGGAAACTGAGAAGCACATCCAATAAATGACCTTGAATTTAGCTCGCGTCCGTCTTCTATTGAAATACGGAATATTCCCATAAACGAAACAGAGTCCATAAATGACTTATATCAGCACATAATCGCCATGGGCACTCTAGTTGGCGTTAAAGTACAACACTCAGATATCAGAGATGAATACCGTTTGCCCACTAAACCCTGCAAGCCCCGAGCCCTCATCTCTGAATTTACCTGTGTCCGTAAAGAACAAACTACTTGCTGCTGTACGAAAATACAACGAGTCGCGTACTAGAGAAACCAAGCTGAGCTGCTCAAGTATAGGTATAAAGGGTGAAAACTCTCCGATATAATTGTATCTGAGTTTGATGACAATGACTATTTTGGTACTATGGTATTTTTTTTTTTTTATATCTTACATTTATTTCTGTTTGTTATTATATGGTAAGCTATTTTGTATACCTAAAGACTATTATTACTATTTTAATCGCATTGATACTACACTATCACAGTTTAACAATCATACAGTTACGAAACGAACGTATTTGCGCAGAGCAACGGAGGGGAACTCACGGGACGGGGAAGCGGGCGGCGCGGTCCGTGGCCTACAAACTCGCCGAGTTTGTTTACTCGAACGCTGAGGGTTGAAGGAAACGTGGAAACGACTGTGTGATACGCGAGCGAAATTTGGATTGGTTTTTTACGTGAATTGTTTATTACATTATTATAATGGTGCACACTTGTTCTGTATACGGATGTTTCTCGACCGCAAAATACAATAAGGAGTTAAGATTCCATAGATTTTCCCGCGACGCGAGGTATATTTATTCCTATAATTTCTTATTATTACTTAACCAAATTGGTATCGTCTAGTACTATTATTTATTTTGTATACACAATTTATAGCCGTCGTATAGTAGTGATATTATACTAGTAAAAAGGTTATAGCATAACTTCAAGATTTAAAAAGTTACAATCTGCATCTATGCACTATGAGAGTTTAGTGCAATAATAATAAATACTTCTTAGTTAATTCTCAACTATATTTGAATAAACTCTTGAATAAATGTGTCGCCGCTACCTATCTTCCCGTGGATGTCGAAAAAACGACTAAAATAGTGTAGTGTAATTTAAAATATAGATTATAGTTAATTCTGAACTATGAATAAACTCTATAATTAGGGCTGCCATAAGTTCTGAACCATCGACCGGGACATTTTGAATACTTACTTAGATTTTTTTACAAAATATAGAACCCACTTCAATAACACCAAAAAGTTATCTATACTCTATACAAATAGATAAAATTGAAGTGTCTGTTTGTAATGTCAAAATAACAAGTTTTTACTAAATGGGTATGAATGTATATCGGGTACCAATAACAAAAACACAATTTAATAATTTTTGTGTCTTTCTGTCTGTCTGTTTGTTCCCGCTAATCTCCGGAACGGCTGGACCGATTTTGACGGGACTTTCACTAAAAGATAGCTAATTATATAAGGTATCTTTTATCAACTTCAACAAAAGTTACTATTCCACGCGGACGAAGTCGCGGGCACAGTTAGTAAATAATAAAAGACTACATACAACATCACAGTTTTATATTCGAATTCGGTGCTAAATTTTAAGTAACTACATAAATTTTTTATATGTATATATTTTTTAAAAGACTTTCAAGGTGATCATTGCTTGGCACCGACTTCAATTTAAAGGTGTGATGTTGTATGTATTCTGTTACAAATTTTTTTGTTAATATATCTATATACATATAAGAATTTGAGCCAAGGCAAACACAAGAATAACTTAAAATAAAACGTCTTTTGCTCAAAACAGTTTAAAAGGAATTATTCCCGAGCTCCTAATCTATCAGAAACCTTCCATCATTCGTTCAGTAATAAGACATGACGACTACCAGATGCAAATACCTGAATATCTTAAGAAGAAACATAAAACACGTTGGAAGTGCCTTGAAATTCAAGGGTTTCCCTCGATTTTCATGGGATGCCATCATCAGATCCTGGTTTCCTTATCATGGGACCACCCTTGGAATATCTCCTTTCCAGAATCATCAAAATCGGTTTATAAACGACGAAGTTACCCGCGAACACACAAAAAAACCGGCCAAGTGCGAGTCGGACTCGCGCACCATGGGTTCCGTACAAACCTGTAGGTAATAGGCACAGAACACAGAAAGAGGTTAGAAGGGCTATGTGGGCGGGGCACGCGTAGCCACAACTATGAGCAAGTGCTCATAGTTGTGGCCCCGTAACGCGAACGCGTTGTTTAATCACTGACGGACAACAACAGTGAGTGTATCGTGAAGCGCGGCGCTATAAATATAAAAAAATGCCTTCTTGTGCTATAATTACTTGTAAAACAAGAAGTCAGGTATCAAGTGTAGCTAAAGAAGGAATTTCTTTTCATCGGTAAGTAGTAAATTGATCATAATGTCAAAATCCACCAAAACTCAATCCTAACGATAAGTTACATATTTTTCTAAAAAATATACATTACCGGCAATGTACGCACGCGATTTTTGCCATATTACTTAGAGCGCGTAATGTAGTACACTGCTTTCGGTAGTGACGCATTTGGCTTAATGAGCATTAACGCAGTAGTCGCAGTACAAGGGATAGTGCCGTGCTAATCGCACGCATTACATTTTATCGATAAATGTATATTTTAAAATATTTGTATTAAGTAAAAATAACATATTATTTGTCACTTAAAATGCCATAATAATAATTATTACTTTTCGAATACAGAATGTTTGGCGAAGCTAACACCTACCCTTTCTAACATCCTATTCATATAAGTACGGCGATGTAATCAAAGATTAAAATTGTAAAATTAATTTCAATTTTCACGATACAATTAGTTCGATTAGTAAAAAAATTATGGGCAAATTCTAAACTAATTTTACAACTTAGAATTTTTAATATCACCATAATATTTATATGACTATTTTAGCATAGGTAGGTGGCCAGCTTGTTATATCATGAATACTAGACACGCCGTTAGGACGCCGCGCCGCCGTGGTAAAGTGGTCAGTAACGGAGCTTTACATCAAGCAGTCCAGGTTTAAATCCTGGCGGGAACAAATGTTTGTGTTAGTCTTGTTCTTATTCCTACGTTAGTTTGTGTGATAAGCACGAACATTTGTTCACAAGGCTGTTGGTGGTTTTTGTATTGATTTATTTATTTGAAATATATTTTACTATCAATTATACCCTTTTAATAACTGTTTTTGGACATATTATTTTAGTTTTCCTAAAGATCAGGATATACGTAAAAAGTGGATTGACGCAACAGGTAGAGAAGAATGGATTCCTACTAAGTCAAGCACCATTTGCTCAAAACATTTTAGTGAAAATGATTTTGATATAAAAAAATCTGGGAACAAGTATTTAAAAAGCAGTGTAATACCACATGAAAAAGTCGTGTATTTGTATTCTGCAGTATGTATTATAATTTTTTAATGATATCAAATAATGATTGCAATATCAGTAAGCCAACTCTTTTATGTTTAAGATAAATGATGAGAGAAGTTCTACTTCGTCGTTAATCAAAGAGAAATTAAACAATGGTAAATCACAAAAACGTAGTCTTACAGAAGCGAGAAATAACATAAACGATAATGATTTAACAAAACGGATGAGACAGGTAAAGCTATGTTTATGAATATTATGTGAAATATGTAGCGTAAAGTTTTAAGAAAATACATTACATATAAGGTACTTGATTTATTCTAGGACATTTTGGATTCAATAACATCAACCTCTTTGATAATAAAAGACAGTCCCAAAAAAATCTTACAGGTAAAAATAACGACAACATAAAAATTAATTTTAAATGTAATAGTCAATTTATAAATCCGTAATTATTTTCAGTTCAATGTACTGTCAAGTAATAGCTCAAATGCATCAACACCCAGGAAAAAAAAATTAAAAAGATACTTGTTTCGAAAGAGACTGTTATATAACGACAAAAAAAAAATTAAAAAAATACAAGCACAAAATCGACGATTGAAAAAAAAAGTATACAAAATGGAAGATATTATTAACGATTTATAGAAAAAGTTTGCATTAAGACATGAAGATTTGAGTACTTTATATTTACTTTACAAATATTTACTTCTCCATCCAACCAAAATATCCTAACAACTAAACTACCGCACGTCCGTTTGTCAGATTATCCATTCTAGTTTATGCTTTCGGACCGGTGCATTATAGTATTATAGTTTTTCATTTATTTTACGTCTAACCTACAACATTTTTGAGCTAAAAAGCTATAATTTTGTTTCATAGAAACAAAATATTACTTGAATATTATTAATTATAAACGTATAATGAAAGTAATAATTATTTTTTGGTTTTCTAAATATTTCAAATGGTTAAATAGCTGGCAATATTTAATATCGATAACTATTCATTGATGTCAATCACTAAAATAATGTTATTTGTACACGCGGCTCTTGACGACAGTGAATTTCTGTGAATGAGGAGCCCAGTGAGCGTTGTGATTGGTTCAGCCCGATTTCGCGCGACTTTGCATGGGCGGTGCAAGGAAAAGAAGTGGGAGCAAAACTGGCGACAGCGGTTCCCGTTCAAACGGTGCATGATTGCCTTTCTAACCTCTTTCTGTGTTCTGTGGTAATAGGTATGTTGCGTTGACATAGAAGTTTGATTTTGTTAGACTTGAGTATTTGATATAAATTTCAATTTAATACCTCTACGCGTTCATGAGGAAAGGGGTAGTAAGTTTAAAATAATTAAAAATATTTTTATTATATGATGTTACTAAACATTTACGGTTTTTGCAATTTTTCCTTTATCTGTGCTATAAGACGTTACTTTGTACCAAATTTAAAAATTCTGAGTTCACAGGAAGTATCCTGTAGGTTTTGATTCCCTTGCGAGTGTTGAAAATTTGCGGCATAAACGGCTGTATTGATTGCGTTGGCTTAGAAGTTTGATTTTTTTCACAGCTCCAAGGGACAGTAGACCTGAGTATTTCATATAAATTTCAGCTTGATACCTCTACGCGTTCCTGAGAAAAAGGGTTTTGACAGACAGACAGACGGACGGACGTACGAACAACAAAGTGATCCTATAAGGGTTCCGTTTTTTCCTTTCGAGGTACGGAACCCTAAAAAATATACGGTCGAACTGAGAAACCTCCTTTTTGAAGTCTGTTAAATAGGTTATACAATGGAAAATTCTAAAGCTCAATGAGTGATAATATAACAAAAAAGAACTATATTAAAAAATAATTTAAAAATAGTACTTGTACTTCGATACGAACTTCGAAGTTTCATTTTTAGTAGGATATTTTTTTAATTAAATAAAATGTTCAATTAAACCAACAATAAAACAAAAAAAAACATGCTTATTCTCAGCGTTATCTCTCTTATTCAATGTTCGCGTTTTCGATATATCACTTTTCTTTGTCCATTCATATTTTTCCGAGGTTCTGACTTTTTGAAGTGCTAATAGTGATCAACTCGTGTAGGTATATCTACCCACCTAGCTCCCAGACCTACACTTACACATTTGCGAGTGACAGCGTAAGTTCCCACGCTGCCGGCGGCATCGTCCGACATCAAACGCGTTTCTAAACTGTATGATTGTTAAACTGTGACATTATGTTAATATAGAGGTATTTCTTTTTACAGTTGTTTGTTCACATTTAATGATTCACCGTCATAACTTCGCTAAATCTTGTATTTTAATAGCTTGTACACTCTCATTTTTAATCTCACATATCTTAACACACTATCACACACAACACACATACATGAACCCAACCCATACACTATTTACTTGCATTATACTATACACAGACGTTTTCGAGAATCATAGTAAGTCCTTAAAATACCTCCCTCAAAATGTTGCTCTGTATATTACAGTAATACGTCGCCTTTTACAAAAAACGACTTTGGACGCTCGCGTGATGTAGAATTCCTCTGGTTTATTTTTAGTAAAATAATTAGTCAAATACTTGTAAACCACACGTCTTGACAGTTTTAGTACCATATCAACAGAACTAGAGGATTTAGCGTCTCGCGCTCGTTCATGTCGTCCTGAAGATTGCACCAATTACTTTACACTTAACAACAAATCTATAGCTGTGATACACCTTAATATTCGCGGCATAAATAAAAACTTCGATAACTTTACTGCATTACTTGCTAATACCAATATTGAATACGACATCATCATTAACAGAATGTTGGATATCAAAATCACCACACTTACCTTCACTTACTAGATATAATATTTTTCAAACCTATAAAAACCCTAACCAAAACAGTGGGATAGTCATGTATGTAAGAGATTCACTACAATGTAAGGTCTATGAACTTGAATTTATTGAAGATCCAAATTGTTTGGTTTGTGAAATGACCTGTTCGTTTGCTGTAATAGCTATTTATCGATCACCATCAGTGCGAAATGTCGATAACTTCCTTTGTGGGCTTGACAAACTTTTTTCGACCTTATCAGCCTTACCATCGCTGAAAGTACTGGATGACCTTAATATTGACATTAAACCGGGATCCACGGACACCCGAATGAATGATTATTTAAATTTACATGCAGCCCATGGCCTCCTTCCCGCACACACCATAGCTACTAGAGGTGACAACTGCTTGGACCACGTATTCGTCAAGTCAAATATGCAATCTACTACACTTATACTAGAATCATGTATTACTGACCATTTTCCCAGTGTCTTGTTTTCGTATATTCATAATAAATCATGTAAAATGTCAAAATTTCAAACTATAATTGATTATAATAGTATACACGCGGCGATCACTGCTACTGACTTCAGCCTAGTCTTACTATCCAAAGATGCAAACTTTGCTGCGAGTTACTTGGTTTCGACCGTTTCCAATATAATAGAGAACTATACACGTAAAAACAATGTTACAAGAAAATTAAAATTAAAGCCGTGGATGACAGCTGGTTTACTACGATGCATTCCTTGCCGTGATCGTATGCATGGACAACTCAGGCGAAATCCAGATAATATTACTCTCAAAATTACATACATCAGATACAGAAATTTTACTAATAAGCTTTTTAAAAACGTTAAATTGAGTTTCTGCAAAGAATAATACCAAATCTACTTGGAACGCCATTAAAAATATTACAAACGTCAAATTCAATCACTAACGCTAAACCATTGCTTCAGATAAATCAGAACCCCAAAACTGCAGTTAATATGGTGAACAAGTTTTTTGTGGATGTTGGTAAGAGCTTGGCAACGAAGATACCGGTTCCCCAGTACCCACCTATTTCAGCCACGTCTAGTAGAGAACTCTCCTCCCTAGTGCTATTAGAGGTAGATGAACGAGAAATAGACCAATTAATAACCGGTCTTCGTAGTGATTGTGCGGTCGGGTGGGATGGGATATCTTCTCGCATCCTCCAAAGTTCCCGGAAAATTTTTACACCATTGATGACTCATATATGCAAACTTGCCTTTACAACTGGTGTTTTTCCTAATGTATTTAAGAAAGCCATAGTTCACCCAGTTTATAAGTCTGGTGATGAAGATGTCGTTGCTAACTATAGACCGATTTCGGTTCTCTCAGCGATGTCCAAGATCATGGAACGTGCTTTAAATAATAGACTGATTAATTTTCTGGAGTCCAAAAACATAATAGCCAATAAACAGTTTGGTTTTAAGAAGGGTGTCAGCTCTGAAGATGCTGTTAATTCATTACTGAATACAGTGACCGGATGTTTAGATAAAAAACAAAAGTGCATTGGAATTTTCTTAGATCTTTCCAAGGCTTTTGAAACGGTGTCCATCCCTATTCTTTTTAATAAGCTGGAACAAATTGGCGTGCGTGGAGTTCCACACTCACTTTATAAAGACTATCTTCTGAATCGCACCCAATCCGTCAAGATAGGTGAATCCATCAGTGATTAAGAGCTGTTATTATTTGGAGTGCCCCAAGGATCCATTCTCGGCCCTACACTTTTTAACATCTATATTAACGACTTATGCAATCTCAACATTCCTCACTGTCAAATATATACATATGCCGATGATACAGCCTTAATCATCGATGGAAGAAATTGGACGGACACGCGTGCTAATGCTGAAAAAGCACTTTCTGCAGTAATAACATGGCTAGATTCTAATTTGCTCACTCTTAACATCAGTAAAACGAATTACATAACCTTGGCTACAAATCAAAGCCATCAGAAAGTGATATTAATATTGTTGCCTACCGATGCTTGAAATCTGAAATGCGCTGTAACTGTTTAGAGGTACCTAGAGCAAAACTCATCAAGTATCTTGGAGTATTCATTGACCAATTTTTAAAATGAGACCTCCATATACAGGCATTGATACCTAGACTTAGGAAGTTAATGTATGTGTTTAAGAAAATAAATAAGGCTGTTGATCAGAATACATTAAAATTAGTTTACACGGCATTATGTCAGTCTGTTCTGATTTATTGCATTACGGTATGGGGCGGCGCTGGGAAAACTATTATCTCAAGGTCATGACCAGGAAACCTCTCAGATACTCCACATCCCAACTCTACACCGACACCTCGGTCCTGACTGTGAGACAACTGTTTCTCTTGTGCACTATACTTCGCAAGCACTCTCAGCTTCCCTACAATCCGTCAATAATGACTCATTAGCGTAGATCAGACCTTGTGTGTTCAACCCCTCAACACAGGACTGTCCTCGCCAAGCGACATTTTAATATTTTAAGTTGTATGTTGTATAATAAGCTAAATAAATTTATTAAAATTTATCCGTGCACCAGGAGAGTAGTCAAACGAAAGCTTACAGAGTGGTCGATAATGGTGCACGGATAAATTTTAATAAATTTATTTAGCTTATTATAAGCTAAATAAATTTATTAAAATTTATCCGTGCACCAGGAGAGTAGTCAAAGAAAGCTTACAGAGTGGTCGATAATGTTGACATACTCAGAGACAGAAGACCTACTGCCGAAACCAATTTGATAAACAAATTATTTTTTTTTTTTGATAATTAAAAAATACCTTTGTATAAACGTTATTAACAACTTCATCAAATAATATAAATAAATGATGGAGACCCGCCATCCTAACGCACACCTAAAACGACTCTAAGTGAGAATTAACGGATCGAACACATACCGAATACGAAGCGTATACGTATGAGCGCGCATGCGTCCATACAATCACTAAGATGGCCAAACCGGATCAAAACCGAACACGAATTGAATACGAACCGAATACGTATAAGCACGTATAAGCGCCCTAAGCGTCGTGTCTGCGCCCTGTCCGTGCCGCGTCCTCGCCCTACGTCTTTTCTGTGTGGCCAGCGCTTAGGGCTGGTATTTTTTTAAATTTATTTTAAGAGGCTTTAGTCACCCGTGGTAACTATGTCAGCTTCATAGGGACTCTCCAAAACGTGAGCTGGTAAATAAATAATGTAAATAAAAATAAATATTATGGTGATATATTAATCAGCTTATGCAAAACACAGACATCTGTTTGATCACAAAACAATTATTTTTATACAACTAAGTTGGCAAACAAGCATTTTGCCCACCTGACGATAAGTGATAACAGTCACGTATAGAACATGTGGTTCTTGCCAAATTTGCAGCAAATCTGCAACCCCCACAACAACCACACAGTCACAGATAATATAATACTACAGTACAGATGCCCCATCCCATACAACGAAATGGGACCTACTAAAATCGGGCTATTCTTCGAACTATTTTATTTCACCATTTCACCGCGAGAAGACGTACCAGCAAGCTCGGGCCATCGAGCCTTTGCTACATTGGGCTCAGTAGTTCTCGCACGCACTCAACAGATGGTACTTTGTGAACTGCTATGCTTATTATGCTTTGTTTAGTTCATGACTGCGTAAATAGGTCTTGTAAAACATCATACGCTTACGGCCGGCTGCAACAAGCTAAATGTGTTACAATTTGGTAAAAATTTACGTATAAACCAATGTTATACCTAAGGAGTTGTTCCGCCATGGTTATACGATTTATATCATACATTTTATATACGTTTGACATTTAAGATGTAATTGTAAAATAAATTTGATATCATTGGAGGTATAAGTCATTTTGGTAGTGTGGGTACTTTCTATTATATCTGTAACTTCAAATTGAAAAAACTGGTTAAGAATAAAGCAAACTTGCAAATTTTTTATATGTGACCTTTTTTTATCCCGCCCAAGACGAATTTTTTCACTGATTTATTCATCATTTTTTCAATTTATTTAGTATTTTTAAAGAAAATCAAAGTCACATAATAGCTATTGTGTTTTGTTAAAATGTGATTTAAAATTTTTATTTGACAAGATTTTTCAGTTTATGATTTTTGTTTTTTATATAAAATAAGTGTTTATTTTTATATTTATACATACTTACCTATAAAAACTAAGCAATTTAATTTCTCAGTGATATTTTATAATATAAAATATCATTGAGAAATTTAATTCTTAATTACTTATATTTTTTATAATATAAAATATAATTAAGAAATTTATATTCTTATAGCCGGCTGAAATTAATTTATTCGACTGTTTTATCAAATATCGAAATTATATAATTTAATACTATTTTTTAAACAAAATTTTATTTTTCCTTGTTCTTTCTTACCAGTTATCTAATTTTCTGTTTCATTTTAAGAATGTTGTTATTAATTCTGTGATAAAAAATCATTGAAACAAAAAGCACTTAATGCGGGTTCGAACCACAGACCTCTAGCGGTATGGCTTAATAATTTCGCAGTATTTCCGCATAAGCCATCTGTTCACTTAGATTTGATGTTGAAATTTCGAATCTATTATTTAAATTATGTGACGTCTATTGTAAGTCGCGCTTGCCACAATATTTGTAAATGGTAAAATCTAATAAAACACTGTACCTATAATATTTTATTTGGCAAAATTCTAAATATACCTAATCACCATTGAGATTAAAAAATAATTCAAGTAGTACCTACATTAATTTTATTTATTTTTTTATAGTCAGGAAACTTATGTCCATTAAAGTATTTACTAAACTTACAGAAATTGTGTATGTAAAGAAAAAATATTGCTGTGTTTGTAAACTACCTCTAAGTTTTTGTATTACTGACACTATGTTATGTAACCTGTCACAATTTATGACACGTCATACTGTTGATACAATGTATATACGTGGAGCTTTATGTACCTACCTATATATGTATTGATTTGTATATTTCTATTATTCCATGTTGAGTGTATTACGCAGATATTAAGATTTTTGTTGTTGTTTATAGCTTAGTGTGTGTGTGCCATAGTGGTGCCTCTTAGAGCGTCTTCAGGGTGT
Source organism: Schoenobius gigantellus (assembly GCA_963935595.1). Lineage (NCBI taxonomy): Eukaryota > Metazoa > Arthropoda > Insecta > Lepidoptera > Crambidae > Schoenobius > Schoenobius gigantellus. The sequence goes on from OZ012543.1 coordinate 36,106,085, forward strand.
CTACGGAAGACCAGCGCCGGGGAGTCTGCGACGCCTCGGCATTATGCTGAGTAGATACCCTTTCCGTGGCACATCTATTAGTGTTTTCCCTTTTTTTATTTGTTATTCTGTGTTAGTGCCATTGAATAAACCATTTTCTTTCTTTCTTTCTTTTTTCTTTCATTAATACTCACGCTGGGCTTTAAATGTTGACCTTAAGACTGCCCTTATGTCGCTCGTAATAGCGGCGGCTTTCGTAATGCCAATGTAAAGCTTGACGTGTTGCTGACTGTACTTTACGTATTACTTACCTATATTATCTATGACTATGTATGTACCTAACATAGTCGAATAATACTTATGACGTTATTAAAAATTCAGATTTGTAAAATTAGTTTTGAAATCCCCTATACAAAATTGTTAGGTCAGTGAAAAAATCACTGTGGTTTTATGAAACCAACATGCAAGTGAAACTTTTTTTTCGGTTCGTAGGCATTTAACTTAAAATTTCCGAAAAAATATTGAATAGGGTAAGTTCTTACTTTTTAAAATCGCGTTTCTAATCCTAACCTAAATCTTTTTGTTCTTAAAAGAAAATCATAAATAAAAAACAAATTGAGATATAAATAAAAGGAATTGATATACTTAATAAACAAAAAGCAATAAAGAAAAACAAAATAATAAAACAAGCAATTTTTTTTTAAATAACTACACCAGGACAGGATCGAACCACTGCCACACAGATTTAAAAACGAAGATCTAACGAGTAGATCAATCCTGACCTATTGGAAGTGGTGAAATTTAAGATGTCATGTTTTTGTGTAATTCGACCATAATTCGACATTACACTTTTAAATGTATGGGAATTAGAAAATTAATTTTGCAATTTCGAATTTTCAATGACGCCATTACTATTATGATTATGTCAAAATACCTACATACCAAACACCTTGTAGGTAATATAATAAAATAAAATAATTCAACTCAATCTGTGACCATACGAACAAGCATACATAAGTAGTGCCATCTATGAGTGAGCAGTATGTAATCAAATAGTTAAAGCAGACATTGCGTGCTACTTTGAGCTATGCTTTTGAGAGATACATTGAAGTTCAGACAATTTGTCGCTAGGAGTGCTATAAATTTGTAAAAAGAAATGTTAAACCGTTCTAGCATGACTTAAAAACGTATTTTGATACTTCCCACGTGCTAAGTGATTTTTAAAATATAATCAATAGTTTTCTGAATCTCCTTGTTGACTTTTACTAAATTCACTAAAAAGTCATTACAAAAATCGATTAAAGTAGCGCCATCTATTGATGATTTTATCGAATTATTTTACTTTTGTTCGTGACGGGTCCCCGTGACACAGTGTAACTATGTCACTACTTGTCACATAAGATGTAAAACCATAGTACCCAGTAATTTTACTGTATGTATTTGCAGATATACTGATATATGTATTTCTGCCACTGGTACTAGACCCTAGTACAGAGTCTCCCTCCGGTCATTAAATTCATATTTTTAATTATATTTTTTATGTATTACAGACATGAATCTAAATAGATGCCAAAAGTATGTTTGCTTGTATGATTGTTCTATAACTTTTTCTATAACACTAAGGTGGCAAACAAGTGCACAGTCCAACCAATGGTAAGCAGTTACTGCAGCCTAGGGACGCTTGCAACACTGGAGGTATCGCATGCGCATTGCAAACCCTTAAAAACTTTTTGTGCCCTTCTTGACGAACCCCATGCCATTGTCTCTTGACAAAACCTCAACAGGTAGTTCATTCCACATCCTGAGCGTACCCGGAAGCAGAAGGAAATTCCTTTGGACCATTTTGGTTCTAAGGTTTGAGGGTGAATTCCCTACAGTGCTAGCGGCTAGCTGTGCGCTGGTGTAAAGTGGCCATAGGCATCATGTCAGACAGTTCCGCAGAACATATTACATTGTAGAACATACGCAGAGAGGCAAAATATTATCCTTTCTGGAGGGTTCAATACTGTTCGTGAGCATAGCTTGTTTTAGTACCACGTCAAAAAAAAGTAAATTGATATAATGGTGCTCCTGCCCATATATGAAAGCAATATTCCATGTGAGGTCTGATTTGCGACTTGTAAAGTAAAGTTAGCCATACACGCTAGGGTATACCTGACAGCTTTGCCTGTGCAGTTCAACTGTTCAGGTAAACCGGAGCGTGTATGTTATTGCACAGCTGTGCAGATTTCCACTCCTGTTCAGGCAACAGAAGAAATATGATTTTTTATATTTTTGCCTGTCGGTATACCTGTACAGTTTAACTGTACAGGCAAAACTGAATGTGTGTGGTCGGGTTGAACAAATAATAACCCGCGGGGCTACCGCCTAACTCAAAGCGAGCACTCGCTATCGTTATCATGACATTAGAACAATAGTTTTAATGTCACAGATGACATAAGAGCTATTGTTCTAATGTCACGAAGCGATAGCGAGTGATCGCTATGAGTTAGGCGGTAGCCCCCCTGATTAGCATTACAGCGTCGAGATCGGTAAAAATTTTGAAATTAGTTCCCTCGCTAGGATTTGGGAAGGGGGAGGAGGAAGTAGCCAACCCCCGTGGACAAATTTATAGTTTTTTTATCAAAAACTATCAAGTTTCTGGGTGGTCATAAAAAAATAACCCTAACCTACTGACACCTGAAGGATTTCCGGGAAGTCATAAAAAAAATTACCGTAACCTACTGACACCTGAAGTATTTCCGGGTGGTCATAAAAAAAATAACCCTAACCTACTGACACCTGAAGGATTTTCGGGTGGTCATAAAAAAATAATCCTAACTGTTTACGCTCGAGGAAGAGCGAGTGGCAACACAGCATTATAGTCTGTGGCGGCCGGCCGCATGTAACTTGTCAGTCAGTCGAGTCGAATACGGAATGACATTGTTAGAGGTTATGTCCGGGCCGCAATAAATTATCCAACAAATAGTATAGTATTGCGCGGCGCACCAAGTGATTGTTGGTGCGAGGTTCCGCAAAGCTTTAGTGTCGGGGAATAGTGTATCGAAGCTTCTGTGTTCGTTAATGAGTTCGGGTATTGGTGGCCTAATAGGCAAGTGTACCATCCGGTTCGGTCAGAGAGCAGAACTTCAGGAGCCGCGACTTCCTTCGAGCTAGCTCAGGAAGTCCACTGGCTACATACGGAGACCGAACGGATCCAAGTAAGTAGTGAAATTCTTTGATTGTAGTGGCGGCATCAGCAATCAACCTAAAAATCCTTATTCGGTGAAACGCCGACGTGGTGGAGTCTACTTTGGGCACCACCACTAACCTACTGACACCTGAAGTATGTCCGGGTGGTCATAAAAAAATAAACCTAACCTACCCTTCACCTTCCAAGTGTAACCTATGTAAGTACGTCCCCACTAAGTGAGTTGTAAATAGGTGGGTGTAAATAAAACAAATATTTTTTTTTACATTTATTTATTAAAATTAACTTATTTTAAACACATGATTAATCGCCGTAATCATACTTTTAAATGGGTCTTTTATATTTCACTGTATTCCTACGCCATAAATACTCATAAATAACATCAGCGAAGTATTCTGTATTATTATAATTTTCTTTTTTACAAAATCGTTTCACTGCTCGCCATTGAGACTCTATTCTCTGGGTGTGCGTTCCGTCTGGAGCCACAAATGGGTTGTCTGGGTCGGAATGGTTAACCTTGTTATGGATGTACCCATGTGCATCCAGGGAGTCATACGCTCTTCAAAAGTCTGTGTGTATGGTAGTCCCTGGGGCAACATGTTTTTGTATCAGCGGCGCTAATACATACCTTATGTTGTCTGGGCACACCTCCAACCGCAAATCCTCAGACCCATCCTTTTTTTAATCTATTATTTTAAGAGGCTTTAGTTACTCATGGTAACCATGTCAGCCTCTCCGGATCGTTACTCAGCCCAATGATTGAGAAGTTTGTCATGATTCACAATTTCGCTCCTTGAATGATTGTTTTATAAACCTATATATCTGGCCCGCTGTACCTCCTACACATTCCCGCAATATAAGATTTATCCCACTATTCCTCATATCTAAATTTGATAAATATTTATCTCTGTTCTCCTTTGTCAGAGCACATTCCATCAAAAAGTGAAGGAGGTCTTCATCCTTACCGCATTTGGTACATAGTGGTGATGGCTTAATGCGCATCATATGTAAATACTTATTTAATGGAGTGTGCCCTGACCGGACCTTAAACGCAGAAATAAGCAGTTCCCTGGAGAGGCTGGCATGAATAAACCAGGGCGCCTTAAAGATCCTGTCTGTGATGGAGCCGTACCAAATTCCCTTTAATTTTGATTGGTCATTAAAGTGTTTTTGCCAAGTATCCCAACACAATTGTTTGGCCTTTCTATCGAGTTCTGAGCTATATACCTTAGATACCAAATGGTCACCATCAGTGACAGCTTGGGTTGCCAAGCCATCCACGTATTCATTTCCATTAATACCAATATCGGAAAATTAAACTAAAACAGTGCTCAAAAAGTTGGAAGTGAAACTACTAAAAATCTGCGCGATCTTTTCCAAATTACTTTCGGATCACCATAACCTCAAAATTGAACATACACACACGAAGATTATAAACAGTGCCAACCTAAGCAATCAAACTGTCAGTGTCATTTAAAATTGACAGCCATAGACAACTGCCGAGAGTGTTGCCGCCATAAAAACGAAAATACTGCCAACATACAAAAGTGTTACCAGCCTACAACACAAAAGTACCCAAAATTGAAATGGAAAAACAAATGGAAATCTTACTCTCTAAAATAAACGAAAAATTTAATGAACCAACAAAAACATTAACAACAGAAATAACGAAAAATGTTATGGAGGCTTTGGACGAAAAGTTGAAAATGCTAAGCGAAGAAAACAATAATCTCAAAACTAAAGTAACTAGTTTGGAACAAAAAATATCTTATTTTGAAAAGGAAAAACGAAGGAATAACTTGGTCTTTTTCGGCATTGAAGAAAATGGAATGACAGAATTAGAGTTAGTCGATTATATAAAGGATACTATACAGGAATCAGGAACGCATTTAGATAGTCAAGAGATAAGCTATGTCCAAAGAATTGGAACAAAATCAGAGAAAATTCGGCCAGTGATAATATCTCTAACCACAACTTGGAAGAAACATCTTATTCTGAAAAACAAGCGTAACTTGCCTACAAATGTGTATGTCAAAGAGGACTTCCCTAAGGCAGTTCTTGAAATACGTAAACAGTTACAGCCAAAAGTGGAAGAAGAAAGAAAAAATGGAAACATAGCATTTATAAAGTACGACAAGCTTATTGTGAAACCAATCACTCCATCTCAGAAAAAGCTAAGCACGAAGAACACCGAGAGTGTAACAACATCTCTTAATTCAACAAGGGAAGTAATTAAACCAAGAATTTTTGCATATGCATCACGTGTTAGATCAAGCTTGATGTCAGAGCCGTCAAAAAACAAGTAAAGGCCCTCTCCGACCGGAAACAACACAGATACTCAAAAATAAACATAAACGCAAGAAAAACTTTAATAAATTGCCCCCCAAGCCGGTTGGTCACCGTGGGGGAAGCCGACCACCACCCTCCAACTTATCTGCCAACAAAATCCACTAAACCTGATACTAAAAAAGATATTCATAAACGAAAAGTCTATACCTATGTACGCTAAATACCCGAACCTTGAGAACACCAGAAAGATTACAAGAGCTAGAGTTAGCAATCATAAACATCAAGTGGGACATTCTGGGCATAAGTGAAATGCGGAGATTAGGGGAAGAAATAGAAGAGAGAAACAACTTTATTATGTACCACAAGGGCGAAGTTGTTGGGCAAAAAGGAGTAGGATTTTTGGTAAAACTAAAACTTAAAAGTCAAATTATTGGGTTCGAAGGAATATCAGATAGAATAGAATAGCTTTGGTGCATATTAATTTACCAAAATATTCGAAAAATTGGACAATTATCCAGGTCTACTCACCGACAGAACAAGCAACAAAAACGGACATACTAAACTTTTACGAAAAACTGAGAGAAGTTACTGAAAAATATTCGGAAAACAAAATAGTGCTCATGGGAGACTTCAACGCACAAGTAGGCGCTCGACAAGCAGGGGAAGAACATATATTATAATAGGGAAATACGGAAGGGGAAAAAGAAGCAAAAACGGAGAAAAATTGGTTGAATTCCTACTTGAGCAAAACTTAACACTTTTCAATTCTATGTACCGCAAAAAGCCCAAAAGCAAATGGACCTGGATATCTCTAGATGGAAAGACTAGAAACGAAATCGACAATAACCAACAAAGTTAAGTCATTTAGTGATACAGGAACAGTACAAAACCTTAACTTCAATACTAACCACCATATGGTACGTAGCTGTTTAAATGAAAGCGGTTCAAAAAAGCCTAGACCAAAAGCAATTCAAATGAACTACTTACAAACAGTTAGTAAAAATAGCGACTCAAAGAGCACCACAGAAGACCTGATGGAAGTTGCGACCTCAGATATGGATCTAAACGAAAAATATAAAAGAAAAATAGAAAACAAGCTTAAAGAACAGGCAGAATTACAAACCAACAAAAGTAAAGAATCATATCTCAGCGAAAAAACTCTAGAACTAATTAGAGACAGAAGAAACTTAATAGCAAAAAAGGATAAGAAAGAAAATCTTAAAGAAATCTCTGACCTAAGTAAACAGATTCTTGAAAGTATAAGGAAAGACAGAAAAAACAGAAGAATTTAAATCCTAGAGAATCACATTAACAAAACAGGAGGCATAAGGAAAGCGCTCAAAGAACTTAGAGAAAAGGGAAAGGAATGGATACCAAAATTAAGAGACAAAGAACTGCCAACTATGTTTTTTTTTTTATTGCAGAAGGTTGTCATACAAGCAAACTGCCCACCTGATGGTAAGTGGTAACAGTCACCTATAATACATGTGGCTCTTGTGAGATTCGCAGCAAAACTGCAACCCCCACAAGAACCACAGTGTACGTTGCCAACTTGTGACACAAGATGTAAAGTCACAGTACCCAGTAATTTCACTGCCATATCTTACCCTTCAAACCGGAACACAGCAATGCAAGCACTGCTGTTTTGCGGCAGAAATAGGTAAGACGGAGGTACCTAAGCAGACGACCCTGGTACAGAGTCTCCCTCCAGTAAATAAATGTCTCGCAGCAAAATCCAAAATATAGCAACAAACTATTATCGCTCACTATACCAACACCACAGTCCAAATCAGCCAAAAATACATCTGCCTGATAGAGAATATATTACAGGAAACTATAAGATCCAAGATTCTGAAGAAATACCAGAAATATTAACATCAGAAGTAGAAAAAGCTATAAAAAGTCAAAAGATGGAAAAAGCTCCCGGTCCAGACAGAATTACTAATGAACTAATGAGAGGGACTATCAAAGAACTAACCCCAATACTAACACAGGTCTTTAATGAGACACTATATACAGGCATTATACCAAGTCAATGGGCAGAATCAAACATAATACTTTTACACAAAAAAGGAACAAAAGGTGATATAGGAAATTACAGACCCATATCTCTCATCTCAAATATATATAAAGTCTTTGCTAAAGTAATTCTAGACAGAATATCACTCAGGCTCGATGAAAATCAACCAGTGGAACAGGCAGGGTTCAGGAAAGGTTTCAGTACAATTGATCATATACATACAATTAAACAGCTCATACAAAAATACAATGAATTCAACAAACCCATTTACCTGGCCTTTATAGATTATTCCAAGGCTTTCGACAGCCTCAAACATGAATACGTATGGCATAGTCTCAAAGAACAGGGGATCCAAAATGCTTACGCAAATATCATCAAAAACATTTACCGAGAAAGTAAAGCTAGTATCAGGCTGGAATCTACAGGAGACGTTTTTCCAGTTGAAAAGGGTGTTAGGCAAGGTGACCCACTCTCACCAAAGCTGTTCACAGCAGTGCTTGAAGAAATGTTCAGAAAATTGGAATGGGGACATCTGGGGCTAAACATAAACGGTGCGAGATTGAGTCATCTAAGATTTGCAGCTGACCTGGTTATATTGGAGGAAGACCCGAAGATACTGGAATCCATGATACAAACCCTAGTTCACACAAGTAGAGAAGTAGGTCTAGAAATTAACCTAAGTAAAACTAAAATGATGACAAACTCCACACCCACACCCAACAAAGGACAAAAAATCGAATATGTGGAGAAATACGTATATCTAGGCCAGATAATATCGCCAAATGACCAAATGTCCAAAGAAATAGACAAAAGAATTGCGGCTGGTTGGAAAAAGTATTGGGCCTTGAAAGAAGTCATGAAAAGCAAGGAACTGAGCATGAAAGTCAAGAAAAAGACCTTTGACACCTGTATTTTACCCTGCGTTACATATGGGTGTGAAACCTGGGCCCTGACGAAACAACATAGGAAAAAACTAGAAAGATGTCAAAGAGGCATGGAAAGGAGCATGCTAGGTTTGAAATTAATGGACAAAGTAAGAAGTATCGATATGAGGCACAAAACCAAATTAACAGACATACTGTCACGTATTGATCAACTCAAGTGGAGGTGGACCGGACATATGCTCCGCTGCAAAAAGGAAAAATGGAGCAAACAAGTGACAGTTTGGTACCCAAGGGATGGCGTAAGAAGTAGAGGTCGCAAACCAAGAAGATGGGAGGATGAACTTAAAATGACCTTAGGTCCTCTTTGGATAAGGTTAGCAGCAGACCGAAAACAATGGAAAGATCTGGAGGCCTTTGCCGTAAGGCACACCGAAATAAGAGATATTATATAACAGCAGAGTAGTTCGGAATATTTTTTTACTTTTATACTAGGTTTAAGTTTTCCTTTGTCTTATTTTGTTTAAAATCATAAGCATTGTAAATTTCGGAAATAAAAGGCTTTATTATTATTGAATTTGATACATTTGTTGCTCTGTATGAAGTATAATAATTTGATGATTTCATAGGCAATCGGCATTCCTCGGGTAGCCGAGGTACACCGAGTCAGATGTTGCAGTGAGCTCCTAGAGTCTGTCAGCGCAACAACATTCACATTCGGTATATTATTACTAATATGTTTCAAAGCCTCATATATCGCAGTTAGTTCTGCTCTCATTATGCTTACATCCTTATCTAATTTAAATAGTTTATGAAGCTTACCATGGGAGTCAAAGAAGGCAGCTCCTACTCCAAGATTAGTTTTGGATCCATCTGTATATATTTTTATAAAGTTGTTATATTTACTATTCAACATTGATAATGTATTCTGTTTCAGATTTGTCAACTCACATATTTTCTTGCTTTCTTTGACCCCCTCTTCATAGCAACAAATCATTGCACTGACATCAAAAGAAGATATCCACGTACCAAGTGAATACATTCCTAATAAAGGGGTTTCATTCACCTCTTCCCTTCTATAGGTGTTATAACTAGAAGTTAACAAAGGCCTAAGCTTATTAATCCAGTCACTATGTTCACAAAGCGCAGTTAGTTCTTGTATAATACGCTTTGTGACACAATTTGAAGAGGAAGCAATTCTGAACCAGTATCTTGCCGCAATCCATTCTCTCCTAATGAATAATGGAGGCAGGCATAGCTCATTTTCCATTACATGAATGGGTGTAGAGCGAATGAAACCCCCGCAGACTCTGAGTGCTCTATTCTGTAAAATATCTAACTTTTTTAAATGACTTTTAGCACATGAGCCATACAGTGCACTACCATAATCAAACCGACTTCTTATGAGAGAGATATATAATCTACGTAGATGCTTAGGATGAACACCCCATGATCGACCAGCCAATGTTTTAACAATATTCAAATATTTGTAGGTTTTTTCACACAATTCATTAATATGTTTACTCCATCGTAATGACGAATCCAACCATAAACCCAGATATTTCACATTCTGCCTTACATTAATTGGCTGATCATTAATAGAGAATAATATCCTTTCTAACTTTTTCCTACCTCTACTAAATATGCACAAGTTACATTTCCGCTCTGAGACAGCAAATCCTCAGACCCATCCTTGATCATTCCAATAACCCAATGCCCCTCGATGTGATGTCCTACAAGGAAAAACAAAATTAAATTACTGTATAACAATCAAGAGATCAAACAACAAATTTCCTAGCAAAATAATATTATAAAAGATATGTAAATTACCTTGATTGTATTTTCTTTTTCCAAATATAGACTCATCGATTTGCACCATTTTGCCAGGTCCCCCAATTTTGCCAACGGTTTCAGCCTTGTCGATTGTAAATATAGACACAACTTCTCTGCAGTAACTGTACCAGTCAAATAGTGGCCCGGCTCAAGCAGCTTCCATGAATTCACTTCCAAGACTCTTCACAAATGACCATGTTGTAGGACAGTCTATGTGCAAATGCGTAAATAAGGTAAAAAATGTGGTATAAGGGAATCTTGACATTATCAAAAAATGTTCCCTCAGTCCGGGCCACTTTCGTTTTCCCCTTACAACTTCTTTTGGTGCATACCCAGGATCCGAATGACCTGAAACACATGAAATCAATGTAATCTTTGGAAACAGTATGTAATTATGATATGGTACAGTATTATTTAATAAGTAAAAAACATACCTATTGGTCGATGCTGCTATGGACATGGGTGAACGATGTGTTCTACATAGCCTCTCAGTTCGCACCATTCCCTCCGCTTCCGCAAATTCTTTACACTGCTCCTGAGTGCTTGATTCTTCCTTCAGTCTAGTAAGGCTCCATAAATTCAATATTGCGTCCACATTTAAATGTCGATCGACAAAATTGCCATCATCTTCGAAGTAAGATGGACCGGGTATCTGCTCATCAGTACTTAAAGGCCCAGGTACCGGTTGGTTAGTAGTCCATAATCCAAAAGTGCGCGCCAAGGTCGTCAAAAGAGCAATCCACGAAATCCAAAGGGGAAGGCGAAGTCATCAGTAAAGCAATCGAAACAGGGTCCAGGGGAAAGCCAAAGTCTTCGAAAACGAACAGAAAAATCACTACGTACACAAAAGAACACATTCACCTACACCCGAAAGCAACGAATGAATAACATAACATTGATTTGACAGGACGCGCAAGAAATCAAAATGGCGGCAAAACGTTCCGTTTTACGTAACGCGACAGAATTAGACGCGTCTGACAGCTGCGCTCATACAAAATGGCGCAGTGTAACGTTCCGTATCACGGAAATTATTACATTTTCAAAATAAAAAATAAAAATCTAAACGCATCTCCGGCAAGAAATTTTTTCACGTAATCATTCAGGTGGGCTCCCTTAACCCCCATACCATCACAGTTTATTTCTAGCGAGGATACCGATTTCTAAATCCAACCCTCGAGATCTGCTGCCGAGGTCATGTCTTCAACTGAGAGTTTGTACAGGTTTACCGTGTATGTCTTCTACTCAGCTCAAGCTTACCTGTCGGGTGTAATTGTGCAGGCAAACCTATCAGGTATACCCTACCGTATGTATGGCTACCTTAAGACCCTTTAACCCTGTGAAAAATGTTGCCAAGCTCTAATAAGCTTCAGTGCTATCACCTATATATGTGCAGCCCAATCAATTTCTAAAATACAATCTTAGATCCAATTATTAAAAAAGGATTTGTGCAACCTTTTTTGTACCCTGAACCGTATTTGGAGGCAAATAATTTTATTAAGAAACGCTGAGAATCATCATCATTTCAAGCGATATATGTCTAGGGCACAGTAGGCCTATTACCAATCTCACGGTTTTCAAATGATATCATGATCAAATTATAGTGCAAAACGAAAAATAAGATTTTTGAAGATTTGTTCATTATATCATGACATTATTGAAATTATGCCATAGTGAGGAGATCTGCAGGCCAATTATGGATCTTTCATCGTATGACATGGTATAAATTTGTGAAAAAGAAGTTATGAAATGCTGTATTTTGTAATACCGATCTCCAATGATATCATCATTATGGCATAATTTCAATGATGTCATCATTAAATAATGAACAAATGATCAAAAATCTGACCGGAAATCGTATTTTTCGTTTTGCACTATGATATCATATGATATCATTTGCAAAACCATGAGATCGGTAATAGGCCCTCTGTAATACCAAATGAAGCATTTCATGACTTCTTTATCTCAAAATTTATACTATGCCATATGATGAAAGATCCATAATAGGCCTGCTGGTCTCTCCTTCCACAATGAATTGGTCTACTACATACCCAATTGGCCAAACAGGATGGCGTAGGGTTTTTGAGTTTGCCATTGCTTTTAAGTGCTGTAATTGCAGTAAATAGAAGGAAGAATGCAGCAACATAAATATACACGGTTATTTTTTTATCACCCTGGAAAATTTTAGGGACGCTTCAGGACACATCCAATATTATGTAAAAAATAATAAAAATGAAATAAAAAATTTTAAAAAAATATAAAAAAAATAAAAAAATCTCCAAAAATGTTGCTCTCAACTAGTGCAGCATTTTTTGTATTTTTAAAAAAATTAATATAACATTAAGGAGGGGGGTTATTTTTTTTATTTATACAGGGTGTCTCAGAAACAATGGATAAACCTTTAACTGTTGATAGGTTTCGTCGAGACCTCTCTAATCTCAAATTTTGACTTTAGTAAAAATATCTCGGTTTTCAAGATATTTGATAGTTTATGATTTTTTTTAAAAATGCCACTTTTGGTTGGTTTTTAATGTGCCATTTTTACAAATACGGACTTTTTCTGATTCAGGTTTTTTTAGCTTCTAACGGAATAGTTCAGCTATCAATAACAGTGGTTAAAATTGAGCTAGCTAATCACGAAGTGGTTGGAAAAAAAAATGTTCCAAAAAAAATTAAACAAGAAATTATTTTTCTTTGTGTTTGGTCTGCTACCATGTAAAAAAAATGTATGACGCTCATCCTGCCCATTATCTTAGAAAAATGCTTAGTTATTCTAGTTTCAAAAAAGGTATGATAAACTTATGCTTAATGTATCTCTGAACTTTTATTACTGCTTGAATAGCAAATGGTATGAAAATTTTAAAAAGATTGTTTGTCGGATTAATTATTTTTCGGATTAATTTTATTCGGTTAATTTAGTTTTCCAGTATTAAGTTTATGCTTTCTTGACTTTCTGACTGGTTGAATAGCAAATAAAATGAAAATTTGAAAAAAAAAAGGTTTTTTTTCCACTAATAAGCACTTAAAGCTTATTTGTAAACAATCGTTTGCGAGTCACAGAGTTGAGAAACGTGTTTTTTTTTGTGGCCCCTGCCTGCCACATGTCTCATCCACTATGCGCAATCAAAAAGGAGCCTTATCATTAACAGCACATGAGTCATAAGCATTTGCAACCTTACCTGCTATCGAATTTCCTGGAAGGACTTTTTTTACCTGCGTCTGATCATTGGGTTCTTTGTTACGATTGTTAGTGTCCTTCTGAACTCCGGTTGTGAGCAACGCGTGTTTTCTGTATTCGAGAGATTCGATAGAGCTTCGATGATTTTAAACGACATTTTGCTGTGATTTTGGACTTGACTAGCTTTGCGATTCGGATATTGTTTGTGCTGTGAAACCTATTGACAACTGGTGATCATATGGACTTGGCTAGCTTTACGATTTGGATATTGTTTGTGCTGTGAAACCTAACTGACAACCAATACATAACACTGAACATGCCTAGACATCAGTACACGTCGCGCGAATATGCAAACATGCATTTCGTTTATGGCGAATGTCGAGGAAATGCTAACGCTGCTGCTCGTCTGTACGCAGAGAGGTAAGATTATTTATTTTCTCTTTAATTCAATCAATCTTATTTTTTTTTAAATCACACACATTTATTGCAACTTTAGTTAAAGGTATCAGGATGGGTCTTACATTATGTTATCCTTCTAAAAATAGTCACACGCCGTGTTTAATTAGATTTTAAAATTAAATGAATTAGTAAATTTAATAACGTCATTTTTTGTGTATTAGGTACCCCAACGCACGTCACCGGACTATCGAGTTTTTGGTACATAATCGTACTGCGAAGGGAGGCTTCCAGGAAGAGGCATTGGTGGTGCAGGGCCAGGAAGACCAGAAAGAAACGACGAGACGAAATAGAAGAAGATTCAACACGTTCTGTGCGTGGAATTGCAGTCGAACTGGCATTAATAGAAGCAAAGTGCATCGCATATTGAAAAAATACCTTTTGCACCCTTTCCATATTCAAAGGGTCCAAACTCTACAGCCTGCTGACTATCCGCGCAGGATTGCATTCTGCAGAATCATGTTAAATAAAATAAGGGAGGACCCGCAATTATTCAATAAAATTTTATGGACGGATGAATCCTCATTCCGGAGAGATGGATATTTCAACATCCACAATCTACATAGCTGGCAAGTTGAAAACCCACATTTGATGAGGGAAGATCGGTCCCAAGTTCAATTTAAAGTTAACTTGTGGACTGGGATTATTGACGGACAGGTGATCGGGCCATATGAACTTCCAGCTACACTGAATAGTGAAATTTACCTTAATTTTTTACAAAATGATTTACCCGGCATGCTAGAAGATGTCAATTTAGAAGTGAGGCGGAGAATGTGGCTTCAAAATGATGGGTGCCCAGCTCACTATGCAATAGTAGTAAGAAATTATTTAAATCAACACTTCCCACAAAGGTGGATAGGCCGGCTCGGCCCTATTTTATGGCCACCCAGATCGCCGGATCTAAACCCCTTGGATTTTTTTTATTGGGTATGTCTGAAAGACCTTGTCTACGCGAGGCCAGTATGCTCAATAACAGAGTTGCGTACTCGCATACAAAATGCAGCTGCACACATAAAAACGTCTGGTTACGCGCGCCGCATCAAACTTTCTTTTATAAAAAGATGTAGGGCGTGTATCAGAGCGCAAGGACGCCAATTCGAACATTTATTGTAAATTCATGTTGTTTTATTTTTCTTCAAACTAAGAATTAATTAAATTCTTTATTCAAACTAAGAATTAATAACTATTCCGAAAAAAATCTTTTTAAAATTTCATACCATTTGCTATTCAAGCAGTAATAAAATTTAAGAGATACATTAAGCATAGGTTATCATACCTTTTTTGAAACTAGAATAACTAAGCATTTTTTTAAGATAATGGGCACGATGAGCGTCATACATTTTTTTTACATAGTAGCTGACCAAACACGAAGAAAAATAATTTCTTGTTTAATTTTTTTTGGAACATTGTTTTTTCCAAGCACTTTGTGATTAGCTAGCTCAATTTTAACCACTGTTGTTGATAGCTGAACTATTCCGTTAGAAGCTAAAAAAAACTGAATCAGAAAAAGTCCGTATTTGTAAAAATGGCACATTAAAAACCAACCAAAAGTGGCATTTTTTAAAAAAATCATAAACTATCAAATATCTTGAAAACCGAGATATTTTTACTAAAGTCAAAATTTGAGATTAGAGAGGTCTCGACGAAACCTATCAACAGTTAAAGGTTTATCCATTGTTTCTGAGACACCCTGTATTTAAATCATTCTAATACCATGCCGTGAAGCATCCCTTAAATTTTCCAGGGTGATAAAAAAATAACCGTGTATAGTAGAACCATCACTGTACAGACTAGCCCCATTCTCCTTAAATATTTAAACAAAACTTTTTAGAGATAATTTTTACTAAATTATTTTTCTTAACATGTAGCAATTGTAACTCGGTAACGATAATATTACAGTGCGAATTACTTACACGAATCAATTCACGACGATGGAGAAGCATTTGTATAACACTCTTTCTCCTTAAATACAGCATGCTTTTTACTGCAACCATCATTCCTGAGCATATAAAAATTGGTCCCACAAGCCACATGTGTCCTAAATTATGAAGAATATATCCATCGGCATCTCCCAGAGCCAAAACAGTGATAACTGTTCCAACAGAAAATAGCACCATCGACAGTACAAAGTAAGAGTAGCTTGTGCAGTCGCAACGTCCAAATCTTTGATCCTCATCGAGATCATAGTCAGTCCTTCTTAGACGATGTAAACGTTCACGAATAAATGGACTATCAAACAAGGTGGTAGCCATTTCCGACGGAATATTATTTGCTTTTCTGCTTATAACATACTATTTGTTTCTGAATATAATGAAAAAGTTGATAACACAAATTATGTTGATAATTACTTTCAAACTTAGAAAGTACATAAAACTGGACCACAACTGCACGGTTCTAATTTGTTTTTATTTCGAATTTTGATATATCAAAATTTCCCTTAAACGTAAAGGATCCCACAGACGATCAATTGCGAATGCCAACATTTACGTGATTGACGGTTAAATTGATCGTTTACAATAATAATAGGGGTACGTTTGAAAACGAGTAATATTTACTCGGGGTAGAGTGAATTTCATAGTGTTCGAGAACCGAGTGAAATCCAGGGTAACCGACCAATTACTCTGCTCGTATTTTTGAACGCTGTTGTGAAAGTAAACGCGGGGTAATTTTCGCCTGACAGGAGTGAATTTCTCCCGGCCCCAATTCAGCGTTAAACAGTTCATTGTTCTGCGATCTGTGGCTAGCTTATATTGTTCTTAAGTCGAAGCTAAAGATACAAATGTTAAGTAAAGCTTTGTGCAGTTGGAAAATAAAGCAAGTTCGCGTTGTAAAATACAAAAACCACTTCATTTCGTTTTTTAATGACAGAACCCGTTTGAAAACTCGTGAATTGCGAAAATCATCTGCTAGCATTTGAAGACCAGTTAAACTTCTCTTCTCGCAATATATCTATCCTTTTCTTTTTTACCGAGTGAAAAACTCACAGGTTTTCGAACGGCCCCTAGAGATGAGATTAACGGTGCGTTTGAAAACGAGTAATATTACTCGGGGTAGAGTGAATTTCACCCGATAGCGTCCGAGAACCACCCGAGTGAAACCGAGGTTAACCGACGAATTACTCTGCTCGTATTTCTGAACGCATTAGTGCAGAGTAATTTTCGCCTGACAGGAGTGAATTTCTCACGGCTCCCAGTCAGCGTTAAATTTTACCTGACATTGACAGTTGACTGTTCTGTGATCTGTGGCTACTGATTTCGTTTTTATGTTGAAGTTAAAGTTTACAAATGTTAAGTAAAGCTTTGTGCAGTTGTAAAATAAAGCTAGTTTGCGTTGCAAAACACAAGAACTCTTCTTTTCGTTTTTAACTGACAGAACCCGTTTGAAAACTCGTGAAGTGCGAAAATCACTCGCTAGCGTTTGAAAACCAGTTAAACTTCTCTTTCTCGCAATATATCTATCCTTTTCTTTTTTACCGAGTGAAAACTTCACGGGTTTTCGAACGGCCCCTAATGGCGGCTGTACACTCTCGCCGAGACGCCCCGAGACAGGCCGAGTGCGAGAGTGTACATGGTAGCTCTCGCCTCGCCTCGGGATGTCTCGTGCTTACTCGCCCGCTCTCGCTCCCGTGTCGGTTTTTTGTGCCCGAGTCAAAGGGTCTCGGCATGTTGTAATACCAGCTCCCTGAAGGTGAGCTGGTATTAAATTCGGGTTTCTTTCACTAAAAAGATTGCATTCACTAAAAAGTTAAAAATATTATATAAAAAATAAAAACCTACTTCAAAAACACTGAGAAGTTAAAAATAATATAAGAATAGGTACAGACAACATCTCACTTCTATATTGAAGTCGGTGCCAAACGATGATCTCCTAGAAAGTGTTAAAATTTGTCACCGACTTCAATATAGAAGCGTGATGTTATCTGTACCTATTCTTATATTATTTTTAACTTTTCAGTGTTTTTGAAGTCGGTTTTTATTATTATTATTCGATGCATAGCGACCATCCACCATCTTCTTTAACGCCACTCTTTTTGATTTTTTTTGTATGATATTCGTGTACATACATATAATTTAATAGTGCATAGCGAAACAGTGGAAGCGACTTCTAACGCGTCCATCCTCTCGGTGATCAAAACCGCAAGTGAATAGACGAGAGTGTACATGGTAAGCACTCGCTGACAGGTCTCTCGGGCGAGACCTCTCGGCGAGACTTGACGAGAGCACTCGTCGAGAGTGTACAGCCGCCATAAAGGTAGAAACAAACTATTAGGGGTACGTTTGAAAACGAGTAATATTTACTCGGGGTAGAGTGAATTTCACCCGATAGCGTTCGAGAACCACCCGAGTGAAACCGAGGTTAACCGACGAATTACTCCGCTCGTATTTCTGAACGCATTAGTGAAGAGTAATTTTCGCCTGACAGGAGTGAATTTCTCACGGCCCCCAATCAGCGTTAAATTTTACCTGGCATTGACAGTTGACTGTTCTGTGATCTGTGGGTACTGGTTATGTCAACTTGCATTACTAATAGAAATAAGTTATGCATAATTAACAATATAACCTTATCGCTCCTTCATAAGATTCAGTAAGCGAAGCGATCACGGATATAGGACATTATACATACATCCCTAATATTGTACTGTAATAAATATATATAACATTTACACAAATCATACTTGGGCTTGTTATGATGGTAGCTTTGATTCTAAGTTTACTAACATGGAAATTATTATTAAAAATGACCTCAATACAAAGGAAGATGTATATATGTTATTGTCTAATTGGAGCAATTTTAGAAAACTGTACACGGATGGGTCCAAGAGTAATGGCCGTGTGTCAATGGCCTTTTATGACTCTAAATTGAAAACAGGTACCAGTTATGACTTAGATAGATGCTAGTATATTTACAGCAGAAGCCATGGCAATATTTGGTGCATTAAAATATATTGATAGTAACCATTTTGATGATAAAAACTGGATCATTGCTAGTGACAGTCAGATTGTGCTCAGAGCTCTTAGTAATAACAAGCTTGATGCAAAAACTAATCATGTAATTTATGATATTAAACATGCGTGGAAAGAGCTATCTAATTTTGGTAAAAAAATGATTTTCATCTGGGCCCCATCACACAAAAACGTGATAGGCAATGAATGTGCAGACAGTCTGGCTAGGGCTATAACCTCTAATTCCAGTGATCTTTCGCAACACAGTTTGTATAGAAACACACCCATACCCCATACTGATATCGGCGTTACTCTAAAAGAAGAAGCACAGAAACAATGGAAGGAATATTGGCGACATACTCAAAATGTTGAAGGAAAGGGTTTATGGTATGCATCATTGAGTGTAAAAGCTAATCAGGTGCCTTGGTTTGCAAAATTTAGTTACATGGGCCGCAAATTCTACACAATTATAAATCGCTTACGCATTGGTCATTGCAAAGTTAATTACCATTTCAACAGAAAAGCTATGACGAACTCACCAATTTGTCGACATTGTGATAGAGGAGAAGAGTCATTGGATCATTTGTTTTTTAACTGCTCTTCATTTGGCATTCAACGCCTTGTGCTAATGAATGAGCTGATAAACTTGTATAAGAACACAGATAATATTCCGCGCTCTATTCAAGTAATTTTAAGAAACTCACACAGTCTCCGCAATATAAAAAATAAGAAAGGCTAGAAAGAAGAAATAAGAAATAATTAAAAAAGGAATTTATACCACAGAATAGGCTGTATGGGCACTGCTCTTTGCCTGCTCATTGTGAGCGAAGATTAAAAAAAATTCTTTTCTTTTGATTGTCATTAGACGTAGTATCTCTTATTGGTCTGTGTTGTCAATATTTTACCCTTAGTTATAGGATGGAATCTTAGATAAAGAATGAATAGATAGGACGTGACCGTATACCCGTAAGGGACAGACATAGATGACGTCATACCTGCCTAAAGTAGATGGGTATACCAGTGTTGCTTTAAGTTTTACCCTACTTTATTTTTATAGTGGCTTTTACCACTATAAACATAAAGTAGGGTTGATTGATCTACGTATTTTTTTGAGACATTTTAATGAGCGCCCCTCGCTCAATAATATGTCTCAAAAAATGAAAGTGGGAGGAAGTTGTGATTTTTTTTATTGAATTCTTCATTCAACCTTCGCCGCAGTCTAAAGTTATTTACACTTTTAAATAAAACTACACTTTTCGGATTTACTCGAGTATATTTCGTTTTAAAACATTTAACTATTATTTATTTAAGCTATTATGTAAACATCTTTACAAATATAAGAAAAAATATTAGGAATCATCATCCACACGCGTCCACTGCTAGACATAGACCTCTCCAAGTGCTCGCCACTGAGCACGATCCGCGACTATTCGCTTCCAGCTTTTGCCAGCTAGGTACCTTGCGAAGATCGTCGCTCGATTAAGAATACAGCGGGCAATAATCATTGTTTTTTCTTTATCTCTGCAGTTTATTTAAAATCCAATATTTACACATTTACTAAATATTTGTGAAGATTTAGAAAATGTATAATATTAAATTTTAAATAAACATTTTCTAAAATTAGACTACTTTTTTTCCCAATCGTCTAAGCGGTTGACGCACTGGCCGTAGTTTTTTATTTGATGACCTCGCTGATTGTTTCAAACCCAGCATTTGAAGCCGCATTTTTCTCTTTCGGGGCGTATTCAAATTTGAACCGAAATCCAACACCGATGCGTCCTGAAACAATATGTATACAGGTTAAAAATAAAAGGAGGTTCCCCGAAGGAAATCTGTTAAATACAGACAAACAAGCAAATGGAAAGTCTCACTTCAAAAGAATTACCTTTGTTATCTAAAATGCTCAAAATTTTATACTTAAATATGTCAATATTAATGTAACACAGAAACTAATATGTGAGTTCCCTTTCACGTAACAAATTACCTACGAATCAAGGAAAAATAGTCGTAGCGTAACTGGTATCATTATAACCCGGCAAAATGTTATACGCGTTGGCTGTATACGTGGCCATATTGTATGGCGACATTCCTAGCTTGTTAGGTTAACAATAACCTTACTACTTAGTTTGAAATTTCATGTTTAATCCCATAATATGATTGAGAACCATAGTAGAAGGATAAAATATTGCAATATAACTTGTATCTATAATTAAAAAAATAGTTTTGGCGCTTTTTATTGACACAATTTAGGTCTTACCTGTAAAAGGTTATATTTTCCTGTTTTCTAGCACTATCACTATTACAAACTAAAACGGAGCAGTGCACCATGATTTAAATGTTCAAATAGTTCACAATTACACTAATTAAAGTGTTAAATAATTACACAGTAAGCTATAATTCACAGAACAAATTTCTTCCACGTATTTGTTTAGCACCAGACGCTGGTGATAAACAATCCCCACTACCAGTTTCACCTATATACGGTAACAAGGACAAAAAAAATGATGCCATCTTCTTCTTTCCTTTGGCAATGTGTATACGTTTATCTCTTTTCCTCATGTTTGACGGCTTTTATAGCCCATCTATTTCATTCTATATCTATGGTCACGCCCTATCTATTCCATCCATCATTGCCAAAGGAAAGAAGAAGATGGCATCATTTTTTTTTGTCCTTGTTACCGTATATAGGTGAAACTGGTAGTGGGGATTGTTTATCACCAGCGTCTGGTGCTAAACAAATACGTGGAAGAAATTTGTTGTGTGAATTATAGCTTACTGTGTAATTATTTAACACTTTAATTAGTGTAATTGTGAACTATTTGAACATTTAAATCATGGTGCACTGCTCCGTTTTAGGTTGTAATAGTGATAGTGCTAGAAAACAGGAAAATATAACCTTTTACAGGTAAGACCTAAATTGTGTCAATAAAAAGCTCCAAAACTATTTTTTTAATTATAAATACAAGTTATATTGCAATATTTTATCATTCTACTATGGTTTTCAATCATATTATGGGATTAAACATGAAATTTCAAACTAAGTAGTAAGGTTACTGTTAACCTAACAAGCTAGGAATGTCGCCATACAATATGGCCACGTATACAGCCAACGCGTATAACATTTTGCCGGGTTATAATGATACCAGTTACGCTACGACTATTTTTCCTTGATTCGTAGGTAATTTGTTACGTGAAAGGGAACTCACATATTAGTTTCTGTTACATTAATATTGACATATTTAAGTATAAAATTTTGAGCATTTTAGATAACAAAGGTAATTCTTTTGAAGTGAGACTTTCCATTTGCTTGTTTGTCTGTATTTAACAGATTTCCTTCGGAGATAACTACTCGAAAACAGTTGGGTTAAAGCTACTGGTCGATTAAATTGGCAGCCAACCAAGCATACCCGAATGTGTTCTAAGCATTTTGAACAACAGTGGATTCAGAAAAACAAAAAAGGCACTTTTCTTAGGAGTGGTGCTATTCCTAAACTTTTTTACAGATCAGTAACTTATACATATTATTACTACAAGGTACATACCCTATCAAGCCAAAACCTAAATTTATTTTTCACAAACCCAACTATTTTTATGGGGGATTTCGAATTTTATTTTACAGTTTTGGATTAACATGGGTAGGGTAGGTACCAAATCCTTTTCTACTATTTTGATATGGCCAAACATATTATTAATGGTTTGATTTTGGTCATTTTCTATTAATATAACAAGTCTGACCATTAGTACAGATACAGTTTAAAAATTTATTTCATAATATTTTTAATGTTGTAAAATTAGAACCTATTTTTATTTTTAACCTGTATGCATATTGTTTCAGGACGCATCGTTGTTGGATTTCGGTTCAAATTTGAACGCCCCGAAAGAGAAAAATGCGGCTTTAAATGCTGGGTTTGAAACAATCAGCGAGGTCATCAAATAAAAAACTACGGCCAGTGCGTCAATCGCTTAGACGATTGGGAAAAAAAGTAGTCACACTTGAAAATGTGTAAAGTGATTTGAAGTGTAAGTTAATGATGCAAAATTAGTAGTTGGACATTTTAGATACTGTAGGAGGAACCAATAGAGATTTTCTGAAAAGATTTTTAAGAGTTGACAAAAGAAAGTATTCTGAACCTTTAAGGAAATTCGCGCTGTGCTTACACTTTTTAAGTTCAAAGGCATATGAGTTTGTACGTAAGCAATTTAATACGTGTTTACCACACCCAAAAACAGCTGGTGAGTGGCGAGGAGTAGACAGCCTCTAGAAAATGTTTGTGATTTATTAGCAATTTTGTGCCATAGCTAGTAATCTGGCTTAATCCAAATGAAATAAGTCATATCTCTACTTTGTCTGAATATTTAACAAGAACACATAGGATGTAGATATAGCTCTATGCACCGAACAAGTGTTTCTAATTAATTATATAGGTACTTGACAGAACATAATCTTCCTCAGAGATCTACAAATTGGTCTTGTCCTGCGCTATTTCCAAGTTGCCGCCAGCGGGGGCGAGGTTGGGGGTGGCAACACGGGCAACTGAGAATAACCAGCTATCTACATCGGCATCTTGCGTTCTTTGCCAGATCTTTTTTCCACATTGTGAGCAAGCTTACCAACTTTTAGCACCATATTGAGTGCGGTATCAGTAGTTCAATTCTTGAACTTACCCAGCCCAAGTGAATTTTTACCTGTATTGTAGTGAATTTTATCTCTGTAAGCCGAAGTCCTTTATTCGATGACAATAACGGTGCTATTGAAATATAATTTTAGAAAATGTTTATTTAAAATTTAATATTATACATTTTCTAAATCTTCACAAATATTTAGTAAATGTGTAAATATTGGATTTTAAATAAACTGCAGAGATAAAGAAAAAACAATGATTATTGCCCGCTGTATTCTTAATCGAGCGACGATCTTCGCAAGGTACCTAGCTGGCAAAAGCTGGAAGCGAGTGGTCGCGGATCGTGCTCAGTGGCGAGCACTTGGAGAGGCCTTTGTCCAGCAGTGGATGCGTTTGGATCTGCATCAGCATGTGGATGATGATGATTCCTAATATTTTTTCTTATATTTGTAAAGATGTTTACATAATAGCTTAAATAAATAATAGTAAAATGTTTTAAAACGAAATATACTCGAGTAAATCCGAAAAGTGTAGTTTTATTTAAAAGTGTAAATAACTTTAGACTGCGGCGAAGGTTGAATGAAGAATTCAATAAAAAAAATCACAACTTCCTCCCACTTTTATTTTTTGAGACATATTATTGAGCGAGGGGCGCTCATTAAAATGTCTCAAAAAAATACGTAGATCAATCAACCCTACTTTATGTTTATAGTGGTAAAAGCCACTATAAACATAAAGTAGGGTAAAACTTAAAGCAACACTGGTATACCCATCTACTTTAGGCAGGTATGACGTCATCTATGTCTGTCCCTTACGGGTATACGGTCACGTCCCATCTATTCATTCTTTATCTAAGGACGTGACCATATACCTGTAAGGGACAGACATAGATGACGTCATACCTGCCTAAAGTAGATGGGTATACCAGTGTTGCTTTAAGTTTTACCCTACTTTATGTTTATAGTGGTAAAAAGGTTGGTTGATCTACGTATTTTTATTGAGACATTTTAATGAGCGCCCTTCGCTCAAAAAGAAAAGTGGGAGGAAGTTGCGAATTTTTTTATTGTATTCTTCATTCAACCTTCGCAGTCTAAAATTATTTACACTTTTAAATAAAACTACACTTTTCGGATTTACTCGAGTATATTTAGTTATAAACATTTTACTTAATTATTTAAGCTATTATGTAAACATCTTTACAAATATAACAAAAAATATTAGGAATCATCATCATCAGCCCACACGCGTCCACTGCTGGACATAGGCCTCTCCAAGTGCTCGCCACTGAGTACGATCCGCGACCACTCACTTTCAGCTTTTGCCAGCTAGGTACCTTGCGAAGATCGACGCTCGATTAAGAATACAGCGGGCAATATCATTGTTTTTTCTTTATCTCTGCAATTTATTTAAAATCCAATATTTATACATTTACTAAATATTTGTGAAGATTTAGAAAATGTATAAATATTAAATTTTAAATAAACATTTTCTAAAATTAGATTTCAATAACTCCGTTATTGTCATCGAATACAGCGTATTAGCAATGAATTCGCGTATTTAAATAATTTTTACAAATACATTTCATCAAAAGCGGGTAGTGATTATGCGTAAACTGTTCAGTAAAAAAATTGATTTAACAATTTTTCTAAGCATTGGTGCAAAAGGGAATGCATAGTAATTTTATTTCCAAAAGGTTTGTTTCTACGATATGTTTTTTTAGCAACTTCGCACGTGGTAACTACCTCTTTGACTGCAGACTATTATATGGTTCAGAGGCTATCAGTGGTTCCACACATTCGTGACATTTTATTTCTCGCTGCATTTTATGTATGTACTTAATAATATTTTCAGAAAATCATTTTGCATCATCATTTTGCATCATTAACTTACACTTCAAATCACTTAACACATTTTCAAGTTTGGCTACTTTTTTTCCCAATCGTCTAAGCGATTCACGCACTGCCCGTAGTTTTTTACTTGATGTCCTCGCTGATTGTTTCAAACGCAGCATTTGAAGCCGCATTTTTCTCTTTCGGGGCGTATTCAAATTTGAACCGAAATCCAACACCGATGCGTCCTGAAACAATATGTATACAGGTTAATAATAAAAGCAGGTGCTAATTTTACAACATAAAAAATAATAATTAAGAAATTTGTAAACTGTATCTGTACTAATGGTCAGACTTGTTATATAAATAGGAAATGTCCAAAATCAAACCATTAATAATATTTTTGGCCATTTCAAAATAGTAGAAAAGAATTTGGTACCTACCTATGTTAACATACTCTTATAAAAATTTTGGTGTCATTAATCCAAAACTGTAAAATTAATTTTGAAATCCCTTATACAAATAGTTGGGTCTGTGAAAAATAAATATAGATTTCGGCTTGATAGGGTGTTTACTTTGTAGATATAATATGTATAAGTTACTGACCTGTAAAAAAAGTTAGGAATAGCACCACTCACAAGAAAAGTGCCTTTTTTGTTTTTCTGAATCCACTGTTGTTCAAAATGCTTAGAACACATTCGGGTATGCTTGGTTGGCTGCCAATTCAATCGACCAGTAGCTTTAACCCAACTGTTTCGAGTAATTATCTCCGAAGGAAATCTGTTAAATACAGACAAACAAGCAAATAGAAAGTTTCACTTCAAAAGAATTACCTTTGTTATCTAAAATGCTCAAAATTTTATACTTAAATATGTCAATATTAATGTAACACAGAAACTAATATGTGAGTTCCCTTTAACGTAACAAATTACCTACGAGTCAAGGAAAAATAGTCGTAGCGTAACTGGTATCATTATAACCCGGCAAAATGTTATACGCGTTGGTTGTATAGGTGACCTTATTGAATGGCGACATTCTTAACTTATTAGGTTAATAGTAACCTTTTAATTAGTTTGAAATTTCATGTTTAATCCCATAATATGTTTGAGAACCATAGTAGAAGGATAAAATATTGCAATATAACTTGTATTTATAATTTAAAAAATAGTTTTGGCGCTTAATATTGACACAATTTAGGTCTTACCTGTAAAGGTTATATTTTCTTGTTTTCTAGCACTATCACTATTACAACCTAAAGCGGAGCAGTGCACCATGATTTAGATATTCAAATAGTTCGCAATTACACTAATTAAACTGTTAAATAATTGCACAGTGAGCTATACTTCACACAACAAATTTCATCCACGTATTTGTTTAGCACCAGACGCTGGTGATAAACAATCCCCACTACCAGTTTCACCTATATACGGTGACAAAGACAAAAAAAAATGATGCCGTCTTTTTCTTTCCTTTGGCAATGTGTATAAGTTTATCTCTTTTCCTCATGTTTGACGGCTTTTATAGCCCATCTATTCCATTCTATATCTATGATTTTACCCAATATAATTTGTGATTTTACCTGCCTGTGAACCTACATATATTGATCTGTGCTGTGAACACCTGAGCCGCGTTCAGAGCCTTTGGGTGTAGTTGTCCGGTTGTTTTTCAGAGCTGCGTTCAGAACCTACGCTCGAGTGCACTCCGAGTGCACTCTGACAGCAACCAACCCGTTCAGAGCCTCCGGGTAAAAAACGCTCTAACAGGCGGTTAGTACACTCTGTGCCCGTTCAGAAGCTTCGAGTGATGCAACCAAACAACCAACTCGAGCGTAGGGTAAAAAACACTCTGACAGATTTTATGTCAATGTCGATGTCAAAAATACGCTAATTATTTATTATTTTATTAAATAACACTACTTTGAACTCTTTTAAGCCTAATACTAGGGAAATATAGTGATTTCTATGTGTTGTAATTATTTTTAAGCAGAAAAATGGATATTTACTGTCAATTTCATAGTAAGGATTAGTAATATTTTGCCCTTTGCTTGATCTTGATCGGCAAGATACAAACTAAAAAAAAAGATAGCAACCGACCCGTTCTGAACCTCGGAGCGAGTGTGAAAAACACTCTCGGTTGCATTACTCTGACCCTCGGAACGCAACTCAGAGGTGTTGAACGGATTGCAGCAACCAAATCTTTTATCTCCCTCTTTCACATGATTTTTTATTTCTCTCTCCTTCTAGTAGATGACATTATAGAATATGGCCGCTAATATCATCCAATCACGTAAGAATATTTCAGTATAACCGCCTGTCAGAGCCTCCAGTTCACAAAATATTAACAAGTATAATGAAATAAATCAACTTTCTTCAGTTTCAATGTTTATTTTACGTCGTTTTTAACTGTAATAGATATATCGATAGTTTTACAATTTTCTTGTGAAAATTATGGCAAATTTATTTATGTTGCTTTTACTAGCTGTTTGGAAATATAATGGTAAAATAGTGAGTTATAAATACCCTTTATTGACAAGATTTGTAGTTATACTTATCATAATTTACAACTATTTTTCAAGGTGTATGTTCGCTGCAGTTGTATTTGAAAAGCAATGGTCCGTCGGTGCGTGGCTCAAATATAACTTTTACAGCTATAGTTCCTGATTACACTAATGAGAATTTGAAATATGTATTCATCGATAATGCTCAACCTCAACATGATGAATCGGTAATATGAATTTATTTGAGTTATGCTTATTTTAAGATGTAATTTAGTTTGGTACTAGCTGTGCCCGCGACTTCGTCCACGCGGAATAGTAACGGCTGGACCGATCTTGATAAAAAGTAGCCTATGTTATACCTTATATAATTAGCTATCTATTAGTGAAAGTCTCGTCAAAATCGGTCCAGCCGTTCCAGAGTTTAGCGGGAACAAACAGACAGACAGACCAAAAAAATTTAAATGGTGTTTTTGTTATTGGTACCTGATATACATTCATACCCATTTAGTAAAAACTTGTTATTTTGACATTACAGACATTTCAATTTTATTTATTTGTATAGATTTATTTAGTATACTATGGGGAATTCCTCTTTTAAGGGGGAAGATGTTTAAAGTCTAGTTTAAAAAATAAGTCCTGATGTTAGGTCTATGAAAACTGCTCAAAACTTTTCCTAGTCTATAGTCTTAGAGAGAGAGACGATAACTTAGCATTCCATGGATTCACCGTGCGGGTGCCGGGTCCATCGTGTTGCAGAGAAAAGAGCCAAGAGCAGTGCCTGGGGCTTACGACTAGAGTGACCAACTCCCATTCACAGCTATCCGGGACATTAGAAATTTTTATGCAGGGTTTGGCCATAAAAAGCGGGACCTGCCTACAAATGTGCAGAAACGAGAAAAAAAACGAAAAATAAATTAAATCAGTTTACTCAACAAAATAAATGTGTTGCTATTACAAAATGATAATTTTTTCACCACAGTAATTAAAGCACTTTTCTCCATCAACTGAGCAAAATCACCATTAGTTTTTATTTTTGAAAGAGTACCTACTTCTTTTGTGATTTATGAAAGAGTACCTACCTACTTATTATCAGATAAATATTTGTTTAAGGGGTCTGCTTTACCATAAAGCGGGACAATCAGCGTCCCGCACAGATGTGTTGCGGGACGCATTATTTGAGCCCTGGAAATGGGACGTCCCACCTGACACCGGACGGTTGGCAACTCTACTTACGACCCAGATGCAGGTTTAAGTAGCTACTTTACAATGCTTCAACATTCACCGTCACCACTCCAGCTCCTCTCTGCCTAACCATATTTGATACGATTCCGTCAGTCCTGCCTTTGTTACTCGGTTTAATATTGAGCTCACGGACATTCTTGATAGGACTAGATATTTTAGCAATATGTATAAGGATTTTGCCGGAATACCTCTTGCCCGTGAGTTCGATGAGTAGCACGCGCTTTAGTATCCGAGAGTAAAGCAAAATGTCTGGCCTGGATGCAGTAATCGGTACGTCAGACGGAAACTTGTATTGTTTATCATACGTATCCATCACAAGGGTCCAATCCGGTGCCGAGCCTGTGATTGAATGGGGTTTATTTATTGGTTTTGTTTTAGAGCCCTCTTTGGTGAACAGGATGAGGCTTGTGGTTGTTGTCATTCCTTTCTGGGCTCTTGCAACCGCTTGACTGACTGCTTCCCGTATGATTCCCAAAACCTTATCATGATGTCGCGAGTAATGAACCTTTTCTTAAAGAACTCTGCATCCCACATATGTGCCTAGCTGTTCCAGGTGCTTTGCCACACGTATAGCATGTTTTTTCTGTGGCTATTTCCCATCTTGTTAGATTACATTGGTCTGGGAGAGTCATCTGGAAGCCATTAAGATAGAATTTCAGAATTGCAGGCGACCAATCATAAAGTAGAGTTTTCCACTTCAGAGCTGGCCGAATGCAGAATTCACCGATAGTTATCCAGTCATTTTGCATCTCCAAGTTTTTTGCATGTACCCTATTTTTGTAAATCACGTCGGGGTCACCAATTTTGTGATGGAAGTGTTGGAGGTAGTTTACTGGACGACTTTCAATTAAAGACTGGCTGGTTGTTCATTTTTTATTGGGACTCCTGCCGCCTTATATACATTTTCAAATGCGCAGACCCCTGCGGCGGGCAGTACCGTAAAGAGAGCCTATTTTTATTATTTACAAGTGAGGGTATCTTAATACTAATCTTATTCTAAGGGTACTTAACAAATCCATTATTACTAACTACCTACATACTAAAATATCACAATTTAATTCTAAGATTGCCCTAACATTATTTTTATTGACTAGTGTTATGCTACCCTATAAACTATTCTAAGATACCCTACATTACCCCCCTCTAAGCGAAGCGTACCGTATGTTTGACAATGCGACAAGATCTTGCTGTATTTGACTTCGCTGCTGCTTTCAATATTGATTTTGGGGTCGATTGAGCTCTCATCAATGTGGTGTTTGCAGGTGGTCTTGAAGTTTTATCGTCTCTGGTCTTGAAGGTTGTCGATATATCGATGTCATCTATGCGTGATAGTGCGTCAGCGGCTTGGTTTCGGTCTCCGTGTATGTACTTGATGTTCGAGCAGAACTGACTGATGAAGTGAAGTTGTCTTTCACGTCGCGGTGTATCACTACTGGTAGGGGGTCGATTGAGTGCGTACGTCAATGGTTTGTGGTCTGTGTATATCGTGACGTCATTTCCTTCAATCAGTCTTCGAAGATGTTTCACTTCTGTATACATGGCCAACAGCTCTCGGTCGTATACGCTGTATCGACGTTGCGTTTCACTCATCGATTTCGAGAAGAATGCCAGTGGTCTCCAGACATTGCCAATTCGCTGTTGAAGTGTAGCGCCGAGACTTTTTTCTGAGGCATCGGTCATCAGACAGAGTGGTGCGCCGGCTATGGGATGCGATAGCGTCGTTGCTTCGAGAATGCTTTGACGGTACTTCTCAAATACATCTTCTGCTTCTTTCGTCCATACGATAGGGGTTTTGTCATTCTTCTTAGTATTGTGTAGGTATTTGTTGAGCTCGAACTGATTTTCCGCTTGACGTGGCAGACAGTCGCGATAGAAATTAATCATTCCGAGGAATCTTCTTAGTTCTTGAATTGTTTGCGGTCTTGGATAATTGACTATAGCTTGAGTTCGTTCTTCTGTTGGCTGTATTCCTTCTGGTGTAACTTGATAGCCCAGGAACTGAATTTTGTTTCTTCCGAATTCGCATTTGTCAATATTGAGCGATACTCCATATTTGTTAAGGCGCTCCAGCACGAGTTTTAGGTGTCTTCTGTGCTGTTCTCGATCAGAAGAATGAATCAGCAAATCGTCGACGTAGCAGAAGACACAGTCGTCTAGTCCTCTCAACACTTCGTGCATGAATCGTTGAAATGTCTGTGCAGAATTTCGAAGTCCAAACGTCATGCAGTTGAATTGGAATAGCCCAAATGGTGTTATTATGGCTGTTTTGGCTGCATCGTCTTTTTCAATGGGGATCCAAAAGTATGCCATTTTCAGGTCCAGTTTTGTAAATATCTTCTTTCCACTGAGTTGATATGTGAAGTCCTGAATGCGTGGTATGGGATATCTGTCTGGTACTGTCACAGCGTTCAATCTTCTGTAGTCTCCACATACTCGTAGCGATCCATCTTTTTTCTGGACAATGTGCAGTGGGCTGGCCCAGGGGCTGTTCGAAGGTGTACATATTCCCATGTCAATCATCTTCTCAAACTCAAGTTTCGCTGCCTTGTACTTGTCGGGAGGTAATGGACGTGCTTTAGCATATAAAGGTGGCCCAGATGTCTCGATGTGGTGAGTGACTTGATGCTTGGCTGGTGTCTTCAGTGACATTGGTCGCAGTACGTCTGGAAACTCCTTCAAGATATCGTGGTACTCGTGGTTTCGATTGATCATGTATACGCGACTTTCTTGATTTTTGATTGAGATTGTATTCACGGCGATATCGGTCACTCCGTCGACTAGCTTGTGGCCATGTAAGTCAACCAACAGGCGATGTTTTTTAAGGAAATCGGCTCCCAGGATAGAAGTCTTCACGTCAGCCACCACAAATTTCCATTTAAAACAGCGCCGTAGTCCTAAGTTGAGTTCTAATGTACGCTCTCCGTAGGTACGTATCGGCGTGTTATTCGCTGCATACAGTTGATATTGTGGGGTAGTATTGAAATTTTTCTTGTGACTTCGTGCTGCCAAGACGGATATGTCAGCTCCCGTGTCGACCAGGAATTTTTCGTTTGTTCTGATGTCGGTGACACATAGGCGGTGAGTTGTACAGGGAACATCGACGCCCGCCACTGTCGATGTCTTCTTTAGTTTTCCGAATTCCTTCTTGAGCACGGTGATTCACAGCGTCTTGCCTTGTCTCCATATCGGTAATGGTATCGACATTGCCATTCCGGATCTCCAGGTTTTCGATTTCTGTCAGCTGGCGTGCGAGAGCGAGAACGAAAACGTGGTCGACTGCGAGTACGGTGATGAATATGTCTTAAGTTTCTGCCGGACCGTAATTGTTCTATTTCGAGAGTAAGCTTCTCGATTTGCTTCGACAGAACTTCGAACTGCATGTTTCCGATGCTTGTACTAGGTGAAGCAGAAACAGATAACATCGCGCCGAGTCTTGAGAGATTGCGTTGTGTGTGTCCAGTCTTGCTTCGGGGTCACCAATTTTGTGAGATATTGCGCAGAATCTTGAGTCTTGCTTCTTTACTGGACGACTTTCAATTAAAGACTGGCTGGTTGTTCATTTTTTATTGGGACTCCTGCCGCCTTATATACATTTTTCTAGGCGCAGACCCCTACGGCGGGCAGTACCGTAAAGAGAGCCTATTTTTATTATTTACAAGTGAGGGTATCTTAATACTAATCTTATTCTAAGGGTACTTAACAAATCCATTATTACTAACTACCTACATACTAAAATATCACAATTTAATTCTAAGATTACCCTAACATTATTTTTATTGACTAGTGTTATGCTACCCTATAAACTATTCTAAGATACCCTACACTATATTTGTCATTCTCATCTTGGTGAAGGAAGGATTTCAGTATTACTTTGTCTTCCGATTTTTTGATCGAACCTAACCCTAATCGATTTGATTGTGCGCCTATCATGAATTTTTTATGGAATTGAAGCCTAGACTCTAGTTTGGAACTGTTATTATCGTTCGGGAGAGATTTAACCGTATCGTCTTTGGATTTGCTTAAGATATGTGTTTAAGTGACTCTAAGGTGTTTATAGAGCTCTGATGATCGTTTAAGCTTTAAGCCGAAATTATTGTGATTCCTAAATAGTGTTGAAGGATCAGCCGAATGCGATAGACCTAGCCAAGACTTCAATATCTTAATGACATTGGTATCTATCTTCAAGAGAAGTGTTTTATTAAATTCGTGTATAAGGAAAGATCAAGTAAGCCGCGACATCAGATAGTTTTCGTATATCCAAGCCTTTTTTATATTACTTATACATATATAGGCAGTTCATCTACCTTATCTTATCCTGCAACAACAGACATATAACAGGAAGCAGACTAAACATATCATTCAAAAAGCGTGGCAACTTTACCACATATAAACATTACTCACACACAAACAATATTACGAGGGTATTCTGGCAGAACCGAAAAAATGCAGAATATGTCATAATGAGAAAATAGCATTTTAAGCTTTGAGTGATCATAGTTTAGCAGTTTTTTTTGTATATTGCTCAATGCTGCAATCTGTCTTCGACATTTAGCTGCTCACTTGTCTGGCTTTGCCCGCTCAATGTATTTTTTATAGGCAGTGACGATTTGTCCACTGACAACTCCCACTATTCCTTGGAGAACCGATTCATAAGGTTGGGAACACTGTTCCTCCGCAGTCTTATGATAAGTCTTCACACTTTTCGATTTTTACATAGTCACGTCCATTATTCCTTGTAATATAGAAATCTAATAGATCTGGTATTTTGTTAGAATCCGTGGGCCAGTAAGTTGGCTCCCCGTGTGAAACACATTCGAAGTTAAGGTATTGTGTGGCTTTATATAGCTGTCTGCCCCTTGGGTTGATAAGTCTTGATCCCCAGAATGTGTGTTTGGAGTTCCAGTCTCCTCCACAGACAAATGTTGAATCCACTTGGTTAAAGAACAGTTTGAAATCATCAACCCCGATTTTGTGTCGTGGCGGGCAGTAGACTGCAAGGAGTGTTGTCTCAGTGTTCCTGTGTTGTATTTTTATTGGTGTTGCCTGGATTATTTCCGTTTTGTACGGTTCTAGAGGATAATGCTTAATCTTATTTATGAGCACCACTCCAGTTCCGCCGTGAGAGTTGCCAGAAGGATGATCAGTCCTATGGATTGTGTAACCATTGAATTTCAAATGTGATCTAGGCGTAAGTCTCGTTTCAGATATCAGGGCAATATCAATATTTTCTGTATTCATGAATAGCTCTAGTTCCTCTCGTCTGTCGGTCAGCCCATTAGCATTCCAGCCCCCGTAGCACGTCCACCAAAACACGCTATGATAAAGCGATTTATCGCGGTGAACTGTCAAAATACGACGAATCCCTATTGTATTTTGACAGTTCACTGCGATAAACCGCTTTATCATAGCGTGTTTTGGTGGACGTGCTAGGGCGGCAGGCAATGATACGGATATTTAGTCCCTCCGTGCTGTGAGACGGGTGATTAGTTTGATCATCTGATCCATCATGCTGTCCATCATGTCTTTCATGATTGATTGGAATCTATTAAACATTGTGTCTAGTAGGTTTGAAATATCCTGTTTGCTTGTGTCCTGTGTAGTATCATCATGCGGTCGTGAAACATTGTTGTCACGTTTATTTTTCAGCATATTGGCATAGCTGGGTCTTGAATGGCGCGTTGGAATGTCATCGATTATGTTCAGTATGGGGAGTCTCGTTACACCTGATTGTTTAGATTGCTGAGGTTTAGATTTTAGCTTGAGTATTTTTTCCTTGTACTGTTTATACTTTATGCATCCTTTATAGCTTGCTGGGTGTTTGCCTTGATAATTTGCACATGTTGCTTCTGTCTCCGGAGGTTTGGAACACGTACTGGTTTGGTGATCATTTGAAGCATTGGTTTTTAGTATGTCCGAACCTTTGACATCTCTTACATTGCAAAACTTCTTTTTTCTTGTATGGTGCTTCAATTGCTACTTTGACATGATTGATAAATTTTGTATCAAATATATCCTTATTATTGGCTTGCGGTTCTTCTATGAAATAGAGAGGTAATTTCTCTTTTGTTGTTCGGTGCAATACATTGACTATTTGGCGTATCTGATGTCCTTTTGTTTGTAGTTCTTCTTTGATCATCTCTATGTTTTCAGAGGCATGCAAGCCTCTGATCACTACTCTGTATGCCCTCTCACTCTTTAGCTTGTATGTGTAATGATTGATGTTATTTTTAATCAGATGGTCCCTTATTACTTTGTAAGTTTCAATGTCGGCAGGCATTAGCTTAATGATATGGCCTGCGGACCTAAAAAGGCCGCATCACAGAATCATAATACGAATCATATTATGATTCATATTATGAATTGAGTGCAATTCATCATATGCAAATTCTATTTGACAGCTTTGTATGAATATTCGTAAAATGGTCCACAAATTGGGCATTGCTACCCAATTTGTGGACCATTTTACGAATATTCATACAAAGCTGTCAAATAGGATAATTGCTTATGATGAATTGTACTCCATTCATAATATGAATCATAATATGGTTCGTATTATGATTCTGCGATGCGGCCTTTTTAGGTCCACTTATCGCAATGTAGTCATAGTAAACTTTTCTATACTTACAACTTTGATTAAGAGTTCTCTCAGTGGTGATATGTTAACTATACTAGTTACGAAAATTGGTTCAGGTTTTGGTATATATCCTTTGTTTGGGTTTGCAGTTTCGGATTCATCATCACTGAGTATCTCAAATTGATTCTGTACAGGAATTTTATAGCTGGTTTGTTTATTGTTTGACTGTGTACTCAAACCTTCTGTTGAACTGTCCTGTCTTTTACGTTTTTTGTTTGGAACTTTATCTCGCTGCCATTCATTGTTGTAGGTTTCAGCCCTTTTTTGAAAAATCGGTGTTTGCATGTTGGATAAGTTTTCTGTTGTTGTTTTAGTTAGCTTTTTATTTTGCTTTGTCGATTCAGGACTTGCTTGTGCTTTCCTTTTCATGTGTACCTGATCATTTTGCCACTGTCGGCTGTTTTCCCTTACTTTGTTTGTATCAACCGAATTGTCCTCTGTGTATGTCTTATTAGTTGTTAAATTTGTTTGGGATCCTAGAGGTGTAGGGGATTAATTGAGGATACTTTTATTTGACTCTTCATCCATGATTTCTAACCATGAACGTTTCTGTGCTTCATCTAATGTTGTTGATTTGTCGCAGCCTAAAGAGTTGCTTCTGGGTCTACTTGCAAATAGGCTTGGATGAAAAGCCTGCTGCACAAATTTCTTACCCCTATTATTATCTTTCAGACCAGTAGTATTTACTGTAGAGGTAGCCTGGGGTACCCACTCCCTTACAGTCTTCGGTCACCAAATTTTCACTCACAAGCCCGGGTACCTGTGAGTGCCGGGTGCTAGCCGGGGCGCATGGCAAAACATTATCAAGATTCTCGTTCATTTTCATTAACGGTCGGGGAGAATAGTGCAGTGCTGTCCCAAGGCACCACACGTCATGATTTTGGGATACACCCTAGCCTTTAGTGATCCATCACTTCCTCTACAAGGCAACAGGAACGATTTGATTTTAGAGTTCGCTTCTCTTAGACTAATAGCCGTTCAAGGCTAGCAAGGTTAGTCTCCTTGGGTCCGAGCTTTGTTTAAAGTGGCGGCTCCTACTCGCCACTGTCATCCTCTATCATCGGGTTTAGTGCTATTTTATAGATAATGCTCAGCCATGAGCATTCTCAGCACCCCTCCAGTTGGATCGCCCAATTGTCCGCGACTGCCAAGCAGCTAACCTACATATCTGTAGGCCGTTTCGCTATCCGCAACCTGCGACGCGGTGGGTGGCATAGGGCTATGCCTCTGGGAAATTAACCCAGACCCACCCATAGTTTAGCAGTGAAGCAAAATATTAACACGATAATCAGTACTGTACGTCTAGTATGAGTTTTGATAGTTTCTGATTCGAACGATCGAATAGTTTTGTTTCCATACATTTCACACCAGCGCCTCTATCGGAAACTATAATGAACTAGAATTGACAGTATGAGTTACAAAGTAATAAACTACTCGATCAATAAGTACGTATTCGAATAGTGTGGCAGGGCTACGTTCCAAAACACCACCCGAGTGCACTCGGTCACCCGAAGTATGTTCTAAAACATTTCGGGTGCACTCGAGAGTGTTGGAGTGGCGTGTCCTAAAACGCTACGGAGTGCACTCGATCGAGTAGAATCTTACCCGCATAATTTAGCAAGGTGTAATTTCACTCGATTGGATTTGGCGGGAAATTGTGTGGATTTTAAAGTTGTGTGTGATTGTGATTACAAAGATTTCATATTCACACACAATTTGTGCATCTCGGAGAGCGAGGATGCGCTTCGTAACGTCGACAATAAGTTAATTTTAAACTCCAAAGACTATAGGTAGCTTAAGTGACACGATTGTAAAATTGGCCTTCATTTCCGCTGAAGCTAGGTTAGGCCGCGATTTAACAGAATTCATATTCTGTTGGTTTTAGCATTTTCATAGATGAAACAGAGGAATGTAATCCATGCATTAAAGCGAACGGACGCGCCGATGTATTATATATTTTCTTATTTTTGTATATTTGGTTATGTAAACAAAGCAGACAACACTCTTGCCGTTCTAAAACAACCAACACTCCGACCACCCTAACCGGCCACTCTCACCCCACCACCTACTCACTCCGGGTGATGTTTTGGAACATAGCCCTGTATGAGTTACATGTTTGACATTTGTTTGACAGTTTACTCGAAAACTATTGTAGTCTATGTTCTCCTTACATTTTTATGTGAGTTTGGTACATAAATACGTTTTTTTGTGTTTCTAAACACTAAAATTATGTCTGCACGGTTGGTACTTTACCATGCAAGACGAAATAGGGCATGAAGAGAGCTGTGACAATCATTTTTAAGCTGTATCTCCGATACACACTTTACTCAGCGCTACCGCCTTAAATCACCATTCCTTAAAAAAGTGTTAATAAATACACCAAGCTCAAATTCGAACGTGTATGGAGTATTGTTCCCACCTTTGGGACGGCTCTGCCAAATATCAGCTGGCTGCTATGGACTCAGTTGAACGTCGTGCCCTGAGATTGGTAAATAATTGTCATCTATTCGAGACCAAACTCCAAAACCACGAACATCGGCGTAAAGTGGCCTGTCTGTCGGTATTTTATAAGATACATTTTGGAGAGTGCGCTTAAGAGCTACATAGTCTTATACCTCCTGCTCCATTCCTTTTTAGAGATCAAAGACGCACGTCGGGGATTCATCCCTACACTGTGGACATTCCATTTTGCCGAACTAAACGATTCGGCAATTCTTTCCTTATTCGTGTCGCCAAGGAATGGAACTCTTTACCATAAGAATAACTAATAATACGAGTATAGAAGCGAAACTCCCGGCCGTCGAGCGCTCAAGGCCACGTTATTTACCTACCGTTTGATTTCCGTTGAACGGAATCGCCAGTCAAAGCGCGCACCGTGTATTTCAGGTACCTTGTGAATGTTTTCCTATTGATTACCTGATTAAGCTTTTTATAAGAATGCATATTTACTACGCGCTGAAGTTTAATAACCGAAACTTCAAATCATCTACAAAAACGCTATCTTTTATAAATATCAGACATTTGTAAATATTTCTGTTGAATTGAAACCTTTTAAATAAAAATGATTGAATACTTTAAAATTATTTTTATTATACGTACCCTAGATACAGATACCGTTTTATTCGTAATATTCATTACATGTCAAAGCTAATACAATAGGTACCTATAATGTATCGAGTTTCTAAAGCTGTCATTGTAGTGCAATTTTGAAACTCTGTAAGTATGGGATTTTTTTTGTCAAGTCGGGAATAATTTGAATTATGAGAAACTTTGGTACTGCTATATTTATTTTTAGCGACCTTTGTCACTGTTCCATATAAAATTTAAATACAATCGACGACTCGACGATACGGTTAGCGCAGAGGTCGAGTGATCGCCTACTGTGTAACGGGTCGCGGGTTCGATTCCCGCATGGGACAGATATTTTGTATGGCCTACAGAAATTTGTTCCGATCTGGGCGTATGTGATATTCTATGTTTGTAACTGCACCCACGACACAGGAGAAAATCCTAGTGTTTTTAAAAAAAGAAAAAAAAAATACTTGATTAAAATGAAACAACAGATTTTTTTTCCAAGTGAAAATGTTGGTCTGATAGTAAAAAGTGAGCTTAGGTTTTATCCATTAGTACATTCATAACTTCAACTCTTGGACTATAAACGTAGGTACGATACCTAAATTACAAACCATTTTTGTACATCGAAATTCGAAACATTTTAATGATTTTGTTCTCGAAGTGTAGGGATTAAGCTCAATTAATCAAAAATAGGCAGGTTCTTATAACTACGGAATCAAAAAAACTAAAAATGTGCGTGCTATTGCTAAAGATAGTCGCTCGCTCGCTACACTTGAAGTACAAAATCAATAAGACTCGGTGTATGCTCAGTTTGTCATTTAATGTAAAATATGGAGGTACCTATATAAAAAATATTGTAGTGGTAACCATACGTCCATGTGGTGACCCTAGCGGCGTCCGCAGACTACTGCGGGGCGTTACAGGGGGAAGGGCGCTGTAGGTATGCAAATAGCGGCATTTGGCGCACCCACAAAGGAGATTCGCTTCTATATTCGTATTATTAGTTATTCTTATGTCTTTACCTTTATCGGTGTTCCCAGACCATTATAACCTAGGTCTTTTTAAAAAAGGGTGAATGGGCATTTACTAGGTATGCGCGCTCCATCATAGACCCAGTCTCGCTTACCATCAGGTGATTCTGGGTCAAGCGCAAACCTATTATCAATAAAAAAAAACATAATTTAACCGAGATTTTTAATTCTATTTTCATTCCTAAAGTGTTTAACACAATTTATTATCATTGAAATAAATTGCGACTGACTTGTCCGCGACATTATAAAATAATATAATTTACAACAAATAAAAACTTTAATGTTTTTCTTTCATTCACCTCGCTTTAAAAATAATAAAAACGGCTAAGAAAACGTCACAGTGACAGAATCGCGCGTCTCTTTCCATTCACATGTGTGTAAAAGAGATATAAATATATAATGTGAAGTTTGTTTAATCGAGTAAAACTAACTCGCCATCGTGTAAACGTGAATTCGGAACGAGCAACTCATACTACCGTTTACATCGTAAACTGAGTTTGGCGAGCTAACGAAAACGATTGTAGTTTACTCGATTTAAAAACTCGTACTAAACGTACTGTAGTTAGATTATTTATCTAAAAAGTTTTCGATATCTTATTGTATTAACAATTGGAACTAAATGATTTATTTATTTATTGTCATTAAAAGTGAAGAAAATTTTTTTTTTATCCCTTTTTTAAC
Source organism: Schoenobius gigantellus (assembly GCA_963935595.1). Classification (NCBI taxonomy): domain Eukaryota; kingdom Metazoa; phylum Arthropoda; class Insecta; order Lepidoptera; family Crambidae; genus Schoenobius; species Schoenobius gigantellus. Next base: position 36,146,462 of record OZ012543.1, read on the forward strand.
CGACTTCAAAAAAGGAGGAGGTTATCAATTCGGTTGTATTTTTTTTATGTTTGTTACCTCATAACTCCGTCATTTTTAAACCGATTTACAAAATTCTTTACAGGCTTTATCAGCTGGTATTAAATTAAGGTTTCTTTCACTAAAAAGATTTCATTCACTAAAAAGTTATAAATATTTTTTTTTTACAAAAAATAGAACCGACTTCATAAACACTGAAAACTTAAAAATAATATAAGAATAGGTACAGATAGATAGATGGATATAATCTTTATTGCACACATGGACATTACAAATCAAACATTATAGACAAAAAACCAGCATGAGTACAAAAGGCGGTCTTATCGCTAAGAGCGATCTCTTCCAGACAACCTTACAGACAACATCACACTTCTATATTGAAGTCGGTGACAAATTTTAACACTTTCTAGGAGATCATCGTTTGGCGCCGACTTCAATATATCACAGTCTATCACTGTCTATAACAGAGTATTTAAGTAAAAATCTTTAACATGTGCGCATGCGGCAGACCTTCAAAGAGACTTAAAACGTTAACAAGTAGAAGTAACAAAGATTCTTACCTGCTTTTGCTTCTGAAGTGGAGCATCAAATTTCATTACTTGTAGGTAACGTGCAAAACATAACAAACTCACTTATTCTGTTTTGCCTGTCAATAAAACTCAGAAGTAATTTTGTTTTAATAGTGAAAGGGAACCAAATAAAATCCAATGTATTGATTTATCTTCTGTAAATATATAAAATTAAATTAAATATAGCTGGTTTTATGAGTAAAGCGAGTAAATGCATTTATTTTGTTACTAGCTGAGCCCGCGATTTCGTCGGCGTGGAATAGTAACTCCTGCTCCTGTACATGATGTTGCCTCGAGGTGGTTTTAACAACATCTCCCATTCTTCCCTTGTTGGTAAGGGTAGGCTCGTTGCCCCTCGGTGGGGACGTATATGAGCTGTGATGATAATGCAATGGTTTGAGATTTGTCAAAATCAATTTGACAACGATATTTCTCAAAACATTTATACCTATCTACTTAATGAGACTGTAACGATTTAGTACATTAATACAGTACAGTAATGTCCTCAAGGACATTGCCGATCATAGATTGGCTTGGCAAAGAAACTGATGACGATGGCTGCCCCTAAACATAATTTAATTATTTTAGATATTGACATATCATGTCAGAGTATTTTTCATCCTATGCTCAAGACGAGACGAGACTCTGTAACAGGATCGCCTACTTCGGTACCTCCGTCTTACCTATTTCTGCCGCAAAGCAGCAGTGCTACCATTGCTGCGTTCCTGTTTGAACGGTAAGATATGGCAGTGAAATTACTGGGTACCGTGACTTTACATCTTATGTCACAAGTTGGCAACGTACAGTGTGGTTCTTGTGTGGATTGCAGATCTGCTGCGAATCTCATAAAAACCACATGTGCTATAGGTGATTGTTGGAGCTTCTGAACAGGCAAAGTGCCCGCTAACCGTGTGTCAGAGTGTTTTTCTCCGACGTTCAGAACGGCACGGTTGTTGTCCGTGCGCACTCGGAGTGCACTAGAGCATAGGTTCTGACCGCAACTTTGACCCTGGAATGACTGTAATGTAAGCGAACAACAGCCAACAACAGTTAGGGCTGTTACAGCATCGTTTGTTTTGAAATCTAAAAAACTCTTTTACTCCAAAAATATCAATATATTCCGGAGAAACGTTGAGTCTCTGTGTGTGTTCAACTGTTTGTACAATCTGTTCTGAGGAACTTCAAACTCATTGCTCCATCGCTCTTTCGTTACCGCTCCCCGCGCCAGGGAAGTAGAGCTCACTCCAACTACCCCCGCATATTGGACGCCTGGAATCAGCATACTTTGCAGGCGTCTCGTTCGTTTCTCCCGCGAACTTGCAAATTGTGGAATGAGCTGCCTCCGAAGGTGTTCCAAACGTGCTATAACATGGCATTCTTTAAGCGGAAAGTGAATAGGGTCCTTAAACTCAAGGCAGACAACGCATAAGCGGTGTCGCAGATGTCCATGGGCGACGACGACCACTTACCATCAAGTGACTCGTTTGCTCGTTCGCCGCCTTTGATAACATAAATAACAAAATCTACCTCGATTAAAAGTGCTCATGTATAAGCTGTTCATCACTATCATGTGAACTTTCTAAATCTTTTAGCTCGATACACCTTTTTAGACAAACCTAGTAACCTTCCTTCTCTTCAGGGCACAACCCCTCACACGCAGAGCAACATCACCTTGCTCGGAATCAACATTCGCTGCGATCTGAACCCCAGAGATGTAGTCTCTGGAATTCGTTATAACTACTGCCTCACGGAAACTCGGTATCCTGAACAAGGTGCGTAGGTATTTTGCGCCAGACCAACTATGCCTGTTGTATAAAACTCAGGTGAGGTCTTGCGTGGAATATTGCTCTCACCTTTGCGACGGCTCCACTCAGTACCTCCTCGATGCTCTGGACAGATTGCAGCGTCGCGCTATTCGCATAATTGGCGATGTAGAGGCAACTAACACCCTCGAGCCTCTACAACTTCGTCGCGACATCGCCTCTCCTAGCTCCTTTTAGCGAATGTTCCATGGGGAATGCTCTGAGGAGCTCTTTAACCTAATCCCTCCCTCTCCATTCCTTAAGCAACACGCGTAAGGGCCTTTGATTGATTGATTGATTGAACACTTTATTGCACACGAAACATACATAAACAGGACACAACAATACAAGAGACACAGTAACAATAGGCGGCCTTATTGCTAAGGTAGCAATTTCTACAAGGCAACCTTGGGGTTAAGGAAAGCTCTTGCTAAGGTAAGTGACGGGAATAGTGCTAAACAGTTCTAAGAAATAATATACGTTACCATTATAATTACCATCTAACAACAAAACCTTTAAATAGAAAAATACTATATATTCAGTCACATAATATACATAAATGTAAATATATACATACTGGGTTATTAATAAACACCTATACATATACTGGGTTATTTTTCCATCAGGAGCCAAATTTTGTATGCTTGTTTAGACAAGCAAAATGAACAACTTTTACTATGGGACCAATCTCGAAATTGCGAAAAAAAATCATGCTCATGTTAGTCCGCTTTCAAGACCAAGAAACCAGTACGACTTCAGCGCAATGTGAGACAGGGCGACGTTATATCGCGGAAACTGTTCATAGCTGCGTTGAAGAATGTATTTAAGCTTTTGAACTGGAGAGGACTCAGCATCAGCATAAACGGCGAGTACATGGCTCAGGTTCACCTTCGTTTTCCTGATGATATCGTAGTCATGGCTAAGAGCCTGAGACCTTGGAACATATAAGCACGATGCTTAAAGACCTCTGTAGAGTTTCCCAAAAGTGGGTCTTAAAATGAATATGGACAAGACTAGAATGTGGACACGCGCGCCGGCGCGGCATCGGCGCGCCGCCCCGGGAAATTCTTGGCCGGTGCGCAAAGGCATGTCTATGTCGCGGGCGTCCCAAGACTTTTAAACCCGGACGGTAAATGAAGCCCCGCCCGGACGCTCTCCGGACGCCCTCTAAACTAGGACAAATCCGGGGAAACCCGGACGGATGGCAACCCTACCTCCTATTCTACATGATGGGTTCCTTCAAAAGAGGCGTGGAAAAGCATCTTTTGGGCCGGCAAGGGGCGGGCAGGTAGGATAGTGGATGTCGTCCCTCCTCTATATGTCAACTTATTTGGGCCTCTTTCACCGCTTAACATCAGGCGGGAGGAGGTCATTTGCCGGGCCCTTCATAAAAAAAAGTATAGCGATGTAATTGTAGTGGTCCCCTCATCAACGTTATAACCGATAGTGGATTTCGGTTATATCGTTGATGAGGAGACCACTACAATTACATTATTTTTTTATTGCTGTTGGTGGCAGATGAGCCAGTGGCCCACCTGATGGTAAGTGGTAACCAACGCTTATGCACATCTGCATTGCTAGCTTAGTTTCTGCCTACCTGGAGAAAAGTGCTATTTTTAAACTTGGTTTGAAGTTGGACATATCGTAGTGTTTAGGAAACACCGCAGCTGGGAGTTCATTCCAGAGTTTGCACGTACGTGGAAGAAATTAACGCTGAAACCGAACTGTGCTAGACCAGATCGGTTCCAGGTGGTACGGATGATGTTGCGGTGGCGGGTGGTGCGATAGTAAAAAGGTGACGAGGCACCATTGCAAACAGTTCCTCAGAGCACTCCGTTAAAGAGCCGAAAGAGCACGCAGAGAGAACCAAAATCTCTCGTTTCATCCAGCGTCTCCATTGAGGCGGTGAGGCTGTGAAATTGGGATCACCGACGATGCGGAATTCACGCTTTTGCAGCGACAGGGTGTCATGTCAAGAGGGTCGAGCTGATATTTGGGAGCTCCTGCCCAGAGGTGCTTACAGTACTCCATATGCGGCCTAATTTGTGCTTTATCATGCATTAGCCGCTGGCTAGGAGAAAGTACTGCTTTGCTGCTTCTGTTCAGGATGACCAGCTTTTTGCTTGTCAATTTGGCTTTGTCCTCCAAATGACTCCCATACTGCACTTTAGCAGAAATTTACATGACAAAATATTTATATAACACACATCCATATTGTTAATTTGAAAAAAAAACGATATTGAATTTGAATTTATTTTGGTCCCCATTAAACATTCTTTTTTTACATCAGCTAGGGTTGGTTGGAACAAATCGCTTTCAGACATAAGTTCCATTTTGGACAAATGTTTTTCGTGAACAATGTTTGTATTAATTTTTGTTCAATCTTCTTACTCGTCGTATATATAAAAATGAAACGCTGTGTGTTAGTCTCGCTAAAACTCAAAAACGGCTCTACAGATTCTTACGAAATTTTCTGTGTGTATTTGGACAGGTCCAAGGAAGGATTAAACGTAAAGTTGGACCCGGTAGGTGGCGCTGGAATCGGGCAGGACAACGTCTGCCGGGCCCACTAGTAGAGTTTATATTTATAAACAACTAAACTGTTTAGTTTAACCTCTCAATTTTCGAAATTTGTTTTCTTTTTCTAGTTTATCAAATCGTCAGGTGAGATGGAATGGACATTTGAATATTCCAGAAGTAAATATGAAGCTGGTGAATATACAGCTACAGTTTACTTAATGAAAAACTTTTTTGGAATGTGGTACCGTGACAACATGACTAGTATCACATTCAGACTGACAGGTAATATAATTTTTTTAGTTAGGTTAGTTTATCAATTTTAGATTGAGGTTTATATTGTCATGATCTTATCTTGCATGCAATGAATTTATTGTTTTCTATGCAAAATGACTATCATGTTTTGAATTAAGCTGATCGCACATATGCCCGCGCCGCATTTTATGACGTCATCAGCATCCGTATTTCTACAGCCGGACACCTCCCGCATTTTTGAAATTCGGCGCGTTCGGTGCGGCCAAGTGAGCGAGGTTTCATATGATTTCATACAACGAATTCCAAAAATGCGGCGCGTTCGGCGCGTGCGGCGCGTACGGCGCGGACATATGTGCGTTCAGCTTAAGAGCGGGTATAAAGCTAGAAAAATATCAGATTTCACCCGCGCGCCTCACACGTTCCGGTCTCGACCATCGCAGCGATAAGTTCGCTCCCTCTTCATGTTTTGTATGTTCGCGCACAGTATAACCTACCTTAGGCAGATAAAATTGGCTAAGTGCGAGTCGGACTATTTATCCGTACTTTGAACTGTGAATATAAAATACTTTTCACTTGTGATAAGTAAAACAAAAAGGTAGGTAATAAATATTATTATTTATTTAGATAGGTATTTAACATAATAAGTGCTTTATTTACATTTACCTGCTAAGCACTCGTCGGATAAGCATAGGCGTAAACATATTTCAAACACCAAAAATACTTGGAGTACAGATTGAAATAATACGAAAAGGTAGTGATTAATATATTTATTTACCTCTCTTATAATGTCACTTTCAATTTTTGAAATTGTTAACCCTAAGAATCGCTTTAATTTACAATAATTAATGTTTGTATGTTAAAATTCTTTTTTTTCAGAATACGGTCTATACCTTGGCTATGAATGATAAGTCGTTCACTTGCATCATACATACTTTGGTCTTTGGCTTCCTTAGCTTTCCGTTTTTTTAAAGCCGTCTTTGCCCGATTAACCGATAAACCCGTGGTTCGGTGTTACTGAAATCAAATAATTAGTGTTAAAATTGAGTGTGAATATGGTGGCACCATTTTATCATTAGATATAACTTTTAGTATGGAGCCAAAACAAATCTAGCCCAGTGTAAAAATCATGATGGCACTAAAATCAGAAAATCACTTAGATGTCGCTATAGTACAGTCGCGAAAGTATATGCTCGACTACTGTTTGACTCTATCGGGTAGGAATAAGGACAAAAAGCAACCGATCATAAACTTTCGCGAATGCACCTACAATCTTAACTTTTCCACTGGGCAATAAAACCTTTCAGTGGTGACAAAATCTATATAAATCGCAATACGTTTTATTTTTTTTCCTAAATTGCTTTGTCCTTTAAAATTATCGTTTTTTTTTTCTTTTGCTGATTTGTGTTTCATTTTCCAGGTATCGAGTGTCATTTCATCTAAAAGTAACATTGGATTGTACACTTAGCCACGTCAACATTTGTAAATATCTATACTATGAATCCATACTCAAATTTTAATAAATATAAAAATACCAAGTGCTTTCAATATGTGCAAAAATATTAAGATAATTATTCTAGATTTTGTTCATAGTTTAGAATGCACTATGAACTTTGAATGTACCTAATTGCAGTAAGCTCCCTAAGTCGTATCTTATGACATTCATGGGAAGAAAGTTAGCGGCGACTTATGTACAAGGAGTATTATAGAGTTTGTTTATAATTTATAATGAACTTTTAACTATAAATGTACATATGTAATTGCACTTAATTATCTTAGTCACAAATTTTTTGAACAAGTAAAACTTTGAAAATTTTCAACAGATTTTTGTATGGAGCCAGGCACTTTAAAAAATCAACGTATTTAGTATGGATGAGTTCATTTAATATTCGCACCCCCTTTGCTACACTAGGTGGAATCTCTACTAAATTTTATATAAATATCAAAATTTAGGATGAAAAAAAGTCAAACCCTCACTTGACCATTTTTGTAACTCTATTATGTGGCTATTATTGGCTGTGGGAGTATACGGGGGAGTATGAGATGTAAGCATTTTTGTAAATATTTTTCTTGAAGTTATGCAGGGTTGAAATTCCTTATTTGTCTGACAAACTCCGACAAACTGCCGCATATCCATATCAGCAAACAAATTTTTGCTATGCTATGTTTTTCCGTATTCGATATTCGTGTGACTCAGGGTCAGGTAACATTGCCCAACCTGAGCCACACGTATCTCTGAAACGCGCAAGCGACAAACTCTGATGCCAACAAACTCAGACATACTATACCTATCTCTGGACATTATAGCGGCATACTCAAACAATCTATTTTCCAGTTTTTTTTTGTGGCCTAGCTGGCCGGTCAGCCACACCAAGACTAAGTAGTCTGGGTGTGGATGACACAGATAGTCGTCTTTTACGACATACACAGAAAGAAAGGTAGTGGCGTCTCATATATTCGAGAGTTTCTTCATAGTCAAGAATGAACTATACATAATATGTACTTGTGCATACCTAATCGCACTAAATTACCTTATTCGTCTCTTACAACATACACGGGAAGAAAGGTAGTGGCGACACATTTACGAGTATTCTAGAGTTTGTTCATAGTTTAGAATGAACTATGAACTATAAATGTACTTAATTGCACTAAACTCCCTTAGTCGTCTCTTACGACATACACGGGAATAAAGGTAGTGACAAATCGTGTATTCTAGAGTTTGTTTATAGCTTAGAATGAACTATGAAATGAAATATAAATGTATCTCATGGCACTAAACTCCCTTAGTCGTCGTCGCTACTTTTCTTCCTGTGGATGTCGTAAGACAAGAAAAGTAGCGACACCACAATTAGAGTTTATGCGTAGGTAGTTGAAAATTAACTATGAACCACACATGATTTCAGTTATATTACTGAAATCATTCATTTTGTGTCGGTCATAGTTCCATCTCTAAAAATAATTCTCATGTCAAATCAAAATGATCAAATATTAGTAAATTTTCACTAACCTACGTTTCAGAAACTCGAACTGATTTAACACTGCTGTCAAATGTTGCAGCATGTTAGTTGAATAATGATTTGATCAGCCTTTCGGAAATTGGGTGTAAGTAAGCAACATTTTGCTTTGCACAAGTTAGCAGTATACTTGTTTAATTTGCAAGTTTACGCAGTCTTTGGATTGCCTCGATAATATTAAACTGTATTTAAAATCATCGTTGAAACCAGTATGGAATAACAAAATTTTTGGGAGAGAAATCGGTACTAACTTATTTTGTGCAAAATATTTATTTTATACTTTAGACGTCGGAATATTGTCTAGATGATCTGAAAAAAAAACAATATAAATTTTTCGTCCTATTCACTTAATTCACGTAAATTCATTCATTATTATATCATGGTGCTATTTACATCTATAATATTAATCTCTATCTCTCTCTCTCTCTCTATTAATCTATCTATAATTTTATAACAAAAAAAAACAATAATTTGAACGTCTAAAGAAATGAAATGCCTCAAATTTTAACCGAAATTTTGATGCAATTTTGGTTAGAAATAGATTTTCACATCAAAATATATTTTGACAGTAAATTAAGTAGATTTCAGTCCCCAGAAAAATCTACACAACATTTATTAATGTCCTAAGTTCAACAATTGCAATAAACTTACAAATTTGATGAGAGCTTTCCGCTTACGGATGTTGCAGCAGCTCTGAAATACAAAATTACTATAAATAATTAACAATAATAAATAAATAAATATTTTTTTCCCATTCACCCCAATTATATAACCCAATAAGTATCATTAAGAATTTGTGGTATGGATAAGTACTAGATAACGGATAAACATACATAAATAAAAAGGAATAGAGCACAAGTAAATATAAATAAACATACACGTCCATGGTTCGAGCACATACATATATTCATATTTATCACAAAAAATCTGCTCCGACCGGAATCGAATCCGGGACCGTTGGCGCCTAAAGCGCCAAAGGTCCACGTTCTAACCACAGCGCCAGACGGTCGTCGCTTAATTTAAAGTGTCACAGTAATGACACTTTTAATTACTTAACGAAGTATGATGCGATAATTTCGCGTCTTTATATAATCACAGTTTCGCGTCAAATTGATTTAATTTATGTTAGCACTGTAAAAAGTTTACATACTGTCACCTACGTCCAGCACGCGAGTAGTCAAAAGCATCAATTTGTTTTACATACACTACCCGCGCCTACGTTGCACCAGCGCTTGTGCATTGTATTGTGTTATTAAAAGTCAACGCGCAAGGGTCAATATTGTAAGGTGAAACTACTAATTAACGAAAAAATATTACGTAAACATAATAAAAGTAAAATAATAGGTACATACCTTCTACAATACGCCATAAGTTGAATTTTTGACTTCTTTAGTTCTTTTAGACAATTTTTTTTTGGTTTTTTCATTCGCCATAATTTGGTCGATGTATTTTCTCGGGCTGGAGCACAGAAGCACAGCTTACTCGTCTCAACGGAGCGATCAAGACTGATTGATGAAATAAAACATGCCTGTTACCTCGGGTCAGGTGCGACAGACGATAGCGTTCTGCGCGGAATAAGAACGTTGTAAGCGCCGATTTAGTTTTATTTTAATTACTCGTAAAATATACATTATTTTTGAAAATCGCTAGTACAGTCCCTAGGTAATATAGTTTTATATTATATATTAAAAATTTGACGCAGTTATATGCATCACATTGAAAAACAATCGATTTTGCTTGAAAATTAGACGTATCTTCGCGATTTTTTTCTATCGATAAAATATTATAATTTTATGTTTTCACTCAGTGCGTTCACTTACAAATATAGTTAAATATCTATTTTTAAAAAATGGGGTAGTTCATTATTCAATTTCAAGTGTAGATATCAAATCTACGATTAGCAATTTAGCTTTATACCCCCTCTTAAATCGCAATCAAGCGAACAATACTCACATTTTATTTATCTTATACTTGCTATGTCGAGCTTTAAGGGCTCATTTGGTCTTTGTTTGGCTCTGATTTATCTCTGTTGAAGTTTTATTTTATTTACTTATTTTAGGAAGACTATCGACTATAATATTTAGTAAAAAAAACTTCGTAAATCGCTTGACAGTCATTTAAAACTCCGCTGTTAGAACTAATGTGAATAAAAAATTACTTACTATGCTTAAATTAGAGTTATGATTACATTTCTATGAATAAAAATTAATTGTTTGTAACAGATTAATGGCTAACAACAATTTCACAATGCTATGTAGATTTTATTTGCCTGTTGAAGAATAATTGCGTTGTATACCTACAACAATCTAGGTCAGCCATACTCAAACTTTTTTTTTCTTGGGCCACTTGCAGATTTTAGCTGTGTCGCGCGGGCCGCTACCTAATAAATCACAACCTGTTTTTAAGGCGTTAATGAATAAAACCTATTGCGTTTAATTGTTTATTTAAATCTTAGTGAGAATGATGATATTGGGAACATTTTTTAACAATTTCATCTAGATCTGGCTTGTAATTGCTGCACGCTACTCTTAATACATTATCAAGATGAGAATCTGTATGCCGGTTTCCGTATACTTTTCTGCATATTTCATTTTTGAATAAGATGACTCACAAATAAATGTCGATGCAAAAAACGTAAGCAGAATTTGTGCGCATTTTTAATAGTCTTATATTGGTCAGGCACTATTATCCAATATTCGGCGTACTCCTTCTTTTCTCTTTAAAAATAACTTCTAAGTTTGTATAATTTTTCATTAATACGCGCAACATGTGCTATCAGTGCCCTATGCTGCGCTTAATAATTCCGCGGAATTTAAAATAGGTAGGCTTTCGTTAATAGAATTTGAAGCTACAACGGGTGGGCCACTTTCGAATGCTTGGCGGGCCGCATGCGGCCCGTGGGCCCCAGTTTGTGTATGGCTGATCTAGGTGTTCTTTTCAAATATGTGACGAGTTGCTAAATCTGACGAGTTTTAACATTTTTTCAGATTCCTTAAATGGTGGTTTAGTTCTAAAACAGAATAACAAAGAAAAACAAAACAAATTTGTATCTGTTAATCAGACAGTGACACATTATGTAAAACTACCTGAAAATGAGTTGGAATTCTTAAAGAGGAATGCTTCTAGAGTTGTCACTTATTGGTTTAAGGACTGTGCACTTGTAGATCAGACTACAAACTTTAAGTTAGACCTTACATACATGGATGTGATGGCTGACCACTATATCGAAGCTTTGGTGGTGGCTGATAATGAGCCTTTGCCGCCATTGACTACGACGACGACGACGACGACCACGACTACAACTACTACCACTACAACCACTACCACCACAACTACCACACCTTCTACTACAACTACATCTAGTACTACTACAACTCCAAAGCCGTCAATTCCACCAGCAATGACCACAGTCAGTTCGTCGAATGATACACTTGTTGTTCATAAGCTGGTGAGACGCGATGTTACAAAAACATCAAAAGCTGCCACCCCTATTGATTTTGTGTGTTACAACACAAGTGTTGTCCCAATCAGTGACAAGTATATCTACGGGCATTATCAAGAAACACTCAGTGTTAGAGGTAAGTACGATATTTTGAGTATAGTAGGCAAGGTATTCCGGTATTCATAATTGCATTTTAAAAGAAAATTAACAATAAACCAAATAACTAACAGGGTTTATGTAAGCGCCCACTTAGGAAGGATTTCTCAAAATTCTCCCAGGAAGCTGAGAAATCCCCATCCAAAAATAAGGACGAACCGATGAAGTCAATAAAGTATTATGCAAAAACCTGAAAAACATGCAAGTGTTTTTTTTATTACTATTGCAAGTAAAATATTAATAATTTCAGAGCCCGTATCTACAGTGAATATCACAGGCCTCAATTGGTTGCAACATGGTGACCTGCTAAGGCTGGAAGTCAAGTACTCCGGCAGCCCACCATTTGAATACTGCGTCCAGTACAAACAAGGTCAATATAATGTCACAGGGAATGAAACGTGTGAGATAAAGACAGAGACTATGTCGAACACCTTCCCCCTCATACATTACTTCTCAGATAGCGATCAGCACACCGTAGTGGTGATCATAGAGAATGTTGTGATGAAGAATGTCTCTAGAGCTACTATAAATATTTACAAAGGTGAGCTGTTTGTCAATGGAATCTTATCAATGGAATCTCAGTTATTTTTTTATATAAATCAAAATTTTTTTACAGTAACTGTTCACGCACAATTATCAGTAATAGTGGTACCAGTTGTGTTCTGTCTTCTAGCTGTAATTTTGGTTGTGTTTGGAATTGCATACTATCAGCACCGATCAAGGTATGTTTATACTATTTCTAATCTATTTTATTAAAATTTTATTACTTTTCTAATTGAAACATTGTCGACATAGCTAGCAATTTAGCTCATTTTAGCATGAATTTGCTAAAAAACGTTATTCCTGTTTTAAGTTTCTTCATTTTTGGATACAATTTCAGTTAATTGATATCGAATCTTTAATCAAATGTTTTAAATCTCTTTTGTAACTTAGACTGGTTTATCAGACATCATGCTACGTCGGCATTTAACTCAAAATGAAATGTTACATGCTATGGGTATGCTTGAAGCCGGGCGTTTCCAACGTGAAGTTGCGGATGCCATCCACTCCAAACAGTCAATGGAAATGGAAACACGGCTGAACGACATCCTGGTAGATATCGAATAACCACCGAAAGACAAGACCGTTTTATCAGAATATTGCCAGATGGGAGGCCAAAACTACCGCCCGGCAACTCGTTGAAAGCCTGAGGTTTCAACATCAACTGGCTGTCAGCACTCAAACTGCCAGCAGGAGACTGCACGAGATCGGTTTGCATTCTCGTAGGCTTTTACGGGTCGTAGCGCTTCGATGGGGCAATCGTGCTCAGCGCTTGCAGTGGGCTCATATTCACCTGCGATGCGGAATGCGGATGCGGAAGAAGAGTGGGCTCATGTCCTTTTTTCTGACGAAGGACTCAAGAAGAATACGCGTGTGGCGAGCTTCTGGACGTCATAAACGGCTTCGTTGCCCTCAGGAAAGTCATCCCTACCATGGCGGAACAATTATGGTTTGGGCCGGTATTCGCGTTGGCGGTACAACGGACCTCGTTTTTATACGGGGCAACATGAATGCCGAAAAATACCGCAACGAGGTGGTGGAACCTATTGTTATTCCACAGCGAACCCAATTGGGGGCAAATTCCATCTTCATGCAAGACAATGCTCGCGCACATACCGCAGGATCAGTGATGAACGTTCTTCGTGAACGGGATATCGCACTTTTAGACTGGCCTCCCCAGTCCTGCGATATGAATCCTATTGAGGATGAATGGCTTTTGAACAACTTTCTCAGAATTTACAGTCACACCAAGATCTTTTTTTACTTCTTTCTCGGACATGAAGCATAATAACCCAGACCATTATTGATAATCTGATATTCAGCATGCCAAGAAGATGCAGAGCCTTAGCCAATCCTTTAGGAGGTCCGACGACACGTTTAGCGCAGAGGTCGAGTGATCACCTACTGCGCAACGGGTCGCGAGTTCGATTCCCGTACGGGACAAATGTTTTGTATGGCCTACAGAAATTTGTTCCGGTCTGGGCGTATGTGCATGTGATATTCTATGTTTGTAACTGCACCCAGGATACAGGAGAAAATCCTAGTGTAGGGCGAAGTTTTTCTAAAAAAAAAACTGACTATTGATTTATCACCTACAAGTTTTATTAACGATTTTAACCAAAAACACTAAAATTAAAAACCGGCCAAGTGCGTGTCGGGCCACGTGCAGTGTAGGGTTCCGTAGTTGAAAATGCCAACTTTGAGTTCACACTCACACCTCACATTATTTTTTAAAGACCTATTCAACAATGCCCCACACGATGTGTTAGTCGAGAAAAAAATACTAAATATTCCCACTAGTATAAAAATTACTCCCACTTTACCTTAAAAACCATGTTTTTTCAATTTTTTTTCTACCACTTTTTTGGCATAATTAATATACATACCCATACCAAATTACAGCTTTCTTGTACTAATAGTCTTTGAGTAAAACCGCGGACAGACAGACAGACAGGCAGACATGGCGAAGCTATAAGGGTTCCTTGTTTACTACGGAACCCTAAAAAGAAGCATTTTTTATGTCTATCTGTATTCATTTTTGCACCAATTCTTTTCTTTATTAATAAAACTTACTTTGTACTTTGAAACTTTTTTATTTTATTTTAATAAATAAGCCTCAAAATACGCTTTTATACATCTAACATTGTTTATATAAAATACTTCAAAGTTTTTAGTAATTTACGAAAAAAGGCTTGAGTCTTAGACTTTGTTGATTAGTGTATTATATTTCATAAACATTTTTATTAAAAAAATATAGAAATGCCTGTCGGACTGAGTGGAACAGTTACTGAAATGAATGACATTTATCCCACAAAGTGGTACACTTTGAACGTCAATTATCACATTTTTTAGTTTTTTGCCAATCCCAAGCAGTTTTTATCTGTCATATAATTAATCAGACACTTTATAATATGCTTTTTTCATAAGTGCGCCCTTGATAGTGACTTTCAATTTATTCAAGCTAAGTGCTTTAATATTATTTGGGATTTTATTGTAGAAACGTACACAAAGGCCTTTGAAAGAATTATTAATTTCTTTGAGTCTAGTATTTGGTAACGCTAACATATTCTTTTGCCTAGTATTCACTGAATAAATATCACTGCTTTTACAAAATAAATGAGTGTTTTTATGGACATATATTATGTTCTCGTAAATATATTGTGACGAAACTGTCATTATTTCGATTTCTTTAATTTTTTAAGTCTCTTATTTGAAAATCATAAATAGCACGAATAGCCCTTTTCTGCAGCACAAAAACAGTCTGAATGTCGGCAGCATTTCCCCACAGTTAAATGCTATAGGACATCACACTATGAAAATTAGCAAAGTATAAAAGTCTTGCTGTATCAACATCAGTTAGCTGACGTATTTTCCATACAGCGTAGGCTGCAGACCTAAGTCTCTCTCTTCGACAATTTATCGATATGTGGACCCCACTGAAGCTTAGAATCTAAAGTAATACAAAGAAATACTACGGTATCCACAAGATCCACATTTTTATCCTTTATGTTTACAGTGGTAAGCACCTCTTTAACATTAGGCAAGACAAATTTTATACATTTAGTTTTCCCTTCATTGAGGCACAAGTTATTGAGCATTGAACCAGTAAATTATTCTTGAGATAGAATTATTTACATCGTCATAAAGCAATCGTCTTTTAATTTTAAACATAAGTGAAGTATCATCTGCAAATAATATTATCTAATGCCTGTCTTGTACATAATCAGGGAAGTCATTAATATATATTAAAAATAGAAAAGGACCAAGAATTGAACCCTGCGGAACTCCCATTTTTACCGAGGAGCCCTGCCTGGGAGTCTGGGACCTCTCCCCGTTAACGTCTACTTTGTGAATCCCCTCAGTCAAATAGGTATAGGAGTAGATACAGAACAGTGTCGAACAGGCGAAATCCATAGTAGTGTAATTTCCTGATCAAGGTTTCATGGTAAACGCAATCAAACGCCTTGGACATGGATAAACGCTATGTTATTTTTTTCAAATAAAGATGGCATCAATGAGTCCTCTCTCTTATTTTCTGTTATTTTATAGTAGTATTGGACTAGTTATCGAATAAATTCGATGTACAGGTACACAATTGAAGTGGCAGACTTTGACTTCGGCCACACTCACCTGGACTACAAGACCTTCATGGAACGCTTAAGGGACAGTTTTAGGAATGCATTCAATTTTAGACAAGACCAGAACGACCCTCTCAGCTCGAACACGAGATACGATTCTATGACTTAAACTCAGTAAGTATGTTTGTGATTGTTAAAATGTTCCTTCTCACAAATGTAGGAGAAGGCAAGAATGGAAGCCTACGTATTGTAATATAGCCGCCCAGAAGCAAATTACCATCATCTTAATCTGCCTACAATTACATATAAGGGGTAAATTGCCTTCGTATTGATGATTGTAAAAATGTGAATAGTATTTAAGATTTAGATACTATCAAAATGTTCAACTTAATTTTTATAGATTTATTTTTATAAGTACCTATTTTTTGTTGTATAATAATGATAATAGTATCCAAGTTATTAACGTTGCGTCATGATGTGTACATTATTTTCTAGAATGTTTATTTAAATGTCGTCTATAAAATGAATATCGATGTTCGTACTCTAGTTTTAGTCCTCAGGTATATTTCCAAATTATTTCGTATTCATTATATCATTATAATATTTCCTAATTAAATAAATATCTAGTTATAAATAGGTGCTCCAAATGTAAAACATGTCGTTAATCACCAAAATTCAGTTTGCCATAAGTCAGTGTTGATATTCTAATTAATATATTTATAAAAAGCAAACTTTTTACACCTAAATTTTCTGTAAAATAAAAAGAATTTCGTAATCGTCGTAAATAATTAAAAGCCACAATATTTATATTAATGATGTGGTGATGTGTCACCACATAAATAATGAGATTTAATTCAAATTTGTTGAATGATTAAACGTTATCAGAACCACTATACCACAATACTTTATTAATCTAATGCTTATTAATAATTCTTTAATACACTTTGTTAGGAGAACTCTTAGAGCATTTACCCTTCTAAGGTAACTTGTATTACTTCCCATTTGATTAGGATGGAAAAGTTTTCGTTAAGGGGGCACAGTCAGTCCACTAGCGCCGCCATTTGTTTTTTTATTAATTATGATGAATTAAAGACGTTTCTACAAAAAATAGCATCATAATTAATAAAAAACGAATGGCGGCGCTAGTGGACTGACTATGCCCCCTAACAGTAAACCTGTAATAATAATGCAGAGTATACATTGAGTTATTTATAGGATCACTAATATAGGTACTGATTTGTTTCCAAATTATTTGTCTTAATCATTGTAATATAAAAATACATTATTTTATGTGCTTAGCTGTCTGTATATTATTTGTATGTGCACAGCTGTCTGCGTCAACTAACATACTTGTCATCTATAAAAAAATATGTGCGTGATTTTCTCTGTGTAGGTGTACCGTTTTGTTATTTAATAACAAGATAACAATTGAGTCTTATATGTTTCCTTTAATTTTTTTTATTGACTATAGACATTGTGTGAAAAAAGAAGTATGAGGCACTAAGCCATAGTTGTCACGTTAGCTTTAATTGCAAAGTTTTAAATAATTTGATTCATGAAACATCTAAAATAAAGTTGTTCGAGGAATTAGAATAAAAAATGTAAAAAAACCTTTTTAAAAACAAGCTTTTATTTTAATTCGCTAAAAAGAATTAACAAACTTTTACACTAAAACTTTTACTTATAACGTCATTTCACATTTGACACAATTTATATGACATAAAAGCTTGTCGCGAGATTTACTTGTGTGTAGTAACTTAAAAGTACTTAAAAGAGTACTTTTAAGTACCTACTCGTATTTACTTTGAAAATTGTAATGTATAAAATTATTCACATCAAATAATTTAATTTTCTTTTTATCTACAAAAGTAAATCTCGCGACAAGCTTTAATGTCATATAAATTGTGTCAAATGTGAAATGACGTTATAAGTAAAAGTTTTAGTGTAAAAGTTTATTAATTCTTTTTAGCGCATTTAAATAAAAGCTTGTTTTTAAAAAGGTTTTTTTACATTTAATTTATTTTTTACTTTTTAGTTATCACTGGACACGTTTCTCAGTCTGTTCATCTCATTCAACGCATCATTGTTGCAAGGTCGTTTGCCGGAACGTCTATACAGAATTTCAGCTCAATCGGTTTAAGATATCTACTTCAAAATTGATTTTTAGCTTTAGAAGTACGACATATTGGATTAACAGTGACATCACTTAATTTTTAAGTTATTCTTAGCAAGACCTTTTATTTGATACCCATATTGTAGGAGTGCATTAAAAATAATTGGTCCGCCATCTTGAGTATGCAGCCATCTTGGATTTAGAATGACGTCACACAGTTAACCGTGCATTTTCATCCAAACTGTGTGTATACAAAATTTCAGCTCAATGTTAAAGATATCTACTTCAAAATTGATTTTAAAGCTTTAGAAGTCCGCCATATTGGATAAATAGTGACGTCACATTATTTTTCGAGTTACTCTTAGCAAGACCTTTTATTTGATACCCATATTGTAGGGGTGCATTAAAAATAATTGATCCGCCATCTTGGGTATGCCGCCATCTTGGATTTAAAATGACGTCACACAGTCAACCATGCATTGTCATCCAAACTGAACGTATATACAAAATTTCAGCTCAATCGATTAACGATATCTGCTTTAAAATTGAGTTGCAAGATTCCACCCGAACATACATACATTGCAAGTTAAATAAAAGCTTGTAATAAGATCAATCTGAAGTTTCAGATATATCTCAATTTTTCGCTCACACTGGCAGATTAGTGACGTGTTGTTTGGTCTTTGTTGCTTTTAATGACGAATATGGCATACGTCCGCATTAGAAATTTTTCGTATTAAACTATTAAAACATTGCATCATACGTCTACAGCCTTTGATTCCGTAAGTTCTTTTTAGTGCAAGATTATTAAATTAAAGTGTTTATTTATTTTGGCTTGTCACGCATTAAGACACCAATAAAATACTTAAATTTCTTCTTTCCAGAGCTAAAAAAAAACAAATATAAGTAGTAAGTTACCAATTTGAGACTACAGATATTCAGTTTGGTTGGATAACAAACTTATTGCGTCATTATCTTACATGTTCGTGATGTTCACGTAACACTTTCTGAAAACCTCTGAAAACCAATATTCGTATTTTAATCACCCTCATTGTCCAGTAGTATTTTAATTTTATATTTGCTTTAGATATACATTTTATCTTATGTTGAACATTAATATTAATTGTGAAAACATGACGTGTAAAATGCAATAGTCCCTTGTTTATGTACTGTGGTTGTTAATTAATTTTGGGTTCTTTATATAATTTGTGGCTGAAAATAATTGTAGATAAAAAAACTTGTATTCTGGGAAATGTTCATACATACGCCATGTGAAAGCTGAAAGAATCTAGAATTATTTTAAAACTATATTCTTTGGGTTATGGCTTGAAATGATGTTGGCAGTTTCAATTTTTAAATGATTAATATATCTGCTATGTAAACTGAAAGGTATATTTTTGGTAAATATTTGAATCATTCATATAATGCTTTTTGTTTTTAAATGTAAGGGTAACTAAAATTTACATAAAACATACCTTATTGCATTAAACATATATAAGAACATTATTTTTTTCTGAATGAATAGTGTATGTAATGTTGTTAAGATAAGTCACTAATTTAAATTTCAAAATATTATTTTCATGTCTAAACGAAGAAGTAAAATCGCAAA
This sequence comes from Schoenobius gigantellus, assembly GCA_963935595.1. NCBI lineage: Eukaryota > Metazoa > Arthropoda > Insecta > Lepidoptera > Crambidae > Schoenobius > Schoenobius gigantellus. The sequence continues at coordinate 36,166,069 of OZ012543.1, forward strand.
TGAAGACTGTCGTTCTATACTTTAATCTTTATTATGTTAACATTTCATTTTCATATTACACGAGTATTTTTAATTTTTAAATACATGGGTACTTTTCAATCACATGAGACAAACCTTACCGGATTAAACTCGCGTATATCTCATACAAGTATTTTATTTTTCACCTTAACAGTGTAACGATGACTCGATGACTGTTTGTCCGTAAGTTATTTTCAGTAATGATTTATTATAATGTGTTTATTATTTGTTTTAATACGAACTACCACGAATTGTAACATTACAAAAATTCTTGACCATAAGTAAATGTAACAATTAATCTAAGACAGTCACAATAACAACGATCAACACAAAGCCTAATAGACAACGCTACAATTATTATACTAGTAAAACAAAGTTAAGATTCGTTGACGATATTTTAATCTTTCCAATAATGATTTTGATCTTTAAAAGCACGAAACAAAATAATATTATTTATCAGTTTGAACACGCATATATTTTATATAAACAGTTACTGCGTCCGTGGTAGCCAGATACCTGACTATATGTTGGGTGATGTGCCGTAAACATAAGTTGTTATACTAGCGTCTAAACTCAAATGTGTATTCAAAACTTGGCTGTGTCGCAAACAGATGCATTTTCGAACCATTCGTTTAAAAATTGTGTGGTTCTCTCAAATTGCATACTGCAACTGCAGACAGTTTTCAAACGTATGTTAAATAAGTAATATATGCTAGTTTGATTCAGAAAAGTTAATTTTATTTTAATATAATTTATTACATGTGAATTGTTGCATAAATCATAAAATATATTTCATGACATTTAAATTATACCTACTAATTTAACATTATTTGTATTTTCGACACATTATTAACACTAATTATTGTAAAACATTCCTTTTCGTTTTCATATTGTGTCTATGTGCACAAGCATGTTGTAAAGTATATGTTGTAATATAATTTTGTTTCAATATGTAATGACATAATTGTAATATTAATGTAGTTATTAAAAATGACTGCCATAGAATATCGCCACTTACCTAGGAGATAATACAGTTATTTTTAATTCATTTATTAAAACTATGTATAGATGTGTTATTTCTATATGTGTATTACACTATTATTATCCATTTTTATTTTATATCTACTCAAATTTGATAAATTAATAAATATCAAATTAAAAAACTACGTTCCCACTGGTTTCAATGTCGCTTTAGTGATCACAAGCGATGAGCTGCTTCTGGTCGGAAAATGCCAGAGATCAATTTTACTAATAAATTAAAACCCAAACCATATCATTCATATTCATCGCAAGCGTGTTCATTTTTCTAAGTAGTCGTAAAAGGATTCCCATTCGATGATTCAAACTCATGGCAGTGCAAGCAGTTTAAGACATTCTTAAAATGATCGGTCATTTGCGACCAAGTCTATAAGGGGCCAGTAAAAAAATGGACCGTGTGAACGTAGCTCAATAAGTGAGTATTTATTATAAATGTATGTTTTGTACTTTTTTATGTTCGTTTTTGCTATTAAGAAAATAATAAAATGCGGAGGTACTGACTGGTTAGTTTTGGTTCGTTAAGTTACAATCGACGCACATAAAATTCGCGTCTCTAGTCGGAATTGTATAGAGAATAGAGATTGTGCAAGCATAAAATTATGCGTTTTAGGCAAATACTGTAAATATGTATTATTTTGCAATTGGCTTTGAAAATCAAATAGTAGACGCTGCAATTGTTAAAAGTAGTTTGTTGCAGACTAGAGCGCTTACTTTTAGCTTTCATGACCTCTATTATCGTTATTATTTGTTTGTTGCTTGTTAAATATATACAAGGCATCCAACGGCGATGTTACCTAGAGGGAAAGTACATAAATTTTACTGAAAAAGACTTTATTGTAGTTTCTTAAAAGTATTTGATCGGCATTGAGAGATTTTTAAAAAAGCGCTCGCCTGTCTGATCCAAATGTAGAAAATTAAGATTCTGTATCCTATTAAAACTGAATGGAGACAATTACAGATGATACATCTCACTAAGGTAGATTTATTTATACATGTATTATGTGGTAAAATTAATAGCGTAATGTCGACCAAAGACAACTCATAGGATTGGGTACGGTTAAGTGATTGAATGAACTAGTGAATGAAACCCAAAATGATGGTATAGATTTATGACTTGTAAAAGAATGGCGCGAGAATAATGTTTGCGTAGCCGTTTTGTCAAAACGCTCCAATGGAGTGTTAGGGTTGTGTCAGTAGGGTCTTGAAATGACAGCCACTGGGATTTCCGTTTAAACTCATTGTGGCTTGTGGCTGTGCGAGTACGTTATACCTTTTAGCTATATGATGTTCTAATGTATGGCACAAAGGTACTCAGACAGCTGACTTGACAAACATACTCATTTGCGTATAGAGTAAAGCTGTAAAGAGAGCTGTCAAGACAACCGCAACAAATTGGTACGCCTTTTTCCGAGCTTACAGTGTGATGATGATAACTATTGTCATTCGGAACCATAAAACTGAAAGCCAATGACATTACATTTAAAATTTCCTCAAGTTTGCGATTTTAGGCAAAACTAAAAATGAATTCAACTTGGTAAGCGTTACGGTACGTAAGCGGTAATTAACCAGAAATTTGGTTCAATAACGGTAGGTACATAGCGGGTTTGGTACAATTATAGTAGTGATAGAAGGTTAGTTTTCCTTTCCATTTACAAAACAGGTTTCAGTACACAGGTCATTCACAATGATCTCATTCGCTCACTTGTCCTGGAACATCACTTAAATTCATAGACAAACTAGATTTACGAAATGTCAAACAGACATTGCTGTTATACTAAATCGGTGCCGGTAAACTTACGTTTTTGCGTAAATCTTCGGAGAAATTGATAATAATCAGCCGTTTTCAGTGAAATTTGTATTCTATGTGCTTCTTTTATAATGCAAGATATTAAGTCAGGTATAAATAAATTCATTTTAAAAGAGTAAATAATAATTTATTTGCAGTAGGTATTGTAAGATTCTTTCCCTCCAGGTGGCAAGGCCGTGGGACGCATTGGCTACTCGTATAAAGGTTTATAGGTTTGTAATTTAGACACACTATTTGTTTAATCAATCATATCATTTGCTGGGATCGAAATGAATTGTAGTGATAATTTATATTTTGTGATATGCTTACATTTTAACTTAAGTGATAATATTGCTTCATGAGTATTATTTTGATTTTTTCGAGTGCTCGAGTAAGAACGGAAATGTAATTGTAGTAAGTAATAAATTGTTATACTTAATATGTTGTTTATGTATACTTCGTACATCACTGAAAGCTTTAAAGAGTTGTGAGTAGAAAGCTCGTGTAAACAACACGATTTGCTTCAGACGTATAACCGATAGCTGGTCGGTGGCCTCTGTTCCCAGTAGGTAGTTACATTCTTAGTTACATTGATGTAACTAGATATACTGTTTTAGTCCAAGTAGTTACATTATTATTATTTAGGATATAACATTTAATGGGTATAAGTTTATTCAGTTGGTCAGGTCGAAAATTCTCAAAAATTCGGAAAAAAAATCATAACCCGACAACTATGAAAAGTCGCGGAACATACTCGTACATGCGAGTGATTCGGTTCGGATAACTCACCACGACACTACGGACCAAATTTTTTTGACGTTAATGTTTCGGACAAACCATGTTACGAACCAAATTAAAACCATGATAATTACGAATGCAAGAATGCTGAATTGCAAGATTATGCAAACCATAAAAATTCCGAATCAATTTTAATCCGATATACAGTGGCGGTCACAAAATTAAAGACATCAGTCGATTTTCATACAAACGAGGTAACTTTGAAGCCTTGGTTCTCCGCCAGGGATTGACCTAGCTGTGATCAGATGATGGCCATCTAGCCACTCTGATTCTTATATTTCTAAGAACGCTGATCAGATCAGTTGGTTGTGTATAGCGATCTCAATCTCCTCCATTCACTCCCTGGATGGCCATCATCAGAACATAGCTAGGTCAATCATTGGTAGAGAACCAAGGCTTCAAAGATACCTTGTTTGTATGAAAATCAACTGTTGTCTTTAATTATATGACCGCCGCTGTATATCATAAATAAGAATTCGGATTCTGAATAGGTATTAAAAATCCAAATAACAGTTTTATTTGGATTTTTGAATAGGTATTAAAAATTCAAATAACATGAGCATTCAAAATAAAATTCACGGTGCCCAAACCTAGCCATCATTTCAGCCAAGAGACGCCCATTGTTTCCCCTAGGGATCTCTTAACAGATCCGTCCGACCGTCCTGCGCCACCCGCATCCAGCGGCTTTCTGCGACCTGTAGGGCTGGCACGAACATTTGCGTCAAAGTATTCGTATCGTCAATGACGTCATCGTGAAATCACTGACGATACGAATACTTTGACGCAAATGTTCGTGCTAGCCCTACAGATCGTCGGTCCACCTTGTGGGGGGTCTACCAACGCTGCGTCTCCCGGTACGCGGCCGCCACTCCAGCACCTTTCCGCCCCAACGGCCGTGAGTCCTTCGAGCGATATGTCCTGCCCGCTGTCACTTAAGGTATGCAATTCTTTGGGATAAGTCGGTAACTCTAGTATTTTTACAGATCTCATAATTTCTGATGTGATCGTGTAGAGAACCGGAGGTAGACTCTGTACTAGGATCGTCTGCATGGGTACCTCTGTCTTACCTATTTCTACCGCAAAGCGCAGCAGTGTTTGCTTTGCTGTGTTCCGGTTTGAAGGGTTAGATACTCGTATGGCAGTGAAATTACTGGGTACCGTGACTTTACATCTTATGTCAACGTACACTGTGGTTCTAGTGGGCTTTCTGGACTACAATGTTGAATTTGCAAAATGTTGAATTCGCAAAATGTTGAATTTGCAAAACGTTGAAACCCATAATGTTGAATTTGTAAAAAGTTGAATTTATTGAACCTCCAATGTTGAATTTGCAAAATGTTGAATCCCAAAATGTTGAGTCCTGTAGATGCGAGAGGCGCGGAATCGATCCGGTGGAGGTATTTGGGAGAGACCTATGTGCATCAGTGGACGTCTTAGCAAATATTATAATGAGCACAATTCTACTTCACGGGAAAATATCTGGCACTGCGGTGGTACCCACATAGACGGCCTAGGAACCTAACACCTAAAATTAGTATCTATACAAACTTATAATTATTTACGTAACTAACTAAAATTATCGTTTTAATTAATCAATTTAGTTAGTTAATTTTTTTACATTTTCATTTTTGTTAGTAAAGAGTTTTTGTTGTTTTAGTTCATGATTACAAGTACAAGTAAACACTTTATTTAATTTAGTTTGTTAATAAATACAAATAGACTTTCTGAATTACAATAGAATATTCTCGATGAAATACCTAACAAATTCAACATTTTCCAAATTCAACATTGTGGTCCGGATGGGAAATTCAACTTTATACAAATATACTAGCTGTGCCCGCGAACTACGTTTCGCCATCAACATGCTTAAAACAGTGTTTAGTTTTTTCCTCCATTTTATTCCATAATGATCCAACTTTATTCTGCCTTTCTTGAACAGCGGCCATTTCGAAATTAGGACAATTTTCGTAGGTTCGTATTGCTCTAGGTACTCTTTAGGGCCTTTCATTTAATACTAATATTGCTGAGTTTTAAAAGGAACTTTTTCCACCCTTTTTGTGCGGCGGCCATGTTGAATTTACGTCAATGGCTACGTTCATAGTGCTTTACTGATCAAGGCCTTTCATTTGATATCCATATTGCTGGATTTGGAAACGAACTTTAATCCGGTTTTTTTTCAGCGGCGTCCATATTGAATTTTGTGCGATTTTCCTAGGTTCATAGTGTCCTACTCTTTAAGGCCTTTCATGTAATGTCCGTATTGATAGGTTTAGAAACGAACTTTAATCCCCTTTTTTGAGCGTCGAATTTACGTCAATATTGCTAGGTTCATAGTACTCTACACATCGAGGCCTTTCATTTGATACCCATATTGCTGGGTTTGGAAACGAACTTTTATTCGCCTTTTTAGAGCGACGGCTATGTTGAATTTCCATCAATGTTGTTAGATTCCCAGTGCTCTATTTTTCAAGGCCTTTTATTTTATACCCATATTGCTGGGCGTGGAAACGAACTTTTATCCGTTTTTGAGCGGCGGCCATGTTGCATTTAGGTCGATTTTTCTAGGTACCCATTACTCTACTCTTCAAGGCCTTTCATTTGATACCCACATTGCTAGGTTTGGAAACTAACTTTTATCCACCTTTCTTGAGCGGCGGCCATGTTGAATTTATGTCGATGTTGCTAGGTTCATAGTGCTTTATTCATCAAGGCCTTTAATTTTAAACCCATATTGTTGGGTTTGGAATCGAACTTTTCCTTTTTTTTGGGTCGCGGCCATGTTGAATTTATTTTATGTCAATGTTGCTAGGTTTATAGTGCTCTACTCATCAAGGCCTTTCATTTGTTACCCATATTGCTGGGTTTGGAAACGTACTTTTATCCGTTTTCTTTGAGCGGCGGCCATGTTGAATTAAGGGCGATTTTCCTAGGTTCATAATGCTCTACTCTTCAAGGCCTTTCATTTGATACCTATATTGCTAGGTTTGGAAACGAACTTTTATCCGTTTTTTTAGCGGCGGCCATGTTGAATTTAGGGCGATTTTTCTAGATTCATAATGCTCTACGCTTCAAGGCCTTTTATTTGATACCTATATTGCTAGGTTTGGAAACGAATTTTTATCCACCTTTTTTGAGCGGCAGCTATGTCGAATTTACGTCAATGTCGCTAGGTTCATAGTGCTCTACTCATCAAGGCCTTTCATTTGATATCCATATTGCTGGGTTTGGCAACGAACTTTTTTCGTCAGTCATGTCGAATTAGGTCAACGTGGCTAGGTTCAATGTGTTGTACTCTTTAGGCCCTTCGTTCGATATCCATGTTCCTTAGATCCAAAAAAATGTGATCCATCATTTTAGACATTAGGATCAAGAGTCCCGTCGGTGGAGCGTCGGTGGCGCTGTGGACTCGGCACTTGCCTTCCAATCAGAGGGTCGGGGTTCGAGACCCGCCATGTACCAATGTGTTTTTCGTTTAGAATTTCATATGTATATTTGTCCGACGCTCCTACGGTGAAGGAAAACATCGTGAGGCAACCTGCATACATCTGCGAAGAAATTCAATGATGTATGTGAAGTCGACCAATCCGCAATCGAAAATTGTATATGGTATTTTTCACCAAAAATAAAAAGTGAATTTAAACAAATGAAATTATGCCTAAATGTTCGTCCGGAAAAATCTAAGTATTGTGGTGTAAGCCATATCAAATTCTGTCCAGCAGTTTCGGAAATCTGTTCGGACAAACAGACAAACAAACAAACAATTTTTTTAAAAACTATTCTATCGTTTTCTGCTAATAATTTTAAGGCGACCTGTGTATTTTTTTTCTAAATATTTCGCAATTACAGATTGTTGTACCCCTATGATTTTTTATTATATGTATATAGAGAAGAGATAAAATAGTTTTTTATTTTGTTTTTAGTGAATGAAATTTTTTTCATCATATCTCTTCAACTCCATTGCACCCCATCAAGGGATGATGGTATTTTGCGTCCGCCATGTTGGATTTTGATATCGATGTTATTTTCGTAATCTACGACCCAAGAAACCATGAAAACCACAATAATTTCAATATCACATTTTACCACCCCATTTCACCCTATTAGGGGATGAATTTCAATAAAATACGAAACATGTCATCCATCGATTCTATTAACGAATGTTTATGTAAAATTTAAAGTAGATTGGACCAAGGAATCTAGTTGTCCCATACAAACTTTACCCCCCTTTTTCACCCCCTTAGGGGTAGAATTTCGGAAAATCCTTTCTTAACGGACGCCTACGTCATACAAAGAACACACTCTCCAAGTTTCAAGTCTCTACGATCAGTGGTTTAGGCTGTGCGTTGATCCGTCAGTCAGTCAGTCAGTCAGTCATTCAGGACAAAGCATTTTATAGGTATAGATAACATTTTGGGATTCAAAGTTTTGCAAATTCAACATTTTGCGAATTCAACATTTTGCAAATTCAACATTGTAGTCCAGAAGGCTAGTGGGGGTTGCAGTTTTGCTGCGAATGTTACAGGAGCTACATGTATTATTAGGTGACTGTTACCACTTACCATCAGATGGGCAGTTTGCTTGTTTGCCAACTTATCGCAATAAATAAACCCCATTGTAAGTGGCCACGTCTCAGTTCCGTACTTACGTCATCACTGGCAACACGCACAAATTGAAAACTCGTCTTCAGACACCTAACCTAGTCAAATAGGTATAATTTTGTTCTGTTGTGAACTCGGCACTGGCCTTTTTATCAGGAGGTCCGTACGTACGTACCTATCAATGTGTTTTTCGTTTTTTGAATTTCATATATTTGTCTGACGTCCCTATGGTGAAGGAAAAATCGCGAGGCAACCTGCATACATCTGAGAAGAAATTCAAAGGTGTATGTGAAGTCGAACAATCCGAACTGGGCCAACGTGGTTGACTAAGGCTTAAACACCCTAACTTAAATAGGCTCGAGCCTCTTGCGGGGGGTGTACTTATTTTATGAGCTGTGATGATATCTACATGCTACCCTAATCAAGTAAAATAGGTATAACTTGTTCATTGCAGTCGCAGTTCTATCCTTATCTAATCTAACAATTTCGTTGCAATTAATTTAGGTTGCCTACCCACGTTAGACTTTTTGTAGGCCATGATATCTACATGCTACCCTAATCAAGTAAAATAGGTATAACTTGTTCATTGCAGTCGCAGTTCTATCCTTATCTAATCTAACAATTTCGTTGCAATTAATTTAGGTTGCCTACCCACGTTAGACTTTTTGTAGGCCCTATAATCGGGCCTACAAAAACTCCATTTTATTTTTTAACGACTTTTTGTAGAACTTGTGCGTTTCACTAATCAGTACGTTCTATGTTTTCCCTATAAAAAATCGGTTACCGACTGTCGGTCGTGGGCGCGTAGCCGTAATTTTATAAGTACCTACTGCGGCTGAACTAAACGTGGGCAGTTCAATTTTGAAACTACTAAAAAAAACAGTACCTACTCATAGTGATTGTTTTATACCTATAGATATGTAAATAAAAATAGAAAATCCTAATGCAAAGTCCGTCATTTAATATTATTACAGAAATACACCTAGACGAATAGATAGACAGAAGATACCCATAAAGTTCAAGAATAATCGAAAACAATTGCGAACTGTTTTTAAGGTAGGTACCTTTTTACTTTTAATTATTTAGATAAATAAAGAAACAAGTTAATACTTATTTCATGTTTTGTACAAAAAAAAAAATGCAGTGAAATCAAGTAGGTATTTTGATGATTCAAATCATAGATTCCCAAACTTTAATGGACTACCTTTAAAAGAAAAAAAAAATGTCCCCTATTAGATAAAAGTCAATTAGACCAATGTTATGTCATTATTTTATCTATTAATAATCACAAACAAAAAAATATATATCTCTCTCTCTCTCTAAACGTGTTCTTCTTAGTCGTCGCTGAGGGTTCTTAGGAATTGTAATACTTATTGAGTTTAAATCGGAGTATCTATCCAAACTAATCCATACTAATATTATAAATGGGAAAGTGTGTGTGTGTGTTTGTTTGTCCGTCTTTCACGGCAAAACGGAGCGACGGATTGAAGTGATTTTTTAAGTGGAGATACGAGGGCGGGTCAAAAAGTTCGCGGAATGAGGGGCATGGAGGGGGGAAAGGTGACTTTTTACTACCTACACTAGTTGTGATACTCATTAAGAGTATAAATACTAAGTTTAAAAAAAAATAGGTCATAATTACCTGAGCTACACATCAATCAACAAGTCAATCCGGAAGAAAATTTGCAACATGGAGAAAATTGAGTTTCGCGCAGTCATCAAGTTCCTTACTAAACAAGGAAAACCTCCCCAGACTATTTTGGAAGAGATGTCTTCTGTTTACGGGGACTCTTGCCCTGGTAAAACCATGGTTTATAACAACCTGTTTAAGCAAGGCAGGGATTCGATTGAAGATGATCCGAGGCCAGGGCGGCCTGTCGAGGCATCCACGGCAGAAAACGTCGAAAAACTTGAAAAAATCATATTGGAAGATGCCCGTTTAAAGAAGAAACAGCTTGCAGAAATGATTGGCGTATCAGCTACAACCATTTTGAACATCCTACACGACCATCTTGGCATGTCAAAGGTGTGTGCAAGATGGGTGCCGAGAATGCTCACGCCACACCAGAAGCAGCGGCGAGTTGAGTGTTGTCGCGAGTTTTTAGCGCTCTGTGGTGAACAAAAGGATGAAGTTTTGAACCGAATTGTGACTGGAGATGAAACTTGGGTTCATCATTATGAGCCTGAGTCTAAACAAGACTCCATGCAGTGGCACAAAAAGGGCACACCACCACCGAAGAAATTCAAAGTGTCTCCGTCGGCTGGAAACCTCATGGCTACTGTTTTCTGTGATTCAGAGGGAATCCTCCTTATTGATTATGGAGAAAAGGGTGTCTCTATCACTGGAAAGTACTACGCTGCACTATTAGAACGTCTGCGAGATGCTGTGAGAGAAAAAAGACAGGGAAAATTGACTAAAGGTGTGCTCCTTTTGCACGACAATGCACCCGTGCACAAGGCGCAAGTTGCGATTGCTGCTGTTCAAAGAGTGGGCTTCGAAATCTTGGAACATCCTCCCTATAGCCCAGATTTAGCCCCAAGTGATTATTATTTGTTCCCAAAAATGAGACCCCAGCCGGGCCACAAAAAAAAAGTGTGAAAAATAGATTGTTTGAGTATGTCGCTATAATGTCTAGAGTTTGTCAGAGTTTGTCGGCAAGTTTCAGAGTTTGTCGCTTGCGCGTTTCAGAGATCTGTGTGGCCCGGCTGGGGATACGTTACCCCAGCCGGGCCACACAGATCTCGAAAACGAAACGACCTAGTGAAAATCTGTTTGCTGATATAGATAGGCGGCAGTTTGTCTAAGTTTGTCGGACAAGTTTCAGTTTTCATCGGGCTCGCGTTTAAGGAGGCTGTGTGGCCCGCCTCGGGTAACGTTACCCCAGCCGGGCCACACAGATCTCCAAAACCAAACGACATAGCGAAAATCCGTTTGCTGATATAGATAGGCGGCAGTTTGTCAGAGTTTGTCGGACAAGTTTCAGAGTTTGTCGATCCACCATTTCAGAGCTCACCTGCAGCAAAATTGCTGCAACTGGGCTAGCTGGATCTCGAAGACAAAGCGACGTAGAGAAAAAAATGTTTGCTGAAATAGTGAAGCGGTAGTTTGTCGGAGTTTGTCGAACAGATTCCACAGTTTGAGACATGCGCATTTCCAAGATATGTGTGGGCCGGCTGGAGAAACGTTACCCCAGCCGGGCCACCTGGATCTCGAAAACGAAACGACCTAGCAAATATCTGCTTACTGGCAAATATAGGTGGTAGTTTGTCGATACATTCTTCAAAAATTTGTTTGTTTGTTTGTTTATTATTGACCACATTATAACTAGAATGTCATATTAGGCATGTCACATTTTACAAAGTTCCATAATTAATAAGTATATAAAATTATGTTTACATCAATAAACAAAATCAGTAGTATCTCGCATGTTCAAAATTACCATAGGTTACTTACATTTTCACTAACAACAATTTAAAAAAGATTATGCGACATTTTATTAAATAGGTATCTAAATATAGGTAGTAGGTACTATTAGATGTACACAACAAAAATCCTACAATTAATATCACATTATTTACATATAATTATAAAATAGAAATTAACACTGCTATATAATTCAATAATTCAAAATAACATTAGGTACAGTAAAAACATTTTTTAAATTGTATAAATAAATAATTTAGTTTATGTCAAAATTCATTCAACTTGTATATTAAAATCGCGAATAGTCCATGTTTTTGTTAAAAATTCATTGATATTGTAAAATGGATGTGTTTGTAAAAATTGTTTTATCACAGATTTAAATTTAGTTAAAGGTAGCTTGGCAATATTCTTTGGTAATTTATTAAACACGTAAATTTTTAGATTGAGACCTTGTTTATAATTCAGAGTTTGTCGACGTCTCAATCCAAAGAACGAAAGAATTCTTTATTTGGGTAAATAGTCTAGGAGCCTGGAGTCCCAAATGTGCGAGATTTCGTTATTTTTTATGTTTTATGTACTTACTTACAATAAGAAGTTAATGTAAAATAGTTAATTGAATTCAGTGATGAAACAGTAACCGTTAATATTTAAATTTATGTAAATCCTCGATGAGTGATTGATATTTTTTAAATGTATTATTTAAGCAACATTTGACATCTGGTCTCCTTGCCTATCTATATAAAGTAATGTACAGTCTCGTACAACTTTCTTAAAAAAAAGTAAGTTTTATGAGGTTTTGTTAGTTATACACGGTGTTTCATACTAACCAATAAATAATCAATGCGTTATTTAAAACTAATGTCTATGATTTACATAAAAATTTTGAGTTGAATGACATTACGGGTAAACACAATTTAATAATTAGTTTTAGATAACGCATTGATTATTTATTGGTTATTATGAAATACCGTGTATATGCTGAAAATAATATATTTTGCATAAAACATCAATAAAGTTTATTACGAATTTATTGCTTTCATGTTCAAAGTTGTTGTCCATTCATGCCCCCCACGGTGAAACTTTACAACGCTTTGGAAAGCCTGGCTCGATTTTGATTAAATAAAAACTATTAGTATAGTATTTGCACGAGTACGCGAATGAAATGCAGTAACTTTATAGTAATATTTCGATGTGTTGGTGTGACTATCATTATTAATGGATTGGAATAGATCCAACTAACTTTCAAATAAGAATTATATTAAAGTAAAAAAATAATAATGAATTTAATATGTTGCGAAAAACAATTCCATTACCTATCCATAAGATGGTTACCCATAGGTAATCAAATTGTTATCCGCAACATGGTGAGGTTTTTTATTTTCCTAAGTTTTTATACTTTTACCACAGATATTTTGATTGTAGTCAATTCAATTACCTAATTCATCTTACTTTTTTAATTCACAAAAGTCCATCTCAAGAGATTTAAAATCTATAGGAACACATAGATTTTTTTCGTTGCACCATATTTTAAAGTATGTTATCAAAACAAACCAATATTTTCTACTAGTTTTATTTTAATGTTTACTTGCGTTGATATACGGAGTGGGTGGAAAGGACAACAACTTTTAACATGAAACAATGAATTCGTAATAAACTTTACGGATGCTTTATACAAAAATTATTCTTTTCAGCATATACATCTAACAAACAAAACCTCATAAAACCTACTTTGCATGCACTTATTAAAATCGCTTTTTTAAAGAAAGTTGTACGCGACTGTACATTACTTCATATAGGAGACAAGGAGACCAGATGCCAAATGTTGCTTAAATAATACATTTAAAAAATATCAATCACTCATCGAGGATTTACATAAATTTAAATATTAACGGTTACTGTTTCATCACTGAATTTAATTAACTATTTTACATTAACTTCTTATTGTAAGTAAGTACATAAGACATAAAAAATAACGAAACCTCGCACATTTGGGACTCCAGGCTCCTAGACTATTTACCCAAATAAAGAATTCTTTCGTTCTTTGGATTGAGGCGTCGACAAACTCTGAATCTTTGAAGAATGTATCGACAAACTACCACCTATCTTTGTCACTAAGCAGATTTTTGCTAGGTCGTTTCGTCTTGGAGATCTGTGTGGCCCGGCTGGGGTAACGTTACCCCAGCCGGGCCACACAGCCCCCTTAAACGCGAGCCCGATGAAAACTCAAACTTGTCCGACAAACTTCGACAAACTGCTGCCGCCTATCTATATCAGCAAACAGATTTTCACTAGGTCGTTTCGTTTTCGAGATCTCTGAAACGCGCAAGCGACAATCTCTGAAACTTGCCGACAAACTCTAGACATAATAGCGACATACTCAAATAATCTATTTTTCACACTTTTTTATTGTGGCCCGGTTGGGGTCAGCCACACTATAGATGAGATGGCGACCGGGCCGCGGCCAGCCGCCCCCGCGGTTAACTGCTAGTGCGTATGAGCGCTTAAAGTTCTCGAATGTCAACGAAATCCTGTTCTCCTCTCCCCTTTTCCCAAAGAAAAAAATAAAATTGGCTTTTGAAGATATTAAGATTTTTATTTCAATGAACGACCAATTTTGGACAATTTTAATCTTCATTCTGATCAAGTATCAAGACTTGACACTCATGACATGATAACTCAGCAAACTTTCACAAAGCTGGTAAGTAGGTATACATACTTGCATTAAAAGTATTCGTTTTTCGCATTTCATTAAAATTTTAACTCGATAAGCGCGGCCTAGGAATTTTAAGTGATGTCGGCTTAAGTCGCTTTAATCGTGTAACGAATACATGAGTGCTGTTTTAAATAACTCCCCATTTGAACATTACAGAACCTCAGCTTTGTGGGCTACTCTGCGAAAGGCGAAGTAGGGTCGTGCGGGAAGTAGGTAAGTACATAGGTACGAGTACGTTAATGTTCATGTGCACAATCTATCTATAGCTTCAAATTCTCTCATCAAAACAAGTTTAAATGACATTACTGAAAGCACTGCTATAGGATTATCATAATTTATCGCAAACCTAATATATCGTTACATTTGTCAACAAAAAAAAACTATACGTAAACTAAACTTATACGTTTTTTTTATTTAAGTGACATACTTAATTATAAAAATAAATGAAAAAGAACCGTTTCTATTTTGAAGATGCTTATTTTAAAGCGGAGGCCGCGTGCTCTTCATCATCATAATGACCTTAAAATTGTGGAATCCCGAATAAAGTAAGGTAATGGTAGATAGTGAAGCTGTCCCTAAAGGATCAATAAGTCCTATAGTGTTTAAATAAAAAAACAAGGTTTACGTAATTGAGTACGTATAGAACGTTTAATACGCAGGTAACAAAATATCAAAAACTAGCACGTTTTTAGCTGTAGGTAACATCGTATGCAAAGATATAAGTACTTATATTTTTTTCACCGAATGAGGGTTAACGATTGCCTATCAATGTAAGTGTAGAACACATTTTTTTTTAATTTAGAATTAATTGCAGAAAAATAATATTCTAAATCTAAAGAGCTAAAAACCCTTGTTCCTAAATAACTTGCTATTTATATGTAGGTAACTAATTAGAAATTACTACTATACTTACATAATTTTCCGTTTTCATTTTGGTAAATATCCGCTAAGTATCGTATGTAGTTGTAGGTACTTATGTATTTGGAACTGCAAAATATTCACGTAAAGATAATCTACTAGGGTTTCTTAACCAGTTGGCTAGCAAAATTTCATAGATACCAACGTATTATGTTTATTCAGGTATTTCTGTTATCTTTCTTGTTTTGTATTAAAATATGGCAGTCTATGCTTCTAACTAAATCTATCTAAATAAATGTCGTTGTATGCTCCGTTATTCCAATTTCACAGCAGTAAATTTAAAATTGGAATGATTATATTATCTTTTACTGACAATAATATGTTTATCACACAAACATTGACATTAATAACTGATTTGTGGGTGGTGCTGGTGGGTGGTTGTATTATTATTAATATACTTAATATCTGTCTGAGATAAAACGTTGGAACATAATAATATACTCAATTCATGTTGTGGTTTATGAATTATATAGCTGTGCCCGCAAACTGCTTTTCGCAATTATTTTTTTTCCGTTTTTGTAACATTTTTCATTGATGCTCAGCTCCTATTAGTCGTAGCGTTATGTTATACAGCCTATAGCCTTCCTCGATAAATAGACTATTCAAAAACAAAAAGAATTTTTCAATTTGAATGAGTGGTTCCTGAGATTAGCGCGTTCAACCAAACAAACAAACAAATCAACAATCAAACAAACTCTTCAGCTTTATAATATTAGTAGGTATATAGTATATTAGTATTACTATACACGGTGTTTCAAAATAATCAATTCTTTATCGAAAACTCATTATTAAAATGTGTTTATACGTAATGCCATTCAACCCAAAATTTTCATGTAAATCATAGTATCATCATCATGTCTATAATTTACATGAAAATTTTGGGTTGAATAATATTACGTGTAAACACATTTTAATAATGAGTTTTCGATAAAGAATTGATTATTTATTAGTAATTGTGAAACACCGTGTATATTAGTTTAATATTAATAGATTTAAAATTATATGGTATAAGTTGTAAAGTAGATGTACGTTAATAAAATTAATGTATACGTTAATTAATACGTTAATAAAATACATGAGAACACATTAGTTTCTTTTTTCGAATGCTGTCGAATAGACATAACTAGGTAGGTACTATTCATACTTTGTTAACTACAGGATTAGGTTTTGATCGATTACTTACCTACTTACTGAGATTTAATAAGTGAGTTATAGTAAATCGTAAACCTTGTCTTTGCTTTAAAAAATACTTATGTATGAAATTAATGATGAAAATCTAATTTTTGTTGATTGCATTGCTTACACTTTGTACACGGTAAAATTTATCGTTGAATTAAGGGACACCGTTTATACACCGATATAAACAAAAGCTATGAAAATTTTATTCATTGACAAAGAACATAAATAAAACAGAATGAATGTTATCCCGCTAGTACAAGGAATAATTACACTGCAGTTTTTTTAATATCTTTTATTTTTAAGTGCGATCGGAGTAACAATAATAAGAAACAGTTTTCGGATAAGAGGAGTAGATTTTATCACTACACAATTTCGAAAATATTTCCTTATAAAACCAAGCAGTGTAATATCATTGATCTAAATTCTAAAATATATTTACAGAATCACAAATTTATTTAGGCATACCGCATCACAAATACACTGCTATTAATATTAGCATGTGAATTAGTCGTCTAGTAATGGTTCACCGGCAACTATAGAACTTTCAATGCCGCAATGATCATCTCCTCGGAGGATTTTGAAAAAGCCGTCATTACCCCAGTCTCTGTTCCAAGAATTAGCAATGAGCCAATACTTAGTATTGTTTTCAACTCCCCATCCAATGATCTTTATAGCGTGACCACCAAGAGCATCACCCTGTGTGTGTTTATATACGCCAGACTTGTATGACAATAAATCTGAGTAAACAGTAAAGGCGCCTTCCACAGGTCCATTCGTAAACAACTCGGCTCTGATGTGATCTTCTCCGCGTCTTACAGAGTACACGTGTTTTCCATACCTCTTGTCTTTCTTATACGGTACGTTGTAGTTGTCCTCACAGACACGCTGACATTTTGGTGTCTTGCCATCACCGTTGCACGGTAATCTGTTACCCGGCACATGATGTTCGCATGGTTCAATTTCGTACGGTCTACATCCTTGTTTCGAGCCATAGTTACCACCGGATACCAAGCCCATATGTTTCCAATATTCCCATGCTAGTGTCGGTATCCCACCATTGCATCCCAGCCCACAAATGGGGCAGCAGCTGAGAAGATCCTCCGCGGAGAAATGAAAATTCTTTGTTCCATTGGAATAAGTGCAGACTCTGTCGGTCATTGCCTCTACCGCTCCAAACGCCCAACAACTTCCGCAAGAGCCCTGGTCTCTGATTTCATTTAATGTGGGACAGTTCGGCCACTTATCTCTCGGATCAAAGTTCTCAGGAAGGCTGGCAATGACGTCATCATCGTGAATTTTTTCTGGCAGCTTCTTGAGGTTTTCATCAGGTAGCACACCCATTAGTTTTATAATATGCTTCATCGGCGTATTTCTTGGGAAATTGCGGCCAGCTTGCCACGAGTTTTGGTTCGTGTTGATCAGGTCGATAAACTCATTTGACAGTGGATGCGGTAAATCTATTGCCGAAATTCTAGCTACGCATAGTAATGCGATTAGAGCTGTTGAGAAACTAGACATTTCTCGACTTTGCTTGAAGACTCGCGGCGAATAATTGGCACGTGCAGTCACTGTGAATATAGCGTGATGACTGGTTATGACTGACTGAGTACTGACAACCAACAACTTGAACACAAACAAAGAGGGCCGCTCGTGAGTGATCGCGTGGCCCCCGGCCGGCCGTTAAATTGCGTTGGATGTCCGACTGAGTGAACAGTGTACTGACTATTGCTTGACGTTCCTCGAGGCAAAGGTTACCGTGGCATTATCTTTATCACTAATGTCACAAAACAAATGTTGGACGCTGAAGATAGAATAATACTGTTTACTTCCATTAATCAGTACTTAAAACGTGATAATGGATACAATACTTAGTAAGTAATAAGTAACGCATTAGTTTGGTGTAACTTGGTGTGATATGTATGTACGTATGAGTATAGGATGTTAAGAGCGGGTATAAAGCTAGAAAAATATCAGATTTCACCCGCGCGCCTCACACGTTCCGGTCTCGACCATCGCAGCGATAAGTTCGCTCCCTCTTCATGTTTTGTATGTTCGCGCACAGTATAACCTACCTTAGGCAGATAAAATTGGCTAAGTGCGAGTCGGACTATTTATCCGTACTTTGAACTGTGAATATAAAATACTTTTCACTTGTGATAAGTAAAACAAAAAGGTAGGTAATAAATATTATTATTTATTTAGATAGGTATTTAACATAATAAGTGCTTTATTTACATTTACCTGCTAAGCACTCGTCGGATAAGCATAGGCGTAAACATATTTCAAACACCAAAAATACTTGGAGTACAGATTGAAATAATACGAAAAGGTAGTGATTAATATATTTATTTACCTCTCTTATAATGTCACTTTCAATTTTTGAAATTGTTAACCCTAAGAATCGCTTTAATTTACAATAATTAATGTTTGTATGTTAAAATTCTTTTTTTTCAGAATACGGTCTATACCTTGGCTATGAATGATAAGTCGTTCACTTGCATCATACATACTTTGGTCTTTGGCTTCCTTAGCTTTCCGTTTTTTTAAAGCCGTCTTTGCCCGATTAACCGATAAACCCGTGGTTCGGTGTTACTGAAATCAAATAATTAGTGTTAAAATTGAGTGTGAATATGGTGGCACCATTTTATCATTAGATATAACTTTTAGTATGGAGCCAAAACAAATCTAGCCCAGTGTAAAAATCATGATGGCACTAAAATCAGAAAATCACTTAGATGTCGCTATAGTACAGTCGCGAAAGTATATGCTCGACTACTGTTTGACTCTATCGGGTAGGAATAAGGACAAAAAGCAACCGATCATAAACTTTCGCGAATGCACCTACAATCTTAACTTTTCCACTGGGCAATAAAACCTTTCAGTGGTGACAAAATCTATATAAATCGCAATACGTTTTATTTTTTTTCCTAAATTGCTTTGTCCTTTAAAATTATCGTTTTTTTTTTCTTTTGCTGATTTGTGTTTCATTTTCCAGGTATCGAGTGTCATTTCATCTAAAAGTAACATTGGATTGTACACTTAGCCACGTCAACATTTGTAAATATCTATACTATGAATCCATACTCAAATTTTAATAAATATAAAAATACCAAGTGCTTTCAATATGTGCAAAAATATTAAGATAATTATTCTAGATTTTGTTCATAGTTTAGAATGCACTATGAACTTTGAATGTACCTAATTGCAGTAAGCTCCCTAAGTCGTATCTTATGACATTCATGGGAAGAAAGTTAGCGGCGACTTATGTACAAGGAGTATTATAGAGTTTGTTTATAATTTATAATGAACTTTTAACTATAAATGTACATATGTAATTGCACTTAATTATCTTAGTCACAAATTTTTTGAACAAGTAAAACTTTGAAAATTTTCAACAGATTTTTGTATGGAGCCAGGCACTTTAAAAAATCAACGTATTTAGTATGGATGAGTTCATTTAATATTCGCACCCCCTTTGCTACACTAGGTGGAATCTCTACTAAATTTTATATAAATATCAAAATTTAGGATGAAAAAAAGTCAAACCCTCACTTGACCATTTTTGTAACTCTATTATGTGGCTATTATTGGCTGTGGGAGTATACGGGGGAGTATGAGATGTAAGCATTTTTGTAAATATTTTTCTTGAAGTTATGCAGGGTTGAAATTCCTTATTTGTCTGACAAACTCCGACAAACTGCCGCATATCCATATCAGCAAACAAATTTTTGCTATGCTATGTTTTTCCGTATTCGATATTCGTGTGACTCAGGGTCAGGTAACATTGCCCAACCTGAGCCACACGTATCTCTGAAACGCGCAAGCGACAAACTCTGATGCCAACAAACTCAGACATACTATACCTATCTCTGGACATTATAGCGGCATACTCAAACAATCTATTTTCCAGTTTTTTTTTGTGGCCTAGCTGGCCGGTCAGCCACACCAAGACTAAGTAGTCTGGGTGTGGATGACACAGATAGTCGTCTTTTACGACATACACAGAAAGAAAGGTAGTGGCGTCTCATATATTCGAGAGTTTCTTCATAGTCAAGAATGAACTATACATAATATGTACTTGTGCATACCTAATCGCACTAAATTACCTTATTCGTCTCTTACAACATACACGGGAAGAAAGGTAGTGGCGACACATTTACGAGTATTCTAGAGTTTGTTCATAGTTTAGAATGAACTATGAACTATAAATGTACTTAATTGCACTAAACTCCCTTAGTCGTCTCTTACGACATACACGGGAATAAAGGTAGTGACAAATCGTGTATTCTAGAGTTTGTTTATAGCTTAGAATGAACTATGAAATGAAATATAAATGTATCTCATGGCACTAAACTCCCTTAGTCGTCGTCGCTACTTTTCTTCCTGTGGATGTCGTAAGACAAGAAAAGTAGCGACACCACAATTAGAGTTTATGCGTAGGTAGTTGAAAATTAACTATGAACCACACATGATTTCAGTTATATTACTGAAATCATTCATTTTGTGTCGGTCATAGTTCCATCTCTAAAAATAATTCTCATGTCAAATCAAAATGATCAAATATTAGTAAATTTTCACTAACCTACGTTTCAGAAACTCGAACTGATTTAACACTGCTGTCAAATGTTGCAGCATGTTAGTTGAATAATGATTTGATCAGCCTTTCGGAAATTGGGTGTAAGTAAGCAACATTTTGCTTTGCACAAGTTAGCAGTATACTTGTTTAATTTGCAAGTTTACGCAGTCTTTGGATTGCCTCGATAATATTAAACTGTATTTAAAATCATCGTTGAAACCAGTATGGAATAACAAAATTTTTGGGAGAGAAATCGGTACTAACTTATTTTGTGCAAAATATTTATTTTATACTTTAGACGTCGGAATATTGTCTAGATGATCTGAAAAAAAAACAATATAAATTTTTCGTCCTATTCACTTAATTCACGTAAATTCATTCATTATTATATCATGGTGCTATTTACATCTATAATATTAATCTCTATCTCTCTCTCTCTCTCTATTAATCTATCTATAATTTTATAACAAAAAAAAACAATAATTTGAACGTCTAAAGAAATGAAATGCCTCAAATTTTAACCGAAATTTTGATGCAATTTTGGTTAGAAATAGATTTTCACATCAAAATATATTTTGACAGTAAATTAAGTAGATTTCAGTCCCCAGAAAAATCTACACAACATTTATTAATGTCCTAAGTTCAACAATTGCAATAAACTTACAAATTTGATGAGAGCTTTCCGCTTACGGATGTTGCAGCAGCTCTGAAATACAAAATTACTATAAATAATTAACAATAATAAATAAATAAATATTTTTTTCCCATTCACCCCAATTATATAACCCAATAAGTATCATTAAGAATTTGTGGTATGGATAAGTACTAGATAACGGATAAACATACATAAATAAAAAGGAATAGAGCACAAGTAAATATAAATAAACATACACGTCCATGGTTCGAGCACATACATATATTCATATTTATCACAAAAAATCTGCTCCGACCGGAATCGAATCCGGGACCGTTGGCGCCTAAAGCGCCAAAGGTCCACGTTCTAACCACAGCGCCAGACGGTCGTCGCTTAATTTAAAGTGTCACAGTAATGACACTTTTAATTACTTAACGAAGTATGATGCGATAATTTCGCGTCTTTATATAATCACAGTTTCGCGTCAAATTGATTTAATTTATGTTAGCACTGTAAAAAGTTTACATACTGTCACCTACGTCCAGCACGCGAGTAGTCAAAAGCATCAATTTGTTTTACATACACTACCCGCGCCTACGTTGCACCAGCGCTTGTGCATTGTATTGTGTTATTAAAAGTCAACGCGCAAGGGTCAATATTGTAAGGTGAAACTACTAATTAACGAAAAAATATTACGTAAACATAATAAAAGTAAAATAATAGGTACATACCTTCTACAATACGCCATAAGTTGAATTTTTGACTTCTTTAGTTCTTTTAGACAATTTTTTTTTGGTTTTTTCATTCGCCATAATTTGGTCGATGTATTTTCTCGGGCTGGAGCACAGAAGCACAGCTTACTCGTCTCAACGGAGCGATCAAGACTGATTGATGAAATAAAACATGCCTGTTACCTCGGGTCAGGTGCGACAGACGATAGCGTTCTGCGCGGAATAAGAACGTTGTAAGCGCCGATTTAGTTTTATTTTAATTACTCGTAAAATATACATTATTTTTGAAAATCGCTAGTACAGTCCCTAGGTAATATAGTTTTATATTATATATTAAAAATTTGACGCAGTTATATGCATCACATTGAAAAACAATCGATTTTGCTTGAAAATTAGACGTATCTTCGCGATTTTTTTCTATCGATAAAATATTATAATTTTATGTTTTCACTCAGTGCGTTCACTTACAAATATAGTTAAATATCTATTTTTAAAAAATGGGGTAGTTCATTATTCAATTTCAAGTGTAGATATCAAATCTACGATTAGCAATTTAGCTTTATACCCCCTCTTAACTTTGTGTGTGCAGGCTCCGTACTAGTACTCCGTAGAGATATCAATTTCGCACAAATGTTAATCGAAATAACCTAATGAGTTAAAGAACAATACTTAACTAATATTTAAATCTAAATCGCTGCATACATTTAATACGTTCTTTACAAAAGTTCTATTGGGTGGTGATTTTGACATACGTAAATCGTAATCAAATTGGAAGCAAAAGATAATTGTGTTCATTGAAAGAAGAATTTGGTCGATTCTTTTGACAAATGGGCAGGTATGGCGGAGACTAATAGGACGGTGATGAATAAAAGTATTAGAAAAGTACTAATCAACCAGAATAATGAAAATATGACTCTGTGGTTGGAATATTATTCTTCTTAATTGTAATGTGTAATTGGATCAAATGAAAATCACTTTGAAATTCCTATAGCTACAAAAAATTTTATAAATAAAAATGAACCGCTAAAATATATGGATGTATCATCAGAATAACAACACCAAATTAGACATAATTCTTTTTTGTTGTGTTAGATATTATCGAGGCAAGGCTTGTCTATACAAACCTTGCCCCGATAATATCGTATAAGATGTTTGGAAAACTATACGAATATTTAAGTGAAAAATTTGAATTTAAAATTTTCGTACCTATAACAGTGAGTGACTGGCGAAATTGATAGATTGAAATTCAATTGTTCAGTTTCTTAAATTGTTTTATTGCCAAAAGGTCTCAATTTTTTTATTATAGCCGTGCAAAGTTTTTAAAAGACAGAAAAAAAGACTTTGGTGACCATATTGAAGTCGGTGCCAAACGATGATCTCCTAGAAAGTCTTAAAATTTGGCACCGACTTCAATATAGAAGTGCATGTGATGTCTGTACCTATTCTTATATTATTTTTAACTTTTCAGTGTTTTTGAAGTCGGTTTTTATTTTTTGTAAAATATTTTTTATTTTTAACTTTTTAGTGAATGGGGTAGTTCGAGGGAAACGCGGGAATCGAGGGAAACGCTAATTTAATACCAGCTCACCGTTCGGTGAGCTGGTATTAAATTAGCGTTTCCCTCGATTTTCATGGGATCCCATCATCAGATCCTGACTTTGGTGACCATTGGACCACCCTTGGAGTATACTCTATCGAACACAAAAAGAATTTTGAAAATCGGTTCACAACTGGCGGCGTAATCGCGTAACATACACAAAAAAAATCATACGCATCGCATTGAGAATCTCCTCCTTTTTTGAAGTCGGTTAAAAAATCGAGGGAAACCCCCACGGTCTTATTACAAAACCTGGACTAAACCTGGTCTAAAGTTAGTCTTGGTTCAAGCCTAGTGCGCTTTCACCTGTGTTCATACACATAGAGACAGCATCAACTTAGTCCTGGTTTAAACCTGGAGACCTATTTTTGAATTACGTATGCGATTTAGAAATCACCGCTGACTAAATAGTCAGCGATGACTTTGAAGTTACGAATTCCCAAACATCCTATTTTTGAAAGTCGAACGCAGAGCTGCCAACATAGATAAAGTACACACATACGTAAGGGTTCGGTTCCACGCAGAATGTAGCCGTTTTCGGTATAATAATATACCGGTTATTATACGGCTAAAAATTCATTGCAACTAGGCCAAAATATAAGAAAATACTGGTCTAAGTTTGTTTGTGACACAAATTTAAAAGATTTTAAACTTATACACGGTTATTTTTTTATCACCCTGGAAAATGTTAGGGACGCTTCAGGACACATCGAATATTATATAAAAAAAAAATGAAATAAAAAATAAAAATTTCTAAAAATGCTGCTCTCAACTAGTGCAGCATTTTTTGTATTTTTTAAATAATTAAAATAAAATTAAGTGAGTTATTTTTTTTATATTTATATTTAAATCATTTTAATACCATGTCGTGAAGGATAAAAAAAATAACCGCGTATAATTACCTACTTATTTAAGAAATTTTAAATCCAACTCAAAATCAACACACATCAACTTCAAACTTGTCAATTTGTTCTCTAAACAAAACACAGATTACGTTTCTACAGTTATGTATGACTTGTTTACGAGTGGGTGAGGGCACTCGAAATGAAATCACATCCGTGACTAAGGTAGTCACATACGTGATATTCAAAAATAAGAATTATTGAAAATCGGTGATTATTAGTCACATCGGTGATTTCGAAGTCGCATACGTAATTCAAAAATAGCTTTCCAGGACTAAGTTTAGACCATGTTTTGTAATAACACGGTTAAAGTTTAAGTGTGTCCAACGTGTTTTGTGTGTATGTTACGCGATTACTCCGCCAATTGTGGACCTATTTTCAAAATTCCTTTTGTATTCGATAGAGTATACTCCTGGGGTGGTCCCAAGGTCACTAAAGTCAGGATCTGATGATGGGATTTCATGAAACTCGAGGGAAACCCTAATTTAATACCAGTTTCTTTCACTAAAAAGATTTCATTCACTAAAAAGTAAAAAATAAAAAATATTTTACAAAAAATAAAAACCGACTTCAAAAACACTGAAAAGTTCAAAATAATATAAGAATAGGTACAGACAACATCACACTCCTATATTGAAGTCGGAGACAAATTTTAAGACTTTCTAGGGGATCATCGTTTGGCATAATCGACTTCAATATAGAAGGATGATGTTGCTGTACCTATTCCTCTATTATTTTAAACTTTTTAGTGTTTTTGAAGTTGGTTTTTTATTTTTTGTAAAACATTTTTTCAATATTCAGCGGTAGCCACAGTTCGTGCAGCAACTAAGAACGTCTTCTACGGAATAATTAAATTCTTTATACGTCCATTATTGTACAAGTACTTAACTCTACCTATATACAGTAGCGGTCAGTCCTCAATGACACGGCAGCGACAGCGCAACAGCTAGGTATTCCTTTTGTTTGTGAAAAATATTTTCACTCCGACAGGAATACATACAAGTAGAATTCTTTTGTGCTTTTTATACTTACCTAGATTAATACTGCAAATACCAGAACCATTGAGTACCTAATTTGAAATCAAGTGATCACTACTATACACATACATAATGGCTATACTTGCTTGTAGATGCAGTGGTGTAGCGTCGTTTTGTCTAGTTCCTTTGACATCGATCGCCGTCATCTCGACAAGCGACACGCTGACGAGACAAAAACAACAATTGCATAAAAGAAGGGGAACGGGGCGTAGGCCTGCGGCTAGACATCCATCTCTTCACGTAGATATCTGAAGGTTGTTAGGCTCCAATTCTTAACCGACTTCACAAAAAGGAAGAGGTTATCAATTCGATTGTATATTCTTTTTTTGTTTGTTACCTCATAACTCTGTCATTTATTAACCGATTTGGAAAATTCTTTTTTTGTTTTAGAGGGTGTACTTCCTGATTGGTCCCATTGTCACAAAAATCAGGATCTGGTGATAGGATCCCAGGAAAATCGAGGGAAACCCTTATTTATGTTTGTTACCTCACAACTGTCATTCATTAACCGATTCGGAAAATTCTTTTTTTGTTTGAGAAGCAATACTTCTCGATTGGTCCCATTGTCCCCAAAATCAGGATCTAGTGATGGCGTTCCACGATAATCGAGGGAAACCTTTAAATTTTATTGGCACATACAGCGTGTTTCATGTCTTTTCTGAAGCTATTTAGTCTATTTGCGTCTTAGAGTTATGAGACGAGCTGATGATGGAGGGATCCTTGACTTTTAGGAGTTAGGTAGATGTTAGTTTTTTGCACATTGGCACGTATTGAACCTCAGTTGTATTCATTCAAGTTATTTTGGCGAGCTGGCATTAGATTCACCAAAAAGATTTAAAAAAAACTTTAACATAAAATACAAACCGACATCAAAAACACAAAAAAGTCAAAAATAATGTACGAATACCAACATCACATTAAGTCAGTGCCAAACTTGAACTCATGATCATCAATCATCCGCATCGACTTCAAAAATAAAAATGTGATGTTGGTACCTGTTCTAACATTATTTTTGATTTTTTTTTGTATTTTTGAAGTCGGTTTTTTTTGTTAAATATTTTTATTGATAAAGTGGATCTATCTTCGCTTTAAAAGAGATAATTTGTCCAGTCTTGTGTTGACAGCCCAATGACTGTCGAATTAGAAGCGATCGCGATAAATTCTTAGCCATTAACAAGCCCTTGGTAAGCTAAATAAGGGGTATGAGTATTCATGTATTTATTATAATCGAATTTATTTTACTTTAAAATCATTGGAGATTTTTATTTAGAAAATGATAAGGACAGTGTTTCGTCGAAATATTATTTGTATTTTTGGTGCCACTAACGGCCTTACCTACAATGAGTGAATGCTTTTACTATCTTTGATGTAGGTAATTAAATTGACTATAATCGAATTTATTTTACTTTAAAATCATTGGAGATTTTTATTTAGAAAATGATAAGGACAGTGTTTCGTCGAAATATTATTTGTATTTTTGGTGCCACTAACGGCCTTACCTACAATGAGTGAATGCTTTTACTATCTTTGATGTAGGTAATTAAATTGACCTGGGTTTGAAAAACCATTTGGGTACTTTAAGAGCTTATTCCACGTGTTTTGTAAATTGTTTTGCAAATTTTTACTTTCGTTTTTATGTCTCGAACAATTAGGGGAGAGCTGGGTAAGACGGGGTAAGGGGCTTTTTACGTGTTTTCAATCGATTAATCTCGTTCGTTCTTACACCTGACGATCGACCGTCATGATAGTTGTCATTCATACGGAGTGTCAACAAAGGCGGACATCATTTGTTTTAATTATTGAGAAAAAGGTGATTTGAGTTGATATGCTTACGATTTCATATAGTTTTTATGGTTGTGACAAGTGTATTGAAAATCAGGAGTTGAAAGTGTCACATAAGTGATTTTTACGTGAGGAAGTCGAATTCTTTATACTTATTTTTTTGTATAGTATACGCAGCTGTACCCCATCTTACCCTACAGGACCCTTTCTATCTCTCTTACCCTACAGGACTCTACAAAAGAAAGATTGAAAGAGGAAAATGGCCAGAAAAAGCTATTAAAAAACCGGTACCTAGAAGCTTTCATACAAAATAGGATGGGTTATATGTTAGCTGCAAAGACGTTTTTAGTATCACAAGCTCCATTAGTGACTATATTGAAAATATATTGCGAAAATATAAATGAAATAGAAAAGATGAAAGTGTAAGTAGTTAGGTTCTCAGACACCGGTATTTTAAACGAAGTATTTTGATTTTAATTTAACTTCTTCAACTTATAAACGTGAGTTAGAAGAGTAAATGCAAAATAAAAAAGAAACAGAGGAGTCAAAAAAGAAATGCATGGAAAGTCGAGAAGAAAAGAAGGAAGAAAGGAAAAATGTTAGGAAATGTGCATTAAACTCATCTTCTGAATAAATTAAAAATGAACAATCACCTACTTTAATATAAAACTGTGATGTTGTATGTATTCTTATATTATTTATGACTTTTTGGTGTTTTTGAAGTCGGTTTTATTTTTTAATTTTTTTTAAATCTTTTTAGTTTATTAAGAGGATTGTGAAGCTTTAAATTTTCATACAAAAGGCGATAACGCTTTTCTCCCTCTTTACATAATCCAATTTTCATAATTTTTGGAAATGTAGATATACTGAAGATCTAGGTTTGTACGTTTTGATTTTGAAGTAATATTTGTTCAGAATATAAATTATTAGCATTTAAATATCCAAATTTTAGACTTAAAAACTACCTCGACCATTTTTATCTTTTTTGACTAAATTATACTGACAAAAAAAGCAAAACGTACAAACATAGATTAAAGTATAATGAATCTAATGAGACCAAAAGTGTCTAATTGCGTAATGGTTTAGGGGGGTAAAACAGTTATCACCCGAAACAATATTTCAATAAGAAATGTAGGCACTTGCCTCGGACTTTCAACTCTAAGTGGTGTGCTATAAACTGCATTTTTGAAAGTGCATACTCGACCCATAAATTGGCACTTCACAGTCCTTTTAATACATCCGTTTTAGAATTTGAGCCAAGGCAAACACCAGAATAATTTAAAATAAAACGACTTTCGCTCTAAACAGTATTGAAAGAATTATTCCTAAAATTCTAACCTACCAGAAGCCTTGCGTCATCAGCTCATCAGTAACATGATAATATGATGACTACCAGAAACGTGCATATGAAATGCAAGGATATCCCTCGATTTTTATCGGATCAAATCAGCAGATCATGACATGGTGACAATGGGACTACCTTGGGACTATACTCTTTAGATTACAAAAAGAATTTTGAAAATCGATCCAAATGGCGGAGTAATTGGTGAACAAGACATAAAAAAATAAATACAGCCGAACATAGAACCTCCTCCTTTTTCAAAGTCGGTTAAAAAAGAACCGTCTCTAATTTTGAGGCACATTATATGAAGACTGTCCCTTGACACACAGCACCCTAATTTCCTTCCCGGAACGAAGCTCAATGCACTATCTTATTATTGACAAAAGAAAATTTTGCAGAATATTTTCCTTCCGCTCGTTTTGTTAAGTAAATAATGGAGGAGCCGAGTTCAATAAAAATAAGCCTTGGTAAAGTAAATGAGACGCATTAGTCATAGAATAATAGTAGCCATAATAACACCCCTTGTAATTAAACATTATAAAGATTAAGTTAAAAATATTTGTTAAGTATTGTAAAGATTAAGTAAAAAAACTTGCAAGTCCATTAATATCTTAAAAAATTAAATCTGGCGACTCTATTAAAGTCTTTTTGCAGCCAACAGCAATATGTCAATAACAAAAAACCTTTGTTAAATTTGTTTTTTTTTTATATAATTCAAAACACTTAATATTTAATACTTCGTAATTTTTGTTTATCGAATCGTCTTCAAATGAGTGATTTTATTCAGGTTTTTGGAAAGTAATGTTTTATAAGAAATACATGTAGAAATAGGTAGATTTCACACCGAGAAGCAGACCTGACAACAAATTTAGACCTTAGATATATATTTTTTTTTTGTGAATTAGTTAGTTTTTATATATGAGTTTAGTTTAGTTTTATATATATCTATTAGTTCAGTTTTAGTTATATAATAGGCTATGGACATAGTTTTTTTTTACAATAACTATTTAGGTATTTAAATTCTTCATTTAGTAATTTCATATTAGGTATATATTATGAATACGTTATTATAACGTTATTAAGACTTTCCAATTTGTAACACTATTTTTTCTTAAGCCATTTATCTGTATCTTATCGAAAATTGTCGTCATTCATCTTTGCTACGTGGATATCCTGTTTGCGGTCTTAGTTTGCTTCGTTCCGGTAATTTGCCGTCTGTTAGCGATCAGGCGCTCAGCAATGTTGCTTTTGATTCTCGAGTCAAATGCTGTTAGTTGTGCACTTGGAGTTGTTGGGAAACTTGTGGCAAGTTTGAGAAAATACGGAGTGGAGAATATGTGAGATTGCGAGATGTACAGTAGATTTAATTAGGCTGACCTATTGTGCTATGCTATCCAAATAACATTTTAACTTTTAATTGACATTATACAAACGTCAAATTTTCTGTGATTCTGCAAAAATCAATCAAAGCAACCAAAATAAAAATATATATTTTTTCTCTTTACATGTGTGTCTGGAGTCTGGACTATAATTATGTACTACCTAACATTTGATTAAATTTATTATTTAACTAGGTACTAGCGTAGCCCGCGAAATACATTTCACCTTAATAAGATTTAACACTGCAGCACAGATAATATACTTAATATTACAGTAAGTTAGTTTCAGCCCAGTTTTAAGTTTTAAATTGTTAGGCCTCATTGGCTTAAGAACTATTCTCGCAGAAGGAGGCTGCGAAGACGAAGCGGGAGAAAGATCCAAATACACAAAATAACAGAATTTGTGATTTTACTGTATTTAAATATATTTCAATAAAAAAATTGTATCAAAACCAATACCACAAGTTTTGCCCCGTGACCCATATTTACGGATGATGGCATTATTTATTTTGAAAATAAGAGTACAATATCGTGTGGAGTGTGTATTATAACAACAAATAGTATAATAATAGTATAAAAATATTATTTAACATCAAAAGACATGTTTAAATATATCAATTATTTTATATAATAATGGGATGATATAATTTTAAATAATATAACCATATTACGTCTAAATAAAACACTATTCGTAAAAACTAATTTTTATATAATAATTATGTTTAATATTTTGAATTTTGTTTAATATGATATAGGTAATAATATTAAATAAAATTCTCTTCATATAACATTCAAAAGGCATAATCGAAAGTCAGAAATATACAAGAATGTTTCAAACATCTGGATTGAGGAGCCACATTCAAATTGATGTAACTCTTGATGTGTGTTACTACAAATTCCAGGATTTCGTCTACGAAATTAACTAATTTGTTACTAAATCTGGGCAGGAACTTCGATTGATTTCGTGATGTGGCTCCTCAATCCACACGCACACCATTTATTTCATCGAAAGTCAAGTATCAGTTGACCTATTAAAAATTCGACGTTTCATTTGGTCAAAAATCTCTTTTACTATGTTATGTTCAGCCGAAATAACATTTGTTCGAAGTATTATGCTTCCGAACGTTCATTACACCATTGTTTTATTAGTGGTGTAATGAATCCCTAATTTTTGATCACTAATATTTGCTATAATTGTAAGCATGCGAACAAGCCTGCCAACATACAAGCAAGCGCTTCATAAGGGGGCTGCACCTTCTTGCTCTCTTGCCATATTGAATTTAGAGCAATGTTGCTAAGTTCACAGTGTTCTACTCTTCAAACCCTTCTGTTTGATACCCATATTACTGGGATCGAAAACGAAATTTTATCCGCCATTTTGAGCAGCGGTCATATTGAATTTATGGCAATGTTGCTAGGTTCATTCATAGTGCTCTACTCTTCAAGCCCTTTTATTCGATACCCATATTACTGGGGTTAAAACGAATTTAAGTCGGTTAAAAATATACTAAGATTTAGGTACCATTCCACTACTTAAAGCCAGACGTATAGGTCGTTTCATTGTGGGTTGATTATTATTGGTATAGTTTTTAGTTGGGATGATGACAAAATTTTGTTTCAATATCCGTGGTGTGAACTGTGAACATGGTAAGAAAATATAGGTAGGTACACGTTTTTCTATCTAATGAAAAATTTTTGCGACTTTATGCTGATTTGAAATGTCGCTTGAAGTGTTGCCCTTTGCACATTTTGTACTGAGTTGTGTGTGACGAAAATATTACCGTTTAGTATTCTGGAAGACAATTCACTAAAAATTTTACCAGTATTAGAACAATAAACAAGTACAATTAAAATATACTTTTTTAAAACAAGTTTTTATTATTACTTGTTAATATAACAAACTAAAAAGTAAAAAATTGCGTACGGATATTATCTAGGACCAAAGTACTCCTCATCAAGGAGACGAATCAAACGAACCCAAACTCGATGGGGTTATGTCGTTTAATTGCGAGGTTCTATAGCCACCTTCCAGCTCCAGCAACAGATCAGCTCCATATCATCATAATATTGCATTGTCACGCGATATACATATGCATGCAAAATTTCAACTGAATTGGAAACTAGGGAGTAGGTCAATAACTTGCAAGATTTCATTACAGACACCGGGACAGGTGAAAGTAAATAAAAGCTTGTGAAAAGCTTTCCTTTTTGCGAATGTAAACATATCAGTAGCGTTGAAAATTGTCTACATGGAAGTTTATTTTATTATCGCTTACGCGGACGTACACGCAATTTGCTTTAAATGATTTTTAGCAATTTTAAATATTGTTTTCATTTAATATGTTTCTTTGTTTTCTTTTCAGGCTACAGTTTTTTTGGCAGACCTAAAATTTTTAAATAAAAAGAGTAAATAGTTCTTTATTATTATTACACAAAAACCTATTAAAATATAGCACGTTATTGATATCTATACATTACCGTGTCTAAGGTCGAGAGAATTAAAAATAGATATTAGTAAAATGCATAGCTGTCGCGCTATGGCCCCGCACAATCAAACTGAGCGCGATAGAGACAACTGCAACTCGGACCGAAAATATCTATGAAAAGTACACAAAATATACGTTTCTGTTTTCTCTGCCAAAAGTAGACCGATTTTATTACTTTCTGCATAAAAAATTTAAAAAAGGCTTTGGCTGTCTCTATGTTTTTCGTTTTTCATAATAATATAATTTCGTTAAAGTGTTTAAATACACTGGTCAGGTCTAAATCTCTTTTTTTAATTATTAACTTAATATAAAAAGGAAAACATAACAATATGCTTATAGTGACCATTGATTTTATTGGAAAAATGAAGCAACTATTGCCATTATCCAGGAAGGAAACGGCGACTACGTTTGTATGAAAAAAAAACGGTCCGTACGATTTCTTATTAAAAGGAAATACTAAAGTTGCGGGATTTCAAAAACAGGTTTTTGTAAAATGTATTGCTGTTGCGCTGTGCCCCCAAACAAACGAGCTGAGCGAGATAGCGATAACTGAAGCTCGTACCGGAGATACCTTATAAAAAGTAAACAAAATAGACGTTTCGTAGACTCCTGTTTTCTCCTCTAAAATTGGACCGATTTTAATACTTTTTGCATTAGAAATTTAAGAAATGTTTTGGTTGTTTCGATGTCTTTTTGCTTTTTTATATAAATCTTGTCAAATTTGTTTGCTGCATGTTTAAAAATAGAGTAGACAATCTAACCATTTTTTTAGTTATTGAAGATTTAAATCTCCTTAAATACTTAATTAATCAAAATGGAAAACAGGAATATGCTAATAGTGGCCATAGATTTTTTTGGAAAAAAATTGAGCTCAACTTGCATTTGTCCATTTTTTTGTATAAAGAGTCCCAGATGTCGGCACGTTCAGTAAATCAAAATGGCAATATTTCTAAGTAAGGAGCTCTATCGGTGTCCCAACACCAACCACCGCCATATTAACCATTATCCATACACACACCATATCTGTCTAAAGAAAGTAATGGGTTTCATTATAGATATGACCTCTAGGGAATTGCACAATTATTGAGATAACTTGGAGACACATTTCGAAATAATTATTTAAAAAATGTATTTTTTTTTTCAGAAATATAACCTAGATCGCTGCCTGAATGCGCTAGAAAAAATTTTCCGAGCAATTCAATATTCACAGTGTATAGATTGACAAAATGCCATAAAGCGTCACGTTTCTATGAACTGTCTACGGCTGTTTTATGGTTCCGCGCGCGACAGGGTGTGATCGCATACTCAGCGTGCGACAGAGTGCTATCACAAGTTGCGCGCCTCTCTCGCGATTTTGCCATTAAATATAATCGAAAGGTTATACCTTTCGATTATATTTAATGGCAAAATCGAAAGGTTTTGTTTTTTTTTGTTGGCAACAACGCTTTGATCCATCCGTACTTCACCCCTTGCGCTTGGTTGGTGCCGTGGGTGTTCAGGCCTTAGTCAACAACGTTGGTGCAGCGTGGATTGATCGACTTCACA
The DNA here is from genome assembly GCA_963935595.1 of Schoenobius gigantellus. Taxonomy (NCBI): domain Eukaryota; kingdom Metazoa; phylum Arthropoda; class Insecta; order Lepidoptera; family Crambidae; genus Schoenobius; species Schoenobius gigantellus. Next base: position 36,200,552 of record OZ012543.1, read on the forward strand.
TACACTTTTGAACTTCTTCCCAGATGTATGTAGGTTGCCTAACGATGTTTTCCTTCACCGTAGCAGCGTCGCACAAATTTACATATCAAATTTGAAAAACGCTTTGTTAAATGTCAGGATCGAACCCCAGACCTCTCGATTAGATTGCCAGTGCCGAGTCTACAGCGGTCAGCGCCACCGACGCGCAGATCTATCAAAGATCAGAGTAAATCCGAGCAGTGCCCCCTCCATTACCCCTTGGGTGACTTCGAGCTTTCTTATGAGGTCCATTCATTGACAACAGTACCAACACCCTGTGTTATCTGTGGGCCGATTGCAAACGGCCACGTTTTGATCCCGTATGTGTCACCGGCTGAATTTGCTAAAAGGGTCTGAGAATTTTACCTTATTGCAATAGTCTCAAGCCATTTTAGCAAACTCAGACATTCTTAATCCTGATATGAAACAAAATTTGTTACGTCGTCTCTCTGTGCGTTTTATGTTTCTTGCAGAAGTAAGTGTAACTACAAAGAAAAATAAAACCAAATAAAATTTCTTTCAATTCGTGCGTACAAGGCATATACTTACCTATATATTATACTCTCTAATAAACATGTTAGATGAAATCGGAATGGGACATTTGCTTCAGAATATATGTATTTATGACTTTGAGGATAATCAAACTAGGTGGGTGTGTAAGAAATAAAAATGTTTCGATCAAAAGTTTTCTGAGATTGCATAAGAACGTGTTTCTTAGTAAACTCTGTGAAGCAATCAGTGCAAAATCAAACGCAAAAACGGAACTGTAACAAATATTTCAACGCCTTTGATCGAGTTTAGGAATCAGAAACGATTTTGAATGTATATTTTAGCAACCTTTAAGTCTACGTATTAATATTCTTATTTAGAAATATAGAAAAGTGTTTCATTTCTGAAACGGAATCAAGCCTATAGTTAAATCTCTCGTGAAATGACCTTTTGCGTTCTACAATACCATAACCATAATAAAAAAACTAATTGCTGTCCCAGAAACGTCATTTAATTTTTCATTCTTCATTAAAGTTGGTCTATTTCTATAATTAATGGTATCTATTACTAATTGTTAAGAGGAAATCGTACAGGCCGCTTTTACATACAAACGTAGTCCCCTGTTTCCTTCCAGGATAATGGCAATAGTAATAGTTGCTCTATTTTTTTTTTCAATAAGAACAATAGAATATTAACATGTTCCTGTGTTTTTCTTTTTTAATTAAGTAAATTAATAAAACAGATTTAAACCTTCAACAACTTAAAAAATTTACCTGATTTATTGCTATATCCAAACATCCAGCAAACTAATTTAACAATAATCTTGTTGAAAAAAGCAAAATATAAAATTACAGTCAAAACCTTTCTTTACTTTTTAAATGTTAAAAATTATTTACAAAGAAATAAAACCGACTTCAAAAACAATAATGAGTAATAAATAATATAAGAATACATACAACATCACAGTTTTATCATATTGAAGTCGGTGCTTTTTAAGTAACTACATTAATTATTTTTCAACACACTTGCTCGTAAAGTGGGTCTTATTACCTTGCATTTAGACCCGTTATTCAGTATATTAAACACGAGTGCTTTTCACTTTATATAATCGCACAAGTGCGGTAATCTTAACACGACAAATTCTAATTTGTTCAAGATTGCAAAGTAAATGTATATGTCCAATACGCATTCTTTACACTTTTTTAACACGACTTTATGCGGCTGCCAATTGGAAACAAATGAACAGCCTACTACTGGTTACTTAAATATTAAATTAACAACGACATTTAAAAAAAAACAATAATTAATAACTATAACTAAAATAAATTATTAAAAATTCACACAAACTTGTTTTTTAAAAATTAAAATATTCCGTTTATTTAGTTTTGAATTTTGGCTGTTTGGCCCGGGCAGCGCGCGAAAAAAAAGGCGCGCGGCATTTTCCCGCTATTGAATTTTTTTGCCTCCGTGTTGTAATTGATAATTGATTATCTACAAATATGTCGAGTCCAAGTGAAGAAGAATCCATATTATTACTCCGCCGGAAATAATTATGGAGGCGCAAAGCGCGAGTAATAGTTTGTTGTCGCCAAAATCAAAGGATATATACTTGACGGCATACGATACTTTCATGCAGTGGAAGATTGATAAAAAAGCGCAGTCATTTTCAGAAAAATATTAATACCATAAGATCTTTTATTTTCCTCACAAGCGTGTTGAAAAACGTCGTATGATACACGCGCGCATTGGTCATTACGTAGATACTCTGCTTTCTCGCTCGACCTTAGTGTTTCCTCTTAAGGCGCATAGTAAGGTCAAACATAAAAAATCACTGCAGAAAAAACCGGTTCTCTTCATAAATATTGAATAAAAAAATCTTTAAAAAAGATATGTTATTATTCAACGCATTCTTTAGAGGATGGTCTTTTTAATTTTTTGATAAATTAATTAAAACTTGGTTAAAATGTGACCCAAACATGCCTCGATTTTAAAACTTTAAACCTAATCGCGTCGTAAATATTAGGTTAAATCGTATACTTTCGATTTCAATAAATAAAGTGAACAATATTCTAGGGGATGGTCTTTTTAGATTTTTCTTATTCGCCTTAATTAACGTTTTATTGAAATAATTCATCTTACGCGTAAAGGTTTGCTTAAATATTCCCCTCAGCCTCACTCACTCACTCCTATGTAATCAGTGCGGGACGATCGACGCAAGGTCATTGGGACCACTATGCGCCTTAATGAGTAAGTATATAGTTTGAACCATCCGACAAAAGTCAGTAATTGGCACTAACTACGCAGGCCAATGTTCCCCCACCCGTCTTCCCTCCATCGCATGCGAATAGAGAATATCAGTAATTAGTACCACACTAATATGCAAATACTAAGATTCTACGCTTTTCGCCATTCCACGTGGTAACTGTTTAATATTGTGTATTTTATTTAAATAAATTAGTCATTAAAACTGATACTTTTTATTATTAGATCTTCAATTCAAGATAGACAAAGAACATGGCACAAATTAAATTATTAATGAATATATCTGAAATCACAGAACACATATTTTTATGTTGGAACGATCAACCACAGACTACTTGTTGTTGTACCACTGCTTTGGCCCTAGGACCAAGCATCATACTGGACGGAGTCTTTAGATTTTTGGCGTGGCCATTTTTTGCTAGTGTGCGTTTCTAGATATGTATTAGTGTGCGTGACTAGGGATGTAAATAGTGTTTCGTTGTAATTGTTTAATATCGATAGAAAATTTCTATTTTGTCCATAATTTATGTCAATATCGCCCATAAATATATGTTATGTGAAAGTATACTAACATAAATAAAACACATTTCAATTGAAAAAAAACTAATGTTATTATTAAAACAACATGTTGTTATGGAAGAGGGTTCAGAAATTGGCAGAAAACTACCAGTGTTCGTCGAAAGTGGAGTTTATTCGTTACTGATATTCTTCATAGATTCGCAGGTCCGCTTCTTGCTGGTAGTAACGACGCCGCAGTCGCTGTTGTGTTAACTCTGATGCTACACTGAAAAAAAAAACCATTAAATAAAATTGAAAAAACGTTGGTTTGTACTGCTTTGCGCAATACTATATGTGACAACTCACCGAAACAATAAGTTTTACTGGTCCGAAAACAGTAAAACATGCTACTGTTTAGACAGTTAATTTTACTGCTTGAAATTCATAAAACATCATTAATGTTTTGAACATTAAAGTAGATTCGCGTGTTAAACATTAAAATAGTTTAATGTTCTGCACATTACAGTTATTTAATGTCTTCAACATTAAAATAATTTAATGTCTTAAACATTAAAATAACTTAATGTCTTAAACATTAAAATAATTTAATGTGTAAAACATTAAAATAATTTAATGTGTAAAACATTAAAATAATTAAATGTGTAAAACATTAAAATAATTTAATGTGTAAAACATTAAAATAATTTAATGTGTAAGACATTTAAGTAATTTACTGTTTAAGACATTAAAATATTTTAATGTTTAAGACATTAAATTATTTTAATGTTTGAAACATTAAAATAATTTAATGTCTATAACATTAATATAGTTTAATGTTTTAAGCGATAATTTCTACCATTTTGTCACAGTACCGCCTAATGCATCAGCTCAGTCAAACATACAGTCATTCCAGTAACTTTTAATGTTTAGACACAGTGGTTGGTATTGTAAAAGACAGTATAGTTTAATGTGCCGACACAGTAGTTAGTACTGTAAGTGCATAGTAAGAGGCACTGGAATTGCACAGTATACTTAAATGTGCAACCACAGTAGTTGGTACTGCAAGTGCACAGTAAGAAGTACTGTAATTGCACAGTATACTTAAATGTGCAATCGCAGTAGTTGGTACTGCAAGTGCACAGTAAGAGGTACTGTAATGGCACAGTATACTTAAATGTACAATCACAGTAGTTGGTACTGCAACTGCACAGTAAGAGGTACTGTCATTGCACAGTAAACTTAAATGTGCAATCACAGTAGTTGGTACTGCAAGTGCACAGTAAGAAGTACTGTCATTGCACAGTATATTTAAATGTGCAATCACAGTAGTTGGTACTGCAAGTGCACAGTAAGAAGTACTGTCATTGCACAGTATATTTAAATGTGCAATCACAGTAGTTGGTACTGTAAGTGCACAGTAAGAGGTACTGTAATTGCACAGTATACTTAAATGTGCAATCACAGTAGTTGGTACTGCAAGTGCACAGTAAGAAGTACTGTCATTGCACAGTATATTTAAATGTGCAATCACAGTAGTTGGTACTGTAAGTGCACAGTAAGAGGTACTGTCATTGCACAGTATACTTAAATGTGCAATCACAGTAGTTGGTACTGCAAGTGCACAGTAAGAGGTACTGTCATTGCACAGTATACTTAAATGTGCAATCACAGTAGTTTATACTGCAAGTGCACAGTAAAAGGTACTGTGCAATTACAGACTTCTGTGATTGCACATTTGAGCATAGTTGAATATGCAGTCACAGTACCTGTGTGAAAAGAAGGTTATGCTCCATAGCAAGTCTAAAATGAACACAAAAATTGCGTAATAGAATTCTTTATTAAACGTAGTTTTGACTTTTACAGAACTTTTACTCTCACTGCATAAAAGCATATACACCGAGCGGTGGCGCCATCTCGCTAAAAATATGTAAAATATACTTTTCCATTTTTTTCTCTGATAACTCCTTATATTTAGATCTAATGATTTTGATAGTGATTAATTGAGAAGCAAATTGTACCCTGTAGGCTGGAGTTACTATCGATATTCCTGCCAAAAGTGGCCGTTTTTAGCAATAATTTCGATAGTAACTGTCTGGTACGATTTGCTTATCAACTTATTACTTCCAAATAAACCTTAAGTCTAAATCTAAGGAGTTATCAGAGAAAAAAAATTGAAAATATCTATATTTTCTGAGTTATGGATTTTCAACGAGGGAGGGAGCCACCGCTTATTGTATACACTCTGAAATTAAAGAAAATTATAACGAAGTCACTACGGGGTTACAATTTGGCTTACATTTATGCAAATTTAGACTATTTATCCTCTGTCTAGAATTTATAATATAATAGTGTGCAACTTAATTATACCAAAACATGTCATGAAAATGACAATATAAGAACTCATTTATACAAAATAATTGGAACTGATTTGAATGTTCAGACCAGACCACCAGCCAGCCAGTTTGTCAAAGAGGATATAAACTTAATGTTTTAGTTTTATATTTAATCATTCTTTATCTATTTGACAAAAACTTAATTATTCCAAAGCATGCCATGAAAATGACAATAACATAAAGACTTATTTATACAAAATAATTGGAACTGATTTGGACGTTCAGACCTTGACCACCAGGGCCCCGTTCCACAAAGCTACAAGTTGACAAGTCTTGTAAAATTAAATAGCAACATTGAGCGAAAGTGCCAACATTATAGCCTATTTGTACAATTTTGTAAATACAAGCGTTTCTGAAACCTTTTTTTTTACAATTTTGAAGGTTCAAGCTACAAGTCACAATTTACAAATCACAGAAAAATATTTAATATTGTTTTTAAGTGGATAAATTGCTTAAATCGAACAAGTGTTTCACAAAGTAACAGAGATTTGTCAATTTTTAACTGTCAATGCGCCCTCATCAGTAAAAAAATCATAAATCAGTGAAAACGCAATAAATGGAAAAAAATCTGCGCTAGATTCAATAATAGGTAGATGTTTGTTATAAGCACTATAAACTTATGATTCAATGTTTACAGCAGTTACAGATAACAAGAGTGCTGAAAGTGGCCATTTTTAGCACTTTTGCTATCTGTAACTTCTGTGAACACTGAATCGTGAATATGTGGTGCTTTAAACAAACTCCAGTACCTATTATTTAATCTAGCTCAGATTTTTTGCGTTTTCAGCCTTATAATCCTCTTTGTGAATAAGTTATTGTTTTAATTTTCTGTATTTAAAATTATAATGTAATTTCCAAATGAGCAAATAAATAATCTAATCTAATTTTTTTACTGATGAGGGCGCTTGCATGCACAGGGGATGCCCTTAAATAGCCCTAGCTTTAGAAAATATCTCCACCTTAGCCTATTATATGACAACGCCGGCACAGTGATTAAAAGTTGGATTAAACAATGAATAAAGGAGCGCTTCTCTATCCATCCAATTTTATTTAGTATTTTTATGACAAAAGTTCTATTTAACATGTTTATTTTTACATGTACCTAAGTACGATTAATTTTGACAAAAAAATAGTAAACTTAAATAGGACTACGCAATGTCACCAATAACCTTTTACACGCGGACACTGTAGTATTTAATGCATGGGGCGTCTTGAAATGAAGATCATTCAACCGAACAACAACTCTCTTTTCCGTTTGTTCTACTTCATATGCGTAGTAATGACAATCAAATAGAATCGTCTGTAACAGAGACCCTGAGAAAATGACTTGCGAGTCATTGTAAACATATATCCTCTCCACCTTTATAAAAGTCACGTCATTGAGATCGCCTTGAGTGCTATACACAAGAATAGAACCACTCTGGTACCGTATGGAAGACATGGAAACCCAACTGACACATATCAAAGATTTCCTACTTCTTAAACCGAGATAAGACTGAATAAGAGTCACATCAGAATGTACTAACTTAAATTTTTTAGTGCCCCAAGTTAAAATGGGATCAAGAGAACCTCTTAAAAAAATTTCATTAAGTTTAAGTTGGTTTTTGATGGCTAAGCTTAATGTCAAGTTCCTTCTGTTACATGAAGCTCTTGCAGATGTTTTTGCTAGCCTATGTTTTGCTTCATATCTCATAGATGAAAAGAAAGAAAGTGGACCAAAATTAATCATGGCAGTATGGTAGTGCGTAAGGTGGTGAAACTTTGGCTTGAGTGGTTCATTAGAGAGGAGCAAATACATCTCATTCAGCTGACCAACACTGTCTTGCATGACCGTATGAAGACCTTCCCAAACTGAAGTCGACATAACCAGCTCTACAACTTCTCTTAACTTTAAGTAAAGTGTCCAGTACATGTCGCCACCAGGAATTTTGTCTCCAATTAGAAGCGAAAAATATCGAATGAAAGTTAACATTTCGGATGCGCTCAGCCGAATATTAGACTTTTTTATGTGGATCATACATAATTCAACAGGTCTATTGCGCGAATCTGGTCCATAATCGAATGTTTTTAGCCTGATGTTAAGCAGTTCCAAGGAAAAATATCCAAAACGGTTAATATACTTATCGAGAATAAGTCCCATGACATATTTGCCAACTCCTTCGAGAATATCATGCATTATATCGACTCCAACTTGTTCGAATAATTTGAACCCATTCACCTTCAACCAAACACATCTTTCCTTAACACCAGAATTTGAAGGATCACATTCTATAACGTCAATTTCATAATCCGTGTCACATCTGAGGAGAGCCTCATTTGCTTTTGATTGAACTTTCATTTCTTCTTTACCGACACGGCAAATTCTGCATGGGTAATTGGCCGAAAAGCTTTCTACAAAGCCTGTAATGGAATGGATGCCTAAGTTATCTCCGACAATTAAAGCCAGTTCAAAATATACAACTCCATCAAAATTTGGAACGGAAAATGAAATGCCAGTGGAACTCAGATAATTAATCTCATCTATTATAGGCTGAAATATAACATTATTGCCGAATTCTAATCTGTCAGAGGAATGGAACAGCAATGTTAAGAAAATATTCGACAGTACACTACAACGCCACGGAGGTAGACATGGGACTGATATATATACGGCACCTAATTTATGGATGCCAGAGTGACTGCCTAGAGCGTTTGAAGTCTCATAGTCGTCAAAATATAAAAACAACGGAATTACATGTTTTCCCATGTGGGCTCTTCTTCTTGATTGCCAAAAGTGACCCTGAATAAAGTTTTGAATAACTGTGACATCTTCGTAAAGATCCGCCATATATTGCAATGTATCAACTAATATATTAGCTAGAGAGAAAAAAATATGTAGTACTTCTCTTAATGGAATAAGCTGCACATTGCAAGTAACAGATGATAGTGTATGCACACCTCTTCTAATATTCGAATCGTAGCGATCACCAACGACTACTGTTTTAGGCGGAACGTAAGTCTGGAGGCCTTGAAAGTATTGAAACCTACGATACTCCGTGGACAACGAACTGAAACTCGAAGTGATTTCAGTAGTTATTACACGGTGAATTTCCGAAACGGATACTTCACCGTTATGAGTCAAACTCTGTAACAAGTTACCTAACAATGGAATTAACGAAAAAGAAAAAATGTTTAGAAGCTTATCGACAATCGTTTGGACAATATTCCTTGGCAAATTTACAGAACCATACAAGGATGCTATTAGCGAAGCTAGAGCCATTTCTAGAGGAACGTGAGATAAATTTATATCCATTTGTGGGCTTTCAACAACAGGCGTAGTATGATGAGGCTGAATAAGAGGTTCTTCAGAAGACGAATGTTGCTCTGGTCTGGTATGGTCAGACTGACTAATGATTTCTTGAGGCAAATTGTTAGCCTCAAATATAATTTCGTGATCAGATGCTGCATTTTTTTCATTCAGATTAGCACCTTGGCTAAAATGCTCCCGAATATAGTGTCTACGAAAGGAATTAAAAAGGTGGTACGACCGAGAACAATCGCCTTCTACGCAGCGATATTGTTCAAAAATGTGGTGTTGATGAAAAAAATGAAAATGAGTCTTGAGAGTTCGCAAGTCTTTTACAATGGTGTAACAAATAAAACAGGTAACCATTTTTTACTTAGTCAATATACCACAGTCACTCAATAAACTTAAAACAGATGGTGAAAGTTTGTTTTTTGAACCAGTGTCAGTAAAATTATAAATAGCTCTTTCAAGAAATTGCCACACCGGTAAACATTCACCAGGATATTCCAAGTTCAAAGCCCATATGATTTTGAAACATGTATCTACAGTTTTGCTGATGTTCGGCAATTCATAGATAACGTCATCAACAACAACGTAACGTGCAGTTATTTTTTTCAGAGAACCTGCCACTACTACATACGGTTGGATAGTTATGCCTAAATCTTTGTACTTATCCTTTCTTTTTTTTATTTCCTCAAGCAGCTGTCTTTCCTCTTCAATATGTAAAATGAAGCTTTGACGCACTTCCGCCGCAGAGTGTCTCTTCCTTTTTATGTGAACTGGTCCAATCAAGTGCGGAATAAGAAGTAGCGCAGCGAGGTTACTTGTTTCATGATCTTTGTCTGTCAAGCAATAAAAACGAAAAGTTAGTGATCTAGAGTCTAGACAAATGGTCAAATTATATTTCTAGATGAGTATCGAAATTAGGGGCGCACCTTAGAGAAGACATATCTAGCACTGGACATTTTTCAAATTGGTAAAACCCTTTAGTGCAGGCAGTGTGGTTTCCGGCAGAGCAGAATTAGAACCACCCTCATTCTTACCGAGGTGTCGTAAGGCCCCGGCTACGAAAAACGGTCTTCGGTCTAGACGTCTTGCGACTGCGGCGGAGTGTGCGTCCGCGACCGAAACAAATTCATACATTTCTATGAAGCCGGGCACGAACGAAGCGCGGCGAGCGGTATGTCTTGCGTCTTGGCGCGGAGAGTCTTGTGACCGGCGGTGAGGGGACGGATCTAGTTGCGACATTTTTTTTATTTTTTTTAATTAGGTAATTTAATACAGCATAATTGATGAAATATTTTTAATAACTACTTTATTGTTTTATGGTGTTAGTAGGTAAGGGTATGCAAGAGTTATTAGAGCATAGGTATGTAAATACGTACTTTTTTGGATCTAATCGGCGCTAAAAAAACAAAGATTTTATACTTTCGTGCACATCTTATACCTTCTTTTAATAATAGGTTGAAAATTGTAATCAAAATAATATAAGTATGTATTATAAATCCCTAAAATATATTATATTCTTTTCTATACATAGATACTCGAATTTTATTGTATTGCATCGTTATAATTTTAAAATTTCTTGAATTTTAATCCAATAAAGAACTGTTTCAAATAATTAAATATAATATTTTTTTATTTCTAAATACGTCCCCTTTCCGCTCACCGCCGCCGCCGCCGTACGTGGCCGGTTTGACGCGCCGCAAGACGCAGCGCAAGACTCTCCGCTAGACTCCTAGACCGATTTCCGTGGCCAGGGGGTAAGAGGCGACTAAGGTAAAGACGTATGCAAATCCATCTGCACTCGGAGAAGGAAAACTCTGCGCTCTTATCAAGACCCTCGCCAACCCGTTTGCCAAGCGTGGCGAGTATGGCATTTACTTCTCACATCGTTGAGGGAGGCCCGTGCCCCAGCAGTGGGGAGGTTTATGGGCTGATAAAGAAGAAGAAGAAGAAAACCCTATGAAATTTTTTATCCACCATTTACAAAAAAAGAATTTTATGCAGTAAAAGCGGTGCGGTATTACTTATTACTGCTCTAAATTTTCAAGTCGATAGCTGAAGTAGGATCAGATGTCCATCTGTGACAGACCGACACAGAGACAAAGTTGCACCACCATAACGGTTCCTTATTCCCCGACGCAAAAGAGGGTAACTCATCAATTAGGTCGTAATTGGTAACATGTTTTAGCTAATATTTACCTTGCGCAAGTTGCTTCAGTTCCTCTACGAATGGCGATCGTCTTGAAGTGGATTCAGATGCCGACAGTAGTTTGCTCTTCAGTAGTGGTAGTTTATTTTCAAAATTATATTTATTTTCGGGATACCAGGTATCGAAGTCTGCAATAAGCTAGAAACGAAATACGTAGATAGTTAAAAACCGTAATAGTTTACAACTTGAGTAATACTTAAAATCAGGGTTCAATGATATAATACAAGTTGATGATAAAGTTGCGTTTAACCGAACCAATACATTCGTCCATCCTAAGTTAAATTATCTGTGTGCCAAATTTTATCTTAATCGGTTCAGTAATTTTCACGTGATGCCACGGCTGCAGGGCTTCCAGAGGCGGCTTGATCGAATCTGTGATAAGGGGTGGGCCCTCACACAATAATAAGAGACATAAAAAAAATGTCAGAACGGCTGATAATACATATATCATAAATATCAGATATTTTGATATTTATTATAAATCTGTTTAAAATGCTAATAATTACCAATTCGTATCCAAAGGAACGTTTCAGACATGGGAACTCTTGGAGATATGACTGTTTTTCATTGGAGTGCACTCGTTTCTTGCGTACCTTATTGGTATTTTCCCACTTTTCGGCACACAAAGCATAATCGTCAGAAGAGCAACGTAACCACTCTATGCACTCCTCTTCCTCTTGAGTGGTGGTTTCTTCAAAACCCTGGTTACTTGTAGATGGAGTCAAGGTGATATCTAGAGAGCGTCGTGCTCGCGGTTGGTATACTTTGTGTCTTCGGTACTTAGCTTTTAAATTAACCACCGCGTCGAAGAGTCGGCCGTGTGCTCGGTGTACCCCTGTTTTCGGTTTGGTATAGTAACATTCAAGATTTTCTGCCGGAAACAACAGTTCTGAAAAAAGAAACAATCATTAGGGGCCATCCATAAAGTACGTCACACGTAAAAGGGGGGGGAGGGGGTCGACAAAGTGTGACATGGTGTGACAAGGGGTGGGAGGGGTCCTAAGTATCGTGACATCACATTTCAAAATCTAGAGGTACTAATCGCGTAATTTGAAATATTAATTAAACTAAAAACTATGTCCAACTCTATCTTTAGGGCAATACGGTTTAAATTGTTATTTTTTTGTTATTGTTTCAAATATTTGTTATTATGTTGATTTCATAAAAAAGTATTTAATTTAAATAGAAATAAAACTAATTTCGGAACTGCTGTTTTAATTTAATAATTTTTCGATGTTTCATTGCAAAACATGTGACGTCACACTAGGGAGGGGGGGGTCTCAGAAATGTGACCACCTGTGACAAGGACGGGGGGGGGGGGGCTGAAAAACTCATGAATTTAATGTGACGTACTTTATGGATGGCCCCTTATCATGATTGTAAAGGTATTAACTTTAAGTAATCCTATGGCAATTACACGACATGTAGTTTTACCCCAAAAACCTAGAAAATTACTTAGGTACTTACTTATCTTTTGTAACCAATCCAAATAAATATCTGCAGTTACATGCGCCTGTGGGTTTTTTCTTACAATCTCTCTTGCAATGGCGCGTACTAAAATTTTTCGATATTGTTCCCCCAGTGGCTTTTCTACATCATGCGTAAGTAGCAATTTAGTATCTGGGGTATTACTCAAGAGCAAGTCGAGATCCTGAAAAAATGGGTAACATAAAGTTCACAAACCCCAATAACCAGCTCAAACAAAATAAATTGTACGTCGCGGCCCTACTTCTCGATTTGTTCTGGTAACCGAGAAATTATAACAAAAAATTATCAAAAGACATTTAATAATCGAATAATACTGTACTAAAATCCGCTTATTATTGACATTTATTCATTATAAGTATAATATGTAGTATATCAGTTGTCTAGCATCCATAGTACAAGCTATGCTTAGTTTGGGGCTAGATGGCGCTGTGCGAATTGTCCTACAGTATTATTATTATTATTTATTTTATTAAATTGACATATACATATAACAAGAATTAATTATTGTACATTTTCTCAATGAAAATGTAATATTATGTTAAGACAAAAATAGTTGAATTTTGCCATGCCCCGTAGTTTATGAATAAGATCATATAAGATTATATCATATAAGATCACAATGTGATAATAGTACCTATATAAGAATAAGATCATGTTAAACTTATGACTGCAATAAATGAATTACTACTTACACACTGGGTTTCTTGTAAACGCAGAGAGTTTGAGCACTCTGATCTTGTTGAGGAGGTACTTGGGCTTCCTTGGCTGAATTTATCGAAAGAGTCGCAACTTGAAATAATCTCTTCTAATTCTTCATCTTTTGTTGATATGAGATCCTCTAATGCCTTACGTTCTGCCTGCAAGGCAAAGTTAAACATTTGATAACAACTGGATATGATTTTTTGAATTCAACTCTTGACTTTGTTACCTTTACCTTCCAGTCTGACAAGATTTTCTTAAATTTAGCCTGCGGACCAATCGAAGGAATGAGTGCCTTCACTTGCTCACTATCCAATAGTTCCAAAGCGCTTATGTCCACTTCATTCTCTGAAAACAGCAATGAACATAAAAAACTGGCTGGACCTAAGCTGAGGTAAAGGCATGCGTTTGTCAGGGTGCACTTATAGGCTGCACGCTGCGCTCACAGCTTGAGCCTTTTCAAAGTTAGACCCTAACATGGTTATGTTAGGGCTTAACAATTACTAACAAAATCAACAAACACATTCCACAAACAACATAGGTAACAACAAAAAATAAATAAGCAAGATTCCATATGGGACTATGTAATGCAGAAACCAAAAAGCATGTAGAACTAACATACAAACAAACATAGGTACATAAATATGTACGTAAACAAACAAGTCTGCACACGATTAAAAATAAAATAAATTTACGTAGTAGTAAAAACTAATGCTTGGAACAGTAAAATTTAATAATTGAAACATAATATTTAATAGTCAACGCACACATTTTTTGGGAAACTTCTCCCTCACTCTCACATAGTAGGTATTCCATATTATGCTGATATGAAGACAGCATGAAAAATTATCAAACCAAAAATACATATCTAGGTTAGTTACAGACGTGCCCGTTCAATATTCCATCTTGCGAAAGGGATTATTCAGACAGAACATCAAAATGAACACACACATGGACATGCGTTACAAAAACCATTATAATCGCCAAAAGCATGCTTAGGTTATATACATGTTAAACGAAACACACACAGTTGGTACCGCTTTTCAGGTACCTACCTGCTACCCACTCAATTCTGAGAACTCAGAACTGACTGTAGGTACCTACGGCAAATAGGCATCCTCATCTCATCATCACACTGAGTCCATGGAAAAGAAAAAAAAGTGATCCATTTATATTCCCTGACTAGGTACCTACTTATAAGATGAAGAAGTGGTTTGCCGGCAGTTTATCAAGAAATTAACGAATTAAGCTTACCTTTAAATATGTGGACGTACGCCTGGAATCCCCACTTTAAAAGTAGGGATTCTACTTCTGAACTACTCATCCTTGACAATAAAACCGTTACTATACGTTATTCTTTTTTAAGTTTATTGTAGGTAGGTACTTTTACCTTTTACAGTCACTTTACGCCAACTTTACGCTTAGAGGCACTAACACTAACTTCAGTATATAAAAAAAGTACTCTGTGCACTAACGTCTTTATGTACACCACGGACGTACACTGTTGTAATATTAAACCACCCGTTCGCTACGGCGACTGAAGCAGAAAAGACTAGCTCGCTCTGCTCTGCCGACTTGGCGTCATGGCGCGGCGTGAGCGCATTAGGGTTGTAAACACTTGCATTTAGGTAGTATCGATAAATCACAAAATGCAAATTACAAAAAAAAAGTCTTAGGTAAGAATACATTAGTTAATCTTACTGTAATGAGGCTGCATATTACTACACTTTCCCAATTTCTTTGTCGCATAATAGAAAGTTAATATGGTAGCAGTGCTGCGAAAAAAGTTATCCGTTTTTGGGCATACGTCGAGTAAGTACGGTCGGCCAAGAAAGTGGTGTATCAGTTTTGAATTGGTTTCCTAGGCGTCGAAAATTATAACTAGGTTCATATACCTACCTAGATGAGAGACTGAAACAAAGATGCAATATTAATGACGCAAATCTAATTGAAAATTATTTATACGTCATAGGTCACTTATACGTATATAGTGCAAGACATTTTTACCTTTATTAAAAACTAGCTGTTGCCCGCGCAGCTACGCTCGCGTGGTATCCCTATTTAAACCTATAACCCTTTTTCGTCGCATCGCAATCGGTTAAAAAGTAGCCTATAGCAGTCTCATGAGTTCCAACTATACATATTATGTCAAATTTCATCACAATCGGTTCAGTGGTTTAGGCGTGAAGGGAAGACAAACGAACAAACAAACAAACACACTTTCCCATTTATAATATTAGTATGGATGGATAAGACATTAATTTCAATATTTTTAAACAAAAGTAAAAAAACCTATTCAAATTCTTTTTAAAGAAAATTGGAAATTGAAAATTGGTTGACATTTGTCAAATATCATTACTTCATTTTATTTGTAGCTGTTGCCCGCGGCTATGCCTGCGTAGTATTTAGGGTCCATTTTACCCCATTCTCTTATTATTTTCGCAACATAAAGTATAATTAGCAATCCCAGAAGTCCAAGGTAAATTTCGTGAAAATTGGTTCAATAGTTTAGGCGTTAAGGGAGGACAAACAAACACACTTTCGCATTAATATTATAAGTGTATAGATTTATCAAGTTCAAATTTCAAATCAAACTAAAGAAATCAAACAGATCAACTGTCACATAAAACAGTCATCCTTAAATAACATAGGTGTCAATAATCAGACAAAGATGGCAATAGAAGTTGTCAGATTGATCTACAAGCTAAAAACAACTTTATCGTCAATGAATCTACAACCGGCATTCAACCTTAGGGTGGTAAATCAATTTTTTGGCCGACTGTACGTACTTACTACAAAATATGCCCAATATAAGGATAGATCCCCTCGCATATGTAGAAAAACCTTTGGCAGCTGACCAAGAAAGAAAGAAATTCAAAAAGAAAAAGAGTGATTATACTCCACTACTTTTTAATTGGTGCAAAACATTTGTATGGTTGATTAAAGAATGTCTCAGTCCAGTATCACATTAGTTAGTGGTTATAGGTACTTACATAATTTTATGATATTAATTAACAACTAAAATAATACCGTTTCTTTTTATCCTAAAACTCTGCCAAAATGCACGTAATTTTCAACCAACAATATACCTAAACTATAGATTGTTTTAATATCGATACTTCGGCAACACAGTCATATTTTTGATACATTGAGCACTTTCTTATTTGGACTTATCGTGCGATGTGCCCAGCCCTACCCGCGCGCGACGCCGGCGCGGGACGAGGGAATGGCCACTAGCTACTAATAATAATAGTAGGTACTTTTACTGTGTTAAATATTAAATTTTACTGCGTTGGTCGTTTGGGAGGTGATCTGTGGTCGTTTGCAATATATGTAATTGCTTGTGTCCGGTGAAGTAGCAAGACTGAGGCCCGCCTGCCAGTGGCGGCGCTAGGCGTGGGCCTGTGCCTTCTTATTGCCTATTTTGTTTGTACTTTCTTATAGCCTAGGTAGGTATTTTGAAAATTTTCATTTTGCCAGGGACAACGGTTTACACATTTTTGGTAGTTTCGGTATAGGTATTTCAGTATTTTTCTGAAGTGCTTCGTTATTTTTCTATTTAGATTTCATACAAAGAATTCTAATGCGGAGACTGCAGGGACTGCGGTGGGGGTAATTGTGCGTTCACCATAAGCGTTGCCATACACAGATTAGCAAAATATAAAATCACCCAGTCGTAAAATTACTTAGGGGGAAGGCAGTAATTTTGATGGGATTCTTTTTGTTTGACTGAGTGTTATCTAGACCAAATCTAGACAGACACGTAGCGTAGGTACTAGGTAAGGAAACAGAATCGCGCCACCGTACTTAGGTGGTAAGCAATTTATTTACAACTCAATATTACTAGATAGCATCAAAGTAGGTATATTCAGCCGCTGTTTTTGGTTGATAGGTAAGTAAGTATTTAATAGTACATTGTTACACGAGGGTTGAAAACACCTTATTTAGTCCCGAGACGGGGGTCAATGGTTCGAGGGACTAAATAAGGTTTTCACCCGAGGTAAACAGTACTAATGCAAATATGTATAGGTAAACTAGTAGGTAGGTAGGTTAAACCTATTATTATTGCAAAATACATAGGTAGGTCAATGCATAGTTTGGTAGGTTCCTAGTCCTGATAATCGCTGACGGTCAGATAGGTAGGTAGGTACCTAATCTAGTTTCTTATCATACCTACTTAATTAATTTCTTGTAAGTATGTACTTACGTACTCTATACCTACTTATATAAGTACTACCGCGGCGCCGTGCGTGAAACAAATAGGTAGGTAGGTAATTAAAAATAAACCTAGGTAAAGGTAGGTATAGTACGATTTTTATACATTGACTAGCGGACCCGGCGAACCCTGTTTCGCCTTAGCACCTACACTACACCTACCCTACACCTATCCTACACCTACCCTACACCTACCCTAAACCTACCCTACACCTACACTACACCTACCCTACACCTACCCTACATCTACCCTACACCTAAAAAAAAAACAAAAAAAAAAGTATCCTATGTCCTTCTCCTGGCTCTAAACTACCTCCCTGCCAATTTTCAGCTAAATCGGTTCAGCCGTTCACACGTGATGCCGTGACAACGCGAAACGGGTTTCATTTTTATATATATAGATGGAGTGGCTTATTCCCAAGAGCTCCACGGAACAACAAAAGATTTTCATATTTCGATTCCCAAGAGCTCCATAATATTAAAAAATGATAATTTTAATTATTTTATTTCCCAATAGCTCCACGACATTGACGGTACAGTCGGCAAAATAAATGCTTAATATTTTGTAAAATAAAACAAATTTCATTTTTAAGAATTCTTTATTTATCACAATTTGAATAAAAATGGTAAGTACCTAAATAAAAAAAAAATCACATAGGTACCTACATTAGCAACAGTGATGTATGTAGGTACCTACTTATTCTAAAAATATATAGGTACAGGGTGTTGCTTTGTAAACGTAATTCCTGCTTAAGGATGGTTGTAAGGGTAGGTACCTGATTATGATTAAAAATAGTATAATAGTTACAGTTATAGAATAGAACTCAATGTCAATAGTAGGTATGTGCTAAGTGCCTTTTCACATTGGCGGCTCAGCCGCGCGGGAGCAGCGCGACAATCGCCTACCCGTTCACACTATGGCGGTTGTGCAGCGCGGCTTGCCCGCCCGTAAAACGCGCGGCAGCAGCGCTGCTAAGTCGCGCTGCTGCCGCGCGTTTTACGTAGGGTGGTCATCCTCAGTTGTTTCAAACCTACTTACTTGAACTAAACCCATACAGCCATGTCTTAAATAATAATTTTAACATGCCTTAAAATTAAATTGTTGACTATACAAAACCAAAAATACAATCAATTATAAAATAATACTTATTATTACATATTACAAATTTTGAAACTCAAAGGCTTTCTTTATGCACTAAGTCTAAAACTAATTAAACTATATTAATGACATACATTATTATAAACTAGAAACATTTAAAAAGGCCGAAGCCACGTCTTTAGTAATTTCAATTTATAATCACAATATACAACAATTATTGTACATACAAATATAATGAAAAGGCCTAAGCCACGTCTTTAACAATTCCAATTTTTAATTACTATCTACAACAATATATTACATTATTTGTACAAGATTTGAACTTTGTTTGTTTTTTTTTTTTTTTTTTTTTTTTTTAATTCTTCCCAACTTGGGAAAGGCAAAGGCAGAGCCATGCAGCCGTCGTCTTTATTTTAGAGTTATTCAAAATATAAATATTTTGTCAAGGCCGAAGCCAATTCTTCAATATTAAAATAATTTCTTAAAATCTGTTATTTCATTTAATTTTCATTATTTTGTCTTCTTCCGGGATTATATAACTCTTTTTATATTATTTTTGTTATTCTTATTATTATGTCAGTCATTTTAATTTATAGTTCTAAGTCTATAGAAACTATAAAGTTATATACGTATTTGTACGATTCTGTATTCATCACAATATCATGGATGTCGCGCGGGATGTTATCATTTGTCTTGTATAATTTAATTAAACCATTAGCTAGAACCAGTCTTTGGATATTAAAAGCAGGGCATTCAAAAAATATGTGGTTTAGGGTCTGATCAACATTTAAATTACAGTTAGTACATAATGGGGAAGTTACAATATTCATTCTATGTAGATGGGATTGAAAGCGTCCATGCCCAAATCTCAATCGTGTTATGGTGGTATAATATCTTCGACTATGATATTCAGCTGATTTTGTAAACCATGGACGTTGACCAATAACATTGTTTATTTTATGATACCATTTTCCTTTACTTTTAAGTGTTTCCTGCCAGTTAATTAGCCAATCTTGTTTTAACATTATTTTAAGTTTGGGTAATAAGTCGGAATATGGTATGGCATTATTTTTAATGTCAAGATCAATATGTTCTGTGGTTAACATGTGTAAATCTATTCTGTGGTCAACCTGATCTGCGAGGTCAACGTCCTCGCTCGTATTTTGATTTAAAATAGCTCTTGCTAACGTATCAGCTTTTTCGTTCCCAAATACTCCTATGTGCGATGGAACCCACATTAAAACTATTTCTATATTGCTGACTTTGAGTTTAAAATACATTTTTTTAATATCGTGTATGATAAAATTACCCCCGGAATCAAATCTATTATTAAGTAAAGCATGAAGACAACTCATGCTGTCCGTCAACACCAACCACTGAGTGCATTCATGGATGTTCTCATCTATATATTGTAAAGCAGAAAAGATAGCAAGACACTCTGCAGAGAATATGCTCATCTGGCCTGGAAGTTTGCTCCCTAAACTCTTTTTTGAATGAGGTATGTAAATTGCCATTGAGACATTTTCATCATTCTTGGAACCATCTGTATATATATGTCTATGAGTTGAAAATTTATTTAGTTTTTCGTAAACATCTTCTTTAACTTTCAAGTCAGGCGATATATGAATGTTTATATCACAAAAGTGCATATCATATGATCCTTTGTAACATATCCAATTATGCTCAGTTTTATAAATATTGTACTGCTGATTGCAACAAATATATTCTGAGAAGTCATGGAGTAAGAAAGGAGTCCTAGATGTATTAGTTTGGGAACATATTCTGTACAAAAATTGAATTTTTTTAATTAAAGGATGAGAATCAAATGACATTAATTTAATAAGAAACTTCAATTTTAGAAATTTAAACCTTAATTCTAGAGGAGGTGTATTGCATTCCACTTCCATGGAGTTAATGGGAGTGGTTTTCATGGCACCAGTAATACATCTTAAGTTGTGATTCTGCAAAACTTCTAATTTTCTTACTAACTGAGAATCAGATCCAAAACATAGAAAGCCATACTCAAAGTGACTTCGAACTATTGCTTTATATAACATCAACAATATTTTAGGGTCAATTTTCGACAAACTTTTTATTATGTTGTAAGCTTTATAAGCTCTCCCTAAAAGATAATCAACATATTTGTGCCAAGTAAGGTTACAAGTAAAAATAACACCCAAAAACTTTACTTCGCAGTCCATTGGAAGACTGGCATTATTGTACTTAATATCAATGTCTATAGTATCACAATCACCAAATATAACTGTTTTAGATTTTTCTGGACTTATATCTAAGTTTAAATAAGAGAAATATTCATGCAATTTTAAAAGAGCTGTATTTAAAGTTAATGAGACTTGTTGAACATTTAATCCTGAATAGTAGATGACTAAATCATCAGCAAATTGCAAGTTTTTGACTTCTGGACCTAAAATAATGTTTAATTTGTGAATATATAGTATATAAAGCAATGGAGAGAGAATTCCACCTTGACATACTCCTTTATATGAATAACGTGGACCTATTAATTCATTATTAAATTTGACATAAACCTTACGACCATGCAGAAAGTTAAATATCCACTTAACAATTTTTTCAGGAATACCAAGAGAAAAAAGTTCAGAAGCTAAAATATGAGGATTTACATTATTGAAAGCACCAACGACATCAAAAAACACACCAATGAGGGTTTTATCTTGTTTAAGACTGTCAAAAATGTCTAGCTGTAGATGTGCGATACTTTCTCTTGAGGATCGACCCCTGCGAAAACCAAATTGATTGGAAGGTAGGAGATTACAACTTTCTATGAAAAATTCAAGTCTTTGTTTAAGGAGCTGCTCGAATATCTTACCCATACATGATGTTAAAGCTATTGGTCGATATGAATTTGCTAAAGTTTTATCTTTATTTAATTTTAAAATAGGGACCAGGCAATCTGTTTTCCAATCCGGAGGTATAACGCAAGAAGACCAAAGCAAATTATAAATTTTTAAGATTATTTTTTTCGTTTTGTCTGTGGTATGTTTTAACATCTTGTATGGAATACCATCGAGGCCATGAGCTGTATCCCTACGTGTACAAACTGCAGTTTTAAATTCTTGCAAGTTAAATGGCAAAAGCAGGTAGTTACTTGTATTTATGGAATTTTTATTTGCAAATGACAAAGGGGCCTCTACGGTATCTGGTGTATATTTTTTTAAAAATTCAAAAACCCAATCACTATAGACATTTTGAAATGGAACAGAATGACCATTAAATTTCTTAACTGTCCTCCAGATTTTTGATATAGGAGTACACCTATTCAGTGATTCACAGAAAGACAACCAGCTTAAGTTCCTTTCCTTTTTTAAAATGAGTTTTTTCAAAGCCTGCAACTTTTTGAACTTAAGATAACTTTCCTCTGAAAGGTCATGTTTAAAATCAGTATATGCTTTTCTACAATTATCTACAGCTGTTTTGCAGTTTTGGTTCCACCAGGGCATTGGTACGTGTTTTTTGGAAGCTTTTAAACCAGATATTTGTGATTGAACAAAATGTGTACTTCTATTATTAGTAATAGATTGCTGTACTGCTAGATTCAGCAATGATATGAGATCTGAATAACATTTTAAAGGATCAGACTGATCATAATTTAAATTATTACTAAGAAGAAAATCAAGAGTTTCACTATACTTTTCCCAGTCCACTAACCGGAAATTAAAGTGATTAGGAAATGTTAGAAAATTTAAAGAGGGGTCTTTACTATTACTAACTTTTACTTTTATAATTACAGGTAGATGGAAGCTGCCCAAAGGGTCATCAAAAACAGACCATTCACACTTCAACGCCAAAGAGGGTGATACTAACGTAAGATCTAAAGCATTCCTTTGCCATATACAAGAGCCAATAGTTGTTAATTGACCATCATTCAGAAGTACTAAGTTGTTGTCATTGATGCTTTCAATTATATCACGTCCACGTGAATTAATAGAACTGCAGCCCCATGCTGTGTGCCGGGCATTAAAATCTCCAGCAATCAGCATAGGCCCAGGAATACTATTGATTAAATGATCAAGTTTTGATTTAGAGAACAAAGGGCTACAGTTACCAGGACTGTACAAAGACACAAGAGAAATTTCTTGGTTTCCATAATGCAATCTTATAGCTATATTTTGAATTGAGTCATCAAATGTAGTATTTACCTTATGGAATTGCAAGCTATTATGGACAAGAATGGCAACACCATTATGACGATTACCTGAATCTAATCTTATTATATTATAACCTTTAATACTAAACTGGATATGGGGTTTTAACCACGTCTCACAAATCAAAGCTACATGAATTTGATTCTCTTGAAGGAAATTTAATAATAAGTATCTATGCGCGGGTAAACTCTGAGCATTCCATTGCATTATATTTAAAAAATCCATAAAGTAGAATAGACATTAAGTATTTTGGGTCTTATTTTTAATTGTATCCAAGAGAGTATCTTTTATACTCTGAGTAGAAATAACAGTCTCATTATTTTTGTTCATTGTTATTAGTTTGACCATTGACTCTACAACCATATTCAGGATTAGATCAGACTTCAATAATGAAGCTAGCATATCGACGGGATTTTGTTTTAAGGGAGGGTATGACTTCTCATCAACAACAGCAGAGTATGTTTTATTTTGAGCTTTCTCTCTATTCAATAATATTTTTTCTTTTTTTACAGGGCACTGTGACGAAATAGCCACGTGATTGCCATTGCAATGACAACATACAGCATCCTGACTTGATTTTGTACATAGTTTGAAATTATGTGACTCACCGCATATGGAGCATCGATCTGCATTCTTACAGAATTTGGCTATATGTCCATACCTCAGGCATTTAAGGCATTGCTTGACAGGGGGTATATATGGTCGTAGCTCAAAGCGCCAGCTGTTGAGATCAACACTCTCCGGCAGCACTGGGCAAGAAAATGTAATAGAAACAGTCTTTGTTGGTTCCAATTTATTTGCACCATCATCAGTCTTGGATCTTCTCATAAAACGTCGAATACTTACAATATTTTTTGTAGAAGTCAATGCAGAGTATATCTGTTCATTCGAAAGTTCTGTGGGTACATGAGTGATTACACCTGTAACTTCGCTAGCTGCTGCTGGAATCGTTGCTGACAAGTTATATGCATCCAAGAATTTCTTATTCTGTAATGCTGCGTTAGCAAGGCCAGGACGTTCAAATACTACTCCGATTTTGTATTTATTCACTCTGCGTAATTGCTTAACTCCTTTATTGTATCGCTTCAAACAGTTCGCTAGTCCCATCATGTCTCTATTTCCAATAGGCTGATCAGATTTAGTACTTTCTATAAAAACCACATATTCAAAACTGCCACCTTGTTCGGGATAGAATCGTACGTAGTTTGGAATTCTAAAATCTTTGTATTTATCGGCATTTTCTTTTTTTTCTTCCAGAGACTTCATGGAGGAGGCGTCACTGAAGATAGAATCCCCAGATCCATCACCACCCATGTCACCTTCCTCATCTACTCGTTTTTTCCTTTTTTTAGTCTTTCTACTCCTCATCTTATGGTATTTTTATATGTACTATATATACACTTATAAATAACGTCTATTTACAAAATTATTTACAATAAATCTATACAAAAATAATTAATTTCGTTTTATTATTAAAAAGACCGCCAAGTTCGGTCAAACGTTCCCGCGCTTTTTTTGAACTTTGTTTGTTTACAATTAGATTTGACACTGACGTTTTGTTTGTCGTGAACATTTATTCGTTACAGAGTAGAAAAGCAAAGGAATTTAGTTTTATACTTTCATTGTTTTGATTGTTATTTCTTTATAATTTTCAGATATCAACTTTTAGATTATGTATAACTTTTCACATGTATTTCTATTTTAACATTATGTGTGTATGTCACTCGCCTTGTTTTTCTTTTAAGGCTGTAACTGTTTTTTTTATTATTTCTTTGAGTCAACCTATGCATTGGAAGGTTTCGCTTGGTATAGATTTTTTTGTTTGTTTAATTATTTTTACTTTATTTTTTTATATATCATATATATTTATATTATATATATCTATATTCATATTTAGTTGTTATTTTACATATTTAAATTATTATTATGTCAGTGGATAACGTATATTATTCATGTTCTTCTGATGAATACGAAAGTGCTGAAAGTAATGAATCTCTGCTAGACTATAAACCTTTAGAAAATAAACTGATGGACACTTTTGGAAAACACTCCAAATACCTATCCTTGGTGCACATTAATGCACAGAGTATACCTGCTCATCACACAGACCTTCTGAAGTCTTTTAGCGATGGCGTGGTCGATTGTGTTCTTGTTACAGAGACATGGCTTAAACCTGCACTACCGTCAACCAGTTACTCTATTCCTGGTTATAAATTGTATCGCAATGATCGTACCGGCGTGGGTGGTGGTGGTGTAGGTATATATCTTCGTGCCAATATTTCTGCTACCGTCATACTATGTTCTGCTTCTCAGTACAGGAATACACTCGAATACATATTTGTGGAAATTATTGTTCACCATAAAAAGATTCTCCTTGGGGCAGTTTACAGTCCAAATGAACACGTCGACTTCTTCAAGGACTTTCATTCGGCACTTGAGAACGTGATTCCTGAGTATGAACATATAATCTTAATGGGAGATTTCAATACTTGCTTATTAAAAAATGAATCTAGGGCGGGGAAGCTACTAAGTCTTCTCACGTCCTTAAATCTTAGTATATTACCATTGTCATCTCCTACTCATTATTTCCCTAATTCTAAGCCTTCACAAATAGATCACATTATAGTTTCCAAACCCAATTTATCTATTTGTCACGGACAAATGACAGCGCCTTTCTCTCATCATGATCTGTTATATTTATCATACAGAGTGCGTCCACCTAAAGCTGCTCGTAAAACATTGCCACTGCGCGATTTTAAGCACATGGATCTAGACCGCTTGAGGGAGGATGTGAGGGGTGTAGACTGGTCTGGTGTTTTCGAATCTAATAACATTGACGAGATGGTTGATTTCTTTACTTCGCAATTGATTGAAATATATAATACTCATGCACCTATCAAGTCAGTGCGCATCAAACATTTTCCTTCTCCATGGCTAACTGATGATATCCGGAGAGCAATGGCTAAACGTGATAAGATCAAGAGTCGTTGCAAGAAGTCACCAACCCAGATCAACCTAGATCTGTATAAACAACTTCGTAACACCTGCAACAAACTATGTCGTGATGCCAAGCGTAGCTACATCCATAACAAAATAGAAAATCTAGGGCAAAATAAAGTTTGGCATTTTCTCCAGTCATTAGGTGTAGGGAGGCACGCGGAGGTTTCTTCTAGCCCCGTGGATATCAATAACTTAAACTCTCATTTCTCAACACCTCCCATCTCATTAGATTTACCTACTAAAATGGCTACTCTTGCTTCACTTAAAAGTCTTCCCACACTTGACTATCCTCCTTTTAATTTTACTGAAGTTTCGGATGATGCCGTTCGAAGGAGTCTCCTCTCCATTTCCACAAAGTCCATTGGTAGTGATGGCCTCAGCTTGGATATGTTGCTTCCTGTGCTGGATGACATTCTGGCAGTTATCACACACATTATGAACTTTTCACTCTCCCGGAATGTCTTCCCAGCAAGCTGGAAGAAGGCATATGTTATTCCACTCCCAAAAGTCTCTAATCCCGTACACCCATCCCAATATCGTCCTATATCTATTCTTCCAATATTATCCAAGGTTCTTGAATCGGTTGCTCATAAGCAGCTCTATTCATTCCTCGACTCCAACTCCCTTCTCTGTCCCTTCCAGTCTGGCTTTCGACCATCTCACGGCACAGTTGGTGCTTTGCTGAACGTTACTGAAGACGTTCGGTTAGCTATGGATAACACCAAGCTTACGATCTTAGTTCTGTTGGATTTCAGCAATGCATTTAACTGTGTTGACTTCGATATTCTCCTTGCAACCCTCCGTTCGGCAAACATTTCGAAGGCTTCAATTGATTGGTTTTCTTCATACCTGTATGGTCGTCAACAAAGTGTTAGGCTTAATGACATCTCATCTTCTTGGTCTGATTTAACAGCTGGTGTTCCTCAGGGAGGCGTTTTATCCCCTTTACTCTTTTCTATGTTTATTAACAATATTTCTTCTATTATCACTTCCTCTTTCCACCTTTATGCTGATGACCTACAGTTGTACAGGCACTTCGAAACTTCAAACGTTTCGGAGGCTATTTCTGCGATTAATGCTGATCTTGATGCAATTAACAAATGGGCAACATCTTTTGGGCTTATAATTAATCCTAACAAATCACAAGCTATGATTATGGGTAGCGGCAGGTTGAGGACTAAATTAAACATGGCACCGGTCCCTTGTGTCATATATGACAGTGTAGTAATCAAGTATTCCAACACAGTAAAAAACTTAGGTCTCATAATGGACTGTAACATGTCTTGGGCTGCACATATTAATGAAATTAGTAGGCGGATGTATCATTCTTTTCACTCTCTCAAGCGGCTCCAATACTTCCTCCCGTTCAAAACTAAGATTATGCTTGCGCAATCCTTACTGCTTCCCATTCTCGATTACGCAGATGTCTGCTATATAGACGCAACAGAAGAGTCGTTAAACAAATTGGAACGCCTGCAGAATCTAGCCATTCGATTCATCTTTGGTCTTCGTAAATATGACCATGTCTCCCAATTTCGAACGCAACTAAAGTGGCTTCCTATTCGGCTTCGGCGTAATGTGCACATCCTTTCTTTTCTTTACAAAATTCTGAAGGATCCCCAAACTCCTGTCTATCTTCGCTCCCGTTTCCAATTGCTACCACCTCCTAACCGTCCTAAACGTTCTTGTATAACAAGAATGCTTGAGCTTCCCGTTAGTAACTCCCGTTTCTTCTTTCACTCGTTTTCCTCACTTGCCGCTCTACTTTGGAATAAACTCCCAACACATATACAGAATTGTCCATCCATATTCTCGTTTAAACGTCAGCTTAAAAATTATTATCTTTCGCAAATCAACACATAAGGTATATCATTACATTTCCAAAACTCCATCGTTTTGTACTGATCTGTAGATTCATTGATATAATTCTTATTTATTATAATATATATGTATGTATGTATTATATGTATTAATCTTTTTGTATATATAAGTATGTATCATATTGATATTGTGTATGTAGTGTATTATATTTTATATATTTATTTCTTTCTTTTTAGATGTGTTGTTAATAATATATATACATTCACTTTCAATACACTTGTGTTATCTCACCATTAAACTACTTACTTCCACTCCTAAGGGCTGACTGGAAGAAATCTCATATAGAGATAAGTCCGCCTATTGTTGTTTAGTGTTTAATAACAATGTCATTTACTTTAAGTACAATAAAGTGTATAAATAATAAATAATAATAATAAATACTTTTCGGTAAATTTCGAGTAGGTACGAAATACTAAAATGATACTGAAATGAACTTTTCACAAGTCGTATTATCATTCTCATTTTTATTTTTTTACCTTTACGATAATTTAAACGTAAGATGACAGCAGCTGACATTTAGTTGATAATAACGGCGCAATCGTATGGTAGAGTACGATTCACTTCTACTGTCCCTCGGCGAAATGGTGTATTCATACATTCTGAGGTTAGAATTTAAAAGCGCCACGGCAAAGGTACTCTATATATTGCTAATATTTAACAAATTTTAACAGCAGAATTTAACAAAGTTTCATTATTTTATAGATTTTGATTTACTTTTATGTTAAACATTTTTGTTTTATAGGCAATTAAGTACTTAAGCTAAAAATAAAGACTCAATTTATTTTATATTATAGTTAATCTTCAGTACCTAGTAGGTAATTTCAGTTGCTAAGTTTGCAACACTTACCGAATGACAGCAAAACGCCGCGATTAAGCCGCGGCTCTGCCGCGCGGTTGCAGCGCGGCAGCCGCGCGACTGTCAAATGTAAGGATTTGACAGTCGCGCGGCTGCAGCGCGGCTCAGCAGCGCTGCAACCGCGCGGCTAAACCGCCAATGTGAAAGGGCACTTAGTGTCCATCTGTGCGCCTTTCTTTGATTAGTCTATGATTTGCATACAAAATATTGTCTTCAAATTGGATTAATGTAAAAAATAGTTTTGTTAACTAATATGTGTACTTACCTACGTACTATACTTCTTTCTTAGCTACGGTTCGATTTTTGCACGTTTTTCATGCACAAGAAGGCATTTTTATGTTTACAAAGTAGTAATCAGAACGAGTGCTGTATGTCCGAGCGTTCACTGGTCTTGATTGAATAGGGAATTTTTTTTTATGTTATTCTCGTTGATATTATTCGACATAAACGCAAAGCATACAATTCATACTCATAACGGCTCGGTTTTTATACAACGCCATCTATGGAGAATTTTTGAACTATTTCTTTTACTCTTCAATTAGAGCTGTCTTAATATGGTTTAATATAAAAAAACGTCAAATAATAATTCTATTTTTATCGTAACCTACTTTTCTTACTGACTGTACTTTGAATTTATTTCGTGGAGCTCCTAGGAATGCTTGTATGTAAAATTATATTTTTTTTGGCCGTGGAGCTCTTCGGAAACAAAGAACAATAGATCGTGGAGCTCCTGGGAATAAGCCGATTGATGGCAGAAATGGATTTTAAGGTCTCTTTGGTGGTGCGGGTGGAGGGCGGCAGGGGCACGCTACATATCGCGCGCCCGATTGGTAGATCAGCTGACGTTAGCCCTAGTAGAAAATGTAATGCGGTTAGTAGGTACTAACCGCATTACATTTTCGTTACGAAAATTATGGATTCGGTCTCCACGCTCAAGGCCCGTGATAGAAGCTATGCAATAGCTTAATAAACATATAGGACAGTACACACAGCGCCATCTAGTCCCAAACTAAGCAGAGCTTGTACCCATGGGTACTAGACAACTGATAAACTACGTAATATTATACATTAAAAAACACCCCGACACAAGGCAAACACAAATGCTCATCAAAACATCGTAAAACCATCGAGCTTGGACTCGTTGGATTGGTATTGACGAGTAGGTTTTGAGATTCCTTGGTCGCCAGGGTCTGATGACGGAGCAGTAAAAGCTCGGTTTAAAAAATATTTTTGTATTTGTAGTTGTCTTGCTAAACTTACTAAGTACCCTTCAGGTGTATTGTCGAGTATTGAACCGTATTTTACGGCTCGTTTTAAGTAAAAAACGGTTCTTTATTGTTTTATACGGTATTATACGTTTTTTTTGCATCCCTAACTGGGAGTGAGAGAAAAACATAGAATGTGCCAGCTGCATAATCATCCCGAGCATGCTGTAAAAATCAGCTAAGGGATTAGAGGGGCTCAATAAGGCGATGGGCTGACAACCCTCAAAGTCAGACGTTGGTGGCGGAACGACCTGTGTTGTGATCGTTCTTGCTCTGCCTACCCCATTAGGGTTAAAAACGTGATTTTATGTATGTATTTAGGTAGGTATGTAGAAAGGTCTTGTAATGAATTAATGACTGATGAAGAAGTCGGAAGACAGGAACTGGCATTCTAGTTTTACTAGTTTTTCGGACTAATCATTTATTAGTATTGTGATTTCAGTTAAATGTTATGGTCATTTACTCCATTTTTAAACATTAGTTGTTACTATTTATATATAACGTTGTTAAATATAACGTTTGAATCATTACATAATTAAACAAATTGTTTCGGTCATTTGATACTAACGTTTGAATCATTAAAAACTGCTTTCACACTACGATTTCTTTAAATGTCGTGGTCAGTTAGTTCTATTGTTACTGCTTTTTACATTTTCCGATACGATTCCAACCATTAAAACTAACTGTTACTACAGTAATGTTTGCGACTCATTTTTTAGTATTGTGATTTCAGTAAAATGTAATGGTCATGCAGTTAATGTGACTGTTTTATGTTTTACTGCCTTTTTAAACATTAGTTATTACTATTTATAACTAGTAAGTCTTACTATGACCTGCTATTATTTTTAATGTTGCTCAGTTTATTGTTTGTAGTAAATTAAACAAATTGTTTCGTTCATTTGATACTAACGTTCGAATCATTAAAATTTACTGCTTTCCCACTACGAGTTTTTGAAATGTCGTGGTCAGTTAGTTCTATTGTGCTACCATTTAAATATCATGTTTCAATCATGTACTTTTACTGTTCCATGCAGTAGTTTTCACTATGGTAAAATTTGTTATGTAAAACAGTTCATTTAACTGATTTGTTAATTTTCCGATACGATTCCAACCATTAAAACTAACTGTTACTACAGTAATGGTTGCGACAAAATTTTTAGGTATTGTGATTTCAGTAAAATGTAATGGTCATGCAGTTAATGTGACTGTTTTATGTTTTACTGCCTTTTTAAACATTAGTTATTACTATTTATAACTAGTAAGTCTTACTATGACCTGCTATTATTTTTAATGTTGCTCAGTTTATTGTTTGTAGTAAATTAAACAAATTGTTTCGTTCATTTGATACTAACGTTCGAATCATTAAAATTTACTGCTTTCCCACTACGAGTTTTTGAAATGTCGTGGTCAGTTAGTTCTATTGTGCTACCATTTAAATATCATGTTTCAATCATGTACTTTTACTGTTCCATGCAGTAGTTTTCACTATGGTAAAATTTGTTATGTAAAACAGTTCATTTAACTGATTTGTTAATTTTCCGATACGATTCCAACCATTAAAACTAACTGTTACTACAGTAATGGTTGCGACAAAATTTTTAGGTATTGTGATTTCAGTAAAATGTAATGGTCATGCAGTTAATGTGACTGTTTTATGTTTTACTGCCTTTTTAAACATTAGTTATTACTATTTATAACTAGTAAGTCTTACTATGACCTGCTATTATTTTTAATGTTGCTCAGTTTATTGTTTGTAGTAAATTAAACAAATTGTTTCGTTCATTTGATACTAACGTTCGAATCATTAAAATTTACTGCTTTCCCACTACGAGTTTTTGAAATGTCGTGGTCAGTTAGTTCTATTGTGCTACCATTTAAATATCATGTTTCAATCATGTACTTTTACTGTTCCATGCAGTAGTTTTCACTATGGTAAAATTTGTTATGCAAAACAGTTCATTTTACTGTTTTGTTCATTTTCCGATACGATTCCAACCATTAAAACTAACTGTTACTACAGTAATGGTTGCGACTGATTTTTTAGTATTGTGATTTCAGTAAAATGTAATGATCAAGCAGTTATAGTTACTGTTTTGTGTTTTACTGTTTTTTAAACATTAATTGTTACTTTTCATGGGTAGTTAGACTTGATGAAATCCGCTTTGTTTTTAATGTATTGCAGTTTAATTACAAACATTAAACAATTATTTTTTTCAGTGTACTCTTCACTTTCACTTTTTTCTCTCTTCTGATTTGGTCCCGTCTCTACTGTGCTGTGTCGTACTCAAATTGAACTGTCCACCGACTCTTGGATGCCTCCTTATATACCCCAATGTTTTCAGACAAATGCCCAAAATAATTTAGACAACTATTTGTTTCTAGATTATTCTTTTAACAACATTTATTTAGATATTAAGAACATTTATTCATTTGTTTTATCAAAAGCCAAAATCAATTTAGTCCATTATTTTGTTCTCGATTCTTTCATTCACGACATTTATTAAATCATTTTATTAACATTACTTTCAAGGAAATTTTTCTCTCTTTAACTCTTTGTTTCTAGGATGTTTAACAAGAATATATTTTAATAGGATCTTTAGCAAGGAAAAATGATTTTTTAATGGGGGGGTTTCAACCACGGACTTCCACCACTATGGGGCCACCACACCGCCGGCCGCACTGCGGTGCTTTTCTCTTCTTTGGTACCTGAAACATTTATATTCAGAATATTAAAATTCCCATACCTGTCAGAAATACAATAACTTCATAATTATGTAAGATCTATTTCTAAGATCTACCGATAGTAGTGTAATGGTCACAAATTTTACCGATTGATAGTATGCTGGATACCCCTTAAAAATGGTCGGGACTGCATCACTTTTAAGTTTTTTTATTAACCCGTCAACAAAACAACATTTTTCGAAATATTTGGAGCAAAGCCTGTTATACTTTGTAGGCTCCCAGTTATCACGTCTAATAGCCGTTATCCATTGACGCCTAATTTCCGGGTATTTTGGAAACCTAAAAAATGAAAGAAAGTATGATTAACGATATCGATAAAACTGTATTGTATAATAGACAACCCTAAAGTTATGTCCAAAACAAAGCCTTTTAATTACATTGATTTTAAGATTAAAATATGGTTATTATCAATATTAGGTGCGATTTAAAGGACTTAGATTTAGTGAAATTAAATGTTTTACTGTTTTTCTTATAGTAAATCTCATCGTAAAGCATAAAATATTGTTGTCAAAAACTTACGTATGAAATGATAAATCCGGGTCTTTCACTCCACCTTTTGTCGTTCTTGACGCACAATATACAGCACAACAAGACATAATAACAATTTTTAAATTCACTTTTTGTTAAGACTAATAGATTTCTTTAAAAAATTATAAAATCCCGAACACTAACGCAATGTTTTGACCGAGTAGTCGGACACAACATGACACGCTTCACACAGACGCTGCGGCGTTGCCAAACTTACTTATTCTATCTCTTTTACTTGTGTTAATTTTCATAATATAGAGAAGGATACAAGATATTTTGCTCTATACACGCATAGACGAACGGCAACGTCTTATGGCTCCGTCCATAGATGCTTGGTCCTAGCTTTGGCCACTTGCGAATTGGCACTTAAAAACCATATAACTAAGCCTATATGGAACATCCCCCCGTTTTAACAAGCAAATCTTATAGGTGTCCTGACTTCACGACCTGACCTGGTGGTCACCCTACTATTACAAACATGAGGATGCACCTGATCATCATTTACAACTGTTTCAACGACATTATCAGAGCTGTTTTGACAAGAATTCCTATTACTATTGCCAGTTAAGCACATTGAATTAGGT
The DNA here is from genome assembly GCA_963935595.1 of Schoenobius gigantellus. Taxonomy (NCBI): domain Eukaryota; kingdom Metazoa; phylum Arthropoda; class Insecta; order Lepidoptera; family Crambidae; genus Schoenobius; species Schoenobius gigantellus. The sequence goes on from OZ012543.1 coordinate 36,234,254, forward strand.
TTAAAAATTAACTTGTTTTTACTGGGATTAATAAATTTTGAATTTCTTATCAATAATCTACCTTGCTCATTTTTTACAATATATGCTCTAGGATTACTCTGACATTTCTCAACAATTTCTCCTTGTTCCCATATTTTATTTCTATAATTTTGTACTCTTACATTCTCCCCCTTTTTAAATTCTCTTTTTAATTTGCTGTTTTTATCATAACTTTCCTTTAACTTCTTTTATTGTTAATGATTTCCAACGCGTCTGTAGGTATTTTAGGTTTTAACATTTCAGTATTACAAGGTAACAATGTTCTTAAATTTCTACTCATTAGCAGCTCTGCAGGGCTGTATTTTAAATTACTAATAGGTGTAGTTCTATAGGTTAATAAGGCCATATTAAAATCAGTCTTTGTTTCTAAGCATCTCTTTAACATATTTTTTACAATTCCAACCCCTTTTTCTGCTAACCCATTGGATTGTGGATAATGTGGGCTAGAAAATATTAACTGAATGTCATATTTTGATGCAAATAATTTGAAGTTAAAACTATTAAATGGCATATTGTCACATACAATATATTTTGGAATACCATGTACTGAAAATATGTCATTCAAAGTATTAATCACAGTTATGGCTGTTTTATCTTTTATTTCTTTTGCTTCTATCCAATTTGAATAGTAATCTATAACAATTAAATAGTCTTTCCCATTGAAGTAGCATAAATCCATGCCTACCTTATAAAATGGTATGTCTGGTATTTCATGATTTAGTAACGGTTCTTTACAATTAGTACTCCTAAATTTTTCACATACTATACATGACAGAACATAATTTTCTATGTCCCTTGACATTCCAACCCAATACAAAGATTGTCTTATTCGTTTTTTACACTTGATTATACCTGTATGAACAATTGTCATCATTTCTTTTCTTAAACTGGCTGGAACTACTAGTCTGTTTTTGTAATAAATGATACCGTCCTTGACAGATATGCAGTCTTTTAATTTATACATTATTTTAAGCTCCTTTACATTAATTTGCCTATCACATTTTAACCATTCAGATATACACCAACTTAAAATTTGAGATAAATTAGGATCACTTTTTGTTGCAATTTTTAACTGCGCTAATCTTTTATCTGAGATTGACAACTCTGTTTCACAACCATAAACTTTTTCTGTATTAATACTATGAACTAACTCTTTTAGGGTATTGTCTATTTCAGCACTATTTTTAACATAATTTCTGGACAAATAGTCCGCAATAAACATCTTACTACCTGGCACATATTTTACCTCAAAATCATATTTTAATAGTTTTAATACCATTCTTTGTAATCTACAACTTATTTTATTTATATCTTTATTTATAATAGTTACAAGAGGTTTATGATCTGTTTGAACTACAATTTTCCTGCCATATATAAATTGGTGATATTTCTCTAATGATGCACATATAGCAAATAGCTCTTTTTCTATCGGTGCCCACCTTTTTTGACAATCAGTGTAACTTCTTGAATAAAATGAGATTGGTTTACCTTTTTGTAACAAACATGCACCTAACGCATCCTTTGAACTATCTGTTTGTAATGTTACTGAACCTTCTTTTCAGTGTTGCCAGATTTTTTCCACCTTTCCCCCCCAAATACATTTAAAAAACCCCTAGTTTCTCCAGTTTGGTTGATAAAAAACCTCTGACTATTTTGGCCATGTCATATACATAAGCTTTCTAATATTGACAATAAAAAACTTAGAAGTTTTCTTCAAATTACCTATTTTAATTTATTTCACATACATAGCCGTGTGTCTGTCGATTCGGATTTTTCGTTATAAATGTCTGTGTGAGGCTGTGGAAAACAGTCTTTTAGCCGGAATTATGATAAACAAGACAGTTCAATGGTAACATAATGTGTTGCCAGCTAATACTCGTAAGTTTTAGTGTCCCATTCATTCTATTTGGTGAATAAATTGTCGGTCTTGTCTGATATAAAAAGGAATTTGCCATTTGGTTAGAATAGTAGAAAACTTTCAGAAAATCCCCTAGATAAATTTCGTGATATCAAAACCTCCAAAAAACCTCAAAGACCTGCAAAAACCCCTAGGATTTAGGGAAATCCTCTGAATTTGGCAACACTGCTTCTTTTGTAAGAATGCCTAAAGTTGGAGTATGGCTAAGTAAATTTTTTAATTCAGTAAAAGACTTTTCTTGTTCAGGACCCCACAGCCACTCATTATCTTTTTTTAACAACCAGCGTATTGGTTCGGTTATTTTAGAATAATTAGGTATAAATTTACTAAAATAATTTGTCATTCCAAGAAATTTCTGCAATTCTTTTATACAGGGTGTCCCAAAAAATAGTGTCAAGCGTAAGTCCAGAGTTAGAGCACCTCTTGGAGTACCCGAATCACCCCCATGTATGTTCCGCGATTATTCGTAGTTTTCGAGTAATAATTTTTTTCTGACTTTTTGAAAATTTTGATCCAAAGAACTTAAAAATTTTAAATAAAAAAAAGTAGAACATATTTTAATGTTTTTCTTTTTGCCACTGAATCATCTTTAGTGCTTCTTTTATGTCTAAAATAATCAGCTTCGTAACTTTAGTGGAAATTTAGAAAACAGTAGTGTAAAGTCAAAATTTTAATGTTAGTGAATAATTACTTAAAAATTCATCTTTAAATTAAAAATCTAAACAGGCGAATTCATGGTTTCTAAGTATGTGTAAAAACTTCTCTAGACTCTCTGCTTTCATAATCATTTAAAAAAAGAAGTACTTAATAGGGCTACTTTGGCTTAAATCGGCCATCAAAGACAGCGAGGTGAAAATTTCATAAAATTTACCAAATTCCTATCAGATGATAAAAAAAAATATCTGGTCTTTTTATAATTTCTAAGGTTCAGATTAATTACAGTTTAGCAAAAATTTACTACATGAAACCCATATTTAAATATTTTTTCGCGGATCACATCGGTTGTAGTGTTGGATGTAACGCAGTACTTACCTGCTAAAAAATTGCCCGAGTGAGAGGATATGAAAGAGACCGCATTATTGCTATCTCTCTCACTCTCATTGGCGAAATGGATAACTGTAACTGAGGAATGCTATTCTTTGTAACAAGGGGATGAGGCGGGGGGTGTAGTCCGAGCGCCTATTGTGTTCTGGCGCCAGTCGTTTGCCTGCTTTTGTTTGCGCCTTACGTACGATACGCTCATTTGTGATTATTTGACGAACTTTGCTTTCTTTACGGACCTTGAGTGCGATTACGATTTGGTTTTGTGTGAATACGGGAGTTTGACAAATTTGGCATTCTTAACGGACTTTTCAAGCTCTTCATTTTGTGATGTCTTTTTCATCGCAAGAATATGCTCTTATGCATTACTTTTATGGATATGCAAGAGGAAATGCTTCTGAAGCAGCCAGGTTGTTCCGGCAGCAAGTACAAAATGGAGGTGGACCTCAGCCTGAAACTTGGCCTGATCATCGCATGATTTTAAGAGTACATAACTCTTACATGGAAGGACGCCTACCAGGTAGAAGATCGGGGCGCCCATCTGAAATGAGTGACCCAGATACTGTCCAATCAGTGGTCGAAGAAGTGGTGAGAGATCCATCAGTTAGTGTAAGAACAATAGAACGTCGAATCGGAATTCCGAAATCACAAGCACATCGAATACTTCATCAAGAGCGTTTTCACCCATATCACATTTAGAAAGTTCAGCAGCTCAAGCCCGTAGACTACGCGAGAAGGGTGGCATTTTGTCAGGAAATGTTACGGAGACAAGCTGAAAACGAAAATTTCTTTAAAAATATTCTATGGACTGATGAATCACATTTTAAGCGATGTGGGGTGTTTAATGCGCATAACTACCATTCGTGGAGTATTGAAAATCCACACCTCACAAGGGAATCTAATTTCCAAGAACAATTTAGTATCAATTTGTGGTCAGGCATCCTAAACGGACAGCTGATTGGTCCGTTCGAACTACCGGACCGACTGAACAGCGAGGCCTACTTGCAATTTCTACGACGTGATCTCGGCGTCTTATTAGAAGATGTACCCCTATTAACGCGGAGAAATATGATTTTTCAAAACGACGGCGCTCCATGCCATTTTGTTAGAAATGTTAGACAACATTTGTCTGAAACATTTCCAGGCAGATGGATCGGCCGTGGAGGGCCCATTGCGTGGCCGCCACGGTCCCCCGACTTGAACCCCATAGATTTTTTCGTCTGGGGATACTACAAGGAATTAGTATACGCCAAGGACATTACAAACGTCACAGTGTTAAGAACAAAATTAAGACAAGCGGAAGAAACAATAAAAAACAACAGAATTGCATTTATAAATTTAAAAGAAAACTTTTAGACGATGTAGAATATGTATTGAGCACGAAGGTCGTCATTTTGAAAACTTTCTTAAAGCGATCGAATAATAAATACATTGAAAATAATGTTTTGTTTCGTTTATTAAGTTATAATAAACCTTCAAAGGTTATTAAAGATGGCAGCAGGAACAGTTATTTTTGACCTTCAAATAATAAATTTTTAGCTTTTCTACAATCATTTTTGGTTTATTAATAAATAATTGGAATTTAAAAAAAATTTATTCAGAAATTATAAAAAGACCAGATATTTTTTTTTATCATCTGATAGGAATTTGGTAAATTTTATGAAATTTTCACCTCGCTGTCTTTGATGGCCGATTTAAGCCAAAGTAGCCCTATTAAGTACTTTTTTTTTAATTATTATGAAAGCAGAGAGTCTAGAGAAGTTTTTACACATACTTAGAAACCATGAATTCGCCTGTTTAGATGTTTAATTTAAAGATGAATTTTTAAGTAATTATTCACTAACATTCAAATTTTGACTTTACACTACTGTTTTCTAAATTTTCACTAAAGTTACGAAGCTGATTATTTTAGACATAAAAGAAGCACTAAAGATAATTCAGTGGCATAAAGAAAAACATTAAAATATGTTCAACTTTTTTTTATTAAAAATTTTTAAGTTCTTTAGATCGAAATTTTCAAAAAGTCAGAAAAAAAATTATTACTCTAAAACTACGAATAATCGCGGAACATACATGGGGGTGATTCGGGTACTCCAAGAGGTGCTCTAACTCTGGACTTTCGCTTGACACTATTTTTTGGGACACCCTGTATTTTTTGGTGGACTAAGCTCTATGATTGATCTCACATGTTCAGGGTCTACTTGTATGCCTTCTTCGGACAGTATTAATCCTACATATTTTACAAATGGTAATTTATATTGAACTTTATTTTGATTAAACTTGACATTATAATTTTTGGCTCTTTCTATTATTTGTTTAATATTCTGTCGTGATCAACCACATCAACCCCTCCCACGAGCAGATCATCGTAATACACGTAAACACCTTCAATGTCATCAAAGATCTGCGAAATAATTTTTTGCATTACTTCAGGCGCTGAAGCAATACCAAAGGGCATTCTAAGGAATCTGTACCTACCAAAAGGAGTACCAAATGTGCATAATTTATCTTTGTCTTTAAGCTCAATTTGAAAAAATCCATCTTTTAAATCTAAAACAGTGAAAACTTTTTTACCTGCTAAACTGTTATAAATTTCTTCCGGAGAAGGTATTTGATACTTTTCTCTTACAATGTTCCTATTTAGCTCTTTTGGATCTAAACATAATCTTAAAGTTTTATCGGGTTTCTCTACTATCACTAAGTTATTGCACCAGAGTGTAGGTCCCTCCACCTTTTCAATGATATTCCTTTTCTCATAATAATGTAGAGTTTCTCGTAACCTATCCTTTATTGCAATTGGAACTCTGCGTATTGGTTTTGCAATGGGTTGTGAATTTTCCTGTGTTCGTATCTTGTAGGTGCCTATTAGCCCTAATCCTGTAAAAATATCCTTATTACTAGAAATGAACTGTTCTTTTTCTACAGACAAAACATTAATATTACTTATACTATCAATTTTCTTAATTAGATTTAATCTTACACAATCATTTAATCCTAAAACAGGTGGTGCTTGCACGTCTATTACTATAAATTTTAATTTATACAATTTTCCTCTGACTTTACAATTTAATTTTAATTTATTATTCATTTTATTTGGCTGCTGTCTTCTATTATTATTTGCCAAGCATTGTCTTGCAAAGTGATTTAATTTCTTGCAATTAGCGCAAATCTTACCATAGGCAGGGCATTTATTCACAGGATGTGTATTACCACACCTTGAGCAATTATTAATCATTTTAACACGATTCATGCTTTTTACTGCATCTATTTTCTGCTCTTCATAATTTTCTAATTTCGAAATTTGTCTTTTGCTTTCTTCAGCCGCTCTACACATTTTGATTGCATCACTTAAATTTATATTTTCTACACGGAGCATGCTTTCTTTTATATTTTTATCTTTTATACCCACTATTATCATCATTGTAGTCATTCTGTCTTCTAATTCTCCAAATTCACATTTTTTTCCTGCACTTTTAATTCGTGAAATAAAATGCTCTACTGGTTCATCCTCATTCTGTTTTATGTTTAAAAATTTGTATGTATTAATCAATGTGCTTTTCCTCGGTTCTGAGTACTGTGCAAACTCACAAAGTAGGTCTTCCAAAGTTGTAACCTTCTTATTGAAAGTGTTGTAAACCTCAAGGGCTTCCTCCCCAGCTGCATTTAAGAACAGCGCGATCTTTCTCTCATCGTCTGCTTCTTGAAGTCCCGCAGCTGTGAGGTATATGAGAAACGATTGCTTGAAATTTTGGTAATTTGAAGATTTACCTGCTAATATCAAGCCACGCGGTGGTTTGATGCCCTCCATTATGCCCAACTATAATTTTATATAATTATCACTGCTCGTTACACCTGACACCATGTTTAATATTGTGTATTTTATTTAAATAAATTAGTCATTAAAACTGATACTTTTTATTATTAGATCTTCAATTCAAGATAGACAAAGAACATGGCACAAATTAAATTATCCACTGGAACGCTCGCCACGCGAAGCGTGGTGGGTTTCAAAAGCAAAAAGTAGTATATCTCAAATATCAAAGGTTGACCATTGCGGAATGACTCAACCCGGCGCGTACGGAGTGTTCAAAAAATTGCGGAGAGTGACATATACTGTCTACAAGAGAACAAAAAATACGTATGGAAAGGTAATTTAATATAGAAGGAACTTATAACAGTTAATTAGATAAGGATTAATAATTAAATGAATGAAGCGCGAAAATGTTCGGAAGGTCGCGGAAGACCCGATTTTTTTTAAAAAATTTTTGCACAAAAACTATTTTATAAAACTTTAAATAACCATATATATTATTATAGCCCTATTCTTTAAGATTATTTTGATATATAATAGTTTTGGGTAATATTTTTAATGAAAAAAGAAAAAAATAATAAAATCGATTAATTACGTAATTATATACGCGAGATGCGCACGCGCGACCTCAAATTTAAAAAAAATGCAAAAAATAAATTATTGTGTCTAAAATTAAATAAAAAATACGTATGGAAAGCTAATTTAATAAGGAATGAACTTATAATAGTTAATTAGATAAGGATTCATAATTGAATGAATAATGACGAGAATAGTAACTAAAGTGCTTAAAATTTCAAAAATACTCACTTTTTGAAAAAAACGTTTAGTGTGGCAATATAACACTATAAACTATCATAAACCATACATAATAATGTAGCCCAATTCTTCTAGTTTATTTTGATATAGAACACTCTACGAAAATACTAATACAGACTAAGTAAGTACGCAATAAATCTCATCGGTCATGGAGTAAGAAACGTATGGATACGGCCAAGTAAGTTAAACCGCAGACTATGACAAATTTATTTCAATCTAAGACTAAAAATAAATTGGACATGACCTGTCAACTTATGAAAGAGACTATTGACAAAGGAATAAAGCCATAGAGAAAATATTTTATTTTTCGCGATTTTTTTATCACACCGCGCGGTTTTACGCAAAGGGAACTGGGTACCATAGTACCCAGGTCGATCGAGAAGATCGAGATTTTGGGGACTATAGTCCCCACGGACGTTCCAGTGGGTATTAATGAATATATCTGAAATCACAGAACACATATTTTTATGTTGGAACGATCAACCACAGACTACTTGTTGTTGTACCACTGCTTTGGCCACTTGCGAATTGGCACTTAAAAACAATATTGTAACGTATATAACGTTTCATTATAAACTTTTACAAATTAATATACTTTCGGTAAACATAATAACAAGCGATGCGTGCGCGCGGTGCTACGGGACCGGTCGGGAGTTCCTCGTCGCCTCCGCGCGCTAATCCATTTCGCCGACACATCGGGCCCTCGCGAAGTCGCGACACGCACGCTAATTGATTTGTTGGGAGAGACACGCTCACTCTTCTTAGTGACATCAGCCGTTGTCTCCGCGAACGCGAACAAATTATTAAGAATTTAAGTACCTATTACAAGTTTGGGGATTGGAGTCGCTCACGTCCGTAGGTTTTACCCTCGAGACCCTACACGTGATCCCCGGGTGGTGCTAATCGAGTGACCAACTTCTGGTGGTAGGGCTTGAAAAACCCGACTGGCTAGCGACCACCGTGCGCATGATGTAAAATCCGTCAAGTGGCCATTTTTGTCCGCGTTTCGGGATCAGTCTGCGCACAGCCAGAGCTTGAGGGGTCGTTGCTGCGATTCGTATGGTTTGTGCGGGCTTCCGTCGACCCAGTGCCAGGTTGACTGCGTTGACCCTCCGCCCAGGAAGACCCGAAGAAACGGCTGTTCCGCTGGCCGCCCGTGGTATAGTACAGGGGCCCAAGCGGACCTAACCAGTCCGTGAGGCTGCCCCACCATGCCACGCATAATCTCGGGGTGGTCCGTCGTGCCGGTTGGTGACCGGACGGTGGGTCCCGGCGGCCACTTCCGGGGGGGTTCGGGGGCCCTTCCGTGCGGAGGGTCAGCGCAAATCAGCTGTCGGCTGTTCCCTGGCGAAACAGGCCTACACACATTAACTATGCGAAGCGCAGCAAGGACACCTCAGTTTCACGCCTCTCACTCCAATAATTATGGCAGCGCAAAATATTAAGACTGGTCGTACAGCGGTGCATTATCCCACCAAAACACCATTATTCGAGGTGGGGCTCGCTAACATCCGCGGGCTCCACTCTAACCTCTTAGCTGTCCACCACCATCTCGAGACAGCCCGTCCAGCAATGCTGTTTTTGACGGAGACGCAAATTATCTGCCCGGCCGATACAAGCTACCTTAATTACCCCGGCTACGCTCTTGAGGAGTCCTTCAAGGCGAAGGCTGGTGTTTGCTTGTTCGTCCGGGCGGACGTTTGCTGTCGTCGCCTGCGCTGTTTGGAGGAACCTTCCTTTTCCTTCCTTGCGGTACACGTCGATTTTGGCACTCATTGCCGTGTCTACGTCTGCGTCTACCGTTCCCATCGTGGTGACTTGGAGACAACTCGACTTTTTGAACATCTAAGTCGGGTGGCAGATGACGCGCAGGAGCGATTTCCTTCCGCCGAGCTGGTGTTTTTAGGGGACTTCAATGCTCACCACGAGTTGTGGTTAAGTTCCTCTAAAACTGACCATGCGGGTAGGACTGCCCACGCATTCGCTCTCACGCACGACCTGACACAATTGGTCACCCAGAACACCAGGGTACCAGATATTATCGGTCAAGCGCCCTCTTTATTGGACCTTCTGTTGACAAATCGCCCTGACGGATATCAGGTGGTGGTTCGAGCTCCACTAGGATCTTCGGATCACTGTCTGGTATCCGTCTCAGTGCTTCAGGCGTCACGACCGTCGCCTGTGGTTGCAGCACGCCGTCTGTGGCACTATGCGTCAGCAGATTGGGACGGTATGCGGGATTATTACGCATCTGTTCCTTGGTGGCAGCGCTGTTTCAATAGGATGGATCCGGACTCCTGCGCTACCTCTGTTGCTGACGAGATCATACTAGGAATGGAATATTATATTCCGCATTCCAATCTCGTCAGTAGAGGCAGACGTAACCTCTGGTTCAATCGCGAGTGCGCCTCTGCTGTTGAAAACAAACAGCTGGCTTACCGCGCTTGGATCAGAGGCCGAGCATCTAAGGATCCCAATACAAGCCTACTGAAAACAGCCTACAATAATGCCACCAAGTTATGTAAGAGGGCTTACATTAGAGCGGATGCTCAGCGCATTGCACAAGTGGGCCAGGAACTGCTATCGCACCCTACGGGTAGCCGTTCTTTTTGGCGCCTGGCCAAAGCTGTGCAATCAAACTTCTGCCAACCCTCGCTGCCACCGCTGAGACTTGCCGATGGCTCACTTGCTCATCAGCCGCAGGAGAAAGCCGACCTCCTGGCAAAACTCTTTGCGGCTCATTCCCGTGTCGATGACTGTGGTACACAACCTCCGAAACTGTCCCATTGTGGCAGCACCATGCCCGATATCCGTATCAGACAGCGTGATGTGCGGGCGGAGCTCCAGTCGATCGATACTCGAAAAGCAAGTGGACCAGATGGCATTCCTGCGATTGTCCTTAAGAAGTGTGCAGCGGAGTTGACTCCGGTCCTTACGCGTCTATACCGTCTGTCGTTCTCTGCTGGTTGTGTGCCGAAATCTTGGAAAGAGGCCAATGTCCAGCCGGTTCCCAAAAAGGGAGATCGTTCTGATCCGGCTAACTATCGCCCTATAGCCGTCACTTCCATTTTGTGTAAAATCATGGAGAGGATCCTTAATACACAGCTGATCCGTTACCTGGAAGGTCACTCGTTACTTAATGACCGACAGTATGGGTTTCGTCCTAAACGGTCAACAGGTGACCTTCTAGCGTTCCTTTTGCACAAATGGGGTGAATCTATCGATAAGCGCGGCGAATCGGTGGCTATTAGTCTCGACATCGCCAAAGCTTTTGATAGAGTCTGGCACAAGGCTCTTCTTTCCAAGCTTCCGGCATACGGATTACCCGCGCAGTTCTGTACGTGGATTGCCAGCTTCCTCCACGAGCGTAGAATTCGCGTTGTCGTTGACGGCTGCGCTTCGCGGTTCGTGGCAGTGAACGCTGGTGTTCCGCAAGGCTCCGTTCTATCCCCCACATTGTTTCTTCTGCATATCAATGATATGCTTTCCTTGGGAGCTATACATTGCTATGCAGACGACAGTACAGTGCATGGGGGATATCACGGGGCCTCGGGGGCTGCTCGTGGTGATATTGGTAGGGAAAGGCAGAATCTTATCATTGAGCTCAACAGGACGCTGGACCTCGTCTCCGAATGGGGCTCCAACAATCTTGTTGAGTTCAATGCTAAGAAAACACACCGAAAAGGTCACCTTTCCTCCCCCTTCCTTCTCTTCAGGGCACAACCCTTCACACACAGAGCAACATCACCTTGCTCGGAATGAACATTCGCTGCGATCTGAACCCCAGAGACTACATTGAATCCGTCATAACTACTGCCTCACGGAAACTCGGTGTCCTGAACAAGGTGCGTAGGTATTTTGCGCCGGACCAACTATGCTTGTTGTATAAAACTCAGGTTAGGTCTTGCGTGGAATATTGCTCGCACCTTTGGGACGGCTCCGCTCAGTACCTCCTCGATGCTCTGGACAGATTGCAGCGTCGCGCTATTCGCATAATTGGCGATGTAGAGGCAACTAACACCCTCGAGCCTCTACAACTTCGTCGTGACATCGCCTCTCTTAGCGCCTTTTACCGAATGTTCCATGGGGAATGCTCTGAGGAGCTCTTTAACCTTATCCCTCCCTCTCCATTCCTTAACAGAAACACGCGTAAGGGCCTTCGGAGTCATCCGTACACTGTGTCTTCCTTTTCACACCGTACCAAGAAATTCCAAGATTCCTTCTTCTGTCGTTCATCCCACACTTGGAATTCTCTACCTGCGCACGTGTTTCCTCCATCCTACAACATGGGTTCCTTCAAAAGAGGCGTGAAAAAGCATCTTTTGGGCCGGCAAGGGGCGGGCAGGTAGGAGAGTGGATGTCGTCCCTACTCTATCTGTCAACTCATTTGGGCCTCTTTCACCGCTTAACATCAGGCGGGAGGAGGTCATTTGCCGGGCCATCCATAAAAAAAAAAAAAAAAAAAAAAAGTTTTCTTCTACATTACGACTGTTGTAGTGCACATTCTTTGTTAATTGTTTAACCCACGTATTGGTAAGTGTTGAACAAGTAATATTGTTAGTTGGGGTGCGATGTCAGACACCTCCACGTGGTGCACCCTGGGCAACCCGGCAGATTCTCTGCCGCGGGCTAATTGTCTGACGAGAGGACCCCCATGGAGGGGGGGGCGTGGGATGGCCGGGCTTAGCCCGGCGGGCCACTTCGAGTGGCCACCCGCTTCATGCGGAGAAGGGCGAAGTCCCCTCTTCTTATGTTAAGAAGAGGTGTGGCTCTCGCTGGAAGCCGATTCCGGCGGCTACCTCTGGTGGTAGGGAGGATGAGGGCGAGCTTCGGCTCACCCGCGCGGCGGTGGATCCAGTGGGATCTACCGTCGGGCAACCCGTTACCCGCACTGAGCGGGCCGGGGGCCTGGCGCACTGAGCGTCGGGCCGCGTGGAAGACAACCACAATAAAAAACCAATTTCGGGGTGTAGAGCGGTGCAATTCTGTGCCGCTCCACAAAGTAGCAGAGCCAGATGGGGAGTCCGGCAACGGACGTGTCACAGGCAGGGGGTCAGCGGGAATAAGGCCTGGCTGTTGTCCCCTTCCCCCTGTCTTGTGACGGACGGAGAGCTGCTGGGGGGGTTTTTAGTGGGTAGGCCCGGGCTGTGTACGGTCTGGGGAGTCCCACATATCCTCGTGGTTTGGCTCGACCACGAGGAATGCGTCAATGCATTTTCCCCCCTCCCACAAAAAAAAAAAAAAAGTAATATTGTTAGTTATTAGAAGGTACTCATTATTTCATTTTGCAAACTGTTAATTTAATTCAAAATTAATTACCCTGAATTATATTTGGTCGTAATATTAAATTCATGTAGATTTCATATTTTGCTACACCGCTTTAATTCTTTTCTCATAGATTTTAGTAACATAATCAATAAATTTATATTTGTAACTCCGTTCTGCTGTCAATCACACAGCACTGCATAATTGTCATGTAGTACCTCCTTTATGCTCAAGTAGATGATGATGGACCTCTGAACTTCCATATGGATGGAATCTATTTGGATTTTTATGTGGCATTCCAGGGTCCAAAGTTCGTGCTTGCGATTGCGTGACGCTGCCTTCTTGGCTCCAGTGAATAATATCGCATATGCCCATACCTACACAAAGCCGAGTCCCGAGTTCTACTTCTTCGGCAGCCAAGACTCACCCAGGAGACCCAGGAGAGTACTAAAACTTCACTATCGCCGGATTTGGAAAGTGGTTATACTAGTAGCACATTTTTTTATGCAACCGGCATTTTGGACCACGCCAAATAAATTTTGTTTACCGAGGGGTAGTTTTTCTTTTCTTCTCACTACCCCAACCGTAACACTGGCGCCCCTGACGTGTTTTTTTTAAGGTTGCCTACTAGTTTTTTTTATTGCTTTCCTAGTCCCGGTAGTTTTTTATGTTTGTGTTGTGTGTTTTTTAATTTTTGCTTTTGTGAAACGTTATTTTATTTGGTTGCCGGTAACTAAAGTGTACATCAATAAGTTATTAAAGATTGTTTTAATGGTTTATGACTTATTTAAAAAAAAAAACATATATACATTAAAAAATTTATAAGTAATTCTGTGTAATTGAAAAGACAGTTCTTTGTTAAAATTAAATATACATACATAGCTTGAAATTAATGACTTGCTATTTCTTTAATACTGTATTTTAATAAAAATAATTGATATAAGCATAATTTTAGGCAGGACTTGTAACACTTTGTAATTATTTAAGATTGTTGTAAGTAATTTGTACACTTGTACACTTTGGTTCCAAATTTTTATATTTTATTTTCGCTTTTTTAATTTGTGTTTTGTTTGCATTTCATTTTGTCCTACATTTTGTTTGATCACATTAGTTTGTAAAAAAAATATTAGTTTACACTGTAGTTGCAATTTGTACTATGTAGGTATCTTTGCGTTTTTGTTTTAGTATTATTTGCATATTTGTGCTTGATATAAAGTACCTACAGTTAATCACATTTATAAAGTAGACTATAATATTGTACTTTTATTTTAACAGTTCTTTTATTTTATTATGGATATAATTGTAACTAAAAAAAATTAAGGTACAGTTGATCACATAAATTAGTACACTTTAGTTGCAAAATTTTTTTTTGTGTTTGCTTTCTATGTTTATTTTTTGCTGCTTCTTTACAGTATACTTATGCTTTAACACGCTTTTTTTTCGTGTATAGTTTGTTTGCAACCATAACGTTAGTTAAATTATATTTTTTGTAACAGACGGAGTAGTTATTACTGTAGTATAGTTAAGTAGTGCACTCTAGTGTTGTTTACTCGTTCAACATTCACCTTTACGTTTTTTTCAATTAAATTGAGATTTTTTTTATCGTAATGGCTTATCTAGTAAAATTTATGTCTCTGCAAAAGTCGGAATTAGAATACGAGGTGGCGATTAGAGGCGAAACTCCTGCTCCCACTGTTCTCGAATTACGGAAACAAGTTGCGAAATGCGGTCCTCTTTTTCCATCAGAGGACATCCTCACTAGTCCTTATGATACTACAGAAGACCTCAAAGGTGTTATAGATGTTCTCGAAAGAGCTAACGCGAATTTAGATGGTGCAATAGATAAAAATATTCTCCTGCGTACTAGGAACTTAATGAATGAACCTTTATCATCGGCTTAACCGTATCGCTTGTGATGATGTTTTGAGGCCGAACTATAATGCTTGCGCTGAATTATACAAAAGTACTCTAATTAAATTAAATTCGCTTAAGGATAATGCTTTAGATCCGCTAGCCATTTCCGGTATCGAGCTCCAAACGCCAGTCTCTAATTCCGCTTTGCCTATCAATGTTAATGTCTCGTGCGAGGGCAATAATCGTAATGATTTTTCAAAAATTAAATTTGATGGAAAGTCTTGTGTTCGTGCTTTCATACAGCGCATTGACGAATACTGTAAAGCTAAGAACATTGCATATGATAAAATTTTAACTAATGCTACTGAGATATTTACTGGCCAAGCAATACACTGGTTTAGGAGTGTCAGAGACACCGTATCAACATGGGATGAACTAGTTTCTCTATTACAGCGTGATTTCGATCAGTCTGATTACGACTACAGACTGCTTTCCGAAATCAGGTCTCGTACACAAGGGGAATCAGAAAGTATAGTGATTTACCTGTCGATCATGTCTGGACTATTTTCACGGTTGTCGAAAAAATTATCAGAAGCTGATCAATTGGAAATTATCCTCCACAACATTCGCCCATGTTATGCGAACATTTTGTGTTCAGT
Source organism: Schoenobius gigantellus (assembly GCA_963935595.1). NCBI lineage: Eukaryota > Metazoa > Arthropoda > Insecta > Lepidoptera > Crambidae > Schoenobius > Schoenobius gigantellus. Next base: position 36,249,657 of record OZ012543.1, read on the forward strand.
TTCAGAATTAAAATCGATCGATGAGCTACGAAATCTTTGTCGTAACTATGAAAGTGTGCAGGATCGTCTTTCTCACTTTAAAGAACCTCCACGACTCACTCCGCATACTTTAGCACCTGAATTTGTTTATGAAGGTGGCTCTAATTCTAAACACAATTGTTTCTTTAATAATAAAGTCAATCCCCACAAATATAATTCTAATCCTAATTATTCTAATAATAAATATTATAATAGTAACAATAAAATGAACACACCTAATAATAAACCCAATTCTTCTCCTAATAATTATATTCATGCATTGGAATCTTCTAATCGTAAGCCACGTTTTTGCCCACGTTGTCGTACTGACTCACATAATCTTAGGCAGTGCAGGGCTAACAAAGACGATATATTTTGCTTTGTTTGTGGACATAAAGACGTTAAGACGCCCAACTGTCCAGATTGTCTTAAAAATAAAATGACCACATCAAAAAACTAGCACATGGGAGATGTATGAATAATAACTTTGATAAAGACGAGTGGCAACAATGGCTTAATACAGTCCAGCTATTTTTCAGATCTTACAACATTCATACAATTCTCGATAAAACATTAGATACAGATAATAGACCCTATGCTTTAATTCACGTCAATGGAATATCCTTAAAAGGACTATTAGATTCCGGTTCTGCTATTACAATTCTAGGCAATGATGTATATAATCTACTTGAGAAGGAAGGCTTAACACTTATTGAAGATGATCGTATTTCGGTTACGGCAGCTGGTGGTCAAACTCTTTCAAGTATAGGTTATATTAACCTCCCTGTTAACTTTGAAGGCCAATTCCATATTTTAAAAGCTTTCGTGATTCCGAATATGTTACCAAACTTAATTTTGGGAATTGACTTTTGGCTTAAATTTAAACTTTGCGCTAAATATATACATAGTATTGTAATAAATAATAATATAGAAAATTCAAATAAACTTTTGCCAGATAATAAACCTCCAACTTTCCTTCAAGGGTACTCAAATTTAGATGAGTCTCAAAAACTGTTAGCAAATAATGTTATTAAGCAATTTGAGAATATTGCAACTGAGCGTAGAGGTCTTGGGGTTACTCATCTCATATCTCATCATATAGACACCGGTGATTCTAAACCTGTTCGCCAACGATATTATAGACTTTCACCAGAGAAGCAGCGCATACTGGCGGAGCAGGTTGACGAGATGTTGGCTTTGGACGTAATCGAGCCATGTGAAAGTGCCTGGTCTTCCCCAGTCCTCATCGTTACTAAAAAAAATGGACAACCTAGATTTTGTCTTGATAGCCGCAAACTTAACTCTGTCACCAAACGCGATGCTTATAATCTACCATATATATCAGAGATTTTGGACAATCTTCGGGACGCGCGCTACTTGTCTAGCATTGATTTATCCAAAGCGTTTTGGCAAATACCTATTATTAAAGAAGATCGTGAGAAGACAGCCTTTTATGTTCCTAACAGGGGAACATTTTGTTTCAAAAGAACTGCCTTTGGACTGACAAATGCACCAGCAACCCAACAAAGACTAGTTGATTTGCTGTTTTGCGAACTAGGTCAAAGCGTGTTTGCCTATTTGGATGATATTGTCTGCGTATCGAATGACTTTAATAGTCACGTGACATTGCTTTTGCGTGTACTAGATAAATTGAAACAGGCGAATTTATCAATAAATCTAGAAAAGTGCGAATTTTTTAGATCAAAACTTAAATATCTAGGCTATGTTGTAGACAACCATGGTTTACGTACAGACTCTGCTAAAGTCGAGGCCATCTTAAATTACCCGACACCTACCTGTCGTAAGGAACTTAAAAGGTTCTTAGGAACTGCCACTTGGTATAGGCGTTTTGTTCCGAATTTTAGCACGTTGGCAGGGCCTTTGAACAAGCTGACAACGACAAGAAAGGGTACCCCTCCTTTTAAGTGGACCCCTGAAGCGGCTTCTGCTTTTAATAAGCTGAAGGAGTGTTTGGTCTCTGCCCCTGTCTTGTCTTGTCCAGATTTTAGTAAGCCATTCGAGGTACACACCGATGCTAGCAGCTATGGGATGGGTGCAATGCTTACTCAAACTATTAATAGCAAAGAGCATCCCATAGCCTATATGAGTAAATCTTTTACATCAGCCGAGAAGAATTACAGCATAACGGAACGCGAGGCATTAGCCGTTATAACAGCTCTTGAATATTGGCGGTGCTATATTGAAAACGGTCAAGCGTTTACTGTATACACTGACCACAGTGCTCTGAAATGGTTTTTGTCCATAAATAATCCGACAGGTCGCTTGGCACGTTGGGGTGTACGATTATCGGCATTTAACTTTGTTCTGAAGCATAGAAGAGGTTCTGATAACGTTATTCCCGATGCCCTATCTAGGAGCGCTCCCGTTAGTGCTATTAGCACCTCTGATTCTTACTTAACTTCTAAAGACACTTGGTATAAAAAATTATATTTTGGCTGCTTAAATAATCCTTCAAATTTTCCAAATTTTCTTATTAAAAATAACACACTATTTCGCCTTTCAAGAAACAAACACGAATTGACTTCTGAATTCTCATGGAAAGAAGTGGTTCCTTTTGAATTCCGTGAGAAGATTATCACCGAGAACCATAGCGACGTGACCGCTGCTCACATGGGGATATTCAAGACTTATAAACGTCTTGCTTTACGTTTTTACTGGCCGGGTATGTACAGTGACGTGGTGAAATTTATAGGTATATGTGACAAATGCTTAACATATAAATCTCAAAATCACCAGTTGTTAGGAACAATGGGTCGACCTAAACATTGTTCACGACCGTTTCAAACCATCTCCATTGACCTCATGGGCCCTCTTCCCACTACTAGATTACGGAACAGTTATATTCTAGTTGTTACATGCTGCTTCTCCAAGTTTTGCTTGATATTTCCCATCAAAAAGGCCACTTCAGACATCATTGTTAAATTTCTAGAACATCATGTTTTCTTGGTTCATGGCATTCCGCAGACAATTGTCATGGATAACGGGACACAGTTCACAAGCAAATTTACTGACGCCTTGTTCAAGAAATATAATGTACCTAACGTCCACTATACCCCGAAGTACACCCCGCAAGTCAATTTAGTCGAAAGGTATAATAGAACCATAATTACCTGTATCTCAATGTATGTCGATGACGACCATAGGTCTTGGGATTTATTCATTCCTCAAATTCAGTTCGGGATTAATAACTCAGTCAATGAAGTTACTGGATTTACACCGGCTTTTCTGGTATTTGGCAGAGAACTTGTTACATGTGGTTCGCATTATTTGGACAATGACTTAGATAGTGAACTGGTCTTCTTACCTCGCGACCCTTATGCAGAAAATAGTCGAGAAGAAGTCACCCTTAGTCTATGTTCTTCAGGATGTGACTGGGAAGGATCTGGGCACCTGGCACATCAAAGATCTCAAATTGGTTAATATTAGTAATTGAAGTCAACCAGTTTTTCTTTAAATAAGCCTTCGTGTTTTTTCCACCTTGTTCCGGAAAGCGTCTGTAAGGTTTCTCGATTTATACAACCAGTAACCTTTGATTTTGTGACTTAGGAGTCAGAAGCATTAGTTAAATTTATTACAGCTGCTGATTCATTTACGTTAGCGAGATGTATGAAAGACGATGATGATGGAAGTAATGGCAGATGCTTGCTAACTTTAAGCGGATTTCATTCGTATTGAGGAATAAAATCCTTCATTGCGCACGGGGGTATTGTAACGTATATAACGTTTCATTATAAACTTTTACAAATTAATATACTTTCGGTAAACATAATAACAAGCGATGCGTGCGCGCGGTGCTACGGGACCGGTCGGGAGTTCCTCGTCCCCTCCGCGCGCTAATCCATTTCGCCGACACATCGGGCCCTCGCGAAGTCGCGACACACACGCTAATTGATTTGTTGGGAGAGACACGCTCACTCTTCTCAGTGACATCAGCCGTTGTCTCCGCGAACGCGAACAAATTATTAAGAATTTAAGTACCTATTACAAGTTTTCTTCTACATTACGACTGTTGTAGTGCACATTCTTTGTTAATTGTTTAACCCACGTATTGGTAAGTGTTGAACAAGAAATATTGTTAGTTATTAGAAGGTACTCATTATTTCATTTTGCAAACTGTTAATTTAATTCAAAATTAATTACCCTGAATTATATTTGGTCGTAATATTAAATTCATGTAGATTTCATATTTTGCTACACCGCTTTAATTCTTTTCTCATAGATTTTAGTAACATAATCAATAAATTTATATTTGTAACTCCGTTCTGCTGTCAATCACACAGCACTGCATAATTGTCATGTAGTACCTCCTTTATGCTCAAGTAGATGATGATGGACCTCTGAACTTCCATATGGATGGAATCTATTTGGATTTTTATGTGGCATTCCAGGGTCCAAAGTTCGTGCTTGCGATTGCGTGACGCTGCCTTCTTGGCTCCAGTGAATAATATCGGTATATGCCCATACCTACACAAAGCCGAGTCCCGAGTTCTACTTCTTCGGCAGCCAAGACTCACCCAGGAGACCCAGGAGAGTACTAAAACTTCACTATCGCCGGATTTGGAAAGTGGTTATACTAGTAGCACATTTTTTTATGCAACCGGCATTTTGGACCACGCCAAATAAATTTTGTTTACCGAGGGGTAGTTTTTCTTTTCTTCTCACTACCCCAACCGTAACAATATAACTAAGCCTATGTGGAACAGTAACTTTAAGATGTTGTCACCTTCGCTGTGCTTCAACGACTGAGAACCATGCATTTTTTTCTACCCATGCGGGGGTAGAGGCGAAGAGTCCTCATGGATACCTGCACGGCCGGCCGCACAGGTTATATCGGACTCTTACCGCCTAAACTCCGCCTGCTGCCTTTACCCCGAAGGTCATTAAGGCGCATAGTAAGGTCAAACATAAAAAATCACTGCAGAAAAAACCGGTTCTCTTCATAAATATTGAAAAAAAAAATCTTTAAAAAAGATATGTTATTATTCAACGCATTCTTTAGAGGATAGTCTTTTTAATTTTTTTAATAATTAATTAAAACTTGGTTAAAATGTGACCCAAACATGCCTCGATTTTAAAACCTTAAACCTAATCGCGTCGTAAATATTAGGTTAAATCGTATACTTTCGATTTCAATAAATAAAGTGAACAATATTCTAGGGGATGGTCTTTTTAGATTTTTCTTATTCGCCTTAATTAATTTTTTATTGAAATAATTCACCTTACGCGTAAAGGTTTGCTTAAATATTCCCCTCACCCTCACTCACTCACTCCTATGTAATCAGTGCGGGACGATCGACGCAAGGTCATTGGGACCACTATGCGCCTTAAGGCTTCATCGGATGACGAACGCCCCCTTAGGAAAGGGGATCGTGCAGGGCTGCCCTAGATTACACTAGGGCATATGCCACGAGCCAGCCTTTTTATACCTTTTCCTCACCTTAGCCATTTATCCACATATTTGAATCTATACATATATTTAAAAAATGTATTTATTCAATAAACAATGTTTTTTTTTCTACAGCATGTTCGATATATATTATTTTTATGTATTTACCTGTGCTTAAGCCAATTACAGGAACTCATTACGTTACTTGATATAAAAGTAGCAGGTGGTCTATTTAGTAACATTAATGTCATTAATAATTCTGTGCCTCCTGTGAAAGCTGATACATCTCCGAAATATCAACTTTTGAGGACAGCGATTTTTGTGTTTAAAAAATTATAAAACGAGCCTGGTTAATTATTTGATAAAATCTATTACACAGATTGTATCACTAGAGTATTTTCTACAATATATAATGTTTTTGCTTTGTTTGGTTTCATAATGCGGGAAATATAGAAGAAAAACTGTCAGATATACCAAAACACACCAACAAGACACTGGTGTATAATGATTTATAATAAGTTATATCCCTTTACACAATATATCAAGCTATTGTGAAAGATGATATTGTCGTACTTATTTGCTCTATATACTGAAAAATATCAGCCCAGAAAAAGAACGCCAAAACAAATCAAATATGTTTTTAAACTAGCAAAATCATTATACGCACAATATTCGTCAAACTTGATTTTTTATTAGTGAGATCATTTTACACAAGACTCTTGTCATCACCAGTCGTCAGTTTTTTTGATATAAGTACAGTTATATCTTAAATCAAATGTGTATGTGTAATATGATATAAGTGGTATTATAAAGAACAATAAAGTACGTGATTTTTTGGAAAACAATCTAATTTGTCATTATTTATTTTTAGATAGATAAATCAGCAGCCTCACATACTTTGACCATAATACAATAAGCAAAAAATAACACCACCTTGGTAAAGTAAACAAATAAAAATTTGAAGCTTAATATCCAATTTTTATTTTGCAATTAACATTATCACAAGAATAATTTGGGGACCTTTCATTTGGCATGATGTTATTACATGGTTATTACAAATACACACACAATATTATTAACATTCTGCGTCCTGTATTATGCGTCTTGATGATTATTTCAATCGAAATTATGGAATATGATTTTATGGCAATAAATTTTATGCCTATAAATAGAGAGCCGAATAATTTTCATTTATTTTGGCCAGTTCATCATTCATCATCATCATTTCAGCCAAGAGTCACCACCTCTTGGACAAAGACGTCCCCAAGATTCTCCAAACAGAACGGCCATGCCCCTTCCACGTGGAGTGGCTTCCCGCGACTTTTACCAGATCATCAGTCCACCTTGTGGAAGGCTTACCAACGCTGCTTCTTCCGGTACGTGGCCGCAACTCGAGCACCGCCCCGCCCCAATGGCCGTCCGTCCTGCAAGCTGTGTCCTGCCCATTGCCATTTAAGGCTCACAATCTTTGGATTATGTCGGTGACTCTAGCTCTTCTACGGATCTCATCATTTCTCATGCGATTGCGTAGAGAAGATAGCCCTCTTTATTGCCTTATGAGTAACCTTGAGCATTCTTATGAGACCCATTGTAAGCGGCTACGTCTGAGTTCCATACGTCATCACTAGGAACATGCACTAATTGAAGACTCGTTTTGAGACACTGCAGTAAATGGGCGGAGAATATGCTACATAGCTTCCTGAACGCTGCCGAGCCGAGTTGGATTAGTCGATTTAGCTCTTTCTGAAAGTTGGACTTACCGAGCTGGACTATTTAACCCAGGTAAACGTATTCATCAATAATTTTTAGTGTTGAGCCTCCAATCTTTGAGTAGTAACTTTGGAAGATTTTTTGGAGAAACTTTGGTCTGATATTTTCCCGGAACGAGATTTAGAGATTTCATTCTCGCCATTGTATACTTTCGCTAATGCAGCGTCAATTTTTGACGAACTGTGGACTGATGTCCTCAGTATTATTAAATTTGTGAGACCAACAATAATATTCAGAGCCATTATTAACATTTTTATTCTCCTTGTAATTAATGTTTAACATGTCTAACATGCGTCCCGTTCCCGTACAGCGAGAAAATTGCTGCAACAGAGTTTACAATTTAGGCCGTCATCATAAGTCACCATTAGTAAAGGATAGTAATAAAAAATACACGAAATAGTATTTTTTCTCAAAACTGTGAAAATCTTTCAACTCTAACGTGTCGTGTATTTTGATACAACTCACCGATTATTTTGTGTCTTAAGGTATTACTTCTTGATAAGTGAAACAAAAATAATTGTCCGAACTTAATGTAAAATGATACATCTAATACGTACCTTGTGAGACATGTTAGACCACTACGCCAGGGCGCGCATTCCCCTTATCTAAAAGCTAAGTACGGCATCAACTCCGCGCAGAGCCCGGACCCCTATAACAATATTCCTGTCACCCGCGCTGCCAGCATGTTTCTCGAGCTGTATCACTATGCACATAACTGTGAACCCAGATTGGGTCAGATTTTTTAATGTTGATGATATATCTATACTTGTACCACTTTACACACAAATTATAATTTTTTTACTGTCGTGATAAATGATTCAACTTTAGTTGTATCGTTGTATAAGCCACATTTGATTTGTGTATATCGATACAACAAGACTTATATCAGATGCCACGTTTTTTGAAAAAAAAAATAAAACTGTGTATAACGATAGAGCTTGACATACATTTTTAGACACAAATATTTTTTTTACAAACGAAATATTACAAGCGGTATATGTCTAGTTGAATTCATTTACACAAAAATATTGAACAAAACACGCCATTTTGCCTTACTTGTACCATGCTATCTCCCGAACTATGAGTTGTATCAAAATGTCGATTAGACAGAAAGATAGAGCATTTTTTTCTGATTCAGGTGCAATAAAAACACTAAAAACGATATCGAGTCGAGTTATATCAGCTTTCACAGGAGAAAATTCTTCTGTGTCACACTGGTGTAACAGAATGGTGTGACAGAGAGTAATCCCCCAGAATTATAGGTAATAAAAGCTTTAACAACTAATAACAATACTCAAATATCTGATAACAAAACTGGAAAAAGAAAAAGAGCATAAACGCCAGTCTCTCTCTCTCTGTGTATGTGTGTGTGTGCGTGTGTGTGTGTGTATGGGCGTGTGTATGTGAGTGCGTGTGTGTGTGTGTGTGCATGTGTATGTATAAATTTACGCAAAAAACCACAGCCGGTCATAGTTTTAAATTACTATGTATCGAAGTTTTAAATGAAGATATATTACACTAAATCTAATGAACATGTCGAATTAGAATCCACGGAACTTACAACAGGTTTTTCTCTGATATTGATCAGAGAAAAACCTGTTGTAAGTTCCGCGGATTCTAATTGTCATAAAATTGGTTTTATAGTGGAAGTGGCTTTATATAGGCGCACTAGTGGAAGATGGAAAAATTGTGTATAACGGGTTCATTTAGTTGAAGTTTCTAAATGTAAAGATTTATTAAACAACTCAATGCAGTATAACCGTTCCATGCACAGGTCATATAGAAAAGACATATCGTGAAGGCGGCGTCTGTTGGAAAGTGTTATCAAATGGTGTTTATCACATGATTCTTTGTAGTCATCAATGTACGTTTTGGTTTGGAAATTCAGATGTTTTAAGAATTAATTTGAATTTTCTCAATGGGGTATTCATGTTTTATATACTGTTGGTTCCATATCGTACAACAGTATTCCAGGAGACTACGAACATATGCACAGTATAAAATTTTTATACAAGAAGTATCACTAAAGTCTTTAGTTACTCTCAATACAAAGCCTAAGGTTTTGTATGCAAATTATTAATAAGCGGGGAATCGGCAAAACTAATTAGGCAACACTCGCGGGCACAACTAGTAATGCTATTAATAAGCACTTCAGTTCCCAGACAATTATTTATTCAAGCTTTAAGGCTTCTGCCCTAATGTATTTTTCTAGCTTGCCTAAGCCAATGTGCCCACCTTTTGTTCTTGATCCTGATACAGAAGACGATGTTAAAAAGTCACTCTTAGCTATTAAATCTATAGTTGCTGGCAATGATGATCTAAGTTCAAGAATGCTCGTATCCATTCTACCTTATTTGCTCCCAGTTATCACTCACTTTTTCTCTTTAATCTTGTATCTTTTTTTTTTGCTTGGAAATTAGCCCACATAATACCGTTGCCTAAAGTTAATTCACCTATTTTGCCGTCTCATATGCCTTTATCTATCCTCCCTTTCCTTTCAAAAGGTTATTCAACACAATGTCTGCCGGCAGCTATCTTTCTATCTATATATCATATAACTCACTGCTGTCATCATATCAGTCTGGATTCCGACCAGCCCATAGGACTGTTACAGCCCGTATCAAAATAACTGATGATATACGACTAGCTACGGATAACAAATCCCTGACGGTGTTAGTGTTACTTGACTTTAGTAACGCATTCAATTCCATCGATTTCGACATACTCCTCGAAGTATTGCGTTTGCTGAATTTCTCGTCTTCCTCATTAGCATGGTTTAATTCCTATCTTCGTAGTCGGTCACAGTGTGTTCGGATGGAGGAGAAATTTTCGAACTGGACCGAACTTGGTGCGGGCGTTCCACAGGGTGGCGTTCTCTCTCCTCTGCTTTTTTTGTCTTCATTGACCACATTTCAAATATTCTTTCATCTAAGTACCATCTCTATAGTGATGATTTGCAGATATATAAACATTGCTAGCCAACAAATTTAAATCAAACAATCGAAGAGATTAATCTAGATTTGAAAAGGATTAATATAATAGGCAAAATCTTTTGGTCTGATCTTAAACCCCAATAAATCACAAGCTATTTATTGGGAGTCGTCACTTTAGGAATACTCTATAGCTCTCCTCCTTTCCACCTTTGCTACTGGGGGATGTGCCTATTACAATCACCGACACAGCTAGAGATCTGGGTGTGACACTGGACTCTCATCTTTCATGGCATGCTCATGTAAGTAAGGGTTATCGCAAAGTACATTACTCATTCCATTCTCTTAAATGCTTGCAAAACTTCTTGCCGACTAGCACTAAGATTACCATTGTTCAATCCCTAGTTCTTCTAATTATTGATTACGCTGATGCCAGTTACTTGGATGCCAATGAGGATCTACTAAACAAACTTGAGCGCTTACAAAATCTCTGCATTCGCTTCATATTTGGTTTGAAGAAATACGACCACGACTCCGAGTATCGTAAAATGCTGAAGTGGCTACTAATTCGATTTCGTAGGATCGCTAGGGTTCTATGTGTGCTTTTTAATATCCTCCACAATCCCAAAATGCCCTCACATTTAAAAGAACGTTTTTCATAAAAAAAACCTGATGTTCTTTGTAGATCCCACCTCAAAACCCTTCTCAGTTTCCATTTATGCAATACAGAGTTTTATTCCCACTCCTTCACCAATCAAGCGGTCAGACTGTGGAATGCTTTGCCGTTTATACGCGAGTCTGTCTTCGTAGGCTCATTTAAACGTCGTGTTAAGGAGCACTACTTAATTTTAATTTAATCTATGTTTTGTAAGTAATTAATACCGTTTTAATTATTCTAGGTTTTTTTTTATTTTAAGTAATTAATATGTTTTTTTGTACACTGTGTTTACTTAGTATATGTATTTAATATAAATAACCTCTCACAGGTCTGCTGACAGAAATTTGTTTAGAAATAAGCAACACCTTTGTACTCATCTTTCTTTATGTGTTATTTCATGTCCTGTTCTTTTTGTGTACATAAAAAATAAATAAATAAAAATAAAATAAATAGTATGTAATAAAAATTAGCATTGCAAAGGGGATTTACAGGTATCTGTAAATCCCGACTGTTAAAAGTTGCCACAGAGTAATGGATTTACCGCGAATTTGTCATTACCACGAATTTGTCAGTAATTTTCCCTGGCCCGTTCTGTTACCTCCTTCTGTGTCATCTTCACAGGCTTCCTTACTCTTGAGCATCTTCGAGATCAAGCACGGGTGAGAATAGTCGGGGTCGACGCTCTTACCGTCTTATTAATAAACGTAGACTAAGGCAGGAGTAACTTTACTGCGAGTATTAAGTCAGTAGTATACATTTTTTATATTAATAAACACGGAGTAGGGAAGGAGTAAGCTAATCCAACTCTACTCGGAGTAAATTTTATACCTGCTAGCTACCTAGTTTAGCGACAGATTAAGGTTGGAGTAGCGTTGTCTTTGCATAAATCTATATAATTTGTCAACTTTGACACGTATCTTGTCATTAGATGGCGATCGTTTTATTTTTCACAGTCGAATTGAGCTAATTTCTGTTTATTGTTAGTGTGGTTAATTTTGTATTGTATTAAAATGGAAAGTGACTATTATTTAGATGATTTGATGTTGATCGACGAAATCGAAGAAATTGAATTTGTCATGTTTTTGCAATATTGCGATCACAAATCGCATAAAAAATAACCACAAAATAACCTTGAAAGACAATCTCAAACTGAAAAAGGTGAAAAAAAAAGAAAAAACTGTCATCCCATGTATTTCTGTCCGTCACACGATGCTCAAATCGTTCACCGACTCATTTTTTCAACTCACTTTTAAATTGCAAGGATTGCCATAACATACGCGTTAATCCGAGAGTAAGGAAGGCTTTGTTAGTCTAAGCTTACTCCGTGTTTATTAATAATGTTATAAACACAAAGCTACTCCTAGCTTAAACTGGTAGTAACTACTCTGAGAGTACTTTCGGATTAAGGAGGGAATAGGCGATTTTTATTAATAAGGCTGTTAGTGTTCGTGCACCAAAGGCGCTTAAGGCCATCAGAGGCTCTATTGTCGGACCTGGACTTTGAGATCTTAACATTGTGTTCTCAACCACAGATAAAGAGCACATGTTATAAAAATTTCTCAACTCCTATGCCTTTTTTGAAAATCATCGTGGGAATACATTTGAATACATACATGAAAAAACTTGTACTGGCGACCGTTCGTCGCCAGTACAAGTTTTTTCATTTCATACGATACTTATTATTGATTCCCCTGACCCCCTGACAAACATATCCGTAGCACTTTCAACATTACAGTTCAGAGTGTTTTCGTATAGTGGTCGTCTACGTCTCCGAGGAACAGTAACTTAAAGCTTGGTACATACTAAAGTATACAATCTTGAGTATATACATGAATGTAGACAGATTGGATCACGTTGCCTTCGTACATTTTTTTTCGGAATCATGACTTAGCTTAGTTGCTAGTGTCACCATAATAGTTTGTTACTTGACACGCCACCATCACGCCCACTGAATATATTTCACTGTCTTGAATATCTTGCTTGTAAAGTTTTGATGACATAGCCATGGAATGTCCTGTTTGTTTCACATTAGTTCACATTACTATCAAAATAAGTACCTATATCAAGGTTAAATAATTTTACTTAACGTTACAAGCTTAAGAGTTCAGACGTCAAAGAAATTTTTGAACTTTTTATTGAATAATTAACTATACATAGATCTTAAGAATTAGGTTAAAAATAGTAATCAAATAGTTTATAGCTGATTTATTTTAAGATTTTTCTTTTCATTTTTTCAAACATGACGCAATAAGCATATAAGTATTCCTTCTAAAATAATCTATCATTTTATTCTAAAATTTTAGAATAAAATGATAGATTATTTAAACTTAAAAAATCACAATTTTGGCATACATCAACCGGATGCACAAGCGAAGTACGAGTATCGTTATCATCTATTTTTCACGTTCGCTTTTGATTTTATCACAGTTTTATAAGTTTGGAGGCTCTACACTGGAACTTGTTGACTAGACTGTTTACCTGGGGCAAATATTCCTGCTCGGTTAGTCCAACTTCCAGAAAGAGGTCAATCGACAAGATGAGATCGAGATGCAGCTTTGGTAGGCCTCCCCAAAGCGGATCGACAATTTGTGAAGGTTGCGGGAAGTTGAGAAGCGGTCCGTTAGGAGATCCTGTGGGGAGGTCTATGCCCAATAGTGGGCGTCACATTTTTTTTTATTGCAAAAAGTTGGCAAACAAGCAAACTGCCCACCTGATGGTAAGTGGTAACAGTTACCTATAATACATGTAGCTCTTGTGAGATTCGCAGCAAAACTGCAACCCCCACAAGAACCACAGTGTACGTTGCCAACTTGTGACACAAGATGTAAAGTCACAGTACCCAGTAATTTCACTGCCATATCTTACCCTTCAAACCGGCACACAGCAATGCAAGCACTGCTGCTTTGCGGCAGAAATAGGTAAGACGGAGGTACCTAAGCAGACGACCCTGGTACAGAGTCTCATGCTGAAATGATAATAATGAGAGCTTTATAAAAAGTAATACAGTCATTCATCACTGAACTCTAATGTCGCGACAAAGGATTTACATTGTAGGTAGAATTATAAGCGATAGTAATCATGTCGAGATACACAATAATCCCTTTGGTTTAATATAAAAAAGATATTCAACCGGCGTCCATGCTATAGCGCCATTCAAGCGTGAGATTCGATGCGATCTCTTGAAACTCGATTCTGATTGACCCATCGGCATCGGTTTGATTCGACGTTTTTAACGGATTAAAAACGACATAAAAATATAAAACGAATATAAAAATCTCCAGTGGATGTTCGCCAGTGCGCTTGTGAATGCTGTCTTTTACATAAAAACTGAGCTATTCGAAAGTGATCTGTTGCTTTTCAATCCGTGGTTATTAGTAATTACACTACTGTTACATTTTTTAATCTGCTACTTTTACTATCTTTTTTACTATCATTACTGTTATATGTTTAAGAAGACATTACTGATTATTTGTATTGAATGATGAGATTTTTGGGAGTAGGTAATTAAGTGTTGACTAAATAAATATTTCTGAATGTCTTGTTTATACGTTCGTTGAAAATGGCAATAAATGGTAATGTCAAAATGAGATCACGTAATTTTTATCATTCCCGTTCTCTATTTTTTATTATAATACAAGGTCGTATTAGTATTTTAATTAAAAATACTTACTATCAATCAATAAACATACAAAGTTCATATTTTTGTCTAAGATGTTTTTGTGATATGTTACTGTTTTAAGGATAACGCTTCAAACCCGCTTTAATGGCGATTTCTTTGTTGAAGCAACACTTACTGCAAACATCTCACGTAGGATGATGAATTATTAAATGAATACGGGAGCTTCACGTCCCTTTTGTCACGGGCGGCAAGTTTATATGGCCTGTGTGGAACCGCCCTAACAACAGCCGTATTGCTGACCCAGATCGTGTGCGTCTGGGATCCGTCGTCGGTAGGGTTGACGTTTTCAATATTACCATATCGTTTCCTATAAGTCCCTAGGCGTCAAGTTGCAGAGTTTCCTACTTTTTTACTTTTTTCAAACGCCCTGTAATAATTGAGTAGTAAATTCTGTGTTGCTTGTCAAGTAGGGACTGCAATCTAGCACTGTTTTCAATCACACGGGATCAGTAGGAGGTTAAAGTTTTTTCTATAGATTAAAAAAAAACAATTTTCTATGTTAATGATCAAATATATTCACAAATTGCAAAAATTACGAATATATTTAATTGACTATTTATTTTACAGTTTGGCTGCTCACTTATTTATTCTTTTGCTTTGTTGTAACTTGTAGTTTTTTTTGCAATAAATTTAACTAAAAATATTAATTTTAATCTTTATTTGAGGTACTTATACATTGGATCAGTTTTCGTTATCCAGGAAAAGTATCATATGAATTTAACTTAAGTTTAAGTACTAATATTCTTTTAGTTTTCTTAATAATTAATGATTAATTTATCAAATAAGTATTGAAAAAAATAGAAGTATCAATTGCAAAAAACCGACTTCTAAAACACCGAAAAGTCAAAAAAATATAAGAATGCTTACAACACAAATTTTTACATTGAAGTTGGTGCAAATTTTAACACACTACATTAATCGTTCAAATAATTTTTTAGACTTTCCAGGAGACCATTGCTTATGGCACCGACTTCAATATCTATATAAATGTCATATTGTATATATTCTTATATTATTTTTTACTTTTGGTGTTTTTTTCGTGCCTATGAAATTTAAGGGTTTCTCTCGATTTTCCTGGGATCCCATCATCAGATCATGACTTCGCGACAATGGGATCACCTCAAGATCTCTTTAGATTACACAAAAAAAATGAAAATCGGTCCACAAATGTAAAAGTAATCGGTGAAGATATATTTATAAAATAGATGTAGGCGAACAATACACCCCCCCCCCCCTCCCTTTTTGAAGTCGGGTAATAATCACTTCTTTTTTTAAGTGATTATAAAAACAAATAACATTAATGGTGTTGTCTCGCAACTTACTTCTTATAGGACTAATAGGTATGTAGTCAGAAAAGCCAAAATAGCTCTTGCTGCCTCTTCACTTGTTGGTTTAATACTTGATTAATAGTCGTGCAACAAAGTCAAATACTTTTTTTTTAAATCTTTTTTATTATACAGGGTTTTTATCCTTTTGGATCTCCTCCATCAGTTTTTTTTATATATTGTGGTTTTTCTCTTGGCTAGTTTCTGTCTGTTGTCTTGTCTTTTTTGTCTTAATTCAGCTGCATTATTAATTCCTTGTGAAGTTTAATTTGTTTCCCAGAGACTGTTCTCTATTATTTGCATAAGCATCATCTTCAACTAAAAGTTTTTCATTTTGAGCGTCTTCTTTGTTGATTCGACATAAAATGTTTTTCATTTCTTACCGTAACTTATTCTTTTTCGGCATTACAAATGTAGGATTGGGCATTTTCAAATCTTGGTCATACTTTGTTGATGATTTGATGTATTTTTGAATGCAATTTGATTCCACAAGTCAGTCAGGGTTTCTTCCGCCATAGGCGGGTGCGGGCTTCGGGCATTTGTCGCCCATTGCCCGGGCATCTTCTCGGCGAGCGGCAGCTCGCCGGTGTTGGGCACGTCACTGTAGTGACGGGCCCCTCTTCGCCACCCCCCTGTGCTACCACTCCGGGATCGAGGCACGGCCCTCCGCGGTCAAGCACACCGAGTTAGAGGGGCTTGTCCCAAGCCCAGCGAGCGCCGGCGAGCAGGCCGCGGCTTACTCTGCGCCCGGAGGAGCGGTGGGGGGAGGAGGGGGCCTTTGGTCTAGGTAGGTGGTGGTTGTCATGTCCGGTGGTGGTGTCGCTTAGGCGAGTCACGCGCGCGAGCGGTGGGGTCCCGCGGCAGACTACGAGCCATAAGCGACACGAGGTCTGGTCAGGTGGTGGCGTCGTCAGCGAAGTCGCTGACGAAGCGGAGTCTTGGCTGGGGTGGGTCGCCTCGTCGTGGGGATGCAGCTGGTGATGGTGGTGGTGACGATGGTAGGTCGTGGTCTCTCTCCGCCCTGGGCGACAACAAGTCGCGGGGCAGCGCTCGTCCGGAAGAGTCTGGAGGCCTGGGAACATAGGGAGCAATGTTGTGGAGGTGGAGGTGGGGCCCGTTGTCGGCGCTGTCGAACATTCGACGCGCCAGACGGGCGACGAACTCCTCCACCGTCGGCATCCGAACGTCCCGGGCAATGACGTCATTCCTGACGTAGCGCCCCGCGTTCGTCACGACACGGAGAGAGACGTTCTGGACCACCTGCAGTCTGGAACGCTGGGTCGGGGAGCACAACGCATACCATGCTGGGGCGGCGTAGGTGAGCCGCGTACGAACGTAGCTCTTGTAGACCATCAGTTTCGTACGCAGTGGTAGTCGGGATGCCAACACCGGGCGCAGGATGCCACGGGCCATCTTGGCCTGGTTGACGACGTGGTCAACCTGGGGCACCATGCGCAGTTGGCGGTCGATGCGGCATCCGAGGTACGCAACTGTGGTCTGCCAAGCTACGTCCTGTCCGCGGAGTGTCAGCGGCGGTGGCATGCGGCGCTGCGACCCGACCAGGATGGCGGCCGTCTTACCCACGTTGACGGCCATCCTCCAGTTGTCCAGCCATGTTGGCAGGCGGTCCAGTAGTTGCTGCATCCGGGCGGAGGCGAATCTCACCTTCCGCGACGAGGCGAATAAGGCGCTGTCGTCGGCGAATAGGGCCAACACCACGTCCCGCTGCCCCTCCTGGAGCTGGTCTTGGAGGGTGGGGATGTCGTCGGTGTAGGCGGCGTACAGGCACGGCGAGAGGCAGCTGCCCTGGGGCACTCCTGCGAGGATGGGGCCTGGCTGGGAGGTGGCGTCCTCGACCGAGACCACGAAGCTCCGACCCTGGAGAAACGACGCCAGCAGTCTCACGTGGGCGGGCGGCATGCTGGTGGCGGCCAGCTTGTAGAGGAGACCGGGATGCCACACACGGTCGAAGGCCTTCTCGATGTCCAAGAAGACCCCCACGGTGTGGTTGTCCCGGTTCATGGCGGCCGCGAGGTGGTGGAGCACGCGCGCCAGCTGGAGCGTGGTGGAGTGGCCGCTACGGAATCCGAATTGTTCATCCCGGAGTGGGACGAACGGGCGGATCCTCCGCAACAGCAGTCGCTCGAACAGCTTGGCCACGTGAGACAGCAGCGTAATGGGTCGGTAGCTGGACGGGAGGCGCCTGTCCTTACCCGGCTTGGGGAGGACGATGATGCTCCCCATCTTCCAGGCCACGGGGAAGTGGCCGGTGCGCAGGATGCCGTTGAAGAGCCTGGCCAGGGTCGCCAGGCCCCTGCGGGGCAGCTGCCTGAGGGCCGCGGAGGAAACGTTGTCGGGTCCGGGCGCTTTCCGCCTGTTGAGGCGGAGCACCGCCTTGCGCAGCTCTGCGGGGGAGATGAAATCGTCACCCCGCAGTTGCGGCGCTGGGGCCGACAGAAATTCCTCGACGCGGCTCAGCACGTGCCTGTGGTGCTCGACGACAGCGCAGTCGGTGGACGCTGGGTGTGGGGTAAATACCTCCTGCAGGTGATCAGCCAGAATATTGGCCCGGTCAGCGGCGGCGTAGCATCGCCTGCCCGCGCTGTCCAGCAGCGGGCAGACGGGGGCGGTGGACTTCGTCAGTTGTCTGTTGAGCCGGAAGAGGTCAGCGGTGCTATCGGCCACCTGGTCCAGGTGACTCTCCCAGGTGGCACCGCGCCATACCTTTACGGCCTCAGACAGCTGGGTGGTGAGGCGATTGAGCTCCGTCTTGACCCGCGGGCACCGGGTGCGGGCCCACAGCTGGCGCAGCTCGCGCTTCCTGCGTATCCGCGCGCGCAGGTGGGCAGGCAGTTCCTCCCTGCGTGACTTCGCAGGGGGGCGGGTGGAGGCTGCCTCCTCGGCAGCGCGGATGCGGGTGCAGATGTCGTCGGCGGCCACGTCCACATCCTCCGGGGAGGAGAGTGGGCCGCCGAGCGCGAGATCGCTGAGCGCCGAGCTGAAGGCGCCCCAGTTGGTGCGGGGGCGCGGAGCTCTCGCCTGGACGAAGTCGGCCGCCATGCTGGTGGTGATGAGGATGGGGAGGTGCTGCGTGTCCATGTCGTACAGCACCTCCACGGAGACCGGGCAGGGGATGTTCCTCGTCAGGACGATGTCCAGGACGTCTGGCTGATACCTGGCGGTGGTAGGAATGTGGGTGGGGGCGTCAGGTCCCACCACTTCGGCATCTAGTCCGGTGGCGGCATCCAGGAGCATCCTCCCGGCGGGCGTGATGCAACGCGACCCCCATTGGGGGTGCTTCGCATTAAGGTCGCCCGCCACGAGAGTCGGCGTGTCGTCGCCGAAGAGCCCCTGGATGTCGGAGAGTTCTACTCTGGATGCGGGGGGGCGGTATGCTGCGTAGATGTGTAGCTCCCGCCCGGCTGCACTCACCCTCACTCCGATGGTGTGGGTGGAGATGAATGGGAGGAGGTTGAGTTGGTCGTGTATCACGTCGCGACGAACTAGGGCCGCCACGCCTCTCCAGGCGCGGCCCTGCGGTGTTGACTCGTCGCGGCGGTAGACGTGGTAGTTGGGCAGCCGGAAGGTGTTGTGCGGGAGCAGAAAGGTCTCACCCAGGAGGATCACGTGCAGATCCTGCGACTGGGCGAGGAGGCGCAACTCTTGCGCCTTGTTCCTTACCCCCCCGGGATTCCAGTAAAGAACTCTCAATGTTTGAGGTCCTGTAGTAAGGCCACCAGGATGTCGATGGCCCGGTTGATTGCCGGCCGGTGGTCGCCTAGCTCCGCGGCCATCGTTAGTTGGCTGATCGCGGTTGCCACCGTGACCAGCACCGATGTGGTCGAGGCCTGCGGGAGCGGGCGGGTCTGGGGGGCCGGTTGTGGTGGAGGCTGGTGAGGCTGGCGTGGTTGCCGCGGCAGAGCCGGCGGCAAGAGTGGTGGCTGAATTTGGGGATCTTGGGGTGGGCCCTGGTATGGGTGGGGCCCTGTCGGGGCTCTGCGGACGGCCGACATCGCTTCCTGTTGGAAGGCTGGGTGTCGGCGGGGCGGCTGGTGAGGGCGGGTCGGCGGCACGGGAGTGGAGGCCGCCGCAGGTTGGTCGGAGACAGCGGCTCTACGGCCGCGCCTACCACGACCACGGCGTCTGCGACGCTTCACCGCCTCACCTCTGGTGGTCGGCGGGTTGGCGAAGCCAGGGTCGGCCCAACTTGGGCCTCCGGTTCGTCTGCCATAGAAGGCGCCGGTTGGCGCGGGGGCGCCTCGTGGCGTGGGGGCGCCGGATAGCGCGGGGGCGCCTGCTGGTGCGAGGGCGCCTGTTGGCGCGGGGGCGCCGACTGGCGCTGGGGCGCCTGCGGTCGGGTCGGCACGGGGGGTGGCACTCTCATGCCTCTCTGCCTGGCCTCCCGCCGGAAGGCTGGACAGCGGCGGTCGTTGGCCGGATGCGGCTTGGCGCAGTTCGCACAAGTGGGCGGCTGGTCTCGCGGGCGCGTGCAGTCGGCGGCGATGTGGTCGCCCGCACAGCGCACGCACTTAATGGGCCGGTGGCAGTTGGCCGAGGCGTGGCCGAACGCCTGGCATCGGTGGCACTGTGGGGGGCCCCCGCGGCCGCGCCATCCCTCTATGGTGACGCCCGGCATCATCAGGAGCTCAGTCATCGCGTAGAGGCGGGAGAGCTCCTGGGCGTCGAGGTGCTCCAGCTGCATGTAAAAAAGGCAGCCGGAGCGGCCGCGTTGAGGTGGTATGTGGCGAACATGAGTGGCCACAAACCCACGATCGCGAAGCGCCGCCTGGATTGCTTCCGGCGGAGTATCGGAGGGCAGCCCTCGTAGCGCTGCCTTAGAGGGCAGCTCGCTGGCCGGCGTGTACGCGTACCACGTGATCGTGGGGTCGCGTTCGGACGCCTCGGCCAGGTACCGCTGTATGACGCGGTACTCTTCTGGGGTGGTGGGGATGAATCGCACCCCGGTGCGGTAAGGGCGGGCGTTGGGCGGCTTGCCGAGCTTGCCCGCCAGCACATTGAAGTGCCGGGTCCAATCCGGCAGGCGCTCGACCACTATCGGCGGGTAGCCGCGGGCCCGGGCGGCGGCTGGAGTCGCTGGCTGGTCGGCGGCAGGGGTAGCCGACTGGGTGGTCGGCCCGGTGACAGATGCTGGTGTGGGGGCTCGGGAGCTAGGTTGAGAGGGTGCGGCGGCGAGGGCGGCGTAGGTCGCCAGCCCCGGCTGTGTCGACACGGCTTCCGGCTCGCTGGACGTCGGAGCGAAGGTCGCGTACGACGTCGATGGCGTGGGGGAAGGTGGTGGTAGGTCAGACATTGCCTCTCCTGCGGCGGTACTTACGCCTGTTGAGGTGTCTTCGCACGGTGAATCGGCCGATGAGGAATCCCTGATATAATAGCTCATCTCGGGCGAGCTGGATGGCTGTCGGTGTTGAGGGGGCGAGGGTCCGGTGCGGGGTCGTTTGTCGTCCCCGCCGTCCTCGCTGCTAGTGGGGCTCCTGGGCCGGGGCTCCCGGGTTCTGCCGCAGCTCATACCGGTGGGCGGCGTTTCGACTAGAAACGCCCCATCGGTAGTGGGCGGCGCGGCTTGGGCCGGAACAGCCGGCTGCGCAGCGGCCGCAACAGCCCTGTGCCCAGCGGGCCGCAGTGACGGCTCGGGGCGGCGAGTGGCAATTGCGGCGGCGGTGGTGGTGGTAGTGGTGGTGGTGGCGGCGGCCGCGGCGGCCGTGGCGACGGCGGCGACGGTCGAAGGCCTCTTGGTGCGTGGGTCACGCGGGGGAAGGGGTTTATCCCCTGGCATAATGACGGCACAGAGTTACACGGGACAGCACTTGGTATACAGTAATACGCACAGAAAACTGAGGGCGATCACCCCTCCCTATTTAACAAAATAGGGAGCGGGTATACGTAACACACTCACAACACAAACAAAAAAAGCGTCAATATCGCGGGTAGGTATAAGCGTCTATGTCGCGGTGTAAATAAAAACTCGACGTGGGTAGATGTGAATCCACCCACGGAGCAGGACGGCGCACGGAGCGCGAAATGCGCGCGGCGCGGTACGGTGCGTTCGCGGGGAGGGGCTCGCGGGTGCAGGGGCTCAACGATTACTCGGAGCACTCTTGGCACGACCGATCGGCAACACTCGCGGAACGACTGTCGATGTCGATTGATTCCACAAGCTTTAAAATTACGTTGGATCCCACTGGATTGCAATACCTATCGTCAAAGCGACCAATTATTATCAGTCGCGTATAGTCAGCAAATAGTATCTTTAAATAAAATAAATGGATGAGAAGTTTCAATCTAACGCCAGTTTTTTAAAACAACAGGCAATTTTTCCCTAGCATTATTTTGATAAACTGCCAATATGTTAATAGCTGTAGGTACACGTAATTATTGAGATTTTCGGAGAATTTGTGTCCTGGATGAGGTAAAAAACAACATTCGATATATATTTTGATAATATTTGCTAAGAAAATATTGTATTTAATTAAATTAATGGGTAAATTTCCCAAGTACGTTTTTGAGACGGCGAGCCAGAAAATGTATGTGTAAAGGAAAAACAAAAAGTTGCAAAATTGTACATTATTAAATTGAATAGTCATCGTCAAGATTTTAAAGTATTTAAAGGCATTTAATATATACATACATTTGTAATAAAAAAAATTTAAGCTTAAAATCTAATTGCGGTGCATTGTCCGGATTCCATTTGTTATTATATTTACTTTAATTCTATGTTCTCTTTAAATTAATGTCAATATATGGGAATGTTTTTGTGAAATACATTAAATTACTCAATTAATATAAATCTGAGAAGTAATTTAAATAAATATATTAGTTCATAAAATATCAATCAAAATTGTTCTACAAAAAAAGTAAATTACGGTGGCGCATTTAAAACTCTTCCGTTCTTGTCACGTCACTATTTTGAAAACACCCAGGTGTCTTTCCCCGCAACACTCAGTTTAGACTTGTGCAGAGTATATCACTGAGAGGAAAAGAGAGATATGTATCTTTTGGAGCTGCTGATATATATCACTCTTTTATATCACTATATCATTTATATCTTTATCTAGATCATTAACTCAGTGACTCAGTGTTTCTTTAATTTATCAGTGATATAATGTGTGCTCTGTGTCTAAATTTCTTAATTTAATTTTATTAACTTATTTTTTATTTGGAGATTAGCATTCATAAAGAGATTTATAATTAATTTGTATGAATTTGTATTCATATATACTTCGAATAATTTTCTTAATACTGTTGTGAATATGAAAAATCAGTCACCTAATAAAATCCTGCCGATTGAAAGAGAAGAGTTACTGATTCATTCAATGCGGTTTCGATGCTCTCGGACATCTCAGGCGACTGAAAGAGATACTGAGCTACTGATATATTTGAAACTGAAGTGATATACTGATATAATCACTCCTTGCGTCAGATATATATCTTTTGAATCAATCACTCCTGACTTCCTGAGTTACACAACTCTAACTCAGTTGTACTCTTGCTAACGGTGAGTAACGATATGTGACGTGCTGTGTAATTTTTCCGCCAAACACGTAAGTACTCGTTGCGGTGGCACAGGAATACAAAATTATCAAATTCTGGTGTCATGTGTATTATTAAAACTGTTTACCCGATTGAAACGAACTATTATGCAGATTTGAATTAGAGGTATACAGTGATAATTGTAAAATAATAGCTAGCGTAAAAATAATAATGTTCTTTATAACTTAAAATTTGATACAATTTCTAAGTCCGGTGGCTCAATTTCTGTGGTTAGCTATGAAATGATGTAACTTCCCACGGTTGTACTTAAAATAGTTGCCGTAATAATGCAGAATAAGGTTTAATTCGATAAAAACGGTACTTTTTTTATGGTAATTTTCATTCGGGCGTGCATATCTATACTTACTTAATATTATAAAGCTGAAGAGTTTGTTTGTTTGTTTGTTTGCTTGAACGCACTAATCTCAGGAAATTATCAGGTCCGATTTGAAAAATTATTTCAGTGTTAGATAGTCCATTTATCGAGGAAGGCTATAGGCTATATATCATCACGCTAAGATCAATAGGATCGGAGCACTAATGAAGAATGTTTCAAAATCGGGGGATTTTTTTTCCTATTGAGAGCTTCCGCTGCGTGCGCTGCGTAAACGGTTAAAGTTTCGCAAAAAATATGTATAACAGAATTGTTTCCCTTTAAAAGTTCTAAAAAGAAGTCCACGACAGCATATGTCTATCTTTTAAGGTTAGCTCACTATAACCTTTTTTATGCTAACCAAATTTGTTCTAAAATAATGCATTATTTGCGAAGGTGTTTTTATAAACATGATATTAATCCTGGTGGTGCCCCAAGTAGACTCCACCACGTCGGCGTTTCACCGAGTAAGGAATTTTGGGTTGATTGCTGATGCCCTACTACCCGCTCATCGAAAGCATTGTGGCTTACCCCGATTCCCGTTGTCTCCGTCCGTCTCCTCCGTAGCCGGTGGACTTCCTGAGCTAGCTCGAAGGAAGTCGCGGCTCCTGAAGTTCTGCAGTGGATCCACCGGTGGAGACCGGAGCACTACAAAGGCCTATTAGGCCACCACGACTCACACACGCGATTTTGATACCTTGCACAACACAAAGCGGGCTTTCGCACCCCGATATTAGGTGCGCCGCGCAAATCACTATTTGCTTGAATATTGTGTATTATATTTTATTCCGGCCCGCACATAACCTCTAAGCATGTCATGACATTTCGACTCGACTCAACTGACATATCACATGCGGCCGGCCGCCAAAAAAGCTGTCACTGCACAGACTAGAATGCAGTGCCGCCACTCGCTCTTCCTCGAGCGTGAACATCCCCCCGCTCCGGACAGTCCCGGACTGTCCGCCAAATCAGTCTAAGGGGAGGCGAGAAAGAGTAGCGACCGCGCGCTTCAAAACAGAATCCCCAACTAGGACCTCGGCAAACCTGGG
This sequence comes from Schoenobius gigantellus, assembly GCA_963935595.1. Taxonomy (NCBI): domain Eukaryota; kingdom Metazoa; phylum Arthropoda; class Insecta; order Lepidoptera; family Crambidae; genus Schoenobius; species Schoenobius gigantellus. The sequence goes on from OZ012543.1 coordinate 36,274,414, forward strand.
CACACCATCAGACCCTAGAGTAAGTTGGACAATGCGTCCGCGACGCCAACGTAAGGGTGGCAGGTTTGGGTCCTTCACTAACACGAGGTCTCCAACCCTCGGTGGGTTTGTCTTATCTGACCACTTAACGCGCTGTTGCAAAATGTGTAAATATTCAAGGTGCCAGCGGCGCCAGAAACTCTGGGTAAGCTGCTGGAGCAACTCAAACCGCGAAAGGCGTCCGGGATTGATATCTCTATAAGGATACTCGGGCAGGGCGTTAAGTGGTCTGCCTATCAAGAAATGGCCCGGCGTGAGGGCCTGCAAATCGTTCGCGTCGGTAGACAACGGACATAACGGACGCGAGTTGAGAACCGCCTCAATCTTATGAAACACCGTCGCGAGTTCCTCAAACGTGAGAATAGTCTCCCCAATAACGCGGCGAAGGTGAGTCTTGGCGGCCTTTACAACAGATTCAAAAATCCCTCCCCAGTGAGGGCAAGACGGCGGGGAGTATCGCCATGTTACCCCCTTACGGGAGAGTGTGGATCCGATCTCAATATTATTTTTATCTAAAAATTCACAAACTTCTCTTATATGTCTATCAGTGCCCTTGAAGTTCGTCCCACAATCGGACCGAATTAGAGAAGGCACTCCCCGGCGGGAGACAAATCTGCCTAACGCTGCTAAGAAAGCGTCCATGGTGAGCGCACTCACCACCTCCAAATGAACGGCTTTAGTGGCCAAACAAACAAACACACACAAGTAAGCCTTTTCAGTCTTAGCATTACGGAGTCGCGACGTTTTTATAGTGAATGGTCCCGCAAAATCAGTTCCAACTCCTAAGAAGGTCATCGATTCATTCACACGATCAGCAGGCAAATCACCCATTTGGGGCTGCATCGTCTCGGGGCGTAAACGATAGCAGGGCAGACATCGAAAGATAACAGATCGGATGATTCTTCGCGCTGACAAAATCCAAAACTCCCGTTGGAGGAGCGCGGTCAATGCATTACATCCGGCATGAGCATTCTTCACATGGCGATCAATGATCAACAATCGCACCAATGGTCCGTCCTTGGGGAGCAACAGGGGATGACGTGATCTATAAGGCAAGTTAGCGTGCCTCAATCGGCCTCCTACACGCAACAATCCCTTATCATCCAGAAAGGGAGTCAAACGCACCAAGGGTCCCTTTAATTTGGACGTCCCGGTACGGAAAACCTTAAGTTCCGGTTCAAACGCTCTAGACTGGGTCATACGCACCCAATGCAGAAGAGCATCTTGGCGCTCCTGCGGTGAGAGGACCGGACACAAATCTTTGTCCTGAGGCCGGCGACAATTTCGAATAAATCTTCTTATCCAAGCGGTCACGCCGAGCAACTTGTCCAGAGAACTGTAGCGGTCTAATAAAATTCCCGCTCTGGAGCCGCCATAGTCTCGACAGCGTGAACACGCAAGCCCGGATTTGGTACCTTCACCACAGCTGGTGTGGAAGGCCAAGACGGCTGTAACAACCATTCGGGACCACACCACAGAGTGTGGTCAATAAGCTGAGGGGCTTCGCTGCCACGTGATGCACAGTCAGCAGGGTTTATTTCACCTGGCGCCAAATCAACGTGGCCTTCGAGGCCTGTATTTGGGATACCCGATTGGCCACAAATACTTCCAGGGATTGGACGGAGTTCTTAATCCAACACAGGACAACCTGACTGTCGGACCAAGCAAAGAGCGACTCAAAGTCCACACTACGTCCCAGGGTGTCAACAACGTGGTTCATCAACCGAACCAGAAGAGTAGCTCCAGACAATTCTAACTTCGGAATCGTTAATCGAGTCCGAAGTGGAGCAACCTTACTCTTAGCAATTAGCAAGTGGAGCTTAACAGCTCCTCTATCATCGACCGTCCGGATATATACGACGGCTGCGTATCCACTCTCAGACGCGTCACAAAAGCCATGAAGGCTGGCCGTAAACCGTCCCTTAGGCAGTATATGTCTAGGGATACTAACACGGTTAATGTCGGGGAGAGACAACATGAAGGACTCCCAATCTCGCAGCAAACGGCCCGAGAGGGGCTCATCCCACGACACTTCGGCTGACCAAAGTTCCTGTAGGAAGCACTTCATCCAAAACACTACGGGACTAATCCAGCCATTTGGGTCAAAGGTACGAGCTACTGTAGACAAAACCAACCGTTTAGTCCAGACCTTGGGGCTTGGCAGCTCCAATCGATAGGTGAACGTGTCCTGGACAGGTCTGTATTGCACTCCCAAAACAGACAGTAAATCTGGAGTGTTGGCATTCTCAAAAATATGAGGCTCCTGCTGGTGGTCGTCTGGCAAGTCACACAAAAGCTGAGGTGAGTTGGACATCCACTTCCTCAGTTCATAACTACCAGCCCCGAGAAGAGCAATTAGTTCATCTCGCAAAATCAAGGCTTCCTCGACACTAGAGGAGCCCGTACAAATATCATCAACAAATGCATCCTCCTTGAGAACCAAGGATGCGCGAGGGTATCGTAATCGTTCACGTTCAGCGAGTTCCACAAGTGAGCGAATTGCCACAAAGGGGCTCGAACGCAAACCGTATGTATTGGTGTTCAGCTCGTAGACCAGCATGGGATCCCTGGGATCCTCCCTCTATAATATGAGCTGATATCGTCTATCGTCCGGGTGAATCACAGTCTGCCGAAACATCATCCGGATATCGGTCACAAAGACGACGGCATGGCGACGGAAGTTGGTCAATACATCACCCACCTCGTGGTGCAACTTCGGTCCAGCATGCAGACATTGATTCAGCGAAACTCCGGTAGACGTAGGAGCTGACCCATCAAAAACAACGCGTATCTTCCCGGTGGAAGGTTTCAAAACCGCGTGGTGAGGAAGAAAATTATGTTCCTCGTTTCGCCAGTCCAGTCGCGAGACCGACATGTGCCCCAGTTGCTCATATTCTCGCATGAAGTCGACATACTTCTGTTTGAGGTCGGAGTTCCTACTCATACGACGCTCCATGGACAGCAGCCGCTTCTCGGCCAACGGCCGGGAGCTGCCAAGTGAGGGGCGAACTGACAAAAAGGGCAAACGAGTGATCAGCCGTCCCGAGTGAAGGCGACCTGTATTGTTCTGGTAGAACAACTCACACTCCTCGTCCAAGGGGTTCACTCGCTTCACGGTAGGTGGCTCTTCCACCTCCCAAAACTGTTGAAGGACATCCGATAAGGTGGAGCTAACAGTTATGTAACTGTCCACCGATGGAGATGGTGGGTTATGCCTAACTGGTCCCATCACTACAAACCCAAGCGATGTAGATAAGGCTACCAGCCCACCCTTCTGTAACTCTCTCCTCTTCCCACAATACACGCGGCCTAGAACATCGGCACCGAGCAATAAGTGAATCGGACCGGTTCGGTGGAAGGAAGGGTCAGCCAAGGTCAATCCTGATGTCGCATCAACGACAGCGCGCGAAACGTGCTGTTGCGGAAGCTGACCAACAACCTTCTCATAAACAATCGCGGCAACGCCAATTTTGGGCGCTGAAGAGAAGTGGGGGGAGAAGGAGAACAAAACCTGACCGATCGGATCCGGGATCCGCAGGTCTCCGATTCCTCGTACCGATTCAAGGTATGGAGATGTGTTCAAACTCAACTGCCGGACCAGCCAGCTGGAGGCAATGCAACCCTGAGCTCCCGTATCCAAAAGGGCGCGAACTAAAACAAAGGTGCCCCTCGGGCCCCACACCTGTACGGAGGCTGTTGGTAACAGCACCTGCTCCTGTGGGGGGGTTGCAGCCGACAGTTGGTTTAGTGAAAATCCTCCCGCATTCCCCGCAACGGGGGGGAAGGGGGGTCCGAAGAAAAATGCGTGCGCGGCGGAGGAATAGGGCGCTCAAGGCGCTCGAGCGGGTCCCAATCCGGCACGTACACACCCCGACCAAAGCTGCATCGGGGGGCCGGGCGGTGCCCATGATGGGCGAAAGTTGGGGGAGCCCGCGATAAACGAGGTCTCTCCATCAGAGGGGGAGAGAAGCGTATCGGCTCCCGGCGTGGCTCCCTAATTACCGCGGCCCAATCCCGCGGTGGCGCCTCATAAGCGGCGCGTCGATCCCCCCCGCCCGTAGGGGGGGTGGGGCGCCCAATCCTCTCACTGGAGGGGGGGCGCCTGTCCAATCTCCGCGGAGGGGTGGCACGCCCCTCCGATCTCCTCGGAGAGGTGGGTGACCTAGGAGGGCCCCCGCCCGTGTGCGAGTCCCTCTCTCTCACCACCTCACGAGTGTCTCTATTGTTGAAGCACAAAAGGGGGTGATGGGCCCCTCCACAACAGTGGCAATCTCGTGGGTGGGGGCAAGCCGATGCCATATGGGCCCCCAGGCAGCGGTAGCACCAATTCCGCTGCTTGGCCATATTCCTACGCCCCTCGGTGCGTAGGCCAACAAATTTGGGACAGGCCGGCAAACGATGGCCATCCCGCTTGCAACACTTGCAAGGCATCGGCCTCTCCCTGTGTGGAGAGTTCTGCCGCACTGCAGTATACTGCTTGTACGGGCGGCGCTCTCTCCGTGGCGCTGCCCGGGTCGCCTCATAGCGACCTGTACTCGGTCCCGGTATAGGAGCCAGATCCAAGTGGTCGGTCATCCGACACTCATCCTCCAAAAATCTGAGGAGATCCGAGAAGGGGGGGAGGTACGAGGCACTATTGCCCCCGTACCTTTGTTCGAAGCGTCCCTTCATCTCCATGGGAAGCTTATCGAGGATGAGGTGGAGCAAAATAAAGGACCACTGGTCCACCGGTAGATCAAGTCGTTTGAGCGCGTTAATAGCGCTCAGCAGCGGGTTCAAAATCTCCTTCCTCAATGAGGAGACCCGCGATACTCGTGGCAGCCCTAAAATGGCAGCCACATGTGTGTCCGCTAGCAAGCGAACATTCTGATACCGGGCGGTCAACAACGCCCTTGCAATATCATAACTGTCATCATTGACAGGTAGATGCTGGACAAGTACACCAGCCTCTCCACGTAAGGCAGAGAGCAAATAGGCCAATTTCTGGCTAGGGAACAGGTCGTCCCTCGAGTGAACCAGGCTATCAAAGAGGTTAATGAACCCCATCCAAGAAGCCAGGTTCCCATCAAAGGTTGGGATGTCTAAAGTGGGCAGTCTGCCCAGCAAGCCGGCCGGGGTAGGCTTGACCTCCCCAGGCGTGCACGACTCACCCCTCCGGGCGGATAGGATTGCCTGAGCTTTGTTTATAATCACATCCGCCTGTTCAAAACACTGATCATAATCGGCATTAAATTGGTCGACTGCCCGCAACTCAGCGGCACCCTCGGCTGGGTGGTCGAGCAAATATTGTTGATGAAGAACGAAAAGCTGCTCCAATTCCTTCAAGCGAGCAGGTACTCCCTCATGCCGAATTAACAAAGCCTGTTCTCGGTCTGGTCGGTCTACCAAAGCGACGGCACTAGCAAACCATCTCAAAATCTTTTGTGCACCCGCGCGGGCACCACTAAGCGGGCTGACTGGCGGGACCATTTTGCACCAAAATTAATAAACACTATAATAATACACGGACAAACAGACCGACAACCGCAGACAATAAAACAGATCGGGAGGAACTTCAAAGGCAGAACAAAATATATAAACAAACCAAAATCAAGTATAAATGCTAGAACTTAACTAGAACAACAAGGCATTTAACAACAGAATTTTTCAAACAAATTAAATTCAAGTATTAAGTCAATAACTTAACAAACATAATATTCAAGGGCAAACAAAACAAAATCAAATGTAAATGCTAAAACTTAACACAGCAAAATAGTGTATTACAACAACAGCAAAGTCATTTAGCAGCAAAATCTTTTAAACAAATTAAATTCAATTATAAGTTTACAACTTAACAAACAAAATAGTCAAGGGCAAAACAAAGATATGAAAAAACAGACCAAAATCAAATATAGGTAAATGCTAGAACTTAACTAGAACAACAAAAGACATTTAACCCCAATTTTTCATATACAATGACAATTAGTTAAGGAGATCGGTCCACAAATGAGCTGGTAGTCGGTTTAAAATCAGCAATCAAAACCAATTAATATGTATTGCCCGTTTGGACAACCAACAAAATTACAATATTAATTGTACAATACTAATCAAATACTCAAATCTAAGAACCACTCAAATCTAAAAACCACGCTCTGCTACCAAGAGATGGTGGTGCCCCAAGTAGACTCCACCACGTCGGCGTTTCACCGAGTAAGGAATTTTGGGTTGATTGCTGATGCCCTACTACCCGCTCATCGAAAGCATTGTGGCTTACCCCGATTCCCGTTGTCTCCGTCCGTCTCCTCCGTAGCCGGTGGACTTCCTGAGCTAGCTCGAAGGAAGTCGCGGCTCCTGAAGTTCTGCAGTGGATCCACCGGTGGAGACCGGAGCACTACAAAGGCCTATTAGGCCACCACGACTCACACACGCGATTTTGATACCTTGCACAACACAAAGCGGGCTTTCGCACCCCGATATTAGGTGCGCCGCGCAAATCACTATTTGCTTGAATATTGTGTATTATATTTTATTCCGGCCCGCACATAACCTCTAAGCATGTCATGACATTTCGACTCGACTCAACTGACATATCACATGCGGCCGGCCGCCAAAAAAGCTGTCACTGCACAGACTAGAATGCAGTGCCGCCACTCGCTCTTCCTCGAGCGTGAACAAATCCTTATCCAAATAAATACGTTATTCATCACAAGTATTTAATTTAAAACAAAATTGCCCTTTCATCATCATCATCATCACAGCTTATATACGTCCCCACCGAGGGGTTCGAGCCTACCCTATGTTAGGGTGATTAGGCCTTAGTCAACCACGCTGGCCCAGTGCGGATTGGTTGCCCTTTACATCATTCGATTTAAATGAATATCTTAGGAGATATCGCAGTTTTAAAATAACATTACAGCAAAATAATGATCGAGTACTGCGCGCACAATGTGCAAAGCCGGCGGGCCGGGCAGTCGTGAAGGGGAAGGGCGGTGCGGTGGCCCCAGTTAGCTATCTACTTCTGCCGGAAGAAAACAAAACTAAAAATATAGTGTACGCAGAAGTACTTTAAAATAACATTAGTTTATTTTTTTTCAGAATAACCTACAATCTACATGATATAAGATTATAAGACCCAGTACTTACTCACCTATATAAACGAAGTCGCGGGTTAAAGTTAGCGTTAGCCCAAAGTAACTATTCCACGCGGACGAAGTCGCGGGCGGAAGCTAGTTCAAGTATATACTTGAACTAGCTTCCGCCCGCGACTTCAAATGAGCGAGTACAAATGTATAGTCGATTAGGTGACAGATTTCAAGCGCGTTTTTGTATGAAGCGCTCTATCTAAGTTTGTTAGTAAATCAATGTTAAAAACCAAATATTGCGATATATTCAAAATATGTTGCTTCATTCAAATGTGTAGTACTTACTAATACAAATAAAGGACAGTATTATTAAAAAGATGTAACGTGGTGAGCTTCAGCGACGACGCAGTGGTGCAGTGGTTAGGGAAGTAGGGCCGTTAATAAATAAATCACCAGTATTTTGCCACTGAATATATTATTCCATCGTTATATATATTAGAATAAAAAGGCACTCTGAAACAGATATATCGACTATTTTAGAACTATGGCAAATAAACATAATAATATAAAAACTTACCAAGATAATAAAAAACTTACACATAATAATAATAATAATAATTTATTGGCCAAACCTAATGATACATAAGTTGCAATACATAGTATCAAAACCTCTTCAAAGCGATTGTAGTTAAAACTTCTGCACCCGAACTAGGAAACCTGTATCTCGGTGTGCAGTGGTTTTTATCTTATTTTGAACTACTATTACAAGGTAGGTACGGTGGACATGATGAATTTATATAAAACTAATCTTAAGTGGAAGTGGAAACCTCTCATGATGAATGAAGCGAGGGTGAGTGTGTGTGTATCGAGAGGGTGTGTATCTTAGATTGTTATGGAATTATTGAAAATATTCCAAAATAAATTAGGAGTTCCAGAAATAACTCAATTAGAATATTTTTATTGTATTTTTAGAATACTTTCAGTTTCATCATAGTTAAGGGATTTTAACCAGTCAGTAACACAAATTTTGACCTTATGGTTATTTAAATTGTACACGTTCTTAATTTTATTTATATTATTATAAACAAAGGGACCAAGATATTGTAAAAAGTTACGGGCAAAAGCATATTTTGTGATAGAAGCTGGACATACATGGTATTTACGACGTTTAGAAATTTGAGAATTTTTTTCATATTTTAGGCGACGGTGTTGCATTAAGATAAGCTGCAGTAAAAAAATCTGTCTCACAGTTAGCACCTGACAATTCTTGTAAAGAAGGGCAGTTGGATAGAGAATTGGGCGAAAAGTGCAGACCTTTAAAATATACCTCTGCGCTCTTTCCAAGGTTAACATAGTTGTCTTTGCAACACCACCCCAAGCAATTATGCCATAACTCAGAATAGACTGGCAAAGTGAGAGGTAAACTTTTCTAAGTAGACCTTCATCGGCAACATGTCGAAGGTTTTTGAATATATATACAAGTTTACGCACTCTCTTCGCCAAGGCCGTCACATGTTCCTTGTAAGTTAGAGAAAAGTCAATATGCAGTCCAAGGTACTTAACGCAACTGGTGTTATTGAGGGTTGGGCAATTGTATGATTCAGAACCATAGTCTGTACAACAATGAGCACTTATATAGAAGTTGGTGCGAGGAAGGCCTGTACTCCTCATAGCAAAAGTGATATATTTGGTTTTTTCAGCATTTAACGTCAGAATATTGCATTTAAGCCATTGAAACACAGCATTAAAGCCTTTTTGTGCAGCACAGAATGTATTATCCCATGTATTACTAGAAAAAAGGAGAACTGTGTCATCGGCATAACAAATTAATTTACCCTGGGCAAGGTTGAGATCCACAAGGTCGTTTATGTAAACCAGAAACAAAACTGGACCCAAAATACTACCCTGTGGTACACCATACTGTATGCCAAGATAACTACTAACATACTCAGCAATGTTGACGCACTGAGTCCGGTTAGATAAATAATCCTTGAATAGCTGAAGCGGCAAGCCTCTTATGCCCAATCGTTCGAGCTTACAGAGCAGTAATGGAATCGACACTGTATCAAAGGCTTTCGCCAAATCCAAAAATATTCTCAGCACTTTATTACCTTTGTCCAGGTTAGAAGTAACATAGTTAGTAACTTCAAGAATTGCGTCATTTGTGGACTTGCCGGACCTGAATCCATACTGTGAATTAGAAATTAAATCATGTTTTTCCAAAAAGTTAACCAGACGATTATACATGAGCCGCTCAAGAACCTTAGAGATAGATGGAAGAATTGAAATGGGCCTATAATTGTCGATAAGGTGTACATTCCCGGCCTTGAAAACCGGGTGTACACGAGATCTCTTCAAGACATTTGGAAAGACACCGTTTTCAAAACAGCAATTAAAGATATGAACTAAAATGGGGGTTAAGAATGAAAGACAAACTTTAAGAATCTTGTTTGGAATTCCGTCCCAACCCACGGCACAGTTGTTTTTAAGGTTTCTGATAATGCTGCTAACCTCAAGTTCATCACATGTTATCAGAGCAAAAGTTCTATGGTTGACAAATGAGTTAACGCCACGTAACAATAAAGATGAATGGGTTTCACTACTGATCATTAAATTTGTAGCCAGATTTTTACCTACGTTAACAAAATAATTATTGTATTTGCTAATATTAGATTCTATGCTTTCACTAGAATTTACTAAAAGATCAAGTGCGGAAGACTAAGCTGTGTTTGTATTTGTAATGTTTTTTATAACTTGCCATAGTTTTTTATTATCTTTGTTAGCTTTTAATAATTCATTACGTTCATACTGTCTTTTAAGATTTTTTAATAGGTTATTACAGAAATTTCTGTACCTCAAGTAAGACACTTTAGTAACTACGTCATTTGGAGAGTTACGATATTTTTTATGGAGGCGATCTCTATTTCGGATACACCTTATAATACCAGGTGTAATCCAAGGCTTTATAGGTCTTTTCCTTCTAGACAAACTAACCTCTTTAGAGTTAGCTTGAATCGAATGTTGAATTTTATCAATTAAATATTCAGTTAGGAAGTTGACATTGTCACTTTTAAAGATAATCTCAGTATCCACCATCTGTGCAAGGTCCTTACTTATCTGGTCATAATCTAATAGTACACGGCGACTTTCAATGTTTGGTCTTTTATAGTCACCATTAACACACGTAAGAACGGCAGCGTGATCAGTCACTGATGTGTCGAAAATAAATGTGGTAACTTGGTTTTTAGATTTAATAATAACATGATCGAGACATCCACCTTTTTGATGTGTCGAGTTTTGATAAGCAGGAATCACAGATATTTAATTCCAATTCCAGAGGTTTATGATGCAGATCGATAATAGATAATGGAAACTCACAAGACATAACAGTGCAATTTCTATTACACGTAACAAGATCAAGAATTTTTTGATTAGCATTAAAACAACAATTATATTGTTCCAAGCCCGGAAAAGTGAGAAACTCACTTAATGACTGCACAGGTAGAGTCCTGCTACTATTATTAAGGCGCATTTTAGGGCAATCTGATATTAACCACTGAGCATCCGATATATTAAAATCACCAGTTATGAGAAAAACGTCATTAGGATTATCTATTATAAGTTCACTACAAATTACAAAGAAGTTTAATAATGTATCTTTATATGTTGGTCCCTGGGGTATATAAACACAACAAATATTAAAATACTTATCTTCCATATTATTATTATTGGTATGAGTTAACGGTATCGATACCCAGACGATGGGGCGTGGCTGGGAGGTGGCGTTCTCGACCGAGACCTCGAAGCTCCCACCCTGGAGAAACGACGCCAGCAGCCTCACATGGGCGGGCGGCATGCTGGTGGCGGCCAGCTTGTAGAGGAGACCGGGATGCCACACACGGTCGAAGGCCTTCTCGATGTCCAAGAAGACCCCCACGGTGTGGTTGTCCCGGTTCATGGCGGCCGCGAGGTGGTGGAGCACGCGCGCCAGCTGGAGCGTGGTGGAGTGGCCGCTGCGGAATCCAAATTGCTCATCCCGTAGTGGGACGAACGGGCGGATCCTCCGCAGCAGCAGTCGCTCGAACAGCTTGGCCACGTGAGACAGCAACGTAATGAGTCGGTAGCTGGACGGGAGGCGCCTGTCCTTACCCGGCTTGGGGAGGACGATAATACGCCCCATCTTCCAGGCCACGGGGAAGTGGCTGGTGCGCAGGATGCCGTTGAAGAGCCTGGCGAGGTTCGCCAGACCCCTGCGGGGCAGCTGCCTGAGGGCCGCGGAGGAAACGTTGTCGGGCCCGGGCTTTTTCCGCCTGTTAAGGCGGAGCACCGCCTTGCGCAGCTCTGCGGGGGAGATGAAATCGTCACCCCGCAGCTGCGGCGCTGGGGCAGTCGGCCCCTGCGATGGTGGGAGCAGCTAGGCGACACTAGCTGCTCCCATGCCTCTAGCGGAAATGGAGATCCGTACTGTTCTGCATTACTGGCATTCCGGGCCAGGTCAAGCGACTTACGTATGCCCAATCTATGGCCGAAGAGGTGTTCCCGAGGGAATTAAAGGATTTTTGATCGACATTAGAAATCCTTCCTTATTCAGTAGAACGACTGCAACGAGCAGGCTCAACCACCCTTCGCACGGCGAGTGTTGGCATGGAGCGAAATGGCAAGCGACGTATGCAACTTCAAACGAACAATTCGAAAATAGGACTTTAGGAATACTGTCGTGAGACTTCGATCATTGGTTTACATGTTACATGAAGTTAAACCAGTTACGGGCGTCATGGGTTCAGTTAATAAATATTACTGAAACTTTACCGGTGACCTATTTTTATGATAAGATTATGCGTTGTCCACGCGTACTTGTACGATTGTCAACCTTGAGTAGGTGGCTTAATCTGGTTCACGGAGTCGGTATCCTATTTGCCGCCGCGGCGTTGTGGGGCTTCGACCGCAGTCCTCGTAATTGATACCGAAAGTCGACCACAACTCGGCGAGTGTAAAAAGCGCAAAGTAAAAACAGCGCGCGAAATTACGACACGTCCAATCGCGGACAATTGCTTCAGAATATCCAATCTACTAAACGCTTTATTATTATTGTCCAGGCCAGAGTAACTTCCAATGAAAATAACGTAATTCACCGTCCGAATAGATAACGCTCTTATAGGTTTAGTTTAGAAAGTTGGCATCTTGTCCGCGGTTATTCCGCGTTCCCTGCACGGGCTGCCAGTGGACGTTCGCACAAACAAGGCTCTATTTAACAGGAACCGATTCGGAAAAAAGCGCTTTGTGATCCCTGGAGCGAAGAACCGGATTACTGTGGCAGGGTTGAAAAACAAATCTACTACGATTTACGTACCGTAAACTCGTTACGCGTACGAACGACGTATTCGGGGCGTCGCGTATTGTGGGAATCTGTTTCTTGTTGCGTTAATGAGAAGGTCCGAGTTCGTAGGGGTGGTAACGCGAGAGAGAGGCGAGCTTATACGCTCGTCTGTGGAGGGTTCGTTTCGCTCGCAGGTTCATAGGAAGTGTCGTTATCACAGTCGCTGTTCGGCAGTCGGGCGGCGTGCTTGCTACAGGGTGGTGTATACTCTCGCTTCGGCTGAAGCTGTTTCGAAGTTTTACGGAGATCGCGTTCCGGTGCAGGCTTTCCCGGCGCGTGGCTGTCTCGCGAACGTTATTAGAAAGTGAAACTATATTTGTGCCAATAAATTGTGCAAGGACTTGTATTCGCAGTGTTGTTTGTGTTTTGTGGGACACCTTGGATTATTATAAACTTACGTATACCCGTTCCGAAATCAGCACAGTTTTGAACATTTAAAACTGTTGGTCTTGCTTATTGGAGCGGCCGTGAAATTTCAGAGAAAGGTAAGTCAGAAAAAAATGTAAAATATAATTCATTACATAAATTAAAAAGTATGAAGTAGTATTAGTTTTCTAACTAAATTCACGCTTTATAAAGTCCATTTCAGTATAGGTACAATTTTCTCACTTTCCCTATAGAGCATTAACGCTTGGTTCGTACCTAAGCGGTAGTGATAAAAACAAATTACTCATTTCTTTAGTGCTGCTGTATTGCGAGGGTGCATCTTCTCAAGTATTCATAAAGGAGGAAGCAAGAATGTAATAACATTATGTCAATGAGAAAAAAAGAATGTAGCTTTTTTTGGGAAGATGTTTGATAGTAGGGCTTCTATTTATTTACTTGCGGGTACGACAAAACTGTTATACCTACAAAAATGCGATAAATATCACATAGATTTTATCTTTATCGATAAATTTATAGATAAAAGCGTTTGCGTCCTCAATCAAAAAGGAACCACTGTAGCCAAAGAGCAGGCCATTAAAATTATTGCTATAGCATATATGGACGGTATGTTGATAAGCAAGTAGACACCAAGCAGTCGCTAGCTGGACTTAAAAAATGCCCCTTTACCAATTAGTCTGAACAGGAAAATTCAGTCCCGCTGGAAATCGATCTATTCTAAGTCATCTCAACAAAGCGGCTAAAGTAAGAGTTCGTATCTTTTTAAATAGAAATAGCAAAATGAACTACAGCTGTAAATACTGTAGCTAAGCTTTTGCACAGTAACTTCTAATGATATTGTGCTGGTGAGTGCAGACAATTCCTAATGTGGAAACATCAGCAGTATTCTAAAATCTTAATTCTTACAGAAAATAATGTTTGAACACGGCAATGCTCAATATTGTTGTTATGGTGGCAGAAATGGCGTGGTAGTTAGTTAAGTGGACTTCTAGAAGCTCTACACCATTAACCGGATCTGCAATCGATCGAATCGAATGAAGGACAATTCCTGAATGCGATGATTACAAATACTAAACGACAGAAGAGCTATCATATCACTAATCTATGTAATCTAGTATAGTAGGGTGTCCCAATCTATAAAGGCAAAAATTTTTTTTTCAAGTTTAGGTATGCATACCCTTTATATTTTTTCTATTTCACCCTAACAACTAAAATAAAAAATATTATTGCAATCGGATAATGATAACCCGTGCCGACTTGATGTCAAACTTTTAACAAAATATTTGTATGACAACTGTAGAAGACATTTTCGGACTTAATTTTTATTTAGTAAATAAAACACTATTTTACCTTTTTCATATATTTATCAAATATTTATTAGTAAAAAAACATTATTTATTACATTTTCTTTTCAAAGTTTTCTTTTTACAGTCAGGGTATACCAGTCTGTGTTCCTGTATGCAACCTACCTAGTAAAAATTGCTTTTGTTCCTCTTCAACAGTGATTGTTCAATGGAAATCTTGCATTATCTTAACCGCTCTCTCTGCTTTATCATCAACGGCTCTCAGTGTCATCACCTATTTCATAACTCATTGAAAAGTATACTATTAGACCATGAAGTGGACACTCGTTGAGAAAACAGTCATTATTTTTTAAACAATTGAACAAGGCTTTGCTTTTGATGGAAACGAAGTCATCAATGTTTTTCTCGTGAAGTGAACCACAAAAGTCTTCCTGCGAGGGGAAATAGCGTTTACTAGCGTTTATATAAATCAGCTTTTATAGCTGCTGCCCGCTCTTTTCGTTTTTCCGTACAAATTTTTTGAATAGAGGACTTGCAAATGGAAAATTCGTCAGTGTTGAGCCCAAGTGCCTCAATAGTAGCTTCAATAATAAAGACAGAAGTTCTCATACTTAATTGACATCTATCTGAAGCTGGTACTAACTTTGGTGTGATAAAATTGATGAATTTTCTTGATAATTTTCTTGATAATATGACATCGAAGCAGTTAGGGATGCATAATAATTTGTCCAACGGTTTCGTTCCTCGATTTTTCTAAGACGCGTTTTTTTCTCTTTGTCGGTCAATTTTTTGTTCACTCCAGCTAAATGACCTCTGCCAGGCTCTCTTTGGTGCTGCAAGAAGATCCTATCTCCATTTATCTTTATTAATTGAAGTGCTTCGACATGTGCAGTGTCGAACAAATTGTCTTTTGTAACAAACTCTTGTTGACGCTGCTCAAATATTGCATTTTTTTGAAAATCTCTCCAAACTTGATGTAAGGTACGTAACTAGTTTTTTAACACAGTTAAAGCTTTAGTCGGTAAGCTTTAGCCTTTTCCCAATAAATAATGCACTCACTTATAATAGATTCGCGCTTTCATTGATACTTAAATTCACTTCACGAATATTATAGAACAAAAATGCTAATACTTGTCCATTATAGGGCAGTTTTGAACCGGTAATTTGATATTATACATCCCCTATTAAGAATATCCTTTTTCTAGAACTGCGTAATTCCACTGACATTTTCTTTGAACGAAAATAATGTGTTTACTAATTGACCATCGAGAAATAACAAACCCTTCGATACATTAACTCTGCCGCGCGCTACGCACCAAAGTATGTATCGATTCAAGTCGGCACGGGTTGCTTTGGTTCTAGGTACATGAAATTTTATTAACATGTGTTTTGACACCATTCGAAAATAATAAGAGGGTATGCGTTGAAAAAAAAGGCTTTGATTTTTTTGGGACACCCTAATGTATAGTTACTCTCTAAGGTCCACGGCAAATATTGTTGAAAGAAAATAACATTTTTATAGATTTTTAAGAAAGTTGAAAGAATCAAAATATAAATGACGCGGAAACTTATAATTCGGATGTGAGATTTCAGCTTTTACAGAGATTCTTTACTTCTTTATATAAAAAACCGACTTCAAAAACACTGAAAAGTTAAAAATAATAAGTACAGATAACATCACATTTCCAAATTGAAGTCGGTGCCAAATTTAAAGACTTTCTAGGAGATCATCGATGTCTGTGCCTATTCTTATATTATTTTTAATTTTTCAGTGTTTTTGGAGTCAGCTTTTATTTTTTTATTTTTATCTTTTTAAGTTGTGAATTTAATTCAAGTATTAAATTCATTTAAAGGATACAAGAGGCTCAATATGTGCCTATTGTATTAAAAAACTAACCTCTATCTCCTATAAGTTAAGGATCTTTCCATCATCAGCTCTGTTTATGACTACCAGACGCAAATACCTGGAAAGCTTCGGAAAAAACATGAAACACGTTGGATATACCTATAAAATTTAAAGATTTCCCTCGATTTTCATAGGGTCTCATCATCAAATCCTGACTTTGGTGACAACTGACAATAGGACCACCTCAGGCGTATACTCTACCGAATACAATAAGAATTTTGAAAATCGGTCTACTACACAAAAAATAAACACATAGCTACGCATCGAATTGAGAACCTCCTCCTTTTTTGAAGTAGGAAAAAAAATATATACATTAGTCGCTTCCTATTTCAGCAATTTTTAGAAAAAATTATCTATTTAAACACCAAATACTCTTAAAAAATGTAAATGGAGATATTAAAAAAAACTGATACATAATATTATACAAATGATGTCCAATTTATTGAATTTATATAAAGAATCTTAGACAGTAGATAAAGCTGACGAAGCTAAAGAAAATATTTCTGTGAATCGCGACACCATAAAAGTGAAAAAAGTGCAATACTTGGTGGTGTTAGTTTTTTAAAACTTTGTTCTACACCTCTGTATACATATAGCACTCAGAAAAAAAAATTGTTGGGTGCAACAACAAAACTTTAATTGGGGAGAGCCGTCAATCGTGAAGAGTCTCTATAGCAACGTTTTTATTGTGGAGTTTATATTGTCTATACATGCACCAATATTTTCACTTGTTATCCCAGCAAAGCAACATTGTTTTTATAGCCAAGTTCCTATACTTCTCCAGCAGAACAACATTGTTTCTGCAGTTAATTTCTTTTGCTTTTCCAGCAAAGCAAAATTGCTCCTGTAGCTAAATGCCTTTGCTTTCCAAGCAAAGCTAGTGATTTGCTACCGAAACAAATAAGGACATTGTCCTTTTCAATTTTACGTTTATAGTGTTTACACATTAGGAACCAATATTCAAAAACAGCAACAATGGCAATGGTGGCCTGGTCATCAGGTTCTATATAGCAGATGCCCGTCCCGGGTCACTGTTGCTGTAAATGCAGAGCTTGAAATTTACTTCCGGTTATGTACCTAACCAATGAATTGTATATTCACGCCTTCAATATAAGCAGTACTAACGATAAACTTGCTTGTTTGGACGGTCCCTCATTATCATAATTTTAGAATAGATTTTCATTTGTGAGAATCAGGAGCGGTTAGCACAATTTATTTGGTGCAATTAAAGGGGTGAAGATGTAGCGTTACTCTAATATGATTTAGAGCGTTTGTGTGGTAGCCAAATGGAGTGATAACAGACTGCAATTGTTACAAAATCACGCACTCTCAATTTAAGCACGGTAATAGTATACCGTGATTTAAGAAAGAGCAAATGTGATTTTGTTCATTTTGTTACGGTTGTAATACACAGTGACAATATTGTGGCGAAGCCATGATTACTCAAGCTAACTCGCTTTTGTCAAGGTGGTTAAGCGTCGAGAATTCAATTTTGTGTTGCTGAACATCATACCGACTCAGAATGATGAGATGAATGCTACAGAGAAATCAACTTACTTAAGCAAAATTGCAAAAAAAATATTGTTATTTTTTGCTTGAAATAATAGTAGGCCAGTCTCGTTCCATTTATGGTTTCGGTCGGCTTTCTCTTATTTAATACGAGATTGTTATTGGATTTGGCGAATACCGAATATTAGCTCTAAATCGTGTATTATTATCAAACAGATAAATCTAATTCCAATATTGACGCGGTTGATTGGTATTCGAGCTGTCATGTGATACTCTTGATGAATAACGCGTACATACTCGTAGAGCAACGTCAACTAACTGTAATTTTTTTGTTGAAATCGATACGGTTAAATGTGATGATTTAGCGAGATCTAAGTGTCGATTGAAGACTATTATTAGAGTGTCTCTTTAAATAAGGTAATTAGATTTTTTTTCATGTTAGATTTGTTACATATTAGGCTAGATGACAAAATTTTTTTTTTGCTTATATAGAAGCTCATTCATAATAAACAGAAAAAAAATCGGTTTTCGAATAACTATAAAAACAACCAAGATATAAGGTATTAAAGATTTTTCTCCATCTCTTTCTAGCAAAACGGCAATTTACAAGGAGTTTATATGGCCGTACTCAACAATGACGTCACGGTTGATGTCGGATCTCTCTGTTTAATCGCCTTCAAATTAACAACTTAAAATGCTTGTATCTAATGTATTTCTAAGCCGATTTTAATTCTAATTTCACAGGACTGCATCTTTTTCCACGGTATTTTAATATTTAATGACTAGACGTAAAAATTAGAATTCAGTCATCATCCCAATTGTTAGTAATGCTTATAAAATCACAAATTAAAAAATTAGTCCGATGTGATGTTATTGACTTTCTTTTATTAGTTCACATTCGTCGTTTAGTTAGTTATACGTCAGTTAAGCATTACAACACACACTTACCTGTATATTTTGAAAGGACTTAAAGTATTAGCCAAGGTTACTCACACCCTAGTCTGTTAGTCATAAACACATTGACTAATAATTCAGCACTGCGCCGCGTGCCACTACACATATACAGATCTAACTAATTTATAATGTTCTTCAACTCTTGAGTTTTGTTACCTGCGAATGCGCTATGAGAACTGTTTTGAGTCTCCTAATTTCTTCAGCGTCAGTTCGACTCAGATCTCAACTGCTTAAAAAATTTAAGCAACAAATAAAAAATAATTCTAAATTAATTATTGTCTACCTGCGGTGTTACAAGGAATGCAAAAAATATAACAGCTACATATAGTATGTGAACTAGTATAGTAAAGAATCAAATGTGTTAAACTACGATGGTTGGTAGGGAAATAGAGAAAATGTTTCAAGTTCGAGATAAACAATACAGCACAAAGAAATGTAAATAGCGCCAATTATTATGAAATGAGTAACCTGGTGAGAAATGCGCCATTAAGATAAGAACAACAATTACCTCACGAACTGGAGTAATTTGATGAATATCAGCACATTGTGGTCGGTAGCGGTAGATACAGTGAAATTCCACAAGTCCTGTTACATGAAATTAAATGCAAAAACGACATTATCTTTACGGCATACATAATTAATGAACAAAAAGTCCACAAAACGATCGTTCCAAGCAAAAATTGTTGTTTTTAAAAGTATATTTTACTTTGAGGCCATAAATTTGATAGATGCCTATTACGTTTTTATTCTTTTTCACTTTCATCTACTTCTGTCATCTATATACTTATTATTACGTTGCCGTGGCTCTGTAAACTATTTTGAAACTATTTCCAGCCGGAGTAAAATGGCTGGTTGCCTGTCTCATTTTAATTAAGGTTAATTTAGAAACCATTGAAACATGAAGCGTTTTTGGAGCGTCCTGAATCCTATCCTCTAAATGTTTACATTTTTTTAAAAGATTTGGGTGAACTATCCCATGGGATAAAGGACCATGGGTGGTATCAAGTTGTGTAGATCAGGATGGTGATTTTGTAATACATCGATTGATCGGCAATTGTTATCAAACGATAACAAATTATATTCATTGGCTATGGATATTGATTGATTCATTCGACAAATATGCCAAGACCACTTGAACGACGACGTTATAAAATATTATGAAACGTTTTAAAAATCTGTTTCAATTGAACAGAATTATCAAATCGAATACGATGGTCGATTGCCGATGAGTTACAAAATCACCCCCCTGATGAACACTTTCCACTATGTACACGATTGGAAGCCGAAAAACTGTCAACTATGCGGAAATTATAGACTCTTAAGTGGTGCGCAAATAATATCGTTACTTATTAAAAAAGTTTGTAAATTTACTAAGTCCAATTATTTAAGTTCTAAAATAAAAAATAATAGTAATAAAATTAAAACGACATGGAATATTATTAATAATGAAACTGGTAGAGTAAAAACTAATAACAATAATTTTTGTTTAAACATTGAAAATAAGAAAGTAGACAGTACAGTAGATACTGAGGTAGCTACAGAATTTGAAAAATTCTTTACTGACATTCCAGTTTCAATCACAAAATCTTTGGATTCCTCCTCCACTGTTGCCGAATCTATTTTAAAAGATCATGTTAAAACTTGTGATGATAAATTTGAATTTGCCCATATTAGTGCAAAGGATTTAATAAAGATTTAATAAAGTCAAATCAATGTCATTATCACAAAGTGATAATGGGATAAATGACGTTGATTTGAGGAACTGTTTTACTCACTCCGTCAGGCATTTCTATATTATTTTTTAACATTAAAATGTTTGTGAAAAATAATATTTGTACTGTTGGCAATTTAATAGAGGAGACAAAAAACTACAAGACCTTTCCAAGTTATTTGCCTTTTCTTCTCGAGAAGACTCTCCCAATTTCCGAACAGGTATGGAGTCAACTTTTTTTTCTTTTTTTTTACCTGTATTTATATATCTTAATAATAGTTGGGGTGTGTGTACATACAAGAATGAAATAATTAGTTAATTAGATTCTTGGTTGAAGATTTTTATGTTTTGTTTGGCGTCAATAAGTGCCTGTAAAGGTCTATATTGAATAAAGATTTTTGAGTTTGAGTTTGAGTATCAGTTGCTTGGTGCGTCACAGTCACAATTTTTAAAGTTGTCGCTGAGAGCAGACAATTTTAAGGTCTTGTAAAAATATCCAACACAAAGTTAAGAATTGGAAAGCTCTATCATTTTACGTACACTATATGTGATGTAAAACGTGTGTTACGTAAATATGTTGCGAAGAATATAACCATTTTTCTTTTTATGACTTATCCGGGTAAAACTTACTTTCGTTTTCAGTCATATCCTGATTGTTTATACAACAAAGTTGGTAAACAAGTAGGCTGCCCACTTGATGGTAATTGGTTACAGTTGCCTATAGTATATGTGGTTACTGTAAGACTTGAAAATCTACAACCCACACAGGATCATTAATGCACGTTGTCAACTTGTGACATAAGATGTCAAGTGCCTAGTAGTTTCACTGCTTGTCTTACCCTACAAACAGGAACACAGCAATGCAAGCTCCGCTGCTTGGCTACAGCAAGAGGTAAAGTAGACCCATGCAGATGACTCTGATACAAAGTTTTCCTCTGGTAAAGTATAGCATCAGATAAATCCAAGCTAAAAAGTTTCATCGTTGTGATCTTAGGATGCCGTTATTTTCATTAATTAAACAATAGTTTGCACGTATCAGCACATTAGACGAGACGATAATTCAGTTTGCAAATTTTTTGCTCGTTCAGTTTTTGCATCGTTCGTATTGTATAATCTAAGCAGTTAATAGAGGCAGTCGGTTTCAACTTATATGTGAGTCTTGATCGAATCGAAACTTAATTTCGATCGTGCAATTTTTTGTTGGTGTTTTGGAAGTGCACGTTCTATTTCGGATGCTTTATAATACGACATTATAGGACAGGACGATGATGTAATGACTAAAGAATTATATTTTAAAGTAAGATTGTTCCATTTAAAATACTTGAAAAACGATTGTGTTGCCCTGGTTGCGGTTAAAGTAAATATTTCAATCAGATTTTTAGCCAGTGAAATTGAAATCAGTCTTGTGGTAATAACAGTTTACGATAGTACGAATATATGTATTATCATCATCATTATTTCAGCCAAGAGACGCCCTCTGCTGTATAGAGACCTACCCCAAGGATCTCCAAACCGATTGGTCCTGCGCTTCCCGCATCCAGCGGCCTCCAGCGACCTTCACCAGATCATCAGTCCATCTTGTGGGGGGCCCCCCAACGCTGCGTCTCCCGGTACGTGGCCGCCACTCTTTCTGCCCCAACGGCCGTCCGTCCTGCGAGCTTTGTGTCCTGTCCATTGCCACTTAAGGGTCGCAATTCTTTGGGCTATGTTGGTGATTCTAGTTTTTCTACCATTGATTTACTACCAAACGTAGATAACGCATGAACGTGTGAAAAGTGGGCCGGTAAAGAACTGCCCAATCGGGCCTCGTGCAGTTCTTTTTCATGCGTTGGAGCGACAACGCGATAAGCAATTTTGAGCATTATGTTTGAGAGTATAAAGTTGATATTTACTAAAACGTCAAGTTTAATGTGGCTAGGTATGAAATGATGTAACTGCACACGGTTGTACTTCAAATAGTTGCCTTAATAATAAAGAATAAGGTTGAATTCGATAAATACGGTACTTTCTTTATGGTAATTTTAATTCGGGTGTGCATATTCAACTACCTATTTAACAGCGTACATATTTATAGTCGATAAGGTGACAGATTTCAAGCGCGTTCTTGTATGAAGTGCTCTATCTACGTTTGGTAGTAAATCAATGTTTTCTACGGATCTCATCATTTCTGATGCGATCGCGTAGAGAAACCCCGAGCATAGCGGCCACGTGTCAGTTTCGTACGTCATCACTGGCATCACGCACGAATTGAAGACTTTGTCTTAAGACGAAATGGAATATATGTATAGGTAGATGTATTTATTAATATCATATAGTTTTTTACAATGTTATACCTGTAATTATTCATTGTTCTATTTAATAAGCACTTTTTTAACACCCTTGCTCGTAAAGCTGATGTAATTCCACCGGTTTTAAATATGTAAAGCGGGTCATAAAAAACGCGTTTGTTACCAAAGCAAATAGTTAAGTTATAGTCCATACAAATTCCATAACAGTATTATTTGCCATTTCAAATATGGAACTGATCGTCGCCGCGCGACTCCAGCTAGTGAGCAGCGCGCTGTTGCTATTCAAATTTCGAACTAATCGCCGCGCGGCGCCGGCCGCTGTTAAAATGGCGGGAAAGCAACGGTGTGCATTCACAGATTGAGTTTATTTAAAATATTTTTTTTCTGTTTCTTCGCAAATGTGTTAAAAAACGTCGTACGATATACGTGCGTATTGGTTATAACATGCGAGGCGGAATTTCAGCCCGAGCCGAAGGCGAGGGCGTAATTGAGCCGAGCATCTTAACGCACTAATATCGTAATGTACTATTTTAACATCGTCAACCAAAAGATAACAGGAACAATGTTTGTTTTCTAATGCTTGCCTTAGTTAAAGAATCCGAACTTCGCTTGTTGCAGGGGGTTTCGTTATTTTATTGTTTTCGAAAATTTTGATTCTTAACAGCCTCAAAGAAAATAGTTGAAATGATTTGCCAATTTTAATGGGGTAATTAAAATCGCTAAGCTTTGCTTAATAGAAGAGTCTGGAGGGGCGTGTGGCCATCCGAAATTCATTGATGGGTCAGAGTTTAATCTCGCAGGATCGCTTGCCTGGTCGCCGCGTGACTTGGCTAGGAAAGAGATGAGATTAATGACAGGGGCGGGACGACTTGATCCTTTGCTTACACCGTGAGGTTAGAAGAATCATGAAAAAGACAAAAGGACACATTCGTCACGTCAGATATGATTGTTTAATATTGGAATTGCTTTAAATTTCGGTAACGACAGGAGTGATGACATTCAGATTCAGATATCTTATTTTTGTTAATACTTGTATAGGTTCAGAGTTGTCGAAACTTCAAAGATTAGTATATCTGTACGAGGTAAATCATATAATTGTAGTATATTATTTACCTTCTTTTAAGTAAGTTTCTTTGAATATTTCGTCTGACAGAAATCTCAACATCTTCAAACGGAATATTGTACAAACGTAATTTTTGGAAGTACCCATTTCAATCTACATATTGTGATCATAATATCAGACACTCATAAAAAGGTATATTTCTCGTCAAAAGTCGAGATACTTAAGTGCCATTTTCTGCTTATTTACATGTTTTCTAAATTAATGACAACCTTGTTATTTACGGGCTATTTATAGTCTCAAGAAAATAGCAAAAATCGATACTAATCCTTCATTTCGAACTTAGTATTACACATTGGCTGTAAGTACGTCGGTGTAACAGGCCCCCCCCCCCCCCATCTTTATCTGCCCTCGAATCTTTCTTCCGATGGGCGCGATTGTTCCGTGATTCTGACTCGCATACATTAGGCCGCTCACTACAAAAATACGCGTCTTATTAAGAAACTTTGCTGTTTGCTTTAATTAACGTCTCTACTGTGATTGGGGATTTGGTTTCTTCATTCTGTTTTCTTCGTGAACCGGGATTAGGGCGTGTCCCAATTTGTTTTAGACACGAGAATGTACATGTAGAGTTTCTACGTCTGTTAAATTAATGTTAATAAAACGTTATAACGTATTAATAAACGTAAATATTTATAATTGTTTGGGTTGTTAGAACTTTCGGAATAGTTCCCTAATAGCTTGTAATACTTGTTTAGTAACAAATATAGCCCGTGAAAGAAGTTATGTATTCTAGTGTATTTAGTCGTTTTATGTTGTAAATATAATTACTATCAACCCCATAATTATTATGAAAGTGAAAAGGAATAAGATTTTACTTTCTTATCAAGCTAACAAGCATTTTCATAACTTTTGCAACATCAAATGCCAACATTAAGCAACTTTTCTGTCCTAAAAAGGATTAACGTTAGGGTGGGCACGTAGAGGTGGCAAGTTTTTAGGTGGATTCAGTACGAATGGTGAATTTAATTTCCAAACTCTGCGACCCCTGCTATTAGTATTCAGTCCTATAACGTAATTTAATATATCTATAGATGTATAATACTCCAATGCTAGTTTGAATTGCTAACAACTTTGCAGTTGTTTTTATTTGTTGATAATATTTGTACACTGTATTAAGATATATGTTGTAAAAAGGTAATTTTACAAATGAACTTTATGCAGTATAGAACAGGAGCAAAGCTGAGTGTATAATATTATTCTACGTGAGCAAGGTGAAAAATTCTGTTGCCAATCATTTACAAATTTTACCGATCTTAGAGTGATTAGTGATTCAAAAAGAAAAAAAAGTAGCCCCCACACTAGGATTTTCTCCCATGTCGTGGGTGCAATTACAAACATAGAATATCACATGCACATACACCCAGATCGGAACTAATTTCTGTAGACCATACAAAATATTTGTCCCGTGCGGGAATCGAAACCGCGACCCGTTGCGCAGTAGGCGATCACTGGACTTTTGCGCTAACCGTGTCGTCAATTATATACAACCATATGTGTAAGGTAAGTACGCTTGTTTTCACATGAAGGTGAATGTAGAATTTCACTTCCAATTAATAGCCAAATAACAACACCGAATTTAATCGACCACTTTTTAATGATGACAAGTAAACAATAAGGGGTGCGTTCTAGCATGGATACACAAAAACAGAATACGCACACGACGGCCGCGGAGCGCCACAGAATCCGATAGCCTTCAAACTCTACAATCTCTCTCCTCTTTCAGAAAGAACTTATACAGTACAAATGGCAAAACATAGCTCTAACATAAACACTACTGAAAGTAAAATGACTGATATGATATGTTAATCTAAACATTGCTAAGCATGAAGCCATCTAAGAATTATTATATTATATCATAACTACACTTTATATTATAGGCGATAATCTTTTTAAACATAGACACAATCAAGCTTCCTGGATACAGTCTAAAATTAGTGACAAAATGTAATCATTCATTGTATTTACGAAGGGCACTGCGCTCTAGTCTAAGGCAAAATGATTTCGTATTGGTCATATTAGTTGATCGAGGTGATTTTGGTCTATCAACTAATTTATTTTATTTATTTTTTTGTGGTGAAGCAGTCAGTCTTGAGAAGTTATAAAGTCCGCTTGTCTAGTCGTATCAGGTGATGTAACTGGCATGTCATTTCTACTTTTATCCATTCGATCAATTACACTCTTGTCAGTTTCCTTACATAGCCTTTCCGTGTATCTGTCTTTAAGTTTCTGAAAGTATGAAGAGTTTATTCTTACTATCTACCCTGTAGGCGATTCAGCTGTAACAGTGTTGCCCGCTTTTAAAACAACTGTTTGCCTTTCAGATGAGAAAGGTGTCGATAATTTGTCTCCCTCCTTTGTCTTACCAGGACGGTATCTCCAGGTTGCAGACTGATATTCCTTACTTTTTAACTTATTTATTCTAACTTTGTCTCTAATTTCCTCATTCTGTAAAACAAACTCATATGCTAGTGTATTTTCGTCTTTATACTTCTGCCTCGAAAAACTTCGCCTGGAGCGGCTCCTGTTATTGTATGGGGTGTCGTTATGTATGCTAGTAAATAAACCGAAAATTATTCTTACTAGTTTGGATTTTGCGCCAGAGCTATACGCAAGCGGCACAATATATTTCTGTTTTAGCGCTCCACATTTCCGTTAGCCTGAGGCCACAATGGTGTCGTGTGTCTTAAGTTGATTACATTAGTTTTTTTAAAACCATTTAAATTTCTCATCCTGGAATACTGGCCTATTATTACAAATGAGAGTATTCATCATTCCCTCTCGAGCTATGATCTTAGTCAGTAGTGACTTTTGTAAATTCAGCCGTTAGATGTTTAGTGGCATCTACTTTAAAATACCTGCTGTACCTAATAGTCTAACAATAAATAGTGCCCAGAAGGCAAAGGGCCCAAATAGTAAATAGCAACCAGTTCCCATACTTTACTTGGTTATTCAGTTGGTACAATGGGTTAAAAATGTTTTTTTTTACTAGTCGGCATCCTTCATAAGTTCAATATATAATATCTATCCAATATTTTATCTCTTTATCCATAGATTTCCACCATATCCTTGCTCTCAATTTCGCTTTCATTCCATTGGTAGAAATATGACCATCATGAGCAATTTCTAGAATTTTTCCAATCAGTTTCTGTGGTACTATAATTCTATTGCCTCTAAGAATGTTGTCTTAGAATACATAATTAATTTCTTATCAATTCATACATTTTAAGTTCCTTTGGCCACTTATAATATCTGTTGATTGCCTAACATCTATTAACTCTTTATCGCTTACAGTAGCTTCTAGAATTGTTATTGCCTCTACAGATAATTCAATCAAACCCACTAAGGTATCATCGGTTTAATCAACAGTTTCTTGTAACAAGCTTTTATTTACTTTCATAGGGATGGCGATTCTTTGCGAAAATGATCGATTTTTAAATCGATTCGAATCGTAAGCTGATGTATCGATTCACAAAAAATCGAGGTCTAAAAGATCGATTTCTAAAAATACATTTTTTTTAAGTTTGCTTTTATAATGTAATCATTACATATTATAAAACAAAGTCCCCCGCCGCGTCTGTCTGTCTGTCTGTTCGCGACATACTCAAAAACTACTGCACCGATTTTCAAGTGGTTTTCACCACTCGATAGCGTGAGCGGAAGGTTTTATATGGTATATAATTTGTTAAGTTTTTGTATTTATTTCTGTGTACATTAACGATATTTGTTGAAGATGTCGGGAAAAAATAAATTACGGCAAAACGTAGTTCGCGGGCACAGCTAGTTACTTATATAAAGAAAGATACCATAATAAATGATCTCTTATCAGTAAAATATTTTTTTTAGTTCAGGGAATTAACTATAACAACAATTATTTTTATTAACATATCAAAGTCAGATCAGGTATAAAGGAGACATTTATTTCCAAAATGTATTTATTACATGAAAAGTTAAAGTTGAAGTTCCCAATGCTTCATATGTAAACGTTTTAAAAACAATAGTCACTCACAAGACCTATTGCTCCGGGTCCTAATAGCAATCGACTTCTATAGGGACCCGGGTCCGAATAGACACAGCCTTTGAGTAATGAACCCTTTAACCGGCAACACCGTAATATTACGGATACATTCAACTAATTGTAAATAATTTTATGGTTTCTACCAAAACAAAAAATCGAATGGCGATTTTCAAGGGTGAAATATCGATTCACTGGATCGATTCAGTACTGCATATCGATTTAAAAAGTCGATCTTTTGGACCTGAAATTCGATTCTTCGATTCATACGATCTCAGATCGCCATCCCTACTTTCACCTGTCCTGGTGTCTGTAATGAAATTTTGCAAGTTAACTTTGACTCACTTCCCGGTTTTCGATTGAGCTCAAATTTTGCAGGCATATGTATATAACGTGACAATGCAATATTATAATGACATGAAGCTGATCTTATGCTGGAGGTGGAAGGTGGCCATAGGAACTCCGCAATAAAATGACACAACCCCATCGAGTTTGGGCTCGTTTGATTTGTATTGACGAGTACTAAAAGCTTGTATTTAAAAAAGTTTTTTTTAAATAATTTTACTTGTTTAACATTAGTGTCTAAAAGTCTAGATAGGAGATCAGCTATACAATTTGTTTTTCCTGGTTTGTAAATGACATTAAAAGTGTACCGTTGTAGCTGCAGAACTCATCTCCGCATTCTTGCACTGTGTTTTGAGTTTGTTAAATAAATTATCTCAAGAGGCTTATGGTCAGAGATAATTATAAATTTCTTACCAATGAGGTGTATATAAAGGTTTCTACAAGACCACACAATTGCCAAAGCCTCCTTCTCTGTTTGTGAATACCTTTGCACATACAGCCATTTTTCTGTATAGTCTTTTCAATGCAGAAGTTTCGTGTCTTTTGCAACTAATATAATAATTCATGAGAGTATTATCCTCTCGGATAAAGCAGTTTTAGTCTTGGGTGATACTAAATCCCTCGCTACACTCAATTAAATCCTGAGCCTAGCGAGGGATTTAAGACTAGAGAGCCAGCACAGAGTCCTTCCTTACGCTCGCGATTCAAGTCTACATCCGTGACACAAAACACTGCTTTATCCTCTCGGTAAATAATCTTCTATTGATTCACCGTCTGAATTAAGCATCTACCTACCTTTATTTTTCAATATTAACCATTTTATTACTTTAATCAAACATTTCCGAAAGTGAAATCTAATTGGATACTAAAACCATCAGAATGTTATTACGTGCCTTTCTTACTTTTACTTTTCGCTTAGCAATTTGCAGGGTATTATGAAGTTTTGACCGATTCTTCTTTACACCTCGTCAATGGTTTCGCAGCTGAACCGTTCTAAAAAATATCATTTTCCTTACTATCGCTAGTGACAAGTAAATTCTTTGCTATGAATACACCTACTTCAATGGAAATACTTATAACAACGTGACATATAGCGACATGTGACGAAATATATATGTATATATAAGATGTTTTGTAGCATGTTGGATATTTCAGTATGTATTTAGGAACTAAAAGATTTGTATTATCTTTATTTTTCTTTTTACAAAACAGTAGCCGGTTTCACCCATATGACCAAACAGTCAATGTATAGTTTTTTTTGTCTCCAACGTATCTAGAAAGTGTTGTGCTGAAATACTGGTAATAGTACATTATGGTACAAGTGTGTAATGTTGGTGATTACCGCGAGGGTCTTAAGAAGCCGAGGACGGTAACCATCAATACACACGTGTATCATACAACGTTTTTCAACACACTTCTGAATAAAACAATACTTAAATAAAAAACCATTTTACATAGTAGTTAAAAAGTTTACTTAGAGAAACAATTAGTAAATGTGCAGTTAGTAAAATTATAATTAACTATTTTTGATGACATAGCGGTCTCATCATATAGATTATTTATTGAAATACTTTCATGTTCTATTGTTATTTGTGATGGTTCATTATTCGTGTAGGTAGGTGAAATCCAATCATTGGACGTACTTGGTATTTCGCCAGTAAGATGCGTCTCAGAATCAAGTTTAATTCTTTTTGTGATTTTTGCACAAATTTCCTTCTTGTTTTGTATGGAATCTTCTACGTATGATTCTGCTACATTGCTAGATCGCCACCCGCCATGTCGCTTCAAAGTCATTATATCAACTCCTGAATTTGCCAGCAATGTAGCTGAAGTTCTTCTGAAACTATGTCCAGTGTAGCTCTCAGCAACACACAACACACTAAACCCAAAAACTTTGCGATTTCTTTAGGCATAGAACCAAATTTGTTTATACCTATAGGCTGACAGGTACATTTACCATTCTGGTAATTTAGAAAGAAACGGTCATTTTTTGTTTTTGGCGAACGCAAACTTTCATACTTCTTAACAATATCATAGAATGGACCGTGTATGGTGAATGACCTTGGTATTTTATTTTTCGTGATAGGTATCTTCACTAAAAGCATCTGGCCATGGTTCTCTATATCTTTTACAGTTATATTTGTTAATTCTTGTATCCTACAGGCACCAGTTACACCAAATATTAAAGCAACCTGAAACAAAAGAAACAATAATTAAGGTCAACACACAACACAAGCTGCTATTAAATATTTAATTAAAATTAATTTAACTAACCTTTGTAGCCAAATATTGGTTATCTGGAGCATCTTTAATAAATTTTTCAATATCATCAGATGATAAAACCTTTGATTTTTTGCTTCTAAATCCATCAGATAGTCTTTAGATAAGCTGACAAATTCGAGTATGTTTTTAAGTCCACTCCATTCTTTGTTCGGACTGTACTTTTTAACATTGAGTAAATACACCACAAAGAGCTAGGTTTGTACTTAGAAGATAATTCTTTAAAGTACGCCATGAACACATTTTCTGAAAAAGACTGCGTATTCTTGTTGTTCTGCCATTGTATGAAATTTTGGTTTTCTGGTAGTAAACTTTCCATAACGTTCTGGGCTTCACATCTTATATCGGGCGGTGTACAACATAAATAATTTTCTTCATAAATTGTATTTGCAGACATCTTAATTAATAACTAACTAAATAACTTCAAAAGAGAAAACGAGACGAGTTGTGAAAAATGTTTCGTAATGGCGGGAAAAATTAATCAGTTTTTCTATGCGCGCGCATCGGCCATAGACTAAAAAATGAGGTTTCTTTTTTTTGGGCTTTTCGCGGATAGCATGTTAGCGCAAGTGTAAGCGTAACTCAACCAATAATATTAAAAAAAAACTATTACTCACTCGTGAATAATAGTAATGAAAAAGTCACAGTTTGATTATAGGTGTCATTATGTGCCTAATTGCCATGGGATTAGAGCCACTTTATGAGGAAGTGTGTTGAAAAATATATTAATTTTATTAACTTCTTATTACCTGATCTCTACATTACCTTCATAGTAACTGCATGACACTTCCTACTATTGATAAATAGTTCAAGAATAACAAAGAAAGTGATTTATGCAATTCGTGAAACGTTAAATTATAATGTCAGATACACGTTTTCCACAGAATCCAGGCGTGTAATTAACAAATTAAATGTAAAATCATTCTGATTAACACGACCAGATGAGGTCTTGTACAAAGCAGGTTTTACTGCCAGTATTTTAATAGCTACAAACCCATTACTAACCGATGAAATAACTGCACACGAATAAGTCAGTTAGGTAATTCACATTTTTGGAAATTAGTTTCATGGAATGTTTTTAAGCTTTGTACTACAAAAGCCAAAATTCGTGCACTATTTTCTAATATGTTCTCATACATTTATTTCATATTTTGTGAGTTAAGGTAAAGTTGGGAAGAAATCTATACACTGAAAAAAATGGTAGCTTATCAAGTTAAAATTTTGCTTGTTTGAGTAAAATATAATAAAATTAATCATCAACATTTTTAAAACTACAAACCACAAATGATTATGACAATCAATTTGAAATGATTGAACGGTTAATAAGAAAAACATATTCAAAACAATAAACTTTCTTATTTAATTTTGGTGACGTCACCTTTGTAAACATTTAAAATTGTTAATTCTAATAAGATAAAATGATTAATCATATCAAGCTTTGCGACTTGCCAAAAAAGTGATCAAGTTCTTAATAAAATCCACAAACATCATAGTGAGATTAAATAGTAATCTTACTACGGCCAACCAACTAAACTTTATTACTGTACACTGAGAAAAAAGACACTACCAGAAATTACGAAACCGTTTTGCATTTCAGGGAGAAACTAAGTTTTAATATTAGTTACAAAACTTTTGTTCTTTGTACAACAGTTACTAATTTCTATAAAAAGATTTCTTTCAAATAGTATTTCTATTTGTAATTTTTAAAAGTCAATTTTAGTAATCGTAAGATATTACATAATTTCATAGCTATCGCAAAGAATAGTAATTATTATTAGTGTTTAGTCATTTCTACAAACCTTCTTAATAGCTTATACAAAAGGATTTTTTAGTTTCAAGAAATGGTTTTAGTACATGACTACATTACAAACTTTTGTAATAAATACTAACCACATAATTGCATATACAGTAAGATTTGATTGAAATTATTAAAATGATTTCTAAAATTAATTTAAACAAATACGTTTTGTAATTTCAGGTATCCGTTTCTAATTTTAAGTATGCATTTTGTTTATCCTGCTATTTTATAGGCAAGATGACACGGGTGCCGTGCCATTCGAGTTTGGACACGTTTCGGACAACACCTTTGAAAATACATGCAATAAAAAATCGTAATGGTAGAGATACTACTAATTTTTGGTATTTGGTCTCGTGTTTTGTTGAATATAACTTTAAGTTATTATAGTATTTAAGTGTTTTGTAACTTCTTACTGGTGCTTAAGTTTTATTGTTTATTTAGTTTGGTAATGTTACGTAAATACTCATACAGGTGCCTTAACATAGGTAAGTATCAAAAGATATCACAAGCTATTATTATTTTAAAAAATCGATAAATTCGCTCCCTTTAATCCCGATAAACATTTGTGACAGACACTTTAAGATTTTAGGCAGTGATTCAAGGCGTTGATGATAATAAAAATTGTTCCACATCGTAATCTTTTGTCTCACCTATGTAAATACACCTATATGATCAGTTACTTGACGAAACTTAATAAATACCTAATAGTTTTATTAAAGCAC
Source organism: Schoenobius gigantellus (assembly GCA_963935595.1). Taxonomy (NCBI): domain Eukaryota; kingdom Metazoa; phylum Arthropoda; class Insecta; order Lepidoptera; family Crambidae; genus Schoenobius; species Schoenobius gigantellus. Next base: position 36,307,227 of record OZ012543.1, read on the forward strand.
TATTAAAAATAACAAAACAAAAAATACTAAAATTTACAAAAAAATTGTATCTTTCACGGACGTCATAATTTTCAATATTATTAAAATGCACTGTTGGAATTACAAAACAGTATTTTTCAACTACGTCATCATTTTCGATATTATTAACACACTCTTAGAATTACAAAACAGTATTTGTTAGAATGACAGAAAAGGTTAGTAATTGCAAATGACGTCATCGTTTCGAATAAATTAAAACAAACACTTGAAATTACAAAAATGTTACATGTTGTATTTACTATTTGAGTTTACAAAAATTGATTTGTATTTTTTACAGGACATTTGTTGTCCTCGGGTTTACTAGGATTTTAGTTTAAATTACTGTATTTTTGTTAGTTTTTCGCTCAGTGTAATCATGCACCTTTGTGCGCTCGTATATAAATAAGTTGCATGAATGAAGGTAACACATTCTTGATACATATTATTTTTTTTTTTCAGTGTATAAATAAAAATGGATCTTCGAAATGTATGTACGTCCATAACTTTTGAACGACTGCACCAAATTGGATGATTCTTGGTTTTATGTATTCGTTATCGTTAGGGCAAGGTTTGTGTAATATAAAAATTAGAATAATTTTAGTTAAATAACATGGCGATACAAAGTACGCCGGGTCAGCTAGTCTTTTATATAATAATGCACCCGGCATGCGTTGCAATGCCATTTTTTTAAATTTTTGTAATTTTTTTTGCTAGAAACCCTCACGGTCCTCCCCAGGACACCCTACTTTCATTACAATCTGATGAATAGTTTCGGAACGCATAGAGGACAAATAAACATAGTAATACATTGATTTTTATATATATAAAGATGACATATTCCTATGTCATTCATGTGATATTATGTTTCCAGAGTGCCAGCAATGCTTGTTAGAAGTTAATACACGATAAGTATGTATTATGTTACTGTAGAAGCCCGAACTACGGTAAATCTTAAGATTTACCAGTAAAACTTAAGATTTACCAACTGTTAATGGTAAAAGTCCGAACTGTTGTGTGATCATTGTTCATTTCGAACTTTTACCATCATATACTCGGTACCACCAAGACGCGGTAAATGTTGAAAATATGGCAATCATACATAGGATAAAGCTGAAAACTGTAGGCTAGGTTAGATATTAAGACCACATACAGAAACTGCATCTTTCATGCTCCGCTCGCAAAAATCAGTAATTAAGTCAAATCTACCTCGTCGCTATTTTTTCTGGCCCGGGGTTCGAATAGTGAATTGTTATCGAAAAAACTTATAGGATCAAACTGAAAACTGTAGGTTAGGTTATATAGATATTGTGACCACACACAGCGGAGCATGAAACTTAAGAAATTCCCACAACCAACATTTACCGACTGTCATTGGTAAATCCTAGCATATCCCAAACTCTAATGGTAAAAGCCCGAAATATCGTTATTCTCTATAAAATTCTTACATTTACAAACTCATGCTCGTAAATCCTAAGATTTATCGGCAAAACCTAAGACTTTTACAGTAACATACTCGTATATACATATTATGATAGGCCAGGAAGAGATATGATAATGAGCTGGTTAGGAGCCGGGACGTCCTGTGATTAGGCACTAGTGCTCTTTTAGTTCTAATATCCTATTAACTTAATAGTAACCTTTTCCCTAATAAATGACGTAGAGCAGATGTATACATATACATAATGTTTTGTTTTCTTCGCGCAAATGATAAATTAGTAATAACAGATACAGACTAATGATTTTATTCATAATCATATAATAAAACTTCCAGAACTATTACGCTCTAATAATATGTTTTATCTTTGTCATTTTTCATATTGAGTGACAAAAACAAAACACTTTATAAGCTTGTTATAACTTCGCCTGCTATTATGAATAAGGCCGTAAATGACAAATCGATTTTTATTATTTTAGAATTCCGATTTATACAATTCCGAATGATTCGAAACTTCTGAAATCAAAAAGCATAAAAATTTGGAATTAATAATAACTCGAAATATCATTAATACGATTTTCGATTATCAAAAATCTGAATAACAGGTATTTATTTTTGCACTTGCCGGCCTCTGCCGCGGCAAGTTCTTGCTTTGTGGTCGCAGGTCTAACCTAAACAAATCTAACCATTTCGGTGCAACTATTAATGCAACGTAAATTCTTAATTTTAGCAATAAACTCACTTCGCAAAGTTTTCGAAAAATCTCAATTTGGAATATTGTTTTTGGGGCTTATTAACACAACGGATTAAATATTCGTCGTACTTATGAACGTCGGAAAATAACAAATACGATTTTATGACTTTCGGACGTAATCCCTTGCAATTATTTACAATGAAGATTATTCAGAATAAGTTGTTGTTATGTTTAAAATTTTAATTTTTATATCGTCTTCATCAAGACTATTTTCTGTAGTTTCCGATTTATGGCAAAAACAATAAAATTGTTCTCGACTACTTCTTTTGCTGCTCAATGCAATTGACTACTTTTGGTTACGCCGACATCATTATTGGTCTCTGTATGCTTTAGTCACTAATTATCATGGGTAATTAAAATTTGTGAAAACACCGTTTCAACGAATCCATACTTTGAAAACGGCATAATGTTATTCGATTATATGTTTTTCGGCCAAAGAAGACTGTGTGAATTCAGAGGGTAGTTTTTCTGTTTGGCGACAATTTAGATTTCCAGTGCAACACATTTAAGTTTCACTATCATTGTTGATGATAAAGAAACTAATTAAAATTGGGAAATAAATAAAAAGTGACACGTTTCTCTTGAGTTTAATGTTCCTACTAATTCTTGACAATGTCACGCATAAAATAGTAGATTTGTGCACGAGTTATAAACTCTGCTTTTCACTTCGATTGCGAGAAAATAAAACAGTAACATAACATACTATAAATTTGTCATAAGTTTTCATACTTATATATTTGCCGAGATTTTGGCGGCAATATTTCTTGCACCACTTTTTGTGCGTTTATTTCCATTAAAGTATTAGGAGTAAGTTCTAAATCATCTTCTTCACTTGACATTTTTAAAATTTAGTTAATTCAACAATAACTGAGAAAATTCAATACGAAAATTTCACGGCTTCTTTTTTTTTTTAATTTTGTTTATCCCATTTGGGAAAGGCAAAGGCGTCAACCATACAGCCTAGTCTGTATGCATTCACGGCTTCTTTCCCGCTACTTTACTTTTTTTAATTTTTGTGCATGATTTTCGGGCAAAGAATAAAATATATACAGCCTACTCTTAAATTATTTTGGAATATTGTTTTTTTTAGTGATGAATATGTCTTGATATTTAGTTACTTTTTCGTATTATCTTATTATAAACCAAAAATGCAAATAGGGAAGGATATATTATAAATTAGCAAGTTTTATCCGTGCACAATTTATTATGTTTGGCTGCATGGTCTAAATGGTCACTGCCTTAGTATAGATACATTTAAAAAGCTACTTTTTTGCCCTTGTGCATAAAGTTCAACTTTATGTCGCCTAGATTCTGCATAAAGTAGTACTTTTTTGAGCATGAGAAGTGAAAAGAATATAGTTTTAAGTACGAAGTACAAATCAAATATATATATATATATATATACAAAATTATGACCAAAACGGTCGGTGGCGTTTCTGGTCGCCAACAATTATGAAATATGTAAACATTTGAAATTAAAGAACAGAGATTGCAAACGATTATGCAGTTTATTACCCACTCCGAGTGTAGTGTAACTTTCGGCTTAAGCTGGGCGTTCCTTCTTTCTTGGAAATGTTTATGGGTTATTTTGTGTAATCTCTAATACAATCAAGAGCGAAACTCCGAGATAGAATCTTTGAACCTGTTCAGTTTTATTTTATCTGATTCAAGTGAACCCTGGATTAGTGAACTTATTTCACATGTTATTGTCTCTGCTAAAACCTTGATCGACGAAGAAAGTAATCATAAAAATTTATAATTATTAAACCTGATAATTTTTTTATCAAATTATACATATAACGCATTGGTTTCGTATTTTATTGGATCTTTAAAATGATAATTACTCGGAAATAAGTTATGCAGTGTTAGATAAAACTTTTAACGTATAAGTAAGTCATAAATTGGTACGTAAGCTCCATGTAACAGCGATTTCTTCAAGTTCGCCGTAGAAAAAGTTTACAGACATGTTTTATTCCCATCAACATGTTAAACAACTATTTTCTGGGGCTTATACAGGATAGGTGTTTAATATTCGCATAACTTATCTTGTTAGCGCTATCGAGCATAAAAGATGCCGGGTCAACATAATAAAATTAGAATATCATCCGACATACGAATTTTAAATAAAGTTTTATTAAATTCTTTTATAAGTCTATAAATTTAACGATTGTTCACAATTCGAGGACGCTTTTGTACTTGTATCCGAAATATTTTACGATGTCATAATTTCAACGTTTGGATAATAGAGCCACCCGGCTACGTTCATAATAATAAAATACCTTATTGTTACAGCCATATATGTATTCAGTAGACATAAAGTAAAAATTCAGTATCATTCAGTATCTAAAATAGAAAAAAAGTACCAAGTCATTTAGATTTTCAAATGAAAATGATCCTGAATCTTTTATACGCAGCCGTAACCGCTAATGGTAGAAACGTGAAATTTGGACAGTTGTTTTAATTCAAAATGCGGACGCACACTAAGAAGGGATTAAAAAAAATAATCCTGATTGGATGAAATAGGGGTTGCAAGTTTGTATGGAAAAATCTTTAAAATTAGCAACGATTTTGATTAAACTTGAATTTATACTCTTAAAACATTTCATCGAATACGTGTTTCGTGGTTTATTAGAATTGACCCCCTTAAAAATAGGGGTTGACTGTTTCTATGGACAATATTTAAAATCTGCTCCAATTTCTATGAAATTTATTATCCGAGCTCCCAAATATAAATAACTGTCTTCTATATTATTTTTCCTACGGGAAAATATAAAATTTCCTTGGGAAAACAATAATAACGCGGGCGAAGCCGCGAGCGGAAAGTAGTAAATAATATAGGGGTTAAGTCATCCCAGCAGTCAATGAGCGTCGGTGGCGCTGTGGACTCGGCACTGGTATTTTTATTGGGACGTGGTTCGTTCCTGCCATGTACCAATGTGTTTATCGACTTTCATTTGGACTTTTGTTTAAAGCTCCTACGGTGAATGAAAACATCGTGAGGCAACCTGCATGCATCTGCGAGGAAGTTCAAAGGTGTATGTGAATCCGCACCGGGCGAAGGCCCTAACACTCTAATTTAGGGTAGGCTCGAGCCCCTCGGTGGGGACGCATATGAGCTGTGATGATGAAGTCATCCAGATGCTGCTCATCGGGGACGGGAAGTTCTTAGAGAAGATTCTGCTTTCTGGACCCACCTATAGGACCCGGGACCGCTCTTGCCCGATTGCCTGTCCAGTTTCGGCACAGGTTTGACCATAGATGCGGTGGTCTGCCGCTAGAGGTAATCTGAGAGAGCCAAGCGGTATAAGTTGTCGTTGCGGTGTCGTTTGGCATCAGCAACAGCACCCCTCACGAACTCACGAATGTAAAAGCGCTTCGTTTTCACGAGGTGCTCCTCTATTTCTGATTCCTCGTGCCATGACTACCTCTTCAAGCATTGGTGTAGGTATGAGGGAGGAAAGGTTGGGAACCGGACACCCCCCATTGAAAAATCGAAGTTACGCGCATAGAATAAAGTTGTCCTTCAAGTAAATAGGCACAGGTTCTTGTACTAATGTACCTATACTACGCAAATTAAGTACCTATACTAGGCAATATGAAGTCTTCAATCCTGACAGCCCCCATCGAAAAATTATAACTACGCCTATGCCTCCAAGGGAGGGAGATAGTATATAAGGGCGCAGACGGCCGGTCACAGGTATCCGCTGGCGGCGTCCCAGAAATAAGTGCTAGGCCCTGTGCTCTGGTAATTGGATACTGTGGAATAATCTCCTGCCAGGTATGGAGGTTCCGAGGGTAGTTAGGACATTAGTGAATAACCACTGATGTGAACGGGATCGTTATAAACTCGTTTGGGGATCTATAAAAGATTATACAGTGTGTAATAATATGCAGGTGAAAGGTGGGTAAACAATCAAATCAATCTAAAGTTTAATAATAAAGTTCATCGTCCCTGGGCACAGAATGTCCTGGGTTCAATTTTTGACTAGCCCCTCAGATATACAAATATATACTCTTCACGCTTAATCAACTGAAAGTCATACAATATTGTATGTATCAGAATTAAGGTGAAGAGATGAAGTCCGTTATATCACTAGCGAGCTAGACAACGACAGACTGCTTGATAACGGTCCTGACACTTTGTTTTGGTTGTCTTCTGCCTAATTCGTGACTGGGTGACGGGGGTCACCGCAAAAAAATGCCAATTCGATTAGTTATTGCAAAAAGGAATAAAGCGGAAGGAGATTCTAGTGGAAAGAGTCGACAACTCTTGCAAAAACAAAAAGGGTTGTTACTCGCGAATTTCAGTTTCAAAAATTTAAAATTTTGTAGTTATTAAAAGTAATTTTTTGTATTTTTTTATTTATTGATGTTAATTGTTGTAATATTAAAAGCTAAATAAGAGTTACCTAAACCAGTATATCTGTCAGCTTAGAAATATCAATTTATACTTATATGTAGTATGTTTATGGTCATTTCAATAATTTAGTTAGCTCTATTGCAACAACAAGAATATATATAAGTAGGTAGTAAACAAGACACAAAGTGAATATAAGAGTGAGTTTGTTTGATTACACTGATTACAAAAATACGGCAGCTATTTTACAAGAAAAAGATCGGAAACGAAAAAATGTGGAATGAAAGAAAACGTCTGGGGAATTCATCGCCTTTAAAAATCGAAACACTTACTAATCGTTCAACTGTTATTCTTAGATTTATTGCTAGGCTCAGCAAATAAAGGTTGATTTAAAATAAATATAGATATTAAGATATTTAATACCTTAAGAGGTATCTAGGTTTATTATATTAATACCGATTCATTCAGCCGTTTATGGACTTTTATGTCCATAAACGGTATAAAGCCCTTTTATGTAATCGGGCTGATTGCTAATGTAATGATGACTGCCGTCAGGCCTACTATATGGGTGGCAATAATTTCCACTAAGATCCATTGAAAAGATGATAATAAAGGAAGATATATTGATCACTAAGAACGGCTGGTCATGCGCCCGCTTAACATGACCCCAGTGAAATATATTGAAATAATCAACTTTAGAATTACTTATCATAAAAATTAAGGACTAGATCGCGTTCCATTTGTATCGGTTACCTGTTCTATCGGACTACGAGAATGAAGGAACAAGACTACACTTGTGTTTGCGCAGACATTGCGAATGTCAATGTTTTTTATAATACTAGCTGTGCTCGAGTTTCGCTTTTAATAAAGCTCGATACTCAAAAATTTCTAGAGAGGGTCACCTTTATCACCTAGGGGTATAAAATATCCTACGAACTATTCTCAGGTCTACCAAATATACACAAAAAACATTCATAAAAACTGCTCTAGCGGTTTCGGAGGAGTTCGATTACAAACACTGTGACACGAGATTTATATATATTTGATCGGGATTCCAGTGACTTTGAAGGTTGCAACTAACATGCTTATTGTAGAAATGATGAGATCCATAGAAGAACTACAGTCACTGACATAGTCCAAAGGTTTGCGGACCTTAAGTGGTAGTGGGCAGGACACATCGCTCGCAGTGATTGACGGCCGTTGGGGTGGAAAGCTCCTCGAGTGACGGTCGTATATCAAGAGACGCAGCTTTGGTAGGCTCCTAAAAAGGACCGACGACCTGGTGAAGGTAGCAGGAAGTCGCTGGATGCGAGCAGCGCAGGACTGTTCGGTTTCGAGATCCCTGGGGCGGCCTATATCTAATAATGGCGTCTCTTGGCTGAAACGATAATAAGCTTCATGACACAATACCGTTGACAGAGAATTCAACGCAAACATTAATTGTAGTTTGAGCGGACGATTAGTTCGGCAAGGGCTTTTATTTGTCCAAGTATTAGGAAACCTCCACATATTTTATCGCCATATGAAAAATATTGTTGAAAATTATATTCATCGTGAATAGGGAATATGTACAAACTCCCGAAACTGGCCCTGTTTGTTATTAAGTTTGATTTAAATTATAGTTCATCTCCTTGTGCAACAACAATCCATAATATAATTATCGTATAGATGTAATGAATGTGATTGAAATAAAATAATTGTTACTATTATACCAATAGTATTATGGATTTGACTCTAATTATTGCAGTCGCACTTAATAAAGAACATTGTAGTTGAACAGTTTAGGTATATCTTCTAAGCTGATCAGAAGAGATGATGTACAGGTGCTTCCTTGTCGTGAATGAAAAAACAGTAAAAAAATTACTATAACCGTAATCAAACGACAGATTAACAATGTTAATTTTATGAAAGAATCTAAACAGCGTATTATAAATCCCGAAGCCATTAATTTCTCCTCGCGTGTGAGGAGTAGGCTGGCTAGAGGTGTAATGATGTGTTTGCGGAGTAGGTAAGAGGACCGTTAGTGGACGTGAAGGAATTTGCCATGTGCGATGTGTGTCCCGTTATATGATCCCACTCCACATTAATGATCAATGCAAACAAATGCCGTGAATAAATGGCTGATAATACGCATTGTTGTTCGCTTGTCCGCCCGATGACCCGGTGTCGGTGTCTTAACTGGACTTTACAAACGTGTCGCATATTTTCTCTTTTGGACAGTCACAAGTTTGTATCCTTTGAAATGAGGTGGAAGGTCAATTATTGACTATTTTATTAAACTCTTTTTATAGACATTAGACAGTGAATACCTCTATATTTACCTCTATACTCTAATGTGAACATGAACCTTAAGAATGAAAGCGTAAAGACGTATTAGAGTATGAAGGTATACGAGAAAAAAATAATAGTATGGAAATTTTATGAAGTTTTTGTTTTGAGAGTTTGATTGATTTAATAACGGGAAGTAACGTTGGAAACCAATGTGAAGCAATTAAGATTTTGGTAATATAACTTTATTAACACTTTAAAGGTTATTAACAAATCTCACATTAGTCTTGGCTTTCAATAACTGTAAAGATTCCTAAAAACGTAAATACCTAAAATCTTCTACGTGTTCTTGGAGCTTTTGAAGCGCCGGAACGTGGCATTCATAGTTGTGAAAGATTTTTAAAGCTATTCAATAGAATGATTTAAGTATCTAGAATAGTCTCTTAACATTGAGAGTGAATGCCGAGATATAGGTGACACAAATTGACCGTGAAAACTCACGTTTTCTCAGCGCCTGAGCAGGTGGCAATTAGGTGTGACTTTCTTCTTACACGGTGTAATAATTCTATGTGGATGTACATTACGCATAGTGTAGTAGTGCGACAAAATTTATCTGTATTAACCAGGTAGGATTGTCGTTATTGGGCTTGTCAGGCAGATACTGATGTATATTTAAGACTTAACAGCATTTGAACCGACTTCAAAGTAGAAGGAGGTTCTTTGTTCATATTCAATAATTTAAATGGTTATGTATTGATTATGCTTTCGTAGCATAAAATAATGAGATGCGGTGGAGGTCACTTATGAAGATAATTTGGAAACTTATAACAGGCTTTAGTTCTTTATCGAGTTGCTGATATTTGAAATCATGCCAACCTTTGACTACCTGCTACCTATTATTAATATTATTTCAAAGGATGTAGTTAATCTTTTAATGGTTTTTGTTATTACAACACAATGTATTATAAATGTCAAGGTATGCTCTGTTAATATAAACATTACACGATTCAAAGATTTTTGATATAAAGAGTAGTTTGGTCTAGGTATTAAAAGTTTTTATTGTGGTTATATAAAGAAGCTAGTGTTGTGTTCTTAACTGACATGAAGATACTGCTGTTTCAAGCAAATACATAGAAGCAATGTAACGAATTTATTATTATTGAATAGAGATTCAACGAGATTTGTAAATAGAATTCGGTGTTATTTCCTCTTTCGCATAAAGCAAATATATTAGAGCAATAAAGAGAAAGCTATGAATAATTCGCATATAGCAAATAGGATATAAGCAAGCAAGCAATGTAAAAGTCTCTCACACTCGACGTGTGATGGGCCTACCAACGCTGCAGCTTCCGGTACGCGGCCGCCATCCGAAGAGCTTTCCGCCCCAAACGGCCGGTGTTTGTCTTGCGAGCCATGTGGCGTGCCCTTTAAGGTTCGCAATTCTTCGGGCTATATCGTTAATTTTATTGCTTCTAGTAATTTCATCACTTCTGATTCGATCACGTAGAAAAACCCCGAACATAGCACTCCCCGTTACTGCTTTAGTGGCCTTGAGCCTTCTTATAGGAGGCCCATTATTAGTGGATTGTTAAACAATTTGCTGTAAAGTAAATGTGGAAAATTGTATAGATGTGAATATTGTTTTTGATGCACAAAGGTCATGGCTATTTTAAGTCACGACACGAAGTTAATACATCCGGCGTCAAAATTATTAATGAAAGTGACGGTCAAATAGCAGTGCGTGATGAACAGATGATAATAAGGCGCTGAGAATTGTGTAATTTTCTGTACTAGCTTATTATGATTCGGTAAGCACGATTAAAGGCCAGTGCTATTCGCATTCTACGGGTATCACTAATATCTTACTAACTGGTAGTTTTCTTGGTTAAAAGACAAGGTATAAATTTCATTACAAAGGTTTTAAGGCCAAATTTATAAAAAATCCGTCGTTGAGTCCGTCTGGCTAGTTACCACTTATCTTACTTAAGATTTTTGGCGTGGTAGCAACATGACCGACAATTAGAGGTAAGTTTGCCAGTTTCTCAGATGTTGAGGAGTTCAGGTGAAGCTCGTTTGTATCTTTGGCCTTGTCGTTACTTACAATCAGGTGAGATGGAGACCGAGAATTTCCGTCATACGTAAAAGATCAAACATTGTATGATTGAAGATTGACGGATTTTTTATTGCACAAAAAACTAAATATTTATCTAAAAATATAAAACTATGCTTTCTACTAGAGATAGTATTGTCATGCAAGGAGAAAGTGTTAGTAAATTAGTTGACGCTCGGCGAAGTGTTAACTGATAGTTAGTTTACTAAAAGCTAGCACCTTTCACTGAACGAGAGCTAATGAGCATCTTATTGAAACGAAACGAGTACTTTACTTGCTGATATTTTGTTGAAATAGAATGATTATATAATGTTACGCAATCACTTAAGATTAAGATACTTAATATTTTATAAGAGTCATCGCAATACATAATCTTAGAAATATTAAAAAGAATTTCTAAGCAATGTCTTGAAATTGAATTTGTTTTTTATCTTTCTTTTTATGATTCATTATGATACCGCATATTACCAGAGGGAGGGATTCAGTCATAGAGTTTTTTTCGTTGTTAACTCTATCTTATCCAACAGCGGTGCTTGCATCGTTGCGTTCTGGTTTGACGGTGGGACAAGTAGTAAATAACTGGGTTCTAAGACTTGGCGACTTATGACGCAGCCTACTGGGCCCTTGTATGGGTTGTAGATTTGTAAACTTGACGGGAACCACATGCATTATAGGCGACTGTAGCCACTTATTTACTATTAGATGGGGAGCCTGCTAGTTTGCCAACTATACATAAATCTGACGTTGCAATTTAAGGCGAGGTTTCCCAGGAAATCTACCTACTCGTGCACGGCGGCTGCTTTATTACAAGGAAATATAGTTGATGACAGAATAGCTTCTAATGTCGTTTACGCGCTGTGACCGAACTAAAACATTACTTTTTACACGTTTTGATCGATTTAAAAAAAAACTGAGGTACAAAATAAATAATGTATTTTTGCAATTTCTTAGACAATAAAAATACACGGCTATTGGTAAACCTTTTATGTCATTTATTATTGTATTTTCTGATTTACAGCTGTTTTAAAATATTAAACAGTGTGTTCTTTGGAATTTTTTTTATCGAGTGAAATATTATTAATCATGTTTCTATCTTTAAGAATGTTTAGATAAAATGTTCAAAAATATCATATTGATGAGTTTTAGAACTGTATGTCGTATATTTGTTGCAAAACAGTAAATCGACATTGGTAATAGTAAGTAGGTAGCGCCTTAAGGGCAGTTTATGAACATAACATTTTGCATTGACATAAAAATAAATATATTTTTTAAAGCTTAGCTAAACGCAATCAGAAAAATTAACGAATTGGGCTACGTGCCGATCTGTAAAAGAAACTTGATTAAACCTTTTTAATAACAACGAGTTCGAAAATTTTCTCTGTGTTATTTTATGATTCCTTTGAAATTTAATTTTGTCCACAATCTCAAATTGTTTATTTACGAAAAAGATAAGGTTATCGAAGAATCCGACACGAACCCTCGGCTCGAATTAAAATAATTATTTTAAAAGGAGTCTGTCCATCAATCTTTTAAGTAATAAAGGTTTGAGAAGATCAGGTGGCAGACGAAGCGTAGAGAAGCGATAATCCAAATACAAATCTTGTTATTTAGTGACATGACGAATAACTAATGTTCTTAATTTCGTTTTGAAAAATAATAATTCGGTGATTCTATTATACTATTAAATTGCGACGTCGTCGCTGTCATTAAGGAGGACCCTTAAGTACAAAATATAGGGCTTTCATGACATTAAGCTTGAATATATCGTTCTGCTCAGTAGAACGCCTTCCTTAATTAAACGATGTTATCTAAAAATAAGTAAGTATTTATGAATAGTCAAGGAGTAAACCTATTTTACTCTGGTACATATACAAAGCGATTTTTAAACGCATTCTTCAGTACATTTAAATAATAATAAACTGTACTTGCTGGATTTATCGTTTCGGATCTTTTAGTAAATTAACGAGAAATCTAATAATAAGAACTACATTTAGAATGGCCATAAACAAAGAAAGTAGGCACACTGAGTTGTAAATAAAAAAAATGATTTTTTGATCGTAAAGCTATAATAAAAGTCATAAAGGTAAAAAATGTGATGAAAAACACTAAGGTGACTCATTAGACTAACTCTATTGAAATCTTGAGCATGGTAGTGAATTTTCTGAATATGGGAACACGATGTGTCGAGATGAGGCATAGTTTAGCGTGAAATGAATAATTTGTTAATTAGGTGTTCCCCAAACTGTCAAAAAATCGAAATCTAGCTTAAACGTTCTCAGTCGAATAATTCAGGACATGTCTTTGTAGACAAAAACAAACTCGTCAGTCGTCACGTTATTTAACATTAAAGAAACTAGGCACACACTTCTCGCCAGTCGAATAGCTTGAGAAATTTACGCGAAGTCATTATCGCAAAGTAAATCTACGCTGTCTGAATTAAATAATGAGATAGGGGACGGGAATGTTACGCAATGATTCCATGGGCTTATGGAATTTGACAGTGAACAGACTTTGAAAACTGATTGATAACAAAATTGTGGACATTTTCATATAGCGAATTACTTTATTCGAAAATGGCAATGAAATGCCAATGTCCATGAAAAGGATTATTTTCTGATTGCGCAGTAGAAGTTTAAAATTATCGTATTGATGTAAGTTGCTTACTAACTTAGTTAACTCACAACTATATAGCGACAAATCCCTCAATGCTGCTGGATAAATTGACATTTAAAATTGTTGCCTAGTGCCTTTCACTATTGGCAATAGAACATTGTCTTTACGTGCATTCTATTCTCGGCAGAATCTTTTTTTGGATTGTTAGATGTAAATGAAATTGTACTGAAAATTAAGAAAATAATTTTGCCAGCTGAGCTTAGGATTCTTCCGGAGAGCGTTGACGCTCTCTGTTAAAAATTAAAACTAAAAATAGAGTCATTAGCACTGCCATTGGGCATTGAGTATGTAGGTAGATTACGTGAGGTCGAAGGCGACATAATTCCTCATCAGCGTTCATATTTTTCACTAAGCCTTTTAACAATGAAGTCTTTGTGGTTAGCTAGTATTTTGATATAGTTTTTTTACATTCTTAGTTTAGTAATTTTTTGAGGACTATACTTTGTGTTTTGTCAGTTATTTCGATAAATTATGTAGAAATGTTTAATAAGTACACCGATATGCAAGAAACTAATATGTTTTATCATCCTTATATGTATAAATAACACATTTTAGTCACAAACTATTAGGTTAGTATGCTGTTCAAAAACACAGAGAGGATCACACATGGAAAGTGACATTAATGTATAATTTTCTTATATGGAAAATGTTAATTACTTGTAATCCAAGAAGTTATAATAAAAATGTCTGCATATGCTATGAGAAAAACAGAAACCATCGAGTCTTTATGTTCCAAGCCTACATTTTCTCTAGATGCATCATCTGTTACTGCAATTTTTTGCTAACGTAATACCGTAACGTAACTACCCATAATATAAATGATATCCATACCTCGCCCGCTTGTCAATTAGAAGGGACGAAATTTTACAGTGTTTATCTATGCTTCCGACGAGAAATGGAATCTAATTTCCATCTAAAATCAATACGATCTAGCAGGGATAGCAGTAAATTCGTGGCCATTAATGGAATTTCCGCATCACGGCCCGACACGCGGCGGACGGCACGGTTCCCGCGACGCCATAAGTTGGCCCAAACTCATGGATCCTCCCCGGCTTGAATGACCAGTTTCTGATTACTGTCAATTACAAACTTTAAAATGGGGGCGAATTGAAATAGCAAGAAGCTAGTGTGCTATTAAATTGCGTTATTGCTTTATGACTTCTCACAATGAAATATTTAGAATCCACTTAAGTTTCGCTTAAGGCGTGCAATGTTACACGTTAGGTAGAAATACGCTACGGACCGGTTTGTTTTTTGATGCATTTTAAGTTTATATCTTATTGTAATTATATATGTGGGTATTTTTATATTGTATGTTAATTGTATTTATATATTATATGTTAATTGTATTTATATATTATATATATATATATATATATATATATATATATATATATATATATATATACAGGGTGTAACTGAATACCCCAATAACATTTAAGGGTATGTATTCATCAGAAGTAGAGATTCTATAGGAAAAATATTAAGGCTTGTACCTACTTTTTTCCCATACAAACTAAATAAATTATTTTTTGGTATTAAGTGCCGACAGCCCTACGTAAGCGTATGAGGAATACTACGCTCACGTCATACAAACTAAATTAATTATTTTTTGGTATTAAGTGCCGACAGGCCTACGTAAGCGTACGAGGAATACTACGCTCACGTCTGTCACGTGTCATTTTGTGTTTAAATTTCTTTTGTATTAAGAGCTGATTATGGTTGTCACTTGAAAGTTTTTGTTTTCAGTTTAAAATCAAAAAACTCTGAAAGTATTGGGGTTCCAGGTCTCAGACAAGCACCGAAGGTCCATTTAGTATCAAACTTATATGCCCCTTAAATGTTATTGGGGTGTTCAGTTACACCCGGTATATATATATATAGAGAGAGAGAGAGAAAGAGAGAAAATAGTCATGTGCGAAACCAAAATCATAACAAGTCATTGTTCTTTTCATAAATAATTTATTTATTTGTAATTAACTAAAAATATTAAACATCAACAAATAAACGACGCCGAACGATACCAAAGAAAAATGTATTGATTGTAAAGGTACTTTGTTGTTGTACATTAAGTTTGAAATTTGTTGAAATTTCAGTGTGATAAATAAATTATTACTATTATTACTTGTATAAATAAACATTGTAGGTGCTACTACAAAAAGTTTCAAAACGCCGTATAAATTTAGACACTGTTAAAATATGATGCTGTTTCATTTGTTTCAAAAGGACAGATAGAGATAGCATTATGTTTAAATGGTTTGTAACTTTAGACTGCATTTAACTTTTTGTAGTAAGACCGTGTCTGTTTAGAGAAAATCTGTGGGTGTACCCACTGCCACTCAACCCCAATGTTAATCGTGTTAATTCCCAAAGGCATCGTACGCCTCACAGGATCCAGCCTGTATTTAAATGATTTTTGCATGTGGCATTTTGACATCCCCTTAACCTAGCACCTTCCCGACCGGAGGGTGGTAATTGGAATCTCGCGTTTTGTTTTACAATGAGCAATGAATATTAATAAACACAATCCAAAAGGAAGTGAGTTGAGTGAGTATTAAGCCCAATTTGGAATGGGCTCGAGAGATGATAAATCTTGTTCAAAAATTTTCATATATTATTGATGTTTGTAATATAACTAGATTTAACGAAACGAATTACAGTATACAGTTTTTGATAAAACAATAATAAGCTTTTATTAAAGTATTATCACAATTTCAAACAAACGTAATCCTAAACTCAGGTAGTTGGTTCGGAACGACCTGACAGAACTGGGTACAATGGTATTTACGTTACAGTTATATTGATACGAATTATCTATAAAATTGTTTGGTGGTAGGTAAAAATTTGGTCGATTTTAAAGAGTTTTCTATCATGTCATGTTTGAATAAAGAATATTTTGATTTTGATTTTTTGATAATAAGCTCGTTATCGAAAAGCTACGTACCAACACCTAAAAAGCCTGACTGATTTTTTGAAAAATTGTACTAAGCGATTGTCAGTAATGATTTAGTAGATATAGTATGTGATTTTGTAATGTACGTTCTGAGGCCCAATTCAGCTAATAAGCTACAGCCGAATCGAAACTGAACCGTTGGGGTCGACCAATCGGAGCGCCTATATTGCCTTTCACCTGCTCGATGACGTGATAATGTGGCGTTCTGATTGGTCGGTCGCAACGGTTCAGTTTCGATTCGGCTGTAGCTTATTAGCTGAATTAGGCCCCTGATTGAACCTTTTTTCTTTAAAACATTATCAAAGATTTTTTTAATATCGCACATTTGGATTTTAATAAATTGTCAATCTGGTTTCCGGTGTATTGACTATGACAGGTCGGTTGATCAAACATCCGGCACCAATCTGATTTTACCGATGGGAAAATACATGGAAAATAGCATACCGAGTTCAAATAAAGATATCGACATGCAGGCTCAAACGGTGCATCGAGCCCTGAGCTTTGCTTGATTTTAATCAAAAGTTTCGATTGAACTGTCAGCCTTCGATGAGCGCAATCGAATATGTTCTGCTCACATGCTCGCTGCTGGTAATTTAATGGCTGCTCCCGAAATGTGTTCAATCTAATTCGTATTTGCAATTCTATAATTGTTGAAAGTTTCATTGCTGAGCGCGGCAGAGGGTTAACGTTCTATTGCGACGCCTCACACGTAACTTGTTATAAGTTTCCACTTATGCTCGGATAAGGTTAGATTGCTGCAACATCTCAATGTAAATAACAATCAAAATCAACATGAAGATAATGGAATCTCATTTTCAACATAAACGCTTATTGATATATACTTTTTAACGTGAATTAATGTTACATACACATACATATATTGAACTCGTTGCTGTGAGTGTATGTACCTCGCGTGCAAAAGGAACTGTGTCGTTAAGTTATCGCTCCAGTGTGATGGACACCAGCAGGTAACCGAAATATATGGCACATAATGTTGTTTTGAGTTGCTAAAGCTCGAAAACAGAAAAGAGATCGAAATATTTTTTTTATTTTATTTAATAATTTACGTTTTAAGCGCTCGAGTGACGTCACATTCGGCTAAGCAAATTTTACACGTTCAATTCTCATTCAGATGGAGGGATTAAGATTTTTGTCTGTGGTTTCATCTTCAATATGAGTAAAGATAAAACGCTAAATATG
The DNA here is from genome assembly GCA_963935595.1 of Schoenobius gigantellus. Classification (NCBI taxonomy): domain Eukaryota; kingdom Metazoa; phylum Arthropoda; class Insecta; order Lepidoptera; family Crambidae; genus Schoenobius; species Schoenobius gigantellus. Next base: position 36,324,995 of record OZ012543.1, read on the forward strand.
TTGCTGAACGCAAGATTCGAGAACGCCAGTACCGAATCGCATAATTTTATGTTAAAGTATTTTTTGAACTCATGAAGGTTCTTTTAAAGAGAAAAATTGATCACGAAATTGATTAAACAAACATTTTTCTCTTTTAACAGAACGTCGTCTGTCGGGTCAGCTCTTTGTTTTCCGAACCACGAAAATAAATTAAAGTAGAATAAAAATAAATTTTACTCGAAGCGAAATAGCCGCTTGAATTAAGCACCTGAATAAATTGTGTGATAATCCTCAGCAGTCTTTTAATGCCTTATTAGAGGAACAGCCGGCGACGTAGCCCTGCGGAAAAGAATAAGCGAATGAGATAATGATTACTCTCATTTCATTACTTCTCTTGATCCTGGTAATTGAGGAAATTGGGTCGAAGTGTGATAAAAGTGAGAGTATCGGGTGTTATTGGGGCGGTCCCATTAGGGACCTCTTAATCGTATTTAACGCTGTTATCACCTGGGGTGTGCAATGGACCGTGAGCGGGGAACATAAGGTGCAGGTCCGCCTAATAATCGAATGGTTTTGTATCTTCGCTCTTGAAATTTCTTAGAAGCCTGCAAAGCCTATTTACATAATCACGCTCATTTGGCTTTACAAACTGACTATTCATACGTAATGAGAAAAGTGGTCCGGAATGAGCAGAGTTCGTTGTGTATTCGCGAGAGATAGACGGCGCAGCGGGCGCCTCCAGTATTTTAATTTACTTTTTCTTCCTGCGGGATTTCTGGCCGCGAGTTTATAATGGACAAAACATTAGCTCGGCCTACTTTAGGCGAAAGCTTTCAGGGCTTTTCGACTCATCGTTCTCCAACATATTGTGTTGATGCAACTTTTGCGGACGACAAAACATGCTCGGTAGTTACTTACGAGGGTTATTTTGTACGTAGCAGCTGTACTGGCGATTCCGACTAGACGGAGTTTGCCCCAATTGTGGCGAAAAGCTCGGGCAGCCATACATGAGGCAAATCATGTTCAATAGTTTAGCGTGATGCCATTATTTAACTGAAGTAAACCAAATTGATAAATAGAGTGACTTGCTATAACAAAAGTTGAATATTAAAGCCTGAATCTTACACCTTCATTTTACTTACATTATCTATTTCTGTTAAAGCTTCGTGGTTCTTTATATTTTAATTTGGAACACCTTGGCCACTTTTGACAAGTCTATTTTTTGATGTCTATTTTAAATTGTGACGAATTATCATATTATTGTGTGTTGTGATCACAGACTAAGTAGGAGATACTACGTATGTTGTGATGTTACCAAATTAAACAGTCAACTTGTCTCTATAAAAATATCCCTTTTATTTGTATCTACATCCACTGCTATTCTTCTATAGTGAACTGCATTATGATACCATTGTTTGTAACCTAAGTTATTGATACATTCTATAATTTAAGTTTTATAATTTACTCGTAGCATTAAAGACTTTGAGTTACCTATTGCACATTATTTCGAATTTATTTTATAGCTATTTTGGATTATGGCATTGCCGTAAAGCAGGTATAGTTGATCAACACTCTATTTCAAGGTTACTCGGAGTTAGTGACTCAATTGAATGATCATAAAATTTGAAATAATTTTTATTGCTTCTAAGTCTTGTACTGAATTGCTTTCAATTAGTGAAAGTGAAGTAGCTAATCGCATTGATGGCAAATTGGTCGTTGCTGAACTAGTAGTATTAATCCGTCTGATGGATCGAAGATACGACGTATGGACATTCGGATGCGGTGAAAGTGTCTTGTAGTGAAAACCACAAAAATGCAACCAATCCGCTTTCCTTGCAGCCCATATGGGCAAGTGCTGCCAATAAACTGGTTTAGACGAGACGAATTCTTGACGAGGTGGTTTGTATCAGGTTATATTATGGGAAATGGACACCTTACATAGTACTAGAGAACTTTCACTAACCGTGACATAATGATAATTAATTATTATAGCATGTTGCGATGCAACATATGTCGCATAATAAGTAGGTAGGTATAATTAAACTATCCGTGAAAAATGAGGTCATTCATAAAAATTTTTAAAACTCAAACAAAATTCGTGTCTTTCTATTGTATTATTCTCGTCATTCGTTTGTGCATTATCATATGCATTTTTTTTACATTCGGTAAGTATACAAATACAATCTTAATGTTGCTTTTTCAATAACGATTTTAAAATTATGATCAACAAAGGAACTATCTATGTATTTATACGATACGAATAAAATTATAAAACAAATAAAATTAGCACTTTATGATTCTTTTAGACCGGTCTCTCCCTCACCCTAAAAGGAAGAAGGCACGCCTAATGCATTTTCACGAAGCTCAAAAGGGTCCGTAGACCCTTGATTATAACGAATACCTATAACCAGTAATAACTAAGTGCTTGTACTGTTTAAGTACATTCGGAGCAGGTATAGCAAGTCGAATTACTAATAGAATTAATAGATACCTGTGAACTAAAAGCCGCAGACGGTGATTTCAACACCTGCGTGGTACGTATCTAGGATAAGATGTTGGGTGGCGAGCACATGAATAAAAACATTTATTTCAATTGTTTTCGTAAATAGGATAAGGTTTGTTATACTGAGACTAAGTAGAGTCACGTTGTTGTAATAATATTTTGGATAACCTTACTAGATACACTGACCTTCAAAAGTAAGTACCACACTTTTAATATTGCAATAACTTTTAAAGTAGGCAAAATGTATTTTCAAAATAAAAAGTATTAAAAAGACTAATGTATAAAAAACTATAACTTCCGAGAAATCTGACGAAATGAGCTGAAAATGTTTTTTGTTTGAATCCTTTATCTTTTGTAGTTTGGGAAAAAAATAATTTTAAGTGTAGTACTTACTTTTGAAGGTCAGTATAGTTTAGATTGCTTCTATATATTTATAGTATATCGTCTGTTTGTAATAAAAGACAAATATGATATGATTGATATGAATCCAAAAAGGCTTTTGTTTGAAGCTACACATCATATAAAGTGCCGCGATAATGACAATTAAAGCATTTATAAATTTAAATATCCATTTATATTTTAGGTGTAACGCAATGATATAGTTTTACAATTATTTCTTCTCTTCTGATGCTGGTAAACGTTGTGTGATATGACAGTACAATATGAAAATAGTTATAATACGTGTATGCCACAGTCTGCGTGTTGTCTCAGGCTGAAATACAAAAATATGACAGTTACAAAAAAAAATTGATAAAACCTCTTCGGTTCGAAGATTAGTCACAGGAAAAAAAATTACACCTGTCAAATGTAATTAAATAATTTCCACTAAGACTGTGTTAAGTGTAGAAACAACGTAGGTACATTTATATTACGAATACTTTGATTATAAGAACGTTAATATTAAACTCAACGGAAGTAGAATAAGGGTGCGGCATTGTAGAAAGTGGTTTATTTATACAGTGAGTCGGAGAGTTTAAGAGTAAAAAAGAATTAGGAAAGTGTAAAGAGGGTAATCTAAGCAACAAATGACGTGGAAAGTGATCCGTCAGGCCAATTAGGGACGCTGTTCTGTTTTTTCATTCGTATAAAAAGACTGCATGCCAATTTTTTGTTTACACATTGAAAATTTCTTCAATATCAAACTAGTTTTGTAGTTTTGACAGCTGGAAATGAGTCAGAGAACAGAAATTGCTGGTATGGTAAATCCCCTGCGTAGCAATCAAAGAATTTATTGAAACTGTGTATTTATAGCCTAACAATCTAACAATGTAAATATTTTCAAAGATTAACATTTAGTGTGAAACGAACTTCATAAAGAATTGATTATTAAATACTACGACCCACACATTACGTACCAACATAGGGTACTCACATACCACATTGCTTAAGATATATTGCAATTTTATGAGTGATTTATATGCAATGAGTTTGAGATATGACTAAATAATGCATGCAATTTAAACGGGTGACCTGGAAAAAATCTAGAGAATCATGTATTTCACTTTATTATCAATAGGTAGAATAGATAATAAGAAAAATAGTTATATTACGGTCGATATAGATGACCCACTATAAAATTTAATGTAAAATCTAAGCAATCGTATCACAAACATTATTTGGTAATAAGTATATTCGTAATACTGGTTGAATAAACGTATGAGAAACGCATAATAAATGTATGGTTGTTTATTTATTTAATGATTTATTGTATACAATTACATACAAATTTATTAGAATTAGATTAAGTCAAAGCAGTACATTACGTGAGCCTGTTTATTTTAGGAATTTCATCCAGCTTACCCGCATTGGGAGAAGTGAATGGTCAAGACATGGATATATTATGACAATTCGCGTACAAATATTTAAGAGAACTAAATAAATCGTATAACTATAAACAGATGTGCAAAAGACTATATTTAGAGATCGTAAATATAATCTTATCATAGTTTTGTATAATAATTTGACTATGGATAACCACGGTAAATTGAAACAGCTTTATTTTGTGACAAGTATTACTCCTTCAAATGCATCTTGAACGAATGAAGTGTTATTTTAATGCAAATATTGATCGAATTCGTGCAGTTTCGTATCAGGAAAGATCATGTAATCGCGAGTTGTGATAGTATCATGTCAACCCTTTCGATTGTTCAACCCCCATGTTCTAATGTTAACAAAGAGATACTAACGATAACCAAGGGCGTGACTTGAATAGATTAGAATGATTTTATTTGTCTCAATATTAGCTTTTTTATTAGCTTAGTAAAAATGAAATGTAGATTTAATTAACAAATAAGACAAGTAGTCTATGGCTCAGTGGTTGCAGAAAATCAACCAAGACGACATTGATAGACATCAACACCTCATAGAACTTCTACTTACAAAAAATAAAAAATAAACGAATCTTTGTTCTCCATTAAATCGAACCTGGTATAAATTTATTGGTATAATTACTAAAGATATTTTATTCTATATGGATCTCTTATTATATTTGGTAATGTCATGAAAACTTTTAGCGTCATAATCATTTTAATCAACTCTACTCGTATATCTTCACATCTTTTGATTATGCGAAATTACATTTTGTCTTGCTTGAAACGCGACACTCCGCTTGTTCGTAACATGAAGCCGTTGATATTTTCCAATCTTGCTTATAAGTTCACAAGATTAATGAGATATCTATATTTTTGGAGTCTCATATGTATTTTTATGAAAGTAAGAAATTAGACATAAAAAATTTATAGAGATGATTTAGGTGTAAGTTATATTTGGTGCTTTTCTCAATATTGGGCCGTGAGCAAGTGAAACGATTACAGAATAAATATCGTAGTGAGATGCCCTCTACGCTTTCAAAAAATAACAGAAACTATGTTCATACTATTATAATACTATTTCACATTAAAGACGGAAATAGGGAGTCGGATATTTTATCAATGTCCATCTGGCAAATTACAAAAAATAAATATTACAAACTTATTTTTTTTAACGTCATCAACAACTTGCAATCTGAACATCGAAGGGTCCAGACCTAGAGGGCGACCAAGGACAAGATGGACAGATGTGGTCAAGAGAGATCTGTCTTGTTGCAATGTCTCCGAAGAGGATACGTCCGACAGAGCGAAGTGGAGGAGGAAAATTAGGAAGGCAGACCCCACCACCAGATGGGAATAATAAGTGCCAGGGAGAGAGAGAACAACTTGCAACGTTTCTTGATTTGAAATGTTACATGACGTCATAAATGTTCTACTTACTTGTGTAAGTCGGAGGCGGCGATTTAAGGATCTACAATTACTACAATTATACCTCTGCAAAGATTTAAAATCTAAACAAAACCATACATTAACCCGTCTGATCAGCGCGATGTAGTAAGTCGTCTGGTCTTTATAAGTATAATTTAGCTAGCAAGTCTATGTATGGTGAACATTTTTGCTCTTACATCCGTGTTTTTTATTGTTCTCAGTAGGTATACAAATACTTCTGTACAAATACTTCTGAGGTACTAGCGAAGGCATACAGCGTATTAGATATTTCGTAACCAAATGCAAAAGGTATAATTTTTGTGACTGTATTTATCGATCGAAAATGATAACTGTACGGATAGAAATCAAATTTATGTTTTGTGCCGTGTCACCATTACGTAGTTGCATAATACTGACATATTGTGGTTTTGCTTCAAACCACGAAGCGGTGTATTATAGTAATCTGCGGTGGAAATAGATTGACTTTGATGTTGAAATACCGTGTGATGAGTTTATTATTTATTATATTTCTGAAGTATCACAAGTTTAGTCTCCAGTCCAGTCCGCTTACTTCATATTATGTAACGTTGAACGAAAGCGTAGCATTGCAGATAGCTCTCGTGAATCTCGTGATGAAAGAAACAGTTTATGAGATTAGTTGCAGAGCCGTACTGTTTTCGTTAAACTTGTATATTTACTAGCTTTTGCCCATTAATACATCCCGTGTCTACGAAGTCTTAATTGGGTTATGAAAACTTTTTTTAAATCTAGGGGGTTTGTTGTGTAAGTAAAAATTTATGACGATCAGTAATGATTTGGCAGCTATTACTGCGGCGTCAACACAAAACGTTGTTACTGACTTTCTTTTATAAGGTAGCGATGGATGCATGCTGACTTGACTATCAAAACTGAAAGCGATCCTGATAGATATTGAGTTACACAATTAAGGGGCAGGTTCAAGTTCAAACTCAGTCAAAAACATTTTTTAAAGACCTTTAGATTATAAACGAAATCCTGCCTAAACCGACCCGTGCCCGTAATGTTTTAAAGTGGTGGTGGCGATAGTAATAAAAATTGGAAGAATGATGCTGATGCTTTAATTGATATACGTATTTTCAGTAATACGAGCATATTGCGATCGTTAGTTTACTGAAATGACTAAGTCACGTATCCATTTGTCGCGTTATTATCGTAAGCAGCACAAATGAATTAAGAATTTATTTTTATTATGTAAGTACCTAATCAAGACTTTACACACACTTTTTACACACTACTATACTCATAAATAAGGTACTACACATAAACCCATGAAGCCTAAGTGGTTCTATTGCTGTAATTTTGATGAATTATAAATGTAAAAAAGGAATATGACGTTGTCACAGATAATATAAAACGGTGTCATGTTCGTCATTGACTCTTTAAATGAAGGATATTAACATCTTCTCTTTGACTTTTGATATTTTAAATTAGATAAAAGTTTATTGGTCCATACCATAAAATATAGCACGTAATAGGTATATTACATATTTACAACTTGTGTATAAAACCAGCAACAATTTTGTTAAAGTGTCATCAACAACGCCTTTCACGGTGCGTAAAGTAATCAGGGGACAGTTTTAACGAAATTAACAAATATTACCCAATTAACGACCTCAATTCTAATTCTCGCCGGCCGGATAATAAAAGGAGAGAGGAGATTAATCATAACCGCTGAAACGTAATTAGTCGTTAGGACGAATGTAGGCCCAGAAGGGCTGATAGAATAGATCAGCAGGACTAGTCTCAATTTAGGGGTTGGTTGTTCGGTTATTACTTGGCGTAATGTGCCCTTTAACTTTTATGGGCGGAAGTTAGAAATGAGTCCGGCCTCTGCTCACAGGGGACTTATGTAAGGCAAGAGTTTTATCAGACAGTGCTTTTGTTTAAATTTGTATTAATTTCAGTGGTGCTCGCGGCGAGCTTAGAGCGGGAACCTTACGACTCTTTCAGGGTATGTTGTAAATATTAGAAATTATGACATAATCAGGTCGTTTTAGAAAACTTCCGGTATTTGCCCGTGGGTTACTTCTGTGGGTGTTTCGATTCGAAGCGTTTAACGTTCATCTCTATAATTACGCGCATATAGCGCGTAATTATTCCACGTAGGTACGCCAAACGCATAGGTGATTTGTGATAACGCTAAAATTTATTGAAGGGTTGCTGACATCTCCCTTTTTTCGGTGAATGGCAGATTCTGGAAATGGTAGATTACGTAAACAGCAGATTCTAGAAATGGCAGATTGTTGAAACGGCAGAATTTGTACAGTCGGCTACAAATGAGTAGATTCCAAAATCAACAGCCTCGACTGACAATGGCCGCTGTCGCCGCCTCTGTTTCAATTAGCATTTTCCCGGTTGCTCTATGTACACTAAGATGGTGGCGTAGGATTTTAGGTCGGCAACGAGCTAGTGATTCTAAGCTGTATGCCTTTATCTTATAGTATAGCATACCGCGTCTCTTTCTTTTCACTTTTACCACGGCATAACTGCTTAACGTCGTGTGCATGGGTTATATATTTTATTAATTATGCTTACATACTTTTATTTTATTTTATTTTATACATTTTTGAGAAATTAACGGCTATGAATAACAGATTAAACACAATATAATGAATAACTTAGCCAATTACAAATTTCTACTACTAGAAATAATATAGCACTTGGACACTTATACAAAATAAGTAGGTGAATAAAAACAAGATACTTAAATTGTAAAATACCGATAACAGTACAAAAACAAAGAAAAAGAGACTTAACACTGCACTCACGAAGAATAAATTATTAATATTGGATTTGTATTACCTAATTACAATTATACTTTTTGAAAAAGTTGTCACTAAGCCGCTTCTTAATGGATACTGTACTAGAATTAAATATATCAATGTCTGAATTTGACTTATTAGCAGTACCGCATGCACGCACGACAAAACTGTTTTGCCTATAATTAGATGATGACACTTGAGGCCGAAATAATGGACTGCTACGAAATGTTGTGATTGGAGCATAAAAATTTATTTTGCTGAGAAGATCCGGACAATCAATGGTAGATGTGATGATTTTTTTAAGATAAATTATATCTGATATTTCACGACGATAATCCAATGGCAGAAAATGGTGCTTAGCGCAAGATTCAAAATAATCTCTTATTCTAGTTTTGGTTTTAAAGTTAAGATAGCGTATTCTTTTGAATATTTTCCAAGCGATGTCTGTAGATTTTATATCTTGGGTTCCAACACTGAGATGCGTATTCCAAATGGCTGCGAACGTAGGTGGTATAAAGAACTTTTAGGGTTTTAGCCGAGTTAAAATCTTTAGTAAATCTCATTATGAAACCAAGAGCTTTGGAGGCCTTTTTTACTACAGCTGAAATGTGATCGTGAAATATTAATTTACAATCATGAACAACTCCTAGGTCTCTCGTACTCGACACACGAGTCAAAACTTGGTTTTTTAAGGTATAATTGAATGTAACTGGAGAAATTTTACGAGAAAACGACATTACTGAACATTTAGAGACATTAAGATCCAGTTTATTGTCAAAGCAGTAATCATCTAGTCTAGCAAGATCTTGCTGAAGTAGTAAGGCATCGCTTTGACTTTTAATTGCCCTAAAGATCTTCATATCATCGGCGAAGCTCAACAGAATGGAGTTTTGGAAACAACAATCAATATCAGCCACAAAGATAAGGAAAAGCAAAGGCCCTAGCAGCGATCCTTGGGGAACACCACTTGGTACAGATAACCACTTAGATGTATAATTCCCCAGCACAACAGCCTGCGATCGATTCTTAATATATGACGCAAACCACCTTAGTAAGTCTCCTCTAATTCCGGCATTACTTAATTTTAATAATAGCAGACAATGATCAATTTTGTCAAAGGCTTTGCAGTAGTCGGTATAGATAACGTCAACTTGCAATCCATTATCCATACATTCAGTCGCAAAATTGTTGATTAGAATTAGATTGGAGGCTGTGGACCTTCCTTTCAAAAAACCATGCTGGGATGATGGAAATTAACCTTTAAGCGCAGAGTAAAGTTGTTCATATACAATTTTTTCAAATACTTTAGCTATTATGCATAATTTTAAGATCGGTCTATAGTTGACAATGTGGCTTTTAGGTCCTTTTTTGTGGATGGGGGTTATAAATGCCTTTTTCCACAATAAAGGAACATAACCTTCGTCAATAGACCGTGTAAAGAGCCTGAACAAGGGAAGAGATAGTCGATCAGCACAATTGACAAGTACAATAGGGGGAACTAAGTCTGGTCCAGCTGATTTAGACACATCAAGTTTGACTAATTTTGCTTTCACTATCTCCGGAGTTATGTGAATGGAGGAAATATTACCATCCAATAACCCTGATGTATTAGTGGATGGTTGACTGATAGAGGATGTACTAGAGTCAGGGGATAGGAAGGTGGAGTGAAAATAGTCAGCAAAATGGTCACATATATCTTGGCCTGAACTATAATTAACATTTTCGTAGAGCATTGAATTTGGTAGGGAATTAGATTTTGATATAGATTTAAAGTACGACCAAAAAAATCTAGGATTATCTTTAATAGAATACTTGCTACCCAAAAGCGTTTATTTCAATAAAACCGGATAATACCTTTTGTATTATGTCATCATCATCATCACAGCTCATATACGTCCCCACCGAGGGACTCGAGCCTACCCTATGTTAGGGTGATTGTATTATATATTTATTAGATAGATTGTATTATGTAGCTTGTGTAAACTTTACCTTTGAGAAGTCATGCATCCCTGAATATTCTTGATTAATTGTACTTAATAAAGAATAAGAATAGATAATAACTTGAGAATTAAGTTATGGTACTTATGTCACCACAGAGGATCTAATGTTTTTAACAATATTTTAACGTAGAAAGTTTGTTACACGTATTATATTATTATAGCAATCGCCCAAAGAACTAAGATTTAGGCAAACCGCTTACCAAGCTGAAGTGAAAAATTGCTGTAACGCAAATAGCCCTTAAGGGCCCATGGCGCGAAAAATAGCAAAAAGGCCGTTGGCGTTTTTGATATTTTACGTTAACGTTCCAGTTAACTGACCGGGAAAAAATAAATTTAAATTCTTAAATTATGTGTCTACACAATCACCGTCACCATTTTTCAAATTTACATACCATTTCGTTAAAAAATAGCATCAATTTTACTTAAAATTTAGGTTACACCCACATACCGTTCGTGATTTTTAGCTTCATTAATTAACCCTATTATATTTTAGTTTAACAAATATATAGAACAATGGTAAGCAAAACACTGACACCGTGGTATTTTTTTAAATTATCGTACATTGATTTTTATTTGAATTTTTTAACATACATTTATCGATGTTCTTACAAATACTTGGCTCGGGCGCATCGAAATTCAGTGTGCAATCAAAACTCGAAGTGAGAGCACGTCGCTTTGAGCTAGCTCCCGGTCGCGTAATTATTTGTGTATGTATACGACGCAAAGTCCTACGGAGTAATCGGAGAAGTTGATAACTAACAATTTTGTTATTTGTGGCTGCCGTACGAAAAACCTTCAACCTTTTTACAAGCTTTTATTTATCTTTTGCATGTTCGGGTCTAATCTTGCGAGTTAAATTTGACTCACTTCCCGGTTTCCGATTAAGCTGAAATTTTGCATGCATATGTATAAATATATTATGATGACGACATGGAGCTGATCTGATGTTGGAGCTGAAGGGTGGCCATAGTAACCCCGCAATAAAACGACATAGCCCCATCGAGTTTGAGCTCGTTTGATTCGTATTGACGAGAACTTTGATCCTATATGATAACCAGGGTCTGATGCTGGATCTGGAAGTTTGCCATAGGAACTCCGCAATCAAACAATGCAACCCCATCGAGTTTGGGCTCGTTTGATTCGTATTGACGAGTACTTTGGACCTATGTGGTAACCAGGGTCTGATGCTGGAGCTGGAAGGTAGCCATAGGAACTCCGCAATAAAAGGACACAACCCCATCGAGTTTGGGCTCGTTTGATTCGTATTGACGGGTACTTTGGACCTATGTGGTAACCAGGGTCTGATGCTGGAGCTGGAAGGTGGCCATAGGAACTCCGCAATCAAACAACGCAACCCCATCGAGTTTGGGCTCGTTTGATTCGTATTGACGAGTACTTTGGACCTATGTGGTAACCAGGGTCTGATGCTGGAGCTGGAAGGTAGCCATAGGAACTCCGCAATAAAAGGACACAACCCCATCGAGTTTGGGCTCGTTTGATTCGTATTGACGAGTACTTTGGACCTATGTGGTAACCAGGGTCTGATGCTGGAGCTGGAAGGTGGCCATAGGAACTCCGCAATCAAACAACGCAACCCCATCGAGTTTGGGCTCGTTTGATTCGTATTGACGAGTACTTTGGACCTATGTGGTAACCAGAGTCTGATGCTGGAGCTGGAAGGTAGCCATAGGAACTCCGCAATGAAAGGACACAACCCCATCGAGTTTGGGCTCGTTTGATTCGTATTGACGAATACTTTGGTCCTATATGGTAACCAGGGTCTGATGCTGGAGCTGGAAGGTAGCCATAGGAACTCCGCAATAAAAGGACACAACCCCATCGAGTTTGGGCTCGTTTGATTCGTACTGACGAGTACTTTAGTCCTATATGGTAACCAGGGTCTGATGCTGAAGTTGGAAGGTGGCCAAAGGAACTCCGAAATAAAACGACGCAACCCCATCGAGTTTGGGCTTGCTTGATTCGTATTGACGAGTAATTTGGTCCTATATGATTTTTCTTGATGAGTACTTTGAGCCTAGCCTAGATAATATCCATACGCAAACCCCAATTTAGGTGTCAAATGAAAGCTTGAATTGTAGAATGAATTGTAGAATATAGTATATTCTGAAATACAATCTAATCCAAGATGGCCGCCGTCACAAATTGACAGATTATTTCTATGTACAATCCCCACAATATGGGCCTGTATATAGGGTATCAAATGAAAGTTCGTAAAACACAGTACACCATGAAAAAAACTAAAACAAGATGGCCGCTATCACAAAAGATTTTTTAAAACAAGCTTTTATTTGAATGCCCTAAAAAAAAAAAATAAACTTTAATTTATTTTTTATTACAATCTAGCGAATGGCTTCAATGCACTAAAAAGTGCGTTGAACACAAGAAAATATTCATTTCATATTTGTTTATTACTAAATTATTATATGTATATTATATAAAATAATTGTAGATACAACTGACAATAATGAACTCGGTAGTCATTAAAATATTTCGTATTATTTGAGCAATTAGTTTAAAAAAAGTTTTTTTAAAAACAAACATATTATAATGCCTTAAGAGAGGAAAATAAACTTTAATTTATTACAAGATATATTTTCTTATAAAAATATAAAAGCTTGTCCCGAGAATTAGGATAAACAATAAAACAATTTAACTTGATTATTATATTTATTTTTTGTAATAAATAACGTTTTGTACAGCATTGTCATACACACATGACAATGCTGTGCAGTCCTGAAATTTAAATGCATATATGATCCCTTTTTTGAAAAACTCGAATCCGTTATAACTGCTGCCTCACGGAAACTCGGTGTCCTGAACAAAGTGCGTAGGTATTTTGCGCCGGACCAACTATGCCTGTTGTATAAAACTCAGGTTAGGTCTTGCGTGGAATATTGCTCGCACTCCGGTTCCGCTCAGTACCTCCTCGATGCTCCTGGACAGATTGCAGCGTCGCGCTATTCGAATAATTGGCGATGTAGAGGCAACTAACACCCTCGAGCCTCTACAACTTCGTTGTGACATCGCCTCTCTTAGCGCTTTTTACCGAATGTTCCACGGGGAATGCTCTGAGGAGCTCTTTAACCTTATCCCTCCCTTTCCATTCCTTAACAGAAAAACGAGTAAGGGTCTACGGAGTCATCCTTACACTGTATCCTCCTTTTCACACCGTACCAAGAAATTCCAAGATTCCTTTTTCTTTTTTTTTTATTGCTACTAAGTTGGCAAAAAAGTAAACTGCCCACCTGATGGTAAGTGGTAACAGTCACCTATAATACATGTGGCTCCTGTGACATTCGCAGTAAAACTGCAACCCCCACAAAGGCCACAGTGTACGTTGCCAACTTGTGACTTAAGATGTAAAGTCACGGTACCCAGTAATTTCAGTGCCATATCTTACCCTTCAAACCGGAACACAGCAATTCAAGCACTGCTGCTTTGCGGCAGAAATAGGTAAGACGGAGGTACCCAAGCACACGACCTGGGTACAGAGTCCCCCTCCGGTAAGTCTTCTGTCGTTCATCCCACACTTGGAATTCTCTACCTGCGCACATGTTTCCTCCATCCTACAGTATGGGTTCCTTCAAAAGAGGTGTGAAAAACATCTTTTAGGTCGGCAAGGGGCGGGCAGGTTGGATAGTGGATGTCCTCCCTCCTCTATCTGTCAACTCATTTGGGCCTCTTTCACCGCTTAACATCAGGCGGGAGGAGGTCATTTGCCAGGCCCTCCATAAAAAAACTGTTTAAGTACCTTGCCCGTATGTATTTACTTGGTAAGCCTTAAATAAATAAATATTGGTAATTCTAAGAAAAAATATTTGTTTTTTATAAAATAGGTAAATCTTGCGACAAGCTTTTATATTTTATTAAAAACTAGCTGTGCCGGCGAACTACGTTTCGCCATAATAATGGCGAACTTACGTTTCGCCATAATAAAAAATAGTTTACGACTTATTCTCAGACCTACTGAATATACACAAAAAAATTCATAAAGATCGGTCAAGCCGTTTCGGAGGAGTTTGGTAACAAATACTGTGACACGAGAATTTTATATATTAGATGTATCATGTAATAAATTAAAATTTATTTTCGTCTTATTAGGGCTTTAAAATAAAATACTAGTGTGGGGCGACGTTTTTTTTTAAATCTTTTTACTATTATTTTATATTTTATCATTTTGTAACCGCATGGCCGCCATTACGAAACTCGACCAAAGTACTCGTCATTACGAAACAACCGAGCCCAAAACTCAATGGGCTTGTGTCGTTTTATTGCGGAGTTCCTATGGCCACCTTCCAGTTCCAGCATCACACCCTGGTTACCATATAAGATCAAAGTACTCGTCAATACGAATCAAACGAGCCCAAACTCGACGGGGTTGTGTCGTTTTATTACGGAGTTCCTCTGGCCACCTTCCAGCTCCAGCATCAGACCCTAGTTACCATATAGGACCAAAGTCCTCGTCATTACGAATCAAACGAGCCCAAACTCGATAGGGTTATGTCATTTTATTGCGGAGGTCCTATAGCCACCTTCCAGCTCCAGCATCAGACCCTGGTTACCATATAGAACCAAAGTCCTTGTCAATACGCATCAAACGAGCCCAAACTCGATACGGTTATGTCGTTTTATGGCGGAGGTCCTATGGCCACCTCCCAGCTCCAGCATCAGACCCTGGTTAACATATAGGATCAAAGTACTCGTCAATATGAATCAAACGAGCCCAAACTCGATAGGGTTATGTCGTTTTATTGCGGAGGTCCTATGGCCACCTTCCAGCTCCAGCATCAGACCCTGGTTACCATATAGGACCAAAGTACTCGTCATTACGAATCAAACGAGCCCAAACTCGATACGGTTATGTCGTTTTATGGCGGAGGTCCTATGACCACCTCCCAGCTCCAGCATCAGACCCTGGTTAACATATAAGACCAAAGTACTCGTCAATATGAATCAAACGAGCCCAAACTCGATAGGGTTATGTCGTTTTATTGCGGAGGTCCTATGGCCACCTTCCAGCTCCAGCATCAGACCCTGGTTACCATTTAGGACCAAAGTACTCGTCATTACGAATCAAACGAGCCCAAAGTCGATAGGGCTATGTCGTTTTATGGCGGAGGTCCTATGGCCACCTCCGAGCTCCAGCATCAGACCCTGGTTAACATATAGGACCAAAGTACTCGTCAATATGAATCAAACGAGCCCAAACTCGATAGGGTTGTGTCGTTTTATTGCGGAGTTCCTATGGCTACCTTCCAGCTCCAGCATCAGAACCTGGTTACTACATAGGACCAAAGTACTGGTCAATACGAATCAAATGAGCCCAAACTCGATGGGGTTGTGTCGTTTTATTGAAGAGTGCCTGTGGCCACCTTTCAGCTCCAGCATCAGACCCTGGCTACCATATAGGATCAAAGTTCTCGTCAATACGAATCAAACGAGTCCAAACTCGATGGGGTTTTGTCGTTTTATTGCAGAGTTCCTATGGCCACCTTCCAGCTCCAGCATCAGATCCTGGTTAGCATATAGGATCAAAGTCCTCGTCAATCCGAATCAAACGAGCCTAAACTCGATGGGGTTGCGTCGTTTTATTACGGAGTTCCTATGGCCACCGTCCAGTTCCTTCATCAGATCAGCTCCATGTTATCATAATATTGCATTGTCATGATATACATATTATTATGTACAAAATTTCAGCCCAATCGAAAACCGAGAAGTGGTCAAATCTACATTATACATACAGTGCAAGCTAAATAAAAGCTTGTGAAAATAAAAGTTGATTAAACACATCCCTGTATTTACTATAGTATAACACAGTAAATAATAAACACCTATTAAATTCAAAATTAACATCTACGATATTTTGCTAGGCGGCCGTACCGATTGGTGCCGATTGCGCGACCGAGTTCGCTTGTGTGCGTGAGCGACGCACACAAACAGAGACTAGAGAAATTTACCTAAACTAGCTCGGGCTCGCGCGGACGGTGGGCCCTTAAGAGGAAATCCTATCGGAGACTTAGATCATTTAACGGACACTAAGATCTGAGGCTTGAAGTCTAAGATACTTTTTTCGATAATTAATGTTAACTATTTAAAGCTAAGTTGTTACAGTAGTTTGGAATAGTTTTAGTATTTCTTCTATATTTAATAAATAAAAAGCGAGAGTAATTTCAACGTAATGTATAACTGTAAAACCGTGTGATAATTTTTAACAGTAATTTTCGCAATTACATTGGGGGATATTAGACGGAGAAAGTGTAAGGTTTCTCACAATCTCGAGTTACGTGCTTCATCAGGCATATCACATTAAAAACGAAAACCACAAATTGTTGAAGCCTAGAAAATGCAACTTGAATATTTTTAATACAAAGCTATATTCGACACTTTCTATGCGTTTGCTTTGTAGATACAACATTATGTCATATGAAATAGGTAATTTATAGAAAATACTTAAGACTTTGACTTCCTTGTGAGCGTCGCTGTGGTCTCGGCACTTGCCTTCCAATCGGGAGGTCCGGGGTTCGAGACCGCCGGTGTACCAATGTGTTTTTCGTTTTTCGAATTTCATATGTACATTAAAATTTGTCTGACGCTCCTACGGTGAAGGAAAACATCATGAGGCAACCTGCATACATTTGCGAAGAAATTCAAAGGAGTACGTGAAGTTGACCAATCCGCACTGGGCTAGCGTGGTTGACTAAGGCCTAAACACCCTAACTTAGGGTAGGCTCGAGCCCCTCGGTGGGGACGCATAGGAGCTATTATGATGATGATGATGACTTAAGACTTTAAAGCACAGGCGGCCAACCTTTGCACCAAGCAGCTGGGTTTAAATTCGGAAAGTGCATTTCGGACCGGGCCGCAGTACCAAATTTTACATAGTACTTATAAGCTACGCTGTCATGCCTGTGTTTTCCAGTATTCTTCATTCCCCACTATAAAAATTCTCTGTAGGTACTGTGTGCACTACTTTGTGGTCACTTTGTGTAGGTAAATTGTCAACTTGAAATATAAATTATTATTTTTTTGTAAAAGAAAAGATAAGGTTTTTAACTTATTACTGTGGGCCACAAGATAACAGTCAGTGGGCCACGGGTTGGCCACCAATGCTTTAAAGAAATGTTCTATGTACTGTATGACAAAAATTTAATCAAAATTTTAGTAGGTAGCCGACGGACGAAAAAGATTTCCTTCTCAATAAAATATTGATATTTATTTTGAGTACCTATACTTTGTATGACTATTTAAATTACTCAGAAAACAATCTTTTTAGAATTAATTAGAGGAAATTGAATTATAATAATTAAATATGTTCTTCATTTTAAATTCCTCATTACCTAAATTACCTCTTAAATAAATATATTTGAAGAATTTTTTAGTTATTTCAGAAAGATTAATATAATGAATATCCACATTATAATCTTATTAAAATAATTATAACAATAATTACGTGGGTAAAAGTATTAATCCAAAAAACCAACGTAGCAAGATTAATATTAATCCATGTTAATCCATTAACCCCTTTTTATTAACTTCCCAATTAAAGGTACTGTGTAGGTATTACGTAACATGCTAAAAATGCTGAAATACGAGTAATTTGAGCAAGTTCTATTAGGTAATAGATAGTTCTATGAAACGATAAGATTAAAAGAAGTACAGGAAAAATAATAACATTTTTATATTTTTGTTTCAGGTAAGCTTCGTGTTACGGCTATGATATATACTATCGGCTCAATTGGACTACGTAAGTCTACCTAAGAACGATAAGCCTTTAGCCTGCTTCCGATAATTAAAATTGTTAAGCACACGCCAGAGCAATAAAACAGATAATATCACGTGTAATAATGTTGTGTGCGAAGATACGTGGCTCCAACTTGGCCTATAAATTTACCACCCTTTACACTTCATCGAATAATAGAGGAGGGTCTTAGAACAATTACTGTGGAATATATTAGGGAATTTGCACCCGCGACTAAGTTACTGGTATCATTACACTACAGAGTAGCACACTTCAGGCTGGCTGAGTGCCGGTTGAGCATTTTGGTGACAATGTTATTTTATTGAAGGCGAGGAGCTAATAACTTATTATATTTTCCTAATTAAACCAAGTAATCGAAAATAACAGGAAAAGGAAGAGAAGAAGAATGTTGTGCAACGAGAGATGGAAAAATTAGGCGTCGCATCGTATCAGGAAGAAAGGCATAGATAAATAAATACTTTACTGTACATGTCAAATTTAATTTAACAAAATACATTGTAATTATATTACGATGGGCGGTGTTATCGCAATGGGCGATTTTTTGGATGGTCTTTATTTGCGGAAACAACTAATTAGGGAAGTTGGCAATCTACGACGTTAAACACACTTGAATTTATAAGACATACTGTAAAGTATTTCCACATTTACAATATACGCAAACATACATGCATGCATAGGTATAGCAGTTGTCATAGACGTACGTATTTTGCTCGTAAGCGATGACCACCAAACGATAAAAGAAAAAGTTAACAGTTAGATACTCGTAACATACTTGATTAATCCTAGAAAACTTGTAGGTACTCGGGAACCTTTTCGCGCCCTGTATATTGACCCCTTAGGATCTTTTATGCTGAATATTAGTAAGATTGTAATGAGTATTATTCATGAAATCGACGTACAGAAGACAACAACAAACAAAATAAAAAGAGAATACAGTTTACAATATCTATACAATCAGTCGAAGGAGAGATTCTGTTCGTAACGCAACTTTTTGGCGACTGGCCAATGTCATTATCGTTTTACATAACGTATTGTTACGATGGCTATACGCATAACTAGCGCTGTCTACGCTTTTGCGTGGATGCTGGATTTTGAATGGCGAATATCAAATCTTTATAACCGTTTATTAATTGAAGTTTAGAATGCTCCACACAGACTAATCAAACACTTAACGGTTAAAAGACAGATTAGTACCTACTTAGTTTAATTAAATACGCACTACGAGTAATTGCTATTTTGTTTCGTTGAGAAATTAATATTTATAATTTCCTACGCATATGCATACCCGCGTGGGGCTTGAGCGCACAAAGTGGTTAAGGTAAACGTCAGTTTTCAAATTGAGCTGTCAACAGCACACGTCTGCCGTTTGACCTCATGAATAGCACTATCAATTGGTGGCAGAGGTAAGCATCGACGAGTTTCAGGCGTACTTAATATGATCTTCGCTTGCCTCAATTATGGGCTGAGTAATGTGAAAACAGACAAATTAGGCTGATGGCTATTTTAGGGTAATGTTAGGTTCCATTTAAATGTTAGATGAAATCAATGTATTGTTTAAGCTTGTTTGAGAGATAACATGGTTAACTTTAATGTGAGATACCATTTGGTATCATATTTTCTTACAATAGTTGTTAGTACTGGGGGAAAATATTCAAAATAATGAATTTAGTAAATTTTGTTTTTTATTGAACATTTTTTCTAAAGTTTGAGAAAAACTTCGTAATTTAAGCTTATTATTGTGAATTTCTGTCAGTTATACACGCCCATACATAGCTTAGTCTGCGCCATTCCTTTCTGAGCGACCCAATCTATTTGTTGCTTTCTTTTAGCTTGATATCTGACAACGGAGTTGACTGTGCTGTGTGAAAGACCAGTGCATAAATCCGGACTTATAAAGTCCTTTTTCGATCCCTTTATTTTGAGACTATCGACCTTCTCATTTTTAAAGAAACCTTTATGCCCTGGAATCCATATCAGAAGTACCTTATTTTCCTAAAGTAGTTTATATTGATGGATTCAAGACCAATTTCGAGTCCACTCGAGCGAGTCGCGAGCTTGCTGTATGGATCCTGTGGGGGCTTAGTGAAATAGTCCCACAATGTGTTGTTTGTGGAGTGCTTTCTTTACTTCAACAGGGAGCCGATGATTACTTGTCCGAATTTCTTTTGACCGAAAACGTTTAACCGACGTCTTTTGTACTGTTTTACTGTCTAACAGCAAAGATTAGGAATCGGAAATAGTCGAGGCGTTCTATGAAACGAAAATATGTCAAATAACAATGAGAATTCGGAAACGTAATACTACTCGTAATTTGGTTAAAAGTTTTTAACCAAATAAAGCGTCAGGATAACGATAACAATAGAAAAGATAAGGTCAATTGATTTCGATTTTCGACGAAATAAAAACAAAACGAAAATAATTGAAAAATTCCCGTTAAATGAAATTCCGCCGAAAAAGTGACCGCTTCAATACGTACGAGTATGATGTTGTGCAGCGGTGTGAGATCTAAGAATCTTTCTATGGCTGCCATTAGGGTGGTTCTGAACGCACTTGTGTTTGCCATAAAGGCTGTCTGTGGATCTTATTTATTGCCACCTTGCAAGTGTGTAAGTTTGACCATTAGACAATACTGCCATGATAATATGTACCGTAAGAGCGATGTTACTCGGACGATAGGAATTTTATCCACAATACTTAGAAAATGTTCAATAACACAAAGTTTCATAGTGAAAAAGTTGACATGAGGCGAGCCGACAATACAGTCTTGGCGGTTTGACACAATCTTGCCATTACAACGACTAGAACGGGGCGCAGACCACATTAACATATTGAATAATGCATACGAACATAGCGAAGAGAAAGTTATGGCAACATCTAGATTCTAGTATCCATAACAGAGGTATACTGTGTAGTGACATAGTGTGGAGCAAAGAACGCATCAGAACAACTCAGTGCAAAGAAACTTACGGAGATTGGAAATCAAAATCAGGTATGTGTATTTAACAAGGTAACGGTTATTACTATTATAATATATAAATCCATTTTTTGTAAGGTATTATAAAATAATGTAACACTCTCTTTACGTATCTGTTAATTTTGTGAAAAATTATAATTAAATTTTGAAACGAAGTTTTCATCAATTGTCTATTTGTGTTAATTAATGTTGGGCGAACATTAAGTATTGTCACAATTCCAACTACAAGTCGCCGTCAATCACCCACATTACTTTTGACAATGAAATATGGAAGTTTGTATCAATGCCGTTTGTGCCTTATCAAAAATTGTGGGCGAGGTCGGAATTGAGCATATTCCGTATATTGCCGAACATTATTATTTATTTTCCAACGACACGCTTAAACGTGACGCTTTAAATTGTGAAATAAGAATAATAGATAATTTGCGAATTGAACATGGTCATATTTCTATTAATATAATATATATATTTTTAAGACAGCAAACAAGCAGACTGCCTGACCTTGTGGTTCTTATGAGATTCACAAATTTGCAACCTCTAAAATTCGTTCTAAAGTGGCGCTGTGGACTCGGCACTTGCCTTCCAATCGGGGGGTCGGGGTTCGAGACCCGCCATGTACCAATGTGTTTTTCGTTTCGAATTCCATATGTACATTCGTCTGACGCTCCTACGGTGAAGGAAAACATCGTGAGGCAACCTGCATACATCTGCGAAGAAATTCAATGATGTATATGAAGTCGACCAATCCGCACTGGGCCAGCGTGGTTGACTAAGGCCTAATCACCCTAATACACATAGGGTAGGCTCGAACCCCTCGGTGGGGACGTATATGAGCTGTGATGATGATGATGATGATGAAAATTCAATGCACATTGGTAACTCGGTGCCGAACGGACGGAGAACTGAGCCACGTACGAGAGTCGGAGCGAAGAGATCAATTAACCCAGAGAATAGACCTTTAGTTTACGGTCAATTACGTGGATGTTTGTATCGATTAAGATAATGGTTCGCATTGTGCGTAAATACGCTGAAATAAGCTATTCTAAGAATTACTTCATCAGGATTATTTTTGGAGCAACCGACTTAGGTTGACTGAACTTTCGATTTACAATCTTTTATTACTGCAAATGCGAAAATTGAAACTATATTGATTTCCATTTCCTTAAATCCTTATTATCCTATTATCCCTTAAATCTTTAAAAATGCTGAAACACATGTTTCATTTTTATTTAAGCGGTTTCTCGAACTTTAACAAACAAACAGTCACACAGAAAAACTTTTGCATCGTATTCGCTAACGCCAAAACGCGATGTATGGGGCCTAGACAAAGTGACAATTCAATAAAAACCGACTTCAAAAACACTGAAAACTTAAAAATAATATAAGAATAGGTACTGATAACATCACACTTCTATATTGAAGTCGGCGCCAAACGATGATCTCCTAGAAAGTGTTAAAATTTGTCACCGACTTCAATATAGAAGTGTGATGTTATCTGTACCTATTCTTATATTATTTTTAAGTTTTCAGTGTTTTTGAAGTCGGTTCTATTTTTTGTAAAAAAAAAATTATTTTAAACTTTTTAGTGAATGAAATCTTTTTAGTAAAAGAATAAATTAGTGTTTTCCTCGATTTTCTATGGGATTCCATCATCAGATCCTGACTTTGGTGACCATGGGACCACCCTTGCAGTATACTCTATCATATACAAAAATAATTTTGGAAATCGGTTTAAAAATGACGGAGTTATGAAACAAACATAAAAAAAAAAAATACAACCGAATTGATAACCTCCTCCTTTTTTGAAGTCGGTTAAAAACGATAACGAAGTTCGATATGGGATTGACATATGCCATCGCTAAATATCGTGGCGAATCGATCAATATCATCTATATGTAAGTTGGTAGACAAATTGGTTCGCAACGAATTGATGAAGTAGCGAATTCTTTTTTCGTAACTTTCAAAACATCTCATTTTCTTAATCATTTATTTATTTTACCATTTCTTTGCCATTTCTCAGTTTTGAGTGCTTATATAACCAATATGTTGTTTTCTTACAAAAGGAACAATTCGACACAGCGATCGCTTATCCTTACGTTGGCTACGAATTTGTTTTCGTTATCTCAGAGACTATGACGAATTTAGTCATCGTTTCGCTATAAAACGATTGCCACTTGTCTAAGCCCCCAGTAGAGACGTTTTTACAAACGCTAGTTGTCAATCCTAAATAATGTATGACTACTTAGGCTCGCCTCTTCCCTCTACTCCTCCATTAGGGTTTAAAACCATGCAACCAACAACTATCCCGGCTGTCTGGGGAGTGGTCTGATGATTTGAGTTTTCTTGATTCCGTATCACCCGTCAAGGCCAAAATGAATACAGGAGTTGGTCCTTACTCGGAGAAGGGGAGTACCGCACATGGCTGTAAGACTAGCATGGCTGTAGAAAGGGTAACATGCCGTCCCTATCGAAATAGGGACGGCATGTTACCCTTTCCAGTCTCGTGACGAAAAACGCCCCTAAGCCAAACGTTGATTCATTATAGATTAATGTAAATACATTGCAACAAGACGGCTCTTTGTATTGATTTACTAGCTACCCGCCCGCGACTTTGTCCGCATGAATTACTCAATTTAGACTGCGTTGTTTTTTCATGTTCTCGCTGGGAATAAAGGTCATATTTACATAGTTTTAAATTAATTTTGTTCGATGTCCTGGTCAGATTGTAAATATCTGCTATCAGTTCGTGCGTATTGATTCATTAAATTTTCTCTTAACCATTCTGGATGATATAAGTTAATGCTGAAAGTGTTCATTGATGAAACTACAAAAGAGTATTAAAGTAATGAACATAATGAAAAACCTTCGAGATATTGTAGATGCTAAAATTTTAATTGTGTATTATGTATGTTTTAAATATTTAGCACTATAGCCTGATAGTGAGGATCGGCCTTAACTCTTTCGTAACAGAAGAGTTGATTTTCTCCACGAATGATCTTAAGGAAGCGAAAGTTGAAAGGTTGTATTTCTCGAGGGCCGTTATTTTTAACCGACTTCGAAAAAGGAGAAGGTTCTATGTTCAACTTTATCTTTTTTTATTATGTATGTTCACCGATTACTCTGCCATTTGTGGACCAATTTTCAAAATTCTTTTTGAATCGAAAAAATATACTCCCCAGGTAGTCCCATTGTCACCATCATGTCATAATTATGAAGATGGGATCACATGAAAATTGAGGGAAACCCTTAAATTTCATAGGCATGTCCAACGTGTTTCATGTTTTTGCTGAATCTGGTAGTCATCAGCTGAATCAATCAGTCAAAAAATATAAGAACAACACCAACTTCAATATAAAGCTGTGATGTTGTATATTTTCTTATATTACTTATAACTTTTTGGTGTTTTAGAAGCTGCTTTTGTTTTTTTATAAAAAAAATTTTGTACGTCAATCTGTATGTCGGTTCTTAACATGCCAAGTCGCCCTGTGGCTACTTTCTTTACACGACGACGGTTTGGTACTTTGCTCAATCTATGCATTTCCAAAAAAATGTTAGTATCTATAACTTCAAACTTTCTACTCCACGTGAAACTAAAAAGCTTTTTGTCATAATCTTAGTAAAGTCAGAAACAAGTCAAGCGACAGCTTTCGTAATGTAAAACTTGACGAAAGTTTTACATTACGAAAGCTGTCGCTTTTCAGAGCGACATAATATACAGGATGACAGGAAAAGTCAACGTATTCCTTGAAAGAGGTTATAGTACAGGTCATAAGCAAAAAAAAAAGCCCAATTAACCAGGGGTCAAAAACAGTTGGTTATCGAGCTACGACGGTTTTAAAATTTTTGAGATTTTTTCAGACGGTACCAAAAAATTAAAAAAAAAACTACACCATTTACAATGACAAATTGATTAATTGCGGAAAGCTGAAAAATGGGCAGTTAATTTAAATTAAAATTGTTGTCAAAAACCTACATAATTTTGGAAATAAGAGGTCTTTATTGACAATTAAGTCGATAAATTTTTTATCTTTCTGAAAATCGACGTCAATTAATGAAAAAAAATGTACGACAGTTGGCGTAAAAACTACTAAACTTGCTGGTTTCATAAGCTTTTAAAAAAGGTAAAAATCTTATTTACTTTTATTAGTAGTTTTTACAGAAATTAGCAAAAAGTTGCGCTGTAGGTCAAAATTCATAATTTCATCTTTGAATAAAAATTGTCTGGAAAAGGCAAAAGTACGAAGTAGAAATAAAGAAAATTGCATTTGAATACACAAAAGACTGAAAAATACAAAACAACAAACCAACATAAATAAAGTCCTGTTCAAATTGTCTGCCATTGTTACGTATGCACGCACGCAGCCTACGGCGTACCTCACTCACTGTCACACGCGTTGAAAGTAATGTCTTAATGACTTCAGCAGCTAATACGATCCTCGCCCTCAAATCTTCAGTGGAAGTCGCAGGTGTGGGGTAGACTAGATCTTTCATGTGACCCCAAGGATAATATTCACAGGGCGTCAAATCAAGACTTCTCGCCGGCCATGGAGTCGGGCCACCTCTATACCGATCCATCTTAGTGGATAGTTTTCATCCAGCCACTGTCGTACACCACGGTAAAAGTGAGCTGGGCACCCATCATGCTGGTATACCATATTTCTTCTTGTAGCTAGCGGAACATCTTCCAAAAGCGTGTTCACTTCCTCTCTTAAAAAAGTTTCGTATGTTGTGCCATTCAGGTTTTGGGGCAGGAAGAAAGGTCCAATTAAATTATCGTGTACAATCCCCATCCACACATCTAGTTAGAATCTTCTCTGGTGAGCCCTTTCTTTACTTTTTCTTGGGTTTTGACCTTTAGGGGCGCAAAAGTGAATATTGTGGTAGTTTGTGATGCCATCGCGATCGAACGTAGATTCGTCGGTCCACGGGATTTTCTTTAGATAATCTGGATCTTCAATCTCAGCATTGATTAAAAATCTACAAAAATCAATTCTTCTCACCGGATCACCTTCTTTAATGGCTTGAACTGGTGTGTAATGGAATGGATAAAATTGGAAATCGTGCCTTTTCGTCTAGTTTAACTACACCTTAATTTAGCAATTTATATTTTTTGCTAAATTTAAAAATGTATATTTTTTGCTAAATTAATGTATAGTTAAGCTATCACAACTTCAATATAAAACTGTTTATATTCTTATATCATTTATGACTTTTTAGTTTTTTTGAAGTCGGTTTTATTGTTTGTAAAAAAAAATTTATAATATTTTGTGTTTATATGAAAATAAAAATAACATTTTTCCGTAATGTCAACGTGTCCATAATATTAGTCAATAATATTACTTAAACGTTAAAAGACCCCCACCGCTTGATACACCCATTTTGACTATGGTATATTCATATTATCCACAAAACTGGATTATGTGTCTTAAGTCCTAAGTCTCTTGGGTTATAGCTTAATAGTTGTCCTATGATTCGAAAACGCTGTGAATATTGCTACTTGCAAATCTCCTAATCCCTGAATATGAGATATCGTTGATCTTATGTCTATGAATCTTCTTTTATAGGGTCAGCTTAAGCCGAATGATGAATGTAATCCATTAATTCCTATAGGGTTTCAAGTCGTCAATATATTATTGCTATTTTCCCTTTGAAATAATCAATTGCGTTAATGTTAACAGCTGCATCGTGATGCGCGACATTGAACGCGATAAAAATAACGCGAAAAACGGTGGCTTCAAACAACTCGTTATTAACGCGTTAAAAATAACGCCTAAAACTGTGGCTCTGTTGCTACAAAATCTATAAATTAACGTTCATACCCTATTAATTAACTCATATTTATGAATAATTAATTATCAATTATCGCGCTAAGCTATTCAACGAATATGTGTGATGTTAATATAATTATGACGATGTTGGAGCTTAGAATACTTATAGTTAGCCTTAGAAACTGTTGCTTTTTTCTTAACAATATTTTTATAAAAGTTAAATTGTTTTTAAAAAATATTACGTTTTTGGTGTATATGTTACTGTTTTACCAATGACGGTTGGTAAATGTTGATTTTGTGAAAGGTTTGGGAATAAAAAAACATGTATTTCTTTTTCATATTTCTTAAATTTAACTATTAGTCAGGATCTTACAAATTGTTAATTATCGATCAATCAATCATCATTTATTTGCCAGAATATGGTACAATGTGGTAAATACATTAATATGTCCAACATACTCTGTCGCTGAACGACGTGCAAATGTTTTACAAATTAATCTTAATGACAGTTATGATAATATATTTGTAATTATTTTTTCTTATTTCTTAGTAACTTAAAAACATAATTTTTAATTAAAATATTTAGTAAATAATTTAACAAATCTAGAAAACCCACGTCTTTATGCGTTTTAGGAGAAAACACGGGTCACAGGTCGGGTGATTTGAAAATTAGGTTTTTGTAAAATGTAGTGCTATCGCGCTGTGTCCCTATACATCTCAGACCGAAGATGCCTATGAAAAGTACACAAAATAGACGTTTAGTCCCCCCTGTTTTCTCCTCCAAATTTTGAACGATTTAATAACTTTGAGAATTTTAAGGCTTTGGCTATTTTTGTGTTTTGCTTTTTTTTCATATAATCTCGTCAAATTATTTAGCTGTATGTTTAAATACAGCTGAAAATCTGGCCAATTTTTTAGGTTTTTTGAAGGATAAAATCTCCTTTAATAACTAATTTAATAAAAAATGGAAACCGTAGGAGCATGGTCCTACGGTTTCTATAGCTTTTTTTTTTAAATAGAGCAACCTTTGCCATTAACGAAGAAGGAAACAGGGGACTAAGTTTGTATGGAAAAACAGCCCGTATGCCTCTTAAGAATATTTTCAACATTTACCGCGTCTTGGTAGTAAGTTCTAGGATTTACCGGGTGTATGATGATACGGTCCTTTACCATTAAGACTTGGTAAATCTTAGGTTTTACTGGAAAATGTTAGGATTTACCGTAGTTCGGAGTTTTACAGTAACAGTTTGCAGAGAAAAGAAGACATTCGTAACAGTATTTTAAATTGAAAATAACTAATTTGTTACGTGAAAATTAAGCTTGTCAACATAAAATAAAAGTCTGTATGAGCAGATGTAACAACTAATTGTTATTGAAATATTCATTTTTTATTAGAAATTTCATAAAGTTATTCTACAATTTAAATAAAGGTAATAATTTAAGTAGTTCCATTCTTATGACAATAAAAAAAAAATAATTAAAACACAATTGCGAGGAACCGATAGGAATGATCATTAAAAATGTGTCAGCTACCATCGAGGATATCAGTAATTCTGTACTTCGATTCTTAGCCGCCGCCCAAAGTAGGTATTTTAATCCAAAAACGAAATTAGGTCATGTGCTCACAGTGTCAGATAACTTCCAGATTTACTTACGCACGTCATAAGCCGGGCGGGCCCTTCCGAAGTGGCTTCGTGGCAGCAATCAGGGAGATAAGCTCCACCTTATCTCCTCCCGGTTCCATTCCTTTATTTAAACCATTACTTTTCTTGTTTTGAGGACAACCTACCGTAAAGTTAATCTATTCTCTTCTACGGCAGAATTTTTATGACAAATATTTGCGCTATGATAGCTTTAGCTTTTATGTTGTTCCTACGCTCTAGTTAATCGTTCGCAGAATTTCCAACTTCGGCTTACCTTAAAGTTCGATATTCAGTTATCTGGGCGGCTAACTTTATATGTTTTCTCTCAGTACCTACCTGTTTTGTAAATCAAAATACTTGTCATGCCAGAAACATTTAAATTATATTTGCACCAATAATCCCTACTACATCTACATCATACTGATAAATATTATAAATGCGAAGGTGAGTTTGTTTGTTACGCTTTTACGCCTAAACCACTGAATCAATTTTAACGATATTTGGTATAGGATATTTTTTATCCCGAATTTTAATAAGTTCCCTAGGAACGCAGACGAGGTCGCGATCAGCAGCTATTACATTATAGATACAAAAATAATTTTGTTTATCTGTCTGTCTCTAACACTTTCCCGCTTAAGAGCTTGACCAAATGACGAAAAAAATAGGGCCAGAGATAGCTGAAGCCATGAGAAAGGATATACTTTAAGTACCGAATTCAAAGAGTTTCCAAGGAAGACGTGATAAAATGACACGCAGACGAAATCGCGGGCAGCGGCCACTGTTGTTAGTTGTGTCTCTAAAGGCAAATGTAAAACAGGCAGTCGGAAGTCCTTAGAAACAGTTCGAATTTGATGATTTTCTTTATATTACTCAAAATCATATTAAGAATCAGAAACCTTTGGAGTGAAATGATTATTTTCATACTTAACTATGAAACATAATTATTTTCATGCTAATCTGTAAAAAATATTTTTTTAGACAAAATGATACGAATCTGATTTTTTTCTGCATAATATGATAGATATTGTTATATAAATCATTTTGTTCCCGCTCCGAAAGGTTTCCGATTTAAATTGTTATAAAAAAACAAAATTGAATAAAAGCATCAAAATCGGAAATGTTTCGAGGACTTCCGAGAAAAATGTTTTATCGACGTGACCAAGTATAGACTCCAGCTGCAAAGAAAAATTCAAAGGAAAAAGGATATTCTTATTATAAACTGTGCCAGCGAACTACGTTTCGCCGTATATTTTTTACCCGTTTTTGCAACATTTGTCATTGATGCTCAGCTCCTATTAGTCGTAGCGTGATGTTATATAGCCTAAAGCCTTCCTCGATAAATGGACTATCCAACACAAAAAGAATTTTTCAATTTGAATCAGTAGTTCCTGAGATTAGCACGTTCAAGCAAACAAACAAACAAACTCTTCAGCTTTATAATATTGGTATAGATTACAAATAATATTTTTTTGTCCCTTGCTGTTTTGCATTTCTTTATTATTAGGTAGGTATTATGATACATTTCTAATGAAATGGTATTATTCATATTATTGATTTATGAACAAATATTTATTAATGGATGGATATAACATTTTAAAGCGTAATAATCTTGGATGCGATCCAATATAACATACATGACAATTTTAGCATTCACACAAACTAATTATGATTAACTTATTGATTGGAGGAAATCCCTTAGAATTGATATCACGTCACTTAAACTAGTTTGAGGATATTTCATTAAGTTTGTAATCAAACCCCGTGTAAAGGGTACTTCAAAATCAACATCTCAGGAATGCTTATTCAGATAAGTAGCTGAAGTTTATTAGAAATCGAATCTGAAACTTCCAATTGAAATTTCTGGGGCATAACTTAATTGTTGGCGGATCTTTGAAAGTAACTTTGTCTTTCAAGATAAAAAGCGATGCCGTATGATTTATTTGAACCCGATAAGACATTCCTGGGATGTTTTATTACTCGCCTTTATTCCTTTGCTACTCTAAAAATACTGAATCCTTTGAGGTATTTAAGTCACCCTTACTTGGTATGCTCTCGGGAGCGATTAACATTTTTAATAAATATGAGCTTTTATAATCGGCTAGTTTTAAAAGAATTTTGGGACACCTTTTATTTTTTAATTTTGAATATAATCGTAAAAGAAATCCAATTTTAGTGAACATCTTTTTCTGAATCGGTCATGCTCACATTTTTTCAATGCACTATACAGAACTTAGGTAAGGGTGCTATATTCTAGACAGTAGGTACAGTGAGTTAGAGAGGTGTATTTTGTATCAGAAACTTTATAAGCACTTTGCAGGAGTAATTTGTAATGACAGTGTTTTTCATATGTAAGGTTTGAAAACTGGCTAGCTTTTTTATCAATATCTTAATACATTAGTATTAAGGTGGTTTTTTCTTAATAAGACTTTAAAGTTGTTTAAATTATTGTGAAGTGGAATTTAACTAGGGAGCAACAGTAGGCAATCTGCGACAAAACCGTTGCTGTCTTTGTGGCGAACTGCAATTTCAAAATTTTATTTATTAATAGAAACAGATTTTATCTTATGCTTAAACCAAAGGTCCACAAAACTGTTTAAACATAATTATGTCAGCGCGGACTCAGTCGAGTCTCACGATTAATCAATATAATATTTTATGTACTTATGTGAAATGAAAATAATTTGTTTCTTATTATATTCTAATATACGAGTATTATCTAGTCAATATTTTTTTAACAGTCCTTTAAACTATTTTTTTCCGCTCTCGTCTAATGTCCACAGGCAAACTGTTTAGCATATGTGGTATTGATGTGTTCTGACAACGTTGGTTGCTATGCAACGTCTCTCAATAAACAAGCTGCTCACCGACCACACGTGTTTTTATCATTGGCGACGAAGATAAAAATTATTAATTAGTAACGATGACCACTTTTCTGGGTAATCTGCAAATTTTTGACCACAACAGCCAAGAATGGCAAATATTCGCAAGTAAAATCTCACAGTTCATAAAACTAAATAATATTAGTGAGGAACGTCAAAGTGCAGTACTACTGACACATTTAGCTGATTCTTCGTATCGGCTTCTAAGGGACTTATTATTCCCTAAAAGTGTGGAAAACGTAAAATTCGTTGAGTTGGCGGTTTGTTTTGACGAACACTTTAAAAAGGCACGGTCAACTTTCGCTGAAAAGGCACGTATACTGCGGGTACTCTAGAGACGGTTTTACGAGATAAATTCGTGTTGGGTTTCAATGTGGGACCAGAGCGTGATAGGTTTTTCGAGCAAAATCCTGGAGAGTTGACGTTCACAAAGGCAGTTGAGGTGGCGAAGCAGGCTGCGAGCGCGCGAGCGGCTCGTTCAGCAGCGAACATCGTCCCAGTTGTGAAGGAGGAGCCCGTGTACCGAGTGGGGAGCGCCCGGGGAGTCGGCGGCCGCAGCCAGCAGCGGCAGGGTAGCGCTAAGGTCTACGAAGGGCGATGTGCGGTATGCGGACTTAAGAATCACAGTGCAGATAAGTGCCGTTTCAAAAATTACAAATGTCAGAAATGCGGGGTTACTGGACATCTAAGGAAAATGTGTGGAAAAGGAATCCATTGTATTGATGTCGCAAATATCGCCGAAGAACAATATGACGATTGCAAGGAATGTCAGGTTAAATACGATCCAATATATGTGAAACTATTTATTAACAATAAACAATTCGATATGGAGATCGATTCAGGATCTAGTGTTAGTGTTTTGTCTAGTTACTTATATAATAAACATTTTTCTAGTATTCCGCTACGTAAATGTAACATAAAGATGTGTTTTTATAATGGACATAAAATATCTCCCATGGGTTTTTTGTTGCTAAATGTTGTATATAATAATTTACTGAAACAAATAACGTTTTATATGGTGGACAACGGCGGCCCGCCTTTAGTTGGTAGAGATTTTATGTCAAAGTTTAATATCACTCTGACCTGCAATATGATATTGAATACGTTTCATTCGTGTGATGTTGAAGTACATACATTATTAACAGAATTTAATGAACTATTTTCGGATGAGTTAGGGTGTTTCAATAAGTTTAAGGTGAGTTTAATATTGAAAGAGAATGCCAAACCAAAGTTTTTTAAACCACGTTCGCTTCCTTTTGCTCTCAAAGATAAAGTCGAGGGTGAGTTAGATAGACTAGTAGGCTTGGGGATTTTGGTACCAGTCAATCACTCTGCTTACGCAACACCCATTGTGCCGGTAGTAAAAGAGAATGGCAAAGTTCGAGTAGCGGGTGATTTTTCTGTCACATTAAATAAAGATTTGCTTATAGATAAATATCCAATGCCGCGTATTGAAGAAGTGTTTGCCAAGATAGGAGGAGGAGAAAAGTACTCAAAACTCGACTTGTCAAACGCTTATAATCAGTTCTGTCTCAATGATGATGATGGCTCACAAGATTTGACCACTATTAACACAACAAAAGGGCTGTTTAAATATACTCGACTAGTGTATGGTCTGGCCAATGCCCCAGCTTTATTTCAAAAATCGATGGAAAGTTTACTTGTAGGAATCAAAGGCGTTAGTATATGGTTGGATGATGTGTGCTGCACGGGGCCTGATAAATTGTCGCATTTAAACACTCTGCGCCAGGTTCTACAGAGAATAAAGGATGCAGGATTGCGTCTTCAAAAAGAAAAATGCATGTTCTTTCAGGACAGCGTTACTTATTTGGACTACGATTGATAAGAACGGCTTACACACGTCCCCGGAGAAAGTAAAAGTGATAATTGACGCTCCGGAACCTGCCAATGTGGCTGATAAGGAGATTTCTGGGTGTAGTTAATTATTACAGAAACTTTATCCCTAAGGCTTCCTCTTTACTACACCCTTTACATGTTTTGCTGTGCGATGGTGCGGAGTGGGTATGGGGCAAGGCGCAGCGTGAGGCGGTTCGTTCCGTGAAACGCGAGCTGGCCTCGGAGCGCGTTTTGGCGCATTTCGACCCTGGAACTGAGCTGCTGCTAAGCGTAGACGCGGGGCCAAATGGCCTTGGTGAAGTGTTGCTTCAACGAACACGCGCCGACCCTCGCACTGAGAGACCCATCGCGTACGCCTCCAGATCTTTGGCGCCGAGCGAAAAAAACTACAGCCAGGTTCAAGAAGAGGCTACAGCAATAATATTCGGTGTAAAGCATTTCCACCAATATTTATATGGCAAAAGCGAACCATTTATTCTTAGAACCGATCATAAGCCCTTACTTTCTATTTTTAATAATAAAAACGGCATATCTGTTACTACGGCCGCTCGACTACAACGGTATGCACTTTTACTATCAGCTTATAACTATAAGATGGAATATGTATCGAGCGGAAATAACTTAGTTGCGGATTTTTTCTTTGCCAACTGTAAGCTGCGAAAATGAAATCGATAAAGTTTCATTTCATTTTTTAGACTCTGATATAATTCCTATATTGTCAAAAGATATTGAATGGGCAACTCGCGAAGATTATATTTTTAAAAAGGTAATGGATTTTATTAAAAAATGGATGGCCACGAAAAATTACTTGTAAATCAATAGAACCATATTTTTATTGCAATACAGATTTATTAAAACAAAATCTTTGGGTATTATTAAAACAAAATCTTTGGCTCGTAGCAAGGTATGGTGGCCCGGTATTGATAAGGATATCGAGAATTTAATAGGCAATTGTGCAGCATGTGTCAGCGTGAGAAACTCACCCGCTCGCGTTCCAGGAGCTCCGTGGCCTACCCCATCCGGGCCCTGGAAGCGTATCCACCTCGACTACTTATCACTTGAGAGCAAAACTTACTTAGTTATTATTGATGCTTTTAGTAAGTGGTTGGAATGTATTTGTATGACAAGTGGTACTTCAACACACTCTTTAATTACTAAACTTAAACAACTATTTTGCACGTTTGGTTTGCCAGATACTGTAGTCACGGATAATGATGTTAAAATTAATTCTGTTGAGTTTAGGACCTTCTGCAATGCTAACGGTATTAATTATCTCACTTCTCCTGTTTATCACCCGAACAGCAATGGGCAGGCGGAAAATCCCGTTCGAATCTGTAAGAATATGCTCAAGAAAATTCTCATACTAAATGAAAGTAAAAGTGATGCCTACTTGCAGGAAAAGTTGCTCGAGTATCTTTTTAGGTATAGGACCTCAACCCATTGTTCAACTGGAGTCAGTCCAGCGAAATTAATGTTTGGCAGGGATTTGAAATCTAGTCTTGATTTGTTATTTCCCCAATCTAGTCATGATCGAGACGCAGTTGTACCAGCAGGTCTTAATAAGTGTAGAATATTTTCAACTGGGGATGTCGTATGGGTTAAGTGTTTTACCAGAAGAAAAGAGTATTGGGCATTAGGTGTAATTAAGTGTAAATTAAGTAATAGATTATTTAATGTATTGCTATACGAAAATAAGAGTTTAGTAAAAAGACATGTAGATCAAATTACAAAATATGTTGATCAGAGTGAAAGAGATGTAAAATTAAAAGGAAATGTATATAGTAAGAACGAGGTTGAATCGGTTTCTCAGCCATCTCCACTGCTCTCGCTACAGTCCCCATTGCCTCAGGATTCGGTTCCCTATACCAGATTTGATATCGGAACTAACGAAGAAGTGCGTGAAAGTTCTAGGGGGGAAAGGGATGTAAGTGTCACAGACGATAATAGCGTCGGAGTAGACCAGGGCTTTGAGTCGATTAGGGTGTCAACAGACCTTACGTCGTCGGCTCCACACCAGCACGATGCGGTGGAGGTGGAAGAGCGAGCACCTTCGCCGTCACAGCAACCCACTGGCAGACCTCAGAGAGTTAGAAAACCTGTAGTACGGTATGAGGCTGGCCAGTAATTGTGAGATTTTAAGTAATTATTAGATTGTGAATAGTTATATTAAATTAGTGTTAAGTGTGTAATTATTTATATTTAGCTAAATATAAACATTTGTATGCCTGCAGGTTTTAAAATAAGGTTGGAGGACTGATGTGTTCTGACAGCGTTGGTTGCTATGCAACGTCTCTCAATAAACAAGCTGCTCACCGACCACACGTGTTTTTATCAGGTATAATTTTTATGACAGTTCCATCGCCATAATAATTATGAATAATTTACTGAACGAATACCTTTATTATGAATAATTTACAGAATTTTGATAAGCTGTGTCTACAGCAAGTAAAGTAAACTGCATTAAATTATTTGTTTAAGAACGTCTATAAAAAGAATTAATATACAAGCAGGAGTCTAAATACATTACATTTTTTTCCCTCAATTTATTTATATCAAAATGCTATCAGATCGGTCAGCGTATGTTGGCACCTTTACATTTGCCGTTTCAAAAAAATCGCACAGTTGTATTAAGAACTTGAGTGCCGCTATATCACATGTAATTGGCAATAAACTCATAACTCACGACTAACAAAAGGCGCACGGCACGGGGGATATCGGCCCGGCTCCAATTACGAACGCAAAATTGAGTCGACTCACTAGGTGATACAACAGTCCCAAACAAAGCTCCATAGCCATTGTTGCAGACCGGTCGAACAACGCCGACTTAATGGCGACATTCGAGGAAATGTTAATTAAACCAACAATACTCGAATAAGATGCTCGGGCTCCGGTTGTTGATAACGGTTTGATATCAAAAATGTATGCATATAAATTTTCTAGGCGATATGACGTAGTTAATCCTCTTAGAATCACTGAAATTTATTTGGATCTACTATTTTTTTGAATATTTTAATTTAGCTCATTTTAATTAAAACACTTTTATAATATTATGTATAGAAGACTATTTTTCATTACTCATACTCTGAAAGTAGGTCTGAAGTTGCTTGAGGAGCGGGTTGAAAGTAATACTTTTCAGCCCTAGGGAGAATCACTTTCAACTGACAGTTGCTGTCAAATTTTAAAAAAGAAACTAGTTCTTTTTCACATTTTTATTGAACCATGTTCCGACTTTCTATACAGCCACTCAATAAAATATGTGGGTGGGTGTGGGCGCGGTGTAAAATTGAAATAGCGTAATGTTAAGTGTTAAAAGGATATATTTTTAAATGACTTTATTATAATTTATTTTCAACTATTTCTTTAAAATAACATACATTTGGGTAAAATATTTACCATTTTTTAAATTGTGAAAATGAAAAATTATGGCTGAATAGCTGGCCGGCCACAGAAAAAAATAACAAAATAAGCGGGAAAGCGGCAATGCGATCTTCATTTGTTGTTTTTTCATTTGTAGAGTTTTGTTAATACTTCCGTATAGCAGAGATTTGTATTAACTGTTAATGATATTTCTATAACATTGTGTTAATAATTAACACAATGAGTTCATCTGATTCAGGTATGGAGTTAACGCCTGATTTTATAAGTGAAAGCGGGCTAAAGCAGAAGTTGTTGATTTATGTAAAAAAAATTTACATGTATTTTCTTTAGCTAATTCATTGCTTTATTTTTATTTTCCTTGTATTCGTAATGAAAAGCACAGTGTTTACCTCGGGTTAAAGACTTATTTAGTCCCTCGAACTATTGGTGCCCTCGCTACGCTCGGGCGCCAAACACCGTCTCGGGACTAAATAAGTTACTTTCACCCCTTGGGTAACAATGTACTATTAAGGCGTTACCTCGAAACTTACTCAATTCCACTCAACCTCCTTAACCTCATTAAGGATGATCTCTTCAGTATGAATAGGAAAATTTTTCTGCCTTAAAACTGGCAATAACTGGCAATATTAAAAATAACTAACAGCCTAACTTGCGAGGAAATTGTACAGTCAATTTTTTTTCCATTTAAACGTAGTCCCCTGTTTCCTTCCTGGATAATGGCACTAGTTGCTCTATTTTTTCCAATACAATCAATGGCCACTATAACCATGCTCCTATGTTTTCCTTTTTTTATTAAGTTATTTATTAAAGGAGATTTTAAACCTCCAAAAACCTAAAAAATCGACCTAATATTCTGCAGTATTCAAACGTTCAGCAAACAAATTGAACAAGATCATATGAAAAAAAAGCAAAACATAGAAACACAGAAAAAGCCTTTCTTAAATTTTTACATAAAAAGTAATTAAATCGGTTAATTTTTCGCGGAGAAAACAGGGGACTACGAAACGTACGAGTATATTGTGTGTACATTTCATAGGTATTTTCGGTCGGAGCTGCAGTTGTCCCTATCGTGCTCAGTTCAGTTGTTCGGACACACAGCGCGACAGCAATACATTCTACAAATACTTTCTTTTTGTTGGATATATCTACTTCCTGTTGAGTTCCATTGTTACCAAAGTCAGGATCTGATCCCAGGAAAATCGAGGGAAACCCTTAAATTTTATAGGCACGTCCAACGTGCTTCATCTTTTTCTTAAGGTAATCAGGTATTGACGTCTTGGCGTCTCGTAGTTGTGAGCCAAACTGATGGTGGAAGGATCCTTGACTTTAAGGAGTTGGAGCAAAGATTTTTTAATACAATAAGCACGTTTTGATCTTCAGTTGTATTCTTTCAAGTAACTACGGTGAGCTAGAATAAAATACACTAAAAATAATTAAATAAATATTTAACAAAAAATAAAAATGTTGTTAACACATGATCGTCGATCATTCGCACCGGCTTCAAAATAAAATATGTGATGTTGGCATTCTTGTCCTATTTTTGGCTTTGTTGTGTTTATTTTGAAGTCTGTTTTTATTTTTTGTTAAATATTTTTTTTTTATTGTCAATGTATTTTTTCCAATTATTCTATTCTGATCAACTTGCAACTGACAGGAGTACTGTCGTTTTTCAGTACGCGTAAAATTTGCATCATACTTGGATTAATTTTTATCGGCTAATTTGTTTAGAAATTCCAATCCTAATAAAGCTATATTCATCATCACAGCTCATATACATCCCCACCGAGGGGCTCGAGCCTACCCTAAGTTAGGGTGTTCAGGTCTTATATAGTAATAATTTGAATGTTTATACAGGTTGCTTCACGATTTTATCCTTCACCGTAGGAGTTTTGAAGAAATGTACATATGAAATTCGAAAAACGAATAACACATTGGTAATTTCAAAAATATAATGTATCGAGGCAAAATCTTTAAATCGCGTTTCCGGTTCTTCTCGTGACTAGCTAAAGATATAAAGAAACAGATATTTGACATTCAGATCTGTAAGATCTCTCAGTTACCTATGATATTACATTAAAAATAACCAATATTTTCGATATAGCGCTTATCTTTGTTTTTGAAAATAGCAAACCGTATAAAATGACTGCTCGTAACCAAGAAAAATCAAGGTATGTAGTTTATATTCTAATTTAAATCTAATTATATTAATATAACTAGTAATAAGTTAAATGTGAAATTTTGGATCATTGTTGCATGATAAGTAAAATAAAAATATAAAAGTTAAATTTTAAGGGACCATAGAAAAAATGAATAATATTTGTGCTGTTGTCTATGGTGAGTTATGTTGTATGTCACTGTCAAAACCCATAACTGTTCAAAACCGAATTTTAACTAAACTCGAAACAAATAAATTTGCATTTACACAGAAATCTCTTTAAAGCAAATGAAAGCATCAGATAATGCAGTTTGCTTTAGCTACTCACAATAGTCAGAGTTTCCATCTTGCTAATTTGAACCTCCTACGTTAAATGATTTTTGTAACTTAAATAATTTACAAACAGGCTTTGATTATAATTAAAGCAAACAGGTAATAAAATATCACAGACACAAGTATGGACGCCTAAAATGTATCCTTTGTAGCAAATTTTCCAAAGTAATAATATCATGTGTATGTAATGTCAAACGTCTACCAAATAAACAAATTTTCTTTCTTTCTATCGCTAGAAGATTGATCCATTTCAACAATATAGTTTTATTTCTGAGCTTATTTATAGTTGAGTTAGATAAGAGCAGAGATAACGACACCAAAGAGGTTTGAGACGGATCAAGCGGAGAAAGTTAACAGAGAAGGGTTGAATCCTCTGAGGATAGCGTTGACATAGATACATTCAACAATATCGATAAAGCACAAAATACTTAACAAAATAAAGTAAGGAGTTTTGTCAACCACCATAGAGTTTTGCCTAGGTTCATTTATTTATCATTTTGAATGGCAGGCAGGTTTAAAGAATAAATAAATCGTACAGCATTTTTTAATACAACTGTTTATAAAGAGTTATTTTTGGTACTGTTTGTCGTACGAAAAGTTGGATATCTTATATACCAGTGCGTAAAAAACTACCTTTTTAATTTTTTATATAACAGACAACATAATATGTCAGGTCATGCAACGCACCACAGAGTTTGTATGTTCAACGCCTTTTTTATTTCTGTCACATATTTTTGACATGGGTCTCGCCCAAGTTCTCCACACCGATCGGTCCTGCGTTGTTTGCATACCCTTCTGACCCACCGCACTACCAAACCACACTACCGGTAGTGTCGTGGGGAATATTTTTTTCTAGCTAGTAGTATTGTGGGTAATTTATAAAGGGTATTCGTTCTCATCGACATTATTACTAAATAAATAAAAAAATATTATGATTATTTACAATCCTAACTTCCACTTAAAGCAATTTTACTAAATCTCGATATAACTAAAACTTGATTTAATCTATACAAAAATGTTAAGTCCAGATTTAAAAATTTTACATTCTTGTATAGGCTAAATCTAGTTTTAGTTAAATCGAGATTTAGCAAAATTGCTGTAAGTAGACCTAAGTGACTGAATGAGTATAAGGTATGATCACTGGCTTATCTGTGGCACAGATTAAAAGGGAATCGAATGGCTTTTGGCTTGGCTGAGATGATGTTGGCTTTTATATACCAAAGTATATATGTCTAATAGATGTATTTTTTGGTATTTAGATGAGATGTCAAATATCTTCTATATAAATAAAAATGGACCTTAGAAATGTATGTACGCCCATAACTTTCGAACGACTGCACCAATTTGAATGATTCTTGGTTTTATGTATTCGTTAAAGTGCTAACAGACGATCCGATTTGGTTGGATCCAACGTGATCCAACCAAATGATCCAATCCAACAGTAGGGATGCCCTAAAAAGTATTATGTACCTATATCGATATCGATACAAAATACTATTTTGGCCAATACAAAAACATAATTTGTCTTTGCGAAACTCAAATAAATTAACACCTTTTGTTTATATTTTATAAAGTTTATAAAATTAGTTTATAAAGAATAAATAAATAGGTACAGATAGATTTCATGGTTGTCCTTAAGTTTTTGAGGTAATGCTTGTTACAAATATTTCGTTCCTGTGATCCTACTCTATCGATCGGCATGATAAAAATCCCGATCCAGACAGGTGATTATTTAGCAGCCTTTGAATGCGGTTGGATTTGCTTTTGAATTTAAAATTATGAATTCTTTCCGCAAAGTTATATCTACAGTATTTAAGGTACTTTTCCTCCATGTGGCATCGCCGTCGGATGCCTTATATTGTATCACTGAATAGGTCCATTCGTTCCATTCGTTTGGGAACTATGAAGCCACAGCCAGATATACAGACACACAGATACACATGTTAAACTTATAACACCCCTCTTTTTCCGACGGGAGTTAAAAAATTATCGTACTTGTAAAAATATTGAAACAAAAGTATCAATACCTCAAATTCAAAGTGTAGAGTACCTACTTCAACGTCAGTCAGTGACTTGAAAACAGCAACAAATTAAGTATGTGCGTATAAACAATAATAAAAAAGCAACTGTAAATTCACAAATCAAAGTTTATTATATTAGGTAGGTACTCATAAAAATGATTGTTATTGATTATATAAATAATCAACTAGCAGGATGTACAGTAAGCTCCGATTCAAGCTTTACTTTGACACTACGAATACCGCCACTGTTACAAGCAACATAAGAACGATCCAAAGGTCTAATAGTATAGCTTGACAAAGAGCTTACTGCACAATGCGTTACTAAACGTGCGAAAATAAATAAATTATGAAACACGGTTGCCCTGCTAAAACACAAACGAAAAGTTAAACAAAATTGTTGCAATACATTATTTTCTCTACTTTGTGGTTTGACAGGACAGCAGTCGAGTCATTTTAGTTTACTAAATTATTAATTTATGCACACATAATTAAATTAAACCACAAAGTATCGATACTTTTGTCTTTTGTCGTGTCCCTACTTGTCGGATGAGCGATCGGGCCTTCGAGCACCCAACAAGCTAATAATAATTATGTCGGGCCGACAGCCGTACACACGTTCCAATTTGGTTGGGGTCGGGCGGTTGGCTCCAACCAAATCGGATCGTCTGTTACGGCTATTATTCTTAGGACAAGGTTTGTATAAAAGAAAATATTTAGGTAGGTAGGTATGCGGTAGGTTTTTGGTATACCCGTGCGGGACCGGGGCGGGTAGTTAGTTTAAAATATATTACAATAAACATAAATTTGACATTCATTTCATTACCTAACGTGGAGAACTGTCATTTGACATTTGTCGCATGTAATATAACTTAGATCCGTGCATAATGATAGGTATAATTTCTGCCCCTAATATCAAAAACTATTTTTGTCAGCATAAAGGAAAAGTTAAACAATTGTGAATGAAATAAATGTAAAACTTATTTGAAATAGGTAATGTTTTATGACCAAAGGTACGTCGTTACCTAGTGCCTATTTCCTGTTTAAAATTTGTGCATCAAATCTCATTATTCATGTTTATGTAGCGAATATAGAAAATACATCACAATTTAGATTGTGGTCTGCTTTTTTCCTACAAAGGAAGAAATATAGTCATAAGATAGCTTGGAAAAGTTTTCTGTCCAAGTGGTTCAGATCCCGACAAATTGTGCTACCGCTGTGGCTTCAGGAAAACAAAGGCTATAAAATGAAAGACATTTGGCACTGCTCTACGTTCGATATATAGCTGAGTCAAATGGACAGTGAATCGACGAAAATTTGACCTAGATCCATAATTTCTTTTATATCGATTATATTGAATCTGCGTTATAATGATTATGTAAGTGATATTTTCTCCTCATTAACCCATTAGCGGCCTATTGATTTCTAGGAGGGTTTCCCGTCAGAAAACATTTTGTTTGCCAGGTAGGTCGGCATAAGCACATTTTAATTCAGTGAACAATTATAAAACAACTTAATTGGCAAATATAGATGTTGAAGTCACAGTGTAGTCCCAAAAGTTTTAAATCACAAAATGTTTGATACCATTGAATTATTAATAGAACAAATACGAACATGTATTATAAATGTACATGTAGTGTCTATTCAAATACTGTTATAAAAGCAAATACTGTTATAGTATACATTATTATTATGACAACGTTATCCGTACACTTGTCATCCATCATTTTCTTTCACTTCATTAAGCACGTGGTTGAAGATATAGAAACATGTTGTCCGCAAATTGTGCGCTGAGCATGAATAGCCCAAGCCCGGAATTATTTACATTTTTGCCACATAACATTATTATGGATAACGTTTCATCCTATTAACGTCGTATAACTCACTGGATGGATGTACTAATATAAATATGATAGATCTTTTTCTTATACTATCCGATTCTCGGGACTAATAATGTATGTGTACTAGATGGATTTTCGATGCAGTTTTGCAATTATTGTGCCTTAGTTTTTCGTTCTGATAACTTTTCTTTAAATTCTATTCCATATCGTTAAAATTCTATTTGAAATCAGAAAGCAGAAGCAGAAATATAATATTAGCTTAGCGATAAGGCACATGCGCATACAGCATTTTAGCGATAGATGTTAGTTTAGAATTCTCTTGAAAGTTTGTTGTAAACATGTTATTCTCGCCCTTGACAAATTAGAATTCGTCATGACATGAGCGCGTTGAACTAGGTACTCTGAATCTATGGTTAATTTCTAGTTTAATCTTTAGCGCTGGACGTTAATTTCGTAAATACTAGCCAAAACATCTACGAGTATTATTCGGCTATATTACTTGATAAAACAAGTAATTGATATAAATGACTCAGAGTACCAATATTATTGTGCTGAACATCAAATGAAAATATTACTATTTTACAAAAAATTAAGACCTCAAAAACATGAAAAGTCAACAGTCACATATTGAAATCGGTGAATCAAAAAATTTGTTAGATCATACATCTTTTAAAATCGGTTCACAACTGGCGGAGAAA
This sequence comes from Schoenobius gigantellus, assembly GCA_963935595.1. NCBI lineage: Eukaryota > Metazoa > Arthropoda > Insecta > Lepidoptera > Crambidae > Schoenobius > Schoenobius gigantellus. Next base: position 36,368,838 of record OZ012543.1, read on the forward strand.
TCGGCGAACATACATAAAAAAATTGTTATAATTGATCATAGAGCCTCCTCCTTTTTTGAAGTCGGTTAAAGAATAATATTTTTTTTATTGCAATTAAGTTGGCAAACAAGCATATTGCCCACCTGATGGTAAGTGGTAACAGTCACCTATAATACATGTGGCTTCTGTGAGATTCGCAGCAAAACTGCAACCCCCACAAGAACCACAGTGTACGTTGCCAGCTTGTGACTTAAGATGTAAAGTAAAATAATACTAAACTAAGTAAAGTAAAATAATTGAAAGTAAAATAATACCTCCTCTCATCGACCTTTCTCCTTTAGTTGACGAATGCGTTACCGTTAACTGAGACAAACGCCTCAACGTAGCTGTGATGAAGAGACATTGCATCAGCGCGTATTTGAAAGAAAAGCTTCTCGCATCGTACGGTTCCAGCTAGACAAACATATTACGTCGAGTGCCCAATTGATGGACAAGCGTGTAAATAATATCGTGACCGCCAAGTGTCGATTCTCATGGCGCAAAGATTCGCCAGCCAGCCCGTGTTTGCCGCCGCAGTATCCGCATAAGTTGCGTGAAATTGATATCGGCTCCCCGCACACGATCCTCTGTTTGTTCATAGCGAACAGTTATTACAGTCTCGATGGGATCTCTTGGGGTGATTTGTTTTTCGCACGCGAACATTTGTAAGATTTTCTTTGTGATGGAATTACCTAGAGATTGAGATTGTGTGATGGTAAATGTGCTCGTTGCTGCATATGAATTTCTTTATGCAATTAGGTTTTAATTTAATGTTATGGTAATTAATTACATAATTTACTTAATAAAATTGTCGACTTTTAGGTACTGTAACAAATAAACTTAGGAGTATGATTTTTATGAGATTCTAAAAATAGCCGTCTATATTTTCTCCAACATGGAATTGAATAAAGTATCGGAAAAGAAAAACGTGGCGATACTAGGTATTAATAGTAAGAGCTTGTTATAGGAACGTAGAGTTTACCGTGATTTATTAGCTTTTAATGTGCTAAATAAATTGTAACTCCTCGGAACGATCTCATATAGTGGTAACCTATCACTTGTCCGAAATTTGCTTGATCGAATTTCATTTGATCGAAAACGGTTCACCGACGTCTTTTTTGCCATATGTATTGTGTGCCATATTTTTAAATCATCGAAATATCATTTAACATAGGTGTTATTTTACTGAACAACGTTTCACCGATTTTCAAAATATTTCTTTTACTATTGGTCGAAGTTTCTTTTGAACTTTTTTCATTTGCCATATACTTTCACTTCACCAAAACAACATTTTACCGAATATTATTTTGCTACAAATGTTACATTATGTTGTGTATCTACTTAACCTCTGTGCTATTACATCAAAGGTAACGAATGAGCCAGGCCATGCAAAAAGTGCAAGGAGTGCAGGGGGGCAAGGAAATGATGTTACAGGATAAAACGGGATAATAGCTACGTTAGGTTAGACATTGTGACCTCGCACAGCGGAGCGACCGAAGCGAGCGAAGCATCAAACTGCATGTTGCATGCTTGCTTCTTTGTAAGCATGTTCGGAAACACAATACTTCGAACAAATGTTATTTCGGTTAAGCATAACTTCGGTAAAAAAAATCGACCAAATGAAACTATGGAATCTGAAAAAAAGTACAAACGAAAATCGGAATTATAGTAATATGGCAATCGTGTTTTAGTCAAATAAAAATATGAAAGATAAAAAAATTGTACTTCACCTAGTGTATTTCACCTAGACAATTCTAGTAGGTAGTTCTAATGGATGTTTTCACCATATTCAAACTCTTCGAAGTTTAGGTGGTGTTCATGTCGTGTATGTTAGTTTTTATATTGATAAATAAATTACAATTTCAATAAAAGTGATCAGGACATTTAGTCACAAAAGCAAAATGTCCTTGTTTTCTTAGATATCCATGGTGCGACTAAATAAAACAATCTTTTTTTATAATAATATGACGATATTGTTTTAAAAGAAAATCCAAAAGTCGACACCTTATACTTCAATTTATTACTGTGTGCAAAGACATTCTTTCTACTACATAATTTTATTTGATGTTATGTTTTACATATACACTCTAAGGACTGTAATTTATAATATATTTCAGCTTTATTATTATTGTAACGACACATACACACACACACACACAAAATAAGTACTTTGAAACAATACCTATACATATTCAATAGCCGTTAACGACATCAGCTAAAAATGGAAAGGTTCAATTTCTACAAAAGTTGGCGTGTTGTGGGGCTGTCGTTTGAAGTCGTGTTAACATTTTCAGCCCCTCGGGTAATTAAATGTCGCTTAAATTCATTGTACGAGGCGGTATCGGTACCCGTGTCGTAATATAAAATAGCACTCAAGACTTCACGAAATAATTAAAATGAAATTAAATATTTCTCCGTAATTGAGACGTACGCGTGCTTTTGGTTACACAGTACTAGGTGAACACTAATTTGTTTTGTTCTACACGATGCGAGTTATGAAAGCTTTTATCGAGCAGTAGAAGTGCCGTCGAAATGTTGTACTTCTATAAACATCGCACTGGTGTGTTTATGTCCCATGGAAGGTATTTGTTTATTTGCCAGTCACAGTCATAAAGTGACATGACTTGTGTATCGCTGGCATAAATACTGTCAATTCCCATTGTAGCGATGTGTGGACTAGATCTTTATTTTCACAAGGAAGTTTGTTTGTAGTAGTCATAAATGAACCTATATAGTACATAAAGTATATCTATTTATTAGGAACGCTGTTAGTATTTTGGGTTTTCATACAATTACTTAAAAACATATTACCGATGCCTGTCCTACGTATCCTATATAAGGATACGATATCGGGACACTCAGAATCACAGACATGCTTTCAATAATTTGAGGTTTACTTATTTCAAACACCTGAAGCAGTTAGTAGTTATTATTTTGTTTTGTCCATTTTCGTCAAATAATTGCTAAAGCTAGAGTAATTAGAGTTCAAAATACGAGTCGTGGTATTAATTAAGACTGGCGCTGTTACAGTAAAAGTACACATGTGCCAAACGCCAGTGGGCAGCGTGCTGAAGCCCTGTTTTTCGAATGTAGCGATTTTCGTTTTTGTACACGACTTCATATAGGCGTAGCCTTCTTTCGCATCGAATCGTTGTAAAATAATTTATTAAAAATAGGGTATGGCAATGACCCTGCAATGGTGTCAATTCAATCGTGAAAATATAAAGAAAAAGACGTTGATGTGAAAGAACAAGTTATTCCATCACTGTGTCGCAAAATCGTAGACTCGCATGCCATGGAGCGTTGCCGTTGCAGCGGTATATGAGTGTACGTTGAAGATGATAAAAAATAAATGATAGTTTCACATTTATGAAATTAAAATAAAATGTCCTACAGCATCTGCCTCGTTATTTTATAGCCACATCATGTACGAGTGTGCAATTCAGAGCGATACAATCATTTTAAGTTGTTAATTTGAAGGCGATTAGACAGAGAGATCCGACGTCAACCGTGACGTCATTGTTGAGTACGGCCATATAAACTCCTTGTAAATTGCCATTTTGCTAGAAAGAGATGGAGGAAAATCTTTAATACCTTATATCTTGGTTGTTTTTATAGTTATTCAAAAACTTATTTTTTCTTTCTGTTTATTATATGAATGAGCTTCTATTAAAGCAAAAAAAATTTTTTAGTCATCTAGCTTATTGTACATTTACTCCAAAATATTCACGTGCTGAAATGGTGAAACTGCAAACATTATATTGCCTGTTAATTCACAGGTATTTGAAAAAGAACTATGTATATCTATCTATTATAGCTGACACCAATAAAAAGAATGCTGTTAATTGACACAATTTTCATGTTAAAAGTAAATACCACGGGTGAAGAGTGATAATTTGCGCGGCCATCAATGTTCGCAACATTTGAATGCTATTAACACGTTTATGTTAAGTAGAACTGAATCTCAATACACACAAAACAATCAAAGCACTGCTCTGAAGGTTCTTGCAAGATCTATAATCGAAAACATGCATTGGAAATATGTGAAAACATTTCTCCAATATTTCAATGTAGGTATTTAATAAGATAATGTTTTGTTGCTTAAAAATAACTCTTTCGTTTTTTCTGCAAGTTCACAGGAAAAGGAAATTTTGTAAGTTATACGTGTGTTGTTGTATTTTTTAAATATGTCACTAAATTTTTAAAACTACATAATAAAAGTAACTAATCTACATAACTAATGATGATCATCACGCCGCTCAACACTTAAAAAACTATTGACATTGACAGCATCTTCGCAGAGGCGATGCTTTGAGTGACAGCGTCCCCTAACTGAGTTTTGGCAATTTATCTCTTTTATTAATAGAATTTAGACAACATGATACAAAGAAGTACTTGTTAGGATGTTTGATCAGAACCTGTTGTGCTGTTCGAAGATTATTCATTCTTTTCAAGTCGAAACACTTACCTAATACTTATACAAACAAATTTTTTTGACATTAAAAGATATTTTTTTATTAACTTTTAATTAATTAAATTTAGACTAAGAGAATAAGAATTTGTGAACTTTAATGGCATCCTTCTCATCATTAAACACGTAGAACACGAAAGAAGCAGGAGAATCGAAAAGTTACGAGGTGTTCCCGAAGATATTACGCGAGATAGGAAAAAGCCCTTCCCTTCCGAGCCATATACGGCTTATTCATTGCGAAGGGTAACAAAATTTTATTTCAAGTTAAATTGTGTTCCCGACTCAGCCACTTCTTATTTATGGGGGTGGGGGAGCTGCTGGCGGCCACTCACGTGTGTACCATCGATGACTATGACTTATATTTTCATCATTTGATTTTGGAGAAAACGTGTATACGCACTGCTAAATAGGCAGTCACAAAAGCTGAGCAAGTCCCCATTTTCTGTCGTATTTTCGCAATGAGTTTGGAACTGATCAATGCAATATTATTTGGACTGTGTCCGTAAAAGTTATCGTAAATCTGATGATTTAAATGTGATATGTGGATTTGAGAAAGAATTGCCGGCCGAACAATGCATGACTTTATTAGTGTTGCAACTTTTTGACGTTGTTGAATAATAATATAAGTTTAATAATTCTGACATATTTATGTATCAGGATTTAAAAAAATGTATTCTCATTAATTTTGTTTTCTGAGTACACCTACTTAAATTACATTCGCTCTCTCTCTGCATCAGCTGAAGGTCCACTGGTAGAAAATGATTCATGCATTAAGTCCGCTGTTGTACATAATATACATAAACAGCAAATTAATCAGAATTTTAGACAGCATCATCTTCATGGTGTTCATGACCGAATATTAGACACTTCATTGATATGTATATAGAGGATATACTTAGATCCTACTGCAAATATAGAGTTGCAATTCAGTTTAAGTGTTACTTGATCTACGTCCCATATCAATTTTGACGCCGCAAATATTGTTGAAAAATGTTGGAGTTTATGTTTTTTATCCCATGCAGAAAATTGTGCTAGACTGCTTGCTACAATAAAAATAAAACATCTGACCGCTCGTCGTTCACTTTGCAACGACTGATAGGTAATGTGGTTTAAAATCGACTCACTTACTGGCAGGACCTCTGTACCTATTGACTAAGCAATGCTCAATGACATCTCAGATTTTCTCCTACACTCGAATCGAGTTGTGCTGTATTACCTCTATTATGTTGAAGTCAATAGGCCTTTTGTTGTTGCACCCGGCAATTTTGAAATGCATTTATATGTAAGTGGTTCTGTTATTGCATTTGTGTTTAGAATAAAGTTGAGATTATTCCGCTTCTTGTTACGAGGGGAGTGAGTTCGAATCGTGATTTGGTACAACGTAGTTATGATAATTCCTATTCGTATAGTTAGGTGCTTACTTTTTGTGAATGTTGACTTGACTTTCATTGTCTGGAATTAATTCAATGAATAATTTTATTTGTGATAAAAGTGAAACTCTGGTAAATAAATGTATATACACGTAGAAGGTTTCATTTTCTATGCGACTATTAAATTTACAAAGTTCTTTACCAACAAAATTAAATTTGAATTTTTTGTTAAAAAATCTCCACCATCATACATTTTTGGGGTATTCGATACCTACTGAGTTGAGTTTTAATTAGACTTAATATTCCTAAGTGTAATTAAAAATGTACCTACATAAAGGAAGCAAATGCCAGCAAAATAGCAAAACAGGAAATTAAATACAAAGAAATAAGGGGCAGAATATTGTGCCCTCGTAAAATAAGGCATCCTGTTCAAAGGAGAATCCGATTTGTTTACACAATGACTGCCGTAGAACTCTCTAGTATTTTATTTTCGTCTTTAGGAACATTTAATTAACATCGAAGTGTATTTACTTATGTACGATCAAAAACATAATTAAATAATAATACTACTCTGAAATATTTTTTGACGAGTAAATAATTAATTCTAGACATGGCAATACGAAAATATTTTGCATCTGAAAAAGGTGTAAAATAGTGTTTATACTGCAGAAGTGTCACAGAATATACAATGACTATTTATAACACTCTAGAATTTATAGTTTAGCGATTAACGCAAAAAACAAACTTAATTAAATGCAAAATATCCATGTAGTTTTTGAATTTCTAGTTTACATGAAATATTAAAAAAAACTACACACACGATCTTATGCAAAACAATTTCATTTATGGGGTCATGATTTACATCATTTATAATACACACTAGAAAATATTCAGGACCGGGCTATAAAAATGCTGCGCCGCAATATCTTTCCCTTAAAGGCAACATGTTTTATGTAAAATGGTTTGAAACAAGCTTTGTAAATATCTTACCGATCATCAATATCTCTTTTAATAAAATAATATAAAAAATCAAATGCAAAAGGACCTCTATATTAATTTAGAGAAACAACAAAATGAATAAAGTTATGGTGAACATCTTGCGACGTCGGCATATCGTTCCGTCTCTGCTCTGTTTTATTCATAGGCCTCTGAATAAAGATGAAAATATTAAAGCAGACAGGGAAAATGTCGACTTCGGCCTAATATGGACGGGGTTAATAGTCATACATATTAATGGAAAAAAATAATATGTTGTCCAGTCAACGATGTGTTGACATCGATTGTTGTAACGTGTCCACAGTTCTTATCATATTTCTGAAAAATATTATTTGTGTAGAAATTTTGTAGATCCCTAGGATGTAATCCCTACGATTTCCCAATAATAAAAGTCCAGAGAGCACACCTAACCCACATCTTTCCGTTGTCTGCTATACGAATTATACATATATATTTTTTGTAGTTTTAAGATGATTTGGTTAATACAGTATCATCTGGTTGATATATGTGCGCTTGTGTGTAACTATAATATGTAGTTTATCGTATAAAAAAAATAACCGCCTCCGTGGTCTAGTGGTTAAGACCACCGGGTGTTGATCGAGAGGTTCGGGGTTCGATTCCCCATGGAAGCAGAAATATTTCTGATCGGTTTGGTTGGTGGCAGGGCTTCCGAGCCCGCCTGACTAGCTACCACCGTCTTACCTAAGTTTGTCGCCATAATAACAATGTTAATAGCATTGTTGTGTTCCGACAATTAGAGGTGAGATAGCTTGTTCCTCAGTTATTGAGGAGTCCAGGCGAAGCTCGCTTCCACCTTCGGCCTTATCGTCACTTACCATCAGGTGAGATGAAGGCCAAGGGCTTCCCTGTCGTATGTAAAAAAAATGTTTCATTATTCACTTTTAATAAAGCTGAACACTCTACTTATTGTAGAGTTGTACTCTACAATAAGTAGAGTGTTATTGTTTGAGAATATGACTGACTAGCTTTCCGCTCGCGGCTTCGCCCGCGTTATTATTGTTTTCCCGTGGGAATTTTATATTTTCCCGTAGGAAAAATATTTTTGTAGCCTATTATATAGAAGACTGTTATTTATATTTAGGAGCTCGGATAATAAATATCATAGAAATCGGAGCAGATTTTAAATATTTTCCATAGAAACTTGCAACCCCTATTTCATCCGGATAGGGTTAAATTTTTTTAAAATCCCTTAATGTGCGTCTGCATTTTGAATTAAAACAACTATCCAAATTTCACGTTTCTACCGTTAGCGGTTACGGCTGTGCGTGCGTCTATAGATGAGAACTTCTCCTTTTATATATGTATACACGGTGTTTCATAATAACCAATACGTTATCTAAAACTAATTATTAAAATGTGTTTACACGTAAGTCATTCAACCCAAAATTTTCATGTATATCATAGTATCATCATAATGTCTATGATTTACATGAACATTTTGGGTGTATAATAGTAGATAATAGATTACTCATTTACAGGTATTTATTTAAATTGTAATATATGATACATCACAGACAATTTTAACAATGATGACATTGATGTTGTATGGTCTCTAATGTTTTATATTAGTCACTGTGTAAATCATATACCATGAGATTTTTAGTTAATACTCGTATAATAACAATTACATTAAGTAATGTAATCCAATATCGCAATATCACATTTTGCGATACGCTAACAAAACAAATATTCGCGCTCAGCTCGTAGTTTATTTAAAAAGCTGGCTAATCTCAACAACGTGACCGTTTTGTTAAAAGTGATAATTAAAAACAAAATGTGATTACGAGAGTGGTCTAATTAGAGAAATGCGGTGTGCGAGCGTTCGGGGAGGCGCGTTAAAACTTTTATCACGTTTAGGATTCTCGTGGAAAAAAGAGATACATCTGAGTTGAAATTTAATAATGATAATAGGCGGCTTAGTAGGTGACCAAAATAATGTTCTTTTAAAAATAAGTCCTCGTCTTCATCTAAATGACCACGTGTAATAATTAGTTCTTCCGAGTCTGCCTAAATATTTTACAATTTTTGGAGTTTAGTTAATGCATATATCTAGGAAGGAGATAATGGAGGCTCGTAATGGTAACCCATTTTTCTCGAACGAGCTATAAATATTAAAAATACCACATAACAAAATTCTATTGGAAGCAACGACGATCATAATTCTTTTCTCCTCACTGTACGAGCCGTACAAAATTAGGTGCTGGTTCTGCTTTTTGTATCACAGGAGAGTCTGGAACGTTTGTACAGTGCTACTTATGCCACTCGTCTCCCGTGATAAATGAGTGTTCTAGGAGTTCAGTACGCCACGTGCTCGTTACGGACTCGGAGACCGTCTGAAGGGGCAGGCTATAAAACAAGAGGTTTATTTCACTCTTCGCAACTTAAGACCTTATGAAACAAGAACTTCCATATCAAGCTGTCGCAAGTTTTCATAACTTTATTTTTATTTTACCAACTTATTTATACACACAACTCTGTTTATGTAATTTGAATCCCACCAAAAACATTCTGTAAAAAACTAGCCAAGTCTCGATGGAGCTGCTTGTTTGTCTTTAAAAAGTAATGAAATCTAGACAAAGTCTTGCCAAGTCTAAGGTTCTTTACTGCGATTTCTTTATTATTATAGTTACTGTTGTGTTACTTGGCCGTTGACTTGTACCCACTAACGTATAAAGAATGTTCAACGACCAACAACAACAACGAGACTTGGCTAGTTTTTTACAGAATGTTTTTGGTGGGATTTCACTTCTTTTTGTAGAAACGTGAGCTTTTTGATTTATTTTATTAGATTCTCTTATTTGACACAGTTTTTTTCTTTTAAGGGGTAGTTTTTTTATTATTACAAATCTTTCTTTTCTTTTTCTTTTCTTTATTGGAAGCGGCCCACCAAGTTGAATATTTTTTGTAAAGGCGGTATGTCGATATCTCTAATAGTTTGGTTGGGCTCTTGTGTTTTCTAATCAGGGTCACCAGGTACTCCAGATCTTCGATTATCCTAGTTTTTATAGTTTTCCCTTAATCTGGCCATTAAACCCTAACTCTGTACCAAATTTCAGCTCTCTGAGTTTATGGGAAGTACTAGTTCTATTTTGATGATCATGAGTGAGTGAGTGAGTGAGTATCATAAATGCGAAACTTTGCTTTCGCTTAACTTCGGAACTAAATGACTTACAGACTTTAAATTTTGGATTTTAAGTATGTAATTATAGCTTACTGGATGACGAAAATTTTTGCGTTCTGGTCTTATCCAGAGGTTCTCAAATAGGGGCCTGAAAATGCTGCGAAATGGTTTCAGTAAAGGATGGTACGGCAGTGTTTGCTTCGCGCTCGTCTTGGCTGGATAAACAAGAGGAATGTTTTCATTTGGCTCCCTAGACCAATGACATTTTTAACCGACTTAACATAGAAGAGGAAGTTCGCAATTCGATGGTATGTTTTTTTTATGTTTATTAACCGATATGGAAAAACCTTTTTTTGCTTGAGAGAGTATACTTTCCGATTTGTCTCATTGTCACCAAAGGTGATGATGGAATCTCAGGAAAATCGAGGAAGACCCTTAAATTTTATAGACAAATCCAACGTATTCCATATTTTTTCTGAAAATGTTCAGGTATTTGCGTCTGGTAGCTATGAACCGAGCTGATGGTGGAAAATCCTTGACTTCAAGGAATTAAAAGTTAGTTTTTTAAAATACCATAGGCACGTATCGACCGTCAGTTGTATTCTTTCAAGTTACTTCGGTGAACTGCCCCCGTAGCACGACCATCAAAACAGGACATGATACAGCGATTTATCGCGGTGTACTGCCAAAATACGATGAAAACCTATTGTATTTTAACAGTTCACCGCGATAAACCGCTTTATCATGTCGTGTTTTGGTGTTTGTGCTAGAGGGGCTGGTATTAAATTCACTAAAAAGATTAAAATAAAAAAATATTATTTAACAAAAAGTGTTTCCTGAGCGCTACGATATGTCCTTCTTCAAACGAGTCTTAAGAAGAGCATTTCTCTCCAGGTAGGCAGTGACAGAACTGTGCCCCTGGCATTGCAGATGTCCATGAGCGGTGGTTACCACTTAACATCAGGTGGGCCACTGGCTCGTCTGCCACCGTTAGCAATAAAAAAATAAAATAAAAGCCGACTTCCAAAGCAAAAAAAAAAGAAAGAATACTGACATCACATTTTTTATCTTGAATTCGGTGCCTTACGTTAACTAATGCATGATCATTGATCATTCCGCACCGACTTTAAAATTAAATATGATATGATGTTAGTATTCTTACATTAATTTTGACTTTTCTGTTTTTGTAGTCAGTTTTTTTAAATTTTCTACAGTGCAACTTGCAAACACTTATGTTAGTTATTGTTAATCATATCTTAATTGGAGTCTACAGAGGCATTGCATCTCTATCATAAAAACACTAGACACAAAATATTTTCAAGTCTTAAGTAGTCACGCGGTACATTGTTGCCAGTTTATTTCTTTCATTCTCCAACGGTTCACTTAAAGTCTTTGTAAAAGAGAGGCGAGAAAAGGGATTTTATCTTTTTGTTTTCCTTAAAATCCAGCAGTGTAATAATTTTTCGCTCAGTGCCCCCATAAGAGTCGTTGCGCTCTTCTCACGCGTTCACGTATTTACTAGGGATTACGTAGCCACTTTCACCTTTGAATTTGGACTTATCGGTCCGAAATGTATACGATTTGGAATGAACATTTTACTCTGTGTTCTAACGCTGTGTTTTGTCGGCCCTCTGAGGACTAAGTGCTGTCGTTGAGGAGTACTAGGTCACAGATTCTAAGAGTTCATCTTTGAATGGTATTCGAATTTAGAGTGACGCATAGATCGCTCATCTTTATTCAAACGGCGTTCATGAATAACACAGCGAGCGTAAATACAACTCCGGAGGGATCTGAACTAGTGATAACACGCAGACGCCGACACGGAAAACGTTAAGGGTAATTCACTTCAGGATCTTTATTACGGCACGGCAGCGAAGTTTGCTCTTAAGCGCAGGATAAGATAGGTATGATATGAGATTAGAGAACTTCAACAGCGAATTATTAAATACCTATAGGTAGTGTCGGCAGCCAACTCCACAACGTCAGTGTCACAATATTCCGATCACGTTAAAGAGATTGTCAGTTGTCGTCTTACGTAAAAGGTTATCTTTCTCAAAGCGTTCGCAGCGAGAATCTCGTTAGAATTTCAAGCTGTTGTGTCTTTATGAAGGCGAATAGAAATATTTAGACAGCTCTCGAAAGTTTGACGTTACTTTGTCATTGAATACATTAGATGACCAAAAACTTTGCGTAATTTTCTACCATGAAATGGGGCTTAGTATATTGACGAATATATAATTATATGCATATGTATAACAAACAATTAAGGTATAAATAACAGCATGACGTTGTTTATAATAAAAAGCAAGTCACTTACATTAAGTGGAAATTACTTCGAATACTTATGCAAAACAATTTAATTTCCATTCCGAGAACGCGAAGAATCTTTTTTCTACTACTTCGGAAATGGCTGAAATTGATTTGTAAAGGCAATTACGTTAGCTTAGGTACATTCACGTCGGCACGGCTTTATTAAATTTGCCGACACATGTGCAAGGCGTTTCATTTAGCGATATAAATCATGTAATGTAATAACTAACATGAGGGCCTGACTTTATTAAATCGGTCTCGTCGAAAAAACTCGAGGATCGGCCGCGACTGATGCATTTTCTATTTCTTGCTCTGCGAAACATCAGACTTCACGTTCGACGGTCAAAGCTAAACGAGATCTCGTCGAGTCAGTGAATGCGGCGTGGACTGAGTTCTCTTTGCGCAAATGAGGTCGGATATTTGCATAATCACCAGGAATGAGGTACAAGAATTTAATCGATTAAACTATGCTAGCAAGGGCCGATACCAGTTTGATTACTGTTTGTTAACTGTTAAAGAAAATTTACTAAAACAGAAAGTACTATAATGATGATTGCAATATAAATGAATTATAATACTTAATTCAAAACTGATTAAATATATGTGTAACTCTCATTTCTAACTCATGTGATACTTGTTCTAGAATAGCTATCAAGCAAAATCCACTTAGGAAAGTTTGTACCAAGCTAAAGTGCACAAACTTGATATTGAGAAATAGCGAAGTTCACTGAAGCTAAGTAAGTCTGGGACATGAGTTCGCGCGGTCAATATGTGCAAACATCACTATTTGCAGGCACTATTTGAACTGGTAATGATTTTTGTTTTTGAATCAACTATATTATTTCCCCTATAAATTGATTTTTTATAGTGGATCATTCCTTAAGCTAAGATAGGGAGGATATAGCGTCTATTTTAATAGTCCAACTTGGCAAATACCTTACCTCACATGCTGTCCACATTCTTGCACGAGAGGTAGCAAGCGTAGGATGCACGAATGTTAGCCATCTACACTCTCGTGAGTGTGTACAAAAACTTTGTATAGAGTGCGCCTTGTGGGGGCCATAGCAAGAGGAATAGTGAGCGATGGTGGCAAACGAGCTGGCTATCCACATTCTCGTATTGGCATCGCCTCGTCTTGGCTCCTAGACAGTGTAGAATCAGCAACAGAATATCGCAGTCAGTTTAGTCAAAAACTTGCAAGCGTACAAAGGCTACAGCGAACGCCTTACATTTGATTTGTCGTTGCTCAATTGCCACACAAGTGCTATTTAAAAATGTGATGTTATTACGGATGTTTAGCTATCCTTACATTCGTCTGCTTCAGTGATTTAGTGGTTAAGGCCATCTGGTTAAAATTTTAAAAGTTTGAACTCAAGTTGACGCTGGATACTCTGGCTAACAGAAAATCTCAAAAGATAAAACTTTACGAAAGAACACCGAATAAGACTGATATTCACGGAAAACGTCTAAGAGATTGATGATAGAAACAACTGAAAACTGAGGCCTTATAGTTAGGGCCTTAGTATATTAGTTTAAGCACAGAGCGGTAGTACAGACATAGGATGTGATTGATATATTTATTGAACTCTCAAAAAATTACAGGACTATTTAATATTGCATGCCTATTTTAATAGGCTAGATGACTAAAAATTTTTTTTTGCTTTAATAGAAGCTCATTCATATAATAAACAGAAAGAAAAAACCGTTTTCGAATAACTATAAAAACAACCAAGATATAAGGTATTAAATATTTTTCTCTATCTCTTTCTAGCAAAACGGCAATTTACAAGGAGTTTATATGGCCGTACTCAACGATGACGTCACGGTTGCTGTCGGATCTCTCTGTCTAATCGCCTTCAAATTAACAACTTAAAATGCTTGTATCTAATGTATTTCTAAGCCGATTTTAATTCTAATTTCATAGGACTGCATCTTTTTCCACGGTATTTTAATATTTAATGACGAGACGTAAAAATTAGAATTTAGTCATCATCCCAATTATCTCCTTTGGTCGTGGAAATAAGTCGGTCTAGTCAGAAGAGAGAAATCAATGTCTGTAACAAAGTCACAGTGCAAGTGTGTCGAAACCCATAATTAATGAGTTGTTTTTGTTTCCCCAACTATCGAACTCTCACACTGGTAATAGCTATCAATCAATTGTTCCCGATGTATTCGGCACCGCAATGCGTTCGATATTCACAGCTTTTGTTCCTTTATGAGACTGTTTCGCTTGTATTTGTCTAAAAAATTATCTTCATCTAGCTAATCTTACATGAAAGGATATTTCTGGCACATCTGTCACTTTCTTTTCATGTAATATTGGCTCGATTTATTTATTATTAACTAGCTGTGCCCGCAGCATTGCTTTCGTGAAATTCAGCGCGGTCGTAGCATGATGTATTTATCATCATAGATTAGCCTTAGATTATCAATAGTTCCTGAGATTAGCGCGTTCAACCAAACAAACAAATTCTTCAGCTTTATAATATTGATGATGCGACATACTTGCCTATTGAGCCATTTTTACTTGAACTTGTATAAAAACTACCTCGATTAATTTGGAAGAGTGTAATAAATGCATTATGCACAGCAATCAATAGGCATTATATTATTACACACCATGATTTCAAACTATACTTATCTACCCAGATTCCTTATTTAAGACAAACTGATAGGCAATGTTTTATTCATAGAATTCATAAAACTTAAGCTTAAAGAAACTTCAAGTTGGAAAGTTCCTAAGAAATGAAATTTCAGATGCCGGTGAGAAACAAAGTCAAGTGTAAATCTAAACTCGGAATGGTACTCTGACGAAGATATTATATCCTATACTTTGTAACTTGGAAAAGGTATATTTTCCTTATTTTAAAATTTGTGATATTTAGATGACGAAGTTTTATATGAATTACATAACCACAATAACGCTCTTTTACTCACGGTTTAGTGTTTTTACGAGCTAAATCTATTTTTTAATATATTCCCTTAAAATGTTTTTTATGTCGTAAATTATTTTTATGATTATGACTGTAATAAATAGTCGTAGGTATTATTGTTTAACTATTTATTCGTAAAGATAAAATAGCAATTATTTTGAAAAAGATTATATATTTTTATTAAACCTTATTACTGTTTTGTTCAGCTTTGGCTTCTAAGTTTTTTTTAGAAAAATGATGATTACAAAACTATATTACCATTACGTGAAAAATGTCTATTATTTATTTAAATTGAATTTAAAACGCATATTATTCACCTTTTATTGATAAATACTTTTTTGTAGTAAAGACTACGAATAAAGAGATAAAGTTGTTACTCAATGCTCATCCACGACAGCAGTATGCCCCTTGTCCTCAAACAAATTAAGAAGCCGCCGAAATCATGATTACTTTGATTTTACCACTTTCTTTCTCTCACTCGCTTCTTTCATGCTTGGTTACATTCTGAATAAGTTCGTATAGATTTTGTTTTGTTTATCGGCATAAATCTAACAAAAGGTCGTGTAACAACTATTCGTACTTTTCAATACTACACGATTTTGTGGGTCGTTACTCGTGGTGCCACTACTTTGCCCCACTGGTGGAACCACGAGGAAATGTGGTTCCTCGTGGTCCCACTAGCAAATGAGACCACGCGGAATACCATTAATCGTTCGTCATAGATCTATTTAAAAGATCCTCTATTTCCTTATAGACAAACTGATTTACCAAAATAGTTTTGGTCACAAGAAGTTATGTCAAAATCTTATTACTCCCTCCCTATTCGGAGTGGATTTGGAGGGAGCGTAGTTCGGCATGTGTATTTATAGCAATCCTTACATATTATAAAACAAAGTCCCCCGCCGCGGCTGTCTGTCTGTCTGTTCGCGAAACTACTGCACCGATTTCAAGCGGTTTTAGTATATAATTTGTTAAGTTTTGTATTTATTTCTGTGTACATTAACGATATTTGTTGAAGATGTCGGGAAAAAATAAATTAAGGCGAAACGTAGTTCGCGGGCACAGCTAGTAAGTAATAAGAGTTTGGCATAATTCCTTGTGACCAAAATATTTTGGTGGGTGTGGGACCACGAGTAACGACCCGATTTTGGGTAACCTCTATCATCGCACAGCTTAAATTACTGGATGGATTGGACTGAAACACACACATAATATGTTGGCTATTATTACTTTTAAAGCTTTCGCGTTGCATGATTAACATGAATAAGAAAACGGGAATTAACGCGATAAAATTACCTTTTTAAATTGCCTGACGTTTCACCCGGGTTACACCGACCGTGGTCACAGGCGG
Organism: Schoenobius gigantellus; assembly: GCA_963935595.1. Taxonomy (NCBI): domain Eukaryota; kingdom Metazoa; phylum Arthropoda; class Insecta; order Lepidoptera; family Crambidae; genus Schoenobius; species Schoenobius gigantellus. The sequence goes on from OZ012543.1 coordinate 36,385,429, forward strand.
ACTAGACGGAACCCGGCTGAAACGTCAGGCAATTTAAAAAGGTAATTTTATCGCGTTAATTCCCGTTTTCTTTTATGTTGGCTATTGATTATATTATTGTGATCTAATTTGAATTTTTGTGCATGACAACCTTATGGAAGAGTGAAAATGAAGATCGGTTTGTTCGGAGCGAATGATTAAGTTTCTGATTATTACCCAGAAAGGAAGAATATTATATTTATGAAACGCTATCCACGACGGAGGTGAAATGAGATATACTTGGATTTTATGGGATGAACTTGGAATTTTATATTTTTTTATCGGATTTCTTGTAATCACCGTGTTTGTTCGTAGTGATGAAGTGTTATATTTTGTTATTTATTCATCACAGCTCATATACGTCCCCACCGAGGGGCACGAGCCTACCCTTACTAGTGAGGGCAATTAGGCCTTAGTCAAATCACGTTGGCCCAGTGCGGATTGGATGACTTCACATACCCTTTGAATTACTTCGCATGTGTGTGCAGGTTTCCTTACGATGTTTTCCTTCACCGTAGGAGCGTCAGATAAATGTGCATTATGAAATTCGTGAAACGAAAAACACATTGGTACATGGCAGGATCGATCGCGGGCCTCCCGATTTTACTCGGGGCACAGTCCAGTGCCGAGGCCACAGGCATTTATATTTATTATTTCTAATAGTTCATATAATTCGTATTTGTTATATCTAGTAATTTTAAAACATTTTGTGATTGGGGATGCTGTTTACGTTGAATTGGAAAAATAGAAACGTAAATAGTAAATTAATATATTGACTTTAGCAGGACAGTACATTTATGAAAATTAAATTTATGTCCATAAAAATTATAATACATTTGAAACCAATTTCCAAATTCACCTTTTAAACACAAGAAATAAAAATAAACTTGACGTTCCAACATACAGGCCTCAAAAAACTAGAGGCTCGTTTATGGGGAAATGTATAACTTTTTACAACAAAGTCCCACAAAATATTACTGATTTGCCTTTTCATAAGTTTGAAGCGCATGTAAAAAAGACTCTAATGAGTAAAGGATATTATAAAGTCAAAGATTATTTCAATGATGTTAATGCCTGGTGTTAATGTTAGTGTATGTATAACTATTTATGTAAACAAATATTATATTTGGTAACGACACATTAAGAAGAAAACTGACACATCTAATCTTGTAATAGAAGTTGAGCTCAAACTTTTGCTTTGAGGTCAGCTTTCAATTGACGACTCTGTAATAATACAGGGAGAAAAAAATAGCCCTTGCTGGTTTTCTTGCCGGTTCTTTCCAGTACAAGGTCTCCCTCCGCGCCGTAGACTTGTGAACCATTGGCGTAGCTGCATTGACGTTCAAAAGCGATTATGTAATCCTAATTGAATAAAGTATATTGACTTTGACTTTGAGAAGATATGAGATAAATAGAAGAAAAGTGAGTTTTTGGTATTGGACTTGAGCATCCTCTGAAGTCTCGTTATATAATTACATACCTATTGGTCACTATGCCATCACCCTGACCTCATCCCAACCGCTTTCTTTACCTATCTAGTATTGATCTGGAGGTTCAGAATTTGATTCCCCATGGAGGTAGCAGTATTTCTGCTTAGTTTGGTTCATGGTAGGGCTTCTAAATTTTATCTAAGTTTAATCTATACTATATAAAGCTTAGAAACCCAACCCGCGCGCACAATTTGATGCAACTAAATGTGAGCCATATCATAGACGAAGGAAATTTAAACGGCCATCTGGCAACACTGGGCTCACTACGCCGGCAGCTCCATACTGTTTTTATCGTAGTGTGCGTGTTTCGCGCGTAAGCGACTGCACACAGCGGTGTCATTTTTGCTTCACTTTAATCATCGCGCTCTTTACCGGGTTATCCTTCTATGCGTTATTATTCTAAGGGTATAAATATAGAGCGTTTTTTTGCGGAAGTGCATTGCTAATTTAGGGAATTGGGCGGTACAACATTGGCCTTCGTGGTTAGTTCCAATTACTGACATCTTTGTCGGAAGGTTGCCATATTCATTAGCCATTACCTAAGTTTATCGCCACAATAACAATGTTAATAATATTTTGTTATAGTTGTTGGGGAGTCTAGGTGATGTTTTCATATTCAGCCTTACCGTCATTTATCATCAGGATTCGGGTGAGATGAAGGCCAAGAGTTCCCCAGTTGTGTGTGAAAAAATCGCATTCTTATGTGGGATTGCCGCAACACATTTTCTTCCATTCATCTCTATCTGTCGTCATCGTTGCAATTTTAAATGATCTTGTATAATTTTAAAGATTTGTGTTGTAGTTACTGGATGGAACTCCATGGTATCTTGTGATGTATCGAAACCGATCGCAATAACTTAAATATAATAAAGATTCAAGTGGAACTAGTGAAATTAGTGTTTTAATAACAAGATACCTTGTAGATAGTTAAGCTTACCTAATCACTGTTAAAATTGATTGTTTGTGTTGAATTATTATTTTTCTGAGCAACCAGAGTCCAGACTTCTGTAAGCACTTCACAGTAGTCGACCCTCAACTTCCAGTTAAGAACTTTCGAAGCGGCGCCGGCGGTCGCGTTGTTTGCATAGAGAAAGCGGCGTTTTGTTTAAAGTTTTCTTTTTGTGAATCTAAAGTACTATTTCATTTTTCACGGCGACGCACACTGGCTAACCCGCTGGAACAAAAGGGAGAAAGTTTACGCTCCCGAAATTTAATAAAGAGAATCTGTGCGATAGCGTTGCCAGCGAGCACTTATTCCCTTAGCCCGTAATCAAGGTTACGATTTCGAAGTTTGCAGTACAACACAGCGAGAGGGTGCACGCTTCAGTGATGCGCGGAGAGCACTCAGAAATGTACGGCGATCTTCGTAATCGAAACATTGATTACTGCTTTGGGAGAGAGCCCTTCCGTCACGCACGAAGGTGTTACGGCTGACACTGTTCATAGGATGTTTCATTTCCTCTTGGACTTTTGCCACAGCTAATTAAATGTTTCGCGCGCTCGTCGCTGATTTCATTTGGATCTCGTAAAGAACAAACTCAAGCCGGAAATTAAAAATGCAGAGCGTTTTATTGCGAAAGTTTGTGTCTAGTTTCTTTCGTATCGTTTTTAAATCGGTGAACGTTTCACTTGGTTTGGTTCGTTTTCAATAATGTAATAAGTTCTCATTTCATTTGATGAAGGTATGTAGGTTATTAGGAAAATTTAATTTATTGCGATTGATATTGTTTGTAATGTAATGTTTGTTTTTTGTGTACATACATTATTTGATTAAATAAATGAAAAAAAAATGTAAGTTTGTCATGGTTTAAAGTATAGTCATTGATGTACCATACAGTATACAGGTTCACTTTTTTATCACTCAGTAAAATTTAGGGGCGCTTCACGACATGGTAGTAGAATGATTTAAACATGAATAAAAAAATCACTTACCTACTTAATTTTATATTAATTTTCTAAAATATCCAAAAATGCTGCACTAGTTGAGCGCAGCATTTTTACTTTTTTTATAATAATGGATGTGTCCTGAAGCGTCCCTTAAATTTTCCAGGGTGATAAAAAAGTAACCGTGTATATAGCAATAGAAAGATAAAAATGGAAGGTGTGAGGATGAAATATATAAAACATTACCTTTTTTCTACCTAAACCTAAAAGGAAAACCTAAAAGGCATTAAGTCCGCCATTGTACATAAAGAATTAATAACTAAATAAATAAAAGAGAAACTTTTTGTTCTCTCATTATTAACATTGAGCAAACATTTAAAGGGTTAAAGTATTCTAGTCTAGTCTTACAGTAGTTTGAAAACGATTTGTCTCTATGTAGAAAGAATCATATTTGTGTTGTGGGATAGAACAATTAGTGCTGCCCTCGTACCAGACGAGAGCTATTACGGAAGCATGGGGAGAATAGGAATGCGCGGTATTTTTATTCCATACCGCATTATGCCGCTTATGCCGGTTCCGCATTGAAGCAAATCGGTCTATTACACTCAATGTTTACTTTTCTCTCTTTGTAGAATTAATCCTATTAGCTTGTACAGCGTACGACGTACGGTTGATACGTGAAAATTAAATGTTATAAGATGTTATAAGAAATTGTTCATACCGCGAATTCCTACACTCTATTGAATATGGCTTGCGGCAGCGGATTCTGACGCACATGGTCACCTAATCTAATTAATCAATCTAGAAGTTAGCTCACTACCTCCAGACAATACTCAAGAGCCTACGCACTTTCGCTTAACCCGTTTTGGACCGATAGTATCTTGTTTGTAACACATTTCATATTGTCATTTAGGAATTGTTTAGAATTCCTAGAAAATTTTCTTAGGTTAGGTGATTAGGTATATCTTTATATTTAAAACGCTTTATATTTAAAACGCAGTTAACACGAATCATTTTAAATAGGTTAATCATATTAATAAATAATTTCAATTATCTTAAAACAATTGAATCAGAACATCAGAACGTAAAAGTAATTGGTTCGCCTTTATAATGTATTTTTTAACACCCTTGCTCGTAAAGCTGATGTAATTCCACCGGTTTTAAATATGTAAAGCGGGTCATAAAAAACGCGTTTGTTACCAAAGCAAATAGTTAAGTTATAGTCCATACAAATTCCATAACAGTATTATTTGCCATTTCAAATATGGAACTGATCGCCGCCGCACGACTCCAGCTAGTGAGCAGCGCGCTGTTGCTATTCAAATTTCGAACTAATCGCCGCGCGGCGCCGGTCAGTAGGCAGCGCTAGCGCGCTGTTAAAATGGCGGGAAAGCAACAGTGTGCATTCACAGATTGAGTTTATTTAAAATAAAAAAAACAGTTTATTCGGTAATTTAAAAACTTGGCTGCATGCTCCAGCGTCTCTGCCAACATTTTCACGCAGCCACGGCAGAAAATAATCCTCGCGCCATTTTTCTCAAATTTTCTTTTCTTTGTACTTGTATTGTGAAATGTTTTTTTTCTGTTTCCTCGCAAATATGTTAAAAAACGTCGTACGATATACGTGCGTATTGGTTATAACATGCTCGGCTCAATTACGCCCTCGCCTTCGGCTCGGGCTGAAATTCCGCCTCGCATGTTATAACCATCTTAACGCACTAATATCGTAATGTACTATTAAAACGTATGTCCCTACTTACCGCAATTTTATTTTGGTAAAGATCAGTCTGAAATTCAAGTAAATGACGATTTTGGAGATTGTAGCCTGTATAGCTTATACGAGTTGATATTGAAAGTAAAATAAGGTTGTTCAGGTAAAACGAGTATTGTTACAATTACAGTTACAAATAGAAGACTTCATGTGCTGGTAATAGTTTAAAATAAATTGTGCCATATAAAGACGTATATTGAATAAATAAATTTGGGTAGGGGAACAGCCGCATGAATGTATTGAACCCTATCGCAAACAAACAGTTGTAGTCAATAAACGATTTTCTGCTCGAATAACTATGCTAATGGTGTCGCCTATTGCAATAAAACACGATCGTGAAATGTTGGTTTCTTAAGTTATAAGTATTGTAAGATGTAAACAAACTCACTACAATAAAAAACTCACAGTAAAATATCTCACTACATCACGACAGCACCACATTAAAAACGTTACAAAATGATCACTCTTTCTATAGAATTAAAATTTTATAGGGCAAACTATTATATTACCAAATAATTCATTAAGCCCAGGTCATCTCTAAAAGTCTTGTTTTTATTTTGTTTATCAATCAACTTATAGATTCCTAGTAAGTAAAAAGTTCGTGAGAAAAATTATATCAATATTTTCAGTTCTTCCAAATTAGTTTGTTGATGCATTGCACTTTTCTAAAAAATCCTATGTGGATGTTATTCGCCAGTAAAATAATTGTTTTTTTATAGGGACAAAAAAGTGTTAATATTTTTTTTTATTAAATTTTTAAATTTAGTTATCCAAAGTTATACAAAATGGTACAATTAGTTTTTGCCCGCCAACCTGCAAAATCAGGTTGATGGCGCGATAGCGCTCATCTCTATATATAATAAAATCGTAGGGGTACAAAAATCTGTAATTGCGAAATATTAAGAAAAAAAATACACAGGTCGCCTTAAAATCATTAGCAGAATACGATAGAATAGTTTTTAAAAAAATTGTTTGTTTGTTGGTTTGTTTGTTTGTTTGTTTGTTTGTTTGTTTGTTTGTCTGTTTGTCCGGAAAGATCTCCGAAACTACTGGACAGAATTTGATATGGCTTACACCACAATGCTTAGAATTTTCCGGAAGAACATTTAGGCATAATTTCGTTTGTTTAAATTCACTTTTTATTTTTAGTGAAAAAATACCATATAAAATTTTCGAATTGGCTTTAGGTAGAAAAACAACATGGCGCACCTGAAATTATTTTGACAAGTCTGTCACATAGTACAGAGAGAAGGTATTTTCTTCCACGAAGGAAAGGCAATGGAACTACGCCATACAGCCTGATCTTAAGTAATTGGATTTCGAAAATTGAAAGGCAGGAATGAAGTGTTTCACATAGTACAAATAAAATTTAATATTTTCTGTTAATGGCTGTGCCCAACTGGATTTCGCCAACCAAATTGTCTTTTTCTTATGTCGTACCGTGGTGGTAAGGCAAAAAGATCAAGCCATACAACCAATGTATAAAGCATTTTTTATGATAATACTTATCGAGTGACCATAAAATTTGTAGATTGGTTTAATTCTTGACTAATTTTCACAAAATCGGTACAATTTTTGAAATATTTGAAATGTTGAAAAATGAAGATACTCTTTTCAAGGTATTTTGAAAGGTGTTATATGTTAGGTGTTATATGTTTTTACATTAGGACCAAGGAATCAAACTCTTTCATCCATTTAAAACTATTAAAAGTAATAGATTAATATTGATAATTCAAAAAATATCTGACTGCAATGTTCTGGGTTACGCGTAGAGGGACGGAACGGGACTCTTGATCCTAATGTCTAAAATGACGGATCACATTTTTTTGGATCCACCCAAGGAACATGGATATCGAACGAAGAACCTAAAGAGTAGAACACATTAAACCTAGCCACGTTGACTTAATTTGACATGACTGCCGATAAAGTTCGTTTCTTAACCCAGCGATATGCATATCAAATGAAAGGCCTTGATGAGTAGAGCACTATGAACATAGGAAAATCGCCCTAAATTCAACATGGCCGCCGCTCAAATAAAACGGATAAAAGTTCGTTTCCAAACCCAGCAATATGGGTATCAAATGAAAAGCATTGATGAGTAGAGCACTATGAACCTAGCAACATTGACATAAATTCAACATGGCCGCCGCTCAAAAAAGGTGGATAAAAGTTAGTTTCCAAACCCAGCAATATGGGTATCAAATGAAAGGCATTGATGAGTAGAGCACTATGAACCTCGCAACATTGACCAAAATTCAACATGGCCGCCGCTCAAAAAAGGTGGATAAAAGTTAGTTTCCAAACCTAGCAATATGGGTATCAAATGAAAGGCATTGATGAGTAGAGCACTATGAACCTAGCAACATTGACATAAATTCAACATGGCCGCCGTTCAAAAAATGTGGATAAAAGTTAGTTTCCAAGCCTAGCAATATGGGTATCAAATGAAAGGCCTTGAAGAGTAGAGCATTAGGTACCTAGGAAAATCGACCTAAATTCAACATGGCCGCCGCTCAAATAAAAAGGATAAAAATTCGTTTTCAAACCCAGCAATATGGGTATCAAATGAAAGGCCCTGATGAGTAGAGCACTATGAATATAGCAACATTGACATAAATTCAACATAGCCGCCGCTCTAAAAAGAAGAATAATAGTTCGTTTCCAAACCTAGCAATATGGGTATCAACTGAAAGGCCTAAAAGAGTAGAGCATTATGAACTAAGGAAAATTGCCCTAAATTAAACATGGCCGCCGCTCAAAAAATGGATAAAAGTTTGTTTTCAAACCCAGCAATATGGGTATCAAATAAAAGGCTTTGATAAGTAGAGCACTATGAACCTAGCAACATTGACATAAATTCAACATGGCCGCCGCTCAAAAAAGATAGATAAAAGTTCGTTTCCAAACCTAGCAATATGGGTATCAAATAAAAGGCCTTGAAGAGTAGAGCATTAGGAACCTAGCAAAATCGACCTAAATTCAACATGGCCGCCGCTCAAAAAAAAGGATAAAAGTTCGTTTCCAAACCTAGCAATATGGGTATCAAATGAAAAGCCTAAAAGAGTAGAGCATTATGAACTTAGGAAAATTGCTATAAATTTAACATGGCCGCCGCTCAAAAAATGGATAATAGTTCGTTTCCAAACCCAGCAATATGGGTCTCAAATGAAAGGCCTTGATGAGTAGAGTACTATGAACCTAGCAACACATAAATAAATTCAACATGGCCGCCACTCAATAAAGGTGGATAAAAGTTCGTTTTCTAATATAGCAATATAGGTATCAAATGAAAGGTCTTCAAGAGTAGAGCACTATGGATCTAGCAATATTGACGTAAATTCGACATGGCCACCGCTCAAAAAAGGTGGATAAAAGTTCGTTTCCAAACCTAGCAATATAGGTATCAAATGAAAGGCCTTGAAGAGTAGAGCACTATGAACCTAGGAAAATAGCACAAAATTCAATATGGCCGCTGCTCAAAAAAAACTGATAAAAGTTCGTTTCTAAGCCCAGCAATATGGGTATCAAATGAAAGGCCTTGATCAGTAGAGCACTATGAACGTAGCAACATTGACGTAAATTCAACATGGCCGCCGCTCAAAAAAGACGGATAACAGTTGCTTTTCAAACCCAGCAATAGGGGTATTAAATGAAAGTAGGTCCTGAAGGGTACCTAGAGCAGCCATGCTCTAAGTGTGTTCCGCGGAACCCTAGGGCTCACAATACCCCTATAAGGGTTCCGCAATAATTTAGAAAAATCAAAACACCCTCTCTGGTCGTACTTTTATTATGCTTATTAATAAAGAATACACTTTTAAAAACTATTGTTTTATTTTAGGGTTCCATCAAGTACTTCGCTTTCCAAAAGGGTTCCGTCACCAAAAAAGTTTGAGAGCCGCTTCGGGGCCTATTGGATGTTCGATGTTAGATGTTACCTGTGTTTAGTGTCCTTCGAGACCGTGATAATGCAACGATCGTGAACTAACTAACGATAACTCCAAGTTTGTGTGTTGGATGTTAGTCATCACGGCGAGTTTGCTAACCGAACTATGCCAGCAACACTATATCGCACAGTACACGTTACAAAAACGGAAGTCAATACATTTTAAGGCTAACCGCATAAATACGTTTTTTCGAATTCGTTTTCTGAATGCGGGCATCCGAATGCATCAAATCTATACAAAATACTCATTGACTGCCGCACACGTTCGTTTTTATTACGAACGGAACACGTTCTGTACGTACGTTTAGGTAGAATGGTAGAAATCGCGAATGAGAAGAAACGAACGTCTGCGCTACGTTCACGAAACTCCATGTCTGTATTCCGTGATCGGATATCGAATACGGAAAACGTATTTGTACAGTAACCCCCCCATTCATGCTATACATTAACTCTACGAAAACCGCCAGTATTACGAGCGACATAAGAACGGTTCAAAGGTCAAACAGTATAGCTTGACAAGGAGCTTACTGTACGACCAGTCACAATTGGCCAAGTTGTCATATCCAAAAAATATATTTTGTTGGTGTTACCAACACCCATTATAAAATCTAAACTTTATTCGTATACAGTTCTAATTTATTAACAATTGTTTATTTTAATTCGAAACATGAATACGATAAACATTATTCTTGCAATATGTAATGTATTTAATTTTGTGGACTGTTAGAAAAAGAGCATTACGAACCCACGAAAATTGTCCTAATTTCGAAATGGCCGATGCTCAAGAAAGGCAGAATAAAGTTGAATCATTATGGAATAAAATGGAGGAAAAAACTAAACACTGTGTTAAATATTTTGATAGCGAAACGTAGTTCGCGGGCACAGCTAGTTTACAATATTATTGTATACTTAATGGCTATAAAATCGAAATTGTATATTATTATATAAATCTAGAAAGCTATTACCTACGCTTAAATAAATATTAAATATTATTATTAAATAAATAGATGCAAATTACTGTCCTAACAGTGTAGTTTTAAGTTTACATTTTAACAAATTTTTGCTTACTTTTCTACTTTCTCTTAGCCAGTCTATGCTATTAACAAGCCCAGATTGCTTTGTGTCATCTTAAAGGAGAAACTTGCTGCACTTTAGATTACGATATTTATTAAAAAAAATGAATAAAATCAATAAAGAAAATATTACGTTTCGGGCGGGATTTGAACCCGCGTTTCCAACATACCGTGTTGACGCCTAGACCTCTTACCAGCCCTGACGAAATCTTTACCTATTGATATCTTTTTGAACTTTGTCTTTATTCATTTTATTGAGAGACGTACTTTAATTTTACCAGCGATCGAAAAAACCGACCCTTAACAAAGAGAGACAATCATGAAAACGGGATTTATTCATTTAATGGGGATTAATTATTCATTTAATTAATGACGTTATGTTTTATGTTATCAATAGGCTGTCCGTTGATTTATTTAGCGTTTTTAAAGAAAATCCAAAGTCACACAAAACTTGTTAGTATTATTCCTGAGCAATTTTAACGAAATCTATTAAAAATATCTTTGATGTTTTGTTATTGGTAGTAGTTATTGCTGGGCACTGCTCCCTAATTATAATCGCCCAAAACAATATTAAAACGGCATTGAAAACGGGATGGCGCTATACGCAACAAGTGCGGTGTCTCTGTTTCAATATTGTTTTAACCTTGCTATAAGCAATAATGGTAAGGCCCCTGGTCTCTCCTCAGACTAGAAGGTAATTAGTATGATACATATTTAAAGAAATCAAGATTTGACAATTTATTAATTTACTCTAATCACTTATTGACGGTAAATATTTATAATATTAAAATCATTTTGTTTTTTTTACAGGTAAGAGCAAGTTCATCTACCACCCACACGTTAATTCAGCAGGGCAACAAGTTATCTAAGTAAGTTTGGTATAGCTCTAACCACAGATTACAATAACAATGCATCCTTTTTTCACATCACAAATAACAGAATTATGCTTCAATAAATATGTAAATTTCAATATGAAGCATAGCTAATTTAGACCGAATTTCTATGTTTTGTTCCGCATAAATTTCGGAAATATATTCGTGGAACCCCTTCGGTGAGTAGCAACAGTATAATTTCATGAAAACTGCTAAGTAAAACAAATGCTCAAATGGGTTAGTATTTGGAAACAGTGCTGTTTACATCTAATTTGTTACTTGTGATCAGTCCAAAGTGGATATTCAAATTTTGTTATTGATTTACAAGTTTGTTTGAAGAACGCTTTAACTTGCCGGCTCCAATATAAGTTTTATTCTGTCATAACAATGTTTTCGCGTTTGGGCCGAAGTGCTTATTCTGATTTTCTTGCGTCTTGGGATTGGAAATAGGTAAACTACCTTTAAGGGTGTTTAGATAATATGAATTATTAAAAATAATATATAACTCTGTATTTTTATAAATATGTTGTATGTATAGTGCAGTCCAGGTGTAGTATATAGTACAACAGGGGGCCAATCGCGCTAATTTACAGTTCAAACAGACCGCTGAGGTTTAATTCCCATCCAGTTCTAATTACAATTTAACTTTGGTAAATATTGATATCGCGCTAATTTCTACATGAGAGTTGAACCGCAAGCGAAGCTGAATTGCATTAGGCACTCTAGAGATAACACACACACACACACACACACACACACCACAGGCACACACACACCGACACAGAGAGAGAGAGAGAGAGAGAGAGAGCACAGAAAAACACTCAATACTGAAAAAAGCCAAACTTCCGTAAAAAAAAGTAGCGTCGCATGAACTTTATATTTTGACAGTGGTTGCGTTCCAACTTCAATCGGGTTGCATTGCATTCCAGTCTCCTCTCAAATCATCGCCGCGATACGAAACGTCATAAAAGTTGTAATTCAGTCATAGTTCAATTCCAATCCAACTGCATTTATTTGTTGCGATTGGCCTCCAGAAGTTGTAAGAGTTACTAGAGAGAAACTCTGAAGCTAGAGTGATCTGCGCAGGCGTCTTACCGATTTCTGCCTTCAAGCAGTGGTGCTTGCATTGCTATGTTCCTGTTTAAAGGGACAGGCATTGATATTACTGAGTACTGTGACTTGACATCTTGGCACAAATTGGCAAAGTAAAATGGGGTTTTTGTAAGGTTAGATTTCCGAATCTTATTGGAACCACGTGTATTGTAGGCGACTGTATCCACTTACTTACAGGTGACCATGCCCACCTGCGACTAAGCAGCTGGCTCAATTGTTTGTTAACTTAGTAACTATTACAGTGACTGAGTTGAATAAAAAAACTTCGACCCGAAATTTCACAGCAAGTAAAAAAGAATGTTGTTTTTTTTTTTGTTTTTGGTTTAATAATTAATATTTTTCTCTTATATCTCCGAAATACCTATACAAATATTTCAAAAAATAGGACGTGAAGGAATAAGGGTGGTTTTATATATCAATTAATTCTAGGAGAAGATTGATGAACTATACAATGATATATTTATAAGAAAAATGCTCGTTATTGTTATTCAGCTTCTTGGTTCTTGTATCTAATTTTGCTTTGTCTTCCCTTTTTAGAAAAGTAACGTACTTTTTTAAAAAGGGAAGATAGAGTCGAGTACGCTTTTTATCAAATAGTAGTATCTCCGAGGTGACCTTTTAACTTCTCGGTCTGATTTATATGAGTAGCATTTGTTCCAAACGGCTACATAAATCCAAAGTTACTTTGCTTATTGTTTTAGCAGTTTTGTAGGCGTATTATGTTGTAAATCTGAAGTTTTTAAGACCTTAGGTCTCTATTTAATCCATAGATTTTTTTTCACATGTAGAAATATCCCAATGATATTATTATGAACATAGCTAGTCTGATAAATAATAAAAGAAACAAGCTAATTACAATAATGATATTGACAATTTATATAAATAGTAAGACATATTTACAACGTATATAATGTATAATAAAAATGTAATTAGCAATTTATGTATAAATGATAAAAAAATCATGCCAATGTAAAAATGTATACAATGCAATGTTTGCATTACCACAGTTTTTGTACTGATTTCAGCTTTTATATCACCTTTGTGGTCTAGTGGTCATGACCACCTGTTTCTGGACATTCGGGGTCCGAGCAGAAATTTTTCTGCTTGAATTGGTTGATGGTAAGGCTTACGAGTTTGCCTAGTTATGATAGCTAGCCGTTTTATTTGAATTTGTCGCTATAATCATATTGTGTTTCGACGATGAACAAGTTTGTTAAGAAATTCAGATGAAGCTCACTTCCATTTACGGCTTTCTAGTCACTTACCATCAGGTGAGATGAAGACTACCTTAGCTTTCCTGTTGTGAATAAATAAAGCTTCTGGATCTTCGATAATAATTTATCGAGCTTCTAGAACTTAGTGGAAATCACAATTACTTTGAGCCTATAAAGAACACTCGTATTATATGAATTGAGATTACAATCTGCGAAAGAATTTTTATTTCTAGTATAATAGGAATGGTCTAAATATAGAGAATAATAACGGGATTTAACATGTTATAGTAGTTATGTCACGCAAGGCTGAGCCTACTTAGCCAAAGAAAGTGCTTACCTTAATGAATTCGTTGAACCGAAATAGCATTAAAATTATACAGGGTATAAGTGACGGTGTCCCTTTTCTTATAACAGTGAGTTCAGATCATGAGCCTAATTTGAAAATCACAGAAATTTTCTCCCGGAAAATTCATAAATTTTTCGATATTTTTCTAAATGTTGTGGTGTAATATTGTAACTAATTTAACGTTTATGTCACCGTAAAATTGCAAATACCGTTAGATTGTAATCTATCTCGCGAGATTGTAAACTATCGAAAGATTGTGAACCGTAACACACTGCTTACAATTTAACGCATTATTTTTCGGTAGATCATAATTTATCGAAGTGAAACTGTTAGATCACAATCTGTCGCACGTTAAATTGTCAACTGTCCGAAGGCTGTCCCTGATTGGTCAGTTTTACAGAAGATCGTTCTGTGTCCATAGAATTAGGAATCAAACATAAGTGTCAGTCAAATAAAATAAATGCACTTCAATAATAGTGACAGCAAGTATTTATTTATTATTTAGTAGTTAAATAATATTTCTGACATCATAATATAGTAAGAAAAATTGTAACCAAATGAGAAAATCCGAAAGGTAACAACATTTTCTTTTCAAACACAAATTAAGATTGAAAAAATAATAAAAAATTTTCGCCGAAGCAAATTAAACACAAACTAATTAAAATAAAAATGAAAATCGAAGCGTAACAGAATTGTCTATTACAAAAAAACGATACTTATTGTAAGAGTAATAAAAATAATATGAAAAAAAATACATCAAAAATGTTTCCTTAGCCTACAAGTTCCCAATACGGGAACATTTTTATTGGTGCATTTTTCTTTCATATTATTTTTTATTACTCTTACAATAAGTCAAGATTTTGTTTCGTTAATTTTTCTTACCATATTATGATGTCAGAATTATTGATTAACTACTAAATAAAAAAATACATACTTGATGTCACTATTCTTGAAGTGCATTTATTTTATTTGACTGACACTGTGTTTGATTCCTAACTCTATGGACACAGAACGTTCTACTGTAAGACGGACCAATCAGGGACAGCCTTCGGAGAGTTGACAATTTAACGCGCGACAGATTGTGATTTAACAGTTTCACTTCGATAGATTATAATCTACCGAGAAAAAATGCGTTAAATTGTAAGCAGTGTGTTACGGTTCACAATCTATCGATAGTTTACAATCTCGCGAGATAGATTATAATCTAACGGTATTTACAATTTTACGGTGACATTTACAAATCATATTCTGTCAAAAAACCATACTAAATACACAAAAATTAACTTCACAATGTAAATCGGTTCCGACGACACGGTTAGCGCAGTGGTCGAGTGATCGCCTACTGCGCAACGAATCGCGGGTTCGATTCCCGTACGAGACAAATATTTTGTACTAGTGGGCCCGGCAGACGTTGTCCTGCCCGGCGATTACAGCGCCACCTACCGGGTCCAACTTTACGTTTAAACCTTCCTTGGACCTATTCAAACATACACAGAAAAATTCGTAAGAATCGGTCGAGCCGTTTAAAAGTTTTTTCGAGACAAACACAGCGTTTCATTTTTATATATAGGAGAAGATGGCCTACAGAAATTTGTTCTGGTCTGGGCATATGTGCATGTGATATTCTATGTTTGTAACTGCACCCACGACACAAGAGAACATCCTAGAGTGGGGCGAAGTTTTTTTTTAAAATAATCGTATAACATTTCCATTATACTGCGCGCGGAATCAGCTGTTTGGCTCATCGTACAAAAATGATGCCGGCGCGCCATTTATTGCGTAACTTGAATAAAAATTAAAAAAGAAAATTCCTTTTTTTTTCGATTTTCAATTAATTTATTGAAAATAATATTTGGAACTATTATTTTATTATAAAAAAATAATATTTACTTAAAAATCAACTGTTTCGTGTTATATCCCTTCGCATCCTACGCAGGTCGGCGTTCTACCAAATTTTCGAATATATTTATTACTTGGGGTAAATTAAGGAAGAAATTGAACGAAAATATCGGGACATGTAATACTTTAAACATTGTTAACAAGTTATTGATTGCACTCTTTACAATAAGAACCAGTAACAATAGCCTTTGATTAGCCCCCAATTCGGTTTTGAACAGTTTTTCATGCCGTCGTCCAATTACTGCCAATGTTTGTCGAAGCCATTATATTAATACACTGTAATTTTCAAATTTATTTAGCGGAATAACAATCTCTGGTTTTTATATTTATCAATGTTTTAGGACGTATTAATTATCGTGTTTTATTCTCAAACAGTTTAAAATATAATTTCTTACCGTTTACCATAAAATCTTTTTATCTGATATATAATATTAAGAAAGGCAATAGCTATACAAATGTGAATACGAAAAAAAAATTGCTGCTACTCCTCAATAGACATGTGAAAATATCTTAATGGTTTTCGAAATTTGCGCTTCAAATTAGAACCCTTTCTCTCTTTGATATAGGAGATTTATATAAACTTTGTGTTGAACATAAATAAATTATATAAATTACTTACACGATATAAAATTTTATCTTCAAATTTCTTTCAGCCAACTCTAGCTTCTGTAAATAAATAAAGTTTGAAGGGGAATAGAATAACCCAAAAATAAAATAATCAAAATATATACACTTCTGGACACATCTATTGGCCCACCTTGCATTTTCAGTTTCGTTTAGTCCTAGCTAAAATGTATATTAGGTCGAACAAAAAGTTTTTATGCAGTTTTGAACCTGGCACATTCATAATTTTATTCAATAGTCTTTTTTTGAATTTCGAACACAGAATTTAAAGAAACAAAAGACAATTTGGAGCCTGTTCGTTGATATTAAACAATCGAATACTAAGAAAACCTGATTTTATTGGTTTACTTGGATTTAATTCTTGAAAGTGTGATTTTTCTCTTTGGTTTTGCAACAAACATTATTTATTCTTAACATTAAGGTGAGGTTCTATCAATAATCTATGGATACTTCGCCTGAAGTTGCAGCCCAAGCTGTGGCACTTATCCAGGCCGGACACAGCCAAAGAAATGTGAGTGCTCGACTTAATTTAAGTCGATCTGCGGTCCGAAATGTTTATCGGAGGTACCTAGAGACTGGCGGCTTTGTTTGTCGCCAAGGAAGGCCACGATCTCGGGTCACAACTGAAAGGCAGGATCGATTCATCGTGACGACCAGCTTGAGAAATCGTCACCTTACCTCCATTGAGATACAAAACCAACTTCGCGACTTCCACGGAGTATCTGTGAGCGCTCAAACTGTTTGGAGAAGGTTAAAAGAACGCGATATGGTACCACACAAGCCAGCTAATGGCCCCAAACTAACGCGAGCCCACCGAACAGCGCGTCTTCATTTCGCGCGCAATCATTTAATTTGGACTCAGCAGCATCGGAGCCGTGTACTCTTTTCTGATGAGTGTAAAATTGCGTTACATGGCAATGATGGAAGGAAGAAGGTCTACCGACGTAAGGGAGAGCGTTTTGTACAATGCTGCTTTGAAGAGAGGGTTGCTTATGGCGGTGGCTCATGGAGTGTCTGGGGCGGTATATCCGCGAGCGGCAAAACTCAACTTGAGGTTGTTACGGGACCACGGCTGCCAACATTAAATGCTGAAAGGTACATTCGTGAGTGCTTAGAACCTCACGTGATGCCATACGTGGACCATGTGGGCCCAAATTTCCTTTTAATGCATGATATTGCAAGAGCCCATACGGCCGGCATCGTCAGGGAATATCTTCGGGATGTGAACATCACAGTTATGGACTGGCCAGCCAGAAGCCCAGACATGAACCCGATTGAGCACAATGTGGGACGAGCTAAAAAGACGTGTTAGGGCTCGTCAGCCAGTTGCCCTGACGATGCAGGAGTTGAAAACTGCCATAGAAGAGGAATGGGAGATGATCCCTCAAAATTACATAGAGCGGTTGATAAACTCTATGCCTAATCGTATAAGAGCTGTCGTAGATGCCAATGGAGGCAACACGCATTATTTAATTAAACCTTTATTTGATAAAACATGTTTTTTATTCAAAAATCAACCGCCTTCATCAAGGCGCATACCCGACTTGTTAGGCGTAGCTCCATGTCGTGTGGTATTCTGAATTCAAATTTAAAACAATACGATCGAAAAAGATGGTAAAATGTATCAGGTTTAAAACTGCATCAATAGTTTTTGTTCAATCTAGCAATCATATTTAGGTAGGGGCCATCGAAACCTAAACTCTAAGGTGGGCCAATAGATGTGTCCAGAAGTGTATAAATAAACCTAAATACAACAATATCACTCCGATAACATTTTGTAAACGTTCGTACTTCAATAGAACAGTGCCAGTTATACAGATAGTAGCTTTTACTACCTCTGGTGTCTAGTGGTTGCGACCACCTGCTTTTGAGGGCAGTAGTTGTTTCAGCCTGGTTTGATTGCTGGAAGGGTTTTTGATTTCACCTGGCTTGCCACCACCGTCTTATCTAAGTTTGTCGCAATACTAACATTGTTAATAATATTGTGTTTCAATAATCCCCTTTTTTACAAGCTTTTATTTTATGTAAGTATGTAAGTATGTATGTTCGGGTGGAATCTTGCAACTCAATTTTGAAGCAGATATCTTTAACCGATTGAGCTGAAATTTTGTATACACGTTCAGTTTGGATGACAATGCATGGTTGACTGTGTGACGTCATTTTAAATCCAAGATGGCGGCATACCCAAGATGGCGGATCAATTATTTTTAATGCACCCCTACAATATGGGTATCAAATAAAAGGTCTTGCTAAGAGAAACTCGAAAAATAATGTGACATCACTATTTATCTAATATGGCGGACTTCTAAAGCTTGAAAATCAATTTTGAAGTAGATATATTTAATATTAAGCTGAAATTTTGTATACACACGGTTTGGATGAAAATGCACGGTTAACTGTCTGACGTCATTCTAAATCCAAGATGGCGGACCAATTATTTTTAATGCACTCCTACAATATGGGTATCAAATAAAAGGTCTTGCTAAGAAAAACTTGACAAATTAAGTGATGTCACTATTAATCCAATATGTCGTACTTCTAAAGCTAAAAATCAATTTTGAAGTAGATACCTATCTTAAAGCGATTGAGCTGAAATTCTGTATAGACGTTCCGGCAAACGACCTTGCAACAATGATGCGTTGAATGAGATGAACAGACTGAGAAACGTGTCCAGTGATAACTAAAAAGTAAAAAATAAATTAAATGTAAAAAAACCTTTTTAAAAACAAGCTTTTATTTAAATGCATTAAAAAGAATTAATAAACTTTTACACTAAAACTTTTACTTATAACGTCATTTCACATTTGACACAATTTATATGACATAAAAGCTTGTCGCGAGATTTACTTTTGTAGATAAACAAGTAAATTAAATAATTTGATGTGAATTTTATACATTACAATTTTCAAAGTAAATACGAGTACTAAAAGTACCTAAAAGTAGTTATTATCTGTGGCAGTAACAGGTGTGATCTGGTGCATTAATATTTCTTTTTACCTTTTCTGTTGTGTTTGAGTGAGTGTGCGAATTCCATCGCGCCACATATAAACCCATACGGGGTTTTCGCTGGGGCGATGTTTTTTATGTTCATTATTGTTACCATTTATTATGAATAAAGAGAAGAAAAAAAAAAGTACTTTTAAGTTACTACACACAAGTAAATCTCGCGACAAGCTTTTATGTCATATAAATTGTGTCAAATGTGAAATGACGTTATAAGTAAAAGTTTTAGTGTAAAAGTTTATTAATTCTTTTTAGTGCATTTAAATAAAAGCTTGTTTTTAAAAAGGTTTTTTACATCTAATTTATTGTATAAAACTTGTGATCGTTTGCTTAATCCACTCTATTAGAAATTTGGGAGTTTCTCAGATCTTAAAGTCTTGAAAGGAATTTTCGGAATATCTTACATTCCCGACGTGAACAGGGTCAGATGAATAACACTGAATCCGTTTACCTACGACACTAAATCGGATTATTCTCACAGTATGGGACTCAATTCCGTTTGGTCTCCTCGCGTGACTTCCGACTAATTTTAATACAAACCCCAGAGCCTCAGTTCAAATGTCAAATTTATGAAGGTACCTTTTAAACGCTGAGTCCTTATTGATACCGACGCAGAGGTGACATTTCAACGCTCTAAATATGTCGCCGAAAGGTATGAATTGCGCAGGTGTTGTGGTTGGAAGCGATTTAAAGTTATGACCGGTGTTTGACGGGATATATGTGTGGCGTTTCGGCTCATAAAAAAACCAGTTTGTTTTCGCATTTGATGTTCGTTTTATTAACAAATAAACTAAAACATTAATATTTATTTAAATCAGGTATGAACATTGCACTGCGTCTATAGGTACATCGTTCGCCCTAATACCAACAGCAGTGAAAGATTACTTTTCTTTCTGTAAACATTTATTTGAAAAATACAGATATTTATCAGATCCTAATACAATTATTAAAAATAATCATTACGATCACAGTATATTAAGATTGCTTAGAAGTAAAGAACAAGAAATTTCAAAATCATAAATCGAGTCAAAAACACAATAAACTAACAATCGGAAGAGCGTGACTAGTTAATAATGGGCGTGTGAAATAACACAACTAAGGCTCAATACGCGTCTATTAAATAAAAAAATATAACCCCTTACTCCTAAAACTCAAATATCGTTCCGTCATCAGCTCTGTTGATGACTACCAGACGCAAATACCTGAATAGTTAAAAAAATGGAACACTTTGGACGTGCCTATAAAAATTAAGGGTTTCTCTCGATTTTCTTGCGATCCCATCGCCAGATCCTAACTTGATGACAACGAGACCAATTGAAGTACACCATCTGAAAAAACAGAATTTTCCAAGTCGGCGATTAAATGACGGAGTTTTGAGGTAACAAACATAAGACAAGAAAACATACAGTCGAATGAGAAGCTCCTTTTTTGTGAAGTCGGTTAAAAGTTTTAAGTCAGTTTTATATATTGTATAACAGATGGACAGCTTTTATATACATTAATGACAATATTATAAAGATATTGCTGCGTTTACTGTTTTGATTGTTCGAAATTCGAAGATTTTGGTAGGTTTTGGTGGAATATAAGAACTTCAATACGGCGTGTTAAAGACGCAGATCCGTATTCCTCTCGAGAAAATATTTATCTTGTATTTATTTTAATATCGTTTTAGCATTTTTAAAGAAAGTAATGATTAAAAATGTTAAATAAAAATCTCAAATTAAAGACACAAAAAATCTATTTATTTTTGTACATCTTATAGAATCAATATAAAATTAACGTTTTCCATTATAAAGTCCTTAAATTCGCACTGCTTAATAGAAATGTTTAATAGATAAAAGAATACAATTTCACGATAAGAGGATTTTAAACGTTTTAAAAGATCGGGGATGCACGCGGCATCAACATTTTCCTGAAGCGAATTTTAAAATGCAATACGAAGCAATATTTACTTAAGAGGTTGCAGTAAGCTTAGGCGCCTCGAGAAATCTTATCCATACTTATTTATCGTTTTCAATAGTAAGGGGATGGGGACAATTACCTAGACCCCACGCCAGTGCAATTTCGCAAATTGCTGATTTTACTTCAGCCGATGGCAAGACGACTTAAATTGCATGTCGTTAAGTGTTCGGAATCCGTCTTCACCTCGGTGGCGTGACCTGACGAGTTCTCTTATTGAGATTCTTTCGTCGGCAAAGTTACTACTTATATATATTTATAATAATTATACTAATAATAATTATAAATATTGATTGTATGTTAGGAAAGTAGGAAAATATGCAGATAACATGAATGTATTTGTATCAAAACTTTTGAATTTATTGACAATCGAACATTTCTTAAAATCAGTTTCAAACAGTACCATAATCGCACTTTATCGAAAATTTAATTATTTTTACTAGAAAAAAGAAAATAAACGTGGATGAAGCTACGGGCGGAAAGTTAGTTTGAGATATATGGATTTTATGTTCCAACTAATTGATTCATCATCGCCAAGCCTAAGCTAGTACAGCTTAAACTACATATTATGAAATTAAGCCGGCAGGTTCCGTTTACAATGCTAACATCCACTATAAAAGGGTTTTTTAATCCAACACCTAAAGCATAGACTTAAAAGTCTGTGACCAAAAGGCTATAATAGAAGTTTGTTATAATAGAACTTGATTTGTTTTTAAGTTAGAAACTCTGTATTTAGAATAAAAATTAAAAATAAATAACGTGTATCACCGTTTTTGAATATTGTACCCCGCATGGAAGTGGCGAGAAATAGGGGATGAAAGTTTGTTTTTGTCTGAACACCACAGTGAATTATTTAAAGTATTTTAACGGGACTTTCTTTTATCACTTCTGATTTTTATTCCAGATTGGTCCAGGAAAATATAGAAATTCTATGGGTTGGGTCTGTGAAAAAAAAATGTATGGGGAATTACAAAAGTAATTTTACAATTTTGAATTTTCAATGAGGCCATATCTTTTATAGGACTATGCTAAAATGGGAAGGTTTCGGCTTGATTGTGTATTGACCAAACATCTATAGGTACTTAATATTATAAAGCTGAAGAGTTTGTTTGATTGCTTGTTTGTTCGTTTGTTTGGTTGAACGCGCTAATCTTTGGAACTACTGGTCCGAATTGAAAAAATGTTTTTGTCTTGGATAGTCCATTTATCGAGGAAGGCTTTATAATATTAGTATAGATATAACTAAGAACGCGTTGAAGTTTTTTATAAGGCGAAACGTAGTTCGCAGGCACAGCTAGTCTTGTTTAAAGGAAATAATGAATGACTGACTGATCTGATTAATACAGAGCGAGCTTAAATCTCTGGAAGGCTTGGATTGAAATTTAGTACCTACACATATAGTAATTAGGAAGTATGAACGGACTTAACGTTTGATTATGATCTATGAAGGGATTTTTGGAAATATAATACCTAGGGGGTAAAAAAGAAGTTCGAAGTTTGTATGGAACGTTGTATGCGTGTGCGCATTAGCGTGGTGGAGATGTAGTGATGTCGACAGCGGGCCCTAGGAGAGCTCGTAGAGCGTCGCCTATGCTCAATTACTTTTATTATTTTTTCGTTTTTTTTTAATAATAATAATTGGTTTATTTCGTTTCTTTTGTAATGAAAATCAATAGAACATTATGACGAAAATTAATATAATTTTGATTTTTGTCGAAACAAGATGAAAATAGAGCACTCGACGCCTGATGACGGTTAAAAAATAGAGCCCCAGAATTCTCGTACAAATCGCGTCGTTTCACCATTCTTACCTCTTTCATTGTGTTCTGTGGTAATCATTGTATTTCATAGCAATTTTTTACGAAACTTTGCGTTATTCTAGCGAGAACGGGGAAAACATCCCAAATAGAGTATCCATGGGAAAAGCCGCTGGCAGAAAGTAGTCCTAATATATGCGACCTTTTTGCTGACTGGTTTTAATATTTGTCATAAAAAAAGAATATGATTGCTAAAAAACGAAGTGACCTATGACCTTGATATCTTGTGATGCAGACACGTGCTCATGTATGACTTTCTTCCAGTCTTTAGAATGTATAATTGTTACGTATATGCAACACGCCAATGGTTATTATATATTTTCCTGCTTATACGACTCCTTGAGGCTTGCAACTTTTTTGGTTATTATTTGACAGGCATATCATAGTTGAATGCATTGCAAATTGCCTTCTTTGTATTTTATCAGACAAAATCTAATTTATGCGACCTTCTTGCAAACCGGTATTAATTTAATAAACTGCGTGTCCAATTTGTGTTCAATAATATAATTACTCGGGCAAGTGTGAGGTGCATTTTCTAGTCGTAGATATAGCTTATACGTCTAGTACGTATAAGCTATATCTACGCTATATTTGACGAAGCGGCATTGCTCTAAGCACCAGTCAACATTTGCTGAGCAAGCATCAAGGCTGGAAACAACAATCGTATATCAATCCTTATCTAGAATGGAATACGGTATAAATCAGAGAAACATTAGGTGGATGTCGAGCCAGTTGAACGATCAGAGTATTATGTCAAGGGCGACCGGAGTGAGTGCAACCACACAGGTTTTATTACATCCAAAACGCTTAAGTCGAATTCAAACTAATAGTTTTGTTGTGCATTGGCCGTCTTAGTCTTGGACGGAGTAGATATATTTTGTCGGATGTTTTGTAAGCTAATCCAATTGGGGAATAAATCTTTTATCGAATATATAAATTTCTCGTGGCACAGTGTTTGTTACTGACCTCCTCCGAAACTGGTTGACCGATGTTTATGAATTTTTTTGTATATATTCGGTAGGTCTGAGAATAGGTCGTAAACTTTATTATTATGGTAAAACGTAGTTCGCCGGCACAGCTAGTTGACTTATAATAACTCTTGTGGTATTCTATCGAATCTTTATATAACAATGAGAATATTTTAAGTTACAATTTAAGTAGTTTTTTTTATTGAATTAATTTTTCAATGGCAATAACTCAAATATTTTAATGATTTTTTACTTCTAAATTATATTAATTATTGTTTACTGATGAAAAATTCTTTTTGTGTTGGATAGTCTATTTATCGAGGAGGCTTACATCACGCTACGTCTAATAGGAGCTGGGCATCAATGCAAAATGTTGCAAAAACGGAAAAAAAAATATATGGCGAAACGTAGTTCGCGGACAGAGTTGTATTATAAAATTAGTAATTAGTGACCTGTAACTGAGTAACCAATAAATAACTTTATTGAACATATTATATTCGAGAAGTGGGCTATAAATCAAAATTCAACATTTGCAATATAACATAAGATTATAGGATAAGGTATACCAAATGAGTAAAATTTTGCATATTCTGATACCAAATTGTACTCAAAAGTAACATTCCATTACTTTTAAAAAGAAGCAAAATTGCATCGTCTGTTTTTTGAAAATACACTTGCTATATCCGGGAATCGAACCGGCTAAAATTCGATAGGGTCGGTAAGGATCAAATCTCTCTAACAGACATGCTAATGTAGGAAAATTACTATTAGTATTAAAGGAAAGTGCACCATGACTGGTAAAGCAAGTACATACTTACGAGTATAATTAAAAAATCTAATGGGATAAACGCTATATAAAAATAATAAAGTCAATATTTTAGTCAAACACACTCAAATGATTTTGTGTGATTGTTTACTAACTTACAAAATAGATATTAAAACATCTAAACAAAATAATATTTGTATGGATGATTTTTCTGATAACATGAACACGGAATCGATCATTTCCTTATTCTGATTCATTCATCATAATAGTCATAAATATTAAAATCACGTTTGATACTTCCCTTATTGGAAAGGAAACCATCTTACGCAAAATTCCCATAAGACGTTTACTGCGGCATCACTATATTTTATTTTTTTATATATCTCTAATCTAATATATAAAATTCTCGTGTCACAGTGTTTGTTATCAAACTCCTCCGAAACGGCTTGACCGACTTTTATGATTTTTTTTTGTGTATATTTGCTAGGTCTCAGAATATGTCGTAGGCTATTTTATATAGACCTATAGGTATTAAGGATGATCTCCAGATATTCTTTTTTAAATTTTTTGTTTATGATTTCATATCAAAAAAGTCTTGTAACCCGAAATTTCCACCCTTCTATCACCAACCCCCATTTCTAATAGCGATACTAGTATTTTTACTGGCGAAACGTAGTTCGCAGGTACAGTATAGTTATGTTTCCCTTCTATACGGGTATTTCGTATAGAAGGGAAAAGCTTTCAGTAGGCAACGATAAAACTCAGATACGTAAAAAATGTAAAGCTACAAACTCTTGCTGCCGACTTCGCAATCCCACTTGAAATACTGCCACAAATACGCATAGCAAATTGCTTCGTGTACGCGTGGGGTACATTATGTGGGCCTTAGTTCCCATCCCGCGCTGTCGAGGTAAGTCCCCAATCCGACTCTGTAAGTCCGTGCCCCATTATACGCAAGCGTTTGCAGTTTATAAAAATGCTCGGAGGTCGCGCCGCGAACCACCAGAAAAGTTCCTAGTAAGCCTGGAGAGTTTCGAAAAGATTGAAGTGCCATTTTGTCGATATCGAAGTTTGAAGTTATTCACCTGTGTTCGGACTAGTAGCTTTAAAGGCTCGGAGAGTTATTGATAGAAATCTAAATAAAGGGCTTAAAAATAATAAAATATAGCGTAATTGGGCCTTTTAATAATGTCGTAATAGCTTTAATTAAAAAATATTTCAACAATTATTTTTTATTTAGGTATTACTAACCAATCAATTTTCTACCTATTAATATACCGTAAACAAAATGAAACTTGCTCATTTGTCTAAATCATTTAAATATTTATAAAAGTTCGGGCGTGTGCTTTTCAGAACTGTGTCACATATGAAATAGTAATAGAGTCGAAATAGTCAAGGGTCATAATGTAGGTAAATCGCAAATGAGTAAAAGGGTATGCTTTGCCACACAGATTGTATAAAACCATTTGAAACAAACAGTTTATTCACTAACTAGCTTTCCGCTCGCGACTTCGCCCGCGTTGTTATTGTTTTCCCGTGGGAATTTATATTTTCCTTAAATTAAGGAAAAATTATTTTGTAGCCTATTTAAGCCCGGATAATAAATTTCATAGAAATTGGAGCAGATCTTAAATATTTTCCATAGAAACTTTCAACCCCTATTTTGTACCCTAAGGGGGTGAATTCCAATAAACCATAAAACAAGTGTTCAATAAAATATTTTAAAGAGCATGAATCTCAAGTTTTATCGAAATCGTTGCTAATTTAAAGATTTTTCCATACAAAGTTCATCCCTTTAGGGTTAAAACTTTTTTAAATCCCTTCATAGTGTGCGTCCGCATTTTGAATCTGTCCAAATTTCACGTTTCTACCATTAGCGGTTACGGCTGTGCGTGCGTCTATAGATGGGAACATCTCCTTTTATATACTATATAGACTAGCTTTCAGCTCGCGACTTTTCCCCCGTTTTTTTGTTTTCCCGTGGGAATTTTTTTTCCCATAGGAAAATTACCCTATGGCCTTCCTCTGGTCTCGAACTATCCCTATACCAACTTTTATCAGAATCGGTTCAGTAGTTTCGAAGCCTATTCAATACAAACAAACAATCAAATGTTTCCTTTTTATAATATCACCTTATTATGAAGTCCATACATGAAATCGCTGGTAGAAGCTATTAAGAAAACTTCAACATATGTAGGTACTTGTCCTTTCAACGTGAACTTTATGAAGGATTAATAAAAGAACGCTTTATTAAATGCGAACGCAATTCATTACTCGAGCGATTGCCTTTCCGCGCCAAGTGCGTGATTCACTTTCTTCCGCGTTTTTCCGTGGTGTTCCATCTGGATTATGTGTATAAAGATTTATTGCCCGATGCCGGAGACTTAACGTCAGGTGCGTGAGTGTCACTGCATGTCTGGGATGGCTTTCTGGATGATAAAAGACGTGTGCTGATGTGCTCAGTGAACGATCGCCTTATTACCGCAATGGTCGAAAACAATGGCGTCCAAATCTGAATGAAAACTTCATCTAAAGTTAAAGTGCGGCGGAACGCTAAATGCAAAAAAAAAATAAAGCTTGTATCAAAACTAATCAGCTTTTATTAAAGCCTAATTAGATTTAATTAGTCAACATTTGATATGTCTTTATGTTAAAATTAAATAAATGGACAAAAGAGAGAAATATTAAATGAATATTTTACAGGAAACAACCTTATCACAAC
This sequence comes from Schoenobius gigantellus, assembly GCA_963935595.1. Taxonomy (NCBI): domain Eukaryota; kingdom Metazoa; phylum Arthropoda; class Insecta; order Lepidoptera; family Crambidae; genus Schoenobius; species Schoenobius gigantellus. The sequence continues at coordinate 36,412,911 of OZ012543.1, forward strand.
CAAATAACTTGTAGCTATCATTAGACGAACTTTCCGAAAAACTAGATACTACAACGTTTAATTATGGAATCTGCTCTGTTATGCTGGAGTATAGTAATGAGAGACAGAAAACGCTGGAATACATAGTTGGTCTGTGACTCAATGGCGGGAGCCGAATTAATAGTTTAGTCGACTGGTTACAAGCATCTTCAGAAGGCAAACTCAGCCGGATACTAAGGCGTAACTACCTCGCAACAATCCTTTAATAACTTATTCGAAACTTGGGCGACGACGCTTGTTTGCTAACTTGCACTTATCGTACAACTTAATTGAATTGTTCAGTTTCTAGCTATCCTGATGACATTCAGCAAATTTTGTTTAGTTTTTTGAGTACTATTACACTAAATTGCCTATGTGTAATAATCATAATTGGTTGATGTTTTTGAAGCTGTAAATTTTCATGTTGTTTTAGGATAAAATTAATGATTAAACGAACTTACCAAGTGAAGTTCTATCGTAATTATACGAAGCGTTTCGTCCGAAGAGATTAAAGTGGTGTCACTTATGCGCAACTACATTTTGTTAATCATTATTTAAAGAGCGAAGCGCGAAGTATAATTTGGTTAAAAATTGGTACATTAATACACGAACCATTTTCTTCAACCCGTAGCAATATTGCAAATTAGTCAGTTTTCTGTCGTCTAAACAGTATACCGGATATTATATGAACTTCCATACCTCTAGCTAGATCTAAGTTTACTGACCTACTTCAGATTATCAGCTAGATATAATAAAAACATGACTATAGTACAACCGAACTTCTTAGTGCAGTGGCGTGTTCCTAATCATCGTAACGATTAATAACACGAAGCGACCTCCACAAAGGTGCCGGTTGATCTCATCTGATGGTAAATGACGATAACGCCTTAGATACTCGTACATCCGAGTTTGGTCTGAAGTGGGAACGCAAATAGTTATATTTAAAAATGTAGTAGTTTAAAAAAAAAATTAACTCAAAAAAATTGTTTCAATAAAGAAAAATATTCGTCTCGAGCGGTATTTAAATCCGCGTCTCGAACATACCGTGTTGACGCCTTGACCAACTAGGCCACCGATAATTTAATTTATAACTTTGTTTTATTCTTCAAGAAATCTGTATAGATTTCTAAATTGGATATTGATACGATGTTATTAATAGTGAATAAAGACTACTTTGGCTTAACAAATAATAAAGGAGATCAATAAGGCTAAGAATTTCGTCTGGGCTCAATTATCCTATTCATTATATGGTTTATCTTGCGTCCCATAAAATAAGGATTAAGCAGCATTTACAACCACTTCCATATTATACAAGTAAATTTTTTAGTTACTTAAAAAATTTTGTGTACTTGTTCAGACAAGCAAACTGACCAACTTTTACTATGGGACCAACTTTGAAATCGCAAGAAAAAACAGCTGTTCCATACATCTAGGTTCAGTGAATTTTGAACATTTGTATGGAACAGCTGATTTTTTTTTGCGATTTCAAAATTGGTCCCGTAGTGAAAGTTGTTCAGTTTGCTTGTCTGAACAAGCACACAAAATTTTTTTAGTAACTAATAAATAAGCTTTATTCAGTGCCATATTCTTAACCAGTCCACGGAATCCCATCATGAGGTCGAAAACGCTGATTCTAAAGCGATATTACAATTGAGGTAGTTCGATACCAATTGGGAATCAGAGTCTACTCGTAACGTAACCACACCAGCTTATGTAATTGCTGAGTGGAATAATTGCTATTGTCGCCGCAAACATATGGATGGCGATTAATTAAGGTCTTTCGAACAGCGGGCAATTTAAAACGCAAGTAGTAACGATCGCTATGTTACGTAATTACGCGTACAAGACATTAACGAATCGCATCGGAATCAATTAAGATGATAATTAAATTTTGTGTGTTCAGAGTTTAGAATATACAAGGGGGAACCATTGGTTGAATGTTACTGCTTTTGTATAAATATGTCGTACTAAACTTTTATACAGGGTGACTTTAAATAGGTGTAATTGTTTTAAGGGGGTAAGAGTACAGCCCATGGGATGTTCAAAAATGTGTGGAACACCTGGTCGAAATCGACTGGTTTCGGAAATACACGATACTTTAACTTTTTTAGGAAAATTACCAAAATTCAAGAGAAACCCTTAAAAATAAAAATAAATACTGGATGCATGGATTTTATTTTTATTTTATCTGATTGCTGGATAAATTATCCATAAAATAAAAACATCAAATGTTATGAATCAGTTAAAATTTTAGAGTTATGAGAGCTAAAACTTGTAACAATAAAAAAAAATTGCTTTATCGAAATTTCAATTGATTTTAGTGAAAAATATCCACTCCGAACTGGTCGTACAAACGATGTCATTAAATTTCTTGTTTCCTTAGCTTTCTAAAAAGGTATAATAAGTGTACAAAATTCTAAGATACCGCCCAACAAACTCAGTTATTGCCGAGTAGGTAATACGTAAACTGCACATTAATAACATTATTAGCACTTTACCATACTACCCTGCTAAGGTTTTTTCTTTAAGTGTCATTAATTTACCTCGTAAGACGTCTCATTGATTTGCTTTAGTGGACTTTATGAATGCATTGTGTATTGTTGCCCATTTGGTTCTCCAAGCAAGTAAGGATGACTATGGTTAATTTTACTAAGAGTAGTATGAAAAAAATATCTAATGTAGATGAAATAATACTCATACTGATACAAAATAATAAGATTTAATAAGAAAAAACGCAAGTTATCTTTACAATTAAAATACTCAAGTTATTTACATAAAGAAATAACAAAAACACAGTAGGAAAAACACGTTTTATAACACTTGATTTAATTAAAACACCTTATTATTTTAAATCTTGCTCAAATTGACCTCCTTGTTTCCTAATACACGCCCGTAGTCGTTTTCTAAAATTGGACCTAGTAACAACTCCCGTAAGATCTTGCTGTATTTGATTAGCAGCTGCTATGATTCTAGCTTTCAATTCTTCAACATTATTGACGGGAGTTGTATACACTAATGTCTTCATGTGACCCCATAGGTAATAATCACAGGGGGTCAAATCTGGACACCTCGCTGGCCTCGGCGTCGGGCCTCCTCTGCCAATCCAACGAAGTGGAAACGTTTCATCCAGCCATTGTCTAACACTAGCCCGGTAATGGGCTGGGCAGCCATCGTGCTGGAAGATCATTTCTTCCCGGTTAGTTAGTGGAAAATCTTCCCGAACAGGAACATCTTCGAGAAGGTTGAATAAATGGTTTCGAAGAAAATCCTCGTAAGCTTCGCCATTTAAGTTGTTTGGTAAGAAATATGGCCCCACCAAGTATCTGTCAATAACGCCCATCCATACGTTTACAGAGAATCTTCTTTGATGAGCTCCTTCCTTGGACTTTCTTGGATTTTCTCCCCGTGTAGTCCAGTAGTGGAGATTATGATAATTCGTTATGCCGTCTCGGTCAAACTTGGACTCATCCGTCCATAAGATTTTACTTAAAAACATTGCGTCTTCAGCGTCCATATGCTGCATGAAGCGACAGAAATCTACTCGTCTTGCAGGGTCTCCCTCCTCTAGCGCTTGAACAGGTGTGTAGTGGTATGGGTACTGTCGCGCTGCATGTAAAGTAAACCATACTTTGCATTGAGATAATCCCATTTGCCTGGCTACTATGCGTGTAGATGTAGTGGGATCTCTCGTAAAACGATCCAGTATTTCTTCTTCGTGCTCTGCATCCACTTAACGAGGTCTACCAGCATCGTGACGCCGCTCATGAACACTTCCACTTTCTCTAAGCCGTTGAAACGCCGCAGAAAAGACACGTACACTAGGTGCGCGACGATTTGGGAATCGGTGTATGTACTCCCTTCTGGCCGCTGCAGCATTACCGTCACAGAATCCGTACACAAACACAATGTCTGCGTACTCTTCGCTACTGTAGCTTGCCATTGAAATAAAGCAAAGAAACAGATGGATGAAATAACTAGTACGTATAATAGGTACGTCCGGCACGCGTAAGTATCTAAGTAGTACTAGACAGAGGTCGCGCTACTTGGGGCCCAAGCGCAAGGCAACGGCCAACCGTCAACAATTGCTATCTCACTCACACACGTTGTGCTATTTATCGATTCTCTCACTCTCGCATAGTGAAACCGTGAGAAAGGTTTTAAGAATTCCAGGTATCGGCTCGGCTTGCAATACATTAACAATAGGGATCATAACTACCTGCTCGGGACTAACTGAGTATGTTGGGCGCTATCTGAGAATTTTGTACACTTATTATACCTTTTTAGAAAGCTAAGGAAACAAGGAATTTAATGACATCGTTTGTACGACCAGTTCGGAGTGGATATTTTTCACTAAAATCAATTGAAATTTCGATAAAGCAAATTTTTTTTTATTGTTACAAGTTTTAGCTCTCATAACTCTAAAATTTTAACTGATTCATAACATTTGATGTTTTTATTTTATGGATAATTTATCCAGCAATCAGATAAAATAAAAATAAAATCCATGCACCCAGTATTTATTTTTATTTTTAAGGGTTTCTCTTGAATTTTGGTAATTTTCCTAAAAAAGTTAAAGTATCGTGTATTTCCGAAACCAGTCGATTTCGACCAGGTGTTCCACACATTTTTGAACATCCCATGGGCTGTACTCTTACCCCCTTAAAACAATTACACCTATTTAAAGTCACCCTGTATTATGGTTTTTGAAAGGAGAAAAAATATTATTCATACTAATCCCTGAATTGTGTAGTTTTTTTAGAAGTTTGTGTAATATATTCTTTATACATATTATTATTATATGAAAACCTTCAATGATGAAGGCAGGTTTAAAAAGACGAAATATTATAACAACTGTCAAACATTCAAAACTTTGTTACTCTTCAGAAGCAATTCTCATTTATCTACTACGTTATATTATTTATAATGTATCTACTGTCCAAATTTAAAATCTTAACTGACCTTCTTTGCTTGGAGAATCTTCTACCATTCAAGAAATATTTTAATTCATCGGTTTATTTAAGAAATGATGATTTACTTACCGACCTCCGGTCCCCATTTTCTTCGGCCCAGAAAGATTTTTATTCTTCCTGTTCTACCATTCGTCTTGGGAGCATTTATCCGCTGTCGTATTCATTCATTCATATAGTTTGAGAAAAGCAGACCGCATTCGTGAATATAAATTACATGGAAGGTATAGTTTCATTTTTTATCTTTAACCAGCTGATTTTTTTTAAGGAGCTGGTTTCATATGATGACTTTTGCTGGATGTTTTCATGTATCGGTGATATAGGTTTTAATACGGTTATCGTTGTCAGTCTAGAAGTAATAGCTTGATATGAGTATAATTAACTCTTTTATTGAAATTTCGTGTTTATAGTTGATGTACCTATCTCAAAAACAATTAATTTTGGAATAAACCGCCAAATATTTCAAGTTTTGCATTGATATTGATATAAGGTATTAATGTTAATTAATATTTAAATTATGTGCTCACTCAACTCTGGATTAAGCTTAAGATATGTTTTAACTTTAACCTTTACAGGTTAAAGTTAAAACATATGAATTTCTTTATTATTCTCCGCCGAAGGATACCTAATTTAGCGCAAGGTCATGTATGACTTGCATGACCTAAGCCATAGTATACCAAATGACTATCTTACTTATTTCGACAGCCGACCAAGTACTTGCATCGCTATGTTCCCGTTTGAAGGGTATGTCCAGTAAAATTACTGGATACTGTGACTTGACATCTTATGTCACAAGTTGGCACCTACTTCGAGGTTCTTGTAGGGGATTATAGATTTAAAAAACTTACCATATGACCTATATATAGGCGACTTTAACCGCTTACCAAATACTCATAAAAATATAATATATTCCATTTAGATAATAGGCATCCATGAACCGCCTTATTCCTTCCTTATTCTCGCCTTGGTGAAATAAGGTAGTTTAAAGAACGCCCGACAGATTGTAAGCTATTCAGTGTATTAACTTTGAGACAAAAATAGATAAACGAGGGTAGCCAAGTGTAATGAAATCAATTTATCACAATGAGTGCTATTGTGAATACTCCAGCCTCCCAGTCGAACAACCAAATGAGAATGTGCTCGTACTGCCGCTGCTTTTGCGTAATTTATACGGCGCGTTTTAAATCAAACATCGCATGTTTTGTCATCAAACAACCGTTTCTTGTTTGAAGGCTTGGCTTTTACCAAGGTTTTGAAAGATGACATCCAGAATTTTGTTTAGAAATGATTCACGTATTCATGATATTTCAAATTAAATCGTAAACTAATTACCTATAATCCTCTACAGATAACATCTGTTCACTTTCAAGATGCTTGAATGAAGTTATGTCCTGCATTAACATTAACATTTACTAAACTACATTTTTCACTGATTTTATTTTAATAAATTGATAAGATAAATCGTACTACATTAAGGGAAATTTGATCTTCCTCATGCACTGTAATGTCAATATTAATATATGAGCTGTGTCTACCTTACTGAGATATCGATCAAGGTATCTATTAGAAAGCAAAATTGTAAGTAGAGAAATTCAAGATAGTAACAAAGTTTCAACTATTATCGGAGCCAATAGACGTTGTCAAATAATAAACTGTCCAAGCAAGTCGGTACTGGTGGCGTCTCTTGTTAGTGATTTCATTGGAGTGTCGGAAAAGAAAATTATAGAAACTGCTAATGCAATGCCTTTTTATATAGAGTTATATAAACAAACACGTATAAGTATTTATTTCATTTATGACGTAATCATCAATTTACTATCGTGCGAATCTTGTTTCAGTATTTAGTCAGCACTCGTCATTCTTTCTTAACTAGTGAACGATACAAGATACCTACACTCTTAAAATAAAACATTGAAAATATTTTTTTCTCTAAAATATTTAAGTTTGAATAGTACTGCTTTGAATGATATTACAATGCACTGTGTCATTCATTACATCTTATGTTACAAGTTGATAAGGTGCATTGTGGTCCCTACAGGGTTTTAGAATTTCCTTACGTATTTTTCTATCACAAGATTTTTCTATCATTATCTAAAGATTCTTCTACCGCCCTGAGATGATGATGGGTTTAGGAGTTAGAGTTTTTAAATATAGTAAGTACGTATTGCCCTTAATTGTATCCTTTTAAGTTGCTTCTCTGAGCAGCAGCTCACTAAAAAGATTTTTACGAACAATAAAAACCGACTTCAAAAATACAAAAGTTAAAGATTTATATTGTTGTGTATACATCACATTTTAATATTCAAGTCAGTGCCAGGCGATGACCTCATGGAAAGTCTTTAAAAACGTATAAGAACTAACACTAATGTAGCGAGTCAAAACTTTGGCACTGATCAGTAGATCTAGTCTGTTAATCATTTTAAAAGCTCTCTTTTTTGATTTGTTTTACATGTTTTAGGTTTTGAGTTTTCTTCTTCGTTTAAGTGTTTCTGTTGATTCTATTTTCAGACGTTTCTATCCTTCTTTAAGAATAACATATTTTTGCTCGTCAGTGTAATTTCAAACACGTCGATCAACACGCCATTTTGCTCAGTACAAATTTCGAAGACTGAATATCGGTTTTCTTCCGTGAAGTGGTATTTATCCGGGGAGGATTTAGTTTGAGTTTGATCAAAATCGTTTTAAGAGCTTCCAAGTTATTGTACGTACTTTCGAGAGCTGTTTATTTAGCTTTTATCATCATCAATCAGTCCATTATCCATCTTTGCTTTTTTTTGCTGTGGGTGGTCACGAAAAAGGGATGTTAGGCCATATGAATACTACAATACCGTACAGTGGCAGTGTTGTAAACAATAAATAGCTTGAAATAAAGAAAAACTCATTTTGATTAAATGTTTGTTTTTCGACATCAGTATGTTCATCTTAGTCGTATCTGCTGGTAAGTAATGATTCTACTATTTGATGCTACGGCTCGTCATCTTGAGAAGTTACTTATTAAAGTGCTTCGAATTGACTTAGTTTAAAGATTACAACTTCAAACATTATGTGTTATCACATATACCGCTTAATTCATAATATTAAGCTATTATTTTGTTATATATTTAGAGAAACGTATAGTTTACAGACAAACATTATATATATCAAGATAAGTTTAAGCTTATTTATATACTTTTGTGATAAACTTTCGACTTTTAAATTTAATAGGTTTGTGTAAGAATCGGCTTAATCACTCTTGATGTATCAAAAACTTTAAAGCTTTAATAACAACTATGATGTGCTTAACTTCGCTTCAACTTGAAGTTTTCATTTTGTTCTATTTTAAATCACCTTATGGGAACCTATTACTTGTCCGATTGACATTTGACCGAAAACGTTTACCGACGTCTTTTTTACTACATGTATTGTTTGTCATATTTTTAGATCATCGAAATATCATTTGATATAAGTATCATTTTACCGAACTACGTGTCACTGATTTTAAAAATATTTACAATTGACCGAAGTCTCTTTTGAACTTTTTTCAGTTGCCGGATGATTTATTTCACATACTTTCACTTGACCAAAACAATATTTTACCGAAAATTATTAGGTTAATAGTTGGTTGGTAAGGTTACGGAATTTATAACTTAATTGTAATCACATTCTTGCTTGTATTTGCTTGTATGATTGCTTGCATATTGCACCCTGGTTGTCTGCACAAGCGGGGGTGCAGGGGGCGCAGCCCCTAGCTCGGGTTGGGGGCGGAAGCACCCCGCAAGGAAAAGAACTTATAGGATAACACTGTAGGTTAAGTTAGGTTAGGTTAGGTTAGACCACGCATCGGAGCGAGCGGAGCATATAACTGCATGCTGCCTGCTTGCTTGTATGCTGTAGGCATCCTTGCATGCTTACTTGTTTACTAGCATGCTAGCAATATTGCATGCTTGCTTGTTTTCTTGTATGCTAGCAATCTTGCATACTTGCTTGCTTGCGTGCTTGTATGCGTGAGCGGGGTTTCAGCGGGTGCAGCCGCTTTGCATGGGGGGGTCTGAGGTAATAACCTTCCACAAGAAAAAACTTATAGGGTTAACTGTTGGTTAGGTCAGACATTGTGACCGCACACAGCATGTTGCATTGCATGCTTGCTTTCATGCTGCGGTCTTGCTTGCATGCTTAAAATAACAGCATAGATTAGAGTCGGAAACAGTGTACACAAAGAAGAATGGCAAAGCCCCGTGTATTTTCAGTGTCGCACTTAGGAGCTATGTATCTTAATGAAAATACCCTTAAAAGATAGGTCTAAGTCCAATTAAAAAAAAGGTAATTGCAGCATATTTTTTTAAAATGGGGTTTTTATGTTATGCTGCAATATAACCTACAAATTAATGTCAGTGAACTTACATACAGATAATACATGATTTAATACTAGAATTGATTTTAAAAAAAGGTAATTATATTTAGTTACCTACATAGCCGAAATCATATAAAAAGGTATGTACAGATGACAATTGACAGCAAAACATAGGGTGGGTAGGTACGCTACCCACATGAAATGAAAAATCACAACCAAACTCGTACAACGCAAACCGAAAGAAAAGACGCAATGTCAATCTACACCATTGATAGATGGACAGCCACGCCATTGTTTAAAGTTGAAAAATGTTACCATTCCTAATAAACATAAAAGTAATTAAGACGTTTTTAAAATAAATCTTTGTTTTTAATACTTATTAATATCGAATTCCGTTTATTTATCACTTGTTATCACATAAAACTTAAAAAAACGTATTAAATAGTTAAATCTTATAAATCTTTTAAACATTATATTTATTTAATTATTTAAGGTGGCAACTTATTTGTTTATACTTTACCTATGCGTTTCGTTATTGCATGTGTGGTTGAGTTTTGATACAAGTTTTATTTTTTTCGATTTTCTCATTATTCCCGTTTTACAAAAGAACCATACTTATAGGAAATGAACAACTATAATTGACTAATATAATGCATAGAATTTCATCGACTTTCACTTGATATTTTATGCGACCCTGGGTGTGCCATTCTTCTTTTTCAAGACGTTTGGTGAAATGAACGTATAATGGCGAATAAAACAGTGGTGATGTAATATTTAGGTATGTAATGATCGGTAATATAATACTTAGAACAAATGTTATTTCGGCTGAGCATAACTTCGGTTAAAAGGTTTTTAACCATATGAAACGTCGTCTACAATTCGTCAAGGCGTCAACACTGGTTATGGGTTTAAATCCTGCCCGAGTTGAAGATTTTTCTTGTTTTGATTTGTTCATATTACAAATTATTTAGCATTTTTAAAGAAAATGAAGTCAAAAATATATAATATGAAGCTTAACGGGAGCGTAAAGTGAAAAGTTTGTCCCCCCAATCTCTTATCTGTTTGGCTGTTCATTTCTTTGACATAAGCCTAGTAAAAGCTCCATCAATGTTGTATTAATAATTTTGGAGAATGATAGGCTTTCAAAATAGACTTCATAATAGAAATGACATAATTAGGATCATACTAATACGTCTATTGTTACTGTGTCATTTTTTCTGAATCTGGGTTTTGGATTTTTCATTTCCAGCGAAGGGATATTACGCTATTCGGTTTTTGTATAAACGGTTCCATGGTAGTTGAGTTAATGAAGTATTCAATTTTCTTTTTTTTCTCTATGTAATAAACTCATTTGCAAAAAAAAAACGGGTACCTAAGCAATGAACCATTTCAAATGTTAATATTGCTTTGTTTGATAATTATAGGTAGTTTTATCCTCACAATTTGGTAAATTAATAAGAAAATAATCGTTTTCATCAGTATTTCATAAAATTTTGATACAATTTATGGGAAATAATGCTAAACCTCACTAGTAGTGTATGTTCGCTAGTAGTGCATATGCTCATGAAGTAAAAATAATTTGTTTAATTTTTTTTTGTTTGTTTTTCTTTAATAAAGTAAAAGCAGATAAATGTTTAGTATCGAGTGTGACCCCCTCTAGCTAAAATCACAGCTTGAATTCGTCTGGGCATGCTAGCGAGTATATCCCGGATACTTGCTTGCGGAATACGTTCCCACTCCGCAGTAATCACATTCTTCAGCTCTCTGATGGTCTGCGGAGCTGGTTGTACTGATCTCACACGCCTTTTCAGAACGTCCCAGACATGCTCTATGGGATTGAGGTCGACTTCGAGCTGGCCAATCCAAACGACGAATGCCGACCTCTTGCACATACGCTTTAACATCGCGAGATCGGTGGGCGCGAGCATTGTCGTCCATAAAAATCGAGTCTTCACCTAGAGCGGCCAATGCGGGTTGTGCATGAGGAATTAGAACTTCTGTTATGTATCGATGCCCAGTCAGTGAGCCGTTTTCAATGAAGACTAACTCTATACGATCCATTGAATTTATTCCTGCCCAAAACATAACAGAGCCCCCACCATAAGGTGTGATTTCTTCGAAACATGCCTCTGCAAAGCGTTCTCCTTGTCTTCTTAGCACTCGCCGACGTCGATCTTCACCGAACAGAGATATCCTGGCTTCATCAGAGAACAAAACCCTATTCCAATTTTCTTGAGTCCATGATTCACAATTTCTAGCGAACCTATGCCTGTGAACTCGGTGCTCACGGAGTAATTTGGGGCCGCGGGCCGGGCGGTGACTGCGTATATTGGCAGCGAGAAGCCTCCTCCTGACCGTCCATAGACTAATATGCACATTTCTTACTTCTTGGAGGTTGTTCTTAAGATCCACATACGAAGATTTGCGATTTCTCAATGTGCGACTCACAAGAAAACGATCATCCCGTGGTTGGGTACATGGTTTTCTTCCAGAACCAGGCCTTCTCTCGACGGAACGAGTCTCCTGATATCGCTGCCAGGTCCTTTGGACCGTCGAGCGACTAACATTTAGCCTCCTAGCCACGAAGCATTGGCTGCAACCCTCTTCAAGCAGCGTGATAATTTTGGTAGCTTTTACCACTTTATCTACCATTTTTGATACAGCCAAACAGCAATAAATAAAGCTTTGACATTAATCGGTGAAAATTGAATAAAAGTTATGAAAGTCGATGTTAACTTCTGGAACTTCGCGCCAAAAATGTAGGATAAAAAGAGGTTTTCTGTAAAAATGAGCATCAAATGAAAATTTGAATTTAGAACGTACTTTTTTAAATACCACGGCATTTTTAAAACCGGCCAGTAACGTGTACAAACGATTGAAACCTTTTTTGTATTGTATCTTTTTAAAGATGAATGAAAATGAAAACCGCCCGTTTTTTTTTGCAAATGAGTGTATTTTTAACACTTTTCTAATTTTGTGGATGCCTACATAATACTCCTAAAAGGAAAAAGATGAGAAAATTAAGCATCAAAGAATGTAATCAAACACGAAAACATCGTAACACCAAGTTTTATTGAGTTAGTGATAGTGTTCTGATTTGAAATGGTATGTTATGGTTTTCCGTCATTGAATATACATTATTAATCATCCTTTCCCCGATTTCACGAACGACCGGCTTAATACAGGTCTAATTCTCATTAAAACGGAACGCAGCTAAATTTCAGTTGGATTTCCGCACATACCAACTGGACAATTATCACGCACCATGATTAAATATTCCTCTAGTGATGGGTAACGAACAACTCCATAACAACTTTTCACTTCGCTCTAGATCGAGACCTATTTATTATTCTGCTCTATCTCTACAAACATTTAAACGTAAAATATACATGTTAACTAATAAATAAGATTATGCTTTAAAAAATATGTAACTGTCTACCACCATCATATAAATATAATTTGATTACGGTGTTCTATTTTCTGTGTTTATTATATTTTGCCTTGTTGTATGAATACTTCGCCTTTTCGGTGTATCGTATTACAAATGTTTGTTTTTTATTTTTATTTTAACAGGACGTTGGTATGCTGTTTATGATGTCTATGTTTATGTTAATAAATAAAATTTTAATTATTGTATACAAGTACAATAGAAAGTATTCTGAATGCAGACGGGATATTTTTAATCCTATTTAAGATTTGAACTCTATTTAAATGAAATTAAGGATAGAAGTAAGACGAAATTGCGGTAAAATACGCAAATTACTATTAGACATAAAACCTAGCAAAACGTTATCGCCATAATAAGAAAATTAACACGACCCAGAGGACACATTGTCCGCAAAAGTAATGGAACACCTAATTAAAGAATATAAAAATAACGTTTAAGAGAAAGCTAAATATAAATCGGAGTAAGGAGCTTTGTTATCACTCTCTATGAATTATTTTTAAAGAAAGCTTTAATTAAATTGCCATGAACAAATTGTACAATGCTAACATCCAACCCATAAACAACAAAAGACTAGCCTAGTATTATGATGACCACCCCATCATCCCGTGACCAAGAATGTTGTAAAGCGTTCGAAACGTCGGGTACAATAATTAAAATGTTTAAAACGAAATATACGCGAGTAAACCTGAAAAGTCTTGTTGTAGGTAAATAACCGGTAACAAAAACCATCCAAACCGGAATGGTTAGGAAGCAATGATCTAAATCGGTTTGAAAATTTAACCAGTTTCCGAGCCCTACTTCCTTACTTCCCCATGGCGCTTCTTATTTCCAAAATAAACTTTAAGGACTATGGCGCTTAACACATTGCCGCCGCATCCCGCTGCGGTGTACGGAGGGACGAAAACCGCATGCGGTTGCGGCGGCACGGAACCGTGCCACCGTACGGTTTGCTCCGTATCACCGGAGCTGCGGTGCACGACGCCCCGCATCACCGCATAATCTATGTCGAGATCTATTACGCGTATGCACGTCCTTTCTACGCAAAAATCCGTACGATACTGCGGCACAGTGTGGCGTGGCATACCCCGCAGACCGCACCGCATCACCGTCCGGGAGTGCGGTGCCGTCGCGCGCGCCGCACAACCGCACGGGCATGCGGTGTGAGTGTGTTATACCCTGCGGTTTTTGATTCTTCAGTCAAAATTAAAAACCGCAGCACCGCACACCGGAGCGGTGTCCGGTGCAATGTGTTGTGCGCCTATGGCGCTTAACACATTGCCGCCGTATCCCGCTGCGGTGTACGGAGGGACGAAAACCGCATGCGGTTGCGGCGCCACGGAACCGTGCCACCGTACGGTTTGCTCCGTATCACCGTCCGGAGCTGCGGTGCACGACGCCCTGCATCACCGCATTATCTATATCGAGATCTATTACGTGTATGCACGTCCTTTAAGCAAAAATCCGTACGATACTGCGGCACAGTGTGGCATACCTCGCGGACCGCACCGCATCACCGTCCGGGAGGTGCGGTGCCGTCGCACGTGCCGCACAACCGCACGGGCATGCGGTGTGAGTGTGTTATACCATGCGGTTTTTGTATACAAATTAAGATTCTTCAGTCAAAATTAAAAACCGCAGCACTGCACACCGGAGCGGTGTCCGGTGCAATGTGTTATGCGCCTATATCTGCTACTTTAGTCGTCATTAATGCAGAACATTTTTCAAGTTGGTGATATACTAAACTACATTATTGTGTGTAAAATTATGCTGTCAGACTTATTCATCTCTACTGCCTTACTCCATCACTATGGGGGTAAGTTCATGTAGAATGAAAACGTTTTACGGTCCGATGCACGAATCCGAACGCAAATTTGTAATCATTTGTAATCGAGAATGTTTATTTCGAATCGATTACCGTGTTTGAGTTCGAATGATAATAATGTTAAGCATGACCTATGATGGCCGGCCGAAATTCGTTCTGATAAATAAATAAACTATTTTACTCCTTTGTTTTGTATACCTTTAGCAATTTACATCAAACTAATATGACTTATGTACGTGTTGTTTTAAAGATAAGGTTAGCATAACATTAATAGACAGAAATATTAATGTTATGCTTATTTTTCCAAGTAAATTGCATAAAAAAACCACTCTAAATGAATATCAAAAATGTATCTACCTTATCTTTATGTTTCTCCTATTAGACAAGTACGACAACTATTTTAAGGGCAAAGCAAAGGTTGTTATAATAATCTACTATAACGACTAACGGAAATAATTGCACACCCTTAAAGTAGTTTGTTACAAATATCCAAATGAATTAATTTCAGTATTTTATTTAAATTAGTACAGAGATATTTTAAAAACTAACTTTCCTCGTTATAAACACATTGCATGGGCTATCTATCTACGCATCGCTCGGGGTGGCCAGGTAGAATGACTTGATTAAACGTACCCAAACAGATAATAGCGATAACGCACGCCGCGTAATTGCGCCTTTTAAAATAGTACATTATAATGCGAGCGGGCTATGTCGGTTATCGCGGACGAGGCGACAAGAAAGCAGAGTACGTAATAACCAATGCGCGCGTGTATCATACGACGTTTTTCAACACACTTGTGAGGAAAATAAAAGATCTTGTGGTATTAATATTTTTTTGAAAATGACTGCGCTTTTTTATCAATCTTCCACTGCATGAAAGTATCGTATGGTGCCAAGTATTTGACTTTGGCGGCAACAAACTATTACTCGCGCTTTGCGCCTTCATAATTATTTCCGGCGGAGTTAATTATATGGATTCTTCTTCACTTGGACTCGATATATTTGTAGATAATCAATTACAACAAAAAGGCAAAAAATTTCAATAGCGGGAAAATGCCGCGCGCCATTTTTTTTCGCGCGCTGCCCGGGCATGTCTAAACTCTTCATACAGCCAACAAAAAAGGGCCAAACAGCTAAACTAAATAAACCGAATATTATAGTTTTCAAAAAACAAGTTTGTGTGAATTTTTAATAATTTATTTTAGTTATAGTTATTAATTATTGTTTTTTTTAAATGTCGTTGATAATTTAATATTTATGTAACCAACCAGTAGTTGGCTGTTCATTTATTTCCAATTGGCAGTCGCATAAAGTCGTGTTAAAAAAAGTGTTTTAAGCGACAAATTTAAGAATGCGTACTGGATATACATTTACTTTGCAATCTTAAACAAATTAGAATTTGTCGTGTTAAGATTACCGCACTTGTGCGTTTATGTAAAGTGAAAAGCACTCGTGTTTAATGTACTGAATAACGGGTCTAAATGCAAGGTAATAAGACCCACTTTACGAGCAAGTGTGTTGAAAATAACTCTTACCCCTCGTTTACACCAAGGTATATTACATGTATTTAACAAGTTTTATGCAATGTTTTCGTTTATTGTTTACACTCGTATACATGTATAAAACTTGTTGAATACAAAACATGTATACAACTTGTTGTACGAAATTGTTTCTGAACTACTAGTTGTCTACATGTTTATGATGTCACGTTTTATACTTGTTGTAGGTAAACTTGTAGAAAATGACACCAGTCCGGTAGTTTCATTAATATTTTCTACTCAATTGACTATTTACAATGGAAAGTAAAGATGAGGAACTTTACTTCATGAGTGCAGTATACTTGTTTACACGGTTATTTTTTTATCACTGGAAAATTTTAGGGACGCTTCAGGACACATCAATTATTATAAATAAAAAAAAACAATGTATAAAAAAAAAATTTTTTTTAAATCTAAAAATGCTGCTCTCAACTATTGCAGCATTTTTTGTATTTTTTTTTATTTTTTTTTCTTCTCTTCCCCCGAAAAATAATACGGTCCGTCCGGTAAAAGTTTAAAACTTTATCCAACAAGCATGGATAGAGTTTAAAACATGTTTTAAATTAGTATGATACATAAATTTCAGTGAAATAAACAAAACTTATTAAAAACACGATTGCTTTTTGTAAGTGTAAACGCTGTCAATGTATCAGACTAGTTTGAATATGTCATAGATCTAAGTGTAAACGCAGATGTGGTTTATACTTGTTTAGAGACTTGTTGGCAACACAGTATGAACGAAAGAATGTTTGAGACAGTTGCAATACATGTATAAAAGAAATAATTATGTTTTGACAAGTATTCTACAAGTATTGTATGAAACTAGTATTTTACTTGTTTCTTGGTGTAAACGAGGGGTTATAGCCTTGTTTTATGTGTTATTCATTTGAAGGTTAACCAAACAGGTGACTATGATTAAATTAGTTTAAAGTATTTATTTGTCTTTTCTTTTAAAATATTTTTATACTAATATTAAATCTATTTCACTGAAATCGATTTAGAAGCCAATTCCGACCATACTACTTTCGGGGTGTGCGTTATTTCCGTTACACGTTGCATAGACCGTTTTTTTACGGTGGTAAATGCATTACGCATACCCCGCGCTTGGGAAGGCGCGGGGTTATGTCGGATTCTTCGCGGCCCCTTGGGGCAGAGTGCCAGCCAGGAACCGCGGCCTACCGACTAAAACCCACCGATGCCCCTCACATACGCCTTGGCGCGAGCACTTCCATCATCGTCGTGTCCTCCTCATCTGAAGAGGACACGCCGAGGAGGGACGCGTCGCTGCCGGACAAGGTCATGGGAACTCTCACGAACACTTCCACGACCTCGTCGGCACGTTGCTGAAAAAGGATATGTCTTCTATAATTATAAACTTAAATGTAACTTACAAAGCTTATACAAAATCCAAAGCTCAATGTTGCGTCAACGGCACCTTGAAACAAAAATTGCTAGATTAAATTTTATAGCGACTTACGTAGTAAATTTAAAGTGAAGCTCAAAATACCGGAGGCATTTGGCCTAATGATCAATTTATTTAGCTAAGAAGCGGCTCCCGCTTTTCGGCGCGATAACGACTCGAATGACAGTTAAAAACATATTTCTCAGACGAAAATGTGGAACAATTGTTTCGAAACGTTTGATTTAGATTTACCGGTTTAGTTTGTATATTTACTATTATTACGATTAAATTAAATTTGGTTAGTAAATGTCGAATTTGTAGTTGTTGCTTTCATAAGAACATGTTCTTGAGCTTTTTAATTACAGAGAGTTAATTCAGTTTTTTTTTGCTTAGAAGATGATGTCTTCAAATGATTTCATTATAAAATTCTTTCAAAAACATGAACGATAATAACTTTAAGGTTTTGTGGATAAGCTGCTTATTATCCGGTTAGAGTAAAAGGTTCCTCACGAATTCTACGAAGTCAAAGGCGCAATGCAAATCAATGTGCTATTGTTTTTACAGTAATATTGAATTACACTCTTTAATTTTTTAAACTTGTGGAATTAATAAAAACGAATGTAAAAGGTTATTCATAAGGTTTGATACATTTGACCTGAATCTATACCAAAGTAGTAAGTGGGTAAAGGGAAAGCTTTTAGTGTGCTGTTAGGATTCTCCCACCTAACACAATTTAATCCTCATCCGGGTATCTTGTGGAATCGAATAGAACCACGTAAAACACAACATCATGTTAAGTAACACAAGTCTTTTTGTGTTTACGTAAGGTCCATGAAATAGATGTAGTAAGATTAATATGGTATTGTACTTAGTTTTATATTTATATATACGTATAAAGATACACGTATGACATACTCGTATTTCATATATTTTTTGACAATTATCGCGTCTGTCAGAGATGGTGGAATAAGGGCTTGGCGGCCTCAATCACTATACTACGTGAACGAGCTCAAACACTTACAGAACAGTTGTTTCCTAGGCTTTAAAACAGCCACAAAAAGATTCTTAACTCGAAATATAACAGAACTAAAGCAGTTACTTTCCACTACGTGACTGCTAAAGAAAAAAACTATGATTCACTATTAAAAGCGCATAAATTTTGCTGTCACACAGAATGAGCTGGCGGGTTGACTTTTAATTAAAGGCCCTACACATTCTCCATTATACAACACATTTTTAACAACCCCGGCTTGGCTAAGTACGCTGACGTGTCGGAACGAGTATAGTGAACACCATGCTGGGGAAGAGTGTAAAACTGCACTTACCTGAGAGACCCTGTGGGAAGCGCAAAACGTCTTTTGCGTTTAACATAATGAACTTGCGAGGACACTTTTACTTTTATTGTAGCATAATGAAGTTAAACATTATTGTAATATTAAAATACGTGA
Source organism: Schoenobius gigantellus (assembly GCA_963935595.1). NCBI lineage: Eukaryota > Metazoa > Arthropoda > Insecta > Lepidoptera > Crambidae > Schoenobius > Schoenobius gigantellus. Next base: position 36,431,884 of record OZ012543.1, read on the forward strand.
GTGTCCAACAGCTAGCGTCTCTCGGCTGAAATTATGATATACCTATTAAAACATTTACATGTAACATCATGTTTTAAGGCGCTACTTCCCGTTTTCGAACAATTTCGATTGACTGTATCGGCACAAATATTAATCATATACCTAGTTCTAAAATTATATGTGACATTTATGATCGTTTCATCTAAACATTCTTAAAGACAGAAACATGATTGATAATATTTCACTCGATAGAAATAAAATCCAAAGATCACTCTGTTCAATATTTTAAAACTGCTGTGAATCAGAAAATACAATAATAAATGACATTAAAGTTTTACTAATATACGTGCATTTTTATTATCTAGAAAATTGCAAAAGTACAATTTTTATTTTGTACCCCACTTTTCCAAAAATCGGTTAAAACGTGTAAAAAGTAACGTTTTAGTTCGGTCACCGCGCGTAAGCGACATTAGAAGTTATGCAATTATCAACTTTATTACTTTGCAATAAAGCAGTCGCCGTGCACGAGTAGATTTTCTGGGAAACCTCGTCTTAAGGGGGCACCTGTACCCCAGAAGGAGTGGACACAGATATGAAGGATACAGACGCATGCATATTAATGTACTCTTCTACTCTCAACATGTGGATTCGGGAGAACGTTAGCCGAGAACCACGCGTAGTTACTTTACTACAATAAGTCGACGATACTGATAATAACACTGTTGGATAATAGGTACATAATAACAGCGTATACATTCCAAATAACCTTTTGTCGTAGTAGTTTAGTGTAGTCAGTTTAGAGATCTATATGTCATACTAAACTCCATAATTCCATTATGTTCATACCAAAAACACCAACTTGGGTGGAATGACGCTAAGATTTAGGGTTCGATGGGATTGACATGCTTTTTCAGACGACAACATCTAAATAAGATATCATTTAACTTTATTCAACAGCCATATTTAAACGAGTTCCTAAATAGTTACGAAGAAATAGAACTAAGATGTAAGAATTAAAGTGGTTAAGTAGTTTTCGGTGGTCACTTTGTGTGAATTCCAATTTTATGTTAATAGTGATAGGACGTAAAACGTTGTTTCGATTTTTGTTAATTAATACTGATTCTGTTTTAGACAGCTCGACAGACGACGATGCGACGCCCGCACCCCAAAACACGTCGCACGCAGTCTGATGATTTCTGTAAAATTTGATTGAAAAAGTTTTTTAACGTCAGTGCGATCGTGAGTATGAACAGAGAAACTGACTGAAAAATTAAGGAAATACGACCCTCAACAGGTGTCCAAAACCGAATCACGTAAATAAAATATTTGAAGAAGATCTTAAAGATTTTATTTTTAGTTGTGTGCAAGTCGTACTAGTTGAATTCTTAACACTTTTATTTTAAGACTAGACGAGAAATTTATTTTTATACAAAACTATTAAACACATCATAATAAAGAATCATGTATCCACTATATACTATATAATAAAGTGGTTTTAGATTCTACAACATGCCCTAAAGAGATAATCACTCTCTACAGTTAATATTTTCAGTCAAATCCCCCTGATTAGTTATACTACGTTATCTTATTCAAGTTTGTCTCCATAGCAATAAAGTTAACAGCATTGTTTCGTGCCGACAATCAAAGGTGAGAAAACCATTTTCTTCGTAGTTCAGAAGTTTGTTAATATGTATATTGATAAAGTGTATTATCTGATTCAGCAGTTGATGAAGAAATCCGACAATGATGTTAACGACCACCGGAAGTATTATATTCATTATAAATTTTAATGAGGACGTGTAAAAATAAGTAGTATTAAATTTTGTATATCAGATAACGAGTTTATAAACGCGGCCAGTGCAGTAACTGGAGATCAAGATAAACCCTTTAATATTATTATCTCGGTCTGAAATTTCACGCAAGCAAGTATAATCTGGTCATATTTCACCGGAACTGAGGCTCCGATGAAACAGGGCACTTCCCGGACATATCTCTCTGATTTATGGACTTGTTAAGCACCCTTTAAAACTATAGTGAAAGAAAGTCAATTTGACGTCTCAGCGGCGTTTTATTGTGCAGCGTACAAAATGATTTAATTTATGTATTTCTTTAACCGTTAATTCATCTAGATTGTCACTGTAAATACGCGCATATTAGTAAATTTTAGGTTTAACTGTATATCTTTGGATTTACCAACATGAGTTAATAAATGTTATATTTTTTAAAGTAAATGATTGTTTGGGCTTTTACCTAGAACATTGTTCATTTTAGGTTTTATCAAAAATGGTTGGTAAATGTAGGTTTGTATATAAAACTACAAGTATTTTCATATCATACATTTTTCGCTTATGATCAGATCGTTTAAGTTATTATAATATCGTATGGGGATTTCCTAATAATCAAACACAACGAAAATCCATTAGTATATTCCTAACATTTAAATTCTACAATTAAAATTTCTTAAATTCAAGCAACTAATAAAATCTTATTATAAATGGCTCTCAAAGTACCTACATTTTTTATGTTGTTCAACAAATAAAAAGTATATATTCTCATCAACATAACGCTAATGTTGGAAAAGGAAACTTAATCAGCATTTAGATCGTTCGTCCTATACTTGAGTGTGAGGTATGAGTGAGAGCGGATGGAGGGAAATTGTGAGAAAAATACCTACTCTCACTAATTACAATCACATATATACACGGTGTTTCATAATAACCAATAAATAATCAATGCGTTATCTAAAATTAAATATTAAATTGTGTTTACCCGTAATGTCATTCAACCCAAAATTTTTATGTAAATCATAGACATGATGATGATACTATGATATACATAAAAATTTTGGGTTGAATGACATTATGTGTAAACATATTTTAATAATTAGTTTTAGATAACGCATTGATTATTTATTGGTTATTATGAAACACCGTGTATACACATTTATTAATGTATTAATATTGCCTATAATTTCCAACTTTGTTAAATTGTATGTCCACTACATTATTGGATTCAATAATAATAATAATAATATCAATAATACTGTACCTAAAAAGAAAGTGGCCTCCCTCAAGGATCTCCACGATCGGTCCTGCACTTCTTGCATCTAGCTGCTTCATACTCGGTTTGCAATTCTTTGGGATATGCCGGTGACTTTAGTTCTTCTACGGATCTCATCATTTCTGATTCGATCACATAGAATAATCCCGAATATAGCCCTCTCACTAACTTAGCCCTTGGAGTGACCTTGAGCCTATTTATGAGGCTCACTGTAAGCGGCCACGTCTCATTCCCGTATGTCATCACTGGTACTGGCAAGATATGAATTGAAGACTTTGCTAGATAATTTAAGGATTTAACGTAGTTCCGGTTCCGGACATCAAATAGAAGTGAAGAGCTACATATGTTTTGATATTTTGGCTTTTCAGAAATTAGACTCATGTTATTAGCAAAACTTGGTGTTAGAGCTATAGTAATTAGATTGCTAGGTATAAGTGTGATTTGGTTATTGTCGAAATATTCAGTTGAGTTATTTGGTACATATTATTGTGAAGCATTTATTTGGAATTGTTATCGCCATATCAATAGCGTTATTATTGCTCCTCAGTATACATAAGAGACACTTTTCTTCTATGACAAAATGCAAAAATCCTTATAACCCATCCAATACATATCACCAAGATTAGACATTAAGAAAACGCGTGGAGAGTAAACGATTCAAACGTAATCATTTTATTGACCAGTCAAACTCATTATAACGTATTAGCGGAGTAAGAATAAAAACTTATACCATTTCCTGTCGGTTCCTTTGAATAAAGTGGGCTGTAGACATAAATTGTGGGCCGGGACAAATTGCGTCCCATGGTAATGTATTCGGGACAGAGCTATTGCCGTATCCGCACGCGTCAGCCGAATCTGACTAAATGAAACTTTTCAAAATGCTTTTCGCACTTTCTCATTTAATCAAAAGGGAATTACGTTCTCAGCATGTTACGGCCTTATATACTCATTCGTCCTTTGTTTGAAAATTATTTCTTCCTGCAAGTTGTTTCGCAAGCGTTTTCATCAACGTATGAAGTCTTGCCATACTTTTGTGATAAATTATTTCATCTTATCAATTTTCTTATTTACGTACGAATGTGTTAAAATAAAATACAGGTACATGTTGCATGTTTTAATAACATTTTTAAATAAACGTCATTATACAAATACCTATGGTCGAATAAAGCGTACCGGAAAATATGGCCATAGGTCTGTTCTTGTAAAACTAACAGCGAGTCAGAATAGAATAATGCAGTGGCATTCCACACCACGTTCGGCTAGCACTTGACTTGGTGACAGTGGAACTACCTCAGGAGTACATTCGATTATTGAAGTACCTATTGTATTTTTATTAAGTATACATACTTTTTAAATAGGGGTATAATATTAAAATAAAAACCGGCCAAGTGCGAGTTGGACTCGCGCACCGAGGGTTCTGTACAAACTTTTATTAACTTCCTAACTAATGTACATATTTCCAATTTTCAGTTTTTTTACTTAACATGTGCTATAAGACCTTGTTTTTTACCAAATTTCATGATTATAGGTCAACAGGAAATACAATATTAATTTTGCTTCCCCTGAGAGTGTCGAAATAAACGTTTTTTCGGCATAAACGGCCGCATCTTTTTTTACGATAACCTAGAAGTTTGATATTTTCACAGCTTCAAGTGACTGTAGAACTGAGTATATGAGGTTTTAATTTCAACTCGATATCTTCAAGCGTTCCCGAAAGAAAGGGTTTCGACCGACAGATGTACGGACGGACATGTTAAAAATAATAATTAAGTTAAAATACACCCCAACTTGTATGTATGCTTCCCGTAACATATATATGACGCAACAATAAACAAAAGCATTCAAAGTCATATCAGTGCTAGGCGCTTAGTAGAGAAGCTGTTAACACGCCATTAATTAAACTGTGCTTTGACGACATCAATGGAGGTTCCCAAATGGAACACAGCCCGACAGTTATCAAACAACCATCGAGCGGCACAAACAGTATCATACACCCGGAGATAAACAGCTGAACGCCCATAAATAACTTGAAACGATTAACAAACCGATGGCCGGTACTGGGACCGTAATATATTCACTAACGGATCCCAATTTGTCTGACCTAACGCAATATTGGGATCTGCGTCACTGTAAGTTTACATATCTATGTTGGGCTAAAGCTTTTAAATCCACGATAGCCCCGGGTAAAAATCGTGGGTAACGGAGAACAACGGCCACTATTAGAGATTATGTAAGAAGTATTATTATTGTATACGGTTTACTTCGCTAAGTGGCAGCGGTACCTACTAATTGTAATTTTTTCTCTTAATATTTAGTTTTCACAGTAGACTCAATCTTGAATCAACTTTATCATCAACACCTACGAATCCGGATCCAGGTCACGTGCACAAAACCCTTTTTGTAAATTTTTTTGCGTAGTCGGAGGAGGAAGTTCCCCCTACACGAAAATCTGAGACCGAAAGTATGTTTGAACTTCACGCATATACGCATAGGTAACGTGTAAAAGCTACCTAGTTATGCTTAAGCCAACAAACACGCCCGCTCTTCGGATACCTAAACAAATACAAATACAGATATTTCAGTGTTATTTCGGACCGTTCCCTCGTAATTACTTTCCGGTCCGTAAGCTGAGTCTTACTATTAACCTATTAAGCTTAATTACATAATTATAAACACGGTTATGCCAATGATTGTTCACCCCGTGCGCCATTTCTGTGCTTTGTTCATTCTAATGTGTTAACGTTTATGGCATGCTAACTGTTATATTAACTTATAATTATTAAGCTGTGAAACGGTCGTTTCAGTGTCACGAGAAACATCTAGAATGTTTCAATCATTAATATCAAAGTTACGAAATGCATGTACTTCAATTTTAATTTAGTGCCAACATATCTACTATTAGTTTTAATTTCATTTTTTCGCGGTCTGGTGCTGCTACTAATTTTCAAATAAGATTGTGTGTTAAAGATTACGCACACGTATTGATTAAGAACTAAATGTAGGTAATCTTGACTTCAGTTGATGTAATAGATATGGAAGTATATTTTACTTTTGTACTACAATAATAATTGATTGTCTATTTACAATCTGGGCCTTTTCCGTATTCAGTAACAGGTATATCTTAGAATAATAACTCTAAGAGGTATATTTACTTACATAATAAATAAAAATACAGGAGGCGTTTTGTATAAAGTCATTTAGAATAACCACAATACAAGCAAACCAGAACGTAAATAGTATTAAATGGTCCACAACTTTATGGACTACACGCAAAAGAAAACCTTAACTCCCTGTCAAACTACAGTATTGAGGTATTCTGAGTACACAGATATTTTAGACTGCAGAAATGTAACTATCTAAGCTACACATGTTACTCATGAATGAAAATGTATTTTTATCAGCAAATAGACAAACATTGAGATTAATTGTTCTGTTAATAGAAAACTACTACTATTAAGCGCCACGTCTTAACAATTTCTACATTACTTTCATATTGAACCTGAAAAAAACAAATGTCCTTACTTAGTTTTGTATTTTTTTGCCGTGCATTGAGAGGGCTGTGTAAAGTAATTCTCTTAGTAATATTGGTATTTCTTCTCATTTAACTTATCCTTTTAGTGCTTTTATGCACGTATACTGGCTGTTGCAGGGGTCAACATATAGTGTTTTCACCATGCACTTTAGATTAATAAGCCTTCCATCATAAACGAAAATGATTGTGCTAGTGTTGTTGGCCGATAGCTAGCTAATAACTATCGTTGTTAGCCGACAGCTAGAACTGAACCTCGCGCATCGGCATGTGCACTTGGGAATAAAACACATTTCCTAAACTCAGCTCATATTCCCCACTGGATAGAGTCCAAAATGTAGCGTTTAAGAACGCAATATCTAGCGGAGCGCAGGTAATCTGAATCATTGGTCAAACCACAATGAGATGGACGCTTTTAGGCGAATTAAAATGTTGAGCTACGATACACATGCTGTATTGATAAATAATGGAAGGCTATTGTGATTACGTACATGCATTTGCGGTTTGCGAGTTGTTTGATATTCTCCTCCGGTTGCTGTACGAAAGTGTCGAGTATTTGCTACCTCTGCTTGCCAATATTACGTTGTTATTTCGAAAATACACTATATCCATAATATGTAAAGCTTGAGTTTTGTTGCGGCGGCTTTAATTATGACAATAATGAATGTGAAGTATCATTTTGGAATCATTCGGTTGATTGGCAAATCATCTACGAGTAAAGGGAGTATACATACTCGTACATATGCCCTTAAGTACCTAACGTTGTTATGTCATTAGTCTCTTTGTTAAATGGATCATGATTTAATGTCTTAAACGTTGAGTTTTGAGTATTTAGCTTGTTGTGGATCCAATTTATTCATTTACTTGATTAATGGGATTACTAATCCTATTTTGATAATCCGTGTTCATGAACATTACTTAACTATGAATCTCGAGTTATCATTATGATTATTAAGCTTTGGATGGAACATCAATGGAACAATCAAAATATATGTGTAATTAACACATTGTACACTTCTTTAATCCTGATGTAGGCAAAATACTCTTCTTATTAGTTTAGTTGATTTTTAGAAGGTTTTGAAAAAAAAACTATTGAATTTTGACTTAACCTTATGAGATGTCGTTGTTTGGTTGGAGTTAACTTTGGGGTGCGATGTAAGCTACGTTGATACACTGGCTGCGTATTACATCTCTTGAACTACCCCACATGCGGAAGCAAGAGATAACGAGTAAGATGAGGTTTTACATTTGTAGTATTTATTTATATTACTTTTTAATTAGTAAAACTGTTGAAAATCACATAACTAAAAAATATTCCATACTTCAAGGATGCTCAAGGTATTAATTTATAGATCGAACATTGATTTTGAGTTGTAATATAATATATTGTAACAGTTATTCTTTGCAAAAATGTGACATTAATTTCAATAAGTAAAATGACTGTATTTCATGAAAGAATACGCAATGAAGTCCAATTGCTTTAAAAGCCCCAGTGGTTTCATGATTTCATCCATCACTAAGCGAATCCACTGGGCTTTAGGAGCAGTCGCACTATCTACGAACGTTTTAACCAAAACCTAATTGTTCAAATTCAATACAATTTTTAGGTTGTATGGCCTCTGTCAGGTGTGACAATTTTGCCAATGTCGAGTAGCGAAAACACGTTTTAGGTTCATAAGATTTAGCGGTAATACTAGAATTTGTTATCGTTCCTCTAATAATGTTTTAACATCTGCCAGTTGTCAAGGTGTTGTCAAAATGTATGGGAACGGAAACGTTTCTGATTTGTTTAATAGTACATTACTGCTGCGGTCTATAATGACTACTTTGCTGGTCGCGCTGATGATGGCCGACAGCGCAGCGTAGCGCAGCTCCAGGCCGATATGGTGCGGTCAGCGTGCAGCACTTTATGGACGAGCTGAGATAAAGACCAAGACCGTAGGTCGAGGCCTTTACAGTGAGGACAGCAAGGGCTGCAATGATGGCCAAGCTGGAAGGCCTAGAGCGTAGCTAGGCTAGCTCGAGGCAATCATAGCGTGACGCTCCTTGAAACAGAACGGCAAGGTCGACTTCGCTCAAACAAGGTTGTCAAAATAATGACCACATTACATGCATTTTTGAGTAAAATGTTTTAAACAGTGCGATTGCCGCTCTGTCTGATCAGTTATAGGAACTAGATATTCGCGTTCGAATCCTAGTTAAGGCGCATAGTGGTCCCAATGACCTTGCGTCGATCGTCCCGCACTGATTACATAGGAGTGAGTGAGTGAGGGTGAGGGGAATATTTAAGCAAACCTTTACGCGTAAGATGAATTATTTCAATAAAAAATTAATTAAGGCGAATAAGAAAAATCTAAAAAGACCATCCCCTAGAATATTGTTCACTTTATTTATTGAAATCGAAAGTATACGATTTAACCTAATATTTACGACGCGATTAGGTTTAAAGTTTTAAAATCGAGGCATGTTTGGGTCACATTTTAACCAAGTTCTAATTAATTTATCAAAAAATTAAAAAGACCATCCTCTAAAGAATGCGTTGAATAATAACATATCTTATTTAAAGATTTTTTTATTAAATATTTATGAAGAGAACCGGTTTTTTCTGCAGTGAATTTTTATGATTGACCTTACTATGCGCCTTAAGGATATGTGTGCTTAGTTTAGTTTTATTAATATTTTTAGAGGTCATAAATTGCTACCTGGTGCAAAATTTTAAAAATCCATAAACAAAATCGAACCATCATTTTTAAGCTTTTTCTTTTTCTTTTCAGGTATTTCACATCTTGCTAGTGAACAAGAAGTGATATTACCGACGAAAATAAGACATGGTTACAAGTAAGTTCTCCTTAAAATAATGCAATTGATAACGTGCTTTGACACATGACAAAACGGTTTACCACGACAGATTTAAGTTGGTGTCATATTGATTTATCATATAAATTATCTCGTGTTGTGGTACTTATGGCAGCTCTAAGGTTACTTACGTATAAAATTTGTCATTTTTCTTATAATGTTCTAAGACTTTGAGTTAGCTTTCACTATTAATTCAATAACAGCCACCTCCTCGATTATTGCTGCTAAAGAAATTTTGTAAACATCCATTTTAATTTAAAATTCGCTCATATTTTTATAGTTTTACTTTTTTATTTTGAAGCCGGGTTTCACCGGGGTAAGCATGTGACAATTAAAAAAAAACTAAATAAACTAAACACTGTATTTCCGCTTTTGCTTTGAAGTCGCTTACTGATGGCATAATTACTGGTACCTGTAATAAATGTATCAATTTTTATCCCCTAAAAGCTCTACACGCAAACACAAGGCTGTCGTACAAAATTAAACTTGTTCCACCGTTTCCGCGTCGTTCTAATTCCATTTGCTCCAATTAAAATAATTACAGAGCATTCAATAGACAAAGGAACAGGTTACAACAACGTGTGTTCAACAAATGCGTTCAAATGTGAAGTTATAGTTCTTACGAGTATACTGAGAGCAGCACTACTATCTTGACATGCGGTAGGGTGTTACAGTGACACGCTACCGGAGACCAGTGAGCTGGTATTGAATAAATAAATTTATTTAATACTATATTAAATTTAAAACACTTGTTTATAATTTTACTTTCTGCAATAAAATGATTTTTACTATAAGCGCTTAAAGTAAGAGTTAAGTAATGTCTTAATAAATATAGCGCATTTGCGGTAGTTCTAAGTTTTTAACGTGTTTTAAACAATTGTTGTAGATTACCTGCACAGGACTAAAAAAATAAAATTATTGAAATCTCTCATAATGTAAAGGTATGTTTGTAATCTATGTTTTTGATTTAACCGCAAGAACTGGTTAGGTACTTAGTTATTGGTATACGTTATTGTTAGGTTGTGATTTCTAGACCGTGTCGCGTTGCGCTTATTATAGTTTTTTATTTAACACAGTGAAAGATCGTTACTGATGAAATTTAAATTAAGAACTTGCGTTGCATTTCTGCTGTTGCATTTAGACATCAACAATTACATAATTATAAAAGTAAGGACGGTTTTTGAAATCCGTTTCAGGAAACAAAATCATGTATGCGTCTTGCAATGCTTTTAACTAATGAAATGAAATCGTCATTAACAACAAAAAAGTTTTGAACTTTACTAATAATAATGCCTATCATTAATTGAAATAATTTTCTTTTTTAAGAAAGCTTCATGTCATAAGAATAACAAGCCATAGCACATCGGTTGAGTACATTACACGCATAATTTCTTTTGTCTGTGGCAAATATGCCCTTTCGGATTTAATCAAGTAAAGTTACGGAGCTCCGCGCTGGGATTAACTGCTACGCTTGACTAATTAAAAATTATCGGTCCCATTTAGCTGCCGGTACGTAAAAGTTTGGGACTTTTAAAAAACACCTAGAGGGCGAATTCAATGGATATCCCAGTGAAAACAATCTCACAAAGTCTCACAAAGACAAATTCGTAGGTATTTTGAGCATGTTCAAGGTCTGCTATTCTGGTCTTGCAGTTATACCTTTTAATTAGTCTGAAAAACTCCATACTAAATAACATCAAGATTTTTTGTTTTTCGCAGGTTCATCTATAACAAAATATTGGTAAACAAGCAAATTAGATAATATGTTTTTAATTAAAGTAAATTAGGTGATGAATTTTCAGTATTACTTGGGTAATAGGACTTGAGTAATGAAAACAGTTTCATTAAGCTGCTGTCACTCTATTCATCTACAATCTACATTTATACAATGATAGGTGCCTATATTTAAAATTAAGTAGGTACCTACCAGATTTTATTTATACTTATGTTTTTATCTATAACTAGCTTTGCCAGCGAACTACGTTTCGCCATAATAATCACCTAGGTGTATAAAAAATTGTTTACGACCTATTCTCAGACCTACTGAATATACACAAAAAAAATCATATAAGTAGATCGGTCAAGCCGTTTCGACAGGAGTTCGGTAACAAACACTGTGACACGAGAATTTAATATACTTATTAGAAGATTTATCTTTATTTCATTCTGTAGTCAAAACTACATCTTAAAAAATAAAAACCGACTTCAAAAACACTGAAAAGTTAAAAATAATATAAGAATAGGTACAGACAACATCACACTTCTATATTGAAGTCGGTGCCAAACGATGATCTCCTAGAAAGTCTTAAAATTTGGCACCGACTTCATTCCTATTATTTTTAACTTTTCAGTGTTTTTGAAGTCGGTTTTTATTTTTTGTAAAATATTTTTTATTTTTAACTTTTTAGTGAATGAAATCTTTTTAGTGAAAGAAACCCTAATTTAATACCTGCTGGTATTAAATTAGCGTTTCCCTCGATTTTCATGGAACTCCATCATCAGATCCTGACTTTGGTGACCATGGGACCACCCTTGGAGTATACTCTATTGAACACAAAAAGAATTTTGAAAATCGGTCCACAACTGGCGGCGTAATCGCGTAACATACACACAAAAAAAAACATACGCATCGAATTGAGAACCTCCTCCTTTTTTTATGTCGGTTAAAAAGGATATTGCAGGTATGTGTGTAGAGTCAGAATGACTAAGCCCCCTTCATCTGACAGATATGTAGTAGGTATACAAGTTTTCCACCGTGCACTATTGTGCTTGCGAGCGTAACCTGCAATGTGATAAAATAAAATATGTTGGTTGAACGGAATGTTATCATTAAAAATTTCGGCTTTAATTATTATTGAAATGTTCTCGAATATTGAACCTCTGCGGTACCAGATTTTCCGTTTCGTTATATGGAAAAGCATTACATTTTTTTTATTCAACAGAGTAATATACTATTTACGGGTGCTAATCAATAGAAACATTATTAAAAGCAGCATCCTTTTCAAGCAAAGGATTTTAAAACCGATATAAACAAACCATCTCTACTGTGTGATGAAATTGATAGGTAATATCAAGCAAGCACCTCTCCTGTTTCGCACGCTGAACGCTGCTGTAGTTTATATTAGTATCGTGAGCAGCCCTATCGTCAGGCAGACGCAAGAGCACAAGTTGAATATTAGGCTTCATTCTAATTAAGAACAAGTTACTGGGGGTGTTAATTTTGAAAATAAGATTACATTCTGTGAACACTGTTCATTAACTTAATGAAATAAGATAGCTTATATCAAAATGGTGTTTAAAATGTTAAATAGCAGAAATAACAGAATGAACCGGCTATCAGCTGACGCTGTTTCCGGAGTTAATACGATTTCAGTGTTAATTAAATTTCATGAAATGTATAGAAAGTCCGCGCGAGTTAGCCAACACACCATCAACCTGAATGATTAGCTGTTAGATGAAACAGCCAGTCAAATTGACTCAAATCAAATGTAATGGTAACTGTAAGTAATTCCTTATTTGTTAGTACGAGTAGTTATAATATCAAATATTTTCTTCTTTCTAATATTACCAATGTTCATAAATTTTTCATTACTGTTTTACGACTGTGTGTAAAACGTCTTCGATCAATTAGATACGTTTCACAGGATCATCTTTCAAATAAGAAGGAATATGCGCGGAAATCTCCGTCATAGAGTCGGTTATCACAGAATCCCATAATAACGAATGTCCGCAAATAAAAAGTTAATTAATCGCCAGTGCTCACGCATTCGGAGTGCGTTTTATCGCCCTCTACCGCTCTCTGTCTGTGCATACGAATTACTAGCTACAGCTGTATCTTGTCGGTCGGCTATCAAATAAATGAGTCCGTTCGGTTTGATTCATGCGAATGGGGAGCAGAAATGCCCGGCAACAAATAAAACAACAACTACCAACTACGGAGGGAGCACTGTGCCACATTCGATGCAGTCGTCACGCGAGGGCTGCTTTTAACTGCACGCTCAATTTTTTTGACAAAAAACCCGGACCTTATTGACGATTTGTCACGTACTGTATTGTTTTTTAATTACGAACATAGTGTCACAGCTCACGCTCTACTTATTCTCCGTAATAATTTCAGGCTCACATTTTCTGTCAGACGCCGAAGCAAATAGAAACGTTCGAAAAGCGTCAAGTGGGACGCAAATTAGTCGCATCGACGCCTTCTGTGCGAGAATGCGAATTTCTAATGGCACACAAATTAACGACCGTTAATGTTTGATTTGGACTTCGGAGAGACTTCTAATTTTGGACGCTGTTCAAATTTTGAATATTTTCTGTTCGGTCAACCACGTGTTATCTGAAAATTAGAGAGTTACGTTGTCAAGCTGCAAAGTAATTAACAGCAGTGCACCCATCCGTTTCCTGTCCTTCTATACATATATATACGTATGTATATTTTAGTCAGTGGACGACATTTAGAGCAGCCATTTGTTTTATATGCTATTGTGGATGTGATTGGAAACCACTAATGCAAGAGACAATAATTAATGCGTTTCTTTTCAGAAAGCTTGTTATAAATCAGAATAGAGTGCAAGTATTGTATACAAGACAAAATGTAAGATTCAAGTTTTGAAGCCAAATAGTTTATTTCATTAGTTTAAACAATTATTTTACTCATAAGGTAAACGCTGGTATACTCGTCAGTGTCCCAATACTCGTTAGGTACCTATACCTACACTTTAAAAGGGGCTTATAATATTTCTACCAACCGTAAATGATAGAATTGTGATTGAAATACAATCACAGTACTATAATGTTTTACTATATTTGCAACACTGCATTAAATTTGTAATTGTGACAAAAATACGAGGTGCTAAAAGTGTGCGCTCAGAAAAAAATCTGTAATAGGTATAGTTTGGCAACTAAACTGAGCAACAACCGGCTCCTATTTTTTACATAATATACCGCTTCAGATATTTATACGGTAAGTGTGTTTGTTTTTTAATAATAGTATAATACATTTTCTAACACTATACCTATTAATTAGTGCTAAATCTTGAGAATTTTTTTTTTTTTGCATGTGACATTCATTGGTACTCGCTTATGCCTGTTTTGCCCAATACTCGTCAAAATTTATGTAGTTCTGACGGATACTGGGGCGAGCATTAACAAAAGTACCTTAACCCGTCATTGTTACCTTATTTCTCGGTGTTAAGTTTAATTTTCCGTTGACATTATAAAAATCTTATACTTAGATAACGACGGATATGGGGACGTTCGTTACAATTGTACCTGAGCCCATCATGGAGCTCTTATTACCTTGAATTATGTACGATATTCGTTTGAATCAATTTGTTTTATTATTGGATAAAAAGTAGGTATCTCTATATGTACAGTTTTTTTTTAAATTCAAATAATTTCTTGAATTTTAATATTAGTTATAGTTATATCAGTATAATAGTTTCATTATTATGATAACATTTTTATATGGTTCAGTAACATTTATAGACTACGTTTTTATGGGACCTACTTTTACAAAAATAATTAACTGTTCTATGCACTTTAGTCGAGTAGGTATTGAACTTTTCAATGAAAGAAAGAAAGAAAGAATTTATTATGTTCAAATGTACAATTTAGTTGAGTCCTGACTCCTGAACTAGTGTGAACTGTATTTCGGGAGTCAGTACCTTCCCATTATTATTAACATCGATGTATAACATATAAATCTTTAAAATAAACTGCTAAATTAAACGAAATATAAAGTACCTTAACAAACAAAATTTTTATAATTACTGTACCTGTATACCTATTGTATGTATACTATAGCTAAGTTTTTTTATATTTTTTTTTTAATGTCATTATTATTATTATTTTTTTTTAACAGCAACCGATTTAATCTACTTGTGCTTGTGCAACATAGACTTGAATGTGTGTGTGAGTGTGTGTGCATGTGTTTGTGCATATGTGAGTGTGTGGGTTTGTGTGTCTAGGTGAGCGTATGCGTGAGTAAGTTTGTGTGTACGTACGTGTGCGTGTGCACGTATTTGCATGTGCCAGTGATTGTATCTTTATTGTATGAACGGATGTCGTTGGTGTTTTTTTGTATGTGGATGCATGCTAAATTTTTTTTTTTTTTGCCTGAATATTAGGGTTTGAGGAATTCTTCAACAGTACATGGATCAGCATCTAAAAGGAATTTTCCGACAACATTTTTAAATTGGTAATCGGTGATGTGTTTGTTTACCACGAGTTTATTATTTATTAAATTATATACCCTGGGAGCTAAGTAGTCATATAATTTTTGAGTATGCCTATATTTGGCAAATGCTACTGGGAATCGACAGGTTCTTTTGTTGTAATGAGGATGACATGGGGCTGTAGTACGGTGATACCTTCTCACGCAATGATACACAAATAACTTGCGAACTGTAAGCACCTTAACTTTATCATACAAAGACAAAGTAGGGAAACGTCGAGGTAAATACAGCATTACTTTTAAGACAGCTCTCTGTGCTCGTTCCACCTGTATAAGATATTTTTTGGCTGCTCCTCCCCATACGCAAATGCAGTAACTAATCAAGCATTCACATCACATAGCGCTTTGTAGGTTTTTAATAGGAGGCAGTAGTCAGCAACTTCTCTGAGATTTTTGAACAGGTAGATGAGTTTTCTTATTCTTCCAGCCATAAGGGAGAGATGGTGATTCCATTTTAGCTTATCATCAACTAGCACACCTAAATATTTAACGACACTAACGCGCTCAAGTAAGAGACAGCCGCATGATGCGACATTAGGGCCAGGAAATCGGTTACAGGGATAGGAATGGATTTTTACCTCGATGCTCTTCGGTTCTGATGCTGCTGTTCTGCAAAAGCATAGATATTTTGTTTTTTCTGCATTCAAGGACAGGAGATTGTCTTCAAGCCACGCACGCAATGACTCGTGAGATAGGCAGTTTGCTTCATCATCATCATCATTTCAGCCACGAGACGCCCACTGTTGGACATAGGCCTCTTCCAATGATCTCCATACCGATTGGTCCTGCACCTCCCGCATCCAGCGGCTTCCCGCGACCTTCACCAGATCGTCTCCCGGTATGCGGCCGCCACTCGAGGACCTTTCGGCCCAACGGCCGTCAGTTCTACGAGCAATGTGTCCTGCCCACTGCCACTTAAGGTTTGCAATTCTTTGGGCTATGTCGGTAACTCTAGTTCTTCTACGGATTTCATCATTTGTGATGTGATCACGTAGAGAAACCCCGAGCATAGCCCTCTCCATTGCCCTTAGTTCTTAGCAAAACATAGTGGCAGATTATACACGTCGGTCTTCTGTATAACCTGCCGCAGCGTATGGATGTGGTCTATGGTGCAGTGAAAAACGCAGATTATTTGTTGAAAATTATATTTGAGGAAGAGTCTCATTGGATAAATATACACGAGCTATCAAAATTAGAGTAGAAGTATGAAATACATGTCAGATTCAAAATTCATATTAGAAAAGTAACCAAGTATAAAACTGCCAGTGTCCTTATTAATGTCATAAGTTTTAACATATGGTACTACAGCCATTTCGGAATCCGGCTTTATCGGGAGGCTGGAAGTCGTCGAACCTACTTGCGAGATGATTCGTAATGACCCTCGAGAACAGATTGTAAACATGACTCAGGAGCGTGATGGGTCTATGGTTCTTCAACTGGGCCCTGTCGCTCTTTATGAAGAACAGTGCCACCATGCCCCTATGCCATGCCTTAGGCGTTTTGCCCTCGAGTATGACGGAGTTGAATAGCCGCTGCATTGCTTTCCGGGCTGATAGTCCATCCACTTTAAGAGTTAGGCTGTAACTATATCATCACGCGGCGCCTTGTTGTTTTTAGGCTGTTTGAGAGCTACACTAATCCCGTACAGGCTGACGTTCGGGATGTCTTCGGTGTAGTGCCGAGTCAATTTGGCTCTAGGATCTGTGGCCAGAATAACAGGTGCCTGTGATGATGCGTAAAGCTGTCCATAGAAGCGTTCGATCTCGACCATAAGTTCAGGTCGGGGTGTAATGACTCTGCCGTCCTCTGTCTTCAGCAGACTCTGACCGGGTGACAGATCTCTTGCGAACACTTTGGAGCCTTTGTTCTGCTCGATGGCCTCTTTAATACGTTTCGTATTAAATCAGCGTATCTCGCTAGTCAGACATTAAGGCCCGTGTTACAGAACGCAATAGTCCACTGCTGGACAATCTTTCCCAGCACCAACCCACTGCTGAACAATCTTACCCAGCACCAGTCCACTACTGGACAATCTCGTCCAGCGCCATCCCAGTGTTGAGAATCATGCCCAGCACCAGCCCACAGCTGAACAATCTTGCCCAGCATAAGTCCACTGCTGGGCAATCTTGTCCAGCACCATCCCACTGTTGGGAATCATGCCCAGCAACAGCCCACTACTAAACAATATTTCCCAGCACTAGCCAACTGCTGAACAATCTTGCCCAGCACCGGCCCACTACTGGATAATCTTGTCCAGCACCATCCCACTGCTAGGAATCATGCCAAGCACCAGCCCACAGCTGAACAATTTTGCCCAGCACAAGTCCACTGTTGGGAATTTTGTCCACCATCCCACTGCTGGACAATCTTGTCCAGCACCATCCCATTGCTGGAAATCTTTCCCAGCACCAGCCCCATTGATGGACACACTCATCCAGCACCAGCCCACAGCTGGACACTCGCCTAGCATCAGATTTTGGCGTAAATTTCAACTTTATTTGGTAACAATATGAATTTATTTTCTCAAGAGTGGTTTCAACCATACTTAAGTAATCAAAGATCAAATCTTTACTTGAGCGTACAAAGCATTTCTATAATAAGCAATAACTCAGATGAACAACGATCAATGAATCTCGTTTTAAGAAACATTCAAAAATTAAAGCTCATCTTAAAACTACATAGTTTTAAAACTAGATTCATTACTGAGAATCGTTTTATAATATGGGCCTAAGAGATCTGTTTGTTGAGTCACCTACGAGCATCTTCAGAAGACTGTAGACCCATTCCACGCCATTCCTCCATCAGCTTAGCTCTTGGCTCCGAGATGTTACTTCTTTACTGAGTACGGCTGGGTTTGCAAAACTTTGCACCCGCCGTAAAGACAGCTTCCAGAATCCTGTCATGTTAAATGTCCACGTCCGTGCAGTCCTCTAGCTAGACAATCAAAGCGATTTTGCAATTCGACTTGGAAGCGCTCGGGGTTTTGGATCTGGATGCTTCGGCACGGAGCGATACCTTTCCGCTTTTATGTTAAAATTCAATGCGCCTCTTACCGTTCAGTGATCGCTTACACTTTCGATGCAGCCGTTTTTTGAAGAAAGATTTCATGATATAGAGTCGCTCTCTGTCCATGTAATCGGCTAGCATTTGACCTCGGTGTTTCCGGATTCCAGCTCAAAATTGCCCCACTTTCAACTCATTTTCGCCCCGCTTGCCTAGCCTTGCGTTGAAGTCTCCCATGACAACGGTGTAGTGAGTCTTGGAAGCATGTACCTATTGCTCGAGAAATGTTCTCATATATAGCTTTCACTTTCTCGTCGGGGTGGGTTGAGGTCGGGGCGTAGACTTGTATGACCTTCTGCGAATACCGTTTGGGGATTCTGAGTTTAAGATATGCCATTCTATTCGACACACTTTCGATCTGTACCTCGTTGTTCACGAGAGACTTATGGACAATGAACCCGACACCACCTTGGGACAGGTCTTCGCCCTCCCGGAAATAGAGCAGGTTGCCAGATTTAAGGACCATCGTGTTATCACCCTCTCATCGAACTACGAATAGTCCCACAATACTCCAACAAATCCTGCTCAATTCCTCCTGTGTAAATTTCTATATAATATTGAATATACTCTTTGGTTTTCGCAAACCCTTTAAAGAAATTTATTTAAAGTAAATTATTAGTCTGGGATCTGCTTTCTTTATGGCTATAATATGTATAAAATACAAATAAATATTACATTATTTTATTATAACGTAAGTACCTATATGAAAAATAAAACGAATATAATTATATATTATTTTCGTAATGATTATAATGTAATCTTTAACGTATAGCAATAAAGTTCAAGGTAGCGTGAAAAATCGACGACTTTTGGGTCAACATGACGGTTACTAGGACAAACTTGCCGACTACTGGTACAATTGGCTCCTTTTTACTTTTTTATATTACAATAAATTTTTTATTTAGTTTATCTAAAAACCACTTTTACCTCTAAAAACTACAATAAATATTTTAGCAAGCTATCGAAGTTTTAGATTATTAAGTCTACAAGGTTTACTGTAACACAGCTCCAAAGTCAGCAAAGTTCAAAACCTGACGAGTACTGGGCCTTCTACCTTATCACCATCACTGAATCAAATAATAATAATTCTGTTTCTTATGATGCGTTCCTAATCTGTTTTGTACATTTTTTTGTCAATAAACGCTTAATAATGTTATCAATACCACAGTTTAACAATGTATTGTTAAACTGTGTCAATACACACCCTGATATCGAGTATGTTTGAATGACAAGTAAGTGAAAAACATTCCCTATATTGAAGTTATATGTCTGACTAAAAACGACTAGCCTAATATTTAATTATGCAATCTTATGTAGAGTCAGTAAAAATGAAAATTACAACGAGGTATACTAAAAGTGAAATCAATTTTCAGGCATTCATTTCTCCTCTATAAATTTGTGAAATAGCATACGTGCCGCTGAAATTGGAAAGCTCTCTAGTTGGTCTATTAAGCCTTGGCGCAATCGTTGTTATTGTCCGTATGTAAATTCGTCTGCGTAGACACAGAGCGCTAGACCCTGAACGCTTCCCCGCTTGTTTGGTTTGTAATGGAAATATCCGGCGTGGTATTTTAATGGAAACCTTTGTAAGTTATACACGAAATTTCAGAGATTCATAAACTTTAATTAATGCAAATCCCTGTGAGTGGAGAGAAGGTATTCTTTTATTATTTGGTTCTGTGTTGGAAAAGTTATAATAATTAAATAGCTTTATTCATAAAATCAGGCGTTAACTCCATACCTGAATTAGATGAACACATTGTGTTAATTATTAACACAATGTTAAACAAATATAATTAACAGTTAATACAAATCTCTGCTATACGGAAGTATTAACAGAACTCTACAAATGAAAAAAACAAATGAAGATTGCATTGCCGCTTTCCCGCTCATTTTGTTTTTTTTTCTGTGGCTGGCCAGCTATTCAGCCATTATTTTTCAATTTCATCATTAAAAAAAATGAAAATATTTTGCCAAAATCTATGTTATTTTAAAGAAATAGTTGTAAGTAAAATAAAATAAAGTCATTTAGAAATTATATTCTTTAAATACTTACTATACTAGAAATTATATTCTTTAATTACAGCGCGGTGTTAAGTTGAAATAACATTATGTTATTTCAACTTAACACCGCGCTGTAATTGAGTGGCTGCATGGGAAAATAGAACTAGTTTCTTTTTTAAAATTTGACAGCAGCTGTCAGGTGAAAGTAATTCTCCCTTGGGCTGAAAAGTATTACTTTCAACCCGCTCCTCAGGCAACTTCAGACCTACTTTCAGAGTATGAGTAATGAAAAGTATCTTTGTGAACGTAGCCTGGCCACCCAGATCACCCGATCTGACACCAGCCGAGTTTTTTCCTGTGGGGCTTCCTAAAAAGTCGAGTTTATACCGAATCGTCGGCCAGTATACCCGAACTGAAGGCAAAAATCATTAAAGAAGTGGTTGCAATTCCACCTGAAATGTTGCAACGGGCAGCAGCGAATACCTATGCGTCAACGTTGGCAAGAGTGTGTGCGCCGAGACGGTCGTCATCTCGATGACGTAATTTTTCATTCATAAAATCCGCATTAATTAGCTTTGATATGGTGTTAATAACATTAATATATTCCCTACTAGTGATTATTAATAATATTTCAAAGTTGCCATTTTTTCGTGAGACACCCTGCACTTAGTATAATTTAAGTTAAGGCTCATTACGAACTTAGTATTTTTTCGTACTTATTTATAACAAGCTTTCCGCCCACAGCTTCGCCCGTGTTATTGCCTTAGTAAAATAGTTCAAACTAGTAGAAACATACAAAATAATTCGTTGTTTTGTGTAATAGTGCCTGTGCACTGACTGTGCCCCGAGTAGAATCGGGAGGCCCGCGATCGATCCTGCCATGTACCAATGTGTTTTTCGTTTTACGAATTTCATATCTGACGCTCTTACGGTGAAGGAAAACATCGTGAGGAAACCTGCATACACCTGCGAAGTAATTCAAAGGTGTATGTGAAGTTAACCAATCCGCACTGGGCCAGCGTGGTTTGACTAAGGCCTAATCGCCCTTACAAAACTAGTTATCGTTAGGGTAGGCTCGTGCCCCTTGGTAGGGACGTACGTATATGAGCTGTGATGATGATGATGATGATGATTGTGTAATAATTTTGTTTAAATGTAAAATTAAATTAAAAACATACTTTAAACCCTTAATTATTTCACCCTTTTTTACTAATTTCTATTTATTAACCATAATACAAATATTTACGTTTCGAAAATAAAGAAGTTCCAAAAATTTCAACCCCTTTTTAAAAAATCCTTACTTATTAGATGTTTGTGTTATAACAAGAATCTGCTGGTCAAATATATATCTAGTTTTAATTATCTATGTTCGGAGTTATGAATACCTAACTATTACGTACCTATAATGTTAATTACTCAAGAGCAAACCTAGCCTCTATCGTGATTGTTCGAATATGCGGATATGCACTTCTCCACTCATTAATCTTCGGAAACAGGACTGTCGGCAGTGAACGCTTTTCACCCTCCATCAATTAATTTGATATCTATCGCTTAATCTTGATCGAGCCTCAATATATTTTGTTTACTTCGTTTTCTTAAAGAATTCCCGATGTTGGAATAATTCTACAACCCGTCTAGAACTATGATAAAAAATGTTTCTTCATCAATGCTATATAACACACGATTATACCTATATGTGATAAAAACAAATAAGTGCTAGAATCAATAAGTCATTGTTGTTTTATTTAATAAAGTGATATTATTTATTTTGTAATAAGGAAGGGTAAATTCTTATGTGTAATATCGCTAGAAACATTGATTACTTCTCCAGGGAACGGAATTATTTGATTATGTCCGATGGGCCGACGAAATTGTCCAATTACTAAGTAAGGGTCTCATTTAACGAGCAACCTTTATGCCTCATGTTCTCCTACTCTTTATAAAGCGTATAAAATATCACTTGAATTAAAAACTGATGGGCTATGCGAAATTAAGAATAAGGGTTGGAAATACATTTTTATGGCTATTATCTCCGTTTTTAGGGTTCTGTAGCCAAATGGCAAAAAACGGAACCCTTATGGATTCGTTATATCTGTCTGTCTGTCCGTCCGTCCGTCCGTATGTCACGCCACTTTTTTCCGAAACCATAAGAACTATACTGTTGACACAAATGTATTCTGTGAACCGCATTAAGATTTTCACATAAAAATAGAAAAAAAACAATAAATTTTGGGGGTTCTTAAGAGCTGAAACTCAAAAATTTTTTTTCATCAAACCTATACGTGTGGGGTATCTATGGATAGGTCTTCAAAAATAATATTGAGGTTTTTAATATCATTTTTTTATAAACTGAATAGTTTGCGCGAGAGACCCTGTAACTTCTAAAATAAGAGAATGATAAAACTAAAAAATATATATGATGTACATTACCATGCAAACTTCTACCGAAGATTAGCTTGAACGAGATCTAGTGAGTAGTTTTTAAAACATCGATCAAAGTTACAACGAACTACAAGAACTTTTATATTACGAGTATGTTACTTGCTGCTACGGAACCCTTCATGGGCGAGTCCGACTCGCACTTGGCCGGTTTTTTTATACATGCAATCAAAAGTGTCTTAAAAGTGTTTGTATAGTCAACTTTTTTTTCTCATTTTACTTGTATTTGCATACATCTTAATTATGGTTGGGATGTATGTACCTACATACAAGGTTTAAATAATACATAGCTTATCTTGATTTGTTGCATTTTTTAATTAATTTATTGGTTAAATAGAGTCTTGTAATTTGTTGACGTCAATAAGTGCCTGTAAATGTCTATATTGAATAAAGATTTTTGAGTTTGAGTTTGAGCTTACGATGTTTTCCAACAAAATCGCGTCACGAGAAAGCTGCGTATAGAACATTTGAGGAATATACAAGCAGTCACAAACATTCTAAACTGTATGCTGTAAAACGTTCCATCCGCTCCCCTCAAAGTTTGGGCCACGCGAGTAATACGGTTTGGGACAAATGGGAGCCCGTTGCGACGGACGTATGGTTATTGCGTACCTACTGCACGCTGCGGCACTTGTATTTGACACCGCAGAGACTACTTCGCGTCACAATATTACACTTATTGCAAACGTACACAGTGACAGTTCTGTTAGGGCAACCATATTGCTGAGGGGTGTGGTTCGATTTATGTTCTATTCAAGATGTTATGATGATTTTCCTCTTATTATTAAAAGCAAGAAAAAATAGAACATTATATTACTTTTCATTACTCATACTCTGAAAGTAGGTCTGAAGTTGCCTGTGGAGCGGGTTGAAAGTAATACTTTTCAGCCCTAGGGAGAATCACTTTCAACTGACACTGCTGTCAAATTTTAAATAATAAACTAGTTCTTTTTTCACTTTTTTATTGAACCATGTTCCGACTTTCTATACAGCCACTCAGTTACAGCGCGGTGTAAAATTGAAATAACATAATGTTAAGTATTTATTAAAGAATATATCTCGCCTCGGTGGCGCTGTGGCCTCGGCTCTGCACTGTGCTCCAAGTAGAATCGGGAGGCCCGCGATCGACTCCGCCATTTATCAATGTGTTTTTCGTTTCACGAATTTTACAGTACATTTATCTGACGCTCCTGCGGTGAAGGAAAACATCGTGAGGAAACCTGCATACACCTGCAAAGTAATTCAAAGGTGTATGTGAAGTCAACCAATTCGCACTGGGCCAGCGTGGTTTGACTAAGGCCTAACCGCCCTAACTAGTTAGGGTAGGCTCGTGCCCCTCGGTGGAGACGTATATGAGCTGTGATGATTACTTTGGTTCGATTTTTTAGTTTATTAAAGCTTAATTAAACTTTAGGACAGACAAATTATTTTAACTTTTGTCGGGCGGGTTTTTGGTGGGCGGGGTGCTTTTGAGCTCAAAATATAATAAATTCAAATTCAAATTCAATATCTTTTATTCAAATTGGATTGTTACAATCTCTTTTGAACGTCAAAGCAGCTACGCCATTGGTTCACAAGTCTACGGCGGGAGACCTTGTACTGGAAAGAACCAGCAAGAAAACCAGCAAGGGCTATTTTTTTCTCCCTGTATTGTTACAGAGTCGTCAATTGGAAGCTGACCTCACAGCAGAAGTTTGAGCTCAACTTCCATTACAAGATTAGATGTGTCAGTTCTCTTCTTACTACTTATTACCAAAAATAATTTTTGTTTAAACAAATGTTTATACATAACAAGACGATTCATTATCTGAAAAATTAACACCAGGCATTGGCATCATTCAAATAATCGTTGACTTTATAATATCCTTTACTCATAAGAGTCTTTTTTACATGCGCTTTAAACTTATGAAAAGGCAAGTCGGTAAGACTTTGTGGAAGCTTATTATAAAAGGTTATACATTTCCCCATAAACGAGCCTCTAGTTTTTTGAAGCCTGAATGTTGGAACGGCAAGTTTATTTTTGTATCTTGTGTTTAGATGATGAATTTGGAAATTGGTTTCAAATGTATTATAATTCTTATAGACATAAATCAAATTTTCATAAATGTACTGTCCTGCTAAAGTCAATATATTAATTTCTCTAAATAAGTCCCTTAAAGAATCTCTTGCTCGTAAATTATAAATAGCGCGAACCGCTCTTTTTTGAAGTACAAAAATACTTTCAATACTAGCAGCCGATCCCCACAGTAGTATTCCATATGACATGACACTATGAAAATAACTAAAGTAAATCAATCTTGCCGTTTCAACATCAGTAAGTTGTCTTATTTTTTTAACTGCATATGCTGCAGAACTAAGTTTGTTAGCCAAGGACTCAATATGTGGATCCCACTGCAATCTAGAATCTAGTGTTATACCCAAAAATTTAGTAAAGTCGATGAATTCAACAATTTCATTATTCATTTCCACTATGGTATCCACTTTTCTTACATTTGGCAATGAGAATTTAATACATTTAGTTTTACGTGAATTTAAAGATAAATTATTTATAGTGAACCAATGCAATACTTTAGAGAGAGTACTATTTACAACGTCAGTATTGCCATTTCCTCTGTCAACCTTAAATATTAAAGAAGTATCATCTGCAAATAGTACTGTATCGCACAGATTCTTAGTGAAGTGTGGGAGGTCATTAATATAAATTAAGAAAAGCAAGGGTCCCAATATCGATCCTTGTGGCACGCCCATAACTATAGGTGCACCAACAGACTCAGTTTTGTTAATAACAACTTTCTGAACCCTATTGGATAAATAAGACTCAATAAGTCTCATTGCTTCTTCAGAGACACCATAATGTTTGAGTTTATTTAAAAGAGTTTGGTGACCAACGCAATCAAAAGCTTTTGATAGGTCACAAAATATACCAATTACATCTTGTTTACACTCCCAAGCAGCAAAAATGTGTTTCAGAAGTGCAACACCGGCATCAGTAGTGCAACGACCTTTGGTAAAACCAAATTGGTTCATATGTAAAATGTTGTTACTTGAGAAATGATCAGTTAACTGATTAGATATAATTTTTTCAAATATTTTACTAAGAGCTGGTAGAATCGAAATTGGTCGATAATTTGAAGGGTCATTTTTATTCCCAGACTTAAATAGAGGTATCAACTTGCTATTTTTCATGAGGTCGGGGAAGACACCTTCATCGACACATTTATTGAATATCAACGCAAGTTGCGGCGCAAGTTCTTTAATTACAGATTTAATTATATGGGTCGAAATACCCCAAAGATCTTCAGTTTTTTTGGTACTGATCATACGAAATGTTTTCAAAACAGTGTTAGCATCAATGTGACAAAAGTTGAACACCTTGTTGCACCTCTCCACACTCCGTCCCAAAAGAGCTACAGCCTCATTGGGACATGAGTTGAGACTACTTGTAGTTTCTATGGGTATATGAGAGAAGAAGTCTTCAAATGCTTTAGCAACCGCATTGTCTGATTTAATATGTTACAATGTCTGCAATTTAAGATTTACAGTAAACTACGATCACGACCTGTTTTCGTGATGTAAATGCAAGCTATCATCTGAAATTTTCATATAATTACAATATTAAAAAGATCTTAAAAAGATTCACAAAATATCGTACTATTAATAAAAACATCAACAATAATGATGTTACTTGCTTTACTATAAGTGAAAAACCAATCAGATTTTGACATAACAACAATCAGCTTTTGTTATAGTAGCTTTCTGCTAAAAGTCACATCCCTATTTCGGAAGCATACGTCGCCTGGTAGGGGCAGTGCGTTTTAGCAAGGGCAGGGAAATTAATCATTCCCCTGTGTGCAGACTGCAGATTACCACGTAATAAGTTTGGAATCGACATCGTGTGTAATCGACGCACGCTGTTGACTTTAGGTAAACAATTCTGGTTGCGCGCTAGTGAGGAACTTATTACAAGAGGAATTATAATAGTGTACACACATCACTTATGAAATATTTGGCAATGTGGAATTATTATTTTTTATTTTCTATACCTACGCCTTTATCTCTTCTGAAAAGTGGCGATTAGGCCGAAGATGGAAATGAGCTTTGCCTGTATTCCTTAACAACAGAGGGACTGGCTATATTCACATCTTCTAGACCAGGGGTTCCCAACCTTTTACCCTATGCGCCTTACCCAACATTACGCTAAAATACTACGCCCCCCTAGCTTTAGAGTCCATAAAATTAGGAAAACGATGAAAATATTGGTGTGTTTAGTTTTATTCAAAAGATGGTTGCGACGTGTCGTTCGTTGACTTCGCATAGGTGGCACCGTCCGCGTCGCGTGAGTTTATATGAACAGTTTTAATAAATATTCTTTATACAGTTTAATTCTGGAGCCGCTCGCTGCGCCCCCCCCCCCCTTGGTTCACTCTACGCCCCCCAAGTGGGGCGCGCCTCACTGGTTGGGAAACCCTGTTCTAGACGGAGCAGGATCAAGGGTAAATGCAATTCATTACAAACAATGATAAAAATGTTGTTGTTTAAATTTTCGTCGTTTATAAGTCAATGGTGTACACTTATTATTAATTCATATTGAAATCTGTATTGCATTAATAACAAGACGTCGATTGTTGAGGAGGCATAAAATGTACACAAGGCAATATGTCAGACTTTGCATATTGACCTCGAGACCGAGATATTATGTGGTTCGAAATAGCGGCGGTTTTCTAAGTGCTAATGTGAAGCTTGACGTGTGGTCAACTGTACATTGGCGGCAGTTTTTATTGTTAAATATCGACTCGTCCCGGCTTCGCACAGGCAGTAGAGCATATCCTACAGGATGGCACATTTAGATCGGTCGCATTGAAAAATAAAACAAACATTACTTATTACTTAGCAGTAAATGTTACTATGAAACATGATATCTAAAATGAACGAAATGCATATTATTTCATATCCTTTATTTTAATTTAGATGTTCGAAATGGCGACCATTTTTTCAATGCAATATTCAATTCGTTTAGGTAACGATACGTTTACTGTTGCCTTTGTATCTTTGGGTAGTGAATTTGCATAAAAAGATGCGTTATTTGATATGAAATGCAATTTATTCATTTATTTTAAAAAATATATTCATTTTAAATATCATGTTTGATAGTAACATTTACTGATTATGACCTACACAATCGATATCCCAATAGAAATAAAGTAAATTTCAGTTATCAATACGACCAGGTTCGACAAGAGAAGTGAATACAAGTTTTTTTTAAATTTATGTCTGCTGTTTTTCTCGTCACTAAAATCGATGACATGGTTCCTAAGAATCTTTGTATGTCTTATAGTTATAGACTAGCCCATACTGACTGAAATAAATGTGCCACTCTGTATATGTATACCTACACTAGCTTTCCGCTCGCGGCTTCGCCCGCGTTATTATTGTTTTCCCGTGGGAATTTATATTCTCCCGTAGGAAAAATAATTTTATAGGCCTATTTAAGCCCTGATAATAAATTTCATAGAAATTGGAGCAGATTTTAAATATTTTCCATAGGGGTGAATTCCAATAAACCACGAAACACGTGTTCAATGAAATATTTTTAATACCATGAATCTCAAGTTTTATCAAAATCATTGCTAATTTAAAGATTATTCCATACAAACTTGCAACCCCTATTTCATCCCTTTAGGGTTAATTTTTTTTTAAATCCCTTCTTAGTGTGCGTCCGCATCTTAAATTAAAACAACTGTCCAAATTTCACGTTTCTACTATTAGCGATTACGGCTGTGCGTGCGTCTATACTCGTAGATGGGAACATCTTCTTTTATAAAACAAATAGCATAGCCATTTGTAATTTCCTAGACATAGAAGGAGCCTTCGATAACGTAACCATTAAGACCCTTTCCAATGCAATAGGCGACAAGGGTATGTTTACGTGGCTGCACTTTACTGTATTTAGCTATAAGAAACGAGTCAATAAGTTATTATTATTATTATTATATATAGAATTTTTGCACCGGCTTGTTGCGTCGAGTATGAATTAGATTTTAATATGTTTTCACAATGGTACTTGGAGTGTTTTAAATGTATTTTATTTGTTATTCTGCAAAATATTTTTTTTAATAAAAGACATGATTATTGTGATTTGTGAGTTAATCGTTACAGATATGCCATCGCAGAGTTTTCTTTATGTTTTTAAAAGATATAAAAAAAATATCTAGTGCATAATTTTTAAGTATATCTTAAGGTTTATAATATAGAAGAGTATAAAACTTTATATAAATGTAAACTATTCGAGATAAATTATATAACTGATGGTGAAATCTGCATGAAGATTCGTTCGTAGTTTTTGAGGTGATCGCAGACTTTGTTTTATAATGTGTTTGTGTATTCATAAAAATATTTCATTTTTAAAAACAAACGGAAAAATTTAATCAGTATTGGTAATATGTTTTACTGTCTTAAAATATTTATTACATAGGAAATCATTTTATTCATAAATACACCTGTATAGTAAACGAAATAAAAGTCATGTTTTATAAGTGTACGTGGGTTCGAGAATTTTATCTCCGACAATGCTAGAAGAATGCAAAACACCAGTGGCATTGTATAAACAAAGATTTCGATCTAAATAGGTACGATCGTGATATTGTTTTTCTAATACAATTGTTTTCATGTTTGTAGAAACATTTCATTTTAATACATTAGGTACTGTTATGGGCATTTAATTTTTAAAGTAGCTACATTGCATAATTAAGATCATATCAGATTACATAATGTGAATAACTTCTTATTTTAACTGTGAAAAGCAAGGACTATATGAATTAACTACTTATATAAAGTAAACATACACTTGCTTTACGAGTAAAAACTCATATAATTGATATACATACTCACACGCACAAACACACATACACCGAACGTAATGTTGTATAATTTATAAAATTCTCTGGCGTTAAAAAAATAAGTTTACCTTCTTATCTAAAAATATTTTTTAGATTTTTGTAATATCCTTATCCTAACCACTGTTATACTATCTCGTTCGTTCCACAAAATTCAATGGTTGTATATTGTAATTGTGACCATCAGTGTTGGATTGTCGATATCTCACTTAAAAATTTCCATATTGTATTTGAAAAAAATATCAAATAAATAAAAAGAATATTAATAAGACACGATTGAAAACTTTAGATGCTACGAGTATTATCAAACATTAAGTTTGATGAATTTATTGTTGTTAAATACACAAGGCAAAAGTAGCATTTTGTTTTATATAAAAAGGTAAGGATGTCAAATAATAATTATGACGGGATTATTGATGCCTCTTTACTTCTATCTTGAAGGAAGTAGATGACTGCATAATTTAATATAGCCGTATGCGGATATATTAACAGCATAACCTAAGGAAAAGGTCGGTTTTATCTTTATGATAAATATAGGACAGAAGTACTATTTCATTACGAAAGGACATTTCCGGGAGACACTTGAAGAATCACGTTCAAACGTGCTGCCTATTTATTTTTATTGTTTAAATTACCTTTACTTTGTTCCCTTCCCTTTTGTCTTTTTATTACCTACATACCGGCTAGGGGTTCAGCTGAGTGTAACACAGATACCGTTAAAAGAAACATTTTCACCAACACTAGTTAATTATGCAAATTGACATTTTTTTTGTAGTCTATATAAATAAAAATATGGAAGGTATGTATCAGTTTTTAGTGCGACTGTAGGAGACTACTTATAATCTCTACGAAAACCAATGTAATCAATTATGCTCATTCAAAGTTCGATGTGAGTATTACTACCGGGTACTGTTTATGTCGTTTAATTTATATCCGGCTGCATTATATAACGGATAAAAATTGTAAATACGGTATCAGAACTACACTTATCCTAATAGGACTGTTCGTTTATCTAATCTTCTATATATATAAAAGGAGATGTTCCCATCTATAGACGCACGCACAGCCGTAACCACTAATGGTAGAAATGTAAAATTTGGACAGTTGATTGTGAGTATTACTACCGGGTACTGTTATGTCGTTTTTCCACTGCAACTATGTAGATGGCTCGGCACGGCACCGGCGAGTGGAAAATAAGACATATAATTTCATAATTAGGGTTCTGCACTTCAAAAGGAAAAAAAGCGGAATCCTTTTAGAATAATTCCGAAGTCCGTCTGTCTTTCTGTCTGCCAAGACCTTTTTCCCGGGAACGCGTAGACATCGAGCTGTGAAAAGGAAACGATCGTCAACGCGATAAAAAGATATGAGCATTTCTGTCGCATATATTCGCATATGTTGCGATTTCACACTTGATTAAAACCTAAAGGATACTTACCGTTGACCTAGAAACATGAAATATGCCAAGAAGCAAGGTCAAATAGCACATGTTAAGAATGAATATCTGAAAACTGTAAATATGTACATAGTTAGGAACTTATATACTAACTGCCTTACAAATAAAAAACTTATTCCTATAGGAATAACGGGTTTAATGGTTATTATTTATTTTAATATAATGTAATTTAATTAATTGTGATTAATTTTAAGGTAATTTTATTTCTAATTTAAATACTTTTTTAAAAAATTTTTTTTTTTTGGTTTTTCTATGGGACTTGGTACCTGAAATAAATGAATTATTATTATTATTATTATTATTATAACCTCAGAATAGTTATTCCGTGTTTTGTCTTATTTTGACATATTACATCTGACATGTGCTAAAACAAGACAAAATACATAATAAATTATTCCGAGGATTATCCTCGGTATAAGTTTTTATTTGTTAGGCCGTTATATAAGTTTGTGAGGAATCCTCGGTGTGCAAGTCCAACTTGCACTTGGCCGGATATTTCTATACCATTGCCTTGCCGGCGCCTGGCTGGACTGAGCCGAGGGATACGAAAATAAAATGAAGAAATACGTAACCGAGTGGAAAAAAATACAGTGATATAAACAGCTCCATGTCCATAGAGTAAAGAAAGAAATTACACTGATAAAACAGAATAACATACATAGAGGCATAAAAAAAAGAAATTACACAATATTCACTCTTTTCACTACATTAAATCAAGATATTGATGTTCCCGTACATTTGATCTTAATTTGTGTTTAGTTAAAAGTAATCTTGCATAGTAAAGTTTTGTATTGGTCTAAGTATATAATACTATTCTTTTATTTAGTATTAAATTTTATATGTACAGTAAAATAAATTCTAATAACTAGGGCGCTAACAATTGCGACTGAATCCCCGACTAATGTAGTTATTAACGTATTATCCGAAAAGTAAATTTAAAATAGTAAAGTTATATAATGCAGCCGGATATATAAATTAAACAACAGAAATACTGTGTCTATAGGAAAGCTCTAAAGATAGGAAACTGCTTATAGGTTTGTGAGGGTGATATTGAAAAGCGATTTCACAATGAAGTGGACCGAAACCCGCAAAATGAAATTGAAAAGTCTTTTTGCCCTTTATTCACGGAAACCAGATGTTGGTTCTGACACGACCATGTGTGTGTAGCTTTAATGTTTGCAACTTCCTTTATACTGTACTATCCATTTATTGATGAAAATAATACAATCAAAACAACAGAACATTTAAAATGGTTTACAGTCCAAACATATTATTTATGAGGAGATTTCTTTTACTCAGAATTTTTATTTGTTATAAAAACTATTCACAAACATTACTACATTATTCCCGCAATAGATTATTAATTTGGAGACTGTTAATTATTAAAATCAATCTGAGATATTAAATTGGATTGTGAAAGTGAAATTGAAACAAAAAGGTATATGCTTCCTCAATAAAATTGGTCAGATCCAGCACCTATGGCACGGAAGGCAATTCAAATTAGTTCCGCTTCCAATTCTTTTAATTTGCCAAGCGCTGCCGACACATCATTTTGCTAGAAGCGTGGACTCTTTAATTTCACGGCTTAGTGATCTCTTCAATTAAGCAAACTAGGCTTATTCCTTCTACTTACCGAATGTAATCTTCGTTTTTTAATGTTCGACGGGAGTTTTGGGCTCACTGAAATGTTTCCAGTCGAATGATGTGGTGTTCGACCGAGCTTTTCAAGAGCTTTCTCTAAGAATATCTAAGTCTATTAACACTGTCCCTAAGCAAATTTATTTGTTTCCTTTTATATTCAAAATTTTAATAAGTCGAATATTCAATAACTGTTTAATTTTTCATTCCGTCACGTATCATTGAATTATACAAAAATATGTAGGTACATATTTTTAATTATTGAAATGGAAAATTGTATAAAACTAATTCTTATATCCGTTTTTTAATTAAATCAGTTTGTAAAATTGCGTAGCGACTCAACTAAAGCCCTGTTTACAACTTTTTATTTTAAGCGCATCGAGAAACCATGTTTGGATAATGCAATTAAATATTTGACCGATCATTTTATCTCCACTGCATACATTTTTATATAATTAATATTTGGTAGGTAAATGGAATCACTTTAAGTACAATATACCGAAAGGTCCGAAATGATAAACAAAATAAATCCTTGGTGCAAATATTGAACACAAGTTTGTTTTAAAAGTTTCTTATTCGTGTAGTGCTAAAACATTTGAATTTTTTTTTCATCTTGTGGATGAAATCGCATCTATTTTACCATTACCTTTTAGGATCGAAATGCCCGTCGAACTTTTTACTTAGCCGATAGTCAGAGCTATCTAAGCGAAGAGCAAGTGTATTGGTGCAACGTTTGCCGTTTTCGGTTAGTCAGTGAGCTGAGTGGGCAACCGGTTCCGGTACCGATTCCCTTAATTGGTAAATCTTAGTCGACGCTGCACTTTGCAATTAAGGCGCGGGATCCATGAAACCATTCAAATCCGGAGTTTAGAACCTGTGAAGAGCGAATAGTAATTAATTAAAACTTTGCTAGATTTATAAAATAAGTACGTGCTATTTTATCTACTACGTTTTATCCGTATATCGTGTGATACTTGTATAGATGGATACAGGTCGTATTTGTATACCAGTAACTTTTAAAGGTGTTACAATTAGGCTCTTTAAAACGGTTCTTTGATAATCTAAGAAGCAAAATTCAAAAGTAGTCAGCCGTGTTTAGCTCACAAAAATCACAATAAACCAAAATAATGTCCGTGGTGAAGTTGGTTGATACAGGGACGTAACTATTGAATTCAATTGTAATTACGGGGCTCTTATTTAGACCTGGAGCCGTCTTGACCACGAAACTAAAAGATATTTGTTCATAACTTGTCCAAAGTTGGTCGACGGTTACCGAATTTGGCTATTGATCGTGGATAATTGAAACGGATCGTGTTGGTGAGATTCGGGGCACGTAGCTAGTTGTCGGGCCGCTACGTGAGATCTTGGACACTCAATACATTATCGTTATCCGCCTAGGAATCAATTATCGACACGTGTTTGCTTATGGCCCGGGGATAATTTGACGCTTGGAGTTCGCCCGTTTTGTTTTTGCTCCTCAAGTTTGTAATCGGATACAATGAAGGATTTCAACTCTGAGTCTTCGTTGATATTGACTTTATCTAGCTTCTCCTTGTTATATAATTGGTTTCTTAAGCGCCTTACACACAGTGACTTTTTGTGGCAATAGAGTCGCGATACAGTCGCCAAACGCCAACCTTTACACACACGCGCTATTCAAAGCAGCGAAAGCAACGCGCAATGATTGCATCGCAAGCAATCGCGAAACAGTATCTGAGGCCCAATTCTACTAATATCTTACAGTCGAATCGAAACCGAAGCGGATGCAGTCGCGATGCAAAGTGCTATTGTAGCGATGCAGTTGCTCCACTGCGAAACTTGTGATTGCATTGCTACAAAAGTCACAGTGAGTAATTAACACTCTATACTGTACTTATATTTTACATACATTTTTCTCGATGGGACAAATCTATTGTTATGTATGATTATCTATAATATAACCGTACACTGATTCAAACTATATACGGTGTACATCTATGTGACTATTGATCTTTTAATCTTCATGGGGCATGAAAATAACCATTGATCCAGTCGGCTATTGTAAGTTGGTTCGATTTTACCCAACCTACGGCACAACTGTTACTGAGCAAATGTAATGGGAAAAAAGATTAAAGTGCGTAGACCAGTGCTCGGTCGCTTAGTATACGATTCGGGAACTAAAATATGTAGTTCCGACAGATAACGTTTTTTTGGTAGCAGATGTCGACGGCATTTCATTCAATACCTACAGTCTACAAAAAGACGGCCCAAAGCTGATAATTATTTTTTGTCTAGGTTTAAGTAAGATTTTAGATTTAGTGAATTTGTAGTAATTGTGGAGATAAGTTTCAGGATAAACTTTTGAACATATGTTTTAGTTATTATTTGCGATCAAAAACTTAGACTTTTCAGAGGAATTTTACTTAGTATGGCTTTCGTTGCTAACATTCGGTTTCATCTCTGCTAAGAGTGTTCGGATAAAATTTTGTAAGTAAGGAGTTAAAATTTTGTAATAAAAAAAAAAAAATATAAAAATTTACATTATTATAATATTGATTAGGTAATATAATATCTTGTTAGATAAAATGTATGTAACTGTTATGATTCTTATACCACATGATACAAGAGGCATAATTATAATTTTAATCACATTATGCGCGTAAGTACTATAACATGATATAAAAAGAGAATTTTCTCGACAGTCCTATCTGCCCTCCGCTAGAATTATGAAAAACTCTTACAAATAAACGAGTTAAGTCAACCATAAATCGAGCGAAAATGGGCCTCCCGAATAAGTTATCATCGGCAGTTAGGAAAGCGAAGCCGAGAATATTATCTTCCGATAGCGCTGGAGTCTTGAAGACACAATAACGATGCAAATATTTCGCCTTAAATGACGGGTCGTTAATCATATAATATGCTTTCTTATCTTCTGGATATGAAAACGTAAACAAATGTGTATGTGAAATTGCATATTGGCCCTGAAAATATAATTGATAACTCTTAATATGAGGAGGCATCGACCGAATTCCTCGCGCGGACTACTTTTTCATTTCTTCGCGGAGATGTAAGTTCGGGTACTTTATTATTATTTATTCTGTGGTGCGGGTAAAGGCAGAAACAAACTATTGTGTCGTGTTGTGTTGTGACTTCATACATTTAATATGGCTAGAAACACATTGCCACCACAACACAACACACTGTAATAATATGTTTCTACCCATATTAAATGTATGAAACCGATACGCTTCTGGTGCGCCACAACACAACACGACACAATAGTTTGTTTCTGCTTTAACACCTTTAGTCAGCTCTCACGGTGAAAAAGAAAACCGATGCCGGCAACATGTGTATTCTTAATATTTTTTTTGCATTTGTTACATTTTTATTTTAACGCAGTGCTACATAAATCTTTTCAGGTTTTACCGAACACTGAGATTCGCCATCAAGCCTACTTCATATTTCTGTGAATAATTCAACCAAGTAGTTCAACTTCATCAACAGTCTCAACAACTAAGGTGGGTCGATCAAGTAACTATAACCTACTATTTTTGCTTCTACCTCCTACACGCCCGGTTACAATAAATAAGATAACGGTAGCAATGTGCACAGATGTCGAGCGGAGAGATTGAGATCTAACATTTTTTGTATAATAATTAACTAGTAGCTTTTTTTATATTCAAAGTTTATGTAGCATACCAAATTCTTTTTTTTATTAATCCTGTTTACAAATATTGTAACGCGCGATTTAAAAGAAAATACATATAAATTAAAATTGGATCATCTACTTGTAATGGATGCATCATAATTAAGGTTGGGCGTATGCACATACAACAAATTAATATAATATTTAAACTTATTCCTGCTGAATTATGTTTTCTTTTGACGTCAATAAGTGACTGTTAAAATGCCATTAACAAATATAAATTTAATTTTGGTTTTGATATAAAAATATTTTGATACAAAGCTTTTGATTGACTCATTATTAACTTTTTTTATAACGGTTAATAGTGCTCTACTCTTCTAGGCCTTTGATTTGATACCCATAAAGACGGATAGAGAGACGCATGGACGGATGGAAACAAAAGCACATAAGCGTTAAGCACAGTCAGTCCACTAGCGCCGTCTTTCGTTTTTTATTAATTATGATGAATTAAAGACGTTTCTATAAAAAATAGCACAGTCAGGAACTCAATATAGATATTTTAGATTTTTGGGAGCTATTCAGGCATAGATTAAAAGTATAGGAATAATCATAATCATAAAAGTGTCCACTTTTAGCAATAATTATGATTTCGACTATTCTACTATATGGTTAATGTGTACAAAATACGTAAATATAAATCTGAAGTGTCTATATTGAGTTCCTGACTGGGATATTTTTTGTAGAAACGTCTTTAATTCATCATAATCAATAAAAAACTAATGGCGGCGCTAGTGGACTGATTGCTTCACGCTAAAAATATGTATCAATTGCAACTGTCTACACCTCATCTAAGTGCAGTTCACAAAACATTAGCAGTTGTGTCTAATTCAAAGGCTACTTTCGCTCAATCAGAACATCCAATTTCCTTTAGCGACTCAATGCATACACGATTTCCTCATTAGCGTGCTTTTGTTTAGAACGTCACTGTCACCTTCACACAGGGCTGCCACCACATCATGACAGAGATCATGTGATGGAGACTGCATATCAAAATATATGATACAATTATTGCACCTATCTATAATAATTTATCTATGAACAATTATAAGTTGGGTTTACTAATCTCATTGATTGTTTTTGATAAATATTCTGCGCAATTACTGTAAAAAATTAGTGACAATGATAAGTGGGATGACAATTTATTAAATATATGAATCTCAATCGTGCAAACATAGCTGTAAAGATTTGGATGATATTTGGTAAAATCAGAGTCAGATAATTGTATAAATTAGTTTATTGGTTATATATTGTCGTATATTAGTCAATTAAAATCATTTTTGAAGTTGTGGCTGAATAAGGAACACAATTTAATTGAAGCAACCCTATTAGTCTTGAATGTAGGTAGTTGTATATCCCGACAGTCTCTAATCAAGACACCTGGATCTATCAAATGTGATGCCATTACCTTTGTTTGCTATCAACAGGACTTGATTAGTCACTAGTGTAGCACATAAGCTCTAAGCTTATACCTCCATAATATAGTAGCAATAGCACAATATATTATTATCATATACACAACGTAAATTAATAATAAGAAACAAAAAAGCAGGTTTTTTTTATTTCTTTGCAGGTTGAGCAAAGAGCTATGGGACAGCTACTATTAGACACATTAAATGCACTTTCTTCATGTAAATTTATTTATTTCACAAAAAAGTAATACATTTTAACATTTTGTTTTCAGCATCCTATAAACCAAATTTGGTTTTTCTGGGTACTGCATTCATTCAGTAATATTCAGTAATATAATATGAACATAATAATACTAATATGGATATTATTCATAAATAGAATTTAAGAAAGCAATGATATGAGTAAGATGTGAAATTAAGATCACGAAGAATTGAAAAAAATAATAATAAAGCATTTTACTGTTTTCGACATTCCATTGGATAACTCATTTGCACAGTGACGATTCGTTTTTATAACGAAGTAAATGAAATAATCATGACATAAAAAATGATTAATGTTACTATGGTCGCGATCTCTATAATATAGGATAACTTATTCGTTGTTTGTACAAAGAACCGGTAATCTATCAAACTATCCATGGCAAATGCCGTAATGACAGTGATGTGAGCCATTTCCTTGATATGTGACCTTCGCATAGTAAAACTCTTTTGTGCGTGAGCATACCGATGTCATAACTCTGTGTACTACCTACCTACATTTGAAATATTCGGCGGTCCCTTTTTCTTTCCTGGTTTTTTGTGTAATGTTTCGAGAGTCATATTGATAACACTTTTTGTTGCAGACAAAATAAACCGTTCCATTTCTATACAGTATCATTTTATGTGAAAAGATTTTTGAGTCTTGACGTTTTTCGACGAGTTGCTTATCTGATTCTCTTTGAATATCGATAAAAAAACAGTTTGCGTTACAAGCTGTTTTGAATCTCTTGATTTGCGTTTGGTTATATTTTTTTCATAAGCATTCGAACAAGATGGCTCTCCGTTTTGTTCAGTTGTTACGTTTGATTCGCGATTTGAAGAGCGCATTTTTATCTTTCTTTTTAACAGAGGACTGCTCAACTGAATTGATTTTATTTGACACCAAATATCTTTTTTACATTAGTAACATTTTTTGTACAGAAAATCGTCATTCGATGCTTTATTAGAAACAGTTAAAAGTGATTTCGAAACCGGTGAGAATGGAAATGTCTCCAGTGCAATGTAATCAAACTATTGCATTATATTCACACGTAAAGTAGGTCTTGAATTGTCTCGATGAGATTTCTTGGTATAAATTCACTTTCAATAAATAGAAGAGCGTGATTAATAGGAATTAGTTTCATTGTGCAATTGTTACAATTGGATGTTTAGACACTATTATGTCTTGATACGATTTTTTCCTAAAAAGTGTGTTAGCTTGAGGAATGTATTAGCGGCTTTTATTTCTATTGTGTTTTAGTAGAGAAATACTTTCATTCGATTGCATTGCTATTTTGCTCAGACTAATATTGCAAACTAAAGACGATGGCGACGAAGAGATATTTGTTTAGCATAGAAAGTTATGAAACACCTATTTCATTTGTGTCATATTCATACTTGTTTTGTCATTATTAAAAAAAATAGGAATAACTAAAAAAAATATTTTATTTAAGAAAACTTTATCCAGTATCATGGTACGTTATTAGTTGCTGTATTTAGATTCATTGCATAAGTATGAAAAATATATGAAACATAAAGGATCTTTTGATTTGGGATTATGTTAACAATTTGATTATAATTTATTTAGCATTTATACAACTTGGTGCAAATAACAGTCGATTGAAATAAATAATACTTTGAAACCATTCAGCCGAAATTTCGTTTTAAGTCTCCTTTGTAGGTATGGATTTCTTGTCTGTAAATATCCAAACCAATATTTGGAGTCCCATGGCGAAGTGGCTTTAATATTTCTAGCAAGTGGTTTAAAAAAATATATAAAGGATATGTCAGCATTTGTTTTAATAAAACAGATCTAAAGAGCAATATTCAACAATTCTCGGTTATAAAATTATAAAAACAATTTAATTAGCTTGTCGCTGTTCAATTAAATCAAAACCAAGGAAACGCTGATCTTAACATAACTAAAGTGTACGATTACATTTTTGATATTTCATAAATCCAGCACTTTCCTTTTAATTAGCTCTTCAAAACTTGGCCCATAAGTTTTAATAACGGCACCAATAAAAGATCTTTTCCAATCTTATTAACGTAATTAGCTTTGGGGAGTATTCATATTAAAATATCTAACTTCTCGGAATGAAGCTGATCTGTAATTGGCTGTAGAAACTTTGATTTACTTTAACATAAAGCGAGAGTGATAAAATTAAGTGTCCTTATGAAAAGTCCAGTATAGATATTATTTTATGTCTTGTGCTCTATATTGACGATATTATAATCATTTTACGAAATGAATAGATTTACTAAATTCTATTATGATGTATTATTCGTTTTATTATTTGCGTTCATCGATTTAGTTTTTATACCTAATATAAATATTGACCACCATTTACTAGCAATTTAAGAAAGAAAAAACAAGATACACACGCCAAGTTTGATTCGTTATGAAAATTATTTGTAAGTAGGTATATAATTATCATAGGTTTTTTAAATAATAAATATTTTATTATTGTTTGGCGTGTTTTTCATTATTTTGTGTATTGAGAAACCACATTCTGATTTGAAAATTGTTATTTAATAGTATGTATCTAGATCGAAAATGGTTGTTTTTTGTAGCACATAAACATGGCCTCCTTGTTTATCGAACTTCACATGTATAAAAACGTTAGTTTCCAGTTAGATCTTTCTTTATTTTTATTTGATTGGTATTTCTTCTTATTAAGCGGGCACTTTTGTGGTGTTTCAGTGCACAAGCACCCCTCGCAGTGTTGGCGACGTGCCATTTTAAATTCTTTTTTAAGCGCTTTGGGTATCCCCTATTGGTAGCTCCTGGGGGAGTCTTCAATCAAACTAGGAGAATATAATTTATTCCAGATGATGATTACTTCCACTGATAACGTAATTAATGTTCACGGCTCAGTTACGTAGCAGATATTATTAACCATTTTGTGGCTCAGTTGCAATTTTTCAGTATGTTTTATTCTGTTTGGATATAACCTTATTTAGATTGCCTTGGAATAATCCAGAAAAACGTTATAAGTTATGATTAACGCACGAACTTAATGAAGTTCCACTTATGAAGATTTTTGCGCAAAATCTTTATCATCTGTAGTAAATTACCATATATTCAATAGGTACTTCAAATAACTATATAATCTCCTCTAGAAAAGTAATATTTGTTGCAAACCATATAACAACATGAGCAAGAATCTGTTCTTAAAATACCTTGTCTAAAATATTTATATCTCTTATATGGCTTTTATACGAAAATGTTAAGCCGGCAACTGTTAATTGGCATTCACGACGGCCATAAAAGCTGATTTGACAGGTGACACGTTGTTATTCCGCATACGTCAGCGCACAGATAAATTGCTACTTTGTTGTAAGCTTATTGTTATTCGATTTGAATATTTCCCGGCACATCTCAGCTAAATCAAATTTCAATATTGTTGACGTTTTCTCGAAACGCGCTATAATAAAAGCTCCGAGAACACGTATTGAGCCAGTATCGCCGGGAACATTTAATATTTTATAGATTATTTTCGGCTTACTTTTTGTTTGATAACACGGATTGACAACGTTTCACCTGGCTCATTTATTTGAATAAATTTTTTGTAGCTTATGAAGAACACTCGGAAATATAAATAAAGAATCTGCAGCCATTTGTTTTATATTTAAAAAATGATTTCTTTGATATTAATGTTTCTTTATTAGAAAATATTTAATAAATTGTATGATTGCCTACAAAGAGATTTCACAAACGCAGATAATGCGTGATACATGAAGCTTGATTAATTGAACATTCCTCAGTGATGGGCATTGAATGTGACGGCCTGAGAGGACAATGTGTCGCTGCATCCTTTCTTCCCGTTGATGTCGTTAGAGTCGACTAAGGTAGAGTTTACCGCAATTGCACCACTGCGAAGAGATCACAAACTCAAGAAAAATCTCTACAATCCGTTTGGAAAGCGTTATATAATAGGTCAATTCTTGCTCGTTAATGTTCGGGTTAACGTTTTTTATTTGCACGAATACTTACTACACATTTAAAGAAAACTACACTTTTCGGATTGACTCGTGTAGATTTGGTTTTAAACATTTTATCACACAATAACTCGACGTTTCGAACGCTTTCCAATATTGGTGGTCACGGGATGACTAAAGCTGGTGGGATAGAGTAACATCAGATTTATTATTTTACAACTAATAATA
Source organism: Schoenobius gigantellus (assembly GCA_963935595.1). Classification (NCBI taxonomy): domain Eukaryota; kingdom Metazoa; phylum Arthropoda; class Insecta; order Lepidoptera; family Crambidae; genus Schoenobius; species Schoenobius gigantellus. The sequence goes on from OZ012543.1 coordinate 36,474,537, forward strand.
ATTATTTATAAATTATATATATTAATATTTATGAGATGATGTTTAAAACCGTACCTTAGGTACGCAATTAAATCCAAAAACTCAAACTCAAAAATCTTTATTCAATATAGACCTTTACAGGCAATTGCATTGACGTCAAAAAATAACATAAAAATCTTCAACCAAGAATCTAATTAACTAAATTATTTAATCCTTGTATGTATACACACCCCAACCATTATTAAGATGTGTGCAAATACAAGTTAAATGAAAAAAGGATTGTTTTATTAAAATTTGGCGATTTTGATGCTTACATGGAATCAATAAATACAATATACTGTTATGTATAATCTGCGACAACAGATAGATTGTGTGTCACTCACTGTCGTCGATTACTTACGCCGGTAGCACACCTCCGCCGCGTAACTGTAGTAGCGAAACCGCTAAACGATTCCGCCACGTTGTCGTTTGTACGGCGCGTGAGCTCTGGCGAGCTTGCCTGCTCTAACGCGGATATTTAACTATGGCGCTGTCTCTGTCGCGCGCGGTTCCGCCCGATCTGCTCAGACGCCATCTACACCTCCGCGTTCGATTCGCCGTTTTTTTTGTTCCTGACTATGCGACGCGGTTTCGCCTTGTTAGTTTCGCGGCGGAGGTGTGCTACGGGCATTAATGCTGACAAACAGTACCGCCTTTACCACAATGTTACATACAAGGGCCTTATATCCCAAGGGTCTGATATTTTCATTTCCACTTATATGACAAGATTGGAGGTCATTTTCTGCTATTTGTAAATAATTGTTTCTAAGATTTTTTTATAAATCAATATAAATCCTTATAATAAATAAGTGTTAAAAAGTTTGTCATTTACCGTTAGAAAATTACTACGACAACTCAATATAATTATGTTTATTATATGTGTTATTTTTAAACTTTTAGTTCACTATCTACATGATTATTATCTTTAAACTATTATGTTTAACTTATTTTTTTTTTGCTTATTTTAAGAACTAATCCCATTTACAATTAGAAGAAAGAAAGAAAGAAAGAAAGAAAATTTATTATTGCGTACAGCATGATACAGATGAAAAAAGTAGTCCTTTTTATAACAAGCACTGCAGTACGCAACAAAAGGAAGCCGATCAGCACTATGCCAAGTTAGAAACCTGGCGCTGGTTTTCACTAGGGACGCTGCATCCAAGATTCCACACTTTTTATGTTTTTCTTAATTCATTAAAAAAATCAATAAAAAACGTATAACTGTAAAATGCACTCACAAATAATGCTCACCGACTGATATTTTAGCACAACAACAAACACTTGCTTGCTTGGTGCTTTGTAATGGCGGACTGAACTGGACGCAAATTTATTTGAGACATATAATAACATTGCGAATCCATTGGTTTAGTTAATCTGAGGCCTTGACCCAGACATGGCATTACACATGGCACGCTAATAAACCCATTTGCAATCTTACGCTTGGATATCAAATATACACATACTCGTATATACATGCATTCACATATACACACATCCATAAATACACACAATAACACATACATACACATACATACATACAGATGCATATATATACACACAACGATAACTACGCTTTTATAAGGGTTGGTTCACATGCTCATTAGGCTATATGTATGACATATTCATATTTATACCGCCCAAATGCTTCTGGCTGCTCATCAGATAAAGCTTTAATTCATTCCTAAATGTATGTATGGATTTAGCTTCTCTTATTGGCGGTGGAATGTTATTCCATATCTTTGAAGCGGCATATCGGAAACTGAAATTACTATCGTTGTTCCAATTAAAAAAATATTTAGTTAAAATATCTTGGGTATATTAATAAAACCACAGACATTTGCCCGTGTGTTTTTGGTAAGTGAGTGTACTAAAACATGCCGGTGCTATCTAGTGCCTACGCTGGTGGACAATAAAAGTTGAAAGTCAACTCGGCGCAGCGGCGACCTCTATTACAATTGCGGTGGCAATAGCAATGTTGGCTGTAGAGCTACTCTCTACGCTCGTGGAAATATGCGTAGCTTCGTGGACGTCCTTTACCGAACATAGTTACTTGCTTACCTCGTATCGTTGTTGGGTAATTCGAAATCTAGCACGATCACTTTCCATAGCTACTTCTTTTGTAGTTATAAACTATTGTAATTGTTGTGTTAAGAACTATTGTAACTTCGATAACTGATTTATAATTTCTGTGCTTAGATGGTAGTCCCTTCTGGCCTCTGCTGTAATGAACAAAGCCGTGTACACCGAGGACAGGGCGACGACGCCGGCTGTAACTGACATGTAGACAAGTTGTTACAAATAGGTTTATTGAAGCATAAAGTTTTGTTATGTGAAGTTTGATAAGTGACAACTTTACGTCGTAATCTGTTTGGATTGTAAAGCCAAATATATCAGTGGGTTGGAGTGTATTAATTGAAGGGAAACAAATGACTGAGGTATTTTCACTTTCAATGACTAAGGCCTGTATTACAGAACGCAACTTAAGCAGCGTTTGAACTCCAATCACGCAAAGCTAGTTTTGAGTAGAGATCACTACTTGAGTGTTCATTTGATTATAAGTGGCGTTTTAGGTGTCAATCAGCTGAAACTAGATTCAAGAACAGAGGTGCGATTTCGATTACGTTTGGTATTTTCCTCATGCCCAGCACCAGCCCACAGATAAACAATCTTGCCCAGCACAAGTCCACTGCTGGAACATCTTATCCAGCACAATACCACTGTTGGGAATCATGCCCAGCACCAGTCCATCGCTAGACAATCTTGTCCAGCGCCATCCCACTGCTGGGAATCATGCCCAGCACCAGCCCACCGCTGGACAATATTGTTCAGCACCATCTTACTGCTGGGTATCATGCCGAGCACCAGCCCACAGCTGAACAATTTTGCCCAGCACCATCCCACTGCTGGAATTATTTCTCAACACCAGCCTCATTGATGGATACACTCATCCAGCACTAGCCCACAGCTGGCCACTCGCCCGGCATCAGATTGTGGCGTAAATATCAACTTTATTTAGTACCATATAATATGAATTTATTTTCTCAAGAGTGGTTTCGACCATACTTAAGTAATCAAAGATCAAATCTTTACTTGAGCGTATAACGCACTTCTATGATAAGCAATTACTCAGATTAACAACGATCAATGAATCTCGTTTCAAGAAACATTTAAAAATTAAATCTCATCTACTAGTTTTAAAACTAGATTCATTACTGAGAATTTATTTTTTATTTATTTATTCTCTATGTACAAAAGTAGTACAAAGGCGGACTTAATGAAAGAATCGTTTTGTAACACGAGCCTAAGTATGTAACAAAACCAAAATGTAAATGGCGATTTAAAAGAGGAGATAAAAAATATTGACCTTTCGAGTTTCTTGGCTGTTTTTCTCGAGAAGGCTCTCCCAATTCCCGAAGAGGTGTAGAGTCAACTTTTTTTTTCATTCCTACTTGTATTTGCTGACATCTTGAGTATATTCAGGATTTATGCATGCACATACAAGGTAAATATGTTTCCTTCAAATTAGAATGTTTTGCTTTGTTTTGACGTCAATAAGTGCCTGTAAAGGCCTATGTTGAATAAAGATTTATGAATTTGAATCTGAATTTGAGGAATCAAATATTTTATCAGCGATACAAAAACTGAATTTTGGTCTTTACTGTTACTTACATACCATAGTTTGAATATTGTAAAAATTGGTTAAGAAACAAATTAGAGTGGCTTGTAAAGTAATTTTTAAATCTGGATGTGGTCCATTTGGCATACCGAGAGCACAAATTAAATAGACTTTTTGCTATGAGTATGAATGTGCACTCTGCCAGTGCACATTCATACTCATGTGTGTGTGTGTGTGTGACGTCAATAAGTGCCTGTAAAGGCCTATGTTGAATAAAGATTTATGAATTTGAATCTGAATTTGAGGAATCAAATATTTTATCAGCGATACAAAAACTGAATTTTGGTCTTTACTGTTACTTACATACCATAGTTTGAATATTGTAAAAATTGGTTAAGAAACAAATTAGAGTGGCTTGTAAAGTAATTTTTTAAATCTGGATGTGGTCCATTTGGCATACCGAGAGCACAAATTAAATAGACTTTTTGCTATGAGTATGAATGTACACTCTGCCAGTGCACATTCATACTCATGTGTGTGTGTGTGTGTGTGTTCGTCTTATAATTGGGATGATGACTGAATTCTAATTTTCACATCTCGACATAAAATATTAAAACAGCGTAGAAAAAGAAGCAATCATGTGAAATTAGAATTAAAATCGGCATAGAAATACATAAGATACAAGCATTTTAAGCTGTTAATTTTGAAGCGATTAGACAGAGAGATCCGACATCAACCGTGACGTCATCGTTGAGTACGGCCATATAAACTCCATATAAAATTCTGTTTTGCTAGAAAGAGATGGAGAAAAATCTTTAATACCTTATATCTTGGTTGTTTTTATAGTAATTCGAAAACCGATTTTTTCTTTCTGTTTATTATAATTATAAGTGAGCTTCTATTAAAGCAAAAAAATTTTTTTTGTCATTTAGCCAATTGTAGCTCGTCTTATATTGTTTAAAATAAGCAATATTATATACAAAAGCGATTCATGTAATACTGTTGCTCAATTAAGCGTGTGCTACTTAAAGGTTAACACTATGGTATTTACCTTTGAGTATAATTATACATGTTGTATAAATACCTAATGAAAAATGTGTAAAAGTGATAACAATGTAACAATTGTTAGTAGTTAGACCCAAGAAATAAAAAAGTTTTGCATTATATTGCTTTTAAATCATTCAAATAGGTTTTCAATGGGTACTAATTACATATTTAAGCTGATAAAGTTGTAAAGGCTTTCAGGCGGCTCCATTTGCCACAAGAGCCAGGGTAAAGGGACTGAATTCCGTGTTTTTTATCAAGTCATAAAGAGTCTAGTGGTAGACAATTTGGCTCTTAGACAAAATTCCACACCCGCAAGTATACCTACGCTCGTATGGTGTATGAGCTCGTGAATATCTTGCGTCGTCGGTTCATTGAAATTTTCACGTTGTATTGAGCAAAGTTTTTGGCTAGCGCTTCCAAGTAACGTATAGTAGAGATTCCCAAGCGCCGTTTTGTTACTTTACGGATTCTGCCGTTTTTGTTCTCCTCTTAAAAGCTTTCGTAAAGTTTTTGCAAATACTATAATATTTTGTTTTCACACATTTAGGAAGCGTGTTAAATCTTTGAAAATCATTTAGGTAAGATTTACAAATAATATAAAAATATTACATTTCACTCTTTTATTGTACCTGTAAAGTACATAAGCATGAGGCTTAAGGAAAAATGATTACATAAATTAAAAAGGAAGCATGAAGATTTCTGGCCCGAGCTTAGCCCTCAGGGGGTTCGTTCAATATTGTAATGGAAATAAATTTGCACGGAAGTTATCAATGTCGAGACACAAACAATGTTTAATTTATTTAGATCTATGAAGCTATAAATTATGGGGGAGACAAAAAATCTGAGGGCCAGCGCTGCTCAAGCTGCTATAGGTTTGTTTGCCACGTTCGTGTTGATTTATTTCGTCGATAAATCTGAAATGGATTAATCGAGAGACGTTTTGTCAACTTTGCAATTATGGATCGATCGGTTTCCAAATATTTTCATGAGATGCAAAACGGTTGAAATTTTCAGAGCTTGAAACGTAAGTTAAATATTATGATTTAAGATAAAACTTCTCGAAGTTTAAAACAATATTTTGAAAAATTAGTAGCAATCTATTTCTAAATAATTACAAGACGTAGATTGACGTAAATAAGAACGAATATTATCCGCTTGTTATATTTTTGATATTTGAAATTGAATGGAATAATTTAATTATATATGATATTCCAAAAATATCGCTCATTAAGCATATAATGTCAAAAAACTAATTAAACTATTTAATAAGACGCTGTTAATGTAAATGATGAACATGTGACGAACAATACAGAGCGAGTTACCCAGAACGATATAATCAGTGAAGCTTTTATAATAATTACCGTTTTGTGTGAATAGCTTACATGAGATGAAACATGTTGAATGTAATTATCAAATAAAAACTGTCAGAAAAATTAAAAATATATACTTATTACGTTAAATTTGCTTCTTTTGGATAAATTTTATATTTTAAATGAGGTATATTTATTATATTTGTGTTATCAGCAAATTAATTTCTCATGGTTCTTCATGAAACATTGGCGATCCTTTAGTAAATGTATTGCATACCTTTATTTCCAGAATTTTTATTTACTTACTTAATTTATTTACTTAATTGAATAATTTAGGCAACATTAAAGTTGTTATACTTTTTCATTTTAGCCCGAGAGCCATTTTAACTTACAAAGCGACTTGCGAAAACACCACACCAGAAACAATATCTAACTATACTATTTTCCTCGAGCAGTAGGTAGGTACGCCTTAAATGGTGCATGGGTTACACAAGCATCTAATTTCGATATCATCTAAGTTTGGCAACTCATCTTCTTAACCGTACCATCTTCAATTATCATTAGAATCTTGGGCCGCGACAAAAACTGGATCGTAACTCAATATTAGTGCCTATAAAGGTGAATGATAACCGCATATCCGCGCCGGGTCGCCTTTTATGTCTGATGCCTCTTTGAAATAGGCTATAATTTATAACTTTTGTGCTTGCCAAATTGTTTAAAGCTTATAATTTTTGGGCGTTTTCTAATATTCATCAGTCTTCAGGTTCACGTCGTAGGCGTATAGTTTGTAGGGTAGGTAAGACAGGCAAGTATATTACTAGCTACAGTGATTTGATAATAAGTTACCACTTGGCAATAACGTATGTCCACTTTTTGTTAACGAAGAACAAAAATTTCTTTTACAAAAAAATAGAACCGACTTCAAAAACACTGAAAATTTAAAAATAATCTTCTTAAAAAAAATATTTTTAACTTTTTAGTGAAAGAAACCTCGTGTTTTCCTCGATTTTCTATGAGATCCCATCATCCGATCCTGACTTTGGTGACCATAGGACCACCCTTGCAGTATACTCTATCAAATACAAAAAGAATTTTAGAAATCGGTTTAAAAATGACGGAGTTATGAGGTAACAAACATAAAAAAAAAATACAACCGAATTGATAACCTCCTCCTTTTTTGAAGTCGGTTAAAAAGAAACAGAAGATGTAGGTATTTTAGAATAGTTTAATGCTATTATTTGTTAACAATGGTAGTTGATTTAATGAAGGCATGGAGAAAAATGACAGTTCTTGAGAGTGAACGAATGAGTATTTAGTTTACATAGAATGAATGGATAAGAATTAAATGAATGATCGACGAATAACCGAGGAATGATACGGCGCAGACATCCAAAGAATTTGCACGTTTTGCACGTTGACTATTATTTTTATTTGTTTATATGATACGGCATAATCAACATATCTTTAGCCTGTTAAACATTTACATTCTGTGATTGTAAATTGGGTTCCTTGTAGGGGTTGTAGTTTTGCAAATTCTTTTTTTTTTTTTTGGGAGGGGGGAAAATGCATTTACGCATTCCTCGTGGTCGAGCCAAACCACGAGGATATGTGGGACTCCCCAGACCGTACCCGGCCCGGGCCTACCCACTAAAAACCCCCCCAGCAGCTCCTCCGTCCGTCACAAGACAGAGGGAAGGGGACAACAGCCAGGCCTTATTCCCGCTGACCCCCTGCCCGTGACATGTCCGTTGCCGGACTCTCCGCCTGGCTTTGCTGCTTTGTGGAGCGGCGCAGAATTGCGCCGCTCTACACCCCGCAACTGGTTTTTTACTGTGGTTGTCTTCCACGCGGCCCGACGCTCAGTGCGCCGGGCCCCCGGCCCGCTCAGTGCGCGTAACGGGTTGCCCGACGGCAGATCCCACTGGATCCACCGCCGCGCGGGGGCGAGCCGAAGCTCGGGGAAATCCCCAACGGGCGCGAAGCGCCATGGCGAGAAACTCGCCTCGTCCCTACTACCACCAGAGGTAGCCGCCGGGATCGGCTTCCAGCGAGAGTCACACCTCTTCTTATCATAAGAAGAGGGGACTTCGCCCTTCCCCGCATGAAGCGGGTGGCCACACGAAGTGGCCCGCCGGGTTGAACCCGGCCATCTCACGCCCCATATGGGGGTCTTCTCGTCAGACTATTAGCCCGCGGCAGAGAATCTGCCGGGTTGCCCAGGGTGCACCACAAGGAGGTTGTCTGACATCGCACCCCAGTTTTGCAAATCCTACAGGAACCACATGTACTATTGACAACTGTAGCCACTTACCATCAGGTGGACAGCCTGCTTATTTGCCAACTTAGTTGTATATTTAAAAAAACTTTTATTATTTCATTATAGGTGAATACTACGCATAAATATAAATCCACTTAAAATAAAAATGCTAATGAGATATACTGAAAGTTCAATATCTTTGCAAAGAAATATTTGGCACAGACTATAATGTAGAAATATACGGTGTTAGATACTGCAAAAAGTTTAAACATGATGCTGTTTCATTTGTTTTAAAGGAATGGATGGTGACATCATCATCTTTAAGCATCGTTAAAAATTTTTTGAAGTAATACCGATGATGTTTTAATATTGTGTTTCAATTTCATTTTTTATGCCTAAAGGTACTTTTTTTGGAGTTCGTCAGTAATATATTTTTTATTATCGGTTTATTGAGCTTAATAACAACACTATATTTAAACATACTTAACACAATCAATAATTATAATCAAAAAGATAATTTGAAACTGTTTTGCCTCCATCCCCTATAAGGGATAGATGCCTAATAAATAATTGATACCGGTCTATTGTTTATAACATTTATATACCTAACATCGCAAAAGTAAATTATATTAGTAAGTATTGCATCGAGATATGTACCAGAGTCAAAGAAAAGCTAAAATCACATAAAGAAGATGTGAATAAACTGATTTGTAAATAAACTTATTTGCATAAATTTTCCACTCAAGTGAGCTTCAGGGGAGAAAAATATTGAGTATAAATAAAAACGTAGGAAGTTACCACGACAGCGATTTTCTTTCCTGCCTTTCATGGGAGTAACTTTGTTTTTTTCCTCTGTTTATGGATTATGTAAACAGTTGCATAATGACGACGCAGTGCTGTCAATATTCGGAAACATTTTTTTGAAGCCGTGTGCAGTAGACGTATACCGAGAAACAATATTTCGGACACAGTTTATAATCTCATAAAATCCGTTTTGTTTCTGTAATTGCGATTTAATCAAACATCATTTTTAATCATTTCACACTATCACAATGTAAATTAGTCTACACTTAACTTTATTATTATAAAGGGGAAAGATTTGTATCTATGTACGAGTATGTAACGAATAAACTCAAAAACTAACTGGACCGATTTCAAAGCTATAAAATTATTTTTCCTACGGGAAAATATAAAATTCCCCCGTGAAAACAAAAACAACGCGGGTGAAGCTGCGTAAAGTAAGGCTAGTAGGTAATAAATAAATCATAGGTGAAAAAAGCGCCCACTCTCTAAACATCGATTTCGAAAAAGAATTGTATCGCTTGATCCCCACCGCCAGTAAGCCCCCTAGATACATGTAATGTTGATAAAGGCGTAAAATGTTTATCGCAATAGTTTCTTCGCAACATATATACAAGGTGGAGAAGACAATACGGCGATAAATGATAAAACGGTCAGTATTATTTAATAATAGTAATTTGAAATTATTAAAAGTAACTTGATTCGAATAGCATTTTTTTTCAAAAAAACTAATTACCAAATAATGGAAACAATATATATATGTCGCCGATTCTATTTATCCCGCAGATGTAGTACGAGCCGACTACGAGAGGAATAAAAACTGGCCAAGTGCGAGTTCAACTCACCCCCCCGGGGGTTCCGTGCAAACTTATCTAAGTATATAAGTTCTTAACTACATATTAACGGTTTCCCGATTTTTTCCCTGACATGACTGTGCTGTACGACATTGCTTCTTGCCAAACTTCATGATTCTAGGTCAATGAGGAGTAGGTACTCGATTATTTGCAATCGAGTTTGATTTTTTCATAGTTCGAAAAGACTGTAGACCCGAATATATCGTGATATATAAAAATCTCGTGTCTCAACGATTGTTATCAAACTCCTCCAAAAGATTTTATGATTTGTAGAAAATGATGATTGATTTTGACTATTGATTTGGCCTGTTGGTTTGATGAAATTCTCTTGTTTACGAGACGTGAAGACTAACGAAGTGATAGGAATGCAAAAAAAATCTGATATCTGTAGTATCTTTCTCGGTTATTTTAATGATGATGATGATATAATATATTCGTCGTGAGTAGCAGCATCTATTTTTTGACATCTTCTAATATATAAAAATCTCGTGTCACAGTGTTTGTTGTCGAACTCCTCCGAAACGGCTTACCCGATTTTAATGAATAAAAAAAATGTTTATTTATTTCTTGTACATATGATTAGAGGTTAGGCACTTTGGACTTCACACTAGGATTCCGTGTGTCGTGAAGACCAGTCTTCCCATTTATGTTACATATGCATACGAATAAGCGTTTTCGTGTTTGCGTTTGTGTGTTTGGGTGTGTGTGTGTGTGTGTGTGTGTGTTTGTATGTGTGTGTGTTAGTGTGTGTATGTGTGTGTGTTTCTGTGTATTTGTGTGTAGTGTGTGTGCGTACGTGCGTGTGTTATGTATTTTTTATCTGGAAATATCTGTTTTATATAATGACAATTTTTTTATATATTTGGTAGGTCTAAGAATAAGTTGTAGGCTATTTTTTAAACCCCTAGATGATAAGGGTGGCACTCCAGATTTTTTTAACAGTTATTATGTCGAAATGTATTCCGCGGTTACAGCTAGTATGATATAAATTTCAGTTTGATATTACGCGTTCCTAAGAAAAAGGGCATTGACAGAAGGACAAGAAGATCCTCCTATAATGGTTCTGTTTTTTCTTTTTGCGGTACGGAATCCTAAAAATCGAAACAAAGCACCACATGGCCGGCCAACTTTATGCAGTAGGTCAATTCTTCTTCGTCTTTGGAGAGACCTGCCCCCTGAGGGCGCTTGCGCAGTTATACATATTCATGTGGGTTATTGTCTAAGAAAAAAACTATCACAATCGCCTTCAATTTCACAACCATTACGGCGTGAACACAAGTCTCTGCGCCGACATCTTTTTATAAAGGAGTGATGGATGGACTGCGACTGTCAAAATTGTAAGCCGATCGCTTCGCAATTTGACAGCCGCAGTCCATAGATAGATTTTTTCTTAGACAATAACCCCCCGGTTGGTATTCGGTTCGTGTTCGGTTTTGATCCAGTTTGGCCGTCCTAGTGATTCTAAGGACGCTTACGTACTCATACGTATTCGGTGCCTATTCGGTTCGTGTTCAATCCGTAAATTCTCACTTCGAGTCTTTTTAGGTGTGCATCAGGATGGCGGGTCTCCTTCATTTATCTATATTATTTGATGAAGTTGTTAATAACGTTTATGTATGTATTTATAACCTTTTTTCTCATATAAAATGACAATTTATACTGAAAAACATATGTTATAAGTGGTATGTTAAAATGCCTACACCTTTTTGAAATATCAATTAATTAAGCTGGAACTTTTGCTCGGAATTCCTTTTCCATATAACAAACTTACCTTAGTTCTGTACCCTTTCCCCTATTGAATAATATGCTGTCTCATTCTTTCGTCGCAAGGTTGCCTGGAAGAGATTGCTTTTTAGCAATAAGGCCGCCTATTAGTACTCGTCTGTTTTTTTTGTAAAATATTTCATACATTTTTTGTGCCACCAGAATTTAAATATTCGATTTTAAAAGTAACTGCTTTTAATTTCTGAAGGTAGGTACTAAATTGTGGTTTAATCTGTTACATCAAATAGTTAGTAACTTTAATGTTAGAGCATGATCCCGCCTTTTTGATAATGAAAGCCAGATTTTGTCTAAACTAAGCAGGTACCAAAATTATAATGTTTGGTATCATATAGTACCAAATGAGTACTAAATTGCAGTGGGTTTTTAAAAACAGGAAGTGATCCCGTCATATTGACGTTTATCACACAACCGTCTCAAACACGAATCGAAACACCCAATTCCAACAGCATTGAAAAAATGCTTTTCGTGTAATTAGGCATTGTAAATACTGTACGTCCACATCAATTACTACGGACAAGCTTCGAAATCGAAATATACGAGTATATCAAAATGAATCAAATTTTGAGGTTAGTAGAAGTAACACTTTATTTCGTAAGTACAATACAGTTCATACCTATACGATTATTAAAATGATAATTATTGCAATCGAAGATCGTTATTATAGCCACGTAGTAAAGAACAAGAAATCTCGAAATAATAAAACAGGTCAAAAACACAACGAACTCACAAGCGACAGCGCGTGAGTTGTCAATTGACGTGTCTTAACGTCGTAAATTGTGAAAGACATTAAAAAATTGTGTTAATTGTGAAAGAAATAAATAAATATCCATACTTCCACCACCTTCACCACCACCTTCCACCAGCTTATTAGCGACCGCCAGTACGGTTTCCGTCATGGTCGCTCGACTGGTGATCTTCTGGTGTATTTGACACACTGCTGGGCTGAAGCCTTGGAAAGGAACGGCGAGGCCCTCGCTGTCAGCCTCGATATCGCCAAGGCATTTGACAGGGTCTGACACAGAGCACTTCTAGCGAAGTTACCATTCTATGGAATTCTCGGGGGACTCTGCAGGTGGATCGCCAGCTTTCTGGATGGTCGGAGCATCAAAGTAGTTCTTGATGGTTCATGCTCCGAGACCAAAATGATTAATGCTGGGGTTCCACAAGGCTTGGTCCTCTCCCCAACGCTGTTCATTCTGCATATCAATGACATGTTGTCTATAGAGAACATGCATTGTTATGCAGATGACAGCACGGGTGATGCTAGGTATACCAGCCACCAGAATACCCCCAGAGCGCCCTGTCGGAGAGACGGTCAAAACTTGTGTCTGATGTTGAGGACTCTTTGGGGCGGGTTTCAGAATGGGGGAAAACAAACTTAGTACAGTTCAACCCCACAAAGACACAGGTTTGCGCATTCAGTGCCAAGAAAGACCGCTTTACATTGGCGCCTCAGTTCTAAGGAGTAACCCTTACGATCTCCGATAGTGTTGGTATCCTCGGTATTGAGATCACGAGCAAAGTTCGATTCGGGAGTCATTTGGACAACAAGGCTAAGCTGGCCAGCAGAAAGCTCGGTGTCCTTAACAGAGCAAAGCGTTACTTCACGCCCTACCAACGCCTTGTGCTTTATAAGGCCCAAGTTCGTCCGCACGTGGAGTACTGCTCATATCTGTGGGCTGGAGTACCTAAATACCAACTTGATCCATTTGACTCTCTGCAAAGAAGGGCCGCTCGAATAATCGGTGATGCTAGTCTATCGAACTCATTGGAGTCGTTGGGGTCACGAAGGGATTTCGGTTCCCTCTGTGTGTTCTACCGTCTCTTTAACGGTGAGTGCTCCGAGGAACTATTTGACCTGGTACCGACGTCACCCTTTTTTCATCGTACCACTCGACACCGCAGTGGGGTTCATCCTTATCACCTGGAAGCGATATCGTCTAGTACGGTTAGCTTTCAGCGCACATTTTTACCACTTCTATTCAATCGAGCAAAGGTTATAATAACCATTCGTAAATTTAACTTCATATTTTTGATTTGTCCGTCGAATACATATATTTGTTATAAGTGTTATAAAATATGCATTTAATTATGACGTAAATCAAATCTTTGTTGGTCATGGGGTGATTTTAGAAATTGTCCCTTCCCGTTCGGTATTTTCACGTATCGAACACGAACGGAATACGTATAAGTGCGCAAGCGCCCTAACCATGATCGCTCAAAACAACATTGAAACTGCGCTGAGAGCAAGATGGCGCTATACGCAGCAGGAGATATGTCTCTGTTTCAATATTGTTTTAACCTTGTTATAAGCGATCAAAGTATCTATGCCCAGCACTGCCCAGCAGTGGGAAGTATACAGGGCGAAATGCGATAACAGTCTCAATACAAACCTTTTCGACATGTTTCTGTGTTAGCGATCCAAATAATAAGGACAAAATACCAATGCGTGCGCGAATACACATTACAATGCAGTCTGCGAGCGTTCGTTCTTCGGGCGGAATCCGTGATTCGACTAGCGGCCCTGTAACGAGATTAACTGAACTGTATTCGTTGGCTATTCCACCGGGAATTACTTTTAGAAGGCGTATTGTATGTTAGCGTATTGTTTCAAGATTCTCATATCCAAGATTGCAATACTACGCACATGTTCTATATTTAGCTAGCTTTCCGCTCGCTTCTTTGCTGGCGTTATTATTGTTTTCCTGTGGGAATTTAATATTTTCCCATAGAAAAAAAAAAATTAGCCTATTTAAGCCCGGATTATAAATTTCGTAAAAATTGGAGCAGTTTTTAAATATTTTCCATAGAAACTTTCAACCCCTATCTCAGGGGGTGAATTCCAATAAATCATGAAACACGTGTTCAATGAAATATTTTTAAGAGCATGAATCTCAAGTTTTATCAAAATCGTTGCTAATTTAAAGATTTTTCCATACAAACTTGCAACCCCTATTTTATCCCTTTAGGGTTAACATTTTTTAAAATTTCTTCTTAGTGTGCGTCCGAATTAAAACAACTGTCCAAATTTTACGTTTCTACCATTAGCGGTTACGGCTGTGCGTGCGTCTATAGATGGGAACATCTCCTTTTATATACTCGTAGATTTTCTTTCTCTGTGAAGAAATGTGTCACTACGCTTCAATGGCTAAAGCATTGTATATTGGGATTTCGGGATCTTACGTCACTATATCGCCTACGATCAAATCAGGTTGAAGTAAGGCTTAAAGATTCAAGACGCTTTAACATATTATAAGTGAAAGACCATGATACTATTTTGTTAACATTTTTGCGATTACCGCAATAACTTCTTATCGGGCATGCTTTTCAAATTGAGTTTCATTCTGATGAAAATCCAGATTAAATATATGGTTATTTTATGAGTAAAAGTACAGAAATTGAAGGATGCTTAGATTGGTTCAAAGTAATATCTTAGTAGGTGGTGAACCTTTTCTTTTAAGTTTTGTTTTAAATGTATTTAAACTCAAGCCTTAAAGCTATTTTTGATTTTGGTGTTGTTAAATATAAATCGACAAAAATTATCAGTTATCTACATAAACATTAGGTACCTATGTCCCATTAATTTTGTAAATTTGAACGGTTTTCATTGTATTTTTTTACTATGTTAATAAATTATTAATTTACATACAAAGAAACTTAAAAATAACATCAGACACTTACATAATGTAAATAAGGGCATAATGTAAAAACTTTGTATGGGAAAAATGCAGTAATTGATAGAATAACTCAACATTACAATACAAAGTTTAATAGTGTCGATCCTTTTAGCATAAATGGTAAAAAGCATTTCACTCACAACTTAATGAAACTTTTAGACCATTATTCTTAAATCTACAGGCTTAACTAAAAATACTGTTGCACGAGTTAATAGTAGAGTGGGTTATTAATCGAAGGAATGTGTATCGCAATCGCAAACATTATTCACAATTTAAAATTAATTTTTAAAAGCATGTGAGTACCTAAAATTAAGTTATAGACATAAGTGTTCCTTGTTACTCTGACAAATAAAGTAATATACTTATTATGTAAAGATCGTAACTATATCATACCATAATGCTTCTGATACATTGTTGTAATACCCAACTACCTACAAATTTTTAATATTTTATACCTTTGATTTCATATTCACGTGACAAGTTAATTAGAGTTTTTGCCCAGAACTAATGTACTTGACAAAGCACTAGCAAATATGTTGTAATTGGTTGTAATTCATTAGTAGTAATATTTATAATTCCTATTGTAAGGAGAGAAGGGAAATATTCATAGCTTCATTTGTTCTCATCGATGTTACATATATTTATTATCTTTACTGTTCAATGATTAATTTACATTGTGGATGACTGTAATTGACCTTATGTGTAGAAACTACTTTATAGCACATTTTATTGTTCTAAGGTTGTTGTTATCCTGAATAAAGAGAAAAAAAAGGAAGATGTAACTCTGGTTCGTGGAACATAAATTAACAGTTCAAATTCAAAAGGAGATCATTTTTAAAGTAAATCTTTGAATTCTGAATGGGTGATTTAAATTTAATATTTGTTTAACTTTTAATATTTAAATAAATAATAAAAATGTTGGGCTAATTTTATGCAACAGGGTATTATCTAGATTTTTTAATTATTCATACTTGTTTTATAATTTAACATATTTTTTTATAATTGTTTTTTCAAACCAAATCTATCAATAGATTTTTAGAAAATTGTCTGAAAAATTTAATTATAAATAAGATAAAGAAGAGAATATTGAGGATCATACATAATGTACGAGTATGAGCCATAGCACACATGCTACTTTTAGGGCTATATTTCACCGGGACACCATGGCGGCGCAACCAGTCGCCGCTACCAACAAAATGTATAGAGTCTCCATAGAGAGTAACTCACCTGGTGTCTGCTTGGTTGCGCAGCCAATTTTAGTGGTGGCGCCACGCTGGTCGCAAAGCGTTGTATTGTATGGTGTCTCACTCACTAGACCGCCAATCGCACTGCGACTGGTTACGCCGCCATGATGTCCCGGTAAAATAGAGCTCTAAGGGCTATATTTCACCGGGACGCCATGGAAGCGCAACCAGTTGCGCTTCCGTGGTGTCTTTGAGTTACCAAAAAAGACACCAGAATCGCCACCACCGCGCTGCATTGAAACGTTTTGAAAACAACAGCGAACGCGTGCGAATGAGTAGTGCGGGCGGGGAAAGGGGCATTGGCGTATCTAGACCGTAATCCACTATTATTATTGCAAATCGGCAAACTATCGGCAAGCAAGTATCAATCGATATTCGACAATACTACAGCCGACCCGATCCAGCATCGCTAGAACGCGCGACTCCGATACCGTGTCCGAACGCAGGCAGTCGCCAAATCGTGATGCGGCATCGAAAGAATCGCTAAAACGCGCGATTCCTATGTTGCGACCTTGGCTCTTAATTAAAAAAATTGTCACATCGCGGGCAAAACCTACTATAAAGCATACATGTCGCTCACTTTAAATAAGACAAATTTAATAAAATGGTTCTTGAACGTTCTAGAGGATATAAAATGCATTATGTTCACAATTTATGCTCTGTTGGTTTAAATAAACCTATATTCTCTTAGACCATTGTATACAATGAGTAGCAAGCACTACACGTCTCTGTCGCTCGGTTTAGTAAGCCTATTACAATATCCAACCGACCGGTACACGCTGACAGTGCCAGAATAAAATGAGAATTGTATCGTAGAATAACGTTTGACACACTCGTTTTTTTATTTTGTAAATTTCATTTCATTTATTAACCGACTTCAAAAAAGGAGGAGGTACTCAATTCGATGCGTATGTTTTTTTTTGTGTGTATGTTACGCGATTACGCCGGACGCGGACCGATTTTAAAAATTCTTTTTGTGTTCGATAGAGTATACTCCAAGGGTGGTCCCATGATCACCAAAGTAAAGATCTGATGATAGGATCCCATAAAAATCGAGGGAAACCCTTAAATTTTTAAGTGTGTCTAACGTGTTTTTTGTGTATGTTACGCGATTACTCCACTAATTTTGGACCGATTTTCAAAATTATTTTTGTATTCGATGGAGTAGGTATACTCCTGGGGTGGTTTCAAGGTCACCAAAGTCAGGATCTGATGATGGGATCCCATGAAAATCAAGGGAAATCCCTAATTTAATACCAATTAAATTAGGGTTTCTTCACTAAAAACTTAAAAATAAAAAATATTTTACAAAAAATAAAAACTTACTTCAAAAACACTGAAAAGTTAAAAATAATATAAGAATATTCATAGACAACATCACAACATCACACTCTATATTGAAGGCGGTGACAAATTTTAAGACTTTCTAGGAGATCATCGTTTGGCACCGACTTCAATATGACGTGTGATATTGTCTGTACCTATTCTTATATTATTTTTAAGTTTTCAATGTTTTTGAAGTAGGTTTTTATTTTTTGTAAAATATTTTTTTAAATCATCCATTAACATCATTAATTTTTTTTTTATTTGTGGTATATGACAAAGGCAACTAACCTTAAAACAAATTCCAAAATAATTTATGTATAAGTAAAGACCAAAAACGACTCAAATGAATCTGCTGCTATTCCAGCATTCCATATTTATATATTTTGATTCTATTTTTTCAGGCAATTATTACGATTTCAACAATGTCTTCTATTTTTAAAAGAAAATATTAATTATAATTAATTTTTAATATTTTTATTTGATTTGAAAAGAGTAAACAGTTTCTTGTAGAGTGATTTGCCGTCTTTGAGACTAATAGGCAGTCTAAGGCAATGGTAATTTGAAAATGCGTTGTCGTGTGTTATATATTTTTAATAGAAAAAATTCTTATAGATTTATATTAAATTACATAATTTTTATTTCAGGTAATCCAAGACCAATGTCCTACATATCGGAATAACTAAAACGAGACCAGGTAAATGAAAGTTTATCATATTATAGTGTTTTGCATTTTAGTAGAAATCAATTTTTTTTATAATTAAAAGTTGCACTATTAATACAAAAGTCGCAAAGAATGTATTTAAATCTGAAAAAGTCTGCGATTTGATGTTTTCCTTAATAATAAAATAGCTTTCCGGTTTGTTAGTCTGGATTAAAGTCTACAGACAGAATGTTATAGAATTAAGCCGGCCTTTATATTTTATACCTTTATAAAGAAACAAATAACTCACTAGACGCTTTTTATTGCTGTGAAAACTCAAATCTGAAGGAAAGACACAGAAACTGGCATCCGCTTTTGTGTATCAGAACTGCGTCCCGTGGTTTTACTGACGTATGCTCCAATCCTGCTGTTATGCCCATGCCCGAGATACACGAGGCTAGCAGAATAGCGTGATGTGACTATACTATCCTACTAACCTCTATTTTGATTAGAAACATTTTTAGTATTCTCTATGCCAGATGACAAGCTATTGCTGTAACATCAAAGTAATAAAGTAAAAGGAGGTGCATTCGTAACAAAATACCAGAACAAACCAAGCACTAAAGAAAGACTTTGTACTTGAGGGTTAACTATCTTAAGTTCGAAAATGTTTTTATCGAATTTCATTTAATAAAACTTTTCGACTATTTTCGTTGCTTCTTTTTTTACTCCGTCGAAATCAGTTTGCCACCGTGTCAGTTGACCTAATATCAATTCGATTTTTTTGTTACCCCGACACTTCATTTGGCCGAAGTTATGCTTAGCCGAATTAACATTTGTTCGAAGTATAATGTTTCCTAACATTAGTTTCCCATATTTTCATTTCACCAAACACCTCGAAAAATTTGAGCACACTATTTCCGATCCGATTAATCTATGTGTTACTTTAAGCATGCAAGCAAGCCTGTAGTATGCAAGCAAGCAAGCAGTATGCAGATTGATGCGCAAAATTTTCATGTAAATCATAGTATCATCATGTCTATGATTTACATGAAAATTTTGGGTTGAATGACATTTTAATAATGAGTTTTCGATAAAGAACTGATTATTTATTGGTTATTTTAAAACACCGTGTATAAGCCAGCACTTACTAGCTTGGCTTACCGACATTAACTAATGATATGGTTTGGATAATTGCAATGAACAACCCAAAAGGAAAGTACCTCCACCTCATATAAGGCCGTAGGCGTAGCTCTTTAATGGTTTTTGCGTTAATGAAACGTTTTCTTTAAGCGGTCACACAGTTGAAAAACCAAGTATAGTTATTAACTGGTTTGCAGAAACGTCAACTGATTATAGTTATTTTATTATTTAGCAAACTGCATCTTATTTTATTGACTTTAAAACACACATTCATTTACACTTCATACCACACAGATACACCTAACACAGGTGATGTCTTCTTCTTACAATCCCGGGTCATTCAAAACAGGCGTCAAAAAGCACCTTGCATGTCCAAAATGTGAGGGTGGCTTGTACGGCGTGTATTCTCTATCCGGCACTAGCTATCTTCGCATTTGGATTCTATTTCCACTCTCCAGCAGGTGAAATGGAGTCATTTGCTCGGCCTTATATAAAAAATATTAACGTTATATAAGTACAATATTAACAAGAAAAACCTTCTAACATCAGTGAAACAAAGACGCGGTAACCTCAACGTGTCTAGTAAAAGGTTAAATGACATTGGTAAAATATTTAACTATTTTGCAGTAAAAAGAAAAGGGTTAACTCACTAACAGTAAAAAATGGTTTAAAAAACAGTCCGATTATTCAACAATCACTAATTTTAAGACCGCAACTAAACAAAGTCATGTTATAGGTGGAACGCGTGAAACACGCGCGTACACATGCAAAGGCACGCTTCTAGATCTAGATGGGTTCAAAATGAGCATTATGTACTTGCTTTTCGTGCTTTACCTAGCGTTTTATAGGTCCCTGGATCTCATGGCAAATATTGAATTCTAGATTGGTTAAAACACCAATAAAAGTGGATTAAATGATCTTGACACAGATTCTTTTCCAAAATTGATTGACAAATTTCCTAATTTGATATAAAAGGCGACGTTTAATATTAACATACGAAAATCACTATTTAAAATTTATTAATCGTGCCATGGTAGACCGATAATTATAGGTACTTAGTTATCGAATGGAAGTTAGTTCTTAAAAGGCTACTATAGTTATTAATTGTTCATGTTATAACTGAGCCGGATCTTGAGTGACGAAAAAATTTACTCACAATCAATTAGCAGCCTTGTCAAATAGGTAAATGTCCTTTCCTGCTTCAATAGTTCGAGGCAACGTGGTTGACATGCACACAAAATTAAACTTAAGCCGTACCTATACACGTACTCATGTAGCGTCAGGTCTACGGTATTGTGTGTAATTGCATTGTGTTTAATACCTTCAATGTTTGTATGGGTTCGACGCGCGGAGACTCGTCCGCATCCATAGGAATCCGATTAGCAGAGACCGCTTGTAGTAACAATTACCGTATGTATGCTATGGTGAATCAGAGACGGGAATTGGGACATTTCACTGCGAGTATTTCTGTCTTTCAAAATCGCTGCCTAATTCATTTATCTGCAGACGATATTTTAAATAATTTCCGAGAGACAAATAATTATTCAGTTTATGTAAAAGATGCTTTTGGACTGGAGAGGACTTCGCATCAACATAAACGGCATATACATGGCTTCGTTTTGCTGATGATATCGTAGTCATAGCTGAGATCGTGGAAGATCTGGGCACAATGCTCGAAGACCTCTGTAGAGTTTTCCAACAAGTGGGTCTTTATAGTACCTAAACAAGACTAAAATTGTATCTAATTCCCATATAGTACGCAATCCTGTGAATGTTGGAGGCTTTACACTGGAAACTGTTGACGAATATATTTATCTGGGGCAAATAGTCCATCTCGGTAAGTCCAACTTCCAAAAAGAGGTAAATCTACGAAGTGTCTCAACCATTAGACTACGGAGGCCAGCTAAAAGAAAAATTCACGTTTATTTCATTGTGTATTATTTCCTTTTTTAACAAAATATTATTCCTCAAATTTTATCTAGCGCAGCCTTGTATAAAAATGTAGCGTCAAAAGATCGCATTTTAAACGCAAATTGAGATTCCACTAAAAGAGTTTTCTAAAATCTCTGGTTTAACAATAGCTTTAGCGCCGAAACGACGCCGACGTCCTATAAGGCACGGTCTTGTAAATTCACTTTGCAGACGTGTTTTGGAATTCTGGCAATTTAATGCGAGCAATTTGTTTTGTTCAGCGCAATATATAGATATATACTAATATTTGAAATTAGCTGGAGGGATTAAAACATTTTGATGAGATGGTATTTGTTCAAGCGGCGTTTCAAATATTTGAGCATTTAACCGTTAAATAAATAAAATTAGTTTAAGTCAAATATAGAAGGAGGTTTCGTCTACTTGAAGGATATATAGAAACCAGTTCCTATATACGATTTCAATGTTGTTGTTAATTTTGAGATATTGTTGAAAATGTTCCATCAATATATTATTATGGCCAAGTACTTTTACTTTGTTAGTAGAAAAATACAAAATATTTCTATGAATTCTGAGTCTTTTGAATAGTACCTGTACATACAGTTCATTTATTGTTGGTGAGCTAGTATTACGATTGTCTTATTATCAAAAATTGTAAGCGCTGAAATTTTAGTTCTAAAATAATCTCTTTTGAAGGTTCATGAATTATAAAATTATAATATAGATCTTTTTTGGAAAGGACAAGCAAACAAGTATCTGCGAATCAATTAATCGACACTATCACAAACATTTCATGAATCGAATGCTTTGCGCAAATAATAAGCTGGGAAAAGATTTAAAGAATATTATTTATTATCACCAAGCCATTTCTTTCACAGATATTATTAGTCGTAATTGAAAATCTAGTTCACTGGAATACTACACGAGCGAGTTATTTCATTATACCCACTCATTTTATGGATCAGTACACACACGTTCAATAAACATATCCTCTCTCTTCCGTAATTTTCCGAAATAAATTTGACATTCGAGTCCAAAATGTGAAATGTTATTTCCTATTTGACATCCGACGATTTCCGTCCAGTGCCCCGAGTTAAACGGTTATGCAAACTTCTACGTAGTTGGAGAGACGCCCGTGTAACTTTCCGGCTAGAGTGTTTGCTTTGCCTAGAATATATTCAGGTTTGAATAGACAAGTTTATTCAGAAAAATCTGAAACGTTTTATGCTCATGCCACCCGCACAGAACATACAAATTGATTCACTTTAATAAATACAAAAGGCAACGTTGAATACCGAAATAAACATGACATGTTCTTCCCAACATAACCTTTAGCATGTTTTCTAGCTCAATTTAGTTTATTTTGAGATATTGTATATACAAAGCAATTTATTCTCATATTATGTGGTGTGTAAACACATGAGTAAGTAGGAGTTACAGATATGTATTTGAGAGTACTATAAATACAGAGATCAATTAAATGTAGCTATGGTTTGTGGCATAAGAACACTAATGAGAAAAGAAATATTTATAGGTAGCCGTAGATTACTAGCCTGATTTTTGCAACTTTTAACATGAATCTTCGTCATTTCGACCTCATTGTAAAATAGGTGGGTTTCTATAGTTTTATATAATAAAATGTAATAATTGATTGTATTTGTTTTATATAAAAACCTTTTTTTAGTTATCTAAAATAATATTATTATAATAAATACATAATAATATTATTTTCAGATATTTTTTACATAAACAAACTTTTCCCCCGAAATATATGGGCTCACAATAAGAATGTAAATTTGTTAAAGATGTTTACTTTTTAAGTAGGAAACAAATTTTGTGTGCTTCTTCAGACAATTTATTGTTTAGCTCCTGCTTAAAAATTTACCCTGTATATGTAGTTATGTTTGTGTTGGTATTGGAAGCATTTATTTGGAAGGGGTGTTTCAAGAAGAGTAGGTACAAGATTTTAAAGTTTAATAAAACAAGATTTTCTGTAGCAAAAAATTGAAATATTTATTGATTTGTAATGTATACATTTAGGAATCATGTATAAAACAAAATATCTTGTAAATGATCGCCTCGGCTTTGCTGACACGACACGTGTACACGCACTCTCTTGACAAAATCTGCAATAAGGTTATGTTATGTATGAATTCATAATCAAAATCAAAATCATTATTCTTTATTCAAACATGCCTGGACAGCAAGCTCTTTTTAATCGTCCAAATTTTTTACGAGCTCTTTACTCGATCACACGCATCGAACGCGTAAACGCGGATTTTTGTATGGAATTAGAGCAGCGCCATCTAGTAGCTGCTATGGAATGAGACAGCTTCATCTAGTGACTACTAGATGGCACTGCTCTAATTCCATACAAAAATCCGCGTTTACGCGTTCGATGCGTGTGATCGAGTAAAGCTCGATAAAACTCGCACTCCGCACACAGAAGTGTTAAGTCACATGCACATGGCGGCCAATATTTTGCTTAAAACAGAATGTATAAAAAAGTTTTTGAGAATAGATAGGACATCATAAAATTAGTTAGTTCGAGTTAAGACGCGGTATTAAAAGAAAACTATAAAAATATGTTATATTGTATGGATTGGGGCAGCGATATGTAGATTGCATGATAAATCCTTAGTTTTAGTTATGTTATCTTTCCAACTCAGTATTCTACTAATTGTAATTCTATTTAATTGTAGTGATAATAATATATATAGGTATAGGAAGTTGTAAAACGAGTGAAACAACAAATGTTGGTGTATGTACATTTTGAGCACGTTTCGACTCTTATTTCTACTTTAGTAAGGACTTGGAAGTTTTGCACTGATATTTGCGACCGACTTAACGTTCAGCAACTTTTATTTTTAGTGTAAGCGGTTTAACTGTACTTGGGGAAAGTCGACAGGTGAAGAGTTCGACGCCTCCGATAAACATGCTTGCAGTACAAAGGCGTTCCAAGGATTGTTTTGACACGCTATTATTGGTTTCTCTTTGACTATGTTTAACACGTAACCAAATATAAATATAAATGTTATAAATATATTTGAAATGAATAAAATATATTGTATTATAATTTTAGTTCGAAATAAGTTGAATTAATAGAGCATTAAAAGTGAAAATTTCCATTGTGAAAGTTTGATAATAATAAATAAATGTAAAATTTGACCGAATTCAAGTTATAACAAAAGTCACCCATAAATTATGGATTCGTTTCGAAACGCAAATGATGAGATCACGCACGATAGTTGTGATTAATATTTCTAATGTCGACTTTAAAATAGATGCTGAATCAAAACTAGTTCTTCTGACACATGTTGGCTTATCAAAACATTATGTAACATTCTGATAAATTTCACCAGCTAACAGATTACCAGTTAGACGCTCATTCTGTTTATAAGCGTTTATCTAACAAAGCTTGGGCCACGCTGCCCAAGCATTGATAGCTAAACGCTTATTTGGTATTTTTCCGCCCATCGGTCTGTCCGGCCGGACCCTTTTTCATCGTCAGATTTTAAGCCATCTAGAGATTAGAGGATCACCTAGAGATTCGGGGATTTCACTAGATGAAAAAAGGGTTATGCCATCTAGTGCTAAAACCGCAATTTTCATATATAAATTCAATATATATATAGTTTGAGATAACTTGTTATAGATCTAAATTGGCAAACAAACAGATCGCTGGTCTGGTGATAAGTGGCCGCACCGTTAATAATAACAAGTTATATCATCTATATGTGGATTTCTAAGATTTACAACACTAACGGCCAATTTCACACTAAGCTTGCGTCTTAACTTAGGACAATCCTAAGTAGTATGCTGTCAATTCTCGTCTTTAATGAAAAGAATGTGACAGTAAGACAAGGTTAGTGAAATTGGCCATAAGGAGCACGATATACTTACTCGTACCTACTTTACATTGCAAGCATTTCTGCTTTGCTGCAGATTGTGATCTCTGGCATCAGATCTGTGGCAGATCTGTGGCATTGATCCTAACTGACCTATCTATTGTTTTTCTTATAGCAAGATGATGTTTTTTTATTCTTTATTTAATGGCCACACACCTCATGGTAAAAAAGATGATGTTCACCGGTGGGGTAAGCGTCAACAGCTTCCCAAAAATTTAAAAAAAAGCATCGCTGCAATACTCGAGCGTGTCAGGTATTGTTATGGTAAATGCGCGACATATCTCTGATGACGAAGGTACCTTAATCTGCCGGTTTGCATGGTGGATGTGGCCGTACGGAAGGTTTAAAAAATTTGAAAAAACCAAGTTATTCGGACGCGTCAGATTTTTATAGGGGATGTTAATTACACCTTAAACAAAGTACCATTCAAAAATCTGACGTTTTGGATGTGACGCGAGCTTGTGGCGGCTTTTAAAAAATGCAAAAAGTAACCGCAACTTTGCATTACTCGAGCGCGTCAGATTTTTATACAGATGATTCAACTGAACGTCCTGATCATACCCATTCATAATCTGATGATTTTTTTAAGGAGTTTCCTTAATCTGATGGTTTGAAAATTTTTTGTCCGTACAACTTATTGCACATAATTTCACGGCTAATACTAATCAAGGAAAACAATATAAATTTTAATATTAAAACACTAAATGATTTTTTTAAATAAACGTCGCCCCACACTAGGACTGTGTCGTGGGTGCAGTTACAAACATAGAATATCATATGCACATATGCCCAGACCGGAACTTTCTGTAGGCCATACAACATATTTGTCCCGTGCGGGAATCGAACCCGTAGGCGATCACTCGACCTCTGCGAATCAAATTAAATTATTACAAATTTTTTTCTTTAAATAATAAGGAAAAATAGCCTTTAACAATATTCAATTCCTTTAATTCACGAAATTAATAAGGAATACATAGCCCCACTGCTGCTGCACGCGCCAAACTTTATTTTTAACTAGCTTTCCGCTCGCGGCTTCGCCCGCGTTATTATTTTTTTCCCATGGGAATTTTATATTTTTCCGTAAAATACCTAATTTTGTAGCCTATTACTGTTATCTATATTAAGGAGAATTTCGAATAATAAATTTCATAGAAATTGAAGCAGATTTTAAATATTTTTCATATAAACTTTCAACCCCTATTTTGCACCCTAAGGGGGTGAATTTCAATAAACCATGAAACACGTGTTCAATGACATGTTTTTAAGAGCATAAATCTCAAGTTTCATCAAAATCGTTACTAATGTTTTTAAAATCCATACACACGCAACCCCTATTTCATCCCTTCAGGGTTAAAATTTTCTTAGTGTGCGTCCGCATTTTGAATTAAAACAACTTTCCGAATGTAACATTTCTACCATTAGCGGTTACGGCTGTGCCTGCGTCTATAAATGGGAACTTCTCCTTTTATACCTATATATAGATTTTTGAGCATTTGGCATATCCAAAACGGCAGATTGAATTTTTTTGTAAATTTCATAGCATTGCTCACAAAATAAAAAAAATGCCACTGCGCTCGAGAATCTCGAAGGGTCTTTTTTTGCAACTTCGTCACCCTCCCACTCCCTTACGTCACGCTGAAATCGGCAGATTATTAAATTACATACTTTTTAGTATGTAATTAACGTACTATAGCTTAATCTGACACGCTCTAGTATTTCTACCGATCGATTTTTTTTACTAATCTGATCAGCTGCCCTACGCAAACCCCCCTACATAAAGGGCTCATATTGGGTAGAGATACTCAACAGGGTGTAAGGTATCCCCCATATATTAATCTGACGCGCCGGAATGACTTCAAAAATCCCCTCTTGGGCTTCCCTACTATTATATACGGACCAATCAGCAACATAACTCATTCCCTTCTCTTATGACTTTCAAGGGCAGGACTATTTCCTCTGGTATTGAGATTTGCGATGCTTTTGCAGAATACTTCCACTCCGATTTTCTTTAGCCTGATATATATTCCACCTACTCTAATATTTCACTAATAGCTCTAATATTCCACCTACGGTTTCAAGTAGCTCATCCCTACTTTCCTCTGTATTGGCCGATATTGCATCCATCGAAATAATAGATTGAAATAAGTCGGCGGGTCCCGATGGATTGCATCCACTTCTTATTTCTAGATGTGCACGTAGCTTGACTTTACCTGTAAGTCTGTTATTTATACGTTCCGTCAAGGAAGGCACGGTTCCAAAACTGTGGAAAACTGCAATCGTCACGCCGATCCACAAAAAGGCTTAAACATATTCTTTTAAAACATCAGCACGGATTTTTGAAGGGAAGATCGACGGTCACTAATCTTGTGGCATTTACAGAGGATGTTAGTTCGGGTATGCGGTCGGGAGGCCAGGTTGACGCAATATATACCGACTATACGAGGGCGTTCAATTGAATTGATCATGTGATTTTACTGAATAAGTTGTAATTAGCGGGTATACATGAAAATCTCCAGAGATGGTTTCACTACTACGTAACAAATCGCTATCAGACAATAGTTTTCAATGGATATTCATCGCAACTTGTTTCCCCGCTGTACCTTCCGGTGTACCACAAGGATCCATTTTAGGACCACTCCTTTTCGTTTTGTTTGTTAACGATATTCACATTCGTTTTTATTATTCACAATTTTTGTTATTTGCCGATGACATGAATTTTTTTTAAAAGTCAATTCATTGAAGTACTGCTCACTCCTGCAGCGTGATCTTAATAGACTACAAAATTACTGTCTTAAAAATAAACTTGAACTGAAAGCTTTCAAGTGCAATTGTATTTCTTTTTAGAACATTAATTTCTTTTGATTATAAACAAGAACAACATTCATTAATGCGAACCGACTCCATTAGGGATCTCGGTGTAATTTTGGTTTCTAAGCTCATCTATGACAAAAACATTGACATTGACACTATAACATCTGCAGCTACAAGGTCCTTGGCTTCATTATGAGAAATACAAAAAAAATCAAAATGGTTAAATCTGTCAAGATTCTTTATTGCTCATTTGTAAGGAGTCAATTGGAATACGCAAGTCAGGTGTGGAATCCTCAATATGAATTTTACACAAATAAACTAGAAAAAAATCTGAAATATTTTTTTAAATTCATTAATTACAAACACAAGTTAGAGCTAGGCTCAAGTTACGAGGGTATCAGCTGTCAACATCATCATTTGCTTCCTCTGAGATCGCGAAGAGAAGCATCTGATCTAACGTTGCTTCACAGTCTTAGCAGGGGTGAATTTGAGAGCGGTGATTTGCTATCCATGATAAATTATACAGTTACCGACCCGCACAAACATTAGAAATTATCTTAAACGCTTTTTTAATGCATTTGCTCCTAACTACAGATTCTTACTTTAACAGAGTACTCTTAAATTTCAATCACAATTACTCTGGAAATGCGGACTTGTTTACGGCGTAACAGAACTATTTCAAAAAGAAAATCTATACAGCTATCTTTATGAATAGTGTTTATGTTTTCTAGTTCACTGTTACTATAATATTAATTTAAATACTGTTTGTTTTCCATGAATAATAAATAAATAAATAAAATTAACAAGATTTCAATACTGTTGACTAAAAGCTTCTTATTTTTTAATATAGGTGGCAAACAAGCAAGTTATTATCCTAGAGTTTCTGGCCTGCTCTTGAGAAGGCTCTCCCGATTTCTGGACAGGTGTAGAGTGAACTTCTTCATTGTACTTGTATTTGTATACCTCTTTATTTTGGTTGGGGTGTATGTACACAAGGTTTAAATAATAAGTATATTGCTTATCTTAGTATGTTTTATTTCTAATTAATTTGTTATTTAATTAGATTCTTGTATTTTGTTTGACATCAAAAAGTGCCTGTTAAGGTTTATACTGAATAAAGTTTTTTTAATTTCAGTTTGAGTAAAGTTAAACGAATACCGTAGTTATAGACCAGAGTTTCCCAACCAGTGAGGCGCGTCCCACTTGGAGGGCGTAGAGTCAACCAAGGGAGGGCGCAGCGAGCGATACCAGAACTAAATTATATAAATAATATTTATTAAAACTGATAATATAAACTCGCGCGACGCGGACTGTGCCACCTATGCGAAGTCAGCGACACGTTGCAATCATCTTTCGAATAAAACTAAACACATCAATATTTTCATCGTTTGCTTAATTTTCTTGATTCCTCATTTCGGCCCCTGAGGGGGCGTAGTATTATAGCATAATGTTGTGTGAGACGCAAAGGGTAAAAGGTTGGGAACCCCTGCTATACACACTTGTGGTCAGAGTCATTTGCGGATTGTTGATGCAAAACACGACGCGAGAAAAAAATATACAATAAAACAGAGATTAGGACAACTCATCCTTTTCAAGTCGTAATGAGTAGTCTTGAATAGCATCATAAAATTAATGAACACTCAAGATAAATAAAACCAATTTAAAAAGTACATTTCAATAATATCACAACGGACACAATCATGAAGTGATAATCATAAAAAAGAAAAAAGTATGAACCCAAAGAGATGTGAGCCCCGATAAGTCGCTAACGGTCTCAATAACACTCCAATTGAGCATTACAAAGCTGTACAAAAACCGGGCTGTTTACCGGTTAAATATGACGTTTATATCCATTAAGGACACTTCCGACACGTACCGGGTAATCATATTCGGGGCAGGCACAGCATAAATCATGAGAGGATAACCGGGGGCAAAAACAACATGGTGGACGGGCCCGCCTTAAATGCTCTTTATGGCTCAGTACACGATATTGCATGGTGTGATGCAATTATATTTTTCATGTACAGGTTGGCCTTCAAATAATATGGAGTTGTGAATCGCTTAGAAATTCATTTACTTGTACTGTCATACAAATTTGTTTGTCAATTGACATTATAGCCTCGACGAAATAGACTAATGAAATCGCGATAACTCAAGAGCGTTGAAAAACTTATTTGGTCTTATTACAAAACCTGGTTTAAACCTGGTCTAAAGTTATTATTGGTTTAAATGTAGTGCGCTTTCACTTGTGTCAATATACATAGATAGAGACAGCGTCAACTTAGTCCTAGTTTAAACCAGGACTAACTTTAGTCCATGTTTTGTAATAAGACGAATTCGGTTCGGTTATTCCAAAACCTGGTCTAAAGTTGGTCTTGGTTTATACCAACTTTAAGTTGGTCTTAGTTGGTACATAGTGCTTTCACTTGTGTTAATATACATAGATAGAGACAGCGTCAACTTGGTCCTAGTTTAAACGAGTACTAAGTTTAGACCAAAACATTGTAATAAGACGGATTGATACCATTTCTATAGAGAATTTCACGACCTACAAATTTTGTTTCATCCATTTTTACGATAACTCTCACCGTTTCGGATATATACACAAAAAAATGTGACCTTAAATAAAAACAAGACACAAGCGGCATCGGTTGGGACTTTTAACATAGTTATGTTATGATATATTTAAGACCAATATAAAAATCCAGTTTGTTGGGAATTAATGCAAACTTGAATGACTATTTCTTATAGACTATAACTGCTCGAATTTCATACAATAGAATTATTAGACCAAAAATAGATAGGTAAAATGCAAATTAAAGTATTAAAAAAAGAGGTTGACACCTTTATAAGAAGTACCGTGCAACTTACTTGTTATATTATTTCAAATCTAACCGATATTCGATAATCGATCCGATTAAGAATCGGATTCCCTGCGCTAACGAGGCTTCAACTATCAAAAATTATAAGGCCCGAAATTTGCCAAAGCGAGTATTATGATATATATGTATACGAAGATCTCTGAAATGGCGACGAGATACGATCCTTTTCGGTTAGAATATCTCCACCGAAGCTGGTCAAACTGATTAGACTCGAGTGGACATGTATGAATGCTAGAGGGGGTATGTGTGCTGGTGGTGCCCAAAGTAGACACCACCACGTCGGCGTTTCACCGAACAAAACTGCTGATTTTAATAACCTACTACCAGCTCCTAGAAAACATTGTGGCTTACCCCTATTCCAATTGGTCTCCGTATGTAGCCGGTGGACTTCCTGAGCTAACTCGAAGGAAGTCGCGGCTCCTGAAGGGTTGGTGTTAATCCAACGATGGAGACCGGAGCACTACATAGGCCTATTAGGCCACCAATACCCGAACTTCGCCGACACTAAAACTTTGCCACTATTCACCGACACTAAAACTTGGCGGAACCTCGCACCAACAATCACTTGGTGCGCCGCGCAATACTATTTGTTAGATATTTTATTGAAACGAAAAATCACCGCCCGCTCATAACCTATTTCAATGTCATTCCGTATTCGACTCGACTGACATGTTACATGCGGCCGGCCGCAGGGTCTCACTGCACAGACTATAATGCAGTGTTGCCACTCGCTCATCCTCGAGCGTAAACATGTGACTAGAGCGGAGATGGGTGCTAATAGCTAGAGCGGAACTAACCCCTAAGACAAAAGTCACACGCTTATATACTTTTCTACACTCGTTCCACAGAAAAAATGTATGGAGATGACATTAGCTGCGGAAAAAAATAGCGTGAGGTTGTCGAAGGCTAATGTCATTTTCATACATTTTTTCAGCGGTACGACTGTGGATTTATTAGGTCCGCGGACCACTGGTGGTTCCTATTAGCACCTGAAGTGATCCGCGAAGCCATCTAAAAATTAGTTTAAGTAGAACAACCCCTTATTTATTTATTGTATGTGTATTGGTCCAAACAGTTGGTGGTTCATGGCTAGACAGATATAATTGTGAAATGGTCCCTCGTCACTAAAAGGTTTAGAACCACCTGCCTAGACAAAAGCCACACGCACACCATAAGCCGCAGTCATCCCGCAGAGAAAATGTATGGAAATGACATTAGATTGTGACAACCTCGTGCTATTTTTTCACAGCTAATGTCATCTTCATATACCTTTTTTTTTTTTGCGGAACGACTACGGAAAAATAATCGTGTGGCTTTTGTCTAGGCCCACTGAGCTGCGTGCGGCTAACATTGGATGTTGCCAGTTTGCGAGGCACAGCTCACATATCCGCTTTATACCGCCGCCACCCAGTTCAGTCTCAGTGAGACATAGCTTAAATCTCCACTTCGATCGCACTACATGAAAATGATACATATCCGCCCATTCCTCGTGTGTAAAAAACGGTATTCTATTGAATGTCTATCACATCTTTATGCTCGTCTTCACTTAAGTGCAGTTCTGATCTGATATTTGGTTTTTATTGCAGACTAGCTGTACCCGGCATGCGTTGCAATGCCACGTAAATCCCTTTTTTTCTTGCTAGGAACCCTCACGGGTGTCCCCATAACACCCTACCAAAGTTTCATTACAATCTGATGAATGGTTTCGGAACACATAGAGGACAAACAAACATAGTAATACATTGATTTTTATTTATATAGATATGTTATTACACTACTGATCTATGATGATAATAAATTTACTTTTTCGATAAAAATCTGGAGTGATCGTTCCCTAAAACTTTATAGGAAATATACACTAATTAATATGATTATATAAAACTTATTTTTAACAATATCTAATCAATATTTAAAAAAAAACATGAATGAAATGCATTTCGTCTCCTAGAAAAGAAATCTATATAGCTATTAGTTAAACACTACATTTTAAGCACATTATGGCGTAATCAAAAGTTTTATTGACCGGCGGCGGCGGTGGCTAGACAGGAAAGTCTCAGCGGGAACAACAAACTGCTCTAAGCTCTTACACGAATTTACTTTTAACTTGTTGCTTTACGCCACAAGTGATTAGAAATCTCCACTTACATTAACACTACAGCATTACACTTTTGTAACTACGAGTATCTATACGACGTACATTTAGAGCAAGCAAATAAATAGATAAAACACTACTGACATTTTTATTATGTATAATTTTCATTATAATAGGTACAAAAAGATGTCTAAAACGTAAGTATAAATATTGAATAAGATATATAGTATTTATCTAACCTTCACAAGGGATGTCTTATCATTTATCTGGTGGATAAAAACCATAGCAAATCGAATCTCGAATCTTTAGGTGATTTTAAAGATAAAGTTTGGTTATTATGTTATGCTGGGTAGAAGAAATCATCAGTTTATTAGAGTATTTCTCTAGAAGTCTCAAAATGAAAATACACGCTGGCGCAACGGTTCAAAATACTATTTGTATTGTAGATACAACATAAGTAATTCCTAGCAGTTTTAATTTTTATATGTTGAGACAAAGTAATGGTAGAGACGAATAAGTTTTTTGTTTTTTCTTTGAAATGATTACGCTGTCAATTATGGAATTATTCTTTATACAAACATGTTAATATGTCAAGCAAATAAACGCTAACCATATTTTTGTGAAACAAAAGAAACAAGGGTCTACCTACCTAAATAGTGGAAACATAGAAAAAGTAATTTTTATGGACTCCACAGAAACAACTTGCCTATACTATACTTAGTAGATAAGTCGTTAAATTTATACTCACTTGCAAATAAAATCGAGAATAAAACCAAATTTACTACATCAAGCCGTGACGTAGGTATATTGAGTGTGACAGTGATGAATCATTTAATCGATCATACCAACACATTTCCTAAGTAACAATTATTTGACTACCTTTAAGAAGCGTGCACTGGAAATTGATGACGTGATTCTGAAACTTTTATTCTGTCACTAAATACTCAATTTTAAAAGGTGGTGAATTGTTAAATTAATATAAGTAAAATGTATTGCTGTGTTTTTGGATGTGGAGCATCACACAGCAAAGAAGCAGATAGAAATACTCCTGGGGTGGTCCCAAGGTCACCAAAGTCAGGATATGATGATGGGATCCCATGAAAATCGAGGGATACCCTAATTTAAATTAGGGTGTCTTTTACTAAAAAGATTTCATTCACTAAAAAGTTAAAAATAAAAAATATTTTACTAAATAAAAACCGACTTCAAAAACACTAAAAAGTTAAGAATAATATAAGAATAGGATACAAACAACATCACGTCTATATTAAAGTCGGTGCCAAATTTTAAGACTTTCTAGAAGATTATCGTTTGGCACCGATTTTCAATATAGAAGTGTAATGTTGTCTGTACCTATTCTTATATTATTTTTAACTTTTCAATGATTTTGAAGTCGGTTTTCATTTTTTGTAAATTTTTTTTTTTAATAAGCATTAAGTATGTATACCATGGCCGAAAATAACGTTGACAAATTTAAAAAAATATAAATTTCAAAAATAGAATGCATTTCGTTCTCTTGTTTTAGTTTATTGTGTAGACATTCGTTGGCGCCATTTTAATAGGTTTTGTTAGTTAAAAATTGTTAAAATATATTTATTACGCCATGTGAGAGCAGTGTGGAGCCATAATTTTATTGTATGAGCGTGGAAAACGGCAGTGTCAGATAGTAAACATTCTTGGTGTTAGTCGTCAACTATAGTTTCTTCGACAATTAAACGCTATGTTGAGCTCGGGAACATTGAGGACGACCGTCCTGGGAGAGGACGGAAGCGGACTGCTCGAACTTCTAATAAACACATTATTAAGAAAAGATTAGCCCGAAATCCACAAACCAAGGTGAGAAAATTGTCGCTAGACTTGGGTAATATGATCTCCAATTGGTACCCTACAAACTTCGAAAAGCGCAATTGCTTACAGAGAAAGACAAAAAAGTTCGCCTTGAAAGATGTCGTTTGCTCAAACAACGCTCAGCTGGTTCGAATTGGAAAAATATCGTTTTCTCGGACGAAAAATGGTTTTCGATAGAACAAGCCCACAATCACCAAAATGACATGATCTGATCTTCCACTCGTCCTGGAGCCACTGCAGTTATTCCACGTCGCCGAAACGTGAAAACAGTTATGGTTTGGGGTGCAATTTGCGCTACTTTTTGTTGAAAATGGTATCAAAATTAACCAACTTACCGAGACATCCTTGAATCTGTGGTTTCTTCTTGCTTGGAGTCAACATCACTTTGGTAACTATCAATGGATATT
Source organism: Schoenobius gigantellus (assembly GCA_963935595.1). Lineage (NCBI taxonomy): Eukaryota > Metazoa > Arthropoda > Insecta > Lepidoptera > Crambidae > Schoenobius > Schoenobius gigantellus. The sequence continues at coordinate 36,510,132 of OZ012543.1, forward strand.
CAATAAAGAATTGATTATATATTGGTTATTTTGAAACACCGTGTATATACGTATAATTCTATCTTTTTATCCATAAACATGCTACACGAAAAATCAAAGTTAGAGGAACAGCGGCATCCTTAACTTTTCTGCTACTATTTGCAAGTTTCCAGTGAATAAGTAACAAATTCATAGCAAATTATAGCGTAATCCAATAGTTTTGTAGAAGTTAGCGTGAACTTGTATTAAGGTCGAACTAATATAATAACTCATTAGCTCTCTAGCAGTAAACTAAAAGCCTTTTTTACACTCCAGTTACTAAGTTATTCACATGTAGAAATAAAAATATCGAGCGATTATAATTATGAAAATTTAATGGAAATATGTTTAACTTCAACTACTGTGTGCCCCTTCTGCTGGCTACGGGTCTCTCCGTAGATGAGGAGAGTAAAATTTTGAGGAGAGGAAAGAAAGAGTAAAAAGTAAGTAAGAGAGTAACATTTAACAAAAACTTATTAAGGGAAAGAGTTTAAATTTACAGGAGAGCCAAAAACAATATAGCTACTTTGCTAGGCTTGAAGTTGTTTATGTTATTTTTTTTATAATTTGAAATGCTATGTTAGATTACGGTTTTGAAAATATTTTTTCTAATGTCTTTATAGACATTTTAGCCCTGCAAATCGATACTTCTTATCCTAAGTAAGCTACAAAATTCAAAGCTCTGTTTTCTCTTACCAGGCTTATAAAAAATTCCCTTAGCCCAATTGATGCAATCGAACCACCTGGCCAGAGGGCTTGAAATTACACAGTGTACAGGTGTAGAGTTAACTTTTTTTTTCATCTGACTTGTATTTGTACACATCGTAATAATGGTTGGGGTGTGTGTACATACAAGGATTAAATAATTTAGTTAATTAGATTCTTGGTTGAAGATTTTTATGTTTTTTTTGACGTCAATAACTGCCTGTAAAGGTCTTTATTGAATAAAGATTTTTGAGTTTGAGTTAACAGTCGAATTAGCACTTCATCATGCTGGCTAGACAAGTTTGTTAGGGTTGGTGCTTTTCCAGGGGGTGCGTTCGGTAAATTGACCATCCTGATCCCGATCGTGACTCCATCAGGGGTGAAGAGATTTCGGAGAAAGATTTAGCCGGGTATAATGGGGACACCGGCGGAGTAGCCACTGGTGAACCAGAGTAGATACTACAGCATACTTAAGCGGCGGTTAAGTCAACTTAGCCCCTTGGCATCGTAATAAATTATCTCGCGGTTTCAGGTGTTGAGTCTTTGTGGTGAACTCAGTTCTTACGATATTCACTTTGGTCTTTATTTCAGCTGATAGTAAGTGACGATAAGGCCCGATGAATGGAAGCTAGCTTCACCTAGACTCCTCAATAACTGAGGAACGGGCTATCTTAATTTTAATTACCGAACACACTAAAATTATTCTGATGATAAACTTAGATACGACTTTGATTTTATCCAGGTGGTCTGAGAAGCCTTACCACTGACCAAATCAGGCAGAAATATCTCTGACCCCAAGGGGAATCGAACCTTTGACCCGAAGACTAATAATGGGTGGTTCCAACAACTACATCATAGAGATGGGTTCAAATCATAAAAATTTAATAATAAAAATATGATAATCAATATATTTACTTCCTCCATTAATTGAATATGATTAATAAGATTTACTCAATTACGTTTATAATATAACCTATTTCATATATTTCTGTGTTACAACAAGTGCATGAATATTTATAACGTTATAGAAACGAATTTGCTCCCGTAGTTTTTCCTGTAATATCTTTTCATTGGTGTGTATCGCTAGTTAGCGCTTTAGTGAGGCGGCGCACTAATGAGGAAAAACTCCTCTCACACTGATACCAGACAGAAACAGGAACTTTACTCCGCTCCTTAGCAAGTTTGCTGCGCAATTAACTAGCTTGATACTCTGATTTCCCGTGATTCATGGTCTTCTGAAAGCGAAGTAGCAAAGAAAGTAATATTGCCCCTTACAGCGGACGCAGTGTTATTTGATGGGTACAGTAAATTAATTTAAATTTCTCAATTAAATGACACGCATTGTATACCATTTTCATTTCGTGTCGCAAAGATAGAGTAATTTTGTTCAAAGCTTTCGTTTGTATCAAAATTATAATTTAACAGTTTCTTTCTTCTCTCCATCTTCTTGGTTCAAAGTCACAATAATCCAATTCAAAAATCTGTATTCTCCAAACATTGCTATTGAGAACAGCGGGTAGCTTTTGGTGATAAAAGCTGATTTCAAAATGCGCCTTTAATATTAAACCCACTCTAGGCCTCCGGTTTAATTCAATAAGACCGTCCGTCTAAAAATAGACTTGAAAGGACATAAAAGCTTCTGCATTTTATTTTCTGAGAATGCCCTCAAAATTCAGTAAAGAGGAAACTGAACTGAGCCGGAATATTATAAAGCAACCATTCACCTGTTTGGATTTTATCCCCGCCGCGCCGCCAACGGCCATTGCACGCTGTTTACATGCAATGCGCACTCTTAATCAGATTATAAAATATGTATATACGCAACCACTCCATTTCACATAACCATTTTACAAGATTTACCACACATTTGCAAAATCTTTACGACGTTACATTTCACAAGTTGCTTTGCGAGCGCGGAAAATTTTCGCCGCTTCGGGAACACGAACAAACATTACTGCGGACAGTAACGCACGCACTTTTCCGCATCTGCTGACATAAATATTTACCGATACCGGCGCCGAAAAAAACCTTAGTGAGGACCATCGAGTCACCTTTTGCAACAAGCCGTGTCAGAAGGGGAATTTTCTTGTGTTTCTCGGTCGCGCTAACAAGGGGGCCGTGCATGACCGGAATATTTTTGTCACCAATTTCCTTAGGCGAACGGCTTAACGCCCCGGAAAAAGTTACTTAGACTTACCTGAGCTCCTCGGGCCCTGTCAAGGTATCGTATATTTTATGAGGCCCGCCTGCGAATGGCCGCTATATTTCTCTTTGATGTCGTCTTCGCTGAAATGGCGATACCACGCCACTTTGACAAATACTTATATTTTGCTGTGTCGTGTGTATTGAAATATGGCTTTAAATTCTGGTGGGTTTCGTATTTTTTATGTGGCGTCGCGTGACGTCGATAAACAGTCACTTGAGATTCTTCGACGTTTCGACGGAACGGGTGGGCTGAGGCCTATACATCACTTAAAACGACAGAGCATAAATCTATGGGGGCTGTCTGCTCGTTATTTGTAGTCGCCACGTGAACCGCCGGTTTCGGGTGAATATTAACGATATCGGCAATTTTCCGCAAGCTTAGTCCCGTCGCAATTTTTCGCCAATTGAGCAATCGTATCGCAGGCAGGGGCGTGACACCAACGGCAAACATTAAACGTTGCCGCTTTAAAACGCTTCCAGCCCAAGTGGGCTATGTTAACGTGCGTCTAGTCGTTTATTGAAGTTAGAAGTTCATTTAAGGCCGTACACCCCGTGACGCCTCTTGATTGATTGAATCTCGTAATGGTCGCTTGGTATCATGCGTTCAATAAAAATTAGTTATAGGATAGCCTTGAACCCTTGAGCTCTAAATATTTTTTTTCTCCAATATGCCAGAAGGCATCATAATTTTTAGTGTGGTGATGTTTTTTTTAAGTTAGGCATCACTTATGATATGATGTCTGATATGATAACAATAGTGGCGGCTGCAAACATTTTAATACATAGTAGCTAATGGTACTTAAAAATATCAACACCGCGAATATTGCGGTTAGTATAGTATATGCGAGTACCTAATGCGTTTTAGTATGCTTTGTTGCTATAATAATATTATTAGCTGGTGTTATTTAAATTATTGATGTGTATTACTGTGCTCCCGACCTTAATCCTTAGTTAATCAACGATTCAACCAACAAAACAAACGTAAATTTGTATAACTTAAGTTCAAGTTCAAGTTCATTTATTGGTTTATTGGTAACAGTCTTTTAAAAATAAAATAAAAGTGGTTCTTTTAAATTTTAATTCATAAAGGGAATGAATTAATCTTGTATTCAAACTATATATGAAATTAATTTATATATATTATGTATTTTTATTATTTCATATATTATGAATTACTTGTGTATATATGTTTGCCTATATATATTTATTAATTAAATATTCAGGTATCGTATGTAAGATATTATTTATATATACCCTTTTATTTATTGGACATTCATCATATCATCCCCATTTTCTTTTTAAGTTTTGTTAGAGAGCATTGCTACATTATTTTAAACTTGCAATGTATTCTTTGATTGTTGTATGGTCTTATTGTTGTTTTGTTTTGTATTCATATTGTTAAGCTGTGTACATTTTTTATGGCTTCGGCTGTTAATGTACCTTTTAAAATAAAATAAAAATAAAATAAAATAAAACACTTATTGTTTAGTTACAGGTTGTACCCGTTGTACATTTCGAGATTTGTTGTACTCGTTAACTTAAATAAAACATTGGGAAAATATTTCACTGCAGGAAATGAGAGAGTTTATAGCTGAATCAACGGGCGCGAGAACTCGCGGTGACGCCTCTAAAGTAGTTGAATTCTTCGTAACTAACTAAAGTTACGGAGCATTTTTTCATTGTATAGTTATGGAAGCATGTTCTCTTTGACGAATGTCGGATACCATTGATATGAAAAGACTGAATTATACGTATACAGGGTTAATTTTAAAACACCTGCAACCTCGCGGGATTAGATAGCTAACAACATCGTTAACTACGACGTTTGTTTTACGAGTTTTAAAATAACTCAGTAAATTGAACAAAAATCAATTTTCAAGTTTATTGCACTGTCGTGACATTGATAAGGCTATGTAAGGTGCGGAAGATTTTGGCACACAAAAACGTCCGACGCGCGCGCATCAAAGCCTACCGGCGGGCGGCTGTAGAAAAGTAGATCAAGTTGAAAGGTTCTAGCGACACTCCGTCCCCATACAGCGTAATTCGCACAGTTTGTTAACGTAATCCTGGTGATTCGCGTAGAGTTACAAACATTCAAGAGGTATATTAAATTAATTTTTATTTTTGTATGCAAGTAAAATCTAACGAATTATCAAAAGTCGTAGAACACACGTTGTTATTTATGATGTTAGCTATCTAATCCTGCGAGGTTGCAGGTGTTTTACAATTAACCCTGCATATTCTCAATATTTTGCGAAAGATACAGAAACTTCTAAAGAGTTTACTCTATGGACCTTTCGCAGCTTTCCTAGTAATATATTAACTAGTATAAACTAGTTTGCCAGATGTCGGTAGGTCTGATGTCCAATTGTGATTTTTTTATCTGTTACTTCAAGTTATTTCAATAGAATATTGAGCAATTGTTCATAACGCTCTGGTATTTATCAACAAATATCAAACACGATAGTAATTATACATACAGGGAGTTAGAATAAATTCTATTCTTACTTGTGTGTTGTTGTAGCTTCGTGAATTAAATGGTTATGGCGTGTGTAGTGAATGAGTGCACGTGACACTTCTGGGATGGAAAGGGTTATGTTATGATCACGGAAAGTGTTTGAAATGGCAGAGCAGAGAGCAAGCACCAGACGAGACAAATACTGTGAATAGGACCTTAATTCTACGCTTAATTTCGGTTTGTTTTCATCGTATTGAGTTATATTGTTGTTTATTTGTGCATCAAGCAGCGTCAAAAGCAAATTGACTATTATAAATCTGAGAGGACTGGAAGTCTTGTACTTCTTAGAAGCTGTATTCAGCAGTTAGTTACAGTATATTCACTAGTAATTCTAGGTAAAATATTTAGTGAGAAACTGTAGTACATAACTAATGAAAAGTTTATGTAACCTAGTAAATAAACACAAAAATCACTGTCAAGTCATTTTAAAACTAAATCAAGACAGTTTTATAAAACCTCAACAATTCATTCTATTCTATCAATAAAATAAATAACGATGTAGAAATTTTAATTATTTTAGTATAGGTTAGTATTATATGTGTTTGCTTAAAATTGCCATTTACATTACTTATTTATATACGTTTCGTCTATATCAATGGGAAGAGAAAATATTCGTACATCTAACAGGCGTAAAATCAACTTTTTATCTTTTACTAGCAAGTCTGCATCAAAATTAGGTTAGGTGTATAGATATGCACATAAAAAGATATAATATCTGACATAATCTTATAATGTTTCAATTAATTGGAGGTTTATGTATTGCGGGTCCATATTGAATAAAGAGTATTGAGCTTTAGTTCAACTAATGTGTAAAATTGAAGCTGTAATATTGTTTACGGTCTACAATTATTACACAGTTATAGCAACACAAAAAAAAATAAATAAGTTACCATAGTTCCGGAAATATTTACGTCACTAAGGATTTAGTTCCTCGCCCCGGTTCAGTAAATAAAACACTATTCTTTACAAATCGCGGCGTAAAACTTGTATTTTTCTGGCACATTTTACGATGGCGTATTTTGTATGTACTCAGCAGAGGAGGGCGCCATTGTGCTTGCTCCTGTAACGGTAATCTACGCGAATTCTTTGGAGCTATTATTGCCATGACAACAAAGAATAACATTGTGCGGAGCCCCGTCCGTACTTTTCAATACAACTTTGCTTTTGGAAGGAGACAAAATGTACAGGCTAGTGTACATAAATCTGAACAGTTTGCGCTTTGATCCGTTCTTTTGCAGAGGGAATAGAGTACAAAATGTCACAACCAAAATAAGCTCTCGACTGTACTTAATAGAATGGGTGCGTATAATTACTAAACACATTTTTAATCGAAACCCGCTGAATAGACTTCGCACCTTTTTTCTTTTATTAATCTTTATGACATGGTTGCGTTACGCGATGTAACAGTAGTCAAAGTGGGTAAGTATAATCATACAATAAAGCAATTATGTAAACAGTTTAAGCTCAAACAATAGAAAACCATGTTTTTCTATTCAGTAGGTTATGGTGGTGCCCAAGGTAGACACCACCACGTCGGCAATTCACCGACTTAGACTGCTGCTGATTTTTGTACCCTACTACCAGCTCATAGAAAACATTGGTATTACTTACCCTGGATCCGATTGGTCTCCGTATGTAGCCGGTGGACTTCCTGAGCTAGCTCGAAGGAAGTCGCGGCTCCTGAAGTTCTGCTGTCTGACCGAACCGGATGGTACACTTGCCTATTAGGCCACCACGGCTCACACACGCGACGATAACACAAAGCGGGCACTCTTTTGCACAACACAAAGCGGGCTTTCGCACCCCGATATTAGGTTCGCCGCGCAAATCACTATAATGCTTAAATATTGTGTATTATATTTTATGGATGCCCGGACATCATCCTAACCTAATTCAATGTCATGACATTTCGACTCAATTGACATGTCACATGCGGCCGGCCGCCAAAAAGGCTCTCCCTGCACAGACTAGAATGCAGTGTTGCCACTCGCTCTTCCTCGAGCGTGAACAGGTTAGGTATATTAATGTCAAAAATGTAAGATAGAACTAGCAATTTATCAAGAGAAAAGTAATAAAAAGTGAAAATTGTATAAATAGAACTTGTCTTCTCCAACAAATTATTTAGAAATAATTGTTATTCAGTTAAATTGTTTAAGCATAGGTACCTATTATGTAAAAAAAGTTAATTCATAACACTTCGCACGTCACAAATAAAAGGGTATTAAGTCGAAAAATATGAAAAAATATTATTACTCTATGAGAAAGTAGATTTTTTTCACTACAAATTAGTAAAACAATGGTAGTTTTAGCATGAATATTTTCTGAAATATTAAGTCAAAATGCTTTCTTGACTGTTCACTCGCGCTGATGCCAACTTTGACGCAGTTGGCGATCAGCGTGCGAACGAGTTGTACGTGTTTATGTTGAATTACGACCCTGTTCACTGTTCGTTTTCGAAAAAAAACTAAAAATGTGAGCAATCTATATAGTATTATTTTGTCTTACTACCATATTGCCTTTCAACTTAGATACGGTTTTGGTGTTTCCTTTTGAAATATTACCCTATTGCCAGTGAAATATTATTGAGTTGTGATTTTAATTTAAATCATTTAAAAATGATACCCTATAGCTCTAAATTTCTTTGAGATAATACTATATTGCTTGTTATTTTTGTAGACTTATTGCGAGTAGTAAATAATATACTACCTTTTTGCCTGCTAACTTTTTCACAATTTTATAAATTATAGCATTATCAAAAACTTTAAAGCGAATTCCGAAGACGAAAGAGATAATATTTAATCGCCGAAGAACACTCGAGAACAATTCAATTGACGAAAATGAGGACCCGTTTGCTAGTAAAGATGTTATTGGAGATCCAAATTAAAATAATGATCCAGAAAATAATATGCAGCACTATCATCATTTCTGTTCATCAGACTCTTTGTATTTTCGTCTTTTAGCAAGTGCAGTAGTTTTCTATGTTGGGATCTTTCCGAACAAATTCTAAGACGTAGGTATAATTATTGCGAATTTCACAAAAGCATTGTTCACAATATTAATATCTAGAGTATAACACCTCATTACACCCTTAATATAACATTGATCGTCGAAAATTGTTTAAACTATAGTAGACAAGACTCTTACAGAATCAAAAACATCAGCTACATAATAATTTGTCAGTTTCTGACCTGGTGATGGGGTTGATTAATTGCTATGTATGGTATGAAGGTCAGGGAAAGAGAGGTTGAGAAAATACATTCGTATTCTTTTTAGTTAACTGCTGTGGACAGTAAAAGAACTTTAATGCTCTACAAAAATACAAACCGAAAATTATTTCACAAGTCTCTTAGGAAAGGCTACACAAATGGAGGGTAATGCCTGTCATTCTACAGTAGAAAGACGCATAAAGAGATCATTAAAGTCTGGTCCTATTTACAGTCCAGAATACATTAGATTTTTAAACATTATTGTTTGATATTATCTAAGATATTAAAAATGTTTGTGACAAGATTGGTAATAGTATACAACTACCTGTGCCCATGAACTACGTTTCGCTTTGATAATGTTCAACACTGTAGTTTGTAGAACAACAGCTTTCTCAAGTTCTTGTGAGAATTTTCAATATTCAAATTTATTTTAATAGCAAGAATCCCTTTTTGAATGCTTTTTTAATAATTAGATGTTTATTTTAATTGATTTATGTTGTAAATCATTCTAAACATTATGATTATATTTTAATATTACTTACTTTTCTTGTTGATTATGCCTTAGCATTATTGTTTTGTTACAATATTGACTGATTTTGATGTAAACTTTACTTTATAAACCTTTTGTATTACTTTTATTGAGTAAGATAATTATGTCTTACTCAATAAAACCCAACAGTATTTGCCTTGTTATAGGGTATCGTTATAAATAACTTCTTAATATTATCCAACTAAAACAAAATTTGACAAGGCAATGCAGTCGTAACTGAGCAATTGGAGTATTTTGAACTGCTTATAGGGTATCTTTTTCACCCAGTCGTATAAAACTGCAAATAACACTAAAACCGCAGTTCATATATACACATCAAACCTTATTCGATATAAAGTATGTGAAATTATTTTGAAATTAAGGTATAAATTATTGTGTTTGGTCCACTATTCTTAGTGCTGTGAATTTTCAAACTTTCAAAACGAAATATCTCAAAACAACGTTAGTATAAATAATACCCTTATGTTTGTGACGTGCGCTTGTCGATTGATCAGAAATTGTCGCCCCACGTTGGGCGCCAGATATAAGAAATGGATAAACTTAAAAGTACGGAAATTAAACACAAATATACATAAAAACAGAACTTCAAATATATTTTCATTTATTGAGCCATTTTACAGAGTGAGAGTAACAAAAACAAAAGACAACTACATAAGAACGCAAAAAGTACAAAACAATAAAACCTCTTTTTACAATCGTAATTGAATTAGATAGCTTGATAGAGCAAAACGGAATTTTGTTCATTGGCTGTAAGTATTGGTCGATTCATATCTAAAGACGCATTTTTGAAACAGAAGTGAATCTTGAATTCAAACCATCTGCGAATTTATTGTATACTGTTTCCAATTTTTAAGATTTTTGAATCACACGAATTCATTTTAAAAAATTCTATGAAAACGTAAAACGGTATATTATATTCCGTTTAATACAGAAAAATAAAAATCGGCACGCAATCAACTCATTAATTTATAAAACCACCGATGAATGAACCGCACGTGAAATGGAACGTATATTCTACAAGTAGAAATAAATAACTCTCACTCGTTGCAGAATTCACGGAATGAATATTCAAAAATAGTGAATTTGGAAATTCGTCATTGAATCTTAAAATTTCCAATGTGGTTTTGAATTCTATTGCTTTTAAAATACATTTCCTAATACATAAGTTAATGTTAAGACCATTCGAACAAAGACGTTTTAGGTGTCGGTGTTGTCGGCAGGTGGTTGCGTTCTGCGATCTAGGGCGCCCTACCATGATCGCCTCTAGCAAGGATAGCAAGGTTAAAGCGATTGAAACAGAGACAGAGCTATTACTGTGTATAGCACCATCCCGCTCTCAATGCAGTTTCAATATTGTTTTGAGTGATCATGGTGAGGGGGTAGTTCCGCGTCGCGCGTTCAATGTCTTCTATGAGGTTTTCTTAGAATGTTACACAAAAGCGGAACATGTGAGAATGCCACGCGAAACTCGGCCGCAGAACGCAAACCGACGAGTTTTATGTTCGACGCCTTATAAAGCGAAAACAATCAAAACGAATGATCAAATAAATATGCGATGATCTACATCAGTATTTTCTTTTTGAATAAACTGACGAATATCTATCGAATAAGACGTATAAAAATATAAACCTTTGACGTCAATAAGTGCCTGTAAAGGCCTAAGTTGAATAAAGATTTTTGAATTTGAATTTAATTTGAATAATTCTGAGAATTATAAGGATAGGGTAAAGTGCCAATGACATTGGAATAGTTAACAAAGTTTTGCCAAGCGATGAAATAACCGGTATTTTTTAATTTCTCAACTATCCATAGCTATCAGCTCTCATCTTGATGATCATTCATATAAGATGGGGTAGTTTGTGTTTTATTATCTATATAAAAACACCTGAGACAATTTTACTCTCTAGTGGCTACGTAGTTAGCGTTTTATTTTTTTCTTAACTGTCCACAGCTATCAGCTCTCGTCATATTTGATGATCTTTCGCATAAGATGGGTTAGTTTGTAAGAGCGTGTTTTACTAGTATTGTCTATCTAATAACACCTCAGACAATTTTATTCTCTAGTGGGTATGGAGTTTGCGTTGTAATTATTACGATTACGATTTTTATCAATGTTGTTCCGCACTAGTTGTCGCACTGAGTATCTCATAAGTGCATCTTATAAAATAAAACATACTGTAATAGTGTAACCTGCGTGCAGCAAAATGCAGTGTATTACTTTCACATTCATACTCTCGGTTACATTAGTCGATTAAACATAACTTAGATTTTAATGTGACGAATTGACAATACACGGATTTCAAACCTAATGGGTAACTCCCTGTATTTTCTCTAGGTGATGTTTTCTGAGCTGTTATCGTTAAAATTTTCATAATAAAATTATCAATACCGATATCTAGAAAGGTAAGGTAATAGAGTCAAATTAAATATGTTGTTGTTTAACGTAAGTACAGCTAATATTTCGTATTAATGTCATTTTATCACTTTTGAACCATAAAATATTACTCAAAGCTATCATTAGATTATTTATTGCTTTGAATTCTTATCTTGTAGGTGGTAACCTTTTTATAACTTACTTAACAATAGCTATTATTGGAATTATGGTTGACATTTGCCATCCAAAGATCGGAGTAATTATCATTAGAAGTGAAACAGCAATCACGGCCAAGTTTGAATGATTGAAGTGGAGCGAGCTTTGTGACAATGGCGCCGCCCTGCATCATGGCAAATTTCCCAGGAGTAATTTGGAAATAGTATTACCAGGTACATCATTCGTTTACTTGACATGTGATTGATTTTGAGATGGACCCTCTTTGTTTAACGACTTTAGAGCTACTTAATCCGGAGTATTATTAAAACTAACAACTTTGATCAATTCGAAGGTATAGATATTCGTATTTGTATTTACTTTTTTATTTTAATCGATAATAAGAATACAATTTACAACAGTGCAACAGATTTTAATAATTAATTTTTAAGCAATCAACAAATACTTTTTATAAGTTTATATATGTAAGTTTATATGTATATCTACGAAACATTTATTTTTTAAGTTACCATTTGTTCTGCAGCTATGTTACTAAAATTGTAAGTATGATGTTGTAGGTGAAAAAGTTTGATAATCAAACCATTACTCTGACATTGTCTCTCTCATCGTGATTTGAATAACTTGTGTTGTAAACTTGTAACGATTTGGCCTGATAAAATTATTAATGATTATTATTGCATCAAGCAAGTCAAGTCGAGTGTGATTTGCTTACATATATAACACGTATTTAATAAATGAATGGTATGAAAATTTGGATATATTTTTTTAATAAGGATGTTAATTTCAGTTTGAATATTAAAATATGTGTAAGTATTTAAGTTTTAAAGAGCTGTAAAACATATAACTGGATATTTAATACTCGATAATTAAGTACTTAATCCAAAAAAAGTATATATTTTTGTCATTCCTTTATAATTTTTATTTCTTTTATATTTTTAGTAAGAAAACTTCAGCTTATTAAATATCCAGTTATATGTTTTATAGCTCTTTAGGAATTGATAATTATTATATGCATTTAATACTACAGCTTAATTAAGTATATACTAATTTCATTACATACCAAACTAATGTTACTTAATATAACAAATGCTAAAACTAAATATAAAATTAAACATAATTAAAAAATAAAACGAAGTATTAAAAAAACTTCGATCTCCCTCTATATCGGGCGACATGGAGGCAAGAATACTGGCTGCTTTGCATTACCTCGCTGAATCACTATGCTGATTCTTTGCGCAAGGTAAGCACCAGTCCTCCTGTCTCCAGAGGCCTCGATAAGACGCTGAGAAATTTCTTTAAAAAATTATTTGCGTCTGTACTCCATGGACTCAGGACTCGTGGTTTCAACCATAGATGTGTAGATAAAGTTGGTTCGATTGGAAATATTAAGTTATTTTCACACATGCCGTACCCCGATACATCTGCAGATGACTGTGCAACTGTACATAAAGCACCACCGCTAGTCACAAGTCTGTAAACACATTAGGGGTGAGACAAACTCAAGGTAAACGTTAATTTTATTGGTTTGGCCGATATCAAACTTCCGACTTACTTCGCAGGATCGCAAACATCGTCCATTCCAAAAAGAGTTACGTTCAATTATTTGTTGCTATCTTAATATTATTTTAACGTAAAATTTTTGCATATTATTTAGTAAGTTACATAATAAGCTTCGCTTCAAATTGAATGTATACGACCTGTTGGCTTTGAGAGCACAGTTGACATTATAGTATATAGCCAGCGATATAGCTAAATTGTAACGTCTACTTGAAGTGCGTGTAACGATATATGCTTACGATTACTAGCTTTAAACGGATCGGTGATATCATTATCAAGTAGTTAGCAAAGTGATCATGATCTTGACATGGGGATAATTGCCGCCTCCTCATCGCTGAGGTTTAGTACAGACTAGAATATTAGATATTGAATAGTTTAAAACAGTTTTAAAGATAGATATATCGAATACATTAAACGATAACCCATACAAGATCTATATCGATAGAGTTCTACTTTTACATTATTTTCTAAATGCCTAATAATCAGGTGGAAAAATACATACAAAGTGAAACTTGCGTGAAATTTTACTTGCATTTGCCTACTGCCACTACTAACATGTTTAATGTCCTCATCGCTGAGGTTTAGTACAGACTAGAATAGTAGATATTGGATAGTTTAAAACAGTTTAATAGATAGGTATATTAAATACATTAACTGATAACACATATGAGATCCAAATCGATAGAGTTTTACTTTAACATTGTTTTCTAATCGCCTAATAATCAGGTGAAAAATACATACAAAGTGAAACTTCCGCGAAGCTTGCATATAGGCCTACTGCCACTACTAACATGTTTAAGTCTTGCTTGAGGTGTGTCGTCTGCTTTCACTAGTTTTTTGTCTTCTTTAGCTTGAACCTTGAGAGATTGAGTTAAACCATTTAAACACATTAGTAGGATTTAATTCTCATCCAAAGTTGTAAAAAATATAGCCTAGGTGAGTGACTAATGAAGTTTCAACGAAGGGCTCATACAACTGGAGCTAGAAGCATGAAATTCGGTACAGAAGTTTGTTGGCTAATGTAGGCGCCCACTAAGGAGTTATTTTCTAAAATTCCTACAGTAAGCTGAGAAATTTCCATTCAAAAGTATAAGGAAACTGTATTTATTAAATTTATTATTAAAGCGAAAGTTAGTTAGTCCGCGGGCAAAGCTAGTTAAAAATAAAGTGTTAATATTAGTACTCCAGAAGTATGGTGGTGACCAGCGAAGTGGAAGATAAAAACTGGCACGCCACAGAAGCCGTGCGTACACCGTGCTTTGGCCAGCCAACCGTTTTATAACGCAGCTATGACTGTAATTATAACGAAGCGCTGGCGGCAGTTATCCCAGCTTTTTGTTATTCGAGCGTGAATCTATCCGCTTAAAATTTAATGCTATTCAATTTCGCCGCTCGCAATTCTCTGCTATTTATCAATGAGTCTACCATACTTCATATTTTATTTTAATCTCAACACTTCTTTATACTTTTTTATAACTATTGTTGGAGTTCTACTGAACGTTTTCTTAAACAAGTTAAGTAACTAACTGGACTCTAACGTCCCCAACTTGTTAGTCTATTGGCTTACGAAATCATGTACCGGCATTAATGTTGTGGTGATGTAGTTTCGTGAACTAATCTTAGAAGAATTTTGTAATCAAATGTTATTTTCCTTGTAACTTAAATCCGACAATAAATGTGATCCAATCTCTTAAGTTCTGAAGTGCATAGCTAACTCTCAATTTTTTAAACAAGCCCCTCGAGAGTTGTGATTTTGTTTTTTAGTCATTGATAGGACAAACAATTCGGATTACCATGTAACCCGCTCTAGTGATAGGTTTAGAGTAAATCATAAACCTATTTTTATGATTGCTGCTTTGATACGTCAAACACAACGAAAAAATTTAAATTTGTATTTTAGACCAGGTATAATAGCTAAAGGAGACCTAAGTTGTAATTATACTCAAGATATACCAAGTTAACATGAAATTTAAGTTACTGAGAGCTTTCCAAAAACATAATTGTATGAATTTATCCGTATCCCTTGAACAAAGTTTTCTGGAAATTTCACCGTACTATCTAAGAGAATTCATTAGAATCAAAAGAAAATGTTAAAAGGTTATTAAGGTACCTGTACCTACATATTTCCTCCCAACTATTGATTTCGTTTGCATTTAAATAATATCGTTATAAGGGATGTCTTCTTAAAGAAAAAATTCATTGGTCTAGACTAGACACATGAGTAGCTATCTATTTTATTCGAGCAAAGCAAAGATTATGCATACCCGAAAAGCAATTTTCTGGAACCTATGAATGCCTTGGATAGGATTTTATAGAAGTCAGGGGCTTATTCGTATGCGATTTATATAGTGCACGCTCTGCGGAGACAAGAATACGGATATGAATATGCAGCTGCAAGCGTTGTCGCATATTATTCGCGATAACAAGGTTCGTCAGCAAAATGTGCAGTCCCAGACATAGCCTGCTTCAGCGGCTTCAGCAATTTACGCTATAGTTGAGTTGGCACTTGAACTCGGGAACAATTTCTAATGAGATTTGGCAGTTTATCTTTTATCTTAAAAGTATTGGTGAATTTTCTTCGTAAGTGTAGCTTGTGATTTTGCTATAGCGAATCCAGAATTTTGTTCAGGCGTGTGATCGCTCCACTATAAAACTAGGTGTAATTTTGTTTTTTTTTTTTAAGTTAATTTTGGAAAATAATCTATTAAAACTTTGTTTTTAATGTTTACAAAAATGTTTTCTTATTGTATGATCATCTTTATGAATGATACAAGGTTTGTAGTTATGTAAAAGATTTATACAATATTGGTTTACGAATAAAATTATGCCAATATTGATTTAGTCAAGCGTACGTCTTTAAATGTGCCTGCTTACAGTTACCGTCAACTAGTTACACGTGATTACGGAATAAACCAACAAGACTGATATAGCATAACAAGAGACGAACAAAGATGCGCTGGCACATTAGAAAGTGATAATGTTTCAACTTCAACTTGCCTGAGGCACAGAAGTGAAATCAGAGAAAACTTGTGTGCGATGCTTTTCTTATGCTTACGTGATTTCCAATCATACAGATTTGTCGATTCCAACAAGCAAACCTTACACTTCCAATCTGGGCTAAACAAGTTTCAGCTGAAATAAGCAGTGGCACGCCCACACTTGTTTCCTTGCGCCTTGGGAATAAAAGAATGGAAGAAAGTGTCGAGTCCGCTCCTATAACTGCATATGCAATGGGGCGAGGGGGGCGGGTCACCGTGGAAATCTCTCCACTTCAAAATGAAGTTACGGATCCGCTCAGAAATTGTGTTTTATATTTTCTCCGGCATGTGACGCACGAAAAACTTCGAGATAGTTCCAGACCTTTTTTCTTTCGACATCAAGTGGTTCCGCAAAATCATAGAGCGAATTTCCGCACCGCAAAAATCTGGGAAGTTAAGCTGAAGCAGACTGTATTCGAAGTAACATTTCAGAGAAGAACCGTTTTTGATTAATGCTTTGTTTTGTATAAGATTATGTAGGGACGTTTTTATTATATTATGTGTACGTACATGTTTGTAAAATGCTAAATGCGTAAGTAAATATTATTATTTCAAATAACAATAAGTAGACATCTAAAGAGGTTGAAGGATTCAAAAGGATAAATAAGCTTAACTTTTTATACGAAATTTATTCATTGCACTAATGTTAGTGTTACAGAAATATTGTTCGTTAATATCTCGCAAGTTATGCTTAATTAGCGTCTATTAAGTTGAGCTAGGCGGTGCGGGCGGCTATGCATACGATTACTTCGGCGGAGTGCATAAAGCTCTTGCGTAATTATGCAAATCAGCAGCAACATCACTCATTTAGCTCGATGCTATGACAAGGGCTTCGCCGTTAAATCTACATACATACAAATCAAATGAATTTAGAATGACAACCCAGGGTGCGTCCGGTTTCTAATAATGATTGGCCGTCTTCGGTTACCGCTTCAAGCACGGAATTTTTTAAGAGGTTGACGATTACGTCAAAGCCGTGGGCGGCGTTGAAAACGAAAGTCTTACGTATGCTAAATTAATATCAGCCCATTGTTATCCGTCAATTGGGTGTAGGTAACACTTGTCATGGTTGTATGTAGGCAGCATTATTATAGCATTGCACACTCAGAGTCGTGGCATTGAAAATGTATTGGTTTCGTAAGCAACAGAATACGAACTTTCTATCACGAGTTAAGATACTTTGTATTTAGCAAAACACGTACATTTATTATTGCAAAAGAGGTCGGTGCTCGTTTCAGTGAATAGACTACCAGACGTAATAAGAAATGAATGAAATTATCATTATACTTTAAATCTTATCATTAACTCACTAAATTGCGTTTGATTTATTCAAACATTTATTTGTGATGATCAATAAATGTTATTTCTACGACAACGATTGGTTCCACTCAAATTTAATAATGAGACGGGGTCACTGAACTTGCAAGGTATTCAAAAGGCTGTTTACCCAAATTCTTCGTCGTTCAGGCAAATATGGGATGGGTAGCTTCGTAGCAGCAAACATCAACGGTTAAGACATCAACGGCGCGGCATTATCTACCACTATTTCGTTTAACTACTGTGTATTTCTAAACATCGGCAGTCGTGAGATACTCGAACGTGAGGTGAAGGCGATTGGTGACTGACTCTGCAGCCACTAGTCGTTCCGGACGCACGCCTCTACTCACTGATGTTATCTTAAAAACAGGTGCATTACGTAGCAAAGTTGGCAAAGTGTAGGCTTTTATCTTTTAAAGGCTCTAGATTCGCAACGACAATTTTATTTTTCTTTTGTTTCAGATGACTTCGATTGCCGGTCCGTTTGTTTGAACGATTCGACAGCTGAAGATCAGGCACGCGTAACCACTGTGCAATGAAATGTGAATTGTGTGTTGTAGTGATATAAAATCGGAATTCGTTTGTGTGTGAATTTTGTTTTCATCCCGATGAGGTTTCTCGTGTAACATAATCCCTGGATATTGTATCATCGAATAACTGTCACCATGGAGACTGAAGAACTCACAAAACTCGTCGATGGAATATACAAGGTATTGTTTTTTACTATTTAAAGCTTCCACGAGCTTAAACGTTTGAGGGAAATTGTTCTTGGTTGTTTTTTAATTGTGACGTCATTATAACTAAAGTTTAGTAATAAAGGGTTTTTTAAAATGTTTTTCAAATAACAGAGAGTGTTGAATATTGTTTAGAACTTTAGATGATAATGTCAGACGTCTTTTAAAATTCATGAGTAAATTATTTTAGAGCAGTGCTCGCTCTTAGTGTCAACATTTCAAATAATTTTAACATTTTATCACTTAGAATTATTATTCAAATATATATGCAAAGCTAAACTGAAACTGATTTAATTATATGGTCTACTTTATGGTCACGCTTTTTAATTGCACATGCAAACGTTCCGAATCTGGGTTCTTAGAAATTTTTATTTACTTCCTTTCCGATATTTTATATAATATCTGTACCATTTCAAATCAACTTAATGTTTTTTCCTACAATTAATTTATCGCTTTGCAAGATTTTGTAACTTTGTTTTGTTTCAAGGTTTACCAAAAATATATGAAGCGTGGTCGTTCACACTCATTGTATCAGTTAATTTTATTAGCGGTTAACGTAGCCATATTTTCAATATTTCGTTTCAATCGGACTACGATTAAGAGCAAAGTAAAATTGTTAAAAAATATCTATTTGTGGTCCATCTAGGTGTAGGTACTTGATACTTGTATCACGGGCAATGACCTTATTTTACTTATCATCATTTAAACTTTCTTCCTCTTGAAGCCGTTTGGCTAGCGTGGTATACTCAGCAATATTGTTTACACCTAAGTTGATGTGATGATTTAAACTTCCTTAACAAATCTACTTCTTCTATTGATGTTGCCTCAATCCAGAAATATAATATGGAGTCCAAATACTTGATTATAATTTTATTAACTGTTGTGTTACCTGTAAATTGTTAAAAAGTAGGTCCCTTTGAATAACACATTAGCACTTAAACACCAAAGCTCATTTGTTTAAAAACTAGTTTTCCGTGCCTACATCGAACTTTTAATTCAAACTCAGGCTTCATTCTATTAACATAACGGGACAGTAAGAATAATGGGGCTTAAGGATTAGAATACCAGATTCCACTTTAAAAATAACTGTCCTTCCGGTATATTCGTGAAGCTTTTAAGTTTCGTAAAGCAAGCTAAAGTAATCAAATAACAATATTATACCTATAAGTAGTTATAATAAAAAGGTGACGTATAGGAGCTGTGGTGATAATAAAAAGAATAGGCATTAAAAAAAAACTCACCGTAAAACAAACAAATAAAGATGTTAATGAATAAAACAATATTTAATAGTAGTAAATGTAAAGTATCCTTATTTAATGCGGTCATGATTTCAAATAAAATTTTCGTCAAAGTGAAAACATTTAACAGGAACACGACCCACCTGCACCGTGAATGTCAAGGTCATACGGTCAACGAGACGAGTCGAGTATCGATAGCAACATTCCAACTCGATTTCTCTAACACATTAATCGAATAAAATATGGACGCATCTTGAATTCTTTACGCGGACCTTAAATTCGTCGGAAAGTAAGATATCCTACTTTCCTTTTGTTTTTCTTTACGCTGAGGAATTCGAGCGGCACTTTTATAATGACTTTATGAGTACAATTTACATATTCAAAAATAATATTTCCTTTGATTCGATTATCGACTGTTGAGAGATTTTTTTCAGTCAAAAGAGACAAGAGTCTTTTTGAGTTGCAAGATTTTGAGATTATTGAGGAAACTATCGCGGTGTCAACGTTTTTTTATATCACGAAAAGTGCTCTCCATCTTGTG
The DNA here is from genome assembly GCA_963935595.1 of Schoenobius gigantellus. NCBI lineage: Eukaryota > Metazoa > Arthropoda > Insecta > Lepidoptera > Crambidae > Schoenobius > Schoenobius gigantellus. The sequence goes on from OZ012543.1 coordinate 36,530,307, forward strand.
GGTTGGCACATTTTTAAGATGGATGGATTATGGAATTTTTAATGAATTCCATTGACAGCAACGATGAGTTCAGATATGAATCATAATGCCATCGCTAGTCTCACGTTTTTTATTGAATTCAATGTCATGTCTCACTTGATTTATGAGTAGTTATATTTATTAGCCAGTGATATACCTACTATTTTTTATTAATCAATTATCAATATCCAATTTAGATCTCTTAACAGATTTCATTAAAATTGGTTAAGAATAAAGCATTTTCACAAATCTCATATGTAGATGTTCATACGTATCTGTTAAGAGTAAATTAGGAGATACGTAGTTGAAATTTCGCCTGGGTTGGATAAGTGCTCGGTGGCCGGATTGGTCAAGGCGTCATAGCGGTACTAGTATAATGAACTTGCAGGTTCGATTCTTACCCGAGACGAACTTTTTTTTGGATTGATTTAAGACGTATTGAATATTTTCAATTATATTGTTTCTAAAGACTCATGGAAATCATCGCTTGGCACCGACTTCAATATAGAAATGTTAAATGTTGTCTGTATTCTTATATTATTTTTGACTTTTAAGTGTTTTCACGTCTATTTTTATTTTTTGTATTTTTTATGTTTAGTGAATTTAATAGCTCCCCGAAGTGACTTGAAAGAATACGGAAAAGGGTCAAAACATGCCTTTTGTATTTAAAAAACCTCTAACTCCAAAAATTTATGGAGCCTTCCATCATCAGCTCGGTTCATGAGTACCAGACGTAAAAACCTGTGTAAATACCTGAATAGTTTCATAGGAAACATGAAACACGTTGGACGTACCCCATCCCATCGATCCCATCATCAGATCCTGACTATGGTGACAATGGGACCACCGCTGGAGTATACTCTATCGAATACAATAAGAATTTTGAAAACCGGTCCACAATTGGCGGAGTAATGGCGTAACATACACACAAAAAAAACATACACATCGAATTGAGAACCGCCTCATTTATTGAATTAAGTTAAAAATACAGTAGTTTTTCTGTTTAAAGTAGCTTTTTACATCCAAATAAAAAGATTTTAAAATCTACCGCAGTGGAAGTGCGGTCTGCTTAGGATACCCACCCTATTTAGTAAAGCTAGCAACCACGCTGTGCAATGAAAAAATACTATACGTACGAAAAAATACTACTCGAATACTTTATTGCCTACACGGAATATTTGTCTTTTTTTTTAATGCATTACATTCGACAAACACCATAATTAGGAAATAATCATAAGGATTCTCATCATATTGATCTCTACTTTTAAATTTGACTTTCGATTAAATTTTAACCGTGTATATATCATACAAATTTGCTGTTATATTTGAAAGAGAAATTGGTTTTCTAGTGACAATACACTGTAGTTTTATTAATTAATACAAGTAGACAGTCAAAATTTTAAAACAATTAAACAAGATAATGTTTTTGAGCTTAATAAAGAATTCATGAAAGTTGAATGTCTTTAAATCATTTGAAATTTATTATTATTGGTGTTCTTTCATACAAGCTGCTTTATTCTTTCCGCGATAAATATAAATTATGGCGAGAGCTTCAGGGTGAAATATGTTTCCATCAATTTTTATAAGCTTGGCTAAATTATGATAATATTTTAATCTTATGGTGTGCTTTCTCTTTAAACATTATTATAGAGTATGACTTTTACTTGGCTATCCAGTTTTAGTACCTGCACATTCTGTAGATATAGAATTCTATTCAACTATTTAATTTGACTTTATTTAAATAAATTCATATTCTCTTTTTTTGTGAGAGTGAACATCTACATTGAATTAATAAAAAAGTTTTTGTATTTCTATACTTTATTTCACAGTTAAAATACACAAGTGAAAACACATGTTGTATAAAATGAGATTTATTGAGGGCTTAACATAATCATGGTCGCTAAGTGATAGTTCAGCAACGTACTAGCCTTCGAAATGACTATGCTAACTGAGGCTTCACAAAATTAGCTACAAAGAGGCGGCACTGAGTGCGCTTTAGGACATAGAACTGAGGGTTCCTCGACGAGCTCCTCAGGTCATGCTGCGTACTAAGACAATACCCATTGAGATTGCCTATACTACCCATGAGAATAAGTTACGGAAGGTCACTGACGAGTTGTCCTCATTACGAGCTGTGGGGCGGAAATGCACAGGGAGGAAGCTGAAGAACGGCAGCGAGCCGATGACACCGACTATAAGTAATGTCATTAATGGCAAAGGTTTTTATTACAAAAGTATTTTGTCAGCGTCACGTCAGCTTTTTAATATTTAAGGAAATGTTTGATATAATTAGAAAACGAGCACTTTAAGAATTTTTACCTGAAATAAATATTTCACAAGCATAGAATTTCTACCTAAAACGTGTTGTATAAAATGAGTTTTATTGCAGCTTTAATAGTACTAAACAAAGTTTGAAAATTATGATTAGCAATAATTCTATAACTCGGTGCCATGTTTGAGCTACTATTCAGATTTATGTTTGAGACAATCTTTTAAGATTTTGCATTATTTAGTCGGTTATTGATTTATATAGAGTCTTCAACTGTTAACATTAATCGTAATAGACAATATTTTAAAAATACCCTTTATACAAGTTATCTCTGAATAAACAGTAAATGGCGGTTGTAATAACTATCATTGTCATCCTTAAATTTATCGCTTGACAGAATCATTGCGAGCATTGCCACGTGATTGCCGTAAAGAGCCCTGTAAGCGATCAAACATGTTTGTCAAACTTGCTTGACAAACTTCACGTTTTCATCAAATATGACGTCAATCCAGATATTTTTCAAACACATCAAACACGTAGTTCGTTTGTCAAACGCGTCAAACACAGCCCTACACGAACAAACATGTTTGTCAAACAAGTAAATTAGACAAACATGTTTGATCGTCTACAGGGGCCTTAAGTTTCGTCTCACAGCCATAACCAAGAGAGAGTTATTTCGACCACCGACTCAGCTAATTGACAAGCGCCACACACCATTGTGAAGTCTTAAAGAAACGCGGACGTGCCCTAAATAAAAAGATGGCGCGAAGTTGAGACATTAATGAAATTGAAACACGTTTTAATTTTAAAATTACGATAACAGTGTACGTGCCGGAGATGGCCAGTTTTTATCGTCGTCGCCAAAATGGGGATGCGAGGGGTAGATTAGGTCTCGCCGCCTTGACAGTGCAATTACACGACCGACGAATTGATGGAGTTGGATAAATGGTAAGTTTTCTATGAACTGAATAGTGAAAATGTATGCAGGCATAGAGTCCCGGTCAGTTGTCAGAGTACAATTGTCAATTTGATGCGGGGGGCCACCTTCGGGACACGATACGCGGTGGTCGCCTCGAATACGACGTAAATTGGCACGTGGACATATTATTTAGTGTGCATAATTATATAACAAATTTCTGTTCTCATTTAAAAAGATTCGATATAGATACAGTCTGCATAAAAACGACTAATCATGTGCTAAAGCGACTCATTACTCCTCTGACAATTATCATACTCACTCTACCATTTCTATTTCACATACACATCTGGTTCCAATATAGCACAAAAACAGTTAAGTAGGTAAATTGTGACTTTTTTCTTTTAATTATTTTCTAGATTATGTTAAAGCATGAACTTTAATACATATATACTTTTAAGTTAAACAACAACAAATGCACTTATGTTTGATACATACATGATGATTTTATACCTATTATAAATAATTGTTTCATGCGTCAAGCTGTTGACATAAAAAAAATTATCATTTGATGAGTTATGTTGACATTAAATTTATTAAGTATGGAAGTGACATCATAAATATTTCAAATGTTTAAAAAACAGAAGGAATCTGAACAAAAAAGAATAGGGAATTATTTAAAGAAAGCTCGCATAAAATAAGTAACGCAAGTTTTTAAGTGGAAAATTAATTTGAGCACGGTAAAAGTAATTAAGTAAATTAGCCATTCTGTAATACTTTTTGTCTTGACCTTGTTTGTTGGGTCGAATAAAAATTACGGACTCATAAATTATACGTTCTTGGTGCTTTGTTCTTATAATGCCTACTTGTAGGGTGCTGCTAAGCGATGTAACTTTTTAATATATAAAATTATAAAAGTAATGAATTGAAAAGATTATTTTACTAAATGTACCTAATCTCAACTTATGTTAAGTTTCTTGATGTATATCTCAGACAAGACTAAATAATATTTCAGATTAACAATTCATAATGTTCTTTTAGATTTAGTTTATTAATGGCAAAAATTTATTTATATTATACCTTTAACGCAAGAGCTCTGATAAGTATTCTTTAAAATCCAGGTATTTTTAAAGATTAAATGAATTTCGTTTTGTAAATGAGAATTTTTCTTTTAAAACCTTAGTGGTTTCTTATAATTTAAGTTCATCGTGTGATGGGGTTGAGATTGCTTTAGGGTATATCGGTAAAGCTCTTAAAAATATGTAAAATACTAGTTTGTTATTATTTTCAGTTACTAAAAGACAGTTTAATTTTATAAAATTATTTTTTAATTATTCAGAAACAATAAATTCATTTTATACAACATTAAAAGTGTGATTTTTTCAAGGATGCCCACACTATTCATATAAACAGAGAGCGGGCCGTAGAAAGCTCTAATGGTAAAACTAATGAATCCATAATTTTCATTCGTAATGAAAGTATTCTCAGCAATAAAATGTATATTAACATTCTTTTATTTTATTTGCAAACGTATGTTCGAGGTTGCAACTGAAAAATTAAGTATAATGAACTGTTTACATTTCAGTTTGAATCTAAGTTATTCGTGATGGAAGCTTTTGTTGCTGAACGCTTTTGACCGAAAATCCGATAATATATATTGCAAAATATGAAAGCAATGGAAAAATTTTAGCCATGTGGGCTATTCGCGGGCTACCAGTTATTTAATTATCCGCAATTGCTACGGTGAATGTATTTTACGCTAAAGCTGTTAAAGCAATCATCATAAAATCTAGATTTACAGTCGTGTTGAGCAATATAAGTACGAGTACCTGCTACGTTTTATTTTATTATTTTTTCTCTTCCATTCATCAGTATAGTGTTTTCTTAAAAATTTTGTTTGTCAATCTTTACGTATACCAGGTGTAACTGAACACCCCAATAACATTTAAGGGGCATATAAGTTAGATACTAAATGGACCTTCGGTGCTTGTCTGAGACCTGGAACCCCAAACTTTCAAGTGACAACCATAATCAGCTCTTAACACAAAATAAATTTAAACACAAAATGAAACGTGACAGACGTGAGCGTAGTATATACGTTCCTCGTACGCTTACGTTGGGCTGTCGGCACTTAATACCAAAAAATATTTTATTTAGTTTGTATGACGTGAGCGTAGTATTCCTCTTTCGCTTACGTAGGGCTGTCGGCACTTAATACCAAAAAATAATTTATTTAGTTTGTATGGGAAAAAGTAGGTTTGTTAGCCCTAATATTTTTCCTACAGAATCTCTACTTCTGATGAATACATACCCTTTAATGTTATTGGGGTGTTCAGTTACATCCTGTATATTAGTTAAATGGTATGTAAGTACATTTTTGCACCTATCATTTTAATGTCATCGGTTCATTCCTACTTGGGTAGTCTGGTAGAGATCTCCAACAGCGATAATACCGCCTTTTTGTATTTTTTGTATGTTAGTTTTTTAAAGGAATTGTTATTGTACAAAATAAAAAGTTATTTATTCATTCACTCATGTGGTTAAATAACATTTTAGTGCTATACAAATGAAAATATATATTATGTGGTTGAATACCTACAAATTAATTAAATCTTTTTAACCGAAAAAAATATTTACCGCTATAATAACTTGGTGAGGCTGAATTTTAAAGCAAATCAATTCAAATAGATGGATATGACCACATAGTTGCGTTATTTCTATCAAATCACAGACAACATGGATATCGTAATGCATTAGCTACAATTATTAAAATTTTAATTTTAATGTTGCGACAAAATTGGAAGACATTACAAAACATTCAAATATTACCTTCGTGCCGTTCGTGACTGATCTTAATAACACCAATATGTGTGCGATAATTACAACTGAAGACATTCATATACCTGTTCCTTTTATTGCTTAGGAAAATAAGAATGTCAAGGTTAGATATGAGGCGGCGGCGCTTTCGAGATATGCGGCACATTTGTCTCTGTTGCGATATCAGGCGACGCATCGCGACTGATCCAACCTCCATCCTTACTTGACCTGTATACATCGCTCCAGCATAAATGTGCTCCTATTTTTTGAAGATCAGCTTTTGTTGGTCTCGCGTTACCCTGTTTCCTGGCCAGAATGAGATTGCTCCGCGACATTAAACCGGCCTAATGTAAATTTCCATCGTTACGCTGTGTTTGTTTGCGCTCTCGTGTGGATCTCTGCGAGTATTGTGCGATTTCCTGCGGCCAATGGACACGATTGAGCTGAAAGATGCGCCTCCAGGGGTTCGCTTATTGCGAGCGGTAATAGGATCGCTTTGTGGCTTTTGAAAGTTATTTCAAAGACGTGGGATAGAATGGGTGCATTGAATAGAATAATCATATGGATCAGCTGTTTATTAACCTACTTAAGTTGAAGCAATGGATGTCATATGTTAAGCGTGTAAAATGTTTAATTCGATGCATTTCTTGAAGCTGATACTGTGAACTTAATACATAAATATCTATACACTAATATTATAAAAAGGAAAGATTTGTATTTTTGTATGTTTGTATTGAATAGGCTCCGAAACTACTAGACCGATTTTAAAAATTCTTTCACTAATAGAATGCTACAATATCAGCGAGTAACATGGGCTATAGATTTTTTTCCCACGGGAATATATGGAATTTCCACGGGAAAGACCAAGATAACGCGGGCGTTGCTGCGAGCGGAAAGCTAGTCCTGTATAAACTTAAAATGAATTGTGTCGGTGTGGTATGAAAATTCCATCATTCTTGCTGATTCGCCATCTCTCGCAATTCGTCGTAAAAAATTATGGGTTCATTTAAAACGGCACATAAAACCATCAATATGTAGCCCGTCATAAAAAGGGGTATATAGCTAGTTACGTAAGCCATGGCAGAAGGGAGAAAATATAAATAAAATTTGTCTTCTGGGTCACATATGTACTTAGTTTACGCGCATTCGTCCAAATACAATTTTAGGAAGGAAATTGCCTCCCGGTAGATCTCGTACAAAATGGAAGATGTGATATTAAATCTGGATGACAGTTATTAGGACACCGTGGAGTGCCATTCGTTGAGTCGCTACAAAAATAATTTAGACTGTTTTGAAATGTTTTACTTGGAAATTGTTTGTGGCGACGACGTAAGCATGCCTTGATGTCTGGAGAGCTATTCACAAGGATTGGCATTTATATGTAGTAATATTATGAACTGAAATTATCATAATAATACTACAGGGTAACGTTTCAATCCGGAGTCAAATTAGAAATATATGAGATCAACTAAATTTTCACCTTAATATGGTTCGAACGGATCAAGTTTCTGTTGTACGAGTATATTTTTTTATTTAAACAAATGCATATTTAATGCTTGAAACGTACCATGCGTTTTGTTTTAAAACATTTTACTAATCTTACACACTTGTTATGTTTGGATTATTATATTAAAAAAAGACTTATGTAGGTACTTATTGACAATAAAGCAATTATCAAAAGGCAATTTATAGCACGCCGGTCCAGAGTATGCTGCCGACACCGATTCTTTTGAAATTTTCACACAGTATTCGCAAGTCTGAAAAACAAAAACACGCACGTGTTCATGTTTTTTTTTCCTTTTTCCATCTAAGCGTACTGCGCTGCTGCAATGCCAGGCACACCGGTTATTTCATTTTTGTTGGATATTTATTTCTAAAAAGCTCTTTAAATAAGATTGCAGTAAGATTTTGCTATTCACGGTGCATGAAAATTATTCACAACATCTTTTCTTGTTAACAGTAGATTATCAATATACAGTTTGGTATCATCAATTACGTTATAGCAGCCCGGTCCCATATGCCAAATTGAATGGCTTGCAGTAATATGGCCAGTAGCCAGGTGGGTCGATGACATTAAGTGACACAGCTGGCACATTGCCACCGATTAAGTTAAAGGGTTCTCATAAGTGGGTACAATCTGCTAACCTATGGGAAACTAAAAGGGAAATCATTAGATTATAGATCGGATAATAAAGCTATTATTTGTGAATTTGGTTTACTGAAGTCTTGAGAATTTGCGTAAATCATAAGAATGTCAAAAACAAACATCTCTGGCAACTGAATATAATTGTGGACACTTTGCTAAATTAAAGACTAAACCAAATCTGTTTTCGGACAACATAACATAAACAATTCAAGAGTAAGTACGTGATTGAAATACTTGTTTGGGCTATTGATTTTCCGATGGAAACAACTTAAATTTCCGCCAATAACATCGTTTTATTTAAATTTGTGTATATTTGCAGAATATTTTCATAATTGATGTCAGTACTAAAATAGAAAATATCATTTAGTGTATCGAGAACCAGCTGTTAATATTGTATTTCATATTGTTCGTTTATTTTGTATTTTTATATTTTTTCCATTCGCTGTGCAGCGATTACACAAAGACTTCAAAGCGACGTTTATTTTTAGCCTACAAAAACAAACGCGAATAATTCTGTGTTCAATTTAAAGCGGCCTTTTCCAAACGCCTTGTTCGCGGGGTATTTTCTCAAACACCTATACTGGAAAGAATCAAAAGAGAATTAAGTATATTTACACTGTTTAAGTGTTTCACGATTCCTCTCCGGAAAGCTTGAAATAGCACAGATGTGAAACTGATCAGTAGCGATCGTCTGGAAGATGTAACAGGGGAAAAGCCTGAAGGAATATACGCATTCCCCTAAGAGGAAAATCTATTTTACAATGCCCCGGTAGTTTTCACTGTTTCCCTATTGTGCTGGAAAACATTATTTTCCGGGATGTAATAACGAAGTTTCATTTAATAAAGGAGATTGGTATTATTATGATTTATATTAAAAGCTTTATTAAAATCAGGTACTTATATTGTTAATAAAAACCGGCAAAGTGTGAAGTTACACTCGTACACCAAAGGTCTTTACAAACTTATCTAAGTAAGTTCCTAACTACATATTTACGGTTTTCAGATTTTTTCCTTACGAGGATTGTAAAAAGCGATAACGCTTTTCTCCCTCTTTACATAGTCCAATTTTCATAATTTTTTGAAATGTTGTAGATATAATTAAGATCTAGGTTTGTACGTTAAGATTTTGAAGTATCTATATTGGACTCAATTCTATGCGCCCGTCGTCCAACTATCCTAAAACTAAAATTTCTAAATTTAAATGGCCTGCTAAGCAAGTGCTATTCTACGATGTTAGGACAACTAAATTAAGGCAGAGTATATAAGTGTAATTCAAAAATGTCTAAGTTGTGTTCGTGTTGCTATGGTAAAAATGTTAACATGTTTTATGTTTTTATAACAGTTAATACATTTACTATACATTTTTATAATGTTTTTAACAATAAACGTATAGTTCTAATTAAAAGTTTTTATTTTCCTAGTGAAAATAATTAATTTGGGCAAAGTATTTGTACCTCAATTTGCTGTTATGATTTGTTTTGCTTAGATATTTAGTTTATTCAGAGATAGTTATAAGTAAGCATATGATTTATAGGATAGCCGAAATAATTTTCTGAATTTCCGCTCAAAACTATCAAACTCCCTTTTAATTAAACGCCGTAGATACCTATATTGAAAACGTGTTTATATTTTTCACTACCAAAATGGCGGATTTTGGCAAGGTTTTAATTTTAATCGGGATGATTTTATTCGTCGCAAAAAATAGTCAGTTTAGGATGTTTACGCGTAAAAATCTTGCGCCTGGAATAGCGTTTGGGCGGCTAAAGCTAAGTTGAATTGACCGTCTAAAATAAGAAACGTCAGATTCAAATTAGCAATGTCAGTTGAATTTGACAGTAACCGTAGAATAGGATAATGGTTTAGTGGCACCTAAATAAAATAAGGAAATTTTGTGGTCACTGCGGAATTGAGTCCATTTTAGACTTAAAAACTACCTCCAGTATTTTTATCTTTTTTTGAATAAATTATACGAATTTACAAAAAAGCAAAACGTACAAACATAAATTAAGGTATCTAATGAATGAGGAATCTAATGAGATGTATACTGAATCAAAAGTGTCTAATTTCGTAAAGGTTTAGGGGGGTAAAACCGTTATCGCCCAAAACAATATTTCAATAAGAAATATAGGCACTTGCCTCGGACTTTCAACTCTAAGCGGTGTGCAACAAACTGTATTTTTGAAAGTGCATATTCGAGCCATGAATTGGCACTTCGCAGTCCTCTTAAATGTGCTGCAAAAATTGCTTCTTGCCAAATTCTTGTAAACGGGAAGTTCCCTATGGGTTTTGATTCTTTTGTAAAAACGCATAAACGGTTATATATCTTTTGATTGCGGTGACTTCAAACAATAATTCAAACTACATAGTAAGTCAACGCGATTTGATAAAAATTTCAGTCTCTACAAGAAATATGGTTTTGACAGTTGGACCACGAAGTGATCCTATACGGATTCCGTTTTTTACTTTTTAGGTACGGAACCCTAAAACTAAACGTATAGGTATTTTTTTACGTCCAATTCTCCGATGTTAATTTTAGCCAAGTGGCTCAATAAAATAAAATAAATAAAATCCCCGAAATATAAATTATACTCCAAACCTAAACGCACTAGCAATTTAAATCGACGTGTAAACGCTGCGCTCGCGGCCACGCGACTGAGCTTGAGCTGACTGACTGATCGTGTACGGAACACGATCTACAGCGTGGCAGGGAGGCAGGGAAATCGGTCGCCCTATTTAGGGACCCTGCCTCCCTATTTCTTATTACACTACCCTGTCCCTGCCGACAGGGTCCGAGAAATCGTGTAATGTAATAAGGCCATAAGGCCATAATGGCCTTATTACATTAAACGATTTCTCGGACCCTGTCGGCAGGGACAGGATAGTATAATAAGAAACAGGGAGGCAGGGTCCCTAAATAGGGCGATCGAGCTCCCTGCCTGCCTGCCGCGCTGTAGATCGTGTATAGAGCTCAGTCGCGTGGCCGCGAGCGGTTTGGAGTATAATTTATATTTCGGGGATTTTATTTTATTGAAGTTTATAGGGATATGCCATATTTTTGGAAAAAGAACATAAAGACTACTCAAATAGAGATATGAGAAGCGATGGCTTTAATGTACACTTCAAATATAAAAAAATACAAAATACTGAGTATTTGAATATTTGACAGTTTTTCTTTTAGCTGTAAATATTTTTTGACCCACATTCTCCTTTTTAACCGACTTCAAAAAATGAGGAGGTTCTACGTTCGACTGTATCTATTTTTTTTATGTATGTTCACCGATTACTCCGCCATTTGTAGACCGATTTTCAAAATTCTTTTTGTAATCGAAGGAGTACACTCCGGAGGTGGTCCCATTGTCATGATCTGATGATGGAATCCCGGGCAAATCCAGCAAAACCCTTAAATTTCATAAGCACGTTCAACGTGTTTCATGTCATTTTTTTCTTAAGAAATTCATGTATTTGCGTCTTGTAGGTAGTCATCATGTCATGTGAATAAGCATGACATGAGCTGATGATGTAAGGTTCATCATCATCATTTTCATGATGATGATTAAATTTCATAGGCACGTCCAACGTGTTTCATGTCATTTTTTTCTTAAGAAATTCATGTATTTGCGTCTTATAAGTAGTCATCATGTCATGTGAATAAGCATGACATGAGCTGATGATGTAAGGTTATTATTTAATAATTCTTTCAAAGCTGTTTAGAGAGAAAGACGTTCTATTTTATGTTATTGTGGTGTTTGCCTTGGCTCAAATTCTAATACGCATATAATAACTTAACTATATAACTGAAAAAAAATCACAAAAAGTAAAACCGACTTCAAAAACACCAAAAAGTCATAAATAATGTAAGAATACATCACAGTTTTATATTGAAGTCGGTGCCAAGCAAACCTCACCTTCAAAGTCTTAAAAAATATAAGAACAATTAGGTAATATAGCTACTTAAAAGGCACCAACTTCAATACAAAACTGTGATGTTGTATTATTCTTATATTATTTATGACTTTTTGGTGTTTTTGAAGTAGGTTTTATTTTTTTGTAAAAAAATATTTTTTTATTCCTTTCGTAGATTGCATGGTACCGACAGCCAAAGTCTATTAAGTCTAAAGGATTTTGATAATCTCGGTGCCATAGTGCTAGACGTGCAAAACGTTCGATGTTCGACTGAGAGCGAGTTAAGCAGGCAGGGCTTTTATAGGCACATGACAAACAGGGTCCGAGAAATCGTGTAATGTAATAGGCCACGCGCAATACAGGGCTCGATAAATCGGGACCCGATAAACAGGGTCCGAGTAATAGCGTAATGTAATAGGCACTTAAGTTGGATTATGGATGCTTGATATTTACTATTAATATTTCCAGCACTGATAAGAATGTAATCGTTTAACTTTTTTTTACGTTTTCTGCATCAAGTCATAATTGAATAATATCAATTCCCGATATTTAAATAATTTCTCAGACTGCATCTATGGGGAGCGAATAAGCATTCTCAATATTAGTAAAAAGGTACCTAGGTGAAATAAGTTCAAATAAAGTCAAATAGAATCAGAGACATAACTGCGATTCTATGCGTCGAATTAACATACAACTTTTTCAACAAACAAACAACAAAGGACAGATTTACGGTAGATAACATTTTAATTATCATATTTTAAAAGTACTGCAGACAATTGCTGTAAGCCTATTTCATTTTTATCTGTCGACCCCTGTGGCTGCCCATGAACAGACGTAAATTTTGTGTCCCAATCCGCTTAACTTTTAGCTGGGAGCTTTTAATCTTGTTAAAAATTCGCGCCACCATTATAAATTCACAATTAGACAATTTGATCATGCGATAAAATCATAAATTTTCGCGTTCAACAAATACGGGGTGGTTATACCTGTATCAAATGTGTTTAGCGTAATGAAACCATAATAATATTTTATTTGTATATTTATTGGTGGCTGTGAGAATTTTCTAAAAATAGAACCGTTTTCCCCCCGAAGGGTAGAAAACGAATATTTAGGTTTCAGCCGTAGCTCGACCCACTGTGTGAGATTAACGCTTTGAATTTTACCTGTTTGCAGTGTGCATCTACCCTATATACAATTATTCACCTAACATTTTCAATGAGGGTATGTAAGTAAGTGCGGGTGCCATCGCCGACTAGCTTTTCTCTTCAGTACTTTTCTCACACGCCGGCTAGAGCAGCAAATTTAGTGGGTCGAGCTACGGCTGAAACCTAAATATTCGTTTTCTACCCTTCGGGGGGAAAACGTTTCTATTTAGGTGTTCGAGCCTTCGCTCGACCCACTGTGAGATGTGTTTACAATCTGCCGGCGATGGCTAAACGTACTGTGAAATTGTACAAATCGTTTTTCAATGAAAAACAAAGTGACTTTACAAAGTAAGTTATTTTAGTAATTATTTTAAGGAACAATATGACTACTATTTAATTCAAGATATGCTTATTTGCTTATATGCACAATCAAGGATTTAGGTATAACAATTAAATCGGAACAAATGACTGAGTTTAGTTAAATGGAGCTTGGGGATTGCCAATAGTCCACTCATTTTTGCCCATGTACGAGTATGTACACTTTGAAGTGTACATGTGTACCAAAATGTAGAGAAAAATTCGAGAATTCCGAAAATTCCTTTTTTATTGAGATAAAACTAGGTAATAAATAAATAAAAGTGTTAATCAACTCAAGTTGAGTTGATTGAGTATTCAATTGCATTTAGCTTCGACTTCTGCAAAACTTGTAGTAAAAAAAAATTATTTTTAGTTTATTTCTGCTTACGTACTGATGTATCGTGCACTTAAATCAAAAACATAACTTAATGGGATTACAACCATCAAAGTAAAAAAAATAAAAAGAAATCGTAACTTGCAATTCATCTGTCTCTACGCAAGTAACAAAACGCTACAAAATGTCAAAATACGAGCTATGGTGCACAAATGTTAGTGCCACAAACTCTTTGAATGGACGATTCAAAAGGGACTTCAAGTTAGTAAGAAACGACTTTAGTAACAAACAATGCCGCTACCTATCTAACGATGGACTTTGGGACTGCAGGGGCTATAATAAATGCTTTCCATATTCCCAATCAAAGCCCAACTAGAAAAGACGAAGAGCATCTTTTATGAATATTGAAGCATCATATTATTTTATGTTTGTGATACAATCTTCAATGTTTTAGTCTTCGACGGACTATTCGGTTAAGGACAGATTCTTGATACGAGAGATTCACTCATAAGATGTTCCATTTCAACCAGAAAATAAAGTAAGATTTTCGTACCTTATCTGAGAGTTCTTACAACACTCAGGTAGGGTAGTAGTACCACGGTCTATTAAAGTATCGTCCGTTTCCATCGTATAAAGTGCATATCAACATTTTCATTCAAATTAGTTTACGTAAACTCGCGCGCATCCCTGGACGTGTACTCATTCAACATAATCATAGTATCTGCAGTATTAATATAGCACTTAACAATAGCAATAAAAATCTCATCATTTCATTTACTGATACCTGTCAAATTGGAATTGTTTAACAGGTTTTTGAGTATCAAAGATTAATTGTAACAGATAAAATGACTTATTTTGTTTTAAACAAAAAAGATTAGTGTATGTACCTCGCGGTACATCGATTAGGCAGATTGAGCCGACGTCCTTTCAAAATAATGTCAGAGAGAAAAAAAAATTGTAGGTCAACAATTTTCCCTTATAATTAAGACATCTAGATCGAGGTTGCTGTTTATTCAGTTTTCAGAGAAAGGTAACTGCAGCTCTACAGCTGCCGGGTGAAGCGATGATTCCCGCTTTTTTGAATAAAGATTGAAATTAACATGCAATGACGCTTCGCGAGGGTGGTTTAACTTTCCCTCTGGTAGATACGAATAAATTTGTTATGCTTCTACGTCTTGATTTGCTTACTGGTATATATATGTTTATTCACCCAAAATACTAAATTTAGCCTTTCGTCCCTAATAATATTAAGCATCCAACCAGATTGCCTAAATTTAGATGAATCAGACTTGGAACCAAATTTCGGCCATAGTATAATAATAATCATCATTCGATACGAATGTCTTGAGATGAATGACAAAAAGAGTCAACTCGTGAATGCGTCTACCTGAATACAGGAGGATAAATGCAGCCACATAGCGTGACACTTAGTATATGTTGTTTCTATTGATATCAAATGAGTAATTATTTAATTTGTGTAAAAATAATACAACTAAGACGTTCACTTCTTTCGGGGTCAGCAAAAGTGGCCACTACTGATTTATGAATTATGAACTGCTATGTTTTAGTAATAATATGTGTATGATTATGAACCAAAAAAATATATAGGGCATTATCATTTGACTTGGGATTATCAGCTATTGGCAGTTGTTACTCTGGGCGCCCTATTCCACCGCTCCGAAGTAGGAAATAAGTCTTTAGGATTCGATTGACGCCATGACGATTCGAAGAGATTCCGCTTCTCGCTTGACTATGACTGCACTGCATGGGATGTAGTTGAGAGGACAAAAAGTAGTCAAGTCATTTGATAGATTGTATCGTTGTAACAAAATGGGTCTATCTTCACAGGACTACTTACAGTCCGTGACTACTTACGAAAAAAATTCTGAAAAGTTTTGACAACCTTCAATTTGTTTTTTTAAAAAAATTGTTTTGTTTTTAAAAAACGACGCCCCACACTAGGATTTTCTCCTGTGTCGTGGGTGCAGTTACAAACATAGAATATCACATGCACATACGCCCAGACCGGAACAAATTTCTGTAGGCCATACAAAACATTTGTCCCGTACGGGAATCGAACCCGCGACCTGTTGCGCAGTAGGTGATCACTCGACCTCTGCGCTAAAGCTGACAATTGCTTTACATTTTAACATTTTATTTATTTCTGATGTCATATCCTTCGTGATAGAGCAAGACAATTAATTGCATGTATCCAAACTAAAATCTTTTTAATTTTATGAGGGTACGAGTATATGTGCTCGCCAATTCACACTGGGCCAGCGTTGTTGACTAAGGCCTACTAATCACCCTAACATAGGGTAGGCTCGAGCCCCTCGGTGGGGACGTATATTAGTTGTGATGATGATGACATGTGAAAAGTAACTTATATCCAGATAATATGGATAATTGAGCTTTTCACACTTCAATATCATTTTTAATTTAGCTCGCCTTGAAGTCTGATTTTGCTCATGTCAAACTTCCCTGTTTTTAATTTTCCTGGCCCTGATATCGAGCAAAAGTTTGCTGGCCTTCGTGAAACTCATTCTGATCCCAATCTTTTAACTTCTTCCACCTTGGTCTACCCTTTAATGCATATTGGTAGTAGGCAGTAGTGATGGCTAAATCCTCCTTGTTCTTTCAATAAATCTGTCTGTAAAAGTTCAGAGAAAAGGTAAGTTGTAGAATTACAAAAATTGTTGTTATGCGGTTTAAAAATGTTACATCTATGTTTTTAAATTTTTGCTCTCTTCTCGCAACAGGTATTGAAAAACTATATCTGAAGTTTTACGAAACATGGAACCAGCTGCCAGAAAGCGCTTACTAATATGGGTTTCACGTTTAAGGATGTATCTTTATAAACATCTAGAAAGTGTCTCCCCTGCGGAAGTAGGCCATCATGAGTAATTATAACACCTAAGCATTAGACTACTTTTTGTCAAGAGTTGAACGGGTTGCCATGCAGGTGTAGCCGTTGCGAGGCTACTATTGACTTTTATGGAGGTGAATACATGGTTGGTTTCTAGATATTTTTGTACTTCAAAATAACAAAATATTTTGTCATTTTTCAGCCCCCAAACGTTAAACTTGGATTTCAGCTTAGCAAGTGATTCCTTTGTGTCTCCAAATAAAAAAGAAGTGTTCCTCTCGGTTATATTAGGAGGTACCAGGTTCATTATATCTGCATCTGGTTCACACCCTGTATCATTCATTCTAATAGAAACCGTTATATCTGCTATGATCGAAGGTTGATAGCGAAATGGAGTTTGCCTTCTCAATTTTGACCTCGAGGATACGTGATTCTTCACTTTGGGAAATTTGCTCAGATTTTATCAAGGTGAAAAATCTGTATAGCCACTATCTGTGAGGTGATCTTTTTCATTAAGGCGAATGGTGCTTAAACCAGAGCACAACAGAATACAATTTAACAGCTTTTATTTAATTGCCTTATATTTTTGTTTGCTCAATGATTATATGTATGCACGTCATCTTCGCTAAAGCATAAGCTAATTGAACTTTACAGATTGCAAATCGGAGCCGACATTCTTCGTCGGATGAAATCTTATCACCAAAGAGGTCTTTATGATAGACGCAGTCAACCACCCATGATCTCCAATTATCCGCATTAATATCGTCTATTTTTAGATAATCTTTCCATGTGGCAGAACTACCTAGGGAGGTGGCTCCCAGTTGGCTAGGTCGCAAAGGATCGTGTGCTCCGTAATTTTTAATTGCTAGCCAGCTAATGAAGTAGGCTGCGTAGATAGTATATTATGTGTAGGGGCAGGACCGGCCCTACCATAGGGCGAACGGAGCGGCCGCTCCAGGCGCCAAGTTCCAGGCGGTGCGTCAGTTCAAAAATTATCCTCGCTTTTTTAATATTTGGGCGCAAGGGGAGCGCCATAATTGGAACTCGCTTCATCTTAAAACTTGCCTTGAGCCGGCACTGTGTAAGGGTCGGATCATTAGCCGACGCGCAGTTCAAAAGTGACGGCTTATGACGGCTTTACAGCCGACAGTGAGGGCTGGGCAGTCGACAGTAAGGGCTGCGCAGTTGACAATGTGGGCTGCGCAGCTGACAGTGAGGGCCGCGCAGCTGACAGTGAGGGCTGCGCAGCTGACAGTGAGGGCTGCGCAGCCGACAGTGAGAGCTGCGCAGCCGACACTATTACATGAAACGCATGCTAGAATGGTGAAGTTGTTCGACCATTCAAGTGTGGAGTCGCAAGTTTGCCGTCCAGAGAGTGACCATTCGTAAGAACAAAGCAATTTGTGATACGAGTGCTAGTTTCTAAAACATGATACGTATGCTGGGATGGCGAAGTTGATTCTCCATTCATGTGTGGAGTAGCGCATCTGCCGTCCGGAGAGCGGGCATTCGCAAGAGTAAAGCACTTTGTGATACAAGTGCTAGTTCCTAAAGCATGATACGCATGCTAGGATGATGAAGTTGTTCCTCTATTCATGTGTAGAGTAGCGAGTCTGCCGTCCGGAGAGCGGGCATTCGCAAGAGGAAAGCACTTTGTGATACAAGTGCTAGTTCCTAAAACATGATACGCATGCTAGGATGATGAATTTATTCCTCCATTCATATGTGGAGTAGCGAGTCTGCCGTCCGGAGAGCGGGCATTCGCAAGAGGAAAGCACATTGTAATACAAGTGCTAGTTCCTAAAACATGACACGCATGCTAGGATGATGAAGTTGTTCCTCCATTCATGTGTGGAGTAGTGAGTCTGCCGTCCGGAGAGCGGGCATTCGCAAGAACAAAGCACTTTTTTAACTTGTACACTAAATAAAGGAAGGATCTTACCTCAAAATCTTCAACAGCAATTCTTAAATAATTTTTAAATATATATATTTCTTATATCAGCAAATAGCGCACAAAAAACCTACTTTTTATTGAAATTAATTGTGTTACTTAATTTAAACAATATAGTTTTAACAATTTTGCACACTGCTCACGACAAAATTCAAAAACGTACTGAAGAGAAAAGCTAGTCGGCGATGGCACCCGCACTTACTTACATACCCTCATTGAAAATGTTAGGTGAATAATTGTATATAGGGTAGATGCACACTGCAAACAGGTAAAATTCAAAGCGTTAATCTCACACAGTGGGTCGAGCGAAGGCTCGAACACCTAAATAAGTTATTTGATGATAACACGGACTGATTTTTTATAGGAATCAGTTTAATGACAAGAACTTTGATACAATATTTCGACTTCCTACTCCCATGTTAATCTTTTCACATAATCACAGATAATAATATAATACTACAGTAAAGCAACTATTTTCTATAAGTAATGTAAAGATGTTGTGTGCAGTAGGTAAAGTACATACCAAACCGCACTGGGCCAGCGTGGTTTGACTAAGGCCTTATCGCCTTAACATAACTTGTTAGGGTAGGCTCGTGCCCCTCGGTGGAGACGTATATGAGCTGTGATAATGAGGTAAAGTACTAAGATTGCTTAAATACCTACTAACTCTATACTAAAATCATGAAAACTTTTCAAAGAAATAAGTTTCTTATGGTTGGATTTTGATAATTTACATTGAACGAACTATGAAAATAAAGTTAACCAAAGGTTTCCTTGTTTTCTATTGTTGTTGTTTTATATTTCACTATATTGACAATAAATATCTTATATTTTATACATATAGACTTTCTTAATAAAAACAACCATAATGAAATAGCTTGAATATAATGAATTATATTCATAATTATTTAATATAATAATTGCACATCAAAATCACTTTCAAAACAAGCACATGACTTCCGAATACAATGTAATTATTCGTGTATACTTAAGACGACACGGCTGCCTTTACGCAACTGTGCCGCTCGACTAATAAGGGTAAAGTCACCCGTTTTCATATTTGCCCAAATTACATTAATGCTTATTGCCTTGAAGAGAGGGATGTACGAACACAGTTGGGCGTTCCGAACGCCTGCTGATAACGAATTCAGTAGAAGACACAACATAAGAGATTAAATTTACCTCGGATTACACGTCGTCGTACCGTTCTGTAATAGTTTGAGGTAACAAAATGTTACATAACGAGATTTATATCGGCTTTTACAGTTTATTGGTGATTGAGCGGTTCTACGACCGACGTTTGCCACGCCGTCCTAACGCTAACGCGGCATATCTGTATAATTATATTATAAGACTTTCGCTCTCCGACATCTCCGCACCGGCTTTGATTGTCGTTTATGTAATTGCCTTACATTCTGCGCCATCGCGGCCTGTGTTTCGTCTTGAACACAATTAGTCACTCCACACGAAATATTTTCTTAATTGCGCTTCGGTGAAACAAAACAGAGTCGTGTTTTACTGTAACGTCTGGGGATTTCGACATTGTCCGCCGTTTGAACATAAACGAAATAGGAGCCGCCTCTCTCTGCGATATTTGTTTACGAGTTCGCTTTAATGATGTCTTAACAAAATGTGGCTCCGTTTACAGTTGACACGAAGCCTTATTGGTGCGATGTGCTTTGTTTACGAAATGTAAAGCTTGGATTCGCTTTTGTAACGACCACACCTCTCGGTTGTTAGTGGATTTCCTAAGAATTACGAGTAATGATTGCCACGAAATTGGAATTATACAAAACAGCTCCGTGACGGCGAGTGTCGTTTTGCTGGAACGCGAATTTTTATCTATTCAAGTGCGGTGCTGTCGTACTCCCGTCCTAGCCGTGACAAATACGTGAATAGTGCCGGCCGAATTCCATTCTACTTTTTACACCATTAACGCCACGTCGGGAGCGGATTGAAATGGAAAAAAAAGGAGTGACTAACGCTTAAATGATTTTGTAAATGGGGCCATTTGCTGACAACTTGACAAGTTGAAGCAGTCAAATCAACCATGCTAACGAGTCATGTTAAAAATTGGGCTGTTGTTAACTTTTAAAATTTATTATGATGTTATTAAAGGTCTGTTTAGGTCTATTTCGTCACAAGTTTGACTACTAATCACTAGGTAGGTACCGGATGATTTGGTCGGACAAAAGTTTACTCACTTTTTTCTGACTAGGCAAATCTCAGTAAAGATCGGAGTCTGGAATTAGTGCCCGGTAGTGGCAATAGGATCGTCATTGTTACACGGGGCGTGTTTCTCTGCTCACATGGTGTGGGTTCCACTTTTGCCTTAACCTTTCGGGGAGAACAAGCGTGACATTATTCATAGGTAAAAAAGACAGAAAAATAGACTTATGGTATTATTATTAGTATTTTTAAACGACTTCTCAAAAAGGAGGTTATCAATTCGATTGTATGTTGTTTTTTTTCGTTTATTACCTGACACTGTCATTTATTGACTGATTTCAATTTTTTTTTTGTTTGAGAGGGTACATACTCCTCGATTGGTTCCATTCTCACCAAAGACAGGATTTTGTGATGGGATCCCACAGGAAAATCAAAGGAAACCCTTAATTTATGTTTGTTACCTCATAACTTTTTTTTCTCGGAGGAAAATGCGTAACCGCACCGTACCCGCCGTTGGGTAAACGGCGAGCGTGTGTGGGACTCTCCCAGCAGAGTGCCAGGCCTTCCCACTAAAACCCCCGGTGTTCTCCCTGCCCTTATGGGCGCGCTAGGTAAGGTCCACACTGCGACTCCACTACCCACGCGCCCGGTTGTTACCTCATAACTGGCATTTATTAATCGATTTGGATTTTTTTTTGTTTGACAGGGTAGGATTCCTTATTGGTGTCATTGTTACCAAATTCAGGATCTAATAATGAGATCTCAGGAAAATCTAGGGAAACCCTTAAATTTAATAGGCACGTCCAACGTGTTTCAAGTTTTCTCTAAAGCTATTCAGGTATATGCGTTTGGCTGGTAGTCATGTCCCGAACTGATGACGAAAAGATCTTAGATTTTTAAAAGTTGGAAGTTATTTTTTTTAACAAGGCACATATTGACCCCCCCAGCTCTATTATTTCAATTACCTTCATTTAGCTGGTATTCAATTCGCTAAAAAGATTAAAATAACAAAAAATATTTAACAAGAAATAGAAACCGACTTCAAAACCGAAACTTTCAAAAACGAAGTACCTACTCAAACAATGGTAATTCCGAGATAAAAGGTAATGAGAAAGAATAGAAAATTTCTTTCTTTTACCTACTACAAAAGGGATTCCATTAAAATATTATATGTATGAAAAAGTGGACAAAATTTGGCTTATATGACTTCAAGAGTTGAGGTTGAGTTGAATCTTGTATAACAGGTTTGTGAGTGTTGTATACGAACCAACCAATGTCGTAATACAAGAGTCAGTTATATTGTTTGCCACGAAAACATCAGTCACAATCCGTGGGCTCCCAATCAAACTTGATTACAATTCCGAACGGTTAACACGTAACTCCGTTGTGGATAAATATTTGCAGGACAGGTTGTAACACGAACGTGCCCCTGGGGCTTAATAGCCAGCCCTGTTACTCGACCCGCCGCTGAATGGTTAAATTTTCAATAAAACCTGGCTCCGTAGGTAACGGCGGTGTTTATTTGTCGTACACTGTTTGAGATTGTCTTCCAATGTGAAGAAATCCTAGGCAATAACGGTATTCTTATGTAATTTATCTAAAATTGGTTGGTTTTGATTGGTTGTTGATATGCAGTTTTTAACAGTCGCTATGCCATAATGACTGTAGCTACTTAAAAATTAATACAATCGAAATGTCGCTCGGGTTGGGTAAGTTTCCGAGAATCCTAGTGGTCACACGGTACATACCTATATCGAAGACACAGCTTTAAATTTTTGTCATTTTATTTGCATATATAGTAATTTGTTATAAAAAATATTTACATTTTTAAAACAAATTGAAAAAGATGCAATGTTTTAAGATAATAATATGTGCCATAAAGTATTGCATATAGAATAATTATCCTAAGAAAAGTAAATATAAAAATATGATATTTAAAAATGTGCAATAAAAATCTTTATCTAGGTGGTTGAATAAATTTAAAAACGAACCAGATATATAAACACTTATAAATAGAAAGAATATGGTAATGAATTAGTGTGCTTTCTCTAGCTATATAAATATATATTCTCATTTTTCTTCTTTAAATATCGCGGGTCAAAACTATTAAAACCTAATATTCTGCAAGCCCCCTCACCACTTGCATTCCAAGTAAGACCGCATAGACAATTACATGAATTTTAATTCCTCATGGGGGAGAGCGATATTTGAGGAATTTCATTATGGTAAACTCTTCCTAGACCGTTGGAATTCATTTTGTTTCAAACGTACACAGTCGTTTTAGTTCCGGCCACTCGTATATTGGATTCTTTAAATAAAACTTCACTTATGTTTGCTCATTTCGAAATTGCACTGAGCGTATAGGTATGTCGGAAACTGATTTAGGTAATGTATGTTTCTTCATTTAATGACTTTATATAAGCCTAAAAAAATGCAAAATTATGTCGAGATTCTTATTTTTTAACCAACTTCGAAAAAAGAGGAGGTTTTATGTTCGATTGTATCAATTTTTTTATGTATGTTCAGCGATTACTCCGCCATTAATTGTGGGCCGATTTTCAAAATTATTTTTGTCACCCGAGGTGGTGGGACCACCTCGGCCATAAATCATGATCTGGTGATGGGATCTCATGAAAATCGAGGAAAACTCTTAAATGTCATAGGCACGTCTAACGTGTTTCATGTTTTTAACCGATTTCGAAAAAAGAGTAATGTTCTATGTTCGACTGTATCTATTTTTTATCTATGTTCACCGATATTTGCCGCTATTTGTAGGCCGATTTTCAAAATTCTTTTTGTAATCAAAGAGTACACCCCCGAGGTGATTCCTTTGTCACCATGTCATGATAATATATGATGATGGAATCCTAGGCAAATCGAGAGAAACCCTTAAATTTCATAGGCACGCCCAACGTCTATCATGATATTCAGGTATTTGCGTCTGGTAGTCATCATGTCTGTTACTGAGCTGATGATGAAAGGTTTCTGGTAGATTAGGAGTTCGGGAATAATTCTTTCTTTCTTTTAAGTTAATCTGGTATTTTCCTTGACTCAAATTCTAATACGCATGTATTAACTTAAAAAGATTAAACAATTTTTTTTTACAAAAAATAAAATCGACTTCAAGAACACCAAAAAGTCATAAATAACTTAGGCACCGACTTCAATATAAAACTGTGATATTGTATCTATTCTTATATTATTTATGAGTTATAGGTGTGTTTGAAATCGGTTTTATTTTTTGTAAAAAAAAATTTGCTGAAGATGTTCAGGTATTTACATCTGGTAGTCGTCATACTCGTATCATGCTACTGAGCCGATGAGAGAAGGTTTCTGACAAGTTAGGAGTTCAAGAATAATTCTATCAATACTGTTTAGAGCGAAAGAAGTTATTCTGGTGCATTTGCCTTGGCTCAAATTCTAATACGTATGTATTAAAGTTACTAAAAAGATTGAAATATTATTTTTACAAAAAATAAAACCGACTTAAAAAACACCAAAAAGTCATACATAATATAAGAATACATTCAACGTCACGGTTTTATATTGAAGTCGGTGCCAAGCAATTATCACATGGAAAGACTCAAAAAATATAAGAACAATTAATATAGTTAGTTGAAATTTGACAATGACAGTGCATACGGACCAATGCGATTAATTTATCAAACGTACAAAAACAACTTAGTAGAATTAACTTCTCGTTTTGTCTTAATATTGTCTAATTGATTTTCACACAGTGACAGATTTAGAATAGCTACATCCTTAATAGAACATATAAGAAAATTGGGGTATACCACACGGATAGATACTTATTTTATACATTATGGTCTAGTTCAATTAGGACTTTGTATTTGAGTTTGAAGTCGATAAGTATAGTCTGTGCGGTGACGGATCTAGAATACATATTATGTCGCTACTTCCTTTCCTCTGTAGATATCGTATTTAGAAAGTTGCCACAATTTTACTTCTAGCAAAGTGTACAGGACGATTCTATTTCCTCGTCTAACGGCCGGTTTCAATATTCTATCTGTGGATTTGGTTAATGGCGTTGATTTAACCCCGTATGTCCCACTGCTGGGGATGGGCTCTCCTAAGACTGGGTTTCAATATCTTATTTATCTTATCTATCTCTGGATTTGTTTACTGGAGATAGAATTTTGACGTATTTTGTATATAGCTAGTGTCAAATAATAGGTATTTGACACTAGCTCTATACAAAATACGCCAAAATTCTATTTCCAGTAAACAACTCCAGGGATAGATAAGATATTGAAACCCAGTCTTTGAGGAGCCCATCCCCAGCAGTGGGACATACAGGGTTAATTTTCAAGCAGGTGCCATATTTTGTGTGCTTGCTCAGACAAGCAAACTGAATAATTGGGACTAAACTAAACTATGGGACCAATTTTGGAATCGCAAAAAAAATATGAGCTGTTCAACATTTAGGTTCAGTGGACGTTGAACATTTATATGGAACAAAGATTGGACCCGCAGTAAACGTTGTTCAGAATGGTCTATAGTGAATAAAGATTTCTGAAATTGAGATTACTGATGTAGACAACTAAAGTTTGTTTTTGTTAAGCATGCACAAGGTTAAACCTTGTGAATTTTATTTAATAAATGAATACTTACTCTAATGCACATAAATAAGTTGTTTAAGAAATATGTTATTATGACACGGCGTGGTATGCAATTTTGCCATAATGCTTTGCTGCCAAATACGTAGGTATTTTAACTTCAATATTTCCAAATTTGGCAATCAATATCTTGAATGTGAAACCATAGGAATATACAATACAGACATGCATAGAAGTGGTGTAATGTAGCTGGTAATCAAAATACGTAAATTATCGGCTTTAGTATTAATAATTCAGAAGTTATTCGACTAAATACTACTACTAATATTAACAACAAATATTTATCAACCTGATAAACGCTTTATTTTCTATAACCACATTGACAAAATGGACTGGACACTACACGCCAAAATTTTAATGTAGATTAGCACACGCCCATCCTATTAACCATTAAATCATGATCTGCTTAAGAAAGTTGTTTGGCTTGAATTTTATCAAAGCATCACTTTATAATTAGTTACATCCACCAAACGTAATATAGTTTTATAGTTATCAACTACTTTCACTGTCCAACTGTTTCGCAGTAGCAGGTTCTATTTCCTCAAATCCAAATCAATATAGCGAACGAGTTCGTTCTGTTCGTTTTCACAATCTGCTACCGCAGTTTATCAAACTAATATAGAGTTGCTTTTCTACTGCACGGTCAATGGCAAAATATACGAAACTCATGCCATTTTACCGACGATAGCAAGTGGAAAAACGTGACATATAATTTTAATATATTTTTCTGTGGCAGCCGTGGCATTGCGTCGCAGGCGCCGGGCCAGAACAGTGGAAAAACAACCACAACGCATTGATTACCAATCACTATTTAGACAAGCACACTGTAACAAGGTGCTTTTACCATTTAGATCAATTCCAATCTCATAATGTGTCCGTGTTTCACGGTAATCAGCCGTGTCCAGATTAATTTGTATTCGGACGCACTCGTCGGCGATTTAAAATGGAACGGCTACTGAAAATTTCGATGTGGTTTACTCTGATTTGCGGTTGTGTTATCCCGTTTTAAACTTTTTGAGTTCGCCACGGCGTTAACTGGGTGCAAATTAAAGTATATTCAATGCAGTGAAATACATCGATCAAAGGCGAGATGGTTTGAAGACATAGTCGGTCGGGATGGCCGGAAACACGTGATATAATCTGTAGGTACGATAAAAAGATCTGGAAAAGTTGCTAAACAAATAATTGCTGAGCAAGAAGATGAAAGCTTCAAAATAACAAAATACTGTTCATTTCTTTTACTCGTCGCATTACGTTTACTAACTCTATTCTAACATACTCGTATCATTTGACAACAAAAAGAGTACATTTATATAAAGTTTCTCCTTATAAATATACAATAGTTACTGTAATTTCAATATCTTAATTAAATCAAACCATATTATGTTGAGACAACTCTGGTGTTTCACGTTCACGTATAAACAGAAAACCGTTCCGTTTTAAGATTATACATACTCGTATGATGTCATTTATACGAACCAAGTATTCGCGTATATTACGAAGTTTGTGGTTTTACGGTACGTCATTACAGCCCTAAAATGATAATGAGATCCAGATATGAAATATCTTGCTTAAGTCATTCGAGTCATCTCAAGGTTGTGAGGTAAGGTAAGTATTACTGAACACTTATTTAGTAACACCATTATGAGATGTAACAAAGTACATGTTGATTGAAAATCAGTAAATTACAGAAAAAATATCGGTAATTTTGAACATAACTTTGTAGGTTTCGTAGATTTGGTCATCAAGAAATGCATAAGACGTCTTTGTAAATACTTTTACAAGTTGGGAAAAATAACAGTAGATTTTATTTCATTAACAATCATCAATTCAATCAAGAGACGTCGACTGTTGGATATAACTTCGCCAATGATCTCCAAACCGATTAGTCCTGTTCTGGACGTATCCAGTGGCTTTTTTCGAAGTTCACCACATCGTCGGTTCACACAGGGTTGGGAGCCTAAAAGGTAAACCAACGTTGAACATATGGTACGCGGCAATCACTCGAGAACCTATCCATCTCAGCGACCAACAGTCCTGGCAAGCAATGTGCTCTGCTTACAACCACTTAAGGTTCGCAATAGTTTGAACTACTCGTATCTCGATGACTTTATTCTTCTACGGATTTAACCATTTCTGATTTGATCACGTAGGGAAACTCCGAGCGTAGCTTTGCTTTGCTTTTAGGGTGACCTTGAGCCTTCTTAAGAGGCTCATTCATTATAAGGGGTCACGTCTCGGTCCGAAAAGTCATCGCTGGTATTAATTTAAGACTTGTTTTAAAACACTGTCTTAGATGGACCGATAATATGCTGCGTAGCTTTCTGAAGGATGGCACATTCGAGTTAGAATCGTCGATTGACCTGTTTCTAGAAATTGAACTAACCAAATTGGACTATTTATCCCAGTTCAACATACTTATCAAAAACTTCCCGATTATACTATTATTATGGTATCTTCCTTATAATTAATTACTTAATTTTGATAACTTAAAATGCTGAATACTTCCTTTTATGGTGGGTGCCACAAAGCGCACATTTACGAAGATATGAGCTTGTAATACTCTAATATTCGTATCTATTTACATAAGTAAAGTAATAAAAATATATTCAGTACGTATATCAATATTAGGTACACAAATACTCCTTTAATTCTAACATCCAAGTGTTCATTTTGAATTATGTTCGATGAAAGCTTCTCGTGATCTAACATATTACGGACATACATAATTCCTCCATTACAACTAACACATTACGTAGTATAATCACAAAGCTGCTGGGAGTCACGAGTCGAACGTTCTGCCGCATACTTCGAATGCCAGCATGAGTTGCGGCAACGCCACTTACATATAGCTTTGTCTTAGTACCAACCACGAAGGTTACTCCACTAAATGGCTTTATTGACGGATTGACGAAACAAAATTATTGGTTCAACGTTCCAAATCAAAAGAGTGAGGTAACTCAGAAAGTAAAAGTTTTGGAATCGACTCGGAACTTGCCGTGGACATTGCAGTAGTGAATGTTTTAAACAGTTATTGGTCGAGCTACTGAACGTTATCTGCACTATTGTTATGAATTACAGTCTGAAATCGCAAATGCATAAATTGAACTAGACCAGTGTATAAATCTGTTTCAGCAACATTTTCTCTTTCTACCAATCAAACTATTCTAAAAATATCCATAGTACGCATATATCCATCTCTATATATTAATACTAAAAATATTGTGATTAAAAGATTGTGGTATAAAGTTGTTTTCTTTCTCTATATCGGCGGTCGTACCGCCTAACTCATAAGTAGTTTTAATTACACGAAGTAATGCTATGATAGGCGGTACGAAATCAGAAGATGACGTCATAGACGAGAGCTAAAACGATAGCGACGATAGCGATAGTTAGGCGGTAGGGTCACCGGTATTTATTACTAGATTGCTATAAATACAACCGCCTATGTTTTTTTGACTAGAGCGACTATTCGTCAGCAAATTACAAAATCCTAACCCAAAAGAGAGCGTCGGTGGCGCTGTAGACTCGACACTGGCCTTCTATCCGTGGTTCGATCCTGCCATGTACTAATGTGTATTTTCGAATTTCATATGTATATTTGCCGATGCTCCTACGGTGAAGGAAAACATCGTGAGGCAATCTGCATACATCTGCGAAAAAATTCAATGATGTATGTGAAGTCGACCAATCCGCACTGGCCAACGTGGTTGACTAAGGCCCAATCACCCTAACATAGGTAGGCTCGAGCCCCTCGGTGACTATATGAGCTGTGAAGATTATTATCTTAATAATAAAGATTACTTTAAACTTTCATTTTCATTAAAATATGTTTTTTTTCTAAATAAACAATTCTCTAACAGTTTTCTAACTGGCAAAAATATGTGAACTATCACTTTAGTTAATTAAACAAATGGTTAAGAAGTTATGCAAATTTTAATGTAAGAAATCTTCTACCTGTAATGTGATAACGGCTCGTTTCTATTCCTTCGTTTATAAAGCTGTAATTATTCGTACCATTTTAAATACCTCATGAATCCTAGATATCATTTCATTAATTTATAGGTACGCTAACAATCTCTTTATTTTTAAGATTTGTTTTTTCAATTACAGGTCAGAAAATTTAAAAAAAAATATCGTTAAAACCCGAAATCTCAGAAACCGCTCATTTTCGATGCCTACAATGCTTAATTTGCTGCAAATCACCTAAAAATTTAACACTCCTCCTCCTTAAATGGAACCTTCTTAAAGGAATAGATCGAATTCCCAGTCATACTGTATAATAATAATGCAACCATTTTTAATAGTTTAATTCATATAAAATCTTCAAAATACCCTCCTATTGATTTGATGCAAACGCCAAATGCTTGATAAAATTTTCAATTATATTCCGCAATTCCTCCACTAATATTTTGTCCCAATTCTTTTTCAATGCAGTTTTGAGGGTCCAAATTTTTGTGACGTGAGTTAAGCAAACACATCTCTCTAGGCGAGTCTTTCGTTGTTTGTATTCCTTTAAACTAACATCATCTTCAACAATACGCTGCACTGTTGATGGACTTATTCCGAGGTGTCGAGCCATTTACCAATAGATTTCTAGGCAACCGTTGCTTGCTGGTAGTAGTAGTCGCATTGTGGACCCTACCATGCGCACCCACAAGGGCAGGGAGAACACAGTGGGGTTTTAGTGGGTCGGCCTAGCACTCTGCCGGGCCAACCTCACACACGCTCGCCGTCTAGCCAACGGCGGGTACGGTGCGGTTGCGCATTTCCTCCCTAAGAAAAAAAAGGCAACCGTTGCTTGATGACAGGTATGCCGCGTTCCAGAAGACTTTTTTTTAGAAGTTCTTTTTCTTCCTCTTCCAGGATGGTCAGAGATGCCTAGTCCCTCGTTTAATAAGTAATGACACTAACTGGCGATTAACTTCGAAAGTTAGTCAGTATCTCACATTCTCGTTTTCCACTCTTATATTGTAACAAAAATGTAACACTCTAATAGCTTCACGCTTTATTGAGATTGTAATTTTTTTATTAACGAAGTAACTGAGAATCGGTATAAAGTTGACACCAAGGTAAGCGAAATTAATAATATAAAGCAATTGTGATTATTTAATCACATACTTAACGCATTCCATTTTCAAATTTTAATTTTGTCATCGTAATTTTGGGCCCGCTGTACTTGAAAACCATAAAAAGTCGTAATTTTTTATTAATTTTACTACTTCCTTGAATACTTATTTCCCGGACAAACTAATAATATTCGTCATGGTCTTAAATAAGACTTATACGAAATTAATGATTGGTCTATTTCATAAATTGACTGGGAAATATTCTTTCTAGTTTTAAGTTTAT
The DNA here is from genome assembly GCA_963935595.1 of Schoenobius gigantellus. Classification (NCBI taxonomy): domain Eukaryota; kingdom Metazoa; phylum Arthropoda; class Insecta; order Lepidoptera; family Crambidae; genus Schoenobius; species Schoenobius gigantellus. The sequence continues at coordinate 36,561,187 of OZ012543.1, forward strand.
GCGTTTATTCCACTTGCCTAAATTCAGTCGTCCTAACTAAATGGTTCAGTAACTAAATTTAGTCAAGTGAAATAACTATTTAGGAAGCTAGGATCCTAATTAGCATCCTAAATAGGAAAAACTATGGCTTCTTACTGACTAAATCATTTAGCATCCTAAATAGGAAGCGATTTGGAAAGGTTGGCATTTAGTCACCTAAACGCTTCACTCGCAGAGCGCACCGTCACTACGTAAGGACGCGTATAGTCGGTGTATTTAGGTACGCAAAACTTGCTATTAGCGACGCGAAAATGTCGCCAAAGGAAAAATAAATTTTATTAAACATTAAAGAATTTTATAAAGACATGCCATACCTGTGGAATAAAAACGACAAAAATTATTGAAATGAAAGTATTAGAACTAAAGGATTTAAAATACTGCAAGAAATCGTAATGTTACGACCAATCTTTGTTTTGCACTAATAGTATCTCGTATAATAGTATATTGTTTTTGAATGTACGGTGTCACAAGATTTAATAATATGTCCAAAGATCTTGAATCAACAGACTTATAATGTTCATGTTTGATAACTTTTCGCGCAGCAGTAAATATTCTTTCACCCAGGTTTTTTTTTTCATTTTAATCGAGACAACGGTCAGGTCTACGAGAAGATCATTTTTTTTTTGTTTAGATAGGACTGGAGCCATTAAAAAATAGGCGTCCGAATTCGCCGCGATTTAGGTGGCAACTGCTATTTTGTTTCCTTTCCTAAATCCTTATTTTAGAATGCTATTTAGGAAAGAATTTTGGCAAGTGGAATAAGCCCATTAGTGCTAGCTTAAAAAAAACACTTGAAAATAGAACACAAAACGTGGCACAAATTTCGCGTGTCCTCAACTATTGTCTTAGCGACTGACTCGATAGCGGGGATAATAGGGTCTACGAAAGGGATAGCTTTTATTACGCCTGACTTTGTATAGTCAGCATTAAAAGAACACGAGAAAGGATAAAGATAACTCTTCACAAAATTAAAGCAAAGGACACAGGTGATGTAAATAGGCGAAGGAAGCTGAGAATAATAAACGTCTGCTCTATATTTAATTTTTATATTTTTATTGTTATGTTACTATGCCAATGTAGTTAGCAACTTCTGTAGGACTTGTATGTCGACCAAGCAATTCTTAAAGTTTAACTTCCTGCGTAATATTAGGTAAATGTTGTGTTAAGACCACTACCTCAAAATCACTTGAAACCACTCGTAAACCTATATATTTATACTTATGAAATTATGTCCTGATTCACTGACTGACTGACTGAATGATTCATCATCACAGAGACTAAACTATTAAAGCTAGACTTTTGAAATTTGGCTAGCATGTTCCTGATATAACGCTAACAACCACAAAGAAAGGGTTTTTGGAAATTCAACTCCTAAGGGGGTAAAATAGTGTTAAAAGTTTGCTTTGAACATTTGAAAATAACTTTAAAGTTAAAAGCATGTAAAAAGCATACAAAGGCTTTACCTTCGTATTAAGTAATGTATATAAGAATAGGTAAGGACGTGTTTTTGAAAAATTCTGCCTTTGAAGGGATGAAATAGAGGTTGAGGGATGTTAAAATATAATACTAAAACTACTACTTGATGTGTTTTAACGGGACTAAAACACGTGTTTTAAAGCTTCTGAATTTAAAAACAAAAAAGACGCAGGTGCAGTTGCGGGCGGAAAGCTAGTACCTATGTATAAAATAATAATATATAAAAGCGAAAATTCACTCACTTAACATTAATCAAGAAGTCTCAAAACAATTTGACCTATGAACATGAAATTAGCAGGAAGGTAGGTTATGTCATAAAAAACGAATTTTAACAAATCCAACCTTTAAGGGGGTGAAAAGGGAGTTGAAAGTTTGCATGAAAGTCCATTATTTTTGATGTAAGAAGCATGAAATTTTGTATTAGCTCATATGAGTCGTTAAATTTCAAATGTAGTCAACTCCATCATAACTAAACTCTCAGAAATCATACATTTCAATTTTTGCAATTAATAAAAGGTTATGTATACATTTTTTGGTATTCATTATAATATTTTAATGTATATTTAATTTTGATATAGGTAACTCCAATAGTTGCAAATGCACTAGTTTTTCTTAAATAATAATATTATTTTTGGACATGGCTGTGTTTGATTTAAGCCTATAGGATTTGACTAATTTTGATTTAAGTGACACTGGAGTTGGACAAATTTGATATGACAGTTATGATGTAGTCAGGGCTTGACACATATATTTTTCTCACCTCCTCTTTGCTCAGTAGCAAATTAATAATAGAGGTAGTATGATATTGCCGTTTTTTTCGTTTGTTTATATAACTTTTCTAATTTAAGAGCTATAAAAAAATAATTATTTTTATTACTTTTTGACCCTAGAGTGAACGTTTTGGTTACAATTTAATCTCTGAATTAGTTTAATAATATATTAAAAATAATCTCAATAATTACTCCCTATTTTTTTCGTCAGAATGTTGTACATTATTGATGATAACTTTGTGAAAACTAATTTTATTGTCTTCAAAATTGTGTTATTACTTAGTTTAAAGTCTACTGACCAGTCTCTAAAAGTTTCATAAAGTTTGCTTTATTGGTTATTAAATAACTAAGAAAAACGTTAGTATGAAATAATGTTCCTCAAAATCTTCATACAAAACGGCAATTTCAAACTTTAACCCCTAATATAAAACCATCTTATAACACCCATAAACATTATAATGCAAATAGAAGGTATTATTTTATTATGCACAAGTGCCTAATAACCATAAAAATGTTAGGTATACCTACTTAGCCCAAAACAAAGTAGTAATAGAGTGATAGTACTAATTGACAACCCTGGCAGATAACTAAGTTAAAATAGCAAGCGAGGTAATAAATCGAGAATTAAAAATGCAAATACTTATAGTTTATTTGACTTTTCATTTCGTTTAATAGTTTTCTTCGATACCGTTTTCTTTCTAGTTTTTACCGGTAGTAATTTGACTATTTTACTATTCATTTTTATTATTTAATTAATAAAAATCTAAGAGGAGCAAAAGTAACAGCGATAAATTATGACGTTTAAAATGGCGGTCGAAACATCAAAACTGTGTTGTGATTGGTCGAAATGGATATGGCGCGGTTTGTTTTAATGATCTGTGTGGACATGGCCAAATTTGAACTAAATGTAGAAATAACGGTTGGATTTGTACCGTCTTAGGGCGGATTTGGACCCATTTCAATTGACTGACGTTTTCAATATGACTTCATCTTTTCATATGTCATTAGATCTCAAAATCAACAGTGAGGTGGAGATGACCATGTTTGAAATTTAACGACTCATATCTAGAACGAGTCAACATGTGTTTTGGCATCATTGATTTTTTGGCATTCTTATATTATTCTCTTAGAAATGTCAAATTAATAAGGGTTGAAATGTTGTTTTTTTATTTGAGTATCACACTAACGACTGCTTAACGTATTTCAAAGGGACTTAGTTAAAAGCTTTAAACCTTTTGCTTTACAGTTTGAATTGTTTTTACTACGGGAAAATATAGAATATCCACGGGAAAAGCGTAAATAACGCGGGCGAAGATGCGAGCGGAAAGCTAGTTTCGAAAAATACAATAACATAAATATCAAAAAGTTTCGAAAAATACAATAACATAAATATCAAAAATAATTGGTTTCATGTGTGAAACCAATTATAATTTTAAACAACCTCCTAAACATGTAATATAGGTGAAACTTTGATAATTTGAAATCGCAGAGCGAATTTTACAGCGAACCGGTAAAATGTAACGGTGTCAATATCACGATAATGTTTAATTGATAAAGCTGTCGGTAATTCAATTATAATAGGAAATTTGATTTACGCTTCAAATATTAGTATTCACTGTTTACTCGGGAGAATGTCTTGTATTTCAATATGAATTCTAGAGGAGAGGCGTGTAGATAACTTGCTTATATACACGCACACAGAGGTAATTGAATTTCAAAAGCTTCTGTTAGCTTATTTCAAAGACAAACTCAACAGCGCTGCTTTTTTACTACTTTACTGTAAACTATCTCTTAGCATAGGCAAATTAATTTGTAGCGGAAATATAACAAGATTACCGAGAATTTTTATTCTCTAAGCTATGGCACAATTGAAAAGCGTTATGAATTATCATAAAACATGACCAAATTTTAAGGCGATAATATTAAGAGAGAACAATATTTTAAGATATTCAAGAGACAACCAAAGCAAACTTGCAAAGTTCACGTATTGTGGATCTAATTTCCTTTGTTGAATGTTGAAGGTAAATAAACTCTCAAAGCAGCTAAAAAATATAAGGTAATAAGTTTCGTCTGCGCAACAGAAACTCATTTTGGAGTCACGGAATGATCAAATCTGTCTTTTATATGAACGTTTCTCGTCGGTGCACTTTATGTTCAGTAGTTTCCACTGAACAAAACTACAGACATTATTTCAAGAATGTAGAAATATAGTTTTCTCCGTGCGATACTCTGATATAATTTTACATACACTGTGATTTTGTTGATTTTGAAATAGTGTCATAAAATCACGAATGAGTTCCAAACTTCCAACTTTGATGTGGCCTTGCTGCGATTCCGATCATGCCAGCAAATGACAGCGAAGTGAACGGTAACAAACATAAAATATCTGCATAATAACGACTTCAGACAATAGGCTCTAACATCTATGCTTGAACGTTCCACATACATAAATACCAATTATTGACTTGCTCTCAACACGTCGGCCTTGTAACGCGATACTTGCTATTTATCTTGTACAACATGGAATTAATTAAACAGATTTCCACTGTCGAGATCAAATGTGACTGCCGTGCTGTTGTTTCATTACACGCACTATGTACTGCCGTAATGAATATAAATCAGTTTGACACAGCAAAGTTTCCTTTGCCGCAGTTTGAAGCAAGTACCTATCCTGCAAAGGAAACTTTGCAAAAATTCAAGTTTTGAAAGTATAAAATCGAAGCCAGAAGCGGTCGGCGCGTTCATTTGAATTACGCCGGTCCGCCTTTTGTAGTCGACTTCATTTAGCGAACTTAAAGGGAACTCTTCTATTTTTCTCGAGCAAAGAACTTAAAAGATGCATTGTTGAATCCGTAACAAATTGCACGCCGTGATTACGTTAAGAACTCTGCCGGACGAGGGTGGAGCTTAGATTGGAATTTAACAGTTACCTTTGTCTGATTGCTATGGATTCAAGTTCGTCTAAAAGATCGTCTTAATTACGTTTCACCTCTTATTATTTAAAGTTACCTCAGTAAATATTTTTATAATTACCTCAGTCGATGATTATGTCGCTTGAATTGCAATTGGAATGGATTTGGACAAAATCACCATAAATACTCATATGTTGTCTAGTATAAAGTATACTCAAAGAAATTATTGACTGCTTGGAGAAGAAAGGTAATATACCTTTCTTCTCCAAGCAGTCAATAATTTCTTTTATGGTATAAAAGTCAAGTAGATGAACTTAACAATCATAACAACATAACAATCTACTTAATAAATAAGTAAATAATAGGTACTTAAATTTTTTACATTATAATAGTATAATTTATGTTAATACTTACACATACTAAGCTGTTATTGCAATACTGGTTCATCTCATAATAAAGTTATTTTATTTCTGTCTACCTCAAAAGAAAAGGGCGAATCGGATTTTTATTTTCTATGATCTAGCTTTCGATATAGAGAAGTCAACATAATGGCTTTTTGCCAGCATAAGTGTTCCTATTTCATTTTAACGTTGAAGCTTATTACAATACATGTAGGTACCTTTTTTTTTGTTCAGCTGAGGAAATGCATAAAATTGCATACCACCGAGCCGGTGGTTATGTGGGGCTCTCCTTCCCAGACGGGGAAGCCCTACCCACTAAAAACCTCAGCGCCGCCATCAGGTATTGTAGGGGGGCCTCAGAATCGAGTGTCGCATCTGAGGACCCCCAGCCTTTGCTCCCCTGTTTCCACCAGGGGAGCCCTTCTCGGGGGAGTGTTCGCAACCTCCCCCGTCCGACCTCCTACGACGACACCCCTCGACTATGCGGGGGTGTGATCCGGGTCGCATCCGTGGGCACGAGCTTTGTCATGCCCGCCAGCGACCCGCGGCGCCACATCAGGCCATTATCTGGCCCGACGCCGCCTCCTTCTGGAGCATCACAGCTTCACAGAAGGAGGCCGCAGCCCTCCAACCTACATGTAGGTACCTCCATAAACAGCACAGGCCCTATTATAGTTTACGCAAGTTAATGCTTTTTATGTTTTAAATTAAAAACCTATTTAGAGTATTTTTTAAACTGGGTAATTTGCCTTTTATAAAGGTATTAAAGTATGTGTATAATAAATGTATTTAATAATACTCGTATATGCACTAGGTACAAAAGTAGCTGCGTAGATATTATATGAATTACATAGGTACTTATAATAGGATAGATTGTCTGGAAGAGATTTGTTTGGTAATAAGCTATCGTTTTCAGGGCTTTGCATTAAATCCGTTTCTAAATATTGTCATAATTTCTTGAAACTAGAAGGGGCTCTGTTAAAAAGGGGACTTTCATTTTTCGATGAAAAGTATAAGGTTACTTACAAAGAAAAAATAATATAACTGTTTTTATCTTGCGCTTCTCGACTAAGCGATTAAACCTGAAACGATTCTGAGACATAATCTATCTTCCTGGGGATGAGTGGGTGAATTTGATCGAACCACTTATGGGCTTGGAAGATATTGATGTGACTTAGTGGGTATACTACACATTCAATGCAGTGGGTGAACCCCATACAGGTCTATTGTTGAAGACTGCAACCCCCTCGTAAATCACAATCTGCTTATTTTCGAATGATACGAATTAGAAATGCATAAAGTGTCTCTAGTCGCACACAAGCGTCTCTACGTTATAATCTATGGTAATAGCTTAGCCTCCCGGTGTAAAATCGAACATATTATAATACTTTATCTGCAAAATGCTTCTACTTTTATTATCGTACACTATGTCCAAATCCTATTATTTCTTATGACTTTCAATACCAGATTATCCTCCCCAACTGAATAGAGCAAAATCATACATGTGCGTCAGACATTAGGAAGAAAAGGGTTCACGGGTGTCGCGGCTCGCTTGGGGCAATTTGGTACCAAATGTCATTCGAAACGTGCCCCACAAGTAAAAACGACGCCGCCGAGACGCTTGGATCCGACGTGCTATATCAATATCAAAAGTAGAGAAAAAGAGTTAAGCAATTTTTGAATATGACTATCTACAGCAACATCAACACAAAAATTACAAGCATAATACTGATATATTCGACTTTTACATGTCTGAGAAAGGCTGGAAATGGATTGAATAGTGGAACATTATTATTCTTGAAATTTTGAAAAGACGAACGAAACGAAATTCCTAATTCGATGTATATTTTCTTAGGTTATTCTTTATTTTACACAATTTACACGAAGAGACATAACGTCAAAGCAAAAAAGAACAGGGGCGAGATTATCTTTTAAGGAGATCTCTTCCAGCCAACCCTCAAAGAAGTAACATAATTAAGTAGATGCGGGACGTGGTGTTTTTGCGTATTTATAATTTTTTCGAAAGTGTGCCGATTGCAAAGCTTTTTTTGAATTTTGATACAATAATGTCATTTTCATCAATCAAAAGATGCTCTCTGCTAGATATAAGCGTGCTCCGCGCATCTACAAAACGATCCGATTTATGGTACTTGCAACAAAAACTCGTTCGGTGCACACACATACCAATAAATAAGCACAAGTGTTTTCATTAGCAATAATAATCTCTATCAATAAATAACCACACGTGTTTTTATATACAATAATAATCTCTAAAATTTTCAGTTACTTACATGATTTTCATATATAAATAAACACAAGAATCTAAATTGTGAAAAGCTGGTACAACAGTATGATTTCCATTTAACATACACTTTCTCAGCACTGAACTAGGCCGCCGAGCTAGTTTCACAAATGGGCTCTTTCGTATATTTTAGCAGTAAACACAGGCAACTTAGCATTGACCTTAGAATACTACTGTTTCATATTTATGCCTCACGTACTTGAACATAACAAACAACTCATGTTCTGCATACAACTAGCTAGTAAAAAACACATTCCCTCCTCAATTCCCCGGCAAAAATAGACCTCACGTCATATATTAACATAATAGAGAATATTTCGTCAGCGCGTAAAATAGTTTGTGTTCTACAATTTGCGTTAATGGATATTTTGGGTTATGTTTGAGTACTAACAAAGCCTATTATTCTTACAGATTCTAAATACTGAACCCTGAACGAATTATGAATATATCTCAGAAGAAAAGTTTTTGAAAATTTATATTTCTCTATACTACATTATGTGTGTTTGGATATATTATTATTGTCTTTTGCAATCATTCCCCAATTTGAACTATTCAAGTTCACCTATAATTATGTTTTTAATTAATCTCTGCTACAAAATTCATGTTTTCTTGTCTATGTGTCTTATCAACTTTCTGTACATCTTTCTTCTCTCTCCTGTGATACTGTTCTATAATCCCGAAATTTTACGACAGCTACAGACCGAATGTGTATGCAATAGCTCGACTACCCCCACTTGGTTGCTATTTAATTTTGTAAGTGCGTATCTTCGTTTCACCCTTGGCTGCAAAGTTGTGTACGCTCAACCCTCCCGAAGATTTACGTGCGCGACGCGAGCAATAAGCGACGGGCCTACATCGCAGGCTGTTCGGTATTTTAAAAAGGTATGTCTGAATCTCGTGAAAAATTGCCTCCTTACCACCCTGACTGCGAAGCCGTATATTTCCAGTACAGTCAGTATTGTACGCATATGAAGATGGAGTATAAAAATTCGCACTTTTAAAATAGAAAATAAAGGTCCATTTTGAAAGTGCGAAATTTTATACTCCATTGAGAGGGTGGTGGGTTAAGTACCGATGAACTAGTAGCTATAATAAGTCAACATAAAATTGCTTATTGAACACGTTTTGAATCTCTCGTAATATGGATCTTATCGTTTAACCATGATTTATTTTAGGATCGCTGTCTAGAACTCATGACATTTTGCGTTTAATGTACGTAGTTTTAATAGCATCTTCTGATGTGGTGATTACCGAAAAAACTAAAACACGTTTTTATTAATGTTGAAACACAATGAAGCAGCTATCATTATTGTTTTGACGACAGACCGAAACATGTTAATAGATTATATTAAAGAAGCTATTTTGATCATTATTCACTATTTATTTAAAGAATTTTGGTCTTAGAAGGACATTTCAGTTGTATTGTACCCTATATTAAATTGCTACATTTAAGTGATTCCATAAAATTACAATCTCACAAATTAGGTACCTACTTAAGTACATATTAACTAACTGTTTTGATATTGTACAATTCCTACTTTTTTACATATTACTTTATAACAAATTCACTAATGTGAACGTTTCGGAATGATTCGATCGTAAAACACATTAGCACGTCGTAAGCGAACGTGGATATTGGATTCAATGCGGTATAGCCTTTTGTAATGTTACAATAAGCTGGGTATTAGGGCTGGCGAGAGCTTCTAAAGCGTTTGATATTGCAACTGATAATGCAATTGTATCTTGAAAGACACTTATGCTATATTTTCACAATCTATATAATAATGAAGATTTTAAATCAAAAAGCTTTTAATCATAATCATAAAGCGTAACTAAATAAATTTAAAGAAAAATCTTTAATTAAGTATATCATATTTGATTATGCTTATTGATACAAAAGACCACAAAAACAAAACAGTGATTCAAATCAATTAAATACGAAATACACCTGTTGCCTCTCAAATCAATGCACCATATACTATGTTCCCGTTACATATCTTAGCGAAGAAAACAATAAATTAAGTCAACGCATAGCCTGAGATTACTATTAGCCGCATAGCCGAAGTGATTAACAATTTACGCGTAATTAGTGCGTAGCCTAACGAAGAAGTTACTTTGAGCAACATTTGCAACGGAATGCCGCTCATACCTGCGACCGGCCACACCTCGGCGAGGCCGGCGCAGCATCCTTGAAAGGCCACATTCCACTATCGGCCTATTTGCGGTCTAAGTCCTCATTTTCTAACATTGCATACAGACTTAACAATCTCCGAATCAATTACTCGTTGCACTTCGTAATTCCCCAATCAAAGTAACTTAATTATTTCAGTAACAATGAAGTTGCTGACTGGTTAAGGGCTTGTTGACGAATAACTTATTCGGGAACGAACAGCTGACAGTTGTTTTTACTTGTTTCAGAATATTCTGGATAAATTTAACCCGGGTGCCCGGCAGATGATAACGGCTGGGAAGGCGTATTTGAAGGCATTGCATGGTAAGTAGTGACTGATCATTTTTAGGCAATTATCGGTTACCGATAATTTAAACAATCTTTAACCCATTTAATTTCCTCTTTCTTGTCAAACTTCTCTGACTCATTAACAAATACATATCCTACATGACGTTATATAAACTTTTGATGAGCTCGATAACTTAAAATTTATATCGAGGGTTCTGATCGCTTTGTTTCTTATTATGCCATGAAAGTGAAACACGAAAGGGCATTTTTGTATTCGAAATACGCATACACGTGAAGTGACGTGTATTCAGTGAAACGTAAACAACTAATTTATGTAGTGTAAGCCAAATGGGCGCATCTGTATAACTTAAAATTTATATTGAGGGTTCTGCAGGCTTATTCACTAACTTTGGTTGCTAACTTTATATCAATTACTAGTTTAGTGATCTTGTGTGTTACGGCGGCGTTCATGATAGCAGTAATGGATGTTAAGTTTACTTCAAAAATGACAATTCTAGTTAGCAACCGAAATTAGAGAAAAGGCCTGCTGATCGCTTTGTTTATTATCATGTCATGAAAGTGAAACACGCAAGTGCATTTTTGTATTCGAAATACACATACGCGAAAGGTGACGTGTATTCAGTGAAACGTAAACAATTAATTTATGTAGTGTAAGCCAAATGGGCGCATCTATATGCAAAACCTCAGAGTTCCACGGTTGCTTGGCTACAGAACTGGAACGTAGTTTGTGCCAAATTGTCTCTGTTGGCTTATCTACAGTATTATGCCCGAAGCTCTACTAGCAATAAACTTGGGCATTCTATACGATGTATGGGCCACAGAGCTTGTTCCTACTTTATTTTTGAGCTAGTTTGCGGTTCATTTGTTTCGGTTTACAACACTTTAATGCCGCAAGTGGAGTTAATAGCTAGCCACTTGACCTATTTGTGGAAGATCTCCGCTTCTAGAGGTGAGCCGATGAGCCAGTGACGCGGCTTTATGCGGCCACGAACAATTCCGTGACTTGCTCAAGCAACCATTCTACACTAAGCAGCTTTAAAGAAACGGGTGGGAGTACCTATTGTTGCTTAAACTTGATAAATATGTAGGCTGATTGACACATGATGGAAATGTTATTGGGAAAGATGATTTTTAATTCTAATGTAAATAATGAACTCCTTTATTCAAATGGCTATTTCTACGTGTTGTTTATGTGAACATGTGTATTCGAAAGAAAAAAACATAACATGTACTTACATATTATTTTCTTTCGAAAACAACATGTAAGATATATAGACATAGAAATATCCTTTTGAACAAAGGACAATGATAAATCGTCAAAACTGTCATTGTTGTATTTTTACAATTTTACAACCAATTTAAAAATTATCAAGCCACCAGTGGTAATTTATCGCGGTGACTGAGTTGTGTATATAAAATACTAAACTTTTTATGCATAAACGCTGAATTGTTAAGTAAATCTGCTCGATTGACACAAAGGCAAACGGTATTTTATAAATTTACATTTGAATACTTTAAAACATTACCTCAAATCCGTTATTATGATGATCCGAGGCTAGCATTGAAATATGTTTAAATGTTTGACAAATCGCAATATACTATCTTTTATTTTATCGAGAATTAGGTATTTGACATCTTCTCAAAAGCACTTAACGTTGTGATTTACATAAGTATTTTATAAGTGTCTTACAGTCACGCAATCTAATGTATATTAAAGCGCTTGTTCTAAATTTTTTCACTGCCTAACCCAAGATATAAATGTCCTTCAAACCCGGTGCAGTGAATGTTGTTAATTCTAAGCTAAGCAATTATTCAACAGCTATTTAGGCTGACTGAATTAATCACATTCATTAGCGGCAGTAAGTCGAACTATTTTTACTTTAAAATTTGATCTACGTAGATAGGATGTTTTAATAGTAGAGTATGTACGAGTAAATACGAGTACTTCTCATATCAGGGCTCTTGCCTGACATTTTCTTAGGCCATGATAGCGCGCAGCACCCTATGTGGAAATTGGCACCATCTCTTCAGTGAGATCCAAAGCACAAATTAACGATCCATGCTTCTTTATTAGTAGTTTTGCCAATAGATTTGCCAATAAGAATTTTGTTGTAAAACGTCCAATAATTTGGACTGAGATTAACTGCATTTTTAAAATTTACTGAATCACAAGATACTGGGTAGTAGAACTATGCACGCTTTAATTAGCTGCATAGTATACACACTCAGCACGGTATATTTCTCATAATCTTAGCCTTAGTACACCCACTGCTAGGCAAGGCTTCTTCCAGAAACGCCACCTACGCGCTGGCCAACTGCAAGGTTGGTGAGGAGATCCTGGAGTAAATGATGGGCGGCAGGTGAGGTTGGTGTGGCTTCCTTTAAAGTGTTCATACCCTGATATATATTTTTAAGAAAGAAAAAACGGAAAATACTATTACCCAGCAGTCAAATGGTCAAAGGCCTCACAAAACCGCTCAAATTACAGAAAAACAAGTTAAAAACACACACTCGCAGGGTTCACTAGATTTTACTTTGATAATTCGCTAGATTTTACTTTCATACAAAAATAAATATTAATTTAATATACCTCTAGAATGTTTGTAACTCTACGCGCACACGCGTGCGCGAGCGTAGCGTTATCTTCCGTTGTCATTTATACTTCATTCCAGATAACATTAAAAAAAAGAAGCGGAAAGAAGCAGGTTTTCAAAACCTTTTCATGTCATGTATAATAATGAAATGTCATAATCATATTTGATAATACCTACTTATATGTATTACAAAGATACTCCAGAGTGTAATGGTAACTTTTTATTTAATTTTTATTGAGCTTGAACATTTTAATTTTACTGGCTACATAGCCCTTAACTTGTGCCCATATGAGCTCAATAGGATTGAGCTCACAATAATATGGTGGAAGCCGTATATGTAACTCCCTTTCCTTTTGCAATTTCATCCACAACGTAACTCTGATACTGATTTTTATTTTCTTTTACTTTTAACAGCAGTTGAGCTCTTACTTCAGTGTCTACAAATGGTATATTTTTTGACGTTAACCATGATGTTCTGTTGAATGGCTTGAGAGCCACTAGGGCCCGCACCCGGATCACTCATTTTTTAATTCAAAACAAAAAAAAAACAACTACAACAAAGCGAAAGACGATTTAAAATCACGTGTAATAATAATATATATACGTGCATCACCAAAAAACAAAGAGAATGTCAAGATTGTCAAGCAAGTCGCTTTCCTTGATGACAAGCGACACGATGATCCATCCAGTAAAATCAAAACGTCATAATTTCGCCAACTTTCTATCGTAAACCGTCATCGAACACCGTTACTTTTAGTTTGGTCGCATTATACCTCAACGTTCCAATCTATGCAGGTTGCAAACCTCTGCTTCTTTGGGTTTTTAACAGAGGCATTTTGTGGTTTGTAGTAATATTTTATATTTCGAACGAGTCTTTTTATAATATAAATAGTAAACATTTTATTTTTTATGTAGGTAATTGTTTAGATGGCTGTGCTTTTACATTTTACGTATAAATTGACGAAAGCGTAATTAAATATTTATTAACACAATAAGTTGAGAATGTGCACCTTTAAAAGAACCTTTTTTTACTTCTTTTTAATGTTATCTGGAAGTATAAATATGAAACATAGACTTATCAATGTCACGACGACGGTGCAATAAAAACTTGAAAATTTATTTCTGTCAAATTTATTGAGTTGTTTTAAAACTCGTAAAACAAACGTAGTTTATGATATTAGCTATCTAATCCTGCAAGGTTGCAGGTGTTTTACAATTAACCCTGTATACATAAACAATAAACGAACATAACTAAATATAGTTACTAAGTTCAACTTTTGATATGAAAGCATACAAATTGTTTTTGTCCTAGGAGCGGCGGCGGCCTCGCGGCTTTACGTAGATGCCGTCGGAAAACTGGGCAGACAAGCTCAGCAAGGTACCTGGGGAGGGTGCGCCGACATAGGTAAATCCAAAGACTTGCTATTAATACGCCCGTAATTCGTGCTTTGATTGAAAATGTTATTTGGTATTGATATTAATGTTCGTTTGTGATATACCCCACTCATACAATATCAGTATAACTTATAGATACAACGCGTAATTTCGTTTTGATCATTTTGTAGTTAGACTTATAATTGTTAAATAGCTACATATCTACTCGTAAATTAATTACAGATGCAAATTTGCTGTCATTGAAATATTATTAACAGTACAAACTATATTTAATTCCTTAGCCCTATGGTTGCCTGATAGAAAATTTTACTCGAATAAGGTCGCCAATTGTCCCTGTGATTTTTAAGTGTTGTTTCTTGTGTGTATAGTTTTTTCTAGTAAGTTAACTTTAGAGAGTCATTAAAAAAGTGAAGTGACTGAACTTAGACTGTAAAACTCCTCTCACTCATCCTATTACACATCTTTGCCAAATCATTCTGCATTCTGAATGAAACGATAATTCACGATCTTTGAAGTTTCCTTGAACTTTAGAAACAATTTTCCATCAAGTTATTTTTTGCAGGAACTGCTTTAATGAAAGTTGTCGAAGTATACCGGGAGATTCAGGATCAACAAATGAATATTGTAAGTTTTTTGCCACACGTAAGATTATTGTAATTTGAAAAAACATTCTACGCAATAGATAATATCAAAAATTAATAACAAAGATACATATTCTAGTGTATTTCTGTTTCTATATACGTTCAAATATTTTATAGAAATTATTTTGTGATGTAAATAAAATGACCGCGATATGCGGCTTGCGTTTGCTCCTTTGATAAATCTATATACGAATATGAAATCGATAAAAACTTAACAATACAATTGAACTGTTTTATTTTCAGCTCAAAGCGTTCTACGTGGATTTGCTGGTTCCCTTGGAAACTAATCTGGAGAAAGATACAAAAGTAGTACAGGTCGGTCGATAAGATTTTCCCCTTTATAATCTTATATCGCGGATGTGTATA
This sequence comes from Schoenobius gigantellus, assembly GCA_963935595.1. NCBI lineage: Eukaryota > Metazoa > Arthropoda > Insecta > Lepidoptera > Crambidae > Schoenobius > Schoenobius gigantellus. The sequence goes on from OZ012543.1 coordinate 36,576,562, forward strand.
GATCCGTGCTTAGCGATTGTTTACTACCGACGAAGGGCCTTAGTTCAAATAACGCTTACTCTCCCAAGAGATAAGAAATTCTATTAAAAAAGTTTCGATTGAATGGAATAAGTATCCATTTGCGAGTCTGGATACAAATAAGAAGACGCAATAATGTTCGTAGAATTTCTCCCGAGGACAATTTGTTTAAATGTACGACTGTATTGTTGTTGTTTAATAAACATTTAAAATTGCTAAATAAAGCAGTGAAATTACTAACAAAATCTTCGGAATCCTTCGAGCTGCAGTGCGATTCACTAACAGAAACAGTCGTCATCGAGATCGTTGTCGAGCTCGATGACGAGCTGGCTTTCATTTCGACGAAGAGCGCAGCGCTGACGATAAACGTATTCACTAACGCCATTTAACTCGACGTCGATCTCTTGGCTGTTTAAGCTCGTCGCTGTAATAGAGTTGCGACACACGTGCATATATACAGTTCATTGTATATTGATTTGAATCAGGTTTTAACGTGTTAAAAATATCGGAGCGACATAAAAAACTTTATTTGAACAAGAAACAAGTTCGTAAATATGGTTTAAAAATGACTTTGGTCAAATTGTGTAAAATTTATTTCGATGTTAAAATAAAATTTAAACCCTTTGCCTTTTTGACAGTTAGATATAATCTCTAATCTGTGATCTCTCCCTGGGTATTATTAATGGCTAGTTTTTAATTAATTTTGTGTAAAATTATATGAAATGTAAGCAATGCTTATTGTCATCGTGTGTTCATTTTGTAGCATATGAAAATACGTAGTTCCCTTGGATGTCGTAATAGCCGACTGAGGGAGCATACGGCAATGATGTCTGCGCGAAGAAATTGACTCGAAAGAACCTTGCACGGACCCATCTCACCACCACATTTCTGTTGTGTTTAGCTCCTCGTCGGCGTCGCTTGGTCGGCTGTTCTCTGCCATCCCAGCGACATCATAATTGAAATAGCAAGCCTGACCGCGAGATTTATTGCTATCAAAGAGACTCAAAAGAGTGGAGAAACGCTACCGGGCAGATACTGGCACAGAACCCGACACTTCTAGTTACTGCATTAACCATGAGTGACGCTTCAACGCTTGGCTAAGACTAAGTCACCAAGCCATGCAGATTTGTCCAAGGGCAGGCCCATGTTGCTAGCAAATTCATATGTTTTAAAAAAGTTTTTGGAAGAGGGACGCGAGAACAAAATTGATAAGCGTCAACTTTTAAAATATCAACCTACTTATTGTCAAGGTGATACACAGGCTGTCTCTATACATCAACTTATATGTAATTTAAAGAGAAATATGTTAATGTGTTTTTGAAAAAAGTGCATGATTATCATCTTCATTAATACAGACAGAGAGTTGAAGAAGAAACAAGGGACAATCCACGATCAGCCTATGGTTTGAACTGAGGTATGATCGAATAACTACTTCAAGAGCCTTTGAAGTTGGCTGAAGAAAAGTAAAAAGACACACTCTTATCGCTCATACTGTGGTAAAATTCCAGATACTACATTAATGAAACATGGCCATCTTCTGGAAATGGAAAAGCTGGTAAAAAAAAGGAAGATAAATAATTTACACCCAATATTATATTCCAAATAGCGAGCGTCGGTGGCGCTGTGACTCGGCTTGCCTTCCAATCGGGAGGTCGGGGTTCGAGACCCGCCATGTACCAATGTGTTTTTCGTTTCGAATTTCATATGTACATAAGTCTGACGCTCCTACGGTGAAGGAAAACATAGTGAGGCAACCTGCATACATCTGCGAAGAAATTCAACTGATTTTGTGTAGCTGACCCAGTTTATAGTGAAATATAGTGTAGATTTTAACTGTACCATTCAGTCTTGAATATGTTGAGTTGAGAATAATTAAATTCTATAAACCCTTTAACTTTTGGAATATAAATGTATAGGTACCCATTGTTCTAACAAAGTTTGGAACTATTTATTTTAAATAAAAAACAATCTTAAAGTTTTCCTTAGTTTTATTTGTATTAAAGAATCATACACATTATTGAGTGCATATGCCATGATTGAGAATGTTTAGAAATTTGAAATTAATATATGCATGTGGTCTAAGCATATACAAACAAAAGGTTAGCTTCACTTCACTTTTACTTGTTTGGGAATATTTATATGACCTTTTATTATATAAATCAAGTAGTAACAACTAATTGAAAGACTACAGTACTATGTATACAGTTGTGGCTTTATTCAATATTTTATAAATTTATTCAATAATACGGTCTTTTTGCTTCTACTTTTGTCTTCTTCAATTAATTCACTACAGTCAGAAGATGACTTAAGTTATAATAAATGAACTGATTGTGAGCAACTGGTGACATTTATTAAATAAATATCACTGTCCAAATGTTGTTCCATATAAATATTTTTGCTTAAGACTGCTTAAATTATAATAATGCCTGGTCTATCATTTTCACATTGGTCTGCACAGTCATACTTCTGAATTTGTAGGTTAAAATGCTTGAACAGATTTAAATCCATTGTGTGCTTAAAAACATTTCTGGCACATTTCCTCCAACTGTTTCAATATCTGAAATAAGCAAAAGAAAAAACTTTATACTGGTAATAACTGAATATTTGCCATTTAATACTTCAACTTGTATCAGAAGCATCTATGAGAGTTAAGCTTGGTGTAGAACTTTCTTTTGATTCATTCAGACTATGATTGATCATCTTTCTATGTTTTTTTATAAATATGACAATGACTTCAAATAATGCTGCATGTAGGTAAGTATGTTTTCTTGTGTCTTGTGGACTACAACCTGGTTTCATGAGCAGTTAAGTATGTTCTTTTATGATACTCCATATATTATTATTAGTCATCTGACAATTAGAATAATAAAAATAGTGTGTTTGTTAAGTATAAAATTTACTTATATAAAACGTTAACTCATAAAACCGAAACAACCCATCATCAACTTATGCATTTATTAATTTATCAATTACCAACTCCTACTTAGAATAGGGATTCTACAAAATTATTCTGTTTTACAAAAATGAAATACCTAATAGACTACTTATGTTGTGAGAAATAAGTACTTACTTATCTACATTAAAATGATCTTTACAAAAATACATTCTTGAATCTGTTCATAAACTGTGATCAGACTTGAGCAGAGCATCATCTCTTCTTGCGAGTTTTAGCCATTACTTCCGTATTTATTAAGTTATTTGGCATTTGTATAATAATTGTGCTTTAACACTGGGGCATTAATTTAAAATGGAAGAAAATAGCACAAAATTAAATTATATGACTGACACTCTGATGTTGCAAACATTCATGGGTTATGGTCGCTGCTTGTCGTCATAAATCATATCTTTACTTCGCTTCTTCGAGCAAGAATAACATGATTGATAATCCAGCACACATTGTTTTTTTATTCTTAAAGTATTTCCTATGAAAACTCAAAATAATCTTGCAAAACACACAACTCGACTTAAAATTTGTAGCTTTTAATTTGACACTAGAAATCGTGGCTGTGAGCCAGGCTGTGCGTCGAGCTCGACGCTGTTTTCTTTTGCTGAATACCAAAACACAAAGAAAAACGTCAAACTTTTAGTACCGGTTCACGCCGTGCTCGTCTTCGAAGCGCTAGTATCGCCAACGATTGTCAAGCAATATTAGTGAATACAAAATCATATTACAGCGCTGCCACAGCGTCGAACTCTAGGCTGTTAAGTTTTGTGAATCGCATAGCTGTTCACTTAATGGCATAATTATGCAGCTTTATGCTAGAAAATGCGCTACGTCATAACCATTTCAAAATTCGTCGGTCTAATGATTATTATCTAGTGGCTATTAAGTAATTTGCATCTCTTCAGTTAGATTATTTTAAAGTTTTCGTTGATGGAGTTTATTTAAAAATATAAAATCAAACATTCACTACTCTGCTAATAGCAGCCACTTTGAATAAGCCCAGATTGTTAATATACATACGTTTATTAATGTGACAAAAATATAGGTATAAGAAAATATTATTTTAAGAGAATTCAGGTGTATCTTCTTGCGGTCTATTTTTATTTTTTTGGTGAAGGTCGCAAAGCGCTTTGTCGTACATCCATTAGTAGAAATGGTTTTGGTAAACATCATATTCACAATGCTTTACAATACTACCAGTACCAATATTATTTAACTGTATTTGTTTACTATCACGTAATGCGTTTTATATATTTCGACGTTTGGTGGAAATTATTCTTTTTTTTGTAGTCGGAACAGAAAAGGTTCTTGCAACAACACAAACTTCGTTCGGAAAGTTACAGCAAAGCCGCCGCAACTATTAAGAAGCAACGCAAGAAAAAAACGAACGTTACTAAAGTTGGCTCGGCGATGGACAAAGAAATGAAGGTACGCGTTAATCGTTCTACTATTTATAAAATATGCCGTCTTTTGTATTCATTACTTTGCGTTAAGTTCAAGTTAAGTGGTGATGTGTTTTGACATTTCGCTTAAACTGTATTTCTAAGTATCTGTGAGTGTAGATTTTTAAAAGGCAGGGATATTAAATTGAAAATTTGCAGACAGTTTCTTTTTATATCGTAGATACTTCTATTTAGTATTAGCTTCTGTTCGCAATTTTTGATAAATCCATTTTTAAGAGTTAAAACACCACGAATAAAATGAAAGCATAGCGAATCTATGTGTTTAGGTGTTGATAACCTAACATATGATATAATCACACACATGTAATGCACGTACAGAACAATCTATATATACACAACAAAAAATATTATAACACTATCATACACGTGTTCCCAAATATACACGGTTATTTTTTTATCACCCCGGAAAATTTGAGGGATGCTTCAGGACACATCCATTGTTATATAAAAAACTAAAAAATTAAATAAAAAATTAAAAAAAATATCTCTAAAAATGCTGCTCTCGACTAGTGCAGCATTTTTAGGATTTTTAGAAAATTAATATAAATTTAGTAGATGAGTTATTTTTTTTATTCAATTTTAAATCATTCTAATACCATGTCGTGAAGCGTCCCTGAAATTTTCCTGGGTGATAAAAAAGTAACTCTGTGTATATTTGGGAAGTTAAAGTATGGTAGTTATAGTATGGGTGACACAGCGACTCAAACGGGTGCGAGCTCAGTGGTGAATAAACAATTAGAATAAAGTACTAATTTTTAGCCCTTTCCCAAGAAATAAGAATTTTTATTTTTAATATCAACAATATTTTTTTAATATATTATCAATAATAATTTCTCTCTTCCGTTTGAAGTCCCTTTGAAAGATGCCAGGTGACACAGTTTCCATTTTTTATTTAAGTACATACTTACCTACTGGTTACAATTTCTGTTTAAGCTGTCAACATTGAACAACATTAAAATTAAAAAAGTTTTTTTTTTGAAAAACATAAAGCCACTCTATGGACAAACCGATTGTTTTAATAAATAACAAACATATATAACAAAGAGTATTAATATTATTTGTTTTTACCCTGAGTCAATCGAATTTGTTTATATCCGTATTATGCTAGTCTATTTTTGTAAAACAAATATCTTAGTTTATCTTACCGTTGCAGAACATGCAAATATTGGAAGAGGAGAAGACGAAATTGGATGCATTCTGTGAACAGAGCCTGAAGAACGTAAGTAGGGGCACAATATTGAGTTTTCGTAATTGATTTCTCAATATTTTATGAGCGCTTCATATTTCCATGAAGTTAATAAGTTCTGAGAACGTATTTTGAAGCATTCGAATTTAAATTCGTATTTGAATTGAAATGATTTGCACAGAGCTTGAATACGAGTATATACTTTGAACATGAAATATTTTATCTCATTATTGTTTATTGCTACGAAAAACTTAGTTTCGTTATTCTATATTTTTGTAATATATAATTCGACGAATTAATATAATTCCTATATCAATTCTAAAAAATATATCAGTTTCGAAAATGGTAAGAAAAAAATACTGCCTTTATAATTATACTGGTAAGAAAATAATTATACTTCATTTCACCTCAAAACAATGCGTCTGGGGGGAAAAGGAACTTAGAATCTGCAAAGATGTCCGTTTCTATATTAAAAACACTTTAAACTGCTTTCAAAGATTTTGAAATAATCGCCTGTCTTAACAGGGAATCGAGCCCTCATTAACATTCTGTATTTTTTTAACACCGATCGATAGAGCTGATAACAGTGAACAAATTTCTCTAGTAAATATAACTTTTAAAACTTCAGGACAGTTCATAACAGCATGATAGGACAAAACGTACTGTATACTATATTTTTTTAAATAATAGCTCTTACCTAAGCCTTAGCTTTTATTTCACCTCATGGTAAGAGACGATTAGCCAAAGATAGGAGAGGAGAGAGCTTCATCTGTTTCTCTCAAGAACAGAGAAGCTAGCTTTCCCTTCTAGAACTTTACACATAACTGACATCGCAGGCAATGACTCAAGAGCGACGCCGCTACGGCTTCGTGCTCGAGAGGCAGTGCTCACTCGCCAAGCACTGGCTGGCGTACCACAGTGCGGGCGCCGCTTCTTACAACGCTGGTCTGGAAGAGTGGCTCGAGGTGTCCAGGACGCGGGAGTACCTGCCGCCCAATGTCGAAGCCATGTTTGTAAGCAGAATGAGGGTACGTCACTTGTTTTTGGAATTAATTTTTAATATAGACTAAATTATAAAGTTCCTCCCATGAACTAAGACTGTCACACGTTATTTTTTTATACAAAACTAGCTGACCGTATGCAACTTTGTTTGCATTATAACTAACTTTTCCCGTAGGAAAACTTTTCTCGACAGTTTTTTCCCGTAGGAAAATTACCCAAAGTCCTACCCATGGTCAATCCCTATACCAACTTTCATGAAAATGGGTTCAGTAGTTTCGAAGCCTATTCAATACAAACAAACCAACAATCAAATCTTTATAATATTAGTATAGATGGACGATAAACTTGCAAATGACCCGGCGATCTAAACCAACTGTAAATCAAAAATAGTTTTTACTTAAAACTACAAGATGGAGAGTAAGAGGCTTGAATTAGGTTTCATAATCACATCCACTATCATCTGTGGGTAACGCTACGTTAGTACCCGCACCCACTGTGGGTGCGGGTACTAACGCTCACATTGGAGCTTCAAATGATAAAACTAAAATATATTCGGTACGTATAAAAGTACCTTTAAAAGTCTCGGTACTCGAGAACTTCCGAACTATGCTGAATGCGTCGCTGAATGACTGAGCTGAACTGAATGAGCTCTGGAGCACTATTTTTGAACCATTCGTCAGGCTTTGAGTTTCGTAGAGCGTCGTCTACCTTTGACTTTTACTTAATTTTCATTTTATTTTCGATGAAATCAAAATAATGTTAATTTTCGTCGTTATGTTCTATTGATTTTTATCGCGAACGAAACGAAAAATGAATTTGAGCACAGACGACGCTCGACGAGCACTCGATGCCAGATGAATGATTCAAAAAATACGATACACAAAATACCCTGACGATCTCACACATGTGCAATAGCACAATAGCGTTATTTGGTGAGATGAAGGTAGCTACTTCCCAAGTCGGTGTTTTTTCATTACTGTACTTTGTCTCTCTTTTATTACTATACTTTGTCTCTCTTTTAGCATAAATCAATAATTATCATTATTACTTTGTCTCTCTTTTAGCATAAATAAATTATTGTACTTGATTGCATGGTATATTACAAATAGGGACTGAGTATGAAAATCGAAATATAATTTATCTGTCACATAATAAAAAAGTTTCGGACACGTATCTTTTTGCTATAACGAAATTTCAAATAACTATACTGAGAAAAAAGCCATTTAATGTTATGGAGTCGGGACGCTCTACATCACAAGTTGGTAAAAAATTACCTACGCATGACGGTATGAGACATTTCAAATCAATGTGTCGTCGAAGCTATTATGATTACGTAAAAAAAAGATGAACATTAAAAATATCCGCTTCCGTATTTGGTCGTGTGAAACCGTTCAAATTTGCTCTATAAGTGTGGAAGGAAATATGTATATTATGTCCGTAACGTTCTCTGTGGTTTTGATTAAACAAGATTATTGGGCAAATCTTTTTTTGTATTCTTTTATCACTTCACTCAGACTAGGCATGAGTAAGCGCCATTTAAACATGACGAGTCAACTTTTTAATCAAATTTACTTAAGCAAAACGTAAACTGTTTTGATTAATATCGTTGTCAAAATGATGAATATGATCGGTCGGTTTACGCAAAACTCTTTTGCGTTTTAATAATGCGGAATGTAAATAAGTACACGAAGGTTTTTATACATGCGTGACGTTTTTCAATATATCGTGATGGAATTGATGAGCACGCCTAATAGGTTTCACGATGATCTCTGAATTCCCGTTACTCTGCCCCCTAACCATGATCACTAAAAACAGTATTAAAATCTCTGTAACCGGACTCTGTACCAGGGTCGTGTGCATGGGTACCTCCGTCTTACCTATTTCTGCCGCAAAGCAGCAGTGCTTGCATTGCTGTGTTTCGGTTTGAAGGATATGGCATTGAAATTACTGGGTACCGTGACTTTACATCTAAGGTCAGAGTTTGGCAACGTACACTGTGGTTTTTGTGGAGGTTGCAGTTTTGCTGCGAATCTAACAGGCGCCACATGTATTAGAGGTGACTTTTACCACTTACCACCAGGTGGATAGTTTGCTTGTTTACCAACTTAGTTGCAATAAAAAACCGTACTGAGAGCACGTACTGTGCTGAGGGCGTGATGGCGCTATACGCAGCAAGAACGTTGTTTCTGCTTCAATATTGTTTTAAGCTTGCTGTAAGCGATCATGGTTAGGCCCCTTGCCTCTATTATAAATGCGAAAGTAACTCTGTCTGCATGTGTGTCTGTTATGTTTCTAAACTTCACTCTTAAACTGCTGAACCAATTTTAATGAAATTTGGTGTAGATATAGTTTAAGCCCTGAAGAAAGATATAGGCTATCTTTTTTCCCAAGTTTTAATGAGTTTTCTAGGGAGCTCGTGATATATATATATATATAACATATCTCTTGATATAGCTGAATTCCACGCAGCTATTAAAGCTGAAGTCGCAAGCAACAGCTAGTCTGGAATAAATTCGAAATGCAAGCCAATATGGCTGTATACTCACCAAGTCATCTATTATGTTCATATTTAAATTGTACGAAACATAACTATTTTTCTGAACGCCAATGTACCTTAGAACCGCAAGAATCCTGAAAATGTAACAATATTGCAACCCAGTTCTTCCCGGAATCTGATGAATGTATGTATCCAACAGCAAGTATCATTCTGGGCCGATGAGGACGTGTACGCCAGCCCCCGGATAGGCGACGACGATGACCGCGCATCAGTGGGGTCTGCGTTGAGAAAGACGCGGTCCGTGGACGCCTCCTGCCTGGACGTCAGATCGATCGGGGAGCTGGGTTCGCCGGCGCAGGGTCTGTCGCGGGCCAAGTCAGACTTCAACCTGCAAACTAGCCTACATCTAGATGAAACTGGTATGTATTTCGGCTGGCTATATATCATACCTACTTCGGTAAAGGCCGCCAAATGGAAGAACGGGGCAGATCGAGGAATTTTTGAAAAGTCGTGACCTTTAGTAATCGTTGAGAACGCATAAGTGGGTCGAGGATGGCTCGTAGGAGTTTCGAAAACTTTTATGAAAATTACTGAGTTGGCAAACATGCCAACCTGATGGCTACCCACCTGATGGTAAGTAGCTGTTATCACCTATATTACACGTGGTTCCTGTAAGATTTGAAAACCTACAACCCCTTCAAGGATCCATCAGTGTAAGTTGCCGACTTGTGACGTAAGATGTCTAGTAATAGTACCCAGCTATTTCACTGCCTATCTGTCTTAACCTAAGCCATTGTAATATAAATACTCGAGTGCCTGACACTATGCAGCGTGTTCCACACACCCCGCGCTGAGTTTTCTTCCGGCAAGGGACAAAAATTTTCTGAGTTAGCTAATTTACTAGTTATACTCGTATAATACAAGTAGCTATATTATAAAAGCATTATAATATTAACGAGTTTCTGTAACACGAAAACTATTATGACTTTAAAAAATATTTTTGAATTCAAAAGCGTACCAAGTCAGTATTTGGTGCTGGGCACCCACTAAAATGAGGAAAACCCTAAATTTTATAGGCACGTCAAAATGTGTTTCCAGTGTGTATCTGTTTCCGAAACTATTTAGGTATTTGCGTCAGGTAGTCATCTGGAAGGCACCGATTGGATGGTTATCGAGTAGATTTAAATAAAACTAAGCAAACAAATGTTAATTATATAACATAAAATAAAGTATGACATAATAGTCGGAAGGGCTTGATTTATTGTTTGTAAGACATTATCTACCGAGAAATAAATCAAGGCGCACGGAAAACAAAAAACCACTTCTACTTACCATAACAATGATTAAAATGATATTCTACTTACAGTCTACATGGTTATCTCTAAAGTACTCGTATTTGTTACAACTACCAATCTGTGCCTTTACACTAGTGTTGCCCAAATTCAGTCTTGGTCTTGTTCTTGCGTTTTTGCAAGACCAAGACCAAGAACAAGACCGCGTATTTTTAGCAAGACCAAGACCAAGACTGACCGTGCAAGACTTGAGCAAGAACAAGACATAGCCTGCAAGACTCTTGCGTCTTGCAGCTAGGACTTAGCGCTATTTCACTGAGTAGTTAGGTGTAACAGTTCGGTGTATAGGTAGGTACGCTTAGGAATTCTATGAGACGCAAAAAACTGTATCAAAGAATATGAAAAACTGGACCTATGCGCATTACGACTAACACCATAAACATAGCGAATAAAAAAATATCTATTAAAATCAAACTGAGTGCATGCATAGTTATGTTTTAACCATCGGCACTTTGATAATGCGGCATCAAAGGTTTTGTACTTACTTCTCAAAGAAATTTGCCGCTTTTCGGAAGTACATGGTTATGATACACGCGCCGGCGGCTTCTTTTGAAATCTAAAACAATCGTTGCCGCCACGCCGAAATCATAACATTTGACACTATTTGCGTACTATAAATAAAGGAATTATTTTAATTCCAGTCATTTCCAATTGAGCTGTGCTTCGAGTCTAACTTAATAATTGTTTTTACTAATTCTCGTTGTTTTCTAAAAACGTATCACGTGTACAATTTAATATGAGTGACGAAGATTCAAATTATTCTAGTCCGAGTAACGAGAGTTTGAGTCACAGATCTAAAAGACCCAAAAGCAAATTTGAGGAGTTTTTCGAAATAATTCATGCATCCCAAACTGCCTTCTGTAAATTGTGCCAACATAAAAAGATTGAAATAAAAATGAAGAACAGAAACACTTCAGGCTTAAGGAAACATCTAATATCTTTCCACAAAAAGGAATCAGAAATATTTCTTCCTGTTAAACCAAAATTAAGTGGAGATATCACAAGCTTTTTAGTAACCGCTGGAAGAAGTGGACAGGTAAGAATATTTTTTTAACAGTTAAAAGAATTTTAACTCCGCGTAGCTATTCATGCGATACTTTCAAAAACGCCATTAACTTACGTAAGTATTTTTGAGTTAGTGGTGTTTTCATCTAGGGGTGCGACATATTAAGTATGTAATTATCGTCTTAAATATTTTTTATAAACACCCATATTTTCATTTAATCGGCCAGTAACAACTAAGTACTTTATTTTGGTAAATTACAGTACAGTGCAACCTTAATATAACAAATATCAATTTAACGATTTTCTCGATTTAACAACAACAAACCTCCTCCTCTTATACGCTCAAACCTAGTATGTTTTAAATAATAACACAAGATTTATTGTTTTGCTTCAGTCGGAAAACAGCAGTGACAACATCACGACAGCTACAGTTGATTGGGTGGTGAAAAAATATCTTCCCTTCTCATTTTTCGATGACGAAGCTACACAAGTATATTTTCGACGTATTTGCCCTAATATGGTGTTTCCTAAAAGGTCTACACTTAGAAGGAAAGTCAAAGAGCGATTTGAAGAGCTCCAATTGAATCTCAAGGAAAGACTTCAACAATTATCATCTAAAATGTCTTTTACCATTGATGGGTGGACGTCAATTGCTGGTAGGAGTTACTACGGGGTTACTATTCATTATATAGACAACGCATGGAAGTATCAATCTGTAGTTCTTGATTTTATACCATCACGCGGTCGACATACTGGGGAAGATATTGCAACGATTTTCCATGAATGTTTATTGGAATATGGCATAATTGATAAATTACAAGGTATCACGGTCGACAACGCAACTGCAAATACCAAATTTATGTATGAACTGGGCAAACAGCTGCCGCCACACTTTGATTCAGACAATCAACATTTCCGGTGCTTTGCTCACATTTTAAACCTTGGTGTACAAGATTTATTAAAGACCTTAGCATTACACTGTGAGTCTGACACTAACGCGCAAGATCAGCAGTACGAAGACTATGCAGACGAAACTGAGGATGAGGAAGATGAAGAATCTGCACCAAATATTGCTGACTCGCGTACATCTGTAACAAAGTTACGCAGTATTTCCAGTAAAATAAAAAGAAGTGAGATAGTGAAGAAGAAGTTTCAGTCTGCTTGTGAAGCAGCTGGCGTGCCATCAAATCTAAATGCCATTCTTGACTGTCCAACGAGATGGAATTCCACACATGATATGATTGGATTTGGTTTAAAAGTGAGAGCGGGCATTGACATATTGTGCAGTTCTGTCACCGAATTAAATGATTTTCAAATCACAGCTAATGAATGGCAGGTACTCGAAAAATTACATAAATTTCTAATAAACTTTAAACTTTTAAGTACAAAACTTGGTGGAGACAAATATGTTACATTACCGCTAGTCATTGTATCATTCAATCTCTTGCTAGATAAAATTGAATCCATGGTAAAACAGTTAGATGAGAAACCTAATCGATCTGAAGTGGATGAAAGGCTCATTCTAGCTTTCCAAGCAGCTCGAGACAAAATGCTTAAACATTACAAGAAGAGCAACTGGATTTATTGTACTTCTTTAATTTTAGACCCAAGGCATAAGGCTCAGACTTTTGACCTGACAATGTGGGGGAAGCAACTTAAAACAGAAAGTCTGCGCAAGTTCAATGAACTTTATGAAGAATATAAAAGTCTACACTCACTGAACAAATCTCTGGAATTACCAGAAAAAGAAAATAAAGTATGTGATGAAGATGAAGACGTAATAGACTTTGATAAACTCTATGAATGTCCCTCGACGTCATCTGGATCTTGTCTTCAAGGCTTAGTGATAGACGAGTTGGAGGAGTACCTGAGAAAACCAAGAACTGCCAGCTCGGAAGACATTTTAGATTGGTGGAGGACGCATGAGACAGAGTATCCAATTTTATCGAAAATGGCCCGTGATTTTCTCTCAATACCTGCAACTTCAGTACCTGCTGAGAGGTTATTTTCAAAAGCATCATTAGTAATTAGAAAACATAGAAATAGGTTAAGTGATGAGTCAGCCAGATGGTTACTTTGTATTAATTCTTGGTCAAAAGAATTGATATAAAGTATCATAACCTAATGATAAAGCTGTTGATTTGTGTTGTATTTTATTTTTTATTCAAATAAATGATAAATCGTAAAACTCTTTTATTAAATTTCTTATAAGTTGAGGGTTCAATCTCTTTGTAGACAGATAAGTATTGTTCTTTAAAATACAGTCAAGTTATTGTAATTAATTTGTTTTTTTACATGTTTTAGCAAATGTAAGCTTATAAATCATAAATGTTTATTAAGAAACAGTTACTTCCATGGAAAACGACATATAGGTCAGTTGATTTTTCGAATTTCTTATCAAATCTTCAGTTATTTATTAATCTGCTTGATCTTTACTATGGCTATGTTAATTCAAGCTCACAATGTTCCAATTCTAATACGTTTTTCTAAGATTTAAAGTAAACTTTAATAAATAGTAATAGACTAATAGGTAATTGCAAGACTTGCAAGACTCTTGCTGCAAGACCAAGACCAAGACCAAGACTGGGAGCGCAAGACCAAGACCAAGACCAAGACCAGGTGTATTGGCGCAAGACCAAGACCAAGACTGGCTAAGTCTCGTCTTGTTCTTGCATTTGGGCAACACTACTTTACACAAATTTTATCTGATTTCATACAATGGAATGTGACGATAGTTTTGCTTACTGGTGGCTATAATTATGATTTACACACTATATTAGCGTGTAAATCATAATTATAGCAATATTATAAATATTATACTACTATATTATAAATATATTATAGCTATATTATAAATATTATACTACTGTGATTTTGCATCACTTTAGTCACTCTTTCTGTGACCATTATAAAATCAAAATTGCTTATTATTTTCAAATACGAGTTCCGTTATACTCTACAGACTCTATAGCGATGCATTCTATGATCGAAATTGACACTCACGAAACTACCGAAAAATATCGAAACGCTGTAAGGGTTGTATGTTAAAACTCAAAATAGAAAATTATTCAATTTTTAACAGACGCAGAAAACCACACCTCCACCCGTCCATCGTCACTGGCGCCTCCAACGTGCACCACTCGCGACCCCCCTCTCGCCAGAGCCCTCTATGCCTACGCGGCGGCGGGAGACAATCAGCTCAGTTTCCAGCAAGGAGACGTCATCGCTTTGCTCGGGGAGCGGACCAAGGGATGGCAATACGGAGAGAATTTGCGCTCCCATCAAGCGGGGTGGTTCCCGTTGGCGTACACAGAGCCCGTAGTTAGCGATGAACTCATGTAAGTAGTGATTGATTCTAAATAAAATTATTAAATAAATGTGTATTTGTAGAGATTTTATAACAGACTAGTTTCCCGCGCGCGGTTTCGCCCGCGTTATTATTGTTTTCCTGTGGGAATGTTATATTTTCCATAGGAAAAATAATTTTGAAGCCCATTATATAGAAGACTGTTATTTATATTTAGGAGCTCGGATAATTAATTTCATAGAAATTTAAGCAGATTTTAAATTTTTTTCATAGAAATTTTCAACCACTATTTTGCACCCTTAGGGGGTGAATTCTAATAAACCACGAAACACGTATCCAATGAAATGTTTTTAAGAGCATGAATCTCAAGTTTTATCAAAATGGTTGCTAGTTTAATTATTTTACCATACAAAGCTATTTCATCCCTTAAGGGTTAATTTTTTTTTAAATCCCTTCTTAGTGTGAGTTTTGAATTAAAACAACTGTCCAAATTTCATGTTTCTACCATTAGTGGTTACGGCTGTGCATGCGTCTGTAGATGAGAACTTCTTCTCCTTTTATACAATAAAAGGTGTAACTGAACACCCCAATAATATTTAGGGGTTAAGAGCTGATTATGGTTGTAACTTGAAAGTTTTTGCTTTCAGTTTAAAATGAAATAAATCTGAAAGTATTGGGGTTCCAGGTCTCAGACAAGCACCGAAGGTCCATTTAGTATCTAACTTATATGCCCCTTAAATGTCATTGGGGTGTTCAGTTACACCCGGTATATAGATAAGCTCCTATAAAATTTTAGATATGAATAGAAAATGGGACTACTGGGACACTCGATGAACTATAAATCATTCGTAGAGTTTATTTTCAAATACAATACAAGAATATATAAAAGTGATAGCACACGCGAACACGCCTCAGGAGACCAAAGAGCCAAAAAAGCAGAGCACTATTATCTAATCTGTGGCAGAGCGCTAGGTCTGAAGAGTTTCACGTTCACTTAAATTTCAAAATTAGAACAAATTAGTAACCTCAATTTATTTACAGTGGTAGCTCGCCCGCCCGTTGGAGTTGCGCACAAACGCCGAACGAGATGCCACCGCCGGCGCCCGTGGCGCACACGCAGACCACGCCGAGCACGCCCTCGGTGCACGTGCACTCGCACCCGCCCACGCGCATGTTCGGCGATACCGTCACCGCCCATCACGTTAATAAGGTACAATTTTTATTGAACTAGGTACAGTAATAGTACTGTTTTAATCGTCGTTAAGGGAGCGTAGCCTATCACACGCTAAAGCTCTTCTCGCTCCAATTAATGAGCTCGACTGGGGAAATGCCTGCACCTCACCGAGGACCGAAGATAAAGTCATGTTGTGTTCTGTGTTAGAGGGATTACTAAGGCTTAACAAGGAGGTGTTAGTCCATACAAATTACAAACCAACCATTTTTACAACTATTTGTACCAACGGGCGTAGACTTTTGGGTTGGCAATGCGTTATATGACTCTGGTGATCTTATCGCAAGCGTCAAATAGATTAAGGTATCGCTGATTGGAGTAGACTGCTTAAAAGATATACTATTTTTCTATATAAATCATCTAAACCTTACACAGGTAGTGTACGTTTTTCGTCGTTAATTAAACTATGTTGAAGTACTACTTCATTGTTAATTTATTGTAGGTATGTATGATATGTTTCATACTGCTTAGTTCTCTAATAAGATACATTTAAGTAAGTAAAATTGGCTAAGTATTTTACTGCGAAATAAGGAATCTTGAATCGAAAACAAAAGTTCGGGTCACTCCCGGAAAAGCTGTACCTAATGACGCAGAAACGGCATCAAGCGGATCGGAATCGAAATCGGAGCTCTACTATCACACTGATTGCCTTTAATTTGACTGCATGATTCTGCAGTTATAAAATCATCATGTCTTTCTTGACCTATTTCTGATGTTGTCGTTTGCTCATTTATAGTCCCTTCGTATTTGTCGTTATTCTAGCCTATCGTCTTTTTTAACCGACTTCAAAAAAGGAGGAGGTTCTCAATTCAACCCGTATGTTATGACTTCCAAAACACAAACATATTTTACAAAAAATAAAAACCGACTTCAAAAACACTGAAAAGTTAAAAATTATATAAGAATAGGTACAAACAACATCACACTTCTATATTGAAGTCGGCGCCAAAGGATGATCTCCTAGAAAGTCTTAAAATTTGTCACCGACTTCAGTATAGAAGTGTGATGTTGTTTGTACCTATTCTGATATTAGTTATTTTTAACTTTTCAGTATTTTTGAAGTCGGTTTTTTATTTTTTGTAAAATATTTTTTATTTTTAACTTTTTAGTGAATGACATCTTTTTAGTGAAAGAGACCCTAATTTAATACGGTGAGCTTGTATTAAATTAGCATTCTCCTCGATTTTCATGGGATCCCACCATCAGATCCTGACTTTGGCGACCATGTGACCACCCTTGGAGTATACTCTATCGAATACAAAAAGAATTTTGAAAATCGCTCCACAATTGGCGGCGTAATCGCGTTACATACACACAAAACACGTTGGACACACCTTAAAATTTAAGGGTTTTCTTCGATGTTCATGAGATCCCATCATCAGATCCTAACTTTGGTGACAATGGGACCACCCTTGGAGTATACTCAATCAAATACAAAATAATTTTGAAATTCGGTCCACAATTGGCGGCGTAATCGCGTAACATACACACAAAAAAACATACGCATCGAATTGAGAACCTCCTCCTTTTTTGAAGTAGGTTAAAAATAATATAAGAAAAAATACACTAACATCACATTTTTATGTTGAAGTCGGTGCCAAGCAATGATTTTTTAGAAAGTCGCAAAAATGTAGGAACTAACTACTTAGTATAGTTAAAATTTGGCACCTATTTCAAAATAAAAATATGATGTTGTGTGCAATATTCATATTTCTAACTTATTCATGTAATGTCGTATTAACAAAACTAAATATTTACAGGGTCGTTTGGGTAGCGGGTCACCAGGACTACCGCCAACTCTGCCAGCTCCGTCCCCGAGTGCTTTAAGCTCATCAGCCAGTGCCACATTCCACGCGTCCACACCGGCATCAGCTACTAGCAACGCTATCAAGAACTCGACCTCATCTGCTAGTTTCACAACCCATGCCGTCATAGAAACTCGCAGCTTTGGACCTCAAACACTACCTATGAGATCTCAAGTAAGAAAGCAATTGCATTTCCTTTAGGTTTTGTAGGCCTATCTCTGAAGAATTCCGAAATAGATTTAGTTCATATTACGTTCGTTATTAAATACAATATTTTTTCAGTAAATTTTAAATGATTGAGATCGAGATATTTCTATAGAATGTAAAATCATAAATAGATTAAGTCGATTCAGTTTAATTCCGGAATATAAACAAGCCATTTCCACTTAATATTAATCCTGTGTTCTTGGGAACGCATGATGTTAATTAAGTCACTGTAAATTTAAAACAATAGATAGGTATAGCATTGAATGTTTTGTTAAACCACCGTGCTCTATTCTCGCAGATATTTTCTTAAAATGTTTCATAATATTACAACATTTATATTTTTCCTATTACAGGTCACACAAAATAAAGCCGGGCCAGCTAAAACAGCAGTAACAGCTGTCGGTGCTGTTGGAAATGTCTCATTGCATAGCTCTAACGACTCAGGTTTCTCGAATGAACCTCCCCCGCAACCAGATATCGACTATAGTGACGAAGAAGCGCAACGGCTACGAGTGCCTATAAGGTAATACAAAATTTTATTTTTAGCTAGAGTTGGACGTATTATTTTGCTGCTTCTTTTATATTTTTGCTATTTTGTTTTGTAGTACATAATTTTATATTACTTTATTTTTTTCCTAGTAAATCCGTCCAACGAAACAACGATCATAAAGCATACATGCTGAAAACTCAAAGCTTAAAACGTGGCCCAAGACAAAATGCTCAACCTACTAATGGATACATGACTGATGATCAACAACTGATATTACGTAATATGTTAGACATGGATAAAGACTCGCAAAAAGTTAAAAGAACTAAATCTTTCTGGAAGTTTGGTCGCACAACTTCTGAAGAAATAATGGAAGGAATGTCACTCTGGCAACATCGTGACATTGTCGATACTGTACCTGAGTACAAAAAGAAGTTGTTCGTTAAGATGAAGAAAGAACTAAGAACTGCGCCTGATGTGCCAGAGACTAGAAAAACCGCTAGTCCCGAAAAAAGCGTATCGCCTGAAAATGTACAATCTCGGCCAAAGGAAACTATTGATAGGAAAGACGTTAAAGCTACAAATGGCATCCGCCAAGCTCGAAGCTTAGGATCGATTCAAAACGAAGAAACTCAAGAAAAGTCTAAGAAAGGAAATGACAATTACAATCAGCGCAGTCAAACAATGAACAGGAAAAGTATGTCTGAAAAATCGATTATTGAAGAAAAACGCGAAGAGTTTATTTCCAGAAACGAATCAAGACATTCAGATATGACAAACACAAGTACTATCAAAACCAACTTTGAAAATAGCTTTTACAATGATGAAAACGGTGAAGGATTTGTAATGAAAACTGTGAAACGCAGAGAAATTCTTCAAAGATATGACAACGATAGTAGCTCTGATGTTAATTCCGTTGTTTCCAGTACTGACCCCTATGACTGTATTATAGTAGACGATCATATGACTTCGCGAAAACAACAAGAACTTAGCCGACGTCGTCAGGCACAAATGCTAGACGATGAAGTTAAAAAGCGTAAAGAAAATGCATATATGCCTGAGTTTGAGGAAATTGAGGTAGCACCCATAAAACCTCATATGCGTGCAACGTTATCATCAGAAAAAGTGAAGAAGTCGTCACACGAAAGAAGTCCGCCAAAGCCAATGGAATTCAAAACATTCAAAGATAATTCAAAAGAAATAAAAACATTTTCTGCTTCATCAGAAACATTGAAATATAAAGATGAACCACCCACTGACCGTTATGGTATACCTACCGAACGTAATAATAACGAAATAAAAAATGATGGAAATTACAATGGACATGATGACGGTACTCTTAAATACAAGAAACATCCAAGCAAGGAGGAAAAAATCCGTCAACAAAATAATATGGAAAATACTAAAAACTTTAAGAAAGACTATCCACAAGTAGAAGCGCGACAACAGAAAAAAGAAATGAGGTCATACGAAAACAGAGAACCAAGAATTGATTACTCATTGGATAGACGTCAGACAAAGAGAGACTTTTCTGAAACAAAGACGAGAACTGATCCACGGCACAGAAATAGAGCAAATAGAAGCTACGATGACAGCACATTACCATATAATAATCGCAGAGATGAAAGATATTACGATACAAATATATCATATTTTAGTGATCAGGAACGTAGAGTTTCTCGGTATGACTATGAAACAGATTCCAAGAAGGCTGAAAAGTCGAAAATACGACAAGAAGAAGCAAAATTAGAGGCCAGGCGATTCATCGACCGACGCAGTGAAGGACCTTACAGTGAATCTGATGATCAAAAGTTCAATGAAGCTTTGAAACAACAAAGACCACAGCTGCTTCCACGAACAAAGTTATTGAAGAGAACGACCGAAGGAAATGATTTGCCAGAAGACGGACACACATTTGGCCCATGGTATGACTTGTGGGGTCGCGAAACTGCTGTCTACAAATAACTTTCATTTCGTTACGAATATTTTTAGTTTTAGTTTGTAGAATTTTCTTTTGCAGTATATTGCTTTTCTTTTTCGTTTATATTTAAGCTAGATCTACATTTTAATGTTTGTATGTACGTATAACGTATAAAAATAACAGGGAGTTCAGGTAATTATAAGATTATACAAAGTTTATAGATTTATATTACCTATGTCTATGAAATCATGTTATGCCAAAATTAAACAAAAAGCTCAGCCTATATGATATAATAATGATATTCTCTAAACTTTAAAATGATTGAACATTCCAATTTTATAGGAGTCAACTAGTCCACGGTTTTAGAATTTTGTTATTCGTAATTGTATTATATTATTAAGATTTTATTTTATTGATATTTTTAACAATCACACAGGCCACAGCAGTTTGCAACAGTAAAGCTACGGAAGACATTAACAAACGATAGGTCGTCGCCCGCCATCGAATAATAATTATTTTATTGTTATATAATTATGATTATTATTTTGTTACCTAATATTAATTGTAAATTACAATACAACATGTATTTTGTACAGTTAAATATTTATAGTTTAACAAAGAATATATCACAATTTTTACAACAATCATGTGTTTTGTTTTATTCCTATCCTCTTGTTTATCAAGCAGTGTGTAGGATCTATATCCATTGATGGGTATGTATGGTCCAAAATATAATATGATCAGCTGCTGTGCAGAGGTACTAACTCTTATACCCTTTTAGGTGAATACTATACTTATATGTTCACAAATAAGTTTGTTGATAGGAACTAAACAAGCTGGTAGGGCTTTATCGCGAATGTTCTTCCCTTGACAGATGTTTGATTGAAATTTAAACCACCCTTACTTGAATTACATAATGAGAAGTAGGAAAATCATAAAAGTAATGATGACTTTTCCGGTATGCTTTGTAACTAATATGTGAGGTACAATGACCAGTGCGCTCGACGACATGAGCTAAAAGGCAAAGTTTATAATTGTCAAGGGATCTGATGAGTCCAAAAACTTAAAAGATCGAAGAGCAATTAGAGGAAGTGGTCGGAGTCGACCGGAGGGGAAATACAGTACAAAGGCGTATTGGGAGACGTAAATATCGTCAATTATCACATCTGACATCCCTTGCCACTGAAACGTCCGTGGGGACTATAGTCTCCAAAATCGTAAGCTTCTCGATCGACCTGAGTACTATGGTACCCAGTTCCCTTTGCGTAAAACCGCGCGGTGTGATAAAAAAATCGCGAAAAAAAATATATTTTCTCTATGGCTTTATTCCTTTGCCAATAGTCTCTTTCATAAGTTGACAGGTCATGTCCAATTTTTTTTTAGTCTTAGATTGAAATAAATTTGTCATAGTCTGCGGTTTAACTTACTTGGCCGTATCCATACGTTTCTTACTCCATGACCGATGAGATTTATTGCGTACTTACTTAGTCTGTATTAGTATTTTCGTAGAGTGTTCTATATCAAAATAAACTAGAAGAATTGGGCTACATTATTATGTATGGTTTATGATAGTTTATAGTGTTATATTGCCACACTAAACGTTTTTTTCAAAAAGTGAGTATTTTTGAAATTTTAAGCACTTTAGTTACTATTCTCGTCATTATTCATTCAATTATGAATCCTTATCTAATTAACTATTATAAGTTCATTCCTTATTAAATTAGCTTTCCATACGTATTTTTTATTTAATTTTAGACACAATAATTTATTTTTTGCATTTTTTTTAATTTTGAGGTCGCGCGTGCGCATCTCGCGTATATAATTACGTAATTAATCGATTTTATTATTTTTTTCTTTTTTCATTAAAAATATTACCCAAAACTATTATATATCAAAATAATCTTCAAGAATAGGGCTATAATAATATATATGGTTATTTAAAGTTTTATAAAATAGTTTTTGTGAAAAATTTTTTTTTTAAAAATCGGGTCTTCCGCGACCTTCCGAAAATTTTCGCGCTTCATTCATTTAATTAATAATCCTTATCTAATTAACTGTTATAAGTTCCTTCTATATTAAATGACCTTTCCATACGTATTTTTTGTTCTCTTGTAGACAGTATATGTCACTCTCCGCAATTTTTTGAACACGCCGTACGCGCCGGGGTGAGTCATTCCGCAATGGCGGCACCTTTGATATTTGAGATATACTACTTTTTGCTTTTGAAACCCACCACGCTTCGCGTGGCGAACGTTTGAGTGGCTTGTCATTGCGGGACCACTGTCACACCTCGGACACTCCATACAACGTTCGCAAATCAATTACCTATTACTATTAAACAAATGACGTTTGTACACGCGCAAATTTGTGCGTGGAATCTAGTAGGGCTGAGTGCGCGGCTATCAATCGAAATGACGCGGGAAATACAGCGAGTGCCTTCTCTTTTACCCGCATAGCGCTATTTCTGTTATCGACCGGCGCTCGCGTCTACTCGATGAACGTGAAGCCTCGCCTCCCCGAGCGAACGCGCGCGCCCTTGTTTATGAGTCAGTGATGTCTACAACGGTGGGGTGAGGTATTTGAAATGAGTGCGGGGAGGTGAGTGGCCGTTCTGTATGAAGTACTATTATATCTTCTGTGCCACTGTTCTACATTTTTTAAACTAGTAAATATCGAATGTACTCGTATATCACACTAGTGTGATAAAACGGCGCGACAATGAGTCAGCCTCAGCACTCCCGTATTCCCATTACAACTTACCTTAAGCAACTTACACAATATAAATATCTTTTGGTTGCACTGTTGAGGCTAACTGCTTCAAAATGAAACTCGCTCCATTAACATTAGATTCATTGTCATCGTTAACCTATATATCTACTGAAAAAAGACCCTTCAAGTTCTCGTTACTGATCACATTCCACGACTACTCTCATTCAGCACTTGCCAGCCAGACTCTGTATGTCACTTAGCCCAGGCAATGTTATCTCAAGGATATAGAATAAACTTGAAGTTGAATTGACAAAGTTGGGTACCTACTACTAGAGACACCTTTAAAATAATTTCTTTAGCAAAAAATCTGCTTTCAGTTTTGGTACTAGAAATCGCACCCAAAAGACTCGACAAAACATTGACAAATACGTATTCAAACACGCAAAATAAAGTTATACTTGAACAAATTTCATTATCTGCACATTTTAGCGCATAATGTTAAATCACTACAAGGACAGAGTGGTGCGTTCCTATGAGTATCCTAGGAGTTCCAGTAATATTGTTCCATGCATACTATTAATGAATCTGATTTACGTAGTTTGGTAGTATATACCGGTCTAGCCGAAATAGTGACTGATGAAAGTGGTCTCAGCTAGTAGGTGAAATATCAACGTCAATTGCCTCCGAGCGACAATGGCTGATGATTTATTGCCCTTCCGATTCCGGCGGGGCGCGCCGGATATGACGCGGCGACAGGGTCGAGCCGAAAAATATTCGCTACGATATGTTATAGGCCCTGTGGGACGATACTGCGAGATACCTGTTATACTTTTGTACGAATTCAAGTAAATCTCAGAACTTGTTATATGAAATCACAGATTCACATTTCTAAAAAGAATACAAAAATGGATGGGTAAGTATATAGATTTTTACGACTTAGTCGAATCTGCTTTAGCAAGTCTATTATTTGAAATGTTTCAAGTAGTCCATTTGATAAAAGGCGGCGGTTCTATAAAGCTAGATTCATTAAGTCACTAAATTCTATTGCGCTGTGGACCCTACTACACGCGCTCTAAAGGGCAGGGAGAACACCGGGGGGTTTTAGTGGGTAGGTCTGGCAGGCTGCCGGGAGAGCCCCACACACGTACGCCGTCTAGCCAACGGCGGGTACGGTGTGATTTATTTATTTATAGGATGACCAGCAAGACATACATTAAACAGTATAACTAACAATATTAAATATACTTAAAGCTAAATGCTGTTAATTATAGGCCACCACGGCATGCAAATACGTGTGGCTCTAAACGAGGGAATTTAAAGAAATAAAAAAAAGCTTAAAGATATAAAAAAAGCGTTACTTAATTACATTAAAGTTATATAAAACTAACATAATAAATGACATAAGCGAAAGTGTCCAGAATATGTCGCTTATAGGTATACAATTTACTACAAAAAATATCAATATCACTTTTCTTACATATAGTGTTATATTGTTTTTGCAACCTATTAACTGCTGAATTTTGGGCAGCATTTGTTTTGCACAGTTGAGTAGAAAAGAGATTGTACCGAGAGGGACGAGGCAATTTAAAGGGAACATTGAAATTTAAGCTTTCTAGCAATTGGGAGTCATCCAAGTATCCATTCGCTAATTTGTATAGAAAAATGTGATCAAGCAAAGTTCTTCTGTCTTTTAAGCTGTTGAGTTTAAAGAATAGGAGACGTTCTTGGTAAGTAGAAAGAATCTTTGCCTGACCAGACTGAAAAGATAGGTGCCAGAGGAATCTCTTTTGTATTCGCTCAAGTCGCTTTATATGGATGTCATAAAATGGAGACCAGACCTGGCTGCAGTATTCCAGATGTGATCGAACTAATGTCTGAAATAGCACAACCTTTGTAGATGGTTTCCTGAAGTTTTTGCTATTTCTGATTATAATCCTTTGAAACCCTTAGTTGCAATATGATCGACATGCACGTGAAATCGCATCTTTTTATCCAAGTGAACTCCCAGATCCCTTATATTATCAACTTCTTCTAAGGTTTCTCCATTTATAGTGTATACTGGGGTAAAAGTGTTTTTGTTTCTTGTAAAGCGAATAAATTTACATTTACTCGCGTTCAATGACATCCTGTTCTCTTTGCACCATCTAGAAAGTTGATTCAGATCATTCTGTAGCAGTGAAACATCGGTGTTATTTTTAATTGGCAAAGTGACTTTAAGATCATCGGCATAAAGAAAGCATTTGGCATTTTTTTATATACTTTACAATATCGTTGATAAATATATTGAATAATAGGGGCAAGATGAGATCCTTGAGGAACACCAGAACCAGCTTCAAAAGGCTGAGAGCAGAATCCACCAACAACCACTCGCATGGTACGGGAGCTTAAGTATGATTGTAGCCAACTTAGCATGTTGCCTGCAAACCCGTAAGACGAGAGTTTTCTGATCAAGATTTCATGGTCCACTGTATCAAAGGCCTTGCTAAAATCAGTATATATAGTATCAACTGGAACACGACCATCCATAGCATCAATAACAAAGGAAGTAAATGACATCAGATTAGTTGTAGTGGAGCGGGCGTTCATGAACCCAAACTGTTGGGAAGCAATAAGATGTTTAATATGCCAGGATATTACTGGGCTGACAAGGGACTCGAATACTTTAGCAAAGATACAGAGTACTGAAATTGGTCTTTACTTACTAAGGAAGTATCTCCTGATTTAAACACAGGTACTATTCTAGCCTCCTTCCATGCTGAGGGAAAATTTCCGGCATTAAGAGAAGCGTTGTAGATTATGCATAAGGGAATTGCGAGCACACTACAACACTCTGAAGCGAACAGGAGGGGTATACCATCGAAACCGGCGCCTTTATTTCGATCAAGTTTTTTCAAGGCTTTTTCTATTTCAGATTCATTGAAATGCAGTGCACTAAGTGGATTAACGCCAGATGTGGGCTCCATGACAACATCTATATTTTTATTATAGCCAGAAGAACTCTCATAGACTGAGGAGAAACACTTTGCGAAGAGATTACTGATATCTTCGCCGGAGCTTGCCTTTTCTCCGTTAAACGACAAGGTGGATGGGTAATCACTACTGTCACGCCTCTTACGGCCTTACAAATAAAAAACTTATTCCTAGGAATAACCTCGGAATAGTTATTCCGTGTTTTGTCTTATTTTGACATATTACATCTGACATGTGCTAAAAAAAGACAAAACAGAATAAATTATTCCGAGGATTATCCTCGGTATAAGTTTTTGTTTGTAAGGCCGTTAGACTTTAAGTAACTCCAAAATAATTTAGGGTTTTTTTGTAATGAATCTTCAATTAAGCTAATATCCCTTGTTAGTAGAGTGTAATTTTAATTATTTGAATCCAAAATTAGTTACATCCAATAATTCTAAAAGCAAAATTATTTGGGGAGAACGAGATAATGATCAAATCTCAAAATATCACAGTATATGTCACTCTAAGTTAAGATTGATTGATTTTCCAACCGAGTTCTCGGGATGTTGCGATTCTATGTGTAGTGATTCATATCACAGAACTCTATTGGATAAAATGTATAATGATATTGTTTAGATACTATCAGAGGCCGCGGTTTGTAGTCATAATGTGCGGGGGAGGAGAGGTAGATATATACCAGAGTGGAATAAACATGTTCGCGAAGCACACGAGAGGGCTCGACTTTGTTTCCAGATGTGGTCACTTCACGGTAAACCCACTTCTGGCGATATATATAATGATATGTGCAAAGCTAGACGTATCTTTAAGTCCAAATTAAAATGGTGTCAGAACAATCAACAGCAAATAAAAATGAACATCATTGCCGAATATCACAAAAAAAAAGAAGTTTGGTCAATTTTGGAAGGCGACCAACAAATTGAAATGGGTCGAGTGTTCCTGCTAGTGTGGGTGGTGTTCACGAGCCCCGTAAGATCGCGAACGTGTTTAAACAACACTTTGGGGTGGATTCGCCTCTAGGACCGGCGACGCTGCCGCCGGTGTCCGATTCTGAGGTGGTCGCTCCTAAGCGGAGTGTGTTTTTCACAGCTAATGATACAGCAGGGGTGATAAAGGGCATGGTCAGGGGTAAGTCACCGGGGCATGACCACCTCAGCATCGAGCACCTGCAGCACGCTGGTGTTCACCTTCCACGGGTTTTGTCTTTGTTTTTTAATCTATGTATGGGTCATTCTTATATACCTGACAACTTAATGCGTACAATAGTTGTACCTATAATGAAGAACAGGACGGGTGACGCCTCAGATGTGGCCAATTATAGGCCAATCTCGCTTGCAACGGTGATCGCTAAGGTTTTGGACAGTCTGCTTAGTGGACGCCTGGATAAACACGTATCACTTAATGATGCGCAGTTTGGTTTTAGACCGGGTTTGTCTACTGAGAGTGCTATCCCTTGCCTCAAGCAGACTGTCCAGTACTACACTGCAAGAAAGACAACGGTGTATGTTAGCTATCTAGATTTATTTTGTCTAAGGCATTCGATCTCGTGCATTACGATGTATTATGGGATAAATTACGAATTGGGACTGACCTGCCTGAAGAGGTGGTTGTGTTGTTTACACACTGGTACGATAACCAGAAGAATAATGTTAGATGGGCAGGTACGCTCTCGGATGAATATGGCCTAAAGTGCGGGGTGCGGCAGGGTGGTTTAAGTTCTCCCACCCTGTTTAACCTTTATATGAACAAACTGATTGGTGAGCTCAGCAGGACAGGTATCGGTTGTCACATAGACGGAGTCTGTGTTAATAATATCAGCTACGCAGACGATATGGTCAACATATGTGAATCCTATGCTGAGGCCCAGGGGCTTAAATAAAATGCTGTTAAAAGTGAATTTATGGTATTTAGGCCGGATAATAAGCGCTATACCAATATCCCAAAGTTCACACTATGTGGTACTTCTTTGAAAAAAGTAGAGAGCTTTAAGTATTTAGGTCACTGGGTCACGGAGGATCTAAAGGATAACTTGGATATCATGAGAGAGCGGAGGTCGCTGTCTGTTCGTTGTAATATGCTGGCTCGCAGATTTGCTAAATGTACTTATGAAGTTAAAGTCACGCTTTTTAAAGCCTTTTGTCAGTCTTTTTATACATGCAGTCTGTGGGTCAATTTTACGCAGGCGGCATGCAGCGATCTTCGCGTGCAATATAATAACGCGTTCAGGGCGTTGATGGGGCTGCCGCGTTTTTGTAGTGCCTCCACCATGTTCGCGGAAGCTCACATAGATGGGTTCGCAGCCATCATGCGCAAGCGATGCGCCTCGCTTCTCAGGCGCATGCGCGACAGCCAACGGCATCCTGCGCGCGCTAGCGGCGCGCTGGGACTCGCCGATGCTGGCCCACACTGGCTTAAACTGCATGCAGTCAAGTAACAGTGGGCTCGGCACCGCTGGGTGTTGGCCGCCACTTTCTTTGTTTTTGTGTTTTTATTCATGTTTTACTAACAATCTAGTTTTAAGTTTCACTGTATTACTAACCACATTGTATGGACCTATAAGTTGTCTGAAATAAATGTATTATTATTATATTATTAAAATATTTATTGTAGGCATCCTTGGTTGCTACTATACAACGCCTCTTAATAATGCCGTATGCAATTTCATCCAATGGATTTTTATACCTATCAAGACGTTTGCGTACTTTATGTTTTTCACGTAATAGCTTAACGAGTTCTCTTGTTTACCAAATTGGAAATTTATTGGACATTGGTCTTTTTATGGGAACATATTTTATAATAGCATCTCGAATAAAGCTGTACAGCCTGGTAACCATCTCATCCACACTAGAACACAAGCCAAATTCCTTAACCCAGGATATGGATTCAAGATGTGCTATGATATTACTGAAATCAGCCTTAAAAAAGTTAAATCTGTTGCATGAGATTGCTGGAATTAATTTAGCAGTAATATAGATGGAGGACGAGAACTCTAAAGGTGGATGGTATGGGTCAGGTTTTGTGATCACGCATTTCCCCCCGAAAAAAAAAGTCACTAGATTCTTTAAAATTCTTATTAGATGTCTTAACATAGATCTTCTTCACATCTACTATCTAATTAGTAGACGGTAAAAACTAAAGAGGGTTTTTACCGCTGACTTTTTGGTATCAAGAATCAGATGTGTATTGAAATTAGTACATTTACTTATTTTTATATTACAAATAAGTACATTTTGCAACGATGTGCAATACGATAATTCTTATCAAAATATAATTTTTTCTCGTAATAATGTACCTGATAGTACTCATTCAGAATGTTATGAACTTTCCTATCCCTAAGTATTACGTAAAGGGCAGTGATACTGAAACATGATTTCGCGTCACAATACCACAGTGCACTTCTGAGAAAGCTCAGTTTTTCTTTGTAAACTAGAGGGGCGAAGCAAAAGGACTACGATTATACCGTGCTCGCAGACGCAGGAAACTCGACCTGCGAGCTTTGCCCTGTCAAAAGGAACACGGCAATACAGCCTAAGCGGAGAAATGTCTTTGTGCCGCTAAGTGCGTCGTCGTAGGTACCTACGTAGGTATATGAAGTGGGAACGTTAGTCTTGATATAAACGTTCTTAGGGGAGTAAATTTTAATAGCTCTGGTTAATTTATTTCATGAAAAACATATTAGATGGGTATATATTTTTAATTTGTAGTAGATTAATATTAAAATGAAAATATTTTTCCAAACTCATTGGCAATAGGTAATGGGCATATCTTTTTGATCTGATGGTACGTGAAACTAACTAAACCACATCTTAACTAGTTACAATGTCTAAATTCATTTCAGATAGGTACTAAATGAAATGAATCTATACTTTGTTTGATTGAACGCCTTAATCTCTGGAACTACTGGTCCGAATTCAACCTCCCGAACAAGCCGGTTTCCGAAAAGGCTATAGTACCATAGACCACATCCATACGCTGCGGCAGGTTATACAGAAGACCGAGGAGTATAATCTGCCATTTTGCTTGGCGTTTGTGGACTATGATTTCTCATAGTCCACAAACGCCAAGCAAATCCTTCGATTCGATCGAGACATGGGCGGTGCTGCAGTCTCTCCAAAGGTGCCAAGTGGACTATAGGTACATAGAGGTGCTAAGGTACGGAAATGCCACTATGTCGGTCCGACTCCAGAACCAGAGCTCTAATCCCATCCAATTGCAGCGAGGTGTAAGACAGGGAGACGTTATCTCTCCAAAACTCTTTACCGCTGCATTGGAGGATATTTTGAAGCTTCTGAATTGGAAAGAATACGGCATTAACATTAAAGGCAAGTACCTAACACACATCCGTTTTGCCGATGATATAGTTCTAATGGCTGAGACCTTGGAAGACCTGAACACCATGCTCGGAGATCTCAGTAGTGCTTCCCAAAAAGTGGGTCTTAAAATGAACATGGATAAGACAAAAAATCATGTCGAATGCCCATGTTGTACCCACTCCAGTTAATATTGGGAACACTACACTTGAAGTTGTTGACAGCTATGTATACCTGGGACAGATAGTCCAGTTAGGTAAGTCCAACTTCGAGAAAGAGACCTCTCGTCGAATCCAGCTCGGATGGGCAGCTTTCGGGAAGCTACGAAAAATCTTCGCGTCCAAATTACCTCAGTGTCTCAAGACGAAAGTCTTTGACCAGTGTGGTTGCCAGTGATGACCTACGGAAGTGAAACGTGGCCATTCACTATGGGTCTCGTCCGAAGGCTCAAGGTCGCTCAGCGGGCAATAGAGAGAGCAATGCTTGGGGTCTCCCTGCGTGATCGGATCCGAAATGAGGAGATCCGCAGGAGAACTAAAGCAACCGACATTGCTCGAAGGATTGCTCAGCTGAAGTGGCGGTGGGCGGGACACATAGCGAGAAGAAACGATGGCCGCTGGGGCCGATCGGTTCTCGAGTGGCGACCACGATCCGGACGACGCTCAGTGGGTAGGCCCACGACCAGGTGGACCGACGATCTGGCAAAGGTGGCGGGAAGACGCTGGATGCGGGCAGCACAGGACCGATCGGTGTGGAGATCCATGGGGGAGGCCTATGCCCAGCAGTGGGCGTCGCGCGGCTGAGATGATGATGATGACTGGTCCGAATTGAAAAATTATTTTTGTTTTGGCTAGTCCATTTATCGAGGAATGCTTTAGGCTATTTGATATCACGCTACGACCGATAGGAGAGGAGAATCAATGAAAAATGATACTAAAACGGGAAAAATATAGAAGATATATATATAACTAAGAACACGTCGAAGTCTTTTATAAGGCGAAACGTAGTTCGGGGGCACAGCTAGTAAATAAACAAACCGTAAACATACTAAATGTTTACGGCTTAAGTTCAACTGTTTTACTTTTAATAAAGTAGTTAGTTAGAACTCTTACTATCTACCCACCTACGAATCCTGTACAGGTGGTGCACCTACTTCTTATATTGAAACTAGCAGTGTCCTTGAACTACGTTTCGCCAGTTAAAATACTAATATCTCTATAAAAAAATGAATGTTGGTGATAGAAGTTTGAAAATTTAGGGTTATAAGTATTTTTTGATGCCAAATCATTAAAAAAAATTATTAAAAAATCTGGCGATGACCACCCTTATCACCTAAGGGTATAAAAAATAGCCCACGACTTATTCTCAGACCTACCAAATATACACAAAAATGTCATAAAAATTGATCAGCCGTTTCGAAGGAGTTCGATAACAAACTCTGTGACACGAGATTTTTATATATTAGATAGAGTCCTTGCTAGCGAATTCTCTCTGGGGTCTCGCACACTAGCTGGCCGCGGCCGCAAAGAGTGAGATGGTCGCTCAGAGCTATAATAAAACAATATTGGAACAGAGGCACCGCTTTTACAGCGTAGAGCGATATCTAGATTACACTGCCCTTATAATACTCTTTTAGGCGATCATGGTAAAAGAACAAGGGGCCAATTCCATAAATGAACTACAGCTGAACCGAAACTGAGCCTTCAACAAATCACAACGCCACATAATCACGTGGTACGTCATCGAGCATTTGAAATTCTACGTTAGGTTTATCGTAAAATTGTGCAGTCTTCAGTTGATTGATATTCAGTATAGCTCTTAGGTCGTGTTTTGACCGGCTACTGCGCGAGGCCACGAAGGTCTATTCAGGAAGGGCTGTCAAATCTTAGTTTTTTTTTAATAAATTTTGGAGCACTTAGACGTAAAAATGGAATACAATCAATCAACAAATCTTCTTCATCGTTGAATAGGATATTTATGTATACCGGGTGTAACTGAACACCCCAATAACATTTAAGGGGCATAAAAGTTAGATACTAAATGGACCTTCGGTGCTTGTCTGAGACCTAGAACCCCAATACTTTCAGAGTTATTTCATTTCAAACTGAAAGCAAAAACTTTCAAGTGACAACCATAATCAACTCTTAACACAAAAGAAATTAAACACAAAATGACACCTGACAGACGTGAGCGTAGTATTCCTCGTACGCTTACGTAGGGCTTTCAGCACTTAATACCAAAAAATAATTTATTTAGTTTGTATGACGTGAGCGTAGTATTCCTCGTACGCTTATCTAGGGCTGTCGGCACTTAATACCAAACAATAATTTATTTAGTTTGTATGGGAAAAAAAAGTAGGTTTGTTAGCCCTAATATTTTTCCTACAGAATATCTACTTCTGATGGATACAAACCCTGTATATAATATTTATGTATATATTTGAGTATGCCATATATATTTCAGATTATTAAGTATCTATGAGTGTAGTATTTTTGTCTCTTTATTGCTTAAGTGCTTCAGTGTTACCCACAATATTCTTCTCTGACGCGTTCACAGGTTGGCTGGAAGAGATCTCTCTAAGAGATAAGTCCACCCTTGCTCACTATTTTTTTTGTGTTTATTGTTTTGTACTGTTTGTTTTATGCAATAAAGAGTATAATAATACAAATTAATATGGAAAAATAATTGTAATTTTTGTTAGCGAGACGGCAGATGCTATTTCACGCTATAGGTCCCTGCCGATGGCTTATTGGTTGGTGTAGGTGGAGTTAAAGCCATCTTGAGTGGGTTGATCTACTATTAGGATTGGGGGAAGCCAATTCGCTAGACCATCCCTGAAAGAGACAGTATCATGGACTTAATCAAATCCATGGACAGTATCTACTCACTTCTTATTTTCAGAGTAAATGTACAACATCTATACGGTACACTGAATGTAATATTATTGTGTATGTAATATATATCTCAATATATTAATTGATGGCGTTTTCTTTCGAGTTTCTTGCTTTTTTTCTCGCAAAGACTATTCTATTTCCGAATTAGGGTATAGTCAACTTTTTTCTTCTACTTGTACGCATACATTTTTATTACATAAGGTTAAGGATTAATACAAACGTTCTCTTAAATTTAAAACTTCTATGTGCCCTTTGTATGCTCGACTATTTACCTTCCTTGTCATTTTGCTTATCGTTGAAAACTTTGTAAATGTTCAATACTTGTATATCAAGTACATCGTACCAGTACCCGCACTTTTCACATTTCCCATTGCACTACTGCAAATGTGTACAATCATCCTACTTCCTACTAATATTATAAATGTGAAAGTGTGGATGTTTGGATGTTTGTATGTCTGGATGTTTGGATGTTTGTATGTCTGGATGTTTGGATGTTTGTTACTCAATCACGCAACAACGGCTGAACGGATTTGAATGAAATTTGGCGTGCATGTAGCCTTTGACATGGAAAAGAACATAGGCTACCTTTTATCCCGATTCCTGAAGTAGTTCCCGAGGGAAAAATAAAAATTGTTTACGAGCTAAGCCGCGGGCAGACAGCTTTGAAATTTGGTATGCATGTCACCTAAGCTATGGAAAAGGACATGTAATAGTTCCCGTGGGAAGATTAAAAATTGTTAACGAGCGAAGCTTTAGACCCAGTTCTGAAGTCCACGCAGACGAAGTCGCAGGCAGAAGCTAGTTATTATATAAATGCCCATATTGTTTTTTACAAAATAACCGGCCAAGTGTGAGTTGGACTCGCGCCGCACCGAGGATTCCGTACAGACTTATATGTTCTTAACTAGGTATGTACATATATTTAAGGTTTTCAGGATTTTTGGACCTTGCTTCCAAATTTGATGATTCTACTTGAACGGGAAGTACCCTAGGGGAACGGGAAGTAGGTCTTATATGCAATAATAATATAAACGGTCATATTTTTTGATCGTAGTAGTAGTCAAGTATGATTTTTTCACAGCTAATAGAGACCGAAGATCCGGGTATTTGAAATAAATTACGATAGTCAGTTCTGCAGTTGTTGAGGAGTCCAGGTGAAGCTCGCTTCCACCTTCGGCTTTATCACTTACTATCAGGTGAGATTAAAGCCAAGAGCTTCCCTGTCGTATGTAGAAACAGGCCCCTCTTACCCATTGGGCACAATGGGCACGTGCCCAGGGCCCCCGATGGACTGGGGCCCCCTAGTCCCTACTCGATTACCAAGCGATAACCGATAGCTACTCTACTTTCTCATTATACATACTATATTATATACTACTCAAAACAAAATTGCAGCCACCTGTAAAATTGTATGATAAACAAACTAACATTAGGTATATACTCATTTCTTTGCTCATTTCTTCTCTGTGTTTGTGTATTGGTTTTAAGGTCCCGAACGTTATTGACGACAAATAAATTAAGTGCGTACCTAATATAAATAAGCAATAAGATTCTATTGAAAATCAATAAAAATAATAGGTGGCTCTTATTTTCTTTTGAATAGATATATGTTACTGTAAAAGTCCTTATACTTATTGGTAAATCTTAGGTTTTGTCAGTAAAGAACATTATTATCCACTTTGGACCTGATGATGTCTAGAAATGAAATATATTTATTTTAATTTAGAGGTGATTTTATAGTAACGTGTATCTGTTACTGTAAAAGCCCGTATGTCAGTAAATCTTAGGTTTTGCCGGTAAATCCTACATGAGCTAGTAACTGTTAGGATTTTAAAAAGAATAGATGATTTTTCGGGCTTTTAGACTTTGGGGTACTATACTAGGTTTTACCAATGACGGTTAGTAAATATTGGTTTTCGGAATAAAACAATGTGTATTTCTGTCGTTTTTCTTTTCAATTTAACTATGAGTCAGCACCTTACAAATTAATTAAGTTACGAATCCACCTAGACTGTACAAAACGACACAGTTACATGCGACCTGTAATTGTACACATTAAAACTAAACAAAGTCTAAATTAAATACTAAATAAAAAATGCATAATTATCGTTATGATAAAACATTTGTTATTGTAATTAATGTTATTTATTTTAATACAAATATTATAAAGAGGAAAGATTTGATTGTTTGTGTGTTTGTATTGAATAGGTTTCGAAACTACTGAACCGATTTTGTTGAAAGTTGGTATAGGGATATATTTCGAGACCAGGGGAAGGACATAGGGTAATTTTCCTACGGGAAAAAAATTCCCACGAGAAAACAAAAATAACGCGGGCGAAGTCGCGAGCGGAAAGCTATAGTAACTTAATAAAACATAATTTTAAAACACCTTAAAAAAAACAAAACAATTTAAAAACGAAAATTATTTTCTTACAAATGCCTACGTTGGCCTGTGGTAACTGAATCATTATTTATCTTATTATTGGGTATTTTATAACTTACTTAATTAAAATATTTGACCAGTCTAAAAAGTCCCACGTTTTATGCGTCTCAAGAGAAAACACTAAGGTCAGGAGAATTCAAAAATAGGATTTTTTAAAATGCAAGTATTGCTGTCGCGTTGTGCCCCCAAACAAACGAGTATACACAAAATAGACGTTTCGTAGTCCTCTATTTTCTCTTCTAAAACTTGAACGATTTAATTACTTTTTTTTTAATTTAAGGAAAGGTTTTGATTATGTTTCTGTGTTTCATCTTTTTTGATATAATCGCGTCAAATTTGTTTGCTGGATGTTTGAAACAGCAGAAAATTTTTGAAGGATTAAACCGCCTGTAATAAATAATGTAATAAAAAAAGGAGAACGTAGGACCATGTGCATAGCTTTTTTTTTGTAAAAATAGGGCAACTATTGCAACTATCGAGGAAGGAAACCCGTATGATTTCCTCTTAAGAATATTTTCAACATTGACCGCGTCTTGGTGTTGGTGGTAAGTTCTAGGATTTACCGGGTGTATAATGGTAAAAGTCCGAAATAAACAATGATCACAGAACAGTTCGGACTTTTAACCAATAAGAGTTGATAAATCTTAGGTTTCACCGGAAAATGTTAGGATTTACCGTAGTTCGGGCTTTTACAGTAAGATATACACAAAACACGTTGGAAATACCTATACAATTTAAGGGTTTCCCTCGATTTTTATGGGATCCCATCATCAGGTCCTGACTTTGGTGACCTTGGGACCACCCCAGGAGTATACTCTATCAAATACAAACAGAATTTTGAAAATCGGTCCACAATTGGCGGTGTAATCGCGTACATACACACACACAAACCAATATACGGGTCGAATTAATAACCTCCTCCTTTTTAAAGTCGGTTAAATAGTGCTTTATTATGGTCATAGGGGGCCCACTATCCTAATGTGCCCAGGGCCTCTAATAGGTGAAAGACGGCCCTGTGTAGAAAATACAAAGATATGGTATAGGTAGCACGGGCGACAATGCTGGTCATTTAATTGGCATTTCCTAATCCCAAACGTAACCCACATGTATTAGGTAGGTACGTACAGGTATAAGGACACCAGCGGGACGACTGCTGGTAGACCAGAGTCCTACGGTCTTTCATAAAAGATTGAAAAAGGAATTTAATAAAAGGAATTCTGAACGCATCTTCAAGTAGTCACTTAGGTACTTATAACATGTGTGTAGATAAAGTAATGTATGCAACTACTTATTGGTACATAATGAGACCTTAAAAACTTATTATAAAAAATGCTTTCGCCTCGTTTCACAAAACTACTATTAAATATAGAATATTTTTCATTAACTTTAAATTCATCAAAATACTTTTAAATACTCAGGAAATACTTACTCAATAATGGCAGTATATGTATATTATGTGGTGTGTGTGTAGAAGACCGCAGCACAAGGATAAAGAAATATAAATTTATTCGCATCGCCGACATACAGTAACTTACTATGCATCGGCTCGACATAAAAATCAATTTGCGGTGCAAATCGAGCGCACAGACCAATGCTTTCCAAGTCAACGACTCCACATGCCCTTTGGCCTGGAAAAATCCACAATTTATTTTAAAAAAAATATTTATGCGATCGCATTCACTTTAAATACATCCCGAGAGGGAGTCGTGTCGTGACCGAATCGCAGAGTCGGAAAAACATTTCTATGTGCTTCCAATATTTAATTATAGAAATGGATCCGTATTGGCATTCTCTTCGATGCTAAAATGTCTCGAATATTTTTAGAACTTTTCCTCTTTTTTATTACTACAACTGGAAAACATAGGACCGTATTTTCTCATAAAATGGTACTTGTATACTTAGAAGCTGTAAACATTATATATCTATTTGACTATGCTTTATTTACTTAAATAGATTTACATAACAAGCGAGCCGCCCACCGTTTTTAAAAGTAGTAGCCGTGCTAATCTGGGGCGTTTCGCTAGCTAAAAAATATTATTCATCACAATCAATTATAGCCCTCATTCAGGAATAATGTTCTACCTACTTGTGAAAGAATTTTCAAAATCAGTTCAGTTGTCTCGGAGATCTCACAAAAATTTTCCTCTATAAATTATTGGTATTAGCATAGATATAACGGCCAAGCACGGTCCTTATGTGTAGAATATTGCTCGCACCTGTGGGATGACTTCGCCAAGTACTTCCTCGTACTCAATGCTTTGGAATGATTGCAGAGGGTAACCTATCTTAATTTCGAAACTTTCTTGTTCGAATTTCATTTGTTCGAAAACGGTTTACCGACGTCTTTTTTGCCATATGTATTGTTTGCCATATTTTTAAATCATCGAAATATCATTTGACATAGGTCTTATTTTACCGAACAACGTTTCACCGATTTTCAAAATATTTCTTTTACTATTGGTCGAAGTTTCTTTTGAACTTTTTTCATTTGCCAATGCAAAAAGTGCAAGGGGTGCAGGGGGGCGCAGCCCCCCTGCTCGGTGGGGTCGGGGGGCGGAAGCCCCCCGCAAGGAAAAGATGTTACAGGATGAAACGGGATAATAGCTAGGTTAGGTTAGGTTAGACATTGTGAGTACGCACATCAAACTGCATGTTGCATGCTGCATGCTTGCTTGCATGCTTGCTTGCTTCTTTGTTAGCATGTTAGGAAACACATTACTTCGAACAAATGTTATTTCGGTTAAGCATAACTTCGGTAAAAAAATTCGACCAAATGAAACTATGGAATCTGAAAAAAAGTACAAACGAAAATCGGAATTATAGTAATATGGCAATCGTGTTTTAGTCAAATTAAAATATAAAAGATAAAAAAATTGACTAACGTTTTCGACAAAATAATATTCAAACTAAAAAAATTCGTCTTTAAGATAGGTAACCATTGCAGAGGGCAACATGCATCATTGGCGATGTAGAGGTGACTAACAACCTTGAACCACTGCAGTTGCGTCGCGATGTTGCCTCGCTAAGCGCGTTCTAACGCCTACACCACGGCGAGTGTTCTAAAGAGCTTTTTTCACTAATCCCACCTTCTCCTTTCCTTTTAAGGACTACACGTGCCGTCACCGTCTTACTGTGACTACCATTCAAACGCGAACCAAGAAATTTGGCAGCTCATTTCTATATCACACGATCAAAAAATAAAACTCTCTGCCTCACAGTTAGGCAGGGTGCTAGTGCGGCTTGAATTCTCTCCCACACTAGCTATTTTCGCATTTGGACGTTATTTTTATTTACCACCAGGACCAAGTGGAAAGGATTCATTTGCTAGACCTTCTATAAAAAAATATACGGAGATAAAAACTGATATAGCTCAAGCCCCAACGCAAATGGGTTCGTCTAGTCATTATACAAAGCAAAGATTTTCTCAACTTGATTTCTTTCGTTTAACATAGACCTTAAAAGTATAGTATTTATAGAGAATAATTTCACACGTGATTTTGTATTCGTGTTAGAATTCAAGATGCACTTCAAAATGCGTCTCCACGTCCCAGTTCCGTATTTCGGCAACACGCACAATTGAAGACTTTCGTCTTGAGACATGAAAATAAGAATGTTTTGTTAATTTATTTACATAGGTATATGGAAATTAAATTCATTTATTGGGTAAAATTGCTGTTTAGTTGTAAGACTGATATAACATAATATTTTTTTAATTTAGATTTGAGTCAAACTTAAATTAATTTGTGGACTAGACAAACTCTTGCATTGGGCCTAGTACATATGATGGTTACACCACACCTTACACATCAGGGCAAACTAAAATGGCTGCCGTTTGCGCAGGAGTAATTGTAAGCCCTTTCGTGTCGCACTTCGTTTGAGATCCAAAAATTGTAGCAATGAGGCAGATTTAGCAATACCAATTTAAATTTCGTGGGCAACTATTCACATAACATTTATTTTTACTATTGCATCTCCGCAGACGGCAGCCATTTTAGTTCAACATAGGTGCCGTGATCTGTACACTGATATAACCACGAGAAAGACCCTTTACATGTATTTGATACGTGGATAGGTATAGTATGAAATTATTTGATGTCGCATGCTGAGGTTACGCACAGAATAGGGAAAACAGTCGAAGTGCGAAAAAACACCAAAAAGCATTATGTCCGATTTCTAGTTTCATTTTGTGTTTATTTTAGTTACATGTAGCCTAAATGAAACAGGCGTATAGAAGAACGGGTATATGTAGAGATAGAATTATTAACTTTTATTCCGTTAAGAAAATACAAGTTTAATTATGCGGAGCTATATGTTAATCTTTATTCAGTACAACATTTACAACATGCTTAGTAGTCAGTGGTCGATGACACCTTGTAAGCAAAAGAATACCTGTGCTAGGTGACATCGCTCTTCTTAACAGCAAAGTGTGCGTGTGTGTTATATGTATACCTAAAGCACAAGCGATACGCCACTTTCATCTTCTGTCCCTTATATTGAGCTTAATCTTCACAATCACATAGACAATTTTATTTTAAAAAGAAATAAGTATGCCCGTATCCATCCATACAGATTACACCTACCTAATGTAACTTCTGCCGTAAAACCAGAATCTGTCCTTAACTAAAAAGGGCAGTTTGGGGCTTCAAATAACATCTGAGGGGGACAAGCAAGCTCGATGTATGATGAATTGATGACAAACAGTGCCCAAAAGTTGTCTTAATTCTAGGCGATGATGTTATAAAAATACTCTCAGTATGAATTTAAAACAACCTCACCACTCTACTAATACATACTCGACTCGACTCTACTAACCAAAATGTTTGGGAAATATTAAATATAAATGTTAAGGGGGGAACAACAATAGAAGTAAATGATTTATAATATGCTGGGCTGTAACTGAAGGGCTATTATAATAGGTAGGTAATGTATATTAGGTAGTCAAGTCTGGTACTTTACCGCTATTCCTGGAT
Source organism: Schoenobius gigantellus (assembly GCA_963935595.1). NCBI lineage: Eukaryota > Metazoa > Arthropoda > Insecta > Lepidoptera > Crambidae > Schoenobius > Schoenobius gigantellus. The sequence goes on from OZ012543.1 coordinate 36,617,283, forward strand.
TTCGGTGTTACCTAGGTCGACCATAGGATATATACGCAGACGACTTCTTTCTTGCACAAATCACTCTTTTATCACAATATATTACTTCACCTTTATGTAGGTGCGCGAGTACCGTGGTCAGTTAGGTATACGTCTAGCTTCGGGAGGGCAACTCAACTCTACTAATAAAAGTTAAAAAGATCTGTAAATCAACTTTCCCGCGGGAACTACCTACTTTTCCGGGATAATAAGTAGCCTATGTGTTAATCCCTGTCGTAAACCGTCTACCTACAAAATTTCATCCAAATCCATTCAGTAGGTTTTGTGTGAAAGAGTAACAAATATCCATACATCCATACTCACAAACTTTCGCGTTTATAATATTAGTAAGGATCTACACTATGCTCCACCACTCCGTTTGCCAGCTAATCTCCACATTAGAGGTCCGGACGTGCGCAATAGCCGTTACCTTGAAGCACCGTCTATATCCGATAGTCATTCAAAATGTCCGCACTTACGTATCCGATAGTCTTTCAACATGTCCATACTTACGTATTGCTGTGACGAAGCGTATCGTGGAGGGCGTTATTTCGGCGACGGGTAATCCGTTGATAAGCGAACAGGGCAATTTGGCAGGCTCACGACTCTATCGCACACCGATGCCAACCCGCCAGACCTCAGCGACGTTATTTTCAGTTCCCCGACACTAAATTATATTAAAAGGGGTCACACACTTCATTGTGTAACTAATAAACCATTAATAAATGAAAGAGGTTACCATCGAGTAACGGAATAATATTAAAAAGTCTGAGATGGAATTTCCAATTGTCTTTCGTATAAAATTCCAATCATTTTGAAATTGGGTTTTGGCTTCTGTTTGATGGTTGGTTTAGTTGAGCCACATGTGAATAATAGTCACAAAGCTGCTGGTTCAATCCCAAGATTAGGCAAACATTATTGAACCTTTTCTGGGGGCCTAGACAAAGTGATAATTCAAAAACGATAATGAAGTTATATGATAATGAAGAGCGTCGGTGGCGCTGTGGCCTCGGCACTGGACTGTGCTCGGAGTAGAATCGGAAGGCCCGCGATCGATCTACCAGTAGAGTTTTTTTGGTCAGCGATATTTGAAAAAGTAAAATCGTTAAAACAGGTTTAATATTGTATAAAATGGAAGTTATTTGGGATTTTTATATATAATTTAAAGGATTGCTTAATACCTCTTATTGTTTGAAATAATGCTTCCCAAAAAAAGTACTGGTAGACCGCGAACTTTGTCGACTGTACATTTATCTGACGGTGAAGGAAAACATCGTGAGAGAACCTGCATTCACCTGCGAAGTAATTCAAAGGTGTATGTGAAGTCAACCAATCTGCACTGAGCCAGCGTGGTTTGACTAAGGCCTAATCGCCCTAACTAGTTAGGGTAGGCTCGTGCCCCTCGGTGGGGACGTATATGAGCTGTGATGATAAATGAAGTTAGAAAACGTTTTACTGGAGGGAGACTCTGTACCAGGGTCGTCTGCTTAGGTACCTCCGTCTTACCTATTTCTGCCGCAAAGCAGCAGTGCTTGCATTGCTGTGTTCCGGCTTGAAGGGTAAGATATGGCAGTGAAATTACTGGGTACTGTGACTTTACATCTTTTGTCACAAGTTGGCAACGCACACTGTGGTTCTTGTGGGGGTTGCAGTTTTGCTGCGAATCTCACAAGAGCCACATGTATTATAGGTGAGCCTGATGGTACTGTTACCACTTACCATCAGGTGGGCAGTTTGCTTGTTTGCCAACTTTCTGCAATAAAAAAAAATTTTTAGGAACGTATAACGTAAATGAAACGAATGCTAATGTTACTTTGTCTACGCCCCATGATTAGATATGCGTAGTAGCGGCACAGATAATATAATACTACAGTAAGCGGTTTGGAATCTCTATCAGACTCGCAATCGGGTCGAGCCAAAAGTGGCAGGGGATTTATAATAACTTAATGCGAAGTGTGGGTTCTTGTACTCTTCTGTTGAACTACTCCGAAAGAACAGAAGTGCATGATTTATTTTTGGTGTTTTCATCATAACGTAAGCTGTACCGAGCCAGACCCCGATTTGTAAAGAATAGAGATATCGGCGACTACTTAACTTTGACTGCCGAAAAAACAATAAAAACCAACCAAGTAGTACCTGCCTTAGACTAAAAAAGTATCTAATACCAATACAAAAACTTCGAAGCGAATGCAAGAAGCAAGGAAAAGAATACAATTTCGTCCCACTGTTTTGAAAAATCACCATGTGAGGGCATTTATACTATTCAACTACATTATTCGGTCCGAACAATTTAATGAAGCGTATCGCTCACATAATTAATTGTCAAATTGGCTATGGAACGCGCTAAACGAACATTATCAGTGGAATTCAGTATTATTTTCTGGTTGGTTTGCATTTCCATCCATCCATATTATATGTGATCAGTAGTGATACGTAGTTTCGGTCAAACTTATAGCAGGTTAATATTACCCATATAAGGATATTTTATAATTAAATTTGTCAAACCTAAATCTATTCTTTGTTTCCATATATTAAACATTCAATACACACTTTTTAAGGACAAATATTTCAATGTTTTAAATATTTTCCAACACAATCGTGAATCCTGAATCGTGAGAATAATACTAAAAGAGAATACTACGACTTTGCGAAGACTTAAATAAATATGTTTCACTATAATATCACGTATTGGACGTGTTCGCCACACCTAAAACAAAGTTTGGTGTCTGCATAATGTAATTTGGAGCACTTATTGGGGGTGTTCCAGTAACGTAATCTATCTTTTGTTCGGACATAACAGTGGCTGTATACACAATAAGAAACTTCGCCAAAAGTTTAAGATGTAAGCCATGAGTTTCAATTCAACTCCACGAAGCCGTCTCGATGCTAATGCCGACATCATAAATCATTTACGCATAGAAATAGCATAGTAGATTATTTGAAAGCTAGTCGAAACAATATTCTGCATAAAGTCTAAATAAAAATGAAACAGAATGGGGCTTTAATGCGTCTAGACTGGTGAAAAAGCGTCTAAGAGTTGCAATTGACATCGCTTTATGGCCTTTCCGTTTATTATTGTTCCACTTGTGCCCGAGCCAAGTAGACACTGGAAGCCAAACTCAATGGCGAATTGGCCAAAGACCTGGCACAGTTGCGACGCCGTCCGTGAGTCTGATTTACTAAGTGAACTTGTGATTCAGCAGTTTTCGGGAAGAATCTGCCATTTACTGAGGAAAGGGTTGATACGGCTATGATTTTAAAACACAGTTTGTAGAAACTATATTTAAATGTGCAGCAAATCAAAAAACTTGGTGTAGTTTTAAAATTATTAATCGGACATTACTTTTACTCTACTAAAATTGCCTCTAAATCCTAACTGTCACAAAATATGAGTAGGGACAATAAGATTTTTTGGAAAGAATAAACTCGAGTTTAAATGTCCAGAGCAACAAAACCATTTACCAAGATATCTTTTTGATGCCGATTTCATAGTAAAGAATTTCCATCTACTAAGCTACTTTTTATTATAACATGTGTAAGTTGATCGATATAGAAAGTGATATCTTGATAAATAGAATAGCTAAGCTTATGTCTAGAAATGTTTGGGATGATATAGGTCTGCGATATGAAAGGAGGTCACATCGGTTGTACCTTGATGCGGTGTGTACCTTAGTGCGGTTACTAAATATAAGCAACATTCTTTGGGACAGAACCCCGATGGGTGGTCAAATATTTTAAGTCACTACTCTGTGTTCAATAAATTAAGCTCGTCAGACAGTAAATTCTTTGACTTAATTTCGCTCCGATAATCCGCTTCTGAATGAATGTTTATGTACATACTTACTTATGTATTATATGTTAGTAGTATTACGTATTATATAAGGTCGATAGCGCAGTGACGAGTGCGCCCGGTGTTGCGACTGCTACAATTAATCACTCCGAGTTCAAATCATGATGGGTGATGGGTAAACATTTCAAACTTCTGTGTGCTTCTGGCAGTGTATTGAACAGTGGGTACTGTTAACACCTTTTTATAATGTTATTGGTCTTAAAGGACTAGAGTACTGCAGGGCTATTCTCAAAGACCTCAAAAAAAGCGCAATCTAAAAGTTTCCAACTTGAAGTTCAGTGTACAACGCCGAGAGAGCGCGTCGTACGTTGGTGACGTGTGGAATGCTCGCTGATACGGCGATTTTCGTACTCTTAGCTTCATCATCATCACAGCTCATATACGTCCCCACCGAGGGGTTCGAGCCTATCCTATGTTAGGGTGATTAGGCCTTAATCAACCACGCTGGCCCAGTGCGGATTGGTCGACTTCACATACATCATTGAATTTCTTCGCAGATGTATGCAGGTTGCCTCACGACGTTTTTTCACCGTAGGAGCGTCAGATAAATGTACATATGAAATTCGAAACAAAAAACACATTGGTACATGGCGGGTCTCGAATCCCGACCCCCCGATTGGAAGGCAAGTGCCGAGTCCACAGCGCCACTCTTAGCTTTGATAACCATAATTTGCACATTTGCCATAATATCTCTTACCTGCGTCCCAAATGTTTTATTGTTGTTTAGATTTGCTGCCGTGACGAAAAATTGGTTGAGAGGAAGGATTATTCGGTTTAGGACAGATTCTGGTTTGGGCAGATAGGAATTTATTTTTTTATTTTCTTTATTCATATACAGATACACATACTTACACAATTATACATATTGTGTAAGTATGTGTATACTTACACAATATGTGTACACATTTTCGAGAGAATGCCAAGTGAATACAAGATACTTGTATAATAATTTCAAATTATTTATTCTGACGACAAAGCTTGAAATATATGTATTGTGAAGAATCAAGGCGCAAAGACGAGAAGATAGATAAGTAATATACCATCGAAGACTCGACAAGCAGTCACGGTGGAACTGTTTACCCTCGGAAAGTGAATGTCAATAAACTACAAGATCTCCCGCCAGGGAAAGTGTCCGCACAAACCCCGTTGTTTTAGCGGGTTGAGGAAAGTAATGCGAAATATATGTCGGCACGACAGCTCGCCACTTAATATGCTAAGAAATCGGATCTCTTCAATCAATGTTTATTGGGTATTCTCGTTCCAACCAAACAATAAAAATACAACCCATCTTACTCTTTTAAATTAAATATAAGGAGTTAATTAAGAAATTGCGTCTCACAAACACAATTTCAATAAAGGTATATATTGTTTTAATAGTAGGCCTAACAAATGACTCTATTTCATCTTATCGTAAGTAGAAGTGGAGACAGACAAATGCGAAAATAGCTAGTGCAGGAGAAAGAATGCACGCTGTACTAGCGACCCTTACCTTATAAGGTGCTTCTTCTCGCCTCTTTTAAAGGATCCGGGATTGGTAAAAGGGGAGAACTTCATAGTACCTACTTAACCCCTTACTGCATGAATTATTAAAGAAATGGAATAAAAATTATTTTTATAGAGAATAATATTTTACTAGGCGTACATAATGAGATGAAATTAAAATAAAAAATTATAAACTTATATATTAGAAGTTATTACACGACTCCATATTCTGTTCTCCATTAGTGGTTATTTCTTATTAATACTTATTATTAATGGGAAGTAGCTGCACTGAGATTATTGCATGGGGCCTTACGTTTCCTAAACAGGTAGAGACCTGAAGCTACGTAGGCGTTGATCATTTTATTTGTTTGGATATTTTGTATAGTTATTGGCGATCGTGTTTTTCTTTCCTGCCAACAAACCGCTCTGCGGTTTGAAAATTGTATGCTTTATTTATTTTTGTAATAAATGCATTTTTATTTTTCATGTTTTTTTCAGATATGGCTTCGTATGCATTCTAGTCAACTAATATGAATCCATAGGCATGGCTTCGTATGTGTTTAAGAAAACAATATTATTATATTATTTTAGTCACTTGTCAATCTGTGCGAAACACAAAAAGCAATTCATTGGCTTTGATTAGTGTTAGCAGCAGATCCAATGATCAGTTCCTTTCATAATGTTTAGGAACTGGTTGGTTACTCTGAGCGTTTTATTCTGGAATCTCTCAAAAATCTCTGTTACTGTTACTAGTAGGCAGTAGGTACATGGATCTCATTTTTGTGTCAAATTGTTTGATGAGCCTGTATAAAGCAGATGCAATGATCTTCGTGTACCGAGAGTAAGACGGTGTCTTCCGCATAGTAAAAGTATCTGTGTGCAAAGGCAAATCAGCAGTGAATATCAAGTACAGTGTGGAATCCAGCAAATTTCCCTGCGTTACTCCAGAGGATATTAAGTTCATCTGATATATTTCGTAAAAATCATCACCCTAACTGTCATCACCAACCACCATATTAACTTGGAGGTTCCACAGAAGCGCGAAGGATCCATTTTTGACATAAGCAAACAGCAACCGTTAACGCATACAAAACAAAATATGACTGCAGTATGTTTTACTGTAACGCATACGAAGCTTAATATGAAGCCAGACAGATAAAAGGCATAAAATAAATATGAAAAAAGCTCAGCATTGAAATAAACAAACTGTTTTCATATTTTAGAGGGTATAAAGGATATAGCCATATTTTTTCTATACTTATTTCTTACCGTATTGTATTTTATTTTGAATTCCAAAAACTTGCACCTTTTGTCTGTCATCGGCTGATCACACGTGTTGCAAATAACCTCAAATATTGCTGCCAACAATTGTCATTAACTTTAGACAAAATTAACCTTCCGTTTAGTGATAAAAGGCTTATTTTAATTTATTTTCTTTTTTTAAGATTGAGTTTCTCATTAGGCTGAAAAAAATCGTGAACTTTTGTGTCCATATATGGCTTGGTATGCGGTAAGGGGTTAAACCACAATAGTAAATTATGCACCAAGGGATTAAAGCAGTGTCTAACGTCACGGGCGCTATATTGAACCCCGAGCGTAACGAGGGACTCTAGAGTTAACTCCCGAGCGTAGCGAGGGAGTTAAAATTTAACTCTTGAGCGAAGCGAGGGAATTATGTAGAGTCCTAAGTGAAGCGAGGGGTTCAAGTCGCCTAAGACGAAGACACTGCTTTATTCCAGAGGTGAATACTGTACTTTTCATACCATCTGCGAGACAATAAAAACTCAGGGTTCTATAACCAATTACTTAGGTGGTTAAACACAGTCACATAATCATTATCACTATCACTATAACTATGGTTAAAATTATGATATTATCATGAAAACCATAAAATACAAAAAGAAGATTTATTTTTCTCAAGCACGAACACGTCACGCAATAATTATATCTTAAGTAAAGCTTAAAACATTACAAAAACTTAAAACATATTAAATAATAATATAACAAGTATGTATGAACTTAGTCTACATATCGATTTACAATACGATACGATCAGCTGCTGGACCCTGTCAATGACCTTTAGTAGCACGCAGGACGAATATTAATTTGTTAACAATAAAATGGTATCAAATAAAATTCTTTTATTTTTCAACTTTGTTGTATATTTACCTTTGAAACAGCAATTAATTACTACACACAACTGTCGAAATAAATCTCAAATAGTCGACAACCTATTGACCCCAAATAAGTAAAAGCTGAAGCACCTGGACATTTACCTACTTACGTTTTTTAACTTTATCAATAAAACACTGAATAAACTTCTAAAAAGGCTGTATTATTGATGCCACAAAACACATTCCACTAAGCACTTTATTAACGTAAGCAACAAGATATTACAATTTTGAAATACGTAATGGCGTTGGCGGCAAAGTTTTAGCTATGAATTTTTTTTTTTTATTGCAGAAAGTTGGCAAACAAGCAAACTGCCCACCTGATGGTAAGTGGTAACAGTCGCCTATAATACATGTAGCTCCTGTGAGATTCGCAGCAAAACTGCAACCCCCACAAGAATCACAGTGTACGATGCCAACTTGTGACACCAGTAATTTCAATGCCATATCTTACCCTTCAAACCAGAACACAGCAATGCAAGCACTGCTGCTTTGCGGCAGAAATAGGTATAGTTATGGAAAAAATTGTAGAAACATTCTTTATTTTTAAATATGCCGCGTAATTTTTCCAAATTTTAATGCTGTTTATCCGCTGGCAGCGAGTGTTCTTGCTTTACTCTGCTTTTATTCGTTTTTATCGATAGTTAATGGTGGCCGTCAAAAGATGGCGCTTTTTGCATAAAACGTATTTTATCAATAAAAAATAAAGTGAAATGCAATCGTTTATTTTAGCTTGCAGTGTTATGTAGATACATATTTTATAATTTTGGTAAAGAAATTATGTATTTAGAGTTTATAAAAACAATATTTACACAGGTAGAATGTCTTTGTCTCTAGTGGATGCACGCTACTGCTGTCTGGGTGTAGAACCTTTGCCTTCCTAAGCTAGCATCTATTGCTAAATTTTCATACAAATTTTATGTTCCATATTTAAATCACTTTAATCCCTTGGGAGTTTCATACAAAATTATATCCCTTGGGATATAATGTCTTGCTTTACGTTGAAGTTAAGGGGGATCTAATTGAACATTGTCGAGCAGGTGGTATGAAAATAATATAAATGAGACTTACTTGCCAATTTTTATCTGCCAAATAATAAGTAATATAAAACGTTATTAACATCACTCTCCAAGCTCTCCAAGCACTCTATTATTGTGATAAGAACGGATTTTGTCTATTTATTTTTTTATTTTTATTTATTTATTTGGCTTACCAACGATTAAGTACACTATTACAATCACAATTATGAAGACAATAAAATAGTAACATGAGTGTAACAATCACTTAAAGGTAGGCACCACATGCACTCCTTAATTAACCGACTCAAAATGATATAAATTCTATGAACATGGAAACAGATAAAAAATGATTGGAATAAAAACAACATTCAGAATAACAGTAAAAAATAGCACACCAGCACTAAAGGATCGCGTTGGAATTCAATCCAAGGTTTTGGACAATAAAGTAGCCAGCTTATGTGTTGAGTGGAAGTGCAAATCGACCCTGTCGCTAACACCGTTTATGAGTTTGAACATTCTAATAATCGGGGAATTTGAACCCAAAACTGTTCTTCTCAGTGGTGGGCACAGTGGTGTAATTGGCTTGCGAGGGACTCTTGACGGAACGCGCAAATTAATTAGCTGCAATAATTCTGGACAGTCAATTTTGTTAGTTAATATTTTACTTAAAAATTTTGCATCGTTTAGTTTTCTACGTTTTGACAGAGAATTCATGTTTAAATATTCTAGCCTTGCTTTATATGATTTAATAATTTTACATTTTCCCAATGAAAACATAATGTGCCATAAGAATCTTTTTTGTATGCGTTCCAATCTTAACGAATGCGTTGAGTAATGCGGACGCCATACAACACTGCAATATTCAAGGGTATTTCGCACTAAGTTATTATATAACAATATTTTGACATTCACGTTGCGGAAAACCCGACATTGACATATTATAAGCCCCAACACTTTCGTTGCTTTTTTTGAGATATGTTCAAAATGTGGGATGAATGTTAATTTACTATCAAATACGACTCCAAGGTCTTTAATAGAGTGTTCCTCTTTTAATTTAGTATTATTTATTTGATAATCAGATTTAATCATTTTAAGGTTTCTAGTAAATTTTACGTAATGACATTTATGTGGATTAAGTATCATTTTATTTTTGTCACACCATATTGTAAGACTATAGAAAGAGTCAGTGGTTATTGAGTCATTTGTGCCAGTATGGCACAAAATACGTAATGATTTACATTTTACATTAATATTTTACAATTTCGTTATTAATATTAATTGAATGGTAAACAGATAAACCCATGCGCCCAATAGTTGCACCGTATGAGAGAAGCCGATGTTGCACGGGTCCTTAATTTTGAGGATCTTTTGAAACACAATTCCGAATTGACATTTAATATTTTTATTCATAAGGATATTATCTTTGGAAAAAGAAAAAGATTCTGCACCTTTAGCGTTGCTGGCAATATCCTCCACGAAAACTGATAACATTGAAAAATAGGATATCTATCGAAAAAGATCTTATTTGAAATTCTTCGGAGAAGCCCGAAGGTGTTTGTTGTTTCTAGTTTTATCCGGTGAGTGCTGATACATACATATTCTAGCAGCTCTACCAGCAAGGATTGAAACTTTCGATTTTGTATTCATACTGGCTTGGTCTCGCTAGTTTGCCCGCGTCAATTGGATACCTATATGTTAAGAGTTATTAATAGTCTGTGCCCGCTATTATTCCTTTATGGAGATCGTAGGTGGTTGATTGACGGAACTTAAATCCCACCTTTAAGCTGTCCATGTGCTCCCAGAACATTGAAATTAATCAAGGTAAATGTTTCACTATACTTATCATCATTTACCGTTAGTAACGTGGTAAACGTACATTTTTAGCTTCTTTTCATCACACGAATAAAGCATACCGAGATTGACTCCCAGTTTCTGAAAGACTGATCAAAATATTGTCCAACTAACATCCATGTCAATTTAACAGCAGTATCAAATCAATTTGATTACTGAAACGTCGGTTAGACACAAATTTACTAATCTTTATTAATTTGATTTGTCGTGAGAAATATTTCTAGACACGTTAACAATTTACTGAAGTCATATAGTTTGTTCGTTCATATGTATTTGGAAACCCAAAATGAGACATGGTTTGAAGTTATAAAGCTTAAAATCTAGGACCTCTAGTTTTATAGGAAAGGTCATGTCATCCATATAAAGAGAACTAAAGTGCCTACCTCAATGCGCTACCAGTGGGTACTGTATGAGTTTGCCAAGAAACGAAATAAGGGCTCCACACAAATTTATCTAATACGTAAAATGGTACTACTGTGTAGCCAGTGCCAAGTCTAACAACTCTCTAGGAGGTAATTTGTAATGTCTATTTACATAGAAAAGCGAGGGAGGGCAATTTAAGCAAAAACTTCATTCACTAATGTTCTTATTACATGACATGGTAAAGGCATAGTTTAAAACCAGATTATAATGTTAAGGATTCCTCGCATTGAAACAGATTTAAAAAAAATGTGTAACATGTTAGCTACACAAAATTGACAAAACCATGACTGAATTAATTATTTCGGATTAAACTCAGGTTTTGTAAAGTCCCTCTGTCCACTAGGATCCACCATATCCATCCATCAGTGGATCGAACAGCACTCAGATAGTTTGGTAAGATCCACCACGGATCCCAGTTGATTTCTGAGAAATAAAATTCACTTATTTTTGCTTTAGCTAATTCATGTTTTTATTTTTAATTTCTTTGTATTTGTAATGAAAAGCAAAGTGATGACTTCGGGTAAAGTTTATTTAGTCCCACGAACTGTGGCGCTCTCGCTACGCTCTGGCAACCCCATCTCGGGTCTAAATACGTAGCTTTCACCCCTAAGGTAGCAATGTAGGTACTTTTTTGTTTCTCTTATATCAAATGCTTACATTTGATACCATAGGGTTGGCCGAGTTAATCGAATGCTTAATTTACAATATAAAAACTAATTATTGAAAAGCTTCTGGAGGTTATACAGTTAAACGAGCAATCAACAGAACAGAAGACTCAGAACCAATTTACTGTGACTTTACCTGTCTGGTAATTAATTAAGCTGAAAGGAGTTCTACTGCCTTTGGACATCTAAATGAAATGTAGTGGAAAGGATTCTCTGTGAAGATAATGCAAAGAAATGGTTTAATTAACTTACCTACTGTGCCAATTCTATTGTTTCACATTGTAATATTAACTGGGTGTGTTTTAATTCAGAACTACAGATATACATATCAGGGATGTCAGGGTTCCTAGAGAAATCTAAAGGTAAATATATCAATGGTATCCAAAAGGATAAGAACATACTTACCTGCATGTTAAGATTGTTAGCATTAACAACAGACAATAAATATGAAAATTATATTAGTCCCATGCGTTTTATCGATAAATCGACAGTTGATCTTTATTGTGATTACACCATACATACCACTGCTGGTGTAACCGCACCAAATTTTATGTTGTAGCGAAATTACTGGCTTTTGTAACTTGACTTTTTAAGTCAAAAGTTGGCAATTTACATTGGCGACTTTTCGGCGGTCGTAACCACATGTACTATAGGCGACTGAAGCCACTTATACTATCATGTGAACAACTTGTGTTTGCTTACTTAGTTGTATAAAGTGTCTAAAGTTGGTTAATAAAACAAAAAAATTGGAAATAAATTCACCTTGTACACACCAATAAACACTTTATTAAGTACACGAAATACAATAAAAAATATTAAATAAATTTTAGGCGGCTTGATTAAACAAAAGTACAGAATAAAATAAGTAGGCTAAATAAAGAAGTCATTTTATCAAACCACTGTCGTACTAATAACGAACATGGGTAATGAAAAAAATATGGCACAGGGACAGCCGTTTGCATGTTTCTGTAACGGCCACCATCAAGTGTTATTTGTATGTTAATGCACCTCCAAATTACCCTCGACCTTCTAAAATTAAATTTCCCAAGCTGCGAAAACATAAAAATTTATCATTTTAAACCAAACAAAGTTTCAGGAGTTACAGAGAGGGACGTAAATTTTATGGATTCATTTGCTATCTAATTACTGTCTTAAGAGCTTATCTAGGCACCCACGCACAAGAACGTTGCCGTTTAATGGTCCCACTAAAGCGCACTTTGCAAGCATTTATAAGCTGGGGCATGTCCAGGAGCTCGGAAAAACAAGACGACAGAAGAAAACAGAAAATCGAGATTCTGTTCGCCGCCTACTTAAGATGTTAATTCAACTATTCTTTTGTTTAAAAATGGAATAGCTTTCTTTAAATTATCTATCCAACACCAACAGTACTTATATTATTAATCTGAAGTATAAAAAGAACAATTCAATTCAATTTTTAGGTAAAGTGGCTTCTGTCAGATTTGACAATTTCGCCAATTTCGAGTGGGAAGCGAAAACACGGATATAAATTAAGAAGTTTAGCGGTATGATAGCTACTTAGCCGGTTGGGCTACCTGTGGACAATGCAAAGCGAACATTAAAATATAACATTAAAATATTGTTAGTTGCGGCTAAAATTAAGGGTTGTAGGTGAGAAGTTAAAGGAGGGTGTAGGTATGAGTTGAGATGTGCCTAGGATAATTTTGTAGGAGGAAAATTATAGCTTTATTTGGTATTTGTCTATATATTTAAAGAGGATATTCAGGAAAGGGGTATTGATTTGAGTTAGGAAGAAATTCATATTTGATGGGCGAGGAATAGATTCAGGAAGCAGGTTGTACAAAGAGGTTTGATGTCTCGAACAATTAAAGAAAATATATTCCAATACATGTGCCCATGACAGGCGTATACAACGTTATTCAGATAAACCACGGCTTTACAGGTTAGTAGGCATATTTTATAATTAATTATAGGTTATAAGTTATAGGTTATAGTTAGTAGTAAGAGCGTCGGTGGCGCTGTGGACTCGGTACTTGCCTTCCAATCGGGAGGTCGGGGTTCGAGACCCGCCATGTACCAATGTGTTTTTCGTTTCGAATTTCATATGTACATTGGTCTGACGCTCATACGGTGAAGGAAAACATAGTGAGGCAACCTGCATACATCTGCGAAGAAATTCAATGGTGTATGTGAAGTCGACCAATCCGCACTGGGCCAGCCTGGTTGACTAAGGCCTAAATCACCCTAACATAGGGTAGCCCCTCGGTGGGGATGTATATGAGCTGTGATGATGATGATGATGATAGGTTAGTAGGCACAGAAAAATACAAAAAAGATTTTTGTTACGCATGTCTCAGTAGTCTTTTTTTGAAGAAATTAAAAGAAATTAAATTATTATATATATAATAATAATTTAGCTTATAAATTATTTCAACCTATAACTAACATTTCATTACTGAATTAATTTTATTCACTCAACCACACAGAGGACACCACGCATAATTATTGTAATAAAAAGCTATACCTTTTTGGTACTAGAGAAATAGCCTATTTTAGATAAAATTAACGCATGTTTTTCCAATATTGCTCTATCTTTCTGAACTTGTAGCTATATCTATAGTTATAATTTTACAAAGCAACTAGGTACGTAAGTAATTTTAAGGGATATACCGTTCATTCGATATAATTTTCACCCTCTGTACCCAGTAGTTTTACCGTAACACTACTGAGACAATTCCTATAATAACACTAGCTTTTGCCCGCGACTTCGTCCGCTTGGAAATCCCTTTTTATTGATTCCCTTTACGAATTCCTCCCCCCCACCCTTTTTATACCCTTTATCCGTCCCCACAACTCAAACTATCTCCGTACCAAATTTCATCTAAATCGGTTCAGCGGTTATTGATTCCCAATACAAACTTCCACCCCCTTTTCTCCCCCTTAAGGGGTGATTTCTGCGATAAAAGCTATCCTATGCCCGTTCAGCCGTTCTTATGTAATAAATAGTGTAACTTACACGACTTTATCTCCATACCAAATTTCATCTAAATGGTTCAGCGGTTATTGATTCCCCATACAAACTTCCACCCCCCTTTTCTCCCCCTTAAGAGGTGATTTCTGCGATAAAAGCCTATGCCCTATGATATCCTATGCCCGTCTCCTGGTTCTAAGCTACCTCCTCACCAATTTTCAGCCAAATCGGTTCAGCCGTTCATATGTTATAAATAATGTAACTTAAGCTGAACGCACATATGTCCGCGCCGTACGCGCCGCACGCGCCGAACGCGCCGCATTTTTGGAATTCGTTGTATGAAATCATATGAAACCTCGCACAGTTGGCCGCACCGAACGCGCCGAATTTCAAAATTGCGGGAGGTGTCCGGCTATAGAAAAACGGATGCTGATGACGTCATAAAATGCGGCGCGGGCATATGTGCGATCAGCTTTACACGACTATCTTTTTCCCGTAGGAAAAATTATCGAAGACTGTTATTTATATTTAGGAGCTCGAATAATAAATTTCACAGAAATTGGCGCAGATTTTAAATATTTTTCATAGAAACTTGCAACCCCTATTTTGCACCCTAAAGGAGGTTGATTTCTAAAGATACATTATTAGTACACCTCCACACCATCTATAGAGCATACATTTTAAATTTCAAGCCTCTTATTTCAAAAACATAGGACTTTATTACAAACTTCTAACCCCCGTTTTACTTCCTTAGGGGTGGAGTTTCGTAAAATCCGTTCTTAGCGGATGTCTACTGTCGCAATCATGCAATTAGTATTTCGACCATTATTTATATTTGTAGCTTATATATTTTTCTATAATTTTATTTATTTATTATATTATGTATATTCATAGTTTTATGTATCTAATATTTATTTATATATTCATTGATGCTGCGCACATAATCTACTCTTATTTCATTGTCATCCATGTCCACCCTAAGGTTGTCTGGAAGAGATCGCTCTTAGCGATAAGACCGCCTTTTGTACTCATGTTGGTTTTTTGTCTATAATGTTTGATTTGTAATGTCCATGTGTGCAATTAATTAATAATGTCCTATAGGTGTTATAGTTTCTGAGATTTCGTGATATTATGTATTGGTCCCATAGTGAAAGATGTTCAGTTTGCTTATCTGAACAAGCACACAAATTTTCTGTGATAATTAAAAAATAACCTTGTATAATATAAAAGCGAAATACCACTGACTGACATAATATCACGAAATCTCAGAAACTATAACACCTATAGGTGTTATAGTTTCTGAGATTGAAATTTGGCAGGTAGGTTCCTTATAGGGTGTAGACATCCGCTAAGAACGGATTTTACGAAACTCCACCCCTAAGGGTTGTATAGATTTCACAACATTGCATTATTGGTATACTTAGTTATTATTTAGTTTATGTGCATATAGGTAATTTCTACATATTATAATCTATAATTATCTATAAAAATAGTAATTGAACTATAAATTAATTACTATAATTGAATATTATTTAATAAATGCATATTTTATGTTATGTTTTCAACAATATCGTGCTACATAAGAAGTGGCAGAAAGGAATCGCTGCAAAACCGACTTGTTTGTCCTACTCCTAGTGTTATTTGAACCCGTGTAGACGCGAAGGGGCGAAGCTGCGGTAGTGAGTAAAAACTATCTGCGACCACGGGCTTGCGTGAGATCGCCCATTGCCGACGCCCCCTAAACTTGAGTGAAAACAAGTGGATGAAAACTTGAGTAAAAACAAGTGGAGTAAAAAAAAATATAACAACCTAATTGAAAACAATATCAGCAAGCGTTATATAATATGGAAAATGATAAATCATCTGAATATTATATTAAGTGATATTATATCGTAAAACCATTGCTATAATGAAATTAAATTACGAAAAAAATTCTTATATGTTTATTATATTTGGTCAGGCCAGGGAAGCTCTTGGCCTTCGTGTCACCTGATGGTAAGTGACGATAAGGCTGAAGGTGGAAGCGAGCTTCACCTAAACTCCTCATCAATTGAGGAACTGGCTATCATACCTCTAAAGGTCTATCCATATTCCACACACATCAGGGCCGTGCCCGGGACGTGACCGGGTGGTGTCCGTAGCACGATCGGTGATCCGTTCCACTCCACGTCAGGGCCATCGACTTCAATCTGTACCCCTTAAGCACCATTTACGGAAACAATATGCATTATGACTTTGTTTAATACAGAAGAGATGCATACCGCTAGTACTAATAACTCTTCATTGTTTTTTTTAATAAAACCTAGACGTGCACTAGTTATAACAGTGGACGGGCGCACGTCACGGTGTCGGCTCGGGCACTGAAACAACGTCGCCGGCCCGGACACAGACGTGTGTGAACGAGTTCATATAAAAAGTACGTAATGATAGCAATCGTTCGCTGAGCGCAGGCGCCAATGCGCCACCAACTTTCGCTATGGTCAGTCCTAGGATGGGTGACCAAAATAAGAAACATCTCAAGCTCCTCCGTGCTTCGGAAGGCACTTTAAACAGTGGGTCCTGCGCCTGATCTCGCCCCGATCGTGTCGGTTAACCGTCCCATCGGACTAGGCGAGTGAAGGAACAGAGAGTGCACTTGTGTTTGCGCAGTTACTTGTGCACTATAATATCTCCTGCGCAGATGGCTAATCTCTGTGGAGATTGGCCGCCGTGACCGACCGAATATCGGTAAGGAGGACATTACGTAATGATATTTTTTCAAGCCACTGAAGGAACACGTCTCGCCCACGTCCCGGACACGGCACGGAAATGTGTGAATTGAGCTTAATTGTCGGAACACAACAATGCTATTTGAATTGTTATGCATTGTTATTATGGCGACAAACTTAGATAAGACAGTGGTAATAAGCCCGGCAGTCTTAAAAGCCCTACCACCAATCAAACCGAGCAGAAAAACTTCAGCCCCCATGGGAAATCGAACCCCGGATCTCCCGATCAACACCCGGTGGTGTCAACCACTGGACCACGGAGGTTGTAATACCAAGTGAAATTAAATTACTTTACTAGGTCAAACATAACACATCACTTACGGACATCTCAGTCGTCACTGCGTGAGCCAAAATAACACATGATTATCTTTGTGTTTTCTATTAAGCGTTTATTAAAATCATATTAGAAGTATTTTATTTTTATTACTAATTCATACTTAGTATTATTTTATGTTTTTGTAGACATTATGACTTTATTAGTCACAATTTAGAGTTGAAAGTAGCAAATTCGTATCTTCGCTCTTTCAATAAATGATGGCGAGCTTTCCTGTGAGGAAACTGATAGTAAAGACCAAAGATGATGTTCAGAGAATGACATAGAAGAAGTTCTTATATATAATATAACGAGTAGGAAGCAGAGCTTAATTGACAGCGTAAAACAACAAAAAGAAGGTTTTTTGAGAGCATAGGTATATGTGCCAAAGCTGTATCGGATACATTTAATATATCTCTCATGTTTCTATAACTTATCCAAATCATTAAGTTTATAAGCAAAAAAGGATGAAATTATTTTTAAGAAAATAGTCATTTGTAAAATGTTAGGTCAATATAATACTAACATCCTATAGTGGAAAACACTACCATAAAGAAATTGAAACACAACGCCATCTACTAGCTAGATGTTTACCCACCCAAGATAGCTAAGCTAAGCTAGCTAACTCGTAAGTGAGGTGTCAATAAATTAACTCACTACACTATCTGTGAGAAACATATGGAACTTACACACATTGTCTTATAACAAACATGTAATGAACATTTAATTCGCAATAATAAATATTGAAATCAATAATCGGTCAAGCCGTTTCGCAGGAGTTCGATAACAAACACTGTGACACAAGATTTTGATTTATTGGATATTTTATGTAGGTTATCACCGCTAAGCACTACCAAACAAAACCATAACAAACATCGCAAAGTAACTTGGTTCGCAATATTTACTACTCAACTGTTTTTAAATTAATGAATTCCAAAACTCAACCCAAGCGCTTCAAAACTGCTCGGCAATGCCCCAGACCCCATCACTATAAAGTTTTGAGCGTTTCACTGCTACATTTTTTTCGCAACGTAATTAGCTATTTTAACTCGTTTATAACGACACTCTTTCGTCTTCTCTAGACAAAAAGACAATTTAAAATTCTATCTCTTTTAATCTTAGTCGAGAGCGCAGCTATATTTTTGCACAAGTTTAAATTTTCTTTTTCAGCTCGACGACTTCTTAATACTGGTAATGGGCTATATTATTTACTACGTTAACATTGAAGGTATAAATGTATAACTTTTGTATATATAACTAATTAGAGTTTAACTTTATGCATGAGATTAGCTTTTTACAACGATGTGTAGCACGTATTTGTAAAATTGATGAAATATAATGAAAAAATTTTTTATTAATTACATATAGTTTATCGTTCTTAGGAGTTCTAGAGGTATTTAAAAAATGTACCGCAGTATTAAGTAAGTATTTGAACTATGTACATAGTGTTTAAACATAATTTATACATGGAAATAAGCACTATCCCAAATCACAACTTCGATCGCCTTATTTGTTGGCCTACCTTTTCCGCGGTTTACGATCTCTGTCGAGAAATGTTTTCCATTACTTTATGGAAAACAATGTAATATAAAACCTAGAGGAGATCTGGAAACATAGAATTATTAACGTTATGCGATTCTTAACGGGGTAAGGGAAAATTACATTTTCTCAAACATGCTCGGAAATGTAGGCATTATTGTAGTAAAAAGAAGACACAAAGTTTGTAATTCTTGGCTCATGCATTACTTTACCGGCCTAGGCCAGGAAAGTACCTAAGTATAAAAATTCATTTTTGTCCGCCGCTGCTCCAATGTTTATTAATTTATCTATAACTTGAATTATGTAACTTGTCATACAGCCAATTGCTACCACATTATAAAAAATGCACTCTTCGAGCATATACAACGTGTCTCATATCACCCCATAAAAATTATAATATTTAATTTTATTTTAACTATCAAAAGTGCCAACCTAAAATCGTTCTCAAACTGAATTCTTTTCGGTTAAATGAATATTATAATTTTTATGGGGAGTTATTATGAGACACGTTGTAAGTATATGAATATGACAACAATTTTATTAAAATGTTGGTATGAAATCACACGAAAATATGCTTAATTTTCGTTGCGAGAGAAAAAAGTAATAATCTGCAGTATTACATTTTTTGCGTATAATATGATTGGGCTTTGTTTCCTTTGCGCTAATTTAAAATTAAAAAGTATTACTAAATGCTAGGCTATTGTAATAAATTAATTGCTTGATTTGTTTTTTTATTCATTTTATACTCATTTGTTTCCAATTTAATTTAATTCAAAATCTTTTATGCATACCATAATGTGTAAAATAGGTGGTTCACAAAAAATAAGATCATTATGGACCCGTTGGGCACGCAATCGTTGAACAAGAGAGAGGAAGCTTATTATTATTATGTACCTACTATTGTCTTATTTACAGATCATAAAGCTAAATTGTACGAAGATCACGGCAATTATAAATATTTGAACAAGTAAATAGACAACATTTTTTATTTATATACACTGAATTTAATAATAAATTTATTCCAGTATTCCGTCTCTCATTATTTCCTCGCAATTATTGAGAAAAGCACTATACATACCTCGGAGGGAATGGGATTGCCGGACTCGTAATGACAGCATTACTCATCCGGCAAACCCCAACTTCCCGGCCTCTGCAGTAATGTACTATTGTCCGTGTCTTGATTTCCATTTATAGATAGAATTGTTTATTACAAGAACACGAACACCATACTTTCCCTTGCGATATTATAATTACTTTGGTGTTTGCTCTTATTGAAACTCATGCATAAATTGTTTAGAATACCTAATTGTTACTGAGAAGGTATAAAGCAGAACCTCCGACAAGGAAGTAATGTGCACTTAGTTTGGGACTGAATTTACCTACATTGATACTGAAAATAAGTTATTATATTGTCATCAAAATTAAAGGTGCATACCAAATTTCAGATCAATGAGTCAACAGGAAGGGGATAAAATTTTAATTACTTAAGAAAGAACCATCAACAATATTAAAGCCTAATTTATATTACGAAACTAATGGCATGAAAGTAGTTTTGTGACATTAATTTCATCAACAATTTCACGTGTAAACGTCAAGTTTCCAACGCATGCATCGATTTCACGAAACAGTTTCGTATCGCGCGCGATTTTTATAGTAGAGATTTTTGGAATAAAGTAGAGTCATGTAACTTAACTGATGTCGTCGTATAAACGCGACGCGAAACTAAGGCTCGTATAAATATTCGTATCTCAAGTGCGAGGTCGATCTTGAGCTGCTGTTTTTGACAGATGTGCCATACATTAAACGTCAAAACTTCTACTCAAGATCAAGCTCTGACTTGAGATGTGACTATTTTTACGAGCCTAAATGTCTCAAAAGCGTCTGTGGGACGTGTGTTTATAGTCGTGGTGTGAACGGTGTTGAAAATTGAAAATGTCAAACCAACGTTGGTTTCAACAGGACAGCTGATAAAAAATATAAAATTTATCAACGAATACCAGCGAAATGTGTGTCTCTGGGATCCGAAACCACCTCAATACAAAAATAGAGATGCTCGAGAAGCTTTAATGTAAGTGGAGCCATGAACATAGATTTTTTTTTGATGTTTTAAAATATCATGTCTACCGCATTTGGCCTTAGTCACAACGGCTGATAGCTGCCACAGCTTAGTTTGTTTTAAACCTAAAAAGTCTTCTAAAAATATAGATTTTTATTTTAACAACAACCTCATCTGGGCCACGCCTTAATTTGATATTTATATTTACCTATATAAATTTCAAAAATAACATTTACCACTCATCTCTTGGGAGAGGTTTAGGGTTAGTACTAGCAGTGGCATTTTTAAGGCTGAGACGATGATTATTTGTAAATCAACGTTTTGTAAATTATTATAGAGTAGGTATTATGTATTTTATTTTATTAGTATTCCGTTAGTTAGGTTTAGAAACAATAAAGTAGATATATGCATCCCTAATTTGATATAACACGTTCGCGCGGAAAAACGTCTAATACATTAACTAGTTCGAAACAGAGAAATATTTGCGCTCTGTTTGTCATCAACGTGAAATATCAAGGGACAACTTTTCCCCTGTTGTCACGGCAAACAATATTTTTCTGGGAATGTTTATGTATTTACCTACAGCTAATCTATTGTGAACTTGTTTTTGTTTTTTCAGCTTTTATTATTAGTTTCGAAAATATGAAATTTTTTACCGTTCCTTTAACTATTTATCTGCTGCTTTTTATTTATTTATTTACACACTTTATTGCACAAAATATACAATTATATATCTTATAAAATAAACAGTGGTGCGATGGCAAATGGTGGACTTATCTCTAGAAGAGATTTCTTCCAGTCAACCGATGGTAGTTGGAATAATACAATGGTGAGCGCTGTTTGCTTGCGCAAAAATGTATAGATAATTACTTTAATGCAAGTCATGTTCTGATTTTTCTCAAATAGGTAACTGTGACTATTCATATACCTATTTCATATGAAATTCATTCCTGTTCATATCAAATTATCTTATAATCGTTGACTATTCAGGTAATGCTCAATCCTCTTGTAATCGTTGACTATTCAAGTAATGTTCAATACTTTTATAATTTGGACAATACTTTGGAAGTCCAAATGACTTCCGAATTTGACCCAAGAATAAGTTTATTAGTAAAATTAAGACAAGTTTGGACAGGGCCAAACAAGGCTTAATAACAGCTACTTATCGTTTGTTGACCACAAAATTACACAGAACACTAGGCAGCAAACAACGTCCTACCATGATCGCTCAAAGCAGTAGGTATTACAACCACAGTGGGAGCGAGATGTCGCTATACCAGATTATTCGAGCGGTTGAGTTCTCCTCTTGAGAGTTGCAATTAAAAAGATTAGAATAAAAATGATAATGATGTTAAAGACCCATACCAACCCAAGGTCAGATGCGACCCACAGAAAGTGCTTGATAAGAGAAATAAAAACTTAATCTTCATAATTCCCTCAAATTCATAATGGACAATTATACACAGTTAACTAAATGGTTTTTTAATTAGTTATTAATCTTGCTCTAAGCAATCATGATAAGACAAGGGAACATCCAATCACTAGTATTAAAAAAATGATTTGAACTTGAACTTGCTGGCCTCGTTAGGCAACGAACTTGGAACTTATGTGCATTGACCTTACAATATTTGTCAAGGCACAGCAGGAATTATGTCGTATACACTATTCAACGGTATAAGAAGCCAAAACTCCGAATCGTATTAGAGCTTATTCAATCTCGCTGAAAGAAAAGTGAATAACAACAGAAAATCTCTGACACAATGTATTAACACGTTGAAGAAAATAAATTTATCTGAATCAGCTAGAACTCAGTGGACTGCTCCGTTTCAGTGTTGCCATAAATCATCGTCAGGCACACCTGCCGGGAGGGGAGACGACAGGAAATATCACACGAGCCCATTGGGGATTAAAAAGTTCCGTTCAGGGATTAAAAGTTCCAATGCCGGCTATTGATGCACGATCAGCAAAGGAGATCTTTATATCTGTTGGAAGTCTTCATTATTAAATCATTGGCAATATTTTTGTCTGAGAAATTGTTGACGAGCTTCCTTGAGATATTAATAAATGCTTCTGATTTATTGATTTATGCGATCGTTTGTATTCTACGAATTAGCTGTAGTAAAACTCGTTCAATCATCTCTTGGTGTAAGGGGATTTAATTTTATAAAATATCTACTTACATCATGTTTGTATAAAACGTTTCGTGGATCATGAATAAACAAAATGGACAGTCTGAAAAACCAAAACACCAATCTGAAAAGCTCATCGCAGAGTTATATATTGATTGCTCAGTTCCCTTTAATGGTTTTTTAAGTGGTAGGTAATTTGTTGTCCGTGTAGTGGTTTCGTCAAAATATTAAACTTGGGATACATATTCACATAACTATGGGATTATATAAGAAATATATATTACCATTAATACATTAACTGATATAGAAAATAATGAAATACATTTATTACCAAAACATTCTTTTAATTAGTGATTAACAACAGTCAGACAATATGAAAATATATTTAATAAAGTATAGATACTTTTATATCAATATATTAAACAATGGGGCGTTCTTTCTTTCTCTAACCAAGCGAATAGGTAGTTACCCAAACGTAAAATCTCAAGTAGCGTAATCCTTCCATAGACAGATAGACGCGCACACTACTATTGATGGCGGCTTAGCTCGCTACTTGGTTATACAGCTCTAAGGACGTATTCACAAAACCACAAATATAATATTTTATTATTAAATTATTATATAATATTTAATCTTCTACGAAACATAATATAATGTTTAGCTGGATGCTAACGTTCTAATAAATTTTTGTGTGTCTGCGTGTATTAGATATCTACAGACATGAAAGTACTTCTGGTGCATTTAATCTCTGTAGTGATTCACCATCATCTCAGTCACAATACCTCCAACGCTGAGAAAAGGCTTTTCTATAGTGGGTGTGACTCCCACCACACTGGCTCAATGCGAGCTGGTGGGAAATGCGAGCCTCTTCGTTGATAAACAGGGACAACATTCAAAAACTGCTGTACCAAATCAAAATTTTCTTCGAAAGTTGAAGTCAAAGTCATATTAAAACTTTTAAAAACTTTTTGCATGGGGCGTCGTCAACTGTATACCATTGCACCAACAGCCACCGCAGTAGAGTTCATTCGTATCATCTGAAACCGATCTTGTCTAGCACAGTTCGG
Organism: Schoenobius gigantellus; assembly: GCA_963935595.1. Lineage (NCBI taxonomy): Eukaryota > Metazoa > Arthropoda > Insecta > Lepidoptera > Crambidae > Schoenobius > Schoenobius gigantellus. Next base: position 36,641,584 of record OZ012543.1, read on the forward strand.
TTTCAGCGTTCATTTCTTCCACGTATGTGCAGACTTTGGAACAAACTCCCAGCTGCGATGTTTCCTGAGCGCTACGATATGTCCGACTTCAAACGAGGCCTTAGAGCACTTCTCTCCAGGTAAGCAATGACTGAGCTGTGCCCCTGGATTTGCAATGTCCATGAGCGGTGGTTACTGCCTCGTCTGCCACCGATATCAACATAAAAAGTTTGTATGAAGGCAAATTTTGGAAAAGCTGGCGGAACTGGGATGGCATTTTTTCGTGTAAAGATTTTGGACATCATTATTTTATTATTTAATTTTATGAACCTGTAGCTTGCTACAGAAATTATTTACATTGTGCACTTACCCTAAGACGGCACATGCGGTTGGTGGGATCTTAGAAGCCGTGTTCACGTGACAAATCCTTGCACGAGATTTGCCGTCTCAGCGCTGTCTAGACATAACAGCCTTTAATAAACGCTATTTCCTTGTATTAGGTACGTCATAAAAGTATATCTTATCAAGTAAGTATATACGTAAATATTGCATGCCTCTACATAAATAAATTTGTAATAGATTCTAAAGAATTCGCGCCAGTGACTTTTTTATTTTTTTATATAGCTGAGTCGCAATACAAAGCATCATCATCACAGCTCATATACATCCCCACCGAGGGGCACGAGCCTACCCTAACCAGTAATGGTAGGGCGATTAGGCCTTAGTCGAACCACGCTGGCCCAGTGCGGATTGGTTGACTTCACATACCCCTTTGAATTACTTCGCAGGTGTATGCAGGTTTCCTCAGGATGCTTTCTTTTACCGTAGGAGCGTCAGATAAATGTACATATGAAATTCGTGAATCGAAAAACACTGGTATATGGCAGGATCAATCGTGGGCGTCCCGATTCTACTCGGAGCACAGTCCAGTGCCGAGGCCACAGCGCCACCGACGCACCGACGAATGCAAAGCATGCATTCTACTTAAAAGATAGCCGTTATAAGTTTTTGAAACAACAATAAGTCGATTTTATTAGTTATGATTATTTTATTCTATATTAAAACAGCAATTTTTCGTTTTTATAGGAATGATTTGGAAGTCGTAAAAAACGAAAAATCCAAACATAATTGATGGCAAGGTATAATAAATAAAAATACAATAAATTGAATCTGATGAAACTGGACAAATTACTGACTAATAGGCTAGGACCTTTGTTTCCTTTGCCTTCCCCTAAACAGGGAGAGAGAAGAGAAAAACTTTTCATTACTCATACTCTGAAAGTAGGTCTGAAGTTGCCTGAGGAGCGGGTTGAAAGGAATACTTTCCAGCCCTAGGGAGAATCACTTTCAACTGTCACTGCTGTCAAATTTTAAAAAAGAAACTAGTTCTTTTTTCACATTTTTATTGAACCATGTTCCGATTTTCTATACAGCCACTCAATTACAGCGCGGTGTAAAATTGAAATAACATAATGTTAAGTATTTAAAGAATATATTTTTAAATGACTTTATTATATTTTATTTTCAACTATTTCTTTGAAATAACATAGATTTGGTCAAAATATTTACCATTTTTTAAATTATGAAAATGAAAAATAATGGCTAAATAGCTGGCCGGCCACAGAAAAAAAAAACAAAATAAGCGGGAAAGCGGCAATGCGGCCTTCGTTTGTTTTTTCTATTTGTAGAGTTTTGTTAATACTTCCGTATAGCAGAGATATTATTATTATATTACGATATATTGATATTACGTATTAACTGTTAATTATATTTGTACAACATTGAGTTAATAATTAAGACAATGAGTTCATCTGATTCAGGTATGGACTTAACGCCTGATTTTATAAGAGAAAGCAGGCTAAGGCAGAAGTTGTTGATTTGGGTCGTTACTCATGGTCCTACTACTTTGCCCCACTGGTGGGACCACGAGGAAATGTGTGTGGCGGCGTGTATTATATTTATACTTATTTATTATAAAACAACTTACAATACTATTTATTACATTATAACTTACTTAACTAATATAAATTTATGAATAACTTACACCTAGATATTTATACTAGCAAATTACATAACTATATATATTAAATATAATAATACCTTATATACTACATATTTACAAAATGATAATAATATAATGTATTTACAAATATACATATTTTGCTATACGAAGCGCGTAGCATCAACGACGCGCAAGTATAGCTACCGCGCTGTACGAGCAGATTTAGCGCATCCTTTTGTTTCCATATTTTTTGCGCGATCTATTGAATACGAGTTATTGACACTCGTTGCAGTTCGCCAGTGTTGATCTAACACGACGCGGAGCACACGCCGCTTGTTTCCGCCGCGACTATAATTACGTCTGCTCGCGCGCCGATATTTATTACGAAACCTTGTTTTCATTCTATTACTCCTTCTGAACCTATCCGTGGTAGAAGCCTACCACCATCGCATACCAAAGCGACCTACACTGGTGACCCCGGACAGTTCACAATTTTAAAATGGATGGAGACAAGAATTCCACGAGTGCATTAGGGCAGGACTACAGCCGAAGCGATGCGAGCGATGTATATCGAGTGGGTATAAGGAACATCCCATTTTATCCGGACAAGCCGTCTTTATGGTTTTCGATGCTCGAAGGTTAGTTTGCTTTAGCTAATATTACCACAGATTCGACAAAATTTTATCATGTCATTGGCATGCTTGACCATCAGTATGCTATTGAAGTTGCGGACGTCATCGAATCTCCACCAGAAAATGATAAGTATGTCAAATTAAAAACAGAGCTCATTAAGCGGTTATCAGCATCCAAGGAGCGTAAGGTGAAGCAGCTGCTGGATCACGAAGAACTGGGCGATAGAAAACCGTCCCAATTCCTAAGGCACCTTCAACATCTCGCAGGCTCTGGCGTACCAGAGGACTTTATCCGCACCATCTGGACTAGCAGGTTGCCTAGTAGTATGCAGACTATTATCGCTTCTCAACTCCAGCAACCGCTCGACAACTTAGCTGACCTCGCGGACCGCATTCATGACATAGCATCACCATCTCCGCACGTAGCTTCTGCTTCTACCTCATCTTTCGCTTCAACATCGCATCGACATCACACAGAAATTACGATGGATACAATGGCCAAGCGAATCGAGAAGTTAACGCAGCAGGTCCACGCACTTACTATGCAGGTCGGTAGATCAAGACCCAAATTTAGGGAGAATAGGAGACACCACAATCGCAGTCGTAGCAGATCTCAGTCCAGCTACCGCAAATACCCTGTCTGTTGGTATCACGCGAAGTACGGAAGCAAGGCTAGCAAGTGCCAGAAGCCGTGTGATTACAAGGCGGGAAACCAGCAGGGCGGTCGGTAATTGCGACCAACGATTGCCCAAATAACCACGGTCGCCTGTTCGTCACCGATCGGTATACCAAGACGCAGTTTTTAGTTGATACCGGTAGTGACTTGTGTGTTTTCTCTCGTGCGACACTTAAAGAACGACGGCCAAAGACTAACTATGAGTTGTGCGCGGCCAACGGTACTGTCATCCAGACTTACGGACATGCTAATTTTAAATTAGATTTAGGGTTAAGACGAGACTTTGTATGGCGTTTTATCATAGCTGATGTTAATAAACCTATAATCGGTGTCGACTTCCTGTCATACTATAACTTGGTTGTGGATGTTAGAAATAAGCGATTGTTAGACAATGTAACATCATTAAAGGTCTCAGGTGCGTCAGCAGACAAGTATAGTAGCGTCTCGTCAGTTAAAGTCCAGACTGGTAACTCGCGATATCATGCAATACTCGCGGAATTTCCTGAACTAACTAGACCAGCAGGTACACCACGCACCACACCACACAAGACCGTACACTACATCCGCACGACCCCAGGACCACCCGTAGCCGGTACACCTCGTCGCTTAGCGCCAGATAAGTTTAAGATCGCTAAACAGGAGTTTGACATTATGATCCAGAACGGCACTGCTCGACCATCAGACAGCCCCTTGTCATCTCCTTTACATCTGGCTCCCAAAAAGGACGGTTGGCGTCCCTGTGGGGACTATCGTATGTTAAACGCGCGGACCATTCCTGATAGGTATCCGGTGCGTCACATCCACGATTTTACTTACAATCTTTCAGGATGTAAAATCTTCTCCACCGTAGACCTGGTTAGAGCTTACAACCAGATACCTGTCAGTAATGAGGATATTCCCAAAACCACGATCACTACACCCTTCGGCCTCTACGAATTTCCTTACATGACCTTTGGTTTGCGCAACGCAGGTCAAACCTTTCAGAGATTCGTAGATGAGCTGACACGGGACATGGATTTCGTCTATCCATATTTGGACGATTTCTTGATATACTCTCCTGATCCACCCACGCACGAGACCCACTTACGTCAGTCACCTTTTCAAAAAAATGTCCGAATATGGCATTTTAATTAACACTTCCAAATGTGTTTTCGGGGCATCGGAAGTTACTTTTTTAGGTTATAGAATATCCAGTGACGGTATAAAGCCATTAGATGAGAAAGTCCAGGCCATCAGAGAATTTCCAAGACCAACAACTGTCAAACAGCTTAGGCGATTCCTCGGAATGCTCAATTTTTATCGCAGGTTTATTCCTCGCGCAGCTGAAGTACAGGCACCTCTAAATGCTTTGTTAACCGGCTCAGTCAAAGGTAACCATCCCATAAATATCGATGGAGATGCACTAAAAGCCTTCGAGGATACAAAAACCAGCCTCTGCAATGCAGCACTTTTAGCTTATCCTGATTGCCATTCTCGATTAGCTCTTACCACTGATGCCTCCGATCTTGCTGTAGGCGCTGTTCTTCAACAACGCAAAGAAGGCGCTTGGCAGCCACTTGCATTTTACTCATGCAAACTGAGTCCTTCCCAACAAAAATATTCACCATATGACCGTGAACTTCTTGCCATTTCAAATTCAAATTCAAATTCAAAAATCTTTATTCAACATAGGCCTTTACAGGCACTTATTGACGTCAAAACAAAGCAAAACAATCTAATTTAAAGAAATTATATTAACCTTGTATGTGCATACATCCTAAATATACTCAAGATGTCTGCAAATACAAGTAGGAATGAAAAAAAAAAAAAAAGTTGATTCTACACCTGTTCGGAAATTGGGAGAGCCTTCTCGAGAAGAACAGGCAAGAAACTCGAAAGGTCTAAATTTTTTATCTCCTCTTTTAAATCGCCATTTACAATTTTGGTTTGTTACAGAGTCGTCAATTGGAAGCTGACCTCAAAGCAAAAGTTTGAGCTCAACTTCCATTACAAGAATAGATGTGTTAATTCACATTATATAAGCTATCTCTGAGAGAAGTGCGTGAACTTAGATTATAAATAAATTGCTCTCACTGAACGTTTCTTTGAAACAAAACGCAATACATTGTTAAATATTAGAATTGAGAGTTCAAACCCAAGCTTTTTTGTCCGTCATGTAATCAGACACTTTATAATATGCTTTTTTAATAAGTACATCTTTGATTGCAACTTTAAATTTGTTTAAGCTAAGTTCTTGTATACAACTTGGGATTTTATTGTAGAAACGTATACACAGGCCTCTAAAAGAATTATTAATTTTTTGGAGCCTGGTATTTGGTAAAGCTAACATATTCTTTTGTCTAGTATTAACTGAATGAATATCACTATTTTTACAAAACACATGAATATTCTTACGAACATATATTAGATTCTCATAAATATATTGCGACGCTACTGTCATAATACCAATTTCTTTGAACTTTTCTCGCAAAGAATCTCTCATTTTAAGGTTATAGATTGCTCGAATAGCCCTTTTCTGCAGTACAAAAACAATCTGAATGTCGGCAGCATTTCCCCACAACAAAATACCATACGACATCACACTATGAAAGTAAGAAAAGTATACAAGTCTTGCTGTATCAACATCAGTCAGTTGACGTATTTTCCATACAGCGTGAGCTGCAGAACTAAGTCTCTTTGACAATTTATCGATATGTGGGCCCCATTGCAGCTTAGAATCAAGTGTGATCCCAAGAAATACTGTGGTGTCCAGTATTTATCAGGCCATAAAATATTTCCGGCATATGTTAGAAGCTAGGGACTTTACCATCTTTACCGATCACAAGCCACTCAGCTTTGCCTTTCATTCTAGAAAGACGAGTTGTTCCCCTCGGCAATATCGGTATCTTGATTTTATCTCCCAATTCTCCACCGATATACAACATATATCCGGAAAGGACAATGTTGTCGCGGACACTTTATCGCGTATAGAAGAATTGGAAGCTAGTGTCGATTTCGATACTCTTGCGAAAGCTCAAAATTCCGATATGGATTTAGAAAATATTTTAAACGATGCCACTTCTCTTCGGCTTACGAAAATAAAAATACCCGGGAGTAAGTTCGAGCTGTATTGCGATGACAGCAAACAAACTCCCCGGCCATTCGTCCCGAAAATATTACGTCGTCAAATCTTTGACTCTCTTCACTCACTGAGTCATCCAGGTGTTAAAGCTACTGCGAAACTCGTAGCACAACGCTTTGTATGGAATGGTCTCAGAAAAGATTGCAGAGAATGGGCTCGAGCTTGTTTGTTTTGCCAACGCTCTAAAATAAATCGCCACGTTTCTGCACCATTAGGAACATTTCCATTGCCACGAGCTAGATTTAAGCACGTGCATATAGATCTCATAGGGCCCCTACCAATTTCCAACGGTAATAGATATTGCCTCACAGCAATCGATCGTTTCTCACGATGGCCTGAAGCAATACCCATACCGGATATTTCGGCAGAAACAGTTGCCAAAGCCCTAATACGAGATTGGATATCTCGTTTTGGTTGCCCAACTATCATAGTTACCGATAGAGGCAGACAATTTGAGTCTGAACTATTTAAATTTCTATCTCAAATGATTGGTTTTGAACATCGCAGAACCACCGCTTACCATCCAGCGTGTAACGGTCTCGTGGAGAGATTTCATAGGCAGCTGAAAGCTGCCATAACATGTCACGCCAATAGTAGTTGGACAGAATCTCTGCCGTTAGTGCTTTTAGGTATTCGTAGCACCTATAAGGAAGACCTTCAGTGTTCATCGGCTGAACTCGTTTATGGTGAACCTCTAAGGCTTCCCGGTGAATTCTTTCACAGCAGTCTAGATAGCACGACGGACATCACCGATTTTACTGCACGTTTGTGACATTTTACGCAAAATTTACAGCCCTGTCCAGCTTCTCGACACCATACTGGTAAAATTTTTATTTATAAAGACTTGGCTACTACTAGTCACGTTTTCGTACGAGACGACACAGTCCGCCGATCTTTACAGCCAGCTTATACCGGACCGTACAAAGTTTTGGATAGAGGTCCCAAATCATTCAAGCTGGATATTAAGGGGAAAATAGTCACAGTATCTATAGACCGATTAAAACCAGCCTATATACTGTTAGACGAACAACATCCCGTTCAAAATAATTCGCACCCATCACCTCCTACATTAAATAACTCACCCGAACAAAAAACTACTCGTTCTGGTCGCAAAGTACGTTTACCAGATTTTTATCGCCCGTAGTGACGGTCTCTGGAGGGGAGTGATGTGGCGGCGTGTATTATATTTATACTTATTTATTATAAAACAACTTACAATACTATTTATTACATTATAACTTACTTAACTAATATAAATTTATGAATAACTTACACCTAGATATTTACACTAGCAAATTACATAACTATATATATTAAATATAATAATACCTTATATACTACATATTTACAAAATGATAATAATATAATGTATTTACAAATATACATATTTTGCTATACGAAGCGCGTAGCATCAACGACGCGCAAGTATAGCTACCGCGCTGTACGAGCAGATTTAGCGCATCCTTTTGTTTCCATATTTTTTGCGCGATCTATTGAATACGAGTTATTGACACTCGTTGCAGTTCGCCAGTGTTGATCTAACACGACGCGGAGCACACGCCGCTTGTTTCCGCCGCGACTATAATTACGTCTGCTCGCGCGCCGATATTTATTACGAAACCTTGTTTTCATTCTATTACTCCTTCTGAACCTATCCGTGGTAGAAGCCTACCACCATCGCATACCAAAGCGACCTACATGTGGTTCCTCGTGATCCCACATGTAAAATAAAATTTACCCGTTTTTTTTAGCTAATTCATGTTTCTATTCTTACTTTCCTTGTAAAAAAAAGGAAAATTAATCACCCGTATTACTAGGACACATGAGTAGTACCACGGGTAAGCAATGAAAAATTTGACGTTTACGAGCGCATTTTAACACGTTCACTGCGAGAGAAGGTATAAAAAGTCCCATGCGTGGCCGCAACCCTGTGCAGCACCGAAAAAGTGTACTTTCGTTCGGTGCGGGGAGTGTATCTTGGCCAATCGTTAGACTAGGACAGAGATAAATATTGTTTCTGTATATCTCTTAAATTTTGATAATAAGGCAAACTTAATTTACGTGGAGGGCACATTAGACCTCTCCCGAACTGAATAATGTTGTTTTATTTTAGTGCGGCAAGGGGTCCAATAGATCTTCGACCCCTTCCACGCCCCATCCGCACTGACTGTGTACCGATGTTAACGGGTATTGACGTGCCGCACATGAACTGATAAAAAGACGATTGTTTTAATTAGTACTAGTAGTAGGTTTAATTTGTGTTGTTTTAAAGAATTTCTGAAGAAAAATGAACGCGCCATCAAGGAGGATCAAAAAGAAGCTGGTTTTTTTCTTAATTACAGATGAACGGGTGAGATAAATAGTTCATATCTTGGAAAAAAAGGAAAAGAATCTAAAATGTAACGGCTGTAAATTTAGAAAAACCCTCTCTAGTAAGGAGGCAAATAAGAAATGTAAAAAAGTTAAAACAAGATGCTCGAAATGCAAACCATTCAAAGTAAAATAAATAAGTTACTATTTACGACGGTGTTAATTTTTTGATTCCGTCTGCGTGACGTCGCGAGCGGAGAGCTAGTACTTAATATGTTTGTTTACATCTTAATTATGGTTGAGGTGTATGTATAAATATACAAGGATTCTAAGTATCTTGCATAATAAGATTTTTTATTCGATTCTTAGTTAATTAGTTTCTTTGTGTTTTGTTTGTCACGTAAGTATCTGTGGCAGTCTATATTGAATAAAGATTTTTAAGTTTAAGCATACCTATACACCGTGTTTGGTCAATACCTTATCAAGCCGAAACCTACCTATGTCAACACAGTCATAGCTGTACATTATTTAAAATTACTACACTCAATTTTTTGCAATTATACTAGTAGGTAGCCATGGAATGCACCTTATTGTCTCTTTTCTGTTACATACCTTGAAAATGTAAGAAAGTAAATACACATATTCCGCCGCAATAGTAAATCAACAGCAGAGCACTGAAGCGCGCTACATACGAGTATGTAAAGCAAAAAGCAGTTCTTAACCCCATTAACATGGCTAGGTAACTAACAACGTGATTAAAGCGGTGCAAACATCGCGTGCCGGATCAATTTGCGCTCCCCAAACACGCCGTGCAAAGGACGAGGAAAACAAGCAGCGCTGCAGCTGCTGACAAGACGTTAATTCGTTATCTAATTAAACGATTCACCCCGGGACGTGCAACGGTGCGCGCTGCGTAGCGCTTTATATTGCGTTTAGTTCGACGCCGAATGGATACGTCGCAGCTAGATTGTGTACTAGGACGAACTATATAAAAACTAAAACTAATACGGTTTTTTGTGTATAACGATTGCGTACTTATAAAACTATTCACCCTAGACGTTTTATATTTAGTTAGTCGCGCACAGCGGATAATCAGATATCAGTGCAAACGTTTGCATGCATGCAAACAACCCGTTCAATCGTTAGCACTGCTCACGGACGTAATCACTCAGATCAATTTTGAACCGAGCTTTCGATCTGTGAATCTGTCAAGTTGACAGTTAATGTAATTTGAAAAGAAAAATTGAAGGGAGAGTGGCGGCGCTAGACCACATGTGGACGTCGGCGAAATCAAGTTCGCGAGGCCTATTTTATTTCGCCCTCGGCCCTTCGGCCCTTTTAAATAATTGTTACGAATTTTGACGCATACAAAACATACTTGAAGGCATTGATCGAAAGGCAAAAAAATTCTATGTTCTCGATAAAAAACACTAGCGCAGGTTTAAAACTAGGTATTCACTTTTCTCTTTCGGTTTCTATGGAGAAATAGATTACCTATATGTTAGTACTTACCTTAGGTATCTATTTCTTGGTTAATAATCACGAGTATTTACTACTTGTAAAAGATATAGCTATTGATTTTGACGAAATAATTTTGAATCTTGTCGATACTTGTAAAACTTTTTTGCCCCCTCAGGCGCGAGGCCGTCAGCGGTGGCCGACGTCGCCGACGCCTAGCGCCGCCACTGTACATCGCGATCGCATTGCTTGCTACGAAACTGCGTAGTATACTTGCATATACGAGTACTACGACAGACTCCCTTAGTTCACTTAGTTGTCTCTAACATAAAATATCGCTTCAAAAGAACAGTTTTCTTCGAAAATATAAAACAAACTGTATTTATTTTACAAAAAAATGAAACCAAATCACTCGTTAGTTTTGGGTTAAATTATGCATTTTCTTTTTCAAATAATAGAATTAATAATATCAAAGGGCATAGTTGTTATGGTTGGGAAAAAAGAAATCCATTATTTTTGCGTGAACTTCAAGTTCTTACGAGTATTTAACATGTTTCAGACTGTCCGATTTGGGTCAAATATGCACTGTTTTATTTTATAATGTCTAGCCATTTTAAGCATAGCTTCATGGTGTCTCTCTAATAGAAGTCTTGGGTGGTGATTTTGTAACTTATCGATTGATCGGCAATCGTTATCAGACTGGATGACTTAACGAAGAAAAGCAGAATTACGTTCATTAGTTATAAGTATTGGTTGATTTATTTAACAAATATACCAAGACCACTCAGGCGACGACATTACAAAATGTTAAACATGTTAAAAATAAGTTTTAATCAAACAGAATTATCAAATCTATACGATAGCCGATTGCTGATGAGTTACAAAATCAACCACCAGGTCCTTATTGGCGTATATCTCTAGTAACCGATTTTCACAATGTTCTCTTGGATGCCAATATCTTATACCTAACTGAGGAAGTTTCTCTTTTCCCTTTTTCCAAGCATTTCCTTCCCCTTTTAATGCGCTCTCACTCACACTCAAAATTAGTCCTGGACAATAGATCAGCCCTACTTAGCCCTTTAGATACAAAAGATACCTAACATACAAGATACATCAATATCATTTTCTGGGGGCACAATCGGGGAATGGCTAACGCCGATCCTGATTGTGTCTCTACGGAGGTAGAAGTATCTGGAGGGTTTTAGCCGAGTATGGGGTCCACTACCCGAGTCCAGCATATCCTTGGGGTGTCCTCGTCAGTCGGCCCCTTGTCAAATCCGTAAGAAGGATTTTCCCTCCTAAAAAAAAAGGATCAAAAAGCATGATCAATTTCTAATAGCTTTAAGACTTAATAACAATCTCTATATTTTTGCATCTAATATGAGTATTGGGCATAACTGTAACATTTAAGTACAGCTTTTTTGTGTCTGTTATACCTACTTTTTCTGTGCAAGTTTTTTGAAATGTAGCATACCTTCATGAACATAATATAAATTTTATATTTGTTACTTTACATTTTCTTTTCAAAAATGCTAAATTATTTCAAAAAAGAATAATTCGACTCAAGAAAATATTTCGTCACGGGAGGGGATCGTACTTTGAACAATTTCAACAAACACTTTTTTATAAGCCAGCTAGGCTTTTCGTAAAAAGACATTATTATACAATATAGCAGCAACAGTTTATAGAGTTACAGGTGCAAACTTTGCTAATGAAGCGATAGGTGTCTGTTTCGCACAGAGGTCGCATGCCTATATGTATGTATGCACGTACATACATCTTATTGCAATTACTGTTGCCGTGAATAGAACGAGGAATCTATACCCTGTTTAATTCTGTACGTGTTCTCGTGTGGCAAGATTAATAATGGTGTCGTCTTACTTTGGGTTAAACAATGATGAAACATAGTAGTTGTTAAAATAACCCGAAAAAAGGCGTGTACCTATGGGTGGTACATCAAGAAAACTTCTTTGCATATTTAATAATCAATATTATTTTTATACGTATAACGTAAAGAAAGCACTGCGGTAAAATTATACGATCCTTTGCTAACACAAATCTTTATTGGTATTTAAATATTATATGTATATGTAATAATAATTTTACACTAGTTTGGCCAACGACTTTTAGAAAAAAAATATCCTAATCAAAATATGAGCTTTATGGTTTTATAAAAGCTCTTATTTAAAATATTCTCCCAATTTAAACTACAATTAAAATCCTCAATATGAAAACTATTTTGCACATTCTCTCTAAGCCAGCAAGATTACATCGCGTCTGTGTAGGAAATCGCATCACAAAATTCCCGGGAAAGACGCGACGCTAGGTGCAAAAGGAAATTATATTCTAAGCAGATTATGTAGCTAATTTCCCGCCGACAACACCTCCTTGATAGACTACTTGATATTTTGTTGAGGTGAAATTTCAAAATATATTTTACAGGCGATTTGTATATAAGTTTACGTATATTTTTTACTTATATCGAAATATTGGTCTATTTTTTTTATGTGGACTAGGGGAATAAGAACGAAATCCTCCAAATGTTACTGTCTGTGTCTGGGTAGACCAAATATTAAATTTACATCTGATGACCCGGAACTTCTGATAGGAGATCAGAGAATTTCTACGGTTGCCGAAACAGTACCTTTTAAGTTTCTTGGAATAAAAATAGATTACAAGGGACGTACACTGTTACTACAGGTAGTTGTAGATAGCTTTACAAATGACTTAAATAAGGTAGATGAACTACCCATAATAAGTAATATGAAAAAGGCTTGAATATATGAAAACTATCTGAGGTCGCGGCTTACTTGGTCTTTTCTTATATACGAATTTAATAAAACCCTTCTCCTGAAGATAGATACAAATGTCATTAAAATATTGAAGTCTTGGCTAGGCCTAGCGCATTCGGCTGATCCTTCAACACTATTTAGGGATCACAATAAATTCGGCTTAAAACTTAAACGAGCATCAGAGTATCAGAGCTCTATAAACACCTAAGAGTCACTAAAACACATATCTTAATCAAATCCAAAGACGATACGGTTAAATCTCTCCCGAACGACAATAACAGTTCCGAACTTGAGTCTAGGCTTCAATTCCATAAAAATTCATGATAGGCGCGCAATAAATTCGATTAGGGTTAGGTTCGATCAAAAACCGGAAGACAAGTAATACTGGAATCCTTTCTTCACCAAGATGAGAATGAATTAATAATATCAAAGGGCATAGTTGTTATGGTTGGGAAAAAAGAAATCCATTATTTTTGCGTGAACTTCAAGTTCTTACGAGTATTTAACATGTTTCAGACTGTCCGATTTGGGTCAAATATGCACTGTTTTATTTTATAATGTCTAGCCATTTTAAGCATAGCTTCATGGTGTCTCTCTAATAGAAGTCTTGGGTGGTGATTTTGTAACTTATCGATTGATCGGCAATCGTTATCAGACTGGATGACTTAACGAAGAAAAGCAGAATTACGTTCATTAGTTATAAGTATTGGTTGATTTATTTAACAAATATACCAAGACCACTCAGGCGACGACATTACAAAATGTTAAACATGTTAAAAATAAGTTTTAATCAAACAGAATTATCAAATCTATACGATAGCCGATTGCTGATGAGTTACAAAATCAACCACCAGGTCCTTATTGGCGTATATCTCTAGTAACCGATTTTCACAATGTTCTCTTGGATGCCAATATCTTATACCTAACTGAGGAAGTTTCTCTTTTCCCCTTTTCCAAGCATTTCCTTCCCCTTTTAATGCGCTCTCACTCACACTCAAAATTAGTCCTGGACAATAGATCAGCCCTACTTAGCCCTTTAGATACAAAAGATACCTAACATACAAGATACATCAATATCATTTTCTGGGGGCACAATCGGGGAATGGCTAACGCCGATCCTGATTGTGTCTCTACGGAGGTAGAAGTATCTGGAGGGTTTTAGCCGAGTATGGGGTCCACTACCCGAGTCCAGCATATCCTTGGGGTGTCCTCGTCAGTCGGCCCCTTGTCAAATCCGTAAGAAGGATTTTCCCTCCTAAAAAAAAAGGATCAAAAAGCATGATCAATTTCTAATAGCTTTAAGACTTAATAACAATCTCTATATTTTTGCATCTAATATGAGTATTGGGCATAACTGTAACATTTAAGTACAGCTTTTTTGTGTCTGTTATACCTACTTTTTCTGTGCAAGTTTTTTGAAATGTAGCATACCTTCATGAACATAATATAAATTTTATATTTGTTACTTTACATTTTCTTTTCAAAAATGCTAAATTATTTCAAAAAAGAATAATTCGACTCAAGAAAATATTTCGTCACGGGAGGGGATCGTACTTTGAACAATTTCAACAAACACTTTTTTATAAGCCAGCTAGGCTTTTCGTAAAAAGACATTATTATACAATATAGCAGCAACAGTTTATAGAGTTACAGGTGCAAACTTTGCTAATGAAGCGATAGGTGTCTGTTTCGCACAGAGGTCGCATGCCTATATGTATGTATGCACGTACATACATCTTATTGCAATTACTGTTGCCGTGAATAGAACGAGGAATCTATACCCTGTTTAATTCTGTACGTGTTCTCGTGTGGCAAGATTAATAATGGTGTCGTCTTACTTTGGGTTAAACAATGATGAAACATAGTAGTTGTTAAAATAACCCGAAAAAAGGCGTGTACCTATGGGTGGTACATCAAGAAAACTTCTTTGCATATTTAATAATCAATATTATTTTTATACGTATAACGTAAAGAAAGCACTGCGGTAAAATTATACGATCCTTTGCTAACACAAATCTTTATTGGTATTTAAATATTATATGTATATGTAATAATAATTTTACACTAGTTTGGCCAACTGTAACGATCCAACCTAACGTCAAACGGAACCCTAAATAGAAAACCCCTTTACACAGTTCTATTCGTAGTTTTACTAACAATTTATGCCTTTAAAAGAAACGCACAAAATTGCTTTGATTTGTTTGAAGTTTGGCCAAAGATCGACTAGTGATTTTATTAGGATCTACGTTGCAACCGCTTATGTAACCCAAGATCTTTTCCAAGTGGATAGATATAGAACTCCTATTGCCAAAACTATCCCTATACCTTATTTATTCTATCAACCATGATCAAACGCTTATTAAACTCGCTACCATAGTAACGAAATAACAATCTGTTCTTTTGAGTGAATTTTACGATCTCAGTAATGAGAAAACAAATGTTTTGATTTTTAAGTATGTTACCGCCGCTGTCTTTACTTTCTGAAGCTAACATTGGGATTTTGATACCTTCAGGAAGGTAGTCCCTTAACCCTCGGGCCCCATAAGATTCCAAATGAACCTTACTTCGCCCTACCAACATACTTTATAAACTACTAAAATTCTCTACGCTTGAGAATTACATCCTTTCAGAACTTTAGTTTTGTAGAGAAGAAAGGAGCGAAAGAAACTCTACCAGTTCATATTCTCAATACATTTGAGATTAATCTCAAGACATTTAATGTCTTAGCAAAATTAGCTTTACGTTGAAATAATGATGATGAAACTTACATGAGATCTTTATCACAATTTCCATTTTGCACAACACAAAGTTATCACTTCAAATAGCACATATCACTTTAGTTTTAGCAAAGAGTTCAAGATTTCGGCACCGATCCATAGTGTGAATAATTCGTCGATTCGTAGATAAAGAAGATGTGTCGGAGATGTCGTCGAAGGGAACAACTCCAGTGCCTAACCTTCTGACACTGAAGCAAATATTTTTTAGTAATAGTCGACTAACGTGCCTAACCTTCTGACACGTTGCCGTTGTAGATAATGTTCCCAATATAGTATTATCTCTCCACATCTCTTCAGTTTTTCATATGTAAGCACAACCACTTCACAGTGCCAAAATAATTCACTCACGAGACAAATAGTGCATCAAACACAAAGCTCTTATTAGAGCGGACTTCATAGTCGAGCCCAATGGAAAATATGATCCAAAATTCACTCAATATTCTCAGATATTGGAATAAGCCACTAGAATCTCTTCGAGAAACTAGGAATAAATATAATCGTTGCAGGTTTCCTTCGGAGTGACCTGAATAATCGGTGCAGGTTTCTTATAGAGGGACCTGAATATAGCGTTGCAGGCTTCCTTTCGGAGTGTCCTGAATAATCGGTGCAGGTTTCTTATAGAGGGACCTGAATATAGCGTTGCAGGCTTCCTTTCGGAGTGACCTGAATAATCGGTGCAGGTTTCTTATAGAGGGACCTGAATAAATAGCGTAGCAGGCTTCCTTTCGGAGTGTCCTGAATAATCGGTGCAGGTTTCTTATAGAGGGACCTGAATAAATAGCGTAGCAGGCTTCCTTTCGGAGTGTCCTGAATAATCGGTGCAGGTTTCTTATAGAGGGACCTGAATAAATAGCGTAGCAGGCTTCCTTTCGGAGTGACCTGAATAAATTCAGTAAAATCATTGATGGAGATGATGATAATAATGATTTTAGCTTAAGGGTCCCTACCTGATGTATCGTGTCTAACCGAATCTATAAGCTTCTATTTGTGTAGTTAAATAAGAACAAACTAGCCCCATTTTAGATATTTAAACGTGTGGTGTGTTGCGTTGTCTTACGAAGTGCAATGTAAGACACCTAACATTAAAAGAATAAGAAAGCGAGGTGAGAAGGGCCTCTGTGTGCCTATTTCCCTATACTCGTGTATGCGCGAGCACGGGCAGGTGGATTGGGATCGCCGTGTGCTCACGAACCCTATATACGTGGTGTAAATATACATATATAAATAGAGGACCAGCTTCTTTAGTCCATGCGTAGCTAAACGGGTGCAATTAAGGCATGGGTCCACTTCGACAGTCCCCCCGCCGCTAAACACTTCCCAAAGAAACCAGGGAACTTGAGTCACTATGTCGGTAAAGAGTGACTGCGCTGATATGTTCCAAACAACGCCCTCCCCGAAGGGAGTTAAAACCACAGTCTGTCGTAATCTCCGTCAGGTGACCCGACCGTGGTCCATCGAACCATGTCGATGTTTTAGGTCTTCACAATTCGATATTCGAACTCGAAACACTAATATCTTAAAATTCACAAATATTTGCAAACACAAATTAATTCAAATTAAATATGAAAAATCAAAGAGCGCGACGAAGACCAACCGGCTTGCACGAAATTCAGTAATGTTTTTTTTCCTTCAATAAATGCCTGTGACATTCCTGTCAAAATCAAATCCTTCCCAGTTTAAAATATTATTTTTAATTGTCATATTTCTACAACAATACTTCTTTGATCAAATAATTGACCGGACGAAAACATGGAGATAAAATCAATGGAGACGCTTCGACCATTGAGCTAGATTTGGTTTCGTTACAATCGACCCCCAAAGTTTTTGAAATTTACTAGAGAAAACTTTTAAACCCCTGACTAGTCAATTATTTGACTCATCTCAACTTCCAACACAACAACGAAGAAACGTAATAAGTTTAGTAAATCAGTATCTCAAAATGTATTTTATGTGGTGTGTTTTTAAACCTGAACTGATTACTCTTCATCCAAGAATCAATAATAAATCCAAACTCATTTTGAACTAATCTAGTAAGGCTCCACCCTCTAGCTTGGCATGCTCCGAGAAGAAACTTCCGGTCGTTAGTGGGAAACCCGCCCTAATGACGTCCAATGTATCTACCTTGACTACCCAGGCCTTGGTTTAGCAGCGGCAGCACAAAGCATTTTCATTGGCTCCACATCGAAACACTCCAAACGTCCAAAGGCAAACATTACTATCCTACTTCAAAAGAGTATAAGCTGTTACATCCCTTCCGAGACAAATTATAACCAGCCAGGAAAATGTAGAGTGTCATTTCAGTAGTGGTCCTAGCTTCTTGTGGAGTAAGGAAATGTCTTCAATTTTAGCTAAACTAAGCAGTTAGTGCCAAACAAAATTAAACCTAACACCAAGACACATATGAAGACAATCCTTTGTTCAGAGTAGTGCTTTGAGATACCAACCCATTAAACTACTATCTATTAAAACCAGTCGAACAAATCTTTGGACCTCCCAAGTTCTTTCTTCATAAATAAAATAATATTATATAATACATATAACATTCTTCATGCATCTGTTTTCCCTTTCTATCATAACAAAGCTCCAAAGATTCCCCAACTAGCTATATAGATAGTTTATCGCAATGAAACAACTCCTGATTCATTTACAATTAATTTTTGTAAAACATTCTCCTTTTCCAAATTAATTCACCCTATAGTTAACTTTAGTATAACGTGAATTTGTACAATCAGCGACCGGTCCTCACAGTTGATTACATTTCGAGAATATCGACATTTTGGTAATTTTCATATGCTCCGAAAATTCAATTATATGTATATACACCACGTTCGCGTCAGTGTCCAGTGCTCATGTCATTTCTAAGTTCTAAAACCAGTTATTTAACCTAATCGTTCTTATGAGACTTTATCAAAATGTATATTTTGAGTTTGAACATTGAACTTTATTCATTTATTGTACTAAGTTTCCTTCCTACGGATCCCTAAACAAACTATCTGTTATGTCTATTTTAATTCTAATAGACATAACGACCCCCCGCCTCTATAATTGCTTACTGTTATCTTCTCAACCAATCCTAACCAAAATATCTTATTCAATACATTTTTGACCTAACGACCCCCCGCCTTTATGATTGTTTACTGTTATTTTCTCAAATCTTAAATAAAATATCTTAATTGACCTAACGACCCCCCGCCTTTATGATTGTTTGCTGTTATTTTCTCAAATCTTAAACAAAATATCTTAATTGACCTAACGACCCCCCGCAAAGGAAACGTAAACGTATTCTAAGCATAATTTCAAGTTAATCCTAATTTCAACTGTTACGACCCCCAAGACTCAATTAAATCCGATTTAAGCCTTCAGACTCAGTTTCATAATTATACATAATATTTTTCCCCATAACATTAGTTAGCATCTGCTTTGAAAAAAGTAATTATACGTTAACAACCTCTTATTGTATACACCTCAGTCCGTGATGAATAGCTTATTTTTCTGTGAGCCACCCCCCTCCCAGACTCCTTACTCTCCTAAGCCACTGATAACAAACGTCATAGATGTATGTCAAGAAGGGGTTTTGCAAATTTAAATAATACTAAACGTTAAGCGGAATGTGTTCAAAAATCCATTTTTCTGTGAGCCACCCCCCTCCCAGACTCCTTACTCTCTTAAATCTTTGAACACCGCGATTAAATTCTTTGAAAACAAATTATAAAGATTCAAATAAATTGCAGATGCAACTAAGTCTATAACTGCTACTAGTTTAGTTCAATAATACTTTCTAGAACCTAATGGACCTTATAACACAGAAAAGAACATCAATTTGCACCATTAACAATAAACCAATAGTACTATTTGATTGACATATTTGATATTTGTTTCAATTTAGTTTTATTCTTCAGGCTGCAATCAATAACCTAAATTTCTGTGAGCCGCCCCCCTTCCAGGCTCCTTACTCTCTTAGGTCATTGAGACAGCGCTTCCGAATAATTAAAATAATACATTTGATACTAGATGCAAACTTAGCTCATAACTATCCTATTCCACTAACATGTACCTACAAGATTAAAGTTTCGTACCTATACTATTTTAATATTATAGAAATCTTTGTTGCGTGTAGTATAAATTGATAATAAACTATACTATGTTGAGTCGGTCCTTAAAATTCCCTCCTAGTACAGCATTAGGCTTTTATTTCAACTAAATTAAATTTAATAAAATGAATTAAGTGGTTATTCATTAGTTGCTTTAACAGATATGAAATCTGTGGTGTTATGTGTCTTTCAACCAACCTGAATAAACCATAATAAGCCGTCGGGGACTCTGAACAATAGGCATCACAAGCATGAACAAATATCACCGCACCTCCTTATTACCGATATCCGGACAAGTAGCCGGTTGTGAGGCGACTAAAGTCAGAAGGAGTTATCCGTAGAGTGCAAAGGCCCCCTCAGAGACTGCAAAGACCTACAGGTCTCGTCCCAGATATGGTAAAAAATCAACGGAATATAAGTGATAGCTATCCAACTGCTCCTTCTTCCCTATCCAGAATAACCTATAGCCCATTATAATTTCCCCAAGTTGGTGCTTGTATAGTGTGCGAATTTGGCATTAGGGCAGCCTGTGCCCTGCGTGTAGAGTATGGATTTTTGTAAATATTATAGTCCTAGACAAGATTTTATTTCAACTCGCCTAAGAACCTTATTTAACCTAACACCAAACAGTACAGAAATCCATTGTAGTATAGTGTCACCTGGTCAAGCAATCAATAAATAAGACCCAACACAAGTTTTTACGTTAATATTAAAGCCATCATTCCATCCCACCTTAATAAATTTCGAAACATCTTTCACAATGCAAAACCTAAACGCTCACTAGCCAAGTCAACTTAGCAATAGGGCTTGTGAACGATCGCAATATTATATTAATATAAGTGATGCAAATGTCAAAGAAAATAGCAACCAAAACACAAAGGGATAAATTCTATCACCCGTTCGGGAGCTGCGAGTAAGAGATGCTCCTCGTATACTCGAATTTCAAAAATTGTTATTGTCTCCATTTTCCCAACGTTACAGTATTTTTTTTTAAATACACAGATATTCCTGTCGGAACGATCGAAAGAATTCCTCGAAACCTAAAGAATAGCAAAAGATAAAGATATACCTACATCAAATTGTAACTCTTCTAATAAACCCATATTAGATTTATACTATAATCAATATAATTCCTACCCGTAAGTCTATCCACTATTGAAATCTTATATTTGCCCAAACAAAGCTCCATAATAAAAATTAATATTGGTTTTTATTGTAAAACCGTACGTATAGACTCCTCGTAAGGATTATCTTTTTTTGCACCTAGTACTGGGTAACGCGCACATACTATCCTGCCTAATGTGTTGACCGTACAAATATTATTGTTTTAAAACCTAGGTTTGATTTCCGTATACATTTCTACACTAGCATGTCCGCAGCCCCGCTTAGGCGAAACAGCATGATCACTGCGTGATGTTATATTAATCTTATTCTTTTAATTTCTATTTCGATAATCGCTTAGGAATGGTTTTGATAGGCAATGATAAGCAATATTACTACCCTATCAAATATCATTGCATAATAAATAATATATGCAATTTTATTCCACCAACCTATTACTACCAACAATACGAGTACAGACGTTCATATTATACCTATTTCCGTGGAACTTGGTGGCGCATTGACGCGTGCGCTCAGCGAACGATAACTAAAGTCAAGCAATGTTCGCTATGGTCAGGCCTTTTTTTTTTTTTTTTATCGCGGGGAAATGCGCAACCGCACCGTACCCACCGTTGGCTAAACGGTGAGCGTGTGTGGGGCTCACCTGGCAGAGTGCCAGGCCTACCCACTAAAACCCCTCGGTGTTCTTCCTGCCCTTATGGGCGCGCTAGGTAAGGTCCACACTGCGACTCCACTACCTACGCGCCCGGGCAAGCCCGACCACCCGGTCGGGCTCTCGCCAAGGGGGGATTGCCCGAGAACACCAGGGCAATCCCCAGACGGAGGGCCTTACGGCGGCGTGCACGGGGCCAACCGTGCACGCAGGCCACTCGGCAGGGTCATCGGACAGGCATTGCTTGAGCGAATGCCCGCCTTCTCCTGCCTATCCGTCTGCGGCGGATGGGAGCGGCCTGAGGATCTACCTCCCGCTCCCTCTCCGCAGCCTCCTTCTGCGAGATGACATTTTCGCAGAAGGAGGCGACAGCCCCCCATTCCGCTTCGCCGCGGAGCATGGCCACGACCATGCTCGGCAGCGAAAGGTCGCCGCCTCCCAGCGCAACGTTTAATTCGCTGCGCTGGCGTCGCCAGGCCGGGCACACCAACAGGGTGTGCTCGGCCGTGTCGTCGGGAGCGTCGCAGTGATGACACTGCGGCGTTTCCTCCCGACGTGCAACTCGGTGCAGGTAGTGACCGAAACAACCATGTCCGGTCAGTACCTGCACCATGCGGAATGAGAGGCTGCCTTGCCGGCGCCCAACCCACTCCTCCAACACCGGACGGATCGCTTCGATCGTCCGGTGGCCGGCAGCTGGGAAGACGAGTGCCTCACCCCACCGGCGCAGAGCCTCCCTCTGCGCCTGGGTACGAACCACCTCCACCTCCTGTGGGGCAGATCGTCCCCCCCGTTCTCGGACGGCAATCCGATGCCGATACACCTCCGACTGGACGCGTGCATCGACATCCCACGGCGTTTGGCCCGCAAGTACGCAGGCCGCGCCGTGGCTGACCGTGCGATAAGCTCGCACGGCCCGGGTTGCTATGACCCTCTGCGGACGTCGCAAGAGGGCCACCGTCCGGGGGGAGAGGCACTCTGCCCATACCGGGGCTCCGTAGAGTGCCATTGACCGTATTACCCCATGATACAGTCGCCGGCACGCCGATCCTGGCCCTCCCACGTTAGGAAGGACCCGTCCGAGTGCGGCTGCGGCGGCACACAGCCGTGGAATGAGGAGCTTAAAATGCTCCTCGAAGTTCCATCGGGGATCCAAAACCAGGCCGAGGTACTTGAAGTGTGCCTCGACCGGTATGCGGACCCCCTCCACTCGGACACGCAGCCCCGGTGGGATCCTGCGACGGGAGGCGTGGAACATCATGGTTTTGTCGAGGGCCACGTCCAGGCCTAGGAGGCGGATGCGTCGGACGACGAGTGAAGCGCCGACCGACGCAAGGTGGGCCGCCTCCTCCCCCGTATTTGCTTTCGCCGCAACAAGTGTGTCGTCGGCGAAGCAGACGACCTCCATTCGTGGAAGGAGGTTGCCTCGCAGGACCCAGTTGTACCCCAGGTTCCATAATAGAGGACCTAGTACGGAACCCTGGGGCACGCCCGCCGCCATTGCCCACGAATGGACGCGACCATCCGGACCCTCGTAGAGGATTGTCCTATCATCCAGGTAGTCCTCCACAAGGGTGCGGAGGTACGGAGGCACCCGGTGGAAGCGGAGTGCCTCCTTTATGCACTCATGAGGCAGGCTGTTAAAGGCGTTGCGGATGTCCAGCGACACCGCAACTACAGCCTCCCCACGAGCCGTGGCCTCCTCAGTCCACCTCTTAAGGAGGGCCACCGCGTCCACCGTGGACCGGCCGGTGCGGAAGCCGAACTGGTTGGCAGCCAAGTCCGGCCCCCGGTCCTCCAGATGCTCGATGATTCGGGAAGCCAGAATTTTCTCCAGGAACTTCCCAGCCTCATCGAGCAGCACCACCGGCCGATACCCAGTCGGGGAATCGGCGGGGCGGCTCTCCTTCCTTAACAGGCAGAGCTTGCCCACTTTCCACCGACTGGGGAAGCGGCCCGAGGCGATACTCAGGTCCAGCACCGCCCGGAACCGTTCCTCGAGGTGTCTCAGGGCGAGGACCAGAACCCTGGATGGGACACCGTCCGGTCCCGGCGCCTTCTTCTTTCGCCGGAACCGTTCCCTCACCGTGTCGAATTCCACGTTCGACACGGGAGGGATTACGACAGCCACTTCCTCCGGAGGAGTGTCCGGGGGGTCCATTCTGGGGGGCTGAAACGGACCAGGATTAGGGAACAGAGTATTCAGCACCCGGTCCAACAGCCCCCTGTCCATAGCGGAGGTGGGTGGAGCACAAGCTTTGAACTTGCCCCTCACCATCCGATACGGACGCCCCCACGGATCATCGTCCAGGAGCCGCAAAAACTGCTCCCTGGACTCCTCCTTGGCCCTGCAGATTTCGTTACGCAGGGCCTTCTTGGCTGCCGCATACACCCGACGGAGCTCAGCTTCCTCGTCGGGTGTAGTTCTGTTGCGCCTACGACATCGCACGTAAGCGCGCCGAGCCCTCATGCTGGTGGTACGCAGGTCCGCAATCTCCTGCGTCCACCAGTACACCTGTCCCCTTTCGGGGCAAGCCTGCGCCCTCGGCATGGCAGCTTGGCAGACGACTTTCATATCGTCCGCGAAGAGATCCGCCATGCCGTCGACATCCCTGGTGAGGTGGGGCGGCACTTCCGCCCACGCCCGCACCATCGCCGCCTCCTCCGCCACATCCGGGCGGAGCTTGGTGAGCGCCCATTTTGGAAAGGCGCTCACCGCCGAGCCCCTGCGGTTCGGGACCCCATGGGATGCCGTGGAGACCTCATATCGGACATATAAATGATCCGACAGGGTCTCCACATCTTCCTCGACTCGCCAGTCGTTGATTCGACGGGCGAGTGAGGGGGTGGCAAAGGACACGTCCACAATGGACGTGCCTTGCACCCGGACGCAGGTAGGGGTGGTGCCCCTATTCAAGATCTGGAGCCCCAGGGATAGAACCCAGGACTCCAAATCTCCACCCCTCGGACTGGTTCTGGAGGACCCCCACGCAGTAGACCACGCGTTGAGGTCCCCCGCGATCAGCACCGGTACCGGGGCCGTCCTCCGGACGACCCCTTCTAACGCAGCCAGGTAGACTATGGTCAGGCCTATGATGGGTGACCAAAATAAGTAACAACTCAAATTTTAATTTACGACTACACACATTTCCAAAACGCCTAGAATAATGTAATTACCGATTAAGTTCCAAGTAGATTTGTCTTACTCTCTGTCAAGTTATAAATGTAAAAGCAAATCTGTCTAACTTTCAGTTTGTTTACTACGCTTACTCATCTACGCTTCCTACATTACCTAATACTAAAACAATGTAGTGCATGTTTTGAGTTCAAGTTTAGGAATTTTGAGCACCTCTAGATAGTCGGCAAGGGTTGCCCTAGGAAAGTGCTCGCCAAACCCAGCTTGTATGTAGGATACACTGGAGGTACTCCCTCGCAGCACTGCCGTAAGTGTTAAGCGTATCGGACTTAGGTGATATATTAACACCCAAACCCCAACACAACTTTATGTTGATTCCATTGGGAATCGCGTATAGTATTATTGTATGTACAAATGATTTGAGTTCCGTTTGTTACGTGTACTGTAAGAGTACTGTAAATATTATGCATGGCAAAACAAGTTACTAATGTAATGAATGTATAGAGTTCAAGTTTGAGAATATTGAACACCTCTAGATAGTCGACAAGAGTTGCCCTAGGAAAGTGTTCGCCAAACTCACTTGTATGTAGGATACACTGGAGGTATTCCCTCACAGCACTGCCGTAAGTGTTAAGCTGGCTCGACTAGGGTGATATATTAGCACCCAAAGCCTAACGCAACTTTATGTTGATTCCATTGGGAATCGCGTATAGTATTATTGTATGTACAAATGATTTGAGTTCTGGTTGTAACGTGTACTGTAAGGGTACTGTAAGTGTAATGAATGGCATGTTTCATGTTTCAACTACGCTTTGGCATTACGCATACTTTGGGTTCTAAACCTACCTTAAAATTAATCGAAAGACAGAATATGCTTTTTATTTAAACTGAGAGAGTATTCATTAATTCGATTAACACGCGTCATTCCGATTTTTCATGAATAGAGAATTTCTAAAGCAAAAAATAAATATTTCAAGCTATTTTTTATTAAATGAAATCTCGCAAAAATCGATTAATTTATTCGAATGAACTTATGAGAAAATATTATACCATTATTCTATTTAGTCTGTACTCCTGTCAACAATAATTCAATTTATTTTGATTGTCAACAAAATCAAACAATTATAATTGCTACAAATTGTTAATTTTAATAGTGAGAGATAACATTTGTATATTATCCTACCTATATAAGAATTTAAATTGTATTCTCATTTTTTTGGTTTCAGATATTTATTTAGCCTGAAGAAATTGAACATAAGAAATTTGAAATCATAATTTCAGATCGGGTTGTTATATTTTCATTTTGTGCTATTGTGAGCTAACTCGCAACTATGAAATGACCTATTTATTGGCTTTTAACATGTTTATTTTACACAAGACAACCCGAATCAATTTTTCCGTGAAATTTATAAAATGAGTTTATTCTCGTGTGAGACATTTTTTCTTTCCCCTATCCTAACTATCTATCCACTTTGTCCATTTCACTGACAACAAATTGTGACTATTAAGTCACGAAATTACAAATCAAAGCAATATTATTTTACTACGAATTTATAATATCAACCTGATCACCATGACAACTCATGTTATTCTTATAACATGAAACAATAAGGTTCCCATCTGTGATAAATTTTATTCATAAGCCAGCCAGATTATTCTCATCCTGGTCACGGCACCAAATTGTAACGATCCAACCTAACGTCAAACGGAACCCTAAATAGAAAACCCCTTTACACAGTTCTATTCGTAGTTTTACTAACAATTTATGCCTTTAAAAGAAACGCACAAAATTGCTTTGATTTGTTTGAAGTTTGGCCAAAGATCGACTAGTGATTTTATTAGGATCTACGTTGCAACCGCTTATGTAACCCAAGATCTTTTCCAAGTGGATAGATATAGAACTCCTATTGCCAAAACTATCCCTATACCTTATTTATTCTATCAACCATGATCAAACGCTTATTAAACTCGCTACCATAGTAACGAAATAACAATCTGTTCTTTTGAGTGAATTTTACGATCTCAGTAATGAGAAAACAAATGTTTTGATTTTTAAGTATGTTACCGCCGCTGTCTTTACTTTCTGAAGCTAACATTGGGATTTTGATACCTTCAGGAAGGTAGTCCCTTAACCCTCGGGCCCCATAAGATTCCAAATGAACCTTACCCCTACCTTCGCCCTACCAACATACTTTATAAACTACTAAAATTCTCTACGCTTGAGAATTACATCCTTTCAGAACTTTAGTTTTGTAGAGAAGAAAGGAGCGAAAGAAACTCTACCAGTTCATATTCTCAATACATTTGAGATTAATCTCAAGACATTTAATGTCTTAGCAAAATTAGCTTTACGTTGAAATAATGATGATGAAACTTACATGAGATCTTTATCACAATTTCCATTTTGCACAACACAAAGTTATCACTTCAAATAGCACATATCACTTTAGTTTTAGCAAAGAGTTCAAGATTTCGGCACCGATCCATAGTGTGAATAATTCGTCGATTCGTAGATAAAGAAGATGTGTCGGAGATGTCGTCGAAGGGAACAACTCCAGTGCCTAACCTTCTGACACTGAAGCAAATATTTTTTAGTAATAGTCGACTAACGTGCCTAACCTTCTGACACGTTGCCGTTGTAGATAATGTTCCCAATATAGTATTATCTCTCCACATCTCTTCAGTTTTTCATATGTAAGCACAACCACTTCACAGTGCCAAAATAATTCACTCACGAGACAAATAGTGCATCAAACACAAAGCTCTTATTAGAGCGGACTTCATAGTCGAGCCCAATGGAAAATATGATCCAAAATTCACTCAATATTCTCAGATATTGGAATAAGCCACTAGAATCTCTTCGAGAAACTAGGAATAAATATAATCGTTGCAGGTTTCCTTCGGAGTGACCTGAATAATCGGTGCAGGTTTCTTATAGAGGGACCTGAATATAGCGTTGCAGGCTTCCTTTCGGAGTGTCCTGAATAATCGGTGCAGGTTTCTTATAGAGGGACCTGAATATAGCGTTGCAGGCTTCCTTTCGGAGTGACCTGAATAATCGGTGCAGGTTTCTTATAGAGGGACCTGAATAAATAGCGTAGCAGGCTTCCTTTCGGAGTGTCCTGAATAATCGGTGCAGGTTTCTTATAGAGGGACCTGAATAAATAGCGTAGCAGGCTTCCTTTCGGAGTGTCCTGAATAATCGGTGCAGGTTTCTTATAGAGGGACCTGAATAAATAGCGTAGCAGGCTTCCTTTCGGAGTGACCTGAATAAATTCAGTAAAATCATTGATGGAGATGATGATAATAATGATTTTAGCTTAAGGGTCCCTACCTGATGTATCGTGTCTAACCGAATCTATAAGCTTCTATTTGTGTAGTTAAATAAGAACAAACTAGCCCCATTTTAGATATTTAAACGTGTGGTGTGTTGCGTTGTCTTACGAAGTGCAATGTAAGACACCTAACATTAAAAGAATAAGAAAGCGAGGTGAGAAGGGCCTCTGTGTGCCTATTTCCCTATACTCGTGTATGCGCGAGCACGGGCAGGTGGATTGGGATCGCCGTGTGCTCACGAACCCTATATACGTGGTGTAAATATACATATATAAATAGAGGACCAGCTTCTTTAGTCCATGCGTAGCTAAACGGGTGCAATTAAGGTATGGGTCCACTTCGACAGTCCCCCCGCCGCTAAACACTTCCCAAAGAAACCAGGGAACTTGAGTCACTATGTCGGTAAAGAGTGACTGCGCTGATATGTTCCAAACAACGCCCTCCCCGAAGGGAGTTAAAACCACAGTCTGTCGTAATCTCCGTCAGGTGACCCGACCGTGGTCCATCGAACCATGTCGATGTTTTAGGTCTTCACAATTCGATATTCGAACTCGAAACACTAATATCTTAAAATTCACAAATATTTGCAAACACAAATTAATTCAAATTAAATATGAAAAATCAAAGAGCGCGACGAAGACCAACCGGCTTGCACGAAATTCAGTAATGTTTTTTTTCCTTCAATAAATGCCTGTGACATTCCTGTCAAAATCAAATCCTTCCCAGTTTAAAATATTATTTTTAATTGTCATATTTCTACAACAATACTTCTTTGATCAAATAATTGACCGGACGAAAACATGGAGATAAAATCAATGGAGACGCTTCGACCATTGAGCTAGATTTGGTTTCGTTACACAACGACTTTTAGAAAAAAAATATCCTAATCAAAATATGAGCTTTATGGTTTTATAAAAGCTCTTATTTAAAATATTCTCCCAATTTAAACTACAATTAAAATCCTCAATATGAAAACTATTTTGCACATTCTCTCTAAGCCAGCAAGATTACATCGCGTCTGTGTAGGAAATCGCATCACAAAATTCCCGGGAAAGACGCGACGCTAGGTGCAAAAGGAAATTATATTCTAAGCAGATTATGTAGCTAATTTCCCGCCGACAACACCTCCTTGATAGACTACTTGATATTTTGTTGAGGTGAAATTTCAAAATATATTTTACAGGCGATTTGTATATAAGTTTACGTATATTTTTTACTTATATCGAAATATTGGTCTATTTTTTTTATGTGGACTAGGGGAATAAGAACGAAATCCTCCAAATGTTACTGTCTGTGTCTGGGTAGACCAAATATTAAATTTACATCTGATGACCCGGAACTTCTGATAGGAGATCAGAGAATTTCTACGGTTGCCGAAACAGTACCTTTTAAGTTTCTTGGAATAAAAATAGATTACAAGGGACGTACACTGTTACTACAGGTAGTTGTAGATAGCTTTACAAATGACTTAAATAAGGTAGATGAACTGCCCATAATAAGTAATATGAAAAAGGCTTGAATATATGAAAACTATCTGAGGTCGCGGCTTACTTGGTCTTTTCTTATATACGAATTTAATAAAACCCTTCTCCTGAAGATAGATACAAATGTCATTAAAATATTGAAGTCTTGGCTAGGCCTAGCGCATTCGGCTGATCCTTCAACACTATTTAGGGATCACAATAAATTCGGCTTAAAACTTAAACGAGCATCAGAGTATCAGAGCTCTATAAACACCTAAGAGTCACTAAAACACATATCTTAATCAAATCCAAAGACGATACGGTTAAATCTCTCCCGAACGACAATAACAGTTCCGAACTTGAGTCTAGGCTTCAATTCCATAAAAATTCATGATAGGCGCGCAATAAATTCGATTAGGGTTAGGTTCGATCAAAAACCGGAAGACAAGTAATACTGGAATCCTTTCTTCACCAAGATGAGAATGACAAATATAGGGCACATGCAATGAACTTGGAGAGGCAAAATGACTGGATAACTATCGGTGAATTCTGCATTCCGCCGGCTCTGAAGTGGCAAACTCTATTTTATGATTGGTCGCCTGCAATTCTGAAATTCTATCTTATAGCCTTCCAGATGACTCTCCCAGATCAATGTAATCCAACAAGATGAAAAATCA
Organism: Schoenobius gigantellus; assembly: GCA_963935595.1. NCBI lineage: Eukaryota > Metazoa > Arthropoda > Insecta > Lepidoptera > Crambidae > Schoenobius > Schoenobius gigantellus. Next base: position 36,671,808 of record OZ012543.1, read on the forward strand.
TGCTGTACGTGTGGCTAAGCACCTGGAATAGCTAGGTATATACTGGTGGGATGCAGAGTTCTTTTAGAAAAGGCTCTTTACTCGCGGCGTCATGATAAGGTTTTGGGAATATACGAGAAGCAGTCAGTCAAGCGGTCGCAAGACCCCAGAAAGGGATAAAGGAACCACAAGCCTCATCCAATTCACCAAAGAGGGCTATAAAACAAAACCAATAAATAAACCCTATTCGATCATAGGCTCAGCACCGGCTTGGACCCTTGTGACGGATACGTATGATAAACAATACAAGTTTCCGTCTGACGTAGCGATTACTGCATCCAGGCCAGACATTTTGCTTTACTCTTGGATACTAAAGCGCGTGCTACTCATCGAACTCACCGTGCCGTGGGAAAATAACATTCCCAAAGACCACACATTTAAATTAAATAGATACTACGATCTTACCAACAATATCACAAAAAACGGATTTATGTTCACTTATATGCGGTAGAAGTAGGCGCGAGAGGTATTCCGGCAAAATTCTTATACACATTGCTAAAAGAATTAGGCTTATCGAGAACGTCCGTGAGCTCAATATTAAACCGCGTAACAAAGGCGGCACTGACGGAATCGTATCAAATATGGTTAGGTAGAGAGAGGAGCCGAGGTGGTAAAGGAGAATGTTGATGCATTGTAAAGTAGCTACTTAAACCTGCACCTGGGTCGTAAGCCCCAGGCACTGCCCTTGGCTCTTTTCTCTGCAACGCGATGGACCCGGCACCTGCACGGCGAATCCATGGCATATTAAGTTATCGTCTTATCAATAATGTTGAGCTTTTTACATTACAGTATTCAGGCCAGACGGGGCACTGGCCTTCCAATCGGGAGGTCCGGGGCTTGATACTGCCAAACTGTACCTATGTGTTTGTCCTTTTTCGAATTTCATATGTACATTTTGTCCAACACTCTTACGGTGAAGGAAAACATCGTGAGGAAACCTGCATACATCTGCGAAGAAATTGAAAGGTGTGTGTAAAGTCGACTAACTCGCACTAGGTCAGCATGGATGACCAAGGCCTAAACGTCTTAAATTTAGGGTAGGCTCGTGGGCCTCGATGAGGACCTGTATGAGCTGCGATGATGAATAAGTTTATGATAGAACAACTAAAATAAAATTATAAACGTATTGTATTCATCAAGCAATTCGCTATGTTGAACTTACAGTTTTATTATGCAAGTAATATTTACTTCAAAATATTTGAGAAGTCATGACGTTGCATAATGTCTAATAAACTTACGGCATCACATTTTATGCAAACTACCTTTTTACACCCTTTCCATCCTTAGATACAAATTGCTGAATAACTCTTTGATATTGAATACCTTTTCTCTGCTGCCTACGATAATGTCCCTCATATAATATTTAGCGTACGCCTTTACTTAACATTGTTCTAATAACTTAAGTTATAATCTTTGGCAATTTATGTAAACACATTTTACAGTGATATCACATTTCGAGGGAAACAACAATCTACAAACATGAAACTTTCTTAAATTCATGATAATAATATAATATTGAATTTCATTTTAATACGACCATATTTTAATAAAACTTTGAATATTAGAGCATCAATTTATTATTTTATGTAGTTAACAGAACTACTACTATCGGAAATAGACTATTTAACTAAAACCTAAAGTTAGGTACTCGAATTATCAGTGTTAAACATAGTCATCTTCTTTTAAATAATTCAAGCAATTCACAATTTACATGAATAGACGTTAACGATGTCCAAATTACGGAGAAAATTGCTAACTATAGCCGGAAACGGGCACACGGAGATGTGTTGGGTATTTACTAAAGAAGAAATATGTCACAAAGAAGTCATGTTTTAGAAATAAGCTAACTTCACCAAATTCTTCCACCTCATATTGATGCCTGTATTCTATACTTCTATATGTTACTGTAAAAGCCCGAACTACTGTAAATCTTAAGATTTACCATGCCATGATTACACATGCTACAGAGGGATTCGCACTAAAGATCACACACGCACTTTCATAAGCTGGTATAAACACAAAAACACACTCCCAGGCACACCCCCTCGCACACCCCCTCGCACACACACACGCACATGCACACACACAAACTCACACGCACGCACACACACAAACACGTTTTTCTCTCTTTTTATTTTCTTAATTTGTTAAATAAAAACAACCGGAGGGAGGCCGGAGCCCGTAACACAGGGTATCCTAGTATGGGTTCCGTCTCTCACTCTGGCTTAACGAACTGGGCTTTGTAAGCGTAGATCTAAGTCATTGTGATTGAAAATAAATGGTTTTTATTATTATTTATTTATTATTATTATTAAACGGACCGTTTCCATACAAATCTTAATGGCGCCTAAAGTGACGCCACCAAGTCGGCGATTCGCCGAATAATGATTTGAAACCGAATACAAGAGAGAGTAGGTTATTTACCTTTAATCCGGTCCGGTCTCCTTATGTAGCCGGTGGACTTCCTGAGCTAGCTCGAAGGAAGTCGCGGCTCCTGAAGGGCTGCTGTCAATCCACCGAACCACGACCGGAACACATAGGCCTATTAGGCCACCACGGCTCACAAACTCAATTAACGGACACTCGCGAAAATAGCTATATCGGAAAACAATCACAAGCGGACGTTCGCAATCCCCATATTAGGTGCGCCGCGCAAAACACAATGAATTATATATTTTCTAGTAACGCGCCGCGTGATAACCTATATCAATTTCATTACAAATTCGACTCGACTGACATGTCACATGCGGCCGGCCGCCACAGGCTCTCACATGCACAGACTATATGCAGTGTTGCCACTCGCTCTTCCTCGAGCGTAAACAAATCTAATCACCTGTTTTCTTTGAGGAAAATGAAAATAGTATCTCTATTTTTTACAAAAAATCTATGGGCTTAGTTTGTTCCGATGTTTTTCTTTTTTTATTAAGTTAATTAAGAAGATTTAATCCATGAAAATCCTAAAAATTGGAGAGATTTTCGCAGTCCAACATCAAGCAAACAAATTTGACGAGATTATAATTGATTATATGTTATTCGGACCCGATAGCAGCGAATCTAAAAATAAATTATAGGATTAAACTGAAAACTGTAGGTTAGGTTCACCGTCGGGCCTACCCTCCAGGGGGGTCACTCGGGGAATGGCTAACGCCAATCCCGATTGCGTCTCTACGGAGGTAGAAGTTGCTAGAGGGTGATTTAGCCAGGTATGGGGTTTATACTCCAATGGCATATTTTTTCGCTGCCTTGTCAGCTTTCAGCCCCTTGTTGAATCGTAAAGAGATTCCCCCGCCACAAAAAAAAGGGTTCGATATTGTGACCACACACAGTGGAGCGAGCGAAGCGAGCGGAATATGAGATGTTAAGAAATTCTCAAAACCAACATTTACCAACCGTCATTGGTAAATCCTAGCATATTCCAAACTCTAATGGTAAAAGCCCGAAATATCGTTTTTTCTCTATAAAACCCTTACATTTACCAACTTAAGATTTACCGGCAAAACCTAGGATTTTCCAATATACGGACTTTTACAGTAACATATATAGAATAAATTAAAGTCTTTGATTTTTACTAACTACATATATATCAGTATTTGGCCCGAAGCTGAGTAGCTTCAAATCAAATAATAATTTGTATATTTTCACTAAGAACATTGTGTATTTGCAAGTTTTGCAACATTCATCTTTAAGTGATAATTTATTAAATCATTTCATTTCATTACTTTTCGCGTATATTAGAATATTCGCTTGTTCTAATATACGCCAGAAAACATACCTCCACATATAGACAAAAAAATTACAAAAATTTAGATCCCGACCAGACAATGTAAACTACAAACTAAATATTGCCAACAACACAGATTTTGAAAATTCGAGAAACACTTAACATGCTATATGATATGCTCCATAATATCAGCATCACCACTACTCGGTTGATTGATTTGCAACCAATTGTCTCGAACCAATTGAGCATTGGGCTCACTTCAGTAAAACAGTACTGCTATAGAACAAATCAATGTCAGTGCTATCACTTTATTGAATTGAACAAACAACATGATCTATAAAGTAGCTATTTTGTCGATAGTTGGTACGTGGTAGAGCGTATGTTCTCTACATTAAACTAAGACACTACGTTAACAGATTTGCGTTTATCTACACATTTAAGCGAGAAACGATCACACTTCACTTTTAATTCTGCGTTCATGGAACTATATTATACAGACGGCAGAAGTGGTAGAGCCGGGTTTTCCCTGGAGATTAGCCGGGCGGAAGCCGTGAGTCAATCTGCTCGTTACGCCCGCTGCATTTGTGCCTCAGTTCACTTGTAAACGGCCTGCGCTGCCGTAATAGCTCTTTACACATTGAGTCCCCGTGCATTTTAAAATGTATTCAGCCTTTGAATTGATACCTATTATGACTGCTCGGTATATTTTGCACACAATTTCGTATTTTAGTCAGTCTCAATTCTTCAAGCGCCGTACAATTATAAAGAAATGTTGTGTCTTCGACTTGTGACTTTTAGTTTCCAGTTACCTACACTGAACACTTCTTGATTGGCGATGGATATTTTATTATTTGTTTATTTATTGTTACATTTTGGGATAGCTAACAGCTTAAAATCAAATTAACATTGGCGTATAATATCTTAAAGCTATTGATAAGCTACCGCACATAGGTATCAAGAGATTAAAATAAAATTGTGTAGTGTAGTGTTGTGTAGTGCATATTTATTTGGCAGTTTTCGATAGTGCTCCGGTATTTCGATATTTGCGTCAGTATCGTTAACAGCTCTGCAACTTTTTAGAAAGCTATTTTGTCTATAATTTGTACGCACAACGGGAACGCTGAATGGCTCGTATCTGTTGCCGCGAGGTGCCCTACTAAGTATTTTGAAAGTAATTTTTGTCAAAAAACCGGGACAGTCTACTAGGTTTCAAAACAAAACAGAACAAAAAATGGAGACAAAAAGTACCAACACTACATCTGTGCAGAGAGTAGCTGATTTCATATTGATTATGACTCTAAAATAATAATAATAAATGTTGTGCTAGCTCCGTACCTACGGACTAGCGAAGATTTGGTTGATACGCATTCTATTCTGTACTGCGGTGCCCTTACCGCATGCCGTGTTGCCCGAGTAAGGTTTCAGGAAGCTGATCGAGCACCGCGGCCTGCGGTACCAGCATGGCAAGTGAGAATAGAAAAGCGTATCAACTCATTTAGGGTTCTCATTGGCAAGCTTATCTGCTTCAGTCGGGGTAACACCCGACCCCGAGTTATGCGTTTTGTGACACAGGCCTATGCCGGAACCGGAATCCGGCCTAAAGACTATATGGCGAAAGTCACGAAACGCATAGACTATCTAAGGCAGAAAGTCTATGCGTGGGCTAACCGTATTCGTCGCTACAGAGTACGTGTGGATAGATACTTTCAGAATCACCTCTTGCAAAGTGATCAGAAGAAGGTATATCGAAAGTGGGAGGGAACCGACCACCGTGTGGTCGACGGGCGGCTGCCTGATGCTAATGCCATGGTCAGTTTCTGGCGTGACATCTGGTCGCTGCCCGTCGATCATGTAGAGGGCGATTGGATGCGTGTAATTGAACGGGAATGTGAATCTATTGAGCCAATGGGGCCTATTATCATAGACCCCGTAGACGTTAGTGGTGCCATCCGTTCGGCCCAGGACTGGAAATGCCCAGGGCCTGACGGATTGCACAACTTCTGGATAAAGTGGTTTCGTAGTTCGCATCCCCGTTTGGCTACACAGTTTCAAAAAGCCCTAGAGCACGGTTCCCTTCCCACTTTCATGACCACCGGTACCACCTCCTTGCTCCACAAAATCGGAAGTACCACGGATCCAAAGAATTATAGACCTATCACATGCTTACCCACCATCTACAAGCTCCTTACGTCCATTCTGACCACAAAAATTAACACACACATTGTGTCAAATAATATTTTGGCCTCTACTCAGAATGGATGTAAGGCTGGGTCCCGTGATACGAAGGAGCTCCTCCTCATAGACATAACCATTAGCCAACAAGTTCGGCGGAGCAGGGGATCCCTTTCTGCTGCATGGATTGACTACAAGAAGGCCTATGATTCGGTGCCGCACTCGTGGCTGGAGAGGATTTTAGAGCTGTATAAAATAAATACAACTCTGAAATCCTTTTTAAGTAACTGCATGCGGCAATGGACCACAGCCCTTCGTCAACCATGCGGCGGCGACGGTTTCCTTGATCCGCAAAACTTGATTAAAATAGAGAGAGGTATTTTTCAGGGTGACAGTTTGAGTCCCTTGTGGTTTTGCCTAGCATTGAACCCTCTCAGCACTTTGTTGAAGGACTCAAGTCTAGGCTGTCGGCTCCGGAGACAGAGTGAAGTCATTAGTCATCTGCTGTACATGGATGATCTCAAGTTATTTGCACTGAAACAACGAGATCTGATGGAGTTGCTGAAAATCACACAGATTTTCAGCAACGCTATCAGAATGGAGTTCGGTATAGATAAGTGTGTGGTCTTGCATGTGCAGTGGGGGAAAGTTGTAAACTCACCGAATGTACAACTTTCCGATACAGTGACACTCAGATCTCTTTCCGATGCCGACTCATACAAATATCTTGATATGTCACAGTCTTTAGGGATATCGGCGGAGGACGTCAAGAAATCGGTGAAGGCACGCTTCTTCTGTCGCCTAACAAAGGTACTTAACAGTCTCTTGTCTGGCGGCAATAAGGTGACCTTCAACGGTTGGGTGATGCCTCTATTGATATACTCCTTTGGCATACTGAGATGGACTCAGACTGAGCTGAACGCTTTGGACAGGAGAGTCCGCCAACTACTCACAACACATCGCATGCTCCACCCGCGCTCGTCTGTTATGAGACTGTATATTCCACGAAAATGGGGTGGTCGTGGCTTTCTAAATGCCAAGAATCTCCACAACCGTGAAGTGTGCAGCCTCAGGAATTACTTCCTTAACAACGAATGCGGGATGCATCGTGATGTTGTGGCAGTTGACAAAGGACTTACTCCTCTCTCCATGGCAATCGAGTCGAAGACCGCAAGGAAGTATGGAGGGGCAAGGAGCTACACGGGAGGTTTTATCAGGCACTGACTGGGCCTGATGTAGACCTAACCGCCTCGGTAAACTGGCTGCGCTTCGGTGACCTTTTCGGGTTTTGCCTGTGCAATTGCAGACAAAGTAATGATGACGAATAACTATAGAAAATATATCCTGAAGGACGGTACAGTCGACATCTGTCGGGCATGCCGCCGTCCCGGAGAGTCACTCAGGCATATTATCTCTGGTTGTTCTCATCTTGCTAACGGCGAGTATTTGCACAGACACAACCAAGTAGCCAGGATCATCCATCAGCAACTTGCCATTCGATATGGCCTTGTCGAGTCTGAGACGCCGTACTATAAGTACGTACCAATGCCAGTTCTTGAAAATGGTCGTGCGTTGCTCTATTGGGACCGCTCTATCATCACGGACAGGACTATTGTTTGCAATAAGCCTGATATCGTGGTGGTTGACCGAAGTCAACGCCGAGCAGTGCTCGTCGATATCACTATCCCTTATAATGAGAATCTCGTGAAAGCTGAGAAGGACAAAGCCAGTAAGTACCTTGACTTGGCTCACGAGGTAACCGCCATGTGGGATATTGACTCGACGATAATTTTTCCGATAGTTGTTTCTGCGAACGGTTTAATAGCGAAGAGTCTCGACCGACATCTTAAGAGGCTCTTGCTTGACGGATGGATCAAGGTCCAGATACAGAAGGCGGTGATTCTTGACACGGCACGTATTGTCCGGAGATTCCTCTCTCTGTAGCCCTAACTACCGGTAGCTTGGGCCGTGCTCCGCAGCCAGTGGAACTCTAGATTTAAGTTTTTTATAATATGTGTTTTTATATCTATATATTGTAAAAAAAACTTAAATTTAAGATGCTTTTTGGAATAAATGTGTTCGCACATTAATTTGGGACACTCCTGGAGCCATCTAGTGGCAAGAAGCGGACGATTGATAGCTACGCAACTGCAGTCGCTGCAACGTCACGACGACGTCACACATCGTCTGACAGCATGACACAGCCTCGCACCAATTAGCGGTCTCCAGGCGTGACCGTTATTTTTTATATTTAAAGCCATTGGCTATGTATTGTTCCCTGACCCACTATTCCTCGAGTTTTGTATTTTTATCGCACTTCAATTATACGCAAGTACACCACAACACGCATTTTCATCTTCCACGACTCCTACCAGAAATAGCCCAAATTTTAGCAGCATTTTGCACGCGGCTGCAACAAAATGGATAATAATAATAATAATGGGATACAAATTTTAAAAAATATACAAATAGGCGGCCTTATTGCTAAAAAGCAATCTCTTTCAGGCAACCTTAAGACAGGGATATATAGGAAAAAGGAGAATCAAGGGGAAGGGTGCAGAAATAGGATGAAATATTGCGTGTGTGATAGGAAAGGGACGTAAATAATAGTATAGCGGTTAAGGATTTGTTGATAGGAAGTGACTACAAACTAAGGATTTGAAAGAATCTAGCGTACGCACTCTCTTAATACTCTCAGGGAGGGAGTTCCATAGCCGGACGGCTTGAGAAGAACGTCAGAAAGTGAGTCGAGCGAGGCGGAATGTCCAGGAATAAAATGTATTAGATCGCGAATTACGACTCGACGAAGTGGACCGAAAAGAGAAATGAGACTTACTAGTATAAGATTGGATGAAACAGAATATTGTAAAGAAGGGACAAGACATGTAAGTCTCTATGTTGTCGGAAGAATATTCACTGGTAGCTTGTGTATCCCACAAAAGTCACATTTGCGCAACGCCTAAGTTCCACAGGCACTTCCACTAGGGTGGTTTAGTGGTTATGTAGTCTCCACCGTCCCATATAACCCCAATAACCTGGTCTACGGTAGGATACGTAACGTACTTCACAAAACAAAATAGTGTTTTTAGGTTTAAAAAAATAACAATACCTGTTGAAATGATGATATAATTTCAATATACCTACCAACAATAATGTATATATTATGAAAGTTAACAAGTAACCAATAACTAGTAGCTCCTATAACTTTAGTAGGTATTAGTTTCAATGGCTTATAAATAAAAGGCGGTCTAAATAAAAGGCTATGTAAAATAACGCATCCCAAATACACGAGTATGCTTTTTGTCGAAACTTTGTTCGCAACAATAACGACCCAGGCCTTTTAATGTATGTATGATTAAAACTAACAGCTTTCGGAATAGACTAGAAAAGCACGTATGAAAAATTTTGCAAGCCATTTTAATGCATAGAAACCTTGCCAAGCTTTATGTGTGGCTTAATCGCTCTGTGTAATTCGTTATTTTCATCATTGCCGAGTTGGAAACGTTTGAATTTCTTCCATTTTTTAGGGTTCCATACCTCGAAAGGAAAAAACGGAACCCTTATAGGATCACTATGTTGTCCGTCCGTCCGTCTGTCTGTCTGTCAAGACCCTTTTTCTCAGGAAACCGTGGAGGTATCAATCTGAAATTTATATCAAATACTCAGGTCTACTGTCCCTTGGAACTGTGATGATTGAAAAATCAAACTTCTAAGCCTACGCAATCAAAAGATACAGCTGTTTATATACAGGGTACTTCCCGTGAACTCAGAATCTTGAAATTTTGTACGAATTAACGTCTTATAGCACAGATAAAGGAAAATTGCGAAAACCATAAATTTTAGTTACATCATACAATAAAAATATTTTTAATAATTTTGTACCGAACCTTCGGTGCGCGAGTCCGACTCGCACTTGGCCGGTTTTTATACAAGTACAGGTGTATTGTGGCGACGGACAACGTCACATTATTCAAGAGATTCAACATTTCGCTGCACATATTATAGCGGAGTCAATGGGCTATAGTGCCTGAGGTCCGTGGTTCGATTCCTGATACAACTATTGCGTTTTTACTTTCGATAAAAACGAATGTTTATTTCAATCCTTGAACCCGCTTACGTAATTAACGATAAAGATTTTACCCTTGTGCCGTCAGTCGAGTCGTCACCTTTAAATGAAACACTGACTCTAATCTTACTGTTTCTTAAAATATCTATTCTGGCATTCGGCGGAAACGTTATATGAGGAAAATAATATAACGAATAAGTATGCCAATATTACTTTATATTATAAAGACATATATCAAACCAAAAAAATTATATATGGTTAAAGATAATTTATTAGTTCACTCGTGTTAAAGTCATTCTGACATTAGCAATTGATGGTGTTTTAGATAATATAAATAAACGTAGCATAAAGTTTTTTACAATTAAGTAAAATATTTCTATGTAGTTTTATAATAAAGTAAAGTAATCACAAATAATAGTGACGTGACAAAACACATTACTCAGTATAAATTAGTAAGCTGGGAGCATAAAATTAACTACTTTTGAGTGTTTAAATTAATTGCTGTGTAGACCGCGTTCGTCGAGGGGTTTTATTACCAAAACCATTATTCCGTGGTAATGTTAGTATGGGAGCTAATACTCTCATTGTGGCTGGCTTGGCATACTCAGTTAATGCAACTAAATTAACTCCTAGAAGTCTTTTGTTTATGTGCCGGTGCTTAGCGTGTGGGGTCACACATAAATCTTATGGTAGATAAGAAGAGGTCTAAACTACTTTATAATATGCATAACAGGAGACAGTTTAATGTAGCGTTGAAACGAGTTAAGCTATGCTTTATGATCCGGCAATATTTTGGCAGAACGTAACATATTTCTTTGAGTAAGTATTAGATAAATGACGTTTGACACAATTTCGTTTCAATGTTTGGGCCATTTAAAAGCATTGTGTATTGATAGTCTAAGAGCTACGTACTTATTGGTAGCAAATTCAATTTTGCAACTGCATTAAAGATAAACGTAGTTTCCGCTTTTAAATCAAGGCATAGTTCTGAGGCCCAATTCTACTAGTAATTTACAGTCGAGTCGAAACTCAACCGTTGCGATCGACCAATCGGAGCGCATTGATTGTTAATGAGTATATAGGAATATAGCAAAACTTTCTATAAAAATATCAGTAACTGGTCCTAGCTACGCAAGCCAATGGTGCACCGCCCCCCCTCTCAATCGCATGCGAAAAAGGAAGGTCACTAATTAGTAATTTAGTACCACATAAACATACAAATACTTAGATTCGACGCGTTTCGCCACTCCACGTGGCATCTTCAGGATGCTGTCGCGTTGGCTGCGCTCCAACGAGTAGGCAACATGCATTTTATTCCTACACATGCGGGAGTAGAGGCGGAGAATGCTCATGGGTACCTGAACGACCGGCCGAATAGGTTTTGTCAGACTCTTACCGAAGTTATTAAGGCTTCATTGGATGGCGATGGAAAGGGGAAGGTGCAGGCAAATGCAGACAAGCCGGACTTTTTATAACGCGAGCAAAACAACCGTCCAAGTAGTGGGGCTAAGCACACGTGGTGTTGTCGTTCGATAACGTGAGAATGAGGCGTTCCAATTGGTCAAACAAACACAACGACTTATAGCTTTGGCTCAGCGGTGGCTCATTACGAGAATTGACCTTCAGGGCAACAAAAGCTCACGCAAAAGAAAGACGCTTCCACTTTCTCATCACTTTTGCCTATCAGTAGGCGTAAGAGCCCATGTAAAATATAAAACATTAAAACTGAATCACTTTATACAACTTATATGTTCATTCAACGTAGTTATTCTCAGCCGTAGTAATAAAATAGTCTGAATAGTTATGGATCAAACTGATGTGAACAGATGGGGGTGGAAGTTGCCCAACTTTGTGACTCGGGGCTGACGCCAACTTTGCCGAGCCAGCTAGCCACTTTAACGGCTTGTTTACATTGCCTTATTGGAATATAATTAAGGCACGTCGGATAGTATTCGATGACATCAGATATCATCGTATCAAATTGGGTTTAAAATTTGAATTAGTTTACCAATTCTATCATTTTACGATTAGCGACAAATTATAGCGTATTTTTTTAACCGAGCAACATTATGTTTTTGAACAGTTGAAAGATTTTTAATGTAACTAAAACAACAAAATCGAATTTTAATCATCATAACATAATTATCATAGCTAGTACAAAATAACGTTACTTAAAACAAAATTTAACTTTTATGTTTAACGAAATTAAATTTCGAAATTTTTTTTAATTATGTGATATCTCATAATTTAATACAAAGTGTGGCCTCCTCTGATGTTAAACTTATCAGCAAAGATTATTCATTGAATTAATAAAATTGTTAATCTGATGCTATGAAAATCTCTCCCAATGAAATTCCCGTTCAGGTTCTTTAGAATACATCTCTGGCACATGTCCCATACGTGCTTGCTGGAATTGAGGTCTAGTGATTCTGCAAGCCACGGCAATATGTTTTCCATTAGCTTATGACTTTCAGGTCTCTCCGAGCTGTGTACGAACGCGCATTATCATGCACCAGCGTGAGATCTAAGTCAAGACTCTGTGCAGATGGGTGGACTTAAGACTTGGGGACATATTCAACGTAACTTTCAGCATTAATGTTGCAATCTACTAAAACGAATTCAGTTCGTCTGTTGTTCATAATACCCGCCCATACCATCATTGTGGAGTCGCTGTAAGGGTGCACGCCCTTTTTTTCCGAGGGGAAATGCGTGACCGCACCGTATCTGCTGTTGGCTAGACGGCAGAGAGCCGGGGGCTTTCGCCAAGGGGAGATTGTGCGAGAACACCAGGACAACCCCCAAACGGAGAAGCCTTAAGGCGGCGTGCACAGGGCCAACCGTGCACGCAGGTCTCTACGGCAGGGTTATCACACGGACATTGCTTGCGCGAATGCCCGCCTTCTGCTGTCTATCCGTCTGCAAGCGGGTACCCATGGACCAACTTGATAGCAGAACTGGTTGTGCTATCGGGACATGCTTCCATGGATTTGTCCCCGTGACACGTCTGAGTAGTTGGTTAATTGGTCTATAGATCCTTACATATTATAAAACAAAGTCCCCCGCCGCGTCTGTCTGTCTGTTCGCGATAAACTCAAAAACTACTACACCGATTTTCAAGCGGTTTTCACCACTCGATAGCGTAATTCTCGAGGAAGGTTTTAGTATATAATTTGTTAAGTTTTTGTATTTATTTCTGTGTACATTAACGATATTTGTTGAAGATATCGGGAAAAAATAAATTAAGGCGAAACGCAGTTCGCGGGCACAGCTAGTTTTTTTAATACTTTTAAGTACCTGTAACACAATTCTACCTTCCTATCTAATAACTTTACTGAATATCATCCCGGAATTTAACTATACAAGTGGTTCCTCCTTTCAGATATAAAAACCGCTTTGCATTTGTGGCAAACCAAACGCTCTCGCGCCCACTCATAACCAGAAACTCATAACTGAAATAAAATGTGATGACTCATAACTGACTTGAGAACCCACTCATAACCATGGTGATGAAATATATTTTAAACTTATAAAATATTTAATTTAGAGGAGTAACTCATAACCGAACAAAAAAAAAATAATACCTAAACTTTGAACTACTTTGAAGTACATTTGAGACCAATAGTGTTTGCCTACTATTATATTTTTGCATACTCATTTTTAAGTAGGTACTTTTTGTTTTATTATTTCATACTAAAAATAAATATTTAGTTACAGTACAAACGGTAACACAGTCTTAACTGTCATTTCAAGACGCAATACACAAACAAAACCCTCCAGTGCTTACCCGTGGTACTACTCACGCGTCCGGTAGTACTACGGGTGATTAATTTTGCCTGTAGTACAATACAAATAGACAATCAAAGAACACCATGTGGGTAACTATCGGTTTTAATATTTATATTATTTTTATAAAAATTAAGAAACGCTTTAATAAAACTATTTTAAGCAACTTTAACGCAACTTTCAATTGCGAGTTTGTTTGTATATAATATGTTTGTCCGTGATTATCTCGCGTTTGGTTGAATCGATTGGTTGCGGTTTTAGAAATGTATTTGTTACATTTAGGATAAGGTTTTTGTTTTTTAAATTAAATAAAAAAAATGAAAACATTTTTTTTACAAAAAATAAAACCGACTTCAAAAACACCAAAGTCATAAATAATATAAGAATACAAACAACATCACAGTTTTATATTAAAGTCGGTGCCAAGCAATATAATCACCTGGAAAATCTTAAACAATAGGTATAAGTACTAGTTAAAATTTGGCACGACCTATATTATATTATTTATAACTATATATTATATTATTTATAACTTTTTGATGTTTTTTAAGGTCAGTTTAATAACATTTTGTCTTCTGTATTGTTTGTGCTATCTAATTTTAATGCGGGAGAGAGATTACACAAAGCAATAGCCATCCTCACCTTGCCGACCTGCAAGATGCCTCTTTACACCTCTTTTGAATCAAGCTTTTTACTTTGATTAAAAATATTATTCACCCTTTTATGTTAATGTTGTTAATAATTATTAAAGCGACTGTACATAATTGTGTAGTTGTGTTGGTTATGAGTTTCGTCTTCTCACATCAGCAGTTATGAGTGGGACCTTTACGTATTGGTTATGAGATTTTTGGTTATGAGTGGGCGCGAGACCAACCAAACTCTTTCTCATTATTTTGTAATGTCACGCTTTTATTACGACATCTGTCTTTTGCCATAGCATCGTAGCCTTATTATAATTATATTGGAAATTAGCTTAGAAGTAAAGTGTTTTGTTTTATGTTCTATTCCCGTGTCTAATTTATCTCAAAATCCTTGATTCCTCTCACATCGCGTACATTTGGTCCTTCTCCACAAAACATTTTGAACCAGTTTTCGTTAAATTCAAAATTTTCGTAAATTCATTTTCATTCGTTTTCGACGATGCCTATCACGAGGAGCCAAACGAAACAGGCTCAGATGGCACAGTCTTCAACTTCCGACCCGGGGGTACGCCCTGTGGTCTTAAACGAGGGAAATCACGAGGATTTTGACAGTGAACGTGCAAGTTCTCAAGTCTCAACCAAAACGGTACAAAAGTTGGCCATGGAAGCACAGTTCCGCCGCCGCCAGCTTGAACGGACACGACAACAAATGGTGCGTGAGCGACAACGTGAACAAGAACTTGCCGCCTTAGAGGCACGGGCAGAAGAGGAAGAGCTACGCGCTAAACTAGCCGAAATTGAAGTCAATTCGGGCAGCTCTCATGGTTCGCGCAGGAGCCGCAGCTCACGGTCGTCACGGAGGCTGGAAACATGGGTAAAAGACGTTACGCAGAGAACACAGGTAAGTGATTTTATTACTTTCAACGATGCGTTGCCAACGCAGTCACAGGTTGCACAACCGACTATAACGCAGGCAATTGCACACCCATCTACCTCAAAGTGTAATATACATACACCCAAACTCAACAACGCTCACGAGGGCAATGCTGAAGAGCTGTCACATTTAACCCAGGCAGTCGCTCTAGCAGAAACCCGAGCCATGTCCAACGAAGGACAAAACTGTAGCAAAAACGACGCGATATCGACTCCGGTTTTAACCGATATGATTAAAGCTATAACAGATTCGGCTTCAGCTACTAGGGCTCTTGTTATTAGTCAAGTCCAGCCGAAGAAGTTCCATCATATAGACTTACCAAAATTTTCGGGCGAGCCATCGCACTGGCTACAATTTAAAAGGGTTTTCGAAACCACTAAAACCTTTTATTCTCCATTAGAGAACGTCGCTCGTCTTCAACAAGCTCTGCAGGGAGCAGCGCGCGAAGCTGTTACGTCATTGCTGCTGTCAGCGGAGGAGCCAGAAGACATCGTGCAGCTACTTGAGCACAATTTCGCTCGTCCTGAGGTGATCGTGTTCCATGAGGTAACCTCTCTCAAAAACTTGTCAAATCTTACATTGGATTTAAAGGGTTTGGCCAATTTCACATCTCGGGTACGTAACAGCGTAGCCACGATACGGTTACTACAGAAAAATGAATACCTACATTCCCCTGAGTTGTTTTACTGCATTCTTAATAAACGTCTAACAATGAAGAACACAAAAGTAAGTTAGAGTTAATAAGCGATTTCTTGGTAAGAGAGCTCGAACGTCATATTAAATTTGGATTATCACCTGACTCACATTCGGCTTTTTCGACCAAGTGTTCGACTTCTAAGCTTAGTGGACGATCTGAGATATCCGTCCACATAGTAGAAGATTCAAAAAACAAAGTTAAATGTATTTATTGCACCAAACCACACATTATCAAGAATTGTAATGATTTTAAATTACTCTCTGTTGAGGATAGATGGCGTTGGCTACGTTCAAAGAAAATATGTTATAGGTGTTTGAAGGGCAACGCGCACACATTGTCGCAAATGCGAAGCATATCGAATTATAAGTAGGTAGATTAACTATCTATGTAAGTATATTCGTCACAAATATGGTGCGGGCAAATAGTATCGCCCCACGACCCCCACAGATACAATATATTCTCGCTAATCTATGGTTGCAACACTGCTGCCTGACGTGACTTACTTGAGAACGAGCGGCGCCCGAGCAACACCGTTTCTGTAAGTACACTCATAATTTTACATCAACCTGCATTTCGATATTATGATGTTTGTACCAGATAAAGTGCCTATATTATTTTTATGCATTTAGCATTATGTTTTGCGTGTGCGTGTATAGTATCAGTAATTGATCCCTTGATGGCTTGTGAACCTACGGGTAGTATCAGGTCATCATTAACGCGCAGAGTAATGATGATGAGAGTAACTTCAGCAGGTAGACTGATGATCAGGACAATATATGTACAAATTCAAGCGAGGCATGGGGTGACTATAGGGGAGGTTGGAGGTCACTTTGGGGAACAGCCCCCACTATCAGTTATTCAGTGCTAGCAAATCTCAGCAAGTTAAAGGACTGGGAAACCAGACTCAGTGCTAATGTGTTTAGCAATATCGTAATCTGTTATATGATTATGTGAATCAGCTCAGATTTCATAACCTATCTAGGCACTTGGCGACATGGTGGAGGTGCTGGGATCGAAATAATTTAAAATGAAGTAATTTATTCCTACAGTTATAATAAGAGGAGTTCGCCAAGTTTTTGTTAAAACAAGTACAAATCTAGCTCGAAAATAGTCGATAGTAGTACATCAAATTTTCCTGATAATTAGTTCTGATAGAAGAAATTGTACCATGGTTCTTAATCTATTTTCAACATTAAATCTAAACACAAGGAATGTCACAATCTGGTCATATGTTAATGAATTGTTCAAACATAAGATGCAGGTGTGGTTGCGGTCATAGCTGCAAAATTTGACATTGTGTTTTTTTGTTATTTGTGGTTGATTTGTGTCTAATATACTTATGTCGCTGCCACTACAAACCGTACATGGACGACATTAGTACATAGGTACATGATTTATGTACGAGTAGGTACTATAAATAATATCTTCCAGATTTTTAAAATTCGAACGCCATGGATTCTGTTGTAGTACCTACAGCTTAATATGCCTTTGCGTACAGTTACAATAAAACAGTGTTATTATGTAATCGAAGATTTTACTTGATTTTTTTTTATTGCAAGTATTTACCTACTTAATACCTACTTACATTGATGTAAGTAAATTATTTTTGGTGAAGTGAAGAAAGTTATTGATATACGATTGTAGTATTGTAGAAGCTCGGTCGCTGCAGTGGATCGCGCGCCTGGCCCTGTGATAGTGGCGGTTAAGCAACTTTGGCAATGGTCAGACACGGGATGGGTGACCACAAATAAAAAATTACTCTAACTTCTTCGTAAATTGACTTGGGCTGTTGATCCCGGCTGTATTTGCTATCTTTAACAGGAACAAATGTTTGAATACAAACGGTGATAATTTGGTACCAAAAACATTGAAATATTGTTTTGTAAACTATTTTAGGTAGGTAATATTTATGTTCAGCACAGGTAGGCAGTAAACAGAGTCCATTTGTTCGTAACGTCCGTGTTGTTCATAATTATATTTAATCGTATTCGTTATTGATTAGTATTATTGTAAGATTGGTGTATTGTCTCGTACGGTAACCAAATTTTTTATTTGTTTTTCTTGTCAACCAAGTAAAAGTCAGTTTCGATTGAATGGCGTAGGTACTGTACTTAGGTCGATATGGAGATTGTCCCCCGAACCCGTCTAGCGCTAATGAATGAATCTGTTAAATCATACATCGAATTAGCCCTATGTCAACTTAAAAAAATATTAGACGGCAAAGATGACGACGATTTAGAAATAATTGAAGCAAAATTGCAAGTTTCGATTAGAAGATTTGTGTCAGAAATCAAGAGTTATTGCAAATTAGTAACCGATCCAGATGATCACGAAATCAATCAGTATACCATAACCCAGATTCAGGCAGAAGATTTGATGTCGGAAATACAAGTTAAGATTGGGCAGCGTCAACACATTCACAAAAGTGATACGAAGTCTATCAGTGAAAATTACCTAGAATGGAACTCTGTAAATTTGATGGCGGCGACGTTCTCAAGTGGTACCAATTCTGGAATCAATTTTCGTCAAACGTACACAACAGAGATATCGATAATATCGATAAATTGTTATACTTAAAATCAGTTCTTGACGGTGATGCTAAACAAGCTATTGAAGGTTTAGATACTACGAATAAAAATTATGAAATTGCCGTCGATACTCTAAAGGAAAGGTACGGTGAGCCCGCCGTGATAATTGATGCACACTATGTTGCATTGTATAGGATCAAGCCGGTTATAGGTAATCAAGTGAAAGATTGCAGAAATGTCCTTAATGAAATCGAAAGACACCTTCGAGTACTAAAATTACGGAGGAAGATGATTCTGTAGATAGTATAAGGAAACACTTAGCGTATATAATATCTGCAAGAGAAACATCTAATAGACTAAAGAAACAGACAGATGGATATACGAATTCAGATATAACTACTGGAGACATTAAATCAGACAACTTTACATTAGGTTCTTTACATGTTAAAACTTACAACACTGGAAAACCACCTCAATTAATTGGCTTTCCGAATAAGAAAAGGCTGTCAGCAAGTCAATAAACAATGTTATAAATTTAGATCTTAGAATAATAATCGTAAAAGACTAAAGGAGGAGTCCTCCGACAGAACGCATGAGCCACCTAAAAAGAGATTGAGAAAATGTATATTTTGCAAACAGGATCACTTTAACGATGAATGTACAAATTTTACAACATTACAGGATAGGAAATCACAGATAGGAAAACGATGTTACAATTGTTTTGTAGATGGATATAGGGCTGTCAATTGTCGTTCTAAGCGGAACTGTCGCCATTGTAATAAATACGGTCTTCACAATCGATCCTTATGTCCTCTTAAATTAGGCACATCAGTTAAATCGATCCAGACTGAAACTTTACATACTAGTTCTAATGTAAAAACAACATTACTCCAAACCAGTGTTGTTCAAGTCAAAATTCATTCCGATTCAAATCAAATTAAATTTAATAAATATGTACAGTGTAGAATTTTGCTAGATTGTGGCAGTTAGCGGTCGTATATTACGGAAGCTAATGCCATGTATATTCACATTCGGGTCAAAATCACCAAATCAAATTGAAAGTCCGGTTGTCAATTTAGAACTTACTACACGCATTGGTATTACTCGTCATATTCATGCAAACGTTGTGCCTCATATAACACACGCTATACGTACGCATGTTTTAATGAACCAATTACAACACAGAACGGTACATCACAAGAGAAGTTGGTATTGGCAGATGATGGTTCCTGCGGTGATAGGATCGATATTTTATCTAATGATTATTACCACTCGTTTATGACACATGAAAGGATTTCAGTTACTCAGAGTCTTTTTTTAGTAAATTCATATTTTGGCTGGGTGTGGTCAGGACAACTTAATGAATAAGTTGAAAATTCAGATGCCTCATCAGTATTGACTTATTTTCAAGTAAATGCAGGTTTTGATAACAAATTTAATGAACCCGATCTCCCGTTGAAGGTTGATGTCAAAAGATTATGGGACCTTGAGTCTATAGGTATTACTAACTCTCCTAAGTCTACACGTGATAAAGAGGCTATACACCATTTTAACAAGACCATCAAGTACAAAAATAATAGATATTATGTTCAGTGGCCATGGGTAGAATTTCCTCCAAATCTTCTTATAATTTAGGTTTAGCTTGGGGTCGGCTCAATAGTTTACTGAATCGTTTGAATAAAACTGAGATCGAATTGTACGATGAAGTCATCCATGAACAATTAAGAAGTGAGATTATTGAAGTAATACCTAATTCCACACTTTCCCAAGCGAACCCAGTACATTATCTACCTCACCACTGTATACACAGACGAGAAAAATCCAAAAAAAATCGTATAGTTTATGATGCATCTGCAAAAATAAACCCAGAGAGCCGAAGTTTAAACGAATGCCTATATTGCGGGCCACAATAGTTAGAAGATTTAACTGGTCTAATTATCAAATTTAGAGAACATCCTATAGGTGTTGTTGCAGATGTAGAAAAGGCGTTTTTACAGTAAGGTCTGCAAGATTTAGACAAAGATATAACACGATTTCTTTGGATTAAAAATACAAATGAGAAAGCTAATTCCAATAATGTAATACATTTAAGGTTCACCAGAGTTCCTTTCCGTATTATGTCTAGTCCTTTTTTGTTGAATGCGACGCTTAGGTTTCACCTTATCAAATCAGGTAGCGGTCATCCTTGCGGTTTTGCCGTACCGATACTACTCCCATCAAAACCATTTATACAAAAACTGTGGAAGCAAAATATTAAATGGGATACTAAACTAAATGATGAATTACTCAATAAATGGAATAGAATTGTGTCTAAAATTTCATACCTCAAAGAAATTCATGTAGATAGATTTTATGCTCAAAATCTTCTTAAAACTAGTAATAATGTCCAATATTAATTACACTGCTTTACAGACGCATCTTTAGAAGCATATGCCGCAGTAATATATTTACGGTGTTCTTTGGGTTCTAATAATATTGTCAATTTTGTTATTGGTAAGAGTAGATTAGTTCCTTTAAAGGACCAAAAGAATTTACAAATTCCAAGGTTAGAATTGTTGGGAGTATTAATTGGTTGCAGGCCTTTGAATTATGTACAAAAGTTTTTACGACACAAAATTTATGCGCAATATTTATGGACTGATAGTCAAATTGTTTTAAGTTGGTATAGGTCAGAGAAGCTACTTCCACCATTTATTTCACGTCGAATCAATGAAATAAAACAAAATAGAACCTTACAGTTTAAGTACGTGCTGTCAAAACTGAATCCAGCTGACTTAGGTACTAGAGCTGATTGCGTTGATTCGTTTAAGGGATGGCTAAAAGGTCCAGATTTTCTGTCGGAAGATCCGTTACAATGGCCAAGGGTTAGTACAGTTCAGGATCAAAGAGATACATCATCGACTCTAACTTCTTTGGCCGGGCAGGGCTTTACGGAAGTAATTTCTGAACCTGGCGAAGAAAGGATAGGGTTAATGGCTGTAAATAAAGACTCCCAAGAATCATATAAACAAACTAAGAAAATCTTAGAAATTCAGGCCGTATATTTTCCAGAAGAATTTAAAGATAAGAACACAGATTTGTCGCGTTCCCTCCGATTGTTTAAAGATCATAATAGTATACTTAGGTGCAGAGGTAGATTTAAGAATATAGATTTAACACTCAATCAAAAGAAACCTATACTTTTACCAAAAAACTCAGACTTTACTTTTAACATAATTATGGATTTACATAACAAAAACTACCATGTAGACGTTTCACATACTTTAGCTTTATTACGACAAAATTTTTGGGTACCGCATGGGAGAGCTACAGTACAGAGGGTTATTAGAAAGTGTCCGAATTGTGTAAAATATGGCGGTGCACCATTTAAATTACCACCTATTCCTGACTTACCAGCAGAGAGAGCAAAACTTAGCTTACCATTTACATTTACCGGAATGGATTATTTCGGTTCATTATTCGTAGATAAAGTCACGAAGGAGAAACGATGGGTGTGTCTTTTTACATGTCTCTCCATTAGAGCGGTACACATGGAAGTGGTTAAGAACTTATCAGCCGAGGAGTGCTTACTAACGATAAGGAGGTTCATATCATTAAGGGGTATAACTGAGTTAATTTTGTCTGCAAACGCGACACAATTTAAACTCACTGCCGAAGTAATGGCTTCTGATTATTGCATGCTTAATATTAGTCGTTGGAAATTTATTCCAGAATTGGCTCCATGGTTTAGTGGATCTTACGAGCGTATTATTGGACTCGTTAAACATTGCCTAAAAAGATCGGTAGATAAACATCTACTGAATCATAACCAGTTATGTACCATAATTAAAGAAATTGAAGCTGTAGTAAATACTAGACCTTTAACAACCGTTGGTGCTGAACTAGAACATGTGTTGACGCCTGCTGATTTCTTACATACGGGTGGATCGCTAACAACTCAGTCGTCAGATCGTGATTTTTTGGAATCTGCAACAGTAACTAATGCTAATCTCATAGATGGATGGAAACGTGGTCAGATAATTTTATCCGAATTTTCAAGAATGTTTTCGAATCAGTATTTAGCCAGTCTTCGCGAGCGAACTTATAAACAGCGACAGCCCAGAGTAGTAGTTAATAGAGCTCCGGAGATAGGTGAAACAGTTCAAATAAAATCAGATGGTAGCAGGGCACACTGGAAAGTAAGGAAGATAGCAGATTTAGTCTACGATTCGGATGGACAAATAAGAGTGGCAAGAGTGAGATTAGGGAACGGAGAATTGTTTACAAGAGCAGTTGCTCACCTATTTCCTCTTGAAATAGACCATGAAGAATGTACAGTACCTTCACAAAACCAGAATGACTATTTAAACACGACAGATCTCGACTCTTTAGAATCTCCAATCAATGATGTAATAGCTTTTCCAGTTGAAAAGTCAATAGACCTTTCTCAAGCAGAAGTACCAGCGTTCAGTGAGAGTAATCCTCAGTCGAGTCAGTCTCGAGACGCTCTTCAAACAGAGGCACTCGAGATATCGAGATATAGCGAGATTAAGAACGATGGTCAAACAGATGCGCCCGCAATCAGCGGTTCAAATCAATTACCATCACAACCCCTCACAGATATCGCGAAACGACCATTTAGAACATCAGCAATCAAAGCTAAAGAGAAAATCAGAGAGTGGACATCTCAATTATTGAATAGATTGTTTCAACTATAACATTAATTTAATTTGTTATGATAATTCTGTGACTTCATGTCGAATAAATTGTTGATTAGTATTTCCTTTTCTTTTATTTGTCCTTTTCCGGGGGCAGTGTCGCAAATGCGAAGCATATCGAATTATAAGTAGGTAGATTAACTATCTATGTAAGTATATTCGTCACAAATATGGTGCGGGCAAATAGTATCGCCCCACGACCCCCACAGATACAATATATTCTCGCTAAATATGGTTGCAACACTGCTGCCTGACGTGACTTACTTGAGAACGAGCGGCGCCCGAGCAACACCGTTTCTGTAAGTACACTCATAATTTTACATCAACCTGCATTTCGATATTATGATGTTTGTACCAGATAAAGTGCCTATATTATTTCTATGCATTTAGCATTATGTTTTGCGTGTGCGTGTATAGTATCAGTAATTGATCCCTTGATGGCTTGTGAACCTACGGGTAGTATCAGGTCATCATTAACGCGCAGAGTAATGATGATGAGAGTAACTTCAGCAGGTAGACTGATGATCAGGACAATATATGTACAAATTCAAGCGAGGCATGGGGTGACTATAGGGGAGGTTGGAGGTCACTTTGGGGAACAGCCCCCACTATCAGTTATTCAGTGCTAGCAAATCTCAGCAAGTTAAAGGACTGGGAAACCAGACTCAGTGCTAATGTGTTTAGCAATATCGTAATCTGTTATATGATTATGTGAATCAGCTCAGATTTCATAACCTATCTAGGCACTTGGCGACACACATGGAATGCATGCAAAGCAGGGACATGCGGTGTCGACGGCTGTACCCGGCGCCACCACGCGCTCCTGCATGGTTCGGCCGCTCCACCATTCCCGTCACAATCACAACCGCAGATTGAGGAAGTTGTAGGCTTGTCAACTTTACATACTCAGACACATGTATGTACCACCTTACTAAAAGTTGTACCCGTAACGGTCACCGGTCCTGCTGGCTCATACGACACGTATGCACTCTTAGATGATGGCAGCACCGCCACGCTTATAGATGCCGTAGTTGCAAAACAAATCGGAGTTACGGGTCCATCTGATGTAATAAAAATTAACGCTGTAGGTGGCATGAATATAAATACAAAAATTTCTTACGTCAACTTTGGTATTAAAGGCAAGTACACACATGAGACATATCAAATTAAAAATGCTCGAATGATTGAATCTCTGACTTTGCACAAACAAACTGTACAACGTTCCTATATTTCAAAATATAGTCACTTATCCGAATTGACGGACATGCTTACACATGCAGACGCGGTACCAGCAATACTCATAGGTACGGAAGATTGGCACTTATCAATAACTCGCGAGGTCCGTAAGGGTCGTCGCTCTGAACCAGTTGCATGTCTCACAGCGTTAGGTTGGACTTTATACGGATCTATAGGTAGTCGAACAGTCCCTACAGTGTTCATAAACCACGCAGTGTGTGCCAACCTTAACAATGAAACTGAGCAAGCCGAATCGAATTTAGAATTTCTAATTAAACAACAATATCTACTCGACTCTATTGGCATTACCAAATGCGACAATAATTACAGTTCTGAAGATCAGCGTGCTCTTGATATCCTAAATGACACAACCGAACGTTTGTCTTCAGGTAGGTTCATGGTTGGTTTACCATGGCGCCACGAGAGCACTACTGTTCCCGACAGTTACTACCAGGCGGAATCCCGACTTAAGAGCCTGGAAAAACGTATGGCCAATGATAGTGCTTTCGCGGAGTCATATAAAACCTACATGACTGATATGGTCAATAAGGGTTACGCGGAGGAATGTACCGTCGACACGTACCACACGAACGACAGGCCACAGGGCATCGTCCGTCATGAGGCAACGGCACCACGTTGGTACTTGCCACATTTTGGCGTGTACCATCCCCTCAAAAGGAAACTTCGTGTGGTACATGACGTGGCTGCCAAAACACACGGGGTCAGTCTGAATACTTTGTTGCTTCCGGGGCCTGATCTTCTTCAGTCACTCTTAGGTATTCTATTTCGATTTAGAGAAGGTCGTATTGCTATGACTGCCGATATAAAAGAGATATTTCCCCAGGTAATAATAAGACCACAAGACCGGGATGCTCTACGATACTTGTGGAGATCGGACCCCGGAGAAGCAATAAAGGAATTTAGAATGACTTCGGTCATTTTTGGCGCATGCTCTAGTCCTTTCACCGCGTTACACATAAAAAACAAAAATGCAAATGAATTTGCGTATCTGTATCCCGAGGCTGCCGATGCAATAGTTCATGATCACTACATGGATGATTACATCGGAAGCATCGACGACATTCATAAAGCCGCGAACTTGGCTGCTGACATTGTGACAGTACACAAAGCGGCTCACTTTGAGATGAGGGGTTGGATATCCAACGACGAGAGAGCACTCGCTTTAATTCCTGCTGATCTACGAGCGGCCCCTACTCCCGAAGTGTCCCTAGGCAGCCCGGTACGAGCTTTAGGGGTCATGTGGTACCCAAAAGATGACTCCCTAGGATTTAGGACTGGTTTGAATGAACTTTTACCACCAAATGGCAAGATTTCTAAGCGCATCACACTATCCCAGTTGATGCGTGTTTATGATCCCTTAGGCCTACTGGCTCCGGTTGTAATTAAGGGTCGCATTATGTTTCAAGCTCTCTGGCGTAGCAACATCGGATGGGATGACCAGCTTCCACCAGCCAAAGCCAATGCTTGGCAGGATTGGCTTACCGAGCTAAAATCTGTTGCTAACCTTCGCATACCACGTTGCTACCTAGATGTGGACATCTTTGAACGACAGTTGCACATATTCGCCGATGCGAGCGAGCTCGCCTACGCTTGCGTGGCCTATTGGCGCTTTACGTCGCCGAATGATAGTTACAGGCTATCTTTAATTGGTAGCAAGTCTCGAGTCACCCCATTAAAACCAACTTCTATTCCACGGTTGGAGCTCCAAGCAGCTCTCATTGCTTCACGTTTCGCCGCCACTATTGTAGAAAGTCACAAAAATAAGCCGTCTCGGGTGTTTTTCTGGAGTGACTCGAGAACAGTCCTTAGTTGGCTTCGCGCCGACGCTCGCACTTTTAGGCCCTTTGTGGCCCACCGCGTTGGTGAAATTATTGGGAACACTAACGTCAGTGATTGGCGGTGGGTCCCAACGGACTTAAACGTCGCAGACGACGCGACGAGGGCACAACCTATCGAAAGCTCGTCAAGATGGTTTATTGGGCCTTCATTTTTATTACAAAGTTCCGAGATGTGGCCAACCGAACCACCAACCTCAATCGCACCCGTTCTCACAGAGCTGAAAACATCAAGCAAGTGTGAACTGGTGGGATTTACGTCTATTCGACAGCTCTTGCTCACACCGGTCACAGCAAACCCAGACCAATTTAGTGTCTGGACGCGTCTCGTAAGAGCAACTGCAAGAGCTCACCAAGCCGCGACTATGTTCAAAAAACCTTTAGGAACTCATGCTCAAAATTCAAAATTCCGAAATGCTGATTTTTCTACATCATCACGCAACTCACCTGTATGTAATCCATCTCATCATCGTAGTACGGGGGCGGCGCATTTATCGACTCTTCCTGCACTCTCCGCTGAGCTCATGAAGACAGCCGAAAAACATGTGCTGAGGCAGTGCCAACTGGATAGCTTCGACAAAGAATTACGTTGCATTCTGACATGTCAGAGTCTTTCAAAGAACAGTCCTCTACTGAAGTTGTCTCCGGCGCTTGGAGAAGACAATCTTTTGAGGCTGGCTGGTCGTATTCGCAGAGCTCCAAATATCGACGAGAACATAAAGAATCCCGTGCTACTTGATGGACGTCACCCCATCGTACGCTTACTTATTCACCATTACCACAAACTGATGGCACACGCGAATAATGAAACGGTGGTAAATGAAATTCGCCAGAAGTACTGGATATTACGCTTAAGACCATCTGTCAAAACCGTCGCCAAAAAGTGTCTACGCTGCCGAATCAAAAAGGCACCTACATTGTCACCACCCACAGCAGATCTCCCATTAGAACGACTGGCTCATCATCAAAGACCATTCACACATGTTGGTGTTGATTATTTTGGCCCTTTAGAAGTGACGATTGGTCGGAGAAGAGAGAAGCTCTACGTAGCCTTGTACACATGTTTGACAATCAGAGCGATTCACCTTGAGGTAGTTTATAGTCTTTCCACTGACTCGGCGGTCATGAGTTTAAGACGCTTCATCGCACGCAGAGGTACACCCCACACCATAATTTCAGACAATGGCACAGCTTTTGTCGGTGCGAATAAGGAGTTACTGAAATTCTTTGGGAGCAACATGGAGGAGTTTGCCGCCACGCGAGGAATAGTTTGGAAGTTTATTCCACCTGCGAGTCCGTTTTTCGGAGGGTGTTGGGAGCGTCTAGTGCGCTCAACCAAAACAGCGCTTAGAGCTACACTCCAGGAGATAGCTCCAAAACCCGAAACCTTAATAACATTCCTGGCAGAAGCAGAAGCAGTGGTAAACTCTCGGCCACTATCACACGTCAGCGTTGACAGCGAAGACCAGGAAGCGCTGACACCGTATCATTTTCTCATTGGCCAGTCGTCATCTATCTCCATACCCACACCGGTTTTGAATGACTCCGACCTAGTTGGACGCTCGGAGTGGCGAAAAGCTTCCCGCCTCGCAGACCATTTTTGGACACGATGGGTGCGTGAAGTGCTTCCGCTAATGCACAAACGACCACCAGCGCCCAAGACACCTCGTAACGTTTGTATCGACGATATCGTGGTCATTGCTGATGACAACTTACCACACGAGGAGTGTGGCCGAAAGGCCGAATCACCCAGGTCTATCCCGGAAAGGACGGAGTAGTCAGGGTTGTCGACATTGCGACCAAAGGGGGGACACTGCGTAGGGCTGTCAAAAAGGTTGCAATAATTGGGTAACCATATTGGGTACTGGCTTGCCACATATTTCATTTACTGCGTATTGTCATACGAGGGGGGAGAATGTGGCAAACCAAACTCTTTCTCATTATTTTGTAATGTCACGCTTTTATTACGACATCTGTCTTTTGCCATAGCAACGTAGCCTTATTATAATTATATTGTAAATTAGCTTAGAAGTAAAGTTTTTTGTTTTATGTTCTATTCTCGTGTCTAATTTATCTCAAAATCCTTGATTCCTCTCACATCGCGTACAGCATTTATTGCTGGCCATTTAAAAATGTGTTATTTTGAGATTGAAACTAAAAATTAGACATTAAATAATTTTTAAATAGTTAAATAATTTTTTGGCACTTTAATTTTTGTTAGTGGGTGCTTCAGTTCAAATTTGGTTTTCCTATAAAACGATTGATTTGGTTTTTTGCGTCAGAGAAAATTTTAAATTGTTAAATAATTTTTTGAAATCCCAAAGAAAAAAATGTGAAGACGATACTACTTTTAATATTAGGTATGACCTGTTGTCCTTGTATTTACGTAGACCTTTTCATTTATTAGACTCTGAATACCTACTCTGTAGACCTTTTCATTTAGTTGACTGTGTTACAGGGATTAAGTATAATAATGTTTCTTAGCATATTTTTTCATGACACAACTGGTTGTGTCACAAGTCCATCGTTATCGGACTATATACTATATCGCACAACTAGTTGTGTGATCGAGTTGGTCCATGGCTACTGCCTCCCATCTGCGGTGGAGAGTGGCCTGAGGATCTTTTTCCCGCTCCCTCTCCGCAGCCTCCATCTGAGAGATATGTCACCCGCCAAACATTCCTATGACGATGATATCCAGATCGAGACTCATCGCAAAATAAAATTTTATCTTACTGGCCCTGGGTGCATGTCACACGTTCCCTCCATAATTCGTTTTGCTGGGTGCGCTTCTTGCAGTCATGCAGTAACAACGTTACTCTGTCAAAGACGAAAAATCACGCTCCTATTGAAACCAAAATGCCGAGATACCTGGGACTGAAGTCTTCCCGCTTGTAGTAGGTATTCCTACAGCTCTCTCCATTTCATCACTACCTCTTCTTATCACCCCTTTTTTTCAAAAACTGTATTGAAATTGTCGGTGAAATGATCAAAGTGAGATAATCATAAAATTTATCAACGAAAACAAGTGAAGTCGGGAAAAAAGTAATTCACTCTTATTTTTATGAAAAAAAAACAATCTAGAAGGTGCTGTCTTTAAAATCAGTTAGTATAATGTTACCGAGAACAAAAAAGATTGTATATTATCTACTTTGCTCGGAAAAAATAAACATCCATTAATAAAACTTGCCGTTCCTGTAAATTATGTATTGCTTACACTTTTTTGTTGTTTCATAGTAAATATTTTTCAGTAATACTCGTATATGTAGATACCATGTATCAACTCTGATATAAATTAGTTTGTTCCTTGTCTTTAAACCTATGCAGTAAAATTCATAAATATTTTAGTAACTTACTTGGTAAATAATAAATATTATAAGTGGTTAAAAATATATCAGTCATAAAACTCTTTCAAGCTATATCTTGCAAATTGTTATTCATGTCTAACACAATTTGCGTTATTTCCTGACATGTTATTTCGTACGTATTGGAAAAAGTTACGGGACTAATAGAATTTAAGTTCATGACACACGTGTCTCGTTTGAAGCTAACTTTGCGCAGGGTCGCCTTGTGAAGACTCTACATAATTTATCAAGATAATATGACGTCGACTGGACGAAAAGGTACGTATAGTACATACCTATGTATCGCAATGAATAAAAGAGAAGTATATCAATTAAATTATAGCTTATAAATGTCTTTGAGGACTCCTAAAGTGTTTCTACAGTCGTGTTTTTGTGTTCAAACGATAAAAATAACCTGTAACATAATGAACATTAAAGCATCGGTTCGACGCATAAAATTTCAGCAATTTTCCTTAAAAAAAACAAACCTATGGCAAAAGTGAAGTGAAGAGATAACAAACAGTCTTATAAATTGTTGTGTATGAAACATTGTTTTATACACACACAGACGAAATGCCGACAAATGTAACTTCATTCACTTTGTTAGCGCTGCGCGCGCGTCAGTGTCAAGGTTAAGTTATAATAATATAAGTTTTTTAATCACATACCCCATGTTGTTACAAGTTTTTAATTATCACTATAATATAAGTTACTAGCTGCACCCGGCATGCGTTGCAATGCCATTTTTTTTTTAAATTTTGTCTTTTTTTTTTGCTAGGAACCCTCACGGTCCTCCCCAGAACACCCTACCAAAGTTTCATTACAATCTGATGAATAGTTTCGGAACGCATAGAGGACAAACAAACATAGTAATACATTGATTTTTATATATTAAGATATGGTGTCGATTAGATTTTTCACGTGACAACTGGAGTAATTTTATTTTTCTGTTTAAAACACTTTTGCCATAGGTTATTATTTTTAGAAGAATAATAGTAGTAATTTAATGAGTCGACCCCACAGAACACAGAATGTGTTCTGTGGTCGACCCGATGATGCTTTAAAATGGTCATTAAGCTACAGATTGTTTTATTTAATTTTCATTTGTATTTTTTTATTTTCCTAGTCGCTTGATTTCGTAGTTTAAATAATGAATCATTATTATGTTTATTTAAATTTTGTTTCACATCTATATAGGTATATGAACATCTTATAACTTTTAAAGTTAAAATGTGAAGGTAATTGAAGATTTATAAAACACTAGCTGACCCGGCGTACTTTGTATCGGCATGTTTTTTAACTAAATTACTGAAATGTTTGTTTAAATTACTGTAATTTTTATATTACACAAACCTTGTCCTAACAATAACGAATACATAAAACCAAGAATCATCCAATTTGGTGCAGTCATTCGACAGTTATGGGCGTACATACATTTCGAAGATCCATTTTTATTTATATAGATGTTTCTATGTCATATTGCCAAAGGAAAGTTAAAACGGAAACTCTCGTGAGATTCCAGAACAAATGTTAGTTGTCTGTCACATAGACTTGCTAGTCAATGTCTAGTGACGTTTGCGAATGGAAACAACATTAGAATAGGGTACTGTAATATTACATTTCCTGTGGCTTAAGTAACGTAATTATCGTCCCTATTTAAAGCTTATATTTCAATTTGAAACAATAAATTGAAAAATAATTAACCGTTATCTGACTTAGGACTTCACAACAATGATTTCCGCAAAAGTAAAGTTTACTGTGACTTTACAAAAGACAAAAAATTTTTTTACAAAAAATAAAACCGACTTCAAAAACACTAAAAACTTAAAAATAATATAAGAATAGGTACAGACAACATCACACTTCTATATTGAAGTCGGTGACAAATTTTAACACTTTCTAGGAGATCATCGTTTGGCGTGTTTTCCTCTATTTTCTATGGGATCCCATCATCAGATCCTGACTTGGATTGGATTGGATCTTCTGCTGACTACACGACCAAGCGGATACAGGGTTGTGGTCGATGCTCCTCTTGGATCATCGGATCACTGCCTTGTCCGTAGTACTGCTAGTCTTGCGCGGCCCCATCGCGCGTCTGCGGCTGGCAGTCGTGCAGTTTGGCGGTATGAGTCAGCAGACTGGGATGGACTCCGAGAATTCTTCGGATCCTACCCCTGGAAGCAGCTTTGCTTCGCCTCCGAAGATCCCGATACTTGCGCAGATTGCGTCACTGAAACGGTGCTGATGGGAATGGAAACATTCATTCCCAACGCCAAAATACCTGTTGGCGGTCGCAGTCGTCCCTGGTATAACAATACCTGCAGGAAGACTGCCCACCTCAAGCAATCTGCGTACATCGCCTGGGAAAACGCCAGGAAAAGTCGGGATCCTGGTGTGACGGAGAAGAAGCGTCAGTACAACGCTGCTTCCAGATCCAACAGGAAGGCTATTGCTGAAGCCAAGGCGGAACATGTGGCCAGGGTTGGCGAGCGACTAGGAAGCTATCCCAGTGGGAGTCGTGCTTTTTGGTCGCTGGCCAAAGCTTCGCAACGTAATTTCTGCCAGTCCAATCTCCCACCACTGCGTAGAGCTGATAGCAGCCTGGCCCACAGTGCAAAAGAGAAGGCCAATCTCCTGGTTGAACTCTTTGCCTCTAACTCGACAATGGACGATGGGGGAGCCACACCACCCACCATCTCTTGGTGTGAAAGTTCTCTGCCTGAAATCCGTATTACACAACGTGCGGTCAGGCGGGAGCTTAAGCTCCTGAACGTCCATAAGTCGAGTGGGCCGGATGGCATCCCAGCAGTAGTGCTGAAGACGTGCGCCCCTGAGCTGACCCCCGTACTAACGCGCCTTTACCGCCTTTCCTACAATAGGGTTCCATCTTCGTGGAAGATTGCTCACGTCCACCCAATTCCCAAAAAGGGTGACCGATCCGACCCGTCAAATTACAGGCCAATAGCGATAACGTCCTTGCTCTCCAAGATTATGGAGCGGGTCATCAACTCCCGCCTCCTACGGTACCTAGAAGAACACCAGCTGATTAGCGACCGACAATACGGCTTCCGTCACGGCCGTTCAGCTGGTGACCTTTTAGTTTTTCTGACCCACCGTTGGGCGGAAACCTTGGAGGGCAAAGGTGAGGCTCTCGCCGTTGGACTCGATATCGCTAAGGCGTTTGATAGGGTCTGGCATAGAGCTCTTCTCACGAAGTTACCATCATATGGAATCCCCGAGGGACTCTGCAAATGGATAGCCAGCTTCCTGGATGGTAGAAGCATTAAGGTCGTCGTTGACGGCTGCTGCTCCGAAACCATGCCCATAAACGCTGGTGTTCCACAAGGTTCGGTGCTCTCCCCAACCCTGTTCATTCTGCATATCAATGACATGTTGTCAATTGAGAACATACATTGCTATGCGGATGACAGTACGGGTGATGCGCGGTATACCGACCACCAGAATGTCCCTCGGAGTTCGTTGCTAGAAAGGCGGTTACAACTTGTGTCTGAAGTCGAAGACGAGGGCGAGTCTCCGAATGGGGTGCAAAGAACTTGGTTAAGTTCAACCCCACGAACACACAAGTGTGCGCATTCACTGCGAAGAAGGACCCATTTATCGTAGTGCCTCAGTTCCAGGGAGTTACTCTTCGTATGTCCGATGGTATTGGAATCCTCGGTGTGGAAATTTCTGCTAAAGTGCAGTTTGGGAGTCATTTGGAGGACAAAGCCAAATTGGCGAGCAAAAAGCTGGGCGTCCTGAACAGAGCCAAGCGGTACTTCACTCCAAGCCAGCGGCTAATGCTCTATAAAGCACAAATTCGGCCGCATATGGAGTACTGTTCGCACCTCTGGGCGGGAGCTCCCAAATATCAGCTCGACCCTCTTGACTCCCTGCAAAGGCGTGCATTCCGCATCGTCGGTGATCCCAATATCACGGCCTCAATGGAGACGCTGGAGCAAAGGAAAGACTTTGGTTCTCTCTGCGTGCTCTATCGGCTCTTTAACGGAGAGTGCTCTGAGGAACTGTTTGCAATGGTGCCCTCTTCACCTTTTTACCATCGCACCACCCGCCATCGCAGTAGAGTTCATCCATATTACCTGGAACCAATCTCGTCTAGTACAGTTCGGTTTCAGCGTTCATTCCTTCCACGTACGTGTAGGCTCTGGAACGAACTCCCAGCTGCGGTGTTTCCTGAGCGCTACGATATGTCCTTCTTCAAACGAGGCTTAAGAAGAGCATTTCTCTCCAGGTAGGCAGTAACAGAACTGTGCCCCTGGCATTGCAGATGTCCATGAGCGGTGGTTACCACTTAACATCAGGTGGGCCACTGGCTCGTCTGCCACTGTTAGCAATAAAAAAAAAAAATATTTCCTGTGGCAATGTGATAATTAAGTAACGTAATTATCGTCCCTATTTAAAGCTTATATTTCAATTTGAAACAATAAATTGAAAAATAATTAACCGTTATCTGACTTAGGACTTCACAACAATGATTTCCGCAAAAGTAAAGTTTACTGTGACTTTACAAAGGACAAAATTTTTTTTTACAAAAAATAAAACCGACTTCAAAAACACTAAAAACTTAAAAATAATATAAGAATAGGTACAGACAACATCACACTTCTATATTGAAGTCGGTGACAAATTTAAACACTTTCTAGGAGATCATCGTTTGGCGTGTTTTCCTCTATTTTCTATGGGATCCCATCATCAGATCCTGACTTTGGTGACCATGGGACCACCCTTGCAGTATACTCTATCGAATACTAAATGAATTTTGGAAATCGGTTTAAAAATGACGGAGTTATGAGGTAACAAACATAAAAAATAAATTACAACCTAATTGATAACCTCCTCCTTTTTTGAAGTCGGTTAAAAAAACATCAATACAGTTGAAGTTTCGTTTGGGGGCTGAATAAGCGTACGATAGCCGATTTAGTCAATTGATCAACAATTGGTTGAAAGCGCAGCTTCGAATCCTACCCGAGGTGAAAAAAATGCAAATTCATAAATATAGAAGAAATATATATTCATTAAGACACCATTAAAAGTTACAGTACATTGTGTTCGGAGAAGATATGGCAAATAAACGCATTATACGTTTTTTTAATTTAATCGCGTACGTAATGGGAATTTCGACGTGAAGAATGAACCCCTAAGAAGACAGCCACTTGAGAAATTTAAAATAACGATAAATTAAATGCGATAGTGCAAATCAGCCGTATCAAACTACCAAGATTGCAAAGAAGGCTACAATTGACCTATTTGTATCAATTCGGTAAGATAAAAAGCTTGAAAAACATATTGGTCTCCATGATTTGACTGCTTTGCTAGGAGCAACATTGACGCTTGCCTTGCCTTGTTAAACCGGTTCAAAAATATTTTTTCATACCACCTACTCGACAATGTCAGTTATAACCCCTTTGACTTCAACGTAAAGTACGACATTATATCCTAGGGGATATAATGTTGTATGAAACTCCCAAGAGAGTAAAGTGTTTTAAAATTGGAACATAAAACTCGTATGGAAAGGATATTGGCGAAAATGGCCCCAGACACGGACTAACAAATGTGTCACGTCATAATTTTTAACATATTTTTTGACGTCGTTAGCAATTATCTTTATTACACGGACAAACTGGTAGTTTGAAACGATAAATTAAAAGCTTTTAACTACTGTATACTTCGAGTGACATCTACTACACTAGCCGCCATGAAAACAGCTAGAGATGTTCTAAGTACTCGTATTTAAATCAATCGATTTTTCAATTGTAATATAATTTCGTTCTTATTTTATCAAATTATGTCATATTTATGTTATAATGTGTATGTATTTGTTATTAAAATACATGTTGGATATATCATAATATACAATAAAGCATAATAATAGTTGGTGTTTCAATATTGACCAAAATCGATTTTCGATTTTGTAGTTCAATTAACCGTATCGATTCTACAGAATCGGAAGTGAGTGACATCTCTCAATAATTGTTTTTTTTACTTACTCGCTTACTTGCTCTCGTGTTTGTGTAGTGCGTTTTTAATTTTTTCTATTTTTGAATAGCTTATAAATACTTGGCTATTCTTACGGACTCTGATTTCTTTTAATAACATACGTACCCCGGCTTTGATTTATGGACTTTGTGATCTGCTCGAACGATAACTTGGCATTAAACAACGGATCTTGATAACCTGAATACGAAATGGAAGGTGTTTGTGTTAATTGTGATTCTGCTGGTGGTTTCATGGTATTGGAAAATGAGCAGATTCTTCGATGTATACAACAATGGAAGGCACCCTGTCTGGTAAGCCTATTTAGCTTTTTTCCAAATCTCGTGTTTAATGTGCATTTCCTAAATATTTTTTAATCTTCATGAAACTTCAAACTCATGATCAAAGCAACGTATTCAAATACGAGTAATATAGTCTCAAATGATATAGTTATTTAGAGCAAATGTAACATAGTTTACTTTACGATTATAACCTCAAAATGTAATACATTTTGTGTAATATTACGATGCCTACCACTGTCCGTGCTTCAACAAATGACTGAAGTGTATCTATGAAGGATTCCCAACAAAATTAGCATTTTTCCTTTGCTGTCCGTTACTGGGGCATACAATGTATGGAGACGGAACAATGTCCTTTAATCATGGATTCCGAATGTTCGTCAGGCTGTATCTGTTTAATATTTTGCCAAACTTCGGAAATATAATTTGTCGGTAGAAGTGGCAGGTTGGCACAAAGTTCAGTCATTGTACCTCCTCCGGTTGTGCCAAATTTTCGACTTTTTTTCATATCGCTCGCGAAAAGTGATAATAGCATCCTGTAATATTTATGCCCGGAAATACAGCCTTTAAGGCCTGAATTTGTGCTATTTCGTAGTCAGTTTTAAATTTTCTGAAATCAATCTGCAATTTGTTTTTAATTAATTGAGAAACCCTTATACATAATATGCATAAACTACTTATGCATAATATGCATAAACTACTCATGCATATTATGCATAAGTAGTTTCTATCGATAAGTTATTCGATTGAATCGATTTGACATCAACAATAACTACGAAAAAACTTGCAGAATTTTTAACATTTTGTACAGAGATTTTGACCAGCGTAAGCATAGCGCGTAGCACACACAAGGACCCCCAGATAAATATGTCTATCTTTAAATGTCACTTTCTCGACACCAAACAATAGCTATCTCATTCTGTACTGTCAAAAGTGACATTTCGGCGTAGAGAAACAGGCTGAGAAAATACTCTCGCGATCCTTGTGGTACGTGTGCAGGTTCGATACCCGGTATGTGCTTATGAAAGTTTAAAAAATTTGAATGCCATTATTATTAAATCTAAAATCGACGCCATGTTTCCTAAGAACATATTTCGCTATCTCTCATAGTTTCTGATTTCTCCCTACTGACCCATTTAGATTGATCACCCGGTATACGTGTCTTGGGTCTTGTCTGGCAACAAACAAAATATAACAGAAACTATATTTACAGAATCATTGTTGCCGGCATTCAAATCTACATGAATCGTGTATGGTTGATAAAACAACGGTACACTTTTGAATGTTCCATCACCATAAAAGTGTGTGTCACTGTTTTCTAACATTTTCAATGGTTTACGTGCCAATGAACTTGAAAATATCAATATTTTCTTATCATCATTACCGTCATTGCAGACCAGAAAATTCTGAGCAATAATATCAGGCACCTGTATTTCGCTTAAAGAGAGAGAACTTTTGTTTTATGAACTTCTAAAAATTTTTTCCTTGCACGATATAAAGAATCCTTTTTTTTTCTTAAAAAGGGCTGCCTCGTTTATATTTTCATCGATGAAAGAATCTGGTTCATTTAATACCACATCTTCAATAATTTTTAGTACAGATCCAAACGTTTGGCACACCGCCTGCTTACATTTGTCAATAATGATTGCTATTTTGTTCTTTACATAATTTTCTCTGCATACATGGTCACTTACTTTTAAAACCAGTTTTTCACTATTCAGTTTCAAAGAAGCACTGCATATTTTCCTGTTAGCACACCGCCAAAGCGAGGATCCGTCATCATTTGCCTTGTTCTACATGCAAAAAATTATGTGATCCTTTTTTATTTTTAATAAAAACTATGTTTTCATTAGCTTCCATTGTAATTAATACTTCCTTTGGTTTAAATTAACGGCTTTAATTTGTATATTCCAATCTACAACTCGAACTGGGTAAGAATCATGTA
Source organism: Schoenobius gigantellus (assembly GCA_963935595.1). Classification (NCBI taxonomy): domain Eukaryota; kingdom Metazoa; phylum Arthropoda; class Insecta; order Lepidoptera; family Crambidae; genus Schoenobius; species Schoenobius gigantellus. The sequence continues at coordinate 36,709,760 of OZ012543.1, forward strand.
GGAATGACACATAGTTTTTGTTATTTATCATAAATAGTATATTGTAAGATTCTCAGAAGAATAACTAAAGCGTGTTAGTTGTTGTTTTGAGGGAAGATTAAACACTTCAGTTTGAAGTGGCCAGTAAGTATGCAAAAGAGAAAGTACTATGACAAAGGAGTTTGTATTGAACATTTGGCTCTCTCGATCGAGTTGAAACGAATATCGACATAGTCATATCGCTAAATGCCCATTATGAGAAATAGGTTTAATGCGACATAGTCGTATCGCTAAATGGGCTATACGAGAAGTAGATCTATTGCGACATAGTCACATCGCTAAATGCCCATTATGAGAAATAGGTTTAATGCGACATAGTCGTATCGCTAAATGGGCTATACGAGAAGTAGATCTATTGCAACATAGTCACATCGCTAAATGCCCATTATGAGAAATAGGTTTAATGCGACATAGTCGTGTCGCTAAATGGGCTATTAGAGAAGTAGATCTATTGCGACATAGTCACATCGCTAAATGCCCGTTATGAGAAATAGGTTTAATGCGACATAGTCGTATCGCTAAATGGGCTATTACGAGAAGTAGATCTATTGCGACATAGTCACATCGCTAAATGCCCACTATGAGAAATAGGTTTAATGCGATATAGTCGTATCGCTAAATGGGCTATACGAGAAGTAGATCTATTGCGAAATAGACCAAAACCTACTAAGTCCAAATGCTTATTTTAAATGACATTTAGGCAAAACGCGAAAAAAGCGAAATAAGCGCGAGCGACTAAAGGCAATCGCATAACGTGGCGTGGCATGGCATCACATAAGCCCAGTTTGTTTGCACCTTAACGCTGCCGGCGGATAGACAGCGAACTAAAGCTTTTTTATTAATTTTGAAAAATTACGCCAATTACGCGACATATTTAAAAATAAAGAATGTTTCTACAATTTGTTCCATATGCACCAACGGTATTCCGTTGTATATTGTTGTCATAGCTAAAACTTTGCGCCAACGCCATTATGTATTTCAAAATTGTAATATCTTGTTGCTTACGTTAACTAAGTGCTTAGTGAAATGTGTTTTGTGCTTAGATCATTTATGCTCTAAGGTTTTGTGGCATCAATACAGTCTTTTTAAGTCTATTCAGTGTATCATTGATAAAGTTAAAAAACGTGAGTAAATGTCCAGGTGCTTCAGCTTTTTTTGTTCAAGTTCAGCCGGTCAAGTGTGTGTCAGGCCACGCATTGAATAGGGATCCGTAGCAATTTTCTTTCCCGCTGAATCCCGTCACTTTTATAGGAGGTATACTTAATTCGAGCGGTAATATTATAAAGTATCAGCATAAGGTAAGTACATAAGTTGTGTGTACTAAGATGTCCAAGTTACTATGGTATTTTAACTATCCCACGGGAACCCTTTCATTTTACCTACGATCTTGACCAGGGATATAAAGTATCACCATGCAAAATTTCATTGAAATCGGTCCAGCCATTTCGGAGATTAGCCCGTACAAACAGACGAATAGACAAACAGACAGAGAAACAAAAAACGAAAAAAACCTCTTTTTACATCCCCCTAACTTGGTTTTAAGCATTTTTTTTCTATGTACAGACATTCGACCTCTACAGTTTTATTATATGTATATAGATTTGGGGTCAATAGGCTGTCGACTATTTTATTTCAACAGTTGTGTATAGTAATTAACTGGTGTTATAAAATATAAAAGTAAATAAATATACCACGAAATTTAAAAATAAAAGAAAGGATCCATTTTTTCTTCCATACAACTTTGCCCAAAACATGTACCTCGGGTTTTGTTACATTTTTCTATGTAAAAAAATCTGAAAATTCATAAAATAATAAAAATAATTTCTTTAAACCATTTGTACCACCTGAAACTATGACTTAAACATTTTCATTACTGGCAACATAGCATCAATATTAAATAAAGCGTACTAGCGTAGTGTATTCTCCAAACCAGTTTAGTAAAGGTTTTCCAACCATTAAAATAGGGTTTTTACATAATTATAACAAATATTACAATAAAACTCGTAACAAGTCCATATTCCAAAGCGTTATAATTCTTGTTAATAAGTGTCATAACTGTGTCACGTAGTCTGTGGTATGTTGTTTATTATGGCAAACAATACCCAATAAAAAAAGAAAAAAAGTGAAATGTCATTAGGATGTGTATTGAATTCACAGAGTACATTATTATATTGTATTGACGTATCAAATTCACAATTACTGGAGATTTGTAAGCGATCGCAATAGATGTTGGCACACACAAATAACAAACTCCAGATTTTTAATTAAAAGAACTTCAACTCCTTTAAATACCTATAATAAGAAGAAGATTATAAGTGAAAAATGAAAATATTATCAAGCGACCATAACAATGATTGATTGTCAATGTCAAACCTTGACGTCCATAGCTAATCACGTTTCGTTTTCACTAAGTTTTGCATTCACTTATCATTTTTATCTTATTTTTTTGCAAAATCTATTGAGTTTGAAAAGATTTTAGCCGTTGGGTCATTTTCAACACATTATTATCTTTCATTTCATATAATTTGTACCTCGGTACATGATTTGGGCAAATACTGAAGACCTTTAATAGATAACATTTTATTGTTAAAAATTAACATTCGTCCTGCGTGCTACTAAAGGTCATTGACAGGGTCCAGCAGCTGATCGTATCGTATTGTAAATCGATGGGTAGACTAAGTTCATACTTTTTATATGATAATTTATATGTTTTAAGTTTTTTATAATGTTTTAAGCTTGAGATAAAATTATTGCGTGACGTATTCATGCTTGAGAATAACAATGAGGTGTGGGTAGTTGGTGGATAAACAACACGATCCGCTATTAAAACATTATAAAATAATTTAAAGTCAATGTTTTTGCTGTGAAAATATACACTTTTGACGAAACTATGGCGTGAAGATTATGAAGAAATGTTGTCTCGAGAAAAAAAACAAAAATTACTCTTAAAAGCAGTGATAAAATTATAGAAAAAAACAACAAGTTAGTGAATAACAGTGCTTAAACCTTTTAAACCTAATTTTGAGCATTATGAGGTAAAGTTGAGGACATTGATTTTGCTAGGGATATCTTGTTGATAGTAGCGGAACTACAGCTATCACACAGTGAATTCACTAACGAGATTTCCTCCTCTCACAGGAAGATGGCGCTGAACTGCCAAAAATGTAAACAAAAAATGTCAACTAGACAATTTTTAGTATGTGCTGTATGTAAAAACTCTTATCACCTTGATTGTACAGAAGTCTCGTTCCCAAGATATAGGATAATGACCCCAGAAAATAAAAGCACCTATAAATGTAAGCTTTGTATTTCTCACGCACAGTCCATGACTAAAGCCTCACCCCGCACATATTTGCCTATAAAAGACTGTGTCATTCAACGTGTTCAACATGAGACAAATGTTACCATGCAGAACTCATTTGAGGAATTATCTGATAAAGATCAGTACTCATAATTTACTTCCATACCATCAATGGCACTAAATAGAAGCCTCGTCGAATTACGTTGTGATGACACTGAACATATAGAAGAACTTAAAGAAGAAAATCAAAAATTAAAAGAAAAACTAGAAATCGCTGATAATGAGATAGAAAATCTTTTAGCAGAAAACAAAAACTTGGTCAAGAGGTTAGCTGAATATCAATTAAAAGTCAAACAATTATCACACATATGTAGCTCCACGCCAAAGAAAATACCCGGCAGAATTATTATTACGAATTCTATAACAAATCAAGAATCAAGATATTTCACAATCAGCCGAACGTATGCGGAAAAAAATCTCACCGGTTGTACCTAGAAAAAGTTCACCAAAACAGGATCAAGAACTCAAAACAAATAAGAACTTCATTAAGCCCTCAACAGATGGCACTGATCATCAAAAACAAGATTTCCGGAAAATCCACATTCTGGGTGATGAGCAATTGAGAGGCCTGGAGACCTATTTTTGAATTGCGTATGCGATTTAGAAATCACCGCTGACTTAATAGTCAGCGATGACTTTGAAGTCACGAATTCCTAAACATCCTATTTTTGAAAGTCGAACGCAGAGCTGCCAACATAGATAAAGGTAAGGGTTCGGTTCCACACAGAATGTAGCCGTTTTGGGTATATACCGGTTATTATGCGGCTAAAAATTCAATGCAACTAGGCCAAAATATAAGAAAATACTGGTCTAAGTTTGTTTGTGACACAAATTTAAAAGATTTTAAACTTATACACGGTTTATTTTTTATCACCCTGGAAAATGTTAGGGACGCTTTAGGACACATCCAATATTATATAAAAATGAAATAAAAAATATATAAAAACTAAAAAAATCTCTAAAAATGCTGCTCTCAACTAGTGCAGCATTTTTTGTATTTAAAAAAAAATTAAGTGAGTTATTTTTTTTATATTTAAATCATTCTAATACCATGTCGTGAAGCGTCCCTTTAATTTTCCAGGGTGATAAAAAATAACCTAAATATTTACTTATTTGACAAATTTTAAAAATTTTAAATCCAACTCAAAATCAACACACATCAACTTCAAACTTGTCAATATGTTTTTTAAACAAAACACAGATAACGTTTCCACAGTTATGTATAACTTGTTTACGAGTAGGTGAGGGCACTCGTAATGAAATCACATCCGTGACCAAGGTAGTCTCAAAGTGATATTCAAAAATAAGAATTATTGAAAATCGGTGATTATTAGTCACATCGGTAATTTCGAAGTCGCATACGTAATTCAAAAATAGCTCTCGTAGCAGCACTAATTAAATCAGGGCAGGCAGGATGGTGCGATACATATAAACCAATAGCGCACATATTGTCCGGTGCTGCAAGTACAGATATATTACATTACTTTATTAATACTGCTAATTCTATTTCAGCAAAAGACATTGTTATTTTAGGCTTCGGTAAGAATGACAGCGACATGCATATATTACACTCCAATACATGTATAATTTTAAATCAATTAAGTAAAAATACGGTCTTTTTGTTGCCGATATACTTTAATCCAGGTTTATATGTAAGAACATTAAATTATAATCTATATCTATGGACAAAACATTTTAAAAATTGTACTTGCATAAAAATCAGCTCATATATTCATTCGCAGAAATATTTCTCCTATATTGGTTATTTGTGTTACAAGTTACGTCTATGCATTGACTATATAGAATATAAAAATAAAAATCAATACCTGACGCCCGAGAGCCTAAAAAAACACATTGCTAGGACTACTGCGGCAAAAAAATCAGGTACAAATACATTAAATCGCACGACCTCAACAATAGCCATACCACCAAAAGCAAATGAAACACTGTTGAGTTCAGCGCAAGTAGACATTGACACTTTTTTTCGATCCAAAAGCTAATTACACATTCACGGTTCAGCACCAAAATATCCATGGTTTACTCTCTAAAAAGGAATTAGTAGAAATGACATTACTTGAATTTAAAAACGGTATGGACCCGGACGTACTGTGTTTCTCTGAAACATTCGTTAGATATGCCGATATAAAAAATATAAATATAAACGGATATGAACTAGCAAATAACTACTCCAGGCTAAATAAAACGGGGGGTGTTTGTATCCTAATAAAAAAAGGTATGGAATATAAAAAAGTTGATCACTTTGATGGTTTTGCTATGGCCTACCATTTTGAATTTTGCACTATAAATATAATACCAAGTGACATTATAATTGTATGTATTTATAGGATACCCTCTAAAATAAAAAGACACATAGACAGCTTCTTTGAAAAATTTGATTTACTGCTTCATAAATTGTTCTTTAAATTCTGTAAGAAAAATATTGTTGTGGTAGGTGACTTCAATTTTAATATGTTGGAAGTAAATCTGAATACCTCACGTATGAACGATATAATAAAAAAGTATAACCTACACTCATATATAAACACTCCGACTAGATTAGACTCCTGTTTAGATCTAATAATAAGTAACATTAGCTATGGAAGTGGAAATACTGTTCCTCTCGGTTTATCTGATCACAACATGGCTCAGATACTCAATTTTAACCATTTTAAACCCATTTTGACTGAACATTATGTCTTTAAAAGATCATACACGAAAGAAAATATTGAGAAATTTAAGCACTACTTGGAATGCATTTCATTTTCAGACATACAAACAAACCGATCTAAATATGGCCTTCGATGGTTTTTATGATATCTTTTGCCTTCTTTATAAGCTCTGCTTTACTAAATTGAAAATTAAAATAAAATTATTACAAAATATGAAATGGAGATCAAAAGGACTCACGTTGCAAAACAAACAGAATAATACGTTTCAAATATTACGCAACCCGAAATTCTAATGACCGGCAGAGATATTTAAAATATAACAAATTATTTAAAAAATGTACAACACAGGCAAAAAAACTATCGAATAGAAAATATATTATAAATAGTCAAAATACTGGAAAGGCAACCTGGACAGTAATAAAAAAGGAAATGGGACAAAACTATACAAAAAAGCATATAAATAAATTGACATATAATAAAATAGACATATTTAAACCACATGAAATAGCCAATAAGTTTAATGACCACTTCATCAACAAAATGGATAATAAAATTAATAATTTTAATAATTCGACATATAATTTCAATAATAATTGTATAAGTAATTCAATATTTTTATCCCCCGTGGACGAAAAAACAGTTTATAAAATTATTATGAACTTAAAAAATACGAAGTCGGAAGGTTATGACTCTATAAATACAAAATCTTGTAGCAAGCAACTATTGCGTATATTAACGTTCTTGATAAATCTTTCGTTACAAACAGGAACATTTCCAAGTAAACTAAAATATTCGGCAGTGAAACCACTGCATAAAAAGGGTGACGTATCGGAGGTAGCGAACTACAGACCGATCACACTTATTCTTGTATTTGGAAAGATATTTGAAAAAGTTATGTATGAAAAACTCATTTCATTTCTGAACCAACATAAGATTATACAACAAAACCAATACGGCTTTCAAAAAAATAAAAACACTGCTCACGCGGCATTTCATTTAGTAAACAATGTTCTGAATAATGTTAATGATAGGAAAAAAACTAGTGTATTGTTCCTTGATATGTCTTCAGCATTTGATTTGGTCTGTCATAACCGTTTGTTGGTAAAATTGGAAAATTACGGGGTGAGAGGACCCGCTTATAACTGGTTTTGTTCTTACCTGAGAAACAGGTACCAATGTGTAGAAATTGATTACTTAGATGATAGGAAAAATAATATGACAGTAAGGTCGGACTTCAAGAGAACTTTATATGGTGTTCCACAAGGAAGTATTATCTCGCCTTTATTATTTCTGCTATAGCTAAATGATATAGCCGTCGCCACGAAACACGAAACTATTCTGTTTGCGGACGATATATCTATAGTAGTAGCATCACAAGTTGATGCCAGTATGACACAACATAAATCGGATATAACTGAAACTTTGACATTTATTACAAATTGGCTATAAAATAATAATCTTGAAATTAATTTATCTAAAACTAAATTAATAAATTTTAATAATTTTAAGGAAAACAACATTGACATTATTTTTAATAGACAAACTCTTTGTAGTGCTGGAAGTGTGACATTCTTAGGTATAATAGTAGACGCAAAGTTCAACTGGAAAGATCACATAGAAAAAGTGTGTAATAAACTAAATAGATTTGCTTATGCCTTATACAAACGCAGCATGGTAGCGTGTCGAAATACAGCATTGAGCTCATACTTCGCATACGTTGAATCTATTCTGAGATACGGGCTAATATTTGGGAAAATGGTACGGAGAACAAAAAAAAAGCATTTATTGCGCAAAAAAAAATGTGTACGTGCAATATGTCACATAGCACCAGATGAACCTTGCAGACCATATTTTAAACTTTTAAAAATACTTCCCTTACCCTGCATTTATATTTGAGAAGTAGGTTTTTTTTTTTATTAAAACATACATAAATTCTGCAAGTCCGTGGAGATAACGTGTAGGAGTAATAGATATCCGAATAGATTAGTATTAGATACAGCACCCAGGACAAAATGTTACTTAAAAAACTGTTATGCAATGTGTGTTACCATTTACAACCACATACCAGAAGATATTAAACGTTTTCACTTTAACTTTAAAAAGCTATTGCGGGAATGGCTTCTCGAAAACTCGTTTTACTCAGTTGACGAATTCCTGAAGTACAAAAAAAAACGATATTAAATTAGATTAAATGACATTAAGTGAAATTAAATTATTATATAATAAAGTTAAAGTATCTAAATCAGTTGAATTTAATCAAAAATAATTTTAATTATTATACCTACATTACATTAAAATTAATCAAATTAACTTGGTTTGAATAAGATTTGAAATGAATTAAATTGAATTTAATCAAATTAAATTAAATTGGATTGAATTTATATAAATTAAATTGGATTAAATAGAATTAAACGAAATAGTAATTAATTGAATTTGAAACAAATCATAAAGGGTCAATGCATGGACATGAACTTGCTTCTTTCCTGTAAAATCGACGTTCATAAATTAAAATTTTGCATGCTATAGATTATGGCTAAATAGGTTTAAGTGACAAAATTGTTTTCTGACCAACTCTGTAATACCCTATTTATTGCAAATAAAATGAATTTGAATTTGAAATTTGAATTTGAATCTTTTTTTTTGTACTGGTTTTCATGATAATGTCATAATTTTAACCATAGTTATAGTGATAGTGATAATGATAATGTTTATGATGAACAGTGAACAGACAGTGTTTAAGTATTATGAAAATTACCACCTAAGTAATTGGTTATAAAGCTCAGAGTTTTTATTGTCTCTCAGGTGGTATAACAAGTAGAGTATTCACATCTGGAATAAAGCAGTCTTTGTCCTAGGCGACTTGAACCCCTCGCTTCACTTACGACTCTACAAAATAGTTATAGTTAAATTATAACTTTAGAGTCCTTCGTTACACTCGGGGCTTAATATGGCGCCTGTGACTTTAGATACTGCTTTACTCCCTCGGTGCATAATCTACTATTGCTGTGAATTGTAACTCTGGATGAAAAGTGGGTTCTATATGTTAATCGCAAGGGATTTGCCTTAAAGCGAAACATACCTATAGAAAAGCATTGGCAACTGCTTGATGACCACTTCATGCTGGTGTAATTCTCTTGTTTGCAGAAGGGTTATTTTTAAAGCCCGTAATCAATTTTGTTCCACGGAATTACAAGAAATCAGTGTTTTTGAAGTTAGCTATACAACGTCACGAGAGCGCGTTATACTCGTATATTTTGGTGACATTGATGACATCAAGCGAAATGTACGGCAATTTAAACCGATGATTTTAACACTTAAACCTTTGATTACCTACTAATAACACTTCAAGCTCTGACTTGTCACCCGATCTTCACCACTATTGCTCTATTATTATTATTATATCGCAAGATCTCACACTGCTTGAGAAACTGGTTTTACACTACCGGCAGGTCCAGCCTCCTGACCACGATGACTCACAACAATATTGAAACTACGCTGAGAGCAAGATGGCGCTATTGTAGTGCTTTTTCTTGCTAAATTGTAGAAATATAGGGAAATCTTAAAGTTGAAAGAAAAAAAACAAACTTATTCCTTTAGTCCGATACAAAATGAAAAGCTTTATTCTGGTAGGTACATAACTATAATTCACTTATGTATAATGTTACTGAAGTAAACAAAATCCCTGCAAAATCAATGCAAAGCACTTAACTAAATCTTTAATTGATACAAGCCAAGGGCAGGATGGTTCAGGTTTGTTTGATCAATCTCGGTAGGTAAAAATCAGGTACAAATTGGGTACAACACTATAAAATGAGGGGCAATAAAGTACACCAACAAATAGTTATAGGTTTCTTTTTTTTTAAATTAGTAGCTTTCCCCGGAGCGGTTGTTAGTAGAGCGTACCTTCGATGCTAAGTTTCTGCGATCACGGGTCAGAGATTTAAAATTCCAGTTTCTTAGATTATTCTCTGTTTCTAATATTACTTGTGTAATTCCACAGAATTCCTCCTTGATACTAGGTTATTTTGTTATGGTTTCTAGCTGTAAGGTCAAGCAGCGGAGCCCTACGGCCTCCGGTAACTGCCCTGGAGATTCATAGCACAGTGTTAGGTTAAAAAATATAATTAAATATGCCTATGATCTTAGGGTCAGTGGGTCTAACACTGAGTTCTGAAGGAATCCCAGTCAATACATTTCAATTTCATGTAATAAACATTGCAAGTTAATTCCAAACATAATTTTCAATGAATTGTCAAAGTTTCTTATTGGTTAGTTAATAAAAAGGACATATGGAGGGGAGAGCACCTATTTTGTGTATAATTACTGCTATTAATAAAAAGAAAACAGCTTAATTTGTGAGTTATTTGCCAAAGTATGATGTGAAACTCAATATAGTGAAAATCTAGAATTTAACATGAAATTCACAAGTGTTACTCAATATATGCATTAATCCCACTAAAATTCCGCTTACTATCAGGTTTTTTTAATGAAATAGGGGATGAAAAAGGCGAATTTTGGAAATGTAATATGTTTGATTTAATAATCAATATACCCACTAATAAAAATAAAATTAACAAAATCTGTTTTAAATCATGAAATATAATAAGTTAATTAGATACCTTAGTGTGGGCGGAGTATTATCTATTGATATAATTTATTTATCCAACTAATCCAATGAATCGCGCGCCGGCGATTAAAAATATGATTTTCCTGAGCTTTTGCTCGCCAAACTGAAAACGAAAATAACTGACTTTTTAAGTCTCACTGTAGCTTTTCAAATTAAATTCACACGGAAAACGGGAGAAATACCTATGGATTTTATTCGCAGAAATGAATTTAAATACTTTATGATCTTCGAATCAATAACAAATTTCTTCGGTCGATGTCTCACAGACTAACCAGTTCGGAGATCATAACATAGACGAAAGACGCGTTCAAAGACTAGGGTGAAAAATGGGCGCGTTCTATTTACGCACATACTAGAATCGAGGTCCGTTCACCGAATGTTAAGCGTCGTATTGGCGACGGAACCTTCCCTAAAACCAAATTCATTTCACAACATGTGTGTCATGATGTGTCAAGTCAACATACGGATCTTTCGAAATTCTACAATATACAATAAGTATTTCCAGCCAAAGTTATAAGTTTGGTTGGAAAACAAAACGTAATGTAAATTAACCATAAACAAACTGTGAATGCTTTCCGAATTCTATTCGACGAAACCATAATTATATGATCTGTAGCTTTAAGTGTACTTTATTATGATATGTCTCAAAAAATGATCAAAACAAACGGTCTAAATGTCAAATTCCGAATTTTGAGAAAATCAACCCACCTAAAGGGGAGCACGGGATTTTGGGCGAAAAAAAACTATCTTTGTAAATAAGGCCAGGATAAACGCGAGATTTATTTTGTTTATGCCAAAATCGAATAATGACCAAAGATAATTGCAAATGTCAATGACGTGACGTGAAACGACGTTGACGTTGACACTTGACATTGACATTGTGAAATTCATTGACAAAGTTATTGTAATTACGATTTTAGTTGTGAAAGAAGATTGGCAACAAGCCATACAATGTTGGTACCGTAATCAGACGAAGTGTATGGTGATAAAAATACCACGTATTTCTTTATCTTTAGTAACGTAACAAAAAAGGTAATCACATCATATTTCTACAACTGGTAAATAAAAAGATATTCGCATTTGAAAATTATTATGGTATGAACATGAGTACAGAGATAACAAAACGTTATTAATAGTTAACAAAACGTTTCAAATGTCAGAACATGAGATTGAATTTGACATTGACATTACGAGTTACAGTTATTATTATTATGGATTGAGGAAGGATTTTTTTTTAAACTAACGACTTTTAGCGCGCTGCCATCGATATCATCGCCATTCGGAACGCATCCCCACGACACGACTGACACTGACTGTGAATGTGACGTTGGCATTCACAGTTGACAGTGGTAACAGTCGGTCATGTGCCATATCGATAGGTTTATCGATTATAATTAGATTTCTTTAGACATCTTATTTAACTAAAACCTAAATACCAAACCAAGAAAAGTAATATTGTTATGTTCTAATATTCTTATTTTCTAGTATTTTTGGTCCTGTAACTGTCATTAATCGATCAATTATATGAAAATGAGTGGATTAATTAATAATCGATATTTCTGCAACGAATTGAATAGTTGCTCTTGTTCGTTTTAATATTGCATGTCAGTTAGATGCGTTTTGTTATCAATATTCACTGAAATAATGAAATCAATTTTTTCTTTCTTTACAAAAGTTATAGAAATTCATTAATTAAATAAAAATAGGTAAACTAGTATCGTTAACATAATATCCAAAATTCAGTATCCTACATTTCATATTTTAATGGGTACCAGGCCTGCCAATCTTCTTTGTGTTAAAACTACAGTGAAAACAAAGTGTTTTTGCAAAATTAGTGTTTTATGAAATTTTAAGAAAAAACGGTGTTACACTATACGTAGCTAAAGCGGTATCTCTTTATTCAATATTGTTTTAGCCTTGCTATAAGCAATCATGGTAAGGCCGCTGGTCACACAGTTGGGTATTTAGAAACGTTTACTCGCAAGAGCTGACCTCAATCAGATTTCTCTTCGATTTAAAAAAAATGTTAAATGGAAAAACATTTTCTTCCCAAGAAATAACACAAAATTCCTTTAACGCAATTTCAGAGTTCTAGCGCAAATGTTTAATAAATGTATGTCATATCCCTTGAGATGTCAGAAATGTACTTATAGATTACGAGGGTAAATACAACGGAGTGAATATTCTGATTTTAGCCTAGAAAGCCAATTGTTCGATTTTCTTTAGTAGAAAACGGCTCTTTCTTACGTTAACCTCTAATATTTTTACTAAATGGAATATTTATTAGTTAACGGTTAATTACCTATCCAAAGACGTCTAAGGTACTGTTATAACAAGAGGAAGCTGTTCCGTTTTTTCTGTTCTTTAGTTATCGCTATTGGCTAAAGGCTTCAATTTCATGGTGTGTGGTCATTGTTTGGTACATTTTAGTCTACTGTTACGTCAACATAGTAAATACAATTCAACACGAAAACAATCAGTGCATTTACACGTCTCGTAAGAAAGCATGTCTCACTAAACTCAAACGGGAAGATTTCACGAGGGCGTTGCTTTATCGTCGGGTCAAGGCATAAATCTCGCTGAGGCTCCAGACCCAAAATGTGGGGCCCTGACGCATTTCCAAAACAGCCGACTATGAAGACAAATGCGGGTGTAACGATGACCCCTCCTCGTCTACCTCCTATTTATGTATGCGCTATCGCTTGGCCTCGCCTTTCTTGTAGTTATAACTAAAGATAAGTGTGGTGATGGTTCACGAGAAATGTATGTCTACGGCTTGTCCGGTTTAGTACCCGCACTTAGGAATAAATAAGGTGCTCTGGTATAGTATTTCTCGCGTAGTAATATACATTGTATTTGGTTAGCGTTGTCGGAGCCTTTAATGGCAGGTATACGATCATATTGTATCGATAATTTTTGTAAATTTTCTACCACTGATATGAAATTGCAGCTATTTACCATTAAACATTAAACTTATGGACGTGTGTTTCGATTTTGCAATATCAGCCTATATAGAAGTCGTAAATACACAAAAAATATTTTTTGATAGCTGAAACATTAGGTATTCAATTTATGCAAATAATTTTAACGAAAAATTCTAATATAGAACCAAAAAAAAGTTATAAAAAAAAATTACAAAAAAGATTTTCTTTTTGCGTTTGTAAGTTTTGTGAATCTTAAAAAAAATTGGTGATTACGCCTCTTCACCTCCCTCGTCGAAACTCTCAGCTGTTGACCAAGTAATGTGAACTACTCGTATGACCCATACTATTGAGTAGAAAACATTCCTATTATTTGAATTCTTATTATTTAGGAGCGAAGAAGTCCTTGCGCAGAAGGAGAACGAACCCGCCAGGATGATCCTAACGCGGACTAGTCCCGCAGGCGACGACCAGGTAGGAGCAGGCGGACTTTTGCCCTCCACCAGCTACCGCAGGGGTCGCGGTGACGGAGTGGGGCTCCCGTCACCCGCACTAATGACATCTATGCTGAGGGAGTATTTGAAGGCGTTCCGCAGATACTCCCTACCCTGAAAGGAGGCCCAGTGTATCTGGGCAGCATCGCTCTCGACACACAAAGCGATTGCGAAAAGTTCCCTTTGTGTGTCGGGAATGCGATTTGACGGAACCCCCCAGTATTTTTAAGTGGTGAGGCCTCATTAGAGAGAGTCCCACGTAACTGCAGGTGGGCTCCACTCTCACTGCAGTAGATTTAAAATCTTTTTTAACTGGGAAAAAAAATGGAACTGAATCTAAAAGCTGAAAATTATCTTAAAGAGCTTTACTCTTTAAGATAATGCATCGAACTCGCGCTCATTATTTACTTTTATCGAGGCATTTTCATTACATATAAATTTAATACACTACAAACTACAAATGATATGATATCTCACAGGCTCACTTTAAAAATCATTTTTTTTTTCAAAAATCAGGTTGAATTCAAAATTGTGTAAAATGAACTCTAGAAAGACCGAAATTTTGAACTACCTAGATAGACCAAGTGCAGACAAATTACATACTATGTGTAGTTAAGTTTTATTTATGAATTAGGTTTTAATATTTGTATTTTATTGATCTCTTCTCTATATATAATAAAATCGTAGGGGTACAAAAATCTGTAATTGCGAAATATTAAGAAAAAAAATACACATGTCGACTTAAAATCATTAGCAGAACACGATAGAATAGTTTTTTAAAAAATAGTTTGTTTGTTTCTTTGTTTGTCTGTTTTTCCGGAAAGATCCCGAAACTACTGGACAGAATTTGATATGGCTTACACCACAATGCTTAGAATTTTCCGGAAGAACATTTAGGCATAATTTCATTTGTTTAAATTCACTTTTTATTTTTAGTGAAAAAATACCATATAAAATTTTCGAACAATGCTTATGTAGAAAATCAACATGGCGCACGTGAAATTATTTTGACAAGTCTGTCACATAGTGCAAAGAAAAAATTAATCTTTTCTGTTAAGAGCCATTTCACAAAATGGCTGTGCCCATCTGGATTTCGCTAACCAAGAAGCTTAGAAATTTAAAAATTATCTTATGTAGTACCGTGGTGGTAAGGCAAAAGGATCAAGCCATACAACCAATGTATAAAACATTTTTATGACAATATCACGTCACAAATTAATATTGAAGATTGGTTTAATTCTTGACCAATTTTCCCAAAATCGGTACAATTTTTGAAATATTTGAAATGTTGAAAAGTTAAGATACCCTTTTCAAGGTATTTTGAAAGGTGTTATTATTTTTACATTTTAACCAAGGAATCAAAATCTTTCATTCATTTAAAACTATTAAAAGTAATTGAATAATATTGATAATTAAAAAAAATATCTTACTGCAATGATTCTGGGTTACGCGTAGAAGGAGAACAGGACTCTTAATCCTAGTAATGTCGGATCACATTTTTTTGGATATCGAACGCAGGACCTAAAGGGTAGAACACATTGAACCTAGCCACGTTGACCTAATTCGACATGACTGCCGATAAAAGTTCGTTTCCAAACCCAGCAATATGGATATCAAATGAAAGGAAAATCGCCCTAAATTCAACATGGCCGCCGCTCAAAAAAAAACGGATAAAAATTCGTTTTCAAACCCAGTGAAATGAAAATGAAAATGCATTTATTAAAAAAATTAATAAAACATACAATTTACAAACAGACCCGCCAAACCGCATAGCGGTTTGTTGGCAGGAAAGAAAAACACGATCGCCAATAACCACACAAAATATCCCAACGTAAGGCCCTATGCAATAATCTCACTGCAGCTACTTCCCATTAATAAGTATTAATAAGAAATAACTACAGTGAGACCATTACATTAAGAAATTATTAATTAATAAATTGTGAATTATCTACAGCATCAAATTCCTAGGCACCTGCCTAAGAATTCAATGCCGCAAACAATTCACAATAAAGTTGTAAACATAAAAGTAGGTCATAATAATAGCTAAATAAGTAAAAACTTGACAGTATTTTTAATCTAATTGTAAGATTCAATGAAGTAGTTTTTAATTTTTTTCTTAAAAATATGGAATGAAACATTATCATTTAGAACATCCTTAGGGATGTCGTTCATAATACTAGGAATTAAGAACTTTTTTGTTCGACGCCCGTAGTAGTTACAAGTACGAGGCACAACAAGTTTTTTAGCTACCGCACTGCGTGTGTTACAGGTATGTATTGCTACTTGCTTATACTCACTACTCCTATATTCCTCCGATATTAACAGAAGCGACACCCTCAGATGGACTGGCAGAATTTTACAGATTTTAAATAGCTTATCGTATTCTTTATTACAACTATCTTTTGTTTGTTTATTTACTAAGGTTTTCAATAATCTAATTTGTATTTGTTTAATCTTATCTAAATATGTAGCGAACGTCCTGCCATAGCTACTCAGCCCATAAGAGAGTATCGCCTCTGCCAAGGCGTAATAAAGTGTGTACATTGTAGCTTTATTTAAAGTATATCTTAAGTGATAAAAGTTATCTAAAACCAATCGCAACTTTGAACACACGTTATCTACATGTATTTTCCATGAAAAACTTGAGTCCACGGTAAGGCCTAAATATTTGTAGTTTGATACAACTTCCAATTCTTCGCAATAACAGACACCATTTATGTCATGTAAACAGTCATAGCTATGCCCTACAATAGCCGGTTTCCTAGTAGTTGTTCGACTGTAAGGTGAGTATATATGCATAGTCTTAGTCTTATCGAGATTTATTATGATTCCGTTATCATGTGCCCATTTTATAATTTGATTTAAGTCATGCTGGACCTTCTGCTCTATAGTGTTTACAGTCTTATCTGCATAATACAAACATGTGTCATCGGCGTACATAAGTATATTACAGTTCTTGACCACCTCACACATGCTGTTGACGTGCATGACATAGCCTACTGGGCCGAACACGGATCCAGTCGGTACGCCGTATGAGATGTTCGCAATATCTCCCTCCGTGCCCGCGACTACCGTGCGCAGCGTCCGGCCTTCGAGATAGCACCTAAGCCAGTCGTTCAACGGCCCTCATATACCACACTCACTCATCGCAAGAAGCAGCTGATGGTGGTCCAGGGTATCGAAAGCTTTTTTGAAATCAATGTAGACCACCACCAGCTGCTTCCTGTCTCCGAGCGCTGCATTCACACTATCTGTAAAGCGCGCCAGCGCCGTAGATGTACTGCGACCTTGTCTGAATCCGTGTTGGGCATCGGTTAACAGACAGTATTGTTCTAAAAAACTACTAATCTGACCCACTATATATTTTTCTGTAATTTTATTTATAATTGAAAGGATAGCAATGGGTCTGTAATTTGTATACTCAAAGTGGCTACCCTGCTTAAATATTGGCCTAATTAATGCTTTTTTCAATAAATATGGATATACACTATGTTGAACACATAGATTAATAAATTTTGCTAAAATTGGACTTATTTTTTCACTGACATACTTAAGGTCTTTGACTCTTATCCTGTCTAATCCAGGCGACTTATCAACACTTAAATTATTTATAATCTTTTGTATGTCACGTGCACTTGCTTTCTTGTATCTAATAGATAAGTTTGCTTCTTTTACATAACTTGAAATAAAAATAAGAAATTTTTGCATGCAATTATGTTTAATGTTACATATTTCCTCTGTAAAAGTAATAGAAAAGTTACTACATCAAATATGGGTATCAAATGAAAGGCCTTGATGAGTAGAGCACTATGAACCTAGCAACACTGACATAAATTCAACATGGCCGCCGCTCAAAAAAGGTGGATAAAAATTCATTTCCAAACCTAGCAATATGGGTATCAAATGAAAGGCCTCAAAGAATAGAGCATTATGAACTTAGGAAATTGCCATAAATTAAACATGGCCGCCGCTCAAAAAAATGGATATAAGTTTGTTTTCAAATCCAGCAATATGGGTATCAAATAAAAGGCCTTGATGAGTAGAGCACTATGAACCTAGCAACATTGACATAAATTCAACATGGCCGCCGCTCAAAAAAGATGAATAAAAGTTCGTTTCCAAACCTAGCAATATGGGTATCAAATTAAAGGCCTCAAAGAGTACAGCATTATGAACTAAGGAAAATTACCCTAAGCTAAACATGGCCGCCGCTCAAAAAAATGGATGAAAGTTGGTTTTCAAACCCACCAATATGGGTATCAAATAAAAGGCCTTGATGAGTAGAGCACGATAAACCTAGCAACATTGACATTAATTCAACAGCCGCTGCTCAAAATAGATGGATAAAAGATCATTTCCAAACCTAGCAATATGGGTATCAAATAAAAGGCCTCAAAGAGTAGAGCATTATGAACTTCAAAAATTTCAACATGGCCGACACTCAAACAAGTGGATAAAAGTTTGTTTACGAATCCAGCAATATGGGTATCAAATGAAAAGCCTTGATCAGTAGAGCACTATGAACGTAGCAATATCGACGTAAATTCAACATGGCCGCCGCTCAAAAAAGGCGGATATACTTTCCATTTCAAACCTAGCAATATGGGTATTAATTGAAAGGCCCTGAAGAGTACCTAGATCATTACGAACCTACGAAAATTGACCTAATTTCGAAATGGCCGCTACTCAAGAAAGGCAGAATAAAGTTGAATCATTATAGAATAAAATGGAGGAAAAAACTAAATACTGTATTAAGCATTTTGATGGCGAAACGTATTTTGCGGGCACAGCTAGTTGTTTAATAAAATAAATAATCAAAAGTCATAAATTAATTTATTATTCAGTAGAGAAATATTAAAAAAGGAAACGACATTTTTGACATTTGTCCTATCTTGTGGACTTTGCAAAAACCGCATAAAGTTTTTTACACGTGTCAAAGCATTTATTGGTTTTGTTTCTACATGTTTACACGGAACAGTGTCTCCTCTTTCTGGTATGTTCATTTTAGACTCTGGAAGTATGTCGTTACTAGCTTGTGAGGTCGATGGTGTCAGTGGATCATGAGTTTCTTGTTCAACTAACACTCTTGTCAGATAAAGAAAAATTTTCCTCTACTGTTTTTTTTTTATTTATTTATTTAAATCTTTATTGCAAGATACAAAAAAAGTAAGTATAAATGGCGAAATTAATGCCATGTGGCATTATCTACCAATCAACTATTGGGTTGACTTTTTCTTTTCGAATAGTTTTTTATATAAATTTAAGAATAGTTTGCTGCCAAATCCAAAATATTGTAGAAAACTTCCACGAGCCATCGGCGAGCAGGTGCTTACTACTGGTAAGACTACTGGGAACAGCCCATATTTTTTGCCATAACGTCGACACTATTGGTTTCATTCTTGCTTCTTTTGTCTTAACAAATACATGAGAATGAGGTAAACTAAAAATCATGACTGATTTTGAAGATAAACTTAGTAATCAAAATTTTACCCCCTGGATCATCTTCGGATTAGTTATTCCGTGTTTTGCCTTTTTTCGATATGTCGGCTACATGTGCGGAAATAAGACAAAACACGGAGTAGGTAACTAATCCGAGGATGATCCACGGAGTAAAATTTTTATTAATAAGGCCGTAAATCTATAATATATAAAGCTACTGTCTACACATTACTTCAATAGTAAGAAATAAGTACACGTGCAATCAGAGTCGCTGTAAGTATCATCATCATCACTAGAAAAATCACTTTCTTGTCTAACAGCATTGCAATAACTTTCTTCACTATCAGGAACTAAATGCAAAATATGTTTTTCTTCTTCGGTCGGTTCACAAGCTAATTGGTCTTCCGGTATATTTTGCAGTAGGTACTTCAAGTATTTCAGAATTACGAATGGAACGGTTTCTCGACATGATTATAACAGCAATACTTCGTTTCTTTAGCAGTCAACAGCAATGCGTCGTTTCTTTAGACTTCAATATTAAAACTGTAATGTTATATGTAGTGTTATATTATAATATTATAATATTATTTATGACTTTGGTATTTATGAAGTCGGTTTTATTATTCGTAAATAATTTTTTTTTTCATGTTTTAAGTTAAGTTAATACTTGCGTATTAGAATCTGATCCAAGGTAAACACCAGAATAACTTAAAACGTCTCTCCCTCTAAACAGTTTTTAAAGAATTATTCCCGAACTCCTAATCTACCATAAATTTACCAGAAATGTACCGGAGGGAGACTCTGTACCAGGGTCGTGCTCGTGTGCTTGGGTATCTCCGTCTTACCTATTTCTGCCGCAATGCAGCAGTGCTTGCATTGCTGTGTTCCAGTTTGAAGGGTAAGATATGGCATTGAAATTACTGGGTACCGTGACTTTACATCCTAAGTCACAAGTTGGCAACGTACACTGTGATTCCTGTGGGGTTGCAGTTTCGCTGCGAATCTCACAGGAGCCACATGTATTAGGTGACTGTTACCACTTACCATCAGGTGGGCAGTTCGCTTATTTGCCAACTTAGTTGCAATAAAAAACAAATCCATCATCAGCTCAGTAACATGACATGATGACTACTAGACGCAAATACTGAAACACGTTGGATGTGCCTTTGAAATTTAAGGGATTCTTTCGATTTGCTTGGCATTCCATCATCAGATCATGACATGGTAACAATAGGACTACCTCGGGAGTTTACTCTTTCGATTACAACAAGAATTTTGAAAATCGGCCCACAAATGGCGGAGTAATCGGCGAACATACAAAAAAAAAAAGAAAATAGATACAACATAAATGTAGAATCTCCTCCTTTTTCGATGTCGGTTAAAAAGCAGTTAAACAGGGCCATACCGTGTTGTAGAAATGTTACTCTCTGCCTTATAGTACCAAAGGTTACACTTATTTGAGACAACGAAGTTCATTGGTGATGGTCCGTTCTCGTAGTCAATATACATACATCATCGTTCTGCTAGTTGGGTATGACCATTTATGTCACAGATTTTCGCATATTGTGCGATTTTAAAAGAGAGTCAAAACCTACTTGCGGTTGACCTAGAGTCATAAAAGTTGGCAAGAAGCAAAGCTTTACAGCATATGTTAAGGAAAAACCTGAAAATCGTAAATATGTATTTGGAAAGCTATACATATAGTCAAATATATAATGTTTGTTCGGAACCCTCGGTACGCTACACTCACTTTTTTATACCGCAGCTAGGGACATGTGGCCTAACAGGTTACATCCGATTTTTTGACAAAAATATTACTCATATGCATATACAATCGACGATATCTACATCTGCCTTTCTACGGGGACCTATCAATAGTATACCAAAATAAAAGCTAAGAAACAACTGTCTGCTTTGACTTGACATACTTGTCGGAAATCTTACAGAAACCACACGTATAGTACGTGTGGTTTCTGTAAGATTTCCGACAAGTAGACCACTTGACCACTTACGATAAGGTGAGTAGTCCATTAGTTCGCCAACTTTGTTATGCGTAAAAAAAGATATGCTTTTTATATTAAAAACTTTTGGAGAGGATCTTAATTCCCATTCACCAGTGAAATTTTAGTGAAAAACTACTGCTATTTTAAAAGCAAACGCCACGGTTACTCCCACAAACAAAACATCCCTATTTTCCGACAAATTATAAAATATTGCGATAAAAGGATTCATTACAATTATTTGATACAGATGTTGCAATGACGCGTAAGACGTTCGCAAATGAACTATAATTTAACAAGGCTCTAAGTTTCAGCAACACATAGGCGCCCTTGCGGTCGACGTGAGTTTCTGAAACTTACAATTAGGCGTGTACTTCGGAATGACTTCAATCCATCTCTGTAAAGTTACTAGTGAAACGCTTTCCGATACACTGATATACTTAGGCATTTACTAGATATGACAAGTATACCCTTCGGGCACACATAAAATCAAATAACAGGGATAGTTTTATTTTTACTTTACTACTGTGCTATTTTGAATTACTGAAATTATAAATACCTACTAATGTTCCCACCAATATATAAAGTAAATTATTTGTAATATACCGAGTGACATTTTGAAGTGGAGCCAAAATTATACGAACTACTGATAATCCTAACCTATCGAACCATTCCGCAAACCAAATTGACTTGTTTGAGTTTAAAAAACGTTGATATTCCACAGACTATTTATATTATTATGTATAGATGCTCGAAACCACATTTAAAAGTATATTTGCGACAAACGCAAAGAACAATTTCTCTCCTACTAAATATACTTTATATCTTCGTTTAAAACTGCAGAAACATTTTGATTGCGGTGTACCGCTGGCCGCAGTCGTAAACCGGCCAACTTCGCTGGTAGCTGGATAGCGAGACGTAATTAGTACCTTCTTTAATGTAATCATTCGTTGTCGACCATTTCTAGCTTTTACACTTCTTTTTAATGTCTGGTTCAGGATTGTCTTGCTATGAGGCAAGTTATTTTAAAACTGCGCACGTTTCAAAAGTCGTGATGGCTTGCGCACTCATCGAAGTTTGTGAATAAGGAAAAGCACTTATTTCGTATGCTACAAGTGTACTTTAGCTGTTTATTACATTTTTAAAATCTGCACTAGTTACATTATACTGTATTTGACTACATTAGGAATGTCAGCGATTGTTGATATAAAATCAACTCTACGTTATATAACAATAACAGTCTAAGATCGACGGCATTATACGGATGACGATGCATTTCGAAAAATATAGATTTTTGATTCAATTTAAAAGGAAGTTTGTTTATGTTTAATCAGTTCACGAAAATAGGGATTCAAAGTCGATCTTTTTTCCGGATTGTATTTTCAATATAAGCCCAATCATGGCAAAAAAGAATACCAAAGTTATGTTTTTATTTCATAATTTCACTATGTTTTATTACATTGGTTTGATGTCTGAGACAGCCTGCAGCTACTAAGCTTAGTCTTACCTTAGGTTGTCGATATAATAACAATTGTTGTGTTCCTACAATAATAATAGGTACCTAATAATTTATTTTCATATAACAACATTTTACAATAAATATAAAAATACAATGGAAAGATAGCTTATTCCTCAGCTGTTGACGAACTGGCACTATTATGTATTGAGCTGTTGTGTTAGTTAAGTAAAATTTTTTTTTGTGTTTGGTTGGTATTTAACTACACTGTCCTTCAAAAGTAAGTACTACACTTTTAAAATATTTTTTTTCCCTAAACTACAAAAGATAAAGGATTCAAACAAAAAACATTTTCAGCTCATTTCGTCAGGTTTCTCGGAAGTTATAGTTTTTTATACATTAGTCTTTTTAATACTTTTTATTTTGAAAATATATTTTGCCTACTTTAAAAGTTATTGCAATTTTCAAAGTGTGGTACTTACTTTTGAAGGTCAGTGTAATTCTAAATTATTGTATTGTTCTCATCATCTATATAAATAAAAATCAATGTATTACTATGTTTGTTTGTCTTCTATGCGCTCCGAAACTATTCATCAGATTGTAATGAAACTTTGTTAGGGTATTCTGGGGACGCCTGTGAGGGTTCCTAGCAAAAAAATGGCATTTACGTGGCATTGCAACGCATGCCGGGTACAGCTAGTAATAAATAAAATCGAATATCGATTGTCAAGGGTGAAATATCGAATCACTGCATCGATTCAGTACCTATACTTAATCGATCGTTATAAGTGCAGCAATCAATAATTCTTCGATTAGTCGATCTCAGATCATCAATCCATTAGGTAGTTAAGCAGCGTTCGTAGTTTCATTCACGACCCTCATTGAATTGGTATCTTAATCGTGAAATCTTTGGTACAGTTTGCTTATGAAGATACGTAAGTAATAAAACCGTGACATGAATTCTAATTTATTCAAAATTAAAATAATCATTATTCAAATATGACTTAATAGAAAGCTTTTTGAATCGTCAAATTTTTTTAACTTCCACTTATTCATGCCATTTTTTATCTTCATGAGAATATAAGATCATAGAAGTATAACAACGTTTACAATAAATTGTGTCGTTCATTACCATACACAATAATATTTTCACTTCTCATGCTCGAAAAAGTACTACTTTATGTAGAATCTAGGCGACATAAAGTTGAACTTTATGCACAAGGGCAAAAAAGTACCTTTTTAAATGTATCTATACTAAGGCAGTGACCATTTAGACCATGCAGCCAAACATAATAAATTGTGCACGGATAAAACTTGCTAATTTATAATATATCCTTCCCTATTTGCATTTTTGGTTTATAATAAGATAATACGAAAAAGTAACTAAATATCAAGACATATTCATCACTAAAAAAAACAATATTCCAAAATAATTTAAGAGTAGGCTGTATATATTTTATTCTTTGCCCGAAAATCATGCACAAAAATTAAAAAAGTAAAGTAGCGGGAAAGAAGCCGTGAAATTTTCGTATTGAATTTTCTCAGTTATTGTTGAATTAACTAAATTGTTTTGATCTGATTATTGGGTGGAAAATGCTGCTTCCCTCCTAAATGGAATGGAGGGAAAAACTCAAACAAATTACTTCCCACCTAAGGGCCGGAATGAACTTTAAAAATAGAACTACTGTCAGCTGTGAAGAATTTTATGTAAAAAAACGAATTAAAAAAAATGTGAGTTTCTAAACAGCTAGTGTGAACTTAGCGCAAACTCTTTGAGCGGAATAAGCCGCAACAATTACGCGGTGAGTTCCATATTTAATATTTAAAAAGTCGACATAAATTGGCGGGATACTAATCTGTTATGTATCTGTGACGGAATTCAAAAAAATAGGTAATAATCTTTTATGCTAAAATTTGAATATAAAAAATAAGTTCAAGCGATTCTGAAATGTTGACACCAGATTCGATTAAAGACGAGGCAAATTGTGTTATCGAAAATCTTTTGCCAGAAATCTCTAAAGAAAGATTATATTAGGTATATATTATCAATAAATAGTTTAGATAATCAACTAGTTTTATTTTCCTTATATTCGAAATGAAAAGTAGAGTGTTTAACACGGGTAAAGGAATCAACTCCTACTCGGACTATAGCCTTAAGTCTAAATACCTTGGGAATTGATTTTTTCGACCCTCGGTTAACAATCTACTAGGTATTATACACGGTTATTTTTTTATCACCCTGGAAAATTTTAGGGACGCTTCAGGACACATCCAATATTATATAAAAAATAAAAAAAATGAAATAAAAAAATATAAAAAAAAATAAAAAATCTCTAAAAATGCTGCTCTCAACTAGTGCAGCATTTTTTGTATTTTTTTAAAAATTAATATAAAATTAAGGAGGGGGGTTATTTTTTTTATTTATATTTAAATCATTCTAATACCATGTCGTGAAGCGTCCCTTAAATTTTCCAGGGTGATAAAAAAATAACCGTGTATAGTAATTCAGTAGGTATACACACTAACATTTCCTTACATGTCAACGAGTGATATTTACAAATCAACACCAACTATTGGCATTATTCAAATAATCATTGAGTCAGTAACAGTTTTTGGAATTTTGTTACAGACATATACATTTCTCCATAAACGAGCCTCTAGTTTTTTGGAGCCTTTACGTTAGAACGGCAATTTTATTTTTATTTTTTGTGTTCAAGTTATGAATTTGAAAATAAGTATCAACTGTATTATAATTTTTAGACATATATCTAATTTTCATTAACATATTATTTTGCTAAAGTCAATATATTAATTTCTCTAAATAAATCTCTTAGAAACTCCCTTGCACGAAAATTATAAATAGCACGAATTGTTTTTTTTAAGTACAAAAATACTTTATACAGTAACAGTCAGTCCCCACAGTAGACCATACATGGCATTGTGAAAATAACTAAAGAAAATTAATCTTGCCATTTCAACATCAGTAAGTTGTCTTGTTTTTTTTACTGCATATCCAGCAGAACTAAGTCTGTTTGCTAAGGACTCAATATGTGGATCCCACTCCAATCGAGAAGTGTAATTTCTAGGTACAGCTGATGAATTCAACAATTCGATTATTGATTTTCATTGCACTATTCACTCTCCTTACAGAATTTTATACACTTACGACCGGTTCCACCAAATTTACGTTTTACGATTTCGTAAAATCTTATACTCATATATGTCTTCTCTATATATAATAAAATCGTAGGGGTACAAAAATCTGTAATTGCGAAATATTAAGAAAAAAAATACACAGGTCGCCTTAAAATCATTAGCAGAACACGATAGAATAGTTTAAAAAAAAATTGTTTGTTTGTGTGTTTGTTTGTTTTGTCTGTTTGTCCGGAAAGATCTCCGAAACTACTGGACAGAATTTGACATGGCTTACACCACAATGCTTAGAATTTTCCGGAAGAACATTTAGGCATAATTTCGTTTGTTTAAAATCACATTTTATTTTTAGTGAAAAATTCCATATAAAATTTTCGAACAATGCTTTAGGTAGAAAATCAACATGGCGCACGTGAAATTATTTTGACAAGTCTGTCACATAGTACTAGTCAGTCAGAGTCAGTCTCAGAACAATGACTACAGCATGCTTTAGTTATTCTTCTGAGGTACTAGTACAGAGAGAAGGTATTTTCTTCCACGAAGGAAAGGCAATGGAACTACGCCATACAGCCTGATCTTAAGTAATTGTAAGTAGAAAGTTGAAAGGCAGGAATGAAGTCTTTCATATAGTACAAATAAAATTTAATATTTTCTGTTAATGGCTGTGCCCATCTGGATTTCGCCAACCAAATTGTCTTTTTCTTATGTCGTACTGTGGTGGTAAGGCAAAAGGATCAAGCCATACAACTAATGTATAAAGCATTTTTTATGACAATATCGAATCACAATAAAAATTGTAGATTGGTTTAATTCTTGACTAATTTTAACAAAATCGGTACAATCTTTGAAATATTTGAAATGTTGAAAAGTGAAGATACCCTTTTCAAGGTATTTTGAAAGGTGTTATATGTTATTACATTAAGACTAAGGAATCAAACTCTTTCATCCATTTAAAACTATTAAAAGTAATAGATTAATATTGATAATTAAAAAACATATCTGACTGCAATGTTCTGTTCTGGGTTACGCGTAGAGGGACGGGACTCTTGATCCTAATGTCTAAAATAACGGATCACATTTTTTTGGATCCACCCAAGGAACATGGATATCGAACAAAGAACCTAAAGAGTAGAACACATTGAACCTAGCTACGTTGCCTTAATTTGACATGACTGCCGATATAGTTCGTTTCCAAACCCAGCAATATGCATATCAAATAAAAGGCCTTGATGAGTAGAGCACTATGAACCTAGGAAAATCGCCCTAAATTCAACATGGCTGCCGCTCAAATAAAACGGATAAAAGTTCGTTTCCAAACCTAGCAATATGGGTATCAAATGGAAGGCCTTGATGAGTAGAGTAGTATGAACCTAGCAACATTGACGTAAATTCAACATAGCTGCCGCTCATAAAAGGTGGATAAAATTTCGTTTCCAAACCTAGCAATATAGGTATCCAATGAAAGGCCTTGAACAGTAGAGCATTATGAACCTAGGAAAATCGCTTTAAATTCAACATGGCCGCCGCTCAAATAAAACGAATAAAAGTTCGTTTCGAAACCCAGCAATATGAGTATCAAAAGAAAGGCCTTGATGATTAGAGCACTATGAACCTAGCAACATTGACATAAATTCAACATGGCCGCCGCTCAAAAAAGGTGATTAGTTAGTTTCCAAACCTAGCAATATGGGTATCAAATGAAAGGCCTTGAAGAGTAGAGCATTAGGAACCTAGGAAAATCGACCTAAATTCAACATGGCCGCCGCCCAAAAAAAGGATAAAAGTTCGTTTTTAAACCCAGCAATATGGGTATCAAATGAAAGGCCTTGATGAGTAGGTCACTATGAACCTAGCAACATTGACATAAATTCAACATAGTCGCCGCTCAAAAAAGAAGAATAAAAGTTCGTTTCCAAACCTAGCAATATGGGTATAAACTGAAAGGCCTAAAAGAGTAGAGCATTATTAACTGAGGAAAGTTGCCCTAAATTAAACATGGCCGTCGCTCAAAAATGGATAAAAGTTCGTTTTCAACACCAGCAATATGGGTATCAAATAAGAAGCCTTGATGAGTAGAGTACTATGAACCTATCGCTATCATATTATTTTTATATATCAGCCAAGAACTTGGCTACTCAAATTGCTCCTATTGAGCAAAACTGTAGTTATAGAATAACTGTCAGTAATAGTACTGATGTATTAGTTCATAAGTCTTAAAATTAAGCATTAAGACAACAGAGACATCCTCTTGCATATCATTAAATAGTAAAGAAACTGAAAATTCTGTTCTTAACAATGTATTGGAAAGCCCACTTGGATATACTAAAAATGTAAATTTCATCAATCTGGTGCACCAGAACATACAAGGAATTATGGGCAAAGATCTGGAAGTTGAATTATTCATGAACTGTAGAAAAGTAGACATTTTTTGTGTAACTGAACATTGGATTAAAAGCCACCAGTTCATGTTTAATTTCGGCAATCACCAGATTGGTAGTTCGTTCAGCCGAGAAAATGCGATTCGTGGTGGCTCTTTAATAATATTGAATAAAAAGCTTAAATTTAAAGATCGTAAAGACATTGTGAGCCTCTCCGTTGAGCGAGCAATAGAGATAGCCTGCTTGGAGCTGGAGCAGATTGTTGTATTAAGCGTATGCAGGCCTCCTTCAGGATTGTATGATCTTTTTGAAAATACAATGGACGAAGTGTTGAAAAAGGTTCATAAGCCAGGAAAACAAATAATAGTATGTGGTGATTTCAATATTAATTTATTAGAAAGTTCTAATGTATGTACAAGAATTAAAAATTTGTTTCAATCATATAACCTTGAAAATTTATTTTTAGAGCCAACAAGGACTACTCAGCTGTCTGCCACATGTATTGATAATATCTATACCAATATTGTGCCTTTAGAAAATTTTTTTTTTAATAATTTAGAATCTGACCACTCTGGGCAATTTGTTACTATACCTTTTAAATTAAAGCATGTGGAGAAAAAGAATATCACTGTTGTACCAAAGACTGCTGGTCGATTGGAACGTTTAAATAATAATCTGGGTATTAAATTAAATTATTTAGACTATGAAGAGAACCCAAATATATTGTATGAAAAGTTTTTTAACATATTTTGTTCAGAATTTAAAAATATATTTGTTCCAAAAACCATTTCAGTTAATGGTACTTTAGCTTTTAGTGAATGGGCTACACCAGGTATTCACAAAAGTAGAATAAAACTTTATGACCTTTATTATGAACGGACATTTAACACTAGTGATGAGTTTAAATTGTATGTAAAAGCTTATTCCAAATTATTTAAAAAAGTTTGTAAGCTTGCTAAATCTAATTATGTAAGTTCAAAAATTCAAAATAGTAGTAATAAAATTAAAACAAAATGGAATATTATAAATAATGAAACTGGAAGGGTTAAAAATAATAACGGTGATTTTTGCTTAAATATTGAAAATAACAAAATTACAGTAGACACTGAAGTAGCTACAGAATTTGAAAAGTTCTTTACTGACATTCCAGTTTCAATCACAAAATCGTTGGATTGATCCCCTACCGTTGCTGAATATATTTTAAAAGATCATGTAAAAACTTGTAGTGATACATTTAAATTTGATCATATTAGTGCAAACGACTTAATAAAGTCATTTAAAACTCTGAATAAAAAGAAAACCGTGGATCTGTGGGGCAACTCTGTTGATATCTCCAAATCTGTAATTGAGACAATAGCTCCAATACTGGCTAGTATTTTTAATGATTGCATTGACTGTGGTGTATTTCCTGATTTAATGAAACTGAGTAAAATTATTCCATTACATAAATCTGGTAGCACATCAGACCCCAGTAATTTTAGACCTATTTCTGTGCTACCTACTTTTAGTAAAATTTTTGAAAAAATAATGTTGGAGCAAATGCAAAGCTATTTTAACAGGAATAATCTTCTACACTGTAAACAATTTGGTTTCAGGAGGGGTCGCTCAACAACCGATGCTGGTGTTAAGTTAGTTAGTGAGGCCTGGGAGGACTCACATGATGCGCTGGGCGTTTTTTGTGTCTTGTCCAAGGCGTTTGATTGTGTCCATCATGAAACTTTGATCAGGAAATGACACTACTATGGATTTCACGATACTGTTCTGGATCTACTCATCTCCTATCTGACTGAGAGGATTCAGAAAGTAGATGTCAATGGGAAGAGATCTCAGGGCTCCTCGGTTAAAATGGGAGTTCCGCAGGGTTCGATTCTTGGTCCTTTTCTATTTTTAATATATATTAACGACTTGCCTAATTATGTTCAAGACAGGCATGAGATAGTATTATTTGCAGACGATACTTCACTTTTATTTAAAATTAAAAGAGGATTGCAAATTAATGACGATGTAAATAATTCTATCTTAAGAATAGTTCACTGGTTTAATATGAATAATTTGTCCCTCAATGAAGGGAAAACTAAATGTATAAAATTTGTCTTACCTAATGTTAGAGAGGTTCAGACCACTGTAAACATCAAGGATAAAAATGTGGGCCTTGTGGACACCGTTGTATTTCTTGGTATTACTTTAGATTCTAAGCTTCAGTGGAGCCCACATATTGATAAATTGTCGAAGAGACTTAGTTCTGCAGCCTACGCTGTATGGAAAATACGTCAGCTGACCGATGTTGATACAGCAAGACTTGTATACTTTGCTTATTTTCATAGTGTAATGTCGTATGGCTTGTTGCTGTGGGGAAATGCTGCCGACATTCAGACTATTTTTGTGCTGCAGAAGAGGGCTATTCGAGCAATTTATAATCTTAAAATGAGAGACTCTTTGAGAGAAAAATTTAAAGAAATTGGTATTATGACTGTTGCGTCGCAATATATTTACGAGAATATATTATATGTCCATAAAAATATACATTTGTTTTGTAAAAACAGTGATATTCATTCAGTAAATACTAGACAAAAGAATATGTTAGCATTACCTAATACTAGACTTAAAAAAATTAATAACTCTTTTAGAGGCTTTTGTGTACATTTCTACAACAAACTCCCAACCAATATTAAAGAACTTAGCTTAAATAAATTTAAGACTGCAGTCAGGAAAGTACTTATGAAAAAAGCATATTATAAAGTGTCTGACTATCTGACAGATAAAACTGCTTGGGATTGACAAAAAGTGTCTCAGAAGAATAACTAAAGCATAGAAACCTAGCAAAAATAGCTACTGAACTTAATATATTTGACTCACTTTGACATTAGGCGCTGCTAATAGAAGTTAGACAGAGACACGTATATGCAAGATGTTTCGAAATTTTGTAGGTCGTCACTAATTCTCGCTTGTCAGTTCTTCTCCCAGTGATGTCGTGCTCATCACTCACCTAGTTTCAACGTCGATAATTATATTATGTAGGTATTTAATAGATCCCTAATACTAAAATGTCTTTATTACGAGAAATATAACATAAATAATTAAGGGTAGATTTTCTTATGTAACTTATCCAGCTAATAGATGCTGTGTCTCTTTGGTAAGGTCAGGCTGGCCGTTCATGAGACTAAAAGCGGGAAGTGCGAGTCGGACTCGCCCACCGAGGGTCCCGTATAAAATTGTAGGTTATACTTTAAATAGAGACTAAATTTTTTATGATTTAATTACAAATGTGGAGTTTGAGATTTTCCCTGACTTGTAGTGTAAGACTAAGTATATAACTTCACAAATTTCATAG
Source organism: Schoenobius gigantellus (assembly GCA_963935595.1). Taxonomy (NCBI): domain Eukaryota; kingdom Metazoa; phylum Arthropoda; class Insecta; order Lepidoptera; family Crambidae; genus Schoenobius; species Schoenobius gigantellus. The sequence continues at coordinate 36,741,628 of OZ012543.1, forward strand.
TTCTAGCTAGATCAACGAAAAGTACCCTATACATTTTGATGCCCGTGAGAATGTCGAAATATACGTTTTTCGCGACATAAACGGCCGTACCTTTTTTTTGTTAACTTAGAAGTTTGATTTTTTCACATCTTCAAGGGACTAGAACTTGTTAGTGTAGAACTGAGTAATTATATGGTTTTAATTTCAACTCGATACCTTCACGCGTTTCCAAGATAGTCTTGACAGACAAACGGACAATAAAGTGATCCTATAATGGTTCAGTGTTTCTTTTGAGGTACGGAACCCTAAAATTTGGACTATTTAAGTGACGGGTATTTCCCGTTATCTAAAATGTTGTTATTTCATCGCTTAGATTTAATTCATTTTTTATCGCATCGCTTAGAGGAACTTGAGGTTAATCTCATATTTAATTTACTTACCCGAAAATTTAACCCTCATGGATTTTGAACCTTGGATAAATTCGTGAATGCTAAAACTACTATTTGTACATATGCTTGGAAATTAAACTAAAAACATTAACATTTGACCATACTTTATTGTTAAGACATTTTTCGATAGATTTATTACGCTTGATGTGCGGTCGGGCTTAGTTAGAATGTAAATTTTCCGAAGGCGGCGTTTTGATATTTTACCTTTTTGACTCTTTCTGTTCTTTTCTTGATCTAATATTTTAATTCTTAGAAAAAAAATCATCTGAACTGGTTGTTCTTGGCATCCGTGTCAAGGATTCCTTAGGAAATTAAATACGTTTTTATTTTCATAAATAATATTTTAGTTTAAAGATTTCCTTTCATTAAATAACTTGACTTACGTCATGACGTCTCCATTTCATACTTTTACTACTAAGTACATACAAAATTAATCTGATGGAAAATATCTGGAGCAAATTTGACTATGCTTTCTTGGACTCCAATTTCGTCTGACAATACACTTTATCCATATTTTTTTATACATTGTCTTTAGGAAATCTGTAAAATAAAAATATCGACAAAATTTTACAACACTACGCATGATCAAGAAAACCTCAAAATAATTTTCTAAAAATCGCTAAAACATAAAAGTGAAGTTAATATTACGTATTGCTTTTCTACAAAATGATTCAGCGATATTTCATATGTATATAAGTGTACTTATTAGCTCACATTCAAGTAACAATATGAGAAAACATGCCAATTTAAGGTCAATAAATTTTGATTGTTTTCTTTTCGCGACGAATGAGACTTGCAGCCCCAAACTACACAAGACATTGTGTTACGGAGTGCACAAACACACACTATTTGTAAATACCTAAAGAATTCTTGCTTTCTAATCACTTAAATATTAATAAAATATCATCAAAATATTACTAGCCACGGGACGCACAAACAAATATTATACGAACAATTCAAATAGTTCAAACTCGGATGGTCTATCTTCGATACAAGGTACTATAGAATTTAGCCGTGTTATATATTTTTAACCAATTTTAATATTTTTAACCAAAATGACAATTCAATCAATTCATATACTGACCACCTTGTGATATGCCAAAAGACAAATATTACTCATCTCTTACATTTACACAGTTTTGTGCCGTATGTTAGAAAGAGACAAATAGCACACAATTAATTCTTGTTTTAATCTTCCTTCTATGCTGTAGTGATTGTTCTGAGAAAAATGTATCAATTTGACGTTCATTAAGTACACTTTGTGATTGTTGTATGTATGTATTTGAGTAACTGTTCAAATCACTCCGACAGGCATTTCTATATATATTTTAATAAAACCAAAGTTATGTTTGTGAAATAATATATTATTGTAATGTTGGCAATTTAAAAGAAGAGACAAAAAAAAATAGACCTTCCGAGTTTCTTGCCTGTTCTTCTCGAGAAGGCTCTCCCAATTTCCGAACAGGTGTAGAGTCAACTTTTTTTTTTTCATTTTACTTGCATTTTCATATATCTTAATTATGGTTGAGATGTATGTACATACAAGGTTTAAATAATACATAGCTTATCTTGACTTGTTGCATTTTTTAAATTAATTTATTGATTAAATAGAGTTTTGTAATTTGTTGACGTCAATAAGTGCCTGTAAAGGTCTATGTTGAATAAAGATTTTTGAATTTGAGTTTGAGTTTGAGCTAGCAATATTGACATAAATTCAACATGGCCGCCGCTCAAAAAAGATAGATAAATGTTCGTTTCCAAACCTAGCAATATGGGTATCAAATGAAAGGCCTAAAAGAGTAGAGCATTATGAACTAAGGAAAATTGCCCTAAATTAAACATGGCCGCCGCTCAAAAAATGGACAAACGTTCGTTTTCGAACCCAGCAATATGGGTATCAAATAAAATGCCTTGATGAGTAGAGTACTATGAACCTAGCAACATTGACATAAATTCAACATGGCCGCCGCTCAAAAAAGGTGGATGAAAGTTAGTTTCCAAACCTAGCAATATGGGTATCAAATGAAAGACCTTGAAGAGTAGAGCATTAGGTAGTACCTAGGAAAATCGACCTAAATTCAACATAGCCGCCGCTCAAAAAAAAGGATAAATGTTCGTTTTCAAACCCAGCAATGTGGATACCAAATGAAAGGCCTTGATGAGTAGAGCACTATGAACCTAGTAACACTGACATAAATTCAACATGACCGCCGCTCAATAAAGGTGGATAAAAGTTCGTTTTCAAATCTAGCAATATAGGTATCAAATGAAGGGTCTTCAAGAGTAGAGCACTATGAACCTAGCAATATTGACGTAAATTTGACATCGCCACCTCTCAAAAAAGGTGGATTAAAGTTCGTTTCTAAATTTAGCAATATAAGTATCAAATGAAAGGCCTTGAAGAGTAAAGCACTATGAACCTAGGAAAATAGCACGAAATTCAATATGGCCGCCGCTCAAAAAAGACGGATAAAAGTTGCTTTTCAAACCCAGCAATAGGGATATTAAATGAAAGTAGGCCCTGAAGAGTACCTAGCTAGAGCATTACGAACTTAGAAAATTGTCCTAATTTCGAAATGGCCGATGCTCAAGAAAGGCAGAATAAAGTTGATTCATAATGGAATAAAATGGAGGAAGAAACTAAACACTAAACTAAAATCTCTCTTACTCAAACTTTAATTTTACTTATTATCGATTACGCCGACGCATGTTTTTTGGATGCAAATGAGGATCTCCTAAATAAATTGGAACGATTGCAAAATTTGTGCATAAGATTCATTTTCGGCCTCCGTAAATTCGACCATGTCTCCAAATTTCGATCCCTATTGAAGTGGCTCCCGATAAGACAGCGCAGAAACTACCACGTTCTCTGTCTACTTTTCAATGTTCTGCATAATCCTTTGGCCCCGCAATACCTTAGAGAACGTTTTAGTTTTTTACGTTCTGCTGACAGGCTTAGTAGAACTCGATTACGCACGCTTCTCCTTATTCCGAACCGAAGTACAAACACCTACTCTGAGTCATTTACTGTTTCTGCTGCACGCCTATGGAATCAGTTACCTGCCAACATTAGAGATTGTACTAAAATATCTGCTTTCAAGACATCTCTTAAGGATCATTATCTGAAACAATGTATCTAACGTACCATAATAGCCATCATATTAGACATATGTATTTTGTGTATATGTGTATGTACCTGTATATTATGTATTATTGTATAACAATTACAAGTATATATTTATATATATAATTATATTTTAATACAGTCTTATTTATATGCTATGTATTTTATTCAGTTATATTTATTTATATAAAATCTATCTAAAAAATTTTGGTATGTATATTTAAGTATACACACAAAGTTTTACCCTTTAAAATCACCTGTCACTGACTCGGGTCTGCAGGAAGAAATTTCTAACAGAAATATGTAGTACCTTTTGTTCATTGTTTTAAATGTGTTTTCCTATATTGTATGTGTGTGCAATAATAAATAAATAAATAAATAAACACTGTGTTAAGCATTTTGATGGCGAAACGTAGTTTGCGGGCACAGCTAGTAAAAAATAAAAATGCAACGCTGTGTGTTTGTCTCGCAAAAACTCTGAAACGGCTCGACAGATTCTTACGAAATTTTCTGTGTGTATTTACATAGGTCCAGGGAAGGTTTAAACATAAAATTGGTGGCGCTGCAATCGGGCAGGACAACGTCTGCCGGACCCACTAGTTAACAATATAAATACGTAAGAATTGCACCATAATCTAGTTTCAAATAATTGTAGTTTTATTTTATCCTTTAGCGCGAATCATAATAATATATTTAATAGTGAAACGATCCATTTTTAGGTATTAAGTTGTTACTTTTTACAAAATTGTATAACGTAAAACAATTCATTGCTTTACACCAAGTGCACCTCAACAAGTAAAACCGGCTGTATGTCTTATTTGAATTTAATGATAAATTATTCATAGTGAAACAATGCTACACTTAAGAGAAAGAGTTGTATGACTTACTAGTCTATATGTTTAGATTGAAACAAATGGGAAAATATATATTCAGAAAAATATTGCTTTACTCCTCTCTGCGACACAAAAAAGTCCATGTGTGAAAATATATACGAAAAGAGCCAACGAACTTCTGATTCACAAAACATTTTCCAATCCGATAAGCTTCGCGTTTACATCTGCCGCTGTCATATCAAATATGTGTACGGAATCGCTCCGGTAATAGTATTGCCCATTAGGTATTAAACTATAAAAATCATTAACTTTGACCGACAATAACAATTTGTCATAACTAATATCCGGGTACAACTGACATTATTTGGACCATGAACTTATCAATAAGTCCATGATTTGGACATTATTGACAAAAGAAACTTTAATAAATCCAGCCAACCATAGCTGATGGCGATAAAAAAAGTTTAATGAGGACTACAATTATGTTCATTCATTCATCTCAGCCGAACGACGCCCACTGCTGGGCATAGGCCTCCCGCATGGATCTCCACAACGATCGGTCCTGTACTGCCCGCATCCAGCGGCTTCCCGCGACCTATGCCAGATCGTCGGTCCACCTGGTCGGGGGCCTACCTATTAACCGTCCCGTCGTCCGGTTCGTGGTCGCCACTCAAGAGCCGTTCGGCCCCAACGGCCATCGGTTCTTGTCGCTATTTGTCCCGTACACTGCCACTTCAGCTGAGCAATCCTTCGAGCATAAGATAGCACAGCATAAAAACCTATGTTCGAATCAATATGCTCATTTAAGTTATTGAGTATACAAAATTAAGAATGAGTAAGTATAGCAAATAAGGTATGTAAATATTAAGATTTCGCATCTTAATATTTACATACCTTATTTTGGCAAATCTCAGTGTTCGGTGAAAGCTAAAAGGCTAATGAAGCACTGTATAATGTCAATAAAAATGTGACAAATGTGAATTTATTTTATAAAAAAAATAAGTAGAATTATTGTTTATCAGCGAAATTAAGAGTATGTCAACGTGATCCTATTACGAAGACACATGACAGTACAAATACAGACGAACATGAGCAATTGAAATGAGTAGAGAATCGAAATTTATACACGTCCTCCATCACTAACCCAAAATTTTAATTTAACTCCACAGCCACAGTTGCTTTTTCCTGAAAGTTTGCTTTTGATAAATATAATATAATAAAACCCAGCAAAATTAACTGAAAAGCAGAGAATTACCCATCATCATCACAGCTCATATACGTCTCTACCTAGGAGCTCGAGCTTACCCTAACTTACATAGTTGCACTTTAATACTTTTCATTTGCTTTAGATTTGCTCTTTCACTGTGCATGTGCTTGGCTCTTATAGGAATAGATTCATAACATTAATTGCTGTTTAAAACTTTATACCACAATTTTTTTGTCTTTTGTCTGTAAAATAGCTGAACACTTTTACTTTCAACTCGGGATTTTTGCATTGAGGCCGTTTTCAAACAATCGTTGCTGAAACAATAGCACTTTGAATTACCTCGGTAGTTCACAGCTCAGAGGTTCAAGTTGCACAAGTGCTACTGGAACTGAAGTTGTGTTTTAGAAATATTATTTGATTTACATCAAGTGCACCTCAACAAGTAGCTATTGATATCCTGTACCGCAATAACTAGGTACAAAAATAAATGAAAGTTCAATACTTTTTGGTGTAAGTATTGAAATTATTTACTTTTATAAATCTCATAAAAATATAGAGGAATCCTAATAAATACCCCCTTGTTATTGAAAACACTGCTCACGGAATATTGCTGCTTCAAGACAGGCCCTTGATTTTAATTAAAATTAATTTAAAAATAATTTGTTTATAATATCATTTATCTGCCGCTCCTTCGGTGAAGGAAAACATCGTGAGGAAACCTGCTTACACCTGCGAAGTAATTCAAAGGTGTATGTGAAGTCAGCCAATCCACACTGGGCCAGCGTGGTTTGTCTAAAAGGCCTAATCGCTCCATCATAACTAGGTAGGGTAGGCTCGTGCCCCTCGGTGGGGACGTATATGAGCTTTGATGATGATGATATTATCTATTATGTGTTTAATTACAGTACATAGTACATATATAATTTCTGACATATTTTATTACAATTATTATATAAGTTCGTTATAAATTACATAAGTAAAAATAAAAAATAAAAATTTTAGCATTCCTCCAAGCGTGGTGGCCGCGGAAGAGTTCCAAGAATGCTGGCAGCGTTCCCTTTTTGTATTGGTGTATTGTGTTAAGTGTGGCTGTAGCATGTGTAGAGGATAGAAAGACAGGTAAGCTTACTTCAGAATTTTTTCGTAAACCTTATAGGAAGAGAGGCTTGGTCCCAGGATTGATCCTCAAACTTGATATTAAAAACGTTTTCAATTTGTTTTTTGACTAAAAGGTCGGCTGAATCTAAAAGCTTTTTAAATTTCCAAACTGGACAACACCGTAATAAATATATGAATTTAGGTATAAATACACAGATTTTTAAAATAGTACAAGCAGAATGTGTGTTGTTGGTGGTAAGGCAGATGCAGTTTTCTTCTAGATTTATTATTTGTTAGTTTAATTAATTTGATTTAAAATATCAATTTGTTATTTTCATATTAAGTGCCTGAACCATTCCTTGAAACAACTAAGAATCCATGAAAAATAATCAGCATGTTTTTTTTTATGGTTTTCCTGTACCCAATAAATCAGTCTTACAGTACAGCGCCCTCATTAGATTTACGGTGAAAATCCTATATTAATATTTTCGTTCCACCCCAAGCTAGCAATCCGTTTTACTTTTCACACTCTTCAGTAAATAAGGGAGATTACTTTCTTTTCGCGGTTATAAAACGGGCGTAATAAAACATTATGTTTCCCTACTTTATTTGCTCTTGCACTTCAGCCGGGGAAAGAAAATGGCCGGAAATTGGTCATAGAGGGAGAGAGGTGCTAGAAGTGGAAGCAGCCATACAAAAATCCCAAAAAATATGCGAGTATTTAGAGCCCTGCATACTGTAAAATTATTCATTGCTCAATCCGGCCGTTCAGGTATCCATGAGGATTCTCTGCCTCCACTCCGCATAGTGGTATTAAAAAAAAAATCATTGCTCAATAATCCAGCGGCAGAAGGTGTACCGGCTTCCAAATATGTAGTATGAAATGATTGCCCTTATTATGTGCGCACTTGCATACATTTCTATGCTATAATAAAACGAGCTGTGCCCGCGAACTACGTTTCGCCATAATAATTTTCCAAAAAAACCCTTATCACCTAGGCCTAGAGGTATAAAAAATAGTTTACGACCTATTCTCAGACCTATCGAATATTACACAATAAAATCGGTCAAGCCGTTTCGGAGGAGTTTGGTTACAAACACTGTGACATATACATAGGTATTAATATGAACTCAACTATTTTGCGCGTGGGCTCTAAACAAAGTACATAATCGAATCCGTCTTCTGTTTTTAAATCACTCATTTGAGTACATATTTTGTGATTTTTATCAGTGATAGTATTTTGTGATACTTATCACAAAATACTGTTGTATTTTCATAAATGTAAAGTTAAAGTGACACCTATATCACGATACCAAATCACAAATATGTAGGATAATAAACATCCATATATTCAACTTCATGATGGCAGAAGTTGCTTCTCCTTGTTTCCCATCATCCAAGATCCGAGCAACCGGCGCCGGGGCAATAACGTGGCTCTGAGTTACGATCACACAGATACTTTATGCGTGCGGTTGATGCTAAGGCGGCCGACAGGAGCAGACAGTGTTTTATGTAAATTAGACCTTGTATATGCTTACCTGGCTTGGTAATCAAGGTATTAATAACAAAAGCACTCGCAAATGAAGTTTATTGCTTGAATTAGTTTATCGCTCTATGTAATACATATTTATGTCGGAAAGTTACTTTGTGTATAATATGTGAATTTTTGTATTTACTACTACTTCAGATTCCTTGGGGGTAAAAAAGATTAAGCGGAATAAATTCAGTAGCTTCTTCACAAAGGAGGAACAAACCATCCGCCCATACCTGCCAACTTGTGCATTTATAACTGCACATACGCAATATGAGATGATAATCTAATACTGTACATGAATAATTTACAAAAAACAATCAGTCTACCTTTGTCATAAGTTTTGTGTGTTCCACAAGATTTACAGTCAAATCCTGACTTACAGAAAATCCTACAAGCTAAATATTGGCATGGATGATATTAAACTTTAAGTTATAGTTTTCCAATCGTAAAATCCTTCCGTGTGTTAACGGATTAACGAATGACAGAAGAGCCGACTAACGGCGTTTTTCAATATTCTATAATTCAATATTCTTCGTTTCAATAGTCTGTCTATCTGTTGATTTGGTTACTAAAGTCTCACAGTTATGTGAAGAGATGAAGAAATTGAATCAAAACCATGCGTCAACCCGTCTGGCTAGCGTGATGTAGCCTACATCACGCTAGGGAGAGACCCTTTGCCCAGCAGTAGAACATAAGTGGGTGGAAGTGATGACGATAAAACATGAACTACCATACAATGGACTTATAAAACAGATCTATGCAGCCCCATTAACATACAACATCAATCATTTCAGAAGTTGATTAAGAATCGACCACCCACAAATCCCATAATCTATTTTTGATACAACCAAAAAGTCAATGCTAATTATATTATAAACACTAATATTGTATTTTTTTTCATTATTTCTTTGAAAATGTATATCTCAATACACAAACCTTAGGGTGCTCAAACGGCAACCCCTCTTCCCTATTTGCGAATCTTTAATAATAAACGTGCAATAGGCGGGGATGACGCAAAACTTGGCTATCTATGTTTCACAGTTTGTTTGCCAAGTATAATAATGTTAAATATGATCAATACTTCGCATTATTCAATATTTTTAAGCAATGGTTGAGGGTGCAAAGGAAAGTATTCAATATTATCACTATAAGGTCCAATTTTTTGTTTAGGAATGAAACTCGCAGTTATTTTCTCGCTCTAGATCAGCAGTACTACCATAAAATACAGCTGGTACGCACCCGATACTGTGTCGCTACATGAATTCCAACTGGTAATACCTATTACTGACGGTTAACAACTTTTTTTTATTTAAAAAATATTAAAAGCGGTATATTATTGACGGAGATATCGTTAAACATACATTTAAAAAGCCGTAAATAATTAATCATAGAAAGTTATTTTTTAGTTACTAAAAAATTTTCCATACAAATGTTCAACATTTACTGAACCTAGATAACATGGAACAGCTAATTTTTTATTTTTGCGATTCAAAGTTGGTCCCATAGTGAAAGTTGTTCAGTTTGCTTGTCTGAACAAGCACACAAAATTGTTTTAGTAACAAGAAAATTAAGTTGTATATTATGTAAAAATGACTATAATATCTTGTTCAAATGAAAAATAATTAATCCGCCTCATAGTTATTTGAGATATGCACTCGCAAACATACATACATATACTTCTGAAATTTGGCTTACATGTTTAGAAACTGGTATAGACAAACATAATTATACAAAAACTGTGCAACACTGATGTCACGGTAAGCGTGCTGATGTAAACGTTGTAAACAGAGAAAACATTGTTTACCTAATGCTTCACGTAAACACTAACGTTAAAAGTGAACGTAGAATGAACAAGAGAAAGATTTTGTAGTAAGTAGTAACCGTATGTATTTCTTTTGTTTATAGCTACAAACTAAACATTTAAAAACTACTTAATCAATAAACAATTTTATGTCAAACTTTTTTTGGAATTCTCTGCCGAAAAAAGCTGGACATAAAATTGTTAAAATTCGAACATAAAAGTTACTCGTATCAAAAAGGTACGCGTGCTTTTTTGCACGCACCATTCATTGCACACGTGTAGGCGACACGCGCAGCTGCCGTGGCATTTACTGAATGTATATTTTTGAGATTCACAATATATGCGCATAAAAGGATCTGATTTGTATTTATAAATAACGTTTTCGATTACATGTTTCGCTTTATCTAACGTTGTTGAATTCATTACCTTCCGAAATTGAGCGAGTATTGATTGAATGCTACTACAGCAAAGACGCAAAAGCTCTGGATGAATAAATATACTATATTACTTACTTCAAATTCCCGGATTGAAAGAAATTGACTAAATTACATGTTTTTATTATCATTATGTAACTTAAAACCAATCAATAACAATGAAATTAAGATTGAAAATAGTTTCTTCTTCGTGGCGTTTGTTTCCACATCCCTACTATAGGAATAAAATTGTTATCGAACATAAAATGATATACTTACAACATAATACCGCTAAAGTAAAATTAAAAACGGAATTCCCGAATCTCATTATTTGAAAGGACGCGACGGAAGTTTTGGAGGAAAACCTATACATATTATGTACCGAAAAGAAATCTTGTTACTTCTTACAAGTTTATTGTATTAGGGGACGACGTGGCCACATAGGAAATTAAATCAGTACTGTCACTTTGGCAGATGCTTATAAATTCCTTGCGCATACAAGGCCTCATTACACTGGCCCATTGTTCGTCTAGGCTTTGGAGCCAATTTAATTTACTTTTTAATGCCTGGCGTCGTTCCAGAATCACTTGTTATATGAAATGTGAACTAATTACGTAACATAGTATCGGCTGTTCTTAGTAATGGGAGTACTGAATAGAGACACCTCTATGGAAATTATTATCTATGATATAGTTACAAGTGGCATAGCTTCGATATAGGAGGCAATCTCCGAAACTAGTAATAATTTGGCAAATTGACTGTATTCGAGGTAGAGCATAGATTATGTTTATCGCTGTCATGAAAGCACGATTAGGGGGAAATACCTCCGCGTCACAGAAAACCACTGCCAAACAACGTTGTGTCGTGTTCCTGTGCGTGAGGTCGCCAGAGTTTAGTGGGGTGATGCTATCAGTACCAGTACGCTTAATGATATTAAAAGTAAAAAGGAATATGTAAAAGGAATATTATTATAAGTAAAAACCTTTTTACTTATAAAAAACCTTAACTGACAATATCATGGAGAAATAAGAACACTGATACGACGGATGACGTTTCGGTAGCATCGCTCAAGTGACCGCAAGCGTTCACAAGCTAACCACGTCCGCTGCCGGCTTCGCCCGATGGACTGTTTGATTTTGGCCTTTGTATTTAATATACTCGGTGGGATATATTCATTTAAAAACAACCAAACAATATAGTTATCACATTATAAACTCTATGCACATTATATTTCTCTATCTCTCTATTTTTCAATACAAAATAACAAATTTTCATACATTTATAAAAATCCTTTTTTCCACGCTAACATTTCAGACTCTGTAGTGAAGGAATGATCTTCTTTTGTTTTTTAGGGTTACGTAAACATGCAAGTCAACGCAGTTAAAAGATATAACCGTTTAGTCGCATATTTTCGCGAATTTTACTACCTATTTCACACGGGAATTAAAATCCATAAGATATTTCCCGTTGACCTAGAAATATGAAAGTTGACAAGAATTAACATTTTACAGCATACTTATATGAATATACCGGCTATAAAATTGAATAAAACGTTTTTGGTCGACCAAAACATTTTTTAAAGTTGTGGACGATATACTCCAAAAGTGCAAGGCGGCTCGATTTAGGTGTCACCAAAAGTCTAACTTTCACTCACTCACTCACTCACTTAAACCCATATACGTCCCATTGCTGGGCATGGGTCTCTTCTTAGACGAGGAGCAATTTGTCTACTACATACTCGTACATTACGTTGGCCAGACGGATTGGCGTTTTTTTTATTAGGGATAACAAACAGTGATACAATTTGTATTACACAAATAAATTATTACACTCATATAGGTACTTATTATATCGCCAACACTGTTATCCACGGTTTACAATGGGTGCATACATATTTATTAAAATGACGTAAATCTACCCCTCCATTACCCCGGTCAATTCAAGGGGCGCCTCAGGACACGTTCATTATTTTATAATAAAAATACTTAATTAAAAATATTATAAATAAAAAATACTGCACTTAACTACCGTAGCATTCTTTGGTTATTTTAGAAAATATAAATAAAATTAAGTGAGTTATTTTTTTAAAATAAATGTTTAAATCATTCTACCACCGTGTCCAGAGGCTTCCCCCAAACCTCCCCGGGCGACAAAAAAGCAAACCCGTGAAGAGTTACTATTACACATCTAAATCAAGTTAAAGCAGCTATAACACTTTTCCGAAATTTGTTCACAGGGTAAGCAAAAATGTCTATATCGTTAAAGTCCGTATTATACGTCTCCACAATACGACGTAGTGGTGCGCGTACCCCGGCATTTGTCCTACACCAAGCAGTGTAAAACAAGCGCGGAGGACGAACTGTCGACCTTCGGGATGTGGAGCGGGGCACGACATAACAAATCTGTTTACAAAGATCTGGGCAGTCTAATTGGTTATTACAGATTTTGTACAATATCATAGTTGATAGAAGCTTGCGTCTTGACTCTAAGGGGAGCATATTATACTTGTTCAAAAGATCGGCATAAGAAAGACGAGTGCGGTAACACCCATAGTGCATATATTTTAGATATTTACGTTTTATTTTTTTCTATGGAATCATTATATTTTGCATACAGAGGACTCCAAATATCTGAGCTCAAAGTGTAAACAATTAAACTGCCATTCCTAATGAAACATTGAGCAAAATTACAAACCAAATTTATTTATGTGATGATGACTAATAGTGTGATACATTTCCTTTCTATTGCACTTAATCTTTAAAGTCATATCCAAGGAATATATTTTAAAACCTACAAATTATTTTACATTGAATAAAATTAGTAAAATTTTATTTTTATTTAAAAAATAAAGCCTAACTGTTGTAAACCGTTATAAGTTATAGTTTAAAATTACAATAACTAACATTTCTTATTGATTTATCAATATTTTAATCAAGTCGTCAAACATTTATTAATTTTAATTATTATTATGTTCTTTATTCAGCTTTTTTCTTAAATATATATATATTTTTTACAATATAAAAATACACATTTTTTTTTTATAAAAATACCTGAAATTGAATTGAGGCAAATGGTTGAGGTATGTATGTACTGTATTTAACCCGCATGGTAAAAGCAATTGCATTCATACAGTTATTCAAACATAAAAATTAACAATTTTCTTCGTTATGAATAATTTGGATGTAAATAGTGCATGCATTAATTTAATCAAATCTATAACATGAAATCTTCATTTGAAAGTGTAGATTTTCAATAAACTTATTATCAACTTATTTTAAGGAATCATTATTTTATTTTAAAATAAATCTATGAAACCATCCTTTTAGGAATAGTAAAACTCTAGAAATCTTTGCATGGGGCCAAGCATTTCTGCTACCTATGCAGTTGTTAATTTGTTTGTATAATTATCCATTTCACAATATTTATTATTGTTCAGTGGATAATAAAGTTGATTCAAAATAGTAACAAAATGTATTACATAGTCTCTTATCCGCTTTTAAAATTAATTGACCTCGGTTATTTATTCCCACGATGGGTAAAAATATGGGGTCTATGGATAATTGGTTCGAGACTGGCTGCTGAAAACAGAGCATGTTCATTGGTGACCTGAATGATAGTTGAGGTTGGCCCTCTCTCTGAGCCTCTCCGAGGAGGATATTGTTAGAAATTATTGCAGCGCACAGGCTGCTTATTGCAACACATAGGCTGCTGGTAGGTTTTAAAACTAGAAGCAAATTTTTGAGGTTTTTATACATGGCTTATATTTTAGAATGTTTATCATTCTTTTTATGACTGTAAATAATTTTACACTTTTATTGGAGTACAAATATTCATCCCTCTTATTGCTTTTAATAGCTTCTATTAGGTCTTTTATAAAAGCATAGTCATGTTTCCTTCTGATCCTGGTGTACTGAAATTGTAAACTTATTGCATTGTAATCTAAAGACATCACTCAGATATTTTAAGAAGATTATTTGGAAATTGAAGTCAATACTTGTGATATTACAGCTATTGCAAAACTCATATCCTTTGACTTTATTTTTCGAGTAATTTATCTCAAGTTTTAGAAGGATATTAGAAATTTCCATTTTATGTTATGGACCATCTAACAGTTTGCAGTTTTCAAGAAACTTTATCTACATAGGCAACCTCAATGAAAATATTTTTCAATGCAATTCTTTGTAAACTTGGTCATAAATATAAACTACTCGTATATACCATAATTTCCTATAAAGGTATTTGTGCTTTAGCCTATATCCAATGAACAGAGTTCATAATCGAGTAGGTACCTAGATACCTACATCATCTAATTCATTTGCCTTGATAGGTAACGCTTTCCCACGGAAAGCAGGCAGTTTTAAAAATATATTTCTTATTATAAAATTTTATCTAAATTAATTGTATCTAGGTCCTCTTGCCAAGCTAAATCAAAATTACGACGCATCTTCAAAACAGGTAGGTACTGTGGTGACCTCCTTGCGTCTATGACATTGACGTATAAGAGACGATCACCAGGAGTATCTGACACACAACACATTACATTGCGGCATTGCACATTGTAACATTGTAACTTGAGAGATCGTAAGGAGAGTTGAGAAATAGAACAGATTGAAATATATCTAAATGGTTTAAATTAACGTCCCAAGTTCCCAACGATCCCGGAGCGTGCGTAGGGCGCTACAGTACCTACTTACTGTTTCGACATCTTGGGTTATTTTCTTTGTGTTAAGATAACCATTTTACTTTCGAACAACTTTTGACATCTTTTCTCCATTTTTATCACTGCGTATCTGGATTTTAGTTTTATTTAGATAATTAAATCACTTTGAAAAACATCAACATGTAAAATATGTGTCAGCTGCGTAGAGCGCGAAAAAACGAATGAGCTATGGTGACGGTGGAGTTGCCAGGTGTATTTTTCTTTTATATTTTTAATGGTGTCTTTAAAATTCGCGTATTTAGTAGCGGGAGAAGGCGTTACTACAATAGTTATACCTTGGACTAATTACAAATATAATGTTTCAGTAGTTTGTAGTCAAATTTTATAATTGTTTTGTTTTTACTGAAGTTTATAACTTTACATTTTGGAATAGGTACTCAACTGTAGTTTATTTGCGATGCAATATAGAGAGAACCTATCCAGGTCATGTTGAAGCAGTTCACAGTCGCTAATATTAGAACAAGCGCGAAAAATTTTCATATCGTCAGCGTATAAAAGAAATTTTGAGTTAATGAAACACTCCCTGACGTCATTAATGTATATAAGAAATAGTATAGGTCAAATTATTGAGACAGTCGCGAGCGAGCTATCATAGCGAGCGCGCGCGTCCTGCCTTTTTCATTGTGTTGCATCGATCTCGATTCCGAGTATCACTCGTCTGTTGTTTGTATGGTTTTATCATTGTTGTTTTCGTTCTTGTTTCGTTGTTGGTGTTGTCTAATTTGTTGAATAATTTGTGTGTTTGAAGTCATTCACACAAATTGTTACTTCATCGTCTGTTTGTTGTCAATAAATTGTAGGTTATTTGTGTCCCTAGGTATAAGGTATTCGTTTTTATTATAAGTCAGGGTCTGTGCTAGTGGCGCGCGGGGGTCATTGCCCCGCCGCGGCTATAAATAGTTTGTGCTGTCTTTTTTATTTTGTCGTTATTAGTAATATTAGTTTATAATATTATTTTCTATTTTGTTGCAATTATTGGTTATCAATAATTGTTTTTTTTTTTTTCTATGGTTTTTTTTTTTTTTTTTTGTGTGGTTTTTATTAATTCTTTTGTAGGTTTAGGTTAGAGTAAGATTTGTTTATCTTTTTTACATTGACGATCTTTTGTGTACAACTTGGCTTCGAATCAGTGAAACGGTTTTGCTTACAATTTGGGTTGGTTTTCTGGTTGTTGTGCGAGAAATAGATTTGTAATCTGTTTTCGCCAACGAATTCGTTGCTGGGCTGGGCCTACGACTGGGCCATGTCCGACTCGGACGTGATGTCCGAGACGGACACTGCTGGTGAAGGGGGCCCCATCAGGGACCCAAAAAACGTAGTTTTCCAAGTGGAAGCCAGGAGGCAAAAAAGCCGCTCGCCGGTTGATGGTGGTGTGGTTAAGGCTGTCGAGAGGGTGGTGTCCCCGGTATTGTCAGTCTCGGACGTCGGGAGGGCAGCGCCCCGTCGCAGCTCTCGCATACGCCTGAATGCGTCTCGTCCCGATTACAGGGACATAATTAGCGAGACGAAAGCGGAGTTGCCGGAAGCAAATTTCCCAGCGACGTCGCAGCCCGCTCCAAGGAAGCGGTCCATGCTGGGCCGCTTTTTCCAGGATCCGTTGGCAACGGACCTGGAGACTGAGACGGAGCAGGTTACGGCACCGTACGCACCAAAGGTTCCCCGAACCCGAAGGGGTAGGGGAGGCCTTTCGCACGGGGTTGGGCTCTCGCAGGCGATGCGAGAGCTCAGGCAGGTAGAGGCTGACTCTGAGGAGTCGGAGTCGGATCGGGAGTCGGATCGGGAGTCGGATCGGGAGTCGGATCGGGAGTCGGATCGGGAGACAGAACTCGTAGCGGCTCCCAAAAAGAAAGGAAAGGGGAAGCGCTCTTCCGAACCCACTGCTGAACATCTCTGCAGCAAGGCTGAGGAGAGTGCGAAATCGTTAGTGGAAGTCGCGAGGAAGTCAAAGAACCTCAAGGGGACGTCCGTGAGGGAGATTAGGGAGTCCTCCGACTCTCTACTTGAGATTGTCCGTACTCTGGCGTCCAAAAAGACTTCGGAGGAGGTGCGTCGGCTTCAAGCCGACAACAAGCGCCTCCGGAATCAACTGGACAATCTAATGGGGGAAATGAAAGCCCTTCGCCGGGCCTTTTCGGAGCGGGGGGTGGAACGCCCAAGGCGCCGCGGTGCAAAGGCGGCCCCTGTGATGGTAGAGAGCGCTGAGTTGGAGGATCCTGCCGCCGACGACGCAATGGAGGAAGAACTGTCGGAGGTGCAGCTCCCGACGGCCCAACCAGCCGAGGCCGCCCCAGCCGAGGCTGCCCCAGTCGTAGCCGTACCAGCTGAGGCCGCACCCGCCGGAGGGATTTCCAGGATGGAGTTCCTCGAAAGTATGGAGTTCCTTCAGCGGGAGTTACTGGCGCAAGTCGGCTTTATGGTCTCGGCTCGCCTAGAGGGCCTAGAGGTCGACGGGCGGCTGATCCCGGCTCAGGTCCGAAGGCCACCGCTTGCGGTGGACCGTGCAAGCGAGTCGCAGCTGCAGCCTCAACCGGAACGGCCTGTAAAAGTTACGACGGGTAACACCACTCTTGCCCCGCCGGCAAATATGCCGAAGGAGGCAAGAGTGGTCAGAAAGAAGACTGCGCCCTCTGCGCCAGTGGCAGTACCCTCTTCGTCGGGGGCCACGGAGCCGGTGGCGATACCGGTCGAAGACGGTTGGTCGACGGTTGTGCGGCGAGGTCGGAAGAAGCCGACAGTGGATAGGGCGACGCCCAAAAAGGCAGGAGCTCCCGCTGATGCCTCCAAGCCTTCGCCAAAACTGCCTAAGACACCGCGATCTTTGGCGGTGGTGCTGGCCCTCAAGCCAGAGGCAGTAGCGAGAGGCCTCACCTATGGTGAGGCAATAGCCAAGGCCAAAGCCTCCGTCAGTCTCAGCGCCCTAGGCATAGGGCCCGCCAAATTCCGGACGGGAATAACCGGAGCTCGAATAATCGAGCTCCCAAAGGAGACATCCCCGTCTCAGGCGGATTCGCTGGCGGAAAAGCTGGGAGAAGCCCTTGGGGACACGGCGAAAGTGACGCGTCCCGTGAAAACAGCGGATATCCGGGTCGTTGGTTTAGACGACTCGGTGACCGCTAAGGAGCTGGGGCAGATCTTGGCACGGGCCGGTGAGTGCCCGGCCCACCATATCAAGGTGGGCCGTGTGCACACGGGGGTGCGTGGCGTCGGGGCGGCATTCGCCTCCGTGCCAGTAGAGGCGGCCAAGCGCCTGGCTGAGGCCGGGCGCATCGAAGTTGGATGGAGTTCTGCCTCCATCCAACTTCTTGAGCAGAAGCCCATGCGGTGTTTCCGCTGTATGGGCATGGGCCACCCGATACAGCGGTGCCCCTCCGCTAAGGACCGCAGCGGACTATGTTTCCGCTGCGGGTCGGAAGGTCACAAGGCGATTGACTGTATGGCGGAGCTGAACTGCGCCGTCTGTGCGGACGCCAAACGACCAGCCAATCACCGCATGGGGGGCATGAACTGCAACCCCCCGCCGGTCAGGGGCCGTTTGGCCCCAGTGAAACTGACCGTGGGGCCAAGGAGTCCGGCACCACAGGCAGCGACGGCCGCAGCGACGGCCCAGGAGGAGCCCATGGAGACCACCAATGTCTAGTGGTCCCATAAAGCTCCTCCAAGCTAATTTGAACCACTGCGCCGCGGCACAGGACCTCCTATGTCAGACCGCGGCGGAGTGGAATGTGGATCTGGCGATCGTGTCGGAGCCGTACTACGCTCCGCCACAATCGTCAAATTGGTTGGTGGCGGCGGATAGTTCCGCTGCCATAATGCGGGCGGCGCGTGGCACAGCCCCCTCTCTCATTTTAAGAGAGAGAGGCACTGGCTACGTTGCCGCCATGTGGGGGGGAATTTTAGTTGTTTCAACTTATTTCTCCCCCAATCGCAGCCGGGCGGACTTCACAGTCTTCCTGGCTGCGCTAGAGGGGGTCGTCCGTAGGACGGCCCCGGTACCAGTGCTAGTTGCGGGGGACTTCAATGCGTGGTCTACCGCATAGGGGTCCTCCCGCACCAGCGCGAGGGGTGGAGATCTGGAGTCCTGGGTTCTGTCCCTGGGGCTTCAGATTTTGAATAGGGGCTCGATCCCTACCTGCGTCCGGGCGCAGGGCACGTCCGTGGTGGACGTGTCCTTTGCATCCCCCTCACTCGCCAGTCGAATTAATGACTGGCGAGTTGAGGAAGAAGTGGAGACCCTATCGGACCATCTATATATCCGGTATGAGGTCTCCACGGCATCCCCAGGGACCCCGTTCCGCAGGGGCCCCGCGGTGAGTGCCTTCCCACGATGGGCGCTCACCAAGCTCCGCCCGGACGTGGCGGAGGAGGCGGCGATGGTGCGGGCGTGGGCAGCAGTGCCACCCCATCTCGCCGGGGATGTCGACGGCATGGCGGATCTGTTCGCAGATGACATGAAGGTCGTCTGCCAAGCCGCCATGCCGAGGGCGCAGGCCTGCCCCAAAAGGGGACAGGTGTACTGGTGGACGCAGGATATTGCGGATCTGCGTACCACCAGTATGAGGGCCAGGCGCGCCTACGTGCGTTGTCGTAGGCGCGCCAGAACTACACCCGACGAGGAAGCTGAACTTCGTCGGGTGTATGCGGCAGCCAAAAAGGCCCTGCGGAACGAAATCTGCAGGGCCAAGGAGGAGTCCAGGGAGCAATTTATACGGCTCCTGGACGATGATCCGTGGGGGCGTCCATACCGGATGGTGAGGGGGAAATTTAAATCTTCCGCTCCTCCTACCTCCGCTATGGACAGAGGGCTGCTGGATCGGGTGCTGGGGACTCTGTTTCCCGATCCCGGTCCGTTCCAGCCCCCCAGAATGGTCCCCCCGGACACTCCTCCGGTGGAAGTGGCTGCCGCCATCCCTCTCGTGTCGAACGTGGAATTCGACACGGTGAGGGAACGGTTCCGGCGCAAAAAGAAGGCGCCGGGACCGGACGGTGTCCCAAGCAGGGTTCTGGCCTTCGCCCTGGGACACCTTGAGGAGCGGTTCCGGGCGGTGCTAAATTTAAGCATCGCCTCGGGCCGCTTCCCCAGTCGTTGGAAAGCGGGCAGGCTCTGCCTGTTAAGGAAGGAGAGCCGCCCCGCAGATTCCCCGACTGGGTATAGGCCGGTGGTGTTACTCGACGAGGCCGGGAAGTTCCTGGAGAAAATCCTGGCTTCCCGCATCATCGAGCACCTAGAGAACCGGGGGCCGGACTTGGCTGACAACCAGTTCGGCTTCCGCACCGGCCGGTCCACGGTGGACGCGGTGGCCCTCCTCAAGGGGTGGACTGAGGAGGCCACAGCTCGTGGGGAGATTGTTGTTGCGGTGTCTCTTGACATCCGCAACGCTTTCAACAGCCTGCCCCACGAGTGCATAAGGGAGGCACTCCGCTTCCACCGGGTGCCTCCGTACCTCCGCGCTCTCGTGGAGGATTACCTGCAAGGCAGGTCCATCCTCTATGAGGGGCCGGATGGGCGCGTCCACACGTGGACTATGGCGGCGGGTGTACCCCAGGGTTCCATACTAGGTCCTCTGTTATGGAACCTGGGGTACAACTGGGTCCTGCGAGGCGACCTTCCGCCACGAACGAAGGTCGTCTGCTTCGCTGACGACACGCTCGTCGCGGCGAGAGCGAAAACGGGGGAGGAGGCGGCCCACCTTGCGTCGGTCGGCACCTCACTAGTCGTCCGACGCATCCGCCTCCTGGGCCTGGACGTGGCCCTCGACAAAACGAGGGCCATGCTATTCCACGCCCCCCGTCGCAGGATCCCACCGGGGCTACGTGTCCGAGTGGAGGGGGTCCGTATACCAGTCGAGGCGCACTTTAAGTACCTCGGCCTGGTTCTGGACCCCCGATGGAGTTTCGAGGAGCATTTTAAGCTCCTCGCTCCACGGCTGTGCGCCGCCGCAGCCGCACTCGGACGGGTCCTCCCTAATGTGGGAGGACCAGGATCGGCGTGCCGTCGACTGTATCACGGGGTGATACGGTCGATGGCACTCTACGGAGCCCCGGTATGGGCGGAGTGCCTCTCCCCCCAAACGGTGGCCCTCTTGCGACGTCCGCAGAGGGTCATAGCGACTCGGGCCGTGCGAGCGTATCGCACGGTCAGTTACGGCGCGGCCTGCGTTCTTGCGGGCCAAACGCCGTGGCATGTCGATGCACGCGTCCTCGCGGAGGTGTATCGACATCGGGTTGCTACCCGTGAACGGGGGGGACGATCCGCTCCACAGGAGGTGGAGCGGATTCGTACCCTGGCGCAGAGGGAGGCTCTGCGTCAGTGGGGTGAGGCACTCGCCTCCCCAGCTGCCGGCCACCGGACGATCGACGCGATACGTCCGGTGTTGGAGGAGTGGGTAGGGCGTCGGCAGGGCAGCCTCACGTTTCGCATGGTGCAGGTACTGACCGGGCATGGCTGCTTCGGTCACTACTTGCACCGGGTCGCGCGTCGGGAGGAAACGCCGCGGTGTCACCACTGCGACGCTCCCGACGACACTGCCGAGCACACCTTATTGGTGTGCCCGGCCTGGCGACCCCAACGCAGCGTGCTTAACACTGCGCTGGGAGGCGGTGACCTCTCGCTGCCGAGCATGGTCGTGGCCATGCTCCGCGGCGAGACGGAATGGGGGGCTGTCGCCTCCTTCTGCGAGGACGTCATCTCGCAGAAGGAGGTCGCGGAGAGGGAGCGGGAAGCAGATCCTCAAGCCGCTCCCATCCGTCGCAGACGGATAGGCAGGAGAAGGCGGGCATTCGCACAAGCGATGCCCGTCTAATGACCCTGCCGTGGAGGCCTGCGTGCACGGTTGGCCCCGTGCACGCCGCCGTAAGGCCCTCCGTCTGGGGATTGCCCTGGTGTTCTCGGGCAATCCCCCCTTGGCGATAGCCCGACCGGTGGGTCGGGATTGCCCGGGCGCGTGGGTAGTGGAGTCGCAGTGTGGACCTTACCTAACGCGCCCATAAGGGCAGGAAGAACACCGGGGGGTTTTAGTGGGTAGGCCTGGCACTCTGCCGGGAGAGCCCCGGCACACACGCTCGCCGTCTAGCCAACGGCGGGTACGGTGCGGTTACGCATTCCCCCCCGAGAAAAAAAAAAAAAAAAAAAAAAAAAAAAAGGTCAAATTATTGAGCCTTGCGGAACGCCAGAGGTGATGTACACGGTGTTAGATTTATATCCATTGACGACTACAGTTTGGGTTCTTTTTGTTATGTATGATACCAGCCATCTCAGCAAATTTCCACGAATGCCATTAAAGGCCAGTTTGTCCAGAAGTATTTTATGATTGACCTTGTCGAAAGCCTTACAAAAATCAGTATAGATCACATCTGTCTGTGTTCTGCTATCCATGTTGTGAAACAGTGTTGGAAAATAGTTGGAGATTGCTAGTGGTTGATCGTCCCTGCACAAAACTGTGTTGCTCGGGTATAATTAACGATTTGATAGAGGAGGAGATGGTCTTGTAAACCAAACTTTCAAATAGCTTCGACAAGGCAGAAAGGATAGAGATAGGGCGATAGTTCTCAATATTATGTTTATCGACGCTTTTGTAAACGGGGGTGATGTATGCATGCTTCCAAACACTTGGAAATACACCTTCTTGCAGACACTTATTATAAATTAAACAGAGGGGTTTGCTTAAACTTTCAGCAGTTTCTTTAAGGAAGATGACATGAATGCCGTCGGGGCCACATCCTTTAGCTGCGTCTAAATTTTTCAGAGCCCTACACACAGTGTCACATGATAAGACAATTTTAGAAATATGAACGTCATTGTTAGCAGTAGTAATGGGTGGTTTCCAGTGATTAACATCTAGAGAAGAGGGCTCGTAAACTGATTCAAAGAATGATGAAAACATGTTGCATATGTCTGAAGGTTCATTGGATTTTTCATTTTTTCATTCGTTCATTCTTTCAATGTAACTCCAAAAATATTAGACATTCTGCGGGATGCTATTTTCTACACTATCTATATAACTTTCGAAATATTTTTTCATCTCAAGTTTTAATCTAGTACGATAAATTGAGAAAATTTCGTAATCAGAAACGTTGCCATAGGTTTTCCACTTAATCCATGACCTTTCTTTATTTTTAAATATATGTATAAGTGCTTGTGAAAACCAGCAAGGATATTTATTTGATCGGTTTCGAGATAGTGGAATGTTTTCTTTTATTATGTTATAAATGTATTCATAGAATGTATCGACAGCCTGTTCAGCAGCCAGAGGAAGTAGCAATTCATCCCAATAGGTCGCATAGGGGGCAGCTTTGAAATTGAATTTGGGAGTTAGGCGACGTTGCAACGGGGAGAAAGAAGTCTCAGTCATACTGAATATAGAAAATGGAGGATGGTTTCTAATCACGGGTAATAAATTTGAGCAAGCATCATATAGCCATAGCTGGGCACCGTTAATCAAATAGTTAACTTCGATAATCGTTAATCCGTTACTAAAAAATTAACTTCGTTAAACGTTAAAACGTTACATTTCGGAAGATTTAACGCAAGTTAACGTTAATCGTTAATCGTTAATCCGTTAACACGTGATTAAAATTGCATTTTTTATATCGTTGCGTTAGTGATCTACTTACAAAAACTGTTGTTTTGGGTTCTGGAAGTTAATAGGTTAGGTTCAAAAAAAGACAGTGTATAAATATAGGGACAGGTGGGGTACAATGAAACGAAAAAAGCATTTTTATTTTTTAGAAAAACTGTGCTTTATATTTTGATTATTAACAAATGTTAAGAACGATCAACAACGGTTCATAATCTATATACCTATTAAGAACAAAAATAAGTTAAAAAAATAACCTTAACCTATAAAAAACTGCGTTTTTGCTCAACGCCTCTTCTGATTCAATGAGCCCCATGTCTGGGGTACAATGAAACGGTATCTGGGGTACATTGGAACAAGGCTAATAAAGTAAAAATAAATGAAAATTCTATATTAATTCCTGCATCTCTATCTCCTGCTGCTTTGGTTTTTTTAACATATCGATGCAATTTTACTGGACTTGGCATTTTTAGGTCAGCAGCAGTTCGTTAACTCGTACCATATCCTACAAGTTCAACAGCGCTGCTCGCACATCGTTTTACTATGCAAGTTCTTATCTGTCGTTTTCTTACGACTTTTCACCATTATTACTTCAAAATATGTAACAAAAATCCAATAATCTATCCCGGGCATATAATAACGGGGCAACAATGAACTCTGTCTCATAGTATCCCGTTCCATTGCGCCCCATACAGTATCTGAATCTTTTAAAAATATCTTTAAAATGTTGGGTTATGTTTTTCACTGCACATGTTACTGCATTTAATTCGTAAATTGATTAAAAATCATGCAAGAAAATATAGCATACCTCTTATTGATACTTTTCTTGTGAAATCGAAAATTCTTCGTAACGAAATTACAGCGTTGGAGCCCGCAAAACAATTTTTTTCACATTAAAGCTTTGTTGTCTAAGACTGGTCATATTGCACTGCGCTATCATGTGCCGCATGAGACGCTCTTATTGATCGAAGCAAAACTGCGTGAATTTGTTGTAAATTTCAATAATTATCGTCTTTGTTTTATTGTACCCCGTGTTCTAATGCGCCCCACTTGTCCTATATAAAAAATAAAAGTGTGTTATTTAATTATCTGGCACAATGTGGATATTCCCCTTCATGAACATTAGTATGTTGAAGTTCTCGTCTGAGAGTGAGGCTCTTGCCGGTGATAAAAAGACGAACGTGCTTGTCAGAACACGTTTTTCGCGACACGGCGCGGTGCCTGTGCGGTATCTTTTTTGTAAATAGTAGGTACTTACTGGATTAACGATTAACGGACTTAGGATAATTTAACGGAAGTTAACGAGTCCGTTAACATTTTTTAAAGTTAACTTAAAAGTTAATCCGTTAATAGAAATGTTAACTTCGTTAATTAACGGATTAACGAGTTAATGCCCAGCTATGCATATAGCTTGCAATCTACATTTGAAATAAAAAGGTCTAAGATTCGATTCAAATAATTTGTTTTACTGTTGAACTGAAATGAGTTTGTTGATGTCATAAGTTCACATTTATTCGCTGTTCACAGTATTTGCTGTAGTTCATCTACTACTTACAGCAAGTATTTACTATACTTGCTGTAAGTAGTAGATGAACTACAGCAAATACAGCCAGAGGGGTGCAGGTCACTGGATATCCAGTCAATATCAGGCAGATTGTAATCCCCGGCAATAAAGCATGACTGCGTTTCGTGAGAATTAATTATCTATACTATCTATTAGCTGAAGAGTTTGTTTGTTTGTTTGCTTGAACGCGCTAATCTCCGAAACTACTGGTCCGATTTGAAAAATTCTTTCAGTGTTAGATAGCCCATTTATCGAGGAAGGCTATATATCATCAGGCTAAGACTAATAGAAGCGGAGCACCAATGAAGAATGTTTCAAAATCGGGGGATTTTTTTTCCTATTGAGAGCTTCCGCTGCGTGCGCTGCGTAAACGGTTAAAGTTTCGCAAAAATCATGTATGACAGAATTGTTCCCCTTTAAAAGTTCTAAAAAAAAGTTCGCGACAGCATATGTCTATCTCTTAAGGTTAGCTCACTATAACCTTTTTTATGCTAACCAAATTTGTTTTAAAATAATATATTATTTTCGAAGGTGTTTTTATAAACATGATATTAATCCTTATCCAAACAAATACATTATTCATCACAAGTATATAATTTAAAACAAAATTGCCCTTTACATCATTCGATTTAAATGAATATCTTAGGAGATATCGCAGTTTTAAAATAACATCACAGCAAAATAATGATCGAGTACTGCGCGCACAATGTGCAAGGCAGTCATGAGGGGGAAGGGCGGTGGCCCCAGTTAGCTATCTACTTCTGCCGGAAGAAAACAAAACTAATAATATAGTGTACGCAGAAGTACTTTAAAATAACATTAGTTTAGTTTTTTTGAGAATAACCTACAATCTACATGATATAAGATTATAAGACCCAGTACTTACTCACTTATATAAACGAAGTCGCGGGTTAAAGTTAGCGTTAGCCCAAAGTAACTATTCCACGCGGACGAAGTCGTGGGCGGCAGCTAGTATTAGATAAACTACTAGTATGTGCAGCGAACAGAACCTCCGAAGATCGCGGTGGTATGTAGGCGGCACTCAAAACGTGGCGCTTAGTACGGTCAATACCGGGAAGTGCGACATCGATGTGCTCCATGCCCGCGGGTACTGTCACAGGTATTAGCGAGGGCTGAGGCGCGTTCAAGGCCTTCGCGCGAAGTACAACTTTTCGCTCTAACCCCGTTCAATGCCTTCGAGCGTGACAACCGGGTGAAACAACCGGCCCGTTCAAGACCTTTGAGTGTCGGCGCGAGGTACAGCCGAACAACCATCGAATTTGATGGTTGTAAAACGCTCTGACGTTTATGACTGAAATACTCTTACGTGATTGGATGATATTGGCGGCCATATTCTATAATGTCATCTACTAGAAAGAGAGAGAAATAAAAAAATCATGTGAAAGAGGGAGATAAAAGATTTGGTTGCTGCAATCCGTTCAACGCCTTTGAGCGAGTTAAAAAACAACCGGACAACTACACCCAGAGGCGCTGAACGCGCCTCTGTAGTTCGCGTATGACAGCGATGAGTACACCACCGTCGTCATTTTTACCGCATGCCGTACGATCACGATCGCACCTAAATGTGATATATCTGCATTGATTTACTACCAAACATAGATAGAGCACTTCATACAAAAACGCGCTAGAAAGTCACCTAATCGACTATACATTTGTACTCGCTGATGTATTGTTGAATATTTATTATCGAATTCAACCTTATTCTACATTATTACGGTAACTTTTTTAAGTACAACCGTGTGAAGTTACATCATTTCATACCTAGCCACAGATCAATTGACGTTTTAGTAACTATGGAAAAGAACTGCACGAGTCGCGATTGGGCAGTTCTTCACCGGCCCACTTCTCGAACGTTCATGCGTTATCTACGTTTGGTAGTAAATCAATGTATATCTGCTATCGATAAATTCGTTGTCTGATATAGCAGGAATAAGCCAAGTTTCAGTTAGCATTATAATATCGAAAGAAGATGACAATATATTCATATAAAGTGTCTGCAATTTGGTGCGAATTCCTCTGCAATTTTGATAATAAAATGAAATGATATTATGGCTAGCCATTTTTATATAATTGATTATCTGTAGAATGTGTTATGATGTATTGTAACTTAAACTTTCGCCAACTGTAAGATAAATCACTCCAATCTGTATGAAAATGTTTCCCGTTATGCACGCTTTATATGCTCTAAACGCTGCACTACAGCAGCGGGTAAGACTTGTTATTAATATACTATGTATGCTAATATAAACGATTTTAATGTGCACTGAAAGGAGTCCCCTGAACACAGACAAATATTTAGTTAAAATGTAATACAAATAATAGAAAGATTTTTTAAATGCTATGCTGTTATATCTATAAACTATAATATTTTGTTTTAAAGAAAATAATAATAGTAATCTGAAATAGTAACCCAAAATACTAAAATAAAAATAGCAATCATTTATTAGGTACGATCCTAACGGTATCAATATAATAATTAAAGACCCAACACATACCACCAGAAATAGATAATGCTTACACGTATAAAGCCCTATAACAATATATGTGAGACAAGCAAAGCGATCTGAGTAAAAACTAACAGCTTTCAGAAGACTGTGATTTCGGAACGCCACGAGAACATTTTTTTTAAATATCATTATGTGTCTTAATAGCCATAATGGGTGAAGTATCATTTTCTCGAACAAGTACAGTGGCGTTTCGTTGCACGTTGCTATGAGGCGTTAGGCAATATTTCGAGTTTTCACAGAGGTACCTATAATTGCGGCAAAATCCCTAAAGAGCCCTGTAAACGATCAAACATGTTTGTCAAATTTACATGTTTGATAAACTTGTTTGTTCGTGTAAGGCTGTGTTTGACGCGTTTGACAAACGAGCTATGTGCTTGATGTGTTTGAAATGAATCTGGATTGACGTCGTGTTTGATGAAAACATAAAGTTTGTCAAGCAACTTTGACAAACATGTTTGATCGTTTACAAGGCTCTTTAGTCGGTTCTTATGACATCAGGAAGGAACGGAGCTGTTGACATGTCATGTATTCTGAATCTGCTACACAAGTCTGGTACCGTAATATGCATCCATTTCGAAGCTACAGAATAATGTAACCATTTTAAACTAGCCTCTTAAAATGTTTGTAATCTATAACCGCAACGAGTGCTGTGGAAATAAATATGACACATTGAGTATTCACATAAAATTACATACGAAGTTGCTGGAGATTGTAAATTTTACAATTTCCACTCGTAAGCCAGCAATCCATACTCTTTCGTGTAAACAACGAGAACCATTCGAGGAATACGTTTGGAGTTAATTTATCGCCTAATACAATATTAACCGCGCCGTTTGATGACCCTCCGCAGATATCTGGTTTCAATTTTCTCTCTCAATTAAGTCCAGGGCTACTTCCAATAGTCAAGTGGCACTCAGGTCCAATGAGTTGTTTTACCCGTGAGCGTACTTCGGAGGAAACAAATTAAAAAAGGGGTGAAGTTTTGAAATTGTCCTATTGAATACAACGTTTGCGTTATGATAACAAATGAAAAGTTGAAACACATAGAGACAAGTACATGACAGAACAAAAATATTAACAACAAACTGATAATTTAATATTCCATCGTATTCTTCTCTGTTAGTACTAGTTATAGACAAGTAGAGGTGGGCAAAGGCGGGTACCGTTGCGAAGCTATAGAATAGACAATGCTTAAAACCCCAGAGATGTACACTGTACTGGTTTAACTTACCCATTGTAAGCGGCCACGTCAGTTCTGTACGTCATCACTGGCAACACGCAAGAATTAAAGACTTTCGTCTTCAGACACTGCGGAAGATGGGTCGAGAATATGTTGCGTAGCTACCCGAACGCTGCCCAGCGTAATTGGATTCGTCTATTTACGTCTTTTTGAAAGAAGGACTTACCGAGATGGACTATTTACAGGTAAACATTTATTTATTTATTTACATCTATATGCTTACAACTATTATTACAGGATTCACCCAATGCAATAGTGAAAATAACGATTCGTCAACGCCAGTGTAAAGCCCCGAACAAGTCCGATATCATCAGTCAAACGAAGACGAGTCTTGTACTCGCTGTTTATGTTGATGCCGAGTCCTCTCCGGTTGAAAAGCTTAATTACATCAACATAAGTATATGTAATCAAAATCAAGTATTTCAGGATTCTATAAAGAGTGAATAGATTACCACACAAGCATCTTACTTATCACGAACTCAGATAAGTGCCAATCGCTAGTCAATTATATGTAAAATCAACCTAAATGTGGGAATAATGCTCTCAAGAACAAAAAGTACCAGTTTCTAAACAACAAAAAAATCAATACACTTAATTTTTTGAGACCGAAAGCAAGAGTAAGTTATGTGACTCGCATGGTCAGATGAATAAAGTAATTGATGGAGCTGCTAGCTTTACGATAGCTATTTCTATAGGCGCTTGCAGCCGAAACACTATATCTCAAAAGCGAAACTTAATAAATGATGTGAAGAAACCCCAGTGCACACGCCGAAGCATCGATCAAATTCCGTGTAGGGGAGAACTGACGACGGCCTCTTAATGCAATTGCTGCTTTAACCGACTTGATGGAAAAGCGAAAGCAACATTAAATTATTAAAATTTGACTATTGCGGATTTCATGTAGACAAAGTACTCAATCAAAAATTGATTAATTTCTTTCAATATTTGTTTATATGAGTATATAGGTTTTGGTTGTGCTATTTTTTAAACAAAAACAATATTCTCGTAGCTATTAATTAAACTTCCTTTTTAATTACCTTTTTTTACACAGCTAATTCAACCAACAAGCCATCTACTTACCTGATGATAATTGGCTACATAGCACGTGTGATTCCTGTAAGATTTACAATTCTGCAATTCCTAAGTTCCGTAGTGTACGTTGCCAATTTATTCAACCAACAGTCACAGTACACAGTAATTTCACTGCCTGTCCAATCAAACCGGACCAATCAAACCGGAACCCAAAAAATATTTAACAAAAAATAAAAACCGACTACAAAAACACTGAAAAGTTAAAAATAATATAAAACGATGATCTCTTATAAAGTCTTAAAATTTGTCACCGACTTCAATATAGAAGTGTGATGTTGTCTGTACCTATTCCTATATTATTTTTAACTTTTCAGTGTTTTTGAAGTCGGTTTTTATTTTTTGTAAAAAAAATGTTATTTTTAACTTTTTAGTGAATGAAATCTTTTTAGTGAAAGAAACCCAAATTAAATACCAACACCTAAATTAAATAATTAGCGTTTCCCTCGGTTTTCATGGGATCCCATCATCAGATCCTGACTTTGGTGACGTTGGAGACACCCTTTTTTTTTTTTTTTTTTTTTTACGAGGGGAATGCGTGACGCACCGTACTCGCCGTTGGCTAGACGACGAGCGTGTGTGGGGCTCTCCCGGCAGAGTGCCAGGCCTACCCACTAAACCCCCCGGTGTTCTTCCTGCCCTTATGGACGCACGTGGTAGGGTCCACACTGCGACTACCACTACCAACGCGCCCGGGCTAGCCCGACCTAGCTGGTCGGGCTATCGCCAAGGGGGGATTACCCGAGAACACCAGGGCAATCCCCAGACGGAGGGCCTTACGGCGGCGTACACGGGGCCAACCGTGCACGCAGGCCTCCACGGCAGGGTCATTAGACGGGCATTGCTTGCGCGAATGCCCGCCTTCGCCTGCCTGTCCGTCTGCGGCGGATGGGAGCGGCTTGAGGATCATTCTCCCGCTCCCTCTCCGCGGCCTCCTTCTGCGAGATGACGTCCTCGCAGAAGGAGGCGACAGCCCCCCATTCCGCCTCGCCGCGGAGCATGGCCACGACCATGCTCGGCAGCGAGAGGTCTCCGCCTCCCAGCGCAGCGTTGAGTTCGCTGCGCTCGCGTCGCCATGCCGAGCACACCAACAGAGTGTGCTCGGCAGTATCGTCGGGAGTGTCGCAGTGATGACACTGCGGCGTTTCCTCCCGACGCGCGACCCGATGCAGGTAGTGACCGAAACAACCATGTCCGGTCAATACCTGCACCATGCGGAACGAGAGACTGCCCTGCCGGCGCCCTACCCACTCCTCCAACACCGGACGTATCGCTTCAATCGTCCGGTGGCCGGCAGCTGGGAAGGCGAGTGCCTCACCCCATTGACGCAGAGCCTCCCTCTGCGCTTGGGTACGAACCCTCGCACAGCGAAAGCGGCACAGTGGAAGCGGAGTGCCTCCTTTATGCACTCGTGGGGCAGGCTGTTGAAGGCGTTGCGGATGTCAAGAGACACCGCAACAACAGTCTCCCCACGAGCTGTGGCCTCCTCAGTCCACCCCTTGAGGAGAGCCACCGCGTCCACCGTGGACCGGCCGGTGCGGAAGCCGAACTGGTTGACTGCCAAGTCCGGCCCCCGGTCCTCTAGATGCTCGACGATCCGGGAAGCGAGAATCTTCTCGAAAAACTTCCCGGCTTCGTCGAGCAGCACCACCGGCCGATACCCAGTCGGGGAATCCGCGGGGCGGCTCTCCTTTCTCAGCAGGCAGAGCCTGCCCGCTTTCCACCGACTGGGGAAGCGGCCCGAGACGATGCACAAGTCAAGCACCGCCCGGAACCGCTCCTCGAGGTGTCCTAGGGCGAGGGCCAGAACCCTGCCAGGAACACCGTCCGGTCCCGGCGCCTTGTTTTTGCGCCGGAACCGGTCCCTCACCGTGTCGAATTCCACGTTCGACACGGGAGAGATCGCGGCAGCCACCTCCATGGGAGGAGTACCCGGGGGGACCATTCTGGGGGGCTGGAATGGACCAGGATCGGGGAATAGAGTCCCCAGTACCCGGTCCAGCAGCCCCCTGTCCATAGCGGAGGTAGGGGGAGCGGAAGCTTTAAATTTCCCCCTCACCACCCGGTACGGACGCCCCCACGGATCGTCGTCCAGGAGTCGTATAAACGACTCCCTGGACTCCTCCTTGGCCCTGCAGATTTGATTCCGCAGGGCCTTCTTGGCTGCCGCATACACCCGACGAAGCTCAGCTTCCTCGTCGGGTGTAGTTCTGCCGCGTCTACGACACCGCACGTAGGCGCGCCTGGCCCTCATGCTGGTGGTACGCAAGTCCGCAATCTCTTGCGTCCACCAGTACACCTACCCCCTTTCGGGGCAGGCCTGCGCCCTTGGCATGGCGGCTTGGCAGACGACCTTCATGTCGTCTGCGAAGAGATCCGCCTCGCCGCCTCCGCTCGCCGCCTCGCCCCGAACCGCAGAGCTCCTGCGGTTCGGGGCCCCTCGGGATGCCGTGACCTCGTATCGGACATACAGGTGGTCCGATAGAGTCTCCACATCTTCCTCCACTCGCCAGTCGTTGATTCGACGAGCGAGGGAGGGGGTAGCGAAGGTCACGTCCACCACAGACGTGCCTTGCACTCGGACGCAGGTAGGGGTGAAGCCCCTATTCAAAATCACCAGTTTTCTGTCCCAGGTGGAACAGCTCACCGCCCGCCTCACGGAGCTGGCCAACGAGGTGGGGAGCCTCAGAAAAGAGAACGAGGCCCTGAAAGAGGGCCTCCACCGGCTGGGACACAGAGCTCCGGGGTCGTCCCGGGGGAGCGCGACTCCTTCGACAGACCCGGCGCCTAATTATAAAAATAAAGGGAAGGCGACGGGGTGCGCGCAGGCGAAAGGGCCCACCCCCCCAACAACACAGGCACCCCGGGCGGAGCCGGTGACGCCGGACTGGAGCCAGATCTCCATTACTATGGAGAGAGAGTTCGCCAGGTTCCAGTCCGACCTCATGCGTCGCTTCTACTCAGACATGGGAAGGAGACCTCCGCTCGCACACGAGCGCCGTCAAGCGGAGGCGGTTCAGTCTGCGCCGCCTGACGTGCCTGAAGGACCCCCCGCGAGGAAGGGGAAAAGGCGGGGTGGTAAAAAACACAAGAGGGGGGGTCTCGCGCCACCAAGACCCGGCGCAGTGGTCCCGCCGGCATTTGTCCCGCTGGCGGTCCCGAACCCTGGCCACGAGGAGTCCTCGCAGGAGGTCTCCGGGGAAGCCCACTGGGCTGTAGTCGCGCGGCGACGACCTGCCGCCGCCCCTAAAAGGGCCGCGGCCCCGGCCAGGGCCCCACAAATCAGGGTGGTCGACTCCGGCCCCCGGAAGGTGCCCAAACCACCTGCCTGTGCGGCGGTGGTTGTGACGGTGCCCCCAGACGCCGGAACGACGTACGCCGCGGTGATGGAGGCAGCGAAAGCCAAAATAAAATTGGCTGAGCTCGGAATCACCGGCGGCGTGCGGACCAAGAGGGCCGTGACCGGGGCCCTCCTTCTCGAGGTGCCCGGCCCGGATAGCTCCGCCAAAGCTGATTCTCTGGCGGAACGCATGAGAGAGGCGTTGGCGGACACGGGCGCTAACATCTCGCGCCCGTGCAAAATGGCCAACATACGGGTGATGGACCTCGACGAGTCCATCACCCAAGCAGACGTGGCGGCAGCTGTGGCCGCGGCTGGCGCATGCTCCCCGAACGACGTGAAGGTCGGGGAAATACGCGCCAGCCGCGCTCGCCTAGGGACGGCCTGGGTTAGGTGTCCGCTCAGCGCTGTTAGTAAACTGACGTCTGGGCGGATCCTGATCGGCTGGACCTCTGCGAGGGTCGAGGCACTGGCAGCACGGCCTCTACAGTGCCACCGGTGCCTCGAAAGAGGGCATGTTAGGGCGGTGTGCAAATGCGCCACTGACAGGAGCACACGCTGCTACAGGTGCGGTGAGCCGGGGCACATTGCCCGACTCTGCACCGCGAGTACTCCTCGCTGCCCGGTCTGTTCAGACCTTGGCAGACCGGCGGACCATAGGATGGGGAGCAAAAAGTGCTCCCCACCTAAAAGGAAGGCGGGGGTTGACGCCCAACCCCCCGCCCCGGCCCAGGGGCGCGAGGAAACCATGGACATATAATAATGTATGTCCATGGTAAGGTATTGCAGGGCAACCTCAACCACTGCCGCGCAGCGCAGGATCTTCTGATCCAGACGCTCGCGGAGGGTAAGGTTGCACTGGCGGTCGTCGCCGAGCCCTACTCTGTCCCGAACCACCCAAGTTGGTTCGGGGACGACCAGGGCTTGGTAGCCATTTACTGGGCTAGTGACAGGCCGCACTGCACCCTCCTCGCCAGAGGGCCGGGTTTCGTGGCCGTGGAGTGGGGGTCCACGGCCACGATAGGATGTTACATCTCCCCGAACTGCGGCCTCGCCGCATTCGAGGCATTCCTGGACGGGCTGGCGAACTGCGTTCGCGGTTGCGCCCCCCGTCCGGTCTTCGTCCTGGGTGACTTCAACGCCCACTCGAGAGAGTGGGGCGACACCCGGAACGACGTAAGAGGGGAGACACTCCTGGAGTGTGCGGCGGGACTGGACCTTCGGCTTCTAAACCAAGATTCAGTCAGCACCTGCGTGCGGTGGCAGGGGGGTCGATCGTCGACCTGTCATGGGCGACTCCCGCTGCGTACCGCATGGTGTCGGGATGGAGGGTCGCGGAGGAGTTGGCCACACTGTCCGACCACCGGCACATCGTATTCGATGTGTCGCTCCGCCACCCTTCCCGCACGCTCCAGGAGGACAGCCGTCCGCGACGTTGGTCCATCAAGCGACTGGACAGAGACATGGCCCTTGCCGCCACCCACGTCGCGGACTGGTCTGAGGAGGCACAGATCTTGCCTGATCTCGATGCGCAAGCGCGGGCGGCTTGGCTCGGGGAAACATTGACGTCGATCTGCGACGTCTCTATGCCCCGAGTCAGGCCGCCTCGGCGGAGCTCGGCGTACTGGTGGAATGAGGAAATCGCGCGGCTTAGGATTGCAGTAATAGCCGCGCGTCGCCAGTACCTCAGGGCCCGCAGAAGAAGGCAAGCCTCAGTCGAGGAAGTCCTGAGTGCCAGAAGGGCATACGGAGCCGCATCCAAGGCGATCAGCATCGCCATCGCTGACGCCAAGGCTGGGTCCTGGAACGAGCTCCTGGAGGGACTGAAAAGGGATCCATGGGGGCGCCCGTACAGAATGGTACTGGGCAAGCTCCGACCGTGGGTCCCTCCCCTGACGGAAACCCTGGACCCCGACTTCGTGGGAAGAGTGGTGGATACGCTCTTCCCGAGGGTCCAGGATAGTCCCTCCGAAGTCCCGTCGCCCGCGCCGTGGTCGGACGACCTAGAGGTGACGGAGAGCGAGCTCGCCAGGGCCGTGTTGCGGCTCTCGGCCCGCAACACCGCACCGGGCCCAGGCAGGGTCCCAGGTAAGTTGTTAGCGCTGGCGCTCAGGGCCTTGGGGAACAAAGTGAGGCAGCTCTTTACAAGCTGCCTCAGAGAGGGTGTGTTCCCCGTCAAATGGAAGTCGGCCAGGCTGGTGCTGTTGAGGAAGGAGGGAAGGACCGAAGACGTTCCGTCGTCGTTCCGTCCGATCTGCTTGCTGAACGAGGCGGGGAAACTCTTCGAAAGGGTTATCTCCGCCCGCATCGGCGAGCACCTGTCGCGCGTGGGTCCCGACCTGTCGGACTGCCAATTTGGATTCCGGCAGGGGCGATCGACGCTGGACGCTGTCCAACGCGTCCGGTCGCTGTCGGAGTCCGCAGTCCGATCGGGGGGGGGTGGCACTGGCGGTGTCTCTGGACATCGTCAACGCCTTTGGCACCCTCCCCTGGCAGGCCATCAGGGAGGCACTCGAATACCACGAGTTGCCCCCCTACTTGCGGGTCATGGTCGGGGACTACTTGCGTGATAGGACGATAGGAATGTCGGGAAGGAACGAGACGGAAACGACGAGGGGGGTCGAGTGCGGTGTTCCACAGGGGTCCGTTCTGGGACCCCTTCTATGGAACCTCGCATACGACGCGGTCCTTCGCACCAGCCTTCCTCACGACGTGAGTGTCGTCTGTTACGCCGACGACACTCTCGTCGTGACGACGGGGGCCGACTTCGGGCAGACGCTCAGGCTTGCCAAGCTGGGGGTGGCATGTGTCGTGAGGGCAATCCGCCGGCTGGGTCTAGAAATAGCGCCGCACAAAACCGAGGCGCTATGGTTCCACGGCCTTCCAAAGCGCCGGGAACCACCCAGCTGCCGGATACGGGTAGGTGACGCGGAGGTCCAGGTGGGGCCACATATCAAGTACCTTGGCCTCACCTTGGATAGCAGGTGGAGCTTCGAGGAGCATTTCGTGCGGTTGGTCCCCCGAGTCAAAAGGGTAGCGGGTGCTTTACACCGCCTGCTGCCCAACCTCGGGGGACCGAGGGACGGTGTTCGCCGCCTGTACGAGGGCGTCGTGCGGTCCGTGGCTTTGTATGGGGTCCCCGTGTGGTCGCGAGACTGCACGAGGTCCTCCCGCTGCAGAGCTCTCATCCGGAGCATGCAGCGGACAATGGCTATACGGATCGTACGGGGCTACCGTACAATCTCGTACGAGGCGGCGACGGTTCTGGGGCGCTCCCCCCCTTTCGAAATCCTGGCCGACATGTACGCGGAGATGTATAACGCGCCGCGACATGTCGACCGGGGGAGAGACGGAGGGAGCCCCCCAGAACCCGGTCACGGAATGCACAGGCGGGAGTTGCACCGGCGGGCTGAGAGGGACTGGCGTGCACAGCTAGAGTCGGGGGGGCTGTGGGCGTCAACGCGCCGTCGGTGCTATACTCCCGCACTTCGAAGCCTGGCTCCACGGGAAGGAGGAAGTCACCTACCGCTTGACTCAGATACTTACCGGACATGGTTGTTTCGGTGAGTATCTGAATCGAATAGGGCGGGAGGACACGACACGATGCCACCATTGCGCATCCGACCTCGACTCGGCCCAGCACACGCTGGCGGATTGTCCCGCTTGGGACTCCGAACGCCGGGTCTTGGTCGAAGAGATCGGGCAAGGTCTGTCTCCGCCAGCGTTGATTGCGGCAATGCTGGCGGATGAGGGAGGTTGGAGGGCTGCGGCCTCCTTCTGTGAAGCTGTGATGCTCCAGAAGGAGGCCGCCGAGCGGGATCGGGAGATGGCCGATCCCGCTCGAAGGAGGCGGCGTCGGGCCAGATAATGGCCTGATGCGCCGCCGCGGGTCGCTGGCGAGCACGACAAAGCTCGTGCCCACGACCCGGGAGGGATCACACCCCCGCATGGTCGAGGGGTGTCGCCGTAGGAGGTCGGACGGGGGAGGTTGCGAACACTCCCCCGAGAAGGGCTCCCTGGTAGAAACAGGGGAGCAAAGGCTGGGGGTCCTCAGATGCGACACTCGATCCTGAGGCCCCCCTACAATGCCTGATGGCGGCGCTGAGGTTTTAGTGGGTAGGCCTTCCCCGTCTGGGAAGGAGAGCCCCACATAACCACCGGCTCGGTGGTATGCAGTTTAATGCATTTCCTCAGCGGGACAAAAAAAAAAAAAAAAAAAAAAAAGGGACAGAACCCAGGACTCCAGATCTTCACCCCTCGCATTGGTGCGGGAGGACCCCCACGCGGTAGACCACGCGTTGAAGTCCCGCGCAACTAGCACCGGCAATGGGGTCGCTCTTCGAACGACCCCCTCTAGCGCAGCCAGGAAGACTGTGAAGTCCGCCCGGCTGCGATTGGGGGAGAAGTAGGTCGACACGACCAATATTCCCCCCCATATGGCGGCCACGTAGCCAGTACCCCTCTCTCTTAAAATGAGAGAGGGGGCTGTGCCACGCGCCACCCGCATTACGGTGGCGGAACCATCCGCCGCCACTAACTAGTTAGGCGACTGCGGCGGAACGTAATATGGTTCCGACACAATCGTCAAACCCACACCCCACTGCGCCGCGGTTTGACACAAGAGGTCCTGTGCCGCGGCACAGTGGTTAATATTTGCCTGGAGGAGCTTTATGGGACCACTAAACATTGATGGTTTCCATGGGCTCCTCCTGGGCCGCAGCTGCGGCCGGTGCTTCCTGTGGTGCCAGGGGTGCCGGTGGTACCGGGGTTCTCGGGGCCATGTCCAGTTTTATCGGGGCCAAACAGCCCCTGACCGGCGGGGGGTTACAGTTAATCCCCCCCATGCGATGACTCGCCGGCTTCTTAGCGTCTGCACAGACGGCGCAGTTTAGCGCCGCTGCGCAGTCCACCGCTTTGTGGCCCTCCGACCCGCAACGGAAACACAGTCCACTGCGGTCTTTGGCGGAGGGGCACCGCTGGATTGGATGGCCCATGCCCATACACCTGAAGCACCTCATGGGCTTCTGCTCCAGAATTTGGATGGAGGCAGAACTCCATCCAACCTCTATGCGCCCGGCGTCAGCCAGGCGTCTCGCCGCTTCGACGGGGACGGAGGCGAGGGCCGCCCCGACACCCCGAATACCCGTGTGCACTCGGCCCACCTTGATATGGTGGGCCGGGCACGAACCAGCCCGCGCCAGGATCTGCCCCAGCTCTTCGGCGTTTACCGAGTCGTCTAAACCGACGACCCGGATATCCGCCATTTTCACAGGACGCGTCACCTTCGCCGCGTCCCCTAGGGCTTCTCCCAACTTCTCCGCCAGCGAATCGGCCTGAGACGGAGATGTCTCCTTTGGGAGCTCGATTATTCGAGCTCCGGCAATCCCCGTCCGGAATTTGGCAGGCCCTATGCCTAGGGCGCTGAGGCTGACAGAGTTTTTGGCCTTGGCTAAGGCCTCACCGTAGGTGAGGCCTTTCGCCACTGCCTCTGGCTTGAGGGCCAACACCACCGCAAGAGATCGCGGCGCCTTAGGCAGCTTCGGCGCTTTCTGTGCCATGGCGCTCCCCTGGTTTCCGGGGGCTCCGGTCTTCTTGGGCGGCACCACGTCTGTAGTCGGCTTCTTGCGGCTACGCCGCACAACCACTGACCACGGATTTTCCGCCGGTACCGCAGCCTCTGATGGAGAGGGAGCCGCCGCCAATGTAGAGGGGGCTGCTGCTGATGTAGAGGGCTTAGCCCT
Source organism: Schoenobius gigantellus (assembly GCA_963935595.1). Taxonomy (NCBI): domain Eukaryota; kingdom Metazoa; phylum Arthropoda; class Insecta; order Lepidoptera; family Crambidae; genus Schoenobius; species Schoenobius gigantellus. The sequence continues at coordinate 36,780,862 of OZ012543.1, forward strand.
CATTTTCACCACCCTTGCCTCTTTCGGCATATTTGCCGGTGGGGCAAGAGTAGTGTTGCCCGACACTGTCCCCTGCGGTTGAGGCCGCAGCTGCGGCTGCGGCTGTGGCTGTGGCCGACTGGCACTGTCTGCCGTTAAAGGTGGCCTTCTAACCTGGGCCGGCATGAGCCGCCCATCTACCTCAAGGCCCTCGAGGCGGGCCGAGACCATGAAGCCCACCTGGGCCATTAGTTCCCGCTGGAGGAACTCCATACTCTCTAAGAACTCCGCTCTTGAGAGTGCTTCAGCGGGAGCTGTCTTCGCTGGCTGGGCGGTCGGGAGCTGCGCCTCTGGTAGCTCCTCCAAATCATTTTCGGAGTCCACTACCTCCAACTCGACGACTTTCGCGATTTCGGGTGGAGGGGTCACTACAACCCGACGGCGTTCTACCCCCTGTTCCGAGTAGGCCCGACGCAGGGCCTTCAGCTCCCCCATGATGGCGTCAAGTTGACCCCGGAGGCGTTTGTTGTCGGCTTTAAGCCGACGTACCTCCTCCGAGGTATTCCTTGTCGCCAACGTGCGGACAATATCCACTAGGGAGTCGGAGGCCTCCCTAATCTCCTTTACGCAATTCCCCTTAAGATTACGGGACTTGCGTGTTACCTCCTCCAGCGCCTTTGCGCTCGCCTCCGCTCTGCCGCATAGCAGCTCGGCAGTGGGCTCAGGGGAGCGCTTCCCCTTGCCCTTCCCCTTTTTGGAGGAGGCCGCCACCTCCAACTCCACCTCAAAATCCGAGTCCATTTCGGTGTCCTCCTCAGGCTGCTGTAGCTCCCGCCTGGCTTGCGAGAGCCCGACGCTGTGCGTTAGACCTCCCCTACTCCTTCGTGTACGGGGGACTTTCGGGGCATACGGCGCCGTTACCTCCTCCGCTTCGGTTTCCAGGTCCGTTACTAGCGGGTCCTGGAAAAAACGTCCCAAAACCGACCTCTTTCTCGGTGCTGGTTTCGTCCCGCTAGAAATTTCCCTGTAAGCAGGCTTATTCACCCGCACACGAGAGCTCCGACGGAGCACTATCCCTCCGGCGCTCGCCGGTGACAAAACTGGGGACACTACCCCCTGACCCGCTTTTGTTGAACCGTCGTCGATGACCGGCGAACGGCTTTTTTCCCTCATGGGCTTCGCTGAGACCTTAAGGGTAGCCTTTACAGGCCCTCCCTCATCAGCACCGTCCGTCTCGGACATATTGTCCGATTCGGACATGCTCCAATTGTGGACCCTACCCACCACAGATTCCGTTGGAGAAAGCAGAATTAAAACTGTCTTCTACCCAACGGAACACAAGACAACACAACAACGGAAAAAAAAACAATAATAATAATGTACAGAGAAAAACAAAAACTTTATATGAATATTAAACTACTAGGTACTTAAAGTTCATAACTTAGCACTAATAAAGTCAATAACTTATTTCTAACTTATAACTATCACGCACTTAACTCGTCTTTAATTACTCCTCGTCGATCCTATCTTCGTACAGCTCAGGAACCTCGACGCAGCAGCGCCGGGTTGGCGAGATGTCGGATGAATGAAAAACAACAGCGTCGATGTCAAACAGCTAATCGGTCCACAATTGGCGGAGTAATCGCGTAACATACACACAAAACAAGTTGGACACACCTTGAAATTTAAGGGTTTTCCTCGATTTTCATGGGATTCCATCATCAGATCCTAACTTTGGTGACCATGGGACCAACCTTGGAGTATAGGTACTCTATCGAATACAAAAAGAATTTTGAAAATCGGTCCACAATTGGCGGAGTAATCGCGTAACATACTCACAAAAAAAACATACGCATCGAATTGAGAACCTTTTTTTTTTTTTTGAAGTCGGTTAAAAAAGAAGCACAGCAGCTTTGCTGCAGAAATATCAGAAATTGCTGCTCTCTGTAGCAGACGTGAGTAAGCCTTATCCCGCACATGCTGTTCCTGTCTATTAAACCTATTACAACGTCCAGATAGGAATAAGCCTGTATATTGCAGAGAGATATGGTGATTATCACTAAAGCCTCGTCCAATAAATTTTAGGGTGTATCGCGAGTTGATGAAGTTAGATTGGTCTCTATGAGGTGAAGTCATAAGCTGTAGCCTGTAGTTACAGTTTTTCTACCAGAAAACGCATGAAGAGAACAGTTTTCTAAACGACTTGGTATATCACGGTTATATCAGTACTGAACATAGACCCAGCAGTAGTATATCTGTCTGATAACGGATGGTCGGGGATTAAATAATCCGTGAGTTTAACAATATTGTGTTTTATCTGTCTGATAACGGGTTGGTTGAGAATTGTATATAATCCGTGAATTTAATAATATCATATACTACTCCAATTCACAATGTTTATTGTTCCTACAAACATGCAAGAAATTCGTACGCCTCATAGTTAGAGGAGGTAAGTAAGCGGATTAGAGCCCTCTATACACACTAACACTTTTTGTGGCGATGCAGTCAGTCGCAATGAAAACGCAAAGCAATCGCGATAAAATCTCTTGCAACGCCACTGTATCGCTCCACCTAGATAGCAACTATATTGCGTTTGTATCGCAAATATTTTGCTACTACCTTATCGAAACAAACGCGATGTATTCGCGATTCAATCGATTGTATCGAAACCGTATCGCATTGTTATCGCGACTATTTTGCTTCAGCTATACTTATAACCTCGAAGTAGGTACTGCAATGCTACTGCAAAGTCGCAGAGTGTAAAGGGTCACAATCAACTTGACGTAATTCCCATATGCATTCCCATGGTTACTCTACTTCATAGCAAATTTAAGTTATGATTTATGTAGGTGAAAAAATAATTTACTTTCATTTGGTGCGCATTGATAATCACTATTTTAGCTTAATTTGCGTTGACCGCTATACTTACGTATATTCAAGAAATATAGGCAAAGTAAGATAATATTAGAATCAATTTCATACTTGAGCGGAATGGGTGGCTGTAGCCTCCTTCTACGTCTGCTCTCCATCTCGCAGAAGGAGGCTGCGGAGAGGGAGCGGGAGGAAGATCCTCAAGCCGCTCCCATCCGCAGACGAAGGCGGGCATTCGCACAAGCAATGCCCGTCTAATGATCCTGCCGTGGAGGCCTGCATGCACATTTGGCTCAAGGCCCTCCGTCTGGGAATTGCCCTGGTGTTCTCGGGCAAACCCCCCTCGGCGATACCCCGAACAATTGGTCAGGCTTTCCCGGGCGCGTTGGTAGCGGTGTCACAGTGTGGACCTTACTATACGCGCCCATAAGGGCAGGGAGAACACCGGGGGGTTTTAGAGGGTAGGCTTGGACTGGAATCTGCCGAAAGAGCCCCACACACGCTCGCTATCTAGCTAACGGCGGGTACGGTGTGGTTACGCATTTTCCTCCGCAAAAAATCGATTTCATACTCTGCAGTCTCAAATTATTGTTTTCTGATATCATGATCATCATCATAGCAGCGTATATACTTCCCCACGAGGGGCTCGAGCCTACCCTAAGATAGATTAGGCCATAGTCAACCACACTGGCCCAGTGCTGATTGGTCGACAAAATAACGTTAGAATATCAGTGCATTGCAGTATTAAACATCGCTTGAACTCGACCCCTCTTAAACTACTGCAATGCGTTTACATCGCGATTATATTATAATTTATATAGCTACATATAATGGCAATGTGTAAACGGTCTAAGCCAATTTGTCTTGATTCGGAGGAAACCCAATATTCATTCCCGAGGTTAACTCTATTTCACTACAAATTTGAGTGATGACTTCACTTAACGCTTACTCAAACGGGTGTCGGCGAAGCTAAATTAGTGTGTTTTCATAAAAATGTTACACTTTCATTTTGCTATTTATTAATATTTAGGTACTTTCTAATATGTGTTTTGATCGAAAAAATACCTTAACAAAATATGGGAAAAACCAGATAGTTATCTCTATATACACGGTTATTTTTTTATCACCCTGGAAAATTTAAGGGACGCTTCACGACATGGTATTAGAATGATTTAAATATAAATAAAAAAAATAACCCCCCTCCTTAATTTTATATTAATTTTTAAAAAAATACAAAAAATGCTGCACTAGTTGAGAGCAGCATTTTTAGAGATTTTTTTATTTTTTTTTATTTTTTTTTAAATTTTTTTATTTCATTTTTTTTATTTTTTATATAATATTGAATGTGTCCTGAAGCGTCCCTAAAATTTTCCAGGGTGATAAAAAAATAACCGTGTATAATAAAATCGTAGGGGTACAAAAATCTGTAATTGCGAAATATTAAGAAAAAAATTACACAGGTCGCCTTAAAATCATTAGCAGAACACGATAGAATAGTTTTTAAAAAAATTGTTTGTTTGTTGGTTTGTTTGTTTGTTTGTTGGTTTGTCCGGAAAGATCTCCGAAACTACTTTAACAGAATTTGATATGGCTTACACCACAATGCTTAGAATTTTCCGGAAGAACATTTAGGCATAATTTCGTTTGTTTAAATTCACTTTTTATTTTTACTGAAAAAATACCATATAAAATATTCGAATTGGCTTTAGGTAGAAAAACAACATGGCGCACGTGAAATTATTTTGACAAGTCTGTCACATAGTACAGAGAGAAGGTATTTTCTTCCACGAAGGAAAGACAATGGAACTAAGCCATACAGCCTGATCTTAAGTAATTGGATTTCGAAAATTGAAAGGCAGGAATGAAGTGTTTCACATAGTACAAATAAAATGTAATATTATATGTGTATCTAAAACACACAGCGTTGGTTGAAGAAGCATCCATAGATTTTACCGTCTTAAGTATTAAATTAAGGAACTTACCAGAATTATTCCTATGTATCAAGAATTTTTCTTTCACTCACCAAGGCTGCATGTACTCCATTCCCTTTTACATGTAGCTCAGTAGTGACATATACCAGCTGTCACTGTCATAGCGTTTGTAGATTTTGCCGCGATTACGCACAAAATTTTTCAATTGCTTTATTTTACTATTTAAAACAGTAAAAATAGTGATGAGCAGTATCGGGGTAAGTTGTTATTTAACAAAATAAATTGTGAAAAGAGATTGTGGATCTTAATGTTCGGAACTCGAATGCCGCTGCTTCGGAGGAAGTGCTTGTTTCTTGTAGTGCTAAGGCGCGTTCAGCGCCTCTGGGTGTAGTTGTCCGGTTGTTTTTTAACTCGCCCAAAGGCGTTGAACGGATTGCAGCAACCAAATCTTTTATCTCCCTCTTTCACATGATGTTTTATTTCTATCTCTTTCTAGTAGATGACATTATAGAATATGGCCGCCAATATCATCCAATCACGTAAGAGTATTTCAGTCATAAACGTCAGAGCGTTTTACAACCATCAAATTCGATGGTTGTTCGGTTGTAACTCGCGCCGACACTCAAAGGTCTTGAACGGGCCGGTTGTTTCACCCGGTTGTCACGCTCAAAGGCATTGAACGGGGTTAGAGCGAAAAGTTGTACTTCGCGCGAAGGCTCTGAACGCGCCTCTAGTATTGACAAAATTTCTTCCTCTTCGGAAGACGAACAGAGTTTCGTTTTACTATCTCCAAATAATAGGAGAAAGCGGACTCACAGACAAGAAGATCCACGAATCTCGGCCTTGGTAAATCGAATTAGGTACCTACTTACATTTCGAAATAAGTATCTAAAAAGATTACCGCAGTACGTTAGTTCTATCCCCAACATACCATCAATATCTTGCCTACTGCCCAGTTCTTCATTAATACCTAATACTCAAAGTGAGATCAGGGTACACCATAAAAAAAAAAAAAAAAAACAGGCGAGATATACAATGAGTAGGATGATAAAGAGGTTATCCGTTCTGCCAGAGAGAAGCGAGATTTAAAGGTTAATAAGTTACAGCATTTTGAATAACAGTCATTGAAAGGCATTTGTTGATAATGTTCATTAAGAGGTTATTCTGAAAACACCTCAGGTGTCTACTGTTTAAAGTTAATGAGATGTTATTTTAATAAATTAGGGACTATTTAGTTTCTGCAGAAAATATGTAAACCGGCCTAACAAATGCTGATTTAGAGCAATGTAAATCACTAAGACAGTTTTTACAAGTTCTAGTAAACTGGGCAGCAGTTAATCCGTGTGAGTTAAATCCTTATTTGATCAAATGGACCTTGCTTGGTCCAGGCTCTCCTTTGTATAAAGTTTCAGATAATAGGTGGGAGTTGTAGTGAATGTATTGAAATAAGAAGAGAAAGAATTTTAAAAGAGAGATGAATTTAAAGTCATCCCTCAAAACATGTTTATTCAACATAAATGTTTTCTATTCTATTTCATTAAGGCATGAACACTTGTTTAGTTGGGTGGCTTTACAGCCTATTATCCAATCATTAGATGGTTTCCACAGGTGGTTATACACTCCCACATAATTGAGAAACAAGACTCAGGCAGGTTCCAAGAGCTTTCAGCTATGTCATGCTCATGAATCAGAAAATACGACTGAACAAAGAAAGATAAAGAGTTGTCAAGGAGGGTAGATATTCTCCTGAGAACCAGTAATTTTAGCCCATTTAGCAACCAAGCACAAGACATTTCTAATCTAACATCAGACAAAAATAATTTTTAGCTAATGCTTGGAAGCAGTTAGGTGCAAATTCTTTTAACATGAAAATAATAACCAACAGCCAAATTCCAGGCAAACAGAAACTACTTCTTGTCATCTAAGCAGATTCAGTTTTCACAAATATTGTATAAAAACTTCTTCGCAGATGAATCTGGTAATTTACAGTCTAAAGGAGAAGGGCATTTCAGAAGTACTGACAAAAGTAAGAATGGGATATCTTTAAAAAATTATATATAAAATATATATATTTAGAAAAAAAAAAAAAAAAAAAAGCCAGATGGAGGAATATGGCCAATTTTTGATTTAGGGGTATTGAACAGGAATGTTACAACAATACCTTTTCAACTAATTTCTCAGAGAGATATTGTAGACTTTCTGCAGGACAATCACTGGTTGGTTAAAATAGATTTACAGGAATGAACATCCTTTCCATTTGGCCAGCTTCAGCTGCCGGATTTTTGTTGCGGTATCAGATTGGATAGCAGAATATCTGCGACATTAAATATACTGGAGATGATAGGTTGACATATAAGTTACAAAAAGTCAGTATTAGAACCTTACCAATCAATAGAGTACCTGAGTCTCCTCTGAAATACTCAGGAAAGAACAATGGCCTTGCTATATAAACAAAGCCACAAGAATAAAGCTAGCAATAACCTAGATTCTCAACAAAAGACAAGCTATCTTACAACAGATATAAAGCAAATTAAGTTTACTGAATTTTTCAAGCTTAACAACTCTGAAAGGGCGCCTTTTGTCGTCATACATAGATGTTTCTCAGACGTTTCAGGCAGCACCACCTCAGAATGAAATAAATCTTACCTAGGGAGGTAGGTACCAGGTTCTGAGCTGGTGGCTAAGATCAGTCAGTTGATCACAGTATAATCCCACCCCACTGTACAGGGGAGTTGTAACTTATGTTAAAAAAAAAAAAAAAAAAAAAAGTTAGTCGCGGTCTGAGTCACAAAACTCAACGGCGAGTCGGATTTATCAGAAACATGGTTTCAAAGACAAAGTGTTGGCACCTAAACCTAAAAGGGATATTTGCTGTGTACACATGTTATAAGCAGTCAGCTGCCAAAACTTGTACAGTTGTACAACAGAACGTTTGTAGCACACATTCCAAGCTATTGCTCACCTTGCTTGAATTAGCAATGAAATTGTTAGGGATGATCGAACAAATTTAACACCACACTTAGCGGCGTATCTCTCGGGGAGGTACAGGCATTGCCGGCCGCTTGTCCAGAAACTAACCAGTGCTGGAATAGCACTTGTTGCCCCAAGCCTCGGAGGCTATATTCAAAATGTGGGGTAGGGCAGATGTCGACTTATTTGCGTCTTGAAGAAGCGCAGTCCAACCAGTGCCGGAATGGTACTTGTTGCCCCAGGCCTCGGAGGCTATATTCAAAAAGTGGGGCATGGCAGATGTCGACTTGTTTGCGTCTCGAAGAAGCGCAGTCCAACCAGTGTGGGAATGGTACTTGTTGCCCCAGGCCTCGGAGGCTTTATTCGAAAGATGGGGTGTGCCACATGTCGAATTGTTCGCGTCTCGAAAAAGCGCAGCCTGACCAGCGGCGCAGGAATGGCATTTGTTGCCCCAGGCCTTGGAGCCTATATTTAAAAAGTGGGGCAAGCCAGATGTTGACTTGTTCGCATCACGTCGCGCAGTTGTGCCACGTAACCTGAGCCTGCATAACCTGGGATTACAGAGACTCCGCGCTATTTTGCGACCCATTAAGTCGTCTTTAGCAGTTCAGCTTGGCCTGGAGGTTTCAATGCCCAACTTAAATCCCAGAGTACTGAGGCACCACAACACAGCTCAGGTAACCTTCAGTCTGATAGGACCTCAGTGGTTTCAGTGTTTTTTGGCTGGCAGAACTTGAGACAAGAGCCTTAGAGGAACTGATAAAAAAAAAAAAAAAAAAGATCTGCTGAAATAGATTTCACAATGAACAAGAACGAACACCACAGACACAGAAGTTTTGTTTGCTTAGAAAATTGAGGCTATTTAGTATAGATAGCTCACAGGTCAACGCAGGAAAGGAAACTGCTTACAAATAGTTGCCGTGACTCAACAGTGGCAACTTACAAGGCCCCAAGCAGGAGGTGGACTGATTGGTGCAACATACAGATATTGACCATAAATCACCTCAGGGTCAAGATGTAGCTAGATTTTTAGCAAAATTTTATTTAGAGGACAAGCTGTCATATCATATCAGACTTTTACACAAGTCAGCTATATACATATAATATTACTGTGCAACTAACATTGACAAGATAAAAAATAAATAAATTGGTCCGCTAGCTAGACTACAGACAATAAAAGCTCAATTTAGGATACCAAGATACTTTTTGATTGGTTAATTGAGAATTAATTATTAATAAATTGAGACACCAATTGTAAACTCAGATAGAAGTAGAATTGTGGAATCAGAACAGCGATAATATTACTTTTGGCCCCTGGCAGAAGGGTATTCACTCTTTTAGAACTACCTGAATAGATAACCTAAGAAGAAATATGTTTTTGGTCCAAGTTTGGCTCAAGGGCTGATATTGCTACTAATAGACAATCAGGGTGGCTAATGAAACAGTACCTGATCCATCAAATATGTCCAATTGTCCATTTCATCATGTGAGAAAAATAATGCATTAACTGAGAGTACAGGGAATGTGAACAGAGCTTGGATACTTATATCTATTGCTGGAGTAGTTAAACCAGTCATTAGAACAATAATTGGTGGCTGGATCAAATAAGAATCTGATTTGAATGGCCAGTAACTGTTCTGTAGTAGTATCTAAAGGTTGGATAGAAAATAGAGCTATTATTGAGGATATTATGAACAGATCTATCTAGAAGAATGCCTAGACCTTTTATAAATTTATTATAAGGAAGTAAAAAGGAAAGACAATAGTGTATATAACCAAAATTTGTTGACCCTATACTTTTTATATATTTCATAATTTAATTATTTTTGTTGATTTGTAAAGGAATATAATTGATTTGATTTCAAGTTATGATGTCTATATTATTTATTATTGAGATTTCACATAGCATTTGTAGAATTTCTTTCACCAGCAGATATCAAACAGATCTTCAACCAACGCTGTGTGTTTTAGATACACATATAATATAACTGTTTTGCATTACAACAAAACAGATATTATGTGTGTGAGAAAACACACAGCGTTGAGCAAGGGCTTGCAGGTGTTTATTGAAGACTATGACAGTGACAGCTGGTATATGTCACTACTGAGCTACATGTAAAAGGGAATGGAGTACATGCAGCCTTGGTGAGTGAAAGAAAAATTCTTGATACATAGGAATAATTCTGGTAAGTTCCTTAATTTAATACTTAAGACGGTAAAATCTATGGATGCTTCTTCAACCAACGCTGTGTGTTTTCTCACACACATAATATCTGTTTTGTTGTAATGCAAAACAGTTATATTTTCTGTTAATGACTGTGCCCAACTGGATTTCGCCAACCAAATTGTCTTTTTCTTATGTCGTACCGTGGTGGTAAGGCAAAAAGATCAAGCCATACAACCAATGTATAAAGCATTTTTTATGATAATACTTATCGAGTGACCATAAAATTTGTAGATTGGTTTAATTCTTGACTAATTTTCACAAAATCGGTACAATTTTTGAAATATTTCAAATGTTGAAAAATGAAGATTCTCTTTTCAAGGTATTTTGAAAGATGTTATATGTTTTTACATTAGGACTAAGGAATCAAACTCTTTCATCCATTTAAAACTATTAAAAGTAATAGATTAATATTGATAATTAAAAAAATATCTGACTGCAATGTTCTGGGTTACGCGTAGAGGGACGGGACGGGACTCTTGATCCTAATGTCTAAAATTACGGATCACATTTTTTTTGGATCCACCCAAGGAACATGGATATCGAACGAAGAACCTAAAGAGTAGAACACATTGAACCTAGCCACGTTGACTTAATTTGACATGAGTGCCGATAAAGTTCGTTTCCAAACCCAGCGATATGCATATCAAATGAAAGGCCTTGATGAGTAGAGCACTATGAACATAGGAAAATCGCCCTAAATTCAACATGGCCGCCGCTCAAATAAAACGGATAAAAGTTCGTTTCCAAACCCAGCAATATGGGTATCAAATGAAAGGCATTGATGAGTAGAGCACTATGAACCTAGCAACATTGACATAAATTCAACATGGCCGCCGCTCAAAAAAGGTGGATAAAAGTTAGTTTCCAAACCTAGCAATATGGGTATCAAATGAAAGGCATTGATGAGTAGAGCACTATGAACCTAGCAACATTGCCCTAAATTAAACATGGCCGCCGCTCAAAAAATTGATAAAAGTTCGTTTTCAAACCCAGCAATATGGGTATCAAATAAAAGGCTTTGATAAGTGCACTATGAACCTAGCAACATTGACATAAATTCAACATGGCCGCCGCTCAAAAAAGATAGATAAAAGTTCGTTTCCAAACCTAGCAATATGGGTATAAAAGGAAAGGCCTTGAAGAGTAGAGCATTAGGAACCTAGCAAAATCGACCTAAATTCAACATGGCCGCCGCTCAAAAAATGGATAATAGTTCGTTTCCAAACCCAGCAATATGGGTCTCAAATGAAAGGCCTTGATGAGTAGAGCACTATGAACCTAGCAACACATAAATAAATTCAACATGGCAGCCGCTCAATAAAGGTGGATAAAAGTTCGTTTTCTAATCTAGCAATATAGGTATCAAATGAAAGGTCTTCAAGAGTAGAGCACTATGGACCTAGCAATATTGATGTAAATCTGACATGGCCACCGCTCAAAAAAGGTGGATAAAAGTTCGTTTCCAAACCTAGCAATATAGGTATCAAATGAAAGGCATTGAAGAGTAGAGCACTATGAACCTAGAATAGAATAGAATAGAAAATTTATTGCATAACTGTTACAAATAATTGTCCTTACTGCTAGATTTTATTGCATACAGGGAGTAATGATTTTATTGCATACAGGGAGAAAATAGCACAACATTCAATATGGCCGCTGCTCAAAAAAAACTGTTATAAGTTCGTTTCTAAGCCCAGCAATATGGGTATCAAATGAAAGGCCTTGATCAGTAGAGCACTATGAACGTAGCAACATTGACGTAAATTCAACATGGCCGCCGCTCAAAAAAGACGGATAACAGTTGCTTTTCAAACCCAGCAATAGGGGTATTAAATGAAAGTAGGCCCTGAAGGGTACCTAGAGCAGCCATGCTCTAAGTGTGTTCCGCGGAACCCTAGGGCTCCACAATACCCCTACAAGGGTTCCGCAATAATTTAGAAAAATCAAAACACCCTCTCTGGTCGTACTTTTATTATGCTTATTAATAAAGAATACACTTTTAAAAACTATTGTTTTATTTTAAGGTTCCGTCAAGTATTTCGCTTTCCAAAAGGGTTCCGTCGCCAAAAAAGTTTGAGAACCGTTCCGGGGCCTATTGGATGTTCGATGTTAGATGTTACCTGTGTTTAGTGTCCTTCGAGACCGTGATAATGCAACGATCGTGAACTAACTAACGATAACTCCAAGTTTGTGTGTTGGATGTTAGTCATCACGGCGAGTTTGCTAACCGAACTATGCCAGCAACACTATATCGCACAGTACACGTCACAAAAACGGAAGTCTCAATACATTTTAAGGCTAACCGCATAAATACGTTTTTTCGCATTCGTTTTCTGAATGCGGGCATCCAAATGCATCAAATCTATACAAAATACTCATTGACTGCCGCACACGTTCGTTTTTATTACGAACGGAACACGTTCTGTACGTACGTTTAGGTAGAATGGTAGAAATCCCGAATGAGAAGAAACGAACGTCTGCGCTACGTTCACGAAACTCCGTGTCTGTATTCCGTGATCGGATATCGAATACGGAAAACGTATTTGTACAGTAACCCCCCCATTTATGCTATACATTAACTCTACGAAAACCGTTAGTATTACGAGCGACATAAGAACGGTTCAAAGGTCAAACAGTATAGCTTGACAAGGAGCTTACTGTACGACCAGTCAAAATTGTCATATCCAAAAAATATATTTTGTTGGTGTTACCAACACCCATTATAAAATCTAAACTTTATTCGTATACAGTTCTAATTTATTAACAATTGTTTATTTTAATTCGAGACATGAATACGATAAAGATTATTCTTGCAACTGTGTAGTTCTTTCTACTGAAGAAGTGTTTATAGTAATATGTAATGTATTTAATTTTGTGGACTGTTAGAAAAAGAGCATTACGAACCTACGAAAATTGTCCTAATTTCGAAATGGCCGATGCTCAAGAAAGGCAGAATAAAGTTGAATCATTATGGAATAAAATGGAGGAAAAAACTAAACACTGTGTTAAGTATTTTGATGGCGAAACGTAGTTCGCGGGCACAGCTAGTTATGAAATAAATTTCGCGGTTGCGCATTTTCTTACATAACTTTTCAATTCCTATCATTGAAGGTTCCGAAAATATTTCTCATACCATTGAAAACCATAATGATCATTCTTCATAAAATATTTAAAAACTGCATATTTAAAAACATAATCATTGAAATTCATAATATCATTCATCATCTTAGTTTTTACTAATATTTGTTTTCATATATTTTTCTATACTAATGATCGAAACTCATAATCATTCGAATAAATAACTATAATATTCATATAACAATACAGAATATTTTGGCGATGTAGAAAATGTAGGCGGGTCAAAAATAGGTAGCGAGGAGCGAAGCGACGAGCGTAGTAGGTTTGAACATGAATCAAGCGCGCGAGCCGAGCGAGTAGCGAAGCGAGCGTGCCGCGGCAGCGGCCGGGGAAGCGCCAGAAATGTCTTTATGTGTATTCTCGACTTTATGCATACTTATTGCTCGTGGAAACGTTCTTAGTAACAACATTATTAATTAAAGCAATATGATCATTGAATGTTATGAAGAAAAAAGATCTGAAAAAAAATATATGTATTTAAAATGGTTCTTGGTAGTAACAGTATTAATAAAAAAACTAACTGTTATGAGCTCCGTTGGTAGTAATAAAAATGTATGAATAAAAAAAGTATGAAAAATAAAATTATGATGAGTGATTATTATGAACACAAATCGGTAGTAAGACAAAGAATAGGATTTAGAATATTATGTGAGCCAATATGGACCTAAATTTCACATTAGCATCGATTTCATAAGCTGTGCTCTCTGTTGTTATCTACGAGTATTGTCAAAATAACATTCAAATACCACTGCAGTCATAAACAATACTTAAAATGGTATTATAAAACTTAGCGAAATTGAAAATAAACGAAAGCATGTTTTCCAAACCTCTGTTCTCTTTCATGTTTTCAAAACCTATAAAAAGAATTATTAATTTTTTGGCTTTGCTTATTTTGTTTATTCATATATCTTCTGCTTAACCATTTTCTACAGGCTTTTAGATTAGAGAGTAGATTTGCTTAAGCTATAGATTCCATAAGCTGCAATCCCAATAGATTGACTTTTTTTATTGTCATTAAAACATAGAGTACAAATATTTGCTAAAAAAGATCGGCACGAAGTTAAATGAAACTGAAAAGTAAACAATGCATTTTCAAAACTCTCTTTTTTGTGCATTCAAAAACACCTGTGGGTTACCGGTGCATGGACTACTTGGCTAATTGAATTTTGGTATCGCTGGCGTGCGCGGATTCCGTTTTCGTTTTCGCGTCCGACTGGCCAATTACCGGCGCTATTCAATTCACTTTGCGAATTCGTGAAATTCCATTGGTCAAACACCAGCGACCAGTCCTGGGGTCCTATTTTTGGATCATTCGCCCGCCTAGCGACTAGCGTTCATCGAGCGTTCGTTTTCGCTCAATTACTACTGATTTTCGTTTCGTTTTTGATTGAAATCAATATAACATTACAATGAATATCAACATCAACTTGAATTTCATTAAAAACGAAATGAAAATAAGTAAAAATCGAGTGAAGTAGAGTTGTGTAACGCAGGAGTGATTGATTCAAAAGATATCTAATCTGACGCAAGGAGTGATTATATCAGTATATCACTTCAGTTTTTTCAAATATATCCAGTCGCTTGAGATGTCCGAAAGCATTGAAACCGCGTTGAATCAGTAGCTCTTCTCTTTCACTCGGCAGGATTTTATTAGGTAACTGATTTTTTATATTCACAACAGTATTAATAAAATTATTCGAAGTATATATTAATACAAATTAATTATAAATCTCTTGATGAATGCTAAACTCGAAATAATAAATAAGTTAATAAAAAATTAAGAAATTTACAGACACAGAGCACACATTTATTATATCGCTGATAAATTAAAGAAACACTGAGTCACTGAGTTAATGATCTAGTTTCTCAAGTATCAATGCTTTGGCATGAATAACTCAACTGAGCTAAAGAGTTGGTGATATAAAAGAGTGATATATATCAGCAGCTCCAAAAGACCTCATTTTTCCTTTCAGTGATATACTCTGCACAAGTCTAGAGCGAAGACGCTTCACAAGGCGTTGAGTGGCATAGGCTCCCACAGAATACCAGCGTTGCAGGTGTTGTGCATTCTGCAACATAATGCTGAGTGGCGGCCTTTTTGGTTTCACTGTATTTGATGTATTTGTATTCCGTGTATTTTTATAATGTTTATTTGTGAAACTAAATAGTAAATTTGTTTGATTTGAGTGCTCGACAAGCATCGTCTGCGTTCGATATTAACTGATTTTCGTTTTGTTTTTGACAAAAATTAAAATATTTTTTACTTTAGTCATAATTTTGTATTAATTTTCATCGTAAATATTTCGAAAATTCATATAAAAAAGCACAGATAATGCTCGTAGAGCGCTCGATGTCAGACGCATGGTTCAAAAATAGGGCCGTTGTTTGGCGTGTTTTGTGACTACATAATTAAGTGTGCTGCACATGTATGGGTGGATAGGACAGGGGCTTAGCGGAGTTGAGGATGAGCGATGAAAGCGCAGTCTGCTTCAGTTAAATACCTAATTGAAGTTAAAGTTTTTATGGAAAAAGTCATCTACTTTGACGAGAAAGTTGGCGAGAGCTGGCTTTAAGTTTCACAAAAAAGACAAGAACAAAGGGGCTCTTTTATAAAGATATAGATTTTATAAACATCTTAATATTATTTAAATTATTTCATTATACTAAATATTGAGAGAATAAGTGAAGAAAATTTTACCTTTTTTTTCATTTATTTAATCAAATAATGTATGTACACAAACAAACATATTCTCGCCAAACTGACTCGCAGTTTGTTGGCGAGTACGCGCTTATTATCTACCATGCATACAAATTATGTGCACTTATTAAAATTATACAAGTATTTATATATTTATTAACCTATGCTACTCGTAAGTTAGTAGTTTGCAATAGTGTATCCTTGAGTTTACGTTTTAATGTATGTTTGCTTAAATTTGGTTCATGTCTTAACCAGGGTATTTTATTGAATATATCAGGCACAACATACCTATGCAGCCTCCGACTGTAACAGTTGTTATATTCAGGCATTATCAATTGTCCTTCCCTTACACGCCTAGTGTTATATTTATTCTTTACTGGATTTTTAAACTCTTCATTTAGGTAAAATTCAATAGCTATTTGATAAGTGACTTTTAGGTTAGCAGGTAATATTTTTGTTAAAGCAAAAGCTTTGTATAGTCTCCCTTAAAGTTGTCCTTATCCTTTTTATTTATTAAGTATTTAAGAAATCTTGTTTGTAAGTTGTTTACTTCAGTCATGTAGGTAGCGTAGGTACGTCCATACACACTAATGGCATAGCTTATCATTGAATCCACTAATGCGAAATACACCATACGATATTGCATTCTTTTAATCATACTACTGGGCGTTGCTTTCCAGGCGCGAAAAAGTTTGGGATCCTTGGTGTCGACATATCGAGCGAAGTCCAGTTCCGTGGCCACTTATAGGGTAAAGCTAAATTAGCTTCTAAGAAGCTTGGTGTGCTCAACAGATCGAGACAGTATTTCACTCCAGCGCACCGCCTTCAGCTTTACAAGGCGCAGGTTCGGCCTCATATGGAATACTGTTCTCATCTTTGGGCTGGGGCACCCCAATACCAACTTCTCCCACTGGACCGCATTCAACGGAGAGTGACTCGAATCGTCGACTGCCAGGAAATTTCAAATCGGCTTGATACCTTGGCGCTGCGTAGAAATGTCGCTTCGCTATGCATCTTCTATCGTATTTATTACGGGGAATGCTCCGAGGAATTGTTCGGACTTATACCTGCCGCCTCTTTCCGCCATCGTTCCACGCGGCAAAAAATCTATGCCCATGACTTAGATGGTTGGCAGTCCACAACTGTGCGTTTTTCTCGAAGTTTCCTGCCTCGCACAGTCAAACTTTGGAACGAATTGTCGCCTGCGGTATTTCCGGACCGATACGACCTTCAAACTTTCAAAAAAAGAGCGTATTCCCACCTCAAAGGCCGGCAACGCACTTGTAACTCCTCTGGGGTTGCGGGTGTCCATGAGCGACGGTAATTACTTACCATCAGGTGATACGTCTGCTCGCTTGCCCCCTATCCCATAAAAAAAAACATACCTATAGCGTGGTGATCCGATATCCCACACTCGAGTATGAACGACTGTAAGCACGGCGCGGGCGCAAGCGCGTCCTCTGCCGCTTGGGCCGCACTCGTGCGCTCGCTCTGTTCCGCTCGCACCCATACATGGTCAATGCACGATGTCTGCAGCTCGCCGCCACTCATCGCTTCCCGTGTTATCTCTGAGCTAGGTATTAGGCATTGCAAGCCCACCTCGGATAAAACTCGTCTATAGTTATTTGTTATTGTGTTCGTGTACAAGTCAATGTTCGCATCTCCTATAACTATGAGCCTTTCATTTTTAGGTATTCTACTTTTCAAAATAATATCTAATTGTTCTATAAAACTTTCTTTGTTTTTCCTTGGAGGTCTGTAGAAAGCTATAATATGTATATTTAGATTTTTTATAGATATTTTTCCATATATGCATTCGGCTGCAGTAGCCGTTAATTTCTGACAATCAATGTTTATACTATCTAATGAATAGATCATGACGCCTCCTCCTTTTTGTATCTCCCTGGTATACGCATAGCTGGTATATCCTGTTATAGGATACATCACTGTTTCTTCTTGTTTTATATGTATTTCTGTAAGTACTATTATATCTATTCTGTATGAGCATTTATCAAGTAATAATAAAAGTTCATTGTAATGTTTTCGTAGCGATCTTATGTTTAAGTGAAAAATATGAAAACCATTGCTTTTTTGTATATTATTCCCAAATGCACTTATGTCTATGTATCTATTGAACATAAAACTTAATTCTTTATTATCGAATTTTATTGTTTATGGTAATTACTGGTTTATCCGATGGTTATAGGTAAAACATTCATGTACTTTTCTATCTATGTCCTTTTTCTCGCATCTTATCTTATATATTTTCTTTTCATTTTCTTTCCTTACTAATATATTAGAATTTTGTACTAATATAGAAATATTTAAATATAGGCTTGAGTTCGCTTTTGGAATTCCATAGCAGCTGACGCTTGTATTTAGGTAGGTCCTCATTTATATATATTCTATCCTGGCTGTCATCTTTATATATTTCACCACCTGATGGACTAGGTATTTGTATGTCAAATTGCTGTTAGGTAGTTTTAAAAATATTATTTCAGCTCCTACTTATTACTAAATAGCGCTTATACTTATAACATTATAGCATTTTCAAACCTACAGAAACAACATAACAAGGTCAAAAAATATTCCTATACTTTCACCTTCCTATGATTTATTACAAAATGTATGCAGTACAACTAATTTACGACAAATGATTTAAATGAAGAAAATTACATTTCAACATAAAATCAACAAAACAATTTGACACCGACTTCAATAAAAAAATGTGATAATGGTTTATTTCTTTGAATGTTTATTTCAAAGAAATAAATATTAGCACTAAAAAATATTAGCACTGAAAATGATAAATATTCATTTTCAGTGCTTCTTTTTGATGTCGGTTTAAATTTTTTTTGTGGTCGGTTTTTTTTTGTGACGCGCTGCAAGCCTGGCTTGCCACCAAATAAAACCGCGGTCTTGCAGTGATCCACCAGCTAGATTTACCAGCGAGCCAACAAAAGCGGCAACCGCAGGCAACTCGCCCGCGCGCCGCTCGCCTATAGAGTGCATCATGCATGAATGAAACAAAAACAATTCTAAATAGACTGATTCCCAGTCGGCATGCGTACATATACCTACTAGTATATGAAGGGATGTCGAAAGTCCGTGGCGTTGGCTGTCATCGTCTTTATAGCCGTAACAGACGATCCGATTTGGTTGGAGCCAACCGCCCGACGCCGACCAAATTGAAACGTGTGTACGGCTGTCGGCCCGACATAATTATTATTAGCTTATCGGGTGCTCGGCGGCCCGATCCCTCATCCGACAAGTAGGGACGCGACAAAAGACAAAAGTATCGATACTTTGTGGTTTAATTTAATTATGTGTACTTAAAGTAATAATTTAGTAAACTAAAATGTCTCGACTGCTGTCCTGCCAAACCACAAAGTAGAAAAATAAATGTATTGCATTTTTATTAAGTTTTTAGTTGAAATCGCTTCATTCGTTCGGGAGCTATGATGCCACAGACAAACAGACACGTCAAACTTATAACACCCCTCTTTTTGCGTCGGGGGTTAAAAACAAATCCAAACGCATTCAAAGACTGCTAAGTAATCACCTGTCTGGATCGGGAATCGAACCCGCCAGGTTAAGAAAATTAATATCCTGTATTTTTATGATACCGATCGATAGAGTCGGATTACATTAAAGAAATATCTCTAACAAAAATTACCTCAAAAAATTAAGGACAACCATGAAATACCCACTTATTTATTCTTTATAAACTAATTTTATAAACTTTATAAAATATAAACAAACGGTGTTAATTTATTTGAGTTTCGCAAACACAAATTGTGTTTTTGTATTGGCCAAAATAGTATTTTGTATCGATATCGATATAGAACATAATACTTTTTAGGGAATCCCTACTGTTGGATCGCCAATCGCGTCGGACCGTCTGTAGGCGCGTTGGCTCCTCATTCGGTTGGATCACGTTGGATCCAACCAAATCGGATCGTCTGTTAGCACTTTTAATTTTACCTATCTTATACGTAGAGTAAGGCTGTTGCCTGTAATAAGCTGTTTGCATTCTGTTTAAAACTTTTAGAATTTAAACTGGCAAACTCATTTAACTTATGATGTTAAGTCAAGTAGGTACGAACGGCAAAATTCTTCGCCAACATAATTAAATCTCCACCGTTTCGAAGATGTATTTGGAGGTACTTATATTATTTGAATTCTCTCACGGACACTTTTCGTTAAGTTTACTTATTATTATCATTCACTCCTTAGTCGAAAATGTAATATTGGCAATGAACTGAAAACCGGAAATATTAATTTCGGGACTTTAAATTTAACAATAATTTACGTAATAATGTTATCCCATGGTATTTAATTTTATTGCTTCTGAAATTCAAATCAATTTACATATTTTAGGGTTCCACAGCTTTTCGTCTGTCCGCCTGTCTTTCTGTTAAGACCCTTTTACACGTAGAGATAGTAAATATGATAGTTACCTATTGAAACGCATAACGTTTTTCGTCATAAACTAAAAATGCATAATGTTAATTGACATAATCGTCACTTGCCATAAGTCTTTATATCATAACTTCATAACGCATAATATTATAAGGCCGAAATATGTAAGGCATAACCATGGAAAGGCATAATTTGAATAAGCATAAGTAACAAAAGGCATAATTTACGTTTGCCATAATATTTCAAAGGCATAATATTCAAAAGACATACATTTGAAAAGCATAACTGACAAAACCCATAAATCCATAGCGAACTCATTCACCATAATTTCAAAAAGCAAACACTTGCTATAAATAACACATTAAATTGATTGTCTTATGTTTAAATTATTTACTATTGTTTTTTAAACCTTATTTATTAAGAAATAGTTTAAAAATACTAAATAAAAAAGCTCTAATTAACGATTAATGTTAAGAAATCACGTAATAATATTAATATATTACATCATTTTGCACACATGCAGACATGCAGCATGCATGCAAGCATGAAGTCATACAGCAGGCATGCAGCATGCATGCAAACATGCAGGCACGCAAGCTGGCATGCAAGCAGGCATGCAGCATGCAAGGCTTCTGCCATAGCTCCGGCACTGCGGGGTTCTGGCGGTCCCACGCATGCTAATCGTCGCAGATGGCTTTCGCTCACCACCGCAGTCTCGGCTTGATGGCCGGATTCGCCGGCCAGCCTCAGCCGCGGCGGCTCGCTCATAGCCACCTACTCCTCAGCATGCGGGCCGCCTCACCCCTTCGTGCCTTCGCGGTTCTGAATAACACTCTGGGGTAGGGCAGACAAGACTACGTGGAGTCAGGGTTGACTGAGTCGGTTTTAAATAGCACTAGTTTTTCTAGTAATTAGTAATCCTCGTATGGAGAAAAATACATTCCGGATTAAGTCAAAGAAGATTTATGGATACCTATTTACAGTTATTATTATTTAAAAAACGATGTCTTTAGTGAGTTATGCATAGTTAAATTATGTCAAACAAAATTATGGATAATAACAGTTATTGCGTAGTAAAATTGTGCGTTTTAAAGTATGCTTTATAAAATTATGGCAAACCAAATTATACCTTTCAAAGCTTATGATTTTTAATATTATTCCTTTCGACAATTCTGCATTATAATGTTTATGCCTATTGATATGTTATGCCAAATATTATAATGATTTTTGATTTTTATGCCATATGATGTATGCTAATTGAAATTATGACAATTAACAGTATGCGTTTCAAAGTGTCACCAAATAGGATATGAACGTTTATGTCGCATATTTTCGCATATTTCGCATTTTACGATTTTACAAGAGAATCAAAATCTAAAGGGTTCTTCCCGTTGATCTAGGTTTATAAAATTTGGCAAGAAATGGGCAAAAAGCAATTTCTTACAACACATATTATGGAAAAATCTGAAAACCGTAAATATGTAAATTGTGTGGGAGCAGTGGACTGTTGGGTTCGTTGCTTATTCTGGTGTCGAACCACACCAGAATAAGCAACGAATGTGGAACCTACCACGCGCGTCCATAAGGGCAGGGAGAACACCGGGGGGTTTAGTGGGTAGACCCGACTCTCTGCCGGGAGACACACGCTCGTCGTCTAGCCAACGGCGAGTACGGTGCGATCACGCATTCCCCTCGAAAAAAAAAAGGATAACATCAAAGATGCAATTCCATCACGCACTCGTTAAGTACAGACAAAGTCAGTTAGCGTACAAGTTACAGCATTGTCTAGTTCATATCCGGTCCAAGGCCAATAACATTTTTTTTACTATTTATTGTATGTTGCCAACAAATGGTAAGGATATTTACTTCGATAAGTTTGTACGGAATCGCGGTACGCGAATCTAACTCACACTTGGGCGGTGTTTTTAATAATCTGTTTATTAATTGCGGCGGGATAATTTACCACTAAGGACAGCTCCGATAAAAATTGAAAATAATATCGTCGATGCAGGTTTCTTTAATTTTATGTAAAACGTAGACTTTATTATATTGTAATTTAATAAAATGATCGATTAGGTTTTTACTGTATTAATCCATGAATATTATTTTTAACCTATTTATGTCTAGTGGTTATATCCACCTGGTGACCACCACAGCAGCAGGTGTTAATTTACTAAAACCAATGTCGTTTTAACTCTCGGTATTCCTTACTAGTTAAGTGATTAATTTTGTTATGGTGGCGTTCGTTATAGCAGTAATGGATATTAAGTTCAGTTCAAAAATGTCAGTTCTATTTAGCAATCAGAGTTAGTAAATACCGGCCGGATCGCCGGGCGCCCCGGACTTAGAAAACTTGTGCCGCCGCTCTCACTCTTCCTGTGAATGTTGTAAGAAATAAAGAAGCAATGACGCTGCAGTGCAAAGAAATGAAAAATTCGAAATAAAACTCTTACATCAACCCCTCTGACCAGCATGTAGTAGGCCAATGCATTATCAATAAGGATATCCATACAAAACATTGACATACGTCAATGGTATAAACCCAAAAAAAATACGAATACGGACGTATATGATTTTATGTGTCTGTCTGCTGCGTTTTGTTGACTACCTAAATCTGTCGCCATAACGCTTTTTTTTTTATACAACTAAGTTGGCAAACAGACATAGGTGGTAGGTCCATAGGCGTATATAGAGGGAAGGGGGGGGTTGCTCCATGCCCACCCCAGTATGGTCTAGTGCCCACCTTAGGATGTTGAGCTACCTATTTAAAATTCTATGGTGGACGCCAAAATACTGCTAATTACACACAAAAATCAGGGGACAGGCCCCCCCTGGAAAAAATCCCTCGATACGCCAATGGGTAAGTGGTAACAGTCACTAGTATACGTGGCTCTTATGAGATCCGCAGCAAATCTGCAACCCCATAAAACGGGGGAACGTTGCCAATTTGTGATATAAGATGAAAAGTCACGGTACCCAAAAATTTCACGGAACACACGCTTATGTTAACACATTGCTCTCTTTTGTCAGTGAGATGGATTAAAGTCAGATTTTAATTCGACGGAATTATGACAGATGATCACCCTAACATAGGGTAGGCTCGAGCCTCTCGGTGGGGACGTATATGAGCTGTGATGATGATGATGATGACAGATGTCATTCTGTTATAATTCCGTCGAATTAATTCCGTCTTTTTTAAATATGAAATAACAAAAAATATAAAACCAAATTAGATCAAGTATATTATATGGTAAATAGAGTTTGTTTTGTGCATTCAATGCACACTAACTAGAATGTAAATTTTTAATTGCTAAATGGAAAAACAGAGTAAAACAACATATTTCTAATATGAAAATATTTATGGATCATTAAACATTTGAACTGAAAAGATTCTGTACCTTCTTGGACATATCTCAGGCATTCGATAGGGTCTGGCATGTGGAACTCTTACACAAAATAAAGAAGACATTGCCTAATAACTACTATATTTAATTAAATCCTATTTGATTGGTAGACACTTATTTGTTAGTCAAGGAGAGGAAACTACAGAACTTAAAGAAGTCAAAGCAGGAGTTTCACAGGGTAGTGTTATGGGACCCACACTGTATCTCCTCTATACCGCAGTCCTGCCGATATCTAATGATGTTGTCATGGGAACTTTTGCTGATGATATAGCCGTCATGGCTTCTGACGACGTGCCAAATATAGCAACTAATAAACTACAAAATAGTTAAATAAACTCACGGTGTGGTTGAAAGACTGGCGCATCAAAGCGAACGAGGTAAAATCAATTCAAGTCACATTTACGAGTACTATCAGGCGACAGACTTGCCCACAAGTTACACTAAAAGGCGTACAAATACCACAATCTGATACTGGCCACTTTGATCACAAATATCTCCTCTATGGTTAGGAATTCCAAATTCACATTTATCCAGCTCATGTATTTGTGTTTTGAAAATTATAATTCACTTGTTTTTTCCTCAATTATTTTGGACTTTTCAATCAATTGTTATGTTATCAACTTTTTTAGAGTCAATTTTCGCTTGGGGCATGGTTTGGCTGGTTCGGCAAGGTTCAGCCATTGCGATGAGCGCTTCCGATTATCATACAGGACCCACTTTTCATCACAAGTAATGATTCGATTTAAAATCCCTCATTATTGTGCCGTTTGAGTAATGCAACGCAGCAGTCAACGCGCGTTTGTTGATTTGCTTCACTCAATTCGTGAGGTACCCACCTTTCAAGCTTTTTCACTTTTCCAGTATGCTTCAAGTGGATTAAAACAGTTTTATCACTAACACCGCAGCCTGTAGCTAACTCGGACGTGGTTTGCGATGGATCCGCTTCCACAATAGCCTTCAGTTCTTCATTATCAACTTTGGTCTCCGGCCGTCCACGGAGCTTGCTCTGCAGGTCGAAATTTCCAGAATGAAAACGTTGGAACCAAAAACGCACAGTGTTTTCTTTTGCGGCACCATCGCCATACACATCATTAATCCTTCGACCCGTTTCTGCAGCACTGGTGCCACTGTGGAACTCGTACTCGTAAATAACGCGATATTTCAAGTTTTCCATTTTGTAAACTGAGTGACGCAAAAAAATACAATTAAGGAAAAAACAAGTGAATTATAATTTTCGAAACACAAATGCATGAGTAAATAGCTGTAAAAATTTAAATTTGGAAATCCTAACCATTGAGGAGATATTTGAGATCAAAGTGGCCAGTACGGCAAAACGCCAATTTCATAGGTAAGGACCTAATATTACAGAAAGATAATATAATTATTCGTTAAATTGAAACAAGCAGTTTTTTTCCATTGTAGTAAAATGTAGAAATACTTTTCATTTTGAATAAGTTGTTGAAATTTAGTGTAAGTTGTCATCGAGCATACTTGACAATGGTGTCAATTCTGTTGGCATTTGTTGGAATAAACTAAACTAAATTTAGTTTTAGTGCTGTCAAATCGTGTTCTTTGTTCGAAAATTTTAACTGAAAACACAATTTGACAGCACTAAAACTACATTTAGTTTAGTTTAATCGAATTAGTGCCAACAGAATTGCCGCCAATGTTAACGATTCTTCACCTATTCAGGCGTAATGCCAATTGCCGTCAGGATATTGCTTTCAAATGAACTTTCGTTATTACTTTCCGGAACAATACCTGGTCTCCTGACTGGGACAGGCATCGAGGGAACATCGCTTTTCGAATCTACATCTTCACCATCGCTAAGCATGCAGAAAGAAGAAAGAACTTTTCCTTTGTTTTCGTTTATAGGGTTCCGTAGTCAAATGGCAAAAAACGGAACCCTTATAGATTCGTCATGTCATGTCTGTCTGTCTGTCCGTCGGTATGTCACAGCCACTTTTCTCCGAAACTATAAGAACTACACTGTTGAAACTTGGTAAGTAGATGTATTCTGTGAACCGCATTACGATTTTCATACAAAAATAGAAAAAAGCAATATATTTTGGGGGTTCCCCATACATAGAACTGAATCTCAAAAAATTTTTGTTTTCATCAAAGCCATACGTGTCGGTATCTATGGATAGGTCTTCAAAAATTATATTGAGGTTTCTAATATCATTTTTTTCTAAACTGAATAGTTTGCGCGAGAGACACGTCCAAAGTGATAAAATGTGTCCCCCCCCCCTGTAACTTCTAAAATAAGAGAATAATAAAACTAAAACTAAAATATATGATGTACATTACCATGCAAACTTCCACTGAAAATTGGTTTGAACGAGATCTAGTAAGTAGTTTTTTTAATACGTCATAAATCCTACGGAACCCTTCATGGGCGAGTCCGACTCGCGCTTGGCCGGTTTTTTGAAAATGATCTACTCACACTATGATTCTGTTTTTCCGCCCGCGTGCACAAAAGTGAGGTTTATTCAAAATATAAGTAATAATATTATAGACAATTTGTTTGTATTTTCTTATTGCTAAATAAATATTTAATGGATTTAAGGGTCAGGCCGACAATTTTGCCACATAGTGACATAAAATGTTACATAGAATATATGTAACAATAACATAAACGTTATATAAAAACGTTACCTATAATTGTAAAGCTGGTAAATCATTACCAGATGTTTATAAAAAAAAAACAAAATATAATAAGGTAACTAACTACCAATCACTTTATTATTTACAATTAATTTTTGATATAACTAAACTTATAGTGAAGAAAATACATTATTAATTTTTAACTTAATATTTTATAACAACTTAAGTTTTATACAGCATAAAAGGTAGGTTAAGTTTAAGATCTGATGTAGTCGTATTTCAGTTTTATACCTCCACGTGTTTTTGTAAACTTATATTTTTTCACCCCCTTGTTCACGAATAGTAACTTCTGTAGACAAAAAGAAGGATAGAATGATCTTACTAAGTACCAAAAACTACTAAAAATATACATATAGGTGTCGTAGGCGCCACTTCAAGCATTTAGATCTTTGGACAGCTCTCATGCGGCTCGTAATAGCGACGGTTTTAGTAGTGAACATGCATAGCATGATGTGGCGCTGACTGTACCTTCGTGATACAAACAATCCAACAAAGAACTGCAAAACATAAAAAACATGAAAAATCACAGCAATAATATTTTTTGAAGCTCCCGCCATATTTTGATTTATTGCCTATAAATCAAAATAATATCCTCTGTTATTTTAATGCCAATAAATATTATTCTTTCTGGTGTTAGATGTTTCTGATGTAAACTAAGCTTTAGGTAATATTATATGTAACGTGAATAAGTAACGTGTTACATAAGCGTTACATTGGCGTTACATAAACACAGTATTTTGCTCTGAAAACCATCAAAATTTAATAAGGATATCTTACTTAAATGAAGGTGATACGATTACTAATGCCTACAAGTATAGTTATATCAAAAATGATGATAGAAATCTCGGGTACTTACCTTTATATTCTTCAAAACAACCTCCGTAACGACGTTACCACGCACACTTCATTGAAGAAAAATACTGATAGATAAAAAAATATGGTGGCTACAGTGTTTTGAAATTTCCATGACAGTGTGCGGTGATGTTGCCACCTTCGAAAAACTACATTACCAAACGGTTGGTTCAAAAATAAACTGCTTAATTTCGTTACATAAAAAAAAACATAAAACATAAAGTTGGTAAGTACCAATATAAAACACTCTTTTTTAAACTATGAAATGTAAGATGATTATAATGAAGATATGGTTAAATAATTAGCTAATTTCATGGTGGTTTTGTAGAATTAATTACCTTAAATGTAAACGCAATATTAAATTTAAAGTGATAAAAATGCCAAGTTACTCAGTACAGGAGACACGCGATTATTAGACAAAAAAGCCCACTTTTGTATAAAAAAAATCTAATTTAGTAATTAACTAACTGTTAATTAATAAAAAAATAATGGTTTCTAGTATGATATAAACAACACAAACTAGTATAAATAATTCAATTTTATCTACATGCTATACAATTGAAAAAAATCCTAAGGAGACAAGAGAGATGAAAAAAAGTGGCAAAATTGTCGGCCTGACCCTTAAATCTATCTATTATACTTTATTTGGAAATAAAATGACAACAAAACTGTAACACCATATGGGCCCATATGCAGTAGAGGGTTAGTAAGTAATGTTGGGAACACTTCTGAAATGTCAGAAATCCGACAAATTAAAAACCGGACTGTAAGTAGTTGGTTCATCTATGGTTGAAATCAATTGCGATACCACTTAGGGCCCATATACATTGCGACTTTTTGTAGCGACACAAACGCGCGTTTGACAGTCGCGCGATTGCATCGCGATACCCGCGATCAACAAGTATTTGTATAGATTCATACGCGCGTTTGTATCGATGGAAACGCGCATTTGTAGCGCGACTGCATCTGTATCGAAACAGCCGCGCGTGAGTAGCGATGCATACGCATGATTGTATCGACTCAGACACTGACTCATAATGTCTACACATCGTTCTATCACGATCTAAGCTTGTAAATGGATGCACCCAATAATTCCCTAGTTTGCGTTTACGTTTTTTTTTTCAAGTAATAATACATATAGCGTGATTAAAGCTATTTCAAGCGAACTCATCGCGCTGTGGCAGTCGACGAAATACTGAACGTTTTGCATCGTTGCTTTTGTATTGATCCTGTATCACGTTTAAGTCGATGCTGTATCGCGTTTGCATCGCGATTGTATCACTACAGCTAGTTACTGAATCGCGACTGCAGCGCGATTATATCGCTTCTTTGAGTAGCGCGTGTGTTTAAGGTAGACGATTTGCGACTGTATCGATGCTGCATCACGACTGTATCGCTGGATTTTTCCATCCCTAAGCACCGGGTACGACTAAGGCCAAGATATCCTAGTTGAAGAATAATCGAGCAGTAACATTGTCAGTCATACCTACATCGCTTAAAGCTTAATTTAATTATCTACTAATGAACATGTACCTAGAAAAATGTCTTGCATAATATTAGTTCCCAGAGAAGCATTATTTGTCTGGTTCCATAGTAAAATTCTTTAATTAATTCATAAATAAATTGTTCAAAACTAATAGACCAATCAAGAAAACGTCATGACAATTAGTGGCAAATACCCACACGAGATTTCCTCAATCTTGGGCAATTAGCCACTCATTCTCCTGTGGCCGGTAGCTGTCATTATCAGTGTTATGTGACGGTTGATCGGTTTCTAGATAGATAGTTTAAATAGTTATCGACAATGCGCAGGTGCAGTGACATAGTTTCAATTGTGATTTTATTGACAGTCCCAACTGCTTACACAAAAGGCAAGTGAAAAAGAACATATTTAATTATGATTCAGTGAACGGTTTCTATTGTAACTCCTAGAGTAAATTAAATTGATTTAATTAACGTTATAGCAATTTCTTATAGTATTAAATTCGTAGTTAATTGAAGATTTATTAAATATAACTGAATTAGCAATGAGTAATTTACGAAATCAATGAATACATCACATCATTTGTTTGAATTATTTCAACTGCTATATTTTTGAGCTTAGTGACATAGTCCCGGTAAATCCATCAGCCATGGGTCACATCATAAATGGATATTTTTTTCATTTCCTAAAAGGAAAGCTAAATCTATACAAATAAATTTTATTTTTATTTTTTTTATTAAAAACGTCGCCCCACACTAGGATTTTCTCCTGTGTCGTGGGTGCAGTTACAAACATAGAATATCACATGCACATCGCCCAGACCGGAACAAATTTCTGTAGGCCATACAAAACATTTGTCCCGTACGGGAATCGAACCCGCGACCCTTTGCGCAGTAGGTGATCACTCGACCTCTGCGCTAAACGTGTCGTCACACAATAAAATTGAAGTGTCTGTTTGTAATGTCAAAATAACAAGTTTTTACTAAATGGGTAAGAATGTATATCGGGTACTAATAACAAAAACACAATTAAAAAAAAATTTTTGTCTGTCTGTCTGTCTGTATGTTCCCGCTAATCTCCGGAACGGCTGGACCGATTTTGACAGGACTTTCACTAATAGATAGCTAATTATATAAGGTATTACATAGGCTACTTTTTGCCAAGAGTTACTATTCCACGCGGACGAAGTCGCGGGCACAGCTAGTATTAAATAACTTAGCTTGAACAAATTTAGTTGCAATCAAGAAATCAATTTACTTGTGAAAAAAAAACATATACTTGTGAAAAAACATTAAACTTGTGAAAAATACGACAGATAAAATTGCTTGAGCTTGACAATTGAAAAAAATGGCAATATGACGTTCATAAATAACGATACCTTCCTTATGATTAACTAGCTGTGCCCGCGACTTCGTCTGCGTGGAATAGTAACGGCTCGACTGATCTTGATAAAAAGTAGCCTATGTTATACCTTATATAATTAGCTATATATTATCGAAAGTCCCGTCAAAATCGGTCCAGCCGCTCCGGAGATTAGCGGGAACAAACAGACAGATAGACAAAAAAAAAATTAAATTGTGTTTTTGTTATTGGTACCCGATATACATTCATACCCATTAAGTAAAAACTTATAATTTTGACATTACAAACAGACACTTCAATTTTATTTATTTGTAATAGATATATAGATGAATAAATGTATTTAAGTAGCTTTTCGCTCGCGGCTTCGCCCGCGTTATTGTTGCTTTCCCGTGGGAATTTTATATTTTACCGTAAAATAATTTTGTAAGTAGCCTATTATATAAAAGACTGTTATTTATATTTAGGAGCTCGAATGATAAATTTTCTAGAAAATGGAGCAGAATTTAAATATTTTCCATAGAAACTGTCAACCCCTATTTTGCACCCTAAGGGGGTGAATTCTAATAAGCCATGAAACACGTGTTCAATGAAATGTTTTTAAGAGCATGAATCGCAAGTTTTCTCAAAATCGTTGCTAATTTTAAAAAAATTCATACAAACTTGCAACCCCTATTTCATCCCTTCAGGGTTAACATTTTTTAAAACCCCTTCTTAGTGTGCGTCCGCATTTTGAATTAAAACAACTGTCCAAATTTCACGTTTCTATTAGCGGTTACGGCTGTGCGTGCGTCTATAGATGGGAACTTCCCCTTTTATATATAGACTAGCTTTCCGCTCGCGGCTTCGCTCGCGTTATTATTGTTTTCCCGTGGGAATTTTATATTTTCCCGTAGGAAAAATAATTTTTCATTACTCATACTCTGAAAGTAGGTCTGAAGTTGCCTGAGAAGCGGGTTGAAAGTAATACTTTTCAGCCCTAGGGAGAATCACTTTCAACTGACAGCTGCCGTCAAATTTTAAAAAGAAACTAGTTCTTTTTACACATTTTTATGGAACCATGTTCCGACTTTCTATACAGCCACTCAATTACAGCGCGTTGTAAAATTGAAATAACATAATGTTAAATATTTAAAGAATATATTATTTTATAAATGACTTTATTATAATTTATTTTCAACTATTTCTTTAAAATTACACAGATTTGGGTAAAATATTTACAATTTTTTAAATTATGAAAATGAAAAATAATGTCTGAATAGCTGGCCGGCCACAGAAAAAAAAACAAAATAAGCGGGAAAGCAGCAATGCGATCTTCATTTGTTTTTTTCCATTTATAGAGATTTGTATTAACTGTTAATTAATTTGTATAACACTGTGTTAATTAACACAATGAGTTCATCTGATTCAGGTATGGAGTTAACGCCTGATTTTATAAGAGAAAGCGTGCTAAAGCAGAAGTTATTGATTTATGTAACGTTTTTTCTTTAGCTAATTCATTGTTTTATTTTTACTTTCCTTGTATTCGTAATGAAAAGCACAGTGTTTACCTCGGGTTAAAGACTTATTTAGTCCCTCGAACTATTGGTGCCCTCGCTACGCTCGGGCGCCAAACATCGTCTCGGGACTAAATAAGTTACTTTCACCCCTAGGGTAACAATGTACTATTGTAGGTTATTTAGGCCCGGATTATAAATTTCGTAAAATTGGAGCAGATTTTAAATATTTTCCATAGAAACTTTCAACCCCTATTTTGCACCCTCAGGGGGTGAATTCTAAATATTTTTAAGAGCAAGAATCTCAAGTTTTATCAAAATCTTGCTAATTTAAAGATTTTTCCATACAAACTTGCAACCCCTATTTCATCGCTTTAGGGTTAAAATGTTTTAAAATCCCTTCTTAGTGTGCGTCCGCATTTTGAATTAAAACAGTTGTCCAAATTTCACGTTTCTACCATTAGCGGTAACGGCTGTGCGCGCGTCTATAGATGGGAACATCTCCTTTTATATACGAGTAAGAAAGATTTCAGTTACTATTCCAGTCACTTCGACTTTTGAATTTATAAATTCAAAATCATGTATGTGACTTAAAAAACAAAAAAGCAAACAAAGCAATTTAAGACATGATGAGAAGACCAAAAATTATGTGGCGAAGTGAACTTTTTTCAAATTTCATATAAAAATTCAACTCATAAAAATAAATAATTTCATAAAATGTGTCTTGTAAAAATGTGAATTCTTCATAAAATAATTAGAGAACACATATTTTTAAAGGTATACCTACCTTCAAGTCGTAACAAGCAATTAAAATTAAAAAGCGTATCTACCTTCGATACCCAAATTTAAAATGTATATTGTTAATAATCCATTATAATCTTCAGCGGATAAATCGGATCTAAACAAGAAAGGCTGTTGAGAGGCTTAGGTCCGTCGCGTGCTTGAAAAATTAATTATCTTTTAAAGTAAGTAGGTAACTTAGTACGTTTTCCATTAAGCTGTATATTGATTACTTGCGAACGGTTTTAATATATTAAGTATATCTATTTCTGGATTTTTTAACTGGCTGGAGATAGAATTTTGAGATATTTAGTATAGAGCTAATGTGAAACACCTATCGCTAGTAACTAAGCCCATAGATAGATAAAATACTGAAACCATCCCGTGTATCAAAAATCGCCTTTATTGCGATCGCTTTCAACGTTGACAGTCAAAGTGCATCTATTACTATTTTTTATGAATCACTCGCCACAGCGTCTTGCATTGATGCCGCAATGGCTAGTAATTCGAGGCGATCGTGATAGATATTTCGATCCTGCCGTGTACCAATGTGTTTTTCGTTTTCCGCATTTCATATTTACGTTTTGTTCGATGCTCTTACGGTGAAGAAAAACATCGTGAGGCAACCTGCATACATCTGCGAAGAAATTGAAAGCTCGAGCCCCTCAATAAGGACGTATATGAGCTGTGATGATGATGTTGATGATGATAATCTTTTATGATAATATACTTTAGAGCATAAAAGCTTTGGACAACTTCTTTGACTCAAAAAAAATTTTTTTTTCAGAAAAATGTGACAATTGTGTACCGGCTGAAAACTGCGAATTTTACAGAAGATTAAATCGAGAAGCACAGCTGTCATGGCAGAACAGGTTTATATGCCCGCAGGCGTTAAAGTCTGATCCGTTTCTCCCTGGCATTTCATCGACGAGCAAAGGGAATTTTGTAAGTTTCATCTTGAAATAAATCTGAAACTTTTGAAAAATCTTCGTTTTAAGGATTGGTGTGGCTTTAGCGTACCCACTTTTAATCAATATTTCTAAATAATGTGATAGAAACCACTTGAGCATTTATACTTAGAATAGGTACAATATCAATCAACTCATCAAAATTTATAACTACGTTCATTTGGCTATAAACAATATAAAGCTTTTATCACTACTTTTGAATATGAAGGGCTAATCCCTCACCTTTCGCCGGATTCATTAATTTTTGTTTGTTAAGTAAATTGCTTTTCAGCGTAGTTTAATTTTATGCACTTTTGTTTAAACAGTGCAATTACGCTTTCGATATGAATTTCGATTTATCACAAAATGAATGTGTCATTTATACATCGTTCGACTGTAAGCTCGGTGATAAACGAGTTTGGTAAAAGAGCAAATTAACGATACACCCGTAACATTAATGAAGTCCCGTTATTATTGTTTCGTTAACAATAACTAATTGTTTTCGTAGCTATATAACTTTTGGGAATTTATTTAATTCATTATTTTGGATAATTATATAAGGTTAGTGCAGAGTGAATCCTATATAGTAATTGATATAAAACACTTGTCCACTTAATTTTTCATTGTGATTGAGAAGTGGAGCGAACCTTAATTGTAATTCGAAACAATTTTTATAACGTCAAAAGTACAAAGTTTTCTGCAAACCTCATAGAATATAGTTCCAAATAGCTATTTTTTATTAATTATATTAATAAATAGCATAATGGCTATTTATTGCTACGAGTACCTACTTATTATGATTCCTTTATTTATTTATACATCAAAATTTTAACAAAGGAAATAATTAATATTACGTACTTATACATTATTTTAAAAAGTTTATATGCAGGTGTGCTGCCCAGGAAATATATGGGGAATATCGTCTGTTAAATCAATGAATCCAGGTGATAATAGGCATAATACGAAAACTAGTAATCGAGAAAACCAAGAATCCAGCATTGAAGAAAATAATATACACATAGGTCAAAATAATGAGAATTTCTATGTAAACGAAAGAAGTTTTGGACTTAGTGGTAACAAGGGCAAAGATGACAACTTTAGGCATTTTCGTAACAGCAGGGGAAATGTGAGAGCCAATTATATTGCAGGACAAGCCAATCCACCTATTCATAATCCCTACTTCATACCTAAGTCTGGAAACACGCCAAATAATGGGCAGCAATGTTCAGTCGCAAAAAATCCACCAGATCCTGATTACGGATGTTGTGGTTTAGAAGCAGTTTCAAACGACAACACAGGTAATATCATTAAAGAAATAAATAAGTGTTACAGCATTAAGTTGCTTAGAATTATTAAACATACAAGAATTGTCTGTTCATCATACAGAGTTAATAGAACGTGCGACGCGCTCGAACAGCTTCAATAATCGGATGAGTTTAATGCAGGAAATGGGTGCTCAATGGCCAAAATTTAACTCATTTTTCGACGGCTTCCGGGGATTTGACAGAAACAAACGTGACACGGCTGGCAATGTGACAGTCGGTAACCGTATTGCAGGTAAAAGTTTCATGGTTCATGAGCTATCTTTGCTTGCGCTCTCAATAAATTAAATAAACAGAAGTATGCCCTGTTCTCCCCGGAGAGTGTACACCCACACTTCGCCAGCTTTTTAGGTCCTGTATAATAAAAAGCGAGACTATTCGGCCACTACACAGCACTAGTTCTAGACTCCGAGCTGTTAAGTGATTAAGTGTATTGAAAATTCACTGATCAGATTACTCAATAAACTTTTTATTAGACCCGAGGATCAAACCCGTAATTAAAAGTCGCAAGTGTGAACAACTATACTAAAGAGGCTCACACAGAATCAATGCTCTTATAACAAATATTAATTTATGTTAGAAAAGTTTTTATAAACATACTTATGTTTGGTTACGGTAAAAGGAAATAGGAATACACACTATACAGTAATATTTAGATCACTGCAGTTTCAATGCTTTACCACAAGCTAATTATATTGATGTATGTTGCTCTCAAAAACATTAACCTGCGGTCGGTATAACGGCATATGTATGTACAACAAACAGACGCGATAATTATCAACTTTTTAATTGCGTGCCTTCATCATCTTTAAAATTGAAAAATCAATGACAGGTGATGCAAAGCTGATGGATGACTTGTCACCTCCCACTAAATGGGCCACGCAAAAAAGCTACCAACACTAGTGAAAAAGGGGCAATCGCGAAATAGATAAAACAGGGCAACACTATGTGAATAACTCAAAAGTGCTGAGTGATGAGGCTGCGGTCGTGAACAGTGTCGACCTTATTAGTATTATCTCATAAGTAACATTCTGCGGAAAAAACCTGTTATACCATAGCTTCACCCGTGAGAATATTATTATTACTAAGCCTATGCACAATCACAATTCACAGAACAATCTCCATTTCCTGTCATTGACTAGTTCGATGGAATACTCATCAGCTCCAGCGAAATGTGATTAAGATTCCACTCACTTTGCTTAATTTTTAATGACCATAATGCTGACTTTCTCTTTTTCTCTGAATGAAAACTTTAATACCTAAATAAATATTATGTAACTAGAAGCAAAGTTTATAATTGGTTATTCTTCTAGATATTAATAAGAGATTGTTTTTACACAACAAAGTTGGCAAGCAAGCAGGCTACCCATATGATGGTAAGTTGCCAGTCACCTATAGTACATGTAGCTCCATTAATCTACAACCACCACATGGACGCCCAATGTACGTTCTTTGAAACACGTTGAGTAATGTACATTAGGTAGGTACTCATTCTCATAGAAAGAATGAGTACGTAATGGGTAATTCAATACCTACATATTTATTAATATTTCAGGTGGGAAAGAAACTGATCTGACTGCATTTCCGTGGACTGTGCTTTTGAAGACGATTTTTGCTTACGAAACAAGGGATGTTGCTTTCGCGTGTGGTGGTTCTCTCATCAGCTCGCGTTTCGTACTGACAGCTGGCCATTGCGTTTTTGATGCTAACGGCGCTGTTAAGCAGTAAGTTAAGGAAGAATTTTATATATAAAATACTTGTTACATAAGTTGTATGGAACTGAATAATTGCGCGAGATAGAAAGTGCAGTGTCTATGAAACTTAATGAATCTAATCTTTGTTCACTTTCTATTTGAAAATCAAGTCAATTAGTGATTCATCTTTTGCCTCCACCTTCTATCATTTCTACGGCATTTCCGCGATATGAGGTTCGCGGAAATGCCGTAGAAATGATCTTTATTAAAAAAGTACCCTCCCCTCTACTATAAAGGTAAGAACGTAAAGCACTCTCTTAAGAAATTTACTTCAAATAATTAATATGTAGATACATGCGTAGTTCATTGAAGAAAATTCAACACTATCATCCTAATACTAATGAATTATTTTCGTGACAATGATTGAATCCCAATAACAGCTCTACCAATTCCAGGATCGAAGTAAATCTAGCCGAGTATGACAAGCGGACATTCCCGAGAGACTGCAAGTTTGTCCTGAGCCGCGGAGAGGTATGCGTCGAAAACATAGTTATGCAAGCAGACAAGTTCATCCTTCACCCCGAATACAATGACGACCAGCTCTTGAATGACATAGCATTGATCAGGCTTCGCGGAAACGCACCATTCACCGGTAAGGACATTTCTATGGACTCGCCAGCGTAGGTGCTGAAATTACATTTACAATCATAACAGGATTAGCTCCTAAATGGGTCAACTAAATTGGGATTTCGTGGCTCGCCGAATTAATTTATAATACACGCTTTTACAGTTCCGTATGGAATAACACTAGTACGTAATCCAGATAATCTCGGCGGCGTAAAATATACGGGCCCTGCTTAAAATTAATCTGTTTGCTTCGCTACATAAACGGATACTAACGTGTTGGGAACATTATACCGTAGCAACCCTTCAACTAAATAATTCGTGATAGTGCAAATTGCATTTGACGTAAATAATATATTCCGTTAATGAATTTCTTACAATATGATTAATTAGGGTTCCGTACGCCCGAATAAAAAAACGGAACCCTTATAGGATCACTCCGTCCGTCTGTCTGTCGGTTGATTAAGTTGAAATTTGGTACACATATCAATTTCTGTGACCCAAACGCAGAGGTGTGACGTGAATAGATGAAATCCGTATATGGGAGGTCAATTTTGGGGGGAAAGTGGAAAAAAACTGCATCATGTGATATATCAAATGAAAGGTCTTGTTGTGAAGATCTTAAATGTATTTGTTTGTAATTTAAAAATAAATAGTTTCCAAGTTATTTAAGAAAATAGACGAAAATTGAACATTCCCCACCCTTATCTCCGAAACTACTGAACCTAAAATTTAAAAAAAAATTACAGAAGTTAGTTTTCTACTTTAGATTATAGGAAAACCTACAAGAAGTCCATGATATTAAAATAACATGGTAAATCACTCAATATAGGTAACATCGTACGGAACCCTCTTCACGCGAGTTCAACTCGCACTTGGCCGGTTTTTTTAAACTTCTTTCTATTATTATGGTTAAGGCCTCGTGGTGCTAACGATTGATTTAACTAGCGAGAAGACTACAGTATGCTCGTACTTTATACACTGGTCCTAATAGGTATCTTTGTTAACTAATAACTGTGACATTATTGTCTAGCACTGTCCTGCCTTTGCGACTTTAGGAATCTTACATAGTTGTAGTGGTTCTACGAGTATATAGTGTTATTGTGCTACCTACTATACTTATCGCAATATTCAAATAATATATAAATAAAATTTGAAGAAAAGAACAAATACAAAATTATATTCAAGGGACTTGTTCCACGAAACTTACTGTGACTTTATAAACAAATAGCATCTCCGTTACTACGAAAAGTGTCGTTTTAAAATGATATACACGGTGTTTCAAAATAACCAATAAATAAAATCAATTCTTTATCGAAAACTCATTATTAAAATGTGTTTACACGTAATGTCATTCAACACAAAATTAATCATAGACATGATGATGATAGATTTACATGAAAATTTTTGGTTGAATGACATTACGTGTAAACACATTTTAATAATGAGTTTTCGATAAAGAATTAATTATTTATTGGTTATTTTGAACACCGTGTATATCTTCGCGCAATACTGATACTTCCATAACAATAATAATTGGATGAATTTAACCGCTTATAAACATTATTCATTGCCAGGCATATACAATGCCAGTATCATCATCATCATCACAACAGTTTATTATACGTCCCCACCGGGGGGCTCGAGCCTATCCTATGTTAGAGTGTTTAAGTCTTAGTTTCAACCACGCTGGCCCAGTGCGGTTTGGTCGACTTCACATACACCTTTGAATTTCTTCGCAGATGTATGCAGGTTTCCTCACCTTGTTTTCCTTCACCGTAGGAGCGTCAGACAAATGTACATATGAAATTTGAATACGAAAAACACATTGGTATATGGCGGTCTCGAACCCCGAGGATCAGTACAACTATCACAAACGTGTTCAAATTAGTATTCACATTATTCTTTATGACATACGAATGGTATATGTTTTCGAATTATCGAAATCGGCCCATAAGTCACCGAGATATTGAGTTTTAAACCATGCGGGCGGTTAAAGCCGTGTGCCGAGAATACGCGTGACGTCACAGGTTCCATGCCGTGCGTGCTCCTTGTACGCTCACGCCTCAGTCCGCCAGGCAACGGTGTGAGTAAAGATGTTTCATTTGTGTATTAAGGTGTAATGTGTTGTAAATATATTACATTGTGATATTGTATATCGAACTCGTTCTAATCATGCCTATAAATTACTTTTTTTTTGTTTTGTGATTGAATTACTGTTAAGAGGCCAATCACAAAATCGCGGCGTGCGGAACTAAAGAAACAAACTTTTCGGCATCGCCGACGAAACCATATCTATTTTATTCATAAGAAATATAGTATCGACTTACAACATATAAATAACACAACAGTTTAAGCAAGGGTTAAATAATATTTTGGCATAAAAATTACGTTTAAGCGATGGAGAACTTCGAACATATAATCTGACTTGTTTCGACGGCTTTTCGTTAGAAAATTTAATTATATTAAGAATTTCTTTCTTTTCTTGGGAGCCATTAAACGAAATATATTTAATTTTTGTTGAAGTGAAGGATATTGTGTCACGTAAAATAATATTTTGATAGTTAATTTTAAACAGAATCTATAAAGAGTTCCCAAATCAGGTCCGCGTGAGTTTTTGCCTTAAACATGCTTCTGGTAAATAACTATGACTAAGTTATTAACCGCTTTATTGTTACTGTAGATAACAATATTATCAAGTAAATACTTTTTATTACAACCAACGAAAGGTTTACAAACGATTACAAACTTACGATTACAAACCTTAATCTGCGCTTTCTTTTGTAATAGGCCTCTTAAAAAATGTAAGCTCATACCATTTATGTTGTGTGATAAGTATGAGTAAACTTATAGTATATCAAAATATGCTATTATATAATACATTAGCAATGTATCTATAACCACTGATAATATTGGTGTACCTTTTCCATAAATAAAGAAACTAACTTATTTACATCATCAGTTCCGGAATCGTCTGCTGGTCCCAGGTCTCTTCAATATACAAGTAGTTGTGAATGAATGTAATTTACAAAGACTTTCCAGCGTCTTTTTAGTCGGGGTCTATTTCTTCATACTTCTTATTTTATAAGTAAAGTAGGTATAAATAAAATATAGATTTATTTTAAACGGTTTCTATTTTTTTACATAAAGGATAAAATAAGAAATCAAAATCATAACAACACATTTTGGTACAACCAGCTGTTGGTATCTTGAGTTTTGCGTGCGCCATAAATACCTATTTGAAATTCACGGTCCTCTGTATATATTTACGTTGTGTACGTAATAAAGAGGACATGCTGTCTATATCGGGCGGAAATAGGCTTACTCGGGCATAGACGCGCGCATACAGCGATCTCGGTGCAGTTAGGAATGAAGGATTCAAGCCCATTTGTGATAGCGCGCGATTCACATATCGATACATAACGCTCTGTCTCACGCTGCCAAGCTATTCGAGCCACTGCTGCTGAAGAAGATCCACCTCGCGGCCGTAATGAAGCTGAATAACCACACCGTCGGGGTTTTGTGGCCTCCCGGTCTCCTCTACAAGCTGGCCGTCACCAGCATGTCGCCCGCTCATATGAGACTGCTGACGCTATTTCAGAGCTTCGTCCTCTTGGTCAAGGAGGCCACCTTCCAGCCACGCCCCATACTCGCAGGTATACCCCGGGACAACTGCCTGTCACCGTGCCTCTACGCATCCTACGTCGAAGACATCTTCACCCTCCAAGACCACCAAGACCAAGACTTGTGGTTGAGTCGTGGATCGATTTGCCCCTCTATTGTGTATAAGCAGTTGATGGATTGATCTGTCGTTTATGCATCCATTTTACATCTAAAGCTGCTGCTCCTATAACCAATGTCGCCAAAATATGTAGAATAATATACCTCCCTACCACAGAACACATAAGTTAGAAACGCCTTGTTGTTAAAAACCTTTAACTACAACTACCAATGTAGTTAGTATTTGGTGTTATTTTTATTACATTTTTTTTTCAAAAAGTATCTTAAATTTTACATTTTACAATTCATACATGTAAAAACACAAATATTATAAAAAACATAAATCTATTTTATATTAATATAAAATAGATTATTATTATATTAATACTTTTCGCAAAAATAGTAATAATACTTCAATAGAACTGTTAAAGTTATTCAAAACGATAAAAATATAACTGCGGAATATTTAGTGTTTAGGAGCTGAATGAAAAACTCGTGTATTTTTAATCACCATGTGGATTATATGTTACACATATAAATTATTTCCGGACGTTTACATTTACATGTTGTATATGTATATTGTATACCTTTTTAGCCTTTTCTGTGTTCTGTGATAGTTAAGATCTAGTTTAGTACGTACATAGACACATGACAACCCACTAGATTTTACAAGTTGCTTAACATATCTCTTCTCTTTGTCACGGAACATCACTTTTTACAAAGTTTCTTTGGCTTTTTCATGGTCGTATTGCTATATTTAGGTACTATGCAATATTAAGACATAGTTGATTGTCATAATAACAAACATCAATAGGACGCCAAATAAGTTAAAAACAACAATTACCAAGCGTAGGCACGGGCGCACAGTATCGCGACAACGGCCCGCTGGCGGTCATGGGGTTTATGACGTCACGCTCTCTTGCCGCGACTTTTAACCGAGTGGCGCATTCATTTAATCGCTACTCACTCATTTTTGGTCGTATAAAAAAACTAATTATACCAATGTTCAGGATTTTTTACGGACTATAATTCTACATTCAAAACTAAAAACCGCGTTGATCCTCATTGGAAAGCAAGTGCTGAGTCCGCAGCGCCACCGACGATCAAACACTGCCAGTATAACATAGATTAACATCACGTTAGATCATAAACGACATACCTATGCGTTTAACCTTGGAACTCAAGCTTCAAGTAAACCTGTCCTGCCCTATTATGTTCCAGATTATATCCGTCCCATTTGCCTGCCAACTGTGGATGTAGACACGCCAGAGCTATCCAACCTGCGCCTTGCGGTCGCCGGCTGGGGCCGGAACGGTCGCTACAAGTCTGACGTCAAGCAGTCGACAATAGTCAACCTTGTGCCTCAACAGGATTGCAAGAAATCCTACCCGAGTTTGACGAGGCGGCAAGTGTGCGCTGCGGGCTACTCCGGAGAGGACACGTGCAAAGGAGACTCGGGCGGGCCATTAATGCTGCTGTACAGTGGGAAGTACTACATATCCGGGGTGGTTAGCGGCAAAAGGGCGGACGCGCCTTGCGGGACTTCAGTACCTTCCCTGTACACTAATGTGTACCAATACGTGCCTTGGATTCGCTCAGTCGTAAATTCAAACTAAAGAAGACTGTCAAATTTTTGATTAGAAAAAGATATTCAACATTAATAAGGATTAAATGGTTTACTAATGATAAAATTAAAGAATCGTGTTTAAAAAATCTCCGTACCGTGTTGACCGAAGTAGTTATTTAAAATGCCTAATGACATTATGTCCGCCTTGGTACTCTTTATGTACAAAGAATTAAATAAATTAATCAAACTATTACGAATATTTGTTATATTTTATTCTTTATTTTTAAACAAAAAACATGTATTTTTGAATAAAAAAATGTGTGTGTGCCTTAAAGTTATTTCGTTAGCGTAATATTAATATTATAAATGAATATTCGCTAGTAAATTCGAGAATGCCAATTAATATTAAAATCGAAACAAGAAAAAATCATCTCTGGCAGGATTCGAAACTTCACGTCTTCTACATACCATACCGTGTTGAAGCTGACCACTAAAGTCTCCGAAGACTAGACTACCCAACCCAAGCGAAATTTTAACCATATTTATTAGGTTTTTTTTAATTTTCTTATTTTAATTTTATTGTTGTTTGAAATATAATATTAAATAGAATAATATTTGGGAAATACGTTAAAACTTAATATTTTGAAATATTTTCTTACAATTAATGTACGAAGTACGTACAGATGGTATACACGGTGTTTCATAATAACCAATAAATAAATCAATGCGTTATCTACAACTAATAAATGTGTTTACATGTAATGTCATTCAACTCAAAATTTTCATGCATATAGTATCATCATCATGTCTATGATTTACATGAAAATTTTGGGTTGAATGACATTACGGGTAAACACAATTTAATAATTAGTTTTAGATAACGCATTAATTATTTATTGGTTATTATGAAACACCGTGTATACGCAAAATTAAAAGGTTTTTTTAAAAAAAAAACGTCCCCCCACACTAGGATTTTCTTCTGTGTCGTGGGTGCAGTTACAAACATAGAATATCACATGCACATACGCCCAGACCGGAACAAATTTCTGTAGGTCATACAAAATATCTGTCCCGTGCGGGAATCGAACCCGCGACCCGTTGCACAGAAGGCGATCACTCGACCTCTGCGCTAACCGTGGACCCGATTCTCGCGTAATAGAACTTTTCCGCATGGTAAATTCGTATGCGAATTTTTAGATTCTACTGAATAGTTCGAATGATTCGTATGAACAGTATTCTGGGGTACCCATAGAACAATATTACCAATCGAACTAGGAAGTCGGAAATAGCATTGACAATTTAATGTTCCGTACGACGTTCATGGGGCGTTTTTAAAAACGCCAAGGCAACCACTATAATGTACATGTTAAAATAGTTCTTTTTGGTAAAAAAAATATTACAAAATCTATTTTATCACAAAATATATTTCTAAATGTGATCATATTTTCTAAAAATAATACTTATATTATAAAATATAAAAGTTCGATTTTTAATATTTCGTAAACTACATTGATTGAAACGGAACGCTCCAGACAGCACATTCATAAGTCCTGACGTTAAATGTCATTAATTACAACAAAGTTTGTCTAAGATAAATATTGAATTGAGACAAATTCTTATTTTAATTATTTTATTAATATAATAAACTGTTATGGAGCAAAATAATATATCCAAAAAATTTGCTAGTGCAGAGCAAAGGCTTCGTCTAGTACATTTAGTAGAAGTCGATCAGCTGAAATGTGACAAACTTTCAAGCTCATTCACTAAGAATGAAGCTAAAAGGCGGTGGATAAACATCAGTGAAGATATAAACTCCATCACAGGGGCTAAAAAACTTGGGAGGAGTGGCGCAAGGTAAGTTTTTGAAGTTATCCTCGACGT
Source organism: Schoenobius gigantellus (assembly GCA_963935595.1). Classification (NCBI taxonomy): domain Eukaryota; kingdom Metazoa; phylum Arthropoda; class Insecta; order Lepidoptera; family Crambidae; genus Schoenobius; species Schoenobius gigantellus. The sequence goes on from OZ012543.1 coordinate 36,824,894, forward strand.
TATGTGTATGTGGTTCGGCGCTTGCTGTCTCTAATTTTTCCACCAAATTGGCAAAGAAGTCCACCAAAAACTCTTCCTCATTCATTTAAATGAGACAAAACACAGAAAGAAACACAGTTTGAGCTCATTTATACAAAAATAATCACAAACTCCTTGTATTTTTCTAATTTTGACACACTTTTGACAGCTTAATTCGTATACGAACCTCAACTTCGACTGGGACACGATTCTCAGGCATTCGAAAAAAGTTCACATTCGTAAAAATGTTCGAAATTCGAATTTTTTTCGAAGGAACTCCTCGATGTTATGTGTATGTTGGTTCGGCGCTTGCTGCCTCTAATTCTTCCACCAAATTGGGGACGAAGTTCACCAAAAACTCTTCCTCATTCATTTTAATGAGACAAAACACAGAGAGAAAACACAGTTTGAGCCAGCTTCGCGGTTTGAGCTCGTTTATACAGAAATAATCACAAACTCCTTGTATTTTTATAATTTTGAAATACTTTTGACAGCTAAATTCGTATACGAACCTCAACTTCGACTGGTCCATACCATTCATTGCGTTCGAGTGATGTTCGTTCGAATTATTTCGATTGTGAAATTCTGAAGAATACACAAACTGTGGTTCCTTCGAAAAAAATTCGAATTTCGAACATTTTTACGAATGTGAACTTTTTCGAATGCATGTGAGTCGTGTCCGTGTCGTTCACCAAAATATGGTTTTAACGCAAGGACTAAGTACCTAATTATATAAATGGACTCTATTCTTAAACAAATACAGCGGTTTAATTGACTAGGTATAACAAGGTCTAAAAATTAAGCCTATGTACTATCAACTTGAAGTCAAACAGTATTTAGATTTCAACAAATAATGATAATTGGACGTATTAAACTGTTGACAATTGCATAAAACAATGTAAATGGTTGAATAATAATACTGCAACACGCAATTGACATTATAGTTTAATTGATGAACTTGCTACCTACATAAGCAGTGTAGCGGCACAGTTTAACAATGTATGCATTGTTAAACTGTGGTAGCGGTATGTAAAGGTAATTATTTTTAAGATTATCAGAACACTAGCTGTGCCCGCGAACTACGTTTCGCTTTAATTTATTTTTTCCCGACATCTTCAACAAATATCGTTAATGTACACAGAAATAAATACAAAAACTTAACAAATTATATAATAAGTATAACCTTTCTCGAGAATCACGCTATCGAGTGGTGAAAAGCGCTTGAAAATCGGTGCAGTAGTTCTTGAGGTTATCGCGAACAAACAGACAGACAGACGCGGCGGGGGACTTGTATTTGTATTGTTTTATACTTGTATTGTTTTATAATATAGTATAGATAAAAAAAATCGACTTTATGTTCCTCCCATACAAAACGCCAATGTAAGGACCTAATATTACAATTTTACCCTTAGGACCTGTTTTATAATCAACTAGCTGTGCCCGCGAACTACGTTTCGCCATCAAAATGTTTAACACAGTGTTTAGTTTTTTCCTCCATTTTATTCCATAACGTTTCAACTTTATTCTGCCTTTTGTGAGCAGCGGCCATTTCGAAATTAGGACAATTTTCCTAGGTTCATAGTGCTCTAGGTACTCTTCAAGGCCTTTCATTTGGTACCCATATTGCTGGGCTTAAATTCAAACTTTTATCCGCCTTTTTTGCCATGTTAAACTTAGTGCGATTTTCCTAGGTTCTTAATGTTCTGCTCTCTAAGGCCTTTCATTTAAAGCCGAGAACTGGTGACCCTTCTTGGTGGAATAATGAAGTCAAAGAAACTCTCAGTAATAAAAAGACTCTATTCAAAATCTGGCAAGCATCTGAACTCGAGGTTGACCGCATTAAGTATAAAGTAGCAAAAAAGTTGGCAAAAAAGAAAGTAGCACAGGTGAGAGCTGAGTCACGGGAAGGGTTCTATGACAGGATTGCAGAAGCAAGCACGGATTCTGAAATTTTTAAATTAGCGAAACACAGAAACAGATCAACACAAGATGTAAAGAGAAACAAATTTATCAGAAATAAAGAACACAAACTTTTAACTAGTAACGAGGTTATAAACAATAGATGGTTTGAATATTATAACGAGCTAATGAACGAAGAATTTCCGAGGGAAAAGCTTCAGACATTTAACCCTGTAGAAGGACCAATCCAGGAAATTAGTCTATTAGAAGTTAGGGCAGCTGTAGCTAAAATGAAAAATAGAAAGGCAGTCGGCCCGGATGAAATACCGGCAGAGGTGTGGAAATTACTTGGCCCGGAGGGACTGAGATGGCTTACGACATTGTTCAATATTATACTTAAAAATCAGTCCATACCTATATCATGGCGTCTAATCCATCTCATCCCATTCTATAAAAATAAAGGCGATGCCACCCAGTGTGGTAATTATAGGGGCATAAAGCTGACATCGCACACTTTAAAAATCTGGGAGCGTGTTTTGAACAAGCGCTTTATTCTTCTCACTTCTACTACCTCAAATCAATTCGGGTTCACACCCTCAAGGTCAACTACCGACGCAATACAGGCCGTCAGAATACTGACAGAGAAACATCACCTGAATAAAGAAAACTTACACCTCATTTTTATTGATCTAGAGAAGGCGTTTGATCGGATACCACGAGAGCTGGTATGGCAGGCTTTGAGGGCCCAAAATGTACCGGAGTGCTATATTACTCTGATACAAGATATGTACCACCGCGTGAAAACGAAAGTTAGAAGTCCGGCGGGCATAAGTCGAGAATTTGAGGTGCATGTTGGTGTTCATCAGGGATCTGCACTTAGCCCACTTCTCTTTAATCTTGTTATGGATTTGATTACAAAAGACTTTCAAGCCCCACTTCCCTGGAACCTCCTGTACGCTGACGACGTCGTACTCATTGCTAAAGCGCCTAACAAAGTGCAAACTTCACTATCCCAATGGATCAATGCGCTCGAGAGCTCCGGGCTTCGAGTAAGTAGAACGAAGACTGAGCACTTAGAATGTCAATTCAGTGATGACAGAAACAGCCAAAGTGGAACCGCAACATTTTATTACCCGGATAATACACCTGTCCCTAAAGTGCAGCAGTTCAAATATCTGGGTTCAGTCATTACACAAGATGCAGAAGTGGAAGCAGATGCAACCCATCGAGTGAATGTTGCCTGGCAGAAGTGGCGTTCCTTAACTGGCGTACTCTGCGACGCACGAATGCCCATTCGCATAAAAGGCAAAGTGTACAAAATGGCAGTAAGACCAGCAATGATGTACGGTGCGGAGTGCTGGCCGATAAAAGAGACGCACATTCAAAAGCTGCATACCGCTGAAATGAAGATGCTAAGGTGGTCAGGGGGGGTAACAAGAAAAGATCGAATCAGAAATGAATACCTTCGAGGTAGTTTCAAAGTAGCCCCCGTATCTGACAAGCTAACTGAAAGCCGTCTTAGGTGGTATGGCCATGTGATGCGCCGAACAGAGGATCACGTGGTCAAGAAGGCACTGAGCCTCCCACAAGCCAGGAGAGGCAGGGGATGTCCCCCTATGACATGGTTGAAGAGCATGGAGAAACTCGTCAAGAGAGAAAACCTAACGGATCCGACAACCCAAGACAGATTGACTTGGCGCAAAAATATTAGGAGAGCCGACCCCACCTAAAGTGGGAATGCGCAAAGAGAAAGAAGAAGAGAACTGGTAGGTTTGAAAACGAACTTTAATCCACCTTTTTTGAGCAGCGGTCATATCGAATTGACGTCAATATTGCTAGGTTCATATATAGTGCTCTACTCATAAAGGCCTTTCATTTGATACCCATATTGCTGGGCTTGGAAACGAACATTTATCCATTTTTTTAACAACAGCCATGTTGAATTTAGGGCGATTTTCTAAGGTTTATAGTGCTTTTATCCACCTTTTTTGAGCGGCGGCCATGTTGAATTTATGTCAATGTTGCTAGGTTTATAGTTATCTACTCAACAAAGCCTTCATTTGATACCCATATTGCTGGGTTTCGAAACGAACTTTTATCCGCCTTTTTTGAGCGGTGGCCATGTTGAATTAGGGGAAATTCCCTAGATTCATAATACTCTACTCTTCAAGGCCTCTAAATTAATACCCTTATTGCTAGGTTTGGAAACGAAATTTTATTCACCTTTTTTGAGCGGCGCCCATGTTGAATTTATGTCAATGTTGCTAGGTTCATAGTGCTTTAGTCATCAAGACCTTTCATTTGATACCCATATTGCTGGGTTTGTAAACGTACTTTTATCGGCGGTCATGTTGAATTAGGTCAACATGGTTAGGTTTAATGTGTTCTACTCTTTAGGTCCTTTCGTTCGATATCCATGTTCCTTGGGTGGATCCAAAAAAAGTGATACATCATTTTAGACATTAGGATCAATTTAGTCCCGTAATCCTTCTACGCGTAACCCAGAATCATTGCAGTCAGATATATTTTAATTTATCAATATTAATGAATTAATTTTAATAGTTTAAATGGATGAAAGAGTTTAATTCTTTAGACATAATATGTATTCCCCTACATAAAAAATTTGCCAGATGCGGAAAATAATTATAGATTTAATTTAAATATGACTCTGAATTTATTCAGTCAGTATAATAATAAATTCCTTGTAATTGACTCTAACAGTATTGTTAGTAAAAATGTATATACTTTGACTAAAGGTAGATATTACCTGCCTCAATATTATAAAGGACAGATAGCAAATTCACTATCATATTTTTTATTAACTTCAGCCAAGAACTTGGCTAAACAAACTGACTCTATTGAGCAGTATAATTTAAATAATAGTATGACAGTGGAATCTGTTCCAAGCTATTTAAATTAGATATAGAGACAAAAGAGGTATCCTCTTGCAAATATAAATACATAAATAATGATTTTAATATGACATTATCATTAGAGTCAAATAAAAAAAAATGTGTTCAAAAATGCCCTCAAAATAAATGTATTAATTTAAATAAAATAAAAAATATTAACCTGGTGCATCAAAATAGTAATGGACTATCAAAGGGCAAACAATTAGAGATAGAATTATTCATGAATTCAAAACCAAATTGACATTTTGTGTATTACAGAACATTGGCTTAAGGGATGTGAACTCATGTTTAGTTTCAATAATCACCAGGTTGGTAGTTCATTCTGCAGAGTCAACACAGTACATGGGGGGTCACTGATTCTGTTAAACAAAAGCTTAAAATTTAAAGAACGGAAAGATATTGTGTCTCTCTCTGTAGAATGCATAATAGAACTAACATGTATAGAACTTGAGCAACTCATTGTGGTATGTGTATACAAACCTGGTTCCTCAGCTTATGATAGGTTTCAGGAAATCATGGACGAAGCCTTGAACAAATTGGGTAGATCTAAAAAATACTTGATTGTGTGTGGAGATTTTAATATTGATCTTCTTAAAAAGAACACTGAAACCTATAAAATCTTAAATTTATTTAAATCACACAATCTTTCCAACTTATTTATGGAGCCCACTAGATTCTGTAACACAACATCAACCTGTTTAGACAATATATATAGTAATCTAGTACCTGTAAGTAAGAAAGTTATTACAAACTTAGATTCAGACCATTGCGGGCAATTAGCTTGCTTCAAAATTGACACAGAACAAGTCAATAAACGTAAAATTATATGTCGACCAGTAACTGCTGACAGATTGAAACGTATTGGAATTGAATTATGTTGTAAACTTCCTTTTTTATCACCGCATATGTCACCAAATGATATGTATAATTTATTTTTTGAGACATTTTGTAACCAATTTAACAAAATTTTCAAAACCAAAGAGATCACTGTTACTGTTAATCCAGTGTTTAGCGAATGGGCCACTGCAGGAATACACAAAAGTAGGCAAAAATTGTATGAGCTGTACTCAGAAAGACAGTTTAATAGAACTGAATCTTTTCAAAATTATGTTAAGTCATACTCAAAAATTTTTAAGCAGGTTTGTCAAACTGCGAAAATGAAATATATTAGTGCTCAAATTTATAACAGTACAAACAAAGTCAAATCTACTTGGAAAATTATCAATGCAGAGACTGGCCAAACAAAAGCTTCAGCAAATAATTATAAACTTAAAATTGATGGTAAATTTATTAGTTCAGACTCGGATGTTGCTAATGAATTTGAGAAATTTTTTACTCGAATTCCTGTAGATTTGACAAGCACTTTAGGCTCTTCCACCCCCATTGCAGAATCCTTGTTGAAAGAAAATGTTCCTTATTGTAATACTGTATTTAAATTTAACCATGTTAGTAAACGTGACATCATAGACACTTTCAAATCGTTGAACATTAAAAAAACTGCCGATCTCTGGGGAATATCTGTATATATGGTAAAGAATGTTGTTGAAATAGTTGCTACACATTTAGCTTTAATTTTCAACAACTGTATTGATAGTGGTGTGTTTCCTGATTTGATGAAACTTAGCAAAATAACTCCATTGTTTAAATCTGGTAGTACTTCAGATCCCTCTAACTTTCGTCCAATATCCGTACTATCAACATTCAGTAAAATTTTTGAAAAAACCGCGCTTAAGCAATTACAGAAACATTTTAGTAATAATAACTTACTGCATATTAAACAATTTGGTTTTACCCGCGGACGGTCCACGACTGATGCTGGAATAAAATTGTTAGAGTGCATTTATGAGGCCTGGGAGGAGTCGCAGGATGCCTATGGTGTTTTTTGTGACTTATCGAAGGCTTTTGACTGTGTCCAACATCAGACGTTAATCAGGAAATTACACTATTACGGTATCCGTGGTACCGCTTTGGATTTTCTCACTTCTTACCTAAGTGACAGGATTCAAAAGGTGGTCATCAATGGAGAGCAGTCACCTGGATCATTTGTAAAAATGGGGGTGCCGCAGGGCTCAATATTAGGTCCATTTCTATTTCTGGTATATATTAATGACCTCCCTCACCTTGTAAGACACGACCATGAGATAGTCTTGTTTGCAGATGACACGTCTTTAGTATTTAAAGTTAAACGTGGACAAATTAATATTGACGAAGTAAACATTGCACTCTCCAAGGTCGTTCACTGGTTCGGCGCCAATAATTTGTTGTTAAATGAAAGTAAAACAAAATGCATTAGATTCACTATGCCAAATGTTCGATTAGTTAAAGCCAAAGTCAAGGTTAGGGATGAAGAAATAGAGCTGGCCAATCAAACTGTATTTCTGGGTATAACTTTAGATTCTAAGTTACAATGGGGTCCTCATATTGAATGCCTATCGAACAGACTAAGTTCTGCAGCATACGCCGTTAAAATGATTCGTCAAATAACAGATGAGAAAACTGCGCGGTTAGTCTATTTTAGCTACTTTCACAGTATTATGTCATACGGGATACTACTGTGGGGAAATGCCGCCGATATTGGCTGCATTTTTGTACTGCAGAAGAGGGCTGTTCGGGCGATCTATGGGATGGGCTCCCGAGAGTCTTTAAGAGAAAAATTCAAAGAAATTGATATTATGACTGTACATTCACAATATATTTATGAAAACTTACTGTATGCACACAAGAATAAAGATATCAAATTCAGTAAAAATAGTGACTATCATAATTTAAATTTAAGAAATAAAGACAAGCTAGCAATGCCCACATATAGGCTCCATAAAATAAGCAACTCTTTTGCAGGTCACTGTATACGAATGTACAACACGCTGCCATATATCTTGCATGACTTGTCAGTAAATAAATTTAAAATTTTAATTAAAGCTCAGTTAAGCAAAAAGGCTTATTACAGTGTTAAAGATTTTTTGAATGATAAGGCAGCGTGGCGGTAAAAGAAATGAATTGCTCGTTCTCTGAATAGTTTTGTAATATTCACAATTTGTAAGACATTTGGCGATTTTAAAAGAGTTTTGGCACATGAGTTTCTTGCCCGATTCTTCTCATGTTAGCCCCTACATTCGGAATCGGGTCGCTCTTGGCGATTACATGCGCGGCATCAACTCCGCGGATGTACTTGCCACTAGCGCACGGGTTAGCCTGATTTTAGTAGAATATTTTTTGTTTTAATAATTTTGTAAAATGTGTAAAATTGACGATTTTAAGTGCCCGCAAGGGCCTATGAAATAAAGTACTTTTGATTTTGATTTTGATTTTTTTGTGCAAAAAATATAAAACACCTTTTAAAATACCTTGAAAAGGGTATTGATCTCGCCTTGCTTTTCGAAGTTTCAAATATTTCAAAAATTGTACCGGTTTCGTGAAAATTGGTCAAAAATTAAACCAAGCTACAGATATATTTGTGTCATGATATTTTATTGTCTTAAAAATGCTTTAAACATTGGTTATATGGCTTGATCCTTTTGTCTTTGAAACGTCTAAACTTCTTGGTTGGCGAAATTTAAATATGCACCGCCATTAACAGAAAAGATTTTATTTTTCTTTGCACTATGTGACAGACTTGGCAAAATAATTTTATGTGCGCCATGTTGATTTTCTACATATTAGGTACGCATTGTTCGAAAATTTTATATATTTTTTCACTAAAAATAAAAAGTGAATTTAAAGAAATGAAATTATGCCTAAATGTTCTTCCGGAAAATTCTAAGCATTGTGGTGTAAGTCACATCAAATTCTGTCCAGTAGTTTCGGAGATTTTTCCGGACAAACAAACAAACAAACTGACAAACAATTTTTTTTAAAACTATTCAATCGTGTTCTGCTAATGATTTTAAGGCGACCTGTGTATTTTTTTTCTTAATATTTCGCAATTACAGATTTTTGTACCCCTACGATTTTATTATACCGGGTGTAACTGAACACCCCAATAACATTTAAGGGGCATATAAGTTAGATACTAAATGGACCTTCAGTGCTTGTCTGAGACCTGGAACCCCAATACTTTCAGAGTTAATTGATTTTAAACTGAAAGCAAAAACTTTCAAGTGACAACCATAATCAACTCTTAACACAAAATAAATTTAAACTTACACAAAATGATACGTGACAGATGTGAGCGTAGTATTCCTCCTACGCTTACGTAAGACTGTCGGCACTTAATACCAAAAAATAATTTATTTAGTTTGTATGACGTGAGCGTAGTATTCCTCGTACGCTTACGTAGGGTTGTCGACACTTAATACCAAAAAATAATTTATTTAGTTTGTACGGGAAAAAAGTAGGTTTGTTAGCCCTAATATTTTTCCTACAGAATCTCTACTTCTGACGGATACATACCCTTAAATGTTATTGGGGTGTTCAGTTACACCCTGTATATAGAGAATGACTTTGCGTCTGCAGACTTGGTTAATATTAATGGAAAATTAACAAAGTTTTTTGTTGACTTAACGTTGGAGATCTACGCTCTCTACGCATTTTTATCCCGTTAGGGGGTGAATGTAATAAAATACAACACACGTCTTCCATAAATTCTGTTAAAGAATGTTTATACAAAATTTATATTAGATTGGAAAGTCGTTTCTTATAAATTCAATTTTAAATACGATTAAGATAAATTAATACAGAATCGTATCTCTTCCACTCCATTGCAACCCATCAAAAGGGTTGATGGTATTTTGCGTCCGCCATGTTGGATTTTGAAATCGATATTATTTTCGTAATCCACGACCCAAAAAACCATGAAAACGACAATAATGTCCAAGTTGAAATATATTGGACCAAGGAATCTAGTTGTCCCATACAAACTTTGCCCCCCTTTTTCACCCCCTTAGGGGTAGAATTTCGGAAAATCCTTTCTTATCGAATTTGATTAAGGTAATAAAATTGATATAGAATCGCATCTCTGTTTGATTGAAACTATTTATTTAATATGAACTACTTCAACCCCATTGCACCTCATCCAGGGATGATGGTATGTGGTGTTGAAATCGATGTTATTTTCGTAATCTACGACCCGAAAAACCATGAAAACGGCATCAATGTCGATTTTGACATTTTATCAGTTTATCACCCCATCATCCCCAAACGGGGTGAGAATTTCAATAAAATACGAAACACGTCTTTTATTAATTCTGTTAAAGAAAGTTTATGCAAAATTTGAAGTAGATTCGAAAACGGAATCACGATGTCCCATACAAACTTTTCCCCCCATTTTCACCCCCTTAGGGATAGAATTTCGGAAAACCGTCGCCTACGTCATACAAAGAACACACCCTCCAAGTTTCAAGTCTCTACGATCAGCGGTTTAGGCTGTGCGTTGATCCGTCAGTCAGTCAGTCAGTCATTTAGGACAAAGCATTTTATATGTATAGATTATCGAACATTTTATAATTATAGAATTATTATGTTGAATGATAATGTATAAACAAGAAACAATTACGCTACTACAATAAGCATTACACAAATATTGCTATCGCAGAATTTTTTTTTTAATATTAACCTATATTGTCCCACTGCTGGGCAAAGGTCTCCCTTAATCCACTCCACAGATCACGATCCCTAGCACTCTCCGGCCATTGTGGAAAAAAAGCATCCAGTTCGTCACGCCAACTAACATTTATTAAACTCAAAAGAATTTCTTATTGGGTCAATTTGGTTTTAGCATTGACTTCTGTGTTGCTCTTACAATAAAGTAAGTAACTAAGGCTCGTATTAATAATTGCATCTCAAGTGTGAGATCGATCTTAAGATACTGTTTTTGACAGATGTTCCATACATTAAACGTCAAAACTGCAGCTTAAGATCGATCTCAACTTTAAGACGCGTTTATTAATACGAGCCTAAGTATGCATTATAAATCTTTAATTGCTAATAAAAGTCGATACCTATTAATCTTACTTTAAAAATATTTTTTGCTAGGACGCGTACGATAAATAAATCCTTTGCAAAGTCATTTATTTATTTACCTTTGATCAGACTTAAACACACATAATATTATTTTACTGTAATTGTTTAGCTTATGTGTGCAATTATGAAAAAAAAAACGGATTGTTCTCAAGTCGGTAAAAAAAAAGGAGGTTATCAATTCGACCTGTATGTATGTAATATTTCCAGAACTGCCCAGTTTTCGTATAATGTTAGTCTATGGCACATTTGTTTAGACGCTACAAATGTGCCATATTTCAAAAGTGTATGTATGTATGTTTATATGTTTGTGTTCGCATATCTCCGGAACTACAAGTCCGATTTAAGTAATTCTTTTTTTGTTGTACTAGGTATTGTTCAACTTAGGGAATACTGCATTTTTCATCAAAATCGGTTTAGTAGTTTTTGAGATAGGGAATTTTCACCGACTTTTTAACCGACTTCAAAAAAGTTAAAAATAATATAAGAATAGGCACAGACAACATCACACTTTTATATCGAAGTTGGTGCCAAACGATGATCCCCTATAAAATCTTAAAATTTGTCAGCCTATTCTTATATTATTCTTAACTTTTTTGAAGTCGGTTTTAATTTTTAAATATAATTTCAAAATCAGTCACATATATAGCACGCTATAATTAATTAAATTGAGATGTGCTATAGAAAAATAACTAGAGAATGAAATTCAAGGAAAACATAAAATAGCTGAAGACGCAAAAAGAGTTAAAATTCCTTGCCCTAAATAGATTTCTAGAAGGCTAAACTTTTGAATTACTTTTGGGAATAAGCTTTTCGAGAATTAGTCAACGAGGTGTAGTATCTTTTGATTAAAAAATCAGCCTTGTCTCGTAAATCATGATTAGATACTAAGCTATCAAAACTGACAAATCAGCCTCTAGAATAAGAATAAGAAGAACATAGTGTACGAGGGTCTTTTAAAAAGTAGTCTAAGTAGATCGTGCAAATAACTTGCATATATGAAAGCACGCACTCCTCTCCCCAACCATTAACCGCCATCAACAAACCGACAGAAGAACACTCAAATGAGCAAACAGTATTATCAGACGGAGGGTGTGCAGATTTCCCAAGAGTGCCCTTCTCCTTAAAAGTGTCGGCCGAATGACCGCCATTCCCCGCACGAACTGCAAAAGGATTTTTCCTCAAAAAGATGTGACAGGAAAGACAAAAGTCCCCTTTTTGATGACTGAATGTATCATGGATCTGTTTGCCCTCGAGGCTTGGTTGTTCCGCTTACTAGTATTTATTGGAACTTCTTCAAGTCATTCTTCAATAAATACACACGTTCGCTCTATTTTAATTTACTATTATTTTAGTTCAACGCATTAAATGGCGCTGACATAGAAATATCGCATTATACTTAACAACAAAATACAAAAACATTTTTACAAAAAATAAAACCGACTTCAAAAACCCAAAAAATGCATAAATAATATAAGGATACATACAACATCAAAGTTTTATATTGAAGTTGGTGCCAAATTTTTAACCGACTTCGAAAAATGAGGAGCTTCTATGTTCGACTGTATCTTTTTTTTTTTTGAATGTTCACCCATTATCCCGCTATTTGTGGGCCGATTTCCAAAATTCTTTTTGTAATCAAATGTATACCACGGGAATGTATATTACATTCCCGTGGTAGTCCCACTGTCACCATGTCATGATCTGATGATGGGATCCCATGAAAATCGATGTAGTTCTTTCAATACTGTTTAAAGCGAAATTCGTTTTAATTTAAGTTATGGTGTTTGCCTTGGCGTAAATACTAATATACATATTAAATTAACTAAAAAATTGAAATATTTTTTAACAAAAATAAAACCGACTTAAAAAGCAACAAAAAGTCATAAATAATATACGAATACATACAACATCACAGTTTTATATTGAAGTTCATGCCAAGCAATGATCAACTGGAAAGTCTTAAAAAAAATAAAAACAATTACCTACTTGACGAAAATTTGGCACCAACTTCAATATACCTAATGTTGTATGTATTCCTAAATTATTATTATGGTTATCAGGCAGACAGTTGGATACAACTGATAGATGCCTGTATCCCGTTGACCATTGTTAATTTTTCTTTTTATGTGTAGAAATATGTTTGTCTAGTCTGTTCTTGAATTGATTCACACTTTCAGCTGATATAATATTCTCTGGCAGTTTGTTCCACGCTCTAACCACTCTGTTGCTCAAAAAGTGCTTATGCGGGTTATTATGTGAGGAGCTAGTCTGCAGTTTTAGATGATGACCTCTTAAATGTTTATTTTTGTTGTATTTAAACAACTTATCAAAGTGTGGTATATCATAGTGTCCATTGAGGATTTTGAATGTTTCAATTATGTCTCCGCGATCTCTGCGATCCTCTAAAGTTGTAAGTTTTACCATTTCTAATCTTTTTCGTATGTGTGTCTTTTCAGTTGTCTAGGAACTTTAGTGAAATTGCGTTGCACTTTCTCTAGCATGCTAATATCTTTAGCAAAGTAGGGACTCCACACCTGGAATCCATATTCTAGGATAGGCCGGATAAAAGTTTTATAGATTTATAAAACTTTTATGACTTTTTGGTGTTTTTGATGTCGGTTTTTAATAAAAAAAAATCAATCTTTTTAGTTTATATGCGTTTTAGAATTTGAGCCAAAGCAAACACCAGAATAACTTTAAATAAAACGTCTGTAGCTCTAAACAGTATTGAAAGAGTTATTCCGGAACTCCTATCATCAGCTCATTACCACGGTATGATGACTACCAGGTGCAAATACCTGAATATATTCGGCAGAAACATGAAATACGTTGGACGTGCCTATGAAATTCAAGAGTTTCCCCAAAATTTTCATGGGATCCCATCATCAGATTATGACATGGTGACATTGGGATCACCTCGGGAGTATACTCTTTCGATTATAAAAATAATTTTGAAAATTGGTCTACAAATGGCTGAGTAATCGGTGAACATACCTAAAAAAATAGATAGTTACAGCTGAACATACGTATAGAACCTTCTCCTTTTTCGAAGTCGGTTAAAAAGTGGGCAACTGCCACTTCACTATAGTAATGTAGAACTACGATTTTGCTCTAAAATATGAATGTTGCGCTGTGGACTCGGCTCTAACCTTCTAATCGGGAGGTCGGGAGTTCGATCCTGCCATGTACCAATTTGTTTTTCGTTTTTCCAATAACTTAATATGTACATTTGTCCGACGCTCCCACGGTGAAGGAAAACATCGTGAGGACACCTCCATACCTACATCTGCGAAGAAATTCAAAGATGTATGTGAAGTAGACCTATCAGCACTGGGCCTGGTGGTAAACAAAAGCCTAAACACCCTAACTTAGGATAGGCTCGAGCCCCTCGTTGTGGATATTTATGATATCCAAATACTATGTTTTTTAAATATACATATATCCATCTAAAGTATATTCCAAACATATACCTACTATACAGTGTACAGTAGTATTTGTCGAGAATTTGTTAGCTCCTAATTGTCACAGTATTTTTAAGCATTAGATACTAATAAATCAAAGAACGATATGTTCTCGGTGAAACTATGAGGATCGAGGTTTTAATTTTGTATATTTAAAGACATAATACACAAAATATGTTCATTTCTCAACATAAAACCTAGCCGAACGTTTCTTGCCTTTGTTTACGTTTTCTACGAACATATGAGTATAAAGTTATTGCCCAGAAGGAAAGCCATTTAGCAGCTACGTCATTCATTCCCAAAAAACCAATATCGCGCGTTTGCAATCTATGTCCTCTCCCAGCGGAAAGGAAATTTATGTAAAATCAATGCAACAAATAAAGAACGATGTGGCTGTAAATATCCGGGCCACGTCACAATTAGCGGCCCTCCCGCGGGACGACAATAAATTTCATTACTTGCCGAATTGTTGCTAACGTGGAGTGAATTATAGTTTTCATTGGTATTAATTGCTATGAAAATAAAAGTTTTATTTAATTAGGTATATAATAAACTGCATAATGTTGTTTTGATTTGGTTCCAATGGCAGGGTATGCATGAAACACACAGACTAGGTATTTAAAATAATAAAAGAGTTGTAGAAATAAGTATATTATGTAGGTATAGTATAGATGCTGTCCACACTGTCATTACCATATTCCGTAGATTATAATTAAACCTGATTTTTGAGAACAATCTGGGAATATCATGGATTTATTAACAATAACATATTTAGATAAAAATATGTTACAGCTTACGTCCGTATTGTGATTACACCATGTATAACCGATTAAAACTTATTGTAGGTAGCGATTTTAAGGCGGGATTATTGCGATACCAAAACTAACCCAACAAACTAAGCAAACTATATGAACTCGTGGCCAGTTAATCTTAATTAATCAAATAAAAAAACATATTTTTTAAATACATAGAATAATGGTTACATACTCCACTGATATAACAATAACATACAAAGCAAATAGCAATAACTGAACATTATGTTTAACTTGACTTTTGAAATTCTCTTTTTTCCTGTGGCAAATTGTACAAAGAAAACTTTAAAAAATCTCTACATCAGTAAATTTATACCTAGCTAGGTGTACTTTTCCTATACCACTTTTACAACCGTAGGCAATTTAGCTATAAATAAATAACAACTAGATATTCCATGACACTAGAATCGTATTATTATTCAGGTTGTTGGCATCGACAATACGGCATCATCATATTCAACGAGCAATTTATGCGTAATTGAGAAACTTTTTCGTGCCAATGATTGGAGTCCTATTTTAATGAAAAGAATTTATATTTCAACTTCAATTGATAACGAATTCATCCATTTTTAATACGATTTTGAAGGGCCAATTTATTTGTAAATTAAATATCTGACCATGTGTTCCAGTAAAATGTCGCGTATCAAAATTCGTAAAAAGAAGTAAATGGTAAATGCCACTAATCACTTGTATGAAATTGGAATTGTTTTAATCACGCATTCTCCAAAACGGGGGAACGCAATGGGCTTAGTGTTATTTGTGGTTGTATCTCGAACCACTTTTAACCATTGGACCCTGAATTAAGTCAACCAGAAACACAAGATTGTTTCCGTCCAATAGCTCTGATCTCTCAGATGGGTATTCGTGCTGAAGCGATCCTCTTTTATTGGTGTCTCTTTGTCGAAGTACTCGACGCTTCCATCGTGATGTTCAACAAATTTTAATGTTACGCTGAAGTTTGAGAACTTTATATGAGTTTTACTAAAAGCGTCGTTTGCCTTTCGAAGCTGCTATTTTATTATGTCAGGTTACATACCCATTATAAACAACAAACAAACTTGAACCATAACGCAGTGTATAACGGTATCTCAATGACAACATAAATCGTTTAAAACACGGGTTAATCTCAAAATTAAGAAAAAAACAGTTTTAGTTTAATAAGGACATGCTGCTTATTGCAATGCCACGAAGATAGGAAAAAAGTATTCGCTTGACGAAATCTAAATGTAGAATCGACAATCAACATATTTACTATGCTGATTTATTGTAAAGAAAAGAATGAAAAGAGCCGTTAGCTTTTTTCAATTTATTACTGTAATAACTAAATTTCCTAACTTCAGTTTTGATCGGAAATATAAAACCAACCCGGTTATAGTAATCCTACATCACATAGGCTTTTCTGTTTAAGGCAGTGCCCTGAATTTGCTTGTAGCATTAGAACAAACGGCGATGACCGTGTACGATAAAAATAAACATGATATTCGTCGTAAATATGCAACGAAATAAGAAACCCATTTCATATGCAACAAGTCGGGGCTAGCGGCTACCTTCTGCACCGGTCAGTACCTTTCAGACGTAGCCCCTGTTAACACCATTCAATATTGTGTTTAGTTGCTTTGTTTCAAATTATAAGTACCTAACGGTCCCACATTGAACACAGGTGAGTGGTTAATTGGCTATAGAGCTACGCCTAGTGCTGAAGTTAATTACGTTAAGTAAGCCTTCAGTTAAATCAAAAGTCAAATTTCTGTAGGTCATACAAAATATTTCTCCCATACGGGAATCGAACCCGCGACCCGTTGCGCAGTAGGCGATCACTCGGCCTCTGCGCTAACCATGTCGAATCATCTTTATCTATCATATTAAAATCTCGCATCGCGACGATCTTTGTCCGGGATGAACTCCGAAAATGCCTAAGCGATTTTCATGAAATTTTAGTTATTGCACGTAATTTGGTCCAACATAAAAAATAGCATTAGTGTTTGTCTCGATTATTGATATCAATATTTGTGACGATGCAATTTAGTTGAAAATATAATAAATCACTATTATTGTTATTGCATTTTAATTGTTATCGGTGGCAAAGTGATAATTTCCTGGAAAGTCTTAAAAATCTAAGAACTTACTTACGTAGTTAGTTCAAGTTCAGCACCGACTTCAATACGACAATGTGATGATGTATTATTATATTATTTTCGTCTTTTGGTGTTTCCGAAGTAGGTTTTTATTTTTGTAAAAAAAAATGTTTTAATTTTATCTGTTTATTAATTCATTTATTACTATTCCGTTTCAGTATTCAGTACTATTCATATCTAAGTTTTATTTATAAGAATGATAGATCCAATAAAAACTATTCGAACATGTTTGCACCAGGTAGAAAAGAACCTGATATTAAGCTGTTAAGCTATAAAAACTGCTGCAGTCCGTCTGCGACCCCGCTGAGTTTTACTAGTCTTAAGGCGCATAGTAAGGTCAATCATAAAAATTCACTGCAGAAAAAACCGGTTCTCTTCATAAATATAGAATAAAAAAATCTTTTAAAAAGATATGTTATTATTCAACGCATTCTTTAGAAGATGGTCTTTTTAATTTTTTGATAAATTAATTAAAACTTGGTTAAAATGTGACCCAAACATGCCTCGATTTTAAAACTTTAAACCTAATCGCGTCGTAAATATTAGGTTAAATCATATACTTTCGATTTCAATAAATAAAGTGAACAATATTCTAGAGGATGGTCTTTTTAGATTTTTTTATTTGCTTTTATTAATGTTTAATTTAAATAATTCATCTTACGCGTAAAGGTTTGCTTAAATATTCCCCTCACTCTCACTCACTCACTCACTCCTATGTAATCAGTGCGGGACGAAAGACGCAAGGTCATTGGGAGCACTATGCGCCTTAATCCGGACTATAGTTGTAAATAAACCGTTTTAAACCAAAATCCGCGGTTTTAAACCCGTTTTAAATTTGTTTAAAACGGTTTTAAACCACGACCACGTGGTCAGTACATTAATGAAATAATACTTTAAAAATCAAGATAAAGAAGTTAAATCAAATCATTTACCATTTTTATTAAATAAAATTAAATCACATGTCACACTTTACTACATTTTAAGGATTAGACACACTGAAAACTAACTTGATATTGTATTTATATTAATACTCTACATTTTAATGTTTTGTTTTTTTGGTCTCAGCCATTGCACATTTAGAATATATTTTGTCCTATTAAATACTTAGCTTAGGAACGCACCTTTCACCTCAAGCCGGGTTCGCAGCGCCAATTTTCTAACAAAACATGTTAGCATTGCCAGTCCGCTGCACCTGTATCTAAAGTGTTTTTCTTTCAAAAATTGCCCTTTGAGGCTTATTTATTTTGAATTATCTTCATGTTTTGTAATTCCCATAATTAATACTATTTCCGACGGGGCATCTAGCTTTTTATGTTTATTTTTTTAGATCTCCGAAGATTATGAAAGTGAAGAATCAGATAACAATACGGAATTTAGGGAGGAATGTGATCTTCTTTTTAACCGACTTCGAAAAAAAGAGGTTACTTAATTCGACCGTATATATGCTTGTTTTTTTTTTAACCGACTTCGAAAAAAGGAGGTTACTCAATTCGACCGTATATGCTTGTTTTTTTATGTTTGTTCGCGGATAACTTCGTCGTTTATAAACCGATTTTGATGATTCTTTTTGTATTCGATAGAGGATACTCCAAGGGTGGTCCCATCACCAAAGTTAGGATCTGATAATGGGATCCCATAAAAATCGAGGAAAACCATTAAATTTTTACGTGTGTCCAACGTGTTTTGTGTAATGTTACGCTATTTTCGCCGATTTTCAAAATTCTTTTTGTATTCGATAGAGTATACTCCTGGGGTAGTCTCAAGGTCACCAAAGTCAGGATCTGATGATGGGATCCCATGAAAATCGATACGAAAAGATACGATCGAAGAAATATATAAAGGTTAAAGATATTTACTTCAAAATAATCGGTTAAAGATATTTACTTCAAAATTGATTTTCAAGCTTTAGAAGTCCGCCATATTAGATTAATAGTGACGTCACATTACTTTTCGAGTTACTCTTAGCAAGACCTTTTATTTGATACCCATATTGTAGGGGTGCATTAAAAATAATTGGTCCGCCATCTTGGGTATGCCGCCATATTGGATTTAGAATGACGTCACATAGTCAACCATGCATTGTCATCTAAACTGAACGTGTATACAAAATTTCAACTCAATCGGTTAAAGATATCTGCTTTAAAATTGAGTTGTAAAATTTCACTCGAACATACTTACATAGGTACTTACATTGGAAGTTAAATAAAAGCTTGTAAAAAAAACAACTTTTGGTTTTTCATTTTTTTGACCTGGATATATCTTAAATAAAGAAATAGGTGTTGTCTGTGGGAAGTTTCAGTGAATTCTAATAGAATAACCTTTTAAACCAATATTAAACCGCCAAATGTGGTTTAAAACGTTTAAAACAAAAAAAACCGTTTAAAACCAAATGGTTTTAAACGTTTTAAATTATTTTTGCATCTCTAATCCGGACACTCACGCGCAGCCCCAGCCAGGCATAACCCACCGTTTCGATTGTGGTTTTCCGTGATGTAAAATAACCACTTTTATATAAATACTTATCCCCTCAAAAGAATATAGAACTCGTGTCGTAAAATTTAAGTTATCTATACTAATATTATTAAGAGGTAAGATTTGATTGTTTGTTTGTGAGTCTGGGCTGGGCGCTCACGTGCATATGCAGCCGCAGGTACACAACCTAACGTTCTGTTGTGGTTTCCTGTGATCTGATTTTTTTCCCAAATGAACATTTATAACTTGTGAAATTTAAGCTATTGTTAAAAAATATTTACTTACTACTTAGTGATTTCAATGATCATATCAAAAACTCTTATCGGAATGTATATTATTATTTAAGTATAAATGATCAAACGAACTTCCCAGGTGGAGTTCGATCGCTATTATATGAATTACCTTCATTCGAGGAACTTACAGCATTAAACAAATATGTGAGTGACTCTGCCGTACAATAACATCGTTTATTAGATATAAAATATGTCATTATTTTATAGTTTAAAACCTGATTATGAAGTCTTGTGTCATCATTAAATAATAAATAAGTGCCAAATGCCCTTCTGACTTTCATTCAACATGTTTAATTATTTTATAGCGACACATCCATAATGACCTTTACAAAGGTAGTGGCCATAACTGGATGCGACAGTGGGCTGGGATGGGCCATAGCTGCCCGATCAGCGCGCGAAGGTCTCGTGACTGTAGCAGGAATGTACCATGGAACCGAAACTGAGGCTGCTAAAGCTCTGAGGAAGATGAGCGCATATCCATTCCATTTGGACGTCACAGACAAAAACAGTGTTACTTCCTTCAAAACATATGTGAAAACGCTCTTAAAAGAGCATCCAGACTACAGTAAGTACAGTATGAGCGTGTTTATTTGCATAATAACGCTTCCACTTTTTAAAAACTAACGTGAACAGACACCAGTCGTCCGGGTGTTTATAATATCAATATCTCGCACAATAATTTAAGTAATACCTATTCATTTTCATTTTGCCTTCCTTTTCATACAATCGATGTTTAAATAATAGTCGCTAACCTACAATTCTCAATACCTAAGTATTTGCTGCAGAACGTTTTCTAAAGTTTGTCATGGTACCCACAGATTAGAGAGAATATGTCTAAAGATGGTACCCACCCTTGGTTAAAAACTGTACAAAACGAAGCAGCATCATGTTTAAGGTATAACAACTTCCGACCACGTTTCATAGTAAAAAACCCCTAACAATTTAAATTATATAATTGGCGAAATTATGTTTTGTGAATTTTGAAAGTAGATATACTAAATAAAAATACCTTAAGAAACACTTTTAAGACGATCTTCCTACTTACGTGTAAAAAAATATTCAAAGATATTTTTACCTTAATTTATGTTCATGAATTAATTAGATAATGTTCATATTAAAGAACCATTGAGAGGCGTACGCCTAAATAAGGATATAGGTATAACAGTCTTTCTGAAAATACTAACAAAACAAGATTATACAACTACGTAAATTAATTGGTTTATCATAAATCAGTAGTTTAACAACATTATCTCTTATTAATGTGTTCAAAGCATCCAGCCACAATACTTTTGTTGAACGACCAGCTTCGTTGATCGGTAGAGCTCTGCCCCTAATTTACGCGGGTTCTAATCTGTACATATCTTTTATTTTTAAGCATTGTATGCCGTTATCAATAACGCGGGTATGATGACCATTGGAGACTATGAGTGGCAAACTGCAAACTCCATTGAAAATACAATAAACACAAATTTATTGGGAGCTATGAGGGTTGTGTCTGCTTTCCTGCCGGATCTTCGAAAGGCTGCTTTAAAGGTATATAAAAGGTTTATTAAAAAAAAAACAGATATCAAAATTAATAAAACTACCTATATGCTACATCAGCTAGTCTGTGTTTTTACGATAAAAAGCTCATCATTATATCACCGAAACAAATCTTCAGTAAATTTAAATTAACGTCTAACAAAAACAAAAAAAAATTATTATCCAAGAAAACGGCCTAACTTAGAAAAATGTGTAAACAATGTTCAAGTTAAACGATGTTGCTGTCACCTTCGATATCTTCTTTTTTGTATTGAGATTAAAGTGACAGTGGCACTGCTGAACTTAAATATGATTTTTTTTTGTAAGACACATAACAGAATATAGTTACAAAAGCACAAACAAACGAATATAGGGGAAGGTAGCCTAAAACGAGTAGGCCGCCTAAAACGGGTAAGTACTCGTACACTGCTGTATCAAGCGTTAGGGTTATTGTGTTCGTGTGCCTAGATTTCCCGAACGTCGACGAACTTCGATCAGTTTCGCTCGGATGCCGGAGTCGTGTAATAGCGTAGGCAACGAAAGATTTTTAGTGACTTTATTAAAAAAAATAAAGGTAAGTGTCTTACGATTAGTCAAAAATCTTTATACGAATCATGCTATTTGTGTTACCATCTTATTTTAGCACTATTTAACATTAAATTAAGGTAGAAAGTTTACCGGTATTACCTTCCAATTTGAGGTTATTGTAATTTTGCATAAACATGTGCCCTTGGGCAAAACGAGTAGGGCAAAACGGGTACCTACTACCTACCCGTTAGGTATGATATAGAAAAGTGTTAAGTTCATCTTATTTTGATTTTTCTTTGTTAAAGATTCAAATTATTTAAAAATGTTATGGTTAAAGACTGAATTTGTTATAAGTAGGTTAATTAACATTTGTTACATTTGTTTATATTTTTCTTTATTTAGAAAAACATAAAGTAAGTTAGTTTTCAATGTAAAAAGATTTCTGAACAAAGTTTCCTGCAAAAATATGTTATGATTTCAGTTTTTTACTAATTATAATATATACATGTTATAGCCTGTCCAAATATGACTCTATCCTAAGCATACCTGTTTTGCCCGAAGAGGGTTACCCGTTTTAGGCACACATGTGGGCAAAACGGGGTTTTAAAAGGGTTTTGTATTTATCTTATTTAATATATATTTGATATATGGTGCCATCATATTATGTTTTATTTTGATGCTCGATAAATATTCTATCTCATAACGTAAAAAAAAATATTCTTATAAAGGTAATTTATAGATTTTATTAACCATTTCCTTAGCTTACCCATTTTAGGCCACCTTCCCCTAAGTAGTTTTGTTCTAAACTATATTCCAAAACATGCATCCTTGATTTTAATTAAATTTACTGTGAGTGTATTTTTATCAGTAATTTAAAGGGAAATAATATGCCCGAGCACTTCTCCACATGCCCTTGTACAGGTATACAGAAAAACGCCGGAAAAAGTCACTTCCTCTTAACATGAGTAAGTTTAAATATTAAAATATTTTTATAAGTAATGCCGATATCTTAGGTACTTGACAATTAATTAATTAATCCTTATAAGTATGTACAAATACCTCAACCATAATTAAGAGATATATATACAAAATGCAAAGACAAGTAAATGAAAAAAGGATGTTGAATTTACATCAGTCCCCTAACCGTGATCGCTCAATGAGGCCTATTACAAAAAAAAGCGTAGATTAAGGTTTTTAATCGTTAAAATTGTATACCTTTCGTTAGTCGCAATAAAGAACATTTACTTGATAAAACTCGTTCATATTCTTATCTACAATAATAATAAAGCGGTTTTTAGATCACTTCTTTCTTAACTTAGTACCTAATACTTATGTAGTTATTTTCCCGAAGCTCACGTGGTCCTGTTTTGGAGCTCTAATTTACAGATTCTGTTAGATATCAATTATCATGATAAATTACGGTATAAGTGCGGTATGGTGGTTATAACTAACGAGGCGGAAATTTAGCCCGAGCCGAAGGCGAGGGCGTAATGTGTATAACCAATATACGCACGTATATCGTACGACGATTTTCAACACACTTGTGAGGTAAAAATACTCAATAAAATGAAATTTTCAATTAAATAACACAAATCATTGTTAATTTGTTGACAAAACTAAATAATAGTATGAAAATAATCGTTTGAAAAATAATGTAGTTAGTTGATGTCTTTTATATTTCCTCTTGCTTTAAAAAATATAGTAACATTAATTACTGCCACAGCCGGCAAGTGCAGCAGTGCCGGCCTATGTGATGCGTGCCTCGGCTATAACACGCGCGTGTTTTATGAGCTGCTTTATGTATCTAAAGCCGGTGTAATTAGATCCACTTTACGAGTAAGTGTGTTGAAAAAATTATTATTGTATGTGACACAATATCCTTCATTTCAATAATAATAAAATATATTTTCGCTAATGGCTCCTAAGTAAAAAAATTAATTCTTAATCTAATCAAATTTTCATATTCATATTCATTTATTTGTTCGTTAACATGGGTACTTTTGTGTTAGATACAAAAATAAGATCCGCCATGTTTCACCATATTGGCATACGAAAACAGTCTTAAATTATAATTACCTACAATTAATTTTTAACATTTTGAATTTCTGATAAAGTCAAGAAATAATAATTTGCAAATTTAATATGCTATATAATTTATCAGATAATAGTTTAAAATAATAAATTTCCAATAAGATCAATAGTGATAAAATACAAGTCAGAATATTTACCGTCAAAATGAGAATAAAATCAAGCTATAAAATTAAATGCAAACTTATATAAAATTTATATGTATTAAGGTCAAAATCAAATATAATCTCTATATATAATAAAATCGTAGGAGTACAAAAATCTGTAATTGCGAAATATTAAGAAAAAAAATACACAGGTCGCCTTAAAATCATTAGCAGAACACGATAGAATAGTTTTTAAAAAAATTGTTTGTTTGTTTGTTTGTCTGTTTGTCCGGAAAGATCTCCGAAACTACTGTACAGAATTTGATATGGCTTACACCACAATGCTTAGAATTTTCCGGAAGAACATTTAGGCATAATTTCGTTTGTTTAAATTCACTTATTATTTTTAGTGAAAAAATGCCATATAAAATTTTCGAACAATGCTCTATGTAGAAAATCAACATGGCGCACGTGAAATTATTTAAACAAGTCTGTCACATAGTACCATGGAATTATTACTCAAACAGGAATGAGCTCTTCAAAATATTGTTGTTCAGGACTTTATTTCGATGTAAATAAAGACTAAACACTTGAAAGTGTAAAACTGTGCCGAGAGAGATCGCCTAGTAGGAGTACCTTTTATCCCTTTCCCACAGTGTTGCTACTGTTGTATATTTTCTATTTTAGTAGTTATGAAACAACTATTGGTAGATGAAGATTTTTTATTATTGTTTATTTTAATTACTTTTAACGCCCAAAATACCTAAATTGTTTTTTTTTTGTAATAATTATAAAATAAAATAAATTAAATTACTATGTTAGCCTACTATTAATAATTATAACACTATGATTTTACGTCCAGAAAATATTCTAGTTGTAGTATTCAAAAAATGTTATATTGCAACAACGATTCTTTGTCAATGTCAGTAATTTTCGTTGTCATTGTAGTAGGGTCTAGGGTGACCACATGGTGACCACATGGGTGACCACATGGTATGTACCTAATCTAAAT
This sequence comes from Schoenobius gigantellus, assembly GCA_963935595.1. Lineage (NCBI taxonomy): Eukaryota > Metazoa > Arthropoda > Insecta > Lepidoptera > Crambidae > Schoenobius > Schoenobius gigantellus. The sequence goes on from OZ012543.1 coordinate 36,850,089, forward strand.
TTTATCGCAATTTTTAACATTTTTTAATAAAAGTAATTTTCATTAGTTATTTATTGCTATGCTTACACGATGCGATGTTAAGTTATTAGAAAAAAGGAATTGGCATTAACATTCTGTTCAAGATATTGGCGAAACCACAAAAGTTTTGAATATTGTTGAAACAGTTCGACTCACACTGATGTGTTTTTAATTCTTTTCTTCTTAAAATATTACTCATTCTTTTACTAGGTATGTATTTAAATATCACAGAGAGATTTTAGTGTTGACTCATTTTTGACAAGTTGACATATTTGTTTATCTGTTATGTGGCAGTGGGTTCAACATAATATACCAATTGGAAAGACCCATCTATTGAAAGGCAATCATTGACATTCATTATTATTTAAATAATTATTATGTTAATAAAACCTATCTTGTATTGAAAAGCAGATATAAAATTTTTTTGCGCAACCCATTTTGAAATAATAGAATAGAATATAATATTTCTTTGTTGTACAACACCAACCAGTTTAAAGTCAACGTATAAATAATACACTTAACACTAATTGTACATAGGGCGACCTTGTCGCTAAAAGCGGTCTCTTCCTCAACAATCGTAATTATTAAGCATATTATGATTTTCAAGAGCATCTTTCAGGTTGAATGTTAGTTTAAAAAAAATCCCGATTTTGTAGAATTTGTGGTCACAAACTTACGAAAGAGACAAAAGGTACAGTTATTTATCTCTCGCTCGGCACACTTTTTTAAGCAAGAGCTCATTCCTGTTTGAGTAATAATTCCATGCATAGTACAGAGAGAAGGTATTTTCTTCCGCGAAGGAAAAGCAATGGAACTACGCCATACAGCCTGATCTTAAGTAACTATAAGTCGAAAGTTGAAAGGCAGGAATGAAGTCTTTCACATAGTACAAATAAAATTTAATATTTTCTGTTAATGGCTGTGCCCATCTGGATTTCGCCAACCAAATTGTCTTTTTCTTAGGTCGTACCGTGGTGGTAAGGCAAAGGATCAAGCCATACAACTAATGTATAAAGCATTTTTATGACAATATCGAGTCACAATAAAATTTGTAGATTGGTTTAATTCTTGACTAATTTTCACAAAATCGGTACAATTTTTGAAATATTTGAAATGTTGAAAAGTGAAGATACCCTTTTCAAGGTATTTTGAAAAGTGTTATATGTTTTTACATTAGGACTAAGGAATCAAACTCCATTTCAAACTATTAAAAGTAATAGATTAATATTGATAATTTAAAAAAAACCTCTGACTGCAATGTTCTGGGTTACGCGTAGAGGGACGGGACAGGACTCTTGATCTTAATGTCTAAAATGACGGATCACATTTTTTGGATCCACCCAAGGAACATAGATATCGAACGATGGGCCTAAAGAGTAGAACACATTGAACCTAGCCACGTTGACTTAATTTGACATGACTGCCGATAAAGTTCGTTTCCAAACCCAGCAATATGCATATCAAATGAAAGGCCTTGATGAGTAGAGCACTATGAACCTAGGAAAATCGCCCTAAATTCAACATGGCCGCCGCTCAAATAAAACGGATAAAAGTTCGTTCCCAAACCCAGCAATATGGGTATCAAATGAAAGGCCTTGATGAGTAGAGCACTATGAACCTAGCAACACTGACATAAATTCAACATGGCCGCCGCTCAAAAAAGGTGGATAAAAGTTAGTTTCCAAACCTAGCAATATGGGTATCAAATGAGAGGCCTTGAAGAGTAGAGCATTATTAACTAAGGAAATTTCCCCTAAATTAAACATAGACGCCGCTCAAAAAATGGATAAAAGTTCGTTTTCAAACCCAGCAATATGGGTATCAAATAATAAGCCTTGATGAGTAGAGTACTATAAACCTAGCAATATTGACATAAATTCAACATGGCCGCCGCTCAAAAAAGATAGATAAAAGTTCGTTTCCAAACCTAGCAATATGGGTATCAAATGAAAGGCCTTGAAGACTAGAGCATTAGGAACCTAGGAAAATCGACCTAAATTCAACATGGCCGCCACTCAAAAAAAGGATAAAAGTTTGTTTTCAAACCCAGCAATATGGGTGTCATATGAAAGGCCTTGATGAGTAGAGCACTATGAACCTAGCAACACTGGCATAAATTTAACATAGCCGCTGCTCAAAAAAGGCGGATAAAAGTTTGTTTCCAAACCTAGCAATATGGGTATCAAATGAAAATCCTAAAAGAGTAGAGCATTATGAACTTGGGAAAATTGCTATAAACTCAACATGGCCGCCGCTCAAAAAAATGGATAATATTTCATTTCCAAACCCAGCAATATAGGTATCAAATGAAAGGCCTTGATGAGTAGAGCACTATGAACCTAGCAACATTGACATAAATTCAACATGGCCGCCGCTCAAAAAAGGTGGATAAAAGTTAGTTTCCAAACCTAGCACTATGGGTATCAAATGAAAGGCCTTGAAGAGTAGAGCATTAGGTGCCTAGGAAAATCGACCTAAATTCAACATGGCCGCCGCTCAAAAATAGGGATAAATGTTCGTTTTCAAACCCAGCAATGTGGGTACCTATCAAATGAAAGGCCTTGATCAGTAGAGCACTATGAACGTTGCAACATTGACGTAAATTCCGCATGGCCGCCGCTCAAAAAAGACGGATAAAAGTTGCTTTTCAAACCCAGTGTGGGGCGACGTTTTTTTTAAAAAAATTAAAGGCCTTGATGAGTAGAGCACTATGAACCTAGCAACATTGACATAAATTCAACATAACCGCCGCTCAAAAAAGAAGAATAAAAGTTCGTTTCCAAACCTAGCAATATGGGTATCAACTGAAAGGCCTAAAAGAGTAGAGCATTAAGAACTAAGGAAAATTGCCCTAAATTAAACATGGCGGCCGCTCAAAAAATTTATAAAAGTTCGTTTTCAAACCCAGCAATATGGGTATCAAATAAACGGCCTTGATGAGTAGAGCACTATGAGCCTAGCAACATTGACATAAATTCAACATGGCCGCCGCTCAAAAAAGGCGGATAACAGTTAGTTTTCAAACCTAGCAATATGGGTATCAAATGAAAGGCCATGAAGAGTAGAGCATTAGGTACTTAGGAAAATCGACCTAAATTCAACATAGCCGCCGCTCAAAAAAAAGGATAAATGTTCGTTTTCAAACCCAGCAATGTGGGTACCAAATGAAAGGCCTTGATGAGTAGAGCACTATGAACCTAGCAACACTGACATAAATTCAACATGGCCGCCGCTTAATAAAGGTGGATAAAAAAGTTCGTTTTCAAATCTAGCAATATAGGTATCAAATGAAAGGTCTTCAAGAGTAGAGCACTATGGACCTAGCAATATTGACGTAAATTTGACATGGCCACCGCTCAAAAAGGTGGATTACAGTTCGTTTCTAAATTTAGAAATATAGGTATCAAATGAACAGCCTTGAAGAGTAGAGCACTATGAACCTAGGAAAATAGCACGAAATTCAATATGGCCGCTGCTCAAAAAAACGGATAAAAGTTCGTTTCCAAACCCAGCAATATGGGTACCTATCAAATGAAAGGCCTTGATCAGTAGAGCACTATGAACGTTGCAACATTGACGTAAATTCAACATGGCCGCCGCTCAAAAAAGACGGATAAAAGTTGCTTTTCAAACCCAGCAATAGGGGTATTAAATGAAAGTAGGCCCTGAAGAGTACCTAGCTACAGCATTACGAACCTACGAAAATTGTCCTAATTTCGAAATGGCCGATGCTCAAGAAAGGCAGAATAAAGTTGATTCATTATGGAATAAAATGGAGGAAAAAACTAAACACTGTGTTAAGCATTTTGATGGCGAAACGTAGTTCGCGGGCACAGCTAGTCAAACAATAAAATAATAATCAAATAATATGTCAACAATCTGAAAAAAATCTTAGCAGCTATTTATTGGTAACAATCATTTAATATTTAATTATTTATTTTATGTCAAGTAGAAAATAAAGAAATGTATTTAATTATTGATGTCAAAATATAAAATTAATATGAATATTAATATTTTTCTAACAATTTGTCATTTAAATACTCATCAACAGTATAGTATGCCTTATCAGTTAAGAATGTTTTTTAAGTATGCTTAAACTCAGTGTTATTTTTACAAAGTTTAATTTTTTTAGGAAGCTTATTATATAACTTTGGCGCCATTACATAAACACTTTTGTGGAAAAATGCAGTTTTTGAAGGTATTAACTGTAACTGATCACAGCGATGTTGACTTTCAACAAATGTAAATAATTTTATATTAAGTACTTTTAACAAATAAAATAACTTCCAAAATGTAAATTGATGGAAATGTCATGATTCGCAATTTTTGAAAATATGGTTTACAACTATCTGTTTGTCCTAAGTTACAAATTGCGTGTAGACATTTATTTTGTGCTATAAATACTTGTTCCTTGTTAGTGGCATTTCCCCAAAAAATAATACCATATCGCAGTATGGAAGCCACGTACCCGTGATAGGCAGCAAGAAGTGCTAGGTAATTTTCATTTTCTAAGGAAAAGGCGTCGAAACAAGTCAAATTATGTACGAAGTTCTTCATCGCTTAAACGTAATTTTTGTACCAAAATTTTATTTAACGTTTGCATAAACTGTATTTATAACACGTTTAAGTTATAAGTGCTCCCGATGCATAATCACCAATAAGCAAAAACTTGGAACGCAGTGACCGCCACATCACAAAGGAAATGCTATCTTTTGGTAAATAATAAATCGGAGCCTCGGGACCGATAAAAAAGGGAAATTGATTGGGAAAATATTTATTGGAACAGATCATAAGCTTCTACATTAACTTGGCAGACAGGAAAAACACAAAATTTCCGGCAAACAAAAATAGATGGAAGAACAATATCGAACTGGATTTTGTTTCTCGGACACCGATTGAAAAATTTATTTCAAGAAAAATATCTGGCATGGCTTCTATCGTCAATTTCATCCCAAAATCGTGTCCTTATTATTTACTAGCTTTCAATTAATTGCACATTTCTGGTTGTTACAAACTATCACCCCCTTTTCTCCCCGTTAGGGATAGAGAAGTTTACTGAAATCTTTGCTCAGCGTTTCACGCTCATACGCTTCGTCCATGGCAGATTTCAACTTTATAGCTCGATTACTTTTCGAAATTTATGTATAACTTTCGCTTTTATAAATACATAGATTTACAATATCCCCAGGGTGCAACACGACCACGCATCATCAACGTGGCCAGCCACTGCGGCCTGCAGCCTTTGCCAGGCTTCGCTGCTTACAGCGCAAGCAAAGCCGGGCTGCTGGCCCTGACGAAATCCTTGCGCCACGAATGCCGACCATACGGCTTAGCAGCCATCGCTTTTGTTCCAGGTATTAATTTTTTAATGAGTTCACTGAATGATGTCTGATTCAATATGACGTCTTATAAAAACAATAATAGAAGGGAAAATAGAGGGAAAAAGAAATAGTTGTAAAATAAGAAAAACGTTCTTAAGGGGTTTTTTACAGAGAAAGATTCGGTGCAAAAAGGCTACGCTTTATGCCTGTACCTATTACCTAATCAAAGGTTTGATTACGTAACTCAAAATGCATTACTTCATGCAATCCCCGTGTGAATAAAGAGAGCGCGTGCTCTCGCAGCATTGTAGGTACAGTTAGCTCCTTGTTAAGCTGTACTGTTATGTCTCTCGTAACAGTGGCGGTTTTCGTAATGTAAAGCTTGAATGGGAGCTTACTGTACAACGAACTACGTATTCAAAACGTAGATTGCGTGTTTACAGAAAAGCTGTTCTGATTCGTCTGAGCTGGTACAGAACAGATACTTAGTCTACCCAAGGGAACGGGGCTGTCTCTTGTGGTTATGTAGGATTCCCCCTGAATCTAGTCGAGGTATACCCATTAAAAACTTATCCGGGGTGTATAACATACGACATAGCTATGCAGCGGCGCAGCGCTGGCATAGCTATGTCGTTATGATGGGAGTGAAATTACTGGGTACCGACTGTGATTGATTGACCATATCACAAGCTGGCAATGACCGTAGACCTTTAGAGGAGTTCCAGATTTACGAATCTTTCTAGAACCACGTCATGGAACTAAAAGCAAAGACTTCTAGCTTCCGAGGACCTATTGTGCATGTGGTTCTTCTAACCTAACCAAATTTTCATTTTTGTTGCATTTGTAATGAATTGTCAGTTTCTATGTTAGAAAATATTAATAAAATTGTACGGAAAAAATTATATTAGCATTAGTGTTGAAAAATTTCAATTTAAAAAACGAGTGAGACAAAAGATCTTAAAAAGTATTAACATAATGAAGAGTTTGACATTCTCTTGATTTTTTTTCACCTTTTATTTAACTTGCAATGTTTGTATGATGTACCTATTATAGGTACTTATATGTATAATATTAAGTATGTTGGTTTCGGAAATATCTTTAAAAATAAATTAGAGCCACTAGCCAGCTTCTGAATAAGCTAAATTTGGAACACACCTTTGTATAGCTCTGATGACAATGCAGTTACATACCAATGTATAATTAGCATCGCTGTAAATCCAAAATGGTCACTGCAACAAAATGGCGGATTACATATTTTTGTCCCCCTCCTCTACCCTCTAATATGGATATCAAAATGAAAGGTCTTAATTTGCAGAAAAAGTAATTTATAAAAAAAACAATCCAAGATGACCGCCGCAGCAAAATGACACATGACATTTTTTTTTAATTTTTTACAACCACTAATATGGGTTTCAAATAAAAGGGCTTGACTTATAGCATACAGGTACATCACTATGTGAAAAATGACAAATTAAAGCTGGCCGCTTTCACAAAGTGTAAATTAATATTTTTGCACGATATGGGTATCGAATTTAATGAATGAGCTTGACTTTTAGAATACAGTACACTAAGAAAAAAATCGAATCCAAGATAGTAAGAAAATGGCGAATAACATTCATTTTTGTAAAACCCCCACAATTTGGGTATCTAATGAAAGATGTTAACTTGCTAAATGCAGTACAACATAAAAAAAATACGATGGCCGCCGTCACAAAATGAAAAAGTTCAAAGTAAATTGAAGGACTGTAAATTTTAAAAAAATCATAAATAAAAGCTTGTTAATATATGCTCTAAAAAGAAGAAAATAAACTTTAAATTACATAAAACCCATTAATTTATTACATGTCACATTTTTTATGATATTATTAAAATATTGGTTCATGATACTCGTAGCATACTCGTAGAAATACCGGGACATAGTCATGAAATCGGATAACTTAAGAAATCGGCAATCACTTAAATGTCCGAGTCCCATTAAATTTAGTAATGGGTTTTGTCATTGATTAATTACTTGAGTACCGTTTCGGTTTCAAATAATATAGCAAGCGTATATAAGTAATCAAATACAAATACCATATTTCGATGGATGATGTTACAATGCCATTTCCAATTGCCATTAAGGATATTGAAAATACACAATCGAAAATAATAATAGCTAGGCAGATAAAGCGGTTAACGTAATGAAATTGTCAAAATGTTATAACAATTACGTATCATCGCCTGTTCTCCCCGCAAGGTGGGGCAGGTGTGAAATCAACACCACGATTCGACAATTTTTTTAGGTCTCTTGTAATAGGGGGGGGCCTATTGACACATTCCGGGAAATACTACCAGACTGAGCTGCTTCAACAGAAAAACTTAATAAACTTTTGCCCGACCGACGACCATTTAAATTCAAAAAAATACAGTTACAGCTTTCCCAAAATCTAGACTGGTCGTTGCGTATTACGTATATACCTACCATGAAAGAAAATATTATGCTCATGCTTATGATTGGCGTCCGATTCTACTTTATACAAAACAAGTTTTATACAACTAAGACAAGCAGGCTGCCTGATGGTGAGTGGCTACGGTCGCCCTAAGGACAGTGGCTCCTGTTAAACTTGCAAATCTAAACCCCCCGCAAGGACGCTAATGTACGTTGCCAACCTGTGACATAAGATGTTAAATCACAGTACTAAGCTTCAAACCGGAACACAGAATGCAAGCACTGCTGCTTAGCGGGAGAAATAGGTAAGATAGAGGTACCCGTGCAGACTATTACAGAGTATTCTGTTGCAGTCTTCCTCTATCGCGTGATAATTTTGCTTACGTCATTTAGATAGCGAAATTAATTAATGGTTTTATTAGCGTCTTTTGTGTAATAGCCAATTTGTGTTCTAAAACTTAATTGTTTACAGGTGGTTTCGTTGGTGCCAGCAAAATAATGGCAAATCAAAAAGCACACGGAAAGGAAATGCTAGACAATCTCGACGATGAACAGAAAACATTATACGAGAAACGATTGGTGGCATTAAATGATTACTTAGGAGCAGCACCGCATGCCGCAAACTATGATTCTCTCAGAGATGAAAATATAATAGAAACCTTCATGAAATCATTAACAGAAGACGATCCGAGAGAACTATACAAAGTAGAATCCTGGAGATACATGTTCTATTACGGTTTATTGAAGTTACCCTTCCCTGAATGTGTACGTCATTGGCTGATAAAAAGATTTATCAATTTTCCCGATATCGGCTCGTGAAAAAGATTTTTAATTAACTACTATAAACTACTATTTGAGACTTTATTATCTCAGTTCTTTAAAATTCCCTCGTTATAATAAAGTTTTATTATCTCAGTTCTTTAAAATTCCCTCTCTAAAGAGGGAATTTTAAAGAACTGAGATTATAAAAATTTGTTTCAATTTTTTTCAATCTCAGTTCTTTAAAATTTGGAAATTCAAATAGTAGTAAGTACATATTTATGAAAAAGAAACATTTATGGTATCTTATTATATTATGACATTTGTTTGTGTTTGACAAAAACGTGGCAATTCAGTGTTACACCTACTAGTACACCTTATGATGATTGTTCCTGGATTCGTCGTGTTCCTGATTCGTTATATTCCAACTCGCCATATTCCAGATTAATCGTAGTAAGTATGTATTCAATAACATATTATTAATAAATATGAAAAATTATCATGATAAAATGTAACAAAATGAACAATTTTTATTGAAACAAGAAAAAGATAACTGCTAGGAAATTGCAATATAGACATGATATTGGCATTATAGAAATTATCGAAAGAGGCTTTTTACGTCTCTAACAGGTTTTCACTCATCAGGCATCACTTGTAATGCGTTGTTGTTGCCATTTTGGTAGCGTTGATAGAAATAATTGTACACAAAGCACCACACCAAACTTTACATGTCACTCGTAATAGCGACAGCTTTCCTAATGCAAATGTAAAGCTTGACGTGTTGCTGACTGTTCGTATAACGACAAATCTGGAATACGGCGATACTGGATGGAATACGTCGAACCTGGAACACGACGAATCCGGAACAAGTCCTTATTATTTTCGGATAAATGCAGGTATTTGGTCAGAGTAAGAGTTCCAATCAAAAGACAGTCGTTTCTATATAAATTTTTATAAAACCAAAATCATGTTTGTGACATATAAGTATATCTACTAATAATTATGGTAATGATGCCAATTTAAAAGAGAAAACAAAAAATAGACACTCCAAGGTTCCTGTCTGTTCTTCTCTCCCAATTTCTGAACAAGTAGTAAATTACTTTTTTGGTCTTATTACAAAACCTCATCTAAAGTTAGTCTTGGTATAAACCTTGCGCTTTCACTTGTGTTAATATAATATACATAGATAATTAGATAGGGACAGCGTAAACTTAGTCCTGGTTTAATCCAAGACTTAGTTTAGACTTTGGTTTTTGGTACTCGGTGATCGGGCATGCATTCCGGAATTCCGGAATTTAGTAATTCCGGAATTCCGTAACAATTTTTCTGATATTTCAACTCCGGAATTCCGATATTCATAAATTATTATTTAGGCAATAAAATCTGTATGAACTTCTCGACTAATTTCGACCTCGCAGGCTTTTTCAAATTAGAAAAAACTATGTTTGATAACGGAGGAGACCGAGGCGTGTATCTGACAGAAGCTTTACTGGAGAGAGGCTCTGTACCAGGGTCTGCTTGGGTACCTCCGTCTTGCTTATTTCTGCCGTAAAGCAGCAGTGCTTGCATTGTTGTGTTCCGGTTTGAGGGGTACGATATAGCAGTAAAATTACTTTGTTACCGTGACTTTACATCTGATGCCACAAGCTGGCAACGTACACTGTGGTTCTCGTGGGGTTTGCAGTTTTGCTACTGTGAATCTCACAATAGGCACATGTATTATAGATGACCACTAACCACCAGATGAGCAGTTTGCTTGTTTACCAACTTAGTTGTATAAAAAAAAAGCTTACAAGTACATTTTATGCGTTCTACCAACAAGTGTAAGAATAATTTTTCTGTGCTAGCTACTTTTGTACCCGAATACAAAGTTTACTCTCTGATAAAATGTTAGATGCTTTATTATTCTTGAAAACACATTATCAAGAACAACAAGTCCTCTTAAAGGAATAAATAATTATTGTTTTCGTGATTTCATCATCATTTCAGCCAAGAGACTTCCACTGTTGGACATATGCTTACCCCAGGGATCTCCAAACCGATCGGTCCTGCGCCTCCCTCACCCAGCGGCTTTTTGCGAACTACACCAGATCGTCGGTCCACCTTGTGAGGGGCCTACCAACGCTGCGTCTCACGGTACCCGGCCTCCACTCGAGAACGGGCCCCGCCCCAACGACCTTTTGGTCTTGACAATGTTCATTTTAAGACCCACTTGTTGTGAAATACAGAGGTCGTCGATCATTGTGGCTAGATCTTCCACAGCCTCAGCCATGACTAAGATATCATAAGCAAAGCGTAGGTGAGTCGTGTACTCGCCATTTATGTTGACGCCGAGCGCCGAGTCTCCTCCAGCACAAAAGCATAAATACATCCTCTAACGCAGTTGTGAACAGTTTCGGCGATTTAACGTCGCCCTGTCTCAGATCGCGCTGAATTCGTATTGGTTTCGAGATTTGGTCCTGAAGGCTGACTGACATGGTGATGTTTTCGTAAAATGACTGCAACACTTGGATGTACCGATAGTCTATTTGGCACCTCTGGAGTAACCTAAGCAAGGCCCATCAGGACTATTCTCTAACTTCGGTTGCTCACTAGAACTGTCATTTTTGAAAGAAACTTAACATCCATTACTGCTATCATGAACGCCGCCGTAACATAATAAGATCACTAAACTAGTAATGGATATAAAGTTCCTTTTAAAAATGATAGTTTTAGTTACCATACCAACCGTAGTCAGAGAATAGGCCTGATGGCCTGATGGTCTCGAGACAGAATCGGAGGCTATCTCACAGTCACAGTCCACAAACGCCAAGCATAGTGGCAGATTATACTCCTCGGTCTTCTGTATAACCTGCCGCAGCGTATGAATGTGGTCTATGGTACTATAGACTTTACGGAATCCGGCTTGTTCGGGAGACTGGAACTGGCTGGAAGTCTTCAAACCTGCGCGCGAGCCGATTCGTGATGACTCTCGAGAACAGCTTATATACATGATTCAAGAGCGTGATGGGTCTAGTTCTTTAACTGGGCCCTGTCGCCATTTTTGAAAAAAAGTGCCACCACGCCCCTGTGCCTTGCTTGTAATACCCTCGAGTATGACGGAGTTAAATAGCCTCTGCAGAGCTATCCGGACTGGTAGTCCACCCGCTTTCAAAAGCTCATCTGTAACTCCATCATCACCCGGCACCTTGTTGTTTTTGAGCTGTTTGAGACCCACACTAATCTCGTACAGTCTGACGTTCGGGATGTCTTCAGTGTAATGCTGGATCAATTTGGCTCTAGGATCTGTAGCCTGAATGACAGGTGCCTGCGATGTTGTGTAAGGCTGTCCATGGGAGCGTTCGATCACAGCCATAAGCTCAGGTCGGGACGTAACGACTTTGCCATCCTCTGTCTTCAGCTTCGTCAGCAGACTCTGACCAGGTGACAGATCTCTTGCGAACACTTTGGAGCCCTTGTTCCGCTCGATGGCTTCTTTAATATGTTCCGTATTAAATCGGCGTATGTCGCGAGTCAGGGACTTCGAGATCTTTTTGTTGAGTCGCCGACGAACATTTTCAGAAGACTGCAGTCCCATCCCACGCCTTTCCTTCATCAGCTTAATTGTCAGCTCTGAGATCTTGCTTCTTTGCTTGGTACGGTTGGTATTCATATTGCTAATGTTTAATTCGCATTGTGTGATAAATAAGCCTTGTTGATTATACGGGGTATCTCGGTATAAGCTGATTAATTAGAGTAATAAGAGAGAAAGATGACCAAATATGTTTAACTTGTTACAAAAGATTATTAAAAGATATTTTTTCAAATCAAAATCTTGTTTGATTTGAAAAAAAAATAAAGTTAACAAGTCCGGAACCAGTTCCGGAATTTCGGAATCAGGGGGGCTACCGCCTAACTCATAGCGATCACTCGTTATCGCTTCGTGACATTAGAACAATAGCTCTAATGTCATCTGTGACATTAAAACTATTGTTCTAATGTCATGATAACGATAGCGAGTGCTCGCTTTGAGTTAGGCGGTACGGCCGCAGATCATCAGTATTGGAACTCAGTCCCGGAATTGAGAACCTTGCGATATTGCACGCCCTACTCGGTGATGGTCTTGACTTTGTCGGCTGGGAGTTTGATGCCTACTTTTGTGACGATGTACCCGAGGAATTTGACTCCTGACTGGTCAAAGTTGCATTTTGCGGGGTTGATAGTTATTTATGCCATTGTCTTCCAATCTTCTGAGTACTGTGGTAAGGTGCTCTTGGTGCAAATTTTCGTTTGGGGATGCAATTAATACGTCATCCAGATACGGGAAAAAAAATTCTAGCCCTCTGAGTACTTCGTGCATGACCTGCATTCTTAAGGCCTGGGCACATTCTTGGGAATTCGAAAAATCCCATGGGTGTGATGATGGCTGTCTTCTCTATGTCTTCTTCCCTAACGCTTAGTTGTTGGTAAGCTCGGTCGTGGTTCGTCGCAGTCGGGGTTACCACTTTCCTGCCCTTTCCTGCCCCCGTAGCACGTCCACCAAAACACGATATGATAAAGCGATATATCGCGGTGAACTGTCAAAATACGACGAAACTCTATTGTATTTTGACAGTTCACCGCGATAAACCGCTTTATCATATCGTGTTTTGGTGGACGTGCTAGGGAGCCTGGATGGTTTGTAGGGGTTCGTTGTAAAGTAAAACTCTTGTTCACTGTGGTTCACTTGAAGGTGGAATGATTATATGAGAACCCAAGCCTATATTTATATCAAAAATCTTAGTACTAGAACCAATAAACAATTATAAATTTTAACCAATCACAATTTAAGAGCAATAAGATGCTGCGGATATTTGGCGCGAATTATTTCGCGATAGGGAGAGGGGTGAAGGTGAGCGCGGGGCGCGGTAGCGCTTGAATACGGCCGGCGCTCGGGACGACGGCGCCCATTTCCTCTCCGGACAGCGGCGAAGCGCGCGCGCGTCTAGAGCGCGGCGTCGACGCGACGAGTGGCAATTATTATTATTTCTGTGTACGCCGACGGTGACTGTTCCTCTACGCTGTGATGATAACTTCGAATCTCCGTTGACTCCGTCGTGTGTTTCAAGAAGATGTCTTCGCCGTGTAGAAGATGTAGTGATCATCGTGATGCTCCGATGTGCGTCGTAGTGAAGAGTGACGTCGAATATCTTCGCTGGAACAATGGCTCGTATGCCGAGCTTCGTCTTGCGTCGAAAGACGTATTAAACAGTTCTTTTTAGAACTACTTCTTATTTCGAATCGACAATCGCAAAAGCTCTTATCAGCCCCCCTAGACAAGACGCAATTCGATAATCAGAATCGATAGAAGAAAAATGTATGCGATTTGACATAAGGCCTCGCTGAGTTTTCGAGCGCAATTGTCAAATCTCATACATTGTCCATTTAGCGATTGCGTTAGCGATTATCAAAAGACATCTTGTCTAGGGGGGCTGAGCTGTTTGTATCCATATTTCAAGCGGCATAAAGTCTATTTACAATTCACAAAAGCTCTTATCAGAGCTATTTGCATCTGTATTTCAAACGGCAAAATTGTCTTCTCAGGTAAGTAGGTATGTATTGTGTGCGTAGGCCACATAAGTATCTGAATCAGCAAATCGTGGGCTGTAAATCTAAATAAGAGCCGGCTTTCTGGCTATCTATACTCTGTCCATTCCTTTATTTTCTTTTTGACAGCTCACACCGGTGAAAACCCGTATTTTTTTCGGAATAATGTACTACAGGTCGTACTTTATTGACGGGTAACACCCACTTAGTGAAGTGCCCAGCAGGGCAATCTATTCTATTCTGTATCTTCGGTTGCTAATGCTAACTAGAACTGTCATTTTTGAAAGGAACTTTTCTATCTTGAACGCTACCGTAACACAAGTAATGGATTTATAGCTCAGACTAAGTACACCAATAGACGCGCAATGTACTAATATGTCTCAAAATGCGTCCAGTTCAGTCCGCCATTACAAAGCACCGTGTTTGTTGTTGTGCTAAAATATCGGTCAGTGAGCATTATTTCTGAGTGAATTTTACATTTCTATGTTTTTTATTGATTTTTTTAATGAATTGTAAGAAAAACATAATAAGTGTGGAATCTTGGATGCGGCGTCCCAAATTTTTTCTGCCATCTTAGAGCACCAACACAAATGGCACGCTTTTTTCGTAGGTATTTCATGTCTATTGATATCTATAGTCTAAGATTTATAGTGCCAAAATGACAAATCTAGTTACCAAGCGTAGTTTGCGAATAGGCCTGCGGCCGTACCGGCTAACTCATAGCGATCACTCGCTATCGCTGTCGTGACATTAGAACAATAGTTTTAACGTCACAAGTGACATTTGAGTAACAAACAATCACAGACTACAAAAGCGGCCGTACCGCCCTCAGAACAATCACTACAGCATAGAAGGAAGATTAAAACAAGAATTAATTGTGTGCTATTTGTCTCTTTCTAACATACGGCACAAAACTGTGTAAATGTAAGAGATGACTAATATTTGTCTTTTGGCATATCACAAGGTAGTCACTAGATGAATTGATTGAATTGTCATTTTGGTTAAAAATTAAAATTGGTTAAAAATATAACACGGATAAATTCTATAGTACCTTGTATCGAAGATAGACTATCCGAGCTTGAACTATTTGAATTGTTCGTATAATATTTGTTTGTGCGTCCCATGGCTAGTTATATTTTGATGATATTTTATTGATATATAAGTGATTAGAAAGCAAGAATTCTTTAGGTATTTACAAATAGTGTGTGTTTGTGCACTCCGTAACACAATGTCTTGTGTAGCTTGGGGCTGCAAGTCTCATTCGTCGCGAAAGGAAAATAATCAAAATTTATTGACCTTAAATTGGCATGTTTTCTCATATTGTTACTTGAATGTGAGCTAATAAGTACACTTATATACATATTATGAAATATCGCTGAATCATTTTGTAGAAAAACAATGCGTAATATTAACTTCACTTTTATGTTTTAGCGATTGTTAGAAAATTACTTAAGGTTGTCTTGATCATGCGTAGTGTTAGAAAAATTTTGTCGATATTTTTATTTTACAGATTTTCTAAAGACAATGTATAAAAAACATATGGATAAAGTGTATTGTCAGACGAAATTGGAGTCCAAGAAAACATAGTCAAATTTGCTCCAGATATTTTCCATCAGATTAATTTTGTATGTACTTAGTAGTAAAACTATGAAATGGAGAAAAATTAATTAAATCTTAGCGATGAAATAAAAGCAGTATGTCTTCGATTTCCTTCCCATAGAATTTGTGAATCTCTGCAATAGAAAAATTCCAACATTTTAGATAACGGGAAATATCCGTCACTTAAATAGTCCAAATTTTAGGGTTCCGTACCTCAAAAGAAACACTGAACCATTATAGGATCACTTTATTGTCCGTTTGTCTGTCAAGACTATCTTGGAAACGCGTGAAGGTATCGAGTTGGAATGTAAACCATATAATTACTCAGTTCTACACTAACAAGTTCTAGTCCCTTGAAGTTGTGAAAAAATCAAACTTCTAAGTTAACAAAAAAGGTACGGCCGTTTATGTCTCCAAAAACGTATATTTCGACATTCTCACGGGCATCAAAATGTATAGGGTACTTTTCGTTGATCTAGCTAGAACTATGAAATTTGTGAAGTTATATAGTCTTACACTACAAGTCAGGGAAAATCTCAAACTCCACATTTGTAATTAAATCATAAAAAATTGAGTCTCTATAAAGTATAACCTGCAATTTTATACGGGACCCTTGGTGGGCGAATCCGACTCGCACTTCCCGCTTTTAGTCTCATGAACGGCCAGCCTAACCATATCAAAGAGACACAGCAGCTATTAGCTGGATAAGTTACATAAGAAAATCTACCCTTAATTATTAATACTTACTTACCCTTTATTATATTTCTCGTAATAAAGAAATTTTAGTATTAGGGATCTATTAAATACCTATATAATATAATTTTCGACGTTGAAACTAGGTGAGTGATGAGCACGACATCACTGGGAGAAGAACTGACAAGCGAGAATTAGTGACGACCTACAAAATTTGGAAACATCTTGCATATACGTGTCTCTCTCTAACTTCTATTAGCAGCGCCTAATGTCAAAGTGAGTCAAATATATTAAGTTCAGTAGCTATTTTTGCTAGGTTTCTATGCTTTAGTTATTCTTCTGAGGTACCGCCTAACTCAAAGCGAGCACTCGCTATCGTTCTAAGAACAATAGTTTTAAGTTTTAATGTCACAGATGTCAGTTTCGTGACATTAGAACTATTGTTCTAATGTCACGAAAGCGATAGCGAGTGATCGCGATGAGTTAGGCAATAGCCCCCTAGGACTTGAAATAAGATAAATCGATCATATTGAAAAAATAATTCGACTTTATATAAGTACTAGCTTTTGCCCGCGGCTTCGCTTGCGTTAAATTCGACACCGAAGATTTAAAAAAAATAAGGCAGGTATTTTTCGTTGGTAACAAAGAGTCTGTTTACCGATTTTTAGCTTCCTACCTTGAAAACTGCAATAAGTCCCATATAAAATTTCACCCCCTCTTAAAGGGGTTGGGGGCAGATTTTCAAAAAAACAATTATCACGATTTTTTTGTTAGTCACAAATAGTTCGCATACCAATTTTTAGCTTTCTACCTTGAAAATTGCGGAATGCTCCATACAAACTTCCCCCATTTTAGGGAAGTGGGGGGTTAGAAAGAGACAAAAAGTAGCCTATGTCACTCTCCATCCGTTCAACTATCTCCACTTAAAAAAATCCGTCGCTCCGTTTTGCCGTGAAAGACGGACAAACAAACACACACACACACTTTCACATTTATAATATTAGTAATGGATTGTTTCTGAAAATTTAATAAAAACAAGAAAATAAATATAGTGTCTATGACTCCATGATTAATTATTTAGGTATTCAAGGAATTAAGTCAAAATCTTGGAATTTAAGTTCAAACCAAGAGTGAAGAAGAATAAAAACTTATAAATATCAATAAAAAAATATTAAATTAGTATTTATTTATTTGATACATACAAACAAAACATACATACAAACTAATAAACGAAAAATTAATTTTTAAACAAAAATTATTTTGAAGCAATAAATCGATTGAAAGTTCTTCTTTAGTTCTTTATTATTATTTCAAGTCGAATCGGTAAACGTGTGAGGGCGTCACTAATTTCGAATTGTTTAAAACTGACAAAAAGAAAATAAACGAGTGGACAGAGTATAATAATAGTGGCCATGTTTCATTGTTATGGTACGTTTAAACTACGACACATACACCGTACACTCAGTGTATGCATCGAAGTATCTCTATGTGAACACGAGTGCCTCTGGTTGCGAAATTTATTGCGAGACCATAATAAGTGTCGCGCTAGCCGCTGTGTGAACACGTTGTGTCGGAGTGTCTGCCGAGTGTCTAGTGTCGCGGAAAGTTTTCGAACAAGTTTAAAAAAAATTTGTACACCGCACCGCATTTGAGTATATAAAATGAGTTTTATATATGTCGCAGTATTGAATCGGACTAACAGTAATGGAGGAGTGTAATTGATTTCCGTTTCCTTTTAAAACGTCAGGCTTGTGTTGCCTGGGTGGAATCATAGATGGCGTAACCACAGCGCTGTAACTCTCAATGTCAGGAGCGAGTGAAATTTGATTGACAGCTGCCGTTGAAAGTTGACGTTGACAGTTGACATTTACAGCTGTCGTTGTCAGTATCGTTTGACAGCTGACGTTGACGGCTGTCGTTGTCAGTGTCATTTGACAGCTGACGTTATCAGAGGCGCGTTCCGAGGGTCAGAGTAATGCAACCGAGTGTTTTTCACACTCGCTCCGAGGTTCAGAACGGGTCGGTTGCTATCTTTTTTTTTTAGTTTGTATCTTGCCGATAAAGATCAAGCAAAGGGCAAAATATTACTAATCCTTACTATGAAATTAACAGTCCATATCCATTTTCTGCTTAAAAATAACTACAACACTTAGACATCACTATATTTCCCTTGTATTAGGCTTAAAAGAGTTCAAAGTAGTGTTATTTAATAAAATAATAATTAATTAGCGTATTTTTGACATCGACTTTGACATAAAATCTGTCAGAGTGTTTTTCATCCTACGCTCGAGTTGGTTGTTTGGTTGCATCACTCGAAGCTTCTGAACGGGCATAGAGTGTACTAACCGCCTGTCAGAGCGTTTTTTACTCCGAGGCTCTGAACGGGTCGGTTGCTGTCAGAGTGCACTCGGAGTGCACTCGAGCGTAGGTTCAGAGTTGCGTTCCGAGGGTCAGAATAATGCAACCGAGAGTGATTTTCACACTCGCTCCGAGGTTCAGAACGGGTCGGTTGCTATCTTTTTTTTTTAGTTGGTATCTTGCCGATCAAGATCAAGCAAAGGGCAAAATATTACTAAACCTTACTATGAAATTAACAGTCAATATCCATTTTTCTGCTTAAACATAATTACAACAAATAAAAATCACTATATTTCCCTTGTATTAGACTTAAAAGAGTTCAAAGTAGTGTTATTTAATAAAATAATAAATAATTAGCGTATTTTTGACATCGACTTTGACATAAAATCTGTCAGAGTGTTTTTCACCCTACGCTCGAGTTGGTTGTTTGGTTGCATCACTCGAAGCTTCTGAGCGGGCACAGAGTGTACTAACCGTCCGTCAGAGCGTTTTTTACCCCGAGGCTCTGAACGGGTCGGTTGCTGTCAGAGTGCACTCGGAGTGCACTCGAGCGTAGGTTCTGAACGCAGCTCTGAACGCAGCTCAGTGCCGGTTGACGGCTGGAGCTGTCAGTGTCAATGGATGACATATGACAGCTGGCGTGCGTTTTGACATTGGTTATGAGAAGACGATTGGTCATTGTCGTCTGGGCTACGTTCCAAAACATCACCCGAGTGCACTCGGTCACCCGATGTATGTCCTAAAACATTTCGGGTGCACTCGAGAGTGTTGGAGTGGCGTGTCCTAAAACGCTACGGAGTGCACTCGATCGAGTAGAATCTCACCCGCATAATATAGCAAGGTGTAATTTCACTCGATTGGATTTGGCGGGAAATTGTGTGGATTTTAAAGTTGTGTGTGATTGCGATTACAAAGATTTCATATTCACACACAATTTGTGCATCTCGGAGAGCGAGGATGCGCTTCGTAACGTCGACAATAAGTTAATTTTAAATTCCAAAGACTATAGGTATCGTAAGTGACACGATTGTAAAATTGGCCTTCATTTCCGCTGAAGCTAGGTTAGGCCGCGATTTAACAGAATTCATATTCTGTTGGTTTTAGCATTTTCGTAGATGAAACAGAGGAATGTAATCCATGCATTAAAGCGAACGGACGCGCCGATGAAGTATATATTTTATTATTTTTGTATATTTGGTTATGTAAACAAAGCAGACAACACTCTTGCCGTTCTAAAACAACCAACACTCCGACCACCCTAACCGGCCACTCTCCCCCCACCACCTACTCACTCCGGGTGATGTTTTGGAACGTAGCCCTGAGTGTTGTTCGAGTACGCATGTGCTTTCGCCATCTTGAGATCACCACGTTTTAATCTTAGAATATATTTAGAATCATAGTTTGTTAAGTGTTGTAATTCATTATTGAGAATAAATATTGTGTATTCTATCGGTTATGCATATTATTTCTACAAAATAAACCATGGAAGGACAAGAGAATGATATTAACCTCCCGACATATACTTAGTTGACTGGCAGAGAATGCCCATGGCATTAAGTCCGCCCTTGTACACTGTACATTAAGGATAAATAAATGAACAACCAAAATACATCATAAACAATAAACGCGTTGTATTATTGCAAATCGTTCACCTGTGATACACAATCTCATTCTCGTATCTTTTTTTTGTATTATCGGAGTAACTTTTTCTGATAAATATTAAAAATCTTCGTACCTAATTCATTCGATAGAAGTTTTCATAAGCTTGATGTTTTTCTGTGCGTAACTCATTGAGCAATCTATTGTAGGCTCCTAATTCTTGCCTTTTTTAATCCATTGATGTACCCAAATATTTCTTTTGCGTTTTCGTCTTTTGTGATTATTTATCATTATAGTAGCAATAGCAAGAGCGGCTGCACGACGTTTATCCATGCTGACCGTTTATCACTAACTAGTTTGTGTGTAAACAGCCCGGACACAATTTCCATACACTTACAAATAGACACTACTCAGACACAAAAAATCCGTACAAGTGTAAACAGTACAGACACTAATGTCGCACATTTGTGTCGTAGTGTAAACGTACCATTACATTGCCTTTCATAAAATGATGGCTAACAAATTAAATAAAATAGACTAGGCCGTATGATTAGCCTTTTCCTTTGCCTTTCCCCATTTTTACATACTATTAAAAAAAACTGAAAAAACGATAATACTGTTTACAATATTTTATAAAATAATTTACTTCAATACTTCTATTGTGTCTACTAATTACAATAACTTATATATAATTCGTGCTTAAAATATCAATACATTCACCTGGAAGAGTTACATAAATTCATGATCTACTAAAATACTGGAATAATGGATGTGCAATTTGGTCCAAATTCATTAGACGAACCGGTAGGTACCTATTTTTCTCCTTCGTAATAAAATCATTAATTTAGTTATTCATTACAATACCTATTGCAGAAAAATAAAAGTAATTGTATTTTTTTTATTTCAACTTAAGATTTTTATATTCAATTCTAACCTTTTTAGAATGTATTATACAAATTGCAAAGGAAGGTTAAAGTGTTTACAACATCAGAAGTACTACCTAATCGAGGCTACAATTTAGTTGCAAGTAGTAGCAAGTATGGTATCGTCTTTGTGGCACCACCCAATGGAACTTTATTAGGTAAGACTGCATTCCTGTTCTTTTTTAACAAAATTATCTATTTGGTACTACATCTCAGTTCTCACAGGTAGGAAACCTGGTCTATCTTTTGAACTCTTTTCTTAAATCTGTCAACCTCTACCCATGGCAGTTGCACCTACACTTGGGCTGCGGTCCGAAAATCAATAAAAGTCACTATCAGCGCTATTAGCATGTTCAAACGCGCCCCGAAATGCTGTGAGCGCGCTAACGTTAGCCGGCATGGAGAGCTGCATGACGTCATCGTTTACGTTATCGAACTTATGGCGCTAATGCTCTGAAGTGAAATCACTGTGAGCGAACTGTCAGTCTGACATTCGATTCTTGTGTTTTCGGCTGAACATGAATGTATTTGTTTTGGATGAGCAATGGAGAAACAATGTTGTGATTAAAAATCCACAAAACAAAAGTGCTGAGAAGCAATTGAAAATAAAAAGACCTAACCTAACCAAAATTTTAACTCGACATTCAACTTGACAAGTTGATACGTTAAAACCCCGGTCCGTAATCATAAGCATGCTGACATCATTGTTAGCACTTATAGTACACCCGGTGATTATAATCGTCAGCACTGTAAGCGCTGTTATCTATTTCGGACCGTAACCTTAGTTGTCAATTTGTTACCCATAACATCATCCATATCTTATCTAATGATCGCAATTTCTGCCTACGAAGCACTTTGCTAGTTACAGGCAGCCAGGTTACTTTTAAGAACACAGCTTAGTGAACATCTGTGTAGGTCTTGCCTGCCAGCTTGCTGCATTATTATTCTAACTGTATAAAACACAGATTAGGGCAGTTGTCGTTTCATGAGTAAAGCCTCCAGACTGTCACATGTACAATCTATGCCGCTCTTCTGTGTTTCAAACATGATCTTGCCATTTTATGCACAGTATAAGAAGGCACTTTTATTAGAATTTCTCCAAACAGTTGATGTAAGTTTTGTAAACTACCCAGGTTTCAGAAGCATACAGAAATATGGGTTAAATTATTGTATTATACACTGCTAATCTGGTCTTCAACTTTAGGTTGTGTGAGTTCCATACTCTTTGGTTATAATTGCCATAAGCAAGCAGTCCTTGCAATTCTAATGGAAATCTCTGTCTAACTTATTATATACAGGGTGACAGGAAAAGTCGACGTATTCCTTGAAAGGGGTTATAGTACAGGTCATAAGCAACAAAAAAAGCCCAATTAACCAGGGGTCGGTCAGTGATGTCTACAACGTAGATACCGGTTCCAGCTGTCAATTAGCTCACTTCGTTGAACAAAGATCTCGTAATTAATTATAGTCAAAAGAGCACCATCACGCTGCAAATCTACAGAAAACATCCCAAGTAACCTTCACCACACATCAAGAATTGAATTCAACTTAAATTCACAACTAAAAAGCAGGAAAAGCGAAATACTGTGAGTAAAGATCGAAACAAATTAAAGGAGTAAAGTAGTTAACAACTAACACTTAGAACTTGATCAGATCAAATTCTAAAACGAAACAACAATTGACATTTGACAGTGACACCACTGACACTCGCCTCGACATCTGACAGACAAGATTATATATTCTTTATTGTACACAAATTTACATGAAAAGGTACAGGTAAAGGTAGTACAAAGAAGAAAAATGTACAAGGGTGAGCTTATCTCTATAAGAGATTTCTACCAGCCAACCCTTTTTTTTTTTTTTTTTTTTTTTACGAGGTGGAATGCTGTTGCGCACCGTACCTGCCGATGGCTAGTCGACAGGCGTGTGTGGGACTCGCCCAGCTCATTGCGGGGCATACCCACTAAACCAACCTCGATGTTCTTCTTGTCCATAGTTGGGTGATCTGGGGTCTGGGTAACCCCAATTCTCCGAACCACCCCGGGACAGCCCAGCCAGCTACGGGCCGGGTCTTTACGCCTGTGGGGTTATTACCCCGAACATGGGGGTAACACCCAGACGGGGGGACCTATAATCACGCGCATCAGGAGCCACCCTAGTGCGCAGGCCACACCAAGGGCGGTCATGGGAGGTGGGCTGCGAAAGCCCGCCTTCTACCGCCCAACCGTCTACGTCGGAGAGGAGCAGCATTTGGGTCACATTCCCGCTCCTTCTCCGCTTCCTCCTTCTGCGTCATAACATTCTCGCAGAAGGAGGCGACAGCCTCCCATTCCCTCTCACTAGCCAGCATCTTACTGACAATGACTGGCAGCGAGAGGTCACCGCCGCCCAACGCCACGCGTAGCTCGTTACGTTGGGATCGCCAGGCCGAGCATTCCAGTACCGTGTGCTCGACCGTATCATCGGGAGCGTCGCAGTGGTGACACTGCGGCGTTTCCTCCCGACGAGCGACCTTATGCAGGTAGTGGCCGAAGCATCCATGTCCGGTCAGTACCTGCACCATGCGGTAAGAGAGGCTGCCATGCCGGCGCCCAACCCACTCCTCCAACACCGGACGAATCGCATCAATCGTCCGGTGGCCGGCAGCTGGGAAGGCGAGTACCTCCTTCCATCGACACAGAGCCTCCCTCTGTGCCTCTGTGCAAAGCCGTCGCACTTGTTCCCTGACGAGTCGTTCCCCCCGATTTCTAGCTGCGACCCGATGTCCTACCAGCCAACCCTAGCGGGTGTACTGAAACTCTAATTGCAGGGACAAAATAAAATAGAATTTGTGCACAAAAACCAAATAAAACATAAAAAATTAATTAATTTTACACATACACACACGCACGCCCATCCACCCACACACGTACACACACACACACACTCGCGCACACACACACACATTCGCGCGCACACACACACACTCACACACACACATACTATTAACAGTTAGTTAATAAGTGCTCTTTCAGTTTCTGTTTGAAAATACCAACGCGCTTTCTCGGACAAGATTCGGTGTTGCCAGTACACAAAATCCGATTAAAATTGCAAACACAAAAATAATTTGTTGTAAGTGGTAGAATTTTTTCATACTAACATCGCTATGGAAACATGAATGAAAGTTATATTGGATAAAATGGATGAAATGCAAAGAGAATTTCAAAAACAAACCAGAACTCTAACAGAAAGCTTTGCTAATTTATCCGCTTCTATAGACGAGAAATTAATGCCTTTAGTGGAGGAAAACCAACAATTGAGAAATGAAGTTACGGGACTTAACAAAAAAGTGTACCAACTTGAGCGCGACGCGCGAAAAAATATTCTTCATGGCCTGGAAGAGAGAGAAATGAATAATACTGAACTGCTGGAATCACCTATCGCTTGTCTTAATAACACCTACAAAGACACTGGACTCGACAAATGGGACAAATATGAGATAAGCAGGGTCCAGCGACTAGGGACAAGAGACTGTAAAAAAGCGCGACCTATACTATTTACGCTTACCCTGGAATGGAGAAAACATGAATTACTTCGTAATAAGAAAAAAATTCCTGAGAATTTATATATTACAGAAGATTACCCGAAGGAGATTTTAAGTATCAGAAAAGAACTAAAAGTTAAACAACAAGAAGAAATAAAAAAGGGAAAAATAGTGTTTATACGATATGATAAGCTGATAGTAAAAGACAAAAACCCAGCCGCCAAGGAAAGTGAAAAAAGGAAGAGAACACCAACAGACTCGCCAAAACAGCAGGAAAACAATAATCGAAATGAGACAAGAATTAAAATAAATAAAACAAACTTACAAGGGTTTACAACACAACCTAACTCAACAACCCCAGGAATAAACAACCAATGACATCCTTCGCACATCACTAACCGGAAGCTTCCCCCAAGCCGGATAGCGGTCTCCATGGGGGAGAAGGACCGCAACCCTCCAGCACAGCAAAACCATAACCAAATCCTAAAAGAAAGACAAAACACAAGAGAAATTAAAACTAAGAACATAACCCTACACATTGCAACATTAAATTTATTAACCTTAAGAACTGATGAAAGGCTACAAGAACTAGAGAATGCACTTCAAAATGTCAAATAGGATATCCTGGGACTAGGCGAAATAAGAAGACTATGAGATACAATTGAAGAGCATAGTGACTACATATTTTGCTATAAAGGAGAGACAAAAGGTCACTATGGGGTCGGTTTTTTAGTAAAAAAAGAACTAAAGGAGAATATTATAGAGTGTAAAGGTGTTTTTGAAAGAATCGCTATACTAAACATTAGGCTACCTGGCTTCAAAAGCAACTGGTCCATTGTACAGGTTTATGCACCAACCGAGGCTTCAGAAGACGAACCCAAAAGCAACTTCTACACAAAATTAAACCAAGCTCTCGAAACATGCTACAAGAATGTCATTGTCATGGGAGATTTCAATGGCAGAATCGGTAAACAGCATCCTGGAGAGGAACTCATAATAGGAAAACATGAAGAAGGAAATAGGAGCCCTAATGGAGAAAGGATAGTGGCTCTGGCCCTGGAACACAAATTAACGATAATGAACAGCTGTTTTAAAAAAAAACTCAAAAAAATGGACCTGGTACTCACCAAACGGCTCTTACCACAATGAGATAGATTATATTTTAAGCAACCGTCCCAAAGCATTCTATGATATCAAAATTATCTCCCAGTTTAACTTTAATACCAACCATCGCATGGTCAGAGCAGAAATACATTGCACAGAGCAAAGAAAAAGCAGGAAAGATTTCAGGCAACAAAAATACAATGAGGCAGCTCAGCCAATGTCATCAGATTACAGAATCAGTTACCGCCCTATCAGCCTAATGTGAAATGTATATAAGGTGTTCTCAAAAGTAATCCTAAACCGTATCACCAAAACACTAGATTTCCACCAACCAGTGGAACAAGCTGGGTTCAGATCTGGATTTTCAACGACAGATAATATGCACGCTCTGAAACAAATTATTGAAAAATGTCAAGAATATGGACAACCTCTGTACTTGGCATTTGTAGATTATAATAAAGCCTTTGATTGCTTAGAACACTCACACATATGGAGAGCTCTGAAAAACCAAGGTGTTGAAATGAAATATATAAGGATTATCAAAAATATCTACCTTAATAGCTCAGCACAAGTTAAACTCGAATCACTTGGAGAGAGTTTCCCAATCCGAAAAGGTGTGAGACAAGGAGATCCCCTCTCACCTAAACTGTTCACCGCAATTCTGGAAGAAGTTATCAAAGCCATGGATTGGGGTGAATTGGGAATAAACATAAACGGCCAATGACTCAACCACCTTAGGTTTGCCGATGACTTGGTACTAATCACTGACAACTCCGAAACATTGCAATCAATGCTACAAGACCTTGCCATAAAAAACAAAGAGTTGGGGCTGACAATTAACAGATCGAAAACCAAAGCCATGACCAACAGATTGGAAACCGACATTTACGTCAATGAAGAAAAGATAGAATATGTAAAATCTTATATCTACCTAGGACAACTTATATCATTTCAAGACCAAATGGCACAAGAAATTGACAGAAGGGTTACAAATGCATGGAAGAGATATTGGTCTTTAAAAGATATTATGAAAAACATCCACTATACCATACAAGTGAAAAAGAAACTCTTTAACACATGCATCTTGCCAATACTTACATATGGTTGTCAAACTTGGGCCACAACACAAATGCTACAAAACAAACTGACGGGGAAAAACAAGAGAAAAGGAAAGTAGATTGGGACCGACCTGGTTCGCCGTCGTCCTGCGTGCTGGATGGTATAGACGCTCTTCCTGATTCCCTTCCAATGTTTCTTCTCCGTATAAAATGTAGGTGATGATGCACGATACGTGAATAGAATACGCGTAGATCGCGGCTGATCGGTACTTCGACGATAGGTTCGCGTTTGGGGAGTGGAGATGCTCGACCCAAGTTACTGATCGGAAGTCCGGAAGCGAAGTGACGAGACGTCAATCAGTCCCAATAATGATAGGAATAGGGTAGGTAGGTAGGTAATAATACAGTTATAATTATTTACCCTCAATATATAATGTTGATTGCGGTCCGTTCCGCGCATATTTACGCACCATACCGCCCCCCAAAGAGCGGGTTGGCTCTTTAAGATGAATAAAAATTAATAAAAGTTGATGTAAATAAAGTTGATTTGATGAAATGCTAATAAAATAAATAAAAAAATAATTGTGTTGAGTTGAGTGATATAGACGATAGTTACAAGCTATGTATAAGTGGGCAAATTTTGACTACTGATCTAAGTAGAGTTCCAGAAGCCGTCCTAAGTTCGACTACTCGAACTATGCCGTCAGTGCCTGGACATAATCTGATGACACGTGCCTTACGCCACTGAAGTGGAGGAGAGTTGTCCTTAATAAGTACTAAGTCGCCAACCTGAACATCAGCAGACCTGTTGAGCCACTTTGGGCGTTGCATCAGAGTGTGCAGATATTCAGATTGCCAACGTTTCCAAAAATGCTGTGTTACTTGTTGGAGCATTTTCCAGCGCTTCAGTGGGCCAACATTGACGTCAGTCATATTCTGTTCAGGCAATGCCAAAAGCGGTTGTCCTATAATCAAATGACCGGGCGTCAAAACATCTAAGTCGTTGGGATCGCTAGTTATTGGACACAACGGCCTCGAGTTCAATGCTGCTTCTACTTTGGCAAATATGGTAGATAGCTCCTCAAAAACAAGCGGACGTTCGCCGATGACTCTACATAAAATAAGTTTGGCAGACCTAACAGCGCTTTCCCACAAACCGCCCATGTGGGGACTGGCAGGAGGGTTAAGATGCCAGTTGATTTGTTGATGAACTAAATGTTGATGCATTTTACATGATGTGGTTTGTAAAAAGTTAGTGACATCCTTGATGTAATTCCTAGCCCCTACAAAGTTTGTACCACAGTCGCTGTAAATGTCAGTAGGTAGCCCTCGCCGCGACACAAATCGATCCAAGCATGCTATAAAAGCCTCAGTAGATAGCTCGGACACTGCTTCCAAGTGTACGCCCTTGGTGGTAAAACATACGAAAATGCAAAGGTATGAACGCACAGACTTTGCATTTCTCAGTCGGGATACTTTTAGGGAGAAAGGTCCGGCAAAATCAATGCCGACACGCTGAAAGGCTCGACATGACGTAACCCTGCTAGCAGGTAAGTCACCCATAAAAGGTTGAATAGATTTGGGACGCAATCGATAGCAGCGATGACACTTGAAAGCTACATGCTTGATGATCCGTCGTGCTGACAAAATCCAAAATTTTTGTTGGAGTAATGCTTGAAGTAAACTCAAGCCTGGATGAAGGTACAAACGATGATAATGATCGACGATAAGTTTAGTAACGAAATGATCTTTGGGTAATAACAAAGGATGCTTTGCGTTGTAATCAAGCTGAGATTTGACTAGCCGACCGCCTACTCGCAAAAGTCCTTGCGAGTCGATAAATGGATTAAGACGCATCAAACCACCCTTTACGCCTTTGCCTGAGCGCAATGACTCCAACGCTGTAGCAAACGCCGTAGACTGCACAGACTTGACAACAGAGTTCAAGCTATCGTTCAGTTCTGAGACAGATAAAGGTCCAGTACGACGGTGCGTTGGGTTAAGACAGTTGTGTAAGAAGCGCTTGCACCAGGCTACAACTGACTGTAACTTGGCAAACGTGCTAAACTTGTCAAAACAAAAGGTTGTAATGGGGGTGTGTGCAACAGCTGATACGAACGGAGGCGCCTTGATAGCTGGCAAGTCAGTTTCGCTAATTAATGGTATGTCGCCAGGCCATGTCGAAGAAGAGTCTTCGAGCCATGGTGGTGACCACCACAATGCATGGTTGACTAACTGTGAGGGAGGAATCCCACGACTGGCGGGGTCGGCAGGATTCGCTGATGATGGAACATGCCTCCAACTAACATCGGGCATGATCATCTGTATTTGGGAAACACGGTTGCCTTCGTAGGTTTGGAGTTTATGAGGAGAGGTGCTTAACCATGATAAAACGATGCTGGAGTCAGTCCAAGCGAATAAATCGTTGATTTTAAATTTTGATTGTAAAAGATTATAAACATGCTCCATTAAACAAGCGAGCAATAGGGCACCGTTTAATTCGAGCTTTGGAATTGTAAGTTTTTGTTTTATAGGAGCTACGCGTGACTTGGCATCTACGAGCTGAACTAAGATACTGCCATCCGAGTTGACAACGCGCAGATAGATACAAGCCGCATATCCTCGTTCGGACGCATCACAGAAACCGTGTATTTGAATATCAACAGGTTGATCGGTGAGAATACGTCGCTGAATAGAAATACGATTTAAATTATGAAAGTCAGTTAAAAATGATTTCCACTCCTTTGCTAAGGCAAAGGGCAGTGGCTCATCCCAACCAGAATCGAGCAACCAAAGCTGCTGCATGAAATGTTTAGCGTAGAAAATAGTCGGCGCTAAATAACCACAGGGGTCATAAAGTTTTGCAATATCTGACAAGACACCACGCTTAGTCATGATGTTGCCCATTTCGCTGACATTATAGACGAAACAATCGGATTTAGAGTTCCATTCGATGCCCAAAATTTTATAAATATTGTTGCCATCCTCAAACCGATAGGGGGACTCGCAATGCTCTGAGGGACAAGATGACAAAAAGTCATTAGAGTTACTACACCATTTCCGAAGTTCGAACCCTCCCTGCTTGAGAATAGCAACAACATCACGCTGTAAATTGAGAGCAGAATTCACACTAGAAGCTCCACAAACTACGTCATCGACAAATGTGTCCTCTAGAAGGGTCCTAGAGGCCTCAGGATGACGCTCTGAGTTAAGATGTGCAAGCTCGTGAATGACTCGAATCGCTTGATAGGCAGAACTAGTAATGCCGTAAGTGACGGTTGTCAGTTCATATTGTTTAAGCGGTTGATCGGGAGATTCGCGCCAGAGAATTGTTTGGTAATGACGATCAGCTTCGTCAATCTTAATTTGGCGGTACATTTGTCGAATGTCGCCAGTAAATACAATGGTATGTATCCTAAATCGCAAGATGATGTCCTCTATATTTTTCTGCAATTTAGGACCAGACATGAGAATTTGATTAAGTGAAACACCAGACGAGCTAGGCGCTGATGCATCAAATACAGCACGTAATTTAGTGCTGCTGCTGTGTTCCTTGAGAACACCATGATGAGGAATAAAATATCGATCAGCAGACCATGGTTCAGAAACCTCTGACATGTGACCAGATTCTTTGTAGTCGTACATGAATGCAATATACAATTCACGCAACTTGCTATCCTTTAATAGTCGCCGTTCCAAATGAAAGAACCGCTTGAGTGCTGTGTGATAAGTATCACCTAATGGCTTGTGGTTGACTTTAAACGGTAATCGTACAGTAAATCGACCAGTGCTATCCCTAGTGTGAGTTTCTGTAAAGTGCTTCTCACATATAATGTCCTCGGGATCTTTAATTGTTTGTTTGGGTGGTTCTTCAGCTTCCCAAAACAAGCTTATGGCACGATGAAGATCAATAGTACAAGCCATAGTAGTAGAGTGGCACACTAAGTTCGATGCCGCTGGAGCTTTACCCATAATAACCCAGCCAAAGAGAGAGGAATAAGCAGTAGGCATTGAATCACCTAGACTGAACTTCCTGCCATCAAAGATCTGGTCATACAAGCCGATGCCTAATAATAAGTCAATTCGACCAGGTATATTAAAATATTTGTCTGCGAGAATCAAATTGTTGCAAGTTTCTAAAAGTGACTTATGTATGGGAACTGTTGGAAGATTACCAGTGATTCGCTTTAAAATAACAAAATCAGCAGATAACATTTGATTAGAATTATGAACAGATTTAAGTTGCGTTTGTACAGTCCCATTTGTTTGATGGTCAGATGTCATACCTAAGCCGTACAAGGAAGCAGAATGAGAGCGGGGTAGTCTAAGTTGCTGTGCTAAGTTTTCACTCATTATGCAGACTTGTGAGCCACTATCAATCAATGCACGGGCAGAGTGATAAAAACCATCAGCATCCTGTATGTGTACAATGGCAGTACCAAGCACCATGGTTGATGAACCATCAATGCCGTGCAAGGATTGAGATTGTGTTGCATTATTAGTCGCAGGTGCAACGGAAGATACAGGCACATCGTGTGGCTGCGGTATGTTTGTGTGTAGCTTTGTGTGGTGACGGCCGTGGCATATCTGACAAACACTTTTAGACATACACTTTGATATATGATGTGTGCGTAGGCAATTAAAACAAAGTTTATGTTGTTTAACAAAATTCCTTCTGTCTATAGAACTCATTGATTCAAACTGCTGACATTTGTAAATAAGATGATGTTCATTGCAGCAAGGACAAGTAATTAAATTATTGTTTGAGTGATTGCTTGAATCAACAACATTGAAAGAATTACTTGATGTTGATTTGAATGTGGAATTAGATAAGTTCTCTAGAATTCGCAGCTGATTTTCTAAAAATACAAGTAATTGCTCAAATGTTGGAATTATATTTAATGGTATTGTTGATTCAAACTTAGTTCTCATATCTATAGATAGTTTTTTTAAGATGATATGTAACAACAAAAAACACCAAGAGTTCACATCAAACTTGAGTGCGATTAGCGCTTGTGTGTTTTCTTTTATTGTATATAAAAATCTATTCAATGCTTTTGTATTTATTTGTGTTAGGTTAGGTAGGCTAAGAATCGCATCAATATGTTTATCTGCAATAATCCTAATGTTTTCATATCTTTCAGTAAGCAACCTGCATGCTATCATATAATTTTCACGTGTCACTGTGAGGTGCTTAACTAAAGATAAAGGTTCTTTATCTAGAACGCTCAACAAGTAGTGCATTTTTTCTACATTACTTAAGTGTGTATTGTCATGAATTAGGCTATTAAATATTGAGATAAAGTTAGGCCATTCGACAGAAGCACCATTGAATCGTGGCAATGATATTTTAGGCAAATGAAATTCTGTGCTTATTTTATGCTCAGAACTATCTGCCGGTTTAGAATGTGACTGCTTGTTCAAACTAGAGTATAAAACTTTAATAGAATAGAACTGTTCCTGAAACTCATTGTAACCTCGTTCCAAATCAGAACGTTTCGAATCATCAAGTGACGAATCGGACATTAATGTAGTAAATATATCATCCATTTGATCACGATGCCTTTCAATATCACTATACCTAGCCTGGAACTGCGCAAGAGTTTGATCTTTTTCGCCTAACTCACGCACTGCACTGCATCTATTAGCTATTTCATACAAATCATGCATACGCTTTTGCAAAATGTTGAAACGCACAATATACTGGCTAAGTTTTGCCATTTTGTGTTGTTTAGATTCAAAAATCGTAAAGAAATTTAATTATTTGCAACTGAAGGTAAATAAATAGAAATTCGATTTACTGATCAATTGTCAAAGTGACAAACCGACAAATGAATGACAGTTAGGAATGAACGATCCTAAGCAACTTGAGAATAGTTCGTTCATTAATGTTGCCAGCATAGAAATAAAAATGTTATTTGAATGAATGATGAATGAACGATAGAAATGTATCACCGTTATTTTTTGTAAAAAAGTTGAGGGTAAAAATTAATAACAACTGTGGATATTAGAAAATAAGATGATTTTATAGGAAAATAAGGATCTGGCTGAAGGACCAAGGGGGATGACGGGGAAAAACAAGAGAAAAGGAAAGTAGATTGGGACCGACCTGGTTCGCCGTCGTCCTGCGTGCTGGATGGTATAGACGCTCTTCCTGATTCCCTTCCAATGTTTCTTCTCCGTATAAAATGTAGGTGATGATGCACGATACGTGAATAGAATACGCGTAGATCGCGGCTGATCGGTACTTCGACGATAGGTTCGCGTTTGGGGAGTGGAGATGCTCGACCCAAGTTACTGATCGGAAGTCCGGAAGCGAAGTGACGAGACGTCAATCAGTCCCAATAATGATAGGAATAGGGTAGGTAGGTAGGTAATAATACAGTTATAATTATTTACCCTCAATATATAATGTTGATTGCGGTCCGTTCCGCGCATATTTACGCACCACAAACTAAAAACCTGTCAGAGAAGCATTGAGAGAAGCATCCTAGGGTACCGCAGGATAGACAAAAAGAGAGCTGCTGACATTAGGAAAGTCACTAAGTTTGAGGATGTAGTTCTGAAAATTAAACATCTAAAATGGCAGTGGGCAGGTCATATAATAAGAGAAACGAGGGAGAAATGGACAAAGACGATCACAGAATGGATCCCCAGATTCAACACTAAAAGAAAACGTGGGAGACCACTCAAAAGGTGGTCGGACGTCATACGGAGGGCAGCAGGAACTCTCTGGGTCAGGGTGGCAAGAGACAGATCTGAGTGGAAAAAGCTGGAGGAGGCCTATGTGTCAATATGACACGCTGATGTGGTTACTGATGTGCTATAAATTTTGTATTCTAACTATTATAATATCAGCAATAAAGGCTTGAATTTGAATTAAATTTGAATTTGAAACCAGGGGTCAAAAACAGTTGGTTATCAAGCTACAACGGTTTTAAAATTTTTGAGATTTTTCTGTTACCAAAAAATTTTTTTTTAAAAATAACATTTACATTGACAAATTGATTAATTGCGAAAAGCTGAAAAATGGGCAGTTAATTTAAATTAAAATTGTTGTCAAAAACTTACATAATTTTGATAAGAGGTCTTTATTGACAATGAAGTCGATTAATTTTTTATCTTTCTGAAAATCGACGTCAATTAATCAAGTCATTGTAAATTGTGTAGTTTTAAAAAAAAAATTTTTTGGTAACAAGTCGGAAAAAATCTCAAAAATTTTAAAACCGTCGTAGCTCGATAACCAACTGTTTTTGACCCCTGGTTAATTGGGCTTTTTTTGTTGCTTATGACCTGTACTATAACCCCTTTCAAGGAATACGTCGACTTTTCCTGTCACCTGTATTATAATAATAAGCTTTATTTTCTCAATTTTTGCCATTTACCTACATGTTTTGTTAGTTAAAACATAATGTTATGTTAGTAGATATTAAATGTGTATATTTTATGTCTAATGGATCTCTTTTGAGTAAAAGCCTCCCCCATCTTTTTCCAATTCTCCCTTTTTGCACTATGTATCCACCAGTTCTGGCCAGCAACCTTGGCTATCTCATCTGCCCCAACCTTTCTTTCTTCACATGGGTCAGGCCACTTTTTTGAATCTGCAGTCTCCCTTTTGTGATATGACCCGCCCATAGCCACTTAGGGATTGTTTGAGAGCATCTACGGGACCTTACCTAGCGCGCCCATAAGGGCAGGGAGAACACCGGGGCGTGTTAGTGGGTAGGTCTGGTACTTTGCCGGGAGAGCCCCACACACGCTCGCCGTCTAGCCAGGTACGGTGCGGCTATGCATTTCCACTCGAGAAAAAAAAGGTAGCTTGTAACGGTGTAACGGGTGAGGAGTAGGTTCAGCGACGACGCAGTGGTGCAGTGGTTAGGAAGTAAGGCCGTTAATAAATAATGCACCAAGAATTGTGTCACTGATATATATATTATTCCATCGTTACAAATATAATTAAAAAGGCACTCTGAAACAGATATATGGACTATTATAAGCTATGGATCACAAATATGTTATAAAAACTTACCAACATAATAAAAGACTTACACATAAGTGCCTTTAAGATTTTATGATATTCGTTAAATTATTTCGTCAGATTTATAGAAAAAGGTGCTGATAAAAATATTAATTTATGTTAATTAGCCATCGCTACTTTTTCACGTTTCGATGTCCGCAATTGAGTGACGGGAGAGACGAAATTAATTATGTCAAAGACATAAGATTTGAAATGCAGTCAGGTTAGGCGGGAATGCAACGAGTTACTATATCTAGAGTATAGCACCTCGTTACAAGCTAATAACCTGTACTTCTCCTTAGATTTTCATCAACCAGTGTTAAGGGCATCTTGACCGTAGACATTTATCCCTCACAGGCTGTTTCAAGATTTATGTTTTTGACACACTTATTACTGGGCCAAATCTCCAACATGTGCTCTAGTGGTCTGCAGTTCAGTTCTTCAAATTGAAAAAGTATCTGGAGGTCTGAGGTTCGATACCCATGGAGACCGATGTTTTATTGCTTGGTTTCATTGGTGGAAGGATCGCCTCGCTACCACTTTCTTAAGTTTGTCATCATAATAATGTTCTGACAAAGTGCAATAGCCAGTTCCTTGGATGCCAGGTGAAGCTTTCATTCTCAACCTCATTTTGACTTACTATCAGGTGAGATTGAGGCTAAAATCATGTTGCATGTAAAAACAACACAAATTCAACATTACAATAATTGAGATCATCATCATCATCATCATCACTGCTCATATAAGTACTTCCCCACCGAGGGGCACGAGCCTACCCTAACTAGGTATGTTAGGGCGATTAGGACTTAGTCAAACCATGTTGGCCCAGTGCGGATTGGTTGACTTCACATACACCTTTGAATAACTTCGCATGTGTGTGCAGGTTTCTTCATGATGTTTTCCTTCACGGTAGGAGCGTCAGATAAATGTACAGTCAGCAACACGTCAAGCTTTACATTTGCATTACGAAAGCCGCCGACATATTACGAGCGACATAAGGGCGGTCTCAAGGTCAGCATGTAAAGCCTAGCGTGTTGCTGTGTGTACATATGAAATTCGTGAAACGAAAAAAACACATTGGTACATGGCAGGATCAATTGTGGGCCTCCTGATTCTACTCGGGCACAGTCCAGTGCCGAGGCCACAGTGCCACCGACGCTCTATAATTGAGATGCTAAAAATAAATTGTATGATTTTTAAAAAGGTAAAAGAAAAATGTGAAAAAAGATGCACTGATGAAGAAAGTGCTGCCACTGACTGGTACTTGACGGACAGTACTTGAAAATGTGATTATATTTAGTAATCGATCACCATAAAATTCTTTAAGTTTGTATTTATGGACCAATTTTTTGTTACTTCAAAGTACATTTTTTATGTTACTTCAAAGTACATACTTTTATGTAGGTATAATTATATTGATTTAATATATTGTGGGTCTAATGCACACCTTTGGTATTTTATATTATAGCTTATTACTTGAAAGATCTTATTGATAAAGAAACTGAAGATCAGCATTTAACTGTAAAACTCCATGAAAATGTGACACATACTGCAGTGAGCTGTGACCAAGAACTTTTAGCTGTCACTGGTGGACAATTGTTATGTATTTACAAAATTACAGATTTTCAAAACCAGGTAAAAAAATGCAATGTTTATCATCATTATTTATACCTAAGCTAACAATACTATTTTTTAATAGATTAAATGTAAAAAACCTTTTTAAAACAAGCTTTAATTTAAATGCGCTAAAAAGAAAAAATAAACTTTTACACTAAAACTTTTACTTATAACGTCATTTCACATTTGACACAATTTATATGACATAAAACATTATTATAAATTACACATTTTTAAAACAATATTTAGTAGGTATATTGAAAAAACTTTTTTTGGTTGAAGTCCAGAGGCCCAGTTCTGCTAATAAGTTACAGCCGAATCGAAACTAAACCGTTGCGATCGACCAATCGTAGCGCGTATAAGGCCATGCAACTGTTCGATGACGTGATAATGCGGCGTTCTGATTGGTCGATCGCAACCGTTTAGTTTCGATTCGGCTGTAACTTATTAGTAGAATTGGGCCTCGGGTATTCTTTAGAGTAAAAATTTAGAATTAAATATTTTATAGTAATTTTTTTCTTTAATGTCAGTTGGCGGATTATTATTAAACAGCACAGATTCATTATAACATATTTATCTTGGTTAACTGTTTAATAATGTTACCTATTACAGAATGTAGCTCCATCATTGACCTGGAAATGTGACGTAAGCTCTGCAACATTTGTATCTACACTCCAATGGAATCCTTGCATCCCTGATTCATTAGCCATAGCTTTCTTTGATGGCACGTTGCTTGCTTGCCATGTGAGCAGTTCACAAGTAAAGAAAATTCAATCAAAATGCAGGTAAATTATTGGTAGACGTTTTTACCAAAATTCACATTACTTGAACATATTATTTTATTAACATATAATAACTGAAATTGTATCAATAGAAAAAACAGGAATACCTTGTTATATATATTTTTTTATCTTGGCTTAATGGTATTAGCAATGTATGATGTGAGTTGCATTACTGCATCATCAAAAGATTTTTTAGCTGTGTTTTAGGGTTATATACCTTAAAAAGAAAAAACGAAACCCTTATAGGATCACTTTTTAGTCCGTGAGTCTGTCAAGGCCTTTGTGTCGGGAATGCTTAGAGATATCGAATGTCTCTGACTGACGCCTTATGGGGCATTCAAGTATTACGTAACGCCAACTGGGTCTTGTAAAGCGTTTTCCTCAAAATAGGGAGATTTGCATCATCACGCGTTACGTAATACTTGAATGTCCCCATAGTATTTTTATTACATTTCTGAATGGCAAATATAAATTCCAATTTTGACTCCTGACTAAAATTTAACGCTGTAAGTATCTCAAACATCTTTCTTGGATCATATTGTTAGGGTCCATTCAGAAACATTTTGTTTTCAACCTCTGAAAAAAAGGAAACACACATATTTACCCGACTGAAAAAGAGAAAATGTTTCTGGACGACATCAGGCGAAGGTAAAGTTTATCGGTTCTTCGGCAGGAGCTAAGAAAAATTCACTTGACAGATTGTTTCTGAACGGGCTTGATGAATCATATGGTCACCCTAATTTCACTTGGGTTAGTTTTTGAACGACGAAGGGTAAAAAACGCACGTTTCTGAATGCTCCCCTAATTGCTACAAGTTTGTTATGTTGTATGATATATTACACAAAAAAAGGATTATCTATTGATTTTTACAGGTGTCTATGTTGGAGTCCTAAAGGTAAACAGTTTGTAACTGGCAACAGTGATGGCACTCTCACACAATACAAACCAGACTTGACTCCTGCTAAGACTGTGCCAGCACCAAAATTATTTGAAGGGGCACCTGTTGAAGTCATGGCCATTTACTGGATATCTACCTTTCAATTTGCTGTAGTCTATAAGAATGCTTCAGATAACAACCGTCCAGGTTAGCAACTAAATACTCTACCTTTCAATTTGCTGTAGTCTATAAGAATGCTTTGGATAACAACCCTCCTGGTTAGAGACTACTTAATACTCCTAATGTAAAATTAACATTAAACTGGAATGCAGACTTGCCAATTTTATTGTTCTCAATTTGGACAACTTTTATTTGGATTTCAGCTGTAACAATTGTTAATACACCAAAAGCTGGTCAACCATCATGTCTAAATTATGAGGATATTTGCTACAGCATCGGTGCTAGTAGACCTTGGTATTTCTATCTCCAAGGATTAGCTCCATGGTAAGTATAAACCGCTCTTTTTCAATGATAATCAATCATACCGAGAACAGCTTGGTTTGTAAGGGTATGATAGCAAAAATAAGTAAAACATAAGGGTGACAATTACCATACCAGGCCTACGTGCTAGGGTAGCTATTTCTGCCAGGCAACCTTGGGGTGAGAGGAAAGTAATAATTGCAAAAGCAACCTTAGTATGAAAGGAAAGTAATAAGTATGAAAATCAGACAGAGTAAAGGTGCAAACAAACTGGGCTTATGTGATGCCACGTATGTGATGTTACGTCCATCAGAAGACATCGGTCTTAATAGAAAATGTATGAAAAATCATTATTTAGAACTACACTTAGCTTACGTGACGTTGTTAACGCGACCAATCACATAACGTGGCGTGGCATCACATAAGCCCAGTTTGTTTGCACCTTTAAATTAATAAGGTAAGTACTCAAACTTTTCAGATTTTTTAATGAAATATTTATTATTAATCCTTACATTCTTTTAGGAACATCATAATGTCGTCATCTTCCAATAGTATGGAAATAGCAACATTAGGCTCTGCAGATGGAGCTACGTGGATACAATGGTGTCAGGTAATTCTCGCTCGCAAATCCGAAATTCCAATTAACGTGGATCATAGATAGAGTAACCACTTTTACTTGTCTATTACAGTCTGATGAAGCAAGACCTGAACTTCCTTTGACTGATAAGAAACAAGAAAATTACCCAGTTGGGATTTGTATTGATACGTGTGCCATACATCAACTTCCTTGGGGTGAGTATACAATTGTACTTCAATTGGTATGGATACCGTACGATTTATGACGTATTAAAAAAGACTGCCTTTCATTTGGCATAATGTTGTTTGTCATAAAGACGCTTGGCATAAATCACTAAGCATAATAATCGAAAAGCATAACATTAACGTCACATAATTTTTTCTTTGCATAATTTGTATAAGGCACAATTATCCAAAGGCATAATTTTATGAAGCATAATTAATGAAATCCCTAAATTCTTTTGACATAATATTGGTAGTCCTAAAATGTTTTGCCATAATTTTAAGTGTCATAATTAATGATATCCCTAATATTTTGGGGCATTTCTTATAATTAGAAATGATTTTATTTTAAGGGATATCACGTTCATTAGATACAATGCACTGTGGGACATCCATAGGTCATAAATCTTAAAAACCTGCTTTCTTGTTTTACATTTTATTCCTTGTCGTTACATTGGATAGTTGCGGTACCTTCTGAAACTATAAATAGGTCAGTAATTAGAGTGCGCCTTCATTATCTATTGTGCATTCAAAGAGAGCGCATCGCCAATCGTAAATACTGTTATCAGTGAGTCATTAAAAAGCGTGACGTCATTTGTTGTCATTGCGGGACCTGTGAGTGCTGTGTGAGTTTTTTCTGAAATGGATATCCAAGAACAGGGTATGTAATAATTAATATTTTTATTTTTATTGTATCTTAGTATATATTTTCTTTAGTATGCCATTGCTACGAGGCGACTTTTCTTGGAGTATTATATTTTAATATTCAAAGTTTGAATAAACTTTTAAATATGTTCCCACTCGCTCCGACTATGGAGGTATATTGCACCATAATCTTTAGACTTTCTTATCTTAGGAAAATTAAAACTTGGCTGCCCTTATCTGCCCTTTTGGCGATGACAAGGGTGCTACGGTTGCCAGATTATCTCGTAGCATTTGCTACGAAATTAGTTTATTTAGTCTTAGTGCTTTGTGTAGGTTTTGTGACTGAATTTTAACCGTTTTTTTTTTGTTTTAGGTAATTTATATATATGCTCGTTTTCAAGAATGCATATTCTTGAAATATGGCTAACTGTCAATACCGATAATGACTCGGAAAAGTGTCGTCAAGTCCTACAAAGTTTGTTGACTACTTTGAACGACGATGCTGAGAACATTGATATTCATTATTTAGAGAAAATTGTTAATAATTTATGTAAAGCTATTGCTCGATTCTGGAAAAAATGTAATAGGGATAAAACCAAGCTTTTATATAAGAATTCCGATTGGTTTAATGTTATTGAAAAAATTCAACTTGTGAAAAACAATAAGCAATGTACTCCGTCTGAAACGTCGCCGTGTCATTCACGTGGTCGTCCTCGAAAACCTTTTACGCAATGTAGTAAAAGGACTAAACGTCGGAGAGTAGCTGATTTGTCAAAGTCTGATGATTCTACTGTGAGTGCATTGCTTGATGTTTCAGACTGTTCATTCGATTCGTGTATATCTAGAGTTAGCACTGATGATGTCTTGTCACTTGTGACTGATGCTCAGTTGACAAAACATCAGTATTTATTAATTAAAGACTTTGTTAATAGTAAGATTTCTCCTAATGTATTACCATGTTACCAACAAATTACTAAAGCGAAACAGAGATGTTACCCTTCTAATATAACTGTTTCCGAGTCTTCAGCTGAAGTTGAATTACAAAGTCTTTTTGATCACACAGCTTCTCGAATCCTTGAATCTCAAAAAGAGGTCTTAGATCAGATTCCTGATGATTGTTTGTCTAATATCTCTTTACTTGGGAAATGGGGATTCGATGGCAGCACTGGACATAGTGAATACAAAAAATTTTTTTCAGATTCAACTTTAGAAGATAGTAGTTTGTTTGTAACATCTTATGTACCCCTTCAAATTATTGTAAAATTAGCTGAAGATAATTGTAAAATTTTATGGAAAAATCCTCGACCCTCTTCCACTAGGTACTGCCGTCCTATTCGATTTCAATTTTTGAAAGAAAGCACAGCAATGTCTTTGCAAGAGGAAGCTTATTTTAAGGATAAAATTGAAAGTTTGCAACCTACTTTTATTCAGATCGACAATCGTGAATTGGTCGTTTCTCATAAGTTGCAGCTTTCAATGGTAGATGGTAAAATTTGTAGTGCTTTAAGTGAAACATCTACAAGTAGATGTTATATATGTAATGCTACCCCTAAAGAGATGAATAAAATAGACGAATGTTTACAAAAACCTGTAATAGAGAGTAGATACCAATTTGGATTATCACCACTATATTCTTGGATACGTTTCTTCGAATATTTTATTCATCTTTCATATAGATTAGACATAAAAAAATGGCAAGTTAGGCTAGATAGTGATAAACAATTGTTATCAAATAAAAAACAATATGTACAGTCCCAGTTTAGGGAACGATTAGGTTTAATAGTTGACAAGCCGCGTAGTGGTGGAAGCGGGACGTCTAACGACGGAAACACGGCCAGGAAGTTTTTTTTGGAATCAGCTGTATCTGCTGAAATTACAGGTTTGAATAAGGATCTCATAGATCGTTGTTGTGTAATATTACAAACGTTATCTTCTGGACATAAAATTAATGAATGCAAGTTTAAAGACTATGCATTACAAACAGCATACAGCCTGGTCGAGGAATATCCGTGGTATAGTCTTCCTGCTTCTGTCCACAAGGTGCTCGTACATGGATCAGATATTATAAGTTATG
The DNA here is from genome assembly GCA_963935595.1 of Schoenobius gigantellus. Classification (NCBI taxonomy): domain Eukaryota; kingdom Metazoa; phylum Arthropoda; class Insecta; order Lepidoptera; family Crambidae; genus Schoenobius; species Schoenobius gigantellus. The sequence goes on from OZ012543.1 coordinate 36,892,327, forward strand.
CATTGTTATCTATAGGAGAACTTTCCGAAGAAGCTGCTGAAGCGACAAATAAGTATATCAAAATTTATAGACGAAGTCACACTCGAAAAATGTCACGTGAAGTTACCAATCAAGATTTAATACAACGACTATTATTACATTCAGATCCTTATATTACAAGTCTTCGGAAACTTCCCCCTAAAAAGAAACATACTCTGTCACAAAGTGTAATAGAATTGTTACATGTTTAATATTGTTAGAATAAGAATAATTTATTTGTATTTTGTTAGTTGTTTTGTTTTTTTTGTATTTAATTAATTTTAATTTATTTATTTCTATTATTTTATTATAATTAAATAATGTTATCAATGTTTTGACTCTTATTTTATTTAAAATATATGTTTTACATTCCAAAAATTGGAATGTAAACATTCCAATTTTTAAGTGTTTGTTCATGATAAATTTAGGTAAAAGTATGTTATTGTTTATATTTGTTTTTTACTGAAGTAAACGTTTTTTATTCCGTAAATACATGTACTTCTTTCATTTTAATGTTCCTAAAACACTTTTACAACTATAAGTCACTAAAATAATACAATGTATTGATAGTAACAGGACTTTAACTATTTATGACCGCCCTTGTATGGAGCGTGTCCCTCCGTGCAATGTTTACTCTCTGTTTTACTAAACTTTCTATAATAACATTTCATATATTATTTTATTCAAATATGATACTCGAATATTCTATATTTTCATAGTATATATAGATTTTTTATTTGACAAAGTAATTAATTCATGCTACTAGTGACAGAAACGAATCGCTGCAAAACCGACTCCACGTAGTCTTGTTTGCCCTACCCCTAGAGTGTAATTCAAACCCGCGTAGGCGCGGAGGGGCGAGGTGGCCCGCGAGCTGAGGAGCAGGTGGTGAGCGAAAACCATCTGCGACGATAAGCTCGCGTGGGACCGCCGGAGCCCCGCAGCGTCGGAGCCGTGACAAAAACCATGCATGTGCATGCTTGCTTGCAAGGTGCATGCTTGCTTGGGTGGTACATGCTTGCTTGCACTGTGCATAATTGCTTGCATGTTGCATGCTTGCTTGCAATTTGCATGCTTGCTTGCATGCATACTGCATGTTTGCTTACATTGCTGCATGCTTGCGCGCCTTTTATGCCTAGAGAAATTCTGCGTAATTGTATTGTTCGTTGTGATTAATATGCTAAACATTAATTATGCTTTGAAAAATTATGCGTCAAGTTGTTCTGTATTTCGAGTTTATGGGTTTTAATACTTATGACAAATGATTTTCTGCCACACCATATTATGCTTATTACCATTCTGCTTCCTGATTATTATGCGTCTTGGCGATTATTACAATCAAAATTATGGAATATGATTTTATGACAATAATTTTTATGCCTAGAAATAGAGAGCCCTCGTTCAAACCAATTTTCGGTGGAAGTTTGCATGGAAATGTACATCATATATTTTATAGTTTGATTATTCTCTTATTTTAGAAGTTACAGGGGGGACACACATTTTACCACTTGGAAGTGTCTCTCGCGCAAACGGCTCTCTATTTCTAGGCATAAAAATTATTGTCATAAAATCATATTCCATAATTTCGATGTGATATCCCTTAAAATAAAATCATTTCTAATTATAAGAAATGCCCCAAAATATTAGGGATATCATTAATTATGACACTTAAAATTATGGCAAAACATTTTAGGACTACCAATATTATGTCAAAAGAAATTAGGGATTTCATTAATTATGCTTCATAAAATTATGCCTTTGGATAATTGTGCCTTATACAAATTATGCAAAGAAAAAATTATGTGACGTTAATGTTATGCTTTTCGATTATTATGCTTAGTGATTTATGCCAAGCGTCTTTATAATAAACAACATTATGCCAAATGAAAGGTCCCCCGCGCAAACTATTCAATTTAGAAAAAAATGATATTAGAAACCTCAATATTATTTTTGAAGACCTATCCATAGATATAGTATGGGTTTGATGAAAAAAGTATGGGGAACCCCGAAAATTTATTGCTTTTTTTCTATTTTTGTGTGAAAATCTTAATGCGGTTCACAGAATACATCTACTTATCAAGTTTCTACAGTATAGTTCTTATAGTTTTGGAAAAAAGTGGCTGTGGCATACGGACGGACAGACAGACAGACATGACGAATCTATAAGGGTTCCGTTTATTTCCATTTGGATACGGAACCCTAAAAAGGGCTCAAACTCAACTGGACTACAAAAAATTAAGCATTATCTCGCATCAAACCTTCTATACTTTTGTGACTGTGGCTTATGAGATGTTCAAAATATTTGCTTCTATTGATTCAGTTTTCAAAAGGAAGACTGTACTAGAGTAGTCTGTGCGGCTACCCCTATCTTATCTATTTCTGCCGCAAATGTTCATATTTGCATGTTTCAGAAATTCAAAGAACCGAATTGTTTTTTTTGTCTTAATGATCAACTAGTTTAGCAAAAAATAGTTGAGCTATAGAGCATAACATGTTCTGTAATCTGTAATACAAATTATGCCCTACTGCTAAACTAATTGGGAAATCTAGAGCATTAGGGAAAAATAGATGTATAAGATCACAATGATATATTTTGTTCGAATGTATAGTTAAAATCTGTAGGTTCAGATGTAAAAATAAATGTAATCCGCCATTTTGTTGTGGTGGCAATTATCGGGTATTCCACTTGGATCCCCAATTTCAATCCCCCAGGGGATCGAAAGGAACTTGCTATTCCACTACGATCCCCCAGGGGATTCTAATGCACTTGCTATTCCTTTAGGATCTCCTACGGCAATGACAACCTTTTTACACATAAAGGTCTATTTATATGATTAATTCCGGCATATATGAATTATGTCAGTGACATTGTTGCGACATTAGATATTCATTTCAAATAAATGCAATTAATTTATTAATTCAGTTGCTGATAACATATTATTATAATATAATTATTATAAAATCACTCATACGACGACGACGTTTTTACTAAAACTTGACATATCATCCGTTTTTGTAGATGCTATACTTTAAGAGAAAATGGATTTTGTTATTTTTCCTATGAGCTAATTTTGTAGGAAAAAATAGATATGTTTAGTGCTCTTGAAAAATCATAAATATCATCATATTATTTTATTTTTCAACTGTGGTTTTGCATTTTATTAATGCTTAATTTTGTTAAAAACTGTGGAAAACTAATTTCGACTCGGGCGGGATTTGAATCCGCTTCTCCAGGAAACCGTCCTGATTCCTTAACCAATTCGGCTATTGTACTGTTTTTATGCTGTAAAAAATAAGACAATTCGATGTTGAAATGGCTTGATTTTCTTTAGTTATTTTCACAGTGTTATGTTGTATGGACTACTGTGGGGATCGGATGCTGAGATTTTTGTACTTAAATAATACCTATCAAATTATCATAATTAAAAAATACGACGCCAATGACTTTAAAAAAATGGACAATTATAAGAGCTTTCTATTAAGTCATATTTTAATAAAGTTAATTTTGATTTTGAGTAATATGTATATTTTCTTTATTAAAGTGCAAGTACCATCTGTCGGTAGTACGAGTACTATTGGGTTCACACAGTCTCACTAGTAGCACTAAGATTAATTGTGGTACTAAAGAGAACTAAATTTCTCGCTAGTATCGCCGGGTACTAGTGGGAACAAAGCAAGAATTTAAGGTCAGGCAATGATTACGGACTTGATTCTTACATGAATCCAGCGTTCGAGCTTTCTTAATACTCCCAGGGAGAGAGAGAGAGTTGTGTTTGAATAATGTGTCATCATGATGAAAGGGCCTTTATGTTTTAATTTTACTAACAGGGGATTCATGTGGAAGCAATAATATTATTCCTCTTCGATACCCTTGATAACGGGATCGATGTGGAATAGCAAGCGTTTTTCGATCCCCTGAGGTATTGAAATAGGGGATCCAAGTGGAATACCCGGCAATTATCGATAAAAACCAATAAAAAGCAGAGTAAAGCAAGATTCATTTGGACAAATCACACGGCATATTTAAAAATAAAGGATGTATCTACAATTTGTTCTATGATGTGCACCAACGGTATTCCGTTGTATATTGTTTTCATAGCTAAAACTTTGCCGCCAACTTTTATTTATTTCAAAATTGTAATAAGTATCTTGTTGCTTACGTTAATTAAGTGCTTAGTGAAATGTGTTTTGTGGCATCAATACAGTATTTTTAGAAGTCTATTCAGTTTATTATTGATAAAGTTAAAAAACGTAAGTAAATGTCCAGGTGTTTCAGCATTTTGAGATTTATTTCGACAGTTGTAGTAATTAATTGTTGTTATAAAAGTAAATATACCAAAAGTTGAGAAAGAAAATAAATTAATTTGTTAATACCTTTCATTGTTAACAAACTAACATTCGTCCTGCGTGCTACTAAAGGTCATTGACAGGGTCCAGCAGCTGATTGTATCGTATTGTAAATCGATGGGTAGACTAAGTTCATAACTTGTTTTATTATAATTAATATGTTTTAAGTTTTTATAATGTTTTAAGCTTAAGATAAAATTATTGCGTGCCGTGTTTGTGCTTGAGAATAACAAATCTTTTTTTTTATATTATATGGTTTTCATGATAATGTGATTAGTGATAATGATAATGTGACAGTGTTTATGATGAAAATTACCACCTAAGTAATTGGTTATAGAGTTTTTATTGTCTCGCAAATGGTATGAAAAGTAGAGTATTCACCTCTGGAATAAAGCAGTGTCTTCGTCTTAGGCGACTTGAACCCCTCGCTTCACTTAGGACTCTACATAACTCCCTCGCTTCGCTCAGGAGATAATTTTTAACTCCCTCGCTACGCTCGGTAGTTAACTCGAGGGTCCCTCGTTGCGCTTGGAGTTCAATGGGGCGCCCGTGACGTTAGACATTGCTTTAATCCCTCGGTGCATAATCTACTATTTATTAACCGACTTCAAAAAAGGAGGAGGTTATCAATTCGTTTGTATTTTTTTTATGTTTGTTACCTCATAACTCGGTCATTTTTAAACCGATTTCCAAAATTCTTTTTGCATTCGATAGAGTATACTGCAAGGGTGGTCCCATGGTCACCAAAGTTAGGATCTGATGATGGGATCCCATGGATATTGAGGAAAACCCTTAAATTTTAAGGTGTGTCCAACGTGTTTTGTGTGTATGTTACGCCATTACTCCGCCAATTGTGGACCGATTTTCAAAATTCTTTTGTATTTGACAGACTATACTCCTGGGGTGGTCCCAAGGTCACTGAAGTCAGGATCTGATGATGGGATCCCATGAAAATCGAGGAAAACACTAATTTAATACCAGCTCACCGATTCGGTGAGCTGGTTTAGATTTCGAAAATATGATTGAATTAAGTAAATAACTATATCAATTATATTTTAATACTACCCTTTATAAAATGCAAATATATAATACGTGCAATTTCAAATGGACAAATTGATATTTAAGGCTTGAATGTTAAAAAGTGGTACCTAGTATTTTGGTATTATTACCTACCCTCTCTAGAGTGAAATAAGGTTTTATGATACTTCGTTTTCTCTTAGAACTTTGAAAACTGGCGTGGTCAGCTATTGATTACATTTGAAAATGATCTGTTTCATTTTTTACGAAATAAAATACCTTCTAGGTGGGAAAATGGGAAAATCAGTTCAATATTTGTATTCGGGCTTCTGAGTTCTCGGGCATCTGATTATGCATGAAATATGCAATAGGGTAGTAAAGTAGTACCACGTTTATAAGTTACACCGATATATCTGCGCAGAAGTCTCATTTTCTGATTCTGAGCGAGAGAATGAAATTCTGATTTCGATGATGATCTTAACGAACGCAATAAAGTTTATATTTTAACGGTGTCGGCATTCGTATTCAATCGGCTTTAAGTTGCTTTCCTCTGCGCAGCCGAATTTTGCCGATGTAACTTATAAAAAAAATATTTTTCATAAAATAAAAACCGACTTCAAAAACACTGAAAACTTTAAAATAATATAAGAATAGGTACAGACAACATCACACTTCTATATTGAAGTCGGCGCCAAACGATGATCTCCTAGAATGTGTTAAAATTTGTCATCGACTTCAATATAGAAGTGTGATGTTGTCTGTACCTATTCTTATATTATTTTTAAGTTTTCAGTGTTTTTGAAGTCGGTTTTTATTTTTTGTTAAATATTTTTTATTTTTAACTTTTTAGTGAATGAAATCTTTTTAGTGAAAGAAACCCTAATTTAATAGTATTAAATTAGTGTTTTCCTCGATTTCCTATGGGATCCCATCATCAGATCCTGACTTTGGTGACCATGGGACCACCCTTGAAGTATACTCTATCGAATACCTACAAATTTTGGAAATCGGTTTAAAAATGACGGAGTTATGAGGTAACGCACATAAAAAAATACAACCGAATTGATAACCTCCTCCTTTTTTGAAGTCGGTTAAAAATGGCCGTATTGTACTTATGGGAACCCTTTCCCTAAAATGGGTAAGTCGGGGGATGATTAGTAGAAGAAATCCGTCAGTTCTTAATTTAGAATAATGATAATGTACCTAACCACTCTCTGTATTATTCAGCTAAGATTTTTTTGCGAGAAACAACTTATTGCCTTTTTTTTCTATACAGGGGAAAACGAAACATTACCATTCATGCCAATGTTGTTGGTGGTATCACAGACAGGCGTTCTGACCTTATTCAACATAATCAACCTCAACAAACAAGCCGTCCAAGTGTGCACACCTCCGCAGCAAATAATGTTGCCAGCTGCGGCAATGACTGCTGATATACCAGATAATACACAGACGGCACCGATCGCACAAACATCATCGCCAGCTGTTCCAATGGTAAATATCTAAGAAATCTTAAATAAAGAAATCTGAAGTCAGTGGAACCTTAAATAACACTGAGATCGGAATTGGCTACAAACGTTTACTGAACAGTTTACTAGTTAATGCGTATTTCTCGTTCTGTTTAGTTCTGTTCTATAATTGTTTCTTTTCCACTACCGAAGCCACAACCTGCAGTACAACAACGTCCACCGCAAGTTTCCCAGCCTGTTCAACCGGCACAAACCACCACTCAACAACTTGGCGCAGCAGTGTCTGGACACACTAAACCAGTCGGATTCCCACCACAAGTTCAACCTTTCACATCAAGTAAGCAAGTGTGACAAACTATTTTTGTTGCAATTTTCTTCTAAGATTCAAATGACAAAATCTTAGAAAAAAATTATTCTATAAAATATAATAAAATTGTTGTAGTAACAAATCTAATGATGGACATAATTAATATATACTAGCGGCCCGCCCCGGCTTCGCACGGGTGCAATGCTGATACTAAATATACCACAGAATGTCTTTATATACTCGTACAACGTTAACAGCTTTTTTGTCCTGCTAATCATAAAGTGCTATAGGACGAAGTGCGGTCTTCGACACGCACGCCGGCCCCCCGGCCGGTACCGCCGCAACCGCTATGTCCCTGCATAAAAAATCTGTAATATCTTCGAAAATATTCATTTAAATTACATGCTGTAAAGGCTATATTGATCTATACTAAATGCACAATGTATTTAAGGTACTTAATTGGATAAAGATTAATGCTGTATTGCTTAAAATCGCTTGGTAAATAAGCCATCATTTCTCGTAAAAAGTAAAGGATAAAAAATGGTTATTGTGGGTTATCCCTAAGAGATAGACATATACCATCGCGGACTTTTTTGTAGACTTTTTTAAGTTCTAGAACCCTACGAGATTGATCAAAATAATGTACTACAGTATTGTACAATACTGTAGTACATTATTTTGATCAATCTCGTAGGGTTCGTTTGCAATGTAAGCGCAAAAAATGTGTTTATTTACGACATCACATCAGAAACCTCTAAAATGATCATTGTTTCTCTACTATATTATGCATGTATTATACATATAAACTTTCCTCTTGAATCACTCTATCTATTAAAAAACCACATGAAAATCCGTTGCGTAGTTTTAAAGATCTAAGCATACATAGGGACAGACAGACAGCGGAAAGCGACTTTGTTTTATACTGTGTAGTGATTTATACATTGATTTTGTTTCTCATTTGTTCGACATTGACAGAGACAGTGTGTAGTGTGTGTTGAACTATGGTTGAACTTAATTCCCGAACCATTTGGTTGACATATTGTTAGACACTGTAAATGCATTAAAGTCGAAAATTTCAATAGATATGCCAAATGATGCCTAGTTACTTATAAACAGTGTATGCAAAGTCATCATAGCAACATTCGTAACGCTTATGGTGCCACATTGCTTTACGTTATTCAACCTTAAGTGGGTCATAAATTAAATATCTTGACTGTACATTGTACAAGATGGTGAAATAGGTAGTCTGGTAAAAATTATAAATGCCAAAGTAACGGCTGTCTCCCTATTACAATTTCTATATATATTTCTATATACTTCTATTACAATATACTTAAAATGGTTAAATATGCGTTAAAACTAACTACAGTATTAATCCATATTTAAGATGAAAGGAAGTTCGCGGTCACAGTTAGTAGGAAATGTGGATACTGGATAGAATAGGGATATTGACATGAATCGCAAATATATAAAAAGTAATATTTATACCATAAAAGGGAATATGAGAATGCTGAAAATCCTATTTTGTAAGTGTTAAAATGTTTAAAATAATGCACAGGATCACGTAACTGAGGCGCGTTCAGCGCCTCTGGGTGTAGTTGTCCGGTTGTTTTTTAACTCGCTCAGAGGCGTTGAACGGATTGCAGCAACCAAATCTTTTATCTCCCTCTTTCACATGATTTTTTAATTCTCTCTCTTTCTAGTAGATGACATTATAGAATATGGCCGCCAATATCATCCAATCACGTAAGAGTATTTCAGTAATAAACGTCAGAGCGTTTTACAACCATCAAATTCGATGGTTGTTCGGTTGTAACTCGCGCCGACACTCTAAGGTCTTGAACGGGCCGGTTGTTTCACCTGGTTGTTACGCTCGAAGGCATTGAACGGGGTTAGAGCGAAAAGTTGTACTTCGCGCGAAGGCGCTGAACGCGCCTCTGCAAACGCCAATCGGTGCGCGTAACACACGTCACGGTGTGAGAAAAACGCCGCGACAAGAGGCGCGTTCCAGATAAGCATGGCTTTGAAACATTTTTAGCATTAACGCGAATCATACGTTTTTGGTGTTAACTCATTCAAACATTTTTACTTATAGATGTTATGACAGTTTTCAAATTTGACATTGGAACACTTCTTTCATTAATCAAAATCGTTTTGGAAAGGATTGAAAAAATAAATTGAAAGAAATTTATAAAGTTTTAGTGGATTTTGATTTGTACTATTTGTAATTTAAGTTACTGGACTAAATAAGAAGTGTCAAAATTCAGCATGAAAAATAAGTTCTTACCGTTAAAATGTCAACATTTCATTAAATGAAACGCAAAACGCAATTAACATCAGAAATCAGTAGTTTGTTTATTTATCACATTGTGACGTAATCAAGATCACATGACAGCTTGGTGTTTAAATAATAAATAAAATCTGATTTTTTATGTTAAATTAATGAATAATTTTTTTATATATTTATTCGTAATAATTTTCTAATAAAAACAGCTTCAGGCATACCTCATTTATTACCAACATATCCATTATACAGAATAATTATTCTTAATTGACAGTTTGACATTGACAATCAAAAAAAGTTATAGATAGTTTAATAGGTGTGAATATTCTCTATTGTTACGTTATTATGATAGATTGTTCTGTAATATCATCAAAAAATACTCAAGTAGATTCTTGGTTTTTAAACATATTTTATCATAACAAAATTAATTGCAAATTATACACGGTTATTTTTTTATCACCCTGGAAAATTTTAGGGACGCTTCACGACATGGTATTAGAATATTTTAAATATGAATAAAAAAATAACTCACTTATTTAATTTTATATTATTTGTTTTTTAAATCCAAAAAATGTTGCACTAGTTGAGAGCAGCATTTTTTGAGATTTTTTATTTTTTTGATTTTTTTTTAAATTTTTTATTTCATTTTTTTTTAATATAATTATGGATGTGTCCTGAAGCGTCCCTAAAATTTTCCAGGGTGATAAAAAAATAATCGTGTATATTTGAAAATATATTTTCTAACATAATTATTTTCTTTTAGCTTTGTGTTGCTTTAATGAAAAAACATTGATTATAATTTTTAGGTACACCTCAAGCTCAACAAAAACAAGCAGAAGTTAAACCAATATCCAAAACTCAGCCTACCATTGCTGTGGCTGTGAGTAACAAGTGTTGTTAATTAGTATTGCCCTTTTAAGTTTTAGTATTTAATATTTACCATTAGATTTTTAAACAATTTACGTGTCATCAGAATGCTATATTTCAATTTCTCTTGGAAATTTCTAGGCTTTTATATCTTTCAATGACATTTCTAGGCACAAAAACCTTTCACGCCCGCAACACCCCCGCAGCCTACGCCGCAAATGCAAGAAGCTTATGCGGCTATGAAAGCTGAGCAAGATCGCATTAAAGCTATAAAGGCCAACGAGAAGCTTAAAAGCATGCTTGTTACAGAATATAATAATTTTCAACTCGAATTGCACAAGTTCATGGTGAAAACGAGACAAACTCAAGCAAAGGTAATAAATTTTCTATCAACAATAGTAAGTAAATCAAAATTCGGAAATCTTAGAGCGGGCAGGGGTAATTCATAGAATTCATATGCAATGAGCAACTTGACTAGATAAATAACTCAATCGCACTGAATTCTACAAAAAACAACATTCATTTATCTAATCTGTGGCTAGGGCTTCCATTCCGAGATTCTGAAATCTCGAAATTCCGGAATCTGACTATTTTTACCGAGATTTCAATTCCGGAACTGACGATTAATCTCGTAATTTCGGTGTTAACTAATATCATCAAAGTGCGTGTCGGGCCACGCGCAGTGTAGGGTTCCGTAGTTGCAAATGCCAACTTTGAGTTCACACTCACACCTCACAACACGTTGCCACAGATTACTAAATACGTTGCTATTTAATTAGGCATTATTATTATTATTAAAGCTGCAATGATTTTATATTTCCTTAACTTCACGTGGTTCGTAAATTTATATTCAATACTAATTTTCAATGAAATTTTACTTTTCCGAGTACATTTTATAAGTTAGTCGTCTATAACTTTTTAGTATAACTTAGTACTCAACTCTGATAGTTTTCCTTTAAACTTCGTTATGTATCCTACTTTTGTAACTTTTTTCACGTGTCCATATATAACCGTTTACCAGATAGAGGGGGGGGGGGGTCACTTACCTCTAACAAAAATATGCACTTTAAAACCAAATATTTCAGAAACGGATCCCTCAATCGAAAAATGGTGTTCTGAACCTTAAATTATTTTTTAATAGTCCCACTTTACTTGTATGGGAGCTACCCTAAAAAAAATCTTTTCAATGTTTTTTTCCACCACTTTTTTGGCATGATTAATATACATACCCATACCAAATTACAGCTTTCTAGTACTAATAGTCTCTGAGTAAAAGCGGGGACAGACAGACAGACATGGCGAAACTATAAGGGTTCCTTCCCAACTAGCAAAGCGGTGATAAAAAATTAGCTTTTATCACTGAACAGTGTTACTAAAGTCGCATATTAGTAACGCTTATGACAGCTTGAGATATATGAGTTATTTTTATCTCTCTTTAGCTGTATAGGGATATACAATCAAATAGTGATATTAGGCTATGATATAAACGTTTACTGGGCTGTTTTTTACAACATATATATCACAGCTGTTAAATAAACTCACTAACATCGTTAAAGAACAGTTATGCTGCACAATAAGACCACATGCAGCTAATATGACGCAAAATGAAACTAATGTAGCTCCACAATCACAAATATACAGCCAGTGTTATATTCATAACTCCTGAAGCTAAACTGCGATATAGTAGTGTCACGGAAGCTGCAATGTCTCAAATATGCTTTATAAGAGTGTTTATTATCACCAGTGTTAAATAAGTTATACTGTTACTTTATTAACACTCAATAAATGTAATGCAGTGTTAGCAGTGCTGATATATCACTATGATATTATAACATTTTCATCTCCAATATAACGCTAAAAAGATGTAAATCTGTTCACAGAAACACTATTACTAAGCTTCAGACAGAATAAAATGGGGTTCCGTCCATGGCCATTTCATTCTTTTAAGTTTCTTGAAATTATTTATATTTATAAAACAGTCCACATTTATAACAACCACCATATTTCTGAAAAAAAAACATTGAGGAGGATGGAAAGGTTTATTTTAGTACTCCTGAGGTACCCTAAATATCGTCATGGCTGCAAGATGCAGTATATCGTCTGCGTAACAACACCCTTAAACTCTAACTAGTTACATATGTATGTCTTCACAAAAACTTGGTAAATAAATTTATATTTATTTGATTAAATATTGCTATTTAGAGGGGGGCATAAAAAATCATGAATGTAGCACTACTAATTTATCAATAAAATTACAAGCGCATGTGGAATTGACACACTAATGATTTATTACACCCACTTCTAAGATTCATAAATAAAATGGATGATGGAAACTTGTTATTATAAAGATTACTTTATAATAACAAGTCCTGGATCTCACATAGATTCGACGCACTCAAATTGTGAACACAGAACAAGTGTTAATGCAGAATCACAATCACTGATATACAACTAAATAGCTCGATATTAGTGTAGCTATACCCTTTATGTTGCTTGATTGTGATATAGTAGAATTAATATCACTGATATGACTCCAAAATGTAAGAAATAACACAGATATGTTACGAATATGTATCCAAGTAGTTCTAAGCGACGTTAAAATACAGGTACTATATCACTTAATAGGCATAAAAGTGGGGCCAAATCCCAATGATATAAGCTGTTCTATCAAACATATACGACTATTTATGTGACAGACATACAGCTATTTTTAGCACATGACTGCTAGTTGGGTTGTTTACTACGGAACCCTAAAAACCCTTTTAAAGTAAATATAATATTAGTACTATGTCTTCATTTATTTTTTTCAGTATCAACAAGACATTGAAGCTTTCAACTCGTATCTAAACACAAATGTGACAGATGCGCAAGAGTTGAAGAACGACAAAACACTTGAAGACTTGCGTAATGACATCGTCCAATTAAAACTAGAGTTGGTACGCGCGTGCGCTGTAGTTGCCGAGGCGCGTACTCATGCCGAGTAAGATGAAACATGTTAAAAATTACATAACATCGATTTCGCAATAAATCTAAAACCTGGAGCTTCTGGAACTGTATAGAATTATACTTTAAACGAAATATAGCTCCCACCCTGTTTCTGTAATATTGATCTAAAAACTGACATTTTGTACAGTAATTGTTATGTACATTTCAGTGCGAAAGTTCTTCAGGAGTGGAGTCAAGCTGATCCGCTGACAATGAAACGCGTCGCATCTGTCAAAAAACTAGCTTACTATGTACAGAATCAAGTTGAGCAAGCACACAAGGCACTCGACTACAAATGGAACGAAATTGCCTCCAGAGACACGAAACCGTATAAGTAAGTGTTGACAAACACTAGTAATTTTTAAAATTAATCTTCACCGAAATATATAATGAGTATTGTAAAGGATGTTTGCTCATACTATGGTTTCCCAGGTTGGTGTTATCATTTCAATATACAAACAATCCAAGCCTATAGTTTTTAGGATTTTTGCCGTATTGTTACTAAAACTAAATATAATAGCATGGAGAATATTTATATAACTCATAATTTATTTATTTCAGACCTGGCCAACGAATGATTCGTCCAGTACTGGATGATGTGTACCAACCTCTTGTGAAGCAACAAGAGATCCTATCGAGGCAAGAGGCTGTTTTGAGGATGCTCAAAAACACATTCAAGGAGATTGCTGATGGACCTGTATTTAAAACGGCCTCTCTGTTACGGAGTACACCTTTTAAAAACAAGTTAGTAAATAACTGCCGCTACTGAAGAATTAATAGTGTAATGCAATAGATACTAGCCTTATGTTGTTACTTGGTTTACTTAACTTGTTGTTCAATAATTGTTATCAAATCCTTATTTAAATTTACACAACATATTTTGATAACGCTAAAATCGATCGACTCCACCAATTTTCGTTGGTGGTAGGTACTCCTTCCGAGCCAAGGTCATGCTTGACTACTTTGATGAAAAAGACTAACCTATAGCGTGTTTGAAATAAAAACACTAAATTTTTGTCAAATTCTTTTTCTAACATTAAAATGAATTTGTTTAAATTGTTATACTATAACTATCAATACTTGTCAAAATTAGTTGAAGTTTATAAAAGTTCCAAGAATTTTTTTATTATTTACAGGGACACTTTATCGAAATTGACCAAAAATATTTTAAATATGAGCATAGAGCCTCAGACAAAACTGAAAGAATCCACGCTGAATGCACAAAAGTTAGACGCACTTAGAGATATGTTGTCTAATCACAAAACTATTAAAGTCAAGCCTGTTAACGTAGAATTAAGGCAGCAGCTCGCCGCTATGAGGTTGAATCATGATAAGAACCTGAAAGAGCGGATGATGCAACAAACAGTCTCTCAACCGATAGGAGATCCAGTTGTGAAACCAGTTGTACAATTAGTTGCACAACCGTCGTTAGAGATAAAACAGGAAGCCGCGCCGATAACCCAATACATTCAACCATCTGCAGGTAAGTGACTCTGGATTGCTTTAAGGACTTCATGTATGAGATAATGGGGGCTACTGTGCCGGTAGAGATGTTAATATATCGTAAAGTGTTAATGTCAAAGGATTTTGTGTTTAGATCAATAGGAACTATTGGCTATTATTTCGGCTTTATTTAATAATAATTAATCTATAATATAGGTGAACTTGTGAATATTGAACCTTACTCGCCAGTGGCGCCAATTGGTGAGTATTGAAACGAAAGCTTCCATTGTTTCAGCTGATGCAACAGATCGACCGATTGGTCAACAGTCAATTAATATATTAATTTCTACTCTGAATCTCCGCAAAAATACCTATTGAGAACTAACTAATTTTCAATGCACATACAATTTTTTAAAACTAAAATTGCTAGAAATGTACCTCACTTAAAATTTCAATCCACAAATCATACACAGACAGACATATACTTAGAAAAGGTAAAACAAGCGCTGATCCTAAAAAAATATTTTTAGCCCCGCCTGCTCCTGTGTATAAATTTGAGCCCAAACAGGAAACAAAATTACTGCCGATGAACATGCCGTCTGTTACACCCGTCGCAAACACCTTGAAGCCAACTGAAATCTCGGGGATATCTAATGTTGCCAGGACCTTATTCACAAATGGTAAGATGTATAATTGAAAACCTTTTAAATGCAACTAATTACTGTGTTCTGTAGTTCACTATTTAGTATCATAACATTTGTTAATCACTGGTATTCCACAAATTTAAGTGAAAGAATGTACAATCATTTTCATAAATGTACGATTGCTTGATGTAGGTATTATTAAAAAAATCGGGTTGTGAAATACACTGATTTCTGTATCAGATTTATATTTGGTTTACGCAAATATGATCACGTCTCCGATTTTCGTGCTCAATTAAAATGGTTACCAATTCGACTTCGCCGGAATACGCATATTTTGTGTTTATTATATAATATTTTGTTTAATCCTCAGTATCCTCATTATCTCAAAAAACGTTTCTGTTTCTTGAATGAGTCGACTGGAAGAACATTGCGGTCAGCACAAAACTTAATACTTAGGATCCCAGAACATCATACAAAATTTTACGGCGGTTCATTTTCAGTGCAAGGTGCACGACTGTGGAATTCGCTACCAGTGTATATTAGACAAGCCAAGACATTGAATAAATTCAAAACGCTTGTTAAGGAGTACTATCTGTCCACCATTATTTACATTTGTAGCTTATATATTTTTGTATACTTTTATATATTTATTATATTATGTATATTCATAGTTTTATGTATCTAATATTTATTTATATATGCATTGATGCTGTGCACATAATCTACTCTTATTTCATTGTCGTCCATGTCCACCCTATGGTTGTCTGGAAGAGATCGCTCTTAGCGATAAGACCGCCTTTTGTACTCATGTTGGTTTTTGTCTATAGTGTTTGATTTGTAATTTCCATGTGTGCAATAAAGATTATATCTATCTATCTATCTGAATCTCGTTTAAACAAAATTATATTATTGCTGTTAATTATTCATCATTTCAGCCAAGAGACGCCCACTGTTGGACATAGGCCTCCCCCCAAGGATCTCCATACCGATCGGTCCTGCGCCTGCCGCATCCAGCGGCTTTCCGCGACTTTCACCAGATCGTCGGTCCACCTTGTGGAGGGCCTACCAACACTGCGTCTCCCGGTACGCGGCCGCCACTCGAGGACCTTTCCGCCCCATCGGCCGTCAGTCCTACGAGCGATGTGTCCTGCCCACTGCCACTTAAGGTTTGCAATTCTTTGGGCTATGTCGGTAACTCTAGTTCTTCTACGGATCTCATCATTTCTGATGTGATCACGTAGAGAAACCCCGAGCATAGCCCTCTCCATTGCCTTTTGAGTGACTTTGAGCCTTATGAGACCCATTGTAAGCGGCCACGTCTCAGTTCCGTATGTCATCACTGGCAACACGCACGATTTGAAGACTTTCTCGTCTTGAGACACTGCGGTAGATGGGCCGAGAATATGCTGCGTAGCTTCCCGATCGCTGCCCAGCCGAGTTGGATTCATCGATTTACCTCTTTCTGGAAGTTGGACTTACCGAGCTGGACTATTTGCCCCAGGTAAACATATTCGTTAACAACTTCCAGCGTAGAGCCTCCAACATTCACAGGAGTGGGTACTACACGGGAATTCGACATTATTTTAGTCTTGTCCATGTTCATTTTAAGACCCACTTGTTGGGAAACTCTACAGAGGTCTTCGAGCATTGTGCCTAGATCCTCCACGGTCTCAGCCATGACTACGATATCATCAGCAAAACGAAGGTGAGTCATGTACTCGCCGTTTATGTTGATGCCGAGTCCCCTCCAGTCCAAAAGCTTAAATACATCCTCCAACGCAGCTGTAAACGGCTTCGGCGATATAACGTCACCCTGTCTCACACCGCGCTAAAGTCGAACTGGTTTCAAGTTTTGGTCCTGAAGGCGGACCGACATGGTGGCGTTTTCGTACAATGACTGCAACACTTGGATGTACCGATAGTCTATTTGGCACCTCTGGAGTGATCTAAATACGGCCCAGGTCTCGACAGAATCAAAAGCTTTCTCATAGACCACAAACGCCAAGCATAGTGGCAGATTATACTCCTCAGTCTTCTGTATAACCTGCCGCAGCGTATGGATGTGGTCTATGGTACTATAGCCTTTTCGGTATCCGGGTTGTTCGGGAGGCTGGAAGTCGTCGAACCTGCGTGCGAGACGATTCGTGATGACTCTCGAGAACAGCTTTTAAACATGACTCAGGAGCGTGATGGGTCTATAGTTCTTTAACTGGGCCCTGTCGCCCTTTTTTAAGGAAAGTGCCACCACGCCCCTGTGCCATACTTTAGGCGTTTTGGCCTCGTGTATGACGGAGTTGAAGAGCCGCTACAGCGCTTTCAGGACTGGTAGTCCACCCGCTTTTAGGATTTCGGCTGTAACTCCATCATCACCCGGTGCCTTGTTGTTTTAAAGCTGTTTGAGAGCCTCACTAATCTCGTACAGGCTGACGTCCGGGATGTCTTCGGTGTAGTGCTGGGTCAATTTGGCTCTAGGGTCTGTAGCCTGAATAACAGGTGCCTGTGATGTTGCATAAAGCTGTCCATAGAAGCGTTCGATCTCGGCCATGAGGACTCTGCCGTCCTCTGTCTTCAGCTTCGTCAGCAGACTCTGACCGAGTGACAGATCTCTTGCGAACTCTTTGGAGCCCTTGTTCTGCTCGATGGCCTCTTTAATACGTTCCGTATTAAATCGGCGTATGTCGCGAGTTAGACACTTAGAGATCTGTTTGTTGAGTCGCCGACGAGCATCTTCAGAAGACTGCCGACCCATTCCACGCCTTTCCTCCATCAGCTTAGCTGTCGGCTCCGAGATCTTACTTCTTTGCTTAGTACGGCTGGGTTTGCAAAACTTTGCACCCACCGTAAGGACAGCTTCCACAACCCTGTCATTATAAGTGTCCACATCCGTGCAGTCCCCCAGGCAATCAAAGCGATTTTGCAATTCGAGTTGAAAGCGCTTGGGGTTTTGGATCTGGATGGCATAGGGACGGAGTGCAGACTTCACCAGTCGATACCTTTCCGCTTTTATGTTAACAGGGTGTCCACATTCTGGAAAGTCAGGGAAAGTCAGGAAAAAGTCAGGGAAGCTCAAAGCAGGCAGGGAAAGTCAGTGAAATCAATGGGCTACCTTTTTTTTTTTTTTTTTTTTTTTTTTTTTTTCTCGGGGGGAAATGCGTAACCGCACCGTACCCGCCGTTGGCTAGACAGCGAGCGTGTGTGGGGCTCTCCCGGCAGGGTGCCAGGCCTACCCACTAAAACCCCCCGGTGTTCTCCCTGCCCTTATGGGCGCGCTAGGTAAGGTCCACACTGCGACTCCACTACCCACGCGCCCGGGCAAGCCCGACCCACCGGTCGGGCTATCGCCAAGGGGGGATTGCCCGAAAACACCAGGGCAATCCCCAGACGGAGGGCCTTACGGCGGCGTGCACGGGGCCAACCGTGCACGCAGGCCTCTACGGCAGGGTCATTAGATGGGCATCGCTTGTGCGAATGCCCGCCTTCGCCTGCCTATCCGTCTGCGGCGGATGGGAGCGGCTTGAGGATCTGCCTCCCGCTCCCTCTCCGCGGCCTCCTTCTGCGAGATTACGTCCTCGCAGAAGGAGGCGACAGCCCCCCATTCCGCTTCGCCGCGGAGCATGGCCACGACCATGCTCGGCAGCGAGAGGTCTCCGCCTCCCAGCGCAGCGTTAAGCTCGCTACGCTGGAGTTGCCAGGCCGGGCACATCAATAGGGTGTGCTCGGCAGTGTCGTCGGGAGCGTCGCAGTGGTGACACCGCGGCGTTTCCTCCCGACGCGCGACTCGATGCAGGTAATGACCGAAGCAGCCATGCCCGGTCAGTACCTGCACCATGCAGAACGAGAGGCTGCCCTGCCGGCGCCCAACCCACTCCTCCAACACCGGACGAATCGCGTCGATCGTCCGGTGGCCGGCAGCTGGGGAGGCGAGTGCCTCACTCCATCGACGTAGAGCCTCCCTCTGCGCCTGGGTACGAATCCGCTCCACTTCCTCAGGAGCGGATCGTCCCCCCCGTTCACTAACGGCAACCCGATGTCGATACACCTCTGCATGTACGCGTGCATCGACATCCCACGGCGTTTGACCCGCTAGAACGCAGGCCGCGCCATGGCTGACCGTGCGATAAGCTCGCACGGCCCGGGTTGCTATGACCCTCTGCGGACGTCGCAAGAGGGCCACCGTTCGGGGGGAGAGGCACTCCGCCCATATCGGGGCTCCGTAGAGTGCCATCGACCGTATCACCCCGTGATACAGTCGACGGCACGCCGATCCTGGTCCTCCCACATTAGGGAGGACCCGTCCGAGTGCGGCTGCGGCGGCGCACAGCCGTGGAGCGAGGAGCTTAAAATGCTCCCCGAAACTCCATCGGGGGTCCAGAACCAAGCCGAGGTACTTGAGATGCGCCTCGACCGGTATACGGACCCCCTCCACTCGGACGCGGAGCCCCGGTGGGATCCTGCGACAGGGGGCGTGGAAAAGCATGGCCCTCGTTTTATCGAGGGCCACGTCTAGGCCCAGGAGGCGGATGCGTCGGACGACTAGTGAGGTGCCGACCGACGCAAGGTGAGCCGCCTCCTCCCCCGTTTGAGCCCTCGCCGCGACAAGCGTGTCGTCGGCGAAGCAGACGACCTTCGTTCGTGGCGGAAGGTCGCCTCGCAGGACCCAGTTGTACCCCAGGTTCCATAACAGAGGACCTAGTATGGAACCCTGGGGTACTCCCGCAGCCATTGTCCACGTGTGGACGCGCCCATCCGGCCCCTCGTAGAGGATGGATCTGCCTTGCAGGTAATCCTCCACGAGGGCGCGGAGGTACGGAGGCACCCGGTGGAAGCGGAGTGCCTCCTTTATGCACTCGTGGGGCAGGCTGTTAAAAGCGTTGCGGATGTCAAGAGACACCGCAACAACAGTCTCCCCACGAGCTGTGGCCTCATCAGTCCACCTCTTGAGTAAGGCCACCGCGTCCATCGTGGACCGGCCGGTGCGGAAGCCGAACTGGTTGTTAGCCAAGTCCGGCCCCTGGTCCTCTAGGTGCTCGATGATGCGGGAAGCGAGAATCTTCTCGAAAAACTTCCCGGCTTCATCGAGCAGCACCACCGGCCGATACCCAGTCGGGGAATCAGCGGGGCGGCTCTCCTTCCTTAACAGGCAGAGCCTGCCCGCTTTCCAACGACTGGGGAAGCGGCCCGAGGCGATGCTTAAATTGAGCACCGCCCGGAACCGCTCCTCGAGGTGTCCCAGGGCGAGGGCCAGAACCCTGCTTGGGACACCGTCCGGTCCCGGCGCCTTCTTTTTGCGCCGGAACCGTTCCCTCACCATGTCGAATTCCACGTTCGACACGGGAGGGATGGCGGCAACCACTTCCACCGGAGGAGTGTCCGGGGGGACCATTCTGGGGGGCTGGAAGGGACCGGGATCGGGAAACAGAGTCCCCAGCACCCGATTCAGCAGCCCTCTGTCCATAGCGGAGGTAGGGGGAGCGGAAGATTTAAACTTCCCCCTCACCATCCGGTACGGACGCCCCCACGGATCATCGTCCAGGAGCCGTATAAATTGCTCCCTGGACTCCTCCTTAGCCCTGCAGATTTCGTTCCGCAGGGCCTTCTTGGCTGCCGCATACACCCGACGAAGTTCAGCTTCCTCGTCGGGTGTAGTTCTGGCGCGCCTACGACAACGCACGTAGGCGCGCCTGGCCCTCATACTGGTGGTACGCAGATCCGCAATCTCCTGCGTCCACCAGTACACCTGCCCCCTTTCGGGGCAGGCCTGCGCCCTCGGCATGGCGGCTTGGCAGATGACCTTCATGTCGTCTGCGAAGAGATCCGCCATGCCGTCGACATCCCCGGCGAGATGGGGCGGCGCTGCTGCCCATGCCCGCACCATCGCCGCCTCCTCCGCCACATCCGGGCGGAGCTTGGTGAGCGCCCATCGCGGGAAGGCACTCACCGCGGAGCCCCTGCGGAACGGGGTCCTTGGGGATGCCGTGGAGACCTCATATCGGATGTATAGGTGGTCCGATAGGGTCTCCACTTCTTCCTCAACTCGCCAGTCATTAATTCGACTGGCGAGTGAGGGGGATGCAAAGGACACGTCCACCACGGACGTGCCCTGCATCCGGACGCAGGTAGGGATGGAGCCCCTATTTAAAATCTGGAGCCCCAGGGACAGAACCCAGGACTCCAGATCTCCACCCCTCGCGCTAGTGCGGGAGGACCCCCACGCTGTAGACCACGCATTGAAGTCCCCCGCAACTAGAACTGGTACCGGGGCCGTCCTATGGACGACCCCCTCTAGCGCAGCCAGGAAGACTGTGAAGTCCGCCCGGCTGCGATTGGGGGAGAAATAAGTTGAAACAACTAGAATTCCCCCCCACATGGCGGCAACGTAGCCAGTGCCTCTCTCTCTTAAAGTGAGAGAGGGGGCTGTGCCACGCGCCGCCCGCATTATGGCGGCGGAATTATCCGCCGCCACTAACCAATTTGACGATTGTGGCGGAGCGTAGTACGGCTCCGACACAATCGCCAAATCCACTCCCCACTCCGCCGCGGTCTGACATAGGAGATCCTGTGCCGCGGCGCAGTGGTTCAAATTAGCTTGCAGGAGCTTTATGGGACCACTAGACATTGGTGGTCTCCATGGGCTCCTCCTGGGCCGTCGCTGCGGCCGGTGCTGCCTGTGGTGCCGGACTCCTTAGGGCCACGGTCAGTTTCACTGGGGCCAAACGGCCCCTGACCGGCGGGGGGTTGCAGTTCATGCCCCCCATGCGGTGACAGGCTGGTCGTTTGGCATCCGCACAGACGGCACAGTTCAGCTCCGCCATGCAGTCAACCGCCTTGTGACCTTCCGATCCGCAGCGGAAACATAGTCCGCTGCGGTCCTTAGCGGAGGGGCACCGCTGTATGGGGTGGCCCATGCCCATACAGCGGAAACACCGCATGGGCTTCTGCTCAAGAAGTTGGATGGAGGCAGAACTCCATCCAACTTCGATGCGCCCGGCCTCAGCCAGGCGCTTAGCCGCCTCCACTGGCACGGAGGCGAATGCCGCCCCGACGCCACGCACCCCCGTGTGGACACGGCCCACCTTGATATGGTGGGCCGGGCACTCACCGGCCCGCGCCAGGATCTGCCCCAACTCCTCAGCGGTCACCGAGTCGTCTAAACCAACGACCCGGATATCCGCTGTTTTAACGGGACGCGTCACTTTCGCCGCGTCCCCTAGGGCTTCTCCCAGCTTTTCCGCCAGCGAATCAGCCTGAGACGGGGATGTCTCCTTTGGGAGCTCGATTATCCGAGCTCCGGTTATCCCCGTCCGGAATTTGGCGGGCCCTATGCCTAGGGCGCTGAGGCTGACGGAGGCCTTGGCCTTGGCTATTGCCTCACCATAGGTGAGGCCTTTCGCTACTGCCTCTGGCTTGAGGGAGAGCACCACCGCCAAAGATCGCGGTGTCTTAGGCAGCTTTGGCGAAGGCTTGGAGACATCAGCGGAAGCCTTCTTGGGCGTCGCCCCATCTACTGTCGGCTTCTTTCTACCTCGCCGCACAACCGTCGACCAACCGTCATCGACCGGTTCCGCTACTGGCGCCGGGGCCCCCGACGAAGAGGGTACTGCCACTGGCGCAGAAGGCGCTGTCTTCCTTTTGACCACTCTTGCTTCCTTCGGCATATTTGCCGGGGGGGCAAGAGTGGTGTTGACCGTTGCAACTTTTGCAGTCCGTTGCTGTTGAGGCTGCGGCTGCGGCTCACTTGCACGGTCCACCGCAAGCGGTGGCCTTCGGACCTGAGCCGGCATCAGCCGCCCGTCGACCTCTAGGCCTTCCAGGCGAGCTGAGACCATAAAGCCGACTTGCGCCAGCAGCTCCCGCTGGAGGAACTCCATACTTTCGAGGAACTCCATCCTGGAAATCCCTCCGGCGGGTGCGGCATCAGCTGGTACGGCCACGGCTGGGGCGGCCTCGGCTGATTGAGCCGTCGGGAGCTGCACCTCCGATAACTCTTCCTCCATTGCGTCGTCGGCGGTAGGATCCTCCGAATCGGCGCTCTCTACCATCGCAGGGGCCGCCTTTGCCCCGCGGCCCCTTGGGCGTTCCACCTCCCGCTCCGAGAAGGCCCGGCGAAGGGCCTTCATTTCCCCCATTAGACCGTCCAGTTGGGTCCGGAGGCGTTTGTTAAATCAATGGGCTACCTGGAAAGTCAGGGAAAAATTAGGATTTTACACTGTGTGGTCCTCAAATTTCCCAGTGATTGTCAAATGAGGAATATGTTTACTTCATTGGTGAAGACAAGGCCGCTGCCGGCCACCGCGTCGCGTCTACCGGTTCCGGGCCCGCTGATGAAGACGCGCCGTAGACGCACGACAATCGACGATTCCGCCCCTCGCTCCGGGCTTGAACGCGCGCGCATACATACCTTTCGCCGCCGCTATTGTCTTGTCGGGTATTTCTTGTGCTAATTCGTATTTTGATCAGTATATCCTTTTATACAGTCCACTCATCTTTTATTTGGGCAGGATTCCCTTATCTCTGAACAATATAGATAGGGCACTGGCCGCAACATCATAATTTTGGTAGAATGCTTCTTAATCTTGACTATCGAATTATTTTTGTCCAGGTTTGCACATTTTGGCAGACAAATCAACCGAGCCATCCTTAACCCCTGAGTTCAAATGCAATTTCCTTCAAATGTATGAACACAATTTTGATAAAAGTGTTATCGTTAAGGTGCATATAAACTACGCAGGGCCTAACCCTATCTTAGGCCCTGTGTTGTAATTCGTCCCAAAGATATTCGACGGAGTTAAAATCAGGGCTTCGTGCTGGCCTCCATGACACGAATGCCTGAGTATAATATTGCGTAACAATTCTCGCGGTATAGGGTCTTGCATTATCATGCCCATTAGAAACATCTTATCTTAAACACGTCCTGAGTAAGGTAGGTCCCATATGATCTTCAAGAACATCACGGATATATCATTCTGTAGCCAATCCGCGTGAATGAGCATTGGTTTCGATATAAACCATCTCTGTTCATGCTGTTAAGGAAATTCCGCCAAATTAAGCAACAGTTTCTTCGATACAGCACTGAGCGTAACGTTTTTTAGGGCAACGGTACAGTCTCTGTCTTTGATAATTTCTGTAAAGACACTCTTGTCTCGCCAGAAAAAAGAACATGCGCCCAATGACCATTCCATATGCTCACGAGCAAATTGAAGGCGTACTCTGCGGTGAGCTACAGTTAACTTTGAGCCTATTATAGCACTTTGAGGTGTTAAATTACGCTCGACTCACATTCTGCTGATTGTATGCGCGCTTACGGCCACTCGACGTTCGTCACGAAGCTGTTGTTGGACCTGCACTGTGTTCTGACGCCGATTCCTCGAGACATTCAAATACATGTATCGATCATCTGCGGAGGCTGTAGCCCATGGCCTGTCAGTTTCTGCGCGTCGTTCAAAGGTTCCAGTCTCTAGGTTCGTCACGAAGCTGTTGTTGGACCTGCACTGCGTTCTGACTCCGCTTCCTCGAGACATTCAAATGCATGTATCGATCATCTGTGGAGGCTGTAGCCCATGGCCTGTCAGTTTCTGCGCGTCGATCGAAGGCTCCGGTCTTTTGGTGGTATCTTCTATAGACGCGCTGCATCGAAAATCGCCTTAACATTTAAGCAACCCAACGATGACTAAGGTTCCATTGAAGTAATGCGACAGCTTGAGTATAACTTCCTGGAGCGGATTATCTATTTTTAACAACAAAAGTAATCTGAAGACTAATGACAAAGTAAACAACAACGCAGAAAAGTCATTAAAATCAAGTAAAACTCAAAAGAGGTGTGTGACACAATCTCCCCAAAGTTGTGCACGGCGTGCTTGGAAGATACATTTGAGCCCCTCGACTGGTCTGATAAGGGTATCAACATTAATGGAGAGCAATTAAGTCATCTGCGATTTGCAGACTACATTATCATTTCCGCTAATACGGCTGCAGATCTTGGAAGAACTTTACGACGTGTCACTGTCGGTGGGCTTTCACATGAATACCTTAAAAATGAAAGTCATGGCCAGGGATCCCAACATAGGCCCCATAATGATTGCAGAAAACGTGGTTTAGCAGGTTGACCACTACATATATCTGGGACAGCTACTTACGCTTGATAAAAGTGGGCAAACAAGAAATAGAACGCCGAATAAAACTAGGCTGGGGTGCGATTAGTCCCACATTTTCAGGAGGGAGATACCTGTAACTCTTTGCCGAGCGCCGAGCTTTCGAGCAATGCGTCCTACTGGTGCTCGTGTATGAGGCTGAGACCTGGACCCTGACTAGACAACATATACACGCACTACCACGAAAAATGGAGCGAGCCTTGCTTGGGGTTTCTCTGCGGGATCGGATCTGGAATCTGGAAATCTGGAATACGATCTGGAAATCTGGATCTAATATACGCAAACGCACCAAACTGATCGACGTGGCTCGTGTCGTTGCATGTAGAAAGTGGCGATAGGCAGGGCACGTAGCCCGCAGGACCGACAACCGGTGGAGCAATAAGATCATCGAATGGGAGTGGCTCCCCAGAACAGGACGAAGGAACGTTGGTCGACAGCTGGCTCGTTGGTCAGACGACATAACAAAGGCAGCGGACAAGAACTGGACAAGAAAAGCCAAACACCGTAGTGAATGGCGCAGAATGGAGGAGTGGGTCATACCCAGCAGTGGGTGGACATAGGTTGAAGAAGAAGTCAGCCCTCAAAGAATAATGAAAAGCGATTGTGTTTATTATCTTAGTATTCAATAAGAGCCTTTTTGCCGATATATTTTACAAATGTACAAACATTTGAAGAAAATTGCATTTGAACTCAAAGGTGGCTCGGTTTTTTTTTTTCGCTAGTGTACTTTCTACAGTGTAAAAATACTATACCTAAAAATATAAATTACTAGCTGTGCCCGCGAACTACGTTTCGCCATCGAAATGCTTAACACAATGTTTAATTTTTTCCTCCATTTTATTCCATAACCTCCCGCACGCGCACCCCGCCTTGGTGACGCTCACTTCGCAACGGGCCGTGCAGCAAAAATCGTAATATTTTAATTTCGCCATAACTTCAAAACCAAACGTCCAATTTTAATCATTCAAATACCAAATATTATCTACATAAACTGTACTTAGTGATGAAATAATTTATTTTGATAAGGATTAATAGCATGAGAAAAATAAACGCGTTTAAATGTAGTCAAAAAAAATTCAAGATTTTTAAATAAAAAAAATGGTTGTTGTGCCTCACTCGACATAGATAGGTATAGTGTCATAGTGTGTCACGGACTTTTTTGTAGATATTTATAAGATCTACAATTAATTAGAACATTTTATGGTTCTATCTTTTATAGTTTAGGCAGCGTACGCAAAATAAGTTACTTTTCTGGTTGATTTTTTACACCTTGTGTCCATTGATTTACTACCAAACGTAGATAACGCATGAACGTTCGAAATGTGGGCCGGTGAAGAACTGCCTCGTGCAGTTCTTTTCCATGCGTTGGAGCGACAACGCGATAAGCAATTTTGAGCATTATGTTTGAGAGTATAAAGTTGATATTTTCTTGTAGCAATTACTAAAACGTCAAATTTAATGTGGCTAGGTATGAAATGATGTAACTGCACACGGTTGTACTTCAAATAGTTGCCGTAATAATAAAGAATAAGGTTGAATTCGATAAATACGGTACTTTCTTTATGGTCATTTTAATTCGGATGTGCATATTCAACTACCTATTTAACAGCGTACAAATGTATAGTCGATTAGGTGACAGATTTCAAGCGCGTTTTTGTATGAAGTGCTCTATCTACGTTTGGTAGTAAATCAATGCTTGTGTCCGAAAAACCGAAATATCTTACGGAACCCTATTTTTTCCAAAATAAAATTTAGCCTATTTTACTCGTGGATAATGTAGCTTTCGAATGGTGAAAGAATTTTTAAAAACGGTCCAGTAGTTTTTGAGCCTATTCATTACAACCAAACAAACAAACAAAGAAAGTTTTCCTCTTTATAATATTAGTGTAGATGTAAGTACTTAAAAAAAAAGAAATTTTAGATACCATTTGGTCTGAAAATTGCAACAAAAACTACTTTTTAATGATTTTCTAAAAAAAGTATTGTATTTTCTGTAAAATGAATATAGTTGGTCGGGGAATTTTGAAAAATGGTCAGGGAAAGTCAGGGAATTTTTTTGAACATTAGCAGTGGACACCCTGGTTAAGATTCAATGCGCCTCTTAACATTCGGTGATCGCTCCCCGTGTTAAACGAATTGATCACTGAGACGTCATTGAATATGCGGGTCTTAGTCGACATGATGAAGTCAATCTCATTTTTTGTCACGCCATCCGGACTTTTCCAGGTCCATTTTCAATGCAGCCGTTTTTTGAAGAAAGAGTTCATCATATAGAGTCCCTCTCTCTCCATGTAGTCGGCTAGCATTTGACCTCGGTAATTCCGGATTCCAGCTCCAAATTACCCCACTTTCAACTCATTATCGCCCTGCTTGCCTAGCCTTGCGTCGAAGTCTCCCATGACAAGGGTGTAGTGATTCTGGAAGCATGTATTGCCCGAGAAATATCCTCATACATAGCTTCCACTTCCTCGTCGGGGTGGGTCGAGGTCGGGGCGTAGACCTACCGTTCGGTAATTCTGAGTATAAGGTACGCCACCCTATTCGACACACTTCCAAACTGTACCACGTTGTTCATGAGAGACTTGTGTTGTGGACAATGAACCCGACACCACCTTGGGACAGATCTTCGCCCTCCCGGAAATAGAGCAGGTGGCCGGATTTAAGGACCATCGTGTCCTTACCCTCTTTTCGGACTTCGGATAGTCCCACAATACTGCAACGAATCCTGTTCAATTCCCTCTCCAGTTCCAGCAGCTTCTCCTCGGTCCGCAGTGTACGTGCGTTATAGGTTGCCAGGGCCAAGGTCGTTTGACGGGGGGTTTTCGCCGCCCAGGGATTCTTCGCACCCCAGGTCCCAACGCCGGGTCGACGACCGTCACCGCCGGCTCGGCCTCCGGGACCGCCGGGCACTTGGGGCCTTTGGTTGTTTCGATACATTTTGGGGGGGGGGGGGGGGGGGTTGGGCCTTCTCCCTTATTAAGTACTACTAAAATTAAGTTAATTATTAAGTACTACTAAAATCAAGTTATTTTTATGCATCCATTTAATCGAACATTCATCTATTTAGAACCGAAACAAGAACCAACAAAACGTTTTGAAACTCCTACTTCACAACCGTCGGTTGCTTTTTCCGGAACCAAACAACCATCTTTGGCAACACAACCACCGAAGCAAATACCACCACAGCAACAATCATGTGTCCCTGCCTTGTCTGCATCAGCAAATGCTAAAAGTGTACTTAAAGATTTACTACAACAAAAGCAAGCTAATTTGGCCGCAGTTGCATCAGCTATTATTCAGAATCCTGAAACATTGACAAGTAAAATATGCTCTCCTACAACTTTTTCTTGTAAGTATAACATATTATTTGTATAATTTATTAAATAAAAGGTATATATCATACAAGTATACTAATAAAGTATGAAAGGTCAGAATAATGTTAGTTAAACTTTGACGGTCCTATTAATATATTTTTTACTCCTTTGTTGATTGTTACGATTTTGTTTTCTCGCTAAGTATAATGATATATTCAATTATTTTCAGTTTCAGCAACAAGCACTACTGGAACTTCATCTACAGCCGCTCCTGTATTCACTGCTAAACCTATATCAGACATTAATAACATGTTCAATAAATTTACCACGCCGCCAGTCCTTTCCGAATCTAAACCAGCAAGTGCTGCCCAAAAATCATCTGAAACTGGAGAACCAGAAACAGACGCTGCGGTATCAACCCCTGTGGATGTGAATATAATTGATAAACCTGTTACAAATTTATTTGGCAATAAACCTTTTACTTCATTGACTGTACAAAAACCATCTACCGAAACAAATGTAAAAGAAGTTACGAAAACAGAAATCACTACACAAGTTAAAGTTAAAGAAGCAGAATCAAAGGAGAATATTCCTGAAAAAATAAGTGAAAATAAGCCGCAAGAATCACGAAAATCATCCGATGAAAAAAAAGAGTTGGAAGTTAAACCGTTAGCTGTACAAAATACCAGTGGTGCGGCATCAATATTGGCCTCTTCTGCCGAACCTGTACAAGCTGTAGATGTAATACCCGTTACAAGTAAGCTGTGCAATTAATAGAATTGTTAAAAAAAGAATTGTTAAATAATAAAAAACATTGAATCATGAGCTCGTCCTGCCGACTTAAAAAAAGAGCTTTTCAACTCGATACGTGTATGTTACGTTATTTTTCTAAATTGATTTTTATTTACAGCTAAATCTCAGAAAATTGTGGAGACAAAACCATCGTCTGCTGTAATCTCGACTGATAAACCAGATATTATAGTGACATCTAGCGCGTCGTCACTGTTTGCTGCAGCCAATGCTTCATCCCCTACCGGTAAAAATATGTCTCTTGTGTTACCATGATAAAAAATATGTTAAACAATATTTTTTTAATAACAGTTTCTCAAATGGTACTATTTGTATACAGCTAGAAAAAGTACCACATCATATGAACAGGTGGATATAGTGTACTAGCGCAAAGTAAACTTTTTAAAATTTACTGTGACCACACTACATTAGGCACACCTAATAACTTATTACTTGTTATACATCCAACCAAAGAGTTTGTATGACTTTTTAAAATATACCTATCATTATATTTTTCTTTTCAGTGTCAGTTTCGCAAAGTGTGTTTAGCTCCACTACTGTACCAACAACTCAGACTGGTTCCATCTTTGGTACTGCTCAAATATCCGCAACTACCACAACAAGCAGTAGTACTGAAAAACCGTCATTATTTGGAAACTCAGCTACATCGTCAGCTTCTTCTATATTCGGAGCAGCAGTGGCATCTCAACCTAAAACAACTCAAACTGGATCTGTTTTCGTTACTTCAACATCTTCAACAGCTTCAAGCATATTTGGATCTCCTTCAACTGGATCAGTATTTGGAACGGCTACCACTACTTCTTCAAGTCCATTGTTTGGTTCTAGCACTGTGACATCAACTGAATCCAAACCATCCGTTTTTACTGCAACTTCAAATTCTACTTCATCTGTTTTTGGAGCAACGTCAACTCCATCAAGTTCAACTGCACCATCTTCTCAATCTTCAGTTTTTGCTTCATCATCTACAGCGTCTATATTTGGCACTGCCACTACTCAAACTTCTGTGTTCGGCGCACCCACTTCTACAACTCAAAGCATTTTTGGAGGAGTGGCATCTCAAGCTTCCGTGTTTGGTAGCACAGCATCGACAGCTCAAAGCGTATTTGGTTCGGCTCCAACAACAACTCAATCATCAATATTTGGAACTTCGCCAAACCAACCATCAATATTCGGATCGCCGACATCCAACCAAGGATCAATATTTGGGTCACCGTCAGTTCAAAAGTCTGTTTTTGGTACTCCTACTCCATCGCCTCAAGCATCTGTTTTTGGCACGCCTACACAGACAACTCAATCGTCTGTTTTTGGCACTCCTACACAGACAACTCAAGCGTCTGTATTTGGTACTTCCACACAGACAACTCAAGCGTCTGTTTTTGGCACTTCAACACAGACAACACAAGCTTCTGTTTTTGGCACTCCACCACAGACAACTCAAGCTTCTGTATTCGGGACTGCTCCAACTACAACAGCACAAAGCTCGCTATTCGGTGGCGCAGAGAGCAGTTTGTTTGCAGCAGCTAGTATATCAACTACCAGCGCACAATCCCAAAGCGGTGGCAATATATTTGGAAGGTACTCACTATTTTTGGATTTTTTAAATTTTAATAATAGCTGTTTTCTGCATGCACTGCAATATTTTCATTTGGAATAAGTGGTCTTTATAAGCACAAAGCATACTCTTGGGAGGCTAGTGAAGATTTGTAAATAAATGTGACTAATACGTGATACATGAGCTAATTTCTTTTTTGATTCCAAACTTTTTTCAAATGGATTATATAACGTATTTCATATTAAGAGATATTACCTAATCAACTTGATTAATTTCTTTGTCGTATTTTTTAGTTCATCGGGATCAGTATTTGGAAACGCAAATACAAACGTTTTTGGTGGGAATGCTTCATTTGGCCAATCAAATCCAACAGCAGCATCAATTTTCGGTGGAGGTACGACGTTTGGTCAAAAACAAGGCAACAGTTTCTGGTCTGGAGGTAATAATACTGCAAACACAGGCTTCGGTTCGGGATTTGGTAAATATTTATTTACTATCAAAGGAACTTGTAGAATTTTTCTCTATGCAATATGTAATTATTATACCGGGTGTAACTGAACACCCCGATAACATTTAAGGAGCATATAAGTTAGATACTAAATGGACCTTCGGTGCTTGTCTGCGACCTGGAACCCCGATACGTTCAGAGTTATTTGATTTTAAACTGGAAGCAAAAACTTTCAAGTGACAACCATAATCAGCTCTTAACACAAAATAAATTTAAACACAAAATGACACGTGACAGACGTGAGCGTAGTATTACTCGTACGCTTACGTAGGGCTGTCGGCGCTTAATACCAAAAAATAATTTATTTAGTTTGTATGGGAAAAAAGTAGGTTTGTTAGCCCTAATATTTTTCCTACAGAATCTCTACTTCTGATGGATACATACCCTTAAATGTTATTGGGGTGTTCATTTATACCCTGTATACCATAATAAACTAAATATCATCTCATTAGTGTGTACGTGCGTATATAAATCGCTTTATTCCGAAAACAATTTTTGAATTTCTTTGGTGTTCCTAACTGAACAATAAAATTAAAATGGCTTGGGTGCCGAATGTCTACTTTGCAAAAGGTCTACTAGTTGCAAAATGTCCCTTGCGCACAATGTCTGTTTCGAATAATGTCCCTCTTATTTTAATGAGCCTGAGCTTACATTAGACCAGTTTCAAACTAAAAACATTTTTTTTAAAAATACCTCAATTAATTGGGAAATTCAGCCCAATTTTCTTTAGGAATAATGAATTTTTGAATAAACATTGATTCAATGACCTTTCAACCGTTCACAGTCATAGAGATTGCGTATAACGTAAAAATTACAAACAGGGTTTTTGAAACAGAAATAAGTCTATTGTCAGCAATACTTCTTTTATCCATGTTTAGAGTAGGTTAAGGCTTATGAAATATACTTTCAAATGGTATTTACAGTTTTTGTTTGTCTAATCTTATTTTTATATATCGCTATTTCCGAATCGAAAAATATGAGGCGAGTCGATTTCATGGCACGTAAGTATATAAATATTATTCACAATCTATTTATCAAATCAAACAATTGTCTTATGACCTACCTTACCTATTACCAACTTTATATAATTGTTATTGTATTTATTTGATTATATATTTCTTCATTTATATTAGGTAATATGTATATACGTATATATTTTGTTTACTCTGTACACTTCTTATATTTCAACCAAGCACAAGACAGTCAAGGAATGCATCGTTTCCGATCTTATAATGAAAATTAGATGTATCCAAAAATACCAACATTAATTCTAATAAGGGCTGGCCAGCATCACAGCACAACCAAGAGTTTATTAGGGTGCCATGGCAGCAACGCCAGCAGTGTTACCGTTGCTAAAGTCCATTCGCGTAGATACGGTCGCCTTGGCACGTGACGGCTCTTATAAAATGAACGACCCCGTAAACAAAGGATGCCGCGTGCTGTGCACATCCGCTAGTGAATGTGGCATTTTAAATCGAAGCGCCGTAGTGAAAGGTTGTGTTTGTTGACTCTGTTACTTATACCGAAAATGTTTTTTCGTCCTTGGGAAGACAGTGAAGTGCCCCAAGGTGAAACTTTATGTGAACCAACAACAAAAAAAGACTGGTGTTTTGTAAAACTTGTAAACAAATTATAATCAACGTCCATCAGCATTGTGTTGAAATGAATGTGGGTTATGCGCGCTTCGTCCCATTCGCACTTTGTCCCG
The DNA here is from genome assembly GCA_963935595.1 of Schoenobius gigantellus. Taxonomy (NCBI): domain Eukaryota; kingdom Metazoa; phylum Arthropoda; class Insecta; order Lepidoptera; family Crambidae; genus Schoenobius; species Schoenobius gigantellus. The sequence goes on from OZ012543.1 coordinate 36,925,748, forward strand.
CGTTCATTTGAGCAATTTCATAATCTGATTTAAATGTAGAAATTTTGGTACCCAATTTTTGTTTTAATAAACTAGATAGGCGTTCATATTATGTCGATTGACTTTTATTCGGTAACAGCGTATAGATAACTGGTACAATATTTGTGGATTCTATATTAGAATTTAAATCAAAATTTAAAACATAAACCTGACATGAAACTTAAACATAAGCAATAAAATATTCACTGATTGTATACTCACTGTTATTAGTTGATTGAGAAGTGTTTTTATTATTTTACTTATTACATTGCTTACTATCGAATTTGGATGTATTATTTACTATAATGTGGTTGATTTGTTATAAGCCCAATATGGTCCATAAACCCACATCTTCCCTTACAAACTACTTGCGTGGGACAAACTGCGAATGGGATCAAGTGCGAATAGGACGATGTGCCAATGGGACAAACTGCGAATGCGATACAAAGTGCGGATGGGACGAAGCGCGCATAACCCATGAATGTGTCTGCACCTATCACAAATATATAAAAAATAAGAACTAGCGTTGGATAAATATTAAAAACGGACCCTGAAAAATGTGACTTCAGATAATATGTGGAAATGATATTTAGATCACGCAATTAAACAAGAAAACCGATATTTTAGTATGGATTCGGAAGTGATGATGTTGGATCTCTCATAATAAATACAGGTGGTAATGAGTGCAACACTATGAGTGATGAAGAATATAGTGTCTCATTTTACTTTACAACTCGTGCGGTTAAAGAATGGGATTAGAAATGGCGGCGAATGTATTCACTTCTCGCTCGCACACTATTTCTGTCTAATAGTGTGCGAGCGAGAAGTGAATACATGCGCCGCCATTTCTAATCCCATTCTTTAAGCGCACGGGTTGTACTTACGTGTACCTACTCATAATTTTCATTAAAATTCACTTTGCTGCCTTACTTGTGTGTATTATTCATATTGGTATTTTATTACGTTTATGTTACATGTTACAATAACCACAGTTGTGTGCGGGTGTACCGCCACTATCTAAGCGGATGGACTATACCCTAAAAGATAATCTATTTAGAAATAAGAGTATGCAATGCGTAAAAGAATAGAAGAAAATATACATTTTAATAACAAATACAAGATATTATTTAGAAAATTTGAATTATTATCATGACAAGAATATACTGATTGTTAATATACGTTGTTTTTTATTGACTGTTATGTATTATCTTTTCAAGTGAAGAATTAAAATAATAGGGACATTGTGCGAAAGGGACATTTTGCAACCCGTAGACTATGCGAAGTTAACGTTCTGCTTCTAAGCGATTCAAATGCAATTATAACATTTCATATTTCTTATTGTTTTGATTTCCAGGTCAGCCAGCAACGACTCAAGCATCGTCGATCTTCAACGGAGGTTCTAGTGGTAGTTTTAGTTCTCCCGCACCCGCAGGGCAGCCATTTGGCAGCCCCCAACCTGCGGCGTTTGGCGGCGGTGACAACAAACCTTCAGTGTTCGGTTCGCCGCAGCAACAGAACGGTAAGAAACCTGGTCAGCCCTTTTGTACCTAACTTTATTTCTCAACCTATCGGATTAATCAGCTGCACAGGGTATATTGAAGTGCACGAGTGTATACTCGGACACAAGTTCACGTAGTCCAATGGATTATGGTAAACCACAATGACCGGAGTGAGGTCAGACGTGAAACTTATTGCGTAAAGTCTTACCTTACCTGAAGTGTGGAGATTTTTCACATTTTGTTCACCCTGTTGAGTCCTGACCTTGCATCTAGTTGTGCCCTGCAATTTGCACGCTGATCTCTCAGTCCTCTTATTCGCTCGCCTTTTGCGAGTTACGTAACTGGACACAGCCCCTGAATTTAAGACGTCAAAATTCCGGTACCAGAAGCCTATCTATTTATAACATGCTGAAACCAATCTTTTGTTTGCAGCTCCAGCTTTTGGCGGTTCTCCTGTATTTAGTTCTAAGCCGGCATTCGGACAATCTGCGGGGTATGATAAATTAATTACAAATATTTCGGTATATAATGACTCCAGCAGCTTTTATCGCTTCGCTTACCCTGTATATTCACAGCGCGACTGACATTACGATACCAAATAAGTTCGGCTCGATATATGTGTCAATCCGCATCTTAAGTAAAATAAAGGTTTAGTATATTTTTCCTTGATGTAAATTCCGTTTATGTATGAAGACAAAGCAGGGGCCTAACCAGACCCACATTAGGACGTAGGGGGCCGTTCAAGAATCACGTAACCCAATTTTTTGGGTTCCATTGCCAAATGGCAAAAAACGGAACCCTTATAGATTCGTCATGTCTGTCCGTCTGTATGTCACAGCCACTTTTTTTCCGAAACTATAAGAACTATACGGTTATAACTTGGAACCGCATTAAGATTTTCACACAAAAATAGAAAAAAAGCAATAAACTTTGGGGGTTCCCCATACTTAGAACTGAAACTCAAAAAATTATTTTTCATCAAACCCATACGTGTGGCGTATAGTTTGCGCGAGAGATACTTCCAAAGTGGTAAAATGTGTATCCCCCCCCCCCCCCCCCCGTAACTTCTTAAATAAGAGAATGATAAAACTAAAAAATATATGATGTACATTACCATGCAATCTTCCATCGAAAATTGGTTTGAACGAAATCTAATGCAACTTTATACAGTACTTTATACATTATACCTACAGTATAAAAACGAAAAAATGACGAAGGTACAATGCAGTCGACGGAAAACATAAACAAAAACATTCGCAAAGTAAACTCACCGTAACGTTTGTTCAATTGTTTAGTATGTTCAATCAATGTTATACTAAATTTTATAATGTAGTCAAAGTCAAAAAAATAAAAAAGTTTTCATACAAAACTATACAGAACAATATAGTTTTATTATAACACAACCAGCGACCCGTTCCGGCTTCGCACGAGTAAACGTTTATTTATATCAAAAACCACTTCCAATACAAGAAACAAAAACACATAAAGTGATCAATGCAACGCCATCTACTGGATGATTACCCAACCTCGACAACCAAGTATTGTATAACAATTCAAAATATAAAATATAATAAAGCAAAATAGCTTTGTTCAATACGCTGCCACAAGCGGCACACTAGACTGAGCGTTATTCTGCTGGCGGAGGTTTATTAGCGTGCTTTACTACAATACCACTAGCGGCACACTAGACACTTCGTTTTTTTAGCTGGGTTACCGAACAAGCGACTGTGTCCGCCTAAAGATATACACACATTTACGTGCCGTGCCCTTTACGTGAGCAGGACGTATTTCGTCAATGGCTTGAAAGAATATCATTGCGTACTTTTATATGAACATTATGAACTCGTTCACACACGTCCGCCTCCGGACCTGCGACGGAGCTTCAGTGCCTGGGCCGACACCGAGGCGTGCGCCGGTCCATCGATATTACCAGTGCACGTCCGGGTTTTATTAATAAAAATTATATAAATAGAAGCGGTATGCATCTCTTCTGTATTAATCAAAGTCATAATGCATATTGTTTTCCGTAAATTTTGCTAAAGGGGTACAGATCGATCGACAGGGGAGAAGTCGGTGGCCCTGACGTGACACGGATTACCGGTCGTGCCACGGACACGGCCCGGTCACGTCCCAGGCACGGCCCTGATGTGTGTGGATGGTCTATCTATGTGCACTTTCTTACTAATTTGTTCATCGATTAGTTTCGGCTCCCCAACGTCGGGCGGCTTCGGTTCGTTCGGCGGCTTCAACAAGAGCCCTCAAAGTGGTTTCGGAGCCCCTGCGGCGTTCGGCGGGGGCGCCACTTTCGGTGGCACTGCCTTCGGCAACACGTCCCCGAACAAGATGTTCGGCGGATCATCACCAGGTATATATTAGAGCAGGGATACTCAAATTAAACTGCTGGCGCTCGACTTCAATAATGTTAGACTCCAATCGGTCGACTCTATGAGGTGCAAGTATGTATGATGCAGGATTGTCGTCTACATAGCCTACCAACGTAGACAATCGAATTCTATGGCGCAGTTATAAGTGTATAAGGGACGTTGTAGAATCTTTAGAAAGTCGATGAAAAATATCATACTAATTAAAACTAGGCTAGTTTATAGAAAAAATCAGCATTATCAAAAACGTCGCTCATCACCACTTTTGTTTGACAAGTACCGCGCGTTCCTTTGATAAAGCAGCCTTTCGCCGCGTACAGGTTATACGATAGAGATAAACGAAAGCGATGAAGGGGTTATTCTGGCGTAATTGTGAATCTATATAGGTGTTTTTTTTTCGAGATCGACTCAAAAAGCACTCGCGATCGACAGTTTGAGCATCGCTGTATTAGAGGATATTGTAATACGTGGTGTTCACTACAAATCTCTTGTATGTTGATAAAACAAATGTCCAAGTGAAATAATAACTTTATTCTCTCGCCATTATTATATTACATGGCCTGTTATAGCTATGAACATAAATAACAAGAACCGTATAATGTTGAATCCATTGTATATCAATCTAACCATGGGTTGATATACCTGTATTAGGAATGATCCTGTATCACGGGCAGTCGACCCTACACCCACTTGCAGGAGCAATAAAAGCGGTGGATGACTAGGCTTGGAGTTGAGGTTAAGGCCAGTAGTATAAATGTAAAACGAATCGGAGTGGCTATTCGGACCCGGGCCCATTTAGAAGTTGATTGCTATTCAGATCACCATAGAAGTGTAATCAAAAAAAATTTACGATAAAACTGAAAACAAGGTTAGGTCAGACATTGTGACCACATGCAGCTGAAATGAAACTACGTGTTTCATGCGCTGCTCGTAAAAATCCACCTCGCCGCCATTTTTCACGCCTGGGTCCGAATACCAATCTACTTCTAAAGGGACCCTAGTTGGTATAGAACGGAAATGCTATACGGAGTGCGGACCCGATAGTGAATTGTTATCGAAAATAAACTTATAGGATAAAAGTGTAAGCTGTAGGTGAGGTTAGATATTGTGATTACAAACTGAAATGAAACTGCATACTGAATATTTAGCATTAATGTTAATAATGTGCTCCTAGCTGATATTCAGTCACAGCGGTAAATCCTAACAAACTAGCCATCTGCTCGAAAGACAGGTATTACAGTGCACTAGTGACTGCGGAAACACGTGCACTTTCTGATCCTTCACTCGCATATTCCAATGGGACGCATATTGAGATCACCCAAGCGACCATCTGTTTAACGTGCCTTCCGAATCTCGAGCTGTTTCGTATTGTGGTCGCCTATCATAGGAATTACCACGGCCAACGTTGCCTCATCTTAACAATCGTTAGCTGAACGCGATCCCCAATATTAGCATTTCAATATATTAAATCTCAATATATTAGCTCAATAAATATATAAAAGAAAAACGCTCGTGTGTGTGTGTTTATTTTGTGTGAATGTGATATGCGTAGATTATCCATCAGAAATATTGGTGAACGTATTTTTATTGCAATTTTTTATCTGTCGCTACAAGAGAGTACATGAGCGTTTACACTACACTCAGTTAGCCGCGCAATTCGTTATAATAACTGTCGAAAATATGAAAATACATATCAGTTACTCCGCAGGTAAACATTTCGGCCGCGTACGAAACTGGGGCTTAGTTGTGTTGTGTTAACGCACTTTTTCGCTGTATAATTGGTAATCCCACAGGTTTCGGGTCGCCGACGCAATCAAACGCCACGTTCGAGAGCCTAGCAACGCAGAATACACTGACCTTCGGCAATCTAGCTCAGCAGTCCGGCCAGCAACCGCAGCAGGCGCCCAGTTTCAATGCGTACGTAGTTTTACATTTGTCAAAATATGAGTTCCTTTTTTATGCCAGCCATCTAGAAGCAATTCGCAAGCTGCGGTGAGAGGCCGACATTCATTGCAAAAAAGCGGCGTTAAGTAAACGTAGAAAGCTCTGTGGTTAGGTGGGGCGGCGATGGACATAATACGGCTAGAAGTGACTCGATACTCACACTAAAAGTCACTAATGATGTAAGTGGCGCTATAAAAGACTTATGTACAGTAGTAGACTGCATTGGGCGAAGATGATGACTATTTGACCGCCACTGTCATGTGGCTTCGTCTTTGGTTGGATCGCAAGAAAGAATCTGTACCTCTAGCACACCCCAGACACTCCATACAACGTTCGCAAATCAATTACCTATTACTACTACTTAAACAAATGACGTTCGTACACGCGCAAATGTGTGCGTGGAATCTAGTAGGGCTGAGTCGAGCAGTTATCAATCGAAATGACGCGAGAAGTGCAGCGACTGCCTTCTCTTTCACCCGCATAGCGCTGTCTCTGTTATCACCCGGCGCTCGCGTCTACTCGTCCGAGCGATCGCGCGCGCCCTTGTTTATGTGTCAGTGATGTCTACAACGAAGTTCCGGGTAGGACGAGGTATTTGAAATGAGTGCGGGGAGGTGAGTGGCCGTTCTGTACGTAGTACTATCATCTATTTTGTGCCTCTAGCCAAAGTCACTCATATAACGACTGACGTAAGTCACGTGATCTCCAAACTCTCAGCGCATACGGAAATCATAGAAATTGACATTGTGACTTTGAAAATTTCAAAAACTACTTCTTGTGGTAGATACATTAAGAAGTGCAAAATTAAAATATATTAAATATTTTAATTTTGCACTTCTTTGATTGGATTTAAATACTGTCCTATGACGATACTGAAAACTTTATAACTGTTATTAGGTAATAGGTACCTTAACGTAGATGTTACAAAAAGATATACATATAGATGTAGTATTTGAATATGTTGTATATTTCATATGTATTATTTTATATATACAGGATGTAACTGAACACCCCAATAACATTTAAGGGTATGTATCCATCAGAAGTAGAGATTCTGTAGGAAAAATATTAGGGCTAACAAACCTATTTTTTTCCCCATACAAACGTAAGTAAATTATTTTTTGGTATTTAGTGCCGACAGCCTTACGTAAGCGTACGAGGAAAACTACGCTCACGTCATACAAACTAAATAAATTATTTTTTGGTATTAAGTGCCGAAAGCCCTACGTAAGCGTACGAGGAATACTACGCTCACGTCTGTCACGTGTCATTTTGTGTTTAAATTTCTTTTGTGTTATGAGCTGATTATGGTTGTCACATGAAAGTTTTTGCTTTTTGTTTAAAATCAAATAACTCTGAAAGTATTGGGGTTCTAGGTCTGAGACAAGCACCGAAGGCACAGAATAGATAATAGTACTACGTACAGAAGGGCCACTCACCTCCCCGCACTCATTTCAAATTCCTCACCCCACCCGGCACTTCGTTGTAGACATCACTGACACATAAACAAGGGCGCGCGCGATCGCTCGGGCGAGTGACGCGAGCGCCGGGCGATAACAGAGATAGCGCTATGCGGGTAAAAGAGAAGGCAGTCGCTGCACTTCTCGCGTCATTTCGATTGATAACCGCGCATTCAGCCCTACTAGATTCCACGCACACATTTGCGCGTGTACAAACGTCATTTGCTTTAGTAGTAGTAATAGGTAATTGATTTGCGAACGTTGTATGGAGTGTCCGGGGTGTGCCGAAGGTCCATTTAGTATCTAACTTATATGCCCCTTAAATGTTATTTGGGTGTTCAGTTACACCCGGTATAATCATGTTTTATATATCTGTATGTATATTATGTATGTGTGTATATGTTTATATTCAGTATTTTGAATAATATATAATTTTTATTTAATTTATTTTATGCAATGTAATGTGTATGTGTTATGCAAACATGTCGGAATTATTGATACCTACTTAATTTTTTTAAAGTTTCATTTTGTTATTCTTTTCTACTGAAATTTACTATATTCATTATATGTGATTTGGATAAATAATATTGCATGGTATAAGATCTGGCGCTGAAAGCTGAAATACAGGCTTTAGCCGAGTTCGGCTGATGATGCCAAAATTCGAAGGAAAGTTATTTGTCTTTCATAAAATGGATCAATCTATTGTAAAAATATTTGGAAACAATGAATTATTATTATTATTATAACATTAAGAAGTACAGTAAGCTCCTTATCAAGCTATACTGTTTGACCTTTGGACCGTTCTTATGCCGCTCGTAATAGCGACGGTTTTCGCAGTGTAAATGTATAGCTTGAATGGGAGCTTTCTGTACAATCATAATATAACTGTAGTTGTTTCTTTGAAGACAATCACACTTCTTTCAGATCACCGGCTTTTACTGGTTGGCGTGGCTGATGACAGCATTTCAAAGAGCGTCCAATGAAGTCGAGGCGCAAATGATATGGACAATGTGATTGTGATAAGTCATTGAAAAAACTTTTAGTTAAATCCAATATAAAAATCAGTAGTGAAATGTGACTTGAATTGAATTCTACTATAATATTTTATACTATAAGTACTTATACAGTTGAATATTAGCAGTTTTCTCCAAGTATAAAGACTTCATGTACCTACTTCTCAATCATGAAAGTGATTTAATCAATTGTTAGTTTTTAAATGATATCTGTAACAAATAAACATTTCAGAATGACACGTGTTGTTAGTTGTTTTTTAAGGCTTAAGGCTTTTAAAATTAAGTAATTGATTCGTTTTAGTATTAACAAATTGGGGTGTATTCTTTATCTGACTTTTTCAATAGTATAACTGAGAGCCAGTCGCACTATCAGAAACATTTCCGTTCCCATACATTTTGACAAGACCTTGACAGCTGCCAAATGTCAAATTATATGGGAATTAGTTATAGTTAAAGCGTTTGTAAATAATAGAGCAGAGGGGCCTGCTGAATTTAGCCGGTGGAATATAAGTTCCCAAAACAAGGCTTTTCTCATTCAAAATTTCTCTCTCTCTCATCTGTGTGACGATCTTAAAATAAATTTCTCACCGACTTCAATGAAGTGTGATGTTGTCTGTACTGTTCTTATATTATTTTTAACTTTTCAGTGATTTAAAAGTCGGTTTTTATTTTTTGTAAAATATTTTTTAGTGAAAAAAAACCCTAATAAAGTATTTCATTAGCGTTTCCCTCGATTTTCATGGGATCCCATCATCAGATCCTGACTTTGGTATAGGAGTATACTCTTTCGATACAAAAAGAATTTTGAAAATCGGTCCACAATTGGCGGAGTAATCGCGTAACACAGTCTGTTAAATAGAGCTGCCACCACTATCACTGCACCGCATCATGCTCTTTTTTTATTGCAACTACGAGGGTGAATCAAATATAAACGAGACTTTTCGACCTGCAGGCACAATAGTGGAGGGAGAAAGTTCCCGCTATGTTTGTTGTTGGATAGGTTTGTCAGGAGTAGGGGAAGCACGTGGGCTCGCCTCCTCGACCCCCTCAGTGTCCACCGTGACGATGTCGGAGCAAGAGGTACCTCCGTCAATTGCGCAACGTGTTGTAATCAAGTTTCTTGCCGTAGAAGGCGTAAAACCGGCCGAAATCTTGAGGAGATTGACTGCCCAGTTCGGGGAAGAGACACTGTCGCGAGCCAGAGTGTTTGCATGGCATAAACAGTTCGTGGAGGGTCGTGATCGTGTTGAAAATGAGACCCATGACCGCAGACCTCGCACCACCATTACAGCGAACAACATCAGCAGTGTTCGACGGCTTATTAAAAATGACAGACGTCGTACCACTTCTGAAATTGCAAGGGAGGTCGGGATAAGTCATGGAAGCACTTACTCCATTCTCACAGAGGAGCTAGGGTACCGTAAAGGTGTGCGCCAGAAGGGTTCCTCGCGTTCTCACAGCTGACCAGTAATTGCATCGTCTTCAGGTGTGTGGGCATCTTGCACGATTTCAGGAACAAGGAGGCCAATTTCTCACTCACATTATCACCTGTGATGAAACATGGGTGCATCACTACACCCCAGAGTCTAAACAAGCTAATATGGAGTAGAGAAAACAAGGAGAACCTGGACCAGTGAAAGCCAAGTCACGTTTGTCGACTGGCAAGGTTTTGGCTACCGTTTTTTTTGACCAGCGTGGATTGCTGTATCTCGATTTTTTGCACGAGCGCAGGACAATTAATGCGGCCTACTACTGCGACGTTTTGAGTGAGGTCCGACTTGCATATCGCCGCAAAAGACGAGGCCTATCGATCAGGGAAGTGGTTCTTCTCCATAACAGTGCTCGCCCCCATACAGCAGCCTTGACTAGGGAAAAATTGGAGCAACTGGGGTGGGAAACACTGGAACACCCTCCTTACAGTCCAGACCTGTCACATGTGACTTTCATGTGTTTGGCCCTCTCAAGGAAGCTTTGGGAGGTCAAAGATTCGATAGTGATGCTGAGGTTGAAGCCTTCGTGCGCAATTGGCTGCAGACACAACCTGCATCTTTCTACGTGGAAGGAATTGGAAAGCTGCCTATCCGCTGGGAAAAATGTGTTTCCAAATCAGGAGATTATGTAGAAAAATAAACTATATTCTTTTTTGCGTTTAAAATAAAAATACATTACAAAAAAAAGTCTCGTTTATATTTGATTCACCCTCGTAAATTGGCAAACAAGCAAACTGCTCACCTCATGGAAAGTGGTAACAGTCACCTATAATACGTGTGGCTCCTGTGAGATTCGCAGCAAAACTGCAACCCTCACAAGAACCTAGTGTACGTTGCCAACTTGTGACTTATGATGTAAAGTTACGGTACCCGTAATTTCAAAGCCATATCCTTACCCTTCAAACCGGAACAGCAAAGCAAGTACTGCTGCTTTGCGGCAGAAATGTAAGATGGAAGTACAATTAGTCGACTTCCCGTTGTCCTAAAATTTTACACAAAATACAAGTTGTATAACATTTGTTTTGCCGTAGAGCCACTGACGCCCCGTGGTAGGTACGTCAGAAACGCCAACCTCCATAGGGATCTCGAGTTGCCAACGATACAGCAACACCTTAAATCCTGCTCTGAGCGGTTCTTCAAATTGAACTTATTAATACAGTAGCCCGAGTACCCGGCTCTTATATTAATAAGTTCATTTTCAGTGATTAGACAGGTGAGTAAGTCGCTGAATAAATCCGTGAATTTTACAAACATTGATTTACTACCAAACGTAGATAGAGCGCTTCATACAAAAACGAGCTTGAAATCTGTCACCTAATCGACTATGCATTTGTACTCAATGATATATACTTGAATATGCACGCCCGAATGAAAATTATTATAAATAAAGTACCGTATTTATCGAATTCAACCTTATTCTGCAATATTACGGCAACTATTTTAAGTACAACCGTGGGAAGTTACATCATTTCATACCTAGCCACAGATCAAACGACGATTTAGTAATTGCTACAAGAAAATATCAACTTAATACTCTCAAACATAATGCTTGAAATTGCTTATCGCGTTGTCGCTCCAACGCATGAATGAGATTACACATCGTGATACGACGCCCGTGCGAGCGAGACGATTGTGATGTACTGACACTGACGCGAAGCGACATGTTTATGATTAAAATAATTGTTTTTGATTGGTTTTTACGTATAAATCGAATATTTGAATACATGATAAGATGTGTAATAAGTTTACTCACGCAAAATAGGAAATCCCGTCTTTTTTCTGCCGTTTCTGACTATTGTTACCACAATTTTTGAATGCGCACTTCGGCATGTTTACGTGCCGACAGCTAATCACTCACTATGGAAAGGAACTGCACGAGTCGCAATTGAGCAGTTCTTCACCGGCCCACTTTTCGATCGTTCATGCGTTAAGTATCTACGTTTGGTAGTAAATCAATGAATTAGACACTTTTGACTGCGTTTGTGTTACTTGAACAGGAGGTATAAAACAACCGCATACGAAGAAAACTCAGGGCAACAAGATACCAATTACTTATAAAGAGAAAGAAAGAAGGATGTTTCCAGATTTTAATAATGAAACAACTCAAAGACTAAATTTATGGAATATTTTCGTATCAATCAAGAACAATTCAAACATAAGTATATTAGAACTTTTGCAACAAAACTGCCATCAAAAATGCATCCTATCCCATATCCTTTTGATTTTCTTTGCTGTCAAAAATTGTAATTAATTAATATTTAAAATCCTCTTGTTGTACTTCAGATTTATAATATTATGAACTTTATTCGGAAGGAACTGGCTCCTGAAATACAGTTAATACTAGTTTAGGGCGTCAGGGCTACCTTTTATTTTGTGACTTGTTCTTAGTACAATAAAGATTTATTATTATTATTATCACCTGACGAAAAAGTTGCTGTAAACATTTGTGTTTATAAATATTAGTTTCATGTTCCTTATCACTTTTATTGTATAATGCACTTACATTGGACTGATTCAATCAATAATTTGTCTTTTTCTTTATCAAATTTCGACATTTTGTACTGACGCCAAATAAGACGTTTACGCTGCAATGGTTCGAAATAACTAGAGACGCGGCGTAAAGCGTTCCAATGTCGCCTACGGCGTCCATACGCTCACGTCAGCGTACGAAAGAGACCACAACAGTACCTACATTTCTATAGTAAGCATCGTAACGCAGCGTACGGCGGCGTGACGCTGTACGCGGCCGATAGCGTTTATAGGAGACCATAGTCTTAAGTCAAAGTCAAAAAAATTATGAATGACCTTAACAAGCACTTATTGATGTCGAACTTAACACAGAAAATAATTTACCAAGAATCTGATTAACTAAGACATTTAACAATTAATTATTAAATTAAATCCTTGTATGTAGGTACTGTACAAACACCCCAGGCCCAACCTAATTAAGATGGATGCAAATACAAGCAAAATTAAAAAAGTTGACTTCACCTGTTCGGAAATTGGAAGTCTCGAGAAGAACAGACAAGAAACTCTGAAGGATAATTTTTTTCTTTTTTTTATATTACCAACATTGCAATAATGGTATTTCACAAACATGAATTTGATTTTATAAAAAAAACAGGTTGTCCTACGGCGATGCCACATGCCATGCAAAATGTTAGTGAAATAAGACTTTATTTATTTTTAAAAACAATTTGAACACTCAAAGATTATTAAATAATCACCTGTTTGAACCGCGAATCGAACCCGATAAAATTAAGAAAATAAACAATCTGTATTTTTATGATATCGGTCGATAAAGTCGCTCCCCTCCCAGATAACAAATCTCTCTAAAATTACCTGTAAAACTTGAGAATGACAAAATCAAACGTCTACATAGTGGGACAGGCCAAGTACTTACAAATGATTTTATTTATTTACTACCTACGTTTTACTTAAGTAAATAAGTGCCTGTCAGAACCAGAAACGATCCCGCCAATTCTATAACATCTTTAATTGAATGCCGACAAGGAAGCCAATAAGAAACAACAATCTCTAAAATGTTTCGAAAATCACAAAAATTGCGGTAGACCATAAAACCGTGTTAAAAAAGAAGATTACGTTTGAGGCAATCGACACGATTTTTTCTTGCAAAACTAAAATAAATTACCTCCTTTTGTTATGCTTATGCTCTTATAAATAAAATAAAGGTAATAAAAGCTCGAGCAATAAAAGCCATCGGCGGCTAACAGCATAGGTCCTTAAAAAATTATAGTCCTCGTGTTTTTCAGGTAACGTTTGTTAAAAATCGGTCTATCAGTATTATAAAATACAGGATTTTAACTTTCAACATTTACCTAGTTCGATTCCCGATTCAGACAGGTGGCTATTTAACAATATTTGATTGTAGTTTGGAATTATTTTTGAAATCAAAGTGATGTCTTCTTTCACAATTTTTTTTATATCTAAGTACCTACCGTATATTTTTTTTTGTAACTAAAAAAAAAGTTACAAAAAAAAATTGTGTGATTGTTTGGACAAGCAAACTGAACATCTTTCACTATGGGACCAACTTTGAAATCGCAAAAAAATCTGCTGTTCTATAGCTTCAGTGAATGTTGAACATTTGTAGGGAACAGCTGATTTTTTTTGCGATTTCAAAGTTGGTCCCATAGTGAAAGTTGTTCAGTTTGCTTGTCTGAACAAGCACACAAATTTTTTTCAGTAACTAAAAAATGAACTTTTAAATGGTAGGTACTTTCTCTCCATGTGGCATCGCCGTGGGACGCGCTTTAAATACTGACTGAAGTGATTGATTAAATTGATTGAACGATAGTATAAAAAGCCTAACAAAAGCCGGACAGGCCGGACGCAGTCAAATTTGGCCGGACAAGAGGTCAAAAAGCCTAACACTGTCCGGCTTTATCCGGACGGATGGCAACACTTCTGAGAATAGTATAGTTCGTAAGCTATTTTTATACCTCTAGGTGATAAGGGTGGCCCTCGCTAGAACTATTTTTGACAATTTTTATGGCGAAATGTAGTTTGCGGGCACGGCTAGTATACTTACTTAATAACTGATCTGATCTTTTACTTAACACACAGCCCGTAATATAATAAAGTTATAAGCTCATTAGCGAATCACCAAACGCGTCGCCCAACTTTTAGAACTCGGATCCTGAACTCATTATATATTCAGAAAACTCGCTAACAAACCTTTGGATCTATCACAACCGGGCGGGCATTGGTCGACTAACGAATGAAGTTGGTTGAAGCTTATCCATTCGCGCCGTCTCTTTAATAGGATAAAAGAAATCCGGCACTTCCTGCTGAAAATTCTGAAAGTTTTAATAAATGTTGGTAGTTGACATTGGGTCTAGTTATTTGGTAAAAGTCGTACCTACCGCTAAACAAATTAAGACAAACTGGTAGGTAGGTACGTAAATAATGTCGATTGTTCTTCGTAGGTGAGATTCTGTGAGAGGCTAGGAGATATGCATCCTATGTAGCATAAAAGAGAGATTTGCTTCAAGGCTCGGAACCGGCTTAAAATATAGTAGGTACCGGTTAACATAGGTTTATTTTAGTTTTGCTCCGATCTTTTCTTGAGAACGCGAATGTTATAAGAACTTAACTATAACCTAAATAAACCGGTTTAATCGACATTGTATCGTTTTATTGACTTGACGACGCGTACGGCTACCTACGTTTTAACGTAAGTATTTACCTATGTATACGTTTGACGTCTGATTTGCGTACCTAGTGGATTTACAAACCACTATCATTTGTAAGTATTTAAGATAAGTAGAAAGCGAAAGAATACAATATATAGGAGATACTTTGATTACGCCGCAAACAACACTGATTCAAACTGAAGAAGTGAAGTAGATACTGAATATCTACCTACCTAACACTAAACAGTATCAATCTTGCGTTCTATTAACCGGTTTTTATACCCAACTCCAAACCAGTTTATTGATAAAAACCTTTATGTAAGTAAAACCTCTTGCAAGAACCGGTTAATAAAACAGTTTACTTACTACTGGAACGAAACTAATGAAAAGGTTTTGCTCTAAGTAAGTAGGTACCAAATTAACCGGTTATGAAGATTGCCTACTGTGAATGTCTACTAAATATACATTTAATATCTTTTCTTCAACGCGATCTCAAGCCCAGTGGTAGATATCTGTTAGATGTTTTGTAATATCTTCCTTAGGTGATTATTTCAAAACCAGCTGTAGATATCTTCTGGATATTAGGTGTAGATCTTTGATATCTAATGGGCCACACACTCGATGAGTGGTATGGGAAGTAGCGAGGAAAGGAGGCAGAGACGTGTGTGGCAGCATTACTCGTCATGCCGCACGTCATGCTCCTCGTCATGCCCACCGCTCCCTATTTTGTTTCTTTTTGTTTTAGGCGCAAGTCCAAAGGACCGACAATATGAGCGCAGGACGTGTCTGGCCACATAATCGCGCGAACGCAGTCCGCACCGCATTAAATAATAAGTACTTAACTGCATTCAGGAGTAATTACTCCGATAACTCAGACTTATACGTACAGCCATTTAAATCTTAAGACTCCTCTAGAAGCATCGGATCTACCAGGATAGGATACCCTGAGGACTAATCACTCTTGTTATTTTTACTTATAACCTAATATAAGCTAATATTTTATGGCTAACATAAGTAAATTAAGTAACTACTGAATAGTATTTATATTTCTTGTCTGGTTTTACATTGGCTTAAAATTGAGGATTAGGCGGATTTCATATTCGCGTTTCAAAAATATTAAATCACTAAGGTTATAACAGCACTCAGTAGGATAAAATGTTCTATAAATAGATTTATCGTATGCCGTTATAAGCCTAGACATATTTATTACTAGCTGTGCCCGCGACTTTGTTCGCGTAGATGTCCGAAACAATATCGTGATGTTATATAGCCTAAAGCCTTCCTCGATAAATGAACTATCCAACACAAAAAGAAATTTTCTATTCGAACCAGTAGTTCCTGAGATTAGGGCGTTAAAACAAACAAACAAACTCTTCAGCTTTATAATATTAAGTATAGATTGGCATTTCAGTCTCAAACAATCCTGGTTAAATTTACTTAAAAATGACGTCTTTAAGCCAACTGCATTTTCAACTATTTAAGTACTGACACAAATTCCACCTTAAAATGCCGCTCAAGACCACTAAGGCTCGTATTAATGAACGCGTCTCAAAGTTGAGAGCGATCTTAAGTTGCAGTTTTGACGTTTAATGTATGGAACATCTTTCAAAAACAGTATCTCAAGATCGATCTCATACTTGAGATGCAATTATTAACACGAGCCTAAAAGACGTACGCTAAAATGACGTTAGGTTGACGTACATTTTCGACGACTTAAGTACTGACACAGATTCCACCTTAAAATGACGCACCTAAGACGTGCCGCATGACCACTAAAAGATGTACGCTAAAATGACGTTAGATTGACGTGAGTTTTCGTCGACTTTCGTACTGACTCTAAATTAACCTTAAAATGTCGTTCTTTATTCGTCCTCGACGTCAGTTTGCTACCTGGGATATTCTGCACAGTATCCTCCAACACGGGAAGAAGCATATCTGGCTGAGATTATCACTGCCAATCGCTTTAGATGATATGGAGCGGATACCTTTCATTATAATTTTTTTCTGTAACAGAAGAAAATGTGAATGATGGACAATTTGGTTGGTCATTGGTCCAGATTCGCAAGATGTTGAAGAGTCTGAGTCTTAGAAGATTGCTTAATTGAGATAGGAGGTTTTAAGAAGTGGTTATTTAGAGAATTTAGATCTACATTGTACTGACAGTCACCTGTGTGCTATCCCACACCCAAAGACCTCTAAAAATTCCAGATTTTATTGTTAGGTAAACCGTCAATTTTGGAATGGATATATTTACGTTTACTATCTCTGCACATTCTGTTGTATTTATTACGAAGTTTTTTAATGATTAAATGAACTTACGTGAAGTTCAATCATAATTACTCGAAGAGCCTCGTTCGAAGATATTAGCACTATATACACATGTAGTTTCACATAATAGACTCGCTATTCCGCACTACATTTCGGAGAATATAATAAAATAAATCTAACGACCGGTAGTTTCAAATCAAAGTTCACCCTCGAAACATAATAAGAACTGCCAATTACTATAGTCTGAGTTTTATTAGGATTTAAATGTAAACCAAAATTCCTGCTCCTAAAATTTATTGGTTATTATGAAACACCGTGTATATACCGTGTATATATGTGTTATTTTTACAATGTCATATTTATTTATTTGTGTTTTAGTAGCTATACTTAATTTTTTTTTGTCACTACATCATTATGTATTTAATATATTTCGAGCGAAATCTCCATCAATAATCATATCGCTAACTCGCAAGTAATGAGAGTATTGGTTGAATCGAACCAACGCGCGATGTTTGAATCAAGTCCGGAATTTCAATGAAAAATTCGGATCCAGATCTCAATACTTATGTTATTTATATTAATTTTTGATATCGTCGGAACTCTGCGAGCAGTTACAAGCGTTATTAAAGTAACTAACTCGTTAGGATACCATTCCGCTAAATAACTTAAGACCTAATCGGTCTGCCAAGTTAAATTGTATTTGGTAATGTAGGACGCAAACAAAAACAAACTCCCTTAAAATAACATTGAATAAAATCATTATTATAAACTATATGATTGCTTAAGAATCAACGATAGCGCAGAACGGCAACTACGTATTAAGCGTGCCATAAGGAGCACCAGCATATTTCGAAATAATTAATATGCATAGAATGATAGAACGTTCGTGAGCATTACAAAGACCGCTAGCAGATTCCCCATCACAAGCGGCACCCCCACCCGTTGTTGAGGCATCAGTATATATTTCCAAAGAATAATCATCACTTTTTATTTTACTGACAGACTTGTCAATATTATTTAATCACCAACCAAAAACCGGAGATAGAGCATCTGGAAGTCTCATGATTTTATCATAATTATCATCATTCTTAAGATTCAAAAACCTTTCGAATTCCTTTGTATACATACAGCCACCCGTAATCTACGGCCTGGCAGGCAGACGTCAGTAAACCTAAAAAACGAACATTATTACTGATTTAACATCTTTTTTAATTTTTTTTGTTTTGTATAACTCTTTATTGCAAAAATGTATACATAACATAATGCTAACAAAACGGTAATGCAAAGGCGAGCTTATCCCTGCACGGGAATTCTTCCAGTTAACCTTTGATGAATTACACATAGGAGCTGTTTAATGCGGCATTAAAAACGTAAATTTTTGCAGAGAGATTAAAGGTTTGTTGCTATATAGGAAAATCTCAATGATTTAATAAGGAAAAATGTACATCAAAATATGTATTTATTATTATTATTATTATTTTTAAGTCGATCCAATTTGAAGTCTTTTCAAGCCTTTTATATTTCATAAAAACTTGCAACAATTTTGTAGGAGTAAATAAAGATATTTCTGTATCTATATAAATAAAAATCAATGTATTATGTTTGTTTGTCCTCTATGCGTTCCGAAACCATTCATCAGATTGTAATGAAACTTTGGTAGGGTGTTATGGGGACACCCGTCAGGGTTCCTAGCAAAAAAAATGGCATTTACGTGGCATTGCAACGCATGCCGGGTACAGCTATGTAGTTTATAATAAATCCTAAACTCTTCAATAAGGATGTTGTGTCTTGCATATTGTGTAAACAAACGTGGTCCATGAATCAAAAGAATATCTTCTAAATAGAAAGTTGATAAATATCCTTTGCTTGATTTTTGTTCCATTAAAAACGCAAATAGATCCCTCTAGAATTAGGGTGCATATTTATAAAAAAATATGCATCCTAATCGATTTTACCATTGATTTACTACCAAAGGTAGATAACGCATGAACGATCGAAAAGTAGGCCGGTGAAGAACTGCTCAATCGCGACTCGTGCAGTTCCTTTCCATAGTGAGTGATTAGCTGTCGGCACGTAAACATGCCGAAGTGCGCATTCAAAAGTTGTGGAAACAATAGCCAGAAACGGCAGAAAAAAGACGGGATTTCATATTTTGCGTAAGTAAACTCATTACACATCTTATCATATATGCAAATATTCGATTTATACGTAAAAACCAATCAAAAACAATAATTTTAATCATAAACATGTCGCTTCGCGTCAGTGTGAGTACATCACAATCGTCTCGCTCGCACGGGCGTCGTATCACGATGTGTTATCTCATTCATGCGTTGGAGCGACAACGCGATAAGCAATTTCAAGCATTATGTTTGAGAGTATAAAGTTGATATTTTCTTGTAGCAATTAATAAGACATCGTTTGATCTGTGGCTAGGTATGAAATGATGTAACTTCCCACAGTTGTACTTAAAATAGTTGCCGTAATAATGCAGAATAAGGTTGAATTCGATTAATACGGTACTTTCTTTATGGTAATTTTCATTCCGGCGTGCATATTCAAGTATATATCAGTGAGTACAAATGTATAGTCGATTAGGTGACAGATTTCAAGCGCGTTTTTGTATGAAGCGCTCTATCTACGTTTGGTAGTAAATCAATGGATTTTACACATAAAACTGCATTTGGAAATTAATTTTAATGCGGTTCTTAAATGTTATACCTAGTTTAAAATGTTGAGTGGTAATAAAGTTATTTAACTGTTTTAAGCTCAATATTATTACGTTGTTTTCCGTTTGGTTTGGGCAAGGATGATATAAACTTCGTCTATGGTTTGGGTATAGTAAATTTACTAGAAATGTATTGGCCATCGCATGGTTGACACATAAAAATTGCACCAATAGATTAAAGACTATCTATTGATGACATGACGGCGTCATATTCATATTTTGAATATTTGGGTTCTGTAGGAATAACAGATTGTACCACTCTGAACCAAAAAAATATAATTTCATAGCCAGCTGTCCACGAAAGTTTTATCGGATTTTTGTGAGCATAGACCACTCTTTATAATACCTAATAGGAAAGGCTACCAGATTTTTTTTTTTACAAAATCTAGCGCCTGTAGCGTGTGTGCGGCTGACGCGACGATGGCTTGATGGCGAAGCTGTGGTGCGTCGGTGCTGCCGTCTGTCTCGGAATCAGAGATGGATGGAACGTGCGCGTGTTCCTCTTACCCCCCGGTGGCGCTGGCGGCCTGTGTGGCGACCTGTGTGGCGCGAGGAGTGGCCGGTTGGATTGCGGATTTTTACGTCGATGCCGCTCTAATATCCGCCCCTGACTTAACGATTGTTTATGAAGTCTTAAATGTCTCTGACAAATTCCTAATTGTTCTTTAAGATTTTCGTTAACAAGGAATCTAAGTACATTCTAATCTGCGTGTTGAATATCACCTTATGTACGAGCTGTGTCCATTAACAATTTCAGAAGTTCCGGGTTTTTACTATCTGACGAAAGTAATAGTGTTATCGCCTTACTTTCTATTAATAAAGCCTTAACCCGTAGAGACCCAGGCGTACTCATATGAGTACGCGGAACATCGGCCCCAAGGCCCACGACATCATATGATGA
Organism: Schoenobius gigantellus; assembly: GCA_963935595.1. Classification (NCBI taxonomy): domain Eukaryota; kingdom Metazoa; phylum Arthropoda; class Insecta; order Lepidoptera; family Crambidae; genus Schoenobius; species Schoenobius gigantellus. Next base: position 36,946,603 of record OZ012543.1, read on the forward strand.
CAGGATTCTCTCGGCCGACTTTTTACGTTATTGTGTCACAAGTAAGTCTTTATTTGGCCTGCTGTTTTTTTGGCATATAGACTACTAAATGCTCTTTGAAATGGTACCAAATACTCGTTAACCATAACTTTAAACTTTTTGAAAATAAAAAGTTTAGAAACGTCAAAGCGTTCACTCATTTTGTGTCACTGGGTTACAACGTTAGTGAACGTCAGTTAGGAATAAATTGGTTGAAATCGCTGTTATTGTTTGAATGTTTTATCGTAAAAGGTATGTAAAGTGATATTATTTCTTTTGTTTACAGTATTTCCAGTAATAATTAGCATAAACAATTGTATTTCATTGTATATTTAGTTTATAAATCCGCGGTAAATTGCTCCGCGGTAGAACAAGACGCCAATTTATTTTCAACATATAATTTAAGTAAAACAACACAATAAAACTATAAATAACCATACATATTATTATAGCCCTATGTTTAAAGATTTTTGTGATATACATTAGTTTTGGAAATATTTTTAATGAAAAAAAAAATGACGTAATGAATTGCGTAACCCTTCAAAGCGCGCGCACTTAGAATTAAAAAATTGCATAAAATAAATTATAGTGTCTACAATAAAATAAAAAATACGTATGGATAGCTAATTTAATAAGGAATGAACTTATAATAGTTAATTAGATAAGGATTCATAATTAAATGAATAAAGGGCGAAAATGTTCGGTAGGTTGCGCAAGACCCAAAGAAAACATTTTTTTTTCAAAAATTTTTTTTAAACATACAACACTATAAAACAATAAATAACCATATATATTGTTATAGTTGTAATCTTCAAGATTATTTTGATATACAATAGTTTTGGGAAATATTATTAATGAAAAAAGAAAAAAAATAAAAATTCCTTCTGTGACGTAATGCATTACGCAATCCGAGCGCGCGCGCGCAACCTCACAATTAAAAAATTGCAAAAAAATAAATTATTGTGCCTACAATAAAATAAAAACTACGTATGGATAGCTTATTTAATAAGGAATTAACATATAACAGTTAATTAGATAAGGATTCATAATTAAATGAATTACGAGCATTTTAATATTTCTATTTTTTGAACGTAACAATGGCCGCTTTGATCTCCGATAACTAATAAAATAAGTATCGGAATGCTTTCTGTTGACGACAGTTCGCAAGTGCCGGGGACCTAGAACTAAGCAGCGGACGTAGTCTAAGCTTATGCGGGCCAAGTCCCCATGAATGAACCATATCATAAATAAATTCGGCCCCTTTTGATTGGTCCGCGGGCGGGATGTCCCCCCGCGGACCAACAGATAGTGTATAAATATAGGGCCGAATTCTGTTAAATTGTAGTCAGTTGTAGTCGGTCAGTGGAAGTCGTCTTGCAAGAAGTAAATAAAGCTCCAAATATTATCACAAAGAAACCAGTGTTTTAACTCAAGAACCTACATACAGTCCACTCTCAACATCTTGGTCCTACCGAACCGGATCTAAACAAGTATATGTGATGGTAGTTACGAGGAGCCAGAGCGGGAAGGAAGATTTGGTGTGCGTATTCGACCACCCACCGCGATCGCCATCCGCATCGACGACTGTCGCCGCCCAAATGGAACCGGGCATCGAGGAAGGGATCTCAAGTCGCACTGAACGGCGACACCGAATGGAAGGGGTCTCAACTCGCGACGAAAAACTGTACCGAGAGGAGGGGATCTCAAGTCGCACTGAACGGCGACACCGAACGGAAGGGGTCTCAACTCGCGACGAAAACCTGTACCGCGAGGAAGGGATCTCAAGTCGCACTGAACGGCGACACCGAACGGAAGGGGTCTCAACTCGCCCCGAACAACCACGAACGGAAGGGGTCTCAACTCGCCCCGAACAACTTCACCGACCGGAAGGGGTCTCAACTCGCCCCGAACAACCAAGAACGGAAGGGGTCTCAACTCGCCTCGAACAACTTCACCGACCGGAAGGGATGCCAACTCGCGAGGAGGAGAATGCGCGTCACGTTTATAAGACGACGCCGGCTAGGAAGATTGCTCGCTCCACGAGATCGACCGCCAGTGCCATCGCCCACTTGCAATTCGAAGCCGAAGAAAGATTAGCGGCAGTACGACGCCAGGAAGCTGCAGAGGAAGTTGCGGTACTACGCCAGGAAGCTGCAGCACGACGCCAGGAAGCTGCAGAGGAAGCTGCAGCACGACGCCAGGAAGCTGCAGAGGAAGCAGAGGTACGACGCCAGGAAGCTGCGATACGAAGAAAGGATCTAGAAATTGAAGCAGAGCTTATCCGTAAAAAGCTAATCGCCGACCTAGCCGCCGCCGAAGATGGCAGTATGATGGAAGAAGAGACCGAACCGGCGGAAAACCAAGAACGAGTTGAGGCATGGCTACAGGAGACTTCGAGGCAAGAGGAACAAGTGCATCAAGTGCACGAACCGGAACCCGTACTCGCACCGGTGAGACGCGACATAGTTAGACCTAGGGAGGTTGAAATCGCTACTCCAGTCGCGCACCGAACGAGACTACGGTGGGAAGAAACAACCACACCGCGTGATCGTGAGCACTCGAGAGGACGGGCTATTGAACATTTAGCCGGCACGCTCGACCACATGATGAGGTCGCGACCGCCGCCGCGTCAAGCCACCGACCTGCCACTATTCTCGGGATCACCGCTAGAGTGGCTGCAGTTTGCCGCAGCAATGCAAGAAACGACGGCCGTGTACCAGTTTTCGAAAGTGGAAAACCTTGCGCGCCTCCGTAACTGTCTGCGAGGCGAAGCCAAGGAGACCGTCGCGCCGTTACTGAGCACCGCAGTGCATCCTGACGTCATCATGAAGACGCTGCAGCAGTGTTTTGGCAGGCCTGAAATATTGATCGACGTCGCGTTCGAAGACCTGAAGAAACTACCGAAGCTCGGCTCGACTGCGATAGAACTCAACACCTTCGCAATTCGAGTACAGAACGTCGTAGCCGTGCTTAACAACGTAGAAAAGAACTATCTACACAATCCACTGCTCGTGAGAGAAATCTTCGAGAAGCTTAGCCCGCATCTAAAGACGAAATGGTGCGACTACGCCGAAGAACACAATGAACCTGAGCCGGAAATAGTCAAGTTGACCACGTTCCTCATGCGAGAGGCTGATCGAGCGCTCAAGCACGGATACTCCGGTACGACTCACAAGCCGACGCCGCAACCACCGCAACGCCCCGCCTCTAAACCCGAACAGAGGAGGAGGGTGTACAACGTGGCAGAACCGTCGTCGTCGGACAAGACCGAGCCGGAACGCCGTGCACAGTACGACGACGCGCAACCGACGCCGCGACCGCCGCGACGCCCCGCCCCTAAACCCGAACAGAGGAGGAGGGCGTACGACGTAGCAGAATCGTCGTCGTCGAACAAGACCGACCCGGAACGCTGTGCACAGTGCAACAACGCACACCGACTTGACGCCTGCGACGAGTTTGAGAAGATGTGTTTGGACGAACGATGGAACGTCGCGAAGAAAGCTGGCTTGTGTTTCAAGTGCTTGAAGAGCAAGCACCGAAGAATTAATTGCCGCCAGAAACCATGTGGCGTGAATGGATGTCGTCGGCCGCACCACCGCTTGCTTCACGCCGAAGCACCCGCGGCCCGAACTAACCAGCCGGAGGAAGCAAGCGTCTCTTCAACCCGAACTGAGTGCACTGTGAAACTCAAGGTTTGCCCAGTAACCGTATCGGGCAAGAACGGGGAGCGTAACACATACGCGCTCTTCGATGAAGGCAGCACAGTGACGCTCATAGAAGAGGGACTGGCACGAGAGATAGGCCTGGATGGCCCCGCGACGTAGCTACGCGTAAAAGGGATCGACGACCGACAGCGTGAAATTGACAGCCGCGTCGTTTCACTACGCATCGCCGAACGAAACACGAGAAATTTCAAGGCGTGTTCGGCGCGAACAATGGCGGACCTGAACCTCGCCACTCAATCAGTTGCAAAGGAAGAGGTGCAGTTTGATCACCTCACTGACCTGCAAGATCAGTTCGTGTACAAGAACGCGAAACCTCGCATTCTCATCGGATCCGATAATTGGCCGCTGATTGTTACCCGAAAACTGCGCGTGGGCAAACGGAACGAACCCGCGGCATCCCGAACGGAACTCGGATGGGTGGTGCACGGAACGGCACCGACCAAAGTAATAATCAAGCGCCAAGATGAAGTGCTGCACGTGTGGACGCAAGACATCGAACGGCAGGTCAGTGAGCACTTTCAATTAGAATCGCTGGGAATCTCGCTGAAGTCAGCGCACACGAGGACAGAGGACAAGCGAGCGTTGAGTATCTTTGAGTCCACCGTCAAACGGGTCGACGGAAGATACGAAGTAGGACTGCCGTGGAGAGAAGATGACGTCGAGTTGCCGCCTAGCTACAACGCGGCATTGAAAAGGCTACGGCACTTAGAGACGCAGCTAGAACGCGACCCGGACAGGAAAGCCGTATACTATAAACAGATGAAGAACCTCATCGAGAAGGGATACGCCAAGCCCTGCGACGGCACAGAATTGCAGAGTCCGATCGCATGGTTCCTACCGCATTTCGCCGTACGCAACCCGAACAAGCCCGGGAAGACCCGTCTAGTTTTCGACGCCGCTGCCAAGACGAATGGAGTATCATTGAACGACGCTCTTTTGGAGGGACCTGACCTTTTACAGTCCCTACCGAAAATACTGCTCCGATTCAGGGAAGGCAGCTTCGCAGTAACGGCGGACGTCGAAGAAATGTTTCTACGTATAAGAATAAGAAGAGAAGACCAGCCCGCGCAAATGTTTTTATGGCGCGAAAACTGCGAAGAACCGCCCGTCAAAATGAAGATGACGGCTATGATATTCGGTGCATCAAGCTCACCGTTTCTCGCGCACAGCGTTCGGAACGAGAACGCACGGCAATACGCCGAGACGCATCCAGATGCTCTGAAATCAATTACAGAAGCACACTATATGGATGACTACGTCGAAAGCTTCGATCAACTAGAACAAGCAGCGAGAACGATCCAACAAGTCGACGAAGTGCACAAAGAAGCTGGCTTCAACCTGAAGGGGTGGAATAGTAACAGCGCGGAACTCTTGAAGAACGTAGAGAGTGAACGCCGCGCGACCACTACGCTCCTTGGGAAGCCGGAAAAGGCACTGGGCCTCATGTGGGACGCGCAAGAGGACACATTGAGCTTCAACATCGCGTTGGCTCGCGTTCCGAACGAGGTGAAGACGCAACTTCGGCCGCCGACGAAAAGGGAAGCACTCTCGACAGTCATGAGCATTTATGACCCTCTCGGGCTGTTGAGCTGTTACACTGCTACAGCGAAGATCGCGCTACAGAAACTTTGGCGGCTGAAGACGAGCTGGGACGAGCCAGTCCCTCCCGAGATTGCGTCGATGTTCAAAGACTGGCTCACGAGCCTGGAAGCCGTCGGCAGACTGCGCTTGCCCCGGTCTTACAACGGGGGGAGAAGAGTAACGCGTCGCGAACTGCACGTTTTCTGCGACGCGAGCGAAGACGCGCCGCAGCATACGCTGCGGCGGCATATTGGGTGCACAAAAACGAAGGCACCTCGGAAACGATCTTGGTCTCGGCCAAGGTGAAGGTCGCGCCGCTGAAGACACAAACGATTCCACGGCTGGAGCTACAGGCTGCGCTCATCGGAGCTAGGCTCGCTCAAAGCGTTAAGGCGGATCACCGTATTCCCGTGGACGGAACCGTGTACTGGAGCGACTCGCAAACCGTGCTCCACTGGATAAGGAACGGGAGCAAGAAGTACTCACCGTTTGTGGCGTATCGGCTGGGCGAAATAACAGAGTTGTCACAGCCGACAGAGTGGCGCTGGATCCCGTCGGCGTTGAACGTCGCCGATATAGCCACTCGCTCAGGATATATGCCGCAGGGACGCGACGATTTATGGTTTCGTGGCCCGGAGTTTCTGCGGGGGCCGAGGAGGCAATGGCCGCGCGATGAGAAAGCGACGCAAGAGAGCGTAGAGACAGCGTACACTATTTCCATCGAACCGCACCCCTCGCTGCCGGAAGTAAGGAGATTTTCGCGGCTTGAACGACTCATCGGCGCGACGGCCAACGTACTATACTTCATCGACCGCTGTCGACGCCGAGCTACAGAAAGAACCGTCGACCACAGCAGAAGAGCTGCCGAGTTGTGGCTAAAGCAGGCGCAACGAGAGAGTTTCCCGGAACTAATTGATCTTCCGGCTGATGCGAGGACGCCGAAGAACAGCGCCCTTAACCGCCTTGACCTGACCAGAGGCAGCGACGGGCTGATTCGGCTCCGCGGGAGAATTCGCCACGCTCGTCTGTCGACAAGAAACGATCCTGTGGTGCTCAACGGTCGACATGCGTTTACCAAATTGCTGATAGAGCGCGAACATCGTCGGCTAGGACACGCAAATCCCGAAGCCGTGGTGAACAATCTTCGGCAAGCATACTGGGTGACTAGACTGCGGCCAGCGGTGAAGACAGTGGCGGGAGCGTGTCAAACTTGCCGCCTAAGAAGAGCGCGCCCTGTGACGCCGCCGCTGGGAGATTTGCCGCAAGAACGGTTGGCGGCCTATGAGCGACCGTTTTCGCGCTGCGGATTGGACTTCTTCGGGCCAATGATGGTGGCGATCGGGCGACGACGTGAAAAGAGGTGGGGCGCTTTGTTCACGTGCCTCACCACGAGGGCAGTCCACATAGAACTGGTGGCATCGCTATCGACCGATTCGGCGATAATGGCCCTTAGGAGGATGGCCGCAAAGAGAGGGTGGCCCGCCGTCGTCTGGTCAGACAATGCCACTAACTTCCGTGGCTCGGACACGGAACTAAAAAGGGCTTACAAGGAGTGGCTTCCAGAGCTAAAGAAATTCGGCGCGAACTACGACTTAAGATGGAAATACATCGCGCCGGGAGCCCCGAACCAAGGTGGGGCGTGGGAGCGCCTTGTACGCTCAGTGAAGACTGCGCTGGGGGCTACTCTGCTCGAAAAGGCCCCCAGGGAAGAAACTTTAGCGACGCTGCTGGCGGAGGCCGAACATTGCATCAACGCAAGGCCGCTGACTCATGTCTCCGTCAGTAGTGAGGACGAAGAAGCGCTAACACCAAACCATTTTTTGGTGGGATCGTCAAGCGGCTTACCGATCGTCGGGCCCTGCGACGAAGCGAACCGCCACACCTGGAGGTCGGCACAAGCGCTGGCCGATCACTTCTGGCGTCGATGGGGGTACGGGAGTACCTTCCGAACCTTGTACCTCGCCCCAAAGCTGCGACGCCAGCGGAGTTCGACGAAGGAGATATAGTCCTGATCGCAGACCCCACGCTTCCCCGGAATGTCTGGCCACGGGGACGCGTAGATAAGATTTTCCCGGGACCGGACGGCGTAACGAGAAACGTCCGTGTGAAAACCCGGACGGGAACATTTCTGCGCCCTACGTCAAAGCTAGTAAAACTAGTCATCGAGACCGCACTCTCCCCGGACCGGAGGGAGGGGACGCGCTGCACATCGGCCTGACTTACCGCACTCTCCCCGGACTAGAGGGAGGGGACGCGCTGCACATCGGCCTGTCTTACCGCACTCTCCCCGGACTAGAGGGAGAGGACGCGCTGCACTGTCTTACGGCGAAGGCGAGTACGAGTTCTCGCCGGGGGGAGGATGTTGACGACAGTTCGCAAGTGCCGGGGACCTAGAACTAAGCAGCGGACGTAGTCTATGCTTATGCGGGCCAAGTCCCCATGAATGAACCATATCATAAATAAATTCGGCCCCTTTTGATTGGTCCGCGGGCGGGATGTCCCCCCGCGGACCAACAGATAGTGTATAAATATAGGGCCGAATTCTGTTAAATTGTAGTCAGCTGTAGTCGGTCAGTGAAAGTCGTCTTGCAAGAAGTAAATAAAGCTCCAAATATTATCACAAAGAAACCAGTGTTTTAACTCAAGAACCTACATACAGTCCACTCTCAACACTTTCAAACATAGATAAGTTTTTAGTTTGTTTCAATAGCTTCTCAGAAATGTAGCTGTGATACCCTTAATCCTAAAAATTTGATTTCAAAAACAAAAACAAAAGCCGTAGGTGCCGAGCGCGGCAAAACCTAACGGCGCGGCTGCGAGTCGCGGGCACAGAACACATATACCCGTCGCGGGCGTCCGTACAAACCGCCTGATTAGGGGCCCGGGTCCCTACGGGAATTTCGGGATTAAGGGCCGGGTTTCCAACAGGTCCGAATCTAACTCGGACATTTGTTCGGTATATAGTGGGTCGCTCAAGTTCGTTTGGAATCAATTGTGATTGAGATATAGCAGACGACGCTGTGACATCAATGGTCGACGACGGAACGGCGGCTGTGGACTGCGGCGGAGCACTGTGCCACGTGGCGGTAGTGACATTAAGCTCAGGGAAGCTATGGTTAGTTGTGTTTTCATATCAGTACTGTTCTCAACAAGCTCTGGCACGTTGAAGTATTGAGCATCGCTCCAGTATGAACATGTAGGTAAGTTTTCAGTCGCCACATTGTCAACGGAAGTGACAGGGTTGTTCTTTGCAAACAGATCTTATTTGAAGGTAGATCGTGACGGGCAGTGAGACTGTAGTGCTTTTTCTTGCTGAATTGTAGAAATATAGGGAAATCTTAAAGTTAAAGAAAAAAAACAAACTTATTCCTTTAGTCCGATACAAAATGAAAAGCTTTATTCTTGTAGGTACACAATTATAATTCACTTATGCATAATGTTACTGAAGTTAACAAAATCCCTCAATGCAAAGCACTTAACTAAATGTTTAATTAATACAAGCCAAGGGCAGGATGGTTCAGGTTTGTTTGATCAATCTCGGCAGGTAAAAATCAGGTACAAATTGGGTACAAAACTACAAAATGAGGGGCAATAAAGTACACGAACAAATAGTTATAGGTTTCCTTTTTTTTAAAGAAATTAGTAGCCTTCCCCGGAGCGGTTGTTAGTGGATCGTACCTTCTATGCTAAATCTTGCAATCACGGGTCAGAGATATGATATTCCAGTTTCTAAACTTATTCTTTCTGTATATATATTTATTACTGGTGTAATTCCACAGAATTCCTCCTTGATATCAGGTTATTTTGTTATGCTAAGCAGCGGAGCCCTATGGCCTCCGGGAACTGCCCTGAAGATTCATAGCACAGTGTTATGTTAAAAATATAATTAAATATGCCTATAATTTTAGGGTCAGTGGGTCTAACACTGAGTTCTGAAGGAATCCCAGTCAATACATTTGAATTTCATGTAATAAACATTGCAAGTTAATTCCAAACACAATTTTCAATGAATTGTCAAAGTTTCTTATTGGTTAGTTAATAAAAGGACATATGGAGGGGAGAGCACCTATTTTGTGTATAATTATTGCTATTAATAAAAAGAAAACAGCTTAATTTGTGAGTTATCTGCTAAAGAAGGATGTGAAACTTAATATTGTGAAAATTTAGAATTTAACATGAAATTCGCAAGTGTTACTCAATATATGCCTTAATCCCACTAAGATGCCGTTTACTATCAGGGCTTTTTAATGAAATAGGGGATGAAAAAGGCGAATTTTGGAAATGTAATATGTTTGATTTAATAATCAATTTACCCACAAATAAAAATAAAATTAACAAAATCTGTTTTAAATCATGGAATATAATGAGTTAATTAGATACCTTATTGATTTTTTGCACTTATTGATACAATAAATCCATTTAATTCAATTAATCGCGTGCCGGCGAGTAAATATAGTATTTTTACTCTTCAAGCTGAAAACAAAAAGAACTGATTTTTGTAGTCTCACTGTAGCTTTTCAAATTAAATTCACACGGAAAACGGGAGAAATACCTATTAATTTTATTCGCAGAAATTAAGATAATGTAGAAATTTAGATTTCGCAAGAAATCAATATTAGATTACTTCGGTCGATGTCTCACAGACTAATCATAACATAGACGATAGACGCGTCCTAAACCAACCGTGCGTTCAGAGGCTCCGGGTAATGCAACCTGATGCAACCGAGAGCGTTTACCAAACCAAATCTTTTATCTCCCTCTTTCACATGATTTTTTATTTCTCTCTCCTTCTAGTAGATGACATTATAGAATATGGCCGCCAATATAATCCAATCACGTAAGAGAATTCCAGTATAACCGCCTGTCAGAGCGTTTTTTACCCCGAGGCTCTGAACGGGTCGGTTGCTGTCAGAGTGCACTCGGAGTGCACTCGAGCGTAGGCTCTGAACGCGCCTCAACGCTCCACTTGCGTACAGATTTGCGTTTATGTGGAAGCGACGGAGCCGAGGTCCGTTTGCTGAATGTTAAGCGCCGTATTGGCGACGGAACCTCTCCCAAAACCAAATTCATTTCATAACACTCGTAAGACTCTTAACTTGCTTCAAAATGTGTCAAGTCAACATACGGATCTTTCGAAATTCTACAATATGCAATAAGTATTTCCAGCTAAAGTTATGTTTGGTTGAAAAACAAAACGTAATGAAAAATTAACCATAAACAAATTGTGAATGCTTTCCAAATTCTATTCGACGAAACCATAATTATATGATCTGTAGCTTTAAGTGTATTTTATTATGATATGTCTCTAAAAATGATCAAAACAAACGGTCTAAATGTCAAATTCCGAATTTTGAGAAAATCAACCCACCTAAAGGGAAGCCCCGTGCTTCCTTCATTCATTCATTTTGGGCGAAAAAAAACTATCTTTGTAAATAAGGCCAGGATAAACGCGAGATTTATTTTGTTTATGCAAAAATTGAATAATGACCAAAGATAATTGCAAATGTCACTGACGTGACGTGAAACGACGTTGACGTTGACACTTGACATTGATATTGTGAAATTAATTGACAAAGTTGTTGTAATTATGATTTTAGTTGTGCAATTTGTGTTAAACTACAGTGAAACCAAAGTGTTTTTGCAAAATTAGTGTTTTATGAAATTTTAAGAAAAAACGGTGTTACAAGACTCCATATACGAGAAACACTCAAACACTTTTAGTACATTGTACATCACTAGTCTTACGCCGCAAATTAAAATACCTACATTGCTATAGAAATACCCCAATGGTAGATCTGGTCAGCATGTACTTATATGTTTAGGATTGGAAAGCCCCAGTATGGACAGCCCGATTTCCTATAAAATTTTGTTATGCGAATAATTACAATATAGCATACCACCACAGGCATTTTATGTCCCCACTGCAGGGGCACTGTCCTTCCTTATGGATGGTTAAGGAGACTGGGAGGATAATCCTCCACGCGAGCCCAATGCGGATTGGAGGGTGTTAACGACTGCAGATGCAGTCGGGACCAACGACTTAACGTGTCTATCGAAGCACGGAGGAGCTCGATATGATAATTATTGGGTCACCCATCCTGTAACCGGCATTTGCGACGTTGCTTAACCGCAACGATCGTAGGCTGAGGCGCTAACTCACTGCGCCACCGAGCTCCTAATATACTCGTAGCATACGTTCCCAGTAAGTTTTAAAATATATTTGGGATTGGAAAGCCCCAAAATGGACAAACCGATTTATTATAAAATTTTGTTATGCGAAATTATAATATAGCATACGTTGCCAGTCAATTTGAAACTTACCTTGTTGGTTGGTTACCTTGAGGCGAAAAATTTGTCACTCCGATAACGAGGTAGGTATTGCTTCATCGCCGATTACGCCTAATTCGTCAATAATAATTTTAAAATTACAGTGTTAGGTAGGTACGAAACAGCGAAGCACTAAAATTTGAATGACGAATATAGAGGCTACCGCGCGGAAGATGGCGCGTCGCAAACATTTCTTTTCAATCTACCTGTCGTTAGATTTATTTTATTATATTCTCCGAAATATAGTGCGGAATAGCGAGTCTATATGTGAAACTACATGTGTATATAGTGCTAATATCGAGAACGAGGCTTGAAGAGTAATTATAAGCAAGCCATACTCTAACTGAACAAACATATTAGTCATTAGCAATCCTGAATAATCAGCCCCTATTAAAAGATCTATATCAGTACCTTCACACTCTCTGTCTGTCAAAGTAATTTTATTTTTTTGAAACATCTTTAATAAATTATTATTATCGGTGTTTGCTTTTTTGCTTGCTTTTTTGCGTTTTACATTTTTGCAAAGAGTATCTTGACCCAAAGCAGACATCACAAACTCAAAATTATTATCTAAGCTCTGAACAGTTATATTATATATATTATATTTTTTAAAGGATACAACTGTACCTCCAAAAAGGCTTAGACCCTCAGTATCAGCGGGCGTTATGTATAATTTCCTCATAACTGCTTCTTTGACATAGGACCGCTGTGACCCGCTATCGAAAAGAGCTACAACCAGTTCTCAATATCATATCAGCCTGTCCCGCAGACAGGCTGCCCTAAGTTGGAGAGAGAGACCTTCTGGGAAGATTTCGATGAGCTGATGCAGAACATGCCACAAGACGAAAAAATACATATTGGTGGCGACTTGAACGGACACGTGGGTGGGTCCTGCGACTCTTATAGGGATGTACATGGTGGTTTTGGATACGGCAGCCTAAACGATCAGGGATATGATATTCTAAATTTTGCCACCAGAAATAATTTAAAAATTATAAACACATATTTTCAAAAACGACCAGAACACCTAATTACATACAAATGTGCGAAACATTCAACGCAAATTGACTACATACTTTCATCCAGCAGCACTTTTCAAGGCTACAAAGACTGCAAAGTTATACCTGGAGAACCAATAACAACACAGCACAGGTTACTTGTCGCTATACTAAACCTGCCAAAGCCAATTAAAACCTATGTAGACCGCACCATACGTATAAAATGAAAAGAAATCCATACCTCTAAGGGAAATATATTTACACAAGCTATAGAAGAATACCTACATCAGGACATGGAAATTGAAAAGTCGGCCGACAAAATGTGGTCTGATTTCGAAAAGGAATGCGTGTCAAACGCTAAACAGATTCTGGGCATTTCTAAGGGGAGGTTAAATATTAATAAAGATACGTCATGGTGGACAGGGGATGTCAAAGAAATTATAAAAGCTAAGAGGGAAAAATTTAAGATTTGGCAGAAATTTAAATTGGAAGAAGATTTCAAGGATTATAAGAAGTTTAAATTGTTAGCTAAAGCTGCTGTTGCACAGGCTAGAGCCACGTCGAGACAAACATTTTACGATGAACTAGAAAATGCAGATAATGAAAACACAATATTTAAAATAGCGAAACAGAGGCATAGAGCATCGCAGGATACGAAGTTTAACAAATATACCAAAAACGCGCAAGGCGTCCTGCTCACTTCAAACAACCACATAAGTAGCCGGTGGAAAGAGTATTATGAGGATCTGCTGAACGAAGAGTTCCCAAGCAATGAACTTCCAGAAGTCCTGCCAGTCCTAGGGCCTATAAACTGTATATACCTAGATGAAATCAAGAAAGCCCTGGCAAAATTTTTATGTACCTATGAGTCATTGTTTTGTTTTTGACATTTTTATATTAACACATTTTTAATTGTTCTATATTAATTTGATTTTGACAATTTTGATTGATATTGTTTTGTTTGTAATTTTTGCGTAATTGACATTCTGTTCTGTTTCTTTCCACATTTTGTTTATTTTTTTTTTATTGTAAAATTTATCGTGTTTTAATGTAGGTATAAGTAATTGGTTTGCGCTGTGAAACTTATACTGTATTAAATAAATAAATAAATAAATAAATAAATAAAAATGAACAACCATAAAGCTATAGGCCCGGACAGCATACCAGCAGACCTATGGAAGAAACTAGGTCATAAAGGTCTACCGTGGCTTATGAAACTTTTCAATATTATTCTCAAAGAAGACAGGATCCCAGAATCATGGCGCTCAAGTTTCTTATCCCCGATTTATAAGGGCAAAGGTGACATATCGCAATGCAATAACTACAGGGCCATTAAATTAACATCGCACACCCTAAAGCTCTGGGAGCGAGTGATAGGAGCTCGAATCGCAAAAAAAGTTAGACTGACTGAAAATCAGTTTGGTTTTACTTCTGGTAAATCCACCACTGATGCCATCCAAACAATCCGTATACTGATGGAGAGATACCGCCTAAATAGAGATAATTTATACTTTGCCTTCATAGACTTAGAAAAGGCGTTCGATAGAGTGCCCAGAAAATTAGTATGGCAGTCTCTTAGAGCCCAGGGAGTCCCAGAAACATACATCAGAATAGTCCAAGATATGTACAGTGATATAACTACAAAAATCAAGAGCCCAGCCGGCCTTAGTGAATCCTTCCAGGTAAAAGTGGGAGTGCACCAGGGATCGGCTCTGAGTCCACTGCTCTTCAATCTATCTATGGACTATATTACTCGGGATATACAAAAACCAACTCCTTGGTGTATACTATACGCCGATGACATAGCACTTATCTCACAAAGCGCACACGAACTGCAGGAATGTCTAGACCTATGGCTAGAAAAGCTCGAGTCGCATGGGCTACGGATAAGTAGATCGAAAACGGAATTCATGGAATGTGATTATGGCGGCGAAACAGAAGTAGGATGCAAAATATTCATAGATGACAATCCCCTGCCTAAAGTATCACGTTTCAAATATCTAGGTTCTGTACTTACTGCTGATGTGCATATTGAGGAAGATGTCACCCACCGAGTGAATACAGCCTGGCTCAAGTGGAGATCGCTATCTGGTGTGCTCTGCGACCCACGAATGCCTGTAAGAACTAAGGGAAAGGTATACAAGACAGTCGTAAGACCTGCCCTCGTGTATGGGTCGGAGTGCTGGACCACTAAGAAAACCCACGAGCAAAGTGTCCATGCCGCGGAGATGAAAATGTTGAGATGGGCCGGTGGTGTGACGCGCTTAGATAGAGTCCGCAATGAGTACATCCGGGGTTCGTTCAAGGTCGCGCCAATAGTTGACAAATTAAAAGAGTCAAGATTACGGTGGTATGGGCATGTAATGAGGAGGGATGATGACTATGCCGTGAAAAAAGCTCTGAACATCCCTGAGAAACCCAGAGGCAGAGGGATACCCCCAGCTACGTGGTGGTCCAATGTCCTGAAAGACCTTAAAAGTATCACCGAACCTGTGACAACCCAGGACCGTTTGGCCTGGCGCCGCTGTACGAGGACGCCCGACCCCCCGGATGAACTGGGAACATGGGCAGGAAGAAGATGAAGAAGACAACTAGCTGTTGGTTCTACTGGTTTTCTTTCTATGCTAAATTCGCTCGCTAAACACACTCTCTGGTTTCCTTCAACTTCTTTCTTTAAAAATGTCAACAATTCATTCAGCTCGTCTTTTACATCTGAAGGTCGTGCTCTTTGGCTCTTTCCCACGCTTGCAGAACTTCAATAGGTAAGGCAGACTCCACCATGGGTAGTAGAGTCTGACAGACGAAACATGAGCTTAGAAAAAAGCGGCAAATTCAAAAATTCTAGCTCTGGTAATACTGTCTACAGAAGGTAAAATACATTTTGATACTTGAAATATTCTAATATTTTTTTATTTATGTAGTTATTTAGAATGTTAAATTTGTGAAAGGATTGTCTTTTTTTCCTTGAATATAGTAGGAAAAAAAGGTGTTTATACTTTTTTAAAATTAAATATTAGGTAATGTTTAGTTTCAATGAACTTCCAACAATGAACCTTTTATAAGAAATCGCTGTATTTGGATTTCATGAATGTTAAAATTACTTAATATCTGTAATATTTCGATAGAAATTAAGAAAAAATTATTATGAAATTGTTTATTACAAAGTATCAAAATCACCATGTTGAACTAAACTAGATGGGGACATTGTATCAGTGTTGCTACTTGAAAAAATGTCAGGTTCATGTTTCGTGTGTCAGACTCTAAGAACGCAGAATACTTGTAACATTTAGAGTACAAGACTTAAACTTTTTTTTTATTGTAATTGTAAATGTTGTGTGTGAAAAAAATTAAGGCTTTGGAATTCATAATTTTTGTTTACATGATTTTAAGATAGTTATTTAATTCGGATATTTAGTAAAGTATAAGTTAGAAGTGTTTTTTGTCGGTGTGGAGGACGTGAAATGTTGTCTATGTATCCGATTATAATTAGTGTCATAATGAGATATGTCTAATTTGATAGATCTAATAAAATTAATTCTGAAAAGAAATGTACGTGACTTTTTTATATCCCTCTAAATCGTACTGACATTAGCCGTAATCAGCTGGAATTCATAGCCGAAACACTCCGGAGATCCAACACCAATGTGTTGGATCTCCGGATTAATCTGAGTTGGGTTAAGTTTGTAAAGTCTTTTATCCTTGTCTCGCCCACAAATTATATTACCTAAGCATTGCTTTTTTTATGTCAGTCGTCTGGAGCTGGAGGAGCTGGCACATCCACATGGCTTTTACGCACAGGGCGCACAGGCGCATAATCGTCATATTTTTTTGTGATTTCAGCTGTGAAATATTCTAACCGCCATAAAATTAATATCATCTGAAGCTATAACGGGAGATCAACTATTACATCGCACACACTCTCTCAAACGGGCGACATCCATATTCAGAAAATTAAGCTGCATAATTGTCTTGTGCTTTGCTTTCGGAGGCCGTAGGTACTTACCTACTTTAAAAGTCAGATATATAAGTTCATGGTGGGAAAAAGGAGCTGTTAATTGACCATGTATTTCCACGAATTGTGGGTTAAAGACTATCATAATAAGATCAATAAGGGACGGCTTGCAATTTGGAAAATAATATCTTGGAGATGACAAAGAGAGTACTTGGAGATTACAAGCAGTAAGATGACCATCTTCGAAATCGACTCTTTTCTGTTAGCTCTCAGTATTAATCGGTGACGTCATCGATTACGTCATACCGCTTACAAATACGCACATGAGCAATATGTGTCCGATTGTTTGCGTGCAATTAGCGCACACGAGCGCTGATATCAAATAATGGACCGCACTCTATTTAGTATCAGCATGAGTATCAGTGGTTCATGGTATCAGCTAGTCTCTCCTATAATCTGGGATTTTTTTGTACTGTTATTTTAGGTTGCGTTCCGAAACAAATTTTTTTGCCGGGTAAAGTTACCCGATTAAAAATAGGTTTTGGAACGGGGTAAAAAGTGATTTCTCGAAGAATTCTAACCTAGCGTCGCGGAACGCGTTATCTGTGGATTTTCCAACCTCTCTCTCATATTATGTATCATCACTCTCATATTATGTATCATCACTATCTCTCGGTAGAGAGTATATTATGTTCTATGTTATGAACACTAACTCAACGTCACCTTAATGTCAACTGTCACTACTGTCAGTTACAGTCATGCCATGACAGAATAATTACCACCCCTGGAATTTTATAAGATAAATAAATCGCTCTTTCCAGGATCTAATTGATTCGGCAAAGTCGTTCCAAAATACCTCGCTAAAAATCCTCGGATGTGTTTTGGAACTGGGATTGAGTCAATTCAGCTATTTACTGAGCGAAAGTTGTCCGTTTCGGAACGCAACCTTATTGTAGTTATTATTTTCGGCTGAAGGCCTTTGTAGCCATGGCCTGTAAAACCTTTGGGAAAAAGTATTTTGTTATTATTATTATTATATTCGGAAAGCGCGGGAACTTCACATAGTAAAGGCGGGCTCTTTAAAATATTTTATTTGTAATTTTTTAATTGTAGTCAGTTACTTAATAAAACACAAACAAAAGAGGTATATAACATATAGGCATTAAATAATATTATAAGCAGATATGGGGAAGCGGAGTTCGAGAAAAAGAAAAAAAAAGGAGGATGAACCGGAGTCTGGTGATGCAGATAGGGAGACAGATGAGGTAAGGTTGGTAGAAACGGATATGTCCTCTTCGGACAGTGATGAAGAAATAAGCAATGCAGATAGGTACAAGCCTTATTATGTTACTGACTATATACGCAGATATCCGGAAGAAATTAGCGGCACTGAATTTGTGGTTTTTGTTGAGTCATCAGACATCCAGAAACCAATTGGAACAAGAGATCTTCTTTCTTTGTCAACTTGTTTAAAGCGCTTTAACAAAGGCGTCAAATTTTTAAGAAATATCAATAAGTTTAAGATAGGTATTTATTTTGAAAAACCAGACTTGGCGAATGCCTTTTTAAATAATAATACCTTCTTGAAAGAATACAAATTCAAAGCCAGTATTCCTGCTGCTACAACTGAGGTGTCCGGAGTTATAAGAAATGTACCTACCATTATATCAAACAAGAGAATATTTACTATGATAACAAGTACAAAAAAAATAATAACAATAAAAAGAATAATGAAAAAAATAAATGTGACTGAGGGTTTTATATTACAACCTACAACTACAGTAATAGTGACATTTGCCACTTCCATTTTGCCAAATCATATAGATATTGGTGGTTGGAGACATGATGTGTCTCAATATATACCACCAGTTAAGCAATGTTACAAATGTTTGAGATACGGACATTTGGCAAAATATTGTAAAAATTCTGAAAAATGTAGTATATGTAAAGAAAATCATAACTATAAGACTTGTACAGTTTCTATCGAAAAAGCTACTTGCATTCATTGTGATGGCAATCATACTAGTGTGTCTCCAATATGCCCAGTTAAAAAACAGAAAATCATTGAAAATAGAAATAAATATAAGCCTGCTTCTTATGCAGATATTACAAATCCTTTAAATTTTCCCAAATTAGAAAGTAAGACAAAAAATAATTTAGATTTGTTTACACTGCTCAATACTGACAGCAAGTGTCTCTCATTATTAGTTGAAACCATAACTAAATGTGTTTCTTTGCATAATACTCAAAATACTTCTATAAATTCTAAAAGTGTTTTAGAGGTCTTAAAAAATACTTTTGGTAAGCAATCAAATCCCCACAATTCACCCCCAATCAATTGAATATCGTACAGTGGAATGCTCAAAGCTTATTAAGCAATCAACTTATTTTTACGAAATTTCTTTATGACCATTTTATTCATATCGCAATTATATGTGAAACATGGCTAAAGCCTCAGAAGCAGTTTAAAATCAAAGGTTATCATATTGAACGTAATGACTGTGGCAACAAGCATAATGGTGTTGCTATTTTAATCCATACATCATTAAAATATCAAAAAGTAACATCTTATTTTGACAACTCTCTTCAAACAATTGTAATACATTTAGAACTACATCAGAACACTATTTCAATAGCCAGTATATATTGTCCAACAAATTGTATTCCCAGTTTCTCTAAAAATAAGTTTAAACATTTCTTGAATTCTCTCCATAGGCCGACGATTATAGCTGGTGACTTCAATGCTCATCACTCAATTTGGGGATGTCCGTTATCGGATTCCAGAGGTAAGGATATTCTTGAGTGTTTAGATGAATGCAATTTAGTCCTGTTGAATGATGGTCAGGTCACAACTGTCGGTTCTCATTCTTGGAGACCCAATGGTTTGGACTTGACTATGGTATCTCCTTCATTAGCTCTTCGCTGCGAATGGTCAGTACACGACGATCCATTGGGCAGTTATCATTTGCCAACATTTACTAAGATTACATTCAATAGTAGTTCACAATGTTTTAACTCTCAAAACAATTTTCAGGATGAAAATGATTTTAACAATCGCATTAATCATAGATTAGTTGATTGGAAGTTGTATTCTTCAATTGTTAATAAGGATTTAGATAATTTTCAATGTAACCCTATTAGTAATCCAATAGATTCATACAACTCTTTTTGTCAAATCATTTTGACAGCTGCACAAAAGTCAATTCCCTCTCGTACCTCTCGGTCCGAATCACGTAACATTGCTACTCAAAACTTAAAATCAAAATATCGAACAGT
This sequence comes from Schoenobius gigantellus, assembly GCA_963935595.1. Classification (NCBI taxonomy): domain Eukaryota; kingdom Metazoa; phylum Arthropoda; class Insecta; order Lepidoptera; family Crambidae; genus Schoenobius; species Schoenobius gigantellus. The sequence continues at coordinate 36,966,480 of OZ012543.1, forward strand.
TCCTTGGTGGAATAGTAATTGCGCTAAAGCTGTCCAGGAAAGCAAGCAAGCCTATCTTGATTTTAAGAATAATCCTTCTCAAGAAAAATATATTAATTTCAAAAGATTACAAGCTGCTAAAAAACTTACCATTAAGAGAGAAAGACTAAGTAGTTGGATAGAATTCTGTACAAAATTAAATCGATTGACACCAGTTTCAGTAGTATGGGGTAACATGAGAAAACTTACACATAAAACATATAAAAAGCAAAATAGTGATTTTTCGTGGGTCAGTGATTTTTTACGTAAATACACGCCTGACTTTGTGCAAAATAACAGGCCAATTGTGAAGGACAATAGTTTACCAGATAATCAGTCATTCCTCACTGATCCATTTTCTTTTGACGAATTAACTGCAGCTCTGAAATCTAGAAAAAACACTGCTTGTGGATTAGATAGTTTATCGTACAAGATGTTTCAGCTACTTAACACTGACAATCTTTATAAGCTTTTACAAATTTATAATATTTTATGGCAAGATTGCACAATTCCTCCTAATTGGAAAATGGACTGCTTGGTTCCTATTTTAAAACCTGGAAAAATTGCATCTCATCCCGATTCTTATCGTCCTATCGCTTTAACGTCTTGTGCTGGTAAATTATTTGAACAGCTAATCAAACAAAGATTGGAATTCTTCATAGAAAAGAACTCAATTTTACCTTTAAACCAGTTTGGGTTTAGGCGAGGACTTTCGGCTCAAGAAAGCTTAGCACAGTTTTTTTTGGACGTCACTACAGCTCAAAAGAATATGGAGTATACAATAGCAGTGTTTTTTGATATAGAAGGTGCATTTAATAACGTTAATCATGGTATTTTGTTTGAATCTCTATTATCTTTCTTACCTGTAAAAATTGCTTATTGGATATATGCTTTTCTCACGGATAGAAAAGTGTATGTCAAAATAGATAATAAATTTTTAGGCCCTAGATTTTCGAGCAAAGGTGTATGTCAAGGAGGCATCTTGAGTCCTATTCTGTATATTTTGTATATAAGAAAACTAAATTCCATTCTTAATAATAATTTAGTCAACAATCTTCAGTTTGCTGATGACCTTGTCATTTATTGTAAAGGTACTAATGTATTAGATATTCAATTAACATTAAATAATAATCTAGTGAAGCTGGCAGATTACTTCTCAGAACTTGATTTAAATGTTAGCCTTTTAAAAAGTAAAGTTGTAATATTTTGCCCAAAATACAGTTCTCTACCTCTAATTAATATTACATACAGCAATCATACTTTGCCTATTGATAATTCAGTTAAATTCTTGGGTGTTATTTTTCACGAAAATCTTACGTGGGATTTATATGTTGATTGCTTGGTGAGCAGAGCTTTAAAAGCCACTAATGTAATTAGGTCCGTTACTGGATTGAAATGGGGTGCTGATCCTAAAATTGTGTTAATGCTTTATAAAGCTTTGGTCAGAAGTCATTTTGAGTATGCTTTCTTTTGTTACGCTTCCGATCCAAAATACATAGATATTATTGATAAAATACAGAATAAGAACTTACGATTAATACTAGGTGCTATGAACACTTCCCCAATAAATTCTATGCAGGTCGAATGTCATTTACCACCAATGGTTATTCGCTTTGAATTTTTAAAACTTAAATTTCTTTTTAAACTCTTATCACGTTCGAATAATGATCTTTTAAATAAATTAAATGTATGTTCCACTAACACTTTTCTTTCAAAGAATTTCTCACATTTTATAAGTTTAAAAGAACAATGTAATATATTTTGTAGTACTACTTTACATTGTTATAGTGGCTCATATGCTAGTAAATTCTGTGACATTCATATTGTCCTACATAAAGATTTTAAAGATAAATATGATGTTTACGAAAGTCTACAGGCTTATAATGATTATCGATCAATTTATACAGATGGTTCAAAGACGAATGTAAGTGTTGCAGTAGCTATGTATGATGCAGGTAGTAAAACTGGACATAGTTTTAAAATGTGCCAAAATGCCAGCATATTTTCTGCTGAGGCGAATGCTATAATTGTAGCTCTTAACTACATTCAACAGTTCAGCCAATACAAAAAATGGATTATTATTACTGACAGCATGAGTGTGTTGATGGCTTTGAGAAATCCTTCCTTTTCATCAGTCACAAATCATTTAATATATAATATCCGAGATCAGATACATCATTTAAAAATAAATTATCAAATAGACATTATATTATTTTGGACTCCAGCTCATATCGGTGTATATGGAAACGAGGAAGTAGATAAACTGGCCAAAACTATGAACACTCTAGACGTACCTATAAAAAACATATCAATTTCATATACTGATTGTACAGCTCTAATCAAGAAAGAAATATTGAAGCTATGGAAAGAACACTGGAATAGTACTTTGCTCATAAAAGGGAAGTGGTATCGAGAAATAAATAATAAAATAAAACAACCCTGGTTCAATAGACACAATTACATAAACAGAAGATTTTTTACTATTATTTGCCGTTTGCGAATTGGGCACGGTCGATTCAATGACCATTTGTACCGGCTAGGCATGACTTCTTCCCCATCGTGCAACTGGTGCAACACCACCTTACCTCAATCTCTGCATCACCTTTTTTACGAATGTCCAATTTTTGCCCTGCAAAGAAACATTTTATTAGAAGAAATTTCAAAAATAATGAAACACCAGTAAGATCTACCGCGCTCTTTACAAAAACTTCTTTCCATTGAAAAATGCTCTACATTTGGCGATTTGTGAATTCAAAAGAAGAATGAATAACAATAGTTTATTGCATACAGACTAGGCTGTATGGTTGACGCCTTTGCCTTTCCCAAATGGGATAAACAAAATTAAAAAAAAAAAAAATTATTATATTCTCTGGAAAAATTTCGAAAAAAGCGCGGGAACTTCACATAGTAAAGGCGGGCTCTTTAAAATATTTTATTTGTAATTTTTTAATTGTAGTCAGTTACTTAATAAAACACAAACAAAAGAGGTATATAACATATAGGCATTAAATAATATTATAAGCAGATATGGGGAAGCGGAGTTCGAGAAAAAGAAAAAAAAAGGAGGATGAACCGGAGTCTGGTGATGCAGATAGGGAGACAGATGAGGTAAGGTTGGTAGAAACGGATATGTCCTCTTCGGACAGTGATGAAGAAATAAGCAATGCAGATAGGTACAAGCCTTATTATGTTACTGACTATATACGCAGATATCCGGAAGAAATTAGCGGCACTGAATTTGTGGTTTTTGTTGAGTCATCAGACATCCAGAAACCAATTGGAACAAGAGATCTTCTTTCTTTGTCAACTTGTTTAAAGCGCTTTAACAAAGGCGTCAAATTTTTAAGAAATATCAATAAGTTTAAGATAGGTATTTATTTTGAAAAACCAGACTTGGCGAATGCCTTTTTAAATAATAATACCTTCTTGAAAGAATACAAATTCAAAGCCAGTATTCCTGCTGCTACAACTGAGGTGTCCGGAGTTATAAGAAATGTACCTACCATTATATCAAACAAGAGAATATTTACTATGATAACAAGTACAAAAAAAATAATAACAATAAAAAGAATAATGAAAAAAATAAATGTGACTGAGGGTTTTATATTACAACCTACAACTACAGTAATAGTGACATTTGCCACTTCCATTTTGCCAAATCATATAGATATTGGTGGTTGGAGACATGATGTGTCTCAATATATACCACCAGTTAAGCAATGTTACAAATGTTTGAGATACGGACATTTGGCAAAATATTGTAAAAATTCTGAAAAATGTAGTATATGTAAAGAAAATCATAACTATAAGACTTGTACAGTTTCTATCGAAAAAGCTACTTGCATTCATTGTGATGGCAATCATACTAGTGTGTCTCCAATATGCCCAGTTAAAAAACAGAAAATCATTGAAAATAGAAATAAATATAAGCCTGCTTCTTATGCAGATATTACAAATCCTTTAAATTTTCCCAAATTAGAAAGTAAGACAAAAAATAATTTAGATTTGTTTACACTGCTCAATACTGACAGCAAGTGTCTCTCATTATTAGTTGAAACCATAACTAAATGTGTTTCTTTGCATAATACTCAAAATACTTCTATAAATTCTAAAAGTGTTTTAGAGGTCTTAAAAAATACTTTTGGTAAGCAATCAAATCCCCACAATTCACCCCCAATCAATTGAATATCGTACAGTGGAATGCTCAAAGCTTATTAAGCAATCAACTTATTTTTACGAAATTTCTTTATGACCATTTTATTCATATCGCAATTATATGTGAAACATGGCTAAAGCCTCAGAAGCAGTTTAAAATCAAAGGTTATCATATTGAACGTAATGACTGTGGCAACAAGCATAATGGTGTTGCTATTTTAATCCATACATCACTAAAATATCAAAAAGTAACATCTTATTTTGACAACTCTCTTCAAACAATTGTAATACATTTAGAACTAAATCAGAACACTATTTCAATAGCCAGTATATATTGTCCAACAAATTGTATTCCCAGTTTCTCTAAAAATAAGTTTAAACATTTCTTGAATTCTCTCCATAGGCCGACGATTATAGCTGGTGACTTCAATGCTCATCACTCAATTTGGGGATGTCCGTTATCGGATTCCAGAGGTAAGGATATTCTTGAGTGTTTAGATGAATGCAATTTAGTCCTGTTGAATGATGGTCAGGTCACAACTGTCGGTTCTCATTCTTGGAGACCCAATGGTTTGGACTTGACTATGGTATCTCCTTCATTAGCTCTTCGCTGCGAATGGTCAGTTCACGACGATCCATTGGGCAGTTATCATTTGCCAACATTTACTAAGATTACATTCAATAGTAGTTCACAATGTTTTAACTCTCAAAACAATTTTCAGGATGAAAATGATTTTAACAATCGCATTAATCATAGATTAGTCGATTGGAAGTTGTATTCTTCAATTGTTAATAAGGATTTAGATAATTTTCAATGTAACCCTATTAGTAATCCAATAGATTCATACAACTCTTTTTGTCAAATCATTTTGACAGCTGCACAAAAGTCAATTCCCTCTCGTACCTCTCGGTCCGAATCACGTAACATTGCTACTCAAAACTTAAAATCAAAATATCGAACAGTTCCTTGGTGGAATAGTAATTGCGCTAAAGCTATCCAGGAAAGCAAGCAAGCCTATCTTGATTTTAAGAATAATCCTTCTCAAGAAAAATATATTAATTTCAAAAGATTACAAGCTGCTAAAAAACTTACCATTAAGAGAGAAAGACTAAGTAGTTGGATAGAATTCTGTACAAAATTAAATCGATTGACACCAGTTTCAGTAGTATGGGGTAACATGAGAAAACTTACACATAAAACATATAAAAAGCAAAATAGTGATTTTTCGTGGGTCAGTGATTTTTTACGTAAATACACGCCTGACTTTGTGCAAAATAACAGGCCAATTGTGAAGGACAATAGTTTACCAGATAATCAGTCATTCCTCACTGATCCATTTTCTTTTGACGAATTAACTGCAGCTCTGAAATCTAGAAAAAACACTGCTTGTGGATTAGATAGTTTATCGTTCAAGATGTTTCAGCTACTTAACACTGACAATCTTTATAAGCTTTTACAAATTTATAATATTTTATGGCAAGATTGCACAATTCCTCCTAATTGGAAAATGGACTGCTTGGTTCCTATTTTAAAACCTGGAAAAATTGCTTCTCATCCCGATTCTTATCGTCCTATCGCTTTAACGTCTTGTGCTGGTAAATTATTTGAACAGCTAATCAAACAACGATTGGAATTCTTCATAGAAAAGAACTCAATTTTACCTTTAAACCAGTTTGGGTTTAGGCGAGGACTTTCGGCTCAAGAAAGCTTAGCACATTTTTTTTTGGACGTCACTACAGCTCAAAAGAATATGGAGTATACAATAGCAGTGTTTTTTGATATAGAAGGTGCATTTAATAACGTTAATCATGGTATTTTGTTTGAATCTCTATTATCTTTCTTACCTGTAAAAATTGTTTATTGGATATATGCTTTTCTCACGGATAGAAAAGTGTATGTCAAAATAGATAATAAATTTTTAGGCCCTAGATTTTCGAGCAAAGGTGTATGTCAAGGAGGCATCTTGAGTCCTATTCTGTATATTTTGTATATAAGAAAACTAAATTCCATTCTTAATAATAATTTAGTCAACAATCTTCAGTTTGCTGATGACCTTGTCATTTATTGTAAAGGTACTAATGTATTAGATATTCAATTAACATTAAATAATAATCTAGTGAAGCTGGCAGATTACTTCTCAGAACTTGATTTAAATGTTAGCCTTTTAAAAAGTAAAGTTGTAATATTTTGCCCAAAATACAGTTCTCTACCTCTAATTAATATTACATACAGCAATCATACTTTGCCTATCGATAATTCAGTTAAATTCTTGGGTGTTATTTTTCACGAAAATCTTACGTGGGATTTATATGTTGATTGCTTGGTGAGCAGAGCTTTAAAAGCCACTAATGTAATTAGGTCCGTTACTGGATTGAAATGGGGTGTTGATCCTAAAATTGTGTTAATGCTTTATAAAGCTTTGGTCAGAAGTCATTTTGAGTATGCTTTCTTTTGTTACGCTTCCGATCCAAAATACATAGATATTATTGATAAAATACAGAATAAGAACTTACGATTAATACTAGGTGCTATGAACACTTCCCCAATAAATTCTATGCAGGTCGAATGTCATTTACCACCAATGGTTATTCGCTTTGAATTTTTAAAACTTAAATTTCTTTTTAAACTCTTATCACGTTCGAATAATGATCTTTTAAATAAATTAAATGTATGTTCCACTAACACTTTTCTTTCAAAGAATTTCTCACATTTTATAAGTTTAAAAGAACAATGTAATATATTTTGTAGTACTACTTTACATTGTTATAGTGGCTCATATGCTAGTAAATTCTGTGACATTCATATTGTCCTACATAAAGATTTTAAAGATAAATATGATGTTTACGAAAGTCTACAGGCTTATAATGATTATCGATCAATTTATACAGATGGTTCAAAGACGAATGTAAGTGTTGCAGTAGCTATGTATGATACAGGTAGTAAAACTGGACATAGTTTTAAAATGTGCCAAAATGCCAGCATATTTTCTGCTGAGGCGAATGCTATAATTGTAGCTCTTAACTACATTCAACAGTTCAGCCAATACAAAAAATGGATTATTATTACTGACAGCATGAGTGTGTTGATGGCTTTGAGAAATCCTTCCTTTTCATCAGTCACAAATCATTTAATATATAATATCCGAGATCAGATACATCATTTAAAAATAAATTATCAAATAGACATTATATTATTTTGGACTCCAGCTCATATCGGTGTATATGGAAACGAGGAAGTAGATAAACTGGCCAAAACTATGAACACTCTAGACGTACCTATAAAAAACATACCAATTTCATATACTGATTGTACAGCTCTAATCAAGAAAGTAATATTGAAGCTATGGGAAGAACACTGGAATAGTACTTTGCTCATAAAAGGGAAGTGGTATCGAGAAATAAATAATAAAATAAAACAACCCTGGTTCAATAGACACAATTACATAAACAGAAGATTTTTTACTATTATTTGCCGTTTGCGAATTGGGCACGGTCGATTCAATGACCATTTGTACCGGCTAGGCATGACTTCTTCCCCATCGTGCAACTGGTGCAACACCACCTTACCTCAATCTCTGCATCACCTTTTTTACGAATGTCCAATTTTTGCCCTGCAAAGAAACATTTTATTAGAAGAAATTTCAAAAATAATGAAACACCAGCAAGATCTACCGCGCTCTTTACAAAAACTTCTTTCCATTGAAAAATGCTCTACATTTGGCGATTTGTGAATTCAAAAGAAGAATGAATAACAATAGTTTATTGCATACAGACTAGGCTGTATGGTTGACGCCTTTGCCTTTCCCAAATGGGATAAACAAAATTAAAAAAAAAAAAAAATTATATTCTCTGTGATTTTGTTAATGTGATTTTGATTTGAAATTGCTAAAAAAATACTTACTGCTAGCTTCTGTAAATCAAGAAATAATGCACCAATTGTGTCCCACAAAAATTTACATGTTACTGCTAGTCTCATCAGTAAGTGCTTCTGACGAAGCCAAAACTGTAAAAAATGAAATTGTAGATTGTGCTACCCTAAGGCTAGGGCAATATATCTGTCCAGACCCTAGTGTAAATCCTATAGATCCTGAAACTCAGCAGTATCGAGGTTGCATGAAAGGGGACAGAATTCCTTCAGAGGGCGTAGCAGAAGGTAAAATTGCTTTAATGTCACTTAAAAAATTATTACATGAAAATCGTATGTTTGATAATAATTAAAATCTATTTAAGTTAATTATGGCTTTCAGTGCAATGCATAGCTGCTGAAGGTATCATTTGTAAGGAATCAAATAGTTCTACATTCAAAAGGAAGCTTCCATGCAGGTGGACGTAAGTTGAACTACAAATGTCCATGTGTTTAGAATGTACAAAATAAATCCTATTAAGCTCGACATTCATGATTACTCAAACTGATGAATTCAATGAACGTAACTAAAAATGAATTATTCCCCCATTTACTGGCTTTCCTTTCTCGATTGACAAGAGTTGCATGCAGATGTGCGTTGCTACAACAAAAGGAAAGCTTTTCGCCCTCATCTCATTTGGTGGTAAGTGATGATAAGGCCATAGCTGTGAGTGAGAGGAAGAAGGGAGCTCCACCTAGACTCAACAACTAAGGCAATGGCTATCTTACCTCTAATTACTGGGCCAGGTGGGCCCAGAAGTCCTACCACCAATCGAAGTGAGCAGAAATTTGTTGACCCCATGGGGAATCGAATCCTGAACCTTCCAGTCAACACCCCTGGTCTTAACCACTATATCAGAGGTGGTATTGTTCATTATTCAATGTTTGTTAACAAAATATAGTACAAATAAATAAATTTTATCACCAGACAATCTCATATAGGTTCCCATCTAGGGGCTCGAGCCTACCCTATGTTGAGGATGATTAGGCCTTAGTCAACAATGCTGGTCCAGTGCGGATTGGTCAACTGAGGCGCGTTCAGCGCCTCTGGGTGTAGTTGTCCGGTTGTTTTTTAACTCGCTCAAAGGCGTTGAACGGATTGCAGCAACCAAATCTTTTATCTCCCTCTTTCACATGATGTTTTATTTCTCTCTCTTTCTAGTAGATGACATTATAGAATATGGCCGCCAATATCATCTAATCACGTAAGAGTATTTCAGTCATAAACGTCAGAGCGTTTTACAACCATCAAATTCGATGGTTGTTCGGTTGTAACTCGCGCCGACACTCAAAGGTCTTGAACGGACCGGTTGTTTCACCCGGTTGTCACGCTCGAAGGCATTGAACGGGGTTAGAGCGAAAAGTTGTACTTCGCGCGAAGGCCCTGAACGCGCCTCTGTACATATACCATTGAATTTTGTCACAGATGTATGCAGGATGCCTCATGATGTTTTCCTTCACCGTAGGAGCATCAGACAAAATGTATGTATGAAATTCGAAAAAGACATTGGTAGATGCCATCTCGAACGCGGACCTCCCAATTGGAAGGCAAGGCAAGGCTTAGCGCCACTAACGTCCCAATGTAACATGTTTTTTTAAAGAGCTATCCAGTGATAAACTAGTGACTCTCGTAACTATTTAAGAATAGACAAATCAACATTTTTCAAGCTACTTGAACTAGTGACTTCATATTTTGTAACATACCCTGTGTCCCCGGATAAGGTGCACAAACGAAAATGGGTGAAACTAGACTACAATTTATCGATAAAAAAAGGTTTTTTTTTTAATTAAATTGTATTTAAAATTGAATTTTTATTGTTTTATTCTCTTTTTTAGACCTTTTGTGTTTGTAAAATTATAACATTGTAACCACTGCGTGGATTTTGTTCAAATAAAAACAATAATGATGCCAAAAGATTAACACTGTATGGTAAATAAAAAAAGTACATAAAAGCAGTCAATAGGGAGAAAAACATTTTTTTTCACAAATTTTGAACATAAAAGTGTAAAATTTTGAGTAAATGTTTATTTTTACCAAATAATGCCCCCTATAACAATTTCCTTTTATTACCTCTTATTAATCTAGATCTTATAACCTTTTCAACAAAAAAAAATCAACATTCTGTCTCTAATACATGCTTAGCTACGAGGCTTTAATTGAGGGGCCTGCGGGCCTGCTAACGCGCCGTCCCCTGGCGCCCGCACCGCTGCCTTTTTGTCAACCGCTGAGATCATTATCATCATCATCATCAACAGCTCATATACGTCCCCACTGAGGGGCTCGAGCCTACCCTAAACTAGGGCGATTAGGCCTTAGTCAACCACGCTGGCCAAGTGCGGGTTGGTTGACTTCACACACAACCTGTATAGAAATTCTTTCTTCACAGGTGTGTGCAGGTTTCCTGACGATGTTTTTTCATCATCAAAGAGTCAAATAAACGTACATATAAATTCAAAATTTGAATTCATATATTTTTTTTATTTACCATACAGTGTTAATCTTTTAGCATCATTATTGTTTTTATTTGAACAAAATCCACGCAGAGGTTACAATGTTACAAACTTTGTGTTTATAAAATTGTTTTTTTTTTATTGTTAATAGGTTATCACCCTTGTACATTTTTCTTCTTTATAACACCTTTTCATGTAAATTTGTGTACAATAAAGAATACAATAGGTTTGCGCTTGACCCAGAATCACCTGATGGTAAGCGAGACTGGGTCTATGATGGAGCGCGCTTACCTAGTAAATGCCCATTCACCCTTTTTTTAAAAAGACCCAGGTTATAATGGTCTGGGAACACCGATAAAGGTAAAGAGTTCCATTCCTTGGCGACACGAATAAGGAAAGAATTGCCGAATCCTTTAGTTCGGCAAAATGGAATGTCCACAGTGTAGGGATGAATCCCCGACGTGCGTCTTAGATCTCTAAAAAGGAATGGAGCAGGAGGTATAAGACTATGTAGCTCTTGAGCGCACTCTCCAAAATGTATCTTATAAAATACCGACAGACAGGCCACTTTACGCCGATGTTCGAGGCTTTGGAGTTTGGTCTCGAATAGATGACAATTATTTACACATCTCAGGGCACGACGTTCAACTGAGTCCATAGCAGCCAGCTGATATTTGGCAGAGCCGTCCCAAAGGTGGGAACAGTACTCCATACACGTTCGAATTTGAGCTTGGTAAAGTTTTAAGAGTTGTTCTGGTGTGAAGTACTGTTTAACCTTAAATAGGATGCCAAGCTTTTTCGCAGCAAGCGCTGCCTTAGACTGTATGAATTTGCCGAAATTCAGATTAGAGGATAACTCAAGACCCAGAATATTTAGGCTATCTGCTATTGGTACCGATACATTCAGGAAAGAAGGAGTCAGATGAAATGGGGTCCTTTTAGTGCTAAATAGACACGCCTGCGTTTTGTCAGCGTTGAATTCGACTCTATTGGCAACCCCCCAATCCGATATTGCTTTAAGAGACGAATTCACCCTTTCCACCATCATTTCTCTGAGAGATTGAATTTCTCCTCGACTGGCCTGTGGCCCTGAAAAATATCTTGCTATAATTGTGCTGTCGTCGGCATAACTAATGACACCGGGTATTAGCATGTCATTAATGTGTAGTAAAAATAGCATAGCAGATAAAACAGACCCCTGAGGGACGCCAGCGTTGATGGTGTAGATATCCGACTCGCAACCATCAACAACTAAGCGTATTGAGCGATTATACAGGAAGTCTGTAATCCAGGTACACAGGCCAGGAGGTATGCCGTATGATGGAAGTTTGTTGATGAGGCCGTCGTGCCAGACCCTGTCGAAAGCTTTGGAGATGTCCAATGAAACTGCAATAGCTTCACCATGCTTTTCGATGGCTTCGCCCCAAAAGTGTGTAGCGTACACTAGAAGATCACCGGTGGAACGGCCACGACGAAAGCCGTACTGACAATCGCTAAGAAGCTCGTTATCTTCTAGGTAGCTAAGGAGTCGGATGTTCAATACACGTTCCATAATCTTGCAGAGTACGGAGGTGATAACTATGGGTCTGTAATTCGATGGGTCAGAACGACGGCCCTTCTTAGGCACAGGTTGGACATTCGCCTGCTTCCAATTCATCGGAACCTTCCCCACTCCCAAAGAAAGATGGTACAAACGCGTAAGATCCAGAGACAGCCCCGGTGCACAGGTTTTAAGTACCAGGGCAGAAATACCATCCGTAACCGTGTAACATAATGTAATGAAATGTAACAGCTCTTAAAAAGAAAATAAAAAAATTCAAAATCAATATTAAATACAATTTAATTAAAAAAAAAAATTTTTTTTTATCGATAAATTTTAGTGTAGTTTCACCCATTTTCGTTTGTGCACCTTATCCGAGGACACTGTATATTACCATCAATGCGGTAAAACTCACAACTGATGGCAAACAGATGTAAGCATATGCATTCAAAGGCAGACTGGCCTGATGAATTAAAGCTAGAAGATTATGATGCATTTAGTGATATCCCTATTTAAACTTTACATTTTGCACTAGCAGTCAGTTTTTGGATGTACATCTCAGGCCAACTGATCAGTTTAACTGATCATGAATGTCGAGCTTTAAATTAATGTCAATTGTGATGTGTAGTTTGTTTTATTGCAATTTTTTTTTTCAGGAATGGATACTCACTAGAAATTGCACTATTATTATCTGTGTTCCTTGGAATGTTTGGCTTAGACAGATTTTATTTGGGATATCCTGGAATTGGATTAGCAAAGCTCTGCACACTAGGCTTCATGTTTATTGGCCAATTGTTAGATATTATACTGATCGCAGCACAGGTAATAAACTGATAAAACATTGCCCAAACCTGTTAACATGTTATCTTTTAGAGAATCTGAGGTGCATAACATTTACCTGGGGAAGTGCCTCCCAACTCAGAATACTATCGCCAAATAGCACAATGTTGTGTTCCTGCGCATAAGTGATGTTGCTAGAGTTCATTGAGAGACCCTGTCTGGACTTTTAAGCTAGAGATATTAGGTTTTAGAGTAGCAACAGCAACCCTGTTTGCAGATGTCTATATGTCTACAGCCTACAGCAACTGTTTAGTAATAGATAGACTTTGGGTATTCTTGTTTGCCAACCATGTAGTACATTATACAATGTGAACTAATATCATATCATCTGTAATCTATGTAATGTAATGATTTAGTATTCTAAGGAAAATCTTTCAGTTGTGTGTTTTACTTCTTCCATAATAAACAGATGAAGGTATTGCTTATATTCTGTCTAGTTTCTCCTGCTTTTCGAAAACACATGACAATGGCCCTGTGAGTGAATAAAAAGTAGTCTGTCCTAATTAAAGTATTAGAGATCCAGGGTTTTGATCCCCTTGTTTGGTTTGTGGTGGGGCTAAGTTGAATCAAGCCTGTCTGGCTAGCTATCACTGTTGTATGTAAGTTAATCACCATAATGAGAATGTTAATGACATAGTTATGTTGCAGTAATTAGAAGTAAGATAGCCAGTTCCTCAGTTGTTGAGGAGTCCAGTTTAGACTCGTTGTCATCTTTACCCTTGTCATCATTTTACTATCGGGTAAGTTGAGGGCCAAGGGCTTCCTTGTTGTATGTAAGTATAAATGTATAATTTTTTTATATTCATTGTAAGTATACATATAAATTACAATAATACTGTTACTCTCAAGCCTCTAGCTAGGGCTTCAGATTTATGATTATAAACAGTTTTCCGCTCGCGGCTTCGCCCGCGTTATTATTGTTCCCGTAAAATTCCCGACGACATGGTTAGCGCAGAGGTAGAGTGATCACCTACTGCGCAACGGGTCGCGGGTTCGATTCCCGTATGGGACAAATATTTTTATGCCTACAGAAATTTGTTCCGGTTCGGGTGTATATGCATGTGATATTCTATGTTTGTAACTGCACCCACGACACAGGAGAAAATCCAAGTGTGGGGCGACTTTCCTTTTTTATAATAATTATAATAATTTTGTAGCCTATTTATACATTAGAAGACTGTTATTTATATTTAGGAGCTCGAATAATAAATTTCATAGAAACGATTATTTAAATGATGCCAATGCCTGGTGTTAATTTGAAGAAATTATTCGTTATAATATAATGCAAATAATCATGTTGTTTTGTATAACTATTTATTAAGTAGTATTGGCAACGACGTAGTAAGAAGACTGACAAATCTTTTGTTATGGAAGTTGCACTAAAATTTTTGCTTTGAGGTCAGCTTCCAATCGACGACTCGAGAAAAGCCCTTTCTGGTTCTTTACAGTACTAGGTCTCCCGCCGTAGACTTGTGAACCATTGGCGTAGCTTCCTTGACATTCAAAAGAGATTGTAAAATCCAAGTTGAATAAAATATTTTGAATTTGAATTTACTTTCATGTCAGTCTGATCTTATAATGAGTTGTCAATAGTATTATAATAATAATATCATTCTTCCTAAAAGAAACATTTATTTCATAGGTGGTGGGGCCATCGGATGGCTCGGCATATGTTGTCCCTTATTACGGAGCTGGTGTCACTGTTGTTCGAAGTGACAATGAAACATACCTACTACCGCAGGCTGACTGGCACAACATCACCTGACAGTGGGGCACCATATCCTTTTATGTGGATGAGGATTACGAATGGACATAATATTAAAGTTACCACCATAATGTTAAACTGTGTTCTAAGAATTGTTAATATAAATAGGTTATGTTTAATGCATATTTTATAAGGCAAAACAAGTTATTATGAATACATATTTTAGTGATGTTAATAGTAATTTGATAAGGCTGAAAATTATATTATATTCTAGTGCTTCTGTTTATTATTAATTTCTATAAATAATTATTAAATTGTTAACATTACAACCCTAGACCAATTGCAATATTTTAGTTTTTGAAAATATCAAAATCGTACCTGCCGATGGCTAATCGACAGGCGTGTGGGACTCTCCATGTGGCTGACCCCAGCCGGGCCACAAAAAAAAACTGTGAAAAATAGATTGTTTGAATATGTCGCTATGTCTAGAGTTTGTCGGCATCAAGTTTTAGAGTTTGTCGCTTGCGCGTTTCAGAGATATGTGTGGCCCGGCTGGGGTAACGTTACCCAGCCACACAGATCTCCGAAACCAAACGACATAGCGAAAAGCTGTTTGCTGATATAGATAGGTAGGAGTTTGTCGGACAAGTTTCAGAATTTGTCGATCCACCATTTCAGAGCTCACCTGCAGCAAAGTTGCTGCAACTGAGCTAGCTGGATCTCGAAAACAAAGCGACGTAAAGAAAAACTGTTTGCTGGAATAGTGAAGCGGTGGTTTGTCGGAGTTTGTCGAACAAGTTCCACAGTTTGAGACATGCGCATTTCCGAGATATGTGTGGCCCGGCTGGAAAAACGTTACCCCAGCCGAAAGCGAAGCGACCTAGTAAAAATCGGGCTATATCACATGCGCAAGGACGAGAGACCAGCGGTCTCGACGACAAAACGACGTTTCAAAATTGATTCAGTGTAGTAAACCTACTTATTTGAATCTACTTCATACGATGATTTCGACAATGCTGAATGAAATTCAGCTGGTGAACATGACAGGACTGTGGTTTCAGCAAGACGACACACTGCTACACTACTATCATGATGTAAGGGATTACCTCACCGAAGAGTTCGAAGACCGTTGGGTCAGCTGCGATGCCGCTGAAGCGCGCTTCGGACCGGTGCCGTAGCCCACGCGCTTGCAAGATCTTACGCCTTTAGATTTTTTCTCGTGAAGCAAAATAAAGCATGGGGTGTATGTGAGTGAATTTACACGATTGTAGTGCTAAACAGCGAATAGTAGACGCTTTTAATGACGTGAAACTGCAAAGGAACGTTTTTATTTCTTAAAATAAAATTTGTTAAAACGGGCGCGTGTGTGCATTGACAATGAAGAACCCTTATAAGACAATGAATTTAATGTGAACAAATAGTGTACATAATAAAAATCTTAATAAATATGCTAACTTTTTAATACGCCAAAATTACTCGTGAACTCTCGTGACCTTTCGTGAACAATGACCTACTTATTTGCATTTTGGTTAATAACATTAATGTGCTATTATAGGTATTTTGGTATGTTAACATAAGGTATGTAATACCTGTCTACGATGTAACTTTGATATTAGTATGAATATTAAAAGATAGATTTACAAATCAGTGCTCAGAGTTTTCCCTACCTATCAGTGCATTTTTATCTTGAATAAGATTGATGGTGCTTTGGCTTACCCAGCTGCGCGGTTGAGAATGGGCGGCTTGCTAGCGTATATTCTACCCTATCTATGATTATGCAGTAAATTCATTTTCAGTTGAGACGTTTTCATTGACAATAAAGCCGGCTTTTGACTATGGGATATAATGTAATATATATTACATTTTGAGATATAATATTTTATCGCTTGCCATACTTTTTTACGAGACCGTTCTCACTGTGCTATAATATATATTACACCCCAAACTGTAAATATTTTTTCGCCCGACCGAGCTATATTTGAAGGCGATATATTTTACCTCACGTTCCCGCACACCGCACCTCTGCCCCTGCCTCGCCTTCATTTCGAATCGTGACGGTCATGCGCACGTACTTACATAGCTGTCCGCGTGTTATGATTTTTGGGTATTTTGGTTCGCAATCTTTTCTTTACGTATTTACCACGTATTTACCTATTTACGTATTTATCCCTATAATGGAACATTTTATAGAAAGTGTTAGGTTTACGACTAATCTTGAAGAGTATAAAATGAATGAAATTAAGGATGCTGCATGGAGAAACGTAATAAGAAATTCACTATAATCTTTTCTTAAGGCCTTACTAATAACCATTGTATACGCCTGATTTAGTTAAACAGTGTTTTGTCACGTTCACTCGAATGACATTTCAAATTCGAACAAAAGAGACAAAACACTACTTAACTATACAAGGTTTATACAATGGTTATTAGTAAGGCCTTTAGTCTATTAAGATTCGATATCCAGAATCGACGTTTATTGTATTTTTTCTAAATAATGAGACATGTAAATCGAATACTGCATCATTTTCGTCTGATGAACTATCGAAAGTATCTAGCAAAACAATTTCCATATTATCCATTTAATAACGAGAGGTCAACCGTTTCAATAAAAGACGTTATGATGTAAGGATCATAGAAGCTGAACTATTCTAAAAAATATATCTGATAGTGAGAACAGCAAACCCGGGATGTAATATATAGCTGAACATGTAATATATATTACATCCTATAGTCAAAAGCCGGCTTAATGCATTATGTCCATGAATTTCTCGATATTTCCCGCAATTTTAAAAACTAAACAACTTGAATAGTATTGCTCCAAAAAAAATTGTTGTTGCACATATATAATATATTAAAATTCATAAATTTTTTTATGGTTGTTATTTTTTAGTGGGATACATTATTGAGTAACTGTAAACCTTAGAATAATAACGCATAGAAACCCAACCTGCGCGCACAATTTGATGCAACTAAATGTGAGCCATATATGGCTCACTACGCCGGCAGCTCCATACTATTTTTATCGTAGTGTGCGTGTTTCGCGGGTAAAAGACAGACAGCGGTGTCATTTTTGCTTCACTTTAATCATCGCGCTCTTTACCGGGCTAAACTTCTATGCGTTATTATTCTAAGCTGTAAACCTATTTGAAAAAGCTAACAATAAAATAAATGTAAAAGCCATCAAATAAATAACAACTCCTTTTATTATACCTAAAATAATTTACACTATAATAATATAGGTATATATTTTATGCATTAGTTTGCTGTACGTGTTTCATCAACAGCTACTTGGGCATCTTGTGTTGCCAAATCTGATGATGGAGCTGTTAACGTAAATATCACTGGTACTTCTGATAAACTAGGATTTCCATATTTCTCTAATAATCTTATCCATGATAATAGAGAATCTCTTGATGATGTACCTGTATTAAACAAATGGTAATTGCTTGCAATTTTACATAAAAATACACAGTGCAAATTCACAGTAAGAAAGCAACATCAAACATTTTATTTGGGTGTTAGCTTTTTTGACTATTGCATGACATAATATTTTGCATGCCATATTATCTCTTTTAGAGATAATTCCACCTTTGCGTCATTTTTATTAACTTGTATTTCCTTGTTTTTTTGCAATAAAGAGGTATATTAACACTCAAAGTTTACCTGTAGCACAAACTGCAACTATAGTTCCATCATCCTGTTCATGAACTGTATTGTAAATGGATGGCATTGTAGAACTGCCTATGTAGCCAGGTATTCCAGGAGGATTTTCTATGTTTGAAACATCTGTAAAAAATATTATGCATGATATTGCAAAAATCTTGTGCATTAAGACAAAAGACTTCAAATTGTATGTGATGCCAGTGATGATATATCAGACCGAAACATGGACTTACAATGGACCTTCTCAAAGTTGCCCTAAAAGTAAAGATAGGAATTTCTCTGCTTGATCAAATCGGAAATGATGAAATAGGCATGAGATCCAAGGGACACCAAGCCCAAAAAAGAATTGCTAGCCTTATTTGGCAATAAGCAGAACATTTTGCTTGTAGGACTGACTACCGAGGGGTGGAAAGGTGCTTGAGTAGCTGCCATATACATACCGGGAGACGCAGCATTGACGCGGCATAGACGTAGGGCCTTCATAAGTTGTAACGATGATCTGGTGAAGGTAGCGACTTTCACTAGATCATCGTTACACGGGAAAGTCGCGGGATGCGAGCAGCGCAGGACCCATTGATACGGAGATCCTTGAGGAGGCCGAAGGTCAAAGTAGGTGTCTCTCCACTGTATATTCATCATTATGCTAGCTTGCAGAAACACTATTTTCTTTATCACTCAAAAATAATATTTTTACAATAAAAGTTCATTCAAAAACTAATGAGAATGAAATAAAAAATGTTTATTTTTGTTTTAATTTATATAAATAATAGTATTACCATCAATATCTCTATTATCCTTGATTTCAGGTCTTATTTCGCCAATTAATGTAAAGTAGGTGACAATTTGATCCCTCATGTAGATATCAAATGGACCTTTCACAATTAAGGGCTCATCACGACTCTGCTTAGCTAGAAGAGTTTTTTGTGTTTCAGACTGACCACTGACAATCCATGTCTTGTCTAATGATGCTTCAATTTCTTCTGTCTGACAAAAGTAAAATATAGATGAGGGTCTGAATGACTGAATCACACCAATGTCTTGCAAATCAAATCTCTTGCACAGCTCATAGAAGATATTTCTTAAATAAGATAATTTATAAGTTGATAACAAACTGGGATTAGATCTTAGCAAAAATCTGTTGAAGTAATAGAACTTTCCACTTATGGAAAAGTTTACTTCAGTTAACAATAAAATGAAAAATTTTATTTAAAAACTAACATTAAGAGCCATGGGGTTCACTGGTAACCAGTACTATACATACAACTCCAATGGGGTTACGAGAGTCACCAGTGACTAAAAAGGTAGACCAGATTTGACCAGTACTGAGCTCTGCCAGTCACACATAGGCGGTCCATCTATATGTAAAGTGAGCTGTGAGAAGCACTGCAATGGGCTAGTTAATCATTACCAAATAGTCTAAGTTACTCAGAAATGATGTAGCGAAACACATCTACAGATGAAAGAATTTTTCAAAATCAGTTCAGTAGTCCATAGATTATTTTCTTCAAATAAAATCACAAATTTTACATTTTTATAATATTAGTATGGAATAAAATAACTTATTTTACTAACAGAAACAAAGGTTTATATTATTTATAGCAATAGATTTAACATAAAAATAAAGACAGGCACTATGAGACATGGGAGGACTATAAAGTTGTGTAAAAAAATTCAATCTGTGCACTCTACAACTCAACCAAGCTAAGTTTGCACCTCGCTGGAATGCAGCTCCCGCCTAATTCCCCGCTCACCTTCCCGCGATCGCGATCTAATTATACGAGTAAAATCTAACAAACATTTGTTTACTTTTTTCAAACCGACGCGAGGTGCAAACTTAGCTTGGTTGAGTTGTAACAGTCAATGATGAGTGACAAAATTATCAGATATAACTTGAAAAATATGCAACTTGTATATCTACCTAGACTTATTTTACATCACCTGATATATGTCAACTTTTACAGTAGGATCCACTGATGTTATTCTCTGAATAGCCATTTTTGCTAACTCAAGAGTGTCATCAGGTAGCTTCTCAGGTAGCAGCCACGGACTTAAGTATCTAAATTTCGGCATCCAGTACATCATTCTCCAATATTTTCTAAGTGGTATACCTCTTCTACCAAATATGTTAAGTAGCATTTGCTCCATTTCAGTATCTGGTATTACTCCTGTAAACAATATTTGATAAAAATTAATAACAAATAATAAATGGATCCTGTGACATTATCTTTATTTGTATTTCAGGTTGCTGTTGCATGCTAACTTGGGTTAACCTATTTATCACACAAGTGGATTATCTCTGTCGGTTTGAACATATTATTCTCCAAACACATGCTAAGTTAAGTCCCTAGGCTGACAGAATTATTTCGAAAAGATAACACATTGCCATAATTAAAAGAAGAAGAAGAATAAATGGATCATTCCATAGCTGGTACAGATTAATCAGTTTATGGTACTACTTTCAATGAGGAATAGGCTAGACTGTATAAAATTATCATCTTTTTTGTATTTCAATTTTTTCATTGGGAAAACCTATTTTCCATGCCTTCTCCCTTAGTATTCTTGGGTCTAGTGGGTGTCATTAGGATTAAGTACAAACACAAAACTATCACACTTCTTACAATTATTTAATAGTTTTAACTACATAACAACTTTATTCACATCTAGACTTTAAATAATGTTTTAGAAGACAAAAAATCTGAGCAGCAGTGTATTTAACAGTGTAACAATAATTTAACAATTGACCCATCTCACTCAAAAATTTGCCTTTTAAGCTCACACGGGAGCTTGAGGTTTGCCTCTGTTTTGTTAGAGCAATACTCATGACTTTTAAAGTATCTCCTCCTCTGCTTCTTATCTTATGGTCGCGGGCAGGCAGTATGGATCCATCTAACTAGGCTTTTTCTAAATGCTATGGGCTCACTACTGGCAGTATTCTTTCACCACTTCTTTTATATATATAGGTATATCTATAAACTCTTATCCAACACTTCAGTTGCGGTTACCATCTATAATTATGTTGACAACCTTCAGCTTAATCGAACGCAACAGCACATCAGCAATGAAAGTTAAAAATGTCATTTCCCACCTCTGTAGTCTAGTGGTTGAGACCACCTAGGTGGGTTATTGTCTCAGAGAAAATCTATCATGATAGCTTATAAAATTTGACAGTCATTGCGCCGTGAACATAAGACTCTGTACCAACTACCTTTTATAAAGAAGTAATGGATGGGCTGCGACTGTCAAATTGTAAGCAATCGCGATAGATTTTTTCTTAGACAAAAGATCTAGAGGTCCGGGGTTGGGGTGGGGGCAGAAGTTTTTCTGCTTGGTTTGTTTAGTGGTAGGGCTTTTAAGGTGAAGCTCACTTCCATCTTTGACCTTATTGTCGCTAACCATCAGGTGGGATAAAGGCCAAGAACTTTCATGTTGTGTAAAAAACCTCGAGTTTATTACAGGGAAGCATTTTTACATGCACTTTTTAATGTTTATTTTGCTATGACTATTTGTCGGTCGGGACGACACTTACCATTATCTTCCATTTGCTCCAATAAATCTACTGCACATTGTTGCTGTTTGGGGTAATGCATAAATTCTGCTTGAAATATATTGGCAGGTATGAACTTTCCTTTGGGCAATACATCAACTAGTGCTTTGTAAGCTTCCAGGTCTTTTTGAACACCAAATTCATCCATTTGTTTCAATGCAGCGTAAATAAATTCAACATGACCCCTCCTTCTTATATCCCGACCCTCAAACATTTTAATAACCTCTAAGTAAGTTGTCTTGTCTTTTTTAGGTTTATTAAAAAATGGGTCGTACGTAATAAGGTTCTTTTCTTTACTCTCATATCTCTTTGTAATGTAGTTCGGCGGTTTTGACCGCAGCAAAGCTCTAAGAATCTTAGTAGCCATTGAGAGGTTATTATTGCGTCAAACTTATTTTTCCCAATCTTACAATCTAAGATTTTACTTTAAGAAAAATCTGTCTGAAAGCTAGTGTAATGTTTGGAGCTAAAACTGTTTTTAATATTATAACAAACAAACAAGTTTACAATTATAACCACAAAACAACTTTATTATACAAAGCACAGACTAATATGGTACACTACTATACTAGCTACGCACAGAGATATGTTCTACAGTCACGAAAGCGATAGCGAGTGTGCTTTTTTTTGGGGAGGAGGAATCTCTTTACGGTTCAATAAGGGACTGAAATGCTGACAAAGCCGCCCCTTGGATATGCCATTGAACTCGGGTATAAACCCCATACCTGGGTAAACCACCCCCTAGCTACTTCTACCCCCAGAGGATTGGGATCGGCGCTAGCTATTCCCCGAGCACACCCCCTGGAGACAGGCCCAACGGTGAGCCAGCACTTCTTACCCAAGTGCTTGGACTTTGGACTACTCTACGGAGGGGTCGCCAAGTGCCATCATGCCGCCCCTCAGACGGGCAGGCCGTCGGCTGGCCGGGCCAGTTCATTCCAGTCTTGCTTAAGGGAGTTGATGGCGCGCATCCAGGAATGCGTGCCTCCTCCTACCCAACTGCCTGCGTCGAAGTGGTGCGGCGAGAGGGTCCTCCTCTCGCGCCCGCTCCGCTGCCTCCTTCTGGCGACAGTCTCCCACGACATCGCGCCGGTCAGCATCTCACATACGACGCTGGCCAGCACGACGGGCGCACCCCTATCTATACCCAGCGCGAGGGCTAGTGCGTTGCGCTAGGGTCGCCAGGCCGGGCACTCCGAAAGGGTGTGTCCGGCCGTGTAGTCGGGAAGCGAATGTGCTACTACCATGGATTTAATAATCAAAACAGCGGCCCTACCGCCTAACTCAAAGTTCATCGCTTTGAGTTAGGCGTCTAATTTAACCCTAATATAATACCAGCTCACCAGGATTAAATTAGGGTTTCCCCCGATTTTCATAGGATCCGATCATCAGATCCTGACTTTGGTGACCTTGCGACCACACCAGTAAGTAGTATACTCTATCGAATACAAAAAGAATTTTGAACATCGGTCTACAATTGGCGGAGTAATCGCGTAACATACCTACACACAAAACACGTTGGACACCTAAAAATTTAAGGGGTTTCCTCGATTTTTACGGGATCCCATCATCAGATCCTAACTTTGGTGACCTTGGGACCACCCTTGGAGTATACTATAACGAATACAAAAAGAATTTTGAAAATCGGTCCACAATTGGCGGCGTAACCGCGTAACATACATACAAAAAAAACATAGAACCTCCTTCTTTTTTGAAGTCAGTCAAAAAGTGACAATTGTAGTCTTTACGTTGGAACTTCTTGGTGTTATGTCTACCTGGTTAGTGCTATCCACTTAAATTTAAATACTCGTATAAATAGAAAAAATAAATGACAATGTCATTATCATGTCAGGATTTGGGGTCCCTCATACCGTGCGTTTGCACTGACGAAACATCTACATAAAACATGTTTTTTAAATATGTTTCTGTCAATGTTTATGAATGCGTTTCCATTGTCAACACCCCAAGAAGTTGCAAAACATGTATTAAGACTTTAAAAGCTGAAAGTGCGAACGCAATCGTTGACAAATCCATAAAAAATGTTGTTTTTGTTTTGAGGCGATCCTAACCGTGCGTTTACACTGACGAAACATGTACATAAAAACATGTTTTTTAAACATGTTTCTGTCAATGTTTATAAATGCGTTTCCATTGTCAACACCCCAACATGTTGCAAAACATGTATGAAGTCTTCGAAAGTGCGAACGCAATCGTTGACAAATTCATAAAAAACGTTGACAGACAACAAGTTTTGAGGCGATCCACGCAATCTGCAACAAATCTTATTATTTGTTCCGAATCCAACACGATTTTCAGCAGTGCGAATGCAAAAGCATACACAACAAATGTTGAGATTTGTATCATACAACAAGTTGTAAAACATTGCATGTTTTATGTTTCTCAGTGCAGACGCACGGTAACGCAATCTGCAACAAATCTTAGGATTTGTTCCGAATCCAACACGATTTTCGGCAGTGCGAACGCAAAAGCATACACAATAAGTTTTGAGATTTGTATCATACAACAAGTTGTAAAACATTACATGTTTTATGTTTCTCAGTGCAAACGCACGGTTAGACCATCTCACACAAAATATACCATTTTTTAGCATCAAGCTTCAGACATTTTGCTTCCTTATCAATATAAGGTTTACGTAAAATGCTGCAAAGTCGTTATGATTAAGTAGTAAGCTTTGCTGCCTCTGATCAGAAAGCAATTTTCATTGTATAAGAAAAAATCTGTCACCACTGCCTTAAAGTTAATAATTATTGCGGCATCAATACAAGACTGTGTCGACTGTTTGATAAAAAATAGCAATGGATGCACTTTGACTGTCAAAATTGAAAGCGACCGCGATAGATTTTGTTCTCCTTCAATGTTATCCTTCATCTAAGACTAGCGGACTTACGGAAGCACAGAATACAAAAGAGCAGAATGTAGATGGTCTGTGTGGGCTGATTTGTGAACTGTGCCTCACTTCACTCGTTTTGTTCTCCCTCCAAAATACAAAACTTATTCAATTTGAGAAGCCAGTAGAAATCGAACAGTGAAGGGGGAGTGTTGTTTGCAGTTAAAACTTTATTTACGTGTTGATACACGAAGTTTAGCATTAATTTGCTATGTTGTCGCGATAACATAATCATAAATACATTGTGATTTACGTTTTCGAAATAACATCAGTTGTGTAATATTATAAGTTGGTATAGAATAAAAGTGATTTTTGGATAATCGAGATGTGTAAATTTCTGATTAGTGCATTAATCATTACATTTATGCTGAATTATAGCGGTAAGTCTAACGGATATTTTTATCTATTAAAATTGTTATAATCATTAGTCTCAAGATTCTCAAGGTAAGTGCAGAATACAACATTTGTACATATAAATTATATTAGCATGTTTACATTGAAAAATGGCACTTGCAAGTCAAGGTTAACAAAACATACTTATTGCGAAGCTTAAAAATAATACATGATCGAAATATTATTTATATACATAGTTAACTCTTAAGGCCATACAATTTTTAATTCGATAAATTCAAAATAACATAACTCCTGCCTTCGTTAAATTATTGTTTTATTTGAGACTAATATAAGTTGTTTACCTGCGTAGGTCATATTATGGTGTGAATAAAGGCACGGTAATAGTATGATTAGCGTGATAAAGGGTAGCTTTCTTAAGTTTAGAATTATTAAAATCTGTATCATGCAATTGAGGTAAATATTTGTTTTTATAATTTTTATGGACTGACTAAAAGCTATATAAGACTGCCTAATACTGTCTTATTTGCACGAGTGTACTAAGAACACAAAAACATTCAAATAAATCCGAAAAGTGTAGTTTTATTTAAATGCTAAGACTGCCTCTTAGTTGTGCAGTATACTACATACCTAGGTACCTACCTACATTTCAGACAAAATCATTACACATGGAACAGTAGGTACCACGGACATATTATTATAATTATTATAAATATTAGTTAAATTTAATAAAATTTTATAAAATAAACAGTTAAGGTCAAAGCTTGATAGTTAAAAATGATAAGATTTGTAGTTGAGGTCAGATTTTTATTAAGTTAGTAGAAGTAAAAAAAAATCGATAAAAATAGACGGGTAGGTGGGTAGTAAATTTTATTTTGTTATAGGTACTTAATAGGTAACAAATTTTAAAAAGATTTAGGCATGGAAATTATTTGACGTAGGTATACTGCCGTTAGATCAACAGCCCCGTTACCATGATTGCCCAAAACAATATTATAACCGCACTGAGAGCGGGATGGCGCTATAGCAACAGCAACAGCGGTATCTCTGTTTCATCATTGTTTTAACCTTGCTACAAGCGATCATGGTATGGCCCCTATGCGAATAGGTCCTAATACTGGACGAAATTAATTGAATAGGTACCTACCAACTGGACGAAATTAATTGAAGTAGGTATTCGACTTAGATCAACAGCAATGTTTTCACTTGTTGATTCAAGTGAAACCTTAAAAATGTTTAGTCTCTTAACGACTATTTATTTTTATGGTGCTTAACACAAACGCAAAAATAAAGTAAATAGGTTCATAATTTCCTATATTTTTTATAACATAAATTTAAGTTTAGTAATTATTTCATAACGGCCAAAAGCTAATTTTTTTTTCGAATCGTGGATCGTTAACTTTTTTCAGTTACGGGCCAATACGGGGAATTGAAAAGATTGAGAAATATTATTGTAGAAAATAGGTACAAACATTTTATAATAATGCATATCGGGTTAAATTAAAATAACGACCCAAATTTACTGGAGAGTCTCAGTATAGGAACATCGCATACCTACATAAAAATTATATTTCTTCTGCCTAATTAAATTATTTCTTTGCGTCGTTAAAAACTTAAAACTCGTGGATATACGCTAATCTGTTATTAAAATGTGCAGTATAATTGAATAACACACTCAATAATGACACAATGACACTCCTTCTTCAAGGATCCTTCCATCATCAGCTCGACTCATGACTACTAGACGCAAATAAGTACCTGAATAGCTTCAAAAAAAAAATACACGAAATACGTTAGACGTGTCTATAAAATTTAAGGGTTTCCCTCGATTTTCCTGAGATACCATCATATCGGACAAAAATGTCACGGACCCAACTTTGAGGACTTCTACTTTAGAAAATTAGAGGTTTTGGTTACTGACTCGATTTTTGACACCCCAGTGAGTGTAGTCGTGTAGGCTCTATTTTGAATGCGTCGTATATGAAAAGAACCAAATTTTTTGTCAAGGTTTATAAAATGTTCTTCCCTGACCTACGTTTATTCCATCGTTGAGCGTTGCGGCTAATTATTTTTACGCAAGTGTATTTAGACATCCCGTTTTCCAAATTTATATTTGTTTCCGTAATTAAACCTATAAACAAATAAACAAAAATGTAAAAGAAAAAATACTTGGTGAGTAAACTCAAACTTCTAATGAAATTAATTGGATCCAATATAAATAATAAATACAATATATCTATTGTATACATCTTCGGACGTAATTGACATTGTAAAGACATACTTCATATTTAAAACAAGCAATGTTATGTTAAATAGTAAAAACCCTTATGGCAAAATATAGGTACGATCAAATTCATTGGAAGGGATTCACAAGGAACATTATTACGTTTTATCCACAACTAGCTATGCCCGCGAACTACGTTTCGCCATATATTTTTTATCCGTTTTTGCAACATTTGTCATAGATGCTCAGCTCCTATTAGTCGTAGCGTGATGTTATATAGCCTAAAGCCTTCCTCGATAAATGGACTATTCAACACAAAAAGAATGTTTCAATTTGAATCAGTAGTTCCTGAGATTAGCGCGTTCAAGCAAACAAACAAACAAACTCTTCAGCGTTATAATTAGTATAGATTAACCACAATAGGAATGATCATCAAATTCAAATATCTTTATTCAACATAGGCCTTTACAGACACTTATTGACGTCAAAACAAAGCAAAACAATCTAATTTAATGAAATCATATTAACCTTGTATGTGCAGACATCCTGAATATACTCAAGATGTCTGCAAATACAAGTAGGAATGAAAAAAAAAATGTTGACTCTACACCATCCTCCAGTCATCTATAGTGTGTTCCGAGTTTCTGATCGTACTTCACTAAATACTCCGCCATACATCATATTGGTTACTACTAAGTGCTAAAACCACAGAAGATATAATAGTCTAAAACTAAGCCGAAACAGATGCCTAAGTGAAGTATAGTGCTGTTTCTAAAGACAACATTGGGTAGGTGCCTTTCTATGGTTAGTACCCATAATTCTATATAGATTAATTGATTATCATAAGAAGCGTCGGTGGCGCTGTGGACTCGGCACTTGCCTTCTAATCGGGAGGCCGGGGTTCGAGACCGCCACGTAATAACACTGTTTTGAATTACAACAAAACAGATATTATGTGTTGAATAAAACACACAGCGTTGAGGTGAAGAAGCTGTTCTATGGTTTTGTCTAATCTGTGGTCGATATGGTTGTTTAATCTACAAATTCACTCACCGTTTTCCCATTTTACTCACCAGAGGCGCCACTTTCTTTGTGACTATTGCGTAGTGACAGCGATTTGAATCCATAGTAGTCTTCACTCACCTGCAAGGCCCTTGCTGCAACGCTGTGTGTTTTATTCAACACATAATATCTGTTTTGTTGTAATTCAAAACAGTGTTATTATGTGCATTCTAAAACACACAGCGTTGAGGTGAAGACCTGTTTGTTATCTGCTGGTGAGAAGAGTAAGAGTTTTAATGCCACAAACGCTATGTGATGAATAAAGAATAAGAGCTCATTATTAATATAATATTTTAATCACAAATTGTAACAAAAACTGAACCCAAAAATTTAAACTTGTCTTATGAAGATTATAAACATAACAAAAATCAACCATTTTATATTATCTTAAGCTATTGATCAAAACCAATTCTGGCAAAGTAGAATATTCAATCAACATAACAATCAATAGATAACTAGAAAAGAAAATCATATCAAAATAAAAACAAACATGAGATCAACTTAGATAATTAAAGTAGGAATTAAATCACCATTCACTTATTAGTTCAATTAATCAATAATTGAAAATGTTGTATGTAATAAATCTTCAGAATGATTGACTTTTCTCTTAATAGGACGACAGTAGTGATTGGTGAAAGTAGAAAGACTTTTCCAATTTGCTCTTTCTAATATCTCCTGGACTGGTCTGTCCTCTACCCAACTCCTTGAAGCTACGGCAGACCTTATACTACCAGGAGATGCTTCTATATTAGCTTCTTTGAAAGTCTTCTTTAACCATCCAGCAATCATGGTTCTTGATGCTGGTTTGACTATACCAGTAATGGATAAAAAGAGATTTGTTGTGTTATTTGTAGAACGACGAATTTTTGATAATTCTAAAAGTTTAAGTATGTGGTGTACTGGACAAACTTTTACATTTTCATGTTTTATGAGCATCCAACCAGACTGTTGGTGTGAGCCTGTATCTGTCTTTGAGCCAAATTTAGGCCAAAATATGATCTTGTCATTTTGAATTATCATACAATCTTTACTAATGTCTAACAAGGTTAGGTCATGTATTCTGCGGCCTGAAGCAAGTAGTAGAATTAGGGCTGTGCGTCTAGACATATCGAAAAGAGTGTTTGAACTTTGTTGATTTATTAGCCAATCATACACAACTTTAGTGTCCCAAATTGGGGCTTTTCTTGGTGGAGGTCTAGCTTGAGATATTGCTTTTAATATCTGTTGTATAAAAAAATTTTTACTATAGTCTTCTTGAGATGATTTGCAATAAGTAAGGATTGCAGATTTTTGTAAGAGCATAGTTTTGTATGACAGCTTTTCTTTTAGAAAAAGATTAGCCAAAAACTGAGCAATAGTTGCCTTTGGGAGATTTTTCATTTATATTGTTGGATTTGCACCATTGTATCCATCTTTTGATGGGGGCTTTGTAAGTTGACAAGGTGGAGGAGCGCCAACTACTATTCAACAAATTTTGTTCTCCTGGGCTCCAATGTGCAATTTGTTCTGCCCACCCCCAATCTTCCAAGCCTGGAGATATAGCATGTCTACTTGGGCTGGGGGTTGGCCCGTAGTCTGATCTATGAGGACCTTCCGAAGGTCTGTTATTGGAATTGGTTGTGACAGCATTCGGTTCCGAAGGTCTGGCAACCAAAAGCACTGGCTCCACTGAGGAGCTATTACAATATATGTCCCTCTGGCAGTGTTCAAGTGGGCTAGCACTCTGGGTATTAGATTTGGTGGTGGAAAAACCCAAGCCAGTTTGAAGTCCCACTGACGGCTGAATGCATCGCAAAATTTTGCTGATACATCGCAAGAATCTAGCGTCACGTACCCGGACACTACCGCGGTTTCTTTTGACGCGAACAGATCTATGTCTGGTTTTCCCCACACTCTGAATATGGCCTCCGTGGCCTGGGGTAAGAGATGCCATTCGGGTACTGGGCGGCCCCTTGACAGGCGGTCCGCAATTCCGTTTAGCCTCCCCGGGAGGTAACATGCCGACAGCTTTATGTTGAGCTGCTCGGTTAGCTCCAAGAGCCTGGTTGTTAAGTTCAACAGTGCAATGGAGCGGGTGCCCCCTTGATTGCGGATGTACGCTACTAATGTCCGGTTGTCGGATTGAATCTGTATATGTGCATTCTGAAGGGTTGTCCCCTGGCTTTTTATGGCAGCAAATACAGCATACAATTCTTTTAAATTGGAATGCCATTTCCCTTGAGTTGGTGTCCATTGCCCTGACAGAAGTGTCCCATTTATTTGTGCCCCCCAGCCAGCATCTGCTGCATCTGATGTTAGGAAGTGAGTGACTTCGCGCTCTCGGTAATGGACAGCACTGTGATTGACTGCTTCTAACCACCAGGTCAAATCTTTTACTATACAGGGTGTCAGTACTTTTCTTTCTCGTGCCCTCCCTTGTTTGTACTGTCTTAAAAATATCTGAAAATTTCGACAGTGCAGCCGTCCCTGAGCAACAGTATGATTTGCGAAATTTAGTTGTCCCAGTATACTTTGGGCCTGTTTTAGAGTGCAACTTTTTTGCTTTAGTATTTTGTGTAAGGCTGTGGTAATTGAGTTTACTTTTTGGAGAGGGAGTTTCACAATGTTTCCTTGAGTGTTCCAAGTCAAGCCTAGGAATTCTAGCTCTTGACATGGGCTCAGTACAGATTTTTGGACATTTATATGCCAACCCAGGTTTTCCAATAGTGCCACGGTATCTGCTACCTGGCTGGTTAACTGTGAGTGGTCCTGGTGGGCTAGAAGATAATCGTCCAAGTATATTAGGACTCTGATGCCTTGTTTTCGTAGGATTTCTGCAATCCAGTTCGACAGAGCTGTAAAAGTTTGAGGAGCTGACGATAGGCCAAATGGTAGGGCAGTTAATTGCAAAATTTCGTTTTTGTAAATTATGCGTAGAAACCTCCTGTGTGCCTCTGCAATGGGCAAGTGGAAATAAGCCTGCTGAAGGTCTATTTTTACAAGCCAATCCTGTGGCTGAAGGAAATTTCTGACATCTATTTGAGAAATCAATTGGAAATGTTTTGTAGCCACATACTGATTGAGGCCCCGTAAGTCGAATATTGGCCGTATGCCTCCATCTGTCTTCTTCCGAAGAAAGATTTTTGAAAAGAAACTTGGGCTTTTCACAGGTGGTTTCTCTAGGATTTGTTTCAGTTTTAACTCCTTGATGACAGCTGACATTTGGTCTGTTTCTTTGGTTGCAAAAGCTTTTAAAATGTGTTTGTATGGGAAATGTAGAGGGGGTTTGTGTTTGAAAGGAACACGGCATCGTGTTATTATTTTTTGTATGAATTGATTGGCTCCTAATTTTTTCCATGCCCTTGAATGATGCCTTAGGCAACCCCCTCTGAAGGAGTCATTTTTGTGTTGTTTTGGGATTGTGGAATGTCTCTGTGGGATATTTTCGTTTACGAAAGGACTGGTTCTTTTTTGGTTCATGCTTAGTAAATTTATTAAAATTGTGAGATTTATTGCCTTCCTTAGGTTTCTTATAATCTTTTCTATAGTCGGGTTGGTAGGAAGTGGAAGGTCTGTTTTCTTTTACATAATTTGGAGTATTTAACCAAACTTGTGTCCCTCCAAGTGACTGTATAATAGGTTGCAGTTTTTCACGGCTGAATAGGTATTCAGAGCTAGGAGGAATCTTCTGTAAGCAACTTCTAATAATTGGATTACCTATTTCTTTGAGGATCCTTTCCCGCCTGATATCTATGCACTCAGCCCTTTTACCACAGATTATTTGCATAATTGTCTCCCATTTCTTATTAGTCTCGGATTCAGGTCCAAAGATGGAAGTAAGTTTCTCAACTAAATTAGTTACATTCAGAGCATTCTGATTTGTAGCAGCCCAATTAACTATGTTTTGAAGCCCTGTTTTTATTAATGTGCGTTGTTCTAAAATGGCATTGGATAAACCTGCTATTAAATTTTCTGTGGATAGTAAGAAATCTTTTTGTTTGTTAAAATGGCAGAGTTCTTCATTGATTTTAAGCCCTACAAAGCCAGGACTTGCGGCACATGATTGTAATGCTTTTTTGTACCTAATTGTTTTCCATGCATCGGTATCAAATTTTTGCAATAGTTGTAGCTCCTTAAGCCGGTCCGAGTCGGCTTCGGGAATAACCTTGTTGCTATCATAACCAACCTGAATTTCACCCATACAAAAGCGTCCAGGCGATTGGCATGGGTTGTTTAAAAAGCAAGATTGACTTGTAGAGGGCAATGATTCGTCCGGTGAGTTTATTTCTAAATGTGATTGGCTCGCGTTATTATTTAGTTGTGTAAGATATTCCGTTATGGAAGAGACTTGGCTGATAAGTGAGTCGATGCGTGGGTCGTACTTAATGTGTTTGTACTTACGTCTTTTGTTTGGAGGCGGGCTCGCTAATCCTACCTCGTCTTCTGAGGACGAGGAAGATGAAGATTGGTTATCCCTGCAGCCCGAGGTCTCCTTCTGCTCTCCCTCCGGAGCAGCAGAATTCGACTTCGATTCACCGTTAGATGAACTCATATTTCACTTACAGCACAAGGAGAATATAATAGCTATTATTAACTACTTCTTTGAACACAGAAAATTGAATTTAATTGAAAAGTGTATGTCGCTAACAAAACCACAAAACGCTATGGATTCAAATCGCTGTCACTACGCAATAGTCACAAAGAAAGTGGCGCCTCTGGTGAGTAAAATGGGAAAACGGTGAGTGAATTTGTAGATTAAACAACCATATCGACCACAGATTAGACAAAACCATAGAACAGCTTCTTCACCTCAACGCTGTGTGTTTTAGAATGCACATAACAATGTGTTTTTCGTTTCCAATTTCGTATGTACATTTGTCTGACGCTCCTACGGCGAAGGAGAACATCGTGAGGCAACCTGCATACATCTGCGAAGAAATGCAATGGTGTATGTGAAGTCGACCAATCCGCACTGGGCCAGCGTGGTTGACTAAGGCCTGATCACCCTAACATAGGGTAGGCTCGAGCCCCTCAGTGGGGATGTATATGAGCTGTTGTAATTGACTGATTATCACGTTGTTGAAGCTATTCGTCTTCACATATAATGAGGTACTATAGTTATTTTAATTAGCACAATAATGCTTGGGTAAAGTATGGGGGTTGCCACACAAATGTATTATAGTCTGATAGTCCCATAATAGGTTTAGCAAATTATTGTTAGTAAATAGTTTTATCATAAGTGATATCGAAACAGATATTGAATCTCAAAGGCCCGGAGACACGATGAAGATTAGTTCGATGTGTGACGCAGTGTGATTATACACGGTGTTTCATAATAACCAATAAATAATCAATGCGTTATCTAAAACTAATTATTAAATAGTGTTTACCCGTAATGTCATTCAACCCAAAATTGTCATGTAAATCATAGACATGATGATGATACTGTGATATACATCAAAATATTGGGTTGAATGACATTACGTGTAAACACATTTTAATAATTAGTTTTAGATAACGCATTGATTATTTATTAGATATTATGAAACACCGTGTATAGATTGTATTCATTAAGATAATTATCTATGCTCTATGATATATGTTGATGGCCAATATAATATAATATTCCATATATTTTCGTTA
The DNA here is from genome assembly GCA_963935595.1 of Schoenobius gigantellus. NCBI lineage: Eukaryota > Metazoa > Arthropoda > Insecta > Lepidoptera > Crambidae > Schoenobius > Schoenobius gigantellus. The sequence goes on from OZ012543.1 coordinate 37,000,467, forward strand.
CCTATGTAAGTAAATATTATATGATACTAGCTGTGCCCGCGAACTATGTATCGCCTTAATTTATTTTTTCCCGACATCTTCAACAAATATCGTTAATGTACACAGAAATAAATACAAACCAAAACCTTCCTCGAGAATCACGCTATCGAGTGGTGAAAACCGCTTGAAAATCGGTGCAGTAGTTTTTGAGTTCATCGCGAACAGACAGACAGACGCATCGGGGGACTTTGTTTATAATATGTATTGATTATTGTAACTAATATAGCTTTTCATAACATTTTTTTACTAAAGAGGATGAGGGGATGAGAATATAGTTTCTGTATAACCATATTACTGTTAACTTTCGTATAATATAGCTCGGTGGTCCGCCATTTAACGACCCCTACTGGCATTGGTTGATGTTTTGTTAAAAATAAACAAATTATAGATAACACAAATGATAAGTTATGATATGAATACTTGAACAGAGAAAATTATATCCTTACAGACCTTAGATCAAGTTTTATTTGACAATTTCCTGTTGCATAAAATCTTATTAGCATCGATTTGAGAAAATATTGCTGAGTTTTAATTAATGGCGGAAATCTTTTTTGAATCTTCCCAAAGCTCGGTCAAGATGTACCTATAGAGCTTTAATTCAAAAAGTAGAACGACAGTAGGCGGAGGAATTTTTTTAACAGTTATGAATACGGATGTCCTCGAATGAGGTTCAGTCAGTGAAGTGGAGGAAGTTTCGAGGTAGGTAAAATCTGAGAATAAGGACGTATAGCTTGCTTTATTTATTATAGTCATCGTGGAAATAAAATTTGAAGCAAAATAAAAAACGCAAATGGCATCAAATGATGGATGTTAAAAATAATCATTATCCTGGTTACAGCCAGTGTGTAAATTTTCATATATCTGATCAGCAGTATCAGCAGACTTAACAGGATTCAGGATCAATCATTTAACTACCTGTATGTGTGGTTTCGTTGGATTTCCGAACCAGATGTAGGTTATGTGCAAATCAAGGTCTGCTAACAAGTTTTTTTTTTCTCTTTATTTAGCCATACACCTAAAAGGTTAAGCCGGCTACAAAATATTTCAACTTAGTTTACTTTGCTTTTGCAAAGTAACACAACAGAAAACTAATAATTCTATCACTGTTATTACATTTAAAATTGGAACTTAAACATTTATGAATATAAAATAGTAGATTGTATTATAAGGGAGCAAAATAATATTTTTACGGCGAGGGCGCTTTTTTGAATCCAGACCGAACGTAGCGAGGGATTCAAAGTACGTCGCCCGAGCCAAAAATATATTTGCGCCCGAGTGATACACTCTACTTTTCATCACTCTCTATGAGAAAATAAAAGGCGCCTCATATTTTATTTATTGTTTAATAAAATATAGAGTAACAATTAAATTGAAATTAAATAGTATCTAATAATAAAACAACTTATATTTACATTTGAGACATTTTCGTAATTATGAAAATTTATTCACTGTCTCTTGAAGAAATCTATTCTCAAAACAAAACCATGAATTTCTAACAATCCGTGAAAATTGACGAAAACGCGGGCTGTAGTTCGCGCGTTTTTAATTTAATTTCTTTTTTTTTATTCAGCCGGCAGCGGGACTATGGGCCGTCGTACCAGCCAGTGTTTATTCAAACAATATTTGCGTTCGATTTCTTTGGCGCTGAACACTAAGATGTTGCAAGTTCAAAAAGTGCGCGGCAAAGATAATTGCGGCGCACTTATAAAGAGGATTAAAAACTCATTACTGCCCGCTAAAAGTTTCTTATAGAAAACACCACCTTTGGGCGCACTTAAAGGCGAACCAAGTCGTCCTTTTCGAATAGATGGGATGAAAAAACAAATTTTGTCTATTACACTTAATATCCCTAATGAGATCAACTCTATCCGATTCGTTCCACGCACACTCCATCAAAATATGGAACAAATCTTCCTTGACGTTATGGCAAGTATCACAATATGGATCATTCCTTTTGCCCATCAAAAATTTAAATGCATTTAATGGAACATGCCCAGACCGAACTCTCATACAAAGAACAAGTTCTTTTCGGTTAATTTTTCTGTTGTAGAACCACGGGATATGAGGTGGCTCACATACTAGCGTCTTATACCAGATACCCTTTTCTTGAGAAATTCGGTTACGATTATTGACTAATTGACTAGTTGTTTATAACATCCAGTCCAAAGAAATTTGCAAAACACAAGACACGTTATACCTACTCATGAAAGAGACTGTCTACCGACAAACATAATATGTGCTGCCGTTTTATTTTTCCTTTTGTAGCTATACAGTGTTCCTAATTTTGATTTCATAGCTTAGTCGTGGGGCTTATTGGTATCGAATAAATGGAAGACTGTGTTAAATAACGACAAGTTACGCAAATTAGTCGGTTAATCCATATAATATAGTATTGAATTACTAACATTGAAATCTTATTTTCAATCAGTTGTTCTGTTCTATTTCGCCAGAGCTTTATTTAGCCTGAGGCGTGGCATCGCTGGGCGACAGTCCAAGCGCCCACGATTTTTTCACGTCTACTCCACAATAATAAAAACATCGACAATATGTAAACAGAGACACGCACGCTACCACTCGACAAACAAAAAACCACTTTCATTGAAACCGACGCCGACGGACGCAGGTCTCCGTTTTTTCCGAACGTTCCTTTAGCGGTATAATAAATTTATCGTAATAATATACTAAAGTAATTTGGCGCACTCGCATGTTATACGTCAGCATTAAGAGCAATACTCCCGCCTATATATAATACGATACAAACTATCCGCCTGATTACTAGACTACAAGACGAGAGACGGGTGATATTTTGTTACGAAAAGGGTCATGTTTGTTAAAAAAATATGTAATTTACACTATTACAATAAATAATTACGTTTTATGAATATGGAAAATTTTAACCAAAATATAATACTACCGTGGACTCTGACTGAGGTCTATTTTTTGCGATTTAATTCAGATACGATGTTCAATTCTACATATATTATGTTTTATCCCTAAATCAATTGCCCATAATATTAATAACATCGTGTTCCAACAGTTATAGGGATGATACACCTTGCTACTATCAGTTTATCGTCAATATCATTATGTTGTTGCCAAAATGAGTTTTGTTGTATGAATAAGTCGAAAAAAAGGCGTTCAAAGTGCTGGCAGCGCTAGATATTATATTATCTTGTCATATGCATTAAATATAGGAACAAGAATGTTCACACACCGTTAAAGGATTCTTTCAGTGCCGCAAAATAATCGCTTGAATCGTTGCTCATAAAATAGTCGCAGAAATCCATTGAAGTATTTCCACGAATGTACTGGTGTCCCGACGGCATTCAATTATGGTCCTATTTGATTCAATAGCCTCGTGATGAATATCGATGATGACCCATTTAAGAGCTGCAGTACTTGTTTTACTGCAACATTATTGACGCATGATTCGAACGTTGTAGGTATTGTATTTATGTTGGTATTATGCGAAAATACATCTGCACCAGATATACAATAATACTGTAGTTTATAATACAATAAATGTGTCACGGATCCTTTGTGTATTGTTGTATTGACACCGCCCCTAGATAATGTTGGCACTGAGCACTTTGTTAATAATATTGTTAAATAGCTATTCCTTGTGGTGCATGTACAAATACAAACATACGTTGTAGATATCTTCATTATTGAAAAGTTAAATTTTAATATAACTTTGAAACCGACTACTTATAAGTTTTTTTATTATGTAAAAAGAGCACTCATGTTTTGTTTTTCCCTAAGATTTGATCTATCTTTACACAGAATTTCATCAAAATTGGTTTGAGCGATTTAAGCCGTAAGAAGGTTCAGACAGAGGCAAGCATCATACAATTTTAATATTGATGCTAACACTTGAAGCAGAACTGCATATTGCATACTAAACATTACCGAGGTACTATCAAAATGATAACCCTCGTTTTTTGAAGTCGGTTAGTACCTGAACAAATGTATAATTACAAATATTAATAACTAGCTGTGCCCGCTACTTCGTTCGCGTGGATGTCGGAAAATAACAACATGTCGTACATTTTTTCCTGTTTTTGCAACATTTTTCGTTGACGCTCAACTCCTATTAGTCGTAGCGTGATGTTAGCCTATAGCCTTCCTCGCTAAATAGAATATCCAACACAACAAGATTTTTCAATTTGAATCAGTAGTTCCTGAGATTAGCGCGTTCAACCAAACAAACAAACTATAACAGTATAGATATAAAATTATAGCGGTTTCTGAATACCGCTAAGAATGTTTGTTGGAACCGCACAAATAATACTCGACAGAAGGATTTTATTATTTCTAATTATCATAATACAAGAGTTTGCGTTTCATTACTTTGTTTTTGTGGGCGTGGCGTGACGTTTATGTTTACCATGTTTACGTTTTTATTGTAGACTTGTTTAGGGAGATATTTATTTAAAATAATATATGTTGATCATTGTTGTCGTAACATCAACATTGTTATATTAAATTTCAAATTTAAATTTGGTTCGAAAAAGTATTTTCAGGTTTTGTTATTTTTCAGCTTATATGTATTACCAACAACAACACTCGTAATTTGTCGAAAAAAGAAATACCCTTCATTATAATAAACTGGCTGTCTCGCCTATCGTAGTTCTATTAATAGTGTTTTGACTGAGTTATTTGATGTGGATATTTGTTCTGCATTGAAACAGTTTCGTTATAATAAAAGATAAAAAAACACTTTCGAAAAAATGTGTTATTTTCGAGAAATGTTTTAAATTTCTCTAGACTCCAAACCAATACCACATGAGTAGAGAAACGGAATCTCTACTCATGTGTCAATACCCACTTGAAAAAAAACATTCAACAGAATGGGTTCAGACGTTCTCGCAACATATTTATCGATTCATTTTTTTTGTGTAAATTTGATAGATTGACATAGATAAATTGCACAGTCGCATTAGAGCAAGACAATCGCAGTTTAAAATAACAGAAACCTATATAATGATATATGCATTCTATAAAGATCGACATAATAAACCTCTTAAGATCTCGTTGATTCTCGTTAAATTTGAACTGAATTTATAGTTTGAAAAAAGTAAAGCAGTATTCTCCAAAGGCTTATTCTGATGTATCTCTACTAAAAAATGACGACATATTAGTTAATATAATAATAATTAATAAAGGCATCTGAAACATCGAAATTAAGCAATCCTTATTTCCTCCGGCAAATAAATCAAAGATGCCAGTCAATTAAATTTTAATCAAGAGGTACTACGATTTCTACTTAGTGCTTATACTATTGCCGACATACGTTAAAATTTCATGTTAATGTACAAGTAAATTATTGTGGCACTAATGTCTGCCTGTTAGGCGTTTTAATGGCAACATTATAAATCATTGATTTATACGCACAACCTATTCAAAACGTGGATTGATATTGGGATCGTTTGATAACTCCATTGTGCATGCTGTTTGCTATCACAAAGCAAATCTACGTGCTATAAATTGAATTTCGGAGCTTTTGTTTAAGCCACTGTGTGTTATACATGGTTATTTTTCTATCACCTTGGAAAATTTAAGGGACGCTTCACGACATGGTATTAGAATGATTTAAATATGAATAAAAAAATAACTCACTTAATTTTATATTAATATTCTAAAATATCCAAAAAATGCTGCACTAGTTGAGAGCAGCATTTTTAGAGATTTTTTTTATATAAAAATGGATTTTTTTTATTGCATAAAGTTGGCAAACAAGCAAACTGCCCACCTGATTGTAAGTGGTAACAGTCGCCTATAATACATGTAGCCCCTGTGAGATTCGCAGCAAAACTGCAACCCCCACAAGAACCACAGTGTACGTTGCCAACTTGTGACACCAGATGTAAAGTCACAGTACCCAGTAATCTCACTGCCATATCTTACCCTTCAAACCGGAACACAGTAATGCAAGCACTGCTGCTTTGCGGCTGAAATAGGTAAGACGGGGGTACCTAAGCTGACGACCCTAGTACAGAGTCTCCCTCCAGTATCCTGTAGCGTCCCTAAAATTTTCCAGGGTGATAAAAAATAACCGTGTATAAGCAGGTAAAACTGTGCTTTTTGAATCGTGTATTATAACAACGAGATTGTAAAATATGCGGTTATTTGATAGTTACTATTATAGGTATACTATAAATTTCTGCGACTGGATATTATTCGTCAACTCTACCCATACAAAAAAAAAAATACAATTGATCCTATATTTTACAAACTAGTTAACTAGATCTGTTAGAAAATCTTTATTTGTCCCAAACCCTGGTGAACTTTAGATTCTTATGCTATCTAACCATTTGGTTGGTACCCGGTATAAAATCGATTACTGCTCAGCGGGCCTTTTTTCTAATAACTTCGGTTGCTAACTAGAACTGTCATTTTTGTAAGAAACTTTATATCCATTACTGCTATTATACACACCACCGTAATGATAACTAAACTTGTAATGGATATAAAGTTTTCTTTCAAAAATGACAGTTCTAATTACCAATAGTCAGTAAATACACCTGCTGATCGTCACTTGCTTGTTAGTTAACCACTAATAAAAAATTGTCGTGAAATAAAATGGTGCCAAAATTTTAATTGTACAAGTAGATAAATACCCCAGTTGTAGCATAAGCATCTACGTCATATGTAAACTTACCTACCTGCTTGCAGCGAATGAAACATATGGTGTGGTTGAACACGTGCTACATTTCGATGGACTTATGAGAACTCGCTCAGTATGACATTTGTCACTAGTCAAACTCTTCAGCAGCGAAAACCGTCTCATCGCTCATAGTCTACTTGTTTTCTAATTGGATGTACCACGAGAAAAAATATTAGCTGTGCCCCAGGGCGTAGCATTTATATTTCATAACAATAGTTTGTCGACATCGTCTAAGAACGTAAGAACATTTCAATATTTACCCAAGTTAAGCTCCAAACATAGGCAGGCGGTTAGGTTTTGAAGGAAGAATGGAGAATTTATTTTGCAGGTTTGACCGTAAATCCTGTATATACCCTCAACATCTTTACTGCCCACACCAGATATACGGTAACTTAACTATACAACTGAAGCTCTGCGGTTAGTACAATTGCTTATTTGCACCAAAAATATATTATTGGCTATTGAATCATTCTTTCAACGGAGGCCTAATCGGGATTTATGGGGCAAGCCACATAGTTGGTGCGATTCCAGTCGGATGAAATTGTTTTATCCAAATTTATCGCCCACAGGAGGCCGGCTTAAATATTTTCGCCAAAATCTACAGCCCATAAATAAAATACGTGCCGTGTCCTGCCATCGATACATTGTTATCTTGGATTCAACCATTTAAATAAGCATAATTGAACTTCGATTACTTTAAATTTAAATAACTATGTGTTTGTTAATATTATTTCCTGATACCACGTTCGTTATGTGACTTTAAAACTTACGGTTTTTTCAACTTTTTTTTATAAACGACTTCTTCTTTCTTCGGCTTCATCTTCATTCCTTTAAAAATGATCAAAAATTTCCAATTTTCAAATTCATTGTTTACCATTTGTATTTGTAATGTGAATTGAACAACGTCGATAAAATGGTTGTTACGAGTATGTCGATTCTATGCATTTCCTTCGTAACTGGTGAAAGCCATCAATATCAGCCAAAAATAATTATCTTGGTTATTTTACATTTTGGTTTTCACCAATTAATGAAATTATTAAATATTTGTAATTTCTATCCCATTTCGATTTTTGCTCTCGTGCTACCTCTCTCGCAAAATAATGCTCAAGATATTATGTCTTTTATTTAAATGAAAAGATCATTTAAATAATACATTTTTTGAAACGACTGCTTTTCTTAATGCCATTGGATTTTGTGATGTTGAAAGAGCCATAATTACGTTTTAAGTTACACTTAGAGAAAATAATTAAGTGAGATATCGCGTGATTTGACATAAGCTATACGATTGTAAAAAATCTACTTTAAAACATTTTATGGCTTTAGCTAATCAGTCTGATGACCCCCCGGAGGTTTCATGCGTAAATGGAAAGATTAGTACGCAGCCGTAAAGATGACATTAGTGTCGGACGCGATAATGAGCCTCGATTTCCTTACAAAGTCACGATGAAGTCAGTGGTCCGTGCAAAAAGTTATCCCATCCGAGTGCGATGACAAATGACCGCGTGAAGAAGTGTTGCCAGCGGTAACTTTGCGATTCCATCAAGAGCAACACGCCAGTAATTTACTTTGAAACGACCACTTTGTTTTAAATCTTACAGGTGATCATCTAAAATAAACGGACCTCTGTTAAAAATATACAGGTCACTTTTGTTTTATCCGTTTTGGTGCTTACAATGAAATATTAACAAAATGTAATTTTTTACTTAAGTTTCTTTGGTGGTGATTCATAATGTTCAAATTCAACATATTTTATTCAAGTTGGAATTTACAATCGCTTTTGCACGTCGATGAAGTTACGCCAATGGCGGGAGATCTTGTACTGGAAAGAACCAGCAAGGGCTAATTTTTCTTCCTGTATTGTTACAGAGTCCTCAATTGGAAGCTGACCTCAACTTCCATTACAAATTTAGATTTGTCAATTCTCTTCTGACAATGTCGTTCGTTACCAATCAACAATATTACTTAATAAATAGTTACTTATTAATACACGACAACACGACTGTTTACATTATAACTCACTTGAATTTCACAAAATAATAATGCATAATAAATGATTTGTTTTAACGCAATTTTGGAACCCAATATTTACCGAGATTTAGGTTATTAGATTTTTGCGTGATACCACAATGTTTTGTAAAAAAAAATTCATTATGCTATATTCTTTTCAATAACAATCTACTCATTTGAAACACCCAAACCAATTACTTAGATAACAGTGGAAAAACTCCATTTATATTGATCCACCTAACTTAAATCCTGCTAGCTGGTAACACAGCTCAGCAAAATGGTCGATTTGCTTCGCGATCGTTCGACGCGTTATGTATCCCTAGATTCCCCCAGGATACGCTGCTATGGAGTCGTTATTGGGGACGGACGTTTTGTTCATTTTTCACAATATCTTTGTAGAAACATCGAATATCGATGATCTTTTGGTTTCTTACAGCCTTTATCGGGTTTTCGACTGATTGCTGTTTTTTTTCATTTGTATATGTGTGTAGCTTATGGTCGCCACTTCGTTAGTGTGTAATTTAAGATATTCGATGTGCTAATGCGTTTCATGGATTAGAGATCTGTTTGCTAGACACCTAAATTAAACATTCAATAATATGTTTTTCAAAGATAGATAGATAGATAGATACATACATTTTTATTTTACTCAAAACCTGTTGAGTCAGTTGCTATTCATCTAACAATTAACCATTGACCTTGTTTGTAGGTCAATGCAATTATTGCAATTCATCATCCATCAACATCATCATCACAGCTCATATACGTCCCCACCGAGGGGCTCGAGCCTACCCTATGTTAGGGTGATTAGACCTTAACCACGCTGGCCCAGTGCGGATTGGTCGACTTCACGTACACTATTGAATTTCTTCGCAAATGTATCCAGGTTGCCTCACGATGTTTTCCTTCACCGTAGGATCGTCAGACAAATGTTGAAATTCGAAACACGAAAAACACATTGGTACATGGCGGTCTCGAACCTCCTGATTGGAAGGCAAGTGTCGAGTCCACAGCGCCACCGACGCTCAAGAAATGCATGTCATTCGAAAAATATCATGACTGAACAACATCATAATCATTGAGACACATTGGAGACAGACAGTACTTTTTAGGATTACGTACATTAAAAGGAAAAATCGGAACGCTTATAGGATCACTTTGATGTCCGCCTGTCCGTCTGTCTGTCAAGTCCTTTTTCTCGGGATAGATATCAAACTGAAATTTATATAAAATACTCAGGTTTACGGTTTCTTTTCTTTTAGCTGTGAAAAATTATACTTGTATGTCAACGCCATCATCAAAAGATATAAGTATGTCTGTATATGGCGTTATGGCGTATATTTTCGCAAATTTTCCGAATTCACAAGGGAATCAAAACCTATAGGGCATTTCCAAGCAAGGTCTTATAGCACATGCTAAGAAAAACGTTACGTAACTGAAAACCGTAAATATGTACAATGTACATAGTTAGGAACTTGTAAACTTAGATAACTTTGTACGGAACCCTCAGTGCGCGTGTCCAACTCACACTTGGCGTTTTCTTTTGTAGATTGTTATATCTTTGGAATTGGGTTCGTTATTTTACCTGTATAAATTAGTAGTGATAGCAATTATTATTATTAAAGTTATTCGATATAAGCTGTGTTCCAGTTAAACATCACCACATTGCTGGTGCTGATATGATATTAGCCTCTATTTGCGTTTCTTTTAAGAAATGCTAACATTTTTAGGCGCGCTAATTGTTACAAACGTATCGGGAGGAACTGATTTTTCGTGCTGAATTTCGACACTTCAACTACTTAGTCCAATAACTTAAAAATCTTAAAATTTCAAATAATGCAAATCAGAATTGGCTAAAACTATATGTATCTTTCAATATTTTTTTTTAATCCGCTGAAAAACCTTTTTGATTCATGAAAAAAGAGTCCAAATGTCAAATTTGAAAACTGTCAAAAAGTGATATCAGAGGACCCATCTATTAGCATGGTATTTGATGCTAGCTTTTCGTGGCAAAAATGTTGAAATGAAACGAAACCAGCAAGAAATGCTAAAAATGTTGATAATGTTGCAAATCCATGCTTATCTATACGGTTTAGAGTTAGTGTTAGGTAGCATTTGAAATATATAGGTAGGTACCTCAAATAAAAAAATTAAACGTTGCAAAAGTAGGTAAGTAAGGTGTCCCTGATTTTAACAATATTGGAAGTCAGTGATAATCTGATAATGTTTAGCAAAACAATATACTAAGGTATGATAAGGCTGGCAGGCGTCTAGATTTTATAACGTTTGATTCACACTGATTAGGTATCTTATCAAGTTATCAGTTTATCACAGAGGATGTCTGTTTTCATGCGATAATAATAGTGATATAGCTATGAGACTAAGATAAATGTGTAGGTGTACCTGTGTTATGTGATAAATATTACACCTAATAGTTATGACTTAACCTTTATTACTAGCTTCTTAATATTAACAAACACGTGACTTTTATTATTTTGCGTTTTTGTCTTTGTTCTCGATTTCATTTATATTCTACGTTGTTGCCAACTTTGGAAATTTCCAGAACTTCTTTCAATGCTTAATAATAAAGTGAAAGACACTAATATCTGTTCTGAATATTAACCTATGTGACCGTTCTTGGGCAATGATTCGGTGGTTTAGCATAAGAAATATTTCCAATGTTTTACTTCCAGTTTTTTATCAGCAGTCTACAGCTCGTATCCTTTAATTAGAAAAAAAAATCAAGTTTCAGCCCTTCCCTCTTTTGAAATTCCTTTTGTAGATGAAGCTCAATCAGCGTGCCTAAGCTTGCTGCGTGCCCTAATATTGATATTCCTGCTGTTCAAAGCTCCCAGCGGCAGTAGGAGGAGCCTCTCTGTAGACTAGAGCAGAACAATCTAATACGATATTCAGTCCCGCAGATCGGGCCCGCCTTTTAGTTGAATTAGGCTTATACATAGTTACAGGTTTTGCCTTCATCTAAATTCCCGTCATAAACTGTCCCGGTTTGGGAGTCGCCTGTCTTTTTCCTGGCACGAGGGTCTTTCTAGCACCGGAAGCCTTGATCGCTGTACCAGACATGCGAAACTCGATGATGTCATTCTTCGGGCTCTTACCACCGCCGCGGGTTAGCTCTCGTCCTTAAACTAAACTCGTTCGTTTGGCTGGCGACGATAGTAAGAGACCTGATGGCATGACCTAAGTGCCATGGAAGCTTTGGCGTGGGACGTAATCTGCGTCGATACCCTTCTGATTTCTGATTTCTGGGGGTGCGGCTTCCGCGAACTCACTTTAATGATGCAAATGTAAAGGCCTTTGTAGCGTCTCCATATTTGAGCTGTTTGGTGTTAAAAATCTTAGGACCTTGGGGTCCATCCAGGGGCTCACCAGTTGTTCAGGACCATAGCTTGGCAACTTTGTGAGGTGAGGTAGGTGACCAAAAGACTGGTCTTCATTTAGCGCAAAGAATTAGCCTCGCTGTACAGCGAGTACAGTCTCAGAGGAGTTAGGCGGGATTATCAATTAAATATTGTTATTTTTTTGCTAGGTCAATTTAGTTTATTTCATAGATAGTATTTCAGTTAGATTGATGTAGTATAGACTTTTGTTTTAGGTTATTTTGTTTGTATAGCTGATGGCGCCTAAAGTAGACTCCACCACGTCGGCGTTTCGCCGATGGTTTGATGCTGAATTTAAAAACGAATACAAAATAATAATACTTACTTTGACTCCGGTTCGGTCTCCGTATGTAGCCGGTGGTCTTCCTGAGCTAGCTCGAAGGAAGTCGCGGCTCCTGAAGGGCTGCTGTCAATCACCGAACCAGACACTACATAGGCCTATTAGGCCGTCAACACTCCTTCCTTAGCGGACAATAAAACTTTCGCACACTTTCACAAGCGGACGTTCGCAACCAACATTTGGTGCGCCGCGCAAAACTCAATCAATTATATATTTCTCGAAAACGCGCCGCCCGGTAACCTATTTCAATGTCATTAGGTTCGACTCGACTGACATGTCACATGCGGCCGGCCGCCACAGGCTTCCACATGCACAGACTATATGCAGTGTTGCCACTCGCTCTTCCTCGAGCGTAAACAATAGCTTTAGCTTTAATATTTTATATAAGTATAAAATGTTTATCCTTAGTTGTATCTTAATTTTTTAATGACTGCATTTAGTGTAAAAATAATATTTAAATAGCTTCTTTACGTGACAAAATATATTACTTATTATATTACTGCATATTACATTTAATAAAGTGAAAGTTTTTATTTTACGTCAGACGCAAGATAAATGAAATATTTTTATCTACCTACTATACATCTCTGGTTCTCTTACCGACTAACTGAAAGCAAGTTGAAATATTTTTCACAGGCAAATGATTAATTGAAATTCGTCGAAAATTTAAGTGTTATTCTGATAACCCCAACACAATTGTTATTAGTGTGATAAATATTAAGATAAGGGTGAAACTTGACGAACACAAGAGCATCACGCCATCGAGGGCATAGTTTATCATGCAAACTTTTAATGACAAGTACTAATCTTCGGCAAGTACAAACGACTCCTTAGCTTCTGTTCAAGATAAGGATATTTTTAGAATAGTAAAATGGTTTGTTTTTGAGAAATAAATGCATACTGTAGGCATTGGGGATTTGGACAGTTGCCTGAAACATCTCTTAGTAACAAGTACTAGGTTATAAATTATTTTATTAACAAAATGAAAGTTTCAGGTATCTACGCGTTATTATTTTTTAAATTAATAATTATTAATAACTAGCAGTGCCCGCGAACTACGTTTCGCATCAACAAAGCTAAACGCGGTAGTTGTTATGTTTTGGATTCGGATTTTTCAGTTTCCTGTGGGAATTTTAAAAAAATCCTTTCTCCTAGCTCCAGTAGTTTGGGCTCTACGTTGATTACCTCAGAAGATGTTGGCGTATAATTTACCACACTCGCCATTTTCAAACTGGCAGACCGCAGACGATTATTTTTGGGGCTGAAAAATATAGTATCTGGAGTTTGACTCAGTGTAATAGTGACGAAAAAAAATCTGCCTTTAACCCTCTATCACATTTTCTGTCGGTTCGGTTTAGCTTTACTGCGGTCGTGAGAACTGACACTTTCGATTGTAGAGCTTGAAACAACTGCTAAAACTTAAAATTGTTTTTAAATAATATAATCACTTTTTGAAATCTCATCCGAGATCCTCTAGTTACTAGAGGATCTCGATCGTAATAAATTACCTTATTCTAGAGTCTAGTATAAGGTAATTTATTAGAGTCTACTCTAGGTTATTTATTTATATTCATCCGTCATTTCTTTGGCCAATTATAGATAGCGCGATATGTATTATTTCAACGGCGCTTTACGCAGATGGTCTGACTAACTTTCCGGCGACACGGTTAATTTACATAAATAAAAAAGATTCGGGAAAACATGGAAATGAAACCATTAGTGACAGAAATGAAACCAAGTATTAGTTTCACTTCTATCACTAATGAAATTAAATAATTTAATGATGCTTGCAAATAATCAGTACTTAACATTTAGGAGAAAAATGGGAATATTTGAAAGCCTCGAAGGCTGTGTTGTTACGCGTGAATTTTATCTATTACAAAGTAAACTACTAATTTACGTAAATTAGTTGCATATTTACACATGTATTATATAACATTTTATCATTTGCTTGTGTTAAATATTGTTCGACCTTCAGGCATTAGTATTTAATTTGTACAGCCACTGAAATATTTTGTGGAGTATTACGTCGCTAAATGTAATTAATATACTGATCATAAATAAGACAGGTTGACAAATATCTAAATAGATAAACGTAATTATAAGAAAACAAATTAAATATAACAAACATTCCAAAGCAAATATTGACCTTATAAAGATGTGCTTGCTGCATAAATCGTACAAAAAAATAACTCAATAACTCAGAGAAAAATGAATTGAAGATAATGCCCCTCGAAATTTAATTAAAATCCATCGCATTAAAAATTTCAATCATTTTGGAAACAAAACATTAAGTAATCTGTGACAAAACGGCGTATTGGTTTTCAGACTCAGGGTTTTTTTCTGCTTTGTTCGAGCTGTTTCCCACACACACATAACACACCTTATGAAATTAAAAAAAAATAAAGAGAAAGTTTCCGAAGCATGATAGTTAAAATGTTATTGGGGTGTTCAGTTACACCCGGTATAATGGATCCCGACGTCATCATTTCGTTTAAATATTATACGTGTTCTATTGTTCTATTCTGTGATATAACAAGAAAAAAATGAATTAACTTACAGTAAAAGTAATAACTTTCAGTGCATCGCTAATGATATCAGGGAATTGACCCCTTTGAAACTGACCTGAAGCATATACACGGTGTTTCATAATAATCAATAAATAATCAATGCGTTATCTAAAACTAATTATTAAAAAGTGTTTACACGTAATATCATTCAACCCAAAATTTTCATGTAATTATCATAGTATCATCATGTCTATGATTTACATGAAAATTTTGGGTTGAATGACATTACGGGTAAACACAATTTAATAATTAGTTTTAGATAACGCATTAATTATTTATTGGTTATTATGAAACACCGTGTATATACTGTGCAATTTTATATTATTCTGAGGTTGTAACGAAATTCGATCTGAATGATAACAATAGTTATATCAAAAAATATACGGAATATTCTAAAGAATAGTTATAAAAGGACAGGTACGTTCTTATAGCGTCTTTTTTAGATTGGACATGATCTTTTCCATTTCATGGTGTTGAGAGTCGTATATGACAGGAATTTTATATAAAATAAAAAAGCCTTTTATTTCAGACTTGAAGTTCTGTTGCATTCAAAATATATATTATTATATAGTTAGAACTTATCTATATAACAAAAATCAATGTATTACTATGTTTGTTTGTCCTCTATGCGTTCCGAAACCATTCATCAGATTGTAATGAAATTTTGGTAGGGTGTTATGGGGACACCCGTGAGGGTTCCTAGCAAAAAAAAGGGATTTACGTGGCATTGCAACGCATGCCGGGTACAGCTAGTTTAGAATAAATGTTTCCAGATCCTGATTAAATTGTTCAATTGCACATTAAAACAATGGTCTATCAGATTATTAAGTATATGTTCGTGTCGTAATCAGAGAGTGAGTACTTGACCTTGTTCTGCTGGTTTAGTGAATGTTATTCTGTCTATAATAAGTGTTATTAGTCGCCTAACATCTCATTTTGTCAAATAAGTTTCGGACCCGACGTAGATCTAGGTTGTGTTTACATCAATCTGAATTATTCTTGTGGATATATGAGATGTTACAGGTACCGCGGCTTGAAAAGGGTGTTGGTTATTTTTTGTTCCATTTGTAACCGCAACACTTCTGGGTAATATAATATTAGATAGGCAATTTGATATGTCATTATCAGTACTTGTATACTTGAATTAACAAACCTCAAGATCATG
Source organism: Schoenobius gigantellus (assembly GCA_963935595.1). Taxonomy (NCBI): domain Eukaryota; kingdom Metazoa; phylum Arthropoda; class Insecta; order Lepidoptera; family Crambidae; genus Schoenobius; species Schoenobius gigantellus. The sequence continues at coordinate 37,016,653 of OZ012543.1, forward strand.
GATTACTTAGGGTCGATTTTTCAATTGTCAGATAACTTTTACCCCAGCAATAAATATGGCGGTTTTTATACAGAAAATCTGTCAAACCGGCATATTTCTCTTACAGCCGAAAGTTACCTGACGGTTGCAATACTAGTTATAGGGCTGAGCCGCAGGTACTGCAGCAGCGGAGCACTATGAACTGAATATGTATCGTAAACCTATGCCACTTGCTGATTTTTTTTAGCGCGACGCGGAGGTCGCTTCGCAATTGCAAGTCACATCGCAAGTACATGTATATCAGTGCTGCCTACTGCTCTTTCATTAATTAATACCCATATTGGGGGAGGGTTTGTACAAAAATATGTAATTCGCCACTTTGTGACGGCAGCCATCTTGGATTTTTTATGTACCTAGTGTATTCTACAAGTCAAACTCTTTCATTTGATACCCATATTGAAGGGGTTGTACAAAAATATGTTCTGTCATTTTTTTCAGCGGCCATCTCGGATTTGATTTTATTTTCACAAAGTGCTATATTCTGCAAATCAAGCCCCTTCATTTGATACCCATATTGCGAGGGTTACACAAAAATATGTAATTCCCCATTTTGTTGCAGCGGCCATTTTGGATTTACAAATTTTGCATAATTGCATTGTTATCAGAACAAAGTGTGTGTTCCAAATTTCAGCTCAATCCGACATTGGCAAGTGGGTCAAATTTAACTCGCAAGATTTGACCCAAACAAACAAAGAAACAGGGCAAGCTAAATAAAACCGTTGAAAATAAATGCTCATTGCAATAATATTTGTGATAGAAACATAAAGATGGAACCAGTTTTAGAAACTATAATATAATAGCTTAGATATGTGATATTGAAAATATGATGTAAACACTCGTACCAATATATTTTACAAATTATTTTGATTGCACAGAATTGTTAACAACTTGATTCATTACTTCGATTACAGACTTCTTAAAGTTAATTACATGGAAAAAATGGCTTCAGAGCTAGGACCAAAGGTAGGAGATATTTTTTGTTTAAAAGTTCGAAATAAACATCACTGCTACCTTACCTGAGTTTTGGCATTTTATTATAATACAGACAACTCCTTACTCGTAAAAGCTCTAAAGTTTTACGGTTATGGAGCTTAAAGCACTCCGTTTTTCCATGAGAACAAGGAATTTACTATCCGGTGCTCAAAATTTAATTTACTCCAAAATAACGTATTTATTCATTATTGAGTTTAAACAGTACCTACACTGAACAATAAATTATAAGCATGAAATAGGCTATAAAACTTGCAGGTCTATTAGAAATTGTCGAGAAGACAAGCCTACTTAAGAAAATAATATTTTTACTAACCGATAGATTCTGTGAAATATCACAATAAATGTTATTAAAAAATATTAAAGTAGAAGTGTGATTAAAGTGCATATTTGAGAGGAATTATTGTACTTGCTTCTATTTTCTATGTGGAACTAATTGTACTATCTACCTACGATTTGTGGGTCAGTGAAAGTTTTGCCGAAATCGGTTACCGTTTTACTTGTTCAATTACGAATTACTAACTGAGAAAACACTTACGTACCTATTGCACAATTTTTTGAAGATGATTTTAATAAGGACTTAAGATCTGATTTTACAAATTTAACTTTATAGGTATCTAGTTGAACATTCATCAGCAGTTGCCTTAGAGGAGGGCAAATGCTCTAAGGCAGTTGCAAAACACAACACTTGTGTTATTGACCATACGGTAAAATTGACACATGGTACCTACCTATTTCAAATAGGGTCCGATGTCAAAACAATAAACGATAAAGCCCGTAAGGAGCTAAATGCTGATCAAGAAAACAAACACACTGCTCGTAGTAAGGAAAGGTTAACGATCAATCAAAACAAATAAAGTGGTATGGCACCTAGTATCATTGTGTCAAGGCGACGCTGGGGCTTCCTATGGCATCGCAGCAATCAAATCAGTGAATTGAACGTTCATAAACGTAGCTCAGTAAATTGGTAATAGATTATGCTTCGATTGAGTGAGAGTGTGTGATTTTCATCATACGGCACGCATACACGCGAAGAGATCGTACGATGTCGAGCGACCAATGGCGGCGGGCGCCTTGGTGGGCTCGTCACCCCACCACAGCATCGGAATGCATGGTTCTTAGAACGGCACTGTTTAAAAATAACTACCTGTTTATCGAGTCGCACACGATGTTCGGTGACAGATACCATTGCCAAGAAAATATTATGAATGGGATATGCGTTGTGCGAGCGTTTTTTTGCAGCGTTTTGTTTTGACGTTTTTAAGTTTACAAGTTAAAATTACATACGACTATGTACCAGTGCTACAAATTAAATTATCGTATTCACCATGGATGTTTCTTATAGCGATAGCGATTCGACGACTGGATTTGAATGAAGTTTGGCACACAGAATTTTTGAAACAATACAATTCTAATTCGCATTCGAAATCGTAAGATTCGCATACGTGTTTCCAAATTCACTATTTTTAAGTATTCATAACGTGGTCTACTTACTCGTTTTTGATTTCTACTACTTAGTAGAATAAACGCAACATGTTTTACATGCGATTCATCATTGTTTTTTTTAATGAAATTTAATTTTTCTGCATGTAACGGTTTCTAATATGGATTTTCTTTTTAATGATAGAACTGAATTGGAAAGATTCAAAAAATTTTAAAATTGGGAACATTAGAAAATAATTTCGCAAGTGATTTGTATTCGTGTTCGAATTCAAGATTCACTTCTAATGATTCAAAAATGCGTCTCCTGTACGACACAGATAAGATGCTAATATTTTTTTAAACAATTCTAGTGCAGTGTTAAGTTAAACCTTCATATCACTTACAGAAGCCAAAGAACGTGTGAGTACAATATTGTTGGTAATGGCTTATCGTGGAAGGATTTGAATGTACAGTAAACATGGAAGATTTATTTGACAAATCTAACATTACTTATCCTACATATTTAAGGAGTTTTCCATCACATGCGAGTTAACAGCTGATAGCGTGCCGGTTGCGTGGCCGACAGCTCTGACGTCGACGTGTGCAAGGCGTGTGCACAATATTGTTTGCAGAGGGCCCATTCCATGAGTAAACTATAACTGAACCGATATTGTAATGTTGGTCGGCCAATCAGAACATCACATTATCACGTCATCGAACATTTGAAAGTTAAAACTACGCGATCTGATTGGTTGAACGCAACAGACCTTTCGGTTCGGCTGTGGATTGTTAGTAGAATCGGCCGTCACTACCATCCCACCAGTTACAGATAAACCGTCCGAACGTTCGCGTGACATACACGAGGTTTTATATCAAGGTCACTGCGATACTGTCAGGTTTATAATATTCTTAATTTCATTATCATGAATGTGTTCAGTAATATCTTTGTTGTTTGGCTTGAACTTGTCTTGATAAGCTTCGAATTAAATTTGGTCGTAACAATTCGATATTTATTGAGTTACTTCAAAAAGAGAAGGAGGTTCTGTGTTTTCTATTATATCTTTTTTAAGTATGTTCACCGATTCCTTGTCGACCGATTTACGAATTATTTTTCTATCCTAAACAGTATACCATATTTTAATTACAAACTTATTATTTTTATTCTATATATATAAAAATAAATAGGTCATACATACATAGAGGGACCCGCATTATATTCATAGAAGTCCTTATTGCTATAAATTACGTCGAAGAAAACAAAACATTCAGAATATAAGCAACCGGGTGCACCAATTCATTGTTTACGATATGAAGTAAATTATAATTTTGTTGCAGTTTCAAGTTACGAATTCTAAGCTTATATTGCATCATATCGTAGTGACATGTCATCGAAAATATTTTCTCACAACCTGTTCATACAACGGTCCGTTTGCGTAACCAAACAAACTTATAATATACATATTATACATACATAATACGTTTGGGAAAAATGGTAATAGAATATTAGGTGTCCCAAAAAGTTGTGATCATTATTAAACTTAAACAGGTTTATAACACCACATAGGATAACTGTATTTCGTAAAAATAAAAAATATTTTACAAAAAATAAAAACCCACTTCAATAAACACTGAAAAGTTAAAAATAATATAAGAATAGGTCCTACAGACAACATCACACTCTACGAGTATATTGAAGTCGGTGCCAAACGATGATCTCCTAGAAAGTCTTAAAATTTGTCACCGACTTCAATATAGAGTGTGATGTTGTCTGTACCTATTATTATATTATTTTTAACTTTTCAGTGTTTTTGAAGTCGGTTTTTATTTTTTGGAAAAAAAAATATTTTTAACTTTTTAGTGTCTGAAATCTTTTTAGTGAAAGAAACCCTAATTAAATACCAGCTCACCTTCCCTCATCCAACTAAACAAAAAATGCTCATAAAATGTAAACTACTGGGTCAAACTAAATATTTTTTTTATTGGGACCAAATGGCAAGTATTAACATCGAACAAAAAAGAATCACTCAAATCTAATCAGAAATCTTTAAGTAATCGGTGTACATATAAACAAAGTGTCGTGAAAATTACATCGTCCATGTTAACAAAAATACTCATAAAATAAAAACAACTCGGCCAAACTAAATTAAATTTTTATAGGACCAAATGGCAACTATTCCGCATCGGACAAAAAAGAATCACGTAAAGCGGTTCAGTAATCTCGGCGTAATCGGTGTACATACATAAAAAAAAACAAACCGACCGAATTGAGAACTTTTTGAAGTCGGTTAAAAAGTATAACACCACACAAAACCACCATATAAGCTTCGTTATGATAGCGAATTTTTGGAGCAAGCCAGTCAAAAGCTTCCAGTTGACTTTTTCCAAGGCCTTTATCAGACTTCACTTATTTAACGTAAAATTATTACATTATAATGTATTTAACTACTGTAACGGGATAAAATAAAAAGTAGACGTTGCAGAATCACACTGATTTAATTTCGATTTACAATCGGGCAGAGTTCCGTCTTAGAAACAGTAAAACAGAGAAGTGATCTAAATATGAGATGGCGCGGCATTTTATAGTTTCTCCGGTAGTAAGGCGCTAGCTTGGCTTGACTCTGATTGGCTGGCTTGGGCTGGCTGGCACATGGCTGCACGTGCTTGGCTCTGATTGGCTGGCTTGGGCTGGCTGGCACATGGCTGCACGTGCTTGGATCTGATTGGCTGGCTTCGGCTGGCTTGCGATTGGCTGAGGCGGTGTGGCGCGTAACACTACATTCATATTCCATTGGCGAAAACCATGTGAAAATACACAATTCAATTACAATACTTACGCGTTCGAAATATTTTACGAGTAAGTCGAAGACATACAGACGGATTATGTTTTGTAATATGTTGTACTAAATGTATTGTAGTAATATTTTGTCATTCTATGCAGTGGGTTTGATAATTATATACAGTAGCCTTACAATGATCTACTAGAGCAAGATTAAAACAATATTGAAACAGAGAGTGTTATTGTAGCGTATAACGCCATTCGCTCTGACTTTCTGTTTTACATGATCATGATAGGTCGGTCCAAATTTCCCAGTCTCAGTATGTGAAATACGCAATACACATATGGTAACTTTAGCCGAGCATTTTTTTATTTATCGAATAAATACTTATTTTACAATGTAACTTATTTACAACATCAAAAATCCACAAAGGTTTGTAAAGAGCTGTAAGAGTTTACATACATCTAGAAGTATATTTTAAAATTGTGGCACATGTGACACATGTCTGTAACCGCTTCAATAGGATACCCTCAAATTTGAAGTCTACGGGACTTCCTTATAACCTCCATGTTATTTAAAAAAGGCGCCACTTCACCATTTCTATAAGCCAAAAGCAGGAAGTTGAAATGAATAGGTACTCATGTTATCGGAAAAAATCCAGTGCTTGGGTAATATGTTTAGCATGTTCTCATACTAAAGAAAGGTAATCGTTTGATCTGTTGCTTCAACAGATTATTTTTGTATAATTATATTGAGATTTGAGATCTATACCTATAGTTCAGTACCTACATTAAAAAATGTACCATTATTCATATGGCATTCTACAACTCTACTACGGGAAGATATACTATTGGTTATAAATTGTTGTTTAAATAAGACTTCTTATAATAAAATGAATGTTTAACAACTTGGATTAACTTAAAATTGAAGCATGTTTGTCAGTTTGGCCAAGATGTTTAAAATTAATAAGTTAATAAAAACATTACAATAACTGTACTAAAATGTTCTATACTGTAGTAAAATAGTAATATTATTTTTGTGAAAATAAAGTTTGATACTTTTAAACTTAAATATCATCATCACAGCCCATATACGTCCCCACCGAGGGGCTCGAGCCTACCCTATATTAGGGTGATTAGGCCTTAGTCAACCACGCTGGCCCAGTGCGGATTGGTCGACTTCACATACATCATTGAATTTCTTCGCAGATGTATGCAGGTTGCCTTACGATGTTTTCCTTCACCGTAGGAGCGTCAGACAAATGTACATATGAAATTCGAAACGAAAAACACATTGGTACATGGCGGGTCTCGAACCCCGACCCCCCGATTGGAAGGCAAGGGCCGAGTCCACTGCGCCACCGACGCTCGAAACTTAAATATACATAGTTTTAATTAAATTTGATAATCGAAATAAAATTATCACGATTTGAATAATTGTCATTGTAATTAACAAATATATTTACAACAAAATAACTGAAATGCGTAATAATGCTTACAAGCCTTTTGGCAATTTAAGTTAATAGTTACGAAAATATTCAATGAATTACGTACTATTTCATTTTCTCACGCTTGAACTCGCTTTCTCTGGAACGGTGTATTAGAAAGATGGAAATTTTATGCATTAGGAAAACAAAATTCCTCCGAAGAATATTTTTATTACCTTTGTTTAAATTAACAGTTTATTTTCTTAAAACGCTTTATTATTATTCGCTTCTCATTTTAACGGAACCGACTAGAACTAAAGTAAAACAATGTTAATTTAGCAAACCAAAAAGCCAATGATGCTTTTAAAAAACCATTTGCCTTAACATATTTTTCGTAATCATACAATCATACGGCTATCGTCAAAAGTGTATTAGTCAGTAGAGTTGAATATTTACTTCTAGACAAATACTGTCAAAATAGGTCAGGCATAAAATTTTACGTTAGAGCTTGTGAATGATGCGTTCAATTTGGTAAAGTGGTATTAGTGCAATGGGGGCTTAAACATTGAAATTTCTAATTAGTTTCTTGACTTAATAACTTGTAGAACATGGCTTGGATTTTAATTCAGATCACCAGTAGTGCAACAGAGAAAACTGCATATAAATTCGTTTACTATTTCTTCATATTACGAGTACGTATAATATTAACACGAATGATCAAAGTATAGTTTTATACTTTGTATAAATAATATAGTTTTACGCTGTGAGCTCGGCACTAGCCATCTAATCGGGAGGTCCGGGGTTCGATCTTGCTATGTTCCAATGTGTTCTTCGTTTTTTCATTTTCATATATATATATTTGTCCGACGCTCCTACGGTGAAAAAAAACATCGTGAGGCAACCTGCATACATGTGCGAAGAAATTCAAATGTATGTGAAGTCGACCGATTTTCACTGGGCCCTAACTTAGGGTAGACTCGAGCCCTTCGGTGAGGACATGTATGAGCTGTGATGACTGATAATTCACAATAAACTCATTAAATCGAGTTTAAAGTCTAATAAGCTCGAGACATTTGTTTCGTAGAAAATATTGTTCTACCAATATAAAATCATTTGGTTGTGGGGCACTATCCAAATACAAATAAGACAGCTTTTATATTATAATCATAGTTATATAGTTATACAATTATGTTAATATTTTATGGTTGTTGCAGATGCTTTGAAAGGGCACTGCAGCCAACAAGAAGACTTGCTGCAAAGGTGTTCGATGGCGCTGCCGGTTCTTAGCTCAAGAGAGATATCGTTCGCGTTAACGCAGGATGAACTAGACAAAAGCTGCATGTAAGTTATCAGGCAGATATTTTTCTATGATATTATGAAGATTAATTATTCTCTTAAATAGCCTTTATATGTGTAATGCTATGTTTAGTGTTGCTCAGCACTAAACATAATTTTTTGGTTAAAAAAAAAATATATTTGTAGTATTTATCCCTTGCGATTCAAATCTTAAACAGTTTATATTTTAAATACTTGTGTTATGGTCAGTGTTTAATATTTCATCAGTTGCGTTCCATAAACAAATAAATTATCATGTTCCTTTGAAGTTCGGGAAACTTGTTAAGTCTATATTTTTCAGCTTTTTTCTTATTATTACTCACTATAGATGTCATCAAGATGTCGAATAGAGCATATTGATTCTTTTAATTAATTTATCAATGTAACCTACGATTAATACATAAGAGATACAAGTATTAATTGAGACTGGCTTCGCCTTCCATTCAAAATTAATATTAGGGTACGTACTTCTGCCCACCACCTTGGCGATAGGGCTTGCCCGGGCGCGTGGGTAGTGAAGTCGCAGTGTGGACCTTACCTAGCGCGCCCATAAGGGCAGGGAAAATACCGGGGGGTTTTAGTGGGTAGGCCTGGCACTCTGCCGGGAGAGCCCCACACACGCTCGCCGTCTAGCCAACGGCGGGTACGGTGCGGTTACGCATTTCCCCCCCGAGGAAAAAAAGGGTACTTCTGCCTAATGGCAATCGCACTTAATGTGGTATTTAAAAGCTTACAACTATTAGCAATATATTATATTGAATAAAATTCAGTATAATATATATTCTCAGTGTACCTTTAAAAATCCATTATGCTTAGGGCAAACGCTGTTATCTCTAACCGCAAATAATTTTGAGATTAATTGTATATTTTTCATTGTATGTATGTTCTGCGCTTTATAAGTAGGTATACTTCAATCATCAAAATGAATTAAGTGATGTAATATATAACATTATCCATTAAGGATGATCTATTCGACATTTTAAAAGTTAAGTATTGAAGTTGTACAGCGGAAGCTCATCACTATCGGAAATTGATCCTTTAGAATTGAGATCTTCACTTAGTTTAGTGAGTGTGGGATAACTCTGTAGTTTATTGATACTTTACTTTCATACCTTCAGAACGAAAATAAGCTCCTTTAAGTATTAAAAAGAACACCGCCTCCGTGGTCTACTGGTTATCATCTGGTCCAGATTGGAAGGTTTGACGTTCGAAAATTTCTGTTTGCTTGTTAGGTGCTAGGACTTTTGAGGCCCTCAGACTAGTTTCGGTGGCGCTGTGGACTCGACACTGGCCTTGTAATCGGGAGTTCCGTGGTTCGATCCTACCATGTACCAATGGTTTTTCGGAAAACATCGTGAGGCAACCTGTATACATCTGCAAAGGAGTTCATAGGTGTATGTGAAGTTGACCAATCCGCACTGGGCCAGCGTGGTTGTTTAAGGCCTAAACATCCTATTTTAGGGTAGGCTCGAACCCCTCGGTGGGGACGCTTATGAGCTGTGATGATGATGAGACTAGCCACCACCATCCTACCTAAATTGGTCGCCTTAACAATGCAATAGCGTTGCTATAAGGACAAAGAGCCGTGTTAACTTTGGTGACCTGGTGAACTCGCTCCCATCCCGCCAAGAGCTTCTCCTCCTAAATAGCAATAATTTGTTCCAGTGAACTGCGTGCCGGTATAAGGTGCATCGACAACTACACAAACGTTTGCATGGAGAAGCACGAACAGGTCGTCTTCAGGCGGATATACTCCGGCATCACGGAGGTGGTGCAAGACTTGTGCACCAGGGGGAAGTACCAAGAAGAGTACCTGAAGCACGCCAACTGCGTCAAGAACGTGAGGCCCGAATACGAGAAGTGTAGTAAGAAATATGAGGTTACGCTAACGACGCTCAGTGATCATCAGAAAAATGAACAGTACCAAACTGAAGATGAATCTGGGAACAGTCAAGAGGATTATCTGAAGACAGTTTGTTGGTAAGACAGATAATATTGTGTTTTGTTCGTTGGTATTTTACACCTTTTTGAAGACAAAAACTATTCGACATGTGTCTTTCGAGGTTTATTGACGTTTTATAACGAAGCAAAGTTATTAATCAAATTTTGCTACTGACTTTATAGAACTCATAGGATGTGTTATGTAAATCTTCTTACAATAAAATTAGTAAACCTATATATATTATATTGAAAAAAAAAAATCTACCACCTCTAAAACTAAGAGAACCTTAATTGGAAAGAATTGGCAAATTACTCTGAAAAACGTTTTTTTTTTCGAAATTTTATATTCAAACTATCTGTGCTCGCCAACTACGTTTCGCCATAATATTGTTTAAAAAAATTCTAAAGAGGGCCAACCTTATCACCAAGGGGTATAAAAATAGCCTACGAACTATTCTCAGACCTACCAAATATACATAAAAATCGATCAAGCCGTTTCTGAGGAGTTCAATAACAAACACTGTGACACATTTTTATATATTAGATTAGATTATCAGTTGATTTTATTTTAGATTCGTACTCATTTAAATATTCAGTACACATTGTAATATTCAGTGATTTGAAAAAAAATAAAGGTTTTATTTACTCTTAGATAAATACAAATTGAGCAAAAGGCTTTATTGTGAATTCATTTAAACACTCAAACAAAATAAAATAATTAGCATTCCCTGATTGATAAGTTGTAGAGTCATTATTGTGAATTAAAACGCCTCTTACGTACTCGATAGTCAATCTTCAGACGAGTAATTAGTTCAGGGAGGCCGGTTCGATTTGCTGAATATTTTATTAACGAGGACTATTCAATATTCAAGACTTAGCTCGAGTCTTTGGAGTGCCTACTCAACACTCGTCCAACAATCACGTCGTGACAGTTCAATTTGTAGAGTTTGGATTCTTGAAGTTGGAAAACGTATTTAACCATAATAATGCAAAATAGTTTTCAATTTTGTGGGACGCTCTCGACTTAATTTCTAATTATTTTGTTTGATATCAATTTCATGGTAAAGAGTTGAGCATTCAGGTCATCATTTATTGGACGCATGCAAAACAAGTACCCAATAATTGGGAATAGAGTTAGGGCTGGATCTCATCTATACGTATTTTACGCTGCTCATCTACAATTGCGTATTATTTGTATCGATTGCTACGCGGCCCATTTTAGGTTTAATGTGAATGATGTAAGATATTTATAAGGAAATTTAAGTTCAGCACTATAAGATCGAAGATGGGCATATGTCATGGGTCTGGGTCTGGACGAAAGACACAGAAGAATTGTTGTGAAACCTTTAATTTCCTCTTCCTTTAATTTAACTATGTCACCAATCAAGTATGAACATAGAGAGTCTCTTTCCTGTGTTTATGCGATCAACTCTACTTCAAATTCTTCAAGCAAGCTGAATTCTTTCGACGCAATCGAAAGTGAATGAGCGAGCTTACATAATTCAATTTGGTTGCTTTAGTGCGAACGCATACGGCTGACTATGTATCGGTGACTGATTTTTTGACAGTGGAAAACGAAACACTTGGAGTTGTACGTTGTAACTTTGTAACGCACATGAACTACAAAAAGTGGAACAAAAAAAATCGGTAAGTCCCGACAGACCCGATTATCGGTGAAAAAGGGAATGTTAGTAAATGTGTATAATAATATACGTTAATTACGTACACTGCTTACTCACAGACCGACAGTTGGCCGCTTGCACTTGCTTAATAAGAAAGGACATGTCACTGCTCAGTGATGGATGTACCAAACACCTGTCAAATCCATTAAATTCATGACGTGCACTTCTCTCGATAGCCACCGACAAAGTGTGTTGAGTCGGTCATCATAAGGAAATATCGGACCGATTATCAGGCCTACAAAAAGTCGGTCGTGTGCGTTTGCCGTTATCAAAATTGAAAAGCAGAAGTGAACTCTTTCCGATAACAACATACTCGTAAGCAGTACCAAACATAATTAACCCTTATTACGTGGCCATGATTCGGCATAGCGTTATATTTCGTGTTAGCGTTATTTTGCTATTCAAATATTTGTAGTATGAGTACAGGATTTTCTCGGGCTTGTCCAGAAAATAATGTCTGAGGAGAATCAAACGAAAAAGGCATAATTATCATCAATAGTAGTTTACAAAAGCAGTTAACTATACGTAAGTGCAAATTACTTGAAATTTCTTCGCATTGCTTCGAACTGATGGTCAAGAGGCTATCAATATAAACAGTCTTTTGTAAGTGTTTGCAAGTTTTTGTTGTCATTACAAAAACTTGTAGGACTCTATTGATGTCATCATCACATCTATGTAGGAGAGGGCGGGGCAAAACGGGGAAGCTAAGGTTCAAAACATAATACGTATCAATGACGTATTATGATAAAAATTATCCCTGGTAATCGGACTAGCAAATGGCAGATAATTAGAAACATCGGACAAAAGAATCAGCCGTAATATTGCGAAAAGTAAGAAAAGGGATATCTCCCCATCTTGCCCCATAGGTCGGGTAAGACGGGGAGATATCCCTTTTCTTACTTGTTACATGAACCAGTCGGGTTACATGAACTCTGAAGGATATGAAACTCTCATACTAATTGGGTCGGCAGAGTTCACAAATAAATGTGGTTTCATTGTCCTCATCGTCAACTCCTGTGCAGCCCCAATGTGGGCACATTATGACAATTTGTGCAAGCAATCCAACCTTCAGATGATTTTATATAAAGACTTTCACAATACTAACATGAAGTGATTCTAAATCATCACTTTTTTTAGTAGATGACTTTTTTGCATGTTTCCTAACTTTTTCCTTTCTTCCTTCCTTCCTTCTTCTTTTCTTCTCGGCTTTGCATCCATTTCTTTTTAAAACGAGAATACTTCGTGTAAACATACCGGTGGTGTCTGTGGACCCAACGACATTTTAATCTTTTTCATTTATGTTTTCGCGACATATTTTCAATTTAGACTCTAATGTAGTTTCTGGTACTAAAAAACGTCTTTGCAGCTAACATATAACCCATTTTGTTTTCTATAACAGCTTCCACTGCCTTCTTCAAAGTTTCTCTCGAACATTTTTCTTTTATAGTCTTTATTTTGTAACATTTCGCCATCCTAAAAAAAGAAACAAATATCAAAAGGTAAGATGGGGTACAGTTTCGTATACTATACCCATCACGCTCCTTTGTCCGTTTCGAAATTAAAAATGTTATTAAAAAATAAGTATAAAGAATTCGATATGAGACAAACTCTTACCTGCATCTGTAGTCTATCTCACGTAAAAATCACGTACGTACATTTTAAACTCCTGATTTTCAATATGCTTCTCACAACCATATAACTATATGAAATCGTAAGGATATCAACTAAAATCACTTTTTCTCAATAATAAAAACAAATGACGTCCGCCTTTGTTGACACTCATATGAATGACAACTATCGTGACGACCGATCGTCAGGTGCAAGAATGAATGAGATAAGTCGATTGGAAACACGTATAGAGCCTAGTACCCCGTTTTACCCATTACTTCCGAACGACTACACGATACTTCATAATTCTTTTTTTGTGTTCTTCATTATCATGATAAATAGAGCTGGAAAATGTCGCATTATCTTGAAGCTTTCATAATATATTAAATATACGATACGATTTATATTGATAATTAGCTGTGCCCGCGACTTCGTCCGCGTGGAATAGTAACTTTTGTTGAAATCAAAATCAAAATCAAAATATTTTATTCAACTTGGATTTTACAATCTCTTTTGAAAGTCAAGGAAGCTACGCCAATGGTTCACAAGTCTACGGCGGGAGACCTTGTACTGGAAAGAACCAGCAAGAAAACCAGCAAGGGCTATTTTTTTCTCCCTGTATTGTTACAGAGTCGTCAATTGGAAGCTGACCTCAAGGCAAAAATTTGAGCTCAACTTCCATAACAAATGTAGATTTGTCAGTTCTCTTCTTAGTACAACGTTACCAATACTACTTAATGAATAGTTATACACAACAACACGATTATTTACATAATTATCATTAATAATTTCTTCAAATTAACACCAGGCATTGGCATCTTGTAAATAATCGTTGACTTTATAATATCCTTTACTCATCAGAGTCTTTTTTACATGCGCTTTAAACTTATCAAAAGGCAAGTCAGTTACATTTTGTGGGACTTTGTTGTAAAAAGTTATACATTTCCCCATAAATGAGCTTCTAGTTTTTTGGAGCCTGTACGTTGGAACGGCAAGTTTATTTTTATTTCTTGTGTTTAAATGGTGAAGTTGGAAATTGGTTTCAAATATATTATAATTTTTATAGACATAAATCAAATTTTCATAAATGTACTGTCCTGCTAAAGTCAATATGTTAATTTCTCTAAATAAATCTCTAAGAGAGTCTCTTGCTCTTAAATTATAAATAGCGCGAACCGCTCTTTTTTGAAGTACAAAAATACTTTCTATACTAGCAGCTGATCCCCACAGAAGTATTCCATATGACATGATGCTATGAAAATAACTAAAGTAAATTAATCTTGCCGTTTCAACATCAGTAAGTTGTCTTATTTTTTTTACTGCATATGCTGCAGAACTAAGTCTGTTTGCCAAGGACTCAATATGTGGATCCCACTGCAATCTAGAATCTAGAGTAATACCCAAAAATTTTGTAGAATCGACGAATTCAACAATTTGGTTGTTCATTTGCACAATAGTATCAACTTTTCTTACATTTGGCAATGAGAATTTAATACATTTAGTTTTACTTGAATTTAATGATAAATTATTTATGGTGAACCAATGCAATACTTTAGAGAGAGTACTATTTACAACGTCAGTATTTCCGTTTCCTCTGTCAACCTTAAATATTAAAGAAGTATCATCTGCAAATAGCACCGTATCGCACAAACTATTAGTGAAGTGTGGGAGGTCGTTAATGTAAATTAAGAAAAGCAAAGGTCCCAATATCGAGCCCTGAGGCACACCCATAATTATGGGTGCACCAGCAGACTTAGATTTGTTAATGACAACTTTCTGGACTCTACTGGACAAATAAGACTCAATAAGTCTAATTGCTTCTTCAGAGACACCATAATATTTGAGTTTATTTAAAAGAGTCTGGTGACCAACGCAGTCAAAAGCCTTCGATAGGTCACAAAAAATACCAATAACATCCTGTTTACGCCCCCAAGCAGCAAAAATGTGTTTAAGAAGGGCAACTCCAGCATCTGTAGTGCAACGACCTTTAGTAAAACCAAACTGATTCATATGTAATATGTTGTTACTTGAAAAATAACCTGTTAGCTGATTAGACATAATTTTTTCAAATATTTTACTAAGAGCTGGTAAAATTGAAATTGGTCGATAATTTGATGGATCGTTTTTATTTCCCGATTTAAATAAAGGTATTAATTTGCTATTCTTCATAAGGTCAGGGAAGATACCTTCATCAATACATTTATTGAATATAAACGCGAGTTGAGGAGCAAGTTCCTTTATCACAGATTTGATCATGTTGGTCGAAATACCCCAAAGGTCTTCAGTGTTTTTTGTACTGATCATGCGGAATGTTTTCAAGATAGTGTCGGCGTCAATGTGACAGAATGTGAAGCCATTGTTGCACTTTTCTACACTCTGTGACAAGAGGGCCACAGCTGCATCGGGGCACGAGTTGAGACTACTTGTAGTTTCTATGGGTATATGGGAGAAAAAGTCTTCGAATACATTGGCAACTGCAATGTCCGAATTAACTGTAATATTATTGACTTCCAGTGAAATCGAATTTACTGAGCTTTTAGATTTCCCGGTTTCCTGGTTAATGATATTCCAGGTGGTCTTTACTTTATTTTTTGATAAGCTAATTTTGTTGGTTATATACATAGCTTTTGCGGACATGCACACTTTCTTAAATGTTTTGGAATAGTTTCTAACAAAATTTATGAAATTAGGATCATTTGAGGTTGCTTTTAAAGCATATAGTTCAAATAGTTTCCTACGGCTTTTATATATGCCTGGCGTAGCCCAGTCACTAAATTTCTTTCTTCCGTTATTGACTTTTTCCTTAAATATACTATTACATTCATCTTTAACTATATGAAAAAAAATATTATACAGATTATTAGCGTTGTTCCCCTCGAGCAAATTACTAGTTTGATAAATAATATTTCTTTTGAGTTTCTCCATACCGCGTTTGGTTATAGGCCTACAAGTAATCTCACGTATAGAACAAACATGATGGTGCTCGAATGAAGCTAGTTGCCCGCTATGGTCAGAGTTAATACAATTAATAATTAACTTCTCTTGTACTTTACAGTTACAGAAGATGTTGTCTAAACAAGTTGCAGATGTAACTGTAATGCGGGTAGGTTCGTGAAATACATAATCCATATTAATACAATATTTCTTGTAGATTTTCGTTAAATTTTCAAATCTTTTTGACAGCCAGCCAGTGTTAATGTCGACATAAGATTTGTCGAAAATATAAATATTACACCTCGGATCAATTCACATTTAATAGCACTGTATATTCACACAATACTGATTTCAAAAATACTTTAATAAGAAACAATTAATTAAAAATGTTAAAAAACTTAAAATTAATTACAGCAGCTAACGCAAAAGACATCTGATCACGTCAGTGTTGCCAGAGCAAAAAAAAAAGTTGAAGTTGATAAAAAGTAGCCTATGTTATATATCTATAATATATAAAGCTGGGAAAGTCCCGTCAAAATCGGTCCAGCCGTTCCGGAGATTAGCGGGAACAAACAGACAAACAAAAAAAAATTAAATTGTGATTTTGTTATTGGTACCTGATATACTTCATACCCATTTAATAAAAACTTGTTATTTTGAATACAAACAGACACTATAATTTTATTTATTTGTTTAGATATAGATGTATAGATAGACTAGCTGTGCCGGCGAACTACGTTTCGCCATAATAACGGCGAACTTACGTTTCGCCATCATAAAAAATAGTTTACGACCTATTCTCAGACCTGAATATACACAAAAAATTCCATAAAGATCGGTCAAGCCGTTTCGGAGGAGTTCGGTAACAAACACTGTGACACGAGAATTTTATATATTAGACAAGCTGTGCCCGCGAACTACGTTTCGCCATAATAATTGTCAAAAAGAAACCTTTATCACCTATAGGGGTATGAAAAATAGTTTACAACCTATTGTCAGACCAACAAAAAATTACATAAGAATCGGTGAAGCCGTTTCGGAGGAGTTCGATTACAAACACGAGAATTTTATATCTTAGATTAAAATAATTTATTTTGTTGCAACATTTAAAATTTTTGATGGGGTTTTAAGCTTCAAACTCTTTGTTTACGTTTTGTTACAGACTTCACGAGTAGCCTGTTTTAGTGGTATTGAATAGATTTACATTTTATCGATGACTTTCGGCAATTACCACGCAAAATTTATGCAAGAATAAATATTAAAAGCAATGACAGTTATATAAATCCCCGAAGTTATACTAATTGTCTACTTAGAACTTATATAATCATCAAGATACCAAAGAATGTTTAAGCTGTTCTAGAGCATTTCGTGTCTTTGGTGCCAATCATGGTAGTAGCATTGGTGTGCCGTAATTTGGTCGGCCTCACATCTAATTTGACTGACAGTAATGGCTCTCATTTAAGCAGTATTCATTCCGATATTAGCTACTGTAGGTTCGTTTGACCTCTTTTCTCCTGATTAAGAATCCATTTAAAATTCTGTATCAAGTTTGTGTCGGAAATTAGATTACCACAGACTTCTGCTGACATTTCATAACTGCTCACAACTATTCTCCGCTATGAACGCCTTTATGGCCGTAAGTGGTTGGGTTGGGGCCGTCCTTTTTTACACAAATAAGTTGGTAAACAAGCAGACCCCTCCCTAGGCAAAGTCCCAGTGCTTGCGTTAGTATCATAACGCACCGCTGGGCCTGTCTCTAGGGGGGCATTCGGGGAATGGCTAGTCCGATCCCGAACGTGCCTCCATGGGGGTGAAAGTTACTGGAGGGTGGTTTAGCCAGGTATGGGGTTTTTACCCGAGTGCAACGGCATATCCAAGGGGCGGCCTTGTCAGCTTTTCAGTCCCTTGTCGAATCGTAAAGAGATTCCCCAGCCCAAAAAAAAGGCTGCCCACCTGATGGTAAGCGGCTAAAGTCACCTATAGTACATGTGGCTCCTGTAAGACTTGCAAATCTACAAGCCCTACAAGAACATCGATTTACTTTGCCAACCTGTGACATAAGATGTTAAGTCACGGTACCCAGTAATTAATTAAGTAACCGGAACGCAGCAATGTAAGCACCGCTGCTTGGCGGCTGAAATAGGCAGGATAGAGGTACATGCAGACGACTCCCTCTAGTTGGCCTGGTTTTGATCTGGAGGTTTGAAGTTGAAATCACTACAGGGGCAGGGGCAATAGCCTCGGTCGCTATCGAGGGTGCCGGGCGGTCAAATGGGACTTGGAATTTTTACGAGGTGGAAAGCTGTTATGCACCATACAGTAAGCTCCCATCCAAGCTTTACATTTACACTACGAAAACCGCCACTATTACGAGCGGAATAAGAACGGTCCAACGGTCAAACAGCTTGACTAGGAGCTTACTGTACCTGCCGATGACAAGTGGACAGGTGTGTGTGGGACTCTCTCTGCTGAGTGCGGGGTATATACCCACTAAACCAACCTCGATGTCCATCTAGTCCATAGTCAGGGTGATCCGGGATTTGGGTAACTCCAATTTTTCGGATTACCCTGGGACAGTGCAGCTAACTACGAGCCGGGCCTTAACGCCTGTAGGGGTATTACCCTAAACATGGGTGTAATACCCAGAATCTAGACGAGGGGGCTTATAATTGCGCAAATTAGGAAGCCACCTAAGCGCGCAGGCCACACCTAGGGCAGTCAGGTGGGCTGCGAAGACCCGCCCTCTACCAACCAACCGTCTGCGTCGGAGGGGAGCGGCATTTGGGTCATTTTCTGCTCCCTCTCCGATGCCTCCTTCCGCGTGATAGCATTCGCGTATAAGGAGGCGATGGCCTCCCATTCCCTCTCACAAGCCAGCATCTTACATACGATGACTTGCAGCGAAAGGTCAACGCCGTCCAATGCCGAAAGATCGCCAAGCCGAACACTCCTGTGCTCGACCGTATCGTCGGAAGCGCCGTAGTGGTGACATGACACTGCGGCGTTACCTCCCGACTACTCTTCGGCTATTACCTTGTGCAGGTAGTGACTGAAGCATCCATGTCCGGTCATTACTTGCACCATACGGTATGAAATGCTGCCATGCCGGCGCCAAACCCACTCCGGACGATTGAAACTTATTCGTCGACGAATAGCTTCGATCGTCCGGTGACTCGGTACACTGAGATGTATAAGATTTACGTTAACATTTTTGTGTAGGTCTCAATATATAAATACGTTCATATGAAATTAATTAGAGCAATATAATGTTATTCCAGATAATAATATAGTATTGCTTTAATTAATCTCACGGCTAATTTCTATAGCGCGACGTCCAGAACGAATTTATCACTGTGAACGTCACTTGCATAGCTCAATTCCTCTAATCAAAACTGGAACATCTTGCTTTTAGCCATATATTTCATTCCGTGTAAAGCGTTTTCTCTTCATATTGAAATATTTTCTGTTATTTCTTTATTTGTCCGCCAAGCTAGTGCTATAAAACTTCATATTATTGTTTCGTACTTTTAATGCATTTTGTTTCTTAAATAATTCTTTAAGTCTGTCAACAGCTATTTATACATTTTCACATTTTAAATACATATTAAAAACAAAATAATATTGAAACAATAATATATATTCAGCTGGTGCACAATTCTTGACTAGCAAAAATGTTCGTATAGTATAAATGAAATTGTAATCATTATCACGTATATTATAATGTCCTCCTAACCGATATTCGGTCACGGCGGCCAATCTCCACAGAGACTAGCCATCTGCGCGGGAGATATTATAGTGCACAAGTGACTGCGCAAACGCAAGTGCACTCTCTGTTCTTTATTTTGGTCACCCATCCTAGGACTGACCACAGCGAACGTTGTTTAATCTTAGCAATCGTTCGCTGAGCGCACGCTTCAATGCGCCACCAAGCTCCTCACGTATATTATACGTATATTATATTACAAGAAGCAAACCACTTTTGTACTTCATTATTATTCCTTTGACATAAACTCTTCCAGTCATATCACATCAAAAATTTATATTAATAAAAAATATATGCATGCAGTAAAAGCGATTCAGTCTGGTCAGTTATTTCTGGTTAAAAATATTCGTGCACTATCAGAGGATTCATACATCGCTGCCCATGGTCCGATACAATAGAGAGATGAACAAAACAATGACATTTTGTACGGAAAAACTGTGGCATGCCGACATGAATTTCAACTTTCGACCACCGCACTCGCACTGCTTTTATGGGCTAATTGTTGCATTTCATACAACGTTATTGTGTCTTTCACTAGGTGCGCAAAAAAGCTATGTGTATAGAATAAGTGAACTCAAACTCAAAGGTCTTTATTCAATATAGACCTTTACAGGCACTTATTGACGTCAAACGAATACAAGAATCTAATTAATCAACAAACTAATTAAACATGTAAGAAATTAAGGTAAGCAATAAATTTTAACATTGTATGTACATACACCCCAACCATAATTAAGATGTATGCAAATACAAGTAAAATGAAAAAAACAGTTGACT
Organism: Schoenobius gigantellus; assembly: GCA_963935595.1. Taxonomy (NCBI): domain Eukaryota; kingdom Metazoa; phylum Arthropoda; class Insecta; order Lepidoptera; family Crambidae; genus Schoenobius; species Schoenobius gigantellus. The sequence continues at coordinate 37,037,347 of OZ012543.1, forward strand.
CTACACCTGTTCGGAAATTGGGAGAGCGAAGTGAAAATTTAATTAACAATGAAACCTATATTTTTTAATTTTGGGCGTAGTGTGTTGCGCTTTAGATGGGTCAATTGCACGTGGTACACCTCCTTATTGCACCAAATGTCTTACTTCTTACGGTTTCAATTTAACTTTATCGTCGCCAAAAATCGTCGACTGTACGGCGTGATTCGCATATTGATTAACCTTATTCAAAGTAAAGTCTGGATCTGATGATGGGATCCCAGGTAAATCGAGGGAAATTCTCAAACAATAAATTCACATATACCAAAATTTTCCACATGTTATCTAAATATATTCAGATGATAGCGTCTGGTGATCTTCAACTCATGTTGCTAAACTGATGATGGTTCCTATAGGATTAGGAGTTAGGGGACACTTCTGTTGATATTATGATCTCGTATTGCCCCGTGTTTGTATTCTTTAAAGTAGTAAATTCACGAAAATATAAAAATAAGTTTAGGATTAGATGCCAATCTCAGCTATTTTATGTAACAGAAAATTATATATCATGCAAAAATGATGACAAATATCATGAAATAGTGACAAAATAAAAACAATAATGCTCATTTCTCTTTGAGGCCCTAAAAGTAAGTATGAAATATTATTTCTCAAATATTTCTTGTCATGTTATAAAAAATTATAACTCGAATCAATTAATTTTATGTCTCGGAAATCTTTAAATTGAATTGTTTGAAGTTTAATTTATAGTCAACATTATGTTCTCCTTTCTTTTTTTATATATACATACATATATAAAAATTAATCGCCGTTCGTAAGTCTCGCTTAAACTCAGAAAGGCCATGACCGATATGAATATTTATTTTTGTCTTTTTCAAAAAAGAAAATCCCAAAGAAAAGCTAAAAAATAATACTAATAAATAATGATAATTTTGTATGGAATATGACGGTACACTTCTGTCGTCTGTCAAGGTGATACAAAGTTCGCCGGGACAGTACTTGCTCAACAATTAGATAAATATACCTAAGTGTTATTTTGTGTATTTTGTTATAAGTACCTAGTACCTGCAGAAAAACTAATTTGATAACAGAAACATTACCTACTGAAATAAAAGATTTTTAAAGAGCTTCCTTCAAATTTTATAGATGAGCGCCCTTATAAGGTCGACCAAGTTCATTAATTTTATTACAAACCGTTTATTATGCCCTAGTGATAAGACGTTTTGTTTCCAAACTTTTGCAAAGTATTATAAGGCAGCTAACGTCGCTGTAGAGTAAACGTATCAAGTTGGAAAAAAAGAATTTTGAAAATCTATATACATATTACTATAAAATATTTATATAAGTAACTGATGAAATATTTTTTTCCCACTTGTACTTAAATAAATTAAATATTGGTAACTGATTTTAGCTGTTTCTCTTTCAGTTCGTTCCAGGAATACCTCTTATGCTCAGAAAAGACGGTCCAAAGATCGTGCGGTGATGAGGCAGCTCTCTTCACCAGTGCGTTTTTAAAGAGGATGGCATCCAATATTATAAAGGTTCGTTTGTATGACAGAGGGATGTTATGATGAATAATGATGTTGGTGTTTAAGCTGATCGCACATATCAGCATGCGCCAAACGCGCCGCATTATATCACGTCATCAGCATCCGTTTTTCCATAACCGAACACCTATCGCATTTTTGAAATTCGGCGCGTACGGCGCGTGCGGCGCGGGCTTGGGTGCGCATTTTCATACATAACTTTTCAATTCCTATCATTGGAGGTCCGAAAATATTTCTCATACCATTTAAAACCATAATGATCATTCTTCATAAAAATTTAAAAGACTACATATTTAAAAACATAATCATTGAAATTCATAATATCATTAATCATACACTTAGTTTTACTAATATTTGTTTTCATATATTTTTCTATACTAATGATCGAAACTCATAATCATTCGAATAAATAACTATAATATTCATATAACAATACAGAATATTTTGGCGATGTAGAAACTGTAGGCGGGTCAAAAATAGGTAGCGAGGAGCGAAGCGACGAGCGTAGGTTTGAACAAGAACCAAGCGCGCGAGCCGAGCGAGCGAAGCGAGCGTGCCGCGGCAGCGGCCGGCGAAGCGCCAGAAACGACTTTATGTGTATTCTCGACTTTATGCATACTTATTGCTCGTGGAAACGTTCTTAGTAACAACATTATTAATTAAAGCAATATGATCATTGAGTGTTATGAAGAAAAAAGATCTGATAAAAAATATATGTATTTAAAATGGTTCTTGGTAGTAACAGTATTAATAAAAAAAATATGATCACTAACTGTTATGAGCTCCGTTGGTAGTAATAAAAATGTATGAATAAAAAAAGTATAAAAAATAAAATTATTAAGAGTGATTATTATGAACACAAATCGATAGTAAGACAAAGAATAGGATTTAGAATATTATGTGAGCCAATATGGACCCCGCGGGCTTAATTATATGCGTTCAGCTAATACTTGAATCTTATTTATATAAAAAAGTTGGTAAGCAAGCATGCTACTCACCTGTTTGTAAGTGGCTATAGTCGCCTATAGTACCTAAACGTAGTTCTTAGGGGATTTGCAAATATTCAGCCCTAAAGGACCCAAGGCCCATGTAAGTAGCCAACATGTGACATATCGTGTGCCCCACGTTGGGCGCCAGCGTAACGGGTGCGCATGCGCATTGAGTCAGTAGGGTCGTTAAATGATACACCAGATATACCGTCATCGCACTCTGTAACAAATATTGTATCTGGAATGACTATTGTAAAACCTATGGAATACAAAGATATACAAACTAACGTATACAAACTTACACATAAGTGCCATAGTTTTATCAAAGAATGATATAGCACGTTGTTACAAAGTGACAGTGCCCAGTTACTACACTGCCCGTCGTCTTACCCTTCAAAATACATCGTATTTGCGTATGCATATTTGCTAAGGATTTAAAATTAAATAATAAATTTTTATAAAAGGTAGTAAATAAATTAAAATCAAACTTTTGACTACAATTTGAGGATGTGTTATTCAGAACAGGGCTACGACATCTTAATTCCAGTCAGTTTTCTGAATTGCTATTAGTGCTTCTCTTTTACTCATTATACAAAGAGAAAGATATGGCATTATAACAATGCAGAAAACTGCCTGTAATTAAGACGTCATAATACACCCCCAGTGCAGAAAACATACGAGTAAAGGTTGAGCTATTGTTTTAATAACTTTTTTATACCTAATTAAAAAATATAAGCTTTGTAGGCATAACGTGATATACTTATTTTTTGCAGTCAAAATAGTGTTGTACATACGTGGATACAGAAAATTTGTGGTTTCAAATGAACTAGTATTTTCTACGTGATGCAACGTGAGCAATAATACGCTTAATGGGTCAATAGAAATAATTCATTATTACTGCGGAATATCGCATCCGTAAATCAATTATCAATGCAACCATAACTGCGTTTCGTGTGAATAATTAACTATCGAAGATAAAAAAAGTATATTAATGGCAACTGAACAGAATTACTTTAATGTAATTAAAGATGAAACAATTGCGATTCGATGTCAGAACTGGGATATGCTTAAGATACGATAAAGTTATTTTCTGGTGAAGGGCATGTCAACCCCGCCTTATAAACTACAAGTATAATCTAGTCCAATCTGTATAAAATCCATTAAAAATTCATTAGGTACTATTTTTTGTACGTGAGAGGTAGTGCTGAGATTAAAATATGTAATAGTGGTGAGAATTTGAGTGGTGAAAATTTGTGATAGCTAGTAGGCTCACGATTATTGAAGTAAGTTCTCTTCTGCACTTCATTAGTTATGGTGATGATATAAATTTTTTCTACACCTCGGAAATAAGCGGGTGAAGAGGTTGTATTAAAATTAATTGATAGCGTGTTCGAGCGCAAACATCAATCTTCTTAGCAAAAGTATTTATATTGAGTTTTATAACTGTAACAATTTCAATATAAACTTTAAAAATAGGGAATTTTTGTTCTTATTTTTCTTATAGGAACATAGTATACATCATTCGGAGGGAAATGCATGTGTGTTAAGGACCTCCGCTGTGCTTCGGTCCTGAAACTACACCTTTGTTCGTAATCGGTCACTTTTCCCCTCGTTGAGTGATGTACTATTAAACTAACTGACAAATGTTCGCTTACAGAACTTCTGCTTGGAGTACCGAGGTCACGAGTGCGGGCTGCCTGACAGCGCCAACGTAAGTAACATCAGCGTTTTGTTGGTGACCGTTGCAGTGGTGGGCAACTTTCTGGCGTACGTATCAAGCGTTTGGATTCCGACATAACTCAGTTTTCAAGTAAAAAAAGTAGAACGCTCAAGTTGGTAACAAAAAGGTTATTCTAGAAGTTGCGTTGTGTAACGCGCGGTGAACTGTAAATAATGAATGTACGAGTTCCTTAGTGCCGAGTCTTATTAAATTATTTGCTATTTGGAACTTTGGATGTGTGCTACTATAATTACGATGTTGTGTTGGGAGTTTGTTTTGTTATTTTGTATTCGATAGTTGGTTGAAAGTTGAATGATGTGCATTATAATTTTATTTTCATATTTTAACTTTTATGTTTGTCTTACAACAGCATTAAATATCAGTTTAGTTGATATGACTTATTGGGCAACTAATGCATAATTACTGAAATTTTGTAAACAACGCTGTAACATTAAGATCAACGATTTCACTTTATTACTATAGTATTATTCTGATATAGGTAAAAATTTGTTTACAACTTTTAATCTCGAATGTTATCGAAACACGAATGAATTGTAATAAATCTATTGATATATTAATATACCAATTATAATTATTCTAATGATTGCCATGTAATTATTTGTTGACATAATTGTTAATTAAAGATAATTTTGTTGTTATACAATTTTTAAATGAATCTGGTTTTGAATCAACTAGGTAGGTATATATTTTTATTCCATTATTAAAAATTGTCAAAGTTTATGTTTATTTGAATATGTTATACTATGTAATATTTTAAGTATGAATTTTAAGGATTAAGATAGTGAGTGAGAGGATATTTAAATCCTAGTTTGGCTCAGAGCTTCCTGTGATAGTCAAAGGAAAAACATTTTTTCTTCATTTCAAGGTTTTTTGTGCAATGATAAAAAATTCAGTTTACTTACAATTGAATACTTTAATATATTTACTACTTGTATTATACAATGTTGATGAAATGATCTATTATGAATTTACGTTGAATTACAGCGTAATTGCCATAAGTATGTCGCACAAATCGTTAATAATTTGTATTTTATAAGACTTGCTTTTGCTCATGAAAGTTTTGCAATCATGTCGACGAAATCTTCATATTTAATATATGTAGGTACCATAGAAATTAACTTTGTGCAGTAGAGAAATAATAAACTGAATCAGTTTCTGCGTCAATATGACGTTCTGCGAGTAAACTGATAAGTCATTTGATCCAGTTGCTTTGACTGACAAGTCGGTTAAAAATAATTGTGTACATTTATTGTCCTAATAAGAACAAATCCTTCTCAGAGACGCACACATTTATGCCTCGTAAAATCCTAAAAAGGTATGTGCAAAAATGAAAAGACTTCAAACATCAAATCCCAGCAAACGTCAGTCAGTGCAATAAACCAAGAAGTTTGTATAAAAACTTCTTGTACCAAATAGAGAATTCCTTCCAAAGAAGATGAACAAGAAGGCGGAGTTTTAATAAGATACTAGTAGATTCCTCGAAATTATAAACAAGTGCAGACGGTATTTAGAATAGATAGGTACTACGATAATTAACGAAATCTATTAATCACTGATTCTGTCATTATTTACGTAAAGAACCACAATATTGTCTAATAATTTGGGTTAACTTATTTATCACACAAGTGGATTATCTCTCTGTCGGTTTGAACATATTTTTCTCCAAACACATGCTAAGTTAAGTCGCTAGGCTGGCAGAATTGCTGTCGAAAAGATAACACATTGCCATAATTAAAAGAAGAAGAAGAACATTTGACTCTAAATTACTGTTTGATGAGCACATTAACGAGATTATTAAAAGAGCTTCTAATGCACTGGGTTTTGTCAAAACATTGAAAATTTTGTACTGCGCATACGTTAGAAGCCTTTTAGAGTATATCTCTTAGGTTTGGAACCCAGTTTACAATGTGTACCTACATATCCCGTATCGAAGCTATTCATAAGAGATTTCTTAGATACTTGCAATTTCGAGTAAAAGCATACATGCCAGACATTCTGCCATTATCTGAAAGAAGACGTGTAGTTGACTTAACATAATATCTCCTAAAGATAGTTAACATCAAGATCGATTGCCCTGAGTTGCTTGGACAGTTCGGCTTACGCACTCCGGTATTGCTAAGAAGGAAACATTGTGTTCCTGGCGCAAATTCCAAATACAGGCAAAATAATTTTATTTCCCGGGTAAGCAGATGTTACAACAAACTATCCTCCGAGCAGGATGACTTGGATTTGCTTTGTTCGTCACCAAGTATGCTAAAAAGACTTGTTAATACTTCATTTTTTGCAACTTAATTTGATCTTTTGACTGCGAGCTGTTTTAGTTATGTTTCTTGTAATCTTAGTTTCAAATATTATTGTTATTACTTACATATATGTGAAAACTTGTAATTGGCAATCAGCAAAGTTATTTATTTACTACGAAAAAACTTACAGCTTGCTTAACTAGCTGTAAGTTTTCCTAATAAATAAAAATAATAAATTATATTAGTAACATCTAGTGGTGTAGTGGGGGTCAAATTAATATAGTAGTGACAAGAATCATAAAAAATCTCGGTAAATATGTTCAACTCTGTGGTATGTTATTATGATCATGCAAAAATTAATTCAATTTCGTTTTCCTCCGAAGTCATCGCGCTTGCATCGTAGGAAGGAAAACCTAGATATTACCTTCTATATGTGGCTCTTTTCAGAAGTGAATATCTTTCCGCAATATATCCGTAATGTTTATTTATAATAATATAATGTATTTTAGATTTTGAATTATAAGCGAATTTACACCCAGGCTTGAAACTCATTAAATCCTCTACACGTTCTCAAAACAATGATGCATTCTTTGTCAATCAACAGTGTGAATATAACGGCGAATGGCCTGTCTTAAGGCCATTCGCCGTTTGGTGTTGCCATAAACGACTACTTTGGATCCACTATCCCCCACTTAAATCATTCGAGTCAGATCAAATGAAAGGAATTTGTAAGAAAATACGCGCGCGTAATCTAAAACATTTGAATAAAGCCTTCGAAGAGCAAGTTGAGGAATAAGAAAATAGATCAAGGAAATAGTATGCTATTTAGGTAACACATGTTTACGTTACGGAGTGTACTAATTCTTTGGTACAGATATATAATATGATTTGCTTCTTTTAAAAGAAATTGGAAGGAATTTTTTGACACATAGGTAGGTACTACTTACTTTTAAGTTCCACATTGTTCATGAGGCTGAACCATCGTTATCTACGGTACACCGGTTATCAAATATTATTGCAAGATTATATTGATTTTACTGATAATTAGTTGCTGGGAAATACTTAATAAATATTTGTACCTATACTTATTTAATTCCAATATCAGTCATTTTATATTTATAATTTTTATTACTACAATTAACCATTATTTGCGCAATCAAAATGTGAGTGTAAAATTAAGTCACCATGTAAAGTAAGTTATCGTATAAAATGTTTAGTTACTACATTTCATTTAGATATATAAAATGTAACTTCCGAATGGAGATACCTATATCTAGTCCCGAATAAATTTACATGTAAAAATAAATGGATATTGAAATAATCTCTAGTATGTTAATAATAAATTTTCACTTTTAATATAACGGCATGTAGCAAAAAGCGAATTAAAACTTATAAGTAATATTTTCTGTTTGAAAGATTTTTCCAACTTTGAAGAGATGGGGAGAAATTGAGAAGAAAACAACTAGGTATTAAACAGCGCACTGTTGATATTTAAAACACACTCAAATTATTATTTCTCATGAAGTGTGAAAAAGAAAACAAAAAAAAAATAACGCGCAGAATATAAAAAGTGCTTTCTTATTACAATGCCAAAATAAATAGAAAAGTACTTCTAATCTGAAATATGTAGTTCAAACTATATCGAATTCTTTTAAGTTTATCAAACCAGTTAGTTTAGTTTAGTTTCTATTTATCAAACCATGTTATTAACCATTTATTTTGTAGTTACTGTATAAAATCAGCACTAGATAAACTCATACCTACGGATATTATAGCAAATGTATATAACCCTTTTATCTTTATAATAAAATTTAATAAAGAATAGGTTTTAAGTTAAGATCTTCCTACATTTTTATTAATCCACTAAGTGGACTTATGCCATGTACGTACATAGCAAAAATAAAGTAATCAACATATCAATGAAACTTGAAAAAAAAATAGTGAAAACATTGAGATAATTTATTTTTCTTTGAAGAAGCTGATTTTGTGATTATATATATATATATAAGTATCAACATATAAGTATTTGGTTTAATAGTACATTATGGTACAAGTGTATAATGTTGGTGATTACCGCTGAGGCGCATTGAGGCCCGAGCCGTCAGGCGAGGGTCTTAAGAAGCCGAGGACGGTAACCATCAATACACACGTGTATCATACAACGTTTTTCAACACACTTCTGAATAAAACAATACTTAAATAAAAAACCATTTTACATAGTAGATAAAAAGTTTACTTAGAGAAACAATTAGTAAATGTGCAGTTAGTAAAATTATAATTAACTATTTTTGATGACATAGCGGTCTCATCAGATAGATTATTTATTGAAATACTTTCATGTTCTATTGTTATTTGTGATGGTTCATTATTCGTGTAGGTAGGTGAAATCCAATCATTGGACGTACTTGGTATTTCGCCAGTAGGATGCGTCTCAGAATCAAGTTTAATTCTTTTTGTGATTTTTGCACAAATTTCCTTCTTGTTTTGTATGGAATCTTCTACGTATGATTCTGCTACATTGCTAGATCGCCACCCGCCATGTCGCTTCAAAGTCATTATATCAGCTCCTGAATTTGCCAGCAATGTAGCTGAAGTTCTTCTGAAACTATGTCCAGTGTAGCTCTCAGCATCTACTAAACCCAAAAACTTAGCGATTTCTTTAGGCATAGAACCAAATTTGTTTATACCTATAGGCTGACAGGTACATTTACCATTCTGGTAATTTAGAAAGAAACGGTCATTTTTTGTTTTTGGCGAACGCAAACTTTCATACTTCTTAACAATATCATAGAATGGACCGTGTATGGTGAATGACCTAGGTATTTTATTTTTCGTGATAGGTATCTTCACTAAAAGCATCTGGCCATGGTTCTCTATATCTTTTACAGTTATATTTGTTAATTCTTGTATCCTACAGGCACCAGTTACACCAAATATTAAAGCAACCTGAAACAAAAGAAACAATAATTAAGGTCAACACACAACACAAGCTGCTATTAAATATTTAATTAAAATTAATTTAACTAACCTTTGTAGCCAAATATTGGTTATCTGGAGCATCTTTAATACATTTTTCAATATCATCAGATGATAAAACCTTTGATTTTTTGCTTCTAAATCCATCAGATAGTCTCTTTAGATAAGCTGACAAATTCGAGTATGTTTTTAAGTCCACTCCATTCTTTGTTCGGACTGTACTTTTTAACATTGAGTAAATACACCACAAAGAGCTAGGTTTGTACTTAGAAGATAATTCTTTAAAGTACGCCATTAACACATTTTCTGAAAAAGACTGCGTATTCTTATTGTTCTGCCATTGTATGAATGGTACGCTAATAGATATTTTTCCTTTGAGTTTTCTGGTAGTAAACTTTCCATAACGTTCTGGGCTTCACATCTTATATCGGGTGGTGTACAACATAAATCATTTTCTTCATAAATTGTATTTGCAGACATCTTAATTAATAACTAACTAAATAACTTCAAAAGAGAAAACGAGACGAGTTGTGAAAAATGTTTCGTAATGGCGGGAAAAATTAATCAGTTTTCCTATGCGCGCGCATCGGCCATAGACTAATAAATTTCGTAATGGCGGGAAAAATTAATCAGATTTCCTATGCGCGCGCATCGGCCATAGACTAAAAAATGAGGTTTCTTTTTTTTGGGCTTTTCGCGGATAGCATTTTAGCGCAAGTGTAAGCGTAACTCAACCAATAATATTAAAAACATAACTATTACTCACTCGTGAATAATAGTAATGAAAAAGCCACAGTTTGATTATAGGTGTCATTATGTGCCTAATTGCCATGGGATTAGAGCCACTTTATGAGGAAGTGTGTTGAAAATATTATTATTTTTTCTTATAACTTTTAATTAGTTCATGCAATGAAATTATATTATTATCGGTATAATTTACACGGCTGCGGATAAAATCAAGAAGCAAAATTACCTACTTTTATTCAGAATTTTGTCCTTTCGAAACATGATATGTTTCAGACAATGTAGTAACAATAATATGTGTGTTAATTGATACTGTTTTGTGTATATCTGCGGGTTCCATCCTCAGCCTAAATTGTTTTAGCCTAACGCAATAATGTTAATCTAAATTAGTTGTGGCATTTATCCGAAACTAAGGAGCTCCGAGATCGTTTAGACAAAGGATGGCCGAAAATTTCTGAAACTTAGGTAGGTAGTATGTGAATATGATAAATTATCTCAACTAATCATCAAACTGCTTATTTTCTTTATAAACCGTTTCATGATTATTCATGAAACGGTTTATAAAATGATTAATTAGTTATGTATAAATGGCGGTTTGGTTATTCTGTTAATTGGGCTAGTGGGCTTGGGTTAAAAGTCTAGGCAAGACCTAAGACGTAAAAACCTAGATGAGAACTTAACCATGTTTTTAATGTAAATGAATAAAAAAGGAAATATCAAGGTTGCCTATGCCTGCATAAAAACACAAAATATTTACACATCTACGTACCAGAGAGGGATGTGAGCATATCAGCTTATGTAGCATTTAGATGGTATCTCAAAGAGTTCACCCTGAACGTTGTTGTGAAAATACCCACGTATAAAATATTATGTTAAATATATACAAGTCTACGTTCTGATTAATTGACAAATTCGTCAACACTCCACCGTAAAGAAGTAGCAAAAATTGATATTGTTGCTGGGAGTTTGTGTAAATTTGTTATTATTGGCGTAAAATAATAGGGATGTATAATGAAATTGTCAGTTTAAAGTTTCAGTGCAAAAGCAATTAAAGTGGATTATTTTGGATTAAATTTCATATGTCAAATTGACGAAATCGCCGGCAGCAATACACAGTACTTTGTGTACGTAATTCTTGTACAATTTTAATTTCTATTGTAATTCTTGTAATTATAAATCCGTATCCATTAGAACTAAATGTATTAAAGACATAGTCTTTTAGAGATTACTTGGTTAAATAAAAACGTTTCCTATTTACTTTTCTGTTTTCTTTAGACCTTTAGAAACTTTGGGAATTAAAGACTTTTCGGATCAGATTGTGACCACTTGTGGCAATTTTGAGATACGAGTATTACAGTCTCCATAATTTATTTTAAATGAATTTCATGCTTAACATTTGAAATATAGGTTAATAAAATAAATCTGTTCGAGTAGGTATATCAAACAGTAGTTGATTCAGTAACTAAAAAATGGTTTTGGTAAGTTCCAGTTTAGGGTGTATGGAATTTATTGTTGAAATGCATTTATCTATACTTACTTACTTACTAATATTATAAAGCGAAGAGTTTGTTTGTTTGTTTGAACGCGCTAATCTCAGGAACTACTAGTTCGAATTAAAAAAATATGTTTGTGTTGGATAGTCCATTTATCGAGGAAGGCTTTAGGCTAATATCACGATAAATATTGTTATTTTTGGACATCCACACGAACGAAGTCGCGGGTACTAGTAATATACAGGGTGTCCCAAAAAATAGTGTCAAGCGTAAGTCCAGAGTTAGAGCACCTCTTGGAGTACCCGAATCACCCCCATGTATGTTCCGCGATTATTCGTAGTTTTCGAGTAATAATTTTTTTTCTGACTTTTTGAAAATTTTGAGCCAAAGAACTTAAAAGTTTTAAATAAAAAAAAGTAGAACATATTTTAATGTTTTTCTTTTTGCCACTGAATCATCTTTAGTGCTTCTTTTATGTCTAAAATAATCAGCTTCGTAACTTTAGTGGAAATTTAGAAAACAGTAGTTTAAAGTCAAAATTTGAAAGTTAGTGAATAATTACTTAAAAATTCATCTTTAAATTAAAAATCTAAACAGGCGAATTCATGGTTTCTAAGTATGTGTAAAAACTTCTCTAGACTCTCTGCTTTCATAATCATTTAAAAAAAGAAGTACTTAATAGGGCTACTTTGGCTTAAATCGGCCATCAAAGACAGCGAGGTGGAAATTTCATAAAATTTACCAAATTCCTATCAGATGATAAAAAAAAATATCTGGTCTTTTATAATTTCTAAGGTTCAGATTAATTACAATTTAGCAAAAATTAACTACATGAAACCCATATTTATATATTTTTCTCGCGGATCACATCGGTTGTAGTGTTGGATGTAACGCAGTACTTACCTGCTAAAAAATTGCCCGAGTGAGAGGATATGAAAGAGACCGAATTATTGCTATCTCTCTCACTCTCATTGGTGAAATGGATAACTGCAACTGAGGAATGCTATTCTTTGTGACAAGGGGATGAGGCGGGGGGTATAGTCCGAGCGCCTATTGTGTTCTGGCGCCAGTCGTTTGCCTGCTTTTGTTTGCACCTTACGTACGATACGCTCATTTGTGATTATTTGACGAACTTTGCTTTCTTTACGGACCTTGAGTGCGATTACGATTTGGTTTTGTGTGAATACGGGATTTTGACAAATTTGGCATTCGGGATTTTGACAAATTTAACGGACTTTTCAAGCTCTTCATTTTGTGATGTCTTTTTCATCGCAAGAATATGCTCTTATGCATTACTTTTATGGATATGCAAGAGGAAATGCTTCTGAAGCAGCCAGGTTGTTCCGGCAGCAAGTACAAAATGGAGGTGGACCTCAGCCTGAAACTTGGCCTGATCATCGCATGATTTTAAGAGTACATAACTCTTACATGGAAGGACGCCTACCAGGTAGAAGATCGGGGCGCCCATCTGAAATGAGTGACCCAGATACTGTCCAATCAGTGGTCGAAGAAGTGGTGAGAGATCCATCAGTTAGTGTAAGAACAATAGAACGTCGAATCGGAATTCCGAAATCACAAGCACATCGAATACTTCATCAAGAGCGTTTTCACCCATATCACATCCAGAAAGTTCAGCAGCTCAAGCCCGCAGACTACCCGAGAAGGGTGGCATTTTGTCAGGAAATGTTACGGAGACAAGCTGAAAACGAAAATTTCTTTAAAAATATTCTATGGACTGATGAATCACATTTTAAGCGATGTGGGGTGTTTAATGCGCATAACTACCATTCGTGGAGTATTGAAAATCCACACCTCACAAGGGAATCTAATTTCCAAGAACAATTTAGTATCAATTTGTGGTCAGACATCCTAAACGGACAGCTGATTGGTCCGTTCGAACTACCGGACCGACTGAACAGCGAGGCCTACTTGCAATTTCTACGACGTGATCTCGGCGTCTTATTAGAAGATGTAGACCTATTAACGCGGAGAAATATGATTTTTCAAAACGACGGCGCTCCATGCCATTTTCCTAGAAATGTTAGACAACATTTGTCTGGAACATTTCCAGGCAGATGGATCGGTCGTGGAGGGCCCATTGCGTGGCCGCCACGGTCCCCCGACTTGAACCCCATAGATTTTTTCGTCTGGGGATACTACAAGGAATTAGTATACGCCAAGGACATTACAAACGTCACAGTGTTAAGAACAAAATTAAGACAAGCGGAAGAAACAATAAAAAACAACAGAATTGCATTTATAAATTTAAAAGAAAACTTTTTTAGACGATGTAGAATATGTATTGAGCACGAAGGTCGTCATTTTGAAAACTTTCTTTAAGCGATCGAATAATAAATACTTTGAAAATAATGTTTTGTTTCATTTATTAAGTTATAACAAACCTTCAAAGGTTATTAAAGATGGCAGCAGGAACAGTTATTTCTGACCTTCAAATAATAAATTTTTAGCTTTTCTACAATCATTTTTGGTTTATTAATAAATAATTGGAATTTAAAAAAAAAAATATTCAGAAGTCGAGTTTTATGAAATTTTCACCTTGCTGTCTTTGATGGCCGATTTAAGCCAAAGTAGCCCTATTAAGTACTTTTTTTTAATTATTATGAAAGCAGAGAGTCTAGAGAAGTTTTTACACATATTTAGAAACCATGAATTCGCCTGTTTAGATTTTTAATTTAAAGATGAATTTTTAAGTAATTATTCACTAACATTCAAATTTTGACTTTACACTACTGTTTTCTAAATTTCCACTAAAGTTACGAAGCTGATTATTTTAGACATAAAAGAAGCACTAAAGATAATTCAGTGGCATAAAGAAAAACATTAAAATATGTTCAACTTTTTTTTATTAAAAATTTTTAAGTTCTTTAGATAGAAATTTTCAAAAAGTCAGAAAAAAAATTATTACTCTAAAACTACGAATAATCGCGGAACATACATGGGGGTGATTCGGGTACTCCAAGAGGTGCTCTAACTCTGAACTTTCGCTTGACACTATTTTTTGGGACAACCAGGGGGGTGATTTTGTAACTCATCGGCAATCGGCTATCGTATAGATTTGATAATTCTGTTTGATTCAAACTGATTTTTAGTATGTTTAACATTTTGAAATGTCGTCGTCTTTAGTAGTCTTGGTATATTTGTTGAATAAATCAACCAGAACTTATAGCAAAGAAACATAATTCCGCTTTTCTTCATTAAGTCACCCAGTTTGATAACGATTGCCGATCAATCGATGAGTTACAAAATCACCGCCCTGTATATCTATCACCATAGATAAATATACAAACAAAAATTTACAATTATACAATAACTAGCTTTCCGCTCGCGATTTCGCCCACGTTATTTTTGTTTTCCCATGGGATTTTTTTCCCGTAGGAAAATTACCCTATCTCCTTCCCCTGGTCTCGAACTATCCCTATACCAACTTTCATCAAAATCGGTTCTGTAGTTTCGAAGCCTATTCAATACAAACAAACAATCAAATCTTTCCTCTTTATAATATTACGAGTACCTATAGATGTAATGTAGAAAAATTATCGCGATTCAATTTATCGTGCTTTACACAGTGCGTCTTATATATTATACCTAGTATATCTTAATAGAATTGCGTTGCAAATCGATTTTTCATCGCAACTGTATCAAACATGACGCAGTGTTTAAAAGGCCTGAAGTAGGCGTACGTACAGTCGGCCTCAAAAGTAGATAAACATTTAAGTACCATGTCATACCAACTACTGTCATTGCAATATAACTGTAACCATACCTACTAAATTAAAGGAAAAGTTGATGTGACATGGTTCTAAAATGTCCATCTACTTCTGAGGCCGACCGTACCTACCTATTTCAATTGTTACACAATACGGGACAGCGACTTTCTTTGAAAAGTTCAGTAGGGAGAGTAGTCGGCCGCCATGGTGCGAAAGTTAGTACTTCGTTTCAAAGTTTATGCAATGTCCAGTTTCCCTTCTTTTGCACAGACGCAATTGAGTTACCTAACCCCCAACTTAACTGATAACCCTTACCTACCCTAAGGGTAAGGGTTATCACGAAACATTTTGTCCACAATTACACATGCTGCTCGTATCATGACTACATTATTTAGCTAACTGAAGCTGCTCCCTTTGGATATACTATTTGAGATCAGACTGCTTGGCTGTGGTAGATATACACGGTTATTTTTTTATCACCCTCGAAAATTTTAGGAACGCTTCAGGACACATCCAATATTATATAAAAAAAAATGAATTAAAATTAAAAAAAAAAATTTAAAAATCTTTAAAAATGCTGCTCTCAACTAGTGCAGCATTTTTTGTATTAAAAAAATAATATAAAATTAAGGAGGGGGGTTATTTTTTTTATTTATATTTAAATCATTCTAATACCATGTCGTGAAGCGTCCCTTGAATTTTCCAGGGTGATAAAAAAATAACCGTGTATAAGGTCAGGGGAGGCTTAGGTAATGTAACGAATTTTTCTATTAGCTATTAATTTGTATTACGTAAGTTACTGCTTGACTCAAAATCAGCTGGTTGTGAGTGAGTCTTAGTCAGTCTATGATGGAGCGCGCTTTCCAGGTAAATTCACCATTGTATTCAAAGAAACCCTAGCCCTAGATTATAATGGTCTGGACATACCGAGGAAGGTAGAGTTATATTGATTAGCGGCACGAATAAGAAAAGGATTGCCTTAACATTAAGTTCCTACAGGCAAATGGGATGTCCAAAGTGTAGGTATTAATCCAAGTCGTATGTCTTAAATCTTTGTATAGGAATGGAGCAGGGCATACGCCAATATTTGTCTTATATAAAATATCGATAATACTCCACGTGCATGTACCTACATTCGACTTGAACTTGATAAAGCTTCAAAAGCTGTTCTGGTGTGAAGTACCGCTTCATAAAGGGCTTAATAACGCCAACGACCTTGAATCGATTCATCATCACAGCTCATATACGTCCCCACCGAGGGGCACGAGCCTACCCTATGTTAGGGTGATTAGGCCTTAGTCAACCACGCTGGCCCAGTGCGGATTGGTCGACTTCACATACACCATTGAATTTCTTCGCAGATGTATGCAGGTTGCCTCACGATGTTTTCCTTCTTCAAATGTACATATGAAATTCGAAACGAAAAACACATTGGTACATGGCGGGTCTCGAACCCCGACCTCCCGATTGGAAGGCGAGTGCCGAGTCCACAGCGCCACCGACGCTCCCTCGATTGCCTCGCACTAATGACATCGAGTGCGATTGAGAGTATTTTCTTACGAATTTACCTAAATAGGTGAATTCGTAACAAAATACTCGCACATAAGTTAAATAATTTAAATGAAAAATAAAAGCGAGAAAATGAACATATGACGTTTTTAGAATTATTTTCTTCAGTTTCACAGTTTCTTGTCTTAGGCGCATTAAATAATTATAATTATTATCGTTATCTAATTTCAGCACCATAAGTCTTTCGTAGCAAAGACACGTTACAGCTACTCATTACAAAATAATTAAAATGTCAGGCGCTGCTGTGTATTACCTACACTTCGGTTTTTTGGTTAATTCATAATTTTAGTCGACTACGTATCATATGAAAAGGATTCAGACTTGTAACTGAGCAGTACGATTCAAACCTTAAAAATGTTAGATGAGTATTGAGTTTCATATTCAAAGAAATTATTTAAATTAAAAAATGGTTCTAAGTAGGTACATCTGAATAACATCTCACTGTGAATAACATTTTTAATTAGTTGTTTGTTGTATAGAATTCTATTATTAAGTCCGCAGAGGGAATTTCACGATTGGGATGATAATGAACCGTAAATCTACAAAGTAATAAAGGAAAGAAAGTAGAAACATTACCTAATATCGAGTAAAGATTTATATATACCATTATATCTATTCCTATTCAATCACCGTTGATTTTTTTTAATGAGAATGTTTACACACAATAAGAAATCCACAAGTTAAAGAAATCATGTCATAAAAGATGCGCTAATGTCAATAGTGTCTAAAATATTACTAGTCTTTTTGCGTACGCCCAATTTAGCGTTGAGGTATTATAGGTAGGATAAATAATACTACCTAAATTTATACTGCCTACGTTTAAATTGGTAGGCGGAAAACGTATGTAGCTAGTCGATTTTTAAAATAAAATAGTCACCTCACAGCACACAACCCAACCGAAATCAGAGTCATTTTCGCTTCATATAAAAATTTAATAAGGAAAATTTTAGTACTGACTTTGTCGCTAATGAAGGTTGAAATTCCCGATACTTTGTAAGTACTTTCCTGACGTGGCGTTCGGAGGAAACATCAATGACAAAAGAGGTCGGACGAGATCTATTTTCGAAAACGATAGAAAGAGAAAATCAGAAAGTTTTGTATGGCAGTCCCGATGTATACCCGTTATCCGACAAACGCGAACAGTGGTCTTTGTACGACGACTACAATTTGCTAGATGGTTACGGAAATGTATAGAACAGCATCAGAATGGAAGGACTTCTTTTTTATACCTACCTAAAGTAAGATGGTAAGTAGGGTAGGTACCACTACGACTATAACAGCCGTTTCAAATATTCAATAATGTAACACGATATAATAAATTAATAATAAACATTAAAAAAGGAATACATATTAAGGATTTAAAATAAGTAATAAAAGATTAATTGACACTGGAACCTTTATGGAACCATGGAGTCCCAGTTCGGGTTTAGGAAAGCCTAGTGTAGTACCTACACAAAGTGCATTGGTTGACATAATAGTCGGTGGCGCTGTGGACTCGGCACTTGCCTTCCAATCGGGAGGTCTGGGGTTCGAGACCGCCATGAACCAATGTGTTTTTCGTTTTTTGAATTTCATAATTTGCCGACGCTCCTACAGTGAAGGAAAACATCGTGAGGCAACCTGCATACATCTGTGAAGAAATTCAAAGGTGTATGTGAAGTCGACCAATCCGCACTGGGCCAGCGTGGTCGACTAAAGCCTAAACACCCTAACTCAGGGTAGGCTCGAGCCCCTCGGTGGGGACGTATATGAGCCGTTATGATGATGATAACCCTCATGTAGGTTGCCAATATGTGACATGTTTTTTGCCCTATGTTGGGCGCCAGTGTAATGGGTGTGCAGTGGGTCAGTAGGGTCGTTAAATGAGGCAAGCGAATGCGGGCATTCGCACAAGCAATGCCCGTCTAATGACCCTGTTGGCCCCGAGCACGCCGCCGTAAAGGCCTGCTCCGTCTGGGGATTGCCCTGGTGTTCTCGGGCAATTCCCCCTTGGCGATAGCCCGACCATCTAGGTCGGGCTTGCCCGGGCGCGCTGGTAGTGTGGACCTTACCATGCGCACCCATAAGGGTACATCGGGGAGCTTTAGTGGGTCGGCCTGGCACTCTGCCGGGCCAGCCCACACACGCTCGCAGTCTAGCCAACGACGGGAACAGTGCGGTTGTGCATTTTCCCCCGAAAAAAGGGGTCGTTAAATGATACACCACATATACCGTCACTGTTTATATTTGCATTATAAGTAGGTATATTACGATTAAAAGGCACTCTGTAACAAATATGAGCTGTTATGATGATAATAATATATTGATAGCCTCCTGTTGTTAAGGAACTCCGGTGAAGCTAGCTTTCATCTCTGAACATGTCGTCATTTACCATCATGAACTTCCCAGCCGTGAATAAAAAAAATTGTTCCAACACCCAACCGCATTCAGTAAGCATGCTTTAAAAAAATTAAGTTCAACGGTTTTATTGAAAATAGAGATAATAATGCTAGCGCAATACAATATAATAAATTGATAAAAAATATTAAGGATTCGAAATTAGTGAGTAATAAAAGATTTATTTAGGTACACTCCGGAAACTTTCCGCTCCCTAAAGAGTTCTAGTTCGGGTTTAGGTAGACCCAATTCGCAGGGAGAACTTGTTGTCACAACAACAACCTCTGGTTGAGGAACTTACACTCAGGTGAATCTCGCTTCAATCTCTGGTCATATCGTGTTTACCATCAAAAACTTTCCAGCCGTGAAATAAAACATGTTTTACAAAACTAATCCGCTTTCAGTAAGCATGCATTTTAAAAATAAAGCAATAAGCAGTAGGTAGGTAAAGGCAACAGATTGGGCAAACGACTGACACCAGTAAATAACGTCAGCTTTGACGCCAACATCGCTAATTTCAAGACAGTACAATACTGTGACGACAGCGTTGTCTCGACTACTGATTTAAACTGTACATAAGCTGTATCAGTTTAGCTAGCACTGGTGTTTTTACTCTTTTAACGCGAATACCATATAATACAGGGGCATAACATATTTACAAGTACAGCAAAAACCCCTCCCGTAAGAGTTTCCTTAAGTGTACCATTATCCCGAAGGTATGTGAACTTAAACATGCATGTACTCGTAATACAAAAAACCGCGTGACGCCTCATTTAAAAATGAGGCTGAAACCCGAAACTCGTGCTTCCTCGCTTAAATTAATCCGATAAAGTGCTCGCTCGCTAAAAAACTTTCTTTTGACCACTTTTTCGACTGGAAACGGCTCATTTCGGAGATAGAAGCGAAGTAGTAGTCTTTTTGTCCCAGCTGCGACGGACTGTTTGCCCGGCTCCCTCGGTGGCGACTGGCGACGGACGTTATAAACGAGCCACCTAAGTCACTAAGTACTTTGTAATATCAAACATGGGAAATGCACATTTATTACACTTGGAAAAAAATTGTCTTGAATTAGTCAAAAACAACATAATGATGAGATGAGTTTTAACAAACTTACATAATGGTGAGATGAGTGGGTATAATAAAAGTTTGTTCAGAAAATTGTAATATTTGACGAGCTCATTCTGCAAATACGGTGAGGCTGTTTTAATTGATAGATATTTTTAGGCGATTCTGAGGTAAAGATATATAAATAGTCGTACCCACAAAATCGGTAACCCCAGCATATTGTTTATAGGCAAGTAGTATAGGAATTTTTTAATTTTAAACTAGCTGTGCCCGCGAACTTCGTTTCGCCTTACGATAGATTTCCCGTCATATTTTTCCCGTGGTATTCCCGTCATATTTTTCCCGTGGGAAATATAGCCTATGTTACTCATGAAGGATGTAGCTTTCTAATGGTGAAAGAATTTTTAAAATCGGCCCAGTAGTTATCGAATTTTCCCATAGGAAAGAAATATTTTTCCGCGGTAAAAATTATAATATAGCCTATAACCATCAGGGACAATGTAGCATTCTAATGGTAAAAGAGTTTCTCAATTCGAACCAGTAGTTTGAGTTTCTGAGATTTGCGCTTACCAACACATTTTGCGATTCATTTTTATATATAAGATTAAACTTATAAGTATTTTAAGATTTTTGTTTGGTCATTGTATTTAGTTTTATATCATAGTTTTATGCGTTAGCGTTTATTTTCTATATCAGCAAACATGGTTCTAACTATAAATAAATTAAAACATTTCACTATATAGCAAAGTTTGCCTTTCATTATTTATGTTCATATACTACTTGTTAAATAAGTATAAACAAAACAATATTGATTTGTTTATATCTATTATTGAGTACTTATCACATAAAGTAAGAATTTAAGAGAGTAGTTTTTCTATACACAATGTTGTTTTTATATCTTTTATGCGTCAATCATGACGATTATAATGTTTACAGTAGGTACTTGTCATTGTTGTCAATTGTTTGCACAATCATGTCATGTTTTAACTCAATAATTGCAGGCCTTTCCAATCTTCGTAGTGTGGACCTTACCATGCGCGCCCATAATGGCAGGGAAAAGTGTAACGGTGTAACGGGTGAGGAGTAGGTTCAGCGACGACGCAGTGGTGCAGTGGTTAAGGAGGGTCAGCCAAATAAAGCACCAGAATTATGCCACTGAATATATTATTGCATCATTGAAAACATAATTAAAAAGGCACTACATAAGTGCCTTTAAGATTTTATGATATTCGTTAAATTATTTCGTCAGATTTATAGAAAAAGGTGCTGATAAAAATATTAATTTATGTTAATTAGCCATCGCTACTTTTTCACGTTTCGATGTCCGCAATTGAGTGACGGGAGAGACGAAATTAATTATGTCAAAGACATAAGATTTGAAATGCAGTCAGGTTAGGCGGGAATGCAACGAGTTGCTATATGTAGAGTATAGCACCTCGTTACAAAAGACCGGGCGGTTTTAGTGGGTATAGATATTCGCTTACTGCCGGGAGAGCCCCACACAATCTCGCCATCAAGCCAACGGCGGCTACGGTGCGGTTACGCATTTCCCCCGAAAAAAAGGCCTTTCCAATCTTTTGCTTATTTATCGAAATCATTAAAATATATCCTATCATGTTGAACCAAATTACATACAGTAAGATAAATTTCATTAAAATCAGTTGAGTAGTTTCGGAGTTTATCCCGGACAAACATCGTGGCACGAGATTATCACAGCTATTAGCGGTGTCACATTGTAGCGATAGTTAGCATCTTATGTGGAAGTATGGCAAGTCATAAGAAGTACTACTTAATTTAATAGGTTATATAATAATACAGGTTGAGATATTTATTTTTTGCCATTTCACATATTATTTACGTAATTAATATACATACACCACAATAACCCAAGTATGTGATTAAAAAATTATTTTAATAGGTTTTAGCAGTATTTAATTGATACATTTCCTTATAAATTCATATAAGTTATGAAACTGAACAATTCGAAATACCAGTTTAAGATCTGCCAAAAAGAAACGGATATGGACATGGATACAATTTTTTAATCTCGCGCTTAAATTGGCGGATTGGTCACGGATTCGAATATTCGGCACATCATATCGGCATAGGATTCGGAGAGCTTATATTGTGTAGAAATGAAAGATCTGCAAACGTTGAGGTTGCTCACGTGGCAGATGAAGTTATTCAATCTATGGAACGATGAGAAACAATTTTAAGCCGTCATCAAACTCGTAAGCCTGCAGACTTCCTGCGAGAATTGCACAGTGCTAATGAAAGCCGATTATTTGAACCGTCGAAAGCCGTTGCGCTAAATCCTTGTGAATAAAAAGGCAGTTCTTTTGCAGATTATGAGCGCACGATACGTAGCAGGGGAGGAAACTTGCACGTAATAATCTGTGAAAAAAAGTGGTTCATACTAGACTTGCTCGGTAAGAATTTTAGTCCTTTTTAGAAACGAGGTAGAATGTACGTGATTACTTCAGTTCTTTTGCGGGGAGTTAACTTATGTTTAACTTATGTGTATGAAAATATAAATTGTCTACATTCTGAGATTGTAGTTAATTTTTAACAATCAGGCATCATCAGGTATTGAAATATTTGAACACGAAATGAAAGAAAAAAGGGGAACAAATTTATTAATGAACCGATCCAGTTATGTTGGATAAATATTTTCGGCATCTTTCATTTCCACTTTAACTGGAGAAAAATGAACACGCTCACTCGAATAAAAGTGCATTTTTATCGTTAATTGATAAGGAAAGAGTCATAGAAGATCTTAAAACTTTTTTGATGTGTAACATCTTTCCTCTTTCATTTTTGTAATCTGTGGGATTGATTTCGTGAAATGGGACAGAAGTGAGTAACACAGCCGGTGAAGCGCGCGCTATTTAATTTGACTAATGAGCGCGCGCGTGTTAGAGTTGGCCGTCAGATAGTAGAGATGTCAGGTATTCAAAATCATAATTAATATTAAAGTATTCTTTATTCAAATATGATTTGATAGAAAGCTCTTTTGAATCGTCAAATTTTTTACCTACCACCCATTCAGGATGTCTTTAGCTAATAAGAGGAATGGACGCAAGAAATTTATCAGCTTTATCAGAAGCATCGAAATTTACAAAAAATATATAATAAAAAATAAAATAAAATATGTCGATACCATACACAGCAATATTTATTTGTATAAATTGTTATACACAACATTTCTTTAAGTTTAAAAAATATTATCTACAAATCAACACCAGGCATTGGCATCATTCAAATAATCGTTGACCTTATAATAACCTTTACTCATACTAGTCTTTTTTATATGCGCTTTAAACTTATGAAAAGGCAAATTAGTAACACTTTGTGGAACTTTATTGGAAAAAGTTATACATTTCCCCATAAACGAGCCTCTAGTTTTTTGGAGCCTGTACGATGGAACGGCAAGTATTCTTTTTATTTCTTGTGTTTAAATGGTGAATTTTTTAGATTTTTTTTTAACTTTTGTAGACTTAAATCAAAGGACAATGTCGAAAATCGCCCCACGACCAACAAAGATTTGATTAACGCCATAATTATATGCATATTTTATAACACTCATTACAAATATATTTATTCAACGGACAAATCAAAAATATTAAAAAGTACTTTCAGAAACAAAACCAAATGAAGAAAAATAAACGAATGTTTATTGTTACTTTTACTTGATTAAATGGAATTGAGTCGATTTTATGTAGGTATGGACATATTTTTATTTGTAAGTATACATTATGTTTTTCATATCTTTTTTCATAATTTACAACATTAAGACACGTCAATTGACTACTCACGCGCTGTCGCTTGTTAGTTTGTTGTGTTTGTGACTTGCTTTATAATTTCGAGTTTTCTTGTTTTTTACTACGTGACTATAATAACGTTCTTTGATTGATTGAAATAATAATTATTTTATTAATAATTGTATAGGTATGGACTATGTGTATTGCTCTAATGAAATAAAGTGTAGCTTCAACTAACCTCAAAATCTGATTCATTTTGATAAATAATTCGATTTCAAAGCTTGTCCGTAGCAATTGATGTGGACGTACAGTATTTACTAGTGTCTAATTATACGAAAAGCATTTTTTCACTGCTGTTGGTGTTGGGGCGAACAATGTATGGACGCAGAGCAATGTCCTTTTATAAATGTACTGTCCTGCTAAAGTCAATATATTAATTTGTCAAAATAAATCGCTTAGAGAATCTCTTGCTCGTAAATCACTCTTTTTTGAAGTATGTACAAAAATACTTTCTATAGTAGCAGCCGATCCTCGCAGTAGTATTCTATATGACATGACACTGTGAAAACTAACTGAAGTACCTAAATCAATCTAGCTGTTTAAGCCTCAGAACAATAACTAAAGCAAACTAACTAACGAACTTTAGCTAACTTTAGTTGTTGTTCTGAGGTTTAAGCACATTTTCAACATCAGTAATTCTTCATTACAATCATTACTTTCCCATATCAACTAGGGTTTCTGGCCGTTTACGGGTTTTTTTCTGTTCAAAATTTCCAGAGCGAAAACGTTGGAGCCTAAAATTACCGTGATTTCTTTTACAGAAGCTTTCCCATACGCATTATTAATCATTCGAACTGTTTCTGCAGCGCTGGTACCGCGATGAAACTTATATTTATGAGTTTTCCATTTTGTGAACAGAAGGATGTCAAAAAAAAAATTAATAAGTGCAAAAACAAGTCTATCAGTGAGCCTGTATTTGGAATAACGAACCAAACGTCAGATATTACGATCGAAGTAGCCAGTTCGAAAAAAAACACTAATATGACTTAAGGACCTAATATTATAAATATGAAAGTAACTCTGTCTGTCTTTTACGCTTTCACGCCTTAACTTCACAACCAATTTTAATGAAATTTGGTAGAGAGGTAGCTTAATTTATGAATTTCTTAGGGAACATGTGATATCCGAATATACCTATATGCTGGTGAATTTTTCAAGCGTACCTGGATGGCCAAATCCGAAACTATTACAAATATCTAAACTCAAGGAGGTCTCGGAAAGGATTTTAACAAAAACTAAAACTGAATTATTTTCCTAGTCGGGAATTGAACCCGCTTGATTTGAAAAAAATACACATCTTGTTTTATTACACCGACCAATAGTGTCGCTTATAAGGACCAAATTCTGGAAAGTTATGACATATTGCAAACTGAAGAAAGGGCTAATTTTTAAACTCGGGTTCATTTAAACCGAGAACTTAGGGGAACTTTTTGATCGACATGAATTAAGAACGGAAAGAACAAAACATCAAACTGTCATGCTCTCTGAACGATCCCAGTTTACAATTTTACATTAATTTATTTCACTTACACAACTTAAACAAACACTTTAACTTAATGCGTTTTCAAAAGTAGATACTAGTACTTAACAATAAGTGCTTATGAGGAGCACAGGGATATGTATCTATAAAATTTACGAGGGCTGTTAATATCCTTGGAGGTGAAGCCATCGCGGCGGGCCCGCGATTAATGTGAGGGGCTGCACCCGGCTCTCGCCGCCTAATCAATTGCAAACACCTGGATTTAGTTTCTTTACTCTTCGAAATGAACGGGGCGTTTTAAAATGTGTAAGTCTTCGCAATAAACGTAATGAACGTTTCACGCTTCACGGAATTTGGTGTTGAAGGTGAAAAGATATGGAAGAATGCTGATTTTTACTGCATAGAATTTCAATTCAGTTTTGTATAGAAAAATGTAATAACTCGAGGTTTCATAAATCATTATAATAATAATAATAAAGTCTTTATTTCAGGCACACAACCCATTGCAATAAAAATAAAATACAATATAAAAATAAAAATGCAAAAAAGTACTAAACTATTCAAAAGAAATAGAGTCAATAAAAAAATATATAATAAAAATATAGTTGGATAATAACATTAATTTTAGATAACAAATATACACAATTAAACTGACGACACGTTTAGCGCAGAGGTCGAGTTATCACCTACTGCGCAACGGGTCGCGGGTTCGATTCCCGTACGGGACAAATGTTTTGTATGGCATTATTTTGTTATATTTGTGATGTGACGTGTAAAATGTGTGGGTAGCCTTTTTACCTGAATAAAGAAATTATTATTATTATTTACGATTTGCTTTCTGGTGGACAGAAATCCAAAATCTATAGATAGGACAACACAGATTTTCGGACAGGCATTTTATTATACTATTGTCCGATTTCCGTATTCTGTACCAAAAGGACGCAAACGGGATCGAACAACAGCAAAGAAATCGGGAACCCGTGCATCGGCGAACATGCCCGACGCGCTGCAAAATCTGGGTTTTCTCATAAGGATGCGAAATGCGTCATTATATTGCACCTTTATGGTGCCGTGTGCCGCTCTTGTGTACCTTATCCAGAGCTGGCATGTGTACAGTGACATGCAATAAGCCTTGAATAAGGTCACTTTGACATCTTCAGAGCATTTTGCAAATCTGCGCGCGAGCATATTACACCTAATGGACAGGTTCCTTCTCTCTCTCTCCATGTCCAAGTTGTCCGTCATATTACCAGTCAAAATATGGCCCAGATACCTGAACTGTTCAACAATCCTAACTGGCGAATTCAACAAAAATACATCCGGTACTATCTCAGGACCTCTTCCGGCGCGAAATACAAGCATTTCCGTTTTGGCAACATTGTACTTCAAACCATGCTTAGAAACGAAACGCTCACAAGCTTTCGTAATCCATTGAACGAAAGACTGAGAAGAACCATGTCATCGGCATAACTGAGATTGTTAACACAAACATCTCCAATATGACACTCGACCTTGGTTCTTCTCAGTTCCTCGATCAGATCATTTAGTACCGAAATATGTTTATGACTGCGTCCGGAACCCGAGCCGCGGACAATTTGTTCCAGAGAATATCATAATTCACTAAGTCAAATGCACGACTCAGGTCCAGGAAACAGGCATAAACAGAAGTCTCACGTGACAGGTAGTAATTTACTGTGTGTTTCAGGCTGAAGATCGCCAGATCCGTGGACGATTCTGGACGGAAACCAAACTGCGCGTCATCTATGCATATGTTGTTCACCAGTAAGGGCTGCAATTATATCTGATGTATAATAGTCTACCGGGCCATGTAAGTCCCAAATGACTCCGCACTTGAACTAAATCAATTCAGTTGCGAGAATGTCCTAATGCATTTTCGTCTTTGTAAAAAACAAGTAACAAATATTCCTTCACCATCTCGTTTTTTTATAATATGGAGCCAACCGCCAGGGCTATGGCAATACCAATTTTGCTCGTTTTTCATTAGACTTGGCGGCATTTTGTTACACTTTTTACTCGACACGTCCGTCACTTGTCGCTCTTCCTTTAAGTCTGATTCAGGGCCCTGAATCAGCGAGCGTGTAATCAGGAGCTGCAGCGACTGAATTTAGTGTCCTAAATCGAACACTGAATATCGGATCCTGAATTCAGGATGGTATAATATCCACTTTAGCCTTTCTCTTACCGATGTTAAGTGCGGTAAACACCAAAGGTTAGAGCATCATCTGCAATCCTTTGCAACGTCGCTTTACGCTACCTATCTCATAGAATATTCGAGGTCTTACCTATCACTGTATATACATTTCATTCTTATTTGTAAATATAAATCTGTCCGTCTTTTAGTTCGTATTCTACGCATATTATAACTACACTTATGCTACTCTGCGCTTACTGCCATTCAGTGTGGTGCATGTTAGAGTTCAAGTTTGGGAATATTGAACACCTCTAGTATGTCGGCATGGGTTGCCCTAGGAAAGTGCTCGCTAAACCCAACTTGTGTGTAGGATACACTGGAGGTACTCCCTCGCAGCACTGCCGTTAGTGTTAAGCTGGCTAGACTTGGGTGATATATTAGCACCCAAAGCCCAACACAACTTTATGTTAATTCCAGTGGGAATCGCGTGCAGTATTCTTGTACATGCAAATGACTTGAGTTCTGTTTGTTACGTGTACTGTAAGGGTACTGTCAGTGTAATGCTTGATATGCTTCTACTACGCATATGCTCTACACTACATAGTCTACGCTAAAATCCTTATGGCCGTTACTAATAGATGGACAGACAAATATACTTCCGTTAATGTTAAGATTGTTCTATACCGCTTGACCTCAACAAATTCCTACTTAAGTAAGGAACGAAAGGGGTGTAATACGTAAATTCGACGCACGAAATAGCGACAAAACATAGTTATTTGGTTTGTCGCGGTTTGAGATGGGTGTTGTAAATAAGAATGTCTCGACATTACCTTGTACTCACTTTTATTAACACTGTAAATATGTACAAATGCTTGTAATTCTTGTAAAATTCACAAATATTCGGCGATCCTTATGTAGCACTTTCTCTCTCAATTTGCGATGTATAATTCCACTTTTTGGCACGTTTCTAGCACTGTCTACTCATCTTTCACGTTTTTGCATTATTTTCTTTGTATTTTTGTTATAATTTATTACTTTTGGTACACTTTTTCAGTAGCTCTTTGCATATCGCTTAGCGAATGCCAATCACTACTAAGTCTGTGGCGATGTTTACTTTTTTTTTTGATCCCTTTTATGGCAATTTGTCGATGTTTACTTGTTTGACAAATGTCAGTTAATACATGTATTCCATTAGATTCTAAACAAAAAAGGTTTATGTCTAAAATTTTAAAAATTTTGTATTTTTTATTCGGTTCTAGAAAAATTTGACGTAAAGTGATTGTCTATTGTTAAGGCTAGAATAAATACCGGCCAGAGTCTCTAGGCAGGACATTCTACCACCGGCTCTCTCACTAGAACCACCTGAGAAGTAGTTAAGCTCCTCGGGACATCCTCGCCACTCTCCTACTACCTTCTTCGAGCCGCCGCTGCGGGGTTACCAGGACCCTCGACGGACGCTCCTTAGACCTGCCGCCACCTGTACGACTACTTGACGCCTCTGGGAGACCAGCCTACCTGCCATCGATGACTGCCTGACGTCGCTGCCGGCGTGCCTACCTACTACCTACGACTGCTCAACGCTGCCCGTCACCTACGACTGCTTGACGACATAGGAGACCAGCTGTGCCTACGTGCCTGCCTGCCTGCCACCTGCTCAACGCCGCCGGGAGCCAGCCACGCCTACGTGCCCACCTACCTTCGGCGACTGCGCGACGTCGCTGCCGGCGTGCCTCCAGCCGAACCTGCGTGCCTGCCTTCCAACGCCCGCCGCTGCTTCCGGAGCTGCCAGCTGCCTGCCCGTCTGCGTGCGCCGCCGCTGTTACCGGAGCCACTAGCCGCGTGCCCGCTCGACTACTCACCGGTCCCCCTCATTGCTCCCTGGCCAGGCTTGATATCTACCTTCGGCGACTGCGCGACGTCGCTGCCGGCGTGCCTCCAGCCGAACCTGCGTGCCTGCCTTCCAACGCCCGCCGCTGCTTCCGGAGCTGCCAGCTGCCTGCCCGTCTGCGTGCGCCGCCGCTGTTACCGGAGCCGCTAGCCGCGTGCCCGCTCGACTACTCACCGGTCCCCCTCATTTCTCCCTGGCCAAGCTTGATATCTACCTTCGGCGACTGCGCGACGTCGCTGCCGGCGTGCCTCCAGCCGAACCTGCGTGCCTGCCTTCCAATGCCCGCCGCTGCTTCCGGAGCTGCCAGCTGCCTGCCCGTCTGCGTGCGCCGCCGCTGTTACCGGAGCCGCTAGCCGCGTGCCCGCTCGACTACTCGCCGGTCCCCCTCATTTCTCCCTGGCCAGGCTTGATATTTATTTTTATTATTTTACTTGTATATAGTATAGTTAGCTTTAAGTTAGTTTTAAGCCCGTTTAAGTCGTGCCCTCTTAACCCCTCGCCTTTTCCTTTTTTAAAAATATACTAGTTTTAACTTTGTTCTTTGTTTTCTTTTTTTAGCTCCCTTTTCCTCCTTTTTTTTGCCCGTAGCCTTACGCTACGTGACACCTTAACCACAGGTTGTCTAACGTCAAATTGTCGGAATATAATATTGCAAAGACATAGATTCCACCAAACTATTTTTAAAACTACAACTATTCCACCAATAGTTTAGAGCAATTTATTTAGAAGTTTATACTTCACATTGCTAAGAACATAACTATAACCATTATAATTTATAACATAACATTCATTCATTTGTATAATATTTTTTCTTACCCCTACTCATATAGTGAGTTGAGACCATTTTTTAAAATTAAATATTATTAGCATTTTAACCGAATTTCACACAAGAACCTGTAACCAAAATTTAGTTTAAAAGGTCAAAAAGTTTACTTCAAAAATTAAAACAGTACAATTTATTACAATAAATTAGTTATTTTATAAATTTATAAAAACGGGTGTATTTTCACCCATAATAGTCTTAGAAGGTATGTATAACTATTGCATGAAACCATTTCCCCCCCAAAATGTTATTCAACTATTTTCCTAGAAGATTTTTTTTACATACGACAGGGAAGCTCTTGGCATTCATCTCGCCTTTATGTCAGTAGTACTATTGACTAGTACCATTAATGGTACAAGTGATACAACTTTGTATCCTTAGTACCATCAATGGTACTAATGACACTAGTTTAGGATCCCAGGATCAGTAGTTCCATCGTTAATATTGGCGTATCCACATGAATATTGTTGTATCGATAGTACCATCAATGGTACTAATGAAACTATGGTTTGATGTACTACTAAACAAACACGAAGTAGGTAAAGGTACAAGGAAACTATTATAATACTATTCATTTATATAGATCAACAAAATGAACAAAATAAAACATATTTTCATAAGCAACTTACAAAGAAATAAAGTAAAAAGCATTTTTAAAAACAAGCTTTTATGCTCTAAAAAGAGGAAATATACTTATGACACAATTTTTTATGATAATATAAATGGTTGTCGCGAGATTTTATATTATCATAAAAAAGTGTGTCAAGTTTAGAGCATTAAGCTTGTTTTAAAAAAATATTATTAATTTATTATATATTTTTTTTTATGTCGGCGGCCATCTTGGATTTAATGTACTGTATTCTACAAGTCATGCTCTTTCATTTGACTTTTCACTTTCTAATGACAGATTACACGTTTTTGTACAAAAGTAGAATCTAATGGCAGATCACACATTTTTGTACCAAAATGTGTAATCTATCATTAGATTCTATTTTTTCATAAAGTACTGTAATCTGCAAGTAAAGTAGACATTTTTTGTGTAACTGAACATTGGCTTAAAAGCCACCAGTTCATGTTTAATTTCGGTAATCACCAGATTGGTAGTTCGTTCAGCCGAGAAAATGCGATTCGTGGTGGCTCTTTAATAATATTGAATAAAAAGCTTAAATTTAAAGATCGTAAAGACATTGTGAGCCTCTCCATTGAGCGAGCAATAGAGATAGCCTGCGTGGAGCTGGAGCAGATTGTTGTATTAAGCGTATACAGGCCTCCTTCAGGATTGTATGATCTTTTTGAAAATACAATGGACGTAGTGTTGAAAAAGGTTCATAAGCCAGGAAAACAAATAATAGTATGTGGTGATTTCAATATTAATTTATTAGAAAGTTCTAATTTATGTACAAGAATTAAAAATTTGTTTCAATCATATAATCTTGAAAATTTATTTTTA
This sequence comes from Schoenobius gigantellus, assembly GCA_963935595.1. NCBI lineage: Eukaryota > Metazoa > Arthropoda > Insecta > Lepidoptera > Crambidae > Schoenobius > Schoenobius gigantellus. The sequence continues at coordinate 37,069,426 of OZ012543.1, forward strand.
GAGCCAACAAGGACTACTCAGCTGTCTGCCACATGTATTGATAATATCTATACCAATATTGTGCCTTTAGAAAAAAATATTTTTAATAATTTAGAATCTGACCACTCTGGGCAATTTGTTACTATACCTTTTAAATTTAAGCATGTGGAGAAAAAGAATATCACTGTTGTACCAAAGACTGCTGGTCGATTGGAACGTTTAAATAATAATCTGGGTATTAAATTAAATTATTTAGACTATGAAGAGAACCCAAATATATTGTATGAAAAGTTTTTTAACATATTTTGTTCAGAATTTAAAAATATATTTATTCCAAAAACCATTTCAGTTAATGGTACTTTAGCTTTTAGTGAATGGGCTACACCAGGTATTCACAAAAGTAGAATAAAACTTTATGACCTTTATTATGAACGGACATTTAACACTAGTAATGAGTTTAAATTGTATGTAAAAGCTTATTCCAAATTATTTAAAAAAGTTTGTAAGCTTGCTAAATCTAATTATTTAAGTACAAAAATTCAAAATAGTAGTAATAAAATTAAAACAACATGGAATATTATAAATAATGAAACTGGAAGGGTTAAAAATAATAACGGTGATTTTTGCTTAAATAGTGAAAATAACAAAATTACAGTAGACACTGAAGTAGCTACAGAATTTGAAAAGTTCTTTACTGACATTCCAGTTTCAATCACAAAATCGTTGGATTCATCCCCTACCGTTGCTGAATCTATTTTAAAAGATCATGTAAAAACTTGTAGTGATACATTTAAATTTGATCATATTAGTGCAAACGACTTAATAAAGTCATTTAAAACTCTGAATAAAAAGAAAACCGTGGATCTGTGGGGCAACTCTGTTGATATCTCCAAATCTGTAATTGAGACAATAGCTCCAATACTGGCTAGTATTTTTAATGATTGCATTGACTGTGGTGTATTTCCTGATTTAATGAAACTGAGTAAAATTATTCCATTACATAAATCTGGTAGCACATCAGACCCCAGTAATTTTAGACCTATTTCTGTGCTACCTACTTTTAGTAAAATTTTTGAAAAAATAACGTTGGAGCAAATGCAAAGCTATTTTAACAGGAATAATCTTCTACACTGTAAACAATTTGGTTTCAGGAGGGGTCGCTCAACAACCGATGCTGGTGTTGAGTTAGTACAACATATATATGAGGCCTGGGAGGACTCACATGATGCGCTGGGCGTTTTTTGTGACTTGTCCAAGGCGTTTGATTGCGTCCATCATGAAACTTTGATCAGGAAATTACACTACTATGGATTTCACGATACTGTTCTGGATCTACTCATCTCCTATCTGACTGAGAGGATTCAGAAAGTAGATGTCAATAGGAAGAGATCTCAGGGCTCCTCGGTTAAAATGGGAGTTCCGCAGGGTTCGATTCTTGGTCCTTTTCTATTTTTAATATATATTAACGACTTGCCTAATTATGTTCAAGACAGGCATGAGATAGTATTATTTGCAGACGATACTTCACTTTTATTTAAAATTAAAAGAGGATTGCAAATTAATGACGATGTAAATAATTCTATCTCAAGAATAGTTCACTGGTTTAATATGAATAATTTGTCCCTCAATGAAGGGAAAACTAAATGTATAAAATTTGTCTTACCTAATGTTAGAGAGGTTCAGACCACTGTAAACATAAAGGATAAAAATGTGGGCCTTGTGGACACCGTTGTATTTCTTGGTATTACTTTAGATTCTAAGCTTCAGTGGGGCCCACATATTGATAAATTGTCGAAGAGACTTAGTTCTGCAGCCTACGCTGTATGGAAAATACGTCAGCTGACCGATGTTGATACAGCAAGACTTGTATATTTTGCTTATTTTCATAGTGTAATGTCGTATGGCTTGTTGCTGTGGGGAAATGCTGCCGACATTCAGACTATTTTTGTGCTGCAGAAGAGGGCTATTCGAGCAATTTATAATCTTAAAATGAGAGACTCTTTGAGAGAAAAATTTAAAGAAATTGGTATTATGACTGTTGCGTCGCAATATATTTACGTGAATATATTATATGTCCATAAAAATATACATTTGTTTTGTAAAAACAGTGATATTCATTCAGTAAATACTAGACAAAAGAATATGTTAGCATTACCTAATACTAGACTTAAAAAAATTAATAACTCTTTTAGAGGCTTTTGTGTACGTTTCTACAACAAACTCCCAACCAATATTAAAGAACTTAGCTTAAATAAATTTAAGACTGCAGTCAGGAAAGTACTTATGAAAAAAGCATATTATAAAGTGTCTGACTATCTGACAGATAAAACTGCTTGGGATTGACAAAAAATGTATCAATTTGACGTTCATTAAGTACACTTTGTGATTGTTGGATGTATGTATTTGAGTAACTGTTCCAATCACTCCGACAGGCATTTCTATATATATTTTAATAAACCAAAGTTATGTTTGTGAAATAATATATTATTGTAATGTTGGCAATTTAAAAGAGGAGACAAAAAAATAGACCTTCCGAGTTTCTTGCCTGTGCTTCTCGAGAAGGCTCTCCCAATTTCCGAACAGGTGTAGAGTCAACTTTTTTTTTTTTTTCATTTTACTTGTATTTGCATATATCTTAATTATGGTCGAGATGTATGTACATACAAGGTTTAAATAATACATAGCTTATCTTGACTTGTTGCATTTTTTAAATTAATTTATTGATTAAATAGAGTTTTGTAATTTGTTGACGTCAATAAGTGCCTGTAAAGGTCTATGTTGAATAAAGATTTTTGAGTTTGAGTTTGAGTTTGAAAGCCCTTTCATTAGATACCTATATTGCGAGGATTCTACAAAAATAATACGTAATCCGCCATTTTGTTGCAACGGTCATTTTAGTTTTACAACCATACTAATTATACATGACTCAAGGTGTATTTCAAACTTAAGCTCATTTAGAAACTGGCAAGTGGGTCTTTAACTCCCAAGATTTGACGCGAAAATACCTACATACAAACATACATGAAGACATTCTCTGTAAATTATTGTAATCGATATTAATAGTAACAATAATTTACAGAGAATGTTTATTTTTTTAATGGTACTAAGGATACAAATTTGTATCCCTAGTACCATCATTATTGTTTATAATTACGGGAAATATCAATAATTTTCTTTAATGGTACTAAAGATACACAGTTGTATCACTTGTACCATCAATGGTACAAGTCAATGGTACTACTGACACAAAGGCTTCAACTCACCTAATGGTAAGTGACGATTAAGCCGAAGGTGGAAGCGAGCATCACCTGGACTTCTCAACAACTGAGAAACTGGCTATATTACCTTTAATTGTCGGTACACAACAATGCTATAAACATTGTTATTATGGCGACAGACTTAGGTAAGACGGTGGTGGCTAGCCAGTCGGGCTCAGACTTATACCATCAACCAAACCGAGCAGAAAAACTTCCGCTCCCAGTGGGAATCGAACCCCGGACCTCCCGATCAGCACCCGGTGATCTCAACCACTAGACCACGGAGGCGGCGGATATTATACTTCACAAAAACATCTGTTTGGACGACATTATTTGAAGTGTATTATTTATTGTTTTATAAGCACAGACAAAAGATATTATTATAACTGGCTACACGTTTGGCTGAGTACATACAAAAGGCAGTTTATTAAAGCCACTTATTAGGCAGAGACTCAAGAACAAAGTTTGACGAACTATAAAGTACGAGAATTAAAGCGATAAAAAAGTACTAATTCGTAGCTATCATCCATGTGTTCAATAATAATGGTTACGGCGCCGGCGCCGAACTATAAACAAACAGCACTAAAATAGTACAAATCAAACAGGTATAAAAACATTGTGCGGCCAGCAATGTGGTAGCATATAATGCTAGTGTTCATGAGTATGAAAAGCAAAATACTAATAAAAACCAACGTAGACTTGAACAAAAAAGACCTTGACTGAAGAAATGTATTTTTAATCAAATATTTATCTTTAATTATTAAGTCTTTTTTTTTTTTTTTGTCTTTTATTAGTTTTTAAAACGTCGCCCCACACTAGGATTTTCTCCTGTGTCGTGGGTGCAGTTACAAACATAGAATATCACATGCACATACGCCCAGACCGGAACAAATTTCTGTAGGCCATACAAAACATTTGTCCCGTACGGGAATCGAACCCGCGACCCGTTGCGCAGTAGGTGATCACTTGACCTCTGCGCTAAACGTGTCGTCAATAGGTAAAATAACGGCTGCTTTTAAGATTTCCAATGATCGCAAAAGATAATAAAGAGGACACAATAAAGGACGAACAAACACTGGAACTTCTCCCGTATCAAAATGCGAAGTTAGGTATCTACGTTTCATTTTAATCAAAAACTCTTTGAATGTAATGAATACTTCTTAACTCAACAAGAATTATAAAGAAACAATAATTCTCTTTATTCTTATCACAGATTCTTATTTTATCTTACCTAGAATCTGTTTTCTTAACTAAAGGTCGGTCAGGGGGTCTGTGTCTTCGAGCTGTCAAGCACTTTTTGACACATACAACCTTTTGACACAACAAAGCCAGGTTTAAAAAATCTTTGCGTGAACAGTTCCTTAGTTCTTTGAAAGGATGATTATCTCGGTTATTAGTAGATTATTATATATTTTATATACCTATATGTATGTATGTGGGTCTATATATATATATTTATATATATGAATGTATATATTTTTGTGTGTGTGAGTGTGTATGTGTGGTTATGTTTCTTTATTTTTTTGCCTATTTCACAACCTCTTACAGTACCTACATAGTTTTAAAGTTTTGTTCTTCGGTTAGTTTTTTATGTGTTTCTTGCACCACCGCCTCGAAATATTCTACCCTACCTTCATGGTTGACTGGTAGAGAATGCCTTAAGGCATTAAGTCCGCCAATTGTACTGTTTTTTTTGTGCAATAAAGTATAAAATAAATAAATAAATATACGCGAAACATCAATTCTTGGTATGTTCTTGGCCCTTCGTCCACGTTCGTAACCAAAGTTACATAACCAGTTGCAAGATAAAATTTTTTTCGCTGTTTGGTAACTAGTTGTGAGAGAAGAATTATTTTTCCACTAGCTGTGCCCGCGAACTACGTTTCGCCATCAAAATGCTTAACACAGTGTTTAGTTTTTTTCTCCATTTTATTCCATAATGAATCAACTTTATTCTGCCTTTCTTGATCATCGGCCATTTCGAAATTAGGACAATTTTCGTAGGTTCGTAATGCTCTAGGCTAGGTACTCTTCAGGGCCTACTTTCATTTAATACCCCTATTACTGGGTTTAAAAAGCAACCTTTATCTGTCTTTTTTGAGCGGCGGCCATGTTGAATTTACGTCAATGTTGCAACGTTCATAGTGCTCTACTGATCAAGGCCTTTCATTTGATACCTATATTGCTGGGCTTGGAAACGAACTTTTATCCGTTTTTTTTTGAACAGCGGCCATATTGAATTTTGTGCTATTTTCCTAGGTTCATAGTGCTCTACTCTTCAAGGCCTTTCATTTGATAGCTGTATCAGGGGGGTTTCACTCCGCAGTTTAGGTATGTTTGGCCGGCGCACCTGCGGGGCGGTCTATGGCTAAAGGTTCCCGCTCGGCTCGCACGCTGGCCGCGTCACACGTAATAATTTAGATTTGTTTCGGTAACGATAACTACATATCGGTGAGTGGGAACCCTGCGCTCTTATTGCCAAATCGGTATTGGGTCAGCGACGCGTAACGGAATTGGAACACTCGTGCCATGCAATAAATTTCAAATTCACGTGCAGTCAGATGAAGGTCGTAAGAATATGTAAATTTTCATACCTAAACTTGGCTTTTCTTCGAGAGTGATCCTTCTGTACTTTAGTACTATTATTTATTCTGTGCCTTTATTGCTAAATTTAGAAACGAACTTTAATCCACCTTTTTTATGCGGTGGCCATGTCAAATTTACGTCAATATTGCTAGGTCCATAGTGCTCTCTACTCTTGAAGACCTTTCATTTGATACCTATATTGCTAGATTTGAAAACGACCTTTTATCCACCTTTATTGAGTGGCGGCCATGTTGAATTTATGTCAGTGTTGCTAGGTTCTTAGTGCTCTACACATCAAGGCCTTTCATTTGGTACCCACATTGCTGGGTTTGAAAACGAACATTTATCCTTTTTTTTTGACCGGCGGCCATGTTGAATTTAGGTCGATTTTCTTAGGTACCTAATGCTCTAGTCTTCAAGGCCTTTCATTTGATACCCATATTGCTAGGTTTGGAAACTAACTTTTATCCACCTTTTTTGAGCGGCGGCCATGTTGAATTTAGGTCAATGTTGCTAGGTTCATAGTGCCCTACTCATCAAGGCCTTTCATTTGATATGCATATTGCTGGGTTTGGAAACCAACTATTATCCATTTCTTTGAGCGGCGGCCATGTTGAATGTATAGCAATTTTCCTAAGTTCATAGTGCTCTACTCTTTTAGAATTTTCATATGACACCCATATTGCTGGGTTTGAAAACAAACTTTTATCCTTTTTTTTGAGCGGCGGTCATGTTGAATTTAGGTCGATTTTCCTAGGTTCCTAATGCTGTACTTTTCAAGGCCTTTCATTTGATACCCATATTGCTCGGTAAGAAAACGAACTTTTATCCATTTTTTGAGCGGCGGCCATGTTTAATTAAGAGTAATTTTCTTTAGTTAATAATGCTCTACTCTTTTAGGCCTTTCACATGATACCCATATTGCTAGGTTTGGAAACGAACTTTTATTCTTCTTTTTTGAGCGGCGGCGGCTATGTTGAATGTATGTCAATGTTGCTAGGTTCATAGAGCCCTACTCATCAAGGCCTTTCATTTGATACCCATATTGCTGGGTTTGAAAACGAACTTTTATCTTTTTTTTTGAGCGGCGGCCATGTTGAATTTAGGTCGATTTTCCTTGGTTCATTATGAACCAAGTTCATTATGCTCCACTGTTCAAGACCTTTCATTTGATACCTATATTGCTAGGGTTGGAAACGAAATTTTATCCACCTTTTTTGAGCGGCAGCTATGTTGAATTTACGTCAATGTTGCTAGGTTCATAGTACTCTACTCATCCAGGCCTTCCATTTGATACCCATATTGCTGGGTTTGGAAACGAACATATATCCGTTTTATTTGAGCGGCGGCCATGTTGAATTTAGGGCGATTTTCCTAGGTTCATAGTGCTCTACTCATCACGGCCTTTCATTTGATATGCATAATTGCATATTGCTGGGTTTGGAAACGAACTTCATCGGCAGTCATGTCAAATTAAGTCAACGTGGCTAGGTTCAATGTGTTCTACCCTTTAGGTTCGTCGTTTGATATCCATGTTCCTTGGGTGGATCCAAAAAAATGTGATCCGTCATTTTAGACATTAGGATCAAGAGTCCCGTCCCGTCCCTCTACGCGTAACCCAGAACATTGCAGTCAGATATTTTTTTTAATTATCAATATTAATCTATTACTTTTAATAGTTTTAAATGGATGAAAGAGTTTGATTCCTTAGTCCTAATGTATAAACATATAACACCTTTCAAAATACCTTGAAAAGGGTATCTTCACTTTTCAACATTTCAATTTATATTTCAAAAATTGTACATTTGTACATTGTACATTGATTTTGTGAAAATTTATCAAGAATGAAATTAATCTACAAATGTTATTGTGACTCGATATTGTCATGAAAAATGCTTTATACATTGGTTGTATGGCTTGATCCTTTTGCCTTACCACCACGGTACGACATAAGGTTGGCAATCAAGCAAGAAAATTTGGTTGGCGAAATCATCTGGATGGGCACAGCCATTAACAGAAAATATTACATTTTATTTGTACTATATGAAAGACTTCATTCCTGTCTTTCAACTTTTGACTTACAATTACTTAAGATCAGGCTGTATGGCGTAGTTCCATTGCCTTTCGTTCGTGGAAGAAAAAACCTTCTCTCTGTACTATGCGACGGACTTGTCAAAATACTTTCACGTGCGCCAATTGCGCCATGTTGATTTTCTACCTAAAGCATTGTTCGAAAATTTTATATGGTATTTTTTCACTAAAATAAAAAAGTGAATTTAAACAAACGAAATTATGCCTAAATGTTCTTCCGGAAAATTCTAAGCGTTGTGGTGTAATCCATATCAAGTTCTGTCCAGTAGTTCCCGAGATCTTTCCGGACAAACAGACAAACAAACAAACAAACAAACAAACAAACAAACAATTTTTTTAAAAACTATTCTATCGTCTTCTGCTAATGATTTTAAGGCGACCTGTGTATTTTTCTTCTTAATATTTCGCAATTACAGATTTTTGTACTCCTACGATTTTATTATATATAGAGAAGAGATTATTACACCTATTTGTTAGCTTTTGCTAGGCCCGTTAATCTAAAACATAAAGGAGCAATTAGCTCTATATAATCTCTATATATAATAAAATCGTAGGGGTACAAAAATCTGTAATTGCGAAATATTAAGAAAAAAAATACACCGGTCGCCTTAAAATCATTAGCAGAACACGATAGAATAGTTTTAAAAAAAATTGTTTGTTTGTTGGTTTGTTTGTTTGTTTGTTTGTTTGTTTGTTTGTTTGTTTGTCTGTTTGTCCGGAAAGATCTCCGAAACTACTGGACAGAATTTGATATGGCTTACACCACAATGCTTAGAATTTTCCGGAAGAACATTTAGGCATAATTTCGTTTGTTTAAATTCACTTTTTATTTTTAGTGAAAAAATACCATATAAAATTTTCGAATTGGCTTTAGGTAGAAAAACAACATGGCGCACGTGAAATTATTTTGACAAGTCTGTCACATAGTACAGAGAGAAGGTATTTTCTTCCACGAAGGAAAGGCAATAGAACTACGCCATACAGCCTGATCTTAAGTAATTGGATTTCGAAAATTAAAAGGCAGGACTGAAGTGTTTCACATAGTACAAATAAAATTTAATATTTTTTGTTAATGGCTGTACCCAACTGGATTTCGCCAACAAAATTGTCTTTTTCTTATGTCGTACCGTGGTGGTAAGGCAAAAAGATCAAGCCATACAACCAATGTATAAAGCATTTTTTATGATAATACTTATCGAGTGACCATACAATTTGTAGATTGGTTTAATTCTTGACTAATTTTCACAAAATCGGTACAATTTTTGAAATATTTGAAATGTTGAAAAATGAAGATACTCTTTTCAAGGTATTTTGAAAGGCGTTATATGTTTTTACATTAGGACTAAGGAATCAAACTCTTTCATCCATTTAAAACTATTAAAAGTAATAGATTAATATTCATAATTAAAAAAAATATCTGACTGCAATGTTCTGGGTTACGCGTAGAGGGACGGGACGGGACTCTTGATCCTAATGTCTAAAATGACGGATCACATTTAACATGGCCGCCGCTCAAAAAAGGTGGGTAAAAGTTAGTTTCCAAGCCTAGCAATATGGGTATCAAATGAAAGGCCTTGAAGAGTAGAGCATTAGGTACCTAGGAAAATGGACCTAAATTCAACATGGCCGCCGCAAAAAAAGGATAAAAGTTCGTTTTCAAACCCAGCAATATGGGTATCAAATGAAAGGCATTGATGAGTAGAGCACTATGAACCTAGCAACATTGACATAAATTCAACATGGCCGCCGCTCAAAAAAGATAGATAAAAGTTCGTTTCCAAACCTAGCAATATGGGTATCAAATGAAAGGCCTTGAAGAGTAGAGCATTAGGAACCTAGCAAAATCGACCTAAATTCAACATGGCCGCCGCTCAAAAAAAAAGGATAAAAGTTCGTTTCCAAACCTAGCAATATGGGTATCAAATGAAAAGCCTGAAACAGTAGAGTATTATGGACTTAGGAAATTTGCTATAAATTTAACATGGCCGCCGCTCAAAAAATTGATAATAGTTCGTTTCCAAACCCAGCAATATGGGTCTCAAATGAAAGGCCTTGATAAGTAGAGCACTATGAACCTAGCAACATTTACATAAATTCAACATGGCCGCCACTCAAAAAAGGTGGATAAAAGTTAGTTTCCAAACCTAGCAATATGGGTATCAAATGAAAGGCCTTGAAGAGTAGATCATTGGGTACCTACGATAATCTACCTAAATTCAACATGGCCGCCGCTCAAAAAAAGGATAAATGTTCGTTTTCAAACCGAGCAATGTGGATACCAAATGAAAGGTCTTGATGAATAGAGCACTATGAACCTAGCAACACATGAATAAATTCAACATGGCCGCCGCTCAATAAAGGTGGATAAAGGTTCGTTTTCTAAGCTAGCAATATAGGTATCAAATGAAAGGTCTTCAAGAGTAGAGCACTATGGACCTAGCAATATTGACGTAAATTCGACATGGCCACCGCTCAAAAAAGGTGGATAAAAGTTCGTTTCCAAACCTAGCAATATAGGTATCAAATGAAAGGCCTTGAAGAGTAGAGCACTATGAACCTAGGAAAATAGCACAAAATTCAATATGGCCGCTGCTCAAAAAAAAACTGATAAAAGTTCGTTTCTAAACCCAGCAATATGGGTATCAAATGAAAGACCTTGATCAGTAGAGCACTATGAACGTAGCAACATTGACGTAAATTCAACATGGCCGCCGCTCAAAAAAGACGGATAACAGTTGCTTTTCAAACCCAGCAATAGGGGTATTAAATGAAAGTAGGCCCTGAAGGGTACCTAGAGCAGCCATGCTCTAAGTGTGTTCCGCGGAACCCTAGGGCTCCACAATACCCCTATAAGGGTTCCGCAATAATTTAGAAAAATCAAAACACCCTGCTCCTACTTTTATTATGCTTATTAATAAAGAATACACTTTTAAAAACTATTGTTTTATTTTAGGGTTCCGTCAAGTATTTCGCTTTCCAAAAGGGTTCCGTCACCAAAAAAGTTTGAGAACAGCTTCGGGGCCTATTGGATGTTCGATGTTAGATGTTACCTGTGTTTAGTGTCCTTCGAGACCGTGATAATGCAACGATCGTGAACTAACTAACGATAACTCCAAGTTTGTGTGTTGGATGTTAGTCATCACGGCGAGTTTGCTAACCAAACTATGCCAGCAACACTATATCGCACACTACATGTTACAAAAACGGAAGTCTCAATACATTTTAAGGCTAACCGCATAAATACGTTTTTTCGCATTCGTTTTCTGAATGCGGGCATCCGAATGCATCAAATCTATACAAAATACTCATTGACTGCCGCACACGTTCGTTTTTATTACGAACGGAACACGTTCTGTACGTACGTTTAGGTAGAATGGTAGAAATCCCGAATGAGAAGAAACGAACGTCTGCGCTACGTTCACGAAACTCCGCGTCTGTATTCCGTGATCGGATATCGAATACGGAAAACGTATTTGTACAGTAACCCCCCCATTCATGCTATACATTAACTCTACAAAAACCGCCAGTATTAAGAGCGACATCAGAACGGTTCAAAGGTCAAACAGTATAGCTTGACAAGGAGCTTACTGTACGACCCATTGATTTACTACCAAACGTAGATAGAGCACTTCATACAAAAACGCGCTTGAAATCTGTCACCTAATCGACTATACATTTGTACGCTGTTAAATAGGTAGTTGAATATGCACACCCGAATTAAAATTACAATAAAGAAAGTACCGTATTTATCGAATTCAACCTTATTCTTTATTATTACGGCAACTATTTGAAGTACAACCGTGTGCAGTTACATCATTTCATACCTAGCCACATTAAATTTGACGTTTTAGTAATTGCTACAAGAAAATATCAACTTTATACTCTCAAACATAATGCTCAAAATTGCTCATCGCGTTGTCGCTCCAACGCATGGAAAAGAACTGCACGAGGCAGTTCTTCACCGGCCCACTTTTCGAACGTTCATGCGTTATCTACGTTTGGTAGTAAATCAATGGTACGACCAGTCAACATTGGCCAAGTTGTCATATCCAAAAAATATATTTTGTTAGTGTTACCAACACCCATTATAAAATCTAAACTTTATTCGTATACAGTACTAATTTATTAACAATTGTTTATTTTAATTCGAAACATGAATACGATAAAGATTATTCTTGCAACTGTGTAGTTCTTTCTACTGAAGAAGAATTTATTAATATCAATAATGTCTCTAAAACAATAATAATACTTAGTGTTTATAGTAATATGTAATGTATTTAATTTTGTGGACTGTTAGAAAAAAAAACATTACGAACCTACGAAAATTGTCCTAATTTCGAAATGGCCGATGCTCAAGAAAGGCAGAATAAAGTTGAATCATTATGGAATAAAATGGAGGAAAAAACTAAACAGTGTGTTAAGTATTTTGATGGCGAAACATAGTTCGCGGGCACAGCTAGTCTCCAATAAAAACTTACCCAGATGATCAACTTTCGTATACCTCTGTGTTTTGTCTTGTCTGGCATGTGCTAAAAGCACATGCCAGCCGTTGCATGTCAAAATAAGACAAAACACGGAATACTTAATTATTCTGGCGTTGATCATGTGGGTAAGTTTTTTATTAGTAAGGCTGTAAGAGTTCTGAGAGTATGTCCATATGGATTGAGTATCCACTTTTTGTATATTAATGAAACTATTATAGTTATTTAGTAGTACATTAAAAAAAATTGTAGCCTTAATCCCCGATTTTGTAGTTTAAGGGTGGGTTGCATCACACCACCGGTTAGTGTTAAAGTTAACTTCAAATTATGACAGTTATTGCTAAGGTCGTGTAGTTGCTTTTCGTCTGATTATTATTAAGGCTCAGTTGCATCCTTTTATATAACTTTAACTTTTATATGTATGTATTAATTGTATGTAGTACCTACAAAAAATTAAGATCAGTTGGTACTATTGATATTAAAGAATGTACATACTTTAAATGATGTCCATATGGAATGAGGATCCACTCCAATACAAACAAAAAATGGTGGTCTCTAAAGTCAGTTTAGGAACGATAATTTTATGTGATAACGTCATTTACTTGATCTATTGAAAATCGCTATTTTTTGACGAAATTAGAACCAACTTTAATTTCAGTATCAGTCGTTGTCATGACAACATTGTCCACTTAATTTTTATTTTACACGATTTTTATTCAATATAGACCTTACTGGCGATAGATTCGGAGAGATTCGATGGTCCCTTAGCCAGACAGAATTTTATAGAATTTCGTTTCACAGAAAAATATATGAAAGAGAAATCACTGGTCCGCAAACATAACTGATCGATTAGAAACTCTTCAATATCTTCAAATGTTTCAAGTTCAAGTGTTTTATGAGCTGCTTTATGTATCTAAAACCGGTCAAATTAGACCCACTTTATGAGCAAGTGTGTTGAAAAAGTTATATATATATGTTACTATATAGTTCCCTAATCTTAAGCAAATTTTACCGACTATTACTTGACATCTGACTGACACACTGTCATAGGTTAGGATTATAGTTAGGATTATAAACCATATCTTATTTGAAATTTAAATCATGACTGCTTTATCTAAAAACATTTATCTAGTGCAGTAAAAAAAATATTTATTTCATAACAAATTTTTACAGTTTCCTGACGAGTTTTCCCTTTAAGTAGTCTAATGGCCATTTTAACCAACCTCTTCTTAGCTAAGGTGACCCTTAGGCGTCATGCTGTCAAATTCTTTTCATTAAAGTCAAAAAGTGACAGCATACGTCTTAGGGGCTTCCGAAGCTAAGAAATGGTTGGTGAAATCAGCCATAAGACACTTGTACTAGGAATAACTCGCTACTTCCCTTATGGTAACTAAACTAAGGCGAACTTCATTTTGACTAAAACTAAAGATAGATAGAAAAACAAAACAAAAGTACCAACAGTTCTAGCGTTCTAACGTGAGCGTGAAATTAGTATGTATAAACGAGCGTCAAATGAGGGTGTGAGTGTGTGTATGTATGTATGTGTGTGTGTGTATGTGTGTGCATGGGTGGGTGAGTGTGTGTGTATGCGTGTGTACGCGCATGTGTGTGTGTGTGTGTATGTTTATGTGAGTGTGTATGCATGTGCGTGTGTGTACGTCTTCAATACTGGTTAATTGACGACACGGTTAGCGCAGAGGTCGAGTGATCGCCTACTGCGCAACGGATCGCGGGTTCGATTCCCATACGGGACAAATATTTTGTATGGCCTACAGAAATTTGTTCCGGTCTGGGCGTATATGTATGTGATATTGTATGTTTGTAGTAACTGCAGCCACGACACTGGAGAAAAACCTAGTGTGGGGCGACGTTTAAAAAAAATACTATTCCACTACCTAATTCTTATAAAAAGATTTTCAACTTCTTTATAACAAAGGTTAAAATTGCATATATCTCTGACCCGTAATGACGCATTTTTATTCATATTTAAATCGTATAGTACGACTTAAATATGAATAAAAATGCGTCATTACGGGTCAGAGATATATGCAATATACTAAGTGCAACATACGCAATAGAGAAGAAAACCTAACTAATTTTATGGTTTTAAAGGAATTATCGGCAAAGTGGGTCATGATTCAGTTGGGCCGACTGTACAATGAAATGAAAACACAGACTGTACAATGAAATACAATGAAATAAAAACACAGGTTAAATACCTTCTTATCTACACTAATATTAATATGTTTGTGATTTTGTTTGTAGGAAGTAGATAACCTCTGCAACTACTGAACCGATTTTGAAAAATCAGCCACAAGTAGAAAGCTACATTATTCCTGAGAGATATAGGCTGGCAAAGCCACGGGCGGGTCGCTAGTCATAATATATTCACATATTAAGCAGCAACTAATCGCGGCTCTTAGGGTGTATGTAATAGTTGAGAGTTTGAGATCCATACCATCCGGTATGGATCTGGAAGACCGTAATTCGATTTCCCATGGAAGCAGATGTTTTGTTGCTTGGTTTGGTTGGTGGTGGAGCTTTTATGCCGGCATGGCCAGCTACCACTGTCTTACCAAAGGTTTTTGGTCACAATCTTGCTAGATGGAGAGCGAAGATGGGATCTAAGGTAGTGCCATTAACTCAAATAGTGCCTGTTCACCCTTGCCTTCAAAATCCTCAAATTATATTTGGACACATACAACGAAATAAGTTTGTCGCCATTATAACAATGATAAAATAGCATTGTTGTGTTCCGACAATTTAGAGATAAGAAGCCAGTTCCTCAGTTGTTGAGGAGTCCAGGAGAGATTCGCATTCGTCTTCGGCCTTATCGTATCGGTGAAATAAATGCCAAGAGCAAAAAAAAATTGACTACAAACAATCATAAAGAACTCCACAACTGGTATCGACTTTATTTTAGTATTTACTTATAATTTTACAAATTCTCTTTGCTTACTAAAAATTGTATAAACAGAACATTACGAGCGCTGCGAGAGCGTTGATAAAATATAGTACAACTTCTCTGAGAGGATTAAAAACTTCACAAAAGTCTCGCAACAGATATTTTAATTGTTGGTGTTCCTTTGTGATGGAAAGTACCGAGGTATCAGAGGCATTAACGGACACTGTTCCTCCAAACTTGTTTCATTGTTTGTGATCAATCCTGGAAAGTATTTTTCATTACTCATACTCTGAAAGTTGGTCTGAAGTTGCCTGAGGAGCGGGTTGAAAGTAATACTTTTCAGCCCTAGGGAGAATCACTTTCAACTGACAGCTACTGTCAAATTTTTAAATAGAAACTAGTTCCTTTTTCACATTTTTATTGAACCATGTTCCGACTTTCTATACAGCCACTCAATTACAGCGCGGTGTAAAATTGAAATAATGTAATGTTAAGTATTTAATAAATATATATTTTAAATGGCTTTATTATAATTTATTTACAACAATTTCTTTAAAATAACATAGATTTGGACAAAATATTAACTATTTTTTAAATTATGAAAATGAAAAAATAATAGCTGTATAGCTGGCCGGTCACAGAAAAAAAAAAACAAAATAAGCGGGAAAGCGGCAATGCGATCTTCATTTGTTTTTTCTATTTGTAGAGTTTTGTTAATACGTATAGCAGAGATTTATATTAATTGCATAACATTGTGTTAATAATTAACACAATAAGTTCATCTGATTCAAGTATGGAGTTAACGCCTGATTTTATAAGAGAAAGCGGGCTAAAGCAGAAGTTGTTGATTTATGTAAAATAAAATTTACACGTTTTTTCTTTAGCTAAGTAATTCATTGTTTTATTTTTACTTTCCTTGTATTCGTAATGAAAAGTACAGTGTTTATCTCGGGTTAAAGACTTATTTAGTCTCTCGAACTATTGGTGCCCTCGCTACGCTCGGGCGCCAAACACCGTCTCGGGACTAAATAAGTTACTTTCATCCCTAGGGTAACAATGTACTATTTTATATTGGGTATAAAAATATTAACCATGAATTGCCGAATATGATTATACGAGTTTTTCCACCATAGTTCGAATCTTTATTAGAAAATCTGGTTCATGATATAAATGACGGTAATGATGCTGGCTTTCTGAGAAATTAAAAAGTAAGAGCTTAAAAAATAAAGACAAGACAATTTCTTGCCTGAAACGTACCTTTTGAAATCACTAATACACGATGTTTTCCATCACCACACAAAGCAACTGATATCTCGGTGTTGGTATAGCTTCATACGTCATTATTCAATGACATCCAACCTTTAAATTTTTGAAAATTACATTTGCATCGCATCTGCAAAACGACTTTAAGTTGATTGTACCTATATGTATACTGATTTCATGCTTATTTATTCCTTGCTTGAATGCATTTATGTGTGTATAAGGCTTTCTTAAAGTAATTAGTTTTGTTTCTAATGTGGTCTTTCTAACGCGATTTTATCATTATATGTATTAATTATTTTAGCTTTTTTTTACATGTTTACAGACTGTTAATTAAAAAATATGTATTCACATATTATTAATTTATCTTTCGTAGTAGCACATATATCTTCTTGATATTAATTTTTGTGTTAGATTTAAGGTCATTTATATACGAGTATTTTATTATTATGAATTTTATCGAGTTACGCAATACATTATGTAAATTATTGTTGTCTCTCGTAAAATAAATAAAATAAAATTCTCATTTTGGCCCGCTGCTTTTTAATAATTCCTCATTGAGAAGAGGGCCTTTCTTTTTACATGATGTTGTTTGTCATAAAGACATTTGGCATAAATCACTGGGCGTCAATCACGTAATTTGTTCTTAGCATAATTTTTATGAGGCATAGTTATCCGAAGGTATAATACAACTAAACAGTATTAATGAAATGCCTGATTTCTTTTAAGATAATATTGGTACTTCTAAAATGCTTTACCATAATGTTATATAGCATAAATAATAAAATCCCTAATATCTTTTGGCATGGAAGTCTAAAGTAGTTTTATCCTTTTAATTTTCACAGGTTTCAGTGATAGAAACGAATTGTAGAAAAATCGATACCACGTAGTCTTGTTACCCTACCCCTCGAATACAATTTAGAACTGCGAATTCGCGTTTAGGTTGAGGTGGCCCGTGTGCTGAGGAGCAGGTGGTGAGCCTTAAAACCATCTGCGAGATAAGTACGCGTAGGACCACTGGAGCTCTCCAGCATCAGAGCTGTGACAGAATCCATGCATACCTGCTTGCTTGCATGCTTACTTGAATGCTTGTAACAAGAAAACTGTCTTACCGTTTTGGCCTCCTTAAAAAATAGTTTTTTCTATAGTATTCGTATTATAGATAGAGCGTTTGAAATTGTCATGAACGACATTTCTGACTTACAGAATGTATTTGCACGAAATTATAATTAAATACAATTATTAAAGTGGTATGATATTTTAACTCTCCTAATACCCTGAGCTAGTTGGAGGTCATCGAAACTCTATGGTGACAATTGGCCCCACGTTGGGCGCCATGCTGAGTTTAACAGGGTCTTTTGAGAGTTGTCAAGCTGAGAAGTTGCGGGTTGTGGTAAATCTTATTTTAACCGCATTATCTAACTATACGAATTAAGGCATTATATATACATTTTTTATATTATGTTACTCATAATATTAAAATAAGAAAACTACCTATTTCAATAATAAAATATTTCATGTTTATATCTAACATTTTCCTTTTATTAAAAAAAATACCCATTCACTCACTGTCTGAGCCGTGCTAGAGAGCAGTGTGACTGTACTCGAAAGCTTCCCTTTTTGTTTTTATTTCAACTGATGACCAATAAAGGAATGAAGTGACACTAAAGCCGAAGGTGAAAGACAACCTGAAGTGGATTCCTCATATAGAGAGAAACTGCCTAGCCTGATTTTAATTGAAATACAACAATAAGAGCACACATTAAAGTCATATATGATGCTGGTAGCTAGCAGAGTCGGCTCAGAAGCTCAGAATAGAATCTTTTGCTCCCATGAGTTATCTGGAAAAAGCTATTGGATGCGGGTAGCGCAAGACCGATCGCCTTGGAGATCCTTGAGAGAGGCTAAGAGAGGTGGTCCTAACTAATAAAACATGGCGGCGGTTAATTTTATCCATCGTTCATCATTATGACCTTCATGTATTAGAATACTTATAAGCAAGCAGTAGTTAAAAGTCGTCATTAAGTTTAAATGTAGGTGTATAAACTAAAATTGCTACACGAGGATTTTGTAAACTTTTAACAAAAACGATATCTGTGAGATAACTATGCAACCCCTGAGCGAAAAGTCTGGATAACAAGAAATTCTCATATGCAGCGCGACACTTTTTAATCCAGGCCGAAATAAAACCAGCTGTAACTTTCCCATGGTCAAACGTTGTGCTTAACCACAATTTATGTAGTATGAACTGTTCGACTTGGAAAGTTAGCTCATTTCCTTGTGGAACTCTTTTTGTTGCGTGCACGGCGCAGTCACGTACCGCGTTTTCCTGAAACTGTGAGGAATATTAGCAACGTTTCCCGCTCGTAATTAGATTTGTAATATTTTTGTTTGCTTCCTTAATACATCTTTTATGGCTGTCTGCTTTTCTTAAGTCACTTAGTATTAAGTTGTTCACTCCGGTGACATAGCTATCATGGCTGCCAGCGTTAATGCTGTTAAACATAATGAACTAAATTACGAGTATTATTGCAAATGTCAAGGAAAAACAAAGATGATGTGTTGCCAAAAGGTTTTGGCCCACGTCTGTGACGTGTGTGCATGACTTGTGATTTTAAGGTGAATTTCGTGACTTTTTAGCTAGTCGATTTTTTATCAAGTTTAGTTTTGCAATGCTTTTGTTTAGAGACTCACACCCATATGCACAGTCGGTTCCTCGAGATTTCCTCTGCTCGACTGTGACTCGACTCAACCTCAAGGATAAAATCGGTATGCAGAAATGACAAAACTATCCTCGACTTGAGCAAATTCCTCAGTCGAGTCGAGTAATCAACTGTCAAACTCAAGGTACGTCGCGATCTAGCTTGAGGTCTCCTCAAAGCTTGATAACAGCGCTTTCCTTGTTATTTCAAAGGCTATTTCAAGTTTTACTAGCATAACGAATAATTTCCATGATTTTATTGACTACCTTTATGAAGACATGTACCAATATCGTCCTATATCAAATAACGCGAAAAACGAAAGAAATCAATTATACCAAATATAATTAGGTACCCAAATTCTCTTTTAAATTTGCACTCGACAGTTGAGTTAAATAACAATAACAGAATGACAGACATAAACCATAAACATATTCTCTACAGTTTGCCAACATAATTATAAGAAATTTAATGACGTCATTCCTTCACTCAACCTCAACTCGACCTTACTGGAGGTTCCTCACTGGAGGGTAAAGCCGTAACTGAACATACTGATTTCAAGTGTTTTCAAGATTTATATTAGCTTAGGAAGCTCCTAGGACATATGCTGTCACTTTTTGTCTTTAATGAAAAGAATGTGACAGCATACCACCTAAGAGTATCCTAAGCTAAGACAAGGTTGGTGAAATTGGCCATTAATGACATTACATCCACCATCATAGCCACGGAAAATGTAACCTGTCATTTATGTACCCAAATGAAGTACCAACAACCCCTTTTGCTTTACTTTTTAGGATATGGCAATTGGTCAAAATCGGTCAACGGGTCAATAAATTTTTTTAATTTGGGTATTAAGGTGATTTTTATAAAAAACAAAAATGTGTGATTTTTCGGGAAACGAAACGTTACTGATGACTCAAGAGCCTTAGCGACAAAGATTGGACTGTCTGATTAAAGAGTCTCCTTGCCTTTCATCCTGAAAGAAGGCCAGTAACGCGTTTATGAAAGCATTAATGAAAGTTATGGTATACTTACAAAAGTGTGTTCAGATAGTAGCGAGTGAAAAACTATAATATGCTGTTAAGTTCCTTAGAAAGGAGGCGTGCGTTTAATAGTACTACAAGTATTTTAAAGCCTCTGATAAATCCTGAAACAGAAAAATGAAAACAACTTAGACGTGTTCGTTATATTCTTTAATTTAAGAAAATGTTTACTTACTGTAAATTTCTTATGTTTAGCTCAAATTTATAACAAAACAAAAGAGAATATGTATTACACATGTAATTATGTAACAGAAAATTAAAATATAAATAATAGTAGTCACAAGTTTATATTGAACTGAAAATAATAACATTCCATTCATTCTTTTGTTACCTACAACTAAGTTTGTGAAATGTGTATGATGTACGGTCCGATATGTAAACAATTAATTAACGACAGAAATAGTTTTGACCTATGTTTAATGCGGGTAAAATAATTGTGGAGGCAAACAAACACTTTCTTTGACGGTATGTCACTATCTAAGAGCATTGTACAATTTCGTATGAACAGCAGGCAGCTCCGAAACTTTTAGCGCCAAATGTTGAAGAACGCCGCAGGGAGATATAATGCATGCCCGTTCGTTAAACTCTCCCAATGTTGTGATGAAAGCTCCCCCTATTTTGTTCTGTGGAATATAAATTCTATTTCTTTTGTGTGGATATTTTAATGTGTATTAAAAAGCAGATAGAGCTCGAGCGAACTTGAGTACTAAATTGATAACTAAGGGGCAATAAAAAAATACACTATTTACGTTTAAACCAAATCAGAAACGTTTCTGCTCCCATATATTTTGACATCTTGACAACCGTCAGATGTCAAATTAGGGATGAACTGAATTCAAATTTTCACGTCTCGTCATAAAATATTAAAATACCGTAGTAAAAGATACAATCCTGTGAAATTAGAATTAAAATCGGCTTAGAAACACATTAGATACAAGCATTTTAAGTTGTTAATTTGGAACCGATTAGACAGAGAGATGAACCGACATGAACCGTGACGTCACTGTTTAGTACGGCCATATAAACTCCATGTAAATTGTCGTTTTGCTAGAAAGAGACGGAGAAAAATCTTTAATACCTTATATCTTGGTTGTTTTTTTAGTTATTCGAAAACCGATTTTTTCTTTTAGTTTATTATATGAATTAGCTTCTATTAAAGCAAAAAAAAATTTAAGTCATCTAGCCTATTATATGGCATCGATAATGAAAACGTTAGTAAATAGTGCGATTACCCCTATATTGCAATGCTGTTATTATCTATTTATGATACTAAAAGGATTTTTGAAAATATCGTCAAATATTTTTGTGTTCTTTATTAGCGACACAATCCATTCATTCTTCTTATTAGCTAAAAATGTATTGAATGGGTGATAGGTGAAAAATTTGGACGATTCAAAAGCGTTTTCTATCAAGATACATTTGAATAAATAATATTTTGATTTTGACAATGTAGTTACCGTATCTGGATGGAGGCTTATGGTCAATTTTACCAATCTTGTCTTAGCTTAGGATACTCTTTAAGTGGCATGCTGTCACGTTCTTTTTATTAAAACAAAAGGTTTCCTAAGCTAAGAGACGCTTGGTGAAATTGGCCATTAGACCAGTAAAGTTAATTATAATTAATGACTAAAATATTTATTTTATACAAAATCACATAGGTAGATTTTTTAGTAATATTTATAAGTCAACTGGATGCAAAAATGCTGTAATAAATATATTCGGGTTTAACGATATTACACAGTTCATAATATAAAGAATCCATATGAGGATAGCAGCTAGCGCATTTCCAAACTTGAAAGTTTCAATTGCTTCGTGTTTGGGGACTTTATGTATGTTCGTTTATTGCACAGCTGGCAAGCATCCGAAAAAACGACCGGCGAAGTCAGCGCCTGCTTAAAATGCCCCGTGGGGGGATTCTCCGCGAAGTTATTAAATCTGCCGCAGTCAGCACTGTTTGGGACTACGGACTTGTCGCTGCTACCCAAGGGTTGAAGATTTTTTTATTTGTTTCCGAAAATCATGATATAATAAACAGATGCACTCATATCTATTCTCTGCATGACAACCTTTCGAAGTTTATCTGCAGGTGAATTTACCTGTGCCAGTGAGGTTTTTTTTACAGTTAGAAGTAAAAAAAAAAACTTTAACTTTAATTTACAGTTAGAGTAAATGAGGCGCCTTTCAAAGTCATTGTATTCTGGCGTTCTGAACCAACTCTAAATAATTGTTATTAGGTACCTATATTTTTATAAGGATATATAAAGTATATAAAATTTATAGGATAGGTATTGACTTGATCATACCGTAAGGGAAGAATTGTGAAACTCCCTACCCGTAGCCATCAGACGTGCACCATCGCACAAAGTATTCAAGCGTGCAATAAAAAAGCATTTCCTGCAAGTGGACACTTAAGGAAATATGTCCAACACCATAATAGTTTATGTATTTTATGTAGTGTATTTATTAAATATGTGTAATATGTGTAGTTTATGTATTTGATTATCAAAATATCTATTTTAAGGTTAAATATTTAAATACGTAAAATAGGTTTCTATAATACTTTACCCGTCAACATTCCTTAAAATTTAAACTTTCCTTTACCCATCGGTTGCCTGGTAGAGATTGCTGCTTTGGCATTAAGGCCGCCGTTTGTTTCTCCAATGAAATTTATCTTTTTGTATATTTTTTAAAATGTGTATAACAATAAAGTGTTAATTCATTCATTCATTCAAGAATTTGTTGCCGAATCCTTACCTTCCGTGGATGTTGTAAGAGCTCGTTTCGTCTCCTATTTTAGTATGGAAGTGTACATTTTTACATTTGAAAATTATCTATGAAATTTGTCAGATTAGGTTGCGGATTGTGGAGTTTGATGTCTAACGTAAATATAAATTCATTCCTGTCTAAAGTTGTATATTGGATCCTAATAGTGTACTCACTCAATCTCTATATATAATAAAATCGTAGGGGTACAAAAATCTGTAATTGCGAAATATTAAGAAAAAAAATACACAGGTCGCCTTAAAATCATTAGCAAAACACTATAGAATAGTTTTTAAAAAAATTGTTTGTTTGTTTGTTTGTCTGTTTGTCCGGAAAGATCTCCGAAACTACTGGACAGAATTTGATATGGCTTACACCACAATGCTTAGAATTTTCCGGAAGAACATTTAATAATAATTTCGTTTGTTTAAAATCACATTTTATTTTTAGTGATAAATTCTATATAAAATTTTCGAACAATGCTTTAGGTAGAAAATCAACATGGCGCACGTGAAATTATTTTGACAAGTCTGTCACATAGTAAGAAGGTATTTTCTTCCACGAAGGAAAGGCAATGGAACTACGCCATACAGCCTGATCTTAAGTAATTGTAAGTCGAAAGTTGAAAGGCAGGAATGAAGTCTTTCATATAGTACAAATAAAATTTAATATTTTCTGTTAATGGCTGTGCCCATCTGGATTTCGCCAACTAAATTGTCTTTTTCTTATGTCGTACTGTGGTGGTAAGGCAAAAGGATCAAGCCATACAACTAATGTATAAAGCATTTTTTATGACAATATCGAGTCACAATAAAATTTGTAGATTGGTTTATTGGCTTGAATAATTTTCACAAAATCGGTACAATCTTTGAAATATTTGAAATATTGAAAAGTGAAGATACTCTTTTCAAGGTATTTTGAAAGGTGTTATATGTTTTTACATTAAGACTAAGGAATCAAACTCTTTCATCCATTTAAAACTATTAAAAGTAATAGATTAATATTGATAATTAAAAAACATATCTGACTGCAATGTTCTGTTCTGGGTTACGCGTAGAGGGAAGGGACGGGACTCTTGATCCTAATGTCTAAAATGACGGATCACATTTTTTCGGATCCACCCAAGAAACATGGATATCGAACAAAGAACCTAAAGAGTAGAACACATTGAACCTAGCTACGTTGACTTAATTTGACATGACTGCCGATAAAGTTCGTTTCCAAACCCAGCAATATGCATATCAAATAAAAGGCCTTGATGAGTAGAGCACTATGAACCTAGGAAAATCGCCCTAAATTCAACATGGCTGCCGCTCAAATAAAACGGATAAAAGTTCGTTTCCAAACCTAGCAATATGGGTATCAAATGGAAGGCCTTGATGAGTAGAGTAGTATGAACCTTGCAACATTGACGTAAATTCAACATAGTTGCCGCTCAAAAAAGGTGGATAAAATTTCGTTTCCAAACCTAGCAATATAGGTATCCAATGAAGGGCCTTGAAAAGTAGAGCATTATGAACCTAGGAAAATCGCTTTAAATTCAACATGGCCGCCGCTCAAATAAAACGGATAATAGTTCGTTTCCAAACCCAGCAATATGGGTATCAAATGAAAGGCCTTGATGAGTAGAGCACTATGAACCTAGCAACATTGACATAAATTCAACATGGCCGCCACTCAAAATAGGTGGATAAAAGTTAGTTTCCAAACCTAGCAATATGGGTATCAAATGAAAGGCCTTGAAGAGTAGAGCATTAGGTAGTACCTAGGAAAATCGACCTAAATTCAACATAGCCGCCGCTCAAAAAAAAGGATAAATGTTCGTTTTCAAACCCAGCAATGTGGGTACCAAATGAAAGGCCTTGATGAGTAGAGCACTATGAACCTAGCAACACTGACATAAATTCAACATGACCGCCGCTCAATAAAGTTGGATAAAAGTTCGTTTTCAAATCTAGCAATATAAGTATCAAATGAAGGGTCTTCAAGAGTAGAGCACTATGGACCTAGCAATATTGACGAAAATTCGACATGGCCACCACTCAAAAAAGGTGGATTAAAGTTCGTTTCTAAATTTAGCAATATAGGTATCAAATGAAAGGCCTTGAAGAGTTGAGCACTATGAACCTAGGAAAATAACACGAAATCCAATATGGTCGCTGCTCAAAAAAAAACGGATAAAAGTTCGTTTCCAAGCCCAGCAATATGGGTACCTATCAAATGAAAGGCCTTGATCAGTAGAGCACTATGAACGTTGCAACATTGACGTAAATTCAACATGACCGCCGCTCAAAAAAGACGGATAAAAGTTGCTTTTCAAACCCAGCAATAGGGGTATTAAATGAAAGTAAGCCCTGAAGAGTACCTAGCTAGAGCATTACGAACCTACGAAAATTGTCCTCATTTCGAAATGGCCGATGCTCAAGAAAGGCAAAATAAAGTTGTTTCATTATGGAATAAAATGGAGGAAAGAACTAAACACTGTGTTAAACAAATTCCACACAAATTCCATCATTACTTATTGTTCATGGGATTCGTGTGAGAAGAGACTAAGTAACAACCTCAATACAAAAAAAAACAGAATGATGAAAATTATAATCATCATTATATTATTACGAAGGCACAGGGTATACATTTGAAAAAAAAGAAATCCGACTGGAGAGGCACTTTCATCCACCGCACAGAATATAGAAAAATGCATGTCAAAGCTTTTACATATTACATTTTATATGTATACAACCGTAAATATTTTTTAACCCATAAGTAATTGGGAAGCTCTTCGCCTTCGTCTCACCTGATGGTAAGTAACGAGAGAGGCGAAGATGGAAGCGAGCTTACTGGATTCTTCGAAAACTGAGGAACTTAGTGTCTGACCTCTAATTTTGGAATACAACATTGCTATTATGGCGACAAACTTAGGTAAGACGGTGGTAGCTAGCCAGACAGGCTCAGAAGCCTTACTACCAACCAAACCAAATCGAAAAACTACTGCCTCCATGGGGAATCATACCCCGGAACTCCGGATTAGAACCTAGTGGCCTCAACTATTAGACCTCGGAAACGGTTAAAATTTAAAATGTTGTAGCTAATTTGAATAATTACTTGTATTTCTGTTTTTTTGTTTGAATATTCTGGAAATGTTCATGTTCAGGTTTCAGCATTCAACTCCTTGTTAGCTTCATTGAGCTGACGCTTAGTTAGCGAAATTTTGTTTTCGGACATCGCGTTGTCATGAATAAAGCTCTAAGTTACAAATACGGAATAAATGGTTTTGCGGTAGTTACGTTGACTTAGTTGGATCTCGTTGTTGTTATGAAGTTGTTTATGAAGAAGAGTTAGTTGCGAGTAGATTGGTATCAAACATCTACACAGTGTCAACCTTCCTAACCTAGTGTGTGTAGTTTAAGTGAATTGATTTTTTTTCTAACTACATATTGTTGATTGAGAGGTGCATAGGGCTTCCAGTGCCGGACTTATGTCTTTTATGAGTGTAGTAGGCTGCTTTATTTCCGCCGCCCCATATGCTTTTCTAAAATAATAATTTTCTGAAATCTGCCGGCCCTAGGCCGCGGCCTATGCGGCCTATTGACAAATCCAGGACTGAGGGCCTCCACAAGTTCCCGCCACGCCTTTCTGTCCGCTGCGACTTCCTTTGCCTCACTCCAGTTTAGACCCACGTCTACGCTCTGGCGCCATGTTTGTCACGGGCCCGCCTACAGTGGGGCTAGCAATTGGCAATTTTATTTAGTTCTGCCACTCACCGCCGTGGCGCTAATAAAATTGCCATACAAACTCCTCGATTCGGATTTCGATTCGATTTTCGATTCTCCTACGTGCTAGCCCCACAGTTCGGTGTTCGCCGCTCGAAAGCGACGCCGGTGTTGCTTGTCGTCGCTCTTCGAAGTATATGGCCTACCAGGTGGTTGCCAGCGGAGATTTTTACATACAACTTGTTCGTCGGCGTTTTATTCGTTCGTTACTCTCCACGTTTCGCAACCAAAGAGTAACACTGACTCGACTATCGATTCGAAGAGGAAGATTTTGGTATGGTTATCGAATGAATGGAAACGGTTGAAGAGCAGAGCGTTATGAACCTGGCAACATTGCTCTAAATTTAATATGGTCGCCGCTCAGAATTGACAAATAAAATTTCTTTTCATTTATCATATTCTGAAAGTAGCTCATTGTTTCCATAAGTATCCCTATACCTCAGGAAACAATGATCTACTTTCAGAATATAGGGCTGAAAATTATACATCATGGCCCTAGGCCTAGGCCATAAGTACCTATTTAAAAAAAAAACCACTTTTCTCATACGCGATCATAGACAAAGTATTAATTTAAGTTCAATACAGGCACATGTCATCTATCGTATAAAAAGAAAAACTTATTATTTAGGCAATGATAAAATACCTATACAGCCACACATCAATACTAATAAATAAATAAACTTGGTGAAAATGTTATGAACAAATACAATATGCTTATATCTATTTTATTTCTCAAATGTATGGTAGTATTTTAATAAAAACTGATTCATTAGTCACAAATACAATAAAAAAATTACATATAAATGCTATAATGGCATTATAGCGCTTAAATATTGTACGTGAAAAAAGGCGGCAAAATATTAGCTTTTTTTCCTCATATTTCAAATGAAAAGTTGTGTTTAATTCGGGTGAACATATCCATTTCAGTCTCAAACTATTGGCGCTCGACTGTAATGGGTGCTGTTCAGCCCTAATAAAACACTCTACTATTTTAAACTCCAATTATGATAGGATTAAATGAACTTACCTGAAGTGAAGTTCAATCCATAATTTATGAAGTAGGTACTACAACTATAATATAAACTGTTGATGAGTATAAATAAATACGCAAGATACAAAGGCACATAAGCGCCCTAAGTAAACTAAAAATGCCAAATTACATGTGTCAGTTTGTTAATTTGCATCTTTTTAAGCCAATATCGCCTAACGAATTAAAACATAAAGGGATGAAATAGGGATTAACTAACAAGTCACTAAGTACAGTGTCAAACCTTATTAAGGCGAAGCGTAGTTCGCGTTTAAAGCTAGTTATAAATAAAATGGATTAGTGTGAATAAAATATAAAAAAAATAATAATACAATTTTAAAACGGATACTTCCTTGGCATTAAAACAGCAGGAAAAGAATTTTAAAGTAAGCAAAAATTCTGTCTGATACTTAATAAACAAAATTATGTTATAAATCTACCTAATTTCGTTTCTCTTGTGATTCTTACGCGCCTAAGCTATCTCGTATACGTTCCGCCTCGTTGTTACCCTTTTTATAACACCTTATAATAAAGTGTAACGACCAATAACGACTGCTAATTTCGTGTTATGCTCCGGGACACGTACTAAGCAAATTCCCTCTAATTTTTTCCACGAATTAAATCTTACCCTTTGAAAAACCGTGCTAGAATTTGGAACACGCCTGTAATAATTGATTGGATTATACCTTTCATCGGACGGTTGGAACGTGATCTCTGTCCATGATTGGACGCGAAAATTTATTTACTAACTGTGACAATGAAACCTGTTATCTACGTCATACAAATTCATCGGGCCGACGCGATGTGTCCTGAATAAAATATACTTTTAGTTTAAAGTTTTCACGCGGCGTGAATCTGTTTAATCCGTTGATCGGATACAACGTGCCGTTTTTGCTGAGGAAAAGTTTACAAAGTATTTCCCTTAACTGGTCAAACAACAAATTTCCATTGATTAAAACATGTACAGTTACTTCATCCCGTCATTATCTCTCATTTCGAAAATTAATTTTCCTCTCCCTAGGTTGCCTCGCAGAGATTGCCGCCTGGGCAATAAGGCCGTCTTTTGTAAATTTTTATTATACATAATTACAAATTTGCTTTTACTGTTAATATTAAAGTATTTATTCATTCACTCATTCACGAAAGTAATTTTTCAAGCACAATCCGATGAAACATTTGGAATTCTTCGTTTTCTATTTAGGGAATAAATAATTAGTTTTTTATAAAGCGACCTAGTAGATGATCGATGCATGTTAGTTGTTGAATAAACTTCTTTGTTTCTAGGTATAGTTTTTATATCCAGAAATTTTTCTGGGGTTTTTTTTCAGGGGTTGCCTAGGCTCTTGATTTTTGGTGCTAACTAGCATTTATGCTGACCAGCGCGACGGCGTGGGAGACTGCCGCCTCCTGCGAAGACCCTCAAGCCGCCCTGCTCAGCCGCAGACGGTTGGGTAGGAGGAGGCGCGCGTTCTTAGGCGCGCACCACCCTAAGCAACCAGGGACGAAAGTGGCCCGGCCGACCGACAACCGGCCGGGAGATATTACGCTTTCCTCCCAGGTCTGATCGCCCGTTTGGAGGGTCACATCGTGGTAACTTGGTGACCCCTCCCTAGGCGAATCTTGTCTCCAGTGCTGGGCCTGGTGCGTTCGGGGAATGGCTAGTCCGATCCCGAGCGTGCCTCCACTAGGAGCGGAGAAGTTACTGGAGGGTGATTTAGCTGGGGTGTGGGGTTTTTACTCGAGTGAGTCGAGTGTAATGGCATATCCAAGGGGCGGCCTCGTCAGCTTTTCAGTCCCTTGTAGAATCGTAAAGAGATTGCCCTGCCCTAAAAAAAGGCCCATGATTTTTGCGATAAAGTTATCAGTATTTTAGCGTCCATCATAGACTTTTGAATCGGTATAGCTTAACATTCTGATGTGAGCACCAGCCCATATTAGGATGGGCACAACCCACTTGGCACCTCCTCTATATACGCCTCTGGTCGACATTCTAAATTATCAATTTTAAAATAAAGTCACTAGTTCGCCGTCCTCAGCCCTTGTTTCAATACATTTCATGCTTTAACTTTTATTTCACTCTAGTCGATTAGTGATTGTCCGGCCTGCCCCCTAGACAAATGCCACACGCTACCTTTTCCGCAGTCGTTCCGCAGAAAAAATGTATAGGGATGACATTAGTTGCGGAAGAAATAGCATGAGGTTGTAGTAGGCTAATGTCATTTCCATACATTTTTTTTTGCGGAACGACTGCGGAAAAGTTTGCGTGTGGCATTTGTCTAGGGGGGCTGCCCTGGCAGCTTCACATCGACACCCTGTGCGACCGTCTGTCTTCTGCATATTTTTCTCTCCCAAGTCTCGGGCCAAATTTGTGTGATGAGATAATGTTCAAGGCGTACTATGGTTATTTTCAGTCCATCCTCTCTTACGGAATTGAGATAATATGGGGTAATTCCGCTGACCGGCTTGCGCTCTTTATTAAACAGCCCCCCTAGCACGTCCACCAAAACACGATATGATAAAGCGGTTTATCGCGGTGAACTGTCAAAATACAATAGGGTTTCGTCGTATTTTGACAGTTCACCGCGATATATCGCTTTATCATATCCTGTTTTGGTGGACGTGCTACGGGGGCAGAAATGCTTTACCCGTATCCTAGCTTTGATCCCCTTTTTTTCAAAATCTAAACACATATATCATTTCAGTTTTTTAAAGATAATTTGATACTATCTACTTATTATATCTATCTATAATATAAAAAGCTCGATTCTCGAAGTATTTAAAATTAAACAAAGATTAAATTTGAAAAAAAAAAACATTAGACGAAAAATTTTAAGAAAGTAGGGTTTTGATGCAAAAAAGAAGACAAATCCAGTACCCACTGAACAAGTAGGTAACACTGAACGAAAATATAGTCTTACATTAAAACTCTCTCAGTACTCTGTGTTTGGATTAACAAATTAGGTTTGTGCAACAAAATTTGAAGCAAGACCTTTCATTAATACTTAGATATTTTATGGCTCATAGATCGCTGTTTACATTATAGAAAGAGATCTCTGGGCAATATTTATTTGATATTCATAGTGTTTGTATAGATGGGGATTGTGAGGGGGCTGGAAATCTCACGTTACCGCGGCTTGTTTCGAAGTCGAGTGTTGATGTCAATTTGTGCTTTAAGTCGGGTTTGAAAGATATCGAGAAAGTTTAGTGGGTATTCTATGAAGATCACGGTAACGTTTGTTACATAATCTATGGTAATCTATACTAATATTAAAAACGTTGAAAAATGTTGCTAAAACGGGAAAAATACGAGTATAGAAAATACGAAACTAAGAACGCGTTGAAGTCTTTTACGACGCTACGTAGTTCGCGGGCACAGCTGCTAATAAGACGTGATCATACAAAATGCAGGCTCCTCAGAATGGGGAATTAAAATATCATTATGAGATTAGAACCAGCTGATACATCCAATATAACGATTTTCACATAATGGGTTCTAAGTGTTGGATCCATTATAAGTTTTGTTAAGGTCCGGCTCTTATAGACCTGGAACAGCAAAGCGATATAATCTAAAAATATAAACTTCAGTTATGTTGATTATAATTAATAATCACATTTTTTTAATATTACATATTATTTAAAATATAACCAAGTTACAATGAATAATGGAAATAAAAAATATTACCTAATATCTTCGATTATCTTATCTTATGTTATCGCAGGGGCGGCCCAGTATGTGAGGCCTTCGCACTTCGACCCTTCATGGATCTTTTGTGCTTCCCCGTATTTAGTCCTTAAAGCCTTCACCGCCTTCGGTCCAATCAATCGTGACCATGAGTCTGATTATATCCCTTGGTGGCATGGCCCTGTAGTCCTCCGGTTTAGGGTATCCCATTTCCGTCAGCTTTAACCTCCTGCTGGCTAGAGCATCGCAGTGGCACAGAAGATGATCCATGCTCTTCTGCTCTTCCTTGCAGGCCCTACAAGTTCTGGAACTGGTGTGTCCCATCCGGTTGAGCATGATCCTAGTACTAAACTGGCCGGTCAAAGCACCTGCCACTAAGCGATTCTGGGATATGCTCGAGCTCAATGTGAATTTAAGCCAGATCTCCATGCCCATAAAAAGCTTGGCGTGTGTCACTCCTTTATGATTAGCCCATTCTTTTTGGTGACTCCTTTGTGATTGAGCTCTTAAGGCCTGTTCCAACTGTTTTTAGAGTAATTCCGACGAATGGTTCCGGACCCACAAGCTGTGTTTCCGATCCCTTTCTCGCTAGGTGGTCAGCCTTTTCATTTCCAGCGAAACCATTGTGTCCTGGTATCCAGACTAGCCGAACCGTGTTGGCTTTACCCAATTTGTTTAATACTTCAATCGCGTTCATTACCAGCCTAGATTCCACTATATGTGACAAGAGCGCTTTGAGCGTCGCTTGACTGTCACTGAGAATGTAGATATTCAAGCCTTTGCGACCTTTATTCTCTTGTCGATTTCAATCTTCGATTGAAATAATATCTAATATCTCAAGCTTCTATAAAAATATAAAAAAGCTTGACACATTTTTAGGATTTTTTTGTGTATATTTGGTAGGTCTAAGAATAGGTGGTAGGCTATTTTTTATACCCCTACGTGATAAGGGGCCACCCTTGTCTCCAGAAATTTTTGGGTGGTGAGCGAAACGTAATTCGTGGCTAGTACTTAGAGCATTTAGCTAAATGCTCTAAGAGCTACTATGATAAAATGAATATTTCATTTATGTAGCATGGTGATAATGTTTTATCTATTGATAAAAGTGTGAAGTAAGAAGATAGATATAGATTAGTTTAAGTACTCAGCAGCAAATGGCGCAATTAGTGGCACACGCCTGGCATGTATTATGTTTTGTCACATACAAACAAAATTTTAAATTACTATTGTTAATAATATGATAAAACTTTATTCTCATCTTATATTAGCAAAATATTATAGTACAATCAAACACAGTAAAAAATAAAATTGAATTTATTGAAATAAAAAATTAATAAAGTAAGCAGGAGTGATAGTTAACTTAAGTTTAAATTGTCAGTTAGGTTCATTGACTACCACTGCAGGGCGGATGAAGACATCGTGGTACATATAGGTATACATACTGCCCTGTGCGAACTGTTCAACGCGGTGATCTTGAATCAATATTTATTCTACATAAAAATTACATTTATTCTGCACAAAAATTTCTTGTCAAAGCAGAATTTTTCAGACACAAAAGTCGAAGAAATTTCCTTAAAGTTAAAAGCAGGCGTTCCATTAAGTTTCATTAGATTGATTCTAAGCTGACTGAAAAGCACTATCTGCAAAAACAGACAAATCTCGTGGTCACTTTCTTTAATTAAATCAAAACCGTATTCGCCGAACATTGGCTGTTGCACTAAGCATCGAACCTCTGTAAGCTTAGAGTTGCTGCAAACAGATGGTGCAGGCAATTTAGTGATTGCGAAAGCTACATTTTTTATTTTTAACCCATGTTGTACTTCTATCTTCCCTCCGACAACATTGTATGTAGGGAAACCTATTGTACTTAGGACAGTTTTTGACATATGTACTTAATTACCCTAGGTGAATAAGCTCAGGTGAATTAATTCTATACTGCATCGTATTTCTTATTGTAATTTGACGTACTATACAGAACCCGTATTTGCATATTTTTGAAGGTCAACTCAACTGAGTATCAACCACCAAAATATCAGAAATTCAATTTTGATACTGACACGTGTTTAAGATATTTAAAAAATGTAAATAAGGCAAGGGTACAACACACCTGATGTACCTCGGCCAGTATCACGGTGTACCTAGGACACATTGAGCATTTGGGTGTCGCATATTTTTACTACAATATGCTGATTGCTGACAAGAAGCAGTCTTATAGCACATGTAGTAGGAACTTATACACTACTCTGTCAAGAAAGTACCGGGAAAAGATAAATAATACACAAAATATTAGTTGTTCAACCAAATTTATTTTATCGCATACAATGTATGTTCTTTCAGAAACGATACACTTACGCCAACGAATAATACAATCATCAAAACAATTTTTAAACGCTTTTTCAGGAATCGAGATCAGTTCTTGCCGCAAATTCTCCGTGAAGACATAAAGTCATTTACCAAATAAAAATGGGCATTGAAATCGAATGACATTAAATTCTTATGACCGGTTGACTGTTGCTAGAAATTTCACGCCGCCAAGATTTTAGTGAATTTAATTTATTTCTTTCATTGAGAGGGTTGAAGAAAAATGTAATCCGATATTTTGCAGTGGCGGCCATCTTGAATGTATAATGATACTGTACTTATATAATTGCATTGTTATCAGAATTAAAGGTTTGTACTAAATTTCAGATCATTCGTCCGCCCCCTTCCTGGGATTTTTTTAAAAAGGCACTAAATTTGACACAACAATAAAATGGGCAAGCTACATAAAACTATTTTAAAACTAAAGCCATTTAAAAGTAAATATTGTTACATTACAGATAATATTTGTAAGGTATTACGAATATTATATGTAATGTAGGATAATATGCCACCCTTCGTTCGCGACTCTGACTTGCAGTTTTCCAATTTTTTACTTCAGTTTTCCCTTATCTTCAATTTAATGTTGAAAACAATGGCTACTTTTGCTTTTAGGTTTCGATTTCCTTTACAGCTTACACGTGTGGAGTAGGAAAAATATTAGACGAAAATGTTTCTCTTTATATCAATATTATTCTGCCTTTTATATTGTTTCCCTCCTTTATCGTCGGCCTGTTAGGTAAGAAGCTTAAGTTGTTAATATTTGAAAGCTTATAAAATATTTTGCTTATCTCTTTTTTGTTTCATTGTAGTAACATAATTGAATTTTGACTATATTTAGTTCACATTAGTAACGTTTAAATCATGTATTTATGATGTTTACATTATACTTACTCTACTATTAGGATTCCGTACATTCTTCGCACGGGTAATAGAGCATATACCTACATACAATAATAGTATACAATTTATTGCTTTAATTAAATTGGGTGTTGAAAAAAAAACATTTTATATGTAAGTAGGTATATGAAAATATTAAGGCTGAAACTATACAACCAAAATCGTAACATAAAACTATAAACTACATTAATCATTGAGTTCTGCATGTCTAGTGCAGCGACCAGAGATATTGACACAAGAAAGAAACATTGAACCACATCGACAACGATGAGAAGAAAGGTTAGCGACTCCCAAATGGATAGGCTAGCACAAGCCCTACGAAAAGCAGTACGGTCAAGAAACGTCCCTAATTTCGATGAAGGTAAAACTTGTTACCATTTTAGTTAGTTTGACTGGGCTCTTTCGCACTTAGCCTCTTGATTGGGCCATTGTGCGTCCTAACCTTACGCCAGCCTCCATCCTACTCCATCTATCCCAGGTCCTCCCAGAATGCCAGCAGCCTCTGTAGGCTACTACATGCTTCCGGCATGGATGCCGGGCAGTGGAGAAGTTTCGCCCGTTGATCGGCCACACTTGTGCATTCCATAAGGACGTGCTGTGGCGTTTCCTCCGCCTCCATGCATCCTCTGCATAGAGGGCTGTCTGTTACCCCTATTGTGAATAGGTGTTTGTTTAGGAGACAGTGTCCGGTTATAGTAGCTATAACTTTTCGGATTTTGTCTCTCTTTAGTCTGATGAGGGAACCGGCAAGCTTTTTGGGTGGTACCGGGATTGCGTTTTTTGTTTGCTTGCATCCCTCATTGGCTCTCCATTCTATTAGATGTTTTTCCTCGGTTTTCTCACGCAACCAGGTTTTTATCTGGGCCTGTGAAATGGGCATTAAGGGTTCTGGTCCATACACTTTTGTGTTTGAACCTCTCTTAGCCAATTCATCTGCTGCGTCGTTGCCAAGTGAGTCGCTGTGTCCTTTTATCCATTGCAGAGTTACCCCACTGTTGGACATAGGCCTCCCCCAAGGATCTCCACACCGATCGGTCCTCCCGCATCCAGCGGCTTCCCGCGACCTTCAACAGATCGTCGGTCCACCTTGTGGGGGGGCCTACCAACACTGCGTCTCCCGGTATGTCCAACAGTGGGCGTCTCTTGGCTGAAATGAATGATAGAGTTACCCGGTTTGTATCTGCTATGGCTTGGAGAATGTTGTGGCATTTCAGTATAAGGAGAGAGTTGATAATATTGTTTTGGAGGGTCTGCAGGACAGATGCGCTGTCTGAGATAATCTTTATGTTAAGATTATTAACACCTCTAGCTGCAATCGCCTGTGCCGCTCTGGTGATGCCAATGCATTCTGCTTGGAAGATGGTGTTCCGCCTATCTAGGGTTATTGATAATTTGATATTAAGGTCGTTTGAGAAGACGCCGGCCCCAGTTCCACAAGTGTTTTTGGAGCCGTCTGTATATATCCTAACTTCTTTAATGTCAGAGCAATCTTTCGATTCTGCTGTAAGTTGGATATCATATCTTCTGCCAAAGACATGGTGGCATGGTATTCTATCGATTGGTGCATCGAGAAGAAGTATTTCTTTCGTACTCTTATCTAGGATTATTGTGTGTGTTTTCTTATGTTGCGTTTTCATAGTCCCTGTGATCTTAGTCTTAGGGCTGCTGCTTTCGCCTCCTCTTGTATGACTAGATCTAGAGGCCTCAATTGTAAGAGGTATTCTAGAGAGGCTGATGGAGTGGTTTTCATGCATCCAATGGTCGATGTAGTTGCTAAGCATTTCAGACTTTAGAGCTGAGCTTTTGCTTTGGTCAGTTGGGTTCTGGGCCACCCAATTACTGATCCGTAGGTTATAGAGGGTCTAATAACTAACTAAAATAAGTTGGTGCATGCCCAAGAAGGCGCGCCTCCTCCTACCCAACCGCCTGCGGACAAACGCTAGGCCCAAGAACATTAACAGGCCTTTGACTACACGATAAAATTTTTGCAACGTGGCTTCACACTGTTTAACCATATGATATTGTTAGGAAAATAATATCCTCAAAGACATCGGACGACCCAAAGTCAATTTGTTGGCTGACGCGAGGTTGGAGAGCTCACGTGAAAAGGGTTAAAGCCAAGAATAGCGAAACATTCTTATTATTGAAAGTAAACAGCGACAGTGATGCGGGTAGACACTTGTGGACAGCCTTCTTACAGATTTCTACAGTAACGTTCAACCAAGGAGGCTCTGTGGATCAGTCACGCGGAACAAGAAATATCAACTACAAAAGTTGCGTGCCCTATGAAAATATAGGTAGTGGAACGACGGATCGCACCGTTCTTACTTCTACTTCATAGAAAGAGTACTTACGACTACTTATCATTTTAAGAACGTCTATGGAAACTGATAGCAACTAGGATGGTGTATAATGCGAAAGGGTGTCTAGTTTTTTTTATTGCAAATAAGTTGGCGAACAAGCAAACTGCCCACCTAATGGTATATAATGCGAAAGGGTGTCTTGTTTTTTTATTGCAAACTAGCTACCCGCCGCGGCCTCGCACGGGTATCCTAAAAACCTTTTGACAATACAACAATGTAAGAAACCATAGATTTTTGGAATAACATGGTTGTTAATCTGTAAATTTCGTCACTTCTATATGAAAATGCTTAAATTCACAATTTTTATTTTTTTTTTGTATAATTTTCAAACATTTTCTTTTATACAAACCTTGTCCTGACTATAACGAACACAACAAAATAAGAAATAACCAATTTGGTGCAGTCGTTTTAAAGCTATGCGTGTACATACATTTCGATGATTCCTTTTTTATATAAATAGATAAGTTGGCAAACAAGGAAACTGCCCACCTAATGGAAAGTATGTGGCTCTTGTGAGATTCGCAGCAACACTGCAACCCTCCAAAGAACCACAGTGTACGTTGCCAACTTGTGATATCAGATGTAAAAGTCACAGTTCCCAGTAATTTTACTGCCATACCCTTCAAACCGGAACACAGCAATGCAAGCACTGCTGCTTTGCGGCAGAAATAGGTAAGACAGAGGTACCTAAGCAGACGACCCTCCCGGTGAGGATACTGAGGAAACTGGAGGGAGACGAAAGTCTTCCTCCAGTCTCCTCTCTCTACACACTGGGATTTACTTCATTGAAGCCCATTTTCTTTAGATATTTTTTATGGTATTTGCATCAACTCAATTGATTTAAACTTTAAAATCAATATAAATCTAGCCTTACCAAAACGTGAACAAACACAAGATTACAAATTCCTTTCTTTGCAGCAATCTGCACGGACAACAATATCCACTTTCAAAACTCCTATTAGGAGAAAGTTAAAAATAATAAATGGAATTGCCGGGATATCGCGTGTGTGACAATGCTCACAAGCGGCTGCACGTCGAGGACGACGCCTTGGAGACGGTCATAATCGGCTTGAACAGAATGAAACTGCCGCTTGGACTCCGTTAGAGCTATTACAAACTAGCCACGCTCTTGCTCTGCTTCTCTAGAAAAGGGTGCATTTATGAAACGTTAATAACCAACTAATAGGTACTTAGTAATTAGTTTTCCCCTAGTTCCAATAATATTATGTAGTGCACACCGAGATACAGGTTTCCTAGTTCGAGTGCAGAAGTTTTAACTACAATTGCTATCAAGAGGTTTTTATACTTAGTAGTGCAACTTATGTATCATTATATTTGTCCAATAAATGATTATTATTATTAAACTTTACTGTAAGTTACATTCCAATTTTAATTTTCTAATAAGCACGCAACAGTGATGAGAGTTACCATAGAATATGTAGTCAGTATTGTCTGATAGTGTTATATTACCTAATAGCTGTACCCGCGACTTCGTCCGCGTGGAATGTAGTAAGTTTTGTTGAAGTTGATAAAAAGTAGTCTATGTTATACCTTATATAATTAGCTATCTATTAGTGAAAGTCCCGTCAAAATCGGTCTAGCCGTTCCGGAGATTAGCGGGAACAAACAGACCGACAGACAAAAATTTTTAAAATTGTGTTTTGTTATTGGTACCCGATATACATTCATACCAATTTAGTAAAAACAGACAAACAGACACTTCAATTTTATTTATTTGTCTATACACGGTTATTTTTTTATCACCCTGGAAAATTTTAGGGATGCTTCAGGACACATCAATTAGTATAAAAAAATTAAAAAAAAATGAAATAAAAATATATCTAAAAATGCTACTCTCAACTAGTGCGTCATTTTTTGTATTCTTTTGAAAATCTATATAAAATTAAGTAAGTGAGTTATTTTTTTCATTCATATTTAAAGCATTCTAATACCATGTCGTGAAGCGTCCCTTAAATTTTCCAGAGTGATAAAAAATAACCACGTGTAGATGGTATTGGGTAGGATTTATTCGCGTCTCAAACATACCGTGTTGGTACACGGTATGTTGGAGAGGTGGGTTCAAATAGCACCCGAGACTAAAATTTTTTCTTTATTGATTTTTTATTTTTTTAGGATTTATTCTTTTTTTTTATCTTGGCGCATGCAAGAATGAGCACAGCATTTGCTTTAAAAAATCACAAAATACATGATCAATTTTTTATTTCTACTCGTATATATTGGCAACTAAACGGCACTGTATGATAAAATAAAACTAGGCTTAAGTTACAGTCGGCTTCTATATTCTATCCACTGATAGAAGTAAGCTTACAATAATAGTTTTGTGGCTAAGCATTTTTAAAATCAAAACGGTGGCTTAGTAACTAAACCGTAGCTTACCTCTTTCTATCTGTAAATAAAATAATAAAATGTTGAAATCGGCCGTTTGATATAAAAATGAACATTTATAGACATTAACATAGAATACCCACTGATAATAATTATCAGAACGCCGGGAAAAATTAAAATTCATGAATAAATATATGTTATACTTTATACTATTCTTGTCTTTAGATAACGTATGTCTCCAGATCGATGCTCTGTAGAAAAATTATTTGCGCAGAGTTAATTTTCACCAGACAGAACAAGCGTGTGTTTTCCGCCCTTCTGTTGTAGTTGAAACTATATCGCGGAAGATAAACTTGATATATTGGTGCTTATCTTGGCATCGTTTTGTGATATAGACATTAAAACTTGTGTATTGTCTTTTCTAATACCTTGCGCACGTAAGTTTGTTATATTACTTTATTACTTTATCGGTCAACAATATTGGTGAATATACCTTATTTTAGTCCGTACGCTTATCAATCATTAAATGTTATATTTTATCGTTTTTTTCCTTTGGGGAGGCCCATGTCCAACAATGAGCGTCTCTTGGTTGAAATGATGATGGATGGTGATATTTTTCTTAATAAATTATTTTAAGCACATGTATATTGTTAATAATAAAATATCTTATTTTACTAAAGTACCTACCGCACCGTACTCGCCGTTGGCTAGACGACGAGCGTGTGTGGGGCTCTCCCGGCAAAGTGCCGGGCCTACCCACTAAGCCCCCGGTGTTCTTCCTGCCCTTATGGATGCACATGGTAGGGTCCACACTGCGACTACCACTACCAACGCGCCCGGGCTAGCCCGACCAGCCAGTTCGGGGAAATCGCCAAGGGGGGATTGCCTGAGAACACCAGGGCAATTCCCAGACGGCGGGCCTTACGGCGGCGTACACGGGACCAACCCTGTACGCAGGCCTCCAAATAAAGTACCTACCTAGGAATTATAGTTTTAAGTTCACATTGTTTTGTCGCGATTTCGTGCGTCAAATTTACGTATTACACTCAGTTTTAATAGGTAATAGGTATATAAGTACATTATAAATGTTTGCTAACAACGATAACATTTTCGTTATTATAATGAAATCATCATGCCATGATTTATGAAGTCAAACCGCATTACAAATGCATCGCTATCATATTTCATTCTATTTCTTGTTGTACACCAAACGTCTCGCTTTCACAAGCATCGCATTTTATTAGATACAACAAGATGGAAAAAACTGTTCCCCTCTCCCCTGGAAACTTTCTACATTACACCCAACAACGATCTAAAAAACCGATGGTTTCAATCTAGCCCAATTAGCGTCCCTTCAATGGTAAACAAGCCACTCTCTTTGCATTCGGAATTGCCAGTTGTTATTTGTGAAACAATTTTATTTACCCCACAAAAGGAGTTGGAACTGAGCTCTTTGTTTTATTTAAATTTGTGTTTATTGGTAGCCGTACCTTTTAGTTCTCGCTCTCTCGAAACTCAGATAACATTGTTTCGAATATACTTCATTGTTTGCCGTCTACAATTAAAAGGTTTTGGCCAATTAACCACCCACTGTTAGCTCCACAATTACGAATGTAGCATAAGACAAGTTGAGTGCTGTACTTCGATAACTATTTTTCTAATTTCAGTTTAAGAATGCCTTATGTTACATTAAAACACTTTTCATCATCACTATAATGTAAAACTAAAGTTATTTTACTACTTTATCGAAATGTCCCGAAACTATAAAGTGTCGACATGCTATTTACATCTTTATAAGTCGCCTCAAATGTACGTAATGCTTATTCTTCCAATTATGTAATTCATCCATATTTTAATAATGTATCACAAAAGGTCTTCACAGCACAAACTTTTTTGTTGGGACGCTGCAAGCTAGCAGTAATCTTTTGCTAGTAATGAAGGCTATCGTCCATAGGTGTAATTACAGGTAGTCCGGTAGTACCACAGAACACAGAAACCTCCTTTTGTGTTCTATGGGTAGTATTATGCTTGTTTGCTATACAATATTTTTTTTTCTTTTATTTAATCGTAATAGAACAAATTCAAATAGGTATTCCTTTTTAAATAAATATTTTTCCATTGAAACGAGCTATTCAATTTATTAATACCCTCACAAAAAGTTTCCATTTCATACAAATTATCAACATTCGTTACATCGGTGTCGCCTTATTTGTTGAATTCGGAAAATCCTATCCTAACGAGCTCCAGCGTCACTAATTATGTTTGTAGCTTCAGTAGTGTCGGTTCAGTAAATATAAGTCCGCCAGAGCAAGCTCTTTGATATAGATTTCAGAGTTGTAATGTAAATCATTCAAACGCCTTTGAACATAAATTGTTTTATATTATGTTTGATTTTTATATTGTAAGTAAGTATATATTTCTAAGTCCAATTTTCGGTAAACAGCCATCGAATATTTGATTGAAACTTTCTATCGACACAGATAATATAATACTAATCGATTAAACTTGCCAACTTATAAAGTCGCCTTTGTCAAAGCAGTCTACTAATATATAATAACCGTAAAAAAATCCATATTTTTGACTGAAACGTTTACTTTTCTGAATACATATTCGTGCTTACATTTACGTGGAACTTTGACGAAATATAATATGTAAGCTTTGTGTGTTCCCGAGAATAAATATCTTGTTATTTGTTG
The DNA here is from genome assembly GCA_963935595.1 of Schoenobius gigantellus. Classification (NCBI taxonomy): domain Eukaryota; kingdom Metazoa; phylum Arthropoda; class Insecta; order Lepidoptera; family Crambidae; genus Schoenobius; species Schoenobius gigantellus. The sequence goes on from OZ012543.1 coordinate 37,111,632, forward strand.
TTTCCTTTATTGCGAATAAGTGTAGCTATTTTTTATTGTTGTTTATTTTGACGCTAATAATTTTGGTTGTATATTAGGTAGGTACACCTATTGTTATTAATATTTAAAAATAAGTTTAAGTCATTGAAAATTTTATCGTACAATGATCACACTTACAATTACAACAACTGCTAGATATGACCTTATTCAACTATAATTTCAGCCAGGCAATGTGAGGTAATCCAAACTTTTTGAATCTTACTAGCTTTTGCCGGCGACATCGTACGCGTGTAGTTTGGAGTTGTACTACCAATCATCAAAAGATAGTTTTGCTAATCATTCCAGATAGGTACGCTAGAAAAACGGATGGTCCAGCTATATTTAAAACAAAAACAACCCCCGACATAAACATGCCCTTTGTAAAATTAAGTAGGAAATATTTTTTCGTTATATTTTGTCCATTGCGTCGGAGGGAGGACTTTTATGCAAACCGAACAAAAATTCAACTTTTTAAATTTCTCTTTAATTTATTAAACCAAAGTAGACTCTCGCTGTTAATAATAGAAGATTCCGTGAAAATTACTTAAGAATTGACGACACGGTTAGCGCAGAGGTCGAGTGATCGCCTACTGCGCAACGGGTCGCGGGTTCAATTCTCGTATGGGACAAATATTTTGTATGACCTAAAGAAATTTGTTCCGGTCTGGGCGTTTGTGCATGTGATATTCTATGTTTGAAACTGCACCCACGACATGAAAAAAAGAGTAAATAAAGCGGTTGTATGGACTTGATTCTTTAGCCTTACCACAGTAAAGATATAAAAAAAGAACTGACGGGAATTTTCCATTGATATGACATGTGACAATAAAGTATACCAGATTTAATTGGTGTCTCAGAACAATGAGGTTTGTGTCATCGAGTGCGATGGATCCATTAAAAATATTGTGTATTTACGAATCATTAAGAAGATGATGTCAAAAATGAACCTGGGTAAATCCAATCAATGGTGAAAGATTGATATGTGAACAGTTCTATGCTTTATATGAACGGTCATGTGCAAATCCAGATATATTTGAAAAGTGCATATACCATAACCATTACCATACCATAATAATATGCCATTACATATTTTTCGAGAATTATTACACCTCGTAAAACCTTTTATTACTAAATCAGATACGAACATGAGACTAGCCATCAGTCCAGAGGTAAGACTGACTGAAAGAATAATAACAATCCTGTAACGAATTGTTGCTTCCCCGCTCTCCAGCGCTCCCCTCCCTCACTCCTCCCTCAACCCGACCGAAAATCGGTCCAGTTTAGGCGCATGACTTGGCAGACAACTCAGTTTGCGTCGTCGTGTGGCACAAATTGCACTTATGTATGAAACCGAATGCAACGCATATTGCGCGACCGAAATTACGTGACTCAGAACTAAAAAAATTACGTCCGTTTGGCCTCACCCTTACGCTTAACGTAAAACAAGCTTGTAAAAAGTGACGTATAAATCAAACCGTATGAACTTTTAAATATACGATTGACGCTATTGCCATATATTCCACATTTAAGACTTTAAGGCGCATAACACATTGCACCGGACACCGCTCCGGTGTGCGGCGCTGCGGTTTTTAATTTTGACTGAAGAATCTTAATTTGTATACAAAAACCGCAGGGTATAACACACTCACACCGCATGTCCGTGCGGGTGTGCGGCGCGCGCGACGGCACCGAACTCCCGGACGGTGATGCGGTGCGGTCCGCGGGGTATGCCACACTGTGCCGCAGTATCGTACGGATTTTTGCGTAGAAAGGACGTGCATACGCGTAATAGATATCGACATAGATAATGCGGTGATGCGGTGCGTCGTGCAACTCAGCTCCGGACGGATATACGGAGCAAACCTTACGGTGGCACGGCACGGTTCCGTGCCGCCGCAGCCGCATGCGGTTTTCGTCCCTCCGTACACCGCAGCGGGATGCGGCGGCAATGTGTTAAGCGCCTAAGACGTAAAGGATAAAGTAAAACTGAAATCGTAAGAAGTAAAGTGAAATGAAGTCTAATTTCAGTAACACATTCTAACTACGATATTTAATGTACTACTTGCCCTCCATGTGGAAAGTCTGTGATGAAAATAATAATCTAGTACTACACATTCTTACCTCTTGGAATATCGTGATATTTTGCTCTCTACTTCGTTGCATTTGGTTCTATTGCTGGAAATTTCATTTGTGCAATTTCAATCGTGTCAAACTAATTTTATTTCTCGTTGGCCTCGTTGGTTATTTCTTGAGTTTTTTCTCTTTTTTACAGCACCTTCAGTAATGGTTTAATAGAATTTTAAATAAGGAAGTGAAGGGAGGGGAGTATTTTGTGACAAACAACGCGTATAAAACAAATTAACAAAAAAACATGTTGCTCTGGAGATAAAAGTTGCAAGTAGAGTCCAGAACTAAGCCGCGAATAATCCACCGTATTTCAAACGGATGTGCCCGAGCTATTTCCAGTTAGGATGACACGGTTACCTGATCTTGTTACAACAACTAAACACTTTCAAGTACAGGGATCGGGTCACAATGTGTGGCATGGATATACTTAACACTTATGTCTTTACTTGCCTTTCCAAAGGTTATAGATGTCGCAGGTTTTGGATTCTTTCTTAGAATTCGGTTCTCGAGACGAGGCAGCTTATTGTGTATTACTCGTATAGGAATAGGAGATAATGTACTTTATATTATCTTTACGTTGTCTGTCTTACCTTACCTAAGGTCGGCTAAATATTTTTAATGATTTCGTTTTTTTTCAGACTGGGTAGAAATTGCACGAGTCACCCTTAAAAAGATGGAAAAAATGTTGTGCAGCCGCAAATTGTCCATTAAGCTCAGGGTAAGAATGCTCCAGTGTTACGTTTGGCCCGTGGTATTGTACGGCTGTGAAGCATGGACTCTTAAAGCTAACACGCATAAATTCTTGGAATCTTTTGAGATGTGGTTTTATCGTAGAATGCTGCGGCTCAGCTGGACCCAAAAAGTCTCGAATGCAAAAGTACTCCAGCGTGTCGGTAAAGTCCAAGAATTATTACAAACCATCAAAAAGAGGAAGATGGCATACCTCTGTCACGTGTTGCGTCATCAAAAGTACAGCCTCCTCCAATTAATAATAATAGGCAAAATTGAAGGTAAACGGCGCGCTGGACGTAAAAGGAAATCATGGCTACGTAACATCCGGGAGTGGACCAATATTGCCGGCGTCGAAGAGCTTTTTCGCATGGCGCAAGACCGGGAAAAGTTCGCGGAGCTGACGGTGTAGTGGAGAGGCACCAGAGAGAGAGAGAGTACTGCGTTACCTAGCGACACGATCTGTCTGTTTATAAACCCGAATAAATTACAAACAACCGATACTGTTTTTCTCTCCCTGCTGCTCTGCATAATATTTTAACAGGTCATGGCCCAGATTACCAAATTCTCAATTACTAAATTAAATGGACTTGATTACTCGACGTGGAAATTCGCAACAAAAATGTTGCTTTTACGCGAAAAAATATTTTGTTACACGTCATGCCTTCCCGACACTACTAAACCTGATGCAATAGAAAAGGATGAACAAGCCTTAGCCCTAATTTGCTTACATATTGAGCCGCACTTATACCCATACGTAAAGGAATGTAAATTCGCTAAAGAAGCATGGGATGCTCTCGCCGCAGTATTTGAAGACAAGGGTGTTAATCGCCGTATAATGCTCATGAATTCACTGTTGGATGAAAAACTAGAGAAGCATTCCTCTATGCATGAGTATGTAGCCGCTGTTATGTGTTATGCGCAAAAGTTGAAGGACATTGAAAAGGGCATTGACGATGATCTAATAGCTGTCGTATTACTGAGAGGTTTACCTGAAGAGTATAAGCCAATGAGAATAGCATTGGAACACTCGGGGATGAAACTTACTTTGGAGAATGTACGATTGAAGCTGTTACAAGAAGATACACGTCAGGAAACGTCAAAAAGCTCATCTGTAAATTCTGCTCTAGTTGCTAAAGGAAAGGGAAAAGGAAATACAAACAAGATTAAATGTTTCAAGTGTGGAAAGAAATAAGAAGAAAGAAAGAAGAAGACGAAAAAGAAACATAAGAAACCAGACTGTCCATTACTAGATAAGGAGAGCGGATCAACGTCAAAACAGAAGCCGAAGATCTCGTTATATACTTCTCTGAGTGTTAATGATTCGTTCAATCCTTTGGACTATATCGATAGTGGTGCATCAAATCATATGTCTTTCCAAAAACACTGGTTTAGGGACATTAAGTTTGTAAATAATATGAATGTGACGTGTGCAAATAATGAGCGATTACAAAGCGAAGGTAAAGGTGACATAATGATTACTCTAAAAGGAGATATTGTGCCTATAAAAGATGTCTCATATGTGCCTAATTTACGTGTGAATCTTTTGTCTGTATCTAAGTTAACTGAGAGGGGCTGGAGAGTAAGTTTTGACAGTGATGGTTGTAAGTTGTTTTACGAATCAGTAGGCCATATTTCGAATAAGTGTGTAGCTACAGCTAGTAAAGTCTCTGGTACTTACAAACTTGACGATTGCTTTTCTGTTTTAGAAGGAGCTTCTTTAGCTACATGTGACACTGAAAACTCGTTGGCATTATGGCATCGACGGCTTGGTCACGTAAATGTGAATAATTTACGTAAGCTATTAGGATTCAATTTTGGAAAAGGGGTATTGGAGCCTTGTGAAGCTTGCATAAAAGGTAAGGCGCATCGTTTACCATTTCCAATGGGTGAAGCAGAGAGAGCGAATGGTAAGCTTGATTTAATTCATGCTGACATTTGTGGTCCTATGTCGGAACGTTCGTATGGGGGAGCTCATTACATGTTAGTCATAATAGATGATTATTCACGAAAGATGTTTGCTTATTTTTCCAAAATAATTTTAATTTTCCAAAGCGGACACTCTTGACTGTTTTAAACATTTTGTGACTTATGTAGAGAATGAGACGAATTTAAAAGTTAAATGTTTGCGGACGGACAATGGGACGGAATTCATTAACGAAAGGTTTAGTGATTTCCTTCGCATTAAAGGTATTAAACGTCAACTGACAGTACCGTACACTCCGGAACAGAATGGAGTCGCAGAACGAGCAATGCGGACTATTGTTGAGATGGCACGAACAATGTTACTGGATAAAGGTTTGAATCGCAAGTTTTGGGCAGAAGCTTGTAACACTGCTGTGTACATTAAAAATAGACTACCGCATAGTGCGAACAAAGGTAACATTCCGGAAGAAATGTGGACGGGTAAGGTTCGAAAAGTCGATTACTTCAGAGTATTTGGTTCAGTAGCTTATGCTCATGTTCCAAAGGCAACTCGTAAGAAGTGGGACCCTAAAGCTAAAAAATATATCTTTGTAGGATATTGCGAAGAGACGAAAGGATTTCGTTTGGCTGATTTCAATAATCCACGTTCTGTGATTACTGCTCGAGATGTTACTTTTATAGAAGATTACAACTGTACTATTTCTAAAAATGAAACTGATAGTGAGGTTGTTCCAGGTCTTGTAACGGATGATGGCGCTCGTAATCTATCGGAAGTTACATGGGAAGTTGTCAAGGATCACGACGTGACCGGTGACAAGAATATAACTTCGCAAGCAGTTGGTGATGCAGTTGTTAATGGTGAAGTGACTTACTTTTTAAGAAAAGTAATGATTTCAGTAGTTTAACTGGATATGTTGACGCTGATTGGGACGGAAATATTCTTGACAGAAAGTCCTTTTCAGGTTATATTTTCAAGTTTGGTGTCAATACGGTATCCTGGGAATGCAGAAAACAAAATTGTGTAGTTCAGTCTTCCACGGAAGCGGAATACGTAGCCTTAACAGAAGCGTGCAAAGAAGCTACTCACTTACAAAGATTAGTCTCATTTTTACTTGGTGAGTCATCTGTTAATACTCGTTTGTTTGTAGATAACCAGAGCGCTATTAAATTATCTAACAACCCTGTGGCACATAGGAGAACCAAACACATAGACATCAGATGGCACTTTGTTCGTGAATGTGTGCAAAATCATATAGTAACGCTAGAACATGTTCCTTCAGAACATAACTTGGCTGACTTTTTAATAAAGCCATTAAGCGCTGACAAATTTATGAGATGTGTGAACGGTGTGGCTATTGGTTGTACGGCTGAATGATTATGTGTGCTGTGTGTATGTTTGTACTTAGATATATTTTTTAATAACTGTGGCATTTTATGTATCCATTTTGGTAATTTGCGATCGTTGTTTGGAGGGTAGTGTTGATTATTTGAATTTTAAATTTTTACTTGGCAAGTACTGCGTTACCTAGCGACACGATCTATCTGTTTATAAACCCGAATAAATTATAGTGCGCGCGGAAGTAGTTGGCCGCGCCTTAGGTGGCGACAGGGGAGAGGGGGCGGGACTGCTCGCAACGCACATGAGATTAGACAGTGATGACCAATCTCGAGATAGCATGAACAATAATTGTTTAATTATTGAAAAGAACTAATAAAAAACAATTGAACTTTTAAAAGTTTATATTGTACCTATCTAATTATATTGTAATTAATAGCAAAATAAACCAAAAACAAATTAAGTCAAATCATCAACTTGTGTTTTCTTTTTTATTACTTTTGGTCTCCGCGGAGAACTAAATTTTGCTTCCCCTGTATTTTGCAAGGAAGTTTTACTTTCAGCAATAACTCTCCTTACACTTCGTTCTGATATCCCTTTTGCTTCTGCTACTAATTTATGTATATTCGCATCAGTTTTATATTCTATAGACATCGCCTTCCGTTTTTTAAAAAACGTATGCACTTTAAATATTATTTCCTTAGATTCTCTTTTTATCGGCGGACTCATCTCGGTATTGCAATCTCATGTGCGTAATGACAGCAAGCAACCCCGCCTCTCCGTCCCACCGCTCACATACCTAAGGCGCGGCCAACTAGTTCCGCGCCCTCTGCAAGTTCTCCCTGCTACTCTGCATAATATTTTAACAGGAATCCTAAAAACAGTCAAATTAATTTTATTCGTGAATTGAAATTGATTAATTTATATTAAAATTGAAATGACAATTGAGTGCAAAATTGATAAGTAGTTTATTTCTGAAAAAGGAAAAAAGTTTAAACTTTCTGTACCTGTCTGTCTGTACCTCTCTGTACCTACTCAAAAATTTTGTGGATAATTAAAAGTGGCCTGACTATATATTTAGCACTTTAATAGTTAGGCAATCAGCCCGGTAACCATGATCGCTCAAAATAATATTTAAACCGCGCTGAGAGCGGGATTGCGCTATACGCAGCAAACGCGGTGTCTCTGTTTCAATATTGTTTTAACCTTCCTATAAGCGATCATGGTAAACCAACTGTTGGAAACCAACTTATAGCGGACGCTAGCTGTCGACAGTTTACGTCACATTTTAATAGGAGTTTGGCGAAATCCTTATAGAGCTAAGTTCAATCTTTTTTTATATATAAAAGGCCAAGCAAATGACTTTATAGAGAAGAGTATGAGCTTATCTTCTCGTATGATATTTGTATGTTATTTTTTTCCTCTATCCTTTTATCTATACTAATATTATAAAGCTGGAAAGTTTGTTTGATTGTTTGTTGGGTTAAACGCGCTAATCTCTGAACTTCTGGTCCGAATTGAAAATTAATTTTTGTGTTGGATAGTCCATTTATCACGTAATATCACACTACGACTAATAGGAGAGGAGAATCAATAATAAATATTGCTAAAACGGGAAAAATATAGAAGATATAACTAAAAATGCGGTGAAGTCTTTAAAGGCGAAACGTAGTTCGCGGGCACCACTAGTTTTATTTTTTTATTTTATTTATTTATTTAGTCTTCCAGTACAATTATGTACAGAGGCAGACTTAATGCCAAAGGCATTATCTTCCAGTCAACCTTTGGGTGGTGCAGAGAAAAAGAAGTAGATGTAGTACTTATAATAGTGAAATAATACCTACTGGATAATGGTATATACTTAAAATACTAATACATAAATATTATGAATAAAATAAACTAATATATACTTGCCTACTATTAATATACAAAACCGTAAAACGAAAATCGATTCTAAACGATATTTCGAAGATAATCTGCGTATTCCTAATCAACAGGTGTTAAAAAGATTCTTGTGGTACAGCCTTCGTAATTTGTTTTTAAAACTCAGTTTGCTTGATGACTTTCTGACGTCAAGTGGGAGAGCATTCCATAACAAGATTGACTGGATTAGAAAAGAAGAGTGTATGATATCGGATTTGTGGGAGGGGCATTTGAGGACACCATTAAAGGTAGAACGAAGGGATCTATCATGTGAGGAACACAAGAACTCAAAACTATTTTTAAAATAACTGGGCTGGTTGGGACTATTAAGTAATGAATGGAGTGTTGTCAGAGTTCTCATGTGCCGACGTTGCCGTATAGACAACCATTTCAAACGCAACCGATGTTCAGAAACATGATCAAACTTTTTTTAATTAAAAACGAATCGAATGCAGTTATTCAGAAGTCGGTCAAGTTTATTGAGTAGATCTGCATTCAGGTCGAGATAGCACACATCACCATAGTCAATAATAGGAAATATCAAAGTCTGTACAAGCATTTTCTTAGTATCTGAAGGTAAAAAGTTCTTTAAGCGATAAAGAGTCCTCAAAATCCCTTTTATTCGTTGACATATGTTGGCAGTCTGGGGTCTTCAACTAAAGCTGGAATCAAGGTATAAGCCTAAATCCTTCACGGTATTACTAAAGGGTATGATCTTGTCGTCAAAAACAACAGCGCTAAGGTTATCTAGATCAATCCTTGACATAATCCTGGAACCACCGATAATTACAGCTTGGCATTTTGTAGGATTAATAAGGATCCCAAACTGCTCAGACCAGCTCTTAATAGATTTAAGATCCGTATTGATTGTACCAATAGCAAACTTTATATCATCAATATCCGCCTGGGTGTAAAGTTGCAAGTCGTCGGCATATAAATGATACGAGCAGCGAAGATGGTAAGTAAGAAAGTTTATGAAGATAGAAAACAGAAGAGGGGATAATATGCCACCTTGAGGAACTCCAGATACAAGGTTACTCCATGAGGGCGATGACTCATTCGAGATAACAGATTGCTGGCATCCCTGAAGATATGAAGAGAACCACTTCAAAACCTCCCGGGAGACCGAGAAATGAGAAAGAATAGATAACAGAATTTTATGATTAACGGTATTAAATGCGTTTGAAAAATCAACAAGAACTAGAATTGTAACCTTCCTGTCTTCAATTCTTGTTACTTTAAGCAGGGCAGAGGTAGTGCTGTGACCAGGTCTAAAGCCAGACTGAAAAGGACTCAGAATAGAGTTAAGGTGGATAAATTGGGAAAACTGCTTATAGACGCAGGCCTCGAGCAACTTGGATAGGTAAGGAAGGACAGAAATAGGGCGGAATTGATTAAGGAGAGTTTTATCGATAAACATTTGTGTTTGTGTTTAAAAAATCTTTGCAATGACAGATAATTACCATTTCGATTCACACAATGAATACCAATAAGTAATGATAATAATGTAAGAAGACTAAATAATGATTTATTAAGAAAAATAAAAATATATACCTACTTTAATTATAGATCTGTTAATTTTCGATTGCAATAGGAAATCGTTGATCATATTTTCACAATATAATATATCTTCTCATCATGAAATTAGTAGCTGTATGAGTCTGTAGTATTTCCATTCTCATTGAGCGTCAGGACATTTTATCCATGTCTCGCAGACACTTCCATCCGCCAGAATATAGGCTTGCGATTTACATATTATTTTAAAGCTATAAAATGAATATCATCTCAAAACGTCAGCTTAGTGGAGGCAGGCATTTAATTACTACCCCAATTGATGGCAACTTTGCTATCGTCTGGCACATTACTTGTAACGCCTTCTAAAGAGTCAATTTCTTCTTCGCTTAAATAAATGTAAATTAAAATATATTAAATTGCGGACTTGTAGAAAAAGATAATTATTTCTATTTGTTTTTCCATTTTCAAAGCGTTTAAGGGATGGAGACGCAACCGCGAGATGCCTGCAAAACGGTTGACCAATAATAAAATATTTTTTATAAAATTTCTGGCTCTGTAGGAGACGGGTTAGTCAGATAAACCGCTCGGTTTTAGCTTTTTGACGCATATAACCATATAAATACACGAAAAGTCATCAATTACGCAAAGGTTGTTAAGTATAGGATAGCGCCACCGCGCAAAGAATAGAACAGAACAAAATTTTGAAAGCACACGTAAGTATGATATACTCGTATGCACGTCAGGCAGCAAGCAGCTCTTCGAAGCGATACGTCCGGTGTTGGAGGAGTGGGTAGGGCGCCGGCAGGGCAGTCTCTCGTTCCGCATGGTGCAGGTATTGACCGGACGTGGTTGTTTCGGTCACTACCTGCATCGGGTCGCGCGTCGGGAGGAAACGCCGCAGTGCCATCACTGCGACGCTCCCGACGATACTGCCGAGCACACATTGTTGGTGTGCCCGGCCTGGCGACGCCAGCGCAGCGAACTTCACGCTGCGCTGGGAGGCGGAGACCTCTCGCTGCCGAGCATGGTCGTGGCCATACTCCGCGGCGAGGCGGAATGGGAGGCTGTTGCCTCCTTCTGCGAGGACGTCATCTCGCAGAAGGAGGCTGCGGAGAGGGAGCGGGAGAATGATCCTCAAGCCGCTCCCATCCGCCGCAGACGGACAGGCAGGCGAAGGCGGGCATTTGCGCAAGCAATGCCCGTCTAATGACCCTGCCGTTGAGGCCTGCGTGCACGGTTGGCCCCGTGTACGCCGCCGTAAGGCCCTCCGTCTGGGGATTGCCCTGGTGTTCTCGGGCAATCCCCCCTTGGCGATAGCCCGACCAGCCAGGTCGGGCTAGCCCGGGCGCGTTGGTAGTGGTAGTCGCAGTGTGGACCCTACCACGCGCGTCCATAAGGGCAGGAAGAACACCGGGGGGTTTAGTGGGTAGGCCTGGCACTCTGCCAGGAGAGCCCCACACACGCTCGCCGTCTAGCCAACGGCGAGTATAGTGCGGTCACGCCAGCTCACATAAGCATATAGTGTCAGAAGTCCATGGTTCGATTTGCCACACAATAATTGTACTTTTGGGATTTTTGGTTTAGAAAACAGTTGACTAAGTTAATTTCGGCATTTGCCCTGAAGTTCAGAAAAATTATCAGGGTATATAAGGCGCCGATTTAGCACCGGTAGCTTTGTTCAGTTTAGAGCAAGTTCAAGGATAGGAAGAAAAAGAAAAAGGAAGAAAAGTGAAGTGTGAAGTGAAAACTTAGAGGCAATGCAATGAACAAGTGATAATGCAAAATAATGTGACTGTCCATGGGACCACATTCTGCGGAAACAGACCCGCGCCGCCTAACCAGGACTCCAACGCAGGGACAGAATAAATGTAACTTTCGACGAGAGATCCCACTTCCGTCGCAGAATTACAATTTGATTTACGAAAATCTTTACACGTTTGATATAAAGGACACTTCATTTTCTCAAATATTTTCGACAATAATTACCTAATAACTTCATATGTATTTTCAGAGAAATATATTCACTTATTTTATTTATAAATAACTATTAAACAAAGCCATGAATATACAAAGTAAAAACGCGATACTCAAAAGCCATAAAGATGTTTACGAATTGCCAAAGTTTACAACTGTGAGATATATCCTTATTGCGGACTTTTACTCAATTAACAGGCTTGGAAGTCTAATTGCTGTTATTAATTAAATGGTATCTCTGTTAAACGTTTGCGTTAAATTGTGTTTAAAGGAATTTATCCTTTGTTAAATATTTCTAGGAATCCATTGTTTTGTGAGTATTGTGACGTTAATAATGATATCGGAAGCTTAATTCATGAGGTCTTTGCATTTTTCTCACAGCTATGAGCCAGGTAAGGTAACGATTGTTCATCTGGGAAAGGGATCGTCTTACCTCATATATTCTTTTAGACGATAATAATTCTTTTTTAAGCGATTTAATTTAGCTCGCCTTTTTATTGTTGTTGTTGTTCATGTTGTCGTTGTTAAGTCAAATTAAAATTTGACCCATTTCCTGTTGACCGATTGATCTGAAATTTGGTACACATTTTTAGTTATAATGACAATACAATTTATGTGTATAAGTATCATTGTAAATATAAGATGACCGCCAACAAAAAATGGCAGATTACCTTTTTTTAAAAAGCTGTGGAGTCGGCATTAGCCTTCTAATCGGAAGGACCGTGGTTCAATCCTGTCATGTACCAATGTGTTTTTCGAATTTAATATGTACTTTTGCCAACGCTCCTACGGTGAAGGAAAACATCGTTAGGCAACCTACATACATCTGCGAAGAAATTCAAAGGTGTCTATGAAGTTGATCAATCTGCACTGGGCCAGTGTGGTTGACTAAGGCCTAACCCCCCTAACATAGGGTAAGCGCGGGCCCCTCAGTGGGGACGTATATGAGCTGTTATGATGATGATGATGATGACTCGTAGATTGAAAGTCATATGTAAAGTCAACGAATCTCATTTATGGCAAAAAGTTACACTAATACTTTTGATTAGGTAAGTTCATGAATTATACATAAAATTACGTTGAAAATGGGAAAGTAAAAAATGTAATGGTATTTTGGTTTGGTAATCGACCAAATACTGACTTAGTAACAATAATGCATACAATATGCATTATTGTTGTCACGTGTTTTGCATGCATATTGGCGCTGGAATAGGAAGCGGAATTGTTGACGCAACTTTTATCTAATAGCAATATTTATTTGCAGTCGATGATTTATATTTATACAGTGCTTTATGATTATTATTAATGAGGTTACTTGAAAGTGAAGGTTGGAGCTGAGCACAATAAAACCAGATACTAAACTAGCTCTATGATAGGTAAACAAGTATATTTCATTTCTGGTTTCGACCTATTGAACGGATATAAAATTTGAATAGGGGGCCATATATTACTGGAACGATTAAATATAATCCTCTTGAGATTTGAAATTGAAATCGAGGATGTTTATTTGCGATTTGGACATTGTTATCGCAAACAGATACGTGTTAAGCCTCGGCCCTCGGCCATAAATAATCATATTGGTACAGTTTGAGTTATAGTTTTGTTCAATACACAGATTTTCTCTGTCGCCTGCTGGTTCTTGTGACGGGTTTGTTGGATTTTAGACCTTATTTTCTGCCGCTTAAGCAAAAATTGGCGGTGATATTTTTTATTTCTTGATAAAATTAAATAGATTTTATATACTTACTTAAAGAAATTAGTAATAATGAAGTAAAGGTCTCCCAAATGATACAGTAAATGGTAAAGTAAATTCTAGTAAGTTGACATTTTGTTGAATTTTATTTCCACGTTTTCCACGTGAAATACTTTATCCCATCTGGTGTGACCTCCGTAATTCTGTACCTACTAAGAACTCACCTAAATTTATTATGAGGAGCAAAGAGCAGAAACATGTATAAGCATCTAGGAAATTCGTAACTAAAGTCACAAGTTGTCGCTTCCTTTTCCTTTGTAATTAGTACCTGCGTTGCTTATAAAGAAAAAATCTAACATATATTAATACGAAGTTGAGTATTGTACTGCCGATGTGAAATCTTTAATTTAAATTTCAAATACACCAAGTATTGGTAATAAAATGTTGGTAAATAACTTTTGTAATAGTAATTTTATTTTCCCGTAATCGTTGTCTAACGAAGAAGAGCAAGTGATTCCATATAACTGGTATTTAATTTAACGCAATTAGAATGAAAGCGTTCAACAAAGTGAAAAGTACAAACAATATTCACAGGAAACAAATATGAAAGAGCAGACCACTACAGTGCTAGTTGAGAGCTCTCCGATATTCCATTTGTAAAGTAAATATTACATAGGTACGAGAAGTACAAGTTCAACAATCGAAGCACGGAGCCAAGATAACATTGACATTAGTGATGTCATTGATGTTCATTCGGCGATGTGTTTATAGTGGTATAAGTACTGTCAATTCTACTAACGTTTAATTAGCACGTCATTTGGAACGTTATCGAACAGAACTACTTAGTTCCGGATGGACCTACTTAGTGCCTATTATACAATTAACAATTACTTAGGTATCACGTCTCATGGATGAAATAAATTTAATACAAGTCTGTTCGGGTTCGGACGTTCTGATTGAGTAACGAAATCCTGTATATAATTTGATTTTTCTGACGACTCGAAACATATCCCATGTTTTAATCCAACTGTAATTACTGTCAGTTTGAAAACGATCATGGCAGATGTTAACTAGTATAATAAGGATGCAGCTTAGAAACAAAGGATTTTCCGGAAGCACGATTCTGGATAAGATATAAATGTACCTACATTGTCAGAAACTTACATATACCTAACAATCAAAGTCGTAATTCAGAATGCTGTGAATAGTCTTTGATTTTTACGACCTATTCTAAATACTATGAATATTGTTGAATGATATGAGTGTACACCAGATATTTGCTTTGCCTATTCAGTCTTGAAATCTGTTTTCAAACGATTCCGAAAATATATTAATTAGCATATGAAATTAATTATATCATACGTTTATTTCTTCTATAACGGGTTTAACTGGCAAAATATGGTTCTGTTTGTAGGAAGTCAAACACAACCATAAAATGTTAGCTGTCCCGCGAACTTCGTTTCACTTTAATAAGGTTTTACAATATTGTTAATTTTAACCCTGATTAGCGTTTTATGTTTTCTGAATGAATGAGTGAATACTTTTTTGCATAAAGAAATATATAATAGAACGTATTGCCAGGCATCCTTAGGGTAAAGAAAAATACGTAAAAGTATACTGCGGAGCGGGAAGCGTAAAAACATTATATACTTGTAATGTATTAACAATATATATTTATATATACGCATAATAAACTGGACTAATATCTTGTTTCTATTTAATGTGGAAATAATTATTGCATTTTTTTTAAATAACCTTTTTTTCGGAGAGAAATGCACAACCGCACCGTCCTCGCCATTGGCATGACGGCGCGCGTGTATGGGGCCTGTCCCGGCAGAAGGCCGACTCACTAAAATCCCCTGCAGGCCTAGCACGGCGCGTGAACTACAGAAGAGAAAGTGACTAATCCTTGTCCCTTCGCGCTTTATTGTTATATGAGAGAGCGAGAAGAAACATGTTATTTGTCTCATGTCCTGTTTTGTCCACGGTCCGTGCTACGCCTGCTGGTGTTCTCACTGTCCTTGTGGGCGCGCATAGTGTGCTCCACACTGCGACTACCACTACCAGCGCGACCGGACATGCCCGACCAAGTTGATCGGGCTAAAATGATAAAAATAACCTAAAGAGATAAGTTATATTTTTTAAACATAATATTTTAATCATGGGAACTAATATGAATGAAACAGAAATCTTCGACCTGTCACAGATACCTACCTAGTTAAGAGGAATAACGGACGATATTGACAGTTAAGTATTTCATATTAAGTAATACCCCTGAAAGAAACGTTAAGGTGCTTACTGTTCTATAGTACGTGTTTGGTCCATATCTTTTCAAGTTAAACCAACCCATGTTAACATGGTCATAAAAAGTTATGGCATCATTAAAAAACATAATTATTTGTAATTAAATAAAGTTTCAAAATGTTTCATGTATAACATGAATACTCGTCTATGTAAGTACTTACTTCATAATATTACAGGTACTTTATTCCAGAATCGGTCTGAACAAAGTTTTCCTATCAAAAAGAAGTGCCGTAGTTGAGTTAATATAGAGCAAAACGGCGTATGCCATATGAAAAGCTTAAGTGCCTAAGTTGATAGGTAATTTTGTAAATGACTTCGCGAAGCATCTTGTGCCTTATCTATAAGACAGACATATACATACATATACGAGTACATTTCGCGACGCTTAAAAGAGAACGAATTCTGAGGAAAGCTTCAGAAAGGATTAGAAGAGATTCCTCTGAAAGTTATGTTTATGTTTAAGATAAGAAATGTTCGTGTAGATGTGACATTTAAACAATAAAGTTAAACATTAAATGTCATTATGTTTTTTTAAGGACGTAACTGTTCAAAAATCCATTCGTAAGCTACTACTAAAACAAATAATTTATATTGGTTCCAACAACGCTGAATACAAGAAAAATCATTACCTATGGTAAAATTATATACTGGGTCTTCAATATAACGTATTGACGATGTGAACACTACCGAGGACTTAGCAAACATGAGTATTTATTGAGGTTACAACATTTTTTTATTTTCGGGTTTTAGCTCTTAGCATTTGCTCAAACATTGCTTCTCAATGACAATGCGTAAAAATATATGCCCGACTCAAACATAATTAATACCCACTATTTTTAACTATTAACGCATGTACCTGTCATTAAAGTAGCTTTGTGATAAAACGATGATAATTTGATATACCGTATGAAAATAGAAATAATATACAAATTAAAGTGTTTTCTACTATTGGTTATAAACTGGAAACACAATACTTCAAATAAATGGTATTTCGGTTGATCATAAATTTGGTAAAAAGTATTTCGACCAAATAAAACGTCGGAGTAACGAAAAATATCGCATTGATAAAATAGATAATGATAAAATTCAGCTGATACAGTGGTAAACGTGATTTTAACGAAGTAAAAAAAATGGAACGAATAGTAGAAAAGTTTTCCGTTAAATGAAATTCGATCAAAAAGTTGTCGAACTTATGATAGGAAACTGATAATACATCATAGTAAGTAGATTTTTTTTCACTATGACTGTCGCCATATTGATTTTTTTTGCTGTCATACAAGTGTTCAGTGACACTAGCAATATCGAGACGAATCGATTGACGTATGATACATAGTATCTCTATGTAGTCTGTGCGTATGAATCATCTAAAGGACCCTGTAAACGATCTAACATGTTTGTCAAATTTACGTGTTTGACAAACTTGTTTGTCATGTCCTGTGTTTGACGCGTTTGACAAACGAACTACGTGTTTGATGTTTTTGAAAAGTATTTAGATTGACGTCGTGTTTGATGAAAACGTGAAGTTTGTCAAGCAAGTTTGACAAACATGTTTGATCGTTTACGAAGCTCTTAAATTAGCCCACGCGTTCGGTGTCTGGAGTACCTTAAAGAAAAAATATACAGGCTGATAAACACATTACCACTCTTTCGATCAGCACCGTCGGGTAAAAACTAAGTTACTTGTCCCACGATCGAAAATTTTATTATTAGTGGTCGCTTTTCAACTGTAACTTCAAGAAGCCGGCAACGGCATGACTACTGCCGCCGTAACAAAGTGTATGGTTATACCAGGGTACAGTAATCGTATATACAGTAGGTTGACTTCATAGAAACGGTCGAAACACGTGCCATGATTACGCACCTTGTTCTGGCTACGCACTCGGTACGCATCCGCTCGTGGTATGGTGGTGATAGTGATATTTAGATTTTATTGTTTCGTTTTTGGTTGGTCCTCATTAACACACCCAGAATGGATACTGCTTTCTTTAATAGGTAGGTATTTCGCTTTTTCATTAAGTAAAATACCGGTAATAACGGGATGATTTTATTATGTTGAAGTCATTTTAAGACAACCTACCACAATTAGTCTAGTTAACCTATTTTAATGCTTAAAGCCGATTTAATTAGTCCACTAAAATCGATAAAGGTTCCGCCCTATATGCATTCTGAAATATATTTTGGAACAAAATTAGGAAAAAATTAAGTAGATAAAAATGCTTTTGGCTCAACGCATCGAGCGGTACCGAGCGGCTGTATGTGTATAAAACAAGGTAAGGTCAAGTCAATTCTATATACTGTATTTACTATTACCGTGATTTTCCACACGCCACCGCCGGCGCCGGCATCGGCAACGGAATGATGTGTATTTTTGTAATGATATTTGTATTTTTTTTTCTATGCCCGTGCCGACAAATGTGCCACGCCGCCGTAGCGAACAGTGGGAAAACCGACAATATCAATCAAAGTTTTATATATTTCTGCCACATTGTAGCGTGTAGTAACGTGAAAAGAGTTAAGTATCAATTTCTATAGACTTTTACGATGAAAGATAGAAATTTTACGATGATTTTTATTCCGGTCTCTATAAGCACCTAGCTAAAAGCAAACAAAGCAGAAAGCTTTGTACATGGACAAAGTAGTTTATGAACTTGGTTGCAATGAAATAATGCAAGTCAATAGTAAACATTTGACTTTATTATTATTTCGCAATTCAACCTCATTTTATTAAGTGTGTATAATAGTAATACAAATTTCGCTTTGACTACGTTAGGTAATACGTATATGATATAATTATGTATAAAATATAGCATAATAACATAATAATTGTACTTATGTCCAACAGTGGGCGTCTCTTGGCTGAAATGATGATGATTATGATCTATAGGTTCTATATAGGTAGACTATATTGACCCTATAGTACATTACTTGTAACTTTTTGGTAGAGTGAAACAAACGGTGTCTTTAAAGGGAAAGTATACCAGAAGAGGTTTTCTAATCACAATGGCATTATAGTTTCTATGAATAATTGGTTGTCATTTGGATTGGTGCGTTGTTGTTTTATTATTACCAATGGAACATACATTATATTTTCAACCGACTTCATAAAAAGGAGGAGGTACTCAATTCGATTGTATGTTTTTTTATATTTGTTACCTTATAACTCTGACGTTTATTAACCGATTTGAATGATTTTTTTTCAGAGGCTTAACTTCCCGATTGGTTCTATTGTCACCAACCCTTAAATTTTATACGCATGTCGAACGTGAGCGTCTGGGATTTATGAGCCGAGTTGACGATGGAAGGATCCTTGACTTTTTGAATGACCTTCAGTTGTATTCTTTTAATTACTTTGAGTAGTGACCTGGCAATTAATTAAATACAAAGCCCTAAAATAAAAAAAATATTTAACAAAAAATTTAAATGACTTCAAAACACAAAAATTGTAATAAATAATATAACAATACCAACATCACATTTATATTTTGAAGTTGGTGCCATATTTTAACTCATGATCGTCGATCATCCGCGCTGACTTCAAGATAAAGAGTGGTTTGTTGGTATTGTTATATTATTTTTTATTTCTTGTGTTTTTGAAGTCGATATTTATTTATTTTTTTGGACAAGTCTCCCACGAGATCAAATCTGGCGCCCAACGTGGGGCTCGTTTATTCGAATTCTCTCGACCTCAGTATTTCCTCTTAACGTATATATGTATAACCGCAGTTATAGTGGTTGAACACCAGCTATTGATCTGGAGGTCCGGGGTTCGATTCCCCATGGGAGCAAAATTTTTTTGCTTGATTTGGTTAGTGGTAGAGCTTTTGAGCCTGCCTACATCATTTACCTAAGTGTGTCTCCATAATAAAATTGTAAATATAAATGTTGTTTTACAGCAATTAGAGGTAAGATAGCCGGTTCTTCAGTTTTTGACGGGTACAGGTAAAGCTCGCTTCCATCTTCAGTTGTATCGTCGCTTACCATCAGATGACATGAAGGTCAAGAACTTCCATAGTGTAAGTAGAAAACGTTGTAACATAAATTTCCCTACAGGAAATTTCTAATCAGGTTCCTACTGCCATCTAGTAACATTTCCATGTATTAGTTACCTTTTTTTTATCTAAATTCAGAAAACGTTGAACGCGCCTTGGGTTATAATAGTTTTATGTATATCGTGTCTTTGATTATTTTCAAATTTAGTTCAGGAACTTTTAATTCAATAAATATCGATAGTTTACTTGGTTTTTTATCTATGTTTATTAGTCTATGTTGTCTCGGAATAGTTAGTCTGTGGAGTGTGGACTGGCTGAGCCGAGACAGCCATATTTTCTGTTTTGATGTTGACGGTCGAACGCTTGTGTCTGTTGGCTAGATAGCCTAAATTATTTTATTAAAACAAATCTGTAAGTATCGCACCGTGAAATGGTTAATTCTTCATTTTGATTCTTTTAATTGATTGTCTCGTATTCAGCGCAGCGTTTTAACCAGGTATTCCTTTTCAGCAAGCATCGATAAGCGAACACCTAATCTTCCACACGGTTGGATTTACTCAATTTCATATAAGGGCCTCTAACCCATTCTACCCGTTCGTTCATATGATTTCGAAGCACGTACGACATAGTGTAGCGTCATTAAAATAGACAGCCAGCAATCTACCAGCGCAGCCAGGCAGACCCACTTTCCTCCGACAGGTACGTTACCGTTTTCTGAGATCGATTCCTGTGGTAGTGTTTTAAATTTGTTCTTAGATTCCATATTTTTAATTGTAAGGTTATCCTACATGATTGCCAGCCATTCGGTGAACATTGACCTTTCAAATTAACTTGAACCATATTACCATAATATTCCTAATATTCTCATCAGTTACCCCTACTTACTTGTATTGCAATTTTTTATAGTGATTGCTCATACCTATTCGTGTAATATTTCAGGAGGAATTCCCTACCCCGTGGTTATTGAATACCCCGGAGTCAGACTCAACTACTGAACCCGGTTGCCCCGACTTCTCTTCTACCACCAGTGTCCGGTGGCCCGGAGCCTGTGGTGTCTCCAGAGCAGGATCTCCCCGAATTTCACAGCTGAGTCCACTCCAAATAAGATTATTATCAAACATAATTCTACCATCCTTAGGTAAAGGCATTTAGGGAGTTAACTAAAGAGAGAGCGTTATCGATCAAATCGTGCAAAGAACCTGTACCATATTATCAAAAAATATTAGTGATACAAATCCTCACCACTGATTGGCAGCCGTACGCCACAATCAGTGCGCCCACTAATATTGTGTTCCCTTGGATAAAAAAAATCCTTATGTCGGCTTTGCCGGATTAAACCACATATTTTGACATTTCACTCTTTTATTAATCACCTTATATCCATTAACCCTATGCTCATTACTCAAAAAATTAAGTATTACATGGCGCCCGAACATATGGAGATTTGCACGATTTGAATGATCCTATGCTCATTACAATGCTTAGGAACAGTGTTGATTGGTAACGTTTTTTTTTCTTCTTGGACACTGTTCGGTTAGAACTTTTAAAATTTAAAACTTGTTGTGTTGGTGTTATACTTTGTTTATCGTATCCCTGAGGTTACTCACAAACCAGATTGTCAATTTTCTTTAAAAAAAAAATTCTCAATAATATAACTAATAGATAATCATATGCCATAATTAACATTAGGTATTCAGTAACTAAGCATAATAACTATGTTATAACTCTCTCAGAACAATAGATTGATAGTTTTATTTGGTTTAACTACAAGTCTTCTTTAACATAACTTCTGGTATAATAATAATATATTCTCATTGCATAATATAGTATAGGCCAAGATTTTTTCAGTTTATTTTAAACTTTAACTCAATTATTTTTAAGTGTTTGAATAGTAAAACCTATGTTTTATTAATTAGTGTGCAAGGTTATTGATGTTTTTTTAAGTTGATCTTATTACATAAATATATATAAGTATAAATGTTCTGTGCTTTGTAAAGTGGAGATTGCATGACTCTGTTTCTTATATCAGTTATTATCTTAGAACGTTTTTTGTAAGACGCATATAATTTTTTAATATCTAGGTGTTACCTTTTATTACTCGGATACTGTTACATTATTTTAAGTTTAAACCCAATATCGAATGATACCTAATTGCTACAACTACTTTTACCTGATATTAACTTAATTGTTTGGTGCTTGAGATTTGTCAACTGTACTTATATTTTTTTACTACTACTTATACTACTTATACAATCTTAAATATTTTACCTATAATTGTATTTTTTTGTAATTGATCGATCACGCTACACTCTTTCTGGCAGGAAAACGTTGCATACTTGAGACTCAGTAACGGATAATTCTTACAAAGGCGGACTTATCCCCGAATTAAATTTCTTCCAGTCAACCTATACCCAAACATTTTTTTTTGTTTGAAGACTTGGCGACTGAGAGTAAATATAGTATATTGTTGGCAAGGTGGACTTATCCCCGAAATAAATTTCTTCCAGTCAACCTATACCCAAACATTATTTTTGTTTGAAGACTTGGCGACTGAGAGTAAATATAGTATATTGTTGGCAAGGTGGACTTATCCCAGAAATAAATTTCTTCCAGTCAACCCATACCCAAACATTACTTAGGTACATTTTTTAAATATTTTACAACTCGACTTAATAAACATATTTAACCAGTTTGGCTTTGCAATTTGACAATTGTTTTTTTTCTTCTTTGTTGTTTGTTCAGCCTTGTTGGATATTTTTTTGCTTTTTTCGTTTGATTACAATGGAGGAACGTCCAATCGCCTTTAACCTTTTACAAAAGGACGAGCTCGAGCATGAGGTAAGGATTAGGTTCGAAACTCCTGCTTCCAGTGTAGCGGACTTACGTGCTCAAATCAGGAAGCTGTGCAAGGACTTACCAACTGATGAGATAGCCACATTCGACGGAGACGTGACAAAGGAACTCGCGGATATTAAAAACAAGCTTGCTAGCCTAGCAGAGTTATTACAGAAGACCGAGAAACGCAAGGCGTTGAACGTTTTGAACCGTGTCCAAGCCGTCGGCCATCATTTATACCATAGGCTAACTCGAATATCTCCATCCGAATCAGAGTCCAAACTGCACAGTGAGTTGTTCGATGACCTTAACAAGCTCTTGGTTAAGATCGACAACATACTAGTCGTATTCCGTAGCTCTTTAACTACAGTTTATACTTCTACTACTACCCAAGTTGTTGACCCTCAATCAACAACTTCTATTAAATGTTCCGCCGAAAATTACCAGGCTGTTACTAAATTAAATCTTAAATATGACGGAAAATCTTGCGTAAAAACTTTTTTAAGAAGACTCGAACAACTCAGGGTATCGCGAGAAATCTCTGAGAGTAGACTGTTCAGTTCTGCCAGTGAACTATTTACTGGCGACGCTTTACTGTGGTTTGAAGGAATTGGTCATGACGTCTATTCATGGGCCGAACTGCAGGCTTTGCTGATTCGCGATTTTTTACCTATCGATTATAATGAGCGCCTACTCAACGAGATTAGATCGAGAACCCAAGGTGTAGACGAAAACATAGTTATTTACATTAGTGTCATGTTATGTTACTTCTCTCGGTTAGAACGACCCCTACCGGAAGAAGAACAGCTTAGTATTATTTTACATAATATACGGCCATTTTACTCTAAACAGCTGGCTTTAACTACGATAAACAGTATTGATGATTTAAGGTCTTGTTGTCGACAGCTGGAGGCTGCCAGCCAACGCGCTAAACTGTTTATAGAACCCAGCAAAGATGTCAGTAAATCTTTAGCCACAGACTTGGTATTCAAGGGTAACCAGGGAAAAATGTTGTCAGTAATACAGACGGATAGTACCTCTGACTTCTGCGTACGGTGCCGAGTGTATGGTCATAAACTAAGTGCGTGCAGAGCTCCATTTATTATTATTTGTTACCGTTGCGGCGAGAAGGACGTCACTGCCCGTACGTGCCCTAAGTGTAATCCTACAAAAAACTAACTTGCTCGGATCGGAGTATGGCCGATTCGAGTGCTACTCGAAATGATAAGTCTCCTTCTATATTACTACCTACCTGCTATACGATTTCAAAAACCCATACAATACCGGATGTGACTACTACTACTACTACTACTACCACCACCACCACTACTACTACTACTACTAACAGAACCCACAATGCTTTACCCGCATTTACATTTCCTGCATATTATTCCGTTTACCATAACTTTCCTACTTATCCTCAAAACCATACTTACTATTCAAATAGGCATTGTTCGTCTAACATTACTTACCCGACTAACGCTTACGCTTTTTACCCTGCTTACCCTACTAACCCTACTTACCCTACTAACGCTTACGCTACTAACTCTACTTACCCTACTAACGCTTACGCTACTAACCTTACTTACCCTACTAACACCGCTTACCAACGTACCGTTACCCACCATTCACCCATTACAAATGTTAACCAGTATTCACCTGAACCAGATGCTGACCAACATTTGCCTTCTACATTACCAGGTACTATGACACAAGACTCTGATCGACAGAATTGTGTTACTAAGCCTTTACCCAATACTTACCCTAACGCAACTACTAACAGGAATGTCCTGTTGTCATCCAAATCCCTCCAAAATCGGAATTTAAGTACAAAGACATCGCATAGAATAACTAGCTATAGAACTAAAACTTATTACAATTCTAAACTACCAAAGTGTAACTTACCCATTCCTTCACTGAAGAGACAATCTACTAAGTCAAACAGGACCGCTTATTTTAAGAAAACTGAATCGGCATTAACGACAGGTAACACCGATATGAAAGATTGGCAATCCTGGCTGTCGACAATAAGAGAGTTCTCTCACACAGGTTCTACAACTAAACCAGTCAGTCTTTTTTATGGTCGAGATTTACGACCATACTTGTCGGTAAGCATTTACGGATTACGATGCAACGGTCTTCTCGATTCAGGATCGGAGATTTCTATAATTGGTAGCGATACTTGTAAATATTTTACGGACTTGGCGACGGTTCATAAATCACTTGATGTTGATGAGGTGGTAACGGCTAACGGTTCTTCTTCACCCGTTACCGGTTATGTGTTCCTGCCAGTAACTGTACAGAACAAGACGTCGATTATTAAGTTTTATGTTATACCAGGGGTGTCTACAAAACTGTTGTTTGGAATTAATTTTTGGCGCGAATTTAATATCGCTCCGGATATACTTTCATTGCATAGGTCACCTTGACGTCTTCCTAGGGTGGTTGAGTTCCGTACCCCCCTTAAGGAGGTACCTTCAATACGAAGAGGAAGGAGAACCTATTTTGTCAAATAGTTCGTCTGGCAGGACAGCAAGTACTAGCAGTGACTTCGCAGTGGAGGTGATATGAGTTCGGTGTTATGATTTGGTGTCAGCTCGGGGTCGAGCTGGAATTTTACTCTTTCAGTATACTTCCATCGTAAAATTCTCCCTGGTTGAGGGGGTATTGTAACATAAATTTCCCTACAGGAAATTTCTAATCAGGTTCCTACTGCCATCTAGTGACATTTCCATGTATTAGTTACCTTTTTTTTATCTAAATTCAGAAAACG
Source organism: Schoenobius gigantellus (assembly GCA_963935595.1). Classification (NCBI taxonomy): domain Eukaryota; kingdom Metazoa; phylum Arthropoda; class Insecta; order Lepidoptera; family Crambidae; genus Schoenobius; species Schoenobius gigantellus. The sequence goes on from OZ012543.1 coordinate 37,136,774, forward strand.
TTGAACGCGCCTTGGGTTATAATAGTTTTATGTATATCGTGTCTTTGATTATTTTCAAATTTAGTTCAGGAACTTTTAATTCAATAAATATCGATAGTTTACTTGGTTTTTTATCTATGTTTATTAGTCTATGTTGTCTCGGAATAGTTAGTCTGTGGAGTGTGGACTGGCTGAGCCGAGACAGCCATATTTTCTGTTTTGATGTTGACGGTCGAACGCTTGTGTCTGTTGGCTAGATAGCCTAAATTATTTTATTAAAACAAATCTGTAAGTATCGCACCGTGAAATGGTTAATTCTTCATTTTGATTCTTTTAATTGATTGTCTCGTATTCAGCGCAGCGTTTTAACCAGGTATTCCTTTTCAGCAAGCATCGATAAGCGAACACCTAATCTTCCACACGGTTGGATTTACTCAATTTCATATAAGGGCCTCTAACCCATTCTACCCGTTCGTTCATATGATTTCGAAGCACGTACGACATAGTGTAGCGTCATTAAAATAGACAGCCAGCAATCTACCAGCGCAGCCAGGCAGACCCACTTTCCTCCGACAGGTACGTTACCGTTTTCTGAGATCGATTCCTGTGGTAGTGTTTTAAATTTGTTCTTAGATTCCATATTTTTAATTGTAAGGTTATCCTACATGATTGCCAGCCATTCGGTGAACATTGACCTTTCAAATTAACTTGAACCATATTACCATAATATTCCTAATATTCTCATCAGTTACCCCTACTTACTTGTATTGCAATTTTTTATAGTGATTGCTCATACCTATTCGTGTAATATTTCAGGAGGAATTCCCTACCCCGTGGTTATTGAATACCCCGGAGTCAGACTCAACTACTGAACCCGGTTGCCCCGACTTCTCTTCTACCACCAGTGTCCGGTGGCCCGGAGCCTGTGGTGTCTCCAGAGCAGGATCTCCCCGAATTTCACAGCTGAGTCCACTCCAAATAAGATTATTATCAAACATAATTCTACCATCCTTAGGTAAAGGCATTTAGGGAGTTAACTAAAGAGAGAGCGTTATCGATCAAATCGTGCAAAGAACCTGTACCATATTATCAAAAAATATTAGTGATACAAATCCTCACCACTGATTGGCAGCCGTACGCCACAATCAGTGCGCCCACTAATATTGTGTTCCCTTGGATAAAAAAAATCCTTATGTCGGCTTTGCCGGATTAAACCACATATTTTGACATTTCACTCTTTTATTAATCACCTTATATCCATTAACCCTATGCTCATTACTCAAAAAATTAAGTATTACAACGTACAAATAACAAAAATAAAGTACAAACCTAGTCTGCATAAATCATCATTCAATAAGTGAAACTTATTTGGGAACCATCGCACTCTAACGCAGTGGCTTGATTTTGCAGTAAGTAAAAGGAAAGGTCGTACTTACAAATTCTACGAACCTAAAAATAAACTACCAAATAGGAAAGTATCAAAGCGAAACACTCAAACTTTGTTTAAGGCTTCACATTGGTTCTAGTTTCCTGATATCTTTTTGGGGCTACCTTTCTCTCGACAATGCTGTGAACTTAGAGAGGAAAAGGGTACAGAAAGTGAAGGATGATGGGCCGAGTAATTCTACTAGGCCAATCGAGTCTATTCAATCGAGTCGATTGATGAATCTAGTGAATCGAGGATACTGCGTTTGAAAAGTTAAAGTACACCTTTATGTCAGTAGTACCATTTATAAGTACCATTAATGGCGAATAATAACCCGGATTATGACAATTATGTTTAAGTTTACTTAAGCACGGTGGTGTAGCGATGCGTGATGAAGAGTGTGATAAGCGTTTTTTTTGATATATTTTTTTTTGTTGCGGTAATCATAGTTGTTTGGTTGCTCTTCAAGAAAGCATTGAAATTTGCGACACGCACATTTGAATATGAAATTAATAAAATATAAAAAAAACTTCAGATTAAGCTGTAAGGACATAAGTTTCATTTACCTTTTCTTTCAAGAGATATAATTTTAAAAAACGCATCATTTTGATAGTCCAACTAGACAAGCACTTGCAAGCTTGTGGTCTTAAAACTATTAATTATTATTATTGAAATTAGGAAAAATAAAATAAAATTAGGAAACGCGCGTCTCTTTATCCTGACCTTGGTGATAGTAGTGCGCTTTTGAAATTTCAGTGAAGCATTACATTTATGCTTTTCAGTAAAGCATAAATGTAATGCTTCACTGCATGCTGTAAACAAATTCAAAAAGACAGTTAAATCCAGCATTGTAATATCCTTTTTTTACGAGGGAATGCGTTTATAATAATAATAATTTATTTCAGATATTAATTACAATCCATTGTGTTAGTAAAAATGCCTTAATCTATGTTAATTGGACAACAAAACATTACAATAATCTTTTAAATTAGGGCAAAGGGCTGTGCAATGACTGCAATGCTTTAAAAAGGGACCATCCGTACGCTCCGCGACCACAGCCAGGAGGCTGCCTCGACTGTCCCGCGTCCGCCGCATCATCGAGGCTGCTCTTTTACGCATTATAGTGTAAAAGCCATCAACACTGGCTTCAGTGAACATTCCAGATGCGCTGCAGAAGCGAGGCAAACGCGAAGGGAGTTCAGCGCTCGCTTCGTGTGTTTAACCCACAGGCTGCAAGTGTAAAATGATGAACAGTAGGCTCTAAAAAGTGTTATCTTTACTGGTTTTCAACAGCGCGCAAACCTGCGGGCTATCATATTAGACCTCACTGATAGCGCTCTCCGCTCACGCTCAATATCCGCATCATCCCTTAAATCAGCCGTAATAATATGACCGAGGTATTTACATTTTTCTACCTGTTCAAGAAGAACACCACCGATTTGAACAGGAGGCACGTCTGACGGAAACTTGGACCCAGCCTTAAAAACCATAAGCTCGCTTTTCTTGGCGTTGTATTTGAGGCCATGTTCCCGTGCGTACGTTTCACAAATAGCGACTAAGTCCCTAAGACCTCCAATCGACGCACTCAGCAAAACCATATCGTCAGCGTAACTGATGTTATTGAAACAGACACCATCCACATGACAGCCGACGTGACGGATGCTGAGCGCGACGATTAGCTCGCTTACGTACAGATTGAATAGCGTGGGTGAGCTCAATCCTCCCTGCCTCACCTCACACCTCAGCCTATACGAAACGGACAAAGCATCTGCCCACCGTACATGATTTACCTGGTTTTCGTACCAGTACTTTAAGATGCTAATAATCTCAGATGTCATGTTCAGTTTTTCTAGCTTTTCGCAGAGCAAATCATAATTAACTAAATCGAAAGCCTTTGACAAGTCCAGGAAACAGGCATATACTGGCGTATTTCTATCAGTATAGTATCTAACAGCATGTTTCATACACACAATCGCACTTTCTATAGACAATTTTGGTCTGAAACCGAATTGATTGTCGTGCGGAGTAAAAAAGTCATTAATGTGGACATTCAACAAACTGTCAAAAACCTTGGCCACTGCGGTAGCTAATGAGATCGGCCTGTAGTTGTTTTTATCAGAAGCATCACCAGTTTTGTTTTTAATTATAGGTACCACGACCGTTCTCATCAGCTCCGCCGGCATATATGAATGTCCGACACAGAAAGTAAACAACATCGCCAGTATTCGTGGTAGGTGTGGCCCCGCATACTGGAGATGTTCAATGCTAAGACCATCGTGACCAGGTGATTTGCCTCTATGGATTTAATAGCCTTTTCAACATCCTTAGCTATGAACTTTATTTTAAAGTCATCACCACACCTCTTAGCATTGAAAATCCCCTCACTAGGCTTTCTAACAGCAGGCTCAATGGTGAATGCTTGTTGGAACAGATCGGCAATCTCGTTTTGACCACTTACACCCTCGACACTCACAGGCACAGGTTTATGCACCGTCCAAGCCCCCGCAGGGGCAAGGGTGTGTAGGACTCCGCAGCAGAGCGACTACCCACTAAACCCCTCGATATGCCCTCAGGACGCGCCGCTGCCGAACTAGATCGTGGGCACCCTCTTGTACTCAACCATAACCTCGTCCGTAGCACCTGCCCATCAATGGCGGGCCCCTCACGCCCTCTCCAAGATGGAGATGGAGAGGAGTTCCCGGGGCATAATCCGGGTGGTAATTTTTTACTGTGGTTTTTTTCCACGTGGCCCGACGCTCAGTGCGCCAGGCCCCCGGCTCCGCTTAGTGCGGGGTAACGGGCTTGCCCGACGGCAGACCCCACTGGATCCACCGCCGTGCACACGAGCCGAAGCTCAGCGGCGCCAAAGCACCGACCTACCGCAAAAAACGACCGCGGTGGCCTCACAAGGTGGCCCGCCGAGTAGCACTCGGCAATCCCACGCCCCCCTCATGGAGGCCGCACAAGTGTGCCGAAGCCACACAGTGATCGGATCAGACTCAGTCCTTGGAACAACGACATGCCGAAGCTCAACAAGGACCCGCACAAACCCGACCAAAGGGGCAACAGCACAAGGCGCAGCGCGCCATGACCCGCGAGCGGGTACCCAGGCGACGAATAAGCCTATCTTAAAAAAGAAGGAGAGGTGACGCTCCACATAGCCATGCCGGGTTGCCCAGGATACACCACGAGAAGGTGGTCTGACATCGCAACCCAGCATTGCAATATTTTTCTCAATAATTATGATTGTTTCTCTTTGATTTTTACTAAAGGCACTGATATTCAATATTTACAAATATTTCTTTTCAATTTTTACCATTTTACAAGGTAAAAAATTGAAAAAAAATTTTTCGTCGTTGTTAATTAAATCATGTTGTACAAATACAGTAATGATAAATAAAAAATAAAGTAAGTGAAATCTGTAAAATCGAAAACTAGTTGCATCATAAGGCTTAAACAAATACCTCTTCGGAATATTTATTTATGTCTTTAGAGGCTTGAATTTGTGCTTTACGTGTTTTGAGCAGCATATCGGGTCCACTCAAAACCACAATTTAGTTTGTGGTTTCAAGCCTGGAATGTCTGTATTGTTAGCTGTCTAATTTTATAAGGCTGCGAATAATTTATCATTATCAAGTATAGTGTTACTTACAATATTAATAACAGTTTATTTGAATTCTCGTCTATAATGTTTACTTATAAAATATTCTATATAAATAAAAATGGATCTTCGAAATGTATGTACGCCCATAGCATTCGAACGACTGCACCAAATTGGATGATTCTTTGTTTTATATATTCGTTATTGTTAGAACAAGGTTTGTGTAACATAAAAATTACAATAATTTAAACAAACATTTTAGTAATTTAGTTAAAAAACATGGCGATACAAAGTACGCCGGGTCAGCTAGTAAAATATATGGGGAATCGATCTAAAATTTGAAACTTATGTTACGTCTCGTTACTATGGCATATTATACACGGTGTTTCATAATAACAAATAAATAATCAATGCGTTATCTAAAACTAATTATTAAAATGTGTTTACACGTAATGTCATTCAACCCAAAATTTTCATGTATATGATATACTCGTACATGAAAATTTTGGGTGAAGCTTTTATTTTGAATGGTTTAATATAATTCGCCCTTTTTTAAATCATCTCTGAATTTTATATAGTTTCCAATGAAAACCCCAACAGTAAAAAGCACATCTATTTCAAAAATTTTCAAAACAACTTCCTGAATTTTTTTAAAAACATCTATGACTTCGATTAACCAATACAGAAAATGACGAATCTGCCCCACGAATTTCAATAAACAATGAGGAAAATTCAGTATTAACAAAAAATAAATAAAACACAACTTAATAATATATTTTAAATACAATAGAATCGGGTCTATATCCCGGTAAACAAGAACTATATTGATTTACTGTTTCCTAGCGTTTGGGACGAATTACATCAGGACGTGGTCACAGGATGACTTGCCGAGGCTGAGCGACGACGTCTTCGTAAAGCGCGGGTTTCACAACTACCCTCCGCTTGATCTTCAGAATTTTCATTTTAATTTTTATCAAAATCGTCGGTACATTGATATGCCAGTAACAAACAGCAATTTAATATAGTTCTTATTTACCGCGATATAGACCCGATTCTATTGTATTTAAAATGTGTACAAATCGTTGAAATCTAAAAACTGTGATAATGATATATTATGTTGTAATCTTATGCGTATTTTCAGTTGTAATTGGTTATCAGAAATTCGGTAACTGATATTCTCAATTAAAGCTCTTGTCTCCGAACAGCGTCCGCCTATTATACAACCCGCGTTGTTATAATAACGCCTGTATGCCGTGAAAATGAATATTTCTGGGAGAAAATGGACCAATAGCACAGGGTAATGAGAACCGGTTCAAGCGAGCGATGAGTCTTAATGGCTTAACTTTGAAACGGAAGAGCACAGGGTCGCCATAAAGACACAAGGACTTAGCAAATAGTCCACATGAAATTCGACTTCGAAAGTTGACGCTTCAAGAGCCCTAAAACTTGTTCGTTCTGTTATATAAGTTAAGTATTTAGTATATGTTCAAATATCTTTATTCTCTGATTTATGTTAATGTATGCATAACGAAATTCGAAGGATTTTAGTTTCGCGTTTCTAAGCTATGACTTTCCGAGAAGGCTCTTCCAATTTCCGAATAGTGGTAGAGTCATCTTTTTTTCAACTGTGCCTGACGTCAATTAGTCCATTGAAATATTACATTTTTTTGGGCTTAGCTTGCATTTGTCAGAGGACGCAATTTTATTTTTTAGATATCAAGGAGTAGTGTAATGTTAAATCCAACTTTGTGGGGTTACAACTCTTTGTCCCACGGCCGCCATTTTGGAAAGTGAGGTACAAATGGCTTTTATGGCTTATCTGACAAACTATAGGTTTCACAAAAATAATTAGAAATTTTTTTGTTGCAAACGAAACAAGTTTCGTCCAGTAATTTTTGGTCGTAGAACCAATAATAAAAAAGTTATAACTGAAAATCGATGAAAATTTGAGAAAAAAATCTATTGGTCGGTATAACTTTTTTCTGGTCATTTTAAAAAAAGCATTTCAGACCATCAGAAATAGGTTTACTACGCCACCTGGTCAGAATAGGTATAGAGTTTTGTTTTAAGGTTTACATCATCTTGAAACAAAATATATCTATTCCAAACTAAACCTACGAGTATACCTAGATCAGAGTGAAGAAATAAACCTCTACGCAGAGACGTAGGTAATTGCGTTGTAATATATTTTTATGAAAGTAAGTGGCGGCAAATGTATTCCTAATATGTTGCCAAAAGAAAAAAACCTACCAATTGCGAATTAAAATTGGACTCGCCCACCGAGGGTTCCGTAAAAACTTTTTAGTAACTACTTAACTATCTAAGCATGTAAGTACCTAATTTACGGTTTTTATTTTTTTCTTAGCATGTGCAATCCTTGATGGACCTTGCTTCTTGCCAGATTTCAATATTCTAGGTCAAGAGGAAGTGCCCTATAGGTTTCGATTCCCTTGTGAATCTTGAACTAAGATTAAATTTAATCTAATATTTTAAATGGTGCTTTGAATTGGAGTTGTGGCTCATAAAAACCACGATCTCTTCATAAACAAACATTTCATGTTACCCCATTACCTAAACCTATACAAACGCTTCAATCAAATACATTTTTATTGATTACTCTCAATAAATACGTTTAATTAATTATCTGACACGTTTATAATATTTTCAAATACTAAACATATCACGCGTTTTTACAATTCAACATAACATTCTTACCTTACCGAACATCAAAGAAATATCCAATGACCACAAATATTTAAACGGCTGTCATCTCAACCAGCTAGGTTAACGTAGACTACGTTCAAGATTTCACAGTGAAACAGTGACATCGCAAAATTTTCAAAAAAAATGCGACTCTGATTTATCTATTGATCATGTTAACTTACAAGTACGATTGAATGAAAGAGTATTTGATATAAATTTCAGTTTGCCATCTCAACGCGCTCCCGAGAAAAAGGGTCTGGACAGGCAGACGGACAGAGGGACAGACGACGAGACTGTTTGTTTCTGTTTTTCCTTTTGAGGTACAGACCCCTAAAATGGATTTTATTTATTACAAAAAGACTACATTTTTTATCGTTTTTATCACTATACTCACATCAAAGTTCTTCGAGTGAATTTGTTTCACGATAAAGATTATGCGCTAACTTAAATGAAGGTATATTGTAGATAGTGGATGATAAACTGTGTAGTTGTTTGTAGTATACATATACGAGTATATTGTCTGTAGACGATGTTATAAGCACAAGTTTGCGAAATCGCAAAGGCATTAATTAATTAATGTTACGAGTAGGTGTGAAATTTCATCGCACGTAATAATTGGGACATTCACTAATTTATTTAATACAAGCACATGAAACCTTAACCTAATTTCATTTGGAAATACTAGTATATCACTATATAAATACCAATAGATGTGTCATCAATTTTTAATTGTGGCATACAACCCATTTATATTATCTTAATTAAAAACTGCAAATGCTAGAAATTTATATGAAGAAAACTGTTGTTTTTGCCTTCTTATTTACGTTGTAATTATTTTTTCGGAGTAAATGTATATTAACTGTTTTCCACAGTTTCCACTGCGACAGTGCGGTCTTGTACGACTTTCGGCGAAGCAAGTACCTATATGAAAAGTCTTGTTATTAAAACACTAATTTCACAAGTTCCACTTGAATGAACTCCACTTGAATTCAAGTGGAACTTATGAAATTAGTGTTTTAATAACAAGATACCATGTTCCATCAAGAAATTACAACACAAAGCTTTAACTATATGAAGTCTTGCTGGCGCGGCAACGCTAGTCATGCCGAGCCGGGCTGGGCAGTGGTAAAACATTCATTCGACTCTGAGAACTCACATAAGAAACGAACGCTTGACATCTTGACATTTAAATACGTCGTGTATTTATTCATTATGTGAAATGAACATTGTTCACACATTTGTTGAACGACAAAACGCGGAATAACTAATCCAAGGATGACCCAAAGAGTAAAATTTTTATTAAAGAGTTTTACTAACGCCAGCGATGGATCGATTGTACCACAATAATCATTGGAGAATTGGAGAGCGAGTAAGAGCGAATAAGTTGGTTGTATTGCTTTTATCTTTTTCGATATATGATGGAGGACAGCATGAATGTATTGATTATTCTCCCCTCGCACCGCTTGTAATAAAGGATACGTACGAGTATACCTCCACACTCTAAAAAACTTAAAGGAATTTACTTCTGCGCACCTTCAGGATGTGATATAAACTCCCTGTCAAGGTCTTCTCAAGACACTACAGCATGGGGTTCATAAAAATTTTTTTAATGGGTCAGCAAGCGATACCCTCGTTGCCGCAAGCATCATTAGTGCCCTACCTTGTTTGCCATTTCAGTAGTAAATAATATTATATTATATTACTTTTTAAAACAGTGTTGTTAGTTTTTACTCATGCAATGATAACATTTGAAACAGTCCTATAAATTAAGTCGATTGTGAATACACCATTAGCCTGGTAGCTTTTTTTTTTCTTGTGGGGAAATGCGTGACCGCATTGTACCCACCGTTGCCTACGCGGCGAGCGTGTGTAGGGCTCTCCCGGCTGAGTGCCCGGCCTACTCACTAAGCCCCCGGTGTTCTCTCTGCCCTTTAGAGCGCGTGTAGGTCCACGACGCGATACTACTACTCACGCGCCCCGGCTAGCCCAACCAACTGACCAGGCTACCGCCAAGGGGAGGATTGGCTGAGAACACCAAGGCAATCCCCAGACGGAGGGCCTCCACGGTAGGGTTATTAGACGGGTATCGCTTGCGCGAATGCCCTCCTTCTGCCTAGCCTAGTAGCCCTGAGAATTTCTCGTACTCGCAGCTATCTTGGATCAGAAGTTTCCAAAGTCTTAATGGCTTATCAACGAAATGACAGATGTACATACAATAAAATTTATCAAACACACGTGGGCCCCGCAGACGTTGTCCTACCCGATTACAGCGCCATCTACCCGGGTCCAATTAAATTACGTATAAACCTTCGCTGGACCTATCCAAACACACACAGAAAATTTCGTAAGAATCTGTCGAGCCGTTTTTGAGTTTTAGCGAAACTAACACACCAGCGATTCATTTTTATATATAAGAAGAGAAGACTAGTGGGCCCGGCAGACGTTGTCCTGCCCGATTATAGCGCCACCTACTGGGTCCAATTACACGTATAAACCTTCCCTGGACCTATTCAAATAAAGACAAAAAATTTCATAAGAATCTGTCGAGCCGTTTCTGAGTTTTAGCGAGACTAACACACAGCGTTTCATTTTTATATATAAGACTAGTGGGTCCGGCAGACGTTGTCCTGCCCGATTGCAGCGCCACCAATTTTATGTTTAAACCTTCCCTGGACCTATTCAAACACACACACAAAATTTCGTAAGAATCGCCATTTTTGAGTTTGATCGAGACAAACACACAGCGTTTGATTTTTATATATAAGAAGAAGAAGAAGACAAGAAAACTAGTGGGTCCGGCAGACGTTGTCCTGGGGGAATATTATGACGTCTTAATTCCATCCAGTTTTCTGAATTGCTATCAGTGCCTTTCTTTTACATTAGAACAATTCAGAAAACTGTCTGGAATTAAGACGTCATAATATACCCCCTGACCTTCTTTGGACCTATTTACATACAACCAGAAAATTTCGTAAGAGTCAGTAAAGCCGTTTCAGAGTTTTTGCGAGACTAACACACAGCGTTTCATTTTTATATATTGGGTTAAGATTAAGCTACTCAGTGGCATTCTCGATTATACTGGTCAGACATTCGTCAGGTGCGACGATATGGCCAGTTAGTTACGTCGTAGTGTGGTTAAGATATAAATTACTCCAAATTTAGACGGATCCTAGTGTTCAGGTGACATAATTCAATTAGATTGCTAACCATTAGTTACCTTAGCGAGTGGACAGTGAAATGTGCGCTGTTTCTAATTGGAATGCATGGGTTATCACTATTAGAATCTGTTGCAATTAAAACATGTTCATGTAATTTTGGTTTGTCTTATAGGGTTTATAAATACTAGTAATTACTGATATTGATAATTAATTTTCTAAATGGACGAGTAAACAAAAGAATTGGCTTAGAAAAGCATCGTTAAATCACGTTTGAAAAATTAATTAATACAATTTTTTAAATAAAGAACAAAAAATCTTTCATGCTTTGATAAAAATCACTCAAGTTGTTTTTAAGTACTTTTAACCCACTTCAAAAAGGTGTTTTTTTTATTAGACTAATTTTTTTGTATGCTTGTTACGCGATTTATTCGTCAATGGTGGACCGAATCCTTTTTGTTACGAAAGGTACTCCTGAGATGTTCTCATTGTCAGCAAGTCCTGAACTGATGATGGAATCTCAGATAAATCGAATGGCAATCATAGGGCGTTTGAAAGTTTGTCGAAAACAATACATTTTTTAAAATTTATTTATTTATTACACAGTAATACACAATTATTACACAATAGATTATTATATAACACTGAGAAACCACAAAGGTTTCAAGTAGGACCTACCTATTTGCGTTTGGTAGTCATCATCTCATGTCGCTAAGCAGATGATGGAAGGTTTCTTTAGGGTTAGGAATAGAGGACAGTTGATTTTAAATATTATGGGCTCGTATTGACCCAAAGTTGGATTCGTTTAAGTGATTTAGGTGAACTGGTAGTGGAAAGTACAATACCTTATATTAAAGAATAATTCTCTAAATTATTATTTAGAACGTCAGTTGTATTAGTTCAAATTATTCTGGTGTTTATGTTTGGACTAATACGTTAGTGTATTAAATTCATTTGCAAGATTCATGAAGTCGGTGTTTATTTTCATTAAAAGTTTTTTAACCACATACTCGTTGGTATAGGTTTAAGCTACAACCTAATATTTTATAATAATTATCTTGTTAGGGTTTTTATTCCATGTTTACAACGCATTCTATTATAAATAAACAAAGTAAAACGAGTTGCCATCTTTATAACAACGCAATATTGTACGACGCTGTTACATAAAAACGAGATGTTTATGATACAGGATTCTGTCTCATATTGCGCCTGCTTAAAAATATTCCTCTAACTGATTATCTCATTCCTGACATACTATTAAGGTCGTTCATATTTTCAGAGACGTTCAGTGTTAAACGATTACAGTCATAACACAGATCGTAAAAGAGTAAGGAAAGCCCTTCGAAACGCTCTGCCCTAATAACGAATTCACAACACGGACAGCGGCCGCCATTACGAGATATTTAAAATGTTAATCACAAACACATTATGTACCGTCAATTACTTTATTCACGGTACGGATTTAAAGCTCGATAAGAATTTAAAATGTTTCCATTCGAGACGTGGAACGGAATGGAAAGTTGGGACTGAATTTCGTTAATTTCGGTGCGTTAATGAATAAATCACTGAGCTTATTTGATCCCCGAATAGAAATTACGGAGTGAAATGTCACGGTGTGATTTGTACGGGTAATACAAGGTCTGTTTTCTGTGCTAATAGCTTCGACTGTCTTCGCCTTAAGATTGAGTACTTTTTAAAAATAAAATCACTAGGGGCAATAAGGTATTGCATTTCAAGGAAAAGGGTTCTATGTCTAGTTGTTTCCACTTGCCTAAACGAATCCCTACGGATGCTATTCTTTTTCATAAGTGGAATATTATTATATCGGTGTTTATCGTCAGATGGACTCAGATATCAAGAAATGGCAATATTTGTTTACTCGACAGTAATCTCTTAGATTTATGAATTGCCATTTTCTTTTAAACTTCTTCAATGTACCATGTTGACGTCATGACCAAAGACTTATCCAATCCGAGCCAAAGGACGTGGCCAATTTCTCTATGACCTTTGTTTAGATAGGTATCAATGTTAATTCTCTATTAAGAGTTTTTATTTTTTTAATTGTATTAAATATTAGAAAATATAATACCAATAAGATATAATTTCCAAGAACTTGATCTTAAAATAAAACATAAATAAAGTTTCTATAAAAAGCCAGCTCGAAAGCCTATAGATGCACAGAATATGAGGATACCGTGTTTTTTGCAATCTTTACATTGCTGTCTCGCATCTCATCGTCCACAAATATTTTTAAAAAGGTATTGAATAAAAGGATATTGTGAAAATAAAAGGATTTTGTGAAATATCTCAAAACAATCGCACAATAGGTACATACTACAAACGCAAGCGTAACTTGCAGATACTGCAACGACTTTATATACGGCATGCATGCTTTTGGTCTTCATCTTACCCGTTGGCAAGTGATGAAAAGACCAAAGGTGAAAGCGAGCTTCACCTGGACTCCTCAACAGCTAGGGAACTGGCTATCTTACCTCTAATTGTTGGAACACAACAATGCTACTAACATTGTTATCTTGGCGACCAAGTTAGGTAAGACGGTGGTAGTTAGCCAGGCGGCCTCAGAAGCTCTACCACCAACCAAACCGAGCAGAAAAACTTCCGCTCCCACGGGGATTCGAACCCGATCAACACCCCGCGGTCTCAACCACTAGACCACGGATGCGGTTAGGCGGTGACGTTGACAGTGACAGACAAGAAACAGCGTTCTGTTTCCCATTTCAACAAATTCGGTTTCATTATTTTTTAATAAATATAGCTTGAAACGTTCAGAGTAAAATATTACCAAAGGGACAAACAATATTTCCGTCAATGGATGTCAATGTTTATCATACAATGTTATTTCCCGTATATTGTTTCGCATCTAGAAGCATCTGCGTGGTGAGGAACGTAATCTGTACATAAAGAAAAACGAAAGTTTTAATTCCATTACCTATTTATATTATAAAAAAAATATGTCCTATATCCAGCAGTAGGCGTCTTGACTGAAATGATGATTATTAAGAAATCTGTGGAGTTCTATGGGATTCTAAAATACCTTGTAATTATACTTATTTACTTTGGTAGCATTCGTGGACATACGTAGGCAGGAACTTTATTGATTACTTTAAACCGTTTTAAACCGAAGTAGACCTTTCAACAGTATGTATGTTTGTCATCTATGTGTTCCCAAACCTTTCATCAGATTGTATTGAAACTTTAGTAGGGTGTTCTGGGGACACCCGTGAGGGTTCCTAGCAAAAAAAGGCATTTAGCTACTTTGCAACTTTAGACGGTATACCAGGTATACCAGGTGCGGCTAGTAACTTATAAAAATTGTTCAATCCCAAAAACAATGTGTCGCTTACGCATTCAACTACATATTATTTCAACTAATTACTAAGCAGCTGTCTAAATTACAATAGATTCAATAATGTTTTGGATACCATAATAATACAATGTATAAACCCTATAGGACATAGTAATGCATGGAATTAATCCATTTACTCTATTTTTTTTTTTTTTTTTTTTTTATGTAAGGCCCGGCAAATGACCTCCTCCTGATGTTAAGCGGTGAAAGAGGCCCAAATGAGTTGACAGATAGAGTAGGGACGACATCCACTATCCTACCTGCCCGCCCCTTGCCGGCCTAAAAGATGCTTTTTCACACCTCTTTTGAAGGAACCCATGTTGTAGGATGGAGGAAACACGTGCGCAGGTATTTGATCGAGATATGGCGAATGAAATATATAGACGTTGGAGGTCGTTTGTGAGGAAGGTGAAGGCAAAATGTTTTGTTGAGATTAAAATCGCGAACCGAGTGTGGAAACGTGGAGCACGGGCGTTATGTCGTATGGTCAGAGCACAACTGTCGAAAAGTACCGCAACGAAAATATAAATCGTACTGGTTAAGTTTTTTACAAATACCGCACAAATTATTACTCGCGAAATTAACGCGCCTCCGCATTCGGGTTTGCTTGTGCATTTATTTTAATTACACATTTTACAAGAATATTTTATGGCAACATATTACAGGTAAAACAAAGTAAGTATTAATTGTATGGTTAGTTACAATTATATTTATACTATGTTAATATTTTTATTTATGGTTTCGTTAACTTTATGGTTTCAGGTGGCCATCATCAACAAAATATATTAATATCAATAGAAACTGTAAGTAGTTGCTACTTAAGAGAGGTAATTTGCTTAATAAAGTTATTGTAATTGTAGTTATAAGAACGAATATTATCGTAGTAATATTCGAAGTTATAATCGTATATCGTATCGAGAAAATATTAAGTAGACATGGTATTAAATATTTGAGATCATAAAATTGATCGAAAGCAAACTAATTTGAGTATGAATAAATGTTTGCATAAAGTGAGCTAGTTTTTAACTGAAACAATAGACGGTATCGATAAATGAACGGTTCGCCCACCAGCAATTTCATTTCAAGGCTTTGCATTTAAATCAGAGAATCATGGCAGCTGCACTTTCTGTATTTTTCGCAAATTTTCATACGAAAATATTCATAAATATTCACTGGGAATCGACTCGGATCTTAGTCGCTTTCGATAGACATGATAATCAAAATTTGATGTTTTCTTTGAATATCGATTCAAGTGATAAAATCAGATAGAAGCATACGAAGCAATGCTATGAAACAATGTTTAAGCGGCCGAGCAAATTGCTGGAATTGTATTAGGAATTTTTAGAATTCCTAATACAAAAATGGAACATTTGTACATCTTGCTTTTTTTAAAGGAAGGTAGGTAAGTATTTATAATCCGCTCACAACCGTGGTCCAACTGCTACGACCCACAGTGGGTCCATGTCCATTGTCCATGGGCAATTTTTTTTTCCCCGTAGACCCACTGCTCTAGAATGGGACTACGGGTAATTGAAACAAAACTGATTTTTACCCGAATATTTAACGAATTTCTATGTATTGCACTCATAAATGCACCATAAAGGACTTACAGCCATTATTTTATTAAGGTATTCTATTTTTTGTTATTTAAAGGGGGTTTTCCTCTATAAATAAATTAATATCCACCGACATTTTACCGACACCAACAACCAGTTGTAATGTTATGAACAGTCGATTGTCAACAACGAAAACAACAATGGATTCCGAAACCATTTATATTTAAAAATAAAAACTACAGTGAAGGTCTAAGTTTATGATGTTACAAAGTTCAAAGTTAATAAAAGGCCTGATCGTGTATTATTGTCATGAAATGGCTACGAAAAATATTCAATCATCAATCCTTATAACGTTGGATGGTGTAACACCATTTTGTCCTTTCCAGCCTCAAATTCTGCTAAAATGTTGTATAAATTAGTAGCTATAGCCATTAAAAATCGTGATAATACATGTAATGTCTAGAGTTGTTGTTGTTGGAGGTTTGTACAGGGGTGACATGTTCAATGTTGAACAAACCCCTTTCTTTTCTTTAATAAAGATTTAAAAAAAAGTCAATGCAAGATTGCAAAACAAGTAAGTACTGAATTTCGGAAAAGTTTAGACTAGTGAAAATTTTAGTAGATTTGTTATAAAATTTTCTCAAACCCGCTCAAAAACCATTATTATTTTTAAAAAAGTAAGCATAGTAGGCTAAAATAAAAGGACCCCTTTATTGGAACATAAATTTCGTAGGTATATGACACCTAACCAGGTAGTTCACACCCAAAAGATTCTCCGTCAATACCACGACTAACTCTTTACAATGAATAAAAGTGGTCCTTACATATGCAGTTAGCGTTTTGTATGGAAAAAGGAAAACATCAATAATAGTACATTACGATATTAGTGCGTTAAGATGTTATAACCAATACGCACTTATATCGTACCACGTTTTTTAACACATTGGCGAGGAAACAGAAAAAAATCACTATTTTAAATAAACTCAATTTTTGAATGCACACTGTTGCTTTCCCGCCATTTTAACAGCGCGCTAGCGCTGCCTACTGACTGGCGCCGCGCGGCGATTAGTTCGAAATTTGAATAGCAACAGCGCGCTGCTCACTAGCTGGAGTCGTGCGGCGGCGATCAGTTCTATATTTGAAATGGCAAATAATACTGTTATGGAATTTGTATGGACTATAACTTAACTATTTGCTTTGGTAACAAACGCGTTTTTTATGACCCGCTTTACATATTTAAAACCGGTGGAATTACATCAGCTTTACGAGCAAGGGTGTTAAAAAAATATTATTTATATTATATATTTGATCAATCATTATTATTATTATCTACATGACGGCGAGGCCTCACACCGGTCATAAGAATGCACTTGATTATCCATGAAGAGTTGCAGCGATCGTTAAAATAACAATGCGTATGGATGAAGGATAGACTCCTTTATTATTTAAAACCACTTGCAGTCTAAAATCACAAATGATGCACGAGATTTCGATGGATGAAAAACGTGGTGATCCCCGAGACGGCGTGACAACCTCCTTGCTTGGCGGTCCAACGAGAAGTAACGTTCCCGCTCGGTCTACACTATAAAGTAAACGTTAAACCCTTATAGCGTGCTAACGGTCACTTTAAACTAACCGTTTCACGCTTATAGTATGCTAACTAAACGTTTTACACTTATAGCATGCTGACAGTCTGAGCTTCTCAAAAGTCATCTCAGAAACGTTTAGTGTTGCCAACTTGCAACGCCTCTTTAAAGTCACGCCATCTAGGATTTCACCCAGGTACTAACCTGACGTTTTCCATTTGATAAAATCATGCCTTATAAACAAATCCTTAATGACAAACATTATTTTAAGCTTAACTTTAATTTAATCTTAGGTTTAATCAAAATTGAAATAATCGAATGCTCCGACATACATATATGCACTTTCGCAATTTTGTAGGCTATTCATTGATTCCATTGCTTAAAAAAATTGTAGGAGCAAGAACCAATAAAATCTTTGAAGGCGGTTTGGTCTGCTTAACCGGAATTAAATTTTTTCCTTGCAAAAAATTTTTTAAATTCCGGAAAAGTGGTAATCTGTTGTAGCAAAGTTCGGGGAGTATGATGGGTCGAGGAGGCATTCCAGCCACCGCCTGTCGTGAAGTATGGGGTTTATCATTGTCCTGAAGCAACGTAGCATATAACTTCAAGCACACTTGAGAAATGCTACATTCTATTTCTGTTATTAATAACTGTTAACGACGCGCTCATCGCCCTATGCAATACACCCCTTTTTTGGCAATTTTGTAAATACCTTCCTGTAAATTTGTAATTTATATTGTTTTAGATATAAGGAAGTTTTAATTATTTTGTTCTCTCTAGTTGTATAAATATTTGTGCGGATCGGATTGTCAGTTAGTTCCGCTTCCAACTGTCTGCGAACAACAATACTACTGTATCTCTGTGCTCATAATAAACGTGTCTTCGAGTCGAAGGTGTATCCTTAGTGAACCCCTAGAAGAACCCCGTACAATAACTATAAATTTATTGTTTGTGATAAATTTAACTTCACTTTAACTTTAACTCCATGGTAATGACGATGACCTTAAAACTAACATTTAAAAAAAAAACAAAAATAATATGAGAATTCATATTTTTATATTTAAATCGCTTTCAATATAGAAATGCAGTGTTGTATGTTATCTAATATTTTTTTTAGCTTTTAGTGTTCAGCAACACTCGATTTTGATTTTTTGTAAATATTTTTATATCAATTTTTTTAGTGAAATTAATATATACGTATTAGAAATAGACCCGAGACAAACAGACATAAAGTAAAACTTCTTTCGCTCTAAACGATATTAAAATAAGTAGGTATTTTTGAACTCTTTTACTGCCTATATTATTAAGGAGTTATCTTTTTCACTATTAACTCACTTGAATTACTTGAAAGAATCCAACTACGTGCTCATACGTTTCTATTATATTTAAATAACTATTCCCAACCCACAAGAACTTTTCTATCATCAGCTCAGTAGCATGATAAGTATTAGAGCATTTATCGCAGGTACTGAGAATTTTTTTAAATAAGAAAACTCTATTTTACTTATTATATCTATACGATCGAACCGGAACTTGCAATTGTTTTTCAATAACCTTATTACTATCATGGTATACACTAAAAAGTCTTTTAAGGTAGCAAAATGCATAGCTTGTGTACGCATGCGAGACAAACTGTATTTTGCAGAATGTATTCAGACTGTCGACATTTTGAAAAGCCTCAGGTGCCGGCTACGCCGTCTCGGGGAACATCATAACTTGAAGAAATATGAACCAACTTGTTTGCGAATTCGCCCCATTAATCACTTTCCCTTTAACGCTTATTGATTGATAGCTCCCCCGTTTAGCTAATCAGCTGTAACTGGGCTTTGTTTGCCGCTAATGATTCAAGATTACGTTTTCGGCAAGTAAGCAAATGACTGGAGCGAGTCCATTATATGACTATTCATTTGATTTCCATGTCTCCGGTTCAGTAATACAATAGTACCCTTTGAATGAATAGAAAGCTCTAGATAACTATTATCATTCTTCCGTCTGACAGGTGAACCTATTGTTATAGAATTAATGGTTAAACAAACTTACCTTTGTGATGTTTGACCATAATTATACGAGACGTTGCATCCGAAGAGATTTATATATTAACCAGGTAGTCCACTTTCCAATGTACCGGGCACCAAGCACAATTTTAGAGCGAAGACATAAAAATAAAAAAGATAGGTAGGTAGTTTTAGTATTATTCACCCGCTTGCGCGATGTTACGCCGTTTGACTCATTCCTTTAGAGCAAAATTTCTCAAAAACATTGGGTATTTATTTGCAACACAGCAAATAATGGGTAGGGAGGGAGTATAAATCTCTTCGGATGCAACGTCTCGTATAATTATGGTCAAACATCACAAAGGTAAGTTTGTTTAACCATTAATTATACCACGACGTTGCATCCTCGAGATTTATATATTAACCAGGTAGGATGTTTAGAGTATTTTGAGAAATTTTTGATTAGAAGAGAGAGAAAAAAGAAAGTTTGTCGTTAATTTGGTATATGTTAACTTTTTTTTATAATTTATAACAAAATCTAAATCAGTGAATAAGAGTTTTATTACGCATGATAGACTCTTGATAGAATCTTGATAAGAATTTCCAAGGCACAGAAAATCACCTAAATAATTTAAAATAGTAAACTAGACTTCTAAGATAAGATAATATGGGTTTCTGAAAATGTATGAAGCTGAAGCAAGTGCAAAGGGAAGACATTGAAATTCTTAAGTTATTTGCTCAAATTTAAATCTAAGATAATGTTTCGACGATTAATGCGTAGTGGCTAAAAATAGACATCTAAATTGATAGTTCATAACAAGAGTTTCATAGGTGGTGTAACTGGTTGGGGTATTATGGGTGTGATTCCTTTACCAATACCTTGACCTTAGAAAAATCAATCCCTAGTTATAATCGAAGTATATCATTTCTTCTGCTTTTCATTTTATTCAAGCAAAATTACGAAATAGTTTCGTTGGAATATATCAAGTGCACGCGACCTTCGAGGTTTTGTTTCCAGTTCGAGATCAAGGCTCAGGACACGCAATACATATTTAGCTATAAATAATAAGGATTCTCCGAATGATTCATCAATTTGTTATAATAATTTAAGTACTTACGCTAATTACCAAGGTACCTTAGGTATATCTTAATTACTTGAATTTTCTTTTTGATTTAGAACAGATTTTTTTTTTTTTTTTGTAGGTAGGATTTTTTTTTTTTTCAAACAGATTATATTCCCAAAATCCGTCTTTTACATCCCCTATTTCATAAAAAAACCTGATAGTAAGCGGCATCTTGGTGGATTAATGAACAATATTTACAGATTTCATGTTATAAATATTCTAGATTTTCACCATAGAAAGTTTCAGATCACTCCTTGGCAAATAACTCACAAAGGCTATTTTCTTTGAATTAATGGTAGTAGTTGTACACAAAATAGGTGCTCTCTCCTCCATATGTTATTTTTATAATCCAACAAATAACAAAATATAACCCAGTGTGAGAGCCCCGGGCCATATGATCATAGACATCACATGTTACATATATTTAACCCAACACTGTACTATGAATCTCCAGGGCAGTTCCCTTAAGGCTTGGCTGTCTGGTTTTTCGGTGGAGGAACTAAGAAACAACTAGTATAACAAGGAAGAATTCTGTGGAATTACATATCTAAAACATATAAAATCTAAGGAATTGGAGTACAGTATCATTGACCCGTGATCGCAAGAACTTAAAGTCGAAGGTACGATCCACTAACCACCGTTACGGGGAAGGCTAATCTTAAAAAAAGAAACAAAACATTTTCATTTGGTGTATTCCATTACCCAGATTTGTACCCAATTTTTAGCTATATTAGTTTGATACCGAGATTGATAAAAAATCCCGAACCATTCTGCCCTTTGATTGTATAGATTTCTGTATCTATTATAATATAGGTACCTGATTCTCTTTAATTTAACTTACAACTCTAAGGATATGATTGTATCTGGCTATTATTATGATGGCTGGCTTATGATTGTATTGTTCTCTTATGCTTATGCATAAGGAAACTGTATGTAAACATATAAAGCTTATTATTTCAATAAGTCAAGGATTAAATTTGTTTTCTTTTCCCAAATTTTGACAATTAGCAAGAAAAGAGCATTACAGGTGGGAAATATTATGTTAGTTAGTTTAAATATAAATTGATCTAATTCATCATTGCATCATCTTACTGCTCTCATTTAGTATAACTTCTTAATTTCATAACGTAATGTCACAATATTTGACTGTGAAAAACGTGAACTTATAGGTAAACATCTTTGAGATTCGGTTTCTTAAAAAGACATTTGTAATCCGTTTTACCCGTTACAACTCATAAGAGAACTGGATCGATTGTATTTTTTTTTCAGGTGTGAATAAAATATTTTCATTTAGTTAAGTACCAAAATAATATATATATATATATTTTTTTCTATTATGTTTTGATTGGCGCCTTTGGTCGAGACTTCGTTGTCTGATATCGATCTACTACAGGTGCTTTCCTCGCAGACTAATGGTACGAGTGACTCCTCGCCTAACCACGTCTCTGCGTGCGTGGCATTTGACGCGGTGGAGCTTTGCAGTTTCCCTGCTGACTGACTGAAGGCCTATTAGAAGAAGAAGTACTCGCCGTTGGAACTTTCTTGATTTGGAGTCGATATTTCTGCCAACTTCGATGCTTTAATTTTATTAGTGAGATTCCCGCCAAAGAGAAATGAATCACTTCGTACACGTGCAATATCTTTTTAAACTTATAATCTAATGAATACATTATTAATTTCCTTCGATTAAGCGTGTTTTTATAATGAAGGTCCAATATAAGCTGATTTCTTTGAGTAACACAGCAGTGATTTCAGGGTTCGATTTGGGTGTTTTAACTAATTGAAAGTTTTCAGGTATGAAGATGTTGCCCTCTAACTCTTTCTTTTAATCCTTATTTAAGCCTCCGCACAATATATGACCCCAACGTTCAGAGATTTCATCCTGGATTTTTGTTCCGAAAAGCTCGTGTTTCCCTTTTGAGGTCCCTAAGACCTCTAAAATATTCTCAAATAAATTGGTTGCTGGAGGGTTAACATCATTTACACGTACCTGAGAGCTAGTGGATGGTATGGGACACATGGCTGATGCTTCTGATGTCATCACCTGTACATTACTAGGTTGTCACTCATTACAAGTTTCAGTCACATGAACCACTGACTGAACATATGGGATGTATGATAACACACTGAAGCCAATTCATCTTCTCCATAGATTTTTATTTTAGTTAACAAAATGTACTATTATAAACATAAACACAAAACTACGAAGTAGTTTGTCGGCGAGTAACATTAGTAATATTCTTCGAGGCGAGTCATATTCTGCGAGGCTATCCTCAGCCTGTGTACTAATATATATGACCAAAAAACATGACTACAATCGCATCGTAGTACCATTCTCTATATTGTGGTAGTACTGTGCGCGACTATGATCGCATCATAGTACAAAGGCACACTGTTCTATTAAAAAATAAAGAAATAATAACATTCCGTTGAATAAATAAGCTAGGTCATGCTCACACCATGACAGGAAGTGCTGTGGTCGAGACCGTAATCGCGTCACGGTACTAATAAATATGACCAAAAAACATGACTACAATCGCGTCGTAGTACTGTGCGTGACTATAATCGCGTCATAGTTCCAAGGCACACTGTTCTATAAAATATAAAGAAATAATAACATTCTTTCAAAAAATAAGCTAGGTCATGATCGCATCATGACAGGAAGTGCTGTGATCGAGACCGTAATCGCGTCACGGTACTAATAAATATGACCAAAAACCATGACTACAATCGCATTGTAGTACTGTGTGTGTCTATAATCGCATCATAGTTCCAAGGCACACAGTTCTATAAAATATAAAGAAATAATAACATTCTGTTGAATAAATAAGCTAGGTCATGCTCACACCATGACAGGAAGTGCTGTGGTCGAGACCGTAATCGCGTCACGGTACTAATAAATATGACCAAAAAACATGACTACAATCGCGTCCTAGTACTGTGCGTGACTATAATCGCGTCATAGTTCCAAGGCACACAGTTCTATAAAATATAAAGAAATAATAACATTCTGTTGAAAAAATAAGCTAGGTCATTATCGCATCATGACACGAAGTGTTGTGATCGAGACCGTGATCGCGTCACGGTACCAATAAATCTGACCAAAAAACATGACTACAATCGCATCGTAGTACTGTGCGTGACTATAATCGCATCATAGTTCCAAGGCACACTGTTCTATAAATATAAAGAAATAATAACACTTAAACACGTGTACAAGGCGTGTTTCAAAGTGCCGATTCATGGTTCTTTAGTAATTATGAATTATTGCTTGAATAGACGTTTATTTAGTACAAAAAATACAACACACAATGTAACAAAAAAATATAAATATATATTCAGATAGATTTTAGGCCAAATAGGCCCCGCATGCAGAGGCACAGAGTGCTTTGACGCTGGTATTCTGCGGATACCATTTTATTTAACACTGTATACAGAATATTTTCTAATTAAACAGTAACGTTAGGCAATGCGCAAATAGCAAGGCTCTTTTTGTTGCTCAATAAATTTCAAAATGAAATTAATTAGTGAGCTAAATATAATCTACTGATTCGAACAAACACGAAAAAAAGTTTTGCTTTAAACGAACGAAATGCAAAGATGAGAACGTGTCTAAAAAATAGTACAATATAATAAACAATAAACACTTATAATTTAAACTTACATAGGTACTTCCAGCACCATCAAAATGCTCGCAGCGGCGGCGGCGGTGACGCAAACGTTTCTCTAGTTTACGAATCTTTTCCTTAATATATTGCTTAGAATACTTACGTTTTCATTTACACATATTAATATCTATAACAACTAAACAACACACTAAAGTTATAAAATAATAAAACTTTGATCTTTAATATTCCGATGCTGTGATGCCCGCACAAAGAAAGCGAATGAGTCAAACGGCGTAACATCGCGCAAGCGGGTGAATAATACTAAAACTACCTACCTATCTTTTTTATTTTTATGTCTTCGCTCTAAAATTGTGCTTGGTGCCCGGTACATTGGAAAGTGGACTACCTGGTTAATATATAAATCTCGAGGATGCAACGTCGTGGTATAATTGTAATATTGCGAAATTTCTAAGGCGGCATTATTTATTTAACTTGTGAATTATGAAATTATAAGTCTTGCAACTATTGATAATAAATATGCTTAAAATTTTTTGTACACAATGTGACGAACACCCAAACGAATCGAAAGGCAAAACAACATGACTCCCCCGACACAAAATAACTAGGTACCTTAAAGCATTATATCCGACTGTTGCAAAACAGTATAAATCTTGTAGTTATTATCAGACTTAGTTGAAGGTGGGTGCTATCCATGCAAGAAACTAATGGCAACCATACCTATCACATAGAAAGATTTCTTCTTTACCTTTCAAACAAGCTCCGTCTCTAAATCTTAATCTTAAATACAGTAAGCGCTAAGCCGGCAAAATACGGATAGATTTAAACTAACAATAAATTGATAGGTTATATTAAAATATACATTTAATTACCCACACTACACTTAATTTAAGTTTTGTAAACGTTACCATTAAAACAGGTGATATAACAATCTTACTTCATAAATATGTCTTTGAAAATGAATGGTTTCGGTCCAAACATAAAACGACTTATTTATCAGAAGATTATTGGTGTCCCCAATGACTAATTTTAAAGACACAAAAACTGCGTTAATCGTTTATTTCCTTCCTTTCAATCGTGGATTATCAACCTAAACTGTCTTCGTAGGGCTTTTTAAAAATAAGAGACGCGTAAATCTTTCTTGTGACAGCCCTGATGAATGGAAACGAAAAAGTGGTTCCGATTATGTTTTTGTGAAAGGAGACCTACGGAAATTATGCGATGAGAGTTGAGTTTTAATTCGTATTTACGTTCAGGAAGCTTCTCCGCTTAATAATCTCAAGTATAATTTATAAGAGGCACGATAATGATGAAAAGCAAAAGGATGTGCTGCTTTTGAATTTCTTCATGTCAAGCGTCTTTACTTTAAAAACAATGACCTCATAATATTGTTTTTTTTTAAATACGAGATCAACACATTATAAAAAATCTTTATACCATTCCCCCTCCAAAAATCTTATTTTATTCACTGAAAACACTGAATAATAAAAAAAATTAAAACCGACTCTAAAAAAACTAATATGAAAAAATGTACTAAAAAGTTAACAAATAATTTAATTATAATTTCATTACATTTACTTGGTTATACCTAAATTACTCAACTCAATAATATAACAATGTACTTATTTTTTATTACGAACTATGCTAAGTAACAAACAGATATTATCTCTATATATCTCTATATATATAATAAAATCGTAGGGGTACAAAAATCTGTAATTGCGAAATATTAAGAAAAAAAATACACAGGTCGCCTTAAAATCATTAGCAGAACACGATAGAATAGTTTTAAAAAAAATTGTTTGTTTGTTGGTTTGTTTGTTTGTTTGTTTGTTTGTTTGTTTGTCTGTTTGTCCGGAAAGATCTCCGAAACTACTGGACAGAATTTGATATGGCTTACACCACAATGCTTAGAATTTTCCGGAAGAACCTTTAGGCATAATTTCGTTTGTTTAAATTCACTTTTTATTTTTAGTGAAAAAATACCATATAAAATTTTCGAATTGGCTTTAGGTAGAAACAACATGGCGCACGTGAAATTATTTTGACAAGTCTGTCACATAGTACAGAGAGAAGGTATTTTCTTCCACGAAGGAAAGGCAATGGAACTACGCCATACAGCCTGATCCTAAGTAATTGGATTTCGAAAATTGAAAGGCAGGAATGAAGTGTTTCACATAGTACATACAAATAAAATTTAATATTTTCTGTTAATGGCTGTGCCCAACTGGATTTCGCCAACCAAATTAATTGTCTTTTTCTTATGTCGTACCGTGGTGGTAAGGCAAAAAGATCAAGCCATACAACCAATGTATAAAGCATTTTTTAGGATAATACTTATCGAGTGACCATAAAATTTGTAGATTGGTTTAAGTCTTTACTAATTTTCACAAAATCGGTACAATTTTTAAAATATTTGAAATATTGAAAAATGAAGATACTCTTTTCAAGGTATTTTGAAAGGTGTTATATGTTTTTACATTAGGACTAAGGAATCAAACTCTTTCATCTATTTAAAACTATTAAAAGTAATAGATTAATTTTGATAATAAAAAAAAATATCTGACTGGAATGTTCTGGGTTACGCGTAGAGTGACGGGACGGGACTCTTGATCCTAATGTCTAAAATGACGGATCACATTTTTTTGGATCCACCCAAGAACATGGATATCGAACGAAGAACCTAAAGAGTAGAACACATTGAACCTAGCCACGCTGACTTAATGTGACATGACTGCCGATAAAGTTCGTTTCCAAACCCCGTGATATGCATATCAAATGAAAGGCCTTGATGAGTAGAGCACTATGAACATAGGAAAATCGCCCTAAATTCAACATGGCCGCCGCTCAAATAAAACGGATAAAAGTTCGTTTCCAAACCCAGCAATATGGGTATCAAATGAAAGGCATTGATGAGTAGAGCACTATGAACCTAGCAACATTGACATAAATTCAACATGGCCGCCGCTCAAAAAAGGTGGATAAAAGTTATTTTCCAAACCTAGCAATATGGGTATCAAATGAAAGGCCTTGAAGAGTAGAGCACTATGAACCTAGCAACATTGACATAAATTCAACATGGCCGCTGCTCAAAAAAAAAGGATAAAAGTTCATTTTCAAACCCAGCAATATGGGTATCAAATGAAAGGCCCTGATGAGTAGAGCACTATGAACCTAGCAACATTGACATAAATTCAACATAGCCGCCGCTCTGAAAGAAAAATAATAGTTCGTTTCCAAACCTAGCAATATGGGTATCAACTGAACGGCCTAAAAGAGTAGAGCATTATGAACTAAAGAAAATTGCCCTAAATTAAACATGGCCGCCGCTCAAAAAATTGATAAAAGTTCGTTTTCAAACCCAGCAATATGGGTATCAAATAAAAGGCTTTGATAAGTAGAACACTATGAACCTAACAACATTGACATAAATTCAACATGGCCGCCGCTCAAAAAAGATAGATAAAAGTTCGTTTCCAAACGTAGCCATATGGGTATCAAATGAAAGGCCTTGAAGAGTAGAGCATTAGGAACCTAGCAAAATTGCTATAAATTCAACATGGCCGCAGCTCAAAAAATTGGATAATAGTTCGTTTCCAAACCCAGCAATATGGGTCTCAAATGAAAGGCCTTGATGAGTAGAGCACTATGAACCTAGCAACACATAAATAAATTCAACATGGCCGCCGCTCAATAAAGGTGGATAAAAGTTCGTTTTCTAATCTAGCAATATAGGTATCAAATGAAAGGTCTTCAAGAGTAGAGCACTATGGACCTAGCAATATTGACGTAAATTCGACATGGCCACCGCTCAAAAAAGGTGGATAAAAGTTCGTTTCCAAACCTAGCAATATAGGTATCAAATGAAAGGCCTTGAAGAGTAGAGCACTATGAACCTAGGAAAATAGCACAAAATTCAATATGGCCGCTGCTCAAAAAAAACTGATAAAAGTTCGTTTCTAAGCCCAGCAATATGGGTATCAAATGAAAGGCCTTGATCAGTAGAGCACTATGAACGTAGCAACATTGACGTAAATTCAACATGGCCGCCGCTCAAAAAAGACGGATAACAGTTGCTTTTCAAACCCAGCAATAGGGGTATTAAATGAAAATAGGCCCTGAAGGGTACCTAGAGCAGCCATGCTCTAAGTGTGTTCCGCAGAACCTTAGGGCTCTACAATACCAGCGAGGGTGTTTTGATTTTTCTCAATCAAAACACCCTCACTGGACGTACTTTTATTATGCTTATAAATAAAGAATACACTTTTAAAAACTATTGTTTTATTTTAGGGTTCCGTCAAGTATTTCGCTTTCCAAAAGGGTTCCGTTACCAAAAAAGTTTGAGAACCGCTTCGGGGCCTATTGGATGTTCGATGTTAGATGTTACCTGTGTTTAGTGTCCTTCGAGACCGTGATAATGCAACGATCGTGAACTAACTAACGATTACTCCAAGTTTGTGTGTTGGATGTTAGTCATCACGGCGAGTTTGCTAACCGAACTATGCCAGCAACACTATATCGCACAGTACACATTACAAAAACGGAAGTCTCAATACATTTTAAGGCTAACCACATAAATACGTTTTTCGCATTCGTTTTCTGAATGCGGGCATCCGAATGCATCAAATCTATACAAAATACTCATTGACTGCCGCACACGTTCGTTTTTATTACGAACGGAACACGTTCTGTACGTACGTTTAGGTAGAATGGTAGAAATCCCGAATGAGAAGAAACGAACGTCTGCGCTACGTTCACGAAACTCCATGTCTGTATTCCGTGATCGGATATCGAATACGGAAAACGTATTTGTACAGTAACATTTATGCTATACATTAACTTTACGAAAACCGCCAGTATTACGAGCGACATAAGAACGGTTCAAAGGTCAAACAGTATAGCTTGACAAGGAGCTTACTGTACGACCAGTCAAAATTGGCCAAGTTGTCATATCCAAAAAATATATTTTGTTGGTGTTACCAACACCCATTATAAAATCTAAACTTTATTCGTATACAGTTCTAATTTATTAACAATTGTTTATTTTAATTCGAAACATGAATACGATAAAGATTATTCTTGCAACTGTGTAGTTCTTTCTACTGAAGAAGAATTTATTAATATCAATAATATCTCTAAAACAATAATTATACTTAGTGTTTATAGTAATATGTAATGTATTTCATTTTGTGGACTGTTAGAAAAAGAGCATTACGAACCTACGAAAATTGTCCTAATTTCGAAATGGCCGATGCTCAAGAAAGGCAGAATAAAGTTGAATCATTATGGAATAAAATGGAGGAAAAAACTAAACACTGTGTTAAGTATTTTGATGGCGAAACGTAGTTCGCGGGCACAGCTAGTAAATAATAATATTAATACATAATGTATATATAAATATTACAATACTTATTAAAAAAATATTACGACAATAATATACAATTATAGTTATCGATTTAGAGTCGGTGCCAGCCAATGACTACATATAAATTAACGGGGCAAGATATGTTTAATATGATTTTAAAATAAAAAGTTGAAGAACGGAATTTCAAAACATTTTTTGAGAGCGCGGGGCGAGCGGCCACGGCGGGCGGGCGGTCGTCTGACCGGCGCGCGGCGGCGGGCGGGAGGGAAGCTCGGTGAGTGCACGCGGGCAGACGCGTGAGGGCAGACGATGTTGATGGTTGTGTCTCATATTGATTTTTTTCCGTACCTACGCTTGCAATTTATTATACTTAACTGTTATTACATTCTTTAGATTTAAATTCTGTATTATTATTACTTTCTTTAGATTTAACATCTCTTTAAGGTTTAGGACTGTTTTTAGTAGGTATTTAGGTGTTAGTTTATAATCTATTTTGTTTTTCTTTTTTTACAAAGCTGTTGCTTTTTTTGTATTTTTATAGTTTTTTTGCTATATAGTTTTTATATTATACAGGGTGTAACTGAACACTCCAATAACATTTAAGGGTATGTATCCATCAGAAGTAGAGATTCTGTAGGAAAAATATTAGGGCTAACAAACCTACTTTTTTTCCTATACAAACTAAATAAATTATTTTTTGGTATTAAGTTCCGACCACCCTACGTAAGCGTACAAGGAATACTACGCTCACGTCATACAAACTAAATAAATTATTTTTTGGTATTAAGTCCCGACAGCCCTACTTAAGTAAGCGTAGGAGGAATACTACGCTCACGTCTGTCACGTGTCATTTTGTGTTTAAATTTATTTTGTGTTAAGAGCTGATTATGGTTGTCACTTGAAAGTTTTTGCTTTCAGTTTAAACTCAAATAACTCTGAGAGTATTATGGTTCCGTCTCAGACAAGCACCGAAGCTTCATTTAGTATCTAACTTATATGCCCCTTAAATGTTATTGGGGTGTTCAGTTACACCCGGTATATTAGTTTTTGTTTTCATATAATTTTTATTAGTTTTTTTCTTGTTTTTATTGTTTTTTTTCTTGTTTTTATTTGTTTTTTTCTTGTTTTTTTTTGTTTTTATTAGTTGACTAGTAAATTATCATTTTAGATTTAAATATATTTTGTAAATTTTAGGAAAATACCCAAAATTTCTTAATACAAGAACTGGCACCGACTCCAAATTAATAACAATAATTGTATATTATTGTCATAATATTTTTTTAATATTGTAATATTTATATATACGAGTATATATTAATATTATTATTTATAATATCTGTTTGTTACTTAGCATAGTTCGTAATAAAAATTAAGTACATAATTATATTATTGAGTTGAATAATTTAGATATAATCAAGTAAATTTAGGTAAACTATAATTAAATTATTTGTTTACTTTTTAGTGCATTTTTTCGTATTTTTTTTTGGGGTCGGTTTTTTTTGTATTTTTTTTTATTTCTTATTATTTTAAGTGACTGTCGTTCCTTAACTTATTTGTTAAAAAGATAACATGGGTAGACCTACTAAACGTGCTGTCTATATGAGACAGCGCCGATTAAATGAGACGTGTGAAGAAAGGGATAAACGGCTTTCTCAATGCAGGGTATCTAGGTCCAAGGGTCTTTCAAAGGAGAATAGCCAACAACGTCAAAAGAGACTTTCTCAAATGTGGGCTTACAGCAAAAAAGTATTGCATCAAGAAAATATTGAAAGACGTGCTGACCGTCTTGGTTTGATTCGTGATCTCCTATCCAACGAGACAGAAGAGCAACGTGCCCACCGTCTCAGCTCAATTCACGGGCGATTATCCAATGAGACGGGTGAGCAACGTGCTCATCGTCTTGGCTTGATTTACGAGCGTTTGTCTAATGAGATGAGCAACGTGCTCATCGTCTTGGCTTGATTAACGAGCGTTTGTCTAATGAGACGGAGGAGCAACGTGCTCATCGTCTTGGCTTGATTTACGAGCGTTTGTCTAATGAGATGAGCAACGTGCTCATCGTCTTGGCTTGATTAACGAGCGTTTGTCTAATGAGACGGAGGAGCAACGTGCTCATCGTCTTGGCTTGATTAACGAGCGTTTGTCTAATGAGACGGAGGAGCAACGTGCTCATCGTCTGGGTTTAATCCACGAACGCTTGTCGAATGAAACGCCTGAAACCCATTTAAATCGACTTAACGCAATGAGACAAGCTAGTCATGTTCATAGGAATATAACTAGTCAATATATCAAGCGTTTCAAGCAGCTATTAATATTTACGCCGATGTATCATGCGCTGTTTGCAAAAGGACTATTTATCCACAACAGCGTTTAAATTTACAAACATATGTGTATAATACACTACTACCCGAAGAATTGGTTTCTTTAGGTAGAATAACTAAATGCTCCCGTTGCAATAATAACATTAGGAAAAGAAAAGTTCCACCCACAGCATATTGGAACAATTTGATTCCCACAGAAATACCACCGGAACTAGCGAATCTAAATACCGTGGAAGAACGCTTTTTATGTTGTATTGTACCATTTTCAAAAATTGTGAAACTTAATAACCGCTTCAGTCAAAAGTGGTGTAAGGGGCAGGTAATTCTATTTGCAAAAGATGTTGTAGAACTAGCTGAGCAGTTACCATTGACACCGAACCAAGCTGGCTTAGTTTTAGTTGTAGAACATCTCGAGAATCTTACATGCTGTAAAGAATTCTTTGTGGATATGCATAAATTAAATCAAGCTATAACATGGTTAATATCCACCAACTATCTTTACAGCGATGTAAGAGTGTTCTTTGACGACACTACGTCTAGCATTGCTCAGTTAGTTCGAATAGCTGAAAAAAGAAGAGAGTGGATGCCACTGCATCTTCAAACCATTACGTAATTTTAAATGACAACAGGGCAATATTGCGAGGATCATTCCACCAAGGTGATTTACGATTCAATGCCTCTGTGGGTAAACAATGTACCGGAATAGCGGCTGTTTCTTGTGTAGCTTTTAATCTAATAAATCCAGACGAGTGGGCCATGAGTGATTTTGATTATATTGTAATGACTGGCGATAAGTATTATAATGACTGCATTTCTGCAAGAGATGATCCTGCGGCCGGCGAAGTAAATCCTGACTACTTAGCTATAAGGGATCTTGTGCCAAGACTATTATCATCATCATCACCAGCTCATATACGTACCCACCGAGGGGCTCGAGCCTACCCTAAATTAGGGCGATTAGGCCTTAGTCAACCACGCTGGCCAAGTGCGGGTTGGTCGACTTCACACACAACCTGTAAAGAACTTTCTTCACATGTGTGTGCAGATTTCCTCACAATGTTTTCCTTCACCGTGAAAGCGTCGAATAAAAACTATTAATAAAGACTATTATACAACAGGCAAATTGTAGGGATCACAGTTCACGAGGAAACTAATTTTAATGGCCATATAGACAACGATAATAGCTCCGATGGCTTCCCTAACTTAAAAAATGCTTTGCAAAGCTTTTTCACAGAACATTCTGGTGGGATACTTACAGCTTACGCAGTACTCGGTAGCAGTTTATTGTAATACTTTAGCTGAAATTCGAAAATACTGGTTGTTTGATTCCCATGCACGTGGACCTAAGGGTGCTTCTGCCCCCAAAAATGCGTTTTGGTAACCTAGACGTAATGTAAATACATGGCATTTTGCGGCGAAATTTATTTGTGTCGTCAAGTAAAGCATCGAAGAACAATATTCAT
Organism: Schoenobius gigantellus; assembly: GCA_963935595.1. Classification (NCBI taxonomy): domain Eukaryota; kingdom Metazoa; phylum Arthropoda; class Insecta; order Lepidoptera; family Crambidae; genus Schoenobius; species Schoenobius gigantellus. The sequence goes on from OZ012543.1 coordinate 37,170,040, forward strand.
GATAATCTTAATGTATTTTCGTTAATATCGTTAGTAATAACTGTGGACAATCAAATACAATCGCATAGGCCCGTATTTGAATAAATTATTGAGAGTCCGACGTATACGACTAACAGCACTTCCCTCCAATCAATTACAGAAAGTTCAACGTACACAAAACACAGTAATTCCCACCAAGCAGCAATAGGAATCATGGAGTCCAACCAAAGAACCATTCAAACAACACCATTCCAGGTATCACCAATACGCAATTCCCAGGACACCGTTTACATCGAATCAACAAGTATGCTCCGAAATGTAAACAAAAACGTTCCTGATTTGGAAAGTGTTATGTTATCAGTGTGGAAAATGTCTCATCTGATAACATAAGACTCGCAACAATATTTAGAAAAACCGCGCCGCCCTTGAATTTGGAACGTGAACAGCGTATGAAAGAATAATTGTGCTGGTATTTTCTATTTCCCGATGGCTTTGGAGAGGAAAGACAACATCCAATTACTCCCTTGATTATTTCCAAAATCGAGTAATGAGTTCTGATAAAAGGTTCAACAGAAATGAGTATTTATTTTATGCTTTATCCATTGTTGAATATTTTCGTGCTAAGTCAAGTGTTTCTGTGTCTTGTAGAATGCGACAAGCTCATGTAGATCAAGTACCTCGAGGACTTGTGGATAACATACATCTCACAATTCGGAATATTAGAGGGTCAGCGGCATATTGGCAGAAATGGCCATTAACATGCGACAGCGTAATGATACAGAATTTATTGATTTACTGAATAGTTTAAGGGTAGGTGAATTGACTACGGCTCAGCTGGAGTTACTTTGCGAGCGGAGGCATGTGCCTTTGATCGGTGACTTTGCGGACGGAGTCGCCGTTCGTATTTTTCCAACGGTCAAACAAGTCGACGACTATAATGAAAAAATGAGCAAAGAAAACGCAAAGCTGCACCGTACGTATCAGATAAACGCAATAGACGAATCTCGCGAAATAGTTACGTATGGCAGGAAACCGCCGAACAACGTTATTCCCAAAGATGTCAATAACTGTGGTGGCTTATTATCATCCCTAAAAATTTGCGTAGACTCTCGGGTCATGTTGAGATGGAACATTTCCGTCTCTGATGGTCTAGTAAATTTTTTTAAATGGCAAGCCTTAAGAAGAGACCAACTGGAAGATGGAGAGTTACCGGAAGCCGTGTACGTCAAATTCGACGACGAATCTGTTGACCACAGATTAAAGGATAGTGACGGTTACGTACCAATACCTCCACTATGTACTACATTTCAGGCAATTAAGGGTTACGGAGACGTGGAGCGTCGTATGTTGCCTCTTATACTAAGCTGGGCCGTCACTGTACATAAGCTGCAAGGTACCACTCTTGACAGAGCTGTAATTGATCTGGGCAAAAAAAAAATTGCCCAGATCAATTACGGCACGGCATAGTGTTGGACGGCATAGTGTTCTGAAATTTCGACGCTAACAAATTACTAAATCGGACTCACGACGATAGGTCGTTGACGGAAATATTGAGGCTACGAAATTTGTATTCTGCCAACCCAAACTTGAGCCAGACTTGCTGACAAAAACCTAACATCGTACCCCGACATGTATTAAACCTTACCTTAGCTCTCCTATGGTGTTATCTTCTTTAATTTCTTTGATTTTGGCGGGGGGCTTCGCTCCCTGAGCCCCCCGTTTTTCCGGAGTCGGTCCCCCTCCCGTCTGCCTGCTTGTCGATCTTTTCACTGTTGTCTAAGATCGTACCTCGGAATGTTTAAAACCTTACTTTGTCGCGAAGCGGAAGGCTTCGTACAAAAAAAAGGTGGAAGATGTTAGAAATAAAACAAGTTAGATAGTTAACACGGTATATTTACAAGAGAAAACGGAAACAAGATAAGGCAGAGGTAGGGAGGAATAATATTAGGAGGGCACGACAGGACTTATCTAACTAAATTAGCCTAAAAGGTAACTATGTACAACAGAATAATATAATCTAGCCTGGCCAGGGTAGGACACGGGGCGAGTAGCAGCTCAGCTGGATAGCCGGAGCACGAGCAGGCACGGCAACGCAGCAGGCAGGATGGGTTGCGCAGGTCAGATAGGCAGCATAGGAGCGTCCCAACGGCACGCAGTAGGCAGACGGTTCAGGAACACCCGGCGGCAGCGTTATGCAGGTAGGAGGGCCAGAGCACCCCCAACGGCGCTCCTCAGGATAGGCGGTAGCGGAGACCAGTAGAAGGCGCGACGGAGTGGTCAGGTAGGCAGCAGGCACACGTAGCAGGCGCGGTGGAGACGCGTGAAGGAACCGGCACGAAGTGATATGATCACGAACGCCTGGCGGTGGTGGTTCGGTTCCAAGCCGGTGTAAGGAGCTTAGCTACTCCTTAGCCGTTTGTGTTCAATACCAGAGCTGGTAGTAGACTAGCTTCCTAATGACCCTGGTTCGCTTTTATACTGGCCATAACAATAGACAACTACATAGCTGTCAAGCGAAAGATTTTTGAAAAATAAAATAATTATAATGACATTTGTCAGTCACGTAGGCATTGAGCTACCATATTGAGATCAAATGTCGGACGCTAACAATTATAATAAGAAAATATAGAAAAATACAATAAAGGACTAATACATATTACAAATATTTATCACTTATGAATAATGGCGTTATACAAAGTGAAGTTCAAATAAATAATCAGTTAGTGCTTTACAAACATTCGTGAATCAATAAGTGTTACAAGAATTTGTGTATATTTACAAGATCGTCATGTGAAAAGACAAGGTAATAATATTATACTTTCATACCTAGTTACAATAAAGAATTAGTAGACTTAAATGTAGTTAGTGTAGAGTATGATAGTTTTATCTTTTTATTTACATTTATGAAGTGAATATTTTTTTCGTAAGTCTCGCAACTTTCCGTTAGCGCGAAGCAACCTGACAACTTAAGCAATCCTATGGTGTTTTCTTCTTCAATTTCTGTAATTTTGGCGGAGAGGTACGCCCCCAAACCCCCATTTTTCCGGGGATAGCCCCCCTACCGTATGCCTGCTTGAAGCTCTTTTCACTGATGTCTCACATCGTACCCCGAAATGTTTTAAGCCTTACCTAAGCTATCCTATGGTGTTTTCTTCTTCAATTTCTTTGATTTGGGGGGGGGGGGGGGGGCTTCGCCCCCCGAGCCCCCCATTTTACAGCTATCTGCGCCCCTTGTCCGGTGTCTAAATAGAAGACATTTCAGTATCAATTTGCATGATTTCTTCCGACTTAGCTGCAGATGATGTCATTGATTCATTTACAATTAATTGACATTGGGGGTGTATTTGATAAACCGACCGTTACACTTCTTATTTTTTTTAAATACCGAACCTATAAATATTCAATTAATCTTAAATTATCATGACGCTACGCTCGCTTCGCTCGCCCCCCCTGCTTGGCGGCCTTTTCACGGTCGTCTGACATCGAACCCGTCATGTTCTGAACCTAACCTATCCTATAGTATTTTCCTCGTCAGTAAATAATCGTACATACTATCAATAAATGTATCATCATCATCATCATCAACCCATGCTCGTCCACTGCTGGACAACAACTGTACAACGTTATAACCTCGTATAAAAATGATTAATTGACACTAATCTTTTTTTTCGCCCTGGAGTGTTTTTCCGAAATCAATACCTGAAATCAAATAGCTTATGATTCATGATACCTTTACTCAGTACACCTTACTATATAATTCCAGAATTTGACGCATAGTCATGTTCTTTAACCTAACCTAACCTGTCCTGCAGTGTTTTCATCTTCAGTTTATATTGTTATGGCGGGGGGCTTCGCCTCCCAAACCCCCCATTTTTCGGGGGACTCCTATTTTATGACATCGCACCCATCTGTTCTGAACCTAACCTAACCTATCCTAGAGTGTTTTCGAATATGTACTCTTGTCAACAGCATCAATAAACAAAGCAGATTATTTGGTGTTATTACTTTTCACTGATCCAAGAAGGAGTTTTGGTCTATATCTCCGAAGTTCTTCATCAGATCTTCATAATATTTTTATGGAACCAATCTGGAAGCATACGCTTTCAAATAAAAAAATAATTTTGGAAATCGGTTTAAAAATGACGGAGTTTTGAGGTAACAAACATAAAAAAATACAACCGATTTGATACCTCCTTTTTTTGGAGTCGGTTAAAAAGCGCTTTTAATCACTATTTGGTGTTTGAATTAAGAAAACACTCCGATATATTAGATCCTTACATATGAAATTGGCGTTTTGCCGTACTGGCCACTTTGATCTCAAATATCTCCTCTATGGTTAGGAATTTCAAATTCAAATTTATACAGCTATTTAGAGTCTGACACACGAAACATGAGCTTGGAAAAAAGCGGCAAATTCAAAAATTCTAGCTCTGGTAATACTGTCTACAGAAGGTAAAATACATTTTGATACTTGAAATATTCTAATATTTTTTTTATTTATGTAGTAATTTAGAATGTTAAATTTGTGAAAGGATTGTCTTTTTTTTCCTTGAATATAGTAGGAAAAAAAGGAGTTTATACTTTTTTTAAATTAAATATTAGGTAATGTTTAGTTTCAATGAACTTCCAACAATGAACCTTTTATAAGAAATCGCTGTATTTGGATTTTATGAATGTTAAAATCTGTAATATTTCGACAGAAATTAAGAAAAAAATATTATGAAATTGTTTATTACAAAGTATCAAAATCACCATGTTGAACTAAACTACATGGGGACATTGTATCAGTGTTGCTACTTGAAAGAATGTCAGGTTCATGTTTCGTGTGTCAGACTCTACTCATGTATTTGTGTTTCGAAAATTATAATTCACTTGTTTTTTCCTCAATTGTTTTGGACTTTCAATTAATTTTTTTGTTTTCAACTTTTTTGGAGTCAATTTTTGCTTGGGGCATGGTTTGGCTGGTTTGGCTGGTTTATTCGATTATCGTACAGGACCCACTTTTCATCAAAAGTAATGATTCGATTTAAAATCCTTTCATTATTTTGCCGGGTGAGTAATGCAACGCAGCAGTCAACGCACGTTTGTTGATTTGCTTCACTCAGTTCGTGAGGTACCAACTCGGACGTGGTTTGCGATAGATCCGCTTCCACAATAGCCTTCAATTCTTCATTATCAACTTTGGTCTCCGGCCTTCCACGGGGCTTGTTCTGCAGGTCGAAATTTCCAGAACGAAAACGTTGGAACCAAAACCATTATTTTCTTATGCGGCACCGTCGCCATACACATTATTAATCCTTCGAGCCGTTTCTGTAGCACTGGTGCCACGGTGGAACTCGTACTCGTAAATAACGCGATATTTCAAGTTTTCTATTTTGAAAGCTGAGTGACGCAAAGAAAAAAAAAACAATTGAGGAAAAAACAAGTGAATTATAATTTTAGAAACTCAAATACATGGGTAAATAGCTGTATAAATTTGAATTTGGAATTCCTAACCATAGAGGAGATATTTGAGATCAAAGTGGCCAGTACGGCAAAACGCCAATTTTATATGTAAGGACCTAATATTCGACCTCCATCCCAATGCTGTACAACCTACTAGCACAAAAAATACTCGATATTAAATGTCTATTTTTGCTTAAATGTATATAGTATGCAACTCTTGATTATAACGGATTTATACCCAGGGCCATGAATGACTCGCGTCGCTCAAGATTCTAACACTTGAATCACTCCCCACGGTCATGATTCAGTCGTTAGAATCCTTCACTTGCTCGTCATTCATCTATGGCCCTCGCTTTAAATCCGTCCTTTATTCACTAGTTGCATAATATACTATTACAATATCATTCATTTTAATGAAAAATAAGTTGTTTTCAGTAGTAGGTATATTAACATTATGAAAAAAAACAATTCACTACTTCATCGATTCTTTGCGAATCAATTTGTCTACTAAATAACATATCGATGACTTTGTTAGATTTGCCACGTTGTTTAGCGATGGCATATGTCAATCCCTTACATTTTGTTTTTATGGAACTTCGTTACCGTTTTTGACTTGACTTCATTCATTCTAGAGGCTGTAGGATTTTATCTTTCTATCGATCGAAATACCTATATTAATTGACAAATTCATCAAAATCTGTATTTAAGTTGAACGTCTCAAATGTTAGATACATTAATATGAAATACTCGTAGTCATCTTCAGTTATCAAAATGTAGGTATGTTTCAAAATTCCTTTTGTCTTTTCTTTTATCTAGATCTATATTTTCCCTTTTTTTTCACGAAGCAAAGACTGTATAGTTCGTGTTCTATTGATGTTGCTTATAATATGTAACAGGGCGAAGAAATTTTCCATCAGCATGCAATATGACGTAGCATTACTCGTTAATAAAAAACTGCCATTTGCAACCAAAAAACAAACACCTTAATTCATTCACAGCGATAAATATATTCAGTCACAAAGTAACACTACACAAACTGGCGTTAGCAAACAACTATGCAATGTACGAGTATCGATGTTGGTGTATTTAATTTTACTTACATGTTTGCCGGGCGGTCTGGCCACAGAGCGGGTTCTCACAAATGTTGCTTGTTTTGCTTTCTGCCGAATGTTTACCGCACACCTGTACTCAGTAGGCACCACCCTGTACGTTGGTATGAAGAAATCATAGGTCGGGATCTAGAGACATTACCTATATTATAATCGTGAGGTCAGCTGCAAAAAGCAAGTTTTCATTAAACTTAACAAAACATGCTTAGTAAAAATATATTACTTGTTTTTGTTTAGCTGCCCATATCGGTTTCGCACGGCAGTAATTGTAAAGAAAATGAGACCTAATTTTCTCTTTGTGGCAAACAATGAAATAAAATGGCAACAAAACATTCTAAGAAACTGAACAACTAAACATCAATTCTGTCACTCACTCGTTATTTTTATGAAGATTTATAACCTAAATTTATAAATTTTCCGTAGAACTTTTTATTTCATAAATTGTACTGTTAAAAAAAAGGCAGGAACTTGATACCTAACTAACTACCTACCACCATTCTTCTCAGTAGATACTCGTAGTATAAGTGATTAATTATTGAGTACATGCATAGGTAGCAATTCTATTTGTTTACCTACGAACGTTAGAAACTTTTTCAGTAGGTACCTAGTTAAATCTTACCTACTTTTGCCAAATTTTAAGTAACTATATTAATTGTTATTATATATTTTAAGACTTTCAAAGTGATCCTTGATTGGTACCGACTTCAATATAAAACTGTGATGTTGTATGTATTCTTATATTATTTATGATTTTTTGATGTTTTTGAAGTCGGTTTTATTTTTTTGTACAAATTTTTTTCTACATCAAGATTTCCGGTGGCTAAGTTTAAAAAAAAACATTCGAATCCGCATTTTCAACATACTATGTTGACGCTATGACCACTAAGGTCACCAAAGACTTCCAATCCGTGCGAAATTTAACTGTTATAATATTTACCTTTTCCAGTTAATAGCAAAATCCCATTATGAATGAAAGCACAACGATAATGGTAGCGCGAACGTATACGTAATTTCGGATTATGCGGTGATTTTGAAATTGGATAAAGAGGTGTTGTAACTCCACAAAACAAGGCCCTTATCTATCTTATAAACTCCCTAGCGGTCGAGACTAAATCTTTGGCTGGCTTCATGTGTCTCAATATAATGTGACAAATTAATTAACAAAAGCTATGAATAATTAATAATTATTTGTCACTGCAAATTAGGGTTTTAAATAAACTTTGTTTAGACAAACAGACCGATTGTTAAAGTTAGAAAATGTTACAGTTCAATTCATGTTTTCATAATAAATGTAGTCATTTATTAAGAACAAAGAAATGAATTTTTCTTTTAGTTAATGTGCGCCTAATAAGCACCAAGACTTTTCTCATAAATGATTGACTCAAGCAGTAGGTATCCTGTTATGACCTAGGCTAGTATTTATTTCATCATCATTATCATAATTAGCTCTCGTTCGTACACTGCTGGACATAAGCCTCTCCCATGCCACTCATCCTTATATCCGATAACCCTCACCTAACCACCACCAGTTTACGTATTTCCTCGCTCCATCTTGCTGAAAGGCATCCTACACTACGTTTGCCATGACGTGGTGGCCACTTTAAAATGCGCAATACTCCATCGGTCGTCGGTTCTGTGACAGGTATGAAATGAACAGCCCATTGCCGCTTCAACTTGTTAATGCGGTGCGCTTTACGGGGCTTTAAGTTGTTTGTATCACCTGGTTGGAAAATCTTGGAAAAATATCATAAGCCTAGGCAATTCTTACTACCAATGTGATTTTTCAAAAGATATAATTGAAACTTTATGGTGTAGGTAAAAATTTTAGGCGATTCAAAAGAGCTTTCTAATAAGTCATTTATAGAATTATTTTGATTTGAAAGAGATTTTTAGTAGTGATTTCTGAATTATCTAATATATATAGTTCTCGTGTCACAGTGTTTGTTACCGAACTCCTCCGAAATAGCTTGACCGATCTTTAAAAAATTGTATTGTGTACTTTCAGTACGTCTGAGAATAGGTCATAAACTATTTTTTATTATGGCGAAACGTAGTTCGCCGGCGCAGCTAGTATAAGTCTAAAATCTTTGTAGCCGTCCAAAGCAAAAACACGTCGTTGCTGTGAAACACCAGTGTTTTAATCTAGCTTCAGTAATTATTCAATCCTGTTAATATTTTATATGTAATTCCTCAAAAATCACAGAATGAACGTAGGTTAGTGGTCGGGTGTGGCGCTCACTTATTCAAGAGAACATTCACAGGGGAGGTTTCGTCCGCAAATTATTTAATTATCTGTCTGGCTCTGGCTTCTCATCTGGGCGAGGAGAAACAAAGTCCCTGACCCTAAGACGTGAAAACTTTATACGTGTATCTGATTAAGTTAATGGGACTATTTTTTATATTTGATTTTATGAGGCGATCTCCAACTTCCTATTTCTAAATATGATATGATATCGTTTTCAAGCGTTTTGCTAGTCTGCTGATTAAAGGCAATGTGACTACACACTAAATTGTGTATGGATAGATACTCTAGAGAACAAAGTCACTAATTTTTTTTTTCAATTATGGCCTATTGCTGCTCAAATGAAAGGGCTTCAGAAAAATCACTAAATATAAGGCTTATGGCATACGACGAGGGCTAAATATTTAAATGTAATTTTCTTGTTTTAAACTTTTTAAAGCGAAATTTTTCTGATTCGGATTTTAGTTTTGAAACAAAATTTTATAACTTATCATAACCAAATATGACTTGGTACATATTGCACCGAAAAATCTTATACACAACGTAAAAAAAACCATGATAAGTACCTACCTAGGTTATTTTCCACAAAAACATCACAGATTAGAAATATTTTTAAATTAAATAGATAGTTGATAGTATAGAGTTGATTGTATATTAGGCATATTAATGCTTCCTTTCATCTTTCTAAAAATTTATATAACTACGAAACGTAGCTAAAAAAAATGTTTGACTTATAATTTCAGGAATTTTTTGCATTTCTCTTAAAGCAGGAAATATCATTACTATGCCTCTTTTTGCACAACTCACTGTGCATTTTCCCAAGAAACTGATAGGTGGTTTCAGGTAGATTTAATTACAAGAATAATACCATTTTGGTTGCTTGTTTGTTCAAATAGAATCACATCTATTCTTGAAATGCACTCGTATTGCGCGGATTTTAATAAGGTCAATTATAGTAGTTTACCCTCGCCTCTTCTTTCAACATTATTTTAAAATATAGGTACTTAGATTATAATTACTAAGAACATAATGTGTTATCATAAATATCGTGGTGCTCAAATAAATATTTACTGAACATACTGGACATACTGAGCGTTTTTCAGTTTCTTTATATTTATGAAAGCAATGTGATAATGTTATAATCCAAAGTTTCTTTATATTTATAAAAGCAATGTGTTAATATTATAATCCAAAATGTTGTTTTCTGGATAGCGTGACAATTTTGAAGGTGACATTATAAGATGTTGTAATAATTAACCAACATAATTTCCAGAAGCATAATAAATAAAACAACCTATTACGTATAAATTATAAGAGCGAAAACAGTGTGTAGTATTCCAAGGTATGTAATTAAAACACGTATTACAAAATCAAAAGCTTAAGCGCGAGAGTCTCACGTAAAATTCTAGTGTGTTTATTTTCACTGTAATCTTTCTCGTACAATTAGCATATTAACAGCATTCTTTTTAGTCTGTGTACGAGGCTCGTGCATTTTTCATTATAAAAGGATACGAACTTTGCATAATCATGTTGGCGTCAAACGGTCAGTTTGCATCAGATGAGGTTGTAAACGTTGTTACGGAATTTCACAACAGAGGAATATCTCAAAAAAGAAATTAACTTTTTGAAAACTTTTGATTTTATATAAAAACTAGCTTTTGCCCGCGACTTTGTCCGCGTGTATTGATTCCCTTCCCTTTACAAATTAACATCCCCCCCCCCGCCTCACCCTTTTTACACCCTTAAGGAATAATTTCGGGGATAAAAACTATACTTTATCCTGCCCCACAACTCAAACTATCTCCATACCAAATTTCTTCTAAATCGGTTCAGCGGTTATTGATTCCCCATTACCAAATTTCCCAAATTACCCCCCCCCCCCCCTCTTTTCTCCCTCTTGAGAGGTGATTACTGCGATAAAAGTTATATCCGTCTCCCGGTTCTAAGCTACCTCCCCACCAATTTTCGGCCAAATCGGTTCAGCAGTTCTTGAGTTATGAATAGTGTAACGAACACGACTTACTTTTATATATATAGATAGATATATATAAGTACGAGTAAATTATCAATACGGAATACTCGTAGTTTAGAATATGTTAACATTACATGACATGACTTGTCAGTATCGAATAAATATGTTCAAGATGGAAATCTTGTAACAAAACCCAAACCTATACCCGTCTGATGCGCGTATTGTACAGCCAGCAATACGTCAAGCTTTATATTTGCACTGCAAATATCATAACACGCCACTATTATGAGCGTTACAGGGTCAACAAGTCTGGTGTGTTGCCGTCCAATTCCAATGTATGTTTCAAGGCCAATCCTTTTCTTCTGACGAGAGACCCATGCCCAGCAATGGGACGTATACAGGGCGTCCCAAGACTATGGGACATGAAGGGAAAGTACAGTCAGCAACGAAACTTGCCGAACAAAATAACGTTACAAAAGATACTAGACACATGAATTGTACATAAGTTACTGATCATAGTTACAAACAAAATTCCATTTACATTATAAATTACCAAAAGTAGCTATACAGTATATTTCCAAAAGTGGCTGGATAGTACTCTTCCAAAAGTAGCTGGACAGTATATTTCCAAAAGTGACCGGACATTATATTTTCAAAAGTGGCTGGACAGTAAACTTCCAAAAGTTGCTGGACAGTATATTTCCAAAAGTGACCGGACATTATATTTTCAAAAGTGGCTGGACAGTAAACTTCCAAAAGTTGCTGGACGTAGTATCGTTTAAAAGTGATTTGTTAGATCATGACCGGACTAATTTTCGAATTAAGACTGATGACAATCACTGAAATATTTGATAACAACACGACTGAATTCAATCATTCAACCTACTTACGTCTATAACATAATTTCAAAAGTATTTTTTTTAAATTTTTTCCTAGATATCGTGTTCTCAGAAATACGTATCCATATCATCATCATCTTAGTATCATCATCATGTCTATGATTTACATGAAAATTTTGGGTTGAATGACATTACGGGTAAACACAATTTAATTATTAGTTTTAGATAACGCATTGATTATTTATTGGTTATTATGAAACACCGTGTATATCTTAATAATATTATACATTTCTCTTTATCTATGGACTATTTCACAATTTTTGCATCATTATAATTATTATGCCAGTACTCCTAACAAGATTTGGTCAGTTAATATATTTGGCTTAGGTTACGTGTTTTTTTTTATTTTTTGTTTGTTACACCAAGGTCGCTCCGCTTGGTAGGGCCCTGAGCACCATTTTTTATTGTACTCCATGACCACTTCATCTGTTGCTATGCTGGGAAGGGTAATGAGACGTCTAATTGCGTCGTCCTCCTTCAACTCCCGGTAGAAGTAGGTGCAGGATTCCGTGTGTCTGGAATTCATCATCATCATCATCACAGCTCATATACGTCCCCACCGAGGGGTTCGAGACTACCCTATGTTAGGGTGATTAGGCCTTAGTCAACCACGCTGGCCCAGTGCGGATTGGTCGACTTCACATACATATTGAATCTCTTCGCAGATGTATGCAGGTTGCCTCACGATGTTTTCCTTCACCGTAGGAGCGTCGGACAAATGTACATATAAAATTCGAAACGAAAAACACATTGGTACATGGCGGGTCTCGAACCCCGACCCCCCGATTGGAAGGCAAGTGCCGAGTCCACAGCGCCACCGACGCTCCATGTCTATTACGTGGACACTATCGTGGACAGGGTTCTTCCTTTCTGCTCCTCTGAGCACAACCACGTGATCGTACGTTTAGTCCCTGTGCTTCGTGGATCGTCAGCAGTCTGGATTGATCTCCGGTGAAGAACCCTTCCCTCCCATTCGCTTCTTTCTCGTCTTGAGTAAAGGTAAGGAAGAGAGTATTTGGGTTGCCCCTTCGTAACACCGCCTCCGATGCCATTCTGCATGTCATGGACCTCAGCACTTGCCGTGATGTGTAAATACCCTTGTAGATGTTTTGGAGGGCATACACCACATCCATCGGACTTCGGTGTGTGCAGAGGAGCTTTTCTGTTACCGACGTGATGGCGGCGGGGCTTCCGTAACGCATCTCGAACAGGTTGTCTCTGTCTATGAAGGGGATCTGATTTGTATCGGTCATTAGTACCAATTCTCTTGCCCCGGTTAGCCTTGCTGCCATGATGATAGCTCCAAAATGGACTAGGAGAGCTTCGTCCACCAAAAGGCGTTTTGATGCTTCCACACCATTAATGAGGACTGAGGCAATGGTTCCCCCTCACGACCGCCCCGAATCGAGTCGTCACTTTGTCCGACAGTTCTTTTGCCGTCTCGAGTGTGCTAGTGATGATCATATCTTCCTTCATTTGGAAGTTGTTGAGGAGCCACGTGGTCTTCCCGCACCCCGGCACACCGTCAACCCATCTGATTGCTAGTTTACCCCATGGTTCGGAGATCCAAGTTCCACTCTCGGATTCCGCCGTTTTTAGAATTCGGTCCTCCAGCATGAAGCGGGTGCACTTGGCAATTACCACTATTGGGTCCTCGATCGGTGCGCAGAATGTGAGTGCTCCCCTTTCCTCAATTGCTTCATGATCTACCAGCACCATGCCTGACGTGCCACTGTACGCCGCCATCTGCTTTTTATCTATAGGGCGAGTACCGCCACCACAGTCCCGGTGTCGTTGTTATAGACCACCACCGCCCTCGCCCCGTCCAAGAGTTCTCGTAGTAACATGCGGGCTTTTATCTGAAATGCCTCAAGTATCTTGCTGCAGGTGGTGTGTTTTACCTGCGGCGTCGCCCGCAGTGTCTTTAGGTACTCTAGATAGGCGTTGACTAGGTCATCTCCGTCCCGGTCAGTGACTATTCTCGATGGCGGTCTCACCCTGCCCATGTCTGCCAGTGTGGTTTTGGGTGAGGAGATCGTTCTATGTTTGGGGACCACGTCCGGTACTGTCTTACTGCCTGTTCTACGAGGACGAGCTTGGCCCAGGGCAACAGATATGCCCCTGACGAGGTCGTCTGTCGGGGATTGTCTTTGTAATTGGAGGCGTCTTCTTTCGTTTGCTTCTTGCATCGCCTCCTCGTGTTGCCTTTGTGCCCGGGCTGAGCCACTTTCTGCTGGTTCATTGCGTGGAGTCTGCTCGTGGTCTTTGAGCAGGAAGTTGAGGTTTTGGCCTCTTCCCTCGTACACGATAATTTTGTGTTTTCGGGAGGCCTCCAATAAGGGAGTGTAATCGGACACTTTCCCTTTCTCGAGATCTACCTTCATGACATCCACGCTAATGACTCTTGGGTCTCCGTCCATGTTTAACAGCAGTTCCCCCGCTATAGTAAAGGACGACTTGTCAATGTGCCAATCCAGGAGTAGGATCGACTTATTCCTGAAACGTACAATCCGGCATTTTTGCCCTGCGAGCATCAACTCAGGCATTGCATCAAACACTTTTCTTTTAATGGTCGCCCTGGTAGTGCTGCCTTTTAGCAGGACTGCTAAGCCAGGTGATATGGCAACGTGCTTCCTATTTCTGGACATACAGAAACTAATGCCAATCCTTTCTCCTGCACTGTCCATGAACAACGCCATAGCCCTTGTGAGGAGACCTACTATTCCTTTTTCTCCGTCGCTCGACCACTGCATTTGCGTTATCGTTGGGGCCACGTAAGGTTCCCGCGTTCGTGGTGCTGGTTGTTATATTTACCGACTCATCATCACCCCCCTGCGCTGGTGGAGTACAGTTCTTGTTACGCTGTGTCGCCAGATCGGCTGCTATTTCTATAAACTTCACTAAGGGTGGTTTTGCCTTTTTATCCATCAGTAGCGCATGGATATTCTCTTTTCTTATCACTATTTTGCCTAGTCTATGTTCTAAATCATGGCGGGCACTGGCAAATCTGGGACAGTCCAGGATCACGTGCAATACCGATTCAATCTCCCCGGGGTCACATTCACAAAATGGATTGTCCTTGAGTTTGAATCGGTACAGATATTCTGCGAACCCCCCGTGCCCCGTGAAGACTTGTATCAGACGAGGTGATGGTTTTTCTTTTCTGACCCAGCTATAGGCTTTCGCCTGATCTGGAAAGAACCATTTGGTCACTTCTCCTGTAGAGGAGGTAACGTACCTATCCTGCCATTTTCGGATCGTCTCGTCCCTTATCTTATTCATCACGAACGACACGGGGATCTCACAGTAGTCCCGCGTTCCGTCTACCACCCGCGCTGCATTTTTGGCTAATTCATCTGCTCTTTCGTTTCTCGCTGTGCCTACGTGTGCTCTCAGCCAGAACAGTTTGACCTCTCCACCGTTCCTTCTGATACTTCTGATGTCTTCATGTATCCTCTGAACTAGCTGATGGCCTGCTTTGGGGTTCATGATGATTTCCAATGAGGATCTGTAGTCACTCAGTATTGTTGCTGAGGTGACACCCTCTCTCCGGACCATCTCTATCACCCTATGCAGAGCATACAGTTCAGACTGGAAGACCGTACAGGCGGGATCGAAACTAAATGTGTAACTGGCGGTTTCTTTTCCCTCTACCCATCACGAGACGGCGGCCTCAACCCACTCATCAATTTTACTAACATCTGTGTATGTTTGTGGGTCTTGGATTTTGTGCTTCCGTATGGTCTCTACGGATGTATCCTTACACATTCATATTCTATCAGCACCCGCTCGGATGGATGAGGTCTCCCAGAAAATGATGTTTCCTTCTCCAGTATACTGCCTGGTGGTAGGTGGTCTCGGCAGTCCCTTTTTTGTTCTATAGAAAAAAACAGAAATACTTACAAACATTAACTCGACCTCCTGTTTAAGTTTCTCAGAACGTTTCTTTTGGACCCCGGTCCGGCGACAAATTTATACACATATCAGCGGATTTATATAGTCAGTCATGTTCAGCAAATTTTGTTATTTAACAGATCAGACTAATTATGTAATCAAATATGTCCAGCAAGTTTTGATTATTATACATATCAGTGGATTTATGTAGTCAGACTTGTTCAGCAAATTTTGATATTTTACAGATCAGGCTAATTATGTACTTAAACATGTTCAGCAACTTTTGTAAAAATAATGTACATCGACTTTTGGTATTCCCAAATGTCTACAGGGATTTGTCCAACAGCCTGTTCAGTTATATATGAACCTTTAAAGTGTGCAGGTGTTTTGAAAATTTGGATGTGTTCATGGACTTTCGTTGCTGACTGTACCTTAAATATCGTAGATAGGATATTTTGCTGAAAGAAGACTTTATGTTATTTTTAAAAGTTAGTAATACTGCATTCAATTCATTCTGCATTTTTGTCCATTCTTTCGATTGGCATCATAAAAATACGGGTGATTTTTTTTCACATTTAAGTCGGTTCGATTCCCAGATGAAGCAAGTAATTTTTAGAAAATCTTTGAATGCAGTATTTCTAACTTTGAAAAATAACATAATGTCTTCTTCCAGCAAAATATCCTATAGGTGACCAGATGTCCCGTATTTTCGGCGTTCACTTTATCAGTTATGAATTTGACCATGCCCCTAAATTTCGCCCACTTAGTAATACAATAACCCAAATTAATTATTTTTGTCTCTTTAAATTTTCATTTACAGTCACTCGTTTAAATAATACCCATTTGATATCTCTGAATTACAGATTCAGAGAGATCAAATATGAACTTGATTCCGAGCTTATTTAAGCATTTATGAATTTAAAATAGTATACTAACAATTTCCTTTAGGGCAATATGACTGGCGCATTGTAAATGTAAATCTGCTTATGTTTGGTAAGCCGCAGAGAGCAAGTGACTGGAACATTAAACACGGTACAATCAGCTTAAATGATAAATTTTAATTACTATTTGCGCTGGTGGTTCCCTTTGCGAGAGAATTACTATTAAACTATCAAATAACTTATTTCCACGAATACCTTTAATACTAGATATCCTAATAGGCTGTGCAATCCTAACTCAAGGACCGTAATTTGTAGTAGAAATACAATAATTTGTAGTATGGCAATGTGTGTCAGAATATATAACTAACTACCGCCGGAACCATTTAAGACTCTTCCACTACCTGTATTAAAACGACGACGCCTGCATAAATGGTTAGTAGAAAAATCATATTATTCAGTTGACGAGAATTTAAATGACAAAGAATTAATTTAATGTGAAAGTATATGCTATTGTGGAATAATGTACATGCTGTAGAACAGTAAAATATGTATTGAACAAGTGTTGAACTTAAAATTTAATAAACCACCAATTTGTAATCGCTACCATAAATATTATTAAAAATATTCATGGGCAATAGGTTGTACGTGAAAGGACAATATCGATAATCGCCCCATGACTAACAAAAATTTAATTTACGTCATATTTATATGCATATTTTATAACACTCATAACAAATATAATTAAATGATCAAACGAACTTACCTGAAGTGAAGTTCGATCTTAATTATCCTGTCTTCGCCGAAGAGATTTATTCCTTAACCATGTAGTAGCCCTGCTACGCGCTAACCCTATCGCACAAGTTTTAAAGTCAGAGAAAGAAAACCACTATATCTTCCTCTGTCTAATCACACCTGACAAGCCTCCGCAGTACCGACCTCATTCTTTTTAGAGAAATAGAGCAACATTGATATATAGGGGGATAAGATTCAGGGAGGGAGGGACCTTAAATCTCTTCGGCGAAGACAGGATAATTAAGATCGAACTTCACTTCAGGTAAGTTCGTTTGATCATTTAATTATCCTGTCTTCGCCTCCGAGATTTATTCCTTAACCATGTAGATGTTCAGAGAGTATAAAATCAATGTTGCGACAATAAAAAATAAACAACATTACAGTAAAACATCAAAACATAATTATTAGGTACGTATTTCAAATTTTTTTTTTTTTTTTTTTTTTTTTTTGCGCCTCTAGCAAAAATTTCAAAACAACAAAATATTGTGAACAAAAAACTAATCAACCGACAGTATTGTTTTAAGTACTTAATAATAATTATAATTGTGACAAGGATTCAATAAAATTGGTTTCAGAACTAATATACCGGTCTGTTATAAAAATCAGCAAATACAGCTGATCTTTCCGAACATCCTGCGGTCTTTCTAATTACATCGACGTTGAGGTCAGCACGAGACGCCGCCTGATGTTGATGCGTGTCTCGCTCGCTCCGAATATTAAGATGTCAATGCCACTATCGCACATGATCTGCTTTATCCAGCGCCCAATGGGTTGAGATGAAGCAGGTCTACGTGATTTCTTATGTGTGAGGATCAGGTTTGTTCTGAATCTGAGCGAATTGAAGATGATACAGCAATATATCTTAACTTAATACCACTGATGCTGGACAAATACCGGGATATTAAAGGGATAAAAAAAAAAGTTAGTTTAAAACCGGTTGAGCTTTGCCAATTGCTTATGTTTTAATTAAATTTGTAAGTGTTATAATTACTCGATCTTCATATGCTTTATTAATATTTCGTATTTTTGTTAGAGAAATTGTATGCGTCCTTGGTCCAGCTAATAACATGACTGACTTCTTACTCATTTTTTCAAGATTAATTGTATAATTCTCAAATCGTTTAATAGTCTAATACTATAATACCAGGGGGCTACTGCCTAACTAATAACGATCACTTGCTATCGTGACATTAGAACAATAGTTCTACCTAAACTTCAAAATTTCAAAACACATTAACAGAAATTCCAACAAAAATGTAGTATTTACATTTAAAAAAATCTGTTGTATTCTTTTTACAAAATTCTCACCATATCTTTAGTACTTTATACTAGAATTATATTATGACCCGGTGTTATGTGATATCGAAGATAACAACATCTAAGGCTGTTTCTGGCACGTCATGAAAGCTTTCCCAGAAAATACACACGCTGGCAGGGAAAGGTGACGGCGCAGATGGTGTACCATCCTGAAAGGAAGTAAGTAGATCTTTCTTGGAGGAAATATCACAATCTCTGTCACACCCAGGGATATAAAAAGGGGATACCATGGTTAAGAGGGCTATAGTTGAACAACGATAATTCCGGTGGCTTAATCAGTAACTATTTTGTTTATAGTTTTAAAAATTAGTGCAAACGGTGTTAAAGCGTAAAAATAAAATTGCGACTAATCTACTGTTTAAACGCGTCAATATCATAGGCAAAGGGATCCCTTTTCCATGAAATATACGCGGGACATTTGCAATAAGTTAATAGATGGTTCACCAAAAAAATGTTTGCAAGACGAGATGCAAATAAGTCAATAGATGGTTCACCAAAAAAATGTTTTATTTTCAAAAGTTGTCTGATACCCAACTGCCACTCTGTGTCGAAGTTTATTTTTCTCGATTCACTGTTAGCTTCTATATTTAACGAGTAACGAATATAAGACGCGAAAATAAATATACCTACTTTTCTCACACCAGTCCCAAATCATTTTAGTAACTTGACTTAAGTGTTGGTATTACACTCTCCCCATTCTATTTATATAGAATATGGCAGTGGTGTTATCGACCCTTAAAAGACTACCACAATTAGCGACATTTTTAGCAAATGAAATTAGCCCACAATATACAGCGAGTAGTTCCAGTCAGTTTATATGATTGGTTCGCTCGATGTTGGTCCAGAAACCACCAGTCTTTTCGTTGGCACAAGCTGCACCCTAGCCTGCTGTCGAAACGTCCGTAAAAATTCCGAAATTGTACCTATGACTTTTTATTCAATTGACTGCCAATGGAATATTGATCTGCCACCAATGGAGATCATCATATTATTATAAAATATCTGTAATTGTAATAAAAACGTCGTAATTGTTAGTATTTCTAAGAAGAGCACTTTTAGTGATTTTGTGTGTATATACTACCCATATACTACAGCCGACATGCTGCCGTAGAAAACGTTCAAAGAACCTTATTCGAATTCTGTTAGATTTAAATATATTTTTTATGTGTATAATAAATTTTTGTGGCTTGAATCTGGTAATTGTATGTTATTTTATTAGAGTTTAAAATAAAACCTAAAAATTTACAAAGCTTTTCTGGTATTAGACTAGTTTTTTTTTTTTTTAAATTAATAACTAACCCTAATCGTGTCAGACATTAAATAGTTCTTTTTGTGTTCTCTAGGTACTCTCCAGCAGAGTTTGCTAAACACAACATATCATAGATATCTCACTGATAGCAGACCATAAGATCTTAAATGAGTAAGAGCTGGCTGTAATATTTTGTGAAATATATCGCGCGGAACATAGGCTAAACGGGAGTGCTAGAAACTCGTACAAAATATCATGAAAATAAAAGCATAAACATGTTTTCTTTTTTTTTTTTTTTCTTTTTTTTTTTGATTTGTGAATCGGCAGCAAAAATTAAGCTTCCTAAATATCAATATTAATCACGTATCAGTCTTCGATCATAAATCGAGTAGCCGTTCTGATATCTTCCATTTTGAAATGAGATACCTACTTCGACTTCGAATTCAGATTTTTAGATTTAATATATATAGAGCACACGCTTTTAGGAATAACGAAGATATCATAAACGAATTGTTTTGCTGTCGGGTTACATCTCCTAATAGCTTTTATTTCTAATAAATGATTTAATTCGAGAGAAATTGCTATTCACTAACTTTTTGAAAAAGAACGCCGCGCGAATTGCTGTATGGTATTTGATAAGGTTCCTCAATAAATGAAATCCTGGACACATTGTCTAATATAAACCTATCGCTAGTGATAGTTCACCACTCATTGACTAAATTAATATTTTAAGCGGCCGGCATGTACTTGCGGCTGCGCGCTCAGGTAGCGCGATTGTTCGATGACCGTTGTGATGCGACGCGACTGGCTGGTGCCTCGGCGGTGCCAGTGGCAGCGGCGGCGGCGGCGGGGCTGGCAGGCGACAAGCTGGCAGCGGTGCGAACGTGGCTGCTCGCCGTCGATTCGCTTGTTAGTATGACGTCTTTGACTGTCCCGGCCCACCGGCTCGATGAGGGTAGGATTGGCCGCTGCTTTGCTGTCGCGTTCGGGACGATGAGCCTTTCAAGTTTAAATGACTCTTAGATGAAATTGGTGTCTGCATCGTTCAACGTAACTACATCTGGAATATTAAGATTTTTCTTTAAAAGACACGATTGTGCCCTTCCCAGTGCTGAAAGTGCTTTACCGAGTTGATTCTGTTGTCTACCAACATAGCACTTACTTCCGAATTAGAGTTCGGCCCTTCGCCATAGGTACTATAGTATACATTGTTTTTTTTTTTTTTAATGCTCGTCTTTGGTCACTTTTGGAAACCGTTTTGTAATAGGACTTGAAACCTGGCCGCTACATCGGTTTGTAAGTCATCAGTTATCACCATATTGGTTTGTATGTGAAAGATACTAATAAATATTTAATGAGAATTTAGGCAACACAAAAAATATTTTTAAATAATTCCGATGAATGCAACGGAAATTTTTAAAACAGCGGGGAAAAAAGGACAGCCCCTATATTTTCCATTAAGTACACTCGTTGAATGCAACGAGAACATAATAACAATATGATCCGAAGAATACAACGGACATAAAAGTGATTTCCGATGAATGCAACGGAAATTTTTAGGCAGCGGGGAAAAAAGGATACCCACATTTTCCATTACCAGTATTACTGCACGTGGTCGCGCCGCGCGCGTACTCGGCGGCCCAGGCGAGCGGTGTCCACCCGCTTACTCGTTCAATACAACGAGAACATAATAAAATATTATCCGAAGAATACAACGGACATAAAAATGATTCCTCGTTCAATACAACGAGAACATAATAAAATATTATCCGAAGAATACAACGGACATAAAAATGATTCCCGATGAATGCAACGGGAATGTAAAAAAGTATTCTTCTGGTTGCACATCATTTTCGCCATCATCTGAGTACAAAATGTGCCTCCGGCTTGCCCCTACGTTTTTCCGAATTCAGTTTTTCTTCGTATCTCTTCATCTTCCTTAGCCATCTATCTTCTTCGGGTTCACTGTGTTTTCGTTTAGGCATACTTAACAAATAAGCAAATAACCGTAAATTTATACCTTTTTTTTTTTTTTACGTAGGTTACCTACACTCATGCACAAATTATATTACTGTTACACTCGTGCGAGCGCCGCGCGCGCACGGACAAGAATGGGGTCGGTACTGCGGAGGCTTGTCAGGTGTGATTAGACAGAGGAAGATATAGTGGTTTTCTTTCTCTGACTTTAAAACTTGTGCGATAGGGTTAGCGCGTAGCAGGGCTACTACATGGTTAAGGAATAAATCTCGGAGGCGAAGACAGGATAATAATATGTATTCGACGGACAATATTAAATCAAAATATTAAAAAGTACTTTCAGAAACAAAACTAAAATGAAGTAAAATATACGAATGGTTATTGTTACCTTTGCTCGATTGATTTTATGTAGGTATGGATATTAATTTATTTGTATAAATTATGTTTTTATAACTTTTTTCATAGTATGTATGTAATCAGCTTTTAAGAAGAAGAGGACATGTAATGAAACCACGCAATACAAGACTAACTGTGGTTTTTATTGTGTGCCAAAACAACATCTAAAAGTGGATACCTGCGCTTACTTAATTATTAACAAACAATCTACCTTCGATTTACCTGAATAATAATGACCATATATACCATTCTCCCAGCATTATTTTAAGACACCAAAGAAATAACAACTTATAATTAACAAGTAGGTTTTAACAATTTTTAATTTGAATACTTACAACAATAGCAGGGCTTATACTTATTTTCCACAATCTATACATAAACTACAATGTAAATTATATTTATTAACCTAACTAGGTAAGACCGAAATCTTATGTAAAATACAAATGTTATACAGGCTGTTTTTTTATTTGTTTTCAAATCCATATCTTAATGGCGACTTACGAATTCTTTTTGGATGCGACCTTTGTATATCTTCCACGCGCGGTGTGGGATTTGTGGGGACGGTCGGTGGTGGCTCGGGCAGCGGCTACGCGTCGGTCTCAAGCTCGAGACTGGGTGCAACCTCGGGCTCGCAAGACTGTTCTATGTTTCCTCTCTCACCATCATTGTGGAGATCGTGAGTGGAATAATTACTCTATGACCGTAAAGAATGCATCCCTGCTCTATGCTAAGAAACTGTTTAATTTTATAATAAGATTGTAATTTATCATTTTTGCAATATCTCCAGTTAGTTTTGATAGCATTTATCAAATTACCTAATAGTCCAGTCAACGAGGACATTCGTTGTATGGAGACATCCGACAAATTCTTCCGTCTATGAAATTTGGCATGTGGTGATGATACCTAATACAGATGTCAGATGTACAATAATCCAACAAAATTTATAATGGGAAGTTAGGTATTTTTACCTAAACATGAAAAACGCTTATAGCTCTCTGTGGATATTTCCTCAGTTTTAAATTATTCTTGTATACGTACGTATGTACTAGTTAGAACAAGTATGTAAAGTAATCCAACATTTTTTCGATTTGGGTAATGCACTAAATTGAACTTTTAACATTTTGCGCAATAACTTCTATTGGAAAATTGCTCTGCTAATTTTTATTTTTTAATATGGTCTTATTTCCCTAAATAAATAGGTTTGTTAAGTAATCCAATAAATTTTCCTTTTGAAACATATTTTTTTGATTTTTGCTTAATAACGTGATGTGAAAAATTACTCCGTCCATTTTTATAACTTTATACGTTATATGATTTAATACTAAAACAGAATTATCAATAATCCAACAAATTTTCGAACGATCATATATTTTTTATGATGTATGCCGATTTATATTTGTGCGAACCTTATGCATCACGCAATTTGTGCGTAGTTGATCTTCACGTGACCGCTCGGAGCTACTTTTACCTATTTAGTAATCTGTGCTTTTACTTCGTTTTGCACCACATTATAGGAATTAATAATAATACCTACAAAACTAACTCTAATACGAGTAAAGAAAAAACAAAATTTTATTTTAATGCTCTTATAAGGGGAAATTAAACTTTGAATTAAATTAAGCCCATCAATTTGTTACATGCCGCAATTTTTCCAAGAGTTCCGTACTTCGAAAGAAAAAAACGGAACCCATATCTCAATAGAAAGATATCAAATAGAAATTTATACAAAACATTCGGGTCTACGGTCTCTTTCAGATGTGAAAAATCATAATTGTAAGTCAAGGAGGTCAAAAGATATGACCATTTATGTTGCATATTTTCGCAAATTTTGCGATTTTTTACGGGAATCAAAACTATAGGGTACTTCCCGTTGACCTAGATACTGAAATTTTCCAAGAAGCAAGGTCTTATATCACACGTTGAGGAAAAATAAATACTGAAAACCGTAAATATGTACATACTCATAGTTAGGAACGTATATAACTTAGATAAGTTTGTAAGGAACCTTCGCTTCGGTGCACGAGTCCAACCCGCACTTGGCAATTTATTTTATGTGTGTGTCTGTACTTCCTAATATTATAAAGCTGAAGAGTTTGTTTGTTTGGTTATACGCGCTAATCTCAGGAACTACTGATTTAAATTGAAAAATTATTTTTGTGTTGTATAGTAGGCTATGTAACACACGCTACGACTAATAGATGCTGAGCATCAATGAAAAATGCTGTAGAAACGGGGAAAAATTGTTATTTTCCGACATCCATGTGAACGAAGTCGCGGGCACAGCTATCATAGCATAAAAGCTTGTCGCGAGATTTACATGTGTAGATAAACAGGGACACAATACCTATTCAACTTGTTCTTGATAAGTATAGGTAATTCTTTAAAAAAATGTTTTTATGAAATAGGTAAGTAAATCTGGTTAAATAATAAACACTTATTTTTCTCAAACACTACGATATACGACCAAAAATTCTTTGGAATAAATCGAACTTGCAGTACTTGGCCTAGCAGCGGTAGGTGCGAAGTCAGACAACCTCCTCGTGGTGCACCTCGGGCAATCCGCGGGCTAATAGTCTGACAAGTAGCCCCCATGGGGAAGTCTCTCCTTCTTGTTGTAAGAAGGGGATTTGGCTATAGAACGCTGACCCGTTGCGGATCGTAGTTTGGCTTGAATTAATCCAGCAGTTATTTTGCTGGCTTTAAGGGACCAATTGTTCACTATGGCGCTTCGCGTCTCTTGTTGTTGTTCTGTTCGGAGTATCCGATCCAGACTTCTTCAAGCTCTGGCTCGTATGCGCGGCAGTGGATTCAGTAGAGTCTGCTGTCGGGCAAACCCATTACCCGCACTTAGCCGAGCCGGGGGTCCGGCGCACTGAGCATCGGGCCGTCTGGTCCGTGCCGATGGGATGACTGGCTAGAGGGTCTCCAGTCCCGAACGGCCACCCTAGGGAGCTCACCCTGCAAAGCACAATATGGATCTTAGTGACGAAAAACAAACACACCAGGGGGTTTCAGTCTCCCCCGTAGGACCGCACAAGGTGGCTGTGAGCAGCCGGGCGTATTTGGTGCTGTGCTAACCGAGATCCACTTCTTCAGATGCGAACTATTTAATTAAAAATGCGAACCCGTTAAGAGTGGGCCACCGTCGGTATTCACGCCGGCGGCGGTGGAAAATATAACCGAGGTGAGTGGAAGTATTATTGATGAGGGGGAACTCCGTTATGGGAGCGGAGAGGAAACACCGCGTTTAACGCGATCGCTCAGCAGATCTGCGGCGAGTGTACAGAATAATATAAGTAATGTAAATAGTAGCGATAAGTCTAGCTCTAAGTATAGTAGCAAATCTAGTGCTAAGGATGTAGATAGTAAGTTGACAAAATCGGCGGTTTCGCTAATGTTAACAGAAGGGTCGAGGGTTGAAATCATCGTCATTACAGATGTACCCGATAAGGGGGAAAAGAGACGGTTGGACGATTCTGACACGTCTAATGAGTCGGTGCAATCTATGATATCTTTGCACTGATGCCATTAGAATGACGACCGGTGATGTCTCAGATGCTGGTGGTGCTGCTTTCGAGCGGTGACGGTAAGTCCGCAAGAAGAAAAAAAGACATCGAATGGCTCTGCCCAATGATGAGTCAAGTAAACTAGAAGATCACCAGTAGAGCGACCCCTACGGAAGCCGTATTGTTGGTCACTGAGCAGCTGGTGATCCTCTAGGTATCGAAGGAGCTGGCGGTTGATAATTGATTCCATTATCTTTAAAAATAAAGGTAGGAAAGGTAAGAAGTGTCCGCCGAAGACGATATCTGCGTCTCCGTCAAAAAGAGCAAGACCGGCTTTACTGTCTCGAGGTGGTGGTGGACAGCATTGAGGTTGGAATGAAGCCCCCTAATATTACAGAAGTCCACAGTCAGTGTGGCAGGGGGTGCCGTGGGTTTGCTCTTGCTCCAGGTATCTTTGAGCGCGGTTTTGCCCCCCCCCCCCCCCCAGAATACGAGGGGCGGCCTAGGCGTCCACGTCCAGGTATATTGCGTCCTGGAAGTGGATGTCCAGAGAGGGATTCTCTAACGCTAGCGCAGTTGGTACCCTCCTGGGGTAACAATCTATTTAACTGCGCCATCATAGGGGGGGTAGGGGGTTGGGCCAACGGTACCCTCACTCACACTACGAAACACAACGCAAGCGTTGCTTCACGCCGGTCTTCTGTGAGGCCGTGGTATCACTCCGGTCGAGCCGGCCCATTCGTGCCGAAGCATGGCTCTCCCACGGTAAAAAGAGTCGAAAAGTTTCGATAAGTGGACTAAGGCTCTCCTCTCTCCCTTTAAAAGAGTCGGAAAGTTTCGATAAGTGGACTAGGCTTTGGGGCGTAGAGCAAGAACCAAAAGAAATCAGGAGCAGGTCCAAGCCCTGGCGGTGAAAGCAGCTACCCTTAAAGAGAAGGGAGCTAAGGCCAAGGCTAAAGTAGCCAAAGCCAACATCAAGAGAGCGATGAAGGCCCCCCGCAATCCTGTGGTGGTACTTACCATCAGGCCTGAAGCTCAGGAGGAATGGCCAGAAGCGTGGGCGTCAATTACTTCCGATTCAGAGGAAATGCCACGGAGGCTCGTCTTATCGAGCTTCCGAAGGAAACTCCCTCTGAAAAAGCAGTCTTAATGGTAAGAAATTTAAAAGACATCTTCCCTGAAAATGTGAGTGTCGTTAGACCGGTAAAGTGTGCCGATTTGCGTAGTTCCGGCCTGGACGACTCTGTAACCAAGGAGGATGTGCGCAGCGCGATTTCCGAAAAGGGCGGCTCATCTGCTGGGGCAACAAGGGTGGGTGAAATAAAACAGAAACCTTAGTCGCTCGGTATCGTCTCGGTTAAGTGTCAAATCCTGGAGCCGAGGTCAACGCGCTATTTTAAATGCCCTGAGCCCGGGCACACCAGAGCAAAATACTCGACGGGGAATGACAGCAGTGACCTTTGCTTCCGTTGTGGGATAGCCGTTCACAAGTCGTCGGGATGCAATGCCACTCCAAACTGTGCGATTTGCACAGATTTCAAGAATTGCCACCTTCTTTGAGATTTGCACAGATTTCAAGAAGGTGGCAAATCACGTAATGGGTGGAAGAAGCTGCAACCCACCCAAACGCAGAGGAAACGCTACCCCTAGGAATAGCTACTAATGACGCACGCTCCGAAAGAAGCGAACGGCCTATGAAGACCTAATAGTTGATAGGATCTCCAGGAAATATCTTCAAGGGAATCTAAGTTAGTGCGCCGCCGCTCAGAATCTATTTCTGCAGTCGATGGCACAGCGGTCAATCGACGTCGGAATTATCGCGGAACCATACATGGTTCGGAACGGACAGAACTCGCCTTCCAATTTACAAAGATAGTACTGCTGTGATTGTCGCGTGATTACGGTCTGGCTCGCACTCTCTCCACACCATTGAAAAGGGGCACAGTTTCGTTGTCACGGAGATAGGGGAAATGACTCGATTTGGATTCTATTTCTCTTCAAACCGACCGTTCGTCGAATTTGAGAACTTCATTGACGAGCTGGGAGCCGCAATCCAGCGGAACTCTACGCCCTCAATGATTGTTCTAGGCGATCTTATGCCAATTCGGCGGCTTAGGGATCCCCGGCCACTGATCGGAGGGGTAAGCTGGTGGAGGAATGGGCCATAATATCTGGCCTTTCTTTCCTTAACCGCGGTTCAACAAACACTTGTGTTCGACAGCAGGAGAGTCCATTGTAGACCTCACGTTTGCTATCGAATGCAAAGTCACTGATTGGCGGGTCTCCATCCACCATACCGGACTGGGCAAGTCACGGAAGGAATGCTGGCTCCATTTTTCCTTGCTGGGCCATCTCCAGGATGGACAAGGAGCTTACTAATGAGTAAGCCTGGCTTGCGAACTCACTATCGTTCGAGGGGGTCGATGCTGAGGCACTGGCTGCGCGACGCGCTCAACAAAGTGTGTGATGCAGCTATGCCTCGAGTCCAGCATCGTCCTCCAAAAAATCATCCGTTCTCTACTGGTGGTCCGGAGAACTCTCTGATATAAGAAAGGACTGTGTTAGGGCAAAACGGTTGCACGCCCGCCACAGACGAACATGTGACGAGACGACTGAATCCAATCTGTTAGATTCCTACAAGTCTGCCAAGAGGGCTCTACAGATTGCGATCAAGGAAGCCAAAAATCGAGCATGGCAGAAGTTGTTGGAAGGACTAAACCAAGACGCGAGGGGACGGCCATATCGTATGGTTTAAAACAAGCTTCAGACACTTGCCCCACCATTAACGGAGTCTCTCCAGCCAGACTTCTTAGACAGGGTGATCACTACTCTTTTTCCTCGGAGCTCCTCAGATTTTACACCACCCCGCATGATTCCCGCAAAGGAAGTCTTTCCGTTGCCCTCCATTCCGACCATCACGAATGGGGAGTATAAAGCAGCTTTATTCAGGCTCAAAGCCAAAAAGACCGCGCCAGGACCAGACGGCGTCCCTGGACGGATTTTGGTGGTAGCTTTACCTCCACTAAAGTCTCGGTTTAGGGACCTCATGGATAAATGCCTCACCGAAGGAAGATTTACAAAAGATTGGCAGACAGGGCGACTCGTTCTTATTAGAAAAGTAGGCAAGCCAGCTGATTCTCCGTCAAGATATCGGCCCATTGTTCTGCTTAACGAAATGTCGAAAATGTTCGAGCGTAGCCTCGCCGTTTGAATAAACCGCTACTTGAGCATTGACGGGCCTGACCTGGCGGAAAACCAGTTTCACGAATAACACGCTCCGCTAGGTCAAATCCCTTTCCAAAGAGGCTACTTCCGATAGCTGCGTCTTGATAGCAGTTTCTTTAGACATAGCGAATGCTTTTAACACGCTTCCACCTCAGTGCGTCTTAAAGGCACTCAACTACCACGAGGTTCCCCTATACCTGCAGCATGTTATTGCTGATTATTTTAGAGAGCGAATCGTCCTTTACACTGACAGCAACGGACATTTTGTTCGAAAGTCTATGATGCTCGGTGTTCCATAGGGATCGGTCCTTGGCCCTCTTCTGTTAAACATCGGGTATAATTATGTACTAAGAGGGAACTTATCCCGCGGACTGGAGGTAGTGTGTTACGTCGATGATACCCTTGTTACAGTTCGTGGAAAGAATTACAGACTGGCTTCCCTATTAGCTACAGCTGGCGTGGAAGAAGTCGTCTCAAGAATTGAAAGATTAGGGCCCTAGTCGTCCATGGGCCTCCCACCTATCTTATGATCAATGGGACACGGGTGGATATTACTCCACACTTGAAGTATCTGGGCTTAGTGCTGGACAGGAGCTGGAACTTTAGAGAACATTTTTCTCGACTGGCTCCAAAATTGGTATCCACAGCCATGGCCCTGGGGAGGTTGTTAACCAACACCAAAGGTCCTAGTGCTGTCTTGTGACGAGAGCTATCCGCGGAGTCCGCCTGCGCCTTGGCATCGATGCCACCATGGGATTTGGAGGCACATGTACTAACGGCGGTATATAATAAAAGAGTCGCCCGTCTGAGAGAGAGGTGAAAAGTTGGCGTGAAGAGGCCATGAATTCAGTTCTTGGGTCCTCGTGGTCTTCAAGGCTCGAAAGAGCAGATTACGGTCAGTGGATCAACGCGGTGCTCCATCCTGTCCTCCGTGACTGGGTTACAAGGAGATTCGACACCCTCACCTTCCACCTCGCAAGGTTGCCAGGAGGGAAGATGACCCACGTTGTCACCATTGCGGTGCGGACGAAGACACCGCGCTACACACTCTTGTTCATTGTCCTGCATGGGACTTCTCAGCGCGGTGATCTTATGTCCGTAATTGTTATTGACCTCTCATTGCCCGCTGTGGTTAGAGCTATGCTCACCGAGCGGGCGGCCTGGGATGCTGTTTCTCACTTTTGTGAAGTAGTCATGGAGACGAAGGAGCGCCATGAGAGAGCTCGTGAGGCGGACCCCCCTCGCCAGTGCGAGAAGGTTAGGGTGGCGAAGAAGTGGCTACAACGCCCTGATTCCGCCACCTTAGTGGGGGCGGCGGGCAACGCAGTTGGGCGCCATGTTGCCTGTATTGCACTCGATCCCTGTGACGGTTGGAGCAGCTCTGGGACACAAGCTGCTCTCATGCACAGAGGATAGTCTACAGGCCGAGCTGGCTCACGCGAGCTCAGCGCTATGCGCCTGCTCGCAGCCGCTCTGAAAATGCCGGATAGGTGTTCCCGAAGGGTTTAGTGGGTATATGTGGCACTCTACCGTGGAGTCCCACGCACCCTTGCCCCTACCCAAGGGCTTGGAGGTACGTAAAAGCATTTTCCTCGTAAAAAAAAGACCAAGCAGCAGCAGCAATTTTTTATCTAGCGTGCTAGAACGCCCGGCAATATAATTTGAAAATGGAACAATAGTAGATTGTACAACAAGGGCATAAAATGAGGCACTGTAGCCCGAGACGACGGCTCGGGTGGATAGTAAGTTGAGGAGTACAATGACTTGTTTATGCCAGTGTTTTACACTCTGCTTTTCACTTCGATTGCAAGGAAATTAAACAATTACCTACTTCAAAATATATACGAAAAATATGTAACACAATATTGAAAAATTCTGCCAAGTAATAAAAATATTTCGATGCGTTTTAATAATAACTGGTTACTATTTTTATCTGGTTTCATAACTTTTGAGGTAGAAAACACAAGACAAATAAATTAAAGCAAATAAATAAATTATCGCAAGTTATTAATATAAATAAATTCTGTGAAGTTTTAGGCTGAGCGTTGTTGGCTGTTGGGCCTAAGAATCTTCGTCTAAAAGAAAATTGTACTTTATGCTCTAGAACATGAAAGCCATTTTATGCAGCCTATAAACGACATAAAGACGAGCTTTGCGAGCACTAGAAGTGAAAATTTATTTAAAGCCCTTACATGTTTAAGTTAAAGAGGTAACTTACTTAAGTTTTATATGAATTTCGAACCGGCACGACAAAAATAATGCTCTGCTAGATAAATTCTTTTGAAAAGTATTAAACAAAATAGTCGGTATTTGCGCGCGGCTTGACTATTTTTATCGTCTAATGTAATGTCTAATTTATATGTTGTGGCTACAAAGTAAAACCAAATGCTGGTTAGGTAATACATATATCCAATGTTAAAAACATTACTAATTAATTGTCGCCAAGATTTATTGATTGTTGTATTAATCTGTGATGCGTGCCTAGGCGAAGCGCGGCCCGCATGGCAATGCTGCACTTGCGGGTCGCGCCAGTAATAATTGACTACATATTTAAAAGCGAACATGTTTTAAAAAATATATGAACGTTGGAAAATTTGTTGGATTATTGATAATTCTGTTTTAATATTAAATCATATAACCTATAAAGGTATAAAAATGGACGGAGTAATTTTTCACATCAAGTTATTAAGCAAAAATAAATAAAAAATGTTTAAAAAGGAAAATTTATTGGATTACTTAACAAACCTATTCATTTAGGGAAATAAGACCATATTAAAAAATAAAATTTAGCAGAGCAATTTTCCAATAGAAGTTATTGCGCAAAATGTTAAAAGATCAATTTAGTGTATCACCCAAATCGAAAAAATGTTGGATTACTTTACATACTTGTTCTAACTAGTACATACGTACGTATACAAAAATAATTTCGAACTGAGGAAATATTCACAGAGAGCTATAAGCGTTTTTCATGTTTAGGTAAAAATACCTAACTTCCCATTATAAATTTTGTTGGATTATTGTACATCTGTCATCTGTATTAGGTATCTTAACCACATCCCAAATTTCAGAGGCAGAAGAATTTTTCGGGTTACAAATGCCCCGTTGATTGGACTATAAATTATTATCGGTCGCTGTGTGCTCCGCTATTTCCTTAAAATTTAATGGACTTCTCATTCTTACAAAATTTATATACGAATCGATTCTAGTTGATTCTTCAATATTTTCTATTGGTATTCGAGATAAACAATCGGCTACACAATTATATTTTGAGCCTATACATTTGACTTTGTAATTATATGCACCCAAAATGACTGCCCATCGTTGGAGGCGGCTTGCCGCCATCAAAGGTACGCCCTTATTTTGGTTGAATATTGAAGCCAAAGGGTTACAATCAGTAACCAAAGTGAATTCACGGCCGTAAATATAATCATGAAATTTAGTTACAGAAAATATGACGGCTAACCCCTTCCTACAAATCTGTGCATAGTTTTTTTCTGCAGCGCTCAGCGTTCGTGACGCGTGGAGCACCGGCCGCTCCAGCCCGTCGGCGCCGCGCTGCGACAGCACGCCCGCCACCCCGCGCGGGGACGCGTCACATGTCACGATGCATGACGCGCGCGGGTCATAGTGCATTAACACTCCGCTCGTGGTTAAAGCCTTTTTTACTGCAATGAAACTATTGTGACAAAATTCGTTCCAGACAAACTTATGTCCCTTTTTTAAAAGGTCATACAGAGGACTCAAAGTATCACTAAGGTTTCTCAAAAACTTGCCGTAATAATTGACTAGTCCAAGAAATGCTTTTAATTCTTTGGTATTTTTCGGAATAGGTGTTCTACATACAGCATCGACTTTTATTTTGTCGGTATGTAGTCCCTCAGCATCGATAACGTAGCCTAAATAAGTAATAGATTTTTTAAAAAATGAACACTTTTCTGGTGCAACGCGCAGACCGCTCTCAGATAATATCTTAAAAACCTTTAAAATTCTTTTCCATAATAATTCGCAATTAATATCACATACGGTCAAATCGTCCAAATAACAAGTAACAAAAGGAATTTTAAAAAGTTTTTCCATAATTCTTTGAAATTTGTTTGGAGCACATTTTATGCCAAACGGTAAACGGTTGAAACAAAACATGCCTTGGTGAGTCACAATAGTACAAAGCTTTTTTGAGCTCTCGTCCAAAACAAGTTGTAGATAAGCGTTGCTTAAATCTATTTTTGCAAAAACTACCCCGCCTTGTAATGCAGCGAATACGTCATCAATTCGGGGTATCGGATATTTGTCATCGATTAGGACAGGATTTACTGTAGTTTTAAAATCACCACACAACCTTACCTGACCATTTTTTTTTATGACGGGCACCACGGGCGTGCCCCACTCGCTCCAGTCGACGGGGGAGATGATGCCATCGCGCTGTAGCCGCGCCAGCTCCGCGTCAACGGCGGGCCGCAGCGCGTGCGGCACGGGGCGCGCGCGCCGCCAAACGGGCGCAGCACCGTCCACCACTCCCAACTTAATTGTACATTTGTTAAACATTCCAATCCCCGATTTGAATACTTCAGGGAATAATTTTTTTAAGGAATCTACTGCTTGTTGTGAACTATGCGGTACCTGATTATGTACATTATTAATCGATTTTAAAAGTGGAAAATTTATATTGAAAGATCGCATCCAATCACGGCCTAATAGCGACGGACTAAAGTCATTATCGATTATCGTTAAACTTAAATTCGATATCTTTTTGCCATTGATTTCTACTGTACAAACAAATTTTCCTTTCGGTCTTACCTTCTGCCCGCTGTACATTTTCAAATTAGACGAACACGATTGTATTGTATAATTATCAAAATATTTCTTATAAGTCTTATAAGAAATTATACTGATAGCCGAACCAGTATCTCCCTCGAAGTCGATCACTACATTGTTTATTTTTACCGGTACGATCCAACGCTCATCGGAGTCCTCATCACTCAACTGGTACACGGCGACCGCAGTGCTGCATTCCGAATCCGATGATGAACGCTCATCACCGACCCCATGAACAACTTTTTGTTTGCGAAGTCGGCATACTTTCGCTATATGCCCTATTTTTCCACATACGTAGCACTCGCTGTGAATAAACGAACACTTTTCCGCTGCGTGGTTGCCGTGGCAACGATAGCACTGCCGCGCAGCACCGCCACCGGCTCCGAAGCGTGCGCGGCCCCTGCCGCGTCGCGAGCGCGCGCTCGCGTGGTCGGCGGCGCCGGCGCCGCGCGGGCCGCCTACCGCGTACACAGGCTCGGCGTCCGGTCGGCTGCCGTGCGCCGCTGTCGCCGGCCCTCCGCCGCTGCTGTCTCGTACCGCCGCCTCGAGTGACAACGCCAACTCCGTAGCGCGCTTGAAGGTCAATTCTTCGTCTTTTTCTGTCATGATGCGTTGACGAATTCTGTCACTGAGAAGGCCGTGCACGAACTGGTCGCGTAGGTTTTCTTTGAGTGTATCGTTGCTTGAAAATTTGCACGCCTTGCTTAATTTCTTTAAGCCGACCAAATAGTCGTTGATAGATTGACCTTCGACCTGTTTATGTGACCTAAATATCATTCTCTCGGCGATAACAGACCTTTTTGGAGACAGGTGTTCTTCCACGAGGTTTTCTATTCTGTCAATAGGCACGTCTTCTGGTTTTTCTGGATAACACAAGTCAATAATCAAGTCGAGGGCTTCGGTCCCCACGACCGCAACCAGGTATTTAGATTGATTTGCGACTTTAATATCATGTATCGTGAACCACGCCTTCAATCTACTCGTGTATGTCGACCACCTGTCCACGTGTAATTTAAATTCCTTGATACTGCCACAATTAGGTATTCCATTATCAGACATTGTAACCGATACTTTAATTACACTTTTTTTTTACTATAACTCACAACTCGTCGCCAAATAGTATGTATGTATTCAGCTTTTAAGAAGAAGAGGACATGTAATGAAACCACGCAATACAAGACTAACTGTGGTTTTTATTGTGTGCCAAAACAACATCTAAAAGTGGGTACCTGCGCTTACTTAATTATTAACAAACAATCTACCTTCGATTTACCTGAATAATAATGACCATATATACCATTTCACAATTTACAACATTAAGACACGACGATTGACTACTCACGCGCTGTCGCTTTTTAGTTCGTTGTGTTTTTGACTTGCTTTATTATTTCGAGATTTCTTGTTCTTTACTACGTGGCTATAATAATGTTCTTTGATTGATTGCAATAATTGTTATTTTAATAATTGCATAGATATGGACTATATGTATTGTTTTAATGAAATAAAGTGTTACTTCAACTAACCTAAAATCTGATTATTTTTTTAAATATATAATTCGATTTCGAAGCTTGTCCGTAGTAAATGATGTGAACGTTCAGTATTTACTTATGTCTAATTACACGAAAAGCATTTTTTCACTGCTGTTGGTATTGGGGCGACAATGTATGGACGCAGAGCAATGTCCTTTATTGGTTTCTTTTTTCCCTTTTTTTGCCATTACAATATTTAATATGTGATAGTATGTAATAGTATGTATATCTTAAAAATAAATATGATTGTTAGAGTTATGAAAATAAATAGGTACTTATATTAGCAAAAAATCTTGCATTATTAAAACATAATCATTATGATTCACTTATTATTACAGTCGTAATACGTTTCAGTATCATTTCATTTATTTAACTTATATGAATGTTGATTAAGCACATACACATATAAAGTAGGTATATGTGAACTGTTTACGCTATAATTCTATTACGTGTTCAACCCATTGAACCGCAGAAAGTTTACCCTTCTGAAAAAAGGTGTATTTTTACCTCTATCGCTCGATTAGATGCCGCTTTTCGTTTATAGAAAATTCCTTGAGAGCAATATGAAAGCTAAGAGGCTGGCACGATTAAGTTACCGCGGGATTTTTTTATTGAAAAAATTTAAAAGTTGCTGCATGAATAATAACGTACTAAACAGGGTGGTGATTTTTTTAAATCCGGTTCGCAGGGTAAGACAGGCATTGAAATTACTAGGGATAGTGACTTGACATTTTATGTCACACTAGCTGTGCCCGCGTACTACGTTTCGCCATACTACGTTTTTTCCCGTTTTTGAAACATTTTTCATTGATGCTCCTATTAATCGTAGCGTGATCTTATATAGCCTAAAGCCTTCCTCGATAAATGTAATATCCAACACAAAAAGAATTTTTCAATTTGAATCAGTAGTTCCTGAGATTAGCGCGTTCAAGCAAACAAACAAACAAACTCTTCAGCTGTATAATATTAGTAGGTATAGAAGATTATTATGTTGGCAACGTAACATTGGGGTCCTGTAGGCGTTGTTATAGATTTGCAAATCTTATAGGAACCACGAGCGACTGTAGCCACTTATCTTCAGGTGGGCAGCCTGCTTGATAGCCAATTTAGTTGTGTAAAAAATACACACGTACTCGTATATATGTGTAGGTTGTGTGGGATTTATGCGGGTAAAAGTCCCAGCGTCGCATCTGTGGACTCGGTGCTGGCCTTCTAATCGGGAGGTCTGAGGTTCGATACTGCCATTTCCTGCTTTTTCATTTTTGAATTTCATATGATGTATATTTAGTAGTATTGAATTTAAAAAGTAAGATTCAACATTTTGTTTGGACGGCATTGTTGAGTGTTACTTGTGTGTTAAAGCGAGAACACTGGTCTCCGAAATACAGTTTTAACAAGTTCGGGGGTTAGGGTATTCACTTATATTACTATGGCAATAAAATTATTATTACTGTTATTCTCGAGTTACTCTATGGTCGCAGCTAAGGGCATTTTTTATGGAGAGAAATGCTGTTACATCTCACCTACTCACTTTGAGCGACCATAGTTTGAGCGCATAATATTTTTAGGCCCCTACTAGTCGTCCGGACCATTGAGTGGCAACGCAGATCCAGATAATAGACGTGACTCCCCCGCTAAACTTCCACGGTGTCTATCAAATGTCTGTGGTGTGCGCGATCGCCTCGATTCCGGTTTTCTCAATCTATCTTACATACTCGTATATGACATGGCATCGTTTGTACATACAGGTACTCCCTTACCGAGAGCATTCCCCTGCAAAGTGAAATTCCAGATTCGATTTTAAGCTTTATAAAGCATAAATTTGGGCTTTACAAACCTGTAAAGCCCAAATTTATACTTTATTCTTCTCACTCACTGATGCTCAAATCTGTAACATCACACTACGTAATATACCTACTCAACGTAAAATGACAAAGAAACTTGTCCTTCACAAGCAAGCTAAAAGCCCAAGCAACATAAATAATTATCAGTTATTATATAGGTAAGTGGACATAGTAATTAATGAACTAATTATAGAATGCAATAAAAATAAATGTAATAATAATAATTGAACTATTCATATAGGGACACGAACACTGGCCAGTGTTATTTCAGTTTCGTCTTTCACAAAATGGTTTGATTGCACTTGGATTCCTTAGTTTGCTTTCGTCCTTTACGATATCCACGGGAATACGTGGAGTCAGCCCTCATATACGCGAATAGTTACAGACCGTAAAAGTTTTTCTCCCATTTAATCTCCACTTTTGTTATTTATACTCACATTTAATAATATTCGTTGTTGTGGTGCAAAGCATCATTATATTAGCAGAATTAAATTTAGTAAACTTCAATTATTGTGTAGTGAATTATATTTGTTCCTAGCTCTCCGCTCGCGACCTTGCCCGCGTTATTATTGGAGCAGATTTTAAATATTTTCCATAGAAACTTTCAACCCTTATTTTGCACCCTAAGGGTGGAATTCCAATAAACCATGAAACACGTATTCAATGATATATTTTTAAGAGCATGAATCTTAAGTTTTATCAAAATCGTTGCTTATTTCCAAAAAATCCATACAAACATGCAACCCCTATTCATCTCTTTAGGGTTAAAAATTTTTAAAATCCCTTCTTAGTGTGCGTCCGCATTTTAAATTAAAACAACTCTCCAAATTTCACGTTTCTACCATTAGCGGTTACGGCTGTGCGTGCGTCTATTGATGGTTGGTCTAAACAATTGTTAATCAATTAGAACTGTATACGAATAAAGTTTAGATTTTATAATGGGTGTTGGTAACACCAACAAAATATTTTTTTTTTGGATATGACAACTTGGCCTATTTTAACTGGTCGTACAGTAAGCTCCTTGTCAAGCTAATACTGTTTGACCTTTGAACTGTTCTTATGTCGCTCGTAATACTGGCGGTTTTCGTAGAGTTAATGTATAGCATGAATGGGGGGTTACTGTACAAATACGTTTTCCGTATTCGATATCCGATCACGGAATACAGACACGGAGTTTCGTGAACGTAGCGCAGACGTTCGTTTCTTCTCATTCGGGATTTCTACCATTCTACCTAAACGTACGTACAGAACGTGTTCCGTTCGTAATAAAAACGAACGTGTGCGGCAGTCAATGAGTATTTTCTATAGATTTGATGCATTCGGATGCCCGCATTCAGAAAACGAATGCGAAAAAACGTATTTATGCGGTTAGCCTTAAAATGTATTGAGACTTCCGTTTTTGTAACGTGTACTGCGCGATATAGTGTTGCTGGCATAGTTCGGTTAGCAAACTCGCCGTGATGACTAACATCCAACACACAAACTTGGAGTTATCGTTAGTTAGTTCACGATCGTTGCATTATCACGGTCACGAAGGACACTAAACACAGGTAACATCTAACATCGAACATCCAATAGGCCCCGAAGCGGTTCTCAAACTTTTTTGGTGACGGAACCCTTTTGGAAAGCGAAATACTTGGCGGAACCCTAAAATAAAACAATAGTTTTTAAAAGTGTATTCTTTATTAATAAGCATAATGAAAGTACGACCAGAGAGGGTGTTTTGATTTTTCTAAATTATTGCGGAGCCCCTTATAGGGGTAGTGTGGAGCCCTAGGGTTACGCGGAACACACTTAGAGCATGGCTGCTCTAGATACCCTTCAGGGCCTACTTTCATTTATTACCCCTATTGCTGGGTTTCAAAAGCAACTGTTATCCGTCTTTTTTGAGCGGCGGCCATATTGAATTTACGTCAATGTTGCTACGTCCATAGTGCTCTACTGATCAAGGCCTTTCATATGATACCCATATTGCTGGGCTTAGAAACGAACTTTTATCAGTTTTTTTTTGAGCAGCGGCCATATTTAATGTTGTGCTATTTTCCTAGGTTCATAGTGCTCTACTCTTTAAGGCCTTTCATTTGAAACTTATATTGCTAGGTTTGGAAACGAACTTTTATCCACCTTTTTTGAGCGGTGGCCATGTCGAATTTACGTCAATATTGCTAGGTCCATAGTGCTCTACTCTTGAAGACCTTTCATTTGATACCTATATTGCTAGATTAGAAAACGAACTTTTATCCACCTTTATTGAGCGGCGGCCATGTTGAATTTATTTATGTGTTGCTAGGTTCATAGTGCTCTACTCATCAAGGCCTTTCATTTGGTACCCACATTGCTCGGTTTGAAAACGAACATTTATCCTTTTTTTGAGCGGCGGCCATGTTGAATTTAGATAGATTTTCGTAGGTACCTAATGCTCTACTCTTCAAGGCCTTTCATCTGATACCCATATTGCTAGGTTTGGAAACTAACTTTTATCCACCTTTTTTGAGTGGCGGCCATGTTGAATTTATCTAAATGATGCTAGGTTCATAGTGCTTTACTCATCAAGGCCTTTCATTTGATACCCATATTGCTAGGTTTGGAAACGAACTTTTATCTATCTCATTTGAGCGGCGGCCATGTTGAATTTATATCAATGTTGCTAGGTTCATAGTGCTCTACTTATCAAAGCCTTTTATTTGATACCCATATTGCTGGGTTTGAAAACGAAGTTTTATCCATTTTTTGAGTGGCGGCCATGTTTAATTTAGGGCAATTTTCCTTAGTTCATAATGCTCTACTCTTTTAGGCCTTTCAGTTGATACCCATATTGCTAGGTTTGGAAACGAACTATTATTCTTCTTTTTAGAGCGGCGGCTATGTTGAATTATGTCAATGTTGCTAGGTTCATAGTGCTCTACTCATCAGGGCCTTTCATTTGATACCCATATTGCTGGGTTTGAAAACGAACTTTTATCCTTTTTTTTTTGAGCGGCGGCCATTTTGAATTTAGGTCGATTTTCCTAGGTACCTAATGCTCTACTCTTCAAGGCCTTTCATTTGATATCCATATTGCTAGGCTTGGAAACTAACTTTTATCCACCTTTTTTGAGCGGCGGCCATGTTAAATTTATGTCAATATTGCTAGGTTCATAGTGCTCTACTCTTCAAGGCCTTTCATTTGATACCCATATTGCTAGGTTTGGAAACTAACTTTTATCCACCTTTTTTGAGCGGCGGCCATGTTGAATTTATGTCAATGTTGCAAAGTTCACAGTGCTCTACTCATCAATGCCTTTCATTTGATACCCATATTGCTAGGTTTGGAAACTAACTTTTATCCTCCTTTTTTGGGCGGCGGCCATGTTGAATTTATGTCAATGTTGCTAGGTTCATAGTGCTCTACTCATCAATGCCTTTCATCTGATACCCATATTGCTGGGTTTGGAAACGAACTTTTATCCGTTTTATTTGAGCGGCGGCCATGTTGAATTTAGGGCGATTTTACTATGTTCATAGTGCTCTACTCATCAAGGCCTTTCATTTGATATGCATATCGCTGGGTTTGGAAACGAACTTTATCGGCAGTCATGTCAAATTAAGTCAACGTGGCTAGGTTCAATGTGTTCTACTCTTTAGGTTCTTCGTTCGATATCCATGTTCCTTGGGTGGATCCAAATAAATGTGATCCGTCATTTTAAACATTAGGATCAAGAGTCCCGTCCCGTCTCTCTACGCGTAACCCAGAACATTGCAGTCAGATATTTTTTTTAATTATCAATATCAATCTATTACTTTTAATAGTTTTAAATGGATGAAAGAGTTTGATTCCTTTAGTCCTA
This sequence comes from Schoenobius gigantellus, assembly GCA_963935595.1. Taxonomy (NCBI): domain Eukaryota; kingdom Metazoa; phylum Arthropoda; class Insecta; order Lepidoptera; family Crambidae; genus Schoenobius; species Schoenobius gigantellus. The sequence continues at coordinate 37,210,935 of OZ012543.1, forward strand.
ATGTAAAAACATATAACACCTTTCAAAATACCTTGAAAAGAGTATCTTCATTTTTCAACATTTCAAATATTTCAAAAATTGTACCGATTTTGTGAAAATTAGTCAAGAATTAAACCAATCTACAAATTTTATGGTCACTCGATAAGTATTATCATAAAAAATGCTTTATACATTGGGGGTATGGCTTGATCTTTTTGCCTTACCACCACGGTACGACATAAGAAAAAGACAATTTGGTTGGCGAAATCCAGTTGGGCACAGCCATTAACAGAAAATATTAAATTTTATTCGTACTATGTGAAACACTTCATTCCTGCCTTAATTTTCGAAATCCAATTACTTAAGATCAGGCTGTATGGCGTAGTTCCATTGCCTTTCCTTCGTGGAAGAAAATACCTTCTCTCTGTACTATGTGACAGACTTGTCAAAATAATTTCACGTGCGCCATGTTGTTTTTCTACCTAAAGCCAATTCGAAAATTTTATATGGTATTTTTTCACTAAAAATAAAAAGTGAATTTAAACAAACGAAATTATGCCTAAATGTTCTTCCGGAAAATTCTAAGCATTGTGGTGTAAGCCATATCAAATTCTGTCCAGTAGTTTCGAAGATCTTTCCGGACAAACAGACAAACAAACAAACAAACAAACCAACAAACCAACAAACAAACAATTTTTTTAAAAACTATTCTATCGTGTTCTGCTAATGATTTTAAGGCGACCTGTGTATTTTTTTTCTTAATATTTCGCAATTACAGATTTTTGTACCCCTACGATTTTATTATAATATATAGAGAAGAGACATATAGAGATTACAGTGCTACATTGTGATATATAAAAATGTGAAAAATAATTCTTACAAAAAACTCTTTGAAAACATAAATGCGTAAGTATTTCTATTTCTTCTAATTTCACGCATACAATTAAATGCAATAGCTTGAGTAGCACACTATCTATACATATATGTATCTACGAGTAATGTTAAAAACCAACAGAAACGGTTATGTTAGTCCTATTTCTGCCTTCTTAAACAATGTTTTAACACAAATGTCGAATATATGAGATTCACCTAATATATCCAACCAATCTCTACGTGTGTTTTAAACAATGGCTTATAATCAGTGAAAGCAAAAGCAGATCTGAGTGTTCGTCAGTTAATAATGCCGATTCATTCTTTGGAAATGTCTCTTCATCTTATCAAAGATCCGAGCCTGCTTACCTTTACCGAAATAATTCCCACTTACATATATACCTCCACAATAGCTGTAAATTCCTTGTGTGTCTATTAACAAAGCCGCACCTGCCGACCCGAGACAATAATGCGATAATGGAGGTACCTAAGTTCTAGAGATATGAAAATTTTGTTTGTTTAGCAAACAGCAACGGATACTTGCCTATTTGAAATTGAATATCAAACGTTTAAAACAATGCGGTCAGCTTAATTCGCAGTAAAGTTTCTATGGCAGTTAAAATTTTTAATATTTGAGAGCCAAAACACACGGAGCCTATTTATTTTGATTTGCCGATTAACTAAGAATTCGTGTATGTGTTTTCACTCACTATTTATGAAGGATGGATCCTTACATAAGCACTGTAAAATTTAGATCAAAAACAACCAAAATACATTTTTTCGCTGGAGTAAAAATTAATTGCCGCACGCCATTATAAAATTACATGTGACATGTGGCGTGAGTATCGCAAATTTTAACGTTATCAGTGTAAAGAAATACTGCCGTTTAATAGGAAATCTGGAAATGGTACAATGCTTCCGACTCTCCCCTATATAGGAAGAAAAAATTGCGCTCCTACAGGGCATTTCAACTTGTAATATACAGGGTATAAGTGACGGTGACCCTTTTATTTTAACAATGAGTTCAGACCATGATCCTATTTTGAAAATCACTGAAATTTTCTCCCGGAAAATTCATAATTTTTTTCGTTTTTTTTTTCAAAATTTTGTGGTGTCATATAACTAAGTTAACGTTTACAAATCATATTCTGTCAAAAAACCATAATAAATACACAAAAAATTAACTTTGCAATGTAAATCGTATAATTTTTCCATCATAATACTGCACGCGGAATCAGCTGTTTGGGTCATCGAACGTCAACGCTCCGGTGTGAGCGGAACAAATATGATGCCGGCGCGCCATACATTGCGTAACGTAAATAAAAATTAAAAATGAAAACCCCTTTTTTTCGCTTTAAAAGCTTTTCCGGGAAAAATAAACATCGGTAAACAAATATTAACATTGGTCTGAACTCACTATTACAAGAAAAGGGACACCGTCCCTCATACCCGGTATATGTATGAAATTATAATTAACCCTGATTTCATAAAATAATTTATTTCATTTCATAGGTCGGTGCCTGACGTAAAATATCTATTTTACTCTCCCTAGACAAAAACATTCAAAGGTAGCAATTTTAAAGAATTCCATTTGAAACGACACTTTTCGCTCGTTCTCCAACAAAAACAAACTACAAAATACGTATTGTCGCACCACATCTCTGCAAAACAAAGTGTTCGCATAAATAAGGAAATTGCATTCATACATAATTTTCATTTATTCTTGAAGTCGGCGAACGTTCGCGCCCGGAAAGTTTGGCAATAATAGTGAAACGTAAATCTTTTGTGGGTAGCAGTTATACTGAGGTGCGAAATAGTAAATCGTTTCATGGCGAACTTTTGTTTTGTTTGTTCAGTCAGTTTTTAGGATCGACGATAGAATTAACGACAGATTAGTTAAGAAATTTCTGAAACACTCAAGATATTTGCACTTTTGGTTGCAAGTAAACTAATGAGTTATTAATTAAAATGTGTTTTTAATAGGTTATCATGTAAGCAATTATTATAATAATACGATAGTATACGCCTAAAAAAAGTAGAAAATTAAACTTACCTACAAAATATTAACGTAGTTTAGCACGTTCCTTATCTCTATCTCTATATATAATAAAATCGTAGGGGTACAAAAATCTGTAATTGCGAAATATTAAGAAAAAAAATACACAGGTCGCCTTAAAATCGTTAGCAGAACACGATAGAATAGTTTTTTTAAAAATTGTTTGTTTGTTGGTTTGTTTGTTTGTTTGTTTGTTTGTTTGTTTGTTTGTTTGTCTGTTTGTCCGGAAAGATCTCCGAAACTACTGGACAGAATTTGATATGGCTTACACCACAATGCTTAGAATTTTCCGGAAGAACATTTAGGCATAATTTCGTTTGTTTAAATTCACTTTTTATTTTTAGTGAAAAAATACCATATAAAATTTTCGAATTGGCTTTAGGTAGAAAAACAACATGGCGCACGTGAAATTATTTTGACAAGTCTGTCACATAGTACAGAGAGAAGGTATTTTCTTCCACGAAGGAAAGGCAATGGAACTACGCCATACGATCTTAAGTAATTGGATTTCGAAAATTGAAAGGCAGGAATGAAGTGTTTCACATAGTACAAATAAAATTTAATATTTTCTGTTAATGGCTGTGCCCAACTGGATTTCGCCAACCAAATTGTCTTTTTCTTATGTCGTACCGTGGTGGTAAGGCAAAAAGATCAAGCCATACAACCAATGTATAAAGCATTTTTTATGATAATACTTATCGAGTGACCATAAAATTTGTAGATTGGTTTAATTCTTGACTAATTTTCACAAAATCGGTACAATTTTTGAAATATTTGAAATGTTGAAAAATGAAGATACTCTTTTCAAGGTATTTTGAAAGATGTTATATGTTTCTACATTAGGACTAAGGAATCAAACTCTTTCATCCATTTAAAACTATTAAAAGTAATAGATTAATATTGATAATTAAAAAAAATATCTGACTGCAATGTTCTGGGTTACGCGTAGAGGGACGGGACGGGACTCTTGATCCTAATGTCTAAAATGACGGATCACATTTTTTTGGATCCACCCAAGGAAGATGGATATCGAACGAAGAACCTAAAGAGTAGAACACATTGAACCTAGCCACGTTGACTTAATTTGACATGACTGCCGATAAAGTTCGTTTCCAAACCCAGCGATATGCATATCAAATGAAAGGCCTTGATGAGTAGAGCACCATGAACATAGGAAAATCGCCCTAAATTCAACATGGCCGCCGCTCAAATAAAACGGATAAAAGTTCGTTTCCAAACCCAGCAATATGGGTATCAAATGAAAGGCATTGATGAGTAGAGCACTATGAACCTAGCAACATTGACATAAATTCAACATGGCCGCCGCTCAAAAAAGGTGGATAAAAGTTAGTTTCCGAACCTAGCAATATGGGTATCAAATGAAAGGCATTGATGAGTAGAGCACTATGAACCTAGCAACATTGACATAAATTCAACATAGCCGCCGCTCTAAAAAGAAGAATAATAGTTCGTTTCCAAATCTAGCAATATGGGTATCAACTGAAAGGCCTAAAAGAGTAGAGCATTATGAACTAAGGAAAATTGCCCTAAATTAAACATGGCCGCCGCTCAAAAAATGGATAAAAGTTCGTTTTCAAACCCAGCAATATGGGTATCAAATAAAAGGCTTTGATAAGTGCACTATGAACCTAGCAACATTGACATAAATTCAACATGGCCGCCGCTCAAAAAAGATAGATAAAAGTTCGTTTCCAAACCTAGCAATATGGGTATCAAATGAAAGGTCTTGAAGAGTAGAGCATTAGGAACCTAGCAAAATCGGCCTAAATTCAACATGGCCGCCGCTCAAAAAAAAAAGGATAAAAGTTCATTTCCAAACCTAGCAATATGGGTATCAAATGAAAAGCCTAAAAGAGTAGAGCATTATGAACTTAGGAAAATTGCTATAAATTCAACATGGCCGCCGCTCAAAAATGGATAATAGTTCGTTTCCAAACCCAGCAATATGGGTCTCAAATGAAAGGCCTTGATGAGTAGAGCACTATAAACCTAGCAACATTTACATAAATTCAACATGACCGCCGCTCAATAAAGGTGGATAAAAGTTCGTTTTCTAATCTAGCAATATAGGTATCAAATGAAAGGCCTTGAAGAGTAGAGCACTATGAACCTAGGAAAATAGCACAAAATTCAATATGGCCGCTGCACAAAAAAAAACTGTTAAAAGTTCGTTTCTAAGCCCAGCAATATGGGTATCAAATGAAAGGCCTTGATCAGTAGAGCACTATGAACGTAGCAACATTGACGTAAATTCAACATGGCCGCCGCTCAAAAAAGACGGATAACAGTTGCTTTTCAAACCCAGCAATAGTAGGCCCTGAAGGGTACCTAGAGCAGCCATGCTCTAAGTGTGTTCCGCGGAACCCTAGGGCTCCACAATACCCCTATAAGGGTTCTGCAATAATTTAGAAAAATCAAAACACCCTCTCTGGTCGTACTTTTATTATGCTTATTAATAAAGAATACACTTTTAAAAACTATTGTTTTATTTTAGGGTTCCGTCAAGTATTTCGCTTTCCAAAAGGGTTCCGTCACCAAAAAAGTTTGAGAACCGTTCCGGGGCCTATTGGATGTTCGATGTTAGATGTTACCTGTGTTTAGTGTCCTTCGAGACCGTGATAATGCAACGATCGTGAACTAACTAACACTAACTCCAAGTTTGTGTGTTGGATGTTAGTCATCACGGCGAGTTTGCTAACCAAACTATGCCAGCAACACTATATCGCACAGTACACGTTACAAAAACGGAAGTCTCAATACATTTTAAGGCTAACCGCATAAATACGTTTTTTCGCATTCGTTTTCTGAATGCGGGCATCCGAATGCATCAAATCTATACAAAATACTCATTGACTGCCGCACACGTTCGTTTTTATTACGAACGGAACACGTTCTGTACGTACGTTTAGGTAGAATGGTAGAAATCCCGAATGAGAAGAAACGAACGTCTGCACTACGTTCACGAAACTCCGCGTCTGTATTCCGTGATCGGATATCGAATACGGAAAACGTATTTGTACAGTAACCCCCCCATTCATGTTATATATTAACTCTACGAAAACCGCCAGTATTACGAGCGACATAAGAACGGTTCAAAGGTCAAACAGTATAGCTTGACAAGGAGCTTACTGTACGACCAGTCAAAATTGGCCAAGTTGTCATATCCAAAAAATGTATTTTGTTGGTGTTACCAACACCCATTATAAAATCTAAACTTTATTCGTATACAGTTCTAATTTATTAACAATTGTTTATTTTAAATCGAAACATGAATACGATAAAGATTATTCTTGCAACTGTGTAGTTCTTTCTACTGAAGAAGAATTTATTAATATCAATAATGTCTCTAAAACAATAATTATACTTAGTGTTTATAGTAATATGTAATGTATTTAATTTTGTGGACTGTTAGAAAAAGAGCATTACGAACCTACGAAAATTGTCCTAATTTCGAAATGGCCGATGCTCAAGAAAGGCAGAATAAAGTTGAATCATTATGGAATAAAATGGAGGAAAAAACTAAACACTGTGTTAAGTATTTTGATGGCGAAACGTAGTTCGCGGGCACAGCTAGTAAATAATAAAAATGGTGTTTAGTAAGAAATGAAAGTTTACTCTAGAAAAATGTTTAAGTAATGTTATTTCTTTGGTTAAATGATTTGTGACCTATATATTGTTATAAATCTTGTGATTGATGTCATTGTGAACACTGTCTTTTTGTATGTCATGTTATTTGCTTGCAATGTACTTACGTTGGAATAAAGAAAAAAAAATTGCAAGCTTTTTAAAGAGTACTGTTTGGTCTTTCCAATATAAAGACCTAAGTGTTAATAAAAATGTTGAGTACTTGGTATAGTACTAATTTCTTAGATTTTATTGCAAAGTTAAGTTGAGCTGATATAATAAATAAATCAATAGATTTTTACTGAGTCTTATTTTCAAATTGAAAAAAAATACACAATTAGAGGTTATAAGCTTATACGTTAAAATATTCTATCATTAGTGTTATTAAAAAACGCTAGAATACGAAAAACCTACCTAATAACTTAGTCAGATGGAAAAATACAATAGAGCACAAAAAATTAGCTGGGGCCGCTATAAAATTATTTAATGGATAACTTAAAGATATTTAATTGATCGTATTCGTAAAATGTCACGATTGAAAATAATTATAATCATGACAGTTTATTTGCATATTTAGATGTCTAGACTTCATATTTCTTTGGATTTCAATTTAATTTAAAAGGTTTGTTACATTACTATTACCCGTAAATTACAAAGTTCTGCTTCTTATCTAATTTACTTAATTTATAAAACTAATTAATCCTTGTGAACAGAAACTTTTCCGTTGTAGTCTTTGGAAGTTATTTCATCACTTATTTTATTAACAGTCCAAACAACCTTGCACACTTGTAGCTAAAGCAATTTGTGTGATGTGACTTGAAAAAATACAGCTCCAGCGGTCAAAGGATAGTAGAGAGAGAAATAAATATACGTTTAGCTTGACATCTTTAATACCATGTTGTTACGCAGGTAATGGGTTCTATTCGTTATCACTTTATAATATACTTTTGTGACAAGAAATGAAAACAATGTCGTATGCTTTCACTACCTTTATTAATATATTTTTGTAGCCAATTAGATGATGGAAATAAAATATTTTAATTTTAATTTAAACCACTTAAAGTACAAGAATATGCATATAAACTAAATTTCGCCATAATAATTTTCAGAAAAACACCCTTATCACTAAGGGGTATAGAAAATAGATTACCACCTATTCTTAAACCTACCGAATATACACAAAAAAACATAAAAATTGGTCTAGCCGTTTCGGAGGAGTTTGATTACAAACACCGTGACACGAGAATTTTATATATTAGATTAAGATTAAGATAATTCGTGCATAATCATCCTTCAAATATATCAAATCAACTCGTATGAACAACTTCAAAAATTGAATGAATGTAACAGCATGCTCGTAGCATAGCTTGTAGCACAATGTAGCATACAAGATCATCCGTAGCAGATTTCGTCTACGACTATTTAATTTTGTCGTTTGCTTGCATCATTGCATTGCTTTGGGAGAAAAAGACTCACAGCTATAATTTTTATGTTATCATTTTTACATAATACAAGTAGCTTGCGTATATTGACGGAAATGCTCATGTTGCATCCAGTAGAAGAGTGAGCAGGTCCAACATAGATTACCTACGCAAGTGCCTCAATATGCGCAAGCTACATACACCGCGTTCAAAAATATTGTCTTGGTCAAAAACCTTCTCTGATGACTGTCTGGTCTAATAGACAATTATACATTCGTTGCTTCGTCCTTTGAGATTAGGTAATAATTGTAGTAACACGTATCATGTCGCCTTTCATCCACTAAGTTAAAAGTAGGTATTCACACTTTTTTTTTGATGGTTGTACACAAACCTTCCTAGAGACACCAACCATATAGTCGCTCATTCGCGTTTTAGTGCTTCGCCGATCACCACGTATCCTACTTAATTTCTTAGAAAACGTTACTATGCCGAAACGAAGCCATAAGGAGGAAGATAGTGATTACTTACGCAAAAAAATAAGAAAGATAGAAATGATGTTAAAAAAGCGCGAAAAGCGTACGCGCAATCGAATAATTTCAAACAATAGCAGCTCGTCGTGCCCAGCCTCACCGGCGATGGTAGTTCTGACGCTATCAGGAAACGAAGGTACGCAGTTGTTAAATAATATTATACTTATTTATTTGAAGTGGTTAACATTTGTATCACTTAATGTGATTTAATGTGTTCCTATATTTATATGGGATTATTTCATAACCAAAGACCACCACTGGTTTTTAATATTGTGTAGTGTACATACGGGGATGTTACCGGCACAAAATATTATACCTAATAATATTAAAGTACCTGCCTGTTATCTATAACAGATAATCTTTAGTGATGTGTATATCTCTAAGGGATATTACCTACCGTCACAAATAATTACCACTGGTATCTTGTATGTAGTGTACATCTATGCGGGATGTTACCGTCACACTATTTTTTATGTACTGTGTACATTTTATATGTTATGTTACCTTCATGACTAATAAAGTATGTGCACATTTTAATGGAATGTTGCCTTTTAAAGTTTCATACGGCACTAAAGGGTTTATTCTCACAAACATTGGTCGTTGATATACAACCGCATTTAAAAAATTAAGCAGCTGTTATGGATATCTGACTGTGGTGTATTCTTCTGTGTCATATGTATTTTTGGACACACAGTTACCTGTATGCGACACAAACGTATTACAGGTGAAAGTGAAGTGCAATCAGAGGTTGACATAGTCTTGATTGTAGAAGAGATCAATTCAGATCCATCCACTTCTACTGCAACTGCAACAACAGATTTACAGCCTTTAGATTCTACCGAACTACCTGCACATGTGAGCAGTGAACCAGTTCGTGTTGAATTGGATGAAGAGATTTTAAGTCTTTTGGGTGAAACACCCTCCAAAAAAAAAACTGTGCCCTGATATTCATCAAAAATAAACACACCAAAGTTGAACCCCGAGATAAAGCCTCCGTTTCCGAGGTCCAGGCAGGTGGGAGCACCGCGGAGGACGAAGCTGGCCCCGCCGCAGACACCGCGCCCGCCGCGACAACAGCAGCTGCCGCGACCGCCCGCCGCCGCGCTAGATTCGGCAGCACCTAGGCCCACGTCGCTAGATTCGGTAAGTTCAGCAGGTCGTTTAAGTAATTTTTACGATAATTGGCAACTCTTAACTGATGACCCGGTTATATTATGATGGATAACATCCCTTTTTCCAGACCTATTTATAAATTATGGGAACCTAAACTGCCGACCTTGTCAACTTCTTAATCTTTACAATATAGAGTGGCCATTACTGAATTGATTGATTCAGGAGCTATTTTACCTTGTCAACCAAGTGAAATAAACAGTTCTTGTCCAGCTATTTTATTATTAAACAACCAATATGTAAAAACAGTTTTTTTAAAACTTAAAACCTTTAAATAAATTCATAACAACACGGTATTTTAAAATTGAAGATTACAGAACTACAATGAAATTAGTTTCAAAAAACAGTTTCATGGCCACCATAGTTTAACGTTCTTCCCTTTGGCCTTAACACCGCACCATTTGTATTAACAAAGTTGCTTAAGACGGTGATGTACTTACTTCGATCCTTAGGCCATATAACGGGTGATTTTTTAAGCGTAGTTTTTTTTAAATCGAATAAAACACTCAATTTGCATCATATATTCAAAATTTTGATTGAAATTGATAACTTGGCCTTTGCCATTTACATTTTAAAGATAACTTCATGTAAATGTTGTCCGCGGCTCCGTTTCAAATGGTCCATCCGGAAGGTCCAATTTTGCGTCACTTTTTCGAGCATTTCGGCTTGTAGCCCACGAATAACGCGTGTTATGTTATCCTGTAAGGCTTCAATCGTGTTCGGCTTGTCCACATACACTAACGACTTTACATAACCCCACAAGAAATAATCCAGAGGCGTCAAATCGCATGATCTTGGCGGCCAATTCACAGGGCCATTTCGAGAGATAAGCTGCTCACCAAATTCATCCTTCAACATGTCCATTGTTTAACATTAACACTGGACGCTATGGCTGCAATATTCTCGTCAGTACGCACTGTACGCATGCGAGACAATGGTTTAATGTCCAACAAAGTAAACTTGGTACGAAATTTGGTGATAACAGCACGAATTGTTGATCCACCAGGTCGATTATGACGACCATAATATGGTCGTAACAAACGATACACATTTTTCGCAGAGCACGAATTTTGATAGTAAATTTCAACAATTTGCAATCGTTGTTCGTTTGTAAGTCTTTCCATGATGAAATGGCAGGGTATACTGAAAACTTTTCACTTTGACAGATGACGTTTGGATGCCATTAACAACCAGTGCCGCCAACCTGAAAAACTTAACTCTTAAAAAATCACCCGTTATATCTGTTGTGTACCATTTTCTTAGACTATATTTGTGTCATTGCTAGGGATTACCAAAAATGTCTAGCAAATATTGCTGAAACTAAAAATATTTTAGAGTCGTTTGGATCAACATTGAACGACACGGTTAGCGCAGAGGTCGAGTGATCGCCTACTGCGCAACGGGTCGCGGGTTCGATTCCCGTACGGGACAAATATTTTGTATGGCCTACAGAAATTTGTTCCGGACTGGGCCATATGTGCATGTGATATTCTATGTTTGTAACTGCACCCACGACACAGGAAAAATCCTAGTGTGGGGCGACGTTTAAAAAAAAAAGCTGTATGATTCCTAACACTTGTTGTAGATTTATTGGTTTTATAATAGACACGAAAAAATTTCATATATATTTATAGTACATAGGATAAAAGAAATATTATTAAAAAGGAATTGCTTTATTTTCAACATAAGACAAATTGTAAAATTCGACGTTTCGCTCGACTGCTGGGACTCCTCACCTCATCCTGCCCAGCAGTACAGTATGGTTGGTTGTATACCAAACAAATGGAGAGATGCAAATACCTTGCTTTATGCAATAACAATAGCTACAACAGCTACAACAATTGCAAACAGATTTTTCCTGGTGGAAAAATTCCATTGATAAAACATTTAATCCTATTAGACAAGACTTACAATATCGAAATTTTTTCGGATGCGAGCAAAAAGGGTGGGGGGTAGCATGCGGTGAGGAGACCGCTAGTGGACATGGAGTATAGAGAAATCATCCAAACACATAAATTATTTAAAACTTTTGGCCGCTTGTCTAGGCTTTCAAATATTCGCAAAAGGAGAAATTGTCTAATATTATTGCGCATTGACAACACAACTGCTATTTCGTATATCAACCGCATGGGTGGAGTTCGATTTCCACACCTTACTGATATAACCAGGAAACTGTGGCAGTGGTGCGAACCTAGAGGTACATTTGTGTTTGCTTGTTACATAAGCTCTAAAGATAATATAATTAAATAGCAGATGCGGAGCCAAGAAAATCTCACCCTGATACTGAATGGGAGTTAAAAAAATCATGCATTTAATCGAATTCTAAAGGCGTTTTACAAGCTTGACGTTAATCTTTTTGCCTCTAGAGTCAATAAAAATGCAACTTGTATGTTTCTTGGAATAAATAAGGATCCAGATTACCGTGTCCAGGGGCTATGGCGGTAAACGCTTTTACCTTGAATTGGAAACATCTTTTATTTTATGCATTTCCGCCTTTTGCTATAATACTAAAAGTTTTACGAAAAATAATAACCGATCAAGCTGAGGGAATAGCATCGTTGTTCCCTTCTGGCCTACACAACCCTGGTTTCCTTTATTCCAAGAGCTTCTTTATTTAAAGACTGTACAATTACAGCCCTTCAGATAACGTTTTGTTGTCTGTTTCTAACAGCCTGCCCAAGCTCACATTGATAGCAGGGAAGTTATCCGAAAGGCACTTCTGAAGAGGAGCGTACCACCGTCATCCTTAGAGATCATGATGGCTTCCCTGTCAAAAAATTCCATCAAAGAATATTATTCGCAATACATCGCTGGGTAAATTTTTGTACAAAAAAAAATGTTGACGTGTATGAAGCATCAACTTTCTCCGCAGGTTATTTATTTTCTTACACAAATATTTTATTCGGGATTACAATATGGATGATTAAAATAATAGTCATCGCTCTGCTCTATCTTTGATTTTGGGATCGAGAGTAAGGTCGAATGACCGCATTACAAGACTGTTTAAGGTTTTTTTTCAGACTTCGTCCTCCAGCCCCTAAATATAATACATTACCTGGAATCCTTCTCTAGTTTTAGATTACCTGTCAAAAGCTTATCTAAATACCACGTTGAGTTTAGAGCAATTGTCAAAGAAGATTGCAACACTTCTTGTACTCGTAACAGCACACAGAGTACACACGATTGCAAAAATAAAATTAGATAACATAATTATTAGAGATCAAGTAATTATTATTAAAATTAAAGATTTGATTAAAACATCACGTCCAGGATCAAATCAACCAAATTTGTGTATTCCATTTTACAAAGACCGCCCACAGATTTATTTATTTATTTAATCTTTATTGCACTTAAAACAGTACAAAGGGCGGACTTAATGCAATAAGGCATTCTCTACCAGTCAACATAGCGGAAAGTAAAAAAAAATACATTTTGATAAGTTTCAAAAGACCTCATAAGGTAGTATCTACCAATACAATCAGCAAGTGGATTAAGGACACCTTATTAACTAGCAGAGCTGATATTTCAATATTTTCTGCCCACTCCATCAGACATGCAGCTACCTCAACGGCGCATAGGCAGGTGTCAGTATTGACACAATACGCAGGACTGCAGGGGGGAGTGGCAGCCAATGTGTTTGCTAATTATTACTATAAAAATATTCAACCAGATGAATCAAATAGTTTTGCATTGTCTATCCAGCTAACATTATGCCCATAAATAATTGATATTATTTGTTGTTGCCTTGATTCCTTTATAGATTTGATTTTTTTGGTTACAGAATGAATATCATAATATATTTTAATTATTATTTGGTTTTAATATTTCACTTGCTTTCAAAATCTACAATTATTACCTAATCTCAAAGGACGAAGCAACGAATGTATAATTAGTGATTAAACGAACTTACCTGAAGTGAAGTTCTATCATAATTATACGAGTTGCTTCGTCCGAAGAGATTAGGTCCCTCTCTCCCAATATGCCCCCTTTAAAGTGAAATATATAGGTTTTACGGGACTTTCAACTAAATGAGCGCGACTATATGGTTGGTGTCTCTAGGAAGGTTTGTGTACCACCATCAAAAAAAAAGTATGAATACCCACTTTTAACTTAGTGGATGAAAGGCGACATGATACGTGTTACTACAATTATTACCTAATCTCTTCGGACGAAGCAACTCGTATAATTATGATAGAACTTCACTTCAGGTGAGTTCGTTTAATCACTAATGAACCTACATATTCTAACAAAGTTCCCACGATTGAAACTAAGCCATTGCTGATATTTATAAACTTGAAATTTGATTCTTGTCTCATGGATGTGTTTGCAACATGATCCCTTAGTGTATATTATACGAGTATTATTTGTAACACAAAGGGTAATGTTTAATTTCGGCTTTTCGTGAACTAGTTATTTTTTTTAAAATATTTTTACTGTTGTGTATAATTAAATGTAAGAAAAATATTTTTCACATCCTCGTCGCCGGAAAGTAAGCATCGAAATAATATATTTCAATTAAGTAGCACTATTGACAAAAGTGACACCATCAATTTCTGTGTGGCTTTAACGTAAAATATGCATTGAAAAATCATTAATTGCTAAGAAAAAATCGATAGCTATTATCTGACTTTAAAATTAATTCCCATAAAACATGTACAATACAAGAAAAAACTGCATCTTTTGTAAAATCGTTTATTTATTTACCATCGATCAAACTTAAACACACAAAACACTATTTTTACTGTAAATTGTTTAGCTTTTATACAAGAAAATCGAAATCGATATTATCTAATAAATCGATCGATTTTAAATCGATTTTTTTTACTATGGCAGTTCTAAATAGATGCTTTAAAAAAGAATTAGCTTCGCCTTTGTATACAGTGTAGTACAGTACAGTGAAGTGAATGTTATTTTTTCGACTCTTTTACTGTCTACCCGATTTGCTTTTATAATGGATAACCATGTTGCTCGAAATGAGGACCCGGCTATACCCTTGGACACAGAAGCTTCTTTTTTGATCGCTGGCACTGCTTTGGATACCTTACCTACGTCTGATGTTGATACTGTTACCTCGGTATAGTACCCCAAGCATGTATAGTAAAAAAATATTTTACAAAAAATAAAAACCGACTCCAAAAACACTGAAAAGTTGATCTCCTAGAAAGTCTTAAAATTTGGCACCGACTTCAATATAGAAGTGTGATGTCTGTACCTATTCTTATATTATTTTTAACTTTTCAGTGTTTTTGAAGTCGGTTTTTATTTTTTGGAAAATATTTTTTATTTTTAACTTTTTAGTGAATGAAATCTTTTTAGTGAAATTAGCATTTCCCTCGATTTTCATGGGATCCCATCATCAAATCCTGATTTTGGTGACCTTGGGACCACGATAGGAGTACACTCTATCGATTACAAAAAAAAATTGAAAATCGGTCCGCAATTGGCGGAGTAATCGCGTAACATACACACAAAACACGTTGGAAACACCTCAAAATTTAAGGGTTTTCCTCGATTTTCATGGGATCCCTTCATCAGATTCTGACTTTGGTGACCATGGGACCACCCTTGGAGTATACTCTATCGAACACAAAAAGAATTTTGAAAATCGGTCCTCAACTGGCGGCGTAATCGCGTAACATACACACAAAAAAAAAACATACGCATCGAATTGAGAACCTCCTCCTTTTTTGAAGTCGGTTAAAAATATATAATTTGATGAAAACAGTGGTTGGTAATGTACACAATTATATTTTTTCATTACTAATAATATCATTTTCGACTAATATACGTACGATTAAAGTCAAAAATATTAGCAACTTCTTACTGGAATATAATGTTTGCCTATTTAGGCATATCACTAGACTTTCCCGCGATTATATTAATTGAATTACATAATATTTTTAGATACAAAGAATTAAAACTGACAATTTTTAGGGTTCCGTAGCCAAATGGCAAAAAACGGAACCCTTATAGATTCGTCATGTCTGTCTGTCTGTCCGTCCGTATGCCACAGCCACTTTTCTCCGAAACTATAAGAAGTACACTGTTGAAACTTGGTAAGTAGATGTATTCTGTGAACCGCATTAAGATTTTCACAAAAATAGAAAAAAGCAATAAATTTTGGGGGTTCCCAATACATAGAACTGAAACTCAAATTTTTTTTTCATCAAACCCATACGTGTGGGTTATCTATGGATAGGTCTTCAAAAATCATATTGAGGTTTTTAATATATTTTTTTTCTAAACTGAATAGTTTGCGCGAGAGACACGTCCAAAGTGGTAAAATGTGTGTAACCCTGTAACTTCTAAAATAGAGAATGATAAAACTAAAAAAAATATATGATGTACATTACCATGCAAACTTCCACGAAAAATTGGTTTGAACGAGATCTAGTAAGTAGTTTTTTTAATACGTCATAAATCCTACGCGAGTCGGACTCGGCCATGAAGGGTTCCGCCCTTCATGGCCGAGTCCGACTCGCGCTTGGCCAGTTTTTAATAAGTTTGATTGCTGTTCATGACGACGGGGACGATGTTACTCACGTCCGCAGGAATCGCCACTAACACCCTGCACGTGTCCCCTGGGCGGCGCTAATCGAGTAACAAACTTTGGCTGCTGTACTTGTTATAACCAAATGACCTCACAGCACGATAATCGAGTCGCTCCAACGATATTGCTGTTCATGTTAAGCCGAAGCACCGATACAAACTGAACAATTCCCTTTTTAACGAATGTCCCCGACAGATTTTAGGGTGAGAGATTGTAAAGGTTTTATGTGTTAAATGTTCTTATTTATTTTTGTGTGTTTGTTGCTTATGTTTCTAAATGACAAACAAGGAAGAAATGAAAAAATACTATAGTCTTTAGTTGAATTTTCCCCTTCGGAGCATAATGTACAATAAGCAAAATGTGCACGACACGCAAAATGAACAAAACGCAAAATGTACAATACGCAGAATGTGCAACACGCAGAATAAGCACCACACGCAAAATCAGCGAAACGCAAAATGTACAAGAAGAGCTGTGTTCACATCCTCTTTCCAGTTGGCACAGTTCCAATTCACAGCCCTTGGATATAGAAAACTCGAATTAACTTCAAAAACAAAGTTATTGAATAAATTTTTATCTCATGTACCAACTTAACAAAAAAAAATATTTTAGCTCAAAGTTAAATAAAATTTGATTTGTGGTCCGCCCTGTTTTCTATAAAAAAAAAACTAAAAATCAATTCTTATCATACATAACCAAACGCTGAAACGGGCTAAAAATCACAGACCGTATATGTAAGTAAACAAAATGGCGATCTCAGACACTTAGTTTTCCCTTTCCAAATATTTACAATGACAAGTAACATCTAGTATAAATCATTTTCACAAAACAATTTGCGACTGTAATTTCACCGTTTTCAAGTTGTCCCAAATATCTGTTGTATTTTTTGTCAAACAAAACATCGTGTTTCCTTCTATTTCGTTTTGGAGGTTCAAAAAAACTTTTCCGCATTTTTCCGTCGGTAAATTTGGCTTCTTTTCGTAATTTGTGTATAAAAACAACAAATTGTTTTTTTTTGGGATTTTGACTTTCAAACGCCTGTGACATCCACACAGACGCTCCCATCAAATAAAATAGAGAACATGAAAATAAAACCCTTCGTCTTGCTTCGTCATCGTCGCCGTGAATAAGGTCTTAGGACCGTGTCGTACATTTTGCGTTTCGCTCATTTTGCGTGTGGTGCTCATTCTGCGTGTTGCACATTCTGCGCATTGTACATTTTGCGTTTTGCTCATTTTGCGTGTCGTGCACATTTTGCGTATTGTACATTATGCTCCGAAGGGGAATTTTCATATGAAAATATCAATTAATCTCTCATAATTTATACAGTTTATCGCTTTAAATAATTTATGATATAACACTGCGAAGGTGATTTGAATATTCAGGAAGGAACCGCTGCTGCAACTATCGAATTGCTTTTGAAATAACTTTACTTGGAACTGGTAATTGTATGAACTGGTAATACACTATGTATATCATAAATTGTTTAAAGTGATTAATTGTATGTAAACATAAAAACTTGACTACACAAAGTCAGGTTTTTATGTTTACATATAGCAAAAAATACACAAAAAGGTCTAGGGACCGATTTTGATGAAAAATAATCTTCACCATTACATATTTGCAAAATTTTTTTAGTCGAAAAACGAACAACTGGATTTGAAAACAAAACCAACCAACCGCTAATAGTGTCGCTTATAAGGCTCGAATTCTGTAAAATAATAGCGTATTGCAAACTAAAGGAAAAGGCTCATTTGTGACATTTTCTTTTTCGTCGGTTTAAATTCGGTCGGTTTTTGTTAAAAAGATTTTTGTTGATTATAATCTTACTTATCTGTGTTATTGGGTAGATATCGCAGAATTCACTTTAAGTGATATGTAATATGGATAATATTACAAATAAATCACTGTGCTGAAGCTTCGCCTCCGTGGACAGTATGCTCACTTTTCATTGGTCATTAGTAAGAAGAAGACCATTTTCTATCTAGAAGACTAAAAGGAAGATGGATTAGATATAAACTCGTATTAGTAAGAAGATTACATTATTCACATAATATTAACACAAAAAAGTTTTAAGCTTTTGTTTCAGACGCGGTGCTTGTAGCCATTTGCACAACGTGCACGGAACGGAGCCTCATTTTAACACTTAAACATATTTTAATCCCTTATAATAACAGGACACATATAATAACGGCCATCATTTACGCGTTGGTAAACAGATTAGCAATTAAAGCGAGAAATTAAATATGATTATGAAAGCAGGTAGGTACAGCGATGAATGCGGTGAGGTGAAGACCTGAAAAGAAATAAATGCACAGGAGAATATTCGCTCGTTCAGGAAATAGATGCAGAACGGTAACTAGAATGCTCTAGAGATGAATTAACTGTGTATTTTGAAATACGAAATATTGGCTCAATTGGTACTCGTACAATTTTGCTGTCTTTGAATTGTTCGTACATTCTTGTGCATTCACAAAGTTCTTGTTCCTTTTAAGAATGAATTTGTATGTGATTGAAAATATATATACAGCCGTGAGCAATGCTATTTCTTTCTACTAAAATAACTTTGACTGGTAGCCTAAAATCAGGTACGTCATTATGTCTATTAAGTATGTGAGAGAAATGTTTGCAATTTTGATAATTGATAATAATTTCTAATTGAATATTGCAGCGTGAATATTCAAATTAATTACTGATCAGTTTAACGTCAAAAATATTACGAGTGGAAAAATGGTTTGAATTTGTTATTAATCTATAAAAACTTCCACGTAATGAAATAGCAGTACAAAATCGCGATAACAGTCACTCGCTCTGTAGCTTAATTGGAAGAGCACTCAGCGAGATTGCAACGGGTGTGGGTTCGAGTACCACCTGAGCACATTGAACTACCGCTTTGAAATGTTTTAAAAATGCTTTCTCAAGAGTTACATTTGAAGGACCTGAAAGGTAAAAAGTAACAATATTTTATATTTCAACCATAGCTAATTCTGAAATTACAATAAAAATACCTTGTGTAGGTGCAAAACAATGTTTTGGAATGCATCATTCCTTATTGTTACAAATGTGACTGTGTGATTATGCTACATTTAAACATAAGAAGCATCAATAAAAATTTCGACGAATTTGGATTTTTATTGTGTATTTCTTAGTTGATTAAGTGAATGTTGATTAAGCAAAATTGGCATACTTCCTGATCTTGTAGGCTATAGATAAAAAGATAGACAGATACAATTTATTTTTCGTTACTTATACTCTGAAAGTGGGTCTGAAGTTGCCTGTGAGGAGTGAGTTGAAAGTAACATTTTTCAACCCTAGGTAGAATTGCTTTCAACTAACAGCTGTCAAACTACAAAAAAGAAAGTAGTTCTATTTATGTGCGTGTGGTGTGAGAGCTCTTTTTTTTAAGTTATAATATTTTTACGAAATCAAGGCAGAATTTAGGAAATAATTGTGAAAACATCATGGTGAAGATAAAAAATTTGTGAAATCAATAGGGAGAAAGTTCTGGTCAATTAACTGGAACACTCACTCTGCCAACCAGAGAAAATACTGTAACTCCGGTCTCAAAATATATTAGATATAAATGTTCAACATTTTTATGTGGAATAATTGTGTTGAATTTGTGAAACCTATTCACAAATATTCAAAAGATTGTAACGGTTTATTAGGATTTGGTAAAGGTTTATTTGGAACACTCAATTCTCTTATGGTGCAGACGGAGTGTTCCAAAACTTACCAACTTTAGCTAAAGAAATAGTTAATTTTCTTACTGTGTTTTACGAGTATAACACAGAGCCAATTTGTGATTCAAAAATTTTGACGTAAAACATAATAGTTAGAGATTAAATTAAAAATATACTTTCTCTACAACATCCCGTGCGAGAGCTCCATATTTTAGATTTTATTTACATAACCCGAACTGATATACAAACGGAGGCCACATCAGAAATTGTGAAAATGTTATCACTAAAGTTTTGATACATTTTCTATTTCTGAGACTGTTTAATTTTAATGTTAATCAACTTTTTTACATTTCTAAGCAAGAAATGTGTAGGGTGACAATTTTTTTTGTGGGACACATTTTTTGTCTACCCTCATTACGCACTAACTATTTACTGTTTACCGATAGCTTGATTGCTGTCAAACGCAATTTTATGCTAGTGCATTTGTTTGAGCATTGCAATTATTTATTTAGTTTCGACAATATTTACACATAAACACAAACACAATGTGTCGTAAATGAATATAGTAAAAATATGTCGGAATTTGTTGACGCACTTACAACACCTTTTTACTGTAACATTTTCAGAGCAAAGTGATAACACCGGTTACTAGACGCTGCAACCAAAACGCACACAGTCATTAGTATCGAAATAGTTACGACACTGTTACGGTTTATAACTAATCTGTGACTTTTATAAAATTTTGCTACTGAAAATGGTTGTATGGGTAAAGAATATAAAATCCTCCAAGTTCACTAGACTCAGTGGAGCACTATGCCAAGAGACTCATCGGCAATGACACACTCGTTGAGGATAATCTCCAGAGCCTCGACCACCGAAGACGCGTTGCTGCTTGCCTCTCGGTTTTTTTTTTCGGTTACATTTCGGAGAGTGCGAAAGTTTTACGTAGATAATTTGATCCCCCTGCCCCTTTCCGCCACCGGTCGACCAGGGGCGGCGAGGGTTTTCACACTAATGTTGTTGATGTTCCTCTCATTCGCATGAAGCAATGAAGCAATTTCGCTTTCATTGTACGAACAGCTAAGGAGTGAAACTCTGCCGAGGACTGTTTTCCCGGATCAGTATAATCTGGACGTCTTTAAGGTTAAAGTGATAAAGCACATTTTAGGCCAGCATGTACCCAGGGACCGGAAAACCCGTTCATTTGCTTAAGCCGTTCGAAAGGGTAACCCATTCGTATGGTAACCCAGTGGGCTCGGTAAGCCGTTCAACAGGTTTCCCAACAATAACGATAACCCGTAAAATAGGGGTTACCACCCACAACAATAATTTACCGCTTACCTAATCTTAAAGGTTTTTAGTGTTTATGCACTTAACCGCTTACTGTTCGGGTTAGGGTAACCCTTTCCCTCACGCACACCGAGCGATTGAAATAGCACTACGGGCGCAATAACGCCAGAGTTCGGTCGCGACCTTCGGCAAATATGCGGTGCAAAAGCAATCTACACGCGATATACCTAAGGTCTAAAATATTTTTTACAAATTAATCAGCGTTTAGATCGATAACCCATTTGGGGGGTTTTTGATATCGGTTAGCGGTAACCCGAATTAATTCAATCGAAGGGATTAATGTGTA
Source organism: Schoenobius gigantellus (assembly GCA_963935595.1). Classification (NCBI taxonomy): domain Eukaryota; kingdom Metazoa; phylum Arthropoda; class Insecta; order Lepidoptera; family Crambidae; genus Schoenobius; species Schoenobius gigantellus. The sequence goes on from OZ012543.1 coordinate 37,232,475, forward strand.
AACCGGTAAGCCGTTTGAAAGCTTACCGTAAGGCAAAGGGTTTAAAAACCCAGCATTATAAAATACCCCATCAAAACCCTAAGGTTACCGGCTATAACGGTAACCGGGTCCGGTCCCTGCATGTACCTTAGGCATAAATAACATAAAAAATATATTTTTTATAAGTACAAACAATATTATTTTATTGTATGTATGCATGGACACCCTAAACATATTTCTCGCATAGAAATGTAGTAAATTTGATTATTTTTAAAATTAAACAATCTCAGATATAGAAAACGTTTCAAAACTTTAGTGATACCATTTTCACAATTTCTGATGTGGCCTCCGTTTGTATATCAGTTCGGGTTATGTAAATAAAATCTAAAATACGGAGCTCTCGCACGGGATGTTGTAAAGAAAGATAATTTTTAATTTAATCTCTAACTTTTATGTTTTACGTCAAGATTTTTGATTCACAAATTAACTCTGTGTTATACTCGTAAAACACAATAAGAAAATTAACTATTTGTTTAGCTAAAGTTGGTAAGTTTTGGAACACTTCGTCTGCACCATAAGACAATTGAGTGTTCCAAATAAACCTTTACCAAATCCTAATAAACCGTTAAAATCTTTTGAATATTTGTGAATAGGTTTCACAAATTCAACACAATTATTCCACATAAAAATGTTGAACATTTATATCAAATATATTTTGAAACCGGAGTTACAGTATTTTCTCTGGTTGGCAGAGTGAGTGTTCCAGTTAATTGACAAGAACTTTTTCCCTATAGATTTCACAATTTTTTTATCTTCACCATGATGTTTTCACAATTATTTCCTAAATTCTTCCTTGATTTCGTAAAAATATTATAACCTTTAAAAAAAGAACTCTCACGCCACACGCACATGTTCTATTTTTATATTTTTATTGAACCATATTCTAACTTCTATACAGCCACTCAATTACAGCGCGGTGTAATATTGAAATAACATTAAGTTAAGTAGGTCTATATTAAAGAATATATTTCAAATGACAAGTCATTTAAAATGACTATACCTATTATAATTTACTTTTAACTATTTCATTAACATAACATAGATTTGGGCACAATATCTACCATTTTTTTGATTATGAAAATGATAAATACCGGCTGAATAGCTGACTGGCTAGAAAAGAAACAAAATAAGCGGGAAAGCGGCAATCTGGTCTTCATTTGTTTTTTTGAGTTGTAGAGTTTTGTTTATACTTCCGTATAGCAGAGATTTATAATAACACAATGAGTTCATCTGATTCAGATATGGATTTAGCGCCTGATTTCATAAGAGAGGAGGCTTGAATTAACGTGTCACAGTGTTGTTATCGAACTCCCCGAAACGGCTTAACCGATTTTTATTAATTTTTTTGTGTATCTTTGGTAGGTCTGAGGATAGGTCGTAGACTATTTTTTATACCTCTATAGCTGATATTTCTTTGTTCTGAAAGGGAGCCTTATTGCCATAGGCGATCTCTACCAGGCAACCTTGAAATAGGATAAACATAATAATGGCTGCAAAGTTGGTTCTCGTCGCGAGTTCTGAAAAACGAGGGATTCATAGGCACGTGAGCAAAATAACTTTGCAGCCGAGCGTAACACACAACTTTTCACCTCACCTCAGCGAGGCAAATACCTATTACTAAAACAATTCAATATCGAATATAAAAAGACCTAACGAAAATTTTAAAAATATCGGACATTACGGCGTGACAAATTTATCGTGTAATCTTTTTTTAGCATGTTGGGTTTTCTTTTATACGAAATAGTAGATTCTTCACCACGGGAAGAAAGAGACCGATTACTAGCGAGGGAGTAGTTAGGGGCCCGAAGCACAGATTAGATAATCCCAAAGGCGCAGCTGAGGGACACAAACTCCCGAGGTAGGAATCGGACTTTCTCCCAAGTGCTTCATAGTGCTTTATTTACCTGCACCTGCACCTGTGAGTAACATTTAAAAACTTGTTTGATTAAAATTGTTTATAGAATTATATTAACCGTAAGAAGGGGATTACTAACGAGAGTCTATTAGAAGAGAGCTTTTAATGAGTCGAGTTTGTAATCCTCTTACTGCCCGTGATACACACAATGCTTTTCATCACTTTTGCGAGAAATTAAAAAAAAATCATTGTGTGGTTTTATGAAACCATGATGCAAGTGAAACTTTTTTCGGATCGTAGGCATTTAACTGAAAACTTTGGAAAAATTATTCGAGTTAGGGTATTAAAATTGCGTTTCTTTATCTTAACTTAAATCTTTTACTTCTGAAAAGAAAATAAAAATATAAGTAATAAAAAAGTAATAGAAAAAAAAACAAATTTAAAAAAAATGCAAATAAAAAGAAACAAAACAATAGAGAAACAAAAAACAGTGCTCTACACCAGGATCGAACCACTGTCACACTGATTTAGAGCCACAGCACACATGCTACTTTTAGTAGTGGCTATCGACGATAAAGTTAAAGATCTAACGCCTAGACCAATCTCGACTTACATGACGTAGTGAAATTAAAGATGTCATGTTTTTGTGTAATGCGATAAATATAATAGGTATAATATTATATTTATCGCATTACATATAAATTTGAGGCTATGTAAAAAAGATTCACTTTAAAAAAAAATTATTTGTCTTTAGACTTCGCTCATAGCAAATCGTTGTTGAGTAGTTGAGCTGCATTTAACAACTACAGTGGTGTTGATGTCACTACAGATTCTTCTAACTCGGATTCTTTCGATGATGAAGTCACATTTAGTTTGTTTTTTCGTGCCTAAATTAAACAAAATACGCTTCGAAAACAACAATCTAAGAAACGAATGGCACTCAACTCGCTCGCGAAAGGAGATTGTCAACTTTTTTCAATATAGTCTTCCACAGTAATGACAAGAACTGCGTATAGTTTTCAACTTGAGAGGCCATACTGCCAATTGTACCGATAAAAATGAAATTTAATAAAATAAGTGCAAATGTCTGTGATATAATAGTAAAATATAAATAAAATACAGTTAAATGTACAGTATAAGTTCTAGGATATAGAGTAAAATTGATTTGTTGCCAATTTTTGAAGATAGGAAATAAACCTTGGCTGATTTTACACCTCCTTTGTCTGAAATGACGTACGAGTGGGTTCATTATTTTTAAAACTAAACTCATAACTCCCTCGGGAGTTATAAAATCCATATCTCCCGCGGGAGGTAAATCCGCTACAGCTGCTCTATGCACTTGCGTGTAATAACACCCTTTACGAGCAAGTGTAATGAAAATATTATTACGCTTGTATAGCTGTCATCTCAATATTTCTTTCTCTACTAGAATTCAACATTTTAACTTTTATTAGCTAATAAACTCACGTCGTAACAAAAAATAATGATAAATAAATTCGCGCTTTTTTTTCTTTTTTTATGATAACAAAGAGATCTGAGATCATACAGCCACTTGCAACGCGGCAAAAAGCAGCGCAGGTCGTGGGTTAGCGGAGGAGCGCGTTCCTCGCTTCCGCCCCACGGCCGCTCAAACAGGTTAGAAATGGAATTTAGTACAACTTTTCCCGCTAAAGCATGTTTGGAAATTTTGGAATAAAGTACGAAATGGATTTTCATATAACTTTTCCTCCCGCTTATTTTGGTCGTAGAAAATACTAAGTTTCCCTTTCATTTTTGAGGAAATAATGACTGCTGTTTCGATGGTCTAGTAAAAAAGTTTTTGACCACAGAGTTTGAATTCATATTCCCAGACCATATTCAAACGTTTTAATTTCAAATCACTTTAATAAAGTCGTATTTTACACTTATAATCTTTGTTTGTTTTTTACATACTTAATTTGCTATTAAGCACATAGAGTTGAACCATTTTAAAAAATAATTACGAAATTATGAATTTTAGTAAAAATACATTTGGATAATGTTATTTTGACTGAAATGATAAAACGATATTCAACTTGACTCAATGCTTAATATTGTAGGAGAACGTAAACAAAATCAAAAAGTTTAATAAGATTAACAATCCAGACTTTCATCTTTCCTTATACTTCAACCTTAACGTATGAATATCATAACAACATGCCGTATATACTGGCCAGGGCAACAAATTGCCGAACGTATACTTTTATATATAAATATCAAAGTACTAGTACTTCACAGAAATACTCGTAGATGAAACGCGAATGTAACATTGGAATTTTCTCTTAAATATTTATTGCCATAGACGTTTGATGTTATTGTAAAAATACAAGTAAGTATTACTTTTCGACGACATTCTGATGTTTATTTAACTGTTATACTTTCGGTTCAGAAATATCGGGTATTGGCAATACATTTTAACAATATCAGTTAGACTTATTAAGAAGTATTGAAAAATATATGCGTATAATAAACTTATTTTTCATTTCATTTCTCAATACTTATGAAACGTTGTTAAATAAATCAAATAAAATAAAACGGAATCCCTCTTAGCCTTTGTTGATGACAGACGCGATCGTGACCATATACAGTTGGGAGAACGTTTACTTATTAACATGTTCTGTTTAGTGGTATGTTCTCACCCGAATGCCTGAACAATTCTACAATGTTTGAGAATTGAAATTTAATGGCAGTGACAATCCCCAAAAAGAGTACTTTAACTCATGGGGACCTTTCATTAGGCATAATGTTGTTTGTCATAAAGACGCTTGGCATAAATCACTAAGCATAATAATCGAAAAGCATAACATTAACGTCACATAATTATTTCATTGCATAATTTGTATAAGGTACAATTATCCAAAGGCATAATTTTATGAAGCATAATTAATGAAATCCCTAATTTCTTATCACATAATATTGGTAGTCCAAAAATGTTTTGCCATAATTTTAAGTGTCATAATTAATGATATCTCTAATATTCTGGGGCATTTATTTATAATTAGAAATGATGTTATTTTAAAGGATATAATGTTTACTCTGTTTTACTTAACTTTTTATAATAACATTTCATATATTATTTTTTTCAAATATGATACTCGAATCTTCTATATTTTCATTAAATATAATTTTTGCATAGTATATATATTGATTTTTTTATTTGAAAAAGTAATTCATTCATGCTACTAGTGACAGAAACGAATCGCTGCAAAACCGACTCCACGTAGTCTTGTTTGTCCTACCCCTAGAGTGTTATTCAAACCCCCGTAGGCGCGGAGGGGCGAGGCGGCCCGCGAGCTGAGGAGCAGGTGGTTTTAACGCTCGTCGCCGCGGCTGAGAATGGCCGGCGAAGCCGGCCAGCAATCCGAAGCTGCGGTGGTGATCGAAAACCAATCTGCGACGATAAGCTCGCGTGGGACCGCCGGAGCCCCGCAGCGTCGGAGCCGTGACAGAAACCATGCATGTGCATGCTTGCTTGCATTGTGCATACTTGCTTGCATGTTGCATTTTGCTTGCAGGTTGCATGCTTGCTTGCATATGATACATTGCTGCATGCTTGCTTGCATGTTGCATGCATGCTTGCATGCATACTGCATGATACATTGGAGCATGCTTGCTTGCATGCATACTGCATGATACATTGCTGCATGCTTGCGCGCAAGTTTATGCCTAGAGAAATTCTGCGTAATCGTATTGTTCGTTGTGATTAATATGCTAAGCATTATTTATGCTTTGAAAAATTATGCGTCAAGTTGTTCTGTGTTTCGAGTTTATGGGTTTTAATACTTATGACAAATGATTTTCTGCCACACAATATTATGCTTATTACCGTTCTGCTTCCTGATTATTATGCGACTTGACGATTATTTCAATCGAAATTATGAAATATGATTTTATGACAATAATTTTTATGCCTAGAAATAGAGAGCCTTAACTCATAGGATACATATCCTGGAAAGCTCATGACCCTTTCTATGGGGGTTAGATAGAGTTCCCAGTCTACCTCTTGCTATACGACCTCAGCACACTTTTCTATTACATTTGTAATTATCATAATGTTGTCATTAAGTATTTGTTTTAATTGTTAAACAGTCCTGCAATGTTCGAGACATTTATTCCTGACATTTATGGATGATATGACATCCTAACGTTTATGGGTAGTGATGACATCCAAGAAAAGCGCGCAAACCCCGGGCTTCTAAAAGTATATGGGTAGTGATGACACTACTTATCCTACCTTACCCTCAATATCTGCAATTGATCCACACTGGTTCTACAGAGTATCATTGCTAAACATTAAGTTACGATTTTCTCACTTAACAGGCTTACGGTCAGTTTCACTAACCTTGTCTTAGCTTATAACAATCCTAATAGTATGCTGTCACTTGTTGTTTTGTTTTAATGAAAAGAATGTGACAGCATGCTATGCACTTAAGATTGTCCTAAGCTAAGACAAGGTTAGTGAAATTGGCCATTAGTGTTGACAGGAAGTAAGTGCGCAGTGTGGGAGCAGGGATTTGTTAGAAAATTATACTCATGAGTTTTTTATACAACTAGGTTCGCAGATAAGCAGGCTGCCTACCTGATGGCTGCACTGTAAGTGGCTACAGTACATGTAGTTCCTGTAAGAGTTGCAAGTCTACAACTTCTACATACGTTCCTGAGGAAAAGGGTCTTGACAGACAGACGGACAAAAAGGTGATCCTATTTTTCCTATTGAGGTACGGAACTCTTTTTTATGACGGGGGGAAATGCGTAACCGCACCGTACCCGCCGTTGGCTAGACGGCGAGCGTGTGTGGGGCTCTCCCGGTAGAGTGTCAGGTCTACCCACGAAAACTCACCGGTTTTCTCCCTGCCCTTATGGGCGCGCTAGATAAGGTCCACACTGCGACTCCACTACCCACGCCCCCGTTGAGGTACGGAACCCTAAAAAGTAAGCTGAAATATTTAAAAAAAGCAATAAAGGACAAAATTAAAAATCTAATTTAATCACCATTAAAAAATATTGTTCACATTATTTATTGAAAAAGCAAGTGCATGATTTAACTGAAAATTGTCTGAGCGATTTGCGTTAGCTATAGTTTTGGCAATACGTTCTCGTATCGAATTTAAACTTTTAAATAGGTACTCGTATGTTTAATATGTTGTTCTATTATTCTGTGCCGAAATATAAAGTATGTAATGTGCAAAAATCACATAATGATTTCCACTTCCCTCGGTAGTAAAAGGGAGATGGTGGAATAAGACCAAACAGCTCTGGGGAACACTCCCCGAAATGCAACCTGTAAAAGACCGATAAACGGGCCACTGCGCGGCGATGTTCACGACTCTGGATATCTGAAGATTTCAGAGTGTCCTCACCGATCAACCTCTTCGCCAGACGCTCTACCGAGTCAAAGGCAGGTAGTTGGTACTTAGCAGAGCCGTCCCAAAGGTGGCTGCAGTTTAGTTATTTAATGCACGACCGGACCTGTGCTCGATAAAGTTTAAGAAGCTGCCCCGGCGTAAAATACCGCCTTCGAGAGAATGCCAAGCTTTTTGGCTGCAGTAGCCGCCTTCGCCTCAACAGAACGCTCAAAGTTGAAGTTCGGTGAGAAGTCGATGCCCATTAGGCTTAAATGGTCCGTTAAAGGCAAGGGTACATTTCGGAAAATCACATAACATTATAATGATATAATTTCCACCTTGACTAATTTGGTTTCAAGCTGAAAAATCGAGACATATTTGGGTCACTTTCTGATGAAGTTAAAATAAGTTTTATAAAAAATTAAAACAGCCATAACAATCTTGTATGATAAAACTTATATATATTTTATGTATAACTTACTTACTATATTTTTGTGTGATTTTCTATATTTAATTGACCCCACAGGGCGGCACTTAGAAGTTTTTCCTTACTCTAATATTGTACGCAACTACTAGTCACCAACTAAGCGTAACGTAACATCCCGAACTAGCTCATTTGTTTGATCAGTGATGGATTTCTGCGCCACTGATTAGGGCCCATGGGACGTGGGTTGACCACTGATAGCTATCAATCCTGCTAGTCGATATACGACCTTAACTGTAAATTTATAATGTAAGAATTTCAATGTCTGAGTGCAAAATATACCAACACTCAAACGAACATCCTTGCGTAGGATAGAAAATCTAGTTTTAAAATGAATTCGTGAATTCGTCTATATGTATATCCCTTTCAAGTGAACATTACATATTTCACTAAAAAACATTGAGAAAATCATATAGCAGTAATAACATGTCCACATTTTTATTATATCAATAACACATAAAACGATCCAGCAGCAAGAACGTCTTTAAAAAAACATTACGCTGTGAGCTTTTAAAGTCGTGTAGGTACCTAGCTCATCATCATCGAACGATATTGTCTATGTATGTAATGTTTTTTTTTCATTATATATGTTTATTGTAATAATTTTATATTCATTTATTGTATATATATATATTATATACATAGACATATATTTATTATAAATCAAATTATATTTATATGTGAAGGTAATATATAAATCTTTGTAATATATAGAATTCTCGTGTCACAGTGTTTGTTACCGAACTCCTTCGAAACGGCTTGACCAATTTATGATTTTTTTTGTGTATATTCGGTAGGTCTGAGAATAGGTCGTAAACTTTTTTTTATTATGGCGAAACGTAGTTCGCCAACACATCTAGTAAACAAATAAATTCATTAATACTTATAATATGTTGTTAAAAGCACACCGCCACGAACTCTCTGTTGGAACCAATGGTTGACTGGTAGAGAATGCCATATGGCATTAAGTCAGCCAATTGTACATTTGTTTTTTTGTGCAATAAAATTAAAATAAATAAACAAATAAATAAATGTATTACATGTTTTCTTCGCAATATTCCTAATGTGGAATCGACATGGAAGTGGTATCTTTGAAAATTCAGATCCCTTCCGGATTGAGTATAATTTAATAATGAATATGATAAAGCAATGTAAAATCAATAGGGAATAGGAGAGTAACTAAGAAAGGATTCAAGAAAACAAGATATATCTGGGTATATAAAACTTCAAAGACGCAATAATTCTACTGAATATATTTTTAGAACCTAATAAGTTCTAATGTTGTTTTGACTGATCTTTGATTTACCTGCCCGACATTGAAGTAGATAAATGTTTTCGAGAAACTCTGGAGGGCCTCCTTAAAACAGAACTTCAACTCGAATTTAATATTACTTTGGAGTGTCGAGATTGTAACAGTAGTTAACGTTTGTTTAATGAGCGCGTCTTAGGCTTTATAAATACGTCCTGCAAATCAATGCAACCAGTTACTATTGTTTTAATCATTGAAATCGGGATAATATTGCAGTAAATTAACAAAAAGAACCATTTAAATGCCGAAAAAGTATAAAAATATGGGGACAGTCAATTTTTGTTCTCTATTTGTCTGTAATTCTGTAGATCTGAATAATGAATCTTAATTCATTCAACACAAAGGTGGCGATAGACCTAAAATCAATCGATCGAATAACCTATATTTTTTCAATTACTATATCACGATAATTCAGTCATGAAAAAAAAGATCTTGTAATTCAACTGATTCTATTAATAAGAAATTAATTGATATATATTATAGGGTTCATAAAAAACTGTAAGCATAGACTGTAAGTACATATTAAATTGAGATAATTACACTGTATAACAAAAACCCTGTGAACCCTTAAAGGGGCGTATACGACTTAAAAAATACTGAAAAAAATAGGTACAGACTACATTACACCTCTATATTGAAATCGGTGCCAAACGATGATCTCCTAGAAAGTCTTAAAATTTGGCACCGACTTCAATATAGAAGTGTAATGTAGACTACATTCTTATATTATTCTTAACTTTTTAGTGTTTTTAAAGTTGGTTTTTATTTTTTATTTTTATCTTTTTAGTGAATGAAATCTTTTAAGTGAATTTAATACCAGCTCACCTTCGGTAACTTGTATGTTTGACTTTCGTGTATTAAATTCAGGTCAACAGTCAGGTCAGGTCAGGTCAAGTTTACAAGTTGAGGATCCTTCCATTATCAGTTCGGTTAATGACTACCAGACGCAAATACGTGAATAGCTTCGGAGAAATCATGAAACACTTTGGACGTACCTATAAAGTTTAAGGGTTTCCTTCTATTTTCATGGGATCTCATCATCAGATCCTGACTTTGGTAACCTTGGGACTACCTCAGGAGTATACTCTATCGAATGCTAAACGAATTTTGAAAATCGATCTACAATTAGCGGCGTAATTGGGTAACATACACACAACGAAAAAAACAACATACGCATCGAATTGATAACCTCCTCCTTTTTTCAAGTCGGTTCAAAAAACATGAAACACGTCGGATGTACCTATAAAATTAAAGGGTTTCCCTCAATTTTAATGGGATCCCATTATCAGATCCTGACTTTGGTGACCCTGGGACTACCCCAGGAGTATACTATATCGAATACAATAATCATTTTAAAAATCGGTCTACAATTGGCAGCGTAATTGGGTAACATACACACAAAAAAAAACATACGCATCGCATTGATAAACTCCTCCTTTTTTGAAGTCGATTAAAAAGAAAATACTAAATTTTAAAAATCAATTATCGACCACATAACGCCACTAATAGAATGTTTTTAAAATTGATACATTTCAAAAAAAATTATCTAAATCAGTTTTGAACATGCACTTTGTTCACAGGGTTTTTGTTACACACTGTATATTATTAATTACGAAGAGTACCTAATAATAAGTACTATTACTACTGCTTATAATATGATTAAAGCAAGCCGTGTATTGGGGTGGGACACTCGATAGGAAATATTTGTCGAATAGCATAATCGAGACACGATGCGTATGATTTTTAGAGAATTTTCTAGACAATCGATTAACATTTCAAATGAAAGCTATATTGATCCTAAAGAAGGAAAAATGTATCATCATCATCATCATCATCATCACAGCTCATATACGTCCCCACCGAGGGGCTCAAGCCTACCCTATGTTAGGGTGATTAGGCCTTAGTCAACCACGCTGGCCCAATGCGGATTGGTCGACTTCACATACACCATTGAATTTCTTCTCAGATGTATGCAGGTTTCCTCACGATGTTTTCCTTCACCGTAGGAGCGTCAGACAAATGTACATATAAAATTCGAAAACGAAAAACACAGTGGTACATGGCGGTCTCGAACCCGGACCTCCCGATTGGAAGGCAAGTGCCGAGTCCACAGCGCCACCGACGCTCTCAAAAAATGTATGCTTTCTTTAAATATAAAATCCGTGTGGTGTCGTGGGATATCCGATAGGAACGAAGTGCTTTATGTTGTTCGACAAATATTATATTTAAAGAATACATTTTTTTTCCTATTCTAGGATCAATATGGAAAAAATCTCTGTGAGAAATAAGTCCACCTTTGTGTACCTACATTAAAACTGTAAACTTTTACACGTGTAATTTATGCACAATAAAAGAGTCTTAATATGGCTTTCATTTAAAAATCTCAATTGTTTCTCTATAAAATAAAGATTATACCTACGTACGTATCATGTTTCGATCTCCTATGCGTTGTTTTCGAGTTTTTTAATAATAATGTACAGTTTTTGCGGCTAGCCCCTGTCTCCTCAATGTCCCACAAGATACTTCGTTCCAATAAGTTTACTATACTACTCCTACTTATTAAAATAAGTTTAATTTTAACTACTAAATAATATAATTAGTAGGTAGTGATAGTAAGAAAAAATTGTAGGAACTGCAGTTTTAGAAAAAAAGCTTCAGCTATATACAGCTGAAGCTTTTTTTCTAAAACTGCAGTTTACAAACACTTTCTTAGGGGTTATGAACTTACTAGCTGCTGCCCGCGACTCCGACTGCGTGGAATATTGTTGGCGTCCCTGATGGACACGTGATCCTCAGGGAACTCATTTAAATTCGAGATAAATAGAAGCTTTTGTCCTTTCTGAAGGGCTATAACTATATAGCTTTCATTAAAATAGGTTCCGTAGCTTAGGCGTGAAAGCGTAACAAAGAGACAGACAGAGTTACTTTTGCATTTATATTATAGTAAGTAGGGATTTGTGCTTATGATTTTTTTAAGAAGAAGAGGAAAAAGGAGGCACTGATATAAATAGTCTAACACGTTCTACTGTTCAAATGTTACTTTCTCTGGACCTAGACACTGAATCTTTGATAGGTCGAGTCATCAAACAAACAGATTATACGTTTCTCAGAAGTCCCATTTATCTTCCGCCTCTTGTATAAAACAAAGACAATAATGATCTATACTAGTATTAGGTCCTTACATATGAAATTGGCGTTTTGCCTGGCCACTTTACTTTGATCTCAAATATCTCCTCTATGGTTAGGAATTCCAAATTCAAATTTATACAGGTACCTATTTACTCATGTATTTGTGTTTCGAAAATTATAATTCACTTGTTTTTTCCTCAATTGTTTTTTTTTTCTTTGCGTCACTCAGTTTACAATATGGAAAACTTGAAATATCGCGTTATTTACGAGTACGAGTTCTACCGTGGCACCAGTGCTGCAGAAACGGCTCGAAGGATTAATGATGTGTATAGCGACGGTGCCGCAAAAGAAAACACAGTGCGTTTTTGGTTCCAAAGTTTTGTTTCTGGAAATTTCGACCTGCAGAACAAGCCCCGTGGACGGCCGGAGACCAAAGTTGATAATGAAGAATTGAAGGTTATTGTGGAAGCGGATCCATCGCAAACCACGTCCGAGTTAGCTGCAGGCTGCGGTGTTAGTGATAAAACTGTTTTAATCCATTTGAAGCAAATTGGGAAGGTGAAAAAGCTTGAAGGGTGGGTACCTCACGAATTGAGTGAAGCAAATCAACAAACGCGCGTTGACTGCTGCGTTGCATTACTCAAGCGGCACACACAATAATGAAGGGATTTTAAATCGAATCATTACTTGTGATGAAGAGTGGGTCCTGTACGATAATTGGAAGCGCTCATCACAATAGCTGAACCCTGCCAAACCAGCCAAACCAAGTCCCAAGCGAAAATTGACTCAAAAAAAGTTACTTGTGAGCGTTTGGTGGACTAGTGCTGGTGTCGTTCACTACAGCTTTCTTAAATCTGGCCAGACGATTACGGCAGATTGTCAGCAACTGCAAACCATGATGGAAAAGCTAGCTGCTAAACAACCGAGGCTGGTCAATCGCTCTAGGCCAGTGGTTCCCAATTAGTGGTACGCGTACCCCCAGGGGTACGCGACGTTGCATCAAGGGGTACGCGCGGCAATCTCTTGAATAAGATAATTTAATTCGTAAAAAAATTACCGCGCACCTACCGCGCTTCGCGGTCGGTACTCGGGCAGTAAGGAAAGGATACCTTGTAGTATATATAAAAAAAAGTATCCTTGTTCTGTAAAGGAGACGGAGTTGTGCGCCCGTTTTCCACCTATTTTAGTTTTCAATTGCTATTTTGTTTTAATTGTTTTGTTTTAATTGTGGATTATTAACTGAGTACTAACCGAAAGGACATTTATCGTATCAGCGAAGCAGCAATTAAGTATTTACTACCATTTTGCACGATGTACCTTTCCGAGAGCGGTTTTTTGACCATGTCAAACATAAAAACTAAACATCGTCACAGACTTCAACTTGAAAACGACTTGAGGCTAAAATTAACCAATGAGCAACCAGATTTTTCAGAGTTATGCCAAAAAAAACGTACACATTTGTCACATTGAACTTTTTTTCACCATCATTTAAACTGTATTCAGATAATAATAAACGCCAAAAACCCGATTTAATTTTTTATTATTATTCCTGCAATACGCGAATTTCAGGTCTCTCTTGAAGTGGTACGCAAGAAAAGGTAATTGGGAACCACTGCTCTAGGCCACTGTTGGTTCATGATAACGTTAGACCACACACTGGACAACAGACGGCTACCAAATTGGAGGAGCTTCTATTGAAATGTCTAAGACATGCACCGTACTCTCCGGACCTTGCACCAACAGATTACCATTTTTTACGATATTTGGATAACATCTTGGAAAAAATTCAACTGCGATGTGGCAGTCCAAACCGCCTTCAAAGAATTTATTGATTCCCGTCCGAATGGTTTTTTAGTAAAGGGATCGATGAACAACCTATGAGATGGCAAAGTGCATGGATAGCAATGGTACATACTTTGATTGAATAAATACTCGTATATTATATTTTAAAAAATCTTTATGTTCCTCCCATACAAAACGTCAATTTCATATGTAAGGACCTAATATTATAAAGAGGAAAGATTTGATTGTTTGTTTGTATTGAATAGGCTTCGAAACTACTAAACCGATTTTGATGAAAGTTGGTGTAGGGATAGTTCGAGACCAGGGGAAGGATATAGGGTAATTTTCCTACGGAAAAAATCTGACGGGAAAAGTTTTACTACGGGAAAAGTTAGTTATAATGCAAAGAAAGTTTCATACGGTCAGCTAGTAATCAATAAATATTTAATTAAAGCACACTAAGCCGACTAGCAAAATTAGCGCTAAAATGACGTTTGTTTTATTAAGCCGGTATTTTATTCTCAATGTACCGAAATATGAAACGGAGGTGCCGTAAATAATGGCTGTCAGACGGCCAGTTGCACTGCGAGCAAGCAAAGCCAGTGGGTTTAATTAAGAATGATATTCCAGTAAGTACCTATACATTTACAGCCAATGATAGATTGCCTTATTCTTTTATTGACATTGTTGATAACGTCTATGCTTGATTGGCATGAACATGCCACACAGTGAACGTACAATTATTTATTTGAGAATAGATTTTTTACTTTTGATGTTATTTGGTTAATAGCGTTGACAGTTAATAGGGTTTCTCAGCCCGTTAGTTCTTAAATAAAAATAATAAAGTTGCAATAGATTCTGTGGATATAACGGATATTCAACGAAAAATGTACACGTTAAGTTTTCTCGTATTTATTGTTGTATGTCTATATGTTTATGACATTAGATAAAATTATTAGAAACTAGCTTTTCGCTCGCAGCTTCGCCCACGTTATTTTTGTTTTCCCGTGGGAATTTTATATTTTTCAAATAGCTCATTGTTGCCCTAGGAGTGAAACTTATTTAGTCCCGTGACGGGGTTAGGCGCCCGAACGTAGCAAGGGCGCCAATAGTTCGAGAGACTAATTAAGTATTTAGCCCGAGGTGAACACTGCGCTTTTCATTACGAATACAAGGAAAGTAAAAATAAAAACATGAATTAGCTAAAGAAAAAAATGAGTGATTTTTTTTTACTTTAATCAACAACTTCTGCTTTAAGCCTTTTTATGAATTTAGGCGTTAAATCCATATCTGAATCAGATGTCCTTGTTTTGTAATAAGACCGTGTCTACAACTCGAAAAATCAAATGAAGATTGGATTGCCGCTTTCCTGTTTATTTTGTTTTTTTTTCAGTGGCCGGCCAGCTATTCAGCTTTTATTTCTCATTTTCATCATTGAGAAAATGGTAGATATTTTGCCCAAATCTACGTAATTTCAAAGAAATAGTTGAAAGTAAATTATAATAAAGTCATTACATTTATTTAATTTAAATAATATCTTCTTTAATTAATGCTTAACTTTATGTTATTTCAATTTTACATCGCGATGTAAATGAGTGACTGTATAGAAAGATGGATCATGGTCCAATAGAAATGTGAAGATAGAACTAGTTTTTTTTTTACGATTTGACAGCTATCGGTTGAAACCGATTCTCCCTAGGGCTGAAAAGTATTTCTTTCAACCCGCTCCTCAGGCAACTTCAGCCCTACTTTCCGAGTATGAGTAATGAAATAGTAGATTGCTTTATAAGGGTGGAAAGGAATCAATCCCTACGAGGTTGTTAGACACCCGAGCGCAGCGAGGGCGGCTATAGTGCGAGTAGGGTTTGATTCCTTTTACCCGTGTGTAGCACTCTACTTTTCATTTCGAATGCAAGGAAAATAAAAAATAGCTTTTCTAATAAAATTTATTAATAAAAATACTCCTAACATGACATATCGACATCGTGTTTTACACTTAGTGTACTTTTAAGCATTGAATATCTGCTCCATAGCGTAGACGCCTGCACTTTATGAGATAGTTCATTAAAGTATATAAGAAATACATTTTCAGAAAATGATTTTATATTCCTTGCATCTCGCCACTTCATAAAGTCGGAATATGTATTTAAATATCTTGCCTTTGAAATTTTTGGCAAAAGATTTTCGAGTATTGTATTTGCTTCGTTCGTGACTGAATCTGGAGCCGAAATTTCAGAATCGCTTGAATTCATTGTTTTTCTTAAATACCTAAATCACACAATCTAGATTTCGGTACAGCGCGTAACAGATTCCCGCCAAAATTATCTTTTTCACAGGTATTTTTAAATTTGGAACACATCGCGTTACCTGTTACTGGCCATTCAGCCAAATACTTTTATTATCATTGTACCAAAGATTGTATGTACGTAACCTAATTCAGTTCTATTTTTAAAATTTTACTTTCCGCCCTAAGGAGGGAAGTAAATAGTATGAGAATTTCCCGCCCGCTGGTGGGAACTAGCGTTTTCCTCCCAATACTCAGATCAAGGAAACGCTCCTTTCCGAGCATGAGGAATGAAAAATAATTTTGTAGCCTATGTTTATTAAGGATAGGTAATGTAGGATTCTAAATGTGAAAGAATTTTTCCAATCGGTCCAGTCGTTTCGGAGCCTATTCCATGCAAATAAAAAATCAAATCTTTCCTATTTATATTGTTAGTATAGATAATAATGTGATCATGCAATAAGCAACTGTGCAAAGCCATTTGTAATAACACTATCGCCATACGGGCCACTGCACAGTGCAGTCGACAATGGGCTTAATTAGCAAAAACTTTTAGCTGCATAAATTTACATGAAGCTTATCTTCTACATTTTACACATGCGAAACATTAAAAGTATTTTGAAATAATCAAACATTAGACTATACATATTATGTTTTGGCTAATAGACCGGTGCCCAATTCTGCTAATAAGTTACAGCCGAATCGAAACTGAACTGTTGCGATCAACCAATCAGAACGCTACATTATCACGTCATCGAACAGTTGAATAGCGATATAAGCGCTCCGATTGGTCGACCGCAACGGTTCAGTTTCGATTCGGCTGTAACTTATTAGCTGAATTGGGCCCCAGGGTTATTAGCAGATTCCAATGTGTATTTTTTAAAAAGAGAAAAATTATTTACTTCAAAAAGTTTTAATTTAAAACCCAGCACATGGGTGTTGCTGCGTGATTCATTTTTACGGATGGTGGCCATATTGAATATAATGCCAATAACAACGTCGTGCTTCACTCTTCAATACATATTGAATGCCTTCTGTGATGTGGTGTTGTTTGCTGATGAAACATTTTTAGTCTTTGGTAAACAAACAAAAATTAAACCGATTGCGTCGATGTAAATATTGCATTATCAACATTTCTAATCTACAGCTTAATGCCAAAAGGTCAAGTGCATTTTATTTAAACTTCCAAATATAAGAAAGAACGCAAATTGAAAGAATCAAAAAAGAGACAAGTTTTAGTAGTATAGCCTAACTTTATATTAAGTCAAAAGTAACCCCTGATTCTTGTTTTGTTCTATAAATCATTTTTGTAAAAAAATTAAAACATTATTTGACTATTCGCATTTAGGTCCAAATTGACATCAAAGAAGATATTTCCTTCCCAGAAAACTCGAACTAGTAAAACGCAAGAGTATAAAATGGAATGGTTGATTCATCCCGAATCTTGAAGAAGGGGAATTCAATTTGCCGAGAAAATTTACGCAATGCCAATAAACCTTTATTGTACAGCACAAAGTGCCCATAAATTTTAAATTATCGTGTTTACTTAATTCGACGGCTGTTGGAAACTCGACTCGCTAAGCCATGTGTGTCGAGCTATCAAGTACCGTTGCAATGATAAATGAGATACTAGATCGGACATATTACGTTAATTTTGCACTAGAACACAAGTCAGCCAATTATTAACCTTTCGGCTAATTGAGCATTAATTTATTCGCTATCATCATCATCGTCATCATCACAACTCAAATGTACGTCCCCACCGAGGGGCTCGAGCTTACCCTATGTTAGGATGATTAGGCCTTAGTCAACCACGCTGGCCCAGTGCGGATTGGTCGACTTCACATACACCTTTGAATTTCTTCGCAGATGTATGCAGGTTGCCTCACGGTGTTTTCCTTCACCGTAGGAGCGTCAGGCAAATGGACATATGGAATTCGAAACGAAAAACACAGTGGTACATGGCGGTCTCGAACCCGGACCTCCCGATTGAAAGACAAGTGCCGAGTCCACACCGCCACCGACGCTCTTTTATTTATTCGCTAACAGCTCCTTAATGAATAACTATTAATAATCTATTCTGTGCTACCAGTGCCTCTAATATTTCCTTAATGACAGATTTTTAAAAAATGGTATAATAATTACAAAACCATTTGTTGGTTTCGTCAGGTTGTTAGGTATTATGTACAGGTACAAATGACGAAACCAACAATTTACTATTCACCAAATTAAATCTTCATTCTAGAAAGGGCACTTCACTTCAAAACGACAAGTTACTTTAAGGGTATAACTGTACAACCAAAACGAATATGGCTATGATATTAAAATAATTAATTAATCATAATATTAATATCGTAAAATTAATATAGAGAACCTCAAATTGTCCAAACTTGGTCAGCGTAAGATTTCTAATAGTGAATCTCTTTATACCTTTTTTTTTTTTTTTTGGGAGGGGGGAAAATGCATTTACGCATCCCTCGTGGTCGAGCCAAACCACGAGGATATGTGGGACTCCCCAGACCTTACACGGCCCGGGCCTACCCACTAAAAACCCCCCCCAGCAGCTCCTCCGTCCGTCACAAGACAAGGGGAAGGGGACAACAGCCAGGCCTTATTCCCGCTGACCCCCTGCCTGTGACATGTCCGTTACCGGACTCTCCACCTGGCTCAGCTACTCTGTGGAGCGGCACAGAATTGCGCCGCTCTACACCCCGAAGCTGGTTTTTTATTGTGGTTGTCTTCCACGCGGTCCGACGCTCAGTGCGCTGAACCCCCGGCCCGCTCAGTGCGGGTAACGGGTTACCCGACGGCAGACCCCACTGGATCCACCGCCGCGCGGTGAGCCGAAGCTCAGGGAAACTCCCCAGAAGGTGCAAAGCACCATGGCGATAAGAATCGCCTCACCTCCGCCAGCCGAAATCGAATTCCAGCGAAAGCCACACCTCTTCTTAACATAAGAAGAGGGGACTTCGCCCTTCCCCGCATGAAGCGGGTGGCCACACGAAGTCACCCGCCGGGCTAAGCCCAGCCATCCCACGCCCCCCCTCCATAGGGGTCCTCTCGTCAGACTATTAGCCCGCGGCAGAGAATCTGCCGGGTTGCCCAGGGTGCACCACAAGGAGGTTGTCTGACATCGCACCCCTGAATCTCTTTATACCCTTGCCATCCATTTTTATAACGTCTTAATCTTTTTGGCATAAAATAATCGAATGGCTGCACTTACGTCACATTAGAATAAAAAAGGTTGAAATTTTAAATCAAAATACTTGGAATTAAAATTATGAATAATTACAAAATCCACGTAGAGTCTTCTTATGTGTATTTTTATACAATTGTTATAAAAGTATACTTTTATAAAATGTATTTAGTGTTTTCAATTCAGTGTTTCACAGCGACACCGTAAAATGACCGTTGATTTCTTTAAGAGGAAATCGTACGGGTCGTTTTTCCATTCAAACGTAGTCCCCTGTTTCCTTCCTGGATAATGACAATTGCTGTTCTATTTAAAAAAAATCAATGGCCACTATTAGCATGTTCCTGTGTTTTCATTTTTTATTAAGTTAATTAATAAATAAATGAGATATAAACCTCCAAAAACCTGGAAAATTGGCCTGATTTTCTGCTATATTCAAAGATCCAGCAAACAAATTTGACGAGATTATATGATAAAAGCAAAACATAGAAACACAGCCAAAGCCTTCGTTAATTTCTAACGCAAAAATTAATTAAATCGGTCTAGTTTTAGCGGAGAAACAGGGGACTACGAAACGAATATTTTGTGTACTTTTTATAGGTATTTTCGGTCCATTTTTTTTATGGTATAGGGGGCAAACGAGCAGACGTATCACCTGATGGTAAGTGATTACCGTCGCCCATGGACACCCACACCCCAGAGGAGTTACAAGTCGGCCTTTGAGGAAGGAATACGCTCTTTTTTTGAAAATTTGAAGGTCATCGGTCCGGAAATACCTCAGGCGAATATTCGTTCCAAAGTTTGACTGTGCGAGGCAGGAAGCTTCGGGAGATCGCACAGTTGTGGACTGCCAACCATCTAAGTGATGGGCATGGATTTTTTGTCGCGTGGAACGATGGCGGAAAGAGGCGGCAGGTATAAGTCCGAACAATTCCTCGGAGCATTCCCCGTGATAAATGCGATAGAAGATGCATAGCGAGGCGACATCTCTACGCAGCGCCAAAGTATCAAGCCGATTTAATATTTCCAGGCAGTCGACGATTCGAGTCGCTCTCCGTTGAATGCGGTCCAGTGGGAGAAGCTGGTATTGGGGTGCCTCAGCCCAAAGATGAGAACAGAATTCCATATGAGGCCGAACCTGCGCCTTGTAAAGCTGAAGACGGTGCGCCGGAGTGAAATACTGTCTCGATCTATTGAGCACACCAAGCTTCTTAGAAGCTAATTTAGCCTTACCCTCTAAGTGGCCACGGAACTGGACTTCGCTCGTCGACACCTAGGATCTCAATATTGGCTGAGGCAGTTAGGGGGATGCTCTGAAAGCGAGGAGATACGACAAATGGCATTTTCTTTGCGGTGAACGCGCAAACCTGTGTCTTTGTAGGGTTGAAATGGACCAAATTAAGTCGACCCCAGTTAGAGACTTTCTCTAATGAAGATTCAATTTCGGACACAAGTTTATTCCGGCACTCAATGACGTTTTCCCGAGAAATGTTCGCACGGCCGTTATAGAAGGTGTCTTTCGTGCTGTCGTCTGCATAACAATGAATGCCGCTGATTTGCAGCATATCATTGATATGCAGAAGGAATAGTGTAGCGTGATAGCACACATCCTTGGGGGACACCAGCATTTACAGACCGTGAGTCTGAGCATTCGCCATCAATTAAGACCTTGATGCTTCTGTCTGCTAAAAAGCTAGTGACCCATCTACATAATTTCTCGGGAAGCCCATATGAAAGAAGTTTTGAGAGAAGCGCTTTGTGCCACACCCGATCAAAGGCCTTCGCGATGTCCAAACTAACTGCCAGTGCCTCCCCCTTCGTTTCAATTGCCTCTGCCCAATGATGAGTCAAGTAAACTAGAAGATCGCCAGTAGAGCGACCCCTTCGGAAGTTGTTGGCCCTATAGTACAGTTGCTGAGCACCTGTGATCCTCTAGGTACCGAAGGAGCTGGCGGTTGATAATTGATTCCATTATCTTTGAAAACAAAGAGGTTATAGCTATCGGCCTGTAGGCCTGCATATGTCTCTATCGCGCTCAGAACAATTATTCGGGCACACAGCGCGACAGCAATACATTTTACAAATATCTATTTCTGCATTCTCTCAACCTTAGTGATTCTTCTTAATTTGGTACAAGTCTTATACAGTGTGTAACAAAAACCCTGTGAACCCATTTAGGAGCATGTTTAGAATCGATATACAAAAGATTAGCTTTCCGCTCGCAGCTGCGCCCACGTTATCGTCATTTTTCCCGTGGGAATTCCATATTTTCCTGTAGGAAAATATTCTAAAGCCTTTGTTACTCAGTGATATTGTAGGATTGTATTAGTGAAAGTATTTTTAAAATCGGTCCAGTAGTTTTGGGGGCCTACATACAAAAATTCAAAAATACAAATCTTTCCTCTTTATATTATAAGTATACTCGTAGCCATATCTACGAGTATACTAATTTTACAATTTTGAATTTTCAATGACGTCATTCATAGCTTTTATATATCAATTCTGAACATTCTCCTAAAAGGGTTCACAGGGTTTTTGTTACAACTGTAGGTATATGGCTACTAAATTAGTGATTTTAAACAAAATTGAATACAATTGTTAGTTCCAGTAAGTTTATGAAAAGCTCGTCAGGTTCCAAACGAGCGTTGTAACTATGAGCAGTAATTAACTACGTCATCTGCCATCCCAAAATCTTGGAGCAACTCAGATGTGTACCTACAGAGTCTTACTTCACACGTAATTAGCTGCAATAGGTATTGCTTACGTTTACCTTAAGAGGAAATCGTATGTCTCATTTTTCCATACAAACGTAGTGCCCTGTTTCCTTCCTGAATAATGGTAATAGCTGTTCAATTTTTTTCCAAAAAAAAAGTCAATGTTCACTATTAGCATGTTCCTGTGTTTTCCTTTTTTTTCTTATTAAGTTAATTATTATATGAGATATAATCCTTCAAAAACCTGGACAATTGGCCTCATTTTCTGCTATATTTAAACACCCAGCATACAAATTTACACCTACATTATATGAAAAAAGCAAAAGATAGAGCCAAAGCCTTTCTTTAATATTTAACGCAAGAAGTAATTAAATCGGTCTAGTTTTAGCGGAGAAAATAGGCGACTACAAAACGTATATTTTGTGTACTTTTTATAGGTATTTCCGATCCGAGCTGCATTCGTCTCTATCGCGCTCAGAACGATTGATCGGGCACACAGCGCGACAGCAATACATTTTACAAATACCTATTTCTGAATTTTCTCGACCTTAGTGTTTCCTCTTAATCTAACAAATGATGAATCTAAGAAAATTTATGGTTTGTATAAGCTTGATTACTTCACTTTAGGGTGAAAACTTGGATTAGGAGGTGGAGACGTCAATACGACAATAATTTACCTCAATTGAAAATATCCTGCTTTTCAGTTACATGACTATTATTTTAATTTTTATTACTTGTATACAGTGTTACTTTGTAACCAAACTGTCCACTTTTATGACTTGACCACCTTCATACTGAGCCTCCATATCAGTGTTGTGGTTAAGGTAACGAATTACTTTCCCAGTCTTTACACTGGGAAGGTAAGGTGACTTCCATAGCAGTGTTATCGTTGGTAATAAGAAAGGAAAGACTAAATAAAAGAAAACCACACTTCGTTATTTATAAAAAAAAACTCGTAAATTGTGTATTAATTGTGTACCTTTGATTTTTTTTCGGGACTTTTAAGCTATTTATTAGGTTATTTAATACGACATTATATGACGAAAAATTAAATTATTATTATTATTTAAATTCTTTATGAAAGATGTAAGTGATATTTTTATTTCCCGCCTTTTTAACCTTTTAGTTCTGAATCCTAGCGTGAAGGTCGGGAATGCAATTAATATCCTTACCTTAGTAAAGGTGTTAGTGAAGTCCAGTGCCTTTACTAAACACCACCACAACAACACAAACCACCACGGTAATAGTATATATTACTGTGCCTTAACTTCACACACACACACACTCACACACACACACAAACAGGACACCAGTTTAACACTGCATTTTTTGGAGGAAGAGGAAGACGACATGCCGAGGAAGGCCGCGTCGTGCCCGACAAGGTCATGGGAACTAATTATCACTTCCAAGATCTCGTCGGCATCTGCTCGGCTACAGCGAATACCTTTTACCTTCTCAAAATGGGTAAACCAAGCTATCACCTACAAGTCATAAACCCTGTATTAAACAGACAATTACACCTTAATTGTGATTATTTTTATTGGCCTGTAGGCATTGCTAGTATATACTGAAACATTAATTTATATTAGTATGCTTTACCTTTTTGCCCCCCGATTTACTAATTTTGGTTTCCTTCTCATAACTCATACTTTGGAATGCATTTTACATCCATTACTAGTTTAGTGAGTGTTATTGTTATATTTTAAACGAATGAACATTATATTAAAAATTAAAAATTAACAAAAATTAACATGATGAAAATACGTATTACTATCCATTATTTAAATTTAAGAACGTTATTCAGTTTTATTGCCCTATATATTTTTTACAAAAGCCTCCTTTAAACTGTGACGTAAGTGTCTATGTTATTCAACAAAAGACTTTTGCCGGAAGAAAAACTCTTAAAGATACAAAGAAAAAGCCCCACACAATATTAAACGTAGCCTTTCTTGTCACACCACGCCACGGTGAACCTCTTCAATGAATACAATGTTTTCAAATATAACGTCTTAGCTTTGGAGCTAATATAATAAGCTGGAGGGGACTACTGCGACACTTTTCGCATCCGTGCTTAATCTGAAGTGTTACATTGTCAACCTTAAATCCAGACAATAAATTCTAAAATAACGAAATGTAATAACAAGCTTTGTGCAAACTTTGTTGGCAGCTTATGTCAGCTCAATGCACTGTTTCAGTTTCCACTGTTAAATTTAATGACGCCACTCACGAGCGAAGCTCAAATTATTTATTTGTACGTTTAACAGCGGCAAGTTTGTAAGTCGCGCAGTTACCTTCCATTTTGCATGCTGTATATTGCGCAAGTGAATGCTTGGCGATGCATCACTGTGCATCAAGATAGCACCCGAGGAGAGCACTGAGTTAAAAGTGTCTGCAGTAAATTTTAAATAAACTATCTCCAAAGTAAGCACTGTTTTCTACTTGAATACATTCTAAAGCTTTATTTTTTTAATGTTATTTTTATCATGTATTCAAACCACAATAGTGCTATCAAGCTGTTGTTATTTAATACCTAGGTATATACTGAGTAAATAATAAGAGCGTTACTTCCTAATTTAGTTTAAGCCAATATCTATGCACACTTATCATAACAAGTAATTATATCTACTATAAAAAATATGTTGCTTGTTTCCTTTTGTGATATGGTGTTTAACATATCATTTTGTACGTATACGATTTTTCTAAATTTTATTCCAAATAAACGTAATGATATCTCATGTTTAGTCCACAATGAAACAATCTATAGCTAAACCTGTTTAAACGTCGAAAAACAGCTATTTTATCCAGGGTTTATTGTTAGCATTGCACTCTTTCCTACCATAAGCTCGTCGGTTTAACCGACTAACAGTCAATTTGCAAAGTTGCAGTCAACAACAAAAACGCCGGCCATTGCAGACTAACTGAATAACACTCAAGCTGATCAAATAACTCAAGCTCAATTCTCTTGGCTGCTGCAGCACATTGCAAAAGTTAAAAGCAACCCTACACGTATCATCGGAACGTTTGCTCTGAAAATAGTTATTTGGGGAACTATACGAGGATTTTGGAAGGTTTATTACGAAATTAAGAGATGTAAACCCGTCGTTTTAAAACTAAATTGAAGAGAGGTTTATTTAAATGTGCAAACGGATGCTGTTATCATCCACTTTAGTCTCGAGTACCTTACCTATTCAAAGAATAAATTCATTATGATGCTTTGGTGTGATTGCGGAAAGATCTGTTTTTGCAGTGTTGAATTTGAGTTGTTAAAAGGATATCATATTGATTGTTGCATGAGAAGCTCAATAAGCTTTCCTTGAATTTTTTCCTTTTTCAACCCTTTTCCCTTCACAATAACGATGCAGATTCATTAAGGAAAGGCAAATGCATGCAGCAATTAAGGTCTTTGAAAGCAAAACAAAACAGACCGTACATACTAAGCATCACGATCAAAGAGGAAGTAAAAAAACAGTTGAACTGTTAGTAACACTCGCGGGAACAGACAACTTTCTGAGCGCTCCTAAACTCTTTTAATTATTCTCCGCCCGAAAATTTCGTGTAACTTTCTCGCACAGGATTAATGAAATTTGACTCCTGCATATTATACTGCATTCAAGACTAGCATTGTGATTTTGATGGCGTGTTATCTATATACTTCCATATCTTTTTTATTCGACGTTTGTCTAAAGAATGTGCTCATGTTTCCGTCAGTTTCTTTGACTGTCTGTCTGTTTCATCGAGATCTCGGTTCCTGGACTCCTAGAGACACCACATTTTAATTAGATGATGTGGTATGAACTCTGTTCATTTTGAATATTTTTAGGTCTCGCCTTGGAGTTATGCCACCTAGGGTCAAAATCCTAATACATACATTAAATATATGGTTTGTAGCAACTCTTTTTACTGGATTTCTGATACTGAGTATGAAAATGCTGATACTAGCATACTATGACCTACAGTTAAACATATAGTATATTTTGTCTAATGATATGATGTAGGCCGTATCTTGCAAAGCATGTATCATCATATCATCATATCAGCCAATAGACGCCCACTATTGGACATAGGCCTCCCCCAAGGATCTCCATACCGATCGGTCCTGCGCCTCCCGCATCCAGCGGCTTCCCGCGACCTTCACCAGATCGTCGGTCCACCTTGTGGGGGGCCTACCAACACGGCGTCTCCCGGTACGCGGCCGCCACTCGAGGACCTTTCCGCCCCAACGGCCGTCAGTCCTACGAGCGATGTGTCCTGCCCACTGCCACTTAAGGTTTGCGATTCTTTGGGCTATGTCGGTAACTCTAGTTCTTCTATGGATCTCATCATTTCTGATGTGATCACGTAGAGAAACCCCAAGCATAGCCCGCTCCATTGCCCTTTGGGTGACTTTGAGCCTTCTGATGAGACCCATTGTAAGCGGCCACGTCTCAGTTCCGTATGTCATCACTGGCAACACGCACGAATTGAAGACTTTCGTCTTGAGACAAGCATGTATAAATAAACATATTTCTAGATTAAACTCTTGCTTATTTTATTTCTTTAATATTTTATTTTTATACCCCCTACTAATATTAAATAAATCTGCGAAATTTACTTTGTCTGGCTGTCTGTTTGTTTGTTACGCTTTCACGCCTACTCTGCTGAACCAATTTTAATGAAATTTGGTACAGAGATGGCTTAAGCCTAAAAAAAGACATAGGTTACTCTTAATCTCAAATTTTAATAAGATCTCTAACGAATATTGTTTAATGGAACACGCGATATAGCTGAATTCTTCGGCAGAAGTTGTGGGTAACCTATTTGAATAAATCTAAGAGTTTAAAGTGCAAAACCTGGATAAACATATAGAATTTGATTGCTATCCCGATAATGACCCAAGTCTGAAGTCTGCGCAAACAAAGCGCGGGCAGAAACAGATAATCCCATCAAAAATATGCATGTGAAATTTACCGATAAACGAAATTTTAATTATATACTTAATAATAAATCTTCCTGGGGGATTTCGGCCACGGCAACCTGACTTCATTAGCTATGAGCTGGGATGATAAGTTCTAAAGTGGCTGATAAGCCTTTTTTTCTCCTTTGTTCTTGTACAGTAAGGGCAGGTTGTAGAAAACTAGCCTATTCAAATCCTGAACTTGAATTACATCCCAAGTGAAATAAATGCATTGTGTAAATAATTGTCTGGAAATTATTAGTTTGAACTTGGCACCCATATTGATTTCAATTCTTTTGTCGGCGAAGTTAACAATGATAATGACGCATATTCTTAATATTGAACTTAGCTCTCAATTCACATTTATATTTTTGACGAGATATCATAACTTTTTGTACAGAAAACCGCACAGCATCGGAGCGCTAGCGCTTATGAGTGCGGCTGTCTTTGTCATTACTTTGTTGTTACTCATTATCAACAATTCAAATTTTTCAAATATTACCTTTATAAACGCCTAATAGTATACCTTGATGCCAAATATCAAGTTTCTAAGTCATCTGGAAGTGGGTTAGGTTTCTGATTTATTAGTCAGTGAGTCAGTCATAAAAATGCCGGTTTTAAAACGTTAATATATCAATAACTTTTAAGGCTACCTTATTGAAATTTTAAATTTCAGACAAGCAAAGGGTTTCAAATAAATGTGCCTAATTTCATGTGTAGGTTAAATAGGTTTTGAGTTGTGAACGAATCAAAAGAAGCTCGAAATGGCTCGTGTTATAATATTAGTTTGTTGATATTAATTATCAATAATTTTCAGAATGTTTCGTACACTTGAAAGTCTACCTTGATGCCAAATATTAAGTTTCTAGGTCATCTGGAAAGGCGTTAGGTTTTTTATTTATAAGTCAGTGAGTCAGTCATAAAAAGGAGGTTTTTAAATGTTAATATATCAATAACTGCTTGAGATACATTTAATAAATTTAGCATTCTAGACAACCTAAGGTGTTATAAATATGGAAAATTTTATTCACGTAGTTTACATAGATTTTGAGTTGTGAAAGGGTCAAAAGTAGCTCGAAATGGTTCGTGTTACACACGGCATCTACGCTTAAAATCGTGGTAACGCTCAATCTAAACCAGGGTTTCCCAACCAGTGAGCGCGCCCCACTTGGGGGGCGTAGAGTGAACCAAGGGGGGGCGCAGCGTGTGGCTCCAGAATTAAACTGTATAAAAAATATTTATTAAAACTGTTCATATAAACTCGCGCGACGCGGACGGTGCCACTTATGCGAAGTCAGCGACATGTTGGAACCATCTTTTCAATAAAACTAATTACGCCAATATTTACATCGTTTACTTAATTTTCTTGACTCCCCATTTCGTCCCCTAGGGAGGCGTAGTATTTTAGCATAATGTTGGGTGAGGCGCATGGCGTAAAAGGTTGGGAACCCCTGATCTAAACTTAGGTAACCTTTGTCGTGATTTATTTATTTGTTCAAAACCTAAATTATTGGCCAGACAGTAACATGTTAGTTTACAAGATG
Source organism: Schoenobius gigantellus (assembly GCA_963935595.1). NCBI lineage: Eukaryota > Metazoa > Arthropoda > Insecta > Lepidoptera > Crambidae > Schoenobius > Schoenobius gigantellus. The sequence continues at coordinate 37,261,104 of OZ012543.1, forward strand.
AGATTTCCTTCTCGAATCCCAATTCTTGTTGTTTGTTATGGAAGCTATTTACGAATAATTCCCAAAACATCCATCCTTGCAACAACCTTGTAGTAGTTTTCACCTTCGGCAGCCTAAGCTAATGCAGTTGGTGTCGCGAAACTCAGCTTTGATGCTATATGAAAAAGGTGGATATTCGTTGTTAATGATAACGTCGTCGCGAGTACAATATATCATTCGGTAAGCCTCAACACGCTTGCGAACGGACAGACAAGGATATTTATTGCAGTTAGCAACTATAAAAATGTAACAAACACACATTACAGAGAGTAACTGGACGAACGCGAGGCGCATGATACTTATTTTAGACTAGCTTTCCGCTCGCTGCTTCGCCCGCGTTATTATTGTTTTCCTGTGGGAATTTTATATTTTCCTGTAGGAAATATAATTTTGTAGCCTATTATATTATAGAAAACTGTTATTAAAATTTTAAGAGCTCGGATAATAAATTTCATAGAAATGTGAGCAGGTTTTCAATATTTTCCATAGAAACTTTCAACCCCTATTTTGCACCCTAAGGGGTGAATTCCAATAAATCATGAAACACGTGTTCAATGAAATGTTTTTAAGAGCATGAATTTCAAGTTTTATCGAAATCGTTGCTAAAATAAAAAAAAATCATATAAACTTGCAACCATTATCTATTATCCCTTTAGGGTATTTTTTTGAAATCCCTTCTTAGTGTGCGTCCGCGTTTTGGATTGAAACAACTGTCCAAATTTCAAGTTTTTACCATCAGCGGTGATGGCTGTGCGTGCGTCTGTAGATGGGAACTTCTCCTTTTTTATACAATAGATAACCTACTCAGTTATTTTTGTAAACGTGGTACCCACGGAATCACTAGTTGTATCATAGTTATCCCTGTTAAGTTATGTTTATCCCTGTATTGGTCTTTTTCCGTAAATATTATAATAGTGTACGTACCTACTTTATTTAGCCTCAGGAGTCTTGGAGCTGGGCGTTAACATTACACAGTCTTTGATTATAAGCGGTGGTATCGTTCACAATTTTATATGTCACTAGCTTTCTGCGACTTCGCCCGCGTTATTTTTGTTTTCCCGTGGGATTTTTTTTCTCGTAGAAAAATTACCGTATGTCCTTCCGTTGGTCTCGGACTATCTCTTTTTTTTTTTACAAGAGGGAAAATACAGTTTTTACGGTATTCGACAAGGGAATTGAGCTGACTAGGCCACCCCAAGGATATGCAGGACTCGGGTAGAAGACCCACTACCGGCTAAAAACCCTCTAGATACTTCTACCTCCGTAGAGACACAATCGGGATCGGCGTTAGCCATTCCCCGATTGTGCCCCCTGGAGGGTTGCCTGGCGCACGCGCCAGGATTTACCTCTACGGGGGATGGGTCGACAAGTATCTTGAGAAATTCGACCCCCCCAGACGGCCAAGCTAGGGGTGAAAAGTATCTCTCGGCCGGTAGTCATCCGGCCGAGCCGTTTCAGTCCCCAGCTTGCTAGGGGAGCTGGCGCGCGTTGAGGAACGCACGCCTCCTCCTCCCCAACCGCCTGCGCCGGAGCGGTGCGGCGAGAGGGTCATCCTCTCGCGCCCGCTCCGCAGCCTCCTTCTGCGAGATAACATCCTCACAGAAGGAGGCGACAGCCTCCCACACCGCCGCGCTGGTCAGCATCTTCCGTGCGACGCTGGCCAGCGATACGGGCGCACCCCTACCTAGGCCCAGCGCGAGGGCTAATGCATCGCACTGGGGTCGCCAGGCCGGGCACTCCGAGAGGGTGTGCCCGGCCGTGTCGTCGGGAGCGCCGCAATGGTGACACTGCGGCGTTTGCTCCTTCCGTGCGACATGATGCAGATAATGTCCGAAGCACCCGTGCCCGGTCATCATCTGCACCATCCGGTAGGTGAGGCTGCTTCGCCGGTGCCCAACCCACTCCTCCAACACTGGACGAACGGCCTCGATCGTCCAGTGGCCGGCAGCTGGGTGGGCGAGCGTCTCGGCCCACTGGCGGAGAGCCTCCCTCTGCGCCAGGTGCCTCGTGCGCGCCACCTCCTGCGGGAGGGGCCGCTCCCCCGACTCCTCGCTGCCACCCGATGTCGGTGCACGGCCGCAAGGACGCGTGCCTCGACATCCCACGGAGGCGAGCCCGCTAGAACGCAGGCCGCCCCGTGAGAGACCGTGCGGTAGGCCCGCACGGCCCGGGTGGCAATGACCCTCGGCGGCCTGTGCAGGAGAGCCATCGTTCGGGGGGCGAGACGCTCCGCCCAAATCGGGGCTCCGTACAGCGCCATCGACTTTATTACCGTCTGATAAAGTCGACGGCACGCTGCGCCCGGTCCCCCCACGTTGGGAAGGACCCGTCTGAGGGGATACCAACTTTCATCAAAATCGGTTCAATAGTTTCGAAGCCTATTCAATACAAAGAAACAATCAAATCTTTCCTCTATAATATTAGTATAGATTGAAATGTTATCATCATCATCATCACAGCTCATATAAGTACGTCCCCACCGAGGGGTTCGAGCCTACTCTATGTTAGGGTGATTTGGCCTTAGTCAACCACGCTGGCCCAGTGCGGATTGGTCGACTTCACATACATCATTGAATTTCTCCGCAGATGTATGCAGGTTGCCTCGTGATGTTTTCCTTCACCGTAGGAGCGTCAGACAAATGTACATATGAAATTCGAAACGAAAAACACATCGGTACATGGCGGGTCTCGAACCCCGACCCCCCGATTGGAAGGCAAGTGCCGAGTCCACAGCGCCACCGACGCTCTTGAAATGTTAAGTAGGTACCAAATGAATAAATAAAAAATATAATTAATGGCCTTTCAGACTGGTTGTGAACCGCTCGTGTTCCTTTCACGAATTCCAAGTTATATAAAAGTAGATCTGGATAAAGACATAATCTAAATAGTAAAATAATCATGGGTGAAAAATTCTACACTACATTAAACATGTCTATTATCGGCTAGTCAGTGTTAGCTATTTACCACTGAGTACAGGCGAGAGAGCGTCGGTGGCGCTGTGGCCTCGGCAGTGGACTGTGCCCCTAGTAAAATCAGGTGGCCCGCGATCGATTCTGCCATGTACCAATGTGTTTTTCGTTTCAGGAATTTCATATGTACATTTATCTGATGCTCCTTCGGTGAAGGAAAACATCGTGAGGAAACCTGCATACACCTGCGAAGTAATTCAAAGGTGTATGTGAAGTCAACTAACCCGCACTGGGTTAGCGTGGTTTGACTAAGGCTTAATCGCCCTAACGTAACTAGGGTAGGCTCTTGCCCCTCGGTGGGGACGTATATGAGCTGTGATGATGATGATGACAGGCAAGAGATTCGTGTTTATGGCTCTATATCCATTTATAAAATGTATTTATATCAATCTGTATTCGGAACCTAGACGGATATATCCGAAAGCAAATATATTTTCGTAAATCATAAGATTCCTTAAAGATGTAAAGGAAGCAACATCTAGCTCTCTAACTGTATGCTGGTGGTTGCGGCCAAACCTCAGAAGAATAACTAAAGCAGTTTTTAGTTATTGTTCTGAGGGCCAAACACTCGTCCATCATTCGGCAAGGTGCCCTGCAAACAGGTGAGGTTTACAAAGAATATACTAGTCGAATGTCACAAACAGAATAAGTCAGGCGATATAGTAACATTTCATTAACCCCTTTGTCTCGTACCTTTAGTTTCTTCGCTAAGCTAATAGTTTACATTAAACGAGATCATAAACATTAGAGTACATTACCTTGCTTGTAAAAAATATGTGTCCGTCAACCGCCGACAAAAGTTGTCGTTAATCAACTTTTATGTCGTCTGTACTTCACTTCTCTCCACTTCAGCATTTTCCGCATTCATTTGTTTTCTCAGATATAATTAAAAATGATTGATGCCTATTAGAAATGCTAGGGGCCACTTGCTTAGTGAATTTAATTTCAATTACTCAATTTCTCTTTACTTTTTGCTATTCTATCGTGAGAAATGTTTGTTTTGCAGAATAAAATTTTACGTTTATTTACTAAAAGATATCTAGATACACATTCAGTGAAATGATTTGAAATTTCAAAGCATACAGTTGTGTAAGTTTCTTTTCTACTCTTAAAACTTATTTCTGAACATTGGATTAAACTATACGGAAAATATCTTGTCAAATAAAGGAACAATAAAATTGTAAATTGTTGATCTATTTACATGAGGGCTTTAAAGTAAAATAATAAGAGCCAATAAGAGGCCTTTGAAAAAGGTGACAGAAGTTTCAACAATAAACAAATCTCTAAAACAAGAGTTCATGCCCCATCATCATCAACAGCTCATATACATCCCACGCTGACCAGTCAACTACGCTGGCCCCGTGCGAATTGGACGACTTTACATACACGGTACACCTTTGAGTTTCGCAGATGTATTGAGATTGCCTCACGATGTTTTCCATCACCGTGGAAGCGTCAGACAAATGTACATATGAAATTCGAAAAGCTCATTGATACATGGCAGGATCGAACCCCGGACTTTCCGATTAGAAGTCCATAGCGCCACCGATGCTTATTAGGTCAGTTGACAATTAGACGCCAAACAAAGTTTGAGCACGGTAATACTATTATCGTGGATTGAGTCAGGTTAAGAAGAGGAAGTGCTTTACAGAGATCGCTAAATATTCGGAACTTTATAATTATTATAAGCATTGTACACACAGCAACATGCCTGACTTTACATATTAACCTTATATAAGATTGCTCTTATGTCGCTCGTAATACCGTCGGCTTTTATAATGCAAATGTAAAGCTTATCGCGTTGCTGACTGTACTATTTACAAGTTATTTAATTTAAATGTGTATATAACGTCATGCTGTTATATGTTCTTATTTGTAGAACTCTGGAACTGTACAAGTATTCATTAGGAAAGATTTTTTATAAAAGTTTTAAAATTGGGGTTGTAAACTAGTTAGGTACATATTTATCGTACTACCTTTTATCTATAACCTTATAAACTTAAAGCTTCCGTTGTATCATTTGGATTATTTTTATTATGAAAGAATATATAACTCCTATGAAAAAAGCGTTTAAATAAACCAACTTAATAATTATATTTCATTTTGACGCGAAACTGCAAACTGTTAAAAAAACAGCATTGCATTTTAAGATTTGTGCTTTATTTCATCGGGTGGCGAGTCGCACATAGCATTGAAGATTGTATAAGAATAACATAATTATATTTATATATTCACAAATACGGTTAAACTTAAACAGCACAAACATTAAATGTAGAACAAGTTTAAAGTAAATGTCCGTTTGTGCGCTACGGAGTCGCAATCCGTTGTTTGTGTTTACGCAAAGCTACAGAAACAAGTCGCGAAGTTTAGCGCAAACAAAAAGCGCGACTACTTACCTACTTACGGCACAATTTAAGTTTATACTCAAACTCAAAAATCTTTATTCAATATAGCCCTTTAAAGGCACTTATTGACGTCCAAAAAACATAAAAATCTTCAGCCAAGAATCTAATTAACTAAATTATTTAATCCTTGTATGTACACACACCCCAACCATTTTTAAGATGTGTGCAAATACAAGTCAAATTAAAAAAAAAATGACTCTACACCTGTTCGGAAATTGGGAGAGCCTTCTCGAGAAGAACAGGCAAGAAACTCGGAAGGTCTTGTATTTTGTTCGTCTCCTCTTTTAAAATGCCAACATTACAATATTATATTTCACAAACATTTTTTAATAATATAGAAATGCCTGTCGGAGTGAGTGGAACAGTTACTCGAATGAAATTTATCCCACTATCTCAAAGTGTTAACACCCTTTGAACGTCAATTATCACATTTATTGTCAATCCCAAGCTGTTTTATCTGCCATATAATCAGACACTTTATAATATGCTTTTTTCATAAGTGCGCCCTTGATAGTGACTTTAAATTTATTCAAGCTAAGTGCTTTAATATTATTTGGGATTTTATTGTAGAAGCGTACACAAAGACCTTTGAAAGAATTATTAATTTATTTAAGCCTAGTATTTACTGAATGAATATCACTGTTTTTACAAAACGAATGTAAAAACAGTGATATTCTTTAAATCGTGTATTATATTATCTGTGGTTATAAACATGTTAGGCACGGTTTGAAATGAATAAAAAATATTAAACGAAATACTTTTTCGCGAATTCGCGTTATCAATTAGTTACACAACTCTTCTAAGAATTTATATACATTAATTTATATTCAATCTAACGTTTATTACTTTGTCTTGTTTCGCCTGTGATTGCTTACCTACGAATTAATATAAACCATTTGAACCTGACACAATTGAATTTTTCTATTTGATCACATATACGGAATGATACGAATACGAATTTTTATCATAATTGTAGGTACATATACCGAATGTAGGTAACATTCGGTATATTATGTACCTACAATTATGATAAAAATTAGTTTTGTCGGGATAAAGGGCACTTAGGTGAGACCAATGTCTAACATATAGTGTAGGTATTATACCGGATTTGTTAAACACATCTGATAACTGTTATTTTACCACATTTGGGGATTAAGTAGTAAAAAATAAAAAGCATTTTTTTTATAAAATTAATTTGGCAAACAAGCTGACGGCCCGTCTTCAGTTATATTCCCTACAAGGATCCGAGTATACGTTGCCAACTTGTAACTTAAATAATATTTTATAATAATGTATATTAATTTATTATATTATTCATTCCACCAAGCCCGCGAACTACATTTCGCTATAATAAATTGTCAAAAAAATCTGGAGAGGGCCACCCTTATCACCTTGGGGTATAAAAATAGCCTACGACCTATTCTTAGACCTACCAAAATACACAACAAATTCCTTAAAAATCGGTTTCGAAGCAGTTCGATAATAAACAATATGACACAAGATTTTTGTGTATTAGATGCTACGCCCACCATTTTTTTTACGGATTCGACAAGGGGCCGACTGACGAGGCCACCTCAAGGATATGCCGAATTCGGGTAGAAGACCCCATACTCGGCTAAAACCCCTCCAGATACTTCTAACCTCCGTGGAGACACAATCGGGATCGGTGTTAGCCATTCCCCGATTGTATGCTACGCCCACCATACTGGAGTCCTGAATAACATGATTTCACTGCTGGTCTTACCTTTCAAACCGGAACACAGCAATACAAGCACTATTGCTCGAATACTGAGCCTTACAAACCTACGAACGAGACTAACACTCGTATCTATAGTCAAGTCAAAGTAATTACTTGAGTTAAAGTCGTTACTTAACCTGTGATTTTTATACAATAAACGAGAATTTGAATGTTGTGAAGAAAGTTATGCTTATCACCTAGTGCAGGTTGGTGCATTTTAACGATTGCAAATGGGAGCAAAACGGCTTAACTAGCCTTTTGAAAGACGGAGGAGCTAGAGGTACTTAGGCGATTCACACACTGCCACGCACCACGGAGCGTAGTGCGTGAATGCCTGTTCTTACGTTGCTTGTAAGTATCTTCGTTTGTATAGAAAACACGCACAGTCCAATACACATTGCAGAAAACGCATCCACGCGCGTTCATGCAGATCACGCGCCTACAAGCGGTGAAAGACGCACCAACGCGCGTAGATGCGCGAAAGACGCAAGGTATGAGTATGACACACCGAGTCTCGCAGTGCCGTGCGTGATTTTGGAAACGCAACTCCGCGCGTGAATGCGTAAAATACCCGCATGATGATGCGGATCTGCACTCCCGCAAGTACGCGCGTAGCTGCGTCGACACGCATGATGCAGCGTGGTGCGTGGCAGTGTGCAATAATAAGATATTTTTTTTTATTGTCACAGTACTTATTGTATTAAAATCACAACTTAGGTAACGACTTTAACTCAAGTAATTACTTTGACTTGACTATAGATACGAGTGTAAGTATTCTTAACTAGCAATAAAGATAGATTGATTTTTAAAATAAACGAAACAATGTACACAAGATTTGATTTGCGTTTTACATACGCGCCTAAGGATTCTTAACTAACAATAAAACTAGTTTGTTTTTTATTATAAACAACAGTATGTACACAAGATTTTCCCGCGTTTTATTACTTTACGCGGCACATAAAGCTCCGAGTAAAAATTCACGCAATAAAAGGAATCCACACAACGGAACGTCATAATCAACCAAAAGTTCTGCTCGTAAAAACAATGCGAAAGTGTTTCTGCACGATCCTTAATAAAACTTGCGCGCTTTGCCCGCGCTGGAGTGACAAGGTGTGTTTCACTGGAATTATTATCCCAACATCCTAATTTCAACGGAACCCCTTTGTAATGGTGAAAAGTTTGTTTAGGCTAAACGTTTTTTTTTGTTGTTCTAAAGCAGCCATTTTGTAATTAACTCTCTTCGCAAATAACAGTGATATGAAGAAGTAGCTGCGGCTTTCTAGTTTATATATTGAAGAGATTGTCTAGCTAGGGGGTTATTTGATATAAAATACAAATATTTTTAAAAACAATTTTTGTATTATTTTTATAGGTACACGAGATATACATGTTTACATCGGTTGTCATACAAGTCATATAAAATAAAAGTCGTACCTCCAAAATCTATCATTTTATGAAACCATCAACTCTTTGAAATATGAGAGTTGATTTTTTTTATATTTAAATACTTAAACTAATGTGTATTTAAATATAAAAAAATTCAACTCTCATGTGTGGAGTTCAGAAACAAGTCTCTGACTGCCTCCTGGTTATTAGTTGGTTACTTCTGTTTTTTTGTTTGACGTTAGTATGTGCGTCATTAGGAACAGAGAGTGCACTTGTGTGCTTTAATATTTCCCGCGCGACGGTTAGTATCTATTGAGATTAGCTGCCGTGACCGAAAATTGGTTAGGAGCATGTTATCATTAAATGAGTTTACTATTCGAATAGAATTTTGTCTTCAGAATATAAAATTCGCAATAAGCCTTTAAATATTGTATAAGCAGCAGAAAAGCGGCAAACGGCGTCATAACAACAATATGGAGGACAAATTTCAGAGTATTTGATTCTGAATTACTATACAATGCAAACCAAAAAATGAAGTTTTCTCCAGAGCCGAAAAGTTACAGAAACTTTTTCAAGAAAGCCCTTATGCGACGTTTTTTATTCAGTTTTCTGTAGCTCACAACAATAGACGCAATTTATACTCTAACTAAATCAAATTTGCTAAACTGAAAGTGTTGAAGAGAAATTACGAAGATATTCCTTTTGCTTGAATATCTTATTTTTATTGTAGTGATTTGATGAGTACTTTTCATTTCTATGTTTTCAAATAATGTTGTAATTCGATAGAAGATGATGGCATCGACATATCTGGAAGGGCTCTTCATTTCCTATAAATCGATATGTACGTCATTATCAATGTATAAGATGATTTAATAGTAGATTTTACAACAAGTGCACAAAACGAACCATTTTTATTCGAGACTTTTAGCAGCCCGAGCCGAAGGCGAGGGCAGATAGTAAAGTCGAGGATAAAATGGCTTTGTGGACGAGTTATAAACTCTGTTTTTCACTTCGATTGCGAGGAAATAAAACAGTAGTATAACATAACATTTCTTTATGTCTTAAAAAACACATAAGGCAAATAAATTAAAGTAAATATAATAAAATAACTTCTTATTGTGTTTGGCTATATGGCTCATTTTATTTGCCTTAATATAGATACATTTATGTATGATTAGATACGTTAATGCACTTGTGCACAAAATTCGATTTTGTGCAGCTTAAATCCTGCACAAATAAGCACTTTTAGAGCATGAGATGTGAAAAATTTATGACGGGACTTCAGGCAATGGTCAGGGTCGAGTAATAAGATATACCTGGAGTAATAAGATATATCGTATTATCGGTCTTTTTTGGGTAAATAATATATAAGTTTCTAGAGAGTTGTTGGCCTTATTCCACCATCTCTCCTTTATTACTGAAGCACCCGGAGGATGACAAAGAGTCAGTTCTACGTCCTGGACATTTTACTTGTTCGAAAAGAGAATTCCCATTTTTATAACGCGAACTTAGAGGGAATCAAATTCTTTTCCGCCGTCTGTACTAAAACCCGGGTTCTTAAAAACCCAGAGTTAATAGGCCTCTAATGAATGGGCAAACTCTACCTAAGACCCCACCACCTGTGCTTATCACCACGCGAGATGAGGTCAAGTGCCTAGTCCAATCAATTAAAAAATATTATCATAGCATCTATTCCTATTGATTGGTGTTCATTATTTGCAATTAAATTTCTTTATTATTTTTATTTGCTGTCTGTACCACTGAGTTCTTCGTACTCGAATTGACCAGCCAGGTTCACAGCGCATTCCTTGAGCTGTAAATATTAGGAAAGTGCCCTAAATTAATTATTATGCTTGTTGCGAAGCAATTATCGCGATGCCTAAGTTAGTGTGAACTGCGAGATTCATATGGACGTTTTAGTTGTACGAGTTGCAATATACTCGTAGCGTAGGTTCGGACTTGTATGAGGTGCGATGTCAGACACCTCCACGTGGTGCACCCTGGGCAACCCGGCAGATTCTCTGCCGCGGGCTAATAGTCTGACGAGAGGACCCCCATGGAGGGGGGGGGGGCGTGGGATGGCCGGGCATAGCCCGGCGGGCCACTTCATGTGGCCACCCGCTTCATACGGAGAAGGGCGAAGTCCCCTCTTCTTATGTTAAGAAGAGGTGTGGCTCTCGCTGGAAGCCGATTCCGGCGGCTACCTCTGGTGGTAGGGAGGATGAGGGCGAGCTTCTCGCCGTAGCGCCTCGCGCCCGTTGGGGATTTCCCCGAGCTTCGGCTCACCCGCGCGGCGGTGGATCCAGTGGGATCTGCCGTCGGGCAACCCGTTACCCGCACTGAGTGGGCCGGGGGCCCGGCGCACTGAGCGTCGGACCGCGTGGAAGACAACCACAATAAAAAACCAATTTCGGGGTGTAGAGCGGCGCAATTCTGTGCCGCTCCACAAAGTAGCAGAGCCAGTTGGGGAGCCCGGCAACGGACGTGTCACAGGCAGGGGGTCAGCGGGAATAAGGCCTGGCTGTTGTCCCCTTCCCCCTGTCTTGTGACGGACGGAGAGCTGCTGGGGGGGTTTTTAGTGGGTAGGCCTGGGCCGTGTACGGTCTGGGGAGTCCCACATATCCTCGTGGTTTGGCTCGACCACGAGGAATGCGTCAATGCATTTTCCCCCCTCAAAAAAAAAAAAAAAAAAGGTTGTCGTGGTGCACCCTAGGCAACCCGGCAGATTTTCTGCCGCGAGCTAATTGTCTGACGAGGGGACCCCCATGGAGGGGGGGCGTGGGATGGCCGGGCTTAGCCCGGAGGGCCACTTCAAGTGGCCACCCGCTTCATGCGGAGAAGGGCCGGGGGCCCGGCGCACTGAGCGTCGGACCGCGTGGAAGACAACCACAATAAAAAACCAATTACGGGGTGTAGAGCGGCGCAATTCTGTGCCGCTTCAAAAAGTAGCAGAGCCAGATGGGGAGTCCGGCAACGGACGTGTCACAGGCAGGGGGTCAGCGGGAATAAGGCCTGGCTGTTGTCCCCTTCCCCCTGTCTTGTGACGGACGAAGAGCTGCTGGGGGGGTTTTTAGTGGGTAGGCCCGGGCTGTGTACGGTCTGGGGAGTCCCACATATCCTCGTGGTTCGGCTCGACCACGAGGAATGCGTCAATGAATTTTCCCCCTCCCAAAAAAAAAAAGGTTCGGACTTGTATGGGGTGCGATGTCAGACAACCTCCTTGTGGTGCACCCTGGGCAACCCGGCAAGAGTTAAATATTCAAAATTAATTTTTCGCATAGCTTTAACAAGCTGTACTGAAAAAAAGATGTACTATGCGAGTTTGGCAAGTAACTGCAAAAGTTGGCGCATTCAATAAGGATTCCAAAATGGTATGATACTAGGGAGATAATTTCTACGATTGCAGACAATATTTTTTTTTCCAAAAACAAGCAGTTTTGAATAAATTTTTCTTACGTACTTAAAATTTATTCTAATGTGCCCATGGTTTGCTTTAATAATAATAATAATAATAATAATAATTATTTATTTCAGGCTTTTAGAGCCCATAATGAAACACAATACAATACATTTTAACAATTCACACACATAAAAACAAAATTCCAAAAACATTGTATTTGAAAATTAAATAAGAAAAATAATGTCAAAAGAAATAATAATAATGATAATATCTTAAGCAAATGTCACAAAATACTAATTAAAAATTATAAATTGTATACTGAAATCAAGATTAAATTTTAAAATGTCAAAGGTAAGTATTTAATAACATGAAATTTATTTATTCCTAACAATATGTCGCTGTGCTGCCCTGTTAAGAATGGGACAGTCGACGCGGTCTGCAATCACACGCAGAATGCCATTGGTGCCGCCCCGAACACGGCAGAGCATCGAGGCAGCTCGTTTGCGCATTATAGCGTAAAAATCATCCACCCGAGCGTCGGCAAACATGCCCGACGCGCTACAGCGCCAAGGCAGCCTCAACAGCACTCTAAACGCGTTATTGTATTGTACACGCATGGCATTGATTGTTTTCAGCGAATAGTTGACCCACAGGCTACATGCATAAAACGACTGACAGAAACACTTAAAAAGATCCACTTTCACTGCTACAGTACAACGAGCAAATCTGCGGGACAACATGTTGCCTCTAACAGCCAGCGCCCTTCGCTCCCTCTCAATGTCTTCATCATCCGTGAGATCCTCCGACACCCAGTGACCCAGGTACTTGAAATGCGAAACTCTAGCCAAAGGGATACCGTCTAGGGTGAGGATAGGTACATTGTGGATCTTGAAACCCTTCGATTGAAAGACAAGAACCTCACTCTTCTTTCCATTGTACTTGAGCCCGTGAGCGGCAGCATATTTCTCACAGATCCCAAGGAGCTTCCTAACGGCGCTTATCGAGGGCCCCAGGAGGACCATATCATCAGCGTAACTGATGTTATTAATAAAATGTCCATCAATAGAACAACCGACACTAGCGGCGCTGAGTTCCTCGACAAGCCCATTGATATAAAAGTTGAGAAGACGTGGAGAGGATAACCCCCCCTGCCTTAAACTCACCAGCCCACCTTACAACGTTTGTTTGGCTGCTATACCAATAGTTAAAGATCCCGATCACCTCATTTGGAACAGTGGTCTCTGTTTTCGTCTTGTTCCAGAGCATATCATAAGACACCAAATCGAAGGCTTTCGAAAGATCAAGAAAGCAGGCATAGACCGGCGTTTTCCGATCAGTATAATACCGGACAGTGCGCTTGAGACAAAGAATTGCGGTCTCCGTAGATAAACCAGGTCGAAAACCAAACTGGGCATCATTCAGCTTAATATATTTGCTCAATATACGATCAAGCAGACTATCCAGTACCTTTGCCACAGTCGTAGCCAACGATATGGGCCTATAATTGCTCTTATCGGATGCATCACCCGTTTTATTCTTAACCATTGGCACAACAATCGTCTTCAAACAGCCATCTGGCAAGTATGAGTGCCTTACACAAAAAGTAAAAAACATTGCCAACACACGTGATAAATGCACCCCGGCATGTTGCAGGTGCTCAACACTAATACAGTCGTGTCCCGGTGACTTACCTCTGGTCATATTTTTAATCACTAGTTCCACTTCCTTGGCAGTGAAACGTGGTAGCAGACCATCTGATACCTGTCGAGTTTTAGTATCGAGCACCGGCTGCATACCGTCTATTGGTATGGGGCCCACTTGGAATTGACTTTTAAATCTATTTGCTATGTCACGTGGGTCACTCACACCGTCAACATTGAGAGGGGCCTGCGCTTTAGGGCATAAACGCTGTGTACATTTCCAAAAGCTCTTGAAATCTTTTTTAGCGTGGTGTGAGGCTAGAATATCCATCTTTATTTGAACAGCATTATTCCGGCACCATTTTAGCTTAGATTTAAAAACACGCCTCGTCACGGTCATGTTGTTATAAAATTGTCCCCGCGTAGGCTTACCATGTAACAGCCAGACTTGATAATGCAGCCGTGCTGTTTTATGTGCTTTTTGTACATGTGTATTCCAGCCCACTACAATACGCCTCTTTTTAACAACAATAAATTCTGAGCTAGAACTATTTACAGCCGCGTCACTTAAAATTTCAATTATTGAACTATATAATTTGTCTATAACTAACCTATGTTCTATATTATTACACATATTATCACAGCAGTTTGAGAGTTCGGAGGGGAAATCAACATCTTTCAGTTTCCCATTGCAAAGTTCGTGATATTTCAAAATTTGTTGACTATCTCTTTCCCCCCATATTATTTTATTTTGTTATTTATTATTGATGGTAATTTGTGGTTTTAATACAGCTATATCACAAATTATTTCTAGAGGAAAATGATCTGAACTATATACATTTTGATTTAGCACCCTAACATCCACCACAGACTGCCAGGCTGATTCTGTGACTACACAATGATCAAGCCAACTTGTGGTGCCATGGACGTCGCTGATGAATGTAAAGGTGCCTGTGTGATGGCCTAATATTTCTACATCAGCACATTTCCAATTTTGATCCATACAAAACTTATGGAGCTCTTTTCCAAAAAGCTCTCCGGGGTCAGCATTAAAATCCCCCAAGACAAAGACTGCCGACACCTCCGCACTCTCAGTAATTGCATGAATTTCGCTAAGACAGTCCGTAAATTCCGCAAGGTTATTTGAACTGTTAGTAGGCATATGTACCGAAAACATTAAGAAGGAACGGTCACACACAACAACTTTAATGGCCACAAGACGTACACTATGGCATTCTATGATCTGAACAGAACTAAAAGCATTTTTTTTTAACAAAATGGCTACTCCGCCATAGGGTCGGCCCTTTCGAACCGCAAGCGATGCCGCGTCCATACTTGACTTTCCGGTAAAACCAAAGTCATCGTCAATAGTACCTAGAATCTCTAGGTCGTGCGTGAAAAGCCACTATAGTAGCTCTTTGACATAGGGCCTTTACGTCAGCCATGGAATTTTTCAATGACTTACAATTAAAACTGAAAAAGCTACTTATGGGGCTGATGTCCATTACGAATTTTTGTGAGAAACTTTTCTATATCCAAAGTCTATAAAACGACGGAAAGAGATTCCCTCTGGCCATATCCTGTCATCCATAAAAAGTGCTAGCTTATGCCTAGGTACAAAGATTTTATAGGCATCATAATCCTTCCGCTGCTTCATACTAATCTTCTCTAGACTAACACATACTTGAGTTTTCTCCTTTATATAGTCCGCAATGTCCGCTGGAGACGCAGCCTTATCGACGTTTTTTTTTTTTTTTTTTTTTTTTAAACGTCGCCCCACACTAGGATTTTCTCCTGTATCGTGGGTGCAGTTACAAACATAGAATATCACATGCACATGTCGACGTTGTTAATAAACAACGGAATCTTTATATCGGCAGCTTTTTCCGACGATGTTACGGCTACACCTTTTCGTCCAATAAACCTATTTCTATGCCTATTTCTCTGTACTTCTATCCATTCATTACTCATCTCTGATTTTTTTGTATCACCACACTCTTTACGCGCTAAGTCCGCAAATGATCGGGACAGTGAAGCTTGTTCGCTACCGGCCATCGTAGGTAAAGTAGATAATGGCTTATGGCTATGCGTATCGTTCGAAACCGTGGTGGGTTTCAAATCGCGGCATCCACCGGTCGCGTTGCACTCCACTCGTCCCTCTCCACCCGCACCGTTCGCGTTCGAAAACACAGTCATTGCAGCGGCCTCCACCACGTTCAGTGACTCAGACGACAGCGCGGTAGGCACATCGACCGGTGTGACGTTGTTAGTAAGCATGCTTTGGTACAAACATTCACAGGTGTTATCCTTAGGTGAATTATTCACAGTAGTTGAAGAAAATGTGGATATATTTTCTACTGGCATATGCGGCATACCCATAGGGCCACTGTCTAAGCTAAAACTAGTCAAACACGCACCTCTTCTCAAGTTTATCTTTGTATTTGAGTGAGTGAACATAGTGTTGTTTGAATTTAACTCGTCGGGAACCGTTAAATATGCGCGGGCGCTGCCACCGGCACCATTTCTTATAGTGTTTGTTATTTCGTTTCTTACCATTTCTTATAGTGTTTAAGGCCGTTGAATATCGATTTAAAGTGAATATGTGGACCGGAATTTTAAATGGACAAATAATAGGTCCTTTTGAGCTGCCAGACGCCTTGACTGGTGAAGTTTATTTACATATTTTACAAAATGATTTACCAAATCTACTGGAAGATGTGCCACTTAACATTCTAAGAGATATGTGGTTTCAACAAGATGGTTGCCCAGCTCACTATGCCAGCTCAGTAAGAGAATATCTCGATGAGGAATACCCAGGCAGATGGATAGGACGATCTGGTACTATCTCGTGGCCAGCCCGTTTCCCAGATTTAAATCCATTAAATTTCTTTTACTGGGGAGCGGTGAAAGAAAAAGTTTACGCAAAGCCAATCGAAACTGTGACTGACCTACGGCAAAGAATAATAGAAGCAAATAATTGTTAATAATGAAAGATTCGCCCGCTTGATAGCCCGATCTTTTTTAAGAAGATGTCGAGCCTGCATTAGAGCTGAAGGAAGACAGTTTGAACACCTGTTGTAAATCTTGACATTTAAATAAATTATGTTAAACAATTTTTGTGTATTTAATTTATTTCACTCTCTGTCTCTCTCACACTTCGTAAAATGACTCTCCCGGTCTCACTCTAACTAGAATGTTAAAGTTACAGCCTTAAAGCAAACCATGGGTACATTAGAATAAATTTTAAGTACGTAAGAAAAATTTGTTCAAAACTGCCTGTTTTTGGAAAAAAAAATATTGTCTGCAATCGTAGAAATTATCTACCAAGTATCATACCATTTTGGAATCCTTATTGAATGCGCCAACTTTTGCAGTTACTTGCCAAACTCGCATAGTACATTTTTTTTTCAGTACAGCTTGTTAAAGCTATGCGAAAAATTAATTTTGAATATTTAATTTAGATAAAAATGGCATATTCTTCTAATTTGGAGCAGCTGGCTTTAAATTTTAGATTAGAGTATACAGAAACATTATTCAGGATTACAAAACAAAAGAAAATGTTTAGAAAAGTTAAGATTTGTAGCAGCAAGAGTGAAAAAACCGTCACAGGGTGTAAATTATATCGATTTTTTTAAATGTTAGATTTTTTTTAAATAGGTGACTTAGATTTTTTTATATTTTTCTGATAACATATATGAGTTAGTCTACCGCCTGCTTTCGGCTTGACGTCGGCTTCTGGGACACCCTGTACATATATATACTCGATCGGTCAAAACAAAGTTATTTTATTTTATACATAAATGGCAAGAAAGAAAGAAAGAAAAGATATTTATTGGACAACAACCACAATAAACAATTCATTATAAAACCATCTTCTAAGTAAGTTTTACTTGTATCAACTTCCAGGTTTACTTCAAATATTTCTATAGATATTGTTACATATAGTTTCACGTAAAAAGAAGACACGAACTTCTACTTTATGTGAAGTACCTATGTTACATTGTTACGTGCATATGGCAACATGGGACAACGTAACCTAAATAAGTAATCTCCATACTATTACGTATC
The DNA here is from genome assembly GCA_963935595.1 of Schoenobius gigantellus. Classification (NCBI taxonomy): domain Eukaryota; kingdom Metazoa; phylum Arthropoda; class Insecta; order Lepidoptera; family Crambidae; genus Schoenobius; species Schoenobius gigantellus. Next base: position 37,278,749 of record OZ012543.1, read on the forward strand.
TATGCTGCAATGATTAATCAATCAGTCGGCACCAAGGAAATTTTATGCAAAGAAGATATATAACTTCCTTGATCGAATATATATTTGTATAAATAATTATCATCATAAGCTCATACGTCCTTACCGAGGTGTTCGAGCCTGCCCTACGTTAGGGTCTACGCTGGCCCAGTGCGGATTGGTCGACTTCACATACACCTTTGAACTTCTTCGCAGGTTATGCAGGTTGCCTCACGATATTTTCCTTCACCGTAGGAGTGTCGGACAATGTACATATGAAATTCGAAAAACGAAAATCACATAGGTACATGGCAGTCTCGAACCCCGGACCTCTCGATTAGAAGGGCAGTGCTGAATCCACAGCGCCACCGACGCTTTAGATAATAAGCTAGGTTAAAAGCAAAGAAAGTTAAGTTGTCAATGACAACGGACGTCGGTCGGCAGCAGATGCTATGTAAAACAAAAATGGAGCCTGCAAAGTTAGACGACGCAAACAGAATTTAAAATAAAACAGTAAGCTGTGGCACGGTCTTTGTAGCAAAATTATACAGCACACGAATGGCTTAACAAAGAACAATTACAGAAGTGCTTTGACAGACATCTGTGAACTGATTACTTTCTTTCGCGGTTGGTGTACTTTGCACCCTTGTTTGCGGACTTAGTGAAAAGTGTGTGTTAGAAAATTTAGCTAAATAGATATTGCCTACACTTAAATATTGGGATACAATCACAATGTTTTACATTCATGTAAGTTTTAGAAGACAGCTAAGTTACAAAAGTGTCTTATAGGTAGATCATCATCACAGCTCATATACGTACGTCCCCACCGAGGGGCACGAGCTTACCCTAACTAGTTATATTAGGGCGATTAGGCCTTAGTCAAACCACGCCGGCCCAGTGCGGATTGGTTGACTTCACATACACATTTGAATTACTTCGCAGGTGTATGCAGGTTTCCTCACGATGTTATCCTTCACCGTAGGAACGTCAGATAAATGTACATATGAAATTCGTGAAACGAAAAACACATTGGTACATGGCAGGATCGATCGCGGGCCTCCCGATTCAACTCGGAGCACAGTCCAGTGCCGAGGCCACAGCGCCACCGATGCTCCTATATACTCGAAGTAGATATTGTAAGTTATTCACATCAACTTACCTAGGTATATGTTGCGGTTAGCACTACTTAGCACTTTTGGGATCTTCAAAAGGCCTCAAGTTTGTTTTTTCTGTATATAAAATTACAATAAAACTTACAAAACAGACACAGTCTATTAATTGCAAGAACAATAATTTAATATGAGGTTAACAGTACCTATTTTGGTCTTTTACAACGTAATGTCTTAATAAATGTATAAATATTGCTTAATTATTAAACTTTTTTTTTTGGTTAGAGAATTGTGCTATCCTGCAGAGATATAATATGTCATGAGGTGCTATATCTTTCTTGATACAGCAACTTGTCGCCACCGTCGCCATACTGCCTAACCTGACTGCATTGCATTTTGAATTTTCATATTTGTGATAATTTCATTCTTTTTCTCCCGTCACTTACATAGTATAAAACAAAATCGTTTCCTGCCGTTTTGATCTCTGTAGGTAGGTACGCTTTGATCTCCTAAACTACGCAACGAATTTAAATGCGGTTTTTACCATCAGTAAGCTAATTTATTTCGAACAGCATAGACCTACATAAGTAACGAGTATTTATTTGAACAATTACATCATTATTACGCGATACATCCCAATTCTTTAGTGGTCACTTTTAAAATTAGATACAATTATCATAATTATTTATCGATTGCATAAGACTTTATAAATAAAAATCAAAAGACTATGTATGTTTGTTCCTTTGTGACACTACATTGGCCAAATGCGTAAATATACAAGAGCGAAATCCCTCCTTGTTCCCAATTTGTTGTATCTAAGCATGCTTGAACCGAATATAAGGTTTTATATATCAACGAATAAAATGAATACACTCCATATAGTTTTAGGCATAAATAGCCAGAAAATTCCTTTTGTATACGCTCCAAGAACATTTTAATATATAAATATTATAATAATATTTATTAATTTAAATAATTATTTATTTTATTTAACTTAAATAAGTATTCAAGTTTCAGATGCTGCTATGTAGATATTATGTGGTTGTGTTTCATGTGTGTTTTCCAGAGCCATTATTAAGTTCGTCAAACAACTTGAAATTATTTCACATTCAGAAGGAAATGGCGGAACTTGGGAACTTGCTTTGTATTATAACACCGCTGGGTCTCCTCGGAGATTACGTTAGTGCGTCCATGGGTGTATTGCTGTATGATAGTCTGAAACAAAGCATATTCTCAGTCTTGGGTAGAGTTAGCAAAGCTTGTAAGAATCTTTAAAGTATTATAAACGTGTTCCTAATTTAAAATTACACAAAATAAGAACGCATTAAAAGAGTTCCGATTCAGTTTTTATATTATTTTAAAAATGGTAGCGCCCAATCTTCCTATAATAACGCTTTACAGTTCTGTAATTAATATAAGCCAAGGAGTACTACGAGTAATAAACAGGTATAATTAAAGATAATACTGTAAGTTTACAGATAAATTTAAAAAAAAAACATTGCAAAATATACGCGAGTGAATCCGAAAAGTGTAATTTTATTTAAATGAGTACTACTCGTGAAAGTAAAAAACAGTACAACTCTAAAAAACATCAGTTTTAAACTGATCTAATTTCAAGTTAATATTTTTTCACAGAGTTCATGTATCTCAACTGCTTTTTTGATATAAAAGTACATTCTTTACGCACATTTTTTTCTCTTTTCGCTATAAATCAACATTTTAAACACAATTCAGATTATCTAACTTGAAAGAAATATTATCATAAACAAATAGGTAGGTACATCAAACTAAAGCTGAAAATAAAATCGTTTTATTCATAGTTTTTCAATTCATTTTTGTAATAAGTTTGGAGCAATTTCGAGACTGTTGAATTTTTTTTTTGCAATAAAGAGTATATATGTAGGTACCTATACGGTTAAAGTTTTCGAAATATCTAATAAGTCCTGAATACGCTTGGATAAATAAATAAATAAATTTAAAACATTTATTTTAAAGACTTCGCTGTTTGCGCTTATGTGTAAAATTGTGTGGGGGTTAATAATTTCAACTGAAATTTAAAATATTATTGCTGTTTATGTAAAAATGTAAATTTCTGATGAATAATTTCTGTTAACGATGTATTGCTGGTAGACTCTGTTAAAAGTATTAGAGACTGATATTATTTAAATTGAGTTTTAACAGTAGTTCTTGTCGAGCTGCTATAAAGTCTTTATAATTATTTTGTTTATTACTAGCTGTTGCCCGCGACTTCGTCCGCGTGTATTTGATTCTACCGCGCGGTTAACTGTTATACAGCAAAAAATAAATGAAACAAAAATACAAAGTTTGGATTAATGCGTAAATCGTAGATAAAAAGAAAATGTGAACAATTGGACACAGATTATTTTCCAACTTAACCTGGCCGGTGATTGAACCCGGATCCCTGCAGGCAAAAGGCACTTGCGGTACCATAAATGACCACTGTGCCACAGAGATCGTTTGATCGACACGATCAGCAAAAATAAAACCGGCCAAGTGCGAGTCGGATTCGCGCACGAAGGGTTCCGTACCATATCTAGCTAGTACCTTATAATGCCTCTTTATAGACAACGTTCGATGTGGTTTGGTTCGGAACATAAACAAACAATTTGTTTGGTTGACTTACACGGGAGAAAGTCACATAGAGCTGACCGTGTGAGAAACAGCCGACGCTGAGGTCCACGCCGGCAACACGTAGCGTCTGTCCTTGGGCTTTGTTTATAGTCATTGCATAACACAAACTCACCGGGAACTGTACACGTTTGAAATGGAATGGGTAATTATTGGGAATCAGTGGAATTCGTGGTATAAAAACTCTTTCACCAACGCCACATCCCGCCGAAATCTCCGCTTCTATTATGTTACGCTGCAGAGAAGTAACTTTCAGTCTTGTCCCATTGCATAATTTTGGGGGTCTTAAATTTCTCAACAAAATAATTGGGACGCCAGTTTTTAAATTAATCTTGTGTGCTGGAAGTCCAGGAGCGCTCAGAGAATTAATAAATTCAACGGGATAATTGGTAGCGTCATCTTGCTACATTACTCTGTTGATAGAAGTATACTGAACTACTTCTCCTTCAACATTGTTGAGTATATCCAAGTTTATTCTTGCGGCTTGGTCATTTCGCGGAGTCAAATTTGCTCTTTCGCAAAGCCATGAGCTCTCATGGTTGGTTATTTGATTTTGTTCACCATACACGGAAGAGATCAGTTCTTCCCCTTTTGATTAATTTCAATAGCACGTTCTAAAACCTAACAGCGCCATCTATTGAAAATTTGCCGTAAAGTATAGGGTAAAAAGTCACCCACGTTAGAAGTAGCGGAAAAATTCCGTTAGCGCGTTGTAAAAACGAACAGCGCCATCTATCATATTTTTAGAGAATGATTCTGTAGTGTAGAATGGAACTAAAAAATACTTATTATTAAAATAATATCTCGTTTTTTAATCGATTTGGGAAAGCCAGAAGGTCGGTTTGAGATTTTCACAGGTTACTAAACCTGTTCAAGTTCAGCCAGCTAAGTGTGTGTCAGGCCACGCATTGAATAGGGATCCGTAGCAATTTTCTTTCCCGCTGAATCCCGTCACTTTTATAGGATTTATACTTAATCGAGCGGTAATATAAAGTATAAGCATAAGGTAAGTACATAAGTTGTGTGTACTAAGATGTCAAAGTTTCTATGGTTTTTTAACTATCCCACGGGAACCCTTAAATTTTCCAGAATAAAAATTATCTAAGATGTTGTCCAGGGATATAAGTTACCATGTAAAATTTCATTGAAATCGGTCCAGCCGTTTCGGAGATTAGCCCGTACAAACAGACAAACAAACACAGAAACAAAAAATAAAAATAATTTTTTTTTGGTATTTTCCATCTTTTTACATCCCCTTGACTTGGTTTTAAGCATTTTTTTTCTATGTAAGTACAGACATTCGACCTCTACAGTTTTATTATATGTATAGATATAGATACTCTTCATTTTAATTTAAAAAAATTGCCTGTCAATGTCATTTTTATTATTGTTCATAAAGTATGGTTGTTTATATTAATAAGGTACTTAGTTTTTTGTGATTAAATCGTTTATTATCCATTAGTTCATTTACTCATTTTTAAAATTAGGAAATCAGGCATAATTCTATTGCCCCACTACAGTAATGTAGATTGTTTTAGTCGGCTGTCATAAGTTAGTACGAAGAGCGTGGTATTTGACCCTGAAATAACATTTCTATGATAAAATATCAGTTTGTTAAAAACAAACCAAAAAATAAAGCTTAAGTCCTTTTCATGTAAGAAGTCTCGTAAGTTGCAAAATGTCAGTTGTCAAATTTTCACCTTAGACTACGTAGCTTTTGGTATTATTTATCTTATCTAAGTAAGTATTTTCAAACGAGTGTTCTCTAAATTATATCTATGGTTATTTTTGGTGAAAAAAATATTATCAAAGTATCTTATAAGAAGTTATTTTGAAAACAATTTTTGTTATAGATTTAATTTTAAACAAAAATATTAAATAACTCTCAAATCAATGAACTTGTTTGTTGAAAAATACGATAAAAGTAGATAAATATATTGTTTATGTATAATAGTACATTAGCGAGAGCGTAATAGAGCCGAGTGTGTATAACCAATATACGCATGTATATCGCATGACTTTTTTCAACACACTTGTCAATTTGTAGACACAACTAAATAATGGTATGAAAATAATCATTTGAAAAATCAATCGATCGTTGAAGTCTTTTATATTACCTCTAGCTTTTGAAAAATATAGTACATTACTGGCGTGGCCGACAAGTGCAGCATTGCTGGACTCTGTGATGTTTGCCTCGGCTATAATACACGTATGTTTTATAAGCTGCTTTGTGTATTTAAAGCCTGTAAAATTGGATCGACTTTACGAGCAAGTGTGTTGAAAATATTGTTATTTTATTAAATGCAGGGTTTTTAGACTTAATTTGAAAGACAGACAAATTTTGATACCCTTGGGCATCATTTTGGATACCCTTGATAGGGCTATGCCACTTATTTGAGTCATACAAGTTTTATGAAAGAACTTTCTATGAACAAGTTTATAATAATATAGTGTTTTATCAAAAGTTGAACTACTTATAAAATTATCTTATTTCAAATTGCAAGTGCAATAAGATGCTCACGTAACAAACTCATCTAATATTTATCCATGTCTCGACTTCCTCAACGCTGGTCTACTATGACGCACCCTCATTAGGCGTTTAAGCTTAATAATCCAAGACGTTAAAAGCGGTAACACGCTCACGAGTAATTAGCCCCTGTAAATTACGTAGATTATAACGTAAGTGCCTACATTAGGCTAATATCAACGGGAAGCCAAATCACGGTCAAAACAAGGACATGGGCGAGTACATGTAAAGAAAAAAAAGAGGTATACTGCCAAACACCGTGAACTCGAGCGGTAACTACCTAGGACACTATCTCCTAGATGTGGCTGCATACTTTGCTTTCATGGCTGCTCGTTTATTAACATTAATTTAAAAAATGTTTAGTTTGTTAAATAGTGTTAAGCTTAATAATACTTTATAAGACGTTGTTTTTATTATACGCTATCTATTTGTAAAATAAAACATTTACTAGGGTTTCTACAAAAGTAAGGTTGAACAACCCCGGTACTAAGTTACTTTTCGTATAGTTGATGCAACCAGGTGAATAATGTTTACGAATAGTATAGTTAAATTTACAATACTATTCGTCAACATTATTGCATGCAATTGCGTAAATGCACCTAGGGGAATTCTCCTAGGTGAATTAAGTTAACTACACCACACAATACACATAGTAGTTAAGTTACGATTATAATATGTAGAATCATAAATAATCGTCTAATTGCGTCTCTGACTGATAACACTGAAAATTTAGACCACTAAGACCACTTACACCGTCTATGATTCGCGAAACTTATCAATTAAAGTTGGCAATATATAGAAAAACTCTCGAATCAACTCGAATGACATAAACGATCGATTTCGTAAGGAATATTATTGTCATGTTTAGTAGATAAAATGGCTTCGAGATGGTCTAATGCTGTTAATATTGGGGACTTAGTTTTGAAAGGCTTTGATAATGTTAAGGGGATAAATTAGTCTCTGGGTGGAATAAAAAATATGTATACTGGGGTAGATGGCTTGGAACGTATCGCTCGAATACGAACTGCAAGCGGGAAGATAGACACAATTCCAACGAGTGTATCCACTGGAGGCCTCAATGTCAAACTAAGAAAAAAAACCAAATCAGTAAATATGGACATAGTTAGGAACTTTTACATAGATAAGTTTGTACAGAACCCTTGATGGGCAAGTCCATCATGCACTTGGTATGTTTTGTAACCGACTTCAAAAAAAGAGGAGGATCTCAATTCGAATCTTTCAAAAAAAGAGGAGGATCTCAATGTTTTTTTTTTGTGTGTATGTTACGCGATTACGCCGCCAAATCACACTTCTATATTGAAGTCGGTGCCAAACGATGATCGAAAAAAACCGACACCTGCAATATAGAAGTGTGATGTTGTCTGTACCTACCTATTCTTATATTATTTTTAACTTTTTATTGTTTTCGAAGTCGGTTTTTATTTTTTGTAAAATATTTTTTATTTATGTTCAGTGAAAGAAATCTTTTTTAAATTAGGGTTTCCCTCGATTTTCATAGGATTCCATCATCGGATCCTGAATTTGGTGACTTTGATGACCTGACCACCCCAGAAGTATCCTCTATCGAATACAAAAAGAATTTTGAAAATCGGCGTAACATACACACAAGAAAAAAAACATACGATTCGAATTGAGATCCTCGCCTTTTTTTGAAGTCGGTTAAAAAACAGAACAAGTGCATGTTGGACTTGCCCATCAAAAGTTTTGTAAAAACTTATCTATGTAAAACTTCCTATGTCCATATTTACTGATTTTATTTTTTTTCCTTAGTTTGACACTGAGGCCTCCAGTGGATACACTCGTTGGAATTGTGCCTATCTTCCCGCTTGCAGTTGGTATTCGAGCGATACGTTCCAAGCCATCTACCCCAGCTATACATATTTTTTGTTCCACCCAGATACTAATTTATCCCCTTAACATTATCAAAGCCTTTCAAAACTAAGTCCCCAATATTAACAACATTAGACGATCTCGAAGCCATTTTATCTACTAAACATGACAATAATATTCCTTACGAAATCGATCGTTTATGTCATTCAAGTTGATTCGAGTTTTCTATATATTGCCAACTTTAATTGATAAGTTTCGCGAATCAAAGACGGTGTAAGGTGTAAGTGGTCTTAGTGGTCTAAATTTTCAGTGTTATCAGTCAGATACGCAATTAGACGATTATTTATGATTCTACATAATATATTATAACCGTAACTTAACTACTATGTGTATTTTGTGGTGTAGTTAACTTAATTCACCTAGGTAAATTCCCCTTTTTTTTTTTTTTTTTTTTTTTTGTGAGGGGGGAAAATGCATGTATTGAAGACCATGTATTTCTGGTATGTATTGGTTATATGTATTTCTGGTATGTATGGTTGAAGACCATGTATTTCTGGTTCACGGAATACCACAGACTGTGATGTCTGATAATGGCTCGCAATTTATAAGTCATGAGGTTCAGGCATTATATGAAAAATACAATATTCCGCAAGTACATTTGGGTCCAGTATATTGTCCACAAGTTAATACGGTGGAACGTTATAACCGCACAATAATCACTGCAGTCTCCTCGTTTGTTGAGAACGATCATAGAACGTGGGATGTTAACATACATAAAATACAATTTGCCATGAATACCTCAGTAAATGAGTCTACTTCTTATACTCCTTTCATGCTAGTACACGGTAGGGAAGCTGTCACAGATGGTAGTATTTACCGTGATTTTGAAGATCTCCAAGAGTTGGTTGTGGTACCACGCGATACTCATGCGTCTAATATTGGCCACCTCGGTGACCTTTTCATCAAGGTCCGAGAGTCCTTGCGTAAGGCCCATGAAAGGAATATAAAATACTATAACAACAAACGCAGAGATATATCATTTAATGTCGGTGATTTTGTGTGGAAGCGTACGTACAAGCAGAGTTCTGCTAATAAATATTTTACTGCTAAACTTGCCCCTAAATATGAACGTTGTAAAATTATACGTAAGCTTTCTCGCCTCGTCTATGAGCTCGAAGACGAGAACGGAAAATACATAGGAAAGTGGCACATAAAAGATTTAAAAAATTTAGATACTTCGAGTGACTAAATTACATACCTAATAACATAATACCTACTTAATTTTAATTTCTATGCTCTTATAAAAATAGCTATATTTGTATAAGCATTTAAACTATTTAAGCACCGCGGGTGCGGCGGTCACAGAATACCCACCCCGCCATTCTTCCTGGCGTCTCGTAGAACCCGAGTGTAGGATAACGCGCCATATAACATCTGGCGGCGTTTTTGCATGTGTCTGTTCCTGTCGTTTTTTATTGATTTGCCTTGATACTTAAGTTTCCATATACCTAACATCTTCAAAATTGATATTACCATTACATAAGTACATAAAGATCTAAAACACAAATATTATACGTATCTTAGTTCAATATATTATCAAATCAAATTAATATATTATTACTACCATTATATAAAATGGATATTACTTCTTCAGTATCTGATACCAGAATTAAGGAACAAGTATGTACTTATTATAACTGTTATGTGGTTAGATAGATGCATTTAGCACAAGATCACAAATATAAACGTGTCTTGTTCATTATTTTTATATGTATTCTACTCTAATCAACAAAATTAATTTTGAATTCCTCACAGGAGCGGTTTGCAACTCTAGAAATAAGCCTTTGCTATATTCTTTTAATGGAGGAAGTTACATCTAGCTGGAAACGTAGGAAAATCAATATCGACGATCAGGGGCAACGACACCATGCAACTCATTTTTTTTATTATTTCCTTTTTATTGTTTTTTTTCTACTTATTATTTGACGATTAGAGTCAAAATGTCTGTAATAACGACATCTACCGGTGGTTGTTGACATTACTTGCTATACACTGTTAGTGTCAAGATATACTTATTTAACAACGCCATCTCGGCGTCAGTCCTGACACTACAGTTTTTTTTATTACTTTCTTATATTTGATGGGCATAGGATATAATGCTTTTTGCCTATTTATCACAGCCATATAGGTGCTAGCAGAAGTGGTTTCGCTAGATTTTGCCACCTTATTGGTGAATATTTTTTTTTTACAACCATGTAGGTGCTAGCAGCAGTAGTTTCGCGCTAGATTTTGTCACCTTATTGGTGAATGTTGTTTTTTTATTACAATCTTTAACATACCATATTAATGGATTTACGTAGATTTAAGGTACATGCATGTTAAATATTCTTTATTTACACACGTTTATATTTAAAGCTTTATTTTTTATCTTACACAAATAAATAAACTTATAAAAAAAAAATAACGTTAGGCGTAATTGGGTACAGAGTTTATCACGAATGAATAGTTTTTAAGTACCTAATTGATTCTATTTATGATAATTTCGTTTGGTTGGTTAGGAGGTTTTGAGGCTGACGAGGCGTCAGACGAATTCCCTACGTGAATTCTATCGTGGTTGGGGGGATACTGTAACACCGTTTTTTCTTAAAATTTCATAAAACACAAATTTTGCAAAAACACTTTGGTTTCACTGTAGTTTTAACACAAATTTCACAACTAAAATCATAATTACAATAACTTTGTCAATTAATTTCACAATATCAATGTCAAGTGTCAACGTCAACGTCGTTTCACGTCACGTCAGTGACATTTGCAATTATCTTTGGTCATTATTCACTTTTTGCATAAACAAAATAAATCTCGCGTTTATCCTGGCCTTATTTACAAAGATAGTTTTTTTTCGCCCAAAATCCCGTGCTTCCATTTAGGTGGGTTGATTTTCTCAAAATTCGGAATTTGACATTTAGACCGTTTGTTTTGATAATTTCTATAGACATATTTTAATAAAATACACTTAAACTTATAGATCATATAATTATAGTTTCGTCGAATAGAATTTGGAAAGCATTCACAATTTGTTTATGGTTAATTTTTCATTACGCATATTGTAGAATTATTGCATATTGTAGAATTACGAAAGATCCGTATGTTGACTTGACACGTCTTGAAGCAGGTTGGGAGTCTTGCGAGTGTTATGAAATGAATTTGGTTTTAGGAGAGGTTCCGTCGCATTTTCCTGCCATGCCAAACCACGAGGATATGTGGGACTCCCCAGACCGTACCCGGCCCGGGCCTACCCACTAAAAACCCCCCCAGCAGCTCCTCCGTCCGTCACAAGACAGAGGGAAGGGGACAACAGCCAGGCCTTATTCCCGCTGACCCCCTGCCCGTGACATGTCCGTTGCCGGACTCTCCGCCTGGCTCTGCTGCTTTGTGGAGCGGCGCAGAATTGCGCCGCTCTACACCCCGCAACTGGTTTTTTACTGTGGTTGTCTTCCACGTGAACGTGTAACGGGTTGCCCGACGGTAGATCCCACTGGATCCACCGCCGCGCGGGTGAGCCGAAGCTCGGGGAAATCCCCAACGGGCGCGAAGCGCCATGGCGAGAATCTCGCCTCGTCCCTACTACCATCAGAGGTAGCCGCCGGGATCGGCTTCCAGCGAGAGCCACACCTCTTCTTATCATAAGAAGAGGGGACTTCGCCCTTCCCCGCATGCAGCGGGTGGCCACACGAAGTGGCCCGCCGGGTTGAACCCGGCCATCCCACGCCCCATATGGGGGTCCTCTCGTCAGACTATTAGCCCGCGGCAGAGAATCTGCCGGGTTGCCCAGGGTGCACCACAAGGAGGTTGTCTGACATCGCACCCCAGGTAAATTCCCCTAGGTGCATATACGCTATTGCATGCAATAATGTTGACGAATAGTATAGTAAATTTGACTATAGGTACTATTCATAAACATTATTCACCTTTTTTTTTTTTTTTTTTTTTTACGAGGGGAATGCGTTTGCGCACCGTCCAAGCCCCCGCAGGGGCAAGGGTGTGTGGGACTCCGCAGCGAGCGACTACCCACTAAACCCCTCGATATGCCCTCTTTGGCGCCTAGCGCAGCCACGTCCAAAGGACGCGCCGCTGCCGAACGAGGTCGTGGGAACCCTTACAGACCGACCATAACCCCATCCGCGGCACCTGCCCACCAATGGCGGGCCCCTCACGCCCTCTCCAAGATGGAGATGGAGAGGAGTTCCCGGGGCATACTCCGGGTGGTAATTTTTTACTGTGGTTTTCTTCCACGCGGCCCGACGCTCAGTGCGCCAGGCCCCCGGCCCCGCTCAGTGCGGGGTAACGGGCTTGCCCGACGGCAGACCCCACTGGATCCACCGCCGCGCACACGAGCCGAAGCTCAGCGGCGCCAAAGCGCCGACCCACCGCAAAAAGCGGCCACGGTGGCCACACGAGGTGGCCCGCCGAGTAGCACTCGGCCATCCCACGCCCCCCTCATGGGGGCCGCACAAGTGTGCCGAAGCCACACGTTGATCGGGTCAGCCTCAGTCCTTGGAACAACGACACGCCGAAGCTCAACGAGCTTGCACCGACTCGGAACAACGACATGCCGATGACATGAACAAGGACCCGCACCAACCCGATCAAAGGGGCAACGGCACAAGGCGCAACACGCCATGACCCGCGAGCGGGTTCCCAGGCGACACACAACCCCATCTTTAAAAAGAAGGGGAGGTGACGCCCCACATGGCCACGTGAAGTGGCCCGCCGGGTTAAACCCGGCCACACCACGCCCCCTCCACGGGGCAGCTGTCAGACTCTTAGCCCGCGGCAGAAAATCTGCCGGGTTGCCCAGGGTGCACCACGAGGAGGTGTTCTGACATCGCACCCCAAAAATTATTCACCTGGGTGCATCAACTTTATGGAAAGTAACTTAGTACCAGGGGTTGTACAACCTTACTTTTGTAGAAACCCTAGTAAATGTTTTATTTTACAAATAAATCGATTATTAAAAAATAAAAACAATGTCTAACAAAGTGTTATTAAGCTTAACACTATTTAACCAACTAAACATTTGTTAAATTGATGTTAACAAACGATCCAAATTAATGTTAACAAATCTCCAATGATAGCATCACTATGACATAATTTCAATATTACCAATCTCCAATGATAGCATCACTATGACATAATTTCAATGATATAGGCCTGCAGGTCAGTCGCCCAAATGTCATTGTCTCAATTTACCCAGCTTTCCTACCTATCGATGTAATAATTAATGGTGACTCAAATTCAAAATCAGTTCCGATCGTTACTTGAAACACATCAAAATCAAGCTAATGGATCTCATGTCTGACATGAATCCATACTCTGCAGCATAATTTATTAATGGGAGGAACAGACAGTCATCTGGGGGTAGTTCCCCTAATAATGTCGTCAGTGGTTATAATGAAACTACATATACAATAAATGAACTGAATAATAAATTTTACAGCAATTAGGTGTGTATTATGCTTATGTTACATTTCCATCTGTGTAAGTGGTAAATTAATGCTTGCATCGTAATTTGCGTTATTGAAAGCGTTAGAAATCCTTACTAATATTATAAACGCAAAAGTTTGTGAGTAGAGATGGATGTATGGATGTTTGTTACTCTTTCACGCAAAAACTACTCAATGGATTTGGATGAAATTTTATAGGTAGACGGATTACGACAGGGATTAACATATAGGCTACTTATCATCCCGAAAAAGTAAGTAGTTCCCGCAGAAAAGTAGTTTTTTTCTTTGAACTTTTGAGGCGAACCATAGTTCGCGTGCACAGCTAATAACACATAAAAACAAAAGTTATTAAGGCAACGAAAAATGCCACATACCAATTAATGCGTTAAACTATTGGCTTTTTATGTGTTCAATTGCAATTTCACTATCACTGTTTCACGGCTTTTAAGCAAAGTCAAAAGCTTCTGTTAGGCGCGTTTAATCAAAGATTCTATGCACAATATACTTTAGTAGTAATTTTCGCCATAAACACTTTCACATTATCATTATAACTATCACTATAACTATGGTGAATATCAATCGTATAAGCCATAAAAATTTCGGAATAATAGTAGATTATGCACCAAGGGATTAAAGCAGTGTCTAACGTCACGGGTTCAAGTCGCCTAAGATGAAGACACTGCTTTATTCCAGAGGTGAATACTCTACTTTTCATACCATCTGCGAGACAATAAAAACTCAGGGCTCTATAACCAATTACTTAGGTGGTAATTTTCATCATAAACACTGTCATATTATTACTATCACTATAACTATGGTTAAAATTATGATATTATCATGAAAACCATAAAATACAAAAAAAAAAAGATTTATTTTTCTCAAGCACGAACACGTCACGCAGTAATTATATCTTAAGTAACGCTTAAAACATTACAAAAACTTAAAACATATTTAATAATAATAGAACAAGTATGAACTTAGTCTACATATCGATTTACAATACGATACGATCAGCTGCTGGACCCTGTCAATGACCTTTAGTAGCACGCAGGACGAATATTAATTTGTTAACAATAAACTGGTATCAAATAAAATTATTTTATTTTTCAACTTTGTTGTAAGTATATTTACTTTTGAAACAGCAATTAATTACTACACACAACTGTCGAAATAAATCTCAAATAGTCGACAACCTATTGACCCCAAATAAAAAAAAGCTAAAGCTGGACATTTACTTACGTTTTTTAACTTTATCAATAAAACACTGAATAAACTTCTAAAAAGACTGTATTATTGATGCCACAAAACACATTCCACTAAGCACTTTATTAACGTAAGCAACAAGATATTACAATTTTGAAATACGTAATGGCGTTGGCGGCAAAGTTTTAGCTATGAAAACAATACAACGGAATACTGTTGGTGCAAATTATGGAACAAATTGTAGAAACATTCTTTATTTTTAAATATGCCGCGTAATTTTTCCAAATGCTGTTTATCCGCTGGCAGCATTGATTTACTAGTAAATCAATGGCTGGCAGCCTTGGCTTTACTCTGCTTTTATTCGTTTTTATCGATAGTTAATGGTGGCCGTCAAAAGATGGCGCTTTTTGCATAAAACGCATTTTATCAATAAAAAATAAAGTGAAATGTAATTTTGTTTATTTTAGCTTGCAGTGTTATGTAGATAAAAATTTTATAATTTTGGTAAAGAAATTATGTATTTAGATTTTATAAAAACATTATTTACATAGGTAGAATGTCTTTGTCTAGTGGATGCACGCTACTGCTGTATGGGCGTAGAACCTTTGCCTTTCTAAGCTCGCATCTATGCTAAATTTTCATATAAATTTTATATTCCATATTTAAAACACTTCAATCCCTTGGGAGTTTCATACAAAATTATATCCCTTGGGATATAATGTCTTGCTTTACGTTGAAGTTAAGGGGGATCTAATTGAACATTGTCGAGCAGGTGGTATGAAAAGATTTTTTTTTCACGCACGAACACGTTCGCAACGCGATTCCGCCAAAAGTTTTTTCTCGAATATACTCTCTTTATTTACTAAAAACACTCTAGATATAAATGTTTTTACAATGTCCTTAATCTAAAAAAAATAATACGCGGAAGACATGGCTATGCATAGTACCCTTGCCTTCGTAAGCTAAGTATCTACTCGTATGCTAAGTTTTTGCATCTCCCTTGGGTGAAAAGGAAGCGATAACATGTTTATGTATTCTACTGTCAACTGACAGGTAATATAACGGATGTTAAGGGAAGACTGAGTTAACCGGAAATTGAGCGCTTTAGAAATATTAACTTCCGGTTGTAGGAGTATTTCGTTACGTCTGTGAATTGTTTCTCTCAATTATTATTATTGTAATTGCTTGCTATAACCGTCATGAAAAAGCTACTTTGGTCGGTACTTTGTAAGTCTAGGTAAGGGCGTCATTAAATTTCCATTGCAAAGTTATTACGAAGATGGTATCCCTTTTCCTTCCTTTGGGATGCATAATACCTGCCTGTATTCCGGACAAAAGTAGTCCTGTAGCTCTCATCAGCTCAGCATCAAGATGCTAATAACTCCTAAACACAAACATCTAAATATGTTAGGTATTACCGTGGTATAGGTAAGTCAATAAATGTGAAAAATTAATAAGTACCTGTAAGTTATCGCGATCAAAGATGTGACCCGAAAAAAAGGTTAACTTCCTGTTAACCTTTTTTTTCAGGGGAGAAATGCGTAACCGCACCGTACCCGCCGTTGGCTAAACGGCGAGCGTGTGTGGGGCTCTTCCGGCAGAGTGCCAGGCCTACCCACTAAAACCCCCCCGGTGTTCTCCCTGCCCTTATGGGCGCGCTAGGTAAGGTCCACATTGCGACGCCACTACCAACGGGTCCGGAACTTCCTGTTAACCTAGAATCATAAAAAAGATATTATGTTATGGTGAAATCGTAAATATGTAGGTACATAATAATGGAACTTATTATCTTCTATTATATAAAATTCTCGTGTCACAGTGTTTGTTATCGAACTCCTCCGAAACTGCTTGACCGATTTTTATGATTATTTTTGTGTAGGTATATTTTGTAGGTCTGAGATTAGGTTATAGGCTATTTTTTGTACTGCTAGGTGATAAGGGTGGTGGTCCTCTCCAGGTTTTTTTGGACAATTATTATGGCGAAACGTAGCTCGCGGGCACAGCTAGTATACTATTATAGTATGGTTATAATAACCATGACTCTCCCAACGATACCTCAAATTATGCAGATATTGCAGATATAATATCCCGATCGACTCGTGGCTTTTCTTTGTAAAATCTCGAGCGGCTCTGTAGTTAAATTGTTGGGACTTAGGGCATCTAGTTCAGATATAGTGATCCTGGTTTGAATTTTCAAAAGGACTTCGAGAGGGTTCTGCTTGGTGGTGCGACTTGTCGAGTTTGCACGGTTTGCATGCATCATATATTTTACCTAAGTCTATGTTGCCATAACAATTATACTAACAGTATTGTGTTCCGAGAAATAGAGAAGGTTAGCCATTTCCTCTGTGAATGAAGCTTGGTTTTTCCTACTTCATCAATTTTATCGCCACTTGCTTGGTGTAAGAATGGATCACAAGGGCTTTCTTGGCCATGTTCCATTCTAATCTGGCGATTAGAATTTTAACCTCTTCATGAAAATATTCTAGTGTGGGTCGCGGAAAGCCACGGATGGACTCGTGGCGTAACCATTCGGCTTGAAGAGCTCCGCTGCCAGTGGAACCCTAGATTTAAGTATTTTATAATATTTATGTTTTTATATGTATTTATTGTAAAAGACTTAAATTTAAGATACTGTTTGAAATAAAAATAATAGTACATTACTGCAGAGGCCGGCAATCCCATTCCCGCCGAGGTATGTATAGTGCTTTTCTCAATAATTGCGAGGAAATAATGCAAGACGTAATACTGGAATTAATTATGAAATTCAGTGTAATAATAATACCATATAAATAAAAACCTTTCATATTAAAAAATTGTTTAATGTTGTCTATTTATTCAAATATTTATAATTGCCGTGATCTTCGTATAATTTAGCTTTATGATCTGTAAATAAGACAAAAGTAGGTACCTAATAATAGTAAGCTTCCTCTCTCTTGTTCAACGATTGCGTGCCCAACGGGTCCATAATGATCTTATTTTTTGTGAACCACCTATTTTACACATTATGGTATGCATAAAAGATTTTGAATTGAATTGGAAACAAATGAGTACTTATAATATGAATAAAAAGCAAATCAAGCAATTAATTATTTATAGTAGCCTAGCATTTAGTAATACTTTTTAATTTGACTATAACAAACTGACAATTGTTAGAGATAATGCTTATTTAACAAATGATAGATTATATCTATCAATGTTCCTAAAAAAACAATTAGCTATTTCGCTAAGATTTTATTTTTTAACTTTTGCCAAAAACATGGCTTTAAACTCTTTCTCTGACAATGCTTTTATTGAGCAGCCCACTCACAGTAGTCAAATTGCTCCTATTAAGCATTACTCCTGTGATAATAAAACGACTGTCAGTAATAGTACTGGTGATAATTTTTACAATTCTTTAAATTAAGTAATGAGACAATAGAGACATCCTCTTGCTTATCATTAAGTAGAAAAGATACAGTAAACTTTGTAAGTGATAATGTATTGCAAAACCCATTTAATAACAAAGATAATGTAAATCTCATCAACCTGGTGCACCAGAACATTCAAGGAATGTCAGGCAAGGATCTGGAAGTGGAATTATTTTTAAACTGTAGTAATGTTGACATTTTTTGTGTAACTGAACATTGGCTTAAAAGCCATCAGTTCATATTTAATTTCAGTAATCATTTGGTTGGTAGTTTGTTCAGTCGAGAAAATGCAATTCGTGGTGGTTCTTTAATAATATTAAATAAAAAGCTGAAATTTAAGGATCGTAAGGATATTGTGAGCCTTTCGATTGAGCGAACAATAGAAATAGCCTGCGTGGAGCTGGACCAGATTATTGTATTAAGTTTATAGAGGCCTCCTACAGGATTATATGACCTTTTTGAAGATACTATGGATGAAGTATTGAAAAAAGTGTGTAGATCCACGAAACAAACCATTGCTTGTGGTGATTTTAATATTAATTTATTAGAAAATTCTAGTTTATCTATTAGGATTAAAAATCTGTTTTGGTCACATAACCTTGTAAACTTATTTTTAGAGCCAACCAGAACAACTCAATCGTCTGCTACATGCATTGACAATATTTATACAAATATTGTTCCTTTAGCAAAAAGAGTTTTTAATAATTTAGAATCTGACGGGCAAATTGTTACCATTCCATTTAAATGTAAACGCATAGAAAAACAGATATCACTGTTGTGCCAAAAACTGCTGGTCGCTTAGAACGGCTGAAAAATAATATTGGTATTAAATTAAATCATATAGGTTATGAAGAAAACCCAAATAAATTATATGAAAATTTTTTTCATACATTTTGCTGTGAATTTAAAAATATGTTTGTTCCAAAGACTATATCGGTTAATGGTACTTTAGCTCTGTGGGGCAATTCCGTTGATGTTACTAAATCCGTAATTGAAACAATAGCTCCTATACTTGCTAACATTTTTAATGATTGCATTGACTGTGGTGTATTTCCTGATCTAATGAAGCTGAGTAAAATTATTCCTTTACATAAATCTGGTAGCACATCAGACCCCAGTAATTTTAGACCTATCTCTGTGCTACCTACTTTTAGCAAAATTCTTGAAAATATAATGTTGGAGCAAATGCAAAGTTATTTTAATAGGAATAATCTTCTACACTGTAAACAATTTGGTTTTAGGAGGGGTCGCTCAACAACCGATGCTGGTGTTGAGTTAATACAACATATATTTGAAGCCTGGGAAGACTCACACGATGCGTTAGGCATTTTTTATGATTTGTCTAAGGCATTTGATTGCGTTTATCACGAAACCTTGATCAGAAAATTACACCACTATGGGTTTCGTGATACTGCACTGGATCTTCTACTCTCTTATCTAAGTGGAAGGATTCAAAAAGTAGACGTCAATGGAAAAAGGTCTCAAAGTTCCGCAGTTAAAATGGGAGTACCGCAGGGTTCGATTCTTGGTGCTTTTCTTTTTCTTATATATGTCAATGACCTCCCTGATTTTGTACAGGACAGGCATGGGATAGTATTATTTGCAGATGACACTTCACTTTTATTTAAAATTAAAAGAGGATTGCAAATGAATGACGATGTAAATAATTCTATCTCAAGAATTGTTCATTGGTTTAATGTAAACAACCTGTCACTTAATGAAGGGAAAACAAAATGTATAGAATTTGTTTTACCCAATGTGAAAGAGGTTCACACCACTGTAAAAATAAAGGATATAGGTGTTGACCCTGTGGACACCACAGTATTTCTTGGGATCACACTTGATTCTAAGCTGCAATGGGGCCCACATATCGATAAATTGTCAAAGAGACTTAGTTCTGCAGCTCACGCTGTATGGAAAATACGTCAGTTGACTGATGTTGATACAGCAAGACTTGTATATTTTTCTTACTTTCATAGTTTGATGTCATATGGCATTTTGTTGTGGGGAAATTTAATTGTAAAATTCTTAAAAATTCAGTTTTAGAACAGTTTTAGGTTGGCACTTTTGATAGTTTAAATAAAATTAAATATTATAATTTTTATGGGGAGATATGAGCAATTGGCTGTATGACAAGTTACATAATTCAAGTTATAGATAAAATAAAAAACATTGGAGCAGCGGCCAAAAATGAATTTTCATACTAACTTTCCTGGCCTAGGCCGGTAAAGTAATGCATGAGCCAAGAATTACAAACTGTGTGTCTTCTTTTTACTACAATAATGCCTACATTTCCGAGCATGTTTGAGAAAAGTATATTTATTCCTCACCACAAAATTACAGTGCATAAAAGGAAGGCATATTAGTAGTAGTGTATACAATACAATTTATTTTGTGAAAGACTGATGTGATGACTAAACTAGACAAGTCTGTAAGTTAGGACATCGCCACCACTCTCAGGGTTGACACATATGTTTATGTTTATTGTCTTGTTTATCCTTACTTACACGACTGTAAAAAGAGAAAAAGAAGAAAAATCGCTTATTTTGCAAAATAAAACTAAACTAATGTGTGTGTGTGTGTGTGAGAGAGAGAGTGTGTGTATGTATATTTGCCACTTTGCGGCCACGTCTCAGTTCCATATGTCATCACTGGCAACATGCACAAATTGAAGACTTTCGTCTTGAGGCACTGCGGTAGATGGGCCGAAAATATGTTGCGTAGCTTCCCAAACGCTGCCCAGCCGAGTTGGATACGTCGATTTACCTCATTCTGGAAGTTGGACTTACCGAGCTGGACTATTTGCCCCAGGTAAACATATTCGTCAACAACTTCCAGCGTAGAGCCTCCAACATTCACAGGAGTGGGTACTACACGGGAATTCGACATTATTTTAGTCTTGTCCATGTTCATTTTAAGACCCACTTGTTGGGAAACTCTACAGAGGTCTTCGAGCATTGTGCCTAGATCCTCCACGGTCTCAGCCATGACTACGATATCATCAGCAAAACGAAGGTGAGTCATGTACTCGCCGTTTATGTTGATGCCGAGTCCCCTCCAGTCCAAAAGCTTAAATACATCCTCCAACGCAGCTGTGAAAAATTTCGGCGATATAACGTCACTCTGTCTCACACCGCGCTGAAGTCGTACTGGTTTCGAGTTTTGGTCCTGAAGGCGGACTGACAGACTGACATGGTGGCGTTTTCGTACAAGGACTGCAACATACAATGATTGGATGTACCGATAGTCTATTTGGCACCTCTGGAGTGATTTAAGTACGGCCCAGGTCTCGACAGAACCAAAAGCTTTCTCATAGTCCACAAACGCCAAGCATAGTGGCAGATTATACTCCTTGGTCTTCTGTGTAACCTGTCGCAGCGTATGGATGTGGTCTATGGTACTATAGCCTTTTCGGAATCCGGCTTGTTCGTGAGGCTGGAAGTCATCGAACCTGCGTGCGAGACGATTCGTGATGACCCTCGAGAACAGCTTATAAAAATGACTCAGGAGCGTGATGGGTCTATAGTTCTTCAATTGGGCCCTGTCGCCCTTGCCCTATTTAATTAAACTAAATTAAATTTGAATTTGACAATATAATGATTATTACTCTTTGATTTAAAGGAAATTAATTTAGGTATAGCATTGTCTTGATGGTCTCTCTAATGAAAGGGCGAATCCCTTTTTGCTGCTCAAAATGAAGCGTTAGTGCTGCAGTGATCGTCTTTCATTTGGTCCATTATCGGAAACGTATCTCTCCTATCGTGAAATTGATTATATCTAACAAATCTCATGAAACTTTGTCTTCTTTTGTGTTTGTATTACCTAAATATATACGTTGTCAAAAAATAAACATATAGTACCGTTGTAGCGACTCCCGTACCCAAAGGGTAAAAACGGGACCCTATTACTACGACTTCGCTGTCTGTCCGTCTGTCCGTCCGTCTGTCTGTCACCAGGCTGTATCTCAAGAACCGCGATAGCTAGACAGTTGAAATTTTCACAAATTATATATTTCTGTTGCCGCTATAACAACAAATACTAAAAACAAAATAAATTAAATATTTAAGGGGGGCTCCCATACAACAAATGCGTTTTTTGCCCTTCTTTGATCGATTTCAATAAATGGTAACAGGTAGGCACTTGAAATTTCACAAAATACTTAATTGTATATTTACTTTAATAAATATGAAATTTGTGAACCTACTGTTGTTTACCTAGTCAATGGTACGAAACCCTTCGTGCGCGAGTCCGACTCGCAGTTGGCCGGTTTTCTATTTTTATAAAACCGCATGATTTTCTTTCTTTAAAAAACGTAATTTCTCACAAACACTAAAATACATTAACATTCTACACTGTTCATCATTACTTTCACCTTTGACTGCGACGTGAATGAAAAATACGAGTACTAGCTATGATGCTTAAAGCACCAATGACGGAAGGTTTTAGTTAAAATGAAAATACTCCTTTGGTATGAAACTACATTGGAAGACAGTGCTCAGCAGCACCCTGGACCTTTGTGAAAATCGGACGAAGCCAGAAACTCTGTAAAGTAATTTGAATAACGTAGGTCTGGTTATGAATAGTGGAGGGAAGAACAAAGCGCGCCTTGCGAAGGTGCAAGGGTTGAATGACCAAGAGAATGGATATTGCTCTCCCTTAAAGGGCTTACTAAAGTTTGAAGTTAATGAAACATACTTATAAAGGCCGAATATACTCTAAAATCTAGTATTCATAAAGCTTTACTCTAACGCTGTATCAGTGTTGCGATATTTTTATATGGTAAATGTTCGAACTTGCTGCTGAAGATAATATCAGTCATTATTCGTACAAATATAGGCAAAGAATTAAAGAAGCTGAGTCAGTAGAAAGAGAATACCAAAGTGCAAAGTATATTATTAATTGACCGTGACTATACACATCATCCACCTAAGGCCCAGTTTTTTATAAAAATGCCGATTTTTAACGTTAATATATCAATAATCGTTTGAGCTACATGTATGAAATTTCGGATTCTAGATAAGCTAAGGGTTTTTAATAGATTTACAAAATTTCATGTATCTGGATTCAATAGGTTTCGAGTTGTGACAGGGTCAAAAGTGGCGTGAAATGGTTCGTGTAATATTATATTACACACGACTGCTACGTCGCCAGTTCCGTTTTCTTTGAACTTGGCTGGACACGCGGCCGCCTGTCTCGATAACATTTTGTAAAAACCGACCAAGTGCGTGTCGGGCCACGCGCAGTGTAGGGTTCCGTAGTTGCAAATGCCAACTTTGAGTTCACACTCACACCTCACAACACGTTGCTATTAAATTAGGCATTATTATTAAAGCTGCAATGATTTTATATTTCCTTAACTTCACGTGGTTGGTAAATTTATATTCAGTACTAATTTTTAATGAAATTTCACTTTTCCGAGTACATTTTATAAGTTGGTCGTCTATAACTTTTTAGTTTCTACTTAGTACTCAACACCTAGTTTTCTTTTAAACTTCGTTATATATACTACTGTTGTAATTTTTTTCACGTGTCCATATATGTATAACCGTTTAGCAGATAGAGGGGGGGACACTTACCTCTAACAAAAATTTGCAATTTTACACCAAATATTTCAGAAACGGATCCCTAAATCGAAATATGGTGTTCTGAACCTTACATTATTTTTTAAAGACCTATTCAACAATATCACATACGATGGGTTAGTCGAGAAAAAAAAATTACTCCCACTTTACTGGCATGGGAGCTACCCTAAAAATTTTATTTTTCCATAATGTTTTCTACCACTTTCTTGGCATGATTAATATACATACCCATACTAAATTACAGCTTTCTAGTACTAATAGTCTCTGAGTAAAACCGCGGACAGACAGACAAACAGACAGACATGGCGAAACTATAAGGCTTCCTTGTTTACTACGGAACCCTAAAAACTGCAATACAACTTTTTATTATTTATTATTATAATACTGTACCACCAGACCGCCTAGCGGTGTGTTTACCATTCACAGAATTATTATGCTTTTGCATTTTCAATGGTGAGTTAAGTCAAAGATAGAACTCACATTCACATCTAAAATTTCACATTAATTTCGCTATGGTGTTGACGTTCATTTTTTTATCATGTCCCGTATTCGGCGGATCTCAAACCAAATAACTACAAAAGCCCGTCGCTAGCCCTTTAGGCACGTTTCGAAATGTAGGTGCGTAAACAATATAATGCTTTTGTTGAATTTGAATGAAAAAACAATGTAGCTTTTGATTAATTTTATGGGATTGGAAGTCGGTGTATTGATGTCTGAAAATTTTGTGCTAAGAGGTTGCATTCCTCGTGTGGCAGACCCCAGCTGGGCCAAAAAAAAAACGGTGAAAAATAGATTGTTCGAGTATGCCGCTATAGTGTCTAGAGTTTGTCAGAGTTTGTCGGCAAGTTTCAGAGTTTGTCGCTGACGCGTTTCAGAGATATGTGTGGCTCAGCTGGGGTAACGTCCCCAGCTGAGCCACACGGATTTCGAAAACGGAACGACATAGCGAAAATCTGTTTACTGTTATGGATAGGCGGCAGTTTGTCGTAGTTTGATGGACAACTTTCAGAGTTTGTCGATCTACCGTTTAAGAGCTCACCTGCAGCAAAGCTGTTGCAACCTGGCCAGCTGGATCTCGAAAACAAAGCCACGTAGCATAATCTGTTTGCTGGAATAGTAAAGCAGTAGTTTATCGGAGTTTGTCGGCAAATTTCTGAGATTGTCGCTTGCGCGTTTCAGAGATATGTGTGGCTCAGCTGGGGTAACGTATAAGCCACACAAAGTATCTCTGAAACGCGCAAGCGACAAACTCTGAAACTTGCCGACAAACTCTAGACATTACAGATGGGACCAGCTTTCCCATTTAATACTTGTTCACTGAAAGTAATCCGTATTTTGAGAAAAATAAATAACACTAAGTTTGATTCACTCAAAAGCCGCGAAATACGGCTCTAATTTGACGCTAATGCAGAAGCTCAAGCGTACGAAAAATCATTTACTCTCAACGTGTCGATCGATCAGAGCTGGTTCAAGAGTAAGCTTACAGCTGGAGCAAACCGGTTCAAACCGTACTTACTTTTTGTAAACTCTTACTTAGTGCAGATTTTTACGTACTCGTATATTTTAGAAAATACTGTTAAAAATTTATAAATCAATACTACCATCAGACAATTTCCACCATCACCAGATACTTTAAAACTTCAAAAAAATAATGTAACTTTACTACATATAGTGATTTGAAACAACATAAATACAGGAGACATTACATTGAACATAAATAAAGTTTAGTTCTAGAATTAAAGATGAATGGGTATAAAGGGTCCAGGAAGGTGGTCGAAGAGGCCACAACTGGGGGTCATGGTGGCAAGCAAGAATACTGGCTGCATTGCCTCGCTGAATCGCGATGCTGACTTTTTGGGCGAGGAAAGAGCCAGCCCTCTTGTCACCAGTAGATGCAATGATGTTTGATTTTATTTATAAACTTTTATACTTGACTTATATTATTTCAGTTTTGTTTTTATATGTATATGACTAGCTTTCCGCTTGCGGCTTCACCCGCGTTATTATTGTTTTACCGTGGGAATTTTATATTTTCCCGTAAAAATAGCCGTAGCCTATTATATAGAAGACTGTTATTTATATTTAGGAACTCGAATAATAAATTTCATAGAAATTGGAGCAGATTTTAAATATTTTCCATAGAAACTTCCAACCCCTATTTTGCACCCTAAGGGGTGAATTCCAATAAACCATGAAACACGTGTTCAAGGAAATGTTTTTAAAGCATGAATCTCAAGTTTTATCAAAATTGTTATATAGTATAGATAGATATGATAGTCAGGGAATAAATTAAATAATTTTTGAAAGCATCCTGACCAATCAGAGGGGCCAAACATGGTAGACCCACAGAAACACATAGTGCTGCCATGTGTATGTAATATGCGAGAACCTCATCCCCGACCTCGACAAGGGAGAGAGAGGGCTGTTCTGTTCGTAGCAAAAAGTCTAGCCACGAAATGATTAATTTCTCTAGTAGGTGAATAACAAAAACAACCTATTTTTGAATTACGTATGTGATTTAGAAATCACCGCTGACTAAATAGTCAGCGATGACTTTGAGGTCACGAATTCCTAAACATCCTATTTTTGAAGTCGAACGCACAGCTGCCAACATAGATAAAGCACACACATACGTAAGGGTTCAGTCAACGCAGAATGTAGCCGTTTTCGGTATATACTGGTTATTATACGGCTGAAAAGTCATTGCAACTAAGCCAAAATATAAGAAAATAGTGGTCTAAGTTTGTTTGTGACACAAATTTAAAAGATTTCAAACTTATTTATTTACTTATTTGAGAAATTTTAAATCAAACTCAAGAAAAAAGAAAACCAAAGCAAGGTACTTTTAGTTCTATTCTGTACCTACATTTAAATTTAAAAAAAAAAACTATTTAAGAAGCCTGACTGAAAAATCAACACACATCAACTTCAAACTTGTCAATATGTTCTCTAAACAAAACACAGATAACGTTTCCACAGTTATGATTAGTTTACGAGTGGGTGAGGGCACTCGTAATGAAATCACATCCGTGACTAAGGTAGTCACATAAGTGATATTCAAAAATAAGAATTATTGAAAATCGGTGATTAATTAGTCACATCGGTGATTTCGAAGTCGCATAGGTAATTCAAAAATAGCTCTCCAGGTTAACAATAAATGTGTTCCTTGTGAGTTTGAGATTGTTCCAAAGGAGTGATATGAACTGCGAACAAACGTGTTCCATTTGTTGGCAATTCATTCTTATTCTTTGATTCGTTCAATGAGATTCTCATTGAATCGCCACTTACTCGACAGTCACTGTATGGTAGGCCATAGAAAATGAGTATTTAAATAGGTTTATGTAGTAGTTTTATTATGTGTAAGTTAACACTTTATATATTCATTTACACGTAAAGTAGTTTTTTCATGTCAAAATTGATTACCACTCTCGTGTGCTAAGTTAGTGAAGCTAGCCAACTTAGTTGCCCCAATTTAACGGCCCATCCGGGCGCACCGAAAACAATCCCGCGGATGTGCGCGGATCATACTTGTAATCAGATTAGTGAAATTAGTTGGCGGTTCTGCGGGACTGACCCTCTGAGATATTGATCATTTACCTACAGCCTCTCACTATTTTGGGAATAAAGTATTATAGGTATGTTGTTTTTTTGCGAGAATCGCGTGGTGGATAAATTGTGTTGTTTATGTCGTTCTTCGACTTCTGCCATAAAACGAATCTGCCAAAAAAAGGAATCTGCCATATGAAGAATCTGCCCAAACCAGAATCTGTCCTTAACCGAATAAGCGGATAATTTTAGATCATGAAAAAATGTAAACACAAATCTTACCGTCTCCGTGGTCTAATAGTTGAGAGTTGAGACTATCCGATATATAACTTTGATTATTGAAAGGTCTTCGTTAATGATAAGGCTTCTGAACTTGCCTGGCTAGCAACCATAGCATTTGTGGCCAGAACAACAATGTTAATGACATTGTTGTGTTCCGACGATTAGAGGTAAATAGCTAGTTCCTCAGTTAAATAGTCTATTTGAAATGCTTCGGCTACATCGTCACTTACCATCAGACGAGATGAAGGCCAAGAGCTTTTCTGCTGTATGTTAAAATACTTTGCATGAACGCCTTTATCTTTTCCAGTTAACCTATTTTCTTGACTTAGGCAACCTTTCATAGTGGTTAACCAATTTTGTTATAGGTATTTAAGTATAACTCAGTAATTATTTATTTTTTGTTTGTTTCACTGATTGACTTTTGAAAAAACCGTGTCATTATCTATATGCCTCACTAAAAACGGCCAACTCGTATAATAAAAAAAGCCTGACGTATTTATAAGACAATATAATTTGTGGGCACACTCATCTGCAGATTGAATTTCAATCTCTATTTACTTCATAATTGCATATAATTTCCCGAAGGGCTTGTAGACAGGTTACCTAGAATTTGTTACATATTCCCGACGTCCGACCGCAACAGCCGCAACACGTCCGCTACCTATGTCCGCTACGCACACCTGATTATGACGTAATTACTACGTCATTAACGTTGTGAGATAACGCTGTTTCCGTTACTAGCGAGATCTGTCGCTGACAATGCTACGTCTTGTGGTCTTACTATCCGCCTCTTCTCATATACTGCATTAGTTGCACAGTCTCTAACCGTCTTATTACAAAACATGGTCCACTGGTTTAAGCCTGACGCTATCTCTATCTTGTGTATTAACAGTACTAAAGCGCACGAGGTTTAAGCCAAGACGACTTAGACCAGGGGCCCTACCATGATCGCTTATAGCATGGTTAAAACAATATTAAAACAGAGACACCGCTCTTGCTGCGAATAGCGCCATCCCACTCTCAGCGCGGTTTTAATATTGTTTTAAGCGATCATGGTTAGGGGGCTGGTTTTGTAATAAGACCGTAGTGTTAGCACGAAATTAATAAAATGTTTAACTGTCGTAATTTTTTTTGAGAAAAGTTATTGTATTTGTATTTATATTTTTGTAATGGACATTGAAATTAATTTATAAATTGTATTGTCACAAAATGTTGCATGCTGTAGAACAGTAAAATATGTGTAGAATTTAAAATATAATGAACCACCTATTTGTAACTATATTTTGTGCAATAAAGTTATGATTATGATTTGTCCTCCAATCATGGGTTTTGATTATTAAGTCCATGCCTCCAATAGAATGTGAGTACAGATTGGAAGACATAGGATATAATTAATATGTAGAACCTGTCACCGACCTCAGGACTTAGTTATGTAACTTCCGGTTGCCCTACTGATGCGTGGTAAATGGCATCCACTGAAATTATATCACTCTCAAACAGCATTCAACTCACTTTGCGATCATCTAAAGGAATTACGACTGCGTGACAGACCGATTATTGCGCGGCTTCAACGAGCGTTTTTGATTCCTTATACCTACTAGAATTTTTTGCTGAGTTCTCTTTGTCGTCTTGAACTTCAACCGTCGGTGGGTATACTTCACTAAGGAGTATTTTCTCTTGCTCGATTAGCCGAAAGAATAGAAAGAGAAGAGATCAAAGTTTCTTTATATTGCAGGTGCTGACTTTAAATCACGAACGAGTTATAGTCTAGAATGGAATTGTAATTATGACCCTTATTAGTGATTCTGATATAGACTTAGTAAGAACAGTTAGTAGGTAAGGTGCCTAATAATTTAACGGCACGGGGCACAAGAAAATTTACGTATAGTAATAACTGAAAAAGTATGCAAGATAATAACTGAGAATATTTGTTCAAAACACTTTTTCGATGCCGAATCTAAGTTTATACAAAAGGGGGATTTCTTCAGTCAAATTACGTTGACTCGGTGCAAACTCGCAGCAAAGATCGCTTTCGCTGTGAGTTTTTAATCACCGCTTTTTGTATTGGAAAGGTGATTAAAATATTAAATTATAATTAAACACTTTACCAAAATGTAAATAATATACCTACGAGTAAGTAGATATAGGAATAGGAACGATAAATAACAATGCAAAAGTTCCGCAAATGAACTAGTTTTGCTAGTTAGAGTTTGGACAACAAGCTTTGGAGACGGTTCATGATAAACCCCTTTGCAACTCATTGTTTCCTCCGTGGCCCTAGTTTTAGTTAGCATTTGTATTGCTAACTCATAGATTTGTACCTAGGTACTTTAATATCATCGGCGTATAATATTATCGGCGTCTAATGTAAATATTTAAGAAAAAATAAGTAGGATAAGCTAAAACAATTACTTTTAAAAATTTTGGCTATACTTTTCTTACCAAACCCCTAAGACTAAGGGGTCTGGTAAGAAGAAAGCTTTTGTGTAAGGCTTAGACAAAAGCCACATAAGACATGTTTATTTTTCTGTAGTCGTCCCGCAAAAAATGTATGAAGATGACATTAGCTGCGGAAAAAATAGCGCGAAAATGTTACAGGCTAATAATGTCATTTCCAAATATTTATCTAAGGGGGCTGATCATTCAAAGTATTGAATGGATGCGGTTTTCACAGTTGCATGTCTGTCTGGACTGGATTAAAATGTAGGTACCTATATGATATTATGCTTAGAATCTTAATATAACGAAGCAATGTTGAACCTTTTCCGTTTTATTACAAAACATGGTCTAAACTGTGGTCTAAACTCAAAAACCCTTAGGCTGTCTCTATCTAGTCCTAGAACTGCTACACAAAATTTAAAGCACGAGTCTTATTGCTGTAGTGCTTGTGTTATTTTGATTTGCAGCTTAATTATTGAAATAACAATAATTAAATAACTTGCTAATAAACACACACTGTATAACTACTACTAAATAAACGACTGTGACACATTTTTTTTATTTTCGATCAAAAGCAACACGTTTTATGTTTTTAATACGCTACAATGGATGTTGAAATTAAAAAGTAACACTTAGCTCGAGAGAAATCAAAAATAGGTACCTATTTGTACAATGTAAGTACCTATTGCAGTCCCGAATATCTTGAAAGAAGCATTGGTCATATTTTAAGCCGAAATCACAATTATCAATCATGTTGATCGTTCGTTTAGTGTCCATTAGCGGCGTAATTAGTCCGTTATGACGTAAAGATGACGTCATGCGGCCTTAGAATGAATGCTCTAAGCATGCGGCTCACAGCATTTCGGGACACGTTTGTTTGAGTGCACTATATAATAGCGACATTTATTGGTTTTCCGACCCCAGCCATTATTATATGCATTCGGAACACACACTCATATATATGCGCATACACACACATATCACACATACACGCACATACACACAATCTTAGTGTAATTATAGTTTTTAAGATACAAAAATGTAGTATTGTTCGAAGTGGGCGCTAATAACTGTATTACCTAACGTATTACACAAAATGTAAATTTGTATCTTCACAAATAAATAGTTATTATTATTATTACCTCCATTATAGTTAGGGTGCAGTCCATAATCAGAAAACAGTGCAAACATTTTCATGCATGCAAACAACCAATAGTTTGCAACGTTCACGGACGTAAGCACTCACATCAATTTTCGACCGAGCTTTCGATCTGTGAGTCTGTCAAGTTAACAGCCAATTTTAATTGAAAAGAAAAATTGGAGGAGACAAATGTATTGTGCCTTGTACATCTATTATCATAAAGAGCACTTCTGTATTTCTTGCACTTGTAGATAATCTAATGAAAAAATAAATTCGAACAAACTAAAACAAAATAAAACTCCGTGGGAAACTGATGTTGACTTTGACAGGTCTGGAGACAGTGCACTGCCTCTTTTCTGTAAGCACTGTCAGGATCAATCGGTGACGTTATCGATGACGTCATAATACTGCTTACAAATGCGCATATGAGAAATTTTGGACCGGCTGTTTGCGTTTAGGTAGCGCACACATTCGCTGATATCGAATATTGGACCTCACCCTAAAACTGCGCAGGAAACTGATACATTGACAGTTCTGGGGGGTTATTGTCTAAGAAAAAATCTATCACGAATATCACGATCGCCTTGAATTTACTCATCATTCCGGTATCAATACAAGACTCTGTGTCGACGGTGTAATACAAAATAGTAATGGATGCACTGTGACTGTCAGAATTGAAAGCGATCGCGATAGATTATGGTTACACAATCAAAGGGCTGGAGACAGTGTACTACCTTTTTTTCTGCTAGCACTGTCAGCATCAATCAGTTACGTCATCGATTAGGTCATTATACCTCTTACAAATGCGCACAAATGAGCTTTGAGCAATTTTGGACCGACTGTTTGCATGCAAATAACACACACGAGCGCTGATAGCAAATTTTGGACCGCATCCTTACTGGCCCCGTTTCCGTTTTACAGATTACACTACTCACAGTATTCAGATTCATCACGCCCGGACCGAATCAATAGACACGATAATGATGCCAATGGCATGCTATCGTTTCGGAACTTAGATAAAGAATGAATAGATAGGACGTGACCGTATACCCGTAAGGGACAGACATAGATGACGTCATACCTGCCTAAAGTAGATGGGTATACCAGTGTTGCTTTAAGTTTTACCCTACTTTATTTTTATAGTGGCTTTTACCACTATAAACATAAAGTAGGGTTGATTGATCTACGTATTTTTTTTTGAGACATTTTAATGAGCGCCCCTCGCTCAATAATATGTCTCAAAAAATAAAAGTGGGAGGAAGTTGCGATTTTTTTTATTGAATTCTTCATTCAACCTTCGCCGCAGTCTAAAGTTATTTACACTTTTAAATAAAACTACACTTTTCGGATTTACTCGAGTATATTTCGTTTTAAAACATTTTACTATTATTTATTTAAGCTATTATGTAAACATCTTTACAAATATAAGAAAAAATATTAGGAATCATCATCCACACGCGTCCACTGCTAGACATAGGCCTCTCCAAGTGCTCGCCACTGAGCACGATCCGCGACCATTCGCTTCCAGCTTTTGCCAGCTAGGTACCTTGCGAAGATCGTCGCTCGATTAAGAATACAGCGGGCAATAATCATTGTTTTTTCTTTATCTCTGCAGTTTATTTAAAATCCAATATTTACACATTTACTAAATATTTGTGAAGATTTAGAAAATGTATAATATTAAATTTTAAATAAACATTTTCTAAAATTAGACTACTTTTTTTCCCAATCGTCTAAGCGGTTGACGCACTGGCCGTAGTTTTTTATTTGATGACCTCGCTGATTGTTTCAAACCCAGCATTTGAAGCCGCATTTTTCTCTTTCGGGGCGTATTCAAATTTGAACCGAAATCCAACACCGATGCGTCCTGAAACAATATGTATACAGGTTAAAAATAAAAGGAGGTTCCCCGAAGGAAATCTGTTAAATACAGACAAACAAGCAAATGGAAAGTCTCACTTCAAAAGAATTACCTTTGTTATTTAAAATGCTCAAAATTTTATACTTAAATATGTCAATATTAATGTAACACAGAAACTAATATGTGAGTTCCCTTTCACGTAACAAATTACCTACGAATCAAGGAAAAATAGTCGTAGCGTAACTGGTATCATTATAACCCGGCAAAATGTTATACGCGTTGGCTGTATACGTGGCCATATTGTATGGCGACATTCCTAGCTTGTTAGGTTAACAATAACCTTACTACTTAGTTTGAAATTTCATGTTTAATCCCATAATATGATTGAGAACCATAGTAGAAGGATAAAATATTGCAATATAACTTGTATCTATAATTTAAAAAATAGTTTTGGCGCTTTTTATTGACACAATTTAGGTCTTACCTGTAAAAGGTTATATTTTCCTGTTTTCTAGCACTATCACTATTACAAACTAAAACGGAGCAGTGCACCATGATTTAAATGTTCAAATAGTTCACAATTACACTAATTAAAGTGTTAAATAATTACACAGTAAGCTATAATTCACAGAACAAATTTCTTCCACGTATTTGTTTAGCACCAGACGCTGGTGATAAACAATCCCCACTACCAGTTTCACCTATATACGGTAACAAGGACAAAAAAAAATGATGCCATCTTCTTCTTTCCTTTGGCAATGTGTATAAGTTTATCTCTTTTCCTCATGTTTGACGGCTTTTATAGCCCATCTATTTCATTCTATATCTATGTTTCGGAACGATGGTGAACGCGCTTATGTCAATAATATCAAAACAAACATAACCTCAAAAAGAATTTAACTAATTTCAAATGTATTCTGTGATACCTATCCAATCCAAGCTTTAGCAGTTTTTTTTTACCTTGTACGTACCTTTTATCATTTTCGGCTCTTTTAGCGTCTTCAGGAGACAGTTTGAGGTAAACTACTTTGTTTTCTTCTTTAACAAAAACTGGTAATTCTAATGTCGTAATTTTTTTCCTTATATTAATTTAAATTTTTAGGATATTTGGCTTATTTTTGCATTCAATTCAAATACAGAGTAATTTTCAACCATCGAACTAGCGAATCAAAACAAAATGTCAACTTGACAATGACATTTGACTCAGCGAGCACTGTAAACGTTGTTTGTGACGCAATCAATGACATCATCACATTCACATCCAACGTGAACGCTGTTGTCGCGAAACGGACCGCCTGTTAGCGCGCTCACAGTGCTGATGGTCACTATAATCACGAAACGGAACGCGACGCCAGTCTGTCACTGTTTTATGTCAAAACAATAGCGAGATAGCGTTCATAGAAATGAAATAAAATTAACAAAAACTGAAATTGTTTTGTTATGTTTTTATAAATTGGAAGATATTGATCTTGCCGAAGATCATTTTAATGCTCAAGATATTTAAAAGAAAATAATATGTGTGACAGTGACGATCCTGGAGATGGTGCCCGTAGTGGCTTTATAACAGGATTTTTATTTGGGAACATTGACGAAAGTGGCCAACTTGAAGATGATGGTCTTCTCGATGGGGATTCAAAGCGGATGCTCTCATCTCTAAATCGTCTTGGACTTGGCTCGATCTTATCAGAAATTCTTGATCAAAAAGAAGAACCGAAAGATGAGGAAGAAAAAGGTAAATTTGGTCCAGCTTTTTTGTTGGTCCTTTTTACTGAGTACCTAACCTAACAGATAAGAAAAATACTAATAATTGGTTCCAGATTATACCCAAAAAAGTCCATCTGCCGAGGATTTTTTTGATATTGATGATGCAGTTGAAGACATTAAAGTAAGTTATGTGCTGTTAGGCCTGTTTTAAAATTGTATTAGGGACACAACAATACCTCGTTAGTCACATTAGTACTCATTACATTACGGGGTACTGTAAAGTCAATTTATTATGTATGTGTGTTATAAATTGGCAACATATACTCTATTCCTTGTTGGGCTTAGAATTATATGGCTATTTTGTGTACAACATGGGACAGTAGCAACTTACCATTAGGTGGGCAGTCTGCATGTTAATCAACTCTGTTTTATAAAAAAACATCCTAGAGATATTATGTATTCATGTTAGTTCATAACAGTGATAAATCCATAAATAATTTTCTATGTCAGAAGGCCCAACATGTAGTACCCAGTTAGAAAAATATGAAGGGTTTTTATTTTTCTCCAGGTTATGTGGTATTTCTGTATTACTGACAGTATAATTTTAAGTCTTATGAATACATACTTCTCTTGTGTAAAATTTCAGTAAAGAATATGCATGTCAATGGAATATGTAATTGATTTCAACTGTTTCCATCAGTAATCAGTCAATCAATCAGAAGTACCTAATATCCAAGTGAGGAAAATCATTACAAATACAGTGTCATTAATTGACAAATTTTCAGTAGGCATAATCATAAAAAAATCTTGATTGTTATAGTCTATTAAGATAAGACAAGAAGATTCCCGTGACAGGTCGAAGTTTTCTGTTTCATGCAATAATTCATTCCACATTAAATAGAAACAAGAATATCAGGCTAGTTTAATAAAATTATAATTCTGAAAAAATATTTGTTTAAATTTGACAAATAAAATATTTGTAACAGTAATTCAATATAGTTACCGCGAAATAGACCCAATTTAATTGTATTTATAAATATTTGTGTTAAGTGTATGTAACCAGGATTCAAATACATACTTAATTAAACAAATATTTTTTTCAGAATTATAAATAATTATATTTAACTGTACTGATATTCTTCTTTTTATTTAATGTGGAATTAATTTTGCGTTTTTCTAAAAAACAACCTAAAGAGATGTTATATTTTTAAAACACAATATTTTTAATAATGGCAACTAGTATGCATGAAACAGAAAACTTTCACCTGTCATAGGAATCTCCTTATCCTGAATATAATATAAATTGAAAGAATTCAAACATAAATGAGATTTCCTCGCTTTTGAAAATTGGAAAATTACAATGTGGTGAATCAGACAATGTGATTTATTTTTATGCAGTGTTTGTTATTCTATGAGGAGAGGTTAAAATGTTTGTGGAATTGAGTGTTGATGTGGTAGGTTTTACTTGTAAAGATAGCAACTAGTGAAGCAATTCATTTTAGCTGCTATTCACTGAATGTGGCTTTGAACAACTTCGACACCCACCCTACAGTCTAGATACAACTGAAATAATAAGACTGTGAAAACTTTATTATTTTAATGTCTTGAAAAAAGTATTTTTTAATAAAAAGTCCATGTCTTATGTATGTACTGGGTAACATTTTAATCAGAAGCCAAATGAACAGAAGTGACTCAAGCAATCTTTGTATTTTGTAATTCTTTTTGTTGTCATTTAATACATGTAGCCGGCATAATACAATGTATTGATGATTTAACCTCATTCATAAAAAATGCACTTCAATACAGCAACAGTAGTAGTAAATAGCAATCGGACTATAAAAGGCATTTAAATGATTCTCATTGCAGTGCCCTTCACAACAATTTGTGATATATCTCAATCATACATTTTTCATTAATCATTGTTGTTGATCAATTTTATAATGTGATGTCCAATAAAAGTACACAATTTGAAATATATTTATGCATATTGTATTGTATATCCACTTGTGACCTAACAGTTGATATTAAATCACTAATGGCCAATTTCACCAACCTTGTCTTAGCTTATCTTAATGTAGGGGTGGCTCAGCATGAGAGCCTTCACACATCGACTCAGCGTGGATCTTTTGTGCTTCTTGTCTTAGCTTAGGAAACTCCTAAGACGTATGCTGTCACTTTTTGTATTTAATGAAAAGAATGTGACAGCATGCCTCCTAAGGAAAGGTAAGGTAAGCTAAGACAAGGTTGGTAAAATTGGACATTCATTATGCACTTAGTTTTGTGTTTACATGTGACTAACACTGAAACATGAGGTTACAAATTGCTTTTAAACTGTGACTTACAATGTGTTTTTGTTCTAACAATACTATAAATATTAATAGGAAGTAGAAATAAGCACTAACCAAGATGCACCAGTGGTAAAACCTGAAGTGGAAGCAGATACTGACACTGAGGTACACGCACAAGTAGAGTGTGAAACCGATCCCTTACAGGATTGTCCACAGAGTGAATCAAACAGAAATGTAGTTGGTAACTGGGTTGTTAAGGAGGAGGTTGATATCGAAGACCAGACAGAGTATCAAGGGGCAAATGACGATGGATATGAAGGTGATATGGAAGGAGATGGAGGTCTCATGCCTCCTCCGTCAGTTATTCCGTAAGTTTTTTGTATTTATTTCTATTTAAACATAATTATCTAGCATTAAAACCTTTTTACAACTAGCTTTTAAAGAACAGCAGTTACCCCAAGAAATAAAATCCTCAATTATTTACTGAATCCTAAGAATGAATGGATTTATGAACAAAGACAATACACATGATGAAGAATTTAAGTACTGAGATGATGTATGATAGAGATGAATGGAAGAAGAAAAATAATGATGATTAAAATTAACATTATATTTGTAGAAAACACAGATCTGAAAAGCCAAAAAAGTTAGAAACTCCATTAGCAGCAATGTTACCATCGAAATATGCTGATGTTGATGTAACAGAGCTGTTTCCAGATTTCAGACCTGATAAGGTGAGTCCTTATTCATACATAACATTACATATTATAACATACTATTAAAGCTATATAATTATATGGGTTTCCACACATCTAACATCAAGATGCTGCAGACTTTAATGGTTATTATAAAACATACTAATTTTATAAGACAACATTTTCAGGTGCTTTTGTTCTCCCGTCTTTTTGGTCCGGGAAAGTTGTCAAGCTTACCCCAAATATGGCGTGGAGTTAAGAAGCGTAAACGTCGTAAACGAAGTGGAAGTACTGGCAGTGACACCCCCCCACTATCACAGGAAAACCTAGAATTGCAGGATGCTAGTGATGATGAAGAAAAACTTCTTAAGTTAGTATTTCATTAAATGTATTCAACAGTCATGTGCTTAAAATTTAGGACTAATTATTTATATTGTAGCTAAGACTTTAATACCTTTTATTGCAGTAAAAAAAAATAAAGACAGGCTGGTATTGCTTTAATTTCTTGCTGTAATTTCTTTTCTCTTAAATTAAATAAATTTAATGTTATAACTAGCAAAAATATTTTTGAATATTATAATCTGTTATTATAAGATTTTTTTTAGACTGATATCAATATGATAATTACTAGAAATCGCATATTACCATCTAAGCAACGGATGAAATACTATATATTGCATGAATTATTTTGTTTAAATTTTTTTTATGTAATAAACACTATTCAGGCCTATGGAAGAGACCCAGCAAATAAGTGCTGAAAATAATATCACGTCAACAGGAGAGAAATCACAAAAGCCAACCCCTGCCCATTGGCGATTTGGTCCTGCCCAAGTTTGGTATGATATGTTAAATGTGCCAGAGACCGGAGAAGGATTTGATTATGGATTCAAACTTAAGGTATATAGCAAATATATTGTTGTATATGTTTCTTAGTGAATTGAGAAAAAAGTAGTTTGTACATTTATATTATTAAGTCTTTTAAGCCAGAATTAGATAATTTTGTTATGTCATATTTGAAGTAACATTATGTACCTATGTTTGTTACATTTTTATGTTCTAAGTTCAATATGTATGTATACACGATAATATTGCTTGCATATATAAATTAATGTACAATACAACATTAAGTCAATACAAGAAACAAACATTTTACTGGCATTTTTAGAGTAAAAAAGAATAATATATAGCTAACGTTTAATTATAGTGTTCTAATGATTTAAGGCTCTATCTTCAGAAAAAGAAGAAAAATGTAGAACAGAAATCACTGAAGCAGATGTAGAAAATGATCAAGAGGCAGTAGGTAGCCCCGACAGTGGATTTCCTGAGGATTCCTTTCTTATGGTGTCACAGTTACAATGGGAGGATGATGTTATATGGGATGGAAATGAAATTAAACATAAGGTATGTGTGAATCAATCCACTGCACTAATTATTACATATTTTCGTCCTAATGTTTCATCATATGAAATGTTAAAGTGGTGATTAATTTTGAATGTATGTATGTATCATCATTTCGGCCAAGAGACGAACAATGTTGGATATAGGCCTCCCAAAGCATCCAAACTGATAAGTTCTGCCTGTGCAGCTCGCATTCAGCGGTTTCGCGACCTTCACCAGATAATTGGTTTACCTTGTGGGCGGTCTAACAATGATACCTCTCAGTTGCCACCCGAGGACTTTTCGCTTTAACCGTCGTCGGCTCTCCTAGCGATGCTTGTCACTGCCACTTAAGGCTCGCCATTCTCACGCTTATGTGGGCGTCGTTTGTTCTTTTATTGGTCGGAAGGCTGAAGTCGTCAAACATACGCACGAGACTTCTTTATAGAAAATAGTTTGTAGAGATGACTCAGGGATATACTCTATAGTTATTCAAAAGGGACTGAGAGAAAATGATAAAGTTAATTTTTTTTTATTATTATAATTCTAACTGCGATCAGTGCTTGCACTATAAGCGGTTTTTATGTGTGTGTTATGGCGTTCGAGATGGCTCCTCCCAGTGGAGGGCTCTTCCCTCTGGTTTTTATTCATTGTCTTGTAGGAAGGTTAGCAATATGATGCCTTTTTAATCTTTTATGATATGCTGGTTGTTCTGAGAGCGCTGCAGCAAGTGGATTAATATGGTTTAATATGGTTTCCAATTCTATTTTGGTATCTTCTAGAAGATTCAACCACCTCTTCTCTTACGGTGTTCATCTGTAGGTACTCATGCATCTCCGAAGTTTTTGTAAACCATCTAGAGCAGGGTGCATCTAGAATCGTGCGGAATACTGCGTTTTGATAGCGCTGTAGTATTTCTATGTCGGAGTTACTCGCTGTACCCCAAAGCTCTATTCCCTATGTCCATACTGGTTTGAGGATAGTCTTATAAATAAGTAGTACAGTGCCAGTCTCGATTCTCTTCCCAGTAGCCATTGGACCGATCTAAAGCAAGCATTGAGTTCGTCCCTTTTCTTTTGTATGTGCACTCGCCAAGTCTGCCTCCGGTCAAGGTGTAGACCCAAGTATCGAACTACATCATTGTGTGGTAATGTTTCTTGTCCGAGCATAACTGGAGGACAGTTGCCAGTTGTTAAGGAAAATGTAATGTGAACGGATTTTGACGCGCTTGCTTTTATTTTCCATCTTTGGAGCCAGTCAGTAATTCGGTTTAGGTGTTCTTGCAGTAAATTCGATGCCACAGTAGGGTCTTTGTTACTGCATAGTAGGGCTGTATCATCAGCGAACGTTGCAGTGAGTACATGTGGCGAATGAGGTAGGTCAGCTGTGTACAGTGTATACAATACTGGTCCCAGTCCGGATCCTTGCGGAACACCAGCCTGTATGTTATAGAACTGAGAGCAGCTTTCATTTACGGTGACTCGGAATATTCGATTTTCGAGGTATGATTCCATTAGTGTATAATAATTATGGGGCAGATTCTTTTTAATCTTATAGAGTAGGCCTCTGTGCCATACCCGATCAAAAGCCTGCTGTATATCTAAGAAGACTGCAGAGCAGTATTCCTTGCCCTCCAGACAACATCGTATTTTGTCAACAACTCTATGGACTTGTTCTACTGTGGAATGCATTTCTCTGAAACCAAACTGGTGGTCAGGTATTAAGGCATCTGATTTTATGACTTCCTTCATGCGCCAAAGAATCAACTTTTCCATCACTTTTGATAACGTAGGTAGCAAACTTATCGGCCGATAAGAGGACACTTGTAAATGATCTTTGCCAGGTTTTGGTATCATTATTATTTAAGAGTATTTCCATGCAAGTGGAAAATATGACAATCTCATAACGGCGTTAAAGATATACGTTAACAAGACGATGGCTTTCTTTGGAAGTTGTTTTAGTACCTCCGCAGTTATTAGATCATAGCCTGGGGCCTTATGCGAATCGACGGATCTGCTTATCCTCCATACTTCTCGGGGTGAGACATGCCTTATTGGAGGGCTTAGCTGTCCATCACTTTGGAGATAATTTTCAATTTCCTCATCATGCTCATTTTCTCCAGAATTGGGTGTAAAGGTATCCCTCAGAAATTGACCAAAAATTTCAGCTTTCTGTTTGTCTGTCTTTGCCCATTCATTGTCACAGAGTTAAATAGCCTCTGAAAAGCTTTCAGAGGTGCAATCGCACTTACAATGTTTCAACCAAATCTAATATGTTTCTGTTCCAATACATTTTGACAACACCTTGACAGCTGTCAAAACATATGGGAATGGTAACAATTTGGTTTTGGTTGAAGCGTTCGTAAATAGTACGATCGCCCCTTCTTGACTGGTTGTACAGTTGTTTTCAGAAGCTCAGCTCTAACTGTTCGTAGTAATGTCATATAGGCTGACCATTTAAATATAGGTTCACCCAGGAAGTATTCAGTCTACTTTTGCTTATATATCTTTAGGTATTATTAGCAAAGTTCAATTACGCAAAATTATATACTTCAATTTCAATTATATGTATACTTAAATTTTTCTTCGGTGGCAGATGCTTGAATCATATGGGTATAAAAATATGAGCCAGCATGCTGCTTCTAAAAAAATCTCTTGTGTGCAGGTCCTGGCTCGACTAAATAGCAAGAGCAATGCTGCTGGGTGGGTGCCAACATCAGTCAGTCGAACGGCCCAACAATTCTCTCACCCACGACCTCAACCACCCACGCCACTGCAAACGAAGCCAGCTACGTAAGTTTACGCATAAACACTTTTCCTAGGTTTTGTTGTGGTTCTCATATTGTGCCAAAAACCATCACATCTCAGCCTAACCTATATTATGTCTCACTGCTGAGCACAAGTCTTCCTAAATGAAAGAAACACATAAATGAATGGGCCATAATACCACCACGTTGTCTGGTAAGTAGTAACAGTTATAATAGCAGCCGGGACCAACAGTAAACTTCCATTGTTACATATATTAAAATCCAGACAGTACCCGATTACGAAAGGAATGCTTTGTAATATGCCTATTACATTTTTGTGTGTCTCAAAATGTGTTTAAATTTGTATTCTCATTTCAAATGTGTTTTAAATTTCAGTTCGACGGCGACATCGTCCAACTCTCAGTCAGTCGCAGGAACCGGCGAAGGTGAAGACAACACGTGGTACAGCATATTTCCAGTGGAAAATGAGGAGCTAGTGTACGGACTTTGGGAGGATGAGGTTATATGGGACGCCGAAAGCATGCCGACGATACCTAAACCTAAGATCCTTACTTTAGATCCTAATGATGAGAATATTATACTTGGCATTCCTGATGATGTTGACCCATCTAAAATCACAAGAGGTAAGTTGTTTTTAGCATCTCCATATATAATAAAATCGTAGGGGTACAAATGTTTGTCCGGAAAGATCTCCGAAACTACTGGACAGAATTTGATATGGCTTACACCACAATGCTTAAAATTTTCCGGAAGAACATTTAGGCATAATTTCATTTGCTTAAATTCACTTTTTATTTTTATTCAAAAAATACCATATAAAATTTTTGATGACAAGTATGTAGAAAATCAACATGGCGCACGTGAAATTATTTTGACAAGTCTGTTACATATTGCAAAAAAAAATCTTTTCTGTTATTGGCTGTGCCCATCTGAATTTTGCCAACCAAGAAGTTTAAATTGTATTTTTCTTATGTAGTACCGTGGTGGTAAGGAAAAAGGATCAAGCCATACAACCAATGTATATAGCATTTTTTATGACAATATCACGTCACAAATATAAAATTTGTAGGTTGGTTTAATTTTTGGCCAATTTTCACAAAATCGGTACAATATTTGAAATGTTGAAAAATGAAGATACCCTTTTCAAGGCATTTTGAAAGGTGTTATATTATGTTTTTACATTATGACTAAGGAATCAAACTCTTTCATCCATTTAAAACTATTAAAA
The DNA here is from genome assembly GCA_963935595.1 of Schoenobius gigantellus. Taxonomy (NCBI): domain Eukaryota; kingdom Metazoa; phylum Arthropoda; class Insecta; order Lepidoptera; family Crambidae; genus Schoenobius; species Schoenobius gigantellus. The sequence goes on from OZ012543.1 coordinate 37,321,909, forward strand.
GTATTACGCGTAGAGGGAGTACGGGACTCTTGATCCTAATGTAACATTGACGTAAATTCGCCGACATAGCTGATGCTCTAAAAAGGTGGATAAAAGTTCGTTTCCAAACCTAGCAATATAGGTATCAAGTGAAAGGCCTTGAAGCGTAGAACATTATGAACCTAGGAAAATCGCCTAAAATTCAACATGGCCGCCGCTCAAAAAAGGTGGATACAAGTTCGTTTCCAAACCCAGCAATATGGGTATCAAATGAAAGGCCTTGATGTGTAGAGCACTATGAACCTAGCAACATTGACATAAATTCAACATGGCCGCCGCTCAAAAAAGGTGGATACAAGATCGTTTCCAAACCTAGCAATATGGGTATCAAATGAAAGGCCTAGAAGAGTAAAGCATTATGAACTTAGGAAAAATGCCCTAAATTAAACATGGCCGCCGCTCAAAAAAATGGATAAAAGTTCGTTTTCAAACCCAGCAATATGGTTATCAAATGAAAGGCCTTGAAGAGTAAAGCATTAGGTATCTAGAAAAATTGACCTAAATTCAACATGGCCGCGGCTCCAAAAAAACGGATAAAAGTTCGTTTCCAAACCCAGCAATATGGGTATCAAATCAAAGGCTCTGATGAATAAAGCACTATGAACCTAGCAACATTGACATAAATTCAACATGGCCGCCGCTCAAAAAAAGGTGGATACAAATTCTTTTCCAAACCTAGCAATATGGGTATCAAATGAAAAGCCTTGAAAAGTAGAGCATTAGGTACCAAGAAAAATTGTCCTAAAGGATAAAAGTTCGTAAAAAAAGGATAAAAGTTCGTTTTCATACCCAGCAATATGGGTATCAAATGAAAGGCGTTGACGAGTAAAGCACTATGAACCTAGCAATATTGACATAAATTCAACATAGCCGCTGCTCGAAAAAGGTGGATAAAAGTTCCTTTCCAAACCTAGCAATATGGGTATCAAATGAAAGGCATCAAAGAGTAGAGCAATATGAACTTAGGAAAATTGGTCTAAATTAAACATGGCCACCGCTCAAAAAAAAAGGATAAAAGTTCGTTTTCAAACCCTGCAATATGGGTATCAAATCAAAAGCTTTGATGCATAAAGCACTATGAACCTAGCAACATTGACATAAATTCAACATGGCTGCCGCTCAAAAATGGTGGATGAAAGTTCGTTTCCAAACCTAGCAATATGGGTATCAAATGAAAGGCCTTGAAGGGTAAAGCATTAGGTAACTAGAAAAATCGATCTAAATTCAACATGGCCGCCGCTAAAAAAAGGATAAAAGTTCGTTTTCAAACGCAGCAATATGGGTATCAAACGAAAGGCCTTGACGAGTAAAGCACTATGAACTTAGCAAAATTGACATAAATTCAAAATAGCCGCTGCTCAAAAAAGGTGGATAAAAATTCGTTTCCAAACATAGCAATATGGGTATCAAATGAAAGGCCTCAAAGAGTAGAGCATTATGAACTTAGGAAAATTGTCCTAAATAAAACATGGCCGCCGCTCAAAAAAAAATGGATAAAAGTTCGTTTCCAAACCTAGCAATATGGGTATCAAATGAAAGGCCTTGAAGAGTAGAGCATTAGGTACCTAGAAAAATCGACCTTAATTCAACATGGCCGCCGCTAAAAAAAGGATACAAGTTCGTTTTCGAACCCAGCAATATGGGTATCAAATGAAAGTAGTCCTTGATAAGTAAAGCACTATGAACCTAGAAACATTGACATAAATTCAACATAGCCGCTGCTCAAAAAAGGTGGATAAAAGTTCGTTTCCAAACCTAGCAATATGGGTATCAAATAAAAGGTCTCAAAGAGTAGCGCATTATGAACTTAGGAAAATTGCCCTAAATTAAACATGGCCGCCGTTCAAAAAATGGATTAAAGATCGTTTTCAAACCCAGCAATATGGGTATTAAATGAAAGGCCCTGAAGAGTACCTAGAGCATTACGAACCTACGATAATTGTCTTAATTTGTTAATTTCCAAATGGCCGCTGCTCAAGAAAGGCAGAATAAAGTTGAATCATTATGGAATAAAATGGAGGAAAAATCTAAACACTGTTTTAAGCATTTTGATGGCGAAACGGAGTTCGCGGGCACAGCTAGTCATATAATAAATAGAATAAATCTAAAATTCCTTTCAATTCTTACGTCAATTATAAGAGCAAGATGTGGTCATATTTTAATTGGTTTTTGTCCTTCAACAATTGCCTAAATTATTTGTGCAGAAAGAGGACCAGCGCCTAAAGTTAAAATCCCGCACCCACACGTGAAAAAGTCCAAGATATTGCTGGGTAAAGCTGGCGTGATAAACGTACTTCAAGAAGATGCTCCGCCACCACCGCCCAAGTCCCCAGACCGGGATCCATTTAACATATCCAATGATGTGTAAGTTTGTTTATTTATTTATTTAAGAAAGGTACACATACAGTTTGTAATCACTAATGCCTCGAACAATATTAGTGTATATTATAGTTTATACTAGACTACAACCCAAAAATCAGTGCACACATCTAGCACATAGTATGTCGCGGTAACATAAGTTTACGTATTGGAGAAAATTTAAAAAAAAGAAAATAAAAGAACTAAATAAGCCAAATATTGGTCAATTTCACCAACCCCGTTCCAGCCAAGACAACCCTAACAAGATTACCGTCACTTCTTATTTTCAATGAGAAGAATGTTACAAAATGCCACTCATGATCGTCCCAAGCTAAGACAAGGTTAGTGTAGTTGGCCATTAGAGTGTATAATTTTTTTTCTTATCCTAACGATTGTGATTAAACATTATATAAGTTATAATTCCCTTCACATTAACATATAGTTAAATGAAACAGGTGACAGTGTCAACCAAAGAATGAAAATATTACCAATTATTAAAATTACAATTTAAAAATCTACAAAATATAATGTTAACCTATTATGTAACCTAGTTCTTAATATGTCACTTTAATACATTCTGGATCCCCAAAAAATACAATCTTACCAATCTGTTAGATTCTATAATGTACATTGTACTATTTATCATAGTAAAATAATTAAAAGGATAGGGTAATTCTAGTATCATAGAAATATACATATACACTTTTAAACTTTCGCGTTGCATCTTAAATAACTAAAACTTTTACGGGATTAAAACGCGCTTTTTACCTTATTTGGCTCCGACGTTTCATGGAAACATACTATTTAGAAGAAAAAAAACCTTAGATTTTACAATAATCACAATGTCATCTAGACTATTGACAGTCCTATCTTTGCTACTATCGTTATAGATACAATTAGTAAGCTTTAATTTATTACTACTATTCTTTCAGTATTTAATAATTTGATAAAATCTAGACCCATTGACTATTTGTGTTTGGTTCCAGTTTCTATCAGCCTAAATCCCAAAATCCCCGTTTGAAAGTCGGCGGCGGGCAGTTAATACAACACAGTACTCCTGTGGTTGAGCTTCGGGCTCCTTTCATCCAGACGCACATGGGCCCTGCGAGGTTGCGCGCCTTCCATCGTCCCCCCATGAGAAAGTTGAACTACGGCCCCTTGGCCGCTCCCGGACCGCACCCAGTGCAACCCTTGCTGAAACACATCAAGAAGAAAGCGAAGGTAAGTCTCTTTTTCTTCATGATTATCGTTAAATAATTGCAAATATTTGTGTTGCAAAATTGGTAAGATCGTCAAAAACGTTTTATATGTATCCAACTAGCTTTCTGCTTACAGTGTTGCCTGCGTTTTTTTTTGTCCGTGCGAATTCTATATTTTTCTACAGTTCAGACTATAAAACAGAAGTTTTTAAAGTAATTTAAAGAAGGTTAGTGTTAATATATTTTTTTAGAAAGTTTTACTGTGATAGTCACACAAAGAATAAACTTTTTTACTTTCTAGCCTCTATAAAATATTGAAGTTTCATTTGAATTTATAAAAATTCGTTCTTAGCGGACTTAGGTCATATATTAATGGTTTCCTTTTACACATTAATAATAAAACAATAGACAGACAGACCTTTCTTGCCTTTTATTTTTTTACATGTCTGTTTGAGAGGAGATACTAAAAAGTTAAATTCATTGTTGATTAATTTCAAAACTTTGCACATTAAGTGACTGTACAAATATTCGCCTAATCTCCTTTTCTTAGCATTGATAGTACTAAAAATAATATAATGTAGTATTTTACCACAATCTTATCCTCAAATACTATGAATCAAATATAAGTAGTCGATAAGTAAATATTTTTTAATGTAAATTATAATAATTGTGCAACATTCAACCATAACTAAGTTGAAATATAAAACTATAAATAAAAAACCTTAAAAAAGATTGCTTTCTCATTCCCAGCAACGTGAAGCGGAACGTCTTGCTTCTGGTGGCGGTGACGTATTCTTTATGAGAACCCCAGAGGATTTGAGCGGCCGTGACGGTGAAGTGATTCTGGTTGAATTCTGTGAAGAGCACCCGCCACTGATCAGTCAAGTGGGTATGTGCACAAAGATTAAAAATTACTACAAGAGGACCACTAGTAAGGTAAGAACATTTCTCATGGCCCTTTAGTTTATAAATGTAAAATTTGGGACAGGTACTCAAGAGCGAATCTCTTTTTGGTGTTTTCAGGATAGCGGTCCGAAACCATTGAAGTATGGTGAAATTGCGTACGCGCATACATCGCCGTTTCTGGGCATTTTGCCACCGGGTGCTACTCAGCCGGTTGTCGAGAATAATATGTACCGTGCTCCCATATATGAGCATGCATTACCTCAGACAGATTTCCTCGTCATCAGAACAAGGTTAGATGAATATACTTTCTCTCGCTTGTTTTTTTATTAATTTATCTCGCACTAAAGATTAAATAAAAAGACAAACTGTATTGTAATGTGACCTAGACCTTCTGCTCAAAGTTTCACATAGAAAAAGCAAATACTCGTCTGAAAGGGTTGATTTTATACCAGGTTATTTTTCCATCAGGAGCCAAATGAACAACTTTCACTATGGGACCAAACTCGAAATCGCGATAAATAAATCAGCTGTTCCATACATTTAGGTTCAGTCACAGATAATATAATACTTCAGTGAATGTTGAACATTTGTATGGAACAGCTGATATTTTTTTCGCGATTTCGAGATTGGTCCCATAGTAAAAGATCTTTATTTTGCTTGTCTGAACAAGCACACAAAATTTGGCTGCCGCTGGAAAAATAACCCGGTATGTTTGTTTTTTTACAATTTTTAGGCAAGCATATTATATTCGTGAAGTTGATGCTCTGTTTGTGGCTGGTCAAGAATGTCCCTTATACGAAGTGCCTGGTCCCAATTCAAAACGAGCAAATAATTTCGTACGAGATTTTCTGCAGGTACGTTCCAGGCCTAAAGTATCCATACTAATATTATAAATGGGAAAATGTATGTGTGTGTCTGTTTGTTTGTCCGTCTTTCACGGCAAAACGGAGCGACGAATTGACGTGATTTTGTAAGTGGAGATAGTTGAAGGGAGGGAGAGTAACATAGGCTACTTTTTGTCTCTTTCTAACCCCCCACTTCCCTAAAATGGGGGAGGAAGTTTGTATGGAGCATTCCGCAATTTTCAAGGTAGAAAGCTAAAAATTGGTATGAGGGACTATTGAAAATTGTGCATCATTTTTTTTGGAAATCTGCCCCCAACCCCTTAAAAGAGGGGGTGAAATTTTATATGGGACCTTTCGCAGTTTTCAAGATAGGAAGCTAAAAATCGGTACACAGACTCTTTGTTTCCAACGAAAAATACCTGCCTTTTTTTTGGAAATCTTCCCCCAGCCCCTAAAATAGGCAAACCCCGAATTTAACGCGAGCGAAGCCTTGAAGAGCGAACTGTCTTGTTTTGGTAAAAAAAAGTCATCTTCTTTATAGGTGTACATTTATCGTCTTTTCTGGAAATCTACACATAATCCAAGGCGTATAAAGATGGACGATATAAAAAGGGCGTTTCCTTCACATTCTGAAAGTTCTATAAGAAAACGGCTGAAACTATGTGCCGATTTCAAGAGAACTGGAATTGATTCCAATTGGTAAGTTGTATTCATCATTTGTCAGTCAGTGTGACATATAAAATCTCCAGTCAGTATATTGATAAAACAATTTTACGCGTCAAATTTTGCATAGAGGCACATTGTTTTTTTTTTCACTCGAAAGCTAAAGATTACCGATTTTTTTTATTTACCCGATCGATTTAAATCACAAAACAGTACCGAGAGCCAATAGCTAATTGAGCTTTATATTACTACTGGAGTTAAAGAGAAATGCGAACCTTATTGAATCTTAGGCGATTCACACACTGCCACGCACCATGCAGCGTAGTGCGTGAATGCGTGTTCTTACATTGCTTGTAAGTATCTCCGTTTGTATAGAAAACACGCACAGTCCAACACACAGAAAACGCATCCACGCGCGTGCATGCAGATCACGCGCCTACACGACATACCGAGTCCCGCAGTGCCGTGCGTGATTTTGGAAGGGCTTGACGTTGATTTTGGAAACGCAACTACGCGCGTGAGTGCGTAAAAAACACGCATGCTGATGTAGATCTGCACTCCTGCAAGTACGCGCGTAGGTGCGTCGACACGCAACATGCAGCGCGGTGCGTGGCAGTGTGTGAATCGCCTTAACTGACGTAATCACAGCTTCTTGTAATATAGAGTCTGACACACGAAACATGAACCTGACATTTTTTCAAGTAGCAACACTGATACAATGTCCCCATGTAGTTTAGTTCAATATGGTGATTTTGATACTTTGTAATAAACAATTTCATAATATTTTTTTCTTAATTTCTGTCGAAATATTACAGATATTAAGTAATTTTAACATTCATGAAATCCAAATACAGCGATTTCTTATAAAAGGTTCATTGTTGGAAGTTCGTTGAAACTAAACATTACCTAATATTTAATTTAAAAAAAGTATAAACTCCTTTTCTTTCAAGGAAAAAAAGACAATCCTTTCACTTTAACATTCTAAATTACCACATAAATAAAAAATATTAGAATATTTCAAGTATCAAAATGTATTTTACCTTCTGTATAGAGTATTACCAGAGCTAGAATTTTTGAATTTGCCGCTTTTTTCCAAGCTCATGTTTCGTGTGTCAGACTCTATTTTGGCAGCAAATCTAGTTTTGCTGGTTACTTGAAAAATGGCGGAAGTGTTTATTGGCAATTTCGGGAAAAGAATCTCATGTTTCCAGGTGGGTTATAAAACCTGAATTTCGGTTGCCGTCTGAAGAAGAAATAAGAGCTATGGTGTCGCCTGAACAATGTTGTGCGTACTTCAGTATGGCAGCGGCCGAGCAGCGTCTGAAAGACGCGGGCTACGGCGAGAAGTTTATATTTACCCCCCAAGAAGATGACGACGAGGAAATGCAATTGAAAATGGATGACGAGGTTTCTATAATTTTTTCAAGAGGTATTTTATAATACCTACACCATAAGCTTTGCATATACTCTTCGATACTACAAATCAACATTAATAGCAATAAGTTTTTTTGCGCCAAGTAGAATCTGTAATTAAGTGACTAGGTACTACATAGTTTTAAAACTAAATAAAAACCATAATGTACTCGTATATGAACAATATTATAAGCATGAATGAATATACAATAGTACATTTAGAACTCAGTCTTTTCGTCTAAATGACACATGAGAACATTCACTCTAGTTTAATGATCATTCATAATACTTATTAACATGATAATTCATAGTATACAGACACGGTTTTTAAGCTTTTGTGCCAAAATATTGTTAGGATTGTTTAAAGTATGTTTGACTAGCTGTCCCGGCGAACTTCGAATCACCTAGACAGATGACAAAAGTGTACCGTCATTTGTCAAACAAAATGAATAATTTTTAAGCTTTGTTATAGGATTTTACCCATTATTTTTCTATTTAAACCACCCCTATATTAGGGCCAAAAAGACAACAATAAGTATTCAAATCAGTCGTGCCGTTCCCGAGTTCTAGCGAGACTAACGCTCAGCGCTTCATATTTGTATAAGAAGATTAAAATAGTCCAAACAGCCATATTTATTCCACAGGTCAAAGTGGCTCCGTGGAATACGACCCGGGCATACATACTAGCGATGCGCGGCAAGTGCCTGCTGCAGTTGACCGGTCCAGCCGATCCTACTGGCTGCGGCGAGGGTTTCTCGTATGTCCGGGTGCCCAATAAGCCGACTATACAGGCCAGCGAGGAACAGCAGCCGAAGCGAACGGTCACCGGCACTGACGCGGACTTACGGAGACTTAGCTTGAACAACGCTAAAGCCTTGCTCAGAAAGTTTGGAGTGCCCGAAGAGGAGGTATGTATGAGTCTCGTAGGCCAAAGCCACTAGCTGCGGAGTAGGGTGCTCGTATGTCCCTAAACCCAACAAACCGACCAGACGCGGACTAACGGAGCTAAGCTTGAAAAACGTCAAACTCTTGCTACAAATGTTTTTTTTAATACAACTAAGTTGACAAACAAGCAAACTGCCCACCTGATGGTAAATGGTAACAGTCATCTATATATAATACACGTGGCTCTTGTGAGATTCGCATCAAAACTGCAACAAGGACCACGGTGTACGTTGCGAACTTGTCACATAAGATGAAAAGTCACGGTACCCAGGAATTTCACTGCCATCTTACCCTTCAACCCGTGACACAGCAATGCAAGCACTGCTGCTTTGCGGCAGAAATAGGTTAGATGGAGGTACCCAAGCAGGCCACCATGGTACAAACTCCTTCCTCCAGACGCGGACTAACGGAGACTAAGCTTGAAAAACGTCAAACTTTTGTTAAAAATGTTTCGAATGCCCTGAGACTCACACTAACCCTACTGGCATTTTCGTGCGTGTTTGAAATTTTAAATGGTGGTTCAAGTCAGCCTCCGTATTTTAATTTTGATAATAAAATTGTTTGTTTTTTGATAATAAAATTAAAAACAGCACTTCATTCTCAATAGTTAGAACAAGAAAAACAATAATTGATTGTTAAATTAAGGTCGAAAGGAACAATTTTTTAAGGAGGTTAATTGTTTTAGTAAAATTTTACAATTCATATGGTGCAATAATTATGTTGTCTTTCATAGATCAAAAAACTGTCTCGATGGGAAGTTATTGATGTTGTTAGAACGCTGTCTACTGAAAAGGCAAAAGCGGGTGAAGAGGGAATGACGAAGTTCTCCAGAGGAAATAGGTTTTCTATAGCAGAGCACCAGGAAAGGTAATTATATACATGAAAAAAAAAATGATATTACAAATTAAAAAGTTACACAAACGCTCTGAATGATATTGCAAGTGAAAAAGTACACAAACATGAAACACAAACGTGGCATAGCTAAACTAAGCCAAATGTCATACAGATATCCTTTTTATGTATAATATCATTCGACATGAAAATACTTTTTCTACAAGCTTGTTAAAAACTTTGATTCCCACAACACTCAAACATCAAAACATTTGTAACAGATATAAAGAGGAGTGCCAGCGTATATTTGAACTGCAAAATAGAGTACTTCAAAGCACAGAAGTACTTAGTACCGATGAGGCCGAGAGTTCTGTTAGTGAGGAGTCTGACTTAGAAGAGATGGGAAAGAATTTGGAAAATATGCTCGCTAACAAAAAGACTACGGAACAGGTCTGATAAGATATAAGATTGATATTTATTTGACAAATAGACTGAATGTAACTTGTATTTTAACTATTTTTCTAACTGTAGCTCTCATTAGAACGAGAAGAGGCTGAAAGGGCGGAGCTGAGAAAAATGATCTTAGGTCAATCTGAGAAGAAACCACAAATAAATCAAAATGATCAACAAGCTTCTAATCAAGGTAAATTAAGTTTTTTGTGTGTAACTTGAAATATGCAATGGAAATATTTATTCTCAATGCTTGAAAGTAAAATGCCTATAATTTAACATCGGTAGTGTGCTTTATCATTTCTGATGATCTGATATATTTCATATAACTTGTATATTTCAGCAGGCAAAGTACTTAGGATTGTTCGTACATTCCGCAATGCGTCCGGACAAAGGTACACGCGCGTGGAACTCGTTCGTAAAGCCGCGGTCATCGAGGCGTACACTAAGATACGGTCTACTAAAGATGACACCTTTATTAGGCAGTTCGCCACAATGGACGAGACTCAGAAAGAAGAGATGAAGCGAGAAAAGAGAAGGATTCAGGTTTGATTTGACGTTTTTCACATTCCAGCCGTAACACGACCGCTTCTGGGATCCTACCTTAAAGCTGAACGCACATATGTCCGCGCCGCACCAGCCGCATTTACTGATGGCCTCGCACATAATTGATCGTATGCGCCCGTAAGCAAATTTTTAGTATTGCCCACACTTAATTATGTCACGATTATGATCACGTTGGCGTTTATTTCATTGATATTTGTATGGGTATTTGTAGTATGAATAAGTTTGTACAAATATGATTTTTAACAGTAAGGTAAAAACACATATCAATCAACATTTATTGTAAAATCGTCGTTCTGAGAGGTAATAACTATCGATATTATCAATACTATCGATAGTATTGTAAACAAGCGAGCGATGGTATCGATACTATTTATCTTTGGCAATAGTATTTCTTATTTTCATCAATCGATATAATCGATAGCATCGATAGTATTTTTTTAGTCGATAGTTTCGATAGGACTATCGATAGAATGACTGATTTTCGAGGTCACGATAGTATCACGATACTATCGATAGCCTATTGCTATCGCAACAACACTACTGGCAAATATTATTTAGAACTTCCAACACCTCAATGACGCAGGACTCTCAGGACTGACCGTTGGAGGGGCGAGGTTTTCAAGGCCGGTCGCGTACCGGGAGATGCAGTGTTGGTAAGCCTCCCACAAGGTGGACCAACGATCAGAGGCCCAATTCTACTAATAAGTTACAGCCGAATCGAAGCTATACTTCATTCCAGATAACATTAAAAAGAAGTAAAAATAGGTTCTTTTAAAGGTGCATATTTTCAACTCATTGTGTTAATAAATATTTATTTACGTTTTTATCAATTTATACGTAAAATGTAAAATCTCAGCCATCAAAACAATTACCTACATAAAAAATAAATTTTTTACTATTTATATTATAAAAAGACTCGTTCGAAATATAAAATATTACTACAAACCACAAAATGGCTCTGTTAAAGAACCCAAAGAAGCAGAGGTTTGCAACCTGCATAGATTGAAACGTTGAGGTATAATGCGACCAAACTAAAAGTAACGGTGTTCGATGACACAGTTGGCGAAATTATGACGTTTTGATTTTACTGGATGGATCATCGTGTCCTGTCTAGAAATTGTATGTTTAGATAATTGTTTGTCATCAAGGAACGCGCCTTGCTTGACAATCTTGACATTCTCTTTGTTTTTTGGTAATGCACGTATATTTTTACGAGTGATTTTAAATTGTCTTTCGCTTTTTTGTAGTTGTTTTTTTGTTTTGAATTATAAAATGAGTGATCCGGGTGCGGGCCTTAGTGCCTCTCAAGCCATTCTACAGAACATCATGGTTAACGTCAAAAAATATACAATTTCTAGACACTGAAGTAAGAGCTGAACTGCTGTTAAAAGTAAAAGAAAAAAAAATCAGTATCAGAGTTATGTTGTGGATGAAATAGCAAAAGGAAAGGGAGTTACATATATGGCTTCCACCATGTCATTGTGAGCTCAATCATATTCAGCTCATGTGGGCACAAGTTAAGGGCTATGTAGCCAGTAAAATTAAAATGTTCAAGGTCAATAAAAATTAAAGATGCTCAAATGAAAGATTTGCTACCAGGAGTATTATCTACGATAACCCCAGAGAGGTGGCAAGCATGTATTTTACATACATTAAAAGAAGAAGATAGATTTTGTCAGTTGGATAATGTCATCGATAAAATGGTTTGTTAAATATTGGAATATTTAACACAACATATAATAATAAAAAGTTACCATTACACTCCAGAGTGTTTTTGTAATACATATAAGTAGGCATTATCAAATATGATTATGAAATTTTATTATTATACATGACATGAAAAGGTTTTGAAACCCTGCTTCTTTCCGCTTCTTTTTTTTTATGTTATCTGGAATGAAGTATAAACCGTTGCGATAGACCAATCGGAGCGCGTATATTGACTTTCAACTGTTCGATGACGTGATAATGTAGCGTTCTGATTGGTCGAACGCAACGGTTTAGTTTCGATTCAGCTGTAACTTTTTAATAGAATTGGGCCTCTGGTTAAGGTCGCGAGAAGCCACTGAATGCGGGCGAGAGGCGCAGGACCGGTCGGTTTGGAGATCCTTGAGGAGGAGGATTGATTCATTCATTCTAACCTATGTCTAACAGTAGTGTGTTGGCTAAAATAATGATCACCCCCAATATGTTACTGAAAAATTGTTGTTTAATTTCAGGAGCAACTTCGACGTATTAAGAGAAATCAAGAGCGAGAGCGGCTCGCGGGTAACGTATCCGTACCCAGCTCGTTCCCAGGTGACAGTAAGTAATTTTATTTTACTTTACCAAAGATTTATATCCATAGGTTATTCAGACCTTAAAACTTATAGGTACTAAGAGTCCAACCGACGAAATCACAAAAAAATAACTGTTTCATACAAAAGTTCAAGACCTACTCGACAGAAATGTTGACAGCAGTATATTTTTCCTGATTTCAAAGTTAGTTCCATTAGGAAAGTTGATCAGCTTGATGGTCTGAGCGATCTATACATACACTGTCGCAATTTGTGGAGCAGCCTATATATCTCTTAGCAAGCTCTAGTCCTCAGAATCTTTTTTGAATGTGTGTTATAGACTATAAATAACGAATTAATTAATTTACGAATTAACAAATTAAGTTATGGTTTGTGATATGTTTTTTAAGGCTTTTCCTCGAGTAATGACTTGGGGTCACCGTCGCCGGGCCTCATCCCGCTCGGGCAAATCAAACAGGAGCCTGATCTACACACGCCCTCCCGCCGCCGCGCCAAATTGAAGCCGGACCTTAAACTGAAGGTGACAAAATATATGTTGCATATTTATTTTTAAATTATAAAGTTCGTCAGTAAAATACGAGAATTAATAATAATAAATAGGTATATTTTTTACTGTTTGTCACATTACTGTTATATTGAAATGTGATATTTATCGATTAAACTTATAATACGAGTAAAATGCAACCCCTAAATGTAATTCGCAAAAATGCTAATCCTATATAAGGATTCAGTTTATGTTGCCAACCTTACATACTATGTATCACATAATTCACATACTACGTACGTACAGTCAATAACTCAGTAATTTAATTTCACTCCCCGTAACACGGAACACAACAATTCAAACACTATTACTTGGTGACATATGAATCGGGATAGGTCGGGGAACGTGCGTGTAGTGCATGGCAGCACAATGCTAACGGTAGTGGTACTGTGCCTTTAGATTATGTAACTTTCCAGACCCGTTATTGTGCTGTCTACGAGTACATAAGAAATGTCCACATTATGAATTGTTCTTCTATGAATATATTTTTTAATAGGTTGAAAATTATGAAATATGTGTTTTGAATCCTATCGATTAACTACTACTGACAGCAGAGCCAAAATATACAGAAAGGACGAAAGCTTTTCCAGTCAGGACATGTTTTAAAAGTTGAAGAGGCTTACCAAGATAATGAGGCGGCGATACACTGGCAAAGTTGATACACATACAAACGTTTCCAATGTTACGAGTATTATGATGCTGAAATTATTTTCTGAATTCGTTTTTCATATATTATCATATTTTTAAAGTAACTATTATTAACTCTTTAGTTTAATTAGGACAATAATATGCGTTTATAATTCATACAATACAAATACTTTATTAGTCATTTGATAATAGTTTACTAAACAAACATTTACTGCGTTTATCCATTTTTTTTCACTGCCTTTCACGCTTTTTGAAATGTGAATTTTATTTATAGGGAAATAGTAAAATTTTACGCCCTTTGTTTATCAACACTTTTGTTGCTGTGTTGAAGCATGCACAAATGCAAAAATCCTTTTTTGATTATATTATTTTTCCCTCATATTAAATATTCAAACGCCTATTAAAATAAAGTATGTAAGTTCTAGAGTAAGTTTCCATATCTCGGCTTTATGTGGCGTGGTGTGTTCGGAGATGTGCGTGTGGTGTGAGAGCTCTTTTTTTAAAAGTTATAATATTTTTACGAAATCAAGGAAGAATTTAGGAAATAATTGTGAAAACAACATGGTGAAGATAAAAAAATTGTGAAATCAATAGGGAGAAAGTTCTGGTCGATTAACTGGAACACTCACTCTGCCAACAAGAGAAAATACGTAACTCCGGTCTCAAAATATATTAGATATAAATGTTCAACATTTTTATGTGGAATAATTGTGTTGAATTTGTGAAACCTATTCACAAATATTTAAAAGATTTTAACGGTTTATAAGGATTTGGCAAAGGTTTATTTGGAACACTCAGTTCTCTTATGGTGCAGACGGAGTGTTCCTAAACTTATCAACTTTGGCTAAATAAATCGTTAATATTCTTACTCTGTTTTACGAGTATAACGCAGAGTCAATTTGTGAAACAAAAACCTTAACGTAAAACATAATAGTTAGAGAATAAATGAAAAAAAAACTTTCTTTTCAACATCCCGTGCGAGAGCTCCGTATTTTAGATTTTATTTACATAACCTGAACTTAAATACAAACGGAGGCAAAATCAGAAATTGTGAAAATGTTGTCACTAAAGTTTTGACACGTTTTTTATTTCTGAGATTGTTTAATTTAAACAATAATCAACATTATTACATTTCTATGTGAGAAATTTGTTTAGGGTGACCATGCATACATCAAATAAAATATTGTTGTTTGTACTTTTTAATTTTTTTATATTATTTATGCCTAAGGTGGTACATGCTCGCCTAAAAGATGCTTTTTTATTTACATATGTTCAGATTATACTGATCCGGGAAAACAGATTCAAATTCAATATTCTTTATTCAATTGGGATTTTACAATCAGCTCAGCTAGCTTTATCGATGAGCTTGATGGCTAGAATTGATGAGAAATATCAATAAATATCTACATATGAAATTCTTGTTTTATTTAAAAAGTGCAACTTTTTTATGAATCAGTATTTATCCTACTTAATAATACGATTATATACTATTATTTGCATACTAATTTCAAGGTGGGCACTTCGGGCCGCGGTTACTATGAAAAATGGGCATTCCCCTTTGGTATGCATGTCACCTATGCTATGGAAAAGGACATGTACTTTATATTCCTTAATGAGCTCTCAAATAGTTCCCGTAGGAAGATTAAAAATTGGTAACGAGCGAAGCTTTAGACCCAATTCGCAGACGAAGTCGCGGGCAGAAGCTAGTAATTAATATATTATTATGCGGGCTACTAGACTTGTGAACCAATGGCGTAGCAGCTTTGACGTGCAAAAGTGATTGTTACAATCGTATTTGAATAAAAGATATTGAATTTGAATTGATAAGATGCCGCGGAATACGGAAGCCGTGCCGTGCCACGCTGTCAGTGGGTAAAAGTCCATTTTAAAATTTAGAAAGAAAAAGGCTATAAAGAAACACAAGAAGTCATAGCTCAATATACTTTCCTTCAAGGTTTTACTATTTTTTGGAGCCTTTATTAAATGCTTAATAATTTCACTCTTCTCTTAACACATACGAAAACGAAATACTGAACCTTTACTATTATAAAATAAATAAATCGTACTGATGAAGATAGGTACTTACGTTCTTACTTATTACCAGTAAGTGGGAACACACGATTATATAACAACACAATACAAATAAATAATTGCAACGCTCAATCAAATGTTGCGTTTGACAGGAATCTATAGAAATCTATGGAAATATCTACAGGAAAGCTATGAGTGTAAACAGTAAATAGTTAGCATAGCTGGGCACCGTTAATCAAATAGATAACTTCTTAAATCGTTAATCCGTTACTAAAAAAAATAACCTCGTTAAACGTTAAAACGTTACATTTCGGAAGATTTAACGCAAGTTAACGTTAGTCGTTAATCCGTTAACACGTGATAAAAATTGCATTTTTTATATCGTTGTGGTTGTGATCTGCTTACAAAAACTGTTGTTTTGGGTTCTGGAAGTTAATAAGTTAGGTTAAAAAAAAAACTGTGTAAATATATAAAAAATAAAAGTGTGTAATTTAATCATCTGGCACAATGTGGATATTCCCCTTCATGAACATTAGTATGATGAAGTTCTCGTCTGAGAGTGAGGCTCGTTTCGGTGTTAAAATATCTTTGCCGGTGGAAAAAAGACGTTCAACTGCAGCGCTCGAGGGTATAGCAGTATTATATTTAATATAAGTAAACAGATTTATAAATATCTGTTCCTCGAGGAATGCGGCATCATTAAAAGAGTCTTTGGATTTCGTGTCTAGCCAAATTTTGACGAGAGATTGAGCTTTAGCCTTTAATGATTTGAGGCTCTTAGGTTTTTTTTACACTGAGTAACAGAATTAAAAAAGTCTTCCTCATCATTATCATTGTTTCTCATTGCTGCCTCCGTCACTGAAACTGTCCCTGTCCTTTGAACTTTCTGAAGCTTCTTGGCGTAACGCCTCCTCTACCTTTTTTTCCAAGCATTTAAAAAAATGTGTCCGACAAAAAAATGGTCACCCTATGCATTTCTCGCTTAGAAATGTAATAAAGTTGATTATTGTTAAAATTAAACAAGCTCTGAAATAAAAAATGAGTCAAAATTTTAGTGACAACATTTTCACAATTTCTGATGTGGCCTCCGTTTGTATTTAAGTTCGGGTTATGTAAATAATATCTAAAATACGGAGCTCTCGCACGGAATGTTGTAAAGAAAGTATATTTTTAATTTTATCTCTAACTATTATGTTTTACGTCAAGGTTTTTGTTTCACAAATTGACTCTGCGTTATACTCGTAAAACAGAGTAAGAATATTAACGATTTATTTAGCCAAAGTTAGTAAGTTTTGGAACACTCCGTCTGCACCATAAGAGAATTGAGTGTTCCAAATAAACCTTTGCCAAATCCTAATAAACCGTTAAAATCTTTTGAATATTTGTGAATAGGTTTCACAAATTCAACACAATTATTCCACATGAAATGTTGAACATTTATATCTAATATATTTTCAGACCGGAGTTACGTATTTTCTCTGGTTGGCAGAGTGAGTGTTCCAGTTAATCGACCAGAACTTTCTCCCTATTGATTTCACAATTTTTTTATCTTCACCATGTTGTTTTCACAATTATTTCCTAAATTCTTCCTTGATTTCGTAAAAATATTATAACTTTTAAAAAAAGAGCTCTCACACCACACGCACATTGTTCGGAGTAGGGTTGTTATGGATGCAAAATTTTGACATCCGCGGATGCAGATTATTAAGCTGAACACACATATCAGCACGCGCCGTACACGCCGCATTATATGACGTCATCAGCATGCGTCCTTCAATAACGGGATACCTACTGCATTTTTGAAATTCGATGCGTATACAGGGCGTCCCAAGACTATGGGTTATGAAGGGAAAGTACCTTAAATATCGTTGTTAGGATATTTTGCTGAAAGAAGACTTTATGTTATTTTTAAAAGTTATTATTACTGCATTCAAAGATTTTCTAAAAATTACTTGCTTCATCAGGGAATCGAACCGACTCAAATGTGAAAAAAAAATCACCAGTATTTTTATGATGCCAATCGAAAGAATGGACAAAAAATAATAAGTCTTCTTAAGTAACATAGTTTCTTAAAAGAAAGGAATAACGTTTTATTAATCATTTTAATCAAATTAAAGCATACTTGAAACCGAGTCGAGTATTTCACCATAATATGATAAGAAAATCAACTGGCAGTGAACTTGTTAAAAGTTTGAAGATTTGCATAAGACAAGAAGGATCACATTTTGAGCATTTAATCAATTAATTGACAAAAAATAGGTACTCAATTGACTTCGGCGGTTTCAAGTATGTTTTTAATTTGATTAAAATGATTAATAAAACATTATTCCTTTCTTTTAAGATACTATGTTACTTATGAGGACTTATTGTTTTTTGACCATTCTTTCGATGTGCATCATAAAAATACGGCTGATTTTTTTACACATTTAAGCCGGTTCGATTCCCAGACGAAGCTAGTAATTTTTAGAAAATCTTTGAATGCAGTATTACTAAAATACGGCTGATTTTTTTACACATTTAAGCCGGTTCGATTCCCAGACGAAGCTAGTAATTTTTAGAAAATCTTTGAATGCAGTATTACTAACTTTTAAAAATAACATAAAGTCTTCTTTCAGCAAAATATCCTATCTACGATATTTAAGGTACTTTCCCTTCATGTCCCATAGTTTTGGGACGCCCTGTAGGTATAGGGTGCGGGTGAAAAGTGCGAGGTTTCATATTATTTCATACAACGAAAAAAAAATGCTTCGCGTACGGCACTTGCGGCGCGGTGTTCAGTATTTTTGAAAATATATCAATTTTCAGCACAGAAATAAATGAAAGTCAATTTAAGTTTAATATGTTTTATTCATATTTTGAGAACAAAAACGGGTTTTACGAGCAAACATTCACGAGGCACGCCCCACTCTGGCCAACTTTGTTTACGTGTTACTTCTTGCAGATATGAATCCTCATCCGAAAAAGCTCCTCATGAATTAATGCAGGTGCGAATGCTGATGTCCGAATTAACTAACTCATAACTAAATATCCGTCACATTCCTGGTTCGGCGCTCATGTTCCTTATAGATACGTTATAATACCTACATAATTATGTATTTAAATTATTATGGTTACCTTCTAAAACTTCAACAATATTTTAAGTATTTATTTATATAAACATTTTAATAGGTGCAGTACTACTCATTAAGCCTAAAAGTTAGTTCGCCTCTATAATAGGTCGCATGTATTGTATTGTATGTCGTGAGAGGAATTTTTTGGCTCTTACTATACAAAAAAAGGATATATTGTCCTTAAGGCTTTATAAACACGGTCACTTTGTATCAAAACAATGAATGGTCGATAAAAATCGACAAGAGTTTGACATAACGATATAGATGTTATTCGGGATCGCTTACAACCCTGATTATTTCATTTAAAATGACAGAGAGAATCTTATCCAGATTCCACCTGATGTATGAAAGTGTCAGCCTGAGTAGATTTCCTCCGCAACTGATAAATGGGCAATTAACAAATTAATAGCATTTTTAATCGTACAGTGCGGGGCTTGCGGCAACGTGGGTCACATGCGTACGAACAAGGCATGTCCGCTTTATACAGTCAGTATGGGCGGAGGTCCTCCATCACCCCAGGACCTAGACGTCGAAGCAACGGCAGATATGGACGAAGATGACCTAGGAGGCTACGTAGACGGCACCAAACTTACGCTGCCCTCCAAATTTATCAAGGTATTTATTTTGTTAATGTAGTCAACACAGTTTTTCACACAGATTGCTTGGATCCACTACGATCTTTTATTATATAATAACAAATTGTGTCATGTAATAAGTTAATGTTTATTATCCCCTTTTTGGAATATTAAAAGCATGTTTCGAAAATTGTACATTACGATATAATTGCGTTATGGAGTTATAACTCATGAGGCGAAATTTGATAAGAGTGCCGAATGTATATATTAGTACATTACTGCAGAGGCCGGGAAGTTAGGGAATTCCGGATGACAATAATTACGAGTCCGGCAATCCCATTCCCGCCGAGGTATGTATAGTGCTTTTCTCAATAATTGCGAGGAAATAATGAGAGACGTAATACTGGAATTAATTATGAAATTCAGTGTAATAATAATACCATATTTATTTATTTATTTATCTAGCTTGCTTACATGTACGTACATTATAGATAGTAAAATATTTAAAGTGAATCAGTACATGCACCCTGCAAGGGCACTGCTTTGCAAAATTAACCTAAATTTCTTTGTAGTTTAAAAATTATAATATTCCATTAACAATGCGTAGTCAAAATGTTCGCCATATTTTAGAAGGGAGGATGGTAGTAGTTTCTGTCATGTTACTGAATTTGAATAATAATAAATTATATAATTACAACATTATTAAATGCTGTTTACATTACTAATGAAATAGAATTGTGATTAAATTTTTATCAATAAATGTCAATCAAGCCACGCATACAATTTATTTATGTATATATTATAAATGTCTTTTTTCGCTTTTATTTATGATTGTCATTCTATTTTAACTAAAAAAATACTAATAAATGTCAATCAAGCCACGCATACAATTTATTTATTTATATATTATAAATGTCTTTATATAAATAAAAACCTTTCATATTAAAATATTGTTTAATGTTGTCTATTTATTCAAATATTTATAATTGCCTTAAAGTGATCTTCGTATAATTTAGCTTTATGATCTGTAAATAAAACAATAGTAGGTACTAATAATAATAAGATTCCTTTCTCTTGTTCAACGATTGCGTGCCCATCGGGTCCATAATGATCTTATTTTTTGTGAACCACCTATTTTATACAATATCGTCGAACCCTACCTGCATAAAATATTTTGAATTGATTGAATTGGAAACAAATGAGTATAATATGAATAAAAAAAACAAATCAAGCAATTAATTAATTATAGCAGCCTAGCATTTAGTTATACTTTTTAATTTTCAATTAGTGCAAAGGAAACAGCCAATACAGCCCAATCATATTTTACGCAAAAAATGTAATACTGCAGATTATGACATTTTTCTCTCGCAACGAAAATTAAGCATATTTTCGTGTGATTTCATACCAACATTTTAATAAAATTGTTTTCATATTCATAATACTTACAACGTGTCTCATAATAACTCCCCATAAAAATTATAATATTCATTTAACCAAATAGAATGTGTCAACTTTAATAACTTGCCATATCAATTGAACTTGTCAAATTTTTGTAAATTCAGTTTTAGAACAGTTTTAGGTTGGCACTTTTGATAGTTTTAAATAAAATTAAATATTATAATTTTTATGGGGAGATATAACACATGTTGTATATGCTCGAAGAGTGCATTTTTTATAATGTATGACAAGTTACATAATTCAAGTTATAGATAAATTAAGAAACATTGGAGCAGCGGCCAAAAATGAATTTTCATACATACTTTCCTGGCCTAGGCCGGTAAAGTAATGCATGAGCCAAGAATTACAAACTTTGTGTCTTCTTTTAACTACAATAATGCCTACATTTCCGAGCATGTTTGAGAAAAATATGTTTTTTAACACATTTCTGAGGAACCAGAATAAAAAATCATATTTTTGAATTACTTAACTGAATTTTTTGATTAAAAAATACAATTCATTGTTAATTGAGCGTCGGTGGCGCTGTGGACTCGGCACTTGCCTTCCAATCGGGAGGTCGGGGGTTCGAGACCGCCATGTACCAAAGTGTTTTTCGTTTCGAATTTCATATACATTTGCGAAAACGTCGTGAGGCAACCTGCATACATCTCTAACGAAATTCAAAGGTGTATGTGAAGTCGACCAATCCGCACTGAGCCAGCGTGGTTGACTAAGGCCTAATCGCCCTTACATAGGGTAGGCTCGAGCCCCACGGTGGGGACATATATGAGCTGTGATGATGATGATGATGATTGTTAATTTGTAGACTCAACTAAATAATGGTATGAAAATAAACATTTATTTATATTTTAAGTAATAAAGTTTTCTCAAACATGCATGGAAATATTGTCATTATTTTCGAAAAAAGAACACGCGAAGTATCGAATTTACGGACAAAGGAAATCAAAATCCATTGCTGGAGCGTTTTTTGAATTTGGAACATGACAACGCTCCAGCAATGTTGTATGAAACGGCGTACTGGAGTTATTAAGTACTCTTTAATTGGATCTCTTTTATCAATCTTGGCATACCAAAGTAGGTAAGACTCTTTGCTTAGTGCAAATTGCGTTCACGTGGGTGTATAGCCATAAATGCGTTTGTCTTTCGGCACAGTTAATAAATAGAAAATTGGCGGCAAAGTAGAAAATTCGTCTTGACTTGTTATTTACATACCTATTATATGTATATAAATTTACTAATTAAAAAATGAACATTTTCTCCGAAACAGTATTTTTGGCATATTTTAATGAGATTGCTAAGACTAAAAATTCGTTTTTCGTTTCGAATTTCATATGTACCTGACGCTCCTACGGTGAAGGAAAACATCGTGAGGCAACCTGCATACATCTGCGAAGAAATTCAATGATGTATGTGAAGTCGACCAATCCGCACTGGGCCAGCGTGGTTGACTAAGGCCTAATCACCCTAACATAGGGTAGGCTCGAACCCCTCGGTGGGGACGTATATGAGCTGTGATGATGATGATGATGAAGACTAAAAAGCTATCTACACTATGGGCAATTTATTCTATGCTGAAATGTACAGTTCATTTTTAAAACGGCATTAACTTAAAAAATATGTATAATATAAAAAGTGTTTTATTTCCCTGCACTCTTTTGAGAAAAGCACTATATATGCCACAGCGGAAATGGCAATTGCATGTCTCGTATTAGTGAAGTCCTCGCCTGCGGCTCGGCCTTCAAACTCATACTCGACCTGCAATTGCCTATTTCACGGCCTTTGCAATAATGTATTATTATTTATTAACAAAATATTTAAGTACTCTTTCTAAGACAACTTTTTGCTGATTAAAAAAATACACTTTAACGCAAGTAGTGCGGTAATCTACAACCACACTATTTGCGTCACAATACACGCGTGTTTTAAAAGCTTTATTATGTATTTAAAACCGGGTAAAATTAGATCCACTTTACGAGCAAGTGTGTTGAAAATGTTTTTTACTATTAATTTTTGAAGATACCTCTTAGATTTTTAGTAGATTTAGTGGTACCTTATTCCAAAAATATTAATAACCATGTACAAAGCCTTCATGGCGGCGCTCGTGAAATAATGTATAAAGTTTTGTTGAACTGTGTTGTGATGTCTCAAAACACAATTTGTACAGTGGTAGTATGAACTACCAGTAAAAGCTAGCTCTTTTGAGTCGTACTGTAAGTAATGCGAACATCATAGGAATACCTTTTTTCAGCAATCGGCCGAAGAACTCAAGCGTCGGGGTAGCGGCGGTAAACGGGGTGAGTTCCGCGCGGCCGGTCGGAATAAACGCCGCGGTACCGCGTCGGAATCCTGCGATTATTTAGTGAAGAGACCCGCAGAAAGACGCCGCACAGATCCGCTCGTTACAATGTCTTCGCTCCTCGAGGACGTCTTGAACCATATGAGGCATCTGCCTGATGTGCAACCCTTCCTGTTCCCGGTCAATCAAAAGGTGAAATTCAGCTATATTTTTACATTGTAGTACTTATTAGTAAGTCTACATTAGTTACTGCTCCAATTTTGAAACGAAACTGTAGTGTCAACATTTTCTCTTTTACTTCTACTTGTACTTGTTTACATCTTGATTATGGCATATGGTCATGTTATTATCGATAAATATTCAGATTTAATTCGTTGGCACGATTTCACAGCGGGTTGCTGATTACTACCGCATCGTGTCTCGACCGATGGACCTGCAAACGATTCGCGATAACTTGCGCCAGAAAAACTATCAAAGCAGAGAGGAGTTCCTTGCCGATGTCAATCAGATTGTTGAGAACTCCACTCTGTATAACGGTAACTCATATATTGTTAGAATATTGTTTTAAATAGGGGTTTTTATTGCGTTTAAATCACTGGTCCACACACAGATATTATCTACTAGAACATTGTTTAAAAATTATAATGTTTTAGTACTTCGAATGTCTGCACACTGATATATATACTAGACATTGTTTGAACATTATAATGTTTATCTGCTTCTATTATCAAACTTTTGCCTAATGTAACATGTTTTTAGGTCCAACAAGTAGCCTCACTGTGGCTGCACAGAGGATGTTACAAAGGTGCGTCGAGAAGTTAGCCGAGAAAGAGGACCAGATTATAAAACTCGAGAAGCAGATCAATCCTCTGCTTGATGACAATGACCAGGTAATAATTATCCTCAATAGAAGTCTAAGAAGAAATATTGTATTATTTTTAAGTTTTCTGAGCCTGTAATCTGTAGCCAAAATGATTTAATGTCGCCTATGATTGCTTTTTTGTGTGATATTCCGTTGCAGTATTCCTTTATAGGAATGAATTTCATTCTTCTGTTCAATCAGAAAAGATGACATACCTAAATTATCAACAGGTGGCGTTATCGTACTTATTGGAAAATCTGTTGACAACTAAGCTAAAAATCATGCCCGAGGCGTGGCCGTTCCTCAAACCCGTTAATAAGAAACAAGTCAAGGACTATTACAGCGTCATTAAGAAACCAATTGATATGGAGAGTATGAGCAAGAAAATTATGGGTACGTGTATACTGACATTAATTCTTTTTGTATTTTGTAAGTAATATTAATTATAATGCACTTGATAACAATAACAAAGTATAATATTCTGTTAAGAGTTGTCATTTTCCTGCTTGAAAATGGTCAATCACTTGTATTATCTTTATATTCGCCAGTATGCTATTGCAATGGAACATTTGTTTTATGACTCTGAACTGAATTTCAACCTATGAGAGTAAACGCCACTTTTTTGGTCTCTAGTTGCAGTCTTACTCATTAGAACGATAATATCCTACATCTTTTACTATTGAAATTATTGTTTTTTTTTGTATTAGCGCACAAGTACCACAGTCGAGCGGAGTTCTTGGGCGACGTACAACTCATAGTGGACAACTGTCGGGCATACAATGGAGTCAATTCGCAGTTCACGAGGCAAGCCGAAGCGATACTGAAAGTCACCACAGATGCTCTCGAACAAGTATGATAATTATTACACTTATATTAAAACATAATTGATACTAGGGTCTATTTTAGTAGTTCTAGAGTATTTTAATATTAGATATTATATATTTAACACATAAATTCAATTGATTGTCATTTACAACGATCGGACGGTACCATAAAACTACAATATTGTGTTTTGTTTTTGGATTGTAAACCCTAGTTTTCTGACAGACAAGATGTTGTCTATGCATCAGAAAATTGATTATAGACACAAAGAACCTAACTGTTTGTCTATGCTTATTTCTATCAATCAGTTGAATAATTAAACTTTATATCCAACTCAGTTCGGCGACAACGTCGGCCAGCTCGAAGCGAACATAGCTCGCGTGCAGCAGAAGATGCTTGAAGAGGCGGAGAACTCGGACTTGGACGTGGACGACAGCCACCCGCCGCCGCAACAGCCGTCGTCGTCGGACGAAAAACGCGGCCGCGGTAGGCCAAGGAAGCACAAGCTGTCGATGGATGATAGTAATAGCGGTGACTATCAAGCTATTTCTGTTATATCATACTTACTTTCGATGGAATTATTTCATACTTACTTTCTTTACTTACTTACTTACAAGCTATTTCTGTTATTTCATACTTACTTCCAAGCTATTTCTGTTATTTCATACTTACTTTCGATGGAATTATTTCATACTTACTTTCTTTAATTACTTACTTACAAGCTATTTCTGTTATTTCATACTTACTTTCGATGGAATTATTTCATACTTACTTTCTTTAATTACTTACTTACAAGCTATTTCTGTTATTTCATACTTACTTTCGATGGAATTATTTCATACTTACTTTCTTTTCCATACTTTCGATGAATGATAGTAGCGGTGACTACCAAAAGCTATTTCTGTTATCCTTGCTATTGTAACTTTTATGTTGTCGAAACTTTAGGATGACCTCTTCTCTTACCCTGACTTGACGGTGAGCAGCCGCGAGGTCCCATTTTAAGGCTGTCCAACTCAAAGCCCGCTGTTTTCATAGAGAACGTATGAATCATTTAAAATGAAATGTCGCGTGGTGTCGTGAGACACCTGATAGGAACGAAGTATATTTTTTTTACTTTATGGATCAATACGGCCTTAATTTATAAACCTTAATCGATTCTCTAGAAAATTGTCTAAAAATCATATGCATCCTGTGTCTTTCTCCGATGCGTTGTTTTCGATTTACTTAGTAACGCTTTTTAACGTTAACGATCTCCGATGCGTTGTTTTCGAGTTATTTAATAGTGCTTTTTAACGTTAACGTTTTTTGTAACGTCTAGTTTTTGTCGGCTAGCCCCTGTCTCCACAACGTCTCATCGTTCCAATAAATTCATTCGTTGAAGTTTGTTATAAACACAAAAAAACAGCAGTTAAATGACATTTAAAGGGGAAATAAACGAAAGGTAATGGTAAGGAGCAAGCAAATTGCACCGCCTTAAAACGTTCAAATTGAATTACTTCAAAATAACACAAAACTATAAATAAATAGCTTAGCTAAAGAACCTTAGTATGTATGACACTGGTATCGAATTGAAGTAGTTGTTAACTCTTTTTCAAGTTCAAGGAATTTTACTTAGTTTAAATAATGTTCTTTTTTAATCTACTTTTTAATGTTTTTTCAGGTGCAAGGCCAAGAAAACGGGGCAGACCGAAACGTGATCAAAACAGTTTGGAAGAAGGTAAATATTGTTCTATTTATCGGAAGCTAATACTTGGTAATAATAAGAGAAAATTAAATAAAATCTGTTTTTAATTTGTAATGTACAAAACTACGGTTGGAAATGTGTTTAGATATGTTACCTGTTTTTTATTATTTTAAATACAGATCTGCAGTATTCAGACAGCGGCAGTTCAGAATTAGAAGAGGTCGAACAAAAAGACTCTGCTGATGGTTTGGTGCAACTTTCCGTCAAACCTGGTAAGTGCCATCATAGGTTATAATCGGAAAGTATTTAAATTGCTGTGAAAACAGATAATGGATTATCAGCCAGGGATAAAGCACGTATACGTCACTAAAGTTTTTATTTGTATTCGTTATATTTTAGTATCTTCACAGATTCAGCAGTGCGAGCATGGACTTGTCGATTGACATATTTATCGATCGATAAACGGATTTCATTTATCGAGTTATATCAACCATGCTAGCATAAAAGTGGACGTGGTAACTATGAGTATGTCTCCTACAGCAAAGGAAAACATCGTGAGGCAACCGGCATACATCTGCGAAGAAATTTAATGTGTATGTGAAGTCGACCAATCCGCACTGGGCCAGCATGCTTGACTAAGGCCTAAACCAGAGGCCCAATTCTGCTAATAAGTTACAGCCGAATCGAAACTAAACCGTGGCGATCGACCAATGGGAGCGCGTAAATTGCCATTCAACCGTTCGATGACGTGATAATGTGGTATTCTGATTGGTGTTCTTAGGGTAGGCTGGAGCCCCTCGGTGGGGATGTAAATGAGCTGTTATGATGATGATGATGTCGAGACGATAAACATTTACTGCATTATATCGATCATTCGTTCTTCGTTCATTCTTACTATTTATATCTAATATGTACCTACTACAAAGGACAATGCTAAAAAAACTCAGGCCCGGCGCGAGCAGAACATATCTCGTATTTTTAGTAAAAAAAATAGTAATTTTTTACTATAAATATGAGATATTTCTAAACGTAAAATTTTGCTAACTCTTTTTAAACAGGACTATTTATATTCATAGAATTATTTTTCTAGGCATTTCCATTTTTGGTTGTGTTATTTACTCGTATTATATATTATTACTTACATATTATGCTCGATATCCAAACCCTTTGCATTTAAGAAAGGGGTTGCATTTTATCGCCGATTTTCTTTAACATCTACGGCGAATATATCCTAAGAAAGGTCCTTGAAGGATGGAAGGGAGGAATCGTAGTCGGAGGACAGAAGATATCTCCGTAACGCTAATGACACAACGCTTCTGACCAGAAGTGCTGATGAAATGGCTGAGCTTCCAGAAAAGGGTTAGAACTGTAAGTGAAGACCTCGGTCTGACCATCAACAGTAGCGAGACGAAAGTCATGATTGTGGATAGAGCTGAGAAATTAGAACAAACAGATGCCATGGACGAGTCTGAAATAGTACAAGAGTTCAGATACCTTGGTTCCCTTATCACGAACAACAACTCGTGTGAAAAGGACGTCCGTTGTCGCATTGCAATGGCAAAACACGCGAATCTAACCAAGATGTGGAGAGACCGCAACATTCGGCGCCGAAAAATAAATTAATCTCGTACGCACCTTGATGGTTTTCTCTATATTCTACTATGGTGCTGAAACTTGGACACTAAAAGCTGCAGATTTGTCTCGCATCGATGCCTTGTGGTGCTGGCGACGGATGGTGCGCGTGAGCTAGACAGATATTCGGACCAACGATTATATATTGGAGGAGTTAAAAATAAGAGAACGGCTATCAACACTGGTAATACGTAGAGCCCTCCAGTTCTTCGGCCACGTGGCGCGGAGAAACCCTGACAATTTAGAAAGGACCATCATGCTAGGGAAAGTGGAAGGGAGCAGACCGCGTGGCCGCAGACCGGCTCGGTGGACTGACCTTGTTGCAAATACGCTGAAGATGCCAATACACAAAGCACTGTATCTGGCGCAAGACCGTCGTTCATGGCGAGCAGTAATCCGAGACTCGACCTAGTGACAGGGTCACGATCCTCAGCATTGAGGGACCGACTGAAGAGAGAGAGATTATACGAGGAACAATATATTATTACGCTTACCAGTATAATACATTCTCGGTGGCTGCTGCAGGGCGCAGAGGCACCAAACCAAACCGGTTATACACAAAAAAGGCGTAGCTACAAAAACGAACCAACAGTCAACTGCTATTTCTTGTTTTTTTTGTGGCTGAGGTACAGCCAAAAAAATAAGTGGGCAGTGATAGTACATTGCAGATTATGTAGGTGGTGTTGTCCATATAGATGACTCAATATCATACTTAGGTCTCTTAAGAAACCCCATTTTTAAACTCTCCTGATAAAAAACAACAAGCCATTTATGAATTTTAGAAATAGATTTAGACGCCATTTTTTAAAATTTTATCTCATATTAATACTTAATAAAATCTGGAGATACATCTCATTTGCGCCGGGCCGGGGTTTTTCATTGTGAGCATTGT
This sequence comes from Schoenobius gigantellus, assembly GCA_963935595.1. Lineage (NCBI taxonomy): Eukaryota > Metazoa > Arthropoda > Insecta > Lepidoptera > Crambidae > Schoenobius > Schoenobius gigantellus. The sequence continues at coordinate 37,350,973 of OZ012543.1, forward strand.
CCTTTGTACGGCACCTTCGTTGGGCGAGTCCGACTCGCACTTGATCAGTTTTTAAATCCTGTGAAAAAGATTTTCGATTCATAGAAAAAACATTAAGGCCCATCTAATAGCCTGTGTATTTGATGTGACAAATATTTTTTTGTGTATGTATCATGCGAAGCCGGCAACGAAAAACTAACACCAAAAGCTAATGAATCATTGGTGCTAATAATGTTGAAAATCCATGCTTATCTGGAACGCGCCCTAAATATACTAATTATTGGATTATACAGATTTATAATTTGGATGCATCTATCTAACATTATATTTTTAATTCAAATAAACCATTTTAATAAGCTATGGAAAGTTGAATCTTACAGTTGAAGGATTATTCGAATAACCTAATATGTGACGTCTTGTTAGCATATCTAGCAATCTGGGGGGCTTAGACAAGTGGCAATCGTATCATAGCGAAACGATAACTAAATTCGTCATCGTCTCTGACTGAGATAACAAAAACTTGGTTATCTAAGTACTCGAAACTGAGAAATGGAAAAGAAATGGTAAAATAAATGATTAAAAATAATATTTTCATTTCATTTTAATGAAAAAAAAAGTATTTTATATGAAAGTTACAAGAACACAATTTGCTACTTCATTGATTCGTTGCAAATCAATTGGTTTACCAACTTACATATCGATGACTCTGATCAATTTGCTACATTATTTAGTGATGGCATTATGTCAATTCCATACATTTTGTTCTTATCAAACTTCGTTATCGTTTTTGAATGTTCACTTTGTCTTGGCCCCCTGTTTCATTTCAATTAAAATAATAAAGCTGAAAACCATTTTGAAAATCCATAATTTTGTCGACAAAAGTTTATCAATGCCAATGAAAGACACGACAACATATCTTCAAATTAAACTCCCTATGCTAAGTTTATTTCATTATTTTAAATTTAGTTCATTATTAAACCTGTGTTTTTTATGAGGCTTTAAATGCCTAACTTTATGTTGGGTTTATATCACACAAAATAGGTCATTTTTGAGCAGGTGGTGCGAAAACATTATTTTTAAATGCTTTTAAAATTTAAGATGACTTTCTCATGAAAGCTTTGTTTTTCTTTATAAAAGTTTAGATTTCAAAAGATTCTACACTTTGTTTATTCTAAAAAATAGATTCAACTATGCCCATTTAGTGACAGTATGTGTTCTTATTCTGGATCCAAACGACTTTCATGTTATAAATTCGCAACTTTGTCCTCACTGTTTCTGTGTGTTTGATGTTTTAGAAGACGAATTGCCGCCGCCTCTACAGCCGACGTTCGACACATCGGAGTTCCTGATAAAGCGGGAGATCCCTGACGAGCCGCCGCAGCCCTCTAATGACTTGGTCGACCTCGACCAACAGGATACCAGCTACGCATTCCCGACCACAGTCAAGGTATGCAGTCGTATACAAAGTTATTTTTGTGTGCTTGGAGCAGAAGCTGATTTGAAGATTTTGATTTGAATCATGAGTAACTCTCAGATAAGTCAATTTTAATTTCACCAATTACTTATACTTAGAATAAAGACATTATTCAATAATAGATTTTATACTGTCGAATCTGACGGTATAGCAGGCTAAGGCGTTTAACACGTTGCCATTGGTGCACGACGACGCCCCGCATCACCGCATTATCTATGTCGAGATCTATTACGCGTATGCACGTCCTTTTTACGCAAAAATCTGTACGATACTGCGGCACAGTGTGGCATACCCCGCGGACCGCACCGCATCACCGTCCGGGAGTGTGGTGACGTCGCGCGCGCCGCACAACCGCACGGACATGCGGTGTGAGTGTGTTATACCCTGCGGTTTTTGTATACAAATTAAGATTCTTCAGTCAACATTAAAAACCGCAGCGCCGCACACCGGAGCGGTGTCCGGTGCAATGTGTTATGCGCCTTACCATCCTTTTCGAGCGATGTGTTGTTAATGATACACAATATTATTTTTCACATAAGCATCATTACCATTTTCCACCTGTAGGAGGAGCCCATTGATCTCGATACAAACATTGACATCGAACAGCCATTGATAGAGGGAACTTCGATAGATCCACCTCAGCTTAAGGAGGAACCGCCGGAAAATTGGCAGGTTAGTTTGATCATCACAGTGACTGAATAGTCACATAGCTGATTATTATTTTTTATTTTTAAGTACCCTGTTAGCATAATTGAATATGTGATAGGCATCTATTACGCTCATGCAGGCATCAGCTAATTCCATCAGTCGTAATTGATGGTGACAAATGAAATGACAGAATTAATATCAGCCATTATACGATAGGTTATTAATCAGTCAGTGTGTGTGGCAAAACTTTTCGTCTAATGGATGTCTTACAGTGTAACAGGGTGTAACAGGTACTAATCAGTCAGTGTGTGTGGCAAAACTTTTCGTCTAATGGATGTCTTACAGTGTAGCAGGGTGTAACAGGTACTAATCAGTCAGTGTGTGTGGCAAAACTTTTCGTCTAATGGATGCATGGAATTATTACTCAAACAGGAATGAGCTCTTGCTTAAAAAAGTGTGCCGAGCGAGAGATAAAAAACTGTACCTTTTGTTTCTTTCGTAAGTTTGTGACCACAAATTCTACAAAATTGGGATTTTTTTTAAACTAACATTCAACCTGAAAGATGCTTTTGAAAATCATAATATGCTTAATAATCACGATTGTTGAGGAAGAGATCGCTTTTAGCGACAAGGTCGCCCTTTGTACAATTAGTGTTAAGTGTATTATTTATACGTTGACTTTAAACTGGTTGGTGTTGTACAACAAAGAAATATTATATTCTATTCTATTATTTCAAAATAGTTTGCGCAAAAAAAAATTATATCTGCTTTTCAATACAAGATAGGTTTTATTAACATAATCATTATTTAAATAATAATGAATGTCAATGATTGTCTTTCAATAGATGGGTCTTTCCAATCGGTATATTATGTTGAACCCACTGCCACATAACAGATAAACAAATATGTCAACTTGTCAAAAATGAGTCAACACTAAAATCTCTCTGTGATATTTAAATACATACCTAGTAAAAGAATGAGTAATATTTTAAGAAGAAAAGAATTAAAAACATCAGTTTGAGTCGAACTGTTTCAACAATATTTAAAACTTATGTGGTTTCGCCAATATCTTGAACAGAATGTTAATGCCAATTCCTTTTTTCTAATAACTTAACATCGCATCGTGTAAGCATAGCAATAAATAACTAATATAAATTACTTTTATTAAAAAATGTTAAAAATTGCGATAAAATTTAGGTTAGTTGCATACCATGTGGTCACCCTACTACAATGACAACGAAAATTACTGACATTGACAAAGAATCGTTGTTGCAATATAACATTTTTTGAATACTACAACTAGAATATTTTCTGGACGTAAAATCATAGTGTTATAATTATTAATAGTAACATAGTAATTTAATTTATTTTATGTTATAATTATTACAAAAAAAAACAATTTAGGTATTTTGGGCGTTAAAAGTAATTAAAATAAACAATAATAAAAAATCTTCATCTACCAATAGTTGTTTCATAACTACTAAAATAGAAAATATACAACAGTAGCAACACTGTCGGGAAAGGGATAAAAGGTACAGTTATTGCGATCTCTCTCGGCACAGTTTTACACTTTCAAGTGTTTAGTCTTTATTCACATTGAAATAAAGTCCAAAAATGAACAACAATATTTTGAAGAGCTCATTCCTGTTTGAGTAATAATGAATGGATGTCTTACAGTGTAACAGGGTGTAACAGGTACTAATCAGTCAGTGTGTGTGGCAAAACTTTTCGTCTAATGGATGTCTTACAGTGTAACAGAGAGATGCACTTGACTCTGGTTACCAGGTGGACGCCGTGTATACCGATTTTTCTAAAGCATTCGACAAAATAAATCATAATATCCTTTTAGACAAAATGAAAGCTATCGGTATACACGGTGATCTCTGGCGATGGGTTAAGTCTTATATATCGAATCGCAGTCAGGCAGTAGCTTTGAAAGGATATCAGTCTAGATTCCTTGATATTCACTCAGGTATTCCGCAAGGGTCCCATTTAGGGCCTTATCTATTTACTTTGTACTTAAATGACATAAACAGTTGCTTTATAAACTCACATCATCTACTTTATGCCGACGACACAAAAATTTTCAAGGTGATCACATGTGTTAATGATTGTCATGAGCTGCAAAATGATTTGGAAAGATTTCAGGTCTACTGTACGAAAAACCAGCTTTTCTTGAATGCAGAAAAATGTAATGCAATCACATTCAGTCGAAAACATCACCCAATTGAATTTAACTACACTTTATCTGGAAATTCAATAAAAAGGGTCTCCACTATACGTGATCTCGGAGTGACTCTTGACTCTAAGCTTCATTTCAATTACCATATTGATAAAGTAGTAGCTCGTGCTTTTAAACAACTTGGTCTTGTAAATCGATTAGGAAAACCATTCAAAAATTTGAAGACCCTAAAAACCTTATATAATACTTACGTTCGCAGTGTTTTGGAATTTGGAAGTGTGGTTTGGAGCCCTCAGTATGCCGTTCACATCGATCGCATTGAAAAAGTCCAAAACAAATTTTTAAAATCATTGAACTATCGTGCTGGCATTATTTTAGACGACTATAAAACTAGCGCCTCTCGACATAATATATGTTCATTACAAAATAGACGTATTTCTTTAGACGCTGTACTACTACATAAAATTGTTAATAGCCAAGTTGACTGCACGACATTGTTGGAAAAAATTTGCCTCAGAGTTCCTCGCTGTTCCTCACGTTCTAAAAGTACATTTGAAATTCCTCCATTTCGTACAAACTATACCAAAAATACGTTTTTAAGACGTTCACTTGATTTCTATAATAAAAATCTCACTAATATTGCCATCTTCTCTAGTAGTGTGGCAAAATACAGGAAACTGGTTCGCGAGGTATTGTTATTGTTAAAGTAAAACATGTTTTTTCAGCTTATGCTAGTGGCATCATGTTCTATTTATTATATAATTATATTTTTTTTTTAGTTTCTTGTGCACTCATTAATTGAAATTTTTGTTTTATAATCTTATGGTACTTTAGGTCGATTTGAATATTACTTGTGTTATATATATTTGTTTAAGACTGTTTGTTACCTAAATAAATAAATAAATAAAAAAATAAAAATAACAGGGTGTAACAGGTACTAATCAGTCAGTGTTTGTGGCAAAACTTTTCGTCTAAAGGATATCCTACAGTGTAACAGGTACCTACTCAATTTGAATGAGAAATATCTAGTTACGGCTACCACTGATTAACAGTGTCTAACAACCACAATACTACTGCCACATTAATTTTAATGTTCGGAAATCAATAGATCAAAAATATCACATGTTTGTTTTTACACCGAGAAAGACCTTGCTACTACATAAATATATCCTATATGTAAATATCCTGTTCCTGTAAAGTAAGTAAATTGCGATAGCATTATATGTATTAGTTTATTATAATTATATTTCTTTTTTCTTCAGCCGGATCCAGCAATTCACGACGATTTGCAAGTGACAGACAGCGAGGAAGAGGCAGAAGATGGACTCTGGTTCTAAACGTACTTGTTGGAATTAATATTATTTAATTTAATTGTCATATTATGTATGTATAAGCGACAACAAAACTATATGTAAAAGAAATATTAAATTCACATTTTCGTTACTTTTTATTGATTTGTTTATGTAAGTATAAAAGATTTACTATTATGGACTTTGTGTTATATTTAATACATCAATTATATTTACAATAAATATAAATTTTATTCTATCATCAGTTTTATTTGAAAATCTCATAATTTCAAACCTCGTGAATCTAATCACACAATTTCGTTGCCAATTAGTATCTGGGTGCTTAGATAAGTGGCAATCGTTGTATAGCGAAACGATAACTAAATTCGTCATCGTCTTTGAGATAACGTAAACAAATTCTTAGACAACCTAAGGATTAGCGATCCCTGTGTCGAATTGTTTTCTATAAGAAAACATAATATTTAAGTACTCAAAACTAAGAACTGGAAAAAAAATGGTAAAATAAATCATTAAAATTAAGTAATATCTTCATTTCATTTTAATGAAATATAAGACGTGTATATTATGAAAGTTACGAGAAGCGCAGATCCACAGTTGTGGGCACGATGGGCATGCCCACAACCCTAATCGGCTTGTGATGTCATACTTTTATCTTTTTTTGAGATCAATAGGCTGATGATATTATATCCAATGCCTTATTAAAAAATGAATCTTGGTCAGGGCGTCATATGTTTTATTTAAACATATGACCTTAAAATGTAAATCCTTAATTAGCTGTAGGTTTTAAGCTTAATTTGTACACTTTTAACTTACTCCAAGAAGTGTGGAATTTGTGATAACTAAATAAATAAAAATTGTTAACATCTTTGTAGGAATGCACTACGATCATGAGCGAGTTCGTACTCCAACTCGCACTTGGCCGATTTTCGGGTGGCTGTGATCACGATCTTTTTTGAGGGCTGGATCCGCGCCTGATTTATCATCATCACCACAGCTCTCATATACGTCCCCACCGAGGGGCACGAGCCTACCCTAACCAGTTAGGGCGATTAGGCCTTAGTCAAACCACGCTGGCCCAGTGCGGATTGGTTGACTTCACATACACCTTTGAATTACTTCGCAGGTGTATGCAGGTTTCCTCACGATGTTTTCCTTCGCCGTAAGAGCGTCAGATAAATGTACATATGAAATTCGTGAATCGAAAAGCACATTGATACATGGCAGGGTAGATCGCGGGCCTCCTACTCCTACTCGGAACACAGTCTAGTGCCGAGGCCGCAGCGCCACCGCACCGCGCCTGATTACGAAAAAAGAATTCGCTACTTCATCGATTCGTTGCAAATCAATTTGTCTAGCAACATACACATACATACTTTTGATTGATGGCATTCAAATTCAAATTCAAAAATCTTTATTCAACATAGGCCTTTACAGACACTTATTGACGTCAAAACAAAGCAAAACAATCTAATTTAATGAAATCATATTAACCTTGTATGTGCATACATCTTGAATATACTCAAGATGTCTGCAAATACAAGTAGGAATGAAAAAAAAAGTTAACTCTACACCTGTTCGGAAATTGGGAGAGCCTTTTTGAGAAGAACAGGCAAGAAACTCGAAATTGTCAATCCCATACATTTTGTTCTTATCGAACTTCGTTATCGTTTTTGATTTGTTACTTTGTCTAGGTTTACAAGTCTCTAACACTCGTATCTATAGTCAATTCAAAGTAAAAGTCGTTACGTAAGTTGTGATTTTTATACAATAAGTACTGTGACAATAAAAAAATGTCTTATTATTGCGTTCGGTGACTCAGTAGTTCGCGCGTCCGGCCTGTCATAATGGCGATAACGCTTTCGCAATGGTCCGTCACGAGATGAGTGACCAAAAACTTAGTATCTCGAGCTCCTCTGTTTTTCAAAAGGCTAGTTAAGCCGTTGCTCCCAGGTGCATTTGCAATCGTTAAAATGCACCAAACTGCACTAGGTGATTAGCATAACTTTCTTCACTTCATTCAAAGTCTCGTTCACTGTATAAAAATCACAACTTAAGTAACTACTTTTACTCAAGTAATTACTTTGACTTGACTGATACATACGAGTGTTAGACGCGGGTTGCGATATTGACCTTTTTTACCGACTTCAAAAAAGGAGGAGGTTGTCAATTCGATGCGTATGTTCTTTTTTTTGTGTGTACATTACATACACAAAAAAACCTTAACTCCCAAAAGTTGAGGATCCTTCCATCATCAGCTCGGTTCATGACTACTAGACGTAAATACCTGAACAGTTTCGGAAGAAACATGAAACACGTTGAACGTACCTATAAATTTAAAGGGTTTCCCTCGATTTTCATGAGATCCCATCATCTGATCCTAACTGGTGACAATGGGACCACTGCAGGAGTATACTCTATCGAATGCAAAAAATATACGCATCGAAGATAACCTCCTTTTTTTCGAATCGTTTTATAATAATCTGTATCAACGGACAATTGGGATGATGACTGAATTCAAATTTTTACGTCTCGTCATTTAATATTAAAATACCGTGGAAAAAGATGCAGTCCTGTGAAATTAGAATTAAAATCGGCTTAGAAATACATTAGATACTTACAAGCATTTTAAGTTGCTAAGTTGAACGCGATTAGACAGAGAGATCCGACATCAACCGTGACGTCATTGTTGAGTACGGCCATATTAACTCCTTGTAAATTGCCGTTTTGCTAGAAAGAGATGGAGAAAAATCTTTAATACCTTATATCTTGGTTGTTTTTATTGTTATTCGAAAACCGATTTCTTTCTGTTTATTATATGAATGAGCTTCTATTAAAGCAAAAAAAATTTTTAGTCATCTATTATGAGATTTTTAGGTTCCTTATAAAAATGGAGTGTTAATAGTGTTAACTTCTACCCAAATCAACCTCTTTAGCTTTCACTCAAATTGTTTGAGTAGCAGTTTTTTCTGAATTCAGAACTATGAAATGGAAATCATTATATAATTTAATAATTTCTTATGAAAAATTTGCCATATCCCAGCGGGATAAGGGAGAGCGGGGAATCACTAAACAAAAAAAAAAACGCGTAATCTAAGCGGGCAAAGACACGAGCTGATTGCTAGTTTTACGAATATGGCTGAAGGGGTAAAAACGTCGAATTAAATTTCGCGTAGATAAGGCAACGTTGACTCGCTTCACTTAGCACAATTGGCTAGATGACTAAAAAATTTTTTTTGCTTTTATAGAAGCTCATTCATATAATAAACAGAAAGAAAAAATTGGTTTTCGAATAACTATAAAAACAACCAAGATATAAGGTATTAAAGATTTTTCTCCATCTCTTTCTAGCAAAACGGCATTTTACATGGAGTTTATATGGCCGTACTCAACGATGACGTCACTGTTGATGTCGGATCTCTCTGTCTAATCGCTTCAAAATTAACAGCTTAAAATGCTTGTATCTTATGTATTTCTAAGCCGATTTTAATTCTAATTTCACATGATTGCATCTTTTTCTACGCTATTTTAATATTTTATGTCGAGATGTAAAAATTAGAATTCAGTCATCATCCCAATTAGCATGTGCTAAGTGAAGCGAGTCAACGTGCTAAGTGAAGCGAGTCATCGTGTTGAACAATAACGTGGACTTTCGGTTAGCAATGTTGTCAGTTTTTTTTTATAAACGTCGCCCACTAGGATTTTCTCCTGTGTCGTGGGTGCAGTTACAAACATAGAATATCACATGCACATACGCCCAGACCGGAACAAATTTCTGTAGATCATACGAAACATTTGTCCCGTACGGGAATCGAATCCGCGACCCGTTGCGCTGTAGGCGATCACTCGACCTCTGCGCTAACCGTGTGGGTGATTTTGTAACTCATCGGCAATCGACTATCGCATCGATTTGATAATTCTGTTTGATTAAAAGTAGTCTTGGTATATTTGTGGAATAAATCAACTAATACTTATAGCTAATGAACATAATTTCGCTCTTCTTTATTAAGTCATGCAGTCTGATAACGATTGCCGATCAATCGATGAGTTACAAAATCACCACCCGTGTCGTTAGCAGGTATACGCATAACTTTGCAGATTACACGGAAATAAGTCGCGCGCCAGCTGTTGTGTACATTCCCGAACATGTTGAGTGTTACGAGTTGTTTGTCAATTATTGGACAAGAGCCTTAGTTTCAATTCGTTATTTCTTCACCGGACAAGGATTACTACAGCAATGGAGAAGTCTCGTGGAGTTAAAAATATAATTTTTTTATTGCAGAAAGTTGGCAAACAAGCAAACTGCCCACCTGATGGTAAGTGGTAACAGTCACCTATAATACATGTGGCTCTTGCGAGATTCGCAGCAAAACTGCAACCCCCACAAGAACCACAGTGCACGTTGCCAGCTTGTGACACAAAATGTAAAGTCACAGTACCCAGTAATTTCACTGCCATATCTTACCCTATTTAATTCGATAGAATTAAAATATTCAACAAAATTTAAGGCAGCGATTTTTTTTAAATAGGTAACAGAAATTGATTATTTAAATGTAACCATCATGTCCAGTGACCGGCCAGTTACTCCGCGCAGGAAATATATTTGATGATGGTGATGGTCCCGTGACGTCACAGAAAAATTCGAGGGTCGCTTCGTTGCAGCGCACCAGAAATTACACTTGCCTTTTAGTGTTAATGGTCTCAAATAGTAATGAGAAATTATTATCTGTACAAATAAAAAAAATTGCGACTCTAGCGCGCAAATGACTGAATACCATGAACTCGAGTCACGTGACATCACAGCCGTCGCACGGAGTGAAATTATTTTTGCAAGCGCAAAAATGGCCTATAACTTCTTTTTTGTAGATATGTTTTCAGGTTTCTTTCAAACTTTTGTATCATTTGTCTTACATTTTAATACACTCCCAGACCCCTAAATCGAGTCACCTTGCACTTTTGGATTACCTCTATTATGAATCGTCCATAACTTTTAAAGAGTATTTGGACAACCAAAACATGACTGACATATTCATGTTCAATCTGAAGGTAACTCGATTTAGGTGTCCCGGAGTGTATTTGCGCATAAAAAGAAATTCTTCTCCATATAACGAGTGTTAATATTTTATGATAGTGAAGTTGACGCACATGCTTGCAACGAAGCAAGATAAACACTGAAAACAGCCATAGATGACTGACATTTGATTTTTCTATACTTACAAGAAAGTTGTCAAATAGCAGACTACCCACCTGATGGTAGGTTGCTTCAGCCACTTCAGTATATGTGGCTCCTGTTAGATTACATAGCAACCCTTACAAGGATCACAGTATACCTAAAGATAATTAGGTATTTTGCCGACTTGTGATATACGAGACATGTAAAGTCACAATAGTCAATAATTCGGGCTGTTCCCAGTAGTCTTACCGAGAAGTCTTACCAGTAGTACTACTGGGAGTTTCCTTCCCAATAGACTTATTCATAGTAAGACTTCACTGGTGTTATATTTTCGATTCAAATTAATTCAATTCTTTTTTGCATTCTACAATGTTTTTATGATGGTAAAAATAGTATAGTATCATTTATGGACCCTGTAGGGCACAGCAAAGCTAGGAGAGAGGACGAAGGCGGTGATTACAGAGAGATATCTAATGTCTTTTAAAATTAATTATACATTGAGGAATAAAATTAAACTATAGTAAATTAAATTATAGTAACAATGACATTATAGGACCAATAATAGGTGTCATTTTATAGGAGTTAATTAGGTATCGAATTAAGTATGCGAATATTTAATGTCTTTTCTAAAATAAGCAGTAAATTATATGGTAAAGTAAATTTAATATTACAATGAAATTATAGTATTTACAATAGATATAATTATATAGGAGTTAATAAGGTACTTATTAAGTATATTATTTTTTTATAAATATCAAATGTCTCTTTCAAAATAAAATATTGGATAAATTTAGATAATCATTACAATAAAATTGAAGGATTGGTCATAATGTGTAATTATATATGTGTAAATTATTATATTAATTAAGTAAATATTACATGTCTATTCTAAAATAAGCTATTTAAAGGTTAAAATGTTATTGATAAAATGTCAAATGTAAGTATGTATAATGTGTCATTGTGTTATTGTTTTAACGTGCGAAGGTTTTAATTATTATATTAATTTGTCATTCAAATATTCATTAATACTATAAAATGACTTTTTTATTAATAATTGTTTTAGTTTATTAATGAAAATATTGAGTTTGTTTTCATTTTGCCCTGAACAAGTACCTACTTGGCACTTGTTGGTGGTGAACATAAAGCACCCAAAAAACTGCTCTGATTAGGAGTGGGCGATACAAATCGTATACAGATACAATATCTATGTACCGGCACAATATCTAATATCTATATATCGCTCGGCGAACAAACTATATATTGGATATCGCACGACTTCACCGACCGGCCATAACCAAGTAATAAACAATACGCATATACCCAAAAAATCTATGATACTCGGAAATCTGACTAAAAACATAGATACGACTGAGCCACAGTTTAACAATATATGAGCGAGCAGCATTTATACATGAGCGAGCGAGAAATATTGTTATGTTGGCAGAACGAATGAGCGTATCGTTTTAGTTTGAACGTTATTAGCAACAAAATAAGGTTAAATTAAAGTTAATTATTTGCAAAAAAGTATGGTGTTAAGTTCGACTCAAGTGTTCTGAAACTATTTATTTATTACCTACTAGCTGTGCCCGCGAACTACGTTTCGCTATCAAAATACTTAACACAGTGTTTAGTTTTTTCCTCCATTTTATTCCATAATGATTCAACTTTATTCTGCCTTTCTTGAGCATCGGCCATTTCGAAATTAGGACAATTTTCGTAGGTTCGTAATGCTCTTTTTCTAACAGTCCACAAAATTAAATACATTACATATTACTATAAACACTAAGTATAATTATTGTTTTAGAGACATTATTGATATTAATAAATTCTTCTTCAGTAGAAAGAACTACACAGTTGCAAGAATAATCTTTATCGTATTCATGTTTCGAATTAAAATAAACAATTGTTAATAAATTAGAACTGTATACGAATAAAGTTTAGATTTTATAATGGGTGTTGGTAACACCAACAAAATATATTTTTGGATATGACAACTTGGCCAATTTTGACTGGTCGTACAGTAAGCTCCTTGTCAAGCTATACTGTTTGACCTTTGAACCGTTCTTATGTCGTTCGTAATACTGGCGGTTTTCGTAGAGTTAATGTATAGCATGAATGGGGGGGTTACTGTACAAATACGTTTTCCGTATTCGATATCCGATCACGGAATACAGACACGGAGTTTCGTGAACGTAGCGCAAACGTTCGTTTCTTCTCATTCGGGATTTCTACCATTCTACCTAAACGTACGTACAGAACGTGTTCCGTTCGTAATAAAAACGAACGTGTGCGGCAGTCAATGAGTATTTTGTATAGATTTGATGCATTCGGATGCCCGCATTCAGAAAACGAATGCGAAAAAACGTATTTATGCGGTTAGCCTTAAAATGTATTGAGACTTCCGTTTTTGTAACGTGTACTGTGCGATATAGTGTTGCTGGCATAGTTCGGTTAGCAAACTCGCCGTGATGACTAACATCCAACACACAAACTTGGAGTTATCGTTAGTTAGTTCACGATCGTTGCATTATCACGGTCTCGAAGGACACTAAACACAGGTAACATCTAACATCGAACATCCAATAGGCCCCTTAAGCGGTTCTCAAACTTTTTTGGTGACGGAACCCTTTTGGAAAGCGAAACTACTTGACGGAACCCTAAAATAAAACAATAGTTTTTAAAAGTGTATTCTTTATTAATAAGCATAATAAAATTACGACCAGAGAGGGTGTTTTGATTTTTCTAAATTATTGCGGAACCCTTATGGGGGTATTGTGGAGTCCTAGGGTTCCGCGGAACACACTTAGAGCATGGCTGCTCTAGGTACCCTTCAGGGCCTACTTTCATTTAATACCCCTATTGCTGGGTTTGAAAAGCAACAGTTATCCGTCTTTTTTGAGCGGCGGCCATGTTGAATTTACGTCAATGTTGCTACGTTCATAGTGCTCTACTGATCAAGGCCTTTCATTTGATACCTATATTGCTGGGCTTAGAAACGAACTTAAATCAGTTATTTTTGAGCAGCGGCCATATTGAATTTTGTGCTATTTTCCTAGGTTCATAGTGCTCTACTCTTCAAGGCCTTTCATTTGATACCTATATTGCTAGGTTTGGAAACGAACTTTTATCCACCTTTTTTGAGCGGTGGCCATGTCGAATTTACGTCAATATTGCTAGGTTCATAGTGCTCTACTGATCAAGGCCTTTCATTTGATACCTATATTGCTGGGCTTAGAAACGAACTTTTATCAGTTATTTTTGAGCAGCGGCCATATTGAATTTTGTGCTATTTTCCTAGGTTCATAGTGCTCTACTCTTCAAGGCCTTTCATTTGATACCTATATTGCTAGATTAAAAAACGAACTTTTATCCACCTTTATTGAGCGGCGGCCATGTTGAATTTATTTATGTGTTGCTAGGTTCATAGTGCTCTACTCATCAAGGCCTTTCATTTGAGATCCATATTGCTGGGTTTGGAAACGAACTATTATCCATTTTTTGAGCGGCGGCCATGTTGAATTTATAGCAATTTTCCTAAGTTCATAATGCTCTACTCTTTTAGGCTTTTCATTTGATACCCATATTGCTAGGTTTGGAAAAGAATTTTTATCCTTTTTTTTGAGCGGCGGCCATGTTGAATTTAGGTCAATTTTGCTAGGTTCCTAATGCTCTACTCTTTTAGGCCTTTCAGTTGATACCCATATTGCTAGGTTTGGAAACGAACTATTATTCTTCTTTTTAGAGCGGCGGCTATGTTGAATTTATGTCAATGTTGCTAGGTTCATAGTGCTCTACTGATCAAGGCCTTTCATTTGATACCTATATTGCTGGGCTTAGAAACGAACTTTTATCAGTTATTTTTGAGCAGCGGCCATATTGAATTTTGTGCTATTTTCCTAGGTTCATAGTGCTCTACTCTTGAAGACCTTTCATTTGATACCTATATTGCTAGATTAGAAAACGAACTTTTATCCACCTTTATTGAGCGGCGGCCATGTTGAATTTATTTATGTGTTGCTAGGTTCATAGTGCTCTACTCATCAAGGCCTTTCAGTTGAGATCCATATTGCTGGGTTTGGAAACGAACTATTATCCATTTTTTGAGCGGCGGCCATGTTGAATTTATAGCAATTTTCCTAAGTTCATAATGCTCTACTCTTTTAGGCTTTTCATTTGATACCCATATTGCTAGGTTTGGAAAAGAATTTTTATCCTTTTTTTTGAGCGGCGGCCATGTTGAATTTAGGTCAATTTTGCTAGGTTCATAGTGCTCTACTGATCAAGGCCTTTCATTTCATACCTATATTGCTGGGCTTAGAAACGAACTTTTATCAGTTATTTTTGAGCAGCGGCCATATTGAATTTTGTGCTATTTTCCTAGGTTCATAGTGCTCTACTCTTCAAGGCCTTTCATTTGATACCTATATTGCTTGTTTTGGAAACGAACTTTTATCCACCTTTTTTGAGCGGTGGCCATGTCGAATTTACGTCAATATTGCTAGGTCCATAGTGCTCTACTCTTGAAGACCTTTCATTTGATACCTATATTGCTAGATTAGAAAACGAACTTTTTTCCACCTTTATTGAGCGGCGGCCATGTTGAATTTATTTATGTGTTGCTAGGTTCATAGTGCTCTACTCATCAAGGCCTTTCATTTGAGATCCATATTGCTGGGTTTGGAAACGAACTATTATCCATTTTTTGAGCGGCGGCCATGTTGAATTTATAGCAATTTTCCTAAGTTCATAATGCTCTACTCTTTTAGGCTTTTCATTTGATACCCATATTGCTAGGTTTGGAAAAGAATTTTTATCCTTTTTTTTGAGCGGCGGCCATGTTGAACTTAGGTCAATTTTGCTAGGTTCCTAATGCTCTACTCTTTTAGGCCTTTCAGTTGATACCCATATTGCTAGGTTTGGAAACGAACTATTATTCTTCTTTTTAGAGCGGCGGCTATGTTGAATTTATGTCAATGTTGCTAGGTTCATAGTGCTCTACTCATCAGGGCCTTTCATTTGATACCCATATTGCTGGGTTTAAAAACGAACTTTTATCCTTTTTTTTTTGAGCGGCGGCCATGATGAATTTAGGTCGATTTTCCTAGGTACCTAATGCTCTACTCTTCAAGGCCTTTCATTTGATACCCATATTGCTAGGCTTGGAAACTAACTTTTATCCACCTTTTTTGAGCGGCGGCCATGTTAAATTTATGTCAATGTTGCTAGGTTCATAGTGCTCTATTCTTCAAAGCCTTTCATTTGATACCCATATTGCTAGGTTTGGAAACTAACTTTATTCCACCTTTTTTGAGCGGCGGCCATGTTGAATTTATGTCAATGTTGCTAGGTTCATAGTGCTCTACTCATCAATGCCTTTCATTTGATACCCATATTGCTAGGTTTGGAAACTAACTTTTATCCACCTTTTTTGAGCGGCGGCCATGTTGAATTTATGTCAATATTGCTAGGTTCATAGTGCTCTACTCATCAATGCCTTTCATTTGATACCCATATTGCTGGGTTTGGAAACGAACTTTTATCCGTTTTATTTGAGAGGAGGCCATGTTGAATTTAGGGCGATTTTCCTATGTTCATAGTGCTCTACTCATCAAGGCCTTTCATTTGATATGCATATCGCTGGGTTTGGAAACAAACTTTATCGGCAGTCATGTCAAATTAAGTCAACGTGGCTAGGTTCAATGTGTTCTACTCTTTAGGTTCTTCGTTCGATATCCATGTTCCTTGGGTCATTTTAGACATTAGGATCAAGAGTCCCGTCCCGTCCCTCTACGCGTAACCCAGAACATTGCAGTCAGATATTTTTTTTAATTATCAATATTAATCGATTACTTTTAATAGTTTTAAATGGATGAAAGAGTTTGATTCCTTAGTCCTAATGTAAAAACATATAACACCTTTCAAAATACCTTGAAAAGAGTATCTTCATTTTTCAACATTTTAAATATTTAAAAAATTGTACCGATTTTGTGAAAATTAGTCAAGAATTAAACCAATCTACAAATTTTATGGTCACTCGATAAGTATTATCATAAAAAATGCTTTATACATCGGTTGTATGGCTTGATCTTTTTGCCTTACCACCACGGTACGACATAAGAAAAAGACAATTTGGTTGGCGAAATCCAGTTGGGCACAGCCATTAACAGAAAATATTAAATTTTGTTTGTACTATGTGAAACACTTCATTCCTGCCTTTAAATTTTCGAAATCCAATTACTTAAGATCAGGCTGTATGGCGTAGTTCCATTGCCTTTCCTTCGTAGAAGAAAATACCTTATCTCTGTACTATCCTCAGAACAATCAATTCTTCTGAGGTACTATGTGACAGACTTGTCAAAATAATTTCACGTGAGCCATGTTGTTTTTCTACCTAAAGCCAATTCGAAAATTTTATATGGAATTTTTTCACTAAAAATAAAAAGTGAATTTAAACAAACGAAATTATGCCTAAATGTTCTTCCGGAAAATTCTAAGCATTGTGGTGTAAGCCATATCAAATTCTGTCCAGTAGTTTCGGAGATCTTTCCGGACAAACAGACAAACAAACAAACAAACAAACAAACAATTTTTTTTTAAACTATTCTATCGTGTTCTGCTAATGATTTTAAGGCGACCTGTGTATTTTTTTTCTTAATATTTCGCAATTACAGATTTTTGTACCCCTACGATTTTATTATATATAGAGATAGAGATAATCTTTCAATGAATGTCAAATTAGTTTTAGACCTTATGTTTTGCAACGTAGATTCTCAGTGTCGACGGTCGAATTTCATAGATATCATTCAAAACCGAAATATTAAAAAATATGTGTACGATGTGACATTGTGTGGTATATCTAGGTTTCAGAGTACCGTAGTAGATTCCGACCAATATATAGATATTGAAATATATAGTTTCAATATCTGATATTCAAAACAGATATATAGATAGATTAGATACGGTACAATACAGCGAAAATCCGATATTACCCATGCCCAGGGTTGGATTGAGACCCTCACAAAATTATTGTCTATGGAAATGAAAAATATACTACTTGACAAAAATTATACTACGTTCCGTTTTTTTTGGCAAAATTTGTCATTGGCAATGGCAAAAGCAAAATGGAGAGATTCAATCAGTGGCGTAAACCCCCCCCCCCCCCCCCCGTCGAGTGCCGACTAAACGAAAAAATTAGGTAAAACACTATGCAAGGAATCCCCGGCTGGAGCTTGTCGCTGGCTATTTCGATGGTGCCATACATATACATACAGAACATAACTTACTTATATTGTAGGGTAGATACTTTGATTATTTGTTAAATAATAAAAAGGAGAATGATCGAACCAAGAAAAGTTGTCAATCGAGCTGAGGGTAAAATTATGGTACGTTCGCGTAGTATCCTGACATTACGATACTACATACTACACATCATGAAATAATGGTACAAATAGTATAATTATACTACGAAATCCAACCCTGCCCATGCCTAGATCTGATGACTAGGAGATTCAATGAAACCACTTAGTATGTACTAGGTATTGTGTCTATATTCACAATGACAACAAAAGTTGATTGTCCTTATATATTCGTGCTGTGACACAAACGTTAGCGCGTTTTAGCTTTTTCCAGTGGTGCCATCTCTTGAGAAGACCTTACAACGATCATTAACAGTGCTTAGTTCATTTGCTACACTTGTTACATTTGCTTGGAAAATCAAGTAATACAACTACACGTAGGTACTAGATGGAGCTCCAATTAGTAGATGTTTGTAATTGATTACAAAACAATAAATTAAATTAGAACGATCATTAACATACCGCCCACCGAGGACATTTAGTGACAAATGTCCTTTTTGGACTACAGTATCAATAGGTATTTAAAATGACATAAAAATTCATCAATAGCTCACAATGCGCTTAGATCAACTTAAACATAACATAAACATAACTATAGGTACTCAAATCTTAACTCTCAATGTATATAACCATTTTAGCAACATTTAAATAGCTCATTTCATACATATTTTAATTGTAAACAAATAATTTGAATAAAAAATGTAAATAGACAAACTTAATCAGTAACAATTGGCAAAATATATAATTTCGATGTAGGTCTCTTTAAAATATTTGATTTGGTGCGTACCTACAGTGACTACACGGGTAACATTATCGTCACCGGGATGCTTTTCTTCTACACAGCCTAACAACCACCTACTGGGAGGCAAATCATCCTCCTTAATTAAGACTATATCGCCCACTTTGGGCTCTGGTACTTGTACTGCCCACTTGTAACGATTCATCAGAGTCGTAGCTTTGCACAATGACCTCTGCAAGAGACAAACCGGCGAAATGCTGCAAGAAACGCTGGAGTGCTCATGTCACTGACTACCTCTAAATGAATGGCTCTTGTGGACATACACACGAATAAACATTTATAGCCTTTATATGACTTATAACCCCGTCCCTTTGTAGTTCTTATATTAATGGGACCAGCATAATCAACTGCACTGTGCAGGAAAGGGCGTGCAGGAGTACAACGAACAGATGGTAAAGATCCCATAAATTGGTTTTTGGTATCTGCTCTCTGCCTGGCACAAATTACACATCTGCGTACATAGTACTTAACTAGATTTCTGGCTCCAACTATCCAATACGCTGTTCTTATATAATTTAGCATTAGCTGCGGACCTCCATGCAGTGTTTTATTATGTGCTTCTGCTATAATGAGGTTTGTCAAATGACTCTTTGGCAAAATTATAGGATGCTTAGTTTGATCCTCTAATTGAGATTTCTCTAGCCTACCTCTAACTCTCATGATACCCTTATGATCGAGATAAGGGCATAAGGAAGTTAGACTGCTTTTTCTACCCTGCAAGAATCCCTTGTCTTTTAGTTGATTGTATTCCCTTGTAAATATATTTCTTTGAACTATTTTTATGCACGTGTCCTTTGCTTCTTCTATTTCTTTGTTTTGTAAATATCCTTTTTCATTCTTTCATTTGCCCAAAAATGCCGGTGCCAATCTAGTTTTGGCCACCAGCAGTGAGACGTGTATATGGTTTGTTACATCTCTTCTTCGCAGATAAACTACGGCCGAATATGCTACCTTGAACGCATCGCTAAACCCATGAAGCTCTATTTCGTCATTTGGTTTAGTTCCAAGCCAGCGAGGAATTCTAACCTTGGAAACCAGCGTAAGTTCTGCACGGTAGGTATTCCACTCTGTAATAAGATCTGCAGGTAATGCCTCATCCCATCCTATGCCTGCGAGCCATAATTTCTGAATAAAGACTTTCGACAGTACTACACATGGAGCTAACCAACCTAAAGGGTCGAATAGTCGTGCGATATCAGAAATTACAGCTCTCTTGGTTAACGGATGTGATTGCTCTGATGGAAGCTTCACCGAGTATTGGAACGTATCGTCGCTGCGATTTCAGGTGAGTCCTAAGATTTTGATTGTGCTATCTAACTTAACATCTATGTTCCTTTGCTCTTGAATTTTTGTACTATTTTGTTCTATATTAGTTTTTTCTATGTTTGTAATCTTTGCACTTATTTGTTCTCTAATTTTGTCGTTTTCTATTGCACTAATTGCCTGTAACATCTGCTTATCATTGCTGTTCCATTTTTGTAAAGTAAACCCTCCTTTTTGTAATAATTGTGTTATCTGCTTGTAAATTTCAGATCCAGCCTCAACAGTGTCGCAGCCTGTCATCAAATCATCCATGAAGAATGAGTTCAACACCTCAGTTGCAGCTATTGGATATTGTTCACCCTCATCGTATGCAATCTGGTGCAACGTTCTTACTGCCTGATATGGTGCAGAGGTGGTTCCGAAGGTGATGGTCAACAATTCGTAATCCTTAATAGCTGTTTCAGGTGTATCACGCCAGATAATGCGCTTATACAAAGTATCTTCTTCGGCTATTCTTACCTGACGATACATTTTTACAACATCAGCTACAAGACCTATAGCATGACGTCGCCACTTCAGTACAGTGTGTCGCAGATCTGCTTGCAACGTTGGCCCGACTATCAGAGTATTGTTTAAAGATATGTCTTTGTTGTTCTTTTCAGAAGCATTGAATACAACGCGTACTTTCGTTGTTGTTTTGTCCTCTCTTATGACAGCATGATGAGGAAGATATACAGCTTCTTGACGTTTATTATCCTCTCCTTTAACAGCTCGCATATGTCCTAACTCTAAATACTCCTTTATCACCTTTGTGTACTCTTCTTTTAATACTGTATTCTTCTCAAATCTCTTCTCTAGTGCCCTAAATCTTGCTTCTGCTATGCCCCTCGAGTTGCCAGCCTTACATGTCGGATCTGCTACTCGAAAGGGCAGATTGACAATATATCTACCATCTCGGTCTCTTTTAGTTGTTTGTTTGTATAATTCTTCACATTTTTCTTCCTCTGGTGTAAATATTTTCTTATTACTACTTGATTCTTCTATCTTCCAAAACCTTCTAAGAATATCGTCTTCTTTGATATGCGTATGTAGGACACTAATCTTTCTTGCATTTTCCTTATTCTCAGGATGTACTGTACCCGAAAGGATCCATCCAAGCGTAGTATTCTGTGCCATTAAGGTGCCTGTATGGTTTTTAATTAAGCCCTCCATCATTATCTTACTGAACACATCAGCCCCTAGAAGCACATCAATTAAGGTCTGGATCGGCGAGATAAAGACCTTTAGATGCCATCCAATCAAAGTTTTTTAAATTCATGTGCTGATCGGGCAAGTAAGAAGTAATTTTTTTGAGTACATAGGCCTTACATTTAAGTTTAAAACCCTCATCTACTCTTGACTGAATCGACAAATGTACTACATGCTTTGCTATCGTTGATCTGTCATTACCGAGACCTGATATAATTCCTTGTACAGGAATTTTCTTCAGGTTAAGCAATTGTACTGTGGCTTCCGTAACAGAACATGCTTGTGAGCCTTGGTCTAGCAAGTCGCGGACTACCTGGCAATTACCCATTTTCGACTCGGCCTTTATTAACGCAGTCGCTAATAAAACCTGCCTGGGTTTGGGTACTGTATTGGTCGACAGACAGGACACTATTTGACTATCGTTCTTATCAGTAGAACAGGATTGAACGAGGGTTGAAATCGACGAATTTTTACTATTCTTATTGGCGGTTTCATCCATATGAAGCAATGAGTGATGACGTCTCTTACATATTTTGCAAGTACTAGGGTTTTTGCAATTGTATTTAGTACGATTGCTGCCTAAACAGTTGAAACATATTCTATTTTTTGCGACAAATTCACGCCTACTTGCAATGGATTCGTTAGCAAACTTCTTGCAAAAGCAAAGTTTATGAACCTCTGAACAGTACTCACAAGGTCTTGCTGATGAATTCGTGACCAACATCGCCTTTGTACTGGAAACCTTTGAACTAGAGACCTGGTGAACCGTACTCCTTTTAGGTTCTATGAACTCTAACGCGCGGAAACGTGTTTCAAGAAACGATCTAAACTGCTGAAGAGTGGGCAACTGATTGCTATCACTTGGGCTGATACTCAATTCCCACTGTTTGCGGGTTTCTAAATCTTATTTATAGGCGACAATATGGATAATAATAATGTCCCATGTAGTCACATCTACGTTTATATTTTTAAGTGCGTTTAAACAGTTGTTGGTTGTATCCAACAGTTCTTTCAAAGCTGAACCGGATTCAGCATAAATACGTTTTTGACCGAACAATCGCTTAAGTATACAGTTTGCTTGATACTTTTTATTATTGTATCGATTAGCCAATATTGCCCAACATTGTGCATAATTAGCGTCACTGATAGGTGTGTGCCTGATTAAATGTTCGGCTTCACCGGTCAAATTATTTTTCAAATAGTGTAACCTTTGACAGTCATTTAAAGATTTATTTTTATGCACTAAAGCGGTAAACAGATCATTAAAAGTAATCCATTCACTATATTTACCAGAGAAAGTTGGAATGGTAATTTTTGGGAGTTTAACAAAATTTTCGGATGAATTTTTACATGGATTGTTACTAGGCTCATTCTGCCCTGCTGCTGTATTACTAAGCGGACGTTTATTTATCATAGTTTTAAGCAACGTTTTGTATGTTATATAGTTGTCCTCGGTATTGTCATAAATATCGCCTACTGACTTCTCAACTTCCATCAAGCTATGATCTTCATAAATCTTAGAGTGCAACTTATCAAATTTGTTCCAATGCTGCTCTAAAAGCTCTTTTCTTGATTCTAAATATTCTAATGTAAGCCTATCTTTCGGACTCTTTTTTAAATTAACTAATCCTTTATGTATTGTACTTTGTATACTGATTAAAACGTTGATGATTCCTTCCATTATTATTATTTAAATAAAAAATTAGTAGTATCGCACATAAAAAAATAACACATAGACATCACAATTGATAGACGTGGCAATTATTTTTTTATGAAAAATTAATCAAAACAATCGAATAACAAAATTAAATTAAAAGTACTAAGTTCTTTGAAGTATTATCGTAAAGTTTTTTTTACCAACGTAGCTTTTCCAAGAAATGACTAACGCTAATATCCACATATTTCATTTGGGCATTCTGAATATGCCGTAAGAATACATCACCTCGTCGCCTTTTTATTATACATATTTAAGTCACACATTTTTCAGAATTAATCTAGAAATGGTCTTCGTAAAAATGTATTTCGAAAATGAGTCGGTAACTTTATTAGTTTAGTTATTAGCAGTATTAATTTGTTTCAAAATCATTTACGTTTGATTATTTAGGGAACAGCCCAATAATTCTGCTTGCTTTACTCTCAATTTGAAACACAACAATGTAAGCTGCAGTTATGCGGCAGAAATAGGTAAGATAGAGGTACAGCCGGCTTCAAAAGTAGATAAGCATTTTTAGCAGACCAACTATGCCTTTTATTTGGTATGGTTACACCTATTGTTAATAGTTGGTGTGACATGGTACCAAAATGTTTATCTACTTTTGAAGCCGGCTGTACCTAAATAAAATGATTGCTACACAGTTACTTCCTACTCGCCCTCTGGTCGAAACTTTTTTGTAGTTTTATTCTAAAGTTAACGAAATTAAGGTAATTCTCGTGTAACACTGCGACGAAAAGAGTATAGCGCGAATTGGAACAGAATATAGATTTTCCGAGAATTGCATTCGAAAATCTCCATACTATTCGAGTTAACGCTCCGCATAGAATAGCAAATGAGATGAAGCAAACGATCTGAAGCGCTGCATATTCATACGTATCAAATATGCGAAACAGCGCAGTCAAATCCGCGGAAATGTGTGGTCCGATATAGCTACTGCGAACCTGCGAAGTGCTGCGTGTAATTTTAGATAGGTGGTGACAGTAGTAGGAGTAGGTCAGATATATCTTGGGAAAGTTGTTGTAAAATGTCAAGCATACGAGAAAGGGGAACGATATAAGCGACTACAAAACTACCTATACTTAATGTCGAAGAAAAATATTAAATACACATCTTCGTAACTTTTTTATTGATTTGGTTATGTACCTAAGTTAAAAGATTTACTATGGACTTTGTGTTATATTTAATACATTAATGATATAATTACAATATTATGTATACAGGATTTCCCTAAAACAATAGATAAACCTGTAATTATAGATGGACTTCATCATGGCCTCCCTTACCACAAATTTTGACCTTAGTGAAAATATCACGGTTTCAGAGATATATATTGTTTTTGTATTTTGTTGAAGTTATTGCAGCAATAGAAGGTTACAGCAAAAGATAGCTTTGAGTTTTAAAACATAATAATAAATCTCTATAATATGCATAAACACCGATACCGAACAATTTTCTTAACAATGTGTTATTACCATAGAAACAGATACATAATCACAGCTACTTAAAATAAACCTACAAAATATTTTTCGAAAATTTCCAAGTGCGATTGGTTTTTATAGTACCATTTCTACAAATGGAAAGGTTTTTCGATTTCGTTTTTCATTTCACATACTTAGTTCAGCTATCAAAAACAACTTGAGTAAAGTGTTAAAAAAATTAAAACACAAAGAAAATTAAAAATGAAATTAATTTTCTTTCATGTTTGATCTGCTACAGTGTGAAAAAAAATGTAGGACGCTCATTGTGCCCATTATCTTAAAAACTTGCTTAGCTATACTAGATTCCAAAAAAGTATCATAAGCCTTTTTTTTTCTCGGGTGGAAATGCGTAACCGCACCGTACCCGCCGTTGGCTAGACGGCGCTCTCCCGGCAGAGTGCCAGGCCTACCCACTAAAACCCCCCGGTGTTCTCCCTGCCCTTTTGGGCGCGCTAGGTAAGGTCCACACTGCGATTCCACTACCCACGCGCCCGGGCAAGCCCGACCAACTGGTCGAGCTATCGCCAAGGGGGGATTGCCCGTGAACACCAGGGCAATCCCCAGACGTAGGGCCTTACGGCGGCGTGCACGGGGCCAACCGTGCACGCAGGCCTCCACGGCAGGGTCACTAGACGGGCATCGCCGACGGACGGTCTGCGACGGATGGGAGCGGCTTCAGGATCTCCCTCCCGCTCCCTCTCCGCAGCCTCCTTCTGCGAGATGACGTACTCGCAGAAGGAGGCGACAGCACCCCATTCCGCCTCGCTGCGTAGCATGGCCACGACCATGCTCGTCAGTGGCAGTGTCGTCGAGGTATTCTAAATATTTTTAATTTAATGACTTCTTGAATAGCAAATAGTATTAAAACTTCAAAAATTTTTTTTTCTCGTAATAATAACTCTAAACTTCTGTGTTAATGTAAAGGTGTAATGAGCCTATTCTGTATTTTTTGATCTCATGGCTACTTTAAGAGTATGAAAATTTCAAAGTACTCGGTAAAAAACACATTTTTTCGTAAATAAAATCAAATTGAACTTGCGCCCTTATACACGTCCTAGACCTTATGCGGTGTGTATAACCCGACTATCTCGACTTTGATGTAAGCAGCTGCATTTTGGATGCGAGTCCGCAACTCCTCAATCGAGCTAAGTGTTAATGTTGGAATCGATCAAACGATTTTTATTCAAATCCTTATTCTTTATTAATCGTTATTTAGGCATGGTTTTCCCTTTTATCATATACTCTGGTATTCATCTAGGCACATATACCACTAATATTATGCACCTACCTAGACTCAAAAACTGAAAAACTCCGTGTTAATTCATATTTTTTTTTATTGACGTTGTTCTGTGGTACAGTCTCAAAATAATATTTGAGAACTTTTATAAAATAAAAAAATCAATTTTTGTCAAGAAGTATAATTTCGAATGTACCTTTCCAAGGGCCACGGACAAAAAATAATATTATTATATGTATAAGAAAATGTGTCGACTAATAAAATGTTACCATATTTAATGTTCATAAAAAAGAGACGCTTGGCCTTAAAGTTTTTGATAATACTAAAAAATATGATGCTATAGCTGAAAATGGAAACAATCTTCTTTTAATTACTGCATTAGAATCAATCATACTAAAACACAACAATATTTAATTCAATTCTTCAATTCAATATTTACTCACCTTTATGCATGTACCTACTACAGAATATGTTAAAGGCACTCAATCATCATTACTTAAGTACTTTCCTTGGTCATTAATCATTACACCAAGTCACTTGACTTGACACGCCTTCCGTGGCCCTTAACAGCGCATTAAGGTATCGACTTCAGTTATTTGATTTATTAAATTTTGAAGCGATTCAGCACACAGTTTAATGTCTTATAAACAAAACTACACGTTTATCAATCATAACTAAAATAACGAAAATTTATTGAAAATAAAATTTAAAATAAAACATTATTGTGCACTTTACCCATTGTGTCTCTCCTAAATAGTTACGCGAAGCGTTTTTGTGTAGCATGTGACTACGCTACGATAATGTTGTTACAGCGTAGCAGTACAAAGCAGTTGCCGTAAGTGATACCGGAGTAGCCATCACTCAGCTATCAGCAGATGAAGCAAGAGTCGAACTTCATTCTCTAAAATATAAAGAATGTTCACCTACTTAAGTACTTAATATGTTTACCAACCACTTAGCAACCAACCAACCATCCATCAACCATCTTACAATTTTTTTTGACAGCTTTATAAAGTAAATTTCAATTATTTATCTCAACTGTCGCGATTTCAAGTGTCTAATTCGATAGTAGTAGAGATATCGACTAAAGCTAATAAACTAATGATAACAACATGAATTAACAGGATCGGGGGTAGGTATACTTCAAACGACCCCAAAGAATCCGTTTCCAAGCGGCCGCCAGATTCCGCTGCAAAAGAATTGTGCTAATAGATAAACATTTACATGACTTCGAAATCATCACTTTAGCGTTCATTGGTTTTGTTTGAATACACGATTTGTTACAGAATAACATGTAAATCCAAAAATCCACATACAGTACAGAACAGTCATTTTTTGCACCAAGAGTATAACACAAATATAAAATAGTATTTTCATACACTTTTTCATAATAAGTAAGTACTTATCACGAAAAAGTAATAGAATACACAATTACTTGAGTTGCTAAGTATCATTAAATAATTAAGTAGAAGTTAAACAGAGCTCCGTACGTACACACTTTATGGAGAATGTTTTTCTTTTATTATCTCGCTTATTGTGGCGCGTTTCTATTATGGGAGAAACCCCTGTGTGGAGAACGTATTATAGCGGTCCCATCTCCTGCCCACAAAAGGTTTATGTCCGTGAGCCGAGCGCGGCCACTTAACCATATTTCAATGATATTCGTCATTGTAGTTTGTATTTTCGTAAATTGGATGTTTACTGCACATATTTAAAAAAATCTTTTTAATAGTGTACATTTGCTGACGCTACAATATCATATTAGCTGATGTGGTATGACAGTATTCGTTGTAGAGATTTGGAATTTTTTTAGAAATGTCATCATTTGTATTAAACTGAACAAGTCCAAAGGAGAGGGCGAGTATCAGCAGGTCTACTTATAACCACAGAGGAACTAGGACTAAAATTCGTACCTACTTAGTAGCTCTAAAGGGCAGCTCGCATGATGAATTATCTTCACCTCACAGATGATAGCAGCCAAACAACATGTTACATATGTTAGTCCACGTAAACACGGTACCTAATAGTAGGTACCTATATACCGTGACGTAAGTAAAGTCGCTACAGCCAAGGAAGGTTGCTGACAGTGTGTTTGTGTAGCAAAGCGGGATTTAAGTTCAGCAACGTCTATGTGCCTCAATAGGTCCAATGTGGGTCCAATCATGTTTCAGTTACCTATAGTTTCGCAAACAGCAAACCACAAATATTATGTTATTGTTATTAAAAACTTAATCCAAATTGGCTATAGATATGTCATCTAATGGAATAGGTTATCGCGATAAAACAAGGAAAATGACATCTTGTAACCTTTCTGACGGAATGTTATTATACAGCTACATGCAATGTCAGTCACAGACACAAACTATATAGAGATACTACGTATAAATATTAAATATTACCGTACCTACGAGTATGTCAATCGATTTTTTGTGGTTAAAATTAAATAAAAATGTCACTAGAAATTATCAATATTTGCTAGTGCTAGCGACAAAGTCAATTACAATTGCGTCAGAGTAGGAGCTATTTAATGGGTATGTATTTATTCTGACTGCTTACAAATTCATATAAGTTAATGAGTACTTAAAAATACCGGCCAAGTGCGAGTTGGATTCGCGCACCGAGGGTCCCGTACAAACTTATCTGTATAAGTTCCTATACTATGTACGTATATTTACGGTTTTCCCAAACATGCACTATAGGACTATGCTTCGTGTCAAACATCATGATACTAGGTCAACGGGAACTACCCCAAAAGGATTTATTCCCTTGCAAAATTGCTAAATTTAGAAAATATGTGACAAAAGGTCATATCTTTTCATCGCGTTGACATACCTACAAGTATGATTTTTTTATAGCTGAAAGAGACCGTTTATGTGCCGTAACCCGAACATTTTATATAAATTCAGTTTGATATCTCTACGTGTTCCCGAGAAAAAGGTCATGCATGACAGAGAGACAACAAAGTGGTTATATAAGGGTTCCGTTTATTTCTTTGAGGTACGGAATGTCTAATTATGGAAACACGTCATGCAGTATGGTTATGGCGATATGGACTTAATTGGGATGATGACTGAATTCTAATTTTCACATCTCGACATAAAATAATAAAATAGCGTAGAAAAAGATGCAATCATGTGAAATTAGAATTAAAATCGGCTTAAAAATACATAAGATACAAGCATTTTAAGCTGTTAATTTTGAAGCGATTAGACAGAGAGATCCGACATCAACCGTGACGTCATCGTTGAGTACGGCCATATAAACTCCATGTAAAATGCCGTTTTGCTAGAAAGAGATGGAGAAAAAACTTAAATACCTTATGTCTTGGTTGTTTTTATAGTTATTCGAAAACCGATTTTTTCTTTCTGTATATTATATGAATGAGCTTCTATTAAAGCAAAAAAAAATTTTTAGTCATCTAGCCAATTATGCCGGGCGCTCTTTCAGTAAAAATAATATTTTTAAAAATAAGGCCCAAAACATCGCTTTTCTGACAGATATTGATAAACCTTTTAACGATGTATTAGTGGCATCGCTATTGTGACGTACCGTATTCTTATACCGCGAAAGGGATAATATTACAAAAGGACTTCACAATATTCGAATAGTCGCTCTTTGTACTGCTTCGTAGTAGGTATTTATTTCGTTCTGTAACAATGTTAAGGTATCCTTTAAGATTTCTAGTTAAGGAATAACTCAACTCAGGATGATATAACTAAAAGGTCTGATTATTTTTACAAGCTTTTATTTCCACCGTGGTCCAAACTAACGTTCACAAAATTTAAAAAATGTCATTTTAAAAATGGAATGTATTTCGTTCTCTTTTGTTTTAGTTTATTGTTTTTACATTCGTCGACGCCATTTTAATAGTATTTGTTAGCTCAAAATTGTTAAAATATATTTATTACGCCATGTCAGAGCAGCGTGGAGCATAATTTATGGTATGAGCGTGGAAAACGGCAGTGTGAGATAGTAAACATTCTTGGTGTTAGTCGTCAGCTAGTTTCTTGAGCTCAGCAATATCGATGACCGTCTTGAGAGAGGACGTAAGCGGATTGTTCGAACTTCTAAGAATAAACACATTTTTATACAAAGATTAGCTCGATATCCACAAACCAAGTTGAGAAAAATGTCCGAGACTTGGGGATAAGTCATTCTATCGTGCAGCGTATAGTGAAATATGATCTCCAATTGGTACCCTACAAACTCAGAAAAGCGCAATAGCTTACAGAGAAAGACAAAAAAGTTCGCTTCGTTTGCTCAAACGCAATTCGCATTGGAAAAATATCGTATTCTCCGACGAAATAGTAGATTGCTTTATAAGGGTGGAAAGGAATCAATCCCTACGAGGTTGTTAGACGCCCGAGCGCAGCGAGGGCGGCTATAGTCCGAGTAGGGTTTGATTCCTTTTACCCGTGTGTAGCACTCTACTTTTCATTTCGAATGCAAGGAAAATAAAAAATAGCTTTTCTAATAAAATTTATTAATAAAAATACTCCTAACATGACATATCGACATCGTGTTTTACACTTAGTGTACTTTTAAGCATTGAATATCTGCTCCATAGCGTAGACGCCTGCACTTTATGAGATAGTTCATTAAAGTATATAAGAAATACATTTTCAGAAAATGATTTTATATTCCTTGCATCTCGCCACTTCATAAAGTCGGAATATGTATTTAAATATCATTCCTTTGAAATTTTTGGCAAAAAAATTTCGAGTATTGTATTTGCTTCGTTCGTGACTGAATCTGGAGCCGAAATTTCAGAATCGCTTGAATTCATTGTTTTTCTTAAATACCTAAATCACACAATCAAGATTTCGGTACAGCGTAACAGATTCCCCTCCCGCCAAAATTATCTTTTTCACAGGTATTTTTAAATTTGGAACACATCGCGTTACCTGTTACTGGCCATTCAGCCAAATACTTTTATTATCATTGTACCAAAGATTGTATGTACGTAACCTAATTCAGTTCTATTTTTAAAATTTTACTTTCCGCCCTAAGGAGGGAAGTAAATAGTATGAGAATTTCCCGCCCGCTAGTGGGAACTAGCGTTTTCCTCCCAATACTCAGATCAAGGAAACGCTCCTTTCCGAGCATGAGGAATGAAAAATGGTTTTCGATAGAATAGGCCTATAATTACCAAAATGACAGAGTCTGGTCTTCCACTCGTCCTGGCGCTACTGCAGTTATTCCACGTCACCTAACCGCGAAAACAGTTAAGGTTTGGAGTGCAATTTGCACCACACTGGCAAAACTCCTTTGTTGAAAATGGTATCAAAATTAACCAAGAAACTTACCGACGAGACATTCTTGAATCTGTGGTTCTTCCTTGGAGTCAACAGCACTTTGGTAACTATCCATGGATATTTCAACAAGACTCTACTCCAGCTCACAGGGCCTTTAGTGTTCAACAGTGGTGCAATAGTAGATTGCTTTATAAGGGTGGAAAGGAATCAATCCCTACGAGGTTGTTAGACGCCCGAGCGCAGCGAGGGCGGCTATAGTCCGAGTAGGGTTTGATTCCTTTTACCCGTGTGTAGCACTCTACTTTTCATTTCGAATGCAAGGAAAATAAAAAATAGCTTTTCTAATAAAATTTATTAATAAAAATACTCCTAACATGACATATCGACATCGTGTTTTACACTTAGTGTACTTTTAAGCATTGAATATCTGCTCCATAGCGTAGACGCCTGCACTGTATGAGATAGTTCATTAAAGTATATAAGAAATACATTTTCAGAAAATGATTTTATATTCCTTACATCTCGCCACTTCATAAAGTCGGAATATGTATTTAAATATCTTTCCTTTGAAATTTTTGGCAAAAAAATTTCGAGTATTGTATTTGCTTCGTTCGTGACTGAATCTGGACCCGAAATTTCAGAATCGCTTGAATTCATTGTTTTTCTTAAATACCTAAATCACACAATCAAGATTTCGGTACAGCGTAACAGATTCCCCTCCCGCCAAAATTATCTTTTTCACAGGTATTTTTAAATTTGGAACATCGCGTTACCTGTTACTGGCCATTCAGCCAAATACTTTTATTATCATTGTACCAAAGATTGTATGTACGTAACCTAATTCAGTTCTATTTTTAAAATTTTACTTTCCGCCCTAAGGAGGGAAGTAAATAGTATGAGAATTTCCCGCCCGCTGGTGGGAACTAGCGTTTTCCTCCCAATACTCAGATCAAGGAAACGCTCCTTTCCGAGCATGAGGAATGAAAAAGCAATTTCCATGATTTCATCAGCTCAAAAAAATGGCCTCCCTACTCGCCTAATTTGAATTCAATGGATTACAGTTAATGGTCCATCTTAGAGGCAAGGACCTGTACCACGCCTCATAGAACTATTGATGACCTGAAGAATAGTCTTGCACGTGTTAGGAAAAATTGAAGCCTAAGTAAAGGTAGTAAAATGCCTTACAATATCTAATCAAGTTAATTGGGTAATGTAATTACAAACGACAATATAAATTGAATTATTATTTTAATGAAAAATGACTCTACCACTAGCTCGGAATGCAGACTTCCCCGAGAAGAGCTAGCGAGAAACTCGGGGGTTGTTTGGATCATCATCACAGCTCATATACGTCCCCACCGAGGGGCACGAGCCTACCCTATGTTAGGGTGATTAGGCCTTAGTCAACCACGCTGGCCCAGTGCGGATTGGTCGACTTCACACACACCATTGAATTTCTTCGCAGATGTATGCAGGTTTCCTCACGATGTTTTCCATCACCGTAGGAGCGTCAGACAAATATACATATGAAATTCGAAAACGAAAAACACATTGGTACATGGCGGTCTTGAACCCGAACCTCCCGGTTGGAAGGCAAGTGCCGAGTCCACAGCGCCACCGTCGCTCGAACCGTTGTTGGGATATTACATAGAAATAAAATAACAAATGATTAACCATTAAACATAATAAACAAAAGTTACAAGTCATAATAAAACAAAAGAACCAGTTATTAGTAATTATATATAGAAACTAGCTGTGTCCGCGAACTACGTTTCGCCATCAAAATGCTTAACACAGCGTTTAGTTTTTTCCTCGATTTTATTCCATAATGATTCAACTTTAGTCTGCCTTTCTTGAGCAGCGGCCATTTCGAAATTAGGACAATTTTCGTGGGTTCATAATGCTCTAGGTACCTACTCTTCAATTGCTGGGTTTGAAAAGGAACTTTTATCCACCTTTTTTGAGCGGAGGCCATGTTGAATTTACGTCAATGTTGCTACGTTCATAGTGCTCTACTATCAAGGCCTTTCATTTGATACCCATATTGCTAGGTTTAGAAACGAACTTTTATCCGCTTTCTTGAGCGGCGGTCATATTGAATTTTGTGCGATTTTCCTAGGTCCATAGTACTCTACTCATCAAGGCCTTTCATTTGATACCCATAAGCTGGGTTTGGAAACGAACTTTTATTCGCCTTTTTAGAGCGGCGGCTATGTTGAATTTCCATCAATGTTGCTAGATTCCTAGTGCTCTACTATTCAAGGCCTTTCATTTTATATCCATATTGCTGGGCTTGGAAACGAAGTTTTATCCGTTTTTTTAACAACGGCCATGTTGATTTAAGGGCAATTTTCCTAGATTCATAGTGCTCTACTCTTGAAGGCCTTTCATTTGATACCTAGATTCGGAAACAAACTTTTATCCACCTTTTTCGAGCGGCGGCCATGTTGAATTTAGGTCGATTTTCCTAGGTTAATAATGCTCTACTCTTTGAGGCCTTTCATTTGATACCTATATTGCTAGGTCTGGAATCTAACTTTTATCCACCTTTTTTGAGCGGCGGCCATGTTGAATTTATGTCAATGTTGCTAGGTTCATATTGCTCTACTCTTTAAGGCCTTTCATTTGATACCTATATTGCAAGGTAGAACTTTTATGCACCTTTTTTGAGCGGCAGCTTTATTGAATTTACGTCAATGTTGTCAGGTTCATAGTGCTCTACGCATCAAGGCCTTTCATTTGATATCCATATTGCTGGGTTTGGTAACGAACTTTATCGGCAGTCATATCGAATTAAGTCAACGTGGTTAGGTTCAATGTGTTCTACATACTCTTTAGGTCCTTCGTTCGATATCTATGTTCCTTGGGTGGATCCAAAAAAATGTGATCCGTCATTTTAGACATTAGGATCAAGAGTCCCGTCCCGTCCCTCTACGCGTAACCCAGAATCATTGCAGTCAGATATTTTTTAACCGACTTCAAGAAAGGAGGAGGTTATCAATTCGGTTGTATTTTTTTTAATGTTTGTTACCTCATAACTCCGTCATTTTTAAACCGATTTCCAAAATTCTTTTTGTATTTGGTAGAGTATACTGCAAGGGTGGTCTCATGGTCACCAAAGTCAAGATCTGATGATAAGATCTCATAGAAAATCGAGGAAAACACTAAATTAGGGTTTCTTTCACTAAAAAGATTTAATTCACTAAAAAGTTAAAAATAATTTTTTTTTACAAAAATTACAACCGACTTCAAAAACACTGAAAATTTAAAAATAATCTTCTTCTTTATTGAAATCGGTGACAAATTTTAACACTTTCTAGGAGATCATCGTTTGGCGCCGACTTCAATATAACAAGATTATTTTTAAGTTTAAAGTGTTTTTGAAGTCGGTTCTATTTTTTGTAAAAAAAAAATTTTTTATTTTTTTTTTATTATCAATATTAATCTATTACTGTAATAGTTTTAAATGGATGAAAGAGTTTGATTCCTTAGTCATAAGGTAAAAACATATAACACCTTTCAAAATACCTTGAAAAGAGTATCTTCACTTTTTAACATTTCTAATATTTTAAAAATTGTACCTGATTTTGTGAAAATTAGTCAAGAATTAAACCAACCTACAAATTTTATCGTGACGTGATATTGTGATAAAAAATGCTTTATACATTGGCTGTATGGCTTGATCCTTTTGCCTTACCACCACGGTACGACATAAGAAAAAGATAATTTAAACTTGTAAACTTCTTGGTTGGTTCTTCTTGTTTAAGCAAAATTAGATTGAAAAATCATTTCTTATGATTTCAATTTTAAATACGATTAACATAATTAATACAGAATCGCATCTCTGTTCGATTGAAACTATTTATATAATATGAAATATTTCATCCCCATTGCACCCCATCAAGGGATGATTTTGCGTCTGCAGAGTTGGTTAATATTAATGGAAAATTAACAAACTTTTTTGTTGAGTAAAGGTTGGAGATCTACGCTCTCTACGCATTTTTGTCCCGTTAGGGGGTTAATGTTAATAAAATACGTCACACGTCTTCCATAAATTCTGTTAAAGAATGTTTATGCAAAATTTAAATTAGATTGGAAAATCATTTCTTATAAATTTAATTTTAAATACGATTAAGATAATTAATACAGAATCGTATCTCTTCAACTCCGTTGCATCCCATCAAGGGATGATGGTATTTTGCGTCCGCCATGTTGGATTTTGATATCGATGTTATTTTCTTAATCTACGACCCAAAAAACTATGAAAACGACAATAATGTCAAAATCACATTTTACCACCCCATTTCACCCTATTAAGGGATGAATTTCAATAAAATACGAAACATGTTATCCATCGATTCTATTAACGAATGTTTATGTAAAGTAGATTGGAACAAGGAATCTAGTTGTCCCATACAAACTTTGCCCCCCTTTTTCACCCCCTTAGATTTAATTTGATTAAGGTAATAAAATTAATATAGAATCCCATCTCTGTTCGATTGAAACTATTTATTTAATATGAACTACTTCAACCCCATTGCACCCCATCCAGGGTGACCCCCCCAAAAACCATGAAAACGGCATCAATGTCGATTTTGTCATTTTATCAGTTTATCACCCCATCTCACCCCGTTTGGGGATGAATTTCAATAAAATACGAAACACGTCTTCCATTAATTCTATTAAAGAAAGTTTATGCAAAATTTGAAGTAAATTCGAAAACGGAATCACGATGTCCCATACAAACTTTTCCCCCCATTTTCACCCCCTTAGGGATAGAATTTCGGAAAATCCTTTCTTAACGGACGCCTACGTCATACAAAGAACACACCCTCCAAGTTTCAAGTCTCTACGATCAGCGGTTTAGGCTGTGCGTTGATCCGTCAGTCAGTCAGTCATTCAGGACAAAGCATTTTATAGGTATAGACTAGCTGTGCCCGCGAACTACGTTTCGCCATAAAATGCTTAACACAGTGTTTAGTTTTTTCCTTCATTTTATTCCATAATGATTCAACTTTATTCTGCCTTTCTTGAGCAGCGGCCATTTCGAAATTAAATCAATTTTCGTAGGTTCGTAATGCTCTAGGTACTCTTCAGGGCCTTTCATTGAATACCCATATTGTTAGGTGTGAAATGGAACGCCTTTTTTGAGCGGCGGCCATGTTGAATTTACGTCAATGTTGCTACGTTCATAGTGCTCTATTGATCAAGGCCTTTCATTTGATACCTATATTGCTGTGTTTGGAAACGAACTTCTATACGTTTTTTTTGAGCGGCGGCCATGTTGAATTTAGGTCGATTTTTCTAGGTACCTAATGCTTTACTCTTCAAGGCCTTTCATTCGATACCCATATTTCTAGGTTTGGAAACGAACTTTTATCCGTATTGATTTTTTTTGTGATTTTCCTAGGTTCATAGTGACCTTTCATGTAATGCCCGTATTGGTAGGTTTGGAAAAAAACTTTAATCCATCTTTTTTGAGCGGTGGCTATGTCGAATTTACATCAATATTGCTAGGTTCATAGCACTCTACTCATGGAGGCCTTTCATTTGAAACGAACTTTTATTCGGTTTTTTAGCGGCGGCTATGTTGAATTTCCATTAATGTTGCTATATTCCTAGTTTTCAAGGCCTTTCATTTTTATACCCATATTGCTGGGCTTGGAAACGAACTTTTATCCGTTTTTTTAACAACACCCATGATTAACTTAGAAAATCGTTCTAAAGTTCATAGTGCCCTACTCTTGAAGGCCTTTCATTTGATACCCATATTGCTAGGTTTGGAAACGAACTTTTATCTCCCTTTTTTGAGCGGCGGCCATGTTAAATTTATGTCAGTGTTGCTCTGTTCATAGTGCTCTACTCATCAAGGCCTTTTATTTGATACCCATATTGCTGAGTTTGAAAACGAACTTTTATACACTTTTTGAGCGGCGGCCATGTTTAATTTAGGGCAATTTTCCAAAGTTCATAATGCTCTACTCTTTGAGGCCTTTCATTTGATACTCATAATTCTAGGTTTGGAAACGAACTTTTATCCATATTTTTTTAACGGCGGCACATATTGAATTTATGTCAATGTTGCTAGTTTCAAAGTGCTCTACTCATCAAGGTCTTTTATTTGATACCCATATTACTGGGTTTGAAAACGAACTTTTATCCATTTTTTGAGCGGCGGCCATGTTTAACTTAGGGCAATTTTCAAAAGTTCATAGTGCTCTATTCTTTGAGGCCTTTCATTTTATACCCATATTTCTATGTTTGGAAACGAACTTTTATCCAACTTTTTTGAGCAGCGGCTATGTTGAATTCATGTCAATGTAGCTAGGTTCATAGTGCTCTACTCATCAAGGCCTTTCATTTGACACCTATATTGCTGGGTTTGAACACAAACTTTTATATTTTTTTTTGAGCGGCGGCCATGTTGGATTTAGGTCGAGTTTCCTAGGTACCTATTGCTCTACTCTTGAAGGCCTTTCATTTGATACCCATATTTCTAGGTTTGGAAACGAACTTTTATCCACCTTTTTTGAGCAGCGGCTATGTTGAATTTATGTCAATGTTGCTAGGTTCATAGTGCTCTACTCATCAAGGCTTTTCATTTGACACCCATATTGCTGGGTTTGAAAACAAACTTTTTTTTTTGAGCGGTGGCCATGTTGAATTTAGGTCGATTTTCCTAGGTACCTAATGCTCTACTCTTCAAGGCCTTTCATTAATTTGATACCCATATTTCTAAGTTTGGAAACGAACTTTTATCCGTTTTTTTGAGCGGCGGCCATGTTGAATTTATGTCAATGTTGCTAGGTTCATAGTGCTGTACTCATCAAGGCTTTTCATTTGATACCCATATTGCTGGGTTTGGAAACGAACTTTTATCCGTTTTTTTGAGCGGCGGCCATGTTGAATTTAGGGCGATTTTCCTAGGTTCATAATGCTCTCCTCTTCAAGGCCTTTCATTTGATACATATTGCTAGGTTTGGAATCGAACTTTTATCCACCTTTTTTGAGCGGCAGCTATGTTTAGGTCCTTCGTTCGATATCCTTGTTCCTTGGGTGAATCCAAAAAAGAATGTGATCCGTCATTTTAGACATTAGGATCAAGAGTCCCGTACTCCCTCTACGCATAACCCAGAATCATTGCATTTTATTAACGAATGTTTAGGCAAAATTTAAAGTAGATTGGACCAAGGAATCTAGTTGTCCCATACTAACTTTGCCCCCCTTTTTCACCCCCTTAGGGGTAAACATTCTGAAAATCCTTTCTTATCGAATTTGATTAAAGTAATAAAATTAATATAGAATCGCATCTCTGTTTGATTGAAACTATTTATTTAATATGAACTACTTCAACCCCATTGCACCCCATCCAGGGATGATGGCATGTGGTGTTGAAATCGATGTTATTTTCGTAATCTACGACCCGAAAAACCATGAAAACGGCATCAATGTCGATTTTGTCATTTTATCAGTTTATCACCCCATCTCACCCCGTTTGGGGATGAATTTTAATAAAATACGAAACACGTCTTCCATTAATTCTGTTAAAGAAAGTTTATGCAAAATTTGAAGTAGATTCGAAAACGGAATCACGATGTCCCATACAAACGTTTCCCCCCATTTTCACCCCCTTAGGGATAGAATTTCAGAAAATCCTTTCTTAACGGACGCCTACGTCATACAGAGAACACACCCTCCAAGTTTCAAGTCTCTACGATCAGCGGTTTAGGCTGTGCGTTGATCCGTCAGTCAGTCAGTCATTCAGGACAAAGCATTTTATAGGTTATATACCTATAAAATGCTTTGTCCTGAATGACTGATGAGTTACACTTTAACAAACAATATTCGAAGTTGTTGATGAGACAGGGAAATAGAATATTCGAAAGAATACTTAGCTTGGTATGTGTAGTAGCAGCCTAGCAGCAAGATAAACTTATTCCCGAAGATCGATGTTACTTAAAACACTGTTCACAGCAAAACTGACTGACAATGGCAAAGCCGTAGCCTCTTTATATTAACAGAAAATGACCGGAACAAGTTCGCGCCACAAACATTCCGCCGGAAATAGGTTTGTTATTCAATAATATATGATTATTATTATTATAATGTAATTTGTTTTCCTATTTTCTTTAAATAGACCAAACATTATTTTAAAATAGGATACACAATTTAGAGTATCCTATCTTATGAAATGAAACCACGTGGAGATTATAAGTGAAAAGATACAGAGAAACAACCAATTCATGATAAATTTTAAAACATCATAAGTAAGTATATAAGGATTTAATAAAACGTGGTGTCAAATGGTATCAAATAAAGGTTTGGATAACCCTAAAATATCTTAATTACTTATATAGAATAGGTAATAATCACAGATCAATTATACATTATTACTCTAATTAGGTTGTAACTGTTGTAGTTAATCTGTACTTTTATTAATCTATGATTCTAAAACTATATCATAACATATCTGGTGGGTGATTTTGTAACTCATCGGCAATCGACTATCGCATCGATTTGATAATTCTGTTTTATTAAAACTGTAGTGTGATTCTGTAAAACCTTACTTTAGACTTCGAATCTGATTCCGCAGTGAGTTCTTAGATTGGCATTCTCAAAATTCGAATGTAGATTCGAAGTTACTAGAAACTATTAAGTAATCTGTGCTACAGCGCTACACTTGCGACCGTGGTAGCGAGTGGAACTAGAGTGACCGTGAGATTTTGACATTATAAGTATGGTATGACGTATGAAGTGGCATTCCGTAAAGGGAATTCCTTTATCACTTCGAAGCTCACTTCGCACACGAACTCGAAACAAAGTGTCAAATAAAACGTTGCTATTTTGTGAGTGAAAACAGGCAAAATTTATTATCATAGTTTAAAAATACATTTAAAATTATTTCTGAAGGTGATAAAAACTACTTCTGAGGTATTTATTAGAATTTTATCGCTACTAACTCGTGATAATGACTATGTAAGGGTATCTTGTATCTTATGCGAAGTGAGCGTGAATATCGAAGTGAGATGCGAGCTATTGTTCGAATTTTACAGAATCGACATCCTGATTTTTAAAATGTTTAACGTTTTGTAATGTCGTCGTCTAAGTAGTCATGGTATATTTGTTGAATAAATCAACCAATACTTATAGCTAATGAACATAATTTCGCTCTTCTTTATTAAATCATGCAGTCTGATAACGATTGCCGATCAATCGATGAGTTACAAAATCACCACCCTGATCTGTGGTACACAACTATAAAATTAAAGAATACTAATAATTAAATAATTTATTTAAAACATGGCACAGTCGTGAAAAAAACATAAAAAAAATAATACCGCTGCTACTAAGTGTGAAAATGGCAGCAGTAGGTGGCCCGGTGAAGTTACCACCAGACTTTGATCTGCAATCTTCAAATGCGGCGTCGGAATGGAAGTTTTGGAAAACCTCTTTCCAAGATTATTTGGTATCCACTGGTCAAGACCAGGGTACATCAAGGGTAAAATTGAGCATTTTGCGTAATATAATCGGACACGATGCCGCACGCATCATGTCAACATTTGAAATTCAACAAGATCTTGACCCATACGATGCTACGTTGACAGAAATCGAAAAATATGTGAATCCCAGAAAAAACGAATGTTTTGAACGTTATATTTTCTCTAAAAGATCACAGAAAGAAGGCAAATCCTTCGACCATTTTCTTACTGAATGTCGTCACCTATTGAAGACGTGTAATTATGATGTTGCTGACGCTAATCAGTCTCATGAAGAAAAAGCGTTACGGGACAGAATAGTCATGGGCATAAGAGATCCTACAACCTTCCTGGCTCTACTCAGAATCGACGATCTTACCTTAAATAAAGCAATAAATTTTTGCAGAACTACAGAAGAAAGTAAAAATCAAAGTTTGCAATTTCTGGAGCCCAAGGACACAGAAATAAACACAGTAAAGAAGAAAAGTAATCGTATAAATCAAAGTAAAAATACTAAATATCCACTGTGAAAATTGGAACCTGAAAGGAAATATAATTGTAAAAGATGTCAGACAGTCCACGGTCCTCGTGAGTGTCCAGCATTCGGTAAAAAATGCTCCAGGTGTGGTCTGGAAAACCATTTTGCTGTATCATGTAGAGTACGTAATATAAGAAACGTAGAACATAGTGATGACAGTGAGATACAAAGTAAAGAAGATTTATTTCTAAATTCAGTAAGAATAGGCGAGCATGCGGTAAGTTCATTCCGTGAAAGTTTATACATTGAGAACAAAAAACTAAAAGTTCGTTTAGACACCGGTACAGACATTAGTGTAATACCATTAAAAAAAATTTAAAAAGTTGACAAACAATTTAAGGTTAGGCCCACACAGTATGTCCTGAAAGGGTTTGAGGGCTCCGAAGCTAAATCAATAGGTATAGTAAACTTACATTGCACTTTTAAAAATAACGAAATTTATGAAGACTTTGTGATTGTTGAGGAAGCAAGTCAGATTTTACTGGGAGGCAAAGCTTGTATAAGTTATTAAAAAGAATCAGTAGTGTTGACACTAAATATGATAAAAACGATGAGAAAAAGAAATTTATATAGGGTGTAACTGAACACCCCAATAACATTTAAGGGTATGTATCCATCAGAAGTAGAGATTCTGTAGGAAAAATATTAGGGCTAACAAACCTACTTTTTTCCATACAAACTAAATAAATTATTTTTTGATATTAAGTGCCGACAGCCCTACGTAAGCTTACGCGATATACTACGCTTACGTCATACAAACTAAATAAATTATTTTTTGGCATTAAGTGCCAAAAGCTCTAAGTAATCGTACGAGGAATACTACGCTCACGTCTGTCACGTATCATTTTGTGTTTAAAATATATTTTGTGTTAACAGCTGATTATGGTTGTCACTTGAAAGTTTTTGCTTTCAGTTTAAAATCAAATAACTCTGAAAGTATTAGGGTTCTAGGTCTCAGACAAGCACCAATCGTCCATTTAGTATCTAACTTATATGCCCCTTATATGTTATTGGGGTGTTCAGTTACACTCGGTATTAGAAAATTTAAAAATTTTCTTTCAGTGGTGCTGGTAAATTTCCAGGCGAGCACAATATTCCAATAAAGGAAAATTTTGAAAACTCATGCCATTCTCCCACTAAAATCCCATTTGCTATCCGTGAAGAATTTAAAAAATAATTGGATAGATTAGTTGAAAGAAAAGCCATTGTAAAAGTTGATGTTATAAAATCTGAAGCAAGTATTAATAGAATTGTCCTCGTAGAAAAATCTAATGGAAGAATAAGACTGTGTTTAGACCCATCAGATATAAATAATCAAATTGTTAGGAAACCTAAACTTGGTTTAAACATAGAAGAAATAGCGTCTAAGTTAAAAGATAAAAAGTTTTTCACAGTATTTGACCTTGCTGAAGGTTACCATCACTTAAAACTAAATGAAAAGTCATCATGGAAGTGTTGTTTCGCAACCCCCTTTGGTATCTCTAGGTTCACAGTACTACCCTATGGTTTGTCAAATGCTCAAGATTTATTTCAAGATGAGGTAGAAAAACACTTCTCTAACATTGATAACGTTGTCACATGCCACGATGACATGACAGTAGCTGGGAAAACGAAACAAGAGCATGACAAAGCTGTAGCTGAAGTTGTGAAAAAAGCAATTGAAGTAGGAGCCAAATTTAATAAGGATAAACTCCAATATTGCCAAAATAGAGTAAAGTTTATAGGTCATTTATTTTCTGAGAATGGGATGCACATTGATCCAACAAGAAAAGAATCTTTATTAGACCTTAAAGAACTCACAAATAAATTAGAATTGCAATGAATAATTGGTTCTTTTAATTATGTCAGAAAATACATTAAAAATATGTCCGAAATGATGCACCCTTTGTGTGAACTATTAAACTCAAATGTAGAATGGTCCTGGTTACCTAGGCATCAAGAAACCTTAAAAAAGTTAAAACAAACTATCACAAATGCTCCTGCTCTTGTTCCGTTTGACCCCTCAAAGAAAATAATATTACAGTGTGACGCTTCAAAAAATGGTTTAGGTTGTTGCATGTTTCAACTGTATGACAACAATATTTTTAAATTAGTAGCATGTGCATCAAGATCTATGAACAACCATGAAATCAACTACAGCCAAACTGAGAAAGAGCTGCTTTCTATTTACTATGGCACTCAAAAATTCCATGATTTCATTTACCGTCAAGATGTTGATGTACAGTCAGACCACAAACCTATTATCTCAATTATGAAAAAAACAATACAAAAAAATGGCTCTGTAAGACTGCAAAGATTACGAATTAAACTGTTAGAATATGATTTAAATGTATACTATGTCCCTGGTAAAAATGTACAGTTTGCAGACATGTTGTCAAGAAGTAGCCCACAAAGTCATAATCCAGTTATTGACCATGAAATGTTTGAAATTGTTCATTCTGTTTCCAAGTACTTACCCATGAGTCAAAAACGAAAGGATCAATTCAGATTTGAAACTAGCAAGGATCCAATTCTAGTTAAAATATATGACTATCATTACTACGGTTGGCCAAAGGAAAATCAAATACCTGTAGACTGTAAAAGCTTCTACCCATGCAGAGACTCTATATTTTGAAGCTGGTATAGTATTCATAGAAGACAAAATTGTAGTCCCCAAAAGTTTAAGACTTGACATGCTAAAAATTTTGCACAAAAGTCACACTGGCGTAAGTAAAACTGTATGTAAAGCAAGAAAACTATTCTATTGGCCTAGCTTACCTGATGATGTTCAAAAGTACATAAAAAATTGACGAATTTGTGAAAATTATATGCCAGCCAACCATAGAGAGCCTCTTTTGCCTCATAGCGTGCCAAAGTACCCATTTGTTAAAGTAGCTACCGATATTCTAGAACATGCAGGAAATAATTATTTAGTTGTCATTGATCACTTCTCACACTGGCTTGAGTTAATTAAAGTGAAAGATAAAACATCTAAATCTGTA
Organism: Schoenobius gigantellus; assembly: GCA_963935595.1. Taxonomy (NCBI): domain Eukaryota; kingdom Metazoa; phylum Arthropoda; class Insecta; order Lepidoptera; family Crambidae; genus Schoenobius; species Schoenobius gigantellus. Next base: position 37,395,080 of record OZ012543.1, read on the forward strand.
GTAAATTGTTTCCAAGACATCTTCAGTCGCTTTGGATATCCACAAACATTAATTGCAGATAACTTACCTTTTGTTTCTAGCCGTTGCAAAAAAATACTATAGAAGTAAAAAGATATTGAAATATTAACATGCTCCCCACACTTCCACCAGAGCAATGGCTTAGCAGAGAAAGCTGTTAACATTTCAAAGCAAATCCTAAGAAAGTGTCTTGAAGATAATTGTGATTTCCGAGAGGGGGTGATGCAGTATAATAACTCACCCATTATCAGCCTTGGTTGCTCACCATCACAGATATTGCAGAGCAGAGTTTTAAGAACCGAATTACCAACGTCTAACAATATTTTAGAACCCAAGATTGAAAAGAACATCTATAAAAAACTTTGTGAACAGAAAAATCCATGAAATTATATTATGATAAAACAGCTCGTAGAAATCCATTAGAATTCAAAAATGGGGATGTAGTAGTAATTAGAACATCCAAAGAAAATATTTGGCAAAAAGCAGTTGTGATTGAAAAAGCAGATGCACCCAGATCATATTGGGTTAAAAAAGAAAACAACAAAATAGTCAGACGTAATACTTCTCATATGAAGCGTTCAAGTACAAAACCTGACAATTAATTCATTTGTGAACCTGAGTTGTACCCACATGAGAATAATGCTAACCCAAGTAACATTCACCCAAATAACATTGTTAAAGACCCCACTATAGGACCTCTGCCTGCAAATTCAAATTTTAATAGGCATCATAGCAGCTCTACTGCATCACCACCTCCAACTACTACGTTAAGTAAAAATGAGATTGTACTAGAACCTACATGCTCCAAGTTCGGTAGAATCATCAAACCTCCCCAGCGTCTTGATCTTTGAGGGGAAGGTGTTGTAGTTAAACTGTACTTTTATTAATCTACTAGCTGTGCCCGCGAACTCCGTTTCGCCATCAAAATGCTTAAAACAGTGTTTAGATTTTTCCTCCATTTTATTCCATAATGATTCAACTTTATTCTGCCTTTCTGGAGCAGCGGCCATTTGGAAATTAACAAATTAAGACAATTATCGTGGGTTCGTAATGCTCTAGGTACTCTTCAGGGCCTTTCATTTGATACCCATATTGCTAGGTTTGGAAACGAACTTTTATCCATTTTTTTTTGAGCGGTGGCCATGTTTTATTTAGGACAATTTTCCTAAGTTCATAATGCTCTACTCTTTGAGGCCTTTCATTTGATACCCATATTGCTATGTTTGGAAACGAATTTTTATCCACCTTTTTTGAGCAGCGGCTATTTTGAATTTATGTTAATTTTGCTAAGTTCATAGTGCTTTACTCGTCAAGGCCTTTCATTTAATACCCATATTGCTGCGTTTGAAAACGAACTTTTATCCTTTTTTTTAGCGGCGGCCATGTTGAATTTAAATCGATTTTTCTAGTTACCTAATGCTTTACCCTTCAAGGCCTTTCATTTGATACCCATATTGCTAGGTTTGGAAACAAACTTTCATCCACCATTTTTGAGCGGCAGCCATGTTGAATTTATGTCAATGTTGCTAGGTTCATAGTGCTTTATGCATCAAAGCTTTTGATTTGATACCCATATTGCAGGGTTTGAAAACGAACTTTTATCCTTTTTTTTGAGCGGTGGCCATGTTTAATTTAGACCAATTTTCCTAAGTTCATATTGCTCTACTCTTTGATGCCTTTCATTTGATACCCATATTGCTAGGTTTGGAAAGGAACTTTTATCCACCTTTTTCGAGCAGCGGCTATGTTGAATTTATGTAAATACTGCTAGGTTCATAGTGCTTTACTCGTCAACGCCTTTCATTTGATACCCATATTGCTGGGTATGAAAACGAACTTTTATCCTTTTTTTACGAACTTTTATCCTTTAGGACAATTTTTCTAGGTACCTAATGCTCTACTTTTCAAGGCTTTTCATTTGATACCCATATTGCTAGGTTTGGAAAAGAATTTGTATCCACCTTTTTTTGAGCGGCGGCCATGTTGAATTTATGTCAATGTTGCTAGGTTCATAGTGCTTTATTCATCAGAGCCTTTGATTTGATACCCATATTGCTGGGTTTGGAAACGAACTTTTATCCGTTTTTTTGGAGCCGCGGCCATGTTGAATTTAGGTCAATTTTTCTAGATACCTAATGCTTTACTCTTCAAGGCCTTTCATTTGATAACCATATTGCTGGGTTTGAAAACGAACTTTTATCCATTTTTTTGAGCGGCGGCCATGTTTAATTTAGGGCATTTTTCCTAAGTTCATAATGCTTTACTCTTCTAGGCCTTTCATTTGATACCCATATTGCTAGGTTTGGAAACGATCTTGTATCCACCTTTTTTGAGCGGCGGCCATGTTGAATTTATGTCAATGTTGCTAGGTTCATAGTGCTCTACACATCAAGGCCTTTCATTTGATACCCATATTGCTGGGTTTGGAAACGAACTTGTATCCACCTTTTTTGAGCGGCGGCCATGTTGAATTTTAGGCGATTTTCCTAGGTTCATAATGTTCTACGCTTCAAGGCCTTTCACTTGATACCTATATTGCTAGGTTTGGAAACGAACTTTTATCCACCTTTTTTGAGCATCAGCTATGTCGGCGAATTTACGTCAATGTTACATTAGGATCAAGAGTCCCGTACTCCCTCTACGCGTAATACTTTTAATAGTTTTAAATGGATGAAAGAGTTTGATTCCTTAGTCATAATGTAAAAACATAATATAACACCTTTCAAAATGCCTTGAAAAGGGTATCTTCATTTTTCAACATTTCAAATATTGTACCGCTTTTGTGAAAATTGGCCAAAAATTAAACCAACCTACAAATTTTATATTTGTGACGTGATATTGTCATAAAAAATGCTATATACATTGGTTGTATGGCTTGATCCTTTTTCCTTACCACCACGGTACTACATAAGAAAAATACAATTTAAACTTCTTGGTTGGCAAAATTCAGATGGGCACAGCCAATAATAGAAAAGATTTTTTTTGCAATATGTAACAGACTTGTCAAAATAATTTCACGTGCGCCATGTTGATTTTCTACATACTTGTCATCAAAAATGTTATATGGTATTTTTTGAATAAAAATAAAAAGTGAATTTAAGCAAATGAAATTATGCCTAAATGTTCTTCCGGAAAATTTTAAGCATTATGGTGTAAGCCATATCAAATTCTGTCCAGTAGTTTCGGAGATCTTTCCGGACAAACATTTGTACCCCTACGATTTTATTATATATGGAGATGGAGATGATTCTCAAACTACTATATCATAACATATCTGATCTGTGGTACACAACTATAAAATAAAAGTATACTAAAAATTAAATAATTTATTTAAAACAGTAACCTTTTCAGAGGTGAACGTATTGTAACAAAATAAATACAGTTATTGTTTTTATAATCAACTAGCTGTCCGCCCGGTCCCGCACGGGTATACTAAAAAACAGTTTAGTACCCGTGGTCCCCTGTGGTCAAATGAAATATCAATTTGTTAACCATAACAAAATATGTATGCACCTTCTTAACGTAAGGTAAGATACCTACCTTAAAATAAGTTAAGAAGGAGCATAATACAGTTGTATGTATGTTTAATGATATTTCATTTGGTGGTGTTATATCTGATAGAGGGACTACGGGCACTTTTAGTTCCCGTGGTCCCTCCAAGGGACTACCAGAGGGACCACGGGTACTAAACTACTTTCACCTGTCCCGCTGTCAGTAATGAAATCTTTGACTCACGAAATTTTGCATGCATATGTATATCGCGTGATAATGCAATATTATGATCACATGGAGCTGATCTAATGCTGGAGCTGGAAATCTAATGCTGGAGCTGGAAGGTGGCCATACGAACTCCGCAATAAAACGACACAGCCACATCGAGTTTGGGCTCGTTTGATTCGTATTAATTAGTACGATTTAATAAGCTTGTATATATTTAAAAGTTTTTTTTATATAATTTATCTTGTTTAAAATAAATTGGTGATATAAATAAGAATTTTCTAAAAAAGTGCCAAACATAGTTTTATAATGAATTATAAGAATGCTGATATACGAGTATATAAGGCATAATCAATAAATGTATAAGAATTCGCGCATGACATAATAAAATTAGTACAAAATGGTTTGTAATTTTTTTTTATAAACATGAATTGAATTGTTGCTCTGTTCTTGTTACTTTACAGAAAATGTGGATTATTGAAGGAGTAAGAATAAGCGATTTTGGGATATCAATACGTCGTACGATCGACGCGTCGTTCGTATTTGCCACCTTCATAAGTATAAAAAAATATTCAAATTCAAGCTGATTTGGGTAATTTTGGATCGGAGTAGAACCACCCATCATTATATCTTGCGAGGCCAAATTCGCGGCGGAGCAATGTCAGCACTGTGTCGCCGTGAGCATGACCTCTACACGTTCGAGCGTCGTATTTCAAGCGTAAATTCTTTTAAAGCTAGCAGTCCGATATCCATTGTCCTAAAATATGAGAAAATACGTTATTTTTCGTTGCTATGAAAGATTGCCTTTGAGGGTTTAGGGAATACTTAGACAAAATTGAATTTGTTTATTCAATTTAGGTACTGAGAACTTGGTACTTATAGACGTTATACCATTTGAATGATCAATTTATTTTACGAATTTCTGCAAAGAGCGTTTCTTGTTAGCTTTATTATTAATGTTGAATACTAAGATAATATTGTTCCATTCTGTTTCGCAATGGCTAGACGTTTTCGCTTTAAAAATAAAGTGGGGAAAACTTTATTTTCTAAGTATTTAAGAACTTATCCAGGCATGAATCTGCTACGTAGGTATTAATAAAAATACCAGCCAAGTGCGAGTCGGACTCGCGCACCGAGGGTTCCGTACAAACCTGTAGGTATAAAAGTAAAAATTTGCGGTTTTCGCAATTTTTCCTTTATCTCTGTGCTATAAGACGTTACTTCGTACCAAATTTCAAGATTCTGAGTTCACGGGAAGTACCCTGTAGGTTTTCATTCCCTTGCGAGTGTCAAAAATTTGCGGAAATTTGCGGCATAAACGGCTGTATCTTTTAATTGCGTTAGCTTAGAAGTTTGATATTTTCACAGCTCCAAGGGACATTAGACCTGAGTATTTGATATTAATTTTTCCTTTCGAGGTACGGAACCCTAAAACAGTAAATAACAGAACAAAAACATTTTCAAAGTGAAAATTGCATTTTTGGAACTGTTTGCTAATATACCTACAGTGTTTGCCTAAACGGTTTGCTAATATTACAAACATCTGTTATGTTCTTACTTTTATAACTACTTATAGTTGATAGGTTCAACTATGAAATTGAAAATAATGTCCAGTTGGTACCTTATTCTCGGTTCAGAAGTATCGAGTATTTAAATGCACTGCAACTAGAATTATCGCACGCATTAACCCACACTGAAACTGGTAAACTGAAAATTTTGCGATGTAAAAATACACAGAAAAGTTAGGATATAAATAAAACAGGCGACGAATAAATTATCACAATGGCCAAGCCACAGGTTGGCGTAGTTGGCGCTATCGCAGTAAATAACAGTTATAGTTAGTGGCAGCAAGAAACGGTCGCTTTACAGTAAAAACTACCTACCTAGTCTAGTTAACTATAAGTTTGTTGTGTAATAAATTGTTCTGGCAACCAGTAACGTGGATGTATGTTATGTAATTGTAATAAGTTGGTTTTATCCCTTTAAATTTGAAACAGAAAATATGAAAATTTTCTGTTTCAATATCTTTGTGTGCAGTATTTATTATTATTATTTTTAGATTTTTGGTGTGTTTCTTTATTGCAGAAAGTTGGCAAACAAGCAAACTGCCCACCTGATGGTAAGTGGTAACAGTCACCTATACATGTGGCTCCTGTGAGATTCGCAGCAAAACTGCAACCCCCACAAGAACCACAGTGTACGTTGCCAACTTGTGACACAAGATGTAAAGTCACAGTACCCATTAATTTCACTGCCATATCTTACCCTTCAAACCGGAACACAGCAATGCAAGCACTGCACGGAGGGACACGCTCCATACAAGGGCGGTCATAAATAGTTAAAGTCCTGTTACTATCAATACATTGTATTATTTTAGTGACTTATAGTTGTAAAAGTGTTTTAGGAACATTAAAATGAAAGAAGTACATGTATTTACGGAATAAAAAATGTTTACTTCAGTAAAAAACAAATATAAACAATAACATACTTTTACCTAAATTTATCATGAACAAACACTTAAAAATTGGAATGTAAAACATATATTTTAAATAAAATAAGAGTCAAAACATTGATAACATTATTTAATTATAATAAAATAAAAGAAATAAATAAATTAAAATTAATTAAATACAAAAAAAACAAAACAACTAACAAAATACAAATAAATTATTCTTATTCCAACAATATTAAACATGTAACAATTCTATTACACTTTGTGACAGAGTATTTTTCTTTTTAGGGGGAAGTTTCCGAAGACTTGTAATATAAGGATCTGAATGTAATAATAGTCGTTGTATTAAATCTTGATTGGTAACTTCACGTGACATTTTTCGAGTGTGACTTCGTCTATAAATTTTGATATACTTATTTGTCGCTTCAGCAGCTTCTTCGGAAAGTTCTCCTATAGATAACAATGCATAACTTATAATATCTGATCCATGTACGAGCACCTTGTGGACAGAAGCAGGAAGACTATACCACGGATATTCCTCGACCAGGCTGTATGCTGTTTGTAATGCATAGTCTTTAAACTTGCATTCATTAATTTTATGTCCAGAAGATAACGTTTGTAATATTACACAACAACGATCTATGTGATCCTTATTCAAACCTGTAATTTCAGCAGATACAGCTGATTCCAAAAAAAACTTCCTGGCCGTGTTTCCGTCGTTAGACGTCCCGCTTCCACCACTACGCGGCTTGTCAACTGTTAGTGATTGTCTCTAAGACACCACCAACATAAAGTGTTGTTTTGAAATAGTAGGGTGTACGGCCTTCGAAGTGGACTGTAAAACACTTGCTGTAGATTTCGTAATCAGGAACCGGAGTACTGGATGGATCAATGAAACACTGGTATCACTACTGGAGCGCTTGCTGAGAGAGGTCGGAGGCACTTCTTGTTTCTGGTTGAGTTGTTGCTTCCTCGAGTGGTCGGAGCGGACTGGTTCCGGTGGCTTGCCCGCGCCGCCTTTTATTCTATTTTTTGTTATATAGGTCGTTGTTTATATATGGTTCCCCCCGCGCCCCGCAAGAGTGGCCTCCCACCTCTTCGCGCATGCGCACTTTATTTGCGTAATCCAACTAGCGTTTATTCTTATTCTAATACAATGAAATATTTCCTAATTCGATAAAATAAACCATTACAAATGTTACTTAACCATTCTACCTATTTAATGTTCCTTATTTCTAAGTAAAAGACAACAAAATAACCATTTATTTTACATATAAACTTATCATTAAAAAACCAAATTATAAAGAAGACTAACTAAAACTATACATTGTTTTTCGGTTATTTGTGAATATTTTCGTCGTGAACATCAACTATTAAACCTAATCGTTCCCTAAACTGGGACTGTACATATTGTTTTTTATTTGATAACAATTGTTTATCACTATCTAGCCTAACTTGCCATTTTTTTTATGTCTAATCTATATGAAAGATGAATAAAATATTCGAAGAAACGTATCCAAGAATGTAGTGGTGATAATCCAAATTGGTATCTACTCTCTATTACAGGTTTTTGTAAACATTCGTCTATTTTATTCATCTCTTTAGGGGTAGCATTACATATATAACATCTACTTGTAGATGTTTCACTTAAAGCACTACAAATTTTACCATCTACCATTGAAAGCTGCAACTTATGAGAAACGACCAATTCACGATTGTCGATCTGAATAAAAGTAGGTTGCAAACTTTCAATTTTATCCTTAAAATAAGCTTCCTCTTGCAAAGACACTGCTGTGCTTTCTTTCAAAAATTGAAATCGAATAGGACGGCAGTACCTAGTGGAAGAGGGTCGAGGATTTTTCCATAAAATTTTACAATTATCTTCAGCTAATTTTACAATAATTTGAAGGGGTACATAAGATGTTACAAACAAACTACTATGTTCTAAAGTTGAATCTGAAAAAAATTGTTTGTATTCACTATGTCCAGTGCTGCCATCGAATCCCCATTTCCCAAGTAAAGAGATATTAGACAAACAATCATCAGGAATCTGATCTAAGACCTCTTTTTGAGATTCAAGGATTCGAGAAGCTGTGTGATCAAAAAGACTTTGTAATTCAACTTCAGCTGAAGACTCGGAAACAGTTATATTAGAAGGGTAACATCTCTGTTTCGCTTTAGTAATTTGTTGGTAACATGGTAATACATTAGGAGAAATCTTACTATTAACAAAGTTTTTAATTAATAAATATTGATGTTTTGTCAACTGAGCATCAGTCACAAGTGACAAGACATCATCAGTGCTAACTCTAGATATACACGAATCGAATAAACAGTCTGAAACATCAAGCAATGCACTCACAGTAGAATCATCAGACTTTGACAAATCAGCTACTCTCCGACGTTTAGTCCTTTTACTACATTGCGTAAAAGGTTTTCGAGGACGACCACGTGAATGACACGGCGACGTTTCAGACGGAGTACATTGCTTATTGTTTTTCACAAGTTGAATTTTTTCAATAACATTAAACCAATCGGAATTCTTATATAAAAGCTTGGTTTTATCCCTATTACATTTTTTCCAGAATCGAGCAATAGCTTTACATAAATTATTAATAATTTTCTCTAAATAATGAATATCAATGTTCTCAGCATCGTCGTTCAGAGTAGTCAACAAACTTTGTAGGACTTGACGACACTTTTCCGAGTCATTATCGGTATTGACAGTTAGCCATATTTCAAGAATATGCATTCTTGAAAACGAGCATATATATAAATTACCTAAAACAAAAAAAAAACGGTTAAAATTCAGTCACAAAACCTACACAAAGCACTAAGACTAAATAAACTAATTTCGTAGCAAATGCTACGAGATAATCTGGCAACCGTAGCACCCTTGTCATCGCCAAAAGGGCAGATAAGGGCAGCCAAGTTTTAATTTTCCTAAGATAAGAAAGTCTAAAGATTATGGTGCAATATACCTCCATAGTCGGAGCGAGTGGGAACATATTTAAAAGTTTATTCAAACTTTGAATATTAAAATATAATACTCCAAGAAAAGTCGCCTCGTAGCAATGACATACTAAAGAAAATATATACTAAGATACAATAAAAATAAAAATATTAATTATTACATACCCTGTTCTTGGATATCCATTTCAGAAAAAACTCACACAGCACTCACAGGTCCCGCAATGACAACAAATGACGTCACGCTTTTTAATGACTCACTGATAACAGTATTTACGATTGGCGATGCGCTCTCTTTGAATGCACAATAGATAATGAAGGCGCACTCTAATTACTGACCTATTTATAGTTTCAGAAGGTACCGCAACTATCCAATGTAACGACAAGAAATAAAATGTAAAACAAGAAAGCAGGTTTTTAAGATTTATGACCTATGGATGTCCCACAGTGCACTGCTGCTTTGCGGCAGAAATAGGTAACTAGCAGTGTTTTTGAAGGCGATCTTATTTTTTAGGGAAGAAAATCACTTAAAAGTAATAACACTATGATTCGAAAATTTTTACTTACAAAATTTAAATCTACTTAATTTATCTTATATTTCAAACACATTTTATGTTGACAGTACAAGTTGAAAGCAAACTTTTCGGATTCGGGGTAGGTACTCTGGGACGGGGTCCTCGGGGATCGGGGTACTCAGGGAATAACCCTCGGTGGGGACGTATATGAGCTGTGATGATGATGATGTGTAGTAGGTAGGTAGGTAGTAGGTACCTATATTATGGCGAAGGTGTACAATTACGTTATAGTCCACCACTCTATCTATGTCTATCCGGCAATTTAAAAACTTTTAGCTTTGTGGTTTAGTTATTTGCAATACAGTTTCATGGAGTCATTTGTCTTAAAAAATGCTATTGTAAATACAATGATAAAACTATATTATATCCCACTCACAACCGGCATTTACAAAATCTAAAGAAAGTTGTAGACAGGAATCAGTATGTAACTTAACTCGATAGTTTGCTTTGTTGTTCTTGCTGAGGAATAGTATGCCGTGGTCTGTGTCGGTGTTCTAATTAAATTACTTCATAACGCAAGTAAGTAGACCCAATGGTATGTCGTGGGTTGACTGTGTCAGTGTTCTAATTAAATTAATTCATAACGCAACTGAGTAGAACCCATCCTGAACAAACTTACTATTTCTACATATTTGTTCTAAAGGCTCTAAGGATGAGTAGGTTTATTTATAACTAGCTGTGCCCGTGACTTCGTCCGCGTGGAATAGTAACTCTTGGCAAAAAGTAGCCTATGTTATACCTTATATATAATTAGCTACCAATTAGTGAAAGTCCCGTCAAAATCGGTCCAGTAGTTCCAGAGATTATCGGGAACAAACAGACAGACAAAAATTTTTTAAATTGTGTTTTTGTTATTGGTACATTCATACCCATTTAGTAAAAACTTGTTATTTTGTCATTACAACAACAACTTCAATTTTATTTATTTATATGTATAGACTAGCTGTGCCCGCGAACTACGTTTCGCCTTAATTAATTTTTTTTCCCGACCTCTTCAAGAAATATCGCTAATGTACACAGAAATAAATACAAAAACTTAACAAATTATATACTAAAACCTTCCTCGAGAATCACGCTATCGAGTGATCAAAACCGCTTGAAAATCGGTGCAGTAGTTTTTGAGTTTATCGCGAACAGACAGACAGTCGCAGCGGGAGACTTTGTTTTATAATAGTAAGGACTAGCAACTCGCCCGCGGCTTTACCAGCGTGTTATATTAAGGGCCCACCATCCGCGCGAGCCCGAGCTAGTTTAGGTAAATTTCTCTAGTCTCTGTTTGTGTGCGTCGCTCACGCACACAAGCGCACTCGGTCGCGCAATCGGTACGGCCATCTAGCAAAATATCGTAGATGTTAATTTTGAATTTAATAGGTGTTTATTATTTACTGTGTTATACTATAGTAAATACAGGGATGTGTTTGATCAACTTTTATTTTTACAAGCTTTTATTTAGCTTGCACTGTATGTATGTATGTAGATTTGACCACTTCTCGGTTTTCGAATTGGCTGAAATTTTGCACATAATAATATGTATATCGTGACAATGCAATGTTATGATAACATGGAGCTGATCTGATGAAGAAACTGGACGGTGGCCATAGGAACTCCGTAATAAAACGACGCAACCCCATCGAGTTTGGGCTCGTTTGATTCATATTGACGAGTACTTTGGTCCTATTTGTTAACCAGGGTCTGATGCTGGAGCTGGGAGGTGGCTATAGGACCTCCGCAATAAAACGACATAACCCTATCGAGTTTGGGCTCCTTTGATTCGTAATGACGAGTACTTTGGTCCTATATGGTAACCAGGGTCTGATGCTGGAGCTGGAAGGTGGCCATAGGACCTCCGCAATAAAACGACATAACCCTATCGAGTTTGGGCTCGTTTGATTCGTAATGACGAGGACTTTGGTTCTATATGGTAACTAGGGTCTGATGCTGGAGCTGGAAGGTGGCCATAGGACCTTCGCAATAAAACGACATAACCCTATCGAGTTTGGACTCGTTTGATTCGTAATGACGAGTACTTTGGTCCTATATGGTAACCAGGGTCTGATGCTGGAGCTGGAAGGTGACCATAGGACCTCCGCAATAAAACGACATAACCCTATCGAGTTTGGGCTCGTTTGATTCGTAATGACGAGGACTTTGGTCCTCTATGGTAACCAGGGTCTGATGCTGGAGCTGGAAGGTGGCCATAGGAACTCCGCAATAAAACGACACAACCCCATCGAGTTTGGGCTCGTTTGATTCGTATTGACGAGTACTTTGATCTTATATGGTAACCAGGGTGTGATGCTGGAACTGAAAGGTGGCCATGGGAACTCCGCAATAAAACGACACAAGCCCATCGAGTTTTGGGCTCGTTTGTTTCGTAATGACGAGTACTTTGGTCGAGTTTCGTAATGGCGGCCATGCGATTACAAAATGATAAAATATAAAATAATAGTAAAAAGATTTTAAAAAAAAGTCGCCCCACACTAGGATTTTATTTTAAAGCCCTAATAAGACGAAAATAAATTTTAATTTATTACATGATACATCTAATATATAAAATTCTCGTGTCACAGTGTTTGTTACAGAACTCCTCCGAAACGGCTTGACCGATCTTTATGAAATGTCGTAGGCTATTTTTTATTACGGCGAAACGTTAGTTCGCCGTTATTATGGCGAAACGTAGTTCGCCGGCACAGCTGGTTTTTAATAAAATATAAAAGCTTGTCGCAAGATTTACCCATTTTATAAAAAACAAATATTTTTTTCTTAGAATTACCAATATTTATTTATTTAAGGCTTACCAAGTAAATACATACGGGCAAGGTACTTAAACAGTTTTTTTTTATGGAGGGCCTGGCAAATGACCTCCTCCCGTCTGATGTTAAGCGGTGAAAGAGGCCCAAATGAGTTGACAGATAGAGGTGGGAGGACATCCACAATTCAACCTGCCCGCCCCTTGCCGGCCTAAAAGATGTTTTTCACACCTCTTTTGAAGAAACCCATGTTGTAGGATGGAGGAAACACGTGCGCAGGTAGAGAATTCCAAGTGTGGGATGACCGACAGAAGACTTACCGGAGGGAGACTCTGTACCAAGGTCGTGTGCTTGGGTACCTCCGTCTTACCTATTTCTGCCGCAAAGCAGCAGTGCTTGCATTGCTGTGTTCCGGTTTGAAGGGTAAGATATGGCACTGAAATTACTGGGTACCGTGACTTTACATCTTAAGTCACAAGTTGGCAACGTACACTGTGGCCCTTGTGGGGGTTGCAGTTTTACTGCGAATATCACACGAGACACATGTATTATAGGTGACTGTTACCACTTACCATCAGGTGGGCAGTTTGCTTTTTTGCCAACTTAGTAGCAATAAAAAAAAGAAGAAGGAATCTTGGAATTTCTTGGTACGGTGTGAAAAGGAGGATACAGTGTAAGGATGACTCCGTAGACCCTTACGCGTGTTTCTGTGAAGGAATGGAGAGGGAGGGATAAGGTTAAAGAGCTCCTCAGAGCATTCCCCGTGGAACATTCGGTAAAAGGCGCTAAGAGAGGCGATGTCACGTCGAAGTTGTAGAGGCTCGAGGGTGTTAGTTGCCTCTACATCGCCAATTATTCGAATAGCGCGACGCTGCAAACTGTCCAGAGCATCGAGGAGGTACTGAGCGGAGCCGGAGTGCGAGCAATATTCCACGCAAGACCTAACCTGAGTTTTATACATCAGGCTAGTTGGTCCGGCGCAAAATACCTACGCACCTTGTTCAGGACACTGAGTTTCCGTGAGGCAGCAGTTATAACGGATTCGAGTTTTTCAAAAAAGGGATCATATATGCATTTAAATTTCAGGACTGCACAGCATTGTCATGTGTGTATGACAATGCTGTACAAAACGTTATTTATTACAAAAAAAATAAATATAATAATCAAGTTAAATTGTTTTATTGTTTATCCTAATTCTCGCACAAGCTTTTATATTTTTATAAGAAAATGTATCTTGTAATAAATTAAAGTTTATTTTCCTCTTTTAAGGCATTATAATATAAGCTTGTTTTTAAAAAAACTTTTTTAAACTAATTACTCAAATAATACGAAATATTTTAATGACTACCGAGTTCTTTATTGTTAGTTGTATCTACAAATTATTTTATATAATATACATATAATAATTTAGTAATAAACAAATATGAAATGAATATTTTCTTGTGCTCAACGCACTTTTTAGTGCATTGAAGCCATTCGCTAGATTGTAATAAAAAATAAATTAAAGTTTATTTTCTTTTTTTAGGACATTAAAATAAAAGCTTGTTTTTAAAAATCTTTTGTGATAGCGGCCATCTTGTTTTAGTTCTTTTCATGGTGTACTGTATTTTACGAACTTTCATTTGATACCCCATATACAGACCCATATTGTGGGGATTGTACATAAAAATAATCTGTCAATTTGTGACGGCGGCCATCTTGTATTAGATTGTCTTTCAGAATATACTATATTCTACAATTCATTCTACAATTCAAGCTCTTTCATTTGACACCTAAATTGGGGAAGGTCGCACAAAAGAAATTGATGGGGTTGCGTATGGATATTATCTAGGCTAGGCTCAAAGTACTCATCAAGAAAAATCATGTAGGACCGAAGTACTCGTCAATACGAATCAAACAAGCCCAAACTCGATGGGGTTGCGTCGTTTAATTTCGGAGTTCCTTTGGCCACCTTCCATCTCCAGCATCAGACCCTGGTTACCATATAGGACCAAAGTACTCGTCAATACGAATCAAACGAGCCCAAATTCGATGGGATTGTGTCGTTTTATTGCGGAGTTCCTATGGCTACCTTCCCGCTCCAGCATCAGACCCTGGTTACCATGTAGGACCAAAGTACTCGTCAATACGAATCAAACAAACCCAAACTTGATGGGGTTGTGTCGTTTTATTGCGGAGTTCCTATGGCCAGCTTCCAGTTCCAGTATCAGACCCTGGTTACCACATAGGACCAAAGTACTCGTCAATGCGAATCAAACAAGCCCAAACTCGATGGGATTGTGTTGTTTTATTGCGGAGTTCCTTTGGCTATCTTCCAGCTCCAGCATCAGACCCTGGTTACCATGTAGGACCAAAGTACTCGTCAATACGAATCAAACGAGCCAAAACTTGATGGGGTTGTGTCGTTTTATTGCGGAGTTCCTATGGCTACCTTCCAGCTCCAGCATCAGACCCTGGTTACCACATAGGTCCAAAGTACTCGTCAATACGAATCAAACGAGCCCGAACTCGATGGGGTTGTGTCGTTTTATTGCAGAGTTCCTATGGCCACCTTCCAGTTCCAGCATCAGACCCTGGTTATCATATAGGACCAAAGTGCTCGTCAATACAATTCAAACGAGCCCAAACTCGATGGGGTTGCGTTGTTTGATTGCGGAGTTCCTATGGCCACCTTCCAGTTCCAGGATCAGACCCTGGTTACCATATAGGACCAAAGCGCTCGTCAATACAATTGAAACGAGCCCAAACTTAACGGGGTTGCGTTGTTTGATTGCGGAGTTCCTATGGCTACCTTCCAGCTCCAGCATCAGACCCTGGTTACCACATAGGACCAAAGTACTCCTCAATACGAATCAAACGAGCCCAAACTCGATGGGGTTGCGTTGTTTGATTGCGGAGTTCCTATGGCCACCTTCCAGTTTCAGGATCAGACCCTGGTTACCATATAGGACCAAAATGCTCGTCAATACAATTGAAACGAGCCCAAACTCAATGGGGTTGCGTTGTTTGATTGCGGAGTTCCTTTGGCTACCTTCCAGCTCCAACATCAGACCCTGGTTACCACATAGGACCAAAGTACTCGTCAATACGAATCAAACGAGCCCAAACTTGATGGGGTTGTGTCGTTTTATTGCGGAGTTCCTATGGCCACCTTCCAGTTCCAGCATCAGACCCTGGTTACCATATAGGACCAAAGTACTCGTCAATACGAATCAAACGAGCCCAAACTCGATGGGAATGAATTGTTTGATTGCGGAGTTCCTATGGCCACCTTCCAGTTCCAGCATCAGACCCTAGTAGGTGTATATTGGGCATTCTAAAACACATTCAAAGTGATCTCACCTCCGTTCGATCACTGTCGTTGAATGTGTTCTAGAATTCCCAATCACTATTGAGCAAATGTGGATCGGTTTAACATGTTGTGCAAATTCTGTTCTAGAACGCCCAATCACCATTCTGTTCTAGAATTCCCAATCACTATTGAGCAAATGTGGATCGGTTTAACATGTTGTGCAAATTCTGTTCCAGAATTCCCAGTCACCATTCTGGAATGCCCATGAATTATTTTTTTGATCTCACGTCCGTTCGATCACTCTATTGATCTCACGTCCGTTCGATCACTGTCGTTGAAAGTGTTCTAGAGTGCCCATGAATTATTTTTTGATCTCACGTCCGTTCGATCACTATCGTAGAACGTGTTCTAAAATGACAAGAATCATTACTCTATTGATCTCTCGTCCGTTCGATCGCTGTCTAATTACTAACCACTCATCACTCCATTGATCTCTCGTCCGTTCGATCAATATATCGTTGAAGGTGTTCTAAAATGACAAGAATCATCACTCTATTGATCTCTCGTCCGTTCGATCGCTGTCTAATTACTAACCACTCATCACTCCATCGATCTCATACTATCCGTTCGATTACTGTCTAATTACTAACAACTCATCACTCCATTGATCTCACGTCCGTTCGATCACTATATCGTTGAAAGTGTTCTAAAATGACAAGAATCATCACTCTATTGATCTCTCGTCCGTTCGATCGCTGTCTAATTACTAACCACTCATCACTCCATCGATCTCATATTATCCGTTCGATCACTGTCTAATTACTAACCACTCATCACTCCATTGATCTCACGTCCGTTCGATCACTATATCGTTGAAAGTGTTCTAAAATGACAAGAATCATCACTCTTTTGATCTCTCGTCCGTTCGATCGCTGTCTAATTACTAACCACTCATCACTCCATTGATCTCACGTCCTTTCGATCACTCCATTGATCTCTCGTCCGTTCGATCACTATTTATCAATAAATAAACAATCTAAGTATTAATATTTCTGCGTTTTATTTATAAAATAAAGTTGTGAAGAAATGAAAACACGATTTCGATTCAACATATAGCTTTTTATTTTTTGCAATCCATTAATTACAGATTCTATGTATTCTTACTTGTTATAATTATACATTGCAATATATTAATATTATTAAGGGTGTGAATATAATGTATCCCAGACGAATGAACACGTTACTAACTAATGTTATGCGTTACAATCACTAGAGAATTTTCATTCAAAATATTATATAATGTGCCATAAGTCACTTAAATACCATGGTTATATGTATTATTTTTTTGGTAATTTATTAACAATAATAGAAACTAAAACATGTATCTCATTCATTCATGGGCGCCGGCAGAAATAATTTCCAGGTGGTGCAGATTTTAGTTTTTTTACAATCTTGAAGAATTTTACAGAAGAGCTTTATAAATCCCTTACCTTGATTCGCTCATTTCTTCTTTAAAAGACAGATTTTCTGAAACACATAAAAAATCATTTTCTCTGTTACAACTACACCCAAAAATAATAAAAGGCCTCAGTAAAGAAGAATTTCTTAGAGCTGCAAAAGACATTGAAAATTTGTATGGCGATCTTTTACCTAATTTTATTTCAGAAATCACGACTTGGTTTGAAATGTGGAAATATCCACAGCCAGCGGCAAATAATATCAGTGGACTAGTCAATATCTCATAGACTACATCGACGAGGCAAAAGATTTCTTTCCTTCGGTAGCAGAAGCGATCAAGATTGGCCTTAGTCTACCCGTCACAACATGCACAATAGAAAGATCTTTTAGCACACTGAGAAGAGTTAAAACTTGGAATAGGTCCACAACAGGTGACGAGCGACTGTCTGGATAAGTGTCGACCGAGGCAAGATAACCAAGGACAATAAAGATAACTTTATAGAAAACGTCATTAATAAGTTCGGTCAAAAACCCCGCTGGCTGCAGTTGCTTTTTAAATGAGAATTGTGTAATGACTGCCTACTAATTATTGTGAATAAAAAAATGATTTCCAACAGACGGCTTTTTATTTCAATAATTCCTGTTGATCCCGAGATTCCCAAGGGGTGCAAGTGCACCCCCTGGCACCCCCCTGCCGGCGCCCATGCATTCATTAGCATTTGTAATGGAGATCATTTTGTACGTCACAAATTTCTAATTTACTAAAGCAATGACAATCATCGTTCTAGGCAGGTTGCTCGTATCTGTCGCCCACGAATAATATTTTGCGGTAAAACGGTCCAAAAGTATGTAATCGATAAGTAGTTCCTCTATTCACCACTAGATGGGTCTTTTACTATAACTAATTTAAATTTGACTCGATATATTATATTTTTGATTTTATTACACGTTTTATTTGTAATAATGCTTTTTTAAAGTTCAATAAGCTATTAAAATCAATTTCAGGTAAGGAAATATGATAATTCGTTATTTAGCTGTTGATCGTTAGAAAAAATAGTTCCTCTACTTGCTACTAGATGGTATTTTAAAGATAACTAATTTAAGATATATTTTATTCTGATTTTATTACATGTTTTATTTGTGATAATGGTTTTTCAAAGTTCAATAAGCTATCAAAAACAATTTCGATAAAGAAACATGATAATTCGTTATGTAGCTGTTGAACGCTATCAAAATCAATTTCAGATAAGAAATATGATAATTCGTTAAAGGCTGATTTCACCACAGTAATTAAACGCGATCAGTTCAAGTTAAACTCGGCTTATGCTCTAAACTAAATTCCTCTACCAAGTTTGCGGTTCACTGGCCTAAAGTAATCGTCGTTCATGTTGAACTTGGTTCAGTTTCTGAACGGCCGATTCTCGACGTTTTCAGTATATAAACGCGTTTCAGAACGGTCATTGTCCTGATTTTTGGAAGTAATTAATTATTGTGTTAAAGAAAGAAACGATCTTGTTGTTTGAGATTTGTTTTTAAAACACACATGAGAGGAGCCTTGGCACTAGTTTTTGACGAAAATTTTGATGTTAATATGACATTAAGAAAATGTTAAGAAATAAGAAGAATATTTTCTTAGAAAACATCTCACTGAAATAGTTTAATTTTAGTAATAAAAGCAATCATTCATTCGTTCATTCTTTGTCAAAGATAAAATAGGTTTTAATAAACGAGTTCAAGTCGAAGCCGGTGAAATCGGTGCGATGATATGATTGCATACAATTGTTTTAACCATATAAAATATTGTGCCTTTGAAAAATGTTATTTGTATAAGAAAATGGTTATTAGAGAATCAAATATCAATGTATGATTCTTTCAATAAATAAATTAGTGTACATTCAAATTATTTTTCATTTACCTACCTGAATACCTTGAATTGGATAATAAAAAGACATAATTAATTTCCCTCAAGTTTAATTATTAAAAAGACATTCTTATTTAATATACCCTTAATTAATATAGTAAAAAACGTTTTTACATTTGTACATAATATCAAAAATTATAATTATGTAAGTATAAAGGTATTATATTTAAATGTATCTCTCTATAGGTTTATAAGTAACAAGAAATATTAATCATAAAACCTACATGAGAACTTTAATTTACAAAAATAAGATGATTCATAGCTTTAAAAACTATAGCTATAACCACATATTTTTTTTGATATATTGTTTATGAGACTTTCTGCCTGGTCCATATCTTCCGACACCACATATTGTGCAGACAGAAGGGAATCCTCTGACGAGTCACCTTCACCTAGCGCTTCATGCTCGAGGTCTATTATCTCAATTTTGATGAGACGTTGTCCTTTCTTCGGCGGACTTTTTATTACAAAAGACTGCTGCGTGCTGTGTAGGTGCTGGAGAAAGGACGATTTTTTCTTACGTTTCCTCTTCTGCGTGTTATTTATCGCCTTTCGGATTTTAAGCTCTAACGGCGTTTCTTCGTGTCGTGGTTCTACAACCCGTGGAGGGAACATCTGTGTCCATCCTTCTAGCGGGTCCTGCGCGTCTTGAAAGACCGGAGATGGTGAGCGTAAGTCTTCGACGAGATTTTCGGTGTTCCCTGACATATTCTGAAATAAGTAATGAGTCATAATATGTTAAAGCGAACAAAATCCTATAATTAATTAGTAAATACATTCAATTTATGTTTAAAAAGTAACTTACCACTTTGATATTCTTATGAAAATAAATTTAGATTTGCAATTGACACGAATATTTATACCTTTGCTTTGTGATCGTGTGAGTATGTAAACCTATAGCTGACACAGCTCCTGGTGTCGCTACCTTATTATGTAATGGTCTGATTTTTGTGTAAGTGGAAACGTATTGCCGACAAAGCGGCAAACACGTACCACGATGCATATAGAATCAGACAAGTTAGGACTTGTTTTGTGGCTATGAAATAAGATGGTCAAAGGTAATTAGATTCAGAATAAAACAACAACTTACATACATATTATTTATTTTAAGTAGATATTATTTACCTCTTAGTACTAAAATATACATTATTAAAAACAAACTTTCTTGTTATAATTAAGTAGGTACGTGCCTACATTTTTATTTATTTATTTAATAACTATAACTACAAGGATACATAATATATATTTTGGGTTGTACAGTAATACAAAAATCCGCATTGATTTACTAAACACTGCCATTCACCATCTATGTAAACGTTACAAAATAAACTACATTTATGAAACTAATCAATAATCATACATATTTATTTATTTATTTAAATGGCTCAACTACAGAATACAATTTACTACATTGTCAACAAGGTAATATATAATTGGTCTCACATTAAAATTGAATTCCGGTGATTGTTGCGCACAGCATTCAAATGAAATAGTTATATATAAAAGAGGAAAAGAAACAGTACCTAACTTTACAATAAATCTAGGTTATACTCCTATACTTTTATCAATCAATTACGGTTTACAACTACAATAAAACTGGGTAACATTTATTCTACAATTATAGTAGATACTATACTACAATTTTCATTCAAAATATTATACATAATGTGCCAAAAGTCACTTAAATACCATGGCTATATGTATTATTTTTTTGTAGTTTATTAACAATAATAGAAACTAAAACATGTACCTCATTCATTAGCATTTGTCATGGAGATCATTTTGTACGTCACAAATTTCCAATTTACTAAAGCAATGACAATAGAAAATCAAACGAACTTACCTGTAAGTGACGTTCGATGATTATTAAACGAAGTGATTCGCCCGAGAGATTACACCATTAATAGTTTTATTTACTTGTAGTAGCACGCGTATGTGCTGCCATCTTACACGATTTTAGAGTAACATTTCACTTAAAAAAAAAAAAAGTGAAAATGTTAACTCTCAAATGAAGGTACTTTCATACACGTTTCAGTACCATCTAGGCCTATCGTAACTGCTGTTTCGTGATGCTCAGGGATGACCGAGCCTGGAGGTCTCGGTTTGGGAGGGAGGGGGTGTAATCTCTCGGGCGAATCACTTCGTTTAATAATCATCGAACGTCACTTACAGGTAAGTTCGTTTGATTTTCTATTAAACTTCAGTGATTCGCCCTTCGAGATTACACCATTAATAGTTTTATTTACTTGTAGATGTTTAGAGATTATCACGAAACAGCACAAATGGAAATATTACAAAAGTAGTTTATAAATATAAGCAAAGAAACGATATAATTAGTGTACAATCATTATTTATTCTTAATTATGATGTTAAGTATATCTAATAATCTAAATTAAGTTAATCATCAGAGTGATCTAAGCAATCCTGTAACAAAGAGCGAGCGAACTCATCGGATCTATCAGCATCAAGTTCTCTATTATAGAACCGTGCGAAAGACTTAGAGGTGCCAGTCCAGCCTGCTGTCCTCTTTATAATGTCAATATTCACGCCGAGCCTGTTGGCCGCGGAAGTCGAAGCATGCCGTGTACTGTGTGCGTTAATTATGAATTTCTCATTAGCTGTTCTCCTTATATTAGAGAGTCTGATAAGGGAGAGGGTTTGCACGCGGTGTGCAGTGACAAGAGCCAGTAAGGTCACTAATTTCTTAGACAAAACATTAAAAGAAAGGGTCTCATTTGGATAGTAATTGCTAAGAAAATCCAACACTATTGTAGGATTCCATGTATAATTATAACGTGGAGTGGGAGGTCTTAATTTATATAGCCCCTTCATAAATCGTCTTATCTGTGGGTTATTCATAATATCGGCTCTAAGTATAAGTGATAATGCTGCTTTTGCGCAATTAATGCTACCATATTTTTGACTTTGTTGATACAATGTAAATAAAAATGAAATTATGTCTGGTACAGAATTACAAAAAATATTCAGATTTTTTCTTCTACAATAAGAGTGCCAATATTTCTGGCTAGTGTTATACTGCTTTAAAGTATTTTTTGTCAAAGAAGCTAGCATTACATCCACAGCATCAAGAGGAGTGCCCTGCTTTAAGAACGCCTCCCTGACAACACTCCGGCAACCAGGGTAATCAACAATTTTTGGAAAAGGGGGGTACCAGGGCTGAGTGGGCCATAAAGGGACCACGACTATCCCTGTCGCTTTATCTGTTTGGATTTTTTGCAATACTTTTAAGATAAGACAAAATGGGGGAAATGCGTAGAAATAGTACGCAAGCCAGGATATTGTAAATGCATCCACCTTGTACGCTTCAGGGTCACGATGCCAAGAGACAAATTTAGTACATTTGTTATTCAAGCGGCTCGCAAATAAGTCTATCTGCGGTCGGGTAAATTCTTGACAAATTCGATCGAATGCGTAATCCGCGAGTTCCCACTCGACATCGGCATGTATGCGACGAGATTCCGCATCAGCCCTGAAATTATCGGCTGAGCTTACATAAGAAGCAAAGATAAATATGTTTCTTTTTTCGCACCACTGCCATATGTGCCGAGTCAAACTATTCAAGTGGGGAAACTGAACACCACCCATTCTATTTATATATGCAATTGCCGTGGTGTTATCAATTCTTAATAAAATCTCGCAATTCCGTTGATTTTTCGCAAACGTTTTTAAAGCGAAGAAAGCGGCTGTCAATTCAAGGTAATTAATATGTTCGGCTTGTTCTTGGCTAGACCACTGCCCATTTGCTGTTACCGGAACAATAAACACCCCAGCCCGATCGCGAAGCATCCGAGTATATTTCAAGCTGAAAGTTACCTGACCGTAAAGGGTTACCTGGTACTTCTATATTACGAATCCACCAGTTAAAATCTGAATTTAATGAATCGGGTAATTGTATGTATTGATTGTAATCGTCTTTTTGTTCTAAACAAAGAAATTTAAATCTCTCAAAGTTTTTTGTATATAACCAACTGTAAGGTATTGCTGGGCAAACTGAGATTAACAAGCCAATCAAATGTGCAAAATTTCGAAGCTTACACCGTTTTATGGAAGAAAAATATAGAAGTTCCTCTTTAATTTTTTGTCTTTTATTTTGCGGAATACTGAGTAGAAGATCGGCAGAATTAAAAACAAACCCTAGGTACTCAGCTGATTGACTCGGGGTAGATACCGATTTTTCATAGTTTATCGTGAAACCGAGAGAAATGAGTAAGTCTTGAGTCACATTGAAATTATGTTTACATTGTGAGTATGAGTTTGCGAGTAATAAGATATCATCTAAATAGATTACTGATAATAAGCCTTGACTGCGTAAGGATTGCATGACAGGCCGCATCAACTTAGTAAACACATAAGGAGATAGGTTTAGCCCGAAAGGTAGTACCTGAAATTCATATAGTTTTTCTAACCACAAGAAACGTAAAAGTTTTCTATAATCCTTATGTATACTTATAGAAAAATACGCATCCTTTAGATGTATAGAACACATGTATGTGTTTTTTGTTATGAGTCGCATTGCAGTCCTATAATCCTCAAGCTTGAAATGTGAAGTAGGTATAAACTTATTCAGAGCCTTGAGATTTAAAATAAATCTATTTTTACCATTACTCTTTTTTACAAGAAATATACTTGACAGAAATTGACCTTCGCAAGGCTCACACTCTCTTATAGCACCGAGTTCAAGAAGGGAAAGTATCTCTTTAGACATTTCTCGTAGATGTGACTCTGACTCTGGATTATTCATTGGAATATTACGTTGCGTGAGGTCACCCGAAGTAGGGATCCGTAAATAGGACACCCATGATAATATAACGGGGTCGTTGCAGATTTTTAACCAATTATTATAAAAAAAAAGGTAATCTACTAGCCTGTGGGGTGACGTCATCAACTTTAAGCGACGGGAGGTCCGCGGAGGATGACGCGGGGCTCGGCGGTCGCTCGGTCGTCGCGCCCGCGGCGGCGGCTGCCTGCGCCCACCAGCCGTCGAGCTCGGCCTCGCGGGGGGGTGGCGTCGAGGCGGAGCTGGCGGGGGTGGCGGTGGGCCCCTCCAGTTTAAAGCTCGTGATGTTGTAGGCTCCGTTTTCCTATTCTTAGGCGGTGGTTTTGCTTTTTCAGAGACTGGTTTAGCAAGTTCGGCTTCTGTTCTCGAAATCGCTTTCATGGATTTTAGATTCTCTTGCAAATTGCTACCAAAAAGTAAATCATCTCTTTTTAGGTCTCTAATATTTTCTTTTACGTCCTTACTGAGGCAGGCTAAAAGGAAATTTCGTCTGACTTGAGTCTCAGAAAAATGATAGGAGCCTTCCTGTATCGCTGAGCGATTTCAGGGCATTGATTTTTATGTCAACCGACTCGGCGTTGGATGATAAAAAAGCTGACATCGTAGATACAACCCCCGTGATTGCAGTGGCAAGTAAATTTTGTTTATCAACAAGTATGTTATCTCTTTTAAAAACGTTCTCATTAACAGCTGCCTTGATTTCAGGGTTAATGATCGGAGCTTGGACAATCTTGAAATTCTCGGGTATGTTGTTATCTTTGACAATGGCTTTTTTATTCTCCTCCTGTAGCCCATTCACTAAGATATCTGACCATCTGCTGGCAATATCCTTTTGGATAGTTGGACCAAAAATCTCCTTAGCAATAGGTTCATCACCTAGAATACATAGGACACTGGGATCTAACTCAGTAGCAGGCGAAATATCTTCTTGCGTGATGTCATTACTCAGCGCAGGAACCGGTATCACCACGGAAGCCACGGCTGGTCTGGGTGATGAGACGGGGGACTGCCCAGACTTATCTTGGCCTGACTGTGTAGGTGGTATTGCACAGATTAACAAAATCATCATCGTTATCGACAGGGGGCGCTCCTGTAACCAAAAACAAGGGCCATTGTGCAAAAGAAAACAAAATCACGATGCAAGCCTCACGGACTGCACTCTAGATAGGTATCTATAAAATGCACTGACCAACATGTCATGACGTAGCCTCTCGGACTATGTTCTAGACAATAAATTGTGTGCAATACTATTTTTAAGATACATACAATGATCAACCTCCCGGATTAACCTAATGTATTATCACATTTATGACCGGCCGGTGACTATAATCATTGCATTACGTTATGTACTTGAGATATGTAAACTGACATAGCCTCTCGGACTATGTTCTAGATAATAATTGTGTGTAATACTATTTTAATATACAACATGTAAGTAAATAGACGTAGCCTCCCGGACTGTGTTCTATATTACTTGTGTGCAATACCATTTTAAAAAATGATCAATATCCCGTATTGAACTAATGTTCCATTGGTAATTTAATATCATTGGCCGGTATTAGCCTTACAGACTATACTCATTGCACCTATATTATGTACTTAGGTAATTAAAAACCGACCGTACCTTTACTTGTTGAAGTATGTTGGTCGTAATCATCATCATAGTAATAGTCACTTTCACTCTCGTCACTATAAGAATGTTCCGATGGTGATCTTGAACGATGACGATGGCGAGAACGTCGCCGGTCGTATCGATCGTCGTGTCGTTCACGGCGAATCTTAGCGCGTTTTTTCTTTAGTCTCCTTATCTTCTCCTCTATGTCGTCCTCCTCTGCTGCATAGTATTTACGCTTTCCCATTATCAATTATCACACACACAAAGCTAAAATTACTGGAAAATAATACTTTTAGAAGCAAAAAACCGATATTTAAACTTCACTAGCGTGTAGATGGCCGCCACACAAAACGTGTATGAAAGTACCTTCATTTGAGAGTTAACATTTTCACTTTTTTTTTTTTAAGTGAAATGTTACTCTAAAATCGTGTAAGATGGCAGCACATACGCGTGCTACTACAAGTAAATAAAACTATTAATGGTGTAATCTCGAAGGGCGAATCACTGAAGTTTAATCATCGTTCTAGGCAGGTTGCTCGTGCCCGTCGCCCACGAATAATATTTTGCGGTAACGGTTTACTTTTATACATAAATTAGATGGAATCTGTTATTTAGGGGTTACAAAACAAGATTAAATTGTATTTCATTATTACCATTAATTTGTAATTTATGATAAATAAAGAGTTATACGTGTATATTGAATCATCATATTCGTTTTCGCTATTAAGTTTCATTAATAAAACGCAGAAATTTTTGTTAAACATATATTTTTTTTTATTATAAAGCAAGTGAACAAATATCATAATACCTAAACTTGAACAATACTTTTTCAAGTACAATTACTAAAGTCATAAATTAAATGTGCTTAAGTACCACTTTTTTATGAATAAAACATTCCTTAGAGCGCACTCTTTTTTATGACTTAAACAATTGAAGGTAACTCCACCTTTAGCATAACTATTACGCAATGTTGTGAAATTAGGACAACCTTTGCCTTCAACATTTATCAAAAAGCAGTCAGAACATAAATCTTTAATCCATTTTTGCTTTTCAACACCTTTCATTATTATAGTTTGGTCCTTTAAAATTGGAATAACTAATCTCTTAAATTCTCTGAAATCTATATTGCCTTGACTCCAGTATATTCCTCTGTTGCGTTCAATCCAATTCACTGCTCTTTTTTCTTCAGCAGATAATTTTAGATAGGAATATGGAGGTTTTATTAAAAAGACTTGCGTAAACTCTTTTGTGGCTAACGCAAATTCCTTAATAAAAAAAATATTTTTGCAGTCTTTGAATCCTTGTACATCAACAAAAAGTATCGAACTCTTATCAGCACTCATTGTTTTGTTGTATTCTATTAATTTATAATAAGTATTTTTTTATTCATATATTTATTTCATTTATTCGTTTAGTAAATTAATTATAATGATTATACGATAACATTGAAGTTATTGTATTTTAATAATAATCACCTTAATACAAAAAATATTATAAAATATAATAAAAATAGTCCCACTACCTACTAAGTATTGGTTTGTTAATGCTAAAAAATTATCCCTCACCCGTGAATTTTTTTGCAGAGCTTCAGCGTCTCCTTAAGTGGAATCAGTTCTGGAGCATCGAAATCTGTTTGATATTTCAATGACATTACCGCCTGATGTTTAAAATATAATAATCACCTTAATACAAAAAATATTATAAAATATAATAAAAATAGTCCCACTACCTACTAAGTATTGGTTTGTTAATGCTAAAAAAAATTCCCTCACCCGTGAATTTTTTTTGCAGAGCTTCAGCGTCTCCTTAAGTGGAATCAGTTCTGGAGCATCGAAATCTGTTTGATATTTCAATGAGATTACCGCCTGTTCCCAGCGATCTTTGGGCTCTACCTTCAATATCTCTTTGGTGTTGTATACCTTTATTTCGATGTAAACATCACCGTCTCTGTGGGCGGTGCGGCGCAGGACTCCGTCGGCGACACGCCGCGACAAAGACGACTGCAAGGGCTGAGTCTCACTGCCTCGTCGCGAGCCACCGCCTCTTCCTCACTATCTGAGTCAATTCGCCACCCAGTTGACTTTGTAGCAGCCGATTTTTTTGATGTTGGCGCCTTCCTTTTTACTGCTTTGACAGATTTCGGCTCTTTCTTGGTACTAAAAAAGAAAATTAAGAAAACTAATTATTAAACGGTTAACGATACTACATATATCCTAATATAACTCTTAAAATTTAATGTAAGTACATAAATCAAGATTACATTTTGAAAAAACTAGTCATAAAAGTGTAAAGGACAAAAAATATATAAGTAATTGTTGTAAATGTAACTCATTACTTATATAAATGACTAGCTGTGCCCGCGAACTACGTTTCGCCATCATATTTTTTCCCGTTTTGCAACATTTCTCATTGATGCTCGGCTCCTATTAGCCGTAGCGTGATATTATACAGCCTAAAGCCTTCCTCGATTGAAGGACTATCCAACACAAAAAGAATTTTTCAATTTGAATCAGTAGTTCCTGAGATTAGCGCGTTCAAACAAACTCTTCAGCTTTATATAAAATATATATAATATATAATCTTTAAAAAGTTAAAACTCTAGTTTGTTATCTAAGACTAAAATGCAAGTGTGTTTAATTAATACTTACGTTACTTTGGAAGTAGTTTCCTTTTCGCCGTCCGAATCGACGAAATCTTCCACGACCTGTTTTCTGACGCCCTTGCTGCGCTTATGGTTAGAGTATTCTGAGTCCGACCTGGAAGTAATTATTACAAACATTAGATAACGCTAAAAATTGTATTTAAGATAAAATAATATTTACTTTTTATGTTTGAAACTTAAATAGAACTTTTTATATTTGAAACTTAAATAAAACAGACTTAAATAGCAGTAAATATTATGCAAACGTTACCATCTCGTTTGAGTTATATATGTCTTGACAGATATATCATGATGGTAAAGATATAAGAGCAAGATTTAAAACTATTGACGCAAACACGATAGTAACCTTAGCACATTTACAAACATACCTTTATCGGATAAGTTAGTATTCACCACTTTAGAGAATAATTTAGTAAAATAACAACTTACGAACATTATTGTAATAGCTCGGATCCTCGTTTTGCTTGTGTGAGTTGTACGGTGAGCTTGCGGTTGATGAGCAGCGTAAACTCCTCAGTTGAGATTGTGATGAATAGCGACGGTTCTCTCACGTTCACGAATACAGTTGCACAGATGGAGACTTGAACTGAAGGGTGATGGATCAACACAGTAATGTTTTTTGGAACGATCTCAGGCTTAAATAGCTCTTTTTTGCTGAATATTCAGTTATATCGTAGTCAGAAGTTAAGAACATTCTATTATTGTAACATAAAATAAAAATAAACTACAAAACAGAGTCAGATATGTAAATACTGTCTTTCTAGCCCATTTTCGGTCACAGCACTCAATGAGAGTTGCTTAGATGTTGACAATCATTTAAAATTTGAAAGCCATGTGGTCAACGCTGTCAAACAATGTTTTTATAGGTTGAGGGTATTGTACCGGGTGCAAAGATATTTGAGTGTGGACCTGAGAATTCACTTATGCGAAACATTGATCTTGTCCAAATTGAACTATGCAGACACTGTCATAGGCGAATGTCTTCTAGCAAGATCAAAGAAGCTCACGCAGAGAGTTCAGAATGCCTGTGCCAGATACTGTTTCCCGATACCTCGTAGAGGCCACGTTACTCCTTACCTAAACAGAAATGATATGTTGAATATGACTAATCGCCGTCAATTACACTTTGCATCTTTACTCTTCGGTATAATAAAAAACAGGACTCCGTCATATTTATATAGAAAATTATGTTTTAGTAAGCGACAAGATAGGATTAAAGACCTTTTAATGTTCCCTAAGCATGGCACCTCCGCGTTTCGAGGTAGTTTTAGATATTTGTCAACAAAGTGTTGGAACAATATTCCTCCGCCTATTAAACAGTGTGCCACCGTAAAAACTTTTAAAGTAAAGCTTCGGAATTATTTGTTAAGCGAACAAAAGATTTTATAATTTACTAGCTTCTGCCAGCGACTTCGTCTGCGTGGACTTCAGAATTGGGTCTAAAGCTTCGCTCGTTAACAATTTTAAATTTTCCCTCGGGAACTATGTACTTAAGGAATCGGGATAAAAGGTTATAAAAGGTTAAAGCCTATG
Organism: Schoenobius gigantellus; assembly: GCA_963935595.1. Taxonomy (NCBI): domain Eukaryota; kingdom Metazoa; phylum Arthropoda; class Insecta; order Lepidoptera; family Crambidae; genus Schoenobius; species Schoenobius gigantellus. The sequence continues at coordinate 37,424,841 of OZ012543.1, forward strand.
TTCTTTTCCATGTCAAAGGCTACATGCATGTCAAATTTCATCCAAATCCGTTCAGCCGTTTTTGCGTGATTTAGTAACAAACATCCACACTTTCACATTTATAATGTTAAGTAGGATTTTCAGAGGAATGTGCCCCATGTCGCAATTGCAGTAGCCATGTTGCAAGCGTTTAGTTTGTAAGTTGTCATGTCAGTTTGTATATAAATATTGTGTAGTTATGTGTATATTGTGTGGTGAATTATTTTTGTTTTATGTCTTTACTTATGTTGACTGCTTATGTTTACCATTCCAGCGCTTTTCTATTGATGTTACATCGGTAAAAGGTTTACACAGAATATCAGTGTCGTGGCACTCTTTGTTACGAGTGTCACGGCGTACGCTGAGTGTAGACCTTTTTGGTACATTACCTACTTATATTTTGATTTTAGTGTATAAGACCTGTTGTATCCTAATGTATCAAATAAAAGTTCTATCTATCTATCTATCTATCTAGATGTGTAGGAGGAATTATACTCGCATAGTCCTATAGAACAAGATTAGACCTATCAAACTTAGTGGTTTGCTCTACAATTTTATGATATTTAGTAATCATATACAGAACGCATACACTACCGCACCATCGAGTCCAAAATAAATTAAAATGTTTTCAATGAAATAAACTTTTTTGAAAGAAATATTTTGATATTAATCATGTAATGGTTTACGATCTCTGATAGTAGAACGTCAGCACTTTAATTAATTTATCACTAATTTATTGACTGAAAAACAAATGTTTCATATTGCATTCCAGTTATGAAATCCATCTATTCAAATTCGCCGACAAAGGTGCGGGCCGACACAGACTCAATGTTACTATGTAGCGTTTAGTAAGGTCTAATGCACTTATTTTGAGAAACTCGGTTTTGCAATGGCACGTGACCTCGGTGTTCCAGTTCCAGTTTTACTTTAGTTTTAAGCAACATTGCGTCAAAACTTAGACCCGAGCCGTCATGTAAAATGCAGGATCTAAGCTATAGATCTAAGCTATAATTAAACAAAGTTTTTGACAGCTTTCAAAAACGGCAGCAAGTAAAATAACGTCTGTAAAAGTAAAATATTTTTTTCAAATTAAATGTTTTCCAAATACATTGACCATGAGAATAATCAGATTCGGAAATGGCTTCATTAACCAAAGTGCTATAAAAGCATTTTCTTGGCGGTAAATTTAATTCTTCAAAACAACTGCAATTTATTATATATTCATAAGAGTACACACCTTTGCGTCTAAGTAAGTTGAAATGATTTGCTTTTGAAAAAGATCGAGACAAATGCAAAAAATCACTGTTGTTTATGTTTCCCACGAGCTTTTCTAAGCTAGTGCCCAAAAACTTGAAACAATCGACAAATCGAACTGCCATATATTCCTGACACCCTGTTCAAAAAAACTTCGTGAACGATACCTATGTAGTTTTCCTTAATTTTCGCTATCACTTTGATTTTGCCCGTCATGATTCCCAGTTGACGTATAAACAAGTGACAATCATAACCTGATAAGTTATGAAAAAATACTGGTATGAACTTAGGCAAACAAAACTGTAAAATGCAATAAGAATGCGCCGCGCCACGATATTTCCCTGTCATGTGACAATGATCTCGAACTTTATCATCTTACAATAAGTGTTCGTGAGTATAGAAAGCAATATTGTGAATTTGATAACTTTCTTGCTCGTCAGGTGTTATGGAAATATTTTGTCTTACATTTTTTGTATTCTTGTTACATCTTCATAAAGGTATTTATAAAATTTGCAACGCAGTCCTGACCCCGATAAGATACGTATTTATTTTGAGAGCTATCATAAGAACAAACAATGTAATATGCGGAAGGTATGTGCTTTTGTAGAATAATTGTTTTATTTTATTGCAGCTTATCACTACTAGATGTGGGCTCTAATAACGATTCAAAATCAGCATATATGACGAATGGCATAGTTTGCATTCTTTCGAAATGTTTAAACTGGATTAGAGTTCCTTGTCCAGGCATAAAAGTCCTAACACCGCTACATATATGTTTATTTAGATTCTGTTGAGTATAAAAAAATCAAGCACTCGTCCCAAAAATATTTTACCGTGATGTTTTGTTAGCTGAGGTCTTAGTAACCTATTCAAATTTTTTATCAAACAAAAATGTTTATATTTACCTTTTTTCTAATAGTAGCAGTTTGACAGCTAGCGTCGGGTTGGTTTTTTCTTTTTGTTTTGCGTGTTATAAAGAGGGCCTACAATATTGCTGTTTGCAAGACCATACACATTAACACTAATGTTTCGATTATTTTTCTCAAATATCATTATGTCCGTAAATCCGACTGGAAATGTCATACTCTGAATATTGAGAATATTTTCAAAAGGATACGAGGATATTCGATGTGCATTATTACTTGTTGGAAATAAAGAGGCCATTATACACCATAAGAAACAGAATGTGTCATTATTTTGAATATTAATACAGGCGTGTTTTAACTTAAAATGTTTCGGCAATTCAATAAACCGTGCGGCTCTCAATGGATTAAGTATTTATAGACTCAATGTTACTATGTAGCGTCTAATAAGGGGCCTAATTCCGCTAATTTTAACGTCGATGTCGCGTCGTGATAGCGTTTTAATAAAACTGCTTTGTCGCCCTTATGCGCATTTTCTAGTGCAATTTATTTCTACTACAATTTCTTGATAAGTCAATAGTGACATATGTTATAGTTACGTTATCAAGATGCCTAATGCATTCACTTCCACTTCCATGGTCAGTGTTCGTTTTTCAAACACTAAAGAACTGACACTTTATTTAGAGAAAATATTTTTTTTTTTCGTGATTTTTTTATCACACCGCGCGTTTTAGGCAAAGGAGACGCGAAGCGCTCTGGGTACTATGGTACCCGGGACGGTTTACATAATTTGCGCTTGTGGACCATAGTCCCGCGGACGTGTGAGTGGAGCAGTTCTCAGGTCTGCAACAAAATTTTTGATCCGCAGTTGCGTATGATCCAAAAACGGTCCGATCATCGGCTGAACTTCGTCAGCTATATAAAAAAAAGTATTTACGTAGCAAGAAAGAAACAAAACGACGAACTGACGCAATTACGTTTATTGGATTTTTATTTTCGATGTAGTAGTAGATCGTTATTCAGCATCACAACATCTAAGAGAAGATTATAGTTTGGTAGTTTACTTTCAAAAAGTCGGTCCCATACTCAAAATATAAAACCTAATAACGTTTTGCACCTCTAACTTTCATGATATTTAGCAAAATTTGATATTTACCCATAATTCTACCAATGTGCAATATGACGCGGAAATAATCAGCAAATTAATTGTTTGTCGTTTATTTCCACAAACTTGCAATACAATACTGTGCATATACAGCAAAATAGTTGTTTACCGTTTAATTCTGCTGATGCAGAAATCTCGTGTAAGGCTGCATGCTCCAAATTTTTTTTCATTTCGGGTTTATTATATTTATTTAAATTATACATGTACATACATATTTACAATTACTAACGAATATTATTAATTAAAAAGTCTTCTTTATAATAACGGATGCGATTTCTAATTTTCATTTTTCGATACTACTATTTAAAACAGATAAACAATAGGTATATCGTTCTATTAGGCGAACCGAATGTATCTATAGCATAACGATATTGATACGACATGACGACAGAACCATAGAAGTTTAAGAAAATTATTGTAATAATACATAGGTGGTATTCATCGGCAGCATCTCATACACGTTCCCACCGCACTACCCTATTTAATTAGGATGTTAAGACCTTAGTCAGCCATGTTGACCCAAGGTAGGTAGTTAAAATGTTCTTAATATTTTTTATATTTTCATTTTTAAATTATTGGAATATTTATTTTCTATTTTTTATTCGTGTGATGACTGGAACACATCTTTCAGTCACAAAAATCATCAATTTTATACTTTGTTTTATAATAAAGAATATATTTAATTGAAGTAATTTAATAAACAAATAAAAGTATTAACGTGTGAAAGAAGCCTTATTATTTGAGTAAGCACTCGTAACTGGATATATGAATAATGTGCAATAAATTTATTGCTGATAAATGAATTTCGTGGGAATGCTTTGAAACTGTATGGCAGGCTTATTATATATAAACCGTGTATTTATCTTTGCAATCAGAGCGTGTCTTGGTGGCGATCTAAAAACACAAGTGTTTTTCTCTGAAATAAGGGTTCACGTTTGACGAAGGCAGAGTGTATAACGGTACAGATACTTATTCGGAATTGAGTCCTGAAGCCAGGAAACCTCAACCAGTTTAAGTTCTGTTGTTATTGCACTGCTACCTAGTTAATTGCCTTAATATTCTGAGATAGAAAACCTTGAAAATGTGTCTAGTAAATCGCAATCAAGCAACGCCAAAAGTATACTGTTTACAGTCAAACAACACAAGTGTTTTCATCTGAAATAAGGGTTCACGTTTGACGAAGGCAGAGTGTAGAACGGTACAGATACTTATTCGGAATTGAGTCCTGAAGCCAGGAAACCTCAACCAGTTTAAGTTCTGTTGTTATTGCACTGCTACCTAGTTAAATGCCTTAATATTTTAAGAAAGAAAACCTTGAAAACGTGTCTAGTAGACTGAATTCAAGTATGCCGAATAAATCGATTGCGATCCAACCACACAAGTGTTTTCCTTTGAAATAAGGGTTCACGTTTGACGAAGGCAGAGTGTATAACGGTACAGATACTTATTCGGAATTGAGTCCTGAAGCCAGGAAACCTCAACCAGTTTAAGTTCTGTTGTTATTGCACTGCTACCTAGTTAAATGCCTTAATATTCTGAGATAGAAAACCTTGAAAATGTGTCTAGTAAATCGCAATCAAGCAACGCCAAAAGTATACTGTTTACAGTCAAACAACACAAGTGTTTTCATCTGAAATAAGGGTTCACGTTTGACGAAGGCAGAGTGTAGAACGGTACAGATACTTATTCGGAATTGAGTCCTGAAGCCAGGAAACCTCAACCTGTTTAATTTCTGTTGTTAATGCACTGCTACCTAGTTAAATGCCTTAATATTTTAAGAAAGAAAACCTTGAAAACGTGTCTAGTAGACTGAATTCAAGTATGCCGAATAAATCGATTGCGATCCAACCACACAAGTGTTTTCCTTTGAAATAAGGGTACACGTTTAACGAAGGCAGAGTGTATAACCGTACAGATACTTATTCGATTATTGAGACCTGAAGCCAGGAAACCTCAACCAGTTTAAGTTCTGTTGTTATTGCACTGCTACCTAGTTGAATGCCTTAATATTCTGAGATAGAAAACCTTGAAAATGTGTCAAGTAAATCGCAATCAAGCAAAACCAAAAGTATACTGTTTACAGTCAAACAACACAAGTGTTTTCCTTTGGGATGAAGTTTTGGCTGGGTTAGTGTATATAATATACGGAGAAACTTGTAAGGGGAACCAGTACTGACACTCAGGAAGCCCACATACAGTTTAAGCTCTGTAATTATTACGCTCTTCCCTTGCTAAAATCTAGCCTGAGGTTGAAGACCACGAAAACGTGCCTAGTAGACTGAAAACGTGTGTACTGAAAAACGAAATATACTGAAAAATGAAATGAAATATACTGAAAAATGAAATGATATGAAATATACTGAAAAATGAAATGATATGAAATATACTGAAAAATGAAATGATATGAAATATACTGAAAAATGAAATGCAATATGTTGAAACAATGAAATTAAATATACTGAAAAATTCAATGAAATATACTGAAAAATGAAATGAAATAGGTATACTGAAAAATGAAATTAAATATACTGAAAAATGAAATGAAATATACTGAAATATGAAATATGGGGTGCAGGAAAGGAGCCTCCCAGTGTGGCGCATTTCATATACGTCCGGCGCACCCCGGGCAACAGACTGCGTGGATGACGACTCGGTAACGCAGACTGGCTGATCCTTTCACTACGGCCCGATGGCAAGTAAAAACTTACTTACCTGCCCACCCCAAGCGTATCCTAATACCTGCACACGCGAAAACCTGCAAAGCTACAGACAACATAATATCCGTGGCGGAGTACTGTATCTGAATCGACACGGAAGAATAGAAACATTATGAAATGAAATGAAATAAAAAATCTTCTTTTCCATTTAACCCTATATAATGTATATTGGGCAATCTTAAACTGTTTTCATCAAATCACCGTAAACGAACGCAGTGAGATTTGCGGAGCTAGAGCGCAGCGAAGCGTAGCTCAAATCTCACTCAAATTTGCACAACATGTTAAACCGATCCACATTTGCTCAATAGTGATTGGGAATTCTAGAACAGAATGGTGATTGGGCGTTCTAGAACAGAATTTGCACAACATGTTAAACCGATCCACATTTGCTCAATAGTGATTGGGAATTCTAGAACACATTCAACGACAGTGATCGAACGGAGGTGAGATCACGTTGAATGTGTTTTAGAATGCCCAATATACACCTACTGACCCTGTTTACCATATAGGATCAAAGTATTCGTCAATACGAATCAAACAAGCCCAAACTCGATGGGGTTGCGTTGTTTGATTGCGGAGTTCCTATGGCCACCTTCCAGATCCAGCATCAGACCCTGGTTACCATATAGGATCAAAGTACTCGTCAATACGAATCAAACGAGCTTAAACTCGATGGGGTTGCATTGTTTGATTGCGGAGTTCCTATGGCCACCTTTCAGCTCCAACATCAGATCAGCTCCATGTCGTCATCATAATATATTTATACATATGCATGCAAAATTTCAGCTTAATCGGAAACCGGGAAGTGAGTCAAATTTAACTCGCAAGATTAGAGTAGACCCGAACATGCAAAAGATAAATAAAAGCTTGTAAAAAGGTTGAAGGTTTTTCGTACGGCAGCCACAAATAATAAAATTGTTAGTTATCAACTTCTCCGATTACTCCGTAGGACTTCGCGTCGTATACATACACAAATAATTACGTAACCGGGAGCTAGCTCAAAGCGACGTGCTCTCACTTCGAGTCTTGATTGCACACTGAATTTCGACGCGCCCGAGCCAAGTATTTGTAAGAAAATCGATAAATGTATGTAAAAAATTTCATATAAAAATCAATATACGATAATTAAAAAAAATACCACGGTGTCAGTGTTTTGCTTACCCTTGTTCTATATATTTGTTAAATGAAAATAGAATAGGGTTAATTAATGAAGCTAAAAATCACGAACGGTATATGTGTGTAACCCAAATTTTAAGTAAAATTGATGCTATTTTTTAACGAAATGGTATGTAAATTTGAAAAATGGTGACGGTGATTGTGTAAACACATAATTTAAGAATTTAAATTTATTTTTTCCCGGTCAGTTAACTGGAACGTTAACGTAAAATATCAAAAACGCCAACGGCATTTTTTCTATTTTTCGCGCCATGGGCCCTTAAGGATGCGAAGCCGGTGCGGGTCGCAAGCTATACATATAAACTTGAATCACTCTAGTTATCGCTGAAAACTGTATAAAAATCCGTTTTGTAGTTTCAAAATATCTAAGCATACAGACGGCGGGAGCGACATCGTTTTATACTATGTGAAGATATAGCAAAAAAAATCTAGAACTGTTTTAAACAAATTTTAATATACATTATTGGATTCGGACTGTTTTCTATTTATAAAAATGACAGAGATGAAATCGTTACAATGTTGTTATTAGCATAATATAATATTATAATAAGTACCAAGATTCTATATCTATACGTCGAGAGTAATAAAATGCGTAAATTTGGTTCCAAAGCTGTGTGTTATATTTAATAAGTAGAAAGGTTTACGAAATAGCGAAAAAATGTCGGGTAAAATATTAGAGGCATTCCATCAATATTACACATTCGAGGAAACCAAAATAAGGGTGAAATAAGTTTTAAAGGGACTTGGAGCGCAACTGTGGAAAATTACTTTCTGAATATCGGCCCTTTGGCTTTCACTCAACGATATGGCATTTACATGGGCCCAAATGAAAGGTCCATCGCTAATAACATTTTCAAACCCATCAAAGTCTAAGTGGACCGAAATTGTTTTTATTTAATGAAAACCCGCTCCGGTATACATAGGTACTTATATGTTCGACTATCTTCTCATTTATTCCCTCCCTGAAAGCAGATATATTTTAATTTTGATGTGTATTATGAGAAATTTATTCATGCCAATTATAAAATATACCTTTTTTAGCGTTCTGTACCAAATTATGTATGTACTTAAGTAATTAAAGTAACTTAAAGGTAATAAAGTTAACATAAAATGGACTACATGCGTAGTACCACTATTTATCTTCTATCTATTTCTTCTATTTATAATTGAACACTATTTTGCGTCTATAGATACCGAATTTGATTTGTAGCACGAATTTTTGCATTTAATTGTACTTGATTAAGTACAAAAATTCCGGCTGCAAAACGAATTCGGAATAGTAACAAACTAATACAAAAATTAAAAAAATATATACTACGTAGGTACATTGTTGTATTTAAAATAAAAATACTTGTTCCTTTGGGATAAGAAAATGTATGCTAACCTAATCGCCCCAACTTCCATTCATTTTTCAGGGCATATTGCAGCTCCATTTAGCTAGTCAATGTGCTAACGTTTATTTTCAAGTGCGGGCAAGTGCAAGCCACTTTATGTTTTCAGAGGCCATCGTGCAAACGTCTTAGCTTATTTCCGTGAACATTTTCGTTGTTCTACAAAATTCCCGCAGCTTTTCTATTAGCGTCTGATTTTCTCGCGAGACTAGAAGTGGATTTTTGTTCTAGTTTTTTAATAGAATACATATTGGAGGTTTAATGGTAAGTTGTAGCCTACTTGAGAATTTTAAGATACAAACAAATAAAGTATCTTTGTTTATTTAGTTTACTTTTTTAATTTGCACACTGGGCTGTCGTAAAAATTAAACTCACTCTAGTATAGTCGACTAAAAAGTGGTTAACCAACCTTAAGGTTGAAATTCAGTTTTGTGTCATAAAACAACACAGCTTATTTGCCTTAATATGTAGTGGTAGTCGCAGTGTGGACCCTACCACGCGCGTCCAAAAGGGCAGGAAGAACACCGAGGGGTTTAGTGGGTAGGCCTGGCACTCTGCCGGGAGAGCCCCACACACGCTCGTCATCTAGCCAACGGCGAGTACGGTGCGGTCACGCATTCCCCACGAAAAAAAAAAAAAAGTTATAGTTATAAGCGAAGTATGGTCAATAGTGGTGTATCAGTTTCATGGTCGACTATACAATCATTATATAGGTACCTATATAACTTTTAAATTATGACTTTCATGCTGTTTACCTACACTGTAATAAATTATTAAATTCATCATCACAGCTCATGTACGTCCCCCACCGAGGGGTTCGAGCCTACCCTATGTTAGGGTGATTCGGCCTTAGTCAACCACGCTGGCCCAGTGCGGATTGGTCGACTTCACATACATCATTGAATTTCTTCGCAGATGTATGCAGGTTGCCTCACGATGTTTTCCTTCACCGTAGGAGCGTCAGACAAATGTACATATGAAATTCGAAACGAAAAACACATTGGTATATGGCGGGTCTCGAACCCTGACCCCCCGATTGGAAGGCAAGCGCCGAGTCCACAGCGCCACTGACGCTCTTTCCCACTGACGCTCTTTCCAATTATTAAATTATATAATATTTATTACTATATATATCCACTATAAGTATAGGTACGGAACCGAAATTGCTACTCAATTTTAGATACGCACCTTACCCACTAACCTCAACCGCACTGGGGAAAGTCCGGAAACACGCTTCCTATACCAAACTTGCAATACGCCAACAGCATCATAAAACATTTACACCAAAACACAAAGGACATTAATTGTTCCCCACTACCCTCAACCCGTAGTCTAGGACGCTGGAGCTGAAGTTTAGCATCTATTAATATGTGATCCCCACGGGCGTGCTTCACTTTTGAGCGTAATGGGCGCATAATGGCCCGAAACTCTCTAATATGTTACGGAACTGTCCTCCAAACCGATGCGACACAAATTCAAAGTCCTCTAGCGTTTGTTTTAGAGGAGCGAAGCAATTGTTGCTGGTGAAATTTATTCCGTGTCCTCTGAGGATTGTAGCTCATTTCAAGTTTGCAAATTATAATTAAAGTATTGGAGTAACTTAATTCAAAAGCTTATTCCCGAGTGTCAAGGCGCAGCTACCTACAGTAACGTAGCAATATGACACTTACCAACGAGGAAGTGTATTTTATCAGTTTAAGTTTAGAACTTGACTCTATTTGTAAAAAAATCCTTTTTTGTCAAGACTGATCATGTATTCAATAGTTGCCTCAAACAAATGCGTGCCAAAAGATAATTATTGATTTAGGGTCGGTTTTTCGATATTTAGTACCATAGGCGTATTTATAGGGGGGCCGGGTGGGCCGTGCCCTAGACTGATCTAGTGCACACCCCAGAATGTTAGGCTACCGATTCAAAATTCAATGATGGATGCCAAAATACTGAAAACTTCACACAAAATCTTGGGCTAGCCCCCTTCCCCCTCGACTGAAAAAAAACTAGATATGCCAATGGTTAGTAGGTACTCGTAATAGCAAAGTATTATACATACACCTCATAAAGGACCTTTATGGCTCATAGACTAGGGTCGGTTTTACTTTCCTATTACTTACTAATACCACAGTTTAACAATGATACAGTTTAGAAACGCGTTTGACGTCGGACGATGCCGCCGGCAGCGTGGGAACTTACGCTGTCACTCGTAAATGTGTAAGGGTTGTCAAAAAAGATAAATAATTTAAATGCGATTATAATGTAATTTATTTACAAGAAGTACCCATATACCTAACTACATTTACATAAATGTTGCACTGCCAGATATTTAAACACACATAGTAAATTTCGTAAAAGTCATTGGAGCTATTTTGGAGTTTTAGTGAGACTAACACACAGCAATTCATATTTAATAAATATAAATCGCTGTGTGTTAGTTTCACTAAAATAATATATTATGTATAAATGTTATTTATATATAAGAAGAAGATGAAGAAAGAAGTTAGTAAGAAAAAACCATGATAAGACCCATTTTGGGGTACTAAAGATAGATCAAAGTACTGTCAAAAGTTATGTCAGGTAGGTGATCGGTGCTCATAGGTGAGTTAAAGTACAGACATCGAATACCTACCTAAGTTCGCCATATTTTAAAGGTATAAAAATGTCTAGAAAGTAAAAAAAATGAATTAAACTTTTTTGTCGTCTCTTACGACATCCACAGGAAGATACCTAGGTAGCGGCGACACATGTATTATAGAGATTATTCATAGTTCAGAATGAACTATAAACTATATTTTAAATTACACTAAACTATTTTAGTTGTTTTTTTCGACATCCACGGGAAGATAGGTAGCGGCGACACATTTATTCTAGAGTTTATTCAAATATAGATGAGAATTAACTAGGAAGTATTTATTATTATTGCACTAAACTCTCATAGTGCATAGATGCAGATTGTAACTTTTGAAATCTTGAAGTTACGCTTTTACCTTTTTACTAGTATAATATCACTGTACGACGGATATAAATAGTGTATACAAAATAAATAATAGTACTAGACCAATTTGGTTAAGTAATAATAAAAAATTATAGGAATAAACTTACCTTGCGTCGCGGGGAAATCTATGGAATCTTAACTCCTAATTGTATTTTGCGTTCGAGAAACATCCGTATACAGAACAAGTGATCACTATTATAAATAATGTAATAAACAATTCACGTAAAAAACCAATGCAAATTTCGCTCGCGTATCACACAGTCACACACTGTCGTTTCCTTCAACCCTCTGCGTTCGAGTAAACAAACTCGGCGAGTTTGAGGGCCACGGACCGCGCCGCCTGCTTCCCCGTGAGTTCCCCGCCGTTGCTCTGTGCAAACACGTTCGTTTCGTAACGTATGATTGATAAGCTGTGCTAATACTTTGCTGTTACTAACGATCGAAAAACCAACCCTAAGACTATCATCTTTATCCTATAGGTGGGTATAATAAAGGCGAGTTATTTGAGACGAATGCAAACTTTGAACCAAAACTTTAATACATTATTTGCATAATATGTAAGTATATACATTATTTGCGTGTCCTGTTAAAACATTTGTCTGAAAGTCAATAATTTGCACAGACGAGAATTAATTCAGGACAGATTTTCACGAAAAACAAACACAATTGTTAAGTAAATTCTCACGAACCAATCCCAGCACAATTTGCCAAATAGACGTGAATAAAAAACGGTTCGTTAGTGAGAAATAGGTACGAGTGCTTCGCAGATAATAATTTATTTTGTCAAATGCGGATCTGTATGTGACGTGTCTGCGCTCCGAATGTTTCTAGTTTTGATTTTCGTGGGAATTGTGGCTTTTCCCGACTTTTGTTGCATAATACGCAGGCGTAACTTTCTATTTGTAACCCAAATTTTACACTTTAGCTTGATGTTATAGCATACTATGCCTATGTAAACTAAGTTTTATTTAGTTGAGAACTGTGGATTTTTTCTTGTGGAATATCTTGAGCACTGGTTTTTATATATTATCTAAATTTATAAAACTCAGGTTTTTATAAATTTCATGAACATTGTGCATTGCTTTTGAAAAACTTTCGTCTTTTTAATACTGTTAAGTAATATTTCAATGATTTCTCACGTTTGCACTAATAGTTGTAAATTTCTTGTATTTCGCAAGGATTCAATATAAAGCTACCTTAAGGGGCTCGATAGAGGAAAAAGTAACCGCAAATCCTTCAAATACTGCCGATTCACGAATTCGACATCAAATCTAAGTTATATAAAACGCTAGTCACCTAACGATGCAAACTTAAAATAGAGGCTGCGGCTGAGCACAATAAAAAAAACCACTTGATCTTGAGAAGATAAGGCAAGGAAGTGTCACCTCTGAAGACGGCTTCCACGGAGATAAATGATCGCGCTGTCGACCTTGGAATAGGGTTGTTACTTATAGATAAAAATGACCCACACGATTCAAGAAATTCTGGTTTTACGTATGTCTATCAAATTATGGCAAGAAATGCTGTGTAGGTAGTACAGGTCTGAATTCTTTTGTATGTTATTATTTGGTTACCTGCATAAATTACTAATGTTCATGCTAGTGACCCCTCATAGTCTAAAATTTTCTTTGTTCTATGTAGATATGGTGTTTCTTGTGTTCCGTTTAAATTTTTAATTGGTAATACCAAAGTGCTTTTGCAAAGTCGGTTTGCGGCTAAATGATATTACAGATTACAACACTTTTATTTCTGACACTTCAGACTAGAGGTTTTATAGCCTAGAGTTAAGTTTGAAACATTTTGAAACAGAGAAACTGCTAATTAATGGTGCTATCTCTCTCATTGTGGTTCAGGTACTTACTGGCGGACGCACTAAGGGGACAGGTAAATTGTTGTTTGAAAATAATGTTCTATAGACAAGAGATGCATTCGTTTGCATATTCTGCTAACTTGCATTCTATATGTTCGTTGCGACATAATATGCAGGTAGTCAAATATGTAATTAACTAAAATGATAAAAATGCCTTTAGTGAATTATTTTTATAGAAGTAAAACTTCTTAACGTGGCCTTATTGTATAGCGAGCTATAAACTATCATGAAAGACGCAGAATTAGGTACTCGTACGAGTACTTATCCCATTTTATTTCATTTCACAAGAAGACTCATGAAAGTGAATCCTGCCGACAGCCACATCCATTTCGTTACATATCAATCGAAGGCTTAGGCTAGTTTGATACCTACATATATATCTACTATAAATCTACTAATAAAATCTACCGTACTATATTTAAAATTTAATTTCATTAGGCATCGTGCGAGTAAAATATAAATTTAGGTTCTTTGATTACGCGCCATGGCTTTTTATACAGAGAAAGATTTTTAACGCATACTCGAACATTAAATTACAGATTTGTTAGATCACATTTCATCTCAGATTAATCCACTGAGTCATCAAGTTCATTAATATTACAAATTAACCACCCAAAAATAGAATTTAAGATTATCTAAACTTTCAAACTTTACACCAAAATGTTAGTTAATTGCGCTGAACGAACACGACGATTGAACGATTAATATTAAACGCAGCAATTGGTGTAAAAGCTAAGGTACCTAATATTCGTGATATCAGAGCTTGTACTATTCCTGTTTAGTAAATTAAACATTTGTAATTCAACACTAGCCTAGAAACTTGCAAACGTTTCTCGCGGCGCCGTGAATATATTGTATCCAAACAATACCATTTAGATTACAATTTCCACATGTTTCACGTTTAGAAATCATGATATTAGCTGGATTATTTAATAGCTTGGTAATTATCCCAGTGTGCGCTATCACAATAGTACGAGTAGTTTGCAACCTAATCTGGTATCTGTTAGCGAAATTTGTGTTATGTTTTGAGTGTATTTGTTCGAAATTAGTGTTGATTTGGAACGTATCATCTATTTGAGGTGGCTGTTTTGTTTTATGTCAAAACGTTAAATCTTCATTCTATAGTGCTTAATTATTAGAATGTAGGTAGCTCTGAAAAACTTACATAGTAATTTTAATTGTGAAAATTGTATAACGTTTTTTCAAATTTATATCAAAAACGCACAGGTGTAGTTCGTTCAAATAGGTATAAAAACAAAACAGCTATACCACAAAGTAAAATTTTTTTTAAAATCTAGTGTAAATCTTCTTCAAAAATAATTCAATATTGTAATTAAGGAATAAATTCGAAAAAACTATTATAGTAGATTAGTAGCAATTGCAGCCCGAGATAATTAGGCGCACGAGCGCAGCGAGGGCGCCTATATTTCGAGGGTGCATTGCTGCTTACACCCGAGCTAACTACTCTGCTTTACATCTCGATTGTGAGGTAAGTAGGTCCTTATTACCCCCAAATAGGGCTTGTAGGTGACCAATTAGCGCTCTAGGGTAATAATGTAGCTTGGAAAGCCCTAGGGCGGTAAGTAATAAAAAAAACACTTTACTATTTCAAAAAGTTCGAGTACATCTAACCATCATACTGGCAATAAATTACCTTGGTCATTCATTAAAGCATCAATCTCGGTTTTCGCCGCTTCTTAGTAGGAAGGTTTGTGAATATTTCGACCCGGGTACCGAGTGACGTAAATTGGCTGGCTAGTTGAATTAGTTTAACAAGCCCCATGTCAATGTCATACCACTTACTGTTACTGGTCGTCGTTTTAATTTCTGATTTGTACGATTTGGTGAATAAATTATTTAGCTTGACTGGTAATGAAAGAGAGAGACTACAATCTTAGGAAAGGCTATACACTCGTACGATATACGTCTATAAACTAACGTTTTCATCCACGGTATGCCAATAATACTTATTAGCAATATTAAATTAATTTTTCTCAAACATGCTCGGAAATATAGGCATTATTGTGGTAAAAAGAAGACACAAAGTTTGTAATTCTTGGTTCATGCATTACTTTACCGGCCTAGGCCAGGAAAGAAAGTATGAAAATTCATTTTTGGCCGCTGCTCCAATGTTTTTTAATTAATCTATAACTTGAATTATGTAACTTGTCATACAGCGAATTGCTACCACATTATAAAAAATGCACTCCTCGAGCATATACAACGTGTCTCATATATCCCCATAAAAATTATAATATTTAATTTTATTTAAACTATCAAAAGTGCCAACCTAAAACTGTTCTAAAACTGAATTTTCATAAATTGGACAATTAAATTCGATTGATATGACAAGTTATTAAAGTTGACACATTCTTTTCGGCTAAATGAATATTATTATAATTTTTATGGGGACTTATTATGAGACACGTTGTAAGTATATGAATATGACAACAATTTTATTACAATGTTGGTGTGAAATCACACGAAAATATGCTTAATTTTCGTTACGAGAGAAAAAAGTAATAATCTGCAGTATTACATTTTTTGCGTAAAATATGACTCGGCTGTATGAGCTATCCTTTGCAATAATTGAAAATTAAAAAGTATTACTAAATGCTAGGCTACTAAAATTAATTAATTAATTGCTTGATTTGTTTTTTTATTCATATTATACTCATTTGTTTCCAATTCTATTCAATTCAAAATCTTTTATGCATACCATACTGTGTAAAATAGGTGGTTCATAAAAAATAAGATCATTATGGACCCGTTGGGCACGCAATCGTTGAACAAGAGAGAGGAAGCTTATTATTATTAGGTACCTAATATTGTCTTATTTACAGATCATAAAGCTAAATTATAAGAAGATCACGGCAGTTATAAATATTTGAATAAGTAAATAGACAACATTAAACAATATTTTAATATGAAAGGTTTTTATTTATGTGGTATTATTATTACACTGAATTTCATAATCAATTCCAGTATTACGTCTCTCATTATTTCCTCGCAATTATTGAGAAAAGCACTATACATACCTCGGCGGGAATGGGATTGCCGGACTCGTAATTATTGTCAAAAGCATTACTCGTCCGGCGATCCCTAACTTCCCGGCCTCTGCAGTAATGTACTATTTCTCAAACATGCTCGGAAATGTAGGCATTATTGAAGTAAAAGAAGACACTAAGTTTGTAATTCTTCGCTCATGCATTACTTTAGGTACTTTACCGGCCTAGGCCAGGAAAGTTAGTATGATAATTCATTTCTGGCCGCTGCTCAAATGTTTTTTAATTCATCTATAACTATGTTGCTATGTAACTTGTCATACAGCCAATTGCTCCGTTAAATATGTTTTTGTAGACTTAAAATGGTTCATATACTTGCCGGATCAGACATTGACACGTTTTAATACCGCTAATAACACAAAGCATAACGCTCTATGGCACGATTGATGGGTATTTGAAAATAGTGGCATCTATCTCTTAACTTCTATTGGAAGAGATTATTGAAAATTCATTTCCACTTATGTCTACTAATAACCCTAGCTCATTAAAAATCTACTAGCTTACTCCCCAAAGCGATTGCTTCAGGTTGCTACTCAATACTAGTAGCAAATTGCTGCAATGACTAATCTGCCCGCATAGTCCGTGTAAATTGACTAATTTATTAAGCTCCGTCCGGGTATGACCGGTCTTATTATGAACTAGCTGTGCCCACGACTTCGTCCGCGTGGAATCGTAATTTTAGGTAGCATTTTTAATTATTCTTCAAATAAGACACATTTCATAAAATTTTTACATATTTATATCATATAAAAAAGTAGCCTATGTCCTTCCTCACGGTTCAGTGGTTTTGATGTAACAGACAGATTAACTTTCGTATTTTAGTAGGGAAATTTAATATGTCAATCTACAATACTGTTGAATTATACTTCTGTGTTGCATCCTCGAGATTTAACATACATTGTAGTCCGTTCAATGTTGTACTGCATTGCCACACTTGTTCAGAGAAATAAAAGAAATAAATAAAAAGAACGGTAGTCTATTGACATTATGTTACTTACGTTAACTGTCGGTTGTCACCTCATTCGTTCTTTGTGTGCGGGCATTGCTGCACGCTATTTTTCTGTAAAAGCTGTAAATTTGCTTAAAAAATTTAAAATCTTATATATAATGTGTAAACGGAAACCGTATAGTGATGATATATATATACTATATACATGCACTATTTAATTTAAACTAATGTGATAATGTTATACTACTAATAACAATTTTATTACATTAAAAATAAATAATGTTACAATATCCCATTTTACAATGTACGCTGAACATCTACAATGTATGTTAAATCTCGAGGATGCAACACAGAAGTATAATTAATGGTTAAATGAACTTACCTAAAGTGAACTTCAACCATAATTATACGAGATATTGCATCCGAAGAGATTTAACACCCTCCCCGCCCATTATGTTCTATAAATACCCTAATAACGTAAACTGGGATATTGATGAAGCTCTAAACTAAATGAGGTGACAACCGACAGTTAACGTAAGTAACATAATGTCAATAGACTACCGTTCTTTTTATTTATTTCTTTTATTTCTCTGAACAAGTGTGGCAATGCAGTACAACATTGAACGGACTACAATGTATGTTAAATCTCTTCGGATGCAACATCTCGTATAATTATGGTTGAAGTTCACTTTAGGTAAGTTCATTTAACCATTAAAAATATCGCAATACGGAACCGCACAATATTATTGTTAATAGCTGTGCCCGCGACTCCGTCAGCGTGTAACTCCTTGTGTGTTATTAAGTTAATGTATTGGTAATATTGAACGAAAATACTTCAGCGCAAAGCTTCCGGGTAAACTATGTTGAAAGTTGACCCGTCCGGCACGTGCACATAAAGATTTCTAGAACTAGGAATTTTTTGGGTGAATTTAAAGCGCTTTTGCCCTTTAAATTGTGTTATTTTCATATATAGATTTCATATAAGATTTATTTAGCTATTGCAGTAGGTATACTTTAAGAAGTTGGGATGATGACTGAAGTCAAATTTTTACGTCTCGTCATTAAATATTAAAATACCGTAGAAAAAGATGCAGACCTGTAAAATTAGAATTAAAATCGGCTTAAAAATACATTAGATACAAGCATTTTAAGTTGTTAATTTGAAGGCGATTAGACAGAGAGATCCGATATCAACCGTGACGTCATCGTTGAGTACGGCCATATAAACTCCTTGTAAATTGCCGTTTTGCTAGAAAGAGATGGAGAAAAATCTTTAATATATCTTATATCTTGGTTGTTTTTATAGTTATTCGAAAAGCGATTTTTTCTTTCTGTTTATTATATGAATGAGCTTCTATTAAAGCAAAAAAAATTTTTAGTCATCTAGCCAATTGTGGAGTTTTATATGTAAATGCTCGTCTCCGACGAAGAATATCTTTGCTCCTTGCAGCGAATTAATTAACGTGACTAATATCTAAGTATTATTTGTGCAATCTCAGTGAAGTTTCGACTAAGTTGGTCTCTGATGTTCGCAACTTTTGTAATCGAGAATGAAACTTATTGGGAACAAGAAGCCTCGGGCACACAATCGTGGGGCTTTGTTGATTAATTATGTTGCACGGTTGTAGGAACTAAGTGCTGGACGGAGGGCTTACTAGCTCTAAGATCTCTCCTTCTCTCTCTCTCTCTTTCTTTCTATCTCGTGAAGAGTTCAAAATTAAGATAATAAAGACTAAGGTTTTCATTATTCGAAAAAAAACATGATTACCGTCACTGTTGTCCATTTTGGCATCTTCTCGGTAGCCAAAGTTCATCGGCACTTCGAGCTATATGCCCCGCCCACCACTAGCTTCTTCTACAGCGGGCCTAGCACGGCACAAAGACAAAATCTCCCCAGGGGCCGGACAAATCTTTGTCTATTCCTTCATCTTTCTCCTATTAGCTAGCATGGCACCAGGGAAAGACTAGTTTGACTCCGGAGAAATGATTTCTCCCAACAATGCTACCAATATACGGAAAAAAATTATAGAGAGTATAACCCAAACAAATTGAAAGAACTTGACAACACGTTCATGTCACATACGCACCGGTGAGTTTTTAAATTGTAGGTATAATCATAAAGTCAAGTAATTTCATAGTTTATGGTATGTTATCAGATTCAAAATTAATAACATACCTATGACACTTCCACTGCGGACCCACCATTTCAATTATTTTATTTTCGTTTATTGTATAGGCGTGTTCAAGCAAGATAAGCACGGATTGTAATACTTTTAATATCAACGTTTTTCATGTTGACTTTTCATGCCAATTTCGTGTGTTCCATAAAAACATTTTCGCTTCGAAAAGCTACCATCAAATATACAGATTATTAGATGGGTTCTCTAATACCAATTTAATTAATAATACCACTATTTAATTTAATACTATATAGTATATCTAACACCCCTTTACAATGTTTTTTGGAGGATTTAAAAAATTAATTGAAAAAGAAAAATACATAATAATATGTTATAGTTTTAGCCGATTCAGATTTGTTCTACCGTTTCATTTGTAACAAGTAAAGCGAAAAAATTAAAAAAAAAAACACTTGCGACATGGTAATCGATGTTAAAAACGAAAAATGTTAAGTATAAAACCTTTTGTCTGCACCTCAATAGCTCGAAGAGTAATATCTCTTCTAAAAACGTCAAAAAGGGATTAATTTTCTCTATTTTATTAGCGCCTGCTAAGCAAATGGAGAATTTTTCCACTACCAATGTCACTGAGAGAGATATAAATTTAAACCTTTGCCCCCATGCTAGATACAGGGGAGTAACTGATTTTCTCTCTTGTCAAAAAGACATAAGTGGTGGAGAGAGATCTTTTCCACGCCCCGTGCTAGGCCCGCAGGTCTCATTAGTTCGGACAAAGAGGCCAAACGTGATAAATAAATGCAGTTGGATTGGAATTGAACTACGACTGAACTACAACTTTTATGACATTTCGTATCGCGATATTGATTTGACAGGATATTGGAACGTAACCGCCGATGTCAACATACAAAGTTCATGCAACGCTACTATTTTTAGATTGAAATTTGGCTTTTTCAGTGTTGAGTGTTTTTCTGTTCTCTCTCTCTCTCTCTGTTATCTCTGCAGGCGTAGCACGGACCGTGGATAAAACGGTGTAAGAGTCAAATAAGATGATTCTTCTCGCTCTTTCTGGGGTTCCTAATGCGATCCAGTTTCGCCTGAGGTTCAACTCTCATATAGAAATTAGCGCGATACCAATTTTGTCCAAAGTTGAATTGTGATTAGAACTGGATTAGAATTGAACCTTAGCGGTCCGTTCGAACTGTAAATTAGCGCGATCGGCCCCCAGATCGCCTACAGACACTCCAAGCGATATGATATGAGCACACTTCGTTTACTCTCATCATCATCATCATCATCATCAACAGCTCATATGTATACGTCCCCACCGAGGGGCACGAGCCTACCCTAAACTAAGGGCGATTAGGCCTTAGTCAACCACGCTGGCCAAGTGCGGGTTGGTCGACTTCACACACAACCTGTAAAGAAATTCTTTCTTCACAGGTGTGTGCAGGTTTCCTCACGATGTTTTCCTTCACCGTAAAAGCGTCGAATAAACGTACATATGAATTCAAAATTTGAAAACAAATTGGTACGTGGCGGGGTTCGAACCGCTACCTCCCGATTGGTAGGCGACGGCCTTACACACAACGCCATCGACGCTTTCCGCTTTCGTTTACTCTGCGCAATGTCAACTCTATGCCTGGAGAGGCTACATACCACCAAAAAATTTAACTGGTACTGCTGCATAGTAGAAATAGTGGTTAATTCAGTTTTTGATAGATGTCTATTTTGTAATCTCAATGAATTTAATTTACAGCCATTTCTGTGTAGATCAGAATTCCATTGGTCGAACGTAACATGTTGTTTAAGTTTGATTTGAAATATCAATCGGCTTTCTATCAAATTCTATTGCAAAGGACGTGGTTTATGAAAAATACATTTTACAGTTAATGGATCTTCTCCAGGTCACTGGAACTCAAAGAGAGATCCTGATGTTTTTGTTCCATATAGTTGCTTTCTTATAAGTTCATTTGTTAAAAAATGATCCCAATGTAAATTAGTGCTACACATGTTTGTATACATACTTTATTGTAGCCGACGTATCCATATGTGGTGTATGGAACACCATACATATGGGTACGTCGGCTTATAAAGAATAAAAAAAATATTTGTACTCATTACGAATTATTGTCATCTCTTATCTTTTAAAAATTAGTTATACTTATAGCAATATATCAAACACACTATTGTATTGATGGGTAACGTCTTTCCTTTCGTTTTCTTGTAATCTGTGAGAGTGATTTCGTGAAATGGGACGGAAGTCTGTAACAGGAAGCCGGGGAAAGCGCTGCGCGCTGTTTAATTTGACTAATGAGCGCGCACGGTGGTAGAGTTGGCCGTCAGATGGTGTGAGATGTCAGATTTTACATCAATAGGATAAATTCCTTGGTTATGTCGCTCATAATATTATATATGCGACTAATGTAAAGCTCGCTCGTTTTCTTTACAAAGAACAATTTCAGTTATGTAAATAGGTCACAGTGATGACATGTTCGTATGTTCGTTGCAAAGGTTTGCCAATTAGATATAACTTTTGCCGTATTAAGTGCGCTTATTCACGTATATTATTTTACTTATCACTGATGAAGCCCATGGCTAGCGACTTAGTTTCGGATTCGTAAATAATCACTGGCGCAATTTTCTAAAGCTTGTTTTCAAGCACAGTAGAATTTAGACCGAGAGGGTATCGCGTAGTGTAGTGAACGCCATCCGAGTTGGATTTATCGATTCACCTAATAAAAATACAAATTATGTAACACTACTTGGTGAACTTAGTACGTACCACCTTGAAAGATGATAGATTTATACACGGTTATTTTTTTATCACCCTGGAAAAATTTAGGGACGCTTTAGGACACATCCATTATTATATAAAAAAACAAAAAAAATGAAAAAAAAAAAATCAAAAAATGCTGCTCTCAACTAGTGCAACATTTTTTGGAATTTTTTAGAAAATTAATATGAAATTAAGTAAGTGATTTATTTTTATATTCATATTTAAATCATTCTAATGCCATGTCGCGAAGCGTCCCTTAAATTTTCCAGGATGATAAAAAAATAACCGTGTATTAACAATCGCGAACTGGCAGATATTTGTTTTAATTAAGGCTCTGCTATAATAAAAGGAACAACGACAATAGAGTAGTGTACTGTCATTTTTTATACGAAATTACTATTATTACTTTGTATTATTCTTTAGCTTTTTTTTAGGATTATCTCTATCATTTTCTTTTTTAAACTGCCTCTATACTGACAGAATGGAAATAAAAAAGAGTATTCAAATCGGCCAAGCAAAACGTTTCTGCGTTTTAGCGAGACGATCGAACAACGATTCATTTTTATATACAGGTAGACCCAAAAACAATTGATAAACCTGTAACTGTAGATGGACTTCTTCAGGGCCTCCCTCACCACAAATTCTGACCTTAGTGAAAATATCACGGTTTCAGAGATATTTATTGTTTTTGGATATTTCTAAAATTTCCAAGTGCTATTAGTTTTTATAGTGCCATTTCTATAAATAGAGAGGTGTTTCGATTTCGTTTTTTTTCCATTTTCATGTATTTTTCCTTTTCATATAAATCATAGTATCATCATCATGTCTATGATTTACATGAAAATTTTGGGTTGAATGACATTACGTGTAAACACATTTTAATAATGAGTTTTCGATAAAGAATTGATTATTTATTGGTTAGTTTGAAATACCGTGTATATATTTAGAAGCTCAACTGTTGCGATCGACCAATCAGAACACCACATTATCACGTCATTGAACAGTAATTGAATAGCAATATACGCGCTTCGATTAGTCGATCGCAACGGTTTAGTTTCGATTCGGCTGTAACTTTTTAGCAGAATTGGGCCCCAGATCTTGAAACAGGCCGTAGAGCATAATACAAACAGGCTTGCTGGGAAAACGATTTTCATTGGATAAGCCACTGGTTAACGGTCTCACACATACCCCGACGTTGACTTCTCATGTTTCAGTGCAGCTTTCAAGGGTTATAAAAAACAATTATTCAGTAAATTTCTAATTTTAAAAACGAAAAAATACTTTTGATTTGTTTTTTTTTTCTAGCACGCTTTTGACTAACAAACCCTACTAAAATGGTGTTAATTCTCTTTATATTTTTATTTAGGTACATTTTATTCAAGCTCTATGAGCAGTCAGGCAAATTTGTGGATTCTTCTTTGTCTTATCGAATAAAATATAAATATATCTCAATTCGAGCAAACTTATTAGTTTACTATTTTTTTGCTGAATTAAATTAAGTTTTGATTTTTTTGGGTTCCTATAATTTAGCATATTTGTTTAGAGATATTTGATCCTTACGGTTTACCCCATCGATTGATATTATGGACAGAACAGGCTGTTATTTTTTTTTGTTTTTAGCCGGTTCATTTTCCTGATGTGACAAGCGCGTGTTCTCAAAAATCTCTGAATGGAGTTTGCTTACTATAATTTAGAACACTGATTTGGTGAGTGAAAATACTTGCATTATGAGCCACAGCACTGGCTTGTTGAAAGAAAGAAAGAAAAGAACTTTATTTCGTAGGTATGAATCATACACTTGAAAACGTCAATAAGAATTAAACAAAAATAAGAATTGAAGCTACCACTCGCTCGGAATGCTGACTTCCCCGAGAAGAGCGAGCCAGAAACTCGGGGGTTGCTCTTTTCAAATAATTTATAATGACAAAAACTTACAAATCCTAGTCAAGTTACATAATGTCAATAAATAGCATGTTATAGAATCGAGCAGATTAGATCCATGAATTATTATCGTTAAGATAATCCGATACTTTGTAATAAGCTTTGGCGCAAAATTTTTGTTTAGTAATTGTTTTGAATTTATTAAAAGGCAAGTTTTAGATATCAGTAGGAATCTTGTTGTAGAAGCGAATGCCCAATGCCTTGAATGAGTTCCCTATTCTATGTAGTCTTGTTGAATATGAAGCCAATTTGTGTTTGTCTCGTAAATCAAAATCGTGACGGTCACTGTTTTTTTCATACAGCTCCTGATGTTTCTTAATATACAGGGTGTAACTGAACACCCCAATAACATTTAAGGGTATGTATCCATCAGTAGTAGAGATTCTGTAGGAAAAATATTAGGGCTAACAAACCTACTTTTCTTTCTCATACAAACTAAATAAATTATTGTTTGGTATTAAGTGCCGACAGCCCTACGTAAGCGTACGAGGAATACTACGCTCACGTCATACAAACTAAATAAATTATTTTTTGGTATTAAGTGCCGAAAGCCCTATGTAAGTGTACGAGAAATACTACGCTCACGTCTGTCACGTGTCATTTTGTGTTCTTTTGTGTTAAGAGCTGATTATGGTTGTCACTTGAAAGTTTTTGCTTTCAGTTTAAAATCAAATAACTCTGAAAGTACTGGGGTTCTAGGTCTCAGACAAGCATCGAAGGTCCATTTAGTATCTTACTTATATGCCCCTTAAATGTTATTGGGGTGTTCAGTTACACCCGGTATAATATGTTTTCATAAATATATTGTGATGCCAAGGTAAGAATATTTATTTCCTTAATTTTTTTTCTCAAGGAAACTCTAGGGCCTAATTGATAAATTGCTCTAATTGCACGTTTTTGTAAGACAAAGATCCTGTTTACGTCTGCAGCATTTCCCCACATCATAATGCCATATGTCAACAGACTGTGGAAATACCCGAAATAAATTAGTCTTGCAGTGTCGACATCTGTTATTTGGCGAATTTTTTTGACAGCATATGCTGCAGAGCTAAGTCGTTTCGCCAATTTTTTAATGTGTGCCCCCATTGCAACTTATTATCTAACTTTATACCTAAGAATACAGTGGAATCTTCAAATTCTAATTCTACATCTCTAATCGAGATGGAATTAGTTGAAATTTGTCGCACATTGGGAAGAGAGAATTTGACACATTTTGTCTTTTTCTCGTTAAGCATTAAATTGTTCGCCGTGAACCATTCGACGATTTTAGAGATAGCAATATTCACATCGTCAAAACTTTGCTGTTGTCTATGCGCCTTAAACAATAAGGATGTATCATCCGCGAATAAAACTATCTCATGTTTTCCCTCTGCAAGCATTGGTAAGTCGTTTATGTAAATTAAAAATAGAAATGGTCCAAGAATGGAGCACTGAGGGACACCCATACGGACTACAGAGCCAGATGAATTTTCACCATGAATATCCACTTTATGTATTCTATTGTCTAGATATGAGGCTAGAACGCAGAGAGCGGGTTTGGTGGCACCATAATGAGTCAACTTTTTGATGAGGGTCTCGTGATAAACACAGTCGAAAGCTTTAGACAAATCGCAGAAAACTCCTATTGCATCGCGTGAATTTTCCCATGCTTCATAAATATGACTGATCAATTCTACACCTGCATCATTTGTTGAGCGACCCCTAGTGAAACCAAATTGCTTAATGGACATAAAATTATTTCTGTTAAAATATGCAACTAATTGTGACATCATGATTTTTTCAAACATCTTACTTAGAGTTGTTAGTATAGAAATAAGTCTAAAGTTATTTAGATCTTTAGTATTTCCGGCTTTAAATAAAGGAAAAATTTTACTATATTTCATTAAGTTTGGAAATATTCCGTCATTAATACATTTGTTGAAGATACAAGCTAAGTGTGGCGCTATGCAGTCTATTATTGAACTGATAAGATTTACCGATAAGCCATCTATATCAACAGTCTTTTTCTTCTCTAAGGACTTAAATGCTCTTAGTATATCGCTTGTACTTACTTAAACAAATTCAAATGTAGAATGACTACGAATAACGTTTTGCTGCAGTAACGACTCTGCAACTAAAGACGATGAGTTCAATGATTTTGTTGTAAACAAAGGAATGTTTCTGAAGAATTTTTCAAACTCTTCTGCAACTTTTCTATCTGTGTTTATTACTTTGTCATCAACTCTCAACGTACCTATAATTCGAATTCCAAGCTTTTATTCTTCCGGTCTCCCTTTTTATGAGTTGCCATGTCGTTTTATGATGTTATCGCTATTTTTAATCCTATCACTTATAAATTTTGATTTGGCATCAACACATACACGTCAAAACACCTTTGAATAGTTTGTGACAAACTTTCAAAAGTATTCACTGTGATTGTATGTTCGTTATGTTATGTTATGTTATGTTATCGGGGTTGGTTTCCGTACTTAATCCTTAAGGTGGACCATTGTACGTGAGGGCGGCTGTCACTCCAGCCAGCCCACCTTCCTCCAGAAGCGTATGAGATCTCCGAGTCTGTCCAGAGATTCTGTAACAGAAATGGGAGATCCAAGGGTGTTTTTTCGTATTTCGGTGACACCTGTGCACTCAAGGAGCACATGTGACACCGTTTCCTGGGCCCCTAAGCATGCTCTGCATAGGGGGCTATCTGTTATGCCTATGGTGTGGAAGTGTTTGTTTAGTGAGCAGTGTCCAGTGATGGTTCCCGTTACCAGCCGCAGACTGTTCCTGTCCAGACGCAATATGCGTTTGGTCAGTTTGTTATTTAGGATTGGCATGGTTTCCTTTGACTGTCTGCACCCTGGAGTCGAGAACCAGTGGGCTTGTGCTTGTGTGCGGGTGAGCTCTTGCAGCCATCCGCGAATCTGGCTGAAGGGAATTGGTACGATGGGCTCGGGTCCGAAAGCCGTTATATCGGATCCCCTCCTAGCCAGCTCGTCGGCCGCGTCGTTGCTCAGTGATCCGCTGTGTCCTTTTATCCATTGTAGTGTCACTGTGTTCCGGTTGGAAGTCACAATTCGTTCTAACACATTGTGGCATTCCAATACAAGTTCCGAAGTGACATAGGTTTTGTTTAGGGATTTGAGTACCGAAGCACTATCAGAGACTATGCGGATGTGGAATCCATAATTCCTTTAGATTCTATGGCGAGGGCCGCCAGGATAATACCTACTAATTCCGCTTGGAATACGGTGTTGAATCTACCTAGCGGTTTGGATATCTTGATATTAAGCTCATTTGAGTATACGCCTGCCCCGGTTCCTGAGTTGGTCTTGGAGCCATCAGTGTATATTCTGAGCTCGTTTGGGTCTGAGTAATCGTGTGATTCCTCTTCGAGCTGTATATTATAGTGCTTCTGGAAATTGAATCTCTTCAGAATCCTATCATTGGGTGATGTCATCATCGGGTGATGTTTGGTCGCTTGTTCTTTTATGCGTATGTGTTTGATTCTGGGGTCCTTTCCCAGTGTGCCAGCATTGTGAAGTCTGAACGCCGCTAGTGCTGCCTCCTCTTTAACAACTAGGTGCAAAGGTGGCAGCCCCAACATAG
This sequence comes from Schoenobius gigantellus, assembly GCA_963935595.1. Lineage (NCBI taxonomy): Eukaryota > Metazoa > Arthropoda > Insecta > Lepidoptera > Crambidae > Schoenobius > Schoenobius gigantellus. Next base: position 37,452,744 of record OZ012543.1, read on the forward strand.
CTTGCAATGCGGCTGTGGGTGCGGTTCTCATACTACTAGTGATAGCCACGCAGGCATTTCGCTATAGTTTTTCTAGTGCTCTTTGGCCGTTTGCCTGGTCTGTCCTGGGCCACCAGACTAGGAAGCCATATGTTTTCATCATACAAACTGTACCTGGCGTTGCCCAGTCGCTAAATTTAAAAGAGTTATTTACTTTCAGATTTTTTGATTTAAATACCTTCTGATGCTCTAATTTTATAAGAGTAGATACAGATTTATAAAGTTTATTTGTATTTTCTACATAATATGTAGAAAATACAAATAAACTTTATAAATCTGTATCTATATGCCACTTAACATATTATGTTAAGTTTGGTAGGCTATTTAATAAATTATTCCTGAATTGTGATAAGCGGTAAGCATATAGTGGCACGTATTTAATATTTTTACTGTTTACAGACTTTTTGATGGAAACGTCGAGCGTAACTATCTGACCAGTGTGATCTGATGATAGTTTGGTAATAATAGCTTTGTCATGACTTTTTTTAATATCACTATAAATATTGTTTATACAAGTTTTGATGTACTTGTGACTCTAGTAGGCTCACAGAAAAGTTTGATTAGATTATAACATTTAAAGAATTCAACTATTCGTTTTGATTATCTGTTTTTACAGGTATATCTACATTAAAATCTATTTACTTATTTTTGTTTTGAGCTTTAGATAAAGCAGCGTCCATTATCAATTCAAAGGATTCATAAGAGGCTTTTGGCGGCTTATATACGCTCATAACAACAAGTTGCTCTAGTTCTATACATGCTATTTCGGTAATACGTTCAACAGACAGACTAACAATGTCAAGCCTTTCCTTATATTTAATATCATTATGGATAAGTATCAAAGCTCCGCCGCTACCTTTTTTTGCTTTCTCTCTGCTGAACGCACTAGCAACCTGGTGGTTTCTAAAATTAAACATTAATTCACAATTTCTATACCAATGTTCAGTAGTACACAATATATCAATATTATTACTTATAACAAATAAATCAATTTTAAGTTCTTTACTTAGCATCCCTTGAATATTTTGATGCACCAGGTTGATTTGACCCATTGATGACATTCTAATATCATCATTTATCGTATAGTGTTTACAATTGCAAGAGTTATTCTCTGTTGTCTTTAAAACTAATTTAAATCACTTGGTAGTAATACCAAGCTACTGTCAACATGCTCAATAGGAGCTGACGTCGTATTAGTCAACGAATTGACTGTATCAATAAAATAAATAAAAAAATAAAATAAAATGTGTTTTATTTCAGTAAATCTTTTACAAATAACTTGCCGGGGCTTCCCAGAAAGTAATCAGAAGATACTTGTGTTGGGTAAGCCTCGCTCTTCCTACATAATTATAACAGTTTAGATTTACCTACTTATATGAGAAGAGAGATAAAATAGGATAGCAAATCAGCTAATTGTCGCTTACAGTAATTTTTGAGATATAATTTATCTCTTGTCCATACACTACTTTTTTCAATGAATTTATTGGAGTCAATCATATGAAATTTATTCGCGTGGCGACATGTCAATGTATGCAAAGTAACATTCAAATAATGTCTTAAATTGTTTTCACTGTCTGTGAAAGTGTTTCCAAAAGGCAGTGCAAACATAATAATTTTTTTGAACGTTAGGTAGCTCATTTAGCTTAGCAAAATAATTAATTAAGCGTTTTTTATTTAAATTACCTCGTCGACCAATAAGAATTACCAAAATAGTAATTTATGGAAAACTTATATTGAAACTAGGGCCGCACTATTTATTGTATTGGTCGTAAATAACTTTGGTGTTAATATTATTTTTCCCTGATAAGACTTATAAAGCAAGGGCGTCCGATGAGAAAGGATTATTGAATATTCAACCTCTATGGTGATGAAAAGAGGTGGCAAAGTTTGTATGGAAAAAAGTATCAAGCTGGCTTGACCCGCTTCAAACTTTGTATACCTACCTAAATGTGAATTATATGAGCCACTTAACAGGATTATGGAAACACCTGTTTCGAGTGTTTTAATATTTCCCTCCTAGTGTAAAAAGGGGCACAAAAATATGATGGTCCCTATATTTGAATTTAGCTTGTATTTTTTTATTTGATTATTCTTCTCTACTTTTATCGAAAACTTGAGAAAAAATATTAGCTAAAGTTAAGTATGCTATGTATGTATGGAAAACATGAACGTAAGGTCTCTGAGGCCCCGGCCAAACTTTGCAAGTTCAAAACTCACGTGTTTTAAAGTCGGCAACAAAACAACCTCTATCTAAACTCGTTTTGCGACTAACATGAAAGGTATTGTAAAAATATTCTTCAAAGTATGCTCTGAGCTCAAATTAACCCCACGAGAGTGATAAAAGGTTAGGTTACCAGTATCTACAATAGGCAGAACGAAGAAAAATAAATTATTTGTAAATACTGTATTATAGTAGTATAAAAAACTGATGAGTTATAGAATATTATTTTTCAATCGATTTCGATCAGTCGTCGCGCGCAACGGGTCGCTAATCAGTAAAAAAAAAAGACACCATTAATTATTATATAAAACACTTACAGACAAAGGAATACGCGATAACGTCTTAATTCTTGTATTGTCTAATTGTTTCCGTTATCTTATTGTCCTTATTGTGTCATTATCTTGGTGCTATACAAATTCGAGTGCGAGTCAAATTAAGAATAATTGGTGAATAAAACAAAAGTGCAATACAATAAATAGTGCGGCCCTAGTTTCAATATAAGTTTTCCATAAATTACTATTTTGGTAATTCTTATTGGTCGACGAGGTAATTTAAATAAAAAACGCTTAATTAATTATTTTGCTAAGCTAAATGAGCTACCTAACGTTCAAAAAAATTATTATGTTTGCACTGCCTTTTGGAAACACTTTCACAGACAGTGAAAACAATTTAAGACATTATTTGAATGTTACTTTGCATACATTGACATGTCGTCACGCGAATAAATTTCATATGATTGACTCCAATAAATTCATTGAAAAAAGTAGTGTATGGACAAGAGATAAATTATATCTCAAAAATTACTGTAAGCGACAATTAGCTGATTTGCTATCCTATTTTATCTCTCTTCTCATATAAGTAGGTAAATCTAAACTGTTATAATTATGTAGGAAGAGCGAGGCTTACCCAACACAAGTATCTTCTGATTACTTTCTGGGAAGCCCCGGCAAGTTATTTGTAAAAGATTTACTGAAATAAAACACATTTTATTTTTTTTTATTTTTTTATTTTATTGATACAGTCAATTCGTTGACTAATACGACGTCAGCTCCTATTGAGCATGTTGACAGTAGCTTGGTATTACTACCAAGTGATTTAAATTAGTTTTAAAGACAACAGAGAATAACTCTTGCAATTGTAAACACTATACGATAAATGATGATATTAGAATGTCATCAATGGGTCAAATCAACCTGGTGCATCAAAATATTCAAGGGATGCTAAGTAAAGAACTTAAAATTGATTTATTTGTTATAAGTAATAATATTGATATATTGTGTACTACTGAACATTGGTATAGAAATTGTGAATTAATGTTTAATTTTAGAAACCACCAGGTTGCTAGTGCGTTCAGCAGAGAGAAAGCAAAAAAAGGTAGCGGCGGAGCTTTGATACTTATCCATAATGATATTAAATATAAGGAAAGGCTTGACATTGTTAGTCTGTCTGTTGAACGTATTACCGAAATAGCATGTATAGAACTAGAGCAACTTGTTGTTATGAGCGTATATAAGCCGCCAAAAGCCTCTTATGAATCCTTTGAATTGATAATGGACGCTGCTTTATCTAAAGCTCAAAACAAAAATAAGTAAATAGATTTTAATGTAGATATACCTGTAAAAACAGATAATCAAAACGAATAGTTGAATTCTTTAAATGTTATAATCTAATCAAACTTTTCTGTGAGCCTACTAGAGTCACAAGTACATCAAAACTTGTATAAACAATATTTATAGTGATATTAAAAAAAGTCATGACAAAGCTATTATTACCAAACTATCATCAGATCACACTGGTCAGATAGTTACGCTCGACGTTTCCATCAAAAAGTCTGTAAACAGTAAAAATATTAAATACGTGCCACTATATGCTTACCGCTTATCACAATTCAGGAATAATTTATTAAATAGCCTACCAAACTTAACATAATATGTTAAGTGGCATATAGATACAGATTTATAAAGTTTATTTGTATTTTCTACATATTATGTAGAAAATACAAATAAACTTTATAAATCTGTATCTACTCTTATAAAATTAGAGCATCAGAAGGTATTTAAATCAAAAAATCTGAAAGTAAATAACTCTTTTAAATTTAGCGACTGGGCAACGCCAGGTACAGTTTGTATGATGAAAACATATGGCTTCCTAGTCTGGTGGCCCAGGACAGACCAGGCAAACGGCCAAAGAGCACTAGAAAAACTATAGCGAAATGCCTGCGTGGCTATCACTAGTAGTATGAGAACCGCACCCACAGCCGCATTGCAAGCTATGTTGGGGCTGCCACCTTTGCACCTAGTTGTTAAAGAGGAGGCAGCACTAGCGGCGTTCAGACTTCACAATGCTGGCACACTGGGAAAGGACCCCAGAATCAAACACATACGCATAAAAGAACAAGCGACCAAACATCACCCGATGATGACATCACCCAATGATAGGATTCTGAAGAGATTCAATTTCCAGAAGCACTATAATATACAGCTCGAAGAGGAATCACACGATTACTCAGACCCAAACGAGCTCAGAATATACACTGATGGCTCCAAGACCAACTCAGGAACCGGGGCAGGCGTATACTCAAATGAGCTTAATATCAAGATATCCAAACCGCTAGGTAGATTCAACACCGTATTCCAAGCGGAATTAGTAGGTATTATCCTGGCGGCCCTCGCCATAGAATCTAAAGGAATTATGGATTCCACATCCGCATAGTCTCTGATAGTGCTTCGGTACTCAAATCCCTAAACAAAACCTATGTCACTTCGGAACTTGTATTGGAATGCCACAATGTGTTAGAACGAATTGTGACTTCCAACCGGAACACAGTGACACTACAATGGATAAAAGGACACAGCGGATCACTGAGCAACGACGCGGCCGACGAGCTGGCTAGGAGGGGATCCGATATAACGGCTTTCGGACCCGAGCCCATCGTACCAATTCCCTTCAGCCAGATTCGCGGATGGCTGCAAGAGCTCACCCGCACACAAGCACAAGCCCACTGGTTCTCGACTCCAGGGTGCAGACAGTCAAAGGAAACCATGCCAATCCTAAATAACAAACTGACCAAACGCATATTGCGTCTGGACAGGAACAGTCTGCGGCTGGTAACGGGAACCATCACTGGACACTGCTCACTAAACAAACACTTCCACACCATAGGCATAACAGATAGCCCCCTATGCAGAGCATGCTTAGGGGCCCAGGAAACGGTGTCACATGTGCTCCTTGAGTGCACAGGTGTCACCGAAATACGAAAAAACACCCTTGGATCTCCCATTTCTGTTACAGAATCTCTGGACAGACTCGGAGATCTCATACGCTTCTGGAGGAAGGTGGGCTGGCTGGAGTGACAGCCGCCCTCACGTACAATGGTCCACCTTAAGGATTAAGTACGGAAACCAACCCCGATAACATAACATAACATAACATAACGAACATACAATCACAGTGAATACTTTTGAAAGTTTGTCACAAACTATTCAAAGGTGTTTAGACGTGTATGTGTTGATGCCAAATCAAAATTTATAAGTGATAGGATTAAAAATAGCGATAACATCATAAAACGACATGGCAACTCATAAAAAGGGAGACCGGAAGAATAAAAGCTTGGAATTCAAATTATAGGTACGTTGAGAGTTGATGACAAAGTAATAAACACAGATAGAAAAGTTGCAGAAGAGTTTGAAAAATTCTTCAGAAACATTCCTTTGTTTACAACAAAATCATTGAACTCATCGTCTTTAGTTGCAGAGTCGTTAGTGCAGCAAAACGTTATTCGTAGTCATTCTACATTTGAATTTGTTTATGTAAGTACAAGCGATATACTAAGGGCATTTAAGTCCTTAGAGAAGAAAAAGACTGTTGATATAGATGGCTTATCGGTAAATCTTATCAGTTCAATAATAGACTGCATAGCGCCACACTTAGCTTGTATCTTCAACAAATGTATTAATGACGGAATATTTCCAAACTTAATGAAATATAGTAAAATTTTTCCTTTATTTAAAGCCGGAAATACTAAAGATCTAAATAACTTTAGACTTATTTCTATACTAACAACTCTAAGTAAGATGTTTGAAAAAATCATGCTGTCACAATTAGTTGCATATTTTAACAGAAATAATTTTATGTCCATTAAGCAATTTGGTTTCACTAGGGGTCGCTCAACAAATGATGCAGGTGTAGAATTGATCAGTCATATTTATGAAGCATGGGAAAATTCACCTTCGGTGCTTGTCTCAGACAAGCACCGAAGGTCCATTTAGTATCTTACTTATATGCCCCTTAAATGTTATTGGGGTGTTCAGTTACACCCGGTATAATATGTTTTCATAAATATATTGTGATGCCAAGGTAAGAATATTTATTTCCTTAATTTTTTTTCTCAAGGAAACTCTAGGGCCTAATTGATAAATTGCTCTAATTGCACGTTTTTGTAAGACAAAGATCCTGTTTACGTCTGCAGCATTTCCCCACAGCATAATGCCATATGTCAACAGACTGTGGAAATACCCGAAATAAATTAGTCTTGCAGTGTCGACATCTGTTATTTGGCGAATTTTTTTGACAGCATATGCTGCAGAGCTAAGTCGTTTCGCCAATTTTTTAATGTGTGCCCCCATTGCAACTTATTATCTAACTTTATACCTAAGAATACAGTGGAATCTTCAAATTCTAATTCTACATCTCTAATCGAGATGGAATTAGTTGAAATTTGTCGCACATTGGGAAGAGAGAATTTGACACATTTTGTCTTTTTCTCGTTAAGCATTAAATTGTTCGCCGTGAACCATTCGACGATTTTAGAGATAGCAATATTCACATCGTCAAAACTTTGCTGTTGTCTATGCGCCTTAAACAATAAGGATGTATCATCCGCGAATAAAACTATCTCATGTTTTCCCTCTGCAAGCATTGGTAAGTCGTTTATGTAAATTAAAAATAGAAATGGTCCAAGAATGGAGCACTGAGGGACACCCATACGGACTACAGAGCCAGATGAATTTTCACCATGAATATCCACTTTATGTATTCTATTGTCTAGATATGAGGCTAGAACGCAGAGAGCGGGTCCGGTGGCACCATAATGAGTCAACTTTTTGATTTTCACCATAGTTTCAGATCACTCCTTTTTTTTTTTTTTGTCGGGGGGAAATGCGTAAGCGCACCGTACCCGCCGTTGGCTAGACGGCAGGCGTGTGTGGGGCTGTCCCGGCGAAGTTCCAGGCCGACCCACTAAAACCCCCCGGTGTTCTCCCTGCCCTTGTGGGCGCGCATGGTAAGGTCCACACTGCGACTACCACTACCAGCGCGCCCGGGCAAGCCCGACCACCGGTCGGGCTATCGCCGAGGGGGGATTGCCCGAGAACACCAGAGCAATCCCCAGACGGAGGGCCTTACGGTGGCGTGCACGGGGCCAACCATGCACGCAGGCCTCCACGGCAGGGTCATTAGACGGGCATTGCTTGCGCGAATGCCCGCCTTCGCCTGCCTATCCGTCTGCGGCGGAGGGGAGCGGCTTGGGGATCTTCCTCCCGCTCCCTCTCCGCAGCCTGCCATTCCGCCTCGCCGCGGAGCATGGCCACGACCATGCTCGGCAGCGAGAGGTCTCCGCCTCCCAGCGCAGCGTTAAGTTCGCTGCGCTGGGGTCGCCAGACCGGGCACACCAACAAGGTGTGCTCGGCAGTATCGTCGGGAGCGTCGCAGTGGTGACACCGCGGCGTTTCCTCCCGACGCGCGACTCGGTGCAGGTAGTGACCGAAGCAGCCATGCCCGGTCAGTACCTGCACCATGCGGAACGTGAGGCTGCCCTGCCGGCGCCCAACCCACTCCTCCAACACCTGACGGATCGCGTCGATCGTCCGGTGGCCGGCAGCTGGGGAAGCGAGTGCCACACCCCACTGACGCAGAGCCTCCCTCTGCGCCAGGGTACGAATCCGCTCCACTTCCTGTGGAGCGGATCGTCCCCCCCGTTCACGAGTAGCAACCCGATGTCGATACACCTCCGCGAGGACGCGTGCATCGACATGCCACGGCGTTTGGCCTGCTAGAACGCAGGCCGCGCCGTGACTGACCGTGCGATAAGCTCGCACGGCCCGGGTCGCTATGACCCTCTACAGTCAGTCAGTCAGAGTTTCTTCCGCCATGGGCGGGTGCGGGCTTCGGGCATTTGTCGCCCATTGCCCGGGCATCTTCTCGGCGAGCGGTAGTTCGCCGGTGTTGGGCACGTCACGTAGTGACGGGCCCCTCTTCGCCACCCCCCTGTGCTACCACTCCGGGATCGAGGCGCGGCCCTCCGCGGTCAAGCACACCAGGTTAGAGGGGCTTGTCCCAAGCCCAGCGAGCGCCGGCGAGCAGGCCGCGGCTTACTCTGCGCCCGGAGGAGCGGTGGGGGGAGGAGGGGGCCGTTGGTCTAGTTTGGGTGATGGTGTCAAATCCGGTGGTGGTGTCGCTTAGGCGAGTCACGCGCGCGAGCGGTGGGGTCCCGCGGCAGACTACAAGCCATAAGCGACACGAGGTCTGGTCAGGTGGTGGCGTCGTCAGCGAAGTCGCTGACGAAGCGGAGTCTTGGCCGGGGTGGGTCGCCTCGTCGTGGGGATGCAGCTGGTGATGGTGGTGGTGACGACGATGGTAGGTCGTGGTCTCTCTCCGCCCTGGGCGACAACAAGTCGCGGGGCAGCGCTCGTCCGGAAGAGTCTGGAGGCCTGGGAACAGAGGGAGCAATGTTGTGGAGGTGGAGGTGGGGCCCGTTGTCGGCGCTGTCGAACATTCGACGCGCCAGACGGGCGACGAACTCCTCCACCGTCGGCATCCGAACGTCCCGGGCAATGACGTCATTCCTGACGTAGCGCCCCGCGTTCGTCACGACACGGAGAGAGACGTTCTGGACCACCTGCAGTCTGGAACGCTGGGTCGGGGAGCACAACGCATACCACGCTGGGGCGGCGTAGGTGAGCCGCGTACGAACGTAGCTCTTGTAGACCATCAGTTTCGTACGCAGTGGTAGTCGGGATGCCAGCACCGGGCGCAGGATGCCACGGGCCATCTTGGCCTGGTTGACGACGTGGTCAACCTGGGGCACCATGCGCAGTTGGCGGTCGATGCGGCATCCGAGGTACGCAACTGTGGTCTGCCAAGCTACGTCCTGTCCGCGGAGTGTCAGCGGCGGTGGCATGCGGCGCTGCGACCCGACCAGGATGGCGGCCGTCTTACATGACCCTCTACGGACGTCGCAAGAGGGCCACCGTTCGGGAAAAAAAAGGAGTGATCTGAAACTATGGTGAAAATCTAGAATATTTATAACATGAAATGTGTAAATATTGTTCATTAATCCACCAAGATGCCGCTTACTATCAGGTTTTTTTTTTTTATGAAATAGGAGATGTAAAAGACGGATTTTGGGAATATAATGTGTTTGAAAAAACCTTACCTACCAAAAAACTTAATAAAATCTGTTCTAAATTAAAAAAAACAAGTAATTAAGATATACCTAAGGTACCTTGGTAATTAGCGTAAGTACTTAAATTGTTATAACAAATTGATGAATCATTCGGAGAATCCTTATTATTTATAGCTAAATATGTATTGCATGTCTTGAGCCTTGATCTCGAACTAGAAACAAAACCTCGAAGGTCGCGTGCACTTGATATATTCCAACGAAACTATTTCGTAATTTTTCTTGAATAAAATGAAAAGCAGAAAAATGATATACTTCGATTATAACTAGGGATTGATTTTTCTAAGGTCAAGGTATTGGTAAAGGAATCACACCCATAATACCCCAACCAGTTACACCACCTATGAAATTCTCATTGTGATTAAGGACGGACTTATCGCTTATCACCGTCACCAACATATGAATTTAATCAGTGTTCTAAGTGAAAGTAATAAATGTTTGGTTGAAAAAGACAGAAGGTCATAATTAATTAACAATAACTTACTCGACGAAACTTGTTATGAACTATCAATTTATATGCCTCATGTTAAATGTCTTCATTTAGTTTGATCTATTAATTTAAAATATGTTTTGTTAAATGTAATGTTATCAAAACAAACAGATTTAATGTCAAATTTAATCATTTTGAATTAAAAAAAAAATATCTATCTTTGTATGCCAGGATAAACCCGAAATTTATTTCCTTTAATATTGTCTATGCACAAATTGCACAATGATCAAAGGTACTTGCAACTGTCACGTGCAAAAATGACGTTGAAATTGACATTGTGAAACTAATTGACAAAGAAAAGTTGTAATAAAAAAAATAAAAAAAGTTGTGATTTTTATGTAAAAACAATAGTGAAACGAAAAAGTTTTTTGCAAAATTTGTTTATTTAATTTTAAGAACAAACGGTGTTACAATCCGTAAAACTGATGGTTAGAATAGATTTATTCTCAATGTCAAACCTTTTAATAAATTTGTTCAGAGTTGCCTTTTAAAATTACATTCGGACGGCTATTAAGCTGTCTAAATTCTGTTATATGGCGTTCATTGATTTATAAGATGTCTATTTTTTAGCCACTACGCATCAATCATCGAAATATTAAATATTTGCTCAAATTTAAATCTTAGATTTAAATTTGAGCAAATAACTTAAGAATTTCAATGTCTTCCCTTTGCACTTGCTTCAGCTTCATACATTTTCACTAAGCTTTTGAAACCCATATTATCTCATCTTAGAAGTCTTAGTTTACTATTATAAATTATTTAGATGAATTTCTGTGCCTTGGAAATTCTTATCAAGATTCTATCATGCGTAATAAAACTCTTATTCGCTGATTTAGATTTTGTTATAAATTATAAAAAAAAAGTAAAACTATAAGTTTACTTTTTTTATTAACTTTTTTTATTTTTATATTATTGACTTTTATTTTTAATTAACGACAAACTCTCTTTCTTTTTCTCTTCTAATCAAAAATTTCTCAAAATACTCTAAACATCCTACCTGGTTAATATATAAATCTCGAGGATGCATCGTCGTGGTATAATTAATGGTTAAACAAACTTACCTTTGTGATGTTTGACCATAATTATACGAGACGTTGCATCCGAAGAGATTTATACTCCCTCCCTACCCATTATTTGCTGTGTTGCAAATAAATACCCAATGTTTTTGAGAAATTTTGCTCTAAAGGAATGAGTCATACGGCGTAACATCGCGCAAGCGGGTGAATAATACTAAAACTACCTACCTATCTTTTCATTTTTATGTCTTCGCTCTAAAATTGTGCTTGGTGCCCGGTACATTGGAAAGTGGACTACCTGGTTAATATATAAATCTCTTCGGATGCAACGTCTCGTATAATTATGGTCAAACATCACAAAGGTAAGTTTGTTTAACCATTAAATATCGTCGAATCGAATATCTCCAGAAAAAACATAAAAGACGTTGGAAGAGCCATGTGAAATTTAACGGTTTCCCTTGCTTCGGATTCCATCACCAGGACGTTACAGGTGGGTTATTGTCTAAGAAAAATTCTATCGCGATCGCTTATAATTTGACATTCGCCGTCCATCCATCGTTCCTTTATAAAAGGAAATCGGCGCAGAGTTTTGTGTTCACGGCGCAATAGCTGTCAAACTATAAGCGATCGTGATAGATTTTTTCTTAGACAATAACCCACCTGTAAGCTTACTCCCGAACCAATTCCGATCGATCGACATCGGGATTGTGATTTTTCGTACGCTTGAGTAGCAACACTAGCGCCAAACTGGATCCGTATCTTGAGAAAATGAAATTGCACCGAGTTTGGTTCACTCAAAATCCACGCGAGACAAGAAGTTGTCACAGAGCGCCTAAACGGTCCAATTTGGCACCAATGTGGTAACTCAAGCGTACGAAAAATCGCAATCCCGATGTCGATCGATCGGAATTGGTTCAACAGTAAGCTTACTGAACTGAACCTGACTTTGTGACAATGGAATCACCTCGGAAGCATACTCTTTCGAATACAAAAAGAATTCAGAAAATAAATGACGGAGTTATAAGGTGACATACACCAAAAACATATGCGTCGAATTGAGTTAGAAAGAATTGTCCTCCTTTTTGGAAATTGTTTGAAAAAAGATTTTGATAGGTGGAAAAAAACTATAAATATTTTAAAATACTCTGTGCATTGGAACACTGCATTCTGATTTTGCTCCGATTATCTGGAATAACTGACTTATATCGAAGTATAAAAGGCAAAGCCTGTTCACACATATTAATGTACTCTAAAGCCACCTTGATCTACAATTTGGTTCGGATTATCACCACTATTATTCTGTTGAGAACTTTTTTAGGATCAAGCTCGAAATACAAACTCAATGTCCTTAACTAATTAAAGTAATATTACTTAGTTTCAAAGCAAATGTGATTTATGGATGTATTTTGTAATTGTTCCGCGTTTAGTGTTGTGCGATAGAGATAGCACAAGTATAACTCCGCAAGCGTTGGGTCGTAGCGCTAAATGGTTTGGAACTATGATAGCTTAATATGTTGAAGCATTAATAATTATTACGAATAGAATAAATAGAACTGTGCAAATCATTATAGTGCACTTCTTTATAGCGAATTATAGCTAGATATTAGCTACAGGAGAATATTGTGATAGAATTTTTTGTCAATTGCATAACAGGTAACATACCATTCAATATGGTGATTTCACAATGCTCGTATAAAGTGATTTTAATTATAAGTATATTAACAATAAAATTGTGTTACCGATTAGTTTCATTTGCAAAGAGAGATTGATTGTTTAACTATATAATCAGCAAGCGTCACATATTGTGCTAATCAATCGCATATTTTTGTGACCGGATCTAACCAACCTTAGTCTTAGATTAGAATACTCTTAGATGGCATGCTGTCACATTCTTTTCATTAAAGAACAAAAGATACAGCATCCGTCTTGGGAGTTTCCTAAGTTCATATAAGGTTGTTGAAATTGGCCATTACACTATTTGATGTTTTTTAAATACAAGCTTTTAGTACTCGTCAATACGAGTCAAGCGAGCCCAAATTCAATGGGGTTGTGTCTTTTATTACGGAGTTCCTATGACCACCTTCTAGCTCCAGTATTAGATCAGCTCCATGTCATCATAATATTGCATTGTCACGGGATATACATATGCGGCTCAACCGAAAACCGGGAAGTGGGTCTTTAACTTGCAAGATTTTATTAAATACTCATATATATTAGTTTATTTTATTTATAATATTTATGTATTAGTATATTATGTATATTGAATTATATATATATATATCATTATCCAGTATTTTTTTATCATTAAAGTACTACATCTACTTCCTTTTCTCTGCACCACCCAAAGGTTGACTGGCAGATAATGCCTTTGGCATTAAGTCCGCCTCTGTACACAAATTGTACTGGAAGTTTTAAATAAATAAATAAATAAAGACACCAGGACAAGTGAAAGTAAATAAAACAAGAGAAACCTTTTCTTTTTCCTCAATTTTACGCCAAGGAAATACGCTGAAAGACAATTAACCCCCTGGATATAAATCCAGCAGTATAAACAAGCTAGGACTTCACCTAAGGAGGGGTCACCAGGATAAAGCTCGTTTGTGTCCCTTCAGACGGGAGACCAGGTCAAGGCCATAATCTTACAGTCAGATGTCAGTCCAATTAGACTAACCCCTCACCAACTGCTTAAGGTAATTGGAGAGCGCCTACGAAGACACGGCTCCTTCCACTCCGTCACCTCCGAGAGAGCGGAAAGGCAAGAGGATTCTCTTCTCGTGTTCGCTGACAGGAGGCGGCAGCTCCTCATACCGCCACGTTGGTTGCTATATCTGTGCTGGGTATCCTCAATATTATGTAGATTTGCTGCGAATCTCACAAGAGCCATACTATGTATTATAGGTGATTGTTACCACTTACCATCAGGTGGGCAGTATGCTTGTTTAACAACTTTTTGTATATAAAATTGAAAAGGTATTTCTATTATTATTTCGATACTAATAAATAAAATCGGTGTCGATGTTAGTTAAGGAGAGCCTTAAATTAAGCTAGATGTTACATAACGAGCTAAATGAAATGTTAAATCATAAAATTATATAGAATAAAAAAATTGACAAATGATTTACATTATGTTCCAAATGATTTTATTTCCAAAATATTGTTATACTGCGAAGACATCAGGATTTCAATGGAACAACCGACCCATGGCATTTACTAGTTGGGCATATTATACTCTATGGTAATCCCCTACAGGCGCTAACACCTGGCCCTTATTTCACCATCTCTTACAGGTGCGGCAATTGTCAAAATATATGACATATTTTTTGACAATTGTCGCAACTGTCAGGTAAGTGATGGTGAAAATAGGTACCTAGTCCGTAGATGGCCGGGCTGTCTCGGGGTGATCAGGAGAAATTGGGTTGGCCAGACCCCTGGATCGCCTAGGCTAAGGACATGAATCATGATGGACGTCGAAGTGGATTAATGGGTATAACCTGCGCACGCCTGTCGACTAACCATCGGGTACGGCGTGTAACAGCATTACACCTCATTAAAAAAAGTTGGCCAATGTACGTAGGCACACGTAAGGAAGGTAGAACGTAATTGGCCTTGTTATAGAAACACACGTTAAGACAGGGAAATCTTTTTCTCAAAATGAATGTTATTTCGAAATTCAATTCACGAACATTACGTCACTTCATTACTGTAGAACATGTAATATCAATGACTAACATATTATTAAAACACTATTAACAACATTATTTTTGTTTTGTGTAGTTTCAAGAAATATGTATAACCATTTAATGCATCTATATTTTTCGATTAATTGGCTGTATCCAGGCTTGGTTCTAAAGCTTTTAAATACTTATTCTATTTCATTTTTCGCGACCAAAAATTACATAAGCGAGTAAGTATTTGTTATTTATAATATATATAAAACATAACAAACTCCTGTACATGTATTTTTTTAACATACCTACTAAGAAATACAATTTTGAATTTCAGTTTGGTAAAGTCTAGTTTTGCATGTGTCGTTGTGCGAGCAGTTATTTTGCGAAATTCGGTGTTTTCAAAATTTTGTAATTTTACGTATGTGTCGTTGTGCGTTGGGAGTAGTATTTCCACCACACAAAATAGTACTTTGTGATACAAGGGTGGTTATTGCCAACGACAACGAGCTGTCATTAAAAAGCCCGAGCCGAGGGCGAGGGTTTTTAATGTCACGAGTTTGTACTTACACCTACATATCCGTGTATCACACGCCGTTTTTCAATACAGTTGAGGAAAATAGTAATAAAATAATCAAAGAATTAAATATGTTGAAAATGGGTGATTATTATATTTATATTATAATTTTAATTTAATATTTTTCACATTAACATTAATGAAAAATCGAATAGGCTGTATACCTACGCGTTTGAGCCCGTTGCCTAGTTTTGTTGTAAAAAAATTTAGTCTTATTCCGGGTTTTAAAATTCGGGGTATTTCTATTTTCGAAGTCTCTTACATGCCATTCGAGCACGCCAGATAAGGAATTGCTGGACACTTTCTGGCCAAGTAATGTAAGTACGATTTATCCCATATCCCAGTCACAGATAACATAATACTAGTACAGATGCCCAATCCCATAGAAATCCGTGCACGCCTAAGGAAACTATCTCGGGTAACTAAAAAGTTACCATAGCTTTCTCGCTTGGCGGCAGCACTGGACACTGCTTTTTTGTTCCTAAAACCAAAGAGAGCACAGCAATGCTTTGGTTCGAAAATCGACGTTTTATTGCGTAGTTATATAGCATGTCAATAGATGGCAGTATTTTTACAAGCAATTAAAGCAAGGGATTCTCACAGAAACCGGAAATACTCGGAAACAGCATCTTAACTGTCACAACAACTTACCTACATGATATAATTTTTGTAATTTGTTAGACTTTAGCATTAATTTGTCTACTTATTTAAATAAATTCAACTAAGAGAAAACCGTCGCTAATTAACTCAACGTAGAAAACTATTAGAGAGCGACAAGATTTTAGAATTGAACCAACCACATACCTACCCAATACAAGAAATGTTCTAATGGACAAGAAGACATTTTATTCTTTGAGAATTCCAATGATTCATGAAGCTGTAATTTTAGTGAATGTACTTAGGTATAGTAAAACAAATAAAACTATTAAAGTCAATTTGAGTAAGTACCTACTTTCATTGCATTTTCACCGACCATACAATACAATAATTTAACTTAGAATTTGTCTAAAGAATAATACCTACATAATTTCTTGAATGAATCTTCATTTTTAACCGACTTCAAAAAAGGAGGAGGTTATCAATTTTGTTGTGTTTTTTTTATATTTGTTACCTCATAACTCCGTCATTTTTAAACTGATTTCCAAATTTTTTTTGTATTCGATAGAGTATAGGTACTGCAAGGGTGGTCCCATGGTCACCAAAGTCAGGATCTGATGATGGGATCCCATAGAAAATCGAGGAAAACACTAATTTACTTTCTTCTTTCACTAAAAAGATTTCATTCACTAAAAAGTTAAAAATAAAAAATATTTTACAAAAAATAGAAACCGACTTCAAAAACACTGAAACTTAAAAATAATATAAGAATAGGTACAGACAACATCACACTTCTATATTGAAGTCGGTGACAAATTTTAACACTTTTTAGGAGATCATCGTTTGGCGCCGACTTCAATATAGGAGTGTGATGTTGTCTGTACCTATTCTTATATTATTTTTAAGTTTTCAGTGTTTTTTGTTCAATTAGTTCTCGTCATTTTACTCAATTCGTCAATTTAAATTTTTGCCAACTATCTTTCTTTGCTATTGCCGATACTATAAGTAATACAATAATTAAGAATTTAGCTAAAGAATTGTTAATTTATTGAATATAGTCTTAATTTTGTTTAATTAGTTGTCATTTTATTCAATTCGCCAATTTGAATTCTTACCCACTATCAATATTCAGCCAAAATAGATCTGTACAGGTCGCAATGGCCCACTGGGGGTCGCTCATTCATTGGTCGCCCCTTGCCCCCTTAAAATAACAAATAGATTACCTACTATCAATATTTCATTTATTTCTACAGAATGGAAATTAAACATTTTTGACGAATGGAATGTACCCGTTTTTTTTCTCGGGGGGAAATGCGTTTAACCGCACCGTACCCGCCGTTGGCTAGATGGTGAGCGTGTGTAGGGCCATAAGAATAACTAATAATACGAGTATTCTTATGGTAGGGCTCTCCCGGCAGAATGCCAGGCCTACCCACTAAAAACCCTCCGGTGTTCTCCCTGAAAGGGAGTGTACCCAAAATTTTATTATAACTAAACATTTTTCATTTTCAAAAAATAGTAAAGCTGTATTTAAAGTTTTCGATACTTACATAAACCGGGAATTGAACTCGTTAAATTCTGACATTTACTTAAGTAGGTACTATTATACTATTTTTAGCACCAATCGACAGGGATCTTTTCCAATACTTAATTTTGTAGGTATATAAAATTAAAGAAAAAGAGTAGAAAGTGACTACATACCTAGCTAAGTAATTGAAATAATGATGTGATAGGCGATACGACCGATACGACCTTCAAACTTTCAAAAAAAGAGCGTATCCCACCTCAAAGGCCTGCAACGCACTTGTAACTCCTCTGGGGTTGCGGGGTGTCCCTGGGCGACGGTAATTACTTACCAATTTACCATCAGGTGATACGTCTGCTCGCTTGCCCCCTATACCATAAAAAAAAAGGCCATACAAAATATTTGTCCCGTACGGGAATCGAACTCGCGCCCCGTTGCGCAGCAGGCGATCACTCGACCTCTGCGCTAACCGTGCATTACGAAAGTAATTGCTATTACGACCGACATTCAAAAGCCTTAATCGTCATGCGTGGATGGTTCGTCGGAGTCCAAATTCAAAATTGCAGCAGTCGTAGGTATATTGTGTAGGTGTCTAATTCGAATTGTCCGTTTTCAAAGCCAGTAGGCCTATTCGCTAACTATATCCATTACTAGTTCAGTGATTTTATGTGTTACGGTGGCGTTCATGGTGCAGTAATGGATGTTAAAAAATGACAGTTCTAGTTAGCAACCGAAGTTAGAGAAAAGGCCTGGGTCGTCGATAAAACACCAGAAATTAGCAAGCACAAATTCACCTCGAAACTCACAGTCGTAATGTTTTTAAACAATTAGTTTAAAAGATAACAATATAATCAAAACAAATATTTAACATTTATTTACTTAATAAAAAAATAATAATTCATCATATTCGTTCTTACCTAATGTATATTTTCTTCTAAATTATTTAACGACAAACGAAAATTTGATAACATTGAGATGTTAGAATATGTACCTTATCTGCGATTTAGACATAAAAATGCCAAACACATTTGGAAAACAAAACGCAAACACTCAGTTCAAGCTCACTTCTGTTTATCAGTATCTGAAATACTGCCATCTGTAGTCATACTTTTAAATTTCAAAGTTATTGACGTCTGGACGAGATATTAACAATAGCTCACGATAGATGGCAGTTCAAAACAAAAAAGCACAACAAAGCAGACTCATTTTGCAATTTATCAATTTTACTTAAAAAATTTACAAATTTGTTTTGAAAATAATAATTTCTTTTTAATTAAAACATCTAGTGGTTAGTTACAGCTTAATGTTAACAGAATGCGTAAGAATAAGTTATGGCATTCTAGTATGGTACATGCCGCGACATCTATTGATTTTATTTAGAACTAATTATAATTTGTTCCTATCGGGAGCCCATGTCCCAGTGATGCAAAATTATCGTATATCGTCACATGTTGGAGAAATACTATATTTATGTACCCAATCGCGTTATACTTTATCCCTTTGTGATAAAATAGAGAAACAGTCAAGGCAGAGGGTAGTAAGCTTACATTTGAGAAAATAAAGTTTTCTACCAAAAATACAGTAAATACCGCCATTCTTTGATAAATGTGTAAACAAACACAAGTTGTGAATCTTTGCTTTAAGATGGAAGAATCCTATAGTTATCTAGGACAAACAAGAGCACCTTTGTAATATTTTTCTGAGAGCAATATTGTAACCTGTTGTTTTGAACCATATTCCAGGATTAATAAGAAGTTGCTGTTTTAGTTCACCATGTGTCGAATAAAATAATTTATAATAATAAATAAAATAAAAATAATAATAAAAAGTATTAATATAATTAATCAATTAATAGGTATTATTTGGGGGATAAATGAAGTCGCCTGCTGTACATAACTTCATACCTGTATAAAGTTTAACAAGCGTCGTTTTCTTGCCAGCAGTGAACTCTAAACGTGTAATATCTTCGTTAAATATCCCTGGATAGAGCACCCTGCGCGACCTCACAGTTTCCCCGGGAAGACAAAGCGATAAATCGGGCTCTGCCGCCGATAAATTAAAAGTTGGCAACACACGATCATAAGGGGAAGTCGTTTCACGACGGATATCGTGGTATATTAATCCTGTTTCCTATGTATAATTCATACGAAAAATATTAACCCACAGGTTACAAAATATGTATTTTCGCATGGCAATAAAAACATGCGAAGCGTAACATAAAGTTTGTTTATTTTCCGATCAGTACATTCTTAATGCGTCACTTTGCTTTGATAAAGTATGAAAAATACGAGAAGGTAAATTTATTGTAAAAACAAAAATCGTCTTTGTAGCATTACCTGAAGGTATTTGTTTATCGTTACATGTTTTATACATAGGTATCTTTAATGAAACTTGCATTCTATAAGATGCGAGCGGGAGTGAATTGTTTTTAAAAACTGCAATTTTAAAATTGAAAAAATACTTGGTTTAAGTATGTTTATTTATTTAATTTATTTAAATATTTATTCCATATGGCATTATCTACCAGTTAACCTAATAGGTATTTATAGAGAAAGAAGGTCGAGCTGATATTTGGGAGCTCCTGCCCAGAGGTGCGAACAGTACTCCATATACGGCCGAATTTGTGCCTTATAAAGCATCAGCCGTTGGCTAGGAGTGAAGTACTGCTTTGCTCTATTCAGGACGCCCAGCTTTTTGCTCACCAATTTGGCTTTGTCCTCCAAATGACTCCCAAACTGCACTTTAGCAGAAATTTCCACACCGAGGATCCCAATACCATAGGACATATGAAGAGTTACTCCCTAGAACTGAGGCACTACGATAAATGGGTCCTACTTCACAGTGAATGCGCTCATTTGTGTCTTCGTGGGGTTGAACTTAACTAAGTTCTTTGCACCCCATTCGGAGACTCGCCTTAGAGAGTCCTCGACTTCAGACACAAGTTGTGACCGCCTTTCTTGCATTGCAAGCCGAGGGACATTTTGGTAGTCGGTATACGTCACATCACCCGTACTGTCATCTGCATAACAATCATCATCATCATCATCACTGCTCATATACGTCCCCACCGAGGGGTTCGAGCCTATCCTATGTTAGGGTGATCAGGCCTTAGTCAACCACGCTGGCCCAGTGCGGATTGGTATATCTGCATTACAATGCATGTTCTCAATGGACAACATGTCATTGATATGCAGAATGAACAGGGTTGGGGAGAGCAGCGAACCGTGCATGGTTTCGGAGCAGCAGCCGTTGACGACGACTTTTTAAATCCAAGAAGCTGGCTATCCATTTGCAGAGTCGGCGGATGGGAGCGACCTGAGGATGATCCTCTCGCTCCCTCTCTGCGGCCTCCTTCTGCGAGATGACGTCCTCGCAGAAGGATGCGACAGCCCCCCATTCCGCCTCGCCGCGGAGCATGACCACGACCATAGACTTGAGGCATAAATATGTGATTAGGTACGTGGATTAGGTATTTTTCGTTACCAGTACGTACCTAATCCATGCCACCTAGGATTAGGTATTCGTATACCATGTTTGTTAATCGTGAAGTATCAATCTGTCAAACTATAGGTCCTGTAAACAGAACTACACTTTACGTCTAATTATTAAGTTTCAAACGTCATCTAGGATAAAATACCATAACTATTTTTTGCTTAGAAAATACAGCTAATCTCTTGTTCAGTTTAACAAAATCATAGAATCTTTTTACAAAATACAAAAAAAAAATAAAATTCGACTTCAAAGTCGCTGCCAAATTGAAATCTTTTTGAAGTCGGTTTTATTTTTTTGTAACAATTTTTTTTTATGTTTTTTGGAAATTTAATACCAGCTCACCGAAGTAACTTGAAAGAATGCCATTTAGCATCAAAACGTGCCTATTGTATTTAAAAAACTAACCTCTAACTCCTAAAAGTCAAGGATCCTTCCATCATCAGCTCATTTCATGACTACCAGACGCAAATACCTGAATAGCTTCGAAAAAAACATGAAACACGTTGGACGTACCTATGAAATTTAAGGGTTTCCCTCTATTTTCCTGGGATTCCATCATCAGATCCTGACTTTGGTGACAATGGAACCACCCCAGGACTATACTCTATCGAACGCAAAAAGAATTTTGAAAATCGATCCACAATGGGCGGAGTAATCACGTAATATACTCACAAAAAAAACGGTAAAAATATTAAACTTGAATCAAGAATGAAATTAAATATTAGGACCTATTACTATTTCAATACATTCTCTAATCCGAATATTTATGCCAATACTGAATAAATATTAAGACCTATTACGATACTAATACATTCCCTATTCCAAATATTTATGCCGGTACCTAATAAATATTAGGACCTATTACGAGTACTAAACTAATTACGAAGTCTACAGCCGGAGGCTCCAAAAAAAATCAAACTTGATTTTAAAACTATTTAATTAATTAAAAATTACAATTATTTTATGAGCTAATTTTAAGTGATTACAATTCGAAGTTGGAAGTTATAATGCGCTTAAATCTAATTTAACGATTAATGAAGACTCGGTTGTCGTCATCTTCTGCTGATGCTGCACCTCGTGCTGAGTAGTGCCGTGTGCAATGTTGTTTTGGAGAATTGCTGACACGGCGATCTTCATAGATCAGGGTTTCATGACACCTCCCCCCGAAGAACAGCCACCACCGATGATTTTTGCAGAAAATTGAGGTGGGGGATGATTTGAAGAAAATCTTCCTTTGGGTTCTGGAACAGCATACTTTACTTGTTCGTTCTCTTTATCTGGGAGATTAACCATGTTACTTTCCTTCTTACAGTACTTTCTATACAGTATAATGATTAATGTTGCACAAATACTTATTAGTGTAAAGTATAGTGGGATGGTGGTGTGATAAAGACTGTAATTATCATTTGTACTGAAGTTGACTGGCTGAGATTGTGAAATTTTTATATTCGTATTGTGAAGTTGATCCAGATTAACGGAGTTCAACTTGAGCTTGCTGTATGTGGTAGAGATATTATAGGTCATTGGTAGAGATATGTCCATTATTTTTAAGACATGACCTTTCAGTCGATCTTTGGTATTCGTAATTAATAATTGTGACGTTTCCAGGTAACATTTGTGTGGAATAATAGCAAGATAACTGCCATGATATTCTTTATAAAGGTCTTGGCCACATGATAAGTGTACTTTTGTAGGACTTGGGAAGTTGATGGTGTAATGGCGGTCGTCTAATTCTTCATAGGCCGGTTGATCAAGGGTGACAGTGACAGGATTACAGGTGACGCTGCGCTGCTGAAGGGTAATGAGCTGATGAATGCAATCTTCAGATGGTCGCCTTTTTAGGCTTTGATTTTCTTTGCACAGAAACCATTTACTGGTCTTCGGGCATTCTGCCTCTATGTGCTTGAAATCTGTCTCAAAAATGGCTAGGAAAGGAGATGTAGGGACTAAAATTTCATTATTCCTATTAGGGACTATAGATAATTTATATAAGTCATATATATGAGTTAGAAAAATTGGAAATTTAAAAACTATTACAATTTTATTATCGCTATAGTATGAACCTACCTTTATAATATCGTAATATTCCCTAATATCTAATTCTATTATTCTATCATTTCCATATAACGTGATTAATTTAGTTATTGACGTTTGAATTTCATATGAATTTAAAAACGAATGGTGCATGCTAGATACTCTTATAAATGCTAAAGCGTTCTGTAACCTATTTAATTCTAAAGAAACTAAATCAACATTATCTCCTAAGATTATAAGGGTTGTAGCTAAATGAGCAAACTTATTAATGTCGTTGTCTCTAGTACTATCGTTTTGAGTAATATTATTTATTGCGGCCTCTAACTTGTGTTGGTTATCCACTATTTTCTCTATAATTTGAGTGTAGTGGGCAGATAAATTTTTTGTTAAACTAACATGATTATTAAATTCAGATAACAACTTATTCTCATTTTGTACTATTCTTTTTATTGCCTGATCGTAATGAATAGCGTCTGTATAGTCGATTGACACGTCTTAACTCAAAGGTTTGTAGCTGTTCAGATACATTATTAAGTTTAGACTTTAAGTAGGTTAAATGGAGTTGAAAAAGAGAAAGCGTTCTGTTATTTAATTCGGGGGTGTTAATATTTAATTGGTTATAAATTTTATCTATTTCATCCTGTAAATTATGTAGATCAATATATTGCAAAAAGGAATGGTAATGAGACAGGATTCTGGATGGACCTAGCTTAAAGGGGAGAATTCCAGGACCATTGTCGAGACTGTCAAGTTTTATCTCCTGCGTTACTACTGTGCGTAGGAGTAGATGAAGTACCAGGATCATCCTGTAACAATTGGGAGGATTTAGGGACTCGTTTCAGTCTGGTTTTTGCGACAGGACCTTTTTTTTTCTTAGTGTAAATATGGATAGGGAGATCTGCCATTACAACGTCTTGTGTATAGCGCGGGGCTAGTTTTTGTCGGGATGCAAAGGGATTTTTAATGAAAATCTGTTGTTCAGGAGAATAATCTTTTTCAGGCTGTCTTGTCTTGTTAATGTTAGTCATTATGTCTTTACGAGAGTCGTTACAGATTTCTTGTATTGTGTTATAAGCTTGAGTCATTTTGTCTTTATGGTTTGTCATGTATTGTTGTAAGAGATGAACTGTTAGATCTATGTCGAAAGGGTCTCTCGGGTCAAAATGTCCAGTTATAACTGAAATAGGTCTGCATTTTGTAAAACTATGAATACTATTATTATACGCCAAAAGGGCATAGGGCATAAGGTTTACTACAGAATCATTTTTATGACTTATTTTCAGGATACGGAGATGCTCTAAAATTGTTGAGTGAAATCTTTCTACAATACCATTTTCATTTGGTGCGTGCGGTGCTATTTTATGATGTTGGATTTTGTGCAATCTTACAAATTCGGCTATTAGTTGATTAGTGAATTCAGGTCCGTTATCGGTTACTATGGTGATTGGAATACCGTGGTGAGTACAAAAAATTAATAAAGCTTGAACAACACTGATTGCTGTTCCGTCTCGCAAATGGTAAGCTTGAGCATACTTGGAAAATGCATCTACTAAAGTTAAGAACTTCTCGCTTTGTATTGTTAATATATCTACGTGCAATAATTCAAAGGGCTTACTAGCTGAAGGTACTATTTTAAATTGTTGTTTAATAGGATTGCGGTCATACTTTGCTTGACCACAGATGGTGTACTCGTTAATAAATTTTGTAATTTGCTCTCGCATTTTAGGCCAATAGTATTTGTGAGACAGAGCTAAATAGGTTTCATTTATACCACGATGGTTAGTTTTACCGTCATGATACTTGTTAATTATATCCTGTTGTTTTAAGAATTCCCTTACATTTTCTAATTCCTTTTTTGTTAGTATTAAGTGCATTGCTGAGCTTTTAAATGTTCCCTGAATAATGGGTATAACGGAGTACATAGCTAATGGTGGATTAATAAGCAAACCTGTCTTAATTTTAGGGTTAACATATTCTTTAATAGCGCTGATCACATCTTCCTCCAGGTTAGTCTCTGATATTTGCACAGTTATTCGAGTATGAGTTTCAAATGGCTTGGTGACAATAGTACGACCTTTGATGTCGCCTACAATATTTAATATAATTTGTCTTGAAAATTTATTTAAGGGTTCATCACTAATCGGTATTTCTAAGATAGGATTCTCGTTTTCAGTGTGAACAGTTGCAGTTGCTGAGTTGTCTGAGGGGTTGTTAGCTGTAATTGTTCTAGAATCATCTAAGACAGATAAATTTTCTGAGAGGTTGACTACTATGGACATGCTTTCTTCATTATTTATCTCAATGCGAGATAATGCATCTGCATTGGTGTTGCATTTACCCTGTTTATATATTACTGAAAAATCATACTCGCTTAACTTTAACCGCCACCTTGTTAAACGTGAGTTGGGCTCTTTTAAGTTCATGATCCATTGTAATGGTTTGTGATCAGTGATAATTTTGAATTTTCTGCCAAAGAGATAAGGTCGAAAATACTTTGTTGCCCATACAATAGCTAAAAGCTCTTTTTCAATGGTGCTGTAATTAAGTTCGCTTGAGTTCAGAGTTCGCGACGTATAAGCGATTGGTTTATCTGAGCCTATTGAGCCTTGAGATAAAACTGCTCCAATTGCAACATTGGATGCGTCGGTTGTTAATAAAAATTCTTTACAAAAATCTGGATACTGCAATATGGGATCGTTAGTTAAAAGTTTTCTACAGTGCTCGAAGCAATCTACATATTTTTTATCAAGTGTTATTTTTGAACCTTTCTTGAGACATTGAGTTAATGGTTTGGTTAGTCGTGCGAAGTCTGGAATGAATTTTCTATAATATCCTAATAAACCGAGAAAACGTTTGATTTCAGTGGGAGTTTTAGGAATGGGATACTTTTCAATGGCATTTATTTTATCGGGATTGGGCTTAACACCTTCACTACTAATTATATGGCCAAGGAAACTAGTCTCTAATTTTAAAAATTCCGACTTATCCATTTGGATCTTAAAATTGGATTCCCGCAATTTAATAAATACTTTTTCTAGATTAATTATGTGTTCCTGAAGGGATGTACTAAAAACGATGATGTCATCTAAATATACTAAGCAAACTTGATTTTGAAGGTCCTTAAGGACATTGTCCATCACTCTTTGAAAGGTTGATGGAGAATTCTTCAAACCCATCGGCATTCTTAAGAATTCATAGTGGCCATTTTCAACATTAAAAGCAGTTTTATGAACATCAGCAGGGTCCATTTCTACTTGGTAGAACCCGCTTGCTAAATCCAGGGTGGTAAAGTACTGACATTTGCCCAATTTGTCTAATACATCAGTAATATTTGGTATGGGATACTTATCATCAATCGTTTTCTCGTTAACTTTCCTGAAGTCCACGACAAGACGCCACTTAACTTTACCTGAGGCATCGGCCTTTTTAGGGACTATCCATATGGGAGAGCTCCATGCTGAGTCAGAAGGTCTTATAATGTTTTGTTCTAACATCTTACTGATTTGATCTCTGACCTCTTGTCTGTGAACGTACGGATATCTATAGCTTTTGGTGTGTACAGGAATTTCATCAGTAGTTCTTATTTTGTGTTTGATTTTGTTGGTGAATGTTAGTGGTTCACCTTCAAGATAAAACACGTCAGCATAATTAGCACATAAATTTTGTAAGTTAGCCAATTCTTCTGGGTTAAGATGGTCAGTGCGAAGTCGAGATAAAACTTGTTGAGCGCGATCTGATAAGATTTCTGTACGGTTGGTTTCAATATTAAAAAATTCAGCTTCTACTGGGCGGTCCATAGAAAAGATTATGTCATTAGATGAGGTGTTAGTGATCTCTACCCAGCCTCCATTATTCTCTACCATAGTTAGACAATCAGAAATTAAGCAGTTACAAATGGTTTGCTGATTAATTAAAACTTCACCGTCACGAGTATTAATAGGCAACCGTAATAATTTTGATGAATTAGCTGGAATTATGTCCTCATAAAGGTTGACGTTACGTGAGTCATACATTTTTAGTGGTACCTGAGAATTTCTAGTCAAAAGTAATTTATTTTGAAGGTCAATTTTTGAACCCCAGTTTTCTAATAGGTCAAATCCAATAAGTACGTCAAAGTAATCGTGGAATTTGTACACGAATAATTTTATTTCAGCATTTTCGTTAAGTTCGTGAAAGCAAGGTAATGTAATAGAGTATTCATTTTTACTAGTGCCGTGTACATTTGTCACTTCGAACGGCTCATAATTTAATGGTACATGCCTATAAAATTTATATACGGCATCTGGGCTTACAAAAGATTGGTTAGCGCCAGTGTCAATTAATAATTTTAAAGGAGGGTTACTTGTCTCAATATAGCCTAACTGTCTCTGTATATGAAAGTTAAGTTCTATTTTGGCTTTTCTAATTTCGGAACTTGCTGAAAATTTTCTGTTGAAGTAGCCTTCTGGTCTATTTCTTCAACTATGGGAGATTCATGGTAAGTATATGGCTCTTCATAATATACGTGGTCGGGATGTTGCTCTACTGAGTAATAGTCCTGTGGGTCATAGTCGTAATAGTCGTGATAGTTATAGTCATAGTCAAACTCGTTCACGTTAACTTCACGAGTTTTAAAATAATTACTCGGGGGCGGATTCCCGAATTGTCTCCAGTCACGTCCAGTTGGTGGTAGGACTTTGGGTACGAAAGGGCTAACACCGCTCATAGGGCATGGTGTGAAATGCTGTTGAGATTGCGACTTATTTGGCAGTTTGAATACGTTACTATTCGGATTATAATTTGGCGGAGGAGCACGGAACATTTGCTGCGTACGAGTAAAACCGCGGGGTAAGTTAGTATTCTGTATATTATTAGGTCTCCAACCCTGACTAAAATGCTGCGTCGGCTGCATCGGCTGCTGCCGTGAAGTACCAGGTAAGTTATATATAGGTTGTCTCGGTAAAGTAGGTATAGTATGAGTACTTTGTTTCGGAACAAAATTATTTAATGGTAAGTTAAAATTATTATTACTTTGTGACTGAGACGGCCACTCTTTTTTATGAGATGGTCCGCCTTCAGTTCGGCTTTGAAGGTACAAGGTATTTAATTCATCCTGTACATATTCGAGCGCCTTTTCCATTGTCTCAGGCCTCATACACCGAATTCTAGATCCTAACGGGTCCTTTAGTCCCCGTAGATACGCTTGTAGGGTTAATTTTTGATATAACGCACGTTTCGCTTCAATAGTTGTGTCGAGGTTGTGTCAACTGTTTCGTGAAGTGAGACATACGTCATAATTGTACTGAATAAATTTTGACAACGTTCGTAAAATTCCTGTGGCGAGCTAGAACCTTGAGTTTGCAAAGACAAGTCGCTGTACAAAGCGGTCTCATCGCGATGGTCAGCAAAATTGTTAATTAACGCGGATCGAATGCCGTTCCAGTTTTCTGGAATTCCATTGGCATTAAGGCGCTACATCGAAAATGAATCAAACAATGGGAGGCGTGGTCTATACGTGAACGCGGGGCGTCCCCCGTGCTCAAGCAGCTAGTCTTTATATCTATGTCAACAAAGTCGTGAATGCGTTGCGCCCGCATGCAATCAGATCGTTTAGAAATTATCGACGTAAGCGACAAAATACAAATTGTTTTATTAAAAAATAACTATAATGATTAGAAAAAAATGCTTCTGTACGATTCTAGATACTGATGATGGCTACCTATTTAAGGAACTTTTTAATGAATACCTAACACCGTTTACTAGTAATCCTGAATATTCATATTTTTAAGAGGTCATTTCAAAAATAAAAAGTATCGAGGCAAAATCTTTAAATCGCGTTTTCGGTTCTGTACGTGACTAGCTAAAGATATGAAGAAACACATATTTGACTTTCAGATCTGTAAGATCTCTCAGTTACCTATGACATTACATTAAAAATAACCAATATTTTCGATATAGCGCCTTAATATATCTAGCCGCGGGGCCAGTCACTTTATTTAATATGCCGTTAATAAGGGCTAAGTTCGATAGTTCGCTACCCGGTTCTGTATTAAAATGAGCTAAAACTAACTGGTCGCAAAGATGTATGAAACGGGTCAAAACATGTGGGTTCCCGTCAAATTCGGGCAATAGCCTAAGGGACTTATAAATGATATCTATATCTGAGTGCGACATATTACTTTCGAAATTACGATGTTCGTCGATTACGCTAAGTCTATCTCTAAGCCTACGTTCTAACCTAACGTCACGCGATTCCCTAGGATGAAAAATTTTGACAAATTATTAAGACACGCAAAATAATAAAAAAAAATACAATTCAAATAGCACAATTAAAAAAATCAATCTATATCTATGTTAATATCATGCACACGATTGGACAGGATATTAAATAAAAATTATAGTGTTAAAAATATATAAATGTAATAGGTAATATTAAGGATATAAAGGATTAGGTCTAGAAAATATAATATTAAGGATTAGGTATAAGGTAGGTAAGGTCTTGAAAGATTCAAGGACTTACAACATAATTTCTTTTGGCGAATCTATGTCTTGATTCCCTCTGGACTGCAGCTCCCGTAGGTTCAGGATACCCGAAACGCGACTTGAAAGCCACTCGGGCGGCTCTGGCGACTATGGAAATGTTCTCCTGTTCTTCCCGAACCGACCGTGAGTATCCTACCGACTGCGCCAATTACGAAGTCTACAGCCGGAGGCTCCAAAAAAAATCAAACTTGATTTTAAAACTATTTAATTAATTAAAAATTACAATTATTTTATGAGCTAATTTTAAGTGATTACAATTCGAAGTTGGAAGTTATAATGCGCTTAAATCTAATTTAACGATTAATGAAGACTCGGTTGTCGTCATCTTCTGCTGATGCTGCACCTCGTGCTGAGTAGTGCCGTGTGCAATGTTGTTTTGGAGAATTGCTGACACGGCGATCTTCATAGATCAGGGTTTCATGACAAACTAATACATTCCCTATTCCGAATATTTTTGGTGGAACTGAATAAATATTAGGAACAGGTATTTGGATTAGGTATTTGAAAATATTAGGAACAGGTGGATTAGGTACGGAAATTAGATAATCCAGCCCATGTCTACACGACCATGCTCGGCAGCGAAAGGCCTCCCAGCGCAGCGTTGAGTTCGCTGCGCTGGCATCGCCAGACCGGGCATACCAAATGTGTCTTGTAGTACCTAGGCCAATTCCTCCTCGTCTGAGGAGTCTCATGCTTAGAAATGGGAGGTAGTTACTGTCAAAGAATTTAAACGTTTAGCAGGTTGACTATTATATTTGAATTAAGTCGTTAAATACACACACTACCGATATTTTGATAGTTTTTTTTGTTCCATAGCACTAATTTGTTTTCACAGGCTTTATTTAACTTAAAATGTTTGTATGTATTTAATTAATAAATATACGGTCGGGTCAAATCTTTGCGAGTTTAATTTGACCCACTTGCCACACTTGCCAGTGTCCAATTGAGCTGAAATTTGAAATACACCTTTAGCTCTGACGACAATGTAATAATGCATAGTTAGTATCGTTTTAAACCCAAAATGGACGTTGCAACAAATGGCGGAAAACAGATTTTTGTACCACATTCGTAAAATGGATATTAAATGAAAGGACTTGACTTTCAGAATACAGTAGTTCATGAAAACATCAAATACAAGATGGCCGCCGTAAGAAAAAATGACAGATCACATATTTTTTACCGACGAAAAAACGGAGGAGGTACCTACTCAATTCGACGCGTATATTTTTTTTTATGTATGATTACGCCTAACTTTTTGCAGAGAACTCCGATTTTGATGATTCTTCTTTTATTGGAAAGGGTATACCCCGAGGGTGGTCCCATTTAAATTTGAAAAAAAATCCTACCCTAAGGGTAGGAAAACAGGAAATTATTGTTGATTTACTCACTAATTGTGATCAATGACCACGCATTACTTTTTACAGAGTGATCCGATTTTGATGATTCTTTTTTTATTGGAAAGGGTATACCCCGAGGGTGTTCCCATATAAATTTGAAAAAACAATTCCAAACCTAAAGGTACAAAAACGGGGGATAATTGATGATTCACTCACCGATTCTAAAATTAATAGATGAAAGTCACAAAAAAAAAAACTTTTAACAAAAAATTGAAAAATTGAATTAAAAAGCAAAAACACTGAAAAGTTAAAAATAATATAAGAATAGGTACAGACAACATCACACTTCTATATTGAAGTCGGTGCCAAACGATGATTTCCTAGGAAGTGTTAAAATTTGTCACCGACTTCAATATAAAAGTGTGATGTTGTCTGTACCTATTCTTTTATTTCTTATTTAACTTTTCAGTGTTTTTGCTTTTTAGTTTTTTCGGCGGTTCAATTTTTTTTTAATGTTCTTTATACCCCAGTATGGGTATCAAATGAAAGGGCTTGACTTGTATAATACAATACACAACGAAAAAATCTAAGATAGCCACTGTCACAAAGTGGCGTATTACATAATAATATTTTTATACACTGAGAAAACTGGTAATCATGAATAACGTGAATTCAGTTTAAAATATGGTGAATTCACCTAAAAGACGGAGTATAGTGATATCACAAAAATTACGATGATAATACGTTTTCTCATGATAACGGCATATAATATGACGTGTCACTGGCTTTAGTAGGATGAGAATACATTAGATGTTTATGTGTCCTACTATTTATGCTTCCTATGATGTCTTATTATATTACCTACAATTTTTAATGACTTTCTCTTATCTGCAGTGACGTCCTATTATTATTCTTACTACTTATAGATGACTTCCTCACATCTCCTGTGATGTTCTTTTATTATTCTCAATATTTCTAGATGACTCTCTCATATCTCCTGTGTTGGCCTTTTATTAATCCTAATATTTATAGATGACTTCCTAATATATCCAGTGACGTCCTACTATTATTCCTACTACTTATAGATGACTTCCTCACATCTCCTGTGATGTTCTTTTATTATTCTCAATATTTCTAGATGACTCTCTCATATCTCCTGTGATGACCTTTTATTAATCTTACTATTTATAGATGACTTCCTCACATATCCAGTGACGTCCTACTATTATTTCTACTATTTATAGATGACTTCCTCATATCTCCTGTGATGTCCTTTTAAATTTTGGATTAGGTCCTATTATTATTCCAACTATCTCTGGTCATTTCCTTTTGCTTTACGTGCTATTTATCATTACATCCTCTTACTTCGGGTAGGGATTTTAGGTATATAAGGCTAGACAATGACGATATAATGGAGTATAGATCGATAGTCACTAGGTTTAGATTAGCAACTTTCGGTTTACACTCCATTCTATGGTAATTGTTTATTTTTATATTCCTAATCCCTGCCCGAGATAAGAGGATGTAATGATAAATTAAATAGAGTCGCACTTTGCTTGGTCCACCGTCACACTCACACACACGCACAAACTTGCAATTAAACTCTTTGTTGCACTGTACAATTGTTTATACAAGTTTATACAAGATTAACTAAATTAAAAACTAGAGTACCATCACATAAACCTTAAATAGACAATCCTGCCGGCAGCCGCAGTCTGTGGACTGCGGCTGCCGGCTGCGACTCTGCGAGACTAACAAGGCGAGAGCCAATAGGTATGCCAAACTAATGAATGACTGACTGAATGAAAAAGCGAATGAGAATATTCTACGGTGTGCTGGTCATCATGTTTTTGTAGAAAGCACACAAAATGATATGTTTCCTCCTATAATAGTTGTAACACTTTTTTTTCAATACTAGCTAGTAAGCGCACAAATTCTTAATTTCACTTTAATAATTTCCTTTAATTCTGAAATAAAAACATATATGTAGCTCAAATAGCATTCATCATTATTATGACAGATCTAACATCTGATGTAGCTTTTTCTAGAAACTTTTTAATTCTATGAGTGAGCAAACGGAACTCCATACAGCCTTCCCCTTGTTTTGTCTTGATATGAACATTTTAAGTAAACCAAGATAATTGCAACTGGATTATATCCGATTTTATGTTAATATTTCCTTAGTTACTTAGTTATTAATAATTCTATTCTCAAGTGGACAAAACATTCAATTTGATTTCTTTCAGTGAACATAAGTCAGTCCATGAGCTGACCTTAATATTTTTATCCAAACCCATCATGGGATGGACTACTTTAATTCTTAATTTCTGTTTTTAAAACCCATGGAGAACAGGGTAAGTTGTGGTTTTCAGTGTAATTTTGCTATGGCGTAGTTCCGCCATTACATGACCATGTTCTAACCATTGTGTTATTTTGTTTTAGGGTTTTCTGCCTTAGTTTTTTTTTTCTATTTCGTTTCACTTTTCACAATTACAATAATTAAGGACGGACTGCCGCTGTTTGCGAGTCTTCGTGCAACTATTTGTAACATCTCCCTTGGATTTGGACGTCCTGTTGCGAAATGTCTGCAGCTTTCACAATAGGCACCGATTCATTCTCATACGTATGATTATGTGAGCCTGAGGTAATACCCTCTTATGTTATTTTACTCAGAAATTTCATTTCAAAATTATCGTTTTACACAATCGGTAAAGTAACGAACCCGTGCGTGGAAGGGAGCAGTCACCAGCTTTTTGCCTTTGTGGATGAAGAAGATGATTCCCCACTTGTGTAACTTACCAGGTTATTCCCTACTTGCATTTAAATGTACAATCCTTAGATTAAGCTAAGTAACTTTTTGTTATTTAATAAACCGCATGTTGTACCTAAATTGAGTATTTTATTAGATCCTTCCCACATCTGAAGTCTGCTTGCATCTGTATGGAGGCGCCCTTTAAAAATATATCCATACACTTCTCCAGGTAGGCTCTTGTAAAATAATATAAAATATTAACCCACGACCTGATGGTACTCACAATTCTCTCATGCTCACCGAAAAAGGTTACAGTGGCTAAATATAATAGAATTCACTTAAAAATAGTATGATTTTATATTAAAATTTGATGCTTACTCTGAAGACTAGAAGATTATGTAATCGTATTTTAGTATGTTTCACATAAAATAATATGACTCTAATTTAAATGAATGTTCCGTAACCTACAAATTTCACATCATTTTATCACTCTACATTTATGGGACTTCATCGTATTTTCAGAGATAATTCTTCATAATAAACTATGAAATCTTTATAAATACGGTGACACGTCACTGTTTCTTATGATTATTATCTGATTTATGACTATCACATAAATTTATAGGACAGTGTACTATTTTCTACTATATAATGTTATTATTTGAAAAAAGAAGCTATTATTTTATGTGATCAATTTTTAAGATAACGAGTACCATAATACTTCGTTATATAGCTAAATAATTCGATGCCATCTACACATTTCAACGATAGCGTAGTATTAACCTATTATTTCTTTATTTTAGGAGACCGCACCTATTTTATATACTTACGTCATGATTTTTTAAGATTACTCCAAAATGACATTTTTCTCAGTGTACAACCCTCCCCAATATGGGTATCAAATGAAAGAGCTTAACTTGTAGAGTATAAGTAAGTTATGAAAAAGAAATCAAATCTAAGACGACTGCCATCACAAAATGGCGGATTATACTTTTTTGTGCAACCCCCATGACATGGTTATTGAATGAAAGTGTTTGACTTGTAAAATACAATAGAGCATGAAAACAAATTTTAAATCCACATTGGCCACCATTACAGAATGAAGAAATATTAAATAAATTATTAGTCTTCTTCTTCTTATAGGTCCTCTCCTATCGGAGTTTGGACAACATCAGGTTATTTTAATTTTAGAAGGTGCTACACTAAATAATGAGATGGTACTGCAGCCAAACCAGTCCCGCAGGTTCTTCAACTACGAGTGCCGCATCCTGCCAGCACTTCTCTTTCTAGCAATCGTCCCGTCGATGATGAGTTGGCTACTCCAACTTGTATTTATAATTTCTCATGACTTGACCAAAGTACGACATCTTCCGGTGCTTGGTGGTATTCATAAGTTCTATCTTCTTCTTGAGCCTACTTAGTACCTCAACGTTGGTGATTCGGTGGACAACGTATCTTGAAAATGTTATTACCAAATTAGTAGTAAAAACATATTTAAAAACAAGATTTTATTTTAATGCTCTAAAAAGAGGTAAATAAACTTAAATCAATTACATGACACACTTTTCTATTATAATGTAAAAGCTTACTGCGAGATTGACATTTCGAACAATTTCCAATATCAAGTTAAATAGATAGGTATTATATTATTGTATATATCGACAAGCGAGTAGGTAATAGATTATGATTAATTTACGTATAAGGACTAGAGTCACCGACATAGCCCAAAGAATTGCAAACCTTAAGTGGCAGTTGGCAGGATACATAGCACGCAGGACTGACGGCCGTTGGGGCGGAAAAGTCCTCGAGTGGCGGCCGCGTACCTGGAGACGCAGCGTTGGTCCCCCACAAGGTGAACCGAACGATCTGGTGAAGATCGCGGGACGCTGCTGGATACGGGAGGCGCAGGACCGATCAGTTTGGAGATCCCTGGGGGAGGCTTATGTCCAACATTGGGCGTTTCTTGGCTGAAATGATCATAATGATGACGGTCTAAGAGTTTTATATAATGAAAGTTCAACGAACAAAGTGCAGATTTGGTCCTTTTTAGTACTTTAAGGGTTACTTAATTAAGTAGGTACCTACATTTTCCTTAAGCTTATTCAGTAGGTATAAAAGGAATCCAAATAGTGCTAGCGATATCAATGCTGTGGTCTCTAATTAATTTCAGTGAAGTAAGCTTCCAGATTTAATTAAACTTTATAATTTGTTCGCCCACAGTTCCTTTTGCTCAAACTATTCCGCAGAGACTATTTTATAAGAAACTTGTACGTCAACGTTCAGTTAACATTTTAGGTAAATAATTACATAAAATTCAGAAATATCTACAAATATTATTAATGAATAGTACTCAAAAAAGTAAATAAATAAATATCCAATAATTTTTGTTATACATTATAAACATATGCATAGAAAATAGAAAATGGGACAGTAATATAATAAATTAAAACATCTTCGCAAATTTGGGGATTGCCGGATTTGGTCGGGCAATCCTACACTGGTGATAGCCCGACAAGTAGGTTGGACTTGCTCGGGCGCGTGGGTAGTGGAGTCGCAGTGTGTGCCTTACCTAGCGCGCCTATAAGGGCAGGAAGAACTCCGGGGGGATTAGTGGGTAGACCTGGCACTCTGCCGGGAGAGCCCACACACGCTCGCCGTCTATCCAACGGCGGGTACGGTGCGGTTACGTATTTCCCCCAAAAAAAGGTATTATTAGCTTTAATTAGGTATTGCAGTTATTTTATTATGACACAATTTTTACCTTTTTTACCCGACTTCAAAAAGGAGGAGGTTCTCAATTGCGTGCGTTTGTTTTTTTTTGTGCCATAATTCTTTTTTGTATTCGATAAATTATACACCTAGGGTGATCCCAAAGTCATCAAAGTCCCATGAAATCGACGGAAACCCTTGAATTTTATAGGTACGTCCAACGTGTTTCATGTTTTTTCCGAATAGTGAATAGCTATTCGGAAATTATTATATCGTATTTGCATCTAGTAGTCATAACCGAGTTTGATGATGGAAGGATCCTTAACTTTTAGGAATAAGTGGTTATTTTTTAAAAATAAATACAACAGGTACGCAATAGCAAGTAATTTCATTCACAAAAAAATGTATTTTTTTTACAAAAAATAAAAGCCGACTAAACACTGAAAAGTTAAAAATAATATACCTATCAATAGGCACAGACTTCACACTTCTATTGAAGTCGGTGCTAAACGATGACCTCCTGGAAAATCTTAAGTTTTGGCATAGACTTCAATATAGGAGTGTGATATTGTCTCTACCTATTCTTATATTATTTTTAACTTTTCAGTGTTTTAGAAGTCAGTTTTTATTTTTTGTAAAATATTTTTTATTATTATTTGTTATCTTAATTTAAACAAGAAGAAGATAATATGAAAATGCACTCGGCTTAGTCATAAAAAGTCATTGCGGAAGCTCCTCATCTGAGATTACTCGGGCTGTAAGCCCCTTATGTTGGAATTAAAACGATGTGCATACCTAACGTGAGTTCGTAGGTTTACCAAAACAAAGACGTGAATAATGAAAGATTCAACGACGTGTAGATTTGGTCCTTTTATACTAACATGAGTTATTCAAACTAAGTTTTTTCTTATTTCAGGTAGGTAAGTAGTTATTATATATTCTTTAATGTACACAATTAAAACAAAAACAAAATAGTTACAATCAAATGTTGTACAAGAGCGAGCTTATCTCTTTAAGAGATCTCTTTCAGCCAACCCTAGATGTTGTATGAAATTCTATTAGCGGGAAGATGGTGTACATTAAATTAAAAAGACAATATAATATATACAAAGATACATATAAACAATATATAAAGTATCATATTACGATAAATGCGAGAGTAAGTGAGCTCTTAATCTACTCTTAAACGTAGTTATGGAAGAACTTTCACGGATGTTAGCTGGGAGAGCATTCCACATTATTGCAGCGCGTACAGTAAAAGAGTTGTGAAAGAACTTCGAATTACAAGTAAGACAAAGTATGTGCATGGCCCTGCGTTGACGTATGGGGAGCCACTGAAGCTTAAACCGGTAGTCTGATACATGATCATATTTTTATAATCATAGTTATTGTTAGTTTTATTGTGTGTATTTTAAAATTACGTAGGTAGGTATTATTATTTCTTAATATTATATTACATACGCTTACTTTTAAAATATATTTTGAAGTGAACATCAACTTAAGTTTCTTTTTTAATTACTTAATACTTTTCATATTATTATGCTTCCCATATTTTGGGAAAGGCAAAGGCGTCAACTATACAGCCTAGTCTGTATTTATTTTGGTTGGTTCTTTTTTAAAAACTTCATTATTAGCTTAATTCTATAAAGAAATATAGATGGCATCAAAACATTTTTCATTGCATAAAAGCCTAAACTCCTTTTGGTAGATATTATGCTGTTAATTTTTTTTAAGCATTTAGGTAAATACAATTTTTTACAAATCTGATAAGCCAAGAAAGAAAATTAAAGTATGGCACTAGATGTGTCCGTATAATATTTTTCTTAACACTGTCATTTCTTAGCTATAAGTATTTTTTTCAATAAACAAAGAATACTTTGGCAATATTACAAGATATTCGTTTAATTATATTCTGAACACCATATATAAAATATGTATACTTGCGAATATAAATTGATATACAAATGGTTATTTTGGTTCATCCGATCTGCTTCGTGAAGCGTATAAATTTATAGCTCGCATGTGAAACGATTCCAAAAATATGCCGTAGCAATCTATGGGGCGGATATAGAAATTGTTTCACTAAGACGAACATTTTCCCATAACTTATTATGAGACTATTCTTGCGTTCGTGTAGAATGACAACTAGAAATCTGCGGCAATATACTACAGATTTACGAGTTATAGATATTTTTGAAAGTTTAGTGTTTTGATACTTATTCTAATACGAGTGATAATAAAAAATACATGTCTTCCTATCTGCCCACATACCTATGGAGAAGCTTAGTGGTGCATTGGCGTGTGTGCTCAGCTAACGATTGCTGGTTAAGCAACGTTGTCCGTGGTCGATTTTATGATGGGTAACCAAAATACGATACATCTCGAGCTCTTCTGTGCTTCGGGATGCACGTTGAACAGTGGATCCTGCGGAGAGGGATTTCTTTCTTGGGCCCTAGTCCGATCTGGTATTATTACGTATCAAATCACAGAAAAAATCATTGTGTGGTTTTATGAAACCACGATGTAAGTGAAACTTTTTTCGGATCGTAGGCATTTAACTGAAAACTCGAAAAATTATTCATATTCATAAAAAAACAAAAATGAAATAAAAAAACAAATACTTCGACAAAAAACAATTAAAAAACACAAAATAATAGAAAAACAAAAAAACAGTTCTCTACACCAGTATCGAACCACTGCCACACTGATTTAAAACCGAAGATCGTAGTAGTATAGACCGAGACTAGTATAGACCAAGCTCGACTTATATGAAGTAGTGAAATTAAAGATCACATGTTTTTGTGTAATGCGACATGTGATAGATGGACGAAAAAAATTGAGGCCATGTGAATAAAGTTTCACTTTAAAAATCAGCTGTTCCATACAAATGTTCAACATTCACTGAAACTAAATGAATTGAACAGCTGACTTTTTCCGCGATTTGAACATTGATCCCATAGTAAAAATTGTTCAGTTTACTTTTACAAAATTTGGCGTATGCTTAAAAAGTAACCCTCAATAAGCTACTTTTAAAATACAAGACATTCTGTTTACAGAGAAAAATGGCGATCTGTTAATCTACTTAATAAAGTAAGTGATTGTCAAACCATATCCAAGCTTCGATAATATACCCACAAGCTTTTGAAATACATCATTAAAACCGAAGATCGTTGTAGTATAGACCAAATCTAGTATAGACCAAGCTCGACTTATATGAAGTAGTGAAATTAAAGATCTCATGTTTTTATGTATTAATGCGACATATGATAGATGGACGAAAAAATTTGAGGCGATGTGAAAAAAGTTTTACTTTAAAAATCAGCTGTTCCATACAAATGTTCAACATTCACTGAACCTAAATGAATTGAACAGCTGACTTTTTCCGCGATTTGAACATTGATCCCATATTAAAAATTGTTCAGTTTACTTTTACAAAATTTGGCTTATGCTTAAAAAGTAACCCTCGATAAGCTACTTTTAAAATACAAGACATTCTGTTTAGTGAGAAAAATTGCGATCTGTTAATCTACTTAATAAACTAAGTGATTGTCAAACCATATCCAAGCTTCAATAATATACCCATAAGCTTTTAAAATACATCAGTAGAATTGGCGGTAATGTGGTCTCTATATTGTAAAGCGTATTATTTTTACTGTGGAACATATTGGCGCAGGTGGTGCCGCGGCGACCCCTTCATTATAGGGGACGACATAATTGAACGTCCTCGTCATTGAAATAATAGACGCTTTATTATTTCTGACCTCAAATATTTCTTCGGGTATATTAATGTGACCTTTATATGCTTTTATAGCTTCCAGAATCGCAGTCAATATTTGTGATATTATGTAAAATGTTTCTCTGTTTTGTCGGTGTTTTATTTGGTTTTAGATATGTGTAATTTTATCTTCAGCACAGACACAGATAATATAATACTAATTTTCAGCAACCGACTTAAAAAAAATGAGTTTTTTTTTCATTTTTACAAACGTTTCTTTAAAATTTTATAATCTTCTTCTTATATATAAAAATGAATCGCTGTGTGTTAGTCTCGTTAAAACTCAAAAACGACTCGACAGATTCTTACGAAATTTTCTGTGTGTTTGAATAGGTCCAGGGAAGGTTTAAACGACAATTAGACTCAGTAGGTGGCGTTATAATCGGGCAGGACAACGTCTGCCGGGCCCACTAGTCTTTTAATATATAAAAAATCATTAGGGCTATCTTGACTTTAGACACTGCTGTGCGGAACAGTGATCTCGTATTTACTCGTATGTTGAACCACGTGCCGAGATTTTTAAGCCACGATGTTCGTTTTTTACCGGGTGGTCGCTTTCCTTCGGCTAGGAAGACTTATTATCATCATTTTTTTTTCTCTTTATTCAAAATAAATGGTAACAATAATGAACATAAAAAACATCGCCCCAGCGAAAACCCCGTATGGGTTTATATGTGGCGCGATGGAATTCGCACACTCACTCATACACAACAGAAAAGGAAAAAAGAAATGTTAATGCACCAGATCACACTTGTTGCTGCTACAGATAATAAGAATAAAGTAGCCCTCTGCAATTCCTTTCATTGCCATTCAATTTTTTTTTGATAAAGTTCTCCGGAAGGGTATTTAGTATACTCGGCATATTTGCACATATTCCTCATTGATCATCATCATATTCCTCATTGATATTTTTTTCATAGAAGCTGGACAATAATTTCAAAGAACACATGATATCTATACACGTTCATGGGTAAATATCATAATTCATATTGATTCTCACGAAGAATAGAATTATGCGATCATATTATAACCTTTTATTAGCTATTGTGAGTTAGCTCGAATGCATATAGTGCAAATATGAACGCACTTAAAAGCTGTGGTTCATCGAAAAGCTGTGGTACATTGTCGTATTTGGACAAGTATGATAAATGTACATTATAATACTAAATAATGCTCTCTTACTATAAAGGAGTGAAAGGGGTCCTATAAGCTTGGTATCGTCACATTGCAAATTTAATATATTATAAAACGCAAAATTTTGTAGTATTAACGAAAATCTTTAAATTGCAACGTATGTGACGTCACACTAGGAAGGGAGAATTATCACTACTGTGACCAGCTGCAACAGTGACGGGTGTGGAGGAAGGGGAAGAAGGGGGGAGGGGAGGGAGGTATAATCATTAATTTGTGGATGGCCCTTTAACAAAAGTTATTGGAAGACTTTTAAAAAAATAAGTTCGGTAGATTTTATACATTTTTATACAGATATTGGGTTTCGAAGCCAGAAGCCTGAGCAAATAACATAACCCTATATACGTTTGTAATAAAATTCATCCTTAACATAATTCGCTCCAGCAGGTGTAGCACTAACCGTGCATGGACAAAACGGAACCAGAGAGAAATAACATGTTTCATCTCGATCTCTCATATAAAAATGAGGCGAGACGGGACGGGGGTTACACTTTCTCTTCTATAGTTCACGCGCTGTGTTAGGCCTATAGAATATTCCGATCCCGAATGAACCTCCATGGGGGCGGAGATGTTTCGGAGGGTGGTTTAGCGGGGTATGGAGACACCATCGAAATAGCCGCTGGTGACTGGAGTCCCACAACATATCCAATGGGCGGTCTACTCAATTTAGCCCCTTGGAATAGGCTAGATGACTAAAAAAATTTTTGCTTTAATAGAAGCTCATTCATATAATATACAGAAAGAAAAAATCGGTTTTCGAATAACTATAAAAACAACCAAGATATAAGGTATTAAAGATTTTTCTCCATCTCTTTCTAGCAAAACGGCAATTTACAAGGAGTTAATATGGCCGTACTCAACAATGACGTCACGGTTGATGTCGGATCTCTCTGTCTAATCGCCTTCAACTTAACAACTTAAAATGCTTGTATCTAATGTATTTTCTAAGCCGATTTTAATTCTAATTTCACAGGACTGCATCTTTTCCCATGGTATTTTAATATTTAATGACGAAACGTCAAAATTAGAATTCAGTCATCATCCCAATTCCCACAACACAAATAAGAGTCTACAGTAGTTATGAACCTACAGAGTAGTATACGTTTTTATCACACTGGAAAATTTAAGTGATGCATCAGGACACAGTAGCAGAATGATTTAAATATAATAAAAAATAACTCACATATTTAATTTTATATTAATTTACTAAAATATCCAAAAAATACTGCAATAGTTTAGTGCAGTATTTTGAAACATTTTTATTTATTTATTAAGAAAACCAACAGCGTTACAATTTCCTTTTACATAATGGTTTTATAACAATAAGGCCAATAATAGGTTTCCCTTAAATTAACAGATCTGATACAACGTCCTACAGTTACAAAATCATGTATGATAAAGTAAATAGCTACCACAAATCTTACGACAAGCGATAGTGCTGCGGCCGAGAGCAGTGACGAGAAAGAGATCGGATAATTCATTGACTTAAGGCAATTTCGGAATCAGGCTATGTGCTGCGTGTTTCTTAAGCTTGCGCTTTGAGATGGCAAAAATGTCGATATCCTTAAAATATTCATTATAGTTACGAGATATTCTTGTAAACACAGAATTTCTTGCATAATTAGTGCGACGTGCATAATTTCGACGATGGACGTAAAGCACAGGTGTATGGCGCGTGCGACGTGTAGGTACACAATATTTTATTTTACTTACTAGCTCACAGCTATCGATACGATCGTTTACTATGTCGTATAAGAAACTAACATCTGAAATATTTCGTCTCTCTTCTAATGTCATCAAATAATTTTTATGACAATCGTCTTTATACGATGAAGAGTGTTGTCGGTTACGATAAAGAAGGTATTTTATAAATTTTCTTTGTATCCGCTCGATGACACTTTTATATATTTCGTACTGAGGTGACCAGACGGGACTTGCGTACTCTAAAATACTACGGACATATGCACAATAAAGTGATTTGATTGCATTTATATTTTGGAAATGCTTACAAACACGTATTATAAAGCCAAGGTTTTTTAAAGCTTTTTATGAAATAATATTAATGTGGTTATTCATAAGCATTTTACTATCAAAGTGTATTCCCAAGTCGCGAATAATGTCAACTCTCTCAATGTTAGTTCCATTTAAGTTGTATGGAAATACTATAGGATTCCTCTTACGAGTGAACGAAATGCATTGGCATTTATTTATGTTAACATTTATGTGGTTATTAGTGTAGTACTGGTACAGAGAATTTAAGTCCGATTGTAGGTTTCTGCAATCACTCTCAGTATCAGCTCTCAAGAAAATCTTTTTATCATCTGCATACATCAAATGTTTTGCATAATTTAAACAATGTCCTATGTCATAAATATAAACATTGTAAAATAGCGGGCCTAAGTGCGATCCCTGTGGAACTCCAGTAGGTATAATAATAAAATCAGATCTATGTCCACCCATGACTACAGCTTGAGAACGAT
This sequence comes from Schoenobius gigantellus, assembly GCA_963935595.1. Taxonomy (NCBI): domain Eukaryota; kingdom Metazoa; phylum Arthropoda; class Insecta; order Lepidoptera; family Crambidae; genus Schoenobius; species Schoenobius gigantellus. The sequence goes on from OZ012543.1 coordinate 37,496,625, forward strand.
TACTGAGATAAGATATAACCCATCTTAGAAGGTCACCGTGAATCCCTAGTTTCCGAAGTTTATTTACAAGTATAACATGATTTACGCGGTCAAAAGCTTTTTCAAAGTCGGTATATATAACATCAATTTGACCTCCGCCTTCCATATTCGTATTTATAAATTCCGAAAAACTTGCTAAGTTTGTTACTGTGGATCGCTTCTTAAGAAAACCATGCTGATTTTCTGGTAAGCCTGTGTTAACAATAGGATAGATTGCGTTATATACATGTTTTTCAAATACTTTGCCTAAAGTGTTTAAAATGGAAATACCGCGATAATGTTCAATTTTCATTTTTGTGCCCTTTTTATGAATGGGAACAATGTGAGCTTTTCTCCAAACATCTGGAAATACGCCTTCCCTCAAAGATAAATTAAAAATAATTGATACTGGCAATGCTAAACTTCGAGCGCACTTACACCAGAAAATTGGAGGTATTCCATCACTGCCAGCACTTTTAGTCGTATCTAATAATTTTAAAGACTTTTCAACGCTGTCTTTAGTAATTTGTAACTGAGAAATAATGTCAATACCACCATAGCTATCATCGTCCGTTTCTAGTGAGTATGATAAGTTGGATGGCTCCCCAAAAACACTTTTAAAGAATGTATTGAAAGCATTACAAATAGAATAACCATCTGTGTACTTCATATTTCCTAGTGAAAGCGCATTCGGATAGCTGGATGATGATCCTCGAAGGGATTTTACATATGACCAGAACTTTTTCGGGTTTTCATGAAGTGTATTTTCAATGTGAGATACATAATTTTTAAAACAAAGAGCTTGTACTTGTTTTTGCCTTTCACGCAGTAATTTAAACTCATCATAATCTAAGCAATTTTTGTATTTTTTCCAGCGTTTATGAGCCCTAGATTTTTCCTTAATAATATTAATCAAAGCAGGTGTAAACCAAACTGGATATTTACGTGGTCCTAGTGAGACTTTTGAATGAGGTATATACTTGTCAATTGTAAAATTAACATGACTATAAAATATGTCAGTGGCTTTTTCTGTGTTATCTGATCCTAATAATGATTGCCAGTCAAGCAGGCCTATTCGCTAACTACGGTTGGTAACTAGAACTGTCATTTTTGAAAGGAACTTTATATCCATTACTGGTTTAATGATCTTATATGTCACGGAGGCGTTCATGATAGCAGTAATGGATGTTAAGTTCCTTTCAAAAATGACAGTTCTAGTGAGCAACCGAAGTTAGCGAATAGGCCGGCTGGTCAGTAAAGTAATTATTTACTGCATCATAGTCACCTTTTTTGAAATTTTTGCGTAGGGTATTTAATTCTTTTAATGATGAAGTTGTGAGGTCCAGCATTTCAATGAAAAAAGGTGGATGCGCGACATCTATTTTTGATAAGTAATGTGTACATTTTGTGATTCTTAAAGGTTGATTCGAAAAGGCTAAATCTAAAGTATTTCCTGCGGTATTTTTAAAATTATTATATTGATTAAAACCCATAAAACAAAGCTCTTCAATCAATTGGATGCTAGCATTTTGTACGTTAACATTTCCTGTTTTTATATAATTTGGAGTATTATTGTTCCATTTTATACATGGTAAGTTGAAATCCCCCAACAATAAATAATTCGATGATGTATGTTTCGTGTAAAGTGATTTTATGATATTTAGTAAACAATCTATGTCAACTAATATTTTTTCGGAATTAGGGGGTATGTAAACAATTATGAGATGCAAGTCCGTTGTAGAAGACAAGCTTCGCGCCGGCAGTGTGACTGTAATAACTTCTGTGTTAGTGTTATTTACAACTAGGTTCACCTCACATGCCTCCAACTCCCGACGAACCAATAACATTACACCTCCACCCGTTTTTTTGTCGCTTACAGAGAGGTTTCTATCCCGTCTGAACACCTCATATCGATCGTCTGCAATCTCTCGATCAAAGATACCGTCGTGCAACCACGACTCCGTTATCACGATAATATCAAAATTATTACACAATAAATTCTGTCTAAATTGAGCTAGTTTCGTTCTTAATCCCCGTACGTTTTGATAATATATAGTTAGGTCACGGTTAGTCATTGTAAACATATAAACTCCAACGGTATTTGAAGAAGATGTAAACTAATTCTATGAAAAACGTACTGGACCACCAATATCTAATAATATTGTCAGAAACTATCGCATCTATTTTCCAACAAAAAAAAAAAATTCTTAATAACACGATATAATATAATTTTATGACAATGCCGATATTCTGAATCGTGACGGTAGAAATTTTCAATTAGACTAAAATTTATTTTCAATGCTGATCTCTTATGTTTTACCTTACTCAACAGATTTCATATAAGTAATCTTACATTTAATATTTACTCGAATAAAATTATTAAAGATATCGCTAGTAAAATAATAATTATATATAAAAAATGTATGACATTGACGATACGTTATTGGTGTATGATAATAGTCCACGAAGGTATTTATGATATCCTTTATCCAATCCCGAATTCTCAACCGCACAACCATCCAACAAGTTATTTGTGTATAAGCCTAAAAATACTGTTAAAGCAATGAATTTAACAAACATGTAATACTGCGTTCTACGTAACAGTGAAAAAATTATTACAATCATCACTACCAATTCCGAATCGCGAGATAAACTAGTGCAATAGGTAATACACTCTTTAGTAAAATTAATTACCAAAACCGTCAAAACTAACAAATAACATAAATTATCCTGTCTTCGCCTCCGAGATTTATTCCTTAACCATGTAGTAGCCCTGCTACGCGCTAACCCTATCGCACAAGTTTTAAAGTCAGAGAAAGAAAACCACTATATCTTCCTCTGTCTGATCACACCTGACAAGCCTCCGCAGTACACCGACCTCATTCTTGTCCGTGCGCGCGCGGCGTTCGCACGAGTGTACAGTAATATAATTTGTGCATAAGTGTAGGTAACCTACGTAAAAAAAAAGGTATATTTTTACGGTTATTTGCTTATTTGTTAAGTATGCCTAAACGAAAACACTGTGAATCCGAAGAAGATAAATGGCTAAGGAAGATGAAGAGATACGAAGAAAAAAAAACGTAGGGGCAGCCGGAGGCACATTTTGTACTCAGATGATGGCGAAAATGATGTGCAACCAGAAGAATACTTTTTTACATTCCCGTTGCATTCATCGGGAATCATTTTTATGTCCGTTGTATTCTTCAGATAATATTTTATTATGTTCTCGTTGTATTGAACGAGGAATCATTTTTATGTCCGTTGTATTCTTCGGATAATATTTTATTATGTTCTCGTTGTATTGAACGAGTAAGCGGGTTGACACCGCTCGCCTGCACTGAAAAAAATTTGTGATAAATGTTATCAACATTGTGATGAATTTAATTAATGAACTTATTTATATACGTTCGCATAAAGTGAATCGATGGTTGCTATCATGCCAATTTGATAAAAAATTAATCAAGAAATATTATTTTTTCAACAAACCACTTTATTGAAGTGATCAAATATTTAGTTATATTAACAATGTTCAACTTGTTAGCGTTGATATCGACGTTGTTAAAAGTAATCACTATCTTTATTCATTTGATGAAAGTTAATGATTTGTTTTATTGTGTTACTTTATGTGTTTAACTGTGAACATGATCGATTTTATAAACGACATGTTCATTCTTATTATTGAAATTGATTAATTTACCAAGGATATTGTAAAAACAACAATGATGAAGGTTCAAATAAAATATGCCACTTGATTAAATAAAAAAAGATCTTGTTAAGATCTATCACTTAGCTATTTGTCCCGGGTTGTTTCTATTATGATGGTAGATTGATGTTACCATTCAACTTGTATGGATCAAATAAATCCTTTATCAAATTTATTAGGAGTATATGTTGGGATTTACTAGGTGTTATGTTTAGTCCAAATAGATAACTTGGTTGAAATCTGAATATAGATACAGTCAGCATAAAAAGTTACGAGTATTCAAACCTATCAATATACATAAACATTTGACAAAAATCTGACTTATCTCAAGATATAAGATGAACATCCATTTGTTGTGCTCTGCTAACTAATTATAGTACCTGCACATTAAGGTCTTGAGCTAAGGTTGGTTTTGTCAAATATTTTGGTATTTTGGTAGATGTGAACGATCAAAATAAATCATATCGATAAGTGTGCTGCACAAAATGCGTCTGTAAGACTACAAAAAGTTAATTGCAAAATTACAATACAAATCTGGACTAAACATTTAAATTGTAAATAAGATACCTTTTATTTCAAATAATAATCATATTTATTCTTTGATAAAATCAACAAAATAAAACAATTCTAGACAATTTGCATTCTATTTTAAATGTAACAAAACAAAATAACAATTCGAGACAATTTGCATCTTAGTAAATGTAATAAGTACTTACGTAATAATTTTTTAATCGAATAGATATTCTACGTAACAAATGTATGGTATTTTTTTGAAATTTGTATTGAATCATTTTCAATCAATTAAACAGGGTTATTTTAAACTACCTCTTGACTTTAAATATGTTTCTTATCTTTAAAATGAAACAACTTTAGCGCATAAAAGTTTGGTTGAAATAAGCCAAAATCGATTAGGTACTATAAATTTATTCAAGATGAGAAGGTTCTCGTGACAGGTCGAAGTTTTCCGTTTCATGCATATTAGTTTCCATGTTTAAAAATATTATGTTTTAAAAATATAACTAATCTCTTTAGATTATTTTTATCAAAAATGCAATAATTAATTCCACATTAAATAAAAACAAGAATAAGTATCAGTCCAGTTAAATAAAATTATAATTATCAAAAAATTATTTGTTTAAATTTTACAAATAAAATATTTGTGTAAAGTGTATGCACTTGAATCGTTCTGATCCACGATTCAAATACACATCTGTTTAATTAAACAAATATTTTTTTCAGGAATATGAATAATTATTATTATATTTAACTGAACTGCTATTCTTGTTTCTACTTAATGTGGAATTAATTATTGCATTTTTGATAAAAATGACCTAGACATGTAATATTTTTAAAACATAATATTTTTAAACATGGAAACTAATATGCATGAAACGGAAAACTTCGACCTGTCACGGGAATCTTCTTGGGGCTGATTCTCACGGATTCGAAAAAATTTCGAATTCGATTTTTTTCTCGAGCGGTAGCCACAGCTCAGCCAATCATAAGATTAGACATGTCACAGTCCGCCATTTATTTAGGGAACGTCGCTTGACTTATCTCGAGTAGTAAGATCGATTTTTCACTTTTTTATCATTCTATTAAATAATGATTTATTTTAGATAAATGAACATGCAATGAAATTGGTTTTTTTTTGCATAATATGTATTTTTAAGTATTTATTTAGAGAAACAAAATGCCAAGCTAAATTCTACAATATATACATAATGTAATTGAAAATAAATTAAAAAATATACAATAGGATAATCAAAAAGGAAAAAAATATATTAACACCATACCATAAATTAGCAATTGACCTCTCGACTACTCCCGAGCACTCGACACAATACAAGCGACTTTCCATAAAGAAATGGCGGAGCTCGACATGTCCTGTGTTCTCATTGGCTCAATTCTGATTACCACTCGAGAAAAATGTCGAATTCGAACATTTTTACGAATTGTACGAGAATCGGCCCCCTACTATCTTGAATAGACTAGTATTAGTATAAAAAGTATAACATTTTATTGTAATATTTTTACCCTTTTTGTTTGAGAACGTGTTCCATGTTATGAAACAAAAACTTAAAAATAACATAATTGTTATGAACCTTAAAATCATTTTCAATGTCATTAAAACAGCCCTGTGTTGCCTTAAAATAATGTATGATATTTGTGTAAATATTGTATGTGTCATAAAAAACTTATACAAACATCATACATAATCTATCAATCTACTACCTGTAAACTTATAGTTAGTAGATGTAGTAGCCAGCGGCGGTGGCCGAAAGAACTTTATAGTACACCGTACGTAAGATATACCTTCTACCACTGGTAGTAAATAAATTTTTCCATTCCCGTCTTTACCAAACTACGAACGTATGTAAAGTAAATTATAATTATATATATATATATGTATTATAAAGTTCTAACTGCCACCGGCGCTGGCAGCTTACTGGTAAGTTAGGTATTAATTTTTGTCATTTACTTATGTGGATGAATAATACTTAAATGAATAAAAAGGATGAGTACAAAAAAAGATTATCTTTATAGCCTCAATCTTATTAAAGTTACAATTACTTAACTTAAGATTATTGTGAAATTTACTTGTGATTTTGAGGCAAGTAGTAATATTTATTTCAAAATCAGAAGAAAAATAGTTGAAAAATATTAAATTAATCAGTCTTAGGTTATCATGTTATAGTGGACTACCCGAATCAACACTCAAAACAATTTTGCGGCCAGTTTTTCACATTTTAGTTTTTTGAGTTTTGGTTGTATAACATTAGATATCTTTTTCTTGGGTGACAGTCGTCAGTGGGACAGTCGCATAAGCTTAAAAGAAATTTATTCTTTGCTTAGATTTGAGAGCGCAGTGTTATAAAATTTTTACAAGTAACGAAATTAATATTACAAGGAATAGGGGATTCTAAATGACTATGTAATTTGACGACGATATTTTGATGTGGAGGCTCTTCAACTTCGTAAGCCTGGAAATGTTCATTAAACACTAAAGTGTTTAACAATAATCCTTTTAAAACTAAAATATATGAATTACATAAATAAACAGCTGTTAATTTAAAAAACTTTAACAGGTCGTTTGGACTGGAAGAATAAATCAAAATAGTGCCGACTTTATAGTGTGTTGATGTTACAGTTGCCCAAGATATTTTTGTTAACGTATCTATTTGTGGTATGTTTAAATTGTCAATTAAATATTGTGTCTCTATCGAATCAATACTTAAGTCTTGGCCTGTATTAATAATTTCGTCTAATTTCCCTTTCAAAAACATATCATTTAGCTTCAGTTGATGTTTCATAGCAACAGTTAGGGTAAGATTACGTCGATTGCAAGATGTTCGAGCGGCAATTTTAGAAATTCTGTGTTTTGCTTCGTAACGCATAGACCAAATATGAACAAGAGGGCCAAATTTTTCTAAAGCTCTATGATAATGTACTAAATTATGAAATTTAGGTTTTAAAGAGTCTGTACTCAGAGAAAGATATAAAGAATTAAGCTCAGTTATATTGGTTTGCAAAAATTCTGTAGTTCCTTGAGCAAATGCCGTACATGACAATGTATCTATGATTTGACGCAGCTTCACATATAGTTTCCAATACTGATTATTATTGCTAGGTACATACTCTCCTATAAGCAAACTGAAATATCTTACAAAAGTCAACATTTCTGATGCTGACATACGTAAATTTCCTTGATTTATATGTTCCCACAACAAAGAACATGGAGCATTCCTATCATCGGGCCCATAGTTAAATGCCTGCAATCTTTGATTAAGAATATCCATTGTAAATAGATTAGAATTTCTAACAAACTGAATTATGATTATAGTCATAACATATTTAGCAACGCCTTCTAAAATGTCATGCATCCAATCTACTCCTATCTGATCAAAAAGACTAAAGTTTGTAACGGATAGCCATATACATTTTTCCTTTATCCCAGTTTCAGAAGGATTATTAAGCAACATATCGGATTCATAATTGTCAATGTTACGCAACAAAGAAACGTCTTCTTCACACTGCTGTTTCATTATATTTTTTTTTACTTTACATGTTCGACAGGGATGATTTGCCGAAAAACTTTCTAAGAATCCAGTGATAGAATGAATTCCTAAGTTATCGCCTAAAATCAATCCAAGTTCAAAATAAATTTTACCTGTAAAGCCAGGAACATCAAAATATATCCCATTTTCAGAGAGATAGTTAAGTTCATCGATGACACAATGAAATATGACACGGTTGCCAAAAGTAACTCTATCTGATGAGTGGAATAAAAGCATAAGAAAAATGTTATTTAGTACTGAAACACGAGTAGGTGGAAAACATGGAATCGAAACATAAACAGCTCCTAATTTATGTTGACCGGATCTACTTCCTAATACATTTCCGGTTTCGTAGTCGTCAAAAAACAAGAACAGAGGCATTACTATATTTTCTCCATGTCGTTGCTTAACAGTTGTCCAATAGGATCCTTGAATAAAATTTTCTATCGCGCCTTCAGGTGTACTATTGCTATTTAACATCTCCATGTAGTTAATAGTCTCAACGAGAAGTCCATCTAGCGATAAGAATAGTTGTAAGACCTTTCTTAAACTAATATAACTCTGTTCACAAGTAACAGGTATGAAACGTCTAATCCCACCTTCCATCACATTTTCTAGTCTTTGACCTATGACTATCGATTGGGGCTTAATGTAAGTATTTTGTGTTTCAAAATACTTTAATCTCTTATATTCTGTAGAAAATTTTTCCAAAGGTAAAGACAATACGGGCCTAATGGAATTAATTATAATAGGAACAGATGAAGCTGATATTTCATTATTTTGTGATAAGATATTAAGGCACCCTTCAATGCTCATAATTAAAGATTCTGAAACACACTCACGAAAACCATCAACAAATAATTGAACTACATTTCTAGGTAAATTCTGACTAGCATATAATTTGGCAATAAGTTCAGATAATCTTTTTTCATATATCAACTGAGGAGATTCTTTAAACTGATTCAATGAAAGTTGTTCTGTTAAGAGCTCATTATTATTTAAAGTATTCATTGGGACACACACACATACATTGCTGCTAGGTTCAGTTTCAATTTGTTCATGGTCAGATAAATTTTCTAATACATCAGTTGAAATACTGGATTTATGAGTTAAGAGATGTCTTTTGTATGATGGAAATAATTGAAATTTTCTTTCACAATTACCTTCTGCACATAAGAAAGTCTTATAGTCATTACTATTGTGCATAATGGTTAAATGCGCTCGAAGTGCGCTTATATCAATAAACATTTGGCATACAAAACATACAACCATGACTAAATCTTATAATTTTAAGTTAAGAACTTTTAATTATTATACATTTAAAATCGCACACAGCTTAAATTATATTTGCAATTTAAATTTCAGTCAATCATTAGTGACTCTGCTAATGTTGAGCCTTTATCAAAAGGGCTAAAACGTTTAACTTTTTTGAATAAAGAACCAGGGTCCATAAGAATTAGAGAAGTAAGAATATCCATAAGAATATATTACAATGGGTATAAAAAGTTCTGGGATTTACTATGACCACGTAAAATTTGATACAAAGTAGGTTGACGAGTTAAGCCTTTTTGTGTGACTGCTTTATATCTTTCTTGTTATGTCACCTGGAGGTAACTATCGTCTTTGACGTGAAACACAAATAAATACTTCTCTTGATTCCGCCTTAATTTAAATTATATGTTGCAGTTCAAATTACAGTCGGTCATTAGTGACTCTGCTGATGTTGAGCCTTTATCAAAAGTGCTAGAGAGCTTGTAAAAACTTTTTTGAATAAAGAACCAGGGTCCATAGGAATCAGAGGAGTACTCTGCGTTAAGTGACCATATAATTTTAAAACAAGTGTCAATGGCTTCTAATATATTACAATGTTTATAAAAAGTATTGGGATTTACTATGACCAAGTAAGATTTGATAGTAAATAAAGTAGGCCCTACAATCACTATGTATGGTTGAGGTGTTAAGCCTCTTAGTGTGACTGCTTTATATCTATCTTGTAATTTCACCTGGAGATAACTATCGTCTTTGACGTGGAGCACAAATGCTTCTCTTGATTCCGCCTTAGTAGGTTTCCACCGACGTTTTGAGATGCCTTTCAGTTTTTTGGATGCTGAGGGTCCAGCAGAACAGCAATCCTTGTCAGAGATCAGAACGACATTAGGGCTTATAAGTTCTGGCAAGCTCAGAATGGCTGCTAAATTGGTAAATTCTTCATCAGCAGCTGAAACAACAAAACTATATTTAATCCTACATAACAAGAGCATTGCCACCATGTATGTAAGATTGGACAAATAATTTTGAGACATGCGGCCTACTTACCTACAGGCACTTAAGACATTTTGTCATTAGACAATAAGATACAAATAGTTCAAAGAAGAGCTGTTTTGTTCCTTGGATGACAGCTCTTCTTAAAACTTAATGCTTATTTCTATCGACAAATAAAAAGCAGACAAATAAGACAGCTCTCTTCAGAACTACTTCTCATTTCAATAATTGTTAATTATTTGTTTCAATAATTGTTACTTATTTGTATTGATACTTACAGGTGTAAAGTCAACTTATTTTTCTTCTGTCCTACTTGTATTTGCAGACATCTTGAGTATATTCAGGATGTATGCACATACAAGGTTTATACGATTTCTTTAAATTAGATTGTTTTGCTTTTTTGACGTCAATAAGTGCCTGTAAAGGCCTATGTTGAATAAAGATTTTTGAATTTGAATTTCAATTGACAAAATGTCTAAGTTACTACTAACATAGGCCACACATTTTTTCAATTGGTACAGCAATGGCAAATTACCCAAAGCTGACGAATTACGTCACTTAACATCTTTTGAGAATAAGTTTCAAAACATGTTAACGTTTGATAGCTTGTGGTAACCTTATATGTACATAAAATTTTTGTACATAAAAGACAACATTTTCAATTGTACAATATATAAAACACACTGGTACAATTAGCTGAACATAAAAAGGTCATACTATTTCAGTCACACTGCCCACCTGATGGTAAGTGACAACAGTCGCCTATAGCACATGTGGTATCCGTAAGGCTTGCGCATAACAAGCCTCACAGTGATGCCAATGTACGTTGCCAACCCGTATTATAAGATCTTAAGTCACAGAACCCAGTAATTTTACTGCCGGTCTTACCCATCAAACCGGAACCCAGCAATGCAAGCATCGCTGCTTTGGCGAAAGAAATAGGTAAAGGTACCCACGCAGACGACTCTCGTCTTCCTCTGGTTCATATTAAGAACATTAATAAAAAAATATTTTATAAAAATGTGAAAACTGACTTTAAAACCACTTAAAAGTTGTAAATAATAAAGATTACAAATGACATCATACTTTTATACTTACTGAAGTCAATGCCACTACATTATTTAAGTTCTTATATAATTTTGGCACTAACTTCACTACTTATAAAATTTGATGCCATTTGTATTCTTTTATTATTTACCTACAACTTTTGGTGATTTTGAAGTCAGTTTTCACATTTTTTGTAAAATATTTTGTGTAGTTTATTCAGCTGAGCTCACCGAAACAGCTTCAAAGAATTAAACTAATAAATCAATAAGTATGTGTTTTTATGTTAAAAAATAAGTCATTTACTCCTTAAAGTTAAGGTTTCTTCCATCATCAGCTTAGCATAGTCTAAAACTTCTTGAGTTAATGATTATCAGACGCTAATATCTAAACAGCATGTGATAAAAATGTGCTCATTTGTACTAAATGACATACAAAATATAATTGAGGAAAATAACTTTTTTTGTTTAGCTGCTACTAAAGTTCCATCAAATAGTTTCTTTATATTATTTTAATCTTTACTACATAATTATATTTATATAAACACTTACCTTTTGATAGCTGTACAAGCTCACAATGGTATGCGTCTTTGGTTTTCTTAGCGTTCAGTAATTTTATTAAATTTTCTTTCACAAGTGGAAAATTCAAATATAAATTATTCTTTTGTGCAGGGTATGACTTTTCAAAATCACTCATAAGCTAAAAAATTAAATAGTAACATTTCAATATTTTATATGTAATATTTTATACTTAGATACAGAGTTAAAACGTCTAACTCACCAAAGTGTAGCCTTCAGGTTTTTGTAAAGCAGGATACTTCTTTATATAGTCTTCAATACATCCCTGTGGCTCTTTTAAATATAATTCTCTCCTCTCTGATGTTTCGTTCCATTTTATTTGTACTAAAGACCAGGGTGATGAGCTGTGTTCCAACCAAGTTAGGCTTTCCAGTACTGTGCTACTTTCAGCATGTACTTCAGGAGTTGAATTGTGTTCTAAATTTGAAATGCCAGGAATCGATGACCTTTTATCAAGAACTCCAAGTTTTTGATATTTTCGCCTTGTGTTTAATACTTGACTGACTAATTTACCTCGTGCCTGAATTGATATACCCTGAACAGTTACACATGCAGGTATATAATAAGTGGTTGTTCGTTCACTTGGAAACAGAGCTTTGATGTCTCTGCACCATTTGTTATATACAGCCCCTGTAATGGCTAAGTTTTTGTTTTGTTTTAATATATGTTTAGCTATCACTAAGGCCAATAGGTTTCTAGCATTTTCATTAGGTAAACATTCCCCAACATACTGAGTAAGACATGTGGCTTCAAAATTTTCTTTTAATAAGTATGTTAACTCCAACTGAAATTAAAACAGACTGGTATAAATAGTAGTAAAAATGATAAGATACTTCTATCAAAATATCATATAAATACGTGTCTATTGGCGTAGGCAAGGGGGGGGGCGGGGGCGGTAGGTGGAGGGGGCTTAGAAACCGGACACCCCCCATTGAAAATCAAGAAAGTGTCAACCTTAATAACTTGTCACATCAAAATTTATGAAAATTCAATTTAAGAACGAACTCCCAGCTGCGGTGTTTCTGGAACGAACTCCCAGCTGCGGTGTTTCCTGAGCGCTACGATATGTCCTTCTTCAAACGAGGCTTAAGAAGAGCATTTCTCTCCAGGTAGGCAGTGACAGAACTGTGCCCCTGGCATTGTAGATGTCCATGAGCGGTGGTTACCACTTAACATCAGGTGGGCCACTGGCTCGTCTGCCACCGTTAGCAATAAAAAAAAAAAAAAAGAACAGTTTTAGGTAATAGTTTAGGTGATAGTTTAAATAAAATTAAATATTATAATTTTTAGAGGGAGATATGAGATACCAATATCAAAAGTGTCATAAATAGCAGGTAGACTCTAAATCACTAAATTAAATACATATAATTATGTATACTAACATTCTCGGTGTCGTTTTTATTTGGCGAGACTTTTTCCACTTTGTTAGAATTTTTTTTTTCAGGTGTGGTTGCGGTTTGTGTTTCTTGTTCTTGTAAAATACTTATATTCTGAAGCTCCTGAAACAGCAATACTATTTTACCCAGTCAGCCAAAAATATTCACATGTTTGGGACTGATGTCCCATATTTTTACAGGTTTTTAATTGAAGCAAAATCACATAGCTAGCTATTACTGGGCCAGCGTGGATGACTAATGCCTAAACACCTAACTTAAGGTAGGCTTGAGCCCCTCATAATCATCATAACAGCTCATAATTTATATGACCTGTTATGATGATTAACACAAAGAACATAAGAAGGGCGTACAAAACATATAGAATAATCAAAAATTAAACATGTATTAAATTACTTGAAATAAAAAACTAAGGTGTCTCGATTCAGAGTCCATAAGTAAATTTGAATCTAGTTATTAATAACATAAAATACGCAGTTCACAAGCAGCTCCAATATTTTTTTAATAATAGATACCATGTCCCACTTCCATCAATATTTATTTATTTAATATTACCTACCTTACAATACCTGCCTGTGGCTATAAAACATAGAAGACACATTTTTAGAATTATTTCAAAATTGTTTTAATCAGCCTGCAATTGCTAGGCATTGTAAGTATCTATACTAATATTATATTTTTACACTCACACCTATTATCTAGCCCATGTCAGCATCATTAGATCTTGCATTATAGTATCAAATATTTTTTTATTGATGACAGGTAAGCTCTTTGCCTTTATCTCAGCTGATGGTAGGTGATGATAAGGCCGAAGATGGAAGCGAACTTTACCCGGACTCCTCAATCTTACCTCTTATTATCGGAACACAACAATGCTATAAACATTGTTACTGTCGCGACAAACTAAGGTAAGACGGTGGTAGCTAGCCAGGTGGGCTAAGAAGCCCTAGCACCAATCAAACCAGGAAGAAAAACTTCTGCTCCCACTGGGAAACGGACCCGGTGCCCCCGGTGGTCAGAACCACTATACCACAGGGGTGGTATAAAATATATACATGTATGTTTAATAAGAAAATAAATAAATAAATAATCAATGAGAAAATAAATAATTAAGTACAAATATTAGCAATAAACTTACATAAAAATGTAAACATCAATAAACAAACAAGTGTACTCATCACACAAACATCCGCAACGTCCAGGGGTCCAACCCGACCCTGTGGGTTAAGTAATCAGGGTCTCTCACTCAACCAGCCATTCACCAAAAATATTGATATATGGATACAGATAATAAAGAGGTAGGATTTTTTACAGCTTTTCTTAGGTAAACTGGTATCATCATCACAGCCCATATACGTCCCCACCGAGGGGCTCGAGCCTACCCTATATTAGGGTGATTAGGCCTTAGTCAACCACGCTGGCCCAGTGCGGATTGGTCGACTTCACATACATCATTGAATTTCTTCGCAGATGTATGCAGGTTGCCTCACGATATTTTCCTTCACCGTAGGAGCGTCAGACATATGTACATATGAAATTCGAAACGAAAAACACATTGGTACATGGCGGGTCTCGAACCCCGACCCCCCGATTGGAAGGCAAGTGCCGAGTCTACTGCGCCACCGACGCTCATATAACTGAAACTGGTATACTATAGATTAATGTATTAATCTAATCAAAGGGTGTGTATGTATGTACGTAAAATATAAAGATACTTACACTCAGAGAAATATTACAACTTGAAATGTTCACATCCTCTATGTTTCGACAAATAACTGCATTTTCATCAGTTATAGTTTTTAACCACACCTTCCAACTCCTGATAAAAAGAGCTCGAGGCCCAACTAGTGGTATTAGTTCCTTAATTTCATCCACATTCAACGCTGACAGTGACTGTATAGTTATTCCATTTCCTGAAACAAGAGGTGCCTGTTATCATCTCTCATGTAGATAAGACACACAAGCGATTTGGTAGCCTAAAAATTGGTCCTAGAAAAGATAAGTCTGCAAGTAACTTAACAATATCTTAGAGCAGACATATAAGTAATAGTGTATTGAAAAGCGCGGCAACGTTGGTTAGCACCATCAGCAGCTGCCGCTGCTATCGACAGTCATAGCTTTATCGAACAGTTTGGGAGCACTAGAACTGCTTGCTACCTACGAAAGCAGGTTCGCAGCCGGTAGGAACTCATACATAAAGATGAATTTTAATATCTACTTACTTGCAAATGTTGGAATGAGGTCTGGTATTCCCCATGCCGTGAGAAGATCTCCAACTTCGTCCATAGTGTTTAAGCACAACTCTCGAAATTCAATTTCTATCAATACAACGACAAGAGATCGAGTACCAATCGTCTGACTGATTGTAAATTCTTTTTGTGGAGCAAAAATTAAAACCTAATAAGTACCTACTTTGAACACCGTTGTGTGTGCGTGTTGAAACAGGAAGGACTTGCCGGCGCCCCGCCAAAGCCAAAGCGCTCGCTCTCCGCCACGAAGTGTTGCCACATTATTATAAAACGACAGTAATTTTTAGGTAGAATCAACATCATTGTGTTCAATATTTTAAATATTTAATTATGTATGTACATAATTATTTCAAACTAAGCAGTATGTATACTTGTTGTTGGCAGAATCTCAAAGACAGCGCCACTACACAAAGAATAGAATTGAATTATGTATTTGAATAAAAGTACTTATTACAACTTGTACAAGACTTGTATTACCTATTTACCCTAATGTAATGTTAGGTTCACAATTTTTTTTCGATTTTAAGACACGATTTATTGTTCGTCTGTATTCATGTTGTAGTTTTTTATGGTTTGTGCAGCTATATTTCCGTCAATTGGGGGCCGATTAGGTTAATTATTTTTATTGTTTGGAAGAGTTAAGCTTAGTTATACTCACTTAAGATTTGTGTGCTTCGATGTTATTATGTTATTGTGATGTCTTGTTTTGTCTCTTTTCAGATAACCCAAAACAATATCATTTTAACCCTTTCGGGCATATTTCACAAAGTAAATGCATTAACAGTATTTCACCAAAAACTTGAGTTTGGCAGTAATGGCTGTGTTTACGACCGATTGCCATAAATAAAGAAGTGAAGTGAAGGATATAGCAGGTTATCATGACTTTTAAAATCTGCCTTGTTCCTATGAGTGAAGGAGGCAGAGCTTTATATTAAATTAAGCGCTGTCTCGTTCACACCATGGAACAAGGCGGGTTTTAAGAGCTCTTAGTACAGATGCCGGCAAACATCTTCAACATTTTTCGGCATGTTGAGGTTAATCTTGCGCACGTAGACACAGTGCGGGGGGCAAGGGTCGACTAGTCAACCAATATAGCGGTTGAAGTGGTGCGGCCGCCCCACCGGCCACCTGCCTCACTGCCAAGGAGACCAGAAATTTGTGTTGTGCGCATCTTTCAAGATGTTTGCCGGCATCTGTAACCCATATACTCCCGATATGAGGTGGTCCCATCTTAGAGTAAAATCCATTATTTTGTACAACCTGCTCAAAAATGATATATTCTGTGTGTGTCTAGTAAACTCAACTTCACTCAAGTAAACTCAAACTTAAAGTTAGTCATTTTAAGCCTTTACAAAACAGGGAGAGAATGTTGTACTAAATTTCAAGAATTAATTTGAATTTGGAACACCAAAATAACACAAATATTTGATTGAACATATTGTACAAAATCATAAAAATATTTAGTCCCGACATGATGCTTATACTTTCAGCTGTTAATTATTTTACGTCCCATCATCACTAAGTTAGGGCAGGGATCACCCTAAGGGAACAGAAGGAGCTCAATAAAATATTTTTTAAATTCACAAACTATTTAGAAATAAATAATAAAAAATAAACGTAATATTTTTGTTCACTCGTAAGTTACTCTACGGCCACCGAGAGAATGCGTTTTTGACAGGTCCTATCAGATACTTAAGTCCACTTAAATGTAGACAAGACACAAACAGGCTTCATCATCATAGCTTATATACGTCCCCACCGACGGGCACGAGCCTACCCTAACTAGTTAAGTTAGGGCGACTAGGATTTAGTCAAACCACGCTGGCCCAGTGCGGATTGGTTAACTTCACAAAAACCTTTGAATTACTTCGCAGGTGTATGCAGGTTTCCTCACGATGTTTTCCTTCACCGTAGGAGCGTCAGATGTAAATGTACATATGAAATTCGTGAAACGAAAAACACATTGGTACATGACAGGATCAATTGCGGGCCTCCCAATTCTACTCGGGGCACAGTCCAGTGTCGAGGCCACAGCGCCACCGACGGCAGGCAGGCTTAAATATAAGTATATTACGTTTTTGTCTGAATATTGATTAGTTTTATAAGTCGTTTTATTGACAAATATATTAGAAACCACACAGCACGCGCCAACAATGTGTATGGCCAGAGGACAGCCGCTTATACCGGGTGTAACGGAATACCGAAATAATATTTAAGGTTGTTGATTAACAAAAAAATGTTTTATGACTATTCTTTGTATTTTTATTATATGCCTACTTTCGATTTAATACGCTTAACTGTTAAGCGTATTAAGTCGAAAGTAAAAACATTTTTTTTTGTTAATCAACAACCTTAAATATTATTTTGGTATTCCGTTACACCCGGTATAGACACTCGTATCATTAATTTGCCACGTTCCAATTTAGTCAAAAGTATCTACAGCAGTACCTATTAATTATAAGTTTAAGAAATTCTTTCATTCCAAGATAAACATATACCTACATAGTATACCTACTAACAAAATTGTACCTGCTTGCTGTTCTTTTTTAGGATGTGAATTGTAATCCTTTAGCAATGTACCTTACCTACCTACAAACCATTGTGTTTTTCTTTTACTAATAATAATTCGAATTTATTCATTGTGTTTATTATGATAAATTAATAAAAAAATAAAGACAATGTTATGTATAACAATTTTCAATCCACTAAACGGCAAACTACTTATATTTAATTTTTTCATGTCATTTAATTTTGATAGCATGGGTTTATCAGTGAGTAATATAGGTACAGGTAGCAGCCTAACAAAAGTTTTGCGTACTCGAAATTAAAGTTATTTTGAATTTAATAAATACTAGTTCCAATTGTTATACAAATAGACATACTTCACAAGATACAATCTGTCTTGCGATATTTATGTTGGGCAGTTTTTAAAAACCAAGGTGGCAACACTGCTTATTTCATGTAGCTAACCATTCTAACCAATCACAAAAGGGCTTGCACCCAGTGTCGTTAATTTGAGCCTAATCAAACAGTTTTATTAATGTAACAAATTTCATGATTATATCAATCAAGCTAAATGTTTACATTGATCACATTGTTTTATTAAGTTAACAAATTGAATGATTATATCAATCAAGCTAAATGTATACATTGATCACATTGATTTATTGATCTAACAAATTTCATGACGATATCAATCAAGCTAAATGTTTACAATGATCACATTGATTTATTGATCTAACAAATTTCATGACGATATCAATCAAGCTAAATGTTTACAATGATCACATCGTTTTGATTGTTTCTATTCAGTACTTGATAACTTCTACAATTAT
Source organism: Schoenobius gigantellus (assembly GCA_963935595.1). Classification (NCBI taxonomy): domain Eukaryota; kingdom Metazoa; phylum Arthropoda; class Insecta; order Lepidoptera; family Crambidae; genus Schoenobius; species Schoenobius gigantellus. The sequence continues at coordinate 37,515,266 of OZ012543.1, forward strand.
TTTATTACTTTAATGCATTACTTGTTAAGTCTAAACATTATATTGATTGCGAAATTTTTAATCAAATATTTCGTTACTTTAATCAATTATTTTGATAATTTAAACAAAGTACCGTACAATATCCAGCAGCTTAGTGAATGGAAACATATTTACTTTGTTAATCTGTACATATTTTTTATAAATATCGACAAATGTTTTTAAACAAGTTCTAAATGGTCTTGATAAGATCAGATTTTTTTCAGTGTGGGCCGCCGAGTACGCGCGCGGCGCGACCACGTGCAGTAATACTCGTAATGGAAAATGTGAGTATCCTTTTTTCCCCACTGCCTAAAAATTTCCGTTGCATTCATCGGAAATCACTTTTATGTCTGTTGTATTCTTCGGATCATATTGTTATTATGTTCTCGTTGCATTCAACGAGTAATACTCGTAATATGTACTTAATGGAAAATATAGGGGCTGTCCTTTATTCCCCGCTGTTTTAAAAATTTCCTTTGCATTCATCGGAACTATTTAAAAATATTTTTTGTGCTGCCTAAATTCTCATTAAATATTTATTAGTATCTTTTACATACAAACCAATATGGTGATAACTGTTGACTTACAAACCGATGTAGCGGCCAGGTTTCAAGTCCTATTGCAAAACGGTTTCCAAAAGTGACCAAAGACGAGCATTTAAAAAAAAAACAATGTACTATAGTACCTATGGCGAAAGGCCGAACTCTAATTCGGAAGTAAGTGCTATGTTGGTAGACAACAGAAACAACGGTATCGGTAAAGCACTTTCAGCACTGGGAAGGGCACAATCGTGTCTTTTAAAGAAAAATCTTAATATTCCAGATGTAGTTACGTTGAACGATGCAGACACCAATTTCATCTAAGAGTCATTTAAACTTGAAAGGCTCATCGTCCCGAACGCGACAGCAAAGCAGCGGCCAATCCTACCCTCATCGAGCCGGTGGGCCGGGACACTCAAAGACGTCATACTAACAAGCGAATCAGTGAGCGCGCAGCCGCAAGTACATGCCGGCCGCTTAAAATACTAATTTAGTCAATGAGTGGTGAACTATCACTAGCGATAGGTTTATATTAGACAATGTGTCAAGGATTTCATTTATTGAGGAACCTTATCAAAATCCATACAGCCGTGTGCGGCGTTATTTTTCAAAAAGTGAGTGAATAGCAATTTCTCTCGAATAAAATCATTTATTAGAAATAAAAGCTATTAGGAGATGTAACCCGACAGCAAAACAATTCGTTTATGATATCTTCGTTATTTCTAAAAGCGCGTGCTCTATATATATTAAATCTAAAAAGCTGAAGTCGAAGTAGGTATCTCATTTCAAAATGGAAGATATCAGAATGGCTACTCGATTTATGACCGAAGACTGATACGTGATTAATATTGATATTAAGGAAGCTTAATTTTTGCTGCCGATTCACAAATCAAAAAAAAAAAACATGTTTACGCTTTTATTTTCATGATATTTTGTACGAGTTGCTAGCACTCCCGTTTAGCCTATGTTCCGCGCGATATATTTCACAAAAATATTACAGCCAGCTCTTACTCATTTAAGATCTTATGGTCTGCTATCAGTGAGATATCTATGATATGTTGTGTTTAGCAAACTCTGCTGAAGAGTGCCTAGAGAACGCAAAAAGAACTATTTAATGTCTGACACGATTAGGGTTAGTTATTAATTTAAAAAAAAAACTAGCCTAATACACAGATAATATAATACTACCCTAATACCAGAAAAGCTTTGTAAATTTTTAGGTTTTATTTTAAACTCTAATAAAATAACATACAATTACCAGATTCAAGCCACAAAAAATTATTATACACAAAAATATATTTAAATCTAACAGAATTCGAATAAGGTTCTTTGAACGTTTTGTACGGCAGCATGTCGGCTGTAGTATATGGGTAGTATATACACACAAAATCACTAAAAAGTGCTCTTCTTAGAAATAATAACAATTACGACGTTTTTATTACAATTACAGATATTTTATAATAATATGATGATCTCCATTGGTGGCAGATCAATATTCCATTGGCAGTCAATTGAATAAAAAGTCATAGGTACAATTTCGGAATTTTTACGGACGCTTCGACAGCAGGCTAGGGTGCAGCTTGTGCCAACGAAAAGACTGGTGGTTTCTGGACCAACATCGAGCGAACCAATCATATAAACTGACTGGAACTACTCGCTGTATATTGTGGGCTAATTTCATTTGCTAAAAATGTCGCTAATTGTGGTAGTCTTTTAAGTGTCGATAACACCACTGCCATATTCTATATAAATAGAATGGGGAGAGTGTAATACCAACACTTAAGTCAAGTTACTAAAATGATTTGGGACTGGTGTGAGAAAATTATATTTATTTTCGCGTCTTATATTCGTTACTCGTTAAATATAGAAGCTGACAGTGAATCGAGAAAAATGAACTTCGACACAGAGTGGCAGTTGGGTATTCGACAACTTTTGAAAATTAAAACATTTTTTTGGTGAACCATCTATTGACTTATTTGCATCTCGTAGTAATGCAAAATGTCCCGCGTATATTTCATGGAAAAGGAATCCCTTTGCCTATGATATTGACGCGTTTAAACAGTAGATTAGTCGCACTTTTATTTTTACGCTTTAACACCGTTTGCACTAATTTTTAAAACGATAAACAAAATAGTTACTGATTAAGCCACCGGAATTATCGTTGTTCAACTATAGCCCTCTTAACCATGGTATCCCCTTTTCATATCCCTGGGTGTCACAGAGATTGTGATATTTCCTCCAAGAAAGATCTACTTACTTCCTTTCAGGATGGTACACCATCTGCGCCGTCACCTTTCCCTGCCAGCGTGTGTATTTTCCGGGAAAGCTTTCATGACGTGCCAGAAACAGCCTTAGATGTTGTTATCTTCGATATCACATAACACCGGGTCATAATATAATTCTAGTCTAAAGATATGGTGGGAATTTTGTAAAAAGGATACAACAGATTTTTTTAAATGTAAATACTACATTTTTGTTGGAATTTCTGTTAATGTGTTTGAAATTTTGAAGTTTAGGTAGAACTATTGTTCTAATGTCACGATAGCAAGTGATCGTTATTAGTTAGGCAGTAGCCCCCTGGTATTATAGTATTAGACTATTAAACGATTTGAGAATGATACAATTAATCTTGAAAAAATGAGTAAGAAGTTAGTCATGTTATTAGCTGGACCAAGGACGCATACAATTTCTCTAACAAAAATACGAAATATTAATAAAGCATATGAAGATCGAGTAATTATAACACTTACAAATTTAATTAAAACATAAGCAATTGGCAAAGCTCAACCGGTTTCAAACTTACTTTTTTTTTATCCCTTTAATATCCCGGTATTTGTCCAGCATCAGTGGTATTAAGATATATTGCTGTATCATCTTCAATTCGCTCAGATTCAGAACAAACCTGATCCTCACACATAAGAAACCACGTAGACCTGCTTCATCTCAACCCATTGGGTGCTGGATAAAGCAGATCATGTGCGATAGTGGCATTGACATCTCAATATTCGGAGCGAGCGAGACACGCATCAACATCAGGCGGCGTCTCGTGCTGGCCTCAACGTCGATGTAATTAGAAAGACCGCAGGATGTTCGGAAAGATCAGCTGTATTTGCTGATTTTTATAACAGACCGGTATATTAGTTCTGAAACCAATTTTATTGAATCTTTGTCACAATTATAATTATTATTAAGTACTTAAAATAATACTGTCGGTTGATTAGTTTTTTGTTCACAATATTTTGTTGTTTTGAAATTTTTGCTAGTGGCGCAAAAAAAAAATGGAAATACGTAATAATTATGTTTTGATGTTTTACTGTAATGTTGTTTATTTTTTATTGTCGCAACATTGATTTTATACTCTCTGAACATCTACATGGTTAAGGAATAAATCTCGGAGGCGAAGACAGGATAATTAAATGATCAAACGAACTTACCTGAAGTGAAGTTCGATCTTAATTATCCTGTCTTCGCCGAAGAGATTTAAGGTCCCTCCCTCCCTGAATCTTATCCCCCTATATATCAATGTTGCTCTATTTCTCTAAAAAGAATGAGGTCGGTACTGCGGAGGCTTGTCAGGTCTGATTAGATAGAGGAAGATATAGTGGTTTTCTTTCTCTGACTTTAAAACTTGTGCGATAGGGTTAGCGCGTAGCAGGGCTACTACATGGTTAAGGAATAAATCTCTTCGGCGAAGACAGGATAATTAAGATCGAACTTCACTTCAGGTAACTTCGTTTGATCATTTAAATATACAACAATTTCACATAATATTGTTGTTTGCTACAACAATCGCATATTCGGCTCATAATTGCACTACCTAATGCCCTCTGTTGGAGATATGAATGTACGAAAACGCAGCAGCGGCAAGGCAACGTCAAAGAATAAGTTACGTTCACAGAGCAAATTTTATAACCGAGTAATTTCGTTACATCGCAGACACAAAGTGAGCTTCCATAATGTTGAATATCAACCAACAGATTTTTATAGTGAATAAAGATAAAAAGAACGATGATAATATTAGAGTTAAGCAAAAAATATAGTGTGGACTCCTTTATGTATAGTACTTCATAAAACATGCAAGGAAAAAAATAAATATGAATTAAAAAATTGAGACAACTACGATGCATACGTGCTACACGGTTTTTTTATGTCTCTGTCTGTACATATTTGAAGAGCTGTTGCAGTATCGCATTTTCTCACAAATATTCTTCCGTTTTTTGTCCAAGTGTATTGATATTGGCTTAACTTGGCGGCTTCTTTAGTTCTTTTTAAAAGCTGTTTATTGTAATATGTTAGGTGCTCGTTAATATAGATTGGATGCGGATCCCCAGATATGCCAATGTCCTTGGTGGTAGTACGAGACTTACGACATTTCGACAGAATGTTATCCCTTGTAAGACGGTTACAAAATTTCACTATAATTGTTCGGTGTCGTCCTGGTATCTTAACCTTCGGCGATACTCTATTCACTTCCCGGATCTCATCAATTGAGAGATTAATTCCTACATGCTCCGAAATCCTTAATACTCCTTCTCTAATGAGTTTTGCTTTAAGTCTAAATTCTGAACTGTGGTTTTAATGGAGTTGAATTCTGAGCTGATATTATTCATGTCTTCCTTCAATTCTAATGTGGTTGTTTTCAAAATTGACATATCTTTTTTTATGACGTCATTTATGTTTTCATTAATTGACAAAATCTTCGCACTAAAATCCGTGTTCATACTATCTAATTTTTTCATAAGAAGTTCCTCGAAGTTGTTAAGTTTTTCAGACAGATCATCTTCATACTTGCGTTTACGTAGACTTGCTCTCATATTAGTTAAGTCGGGATCTGAGTCGTATCGCTTATTTGGTGAGCGATACATCATTGCCATTCTGCAAAAAGTTATTCTTTGACACCTGCGCGCACGATCACTAATATGTTAAAGAGAGACAAAAGTATAGTACTTCGCGACGCACTTTATCAATGGAACGGTACTGGTGAGCCGAAGTTTATAGCGCGGTACAGAAACTTGATTTGAAATATTGATGCAGTTAGGTTCACTTTCAAACGAACAATATTCTGCCTGGATTTATATTTTGCACTGAGCCCGCTGCACGTCTGTTTGGTGCTACCGTCAACATTTTTTATTTTTTTTATATAATAATGGATGTGTCCTGAAGCGTCCCGTACATTTACCGGGGCGATTCAGATCTATATACGCTATAAAAGCTATTCAGACCTGTAACGAGGTGCTATACTCTACATATAGCAACTCGTTGCAGACCTATACAGGATATAGGTATGAATAGCTACCTTAAATTTAAGTTCGATCCGGTTTCCTCCCAGATGTCCCATATCAGCAAATATTGTGAGCTAATGTTATTTTGCGTATATATAGGCTTCCTGATCAAAAGGGAGTGCAACCATCGGATCCTACGCGTGCACGTTATTGATATAACGGCACGGCTTGAACATTCATCTGAATGCTCTGGATTCATTCATATTCAGCGGCCAGCAGCGTCCAGACACGCTCGTTCCGTATCCCCCAACTACCCTAATTAGAGAACATTGTTCCGCAGCCTAATGAAGAAATTACGAGTATTTGTTAAAAGTATTGTCCAGTCATCTACCTCATCGAGACTTTTGAGTTTATATTAGAACATATAATATATGTATATGGTAGGTAGCAAATGTATTTTCGAAGTGCTGTTTGATACTGAAAAAGCGAGTCCCTAAATAAAAAATAATTCCGGAAACACAACTTCGTATTTTAATAGACACAAATACTAATATTACAGTATTAAATAATTAATAATTACTTATTAGTAAATAAATAATATATTTTATTGAAATAATGTTGTATCGCAAATTCTTTATTGTCATGAATGTAATTAGATATATATCAGTGTAATAAAGGTAAAATAGTTGCACGAAGAAATAGTTTTCTAATATTATAAAACTATTGTGTACATTTACCATCTCTCCTATATGTTTGTCTTTTGTTATTGACAACATTCAGTAATGTGCCGGTTGGGAAGGGTAACTTACACAAGGTTACTAAAACGCTTACTTTTAACTTCAAAGGTGTTTCTACCATCTGTTTTAAAAAAATACAAAATCAGTCCACCTCTGGCAGGATTCGAATCTGCTCCTCATGACACGTTGACGTCCTAACCGACGACATTTTTAACCAGTACGTCTAGTACGAGTTTTGATAGTTTTGGATTCGAACGATCGAATAGTTTTGTTTCCATACATTTCACACCAGCGCCTCTATCGGAAACTATAATGAACTAGAATTGACAGTATGAGTTACAAAGTAATAAACTACTCGATCAATAAATACGTATTCGTATAGTTTTTGAGTTTGTGGCAGTATGAGTTACATGTTTGACATTTGTTGGACAGTTTACTCGAAAACTATCGTAGTTTAGGTTCTCACCTTACATTTTTATGTGAGTTTGGTACATAAATACGTTTTTTTGTGTTTCTAAACATTAAAATTACGTCTACACGGTGGTACTTTGCATGGAGGGCCATGCAAAGCGCATGAAGAGAGACGGAAGAATTCTGCTGCGACAATCATTTGCCGCATCTCCGACACACACTTTACTCAGTGCTACCGCCATAAATCACCATTCCATATAAAAGTGTTAAAAAATACACATAATTTAACCGAGATTTTTAATTTTATTTTCATTCCTAAAGTGTTTAACACAATTTATTTTTTACCTTTCCATAAACTCTATCATTAAAATAAATTGCGACTGACTTGTCCGCGACATTATAAAATAATATAATTTACAACAAACAAAAACTTTAATGTTTTTCTTTCATTCAACTCGCTTTAAAAATAATAAAAACGGCTAAGAAAACGTCACAGTGACAGAATCGCGTGTCTCTTTCCATTCATATGTGTGTAAGAGAGATATAAATATATAATGTGAAGTTCGTCTAATCGAGTAAAACTAACTCGCTGTCGTTTAAACGTGAATTCGAAACGAGCAACTCATACTACCGTTTACATCGTAAACTGACAGTTTGGCGAGCTAACGAAAACTATTGTAGTTTACTCGATTTAAAAACTCGTACTAGACGTACGTCTAGTATGAGTTTTGATAGTTTCTGATTCGAACGATCGAATAATTTTGTTTCCATACATTTCACACCAGCGCCTCTATCGGAAACTATAATGAACTAGAATTGACAGTATGAGTTACAAAGTAATAATCTACTCGATCAATAAGTACGTATTCGAATAGTGTGGCAGTATGAGTTACATGTTTGACATTTGTTTGATAGTTTACTCGAAAACTATTGTAGTTTAGGTTCTCACCTTACATTTTTTATGTGAGTTTGGTACATATTAGGTTGGGGAAAAAGTCTTTTCGCATTATAGTATGTATAAACTTGTAATAAAATCTCTTTGGCTATACTATTTGTATCTGGCTGGTTTTGGTATCATTGAAAGTTTAAATTTTAAAGAACATAATTCCAAATTCAAATTAGGAAAATGTGTGATTTTCATTTGTTTTTCGTACCGCCAAGATGAGTGAATCTAATGAAGAAATTCGATACATTTTAAAATTTTACTACAAAAAAGGTAAAAATGCAACGCAAGCCGCGAAAAAAATTTGCGATGTTTATGGACCTAGTGCAGTGTCTGTGAGAGTAGCACAAATTTGGTTTAAGCGTTTTCAATCCGGAAATTTTGATGTCAAAGATGCACGTCGCTCTGGTCGCCCTATTACAGATAAAATGGATGCCATTTTTGAAAAAGTGGAGCAAGATCGGCATGTCAGTAGTTACGACGTAGCTGAAGAACTGGGAATTGACCACAAAACAGTTTTGGCGCATTTGAAAAAAACTGGGTACACAAAAAAGCTCGACATTTGGGTACCTCACGAGCTCACTGAAAGAAACCTAATGAACTCATTTGTGATTCTTTATTACGACGTAATGAAACCGAACCATTTTTGAAGAAGCTGATAACTGGTGATGAAAAGTGGATCACGTACGACAAGAACGTGCGAAAAAGGTCGTGGTCAAAGGCCGGTCAGGCTTCACAGACTGTGGCGAAACCCGGGTTAACTCGCAACAAGGTGATGCTGTGTGTGTGGTGGGATTGGAAGGGCATTATTCATTATGAGCTGTTACCACCAGGCAGGACCATCGATTCTGAACTCTACTGCGAACAACTGATGAGATTAAAGCAAGAAGTTGAGAGAAAGCGGCCGGAATTAATCAACAGAAGGGGTGTGGTTTTTCATCATGATAACGCTAGACCTCACACATCTTTAGCCACTCAGCAAAAATTAAGAGAGTTTGGCTGGGAGGTGTTAATGCATCCGCCGTATAGTCCTGACCTTGCACCGTTTGGCTGGGAGGTGTTAATGCATCCGCCGTATAGTCCTGACCTTGCACCTTCAGATTTCCACCTGTTTCGGTCTCTTCAGAATTCTTTAGGCAGTGTCAGGTTAACATCACGAGAGGACTGCCAAAACCACTTGTCGCGGTATTTTGACCAGAAGTCCCAAAATTTCTATAGCAATGGGATCATGTCCCTACCTACAAGATGGCAAAAAGTTATCGAACAAAATGGTACCTACATACTTTAGTTAAATGTAAATAAACTATATTAAAAAATGTTTTGAATTTTCTTAAAAAATGCGAAGAAACTTTTTCCCCAACCTATTAAATACGTTTTTTGTGTTTCTAAACACTAAAATTATGTCTGCACGGTGGTACTTTGCATGGGGGGCCATGTGAGACGAAATAGCGCATGAAGAGAGCTGTGACAATCATTTTTAAGCCGTATCTCCGATACACACTTTACTCAGCGCTACCGCGTTAAATCACCATTCCTTAAAAATGTGTTAATAAATACACATAATTTAACCGAGATTTTTAATTCTATTTTCATTCCTAAAGGGTTTAACACAATTTATTATCATTAAAATAAATTGCAACTGACTTGTCCGCGATATTATAAAATAATATAATTTACAACAAACAAATAAAGCGAGTTGAATGAAAAAAAAACATTAAAGTGTTTTTCTTTCATTCAACTCGCTTTAAAAATAATAAAAACGGCTAAAAAAACGTCACAGTGACAGAAACGCGTGTCTCTTTCCATTCACATGTGTGTAAGAGATATATAAATATATAATGTGAAGTTCGTCTAATCGAGTAAAACTAACTCGCTATCGTTTAAACGTGAATTCGAAACGAGCAACTCATACTACCGTTTACATTGTAAACTGACAGTTTGGCGAGCTAACGAAAACTATTGTAGTTTACTCGTTTTAGAAACTCGTACTAGACGTACGAATAAGTTATACACAGGTTAGTCTCTTTCTGTCATCGTTGATTTGATTTTCGGGTAAAAAGACAAAAATCTGCAAAAATATAAGACGTTATACAAATACTGAGACGGTATTCAATGTTTATTGGTAAAGGAGTTTATGTATTGATTTGTTATACAGGATTAATTGTAAAACACCTGCAACCTTGCAGGATCATTAAGTACAACATTTTTTTTTGAATGTATCTAAATTGGCGTTGTGAACAACAGTTTCATCATCGTCACATCACCACAGCTTAAATATGTAAGTGGCCACCGAGGGGCTCGAGCCTACCCGAACTTGCCTGAGTCAACCACGCTGGCCCAGTGCGGATTGGTCGACTTCACATACACCTTTGAATTTCTTCGCAGATGTATGCAGTTTGCCTCACAATGCTATCCTTCACCGTGGGAGCGTCAGACAAATGTACATATGAAAAACGAAAAACACATTAGTACGTGGCAGGATCGAACCCTGAACCTCCCTATTAGAAGATGCCGAGTCCAAAGCAGCACTGCCGACGCTCCCGACACGAACATTTTAATTCTGTTATTTTGGCTTTCAGTTCAAAAAAACATTTTTAAAGACATCTTTTTATCGCTCACAATAATCCAAGTAATATTATAAATGTGAAAGTTGGGATGTTTGTTACTCAATCACACAACAACGGCTGAACGGATATGGATGAAATTTGGCATGCGTAGCCTTTGAAATGGAAAAGAACATAGGCTACCTTTTATCCCGATTCCTGAAGTAGTTCCCGAGGGAAAATTGAAAATTGTTTACGAGCTAAGCCGCGAGCAGACAGCTTTGAAATTTGGTATGCATGTCACCTAAGCTATGGAAAAGGACATGTAATAGTTCCCGTGGGAAGATTAAAAATTGTTAACGAGCGAAGCTTTAGACCCAACTCTGAAGTCCACGCAGACGAAGTCGCGTGCAGAAGTTAGTAGTATCATAAGCAGTAATAAGTATTAAGATTAAACATAAAATATCTTAAATATGATATCCTTCTGTTTTGTATATAATTCTGCTTTTACACAAGCGTAGGCTCTAAAGTAATGTTGTTAAATCCTACACCGCAAAAACCTATTCGCAGTAAGTAGATAATATAATATCATGTGAGATAAGTAAAGATAAGTAAGAAATGTTTTTCGTCTGTTATTTCTTACGGGCGTCCAATTTCATTTTATTGTGTTGTTTATCTTTCCAACTAGAGCGCAGTGAATCAGCACATATTATGTACTTTACTTAATAACATCATACACTGTCTTGTTTGCTTAGTTTCATGCAATAAAAACGGATTTTGAAATATAACAACTTCATAAGTTTCGTTCTTGAGCCTGAAAGATATTACTTTATTCTCCTTAAGTAAGTAATATTAAAAACCATATCGGCTCATCGTTTCTTCAAAACAAACTTTATCAATTTCGTATGAATTTCGTGCATATTGAAATACCTCGATAAAATCAATACGCGCACTGTTTACACGTAGTCATAGTAAAAACGAGCGCGATTGGATGTTGGCCAATAGCAGGCGATATTTGCAGAACCCCATAACAACGGCAAACACCTGTGCCGTAGCTGTTTGATCAATACTACTAACTTTTTCTATAAGCCAACGCAATGAATCAAGAATCGAAGAAAGTATCCAACAGTATATACGGGAGAATTAACGTGCCCGCCGCTGAAAAATGTCGAGTAAACTTTTGCACAGACTTGGAGAAGTCGGTGTTGATGAGCAATTTCGAGAGACGTGGTTGGAACCAAGTTGGTCCCGACGATGAATGGAACTTTTATTGGGCGTCCACGCAAACATGTCGAAACCTTTTCAGCGTTGAAAGTGGCTATCGGATGAACGACAACCAAATGATCAACCATTTCCCTAATCATTATGAACTCTCTAGAAAGGATTTGCTTGTGAAGAATATCAAAAGGTATCGAAAAGAATTGGAGAGAGAAGGCAGTCCATTAGCTGAAAAAGCCGAAGTGGTTTTGCACGGAGGTCAAGTTGTCACAAGGTACGTTCATCTTGATTTCGTGCCCGTCACCTTTGTCCTCCCGGCGGACTACAACATGTTTGTCGAGGAATACCGAAAGTCACCACAAAGTACATGGATTATGAAGCCGTGCGGCAAATCCCAAGGGACAGGAATATTTCTTATAAACAAATTATCCAAGCTAAAGAAATGGTCCCGCGAAGCAAAGACACCTTTTCATCCACAGCTGAGTAAAGAAAGCTACGTCATATCTCGATACATAGACAATCCCTTACTAATTGGAGGTAAAAAGTTTGATCTCAGACTATACGTGTTAGTAACTTCCTTTCGACCTCTTAAGGCGTATCTGTTCCAACTTGGATTTTGTAGATTTTGTACCGTGAAATACGATACAAGCGTTACAGAGCTAGATAATATGTACGTACATCTTACCAATGTCAGCGTCCAGAAACACGGGGGTGATTATAACAGCATACACGGAGGGAAAATGAGTGTTCAAAATTTGAAGTTATATTTAGAGGGATGTAGAGGAAGAGCAGTAACTGAGAAATTATTTGCTTCTATGCAATGGTTGATTGTGCATTCTTTGAAAGCTGTAGCACCAGTTATGGCAAATGATAGACATTGTTTTGAATGTTATGGCTATGATATTATAATCGACAATCAGCTCAAACCGTGGTTGGTAGAAGTGAATGCATCACCTTCTCTGACTTCTACGACTGTGAATGATAGGATTTTGAAGTACAAGTTAATAGATAATATTATATCTGTAGTACTTCCACCAGATGGCGTGCCTGATGTACGCTGGAATAAATTACCAAGTGCTGATTCTTTGGGTAATTTTGATTTATTGATTGACGAGGAACTTCTAGAAAAAGACGAGGCAAGCTCTAGCGGCCGTAAGCACAAGAAAAACTAAAAGACACAACTGTATTTACGCAATTTATGTTTTATCTTTTACTATTTTATTTTAAAAAATAAATGTAATTTTATTAACGGTTATTCACAATTAAATGTTGAATGTTAAACTAGCAATAAAATTAAAAATGTATACAATTTAAAGTGCCTTAATACAATAACATTATATTTACACAAAATAATAATGAAAGATAGGAAATTGCTGTAAATATTACAATTTTTAATTATTTTGATCTGGAAGGTATTGTCTAGTAAAGAGGGAATTTATGTTAGATGCACTATTTAAGGTATTTATTAATATACTTACATTAACCGTCTTGGCACAGATATCTTCGATATTAAAAGATTATTGACTATGGATCTTATTCTGTTTCCATAACCAATAATTATTTTAAATTAAGTACAATACAAATACAATAATATGTATAAGACTAATAATAAACCAATATGAAGTGAACAAAATTTTGCAACTAAAAGAAAAACATGTTGGCTAGCTATTACCGCCTACAGCAGGCAACGGACGCGGAAAGTTCATGAAAATGTCACGTCAAAGTGCATCAAAGGAAGGCGTTTGTAGGGGTTGTGCACATGCCACCATTTGCATTTTAATGTTTGCCGTCGTGGAAAAATAGCACCGGCGGCCATTTTATATGCTAAACAGTGAGCTTTAAGTTTTATCTCTAGCCGGGATTTGACATCACATGGTAGGTTAATCTACTGTGTTTACTCCTGTTATTGTCTAGATAATATTTTTGCTACTTATATCATATTCAGTCTTAGTTTTCTTTAGGTCTAAGCGTCTCGTAGTCATCTTTTCTACGATTCTTCCTTCATGGCTGTCTGATCATGGAAGGATCCTTGCTTTTACGAGGTAGGAGTTAGTTCTTTAAATATGAGTATTATAGGTTAGTTGTTAGTCTTTTTTCGGTAAATGGCAGATTCTTGAAACGGCAGATGTACAGTCAAATAACGAATTGCACTTCGTTCAAACCTTTCGACAATTTATTTGCTTGCTCGATTAATTACGGCGATTAAAATGTTGGTAGAAAATTGTGTATTTTTTCAGAATCTACTCAAGAAATAGCAATTTTGTATATTATAAATTAATTTAACGTTATTGATTTATTCGAAAATGATACCATACTTCTCCATTAGCTAAATATGGACTGTTATAATTTTCGTAATGAAGCTGGACGGAGCGCTACTTTCAACCCCCCCCTCCGGTGCCGGAAGGGGGGGGGGGGGGACCGGAGGGCTACCGATCTTAATCGGCTTATTTTGACACAAGGAACAACTGTGCTAAGTTTCATGATTGTGTCAAAAAATTAAAAGCGATTGCACTAAACATCCGTACTATTCCAACCAATACGTACGGACCGACCAGCTCTGCCGCGTTACTGGTGTTGGCCGTTGTTCCATCGGCCGACCAGCCCCCTAACCATGATCGGCTAAAACAATATTGAAACCGCACTGAGAGCGGGATGGCGCTATACGCAGCAAGAGCGGTGTCTCTGTTGCAATATTAACCTTGCTATAAGCGATCATGGTAAGGCCCCAGGAGCCTGAAGCGCGAGGTCCGTGCCACCAAGGCAATATTTTTTTTATTATTATATAGAGCGCTATCTGGAAATTACAATTTTTTTTCCGCTTGGTTATGAAGCACTTAGGACCATGGAGCCAAAACAAAAAAAAACACGAAATTGTCACCAAAAATCACAAGAAGAGCCTTCTTCTTTCTTCGCTCAAAAGGTCAGCATTACAATATAGCGAGAAAATGCAGCCCGCATTCTTGCCACCATCGTTCATCGTTCTCGGCTCTCGGCCTTTACGGGCACTTACTGACGTCAAAGTAGAGCAAAACATTCTAATTTAAAGGAAACATATTAAATTTGTATGTGCATACATGTTGAATATAATCAAGATGTCTGCAAATACAAGTAGGAATTATAAAAAAAATAGACTCTACACCTGTACGGAAATTGGGAGAACTTTCTCGAGAAAAACAGGCAAGAAACTCGGAGGGTCTAATATTTTTTTTTTTATATCGTATCGTAAGATCGTATAAGTACAATATTCAATATATTTATTATTTACTATTGCACTGATGCTATCAAGTACTCAAGTAGAAGGTAAGCAGTTGTGATACAAAAAATTATTTATACGAAAGGGAACCCTATAATTTATATTTTAACTTTATACGAAACGGAACCCTAGAGAAACGGTATCCTTTCGAGCTACACAATTGTTGTCCTTTCCTTTCAGCTTTGACACAAAGAGTCTTGTAGTTTTTGCCTTTTAGTCCTATCACTACTGAGTAAATTTCTAAAAGCGAATAAAGGTATACGCTCGCTTTTACAGTTTACGAGAAAATAAGAAATGGTGTGCAAAGACCTGTCCATAGAGATGTACGTCGCGCTCGCTGATAACGAAAATTATTTACGCACGGTTTCCACGAAGACCGTAAATAAAGCTACGGCTATTCTAAACTATCGTTGGCGTTGTGAGAGAATTCGCTGGGCAATTTTTTATTTTGCTTTACGTATAGAAAACTTGGGTCGATTAAGTGTTACGTAAGTTTTATCTTCCCACAGTAAGTTGGCCGCATCGCGAATAAGCTTCATAATTTCGCCGCCAGGGAACTATTACAACTTTTAAGATTGCTAGAGCTCGGCTGTTTTGATAGGACGTTGGATCGCGGCCTCAGGAATGCATTTAATTTTAACATGTGTACGTATAGTGGTTATGGTTAGATGGCTGACTAAACCTATACAAGGAGTTTAGTACATACCCTTTTTTATGTTGGCAAATGATTTACGCATACTTCGCGCTTGGGAAAACACGAGGCTATGTCGGACTCTCCGCGGCCAATGAAGGGAAGAGTGCCAGCTAGAGACCACGGCCTACCGACTAAAACCCAACGATACCCGCTCACATATGCCTTGGAACGAGCATGCCCATTACCGCCGCATCCTCCCCGTAATGAGACGAAGAGTATATGCCGAGGAGGGACGCCTCGTGGCGGGACAATGGTATGGGAACCTTTTCAAACACTTTCATGACCTCAGCAGCGTCTGCTCGCCTACGGCGAGCCCCTCTCACCTCCCCAAAGCGGGAAGGTTGGCGATGCTCCTGGGCATTAGGAGCATCGACGAGTCCCACGTCCCGCTGGTCACCGTTAAGAGGAAGAAGGCGAGCGAACTGTCGCCTCATTCGTCCTAGACTCCTACGTTGGCAGTAGGTTGATGGGTCATCTTCCCTGACCCGCTCTGCTGCCTGCTTCTGTGTGATGACCTCCACATATTAGGAGGAAGCTTAGTACATACCCTATCAAATCGAAACTTACCCACGTTAACATAGTCATATAAAAGACTAGCTTTCCGCTCGCGGCTTCGCCGTAGCCTATTATATACAAGACTGTTATTTATATTTAGGAGCTCAATAAATAAATGTCATAGAAATTGGAACGAATTTTAAATATTTTCCATACAAACTTTCAACCCCTATTATGCACCATAAGGGGGTGAATTCCAATAAACCATGAAATACGTATACAATGAAATGTTTTGAAGAGTATGAATCTCAAGTTTTATCAAAACCGTTGCTAATTCTAATTCTAAGTCTAATTCCAAAACGGCTTTCACTATATTAAAAGGCTATTGAGTAAATATTGTGCATTTCAACACCAATAAAATTGTATTGCCTTTTAGACAAAGCTTTTAAGGCGGCTTAAACATTGATGGCTTCTCTGGGGCATTTGCGATAATACCGGTTTCCCTGAGTTTTCTCAACCTTTTCTTTGGGTAAGCTGTAGATACCACGTACTTTGTAACGTTTGGAGTCGAAGTATAGTGTGGTTCTTTGATATAAAAATATCTTAAGCTTAACCCGGCGCCAATGACGTGAAAATAATTACGAGACCGATGACACCGGGTCATCATGACCCAATTTTTATCTATAACTGTTACACAAAATTTAGGAAGTCACTTTAATTTTAAATACTGTTTATCTAAAAAGGGTTCTTTACTTAGGTAGTAAAATAAAAATAATGCTAATAATATTTTATAAATCAAATTTATGCAAAATCAACATTAAAAACATAACATATAAAAAAATTTGATATTTGGTAAATTATTCTTAGTAGTAATAGAAATCAATAATCTTACAGATTAAAAGGGAGATCAAAAAAACTATTTATAATGAAAATAATAAGGAATCAATCTTCTACTTCATCATTCATAGCCATGGAACTGCTGCAATTATTGCAGAATGGAATCAAATGCACTAGGTTAACGTAAATGTCGTATACATGACAATTTTGAGATGTTTTTTTGTCGCTTTTAGACGGACATACATATTTGACATCTCTTGGGAGTTCCTCGTTGTTATTAGCCCAATGTATTATGTTCGCATTTATGCCCGATATATTCAATATAAGTGGCGGTCAATATAAAAATCCGAAGCAGGTTGCGAATCTTTATTGCCGGAATCTGACTATCTAACAACGCCATAATACTCTCCGGGTCGTTAGATAGTTACATTTTTATTAAAAAACCTAAAAATAATAAAAAATAAAAGGTATGTTAACTTATAACATCCAAAAAAAGAAAAAATGTAAGTCATAAAATTACCACGCCAGCGATGACGCTGGGTCCAAATTACCCGTTTTTACTTGACACAAGTGTATCTTACTGCACAGGCGTCGTCGCATTGAGAATACTAACGAGACGGGTAGAGGGGTGCTATATCTCCAGCTACATAAAGATTCACAACACACGACTAACGCAAAAATAAAATATGTCCGTTAAAAATTGCCTCGGGTCAATATGGCCCAGCGTCATTGACGCCGGGTTAAAAATGTTTGTTGTATTAATTACTGAATGAGGATGAAGACTTAATTTTAATACTTATCATTTATTATAACATTTTAAGACCTTTAATCACATTTACAACAAATTTACGAGATATCTATATTTTAAGCTATATGGCGTGTATCTTTTCTATCCTTTAATGTATCCCAATCTGTTTGTCTTGGGAATGGTTGGATATAATGAATTATGTGTAAGAAGAGTCTTGATATTGTCACTGTATTTACTTAAAATATTAAGAGGAATCATTTGTAATGCGGAGATATTGGCTCGGATTGGTTTATGTGTGACAGATAGGTACGTGGAGCGCCGACGCAAGCCACCATTACAGGTGGTGCCGCGAGGTCAAACGAACCTGCAAAATCGGGCTCCATTGACTAGAGCGATACTGATATTGAACAAAGTGGCAGAAAAAACGGATTTATTTGCTTGTTCTCTGTGTGAATTCACAAACATATGTCTATTTGTAATATGTTACAATACTGTGTAAGATTAGGTGTTGTGTTGTGTTGTGAGTATATGATAAGTTATAAGGGCAAAACTGTCGCATTGGGTGCATGCACCTGTAAAGATAGTTATAAGCTTGTGTGTCAATAATAAATAATAAATAAATAATAAATAATTTTCAAGGCAAAACCACCCTATAAATTAATTTTTTGAGAGGTGAAAAAGGGATTCAAAGGAACGTACCTACTACTTGGCAAGCACAGCTAGCATTTAAATAAATCTATTTAATTTACACAGTATGTATTCATTTTTCAAACACACAATATAATGCAAATTCTTCCTAAAAAATTAAGTATTTATTAGCCACTTTAGGCTAATAAATACTTAATTTTTTAGGAAGAACGAATAGTTTTAGGTTGACTTATCAGTCAACCTTTACGTCTTTAATTAGATCTATAAAACAACGTTTACACCTAAAAATTTATAATCTGCAACCTAAATTTGGACGATTTTAGTCCTAAGGATTCATATGGGGACAGTCAACATTTTTCACACATTACGCCAAATATCATTAAGCATACGGGGCACTTGCAAAAAAAATGAATTAGATCCGGCAGTGTAACTTATCAAATAAGACGCGCATTTACTCCCAAGCTCCCGTCGCAGCAACTGAAAAATTTAATTCAGCTAACTAAACACACAGGGACTGGAATTGCTGAGAAAATTCCGGGGCGGAACCATGAGTGAAATTCCGACGTACGCCGCCATGCCGCCATTCCGCCGATGGGCGAGCGCAATTGGCGGAAATTGCTCTCAATTGGAGACATCGCCACGTGTCTATGAGTTACGGACGACTACATGGCACAACGGCGCTGTGAATATTTATTCAGTGCGGTCGCTACTTTTTTACAAGCTTTTATTTAACTTGCAATGTATGTAAGTATGTATGTTCGGGTGAAATCTTGCAACTCAATTTTGAAGCATATATATTAAACCGATTGAGCTGAAATTTTGTACACACGTTCTGTTTGGATGACAATGCATGGTTGACTGTATGACGTCATTCTTAATCCAAGATGGCGGCATACCCAAGATGGCGGACCACTAATACACCCCTACAATATGGGTATCAAATAAAAGGTCTTGCTAAGAGTAATTCGAAAAATAATGTGACGTCACTATTATTCCAATATGGCGGACGTCTAAAGCTTGAAAATCAATTTTGAAGTAGATATCTTTAACCGATTGAGCTGAAATTTTGTATACACTCACAGTTTGGATGAAATGCATGGCTAACTGTGTGACGTCATTCTAAATCCAAGATGGCGGCATACCCAAGAATGCGGACCAATTATTTTAAATGCACTCCGACAATATGGGTATCAAATAAAAGGTCTTGCTAAGAATAACTTGAAAAATGAAGTGATGTTACTATTAATCCTATATGGCGTACCTACTTCTAAAGCTAAAAAATCAATTTTGAAGTAGATATCTTTAAACGATTGAGCTGAAATTCTGTATAGATGTTCCGGCAAATGACCTTGCAACAATGATGCCTTGAATGAGATGAACAGACTGAGAAACGTGTCCAGTGTAAAAAATAAATTAAATGTAAAAAATACCCTTTTAACAACAAGAAACAAAATGCGCTAAAAAGAAAAAATAAACTTTTAGTTATAACGTCATTTCACATTTGACACAATTTATATGACATAAAAGCTTGTCGCGAGATTAATTTTTGTAGATAAACAAGTAAATTAAATAATTTGATGTGAATAATTTTATACATTACAATTTTCAAACTAAGTAAATACCTACGAGTAGGTATTTAAAAGTACTCTTTTAAGTACTTTTAACTTACTACACACAAGTAAATCTCGCGACAAGCTTTTATGTCATATAAATTGTGTCAAATGTGAAATGACGTTATAAGTAAAAGTTTATTTTTTCTTTTTGGCGCATTTTGTTTCTTTCTATTTCCGTCGATAAAGGCATTTATTCGCATAGGGCTACAGTACAAACATGTATGGACAGTGACCTGGTATTCGCAGGACCATATTATTTTATGCGAATATTTCTTATTCCTTTACTGCTTATTAGAGACATGGCACTATAATAAAATATATAATGGTGATAATAGTTATATACGAAGAGAGTTATGGTATATTCGCTCTTACAGAATCGTTTTTTTTATAACCAAGAAATCTCTGAAACGAACAGTGTCTTTACTAGGACACAATATGTTATTCTAAAAGTACCTACATTCGATTCGCGAGCTGGAACTCTACAAAGTAAATTCAAACTTCGATCTACACTTACCTGCAATGAAATCGACCCACCTCATAGGTTTCGAAATATTTGTTCCTAATAAACTTGCCACCATCAGTCTATTTTATATTTTATCTATATTTGGTAAATTATTATTGTTTCATTTTCTTTGATACTTCCAGGCTCCATCGTAATTTTCACTTATATGCTGATAGGTAAGCCAAAAACGATTGAAATTTTCGCTTATCAGCGAATATTTGAAATTTGAAAATTTTATATTTCAAATCGTCTAAACGTTTAAAATTTGACATTTACGCACACACTGCACTACCTTTTTTTCGTGAGCATTGATTGCACCGCTTCATGAGGTCACAATATTGCTTTCGTTAGCACGCATCCGTACGCTATCGGTACCACAGTCACAGAAGATATAATAGTAGGTACTCCCATAGTGCTGAATATCTCAGTTTGGACCATGGTGTCGGAGTTTTGCAAACACACTGTGGCGTTTGCACGTGATACTGGGCATTTTTTAAATTAATTTATAACGCATGTTTACACTTGCACATATGATTTTCAGCGTTTTATTATTCCTTTCTATGGTATAAACATAACTTTTTATATAATTGCGATTCATGTCAACATCCCTAATTGGTTCATTTTAATACACAACCACATATTGTCTCGTAATATATAAAAATTATTAGGTTTTTTTACTGTCAATAGAAAGCATAAGCTTTATTTTATAGGGCACTTTTTTATGTCGCATAAGCTTTATTTTATAGGGCACTGTTTAATGTACCTTATTTAAAATGATTTTTACCCCCTTACCAATTCCTTTTGTGTCAATGATTTTATTCCAATTTCTGAGTATTGCTTACAATGTTAGAACCTTTCAAGTGAGTATGTGTGTATCCAATTTTATTATTTCGTTACACGCAGAAAAAATAGGTTTTATCCTTCTATTCCCAAACTCCCAAAAATAATACAGATTCCAGTAACGATCCTCGCCAACATTATAAAAAACTCACTCATAGCGACAATATGAAATAGGGGTTGATCGTGGCGTAGTTTAGAAGAAATGATACAAACAAACAAAAGGACGGGAAAAAAATATTGAACGAGATTTCCTCGGGGGATTGAAGTCTCCTACACTAAAATTGGATGGTAAACTGAAGACACAATGGATTTTATTCCTTTTTACCTTCGATGCGCTCCCGTGTAAATATTTCTTTTCATCGCATGACCATCAATCAAGATCTATTTGTATAATTTGCCTTTGAAAGCGTAGACATATTTCTATTTAATATTTTTACCTGCACGTTTTTTTCGCGTTGACTAAAGAAAACTGTACCATGAAAAGTTCTTTTGAAGCCCTTTAGGGATATGAAACTACTGAAATATTGGCTATTGTGATACGTTCACTGAAGAAGCTTATAGCAGAGGTGGGTATTCAGTGTATGAATAGAATGATCTTACAGCAAGTAAATCCTTGTGTATAACCAGCTCCAAATAATAATTTCAAGTAAAGATGAGTATTATTTCGTTGATTTACTCAAGTATTTTTTAGGGTTCCGATGCCAAATGGCAAAAAACGGAACCCTTATAGATTCGTCATGTCTGTCTATCTGTCCGTCCGTATGTCACAGCCACTTTTCTCCGAAACTATAAAAACTACACTGTTGAAACTTGGTAAGTAGATGTATTCTGTGAAACGCATTAAGGCGCATAGTGCTCCCAATGACCTTGCGTCCAGCGTCCCGCACTGATTACATAGGAGTGAGTGAGTGAGAGCGAGGGGAATATTTAAGCAAACCTTTACGCGTAAGATGAATTATTTCAATAAAAAATTAATAAAGGCGAATAAGAAAAATCTAAAAAGACCATCCCCTAGAATATTGTTCACTTTATTTATTGAAATCGAAAGTATATGATTTAACCTAATATTTACTAAGCGATTAGGTTTACAGTTTTAAAATCGAGGCATGTTTGGGTCACATTTTAACCAAGTTTTAATTAATTTATCAAAAAATTAAGAAGACCATCCTCTAAAGAATGCGTTGAATAATAACATATCTTTTTAAAAGATTTTTTTATTCGATATTTATGAAGAGAATCGGTTTTAGAACCAATAAAATTTATTGAACCAATAAAGTTTGGGTTACATAGAACTGAAACCCAAAAAAAAATTTTTCTTCAAACCCATACGTGTGGGGTATCTATGGATAGGTCTTAAAAAATTATATTGAGGTTTCTAATATCATTTTTTTCTAAACCGAATAGTTTGCGCGAGAGACACTTCCAAAGTGGTAAAATGTGCCGTGCCGTGAATGTGAATTATGTACAAGTTTTTCGTGCAAATGTGTATGTGTATTGTGTATATATAATATATATATATATGTAAAGTCATTATATTTTACTTAAATTTATGTTGAATGACGATATTAACCACAAACTTTTGACGAATTATCTCTTCTCATTATAATATAACCTTTTTTTTATTTTATTTTGTGGCACTTTGGGACCTCACTGACCCCTCGGGTTTGCAGCAGAATAACAGCGATTTGTTTATGTACATACACGATCAAATCACATGCTGAGCTGTGGCCCATTTGTAGTCGTACATCGCACTTTTTCAGTTTTTCGATAATGTCAAATAGGTACTAGCAATTATACAAAATTTATGTAAGTTTCCTAGTGTAAGTCTCAACAATATGTGATGTATGTAACTGCAAATAAACTTTTTATCTATCTATCTATCTAAAATGTGTGTCCCCCCCTGTAACTTCTAAAATAAGCTAATGATAAAACTAAAAAAAATATATGATGTACATTACCATGTAAACTTCCACCGAAAATTGGTTTGAACGAGATCTAGTAAGTAGTTTTTTTAATACGTCATAAATCGTACGGAACTCTTCATGGGCGAGTCCGACTCGCACTTGGCCGGTTTTTCAGTTTTTTTAATTTTGTAATTTTTCCGTTTTGATCAAATCATCCAATCATCTAATTTAACCGTTTTGTAATTTTTCATAGTGTAGACTGTAGAGAATTCTAAAAGTCAAGCCCATTTTTTTGATACACATATTGAGGGGGTTGTAAGGACATGTGTTATCCGCCATTTCGTAGCGGCGGCCATCTTGGATTTACAATGCTATTGGTTTTATTAAATTATATTGTCATCAGAACAGAAAGGTGTGTACCGAATATCAGATCAATCTGTCAACAGGAAGGGGGTAAATTTCAACTACAGAATTTAACCCAAACAAATAAAATAATCAAACAAGGCAAGCAAAATAAAAGAGTTTAAAAACACAAATAGTAAAAAATAATATAAGAATACAAACAACATTAATTTTTTTTATTTTGAATTCGGTGTGGATAATCGATGATCATAAGTTAATATTTGGCACTAACATCAAAATAAAAAATGTAATGTTGTTTGTATTCTTATATCAGAATTATTTTTTTCTTTTTGTGTTTTTGAAGTCGGTTTTGATTTTTGTTAAAAAAAATATTTCAATCTTTTTAGTATATTACCAGCTTACCTAAGCAACTTGAAAGAATACAACTGAGGGTCAAGACATACCTATTGTATTGTAAAAGTCAGGGATTCTTCCATCATCAGCTCGGCTCATGACTCTCAGACGCAAATACCTGAATCATCATCGTCATTTCAACAAGAGACGCCCACTTTTGGATATAGGCCTCCCCCAGAGATCTCCAAACCGATAGGGCCTGCGCTTCCCGCATCCAGCGGCTTCCCGCGACCTTTACCAGATCGTCGGTCCACCTTGTGGGGGGCCTACCAACGCTGCGTCTCCCGATACGCGGCCGCCACTCGAGGATGCCGCTTTGGCGGCGACTCTAGTTCTTCTACGGATCTCATCATTTCTGATGTGATCGCGTAGAGAAATCCCGAGCATAGCCCTCTCCATTGCCCTTTGAGTTACCTTGAGCCTTCTAATGAGCCCCATTGTAAGCGGGCACGTCTCAGTTCCGTACGTCATCACTGACAACGCGCACGAATTGAAGGCTTTCGACTTCAGACACTGCGGTAGATGGGCCGAGAATATGCTGTGTAGCTTCCCAAACGCTGCCCAGCCGAGTTGGATTCTTCGATTAACCTCTTTCTGGCAGTTGGACTCACCGAGCTGGACTATTTACTGAATAACTTAAAAAAACATGAAACAAGTTGGAGATGCCTTTTTTTCTCGGGTGGAAATGCGAAACCGCACCGTACCCGCCGTTGGCTACACGGCGAGCGTGTGGGGCTCTCCCGGCAGAGTGCCAGGCCTACCCACTAAAACCCCTCGGCGTTCTCCCTGCCCTTTTGGGCGCGCTAGGTAAGGTCCACACTGCGACTCCACTACCCACGCGCCCGTTCAAGTTGGAGATGCCTATAAAATTAAAAGGTTTCGCTCGATTTTCCAGGGATCATTCCGGGGACTAGATCCTGATAATTGGACTAATCGGAAAGTATATTCTCTCAAACAGTAAAAGAATTTTCCATTTTGGTCAATTAATGATAGAGTTATGACGCAGGCAACAAAAAAAAAGAAAACTTACAGTTGAATGTCTTCACATCCTTTATGTGAAGTCGGTAAAAAAATATTGTTGCATTTCTTTTAAATCATAATATAAAATTTGATCAAATGACTTACAGAACAGCCGTAAAATTTTTCAAGAAATGTGAGAAATAAGAAGGTTAAAAAAAACCTCAGCTCAAATAAGACATTGCCAATCAAGGCTGTGTGGTGTGTTTTAAAATGTATTTATATTTTCTATGGAACGAATGGCATTTTGAAAAAAAAAATTGAAAAATGTTTTGTCACCTGTCATTTTTTATAATTTTATGATATTTATATTGTTTTGATATTTGTATTAAATTTATGTTTTATATAGCTATGGCGCTAGATTTACGAAAAGGTTCACCAGTAATTCATGGGAAAGTATCAACCTCATTTACAATGGAAAAAGGTAAAGTTACATATTGCACCGATTTGGAAAAATCTGTTATTATGAGCAACTTTGAAAGACGTGGCTGGACCCAAGTCGGTCCTGAGGACGAATGGAACTTTTATTGGTCGTTCACTGCAAACTGTCGTAATATCTTTAGCATCGAATGCGGGTATCGAATGAACGATAATCAAATGATAAATCACTTCCCAAACCATTACAAACTGTCCCGTAAAGATTTATTAGTGAAGAATATAAAAAGATACCGTAAAGAACTCGAAAGAGAAGGCAATCCGTTGGCGGAAAAGGTGGAGGTCACGCTCCCTAATGGTCAACTCGCGGCCCGTCATTTACATTTGGATTTCATCCCTGTAACTTATGTTTTACCCGCCGACTACAACATGTTTGTTGAAGAATACAGAAAATCACCTCAGAGTACATGGATAATGAAGCCTTGTGGCAAATCTCAAGGTTCCGGCATATTTTTGATAAACAAACTTTCAAAGCTTAAAAAATGGTCTCGTGAAGCGAAAACTCCCCTTCATCCACAAATCAGTAGTAAAGAGAGCTACGTTATATCGCGTTACATTGATAACCCCCTACTGATAGGGGGTAAAAAATTTGATCTCCGCCTTTATGTGCTGGTTACATCTTTCAGACCTTTGAAGGCATATTTATTCCAACATGGCTTTTGCAGGTTTTGTACTGTGAAATACGATACAAGTGTCACGGAACTAGACAATATGTATGTACATTTGACGAATGTTAGTGTACAAAAGCATGGAGGCGACTATAATAGTTTACACGGAGGTAAAATGAGTATCCAGAATTTCAGATTATATTTGGAAGGCACTCGAGGGCGACCTGTTACGGAAAAACTGTTTACTGAAATGAAGTGGCTTATAGTACATTCTTTGAAGGCGGTTGCACCTGTAATGGCTAATGATAGACATTGTTTCGAATGCTATGGCTATGACATAATTATTGATAGTAAATTAAAACCATGGTTAATAGAAGTAAATGCTTCACCATCCCTACAGTCCACTACACACAACGACAGAATATTGAAATTTAAGTTAATAGATAACATTGTGTCTGTTGTCGTACCTCCTGATGGCATTCCAGATGCAAGATGGAACAAGATACCTTCAGCGGAAGCGCTGGGTGACTTTGAAGTTTTGATTGACGAAGAACTAATGGAAAAATATGATTTTAGTTCTCGTTACAATAAATTAAACCGTTATCGATAAATTGCGTGTAAATTTCTTTATTAACATAAAATTGGCCTCCCGCTCGTAGCGTCGTTTCTGTAAATTACTCGATTATGGTTTTGTTTTCACAGATAAGTATTTTACACTCTTCGGGCTATGGGGCTACAAAAAAACTGCCACATTTCATGTTTCCGGGTATTAAATAACTAGCTACCAACATCCATCTTTACAACTTCAAGAATTATGCTCTCTAATTGAACGTTATCCCCAATTTTACTGCCTATAGGGGAGTCATTGCCAAAACGTTGAAATATAACATTAATTGCACTACATAATAATATTCCTCAACATATTAATTTTCATACTAAGTTTCAAAAATTACTCAATTTAATACAAACTTCCGTCTCCATTCTGCCACTTTAGGGTATTTCCAAAATACTTACTATTCTCTATCTTTTTATTACGATTAGTCTTAATGATACTATTAGTTATTAAAAAAATTGCTTCTGTATCATACCGGTGTAACAAAAAAGTGTGACAGTGAGTCAGCACTTCCAATAACCAATCCCCTTATTTACTATTTCACAAATGACCTTTTCATTTAAAACTGTCGACCCTATTTTCATCCCTGAAGGGATGTTTAAATGTTGAAACTATAGTCCAAGAATTACATAGTTCTATACAAATTTGGTGGTAGTTTGTATAGAACTTCGTATTTTACTCTTTAGGGAGGGAATTATTGAAAATGTTTTCTGACATTTCCCAGTTATAATCTACCTATATGTAGAAATAAATCTTCAATAAGGAGATCATTTATTTACTGAGAAAGAATGATCTCCTTTCGTTTTTAAAGTTTAGAATATTAAGAGCTTTCGCAAAACCTATCTTCAGAAGATTAGATTATTGTTCTCAGTTATTTTCGTGGTGAAGCACGAACATTCAGACATGCAGGTGGATCATGAGCAATAACTGAGAAAATTAAAAATAGCAATAATGACATTAACTTGTACCAAAAAAGTGTTAAGTTATAAGTATTATGAAATGTTGTAATAAAACCAACAAAAATCTAAATAATTGAAATTATAAGAACAATTATATATTGAAAAAATCAAGAAAATTACGTATTGTAAAATTCAAGTTACAGTAATTACTCCACGCTTTTATGAAAATTATGTTATTTTTTTTACCCATTTAAGGTTGTTTTTATTTGACTTAATATAATAATATAAAGACTATAGAGTTGATTTAAATTACCAGGATTTTAATTAGTTTTGATGAGACAAATTAAATTACCTGCGCTGCCACATTTGTATAGTTGATCACAAGTAAAACTACTAATCGCGAGGTCCGGAGTTTGATCAGCGGGTGAGTCAAAAGTTTGAATTTTTCTGATTTGGAAATTGTCAGTATTAGTTCGGAATCCCATCTCGTGACAGCTCGGCCAGCTACGAGCTAGAACTAAACGCATGTGGGGGATGTATATCGCGTGAAAATGCAATATTATGATGACATGGAGCTGATCTAATGCTGAAGCTAGAAGGTGCCGATAGGAACTCCGCTATAAAACGACACAACCCCATCCAGTTTGGGCTCGTTTGAATCATATTGACGAGTACTAAAAGCTCGTACTTATTTAAAAAAGTTTTTTGAAAAAAAAAATACGAGTATGTATGCTGTTGCGCATTTTATCTGCCGATGGCTAGTTAGTCCAGATGCCAGTTTGTCCATTGTAAGAGCGATTCAGGGTCTGGGCAACCCCAATTTTCCGGACCACCCTGGGACAGCCCGGTCAACTACAGAGCGTGTCTTAACGCATGTGGGTGATTTTACTGGACTTGGGGGTATTCCCAGATCGGGGGCCTATAATAGCGCGCATCAGGGGTCGGGGACCACCCTAACGCGCAGGCCACACTTAGGACAGTCATAGAAGGTGGGTTGCAAAAGCCTGTCTTTTACCGCCCAATCGTCTGCATCGGAGGGGAGCGGCAAAAGGGTCATATTACTGCTCCCTCTCCGCTGCCTCCTTCTGCGTGATTACACTCTCTTAAAATAGGATCCACCTTAGCGTACAAGCTGCACCCAGGGCAGTCATGGAAGGCGTGCTACGCCTTCCTGTATTCTAACCTTTTTGGGATAAGAGTCGTGAAAATAATATTAATATTACCTAGATATACCTTTCGGGGAGAACAGTCGTAACAATAATAATGTTATTACTACCTAGATATACTTCTATATTTTCTGATATGTGTGATATGCCTAAGAGTAGGCATATCATTGAAAATAGTCTGAAAATTAATTTGACCTATGCCAAAATTAAAAAACAGTTTCGAACAGAGAGCAATTTGAAAAGGTATTTTTCAAACGACTTGTATATTGTTTTGTAGGTATGCTACTTTCCAATAATAATCTATCCATATATTCGTCGGGCGTCGGTGGCGCTGTGGATTCGGCACTTGCCTTCCAATCGGGAGGTCCGGGTTCGAGACCGCCATGTACCACTTTGTTTTTCGTTATTGGAATTTCATATGTACTTACATTTGTCTGACCCTCCTGCGGTGAAGGAAAACATCGCGAGGCAACCTGCATACATCTGCGAAGAAATTCAATAGTGTATGTGAAGTCGACCAATCCGCACTGGGCCAGCGTGGTTGACTAAGGCCTAATCACCCTAACATAGGGTAGGCTCGAGCCCCTCGGTGGGGACGTATATGAGCTGTGATGATATTCCAAGAATATTACAAGCTTCTCCATTATAATCTCGCCCTGTATCTTAAAAAATATATGTGCAGCAAAACACCTAAAATCAAATAATAAACAACATATTATTGTTTAAATATATTGTTTATTTAATTTACTTATTCTTCTCAAAATCTCTGAATTTGTTTTGTACATAGAATCTTCGTCAATGAGGATTTGAAAGTCCCCTAAAGCCTCGACTGTAGGGGATTTATTCCAACGAGTGTCTGGTATTCCATTTGGAGGTAAAATTACAGACAGTAGATTTTCAATAAGCTTGTATTTCAGTATTCGATCATTCTCCGTGGTCGCTGTTACTGAAGGGGATGCGTTTACCTCAATAAGCCATGGTTTTAGGTTGCTGTCGATGATAATATCATAACCGTAACATTCGAAGCAATGGCGATCATTGGATACAACTGCCGAAACAGCTTTCAATGAATGAATAATAAGCCACTGCATTTCTTGGAAAAGACGGTCAGTGACCGCCCGCCCTCGCGTTCCTTCTAAATAGAGCTTTAAATTATTTAATCCTAATTTCCCGCCATGTTCACTGTTGTAATCCCCTCCATGTTTCTGTACGCTAACATTCGTTAAATGAACATACATATTATCGAGCTCAGTCACCCTTGTGTCGTACTTCACAGTGCAAAACCTACAAAAGCCATTTTGAAACATATAAGCTTTAAGAGGTCGAAAAGATGTGACCAAAACGTAAATCCTCAAATCGAACTTCTTGCCACCAATCAAAAGAGGATTGTCTATGTATCGTGAAATAACGTAACTGCCTTTGCTGGTGAGTTGATGGTGCAAATATGTTTTTGACTCTCGGGACCATTTCCTAAGTTTCGACAGCTTATTTATGATGAAAATGCCGGCGCCTTGGGATTTGCCGCATGGCTTTAGGATCCACGCACTTTGCGGAAATTTTCTAAACTCTTCGACAAACATGTTGTAATCCGACGGCAAAACATAAGTGGCCGGGATAAAATCAAGGTACAAGTATCGGGTAATGTTTTGGCCGTTTGCAAGCGTTACTTTGCCCTTAGCTGCGAGCGGATTGTTATCCTTTTCTAGGTCTTTACGATATCGTTTTATATTTTTAACCATCAAGTCTTTGCGAACAAGTTCATAGTGATTGGGAAAGTGATTAATGTATTGGTTGTCGTTAAGCCTACTCCCACTATCCGCTTGAAATATATTTCGACAGTTGGCCGTGTTGGCCCAATAGATGTTCCAATTTTCGCTGGGACCTACTTGTTTCCAGCCCCTTCTCACAAAGCTATTTATAACAATTGACTTGTCGAAGTCAGTGCAGAAAGTTAGAGATTTACTATCTTGATGCGTCTGATATATATTGACGCTCATGATTATTTGTGGAAGGTTTGTTATTGATTTGATAATTAAGACTGTTTTAATAATTAAAAAGTATTATTCGCGACCAACTATAATCAGAAAATAATTGTTGTCGCTATGACATTAAATTGATGGATATAACCTGGGGATTTATTTATGTCACGTTTGACATTGGATAAACTATAGATACGAAATTCCCGCAAATTTTACTATGGCCATACAAGATTACATATTTATTGCTCTAAGTATTTATTACATAAATTCAACCAGAGTTTTAATATTTAATGACTTTTCAAATTCTCTGATTTAGTCACATACCTACCGTCAAAATAATACATATATTTAAAAAAGTAAATTTGTATTTTGTCAATTAAAATAATTTTCATATTTAGACCTAGTGGCAACTGGTATGAATAAAAACCTCAGTAATTTAATTCAAAAAATATAGTTTTAGAAAAAATTAAGAACTAAGTTGACAAATAAGTAGGCTGTCCACCTGATGGTAAGTAGCTACAGTTGCCTTAAGTACATTGGCTTTTATAAGACTTGCTAATTTACAAACCTTACAAAAACGTCGATGTAAATACACACAGCACACGCCCGCCTTTACATGTTAACCTGGAAATTTCTCTTGCTCGTAATAGCGATGGTTTTCGTAATTCAAATGTAAAGCTTGACGTGTTGCTGACTGTACGTTGCCAACTTCTATCTAACATAAGATGTCAAGTCACAGTACCCAGAAATAGGCAAGATAGAGGTGTTGAAACTATTGCGGCGACGCGACGTCCCAACTACGCGATGACGTGACAGCGCAACGTTTACAGCAGGTACGGATCAAACCTTTTTTTTATGGAATGGCAAACGAGCAAAAGCATCACCTAACGGTAAGTGAATACCGTCGGCAATAGACACCCGCAACCCCAGAGGAGTTACAAGTGCGTTGCCGGCCTTTAAGGTACACACTCTTTTCTTGAAAGTTTGAAGGTCGTATCGGTCCGAAAATACCGCAGGCGACAATTCATTCTAAAGTTTGACTGTGCGAGGCAGAAAACTTCGAGAAAAACGCACAGTTGTGGACTGCCAACCATCTAAGTGATGGGCATGGATTTTTTGTCGCGTGGATCGATGACGGAAAGAGGCGGCAGGTATGAGTCCGAACAATTCCTCTCAGCATTCCCCGTAATAAATGCGATAGAAGATGCATAGTCGATTTGAAATTTCCTGGCAGTCGACGATTCGAGTCGCTCTCCGTTGAATGCGAACAGAATTCCATATGAGGCCAAACCTACGCCTTGTAAAGCTGTAGTCGGTGCGCCGAAGTGAAATACCGTCTCGATTTATTGAGCACACCAAGCTTCTTAGAGGTCAATTTAGCCTTTCCCTCTAAGTGGCCACGGAACTGGACTTCGCTCGATATGTCAACACCAAGGATCTTGACTGAGGCAGTTAGGGAAATGCTCTGAAAGCGAGGAGATACGACAAATGACATTTTCTTGGCGGTGAACGCGCAGACCTGTATCTTTGTATGGTTGAAACGGACTGAATTAAGTCGACCCTAGTTAGAGACTTCCTCTAATGAAGATTTAATTTCAAGCACAAGTTTATTCCGGCACTCAATGACGTTTTCCCGAGAAATGTTCGCACGGCTGTTATAGAAGGTGACTTCCGTGTTGTCATCTGCATAACAATGAATGCCGCTGATTTGCAGCATATCATTAATATGTAGAAGGAATAGTGTGGGTGATGATAGCACACATCCTTGGGGGACACCAGCATTTATAGACAGTGAGTCTGAGCATTCACCATCAATTAAGATCTTTATGCTTCTGTCTGCTAAAAAGCTAGTGACCCATCCCCATAATTTCTCGGCCCATATGCTTTGTGCCACACCCGATCGAAGGCCTTCGCAATGTCCAAGCTAACTGCCAGGGCCTCCCCCTTCGTTTCAATTGCCTCTGCCTAATGATGTGTCAAGTAAATTAGAAGATCACCAGCAGAGCGACCCCTACGAAAGCCGTATTGTTGCTCACTAAGCAGCTTGTGATCCTCCTTGTACTGAAAGAGCTGGCAGTTGATAACTGATTCCATTATCTTTGAAAACAAAGAAGTTATAGCGATCGGCTTGTAGTTGGACGGATTTGAGCGGTCAACTTTCTAAGGGATCGGATGCACTAAAGCTGTCTTCCATGAGGTCGGGACTACGTCAGATGAATAAGAGAGCCGAAATAGACGCGTTAAAACCGGTGCCAACTCTGGAGCGCACGTCTTTAGCACGATAGGAGGGATACCATCGGGCCCACTCGACTTGTGGATATCCAGGGCGAAAAGTGCTAGACGCACTGAGCTTTGGTGGAACCGAATATCCGGCATAAAGCTCTTGCACTGCGGTATGGTCGGCGGTTCCTGTCCCCCGTCATCCAAGGTCGAGTTGGATGCAAAGAGTTTCCCAAAAAGATCGGCTTTCTGTTTTGCATCATGGGCTAACGAAGCCTTGTGCAGTGGTGGAAAGGATATCGTGCAGAAACTTCCCTGAATAGCTTTGGTGAGAGACCAGAACACACGTTACCCCGAAGGAAGACGCTCTAGTTTCTCGCCAAGTCTACTGATGTGCTCTGACTTCGCTCTTGCAATGTCTCTTTTCAAGGATCTGGAGGCATAGTTATACCTACTGCTTTTTTAAAGCGCTGGTATTTCCATTCCGAGACGTCATCGCATTTGCCCAGGCTTGGTATGTTTCCTGCTTCCAGCGAGAAGCCTTTTTGTCAGTATATTTAGTTATTTTAGAGAAACACAATGTCTGACAGGAAAGTTTACCACGTATTATACCTGTAAACAAATGTTTGTCAGTTAGGTATATGTTAGATAATTAATAACTATTAAATTATTGAAATAAATATGCAATGGCGAGGACAGGAACTAGACTTGGTTTTACAGCTCATAAAATAAAAACATATTGTGATTGTCAGTATATTGAGATTGCTCGATATTTTTTCAAGTGTGATATATGTCCTATGAAATACACTGAAATAAGCCAAATGTACTGTTGTTGTTGTTGTTATTGAAATATAAAGAAACCCTCTCTGGTGATTAGAACTTTTACTGACAATATCTACATTCTAATTTCAATTCACTTTTAGTCCCTGAAGGATAAATAAGCTATTTTGGTACCTGTTTACGGGGAACCAAGTAGCTATTTTGAAATAGATGTGATAAAAACTCTTTTTATCCCAGTTCCAAATTATGAGTCCATATACCTACATAAAGAAATCAACTGAATCTGTTATCAGATCAACAGCTTACCTTATAGGTGTTTACAAGAGCAACTGTCTACCACACACGTCTTGTCGAGAGGCTAAGCCAGGCTTACGGTGAATAATTTAAGCCACTCTATGGCCGGGCTTCAACGTAAAATATTTATTTCGCCCCATTCTTCCCTTACTTTAACGGCCAATAAATATTTAAATGAAGACTCGTAGGTGATCACATCGCCCTTGTTTTAATTGTTAAAATATAGGCACCGTCGTATACAAATTAACCAAACAATGAAGCAGGACTGGTAATATAAATTGCCTTATTTGTAAGTTCGCCTGTATCCTTGAACTGTAATAATGGGTCTCTACGCAACTAAAGCTTCATTTCGAGTTCAATAAACCTGTTAAAGGCAATTTACAACAAAATAATAATTAAAAGTAAACAGTGAATACAAATTCGTTTATATTTTGGATTGGCTGGAAATATGTTTTTTTAGAATTAAGTTCATTTTTGGGATTCTGAACCTCAAAAGGAAAAACGGAATCCTTATAGGATTACTTTGTTGTCCGTCCGTTAGTCTATCTGTCAAGAGCCTTTATCTCGGGAACGAGGTATCGAGTTGTAATTAAAACTATTAAACAGTGAATACAAATTCGTTTATATTTTGGATTGGCTGGAAATATGTTTTTTTAGAATTAAGTTCATTTTTGGGATTCTGAACCTCAAAAGGAAAAACGGAATCCTTATAGGATTACTTTGTTGTCCGTCCGTTAGTCTATCTGTCAAGAGCCTTTATCTCGGGAACGAGGTATCGAGTTGTAATTAAAACTATATACTTAGTTACTGAAATTTTCAGTCCGTTTTTTTTAGAATTAAGTTCATTTTTGGGATTCTGAACCTCAAAAGGAAAAACGGAATCCTTATAGGATTACTTTGTTGTCTGTCCGTCCATCTATCTATCAAGAGCCTTTATCTCGGGAACGAGGTATCGAGTTGTAATTAAAACTATATACTTAGGTACTGAAATTTTCAGTCCCTTAAAGCTGTCAAAAAATCAAAATTTTTACCGCAAAAGACGTATATTTGGACACTCTCAGGGGAACCAAAATTTATTGGGTACTTGCCGTTAATATAGAATCATAAAATGAAGGTCTTATAGCACATAAAAAAATGTGTATAGTATACAGTTAGTACGTTATAGAATTTTGTACGGAACCCTCGGTGCGACAGTCCAACTCGCACTTGGCCGGTTTCTTTTGTAGATAGGGTACCACAGCTACGTGAATTACTTGAGTAAGTTATAAGTCAGGTTCTTAGCATATGGTTTGCTTTAAGTAACTACTTATTAAATAAACAGGGTGAATTTTCTAAGTGTGCCTCGAATAACCTTAATCGAAATTATTAGAGATGGGGAAAAATACTCAAAGAGGTCTCGGTGCCAACAACCGAATTTCATAACAACTTAAGCTACATCAGTGGATTTTTTAAAAATTTATTTCCCTAGCCGAGAATCGAACCCGTTTGATTTGAAAAAAAAAAAAATTCCTGTATTACATCAACCAATAGTAATGCTTACAAGCGACCTAATTCAGGGAAGTAATGACATATTGTAACAATTTTTTTTGTGACTTTTTATTTCTGTAATAACGTCTATATTAATCTACAGCAATAGCAAACTTTTCACGAAGACACATTCCATCATTCTACTCCGATTTCATAAAATACAATATCTTTGTTAGAATATGCGCAAAGACATGCCCTTCCGCATATTCCACCTGAAATCATTCTTCATATTTTGAAATTATCTGAAAGTTTAAATGTTACATTTTAAGATAGTTTCAGTAGTGTTTGATAGGATGCATGGGCCACGGAGCAAAACTAAAGGGCCAAATAAATCACGCGGCTTCGTAATGTTACTCTAATAATTATATTGTCATTTTACGCGCATTAATTAAACGAACGCATAAAGTGCGTATATGTATACATACGTGGTCGCAACAACGCCCTTACGCCTATCAACTATTAGGCTGTTATGAATATACTAACAAAGCCAAATATAAACAAAACGTCAACAATTTCCCCCTCAAACATAGCGTAAGTTAATAAGCGACTGATTCTCAAGCACGTCCTTATTTAACATTGAATAATTATGACATATTATCTTCACAACGTGTAAGCAAGACAAACATAGGGGAAACTTGTGAAATATTGCTAGCATGATAAATGGGTTGGCTTGGGGTTATTATACTGTAATATGTAAACCATTTGCAATGTTACTCATATGGGTACGTGTCCTGACTGCCGAGACAAATGTAGTGTTCCCGTGACGAACGCAAGTATTGTTTGTTGTCGACTCTGCGAATAATAAGTGAGTGAATTCTGTACGATGCTGCCCTATTTTCGAGTAAAAATATTAATTGAATATTTTTTTTTACAGTTTATGTGTAGGCACTTGTCCTCATCTTGCCTGATGGTAAGCAAAGGTGGGGACTAAGGTGGAGCGTGCCTACTCATTAGGTGCCGATTCACTCTAGTCCTGAAAAGACCCGGGTGGTAGTGAGGTGGGAACACAGAGGACGGCAAAGAATTCCATTCCCTCGCAGTATGCATTAAAAAAGTGGAAGCGAAACGCTTCGTACGGACAAGTGGAGTTTCTACTACGTAGGGGTGGGTCTTTGCCGTTCTCCGGGTGCCTCGGTAATAAAAGGGAGACGGTGGAATAAGATCAAACAGCTCTTGGGAACACTCCCCCAAATCTAACCTGTAAAAAACCGATAAACGGGCCACTGTGCGGCGATGTTCAAGACTCTGAAAATTTGAAATTTTCAGAGTGTCTTCACCGATCAACATCATAATTTTGTTTT
This sequence comes from Schoenobius gigantellus, assembly GCA_963935595.1. Lineage (NCBI taxonomy): Eukaryota > Metazoa > Arthropoda > Insecta > Lepidoptera > Crambidae > Schoenobius > Schoenobius gigantellus. The sequence continues at coordinate 37,552,026 of OZ012543.1, forward strand.
GCTGTCAAATTCAATGTAAGGGTTTTATAAGGATTTCAGTGTAAAGTAGAAATAATTTGCGGATCGTATCACATTTTTTTTTATTGAAACGATACTGGATTTTAGGTTTCGTAGTCAACAAAGGAGCCCATAGTTTCGCCTTATCTATCTGTCCGCAGTTTGACTCAGATACGACTCTTGGTACTAGTAGACTTGGCTAGTAAAGTCAGCATTATGGTGTTTGTGGATATGTGAAAAGTTTACGGATTTTTTTTTATTAGTATGAGCGGCTATGTTTTGTCACTGCGACCTATGAGATCTATTGTGACCGCCACTATTACAGTTCTCCCACAAGCCCTGCATCTTCTAAAAAGTGCATTATTTTCTTGGGGGAGAGGTGCTTGACCTCATCTGGTAACAGTAAGTGTTTGCCCAGATGTAGGCTGCGTTTACGCATCAGTGGTCCACAGTTTGTGAGCAAGTACATAGGCGTCTCTTCTGCCTCGTGGCAGACCCTGCACTCTCTGCACTCACTCAACCCCATGATGGACTAGTGCTTATTAAGGCGAGTGTCCAGTGAGGGCTCTGACCAAAGTGCGTATGTTGTTCCTGCTTAATCCTCGGATCTGTTTGCAGGTACTACGGTCATAGGCTTTTATGAGTGCCTTAGAGTGTTTACGGATTAGTAAGGAAATTAAAATGAAAAATATCACAGCTAAGCAGTGCTTATACAAATTTAAGAGTTATAGTGGACCAACTTATAACATATACTTGGTGAAGGAAAATTTTCGATATTTTCCTTTGATATTAGTTAGATAAAGTTATTAGTTATGTAAAAAAATATAGCTATAGTGAATATAAATTTAGAAAAATAAAACCATAATTTCCTTAATATCTTCTAATATATAAAATTCTCATGTCACAGTGTTTGTTACCAAACTCCTCCGAAACGGCTTGACCGATCTTTATGAAATTTTTTGTGTATATTCAGTAGGTCTGAGAATAGGTCGTAAATTATTTTTTATTACGGCGAAACGTAAGTTCGTCGTTATTATGGCGAAACGTAGTGCGCCGGCACAGTTAGTTGATTTATAAAAGTATGAAACCCTAACAATACGCGTGGCTCGTGGCAATTGGCAGGTTTTTTCTATTATTTACTTACAAAAAAATCCTAACTAATATTTTCTGTATTTGTCGGTATACCCTTTTGTGGAACCAATTACAAAAATACTTGAAATAGATAAATAAAAAATACCCAAATGGTTGCGATTTTATTAAAACTTGATGTCAATACACTGTGAAAACTTTATAAGACATTACACACCAAAACCGTTACAGATCCGATTTCGAATAATATGCCGTAACGTATGCATTCTGTTTGTTTTAAACATTCATTTGAAGTTGTATAAATTCCATTCAATACTGAAATTTCGAGTTCTACCGTCCACAGCTGTTTGAATTTATGGCTGCCAGCTTGTTAGCTCGCAAATATACTGTTTTCGATATGAGGCTTGGTTTATTTCTCAAGGGGTAGGTACACAAAGTAGTCGTACAATATTAAAAATCTTACAAATAAACTTATTTGCAAAAAAACGGGCACCTAAGCAATGAACCATTTCAAATGTTAATATTGCTTTGTTTGATAAGTATAGGTAGTTTTATCCTCACAATTTGGTAAATTAATAAGAAAAATAATCGTTTTCATCAGTATTTCATAAATTTTTGATACAATTTATGGGAAATAATGCTAAACCTCACTAGTAGTATATGTTCGCTAGTAGTGCATATGCTCATGAAGTAAAAATAAAAAAGATTTTTTGTTTGTTTTTCTTTAATAAAGTAAAAGCAGATTAATGTTTAGTATCGAGTGTGACCCCCTCTAGCTAAAATCACAGCTTGAATTCGTCTGGGCATGCTAGCGAGTATATCCCGGATACTTGCTTGCGGAATACGTTCCCACTCCGCAGTAATCACATTCTTCAGCTCTCTGATTGTCTGCGGAGCTGGTTGTACTAATCTCACACGCCGTTTCAGAACGTCCCAGACATGCTCTATGGGATTAAGGTCGGGACTTCGAGCTGGCCAATCCAAACGACGAATGGCGACCTCTTGCACATACGCTTTAACATCGCGAGATCGGTGGGCGCGAGCATTGTCGTCCTTAAAAATCGAGTCTTCACCTAGAGCGGCCAATGCGAGTTGTACATGAGGAATTAGAACTTCCGTTATGTATCGATGCCCAGTCAGTGAGCCGTTTTCAATGAAGACTAACCCTGTACGATCCATTGAATTTATTCCTGCCCAAAAAACATAACAGAGCCCCCACCATAAGGTGTGATTTCTTCGAAAGATGCCTCTGCAAAGCGTTCTCCTTGTCTTCTTAGCACTCGCCGACGTCGATCTTCACCGAACAGAGATATCCTGGCTTCATCAGAAAACAAAACCCTATTCCAATCTTCTTAAGTCCATGATTCACAATTTCTAGCGAACCTAAGCCTGTGAACTCGGTGCTCAAGGAGTAATTTGGGGCCGCGGGCCGGGCGGTGACTGCGTATATTGGCAGCGAGAAGCCTCCTCCTGACCGTCCATAGACTAATATGCACATATCTTACTTCTTGGAGGTTGTTCTTAAGATCCACATACGAAGATTTGCGATTTCTCAATGCGCGACTCACAAGAAAACGATCATCCCGTGGTTGCGTACATGGTTTTCTTCCAGAACCAGGCCTTCTGTCGACGGAACCAGTCTCCTGATATCGCTGCCAGGTCCTTTGGACCGTCGAGCGACTAACATTTAGCCTCCTAGCCACGAAGCATTGGCTGCAACCCTCTTCAAGCAGTGCGATAATTTTGGTAGCTTTTACCACTTTATCTACCATTTTTGATACAGCCAAACAGCAATAAATAAAGCTTTGACAGTCAAGGATATGAAATTAATCAATGAAAATTGAATAAAAGTTATGAAAGTCGATGTTAACTTTTGGAACTTCGCGCCAAAATGTAGGATAAAAGGGGTTTTCTGTAAAAATGAGCATCAAATGAAAATTTGAATTTATAACGTACTTTTTTGAATACCACGGCATTTTTAAAACCGGCCAGTAACGTGTACAAACGATTGAAACCTTTTTTGTATTGTATCTTTTTAAAGATGAATGAAAATGAAAACCGCCCGTTTTTTTTGCAAATGAGTGTTTATTAAAAATCATTGTGTATAAAGTTAAAATTGTAAATTTTGTGTCATAAGTGGGTATGATACAAAATTGCCAATTTTAACTTTAAACACAAAAACAATTAGAAGCCATATGGATACCTATAAGTAACAACAAAATAGTTGAGGGACTACAACACTGCAAATTTTTAACTTTTTGTTTCCATTTCAATTCAGACTAGCCATCGCACAATTTTATTGTTGGTTTCTGCTTCGGATTAAGCTTTGTTAGGGATTCCATGCTTTCAATGTATGGATAAAAATACTGACGTCGTGAAAAAGCTTTAACTCAAAATATGTAAGTGCGTATTTAATCCTTAGTTTGTTTGGTTGAATGCGCTAATCTGAAGCGATTCAAATTGAAAAATTATTTTTGTGTTGGAGTCCATTTATCGAGGAAGGCTTAGCCTATACAACATCACGCTATGACTTATAGGAGCTGAGTGAAAGAGCTCAATGAGAAATGTAGCAAAAACGGGAAAATATATATTATTATGGGCACAGCAAGTCATTTATATGCTTTTATGAGGTCGGTCAAGGCAATTAGGTAGAATATCCACAGAAGGGCCTGTGGAAATCCAACTCATAAGGAGGTAAAATAGGAGTTGAAACTTTTTTATTTTGTAGCTAAAAGCATTATCCTTTGTATTGTAAGCTAATTTACATTGAAATGAATAAACACGTAATTTGGTTTTCTAAAAATTCCGCTTTTAATTTACTTCTTAATTGTAGTTAAAAGTTTGTTTTATGTTTGATCATCAGTTATCACACTTGAACAACTAGTTAAGGTGTTTTAACGAGACTTTTAAAAGGTTCTGCTTTGTAGTTTGAATTGTTACAATGGCAAAATAACTATAAATTTCCGGAGAAAAAATGAACTGGGGCGAAGCTGCGGGCAAAAACTTAAAAGTTAAAATGGACAGGAGCGTTTGTCACACACATGTAGGCACAAATATAGTTACTAAAATCTTATACAGCCACATAACTTTTGGTGCCATCTATTGGTTGATTAAAACCTTCAACAGCATTTTCAACAAGTTATCATTAATGAGGAGGTTCAATGGGAAGCCTACGGGTTTTGAGATATTTTTCTTATCAAATAAAGGTATGATTTCATTTGAAGACTACAAAATAACGTTATGTGAATATCTAAATATATTCTATACTTTGCGATTGAAGTTTTCATGTGGTTTTAGTGCGTTAGTTAGTTTGGCTGGGCTCTTTTACACTTTGCCTCATGATTGGGTCATTGTGCGTCCTGACCTTACGTCAGCCTCCATCCTTTTTTTTTTAGGCCTTATTCCCGCTGAACCCCTGCCTGCGACATGTCCGTTGCCGGACTCCCCGTCTAGCTCTGCTGCTATGTGGAGCGACGCAGAATTGCACCGCTCTACACCCCGAAATTGTTTTTTTATTGTGGTTGTCTTCCACGCGGCCCGACGCTCAGTGCGCCGGGCCCCCGGCCCGCTCAGTGCGGGTAACGAGTTGCCCGACGGCAGATCCCACTGGATCCACCGCCGCGCGGGTGAGCCAAAGCTCTGGGAAACCCCCGGCAGGCGCGAAGCGCCGTGGCGAAAAGTCGCCTCCACCTTGCTACCTTCATAGGTAGCCGCCCAAATCGGGCTACTGGCGAAAGCCACACCTCTTCTTAAAATAAGAAGAGGGGACTTCGCCCTTCTCCGCATGAAGCGGGTGGCCACACGAAGTGGCCCGCCGGGTTAAACTCGGCCATCCCACACCCCCCCTCTATGGGGGTCCTCTCGTCAGACTATTAGCCCGCGGCAGAGAATCTGCCGGGTTGCCCAGGGTGCACCACAAGGAGGTTGTCTGACATCGCACCCCATGTCAACCTCCATCCTTTTTTTTTTTTTTTTTTTACGAGGGGAATGCGTTTGCGCACCGTCCAAGCCCCCGCAGGGGCAAGGGTGTGTGGGACTCCGCAGCGAGCGACTACCCACTAAACCCCTCGATATGCCCTCTTTGGCGCCTAGCGCAGCCACGTCCAAAGGACGCGCCGCTGCCGAACGAGGTCGTGGGAACCCTTACAGACCGACCATAACCCCGTCCACGGCACCTGCCCACCAATGGCGGGCCCCTCACGCCCTCTCCAAGATGGAGATGGAGAGGAGTTCCCGGGGCATACTCCGGGTGGTAATTTTTTACTGTGGTTTTCTTCCACGCGGCCCGACGCTCAGTGCGCCAGGCCCCCGGCCCCGCTCAGTGCGGGGTAACGGGCTTGCACGACGGCAGACCCCACTGGATCCACCGCCGCGCACACGAGCCGAAGCTCAGCGGCGCCGAAGCGCCGACCCACCGCAAAAAGCGGCCACGGTGGCCACACGAGGTGGCCCGCCGAGTAGCACTCGGCCATCCCACGCCCCCCTCATGGGGGCTGCACAAGTGTGCCGAAGCCACACGTTGATCGGGTCAGCCTCAGTCCTTGGAACAACGACACGCCGAAGCTCAACGAGCTTGCATCGACTCGGAACAACGACATGCCGAAGCTCAACAAGGACCCGCACCAACCCGATCAAAGGGGCAACGGCACAAGGCGCAACGCGCCATGACCCGCGAGCGGGTCCCCAGGCGACACACAACCCCATCTTCAAAAAGAAGGGGAGGTGACGCCCCACATGGCCACGTGAAGTGGCCCGCCGGGTTAAACCCGGCCACGCCACGCCCCCTCCACGGGGCAGCTGTCAGACTCTTAGCCCGCGGCAGAAAATCTGCCGGGTTGCCCAGGGTGCACCACGAGGAGGTGTTCTGACATCGCACCCCATGTCAGCCTCCATCCTTTTTTTTTTTTTTTTGGGAGGGGGGAAAATGCATTTACGCATTCCTCGTGGTCGAGCCAAACCACGAGGATATGTGGGACTCCCCAGACCGTACACGGCCCGGGCCTACCCACTAAAAACCCCCCCAGCAGCTCTCCGTCCGTCACAAGACAGGGGGAAGGGAACAACAGCCAGGCCTTATTCCCGCTGACCCCCTGCCTGTGACACGTCCGTTCCCGGACTCCCCATCTGGCTCTGCTACTTTGTGGAGCGGCACAGAATTGCGCCGCTCTACACCCCGAAATTGGTTTTTTATTGTGGTTGTCTTCCACGCGGCCCGACGCTCAGTACGCCGGACTCCCGGCCCGCTCAGTGCGGGTAACGGGTTGCCCGACGGCAGATCCTACTGGATCCACCGCCGCGCGGGTGAGCCGAAGCTTGGGGAAATCCCCAACCAGCGCGAAGCGCCACGGCGAGAAGCTCGCCCTCATCCTCCCTACCACAAGAGGTAGCCGCCGGAATCGGCTTCCAGCGAGAGCCACACCTCTTCTTAACATAAGAAGAGGGGACTTCGCCCTTCTCCGCATGAAGCGGGTGGCCACACGAAGTGGCCCGCCGGGCTAAGCCTGGCCATCCCACGCCCCCCCCTCCATGGGGGTCCTCTCGTCAGACTATTAGCCCGCGGCAGATAATCTGCCGGGTTGCCCAGGGTGCACCACGTGGAGGTGTCTGACATCGCACCCCATGTCAGCCTCCATCCTACTCCATCCATCCCAGGTCCTCCCAGAAAGCCAGCATTTTTGGAAATCTACGAGTATTTTGTCTATAGAATTTTTAAATATTTTAAAATTAATTATTTAATTTTAATCCAAAATCCAACTTGTAATTTTTCAATCAATTTTTTTGTAGAAATATAAGGATAGTATATATAATTCCGCATAGTTTGTGCGACAAAGTTATATGAAATGTATTTTTAGAACATGGGAATGACACTCTTTTGGAGAACATCAGATCGGTATAAAGAATAGTTTTTATGATTTCAACGAAAATTATAAATGTAGAAGTATTTGATTCAGATCTACATAAATTCTGTAATATATATAGATCGGATAAAGTTTGGCACGTAAATGACTAATTAGTATAACATCATCATCACAGCTCATATGCGTCCCCACCGAGGGGCACGAGCCTACCCTAACTAGTTATGTTAGGGCGATTAAGCCTTAGTCAAATCACGCTGGCCCAGTGCGGATTGGTTGACTTCACATACACCTTTGAATTACTTCGCAGGTGTATGCAGGTCCTCGCGATGTTTTCCTTCACCGTAGGAGCGTCAGATAAATGTACATACTTATGAAATTCGTGAACTGAAAAACACATAGGTCACAGTCCAGTGCCGAGACCACAGCGCCACCGACACTCTTATACCGACTGAAATTATTTTTACCACCTGCAGGGGATTCGCATACAAAAGTTATTAAAACTCCCCCACCAGCATGTAGTAAATACATATTTTCTTCTGCATGCTGAAATAGGCCGTTAAAAGGCAAACATCTCACTTTTAAATACTAATAAAACACAAGGTCGTAGTTATTCATTTGAGAGTACACATAAAGAGCAAAGGGTGCGCCTTTGCCGGTCGAATCAAAAGGCCCCGTGCCGTTCTATCTGCGAAAAATTGAAAACTAGACTTTTCTTATTTGAATAGAAGTTATCCGTATTCACAGGCTGAGTTCGCAGCCATTCACGGCTGCCTGGATTTATGGCGGCGAGATATTTTTCAAGCACTACGTAGCTTACAAGAGTTCATCGGATTTTGTGAATATTTTCCGAGCTTCTTTAAATACGAAACCACTTGATAGCACGTTGCCGTAAGATAACTCTCGATGACTTTGGGAAGATGTTATAGTTTGCGTTGTGTAATATGTTGTAAAATGTTATATGATAAAACAAAGTAAGTAGTAGTCTATTTTCGTTACAGACTCTAGCATTTTTTCCCTTCTGATTTCAATAGATACATTCAATCACGTCCGTGAAATTTTATGTTATACTTAGTTTTACTGGCAAAATTTAAAATTTAAGATTTGTATATAATATATTAAAAAATCGTACATAAAACTTAAAATTTATCCGGTGGCCGTTAACACTGAAATGCTATATAATTCATACCTTCAGTAGACACATACAAGCAGTAAACTTGTTTAATCTTATCTTGTATATATTATTTACTTGTAGATTTTATGCAAAAGATTTGGTAGCGCTACAGGCTTTTGCACCATACAAACGAAGCTTTGCATCGCGTATCTTACATAACTTCAATCTTTGGATTATATTTTAAAGTTTTAACGAAATCTATTCCATGGTGCTTAATTCGAAAACAACTTTAGACGCAGATGGAGCACACGAATCAAATGTGGTGTGAGATTCACCCTCTTTGTAACTTTCGCTTCATTTCGCGGAACTTGAATAATGTACGAAGATCCTAAATAAGCGACGTGTTTCTCGAGGGGCTTAAGTGAACTACTTTCACTTAATGAGTTTCCAAGTTTCATATTTACAAACTTTAAATAATAGTTAATCTCGTAAAGCCAGGAATGACTGGAATGTTTCAAAGCAATTAAGGGGAAATATTATTTTTGGCGTGGAACGTCAACAGATTTTCATTCACTTTTCATCATCATCATCATCATTTTAGCCAAGAGATGCCCACTGTTGGACATAGGCCTCCCCAGGATCTCCATACCGGTCGGTCCTGCGCCTCCCGCATCCAGCGGCTTCCCGCGACCTTCATCAGATCGTCGGTCCACCTTGTGGGGGGCCTACCAACACTGCGTATCCCGGTACGCGGCCGCCACTCGAGGACCTTTCTGTCCCAACGGTCGTCAGTCCTACGAGCGATGTGTCCTGCCCACTGACACATAAGGTTTGCAATTCTTTGAGCTATGTCGGTAACTCTAGTTCTTCTACGGATCTCATCATTTCTGATGTGATCACGTAGAGAAACCCCGAGCATAGCACTCTCGATTGCCCTTTGAGTGACTTTGAGCCTTCTTATGAGACCCATTGTAAACGGCCATGTTTAGTTCCGTATGTTATCACCGGCAACACGCACGAATTGAAGACTTCCGTCTTGAGACATTGCGGCAGATGGACCGAGAATATGTTGCATAGCTTCCCGAACGCTGCCCAGCCGAGTTGGATTCGTCGATTTACCTCTTTCTGGAAGTTGGACTTACCGAGCTGCACTATTTGCCCCAGGTAAACATATTCGTCAACAACTTCCAGCGTAGAGTCTCCAACATTCACAGGAGTGGGAACTACACGGGAATTCGACATTATTTTAGTCTTCTCACTTCACTTTTCAGCAAAACGGAAATAATGTTACGCGGCAACATGAAGCAAATTACATTTTTCTGTTTCTCCATGAATGTTCATTTTATGGAGACTGAACAAAATTACAGACACCTCCTGTATATCTTAAGTGATTTTAATTTCAAATGTTTCGAAACAATGTTTCAGCATAAAAGTGATTTAAATGCAATTTTGTGGAACGTGTAATGTGCAGTTTGTGTTTGCAGCTCTATTATTTTCTCAAAATGTCGTATTTTCTGCGAGCAAATTTTGGCTCCTTCATTTTATTTATGTAGCTTGTAAGTTTGTGACTTTAACCTAGTTAAGTCTCGCTTAGTCTTGTATTTGCATACCATTTATATAAGGAAAAATCAAATGCTTATGTCTAAATACTATACATCATCACAAAATCCTTAACTATTGATAATGTGCAGTTTTATTCACATTTGGTGCAAAATTGAATTTTTTATAATGTTTTAATTCATCTTACAGTGAATGAATAATAAAGTGGATTTTAATAGGATTTTCGATTACAGGAACATGATATACTAATCTACTTTACTTCCCTCAATACTTGTGCTAATGTTAATATTTTTATTGCGACAGATTACGCGGTAGTAGCTAGCAAGGTTATTTATTTACCTAAAGAAAATCCCTTTTACCAATTTCATCGGACATAAACGATTTGATATGAATATACCCAATAGCGTGGAATGCTGGAATGTGGAATGTGAATTGCGTAACGTACCTGCCGATGGCTAGTTAAGGCGCATAGTAAGGTCAAACATAAAAAATCACTGCAGAAAAAACCGGTTCTCTTCATAAATATTGAATAAAAAAATCTTTAAAAAAGATATGTTATTATTCAACGCATTCTTTAGAGGATGGTCTTTTTAATTTTTTGATAAATTAATTAAAACTTGGTTAAAATGTGACCCAAACATGCCTCGATTTTAAAACTTTAAACCTAATCGCGTCGTAAATAATAGGTTAAATCGTATACTTTCGATTTCAATAAATAGAGTGAACAATATTCTAGGGGATGGTCTTTTTAGATTTTTCTTATTCGCCTTAATTAATTTTTTATTGAAATAATTCATCTTACGCGTAAAGGTTTGCTTAAATATTCCCCTCGCCCTCACCCACTCACTCCTATGTAATCAGTGCGGGACGATCGACGCAAGGTCATTGGGACCACTATGCGCCTTAACAGGCGTGTGTGAGACTCACTCCCGAGGGCGGGGTGTGCGGTTCTCACTTCCCACTAAACCAACCTCGATATTCATCTTAGTCCATTAATCTGGGTGATCCAAGGTCTGTGTTAGGTTAGGGGGAAACAACAAACAATATAATAATGATGGGCTGAACTGTAAGGTTATTCAAGTAGTCAAGTCTGGTACTTTACCGCTATTTGTAGATTTCGGTGTTACCTAGGTCGACCATAGGATATATGCAGACTCAGGGCTTCTTCGATTAGGTTCCAGGCACTATTTTGGGAACAAATATCACTTCACTTCTAGGTAGGTGCGCGAGTACCGTGGTCAGTTAGTCTATACGTCTGGCGTTGGGAAGGCAACAATTCAACTGTCATCGCGTTTTTGTTCTACGTAACAAGAGGACGCATATGCTTTCTTCCCGATTGCGCTCCATAGCGCAATCGGGAAGAAAGCATACGTCTGCCTAACCTCAATTCTTCGGACCACCCCGGGACAGACCGGCCAGTTATGGGCCGGCTCTTGACGCTTGTGGGGAATTACCCTAAACTCAGACGGGGGGACTATAATTACGCGCATCAGCAGCTACCCCAGCGCGCAGGCCACACCAGGCTCGATCATAGAATGAGGACTGCGATGGCCCGCCTCCTAACATGCTTCATCCGTGGACGCTTTTGTCCACGCTTTCGTATAGGATTTCGTCTCCCGGAAGTAGTTTTATATTATGGCAAGGTGAAGGTGAGGTGAAGGGGCACTCGGCGGAATTTGAGTGCCTCCTCTATGCACTCGTGGGGGACTCTATTGAATGCATTGCGGGTGTCCAACGACACCGCAACGACGATGTCTCCTTAACCCCTCAATTCACCTGTCTAGGTGAGCCTCAGCGTCCGGAGCAGCCGGTGAGGTAACCTTATAGGCTATCATCAAGGTATGGTCCCTACCCTACAACTTGATAGCGTACTGTCGGCCAAGCAAATGGTGTACCAGTTTTGACAAAACTTCGCACATAATCAAAATATCGTTAAAGTTAAAATTATGTTATTGCAAAGGAAAGTCAGCTGTGTTGCTTAATAACATGAAACTGAATTTAAACCTTGAGGGTAACCCATTTATTTGCCGACTGTACCTAAAGTGTATACACATGACTCCCTAATTTTTTTTTATAGAATGCCAAGCAAATGACTCCATTCCACCTGGTGGTAAGTGGAAGTAGAGTCCAAATGCGAAGTTAGCTAGTACGGGTAAATAAAATGTAAAGATAGCTAGAGCTATTTTTACATTTATAGGATAAATGTAAAAAAAGCTCTTGATATGTTTTTTTTAATAACCAATAAACTTTATCCTATTGATATAATTGTAAAAGATGACGATAAATTTTATTTGTATGTTCATAATTAAATGAGGTTCATGCTTAGGCTATAAAAACTGTGTTTAATCTAGAATGCTCTGTTTATTTTGAGTCCTCTTTGCGTTCCTTGGTTAAATTTGCTACAGATTACTAAGGCGGCAGCCGTAGAGTTGTTTGTTTTATAAGGTCATCTAATTTGCATGCCGTCTAAAGGCGGCACAACATGCTACAATAAAGATTATCAGCGCAGTTGGAATTTAAACAAATTTTTACACGTAATTAATGTTAAATGGTGTGCACCGTTAATAGAATTAACATTTTAATTACCATTACAGAAAATTGTTGTAACAAAAATTTTGGAATACTACATTTTACACACGTCCTCGTCTGCTCGGGTTTTGTAATGGGATTCAGGAATGAAATGTTTGGTTAAAATAAGGGGAGTAAGCCAAACTTGCCTACTTGACGTGAACTCCGTTAATGAACGGACAAAGTTATCCACAAGACTTTCCCCGTCAAACAGTGGTCGTGTTTGATGGGAAAACTCCCCCCCACCCCCTCGACCCAACGAAACCGACGGGGCATAGGTTCATAGATATTACAATGATGTTTATTCTAACGTACCGAATAAACAGCAAAATTCTCTTATGTAGTTAATAGTGAGACTTCTTTTTAACCGACTTCAAAAAAGGAGGAGGTTATCAATTCGGTTGTTTTTTTTATGTTTGTTACCTCATAACCCCGTCATTTTTAAACCGATTCCCAAATTTATTTTTGTATAAGAATAGGTACAGACAACATCACACTTCTATATTGAAGTCGGTGACAAATTTTAACACTTTCTAGGAGACCATCGTTTGGCGCCGACTTCAATATACTCGTAGAAGTGTGATGTTTTCTGTACCTATTCCTATATTATTTTTAGGTTTTCAGTGTTTTTGAAGTCGGTTTTATTTTTTGTAAAAAAAAATATTTTTAACTTTTAACTTATAAAAAAAAAAGATTCTCAATTCATCGCGTACGTTTGTTTTTGTATTTGTAGATATTTATTTGACCTTATAACAGTTGATGTTATACCAGGTAAGTTATTATACATTATAATAAGCTTATATAAGTCCTTGAACATACATTTAATGTTAGTATAAAGTAGTTTGTCATTATTACAATTTAGGCCTATTGATATAAGTCATACAATACTATATCCTTTAAAGTCAATATAATATTATTGATGCCCAATTAGGCTGTCATCGCAGTGTGGACCCTACCACGCGCGCCCATAAGGGCAGGGAGAACACCGGGGGGTTTAGTGGGTAGGCCCGGCTCTCTGCCGGGAGAGCCCCACACACGCTCGTCGTCTAGCCAACGGCGAGTACGGTGCGGTCACGCATTCCCCTCGAAAAAAAAAAAAAAAAAAAAAAAGGCTGTCAATTACCTAAATCAGAGGTCAGTCAATATACATTTAAGCCTATTGATACAGTCCTAGAACATACAATATTATCATTTAATGTCAATTTAATATTAGATAATGATGTCCAAGTAGGCTGTCAGTTACTTAATAATTTCGTTACATAATAATTGAAATTCTTATGTTGAAATATAATTTAAAATTGTGGAAATGTTAGTCTTTTGTCTTATTATAATTATTACGTAAGAATGAAAATTCATCCAGAAGCACTGCCATAAATTCTTGCAAGGACTAAAAAGGGTGTTATTTAAAGATTTTTTTTAATGTTGTCTCAAAATCAGGCATATTCAGTTTCGTCAATTTTAAGGGTAATTTATTGTACATTACTTTTTTGCTCCAGTTTCCCTGTTTCTGAACTTTTTTTAATCGTGTTCTCTTGGCTGGTATAATCTTATTTATTGCGTAAGTTATAGCTATGTATATCGTTTAGGAAGTGAGTCTTTTTGTGTATGGATTTCTAACAGACTTCTGTATATGTACACTGTACAGTGATACTACGGTCATTATTTTATTCGTGGTAAAGTATACTTTTATGACTTTAAGAGCGTCGGTGGCGCTGTGGACTCGGCACTTGCCTTCCAATCGGGAGGTCGGGGTTCGAGACCCGCCATGTACCAATGTGTTTTTCGTTTCGAATTTCATATGTACATTTGTCTGACGCTCCTACGGTGAAGGAAAACATCGTGAGGCAACCTGCATACATCTGCGAAGAAATTCAATGGTGTATGTGAAGTCGACCTATCCGTACTGGGCCAGCGTGGTTGACTAAGGCCTAATCACCCTAACATAGGGTAGGCTCGAACCCCTCGGTGGGGACGTATATGAGCTGTGATGATGATGATGATGATGAAAGTATACTTTAGCAGATTTTCGCTTTCTTAATCCGTTTTAATGAGTCTTATGGATTTCTTTTGGCATTTGAGTACCCCTCTTAATGTCTACAGCATTCCCCCATACTGGTACTGCGTAGTTTAGAAGCGAGTGAATATAGGCGTAGTAGATTGTTATTAACATTTATAGAAGATATAACTAAGAACGCGTTAAAGTCTTTTAGGGCGAAACGTAGTTCGCGGGCACAGCTAGTAATAAAATAAAGCTGCCGTGTCAGACAGAAAACGTGGCCACGGTAATAGTGTGACGTGGCTGCGGGCTGGGCGTGGCACACCTTTGCCCCGCCATCGCCAAGCCAAGCTTTGTCTATTATAATGAACTAACTGTGACAGCGAACTACCCGTTTTCGCAACATTTTTCATTGATACTCGGCACCTATTAGTCGTAGCTTAATATTATGTAGCCTATAGCCTTCCTCGATAAATGGACTATCCAACACAGAAAGAATTTTTAAATTTGAATCAGTAGTTCCTGAGATTAGCGCGGTCAACCAAACAAACAAACAAACAAACAAGCAATCAAACAAACTCTTCAGCTTTATAATATTAGTATTAGTATAGATGGGGGATGATAGATAGAAACCGCCAACACACCAAGCTCGGTTTGGCACCTTCTGTCTGACGTCCCCACGAACAAGCTTGTAACGAGGTGCTATACTCTAGATATAGCAACTCGTTGCATTCCCGCCTAAGTTGACTGCATTTTAATCCTCATATTTTGTCTCAATGACATTCTGTTCTCCTGTCACTGCTTTACGGACATCGAGACGCAAAAAAGTAGCGATGGCTAATTAATATAAATTAATATTTTTATTAGCACCTTTTCTATAAATCTGAGGAAATAATGTAACGAATTCAATAAAATCTTTAAAGCACTTATGTAGTGCCTTTTCCTTTATTTCTACAAATTGTAACGGCAAATACATATATATATATATATATATATATATATATATATATATATATATATATATATATATATATCAGTGACACAACTTTGGTGCTTCATTTATCTCCCTAACCACTGCACCACAGCGTCACCTGCTGCTCACAATAATGAAACATCCATGATATCTATATTATTTGACGATTACAACAATTTAAACCAAAATGCTCACACTATTTTGTTGTAGCACGTGGGTAGGTACGGGCATCTATTAGAAATGATATCAGACAGGCGGCTGGTCCTCTCCTCACTCAGTAGGACTCCACCTCAAAGATGATGTTCGTTGCCCGAATACAAATCTCATTTATGTAAGTACTTCTACAACGTTTTGCAATCCAACGGATGCAGTGTAGAGGGTCATTCTACAATACTCCTGTTTTTCTGTTCGTTGGTCATAACTTCAGAACTATAATTCTATGGGTTACTATTTGTTCTTAAAATAAAATATGCTCGTTTCTCTATCAGCCCAGATATAAAACAACAATGTATAAGTACATTTAATTTAAAAAAATAAGTCGACAATACGTGACACATCACGTACTGTCGACTGTTCGCATCAACTTCCTATAACTATGATGACCAATTAAAAATAAAATTAAATCATAATTAAAGATTTCCTTCATAAATGTTAACCATTAATATCTGTGTTTCCTTAACTAGTAAGTCAAAATTATTTTTTTTATACTATAAGCCCCGAAATTATGAAAGATTCTACAACCGTTAACAAAATTTCATCACATCTGTCTACAAGTAATGTTTGGCCCGTAAAAAAACGAAATTTTGATGCTAGCAAAATTTTTTTCAGCCCACCTTTATCAGCCCGCAATTATATTTTTTAACATAAAAAAGGACTAGATTTTAAAATAAGTTCAATATTGGTTCAACAAGTGAGTCAAAGTTGAGGTGTCACTTCTTAAAAGTCCACAAAAAAGGTATGTAATATGTCACAGTGTTTCTTTCCTGATGGCCTTGTTTATGGTTACATTTATGCCGGGTATACATAACCTCAAAACTTCAGGCACTGAGTCGTTTTATTTTGATTTTGTCAATTCTGTCGATGTCACTCATGTCTATAAATATGTCGACAGTTGTGACGGTATTTCGACTGAAGTGACTTTTGCATCATTATTGTAGTGTTTAAGTTAAAATTGTATACATGAGAAATATTTAAATATTTTTTCACAATAAAAATGTAGTTAATGGTCTTCTTATACAATTATTTTTCCAGTAAATGAAGATTTGCATTTTCAGATTTCTTTGTTAACAGAAGTGACGGGTGTCGACAGGAGTGACTACATTACTAATGGTTGTTAGTTTTAACATTTTTATATTACAAACAAGAATTGTTTTACATTATTATATACGGTATATTTACTAGACATGTAAGCTATAGCAAATGTGCGTTTATTTCTATAGGTATTTATTTCTTAAATATATTTTTTCCTAATTTTAGATGCCAAGAATAAAATTAAGAGACAAAGAAAGAAAAAAAGGCGTAGAGGACAAATATGACTGAAGATAAATAAGAAAATAGATGGCGAAAAGACAGAAAAGGCCCTCCTTCACATGAACTTTGCTGAAAACTACTTGTGTAATTTTGCACAAGTGCAGTCTGCTCATTTTGGAGCATCAAAACTACAAATCTCGTTACACATTTCCGTTTTATACTTAAATAAAATAAAATAAATATATGGAGAGAACAGAGACCCAATAAGAAGTTTGTGTCCAAGAACCTGAAACATGACGCTGTTCTAATCCGCGCTCATTTGACTACTTTTTGAACAAAATAAAAGTGAGATTCCGAAAATTAAAAACTTAAAACCATGCGTCGTTGGGCCATCGCTTTGAAAATTATTTCAAAGCGATGGCCCAACGACGCAGTACAGAAATTAATCCATGTTTTTTATGGTGAATTACATTGGGTCGGACCTTGGAGTAGAAAATATAGTATGGGTCGGACCTTGGAGTAATAATAGTAGCGGTCATGGAGAAGGCGCTCCCAATGGATTTGGATTGGAGTGTGTCAAGAGGACTGCTGTTGCAAGTGTAGCGACGGGTCATGATGTTTCCGATTTTGATAAATTGATTACAATAAAAATTAACAGGAGTCGCCATTCTTCTGATAGATGATACTCATATCGCTCATATTCCTACCATTTTGCCAGAAAGCAATATCTCATCATTCAAGGACAGTCTTGCTATTCGACAACTCACTTGGAGCAAAATTAATCCTAACGTTTTAAATTATGTTGTGTTGTTTGTAATCCTTAGCAAACTTCTTCTCATCTTGAGGTTGGAGTAAAGCTATAAAAAGTTTTTTCGACCAACTAGAATCCTATGTTCACGAGCCTCTTCCTCTTAATGAAACCAGTTGCAACAATCCAGAGCAGAGTCTTGCTTGCTTTCAAGATCAGCAGTAATATTCGGGAGCAACGATTAAACTGAAGACGAAATTTTAAATTTTAAAGGGGCCACACGCAGAGTTAACAGGTTCTAATGCTACACATAGTGGCTCTACTATTGGAAAACTGTTGGCACAAAGTGATAATGTTTACTGCCCAAGTAAAAGAAACAAAAGGATATATCTTCTTCTAGCGATAAGGATATTTTCACATAGAAAAATATCGACAAAAATGACGTCACTTCTGTCAACGAATGTTATTTTGTTTTTATTAACAATATTTATAAACAAATTTTAGTTTCTTGAGTTCGCAATATATAGAATTCAAAGTATTATTTTAATATCTGTAAATTTTTCTTAGGATATCTAATACTTTCAGATTGTTTGACCTAGAATGGTCATTTCTGTAGACTTTGTTGTCACTTTTGTCTATGGTCGTTATTACGATAGCAGATAATATAATGCATTATATGAACGTAACGAATAACACATTATTGAGCAACGGATTATCCTGCTATCATTATAAACTGCTGTTGATGTTGTAGCGTTGTAGCGCAATGACTGACGTTCCACCCACCGCGCTGTTGCCGATAACGTAACGCGAGAGTGAAGCAAAGAGCGATAGCGCAATAGGTGTGTACGGGAGATAGCAATATAAACTGCACGAGTCACGTCACGACACGATAATCGCAAACCACTAATTTTTGTGCTTTCTCACATTGACGTAAAGTTCACTTTAAAATGTTTGATGATCGCGACGATTTGAAATAACAGGTGATTAATAATTATTCGTTATACTGCTGTTTTGAATGAGATTGCTGTTTAAAATTTTATCGTTCGTTCAATTCTGTTCTGTTCAGTTCAGCAACAGATCCAATTAGAGAAATTATGATTATTTTTTGTTACGATTTAATTATTTCAGTGTGTAAGTGCGTAATTAAAAGTTAGCGTAAGTGTAAATAATAATTGTTTTATAGTTAGTGTTAAGTATTTTTAAATATTAAACATGCCGAGAATAAGAGCCCTGATCGCTCCTATTTGGAACTATTTCGATGTTGGTAACAGTGTGAATACGCTGTTGTTCATTGTGCAAAACAGCAGTATAACAGGATAACGAACAGCAGTTTACAATAACAGCTATATGGAAATAACACAGCACTGTTATTCATTATTTGGAAACAGTCGTTACTCTCATCTCTATTGTCTATAGGCAAAAACCAAAAAGTGGCTCTTTTTCATTTAATTATTATAATTGATCTCTAAGATTGTCGCGTTGTGTTCATAGAGGTTCATGGTTGTGATTTCATTAACAATTGATTTCAAAAACTGATTTCATTATTTTTGATTTTTATTTCTTGCATAGTAGAATGACCCTAGAAAGCGATCACCACCCAAGTGCAAGTTCAGGAGCACTTAATATTTGATTGCGAGTAAAATATGTACCACTATAGATGTTGTGCCTGCGTTATCGCTATTAAAAATGGAAGTTAGTGCAAGAAAGAAAATTTAGGGTCAGGGTTTAAGTATTTTTTGATGCCAAATCAGAAAAAATTTGTAAAATGTATGAAGAATAATTCTTGAGAGGGCTACCCTTATCATCTAAGGTGTAAAATAGCCTACGACCTATTCTCAGACCTACCAATTATACACAAAAAAATTTATAGAAACTAGTCGAGCCCTATCGGAGTAAGTTCGATAATAAACGCGAGATATTTATATATTAGATAAAGTATCTATAATATTAAGTCCTATGTTTTAGCAGCATCTCTAAATATCCCTACTATTATTCTTTCGGTCATGCGTGACAAGCAATCTCAAAATACTATAACCATGTGTAAAGTGTACATATTACCTACACGGTCCCTTACACGTATAGCCCTACCGGGCCTTTTACATTTTTTGTAGCTCATTAGGGGTCCTAAATGACCACAATCAATGTCGCTTAGCAATCTTCAACAATCGTTACGCCTTGAGCACACACGTAACATTTGAACGTAACATATGAACTTCTCATTACAACTCTCTCATTTTAGTCTTCAACGTGTAATCACCTGCCTATTTTGTAAAAAATCTAAAAAACAACTCCATTGTGGTTAACGGAACTCATCGCAAACAATGTTTTAAGCAATTGTTTTAGTGTTGAAGATATTGTTATACGTTTTGATAACGTTATGCAGTACGCGTTAAAATTACAAAGTACATTTTACGTGAGAATCCGCCACATTCATGCGTCATAAACTTATTCCACACGGCCACGAAGCTCATGCGAGATTGGATGGAGACATTAAATTTTTAAATAGCTCCTCTACACCCCCGCTCTAAGCTAAGCAAAGAACTTTTGTCTGAGCTAGCACCATTCCTTCGCGCTGATGAAAAATGGCCCTTTAAGAAAACATGTTAAGACCTGCCCTTAAAGAAGTACAAAAATGAGGATCGTTAAAAGTTTTGTGAATAAATTCAACTCTTCATGACAGTCATTAAACTTTAGTAATGAACGCGTTATAGAGTTTTGAAAGAAAAATATAGCGCCGTAACATTCACTCGTGTCGTTTGGACGCAATGCCACCTTTGGGAGTTGTTATTTTATCTATACTAATATTATAAAGAGGAAAGATTTGATTGTTTGTTTGCTTGTTTGTTTGTTTGTATTAAATAGGCTTCGAAACTACTGAGCCGATTTTGATGAAAGTCCAGGGGAAGGACATAGGGTAATTTTCCTACGGGAAAAAAATCCCACGGGAAAACAAAAATAACGAGGGCGAAGTCGCGAGCGGAAAGCTAGTTAAATATATTTTGAAACGAACATGAATTAAAAAAAAAAACAAGTTAAGTGCAAGTTGGATTCGTGCACCAAGGGCTCCGTACAAACTTACCGAAGTAGGTATAAAGTTCCTAACTATGTACATATTTGCGGTTTTCAAATTTTTATAGAATCATTTCGCTGTTCGTCTGTCCATCTGTCAACACCCTTTTTGTCAGTAACGCGTAGAGATAACTGAAATTTATATGAAATACTCGGGTCTCTTTTAGCTTTGAAAGAATCATACTTGTACTTCAACGTGATCAAAAGATAATATGACCGGAATATTTGGCATTAATCAATGTCTTACAGTATAATAATGTTCAGAAAAAGATCTAAAACTGTAAAAATGAATATAGGTAATTAATAAAGAATAAAAATTGTGTCGGGCGGGATTTGAGTTAAGAGTCCCTTGTTACGCTCGGGATTCAATATGGCGCCAGTGACGTAAGACACTGCTTCAATTCCTTGGTGCATACTCTACTATTATTGCACTGTTTAGTTTAAACAAAGGTAAAGAAGTAGCTTATTGTATTGTTTTAACTCCAGCACATTCATAACCGACTTCAAAAAAGGAGGAGGTTCTCAATTCGATGTGTATGTTTTTTTTTGTGTGTATGTTACGCGATTACTCCGCCAATTGTGGACCAAGGTTATCAAAGTTGTGATCTGATGATGGAATCCTATGAAAATCGAGGGAAACCCTAATTTAATACCAGATCACTTAGCTGGTAATAAATGAGGGTTTCTTTCACTAAAAAGATTTCATTCACTAAAAAGTAAAAAAATATTTTACAAAAAATAAATTAAAAGAAATAATTTTAAAGTCTGTTTTTAATTTTTGTAATAGTAGATTAGTAGCTAAGGGCTGTAAGGCATCAATTGCAGCCCGAGATAATTGGCAATTGGTGCTAACACCCGAGCTAACTACTCTGCTTTACATCTCGATTGTGAGGTAAGTAGGTCCTTATTACCCCCAAATGGGGCTTGTAGGTGACCAATTAGCGCTCTAGGGTAATAATGTAGCTTGGAAAGCCCTAGGGCGGTAAGTAATTAAAAAAAACACTTAACTATTTCGCGTACATCTAACCATCATACTGGCAATAAATTACTTACAGCTCTAGGGCTTTTCTAGCTACATTATTACCCTAGAGCGCTAATTGGTCACCTACAAGCCCCATTTGGGGGTAATAAGAACCTACTTACCGAACATGAGAGATGTTAAATATTTTTTTCTGTACAACAACGCGCCGTTTTGTACTTCTTTTGTAATTCAGTTCTGATGATAGAATTACTGCACAGTTAAAAAAAAAGCTATTTTAACCACAGCATTTGAGTCAAGAAACAGAACCAATATCACACGTTCTATTTAAACTGCGTAAAAAATCGATCTAAACTACAATCCTCATTCTGAATAGCAGCTTCATCATTATGAGTTTAAAACAAGGTATGGCGCGGTAAGGTTATTCCTATCTTTAGTTATAAATTGCAATTGAATAACTTTCGTTAATAACATTTCTCCATTCATTGAGAAATGAAATTACACTGCCAATTAGTTATTCAAGACTCGGGGAAAGTTAGAAGAGTGAGTTTGCGTTCTTGCTGTATCTACATATCCCACAAGTAAGTATAATCATTCTAAGCTCACAAGATATTGCATATTTTTATTCGGTTTCTAATTGTAGTTCTATACGACGGTTTTTTAAGCTTTATGTTTTTTTTTGTAGCAATAAAAAAATAATATTTTATCACTATTTCTTCACAATGCCGATATAGCACCCCGGCGGTAAGGCTTACTCCCTCATAGAAACCTCTCATTAAGCCGTTAATAAAGTTTGTAAAAGAGAAGATTTCTCGAAAAGACTAGCTTTCCGCTCGCGACTTCGCCCGCGTTATTTTTGTTTTCCCGTGGGAATTTTTTCCCAGTAGGAAAATTACACTATGTCCTTCCCCTGGTCTCGAACTATCCCTATACCAATTTTCATCAAAATCGGTCTAGTAGTTTCGAAACCTATTCAATACAAACAAACAAACAATCAAATCTTTCCTCTTTATAATATTAGTATAACAACAGCCGCTTTACTAATAAATGTCTCTCACGAAAGGAAAATAATACTGTTCATTCCGCAAAATATCAACGAACTTGTGAAATCAAAGAACTTTAATTTCACAAGATCACATTACTAATATGTTTACTTCAAATCCCTCTTTTCACAAACAGAAGTGCAAAGATTTGTTATTTTAAGTATAATCCTACTTATCCAAAATTTTCTATAGATACGAGACTTGACTTTCTATGCATCTCTTTAGCAATCTAGTGACGCTCGGCTTATTCGATTATGGAAAGAAGCTTTAAACATTGTTTTATCCCCAAGTTTCTGGATTCACGTCGCCGTCTTATCGGGAGCTCGCACCGGCAGTGTATAAGGAGTGACTTATGGAATGCTGCGACAGGAATGGCGCATTGAAAGAAAAATTTTGGCTGAGCATAATATTTACGTCATATGCGATGTATTTGAATCACATTATATATGTTTCTTTTGAGTTATAGTCCACGTACGCTTCTACTTGGAAGACATCAATCGTTCTTTGGATTTATTATGCTTTTTGATATAGGCTCATAATAAGTTACCTGCCGACGTTTTTTTAAATATTTAACTCATTTTACAGGGAAAACAATTTAGTATTTGTATAAGATAGTTATTTAACACTTCTCAGTCTTTTTTTCGATGCTCTCTCTCATTTTCTCTCTCCCATGGAGCAAAAACAGTTTTATACAAGAGTATGAATATCAAAGATAAATCGTTCTTTACAACTGTAGCTCAAACAAAGCAAATCTAATTAAGAACACGGGAAATACCTGAAGCTCGTCATTATTAAACAACACCTGTAGTTTAATTTGTTACACAGTAGCCATTGTGTTTTTATGGAGGCATTCGTTTAAATGAAGAGCCCATACGATTCCACAACAATTTGTAGACGATTGTTCGTTAAAGTAAATATGCTTTCAGAGACGGGGAAATAGGCAGTATTTTTTTCTCTTTCATATGATTTTATAACAATAGAGACAAACATTTTAAGTTTTAGAGATATGTAATTACTTCCGACCGATCTGTGTGCTTCATTTAACCCCTTAAATGAAGTCTCATGATGGGACAAGTGAGCCTATTTTGTCATAATAGACCCATTAGACAAGTAAGGTACGAAGCAAACGTTTTTTTACTGAATCAGACCTCACTAACAAATTGCATTGCCCCTATTTGTCTTTGGTTTTGCTTTGTTTCACTTGAAAACGATATTAGAATACCTAAAATTCTAGTTGACTTAACATTGAGGTAAGATAAAGATTCACATATGCAAATGGCGTCGGTGGCGCTGTGGCCTAGGCACTCCGAGTAGAGTCGGGAGGCCCGCGATCGATCCTGCCATGTACCAACAGTACCAATGTGTTTTTCGTTTCACGCATTTCATTATGTACATTTGTCTGACGCGCCTACGGTAAAGGAAAACACCATGAGGAAACCTGCGTATGTATAATACCTGCGAATTAATTCAAAGGTGTATGTAAAGTCAACCAATCCGCACTGGGTCAGCGTGGTTTAACGGAGGCCTAATCGCCTTAACATAACTACACTGGCCTTCAAAAGTAAGTCATCATCACAGCCCATATACGTCCCCACCGAGGGGCTCGAGCCTACCCTATATTAGGGTGATTAGGCCTTAGTCAACCACGCTGGCCCAGTGCGGATTGGTCGACTTCACATACATCATTGAATTTCTTCGCAGATGTATGCAGGTTGCCTCACGATGTTTTCCTTCACCGTAGGAGCGTCAGACAAATGTACATATGAAATTCGAAACGAAAAACACATTGGTACATGGCGGGTCTCGAACCCCGACCCCCCGATTGGAAGGCAAGTGTCGAGTCCACTGCGCCACCGACGCTCTACGACGCTACTATCCACGCTACGTACTACTATACATATACGCTACTACCGACGCGTTCAAAAGTAAGTACTACACATTTAAAATTAAATTTTTCCCTAAACTACAAAAGATAAAGGATTCAAACAAAAAAACATTTTTAGCTCATTTCGTCAGGTTTCTCAGAAGTTATAGTTTTTTAATACTTTTTATTTTGAAAATATATTTTGCCTACTTTAAAAGTTATTGTTGTAGTTAGTTTTAAAAGTGTGATACTTACTTTTGCAAGCCAGTGTAGTTAGGGTAGGCTCGTGCCCCTCGGTGGGGACGTTTATGAGCTGTGATGATGATGATGATGTGCCAATGATAAATCATTGCACTTTGCACTATAGTTCGTTATCGGATAGTTTCCAATCAAAATGACGCGGTGAAAGTTATAGTCCTATAAAATTCGTAAAATTTTAATATCCACGTAATTAGGATATCTTCTGTTCTTCTTGGCTTAGCTATGAAACAAATGACAAATTATCATCGAAATCTGCCCGGCATTGTGGCAGGATAAGCCTACAGATGGCTTGGACACGGACAAAGGGCCTTAGCAGACACCTTATCATGAATTTTAATGAACAAGATTTACCGGAATAATTCCATCCACAAATGAACACTGCAACAAACAATAGGAAAATTATGATGAAATTTCACCGCGGAGAATAAATTATTACAGCTCTGATGTTGGTACTGGTAATCTGAAGGTGTCTGCTAATGCAACGAATTGGGATGATGACTGAATTCAAATTTTTACGTCTCGTCATTAAATATTAAAATACCGTGGAAAAAGATGCAGTCCTGTGAAATTAGAATTAAAATCGGCTCAGTAATAGGTACATTAGATACAAGCATTTTAAGTTGTTAATTTGAAGGCGATTAGACAGAGAGATCCGACATCAACCGTGACGTCATTGTTGAGTACGGCCATAACTAATTAATAATTAACTCCTTGTAAATTGCCGTTTTGCTAGAAAGAGATGGAGAAAAATCTTTAATACCTTATATCTTGGTTGTTTTTATAGTTATTCAAAAACCGATTTTTTCTTTCTGTTTATTATATGAATAAGCTTATATTAAAGCAAAAAAAAATTTTTTGTCATCTAGCCAATTGAAATGGACGTTGAGAAAGACGTTAAAGTAAGATAAGGGTAAAAGTCTTAGGCCAATATATAAAATATTCATCTGAGTAGGTAGTGCCGATTGATAAAGTTTTGAGTCGTAAGGCGTGAAAAGGCATTTCCACGATGAAAGGTTATTTTATCATTTTTATGAGCACAGAATAAGTTTTCAAGTATCATTTTAAGATCACTTTTGAATAAAAATGAATTTATTAACAAAAATTCTTTTTTATTAAGGTAAGAATGAGTGAATGCATCATGATGATTAAATTGAGACATTCGAAATTTTGAAAATATTATTTATTCTTACATATCAAAGAGAGTGAGCATAGGCATTGTGCTACGTGGTTATTACTTTAAAATTAATATAATTTCATCAATGAAGTGTTCACTTTTTAACTAGCCTTTTGCACCACTAGATCGTATGATTATCAAACTTATTGCATTAAGTCAGATTTTCAGAAACATGTTTTATATTTTAAAGCTGAGAACCAATTGGAGAAAAGAATATTGAAATCTATAGTTTGAGCTATTTATATGAATAAGTAAATGTTGCAATGCACCTACAAGCAGAACAAAAGCCAATTTCTCTTGGAGGAGAATATAGACGATTCACACGAAAGCGATAACAAATTGAAAACCGCTCGGAGACCAAAGCTCCAAACGACCCTGGAGTCGAATAAAATTGATGAAACAATTGCTTCTTGAACAGTTGCGAAAAATAAAGAATCAATACCAATAAATATCCAAGAAACTATGTATATGTTTTATATTTTACCCCAAAAGAAAGCTCCTTAAAAATTAAAGAGTTGGAGCGGCTGTCAAATAGGCTAGTTACCTTTTTGAAATAAGAATTAAACTGCTTATAATCGTTGTATAATATCTTATGATGACATAAATATTATATAAATGAATTTTCCATTGTACGTATAAAACACTGTCAGCTATAATACTCCATAAATTAGGTAGGTAGTTAGGTACCTACCTATATGTAGCATTATCTAGAGAGTTGGTAACGTGTAAGCTTGTCAAGCCAAGTTCAAGGCAAGAGAACTGGCGAGCAGCACAGTGTGACTTAGCGACTTTTGTGTACTTCATTTTAAAATTCGAATGCTTTTTATTTTCTTTACTTTTCATTTGGAAATCGGCCAGTTAGTTTCTACTACTAAAGAAAACTAAAACGTTAATTTCAACAACTTCTAGCAACTTTAGACCTATGATCTCCATACAATTTTTGGTTTGTATAGTGATATACAATGGAAATAACAAAAAAAAAATCCAAAAATCTGATATCTCCAAATTTATTAAGATTTTTTTTTTTTAAATACCACTTTTATTTTATCTAAAATTAAGATCACGGTTCCTAGGAGAGTTTTTCTCTATCTCTTATAGTTTAGAATTTCCCCATACTGACCCGAAAAAAAAACTCACCGTGTATACCGGGTGTAACTGAGCACCCCAATAACATTTAAGGGGCATATAAGTTAGATACTAAATGGACCTTCGGTGCTTATCTGAGACCTGGAACCCCAATACTTTCAGAGTTATTTGAATTTAAACTAAAAGCAAAAACTTTCAAGTGACGACCATAATAAGCTCTTAGCACAAAAGAAATTCAAACACAAAATGATACGTGACAGACGTGAGCGTGGTATTCCTCCTACGCTTACGTAGGGCTGTCGGCACTTAATACCAAAAATAATTTATTTAATTTGTATGACGTGAGCGTAGTATTCCTCGTACGCTTACGTAGGGTTGCCGGCACGTAATACAAAAAAATAATTTATTTAGTTGGTATGGGAAAAAAAGTAGGGTTGTTAGCCCTAATATTTTTCCTACAGAAACTCTACTTCTGATGGATACATACCCTTAAATGTTATTGGGGTGTTCAGTTACACCCTGTATAAAAGAAGAAACTGACTGACTGACTGACTGACTGACTGACTGACTGATATATCAACGCACAGCCCAAACCACTGGGCCTAGAGATTCCAAATTTGGCACGTAGGTTCCTTATGAGGTGAAGGGGTGCACTAAGAAAGGATTTTTGAATTTAAAAAAATCCTTTCTTAGTCTCCCTCTAAAGGGTTGAAAAAGGGCTCCAAAGTTTGTATGGGGAAACCAGATTACTTGCTCTATTTTAATCGAAACTTCACATGAGTACTCCAATCAATAAATAAGTTAACACCTGTTTCAGGATTTTCCAAATTTCAACCCTTAAAAGGGGGATATGTGGTGTCAAAGTGTGAAAATTGATAATATAAACGCACAGCCCAAACCACTGGGGCCTTTTTTTTACAAGAGGGAAAATACAGTTTTTACGGTATTCGACAAGGGAATAGAGATTCCAAATTTGGCATGTAGGTTCCTCGTGAGGTATAGGGGTGCACTAAGAAATAATTTTTGGAAATTCTACCCCTGAGGGGGTAAAATGGGGATGAAAGTTTGTATAAAAGTCCGTCAGTTTTGAAGTTAGGATTTCCAAATTTTGGATTTAGGCTGGAGATTTATGCAAGTGCAAAAAGAATGGATTTTTCAAAAACCACCCTCTACGGGGTTGAAACGGAGGTCTAAAATTTGTACAAAATTAGACTATCTATATAAACGATACACCAAAAAATCAAGGCAAACACCCTTACTTCTGTTCCAGTCGATTCTTTCCAAAAGCACCGGACCGCCAGTATCTAAATGGGGCCATCCCCGCGATATCACAGAAATCGGCTCTCAATCAACGAAGTTCCACTGTAGCGAACATAACTGAATTGACAGCCCCCTCCTTTCTGAAGTCGGTTAAAAATGCAATGCAGCCAGTGCCAGAAGGAAAAATATACGAAATTTTTTATCAAACTCACACTTCACCGTTTTTCATAAGTACATTAGATTTCTCCGACTTATCTCTTGGGTATCACAGGGATCCCAAATTTCGATATTTTTTAAGCTCCGACGCATACTTTGAAGATATTTGTAAAATCTCTAAATTTCTCTACATAATAGGGCTCGGGATGAAAAATGATTTATTAAATATAGGTCTCGGCTACATATTACTTATTATCTTCTATCTATATCTGTATATATAAAAGAAGAAACCGACTGACTGACATATCAACGCACAGCCTAAACCACCGGGTCTAGAGATTTAAAATTTGGCACGTAGGTTCCTTATGAGATATACTAAGAAAGGATTTTCCAAAATTCACGCCCTAAGGGGTTGAAATGGGGCTCCAAATTTTGTATGGGGGAACAAGATTAGTTGGACTATTTTATTCGAAGCTTTACAGGAGTACTCATATCGATAAATGAGTCAACACTTGTTTTAGGTTTTTTCAGAATTCACCCTTTTAAATGGGTTATATGGGGTGTCGAAGGCTGAAAATTAATATGGGTATCCTTTGTGTGGTTTATCGGGTCGCTGGTTACAAAAACAATAACGATTTCTAAATCCAACATGGCGGTAGTGAACTATCATCATCGTTTTCTATCTTCTTCTCAATATGGAAAAGATGAAACTGACTCACATATCAACGTACAGCCCAAACCTTCGGGTCTAAAGATGCAAAATTTAACAAGTAGGTTTCTTATGAGGTCTAAGGGCTATGAGCACTAAGCATGGATTTTTCAAAAACCACCCTCTAAGGATTTGAAACGGCGGTCGAACATTTGTATGAGGAAACAAAATCAGACTATTTTATTCGAAATTTCACAGGAGTACTGTTATCAATAAATGAGTAAACACGTGTTTTAAGTTTTTACAGAATGCAGCCCCTAAAAAAGGGAAATGAGATGAGAAAGTCTGAAAATCAACATGGGTATTCTTTTTGTGGCTTATCGAGTCGCTGATTACGAAAACAGCAACAATTTTAAAATCTAACGTGGCAGACGTGAAATATCATCACCCATATATGGGTTCTATATATTTTTTCATTTTAGGTATGCCATCTCGATCGTCGTCAATCGGGTACCTAGGTGAGCGCGGACGGCGGGGCGAGACGAGAGGAGTAGTTATCAGGAATAATTCTGCATCTATAATTAGTACAGTTCAAGGTGCTGCTGGAAGGTGGTTGCCGTACCCCGAATTTGACGCGAGCGAAGCCGCGGGTAAAAGCTAGTTCCTCATATGAAAGTGCTCGCAATTGGTTACTTTGACCTTGGCTTCTTTGACAGAGCGGTCCTTGATACAACAATTGGCATTAACTTTATTGTACAGAGATCTCTGAAGAAATTGACCAAACCTGCGGGCAAAATTGTATTGATACATGGGACATCCACTATGTACACTCGTTTCTCAAGCCTTTCTCTATACTGTGCACTAGCTCGTGCTTCCTGGTGCGCCTTTATAATTGAGCGAACAACAAAAAGGCAACGGACGGTACTAAGCTTAGCGTCGCTATATACCATTTTAGTGGAATATCTAATAGGTTTCTTAAGCATTACTTTTATGATTGATCGCTGTGCTCTTTCCAATGTCATCATATGAGTAGATGTTGCTCCTCCCCATATTGCAATGCAGTATGTAATAACCGACTCACAGATCGCAATGTAAACAGTTTTTAAGAGTTTTTCATCTGCCGTTTCTCTCAAGGTTTTGAAGACATAAACTGACTTACTTACTCGTTTCGCTGTATCAGCAATGTGGTTTTTGAAACATAACCTTTCATCGAATGTGACTCCTAGATATTTCGTAGTGTGAGCACGATAAATAAATATTAATATTAGTCTACTCGCCAAATGATATTCAAGTAAACTAGCTGTCCCGATGCAATCCTTTTATCCTTTGTTTTATCTTTTTCTTTTGTTCGTGTGATGTTTTGACTTCAATATTCAATTGAAATGTGCGAATCGGCTGGTGAGCATTGTGTATTAAAGGAAAAACTGGGATTTCACATATTATTTCCCGACAGTTTTTCAAAATTTTTACGAGAACATTCTTTGAAGTTTAGCAGGAAATTTAAAAAAATACAATTTAATTCATATTCGATGTTTGCGCTTAGTAACATATTTTATGATTCATTTTTCCTAATAAGACTTTTTCACCTAGCATTAGGTACAGCTACGATTATTTCGACATTTGGTGATCGCATAAAGTTAAAAAAAAACAGTTGACAGTTTTCTTTGTAACAACCGCCTACCGCCTAACTCAAAGCGATCACTCGTTATCGTTATCGTGACATTGGAACAATATTTTTTAATGTCACAGGTGACATTTGAACTATTGTTCTAATGTCACGAAAGCGATAGCGAGTGATCGCTTTGAGTTAGGCGGTAGCCCCCCTGCCGCCGTAGCACGTCCACCAAAACACGATATGATAAAGCGATTTATCGCGGTGAAGTGCAAATTACGTTGAAACCCTATTGTCTTTTGACAGTTCGTCGCGATAAACCGCTTTATCATATCGTATTTTGATGGAGATGCTTGACTGAGGGGCTACTCGTTATCGCTTTTGTGACATTAGAACAGTAATTCAAATGTCATCTGTGACATAAAAACTATTGTTCTAATGTCACGATAACGATAGCGAGTGATCGCTTTGAGTTAGGCGGTACGGCCACTGGTTTCATGATAAAATATTTTTGCACTAATACTAAAAAGTTGTTTAAAATTCAGTTTGTGGTAAGACTCGCAACATCCATGTTCCAGGGGAGCCATGCTCCATGCTTTACGACTTTTGCATATTTAATTTTTTTATCAGGCTTTCATTTCGTATTCGCGTAGTTACGACCTGATAATTCATATCTCTATAAATTATTTTAACTTAAATGTTAACTCTTGCAAATATAACAGTACCAACCAAATACTAAACTTCTTTTAGCTATGCTCAGCCTATTGCCCGACAAGTAGTGGTAATTTGAGAAATCTCCGACCAAGCTGGTCCAGTGCGTTATTATTTTTATTGCATATTTATAAAAAAAATCAACACTGAATAGATAATCAACAAAAATAATAATACCTAGCATATTTGCAATCATTTACTCAAACAAGCCACACCATGATCAAATCAATCTCTTGCGAAAACAAACTATCAGGAACGCAATCACATCAGATCATCAAGTGCAACCAATCCAGCATCAAAGTTGGCTCTTGACAAATGAAATGGAGATTAATCTTTGAAACGATAGACTTTATACGGAGTTTCAATTGAGAGCACTGAGAATATGAGTTTGGGGGAAATTGAGGCCTTTAATCGAAACCTTATGTTAATGAAGATAATCTTACATACATATTCACGTCTACTAAAAACACACGTAAATGTTACGTTACACACGTAAATGTGTATGGGGTTTAAATATAGAAATAGTAAAAAAATGGTGGCTGAACAATATAAAATAGATCGTCCAGACAACTCTGGTACAAGTCTATGCTTGTTAAAATGTGATAGCCAATATATCTTAAAATGATAAAAATGGGATTGCTTGGGAATAAAGGTCCATTGCAAAATGTTGTAGACCAGAAGATATAGTACTATTGTATAAATAAATTACCATACCATTTGATATCCATATTGTGGGGGTTGTAATAATATAATCCGCTATTTTGTGACGGCTGCCATCTTAGATTTGAGTTATTTTCATAATATAGTAATTAGGTACTGTATTTTACAAGTCTTTTGAATTGATACCCATCCATAATAGGTAGCTTGTACAAAAAATATTAAATGTGACATATTTTGCGTCGACCATCTTGGATTTGATTTTTTTTTCATAAAGTACTGTATTCTGCAAGTCAGATCTTTTATTTGACCCCAATATTGCGAGAGTTGTACGAAAATATGTAATTAATCCACCATTTTCGCAGCGGTTATTTCGGATTTACAACAATACTAATTATGTATACTTGCATTGTCATTAGAACTAAAGATGTACTTATTTCAAAGTTCAATTCAATCGGACACTGGCAAGTGAGTCAAATTTAACTCGCAAGATTTGACCCGAACATACTACATAAGGTTGTAAAATGTAGTTCTCTTGCTAACCTTTGTTGCCCTTATATGTTGATTTAAAAAGTCACTTAGGTACAATATTTTTAGGAAAGGTATTTTAAAGGCGTTTCTACTTTACTAGGATTGTCTTGTTTATTTTCACTCGGGTTCCATGATCACTATAATGCCTTTGAAACTTTGGATATTCATTAATGTTATATCTAAATAAACCACAACCAAGTCCTTATTTTATATATGTTTACCGTATAACAAAGAATAAAGATTTCTTTTTTATCTCACCTCAGTGATTTTTCCAACTTATTTTTCAGTTTCCGCTTGAATCTCTCTCTACAAGTTTTCGCATAAGACCCAGAATTTTATAGCTACTCGCGGATAATGGTTACGAACTCAGCCTATGAATACGGTCGTCCAGTGCTTTATTCAATTGGAAATGGGATTTTTCCGTTGTTAAGACTTCCTCTCGTCACATTCAACTTTTTAAACAAAATAAAAATGAATAAAATAGAAAATAAGTAAAAATCGTTACTAATATTATAAATGCGAAAGTAACTCTGTCTGTCTGTCTGTGTGTTTGCGTTATACACAGACAGACAGAGTTACGAGTACTTTCACGCCGAATCTACGGAGCCGATTTAGATGAAATTTGGTATAGACATAGTTTGAGTCCTAGGACTATATAAATGTTGGACTGTAGAAATATGTTAATATTTTTATAGACATGACATGCCAGTCCTGTTTGTTCATATTCAACGATACCGAGGCCGTATATCTTGTCAAGATGATGGTATTTAACCAGGTGGAAGGAGACTGCTACTACTGACAAAACTGATAAAACGTTTTTAGCACTCGCAGGGAACATAATCTAGGAACATCTTGCAGGCATGAACGCGATAACATTAATCATTCGGCCACAGATAATAAAATTGACCGAAGATATTTAAATTTAATTTAGTGTATAGTTTGTTCAGAGTTGATTTGCTTAACTATCTTCATATCTTGCTTACTTCAAAAGTATGAATATTATTACTTTACTTTGCATTTTAAAAGTATCTTAATTAGTAAAAATAAGAGACCTTTTTCTTTAGACCTGTTCAGAATAAATTATGTTGATATTGCATTTCCGTACTCCGCAAATGCTGAGTGGATTCTCGAAGAATAAAACTTTGCGTTCCTAGGAACCAATTTGCAAACCTAGCAATTTAACTGACAATTCAGGATTACGTATTAGTCTTGCAGTCGACTGAATAAAGTTCTTTGACGCTGCATTTGGAGTAGAATGCAAATCTAGATTATAAGGATTGTAAAATGTTAATCTTAATCTACACTATAGCCGTCCTATTACAAAATATGGTCTGAACTCAGTTGTGGTTTAAATCTGACGCTTTCTCTATTTATGTATATTAACACAAGTGTATTCGTATACTAGGCTTTGACCAAGACTTACTTAAGACCAGGTTTTATAATAAGACCAACTGTAGAGTCATTTTTTTTTATTTACCAGTATTTGCATACATCTTAATTGTAGTCGGGGTGTTTGTACATACAATACAAGGTTTAAATAATACATTGCTTATCTTAGTTTCCTAGATTTTAATTAATTTGTTGGTTAGGTTAGGTTAGGTTAGTTTGACGTCAATAAGTGCCTGTAGGTTTTGAATAAAGATTTTTGAGTTTAAGTTTTGACCGTAAGTATTTTAAAGACTACTGACTACTAACGAGCCTCGTGATGCTGTAGTTTATTACTAGTAGGTACATTGATCATATTAAACTTCCTATTGCAGTCAAACTATTATACACGAAACATTCAAGAAACTCGGTTATGCCGTAAATATAAACACATCTGGTGACGTGGAAAAGACTATAGCATAAAAAAGTCATAACCCAACGCCATCTATTGGACGGTTTGGTGCCCAACTTAGATAACCAGTCCCCGTAGCATAAAATGACCACCAAAACACGGTATAAGCGATTTATGGTGGTGAACTGTCAAAATATGATAAAAATGTATGCATTTTTGAGAGTTCATATCGATATAATAAAACTATATATATACACGGTTATTTTTTTATCACCCTGGAAAATTTTAGGGACGCTTCAGGACACATCCAATATTATATAAAAAATAAAAAATAATAAAAAAATATTAAAAAAAATAAAAAAATCTCTAAAAATGCTGCTCTCAACTAGTGCAGCTATTTGTATTTTTTAAAAAAATAATATAAAATTAAGGAGGGGGGTAATTTTTTTTATTTATATTTAAATCATTCTAATACCATGTCGTGAAGCGTCCCTTAAATTTTCCAGGGTGATAAAAAAATAACCGTGTATATTAATGTCGAAAAATTTCAATGTAGCCATTATAAGCAACATAATTATTTTGACAGTTCATATCGATTTATCGTTTTATCATATCATTTTTCGGTTTTCATGCTACGGGGGCAATGCAATAAACCGCTTTATCGTGTTTTGATGGTCATGCTTCGGCGGCAGGTGTTGTGTCGATAACTTAACTCACACCGCCATCTGTTTGAAACTTATGCAACATACAAACAACAACAAACCATTTAGGTATTTCGCAATAATAAATGATGAAGTAAATAATCGAAATAAAACTAGCCTATCTTCTATGTTGGACCAAATTACACACAGTGAGCAAAATTTGATTGAAATCGGTAGTTTCGGAGTTTACTCTGGATCAGACAAGTATCGTATCGCGAGATTGTTATATACGGGATGTAAAAAGACCGAACGCGAAGCTGAAACCCAAGTATTGAATCCATCGTTAATATCTTTTTTGTTTTCTAGACCATAACTTTTTTTCTCGGGGGAAATGTGTAACCGCACCGCATAGGCATAGGTATAGCTTTTCCAGAGTAAAACTTCAATTTGCATAGTGTATATTGGGTGTCCGGACCCCCCCCCCGCCCCACTCCCCATACCTCTGCCAATGCCGCACTGTACCCGCCGAGCTATAGACGGCGAGCGTGTGTGAGGCTCTCCCGGCAAGGGAAAATAATAGTTACCGAGATATTTAAGTTTAAAGTTACAATTATTTTTTCGTGGTTTTTAATACCTTAACAAATAATGTTTCAAACAGTTTGAAATAATGTTTCAAATAGTTTGAAATAATGTTTCAAATAGTTTGAAATAATGTTCCAAACAGTTTGAAATAATGTTGCAAACACTTTGAAACATTATTTATTAATGTTCGTCTAAAGAAACATCAAAAAAAAAATTAAATAAAAATACAAGTTTTTAATTTACAACGCGTAATTTATTTACAACGGACGCTGTCTTATGTCGCCACGAGCCGCTGACTCACGTAAAGACGATTGCGTAGTACTTTTTGCAATTATTTTTTAAAACCGTAAAAATAAATTTCGTTTCCCATCACCTTTGGGTGGGTCTTTTTACACCCTATATACTCGCATGTTAGAAGATGAAGACTAACTCTGCCCGAGAACTACATTGCGCCATAATAAAGTTTAACGGAATAATAAATGTTGAAGTCAAAATCGAGATAAAAACTATCCCACCTTTTAAGACATCTACAAAAGTACCTTTGCCGATTTTTATTCTAAATGAATTAATTAAATCGGCTTTAAGCAATCAAATAGGTTAACTAAACTAATGGTTGCAGGTTGCCCAAAATTACTTCAGCCTAATAAATTAATAATAAATATAAAAATACCACCTCAACCAGTTACTTCCCACTGTTTGGCACCATTACCTCAACCTCAACATATACTTCTCATAAATATGGATTCAATTATATGTAATACATACGAATTTTATCAGTCACCCACAAAATTAGTTTAAAGAGGATCAAATAAAATTATCCCTTTATTTCTATTCCCGTTATTTTACTCGATGTAAAAGGAAGAAGCAAATAACATATTGATAAGTTTAAGAATATTAGATCATAATTATAAGTGAAAAAAGGGAATTTTGTTCGAGAATTTGGATTTGATTCAATAATATAAACATGTTTCATTAGATGACGAATAACAATACTCTTTTTTTTCGGCTAGATCTAAGATATTTGATATTTATGTTCAAATTATACTCGTCTCCTATTTGACTGGATCTACTCGTCTCCTATTTGACTGAGAGGATTCAGAAAGTACACGTCAATAGGAAGAGGTCCCGGGGCTCCATGGTTAAAATGGGAGTTCCGCAGGGTTCAATTCTTGGTCCTTTTCTATTTTTTATGTATATTAATGTCTTGCCTGATTATTTACAAGACAGGCATGAGACAATATTATTTGCAGATGATACTTCACTTATGTTTAAAATTAAAAGACGATTGCAAATTTTCTTGGGGGAGAATAGAGAATTCCCACGGGAAAAACGGAAATTTCACGGGCGAAGCTGCGAGCGGAATGCTAGTCATACATAAATGTTACTATAAGCACGGTTGTAGTATATATTTGCTATTCTGCCTGGTAAATAACATTTTTTAATGCATAAGGCAACACTGAAATAGTGTGACTAATTGTTTGCAACAGTATAAAGTAGTTTTTAGTGTAGCTGTGCTCTAATAAACTGTGCCAGAACAGAGTTTGTGTTGCACTTTTTGTTGCAGGAACTACGAGTTTAAAAGCTCACGCTTAAATTAGACCTATTTAAGTATTCTGTGTTCAGGTAAAATGCGTTGTGAGCGATTTAAATACAGTCTGTAGAAGTAAAGTTACTGACTTGGTTTAACAATATTTATGTTGCAAACTCAAACTATTGTTATGGACAAAACAGCTTATGGATCCTTTTTGACCTTTCCAGTGTCCTTTCAACCGATTTCAAAAAAGTGAAGGTACTATGTTCGACTGTATTTATCTATTGTTATGAAAAATCGTGATACTAGTTTTCTCCGCCAATTGTTAAGAGATTTTCGAAATTCTTTTTCTATTGGAAGAGGTAAGCTCCTAAAGTCGTGTCATTGTCACCAAGTCGAGATCTCATGATGAGATCCCAGATAACCTACTAGTGGAGTCTGCAAATAAAGCTATTGCGTCGAGTAGTCATCATCACAATGTGGTGCTGATGTGGTGAAACTTATTTGTAAATTACAAGTAAAGCGGTTGTTCTTTCAGTATTATGGATACGTATTGCCCTGTTGTTGTTTTTTTTTTGCTTAAAAATGTATTCAGATAAAAATTTAGCACCGATATCAATATTGAAGGAGCGTCGGTGGCGCTGTGGACTCGGCACTTGCCTTCCAATCGAGAGGTCGGGGTTCGAGACCCGCCATGTACCAATGTGTTTTTCGTTTCGAATTTCATATGTACATTTGTCTGACGCTCCTACGGTGAAGGAAAACATCGTGAGGCAACCTGCATACATCTGCGAAGAAATTCAATGTTGTATGTGAAGTCGACCAATCCGCACTGGGCCAGCGTGGTTGACTAAGGCCTAATCACCCTAACATAGGGTAGGCTCGAACCCCTCGGTGGGGACGTATATGAGCTGTGTGTGATGTGATGATCAATATTGAAATGTGATGATTGCTTGTATTTTAATATTTTTACATTCACTGTTTATTTATAGTTGATTTTTATTTTTGTAAAATATGTAATTACGTTATCATCTTGAGATTGGAAATAGGCATCCCGCAAGAATTCATTGCAGCCGCCATGGAAAATATTTTTATTTCAGTCGCAAGATTTTTCTTTAAACAAATTTCAGCCCCAATTATTAATTACCTACAAGGATTCATATTACTTATACTCATAACATAGAAGTATTGGAGGAATGGTCAGTCAAAGTGGTCTACCGCCAAATTACTTTGGTTAAGATTCAGATTCGCGTCATGAAACAACTGTGCCCAGCCCTATGTCTATTGAAATGACCATGCTGACCATTATCAAGTAAATTTTAGAGTTATTATAATTTATTCGCAAAGATTTTTTGATTTAAAAATATTTGTCACTAGGTGATATTATGTTTATAATAAAAATTTTGATCACATCATCACAAGTGTTTTTCAGCACACATAAGAACTGGATTTTCAATCTTACCCATGGCTTGAAAGAATATTGGCTACGTAATAGCAACTAACCGATCCTAACTAAGAGCCGTTATCATTTATCACCTTGTATTAGTCCAACGTAATTGGCTAGCAGTCCAATCTATTAGGTCTGTGATCGGAGTTAGTATAAGGCATTTTGCCTCAAAACGTGTATGTACAACAAAATATGGGAACATTCAGGTATAGTTGCGGATAGTATATACTATAATTTTCGACAACACGCAAAATCCGCCGAAAGTATTCATCCGCATGGTGCGTTTCAATCAAAGCGATGAAATTCTCAAAAGATTTCCCATTTCAACGAATGCCAGAATGTGGAATTCGTTTGTTTATGTTCCCAGAGCAAAAAAAATATTTATACATCCATTTCTTTTATGATTTTGCCTCCCCACGGGCACGCTTGGTTCGTGCCATGTCGAGCGAAAGTTTATTTTTAATCCTATTGACTTTGAGCAGTTTAGTCAGTTGATTTGACGGTATACGAAAAACAGCACATCATGTTTGGAAGTTAAATTCCTGTGCGAACGTGAATTTAATAAATTTATGGCTATGACGTATGTCGTACGATGACGTAGTAGATGTATTAGGTATAAAATGCTTATATATCTTTGTTATTTTTTTTGGGTTCAGTTGTAAAGATGTACTGAACATGTAAAATTCACAGCAAGTATTATACATTAATATATATGCATGAATTATTATCATATTTTTTGTCACAATACACTCACTCTTTTACCACGCTTGATCGCACTGTGGACCTAAAAAGGCCGCATCGCAGAATCATAATACGAATCATATTATGATTCATATTATGAATGGAGTGCAATTCATCATAAGCAATTATCCTATTTGACAGCTTTGTATGAATATTCGTAAAATGGTCCACAAATTGGGCATTGCTAAAGTGTCATTTTGGACCATTTTACGAATATTCATATAAAGCTGTCAAATAGAATTTGCATATGATGAATTGCACTCAATTCATAATATGAATCATAATATGATTCGTATTATGATTCTGTGATGCGGCCTTTTTAAGTCCGCTGGTCTGGCATAGGTGGCGGTCGACGGGCGTATACGCCCGTTGCGCTGGCTAGCATCGTATGCAAGAGGCTGACCAGCGTGACGGCGGGGGAAGCTACCGCCTCCTGCGAAGATGAGATTTCGTGGAAGGAGGGAGCGGAGCGGGCGCGGGAGGAGGACCCTCAAGCCGCCCCGCTCCGACACAGGCGGTGCTAAACAGCCAGGAAGGAATTAGGCCCGGCCGACCGACAACCGGCTGGGAGACATGACGTATACCTGGTCGCCCGTCTGGGGGTCACAACCTGGTAACCTGGTGAACCCTCCCTTGGTGAGTATACTTCCAGCTCGTTTATACCGCTGGACCTATGGTGCCCAGGTAATGCATTGGGGGAATGGCTTGTATACGGAGGACGCTTGTTGACGGAGAGGTACCGAAGGGTTGTTTAGCCGAGCATAATCCAAGAAACAGCCTTGTCACCTTCAGTTCCCTGAAATGGTAAAGAGATCCCCCATCTTAACAAAATAAAAATTTAGGTATTAAAGATATCACCGTCGTGGATATTGATTTACACGTTCGGTACATTAAGAGATCAAAAAAATCTCCTACATGTCTTTCGACAGATTTCCTATTTACGAGTACTTTTTGTTATAACTCCGCATAAAGCAACCTAAATATAGAACAATGGATTATTTATAATTCGCAGAAAGTACCTAGAAGATTCTTTTGATCTCCTAATGCAGTGTTTTTCAATCTTTTGGTCACGACACTTAAGGGGGTGGCAAAGTCTTATTCGGCGGGTCGCCGGCATATGAAATAAGGCATGGTTTTCATTACAATAAAAACACAATTTCAGTGAGATGGATGGTGTTATTTATCATAACTTTTTGTCTGTCTATAATGGCCTAACGGGTCACCAAAATTTTTCAACCTGTAAAGGGGTTGCGTTTTCAAATAGATTGAAACACTGTCCTAATGCTCTGAACGTGTTAAAAATTATTTAGATCGTTTTTAATTTTAAATAAATTTTTCGTTATTTCAAAAATGTTTTGAAGAGATTGCTTAGGATTCTTAAGTACATCAGTAAAGTACGGTTACATTGCGGTATAAACTTTTTTGTTTAGTTTTTGATAACTTTAGATTTCATCTGGGCTAGGTAATTAGTAACTACCCCAATCTTATCTGAGCTGTCGTCATAATAAAAATTCTAACAGCGTTATTTTGCTATGACAATCAGAGGCAGGGTCGTTAAATTTTTTTATAATTTATAAGTGCTGGTGAAAGGTGCTTAATATTCAGCCTTATCATCACACATCATCAGGTGAGATGAAGACTCTAGGTTTTCATTTTGCCATACTGCCGTTTTGTAAATAAAAAAGGTGTCAATAAAACAGACGTCAGTAATGTAAAAATCTAGAGCTGCTCGACACGTAATATTTAACTGATTCGTTGGGATTCTGGAATCGTGTTCTCATTCATGTCGAATTGAATCAAGCGACCGCAGATGGCGTTCGCGTAGCTAACTCTGAAATTGCATGCACATGACGCATTAGTGCCCTCGCAATTTGCGGTCGCAATCTTGGCTACATTTCCGACCGGAGTTTCATGCTGGATTTTTTTTATTTTGAAGTCAAAAATTGTTTTTGCACGTTTTTTTTATTTAGTCGAAACTGTTTTGTTCATTCATTCCAGCTACTCGGCGCGACAGTGTTGCTACTTAAATCTTCTATATAAATAAAAATGAAAATCGCCGAAATGTATGTACGCGCATAACTTCAGAACGACTGCACCGAATTGGATAATTCTCTTTTCGTTGTGTTCGTTATTGTCAGTACAGTAAAAAGTGAAGATGGTTGAGTATCTTTTTTAGTACATCTGTGCGAAGCTGGGTCGGGCAGCTAG
Organism: Schoenobius gigantellus; assembly: GCA_963935595.1. NCBI lineage: Eukaryota > Metazoa > Arthropoda > Insecta > Lepidoptera > Crambidae > Schoenobius > Schoenobius gigantellus. Next base: position 37,593,375 of record OZ012543.1, read on the forward strand.
TATTTAATAAATACATAGCTTTATATATCATTGACTGGGTATGAGATACGCAGCCTAGCTTCCAGCTCCCAGCTCGCTGGGTTTAATATAAATAGCATTTAACAGTCATTTTTATTTATTTAATCCTACACTAATAAAGTTCAGATATCATTTCATATATTCATTAATCATTTCACTAAACTATATCTTATAAACACTTATCAGATGTTAACAAAATCTGGTAATAGCGACATCCCTTGGCTGAAATGATGACGATGATAATGACCACTTCGTAAGGGTAAGGCAATGATTATCGGTACGAACTACGAATGTAGGTAAGGGGTAATCAAAATTCTAAAGGTATATAATCTATAGTACATTTTTTTACACACGATAGTGAAGCTGCCGACCTTCATCTTACGTGATGGTAAATGATGATTGACGATAAGGCCGAAGGTGAAAGTGAGCTTCCACTGGACTTCTCAACAACTGAGCAACTGGCTATCTTACCTTTATAATTGTCGGAACCCAACAATGCTATATCAACATTGTTACCATGGCGACAGGGTAACACCGTGGTCCAAACCGAGCACAAAAACTTCTGCCTCTATGGGGAATTAAGCCCCAGAAATCTCGAACAACATCCGTTGGTCTATACCACTAGACCACAGACAGTAAAATTAAACTGCTATAGTCGAGCTACCAAACGGTTTTGGACTCAAGCCAAATAGATATAAATATTGTACTTATATAATTTGCGTAAATTTTACGTCTTCAAGCAAGAAGAAATAAGATGCAACATTTTTTACATTTCTTATTCGTAATTGTTCTAGATTGTGTTAGACTTTTTGAAGAACCAATTCGGCTAAATATATAAAAAAAATATTTTCTTTCCTTCGGGAAATAAGATTTTCTCGCAATACACAGAGAAAATTTAAGTAAAAAGTACGCACAAAGTTCAATTGATGTTTTTAAGGAAACATTTTAGGAGATTAAAAATCTTACTCATGCCGGCGTTGCTAAGAAAGAAAACATCAAAGATTTACAAATTCCGATTAGTAAGCTCTACCTTCATAATAATGAAAAGTTAATTGGCTTTTCTTACTTAAAATGTAGAGTAGTCTACAACTTTATTCCTTGCTATTCAAGGATTATTCTTTAAATCAAGAGTTTTTTTTTATTTTAAAATTAGCTATCCACGAGAGTCGTACTACTTCCACTTTTAAACTCGCTCTAAAAGAGCATCTGTTTTTAGACCAAAAGTGTTCATTTTTTTCTATTAATTTTGATTTCTCTATCCTGTTTATGTATATGTATATTTTATGTAGTTAGTGCATTGATTTTGCTATCACCATCTCTTCACACCTGTTAGATTATATGAGCAGAGATCTCTTATAGAGATAAGCCCACCCTGGTCCTTGTCTTTTCTGTATTGTTCTTCTGTGTGTGTTGTATTGCTTTTCTATTTCTGTAATAAATTATATATAATAAGAACTTATAATAACCGGTTCACACGAGCTTTAAACTGCATATACAGGCGTCACATTTAGATCGGTCAGTATGAGCTAGTCTGTTACTATAAGACATACAAAGATCTGTTGTTTGGAATCATTTCAGACAAGAAAAACTGCATACATAAATAAAAAAAAACCTGTATTCAGTTCGGGAATCGAGCCCGGTATATTTAAAAATAAGACTTATATTATTTCTAATGGTATATCGATTATATCACAGTAGTACGACATGACACCGTGAAAATAACTAAAGTAAATCAATCTTGATGTTTCAACATCAGTAAGTTTTCTTTTTTTTTCTGTATTAGCCGCAGACCTAAGTTTGTTTACCAGGACTTATATGTGGGTCCCACTGCCAACTCGAATCTAGTGTTATACTCGAAAATTTTATTGCCGGCTCCCGGAAACAGACGAGTGACACGACCACGCGGCCAAGTGCCACGTGGCAGGTTGGCATCTACTATTAACACGAGGTCACCAACAGCGAGAGAGGGGGAAACTTCATTCGACCTGCGCCGAGGGATGAGCATTGGAAGATATTCTTTCATCCACCTCTGCCAGAAAATGTCCGTGAGACGGATAGCCTTGCGCCAAGAAACACGCCCATATAAGTCTTGCGGGTCTGATGTGACAAAGTTGTTCGCAGTGGAGGAAGACCCAATCAAAAAATGAAATGGAGTGAGCGCTTCCTGTTCTTCTGGCTGTGCGGAAACATGAGTCAATGGCCTTGAGTTAACCACGGCTTCGGCTTCTGCGAGCAACGTCATAAAGGTGTGTTCTTTGGGGGCTCACTCCGTTAATGTCAGTCCGACGAAAGCTGTCCCATTATCTGACCAGATCTGAGATGAACAACCACGACGCGCCGTAAATCTTCGTAGAGCCATCAGAGCAGCGTCAGTGGGAGAGGTCGTGCACGACCTCCAAATGTATTGCACGAGTAGTAAGGCAGGTAAAAAGCGCCACGTACCTCTTCACATGCCTTCTGCCGACGGTAATTTGAATAGGGCCGAAATAGTCGCGGCCAACGAATGAAAATGGCCTGCGATGATGTGCCAGACGGGGAGCTGGAAGATTTCCTACAGGCGGATTCAGAGACCGTGCTCGCTTGATCTTACAAAGCTGGCAATCGTGTGCTATGGATCTGACGGCGCTTCTTAGCGCGCGAAGTTCGTTAACCACAGCTTCGTTATTGGCGTGGATCAACCGTCGATGGTAGTGGTCGATCAAAAGCTTGATAGCAGGGTGGTGTGCGTCCAGAAGAATCAGATAATTTGTCACTCCAGTCAAATCAGAAGCAGCTCCTATACGACCCGATAGCACCATAAGTCCGTCGTTTGAGAGAATGACGTAGAGTTTCGCAAGCTTGCTGTGGCCCGGTGAAGATAAGACCGCGCGTCACATCGTAACCAGCTGAGTACATTTTTAGAGTCAGTCCAAAAATACCGACGCGCTAGCTTATACTTATGGCCTTCACAGATTGAAGAGGCTAACCGAGCTGCAACCACAGCGGCTTGAAGTTCGAGGCGAGATGTGGTAATGGGGGTTAATGGCGAAACTTTGGACTTACTTACAATAAACGAAAGTTGCACGTGTCCGTCGGTAAACAGCAAGCGCCAATAAGCTACTGCCACGTATGCGTGCTCACTGGCATCGCAGAACACATGCAATTCACGTTCCACCAGACTCGCGCTCCCCGAATGCCAACGAGGAATGCGAAGTTCGACATGGAGGGTTGTTTTTAATATAGAGTGCCGTGAAAGGGCTGGATGCAGCACCAAAAATCATCGATGACATTCTAAAAACTGATATCAGCAAGTCGGGGGAATCACGCCACAAGAAGCGTTGTGCATCCCTGTCCTCGGATCTAACCTTAACTTGGGGAAACATTTCCCTGATGTCAGCAATCATACCGACTTTATCCTCTCGGAACCGAAAAATAATGTCAACGAGGGATGATAAGAGATCAGGTCCAGACAATAAAAGCGAATTGAGGCTAGTTCCTTGGACACGGGCTGCAGCATCATGGACAACACGCAATTTCCCGGGCTTGTTTGGATTCATAATGCCAAAATGCGGGTGATACCATATTCTTTATCAATCATAGCGTGAATATTTTTCCTATACTGATCTGCGTAGGACTTGTTCTTATTAAAACGCTTTTCTAAGCCAATAAGTCGTGACAGTGCCAAGGGGTAACTATCGGGAATATCAGTGTCATCGGAACTCCATAGCAAGCCAACTTCGAACTGACCATCAGGCAGGCGACGAGCGGTGTTTTCAAGTATCTTCGTGGCACGTTCGTCCGATGCAGACGGTATTTTGCGTTTGGTAATACCGATAGACTCCAGCTTATAGCTTTCCCTAACCAGATTTTCAATTGCGGAAAAATCGTCACATGTCACGCTATACGTCGTGGATTGCACGATCTATAACGGTGCGATCCTTTTTTCAAACACCTACTACAAACTTTTTTATCACGCACCCAATTCAATTTTGATGTAATGTCAAGATGAATAAATTTGACACAGTTGTCGATCAAATGACTTTGTTGACAGTATAAACAAGAAATTGATTTAGATGAAAACTGCAAAATATTTTTATTGACAAAAGGATTTTGAAAAAATGATGAATTACTTTTATTTACAGAAAACGGCTTATTTAAATTTGTATGTGGACTGGAATCGGCGACGGTAGTGCGCAACATTTTATAATTGTGAGGCCGGTCGTATACGTAGGCCTCGGTGATTGCACCAAACCGCAACTCCGTAGATACTTCATCAGCAAACAATCCGCAAGTAGTTCTAGTTTCGACCCTATACCTAAATGGAAGCGGGCCTTCCACCGCGCACGTAGCGCTGGAGTCAACTTAAGAAGAATCGAATTAAAAAGCTCCGGCGACTCTAAGTAGGAAGTGTTATTTAAGGATTTCATAACAGAAACGCAACTACGTACGCGGCCGGCGAAAAAATGCAAATCCCTACCTTCCATACAGACCTTATGTAGAGAGCGGACGGCAAGCTACTTCATGAAGAACAATCAACTCTGACCTGCCAAAGTGTAACTCCAAAACAGACATGATCTCGTTTGGGTCGTGTGCTGTAGATAAAAGTGCGCCGACCGCCTCCCTGGCTGGGCCGAACAACGCCGAATTTAAACGAGATATATTAGATAAATGAGAATATGACGAAGCAGAGGCGTCGTAAGCTCGCTTAAATGCTAGCCAGTCCTGAATTTTTCCATCAAAGTTCGGTATTCGAATTAGATAAATTTTGTATAGTTTGAGCTAACATAAGAATATCTGAAGGCGTACTTTTGTTTGCATCCACTGGAGCGCCGCAGCTCGGTCTCGGAGGTAATGTGCTAGACACGCAGGTAGGCAAGGCGAGGCAGTCACGTGGTACACTGGGACCGGCGGAGGCGGGCGGGAGGGTGCAGGGAAGGGGCGCGGCAACTGCGGAGGTGGAACAGCCAGGACGAACAAGGGTAGGTACATCGGCGGCGGCGACGGGTCCGCCGGGTTGCGCTGTAACAGGTACATTAAAGGCAAGAACAGGGCTACCTGGGCGCGTAGGAATAGGCGCGCCCGGAGAGGCAGACCTAAGAGGTTCAAATGTACACTGAGTTAAAGGCGCTGAATTGTCTAACCACTCATGGACGACACTGCGTTTGCTCCGGTGACTAGAGCCGCGGCGGCTGCAGCTGGCTTCGATCGCTGCTTGAAGTTCTAGCTCACATGCAGCACGCTCTGCTTCGACAAGGGCCTTTGCTCGCATTCTTTCTGCTGCGGCAAACGCTTCCACGCGCACTCGTTCCGCTTCAGCCGCTTTACGTGCGAATGCGGTTCGTACAGCGAGAGTGCGAGCGCGAATCGTCGCTGACGAACACGACGATTCCGTCCCTGTAACAGACACCGCGTCGGCTGCGGCGGCAGCCGCTGCTGCGACCGCGGCTGGTGCGGGTTCGAGCGCGGCGGTAGGAGGCGCGCCCGTATCGGGCTGCGGCGCCTCGGCCACACTCGATGTTATTTGAACTTTGAGCACGGGTCAACATTGTAAACGTGACTTGAAAAGATAAATGAAAGAATATAAATATAGGTTGTTGAAGCTCGAAAGGACCAAAATGTTAAGAATGGGGTCGGAAGGAAACTCAAAGTAAAGCTATATTACATATATTGAATAAAGAAAAGATATAAAATACAGAATAACTCACATAACAGCAGGAACATGCAATAAGACAGCGAAAGAATAGAAAGTAACTAACATAACAACTCCCTAGCAACTAAAACTGTCAAACATAAATGCATTAAAAACTATTTACAGAAGACCGATCTGGTAGCCCGTTCGTAACAGTGCTGGTAGAATCAAAATTAGTTTATAATTTTCAAGAAAAATTTATTTTCAGATTTAAATAAAGGTATTAACTTGCTATACTTCATGAGATCAGGAAAGATACCTTTATCAATGCATTTATTGAAAAAATATTTTACAAAAAATAAAAATCGACTTCAAAAACAAATTTAAACACTTTCTAGGAGATCATCGTTTGGCACCGACTTCAATATAGAAGTGTGATTTTGTCTGTACCTATTCTTATATTATTTTTAAGTTTTCAGTGTTTTTGAAGTCGGTTTTTATTTTTTGTAAAATATTTTTTATTGTAAACTTTTTAGTGAATAAAATCTTTTAAGTGAAAGAAACCCTAATTTAATACCAACTCACCGAAGGTGTTGTTGTTAAATTTGCGTTTCCCTCGATTTTTATGGGATCCCATCATGAAATCATCAAAGGTACAGTAAGAACCTCATTAATGGTACAGTAAGAACCTCATTAATAGATTACGAGAAAAAAATAAATACAGAATGAGATACAAAACGTATAAAGATCCATTAGATAAGTTATCCTATCGTTTGTTATCAAAGCGATGTAAAATACTTATCTCAGAATGCTATAAAAATTATCTTAAAATCACGGAAGAAAAAATAGCCGACAATCCAAAATTCTTTTGATCCTACGTCAAAAATAAAAGAGGAGGTAGTGGCGGATCTTATCCCGCCACTATGCATAATATGTCTACCACAGCTGACAAGGGCAGTGATATTTGTGACATGTTTGGGAGCTTTTTCTCAAATATTTGTGTACACTGTTATCAATCGTTCACTATAACTATGAACGATATGGATAGTAATAATATCAACTTAAATAGTTTTACTCAGGTATCGCTAAGTCGCAATGATATTTTGAAGGGGCTTAAGAACCTGGATACAACGAAGGGCGCCGGTTCTGATAATATTCCTCCATACTTTATTGCTAACTGCGCCGGTAGCCTATCGACTCCTGTCTGGATGATTTACAATGAATCTTTGAAAATGGGTCTATTTCCTGAGAGATGGAAACTAGCAAAGGTCATACCGATTCACAAAGCAGATGACGACCAAAATGTTAGGAACTACAGACCAATCTCTATTCTTCCCACTCTAGCGAAGTTACTGGAAGCATTACTTTGTACTCACATACAGAATTATTTAATAAAAAATATATGACTGCTAAGCAACATGGTTTTGTAAAATCAAGATCTACTACTACGAATCTCATCTGCTTTGCTGAGGATCTAATCGAGGTTGTCGATGCCAATAAGCAACGTCATTTATACTGACTTCAGCAAGGCATTTGACAGAGTTCCTCATACCATTCTCCTTCGGAATATTTAGACGATCTGAATGACTGGTGTGCACATAATGGATTGAATCTGAACGCAAAAAAGTGTTCACAAATTAAATTCACTAGAAAACTGCATGTTAATCCTACCTACTACTTTATTGACGGCTCCATTTTAAAGGAAACTGAGATAATCCAAGACCTAGGGATACTCTTCGATAGAAAACTCACATTCATACCACATATGGAACGGATTATTGGAAGGGCATCGAGGATGATTGGCTTTGTTATACGAAATGATAAGGAATTTCGGGATGTTAAGACAAAGAAAATACTTTACAACAGCCTCGTGAGAAGTGTGTTAGAGTACGGCAGTGTCGTCTGGCGGCCGCACTATGCTATCCATACTTTAAGAATAGAAAGATTGCAAAAACGACTTCTTCGACATTTGGCATACTCTGTGAGGATGCGCGGCAGGCGTGTGGCATATGAGACCCATCTGCAGCGCTTTGACATGATAAAGCTGTCTAAGCGAAGAGATATGTTGGACTTGGTTTTTCTGTTCAAATTATTACGCAATCTAGTTGATTGTTCGGATTTATTGGGAAAAATTATGTTCAGGGTTCCCGTCAGGCCCCCTCGAAAGCCTATTACACCACTCTGTCCTCCTCTACGTCGCACTATAATGGGATCCTATTCTCCTATATGCAGAATGACAAAGCTGTTGAATAAGGTTAGTGACCTCATCGATATCAACCATATAACCCAAGCCAAATTTGGTAAGATCATTCTTGAAACACTTTAGCTCACACATTGAATGGCCACTTCAATTTCATTACATTTTATTTAAATTTATATTATAAGTTACACTTTTTATGTTAACATATTTTAACTTTTTTTTTCTCTGTGTCTCGGCTTTCCATTCTAAACATGTGGTGTTTACCTTTAATTGACTGTGCACTTAGTTTTAGTTTTTAATAGTTTTAGTAACCAAAGTTGTACTAGTGTATAAGTTGTTGGTAAACCAATAAAGGAAAATAGAAATAGAAATCCTGACTTTGGTGACCTTGGGACCACCCCAGGAGTATATTCTATCAAATACAACATTTTGAAAATCGGTCCACAATTGGCGGAGTAATCGCGTAACATACACACAAAATAAGTTGGAAACACCTTAAAATTTAAGGGTTTTCCTTGATTTTCATGGGATCCCATCATCAGATGCTAACTTTGGTGACCATGGGACCACCCTTAAAGTATACTTTACCGAATACAAAAAGAATTTTAAAAATCGGTCTACAATTGGCAGCGTAATCGCGTAACATACACACAAAAAAACATACGCATTGAATTGAGAACCTCCTTCTTTTTTGAAGTCGGTTAAAAATGAACGCTAATTGTGGAGCAAGTTCTTTTATTACAGACTAGTGGGACCAGCAGACGTTGTCCAGCGCCACCTACCGGGTCCATCTTTAAGTTTAAACCTTCCTTGAACCTATCCTATCCTATACACATAAAAAAATTCGTAAGAATCGGTCCAGCCGTTTTTAACCGACTTCAAAAAGGAGGAGGTTCTCAATTCGATGCGTATGTTTTTTTTTGTGTATGTTACGCAATTACGCCGCCAGTTGTGGACCGATTTTCAAAATTCTTTTTGTGTTCGATAGAGTATACTCCAAGGGTGGTTCCATGGTCACAAAAGTCAGGATCTAATGATGGGATCCCATGAAAATCGAGGAAACCCCTTAAATATTTTAAGGTGTTTCCAACGTGTTTTGTGTGTATGTTACGCGATTACGCCGCCAGTTGTAGATCGATTTTCAAAATTCCTTTTTTGTTCGATAGAGTATACTACAAGGGTGGCCCCATAGTCACCAAAGTCAGGATCTGATGATAGGATCCCATGCAAATCGAGGAAAACCTTTAAATTTTAAGGTGTTTCCAACGTGTTTTGTGTGTATGTTACGGGATTACTCCGCCAATTGTGGACCGATTTTCAAAATTTTTTCTGTATTCGATAGAGTATACTCTTAGGGTGGTCCCAAGGTTACCAAAGTCAGGATCTGATGATGGGGTTCCGTGAAAATCGAGGGAAACGCTAATTTAATACCAGCTGGTATTAAATTAGGGTTTCTTTCACTAAAAAAATTTCATTTACTAAAAAGTTAAAAATAAAAAAATATTTTACAAAAAATAAAAACCGACTTCAAAAACACTGAAAAGTTAAAAATAATATAAGAATAGGTACAGACAACATCACACTTCTATATTGAAGTCGGTGCCAAATTTTAAGACTTTCTAGGAGATCATCGCTTGGCACCGACTTCAATATAGAAGTGTGATGTTGTCTGTACCTATTCTTATATTATTTTTAACTTTTCAGTGTTTTTGAAGTCGGTTTTTATTTTTTGTAAAATATTTTTTATTGAGTTTTAGCGAGACTAACACACAGCGTTTCATTTTTATATATAAAGAAGATTTGATAGGTCGAAATACCCCAAAGATCTTATTTTTTTGGTACTGATAATGTGGAATGTTTTATGAATAGTGTCGGCATCAATGTGACCAAATTTGAAACCCATGTTGCACTTCTCTACACTTGGTTCTAAGAGGGCTACACCCATCTTGGGGCACGAGTTGAGACTACTACAAGAGAATAGGTAGAAAGAGTAGGTACAGATAACATCACATTTCTATATTGAAGTAGGTGCCAAATTTTAAGACTCAAGGTTTGGCACCGAATACAATATAGTAATGTTATATTAATGTTATATGTATATTTTTGTATTATTTTTAATTGTTCAGTGTTTTTGAAGTCGGTTTTTATTTTTGTATTTTTATCTTTGAACTGGTATTAAATTCACATAATAATACGTGCCTATTGTATTTAAAAAACTAACGTCTAACTTCTAAAAGTTAAGTATACGTACATCATAAGCTCGGTTCACGATTACCAGGTGCAAATACGTGAATAGCTTCCGAAAACATGAAACACGTTGGACGTACCTATAAAATTTAAGGATTCCCCTCGATTTTAATGGGATCCTATCATTAGATCCTGATTTTAGTGACAATGGGACCACCCCAAAAGGTTACTATCGAATACAAAAATAATTTTGAAAATCTGTACAATTGGCTGAGTAATCACGCAACATACACAAAAAAAAACCGGCCAAGCGCGAGTCGGACTCGCCCATGAAGGATTCCTAGGATTTATGACGTATTAAAAAAACTACTTACTAGATCTCGTTCAAACCAATTTTCGGTGGAAGTTTGCATGGTAATGTACATCCTATATTTTTTTTAGTTTTATCATTCTCTTATTTTAGAAGTTACAGGGCATACATTTTACCACTTTGGACGTGTCTCTCACGCAAACTATTCAGTTTAGAAAAAAATAATATGAGAAACCTCAATATGATTTTTGAAGACCTATCCATAGATACCCCACACACGCGTATGGGTTTGATGAAATTTTGAGTTTCACTTCTATGTATGGGGTGGTATGGGGAACCCCCAAAATTTATTGCTTTTTTCTATTTTTGTGTGAAAATCTTAATGCGGTTCACAGCATACATCTACTTACCAAGTTTCAACAGTGTAGTTCTTATAGTTTCGGAGAAATGTGGCTGTGACATACGGACGGACAGACAGACATGACGAATTTATAAGGGTTCCGTTTTTTGCCATTTGGCTACGGAACCCTAAAAACAGTATACGCATCGAATTGAGAACCTCGTCCTTTTTTGAAGTCCGTTAAAAAGGGCATCGAATGTGACAGCAACATTGTTAAACTTAAACATTGCTTAAATATTTAAGGCGGATAGTAAAAAAGACGTCGGTCAAACGTTTTCGGTCAAATATAAATCAGACAAGTAATTGGTTCCCCTTTTGATTGATTTCCTAGTGGAAATCAATCAAAAGGGGAACCAATTACAACAACCAATTACAACTACAAGTATCTAATACGTATTCTTATATTTTAGTCGATTTCGTTCAATGCAATGTCGTGAATAAGAAAGAGTGATGTGTAAATTCAGATGTTTTAATTAACTGAAATGTTATCTAAGCATAGGTAGCTATAGTGTGCAACAAAATTATTCTCTATTAGGTATTGATTCTAACAGCACGTTACATATAAACGTTATTTCATATAATATTATTAACTTACTTTAATCAACTTTGTGTGATTGTTTTAGGAATATTTAGATAATTAACGTTTTGCAATGTTCAACAAACGACATCACACGAATGCTATTTTTATCAAGCTGCAAACCGTAAGTTAATAATTATAGTTCTTATAAAAATATGTGGATGTTATTAATAAAAATATGTATCATATTTTGCCATTTTTTAAAATACCTGACTTGGAAACGCTACCTATTATATTGAGAAAACTTTAAGAACTTTCGAAACCATTATCTTAAGTGCTTCCAAAATAGATTCAACTGGAAAACGCTCGCGATGAATTCTCAGAATATATCCATATCTGTAACACGTACCTATTCTTATTTTATAGTAGTAATTTATATGAATAAATAACCATATCAGAATCTCAATCCATAGAAATCGCAAATCGCTTGGAGTCAAAGCGGGGCTGCATCAGGCGGGTCCCAAGGGCCATATTAATGAGCGTACCTATTTCCTGACTAAGACAGATAGATGCCCTCGGATCTGACACGTCTGTTTGTCGTAGGTAACACAAGAGATTTTGAACGCAAAATATTCATATAATAATAAAAGTATTTATTATAATAAAAGGTGTTAAAAATCTGTAATTACGATATTACTAGATTTTTTACGTAGAATACCTTCAAATCACTAGGAAAACACGATGTAATAGTTTTCAAAAAAAAATTTTGCTTTGTCTATTTGACAGGAAAGATCTCCTTAACTACTGAACAGATTCTGATGCAGTTTTCACAAAAATGCTTAGACTTTACAATAAGATATAGGCATCATTTCATTTGTTTAAATTAATTTGTATTTTGAGTAAATACAATATTTTTTTTAACGTTGGTGGCGCTGTGGCCTCGGCACTGGACTGTGCCCCGAGTAGAATCGAGAGGCCCGCGATCGATCCTGCCTTATACCAATGTGTTTTTCGTTTCGCGAATTTCATATGTACATTTATCTGACGCTCCTACGGTTAAGGAAAACGTCGTGAGGAAACCTGCATACACCTGCGACGTAATTCAAGGGTGTATGTGAAGTCAATCAATCTGCACTAGGCCAGCGTGGTTTGACTAAGGCCTATTTTTTATTTATTTATTATCACAAAATAGTGGACAAAACAGGTCCGGCAGCACGTCTGGTGACTAAGCAACCCTATTTAAGATCACTCTGCTTACCTCTGCATAGAGGAAAGGCCTAGAAAAGGTGGCGTAATCGTAGTCCGTCTCATTCTTCACCCTGGTAGCAAACCGCGGTCAATTGGCACCATAAACTTGCGATCGTAAGGCAAAGAAGTATATATCATCATCAGCTTATGTCCGGAACGCAAATCGCTTTTATTATCCTGGATAAGATAGATACAATATAATGTCGAAACCTTAGAGAGATTTTACATAGCGGATGGTGGAGAGCTATGTGAGGATCGTGGAACATTATACTTACATCGGTCAGAAAAGCCAGCTACTGAAAGAGCTAGTAGTGGTGTTGGGCTCGCTATAATTAGTTAACTCTATTGCACGTGCTCTATTGGAATAACCCAAGGGTGTTAATAGGATAATGACCTTAAGACTCGACATGAATGTTAATAAATGCGTAACTGTGATAAGTTTCTAGGCTCCAACCATGACCTACAATGAAGAAGACAAATTGGATTTTGATAGTAATCTTCGTCAAGTTTTGGAAAATTTCCTGCCAACGACCAAATTATTGTTGTGGGCGATTTTAACGCTCACGTGGGCTCCGATCATGCTATTTGGAGGGAGGTTCTCGGCTGTCATAGTGTTGGCGCATGTAATTCTAATGAGGAATTACCCTTGTCCACGTATGCAGAGTTCAACCTCTGTTTATGTAACACTTGCTTTCGCATAGCTGACAAATTCAAAACATCTTGGATGCATCCGCATTCCAAAAAGTGACACTGATTACGTCATTGCATGCATTGTAAGCAGACTTAAAAGAAGAGCATGCGGGGAGCAGAAGGCTGGACTTATCACCGGTTGATTAGGTCGAAAGTTCGCCTAATCTCTAAGTCTCCTCGTCGAGCGCCATTCATTAAATACAAGGAGGCTCTTAAACCATCTAGTCACGGTGCGGATCTTACAAATGTAGGTGCGTTTCCAGCTCTACCAATATCCAATAGATGATCCTCCCACATTTAATGAGTTTATTAAAGCTGTCAATAGACTCATGAATGGTAAGGCACCTGGCACTATTTCTTGGTAACCAGCGGAGTAAAACAAGGCTGCGTCATGGTCCCGATACTTTTGGGGTGCGATGTCAGACCACCTCCTCGTGGTGCACCCTGGGCAACCCGGCAGAATTTCTGCCGTGGGCTTAGAGTCTGACAGCTGCCCCCGTAGAAGAGGGCGTGGTGTGGCCGGGTTTGGCCCGGCGGGTCACTTCATGTAGCCATGTGGGGCGTCACCTCTACTTCTTTTTTAAGAAGGGAATGTATGTCGTCCGGGGACCCGCTCACGGGTCATCGCGCGCTGCGTTTTGTGCTGTTGCCCCTTTGGTCGGGTTGGTGCGGGTCCTTGTTGAGCTTCGGCATGTTGTTGTTCCGAGTCGGTGCAAGCTCTTTGAGCTTCGGCGTGTCGTTGTTCCAAGGACTGAGGCCGATCCGATCACTGTGTGGCTTCGGCACAATTGTGTGGCCCCCATGAGGGGGACGTGGGATGGCCATGTGCTACTTGGTGGGCCGCTTTTTGCGATGGATAGGTGCTTTGGCGCCGCAGAGCTATGGCTCGTGTACGCGGCGGTGGATCCAATGGGGTCTGCCGTCGGGCAAGCCCGTTACCCCGCACTGAGTGGGGCCGGGGGACCTGACGCACTGAGCGTCGGGCCACGTGGAAGAAAACCACAGTAAACAATTTCCACCCGGAGTATGCCCCGGGAACTCCTCTCCATCTCCATCTTGGAGAGGGCGTGAGGGGCCCGGTATTGGTGGGCAGGTGCTATCGACGAGGTTATGGTTGAATACAGGAGGGTGCCCATGATCTCGTTCGGCAGCGGCGCGTTCTTTGGGCGTGGCTGTGCCAGGTGCCAGAGAGAGCATATCGAGGGGTTTAGTGGGTAGTCGCTCTGCTGCGGAGTCCCACACACCCTTGTCCCTGCGGGGGCATGGACATTTTGCTATTTATTTTGCAGCGGTGCTTCAAGACTTACACTGATTGTACAGGGCAACTCACCCTTGAAGTAAGGTTTGATAAGAGCGTATTTGATTTGTCACGTTTTAAGTCTAAGCGTTTGGTGCACGAAATACCAGTTATCGATGCACTTTATGCGGAAGATGTTTGTTTGATAGTTGATAATTCACAAAGCCACAAACCTTACAGATACAAGTACTATTCGTCAGGCCAGTTGTCATCCGCGCAAAAAGACGTTTAAAACCAAATTTGGATTTGCTAGCTACTACCAAACTAGCCAGTTTTACGCTATTAATGGACACGTCAAGGAGGACATCTATAGGTATTGATGTTCAATAATGACCTTATTCGTGAATATGCGTCACGGGACAATACTCATGGGTTTCGAAACATTTAATTAAAATCGAGTTGTTTTTTAAACACAGTATTACCATCCTACATTCCAGAATATTTTTCTTCACAAAAGTGGATCTTTTAGTCTATTATGGACAAATACATCACTCCTACGACTGTGGTATTTACGTAATTTTGTATAGCGACTTGGGACGCGACGAATGGGAAAAAAATACTAAATGTGTTGAAATAATTGTCAGTCATTTGTTCGAAATCACAGAGACAGAACCATGTTTTAATAGTGTTCTATGTATTTTATAAGTAATTGTGCATGATAGTAATTACAATGATATTCTTGCGTCCTAAATAAAATAAATGCCAAATTATATGTGTCTGTGTGTCAATTTGTAAAATTTTTAAGTCAATGCCGCCTAACAAATTCAAACTTGAAATAGTGAAATAGATGTCAAAACTAATTTTAGTTTAAACCTTATAATTTAAGACGAAACGTAGCTCGCGGGCACAGCTAGTAATAGTATATAATAGGTATCTCTCACATATCTATCTATTAATTGCTGTATTCTATCTTACGGCTGGTAAGCCAACCAACGCCTTTAAATCCCTCGTGTATCGGTCTCGAACGCTATATTAATGGGCCTACCTGACGCCTGACTGAGACTGATCGCTCGTAGGCTGCGCACGACCTGACACCTCTGCCACCCTCCGCCCATTTGTACCGGTCCAATTACCTAAGTGATTTTTAGATAATTGGAGCGGACGTAAAACTTACCAGTGTTTTGTTATTTTGTTTGTATCAGAACCATATTTCTTAAGTGGTGTATCGTGTTAAAAATTGTTAGTTGTCGCGTAATAGTATTTACAACATAACAATATCGTAATAGGTATTAATTATTACGAGTATTAGATATACAAGAGTAAGTGCACCTCTTTTTTAGGGTTCCATACCTCCAAAGGAAAAATATAACTCTTTTTTTAGGGTTCCGTACCTCCAAAGGAAAAAGGATTACTCGTCCATCTGTCCGTCTGTCTGGCAAGATCCTGTTTCTCAGGAACGCGTTACAAGATCAAACTGAAAATATCAAATATTCGGGTCTACTTATTAAATACATAGAACACAAGGGCGTCGGTGGCGCTGTGGACTCTGCACTTGCCTTTCAATCGAGAGGTCCGGGTTTCGAGACCACTATATCAATGGGTATCAATGTGTTTTCCGTTTTTCGAATTTCATATGTACATTTGTCTGACGCTCCTACGGTGAAGAAAAACACTGCGTACCCACCATACCACTGGCCATACCCCTGGGGGTAGGGTGGGACTTAACCATACCACCATAGTAGTGTTGGGATTTGAATGTTTCAAATCTTCGCTCCAGTCAAGAACAGTTGAAGAGAAAGGGTTTAATTATATCACTTGAGACCATCGAATGATGTAAAATATCGAAGCACTGTCAAAATAACTCTAATTTCTCAAGCGCATATTGAAAAACGGCTGCATTGGGCGTGCAAAAACAAAGACAAAGAAACATGATTGGGTCAAAAATATTTTTTCCGATTGTTCGGAAACTATAAATAAAACGCCTTAAAAAACCCATTTACTTTTTGACAGTCTTGTTTATTTTCAGATTGTGTCATATTTCAATATCACTCATTTATATATTTTTTAGGAACAGTTTAAACATGACGTAAAACTACTGTTGAATAATACCGTTTTACAACATCCTCCACACCAAAGAATAAAATTATTAGTTAAAATTAATTAACCATATTAACGAGGCCAAAAAAGGTATAAGGAACAATCAATTAGATATTTAGGTAAATACACATTACAAACTAACACATCCCACAATTAAATGACACATTAAATTAAATCAAATCTTTAAACATAGCAAGTTAAAAAATTTACAAAATTATATGAATATAAGAAATTATATACTACCTACACTGACAAAGGTAATCTCCAACCCAGTAGGTACCAATATATTACGCGTCTTTCATTTGTCACCTGCACCCGTAGAAACTAGGTCAACAGAATTATGACACAAGGAGTCAGGACTAGTCTCTAAAAGATAAAGTCGTTGTAGCGGCCTGACCTTATGACCCATAGAAGTCTTAACCTTGGCGGACCGAACAATACCATCGACTCCAGCATACAACTCTTCAACTACCGCCAATGGCCAATTCACCCTCTTGTCCTCTGTTTCAATAAGTACAACGTCACCTACTTTAAGAGTATATTTAGATCGACATTTTCTAGTCTGAATCAAGGTTGTCAAATACTCCCTTTTGAATCGTTGCCGAAAATCAGTTCTAAGCTTCTGTAGGTATCTGTGACGTTGATTCATACTAGTATTGTCAATATGATCTAAATCAGTAGTGGCTGCTTGCTGTGACAGAGGAGTGAGGAAGCACGCTGGTGTGAGCGGCTGTAGCTCTCGACCACTGTCGTCTTCAACATACGTCAGAGGTCGATTGTTTAAAACAGTCTCACAGTCGCAAAGCACAGTTTCCAGTTCAATATAATTTAGTCTAGACCTTCCTAAAATCCGCCTAAGCAACTGTTTTAAAAGTCCAATTAACCTCTCCCAAAATCCACCCCACCACGAAGCAGTGGGAGCATTGAACTTCCACTTTATGGGATGAATATTAGATTGCGATTTTCGCTGTATGTCCTCCCAATCCAATCTAGACAGTAAATTTTCCGTTCCGACAAAATTTTTGCCATTGTCTGAATATATAATGCTGACTCGTCCTCTCCGTGCTAGAAATCTCCTTAAAGTCATGATAAAGCCCTCCGTAGACAGCGTCTTAGTTAACTCCAAGTGGACCGCTCGATATACTGCACATGTATATAGAACGATCCAGACGTTGCAGCCACAGCGAAGATACAAAGGTCCTGTCACGGTCGCCAGATGTTCGGAAACTATAAATAAAACGCCTTAAAAAACCCATTTACTTTTTGACAGTCTTGTTTATTTTCAGATTGTGTCATATTTCAATATCACTCATTTATATATTTTTTAGGAACAGTTTAAACATGACGTAAAACTACTGTTGAATAATACCGTTTTACAACACCGATAAAGCTTCATTCTGGGCTACCACTTATTTGGATCAAGTTTGAACTATGACTGATAATAGACTGGTGGTACGAACCGTGAAACACCCACTAAAGGTGCATGTTTGGGGATACATTTCAAAAAAGGATTTCGAAAAGCTGCACTTGTTTACTGGTAGTTTGGATGCTCAGAATATGAGAAAAAATTACGAAAAATCCTTAATGGCGTCGGCTAAGACGATGTTCTCACGCAAAAATGATTCCTGGATTTTCCAAGAGGATAATGACCCTGAACACCGAAGTCAGCTCTGCACCACTTGGAAGGCGGCCCATACCATTGAAGAGTTCGATTGCCCCTCACAGACCCTTGATGCTAACCCAATCGAAAATGTTTGGGCGTGGATGAAGCTTTAACTCAGGGCAAAACATTCAGTAACCGTCGCTGACCTTACTCGTGAACTGAATTTAGCTTGAAGGTTTTTACCTTGCAGCTATGCTGAAAAATTGTTCGAAAGTATGCTGCGAAGATGCCAAACGATTATAGAAAACTAGCTGTGCCCGCGAACTACGTTTCGCCATCAAACTGCTTAACACAGTGTTTAGTTTTTCCTCCATTTTATTCCATAATGATTCAACTTTATTCTGCATTTCTTGAGCAGCAGCCATTTCGAAATTAGGACAATTTTCGTAGGTTCGTAATGCTTTAGTACTCTTCAGGGCCTACTTTTATTTAATACCCTTATTGCTGGGTTTGAAAAGAAACTTTTATCCGCCTTTTTTGAGCGGCGGGCATGTTGAATTTACGTCAATGTTGCTACGTTCATAGTGCTCTACTGATCAAAGCCTTTCATTTGATACCCATATTGCTGGGTTTGGAAACGAACTTTTATCCGTTTTTTTGAGCGGCGGCCATATTGAATTTTGTGCGATTTTCCTAGGTTCATAGTGCTCTACTCTTCAAGGCCTTTCATTTAATACCTATATTGCTAGGTTTGGAAACGAACTTTAATCCACCTTTTTTGAGCGGTGGCCATGTCGAATTTACGTCAATATTTCTAGGTCCATAGTACTCTTCTCTACTCATCAAGGCCTTTCATTTGATACACATATTGCTGGGTTTGGAAATGAACTTTTATCCACCTTTTTGAGCAGCGGCAATGTTAAATTTATGTCAATGTTGCTAGGTTCATAGTGCTCTACTCATCAAGGACTTTCATTTGACACCAATATCGCTAGGTTTGAAAACAAACTTTTATCCTTTTTTTTGAGCAGCGGCCATGTTGAATTTAGGTCCATTTTTCTAGGTTCCTAATGCTCTACTCATCAAGGCCTTTCATTTGATACCCATATTGCTAGGTTTGGAAACGAATTTTTATCCACCTTTTTTGAGCAGCGGCTATGTTGAATTTATGTCAATGTTGTTAGGTTCATAGAGCTCTACTCATCAAGGCCTTTCGTTTGATACCCACGCACATTGCTGGGTTTGAAATCGAACTTTTACCCTTTTTTTTAACGGCGGCCATGTTGAATTTAGGTCGATTTTCCTAGGCACCTAATGCTGTACTCTTCAAGGCCTTTCATTTGATACCCATATTGCTAGGTTTGGAAACTAACTTTTATCCACCTTTTTTGAGCGGCGGCCATGTTGAATTTATGTAAATGTTGGCTAGGTTCATAGTGCTTTATTCATCAAGACCTTTGATTTGATACCTATATTGCTGGGTTTGGAAACGAACTTTTATCCGTTTTTTTGAGCGGCGGCCATGTTGGATTTATATTAATGTTGCTAGGTACATAGTGCTCTACTCATCAAGGCCTTTCATTTGATACCCATATTGCTAGGTTTGGAAACGAATTTTTATCCACCTTTTTTGAGCAGCGTCTATGTTGAATTTATGTCAATGTTGCTAGGTTCATAGAGCTCTACTCATCAAGGCCTTTCGTTGGATACCCACGCACATTGCTGGGTTTTAAATCGAACTTTTACCCTTTTTTTAACGGCGGCCATGTTGAATTTAGGTCGATTTTCCTAGGTACCTAATGCTTTACTCTTCAAGGCCTTTCATTTGATACCCATATTGCTAGGTTTGGAAACTAAGTTTTATCCACCTTTTTTGAGCGGCGGCCATGTTGAATTTATGTAAATGTTGGCTAGGTTCATAGTGCTTTATTCATCAAGACCTTTGATTTGATACCTATATTGCTGGGTTTGGAAACGAACTTTTATCCGTTTTTTTGAGCGGCGGCCATGTTGAATTTATATTAATGTTGCTAGGTTCATAGTGCTCTACTCATCAAGGCCTTTCATTTGATACCCATATTGCTGGGTTTGAAAACAAACTTTTAATCAATTTTTTTGAGCGGTGTCCATGTTTAATTTAGGGTAATTTTCCTAAGTTCATAATGCTCTACTCTTTGAGGCCTTTTAGTTGATACCCATATGCTAGGTTTGGAAACGAATTTTTATCCACCTTTTTTGAGCAGCGGCTATGTTGAATTTATGTCAATGTTGCTAGGTTCATAGTGCTCTACTCATCAAGGCCTTTCATTTGGTACCCATATTGCTGGGTTTGAAAACGAACTTTTATCCTTTTTTTTGAGCGGCGGCCATGTTGAATTTAGGTCGATTTTCCTAGGTACCTAATGCTCTACTCTTCAAGACCTTTCATTTGATACCCATATTACTGGGTTTGGAAACGAATTTTTATTCACCTTTTTTGAGAAACGGCTATGTTGAATTTATGTCAATGTTGCTAGGTACATAGTGTTCTACTCATCGAGGTCTTTCATATTTTGATATCCATATTGCTGGGCTTGGAAACGAACTCTATCGGCAGTCATGTCGAATTAAGTCAACGTGGCTAGGTTCAATGTGTTCTTCTATGTATTTAGGTCCTTCGTTCGATATCCATGTTCCTTGGGTGGATCCAAAAAAATATGATCCGTCATTTTACACATTAGGATCAAGAGTCCCGTCGCGTCCCTCTACGCGTAACCCAGAATCATTGCAGTCAGATATTTTTTTTATTAACAATATTCATCTATTACTTTTAATAGTTTTAAATGGATGAAAGAGTTTGATTCCTTAGTCATAATGTAAAAACATACAACACCTTTCAAACCCCTTTACCCTTGAAAAGGGTATCTTCACTTTTCAACATTTCAAATATTTCAAAAATTGTACCTATTTTGTGAAAATTAGTCAAGAATTAAACCAACCTACAAATTTTATTGTGACGTGATATTGTCATAAAAAATGCTTTATACATTGGTTGTATGGCTTGATCCTTTTGCCTTACCACCACGGTACGACATAAGAAAAAGACAATTTAAACTTCTAAACTTCTTGGTTGGCGAAATCCAGATGGGCACAGCCATTAACAGAAAATGTTTAATTTTTCTTTGCACTATGTGACAGACTTGTCAAAAGAATTTCACGTGCGCCATGTTGATTTTCTACATATAAGCATTGTTCGAAAATTTTATATGGTATTTTTTAAACTATTTATTTAATATGAAATACTTCAACCCCATTGCACCCCATCCAGGGATGATGGTATGTGGTGTTGAAATCGATGTTATTTTCGTAATCTACGACCCGAAAAACCATGAAAACGGCATCAATGTCGATTTTGACATTTTATCAGTTTATCACCCCATCTCACCCCGTTTGGGGATGAATTTCAATTAAATACGAAACGAAATCAACATTCCACATGGCGGTTACCTCGTGAGCTAAGTCAAGGTACTTGCTGACTTTGTCCTTCTCAGCTTTCACGAGATTCTCATCATGAGGGATAGTGATATCGACGAGCACTGCTCGGCGTTGGGACCGGTCGATCACCACGATATCAGGCTTATTGCAAACAATAGTCTTGTCCGTGATGATAGAGCGGTCCCAATAGAGCAACGCACGACCATTTTCAAGAACTGGCACTGGCGCGTACTTATAGTACAGCGTCTCAGATTCGACAAGGCCGTATCGAATGGCAAGTTGCTGGTGGATGATCCTGGCCACTAGGTTGTGCCTGTGCAAATACTCGCCGTTAGCAAGATGAGAACAACCAGAGATAATATGCCTGAGTGACTCTCCGGGACGGCGGCATGCCCGACAGATGTCAACCGTACCGTCCTTCAGGATATATTTTCTATAGTTGTTCGTCATCATTACTTCGTCTGCAATTGCACAGGCAAAGCCCTCAGTTTCCCAAAATAGGTCACCAAAGCGTAGCCAGTTCACCGAAGCGGGTAGGTCTACATCAGGCCCAGTCAAGGCCCGATAAAACCTCCCATGTAGCTCCTTGCCCTTCCATACCTCTTTGCGATCTTCGACGCTAAGCACCGGTGGTTTGCGCCAGTTCTCGATTGCCATGGAGAGAGGGGTAAATCCTTTGTCAACTGCCACAACATCACGATGCATCCCACACTCGTTGTTAAGGAAGTAATTCCTAAGGCTGTACACTTCACGGTTGTGGAGATTCTTGGCATTTAGAAAGCCCCGTCCCCCACACTTCCATGGAATGTACAGTCTCATAACAGACGAGCGAGGGTGGAGCATGCAATGTGTTGTGAGCAGTTGACGGACTCTCCTATCCAAGGCGTCCAGCTCAGTTTGAGTCCATCTCAGTATGCCAAAGGAGTACACCAATAGAGGCATCACCCAGCTATTGAAGGCACGCACCTTATTGCCGCCAGACAAAAGGCTGGTAAGTACCTTTGCTAGGCGACAGAAGAAACGTGCCTTCACCGACTGCTTGACGTCCTCCACAGATATTCCCAAAGACTCTGACATACCGAGATATTTATATGTGTCCGCTTCGGAGAGAGATCTGAGTGTCATTGTCTCGGAAAGTTGTACATTCGGTGAGTTTACAACTTTCCCCCGCTGCACATGCAAGATCGCACACTTGTCTACACCGAACTCCATCCTTATAGCGCTGCTAAAAATCTGTGTGATTTTCAGCAACTCTACCAGGTCTTGGTGTTTCGATGCAAACAACTTGAGATCGTCCATGTACAGCAGATGACTAATAACTTCACCCTGTCTCCGAAGTCGACAGCCCAGCCCTGAATCCTTCAGCAAAGTACTGAGAGGATTCAGTGCCAGGCAAAACCATAAGGGGCTCAAACTGTCACCCTGGAAAATGCCTCTCTCTATTTTGATCAAGTCTTGCGGACCAGGAGGGCTGTCGCCGCCACATGGTTGACGAAGAGCTGTGGTCCACTGCCGCATACAGTTACTAAGAAAGTATTTCAGAGTTGTATTTATTTTATACAACTCTAAAATCCTCTCTAGCCATGAGTGCGGCACCGAATCATAGGCCTTCTTGTAGTCAATCCATGCAGCAGAGAGGGATCCCCTATTCCGCCGGACTTGTTGGCTAATGGTCATGTCTATAAGGAGGAGCTCCTTGGTACCACGGGACCCAGCCTTACATCCATTCTGAGTAGAGGCCAAAATGTTATTTGAAACAACGTGTGTGTTAATTTTTGTGGTCAGAATGGATGTAAGGAGCTTGTAGATGGTGGGTAAGCATGTGATAGGTCTATAGTTCTTGGGGTCCATGGTACTTCCGGACTTGTGGAGCAAGAAGGTTGTCCCAGTGGTCATAAAAGTGGGAAGGGAACCGTGTTCTAGGGCTTCTTGGAATTGTGTAGCCAAACGGGCATGGGAACATCGGAACCACTTTATCCGTCAGGCCCTGGGCATTTCCAATTGTGAGCCGAACGGATAGCACAACTTACGTCTAAGGGGTCTATGGTAATAGACCCCATGGGCTCGATGGATTCGCATTCCCGTTCGACCACACGTATCCAATCACCCTCCGCATGATCGACAGGCAGCGACCAGATGTCACGCCAGAAACTGACCATGGCATTAGCATCAGGCAGCCGCCCGTCGACCACGCGGTGATCGGATCCCTCCCACCTACGATACACCTTCTTCTGGTCACATTGAAAGAGGCGATTCTGAAAATATCTGTCCACACGTACTCTGTAGCGACGAATACGGTTCGCCCACGCATAAACTTTCTGCTTCAGATAATCTATGCGTTCCGTGACATTCACCATATAATCTATAGGCCGGATTCCGGTTCCGGCATAGGCCTGTGTCACGAAACGCATAACTCTAGGTCGGGTGTTACCCCGTCTGAAGCAGATAAGCTTGCCAATGAGAACCCTGAACGAGTTGATACGCTTTTCTATTCTAACTTGCCATGCTGGTACCGCAGGCCGCGGTGCTCGATCAGCGTCCAAGAACTTGACTCGGGCAACACGGCATGCGGTAAGGGCACCGCAGTACAGAATAGAATGCGTATCAACCAAATCTTCGCTAGTCCGTAGGTACGGAGCTAGCAAAGCATTCAGTGTTCCCAACAGCGCTAGATTGCGTTTATGTGTCGGCAAACGTGGTATTCGCGGCCTAGAGTTTGGTGCGTATCGATATTCACGAATCACGTCTTCCAAAGTGGCCTCCAGTTGCTCTCTCACTTGTGTACTTACGTTCATACTGGCGCCATCCCCTTCATCAACTTCGGGGTCCGCCTGCGTTGCTATTGTCGCCTCCGAGTACAGCATTGCATCTGCATTCGGGGCAACGGGCGCGGCAGACGGGCCTCGCGCCGAAGAAGGGACGGCGGCAGTAGGAACCGTCTCCAAGCGGAGCCGATCAAGTGCAGATTGATCCAGCAGCTTACACCGGTGGATCGCCCGCACTTGATCCGATAATCGTTGGGCGGACACGGCAACGGTCGGTTCAAGGGTCTGAAACATAAGCAGCATTCGATCACGATACGCAGTCAGGAAGGTTCCTCCCTCTGTAACCCCGTAATAGGCGCGCATGCAGTTCTCATTCATGGTTTGAGTCCATCGCATGCGTCGCACTACACCACCGGTAGCGGGGGCCTGTTGTGAGGCGGATTGCCCCAAATTCCCAAGCGTGCCGGCAGTGGGGGACGTCCTCGTCGCGCAGGTGGTCGTGGCGGCGGCGTCCTGGGTTCACTCACGTCGCTCGACGAGCTGTTTGCTTCCAGCAGTACGCTCGGGGCTGACGGGGGTGCTCCTGAAGGTGGTAGTTGTGCGCTTTGATCCGCTCTTGCCGTCCTCGATCTTGTGATCATATTTATTTATCTTCGTGTTACCTTTTGTGCATTTTGTATCCCAAATTTGTGTGTGGTATTTTGACATCGGATGTCATGTCAAACTTTTCCATATTATTTGAATTTCCGTGAGTTCATAATTGGTTTTTCTTGATTATTATTATTATTATTATAAGAAGACGATGTAAAATCAATAAACATTAAAATACCTATTTATCATAATAACTACTGGAGATAAAGATAAACATAGGTAATTAAGAAATATAATTCATTTCGCTGTGAAAATAAATGCTGCCTCTGTTAACTTTCGAAAGACTACTACCGAGCAATGCTGATCAGCAGCTGTTGATAATGGGCTAGATGAATGAAAAAAAAATATTGTTTGAATAGAAGCTCAGTCATATAATAAATATATAGAAAGAAAAAATCGGTTTTCGAATAACTATAAAAGCAACCAAGATATAAGGTATTAAAAAATGTTCTCCATCTCTTTCTAGCAAAACGGCAATTTACACGGAGTTTATATGGCCGTACTAAACAGTGACGTCACGGTTGTTGTCGGATCTCTCTGTCTAATCGCTTCCAAATTAACAGTTTAAAATGCTTGTATCTCACGTATTTCTAAGCCGATTTTAATTCTAATTTCACAGAATTGTATCGTTTTCTACGGTATTTTAATATTTTATGACGAGACGTGAAAATTCGAATTCAGTCATCATCCCTATTGAGCGGCATTAAATAAGCGGAGAAGGCAGTTGGTTTTTTGGTATATTTCAAGAACATACTACGAGAGGAAAGTAACAAGTTAAACTGGTAAGGTGGGATAAGGATCTCTGAGGATTTTAAATAGTGTAGCGAGGATGTGGGCACTACGACCCTCACGTATTGGAAACCATTTCGTTTTCTGTGAAATTGGCAATTGCGATTTGTTTTCTAAAGACCTTATAATGAAACGTATTTCCAGGTTTTAAAATGATCAAGTTTATCGAACATAATATTCGTCAAATTCCAAAAAACAAACATGTGCATTTTCCAGTAACGTAATTAACGAGCTTGGGCGAGCATATATTTGGTATCGAAAAAGAGTAATTATCGGAGATGATTGAGAGAGTGAAAGAAAAGACAGTCAATAGTTATTAATTAATTCGACATATTTATATGATAATAATTATTCTAAAATTAAATCCATATAGGCACTTTGGCTACTCTCATTCGTCTGTGTCAAAAATATTTTTGTTAAATTTAACGCTTTAAGTAAATACTCTTTACTTCTATTTATATAAATAATTTTCATACTTATAATCTTAAAAGCCTTGATATAGGTACATAAGCGAAATGACAAAATTTATCTTTTACAATGTTTAATGTAATCTACTAATATTTAAAAAGCTGAAGAGTTTGTTTGTTTAGTTGAATGCGCTAATCTCAGGAACTTCTGATTCAAACTGAAAGAATATTTTTGTGTTGGATACTTCACATATCGAGGAAGCTTATGATGTCACGCTACGATCAACAGGAGCTGTGCATCAATGTTGCAAAAACGGGCAATAAATATTCCTTTTCAGCCCCCCTAGCACGTCCACCAAAACACGATATGATAAAGCGGTTTATCACGGTGAACTGTCAAAATACAATAGGGTTTCGTCGTATTTTGACAGTTCACCGCGATAAATCGCTTTATCATATCGTGTTTTGGTGGACGTGCTACGGGGGCTGAGCTTTCGTTGCGAGCGCTGCATAAACGGTTAAAGTTTCGCAAAAATTGTTCTCCTTTAAAAGTTCTAAAAAAAATCCGCCACAGCATGACTATCTATTAAGATTTCCGATATCTATGCGAACGAAGTCGCGGGTACAGCTAGTTTAATCGTAAATGGTTTAATTGTGGGTTTAATACTACTGAATTAAAGTCTTTAATCGCTCAATACAATCTCATTAATATTTTTTGAACTTGATTTACGATTATAATTCTGTGCTGCATTACAGCATTTCCTTCTTAAACTTATTTTTGGCAAGAGAAAATTGGCAGCTAGATGTGTTCCATTGTTGATTCAGGAAATTATTAGGTATCTCACACAATGGTTCTATATGTTCTATAGCATGTAAAATAAACTTCGGATAAAATCAACGTATCAAGACAACTACGAGTACATACGAAGTACAGGTATATATAGAGATTTTTCAAACACATTAGGTGTTTTGATAATGTATGAAAGCTTAAGGCAATCAATACCACAAATAAACTATGAATAAATGAAACGAAGTAGAGCTTGAAATAACTTTATACCTATCTACACTAATTTGATTCAAAATATAAGTAATGATGTCTAGTGAACATTTTAAAGATTGAAAGTCCGCATGGATTTAAGAATACATTAGTGTCACTGCTCTCTTTTATCGTGTCGTAAGAGACAACTAAGGCCTCGTTTACGGAGACGCGGGGCGTTGCGCGGCGCGGCCCACGGCGCGGCCCGCTCAGAATTCAAACATATGGCGTTGTATGAGTGCGTTTACGGAGAAGCGATTTTACACGCCTTTGCTTGAAATGGCGCATTTTTTACGGCCGAGCCCGCGGATGGCACCGCCGCGTCCATCGGTGTTCCCGTCTCGCATCTCTATGAACAACATCGTATATTGCCATATGTTTGTGTTTACGCGTGCGATTTATGAGTGCCGCTTCACGCACCGCCCCACCGTAAACTGAAAAAACGTCTGACGCGCCGCGCGACGCCACGCCACACGCGACGCGCGACGCCCCGCGTCTCCGTAAACGAGGCCTAAGGTAGTTCACCGCAATCACACCTCTACGATGAGATATAAAACTCGAAACGAAATCACACCATCCCGTCTGACCAGCGCAATGTGGTAACCATATCGCTCTTCATTCAGAGCCCAGTAGTGAGAGGGAAATAGGTAAATGAAAGATTAAAAGTATAACAAACTATTCGAACGGGAGAGAAACACCACACAAGGATTAAACCGACGCTCGTTGTTAACGGTAGAAAGCTTTAGATCATACCGTTGACATGACAGTTGCCAACGATTTATTTCCTTTTGGATTAGGAATTAGGGGATAGTTCCTTTATTATATTCCATGTGTGGCGTACACATATTTATTTAATTATACATATGTTATTTATTTACAACACTAACGCAATTAGAATTATTTACAATTAAGTATAACGAAATATTATTTTACCTAAGATCAATTTATCACTAAAATACAAATATATAAGAAATAATAATATAAACATCTATTCTATACTTACCTTAACTATTTACTAATTATTATTAATATATTACAAAACAAAATTATATTAAGGACATTCAGTGATATTAATATATTACGAGTAAAGCATAGCATTGCGTCGCGGGATAGTATCTGTCGCAATGTACAACAGACTTAACACGCGCCTATTCTATTCCAGTTTTTTGCATTCAACCGGCCCGTTCCAGATAAGCATTTTTAGCCATAAATACCAACATTTTTAGCATCTCTGCGTTCCATTAGCCGGTGATGCTAGTTTTTCTTGCTGGTTGTCATGCGTTTCATTTAAGCATTTTTAACACGAAATGCTAGCATCAAGTACCCATGCTAATAGATGGGTCCTCTGATACCACTTTTTGACAGCTTTCAAATTTGACATTTGGAATCTTTTTTTCATGAATCAAAAAGGATTTTCAGCGGATTTAAAAAAATTATTGAAAGATATTTGTAGTATTAGCCAATTCTGATTTATATTATAAAAAAATTTTAGTGACTGGACTAATTAAGTGAGGTGTCAAAATTCAGCACGAAAAATCAGTACCTTGCGTTTCATTTGTAACAATTAGCGCTGCTAAAAATGTCAACATTTCTTAAAAGAAACGCAAAACGAGGCTAACAGCAGATGTTAGCCTCAGAAAGTAGCAGTGCTTTATCTGGAACGCAGGGAACGTTGCATTGATAACGCGATGACGTCGCCACAGACAGTAGTGCGTAGACTGAATCGACGCAAGGCACACGCTTCTAGTTTCGCGGTTTTGCACCTATCTACGCACGCGTTGACACCGTAAACAACAGATTTGTGTTTTTACTTCCATCTCGCCTTTTGACCATCTTATTTGTGGAGTATTGGTGTACGCCACATCACTCCCCCCCAGAGACCGTCACTACGGGCGATAGTAGTTCGGTAGGTGAACTATTCTACCAAAACGAGTAACTTTTTGTTTTTGAGTATTTACTGGTGTTATGATATCTTTATTTACTGGAGGTGGAGAGTTATTTTTTAATTCTACAGGGTGATGTTCAGGGGACAATATATAGGCTGGTTTTAATCGGTCTATTGATACTGTCAACTCTTTGCTCTTAATTTCTATTTTAAATGTTTTGGAACCTCTGCTTAAAACTTTATACGGACCGATATAAGCTTGTTGTAAGGAGCGACGAACAGTATCGTCTCTTAAAAATACATGGCTAGTACTTGCCAGATCTTTATGAATGAAAATTTTACCAGTGCAATGTCGTGAAGCTAAGCAGGGTTGTAAATTTTGAGCAAACAACCTCAGACGTGCTGTAAAATCAGTAATGTCTATGGTTCCATTTAAATCTGAGTGGAAAAACTCTCCAGGAAGTCTCAGTGGTTTGCCGTATACAATCTCGGCTGATGAGCTTTGGAGATCTTCCTTGAAAGTGCTACGGATGCCCAAAAGAACTAGTGGAAGTGTTTCAGTTCAGTTGGTATTAGCATGACACATGATGGCGGCTTTCAGTTGCCGATGAAAACGTTCGACGAGGCCGTTACAAGCTGGATGGTAGGCTGTAGTTCTACGGTACTCAAAACCAATCATTTTGGAGAGGAATTTGAAAAGCTCAGATTCGAACTGACTTCCTCTATCCGTAACAATGATGGTAGGACAACCGAAACGAGCTATCCAGTCACGCAAAAGAGCCTTGGCAACTGTTTCTGCACATATGTCCATTATAGGTATCGCCTCAGGCCATCGTGAGAACCGGTCGACTGCCGTGAGGCAATAGCGATAACCGTTAGAAATCGGAAGAGGTCCAATAGGATCTATGTGCAAATGCTTAAATCTTCCTCGGGGTAGTGAAAAGTTACCTATAGGTGCAGAGACGTGTCTATTTATTTTTGACCGTTGGCAATTTAAACAAGTTCGGGCCCACTCTCTGCAGTCTTTCCTAATGCCATCCCACACGAAACGTTGTGCAACTAACTTGGCACTAGTGTTGATGCCTGGGTGGCTAAGCGAGTGTAAGCAGTCAAAGATTTTGCGGCGTAAGATCTTCGGAACGAATGGCCGGGGAGTTGGTGTGCTGATATCACAGAACAGCTCGTACCGACTACCGGGTATTTTCATTTTCGTTAACCGAAGTGAAGTACTATTGTCAATTAAATCTTTGACTTGTTCGTCTGATTCTTGAGCTTTTGCTAGAGATTCAAAATCAATATGGGTATCTAATTGTTCAATACGCGATAGAGTGTCCGCGACAACGTTGTCTTTACCGGAAAGATGTTGGATATCGGTAGAGAATTGTGAAATAAAATCGAGATACCTATATTGACGAGGAGAACAGCTTGACTTCCTTGAATGAAATGCAAAGCTGATAGGTTTATGATCCGTAAAGATGGTAAAATTTCTAGCTTCTAACATGTGACGAAAATATTTAATTGCCTGATATATGGCGAGAAGTTCCCGATCATATGGTGAATACTTGCATTGTGATGGACTTAACTTGCAAGAATAAAATGCTAAAGGCTACCAATGACCTTCCTTTTGCTGTTGAAGAACAGCACCTACAGCAACATCGGAAGCATCAGTAGTGAGTGCTAAACGAGCTTGACAATCGGGATACGCCAAAAGTGCTGCGTTACAGAGGCTGATTTTTGAGTCTTCAAAAGCTTTAAGACTATCATCTTTTAAGGCAATAGGATGATTGCCTTTGACCGAGCCTGTTAGTAAAGCGTTAAGAGTTGCTTGGATTGCAGCTGCGCGAGGAATAAATCTGCGATAGAAATTTAACATTCCTAAGAACCTCCTAAGCTGTTTAACGGTCGTTGGCTGCGGATACTCCTGTATAGCCTTGACTTTTTCATTTAGTGGCTTGATACCTTCACTAGATATATGGTATCCTAAAAAGTCACTTCAGAAGCACCAAAGACGCACTTTGAAGTGTTTAACAAAATTCCGTAATCGGACATTCTCTTAAATAAACATCGTAAATGTTGTTCATGGGATTTTTGGTCTTCCGAGTAGACCAAAAAATCATCTAAATATGGATATACGAAATCCATGTCACGAGTCAGCTCATCTACGAATCTCTGAAACGTTTGACTTGCATTACGCAAACCAAAAGTCATAAATGGAAATTCGTAGAGGCCGAATGGTGTCGTGATTGCCGTTTTGGGTATATCCTCATTACTGACAGGTATCTGATTATAGGCCTTAACAAGATCTAAGGTAGAAAACATCTTACATCCTGCAACGTTGTGTGCAAAATCATGGATGTGCCTCACCGGATACCTATCAGGAATGGTACGGGCGTTCAACATACGGTAATCACCGCACGGACGCCATCCGTCTTTTTTGGGGGCCAAGTGCAGAGGAGAAGACCAGGGACTATCTGAGGGTATAGCAGTCCCATCCTGGATCATAACGTCAAACTCTTGCTTGGCTATCCTAAATTTATCTGGCGCTAAACGACGTGGCCTGCTAGCTACAGGTGGTCCTGGGGTGGTATTAATGTGGTGTACTGTCTTATGCAAAATTACTCTAGGTGTGACGGCGGGTCGGGTTAATTCGGGAAACTCAGCAAGTATAGCATGGTATTGCGAATCACCGGATGTAATCTTAACCGAAGAGATGTTAATGCACTTATCTGCTGACACACATGACACATTTAATGATGTTAAATTGTCTAACAATCTTTTGTTTCTTATATCTACAACTAAATTAAAATGAGACAAAAAATCAACACCAATGATGGGTTTGCTAACATCAGCAATAGTAAAACGCCACGAAAAATCACGCCTTAAGCCTAAATCTAGCTTAAAATTAATAGAGCCATAGGTATTTATGACAGTTCTTTTAGCGCCGTACGAGGGAACACACACAAATCACTACCGGTATCCACGAGAAATTGTGTCCTGGAATACCGGTCTGTGACGAACAAGCGACCGTTTTTAGAAGGGCAATCGTCAGTCGCCATCACCGACCGCCCTGCGAGTTTTCCGCCTTAAAATTTAGGATAGCCAAGCAAGAGTTTGACGTTATGATCCAGGATGGGACTGCTAGACCCTCAGGTAGTCCCTGGTCTTCTCTTCTGCACTTGGCCCCCAAAAAAGACGGATGGCGTCCGTGCGGTGATTACCGTATGTTGAACGCCCGTACCATTCCTGATAGGTATCCGGTGAGGCACATCCATGATTTTGCACACAACATTGCAGGATGTAAGATATTTTCTACCTTAGATCTTGTTAAGGCCTATAATCAGATACCTGTCAGTAATGAGGATATACCCAAAACGGCAATCACGACACCATTCGGTTTTCCATTCACTTTTGGCGTATCCCGATTGTCAAGCTCGTTTAGCACTCACTACTGATGCTTCCGATGTTGCTGTAGGTGCTGTTCTTCAACAGCAAAAGGAAGGTCATTGGCAGCCTTTAGCATTTTATTCTTGCAAGTTAAGTCCATCACAATGCAAGTATTCACCATATGATCGGGAACTTCTCGCCATATATCAGCCAATTAAATATTTTCGTCACATGTTAGAAGCTAGAAATTTTACCATCTTTACGGATCATAAACCTATCAGCTTTGCATTTCATTCAAGGAAGTCAAGCTGTTCTCCTCGTCAATATAGGTATCTCGATTTTATTTCACAATTCTCTACCGATATTCAACATCTTTCCGGTAAAGACAACGTTGTCGCGGACACTCTATCGCGTATTGAACAATTAGATACCCATATTGACTTTGAATCTCTAGCAAAAGCTCAAGAATCAGACGAACAAGTCAAAGATTTAATTGACAATAGTACTTCTTTTTTTTTTTTTATGTAAGGCCCGCAAATGACCCCCTCCCGCCTGATGTTAAGCGGTGAAAGAGGCCCAAATGAGTTGACAGATAGAGTAGGGACGACATCCACTATCCTACCTGCCCGCCCCTTGCCGGCCTAAAAGATGCTTTTTCACACCTCTTTTGAAGGAACCCATGTTGTAGGATGAAGGAAACACGTGCGCAGGTAGAGAATTCCAAGTGTGGGATGAACGACAGAAGAAGGAATCTTGGAATTTCTTGGTACGGTGTGAAAAGGAAGATACAGTGTAAGGATGACTCCGAAGGCCCTTACGCGTGTTTCTGTTAAGGAATGGAGAGGGAGGGATAAGGTTAAAGAGCTCCTCAGAGCATTCCCCATGGAACATTCGGTAAAAGGCGCTAAGAGAGGCGATGTCACGACGAAGTTGTAGAGGCTCGAGGGTGTTAGTTGCCTCTACATCGCCAATTATTCGAATAGCGCGACGCTGCAATCTGTCCAGAGCATCGAGGAGGTACTGAGCGGAGCCATCCCAAAGGTGCGAGCAATATTCCACGCATGACCTAACCTGAGTTTTATACAACAGGCATAGTTGGTCCGGCGCAAAATACCTACGCACCTTGTTTAGGACACCGAGTTTCCGTGAGGCAGCAGTTATAACGGATTCGATGTAGTCTCTGGGGTTCAGATCGCAGCGAATGTTCATTCCGAGCAAGGTGATGTTACTCTGTGTGTGAAGGGTTGTGCCCTGAAGAGAAGGAGGGGGGAGGAAAGGTGACCTTTTCGCCGAGAACGCGCACACCTGTGTTTTCTTAGCATTGAACTCGACAAGATTGTTGGAACCCCATTCGGAGATGAGGTCCAGCGTCTTGTTGAGCTCAATGATAAGATTCTGCCTCTCCCTATCAATATTGCCACGAGCAGCTCCTGAGCTTCCGTGATATCCCCCATGCACTGTACTGTCGTCTGCATAGCAATGTATACTTCCCAAGGAAAGCATGTCATTGATATGCAGAAGAAACAATGTTGGGGATAGAACGGAGCCTTGTGGAACACCAGCATTCACTGCCACGAACCGCGAAGCGCAGCCGTCAACGACAACGCGAATTCTATGCTCGTGGAGGAAGCTGGCAATCCACGTACAGAACTGAGCGGGCAATCCGTATGCCGGAAGCTTGGAAAGGAGAGCCTTGTGCCAGACTCTATCAAAAGCTTTGGCGATGTCGAGACTAATAGCCACAGACTCGCCGCGCTTATCGATAGATTCACCCCATTTGTGCAAAAGGAACACTAGAAGGTCACCTGTTGACCGTTTAGGACGAAACCCATACTGACGGTCATTAAGCAACGAGTGACCTTCCAGGTAACGGATCAGCTGGGTGTTAAGGTTCACTTCGGTTAACGAAAATGAAAATACCCGGTAGTCGGTACGAGCTGTTCTGTGATATCAGCACACCAACTCCCCGGCCATTCGTTCCGAAGATCTTACGCCGCAAAATCTTTGACTGCTTACACTCGCTTAGCCACCCAGGCATCAACACTAGTGCCAAGTTAGTTGCACAACGTTTCGTGTGGGATGGCATTAGGAAAGACTGCAGAGAGTGGGCCCGAACTTGTTTAAATTGCCAACGGTCAAAAATAAATAGACACGTCTCTGCACCTATAGGTAACTTTTCACTACCCCGAGGAAGATTTAAGCATTTGCACATAGATCCTATTGGACCTCTTCCGATTTCTAACGGTTATCGCTATTGCCTCACGGCAGTCGACCGGTTCTCACGATGGCCTGAGGCGATACCTATAATGGACATATGTGCAGAAACAGTTGCCAAGGCTCTTTTGCGTGACTGGATAGCTCGTTTCGGTTGTCCTACCATCATTGTTACGGATAGAGGAAGTCAGTTCGAATCTGAGCTTTTCAAATTCCTCTCCAAAATGATTGGTTTTGAGTACCGTAGAACTACAGCCTACCATCCAGCTTGTAACGGCCTCGTCGAACGTTTTCATCGGCAACTGAAAGCCGCCATCATGTGTCATGCTAATACCAACTGGACTGAAACACTTCCACTAGTTCTTTTGGGCATCCGTAGCACTTTCAAGGAAGATCTCCAAAGCTCATCAGCCGAGATTGTATACGGCAAACCACTGAGACTTCCTGGAGAGTTTTTCCACTCAGATTTAAATGGAACCACAGACATTACTGATTTTACAGCACGTCTGAGGTTGTTTGCTCAAAAGTTACAACCCTGCTTAGCTTCACGACATTGCACTGGTAAAATTTTCATTCATAAAGATCTGGCAAGTACTAGCCATGTATTTTTAAGAGACGATACTGTTCGTCGCTCCTTACAACAAGCTTATATCGGTCCGTATAAAGTTTTAAGCAGAGGTTCCAAAACATTTAAAATAGAAATTAAGAGCAAAGAGTTGACAGTATCAATAGACCGATTAAAACCAGCCTATATATTGTCCCCTGAACATCACCCTGTAGAATTAAAAAATAACTCTCCACTTCCAGTAAATAAAGATATCATAACACCAGTAAACACTCAAAAACAAAAAGTTACTCGTTTTGGTAGAATAGTTCGCCTACCGAACTACTATCGCCCGTAGTGACGGTCTCTGGGGGGGAGTGATGTGGCGTACACATCGCAGCTTTCCTACTATAGGGGCACAATTCGAAAAACACGATTGTTGGGAAAACGCGTTTAAAGATTTTTGAGCCCCTGTATTTTCACAAAATCGGTCATAAATAAATTAATTTATTGATAGCAGAATCATAAAACATCATAAGAGTATGTCCATTAAGCATGGAATATTTATCGCATATTAAATTTATCCCAGCACTATTAAAATTAATATAAAAGCGTTTTTTAATCAACCTTATTTAGTTGTGCTCTTATATCATAAAATAAACTATGCCCCTTATGAACATTATTTAGACTTGAGCCTATATATTCCCAACTGATGGAAGTACTTAATTAATCTATTGGGAAATAGATCTCTGTATTAGTAAACCTTGAAATAAAATAATAATTACTTTCTTAAATTATATCTTTCCAATTAAATAATACACATAAAAATGTATTCAAAAGTATGTATTACAAGAAATAAATTTACTGTTTTCGTAACAGGTATGTAACAAGAGTAATTAACAAATTTTTTATAGTATTGGTGCCTCCACACTTACTGGAGGGAGACTCTGTACCAGGGTCGTCTGCTTAGGTATCTCCGTCTTACCTATTTCTGCCGCAAAGCAGCAGTGCTTGCATTGCTGTGTTCCGGTTTGAAGGGTAAGATATGGCAGTGAAATTACTGGGTACTGTGACTTTACATCTTGTGTCACAAGTTGGCAACGTACACTGTGGTTCTTGTGGGGGTTGCAGTTTTGTTTGCTGCGAATCTCA
Organism: Schoenobius gigantellus; assembly: GCA_963935595.1. Lineage (NCBI taxonomy): Eukaryota > Metazoa > Arthropoda > Insecta > Lepidoptera > Crambidae > Schoenobius > Schoenobius gigantellus. Next base: position 37,629,791 of record OZ012543.1, read on the forward strand.
CAAGAGCCACATGTATTATAGGTGACTGTTACCACTTACCATCAGGTGGGCAGTTTGCTTGTTTGCCAACTTTCTGCAATAATAAAAAAAAAACACGCTGACTAGGTAGTGGGTAGTCAAAACAGTAGCAAAATATTCTTAATTATTGTATGGAGACAACAAGTAATTACTCTAATCAATAAACGCAAAAATATATTATATATTATAAACAGAAAATGCCTCTGAAATAGTGCTATTAAAGGCGTTTGCTCGTGTAGGTAATTTTTAAAAATGCAACAAAAATAACACAGAGTATTTTTACTACTCACTAATCAACATAACTTAAATTAGTTCTCTCTTAATCAACTACAAAATATCCAGGTATGACAACCCGCAACATAGACAATTCGAACATACCTATTACACATAATAATGAAATATCACATTGATAAATAAAAAAAATAAGCTTAGTATGTTTTCCTCTGCACTAATCAACAGAATTAAAATTTTTCAGTCACAACAATTCAAGTCAGTCAGTCAGTCATACAATTTAAGTAATTTCCTAGCTAACTACAAAACACTGGTAACTATGGCAACATAGACAATTGAGTACTTAAAAAAATTAAATTGACTTAAAAGTATAGTGGTACTTACTTACAATTCAACTACATAAACTGTTACAATTACTTTTAAATTTGGATGTGTCTACTTAACTTATTACCTAATAATTATCACCATAAATCAGTCTCAATGAACCTTTCAAAACATTAAAGAAAATGCCTATTATAAAACAATACTTTTACATTAAGTAGGAACCTAGAATTTCCCCCCGAAAAAAAAAAAAATACCCTGTGTATATTTAAAGTAGGTACGAAGTAAAGATAATGTAAGTTCAGTTTGGGACTGAGCTTTTGTACCTTGATAAGATACTAGTGATCCCTGAAGTGAAGATAATGTAGGTTCAGTTTGGGACTGAGCTTTTGGACCTTCAATATTGATAATTGAAGGTGGACTATTTTGAGAACGATTTTGTTCTATTGGCTTAACAGAGGGGCAATCGCACTATTTACAGCGTTTCAACCAAATCAGAAACGTTACCGTTCCCATACATTTTGACAACACCTTGACAAAAGTTAGATGTCAAATTATATGGGAACGGTAACGATTTGGTTTTAGTTAAAACGTTTGTAGTTAGTGCGATTGCCCTCCTGAAGAGCTACTTCGACGGGATGAACTTGAACTCGAAGAACCACTAGAACTTGAACTTGAAGAATCACTAGAACTGCTAGAAGAATTTGAGATTGGGGCATTCATTTCGCTATTGGTTGTGAAACATTGCTGTCCTGGTTTGGGTCAGCTTGATTTAGAATTTTTGCTGGCTCTGAATTAATCTGTGAATAGAGATAGTGTGCTTTGAGGAGGTATACTCATAAAAACTATAAAACGATGTACATACCTACTAATATTTTATTATAAATGGCAACTGTAATTCTACTCTGTAACACTGTAAAGATGTATTTAGTTCAATAAGTAGGTACCTACATTTTTAAGAGATATGTGATGTGATCCTGTATGTCTTCAACTTGTTTAGCTTATAGCTAAACAAGTTGAAGACATACAGGAACAGCCATTTTGTTGTTTTATATCTGACGTAGAACCCGCATTCTCTGACTCGATCTATAAATGAATTTAAATATTAAAACATAGTTAATTGACTTGAAAAGGTACCTAGTTAAGTTTGATTTTGTACAAAGTTAAAGTTGAACACAAAATAATAATTATAGTTACCTATACAATAAAGTGCTACATTATTTTGTGTAACTTCCTAATAGGGGAACTTTGTTTACTTTAAAAACAAATTAGGTACCTACCTAACGATTGTTTACCTGTGCATTATGACTTTCAGAAAGCGCCAAAAGATTAATAATTTTTTGTGCTCGTAACTCCATAATTTCTGTAAAATAAGAACACCATGTACCAAAATTAAATTTCATTTCATAATTTAAATGGAGCTATATCCCAATGAAACGTGGTAACGAACAACGTTTATGTAATATACAGATTCAACCAGAATTGTGAACTTGATATTTTATTTCGTTATTGTAATATATAGATTAAATTTGAGTTATTCAAAATAATATTCTAATATTTTTGCAGTATACGGGCACTTTTTGAATTATATCTCTTTTTTTAGTATTTTTCCTAATATAAGGAACTAACTATGAAAGTTTCCCTCTAATTGGAAGACAAAAATCAATACTTACCAATAATTTCCGTAATAGACCGGCACAAACACAATTGAATAACAGCATGAGCGGTCCTCCTTCCTCAACTACAGACACGACACTAAGGCCCGTATTAATAAAGCGATCTCAAAACTGCTCTCAAGTGCGAACTCAGCCGAGTCACTCTCAAGATGTGATCACGCACTTAAGATAGTCGCTAATTAATAAACCTACATCAACAGCGTATCACTTGAGATATAATATCAAGATCGCGCTCTTAAGAGCGTGATCTCAAGTAAACGTAATTTTTAACCGACTTCAAAAAGGAGGAGGTTCTATGTTCGACTGTATCTATTTTCTTATTTTTTATGTATGTTCACCGATTACTCCGCCATTTGAGGACCGATTTTCAAAATTCCTTTTGTAATCGAAATAGTACACTCCCGAGGTGGTCCCATTGTGACCATGTCATGATCTGATGATGGAATCTCGGGCAAATCTAGGGAAACCCTTAAATTTGAATGCCACGTCCAACATGTATTATGTCTTTTTAGGGTTTACCCTAACAGTTTCGCCATGTCTGTCTGTCTGTCTGTACGCGCTTTTACTCAGAGAGTATTAGTACTAGAAAGCTGTAATTTGGTATGGGTATGTTTATTAATCATGCCAAAAAAGTAATGGAAAAAAACATTGAAAATATATTTTTTTAGGGTAGCTCCCATACAAGTAAAGTGGAAGTACATTTTTTCAACTAACCCATGGTGTGGGGTATTGTTGAATAGGTCTTTAAAAAATAATGTAAGGTTCAGAACAACATTTTTCGATTGAGGGATCCGTTTCTGAAATATTTGGTTTTAAAATGCACATTTTTGTTAGAGGTAAGTGTTTCGCCATCTATCTGGTAAACGGTTATTATATGGACACGTGAAAAAAATTACAACACTAGTATATATAACGAAGCTTAAAGGAAAACTATCAGAGTTGAGTACTAAGTACAAACTAAAAAGTTATAGACGACTAACTTATAAAATGTACTCGGAAAAACAAATTTCATTGAAAATTAGTACTGAGTATAAATTTACGAACCATGTGAAGTTAAGGAAATATAAAATCATTGCAGCTTTAAAAATAATAATAATGCCTAATTTAATAGCAACGTATTTAGTAATCTGTTGCAAAGTGTTGCGAGGTGTGACTGTGAACTCAAAGTTGGCATTTGCAACTACGGAACCCTACACTGCGCGTGGCCCGACACGCACTTGGCCGGTTTTATTAAAGATATTCAGTTATTTGCGTATGGTAGTCATCATGTCATGTTACTGAGCTGATGATGGAAGGTTTTGGTGAAATCTATATCGTTTCAAAAAGTCTTCATTCCGTATTTCAAAGTATTCTGAGTATTTCTTATATATTTTTTTGGATTTCGATGCCCCTTTATCTGAAAGATATACTCATACCTAATAATATATTTTGTCATAGTGATCGATTTCGTCGATAATATTTTCAATGTCCATTTTATCCAAACAACAAAAGTCGTCAAACGTGATGGACATTGGGCATTTTACCCGGTTTTTGAAAAGTCACGAACAAAAACCAAAATAAGTACTTTTAGATCCTGCACTATTATCTATTCTGTGATCCTGATGCTTTTATTCAGCTTTCATTTTCTGTAGTTATTTCAATTCAGATCAATGGGAACAGAAATAATCAGTGTTTATATCATGCGAGTATTTCGTTAATTTTTACTACTCGTTATATTAAGAGAAAATATTTGTTTGTTTGTTTGCATTGAATAGGCTCCGAAACTACTCGACCGATTTGAAAAATTATTTCACATTTAGAATTCTACATTATTCCTAATGAACATAGGCTACAAAATTATTTTTCCCAAGTAAAAATATAAAATTCCCAAGGGAAAACAAAAATAACGCGGGCGAAGCTGCGAGCGTTTAGTTAGTATTTGACAAAAATGTCCAACTGAATAATACCTGTAATGCGGTCGGAATGTTTTGTTCGTCTCACTCCCTCTCCCTCTGTCTCTCTCTCTCTCGCATAGTCTCATAAAACGGGTTGTGTCACGTGCGCTTGCGCCAGTTGACAGCGTTACCAGAATAATAATAATAAATAAATAAATATCTATTTAAACCTACCTACTTTTAGGACTTAATAAAAAAATAACTAAAAACTTTAACCGCCTCCGTGGTCCAGATGTTGCTCGGGAGGTCTGGGGTTTAATTCCCCATGGGGGCAGAAGTTTTTCTGTACGGTTTGGTCGGTGGTAGTGCTTCTGAGCCCGCCTGGTTAGCTACCGCCCGCGCCGTCTTATCTAAGTTCTTCGTCATAATAACAATGTTAATAGCATTGTTGTGTTCCGACAATTAGAGATAAGAAAGCCAGTTCCTTAGTTGTTGAGGAGTCCAGGTGAAGCTCGCTTCCATCGCTTACCATCAGGTGAGATGAAAGCCAAGAGCTTCCCTGTCGTATGTACAAAAAAAAAGTGTAACGGAACGCATCCAAAAAATTTTTCATTCATAGTGTTGGCGCACTAGATTGAATCAAATTGAGTGACGGTCGCCACATTATTCCAGTTATAAGTACTTATATGAGTTTCTGGTTATGAGTGGGCGCGAGATCGACGCGACGACTGGCGCGAAAAGCTAAAAGCTGTCACTTTGTCATCCGTTGTGTGATCTGTTTAACTACTGTTATCTCCCTGTGCCTTGTGTTTGGATGCAGCAGAATAAAAATGAATCGAAAAATTGTTTTTTCCCTTATCTTACCTTTATATCTTTTTGATTTTTGCAAGAAAACAAGTAAAAAAATACAATTCCTACTATGTTTTTATACTTTCATGGTAATTTTCGTGTTAATCCCACGACCCACAGATATGCAAACTATCCCATTATAATCTAGATGTAGGTAATTACCTATACATACATCTAACCAAATTTTATTTTTGTTCGCCGTGGGAAAATGTTCCATAGTAAAATACCCAATGTCCAAATGACATGTGAATAAACCGCCAAAACGCGCACTTAAGTCATGGTTCGACCACACTCAGAAAACAGGAACTTAAGTAGCATCTTGAGAGTGCACTTGAGTCCTGAAATCGTTTTATAAATACGTCGCTACTCAGCTAATACTTTGCACTCAAGTGTGAACTCAAGTATGATATATTAATTAGCACAGTATCTTAAGCTTGCGCTCAAGTTCTATCTCAGAGCTGAGTGCGGTTTATTAATACGGGCCTAAATTGCTCCTTGTATCGCGGAAACCGAGACGCTTCACTCGGAAATGTGAAAGAGACACAAATAGTTTTCGCGGCTTCACGGTACGTTCCGACTCTTTCTGTCAAAAGCATCATGTAGGCGTGTTGTTTATGTGCCCATATATGATAAAAGCTCGAAATCATTAAATTTTGAGTTGTATAGTAGGAAAACTGCGACATATTTATTTAATTATACATATGTTATTTATTTACAACACTAACGCAATTAGAATTATTTACAATTAGGTATAACGAATTATTATTTTACCTAAGATCAACTTATCACTAAAATACAAATATATAAGAAATAATAATATAAACATCTATTCTATACTTACCTTAACTATTTACAAATTATTATTAATATATTACAAAACATAAAATTATATTAAGGACATTCAGTGATATTAATATATTACGAGTAAAGCATAGCATTGCGTCGCGGGATAGTATCTGTCGCAATGTACAACAGACTTAACACGCGCCTATTCTATTCCAGTTTTTTGCATTCAACGTTGCATTGATAACGCGATGACGTCGCCACAGACAGTAGTGCGTAGACTGAATCGACGCAAGGCACACGCTTCTAGTTTCGCGGTTTTGCACCTATCTACGCACGCGTTGACACCGTAAACAACAGATTTGTGTTTTTACTTCCATCTCGCCTTTTGACCATCTTATTTGTGGAGTATTGGTGGAATATAATATACCACCACCAAACATGCTTGTATTTTTTAACGTGTCTTCAGTGAGCTGATATTATATTCGTTAAAAAAAATTAATAACCCACTTCACAAACACTTCAAAGTCAAAAATAATTTAAGAATACACACAACATCACATTTTTATATTAAAGTCGGTGCCAAGGTTCAAATTTTTTTGTAAAAAACTTATCTAGAAAAATTAAGAAAGATACTATTTCATCGATTGAAACTATTTTCCTCCACTGCAAAATATTAACTGTGAGACAAATAAATTCGTATATTGTATTTAAAGCAAAATGAATAAAGCAAAGATAAAACATACATTACTTACTATTCTGTGAAAAGGGATTTGTTATTCCCCAGGTCATTTTGTTTCACTCTTTATAATTTCACTTCGAAGCATAACTCATATTTATGGTGGTTTCGGATCATGTATGACGCAGCTTTGACAGCCCTAACATGGTCTATAAATTATTCGTGATTCCGAAAAGCTATACGTATTCATACATTGTGAAAAATGGCGGTGGCTTTGTTATTATTATTGATAGCATTGGCTAGATATTGAATGATTTTAATATTTTATTATAAGGCAAAATACCTTACAGATAAATTACAGAGATAGAACAGAATATTTTGAAATTTTGTAGATTATTTAGCTTGATTGTATGTAAGTAACTGTAAAATTATCTTAACACATACCCACTCAATATACCAATTGATGTCAAAAGCTTAAAACAAAACTCTAACGATAACGAGAAGAAATACAAATTTAAGTGGCGGCAACTAGAAGTAGAAAAAGAGTTGACTCTACACTTGTTCGGAATTAGGGAGAGCCTCCCCGAGAAAAAAGAGGAAACTCGGATGGTCAAATTTTTTGCCTCCTCTTTTAAATCGCCATTTACAATACTTTTTTTACATAGTCACGGAAAGAAAAAAATACAATTAATAATAATAATAAAATTTATTTAGACAACACCGACCGTTTACAAAGTACTTACATAATATTATTTACACTTTCACAACAACAGTGTTAAATATGCAGTGCAGAGTGTACTCCTAACTCCCAAACTAGGAAATCCCTATATCTTGGGAGCTAGTGATTCCTCTACAAGTTGCAAAGATAACATTCATATCCTATTACTAACACTTACGACTTAGGTACTATATTTATTAAATCTAACTTCACCAATTGGTATGCTTACATACGCATAGGCATAGTTAATAAACATCACATAATGGCTTACTCTAGCTAGTTCCATACTGTGTAATCACTTAAATTATCATTTATTTTGTATTTGCTTATGAGATACTTTTTGACAAGACCATTAAATGTATAAAATGGCAAAACTTTGTAGAAGATTGTTATAAAAAGCTACACATTATCACAGCCCATACAAGTCCCCGCCGAGGGGTTCGAGCCTACCCCAAGTTAGGGTGTTTAGGCATTAGTCAACCACGCTGACCCAGTGCGGATTGGTCGACTTCAAATACACCTTTTCTTTGCAGATGTATAGAGGCTGCTTCACGATGTTTATCTTCACCGTAAGAGCGTCGGATAAATATACCTATGAAATATGGTATATACATATGAAATTCCAAAAAACGAAAAACACATTGGTACATGGCAGCAGCGAACCCCGAATCTCCCGATTAGAAGGCCAGTGTCGATTCCACAGCATCACTGAAGCATTCAAAAAGCTACACATTTCTTCGAACACAAGCCACTAGTTTTATTGGAACGCAAGTTTATTTTTATTTCGTGTGTCTATGCTATGAAAAAAGCAAATTTCATACTTAACTATTTGTATACTGAACATACATAAACTTAAATTGTCATGAATATACTAACCAGCTAAAGTAAAGATATTAATTTATTTGAATAATTCTCAGAGCGATTCTCTAGCCCGCAAATTATAAATGGCGCGGATTTCTCTCGTCTTCTGTAAAAGAAAAATACTTTATATAAGCTGCCGAACTCCATAACAATAATCCATTAATTATAACAATAATGTGAAAATTAACTGAAACAAATTAATCTACTCGTTTCCACTTTAGTTAAATTAAAAGTCTTTTTATCTTTACTGCGTACGTGCCAGAATTAAGTTTGTTTGCCAGGGTGTCAATATGTGGGTCGTATTAAAACCGTGAATCTTAAGAATTTTATGTAATTTGCAATGTCAACCACATTTGTGTTCATATTTAAGTGGGTATCAACCTATCTTACATTTAGTAAAGAAAATTTAATACATTACGTTGTCTTAGAATTTAATGAGAAAATGATCAGTTGAAATCCCGTGACCACGAATGCTGCAAAGCGTTCGAAACGTCGACGCTAAATAATTGAAATGTTAAATGCTAAATATACGCGAGTAAATCAGAAAGTGTAGTTTTATTTAAATTTGTAGTACTCGTTCAAATAACAGATAGGTACTACTAATGAGTTCTTATATAAATTTGCTAATTTTCGTATTCCTGTATTTTTTCACTTATTTTTACTACAGTATTAACATGTACAAGATCATTTCCTTTTTGAAAAAACGTTGGTTCTTAACTCGAGTGAATACAAGATAAAAACCTCATAATAGTACATTATGGTACAAGTGTGTAATGTTGGTGATTACCGCTGAGGTGCATTGAGGCCCGAGCCGTCAGGCGAGGGTCTTAAGAAGCCGAGGACGGTAACCATCAATACACACGTGTATCATACAACGTTTTTCAACACACTTCTGAATAAAACAATACTTAAATAAAAAACCATTTTACATAGTAGATAAAAAGTTTACTTAGAGAAACAATTAGTAAATGTGCAGTTAGTAAAATTATAATTAACTATTTTTGATGACATAGCGGTCTCATCAGATAGATTATTTATTGAAATACTTTCATATTCTATTGTTATTTGTGATGGTTCATTATTCGTGTAGGTAGGTGAAATCCAATCATTGGACGTACTTGGTATTTCGCCAGTAGGATGCGTCTCAGAATCAAGTTTAATTCTTTTTGTGATTTTTGCACAAATTTCCTTCTTGTATTGTATGGAATCTTCTACGTATGATTCTGCTACATTGCTAGATCGCCACCCGCCATGTCGCTTCAAAGTCATTATATCAGCTCCTGAATTTGCCAGCAATGTAGCTGAAGTTCTTCTGAAACTATGTCCAGTGTAGCTCTCAGCATCTACTAAACCCAAAAACTTAGCGATTTCTTTAGGCATAGAACCAAATTTGTTTATACCTATAGGCTGACAGGTACATTTACCATTCTGGTAATTTAGAAAGAAACGGTCATTTTTTGTTTTTGGCGAACGCAAACTTTCATACTTCTTAACAATATCATAGAATGGACCGTGTATGGTGAATGACCTAGGTATTTTATTTTTCGTGATAGGTATCTTCACTAAAAGCATCTTGCCATGGTTCTCTATATCTTTTACAGTTATATTTGTTAATTCTTGTATCCTACAGGCACCAGTTACACCAAATATTAAAGCAATCTGAAACAAAAGAAACAATAATTAAGGTCAACACACAACACAAGCTGCTATAATATTTAATTAAAATTAATTTAACTAACCTTTGTAGCCAAATATTGGTTATTTGGAGCATCTTTAATAAATTTTTCAATATCATCAGATGATAAAACCTTTGATTTTTGCTTCTAAATCCATCAGATAGTCTCTTTAGATAAGCTGACAAATTCGAGTATGTTTTTAAGTCCACTCCATTCTTTGTTCGGACTGTACTTTTTAACATTGAGTAAATACACTACAAAGAGCTAGGTTTGTACTTAGAAGATAATTCTTTAAAGTACGCCATGAACACATTTTCTGAAAAAGACTGCGTATTCTTGTTGTTCTGCCATTGTATGAAATTTTGGTACGCTAATAGATATTTTTCCTTTGAGTTTTCTGGTAGTAAACTTTCCATAACGTTCTGGGCTTCACATCTTATATCGGGCGGTGTACAACATAAATCATTTTCTTCATAAATTGTATTTGCAGACATCTTAATTAATAACTAACTAAATAACTTCAAAAGAGAAAACGAGACGAGTTGTGAAAAATGTTTCGTAATGGCGGGAAAAATTAATCAGTTTTCCTATGCGCGCGCATCGGCCATAGACTAATAAATTTCGTAATGGCGGGAAAAATTAATCAGTTTTCCTATGCGCGCGCATCGGCCATAGACTAAAAAATGAGGTTTCTTTTTTTTGGGCTTTTCGCGGATAGCAATTTAGCGCAAGTGTAAGCGTAACTCAACCAATAATATTTAAGAAAAACTATTACTCACTCGTGAATAATAGTAATGAAAAAGTCACAGTTTGATTATAGGTGTCATTATGTGCCTAATTGCCATGGGATTAGAGCCACTTTATGAGGAAGTGTGTTGAAAAAACGTTTAATCAATTGAAGAAGCACATCGTTTTTAGTCTGTGATTTGAATTACCGTTTGACATTGTACTACGAGTCAAAAAAAAATGTCCATAATCCCTTTATCCGGGTAGGTGTCTGGGTATTGTTTCAAAAGCCATTTTATAACTGTAAAACGAATAAAATAAATCACTGTGGCTTTGAAAAATAAACGAAGAGATTTATTTATTCACATTATTCTGAGTGATATTGTTAGAAGGCGAATATATCAAGGCTTAATAATAATTCAAAAAGAATTAATCGACAACATAATTTAACTTTAAGTCATCTCAAGTAGGACAATTGTTATTCAGTTGTATTTTCATAACTTACAAAGTTAAGTGCTTATAATTTATTAGCGACCATACTTAACAAAGCTAACCGTAAATAATTACGTGATAATGCTTATAACAGCAGGAGTTTCAGCCTTTTCAGGTATGTACAAAGGTAAAGATAAGCGAAGAAACATTGCAACTCTGGGCCCACTAATGTAGCTCATAATTCAAACAAAGGACCAGCTTAGGATAGAAAGAGGACTATCAGGTATTACGGAAGCGTTATATTGTGATATTAATATGCGCATTGTTGATTTTGCACTAAGTATTAGTATTAGTGTATACCTTACCTTACCTACCTTATTACCTTTGATATATTTCGCTGGCTGAAACAAAAGGATAATTGTTTATTCTATGTATGGATTCCTGTAATTTTTAATAGTAGTTTTCGTTTTCGTATCGTAGTTTTTTAGGACGCCCTCAGACTAGGTGGAGCGACGATCTTCGCAAGGTGGCTGGCAAAAGCTGGAAGAGAGTAGCCGCGGATCGTGCTCAGTGGCGTGCACTTGGAGAGGCCTATGTAAGTTACATATTAAATTTTTTGAACTTTAAAATTTTGTTCCGCTTCAAAGTGCTGTTACTGTAAAGAGTTTCCGGAAAATCCGTTGCGCACATTTTAAATGAAAGAGTGACAGATTGGTTTTCTTACAAACGTTCATTTTTAGTGGAACTTCCAGCCAACCACTTGGTTAATTAAAGAGCATATGGTATATGAAACTAAATTTAATATCAAATACTCGTTATAAGGAATAGGAGTGATCTCATTTTTTTTTAAATTATGATCACAGTTATGTATTTTATTATAGTTAAAGTAAAGCATTGAAAGTTAAACGAAGAACGTACAAAATAATAATATGATTATATTATCAAAAATAAACAGAGCCCCGTATTTGAAAATGTTTTATCAGCAGCTCACAGGACGCGAGTCAAACAAAACAAACCACTGTAATGGTCGACCGCTATAACCATTGACCTCTTACACTGTGCAGCTAGTTGTGAGAAATCCGCCATTGAGAACATCAGCAAGAACAAATGTGAGTTGAAATTTAGGTTAAATACTGTTTACCGCTGCTTGTGTGAAGTAACTCAAATGATTGTCAATGTCACTATTTAGCTCTTCAATTCATTGAAGCATGTCCAATACCTACATATAATAATAACTAATATAGGGGCATTTAGGACTGTGATAGGTCATGTTATGTTCACGATAAAGTAAGAGATTTTAATAAAACAAATCGCTCACAGGACTGACGGCCGATGGGGCACAAAGGTTCTCAAGTGGTGGCCGCGTAGCGGGAGACGCAGCGTTGGTAGGCTCCCCACAAGGTGGACCGACGCTCTAGTAAAGATCGCGAGAAGCCGCTGGATGGGACAATCTGCACCGCCCCTTTCCTGAGGGGTGGTCGCCATCTGATAAAGCCTTGATGACCATATGGTTAAAGGCATAAGGTGGAGTTTAGCCGGTAAGAGTCCGGCATAACCCGTACGGCCGGCCGTGCGTTTGCCGAAAAAAAAAGATGGGACAAGCACACGACCGATCGGTGCGTAGATTGTTGGGGGTGGTAGGTATATATATGTCCACCAATAGGCGTCTCTTGGCTGAAATGATGATAGTAAATCTTTAATCTGTATAGCCACAATATATATTGTAGATAAATCACAGATTAAGTTGATAAATCCTTAAGAAAGGATTTTTATATTGATTTCATATACCTACAATTCTAGAATAAGATTCACATAAAATTCTAGAGTACACGCGTTATCGCCACAGTAATTGATCGATCTATTTTCAATATGATTGACTATGAATTCCCATCGCAATACAGATTTTCCACTCAACCTCGACAACTGGTGGTCTAAGTGCATATCGCATTTGGGTCGTAATGGGCACGTTAATCGTTTTTGCACAAATGTGCGCACTTGTGCATTTGCGATATGTCATGTCAATGAGGATCAGTACATCTATTACAAACTTGTTAAAATTAGTTTTCACATTATTGTCTATGACAAACTAATGGTATATGTTTTTGAATTATCGAAATCGGCCCATTAGTCACCGAGATATTGAGTCTTAAACCTAGACCCGTGCTTTAACCGCCCGGTTAAAGCCGTGTGCCGAGAATACGCGTGACGTCACAGGCTCCATGCCATGCGTGCTCCTTGTACGCTCACGCCTCAGCCCGCAAGATGTTTCATTTGTGTATTAAGGTGTTTGTTTAAATATATGACATTGTGATATTGTATATCGAACTAGTTCTAATCATGCCTATAAATTACTTAAATCTTTTTATTTTGTGATTGAATTACTGTTAAGAGGCCAATCACAAAATCGCGGCGCGCGGAACTAAACAAACAAACAAACTTTTCGGTATCGCCGACGAAACAATATAAATTCTAGTTCTATTTCATTCATAAAAAATATATCGCTTTATAAACATAAATAACACAACAGTTTAAGCAAGGGTTAAAACATATTTTGGTATAAAAATTACGTTTAAGCAATGGAGAACTTCGTACATTGTAACCTCTTTCGGTGAGCATGAGAGAGAATTGTAAGTACCATCAGGTCGTGGGTAAATTTTTAAAAAATTTCATGAGCTCGAATTTCGGAGCTTGCTCCATACAGATGCAAGCAGACTTCAGATGTGGGAAGGATCTAATAAAAGATACAATATAGGTAAAACATGCGTTTTATTATTAATATATTTTTTACATTTTCATACCATGAAAAATTATGATCGAGGTGTACCTTATATAGGCTATGTATAGACTTATATAGGTAACTAACCCAAATTGGAACGCAGCTTATTTAAAATTAAATAGGTACCTACATCAAGGCAACACCATGGGAGGCCTAGACCCGAAGAACCATCTTCTTCATAATCTTCTCATCTTCTCCTCTGAGCAAACTCATAGGAAGATATAACAAATTGGCACAGCAACTAATTTCGCCTTCACTTCTACGATTTGCTATATAGCCCCGTCGAATCCAGGTTTGTCTTGGTGGTATTCACCAGATGTGTAGGTAGTAAAACAAAAAATAAAGGGGGATGGGAGGTTTCCCCAAAATTGGTTACCTTAGTATAATTAAGACAGGAACAAAGTACAAAGAATCAGGACCAAAGGACCGGTAACAAGGAATAAAAACCCTAAAACAAAATAACAATTATTAGAACGTGATCATGTAATGGCGGACCTACGCCACAGCAAAATTGCGATAAAAATTACAATTTACCATGTTCTCCATGGGTTTTATATATAGAAATTAGAATTGAGAGAAATCCAGCCCCTGATGGGTTTGGATAAAAAATAGGGTCAGCTCATATCGAGCGACTGCTCTTCCACGCTTCCAAACGGGAAAGGGCCAGATTTAATCAACCTCATCCTGACATTGACAAGTGACAACGTCAAAGTGAAACAACAGGGGTCAATCAAGGAAACGGGCCGCAATTCATGCTCCGTAAATACTATCGATACAGAGATCAAAAATACTACTACTTCTTCCGATCCGAATAGCAATCTTCAGATCAAATAATATGTTCTCCGGTCTCTGCGGAGTTATCTAGAAGGTACCTCCATAAGGGAGGCACGGAACTAAACCCGGAAGGGTAGCCGCAAGGTGACCTACTCTGCCATAATCAATACCAGCTCAAAGCCCAACAGCATTCACCTTGCGACGCCGCGGGGTTTCCACAAGCCTAGAGACTAAAATAATCCTCTAAGAAGTATACTAAAATAATTTGAAATTTAAACCATTCCAAAACAAGCATAGGTAACTCGACATAATTAAACACAGCGAAAGAGATTAATAAATAAACCTTTTAAGTATAAGAACGCGGTATCGATATACACCTACTCGATAAGACGATATTTCTTCTAAATCAATACCACTGCACTAGCTCCACAGATGATCAAAACACAATAATATTCTATTCACAGACTCAACAATAACCATCATACATCATAGACTTTCCCAAATCTATGTTCTACCTAAACTATGGACCTATCCCGCGAAGCGCCTAAGTGTCTTTCTAAATATGGTAATATTATTAAGAGGTTTAAATATCTAATTAAACACTACTTACTTAAAAAATCACAACTTGAAACAAGATTAAAACACCACATAATATATTTATTACTTAGAAGTGGCAGAAGGCTTCGAGTTCCTTTGCCTATTCACAAAAGAAACGTTCAAAGGAATGTTGACACTGACATTTTATTATTAGTGACGCATTCTAAGTAAACAAATTAATGTTTTTCGAATGAAATGTTGATAGTTAATATTAAAGAGAATCTATAAAGATTCCCAAATCAGGTCCGCGTGAGTTTTTGCCTTAAACGTGCTTCTGATAAATAACTATGACTAAGTTATAAGCCGCTTTACTGTAGATAACAATATTATCAAGTAAATGCTTTTTATTGCAACCAACGAAAGTTATACTATTTTAACCATTAAAAACCTTAATCTGCGCGTTCTTTCGTAATAGGCCTCTTAAAAAATGTAAGCTCATAAGAACCATTTATGTTGTGTGGAAAGTATGGGTAAACTTATAGTATATCAAAATATGATATTATATAATACATTAGCAATGTATCTATAACCACTTATAATATTGGTGTACCTTTTCCATAAATAAATAAACTAACTTATTTAGATCATCAGTTCCGGAATTGTCTGCTGGTCCCAGGTTTCTTCAATACCTATAGTAGATGTGAATGAATGTAATTTACGAAGACTTTCCAGCGTTTTTTTTTAGTTGGGGTCTATTTCTTCATACTTCTTATTTACAAGTAGGTATAAATAAAATATAGATTTATTTAAAATCGGTTTCTATTTTTTTACATAAAGGATAAATAATAATAATAATAAAGTCTTTATTTTCTCTACAATCTAACTTAATCTAATACAAGGGTTGCAATAAGCACCAAAATACGGAGTGTAGATTGTGAGAGACTGGCATCTGAGCTAGGCAAGAATACCTGTATTACAGAGCACCAGGACTCTCCTCTCGGGATGTGGACAGGTGGAGTACAATTGTTATTTCTTAGCAAATTTAAATAAATAGTAAAGAAAATAAAAATTAAACTAAGGAATTACACTACTACAATACAATTATAGCAATTGATGGTATGTTTATGTTTATATGTGAGCGAGAACAAGGTATGAGCGTGTGTGTGGATGTGAATTTATGTGTACATGTGTGTGTGTATGTGTGTGTGTGAGTGCGCGTGAGTCAGTGTGATAGTGTTGTTTGCTCCAAAGATATTTCTTACCTATCAGACAGAAGTAAACACTCAGTTTCGAAGTAATTTAAGACCTGCAAGTACTTGGTCAGCTTCAATTTACAGAGGAATTTTGGGAGATGAAAAATGTCAAGTTTACCGTGCAATCTCTTATAGGGGAACGGACCTAGAAAACAATAAAAGCGGTGAGAAAAAGACGTTTTGAATGAAGCAGAAGGTGCTACAAGACGGTTGCGTCGGGAAGTCAAGCTAACTGTATCGAAAATGCTGGAGCCGTGTTGTTTTAGAACAGTTAACAAGATGAAGAGTTGGCGTACGGAAAGGACTTCACAATACTGGTAAAGATCATATGTTGGTGACAACAGGGGCTTAAAAGTACAAAAGCTTCAGAACAGCTCTCTGTGCTCTTTCAAGCTTGATTAAAGCAGTTTTAGCTGCTCCGCCCCAAGAAGTTAGACAGTAAACTATAAGCGATTGGCACAAAGCGATGTAAACTGTTTTAACCAAGGACGGATCAGCGACTTGACGAAGACTTTTAAAGATATACATAAGTTTGCGGAGTCTAGAAGCAGTAAGATTAATGTGGGGCTGGAAGGTAAGTCTGTTGTCTATAATGATTCCTAAATATTTTGTAGAATCCGTGGAGGTAAGAGGTGGACAGCAACATGAAGAGAGAGCTAAGACAGGGGGGTGTGAGTGGGCAGTTAGGCGAAAGTTGTCGAGTACTTGAAGAGGAGTGCTACTGATGGAAAAGGTAAGGTACAAGGTTTTATTGACATTAAGGGTGAGTAGATTGGTACGCAGCCAGTGGGTAACTGAATCTAACCCGGATTGGGCCAGACAAAAGGTCTCACACCATGATTTGGCGACGAAGACAAGAGCGGTATCGTCGGCGTAAGAAATTATTTTGCAGCTAGGAATTTTGAGGGAACAGAGATCATTGATATAGATCAGGAAGAGGGTGGGGCCAAGGATACTTCCTTGGGGGACTCCGTACTCTATGGGTAAATCGGAACTTAGATTTCCATTGATTATAACTGCCTGGCTGCGGCCAGAAAAGTAGCTACGGAAAAGGGAGAGTTGAGAGCCTCTAACACCGATCTCCTCCAGCTTAGTCAAAAGGATGGGTATCGAAACGGTGTCAAATGTCTTTGCCAAGTCAAGGAAGACAGACAAACATTTGTTGCGCTTGTCAAGGTTTTTTACTACATGGTCCGTGAGAGCATGAACAGCATCAGCTGTGGATCTGCCTGATCTGAACCCAAATTGCCCCGGAGAGATATCAAAATCATAAGAACACATTTTGGTACAACCAGCTGTTGGTATCTTGAGTTTTGCGTGCTCCATAAATACCTATTTGAAATTCACGGCCCTCTGTATATATTTATTTTGTGTAGGTAATAAAAAGGAAAGGCTGTCTACATCGGGCGGAAACAGGCTTACTCGTACATAGACGCGGGCATACAGCGATCTAGGTGCAGTTAGGAATGAAGGATTCAAGCCCGTTTGTGATAGCGCGCGATTCACATATCGATACATAACGCTCTGTCTCACGTTGCTAAGCTATTCGAGCCATTGCTGCTGAAGAAGATCCACCTCACGGCCGTAATGAAGCTGACTAACTACACCGTCGGGGTTTTGTGGCCTCCCGGTCTCCTCTACAAGCTGGCCGTCACCAGCATGTCGTCCGCTCATATGAGACTGCTGACGCTATTTCGGAGCTTCGTTCTCTTGGTCAAGGAGGCCACCTTCCAGCCACGTCCCATACCTGCAGGTATACCCCAGGACAGCTGCCTGTCGCCGTGCCTCTACGCATCCTACATCGAAGACATCTTCACCCTCCAAGACCAGCTCCAGGAGGGGCAGCAGGACTTATTGTTAGCCCTGCCCGTGTCATCCAGCGCCCGTTACTGACATCCTGGCTGCCGCTGCGTATGAAACTGTCATGTTCGTTTGCGAACGGTGAACCCGCTAGGATAACATACACGATGAGTAAGCCTCGGGTGTTACAAAAACCTTAGCACTACTTCGAAGTACTCGTCGATATCAACAATTAAGGTCGGCCTTCTGCATCTACTTGTGGTTGAGCCGTGGATCGATTCGCCCCTCTATTGTGTATATGCAGTTGATGGATTGATCTGTCGTTTATACATCCATTTCACATCCAAAGCTGCTGCTCAAGTGCTCATATAATCAATGTCGCCAAAATAATATACTAAAATAATAATATACCTACCCAACACAGAACACATAAGTTAGAAAAGCCTTGTTGTTAAACCTTTAACTACAACTATCAATGTAGTTATTTGGTGTTATTATTATAACATTTTTTTCAAAAAGTATCTTAAATTTAAGTTTTTACAATTCATACATGTAGAAACACAAATATTATAAAAAAACATAAATCTACTGTTCCACTGACAGCGGAGCACGGCCCAAGCTACCGGTGGTTATTATTTTATATTAATATTATTATTATATTAATACTTTTCGCAAAAATAGTAATAATATTCTAATAGAACTGTTAAAGTTATTCAAAACGAAAAAAATATAACTGCGGAATATTTAGTGATAAAGAGCTGAATGAAAAACTCGTGTATTTTTAATCATAATGTGGATTGTATATTACACATATAATTTTTTTCCGGACGTTTACATTTACATGTTGTATATGTAATTGTATACCTTTTTAGCCTTTTCTGTGTTCTGTGATAGTTAAGATCTAGTTTAGTACGTACGCAGACACATGACAACCCACTAGATTTTACAAGCTGCTTAACTTCTCTCTTCTCTTTGTCACGGAACATCACATTTTACAAATGTTCTCTGGCTTTTTCATGGACGTATTGCTATATTTAGGTACTATGCAATATTAAGACATAGTTGATTGTCATAATAACAAACATCAATCGGACGCCAAATAAGTAAAAAACAACAATTACCAAGCGTAGGCACGGGCGCACAGTATCGCGACAACGGCCCGCTGGCGGTCACGGGGCCTGTGACGTCACGCTCTCTTGCCGCGACTTTTAATCGAGTGGCGCATTCATTTAATCGCTACTCACTCATTTTTGGTCGTATAAAAAATCTAATTATACCAATGTTCAGGATTTTTAACGGACTATAATTCTACATTCAAAACTAAAAACCGCGTTGATCCTCATTAGGTAAATGCGCAGGCTTAGACGAGTCATGGCCTCGATTTTACAAGCCTTTTTGCAAATCTATTAATTTTCCACCGCAACCTTAGATAAGTTTCATTACCTTTTAGACTTGATACGATGCATACCACTGACACAGTTTTAGAATAAAAAAACAGTTATACAGCAAGTATTATAATAAGCTATATTTACAGTGCCCTCAGTGGCAGCAAAAACATTATCAATGAAATCCCGACAAGAGTACACTGACATTTTGTAATATGTCCAATTAATAATAAAATCCTTTAAAAAGTGACTTCTAAAATAATAGGCAAGATTTGGATAGGCCTAAGTAGTAGTTAGTTTTGAATATCACGCTTATGTATACTATCATTGTGTTGCTCGCGTGAGAGATAAACTTTAGTATCCCTTTGGAACGGTTTGGCTGGGCGTTTTGAATAGGATCTCGATGGTACTACTGACATAAAAGCGTTCTTTGTGTCCATTTTTATGTTAGCGCATTAACATCTATGCAATAACGTATATAGTCAGACCAAAATAACAATCAAAGAGTCACTTTGTTAACGCGAAGTTGTTTTATAAACGCGTTGGTGCTTAGAGAAAACTTTTATTATTTTTATTATTACTTACTTTTATTATTTTAAAATGTATTTTGCTATCTAATGCTTTGTGGAAGCTAATGAAATATAACATTTTGTTGTAATGGTTATTTCTAGTATTTAAAAAAAATTAAAAAATATATTTTGATATATCGAAGATATATTTTGGGCTCGTAGCAGAGTAGGTATAGCTTACAGTTATGTAGACAAAAAAAAAAGTATCTTGTTATTAAAACACTACTTTCACAAGTTCCACTTGAATCTTTATTATATTTAAATTATTGCGACCGGTTTCGATACATCATCGTCAGGCAATAAACAAATTTCATAAGAAGGGTATATTTACATAAATATACCTTCACGATCTTTATAAAAGCGTTAAAAGTTATTTTTCATTACTCATACTCTGAAAGTAGGTCTGAAGTTGCCTGAGGAGCGGGTTGAAAGTAATACTTTTCAGCCCTAGGGAGAATCACTTTCAACTGACAGCTGTTGTCAAATTTTAAAAAAGAAACTAGTTCTTTCTTCACATTTTTATTGAACCATGTTCCGACTTTCTATACAGCCACTCAATTACAGCGCGGTGTAACATTGAAATAACATAATGTTAAGTATTTAAAGAATATATTTATTAAATGACTTTATTATAATTTATTTTCAACTATTTCTTTAAAATAACATAGATTTGGGCAAAATATTTACCATTTTTTAAATTATAAAAATGAAAAATAATAGCTGAATAGCTGGCCGGCCACAGAAAAAAAAAACAAAATAAGCGGGAAAGCGGCAATGCGATCTTCATTTGTTTTTTTTCCATTTATAGAGATTTGTATTAACTGTTAATTATATTTGTATAACACTGTGTTAATAATTAACACAATGAGTTCATCTGATTCAGGTATGGAGTTAACGCCTGATTTTATAAGAGAAAGCGTGCTAAAGCAGAAGTTATTGATTTATGTAACGTTTTTTCTTTAGCTAATTCATTGTTTTATTTTTACTTTCCTTGTATTCGTAATGAAAAGCACAGTGTTTACCTCGGGTTAAAGGCTTATTTAGTCCCTCGAACTATTGGTGCCCTCGCTACGCTCGGGCGCCAAACATCGTCTCGGGACTAAATAAGTTACTTTCACCCCTAGGTTAACAATGTACTATTGAATGTACCTTCGTTTTGTTGGACAATATTAATAGCAGATAGATCAAACTGTGTCACAGTGCAGTCAAAGTCGCGTATATCAAAAATGAATGAAATACTAAACATGAAATTGGTGGAATGTCATAAGTGATTAAAATATTACAATTTTACGTCGGCAAGTCAAGTTATTACAGATAAAATTATTAATGTCAAATTGGTGCAATGTCATAATAAGTTATTAAAATGTCAATATTACATTGGTATGTCAAGTAATTACAAATAATAATTTAAAATAAAATATAATACTAATAATAATTTAAAAAATAGTTTGATAAAAAAAGAAGTACCTACAACCGACGAACTAAGTTACGTTATGCACTGTAAAACTGTGGTTACGTCTAAACAAATTGTGTAAAGAAAAAAGATGCAATTGTGAAGTTTGTAATATTTCAATCACAATAGCTCTAACTGCAATGCAATTTAATATTTCTTGAACCCGTACTGTTAATTTCTAAAAATATTGTCCAATAATTTATTTTTATGGTATGTTCAGTAGTTTGTTCGTAACCACATAGTATCACAACTTGTTCTTAAAATTAGAATATGACTGAGCAATTTATTTTACGCTGAATTTTCTAAACTTTTTAGCTACGTAAGGTAGCCATAATTCAAGTTAGTAAGAAATTCAGGTCGGAAGGGACACGGGTCTGCTTCGAGAGGAAGCAGTCAATTACAGTCGTGTGAATTTTGTATGAACTGATACACACGTGGGTCAAGTGAGACTCAACCTCTGAATAGTTTATTTGGGAGCTGCACGTTTTCGTGGGCATTCAGCTGCCGGCAAATGGGCACAGCCATTTGGAAATTTTCACATTTTTAAATACGTTTGGCTGAAAAACGTAAAAAATGTTACTTTTATTAATAGAGTTACATTACGTACCTACTTATTCATATTATAATTATAATGTATTAATTAAACTAAGCAATATTTATAAAAAAAAATACAGCACGAAATTCCAATATTTTATCCCATAAAAGTATGGAAATTCACGAACTCTTCCGTAAAATATAAAACTGTACAAAATACATCGTGTATTTTGAAACGACCTGAAATACGGAGACGTGAGTCGAAAACTAATACAACATTTTGGACATTGAAACGTTTAGAAGTCTAAATGTGACGGTGAGACGCAGTAATGTGAATGGATGGTTTAAAGGGACCATACTTATCCATTAAATCTTTGGGTTCGGTACTGAATAAAGGCGGTTCGGAATCGGCACGACCCTTTCGAATTCACACATGGATAAAGCTCTGAGCGATCTTTGTCACTTTTCGGGGTCGTAGGTAAATGAGTTAGATACCTACCGGTGGATGTATTGATTTCCTTTGCTTTTTTTTATGAACGTTACATTATAGCTAGTAATAAATGTTATTAAGCAAATGCAGACTATAATTAAAAATTAGGTAACAGATAACATGATATCTGTAGACTTTATAAAAGTAATTTATTTGTTTTGAAAGAAATACTCGTAAGGGTTTAACAACAACCTGTCAGAGCTCAGTGAATAAATATTTTGTATCAAAAAGACTATCAAATGTTTGGTTCGCAGAATACAGACCCCTTTTCTAGGCCTGACATTTGGTTGGTTGTAATTTTTCCCCATCACGTATGAATGTACCACTGAGCCACGAACTGAAAACAAACGGTTCGAACGATGGAACGCAGAGGAAACGCGGATAAAAAAATTGAGTTAAGCGTATTTGTTGAATTACTGTATAGAGAAAAACGTAAGCCATACAAACCATTTGAATGCTGTCGTGTATCATACCTGCCAATGCCTAGTCAACCGGCGTGTGTGGGACACGCGGAAAACGCGGGAAACGCGGATACTAAAATTGAGTTTTTCAGCGATTTAAGAACAAAATATACACATTTGTTCTTTAAGGGTATAGAAAAATACATGAGTCATACAAACTTTTTGAATGCTGTCATGTAGCGTACCTGTCAATGCTTAGTCAACCGGTAGAGTGTGTAAAGTTGTGCGTACATAATTATATAACTAGTAATAATTAATCAAAATATTTACAATTAAATTAAAAATATTAACAAAAAAGACATTAAAATACTATTTAAAAACGTAATTTTATAACAAATAAATAATATTTTATTTATACTAACTTACCTCATTAATATTTACAACAAAATCAAATAAAAGCACAATTTAGATTTTTCCTAACAAAATAAATAAATTGATTAAAACTGTCTCAAGTGATGTGACTTCCAGTACTTTTGCCAGCCGCTATTGTTCTCGGCCGGCTTACGTGGACCCCTCACCGCACCTCGACAGTTCCTGCGGCCATTTCAATTTTATTTGGCTCTGAGTGTGGACGCTCCGTTAATCCGCGACTTTAGACGTTGCTCATTCGACCTAATATATTAATTTATGTATTGTTTAACGTCTAGTTACTTTTCGTATACTTAAGGCCTTACTAATAACCATTGTATAAGCCTGATTTAGTTAAACAGTGTTTTGTCACGTTCACTCGAATAACATTTCAAATTCGAACAAAAGAGACAGAACACTGCTTAACTATTCAAGGCTTATACAATGGTTATTAGTAAGGCTTTTATTAAATAACTAAAGTCAAGTGATTCCGATTCCCCGATTGGGGATCATAGCACGGACTGAAAAACTGTCGTCTACGATTCCTTTGTTGAAGACACACCGCTACTCCCGGCTGGCCAGAACCCGCTTGATCCTTCCCCCTGTTCACCAATCAATCGCCGGCGTCACCAACTTCCGCTGGAGGGCGGACAAATAAGGGAAGTGGCGATAGTGGATGAACAAATTAAGAGGGCACAACTCCCACGACCCACGCTCAATTTAAAAAAAAAAATGATTTGTAACCTTTTTTTGTTGACGCTTGTTTCTTTTATTTTTTTACCGCCCAAAGTCGTAATTACTGTGGCGCGGTACTTGAAGCGTCACACTGGCGCACAACGTGGGGCGCCAGTGTGAAGTGATACATTGCCTTAAATTATGTGTATTTTCACGACAACGTGGACAATAACGAGGCTTTGGAACGTCTATGGCATGTACATAATTATTGCTTGATTTTGAATTATTGTTATATGAATATTTTGCTTTATTATTAGAATTAAATTTTGTACATATATTTGATTTATTAAAATTATTATAATTATAAGGTTTTTTATGATTAACGCTATTACTATTGTTAGGTATTTTATGATTAACGCTATTACTATTTCTATACGCCAATTCAGGTGCTAGTGTGTCTTTAGTTGGAAGAGGAGATTCATGAAAATTAGTGAGACGAGCTTGGATATTTTCATAGTTACGACACAAGGTTCGTAAGCACTCAATAGTCTTTATTGGTTACTTTATCTTCGGTAACCGAAGCTAATGTACTAACATAACAAGGGCGTATATTATGCAAGATTATTTCTAATTGATCTTCCTCTGACGGCTTATTTGTCAATCGTAAAAATAAACCAGACATAACGGATAGAAGATCGTTATGTTCTCTGACTCACCCTGTGTTCTAGAACGAATTTCTGTAAGCAGCCTATAATCAAAATCCGACTGGTCGAAATCCTTTTTTAATAAGACTAAAAGCTCACTCCAGTCTGAAATTTGATTCTTCACGCTCCTATACCAATGTAAGGCATCACCGGTAAAAATCTTAGTAGCATAGGACAACATTTTTTGATCGGATACATTCTGCGATTCACAACACTCAGAGACACGGTCAATGAAGGCTCTGACGCAGCTTTTAAGCTTTTTATATTTAAGTTTATTTTTTTATATTTAAGTTCCTTTTTATATTTAACTTTTTATATTTAAGTTGCCATTGTTTTTTATATATTATTACCTATACCTATGTACTTTGCTATTTATTGTTATGTAAGAATTATCTCAACTCAGCAGTATCTTGTATAACAGTTGTCTGTGAGCTATGCGGTGCCCTTACAGGGTGCATGTACTGATTCTGTAAAATTTGTAACATCTTTTGTAACGTGCAGGTAAGCTGGCAAATGAATAAATAAATAAATATTGTTTATTAATGTTGCCTAAGGTACCACGATTACAAGTCACAGAAATGTTCATCGGCAATGTAGGATTAACAACGTCTACAGTACTTAACGATGTGAGAGGATCAGTTACTTTTTCTTTCACAGATTTAGATAGTTCCAACAAATTTTTAAACTGTGTGACGCATGACTCGTAAAGTACTTTTACATCTCTCATGTTCGGTAAGTAGGTCCTTATTACCCCCAAATGGGGCTTGTAGGTGACCAATTAGCGCTCTAGGGTAATAATGTAGCTAGAAAAGTCCTAGAGCTGTAAGTAATTTATTGCCAGTATGATGGTTAGATGTACGCGAACTTTTTGAAATAGTGAAGTGTATTTTTTAATTACTTACCGCCCTAGGGCTTTCCAAGCTACATTATTACCCTAGAGCGCTAATTGGTCACCTACAAGCCCCATTTGGGGGTAATAAGGACCTACTTACCTCACAATCTAGATGTAAAGCAGAGTAGTTAGCTCGGGTGTATGCACCAATTGCACCCTCGAAATATTTAATTATCTCGGGCTGCAATTGATGCCTTATAGCCCTTAGTTACTAACCTACTATTGTATCGCTGCTGCTGGTAATGCGGTTCAGTCTATGATAAGCATGACTTAAAAAGTTTTGTGTGCGGAGCACCGCATTTCGGTCCGGATTGGATTCTAAGTAATTTCTCACTTTCATTAGTACATCACTTACAGATTTTAAGTCATCTATAGGTTCTATGGGACTGTCCAAGATGTCCTCGGATGGAAATACGGATACCAATAAAACCAAAAAATAAAATTAATATAAATTAAAAGCACACAAACACAACTACTAAGCGGAAGCACAAATTAAGCATAACCACATCTAAGGGCGCCAGTGTGACGCTTCAAGTACCGCGCCACAGTAATTATGACTTTGGGCGGTAAAAAAATAAAAGAAACAAGCGTCAACAAAAAAAAGGTAACATATTTATTTATTTTTAAAATTGAGCGTTGGTCGTGGGAGTTATACCCTCTTAATTTGTTCATTCACTATCGGCACTTCCCTTATTTGTGCGCCCTCCAGCGGAAGTTGGTGACGCCGGCAGTTGATTGGTGAACAGGGGGCAGGATCAAGCGGGTTCTGGCCAGCCGTGAGTGGCGGTGTGTGTCTACAACAAAGGAACCGGTTTTTCAGTCCGTGCCAAGATCCCCAATCGGGGAATCGGAATCACTTGACTTTAGTTATTTTATAAGTATACGAAGAGTAACTAGACGTTAAACAATACTTAAATTAATATATTAGGTAGAATGAGCAACGTCTAAAGTCGCGGATTTTGCGAGCGTCCTCACTCGGAGCCAAATAAAATTGAAATGGCCGCAGGAACTGTCGAGGTGCGGTGAGGGGTCCGCGTAAGCCGGCCGAGAACAATAGTGGCTGGCAAAAGTAGTGAAAGTCACACATCACTTGAGACAGTTTTAATCAATTTATTTATTTTGTTAAGAAAAATCTAAATTGTGCTTTTATTTGATTTTGTTGTAAATATTAATTAGGTAAGTTAGTATAAATTAAATATTATTTATTTGTTATAAAATTACGTTTATAAATAGTATATTAATGTCTGTTTTGTTAATATTTTTAATTTAATTGTAAATATTTTGATTAATTATTACTAGTTATATAATTATGTACGCACAACGTGCAGGATACGTCAACTATGTAAAACAACCTCCGGACAGTGACCTCGTTCGCATGAGCGCATTTTTTAATGTCCGTTAAAAAGCCATAAGTATTACAAATGTAAGTATATAAACCTAAGTAAGTAAACTCGGGTTAGGTCTTGCGTGGAATATTGCTCCAACATGGGTTCCTTCAAAAGAGGCGTGGAAAGCATCTTTTGCGCCGGCAAGGGGCGGGCAGGTAGGATAGTTGATGTCGTTCCTACTCTATCTGTCAACTCATTTGGGTCTCTTACACCGCTTAACATCAGGCGGGAGGAGGTCATTTGACGGGCCCTCCATAAAAAAAGTTCATATTATGGCAGCGCTTTTAAAACGCAACGCTTTTTTTATCGAGCGGTGTTGTTTTTCAACGCTGGGCGTTGAACTTAGAGTATCGTATCGCGCTAATGCCGGGATTAAACGCAATGCTTTTTTAACGCTCATGCGAATAAGCTCTAATTGTCCAGGTTTTAACGCCTATAGGAATTTACCCTGATTTAACAAATTTGCCCTAGATGGTCTATAATCGTGCGCTTCAAGAGCCGCCCTAGCATACAAGGCACGGCGGTGAATATGTTTTGATTATAATAATAATATATGTTAATGACTGTATCAACTAGTCGTCGGCAACTATTAGACGAATTATTTAGATTAGCTGATAGATTTGCTATAGTCACTGCTATAGTTGACGAATTATTTATCGCCTAATGTGATGGCTAGCGATTGCATACATTTCGTTCCAACAGTCACCACCGGCCATGACTGATGACTGAGCGAGGCTGTTGTCCATGCCCGAAAACCCACCCGATGAAAATAAATACCCATGTACTCGCAAATAAACTTAAATCATTCAAAACAACATACATTGCAATATAATATATTACATTGTATTTTGATAAAGGTATACATTTAAAACTAAAGGTGCTTAATATTTCTTTAGCACGCACTGTGTCCACAACCTCCGCATTATACCTACAATGTTCCTCATACATCACAGTTAACGCAATAAAACTGTGTAAAGGACGGAAAAGCTTGAAACCGGGCAAATGCCGTCGTCTCGGAGCGATTTATCGTAGGTAATGTTCCAGTGACAAAAAAATCGTTTACTCGTAACATGCATTTTAGCGGCACTTTTAATTTAAAACTTAACCGTCCACCAACCTTTTTCGGTTAGAGGCAGTGAAATATGGCATTCCGGGAAATATGGAGCAAGTTGCTTTCAACATTTTCAACAATTTTTGCGATAAATGTTTTTATAAAGTTCTATTTAACGTACTTATTTATACGTACGTATTCAATTCAAAAATGGAGATCTTAAACCGTCAATGAAAATCGAAATTTCATCTTTAAAACAAATCAGGACACATTAAAGTTTGTTTGAAACTATATATTAATCACCTTACGAGTATGTGAATATCTTATAATCGTAACATTACAAATTCTGATTAATTCGTCGATTCGCATTTACGAGTAATCTTCATCACGTGATAGCATTATTTGCGTTTGAGAATTTGAATTATGTTCCACAGCAAAACACTTATTTCTCAACTTAAGAAAAACAAACTATGTCAAACTTCACTTACCGTGCAAAAAATGCAAACTGAAATTATTCAATATTAATTTAAGACGAAAAGCTAGATTTAGCAGATAGCGCTGCATTTTTAGGTAACTGCGCCAATGAGAGCCAAATTTTATGAAATTGGCATAACAACTTATTCCTGCAGCAAATTCTCTAAAAAAATTGGCAAACTACAGGTGTACGTAGTGTGGGACTAGTATCCCCAAAAATAAGGAAACTATAGTGCTGAGCTTTATTAAAGTGAAACTTTGTTCACAGGTACAGATATTAGGTAATAAAAATATGAAATACTTACCCCTCTTACTAAATTCAAATAAAACAAACAAAAAATGTGTGCTAAATCGTTTTGATTTCATGGATGTTACCTGTTTAGTACTACCTATAACAGGTTGATTTCATGTTTTTTTTTATTATGACTAGAAATATTATGTGCCTACCTAAATAAATTTTATTTGCAAAGAGCAACCTCCAGCTTCTGGCTTGCACTTCTTGGGAGATCAGCACTCTGAACGAATGGAAGATTCCAATTTATTATAATTCAAGTATTTAAGATTCATAACTACAGAATATAGACATTTTACTTCGTTTTCAGCTGTATAATATAATAGTTTAAAGTTTTTCATTAGCGAATTTGCGTTATCATTAAAAGCATATGAAAATAATGATCTAAAGTAATTTTACAATCAGATGCTAACTATTCACGTTCATAAATTAATTAAGTCTCTACGGAAACTCACTTCATGTGAGATCAGAGACGGACATCTGTCCACCAACACAAATATTGGATTGTTAAGCTTGTTACTCTGTCATAAGCTCATTTAGTTGCTTTGTGTAAGTTTATAGAGTGAAAAGCATGTAAAACTATTTTGTTAAATTTGTATTTCAGACTAGACAGCTAACAATAATTTGATAAAGTGTTAACAAGATTAGCACTATTATAACAGGGTATTAATTTGATAAAGTGTTAACAATTTTAGCATCATCATAACAGGTTATTGCTGTGGCCATTAGTCGTTAAATTAGTTTGAACTGGGAATATTGGTGTTTTAAATTCAATAATAGATCAGATAGATATATTACTTCATCATCATTATCATAATCATCATTATCATAATCATCGATATCGGTTCAACCTATTACGTCTACTACTGGGCACGAGTCTCTGAAATAGCCTACTACATTACGATAGCCGGATTGGTTGCCGTAGGGTTTTTGGAAATTACAAGGTCCTGAACTTCTGAATAACAGCTTATGGAACCTAAACCGTCATTATTTGCTCCCGGTGTATCTTGTCGATCAACGAAAGTCGTTCCAAAAAACAAAAGTCGATTGATATTCGAAAAGCAAGTGGACCAGACGGCATTCCTGCGATTGTACTTAAGAAGTGTGCAGCGGAGTTGACTCCGGACCTGACGCGTCTATACCGTCTGTCGTTCTCTGCTGGTTGTGTGCCGAAATCTTGGAAAGAGGCCAATGTCCAGCCGGTTCCCAAAAAGGGAGATCGTTCTGATCCGGCTAACTATCGCCCTATAGCCGTCACTTCCATTTTGTGTAAAATCATGGAGAGGATCCTTAACACCCAGCTGATCCGTTACCTGGAAGGTCACTCGTTGCTTAATGACCGTCAGTATGGGTTTCGTCCTAAACGGTCAACAGGTGACCTTCTAGCGTTCCTTTTGCACAAATGGGGTGAATCTATCGATAAGCGCGGCGAGTCTGTGGCTATTAGTCTCGACATCGCCAAAGCTTTTGATAGAGTCTGGCACAAGGCTCTCCTTTCCAAGCTTCCGGCATACGGATTGCCCGCTCAGTTCTGTACGTGGATTGCCAGCTTCCTCCACGAGCGTAGAATTCGCGTTGTCGTTGACGGCTGCGCTTCGCGGTTCGTGGCAGTGAATGCTGGTGTTCCGCAAGGCTCCGTTCTATCCCCAGCATTGTTTCTTCTGCATATCAATGACATGCTTTCCTTGGGAAGTATACATTGCTATGCAGACGACAGTACAGTGCATGGGGGATATCACGGAAGCTCAGGGGCTGCTCGTGGCAATATTGATAGGGAGAGGCAGAATCTTATCATTGAGCTCAACAGGACGCTGGACCTCATCTCCGAATGGGGTTCCAGCAATCTTGTCGAGTTCAATGCTAAGAAAACACAGGTGTGCGCGTTCTCGGCGAAAAGGTCACCTTTCCTCCCCCCTCCTTCTCTTCAGGGCACAACCCTTCACACACAGAGTAACATCACCTTGCTGGGAATGAACATTCGCTGCGATCTGAACCCCAGAGACTACATCGAATCCGTTATAACTGCTGCCTCACGGAAACTCGGTGTCCTAAACAAGGTGCGTAGGTATTTTGCGTCGGACCAACTATGCCTGTTGTATAAAACTCAGGTTAGGTCTTGCGTGGAATATTGCTCGCACCTTTGGGACGGCTCCGCTCAGTACCTCCTCGATGCTCTGGACAGATTGCAGCGTCGCGCTATTCGAATAATTGGCGATGTAGAGGCAACTAACACCCTCGAGCCTCTACAACTTCGTCGTGACATCGCCTCTCTTAGCGCCTTTTACCGAATGTTCCATGGGGAATGCTCTGAGGAGCTCTTTAACCTTATCCCTCCCTCTCCATTCCTTAACAGAAACACGCGTAAGGGCCTTCGGAGTCATCCGTACACTGTGTCCTCCTTTTCACACCGTACCAAGAAATTCCAAGATTCCTTCTTCTGTCGTTCATCCCATACTTGGAATTCTCTACCTGCGCACGTGTTTCCTCCATCCTACAACATGGGTTCCTTCAAAAGAGGTGTGAAAAAGCATCTTTTAGGCCGGCAAGGGGCGGGCAGGTAGGATAGTGGATGTCGTCCCTACTCTATCTGTCAACTCATTTGGGCCTCTTTCACCGCTTAACATCAGGCGGGAGGAGGTCATTTGCCGGGCCTCACATAAAAAAAAAAAAAAAAAAAGAACGAGGCTTTGGCGCTTTGGTCAGCGAGTGGCGCGAAATAGTCAAAATTCCCGTTCTTAAGATGGTAAGCAAGGGGATAAGGTGTTGTTATTATAATGATGACCTATTTCTTGACACAAGAAAATGCAAATAATGGTGGTGATTATTCAACTAATGACTAATTTTGAAAAATTAATTAACGAAAAAAGGAATCTGTGTCCTCTTGTGTTTAATATTTGTTAATTTCTTCATGAAGGTCATTAAAAACTTATGAGGTTTTAAGTGAGCACAATATTTATTTATTTGCTAAAATGACAAAAATTGATTCCACGACCCATTTTCTAAATATCATAGATTAACATTGATTTCTTACTTTCTATGCTAGAACGTAATATAATAACTGGGAAATGGGTACCAATATATTTGAAGAGAACACTTAAAACAAAATTTCTATACAGTTGGTATAAACGCAATTATATTGAAGAGGTCTCGGTCTGGGAGATATCCTTCGTATCTTGTGTCACCCTCTTCAACGATGTATGACATTGTTAAGATGCGATCTATGCTCAGCGGGTTTTGTTTAGTTTGAGCCGTTTTTCTGACAGAATAATGATTTATTACTGTATTTTATGAAAAACTTAAGGTGACCAATAGTGTAGTGTAGTGTGTAGTGTAGTAGTGGCAATTTAATACAAGATGTTGCGAAAAATAGTTATTTATTTGATAAAAGTTAAATACTCGCATAAAAAGTTAATATTCGTCGTATATAAGTTAATTTCTTTAATAGAATATCTTCATTGTCTATATTTTTACACACCGGTGTTTTGTTTTACATTTAACAACTAGTGTAGAGTAATAGTTATTTGTTATACATGAGTGCAAAGTTGCTTTTTAACCGTGTGCTCAACTTTGATGACCGAGCAAGCGAAGGATTCTAAAATTGAATCACGAGCGCAGCAAGTGATTCAAAAATTAGAATCCTGAGCGTTAGCGAGGGAATCAAAAGAGGACAAGGTGAAAAATCTTTGCACTCGAGTGCAACACGTAACTTTTCATCCCCCCTCAGCGAGGAAATAACTAAATGCAAAATAAAACATTTACAATCACAAGATACTTTTATTTCAGTTTAGGTACATATTTACTACAACATTATGATAGGTAAGTATTACAGAAAAATATTTGTATTATGTATAACAAATAGTACGTTTTTTTACTTGTTTTCAAGTTTCTTATTTATAACAATACGACGTCAAAACAAAATGGCGCGCGCAAAGCAAATTAAAAACTAAAGTACACCAATTTTTTTTTGGTTTAATGATGTTTTGAAATCACATACCTAGATGCACGCGATGTTCTTAATTCAAATTTACTTTAACCTCAAGCGGATAAAAACGGCTTTGGCGGTCAAAATTTGGCAAAAATACTCTTTCCGAGATGGGGGGATGAAAATATATTTTAACGCAAACATTAGTGTTCAATCTTTTAAAGCTAATTCTAATTTTAGCAATTTCTCGATTTGGAAGAAACATAGCAATATAACATGTACTTACTTAATTTTAAACATAGTAATATAACACACATAAAATACACGGTTATAAGGTATTAATAGTACATTGTTACCCTAGAAAATTAAAGTAACTTATTTCGTCCCGAGACAGGGTTTGGCGCCCGAGTGCAGCGAGGGCGCCTATAGTTCGAGGGAGTAAATAAGTCTTTAACCCGAGGTAAACACTGTGCTTTTCATTACGAAAACAAAGAAAGTAAAAATAAAAACATGGATTAGGTAAAGAAAAAATAAGTGAATTTTAATTTAATAAATCAACAACTTCCGCTGTAGCCTTTTCTCTTATGAAATCAGGCGGTAAATTCATATCTGAATCAGATGAACTCATTGTGTTAATACAAATCTCTGCTACGAGTATCTATACGGAAGTATAAACAAAACTCTACAACTCACAAAACAAGTGATCGGATTGCCGCTTCTCGGCTTATTTTTTTCGTTTTTTATTTTCATCATTGAAAAAGTGGTAAATATTTAGCCCAAATCTATGTTATTTTAAAGATATAGTTTTTTTTTTTTATTTATTTCACAAAACAAGTAATACATTTTAACTTTTTTTTTTCAGCATCCTATAAACCAAATTTGGTTTTTCTGGACACTGCATTCATTCAGTTCTCACACTCATTTACAATAATATTATTATTACATTATTATACATACATATTAACAACAAGACATATCTCCAACATATCACACTTTTAGATCTGTGACACAAAATTATCTTTAGTATTTGTATAGATACGCTAACAAATATAAATAGGGTACATGATATTTTTTTTTATCGGGCCACCACAATCGCGCGGCCACCGCCGACCGTTCTTTAATAACAATGTCACAATGGCTGAAAACACACGGGATAAGACTTTACATTTTGTTTACTTTGCGTTTAGTATGACCGTTGCCTGAATCTCATTTCATAATTAAATTTTATTATTAATTTATAGGTTACATATTTAATATAAGATGATAATTTTTATTGCAAATATTTTTTTTTTAGTATTTCTATTTAATATTACTTATTTTATTTAGTTAATTTTATCCAGTCATTCTAATTAATTTATTGAGTAAATATTATATTTTTACAACACTATTTAGTAATAAAATAACTTTTATCTGTAAATTTTAATTTGCTTATGTAGTAGAGAAAGAAAATACTTTTTTAATCTAAATTTTATATTTAATTTTGTTATTTCTTCTTTTATTTCTATAGGAATATTATTTATTAATTTTGGAATTTGTTGATGTAGCAGTTGTTTTCCATAAAGGTTTCTGTACAAAGCACAGAGGGACACGCTCCATACAAGGGCCGTCATAAATAGTTAAAGTCCTGTTACTATCAATACATTGTATTATTTTAGTGACTTATAGTTGTAAAAGTGTTTTAGGAACATTAAAATGAAAGAAGTACATGTATTTACGGAATAAAAAACGTTTACTTCAGTAAAAAACAAATATAAACAATAACATACTTTTACCTAAATTTATCATGAACAAACACTTAAAAATTGGAATGTAAAACATATATTTTAAATAAAATAAGAGTCAAAACATTGATAACATTATTTAATTATAATAAAATAATAGAAATAAATAAATTAAAATTAATTAAATACAAAAAAAACAAAACAACTAACAAAATACAAATAAATTATTCTTATTCTAACAATATTAAACATGTAACAATTCTATTACACTTTGTGACAGAGTATTTTTCTTTTTAGGGGGAAGTTTCCGAAGACTTGTAATATAAGGATCTGAATGTAATAATAGTCGTTGTATTAAATCTTGATTGGTAACTTCACGTGACATTTTTCGAGTGTGACTTCGTCTATAAATTTTGATATACTTATTTGTCGCTTCAGCAGCTTCTTCGGAAAGTTCTCCTATAGATAACAATGCATAACTTATAATATCTGATCCATGTACGAGCACCTTGTGGACAGAAGCAGGAAGACTATACCACGGATATTCCTCGACCAGGCTGTATGCTGTTTGTAATGCATAGTCTTTAAACTTGCATTCATTAATTTTATGTCCAGAAGATAACGTTTGTAATATTACACAACAACGATCTATGAGATCCTTATTCAAACCTGTAATTTCAGCAGATACAGCTGATTCCAAAAAAAACTTCCTGGCCGTGTTTCCGTCGTTAGACGTCCCGCTTCCACCACTACGCGGCTTGTCAACTATTAAACCTAATCGTTCCCTAAACTGGGACTGTACATATTGTTTTTTATTTGATAACAATTGTTTATCACTATCTAGCCTAACTTGCCATTTTTTTATGTCTAATCTATATGAAAGATGAATAAAATATTCGAAGAAACGTATCCAAGAATGTAGTGGTGATAATCCAAATTGGTATCTACTCTCTATTACAGGTTTTTGTAAACATTCGTCTATTTTATTCATCTCTTTAGGGGTAGCATTACATATATAACATCTACTTGTAGATGTTTCACTTAAAGCACTACAAATTTTACCATCTACCATTGAAAGCTGCAACTTATGAGAAACGACCAATTCACGATTGTCGATCTGAATAAAAGTAGGTTGCAAACTTTCAATTTTATCCTTAAAATAAGCTTCCTCTTGCAAAGACACTGCTGTGCTTTCTT
Source organism: Schoenobius gigantellus (assembly GCA_963935595.1). NCBI lineage: Eukaryota > Metazoa > Arthropoda > Insecta > Lepidoptera > Crambidae > Schoenobius > Schoenobius gigantellus. The sequence goes on from OZ012543.1 coordinate 37,665,331, forward strand.
TCAAAAATTGAAATCGAATAGGACGGCAGTACCTAGTGGAAGAGGGTCGAGGATTTTTCCATAAAATTTTACAATTATTTTCAGCTAATTTTACAATAATTTGAAGGGGTACATAAGATGTTACAAACAAACTACTATCTTCTAAAGTTGAATCTGAAAAAAATTGTTTGTATTCACTATGTCCAGTGCTGCCATCGAATCCCCATTTCCCAAGTAAAGAGATATTAGACAAACAATCATCAGGAATCTGATCTAAGACCTCTTTTTGAGATTCAAGGATTCGAGAAGCTGTGTGATCAAAAAGACTTTGTAATTCAACTTCAGCTGAAGACTCGGAAACAGTTATATTAGAAGGGTAACATCTCTGTTTCGCTTTAGTAATTTGTTGGTAACATGGTAATACATTAGGAGAAATCTTACTATTAACAAAGTTTTTAATTAATAAATACTGATGTTTTGTCAACTGAGCATCAGTCACAAGTGACAAGACATCATCAGTGCTAACTCTAGATATACACGAATCGAATGAACAGTCTGAAACATCAAGCAATGCACTCACAGTAGAATCATCAGACTTTGACAAATCAGCTACTCTCCGACGTTTAGTCCTTTTACTACATTGCGTAAAAGGTTTTCGAGGACGACCACGTGAATGACACGGCGACGTTTCAGACGGAGTACATTGCTTATTGTTTTTCACAAGTTGAATTTTTTCAATAACATTAAACCAATCGGAATTCTTATATAAAAGCTTGGTTTTATCCCTATTACATTTTTTCCAGAATCGAGCAATAGCTTTACATAAATTATTAACAATTTTCTCTAAATAATGAATATCAATGTTCTCAGCATCGTCGTTCAGAGTAGTCAACAAACTTTGTAGGACTTGACGACACTTTTCCGAGTCATTATCGGTATTGACAGTTAGCCATATTTCAAGAATATGCATTCTTGAAAACGAGCATATATATAAATTACCTAAAACAAAAAAAAAACGGTTAAAATTCAGTCACAAAACCTACACAAAGCACTAAGACTAAATAAACTAATTTCGTAGCAAATGCTACGAGATAATCTGGCAACCGTAGCACCCTTGTCATCGCCAAAAGGGCAGATAAGGGCAGCCAAGTTTTAATTTTCCTAAGATAAGAAAGTCTAAAGATTATGGTGCAATATACCTCCATAGTCGGAGCGAGTGGGAACATATTTAAAAGTTTATTCAAACTTTGAATATTAAAATATAATACTCCAAGAAAAGTCGCCTCGTAGCAATGACATACTAAAGAAAATATATACTAAGATACAATTAAAATAAAAATATTAATTATTACATACCATGTTCTTGGATATCCATTTCAGAAAAAACTCACACAGCACTCACAGGTCCCGCAATGACAACAAATGACGTCACGCTTTTTAATGACTCACTGATAACAGTATTTACGATTGGCGATGCGCTCTCTTTGAATGCACAATAGATAATGAAGGCGCACTCTAATTACTGACCTATTTATAGTTTCAGAAGGTACCGCAACTATCCAATGTAACGACAAGGAATAAAATGTAAAACAAGAAAGCAGGTTTTTAAGATTTATGACCTATGGATGTCCCACAGTGCAAAGAGACGTTCAGAATAACCCTGAATGAACTACGAGTATATTTAGGATTTTGTCTGATATTTTGAAAATTATTATAGAAGTAATTCTCAACAAGCAAAGCGTATTGTATCTGTTTCATAACCGGGATTACCTTACAATGATGAAACAATTCGTCGTTATTGTTTTGGTATTGAGATCTTATTTTAGTAGGAACTATACATTTTAAAATTCTATATTGAAGATTGTATATTAAATCGAGGTAAGTCTTAGAAGTTCGTCCATAACTGCTCAAGCCATAATGAATTATGGTTTCACCCAAAGCCTTGTACAATTGCAGAAGTGTCAGATATGGGATTTTTTGCTTGACTATTGCGAACTTTGCTCAAATCGCTCGCAGTTTATCACATACATAGTTAATATGTTCGTCCCATTTAAAACGTTCGTCAATTATTACACCAAAATATTTATATTTATTTACTAATTCTATGGGTTCACATGAACATTTTGTTTGGTTCTTGTGGAGACAAATGTGGTTATGTACTAATAAATTGAGATTTGCATTAATACGATTATTACTTAAGCTTATGTACATAAGTTTAGTTTTGTTTGCGTTGAGTACAAGACCTGCATCGTGTGCCCATTTTGCTAGTATTGTGAAATCGTCTTGAAGATCTTTTAACGCTAAATCTATATTTCTACTAGCGGCAACAAGACATGTATCATCAGCATATTGATATAATTCGCATCTTTTAATAACATTGGCTACGTCATTTACAAATGTTATATAGTGTAATGGGCCCAGTACAGATCCTTGAGCTGTGCCATCTCTAACAAAAATCTTCTGGCTGGTGGCATCTGCGATTTTAACAATTGACCTATCCTTAAGATAGTCTTCGCACCATTTCTTAAGTGGTCCCCGTATACCACAGTCAGCTTCTCTATAAGAGTGTTATGTCTCAAGGTATCAAATGCCTTACTATAATCTATAAATAAAACTAATACATGTTCCCTATTATTACTAGTTGAAAGTAAACTATACTAAAGTCATTTAAAAAAAATAACCTAACTACCTAACTTTATGCTTTTTCAATTTACGCCGCGCAGTAATTGAGTGGCTGTATAGAAAGTTAGAACTATGAAATTCAATAGAAATATGAAGATAAAACTAGGTAGTTTCTTTTTTGTAATTTGACAGCTGGTTGGCTGGAAATATTTTTTTTATATATTAAAATTTTATTGTAAATTTTTATTGTTGCCTACACGAAACAAGTGCTTTTGCTGCCTGAAAACTTATCCAACAAAGTCGCTTTTTGTTAGGGTTCCGTTGCCAAATGGCAAAAAACGGAACCCTTATAGATTCGTCATGTCTGTCTGTCTGTCTGTCCGTCCGTATATTATAGCCACTTTTCTCCGAAACTATAAGAACTACACTGTTGAAACTTGGTAAGTAGATGTTTTCTGTGAACCGCATTAAGATTTTCACACAAAAATAGAAAAAGAGCAATAAATTTTGGGGGTTCTCCATACATAGAACTGAAACCCAAAAAATTTTTTTTCATCAAACCCATACGTGTGAGGTATCTATGGATAGGTCTTCAAAAATTATATTGAGGTTTCTAAGAGAGACACTTCCAAAGTGGTAAAATGTGTGTCCGCCCCTGTAAATCTTCTAAAATAAGCGAATGATAAAACTAAAAAAAATATATGATATACATTACCAATATTACCATGTAAACTTCCACCGAAAATTGGTTTGAACGAGATCTAGTAAGTAGTTTTTTTAATACGTCATAAATCGTACGGAACCCTTCATGGGCGAGTCCGACTCGCACTTGGCCGGTTTTTTATAAGCAATGAACAAATCTTATAGCAGCAAAAGCTTGAGCAGGACAATAAAAAAATATACAACTCAAATTAAAGGGGAACCAACAATCCAATTAAGGTTTTGATGTAAATCCATAGACATATTAATTTAAATTTCTATTTCTTCTCCCCGAAAGCTGTTAAATTAGATAGGAAGATATTTCGACTTGAATTAGTTGCGACCAGTGCAGCGAGCGGCTTTATAATTGAGTCACGACCACGACTGTATTGGAACAAGAGAAGTCTTTGGAAAAATGAGTACACACTGTAAGCAAAAAATTAAAATAGTTTTTTAATTTCTATAATAGTTGTAATAGAATGTATTTATATAATATATACATATATATTTCTGTCAAAAAAGTATTAGGAATTTAGTGTGTTTTGCTAATTTCATAATGGACAAAAACATCGAACAAAGAGTTTGTCTTAAATGTTGCATCGCTGATGGAATTTTGTGTTCGGATTCACTAAAAATGTTACAGAACGTTCATGGGGAATCGATTTTATCAAAAAAACGTGAGACCACCACTTTGAGACCACTCAAAGCACGTATTTTTGATAAAGCACACACGATTTTTTTTATATTATAAGCAGACCAATCACAGATTGCGATGAGATACAAACTTGTTCATCTGTTGATTAATTAAATTGTTCTGGCTCACGTCGCGTCGCTTGGTATTTGTCGTTTTTGCTCTGTATATATAATAACTCCATATTACTCGTACTTATGTGGGCAACTAATGTGTAATAACATGAATGTCTTTAAGCTAAACAATCAAGAAAATAAAGTATTCAATGTTTAATTCCGTTACAGCTGTGGTTGTATCATTAATTTTGAGACATACTTGGTTTACTATGTTTCTCTACCTATCCTTTTAATCAGTGACGTGAAAATGACTGAGTGGGTTTCAATTAAATGTACGCATCCAAAAATATCACGAGATTAAAAGAAAGAATTTATTTACCGCGATAATTAACCATTTCCAAATGTAAATGAACTAACTTATATTTATTGGTTCTTCTTATATGAAATGTTTATGCTGGCTCTATATATTATTTAAATAATATTTTTAAGAATTATGATAAAGGTTTGCGGATTTCTAAATGATATGTCTCTACAGTTACAATAAATTTCTGTTTTTGTGTATATTTTCCTAACTGAAATCTGTATTTTCTTATTGTTTGCGAAATCTCCTAATTAGGGGAATCACTCTCGCCATTTATATATCGCAATCACAACTTTGTTTGTCAATCTGTACGAACGGAAGAAACTGAAAATTGGCAATTATAATCATTACCTCTGCAAAAGGAAAGGTTCTTTGTTATTTTGCTTTTGTGCTTGAAACAGCTCTGAAAATCATCACTTGCGAAATTGTCTCAACCGCCAGTCAGAATAATTAGGGATGAAATGTTGTGTAACATTATTAGAAGAGAGAGCTTCTTTTGACATTGATTTATGTCGCAATAATTCAGGTATAATGATTTTCGGGACGATGCCCAAGAAAATGTTTTTAAAAGAGAAAAACAGTATTGAGCGAATGATTTTGATGGGGATATGGCAACAAATTAAAGAAAGTAGAAATGTTTATTTAGTATGTTGTTTTGCTGCAGCAATTTTACTGTAATTCGCGAAGCTGTCTGTGTAAATATCTGTTGATATTGGGTTATTATTCTACTCTTTTTACGCACAACAAGGAAGCTCCTTCATCTCACCTGATGGTAAATGACGGTAGTGTCCCGAAGATGTGAGCTTACATCTAATTGTGGAAAGGTAATGTTATTAACATTAATATACTGTGGCAACAAAATTAGGTAAGAGGTGCAAAGCTAGCCAAGCGGGCTCAGGCTGTCTACCAAACGAAGTTGAATTTTTTTTCTACCTACATGGGGAATCGTACCGTGGATCCCCGTTCAGAAGGGTTTATGTAGGGGGTATATGTTTAGATTTTTTCATATGTTAGCAGAGTTATTGCAGTAAATCCCCTTAGTCGATTGTATCGAAATTCACGGGATGAATGGGTACACTAAATTCGTCGCCACACTGAATCCGAAGAGGCTGAAGGCGATTGAAAATACGAAATTGTTTAGTTAGTTTATTATATTCGCAGTAATGCTAAACAATTATAAATAAAACGTAATGTTCTTCGTTACACAGGTCATATTTCTACAGCGAACACTTATCATGTTTGATTTAACAAAACGGTCTTTGTATTGCGTCATCTGGTAGCAACATACTAGGGATATTCATAAATTTATCATAATTATCATTTGATGAATTTATGTTTAAATTTTATGTTTTAATTACGCTAAAATTGTCAAGGGTCAAAAGTTAGCGTTTTCCAATCCATACTTATATGATACTATTCCGCACTAATGTTATAAATGCGAAAGTGTGTCTGTTTGTTACCACTTAGACAAGTTAGGCACACCTACAACTTGTATTGTAGTACTAGTTTTTCCAATTAAACTTATCTAAGTAGAGCCAAAGCATCGCTTTATTATGCAGGCATCGCATGCTCTGTTGCTATTACATCGTCTCGTTCTGTACAGCAACGCCACTCAGGTGTTCAAAGTAGCTGTTTTAGTTAAGCGAATACGGTATACATGCTGTATGCATGTATGCATTAGGTAATTCAGATGTCCAACCGGCTTATCTAAATTAAGTTACCAGCGTCATGTTTTGAATTAAATATACCTACAGGCATTAAGCTCGGTTGCAGCGCGGCACAGCTTTGACGCTTTAGTTAATCTGTCTGTTAATATTGTAATATATAGGTAGAATAAATATCTCCTTTTAATATTCTCCTATTACCCTATATAAAAGTTACTATTCCACGCGGGCGAAGTCGCGGGCACAGCTAGTTAATAATAATAAATAAATTTTTCATGTGTAGTCAAATAGAAGAATCAATGCGCTACTGTACAATAAAAAAAATATCCACGTTAAAATAATAAAAACTTGCACCACGCAGGAGGTAATAAAATAAAAATACGAAAATGAAATGAAATTTTAAGGATTCCTTAATTTCACAGCCAATTCGGTAGTATAAGTACATTCTTATTATATCGAAGTACTGGTACTGATAATTATTATCAATACTTCGACTTTAAGTCAGTATTGTCGGTTTTCCTATTGTTTAATAAGTAATTGTCGAACTTGCTTCTCTGCCTCTATGCGGTCCGTTTTAATTGCTTTGCCGTGCGGCTTAGTTCCGATTCCTAACAATATTGAAATTGAAGTACACGCCGTTAACTAGGTACTTTACGTTTTCATTCGCACCAGCTGAGGCTGATGCCGAGCATCTCTGCTTTCTTTGCATGAATATCAGAATCAAATAATCAGGACCAATAACATTATACTTTAAAAATATTACATACATACGGGTCGAATTAATAACCTCCTTTTTTTTGAAGTCGGTTAAAATAGAGGCAGATATCTTATTATAAGTGAACGCGTAGTGAAGTATCGAAATCCTAATTATTCGATTCGTTTGATTTTTATTCAATATGCCATGAGGTTTACTGAATATGATTCAAAAGTTAATTAAGATCTCATATCACTTGTAAAGTATATAGTATATTTCGGTTTTTTGGAATGTTTCAATAATTTTCTGTCAATCAGACGTTAAAAAGACACTTTCTTTTTAAATAATAACATTTTATCGTGATATTCATGAGCATATTTACGTCAGGGAGACAGATATTGCTTGTTTTCTATTTTCAAATTGTTTTGATTAAGCTATCCTTTTTAAATCGCTTGTCAATGTTGTCGTGGAAAAGACAACTATTGATACGTCCGAAATACTTTTTACCAATCCATTTTTTTTATGCAAATATCTGATCGAATTTTTGATTTGAATATCAATGAATCGAATAACTGGTTCATCAAGTTAAGCCATCTTCTCTTTCCATTTGGTAAAATGTAAGAGCTAGTAACTGAACAGCAAAAAAATAGAAAGATGGAACAAACGCCATTCTTAAACGTTTCAAATCGTGTTTCTATTTATTTGTATCCGTTCATCCGATTTTTATTAATACAGTTATAAGTTATAAAATTGAAATAAGAGACATCTAACCATCCACAAAAAACTGTATTTATGATGGTTATTTTCAATATTGATATTTAGAACAGCTTGTTTTTGTGCATTATCTGGGGGCACGGCAGTGCCCCTGCCAAGTCGAGCGCGAAGCAAACACTGCCGTACCATCCTTTACTGGAACCATTTCGCCGCATTTTCAGGCCCCTATTTGAGAACCTCTGGATAAGACCAGAATGCAGAAATTTTCGTCATCCAGTTAGCTATAATCACGTACTTAAAATCCAAAATTTCAAGTCTGTAGGTCATTTAGTTCCGAAGTTAAGCGAAAGCAAAGTTACGCATTTATGACAGATACTCACTCACTCACTCACTCATGATCATCAAAATAGAACTAGTACTTCCCATAAACTAAGAGAACTGAAAGGACATGTCCACTTTTTGTATGGAACGTGGAATTTTATTCTGAACCTTTTTTAACCAGTTTAAAAATTTATGACGGAAATAGAACTTTATGAGAAGGATGTTTATCCATGAATATTAAAAATATTAAGGCCTGCATTTAGGAGAAAAAAATTAAAAATGATTTTTTTTATTGTTTCTTTAGCAGGGCCACATTTAGTTTTTTTTACTGGCAATTAAAAGGATGTCATTGTCAATATGTCAATGCCACTGTAGCTGTCGTTTTGACTTTTGTTTATTGTTTGTGTGTATGTGTGTAACCTTCCTTCCTTTCACAAAATAGTATCTTTTATTTTCTACAGCTATGCTCAGGTTCTTGATTTTACATGTGATTTAAATATTGGCTTGCTAACTGGACTAAGTTTTCTCGTAATTTGAACGTACGAAGTAACCAGACCCAAGAATTGAACAACAAAATGTTATACTTCCAGGTTACAGTCGCACTCCTGATACAACTTCTCATTTTTTTTTGTACCAGAGTGCTATAATTTGGAATGTCGAATGGTACCATTATATTTAAGAAAGAAGATCCTCGGGGATTGTAAAATATTCGTAAAGTAATGCCAGAGTCTGTGAAAATCACATGAGTCAATATGATTTTGCATTTTTACGGTAATATAAGTTCACTGTATTGTTTACACCAAATAATTCATGCTTGACTTACTAACAATAAAATCAAAGAACAGAAACTAATTGAATTTGAAAATATAGAAAATTCCACTGATATAGTATGTAAATACCTGGACAGGTTTAACAGTCACACAATTTGTTTTATTGTTCTCTTGCTTAACTCAATTAGGTGAGGTTTTTTCAAAGCCTAAAAAGGCCTTAGGTTTATATTAAGTCAGACTATGGGCTAAGGAATCCCTTTGCAGAATTGCTTCTCGGGTATACATTTCAAAAACTCATGTTTACTTATATAAAAAAGTGTTATTGCTTCAAAAATCAATATGCACCTTTACATTTAGGTATAGCCCATATAAGCAGGGAAAACCTGTCCAGTAGAAATCTAACTATACGTTATACTCTTTGGGTCTGATTCAAACAATTCCATTGTTTTATTAAAGGTTACTAAAATTGTACTTACAAAAGTCCTCTAATTACCTATTTCAAAAGAAATCTTATAACTTACACTGCTAGCTGCAGTAAGCGACCAACCAACCTGGTGGTCAATCTATTTTAAATAGGGCATTAGAAGCCATCTTTGTACATATTGATGCTTAAATTCCACACTTGAATGTTCCCCAGAATGAAAATATTCAATTTAATTTTAATCAGTCTTGGAACATATTAAATTAAGCAAGCTAAGTCATATTTTGGAGAACATATTCAAGAAAATGATCTATCACATGAGACTGCTGATAAGAGGAAAAATCAAATGAAATCCATGAATTTAGGATGGGCTCCGCACCAAACTCATATAACACCACTGGCTCAATTTTGAAATGACGTACTAATGAGGGAAGATGTTGAAATTGAATAAATAAAAATAACATAATTTCTGGGTTTTATTTCATACCTGCAACCAGTTTCTATATTACAACTCTTTCACATAGTTTCCACCATTATAATTATTCAACACTTCATATTACATATTTAGTACCCATGATAAAATCGAGGGTATGTAGTCATATCGAAGTAAATATTTACACTTTGAATTAGCATTATAGTAATCTTAGAGAATTTTGCACTTAGTTCATTATAATGACTTCATTAATTAGCATTTGTTTTGTAAAAAATCTTTTGTTATTGAAATAGTAAAACTGTAGCATTTTTAAGAACAGACCAGTATATATTATTTATGTTGATATTTCATTACTGTGAGGTAGGTGCTTATCCTAAGAGTAGGCAGAGTAAAACAGGTATCACACACTAGACACTACAGCCAGGGGCTCATCCTAACAAATGCACAAACACACTGCTACAAAGTAAAGTATAGAAGTCATCTGCCACCAACCAATGCATTTATTGTGCTAGATTTCATTTTAATAGCATGGACCTATTGATTACATGTATCATTTTTTTGGTCAGAGTCAGAGATGCTTGTTTGTTACCAGCAGTGACCTGCAATGCTGCTAATTTGCAATCCAATTCAATATGTGGTCACCTGGGGGTTTATTGTCGAAGGAAAAATCTATAACGTCTGCGCTGCCTTTAATTTGACAGTCATTGCGGCAACAACACAAGATTGTGCACTTCTTAATAAAAAGTATTGTGATGTATTGTGATTGCTTTAGATTATAAGCGATCACGATCATTAATCACAAAATTAAACGAGGCTTTTTTTGACGCTGTCACTTCTGCAAGAGAAGGCAAAGGGAGCTAAGTTCATACAGCCATGTTTTTCGTAAATCTTGATAAAACATTAAAAATGTAATTTATGTGAATTTTAGTCAGAAAGTCACTCACTATCACATCGTTTGTGCGCTTTTGTTACTTATTTATTCGTTTGTGACACGTTTCAGTAACTTGTCATTGGTTTCCATACAAAAATCGCTTTGTTTTACATACTATGAAAGTCAATCATAAAATTGCTGTTTATTTGAATTTGCAGGCCTAAAAAAACCTAAATTTTATTCTAAACCCTAGATTTTTGAGTACTCTTTACAATAATACCTGAAACATGTTGGTTAATAAATAATTATATTCTTAGCCCAAAAGTGGACATGTCCTTTGGTACAGAGTTAGGGTTTAATGGCCACATAAAGGGAAAACTATAAAAACTAGGATAATCGAAGATCTGGAGTACCTGGTGACCCTGATTAGAAAACACAAGAGCCCAACCAAACTATTAGAGATATCGCCATACCGCCTTTACAAAAAATATTCAACTTCATGGGCCGCTTCCAATAAAGAAAAGAAAAAAGAAAAGAAAGATTTGTAATAATAAAAAACTACCCCTAAAAAGAAAAAACTGTGTCAAATAAGAAAATGTAATAAAATAAATCAATAAGCTCACGTTTCTACAAAAAGAAGTGAAATCCCACCAAAAAAATTCTGTTGAACATTCTTTATACGTTAGTGGGTACAAGTCAACGGCCAAGTCACACTACATTAACTATAATAATAAAGAAATCGCAGAAAGGAACCCTAGACTTGGCACGACTTTGTCTAGATTTCATTACTTTTTAGAGATAAACAAGCAGCTCTATCGATACTTGGTTAGTTTTTTACAGAATGTTTTTGGTGGGATTGTCATTACTATGAATATTTAACCTGGTATAAATAAACAAACATTTCACTTAAAAAAGAGAAGTTTTATTATTTTTACCAGTATTATATGTTAATCTTTATGCATATCCATCATAACGTTCGTATTAAAATTAATAGTTGTGCTTAAGTAATGTTGGTATTATATTAAATGTAAGTATAACATATCTGATTATTACGAAAATAAGCATGTACGTTTCTCAGGAGTGCACTTAAGCAGATACCATATCTCGGTTCCCCCAATTATTACAAATCTAATGTACCTAACACTGGAGTCTGTTGCAAACTTGGCCTTGACACCAACATTAAAGGCCTAAATCTGCTGATCTGCTACTCGAAACTTCATAATGAACAAATCTAATACTTATTTTGAACGGAGTATAACCCTGAAGATTTGTCTTTAGCATTCCTACCCAACTAGATAAGAAAAGTTGCCAGTGATATTTTCAATACCTAAACATAAAAGATCTCAATTCCTAAAGCCGCATTCGCGAAGTTCAAAATACTTTCAAACTGCGAGTTCGTCAATATTCCAGAACTAAATCCACGATTGCTCTATTGTAAGTCAAGAGTCGAGTAACTTGCACACTGCGGAGTGCATTCAATGGCTTTGCAAATTCACTTGCTCAGTCTAGAACCAACATGATGATGATAAATGTGTGGGTTCGCAGAAGTGGATATTCGACTTCTTGTTTCGAGTTTCTTGCCTGTTCTTCTCGAGAAGGCTCTCCCAATTTCCGAACAGGTGTAGAGTCAACTTTTTTTTTTCATTCCTACTTGTATTTGCAGACATCTTGAGTATATTCAGGATATATGCACATACAAGGTTAATATGATTTCATTAAATTAGATTGTTTTGCTTTGTTTTGACGTCAATAAGTGTCTGTAAAGGCCTATGTTGAATAAAGATTTTTGAATTTTTGAATTTGAATTTTGACTGGGCTTCGTGACGAGAACTTAAATATGGTATTGTTTGTTTGCCATAACATAATCTGCAATAATATTAGTTACCATATGTAATGATCTTCGGTCATAGTATACTAGTGACTATTATCATTGATAGTGACAAAAAGCATAATGTAACCCTTACTAGCCGCTGTAAATATATTACTGTTTTGCATAATCGCCAATCGACATAATTTGCATGTCATAAATTTAAAAATCTCGTGCCACGACGTTTATTCTGGAAACACTCCGAAACTACCAATAGTCCAACTTAAAAGATTACATAGTTTTAGTTTCAATTCTTAACCGCAATAATTTTTATTGCAAATTAATCTTCTTTCTTCTTCTTATATATACAAATAAATCGCTGTGTGTTAGACTTCGAAAAAACTCTTAAACGGCTCGACAGATTTTTACGAAATTTTCTGTGTGTATTTGAATAGGTCCAGGGAAGGTTTAAAAGTAAAATTGGACCCAGTAGGTGGCACTGTAATCGGGCAGTACAACGTCCGCAGGGCTCACTAGTTTGCAATAAAAATAATAATTTGTAGAGGCAAATCATAATTTTTGAATTTGTATGCCTGGAAGTTGTTAATTAGGCAATGGATTGCTCAGTAAGATAGACAATGTGGTGGTATTTATGGGATCCCATGCCTGAACGGAGAAAAAAGGGGATAAGACGGGGTGTAAAAAATATTTCGGAAGTTCGTAACTTCTTGATTTAGAAGTACCTATAAAATGACTTTTTTATTTGACCTTTGTTATGAAAATTTGGTATATCCCATAGAACGTAAAAAACAAAACAACAAAAATCAAGTTAGGTGTCCATGCCGGCGAAATTGCGGGAGGAAAGCCAGTATTTTATATACATTTCTTTTTAACTCAACGTACTACTAAGAAGTAGGTCTTTATTCTTAAAGAAAGGCACAATCGCAGAGTTCAAGATGTGTTCAAACTGCGAGTTTTTGCATATTCCAGCTAAACTCTCAAACTCCAACTAAAACCACGGTTGCTCTATTGTTAATCAAGATTTTTATAAGAAAGGATACATTTAATGGCTTTGTAAATTCTTGCAGGTCTATTACCGATAATGGTTTTCAAATGATATCATTATGAAATCATAGTGCAAAACGAATTAAGATTTTCGAACAGATTTTTGATCATTCGTTCATTATATTATGATGACATCATTGCCATTGTAGCGTGGCATTATACTTCACAAATAGTGGCTGAATTTGTTGACTGTTGTAGTAGTCGTACTGTGTCTAAATTTTGAATTTTCGCGCTAGACGCGCAATTTAAATTTCGCGGAGCAGGCATTTCACTACTATTGGTCGATCTGTATCTGCCAATCACAGGTCGATTGGTTTTGACTAATCATCTGTCAGAGGTGAAAGCGAGGAACCGGGAACGTTCTTTCTGCAGCAAACGCTCCCCAGAATTGGAGGTCGATTTTGTGAATTTATTAAGGAAAAAATGACTACTTATTGAGAGTAATGAACAAAGGAAAATAATGATCGGGATACGAGGAGGGAGCTTCAAATCTTAAAAAGGTCCATTTTTATGGCCTTATAAAGGTAAGTGGTGTCGAAAGCCTCACATCGCCATCTTGTCTTCAGTTCAGATGTGTTTTCTTTTCGTGTTCGCTAATGGGTTTCTCCTTGATTTCAGGCTGAAGCGGGAATTCAGTTTCCTTACATTACCTACATATTTTGAACATCAAGCTTATGCTGTTGCTGTTGTAAATGCACATCTGTCGCAATCGATGTCGATGAATTCCTAAATCTGCCACGTGCTGCAAGGCAAACCGGCCGGCTCAGGGTCGCCAGAAGGATAACATCTTGGCTTTGACATGACTTGGTAACAGACGGACACTGATGCACCAGGTGGGCAAGCTCTATTTCACATATTTGGGACCTTTAATATAAAATTTATAAATCCAGGTTTAAAATTTAGTCAAAAAAAAAATATTGTAGTCGCAGGACTATGATGGTGGTATATTTGTAGTATATTTAAAGATAACCTGTTTATATTTGGCTAGGTAGTGGAATTTATTTATTTTTTTAGAAATTTAGTTAAATAGCATAAAATACTACCTTTGTTGAGTTTGGGGAAACTCCTACTTACCCACTTTAAACTCTGAGAAGTAAAATAAGGAAACGTTTATGTATGATAAATAAGGGAATGTGCAATAAACATTTGTTCCTCATACCCATATCGTTTTCTTTTGTCGCCTAAACCGAGCTAGACATCCAGCTAACCCGCAGCCAATACTCAACGGAAAGACTAGGTGACACCATGGTACCATTGATGGTACTATGGTGAATAAAAATTTCCGTAGTACCATTAATGGTACATCTAATGGTACCACGGAAGACAAACGGAAATTATGTCAATATCATTGGAGGTCGGTAATACCAAATGAAGCATTTCATGTCTTCTTTATCCAAAAATATGTCGTGTCATACGATAAAATATTCATAATAGGCCTGCTGTAGTGTGTAACAGAGCCACGTCCGACAGAAACCTACCTACTCGACGTAGCGTTTCTGCTTGCATGCTGCTTTTGTCTATAAAATAGTGGTCACAAATACACAAAATAGTTGAGTTTGTGTTACGTGCTAGTACAGTGTGTCATAATATAAAATGATCAAACACTAGCTTTCCGTTCGCGGCTTCTCCCGCGTTATATTTGTTTTTCCCGTGGGAATTTTATATTTTCCCGCAGGAAAATTATATTTTCCCCTGGGAAAAATAATTTTGTAGCCTATGTTAATCAGGGACCATTTTTGCAATCGGTCCAGTAGCTTCGGAGCCTTTTCAATACAAACATACAAAACTACAAATCATTCCTCTTTATAATATTAGAATAGATTAAAAATACAGTAAAATGAGGAAACTTTTTGTGAATATAATAAAAAAATAAACGATGCAGGAAAATAATCTGTAAGAATTTATAAATTTCACTTTTTCATATTCTAACCTAAAGCAATGCTATAAAACAATATACGCACTCAAAAACGTTACGCTACGATTTATATCCCATATTTAAATTGGAGGGTTTTGTGTTAAACAGCTTTTAGGATAAAAACAGAAATAAAGATTTTTTGTCATTATGTTTTAATAATGAATTTATTCATTTGGAAAAATTCATCCTAATACAAAAGTATAATAACACATGTAAATCACATTAAAGCTACTCTAGTGATTACATTAAAATTAAATAAAAACATTTTTCGTTTGTAAGCTCAATTCCCCGACGATTTTCATAAAAAATTTAAGTCCGTGTAAACAAAATCATGGATAGCATCGAGGTTTATATACAGGGTATAAGTGACGGTGTCCTCTTTTGACAGTGAGTTCAGATCATGATCCTAATTTGAAAATCACTGAAATTTTCTCCCGGAAAATTTATATTTCCGATTTTTTTTTGTAAATTTTGTGGTGTAATATTACTAAGTTAACGTTTAAAAATCATATTCTATCATAAAACCACAATAAATACACAAAAAAATAATTTTGCAATGTAAATTGTATAACATTTCCATCATACTGCGCGCGGAATCAGCTGTTTGGGTCATCGAACGTCAACGCACCGGTGTGAGCGGAACAAAAATGATGCCGGCGCGCCATACATTGCGTAACATTAATAAAAATTAAAACTCCTTTTTTTCGCCTTTAAAGCTTTTCCGGGAAAAATAAACATCGGTAAACAAATATTACCATTGGTCTGAACTCACTGTTAAAGGAAAGGGACACCGTCACTTATACCCGGTATATAGTGAGAGATATACAGAAACTCGGCGTAATAGAACAGAATAAGTAACAGTCATCTAATTATATCTCTCATGCTCCGTTCTAATGATAATAAATTGAGATTGAGATGTAATTATATAGGTACGTTATGAGTTGTCGTAGTATGAAAAAGAAAAAATAAATGAGTTTTCAATATCAAATAGGTGATTTAAGTAGGCTTAAGCTATATATAAATCTGTAATAAATATATCACTAAAATGTGAGTCATTAAAGATAATCGCGTATATATTTACATATATACGCGATTTATTTTAAATTATATCTTCTCTTTGCACACTCTGCTTTTCAAATACGATTCTATTTGGCAAAATTCCATTTAAAACCTTGTTTATTATACATCCGATTTATCTCGCTGAGAGTTTATGAAGAGACGCGGAGCTTATTCATAGAACAATAAAGAATTTAAACGATTCTCTCTTCTCTTCATACAAAGGCCCCTGAACACGAGCGTCGGCGACTAATTGCTTTAATTCCATCATGACACCGACTTTTAGGGGTAATTTCTTTTGTCAATGCTGTAACATTTAATTAAGAGAAAGTAACTCGAAGCGCTAGTGTACTTCGGATAGTCCCTTGCTATTATCCATCTGTATTTTTTAGATTTAAAACGCAAACAATGTGAGATTTAAATTGTATGCCTCAATTAATTACTTCGTTTTTAGCTATAAAAATGATGGTTGTAATATGATTAACATAATACTTACTAATAATAAAGTATAAATGAAAATTATTAATGATGATGCCATAGAAAATATTTTTTTTGATCCCCTTTTATGGCATAGAAAATATTATCGACTTAAATATGTTTTTTTAAAATCAACGAGAAGTTTCATACCACAGAATAGATAAAAGTCTTAACCCCTTTTTTGGACAATAATAAGAATGAAATAACCTATTATTTGTGATAAATTGTCTGTACTCTATATCAAAGACACAATGTAGGTACGGATGTTACCGAAAGTATTGGGTGGCACCGTATTGAAGCATCACAGAAACGTCTGCCATAAAATTCCTTGGCACAAAGTGTACTTCGATTCTGAAACCCCACGATATATATCTCTGGGAATGCAGCTGAATGGAGGATATAAATTTTATAATGGAATGTCCATTGTAGTGTTATGAAGAAAGGGGATTTGTGCTACTCTCGTCTAGCTACGGATTTCGCAAAATATATATAAAGTCTCAATTGATTTGCCGATTGGATCTATTCGACTATACTTATATATACAGAGTGCTAGCTGGCGTGCTAGCTTTAGTTAAGGCAATTACTATGTAACCAAAATTTATTGAAAAAATAAAACTGATATCGAAAGTACAATGAATTTTTGATATAACTGAATTGGCAAACAAGCAGTTTGCCCACCTGATGGTAAAGGGCTACATTCGCCTATATAGTACATGTGGCTCCTATAAGACTTGTAAATCTACAACCCTACAAGAGCGCCAATACGCAATGCCAACTTGTGACATAGATGTAAAGTCACAGTACCCAGTAATTTCGCTGCTTGTCTTAAGCTGGGATCCCATGGTGCGCGATTCTGCGGACAGACGCGCACCAGCCGGCACCGACGTAACGTGGGAATGGTATCGTCCGTGGTAGCATAGATACGTTCGTCGCGGTGCGGCCGATAACTTCAAAGGTGCAGTGCGTGCACGTGCCGGGTCGTCCGCATAAACACAGATGCTGAGAGCCGCGGCGCGCTCTCTTACTCTGATGTGATGTTTTTTGTTTTGACTAGAAATAATAATTAGAATAAAAGTCCAATGATAAAAATTAACAATTTATTTTTAAAGTTGCATAGGTACTGAACGAATCTTATTGTATGCCGAGAGTCTCCAGCGTGGTTTCCTTTCCTTAAACTTTTTTTTTTGAGCACGTATGATTACTGCTAAAAACACCAAAAGCGCCGCAGCTTCAGCGATATGTTCTCTTTCACTATGCATGTTGAAATGCCACAAAATGCGTGGCCGTCCGTAGTTGTCGGCCGTGCTTGATCAAATCCGCAAGATCGCACACCGTGGGATCCCAGCTTCAACCATCAAACTGGAAGCAATGCAAGTACCTACTCTGTTGCTTGGCAGCAGAAATAGGTAAGATAAAGGAATCCATGCAATTGACTCTACAGTCTCTCTCTGGTGAGAATGAATTAAATTTTATAACCTTTTCGAAATAAAACAAAAAGTTATCAGTATTCTGACACGAAATGCTATACATTTAGGTATAAACATTATCCTATAGTAACATTTCAGTTTCTTAACACTAATTCTATTTACATCCATTTTTATTACATTTTGCTTATTCTACGATTACAATATTATTTCTTAACATTAAAACTAAAACATGACTTTTATATACATATATCTAAATATTATTACCTATTTATTATTTACATGCTAATGTTTTCTACAGAGCCCACTTTCTTGTTACTGATATGAATGTTACCACTGTGATGCCTAAGTGTTTCTATTCTCCTCGTATCAAATTATACTATACAATAGAAACACTAGGCATCATCTCGGGTTTTGTTTCGCGCTACAACAACCTTGGCTATTTTTTGACAGTAACCGAAAAATCTATGTCTGTCTTTTTTAGATGCTACTATTTGTGATATGCTGGACGCAGATATTTTCATCCCCAGTGCCACCTCTAGTTCGACTCTATCGGCTCCATGGACCGGGCACTCCAAAAGAACGTGCATAATAGGCTAGTTGACCCTTTTTTAAAGTAGGGCTTAAAATGTTCATAATTGTTGTATTAGACCATAGCACAAGAATATTATTTTTTTCGATGGCTAAAAAGTGCAAAAAATCTATTTTAAATTAAGATTTTCAATTTTGGACCGAAAACACGGTCAGCCATGATAGTCTGTTCATTATCTGTGGCAATGACGTCAGTCTTATAGTAAACAAAGCACGGGGGCGAAATAACCTCACAAAAACAATGCTTTCTATTAAATATCACAAAATATAGTAAAACTGTATATGGAACGGGACAATAGAACAGTAATATAGAAATACCTCTTCAAAGACTCCAGGAAATCTGTGGATTAGACGTACCCAGTGATATAGACATGCGAAATATTTGGTTAACACTCGCTTAAAGAAATCCTGTAACTATCTACTGAAACTCAAATGTATTTTTGCGAAAATCACATTAATGTAAGTACTATAACTGAATAACTCAATCTGTGTAGGTACTTCAGTTTCAACTTAAACAAAATAGAAGTTTTTAGGTTGTATGTAAAATCAAATCTGTATGTAAATTAATTAAATTTTTATCTTTCAGTTAGAATGAAAACTGACTGCAGCCGACCAACCAAATTTTAACATGACCAGAAAACTGAGAGAAAACTTGACCATTTACGCCTTTTTGATTTAATCTAAGTTATACACTGACACTAGATGATGTTTCAAGGAAAAGAATATGTACTTATGTCCAATTAAATAATGATGTAATTGAATATTAATTAAAAAGTATGTAATACAAACAAAAATATCAAAGTTTCATAATGAATATATTTATCTAAACAACTTTTACTTGAATTTACTGAGTACCTAATTAAAATTTGTTGCTTTCAGTGGTTACTTAATGAGAACTATTATGTACTAACCTGTTCTCCTTTTGACAACGAGATTGATAAGGCAGTAAAAGTTGTGCAACATAATACAAAGCAGTGCATGCTCACCCACAACATCAAAATGTGACCCGTCAACTAGAACAACATTATGTCAACAAAATAACTCAAGTATTCATATACCAAAGCGCCATAGAATAGGTCCAGTTTGGTAAAACTGAAAGATGTTATATCTTCACTGATTAAACCTGCTGGCCACCATGGCTGGTAAATTTCAGAACAGCTTACGCAAGAATATGCAAGTTATCCATTTTAAAGCCGTATACAAATATATTAAATGTGATTGCTGTGTTGTCAGCCTGTGCTCTTCTTAATTTACAAGACCCTTCTTATTAAATAAATAATATAAAGAATTTTTTTTTCTTCACTTTATACATAACTAACATCTAAAGATGACATAATAAATTTTTGTACTACATTAGTCATTATGTTCTTCACAAAAAAAAATTATATGTTTATTTGACAATAATGACTTGTAAAGGTTTAAGTTGAATCAAAATATTTTAATTTGAAATGCATGTGTTTTATTTTTCTGTTACACCTTAAAAGATTTATAATATTTTATAGGTTTGTTGCTCATTTTTATCATTGTTACTCAAATATAGTATATGTTCCAAAAGTACAAATAGGTTGAATAGAGTTAGATCAAATTTATTAATTTGTATATATTGCCTTAAGGTCGCAGGTAATAAAAGTCAAAATAATAGTAAAGTGATTTATTATGAAGTAATACTTTCATACAATTTAGGAAAAATGTAGTATAGTTTCCAAAATGACACTATTTGATCAATAAGTTTTTTGACATTCAGATTGTTAGAACAAATACCTATTATAGCTAATATTGTCACCTTTTGAGTGTTTTCAAAATGACATACTGCTAGCAACACAAAAGTATATAAGTTTTGTTTGCTTTAGCACAAAACATCTGCATCTATACTTGAGTTAAGCATACTGTTCACAGTTTTCCGTCTTTAATAATTAACATTATCTTCAGTAAAAGAGCATGACAATTTTGTATTAATCTAATTTTATGGATACCGTTTGTTGAATAGACTATTACAGGGTATTAATCAGAAATGAGGTCACATTTTGCAAATTTCAACCCAAATCTTCATCTTTCAACTTTTATCCACATTTCATTATACTCGTAGGTGTCTGCAAGATTTCCCACCAAAAATCTTCCCAACAAAAGAACCATCATGTGTTATGCACTGGCTGACTTTATAGCACATGGAAGCTGTTATTGTTTATAACGAAGCTCGAACTAAAGAGCACTTCTGTATTGATGATTCGTGGTTTAGTTTTCTATGCACTTTATTCTTTCTTCATTGAAAGAGGTCTTTTATTTTTTAAGAAATATGTCACAATCTGTGTCTGTGAATGTATATATATTTTTCCTCCCAGTAATTTTCTTCATGCTTGACAAATGAACAACTGCCAATCTTTCTCTTTTTATGTTCATTTACAAATTCTTGCAGTACTACACTGGTATTTGACACATGATCCTGATGTTTTCTTTTCAACATTTCTCTTGAAGTAAATATTTTTAGTGTTTATTTGACTTTTGAGAGATAGAATTCTATCTAATAGCATTCAACTGCTGTACAAAATAGCTCCTCACTGTGATGGTGCAACCACACCAAAAATGCATGTTTGCAACTCTCTTCTGCCGCGTGACAATCTTGACAAGTACACTTGTAACCGTTCTTCTTTATAACAGTATTGAAACTGTACTTATATTGTTTAGAGCGATACACAAAGAATCTCCTGACCATCAATCTGTCTATTTTCGGAAGATTTGTACTATCTGCTCTCACGAATCCAACATCAATGGTTGATTTTGCTATTAATACAAATAATTTACGATATTTACAAATATAATAACGGAGACTTGGACGATTTTTTGCCAGTTTTAGGAAAGAATAGTGCAAATCGACGAGTTGTTGAATCAAATTTGACATTTCTTTGTTTACTATATGATTGACGTCACGGCCCTGACCACAGGATATCAAAGCGTTTACGGCGTGAGATAAAAAAAGATTATTTCTAGCATTTTCAAATTAAAATTTTACAGCAATCATTCATTGTTATTTATTAAAATCGGTATATTGTGGAACCTTATGCCAAATACTGTTAGAAATAAACAATATTTTAATAAATTTTGATATGAGTCAACTACCCTATTCCTTCACTTTTATGTGACTCACAAATACACGACGGGTTATCTTTACACCTGAATCGATTCAGGTATTCGGAGAACCCGCCGTGTCCCGTCAGCACTTGAGTGAGAATAGGTGTCATCTCAGTGACTCTGATTATGGGGTGTGCTGCTATTGCATCTGGGAAGAATGTTTTAGTTACGGAGGCCGTCTCACCATTTTGATACCGCCGATTCCATTCCACAAGCGCCTCCATTCGGATTTGTCGCTTGAGGAATGAAATCGGACACGCGTCATATACTGGCCTCGTGTGCAACTTAAGCGCTGCATCTTTTGCCAGTACATCGGCTCTCTCGTGGAGGTGGAGCGGTTTCGTACCCTGGCGCAGAGGGAGGCTCTGCGCCAGTGGGGTGAGGCACTCGCCTCCCCAGCTGCCGGCCACTGGACGATCGAGGCGATTCATCCGGTGTTGGAGGAGTGGGTTGGGCGCCGGCAGGGCAGTCTCACATTCCGCATGGTGCAGGTACTGACCGGGCATGGCTGCTTCGGTCACTACCTGCACCGGGTCGCCCGTCGAGAAGGAACGCCGCAGTGTAATCACTGCAACGCTCCTGACGACACTGCCGAGCACACACTATTGGTGTGCCCGGCTTGGCGGCGCCAGCGTAGCGAACTCAATGCTGCGCTGGGAGGTGGAGACCTCTCGTTGCCGAGCATGGTCGTGGCCATGCTCCGCGGCGAGGCGGAATGGACGACTGTCGTCTCTTTCTGCGAGTACGACATTTCGCAGAAGGAGGCCGCGGAGAGGGAGCGGGAGGCAGATCCTCAAGCCGCTCCCATCCGTCGCAGAAGGATAGGCAGGCGAAGGCGGGCATTCGCACAAGCGATGCCCGTCTGCCGTGGAGGCCTGCGTGCACGGTTGGCCCCGTGCAGTAAGTCGCCGTAAGGCCCTCCGTCTGGGGATTGCCCTGGTGTTCTCGGGCAATCCCCCATTGGCGATAGCCCGACCAGTTGTTCGGGCTTGCCCGGGCGTGTGGGTAGTGTAGTCGCAGTGTGGACCTTACCTAGCGCGCCCAAAAGGGCAGGGAGAACACTGGGGGGTTTTAGTGGGTAGGCCTAGCACTCTGCCGGGAGAGCCCCACACACGCTCGCCATGTAGCCAACGGCGGGTACGGTGCGGTTATGCATTTCCCCCCGAGAAAAAAAAAGGCTCGAGCTCCTCGGTGGGGACATATATGACCTGAGATGATGATGAAACTACATAAGGTGAAATTTTCTTAACTGATGTGATGATAATGATGATTTTTTAATGTAAACTTAGCGTCAGGAGGGAAACCCCCGAACGACAACCCTTGGTTTCACCACTGCTCTTATAGGAGCATTCTCTAACTAAAGCGCAGAAGATATACATTGAAACCATAATTCGTACTGGCTGAAAAGTTACAAACACACATCTGACTGAAAAAAAAAGTAGAACTCAAACGCTTTACTTAAATGTCAATTAGCTAGAGAAACCTAGGATTCTCACATGTTTTTTTAAATAATTTTAGATTTTAATGCTATTTTCTGTTCACTTAATGTTCATGATCACCTTAACCTGCTGTCGCTGTCACTTAAAAAGAGGACCTTTTATTTATGGCAGAAAAAATCTGAGGAGACTACTTAAAGCGATAAGCTATAACAATATTCTATACCCCACAATATACTCGAAATATAAGTAAACTTCCAAATTCTTTACGATATTATATAACGTTAAGATACACTTCAAAAAGTTTGTCTTATGTATGAGACAAAATAATTACGCAGAAAGTTAGCGGAGCATCAAGATTTACCAGTTTGCCTGTAAATGCAAGTCGTTATTGTGAAAATTCGCGCGCCTACCGCACTGTTCAGTACAGTTGATGCTCCATTCCGGATGGTTCCGGCAAGTGAGTCTGGCTTACATTTCCACGAAACTGTAATGTGGCAGTTAGAACGCTTCTTTGTTGCAGTGACACAGAATTATTATCATATGGATATGTCTATGGTTTATTTTGATTTCGATAATATACAATGGTACTTTGAATAAAAAACACAATACATATTTTTAATTCAATCCAGGATGAGCATATGTACCTATAAGAACAGGCTAGACCTAGTTTAGGTATTTAAGTTTCAAGGTGTAATGTGTAAAAAAATAATATTTTGGTCAATAAAATGATGATTATTATTATTATACATTTATTCAAAAAAGCATCTTAAATTTAAGTTTTTTACAATATATAGATATAAAAACACAAATATTATAAAAAAAATATTATTATTATTATCCATTTATTCAAAAATATCCTTAAATTTAAGTTTTATTTATTATTATTATTATTAATGAATCGATTCCAGAAACGTTTAGCTAAATAAGTCATTCCAACATCCGACGTAATGAAATCAGCTACCAACCGGCGAAGGCTAGATCAGACATCAGTCAAATCAGACCAAAATGTGAGTCCTCAGAAAGTGAGTTCAGAACCAGACCCCAAAGTTATTGCACTTGAATATACTCTTCAGGAAATTATCAGCCAGCGTCGCAATGCAAAACCTCAGGATGAGCAGAGGTAAGTCAAAGGCACTCACACTCCTTATCGTAAGCGTAAGAAATATTTGGACATAATATACTAGCTAGACTAAATGTGTATCAGCTACAAAATCTGCGCATTTTGTGGAGATTTTGTAATGAAAATGACGACACACATTTCACATTCAAATTTTACCGCTTTGGGCCTAATTGGGGACCTTTAAAACGAAGGGTCGGCTGTAACAAATCTGTACAGGTTGCAGTGGCCCGTTGGGAGTAGCCTTTGTTACCAGCGAATACTCAGCCCCGTTCTCTTACAGATAGATAAAAAGTTTCTTGTCTGTAAAATAAGAGACAAAATTGGTTAACAGCTTCATCGATTTCATATCTCAGTGCCAACATCTTACGTATTGGGTTTTTTAGGCATGTTTGCGGCTAAATAATGTATTTCAGTTTCATGTTGGTACTTACCAGAAAAGGCTTTCGTGAACTTCAAAACCGATTTTAAAGCTTACAGGAGTCAATTCAAATACTGTACAAAAACTACATTGTTTAGAGTTCTCATATTCAAAAGGCGAAGAACACATTTGCCTGCAAAATATGCCTTGCTGTATCTATATATACATATCCGCATACTAATATTACCTATCAGTTGTTAGTGCTAAAGTGTGTTTTACTTGCATCCAGGATAGCGCGGCGGCCTGTGGTCGAAACTTTGAAAGTACAACAGGAAAATAAAGTAAGTGAAGTGGAACTGGGCACACTACTTCGGATATTTAAAAACTTCATCGAACGCAATATACGGGAAACGAATAAGTTCACAAATAAATAAATCATTTTTTTTTTATTAAATATCCTCAAAATTCCAGTCCGTTTCGGTGTTATTAACATTCGAAGTTGAATCACTAATTCACTTTAATTGAAATTAAACCGATTTAACTATGTAGTTAAATAAAAGGTTCCGGTCCCCGTACTGCTCGTAGGTAACGACTTTTAGAATTGTTTCTGTTTATTTATTTAAGGGAATAGCATATTTTTTTATTTTTCTGAAACGAACTCCCAGCTGCGGTGTTTCCTGAGCGCTACGACATGTCCTACTTAAAATGAGGCTTAAAAAGAGTACTTCTCTCCAGGTAAGCAGTGATTGGGTTGTGCCCCTGGCATCGCAGACGTCCATGAGTGGTGGTTACCACTAACTATCAGGTAGGCCACTGGCTCGTCTCCACCGTTAGCAATATATAAAAATATTTTACAAAAAATAAAAACCGACTTCAAAAACACTGAAAAGTTAAAAAATATAAGAATAGGTACAGACAACATCACACTTCTATATTGAAGTCTATGCCAAACGACGATCTCCTAGAAAGTCTTGAAATTTGGCACCGACTTCAATATAGAAGTGTGATATTGTCTGTACCTATTCTTATTATTTTTAACTTTTCAGTGTTTTTGAAGTCGGTTTTTATTTTTTTTTATATTTTTTATTTTTATCTTTTTAGTGAATTTGATAGCAGCTCACCGTAAATGAATGTTTTGGTGAATTTAATACTATTATAGTTCACCTTCGGTGAGCTGGTATTAAATCCTATTTTTAACTGACTTCAAAAATGGAGGAGGTTCTCAATTCGATGCGTGTTTTTGTGTGTGTATGTTACGCGATTACGCCGCCAATTGTGAACCGATTTTCAAAATTATTTTTGTATTCGATAGAGTATACCTAAAAATTTAAGGCTTTTTCTCGATTTTTATGGGATCCCATCATCAGATCCTGATTGTGACCTTGGGACCGCCCCAGGAGTATACTCTATCGAATACAAAAAAAAATGAAAATCAGTCCACAATTGGCGGCGTAATCGCGTGACATCACACAAAAAAAAACAACATACGGGTCGAATTGAGAACCTCCTCCGTTTTTGAAGTCGGTTAAAAAAACATATAGAACGAATTAGAAAACATAGAGGCCGGCGGCCCTGGATATTACGACTGCTAAAGTTTAGCAACATAATCCTTAATTAGGGTCCTGATGTGACCAAAAATGTTAAGCATCTTGAGCTTCTCCGTGCTTCGGAAAGCATGTAATTAGTAAGCTCTTGCGTTTTATCTCACTTCGGTATGTTGTCTATTGGGCGTCCCACCAGAGTGCCTAGTGCGAGTTTTATCGAGCTCTACTCGATCGTACGCATTTAGAGCAGCGCCATCTAGTAGCTGCTATGGAATGAGACAGCTTCATCTAGTGACGACTAGATGGCACTGCTCTCATTCCATAAAAATTCGCGTTTACGCGTTCGATGCGTGTGATCGAGTAAATCTTGATGAAACTCGCACTCCGCACACTGAATATGGGAATAAGGGAACAGACAGCGTCTCATTTTTGAGTATAGGCTTGTGCACTATAATATTTTCTGTTTATATAAGTCTCTGTTGTTTGTCATTGTGATAGAAAATTATTCGAAAGGAGTATATACTGGAAATAGGACATCTTGTTAGGTACACAAATAAGTAATGAGTGAAACCATTAACAGAATGACGTGTGGTTTCCCACGTGATTTTTCTATTTTGACAGATCCCGGTTCAATTAAGATGGAATTATTTATCATCTCCATTTGGCATCCACCGTGTGACAACAATAACGGAAATTTCAAATTGTCCATTAATCATGACGGAAAATGATACAAATTTGTCAACCTCCGTTTGCCCCGCTATACTGATGTCACAAAATAATTAATGAACCCATCTCGAAATAGAGGTAAGTGATGTATCGTGTCACGGAATGATCACTGTGGAGTTCCGTAGTGCAGGTAATTACGCATTGGCACTGGTAATGTTTATTATTATTAACGTTAGACAAGATTATTATTGTTAACTTAAGATGGGACACTTCGAATTATACAACCAGGATAGTCGTAGATTTTAATCACGTCGGATGGAATATGATACATTTTAAAACACCATCCGTATTCTTCAGTCACGAATTGCGAATAAAAGGGGAAGTGATGAAGCTATATGCCAATAGATAGGTAGGGTAATAGGTAGCTAGACATAAACAGTCGGACTCAAACCCAAACCAAAAAGAAAACGGGAAATTAAACCTCACTCAAGGGCAATCAAAAGCCAAATTTCTAGATCTAAATTTATCTATTTATCACTGTGTATCACGGCGCTGTGGGTTCGGCACTGGCCAATCGGGAGGTCCGTGGTTCGATCCCGCCACGTACCAATGTGTTTTTCGAATTTCATATGTACATTTGCCGACGCTCCCACAGCGAAAGAAAACGTCGTGTGGTAACCTGCATACATTTGCAAAGAAATCCAAAGGTGTATGCGAAGTCGACCAATCCGCACTGGGCCAGCGTGGTTGACTAAGGCCTTTTTTTCGAGGGGAATACGTGACCGCACCGTACTCGCCGTTGGCTAGACGACAAGCGTGTGTGGGGCTCTCCCGGCAGAGTGCCAGGCCTACCCATTAAACCCCCCGGTATTCTTCCTGCCCTTATGGACGCGCGTGGTAGGGTCCACACTACGACTACCACTACCAACGCGCCCGGGCTAGCCTGACCTGGCTGGTCGGGCTATCGCCAAGGGGGGATTGCCCGAGAACACCAGACGGAGGGCCTTACGGTGGCGTACACGGGGCCAACCGTGCCCGCAGGCCTCCACGGCAGGGTCATTAGACGGGCATTGCTTGCGCGAATGCCCGCATTCACCTGCCTGTCTGTCTACGGCGGATGGGAGCGGCTTGAGGATCATTCTCCCGCTTCCTCTCCGCAACCTCCTTCTGCGAGATGACGTCTTCACAGAAGGAGGCGACAGCCCCCCATTCCGACTCGCCGTGGAGCATGGCCACGACCACGCTCGGCAGCGAGAGGTCTCCGCCTCCCAGCGCAGCGTTAGGTTCGCTGCGCTAGCGTCGCCAGGCCGGGCACACCAACAGGGTGTGCTCGGCAGTATCGTCGGGAGCGTCGCAGTGATGACACTGCGGCGTTTCCTCCCGACGCGCGACCCGATGCAGGTAGTGACCGAAACAACCATGTGCGGTCAATACCTGCACCATGCGGAACGAGAGACTGCCCTGCCGGCGCCCTACCCACTCCTCCAACACCGGACGTATCGCATCGGTCGTTTTCTTGTTACGGATTCAACAAGGGGCCGCGGCTGAAGAGGCCGCCCTAAGGATATGCCATTGGACTCGGGTCGGGTATAAGCCCCATACCTGTCTAAAACCCCTCCAGATACTTCTACCTCCGTAGGGACACAATCGGGATCGGCGTTAGCCATTCCCTGATTGCGCCCCCTGGAGGGTAGACCTGGCGCAAGCGCCAGGTCTTACCTCTACGGGGGGTCCGTATCCCCTCCGACGTCTCATCGCACTAGCGAGGGGATCGAGCTCACGCTCTCGCTCATGACGCTCCTTCGCTTCCATCACTTCTTTGGACAAGTGGGAAGCGGCATCCCAGGCTGCCCGCTCGGTGAGCATAGCTCTAACTGTGTATTGAGATTATATACTAGCTTTACTTTAACGCAGCTTCGCCCGCGTTGTTTTTGTTTACCCCTTGGCAATTTTATATTTTCCCGTAGGAATAATAATATTGTAGCCTATGTTAATCAGGGATAATGCAGCATTGTAACGGTAAAATATTTTTTTAAGTCGGTCCAGTAGTTTTTGAGTTTATTCATTACATACATACAAATCTTTCCTATTTATAATAATAATTTATTGTTCTTTACAGTAATAGTTAAATTTTGTTCACTTTTGTAGTTCTGCATAAATATGTATTTGGATATATCTGTATAATAATAGTGTAGATGAAGGAGATAATGAAACGGAAATAATGCAGCCATTTTATGCAATACATTGTATATGCGTATACAAAATAACTTTATTAAGCACATGTATGCAATTGCTTTAATATACACCTTGCTTCTATTCTTTTCTATGTGTCCCTTGCTATAAGTAGGTTATAAGCAAAATTGCATAACTTTGCTATGAGCGTTGCTCATTTGCGTAAATAAGCCACTTATTTTGGAATATGTTGATCTTTCTATCCTACAATCATTCATTTACATAAGCAAGCAATGAGAATAACAAAGCTGCTGTGATGAAAGCCATTGTCATAATTTTCCGTTGTCGTTTGCCAAGATTTTCTCCTTATGAGATGTTAGGCAGTCAGCCCAACATATTTCATGGTATTATAAGAATATATGATAGTACCGCTTATGAAACGGTATTAGTTATAATGAACTGCGATAGGCAGCGGAATTTCTGACATTTAGCTAATTTCAGGAAATGAAGTTGTCATCTATTAGGACTAAAGTCACGCACTCGATTCAATTCTGCGCTAAATGACAATGCCAGATTCTGACCCACCATTTACAGTAATATGAAATATATGAAAAAATCTATGATTTTTTTATCTCGTACTGATTTCATTATTACTTTTTAAAACTTGCGGATATTGAATAAATATTAAAATAATATGCACCTACTATTTCCGTTGGAAGAAGAACGAAGAAATGACAAATGCGTTTTGTTGTACGACGTACAAACAGAATAAAATATCAATCAAGTTTTCGAAAAATATCGTTCTCTTTTTTAACATTATAGATCTTATGCGCATATCGGTTGTAAGTTTATAAATAAGTTTTTAACAATTCTAGTTCCTTGAATTTTTTATGTGTATACGCATAATTAAGGAGTACTTATGTGAAACTAAACGCCAATTCTGGATTGATATTGTTTGACATTTACTTTTTCTTATGACTCTGTGGTGTGGTGAACTTATGACAAATAACAAAATGAATGAAACAAAGACGGTTTTGCTTTACCAATATTACTTATTTAAAAGATGTCGCAAATAGGGAATATATAGGTATATTATGATATACCTATTCGTTAGTAACGATAGATATTTTTGTTAATCGGTATTGCAATTTTTTATTTAAGTACATTTACATTATATAAAGAGGAACGATTGGTAAGTTTGTTTGTAATGAATAAACTCAGAAACTGCTTAACCGATTATAAAATTATTTTACCATTAGAAATGAAGTGTAATATATTAGGTATATCTCTGATATCCCACAAATCTGAACCTATGTGGGAATAGGTAATCTATTGCAATAGGCTATAATATTCATTGTGTCCTTCACTACTACTGCACCAATCCCCGTTTAAATTTCCTCTCAGTATTTCCCTAGTCCAAGGTTGCCTGGAAGAGATTGCTCATTAGCAATAAGGCCGCCTGTGTTGTACATCTGCATTATTTTTGATTTTTTTTATATGTTTATTTTGTGTGCAATAAAGTGTTTATTATTATTATTATAGGCTTAATAATTTATCGACAATATCGATTGATTTAACTCAACAATTAATAATGGGCTATAAGATTAATATATTTACCTACTTTAATTATCGTAAAACGATAATTAAAGTAGGTAAATATTATTAGAATATTATATATATTAGAATATTATAATATTAGAATATTATATATATTATATATATTATATATATTATTAGAATTATGAAAGCGTCTAACTATTAATTTATTGCAATTACAGTTTTCTGCACAAATGCAGTTCGAGAAACGTCAGATAATTGTTCTCGTTTTAGTATATTATAAAAAAAACCGCAACATCTAGAGAATTCATAACTTTTATGTTTTAATGACCAATATTACAGCTATTAAATGTCGTTTATCCCTTTCGTGTAAATCAATTGTATGGGGTGGGGCAAACTTCTATGGAACTTCTGGCATTGTCCTTTAGAAAAAGCTTACGTTCTTAAGCTAGCTACAAAGTAGGTATACATCAAATGAACAACGTTTCATGATAATTATAAAAAACGACTTTAAATTAAATACAAAACTTGAGGAATCCCAAGTAACACTTTTTTCATAGCCATGTATCATTAGAGATATAGGTAATTATTAAAAATGCAAAGTCTAATGAGATATAATATCGATATACTTAAACTAAGACCAAAATACTTTAGAAAACGTCGTCAAAAACACCAAAATATCCAAATTTTTCATTGACTGTATTACATTTTTTTTAACATAACTATCCCCCAGCAAACTGTACTTAGTATTCCCTAACTCTTAGTTCTTTCCAGTTCTCTTGAATCACTTGAAAGAAAAAAGTTAAGGGTCAATTTATGGCCATAATCTAGGTATATAAATAAAAAAAATGTATCGCCGAAATATTGTATGTATGCGAATAACTCCCGAACAACTGCACCAAATTGTATAATTCTTTTTTTTGTTTTCGTTATTGGCAGGACAAGGTTTGTTTAAAAAAAAATGTTATGGAATGTTTAATGTCATAATATTATGAAAATTGAGTGAGTGAAGAGATAGAAGACTGAGAGAGATCACGAATATATTAGGTAACAAAACATTGACAGATTGGCGTTCAGTTGCTTAACCCTCAGAACAATAGTTATTCTTCTGGGGTTCAGCCAGCAGTTGATCAATTCAAAGAGAACATACGTCATAATGCCAATCTATCGTACTGTTACTATATGGCGGTATGAAGTTCGCCGGGTTAGTCAGTATTACACAAATATTCTCTAACTCCTAGCTCTCAACGAACCTTCATTCATCAACTCAGCCAACGAGCGATGCTGAGTAAAAAACTCAAATACTTGGATAGCTTTAAAAAATCAAACACTTTGTAATGTACAGGTCTAAATTTGAGGATTTCTCTTTATTTATCTGGAATCGCATCATCAGATCCTGAGCAAGTAACTTATTATTAACTAGTAGCTTTGGGAGTAGGTATAATTTTTCGAAAAGGAAAACATAATAATATCGGTCTACAATCGATGGATAAATCGATAATAAAGATTAAAAGATACACACAGCTGAACATAGAACCTCTCCCATTTCTGAACACGTTTAAAAATAAAAATTATATGTTGAACAAGAAAGTTAAATTATGATCTAGCGAAGTAGTCTAAAAGTTCACGATCGTAGTGATTGATTCTAATGTAGTGCAGCGAGTCAGTTAGCGGAGAAAGACACAAGATATGACTTGTATGAAACACACAACTTTACATCTTGACCAACGGAAAAGGCTGGTTTATGTTAGAATAGCTAAAGTGTAAAATAGCCGTTTTGTTCTGAAAAATTCAATCAATTTTCTTTCTTAGAGGGTTAATATTTATAATAAAACTAGCTATGTCCGCGAAATACGTTTCGCCATAATAATTGTCAGAAAAAATTCTGAAGAAGGCAACCTTTATTACTCTATTCTCAGACCTAAAAATTTAATAAAAATCGGTCAAGCTGTTTTGGAGGAGTTCGATAACAAACACAATAACACGAGATTTTTATTATATATTTTTAGGTATTTGATTATTTACTCTAATTATCTATACACATCTACTATCTTATGGGAAGGTCATCTGTTTTTGCGGTAGAACTCTAGGGGCCTAGACTCAGCAAACTTTGGCATTTTGTATTGCTTCCTGGCAAGTACATTTTTTACCATGTAGGTATATAATTTCCTAAATCGTGAAAAAATAGCAGTCGGTTGGAGCATGATCTTGCAAGTACGGAGGATGGCGTGTGGTTTCTAATTGTAAGTTTTGTAGGGTTATAACGGTTTCTCGAGCAGTGTGAGGTCCCACATTATCATGATAATGATTAGCAATGATGATTAATAATGCAATGATTAATAATGATGAGCAACTGATAATGATTAGTTGACGAATTGCTATTGGCTTGACTTTTGCCATTATTGCGTGACCGGATTTAAGTAAGCTATAGTGAACTACACCCTAAAGTGATCGCCAAATAGTTGTAATCTTTTTAACCGACTTCAAAAAAGGAGGAGGTTATCAATTCGATGCGTATGTATTTCAAATTATTTATTATTTCAAAATTTTTGTATTCGATAGAGTATACCCCTCCTGGGGTGGTCTCAAGGTCACCAAAGTCAGAATTTGATAATGGGATCCCATGAAAATCGAGGTTAATCCTAAAGGATTAAGAGGAACAGAAGAAGTGAAATAACACTAAAAAGATAAAAATAAAAAATATTTTACAAAAAATAAAAATCAGCTTCAAAAATACTGAAAAGTTAAAAATAATATAAGAATAGGTGTATTGAAGTGTCGGTGTCAAACGATGATCTCCTAGAAAGTCGTAAAATTTGGCACCGACTTCAATATAGAAGTGTAATATTGTCTGTACCTATTCTTATATTATTTTTACTTTTCATTATTTTTGTAGTCGGTTTTTATTATTTGTAAAATATTTTTTATTTTATGGGTACGTTTGGCTTTAGGGCATTGTTGCTGCGTATGACTTGGCGTAAGCTTGCGATTATCAGAATCTTCCTTTCATCAAACACAAACACAATTCCCATTTCTGTAACGGTTCAACAAGGTAGGAAGAGCTTGAACTCGCGCTTTTGTCTGCAACACAGACAAATAATGGGGACCCGTTTTTCAACATTTCTGATCATAACGTTTCCATGCAAATTGATCAATAAATTAGGTATCTTACCGTCAAACGAAGCAACAATAAAAATTCTCGAAACTAGTTCATCATATTAATTTTAAGTTTTTTTAAAAGTGCCTTTTTAAAATCCTGCCGCAAAAAAATTGTTCCAAAGGGAGAGACTATAGGAATTTCCATGCATACGATCATTACTCCCCTTTAATGACTGATTTGAATACAAATGGTCGTAGAAACCGTTACATGCATTGCTGGGAGATAACATTGGCTAGCGTATTAATTGAAAAAAAAGGCCAAGGTAGTATTGAGCAGAGATACAGTCAGAGTAAAAAATGTGTCACTATCGTGGTGCTCACTTAAAGAAAATCTTATCCTGAATGCTATGTTTCAGTTCAAGTCGTTGATTTGAACTTAAAACACCTTACCCTGTGACAAATTGTTATGAAACAGAATATTTACATTAATGTTATGAATACTTACCTTATTTTGTTACTAGTCGTTGCTTTTGTTT
This sequence comes from Schoenobius gigantellus, assembly GCA_963935595.1. Taxonomy (NCBI): domain Eukaryota; kingdom Metazoa; phylum Arthropoda; class Insecta; order Lepidoptera; family Crambidae; genus Schoenobius; species Schoenobius gigantellus. The sequence continues at coordinate 37,699,579 of OZ012543.1, forward strand.
TATAGGTAGTGATTAAACGCAAAACAATATTTTTATATTCAAGTATGTAGTAAGTAATATAAAAATTGTAACATTTGTGTCAATTTTATATTACCACTAAACATCTTTACCCTTACCCACCAACCTGCACTGGATCGGTAAGAGACAACCCAAATCCACCTTTCCTGAGGGGGGAAGGACTTTGCCTAGCAATAAGCATTGCATCTGAGATGGTGAAACATCGTATTTTAACAAATACTCTACCATTTTTGTGTTTTAATTGATAAATATTTTCTATCTTTTTTTAAACATTAAAAATACATTTATATCGAACGAAGGCTTAATTTATAATTTTCACTCAAGACATACTTGTCATTCCCTACACCATTCATTGATTATTTGCCTGTAAATGAGTTGTCATATATTTTTTTATGATTCGATTTATTGTATAATATGTTTCATTCTTTTTTACTGTTCGTGATATCAAAATTGGATTGAATAAGTTGATTTTGCCCATACTATTATATGACGTCCCCACATTCACGATCTATTCCAACGCTACTTCGCTAGCGCGACCGTCCACTCAAACCCAATGTAGTTAGACAAGCGGCCGACTACGTCCCCTTATGTAGTGTAGCGATCAAAAATCGTCGACCGAGGAACATCCTCCTCGATCCCACCGACCCGATCACGAGCGGACGACCTTCTCCCTCCGCCTTCCAATCGTATCTCTACACTTCACACCCGGCGAACTTGAGCGTCCGAGCCTAGAGGCGCGCTCGAGTTGCAGCCGCTCCCCGCACCGGATATAACCGCCTGCATGGTGACTCTACTCAGAGAGTGGGATACCCGCGAGGTGATGCCTTTCTGAGCTAGAAATTCATCAGGTTTGGTTTGCCAAACGAGGCTTGAGGACCCACCAACCAAAGTTATCGCCTTGTTTAAAAATAATCAAGGTGAAGCTGTAACAGCCATTTGCGGCTAACAGCATAGGTCCCTAAAAAAAACTATGACGTCATAGAGACCTGTTTTACTTTTTAAATGAACAAGTCAAACGTCTTCTTTAGATCTTTTCATGCGCACTGAAGGTTGGTAATGCCGTTGACTGAACAGAAACAACGCGTGGCAAATATGTAGCAATCTCCAAGGAATTTGAGGCGCTTGTGGTTGAATCTATGGGACCGTGATCTTCAAATTGTAAAACCATGGTTTGAGCCCTCTTGACCAGGCTATTCCACGACTTTGGTCATGACCTTGGGGCTGAGATATTTTTTGCACAACGCTTCAGACTAAATAATACCTACAGAGAGGCAATGATGCCAAAGACCTAGGAGTATGATATTTTAATATTCTTAAGTTTTTTATAATTTTTCTTGTATCTTGTAAGACAATTATATTATATTATAAATTTTTAATGTTATTTCAATAAGTTCATGTTATTAAGGATTAAGGCACCTTATCCACCATCACCATCGTCAAAAATATTTGTCTTTTAGCGCTCGAATAGGTACTGATGAACAGAAAGGCAGATTCATTGTCAGCATTCGATATCATTATTTAATTGCATTGTAATTCTAAATATTGAATATGAAAAAACAGTTTGTTTCATTTATTTCATTTCATTCACCTTATTGCCTAAAATCTTGCATATAATTAGTTCTTCCTATTCTTCGAAATTCAGTAATGATTGTGTAAGCGCATAGCTTTAGATTATGTCTGCGCTGTATCAAATTTTTTTTTGATCTTTTACTTATTACAATAATTGTATTTCATCATAATATACATAAGCTTTTGATCAAGGCGCATGTATTTGAAACGGCGCAGTTGGTATAAATAAATTATTCCCGAGACTTAACCAAAGTGTTTATAAACGTCGCGCCGACTGTACCTACCCCATATGTCCCCCACGACATTATTGTGAGTGTAGCAGGAAGTTAATTGCGTGTTCCTTGTCAAGTCGGGAATCGTGGATGATTTAGGAGAATTAGCCGTTTTCGCTATGAATAGCCGTTTCATTAGGCACATTGCTTTCTTTGAAGTAACTGTGAATAACGGAATAGTACACGGAGGCCTGAATATGTTTTGTCATTTAAATATATTTTTGTTATATAAATTATGTACTGTACAACGCCAACAAAGTTGTATAAGGCAACTATTACGTGCTTAGACCGTGTCACTAAAATGCCCGCATTTTTTTTTTAATTGCTGTAAGTAGCAGACGAGCAGACGGCCCACCTGATGGTAAGCGGTATCCGCCGCCCATAGACTTCGCCAATATCAGGGACATAGCTAAGTCGCTGCCAACTTTGAATATAGTGCTCTCTTTAAACCTCTCTTGAAAAGGGACATGTCGTAGCGTTCGGGAAACAGCAGTGGGAAGTTCGCTCCGTCCTCGTTCGTCTCGTCCGTTTGTAAATAGACAAACAATAATTAGAAGTAGCTTTTTTATAATAACAGCACTTTTATTTGGTAAATTACATAAAATATTTCTTGTAAAAGACTGACTTAACAAGAATTTTGATAAAGCAATTGTGTTTCCATTAGTTCGTGAGTTATTGAATAAAATCGTGTATGTCGGAAGAGTTAATTCATGTACTCATAAACTTATCGATGTCGCGATATAGTTAAACATCAAATTCTTGAAAGCCTAGTGGGTGTTGTTTTTTGCGAGTCACCCGAGTTGGTTGCTGCTGTGCTTTAGGCACGATGGAGATTCGTCGGTTCAAATTCGTCGGCGCACTGTCCTCAACTCGAGCACTTGGCATGACAGAGAACCGCCTGGAATATAAATAAAATAAATGTTTTAAAACTTTTTGAAAAAAAATCTTCTTTAATATTTTAACTGTACATCGGCTATTTTCTTATATGTCATAGAATAATAGAGTCCATTACCAACCTAATATGAGTCTACCTACTTAATCTAGACCTCGAAAAAATCTAGCTACGAGGCAGCCACTATTTCTAATTGTTGCTGTCCCAATGGAGCGTTACCGTAGTTGCAGTAATAACATAAATTAATAATCTCAAAATATAGCCTTTGCATAGTTACGCAAGCATGTCCAAGGAAAATAATTTTTTTTCGAAATACACATTTAAATAGCATTTCTGTCACAGTTTTGTTGAACCTGCACGAACTGTCGTACAATGCTGTAAAAGCCACTCTTTAGAAAACAGGAATACGTGACCTATATCGACCAATAAGCCAATAAAATCCAGAGATTTAAATCTCTGATAAAATCTAGTATAATTAGAAGTCTCTTGCTGATATTGAATATTAATTATTACTTTGAATATTACTTGTAAATTGGGTTCTAAAGATTAACTTACTGAAATTTTTCTATGTCGACATTAATTAATAGTTAATAATCGATATTAAGGTCTAATCTTCGGATTAGAAGCTTTATAGTTTTTATATATCGAAGCTATATCATAGTACTCGCATCATAGCGTATGTCACATAAACATCTCTTCCCTAAAGTCATCTTTCATAATCTGTTCGTAATGCATTCCTTAACAATGCCGATGGGGCGAGATGAATAATATTTCACACCTCAACAAAATACAACATTAAGCCATTTTGTACCCAGGAACTGGCTTGCAGAATACTATAAAAACCGATTCTAAACTAAAAGCTTCTCCGGGTTATAAAAATGATAATATCATTTTTATATTATGATTGTACCTATAATAATTACCTACCTAAATCTAACTGGATCAACTCATTCTACGGGTCAAATTTGGATTAAGTCCAAATATTAAACAGCAATCATTCAAAATTTGGATCTGTTATTTATAAATTGCATCGGATGTTAATTTATAAAAATTAACGGCCTTACCACAAAAAGTGTTTAAACACTGTTTAAACATGATGCTGTTTCATTTGTTTTAAAAGGAGAGATAGAGACAGCATCATGTTTAAACAGTGTTTAACTTTAGAGAGTGTTTAAAAACTTTTTGTGGTAAGGCCGTAAAATTTTATTTCGTATGCATATTTTGGTAAGCCAGTTCTGGACAATGTACCATCCGAATCGAATTGTACAGAACAATGAATGCGGAAATTCAAACCACTCAGAGGGAATGACGGTACATTGTATGTGGTATGTATGAGAATCTCTTTAAAATGGGAAGCCTATAGTTTGACAGTCGTTTTTTTTATAAAGGTAATTTATATTGTATAGGTGCAATATGCCTTTTGTGATTTGTTTTTTGTGTTTTTATACACTACTAGCTTTTGCCCGCGGCTTCGCTCGCGTTAAATTCGGGGTAACACGGAAGATTTCAAAAAAAAAAATGCAGGTATTTTTCGTTGGTAACAATGAGTCTGTATACTTTTTTTTAGTTTCCTACCTTGAAAACTGCGAAAAGTCCCATATAAAATTTCACCCCCTCTATTAAGGGGTTGGGGGCAGATTTAAAAATTTTGTTACGATTTTTTTGTTAATCACAAATAGTCCGCATACCAATTTTTAGCTTTCTACCTTGAAAATTGCGGCATGCTCCATACAAACTTCCACCCCCCATTTTAGGGAAGTGGGGGGTTAGAAAGAGACAAAAAGTAGCATATGTCACTCCCCATCCCTTCAACTATCTCCATTTAAAAAATCACGTCAATTCGTCGCTCCGTTTTGCCGTGAAAGACGGACAAACAAACACACACATACACTTTCCCATTTATAATATTAGTATGGATTTTCTGTTCTTCATGAATAATTGTACTAGTGCCAGGCCGAGGTGGGATGCTGTGATACTTACTTAAAAATATCTGCAGAGCGCAAAACAGTGTCAGAAACACACGATCAAGTTAAGACTTTTGGTAGTAGGTTTAAATTAACTACATCGTTTCTGTACCTCTATTTTAAAGTTTTTGAAGAAAGACTTGATGAAAATCACAAAAAAGTAAAGAATAATATAAGAATAGATACAGATAACATTACATCACACTTCTATTGAAGTCAGTACCAAATTTTAAGATTTTCTAGAAGATCTTCGTTTGGAACCGACTTCAATATAAAAGTGTGATGTTGTCTGTAGTACCTATTCTTATATTATTTTTAACTTTTCTGTGTTTTTGAAGTCGGTTTTTTGCATAATATTTTTTATTTTTATCTTTTTAGTGAATGAATTTTATTTCGGAAATTTAAAAAAATAACTCCCAAAAGGATCCTTCAATCATCAGCTCGGATCATGACTACCAGGCGTAAATACGTGAATAGCTTCGGAAAAAACATGAAACACGTTGGACGTACCTTTATATTTAAAGGGCTTCCCTCGATTTTCATAGGATCCTATCATCGGATCCTGACTTTGGTAACCTTGGGACCACCCCAGGAGTATGGAGTACTATTATATATTCTGTGCCAGGAGTATACTCTACCGGCGATAGCCCGACTAAGTTGGTCGGGCTTGCCCGGGCGCGCTGGTAGTGGTAGTCCCAGTGTAGACCTTACCAAGCGCGCCCATATGGGCAGGGAGAACACCGGGAGGGTTATAGTGGGTCGGCCTGGCACTCTTCCGGTCCAGCCCCACACACGCCCGCCGTCTAGCCAACGGTGGGTACGGTGAGTTGCGCATTTCCCCCCGAAAAAAAAGGAGTAAGTATACTCTACCGAATACAAAAAGAATTTTTAAAATCGGTCCACAATTGGCGAAGTAATCGCGTAACATACATACAAAAAAAACATACGCATCGATTTGAAAACCTCCTCTTTTTTTGGAGTCGGTTAAAAATTACGAAAGTTTTACAAACCCCGAACGGCATGGCAATAGTACCGAGCGCGGCGGCGACGAAATTAAAAAATAATTATCAGTTTTGCCAGCGGAATTGTGAATGTCCATTGTGGCCACTGCTTTCATAACGAAGCGAAGCTATAAGTGTAATCTAGTGCGCTATCATTTATCATTCGCCAGCATGCAAGTGGAAGTTATTCAATTCGGGACGTGGAAAAGGTTTCGTCATTAACCATTGTTTGACTGAAACGGTGCTGTATGTGCAACATTATGGCTGCATGTAAAATGAATTAACATTAAACAACTGATTAACGGACATGTTCTTTTAATTTATATACCATTAGTAATTATTCGAAAACAGATAGTAAATATTAATTATGCTACTAAATCTTCATTAAGACTAAAGAGCAAGAAATGCGGACAGACAACAATTAAATAAATCTTTTGGCTGACTTTATTATTTAATAATATTTTTTTAATAATTGTTATGAGTTGGAATATATTCCATTGTTTGTATTGTTTTAAGATCTTTTGATTAATGTTGGTATCGAGATTTACGAGTATTTCTTTTATATTCTAACTTGTAGACATATAATTGACAACCAGGAACTTCTTTCAACAAACAATGCTTATTTTACTTCTAAAATGTTTGCGTTTGATATCCTCTTATGTCAATTTGGTGCTCATCTGCCCAAATAGGACTTCTTCAGTAACAAGGTACCAACCTTGTTACCGAAGATTTCAAACAAAACATTTTGTTGCGAGAATATTCAGACGTTTCAGTCACAAGTCTTGTTCCTATAGTTATCGTAGCATCAAGATTTCGTTTATGCCATTAATTTTTTAAATAACGTAAAGTAAAAAGTTTGAAGGTAAAAAGGTAACTATTATAAGATCACTCCAGTGTCTATCTGTTCGTCTGTTACAGCCGATTTGCTCAAAATCTGCTGGACTGATTAACAATTTCTGTAACCCAAACACGTAATGCACGTAACATGAAGCGAAGCAACCCGCCATCACCCGACAAGTACATCGTAAGCTAAAGTACCTCCTGGTGGTGGAATCGCAACTCCAGCACGAGGACTAGGTGTTGACGGTAGGACCCTCACACTGAACAAAGTCGTATGCTAGATGTTGACCAGCGTGACGACGTAATTTCGGAGAAGGAGGCCGCCGAGAGGGCATGGGAAGAGGCCCTCTTGGCACCCCTCTTCAATGTAGGTGGATGGGTGGCAGAAGGTGGGTTTATATGGCCCTCCCCATGCCACCCTAAGGGGAACATATGCCTTGGTTTCCCCCGTCTGAGGAGCACAGGTCACCCAGATCCCAGGTCACCCCAGAACTGGAGTTACGGAACACCCACGAAGTTTTATGTGGTTAGGCCCTGATTAGCGAAGGAGGCTCAAATAACCGCAATAGATAGCCCTAATCTCTTGGGTAGATTTAAATTCTTTTCTTACCGGATTAACAACAGAAAATTTACTCCTTTTGTAGGTTGGGTTGACCTACCCATACTGTGGGGTGACTATTTCGCCATGAAGAGGACAAGTTAAAGAAACCGCCTATTTGGGTGTACTCCGTACACCGTGATTGATCCACTGGTGTCCCGACTGCTGATCTAAAACCCGTCTTTAACCCATGGAGGGCCTACTCGGGATCAGAAAGATAAAAAGCTAATTTCTCAACACGAAATTTTTTAAATGGAACCCTTTTAACGCGATTTCAACTTAAACAAATGCAATCAAAATAAAATTTATTGAAATTAGACCTTAACAGGCACTTATTGACGTCAAAAACAATTTAAAAAATTTAATTAGAAGAATATTATTTCACCTTGTATGTGCACACATTCTAAGATGTCTGCAAATACAAGTACAAGAGAGAGAAAAATTTGGAATCTTCACCTGTTCGGAAATTGAGCGAGAAGAACAGGCAAGGCATCTTGTATTGACCACATCTTTGTGCGTGGTGCTGGCTTTAAAGACATTTATTCCTCAATTGTAACTAACAACCTTGCTGATCACTATATAACTGGCATTATACTTGTTCATACCACCTCCAAGCTTAAATTAAATAGTCATAAAAAAATTGTTAAATTGGACAACAATAAACTTCATAATGAATTACAACGCATAGACTGGAATCCGGCATTAGAAACACATGAACCACATAAAATTCTTAAATTCATTGTAAACAAATTTCATGAAATATATGAAAATTGTAAAATCGAATGTAATATAAATGTAAATAAAAAACAGAAATGTAAATGGGTAAACAATAGAATCTCTGAAATGTGTAAAAAAAAACAAGAATTATTTAATATATGGAAACAGGATAAAAATAATTCTAAAAACAGATTGTTGTTTAATAAATATCGGAATAAAACTAATAAGTACATAAGTAAAGTAAAGAATTACAGCATTCGAAAAGACATCTCTGATAATTTTAAGAACCAGAAAAAAATTTGGGAAATTGTTAATAGAATTTGTGGCAAGGTAAATAGATCTATAGATGAGGTTATTTGCAAGCATTTTAAATGTGATATTTCCCAGTTATGCAATAAATTTGCTTATGGTTTCCAGTCTAATGTCGAAAATATTTGTAATGATTGTGCCATTTCTCTGCTTCCTTATAGTTCATATCATATGGTTCCTGCTGCATGTATGAGAATGCCTCGAGCTAATAGCAATGTTATTTTCACTATTATTAAGCACCTTAATAAAAAGAAAAGCCCTGGCATTGATAACATAAGAGTAAAGGACCTACAATGTATAAATTCTAATATATCGCCTGTCTTAGCGCACTTAATAAACACACGTATTACCACGTCCTCGTATCCTAATGATCTAAAGATCGGCATTATCAGACCTATTCATAAAAAGGGTCCTATGAATGATATAACTAACTATAGACCTATAACTATACTACCTAGCATCGACAAAATAGTTGAGAGATACTTCAGCAACGAAATCAACAAATTTTTACATAAATTTAACACAATTAATAACAACCAATATGGTTTTCAAAAGGGTCGAAGTACCTCTCAGCTGTTGTCGAACTTCGCCGACGAGGTCAACGGTTACCTGAACGCCCGCGAGCAGGTGATCGTTGCCATGATCGATTTCAGCAAAGCCTTCGATACGTTAAGGTATCCTGCACTTTATTCGAGTTTGGAGCAAGCTGGTCTACAGGGCCCTCTACTAGATTGGTTTAAAGATTACCACTGCAATAGAATTACTAAAGTGAAGATAAATAACACCATGAGTGATGAAATACCTACCGTTCGCGGTACGGCCCAAGGTTCCATAGCCGGACCTTTGGAGTATTTATTGTATGTTAATAATATGTGTCAATTACTTCCAGACGGATCTGTGTACCAGTTTGCGGACGACACATGTCTGGTAGCTCACCATCAAAACATAGTCGCCGCCCAAGCAAATATACAAAACTACTTCGATATATTATGTATGTGGGCTCACGACGTGGGCCTGGTGATCAATGCTTCTAAAACTAAAATAATACATATACGCTCGCCATATATAACATCTATACAGACGCCTAAAATAATAGCGCATGATCACCAGTGCCTACATCGCCGGTCTGCTGATTGTGGGTGCCCAGCACTGGAAGTGGTCGATCAACATACATACCTAGGCGTCATTATTGACAAGCACTTCAATTGGGGCCCTCACATCGAATATTTAATGAATAAACTTAGGTCTATCCAATCTAAATTATCCATTCTTAGATATAAGTTGCCATATCAAACATTAAGAATGTTATACCTTGCGCTGGCGGATTCTATCATAGAATACGGCTTAAGTTGTTATGGGCGTACGTTCAAAACATACATAGATAAGATATATAAACTACAAGTGACCATGTTAAAAACAATAGTCCCTATATACATTAGAAACAAACTCAGGGACGATGAACACGGTTTGTTTAAATACTGTCAAGTAATGTCGGTTTTTAATAAAATTAAAATTGCTATTGTCTTAGATAAATATGTAAAACTTCCATTGCTTGTAAAAAATATGAGACCAAGTCACCTACGTACGCTGACTTATTTACCTAAATATAAATTACCAAATACGAATAATGTGTACGGTAAGAGGACGTGGGAGTATATGCTGCCTGACATCTTAAATAATATACCTGTAAAACTTCCAGATAGGAGTAATAGAAAGAAAATCAAACAGGTGCTTAAAACTTTCCTAATGTGTGACGGTGCTGAATGATAGTTGGTTGTTGATATTTTTTTTTTACCTATGTAATGCCCAGTGAGCTGGGAACGCATGCCATCGTTCAAGCCCCTAGAGGGCTTTTGATGGCATTTAGTAATTTTAAATTGTATGTGGTTAACGTATTGAATAAATAAATAAAAAAAAAAAAAAAAAAAAAGAAACTCCGAAGGTCTACTTGTTTGTCTCCTTATGACTATTGAATTGCATTATTTTTCTAAAATATACAAATGGTATGCTTACACACACTTTGAATGTGAGAAATAAACTATAGAAAATCAAACAATAAACAATGTTGTTACCAAAAGGTGGGTTAGTCGTGAGAGTAACTGAGGTCTAGTTCTATAACGTGTGATGGATCACTCAAATAATCACTCACTTTATAATAACCTTTGTGCATTGAATTGCAAATGCAACTCGCACATTTTTCCTCTTATATATGTATAAATATAATATCAATTAATGGTTACAGATGAGTTAGAGCTATGTAATCCATACTAATATTATAAATGCGAAAGTAACTCTGTCTGTCTGTCGCGCTTTCACGCCAAAAGTACTGAACCTGATTTAGATGAAATTTGGTATACATATAGTTTGAGTCCCAGGAATGGACATAGAATAGCTTTTATAGCAGAAATCACCCCTTAAGACATCGGCAACAGAAATACATACCTAATTTGTGAAAATTTCAACTGTCTAGCTATTGCGGTTCTTGAGATACAGCCAGCTGACAGACAGACGGACGGAGAGACAGCGAAGTCTTAGTAATAGGGTCCCGTTTTTACCCTTTGGGTACGGAAACCTAAAAAGGATTTCCACGCCGACGAAGTTGCGGGCAAACGCAAGTTATGTATAATTTTAAACTTGAAAATAGTACCGATATATATTTTCTATATATGGTACCTACACAACATGAAAAGTGCCTTTTTTCATCTATCCATTTTATTACAAACATCAAAGTTACAAAAAGCTTGGTTGGCGTAACGTATTACAAAAATTAATGAAGCTCCTAGCGTGTTTAATTTCTCCAATTACACGCTCATCTCCCGAGACATTTCTCGTGTTATTGGCACTGAACGTTCCAGGCAGCAGGATATTATTCTCTCACACTGATATTTCGATTATGAATTGCACGAAGCATTCAGACAAATGATAGACGCAATGCCCACTGTGAATTAGCCTGAATTAAATTCTCTAGGAATTACCGTGTCCATATTTAAAGTAATTTTAAGAATATTTTATCCTATTATGTTATGAGTATTTTTCTTTTAAAAAGTAATTTTAAAAATATTTTATACATTGAATCAACACATTTTATCGAAAAACATTATTATGTTGAGTATTTTTCTTTTAAATAATATGAATTTGTATGTTTTATAATTTCCATGTCAAACTTTTTACGTGAAAAATAGAAGGCTGACTAGCAGATAGTTCAGGCATTTACTCTGCCTCTGTACACGAAATGTATTGAGAATGAATAATATAGGATATAAATATCGCGTCTGAGTGTAAAAGAGCTTTTGAGAAATAGTTGGGCATGAAGGAAAACAAAAATTTGTAGTCGATTTCAAAAATTGAAAATTCAGTTCTCATTTGATATTCTGCATAAAAATATAAAAACAAAAGGTTTTAAAGGTGATTCCTCAGTGAAAATGAGGATATTTGAAATTTTGGTTTGATTTATTCAAAAAAATTAAATACGGACGTACCTTGAAGCTGGGATCACTGACATTCTTCTGAAAAGATGTTCGGCAGCACTCCTTAGATCGTCGTCTTGCATCAGGCTGACCATAGCTTTCTCCCGCTTCTCAAGTGTTGCCTCATCCGTAAACACTTCACCCTCCAGTGACACATTCACGCACTGTAATTTTAGCTTTATAAGACTTAAATCTACATGCATCAATGATCTATTTTCGCTAGGAGCATGGTTTACAAACTGTTACGTATTATTTTATAAAACTTTCAGACACTACATTCTGATATTAAATTTGCAGACAAAAAGTGAAAACAAATACCTAATATAACTATATAAATAATAAAAAAATAGAAATTAAAAAATTTCACACCACGCATTTAATTAAAAACAATATGGCATTCAGCAATAGATTTATTCATTCATGTGACTTCTAAAGGGAAATACTCAAGCTGAAAACACAAAATATTACACGATACACATATTCCTTGTGAGATATAAACAATCGCTGAAGTGGGATTCGCCGACTCCTGCAGGATCAAAGAAATAACAGAAACCAAGTCGAGGGCAAAATGATTGACGGGCGTGATAGCATGATTGAAATGTTGGTATTTTTTTATATTCGTCAATGCCGCAGGCAAAAATATACACGATGAAATCATAGTAGATATTTTCTCCTTGGAAATATTATTGAATCTATACTTACTAATATTACAAACCTGAAGGATATGTTTGTTTGTTTAGTTGAACGCGCTAATCTCAGGAACTATTGATTCAAACTGAAAAATTATTTTTGGGTCGGATAGTCCATTTATCGAGGAAGGCTATAGGCTATATTACATAAAGCTAAGGCTAATAGGAGCTGAGCATCAATGAAAAAGTTGCAATAACAGGAAAAAAATATTAAATCCACGTGATCGAAGTTGCGGGCACAGCTAGTATTTCATACAAGCAGTTAGTACTACTTGGTAATCCTGAGAAAAAGAAATATTTTTTCAGACATAGTCCATACATGTTTTAGTAAATAAACCAAAGTAAAAAATATGTTAGTATGACAACCTAATAACTTGCTTTACAGAGACAAAGGTCAAGTGGACCCGGCTACTCAATATTTAACCATTGGAGCGGTCTACAATCGCACTTAGGGAACTGTTAATGCTGTAGCGAACTCTATGCATCAGTGGGGCGACTCTGCTAAGCATTATCCCATAAAAGTCCCTTCTAATGCGAGCCTCCGAAAATATGCCAGACGCACTGCAAAGCCGCGACTGGCCCAGCAGTACCCTAAACGCGTTATTGTATTGGATACGCAGAGCATTGTGTGATTTTTGTGTGTAGTTGCACGACTAAAAGAATTGGCAGTGTGCTTTAAATAAAGAAATCTTTACTTCTCTCATACAGCACACAAACCTACGAGCCAACATATTGCTCCGTACTGCCAATACTTTGCGCTCCCTTTTCATGTCCGTGTCATCTGGTAGGTATTCAGTGATCCAGTAGCCAAGGAATGTACTTAGAACGTGAAGTTCTGGGAGACAGTGTATCATTTCATTTCATTCATCAATTAAACACTTTACATTCATTTTGAATAAGAGGGAGGAAGAACGAGGCTAATATTCCAAAAAAATATTTATGTTCGATGATATTATTAACTGTCCTACCTTTTTTTCACGCGCAATATTTAAGCGCTTATTCCATGGCATTCATATGTAAATTTTTTATATATGACTTGTTAATGATGACTGTTATACCATTTTCTAATCAAATACTTCCAAACATTTGAAAAAAATATAGATAATAGACATATTTGATTTGTTCATAAAGTCTTCACGAAGTTTAATTTATTTATTGGTATCGATGCATGAAGCAAAAATAAAAAACTACAGCTTTTGCTTCATGTATCGATGTGTGGCTGCAAGTATTATTTTTTTTGGCATTACCCAAAATAATGAGTTTTTCTTTTAAGGCTGTATTTTACTTAAATGAATAGGTATTTGTCTATGGCCACTTATGACAAAATCTGACAAATAGTGAATTTTTTTTTCTCTTTTTTTAAAATTTATTTATTGATGTAGTATTTATTTATCGATGAAGTCGCGATGTTGAGATTTTCTTTTAAGGCTGTAGGTATTGAACTTAACTTAATAGGTACTTTGTCTATGGCCACTTATGACAAAATCTGACAAATAGTGAAATTCTTTTTTCTCTTTTTTTAAATTTATTTATCGATATAGTATTTATTTATCGATAAAGTCGCGATGTAGGTATTATTTTCAGCACTATACTTAGTAAGCAATGACCTACTTTCAGAATATGAGAAATGAAATAGTGATTTTCTTACAGCTTTCTAATATTATAATCAGTAAGACACTTAACTCTACCAGCCTCTGTGATTTATAAAAGTGAATCTTTTTGATATAAAGGGAGGCGTATTATGAGTATTATGAGCTATAGCTACATGTGTATGTTAAAAATTAACATGCATGGCCGTTTTTACATCTTTTATCCAATATTCAAACATACTTCCACTGTAAACAATATTAATAACATTTGTATAATATGTTAAAATACGAATAATAAAACTAAAAATAAACTGATATTCTTAGTTATCAGTGTATTCTTATTAATAAAGAGTAATTTGTAAAGAAAAATCCTAAATAACGTTTCTTTTTCAGTTAATTAGACTACACCAACAAAATAGATTTCGTGTTTGAGCCCCAAAGATTTAAATAGATGAAGTAATTTAAAATCAAACTAATCCCCGTTGTACAAACTTATTAACTAAATTCTAATTAAACAGAAAAACGGTTAATCCCCAAGGGATTCGGTAACTTTTCTGCCAGCAGTCTTGTCTTTTGTTCGCCCGTGAAAACGTGGCTTAATTGGGATTATGGGAATTACATTCGGGGAGATCATAAATAGCAGTGTCCTCCCTTCGTGAAACACCACTCGATCTTTATTCAAGTGTACTCATAAACCTGTGCCTCGTCCTCAAGTTTATTATGTGCCTGGGAGATCTCATTTTCTATAGGCCCCTTTCGCGCAAATGAGCGGAGCTAAAAATATCAATTTTATTGTTTTCAAGTAAAATCTTCGCGTTAAAAAAGATAACGTAAAAAAACATTGCTGATGATAGAGTCTTCTTTTATCGATATATTTTCGTATTAGGTATCTACACTGACGAGCAAAAATTCCGGGTCACCTGCAAAATCTACATATATTTTGAAATTTTGAAAGAAAGAAAATGGTTCATATATTTTGTCTTCAAATCTATTCCTTATATGTATACTCTACGAGAAATCGAAGTAATTCCAAGTGACCCAGAATTTTTGCTCGTCAGTGTAATTGTTTATTGTCAATTAATCTTATGGAAGTAGCAATTTATAAAGATAGTTTTTGTGTAAGTGACATAGCAATGTGTTTTGAAATTACACGTGTAAATATTGTACGAATATATGATAATATGCTGATGGTTGGACCTTAGATAATTTAACTTCCCTATGGAATAATCAGTTGAATCACGGGTTAGGATTGTATACTTAATACGAGTAGGTACTTCAAAACAGTCTTCTGGCCTTCATTGGGTGAGGATGTTTGGCCACAGATAGTATATTTTTTACCAAAATTCAAAGATCACAATGTTTTCTCCTTAGAGATAGTCATCTAAGGAAAATTTAACATTATTACGCCACTATTTTTTGACTTTTATTAAATAACAAGTTTTCATGTTGAGTATGCTGGGCGAAGGGACATTGAACTTAGATCCAGTGCCCACTGAGTGTACAGAGTGAGTGTATAGAGACACAAAACTTTTAGATGATAGATAAAGCTACTTAGGAATCTCACACACACGCACACTTGGTATGACAGTATTACATATAGCTTGAAACTTACAGTGTCCAGGAAAGCAGCAGCAGCATTGTAGTTGTATGAGCGTGCAATATTTGCTGCTTCGATGAGCGCTGCACGTGCTTCTGGGCGATTGTTCTGTAGCAGATGGCAGCACGCAACCAAAAATGTCGCATTCAATAGCCAAACTCGGTGTTCGGATGCTCGTGCCTCTGCAAGGTCAAATAGTTCGTAAAAAGATACAAATGTAAATAATACGTACTCGTACATAACAACAATATAATATCAAGAATCCAGTTATATTCATGCTTCCCACAGGAATATTATGAAATATCGTAATAAAAAGTAGCCATGTTCCTAGAGCTATCTCCACAAAATTTCATTAAAATTGGTTCAGTGATTTAGGCGTGGAAGCTTAACAGACAAACATACTTAGTTACTTTAGAATTTATACTATTAGTAGGGGAGGGAAGTTAGGATAATTAGTTGTCTGTCTAGTCCATAATAAGTATTCTTATAAACATCAGTGTCAGCTCTTTACATATGCCAGTCAAAACCTAACATTACAACCTTTTTTTTTTTTTTTTTACGAGGGGAATGCGTTTGCGCACCGTCCAAGCCCCCGCAGGGGCATGGGTGTGTGGGACTCCGCAGCGAGCGACTACCCACTAAACCCCTCGATATGCCCTCTTTGGCGCCTGGAGTAGCCACGTCCAAAGGACGCACCGCTGCCGAACGAGGTCGTGGGAACCCTTACAGACCGACCATAACCCCGTCCGCGGCACCTGCCCACCAATGGCGGGCCCCTCACGCCCTCTCCAAGATGGAGATGGAGAGGAGTTCCCGGGGCATACTCCGGGTGGTAATTTTTTACTGTGGTTTTCTTCCACGCGGCCCAACGCTCAGTGCGCCAGGCCCCCGGCCCCGCTCAGTGCGGGGTAACGGGCTTGCCCGACGGCAGACCCCACTGGATCCCCCGCCGCGCACACGAGCCGAAGCTCAGCGGCGCCAAAGCGCCGACCCACCGCAAAAAGCGGCCACGGTGGCCATACGAGGTGGCCCGCCGAGTAGCACTCGGCCATCCCACGCCTCCCTCATGGGGGCCGCACAAGTGTGCCGAAGCCACACGTTGATCGGGTCAGCCTCAGTCCTTGGAACAACGACACGCCGGAGCTCTACGAGTCTCCGTGCCTCGGAACAACGACATGCCGAAACTCAACAAGGACCCGCACCAACCCGATCAAAGGGGCAACGGCACAAGGCGCAACGCGCCATGACCCGCGAGCGGGTCCCCAGGCGACACACAACCCCATCTTCAAAAAGAAGGGGAGGTGACGCCCCACATGGCCACGTGAAGTGGCCCGCCGGGTTAAACCCGGCCACACCACGCCCCCTCCACGCAGCTGTCAGACTCTTAGCCCGCGGCAGAAAATCTGCCGGGTTGCCCAGGGTGCACCACGAGGAGGTGTTCTGACATCGCACCCCACCTAACATTACAACCTTATTACAACCTTCCACCACTCGAGACATTTATAAGTAGACAAGTCGAAGCCAATAACAATATGTTTAGTGGTTTTATCAATGGTTTTGTATTATTTTTATTTGTCCAAATTGATAAGTTAGCAGCCACGGTACCCTATCGCACTATTGATATCTGGCAGCTGTCAAAGTGTTATCAAAATGTATGGGAACGGAAACATTCTAATTTGGAAAAAACGTTGTTAATAGTTGCTATTGTCCTTCTGTGTGCGGAGTGCGAGTTTTATCGCGCTTTACTCGATCACACGCATCGAACGCGTAAACGCGAATTTGTATAGAATTAGAGCAGTGCCATCTAGTAGTTACTAGATGAAGCTGTCTCATTCCATAGCAGCTACTAGATGGCGCTGCTCTAATTCCATACAAATTCGCGTTAACGCGTTCGATGCGTGCGATCGACTAGAGCTCGATAAAACTCGCACTAGGCACTCTGGTCTGTCATTTTTTTACCTGTTTGACATTTCATTGCGAAATATCGCGCCCTCTGCGCGTGCTTGCTTTCCAAATGCAAACGGGCAAGTTCATGTAGGACGTAGCAACGCTCTGGAGGTCGAGTGCTAGTAGTGAGAACACGTTCTAAAGTTCGCAATCGCTGTCTGTAACATTTTTTTATTTTTTAACATAAAAGTATAATATGGTTATATGAAAAGGTACATGGCCTGAAATTTTTGTTTTCGAATACAGGCCTTCTCAGAAGGGGGGATTTTATACCATCTACCTTCGTGCAGGTTGTTGAGTAGCGTGGAAGCCTCATCCGTTAATATCAGTGAGCATCGCTTGCGGGTGAGGTTGAACCCCATACAATTGAGTGTAGTGGTCCAATTGTTGGGACATACCGACTTAGATCCGGAGTCTGACTAGCTATTAAGTTCGATTCTCCCGGGAAGCAATTTTATTTTAGTTGGTGGTAAAATATTTTAAGTCTTCCAGTAAGCTTCCTCTGTCTTGGCATCTTAAGAATGTTATCAGCATTATGATGTTCCAGCTATGCAATTGTTCAGTCTGGTAGCAGTTCTACATATTGTTGGCGAAAATTAACACGGAAAACTTACTTTGATTGCGTGTGGTCTCAGTCACACAATTAAAAAAAAAATGTTTCTATTTTTCTTTTCTGTACGAGCTTTTTCACTTTTCCATATTAAAAATAAATATGAATATATTTTTATTTTATGGGATTTCTCCGTCCATGAGATAACGAATTTAGAATACATGTACAAAATCTCTGGTGATAGAAGTTTGTCGTATTTTGTATGGAGCTAATGTCAAATACCTATCGCTAGTTACCAAATCCACAGATAGAATATTGAATCTACAATTTAACCCTTGCGAATAAATGAAAAACTTGGAACATATACCTACACGGTGTTTGATCAACACCCTACCCATGTTAACATAGTCATATAAAAGTTATGGCGTTATTGAAAAGTTGAATTAGTAAATATAATTTAAAAACCCCCATATAAATAGTTAGTTTTTTTTAAACTTTCCGTTCGAAAAATAAAATGATGGTCATTTTGTTTGTTTATTGCACACGGCGCCCAGCGCAAGGTCGCTGTATTATATCAATGTTAAGTATTCATTCACGCTAGAATTTTTTCGCAAGTTCTGGAGTAACCTATTAACTAATCTGTAGTTCTGGGCCGTGTAGGGGGATGATGAGCGCACCCGCCTTGGAATTTGAGATTTAAAAATTTATCGTAATATATAAATTTGAACAAAAAAAAATTCAATCCATACTTTTTAATATATTGCTTTCTTTTTCTTATATTCCGTTTTGACTGTGGGTCCAAAAAAACACGTATACAAAGTGAAAAACACCACACGTTTTATACGACTTTGTTAGCATGGCTATGTTGCAGCTTGAAAGGGTTCCTATGTACTAAACACATTGTGTAGTGGAAGGGTGAGTGAATAATAATGGGACTTCTCACTTGGCATCTCTAGGTGGTGCCGGAGGTCGGACTCGTAGGACGGAGTCCTTGCTGGGCTCTCTTGACACGTACATGCCAAGAAGTATGAACGCCCGCTTTTCACGGTCTGATTCATCCATAGTTTCCTTCACGCATTTCTGCACACAATATAATGGGTTATTGGAATTCCTTATCTCCTATATTACTCTCACTACTATAATGTTAGTGTATGTCTACATATATTTGATAGCAAAAAATTATATTCGATTTTGATTTAGGTATTCTATTCAGATGTTAATAAGTTTGTTATTAAAGTATAAAGTTTGTTATAAGTCGCACAATAATATTCATATAAATACAACAAACATAACTTGAGACCTTTGATTTACTCTGCATTTAGGATTGTTTCCAAGTGATTTGAAAATAATATTTGGCGATGTTTATCGCTGTCGTAAAGCTATCTATCATAAAGTTCCTACTGGCCTATAAAATATTCATGTTCGTAATAAATTCTACAGCGTGACGACCGATTTTCAGTAGGCAAGCAACAGAAAACACTTTTAGATCAAATATTTTCCTTCGATGTCCAAGGATAGATAACATTAAGTAACTTTCTCTTTATGCTACGGTAACACTTTACGAACGGAAAAAAGTTATTTGTGTAACCTTACATATTTTTACTAAACAAGTTTCTGTAAGTGTAATTTTTGTTTTAAGGTTAGTTGATAATAATATAGATAATATTTAGTTTCGATTAATGTACCTACCTATATGCTACATTTTTTTTTGTTTGTAACGGCGGTACGTGCTTCGCTGCAGTGAATTTGCCGTGGTTCTTACTTCACAAGTTGGCAAGGTACTGTGTTCCTCGTGGGGGTTGAAGTGTGGTGCGTTCAGTGAACCTCAATCGGGGGCGGAGAGGTTTCGAAGAGTGGTTTAGCTGGGTATGAGGATACCAGCGGACACCTGCACCGCAGTTGGAGCAGAGTTCTGCGGCTTATGGCCGGTACACACATTGTTTAGTGTTTAGTGCGAGTGGCTTGTTTAGTGTTAAGTGTTTAGTAAAAAACACGTTCGGACAGCTTCTGTTTAGTGTTAAGTGCTTAGTGTTAAGTGTTTAGTGTTTAGCGAATAGGAACGCGTTCTATTTTTTCTGCGAGTCGCCCCTCCCGCTCTCCCGCCTTCACCCCTCACTTAACACTAAACACTCACTAAACACGTCTGGACAGTTCTGTTTAGTGTTAAGTCCATATAATGAACAAATAAACTAAACACTGTTTACTAAACAGTGTATGGACAGCACCTACTAATCACTTAACACTAAACAGTCTACTAAACACTAAGCACTTGACTAAACAAAGTGTATACCGGCCAATAGGTTCTCAAGTGGCCGGCCTAGTCAACTTAGCCCCTTATAGCATAACATCGTTACAGATTCCCCCTCCTCAAAAAGGGGTTATAGATTTGCAAATCTGAAACCCCTGCAAAGTCAATCACATGGCATATTAGTCCATTTACCTATTTATTTAGTCTTTGTATTTATTTATGAGTAATTCGCTTGTTCGTCAACTTGCTTAAAAAAAAACTTTGATTTTGTGTAATATTCAACAAATAGGTGTAAACAAAAACATTTACAGCAACAAAAAGCACAACCGAGCGCTTTTTGTAGGAGTGAAAAAAATATTCACTTGTGTAATCTCTATCTCTATATAAACTCATTTGCAAAAAAAACGGGCACCTAAGCAATTAACCATTTCAAATGTTATTATTGCTTTGTTTGAAAATTATAGGTAGTTTTATCCTCACAATTTGGTATAAATTAATAAGAAAATAATCGTTTTCATCAGTATTTCATAAAATTTTGATACAATTTAGGGGATATATTGCTAAACCTCACTAGTAGTGTATGTTCGCTAGTAGTGCATATGCTCATGAAGTAAAAATAAAAAAGTTTTTTTGTTTGTTTTTCTTTAATAAAGTAAAAGCAGATAAATGTTTGGTATCGAGTGTGACCCCCTCTAGCTAAAATCACAGCTTGAATTCGTCTGGGCATGCTAGCGAGTATATCCCGGATACTTGCTTGCGGAATACGTTCCCACTCCGCAGTAATCACATTCTTCAGCTCTCTGATGGTCTGCGGAGCTGGTTGTACTGATCTCACACGCCGTTTCAGAACGTCCCAGACATGCTCTATGGGATTGAGGTCGGGACTTCGAGCTGGCCAATCCAAACGACGAATGCCGACCTCTTGCACATACGCTTTAACATCGCGAGATCGGTGGGCGCGAGCATTGTCGTCCATAAAAATCGAGTCTTCACCTAGAGCGACCAATGCGGGTTGTGCATGAGGAATTAGAACTTCCGTTATGTATCGATGCCCAGCCAGTGAGCCGTTTTCAATGAAGACTGTACGATCCATTGAATTTATTCCTGCCCAAAACATAACAGATCCCCCACCATAAGGTGTGATTTCTTCGAAACATGCCTCTGCAAAGCGTTCTCCTTGTCTTCTTAGCACTCGCCGACGTCGATCTTCACCGAACATTGATATCCTGGCTTCATCAGAGAACAAAACCCTATTCCAATCTTCTTGAGTCCATGATTCACAATTTCTAGCGAACCTAAGCCTGTGAACTCGGTGCTCACGGAGTAATTTGGGGCCGCGGGCCGGGCGGTGACTGCGTATATTAGCAGCGAGAAGCCTCCTCCTGACCGTCCATAGACTAATATGCACATTTCTTACTTCTTGGAGGTTGTTCTTAAGATCCACATACGAAGATTTGCGATTTCTCAATGCGCGACTCACAAGAAAACGATCATCCCGTGGTTGGATACATGGTTTTCTTCCAGAACCAGGCCTTCTCTCGACGGAACCAGTCTCTTGATATCGCTGCCAGGTCCTTTGGACCGTCGAGCGACTAACATTTAGCCTCCTAGCCACGAAGCATTGGCTGCAACCCTCTTCAAGAAGCGCGATAATTTTGGTAGCTTTTACCACTTTATCTACCATTTTTGATACTGCCAAACAGCAATAAATAAAGCTTTGACAGTCAAGGATATGAAATTAATCGATGAAAATTGAATAAAAGTTATGAAAGTCGATGTTAACTTCTGGAACTTCGCGCCAAAAATGTAGGATAAAAAGGGGGGTTTCTGTAAAAATTAGCATCAAATGAAAATTTGAATTTAGAACGTACTTTTTTAAATACCACGGCATTTTTAAAACCGGCCAGTAACGTGTACAAACGATTGAAACCTTTTTTGTATTGTATCTTTTTAAAGATGAATGAAAATCAAAACCGCCCGTTTTTTTTGCAAATGAGTGTATAATAAAATCTTAGGGGTACAAAAATCTGTAATTGCGAAATATTAAGAAAAAAATACACAGGTCGCCTTAAAATCATTAGCAGAACACGATAGAATAGTTTTTAAAAAAATTGTTTGTTTGTTTGTTTGTTTGTCCGGAAAGATCTCTGAAACTACTGGACAGAATTTGATATGGCTTACACCACAATGCTTAGAATTTTCCGGAAGAACATTTAGGCATAATTTCATTTCTTTAAATTCACTTTTTATTTTTAGTAAAAAATTACCATATAAAATTTTCGAACAATGCCTAAGTAGAAAATCAACATGGCGTACGTGAAATTATTTTGACAAGTCTGTCACATAGTGCAAATAAAAATTTAATATTTTCTGTTAATGGCTGTGCCCATCTGGATTTCGCCAACCAAATTGTCTTTTTCTTATGTCGTACCGTGGTGGTAAGGCAAAAGGATCAAGCCATACAACCAATGTATAAAGCATTTTTTAATGACAATATCGAGACAATAAAATGTGTAGATTGGTTTATTTCTTGACTAATTTTCACAAAATCGGTACAATTTTTGAAATATTTGAAATGTTGAAAAGTGAAGATACCCTTTTCAAGGTATTTTGAAAGGTGTTATATGTTTTTACATTATGACTAAGGAATCAAACTCTCATCTATTTAAAACTATTAAAGTACTTAATAGATTGATAATTAAAAAAAATATCTGACTGCAATGTTCTGGGTTACGCGTAGAGGGACGGGACGGGACTCTTGATCCTAACGTCTAAAATGACGGATCACATTTTTTTGGATCCACCCATCCACCCAAGGAACATGGATATCGAACGAACACATTGACTTAATTCGACATGACTGCCGATAAAGTTCGTTTCCAAACCCAGCAATATGGGTATCAAATGAAAGGCCTTAATGAGTAGAGCACTATGAACATAGCAACACTGACATAAATTCAACATGGCCGCCGCTCAAAAAAGGTGGATAAAAGTTAGTTTTCGAACCAAGCTATATGGGTATCAAATGAAAGGCCTTGAAGAGTAGAGCATTAGGTACCTAGGAAAATCGACCTAAATTCAACATGGCCGCCGCTCAAAAAAAAAGATAACAGTTCGTTTTCAAACCCAGCAATATGGGTATCAAATTAAAGGCCTTGATGAGTAGAGCACTCTGAACCTAGCAACATTGACATAAATTCAACATAGCCGCTGCTCAAAAAAGGAGGATAAAAATTGGTTTCTAAACCTAGCAATATGGGTATCAATTGAAGGCCTTAAAGAGTAGAGCATTATGAACTTAGCAAAATTGCTCTAAATTAAACATGGCCGCCGCTCAAAAAAATTTACAAAAGTTCGTTTTCAAACCCAGCAATATGGGCATCAAATCAAAGGCCTTGATGAGTAAAGCACATTACGTTTTCAAACCTAGCAATATGGGTATTAAATGAAAGTAGGCACTGAAGAGTATCTGGAGCATTACGAACCTACGAAAATGGTCCTAATTTCGGAATGGCTGCTGCTCAAGAAAGGCAGAATAAAGTTGAATCATTATGGAATAAAATGGTGGAAAAAACTAAACACTGTGTTAAGCATTTTGATGGCGAAACGTAGTTCGCGGGCATAGCTAGTAGCAAATAAAATTCAAAAGTAAAGGAAAAAAAAGACTCATATAAAGTGTTAAAGGCAATACTCGTATACTTTGACGGAGAATCTGACGAAGCCCTGTCACAAGAATGGGATTTTGCTGTAACGCACTACTACTACAAAAGAATACAAATGTAAGGCTCTGCACAATAATTATGTGTACGAGTAAGATAAGATAAGATAAGATGCAGTTTATTGTCATTCTGTGTACAAATTAAGATGTTACAGAGTAAAAATTAGTGTCAACAGATTGCCATTTTCGGGCGTACAATATTAAAATGTCGATATTATAATGTAGATGATAAAATATTTAATGAATTTAAATATAACATTTGAATAAGATGATAGAGACAATTAATTAATTCAGATTACAAATTAGTCATGAGTCGCATTAAAGTATTCCTTTAAGTTATAAAAGCCTTTTTGTAACAGCCATTCCTTTAGTTTCCTTTTAAACAGTAGTCCTTCCAAAGATTTGATATAAATCGGTAGATGATTAAATATTTTAATTCCAACAATATAAGTGCTTTTCTCTTGTATGTAACTTGAAGATTTCATTACAGTAAGGTTATGTTTGTATTGTGCACGTATGTTATTTTTCGTTGCGGTTTTTTTAATAAAGCACTTATTTTGTTGTTTTACAAACAAACATATTTCTAGTATATAAATACACGTCAACGTTAATAATTTATTTTCGATAAATACAGTTCGCAGGGTCTCGTCAGGTTTCATTTTATAAATTATTCTAAGACATTTCTTTTGAAGCAGGAAAGTCGATTCTACATTAACTGAGTTGCCCCAAAATATGACCCCGTAAGCTAACAAAGGGTATACATTTCCAAAGTATGCATTTTTTGCGACGTCTTTATTAGCTACATTTATAAGTATAGAAATTGCATAACACTGACTGGATATTTTCTTGTTAATGTAATCAATGTGTGATTTCCAGTTCATGTGTGTATCAATATAGATTCCCAAAAATTTAATGTTATTTACATTCTCAATTTCATTATTGTTATAATTTATGTTTAACTCTATCGGTACTCTTTTATAATTTCTAAATTCAATTATTTTTGTTTTACTCAGGTTTATTTTTAAATTTACAGACAATAACCATTTTTTTATAGTGTCAAGTGTATTATGAATTTCATTTTTAATTTCGTCATCATTTTCGTTATTAGAGATAAATATGGTGGCATCATCAGCAAACATGACACACAAATGTTTTACAATTAATGGAAATTCATTAACATATAACAAGAATAATATAGGTCCAAGTATACTGCCCTGTGGTACACCAAGCACTGCTTTCTTAAAGGTTGATTGAATTCGCTTCACAGTTTTTGTTTTTTTGTCATAAGTGTCTAATATTGTTGCCTGAAGTCTATTTTGAAGATATGATTGAAAAAGTTTTTGAGCTACACCCCGCACTCCTATATGTTCTAGTTGCCTCAATAGTATGCTATGGACAACACAATCGAATGCCTTAGATAGATCCAGCAATAACCCTACACATTTAGTATTTTTCTTATGTATGTTAGCCCATATTTCCTTAAATACCCTAAAAATGGCCAACGTAGTATTTTTTCCTTTTTGGAAACCAAATTGATTTGAATTTAATATATTGTTCTTATTTATGAATGAAAGTAATCTATTTGCTATAGCCTTTTCAAAAATTTTTGAGAAATTTGGCAACAATGCTATCGGTCTATAATTATTTATATTGTCTTTAGGACCCTTTTTATGCAATGGTTTTATTAAGGCTTTTTTTAGGTTGTCAGGGAAAATTCCTGTTTCAAAAGAAAGATTTATTATGTAAGTCAGTGCTTCAGATATGTATTCTGCACTTAGTTTAATTAATTTCATCGGGATATTGTCAAATCCAGTGCTGTTTTTAGTTTTTAATTTTTTAACAATGTTTTTTATTTCATTTACGTCTACTGGAGTCAAAAATATGCTAGTCAAATTTGGTTGCGTTATTGGTTTATATGTCATATCATTGATTTGTTGGGTATCATTATTATGATTATTATTGTTATTATTAATATAATGGTCATTTAATTGTTGAGCAATGTGAAAAGGGTTATTAATGAGTATGCCATCAGATTTTAAACTGTCAATTGTATTTTTAATGTCATTCGTTTTTGTTGTGTTATATTTTATTATTTGCCACGTGGCTTTACTTTTATTGTCGTTTTTATTGATATAGTTAGTATTTGTATTAATCTTTGATTGTCTTATTACTGATTTCAGTATTTTGCTATATGTTTTATATTTTTTCTTTATTTTGGAACAGTATTTGGCTCGTGTCTTCAAATACAAATATCTCTTATTCTTGCTGGATATCATAATTCCTTTTGTTTTCCAATTTGGAGATTGCTTAAAAGTTTTTTTAATTTTCTCGTTAGGTATGCAAAGATTAAAAGTTGTATTAAAAATATCCAAAAATACATTATATGCTTTATTAGGATCTTTCTCCACAAAAACATCTCTAAAACTAACCTGTGAGATATACTTCAAGAAAACTTCTGAGTATTTGTTAATATTTGTTTTGAAAATATACCAATAGTGTTCACTGTAGGCTAATTCAGATAAGGTTGAGATAAGTTGACAGGTATGGTCAGATATGCCTACATCCAAAATTTCCGTTTCATAATGTTTAGCATTTGTGAATATATTGTCAATTAATGTTTGTGAGTGGTTTGTAATTCGAGTAGGTTCTTTAATTGTAGGATGTAATCTATAAGAACGAAACAAGTTCAGAAATTGCTCCGTTTTTTGTTTTTTTTCTAAAATGTTTACATTAAAATCACCTATAATAAAGACACGTTTGTAGCTATTTCTTTTCCTTAGCATTAGTTTACGAAGCAAACATTCCATATTAACTAGAAATATATCCAAGTTACTATTTGGGGTCCGGTAAACACATATTATCAAGTAATTTAAACCACATATAGCAATACCACAGCATTCAAAGTGGCACTCAACAGACATTTTAGATATCCAGGTGAGTTCACGACAATCTATTTGGTTTTTGACGTAAATAGCTACGCCGCCCCTTTTTTTACGCTTGCGACAATAATGTGCAACCTTCTTATACCCATCAATTTGGTATAGGTTTACTTGATTTTCACCTAAAAATGTCTCACTAAAGCAGCATACGTCAATCTTTTTATTATACGTCAACATTTCTAATTGGTCTATTTTTGATTTAAGACTTTGTGTGTTTAGGTGCAAAATTTTAAAATTATATTTGTTGTTATCGAAAAAATGTGTTTGATTTAGATATTATTTTGTTAGACTGATCAATATCAATGATAGACTCATATTGAAAGGAGTGGTGCATTTCTTTTTGTACTATTTTTTTCTCTGGTTTGTTTCCTGTAAGACTTTTTTTATTTTGTATAGTAGGTATTTTATTAATATAAGTAATGTAGTTGTTTTTATAATTCAATCGTAGGATCTCTCTCAATAATAATCGTATCATACATAGTTTATGCTGGTTGTGGTCTTTATTTCCCAGATGATATGGTACAAATGTTACATTAGAGAATCTAGAGCATACTAAACGTAACATCATGTTTTGGTTGCTTACATCAATATGTTTATTTTCATATATTTCACCGACCAGTATATTAGTTTTCCTGAGCAAGGATAAATAAAAATAGAAAAAGGATTGAAATGCTAGTGGATTTTGATCATTTGAACCAGCCAAGAGTATTATGTAGTCGTTTTTTGTGAAGTCATTACATATGATGTTACACTCAGATAGTATCTGGTCTACTTGCGCATTGGGTTTCACAATAGCAGTTACCTGAAAATTATTGCCTATTAGGATTTGTAGAGCTTTACACATTCCCTTACCATACTGATCACTAATAATCATTACACGTTTCCGCTTTTCATAGCCATCACAATATTTATGTAAACTTGTCTTATGTAACATAGAGTCCGATAACAAAATAGGGGAACTTGCGGCTTGGTTTTGACTTTCAGCTTCATTCTGTAGTTCGGAATTTTTTAGCTCTTCATTTCCACTTTTAATGTGTTCTGTTTGTGTGAAATTTAAGCATGTCTTACTTAGAACTTTCGAATCACTCTTCTTACTGTTCTTTTTCGGTGTCGAACGGCAAATGTATGTGAGACGATCAGTTTTTTTTTCAAATGCTATAATCTTTTTTTTCAGTGAGCTATTTTCTATAATTAGATTTTCGATTTCCACGTCAGCACTTTGCAATTTTGCCTCTAATTCATTTATTTTTCTTTTCAATTCTTCCATCTCATCTTTAGTAAGTAAGCCAGTCTCAGGACAGCTTCTATTTAAACATGGAGAGCACCCAATACTTTCTTCTGAATCTTCCGTTTCAAGGGATTCGAAAGAGTTCTCTGTGGATATGTTTATTCTGTGCTTAACGCGCTGGGTCACATAATTTTGGGGTGTATGTAAGTTATCTCTTGTAATCATTTTTGAAGTTGACGGTTGACTATAGTTATCTTTTTGTTTAGAATTGCAATTTTTGCAAATCCAACTGCTTTCTTTTTTCGCTTTCATTAGGTAAAATAATTTCTCAGAAACATTTGTGCATCTGACATGATAAACATTGTTACATTTATAACAATTGAGAATAAGTCTATCAGTAAATTTCTCTTTACAATTTGCACATTTCTTGTCCATGTTTTGTAGGTCGTAAATAATTTCGACTTCAACAAAATAAAATTTTCGGTAATTTTTGTAGTAATATTTTTAGAAAACAATTTCAGTAATACTGCGCCCTCTGTCGTAATCAGGTATAGGTATTGAGGTTGAGCCTTTCTATTTCGATATGGAGTTGCTTTTTACTGGGCCAGCTAGTACGACTATATGTTCATAGATGGCGTTAATTATTTCTTATTGCCTTATTTAAAAAATCGAATGTTTCTATAAACACTTATTTGTCTGTTTCAATCACAGTCAATTTAGTAGGTAATATGAGAAAAAAAAGTTCACTATAATCACTTATTCACTTTGTATTCCGAGCATGATGGTCAATAGGTATTTCGTTTGTAATATTGTTCTACACTAATAAAAGCACTTTATATTAACTCGATCACTTTACAAACATTTGTACGGTTTATATATTGTGTGTTTTCCAATATGCACTTATATTTACTTGTAAAATTGCAATTCTTCAATTTAAATTTTATTTAATGCACAGAGCTGATGTTTACTTTTGCATGTCGCACTACCCACTCTAGTAAGTGTATCTTGGCTAGATTATAGATAGTATTATGATTATAGATATATTATTAAGGTATGAAATTACCTTACATGATATTATGCCGACACCACAGATTTCAATAATTTTCGTGAACAAAGGAAAAATTTCAAAGGTCGATGCTGAATCTCATAAAAAGCTAATATGCTAGCTAATACGCTATAAAGCTAATAGCAACAATTTTACCTACCTGGTCTAAAAACGCGTTAGCTACGATATCGTACAACTGCTGTAAGAATTTGTCCTTTAACGGCAACAGATTGGCAGGTTTTCTCGATATCTGTTCCAAGGCAAACTCTGTGTTTTCTAAGCACTTAGTTGTGTCGCGTTCTTCTAAAGCCCCTTGCGCTGCGTGGACTAGCCTTTGGGCGTCGATAATGTATTGTCTCTGCGCTCGGGACTGTTGCTCTTTGCGTGAGCGAGAAAGCCGCGCACGCGCCGCGGCTTCTGATGCACGAGCAGCGTACAGGGGTCGCCTTTCGCGGAGTACAGCCTGAACATAAATTAAATATGAATTGAAATGGAAATGTTGCTTTTATTACTTTTTATAATTAACCCTTAATTAGGCGCGTTTTCAATAGAAGAGTTAATGGCACTGCTCTTCTAGGTTGCTTCGTAAACAAGTCGTCCGCCATGGGCGGGTGCGGGCTTCGGGCATTTGATCGCCCCTTGCCCGGGCATCTTCTCGGCGAGCCGAAGCTGGCCGATGTTGGGCACGCGAAGTGACGGGCTCATCTTCGCCACCCCCCTGTGCTGCGTGCGACTCGTGTTACGTTTAGAATTAGGTCACGATAATCGTTCAGTTGTGAACGGTTTGGGCACCAAGGGCAGAAAAACCAAGACTGAATGCTCTAAGTATCGCGATAATGTACGCAGTGATCATAATATGGTTGTAGTCTTTCAAAATTGTAGCGTAGATGACTAGTACTATATTTATTTCGTTTCTTGTTTAAAATGAATTAATTATTTTAAAAACAATTTCAAACATTGATTAATATTCATGTTAAAATGTCGTCGCCAATAAAATTGAAACTTGAGTTTATTTTGTATTTTATTTCATTATCTGACTGTGGGGTGCTACACACCCCGCGAGACCATATATACGCAAACTTTTTAGGCGCACCTAATTAAGGGGTAATAATAATGTATTATTTTAATGGTTAGGTACATAATATATTGCGACTGCATTGGTATTACTTCGTTCATTAGTGAAAATAATTGGAATGAAAACATTGCCTTATTTTTCGAAGGATATGACACAATTCTGCCAAAATGTAATATCGTCAAGAAGTATCTAAAGGACATAATTATGTAAGGTAACGTAATGTAGGTAATCATGTAATGTCGATAGGTGTACCAAAATATTTAACTAGTCCAATAGATTCTGAACATAATTCTGACACACGTATGTTGATTCTATAAGGGTTTCGTTTTTTACTCCGCGACGTACGTAAACCTAAAAAGTTATTTTTCTCTAGCAACGTAAAAAGTTGCAAACAAACAAAAATAGTAGCAAACGTTGTTATGAGGAGGGCCACTCAAGTCTTGACAAAAGAAAGCGACATCTGTGTCCGTTTTATATAACGCTGGTTGAAAAATAGCTGTGGAAAATAATAAGCGGTTCAGTAAGAAACAGTTATGCCCGTAGCACACCTCCGCCGCGAAACTAACAAGGCGAAACCGCGTCGCATAATCAGGAACAAAGAAAACGGCGAAGCGAACGCGGAGGTGTAGATGGCGTCTGAGCAGATCGGGCGGAACCGCGCGCGACAGAGACAGCGCCATAGTTAAATATCCGCGTTAGAGCAGGCAAGCTCGCCAGAGCTCGCGCGCCTTACAAACGACAACGTGGCGGAATCGTTTAGCGGTTTCGCTACTACAGTTCCGCGGCGGAGGTGTGCTACCAGCGTAATACTCGTATATACTTAAACCGTCACCTACAGACCTTCACAGATTAACAAACAAATAAAACTCCCTTTACAAATTGAATGTAAAATATGAGTATGAAATATTGCGTATAACGCCAAGCTCTATCAAGGAAACTAATTAAAATAATATAAAATTAAAAGTAATAATATGCAATCACCTGTCTATTTTCCACATCGGAAAGCGCTTTATAGGCCAGCTCTTGCAAGATGGCGGACCCCTTTTTGTTAGCGGACAATAGTCTCTCATCCTTGCACAACGACGTTAAGAAATATTTGTCATGTGCCATCCTTTCTAAGTATTTCGACGCCATGAGTCGGGATATATGTTCTGTTTTTTGCCTTTCCGTCCCGGATACTTCACGGACCTGCACATAAAATGGGAAACTTACACCTGACTTATTTATACATTCAATACCAATTCGTTCTTTTACTTATTTGACGGTAAGAAGATTTTGTGCACACTTTTCATATAATTACTATGCAATATCTAACATAAAATATATCTAGGTATACTTTACTTATATTATAAAGATGAAAGATTTGTATTTTTGTATGGTTGTATTGAATAGGCACCAAACTACTGGACCGATTTCAAAAATTCTTTCACCATTAGAATGCTACATTATCCCTAATTAACATTCCCACGGGAAGACAATAATAACGTGAGCGAAGCCGCGAGTGGAAAGCTAGCTACATATAATTTGCCACAGCATGTATACATATACATCATGTATATATACAAACAAACATCTATTTATTACCATATTATTTAACAAAGGTTTTAATTTCTATATCACCTAATTTAATTCGTTTTATTTTCATGTAAGGTTTTATTTATGTAATAATACTAACTCATATATTATATACCTACTTACTTAAGGTTTCTGGTAACTCACATACCTAAATTGCCTTAAAATTCTTAAATTTAATGTTTTTAATTAATTATTCATTATAAAAAAATCGCTACAAATACTTAACAGTCACGAGGCATTATGAAAGTAAACATTTTGGACATGTCAGACAGAAAAGAATAGCAATGGGATTATTGGACATGCTATACGAATATATTTTTAGGGTTTCCCTGTTACAATTTTAATCCCTGAAGGAATTAATGCATCCCTCCCATAAAATTCTTTTGCCTGGTGAATGGTAATAGATCTTACCTTCATTCTATTTTTGGTCCAATCTATTTTAGGTCTCCGTCTCCATTCATAGTCTTCCACATTCTTTACTCGCTATAACTCCGTATCAGTTTCACGAGACGTAATACAAAACCCGCTCAGCTTTTCAGTAAATTTTACATCGCAATAGAGATTTATTTTATACAAAACTAGTTGCCCGCTTCGGCTTCGCATGGTTAAACTAAAAATTTGTTGAGACTTTTGACAGCAAAACATTGTAAGAAATTCACTTCGATATTTTTTTATATAGTAATTAATGGAGTCAGGCGTTATTTTTCGTAAGTCCATTACTAATTGTTAAGGAGTAGGTATATCGTAAAACTACCGACATGGTACTAACTAAACGCAGGCCAATGGTGCACCACGTGGCATCCTTAGGACGTTGTCGCGCAGTGAAGGCGACAACATCCTGAGGATGCCACGTGGAGTGGCAAAATGCGTCGAATTTAAGTATTTGTATGTTGGTGTGGTACTAATTAGTGATATTCCTTTGTCGCATGCGATTGAGGGAGGGCGGGCGGTGCACCATTGGTCTGCGTAGTTAGTACCAACTACCGACATTTTTTGTCGGAAGTTTTGCTATATATACCTACTCCTCAACAATTAAATTTTTAGTCACGGTTTTTAGTGCAATTTTTCAAACATTTTTTTATACCAACCTTTGTGATCGATGGATCGATAATTATTTTTTGTTGTATTCGCTATTACTAGAATAACGAATACACCAAAAAATTATTATCGAATTGGTGAAGTCGTTCAGAATTTTGGCGATTTATTTTTATTAATACAGATTTAAACATTGTTATAAATATGTACTAACTCTTCAACCTATATCGGGTATAAGTGACGGTGTCCCTTTTCTTTTAACAGTGAGTCAAACCAATGGTAATATTTGTTTACCGATGTTTATTTTTTTCCGGAAAAGCTTAAAGGGCAAAAAAAGGAGTTTTCATTTTTAATTTTTATTTATGTTACGTAATGTATGCCGCGCCGGCATCATTTTTCTTCCGCTTACACTACAGCCGATTCCGCGCGTAGTATGTTGGAAATGTTATACGATTTACATTTTTGACTGAATATGATTTGTAAACTTTAACTTAGTTATATTATACGTCAAAATTTCGAAAAAAATAATAATAAAAATTTGGAAAATTTATGAATTTTCCGGGAGAAAATTTCAGTGATTTTCAAATTAGGATCATGGTCTGAACTCACTGTTAAAAGAAAAGGGACACCATCACTTAACCCTGTATGTATATCTGAATATAAAATACAATTTCCACGCTTCCCATTTCCGGTGTAATTTAAATGACTTGTCAGCAATACGCATTCCGTGCTCTAAATGTCATGTCCCTCATATTTATTTGAGAACCATGAAAAATATAAATGTCCCCGTCATTTCGTGAATTTCTAACTATAAACACTGGGGTTTTGGAACCCTCCCACGTCCAAGGTTAACGCACGCTATGTACGAATTTAACGTAGAGACATCATGCGTATACGTGACGTACATAGGAAAATGTGCAGGTGCGTCTTTAGGGGGATTTATGAATAGACATTACTCTTAACAGAACTAGTTTTTGTATTCACGCTCAAGGCGCGTATCTATCTGCGAAGAGATTTATTTTCCTTTCACTGCTTTCTGTAACAGCCGCCATTAGTTTGCGCGACTAGCTATCCGCTCTATGAAGTAAGTAGTAATAGATTTTGCCGATGTTTTGCCTTTTTGCTACTTTATGTTTTCGATATTAATAATAATTCCAAATAAAAGTATCAATACAACCGATTTCAATCGAGGCACGTATTATTTATGTGCACATGTATAATTATTTCTATGTAAAAACAGGATATTTTGCGAAATGAACACAAGCAATTCATTAGGATTCCTATAAGAGTTGCTAGTCAAGCATTCATTAGTTTAACACCTTTAATTATAATTATTACTAACCATGTTCTTGATGCAATAAAATATCTATTTAGATAATCGTCAATGCAAAGTGTGCAATTCATCAGGAGTCATACCAGTTGAACCAATTCGGATCGATCATAATTGAGATTGTGCTTTTTCGTGCGCTTTTTAGCAACACTAGCGACAAATTGGATTCGTATCTTGAAAAAAATAAATTGCACTAAGTTTGGTTCACTCAAAAGCTGCGCACTATGGGTCCAATTTGGCGCCAATGTGGAAAAACAAGCATACAAAAAATCGCAATCTCAATGTCGATCGATTGGAATTGGTTTAAGAGTGCGCCTACAGGTATTTCAGTAATAGTGTTTTTCAGTGGTGTGTGCTGTTTGCTACTGAAGGTTAGTCTCATCAATTTACATACCGAGAATACCTAAATGCGTATAAAATAACGAAATGTCACGTTTATACTACCCTATACTGACAAGAACACTTATATTGACAGTAACGAAAATTATGATATTCCTGTCATTATTTATGTCGTCATTATCATAACAGCTCATAAAAATTATACGTCCCCACTGAGGGGCTCGAGCCTACCCTAAGTTAGGGTGTTTAGGCCTTAGTCAACCACACTGGCCCAGTGCGGATTGGTCAACTTCACATACACCTTTGAATTTCTTCGTAGATTTATGCAGATTGCCTCACGATGGTTTCCTTCACCGTAAGAGCGTCAGATAAATGTACATATGACATTCGAACCCCGGACCTCCCGATTGGAAGGTAAGTGCCAAGTCCACAGCGCACTGTGGGACATCCATAGGTCATAAATCTTAAAAACCTGCTTTCTTGTTTTACATTTTATTCCTTGTCGTTACATTGGATAGTTGCGGTACCTTCTGAAACTATAAATAGGTCAGTAATTAGAGTGCGCCTTCATTATCTATTGTGCATTCAAAGAGAGCGCATCGCCAATCGTAAATACTGTTATCAGTGAGTCATTAAAAAGCGTGACGTCATTTGTTGTCATTGCGGGACCTGTGAGTGCTGTGTGAGTTTTTTCTGAAATGGATATCCAAGAACAGGGTATGTAATAATTAATATTTTTATTTTTATTGTATCTTAGTATATATTTTCTTTAGTATGTCATTGCTACGAGGCGACTTTTCTTGGAGTATTATATTTTAATATTCAAAGTTTGAATAAACTTTTAAATATGTTCCCACTCGCTCCGACTATGGAGGTATATTGCACCATAATCTTTAGACTTTCTTATCTTAGGAAAATTAAAACTTGGCTGCCCTTATCTGCCCTTTTGGCGATGACAAGGGTGCTACGGTTGCCAGATTATCTCGTAGCATTTGCTACGAAATTAGTTTATTTAGTCTTAGTGCTTTGTGTAGGTTTTGTGACTGAATTTTAACCGTTTTTTTTTGTTTTTAGGTAATTTATATATATGCTCGTTTTCAAGAATGCATATTCTTGAAATATGGCTAACTGTCAATACCGATAATGACTCGGAAAAGTGTCGTCAAGTCCTACAAAGTTTGTTGACTACTCTGAACGACGATGCTGAGAACATTGATATTCATTATTTAGAGAAAATTGTTAATAATTTATGTAAAGCTATTGCTCGATTCTGGAAAAAATGTAATAGGGATAAAACCAAGCTTTTATATAAGAATTCCGATTGGTTTAATGTTATTGAAAAAATTCAATATGTGAAAAACAATAAGCAATGTACTCCGTCTGAAACGTCGCCGTGTCATTCACGTGGTCGTCCTCGAAAACCTTTTACGCAATGTAGTAAAAGGACTAAACGTCGGAGAGTAGCTGATTTGTCAAAGTCTGATGATTCTACTGTGAGTGCATTGCTTGATGTTTCAGACTGTTCATTCGATTCGTGTATATCTAGAGTTAGCACTGATGATGTCTTGTCACTTGTGACTGATGCTCAGTTGACAAAACATCAGTATTTATTAATTAAAAACTTTGTTAATAGTAAGATTTCTCCTAATGTATTACCATGTTACCAACAAATTACTAAAGCGAAACAGAGATGTTACCCTTCTAATATAACTGTTTCCGAGTCTTCAGCTGAAGTTGAATTACAAAGTCTTTTTGATCACACAGCTTCTCGAATCCTTGAATCTCAAAAAGAGGTCTTAGATCAGATTCCTGATGATTGTTTGTCTAATATCTCTTTACTTGGGAAATGGGGATTCGATGGCAGCACTGGACATAGTGAATACAAACAATTTTTTTCAGATTCAACTTTAGAAGATAGTAGTTTGTTTGTAACATCTTATGTACCCCTTCAAATTATTGTAAAATTAGCTGAAGATAATTGTAAAATTTTATGGAAAAATCCTCGACCCTCTTCCACTAGGTACTGCCGTCCTATTCGATTTCAATTTTTGAAAGAAAGCACAGCAGTGTCTTTGCAAGAGGAAGCTTATTTTAAGGATAAAATTGAAAGTTTGCAACCTACTTTTATTCAGATCGACAATCGTGAATTGGTCGTTTCTCATAAGTTGCAGCTTTCAATGGTAGATGGTAAAATTTGTAGTGCTTTAAGTGAAACATCTACAAGTAGATGTTATATATGTAATGCTACCCCTAAAGAGATGAATAAAATAGACGAATGTTTACAAAAACCTGTAATAGAGAGTAGATACCAATTTGGATTATCACCACTACATTCTTGGATACGTTTCTTCGAATATTTTATTCATCTTTCATATAGATTAGACATAAAAAATGGCAAGTTAGGCTAGATAGTGATAAACAATTGTTATCAAATAAAAAACAATATGTACAGTCCCAGTTTAGGGAACGATTAGGTTTAATAGTTGACAAGCCGCGTAGTGGTGGAAGCGGGACGTCTAACGACGGAAACACGGCCAGGAAGTTTTTTTTGGAATCAGCTGTATCTGCTGAAATTACAGGTTTGAATAAGGATCTCATAGATCGTTGTTGTGTAATATTACAAACGTTATCTTCTGGACATAAAATTAATGAATGCAAGTTTAAAGACTATGCATTACAAACAGCATACAGCCTGGTCGAGGAATATCCGTGGTATAGTCTTCCTGCTTCTGTCCACAAGGTGCTCGTACATGGATCAGATATTATAAGTTATGCATTGTTATCTATAGGAGAACTTTCCGAAGAAGCTGCTGAAGCGACAAATAAGTATATCAAAATTTATAGACGAAGTCACACTCGAAAAATGTCACGTGAAGTTACCAATCAAGATTTAATACAACGACTATTATTACATTCAGATCCTTATATTACAAGTCTTCGGAAACTTCCCCCTAAAAAGAAAAATACTCTGTCACAAAGTGTAATAGAATTGTTACATGTTTAATATTGTTAGAATAAGAATAATTTATTTGTATTTTGTTAGTTGTTTTGTTTTTTTTGTATTTAATTAATTTTAATTTATTTATTTCTATTATTTTATTATAATTAAATAATGTTATCAATGTTTTGACTCTTATTTTATTTAAAATATATGTTTTACATTCCAATTTTTAAGTGTTTGTTCATGATAAATTTAGGTAAAAGTATGTTATTGTTTATATTTGTTTTTTACTGAAGTAAACGTTTTTTATTCCGTAAATACATGTACTTCTTTCATTTTAATGTTCCTAAAACACTTTTACAACTATAAGTCACTAAAATAATACAATGTATTGATAGTAACAGGACTTTAACTATTTATGACCGCCCTTGTATGGAGCGTGTCCCTCTGTGCAGCGCCATCGACGCTTATTTATGTAATTATAATTAATTCTTACGCATTTAATACAAAAACAAAATTGTTTGTACGGAAAAACGTTGAATAATGTGCAAAATTTGAGTAGCAAATATTGGCATAAGTCAGTGAGGAATTGGCATGATTTGAACATTCTGAAGCCAGCAGATGCAGGGGAACGAATGCTTGGGATATATGACTCAATTACATTAAGTCGTTAGTTGCATTCGGCTCTGGTAAGCGAACGCGCTCAGAACATTGTTTACACGGACTACGGGAACATTAAGACCATTTGCCATTTTTGCGCTGCGGCAGAGAGAAAGCTAAAATAAAATTTTCCGTGGTTATTGAACTTGCCTTTACATCTACATTCGCTAGTTTTACTACTTAAACACATTGCTATCAGTAATTATTTCTAGGCAAAAAACAAAAATTTTAGATTTGTATTTTTTTTTTATTTCGTGGGAAAATTAGAATTGTTTTTGATTGTTTATCTGAAATTTTAATTAGTTTGTTAATATTTTTTATGACGTGTTATATGAAAATTGCTCTACTTAATCGTTTAGTTAATTTTGTTCTGTTGGTCGCTCACAAACCTCAGGCTATGCTAGTTTTAGGAATAATTTTCGGGACTGTTTACGTAGGTATCTATTTGAAAAAGTTATTTTAACTTACAATGAAATCTATTCTTCTTATTTGATGGATATAACTTAAAAACAAAATAATAATAAAATTTTAAAAGGTCAATAGGATTTACCTGGCCGGTAATGCGAAAGGCGGACTTAATGCCATAGGCATTTTCTGCCTTAATACACGTTGTACATAGAAAATAAATAAATACCTGGTAAGTAGACGTTTGCTGTATTCGACTTTGTCTCACAACCTCGGGAAAGAAAATGTCCGAAGTTTGTTTTTTAAGATCGATGTCGATATCCTTCACGTGAGATAACGTTTTCTCTGCATTTTTACCGATACATTCACGAACCTGCAATGAATATTTTGTAGCTTTAACCATACTAGACTAGAGGCATTCAATCTGTATAAGTCACATAACAAATTATGTATTTATTTCTATACAAATATATTTGTATAGAAATCTGATAATGTTAATCTATCAGAATAAACGAATCTTTAGGGTTAAGAACTAGTTGTAATGTAGAATCTCGCTTAGTTATAATCAACCAAACAACAAATGTCAAGTTAGCATGTTACGGGATTAAAATACATCTATACCATCTCAAAAGACACGACTATGTGTGATGAATTTAATAACCTGTAATTAAGAGCATTTCTGTTATTTGAAGAATAGAAAACAACAAAGTACAGTTACCGTTAACGTCTGTTATCCGAAATATGAATTAACATAATATTCAATAGATCTAATTGATTTAGGGAGCAATTAAGCCAAATTGCATAATCTCAGCTTAGAAGTTGTGGAGTAGGCGTACCGACGACAGAATTAACAAGGGTTAAAAAGGCCCACCTACGTGGGAACCGTCAGTAAATAAATATACACTGACCTTCAAAAGTAACTACTACACTTTTAAAATTATTTTTTTCCCTAAACTATAAAATATAAAGGATTCAAACAAAAAATATTTTCAGCTCATTTCGTCAGGTTTCTCGGAAGTTATAGTTTTTTTATACATTAGTCTTTTTAATACTTTTCATTTTGAAAATAAAAGTTATTGCAATTTTATAAGTGTGGTACATACTTACTTTGTATCAAACTAATCATGTATTTTTAAAAGTGTGCATTTAAACAATTGACAACAAATTCCGAAATGCTGTTTTATAAATGTACTTTTTATCTAATTGATTTATTCAGCCTCGGACAAAAATAGGAGCTTGCCTCTTGAAAAGATGCAATAAACCGTAATCCTTGTGTGGCTGGCCCCAACCGGGCCACAAAAAAAGTGTGAAAAATAGATTGTTTGAGTATGTCGCTATAATGTCTAGAGTTTGTCAGAGTTTGTCGGTAAGTTTCAGAGTTTGTCGCTTGCGCGTTTCAGAGATCTGTGTGGCCCGGCTGGGGATACGTTACCCCAGCCGGGCCACACAGATCTCGAAAACGAAACGACCTAGTGAAAATCTGTTTGCTGATATAGATAGGCGGCAGTTTGTTGAAGTTTGTCGGACAAGTTTGAGTTTTCATCGGGCTCGCGTTTAAGGGGGCTGTGTGGCCCGGCTGGGGTAACGTTACCCCAGCCGGGCCACACAGATCTCCAAAACCAAACGACATAGCGAAAATCTGTTTGCTGATATAGATAGGCGGCAGTTTGTCAGAGTTTGTCGGACAAGTTTCAGAGTTTGTCGATCCACCATTTCAGAGCTCACCTGCAGCAAATTTGCTGCAACTGAGCTAGCTGAATCTCGAAAACAAAGCGACGTAGAGAAAAACTGTTTGCTGGAATAGTGAAGCGGTAGTTTGTCGGAGTTTGTCGAATTGCTGATATAGATAGGCGGCAGTTTGTCAGAGTTTGTCGGACAAGTTTCAGAGTTTGTCGATCCACCATTTCAGAGCTCACCTGCAGCAAATTTGCTGCAACTGAGCTAGCTGGATCTCGAAAACAAAGCGACGTAGAGAAAAACTGTTTGCTGGAATAGTGAAGCGGTAGTTTGTCGGAGTTTGTCGAACAAATTCCACAGTTTGAGACATGCGCTTTTAACATGAAACAATGAATTCGTAATAAACTTTATGGATGCTATACAAAAATTATTCTTTTCAGCATATACATCTAACAAACAAAACCACATAAAACTTACTTTGCATGCACTTATTAAATTTTTAAAGAAAGTTGTACGAGACTGTACATTACTTCATATAGATAGACAAGGAGACCAGATGCCAAATGTTGTTTAAATAATACATTTAAAAAATATC
This sequence comes from Schoenobius gigantellus, assembly GCA_963935595.1. Classification (NCBI taxonomy): domain Eukaryota; kingdom Metazoa; phylum Arthropoda; class Insecta; order Lepidoptera; family Crambidae; genus Schoenobius; species Schoenobius gigantellus. The sequence continues at coordinate 37,740,408 of OZ012543.1, forward strand.
AATCACTCATCGAGGATTTACATAAATTTAAATATTTCATCACTGAATTCAATTAACTATTTTACATTAACTTCTTATTGTAAGTAAGTACATAAAACATAAAAAATAACGAAACCTCGCACATTTGGGACTCCAGGCTCCTAGACTATTTACCCAAATAAAGAATTCGTTCGTTCTTTGGATTGAGGCGTCGACAAACTTTGAATCTTTGAAGAATGTATCGACAAACTACCACCTATCTTTGCCAGTAAGCAGATTTTTGCTAGGTCGTTTCGTTTTCGAGATCCAAGTGGCCCGGCTGGGGTAACGTTTCTCCAGCCGGGCCACACATATCCCGGAAATGCGCATGTCTCAAACTGTGGAATTTGTTCGACAAACTCCGACAAACTACCACTTCACTATTCCAGCAAACAGTTTTTCTCTACGTCGCTTTGATTTCGAGATCCAGCTAGCTCAGTTGCAGCAAATTTGTTGCAGGTGAGCTCTGAAATGGTGGATCGACAAACTCTGAAACTTGTCCGACAAACTCTGACAAACTGCCGCCGATCTATATCAGCAAACGGATTTTCGCTATGTCGTTTAGTTTTGGAGGTCTGAGTGGCCCGGCTGGGGATACGTTACCCCAGCCGGGCTACACAGCCCCCTTAAACGCGAGCCCGATGAAAACTGAAACTTGTCCGACAAACTGCCTCCTATCTATATCAGCAAACAGATTTTCACTAGGTCGTTTCGTTTTCGAGATTTGTGTGGCTCGGCTGGGGTAACGTATCCCCAGCCGGGCCACACAGATCTCTGAAACGCGCAAGTGACAAACTCTGAAACTTGCCGACAAACTCTGACAAACTCTAGACATTATAGCGACATACTCAAACAATCTATTTTTCACACTTTTTTTTGTGGCCCGGCTGGGGTCAACCAACCACACGTAATCCTTAGTTACTTTAATGTGTTCAGTTTTGATCACAGACGTAACTGAAATATTAATGTTGAAGAAGAATGAGACAATAAATAAGCTGCCCGAAAATCTGAACTTAAGTAATTAAAATTGGAAGTAATCCAGTAAGTGCACGAAAACATATTGCGCATTTTTGTCTTAGTATAATGATCGGCGGGCTCAACCTCACTATAGTGTTATTGTTAACGACCGCGTGGTAAAACGCGTTAAATAAACCTAAAACAGTGCCTACATTTGCGGAGTTTTTCACAAATACCCTGTGTTTTAAGCCACTAACAATGCCACATACCAATTAATGCGCTAAGCCGTTGACCATATATATTTTTGATGTGATATATTATTTTTATTAACACTTTTAGGCGCAGGTAAAGCCATATAGCACAGCTTAAACTGTGGCCGTAGCATTAAAGAACTGATGTAAAACATGACATCTATACAAATAATTAAAACTGAAGTGTTTGTTTGTAATGTCACATAACAAGTTTTTACTATATGGGTACGAATGTATATGGGGTACCAATAACAAAAACACCATTTAATTTTTTTTTGTCTGTCTGTCTGTCTGTTTGTTCCCGCTAATCTCCGGAACGGCTGGACCGATTTTGACAAGACTTTCACTAATAGATAGCTAATTATATAAGGTATAACATAGGCTACTTCTTATCATGATCTATGCGGACGAAGTCGCGGGCACAGCTAGTATATAATAATCCTTAAAATTTTTGCATCGTCGGTACTTGTGCTGTTGCCAATTCAGGCCCTGAGCCTTTGAAAAAAACTAGTCTAGTCCGACACGCAAATAGCACAGTGTTTCTTAATGACAATTTTCAGACATTTAATTATTGTACTGCATATGAAAAGCTACAAAATGTGAAGGCTTTTAATATGTTTTTCTAATAAATTCGTCATAAATTATTTGCTTATTTTTTAAATTCATATTAGTATCAGCCAGAAGAACAATAACAAAATATCAATGCAGTATATTTTTTTGAATTGACCATCTTAGTAGGTACTCGTTAAATCACTTTATAAAAAAAGATCTCCGAAATTAACTTCAATTAACACCGTGCAGTATGAAGTCGCCGCCCTAAAACAACAGAAACAACGACTGGCGGGCGATCGTTGCTTATTTTTTTTAAAGGAAGCTCTTGGCTTTTATCTAACCAAATAGTAAGCGACGATAAGGCCAAAGATGAAACCAAGTTTCAACGGGACTCCTCAAAAAACAAGGAATTGGATATCTTGCCTCTAATTGTCGGAACACAATACCTAATGTTACATTGATAGAGGTGGTTTTATTTCTCTTGCACGAACACTTTTTGTTTGCGGACCCACTATTTGTTGATAGGTCACCCTTTTTTTTCGCGGGGAAATGCGCAACCGCACCGTACCCACCGTTGGCTAGACGGCGAGCGTGTGTGGGGCTCTCCCGGCAGAGCGCCAGGCCTACCCACTAAAGCCCTAAGGTGTTCTCCCTGCCCTAATGAGCGCGCTAGGTAAGGTCCAAACTGCTATTCTGTGGCTGTAAATAAAAAACCGGTCAAGTACGAGTTCAACTCGCGCACCGAGGGTTCAGTACAAACTTATCTAAGTATTAATGTATTCAGATTTTTTCCTTAATATGTCTTATACTTACTTCTTCCCAAATTTCATAGCTCTAGATCAACGGGAATTACGGGTTTTGATTCCCTTGTGAAATCGCAAAATTTGCGACATTTAAATGGTCATATCTTTCGATCGCGACAACTAAGAAGTTTGATTTATTCACAGCTGAAGGAGACCTTGTGTCCTAACTTGTAATAAGTATTATAAACGCGAAAGTTTGTGAGTATGTATGGATGTTTGTTACTCTTTCTCTACTGAATGGATTTGGACGAAATTTTGTAGGTAGACGGACTATGATAGGGATTAACATATAGGCTACTTATTACCCCGGAAAAGTAAGTAGTTCCCACGGGAAAGTAGATTTACAGTTTTTTCTTTGAACTTTTAGGGCGAAACATAGTTCGCGGGCACAGCTAGTTTGATATAAATTTCAGTTTGATAAGGGTCCTGACAGATAGACGGACAACGAATTGATCCTATAATGGTTCCCATTTTCCTTTTGAGGTGTTGTAACCCAAAAATGATGTGTTGACAAATACCTAGCACCTAGTGGCTGTTTAAACGTTTAGTTCGGCAATATGTAGTGCGTCACTCACAGTCTCCTCGGCAATTCGGGCGCATGCGGCGAAGTTCGGCGGGAGCTTGCGTATCCTTTGTCCACGGTGAGACAACAGAAGCGAGCGCTCAAATTCACATTTCTCGTAGTCGGTTTGCGCCCGAATTTGCAAGGCCGAAACATTATCCGGCTCCAGTTCTGGATCGAGATTCAGCAATCAAACAAAGCGCTTTGCAAGCGAATTATTTTACGTCGTACTTTGCGGAAGCAAAGCGGGATTAGTTTTGTGCATGTGAATGCATGTTTAAATATATTACACTCCTACCTAGTAACATTGACTCTTACAACAATAATTACTTCACTACAGTTGTCCGTTTGACAAGTTCGCGATGAAAAATATTACTATTTAGTGCAATTTATTTACTTTTTTCGATTAGGAATACTCGATCATTCATTTTAACTGGTTATTGTGTAATAGCGATAAAAAAGCTATCATTTCCAACATCAAAGTTTGATTTTTTTATCATGGAACTTTACGTTTAATTGTATTTAGAATATTTTTACAAAACAATTCTATTGGGTTATTGTGTTTCTTGTTTTTCTTTCAGTCTATAGTAATTTTTATCTCTTCATATTGAAAGCGCTATTATCGATCTTTTAATCTGCAGGCCAATTATGGATCTTTCATCGTATGACATGGTATACATTTGAGAAAAAGAAGTCATGAAATGCTGCATTTCGTATTACCGATCTCCGATGATATCATCACTATGGCATAACTTCAATGATGTCCTCATTAAATAATGAACAAGTGATCAAAAATCTGACCGGAAATCGTATTTTTCGTTTTGCACTATGATATCATATGATATCATTTGCAAAACCATGAGATCGGTAATAGGCCCTCTGATTGTGGAACTGGCTATGTTCTTTATGTTTATTTCAAGAGGGATGATTTCAGGCATTTGTCAACTGAACAATTTTAACAAGAAGAGATGCTGAATGAGTAATCCTGCAAATTCGTGGCCGGAAAAGAAAAGAGCTCTATTAAAAATACCGCCACCCTTTGTATACAATATCTACTATATTATTACGAGTATGTATATAATCATTATGTTAATGCACTATAGAGAATATATTAGGTAAAACCAAACCTAGACATTATCTAGGGTTGGTATTACTTTTCAACTATGGCTTCGTATTACCCTTTAAAAACGTATGTTCGTATTGTTCAAATTGCAAAAAATTTGTATTACAAATATATTTTAGGATACCTTATCATTTATCTAAAATCTATTCCAGAAAAAACATACTAAAGAACGGCATAGATTTTTTTGCAGTATTAATTTCTTATCACGATCTATTTGTTAATCGTTTCCATTAACTGCGTATATGTTAACCACTCCCCAAGCTTCAATTTACTAAAAAAGAAGGAAATAAATAATCTGAAATTCTGAATTGACCGGCCGGTAATTTGTGGAAGGGAGTGGATGGAGGCTGCTGATTAGCTACTAAAAGCACGAGCTTGTTTTAGACCTACTACGTGACTTTTAGTATTCTCAAATTCTGAACAATTTCAGGCAGGCAATTTTAAATGGCAGTAACTGTTTATGTATTAGATTGGATTTTGTATTAATACTATTTTGGTGCTAAAGCAGAAATATCTACGTAACCAGATTCGGCTACTAAAAATTAAGGCCGCAATAAGTTTATTTTGTGTGCGGATAAAAGGTATCCCAATACTCACCAGTAAAAACTATTACCAAAGTAATAGACTTACTATAAAACGTTTTTCAAAGTGCTGTCTCTATCTGTCTTTATTATCTGAGACATCATGTTAAAGCCGTAACTTACTTCAGAAAACGTTATTATAGTCGCTAACTTCTTTATTGTACACACACATGTAAAAAAAATACATTTGAAACTTAAAGTATATACAAGGGCGGACTTATCTCTAATAAAGATCTCTTCCAGCCAACCCAAGTGATGTAAGATGTTGTGTTAGCGGGAAAAAGGTTGTACAAAAACAAAACCGAAAAAATAAAATAATCTCTAAATTTAAACAATATATATAAAAATGATATATATTATATTATCATATATACACACATATACATATTTATATATACAGTATAATTATATTATTCCAGTGACTGATTCGAGAGAAAGTGCTCTTTAAGGTGACGCTTAAAAGATTGTATTGAGGGTCTCTCACGCACTGAGGCAGGCAATCCATTCCACAGCTTGGCAGCCTGTACGGTAAAAGACTTACCGAAGAACTTCGAATTAAATTCGGGAACACTTAATACATTGCTGGTAACGCAGGATCGCTTAGGACGGGGATTTGGAGGAAGAAAATGGAAACGGGACCTTAAATATTTAGGAAATTGAGGACGATGTAGGACTTTGAAGACAAGGCAGAGGATATGCATATTTCTTCGGTAACGAATAGGTAACTACTTGAGTTGTTTGCGACATTCAGACACGTGATCATATTTGCGTAAACTAAAAATAAAACGAATAGCTAAATTCTGCAAACGTTCAAGCTTATTCAGGAGCTGCTCAGTTACATCCAAATAACATACATCGGCGTAGTCGAGAATGGGGAATAGAAATATTGAAGCCGCTTGAGAGAGTGGTAAGAATAATGTATACGGCGACTTACCTCATTGACATGAGCATTCCATGATAAGGTACAGTCAAAAGTTAATCCTAAATTTTTGCTCTTCTCAGTAAAAGGTATAGCAGTACCATCAAATACAATTTGAGGTAACTCCCTGTGGTTAAGTTTGCCACACATTCGATTACTGCCAATAATCATTGCCTGTGATTTTTTGGGATTAACAAGTAATCCATATGAGTCTGCCCAGAGTTTAATAGCTGCAAGATCTTGATTAAATTAACTAATTGAATTGTATTGTCAATGTCATCAATGTCAGCGTGCTTATAAATTTGCAAATCATCAGCATACAGATGGTAGGGAGACGAAATAACATTAGTGAGTCGATTAATAAAAATAGAAAAATGTAAAGGATACAGTACGCCGCGCCGCCTTGCGGTACGCCTGCAGTGATATGGCACAAATTTGATGTTGTGTTATTGCAGCTTATGCACCGCCGGCGGCCGCGAAGGTAATTAGAGAACCAATCAATCACTGAGGCAGATAAGTTAATTGAGCGAAGGGTAGCTATAAGGATGTCGTAGTCCACAGAGTTAAAAGCACTACTGAAATCAAGTAAAACAGCAACAGTAAACATCCTTTTGTCCATAGCGAGCCGTATGTCATCTGTTACATTTAACAAGGCAGTTACTGTGCTATGGAATGGCTCAAAAACCAGATTGGAATGGACTGATAACGTTGTTGCGAGTTAGGAAAGAGGACAACTCTTTATGCCCAACACTTTCAAGGACTTTTGACAAAAATGGAAGGATTGATATGGGACGGTAATCAGTGAAATGAGTAGGATTTGAGGACTTAGGAAGAGGAAGTACTAGGGCAGATTTCCAGTCATTTGGGTAGATACAAGACCCTAGGGAAGAATTAACGATATGCGCTATGATGGGAACAACGTCATCTAGTATTGGTATTATCATGTGTCGACTTATACCACCATTGCCTGTAGCATGAGTTGTAATAGCTACAATGCTCTTTTTAACCTCCGCCTCAGAGACTTCAAGAAATGAAAGGAATCGTCAGGTGGGGTACAGTTGGAAAGAAAATCAAGAGATGAGACTTTTACATTGTCAGAAAGTTGAACAGGAGATCTAGAAAAATGCTCATTGAGTGCATTAAGGTCAATCAAAGTGTCAGTATTGTCAGAAGCTTTGCCCACACCAAGTGACTTTAAAAATTTCCATGTTTGTGCTGCTGAGCTATTATCAATACGGGAGTGAATATAACGGCGTTTAGCATCCCTAGCATAGATTACGCAGTGATTTATATAATTGATGATTTTCGGTAGTGGGTGACTTCTTAAGCGAGAGCTTGACTTTATCTCGACGCAACATATGATGCTTAATGTTGGGCGTAAGCCATGGTGCCGGCAAATGTTTGACACGTACAGGCCTTAATGGTGCATGTTTGTCGAATAATTTTATAAGTAACGTATTAAATGCTTCTACCTTTTCGTTAACGTTGATGGCAGAAAATACCAACGACCAATCTAAACTGAGAAAATCCTCCCTCAAGCAGTCGACACAAATGCCCCTAAAGTTACGCTCAAGTATAATTATTACAAGCTTTTATTTAACTTACAATGTAAGTAAGTATGTAAGTATGTATGTTCGGGTGGAATCTTGCAACTCAATTTTGAAGCAGATATCTTTAACCGATTGAGCTGAAATTTTGTATACACGTTTAGTTTAAAAGACAATGCATGGTTAACTGTGTGACGTCATTCTAAATCCAAGATGGCGGCATACCCAAGATGGCGGACCAATTATTTTTAATGCACTCCTACAATATGAGTATCAAATAAAAGGTCTTGCTACGAGTAACTCGAAAAATAATGTGACGTTACTATTAATCCAATATGGCGGACTTCTAAAGCTTGAAAATCAATTTTTAAGTAGATATCTTTAACCGATTGAGCTGAAATTTTGTATACACACACAGTTTGGATGAAAATGCATAAATAACTGTGTGACGTCATTCTAAATCCAAGATGGCGGCATACCCAAGATGCCGGACCAATTATTTTAAATACACTCCTACAATATGGGTATCAAATAAAAGGCCTTGCTAAGAATAACTTGAAAAATAAAGTGGTGTCACTATTAATCCAATATGGCGTACTTCTAAAGCCAAAAAATCAAATTTGAAGTAGATATCTTTAACCGATTGAGCTGAAATTCTGTAAGTATAGACGTTCCGGCAAACGACCTTGCAACAATGATGCGTTGAATTAGATGAACAGACTAAGAAACGTGTTCAGTGATATTTAAAAAGAAAATAAAAGCTTGTAAAAATAAATTAAATGTAAAAAACCTTTTTAAAAACAAGCTTTTATTTAAATGCGCTAAAAAGAAAAAATAAACTTTTACACTAAAACTTTTACTTATAACGTTATTTCACTTTTAACACAATTTATATGACCTAAAAGCTTGTCGCGAGATTTACTTTTGTAGATAAACAAGTAAATTAAATAATTTACACATTTTTTACATTTAATTTTTTGGTCTTGCGTTTAGGTGGACGGACATTATAAGAAAGATACAAAAGATCGTGATATGAAAAAGGTGCAGTAAGCTGACCATAGGAGGACACTAGGTCGGGTTGAGAAAGTATTTGTAAATCTAAAAAGGAGGGTGTACTATTTGGAGATTGATGGGTGGGAGATAGGGAAAGTAGTTCAAAATTTACTGAAGATATTATGGACTTGAGTTTACGAGATCGGGCATTATTTTTTAAAATGCATGTATTCAGGTCACCCATCAGTATTAGGTACATGATTGTAAGAAGTGCTGAGAGTTTCAAGAGTGGTATCAAAAGAATCGAAACTCCAAGAAGAACTTTGGTATGATGCACAGACGCTTCCAGGAACAACTACTCCAGGGTGCCGGTGTACTCACTGGGAGATTTATTTACAACTGTGCAAGATATGCCATCCCTAATATAGATACAGACACCACCCCCACCAACCCCAACCCTGTCATTACGGAAGAGTTTGTACACATAAAGAAAACAAAGTGAAGATGGCAACGAAGGTTTCAACCAAGATTCAGATACTAAGATAATGTCAACTACGCCGTTGTTAAATGAAGTAATCAGATTCGTCCAATGTGGAAGGACACTTTGTGCGTTTATATGTACGATATTCAGCATGGAGGTCTTACCGTGGAAAACAGTTTGTAAATTCATGCCCAATGCGAGAGAGTCAGAAAGAGATTCAAGCGAAATGTCGCTACAAGCGCTCTCGAATTCATCATTAGATGAGTCATCAGAAAAGTAATCATTACTTATTATAGACATAAATAAATATATAAAATAAGATACTATTAAAAAACGTAAGAATAACTACTAAAACAAAAACACTCAAAACAAAATACACCACAAACAAGGGTTGGTTGCAAAATCGTTTGTTAACATTTCTAACTAGGTATGTAACTCAAACGGCAAATCCTATGATCCAAAACAATAAACAATAGTACATTATGGTACAAGTGTGTAATGTTGGTGATTACCGCTGAGGCGCATTGAGGCCCGAGCCGTCAGGCGAGGGTCTTAAGAAGCCGAGGACGGTAACCATCAATACACACGTGTATCATACAACGTTTTTCAACACACTTCCGAATAAAACAATCCTTAAATAAAAAACCATTTTACATAGTAGATAAAAAGTTTACTTAGAGAAACAATTAGTAAATGTGCAGTTAGTAAAATTATAATTAACTATTTTTGATGACATAGCGGTCTCATCAGATAGATTATTTATTGAAATACTTTGTTCTATTGTTATTTGTGATGGTTCATTATTCGTGTAGGTAGGTGAAATCCAATCATTGGACGTACTTGGTATTTCGCCAGTAGGATGCGTCTCAGAATCAAGTTTAATTCTTTTTGTGATTTTTGCACAAATTTCCTTCTTGTTTTGTATGGAATCTTCTACGTATGATTCTGCTACATTGCTAGATCGCCACCCGCCATGTCGCTTCAAAGTCATTATATCAGCTCCTGAATTTGCCAGCAATGTAGCTGAAGTTCTTCTGAAACTATGTCCAGTGTAGCTCTCAGCATCTACTAAACCCAAAAACTTAGCGATTTCTTTAGGCATAGAACCAAATTTGTTTATACCTATAGGCTGACAGGTACATTTACCATTCTGGTAATTTAGAAAGAAACGGTCATTTTTTGTTTTTGGCGAACGCAAACTTTCATACTTCTTAACAATATCGTAGAATGGACCGTGTGTGGTGAATGACCTAGGTATTTTATTTTTCGTGATAGGTATCTTCACTAAAAGCATCTGGCCATGGTTCTCTATATCTTTTACAGTTATATTTGTTAATTCTTGTATCCTACAGGCACCAGTTACACCAAATATTAAAGCAACCTGAAACAAAAGAAACAATAATTAAGGTCAACACACAACACAAGCTGCTATTAAATATTTAATTAAAATTAATTTAACTAACCTTTGTAGCCAAATATTGGTTATCTGGAGCATCTTTAATAAATTTTTCAATATCATCAGATGATAAAACCTTTGATTTTTTGCTTCTAAATCCATCAGATAGTCTCTTTAGATAAGCTGACAAATTCGAGTATGTTTTTAAGTCCACTCCATTCTTTGTTCGGACTGTACTTTTTAATATTGAGTAAATACACCACAAAGAGCTAGGTTTGTACTTAGAAGATAATTCTTTAAAGTACGCCATGAACACATTTTCTGAAAATGACTACGTATTCTTGTTGTTCTGCCATTGTATGAAATTTTGGTACGCTAATAGATATTTTTCCTTTGAGTTTTCTGGTAGTAAACTTTCCATAACGTTCTGGGCTTCACATCTTGTATCGGGCGGTGTACAACATAAATCATTTTCTTCATAAATTGTATTTGCAGACATCTTAATTAATAACTAGATTCCTATTCCTAGATTTGGCAAAGGCTTTTGACACTGTCTCCACTCCCAAGCTACTCAAAAAACTTGAAAATGCCGGTGTTAGAGGTATTTCCTTAGATTGGTTTGAAAGTTATATAAAAGAGAGGAGACAGTGTCTGAGGGTTGACCAATATTTAAGTGAGCAACACGTTATAAATTACGGCGTTCCACAAGGAAGCATACTCGGCCCTACACTCTTCCTATTGTATCTAAATGACATTAATGAACTTCAGTCATCAAATACGGAAATAATATGTTATGCAGACGATACTGCCATTATATACCACGGGAAAACCTGGGCTGAAGTATTTTCTATCGCAGAACATGGACTGTCTCAAATTGCTATTTGGCTTCAAAACAACTTGCTTACTTTGAATACCGATAAAACGAAGTTTTTGTGCTTCCATAAAACTCTAAAAACAGCCCCTCCACTGCAAAAAGAACTGAAGATACATCTGTGCTCGGACAACCGAAACGCCTGCGACTGCAATACTATACAGGGCACAAATGTTATCAAATATCTAGGCATTCAGGTAGACCAAAATCTTAATTTCAAACAGCACATTTCTTTACTGTCGGGTCGAATACGAAAAATTGTAAACATAATGCGTCAACTAAGGAATGCGGGATCCCAAGAAACCCTGAAAACTGTTTACTACGCCCTCTGTCAATCATTGCTCGAGTACTGTATTTCCTGCTGGGGAGGTGCTGCTAAAACTTCTATGATCGAGTTGGAACGAGCACAGCGTTCGGTACTAAAAGTAATGTTGCAAAAACCGTTCCGATACCCCACTGTCAAACTTTATAAAGATAGTCAGGTTCTGACTGTACGTCAACTATACGTCCTGAAATTGGTTCTGAAGGCCCATAAAAGACTTTTAATATCAGATCAGCATGAAGCGTTGCAACGAAAACGCGTGTTTAAATTAACTGTACCCGCCACAGCGTCCAAATTTGCAAACCGATTTGGCCTTGTCGCGGAGAATCGTATTTATAACAGAGTCATGAAACAGTGTAACATTACCAAGTACTCTTTATATAAGGCTAAGATACTTTTGCGTGAATGGTTGATGACTAGATGTTATGATAATACAGAAGACTTATTCAAGAATATGTACTGAGACCGCATGTTTTATAAAACAATCCTTATCTTTATTATATGTATTAGGTATATCAAAATCAAAAATCAAAATCAAAAGTACTTTATTTCATAGGCCCTTGCGGGCTCTTAAAATCGTCAATTTTACACATTTTACAAAATTATTAAAACATAAAAAATATTCGACTAAAATCAAGCTAACCCGTGCGCTAGTGGCAAGTACATCCGCGGAGTTGTTGCCGCGCATGTAATCGCCAAGAGCGACCCGCATATAATATATATATATATATATAATACATGCATATAATATATATATATATTATATGCATGTATTATATGTATGTAAGTACATATTAAATGTATGTATATGTATTTAAATGTATATATATCACTACACCATTATTATTATATATTTAAACTTTTTAATAAATAAATATTTATATAATTGTATGACGAAGGGAAAAAGTAAGAAATATGTATAAATAAAAAAAAAAATATATAATATTTGATATGTCATTTTATTTAGTAAAGTTAGGAATATAAAATATTTGTTTAGTTAATCCATGTATTATTTTATAATTATGCTAGCTTTGGTAAAATTGAAACTATTATCAATTAAATGCAGATTTTATAAAGAATCTAAATTAAGTAGTATAAGAACGCTACTTGTAAAATCGCGCTAACATGGACCTGACTGCCAGTATTAGGCTCTCACGACACAGGCTCGCCTAGTGTGAGGGCCACAGGCAAACTAATTTTTGCAAACTGTGCACAACAACAGTTGCTTTTGTATAAGTAGTTCTTACTGCAAATTGTAATGGATGTAACATGTTGGGTATGTTGTTGTAAATAAATATATTTTATATTTATTTACAACAACATACTATAACTTCAAAAGAGAAAACGAGACGAGTTGTGAAAAATGTTTCGTAATGGCGGGAAAAATTAATCAGTTTTCCTATGCGCGCATCGGCCATTGACTAATAAATTTCGTAATGGCGGGAAAAATTAATCAGTTTTCCTATGCGCGCGCATCGGCCATAGACTAAAAAATTAGGTTTCTTTTTTTTGGGCTTTTCGCGGATAGCATTTTAGCGCAAGTGTAAGCGTAACTCAACCAATAATATTAAAAAAAAAACTATTACTCACTCGTGAATAATAGTAATGAAAAAGTGACAGTTTGATTATAGGTGTCATTATGTGCCTAATTGCCATGGGATTAGAGCCACTTTATGAGGAAGTGTGTTGAAAAAAATATTATTAAGGGACGATTTTTCAATCGTCAGATAACCTTTAACTGTAGAATAAATATGGCGGTTTGACAGATTTTCTATATAAAAGCTGTCAAACTGTCATATTTATTTCGCAGATAAAAATTATCTGACTATTGAAAAATCGGCCCTTATTATTATTATTGTTGTTATTGTACGGGCTTTCGCCTTGTAGGCCTTTTCACCTCGACCTAAAAGATCTATTGTGAATTATAGCACCGTTAGAGTATCTCCTTCAAGCCCAAACCCTCTATGAAATTGAGTATTTTTTGGGTTGGGAGAGTTTGTATTTCATCTGGTCTCATGATGTGTCTTCCCAGATGAAGGCTACGCCGATGAATCAGTGGGCTGCAGTCACACAGAAGGTTTTTAGGAGTTTCACGCTCCTGATTGCAGAATCTGCAGATGTCGTTGTCCCTAATCTTGAGGTTGAACATGTGTCTATTCAGGCCGCAATGTCCAGTAAAGGTTCTTACGACTGCACTGAGGTTTTTCCTGTTCGGCCCTTAGTAGAATATACAAGCTGTATTCCAGTTAAACATCACCACTTTGCTGGTGCTGACTCGATTTGCGTTTCCTATAAGAAATGTTAACATTTTTAGCAGTGCTAATTGTTACAAATGAAACAGTAAGAATTGAAAAATCTGTTTGATTCATGAAAAAAAGAGTCCAAATGCCAAATTTGAAAGCTGTCAAAAAGTGGTATCACAGAAGTCATCAATTAGCACCAGTACGAAAAGTTAACACCGGAAAATGTTGCAAATCCGTGGTTATCTGGAACGCGCCTACAAGTGATGCCAATAAAAAAGAAGAATTTTTAATCTGCACAGTATTTGAACCTGTGAGCTGCCAAATCTTTTCTCTATACTATATCTTTTATCTATACTATAATTTAAGTCTGAGCATGGAAGTCTGAGGCCTATACAATCTATGCTAAAAAAAAAGAAAAAAAAAATAAGACAAAGATACCTAATCTTTCGTCTGTGCAAAAGTGCAAACAAAGTGAATGGCGAATCTAAACAAGTATTGTAGAAAATTGTGTTCGGAATACATGCAAAATATAATGCCGAGCCAAATACATAGAAAATTTAGTTATCAAAAGAAGTACATCATATTGTTTTCGGGAACTCAGCTTGTAACTTGTGCAATTCTGTTAAGGAGACAATCTTCTTCCTTGTACCGTTCGGCAACAAGATAATAATAGCACCGTCTGAAGACCAACAGTTTCGGATTCCATAGAATTTACGAGCTGCAATGAATATATTCTGCCTGGTTTTCGTAAGGAATTCAGACAAGGAGATCTTACCTCCTTTCAGAGCAGATTTTGCATTCCACACAATTGTGCGTGCTCTCATTCTATCAAATCGGACTAGCACCGGGCGAGATCGTTCCTTCCTGGAGCTCCCCAAACGGTGGCAGGACTCGATACAATCCCGTTGAATATGAGAAAGTTTCATTTTCTCCGAAAACACACTAAGAATCCTCGCCTCTGCATTCTCATTGTCCTCTTCTGGCAATCCATGAACGAGAAGAACATTCCGCCTTGAGTAGGTTTCCGTTCTGTCAAGGCTTGAGTGATTGGAACTGAGCTCCAGATGAAGATGATGCCATCTGCTTTTGTAAGGCTTGCTCAAAATCTCCCATTCTTGAGTTGAATTCCGAAGCAAGGTCCAACATACCAGAATTAATTTGAGAGACGTCCATAGCATCCATTGTACTGTTAGTACTCTTACAACAATATTGATTGATTGCTAATGAGTGATACACAGTGTTGTGAAAATAGTTAGTGCCAACTCTTGCTTGTATATTTGTTAGAACATTTGACCACTATTATTATTATTTAACTATTGAAATATATAAAATAAATAAAGAAATTGTTGGAGCAAAATTTTTACGTTGTGTTTAGTTGAACGTACCCACAAAAAAACTCCGTACTCCGTAGGGGTATTACTAGAAAATGTAGTAGAAAGTTCGTCACGACTTTTAAGTCTAGTCTCATTTGCTAGTAAAACAAATGAGACTGCATCATGTTTTAACTATGACAACTTCAAACACTGTTTTTGTAGGAATACCGTACCTGTGTACAGGGTACCGTACCTGTACCTATCCGAGTAAAACCCTGTACGGTAGGTACAGGTACACCGTTCCTGTATCTACCGTACAGGATTGAACTCGGACAGCCCTCTAAGTCTGCAAAATTTTGAAATAAGTAACCTAGGTAAGTTGTAACTTTTAAATGATTTCTAAAAATTTCATCAAAATCATCATAATCGTACGGTACAAACACAACATAATATTTCTTTTAATAATATCAGTAGGTACATGTAGGGATGATTTGAATGCAACTTTAATAAAAACTTCTTTGAAACATATTAGCTAGGAACGAAATACAGCTCTTTTGAAAGTGTCCGCTCTAAATAGAGTCATAATGCACTCCGAGAGACAGTTTTAATTAAATAATATTACCTGCTGCTTTCACGGCGTCGGCTAGTGCTCCGGCATAATGTGTCGCTTTAGCGCGGGCTAGGCTGCGGCCAAGGAGGGAACGAATGTCAGTTTCCTGGCAGAAAGATATTAATTTTATTTTTTTCGTTTCGAGCTAACCTTTTCCTAGTTTAGAGTTAAAAGAACCTCAGATTTTAAGGTTAGCCAATGCCATAAAGTGGATTTTTTTTAATTTATTCGATACGAAATAGGCTTTCTTTGATTAAAATAAACGGCCCGCCTGATGGTTAATAAACGCCTGACAAGTGGTTTCAATTACTAAGTCGCCTCTGCGACTTAGTAATTGAAACCACCTGTCTCAAATCTAACCAGAAAATGTAATGATGTTTTATAATGTTACTAGCTGTGCCCGCGAACTAAGTATCTCTTAAATCCCTTTTTTATACCCTTATCACCTAAGGGTATAAAAAAATAGCCTACGATCTATTCTCAGACCAACCAAATATGTACAAAAAATTTCATAAAAAATATTTTACAAAAAATAAAAACCGACTTCAAAAACACTGATAAGTTAAAAATAATATAAGAATAGGTATAGACAACATCATCCTTCTATATTGAAGTCGGTGCCAAACGATGATCTCCTAGAAAGTCTTAAAATTTGTCACCGACTTTATTATAGAAGTGTGATGTTATCTGTACCTATTCTTATATTATTTTTAACTTTGTGGTGTTTTTGAAGTCGGTTTTTATATTTTGTAAAATATTTTTTATTTTTAACTTTATTTTTGCTGTTTTATTTCTAAACGCTAATTTTTTTTGAGATATAAAATCATGTATGGGACCTGCCATTGTTATGCCTGCCTACTTCTTCATATGTCTGTATTTATAAATGCTTTGGTAAGTGACTGACTAAGGTATCAACGTGGAGCCCAAACCACTGGAGTTAGAAGCATGAAAGTCGCTACTAAGGAAATATTCTTCAAAACTCCCACAGAAAGCTAATATATCCCCATCCAAAGAATAAGCAAACTACAGCGTTGAGCTTTAATAAAGCGAAACGTAGTTCGCAGGTGTAGCTAGTGTAGGTATATTTACGAAGATGTAGGCGAATACCCAATTTAGAATAAAATATTCAAGCTCTAACGAATATACGGTAAGTGAAGTATGATAACGAAAGATTCGTAACTATTACACTCTCCAACTCGAACAAGCTGATGTACCTACAGCTTGTTTTCAAATCGTTAAGTTTCAACATCAACTTCGGAAACGGTTATCTAATCTATGCAGAATCTCTAAAACAACACCCAATGTCAAAACGTCACAGGCGGAAATAGATCGCTTTACCGCCGGCTCGTGCAACCAGTCAATCATGTTGCGAATGATGTGAAAAATGTTAACATTACCCCTTCTTTATTGTAATCTTTTTCCCTAGGACTTTCAAAGAAAAAGTCCATGGAAAACTAGAAAACATTCGTAGCATCATTGAACTTAATTATGTATAATAGTACATTGTTCATCGCGGGACGGAAGTGACAGACTACTAGCGAGGGAGCTGTTTTTCTTTTTGGGGCTTTTTTACTTTTTTATGATACACATGAGATCTGAGATCATACAGCCAACTTGCAGCACGGAAAAACTCAGCGCAGGTCATGGTGAGTGAAAGAAGCGCGTTTCTCCGCCTCCACCCCGCGGAGGCTAGGCTCTAACAGGTTAGAAATGGATTTTCATATAACTTTTCCTCCCGCTTATTTGGGTCGTAGAAAAGACAAACTCTTTCACTTTTGAGGGAATAATGACTGCTGATCAGGTGTAGTATAAAAAAATTTTCGCACAACCTGATCAAGAGTGATAAATTTACATGACCTAGGTCATGTAAACCTAAGATAAAATAACTCATTTCAAGCCTCTAAAAACACCGATAGAATATTGAATTGAATTTCATTATGTCCTTAGTGATTTATTCGTATTTGGAACACCAAAAGTAGGTAGGTACTTAAATTTCGATAGAAACCCATCTTATATTGTTAAGCGAATTCAGCGATTCTGTGGGCTTCAGAATGATAACGAAGATAAGAACAAAATGTATGGGACTAACATATGCGATCGCTAAATAACGCGGCGAATCAAATGTAAATTGGTAGACAAATTGATTCACAACGACAACAACGAATCGATGAAGTGTTTTTTCGTAACATTCATATACTATTCAAAACAATTCATTTTTTTATAGAAGGTCAAGCAAATGACCCTATTCCACCTGGTGGAAAGTGGAAATAGAGTCCAAATGCGAAGATAGCTAGTGCGGGAGAGAGGTTAATCGCCACACTAGCCACCCTTACCATATTTCATTAAAATTAAATAAAAATATTAGTTTTAATCATTTATTTTACCATTTCTTCTCCATTACTCAGTTTTGAGTACTTAAATACTCGTTATTTAAGTATGTTGTTTTCTTACAGGAAGAAAAATTCGACACAGCGATCGCTAATCCTTACGTTGGCTAGGAATTTGTTTTAACAAATTCGTAGCCAACGTAAGGATTGGATAGGAATTTGTTTTAACAAATTAGTGCACAAGTGACTGCGCAAACGCAAGTGCACTATAATATCTCCCGAGCAGATGGCTAGTCTCTGTTGAGTTCGGCCGCCATGACGGAATATCGGCTAAGAGGACATTATTACGACTGTGTCGCTGCAAAAGTCACAGTGTGCAGGCGGTCATAACATTATCCATATTCCTAAGTGTAGACAAAGAGTTTAAACTATGAATTGAGTTTGATTCAATAACGACCTATACATGCACAAAATCATCAATAGTTATTTCTAATATTTTTTTTGTGATGCCATATATTAGTTCAAATATATCTTTTCACAGCAGGTCTTTAGTTATTTCAAAATAGACGATTTCAAATCAAACATTTTATTGCTTTTTCATTTGAACATTCCAAAGCTATGAAATGAAATTAGTTCTATGAAACGCGAATAAGTCTTCATTTTCAAATTGTACTTACCTTATATTTTTCCTCGAGGAAATAAATATTTAATTATTTTTCAAAACGTAATAAAAATATATTTTATATCAAAATATTTTCAATTTTAAAACAATAAGTGAAATTCTTTATTGTATGTACAATAAATGAACAAACTACAGCTATGACCAAAGGCGAGTTTATATCTCTAAATAAGATTTCTGTCAGACAAAGGATATTGCTCTGCGTCCATACATTGTTCGCCCCAATACCAACAGCAGTGAAAAAATGCTTTTCGTATAATAAGACATTAGATAATTACTGTACGTTCATATCAATTACTACGGACAAGCTTCGAAATCGAATTCTATATCAAAGTGAATTAGATTTTGAGGTTAGTTGAAGTAACACTTCAAAATAGTACGCATATTTTTTTGTGGCTAGTTTTTCTAGAGAATTATACCATTTTGGAATCTTGATTAGGTGCGTAAACTTTTAAAAAAACTTGCCATAGTAGTGTCCATACTTTTTTTTACACCACGATGAGTGAAAGTGGACTGAAAATAAAAACCTTTCATAAGTTTTAGAAAAACAATAATTTTGATTGATTTTTGTGTAAAAATTTTTGTGGATTTTTAAGGCTTGTGGTGGATAGCCGTGCTGCTTAGGTTGCTGATACAAAAAAAAATCAGAAATATTTGAAAAATTGTGGTCATGGTAGTTAAAAATATCTTAAGAGGTGTCAAATTTCATAGGATTCCAATTTTTTTATGTACATTCATAAAAAATTGAGAATTTTTTTTTCAATTTTTTTCTCGAGGAGTCATGAGCAAGCCTACCTACTGGTTCCCGCTTATCGTTGAATTTTGGGACACGTTGTATATTTATATGTCTGTGATTCTATCTAGTATGTGTTGATTTTCAATGGGGGTGTCCGGACCCCAAGCCCCCCCTCTTACCTACACCAATGATAAGTGTTCAAGTATAATTATTGAATTAAATAGCAATCTTAGCTTCGTATTGACACATTACGGTATTTTTCTCGGGGTATATAGTGTCATTTACGGTAGTTGTTCAAACAAAACTACTCACGAGCGAGACTTTGATACGGGACCGGCGAAGTTGAAGTAAATTCTGCCGTATATCACAGCGGTACTTACGTTCCAGCGGAGCGCCTCGTTGTAAGCTTGTATCGCTTTCTCGAAAAGCTCCAGGCGTTGCAAGTAATTTCTGCCGACAATAATACGTTAGCACAGTCAACATTTGTTTCTAGTGAGAACTGTCTCTGTTTGTAACCTAACTTTTCTCTTCAGAGATATTCTTTTCTTGCTAAAATATGTATGTGTAGGTAGAAAAGTGATAATTCTGGCTCTAAAACTTTAGGGACTCAAAACTTAGCCTCTATAGGATTATTAACTTCATAACATAAGTAATCCGTAATATAATCAACCATCATCATCATCTCAATCATCAGTCATCTGTTTAACAATCTCAAAAAAATATCGATGACGAAAAGGAAGAAGAGCTACCTATGCAAGGCCTTACCGAAGCTCTATATTGTAGAGCATTCAACATGAGATCTCAAAGTGGCTTATTTTCAACCCTATTGTCCTTTTTAATTATTAAGGTAGCCAGTAACAGTAGTATACAGGCTTTGATAGTCCTATTAAACGAATTATAACGAATGTCAACTACTAGCCAAACAGATTTTTTTCACCGAATATTTGCTTATATTATTTATTGGAAACAAATTGTCACATATCCACGGCGTTATTAATGGATCGATTTCTAATGAATTTATAAACAATTTTTAAATTTGACAACATAACACCAATTTTTAAACTGATTCTGATAGTGACTCGTAACTAGCTCTGTCACTGTTTTAAAGTAAACATACAATTCAGAAGTAATTCGTTCCGTTGTATATCACGAGTTGTCACATTGGGATTATTTACGATCCGCAATATCCGAGACTATCTCAACTCACCCCCGTTGCCTGTAAACAGCCACGACGTTGCATATGGCTTTCTCCTCGGGCACTAATTTCTTCCTCATGTTTCCGGGACTCTTTGTATTTCGTCGCTACTGACATTTGTTTGTACGAAGGCCTATTGTTACGTATCTTGGAAGCAATCTAGGTGGCCTCGATCTTATTTCGAGGCAACCACAGTGTATAAGGAATAGTATCATATGCTTAGAAAATTAAGTAATGCTTCTACTTACCACTAGGTATTTTTATTTCTCAACAATACAGTTTTTTTTTTCATAAAATCAATATAGACAAATGCGTAAACTTTCCCGGAGAATCAGAATGAACGTTAATATTTTGGATTCCATGCAAGAATTTACAAGTATTTTACTTTTATACCTCACACCCAAGTATTCAAAATATAATGGAGATCTTAATAAGTACGTACCTAGTACCTACATAGTTATACCGTTTCTCCCACAATTCTAATAAGTATCAATACCAAGAATTGTGCGGACTCAAAGAGGAGTTAAGCTTAAGATAACTACAAATATATTTTTTCCATGAAATTGATGCTTATAAAAAAAAAACCAATTGAAAAGTGTACAATCGGTACCAGATGCTTAACCATTCTGCGAAAATCATTATCAACTTGTAATACTATTATTGGAGAGAAACCTGATTTTAATGTAATGTTGGTGATGGTATTTTCATTTATCTTATGTATAGTTAATATATCATCAGTGTGAATAAAGAGTCAAAGTGATACTAATTTTTTTATTATTTTCAGATTTCATCATATCGGCTAATACACTCAGGGACACATTTAGAGGAACACTACGCTTTTTACATAAATTCAAGCTACTTTTACTACTATCGATATGATCGATGTGTGATTGACCTTTAATGCGTTTGTTTGATTGTTATCCAGGATTCACGACCAAGGCCATAACGGATAATGACAAAATTTCCCTATTTGTGACCTGGAGAAGAACGGTAACTTTTAATGGTGGTCTTTTTTATCACAATCGTACAACTGGTTTCCGCGGTGTATATTTTTTTTGTAGCGAATCCGATGGCTAGAAAGCTGGTAAAACTAAATACACGGCGTTATCAAACCTAGAAGTGAATTTTTATAATTCCTCTAAATTTGTCCCTGAGTGTATGTGTCAACTGATGGACATTGGCTTTCCGAAGGAGGGATTCGGGGCATGTGCTACCACGGCGGCCCAGTGCGGGTTGTTGCAGGTATTTTAGCCGGTCCTGTGAAGTGTTATTTGGAATACCATATACTAAGTATGAAAATTAAAAACACTAGAGTATAATGACCTATTATGGTACTTTATTTAGAACCCACTTTTGGAAGGATGTAGTTCATGTAAAAAATCTAAAAAGAAAATATGTTTTTTTTACGTCCGACAGGGAAGCTCTCGGACGTCATCTCACCTGATGGTAAGTGGAAACGAGCTTCATCTAGACTCCTCAACAGCTGAGGAACTGGCGGTCCACCTCTAATTGCCGGAATACAACAATGCTACGAACATTGTTATTATGGCGACAAACTTAGGTACGACGATAGAGCGGGCGCGTTGGTAGTGGTGTCGTAGTGTGGCCCTTGCATGCGCGCCCATAAGGGCAGGGAGAACACCGGGGGGCTTTAGTGGGTAGGCCTTTTTTTCGGGGGGAAATGCGCAACCGCACCGTACCCGCCGTTGGCTAGACGGCGGGCGTGTGTGGGGCTGGCCCGGTAGAGTTCCAGGCCTACCCACTAAAACGCCCCGGTGTTCTCCCTGCCTTTGTGGGCGCACATGCTAAAGTCCACACTGCGACTACCACTACCAGCGCACCCGGGCAAGCCCGATCAAGTTGGTCGGGCTATCGCCAGGGCGGATTGCTCGAGAACACTAGGGCAATCCCCAGGCGGAGGGCCTTACAGCGGCGTGCACCGCGTAAGGCCACGCGTATGCTCCACGGCAGGGTCATTAGACGACATCGCTTGTGCGATGCCCGCCTTCGCCTGCCTATCCGTCTGCGTTAGTGGGTGGGCCTGGCACACTGCCGGGAGAGCCCCCCGTCTAGTCAATGGCGGGTATGGTGTGATTACGCATTTCTCCCCGAAAATAAAAAGTACGACGATAGTAGCTAGCCAATCGGTCTCAGAAGTCCAACACCAACCAAACTGAGCAGAAAATTTCCGCCCCATGGGGAATTGAACCCCGGAGCTCCAAATCAACACCCGGTAGACTCAACCACTAGACCACGGAGGCGGTTAAAGATTCTTCGGTGGTTCCTCAGGCCAAGGTTTTTCGAAGAAATAAATCCGCTAGGTATAATATAGGCTATTAACGTGATTGGTTTTTAATCGTGATCCATTAAATTGATATTGTGATTGCAAATATTGAACCTAAAAATCAGTTATTCATATCATAATCGAATGGGCCATCTAGGATATGAAGGAATCCATCCTCCTACACTATTTATATTGTATTAGAAAGAAGGAACCCCGCCCTCCTTTCTAATACAATATAGACATCAAGATGAAAGAAATCTGTTATTGTCTTATTATACAAGGTAAGTTTGAAAAAAGATGACTAAGAAACGATGATGCAGTTAACTATTTTGTTGCACAGCTCAGGCACAAAAATATGCTGGTAGAAAATATAGGAAGCTCCCAATACACAAAAAGCATGGTGGTGGTTTCACAAGCCATCAAGCAAGCCACGTACGTCTTGCCAAGTGGAATATCTCAAGGATGTGATTCACATTATATTAAACTGTGTCGGAGCCGGCACGATGGTTAAATATCTCTAGGATATTGTATGAAGTAATCCAAAATGGATCATGTGCCGGCCATGTGCTACTGTAGTATTATATTATTTGTGGTGCTAGGGAGGCATTGAATTTCTTACGCGTTCTAATCGAGTGGAAAAATTAAATTTTAATTATATACATTTGATGTTTATTTATTTTACTAAAAACTTTATTGCACAACAAAAATAGTACAATCAGTGGACGCCTTAAGGCATTCTTTACTAGTCAACAATCAACGTAGAGCAAAAACTGGGTTACGCTGGAGTTGTATCTTCAGTCTACGTAGCCGAACATCTAACTCCATCTAACAAATCACTTCATGCTTGTGCACGTAAAAAAGCTAAGGAAGTAGGGTACAAATTTGTTTGGGTCCGCGACGGACGAGTGTATGTAAGAAAAAATGAGAACTGTTCTGCTTTATTTATACGAAACCAAGACAGCTTAAAACTGTTAGTTTAATTTTATTGCTGTTTTAGAAAGTATATTGCGAGTGTAGTAACTGCAGTACTAACATTCGATTCCGTAAGCATATACTATCAAAACGTAAGAGGTATAAGAACTAAAACTAACGAGGTTTACAATAACATTTTGCAAAATGACTACGGTATTATAGTATTTACGGAGACCTGGCTAAATGACAAAATATATGATAGAGAATTCATAGATTCCCGCTATGTCGTGTATCGCCAGGATCGACGGCATGATGTGGGTCCGAAGAGGGATGGAGGTGGCGTTATGGTAGCAGTTTCACGCGACATCGTCTCAACCAGAATGCATCAGTGGGAATGTAATCTTGAAGCTATATGGGTTACTCTTAAAATTAATGTCAATAACCAACTTAAGAAAATTGCTCTATGTGCCATCTACTTGGCTCCGCCAGCCAATTCAAGGGCACTCTCCGATTTCATTGATAATGCAGATTTCGTGTTGGGTCAGGTAAATGAAGTTCTAATATTAGGTGACTTTAATCAGGGATCTATAATATGGCTACCTAACAAAAATGAAATCCATACTGCACCTTCTAAGTGCAGCAATTTATTGGACTCAAAGCTTGTGGACTTCATGGCCGCTAACAATCTATACCAAATGAATTATATACGTAACACCAATGATAAAATTCTGGATCTGGTGTTCTGCAGCCTAGCCACAGCAAAACTCTGTGAATCACTGGATCCCTTATCAAAGTTGGACCCACACCACCCCTGTCTGCACGTTACATTGAATTTCAACAAAAATAAAATTCCAAAAAGTAACTCACGCTCAGACCTTAATTTCTTTAAATCAGACTATAAAAGTATTATCACGGAATTAACAGCTGTAAATTGGCACGACACTTTTATGAATAAACATGTGAACGACATGGTTGACACCTTTTACACATTAATACTTAAATCTATAACTAAATATACGCCTGTCCGTAGGCCGAGAAATGCAAAACATCCATCTTGGTTTACGAGTGCTTTAATAGGGCTGCTGGCTGAGAAGCACGTTATTAGGAAACGCTTTAAAAAATTTAAAAACCCTCGAGATGAGTTAGAATATAGGCTTATTCGTGGAAGGTGTCATAAACTGTATAAGGACTGTCTATCAAATTATAAAAAAAATATTGAGGATGAGATCGGTGTCAACCCCAAAGCGTTTTGGAGATATGTTAAGGAGAAAAAATCAAATAATGTGTCCCTGCCTGCTTCCATGCACTTAGGCGATTCAGTTGCCAGCACTCGGAAGGATATAGTCGATCTTTTTGCTGGTCACTTTGCCTCTATCTATTCGAGCGTTAATAATGTCACCGCGGGTCGATGCTGGGGTGTCACACTGACCTCAGAGCCCATGAGCTGTATACCTCTGACAGAAAAAGCAGTCTTAAAGGAAATAAAGCGAATAAATATTTCCAAGGCCAGCGGCCCTGATGGCATTCATCCAATGTTTGTAAAGCGATGTGGTTCCGCTCTTGCTTTACCCCTTTTTTTAATTTTTAAGAAATCTCTGGCTGATGGTGTTTTCCCTGATAAGTGGAAGGAAGCATTGGTGGTACCCATTTTCAAAAAAGGAGACACCAGTGCAGTGGAGAACTACCGACCTATTTCCATTTTGTCATGTTTTGCCAAACTTTTTGAGACTCTAATAACGCCATTTATTGCGCATCATGTTCAGAATAGCATTTCTAAGAATCAGCACGGATTCCGTAGCGGAAGATCGGTCGTTTCGAACTTGGTAACCTTTGTCTCGGATATATGCTCAGGGTTAGATAAGGGAAATGAAATTCATGCAATTTATACCGATTTCAAAAGTGCTTTTGACAAGGTTGATCATAGTATACTTCTACATAAGCTACAGTCCTTTGGTATCGGTGGTTCTCTTCTGCGGTGGTTTGAGTCATACCTTGCAAATAGATCGCAAATAGTCGCTACTTGTGGCTATAAATCTCATACTTATTATGCCACCTCAGGTGTCCCACAAGGGTCGAACCTTTCGCCTACATTGTTTTCGATATTCATCAATGACATCTGCCAAGTAATACAGCGCTCAAAGTTTTTGCTATTTGCAGATGACTTGAAGCTATATATAAATGCTACCCCAAGTAATTGCGAATCATTACAAGCGGATCTAAATAGTATTTGGGAGTGGTGTCTTCAGAATAACATGATACTGAATATTAATAAGTGCTTCCATATCAAATTTACAAGGAAAAAAACACCACTAGATCATCTCTATAGCTTGAATGGTCATCCGCTGCAGGAGGTTAATGAGATCTGCGATTTGGGGGTGTATTTAGACTGTGCCTTAAATTTCAAAACGCATATCAATACGGTTGCCAAAAAAGCTTCGCGAATGCTAGGGTTTTTGAAGCGCAACACGAAGGGGTTCCAGAATGCCCAAACAAAAATCCTTCTTTATAATGCCTTGGTCCGCAGTAATCTGGAGTATGCCAGTGTCGTCTGGAATCCCTTCTATAGTGTAGCATCACAGAGACTGGAGTCGATTCAGCGCTCATTTACAAGGCATCTTGCGTTCTCGGTTTCAGGATTATCTTACCGGTGTCCTTATGAAGTTCGGCTGTCCTATTTTCATCTTGAATCGCTGAGGGCCCGTCGAGTGAAGCACGATTTGGTATTTTTATACAAAGTCCTAAACGGAATTATTGACAGTGGTGACATTCTTAGCCAGGTCTCCTTAGCAGTGCCGTGTCGATATCCGAGATATCCTATAACTAAGATCCTATACACGCCATACAGTAGAACCAACATAGGCTTGAGTTCCCCAATTATACGCATGTGTAGAAATTATAACGAACTGCAGTCTAATTGTGATGTTGACATATTTTTTGACAAATTAAAAACATATAAAGATAAAATAAAAACTTGAATTTATAATAGGTTGCTTGAGCAGAATCCTTCAGGTTTAATTGATCATTTGATACTGTTTCTTTTTGTAAATCTTCATATACTCTTAATTAGCTAGGATAACAACCTAATGGTGAATGCTGTGTACATTTATAATTGTCATGTGTATGAGTTAAAATGCCCTAAAATGTATATTTGTGTTAATATATATGCATATGATGTTAATGTACCTAAATAAATAAATAAAAAAATAAAAAAAATTTAAGGCGGTGCAGGAAACACAACAATTTCCAACATAAATACTTGTTTAGACAAAAAAAGCATTAATGAAAATGCATAACCACACATTCATAAATACACACACGCACGCACACACACACACACACACATACACCCACGAAAATAAAAATATTTTCATTTCGAGTCATTCGTCACTTAAAATGGAACAAATGGACTAAGGTCAAATTAAGCCCCACAAAAACCTTAGAGGTATTATTTTATATCGTATGAAAAAGGACTTACATCTTAAGTCTAAGTAGACGAAGTTTTGGACAAAAACTGAGGATCGCGTACAAATTGAAACGCTTAGTTAAGATCACTAGATAGTCTATATCTACGATTCTCGTCTGACAAATGATAGTCCTTAGTCGTTTCTTCGTGCATATCGGAAAGTTATTATCCTACGAACTTTACGCCAGGAGAACCTGCTGCAGACATTTGCTAAAATATCGACTTCGAGAATTTGCCGTCAGAACCGATTTAAGCGGTAGTGTGCCGAAGTTTGGATTGCTGCAGCTAATACAGCTCAGATAAGTGATGCTCTACAGCTCAGATAAGTGCAATACTAATCTATGAAGATATTAAAGTATAGAGACACACCATTTCAAACTTGTTTTATATTAAACTAACTACTAATAACGAATATTAAATATTAAACGCATTATTTTGCTACCAACCAGGCCGACATTTACAGAAATGGTTTATTTAACTTATACAAGACGTTAACCTCGTTAACATTTAAAATCCATGTCACTTGTAAAATACCATGAGAACTTGGAGAGTATCAGGGGAATTAAGAAACCGGATATATAAAAGAACATAAGTATCTGAGACTTGCTTACCTACTAAGTAATTTTGAACAGGTCCGTGTCGTTTCAAGTAACTCGGAATTAAATAAAAACTTTCGTTCGCGCTTACTACGGCTGCTCGGATCTTACCTTGATTGCAAAACTCTGTTTAAGGAAGCACTTGGTTTTATCTTTATTAAGCGAAAAAGTGCTATAGACATAAAATAAAAGTGGATAAAAAATTATTGGTACAACGACAAACAGGAGAATGGTAACATTTAATTCGTCACCTTCTTAACTGATTTAGACATTACGTATGTCTAAAAGCTACCACTACAAATTACTCGTGTGATTACATAGGAGGCGAATCATTTGTCAATGAGATAAAAGCGCTGTTAACAATACCCAGGTGCGTTAGACTCCCGAAAAGTTATTCTGGGAAAATTTATACGTTACTGAATATCTCGAAGTGGGTAATATGTTATAGTGGTGAGCCGCAGAAGTGGCTGGATTTACATTCATGCGATTAAACTGTGTTTTCGAATCAAAATCGAGCAATTTTTATACTGCGAATGTGAATTTGTCTGCTATTATATTATACAATCAGTCGTTTTAGTAATAGGTCATCGAAATAAAGAAACAAAAAACGATTGTATTAAGCCGAAAAATAAAATTAGCAAATAAGCAGTTATTGCTTGCTAGTAGTTTGATGTGCAATTAATGCCAAATATATCAACGACTTTCATTAATGGCACTCATGCACTCCGAAGAAGTTTCACTAATGTGCATACCACATCTGCATGCAGGACTTGCTAATTAGTACTCGTTGCGAAACAGTGCATCTTAAATACCTACTATAGCTACTTGAAGTACCTACCTGGTAATTACAACGTGTATGAAAAAGTCAGTTTCGATAGCACACAATCAAGTTTCTTTTTAGACGGCGTATATTTTGCGCGCGAACACTTCAAAAGTTTGACATACTTTACCAATGTTATGTGGATATCAACACCTAGTTTTTTGTAAAAATCTATTAAAATTTCCCAAGGTCAGATGAAAGCTTTCAAATAAGGATTTTCCTTCAACTGAAATAAATGAAGGAATGGTGACTACGCAGAAAATGTTTCAATCAAATCACAAGGCTCTATCATCAGTTTTAGCCTCCGTTCAATGTTCCACTAGGTGTTATGAAAATTTCATAATTACGTCGAAGGAATTTTATTTTTTTTATAAAGTGCCTACCGGCTTAATATGTTTATGAAATTTGAAATATTATAGCTGTTAAAAATGTTTTTTCTACCTACTGGCAAACCGTTCATACCTTGTGATTGCTCTACGTTATAGATGCCAGCTAAAATTTTATATACCTTCGTTGGCTTGAATAGCAATATCAATAAACAAATCTTTGAATATGAAGCCTCATATATGATTGTATGTTTGTATGTATATGCATGTTTAGATGGAATCTTGCAAGCAATTCCCGATCTTCAATTGACCTCAAATTTGGTATACCTATGTAACAAAGTAATAATAATAATATGATACCATAAAGCTGTTTTTTTTCATGGTGTCGAAAGCTGGCAATAGGAACTTCGCAATGAAATAAATGAGCCCACCATCTTTGAGCTTGTTGATTTTGTTTTGTCACTATATACATGGTTTCCACGCTGTGATAATAATCGAGCTTTATATATTACAGATAGTGGGCAAAAATAGTATGTATGTAAAGAGGATGTCTGCCCACAAAAAGAAATGAGATCCCATCGAAAATATTCCATATTTAATATGCTGTCAAATCTCACACTCATTCACTGTCAACCATGGATTTAATTGATGTCCACAGTTGTAATAACTTAAGTAGAACCACATCGAACATCTACTAGATACCTTTCACTGTCCGTCAAAAAACTACCCGATAGTTATGTAACTTTGATAAACAAAATACTTGAAAATAGTAAATTTTTATTCCGACAAACAGAAATAAAATAGTCACCATCACGACGCTTCGTACTTGTCATCACTCACCTCATAATGAATTGAAGGTTGTTACCTATATGTATATGAAGAAAAAACTGGCTTTAGCCTATGGTATAGGTTTAAAGTTGTTAAATTGGGATATGATATAGGACCAATCTGTACTGATCTTACAGAAATGACGGTCATGCAGTCCCCAATCTGACATGTCCTAGCTGTAGGTACCTTGAAAAGGGCGAGTCCATTATACTCTCGGGAAAGCTAGGTGTATATTACTTTACTCCGACGAGAAGTTTATACTTCGTCATCTGGCTTTTTCGTATAATGAAAATTGTTCTCGTGCTTATAACATGATTTCACGCTATAATAAACCAAATTCATTTTTAGAATTCCGTGCCTCAAAAGGAATAAAATGGAACCCTTATAAGATCACTTTGTTATCCGTCTGTCTGTCTGACAAAATATCAAAACATATCAAACTGAAAACATCAAATACTCAGGACTACGATCACTTTCAGCTGTGAAAGAAACATACTTATTGGTTAAAAGATATGACTGTTTATGTCGCATAATAAAATTATTTTCGCAAATTTTGCGATTTCATAAGTGAATCGAAATCTATAGGGTAATTCTCGTTGATATGAATAATCATGAAATCTGGCAAGAAACAAGATTATAAAACCAAAAAGTAGTAATAATCCTACCCTGTCACCCTAAGGTAACTTGATTTTCTTTTGCAATACCACACTGACAGCTACTAAGGTTATCTCAACTAGGTATGTTTTATTTTTATGCGAAGTTTTCAAGAGTGGTAAACCACTTTCTTGGTCGACTATACATAGTTAGGAACTTTCTTTATATCTGTGCTCGCGAACGATACGTTTCGCTAGCATAAATACTAATTTCTCTATTAAAAAATGGGGTTTAGTAGTAGAAGAATGAGAATTTACGGATGTAAGCACTTTAAAAATGCTAAATCTAAAAAAGTTTTAAAAAATCTGTTCATTTTTTTAATGCCATACCTAAAAAAATAAGAAAAAAAACTGGATAGTACACCCTTATTTATCTAGACTAGAGATAAAAATAACCTACGACCTATGCTCAGACCTACCAAATATACACAAAAAAATTCATAATAATCGGCCACGCCGTTTTCGGAGGAGCTCCATAACAAGCACTGTGTCACGGGAATTTTATATATTAGAAGAAATAAGTTGCTACGGAAACCTCGGTGCGCGAGTTCAACTCGCACTTGACCGGTTTTTAGGGTTCTGTACCACAAAGGGAAAAAAACTGAACCCTTATAATGATTACTTTGTTGTCCGTCTGTCCGTCTATCGCGTAAAGATATTAAACTCAAATATAGGTATATCAAATACTCGGGTCTACATCTCTTTCAGCTGTGAAAAAAAAAACACACAATCATACATTTTGGCACTAAATAAGGTCTTATAGCACATGATCGGGAAAAAACATAAAATAGTAAATATGTGGAAAGTTCGGAAATTATAAAGTTATATAGATAAGTTTGTAGGGAACCCTAGGTGCGGGAGTCCGATTCGCACTCGGCCTGTTTTTGCACCGAC
Source organism: Schoenobius gigantellus (assembly GCA_963935595.1). Classification (NCBI taxonomy): domain Eukaryota; kingdom Metazoa; phylum Arthropoda; class Insecta; order Lepidoptera; family Crambidae; genus Schoenobius; species Schoenobius gigantellus. The sequence goes on from OZ012543.1 coordinate 37,771,663, forward strand.
CGACTTCACAAAAAGAAGGTGAGTTATCAATTGAACCGTTTTTTATGTTTGCTACCTCAAAACTCTGTCATTTATTAACCGATTTAGAAAATTATTATTTTTTTGGTTGAGAGGATATACTTCTCGATTGGTCCCATTCTCGCGATCTGGTGATGGGATCCCAGGAAAGTTGAAGGAAACCCTGAAATTTTACAGGCATGTCCAACGTGTTTCATGTTTTTTTTTCTGTATAGCTATTCAGGTATTTGCATCTGATAGTAAAGAGCCGAGCTGATGATGGAGGCATTCTTGATTTCTAGGAATTAGATTTTAGTTTTTTAACCGACTTCAAAAAAGGAAAAGTTTATATGTTCGACTGTATTTATTTTGATTTTGTTTTATGTAGATATGTTCAGCGATTACTTCGCCATTTGTGGGCCGATTTTCAAATTATTTTTTTTAAATTGAAAGAAGTTCCTCTTTAAGTTAATTTAAATTTACTAAAATAATTGAAATAAAATTTGATGATCGGTGACGGTGAGTCAGTCAGAGACAAAATTAAGTAACTTTGACTTGCAATAACTCTTAAGCTACTGGTTAGTGTAATTTGGAAATATCTAGCTATATAATGCTCTCTTCGTCACTGAAAAATTTGGCTTCTAGTTTTTTCCACAATAAAGCTAAACGGGACTCGAAAATGACTCCTTATAGAACCCTCACTAATTGCACCTGAAGGTCTTTACAAACCAAGGAATGTGCTCTCCCCACCAACTCCCTCCAGCAACCCACACTGAGCAATTTTGACCGAAAACGTCCCTTGATGGCCGAGGCTTCAGTCAAGCAATAGGCGTATTGAAGATGATGACGGTGATGTAAGTACTTAGGTTTTTAACTTATATACATAAAAGTGTCTCAATTCACAACTTACTTTACAACAAATATGTCTGTCATTTGTTTTGAAAAAAGCAAATAACGGTTACCAGATGATTGTTTCTTTTTTGTGTGTGTTATTTAATAAATATTATTGTGCGAGTATTATTATTAACAATGCAGCAACTCAGAAGATCTAATCTTTTCCAACAAAGCCGTTGTTTGTTTTTTTTTCAACAGAGAAATAGTTTTTTTTTCAACATATAAAATCCTAGATTAGATAAAAGTTAACACAACATTCATTGACTGTTAGGCGGAAGTTCACCGAGTTAGCTAGCAGGATATATTTATGTACTAGCTGTGTCCGCGCACTACGTTTCGCTATAATAATAATTGTCAAAAAATAATTCTGGAGAGGGTCACCTTTACTAGCCACTCCTAACCTGTTCTCAGATCTACCAAAATTACACAAAAATTTCATAAAAATCTGTCAAGCCGTTTGGGATGAGTTCGGTAACAAACACTGTGACACGAGATTTTTCTATATACACGGTGTTTTATAATAACCAATAAATAATCAATACCTTATAGAAAACTAATTATTAAAATGTGTTTACGCGTAATGTCATTCAACCCAAAATTTTCATATACAAAGTTATTTTTTAGTTATGACAAAAATTTTGTGTGCTTGTTCAGACAAGCAAACTGAACAACTTTCACTATGGCGCCAACTTTGAAATCGCAAAAAAAAAACAGCTGTTCCATACATTTAGGTTCAATGAATGTTGAACACTTGTATGGAACAGCTGATTTTTTTGCGATTTCGAAGTTGGTCCCATAGTGAAAGTCATATTCCTGATTTGTCATATTCCTAACTCGTCATACCATGTACATTTGCCTGCACAAACTTATTATAGAAATCCTCTGTCATTGTCACTTGTCTAATTTCATTGTCACTTTATGATTTGTATCGAGTCAATGATATTGTAATATAATTTTAATGGGAAAAGATGGCCTTGCAGACTTATAATAATGGTGCGGACGAAGATCATTATCGTTTTATCGCAAGTGAAAGAGGAAAAAATGTTACTGTTGAATTATGGGTACAAATACAGTATTTGAGTTAAAACGAGTTTGACAAATAATTTTGCTTATCTGCCAAGTCATACAAATTTGTTTACATGGGACTCCGCCTTAAGTAAATTATTGTCTAGTCACCGTGGTACAAAGTATAACTACTTCGCACGTGTTCGCGATTTCCTTTGACTGTACAATGACGAGTTAGGAATATGACGAATCAGGAATACGACGAATTAGGAATATGACCAGTTAGGAAAGTGTCGAATAAGGATTATGACTCATCATCATGTCTATGATTTACATGAAAATTTTGGGTTGAATGACATTACGGGTAAACACATTTTTATAATTAGTTTTCGATAAAGAATTGATTATTTATTGGTTATTATAAAACACCGTGTATATATTCAATACACATACCAATAACAAATTATATCTCTACATATATTGTGATCTTTGAATCGGACCCATGTCACAACATTGACAGCCTCTTACACAATGTAAAATGTAAAACAAATAAAAACAAAATTCGTCCATCTTATATCAAATTACCGAACCCTTTGTTTCCCCGGGGAACCCACTGTAATACTCTTTATCCCCAGCAAGGAAACTTAACTAAATTAACAGTTCTCGTAAGTCTATAATAAGGATTGTTTACAACCCTTATGCGAAAGGGTTGAATAAGTGCCTGTATGTATTATATTGCTTAGGTTTTAATGAATATGTTTCATATATTTAACCACATAAAATAATTCCACTGACAAGAAATAACATCTATTTGAAAAGAGCTAATTGGTTCCAAGTAAACAGGGACCAAAATAGCTGTTTTTTCCCTGAGGGACTAAAGTGATTTGAATTTCGAATGTGGATATTGTATAAAAAAGCTTGTCGCGAGATTTAAGGACCTACTCGTAAGTATTTAGTTTACTTGTTTATCTAGGTATATTGTGTAATAACATTATTGTTTGTATTTATAGTTTTAAACGAAAAATTTATTTTATTCTTTTTAGGGCATTTAAATAAAAGCTTGTTTTTTTAAAAAAGTTTTTTACTTTTAATTTATTTTTTACTTTTTAGTCTGTCTTTAGACTTTTTTTTTGGTTTATATTTAAGGGTATGTTTGCGTATTCACACTATTGCATTTCACTTTCAGGTCATTCAAAAAAGTGATTTGTGCTATTTTAAATCATTTACTGAATCTACATTATTTAATTTTTTTTACATTATTTACACCTTTTCAAATTATTGACAACACGGACGGATTAGACAAAATTATTTACATGTTTTACCTGACAATTTATTGCAATCCAATTCATTAATCATTAAACCGTCTAATGAACGCTGCTTTATAATACTGCATTGCCATTAGAACTGTAGCCACGTGTAAAAAAAATTCAAGTCCGTACTGTTAACTAATGAGGAGTTCTTTCGTTGGGAGCCAATCCTGGGTGTACCATCAGGTCATGTAAAATTTCAAGTCCGTACTGTTAACTATTGAGGAGTTCTTTCGTTGGGAGCCGATCATGGGTGTACCATCAAGTCATTTCAATCGAATAATACTGCATTGCCATTAGCACTGTAGCCACGTGTAAAATTTCAAGTTCATACTGTTAACTATTGAGGAGTTCTTTCGTTGGGAGCCGATCCTGGGTGCACCATCAAGTCATGCTGAACATTATAATGTATTGTCACTTGAATCAAACGCATATACAAAATTTCAAGTCAATCGAATATCAGGAAGTTGTTTAAAATTGGTTAGCAAGATTTGAAAAAATGAGTTACTTACATACGAACATGACAAGGTAAATAAAAGCTTGTAAAAATTAAAATATTACGTTTCGCTTATTTCAGTGTATTTTACAGAATGCATGTCATAATAAAAAACAATCAAGCAATCTCAATATACCTACTGATATTAACAATACTTATTTATTTTATGCGCCGTAAAACCAACTCTAATTCCTATCCTCGCCGCTATCTATTTATAAACATAATTTAAAAGTTTTCTTGAATAGTTTTATTTTTTTAGCTTAATTTTTGTTTACGAGTATGTGTTTAGAAATAATGTGTTTGATTTGTAAAGAAAAATAATAGTTATTAATTGTCAGTGTAATTAAAACATAAATGACTAAAAAAAGCATAATAATCCGTCAAGTATTATTTGACGGACTTTAACAATGGAACTTCTTATCAGACCTTTAGTTATTGTCACCGTGCCGCTAGATGTCAACTAAGTTATTAATTAAAATTAAATTTTCCACGTTATTATGACGTCCATGTAGAATATCATTAATAATAGCAAAATAAAATCAAAATAATATTTATACATTAGACCAATATAATTAACTACGAGTATTATAGATAAAAAATTAAACAAGCAGACACTCGATCGGTCATCATTTCCTCTGGTGGCGCGCCCGCCGATATAGGATGCTCATTGCTAACAATATACTGGTTTTTCTTTTTCTTTCTCTTTTATAATTGTCACTAAATAAATGATGTAAATAAATAGACGTGATTGTTACTAATAAGTATACTACAAGACTATTTTAAGCTCGAGTGACGAACTTTGAATCCCTCGCTGCGCTTAGGATTCTACTTTAGAATCATTCGCTCCGCTCTGGATTCAAAAACACTCTCAATACTCTTTACTCCTTTTACTCCTGTGGTAAACAATCTACTATTTTATCACATCTGTTCGAAAAGAGCGCTTCTTGCTTCCCCTTAAGCAGGGACCAAAATAGCTTTTTTATCCCTCCGGGATTAAAAGTGATTGCAATTTAGAATGTGGATATTCTTTTTTCTGATACAACTAATAATAATAATAATAATAATAAACTCTTTATTGTACAAAAATTGTATGACAATGGGATACAAATGTAAAAAAAAAAATATATGTACAAATAGGCGGCCTTATTGCTAAAAAGCAATCTCTTCCAGGCAACCATAAAACAGGGAAATAAGAAAAAGGACAATCAAGGGGAAGGGCGCAGAAATAGGAATAAATATTGCTTGTGTGATAGGAAAGGGACACAAATAACAGTATAGCGGTTAAGGATTTGTGGATAGGAAGTGACTACGAACTAAAGATTTGAAAGAATCTAGCGTACGAGCTCTCTTAATACTCTCAGGGAGGGAGTTCCATAGCCGGACGGCTTGAGAAGGAAACGAGTACGTCAGAAATTGAGTCGTGCGAGGCGGAATGTCCAGGAATAAAATGTAATTAGATCGCAAATTACGACTCGACGAAGTGGACCGAAAAGAGAAATGGGACTTAAGATAAGGTGGAGACATTGGATGAAACAGAATATTGTAAAGAAGGGACAAGACATGTAAGTCTCTACGTTGTCGGATTCGAAGCCATTTGAGTTGAGAGCGATAGTAAGAAACATGATCAAATTTTCGTAAGTTAAAAATATATCTAATGGCCACATTTTGCAGACGCTCCAGCTTGTCGAGAAGCTCCTCAGACAGATCCACCCAGGCACAATCAGCATAATCGAGAAGAGAAAGCAGAAGTGATTGTGCTAGTTCTATTTTAGTACTAATCGGGAGAAAATTACGAAACCTGTTGAGTGAACCGTAAGCAGCGAAGAGCTTCTTGCGAACAGCTTCGACTTGCGGTCGCCAAGATAAGCACTGATCAAAAACTAAACCTAAATTTTTAACACATTTGCTAAAAGGAACAATAGTACCGCCAAATACTACCGCTGGCAACAAACTGTAATCAGTCCTTGAAACAAAATACGGACTGCCAATAATAATTGTTTGAGATTTTGTAGGATTAATGATAAGTCCATATGATTTACTCCAGTTGTCAATCAATTTGAGATCGCTGTTAGTTTCAGCGATAGCATGCGAGAGATTTGATAATGTTGCTTGCGTGTAGATCTGCAAATCATCAGCATACAAGTGATAGAGACACGAAAGTGAATGTGTAATGGAATTAATGAATATAGAGAATAGAAGTGGAGACAATACGCCACCCTGAGGGACACCCGCATTGATACTGCACCAGTCAGAGAAGGAATCCTCAATGCGTATACGTTGCCGGCGCCCTAGCAGGTAACTACGAAACCAGTCAACTACGGTAGGAGATATGCCAAGAGAACGTAGCACTCCAATAAGTATATCAAAATCCACAGAATTAAAGGCATTACTAAAGTCTAAGAGAGTTAATACTGTGAGTTGATGATTTTCCATACCCTGGCGAATATCGTGCGTGATTTTGGTTAAGGCGGTAGTCGTACTATGACCCATTCGAAAGCCGGATTGCATTGGATTTAAAAGGTTATTAACATTGAGGAACTTAAGGAGCTGACGATGAACTAATTTTTCAAGGACTTTGGAAAGGAAAGGGAGAATTGATATTGGACGAAAGTCGGAAAAGGAGCCGGGATTGACTTTTTTAGGAAGTGGAATTACAAAAGCATCCTTCCATGCAGAAGGAAATTTACCAGAATTGATAGAAGTATTAAGGATATATGTGATGATTGGAACAAGGATGTCTAATATAGGAAGGATCATATTACGACTAATGCTGTCATTACCAATAGCACCAGAGGATATAGAAAGGACAGTTCTCTTAACATCACTATCCGTAAATTGCTCCATAAAGAAAGGAGGATAATCAGGTACAGGCATAGAAGAAAGATTGTTTAAAGTTTCAGATTTACGCGCACCGTTGAAAGGTGTCGTTGAAGTGAAGTGTGAATTAAGAACATTAATGTCTAACTTGAAGTCGTTACTATGTACATGTGATTTGCCAATACCGAGAGATTTAAGGAACTTCCAGACTTTTGCTGGATCTTCATTTTCTACTGACTTATGAATATGGCGTCTTTGGGCGTCTCTAATCACTGTATTGCAACGATTTCTCACTGCATTATACTTCGCTTGATTTGCATTTGAAGGATCCAGTTTGTATTTATTTTTCGCTCTGTTCCTTTTGGCCATACGTTTTCTGATATCGTCAGTAAGCCAAGGAGCTGGGAGATGTTTTATTTTAACAGGCCTTAAAGGGGCATGAACATCATATAACTCAGTTAATTTTGCGTTAAAAAGCTGCACTTGTTCATCAACAGAGTCACAGGTGAATACATCCGACCAATCCATGTTAATGGCATCCTCTCGTAGCCTCGCGACATTCATCTTGCTAAAACTGCGTCGAAGTAAAATGTGTGATTTTAGTTTTGGAGGGCGAATACGATACGAGAGGAAAACCAGATCGTGGTAAGAAAAAGCGTCAGCGGAAAATTGACCATGTTTACTTACCATATCGAGAGATGAGACTATCATAAGGTCTAGGAGAGACGGGGTACAATTTGGAAAATGATGTGTTTCCTGTAGCGGAAGAATATGAAGATTAAAGGATCTCACCAACGAGAGTAATTTTTGGGATCGGGAATCATTTCTAACTAGACAGGTATTAAAGTCACCCATGAGAATAGTATGCGTAAAAGCAGGAGTAAAAGTCTCGATGAGTTGCTCAAGAGAAGCAAAGTAGTCTACTCTCAGGGATGGACTGTAATACACGCCCAGCAAGATTCGAGAATGAGATAGAGAAATATCAAGAAATAGATGTTCGGCGGTATTGGGAAGGGGTGGCTGAGGTGAGTGACTGAGAATTGAATAGGAGATATTTGCACGAAGATAAATTGCCACCCCTCCATGAGAAGAACTTACGCGATCGTTGCGAATTAAATTGAAACCAGGAAGAGAATATGAAGTAGAAGGTAGCCGGGGATTTAGGAAGGTTTCTGATATAAGAATGGCATGAATATTCTTATTATCAAAAGAAGTAAGCATATCGGGATAGTGAGAAGGAATACTCTGAGCATTGAAATGTACTACGTTAAAGTTTTTCGCAACATCGCCGAACGAGTCATGTAGGTGCTCACCCAGAGACTTATCGAGGCTGCGAAAGCTAGATTCTGACGAGGGAGAAGAAGAGCAGGATAGGAAGAGATCACTATCGTTTAGCGACACGTCCATAGTAATAAAAATAAATATTCTAAAACACAAACGATACTATAAAAGAATAAAAAAAAAACTAACCTAAAAAAAAAAAAAAACTAAAACAATACTTATAACTAAAATAAAGACTATACAAAAAAAGCATTATCAAATACACACAGATACACAGATAACATCATGAGTTCATGAAGCCATTACTGCTTACACTTATCTGTGGGCAATACATGGAACAATGGCTTAAAAACACTGTTACAGAGCCGAAATAAAGAGAAAAAAAAAAAAAAAAAAGATTTGACATTGACTTGACTGTTAATTATTCTAGCTAGTTTACCTTCCGAAATAAGAATTGCCCAATAAAACAAACAGTCAACAATAACAAGTATCCAATAAAAATGATGACTACAGCTACAGCTACAACCGCACAGACAAGTAGGTAAATTTAAATTATGTTCCTTTCAGTCACTGATCTATCAAGAAGTAATAACATATAGCGAAATTATAAAATATACTTATTTTCTTTTTGCAGACGCAGCTCTTCTGTTTTTCACACCGACCACTGCGGGAGCAGGCTGTTCCACGGCAGAATCCTTATTACCGCGAGGCCCTGGTGATTTGGCAGAGTTCTTTGGCTTGAGGTCTTCAATATCGCTTAAGGACTCAACAACACGACGCTTACCATTGGAATCAATAGCAATTATGCGACCCGACTTAGTCCAGCAGTTGGAAATTCCAAGTTGTTCTCTGGTAGACATGAAAATTTTGTGCCGAAGCCTTGTCAAAAATTCGGAGATGGTGATACCTGTACCCCTGAATGCAGTTTTCATATACCAAACACTGTCACGCACCGCATCAGAGTTGAACTTCACTAGCAATGGCCTAGCCTTGTCTTGTTTGAGACGTCCCAGGCGTACTGACTTTCGTACAACATCTGCAGACAGCTTCAGTGAACCAAGATGATCCGAGGCCAGGTTTATGAAAGTTTGAATAGTATCTTCATCATTACACTCGGGTACACCATGAAGCAACAAAATATTGCGCCGGCTTCTCATTTCTATGGCATCATTGTCACTAGCAATAGCTGCCACTTGCTGCTCAATGGTCTTCAGTGTCTCTGCAATGAAGCTGCGAAAGCTATCAAACTCTGCCGCTAGTGAGTTAACTGTTGGTGATTGTGCACGAGTTTTCTTCAAATCGCTTTCAAAACTCTCCATCCTGGATGCAAATGACTGTTGTAGTGCTAATAGTGTCATTTTAATGCCTTTCATGTCTTCCATGGTTGTGAAAATATATTGCAGTGATTGTTGGCAAACAAGCTTACTGCCCTCCTGATGGTAATTGGTAACAGTCACCTATAGTACATGTGGTTCTTGTGAGATTCTCAGCAAATCTACAACCCCCAGAAGAACCACATAGCACGTTGCCAACCTGTGGCATAAGATGTAAAGCCTTGACTTTTTTACATCTTATGTCACAGGTTTTCACTACCATATCTTACCCTTCAAACCGAAAGTCAGCAATGCAAGCACTGCTGCTTTGCGGTTATCGAACTCCTTCGAAACGGCTTGACCGATTTTACTGTAATTTTTTTGTGTATAATTATTTGATAGGTCGGTCGCGAGCTATTATTTATACCCCTAGGTGATAGTGGCCCTATCCAGATTTTTTTGGGCAAATATTATATCGAAAGGTAGTTCGCGGGCAGAGCAAGTATATAAGTATAGATAAGTAATGTGAAGATATTGCAAAGGTATTCGATGTGACCTCTAAAGGTCTCTAAGGGCCACACTCGTTTATTACCATTTTATTGTGTTTGCCTTAGCGAAGAAACGTTGTTAGTTTGACTAGAAGCTCTGTTCTTTAATCAAGACAAACAGACATTTTAATTGTATAATGTTATACAGAATTTTGATAAAAATATTCAGTGCAATAAGTGTCTACTTGTCGTCCGCAATATCACACCATCGATGGCCACGCAGTACTATAACTGACTTCAGTAAATTCATCAAATAGAAAACTAGTATCTTGTATTCTTGTACATTTATAAGGCCTTTAGTTCCAGTGTAGCATTTAAATAATAAAACTACAAAAATGGAGCATTATGGTAGGTATTGGAAGTTTTGTATGAATTAGTATAAATTACACTCGCTGTTAGCGTGCAAATAGCTATAAAAAAGATTGTAAGTGATGTACTCGTACCTCAACCGATTTAGAATACAGATAGCGCTATACGAGTAGTAGAGATTAAAACATAGTTTCCTTAAGCTTGATAATGAATAAAAACTCAATACAAACGAAGTCGCGTGTAGAAGCGAATTGAATTTGCATTCAAAAGTGTTTACCAACATTTAAATATCAAGAAGGAGTTACATGAGAATAATACAGATATTAATAAACTTTTAAATTTTTTATCCAAATACATATTAAATTAGTACGAGTATTTTTTCCTTCTAATTTTGATATAGGTATTCTTACACTCCTTAATATTGCTAATGATAACTTTAATATTACTAATAATAATTGTCATGTTAGGAATAAATAAAATCTATATGAATAGCTCAAATCTTATCGTCATTGCAGCTCATATGCCTCCCCCCACTGAGGGGCTCGAACCTACCTCAATTTAGGGTGTTTGTTTAGGCCTTAGTCCACCACGCTGGCCCAGTGCGGGTTGGTCAACTTCATTGACATACACCTTACCTTTGACTTTCTTTGCAGATGTATGCAGGTTGCCTCACGATGTTTTTCTTCACCGTAGAAGCTTCGAACAAATGAACATATGACATTCGAAAAACAAAAAAAACAGCACATGGCAGGATCGAACCCCGGACCTCCCGATAAGAAGGCCAGTGCCGTGTCCACAGCGCCACCGACGTTAATTCGCTGTCTTATCGTGCTATTCATTAATTTGGCAAGCTTTATCCAAAAGTGTTTGATTGGAAGCTTCATGGGATAGTAATTTTTGACAGTACCAACTACAAATATGATATCAAGAATGGAATTGCTTTCATTTACGCAAAGATTACTACATTAAGACATGGCACGGTAATATACTATTACCGTGACTATGGTAAAAAAGCGTCAAAAATCTAAATATTTGGTTTTGCTTATATCGCTTTTTTTCCTTAAAATAACAAGGAAGCTCTTGGCTATCACCTCACTTGACGGTGAGTGACGATCATGCCGAAGATGGAAGCGAGCGATCATATATATGGACTCCTCACAACTTAGGAACTGATTTTTTATCTTATCTTATACCTAATTAATTAAAGCGGAAAACTTCCACCTCCATGGGAAATGAACCCAGGACCCCTAGATTATTACCAGGTGATCTCAATCAAACACTAGATCACGGGGGCGATTATAATCATATCTTGCTAGATTGTTAATATTCCTGTTTAAACATGTGTGAAATTTTAGAAACGTATCATTTGATAATGTACCGATAATGCAATATACATTTATTCAGCATTCATCAATATCACAATATTCTGCTTCTTAAATGGAATAAAATCCGTAGACGTATTTATTTCCAAGACGATCAAGTACAAAAATATTCACCCAACATCGATTTGCAACTTCGAGCGGCTAATCTGAAAACTCATTAAATTTAAGCTCCCTTAACCAACTTGTTGCTTTACAGTCTCACCGAGAATGGTAGCGAGTAGTCTGGCTTAAAAGACTTTGAAATGATACTAGATTCGTTAGGAGTTAGATGATCAGAAAAGCTTTTTTTGTACGTAAGAAGTTTCAAATAAGTACTTAAATTTTCTAGCATTCTCTTTTCAAGAACAACTGTCTGGTCTAGCACCTACAATAATATTTGTGCTAAGAACAGCAAGTTTGCTCTCGAAACGTTTTATGTTTTTTTAATAACACACTGTTAAATGTAATATCGCAAATTTTATGGTCATAATTTCTAAACAATACTTACGGTCAGGCAAGTAAATCAATACTCGAACGACATTATTAGGTACTCTAAATTCGTGAAACAAAACGTTAAATTAAAAAGATGTATTAACTATGGTAAAATACCCCGAAACATACCAGCTACAAATTTAAATATCCCTTAATTATAGGGCAACCTTCATTCTATTATTCTTAGAAATCTTTGTATATGGAAGCTATTTTAAATGAGATGCGATGGTTAAAGTGTTGGGTAAAGTTTTTTTTTGTTTTAAATCAACTTTCTTTTCATTGACTATTATTAGGATGTTTTTAGTTTACACCTTTAGATCCGATGACAATGCAATTATGTATAATTAAATTATTATATTCTTCACTTTCGATAATACCGTTTAAGTAAAAAAATGTTTACTTATTTTATTAATGATATTTTCTGTTCTAGAACAGTGACTTTTAAACTTTTATCTTGCATAATAAACTAATGTTGCGATACGGTAATTAATACTACTATTTGGGAAATAAATAATGATTTCCTCAGAAGCTCAAAGGTCATCATCATGTATGCTAAGAGGTGCCCACTGTTGAACAATAAGCCTCGTCCAAGGAACACCCAGTGGATCGGTCGTGTTACTTGGTCTAAGTCCAGTGGCTTTCCACAAGCTTCAGATCGTCGGTTGCTGCGTCTCCCACTACGCGGCCGCTCGAAAACCTTCCCTTCCTCGTGTGAGGTTGGCATATTTTTGGACCATACTGGCGTTCATTTAGGGCCTTATCATACTAGCGGTTGGCGAGCGGCTTCGGGGCGGAACGGGCACGTCGCGAATACGTCGCGGACGCGCAACGAGATCGCCGCGAATAGCAGCGTGGACGCCATTTTGTACACTCTCGTACAGACGCCAGCCCGTTCAACTCGCCTCACTTCAGTTCAAAACGAGACACGAATGTGATTGGACATATTATCATGGCATCGTTGGGAGATTCAGATATTGATAGAGTTATTTATAAGTGAAATTCAAAATCGTTACGTAATATGGGATCAAAAAAAGAGAATTCAGTGATCGTAATTAAAAAAAAGAATGGGAAGAGATTTGCAATTTATTTATTCAAGGCTTTACGGAAAAAAGTCAAGGAGAAAAATGAAGGAAGTACAATACTAACGATTAAAATTTCAAAGTGTGATTTGAGCAATTATTAATGTAATTGAAGATTAAATTCAATCTAAAAAATAATTAATTGATTATTTTTTATTCCTTTGCAAAACAACAAAGTAATCACTCTCATCCAGTCGATTAATTGATAATGGATCCTCTTAAAATCGTCGATGCTTTCGTTTTCGTCTCCTGCGTATTCGAAGTAACAAAACCGACAGCAGTGTTTCCTTGTCGGAATCCATTTTGTTGCTGAGTGTACTGTACGTCGTAAACTCGCCGCGAACACGCGACGAAAACTTTGCGTATCCGCCACGCGTCCGCGACGTCCTCGCTGCGTAGCCGTGGCGTGTTCGCGACGTATTCGCTACGCACCCGCTCCGCCTTGAAGCGGCTTGCAAACGCTAGTATGATAAGGCCCTTACGGATGTCAGATTCGATTACTCAAAGGTTTAAAGTGCGATAAATCCCGCGTATCCAGCATTAATGACGCTTGACCTAAATGTCTTGATATTTTACTATATTTTGTGATACTCATGGATTTGCAAAACAAATCAAAATAATGGAAGGTGAGTTTTTTCATGTACTTATAAAATTTATTAAATCGCATATAAAACTAAGCTCGTAACTCTATAAGCTCTTAATCTGCTAATCTAACACCGTCAAAAAGGTGGGCTAGACTATTTCGCAAGAATCACGTAGATAACAGACACGAATAGGCAGATTTGAATGTGTTTTAATTTTTAATAATCTATACGTGGATAACTGTGGTGGTTGCACAATTAGTACTTCTTAAATAAGCTTCTCTATAAGTAATGTATAAAAAAGTATAGTCAATTAAGATATTTTTTCATTTATTAGGGGTAATAAACAGTCTACACAATACTTATACATTATAGATACATATTAAAAAGGACTAATGGTGCAACTACCACCGTTATCCACGTATAGATTATTAAAAATTATAACACATAACTTTTTTATTAAAAATTGCATTTGAGAGAAGATGGTGTATATTATCTATTAATCAACAGTGGTAATTCAATTTTTTTATATTATAAAGACTAAAGTTTATTAGCTAATCGATACATCAAATCGATATCTTAAATAAACACTACACAAACTCCATATTTGTAGGTTTACAGGAGGCGCTCTTAAATGAAAAAGTTAGTAAATCAATATTGCTATTATTTTGATGATTTTTTTTGGATCACATAATTTGCTGTTGCTTACGTAATACCATTTTGCAAATCTTGTTATTTTTTTACTAGCCTCACTTAGCAGAATATTACACGGAAAACTGTTATTTCAAATTCGAAAAATTTCACTAATTCAGTTCTGCGAGATGGAATTCCGAACATAACTCAGACCTTGTATTTGTTTCAACTGATGCCACTAAGAAACCCGTCCCTACGTCAAGAACGGTCCTCACAGAATTCCCAAACAGCCATCACCGCCCAACTGTTATCGAAATCGGAATTAGGATCTCATTTGTCGAGTCCTATCCAATCAGGCGATGGAACTTCGGGAAAACGAGATGGAAATACTACGCCACCAAACTCGACCAATGTGTAAGATGGATCTCACCCCTGTCTGAAAATTTTAACAGATTTACCATACTGGTCCTCAGCATAGCTACAGAATTTATACCAAGAGGTTACAAGAAAGAGTATATACTCTTTCCTGTAAGGCTGAGCAGGGAGGAAAAAATTTGAATGTCATTATTATTAAATCTAAAATCGACGCCATGGTTCCTAAGAACAGATTTCCCTATCTCTCATAGTTTCTGATTTCTCCCTACTGACCCATTTAGATTGATCACCCGGTATAATCCATACGATAAATGACACATTACCTGTAGCAAAATAGTCCAAAATAGCGGTATATACGAGTAGTATATACCGCTATTTTGGAAGAGCAGTTGTTATCTCCTGGTTTCCGAAATTACATTTACTTGGCGTTATGTAAACCTAATTTTTTTTGTTATAATATTGTCAATATTATTTTAAAATTTTGGGAGCATAAAATTGCTAAAATATGCAATCCATTTAGATAAAAAATGAAAATAACAAAATTTTTGCTAGCCTAATGTTCATTGTAGGTATCGAAATAATGTTTATTAAACATTGTAGTAACCTTTTTGCTCTATAAAATTTAAGAACTTATCATGATTTCTGCTACTTATTTTTTTACCGACTTCTCAAAAAGGAAGAGGTTATCAATTCGATTTTATTTTAAATTTTTTACGTTTGTTACTTCATAACTCTTTAATTTATTTACCGATTTGGTTTTTTTTTGAGGGGGTATACTTTCCGATTGGTCCTATTGTTACCATATTCAAGATCTGATAATGGGATCCCAGTAAAACCGAGCGAAACCCTTAAATGTCCAACGTGTTTCATATTTTTTTAAGCTATTTAGGTATTTGCGTCTGGTATAGTCATGAGCCGAGCTGACGGTGGAAGGATTATTGGCTTAGAAGCTAGAGGTTAGTTTTTTAAATTCTAAAATTAAAGTCACATAATGAGTTTCACCTGCTGAGGGCACCGTGGACAAAACGGAACAAGAGACAAATAACATATTTCTTCTCCCTCTCTCATAATAATATAACATTAAAGCTAGACGGGACGAGAGTTAGTCACTTTCTCTTCTATAATTCAAGCGCCGTGCTAAGCCTATAGTCTTTCAAGTTACGTCAGTGAGCTGGTATTAAATTTAATAAAATATATAAAAAATATTATCAAAATAAATTAAATGTAAAAACCTTTTTAAAAACAAGCTTTTATTTAAATGCGCTAAAAAGAAAAAATAAACTTTTACTTATAACGTCATTTCACATTTGACACAATTTATATGACATAAAAGCTTGTCGCGAGATTTACTTGTGTGTAGTAACTTAAACGTACTTAAAAGAGTACCTACTTTTAAGTACCTACTCGTATTTACTTAGTTTGAAAATTGTAATGGATAAAATTATTCATATCAAATTATTTAATTTACTTGTTTATCTACAAAAGTAAATCTCGCGACAAGCTTTTATGTCATATAAATTGTGTCAAATGTGAAATGACGTTATAAGTAAAAGTTTATTTTTTCTTTTTAGCGCATTTAAATAAAAGCTTGTTTTTAAAAAGGTTTTTTTACATTTAATTTATTTTGTACTTTTTAGTTATCACTGGACACGTTTCTCAGTCTGTTCATCTCATTCAACGCTTCATTGTTGCAAGTTCGTTTGCCGGTTAACTTAGAACAGTCTAGCTCTTCAATAAGAAGACCTTCTAATGGTTTTACCCTACTTAAGGCCACGTATGCTTGACCAGCAGCGAAGTGTTTTGAGCCTATTTCAAGTTATTCTTAGCAAGACCTTTTATTTAATGCCGATATTGTAGGAGTGCATTAAAAATAATTGGTCCACCATCTTGGATTTAGAATGACGTCACACAGTCAACCATATATTGTCATCTAAACTGAACGTGTATACAAAATTTCAGCTCAATCGGTTAAAGATATTTGCTTCAAAATTGAGTTGCAAGATTTCACCCGAACATACTTACTTACATACTCGTACTTACATTGCAAGTTAAATAAAAGCTTGTAAAAATGGAAAGCGACTTCAAAAACACAAAAAGTCAAAATATAATATAATATATAAAAATTATCAATAATATAAAAATTCCAAATAAAAAATGATGTTAGTATTATTTTATTATTCTTGATTTTTGTGTTTTTGAAGCCAGTTTTTGTTTTTTTTAACTTCACAAAAGGATGAGATTCTCAATTCAACCGTATGCTTGGCACGTGATTACTTTGCCAATTATGAATCGATTATTAATTTTTTTATTCGAAAGATTATACCTCTGAAGTAGTTCCATTTTCACCAAGTCAGGATCAGGGGAAAAAAATCAAGGACCCTATAAATTTCACAGACACGTGGATCGTCTTTCGTGTTTTTTCTGTAGCTATTCAGTTATTTGCAACTAGTAGTCATTATCTCAAGGATTCTTTCACCATACTGAGTTGATGCTGGAAGGATTATTTTCAACCACCATCATCATTTTTTCAAAAACATCAATAATTTCAGTTGAAACAAATTATATTGCGACCTTACTTAAATCACCTAAGCACTTAATTAACATAATTTTACCATGTTACATTCTACCCTCCACAGAAAATAATTTCACGCAATCTGTCAAAATCTGTCAAAATAATAATGACAAAGCTAATCAAGTTTTATTGTGAATGTAACCGACAAGTCTCTGTTTAATATGGTGAATTAGGTACAGATATCATCCCAGTTTAAATGCTGTCACGATGAAATAGTGGCGACCCTGGAGGGTCTAAATAGCGAGCATTTGTCCGGTAAAGTGTGAAAGGGCTGACCTTCCATAAAGTGGACCCTGATAATAACGGCCCTTAGAGTAACGATATCCAAGTCTGCGTACCATTATTTGTCTATGGGTCAGTTGCAGCTACGTTTATATACTAAAGTCGGAAGTTTCGATTGCGAAAATAAAAACCAACAAGTGCCATAACATTTCGTCAATAACTACTAACTGTTCTTACAAACAGCTTAAGATCAGCTTGGTTTCATTATGTAATTGATATTCCACCAAAAAGATAAATGTGATGGTCGAGTTCACCGACAAAAAAAAACTGACATTAAAATCGAAATTGGTGCCAAGACCTGTAGACAGTTCTAAAATTAAATTTATTTATAAAAAATAATTTACACAAAGCAAATAACTTTCATCTATTAAACCTCCACATTTGACCTTGTTACTTTTTCCCGGCAAATAAAATAATTATAAGAATAGAACCTAATACTAAAAAACAATAACTGATGTTTAACTGATGTATAAACCTTTACATTTAAGGGGGACTATGTATAAACCAAATGTGTGTTGATGTTAAATGAATTTTGAGTTATGAGGGTTCAAAACATCGTTTGTAAAATGGTTTGTGTAACATTAGACACGGTGTTGCTCGGCAATTCTCTTAACTCGAACTTAACATGACACCGCTACCGCTATCTGGATTATGGGTTATCTGATTGTGGACGTCCAGTATATATATGTAAATACTAAAGTTGGTGTGTTCCGGTTGCAAAAAAATATAAGCCAACGATAGCCTTAAAATTTTATCAATGACTGCTAAAACAATAAACAACAGAGTAAATTAAGTATCATTATGCATGATAGATAATGGGATATCTGATTGTTGACGTCCTAAAAAATGTGATTAAAAGATATTCTTAACCTTAGTATATAAGTAAGTATTAAAGGTAAAATTATGAAACAAAAATAAAAAAACATATCAATAACTTTATTAGTAAAAAATACTATATCGATTTTAAAAAGCGATGTAATTACAGAATGAAGTTAAAATCATTTTAACTGAATGGCACTTGTGTTATTATTAGAGTCCACTTCCTTTCATAATTTCTCACATTTTCTTGACATCAAGCCAAAGCTTAATTGCATAAATTAACGCCAGTAGACTATCAAAGGGAGCCAAATGGGTTACAAGTACCATCCGCTTGTCTGATTGAAGTGATCCATTACACCTTGACTGCTGTTATTATACCAAAGTAGGGACATTAATGGCATAATGTTGATTATAAATTAATTAACGGAAATAATCATGTTTTGACTAAGAATTTATATAATATTTTCTTAAATAAAACGTATTTTTCTAAAAACTCTAATTATAAATTTAAATCATTTATCTCTTTCTCATTTGAGGAGACTTAGATGCAGAAGATGGTGAATAGCCTGTTCGGCGTATTTCTTCTTGAACTGTTTTCCTATACTCATCTTCAGCGACCTTAGTCAAGGCTTCCTCATCAATTACTTCTTCAGCTATAGCAACACCACCATCCTCATCAGCTTTTCTCTTCAAAAGGATTTCTTTAATGCGACTTTCTAAAATGTGCTCTCGTTTCGTTTCACGGTCATATAATTGTGTCAAAAATAACTTGTCTCTATCATCTGGCTGAACTAAATTTTGTGATAAAGACAGTAAGTATAAGACACCTTGTAAGTCCCCTGTGGCAACCAATTTGCCGTCTTCATGAGGCCTAACTTTTTGTAACGCAGTCTTTGCAATAGGCAGCACATTGACCGGGTCACGGTACTTGCGCAAGAGATCCCAGTATTGAAATTTACCATCTGCTGTTACTGCCATAAAACTAGAAAACCTCAGAGGCGCCCACGCTACATCATTTGGCTGATATCTTTGAGGAGTCCCAGTTACAATAGGAGAAGTATGGATATCATCACTCCATAATTTAATGGTCCAGTCTCCACATGTTATAAACATTTTAGTAATACACGGACTACGATGTAACGCCTTCACAGGACCTTTATGAGCAGTATAAACTGCACTCATAATTTCGTTGTAAGTCTTTCCTTTCCTATTCACATTTATTATAAAGCCAGTATCAGTACCACATAAAAATTTGGTAGGAATAGTTCGTTCGTATTGGAGTACGCTAATACCTTCAGAATTTGCCAGACTTATTTGATCTCCTGGTGGGATATGTACTGACATAATGATTCTATCAGTTGGTTTGTTAAAGTCTCGCACGTCCCACCACATTATACTTCCATCAGTGGACCCACTGAAAAACTCGGTATTTAAGCGAGATTGCATATACATTACTGAAGTAACAGGGTCACGGTGTGCTAAGTGCATCGGACTTATAAGTTCTGGTTCTTTCCTTGCTCTTATATCAAACATACATACTCGACCATCGTTCAAACCGCCAATAATAATTGAAGGATTTACTGGAGAGCATACCAATTGCCAACATGCACTTGGAGGATTTATATCAATAAGAGGACAATGTGGATTTTCTAAATCCCATACATAACAAGTATAATTTGTGTTAACAGGCGTAGTAATTGGATACTTACGATTACAGTACGATACAACCACTTTTGGATCGTCCTCTACTGTCCAAGATATAGATGAAATTGGTCTATCTAAAGGATCTTTGTACACATTATTCAATCTTATTATTGATTTCTCCATAGCTTCTTCGGGTTTCATTTCTTTGAAGTACATCTCATACATTTCAATAGCATTATTCTGTTGCACCAAGTGCTCGAAATTTGTATGCTGTCCTAATACAGCGTCAACATAATTATCATCCCGCTCTATACGACGTTTATACCGTGCAGTCATTTCTTCATCCCAAAAATTTATTTCTTTAGGCCATCCACCTTCGCCGTGATTTGCTCCAGACTCTGTCATGGTTATCCTCTTAGTATTGACATAATGTTCAGAATAGCTCATAGATGCTTGTGATTCGTGATGCACAGGATTTCTTAGACCATATTGTTTTTGTTCACGTACGCAAGGGTCTATAGAATCAAGGAGTTGTACTGGAGTTTCACAGAACATTGGCTGTCTGCCGAAGTTTTTTCTAAACTTTGTATATGAATATGAAATATCCATTTTTATTACAAATATCTAAAACTATTCTAGGCGTGTTGAAAATGTCAGATTGACACTCAGACAATTTATACTCGTGTCTGTGACATCTTCATGAAAAATCGTTGTAATTACATTGTCTTTGGCACTTATTCCAGAGATGTTGATTAATTTAGTAGTTATTGGTTATGGCTTATTCACAATAATACTTTATCTCGCCTGCTAATAAATGTGAGAAGTACGAATTTAGAGGCCTATATGTCACATCTTATTGTTGAAAGTTGAAACGCAACAATGTTATTTTGACCACAATTTTATGCTCTAGTTAGGCAGACTCGCCCAAGTAGGTGCACTTTCCTTTTCTTGAAAATTGTATACAGAAGTTTGACACCGATTTCATTATAAAAAAATTGATGATTGTGGGTTGATACTATTTTAATAGGGTAAAATATTTAAAACAATTTTACAGTAGACTTTTTAATTAATTGTTAGTGTATTGTATACTCATTTGATAATAGGGAATATGCATGATTTTTTAAATTATATTTCTTAAATTAATCATTTACCCACATCTTTTTAACATAGAAAAAAATATAAATAGGCTTGAAAATAGTCAAATTATTTTTCAAAGTGAAATTTAAAACATTTTCGCGCTTTTGATGACGTCATTGGTTGTTTCCCGTGTTTATTTACTATAGCGTTTCAGTTACTTCATACATATTTTCAGTTTAATTTAAAATCCAAATTATGGAAGAAGTTGAAAAACCTTCTCATAAGTATTGTATGGTATCGAAGTGCAAAAACACTATTATTAATACACCCGATAAAATATTTTTTCGTATTCCACGCGACGCGAAAGTACGAAAAAATGGTGTAAGATGACGATGAATGTATATCCATTATCGATTGTATTTTGTTGTAAAGACCATTTAAACGTAAGGATGCAATATTTATGTAAAGCTTAGTGTGAATTAGCTATTAAACAGTAGAAGATTCAGTCTAAAACTAACCTAACAGATTAAAAAAGTTTATTAAATATTTATCTAAAGAGCTTGCTTATTTCTTTATTAAATCGGAATATCGTATTTCTTTAATATTTACAAAAAGTACATAAACATATCATTCTTGTAAAAGTATATAAACATACATATAATATTTCGTGTAAATTGTTATTAAATTAGGAGTTTGGGAGCAATTTTAATGATAAATAGCTATGTATAGGTTATGTTTTATTGTAAGTTTTATTTAAACATTTATTAATAATATATAATAATTAAAAACTAAATAAAAAGTACCTTTTAAGTATAATAAAGAACAATAAAGAATCTAGAAAATTTTTTTTGAGACAAACTTAAATTTTATACATATTCCCTATTACAATTAAGGATAGATAATACTATCTCGTATCACATAACTTCCGAGGTATGAAATACAATGCATTTAATTTACTTTAGATATCATTTCATAGTAACATTTACTGCTTATGACTTACACAATCGGTATCGAAATAGAAATAATATAAGGTTTTTTCTTCAATACCGGTCGTATCGAAGAAAAAAACTTATATTATTTCAAAACGGAGTACAATTTTTTAAACCTATAAATGAAGTTTTTCTTGTCACTAAGATCGATAACTTGACTTTTAAGAACAGATATATTTGTATTCATTCAATGTTATAGTTACAGACTGACCCATTGAAATGTCCCACTGGGTATTTTTCAAATTTTTGATACAAATTAGCAGAAATAACTATTTAAGAACTACATGAGAAGTAAAAGAGGATTATTGCGTTATTTAAACGGTAACATTCACCAATTTATTTTCTGAGACTAAAAGGAAAACGGAAACCATGCCACGTTACCTTTCACGAGTTCAAAGCCCATCAAACCAAATTATATAGTCACAAACTAATGTCTCACCCATAAAGTCTCGAACTTTGCTTTATACTGGTAATTCAATTTGCCTAAAACCATTTACACACATTGTACTCTGTGTACTGTGACACAATTTCCTCACACAGAAAACGACAACGAACGCCACGTTGAGAGGATTAAGTGACACAAGTTTACGTAATAAATTGTATAATCAGAAACTTTTTTTGTACCTTATACGCTGGAGTTAAGGGCTAGTTCCGAGATTCTCTTGAAACTTTGTCTACGTTCGGACGATGGCAAAATTTATTTGGCAGACAATGTGACGCCTCCACGAATTCATATTATCACTAAATTACTTTCTCAATATTGCTTATTTGAACGATATGTAACGTTAAAGAAACAATTACTTATTATTTTGTTGACGTTAACCCTATAAGTAATTAATCTATATAAATAAAAATGGATCTTCAAAATTTATGTACGCTCATAACTTTCGAACGACTGCACCAAATTGGATGGTTCTTGGTTTTATGTATTCGTTATTGTTAGGACAAGGTTTGTATAATAGAAAATATTTGAAAAATTATTAGGTACAGGAAAAAAATGAATTTAAAATATGTTCCCGTAAAATTGACGAACTTGACAGATTGACATTCAGGCTACATGGTTTCTTACACTGTTGTATTGTCAATAGGTTTTTTAGTATACCCGTGCGGGACCGGGGCGGGCAGCTAGTAATAAATAATTTGTTAAGGGAACAGAAAGAGATATAAAGTAGATTTTCAACATAATAACAACTTCTAATTAGACTCTTAGTCCATAATGTGTTACTAACAATTTTATACTTAAAAGATGTAATATTAAGTAACGTTAAACAGTTTAATTTACATAAATCAATGGGGAGTCCCGCCGGTTTACGAGCACATTCAGAACTTGGCAAGAAGTACCGTGGAGGCGCACCGTCTTCTCATACTAGCAATTAAATACATAACGTATAATTTACAGGTTTGCATATACTATTGCATATTACTCGTATGTTTGTCTGATTGGAATGTTCCCTTTAGGGCCAACTTGTTTATATATTTCTCAAACAGTAAATCAGCATTAAGAAAAAGTTGATTAATATAACAGACCATCTGATAGACCCAAAAATTCGCCGTGCCAAAAGTACTGTCACAGAAAAAAGTTTTCCTGGGTTTTACTTAGTTGTAAATTTCGCATATTACAGTGTATATGTATACATCTAAGCGATCGTGATATACCTACACTGCAATACATTATTGATCCAATTTATTACCGGCGCACATGACGCGAGTGCTCACCATATTTGCACACTCGTAGTCCACAGTAATGAAAATATTTCATTATCGGCCTCCCGTTGTTTGCTGAACCGTTTCCTTGACGAACTAATTTCCTTTGTTCCCTTGCATTCCACACTACACAACATTATTAGCTGCGCGCTCGATTCAGGAAAAGGGCAAGGAAATTATGTTATTTTTCATCTAAATAGTAGGTGCATTATTTGTATAATTTTTAGTCGAGACTTCATCTGTTTGGGTTTCTGGAACCTGTAATCCAAACAATAACATCAAAACCTGTGACCAATCAGATTTTGATGTTATTGCTGACCCGGGGGTTATTAACTAACGATTTGACAGTCGCAGTACATCCATTACTCCTTTATATAAGGAAGTCGGCACAGAGTCTTATGTTCACCGCGCAATGGCTGTCAAATTATAAGCGATCGTGAAAGATTTTTTCATAGACAATAACCCAACTGATACTGACTGTAAGCTAAGCAAGGCGTAGAGTGCTGTTGTGACTATAGTCGAGTCTGTGTGACTAGATCTGTAAGCAGTACGCTCAGTCAGTATACATAAAACATGCAAACTTTCATACTCAAAAATTGTAATATAAAGCAGCATTCTCGTATTAGGTACTTGATATTAAAATCAGAATTGTTCAAAACAAACGCACGTTCCTCGTTTCAAGCTTATTGATTAGAGATATATATTTAAACAAACTGATTTCAAAAACACTTAAAACTCAAAAATAATATGAAAATAGACTAAACATTACTTTTTTATTTTAAGGTCGGTACCATATTTTAAGACTTTCTAGTGGATCTTCGTTTCGTGTATTATTGTATAATTTGTTACTTTTAAATATTTATTTATTTATTTATTTTCCAGAAAACACACCAACAGTATATACATAAACACATTACAAATTTGTTGTTTACACTAAGGTTAAAAGCATATGTATACACCAATAACAGGCGTGTACAACATTCGCTCACTAAATAGGAGCACCAGCAATCAGGTTATGTTCACTTACCTAAATATAAACACTCGATATAAATTCAAAAACGTAATACAAAACTTAACCACATACAAATTGATACAAACTGTTTCTGAATTTTGACAAAGGATTGAAAAATATGTCAATATTAGCAGATTTGTTTACTTTGTTATACTCATTACACATTCTGATAATAGGAGAACTGAGTCCCAGATTGGTCCTGACATTTGCGATATGAAAGGTTTTTGTAATCGGATATCGCGGTATTATACGGGGAACGTTAATAAGGACGCAATTTAAGAGATCCATCGATTTAAAATGGCCGTTGACAAGTCTATATAAGAATACAAGATCGCGGATCTTACGCCGATCGCTAAGTTTTGTCATATTAAAGAAATGAAGTCTGCTATCATACGTACAACGGTGAGATATACCTTGCGAAACGAAAGCCATATGACGCGTGAATGCCCGTTGTATACTTTCGACACGTTGCGAGTGGACACAGTAGAAGGGGTTCCAAATCGTGCTACAATACTCCAGATGACTTCGTGCTAGTGCATTGTACAAAAGTCGTTTAGTTTTGACATTGAAGCCTTTGGTGTTACGCTTTAAGAAACCCACCATTTTACCAGCTTTATTTAAGACAGAATCAATATGCGGTATAAAATTTAAACTTCTGTCGATGATTACACCTAAGTCTCTTATCTGCGATACCTTTTGCAGTTCAATATTATTCAGTGCGTAGACACTGGGTAGTGACTTTGTTTTTCTACTAAACCTCATATGAAAGCATTTGTTAACATTAAGCATCATGTGATTTCGAACACACCAGTGCTCAACACGTTGTAAATCTTCCTGCAGGCCTCTAACATCGATAAACGATTTAACTGTTTGATAAAGTTTGAGATCGTCAGCAAATAAAAGGAATTGTTGAAGTCAGTTTTATTTTTTTGTAAAAAGAATACAACTAAGTGTCAATACGTGCCTATTGTATTTAAAAAACTAACATCTAATTCCTTAAAGTTAAGGATCTTTCCATTATTATCCAGCTTTGGAAAAAACATGAAACATATTGGACGTGCCTATAAAATTTAAAGATTTCCCTGGATTTTCCTAGGATCCTATCATTTGATCCTGACTTTGGTGACAATTGGACCACCTCAGGAGTAAACTCTATCGAATACAAAAAGAATTTTAAAAATTGGTCCACGATTGGCGAAGTAAACGTGTAACATACTCGAAAATAATTCAGAACCTCCACCTTTTTTAAAGTCGTTTAAAAAATACATACATATCACTTATCTCTGTCTATTACAAAAAATCTTCAATAACTATGAATTGATTATTCGTGAATCGTGCCATCTGAAATCACAATTTATCTTGAACTCCCAGAAATCTCATTTATTCCGAAGGTTGCCAACCAAAAGTCACTTCAATCACGACCTCTGCAAAACGTAATAACAGAATATTAAAAATATAAAACGCGTTGCAATTACATTACGCGAAAACATTTTTTTTTGTCTGAGCCCAGTCTTTCCCGAGGGAAAGCGCGGCGAATAATCAACATTATTTCAAGGCATTGGGGTGCATTTTCATTAGTGATCGATATCGCCAGTACATCTCGTCGACGGTAAAAGCTTTTTCTAATATAGTACGTTGTACGTACAAATAAATGTGGTAGCTACAGCAAGGTAAATTCAAATTTAACTAAGCCGTTTGACAATAAACATTTATTGCGATAAACGAAAAATAAATAACGTAGCTATTAAAAAGTATTGTTTTACTGATTGCCCTGATCTTATTTTTATTTTATCATTTGGGAACTTATTTATATTGGTTCTCAGAAAAGTAAAAGGAGGCATTTTATAATCAACTCATACATGTTTAATATTGATTTGTGTCAAAATTTAAGTTAAAGTACATTTTACATACCGTTAAACTCATTGTTTGCTTGTTCATAAAATTATTGACTGATATAATTGATGAACATAATTATCATAAAACTGAAGAGATAGATAATCACTTAATTTATTACTTCAAGATTGCAGACTTTATAATAATGGTAAATTGTACATACTTTAAAATAGCAATAATACAGTTTCATGAACAGATAGCTTCGCCTACCTTTATAGGGCATTGAGCCCGAGCCTTTAGATCCGAACGAGTTGTTTCAAAATCGAAACGTTCCACGAACACAGCTTTCTCGTAAAAAAATATTGAGTTTTAATTTAAAACACATTTGTTTGTATTGTTTATTTGTAGTTATCTTAAATCAAACTTTGAAAACTTAAAATTGGTGTAGATCATTTATTTTTCCTAATTACAGTTATAACAGGTCAAAATAATATGTCAGGATTTGCTCAATATTTTAAGAATTTGTAATACTTATAAATTTTAAATACATTTACCACGTTTATAAATTCTATACCTGTTTGTCTTTCTGATTGGGTTGTGTTTTGTTAAATATTCCGCAAAAAAAAACAGATTTTCCTAGTTAAATGTTGAATTACCTTTGAATATTACTTATTAGCTTACAAATTCAAATAAATAAGATTATGATTTGTAAAATAAGTACCTGTCTACCACCTTCGTAACATATAAATATCATTTGATTACGGTGTGCAAATAAATTCTATTTTCTGTGTTTATATACCTTACTTTGCAGTGTTGAACGAATACTTCACCTGTTCGGTATTTTATATTACAAATGTATGTTGTTTTTTTTATTATTTTAACAAGACTTTGATATGGTGTTTATGATGTCTATGTTTATGTTAATAAATAAAATTAAAAAAATAACTAGCTTTACTCTATACGCAGCTTCGCCCGCGTTGTTTTCGTTTTCCCGAGGGAATTTCATATTTCCCGTAGGAAAAATAATTTTGAAGCCAATGCTAATTAGGGATAATGTAGCATTTTTAATGGTGAAATAACGTTTGAAATTGGTCTAGGAGTTTATTTGTTACATACATACAAACCTTTAATGTTCTTATTTCTCTTGGTATTCCTTCTTTGGCATTAAACGTAGATATATTATTAACCTTTATTACCAATAACACTTGAAAATCGATTCTCAATCGTGCAGTATCCTCAACCTACAAGCGGATGGTGCGAACAAAACGTACACCAATAATAAAATCATAAACTCACATTTCCCGCCCCAACACGAGTCACGTACTCGCGCCGATCCCGTTCTGTTTTGTTTCCTTTTTACAAAGGGCCTAATCTTCGATTTTTTGTCCGCCCACAACACATGGTCTTGATAAATCGCCGAATCTCGAACCAAGGCCGAAGAAAAAATGTGTCTATGAAAAATTGATCTGTGAATCTGACTTGAATTCTTATATTATGCGCTGTATTGGCTCGTTTTGTTTGTTGATAGCTTTGCAAACGTATCTGGCGTTAGGTATACCTACATGGAATTTATTATTTCAAACATATTACCTTTTCAATACAGTTGTTGAATATGGCGCCTACTAACAAAAACTTAATACGTTCGAAATATTTTAGTTAACTTTATTAGATAAAAACCTTAAATGAAAATTTGTATAATAACAAAGACCATAAAAAATTAAAAACCTTTGCTTTATTTTTGGATATCAATAGATTTTATATTAATGGTATAAATACCAAATAGTAATCGAATAGTACAATTAATATAAAATGCATTTTCGATTTTGAGCTTTTTGTAACTACCTAGAACAATTCTAAATCGTAGTATACTGTCACTTCTTGTCTTTAATGAAAATAATGTAACAGAATGAAACCTAAATTGTTCTAATCTAAGACAAGGTTGGTGAAATTGGCCATTAATGTAATTCTTGGTCGTACAAAGAAAATTTTTAAATAAGATATGGCGTGTGTATTATTTGGAGTTACCTATATAAAAAAGTAATTATTTATTTATTAAAGCTATAAAAAAATAAAAACCACTAAAACGTTAAACATTATATAAAAATAGGTACAGACAATATCACATTTATATACCAAAGTAGCTGCCAAATTTTAAGACTTTCTAGGAGATCCTCATTTGACACCGCCTTTTAATTTATTTATTTTTTGTAAAAAAATGTTTTTAGTGAATGAGAACTTTCTAGTGAATTGAAATTCTCTTGATAATACGTGCCTATTATATTTAAAAAACTAACTTCTTACTCTTTAAAGTTAAGGATCCTTCCATCACCAGCTCTGTTCATGACTACCAGACGAAAATACGTGAATAGCTTCGGAAGAAAACATGAAGCACGTTGGACGTACCTTTATTTAAGGGTTTCCCTAGATTTTCATAGGATCCCATTATCAGATCCTGACTTTGGTGACAATGGAATCACCCTAGGAGTATACTCTATCGAATCCTACTAATATTATAAATGTGAAAGTGTGGATGTTTGTATATTTGGATGTTTGTTACTCAATCACGCAACAACGGCTGAATGTATTTGGGTGAAATTTGGCATGCATGTAGCCTTTGGCATGGAAAATAACATAGGCTACCTTTTATCCCGATTCCTGAAGTAGTTCCGGAGGGAAAATTGAAAATTGTTTACGAGCTAAGCCGCGGGCAGACAGCTTTGAAATTTGGTATGCATGTCATCTAAGCTATGGAAAAGGACATGTAATAGTTCCCGTGGGAAGATTAAAAATTGTTAACAAGCGAAGCTTTAGACCCAATTCTGAAGTCCACGCAGACGAAGTCGCGGGCAGAAGCTAGTACAAAAATAATTTTGAAAATCGGTCCACAATTGGTGGAGTAATCGCGTAACATACACACAAAAAAAACATACGCATCGAATAGGGTAGTTGACTCATATCAAAATTTATTAAAATATTATTTGCTTCTAACAGTATTTGGCATAAGGTTCCACAATATACCGATTTTAATAAATAACAATGAATGATTACTGTAAAATTTTAATTTGAAAATGCTAGAAATAATCTTTTTTTATCTCACGCCGTAAACGCTTTGATATCCTGTGGTCAGGGCCGTGACGTCACTCATATAGTAAACAAAGAAATATCTTTGATTCAACAACTCGTCGATTTGCACTATTCTTTCCTAAAACTGGCAAAAAATCGTCCAAGTCTCCGTTATTTGTATTAATAGCAAAATCAACCATTGATGTTGGATTTGTGAGAGCAGATAGTAAAAATCTTCCGAAAATAGACAGATTGATGGTCAGGAGATTCTTTGTGTATCGCTCTAAACAATATAAGTACAGTTTCAATACTGTTATAATGAAGAACGGTTACAAGTGTACTTGTCAAGATTGTCACGCGGCAGAAGACAGTTGCAAACATGCATTTTTGCCTACTGATTCAATAGCCCTTATATTTTGTGACGATTTAATTTGGTCGGATTCGCGATATATTCGCTTTTATCGTTTTACGGACCGCAGGGTTGGTGTGGTTGCACCATCACAGTGAGGAGCTATTTTGTACAGCAGTTGAATGCTATTGGATAGAATTCTATCTCTCAAAAGTCAAATAAACACTATAAATATTTACTTCAAGAGAAATGTTGAAAAGAAAACATCAGGATCATGTGTCAAATACCAGTGTAGTACTGCAAGAATTTGTAAATGAACATAAAAAGAGAAAGATTGGCAGTTGTTCATTTGTCAAGCATGAAGAAAATTACTGGGAAGAAAAATATATATACATTCACAGACACAGATTGTGACATATTTCTTAAAAAATAAAAGACTTCTTCAATGAAGAAAGAATAAAGTGCATAGAAAACTAAACCACGAATCATCAATACAGAAGTGCTCTTTAGTTCGAGCTTCGTTATAAACAATAACAGCTTCCATGTGCTATAAAGTCAGCCAGTGCATAACACATGATGGTTCTTTCGTTGGGAAGATTTTTGGTGGGAAATCTTGCAGACACCTACGAGTATAATGAAATGTGGATAAAAGTTGAAAGATGAAGATTTGGGTTGAAATTTGCAAAATGTGACCTCATTTCTGATTAATACCCTGTAATAGTCTATTCAACAAACGGTATCCATAAAATTAGATTAATACAAAATTGTCATGCTCTTTTACTGAAGATAATGTTAATTATCAAAGACGGAAAACTGTGAAAAGTATGCTTAACTCAAGTATAGATGCAGATGTTTTGTGCTAAAGCAAACAAAACTTATATACTTTTGTGTTGCTAGCAGTATGTCATTTTGAAAACACTCAAAAGGTGACAATATTAGCTATAATAGGTATTTGTTCTAACAATCTGTATGTCAAAAAACTTATTGATCAAATAGTGCCATTTTGGAAACTACTACATTTTTCCTAAATCATATGAAAGTATTACTTCATAATAAATCACTTTACTATTATTTTGACTTTTATTACCTGCGACCTTTAGGCAATATATACAAATTAATAAATTTGATCTAACTCTATTCAACCTATTTGTACTTTTGGAACATATATATTTGAGTAACAACGATAAATATGAGCAACAAACCTATAAAATATTATAAATCTTTTAAGGTGTAACGGAAAATAAAACACATGTATTTCAAATTAAAATATTTTGATTCAACTTAAACCTTTACAAGTCATTATTGTGAAATAAACATAGAACATTTTTTTGTGAAGAACATAATGACTAATGTAGTACAAAAATTTATTATGTCATCTTTAGATGTTAGTTATGTATAAAGTAAAGAAAAAAATGTCTTTATATTATTTATTTAATAAGAAGGGTCTTGTAAATTAAGTAGAGCACAGGCTGACAACACAGCAATCACATTTAATATATTTGTATACGGCTTTAAAATGGATAACTTGCATATTCTTGCGTAAGCTGTTCAGAAATTTACCAGCCATAGTGGCCAGCAGGTTTAATCAGTGAAGATATAACATCTTTCAGTTTTACCAAACTGGACCTATTTACTTCTATGGTGCTTTGGTATATGAATACTTGAGTTATTTTGTTGACATAATGTTGTTCTAGTTGACGGGTCACATTTTGATGTTGTGGCTGAGCATGCACTGCTTTGTATTATGTTGCACAACTTTTACTGCCTTATCAATCTCGTTGTCAAGAGGAGAACAGGTTAGAACACAATAGTTCTCATTAAGTAACCACTGAAAGCAACAAATTTTAATTAGGTACTCAGTAAATTCAAGTAAAAGTTGTTTAGATAAATATATTCATTAGGAAACTTTGATATTTTTGTTTGTATTACATACTTTTTAATTAATATTCAATTACATCATTATTCAATTGGACATAAGTACATATTCTTTTCTTTGAAACATCATCTAGTGTCAGTGTATAACTTAGATTAAATCAAAAAGGCGTAAATGGTCAAGTTTTCTCTCAGTTTTCTGGTTAAGTTAAAATTTGATTGGTCGGCTGCAGTCAGTTTTCATTCTAACTGAAAGATAAAAATTTAATTAATTTACATACAGATTTGATTTTACATACAACCTAAAAACTTCTATTTTGTTTAAGTTGAAACTGAAGTACCTACACAGATTGAGTTATTCAGTTATAGTACTTACATTAATGTGATTTTCGCAAAAATACATTAGAGTTTCAGTAGATAGTTACAGGATTTCTTTAAGCGAGTGTTAACCAAATATTTCGCATGTCTATATCACTGGGTACGTCTCATCCACAGATTTCCTGGAGTCTTATATTCCTGTTCTATTGTCCCGTTCCATATACAGTTTTACTATATTTTGTGATATTTAATAGAAAGCATTGTTTTTGTGAGGTTATTTCGCCCCCGTGCTTTGTTTACTATAAGACTGACGTCATTGCCACAGATAATGAACAGACTATCATGGCTGACCGTGTTTTCGGTCCAAAATTGAAAATCTTAATTTAAAATAGATTTTTTGCACTTTTTAGCCATCGAAAAAAATAATATTCATGTGCTATGGTCTAATACAACAATTATGAACATTTTAAGCCCTACTTTAAAAAAGGGTCAACTAGCCTATTGTGAACCTCCTTCTATTTTGAAGTCGGTTAAAAAAGAGTGGACGTGCTATAACGGCGCTTCTTACTTCAATTTAGGCTTAAGCCTCATATTCTCAGAGACGGCACATGAAGCTGAACAATACTGAACATGTTTGGTAAAGTTGCACAACGCAACGGCATGTGATGACGCTACCAATACCGGCTGGCAAGCGACTTGTTTTTTTTATTTTTCTTGTAAAATACAGTCTACACAGAAACTATTCATGCATAGAGAGGCAAAGTTGCTAGACAAAAGATGCCGATCAACATGATAAGCAACATAACGCGCGTTAATGTTACCTAGCAGATACGAGGCGTAAAAGTACAATAGATATTTAATAATATAATAATATTCAACGCTAAAACCGAACTGTGCTAGACCATAGACATAGCCATATGAAAGTTTATTGTGAAAATGTCATTGAAAATTCGAAAATTTAAAATTAACTTTGAAATCCCCAATAATACAAATGCCTTAAGGACCAATGAGTCGATTCTGAAAGAGCTCAACATCAAAAAAAGGCTCTCTGTCATCTGTAAAGAACGGGTCCTGAGCTTCTTCGGACATATTATGCGATCTCCTAAGCATAGTCTTAAGAGGCTTTTAATATTGGGTCGTACTAAAGGCTACCGCGCCATGGGCAGAACACCAGCTTGATGGTCAGACCTCGTCAAAAAAGCAATGGGTAGTATCTATCAAGCGGTCCATTCTACCCGAAACCGTGCGCTCTGGAGGAGCATTACATGTGTTTGCGATCCTCAGCAGTGAGGGAACGACAAAGAAGAAGAAGATAATACAAATAGGGTCTGTCAAAAAAATGTATGGGGAATTAGAAAATGAATTTTATAATTCCAAATTTCCCCCCTTCTGGGGGGTGACAGGGGCTCGCCCTAGGCGAGCAGACGCCGAATAGGTTCTGGAAGCGTTCATACGACTTCCCATGACCTTGTAAGGCAGCGACGCGTCTGATAGGCAGGAGAAGGCGGGCATTCGCGCAAGCAATGCTCGTCTGATGACCCTGCTTTAGAGGCCTGCGTCACAGTTTAACTGTGCCTGCGTGCACGGTTGGCCCCAAGCACGCCGGCGTAAGGCCCTCCGTCTGGGGATTGCCCTAGTGTTCTCCTTTGGCGATAGCCCGACCAGTTGGTCGGGCTTGCCGGGGCGTGGTGGTAGTGGTGTAGCAGTGTGGACCTTACCTTGCGCGCCCATATGAGCTGGGTGAACACTGAGCAACAGGTGAGAAGGTAGACAAATACTTAGGAACGAGAGAAAGTCTTAATAATAATATTAAGAATAATTTAATAATTCGATTATAACTAATAATTAATATAATGATGTAGTATTGTTATTAATTGAAAAACTTCTTTTTTGAAAATAAATTTGTAATTTAATATTAAGTGGCATGTCCTTGGCTGTGGATCATAACAGCGGCGCGGCATCGACGCTATCAACTTTTGGCAGGATTCAACTAAAAAAGAACTCCACTCTTCCAAAAACGAATCGTACAGCTCATTAATGTTACCACACTGTCTGTATAACAGTATTTTCTTTCACTTGGTAACAAAGATGATCGATCGGATTAAGATCTAGACTGTTCGGTGGCCACTCTAACACAGTCACGCGTTGACTGTCAAGGTATCTTTTTACAGAGAGTGCTGTGTGCTTCGGGTCATTATCGTGCTGGAATGTCCAAATTAGCGGGAGATTGTCATCTGCATATGGCAACATACATTCTTCGAGTATATTTTTGTATTGATACTGGTCCATGTTACCTTGTATAAGCCAAGTAGGTCCCACGCCATAACTAGAAAATCAACCCCAAATCTTAACGTTTCCACCGCCATGCTTTACAGTCTTTTTCGTGTATTTAGGATCGAATGTCTTATTCACAGGTCGGCGTACGTACTGCTTGCAATCAGAGTATACTTTGTTAATCTTGGTTTCGTCGGAAAAAATAGTAAATTGTTACCCCAGGGGCGAAAGTAACCTATTTAGTCCTGAGACGGAGTTTGGCGTCCAAGCGTAGCGAGGGCGCCAATAGTTCGAGGGACTAAATAAGTCTTTAACCCGAGGTAAACACTGTACTTTTCATTACAAATACAAGGAAAGTAAAAAAACATCAATTAGCTTAAGAAAAAATGAGTGAATTTTATTTTACACTAGCTGTGTCTGCAATCTACGTTTCGCTATAAGTATAGAGGTATAAAAAATAGTCTACGACCTATCCTCAGACCTGCCAAAAATACACAAAAAATTTAAAAAAATCAGTCAAGCCCTTTCGGGCAAGTTCGACAACAAACACTGTGACACGAGAATTTTATATATTAAGATAAATCAACAACTTCTACTTTCGCCTCTTTTCTTATGAAATCAGGCGTTAAATCCATATCTGATTCAGAAGAACTCATTGTATTATAAATCCCTGTTATACGGACGTATAAACAAAACTCTACAACTCGAAAAAACAAATGAAGATCGGATTGCCGCTTTCCCGCTTACTTTGTTTTTTTTTCTGGCCGGCCAGCTATTCCGCCAATTTTTTTCATTTTCATTCATAACTGAGCAAATGGTAAATATTTTGCCCAAATCTATGGTATGTTAAAGAAAAAGTTAAAAGTAAATTATAATATTGTCATTAAAAAATATATATTCTTAAATACTTAACTTTATGTAATTTTAATTTTACACCGCGCTGTAATAGGGTATTACACCTTTTTTTTGGAAACTATTTTAAATCAATCTTGAAGTCGTAATGAACCTGTATAAATTTTATTTTAATTTTATAAAACCGAAAAATGACTTAAAAACAATGTTTTATTTATGATTTTGAATTTTCGCGCGGAAACGCTAGCCGCCATGCTACTTCAAATCGTGACGTCACTCTTGATAATAAACAAGCAATAGACCAGGTACGACCAACATAGGTATATAGGTGTATAGATTGTGTGAGAATGACTGTGCGAAAGACCAAGTAAAAAGATTTTTGAAAATAATGGCTTATAATCTATGTCATTGGTGACTTGTGTCTGAATGCAAGAATACGAGTTTAAAAACGCCACAAAAATTGTGGGTTCATATGCCAAATGTTATCAAATAAGAAACTCTTGATTGAAACTTGCCAGAAGAGATCCAAAATCATTAACAAGGCAAGGCAAGGCAAAACAAAGACATGGCTGTATTTCTGTAGAATAATTAAAAGTTAACTTTATAATAATAATAATAATAATAAATTCGTTTATTTTCAGATTACACAGATCCATACGTTAGTAAAAAATATCTAGCCTATGTTAGTCTTAGTGAATTTAAATACCTATTTATCTAATTAATAAAGCATATGAGTGGCTGAACAAGAGCCCATCAAATTTGTTTGCCATTGCCTCCAGGATGCTGTTGGTACTCCATTTATGTTAATATTACAAAACAAATGGCATATTTTGTAATGTATTTATAGCTATGTTATGTACCTATGATGTATTGAGTTACCGTCCTCCATTATGTAATTTTAATAATATAAAGTATAAAAGTCCCACAAACGTGAAATTTCAAATAACACAGAGCACGACAAAATCATTATCAAGTTTGTTTACTATCCGAGTGACGTCACGTCGGAACGGAACTCAATATGCCGAATGGCGTTTTTGACATTTGAAGAACAGATTAAAAAATAAGATATTTAAAATCCAATTATTTAATTCATATTGCATTTTTATGAATAAATATCGGCATTTCTCGATTAATTTTTACGAAATCTATCATAAACATACGAGTACATATTTATATTTCTTCTTACATGGTGTGAAATACCCTATTGAGTGGCTGTATAGAAAGTTGGAACATGGTTCAATAGAAATATGAAAATAGGACTAGTTTCTTTTTTATAAATTGACAGCTGTCAGTTGAAAGCAAACCTTTTTCTTAGAAAGGCGAACTACTTATTTTATTTAGGGGATATTCGAGATTATCTGATGTGTATTCAAATATTTCACAGCTTGGTACACCATCGTTTTTGAGCAATGTAAGTGATCCGTAATTTTTTTATACGACCAATTACGAGCACGCAGATTTATTATTATTTCTCTGGCAGTAGAGTCGCAAGAATTATTTTTTCCCATTTAAATCAACAACAAATTGCAGAAAACGTACTTATATTCTAATATCAATAGCCCGAAAATGCAATAAATTAGTAATAATGAACATCGCATATTCCATTTTTAAAGTGATGAAATAAATTACAAAATATGTTCGTTCTTAATTATTTGTCCAGCCAGTATTTCGGCAACTTTACGAGTTTCTATGATTTAATAAGTAGACAAATAAATTTCGACAAAAATACTACATGAATAATGCAGATCAGTCATAACAATATTCGACAACACTATCAGAGTATGCTTAGAAACGAACCATGCATTAAAATTATGATGAAAACATAGTATCGGCTTTGTATTATTAAGCGTTCTTAATTATATGTGTTTATTTTTTTTTTCACTTTGCCATTTGTTCCCTTTAATTTGATACCCATATTGTAGGGGTTGTACAAAAAAAAATATTCGCCATTTTGTGACGGCCTCGGTGGCGCTGTGGACTCGGCAATTGCCTTACAGTCAGGAGGTCCGGGGTTCTAGATCGCCATGTACCAATGTGTTTCTCGTTTTCGAATTTCATATGTACATTTGTCTGACGCTCCTACAGCGAAGGAAAACATCGTGAGGTCTGCATACATCAGCTAAGAAATTCAAAGGTAAGGTGTATGTCAATGAAGTTGACCAATCCACACTGGGCCAGCGTGTTTGACTAATGCCTAAACACCCTAACTTAGGGTAGGCTCGAGCCCCTCGGTGGGGTCGTATATGAGCTGTTATTATGTAGATTAGGATGATGATGATGACACGTCAACTCCTTTCATTTGATAGCCATATTGGGGGATTGTAAAAAAATATGTAATTGTAATTTTTTGCGACGGCCAGCTGGGATTTGAGTTTCTTTCATAAAGTACTGTATTTAATAAGTCTATCTCTTTAATTTGATATCTATATTGTAGAATTTATCATCATCATCATCACAGTCCATATGCGTCCCCACCGAGGGGTTCGAGCCTACCCTATGTTAGGGTGATTAGGCCTTAGTCAAACGACGCTGGCCCAGTGCGGCTTGGTCAACTTCATTGACATACACCATTGAATTTCTTCGCAGATGTATGCAGATTGCCTCACGATGTTTTCTTTCACCGTAGGAGCGTCCGCCATCTTGGATGTTCCTCCATATTGGATTTAGAATGATGTCACATAGCTAACAATGCTGTTAAGAACTTTATGGTTGTAAACTTATTTGTCATGTTTATTACTTTTCGAAGTTGTGACCGTCAATTTTGACAAGGCGTGTGTAAAAATATATTCTTTGATAATTACGGTAATCCGAGTTTTTCTTACATAAATAATTATAATACATTTGTTAAATGTGGCGACCGTGACCATTTTTTAAGTAAATATTAGAACCTGGAATTAGTAAGGAACTGAATTATGGAGCCGTTAAAAAGAAAAAGGACACAACTAAGACGCGAATTTACAAAGCAGGCGGACGAATTTGAACGTATGTATAAGGCATGTATATATGATAATAATTTCTATGGAATATTTTCAATGCTTTCTAATATTTCGGAAGAATTGTTCAAAGTCGAAAATAATATTCGCGACTTGTGGTGCGCTGATGATAAGTTTGACGAGGAGGCGTTTCAAATTGACCAAGACAAAGCTATGTCTTATCGTCAAAGATGGTATAGCATCGAAAGTATGCACACAAGTATAGTACGCGTAAAAAAATATGAGGCTAATTCACAGCGAAATTTTAAGCTGCCGCCGATCGAACTAAAAAAATTTGATGGCAATATTAAAAATTGGATTGCTTTTTGGGGCCAATTTAAGAAAATCGACGACGATACCAATATTGATAAATTTCAATATTTAATTCAGTCAATGACAGCAAATACCGAGGTCCGTACATTTGTTGAAAGCTTTCCGCCGTCAGAGGAATGTTATATTCAGTGTATTGCGGAACTTAAGTCAAGATATGCGAGAGAGGAATTGCTTATACAAGTATATGTTCGCGAGTTACTTGCTCTCATTATGCACAAAGATAAAGAAGTAAATTTTACCGCGCTTTATGATAAGTTGAACACGCATTTACGATCATTGGAGACGTTGGGCGTTACACAGAATAAATATTCAGCCTTTTTACTACCGATGGTAGAATCGACGTTACCATTAGATATTTTGAAGTCGTGGGAGAGAGCTAAGCCTACCAAAATGGATGATCAGTTAAGCTCTTTGCTATCTTTTATGAAGCGAGAGGTAGAAAGCGACCAAAGAATTAGTATAGCTAAGCAGGCTTTCGAAAATGAATGTGGATCTTCTTCGCCTTTGAGGGGAAGAAAGATGATTTTACCACTAGAGCCTACTGCTGGTTGTTTGACGACTAATGTAAAAGAGAAGATGAAATGTATATGGTGTGACAAGGAGTCTCATAATAGCTTTGAGTGTTTCAAAGTACAAAAAATGACGATAGACGAGCGACGCGAACACCTTAAGAAGATCAAGGCGTTTACCATATGTTTGAAGAAGGGTCATCACGCCAAGGCTTGTAGAGCGTTTGTTAAGTGTTTGGTATGCGGGCGACGCCATACTATTATTCTCTGCACAGGGAAAGAAGAAAACACTCGGAAGAAATCGGAGACGTCTCTACCTAGTACAAATTTATCTATATTACCTTTATCACGTGGTACTACTACTCTTTTGCAGACAGTGTCAGTTATTGTTATTTATGGTAGTAAGCAGCTTAGAGTTAGGGCCCTAGTTGATAGTGGATTGCAAAGATCTTATATTAGAGAAGATATTGCAAAATATTTGAATATTCCAATTGTAGGTAAAGAAACGTTAGCTCATACACTCTTTGGTGGCGTTGAGGTCAATTCGAAGCAATCTATATTATATAAAGCTGGATTACCACTCACTGACTGACTGACTGACTGATTAGGGGTATTTTTGGGACATTTGCGATTACTTTTGGGTGTTGGGATGTTAGAAAGAGATGGACTACTGATTAAAAGACACAGGATTCGATATTCGAAATTTGAAAAATCCAAGATGGCCGCCACCGCGAAATGTCAACTTTTCCAAAATGGCTCCGAGCGTGCTGGTTTTTTGGATGGCTCCTGATCGTGTCGCTCCTGGGGATGAGGTGCAACTGTCAAAAAATGAAAAAACAAAATGGCCGCGCCGCCATCTTGTACTGAAAAACCCGTTTCGCCCCGTGTTTGCGACCGAAGACACGCGTGATTTCCGGGATTTCGCCTGATTTTTTGGATGAATTCCCTTAAACTCGTCCTCGAGTTCCCGATTATGGGGGCCGATTAGCGAAAACCAAAATGGCGGCGGCGCCGGCGGCCATCTTGGAACGCTCAAATTTTTGACTTTTTTGAACCGAATTTTCGCCAAGATGGCGGCCTCGGAGTGGGGAGAAATGTTCTAGGCAGGGTAAGAGCTCGGCGCAAAGTGTTGCCAGGTTGGAAAAATTTTCTACCATTTTTGGTAGTTTTTCCTCTGGAGGCCCGAATAGTCGAAAATCGAAATAGCGACTTTTTGCAATTTTCAACCCAATGAGCGTATACGGCTTCGGGGCCTCTATGACGTTCTGGTATTTTTATTTTCCGCAACTGGCAACACTGGCCGCCAAGGAGGTTTGAATTTTTTCGTAGACCGGATTTGACCCGAATTGATCTCCCCGTTCCAGATGAGCTGGCAACTTGGGGTAAACGTCATCCTGCTCCGTATATGATGTAGTTACCGGGAAAAATCCGAAACTTTGACATTTCAAGATGGCGGCTCCGCTGGCGGCCATTTTGTTAAGGGTTGCAATTTCGAAAGCATTAATTAGCGATTTTGACGCGGTTGCCGGCGTTTTTCGACTGACAACACCGGGTGGCCTTTCGTAGTGCTCGCCGAGGGAGATCTAGATGTGGGGTAATTTTCCCCGATTTTGGGGTAATTTCGCCGTTTTGGGGGAAAACGTAAATTTAGATTTTTTCGAGTTTTTATCTTATAGCGGGGTGGAACAGACGTCGCTGATCAATTCTACCGCCATTTGGGGCCGGTGATATGGCAACACTGGCAGCTGAGGTGGTTTTTATCATTAGCGACAACACAAAATTGACGATTTATTGGCGGAGTTAGGTGAGGGTTAGCGGCCAGCTGGTAATATCACTTTTAGCACATATAGTCGGCTTTTCACGAAAAATTTGACATTTAAAATTTTCAAGATGGCGGACGCGCTGGCGGCCATTGTTTTAAAATTTGCGCTTTTTGCTACTTCGGTGCGGTTTTCGGTAGCGGCACGGTAATATGGGTATCAAATTTAAGGATTTTAAGTGTAGAATACGATACAGTTAGTGACGTTGCTTCAAATTCAATATGGCCGCCGCTCCGACATGTCAAATCGATTTTCTTTCGCCACCTATGCAATATGGGTATCAAATGAAAGGGCTTTAATAGTAGAACACGATACAGTGAGTTACGTTGTTTCAAACTCAATATGGCCGCCGCTTCAAAATGGCCGACCGCTTTCCATTCACCACCTTTGCAATATGGGTATCAAATGTAAGGATTTTAAGTGTAGAATACGATAAAGTAAGTAACGTTGCTCCAAATTCAATATGGCCGCCGCTCCAAAATGTCAAATGGATTTTCTTTTGCCACCTATGCAATATGGGTATCAAATGTAAGTG
This sequence comes from Schoenobius gigantellus, assembly GCA_963935595.1. Lineage (NCBI taxonomy): Eukaryota > Metazoa > Arthropoda > Insecta > Lepidoptera > Crambidae > Schoenobius > Schoenobius gigantellus. Next base: position 37,812,980 of record OZ012543.1, read on the forward strand.
TTTTATTAGTAGAACACGATACAGTTAGTGATATTGCTTCAAACTCAATATGGCCGCCGCTCCGAAATGTCAAATCGCTTTTCCTTCTCCACCTATGTAATATGGGTATCAAATGTAAGGGTTTTATTAGTAGAACACGATACAGTGAGTGACATTGCTTCAAACTCAATATGGCCGCCGCTCCAAAATGTCAAATCGCTTTTCCTTCTCCACCTATGTAATATGGGTATCAAATGTAAGGATTTTAAGTGTAGAATACGATTCAGTAAGTGACGTTTCTCCAAATTCAATATGGCCGCCGCTCCGAAATGACAGACCGATTTTCCTTCTCCACCTGTGTAATATGGGTATCAAATGTAAGGATTTTATTAGTAGAACACGATACAGTGAGTGATATTGCTTCAAACTCAATATGGCCGCCGCTCCGAAATGTCAAATCGCTTTTCCTTCTCCACCTATGTAATATGGGTATCAAATGTAAGGGTTTTATTAGTAGAACACGATACAGTGAGTGACATTGCTTCAAACTCAATATGGCCGCCGCTCCAAAATGTCAAATCGCTTTTCCTTCTCCACCTATGTAATATGGGTATCAAATGTAAGGATTTTAAGTGTAGAATACGATTCAGTAAGTGACGTTTCTCCAAATTCAATATGGCCGCCGCTCCGAAATGACAGACCGATTTTCCTTCTCCACCTGTGTAATATGGGTATCAAATGTAAGGATTTTATTAGTAGAACACGATACAGTGAGTGATATTGCTTCAAACTCAATATGGCCGCCGCTCCGAAATGTCAAATCGCTTTTCCTTCTCCACCTATGTAATATGGGTATCAAATGTAAGGATTTTCAGAGTAGAACGTAACCTTTTCAGTTTTTTAAATAATCGAACACCATTTTTTATGTAACTTAAAAAAACGAAATTTTTTTTGCACCGACTCGCAACTGAAAACCTTTTGCTTAGAAAAACATTAAGTGGACCATTCCACCGCGGGGTGCTTGCTCCCCGCGGCACACACGCGACATCGACATCGCTTCGAAATAAAAGAGCGTATAAAGTACAACATAACCTTTCCAGCTTTTTGATCAATCGAACACCTTTTTTAGGCAAAATTTAAATTGACCTCAAAAAAGATACATTTTTGCACCAAATCGCAACTGAAAACTTTTTTTTTATTACAAAAGCGATGTGAGCACTACACCACCGCGAGGTGCGTGCACCTCGCGGCATACGCGCGTCCACATGACAATTCAATGTTGCCGGCGCATGGAAATGACAGATCGCTTTTTTTTGCCACCCACCGAATATGGGTATCAAATGAATGGACTTTGAGTGTAAAATACGATACAGTCACTGACATTGCTTCAAATTCAATACGGCCGCCGCCCCTAATTGGCCGATCCCTTTTCTTTTGCCACCCACGTTATATGGGTATCAAATGAAAGAGCATTCAGAGTAGATCGTATCCTTTCCAGTTTTTTGAATATTCGAACACCTTTTTTAGGCAAATTTTTAAACTTCAGCAAAAAAAGACACATTTTTGCACCGACTCGCAACCGATTACCTTTTGATTACAAAAGCTAAAGTGGGGGGTCCACCACCGCGGGGTGCGCGCACCCCGCGGCACACACGCGACATCTAGTACAATATATATAATGTAAATATACTTAGTATCGATAAATCGTTTTCATTCGAAATATTAGCGTTAGGGCAGACGTGTATTTGTAAAAATATCCCACGCTATGATAATGTTAATTTGTCGCAATTATTAACTAAACACGATATTGTTCTTTCAGACAATAATCCTAACAGTAACGCTGAGATCGGGTTGCTTCTGGGAGCGGACTTTTCAGGTTTGGTTTTTACTGACAAGATAGTGCATTTACAAGATAGTTTGGTTGCTATGCAGACAAAGTTGGGTTGGACATTGCAAGGGAGGACTTTGGGACGCTCGGTATCGAGCGTTACAGCGCCCTGCGTGTCTATGTTATGTGAGTCAGATATTTCATTGTTTTGGTCTTTAGAAACTACGGGAATAAAAGATCCGATTGAGATTAAGTCACAATCTCAGACAGCAGAGGAAACTATGTCTGATTTTAAGCAAAAAGTTAGAATAAATGAACAGGGTCGTTATGAGATATATTTACCTTTTAAGCCTGGTCATGATGAACTTTTAAATAATTTCGATGTGGCTTTACGTCGACTCAAATCATGTACGAAAAAATTGATTTCATCCGATTTGTATAGCGACTACAACAATGTTTTTAAAGAGTGGTTAAATTTAGGAATAATTGAAGTAGTGATAGAGCCGAATGAAGGTCACCGGGATTCTCATTATTTGCCACACCGACCGGTCATAAGAGATTCAAGTTCAACAACTCGTATTCGCCCTGTCTTTGACGCGTCAGCTAAGGATTTAAATGGGAAGTCCTTAAATTTGTGCCTAGACAAAGGGTTGAATTTATTAGAAGAAATTCCAAAGTTATTAATTAATTTCCGGAAAAGAGCTATTGGTATAACTGCCGATATATGTAAAGCTTTTTTGCAAATAGCAATTGCTCTGGAACACAAAAATATGTTAAGATTCTTATGGTGGGATAGTGATGGGAAATTAATCACATTTCGACATTGCCGACTCGTCTTTGGGTTGACTTCAAGTCCGTTTATACTTTCTGCCACTATTGCACATCATTTAAGTAGCATAACCTCCTCTACTCTTCTCAATTTTTATTAATTCAATTTCCTATAACCTCTCGTCTCTCTACCATCTGTACGCAGATGATTTGCAAATTTATTGCCAGGCTGCAGTCGAAGATTTAGCGCAGACGTTAAATACCGTCAATGAAGACCTAAATAAAATTTGTGATTGGAGTAAGGCGCATGGATTACAAGTTAACCCAAAAAAGACCCAGCTCATCATTGTAGGCAGCCCAAGAACTGTGTCCAAAATTGATCTGCAGCAACTTCCGGATGTTTTATTTAACGGTGTTAAAATACCAACTAGCAACTGTGTCAAAAATTTGGGACTTTTCATGGGGACCACAGATACAAGCTACGAATCGCAAGCTCTTTGCTTCTGCCGGATCCTTGAGACGATTGAGAAACTTTCTCCCAACTGCTACTAAAGTTGCTCTTGCACAGTCTCTCTTGCTCCCCGTCCTTGACTATGGAGATGTCAGCTATCTTGATCTTACTCAGGAACAACTTAATAAAATGGAGCGTCTCCAAAATTTCTGTATCAGATTTATATTTGGTTTACGCAAATATGATCATGTCTCCGATTTTCGTGCTCAATTAAAATGGTTACCAATTCGACTTCGCCGGAATACGCATATTTTGTGTTTATTATATAATATTTTGTTTAATCCTCAGTATCCTCATTATCTCAAAAAACGTTTCTGTTTCTTGAATGAGTCGACTGGAAGAACATTGCGGTCAGCACAAAACTTAATACTTAGGATCCCAGAACATCATACAAAATTTTACGACGGTTCATTTTCAGTGCAAGCTGCACGACTGTGGAATTCGCTACCAGTGTATATTAGACAAGCCAAGACATTGAATAAATTCAAAACGCTTGTTAAAGAGTACTATCTGTCGCAATCATGCAATTAGTATTCCCACCGTTATTTATATTTGTAGCTTATATATTTTATTATAATTTTATATATTTATATTATAATTTTATTATATTATGTATATTCATAGTTTTATGTATCTAATATTTATTTATATATTCATTGATGCTGTGCACATAATCTACTCTTATTTCATTGTCATCCATGTCCACCCTAAGGTTGTCTGGAAGAGATCGCTCTTAGCGATAAGACCGCCTTTTGTACTCATGTTGGTTTTTTTGTCTATAATGTTTGATTTGTAATGTCCATGTGTGCAATAAAGATTATATCTATCTATCTATCTATCTATCATAACTGGTAATTTACGTAATACTGCAGATTTGTTGTCTACGACTTTTTACGTGGATAATTGCATCACAAGTTTAGATACTGAGGAAGAGGCTGTTAAGTTCGAAAAGGACTCTAAACAAATTATGGCTTTGGCACAATTCGATTTAAGGCAGTGGATTTTATCACCTCTATCTGCCCAAACATGTGACTCTATTGTGCCGGTATTAGGTTTGCTGTGGTATACATTTACTGATGAGTTAGGCTGTAATTTAAGTTCTATTCCGATACTATCCGAATTAGGAAAACTAACCAAGAGAAGCTTATTGTCTCATACTCAAAAAATTTTTGATCCCATTGGGTTCACTTCTCCGGTTACGTTAACGCCGCGACTGATTCTTCAAGAGGCATGGCGTCGTCAGGTTTCATGGGACGATGAATTACCTAGTAATTTATATAAACGGTATATAAGATGGTATGAGAAATTGCATTTTCTCAATTACTGTAAAGTTCCTCGAAGAATGACTGCGGATAAAATAGATGATTGCTCTCTTGAACTACATGTATTCTCTGATGCGAGTAAGTTTGGATACGCAGCGTGCATATTTTTAAAAGCTGAAAAAGGTGATTAAATATATTTACGTCTTATTATGGCTAAGTCTCGTATAGCTCCCCCCGATATTTCATCAATTCCTAGGTTAGAGTTATTAGCAGCTTTAATCGGATCTAGATTATTACGTAAAATTCGGGATGACTTAAATATTAATGCCAAGGAATATTGCTGGACTGATTCGGGCGTAGTGCTATCATGGATAAAAAACCAACTGACGTGGAATACTTACATAGGAAATAGAGTAAGGGAGATACGAGAAAACTCAAAAGTAGACAATTGGCATCATATTGCTGGTTCTTTAAACTGGGCTGACATTGCGTCTAGGGGATGTGATGGTAAACAGTTGTATGAATGCCGCTGGCTTGATAGTCCAAACTGGCTACTATTACTCTGTAGTGAATGGCCTAAGTCGCAATATAGTGTAGATGAAGAGGCAGTCAATCACGAACTTCGCAAAACTGTATGTAGTAGTAATATTTGTACAGAGAGTAGTATTTTAGATCGTTTCATTTATTTTTCAAAATACACTAAAATTGTTCGTACGATAGGATGGTTGTATAGATTTCTGTATAATAGTAGAAACATAAATAATAAAATACATGGAGAATTAAGTTATGAGGAATATGAAAAAGCGGAACAATCACTCATATACCTCATTCAACATAAGAATAAAGACTCCTTAACTAAGAAACTAAAGGAATACTTACATGTTGTTGATGAAAATAACATAATTAGAATCGAAACTAAGCTTTTATTGTTAGATGTTCCTGAAGCTACAAAATTTCCGGCAGTTTTACCAGGCTCTAGTGTTATAGTTCGTAGGCTAGTTGAACAAGAGCATATTCATCTTCAACATGCTGGGTATAATATGCTAGCAACTAATTTAAGGAAACGATACTGGATATTTGGCGCAAGGGGTTTAATTAAATCGGTCATAGCAAAGTGTAATATTTGTAGACGGCATAGTGCTAAACCAGTACTACCACCAGTAGCCCCATTACCTTTGGAACGACTTGAATGTTCTGCGCCTTTTGAGAATACCGGGGTTGATTTAGCTGGGCCGTTATACCTTCTCAGTGGTGAGAAGTGTTGGATAGTGATATTTACATGTTCAGTCTATCGTGCTGTGCATCTTGAGTTGGTAAAATCGTTGACAACTGAATGTTTTTTAATGTCTTTGAGGCGATTTATAGCTCGCCGCGGTCGTGTTAATGTTATGATTAGCGATAACGGTACCAATTTCGTTGGTGCCTCTAATTTATTTTCCTCTTTAGATTGGGATAAAATATACCAAGAGTCAAATATACTTCGAATTAGATGGAAATTTAATGCCCCTTCTGCCGCTTGGTGGGGTGGTTTTTATGAGCGACTTATTAGAATGCTTAAGGACTTGTTAAAACGAATATTAGGCACGACGTCTGTTAACTATGAAGAATTAGTAACTATGCTCTGTGAATGTGAGTCAACTCTTAACGCTCGACCACTAACGTATATTGAACATGGTAAATTCGGCGCATTAGAGCCCTTGACTCCGGCTTGTTTTATCAAACCAATTCAACAGTCCAATAAAACTGATATAGACATGGTAGATACCAAAAGTCTAAACAAAAGATTAAGATATATGCAGAAACTTAAAGAAAACTTTAGGCAAAGATTTATTAATGAATATTTAACTTTACTAGTTCAGAAGGGAAAAGATTATTTATGTACTTTGAAGGTAGGAGATGTAGTGTTAATAGGAACAGAGGAAAATAGAGTAAAGTGGCCTATTGGACGGATAGTAGAAATTTATAAGGGACGTGATGGTATTTGTCGAACAGCGAAAGTAGAGACATCTGGTGGAGGTTGTAAAGTTCGGCCTTTCCAGCGGTTGTATAGACTTGAGGTTTCAGCTTTAGAGGTAGATGTGGAGTCTGTTGAGGAAAAGGTTACTCGTTCAGGTCGGGCTGTACGACTCCCTAGCCGATATCGGATCAAAAAAATGTATTTAGGGATATTATTGTTGTTTCTTTTATTTTTATTTAATATTTAATATGAGATGAATTTGCTCTATTACGTAACGTATACTTTTTGTTTAAGATTAAATTATGTTTAGCTAGTTGTTATGGAATTGCAAGTGCGTTAAAAAGAGAGTATGAGCTAATTTATGTTTTCCCTTTCGTTTTCCTTGATTTAGAGGATGTTAAGAACTTTATGGTTGTAAACTTATTTGTCATGTTTATTACTTTTCGAAGTTGTGACCGTCAATTTTGACAAGGAGTGTGTAAAAATATATTCTTTGATAATTACGGTAATCCGAGTTTTTCTTACATAAATAATTATAATATATTTGTTAAAAATGCATTGTCATCCAAACTTAACGTGTATGCAAAATTTCAGCTCAATCGGTTGAAGATAACTGCTTCAAAATTGAGTTGCAAGATTCAACTCTAACAAACAGTTAAATTGCAAGTTAAAATAAAAGCTTGTAAAATAAATAAAAATTGTTGAGTAAGAGAAGTAAATTTAGATTGAAGTAAGTGGAAAACTGTGTAATCTGCCTTCACTCATTGCGTAAGCAGGCGTATTTATATGTTTGAAAGGCATAGAAAAAATCATATATTTTCGTGTAACACATTGTTTTAGTAGCAGAACTAACCATTACCAAAAGTCACTGCCATACATGTATGGCCGCAGTTTACATTATATCTTTGTCCATTGTTTATTTTTGTTTTCCAGATAGAATTATCACGCAGGGCGTGCGTGATAATTCTATCTGGATTCGCACTCCGGACTGAGTACACACTTACGCCAGAGTGACTACGGTGTTTATTCGTCCAGTACATAACAAACAGTTTGAAGTGTTTCCAGAAAAGCGATGAGGATATTACTATTGACACAGGTCTCGGGAGGAGGAAACGCAAATTGACCGTTTTGTTGACGGCTTAGACACGTTTGCGGAGAGATTAAACCTACCACTGCGTTAAAAGGACCTTTCGGAGCTCTTGGCTTCGAAAAACTCGTGATGTTTACAGAAGAAGTAATTAAGGGCAGGTGTGTTATGTGTAGTAATCAAGAGCCTCTTTGTGACCTCTTGTTCGGGAACCAATGTTGATTTAGGAAGGGTTCGTGGCAAAATGGCAGGAATTGTTTCCCCAAACAAAATTTTACTTCGCACACATCAATAATAATACATGGATTTGGGCAATGAATTATATGAGCATACATTATGCATATTCAGTGAACTATCAGTCCACATTACAAGACAGCTGATTGAAAATTAAGTAAGGCAATCAAATAGATAACAAAAAATAAATAATCAAAATTGAAGGAATTGGAAAGAAACGGATGAATGTTAAGGTACAACCTTCCTATAACGTTTATTTTTTTCATAGGAAAATCCTAGTAGTAAAATGTACTTATATAATAATTAAATTATATAAATTTTAGTTTTGGAGGTGCTCTTATTGTACCTCTGGCCATTTTGCCAACCCAACTAACCCACCTGTTTACTTCCTTACTTTTTTGAACCACAAAACATCCCTGAAGAGCGCAAAGCATATAAGTCAAGTAAGTAGAGCCATTATCCTACTTATATGTATGTCTAATATTTCACTTAAACTGCACTAAAGCATATTAAAAATTAAATTGTCTATTCAGTAAAGGAAACCATCCCGCCGCCGTTTATTTACAGAACATAGCATTCATTAAAAATTGTTTGTCTGTGTACACTTGGAGCATGAAAATAAACAACTTTGAAGAAGATCCTTGTCCAAATTGCATTGTCACGTCCATAAAAGTGGAAGGCCTTAATTAATTTTAATCCGCTTGTTTCTATTTCGCGCACGTTTTTCGAATTTTAATTAATGACTTTAGCCAACTTGGCCACAGAGTCATTCAAACTTCGACAATGAATAGCGTAGGAATAATTAATGTATCCCATTAAAAATGTGTGAACGTGATTTTTGTGGTAAAATTATGATTCACTCTTTACATTTTCCCTTATTCTGACGTAAATATAAAGCTCTTAGTTGATATTTTTATCAAACCCGCCCTAATGACCCTATCGATCAAAACGCCGGTTAGGTATAATAATAATTTATCATCTCCGGGTACACTCTGCGAAATAGCAGAGGCGGTGACATAAAGTTAAGTACCGTCATCTCTAAAAGACTTCCAATTCAAGTTGTGTTGAATTATCTTAATGGAGCTACAAGCAAATTTCTCTGCGTCTGTGCTAAAAACACCTATATTTTTTAAAATTCTTATATGACTTCAGTATTTTTTTTTCTTCGGAATAAATACAAATACACACTTAACTGGTACGTACAACAGGTGACAATAAGTGGCGGAAGCCGAGCATATTGTAAGGTAAACTTACAGCTTTTTGGATGAGAAGGTCGTACGCTATGCTACGGACAATCATTTATGCTAATCTTTAAAAATCTGCGCTAGAGTATGCAATTCTAAGCCATATCGACTTTCACGGCCTACGATTCAGTGATACAATATGAACAAAATAAATTTGAAATATCTCGTCTACATATATTTACGTAATATATAATTCACTAGTGGGCCCGGCAGACGTTGTCCTGCCCGATTCTAGCGCCACCTACCGGGTCCAACTTTACGTTTAAACCTTCCTTGGACCTATTCAAACACGCACAGAAAATGTCGTTATAATCGGTCCAGCCGTTTCAGAGTTTATGCGAGACAATCACACAGCGTTTCATTTTTATATATAAGAAGAAGAAGAAGATAAGAAGAAGAAGATTATACTATTTTTACCTTAATTTTAAAGTATACTGAATCATTAACACTTACTTCAATCTAAATTTACACTTTACTTCAACACAGAATGACCATACCTTCGGAGTTGACTAACTCGCGACGTAATCACCTGGTACCTTCTTTAAAACCTCTTACGCTCACAGATTCTTTTGTTTCTTAGGTTCCTTCCTCTACAGTAGACTACATCAAAGGCTGGTCATAGTGACATTGACAAAGTTCCAATGTAAAGCATTAGTCTCACAATACTTAAGGTCCTACTCGGAAATGGAAGATCTGCTGCACCAGACAAGCTAAATTTTTATTTATACAGCACACTTAAATTCACTTATAAATCCCTCAACTACTGTATTTTCCCTTAACTATACACACATATTTAATCAATAACATATTCGCATAGGAGAGAATTCAAGCAGCTGCATGTGTAAGAAAGTCAGAATAAGACAATAAGTATTATGTCTTGGTAGATACTATGATAAATGTTTATTATATACCGTAATATCTCTAGTAAGATGATGTTATCTTCTTTTTCCATTTGTTTTAAAGCTTAAGCCTTATTTCTTCTATACACACAGTAAAAAAAACAATTGCTGATCTTAGTGTTACAGGCTTTATACCGTTAGTTCAGCCACCACCAGTCTCTTACGATCTAAGATACACCTTAGTTATAAGATCTCCTGTATATTTTTTGAAGATTGTAGAAGAATAATAAACAAAACTTATTATATTAACAATAAGGTGATGTTTTGCGATTGTAAATGCTCCTCTTATTTCATCAAGCTATATGTAATTTGAAATCGCTTTCCATTCTACAATACCCGGTTACTGACGTCTGAAATGATAACGGATTATCACTTGATTACAATTGATTTATGAAGGAGATACTACTACCAGAGACGATTATCGTTTCGAGCGCAAAATAAACGCAACTAAAGCTTGTCACGAATCTCTAGATTTCAATTTGAACAAACAAGCACAGATACAGTATCAACACATTAATAAAATTTTACTTATTTCAAAAGGTGAGCCAATATTTGACAAAAAAAATGTTCTAATGTCATGCAGCTAATAACTACATATTTTTAAATGGTTGGATTTAAATGAATAAATAGTTACTGGTTTGAACGCTTCCGTTCCGTCGTGTAAATTTTGATCTGAAATATGAACGCTCGAATGTCGTCTGATAAAATAGAGTCGATATGGTGATACTAAATCTACGGCCGAGTTAGCAGCTGCTTTTTACGTTAGCACCAAAACAATATCCGTGCATTTGCGAGAAATAGGCAAGGTAAAAATCTTGATAAGTGGGTGCCGCCCAAACTGAATGATCACCAGCGCGACAAATGTCTTGAGGAATACCTTGCGTTGCATAACAGACGCAGGAACGTGGGGATGTTGAACAGCATTGTCATTTGTTTTTATTTTTTTGAAGCCTATACGTTGCGAAATGAAAAATGAATTCTTTAAACAATCGTTATCATGTTGGTTAGAATCTGGTTTGGTATTTGTTGCCCGTGGTGCCACCAGTATTGCTACCAGTGGCACCACGGGCATAAAAAAATTACCGTTGAGCTACCAAGCCATCCAGTAGCACCACGGGAAATATGAGGCAACGCCCCAAGCGGAAACTTATTTTCAGAAAAGTGAGATCACTATTTAGTGACCTAGTCAGTGGCGGCGCTAGGCGTCGGCGACGTAGGCCACTGCCGACGGCCTCGCAAAATTTTTACAAGTTTCGTCAAGTTTCGAAATTATTTCCTCAAAATCAATAGCTATATTTTTTACAAGTAGTAAAATTAATATTAACCAAGAAATAAGTACCTAAGGTAAGTACTAACATATAGGTAATCTATTTCTCCATAGAAACCGAAAGAGACAAGTGAATACCAGTACTTAGGTAGGTACCTAGTTTTAAACCTGCGCTAGTGTTTTTTATCGAGAACAGAAATTTTTTGGCTTTCGATCAATGCCTTCGGGTATGTTTTGTATCCGTCAAAATTCGTAAGAATTGGGTATTTAAAAGGGCCGAAGGGCCGAGGGCGAAGTATAATAGGCCTCGCGAACTTGATGTCGCCGACGTCCACATGTGGTCTAGCGCCACCACTGGACCTAGTGTTAGTATTATTCATCACAGCCTCTTACCAAATGACATACAAGCATTACTGCGGATGTGTACCTACTGTGAAGACCCGCTGGACACAAAGATGGAGAAGTTCCGGCCAGCCGTGGTTAATCACTCATCCCCATTGCTCCTGTACGATAACGCTTAACCGCACACAGCACTATTGATGCTTTCTAAGCTACAAGAACAAGGTTTGGAAGTTTTGCCTCATCTACCGTTCTCTCCAGTAGGCTCACTCTCGAACCAATTTCGATCGATCGACATTGGGATTGTAATATTTCTTACTTTAAGCGACAAATTGGATCCGAATCTTGAGAAAATTAAATAGCCCTGAGTTTGGTTCACTCAAAATCCGCGCAATACGTGCCCAATTTTGCGCTAATGTGGAATTGGAGTCGCTCACGTCCGTAGGTTTTACCCTCGAGACCCTACACGTGATCCCCGGGTGGTGCTAATCGAGTGACCAACTTCTGGTGGTAGGGCTTGAAAAACCCGACTGGCTAGCGACCACCGTGCGCATGACGTAAAACCCGTCAAGTGGCCATTTTTTGTCCGCGTTTCGGAATCAGCTAGCGCACAGCAAGAGCTTGAGGGGTCGTTGCTGCGATTTGTGTGGTTTGTGTGGGCTTCCGTCGACCCAGTGCCAGGTTGACTACGTTGACCCTCCGCCCAGGAAGACCCGAAGAAACGGCTGTTCCGCTGGCCGCCCGTGGTATAGTACAGGGGACCTAACCAGTCCGTGAGGCTGCCCCGCCATGCCACGCATAATCTCGGGGTGGTCCGTCGTGCCGGTTGGTGATCGGACGGTGGGTCCCGGCGGCCACTTCCGGGGGGGTTCGGGGGCCCTTCCGTGCGGAAGGTCAGCGCAAATCAGCTGTCGGCTGTTCCCTGGCGAAACAGGCCTACACACATTAACTATGCAAAACGCGGCAACGACACCTCAATTTCACGCCTCTCACTCCAACAATCATGGCAGCGCAAAATACAAGAACTGGTCGTACAGCGGTGCATTATCCCACCAAAACACCATTATTCGAGGTGGGGCTCGCTAACATCCGCGGGCTCCATTCTAACCTCTTAGCTGTCCACCACAATCTCGAGACAGCCCGTCCAGCAATGCTGTTTTTGACGGAGACGCAAATTATCTGCCCGGCCGATACAGGCTACCTTAATTACCCCGGCTACGCTCTTGAGGAGTCCTTCAAGGCGAAGGCTGGTGTTTGCTTGTTCGTCCGGGCGGACGTTTGCTGTCGTCGCCTGCGCTGTTTGGAGGAACCTTCCTTTTCCATCCTTGCGGTACACGTCGATTTTGGCACTCATTGCCGTGTCTACGTCTGCGTCTACCGTTCCCATCGTGGTGACCTGGAGACAACTCGACTTTTTGAACATCTAAGTCGGGTGGCAGATGACGCGCAGGAGCGATTTCCTTCCGCCGAGCTGGTGTTTTTAGGGGACTTCAATGCTCACCACGAGTTGTGGTTAAGTTCCTGTAAAACTGACCATGCGGGTAGGACTGCCCACGCATTCGCTCTCACGCACGACCTGATACAATTGGTCACCCAGCACACCAGGGTACCAGATATTATCGGTCAATTATTGGACCTTCTGCTGACAAATCGCCCTGACGGATATCAGGTGGTGATTCGAGCTCCACTAGGATCTTCGGATCACTGCCTGGTATCCGTCTCAGTGCCTCAGGCGTCGCGACCGTCGCCTGTGGTTGCAGCACGCCGTCTGTGGCACTATGCGTCAGCAGATTGGGACGGTATGCGGGATTATTACGCATCTGTCCCTTGGTGGCAGCGCTGTTTCAATGGGATGGATCCGGACTCCTGCGCTACCTCTGTTGCTGACGAGATCATACTAGGAATGGAATATTATATTCCGCATTCCAATCTCGTCAGTAGAGGCAGACGTAACCTCTGGTTCAATCGCGAGTGCGCCTCTGCTGTTGAAAACAAACAGCTGGCTTACAGCGCTTAGATCAGAGGCCGAGCTTCTAGGGATCCCAATACTAGCCTACTGAAAACAGCCTACAATATTGCCACCAAGTTGTGTAAGAGGGCTTACATTAGAGCGGATGCTCAGCGCATTGCACAAGTGGGCCAGGAACTGCTTGCGCACCCTACGGGTAGCCGTTCTTTCTGGCACCTGGCCAAAGCTGTGCAATCAAACTTCTGCCAACCCTCGCTGCCACCGCTGAGACATGCCGATGGTTCACTTGCTCATCAGCCGCAGGAGAAAGCCGACCTCCTGGCAAAACTCTTCGCGGCTCATTCCCGTGTCGATGACTGTGGTGCACAACCTCCGAAACTGTCCCATTGTGGCAGCACCATGCCCGATATCCGTATCAGACAGCGTGATGTGCGGGCGGAGCTCCAGTCGATCGATACTCGAAAAGCAAGTGGACCAGACGGCATTCCTGCGATTGTTCTTAAGAAGTGTGCAGCGGAGTTGACTCCGGTCCTGACGCGTCTATACCGTCTGTCGTTCTCTGCTGGTTGTGTGCCGAAATCTTGGAAAGAGGCTAATGTCCAGCCGGTTCCCAAAGAGGGAGATCGTTCTGACCCGGCTAACTATCGTCCTATAGCCGTCACTTCCATTTTGTGCAAAATCATGGAGAGGATCCTAAATACCCAGCTGATCCGTTATCTGGAAGGTCACTCGTTACTTAATGACCGACAGTATGGATTTCGTCCTAAACGGTCAACAGGTGACCTTCTAGCGTTCCTTTTGTACAAATGGGGTGAATCTATCGATAAGCGCGGCGAATCGGTAGCTATTAGTCTCGACATCGCCAAAGCTTTTGATAGAGTCTGGCACAAGGCTCTTCTTTCCAAGCTTCCGGCATACGGATTACCCGCGCAGTTCTGTACGTGGATTGCCAGCTTCCTCCACGAGCGTAGAATTCGCGTTGTCGTTGACGGCTGCGCTTCGCGGTTCGTGGCAGTGAACGCTGGAGTTCCGCAAGGCTCCGTTCTATCCCCAACATTGTTTCTTCTGCATATCAATGACATGCTTTCCTTGGGAGCTATACATTGCTATGCAGACGACAGTACAGTGCATGGGGGATATCACGGAAGCTCAGGGGCTGCTCGTGGTGATATTGGTAGGGAGAGGCAGAATCTTATCATTGAGCTCAACAGGACGCTGGACCTCGTCTCCGAATGGGGCTCCAACAATCTTGTTGAGTTCAATGCTAAGAAAACACAGGTGTGCGCGTTTTCGGCGAAAAGGTCACCTTTCCTCCCCCTTCCTTCTCTTCAGGGCACAACCCTTCACACACAGAGCAACATCACCTTGCTCGGAATGAACATTCGCTGCGATCTGAACCCCAGAGACTACATCGAATCCGTCATAACTACTGCCTTACGGAAACTCGGTGTCCTGAACAAGGTGCGTAGGTATTTTGCGCCGGACCAACTATGCTTGTTGTATAAAACTCAGGTTAGGTCTTGCGTGGAATATTGCTCGCACCTTTGGGACGGCTCCGCTCAGTACCTGCTCGATGCTCTGGACAGATTGCAGCGTCGCGCTATTCGCATTATTGGCAATGTAGAGGTAACTAACACCCTCGAGCCTCTACAACTTCGTCATGACATCGCCTCTCTTAGCGCCTTTTACCGAATGTTCCATGGGGAATGCTCTGAGGAGCTCTTTAACCTTATCCCTCCCTCTCCATTTCTTAACAGAAACACGCGTTAGGGCCTTCGGAGTCATCCGTACACTGTGTCCTCCTTCTCACACCGTACCAAGAAATTCCAAGATTCCTTCTTCTGTCGTTCATCCCACATTTGGAATTCTCTACCTGCGCACGTGTTTCCTCCATCCTACAACATGGGTTCCTTCAAAAAAGGCGTGAAAAAGCATCTTTTGGGCCGGCAAGGGGCGGGCAGGTAGGATAGTCAATGTCGTCCCTACTCTATCTATCAACTCATTTGGGCCTCTTTCACCGCTTAACATCAGGCGGGAGGAGGTCATTTGCCGGGTCCTATATAAAAAAAAACTCAATCGTACAAAAATCACAATCTAATTAACATAGCATTTTTTGGTAGCCGTTACGAAATTAGTCGACACTGAAAAGACGACACCAGTAACATTTTTGGTCGCTGCTACGACTTTGTTTCGTCACTGCGACTAAAGTGGGGCACTTCTCGATACGGTAACATTTGGTTTTTAAGATACGACGCTGTATGGTAACATTGCTCCGACTATTTCAGAAATCATTCGTTCATTCGACAATTCTTCATTCTTTGCAACCTAAAATTCTGTGCATTAAGAAGACAAATAAAATTGAAAGGTTCGCCATAATTATTATGACAGCTTAAGTTTATTTTTGAAATTAATTAGTTTTAAATGTGTTATGATACTGTGATATTAAGGGGAAAAGAAATTTGTCGTATTATTTAACAAAAAAAAATGAAAATCATCGATGGGCCATCATATAATTGCAATTTGACCAGTTTATTGAAATGTTTACATGGTTTTCACTACAAGTTTTGTTCATTTTCTGGTCTCCAGACCTTTTAGTTTAATCAAACTGTACACTTTTTATGCTAATTATATGATATTTAATCAAAAATAGTCAATAAATATACAAAAACATTTGCTTTTATAGTAAAATTATTCTAGTCGTATTTGGTAAAAAAGTTACGACGCTGCGTCGACTAGCAGACACAAACTTACTGAATTTATAATATGGTGTCTCTCACTTTATTCTTTCCAGCGGTTCTGAAACTGTTGACATAACGCCATTCTCAATTGTCCTTACTAAAGACTTGGTAGTAACAAGGGTAATAAACGGAGGGTTCGTCTGAATTGATCTCCATGATACCCAGTACATGGTTCGAAAATTCTATTTTGCACTGGCCACGAACAAAAAAAATAGTGATCTCTTCTCAACTGCCCCAGTTCTCAACGAGAAGGGACGCTAACCCTTCTTCGAACTGGAGAAGAATGAAATGCAAGATTAAAGTACAAGGCATAGCGACTTTTTCCGAAGGAATAAAATTAGAAGAAGTCTATTGAAATTTTGACGATACCAAAATCAAAATTTTGTCGTAAAATCCTGAATTATTTGTATTATTATTTTGATTGCCAGATGCTGAAGACCGTGCATTTGATATATTACCTGAAATTTATTGATATGTTTTTTAACCAAACAATACGTATTTTTAATTACCTACATGTTTACTTTTACTAGACTATACATATCCTCAAATAAAAAAATAACTACAAAACAGTTTTAATTAATTATGTTTTAAGAAGAAAAAGATGATCTACGCACCTATATTATATTATAAATTAAGCAATTACTTACTTGGAGCTTCATTTTGTCTTACTAAAAAATCGTTGATTTTCCTGTAGTAAGTGGATGTGGTCCGAAAATTACGTTTTTTCGGCTGCTTACTCATGTTTAGTTGGCATACAATTCAAAAATATTTGAGAGCCAGGTGCAGCTGTTTGATATTTTTATGCTAATTTTGGTAAAATTTCGTTTTGGAACTATGACGTAACATTACGAAACTTTGTGTACATGCATATTATTCCAGTAACAAAGTTAACACACCTTTACAACACAGTTAATCTTTTATCGTTCGCTTATTGAAAACTAATGCTCGGAGCACCCCTTGCCGCGAAACTAACAAGGCGAAACCGCGTCGCATAGTCAGGAACAAAAAAAACGGCGAAGCGAACGCGGAGGTGTAGATGGCGTCTGAGCACATCGGGCGGAACCGCGCGCGACAGAGACAGCGCCATAGTTAAATATCCGCGTTAGAGCAGGCAAGCTCGCCAGAGCTCGCGCGCCATACAAACGACAACGTGGCAGAATCGTGTAGCGATTTCGCTACTACAGTTCCGCAGCGGAGGTGTGATACCGGCGTCAACTCAATGTGTATAAAATAAAGTCGAGACAAATCCGTACATATCGTGTTGACTCATCGACTATAAAGAGTTACTGAAACACTTTCCGGTCAAACTGTGTAAACACTGTTCCAACACATATAAACCAAACTGAAGTCGTCAAAAATGCATACATATTTTGTCGACACAACGACTACAAAGAGTTACTGAAACACGTTCCGGTCAAACTGTGTAAACACTGATACCACACATATAAACCGAAACGCACACAGTCGCACTGTTTCGATACAATAACGGAACTTTGTCAATTTGTTACTGACTCTAATATTTTGCAACCAAAAAATGCTATCTGGGTTGGAATTAGTTCAGGAGTAAGCCTAAAGGCTGCGCCAACAGATTTCTACTTTTTCCAAAATTTTAAACAACTTCTTGCTCGTAAAAAAGTTCAAAATAGGCAGTAGAAATTGCCTTTAAAGAGTATATTGCATCTCGTCCACCTGACTTATTAAGAATGGCATTGAAAAATTACCACTGTACTGGCAGAGACTCGTTGATAGCATAGGTTAGATCTGATAAAAACAGACCAGGTGGAACAGATGAGAACAGATCAGTTCCTGTTTGAAACTACCAGTTCTTAACAGACCTGCTGAATTAAACAGATCCACAATACCCGATCTGTTCTCACCTGTTCCGCCTGGTCTGTTTTTATCAGGTCTAACCCGCTAACCAGCGTTACATAAACCCTCGACTCTACCAATATACACCACTACACGGTTTTTCTCACACTGGCTATTGAGTGAATCAGGACCAACAATATATAGCTACTGTCATGCTTCATCTAAAACCCCAATTTCCAAATGTACATTTAATATATGATTTGAATAGCAACGCATTAAACTGGGTTTTTTAATGCTGAGTATGGAAATGTTGATAATAGCACTCTTAGATCTATATATCTATAGATCTATCATAGTCGAGGTCACTATGCCACTAGAAACTAAAGGCCGGAAATCGCATGATGAAATTTCGTTTCTAACCCCAGTCATATGGAAATCAAATGAAAGAAAGAAACATTGACCTAAATCCAATATGACTACCTCTTAAAAAACTGGAATGTTTGAGTGTCCAACGATATTTCAAGGAAATGGGTCGAGAATTAAATTCCTTGATTGTACCTCCCATATCTGATCTCTGTTCCCTTATACACAATTACCTCCAGGGAAGGGATATTGTGTACGAGGGAGCGGACCGAAGCGTCCCCAGATGGGCGATGACGGCGGAAGTATCCCAGGGTTCAGTAGTAGACCTTCTGCTTTGGAACCAATTTTTTTGGAAATTGGGTACTACGAGGCCACCTTTCTCGAAATATGGAGGTCCTGTAGTTCGCCGACAAAAGCACCGACATATGTGGAGACGGACCACCTTGCAACCGATATTTCAATGAAATGGGTCGGGAATTAAATTCCTTTGTTGTACCTTCCTATCTCCTTTCCCTTATACACAATGACCTCCAGGAAAGGAATATTGTGTATGAGGGAGCGGAACGAAGCGTCTCCAGATGGGTGATGACGGCGGAAGTATCCCATCAGGATTCAGTAGTAGACCTTTTGCTTTGGAACCAATTTTTTTGGAAATTGGGTACTACGAGGCCGCCTTTCTCGAAATATGGAGGTCCAGTGGTTCGCCGACAAAAGCACCGGCATATGTGAAGACAGACCACCCGGCGTCGATCGGTACAACAATGGTCATCCAACGCATCCGCCTCGTCGGGCTGGACGTGACCATCGACAAGACGACGGGCATGACTTTAAGGCCGATTGTGCCGAATTTGGCCCTCCGTCCATTTGGATCCACCATCTCGATCCACCAGTGGATTCAATAGCACGCCGAAGTTCACTGTGATCCACCATTGGTCTGAGTGGATCCTGTGATACTTGCGTCTCTAAATATGCTCTACCAGTGGATCGAACAGCACTCAGGAAGATTAATAAGATCGACCATTACAAAATAATTTTTATTGAATTAAAATAAAAAGGAAAAATAGTGAGTGCTGTTCGATCCACTGGTGGAGCATATTAAGAGACGCAAGTATCACAGGATCCACTCAGACTAATGGTGGATCACAGTAAACTTCAGCGTTCTATTGAATCCACTGGTGGATCGAGATGGTGGATCCAAATGGACGGAGGGGAATTTGGAGAACCCAGCTTGACGTGTCGTCGGCCTTATCATGTTTTATACAAATAAATAAAATTGAAATGTTTGTAATGTCAAAATAACAAGTTTTTACTAAATGGGTATGAATGTATATCGAGTACCAATAACAAAACCACAATTTAAAAAAATTTTGTCTGTCTGTCTGTTTGTTCCCGCTAATCTCCGGAACAGCTGGACCGATTTTGATGGGACTTTCACTAATAGATAGCTAATTATATAAGGTATAACATAGGCTAATTTTTATCAATTTCAACAAAAGTTACTATTCCACGCGGACAAAGTCTCGGGCACAGCTAGTATAGTGATAATGTCGATGATACTATAAGGAGCCTCGATATAGATCTCGCGTCTCGCATGCGACGCGTGTGTTTTTTTTTGTGTGTATGTTACGCGAGCATCGGTGGCGCTGTGGACTCGGCACTGGCCTTCTAATCAGGCGGTCCGGGGTTCGATCCTGTCATGTACCAATGTGTTTTTAGAATTTAATTGTGCATTTTTCTGCATCGTTTACATCTTCGAAGAAATTCAAAGGTTTATGTGAAGTCGACCAATCCGCACTGGGCCAGCGTATTTGACTAAGGCCTAAACACCTAACTTGGGGTAGGCTCGAGCCCCTCGGTGGGGACATTATGAGCTGTGGCGGTGATACGATGTTACGCGATTACTCCGCCAATTGTGGTCTGATTTGCAAAATTGATTCTGTATTTAAAAGAGTACTCCTGGAGGTGTTTTCATTGTCACCAAAGTCAGGATCTAATGATGGGATTCCAGGAGATTCAAGGAAAAGGGAGGATAACGGAAAGTACCTTTTTGATAAGGAGTTAGGGGATAGTTCTTTTAATTTTATAATCACTTTTTGTGCCGTGCTTGTATTATTTAGCTTCGGTGAGCTAGTATTAAACTCACTAAATGATGAAAATATGTTTTTTAGAAAAAATTGATATAAACCGACTTCAAAATCATTTAAAATTCAAAAGTAATAAGAATACACACATCACATTTTCATTTTGAAGTTGGTGCCAAATTTTAAGGCTTTCCAGGAGGTCATCGCTTGGCATCGAATTCAATAAAAAATGTAATGGGTGTATTCTTATATCTATTTTTATATTCATCTTTAAGTAAATTTCATACCAAATCACCGATGTTACTTTAAAGAATACAAGTACGGGACAAAAGGTGATAATTGAAGATCAGTGAAGTTTCTTTAGCTTCCATTTTTTTTTGTCTAGACCTAACGAAGAAAATGCAAACTTTCTAAAATAGATTAATATCCCATTCTATCAAAAATAACCAAGCTAGTAATCAGGAATACATTATTTTCTTACTATTTGATTTACTATCCATACGGGTAGCCTAGTAGGTAAAAGAATATTCAAGTTACTTCCCATTCAGCTCACGCATGCAGCTTATTTATCGTCTGTTAACTTTACGGTAACCGTCGCAGAAGCCGGCTATATCTTCATCGCTTCTTTCTTTCCTCGACAAATCGCCGAGTTTTATTGTGTCCGAAGATCAAAAACTTTTTGCCTTTAACCCACTGTTAATGATAAAATAGATACGTTAATATAAGAATACATCTTGTTTGTTATGTTGAACGCCCCAACTTTGCAAATTTTTGTATCTGTGCGGCTTATCTAGCTACTCGTACTAAGCGAAATTAAATGAAAAAAGTACTAATCTTTATTTCGTGTGTAGATTTTGAAGCTATGACTAAGATTTAATATAGGTGTAATAATTACGATTTAAAGTGGATGGTAGTGCTATAAACAAAACAACTGCTGACGCATCTGAAAAATAAATGTTTATTAGGTACATTAAATAGTAACGAAAACCTTAATTAATCAAAACCGTGCCCACCGGACACGATGATAACTGAAAAGCTCTAGCACTATCAAGCTAAAATATCTCGCATACGGTATCTTTTAGTGAAAAATGGTTTGAGGACAGCCACGACGTTTTTAAAGACCTATCTAACGATGGCTCACACGATTCGGTAGACGAGAATAAAAATTGCGTCCCCATTTTAGGCTTAGAGAGGTACCCTAAAAATGTATACGAGTATCTTTAAAAATTTATATCACCACTTTGTCGACTTGGATAATAAGTAAAAGCATACCAAAGGACATTGCTCTGCGTCCATACATTGTTCGCCCCAATACCAACAGAAGTGAAAAAATGTTTTTCGTATAATAAGACATTAGTAAATAATACTATACGGACAAGCTTTGAAATCGAATTATATATCAAAATGAATGAATGATTTTCAGGTTGGTTGAAGTAACACTTTATTTCATTAGAGCAATACACATAGTCCATACCTATACAATTATTAAAAAAATAATTATTGCAATCAATCAAAGAACGTTATTATGGCCACGTAGTAAAAAACAAGAAATCTCGAAATTATAAAGCAAGTCAAAAACAATGCAAAAACACAACAAACTAACAAGCGACAGCGCGTCTGTAGTCAATTGTGAAAGAAGATATGAAAAACATAATTTATACAAATAAAAAAATGTCCATAGCTCCATAAAATCGAGTCAATTCCATTCAATCAAGTAAAAGTAACAATAAACATTTGTTTATTTTACCTCATTTGGCTTTGTTTCTGAAAGTACTTTAAAATATTTTTGATTTGTCCGTCGAATACATATATTTGTAATCAGTGTTATAAAACATGCATATAATTATGACGCTAATCAAATCTTTCGACATTGTCCTTTCAGCTTTCTCACTCTTGTGGTTTAGGAGCTAGGCCGCGGACGAACGGACAGACATGGCGAAACTATAAGAGTTCCTGTTCTTATTTACTACGGAACCCTAACAACGCTAAACTGTCAAATGACGCACGATACAGTTAATTTGATAAATATATTTTTCTTATATTCGTATAATCACTTGAAAATACTCCTACTTGCAAAACGTATAAAATAACAAAAGCGGCGTCTTGTGGATTATCTGGAAAGCGAAGTAAGTTTACGTTAGTAGTCTTTTAGTCGAACTTTATCACGTACATTTTTGAGATAGAGGTATGATTCCGCGTATCAACAGTGTTATCCCCATACTGATCGTTCTATATACGACGCATCATAGCATACATGGAATTACTCAAATCATCATCATCATCATCATTTCAGCCAAGAGACGCCCACTGCTGGACATAGGCCTCCCCCAGGGATCTCCAAACCGATCGGTCCTGCGCCTCCCGCATCCAGCGGCTTCCCGCGACCTTTACCAGATCGTCGGTCCACCTTGTGGGGGACCTCACCTTGTCCTCATTACTCAAATAAAACAACAAAAATATTATTAACAAGGTTTATTACTATTATTTGAATATCTTGGAGCATTTAATAGTTCACAATTAAATATATCGACTCAAACGGTATCCATTAAAAATAATACAAAAAGAATTCTGAATACTACTGTAACAGTTATCTATGCGTATGTATTGTTTGGGGCGAGCAAAAAGGATGGAGCATTTATATCAACATACCGTTATCCTGCTGTGATTAATGGGCCATTAAGGTTTCGCGATGTCAGCTAATCACCAATTTCTGTACACAAAAACGGCTACAGAATGTTAATTACGAATCGATGCGTATTACACCAATTTTAAATAATTTATTTTGAGTTCATGTCTGATAATCCGATGGTTTCATTTAAAATTAGTGTCAAACACAATAATATTACAGTCTGAAAAACTGTATTGAAGGTCTGGTTTTCTGTAGCCAACATTTCTTCAATGACGGCTCCACCATTTTGGTCCCAGCGTCTACCAAAAATAGATTCATAATTTAGAATTTCCTTTGATCCTGTGATCACTTAAATCCTATCTCACAGCAGAAACAGCAACGACTACATTTCGTCTGGTTTTACTTTTGTTCAATTTCACAATCCTATAATAGAATTTATGTTTTTCGTGAAGGTCAATATTATTATTCTCGATCGGTTTTCCATCTCTGATTTTTTTTAATTTTCTTTTTACTTTCAGCCATCTGTCGTTTTTCCAGTCATATCTTTTTCCCATTTCTAACATAATCTCCTCAAATGTAGGCCAATCAAATTTTTTATTTACATGTATATTTGATTTCTCGACGTTCAAAAATGATTTAACATTGTTTTCATTATCATTGTAAATATTACTTAGTTCAATTGTGTTATTCATAAACTTTGGAAGTACGTGATGTTTTACGACGTTGCCTTCAACAGCGTTTGTTTTTATATTTTCCAAAATATTTTCGGCGTATCTATAGTGTACTCTGTCAATATTTCCCGCTATCCTTTCATCTGGATATTCATCATAAAATGAGCCAATTTCATATTCGATATTATCTGTAACAATATGAAATAAAATAAATTATTTTATAATCAAATATCATCAGAAATTGAGTTAAAATTTTTGATCTTTATGAGTTCTGGGCCTCCGGATCTTATTCAGATGATATCTACGGGAAGACTACAAAAAGACTGATCTATATTACTTCATACAAGCAAGTCTTTTTTACTGAAATATTCGACTAGGCAATCTATTGCTATCTTATAGAAATTTAACTGGCTTAAAAATTTAAAACGTCTAAAGAAAATAAAGCTGTATAGCTAGTTAGGAGAATCTAATTAACAATGATTACTTACTCAATATAATTTTAATCAATGAATGATATTTAAATGTACTTTTATTGACACTTATTTACCTGCCATACTTCTAAATAATTCAATATTTTTCTGAAGATTTTCTCTATCTTTCCGTTTCCATCGTCCATCCCCACGTTCTGTGAAATAAATTAACAATATAATATTCTCGCTAATCGGATGATATTTTCCGAATGAATAGATTCTTTGAAAGCAGTACGAAGGCAATCTTGATTAACCGATAACTGGCATAATAGAAAAGTATTTCACCTATTCAGTATTGGGGGATAATTGCTGAGTAAAAGACTTTGAAAAGGGATAATGAGCAACGTCTAATTTACAGGTATAGTCACTGGCACCTCAGGTTATACTCAGGTTAAGAACGATGATTTTCTTCTATGAATTTTTTTTACGTCTCGCATTAAGCAGTTAAGAATATAGTATACGAGGAATTGGTGGTTTTCAGTAATTTTGTGTGATGTTTTCATACCTACACCATTTGGATGTATACTAACTAAGAAACTTTAACATTTGTTTACTTTGATCATTGATTTACTACCAAATTGGATTTAATTTAGAATTTACTCAGATACTTACTGACGAAAAGTGTCAGAATTATAAGGCAACAGATGTATTGTAGAAATCCACCCGCCATGTGTCTTCCAACTTCTCAACAAATCTGAAACAAAAAATAATAGTGTAAGTAGTGTAATAATGATTTATTTAACCAAACACAAGATTTTTCAAATATCAATTATAGTAGGATAAACTTGACTTTGAAGTTATTAATTCTTTGTGTACATAAAAGTGAACTTAATGCCCGTGGCATTCTCTAATACTTGATTTTAGGGCGATACAGGGAGACGTGGTAAAAATATCGATGAGACAAGATGTATAAGTAGATTATTAAGCGAGGGAATAAAGCAGGGTCTTATGTCACGGGTGTAGACCTTAATCGCGGACGACACGGAGAACTCTATGCTTAAATAATTATATCCTAAGGATAGCGAGAGATTGAAAGACTAGAGTCCTGAGTGTAGCGAGAGATTTAAGCTCACCCAAGACTCAGACTGCTTTATCCCCGAGGAAAATACTCTGCTCTTCGCACCACCAGTGAGAAAATAGAAACAAATACAGAATTTATTCAGAATCGTACCAATTTAAAATCAATCATAAATTATTACATTACTTAAAAAGCCACGAAACTTCTGTATTGAAAAAACTATACAGAAGAAGTGGCTGTATGTGTTTAAGTCTGTTTGCTTTTTAGCCAACTTCAAATAAGACAATGTTAAAATATGCCTAAAAATAAAGAAGAACACAGATCGTAATATCTAGTAACTTTATAGGAGAGAAAATAATTTTGACAATCTTTATAATAACCTCGACAAAACAAAATGTTGTTAGTTATTGCCAAATAAACAAGTCATTATTACCATAAACGCATTAGATAATCAATAGGTACATCTATGTTAATGCTATGATGGTATAGAATTATGCTCGGCATACTCCTAAACGTTAATATGAATATATTCAGTTGTTCAATCCCAATAAGAAGTGGTTAATGCAACAGTACGTGGAATTCAGTAAGCTCCTAATTTCCATAATCTTTCACAGGATTATGGACGTGACAACAACATTGCTTACGGCAAATTCTAAAGCATTCAAATGAAGGTAGGTACATATTGTTATACAGTATTCCAAAGATAATGACGCAAACCGTGATTTTATTTACATTGGCAAGCTTTTCCCTTATCTTAACTGATTGTAAGTGACAATAATTGGGCGTTCCATCAATATTAATTTCTTTGTTATATTTTTATTTTAAGATAATCGTTGATTTCTAAAAACTACAATCAAGATCACATGAGCAAAATAATTGTACTATAAAGCAATAAAGGCCTTATTCTGCTAGCGTTATGACGGGTGAGGTTCAGCGACGCAGTGGTGCAGTGGTTAGGGAGGATGTTGGTCAGCCAAATGAAGCACCAGGATTGTGTTACCGATATATATATATTCCATTACAATATTATAATAAAAGGAAAAGGTAACAAATATACGGACTATTGTAGACTGAAATACAGACATAATATAAAAACTTACCAAAATATAAACTTACACAAGTGCCTATAGTTTTTAGTAGATATAATCGTTATACGATATAATGATTATGAGTAGACAGTTTTTCAGATAAAAAATATAATTAATATTAATTTTCATTAAATTGGCCATCGCTACTTCTTTACGTCTCGATGTCCGTAAATCAGTGACGGAAGAACAGAATGTCATTCAGACAAAATATAAAGTTTGAAATGCAGTCAAGTTAGGCGGGAATGCAACGAGTTGCTATATCTAGTTAGAGTATTAGCACCTCGTTACAGCGTCAATGCATTTCATCCTCATCAACATGTCAGCCAAGAGACGCCCACTGATGGACATAGGTCTCCCCGGGGATTTCCAAACCAATCGGTCCTGCGCCTCCCGCATTGTTTTCCGCGTCCTTCACCAGATCATAGGACAACCTTGTGGTGGCCCTACCAACACCGCGCCTCTCGATACGCGGCCGCCACTCGAGAACCCTTCTGTCCTCTGTCTTTAGCTTCATCGGCAGGCTCTGACTGAGTGGCAGATCTCTTGCAAACACTTTGGAGTCTTTGGTCCACTCGATGGCTTCTTTAATACGTACCGTATTAAATCGACGTATGTCGCGAGTCAGAGACTTAGTGGTCTGTTTGTTGAGTCACCGACGAGCATCTTCAGGAGACAGCAGATGCATTCCACGCTTTTCCTCTATCAGCTTAATTGTCGGATTTGAGATCATACTTTTTTGTTTAGTACGGCTGGGATTGCACCTCATGGTTAGTGGAAATAAAATCCAAATGCGAAGATAGCTAATGCGAAGGAGAGAATAAACGCCGCACTAATCACCCTCACCATGTCGATCTACATGGTGCTACTTCACACCTCTTTTAAAGAACCCGGGGTTGTAAGAGAGGATTCAATGCGCCTTTCACAATTCGGTGATCGCTTTCCGTATTCAATGCGTGATCATTGAGACGTCATTGAATATTCAAACCTTAGTCGGCATAATAAAGTCAATATAACTTTTTGGCACACCATCCAGACTTTTCCAGGTCCACTTTTGATGCAGCCGTTTTTTAAGAAAAAGTTCATCATGTAGAGTTCCTCTCTCTCTTCATGTAATCGGATAGCATTTGACCACGGTAATTCCGGATTCGAGCTCCCAATTGCCCCACTTTTAACTCACTATCGCCGCGTTTGCCTAGCCTTGCGTTGAACTCTTCCATGACAACGGTCTAGTGCAGTGGTTCACAACCTTTACCCTATGCGCCTCACCCAACAATATGCTAAAATACTACGCCCCCTTAGGGGCCGAAGTGGGAAGTCAAAATAAGAAAATTAAACAAACGATGAAAATATTGACGTGTTTTGTTTTATTCAACTAAGAAAAGGAAAACATACAATTAATGAGAGTACTGTGGCTGCACTTTATTAACCAATTGGTGAATCTTTGGCTTTATAGTAATCAGTGCACAGCGAAGATCATTTTCCTCAAAATACTTTATACAGTTTAATTCTGGAGCCGCTCGCTACGTATCGCTCTATTTTATCAATTTCGATTTGCATCTAGATATTATTTATAAATGAGCAACTAATTTTTATAGACAAAAACCGCTTAAGCCTTGATTGACGATAAATCTTCACCGCAATTCTATTGTATAATACAGTTTATGGAACAATCATATAAATACTGCGGTAACTCTCCACATAGATCCGTGTTATTTATTAATTTGATTCACTACGTAGCTCTATCTAACCGTTAACTCCTCACAGCTTATACATGCTTAATCGGAGCTGCCTATTTTGGTTAATGGCTATTAACTCTGAAGCTAATAGCGGAGAGCATTGCTGGACTGCTATATTAGACCGATAATGGTCCTTGTGTTTTTGAGAAACACATTAACTTCTCTAGTTTATTGCTTGCCTTATTGTGTAGTTTACTTAGCACGTCGCTAAATAATCATCAATTGCATCAAAGAGATGTAAAAGAAGCAAGCTCAATAAAATATGTATTTAAAAAGTAAGCATTGAAAATAATAATATGTTGAATTCATAGCGGTTTAAAATATTTAGGGCTGGGGTTGATTTGAAAAAGTATCGGGAATTAATGATTCGTATATGGCTCTTGGTTTAAAGTGTTTTCCATTAGTGTTAATTCTTTTACACAGTAATTTTTGTTCCCTAGTAAAGTTTTACAGTAATAAGTATATCAGGTTATATTTAACAATACCGACTCAAGTCTGAGCCATCCACATTTTAATCTGTTTTTATAGTTTTGTGATTAGTTACATTTAGGAAGCAGCAGTCAAACCATATATGAGAACCAAGGAATCGAAAAATATATAAAACAGATACTTTTTATGCAATGAACTCAATACATAATTAAATAAGAAAGTCTTCACAACGCGTAAATTCTATCATCGGACCCTTATCTGACCTAAAAAGATAAAATATTCATGACATTTTTTATTACCAAAAGTTACATTTTAACGAATAATATAGGGTGCCGTGTATCAAAAATTGGATTTGAAAATTTTACTCTCCAAGTGTTGGAGCTACTTTTCCTTAATATTTTTTCGTCTTTTTTTTATTAAATGAACTAGCTTTACCCGCGAGTTACGTTTCGCTTTAATAAAGCTCAACACTGTAGGTGCCTAATTGTTTGGATGAGGATTTATCAGCTTCCTGTTGGAATTTTCAAAAATCCTTCCTTTGTGAACGCCAAGTGGACGACAAGTCAACGAACCCCTGTACCGAATTTCATGCTTCTAGCTCCAGCCTCGCATGACCACCGAAACACGATATGATAAAACGATATATCGATATAAACCGTTAAAAAAGTTAGAGTTTTCAGCAATTTTGAAGTTTTGAGTATATTTTGGATATTGGTATTTTTATTTTGGGTATTATTAATAAATTCATGTCGATAAAATTTCAAGGAAGCCATTATATGCAACATATTTTGACAGTTCATATCGATTTATCGTTTAACCATATCGTGTTTCGGTGTTCATGCTACGGGGGCGGTAGTTTGGACTTTACGTTGATACCTCAGTCAGTCACTTACCAAAGCATTAAAACAACAAATGAGGAGTCTATAAACTGCACTATCTAACCTCCGTTACTATTTAGATTATGTTATAACATATGAGTATGTATCATGTTTGTCAATATCATATCAAGTTGAAACCTACCCATGTTAAGGCGCATAGTACGGTTATTCATAAAAAATCATTGCAGAAAAAACCTGTTCTCTTCATAAATCTTCTTTCTTATATATAAAAATGAAACGCTGTATGTTTGTCTCGCTCGGCTCGACCAATTCTTATGAAATTTTCTGTGTCTATTTGAATAGGTCTAAGGAAGATTTAAACGAACAGTTGGACTCGGTAGGTGGCGCTGTAATCGGGCGGGACAACGTCCGCGGGGCCCACTAGTATTGAATAAAAAATCTTTAAAAAAGATATTTTATTATTTAACGCATTCTTTAGAGGATGGTCTTTTTAATTTTTTGTTAAAAAATGGTTAAAATGTGACCCAAACATGCCTCGATTTTAAAACTTTAAACCTAATCGCGTCGTAAATAATCTTAAAACTATTAAAATTGCTATTCTATGCATTTGTAAGATCTATCCTGGATTTTGGTTCTGTGGTATGGTGTCCGATTTATCAAATACATGTAAAACGGATTGAAAAAATTCAAAAATATTTTTTAAATATTTTAAATTATCGATTTAACCGGTTTGAGGACAGTTATGAAAACTCCTTACTGCACTAAAAAATGTTAAGCCTAAGAGATCGGCGCAAGTTATTTGATATGACATATCTGTATAAAATATTAAACAATAAAATTTCCTCATCAGTATTATTATATTCAATTCCCTTCAACGCACTTAATCGGAGACCGTCTCGCCTCTCACGTCCTAAAAATACTATGTTTATTCCTCCTTTATTTGAGAAGAAATTTACTGGTAACTGCTTTTTTTATCGCTGTCTAAAACTATATAATGATGAATTCTGTGAACTGGACCCATTTAGTTCCTCCTTAGTAAGCTTTAAAAAGTCGGTAATAAAAATAATTCAGAAAAAATAGGTAATAATGTAGGTTTGATAATAAATGTATAGATATCTATAATATATAAAGCTGGTATATATAAGTTTGTACACAAAATTAGTTTTGTAGGTATTATTTATTTAGTTATCATGCAACACTTGTCAAAACTCCCCAATGAAAGCTATTTAATATATAACTGTATAAACAGTGTATTAAGAACATCTTGTAATGACTGTTTGTGTCAAAATAAAGAGAAAAAAAAAATTAGGTTAAATCATATACGTTCGATTTCAATAAATAAAGTGAACAATATTCTAGCGGATGGTCTTTTTAGATTTTTCTTATTCGCCTTTATTAATTTTTAATTGAAATAATTCATCTAACGCGTATAGGTTTGCTTAAATATTCCCCTCACTCTCACTCACTCACTCCTATGTAATCAGTGCGGGACGATCGACGCAAGGTCATTGGGACCACTATGCGTCTTAACATAGTCATACAAAAGTTATGGCGTCATTAAAAATTTAAAATTGTATAATTAATATTGAAATCCCTGTACAAATAGTAAGGTCTGAAAAAAAATTTATGGGGTATCAGAAAATTAATTAACGATTTCGAATTTTCAATGACGCTAATCTTTTATATGACGATGTTAACATGGGTAGGTTTCGGCTTGGTAGAGTATTGGCCAAACACCTTGTATAACTATAGAGCCAGTCAGTAATTTATCTACTCTGTCTTCTTACTCTGCTACTTAGCAGAGCTATCAGTTAGCCCAGTTATCAGCAGCAATAGTTTTTTCTTGTATTTGATTTATTTTAATTATTTTTTAAATATAATTGTTTTGAGAGCTGATCTTAAATGTGACCAGACCAGTCTGACCAGAAACATGTCAGTGTAGAGACTACTCAGCTGTTGTCGCTCTCAATCATTAATTCAAATTATAACTTAACTCTTCTTGAACTAAAGAATAGTAACTAGCTTGTAGTTAAAAGATTTTGGTCTCACAGTGCCTTAAGATCGGTCAACTTAAGCTGGACATTGACGATCAGTTTTGCGCGTCAGTTGAACTGACGTCCATCCAAAATTTGATCGTGAGTGTCGAATCATCACTCCAGAGTATTAACTGACGACGCGCCACGAAATTTCCGGGGCTACCATAAATCCAACCCGGCGCGTCGCGCCAAACTGAACGTGAGTGTGTGATCGTCATGCCAATCGCGTCAGTTCGTGCGCAGCGCCGTGATTTAGCGTGCTGTGCTGCTGTGTATGGTATTTTGTTGATAGAATGACGGCGTCGCTGTCCTCTAGACGTGTCATAATGACAGAATTTATTGAAAAATATAAAAATTCTGAATGTTTGTGGAAAGTATCGAACAAAAATTATAAAACAAAATGTCGATCGACAAAAGCATCTGTCCTTTTCACTCCTTAGGAATATCTGTCAAATTTATCGATTTTTGTCGAGTATGTCGATCTTAGCTGTCAAATGTTGTTTATCGAGAGTTCCATGCTCGCAGGGCAGCATCGACAAAAAGCTCTAGATTTATTGCTTCCTATTTTAATTGACGTGAGTTAATTGATTTCTTTTTTTAAGTCATTCCTTCATCCATTGCTTTCTTTTTTGCTTTTTGGTAAGTATTTGGCAACAAAGAGTAACCGCAGTAAGAATTAATGTTTCTTCAGAATCAGAATCCACTTTTTTCTCGACACAAATAGGTAGTACACGTTCTTTAAACAGCCCGGCTGGTCGAAAACTGAAGAGCCGGAGTGACGCCAGTGAATGGGCAAATCTAGTTGGCATAAAACCATTGGACTGACGCCACAGTTTTACATCTAGACTGACGCGAAAAACTGATCGTCAATGTCCAGCTTTAAAGTCAATTGTATGCTGAGGATAAGAATGATTTGATAGCAAAGTACATTATATCCACATCATACCTACCTTGATGTTTCTTGTTGCGACAGCAAGCCGTCAGCTGTTTTACTTTCAAGATTAAAGACCCGCGCCAACTTTTATGACACTTTCCGGATTGATGGTAATCCTGTGTTTACGGCGGCCGTTACATAACGCAGAACCGAAGGACAATATAATTAACTAGCCACCTGATTTAATGTTCTTATGGCGCTTTTGTACACCGTTAAAAGTTTGACATTTAATTTTATTCTGGGCGGTAATCTCCCTGCGTTCTGACTTATTTTAAAAATATGATTGTAGTTATTCTTATATCTCAAACATCAAGAACATAATGAAATCGAAAAATACATTAGTCTTTAAAGTGTTTATAATAATAATAAATATATTATTATTATAAACACTTTAAAAGTCATTTAGGGTATAATCGTTTTATATTTATTGACACAATCGAGTTATAAGTATACTTAAGTATAACAACATAAATTAAAACTTGGTAGGTATGCATAATACAATTATATAGTCGTCTGTCGACATTTTATCATGAAAATAATAATGTCATGGGCTTCCACTGGCTTGTTTCGAAGAAATTGAAACATTGTTATAATTTTAATTCAAAATACAACTCGTGATTTTCAATTTTTGTTTCTCTTCTTTATTGAAAATCCTATCCTTTAAAACTGTTCTTGTATTGAGGTCAACGTTTTAACAAAAACCCATACCTAATTAAAGGATGTCCATGCTAAAGCATTAATTTACAAGATAATTTAACAAACACGGCTATACAGGGCTAACACGAAATGTCTCATCTATGACCACAAATTCAATTAAGAATGCTTTAATTCCTACGACACAGTACCCTTTTAATCCTGTTAACATTTCGCTCGGAGCTTAAGCTCTTTTCAATTAAATACAATTGAATTTATTAAGATTTAATTCAGAATATTCGCTAGAGCACTTAGTTTATGTAAAAGTAGAGAGATGGCCCGCAGTTAACAACACTTAACAAGCAAATTCCGCGCAACCTAGAAAATGCCCAGATATTATCGCTCGACCCATCCCTGTCAAAACAAATTGGGATTTTGTAAGCTAATAATGACTAGAATTTGCGGTACGATTTAAATACGGCGTGCTCGCCAATTTCTATGAAAACATTTAACGTAGGACAATTAAGTGAAGGTGGCGGATTTGCTGTGACAATCAGGCTTTTCTTGCGTTATTGAAATAATGGAAGTCTTTATTGAAGATTTATTAGCCATTTTGAATTGTCTATATGCACGAGTTAACGTCTATCTATTGAATGTTTACTCTATAAGTACAAATAAAAGTTTTTTAAAACTTTTTGGATTGCAACGATTACACCTGTCGTTGTGAGTATGTTTATAATTTTTAATTCTGCTTATATTCAAAACTACCTATTTTATCGTGTTCTTGTAGTAACTTAAACGCGTCCTGTTTTTTTTCTGGTTCTCTTAGAAAGATACATTTTTTTGCCCCTACGTTTTATTATATTTTTTTATACTATGGTTTATTATATCCTTTTAGTTGCACCATAAACTTTAACAAGGTGTAACATGAAAACACAAAACAGATACTCGTATCTACATAAAATAGATGGTTTACTCAATTTTAAAGCGAGTCTATAACGCCAGTCTATAAATCTTGGGGATCAGATTAATTTAACATTGACGCGGTTACAAAAAGCGTTAGAACTTGTTCGAAGATTAATGATGGATCTGACACGTTTTAAAATGAGTTCGTTCGTTATGCTATGGACTTGCTTTGAATATATTTTTCATTCTCAAAGAGCAAGTTTTGGCCTTTATCTCACCTAATAGGAAATAACGATTGGGCTGAAAATGGCAAAGACATGGAAGCATTATGTAACTCATTGGCAATCGGCCAACGTATAGATTTGATTTGATATCTCAGTTCGGTTAAAACAGTTTTTTTAAACGTTAAACATTTTGTAATGTCGTCGTTCGAGCGGTCTTGGCATATTTTTCAAATGAATCAACCAATATTTATAGCTAACTAGCTGTACCCGGCATGCGTCGCAATGCCACGTAAATAAGTCACTCAAGTTTTATTGAAATCGAAAAATAATCATTTATACGTTTTTTTTTTGCTAGGTCCCCAGAACACTAAAGTTTCATTACAATCTGATGAATGGTTTCGGAATGTATAGGGGACGAACCTACATACATTGATTTTTATTTATATGGAAGAAGATAGAATATGTACATAATTACGTTATCCAGTTTCCTAACGATAGCCGATCAATCGATGAGTTACAAAATCATCACCCTGGACCTTGGCTAAAAAGATGTCATTGGATCATAACAAGATTTGAGTAAATAAAAGAGAGGCAGCCAGGCAATTAGATGAAAAATTCTGAGAAGAAACAATACAAATAGACGAGTTAATTGCCTTGTATAATTTTATGTTCAATGTAAACATAAATTAAATGGACCCTTATAAGTTGAACGTAGTCTAGCAAGAAAGAAATTAAATAAAAATATGAAAGAAATGGATCATTCAGAACTTAACCTAACTGCAGTTAAATATGGTGGATGTTATACTCAGGCTGGTTGTATAGCTTGGTTACATATTAATTGGGCTACGAGGGTGCGGAATGGGGAGTGCACCCGTATTCACTCACACATTACCTTGATATTGATTTATTAGACTTGACTGATAGAATCTGATATGTTTGATGTATTGAAGTATGAACTAACTTTAATATTATTTTATAATTTTGCTAAAACCAACATTATTATAGTAAAGCCTTATTAGAATTGCCTTTTTCAATTTTACTATAAAGCTTATCCTCATTAATTTAATTTACACATATCCACCAATAATAGGGAATGTTTTATTCGAATTATAAATATTTAATAATAAACAAACTTTAAATTTTAAAGGAAACGTAATGGTTCATAATATCATCTATTGCCTTTCAATAGATTATTCAGTCTTACCAACTAATACGCAGGATATTTACAATAATTTAATTGTTTGATATAATTGGATATTAATTACTCTTTAGTTGTCAACTTGTCAAAACTCGTTGGTGAGTAACAAACAAACACGTACTACAGAAACTAATTATTCAGTCTAATTGCAAACGTGATGAATCGAGAGATCAAAGCAAACACCCGATACAACATCTTCAAATTCTCTTAATATAACTTCATTTCATTAATATTGATACAACAAAGTTATGTCATGTATACTTACATCGTGTAATACATATTATTCAGGTAAATAAATAAGTCTATCGTCTGCACGACTTTCTTCCGCTTTTATTTTACTTGTCTTCTCTCGTGATCATTTTTCCTGTTTTTTTTACACAATCTTGGTTGTATTTTTAGTTTTTACCATTTTATTGCAAATTTATTGCATTGGATTCGAGGAGGGAATGCTTTTCTTTATACAACATGTTACAAAATAACCCGTAAAGAACTTGCTGCTGCTCGCGACTTGGTCAGCGTTCCCTGGGGAACTCATTTAAATTCGGATTAAAAAGTAGCCTATGTCCTTTCCCGGAACTCAAACTATATACCAAAATTCATCTAAATCCGTTCGGCTTTGACGTGAAGAGGTTGCAAAAGGACAGACAGACTCACTTTCGCATTTTTAATATTAGTATGGATTGTCAAAGCCAAAAATACTATCAAGCTGTCATGTCAGAGAACCGGAGCACCGTACCTGTCATGCTGCGTAGTTTAAGCTTTGATTTTACTCAAATATGGAAATTTTGATGACAATTTTTACTTGGCGGTAAGTCATCCAGTGATACTAAGGTTTTCAAATATTGTAAAAGGACTCTTTTGCAACCATTTAACCACCTTTTTACTTTATGTATATTTTGTAACATCGTGTATTCAAGAAGGTTTTACTTTATATACAGTGGCAGGGATTATGTTCAGCGACATCTATTTAAGTCTTAACACACTGTCCTCTCTTTATGTAATTAAGGCTCATCATTCCTCATATCTATACTTTTAACATACTTTTACTTTAGGTACTATATGCAATAAAGTGTATAAATAAATAAATACTTCATTTTATCTTATTCTTTCTGACAATATTACATCACCTATCACCAATTTGTCTACTGTTAGCACTGCATCTACAACTACATTGCACTTGTGAATATTTAAAACCATACTGCTTCTTTAGAAGCCATCAGATCTTGTGCCGCTTTCACAAGCTCAATATGAAAATAGATTTTGTAAATATCTGCAGGAAACGTAAAAATAAATGGCAGGTTGCACCAAATTATATATTGTAAATTTGTTACGTAAAAAAACTAGGTAATATTATTTGAGTAATATTCTATTACATTTATTGTGGAATATTATTCCGTATTTAGATACAATTATCCAGTTCACTGAATCTTTCTCGATTCAAGGCTACACTAATAACATCGGTACGTTTCTTGGAGAAATGTATATATTTAAATATCACAAATAACATGAAGGTGATATTATTTTAAGTAGAAAAGTTATTTAAACACAAATTGTTACAAGTGAGAAAATTGAATAATTGCAAGAAAAACAATCATTTCACTTTACAAGAAAAACAAACATTTCACTTTGCAAGAAAATCATTTCACTTTAAGTATATATTGTAAACATTTCAATCAATTAAATTAAGAGATAAAAAAGCTGCCACCAATAGAAAAACTGTTCAGAATTCCTAATTATTTATCGCTAAGGAACTAAGTATTTCTGATTGTTTTACATAAAGTATTTCATTTCTGATAAAGAATTATAATGAAAAAAAGTGGACAAATATTCATAAATTAAATACTCGTCAATATATTCACTAAGTACATGCAAATGTTACTTCCCACAAAAATATGTAAATGAATCTGAATAGAGAGTACTATGAGATTTTGTTTTTCTTTATATATTTATTCTCTAAGCGCCGACAATTTAGCAAATAAACTTACCTATCTCGATAAGAATAGCAGAAGCTCCCTCCAAATAAATCGAGAAAAGTTCCCTGTGATTGAAGACTCAATGAACCCAACTGAGACTTTGTAACGAAACTTTGTTACGAGCTTTTCAGGAGCTCGAATGCGCGTATCTTCGCTGACGAGGCTCGTTCGCAACTGGCTGAAACGGGAAACCTCCAACTGCCCCATACAACATTTCCCACCCTTTCCCTTCTCCGTCTATTGGGCGACTAAAACAAATCGATACGAGTACATTACAAGCAAGAGACTCAAGCTTTTCAACACTGTATTTACAAAACGGGTAATGTATTGCGAATACCCCACCTAAGTCCGAGGTCAATGTTTTTCAGTAGCTAGCTTTTGCTACTCAAGCATGCTTAGTTACTATAGTGTTTCATGTCTGCAAGGTGGTATTTTCAATCAAACCGCCATTCAAGTCCGTATTGAAATTGGCAGCGAATTCGTGCTGAAGTTAATTAACCCTCTCTTAGTTACCTCAGATAGCAACCCTTAATGCGACCGCGATTCATAAATAATGTTCGGATGGAAATAAAAACGTTACGCCGTATCGAATTTTATTCAACCCATTTTACCTTTTCCCTTTCATAAATAGGCATATCCGAGTGATGGATAAAATTGGGTTTTGTTTCGTTGAAATGGCTCAGCGTGTGTGTGTATTTCATTGTCATATTTTAATGTGTGTACTTTTAATTGTCTTGCCAATTGTTTTACGTTTATCTCGAATATCTAGTACAAACAGAATACTTAGGTATAACAAAATGAAAGTGAGATTTTGATGATGCATCCAAAGTTTTAATTGCCATTCTTGCTAAAAAATCTCATTTAATTACAAAAAGTCGATGCATTGACTTACATTAATATTAATTTTAATATTAATATAACAGTAATTTTGAACTTCAGATAAAATTTTACGTAAGTTCTGCAATGCCCAGCCAAACCGCTTTATTTTAGGTGTTATCTAACACCATGATAATTAATTACACAAAAAAAAAACATAAAGATAAAGTGGAAAACCAATGTCAGGTGAAAACTACGGAAAAAAAAATTCTAGCTCCTAAACTCCAAAAAATCGCATGACATGATTCGGATACCCCATAAGTAGCATAAGGCTTCTACATTTTTCTTTTGGACCCCTATGAACGGGCCATCCTGTATGTCTGAAAAATATGAATTATCTTAATTGATATCTGAAATCGCTAATAATAGATATCGTATTTACTTCAATAGTTTGTTTTAAATTTTGAAGCTATACTGGTGGATTAGTGTTTGCCTAAATTTTCTATCACTATAAAACAATCGCCTAAGCGTCAATTTTTTATTTCGTAACTATTTTTTTTTTAATTATTAAAAAAAATAGTATAGGGTAGCTCAAATTCTAAAGAAGGATATAGGCTACTTTCTTAATAATTCAGTATTATTACCTGTTGATTCATCTCTATTATTTTCACATTGAAAGAGAGAAACAATGTTCTAACGATGTAAATAATACTCTCTCTAAAGTTCTGTTTTGGCTTACAACTAATAATTTTCTCACAATATCCGAACAAGTGTAGGGTCAATTTTTTGTCTTTCGCTCCTACTGATATTTGCAGACATACAAGGTAATGTGTTAAAAGTTAAGAACCTGTGAAGGCATATATGAAACAGTGACAATAATGAAACATTATTTTTTTTTACTGAATTTTAATGAGTTCCCTAGGGAATGCGTGATATAACTGAATTCCATGCACGCATCCAATAAAAACAAAAAATGAACTTGTAAATTTATATCGTGTAACACGACACATTTTATATCGACTAAAGGCCTATTACACTAACCTTGTCTTAGCTTAGCACAAGCCTAAGACAGTAGTATGCTGCCACTTCTTGTTTTAGAATGTGACATCATCATTCCACTGAAGATTTTC
The DNA here is from genome assembly GCA_963935595.1 of Schoenobius gigantellus. Lineage (NCBI taxonomy): Eukaryota > Metazoa > Arthropoda > Insecta > Lepidoptera > Crambidae > Schoenobius > Schoenobius gigantellus. Next base: position 37,852,045 of record OZ012543.1, read on the forward strand.
CTAATCTAAGATAAGGCTAGTGAAATCGGCCATAAGTGAGGTAAGAATCATTTTGTAACTAATTGTTACACACTATGAAAGCAGGTTAATTTTAGCACTTTCAAATATTAACATTTTCACTGAAAAGAAAATTTTTCCCGCGGGTTATAAAAGTCTTTGAGGCCTTTGTTGATTAACCCTAACTCACCCCATGAGGTTAGTTCTGATTTTGTTTGATATTGATATCTCAGACTAATTCTAAATCTTCCATGTCGCAACCTAAGTTGATCATTGTAAATTTTATAATACGACTTATAAAATATATGAAAAATAATAAAAAAATACTACAAAGTTGTCATTTTTATATTAAATGTACTAGTTATACATCATGAACCGAAATTAGCTAAAAGCTGCCAAATATGCATTTTTTTCAGACGTGCTATTGGCATTGAAGTGAAACTACCAACCAACTAATGCGGCAGCAAAATTTTAGGTCCTCGGTATTTCAGAGAAAAGAAATAATTTCAAAAAAGTCTCTTGTTGGTCTGTCAGACCAATGCACGGGTATAAGAAAGTTAAAACAATCCTTTGTTGCCCATGTTAATAACAATGCTATTACCAGTAGTAATACAGATAATTCAATTTACTTTTATACTAGGTTCTACAGTTGTAAGATGTAAGAGGGGAAATATTAATTTGCCAATCTTACTACCTACTGTCTACGGAGCGTAGGTTCAAAAAAAAAATATTTTATAAAATATATTACTTAAATGAGTGAACCAAGCGATACCAAGATTAATGGATACCATATTAATGTGTGATGGTTATCAATACTACAAACATAAAACATACAAAAACGAGTTCATATGGAGATGTGTTTTATATACGTCAAGACACCATAAATGTGAAAATAATCATAAATCATCATCACCATAAATGTGTTATTGGAGCACAGACCTACCCTCATTCTGTGGGTGATCCGGGCTAGATTAAGTGCAGATTGGCGAAGTTTTCATTGTCTTATTTGCTCTCAAACCTATGTCTCACGATCGGATTGGCAAAATTGGCAGTTACACATGCAAGGGCTAGAAATATCATGCTCTCTTGTAGTTTTCACTGAGATTTTAAATGAATTTTGATTTAAATGTTATATAGAGTTTAAAGAATACTTTGTTACTAGAAGTAAAGAAAAAAGCATATGGTACAAGACCGTTCAATGTAAAACTTTAAAGATTCCATATATGATTTATCAATCTCAAAGTAAGCAGGAAATTTATAATCACAGTTCATAGACTACGTTCTAATCATTACCTATCTAAGAAATTTGGTTTCCTTATGAAAAAAATAGATAAAGGCAATTTAGTATGTCCCTTCTTACAACTTACTCTGCAGTAGCAGCAAACACGATTAAGTAAACCATATTACTACTATAGGAAAATATAAATTGCCTGTCTTGCTACCATTCGATAGCAAGACAGGTAATTTATATTTCCCTCCTAAAAATTACAACTGCAGTAGTAACAAAGGCTGTATGAGGTACTACTGGTAGTACGATTGGTTATTACTACCAATCCTACCACGGGCAAAAGTGTTAAATTCGAAGCTATAGTATTTTGTTCGGACCTATTTTTAACACTTTAAGGTATATTAGACGTGCGTCTTTATCTTGTTTCATTAGCACTTGAAAAAACTGATATTTGGCACTATATTTTGCTTTCCAAGGTATTTAATCCTACAACGGCATCTTAATATAACAAAAGTATGTATGTTCATTTATTTAGTTGCAGTAAAAGTGGGAATAATTAATAAAAATTGAAATAACAAAAAACTGTAAGTATCTAACACAATTTCACATATTCTTATATATAAAAATGAATCGCAAAATGTGTTGGTAAGCGCAAATCTCAGAAATTACTGGTTCGAATTGAGAAACTCTTTTACCATTAGAATGCTACATTGTCCCTGATGGTTATAGGCTATATTATAATTTTTACCGCGGGAAAATATTTCTTTCCTATGGGAAAATTCAATAACTACTGGGCCGATTTTAAAAATTCTTTCACCATTAGAAAGCTACGTCCTTCGTGAGTAACATAGGCTATACTTCCACGGGAAAAATGAATACCACGGGAAAAATATGATGGGAAATCTATCGTAAGGCGAAACGAAGTTCGCGGGCACAGCTAGTGATTAAATAAGAACAGAGTAGAGATTAATATTGTTAGCCAATTAATACTTAAAAGACGGTCCGTAGATCATTCTAAACAAATTGGAAATCGGAACATTGACATTCGAATTCCAAAACAAAATCACCGAAGTTTCCGTTAAATCACTGTGAAACACATCCGATAAATTGGCATAGGTACGAGTAGCACGTCCGCTAGCTTTCCAGTTGAAGAGCACTTCATCCCGCTAACGAGAACTCGTAGTTAGAGTCAGTCAAAAGCTGGTTTTTTCAACTATTAACCCCCGACACAAAGAGAGGACAGTAATAATCTTTACTATGCATGTATAATATGTCTGTGTATACCTAAGTTAGTTTATGTCTGTGGTGTCGTAGTTCCGACGTGATTCAATCAATTAAGTGTCAACAAGTAATCCAGCTATATAATTGGAGCAAAGATTAAAATTGTAATAGACCACTATTTATACTATACCAATATTTTAGCCCACTCTCATTGCCATTAAGAATATTTTTGTTTAGTCAAGTTGCTAGATAGGTAGGCATATTCTCTCTCGATATTTACCAGAACTATCAAAGCAACTTAGTTGTAGTAAATTGACCCTTAATAGAATAGATTCTTAAGTAACACAGGGTCGTAACACAGGGTCGTAACACAAAATTTTTGGTGGTCAAGTATAGAAAACTGGTCAATCACAGAAACCTTAATTATTATCTTGTAGTTAACACGTTGTATCAAATACCATACAAAAGGCGTCGGTGACGCTGTGGACTCGGCACTGGCCTTCTAATCGGGAGGTCCGGGGTTCGATCCTGCAATGTACCAATGTGTTTTTTGTTTTTCCAATTTCATATGTACATTTATCCGACGCTCCTACAGCGACAGAAAATATCGAGAGGCAACCTGCATATATCTGCGAAGAAATTCAAAGGTGTATGTGAAGTCGACCAATCCGCACTGGCCAGCGTGGTTAACTAAGGCCTATACACTCTTAGTGTAGGCTCGAGCCCCTCGGTGGGACCGTATATGAGCTGTGATGATGATGATCAAATACCATAAATAAAAAGAACTTAAGAAGATATGCAGATTTTTGTAATTGGTCCGTTTTTTTTGCGTCACAGTGTACATATAAATTTCGTTTCGTAAAAAAATATAAAATGATTTCTTGCATCACATTCACCTAGAATTAACAATTAAGTTTTTCAACTATTAACCCCCGACACAAAGAGAGGACAGTAATAATCTTTACTATGCATGTATAATATGTCTGTGTATACCTAAGTTAGTTTATGTCTGTGGTGTCGTAGTTCCGACGTGATTCAATCAATTAAGTGTCAACAAGTAATCCAGCTATATAATTGGAGCAAAGATTAAAATTGTAATAGACCACTATTTATACTATACCAATATTTTAGCCCACTCTCATTGCCATTAAGAATATTTTTGTTTAGTCAAGTTGCTAGATAGGTAGGCATATTCTCTCTCGATATTTACCAGAACTATCAAAGCAACTTAGTTGTAGTAAATTGACCCTTAATAGAATAGATTCTTAAGTAACACAGGGTCGTAACACAGGGTCGTAACACAAAATTTTTGGTGGTCAAGTATAGAAAACTGGTCAATCACAGAAACCTTAATTATTATCTTGTAGTTAACACGTTGTATCAAATACCATACAAAAGGCGTCGGTGACGCTGTGGACTCGGCACTGGCCTTCTAATCGGGAGGTCCGGGGTTCGATCCTGCAATGTACCAATGTGTTTTTTGTTTTTCCAATTTCATATGTACATTTATCCGACGCTCCTACAGCGACAGAAAATATCGAGAGGCAACCTGCATATATCTGCGAAGAAATTCAAAGGTGTATGTGAAGTCGACCAATCCGCACTGGCCAGCGTGGTTAACTAAGGCCTATACACTCTTAGTGTAGGCTCGAGCCCCTCGGTGGGACCGTATATGAGCTGTGATGATGATGATCAAATACCATAAATAAAAAGAACTTAAGAAGATATGCAGATTTTTGTAATTGGTCCGTTTTTTTTGCGTCACAGTGTACATATAAATTTCGTTTCGTAAAAAAATATAAAATGATTTCTTGCATCACATTCACCTAGAATTAACAATTAAGTTATGCTACTAAAAATCGATACAGATTTTTTAGTTTTTAAATAGATTATAAGCAGCGAAGCTTCATAAAAAGGAATCAATTAAAAAATAAACACATCACTGAAATAGGTAGGTACTATAGAAAATAACGTGTCGAAATCGCGGCGGATGCCGCGGCGTGTACCGACTAGCGACGTAGTTCAGAATAGACTAGATTATGAGCACAGTTAAAGATTTAAGGGCTTATTGCCTTAAAGGCCCTTTCATTGCTGGGGTTGGAATAGTACATTGTTACCCTAGGGGTGAAATTAACTTAATAGTCCCGAGACGGGGCATGGCGCCCGAGCACGGCGAAGGCGCCACACAGACGACCCGAGGTAAACACTGCGCTTTTCATTACAAACACAACTTGTGTTACACAAGAAAAGTCAAAATAAAAACATTAATTAGCTAATGAAAAAATTTGTGAATTTTATTTTAATAAATCAACAACTACTGGTTTAGCCTCTTCTCTTATGAAATCAGGCGTTAAATCCATATCTGAATCAGATGAACTCATTGTGTTAATTAATACAAATCTCTGCTAAACGGAAGTATAAATAAACAACACTCTACAAACAAATGTAGGATTGCGATATCCCGCTTATTTTGTTTTTTTTTCTCGTTTTTTTTTTCTCTAATCGGCCAGCTATTCAGCTATTATTTTCATTTTCATCATTGAAAAAATGGTTAATATTTTGCCCAAATCTATGTTATGTTAAAGAAATAGTTAAAAGTAAATTATAATAGTCATTTAAAAAAATATATTCTTTAGTTAATATTCGTAGGTACTTAACTTTATGTTATTCAAATTTTATATCGCGCTGTAATAGAGTGACTGTATAGAAAGCTGGAACATGTTCAATAGAAATGTCAAAATAGAACTAGTTTTTTTTAATAATGTGACAGCTGTCAGTTGAAAGCAATTCCCCCTAGGGTTGAAAAGTATTACTTTCAACCCCCACCTCAGGCACTTTCAGACTTTTCCGAGTATGAGTAATGAATAGTACATTGTTACCCCAGGGGTGAAAGTAATTTATTTAGTCCCGAGACGGTGTTTGGCGCCCGAGCGTAGCGAGGGCACCAATAGTTCGAGGGACTAAATAAGTCTTTAACCCGCGGTAAACACTGTGCTTTTCAGTACGAATACAAAGAAAGTAAAAATAAAACAATGAATTAGCTAAAGAAAAAAAGTGTACATTTTATCTTACATACAATGTTATACAAATATAATTAACAGTTAATACAAATCTTTGCTATACGGAAGTATTAACAAAACTCTACAAATGGAAAAAACAAATGAAGATCGCATTGGCGCTTTCCCGCTTATTTTGTTTTTTTTTTCTGTGGCCGGCCAGCTATTCAGTCATTTTTCATTTTCATAACTTAAAAAATGGTTAATATTTTTGCCAAATCTATGTTATTTTAAAGAAATATTTGAAAATAAATTATAATAGTCATTTAAAAAATATATTCTTTAAATACTTACATTATGTTATTTCAATTTTACAACGCGCTGTAATTGAGTGGCTGTATAAAAAGTCGGAACATGGTTCAATAAAAATATGAAAAAGGACTAGTTTCTTTTTAAAATTTGACAGCAGCTGTCAGTTGAAAGTGATTCTCCCTAGAAAAGTATTACTTTCAGCCCGCTCCTCGGGCAACTTCAGACCTACTTTCAGAGTATGAGTAATGAAATAGTACATTGTTACCCCAGGGGTGAAAGTAACTTATTTAGTCCCGAGACGGAGTTTGGCGCCCGAGCGTAGCGAGGGCACCAATAGTTCGAGGGACTAAATAAGTCTTTAACCCGAGGTAAACACTGTGCTTTTCATTACGAATACAAGGAAAGTAAAAATAAAACAATGAATTAGCTAATGAAAAAACGTGTAAATTTTATTTTACATAAATCAACAACTTCTGCTTTATCCCGCTTTCTCTTATAAAATCAGGCCTTAACTCCATACCTGAATCAGATGAATTCATTGTGTTAATTATTGACACAACGTTATACAAATATAATTACCAGTTAACACAAATCTCTGCTATACGGAAGTATTAACAAAACTCAACAAATGAAAAAACAAATGAAGATCGCATTGCCGCTTTCCCGCTTATATTGTTTTTTTTCTGTGGCCGGCCAGTTAATCAGCCATTATTTTTCATTTTCATTATTTATTAAATGGTAAATATTTTGCCCAAATCTATGTTATTTTAAATAAATAGTTGAAAATAAAATATAATAAAGTCATTTATTTAAAAAATATATTCTTTAAATACTTAACATGATGTTATTTAAATTTTACACCGCGCAGTAATTGAGTGGCTGTATAGAAAGTCGGAACATGGTTCAATAAAAATGTGAAAAATAACTAGTTTCTTTTTAAATTTTGACAGCAGCTGTCAGTTGAAAGTGATTCTCCCTAGGGCTGAAAAGTATTACTTTCAACCCGCTTCTCAGGCAACTTCAGACCTACTTTCAGAGTATGAGTAATGAAAAATATATTTACTTACAGCACTGGCAAAGGTCGACCGCCTTTTCCTTAGCATTGTGTCTTAAACATTCACCAAGAAATTGCTCAGTCTACGACTTTAGGCTTTAGTTTTGCCGACATATGCGTAGAATCTAAATAAGATTTGGGATATAATTTTGTCCAATTTCTATTTACCGTCAGGAGCCTCTTAAGGCATGGGGGCCCCGTATAATTGATACAGCTAGATACGGCATTAGTTACGCCCCTGAAGTGACCGTTAGTATTATAAACCTTTAAACGCACACACACGCATACACGCACACACAAATCACGCGAACGCTTGCACACACCCAAATCCATACTCTAGTAATCTAATTCTCCCTTTGTAATAATAATAATTAGTATAGTATAGCATAACGTTATTTTTTGTAATTTAGTACTGTAACACCTTATATGTATAATATGAGCCTACTGTTTTGTATCCGTCCGCGGGGGAGAGCCTGGTGACCCGTAAAACCGGTTATCTCAACCTATCTCGGGCACCAGTCTCTCACACTATAGGATGAGTCATTTTAACTGTAATTATTTTAGAACCTACACTTTATCCTCTGTGAGAGAAAAATAAATAAATATTATTATTATTATGTAATATTTTTCAATTTCATACCTGAGGGTCTCAGTTATGAAATAAAAGAATTTTTAGGATACATCGGAATAAATTATACTCCCGTTCAAAAAAAAACTTATGAGCTTACATATGTAATATTCAGGTAGTAAGTATTTTGACAAGGGTCATCCTTCTTCCATAGAGATTAGGTTAGGATGGTTAGCAAATCCACGTAAGCTTTCTTCGTGCTTTCTGCTTTTTTTCAACACAACAAAAAAACTTGGAAATAAACTCAACTATAAAATTACAGAAAACATATCCGTTGATACTAAAAACCTTCTCCTCTTACTTAGGTAAGAGCGAAGAACGACCTAGGATTAAATCCCGGATGACTATAAATTCAAGATGTGTATAAGTCAGAGAAATAAGTGAACCAGATAGTTGTCTATGTATTCGTATAGCGCAAGAACTGAGTGTACTTTTGATGCAAAGATGGAAAATAAGTACTGAATTATCTAAGCACGGTCAACTAACTTAATACAAGATAGTTTAATAATTCAAACCATGTACGCTAAGAAGGTGAAGAGCAAGACCTCTTTGATCCAAAATGGTGAACTGGACTTCTGCATCCAGGCTAAATAAAACTTGGTTACTTTTGAAAAGACGGACGTTTCCTTTGCTCTCAGTGTAACTCTATTTTTGACTGTACCTATTTGAATTGCCTACACCTTCAATGCCAGTCTTTATATTATTCTGTTTTTCTATATATTATTTTTTTATACGATTACTAGCTTTTGCCCGCGACTTCGTCCGCGTGGAAAGCCTTAGCTTAAACTATCTCTATACCAAATTTCATCTAAATCGGTACAGCGGTTATTGATTCCCCATACAAACTTCCACCCACCTCTTAAGGGGTGATTTCTGCGACAAAAGCTATCCTATGTCCAGCTCCTGGTTCTAAGCTACCTCTCCACCAATTTTCAGTCAAATCGGTTCACCCCATCACTTATTTTTATATAATATACACGGTTATTTTTTTATCACTAAAAATTATAGGGACGCTTCAGGACACATCCATTATTATATATAAAAAAATTAAATAAAATATTTAAAATAAATAAAGAAAAATCTTAAAATGCTGCTCTCGACTAGAGCAGCATTTTTTGTTTTTTTTTTTTGAAAATTAATATTTTGAAAATTAGGTAAATGAGTTATTTTATTTATTTATATTTAAATCATTATAATACCATGTCGTGAAGCGTCCCTTAAATTTTCCAGGGTAATAAAAAATAACCGTGTATAGACAAGCTGTGCTGTGCCCGCGAAATACGTTTCACCATAATATTTTTTTCCCGTTTTCGCAACATTTTTTATTGATCCAGTCATAACGTGGTGTTATATAGCCTATAGTCTTTCTCGATAAATGGACTATCCAACACAAAAATATTTTTTTATTTCAATCAGTAGTTATTGAGATTAGCGCGTTCAACCAAACAAACAAACCATCAAACAGACTCTTCAGCTTTATAATTATTAGTAAGTAAGTATAGTATAGATATATCAACATTTTATATTCAAATATTTTATATCTTTCGATCTATGAAAACTAATGTAAAAGTAAATTGATCCTTACTGGTGCTTAATTAATCGTATAAGCGTCATATTTACCAACAAAAGTTGAACTTTAGGAAAGACCAATAATTTGTCAGTTATTTTAATTTTGTACATTTGAACTTACTTAAAATGGGTTAATTTTAAATGAGGGGCCAAATTTATGTTGAGACTGTGTTGTCAGTAACAAAAGCAATGTATGTTTATATGTAGTAATAAATAAAGATGTTCCTTTTGCCAAATTAAATAATTTCTAGGAATGATCTAAAATAGAACACAAATCGCTGGATTACAGATAACCAAGCTAACTACTCAGTACAATAGAATACAGTAACGCACAAAAATAAGCTAAAGCCGTTTTTATGGTGTTTTATGGGCATTTTAAATGCATGTTATCGATTTTAAATGAAAATAATTATCATGAAGAAAATAATGTATAATTCTAATTTGACTCCTTAATTCAGTTTAATCCTGCTTAATCACTCATTCGAAAGGTCTGTAAAGTGAATTTTTTGATTAAGTAGGTCCTTCAATTTAAAGTGCACAATTAAGTTTAGATTAGAGCTCCTTATTCGGTTTTTTGACAGAAAGAAATATTAAAAAACCGGCCAAGTGCGTGTTGGGCCACGCGCAGTGTAGGGTTGCGTAGTTGCAAATGCCACACACACCTCACAATACGTTGCTGATGGACCGGGAACCGTTCGCATCAGCCAGATATCTATCGCAGGTAGTTTATTAAGTAAGCCGGGAAGCCGTCAGCACAGGATAAGCTCCAAGGAAGAATATTCAACCAATGGCCTTCGAGCATTATATGCATCTGATTAACACAACGTAAACGTGTTATAATTTACAACAGCGCCATCTCTGTGGTCACAATATGCACCAATACAGTGGCGCCATCTCTGTCAGCACGTTCAGACCATCAACTTACAGTATTGAGTGTCTGTTGCTACAGTACTAATTTTCAATGAAATTTTACGAGTACATTTGATAAGTTAGTCGTCTATAACTTTTTAGTTTGTACTTAGTACTCAACTCTGATAGTTTTCCTTTAAAATTCGTTATATATACTACTGTTGTAATTTTTTTCACGTGTCCATATGTAACCGTTTAGCAGATAGAGGGGGGGGGGGGAGAAGCTTACCTCTAACAAAACTTTGCACTTTAAAACCAAATATTTCAAAAACGGATCCTTAAATCGAAAAATAGTGTTCTGAACCTTATATAATTTTTTAAAGACCTATTCAACGATACCCCACACGATGGGTTAGTCGAGATTTTTTTTTTAAATATTTTTTTCTACCACTTTTTTGGCATGAATAATATAGGTACATACCCATACAAAATTACAGATTTCTAATACTAATAGTCTCCGAGTAAAACCGCGGACAGACAGACAGACATGGCGAAACTATAAGGGTTCCTTGTTTACTACGGCACCCTAAAAATCAATAAAGTATTGTGTAATTTAATCATACCGACGTATTTTATGATTTCTCATACAAGTTAATGTTGTTAAGGGCATGAACAAGCAGACCAAGTACATCTTGAAAGCTTTTTGAGTGTGTCGTTGATTTGAACCTCAACTCAAAACAACAGCTCAATAGCATACGTTATGATATAGGTGTCGTTTGCAAAAATAGCCATAATTTGAGAAGGGTTACCCTTTTCAAACTGCCTAAGCTCAGGCTTTGTCTTTGGCGAAATTTTTCTCGCACCACTTTTCAGGACCGTCGATTTCTGTTACTGACCATTTCCATGAGATCGTGTGCACAAATTCAGGAAGACTTTTGTGAAGCTCCAATTGTTAATGTCTTTTAATATAATAATAATGTTACATTAAAAAATATGATTACAGTAAGAAATCGACAGGCTGTCTGTAAAGTATTGTTTTAGTGAGCATGTGAATTAAGTTGTAGGTACTGTTATTAGATGCTGCTAGCAGCAAAGCATTATAGTCTTGAAATGCGACTAGGAAAGAATAGATAATTATTGTATATAATTAAAGATAGCTTATTTCTTTTTAGGGTTCTGTAACTAAACGGAAAGAACGGAACCCGTATGGGATCTCTTTGTAATCTGGCTATCAGTTTGTCAATACCCTTTTTTCCAGGAACACGTAGGGATATCAAACTGAAAATACCAAATACTTGGGTTAATACGATCTCTTTCTCAGTTAAAAAAACAAACTTGTAAGTCAATTCGATCAAAAAAATGACCGCTTATGTTGCATATTTTCGCATATTTTACGATGGGATACTTTCCGTTGATCAAGAATCGTGACTTAGCCTCCATGGTCTAGTGGTTGAGACCACCAGGGTATTGATCGGGAGGTTCACGCAGCAAAAAAAGGTAAAGCCGTTTATACAGAAAAAAACGTATATTTCAAATCGATATTAGAATCTGTTTAGTTTTATTTGACAGTATTTCGTCATAATATTAGCATTATTTATATATATTTATTATATATCATATATGTAGTTTTATATATTTTTTAATATTTATATTCTATTATATGTATGTTTACTTATTTCATCCTAATTTAAAAATACCTACTTATGTCGTTTTCGACTTTAATTCGTACACCGTCTACAATTTCTCCCACATTTTTACTGGTTGACTGGTAGAGAATGCCTCAGGCATTAAGTCCGCCTTTTGTACATCTTTTGTTTTATGTACGATAAAGATTAAATAAATAAATATTAATAGGAAACTTCCCATTGATCTAGAATCATGAAATTTGGCAAGAAGCACGGTCTTATAGCACATATTAAGGAAAACTCTGAGAATAGGAAATATGTAGATAGTGTGGATGTTATATAAGTTTGAACGGGACCATTGCATCGGTGCGCGAGTCCAACTCGCAATTGAACGGTTTTTTCTATTATCCGCAAATCACACTTTTGAGAAAGGAGCGTCCAAGACATTGCAATTTCCTAAACAAATGTGTCTCACCGCCATCAGACGCGGAGACTATTGTCTGATAGGCCGTACCCAAGCCATTTTCGTAAATCGTTAATCAGTCGCCCGAGCGGAAACTGATAAGGTGGACCTTTCACCAATTAACTTAATGGTGATTCTTTCAGTCGGGAGGCGGGCCTTGGTGTTGATGGTCAGTTTGTTTAGTTTGCGACTAGCTATATAGTAAGATATTTATTAAGATAAAATATAGTATTATTCTTTTAAAGTCGATCACAAAGTTATATTTACGAGTCAATACTTACTAATATTATAAATGCGAAAGTAACTATGTATGTCTGTGTGTTACGCAATCACGCCTAAACTACTGAACCGATTAGATGAAAGGACCATGCCCACTTTTGTATGGAGACTTGCCCCACTTACAAGTTTCCATGAATAGAAACAACTCTAGGTTCATTTTAAACGTTTTTCTTCATTGAGTAGAAAACAAGTATTGTTTTTTTATTAAAGCTGCAGTTTCGTAGATATTCATAAAAAATGCTCCTAATATAACCTAAGCGACTCATATACTCGTAGTTGCAAGACGTCAAACTAAGTATGCTGAACTTTCGGTTATTAAAAGGCAGTTACAATATACTATCAATATACTTACTTATTGATATCCAGTATTATCAACAATAAGGAATCAAATGTGTAACAAAATCGCGAAGAATGCAACGCATTGATTTACTACCAAACGTTTGGTAGTAAATCAATGATGCAACGTGACAAGCAGCAAAGGGAACTGCGACTTATTTTAGGCGCGTTCCACCTGAGCAGCATATTCAACATCATCGCGATTTATTAGTTTTTTATAGGGTAAATACTCTAAGGTTTTTGACCATCGTCAGAGCTTGCTTGCTTAGGTGAAAAACGGGGTTTTATATTCTATGCGATCTGTCAACCTTTCATGCAAAAAATGCTTTTTAATTGAAATGATGAAATGTAATCACAATGTAACATATTTTATAATTTATTAGGAATAAACATTTGAAAATGTAATGAAAGAAATAATGCATAACATTGGAAAAGGTGTTATTATAGCTACAACGAAAAAATGCATAAATATGTAGTTGCCATTTTGTAATAGGAAATGCGTGTAAGTATTTCATTTTTTGCCGAAAAAAACCGCACCTTCTAAGTATCTGTTTTATATTACACTCAAAAATCATGTTTTGATAAAATATATTTAATTAGAAATACCGCTTTATTGGTCATCAACCTTGATAGTGGGGCAAAATCGGGCATCCTCCTTAGTATAAACATATTTTGAGTTCCAGGAAAGGACATAGGACAGCTTTTATCGCAGTAATCACCCCTTTAGGGGGAGAAAAGGGGGGTAGAAGTTTGTATGCGGAATCAATAACCGCTGAACTGATTTAGATGAAATTTTGTATGGACATAGTTTGAGTCCTGGGGAAGGATAAACAATATATTATCTTATCCCCGAAATCATTCCTTGGAGATGTAAACATTAAAAACATTTTGGGGATTGGAGTCGCTCACGTCCGTAGGTTTTACCCTCGAGACCCTACACGTGATCCCCGGGTGGTGCTAATCGAGTGACCAACTTCTGGTGGTAGGGCTTGAAAAACCCGACTGGCTAGCGACCACCGTGCGCATGATGTAAAACCCGTCAAGTGGCCATTTTTGTCCGCGTTTCGGGATCAGTCTGCGCACAGCCAGAGCTTGAGGGGTCGTTGCTGCGATTCGTATGGTTTGTGCGGGCTTCCGTCGACCCAGTGCCAGGTTGACTGCGTTGACCCTCCGCCCAGGAAGACCCGAAGAAACGGCTGTTCCGCTGGCCGCCCGTGGTATAGTACAGGGGCCCAAGCGGACCTAACCAGTCCGTGAGGCTGCCCCACCATGCCACGCATAATCTCGGGGTGGTCCGTCGTGCCGGTTGGTGACCGGACGGTGGGTCCCGGCGGCCACTTCCGGGGGGTTCGGGGGCCCTTCCGTGCGGAGGGTCAGCGCAAATCAGCTGTCGGCTGTTCCCTGGCGAAACAGGCCTACACACATTAACTATGCGAAGCGCAGCAAGGACACCTCAGTTTCACGCCTCTCACTCCAATAATTATGGCAGCGCAAAATATTAAGACTGGTCGTACAGCGGTGCATTATCCCACCAAAACACCATTATTCGAGGTGGGGCTCGCTAACATCCGCGGGCTCCACTCTAACCTCTTAGCTGTCCACCACCATCTCGAGACAGCCCGTCCAGCAATGCTGTTTTTGACGGAGACGCAAATTATCTGCCCGGCCGATACAAGCTACCTTAATTACCCCGGCTACGCTCTTGAGGAGTCCTTCAAGGCGAAGGCTGGTGTTTGCTTGTTCGTCCGGGCGGACGTTTGCTGTCGTCGCCTGCGCTGTTTGGAGGAACCTTCCTTTTCCTTCCTTGCGGTACACGTCGATTTTGGCACTCATTGCCGTGTCTACGTCTGCGTCTACCGTTCCCATCGTGGTGACTTGGAGACAACTCGACTTTTTGAACATCTAAGTCGGGTGGCAGATGACGCGCAGGAGCGATTTCCTTCCGCCGAGCTGGTGTTTTTAGGGGACTTCAATGCTCACCACGAGTTGTGGTTAAGTTCCTCTAAAACTGACCATGCGGGTAGGACTGCCCACGCATTCGCTCTCACGCACGACCTGACACAATTGGTCACCCAGAACACCAGGGTACCAGATATTATCGGTCAAGCGCCCTCTTTATTGGACCTTCTGTTGACAAATCGCCCTGACGGATATCAGGTGGTGGTTCGAGCTCCACTAGGATCTTCGGATCACTGCCTGGTATCCGTCTCAGTGCCTCAGGCGTCACGACCGTCGCCTGTGGTTGCAGCACGCCGTCTGTGGCACTATGCGTCAGCAGATTGGGACGGTATGCGGGATTATTACGCATCTGTTCCTTGGTGGCAGCGCTGTTTCAATAGGATGGATCCGGACTCCTGCGCTACCTCTGTTGCTGACGAGATCATACTAGGAATGGAATATTATATTCCGCATTCCAATCTCGTCAGTAGAGGCAGACGTAACCTCTGGTTCAATCGCGAGTGCGCCTCTGCTGTTGAAAACAAACAGCTGGCTTACCGCGCTTGGATCAGAGGCCGAGCATCTAAGGATCCCAATACAAGCCTACTGAAAACAGCCTACAATAATGCCACCAAGTTATGTAAGAGGGCTTACATTAGAGCGGATGCTCAGCGCATTGCACAAGTGGGCCAGGAACTGCTATCGCACCCTACGGGTAGCCGTTCTTTTTGGCGCCTGGCCAAAGCTGTGCAATCAAACTTCTGCCAACCCTCGCTGCCACCGCTGAGACTTGCCGATGGCTCACTTGCTCATCAGCCGCAGGAGAAAGCCGACCTCCTGGCAAAACTCTTTGCTGCTCATTCCCGTGTCGATGACTGTGGTACACAACCTCCGAAACTGTCCCATTGTGGCAGCACCATGCCCGATATCCGTATCAGACAGCGTGATGTGCGGGCGGAGCTCCAGTCGATCGATACTCGAAAAGCAAGTGGACCAGACGGCATTCCTGCGATTGTTCTTAAGAAGTGTGCAGCGGAGTTGACTCCGGTCCTTACGCGTCTATACCGTCTGTCGTTCTCTGCTGGTTGTGTACCGAAATCTTGGAAAGAGGCCAATGTCCAGCCGGTTCCCAAAAAGGGAGATCGTTCTGATCCGGCTAACTATCGCCCTATAGCCGTCACTTCCATTTTGTGTAAAATCATGGAGAGGATCCTTAATACACAGCTGATCCGTTACCTGGAAGGTCACTCGTTACTTAATGACCGACAGTATGGGTTTCGTCCTAAACGGTCAACAGGTGACCTTCTAGCGTTCCTTTTGCACAAATGGGGTGAATCTATCGATAAGCGCGGCGAATCGGTGGCTATTAGTCTCGACATCGCCAAAGCTTTTGATAGAGTCTGGCACAAGGCTCTTCTTTCCAAGCTTCCGGCATACGGATTACCCGCGCAGTTCTGTACGTGGATTGCCAGCTTCCTCCACGAGCGTAGAATTCGCGTTGTCGTTGACGGCTGCGCTTCGCGGTTCGTGGCAGTGAACGCTGGTGTTCCGCAAGGCTCCGTTCTATCCCCCACATTGTTTCTTCTGCATATCAATGATATGCTTTCCTTGGGAGCTATACATTGCTATGCAGACGACAGTACAGTGCATGGGGGATATCACGGAGCCTCGGGGGCTGCTCGTGGTGATATTGGTAGGGAAAGGCAGAATCTTATCATTGAGCTCAACAGGACGCTGGACCTCGTCTCCGAATGGGGCTCCAACAATCTTGTTGAGTTCAATGCTAAGAAAACACAGGTGTGCGTGTTCTCGGCGAAAAGGTCACCTTTCCTCCCCCTTCCTTCTCTTCAGGGCACAACCCTTCACACACAGAGCAACATCACCTTGCTCGGAATGAACATTCGCTGCGATCTGAACCCCAGAGACTACATCGAATCCGTCATAACTACTGCCTCACGGAAACTCGGTGTCCTGAACAAGGTGCGTAGGTATTTTGCGCCGGACCAACTATGCTTGTTGTATAAAACTCAGGTTAGGTCTTGCGTGGAATATTGCTCGCACCTTTGGGACGGCTCCGCTCAGTACCTCCTCGATGCTCTGGACAGATTGCAGCGTCGCGCTATTCGCATAATTGGCGATGTAGAGGCAACTAACACCCTCGAGCCTCTACAACTTCGTCGTGACATCGCCTCTCTTAGCGCCTTTTACCGAATGTTCCATGGGGAATGCTCTGAGGAGCTCTTTAACCTTATCCCTCCCTCTCCATTCCTTAACAGAAACACGCGTAAGGGCCTTCGGAGTCATCCGTACACTGTGTCCTCCTTTTCACACCGTACCAAGAAATTCCAAGATTCCTTCTTCTGTCGTTCATCCCACACTTGGAATTCTCTACCTGCGCACTTGTTTCCTCCATCCTACAACATGGGTTCCTTCAAAAGAGGCGTGAAAAAGCATCTTTTGGGCCGGCAAGGGGCGGGCAGGTAGGAGAGTGGATGTCGTCCCTACTCTATCTGTCAACTCATTTGGGCCTCTTTCACCGCTTAACATCAGGCGGGAGGAGGTCATTTGCCGGGCCATCCATAAAAAAAAAAAAAAAAAAAAAAAAAAATAAATGAAGGTTCGATTAAGTTTTAAGGAAACTGCAGAAATTGTAATAGGTACTCGTGTTCTTGGACTTGCGCGTTGGATTTCGCAACTATGCTTTATCATTCACTATTATCAGTAATTTGGTTATAAATGCCCTTTATATTCACTATATTATAACAATAATAGAGAATTTTTTATTCTACTTACTGCACTACTTATATATTATTTAAATTGAATTTTTATGCTAACTTCATATAATTTAAATTTAGGAATACAATTATAAATATTACAAATGGCTATTGGTGTGAATATCTCTTTCTAACATAATGGAATGTTTAAAGCTATCTGGTTTACTGTGTGCTAGGCACTTCTTAATCACTTATATTAAGTTTTATTTTTATAAATTTTGGATTAATAACATTTGGACTGTCCAACTGTCTGTTTTCATAAACGTTTTTCATTATATTCTGGTTTATCGATATAATATCCATTTAATCACGGCTTTCGTTTTACAACATCCAATTTTATCAGAGTCACGATTAAAATCACAACAATTTAATAACAGGCTGAAGTTATTGCTTCTGTTACAATAAATTGCCTGGATATTTCCAATATCGTTAATGATTTGGTAGACACAGGAACTGTGTATAATTGAACTTCCTAAACAATCTATCCAAAATCAAATGCCAGTTCATGAATAATTTAGCCAAATGGGTTTTGGAGTAATAACGTTTGCTTTATAATTATTAAAGTACTAAAGAATGGGGTAATTTAACGTAATGGTGGCAGTTTAATTCGAAATTAGCCGTTTTCTAATATTAACTATAAGTCCTTACCTTCAAGTACTTACCCATTCCTTTGATCTAATATTTGCTTTGTTTTACCGTTCGTCACACGTATGTGGCACATTTGCGTCGTATTATTACTTTTCTGGCTTCAATTTATTAGCTTTCTCAGGAAAATATTATTATTTTTAGATTGGAATGTGTAGACGGTGACATGTGACATCATTTTGAGAAAGGTAAATCTATTGAAGCAGTTGGAAAAAAACAGTATATGGAGGTAATGAGAGTTATATGAGAGAAATAAAATCCTTACTAATACTATAATTGCGAACGGAACTCTGTCTGTCTGTGTGTTACGCAATCACGCCTAAGCTACTGAACCGATTTAGATAACATTTGGTGTAAACATTATTTGAGTCCCAAGAAAGGACATAGGATAGCCTCTATCGCAGAAATCATCCCTTAAGGGGGAGAAAAGGGGGATGGAAGTTTGTATGGGGAATCAACAACCGCTGAACCGATTTAGATGAAATTTGGTATAGAGATAGTTTGAGTTGTGGGGAAGGATAAAGAATAGTTTTTATCCCCGAAATCATTCCCTAAGGGTGTAAAGGGGGAGGGAGTTTGTAAAGGAAGTCAATAAAAAGGACTTCCACGCGGACGAAGTCGCGGGAAAAAGGTATGGATGAGGGCAAGCTTATAGTACTAACACTGTTAAATTCAGTAATGTCTTGAACATTGTCGACTTTGACATCTTGCTCAGCATTATGCGTTCTCTCAACATATCTCCAGCCGCTATTGATTGGTTTCACAGTTACTTGTCGGCAGCGTATCCGATTTCGTGATACACACTCCAGATGGTGTGACATCTTCCCGCAAGGTGACGTCTTGTCTCCTCTGCTTTTTCATTCGTTATAGATTCCATCACACATTTGAGTTCAAATTCCTATCACCTGTATGCAGATGATCTGCAGATTTACACACAAGCGGTACTATCTGATCTGACTCACGCTATATCTGATCCTAATATCGATCTTGACAAAATCAATACTTGAAGTACATCACTTGGCTTGAAGGTAAATCCTAGCAAAACTCGGGTGATCTTAATTGGCAGTCCTAATTACATCTCGAAGGTCAATTATAATCTATTGCCGCCTATCATTTTCGACAGCATCATAGTACCGTTTTTTAAACTCTGTCAGGAACTTAGGTGTTATTCTTGACTCCACTTTGTCCTGGAAGTCTCATATTGAGTACATAAGAAAAAAGTGTACGCTGCATACAGCTCAGTGAATCGGCTGCGTAACTTTCTTCTGACCAGTACCAAGATCTCGCTTGCACAGTCCCTTTTACCGAGCATCATTAAAAATGCTGACAATTCTTGCGGTGACTTTACCGAGGAACTCGTCAACAAACTTGAGCGCCTTCAGCTTCATTTTCAATCTTCGCAAATATGACCATATGTCGTATTTCCGTGCCAAACTGAACTGGGTTCCCATTCGAAGGCGTAGGGACTTGCACGTTCTTACACTGCTGTATACCATCCTTTTCTATCCGAATTCCCCTTCCTATCTGAAAGATTGTTTCTCCTTCTGTACCTCCTCAAACAATCGATTTATGCGCTCCGCTCATCACCTTGTCCTGGAGTCCCTAGGGATACCTTCCCATTCGACCCAATTCCTTTCCTTTTCCTTTTCTGTGCAGGCTGTCCGGCTGTGGAATTCCTTGCCTATCAAAATTCGGATGGCGCGTTCAGTGGTTTCGTTTAAAGCACAGAAGAAGAAGTATTACCTACTATCCCTATAACTTTATTTAATACACGTATGTATTATATAAAATTTTATAGCACGTATGTGTTATATATATATATATATATATATATATATATATATATATATATATATATATATATATATATATATATATATATACTCTTTATTGCATAAAACAAACAGTACAAAACAATAAACACAAAAAAAATAGTGAGCAAGGGTGGACTTATCTCTTAGAGAGATCTCTTCCAGCCAACCTGTGAACGCGTCAGAGAAGAATATTGTGGGTAACACTGAAGCACTTAAGCAATAAAAAGACAAAAATACTACACTCGTAGATACTTAATAATCTGAAATATATATGGCATACTCAAATATATACATAAATATTATATATATATACATAAATATCCTATTCAACGATGAAGAAGATGATGACTTTTAACTTACACAGAGGTGGAAAGCTTAGACAGATAGAGTTGTCTTAATTGTTTTTTGAAGCAGGTAGCTGATGGACTCCGTTGAATGCCATCCGGTAGCCTGTTCCAAAGTTGGGCGGCACGAAATCCAAATGACCGAAAGGCAAACTTGGTATTCGTTTTAGGGAGATCAAGCACAAGGGAACGACAGGAACGCATAGAGCGCGTGGGAGAAGGACGAACTTGGAAGCGGGAACACAGGTAAGGAGGGGCATAGGGGTCATATAGGATTTTGTAAAGGAGTGTAAGGATGTGCATATTTCTACGGTCGCGTATTGGAAGCCATTTCAAAGCAGATCGGTATTGGGAAATTCTGTCGTATTTTTGAAGTCCGTACACGAACCGTATGGCCAGATTCTGCAGACGCTCGAGTTTATTCAACTGCTCTTCAGTCAAATCCAGATAACAGACGTCGGCATAATCCAGGATGGGGAGTAAGAGAGCTTGCGCAAGCATTATTTTGGTGTGAAATGGGAGAAAGTATTGAAGTCGCTTGAGGGAGTGGAAGGAGAAATGCATACGCTTACTTAAATTGTCAATTTGAGGTTTCCAGGTCATTTCACAATCCATTGTCAGTCCGAGATTCTTAACTCTGTCAGCGTAAGCAATTGCAACCCCATTAAAGATGATCGGTGGCAAATGATCCAGCCTTAACCTGCTTCTCAGTCTACTGCTGCCTACAATCATAGCTTGAGATTTAGCTGGGTTTACAAGGAGACCAAAAGATTGGGCCCATGACCGTATAGCTTCAAGGTCTTTATTTAATGACGTGATAGCTACCTCAATGTCATTAAATTCAAAGTGACTATATATATACTATATAAAGCATTTTATGGTTGCTTGGAAGAGATTGCTGTGTAGCAATAAGGCCGCCCTTTGCTGTGTTTGTACTATTTATTTGTCTGTTTATTCTATTATATTAAATAAAGTGTTCAATTTCAATTATTTTAAGAGATTTTTAACCTATTCGCGAAATCCCGTTTAACAGTATGCTCCAATTAAATCTGGGCAACCAACAGTCGCCACTCACCACAAGGTGACGACGTATCGTTCGAGCTCGACTTTTTTGAGCTGGTATTCAATTCACTTGAAGAATGTGACAAAGGGC
This sequence comes from Schoenobius gigantellus, assembly GCA_963935595.1. Taxonomy (NCBI): domain Eukaryota; kingdom Metazoa; phylum Arthropoda; class Insecta; order Lepidoptera; family Crambidae; genus Schoenobius; species Schoenobius gigantellus. The sequence continues at coordinate 37,873,270 of OZ012543.1, forward strand.
CAATACGTGCCTATTGTATCTAAAATTAATAAACTTTATTTCCTAAAAGCTAAGGATCCTTCCATCATCAGCTCTGTTCATGACAACCAGATGCAAATACCTGAATAGCTTCGGAAAAAATATGAAGCACTTTGGACAAACCTATAAAATTTAAGGGTGTCCCGCGATTTTCATGGAATCATATAATTAGATCCTGACATTGTCACAATGGGACCACCTCAAGAGTATACTCCATGGACTACAAAAAGAATTTTGAAAATCGGTCGAAAATTGACGGAATAATCGCGCATTTTAGGGGTGAACTTGTTGAGTTTTTGACAATTTTTTTATGCAACTAAGTTCAGTCAGTCAGGATTTTATCCGCCATGGTCGGGTGTGGGCTTCGGGCATTTGATCGCCCCTTGCCCGGGCATCTTCTCGGCGAGCGGTAGCTCGCCGGTGTTGGGCACGTCACGTAGAGACGGGCCCCTCTTCGCCACCCCCCTGTGCTGCGACTCCGGGATCGATGCACGGCCCTCCGCGGTCAAGCACATCAGGTTAGAGGGTCTTGCCCCAAGCCCAACGAGCGCCGGCGAGCAGGCCGCGGCTTACACTGCGCCCGGAGGAGCGGTGGGGGGAGGAGGGGGCCATTGGTCTTCGTGGGGTGGTGGTGTCATGTCCGGTGGTGGTGTCGTTTAGGCGAATCACGCGCGCGAGCAGTGGGGTCCCGCGGCAGACTACAAGCCGTAAGCGACACGAGGTCTGGTCAGGTGGTGGTGTCGTCAGCGAAGTCGCTGACGAAGCGGAGTCTTGGCTGGGGTGGGTCGCCTCGTCGTGGGGATGCAGCTGGTGATGGTGGTGGTGATGGAGGTGGGTCACGGTCTCTCTCCGCCCTGGGCGACAACAGGTCGCGGGGCAGCGCTCGTCCGGAAGAGTCTGGAGGCCTGGGAACATAGGGAGCAACGTTGTGGAGGTGGAGGTGGGGCCCGGTGTCGGCGCTGTCGAACATTCGACGCGCCAGGTGGGCGACGAACTCCTCCACCGTCGGCATCCGAACGTCCCGGGCAATGACGTCATTCCTGACGTAGCGCCCCGCGTTCGTCACGACACGGAGAGAGACGTTCTGGACCACCTGCAATCTGGAACGCTGAGTCGGGGAGCACAACGCATACCACGCTGGGGCAGCGTAGGTGAGCCGCGAGCGAACGTAGCACTTGTAGACCATCAGTTTCGCACGCAGCGGCAGCCGGGATGCCAACACCGGGCGCAGGATGCCACGGGCCATCTTGGCCTGGTTGACGACATGGTCAACCTGGGGCACCATGCGCAGTTGGCGGTCGATGCGGCATCCGAGGTACGCAACTGTGGTCTGCCAAGCTACGTCCTGTCCGCGGAGTGTCAGCGGCGGTGGCATGCGGCGCTGCGACCCGACCAGGATGGCGGCCGTCTTACCCACGTTAACGGCCATCTTCCAATTGTCCAGCCATGTCGGCAGGCGGTTCAGCAGTTGCTGCATCCGGGCGGAGGCGAAACTAACCTTCCGCGACAAGGCAAAGAAGGTGCTGTCGTCGGCAAATAGGGCCAATACCACGTCCCGCTGTCCTTCCTGGAGCTGGTCTTGGAGGGTGGGGATGTCGTCGGTGTAGGCGGCGTACAAACACGGCGAGAGGCAGCTGCCCTGGGGCACTCCTGCGAGGATGGGGCGTGGCTGGGAGGTGGCGTCCTCAACCGAAACCACGAAGCTTCGACCCTGGAGAAACGACGCCAGCAGTCTCACGTGGGCGGGCGGCATGCTGGTGGCGGCCAGCTTGAAGAGGAGACCGGGATGCCACACACGGTCGAAGGCCTTCTCGATGTCCAAGAAGACCCCCACGGTGTGGTTGTCCCGGTTCATGGCGGCCGCGAGGTGGTGGAGCACGCGCGCCAGCTGGAGCGTGGTGGAGTGGCCGCTGCGGAATCCAAATTGCTCATCCCGTAGTGGGACGAACGGGCGGATCCTCCGCAGCAGCAATCGCTCGAACAGCTTGGCCACGTGAGACAGCAGCGTAATGGGTCGGTAGCTGGATGGGAGGCGCCTGTCCTTACCCGGCTTGGGGAGGACGATGATACGCCCCATCTTCCAGGCCACGGGGAAGTGGCCGGTGCGCAGGATGCCGTTAAAGAGCCTGGCGAGGGTCACCAGGCCCCTGCGGGGCAGTTACCTGAGAGCCGCGGAGGAAACGTTGTCGGACCCGGGCGCTTTTCGCCTGTTGAGGCGGAGCACCTCCTTGCGCAGTTCTGCGGGGGAGATAAAATCAGAAATTCCTAGACGCGGCTCAGCACATGCCTGTGGTGCTCGACGACAGCGCAGTCGGTGGACGCTGGGTGTGGAGTGAATACCTCCTGTAGGTGGTCAGCCAAGATGTTGGCCCGGTCTGTAGCATCGTAGCATCGCCTGCCCGCGTTATCCAGCAGCGGGCAGACAGAGGCGGCGGACTTAGTGAGCTGCCTGTTGAGCCGGAAGAGGTCAGCGGTGCTGTCGGCCACCTGATCCAGGTGACTCTCCCAGGTGGCACCACGCCATACCTTCACGGCCTCAGACAGCTGGGTGGTGAGGCGGTTGAGCTCCGTCTTGACCCGCGGGCACCGGGTGCAGGCCCACAGCTGGCGCAGCTCACGCTTCCTGCTCATCCACGCGCGATGGTGGGCAGGTAGTTCCTCCCTGCGTGACTTCGCAGGGGGGAAGGTGGAGGCTGCCCCCTCGGCAGCGCGGATGCGGGTGCAGATGTTGTCGGCGGCAGCGTCCACATCCTCCGGAGAGGAGAGGGGGCCACCGAGCGCGAGATCGCTGAGCGCCGAGTTGAAGGCGCCCCAGTTGGTGCGGCGGCGCGGAGCTCTCGTCTGCACGAAGTCGGCGGCCGTGCTGGTGGTGATGAGGATGGGGAGGTGCTGCGTGACCATGTCGTACAGCACCTCCACGGAGACCGGGCAAGGGATGTTTTTAGTAAGGACAATGTCCAAGACATCTTGCTGATACCTGGCGGAGGTAGGAATGTGGGTGGGGGCGTCCGGCTCCACCACTTCGGCGTCAAGTCCGGTGGCGGCATCCAGAAGCATCCTCCCGGCGGGCGTGATGCAAAGCGACCCCCATTGAGGGTGCTTCGCATTAAGATCGCCCGCCACGAGAGTCGGCGTGTCGTCGCCGAAGAGCCCCTGGATGTCGGAGAGTTCTATTCTGGATGCGGGGGGGCGGTATGCTGCGTAGATGCGTAGCTCCCGCCCGGCTGCACTCACCCTCACTCCGATGGTACGAGTGGAGATATAGGGGAGGAGGTCGAGGTCATCGTGTACCACGTCGCGGCGAACTAGGGCCGCCACGCCTCTCCAGGCGCGGCCCTGCGGTGTTGACTCGTCGCGGCGGTAAACGTGGTAGTTGGGCAGCCGGAAGGTGTTGTGCGGGAGCAGGAAGGTCTCTCCCAGGAGGATCACGTGCTGATCCTGCGACTGGGCGAGAAGGCGCAGCTCCTGCGCCTTTGTTTCTTACCCCCCCGGGATTCTAGTAGAGAACCCTCAGTTCTTGAGGTCCTGTAGAAGGGCCACCAGGACGTCGATGGCCCGGTTGATTGCTGTCTGGTGGTCGCCTAGCTCTGCGGCCATCTTCAGTTGGCTGATCGTGGTTGCCACCGCGACCAGCGCCGATGCGGTCGAAGCCTGCGGGAGCGGGCGGGTCTGGAGTGCCAGTTGTGGTGGCTCCTGGCGCGGCTGGTGTGGCTGCCGCGGCTGGACCGGCGGCAGGAGTGGTAGCTGTGGTGGACGGGCTCGGGGGTCCTGCGGTGGGCCCTGGAACGGGTGGGACCCTGTCTGACCTTTGCGGGCGGCCGACATCGCCGCCTCCTGCTGGGAGGATGGGTGTCGGTGGGGCGGCTGTTGAGGGCGGCTCGACGGCGCTGGAGTAGAGGCCGCCGCAGGTTAGTCGGAGGCAGCGGCGCGTCGACCACGCCTGCCACGACCACGACGTCTACGGTGGTCGGCGGGTTGGCGGGGGGGGCCAGGGTAATCGGGGCCTCCAGATCATCGCCCCTGGAGGGCGCCGGTTGGTACAGGGGTGCCTGTTGGTGCGGGGGCGCCTGCTGGTGCAGGGGCGCCTGCTGGCGCGGGGGCTCCTCCTGGCGCGGGGGCTCCTCCTGGCGCAGGGGCGCCTACTGGCGCGGGAGCGCCTGCCTGTGCGGAGGTGCCTGCTGGCGAAGGGATGCCCACAGGCACGGCGGGGCCTGTTGGCGCGGGGGCGCTTGCGGACGGGTCGGCACGGGGGGTGGCACTTTCATGCTCCTCTGCCTGGCCTCCCGCCGGAAGGCTGGACAGCGGCGGTCATTGGCCGGGTGCGGCTTCGCGCAGTTGGCGCACGTGGGCGGCTGGTCTCGTGGGCGCGGGCATTCGGCGGCGATATGGTCGCCAGCGCAACGCACGCACTTGGTAGGCCGGTGGCAGTTGGCCGAGGCGTGTCCGAACGCTTGGCATCTATGACACTGCGGGGGCCCCCCGCGGCCACGCCATCCCTCGATGACGACCCCCGGCATCATGAGGAGCTCCGTCACCGCATAAAGGCGGGAGAGCTCCTGCGCATCGAGGTGCTCCAACTGCAAATAAAAGAGGCAGCCGGAGCGGCCGCGTTGTGGCGGAATGTGGCGAACGTGGGTGGCGACGAATCCACGCTCCCCGAGCGCTGCCTGAATCGCTTCAGGTGGGGTGTCAGAAGGCAGCCCTCGGAGTGCTGCCTTGGAGGGGAGCTCGCTGGCCGGTGTGTAGGCGTACCAGGTAGGGTCCCTCTTGGACGCCGCAAGCAAACTGCCCACCTAATCTGCAACCCCCATAAGAACCACAGTGTATGTTGCCAACTTGTGACCTAAAATGTAAAGTCATGGTACCCAGTAATTTCTCTGCTATAGCTTACCCTTCAAACCGGAACACAGCAATTCAAGCACTACTGCTTCGCGACTGTAACGTAATCTTTTACGTACGCTGCTTAATCTTAATCATTTCAGCAATTATCTAGCGTTATTCTTTACAATAATACTTTTTATTAAACTAGAATACTATTTACAACTTAAAACATAAACTACCTAATTGAAATAACAAATTAAAAGGAAATAATTCATTAATAACTAAAACGCTAAACAATTATTACATGCAAACTGGTATTCTTATGCGTTGCCTACTCTTAACGGTAGGCGTTAGATGAAATTGGTCGCAACTCGCAAGACGTTTGACAGAGCGCGGGGTCGAGCTCTGAAGGACATTCGTCATTCACTTTCACTTCGACCGCCGATCCCGAACAGCTAACAGCAATTTCATTGACTACTGAATATTTCATATATCTACCAAATCTTATCTAATTGTTGTGAATCACCTACAAAGATTATACGTATCAAGCTGTTCCCTAAATTGTGAAATATAACGTTATTAGTTAGTGAGCTGTCCCGACCCCGACTGGGGTTTCTTACTACGGGACTGCCTACCACGTCCTGAACGTTTCCGGAGCAGCAGCGGATGTTGTCAAGGTCAACGCGCACCGGAAGGAGCACACGGCAGGAAAGTGGTATTCCATAAGGACACTTACAGTGACAACGGTCCCCTTGTAAATGTAGACTCACGCCCTGGGTTGAGTGAATAAATTGTTAGAATCAATCACTCGCCTTATTTAAAGTCCGCTGAGCTAACCCTATTACCTACTTATGTTACAATGGCGCCCAACGTGGGGCCATTGCCCAGTGGCAGGTCGGTTGGCGTATGGAAACAATAGGCGCGTGACGTCACCGAGAGCTAGCGATCGACTGGTTATCCTAGTTTTGTAAACAAACGGCGCGCGCGCAATTATTTCATATTATGTATTTAATTTATTAAAAGGTTAGATTTATTATTAGATTAGATAGATTCAGGTAATTTATAGCATTGTATTTTGGATTAGTTTAATTTATTAATAGTTAGATTTCATTTTTGAAAAAAATATGCAAATAATTATAAATTAAAAAGCACACCGTTACATACCCAATAGCGTAGGATTTTTCCTAGGGAAAATCCGCTGCAACTACTTTACTACTAACTATAGACTTTACAATGACTACGTACACTTTCATTTCCTTTCAAAATTCCCTTTTAGTCTTTCAGTCCTCCTCGTTCATTCGTCCCTTTTATTCTTTCATTCATCACCTAACAATCCAGCAGTTACATACATTTGAACTATAAGTATGTAACTGTGCCTAGCATAAAGAGTATTATACATATGTGAGTCTAATACTCAAGTAGTCAGTATAAGATGTTAGGAATCGTTATTTATTTTTAAAGTAATTTAGAATAGTTTTAATACCATTGGCTTTGTTAGAGGTTTTATACCGCATATTCGGGCAATAGATTTAAACAGACGTGACTTGTCAATAATTCAAATGTTGACACTCTGGTTTATATGGCTATTCAAATTGTACTCATATTTTCATTGATTTTATAATATATTTCTATTTACGTATCCACGGCATTTTAATCCATCAAGGAACATCCACAGGTTATGGGCCCTTAATAATGTCGATCAAAATAGAGTTATTGAATCGTGAAAATTATGATACGTGGAGGATACAAGCAGAAGCAGTTTTAGAAAAGAACGATGCTTGGGGATTTGTATCGGGTGAGAGAGTAAAGCCAGATATAAACAAGGACGGTGCGGAAGCTGTGAGGGCATAGACCAATGGAGATCGTAAAGCTAAGTCTGATTTGATTTTGTCTGGAGATCGTAAAGCTAAGTCTGATTTGATTTTGTCTTTAAGTCCGAGTGAACTCAAACAAATACGTGGGTGTGAAACAGCACGAGATGTATGGTTGAAGCTTCAGAGTGTGCACGCGTCGAAGGGTCCTGCCAGAAATGCGACGCTGCTTAAACAGCTGATTACATATAAAATGCAAGAGAGTGATGATATTCACGAGCATTTGTCAAAGTTCTTTGATGCGGTTGATAAGTTGGAGGATATGGAGATAAATATTCACCAGGACTTATTGTCTATATTGCTATTGTATAGTTTACCGTCATCCTATGAGAATTTTCGTTGTGCCATAGAAACCCGAGATGAACTACCGAATATAGAGTTTTTAAAGATTAAGATCTATGAAGAATATAGTTCTAGGAAACATAATGATGTTGATCCATTGCATGAGAGAGCATTATATGTCAGACGTGGTGCGGTATCAAAGAGAACAACTAATAAAAAGGAGAAAATCACATCACAAGGATTTAAATTCAAATGTTTTAAATGCAAAGCTTTTGGTCATAAGGCATCTGAGTGTAAAATGAAGAAAGCTACTAATGTTGAATCAAACATCACGGAACAGAATGAAGATGAATCAGATCTGAAATGTGAAAAAGAGAATGATGTTTTCGATAGCTTTGTTATGTCTCCAATACAAGCGAAGAAGGATTTATGGATTCTTGATAGTGGCTGCACGTCGCACATTTGCAATGATGAACGGAAATTTTTCAATTTAAAAACACGTAACGGGAAGTTAAATGTGGCAAACAGTCTGTCGACAAATGTCAATGGCAAGGGAAGTATTAGATTTTTTGCTAAAAATGATAATGATGTTGCACGAATTGAATTCCATGATACATTATTAGTTCCTGATCTTAGAAGTAACTTAATGTCTGTTTCTAAATTGACTGATGTAGGTTGCGAGGTAGTCTTTTTGAAAGATTTTGCTGTTGTCAAAAGAGATGGTAAAGTTAAATTGACTGCAGATCGTATAGGGGATTTATATGTAGTTAGGAAGGCTAAGGAAGAAGCTTTAGCGATAGGCAACGTGGTGAATGTCTGGTCGTGGCATGAGCGAATGGGACATTTGAATGCGAGAGATCTAATGAAAGTTTTGAACGCTAATGACATGAATGTGAAGTTGACAGATGTGAGTGTATTGAGTGAATGCGAGACTTATGTGAAAGGTAAGATGACAGCATTACCTTTTCAGAGATCCAATAGTCCGTGTGATGAAGTATTAAAAATTGTTCACACTGATGTTGTAGGTCCGATGCGAACTACTGCAATTGGAGGTGCAAAGTACTTCGTGACTTTTATCGACGACTGTACGCGGTGGTGCGAAGTTTATTTCTTAACCAAGAAGAGTGAGGTATTTACAGCATTCAAAGTATATAAAAGCTACGTTGAGAATATAACAGGTAAGCGAATTAAATATTTACAATCGGATAATGCCATGGACTACTGTCATACAGAATTTGACAAATTTCTTAAAGATCAAGGAATTGGGCGAAGGCTTAGCATTCCTCATACTCCTCAAATGAACGGTATCAGCGAAAGGATGAACCGTACATTAGTGGAGATGGCTAGGTGCTTACTATTATCTTCAGAGCTTAGTCAAGGATTTTGGGCTGATGCTGTTGCTACAGCCTGTCACATTAGAAATCGCTGTCCTACTAGTAGTCTACACGGAATGTCGCCGTATGAAAAATGGCATGGTAAACCGGATAAAATAAATTATTTGCAAATATTTGGCTCGAAAGTATTTATATTGGATAAAAATCCGACAAAAGATAAATTCGCATCTAGGTCCAAAGAAAGAATTTTAGTTGGTTACCCTAGAGCTTCTAAAGGCTATAGAGTTTGGTTACCTAGTGAACATAAAATGGTTGTTGCGAGGGATATAAGAGTCTTAGACTATAAATATAAAAATGTTAGTGATAAGGAATCAAATGTAGGTGCAAAATGTCTTGATTATTTTGAACTTGTTTTGCTGGATGAAACGGATAATAAAAAGCAAACTGTACAAATTGACGCTATCGGGCAATCGGATATTGGAATCTATGGTTCAATAAATAATGAACGGATTGAAGGTTCAGTGCAATCTGAGCTTAATACCCATACCCAGCCGTCATCTTCTAATGGAGAAACCAGGATAATGAAACGGGCACCTGGAAGACCTAGAATAGAAAGAGGTAAGGCAGAAATGGCAGTGAGCAGAGGTGTACCACAGGGCTCTATACTGGGTCCACTCCTGTTCATTCTGTATACTGCTGATCTGGCCGAGACTATCGAGTTCTGTGACTACCACATCTATGCAGACGATCTGCAAATAAGTGTCCCAGTTGGGGGGTCGGATTTCAACAATGCTGTTAATCGGTTAAATCATGACCTAGACCGCATTGCATTATGGTCTGCAAGAAATTGTTTAGTGCTGAACCCAACTAAAACTAAATTTCTTGTCTTAGGTTCTGACAAGCAAATCACGAATATCATAAGTCGTGATCCCAAATTAAGTATATTAGGAACAAATATACAGCGGGTTGATGAGGCTCGAAACTTGGGTATTCTGATGGATGGGAGTTTGCGTTTTGAAAGGCACGTGCAGGAAAAAATACGTGATTGCTTTTACCGTCTAAAAGTACTTTATAGGATTCGTGATTTTATTAGTACGGCTCTCCGTATCGCGCTTTGCGATGCATTGGTTCTATCTAGGCTAAATTACGGAATCACTGTATACGGTCCGTGTCTCTTGAGTAAAACTCAAAAATTGGTTCAACGAGTTCAAAATGCCTGTGCAAGATACTGCTTCCAAATTCCGCCTCGTGCGCATGTAACACCTTTTTTGCAATCCTCGAAAATTTTAAAAATGAGCGAGAGGCTTAAACTTCACACAGCAACTTTACTATTTGGCGTTGTGAACAACAAATATCCGGAGTATTTGTACAAAAAGCTCGCCTGGAGATCACCCCGCAATAGTGTCGCCGCTGTCAGGAGCTGCGTGCCACCCTTACAAATCCCACATCATAAAACTGCCGCGTTTCGTCGGAGTTTCAAGTATAACGCTACAAAGATTTGGAACGACATTCCGCCGCCCATAAGAAAAATAAAATCCCGCAACAGTTTTAAAACTCAATTGAAAGTTTATTTACTAAATATGTCATATTAAATTAAGCGTTTTTAACTACCTATCTTATTTACTATTATTACCACGCATTATACACGTCACTATCACTACCTTTCCAAAAAATGTATTACTCTTATACACTACAATCACTTCTCCATTACCCTTAATTTAATTTAATTTTACCCTTACTTTAATTTAATTTAAAAATTCTTCCTAAGTACTATTAAATTGACCTATCAATCCAGTAAGTCTATGTATACCTACATTATAAACTTAAACTACTTATATTATAATTATAACATACTACCCAATTCAAAAGAAATCCCATGCATTTACTAAACAAAAAAACTTTCTTTAAAAAACACTCAGAGTAGATCCTTTCATCGACTTATTCCCGGTTCTGGCAGAATAATCAGCGCCACAGCTTGCTGCGGCAATATGCTGAGTCAGATCCGTTTCGCTTGCACAGTGCACTACAAGCAGTCACTAATACGTTTTTTTCTGTATTCTTAGTTTTTACGATGTGTATGTCAAAAGCCTTGTATCTGTACTGTGTAAATGAATAAATGATTTATCTATCTATCTATCTATCTAAGGTTGGGCGTCCCCGGAAGAGTTATAGGATGGTTGAAGTAGAGGAAGAAGAGGATAGTGAAGAATCACAAGACGAAGAATTTGTTGGATCGGCGGAAGTTTCATTACAAGAAGCACTTTCTAGTGATGAGAAGGAAAGCTGGATGGAAGCTATTTTAAATGAAATTGAAAGCATTGTTAGGAATGACACTATAGAAATAGTAAAAAGACCAGCTGGCCGAAAAGTAGTTGGATGCCGATATGTTTTAGTTACTAAGCGAAATGTTGATGGAACTGTAAAGAAGAAAGCCAGGTTAATCGCAAAAGGCTTTAGCCAAAAGTTTGGCGTTGATTACAATAAAACATTTGCTCCAGTTGCAAGACTTGAAACAGTTCGACTGTTAGCCGCATTAGCTGCTGAATTAGACCTTAAGATCCACCAAATGGATGTGAATACCGCATATTTAAACGGGTATCTCGAAGAAGAGGTGTACATGCGGGTCCCTGATTTGCTTTCTGAAAACCTAGTTAAAGTTATTAAGAAGAGAGATGTGAACTCTGTGGTTTATAAGCGAGCTCAAAAGTTGTTACAGGCTCTTCAGGAAGAAGGAGATGTATGTCTGTTGAACCGTTCATTGTACGGACTGAAACAGGCGGGCCGTCAGTGGTACTTACGATTAGATCAAAAACTGAGAGAGATTGGGTTAACACCTACTGTTAACGAGCCATGTCTATATAATCAGAAGGATGAGGATGGTAATATATTATTGGTCACAATATATGTAGATGATATCCTCATAGCGTCACAGAAAGAAGACTATATAGAGCGTTTCAAAAGGGAATTATCAGAAGAATTTGAGCTGAAGGACTTTGGTCCAGCAAAGTGCTGTTTAGGAATTGAGATAGACAGAAGTGGTGAGGGAATATATTTATCACAAAAGGAATATATAAAACGTATTTTAAAGAAATACAATATGGAGCTTTGTAATACAGTTTCTACGCCAATGGAGGTTGGGATGAAATTTAATGAACAGAATATATCTGAAGACAAAGAACCTTATCGTGAACTAGTAGGGGCGCTGATGTATCTAAGCGTCGGAACGAGGCCTGATATAACCAATACGGTCTCGCAATTGGCGCAGTTTACTAATTGCCACTCAAAAATACATTGGGCTTGCGCTAAACGTGTTTTGCGTTATTTAAAGAAGACAATAGACTATCGTCTGTTCTACAAAAAGACTGCACAGCCTTTGCAAGGTTACTCCGATGCTGATTGGGGCAGTTGTACATTAGATCGACGATCGTATTCAGGTTACGTTTTTACACTTGGTAGCGCGGCCATATCATGGAAATCTCAGAAACAAAGGTTAGTTGCTACGTCATCTACCGAAGCTGAGTATGTTAGTTTGGCTGAGGCTATGAAAGAGTGTGTATATCTGAGTAGTCTGCTAGATGAAGTTGGTTTGAAAGAGATGTCATGCACCACAATGTATGTCGACAATCAAGGAGCTATATGTCTTGCTGGTGATCCTGTGCTTCATGCCCGTAGCAAACATATAGATATAAAATATAATTTTGTTAGAAACGTTATTAAGGAGAAAAATGTGATCATTGAATATTTGTCGACAGACCGCATGGTTGCGGATATCTTAACCAAAGCCTTATCGAAGGCTAGACATAATAAGTGTATTAGTGGCTTAGGGCTTGCCTGAAATATGCAGATAAAAGGGGGCGTGTTAGAGGTTTTATACCGCATATTCGGGCAATAGATTTAAACAGACGTGACTTGTCAATAATTCAAATGTTGACACTCTGGTTTATATGGCTATTCAAATTGTACTCATATTTTCATTGATTTTATAATATATTTCTATTTACGTATCCACGGCATTTTAATCCGTTAAGGAACATCCACAGGCTTAGAACCAGGTAATGTTATATATTATATCAGATGTAGGGTCTAAATAATATATAACATAATTAGAACGTAAAGTAGGTTACGTTTTTTTAGTAGTAGTATAGGCTTATTTTTTTACTGAGTTACTATCCGCTCATTAATAGGTAGCTCTTCCTAGGGGTAGGGCCTGGAAAAACTTGTAATACGTATGTAGGTACGCATATTTAGATGTGGTTGAGGCTTCTTTAGAGAGTTACCAACCGCTCTGTAGAAGGATTATTTCAGGGGTAGGGCCTGAATAATCAAAATAATCTAATAGTAGTAGTAATGAATTTAACGATTTGTAGTTGTAGTGTGTATAGCAAGTAGTTGAAAAGGTATCATTTAGTTAAGTATAGTTTAAAAAAGTAGTTTTCAATAAGGTTGTAATTATAAGCTAGGTTAGTTTTAGTTATTTCGAAATAAGATTAAAATTTAAAGACTTAATATTTATGAAATTTAGATGTAGTAATATTACAAGATTCCTTCTATCGCCTTTTACGATACCCAAAGGAAGATATGGGGAAGTGGTATTCTTTATGAGCCGCCACCACACGGCTCGTGTGTTACATTTAGGTAGTTAGATGGTATTTAATGTTATAAAAGTCCTTCTATCGCCTTTTACGATACCCAAAGGAAGAAATGGGGAAATTGTATTCTTTAATATTATGAGCCGCCACCACACGGCTCGTGTGTAACATTTAGATAGGTGTTTAATTTTATAAGAATCCTTCTATCGCCTTTTACGATACCCAAAGAAAGATATGGGGAAGTGGTATTCTTTATGGTAACCCCCATAAGAACCACAGTGTATGTTGCCAACTTGTGACCTAAAATGTAAAGTCATGGTACCCAGTAATTTCTCTGCTATAGCTTACCCTTCAAACCGGAACACAGCAATTCAAGCACTACTGCTTCGCGACACTAAGATGGAGGTACCCAAGCAGTTGATACAGAGTCTCTTTCCGGTAAAATTTATTAGAATCCAGATACACCTTGATTTTAAAATTTTAAACCAAATCGTGACGTAAATATTAGGTTAAATCGTGAACTTTCTTTTTCTAAAATATTATAAGTGGTGGTCTATTTACAAGCTTTTAGTTACTTTCTCCTGTCCCGGTGTCTGTAATGAAATCTTGCAAGTTAAATTTGACCAACATCCCGGTTTCCGATTAGGATAAAATTTTGCATACATATTATGTAGGTATAGCGTGTGACAATGCAATATTATGATAACATGAAGCTGATCTGATGCTGGAGCTGGAAGGTGGCCATAGGGACTCCTTAATAAAACGACACAACCCCAACCGAATAGTTGGTTAGTGTTTTCGGTGGCCTAATAATTAACATATTTGCCTAAAATTTGGATGAAAAAATAAAAGCTTCATCTTCACCCTTCAATACTCTTTCTCCTCTCATCAATCATTTCATTGACTTACAGTCATTCACAAGACAGTTTATTTCAAAAATCATTGTTCCTTTTTCCTGAGATAACTATTAATTTGGATAACATGATTTGATTCAGTCAAGCCATGATAGTGATAGCTCTGAAGGAGCAGTTACAAATTAGAAACAACACTCGTAGTTTGTTATTCGTTATTTTGATGTTCGCAAGATATCTTTTTATGTCTTATAATAATGGATACCTACCCGGAAATGTTATTTTGTAAGGGCAATGCAGGAAACCTAAATGACTTTTAAATTCCGTAACATTTGAGACCGCAGCCTAAATTAATGCCTCTTATGCATATTTTAAACACACAGACTCGCTACAGTTAGTTAATGACTGCAGTTACTGGTAAATTATGAAAACAGTAACTAACGCTGGAATATCGTAGTTGCATTATTTTCATATGTTACAAAAATGCGAGTGGTTATTTTTGAGTCCTAAAAATATTTACAAGGTATATCTTACCCTATTATATAACTCTATGTGAGTTTAGAAAGCATGACAGACTTCATGTACCTCCAATTCAATCTTTATTTAATACGAACCTTTACAGGCGCTTATTGACGTCAAAGAAAATACAAAAAAATCTAATTAACCAAAAACCAATCAAAATGGTAATTAACGGAGATGTACTATTTATTATTTGGGCCTTTTATGTATAAACCATAATTGAGATAATTGACCACAATTGATAACCATAATTGAGATGTAGGCATGCAAATATAGGTAAATGAAAAAAATAGTGGCTCTTCATCTGTTCAAAAATTGGAAGAGCTTTCTCAAGAAGAACAGGCAAGGAAATTAGAAGGTCTAAGTTGCCAATATTACAAGAATAGTATTTTACCAACATTATTTTGATTTTAGAAAATGGAAATAGAAAAATCTATCGGACTAATTGGAACAATAACTCAAATCAAATAAAATCCAATAATCACAATGTGTACCTATAAACGTCAAACTGTCATATTTGTTGCCAATTCCAAGCAGTTTTATCTGTCATTAATCAGAGGGCCTATTACCGATCTCATGGTTTTGCAAATGATATCATATGATATCATAGTGCAAAACGAATAATACGATTTCCGGTCAGATTTTTGATCATTTGTTCATTATTTAATGATGACATCATTGAAATTATGCCATAGTAATGATATCATTGGAGATCGGTAATACGATATGCAACATTTCATGACTTCTTTTTCTCAAATTTATACCATGTCATACGATGAAAGATCCATAATTGGCCTGCAGACACTTTGTAATATGCTTCTTTCTTAGGTATGTACATTCTTGATTGTAGCTTAGCTAATGTCTTTAATATTGGTTGGGAGTTTATTGTAGAAACGGTAATAAGGGCCTCTAAAAGAATTATTAATTCTTTTTAACCGACTTCAAAAAAATTGCAAGTTCTGTGTTCGACTGTATCTTTTTTTTATGTTTGTCCACCAATGCGCCGATTTTCAAAATTATTTTTGTAGTCGAAAGTGTATACTCCAGAGTGTGGTTCCATTGTGACCAAGTCATGATCTGATAATGGTATCTTAGGAAAATCCAGGGGAGCTCTTAAATTTCATGTACGTCCAACGTGTTTCATATTTTTAAGAGGATATTCTGATATTAATCGGGCCTAATCGCCCTAACTAGTTACGGTAGGTTCATGTCCCTCGGTGGGGATGTATATGAGCTGTAATGATGATAATGATTCTGGTATTTGCATCTGGTAGTCAGCATTACATGTTACTGACCTCATGATGGAAGATTTCTCATAGTTAAGGAGTCAGGGGATTATTATTTCTATTTAATGGCAACTTATCGATGCTTAGTTCTTTTCTTTCAACCGATTCAGGTAAGCTGATAGCGTAAAATATAACTTCTAAACAAATAGTATTTTAGGAGTTCGGAAACAATTTTTCAAAACAGTTTAGAGCGAATGACGTTTTATTTATGGTTATTCTGATGTTTGAGTCAATTCGAGTTGTCTTAAGCCAATTTTTAACATGAATGTATTAAATTAACTTTAAATATTGAAATATATATTTTTTTACAAAAAATAAAAACCTACTTCAAACACACAAAAAAGTCAAACATAATATAAGAATAATTACAACATCACAATTTTATATTGAAGTCGGTGCCAGTTATTAATGTAGTTTGTGAAAATTTATTAAAGTACTAATTCTCCATACATTTTTTCACAAGTCTATTTGTATAGGGGATTCAAAATTAATTTTACAATTTCGAATTTTCATTGGCACCATGACTTTTTTATTAATTAAGTATGTTAATATGGGTAGGTTTCGGCTTAATAGTGTAGTAACCAAACACGGTATATAATGAGATGAAAAAGCGAGAAAACAAGCTTGAACCTGGATTTTATTAGCAATCTATCCTTTTATTATCAGAACACAATAATAGAAACAATATATTTTATTATAAAGGACTAAGAAGATCCACCACCATTTAAACCAAAAAGAAAACGTTCCGCCTCCCGATCTTAAGCCGCGTGTTCTCAACCAATGAACATAATGTATCTGATGTATATTTATGAACTAGTCTGATTCACAAAATCTGTAGCAGTGCGACCTAAATCAGCCTTTTGTCTCCCCCAACTCGAACGAACGTGGTGGTTTTTAATTAGAGACGATTCGCAGTGAAAGACAGTCGGACTTCTTGTGGCGTCATTAGAGCCGCCACAGGCATGGGCTTGGGGAGAAAACTTGCCTATGTTTGCTGCATAACTTGAGTTTTTGCTTTTCTAGATTTAAATTTTAGAATAATGACTGAGAACAACATAAAAATTGTATTAACCATTCTGAGATTGTTATAAATCTAACATACTAGATTTAGGCTTCTCAGACACTCATTGTTGTACTTACATCACTAGAGTAACTAAAATTAAGCTTACTTACTACTTACTTACTTTTGACTTATTTTATTATTTTACAACTTTTTATGTAATTTTGAAATATTGTTATAGCTAAGTGTTTATTTTTGCTATTATTATCTACGTACGGAAGAAAAACATTTCTATAATAATATATAAAGCTTTTTCTTAACAAATTTTTTAGGTTTTTATTTAAAAAGAAAAAAGAATAGGTATAGATTAATCCTTGAATTTTCATAAATCGTTAACAATAATAGTAATTTTGTAATTACATTATCTTCAGTATAATCTTTCATAACAATATGTCTAATTGCAGTCTCAGTGTCGCAACGAAACTGTGCCTCCTAATTGACGAATAAATTAATTTATTCAAACAATCTGAATTAGAATGGTGTGACGAGTCCCAAAAGAATTTAGACGGTTTCGAATTTATTTATGCTAATCTTACGTCACCCGGAAGGCAATCTTGTTTCTGAAGCTAAGTGAGTAAAAATTCAAGACAACAACAAAGGATTATCCTGATAAACAGTGTTTTCGTAACATTTAAGATAAGAAAATAAGTTTTCCTAAACTAACAACTCTGGGTATTGGCGTTAGTCGATTTTTTAGTCATATTAAATTAATAATTATAAAAATCGTTGATTAATTACAGGTTGTATTAAATTACCACAATCAATTCAAATAAATGATATACCCATATGAAACTGGAGTGGGTTGATAGAAAAAAAAACTGGAAAAAATGGATTGTATCAATAGGGGTCTCAAGGCCTATAAAATGTTACCCGCAATCTTACTCTGCAGCTTTAGCAAACAAGAACACTAACGTGCTATACTGATGTACTCCCAAATTTAAATATACCTATTATTCGGATAATTATTCATAAAAATCAGTCATTTTGTATACGACTTTTAATAACCTAACACGAGTAGCAAGCACAACAGCATCTAGTGCTAAGTTCAAAAAATGCTGAACAAATTAAGTGCCTGACCATGTACACCACGGCTATGACTGTTTGTTTTTGGACTAATTAAATTACAGCAGTCGAGTAGGTAGGATCCCGAATTATGGGAATAAAACTATTCTTTATTATGTCCGAGATGTATTTAAATTACTTAAAAAATATTGAACACGCTTATCTTTTCTTTTTTTACACAATCGAATACTTTTAATTAGGTATATATTGATGTGAAATGTCGTGTGACGTCATACATAGGGTTCTGTGCCTTAAAAAAAGAAAACGGGACCCTTATAGGATCTCTTCGTTGTCCGAGCGAAAGTCTGTCTGTTGTAGTACTTTTTCTCGCTGAATTGTTGAAATATTGGGGAATCTTAGTTGAAAGAAAAAAAAACAAACTTATTCCTTTAGTCCGATACAAAATGAAAAGCTTTATTGTTGTAGGTACATAATTATAATACACATATGCATATGTTAACACAATTCCTCAATGCAAAGCACTTAACTTAATGTTTAATCAATACAAGCCAAGGGCAGGATGGTTCAGGTTTGTTTGATCAATCTCGGCAGGTAAAAATCAGGTACTAATTGGGTACAAAACTACAAAATGAGGGGCAATAAAGTACACCAACAAATAGTTATAGGTTTCCTTTTTTTTTTTAAAAGAAGTTAGTAGCCTTCCCCGGAGCGGTTGTTAGTAGGGCGTACCTTCGATGCTAAGTTTCCGCGATCACGGTATATTCGAATATTCCAATTCCTTAGATTATTCTCTCTATATATGTACAATTCCACAGAATTCCTCCTTGTGTTAGGTTAGTTTGTTATGGTTTCTAGCTGTAAGGTCAAGCAGCGGAGCCCTACGGCCTCCGGTGACTGCCCTGGAGATTCATAGCACAGTGCTAGGTTAAAAATATAATTAAATATGCCTATGATCTTAGGGTCAGTGGGTCTAACACTGAGTTCTGAAGGAATCCCAGTCAATACATTTGAACCTCATGTAATAAACATAGCAAATGAATTCTAAAACGTAATTTTTAATAAATTGACAAATGGTCTTATTGGTTAGTTAATAAAAAGGACATATGGAGGGGAGAGCACCTACTTTGTGTATAATTACTGCTATTAATAAAAAGAAAACAGCTTAATTTGTGAGTTATTTGCCAAAGAAGGATGTGAAACTTAATATTGTAAAAATTTAGAATTTAACAGGAAATTCGCAAGTGTTACTCAATATATGCCTTAATCCCACTGAGATGCCGCTTACTATCAGGTTTTTTTAATGAAATAGGGGATGGAAAAGGCGAATTTTGGAAATGTAACATGTTTGATTTAATAATCAATTTACCCACAAATAAAAATAAAATTAACAAAATCTGCTTTAAATCATGAAATATAATAAGTTAATTAGATACCTTATTGACTTTTTGCACTTATTGATACAATAAATCCATTTAATTTAATGAATCGCGTGACGGCGAGTAAATATAGTATTTTTCCCCTTAGCTTTACTCTTCAAGCTGAAAACAAAAAGAACTGAATTTTGTAGTTTCACTGTGGTTTTTCAAATCAAATTCACACGGAAAACGGGAGAAATACCTATATAAATATATAAAAACTTTATGATCTTCAAATCAATAACAAATTACTTCGATCGATGTCTCACAGACTAATCATAACCTAGACGATAGACTAAACCAACGCTCCACTTGCGCGCAGATTTGCGTTTATGTGGAAGCGACGGAGCCGAGGTCCGTTTGCTGAATGTTAAGCGCCGTATTGGCGACGGAACCTCTCCTAAAACCAAATTCATTTCATGACACTCGTAAGACTCTTAACTTGCTTCAAGATGTGTCAAGTCAACATACGGATCTTTCGAAATTCTACAATATGCAATAAGTATTTCCAGCTAAAGTTATAAGTTTGGTTGAAAAACAAAACGTAATGAAAAATTAACCATAAACAAATTGTGAATGCTTTCCAAATTCTATTCGACGAAACTATAATTATATGATCTATAAGTTTAAGCGTATTTTATTAAAATATGTCTATAGAAATGATCAAAACAAACGGTCTAAATGTCAAATTCCGAATTTTGAGAAAATCAACCCACCTAAATGGAAGCACGGGATTTTGGGCGAAAAAAAACTATCTTTGTAAATAAGGCCAGGATAAACGCGAGATTTATTTTGTTTATGCAAAAATTGAATAATGACCAAAGATAATTGCAAATGTCACTGACGTGACGTGAAACGACGTTGACGTTGACACTTGACATTGATATTGTGCAATTAATTGACAAAGTTATTGTAATTATGATTTTAGTTGTGAAATTTGTGTTAAAACTACAGTGAAACCAAAGTGTTTTTGCAAAATTTGTGTTTTATGAAATTTTAAGAAAAAACGGTGTTACACTGTCAAGACCCTTTTACTCAGGAGCGCGTAGAGATATCAAATTGAAAATTATATCAAATACAAAGACTGCAGAAACGAGGTCTACGGCCTCTTTCTCAGGCGTGAAAAAGTTAAACTTATTAGTCAACGCGATCAAAAGTTATGACTTTATGACCGTTATGTCGCATATTTTGGCCGCGTCAAAACCCACACGGTACTTCCGGTTGACCTAGAAACATGTGGCAAGAAGCAATGTCTTACAAGCAAACGTTAAGAAAAAATCTGCAAAACATAAATATGTTGTAAATATGTTCGAATTAACTATTTTGTTAGGAAATTACATAGTTAGATAAGTTTGTACGGAACCTTCGAGGCGCGAGTCCAAGTTGCATTTGGCAGATAGATTTTTATTACATAATTTTGAAGTAGCCAGCTCACTTTATCTCAGTAGTTTTTTGTTATTATCTCAGTTATTTTATTTATTTTAACAATGCAAAAAATACGTGTCTAATTTTTTATTAAATATCTAACCTACGGACTACTTAATTAGTTCTTTTTTTATTTTCATACTCAGACCCCCATCCCTATTCTTGTCTTGATAAAGGATTCTAAGTGTACTGTACTGTAGGTAGGTTGTCGCAGGTAAAGAAGACACAGTAATCGTTGACCGTTTAATCCGGACTGCCGGTTACAATGGTATGAGCTTATTATATACGCTTATGACTAGGTACCCGCTATATAATAATAGATAATTATCATATTACCTTCATAACACTCCTCCCCGTTAAAATAACAATATACAAAAACAATAAGAACAATACATTGGAATTTGACATCATTTAACTTACTTATAAATAAATATTTACATCTTATAATTAATTTTTCTTAATCTACATTTTCGGATATTACGTGACCGTTGTTCGGGCTCGGGCGAAACAGGGCCGGCGGGCGGTTGTGGTGTACTAAATATTTCACCAGCCTCATCAGGCGGAGTTCCCGTCGGCGGTGATGGTGGTGGTGGTGGTGGTTCCGCACCATTACCCCCCTCTCGCGTTCCCTCTACCCCAGAACGCGGAGACTGACCCTCTAGTTCTGGGAGTCTAGGCGATGGAACTAGGCTCTCTGGTACAACGGGATTTGTGGGGATCACAAGCGAACCCCGAGTTCTACGTCTTACTTGGTCGACATGACGGTGAACCAAATTACCCTTGCCATCATTAATGAGTAAGTCGCGACTACCTCTGGAACTAATCACCGAACCCGGTACCCACTTTTCTGCCTATCCCTCCAGCGCCATTTATTTGTTTACGTTGTGCTACTTGTACTTTAGCACTTCTATCCGGCTTTAAGGTATTTAATCGGGTCCTTAAGCGTCTACCTATAAGAAGCATGGAGGGGCTTTCCCCGGTTGAGCAGTATTCCGGTACGTAGGTACGTACGTAGTTACGGTAGTGCAGCAAAAATTGATTAAGCGCTAAATCTATATTCCCACTTTCTAATATTGCTTTTTTATTACCCGTTTTAAAGTTTTAACTGCGTTTTCCGCCGCTCCATTGGAAGCAGGATGATACGGCGCAGTGAAAATATGTTCAATACCATCACTTTTAATAAAACTAGAGAACTCGCTACTAGTGAATGGCGGACCATTATCTGTTACTATTTGCTTGGGAACTCCTAGCCTACTCCATAGTCCACTCAGTTTTAGTATGGTACTACGCGCTGCCGTACTTGGTACGTGGAATACCTCCAACCACTTGGACATAGCATCTACCACTACCAGGTAAGTTCTCCCCTGAATAGGGCCCATAAAGTCGAGATGAAGCCTCGTCCAGGGCTGTTGTGGCCAGGGCCAGGGCCGTGGCGGGGCGCGCGGCGGCGCGTCCGCTACCGCGGCGCACGTGCTGCACGCGCGGCACACTCGCTCCACCGCCTCGTCGATGCCGGCCCACCACACATAACTACGAGCTACAGCCTTCGACTTTACTATACCCATATGCGGTTCATGTATCATTCTTAGTACCCTCTCTCGACAGCTCTCTGGAATCACCACCCTGTGGCCCCACATAATACAGCCTAATTCTTCATATAGCTCTAATTTCCGATTAAAATAAGGTCTCAAACCTACAACATCGCATGTTTCTGGCCAACCGTCACGTATATATGATAATACTCGACTTAACATAGGATCTTTACCAGTGTCTTTTTTTATTTCTTTATAATCTAGTAATAGCGCATCTTGAGCGAAATGCAAGTAGGTCTGTTCAGGAATCGAATCCCCGGTCCTTGCATGATCCTGGGATCTGTGCGGTAGCCTAGACAATCCGTCAGCGCAGTTTTCGTCAGTTTTAACGTATTCGATCTCATAATTATAAGCCGACAATATGACCGCCCAACGCCGCCTACGCCGCGCGCGCTGGATTCACACGTTACCACTACTGGCTTGCTAGGGTCGTAATGTGTCAACACCTGTGTGCCCACTAACGCGCGCTTGACCGCTTCAAAAGATTGCTTACACTTTTTGTCCCATTCCCACCGAATATCTTTCCGTAATAATTTATGTAATGGTTCTAATAATAGACTAAGATTTTTAAGAAACCTCCCAAAGAAATTTACCATTCCTAAGAAAGAACGCAATTCACTTATGTTTTCGGGTGGCCCCATTTTCAAAATAGATTCAGTTTTCGACTTGTCCGCCTTGACCCCATCTTTAGATACTATATATCCCAAATACTTAATTTCGTCTAGAAGAAAAACGCATTTACTTTTTTTTACTTTTAGACCGTACTCTACTAAACGCCTCAATACTGCCTCGAGTGCCCCTAAATGTTCCAGCCTAGTTTTCCCCCCAATTACGACATCATCAAGGAACCACTGTACATTAGGTATTCCCTGAAGCAAGTTAGTCATTATGCGTTGGAAAATCCCTACGCTGGACGATAGACCGTAAACTAACCTATTATAACGAAACAGCCCCCTATGTGTGTTAATAACTGTGAACTTTTTTGATTCATCCAATTCTATTTGATTGTAAGCTTGGGACAAATCAATTTTACTAAAGAACTTGGCCCCATTTAAACCTACTAACACGTCATCAATTTTTGGTAACGGGTAACGATCAATCAACAAAACCGGGTTCAAAGTCGACTTGTAATCCGCACAAATCCTTAACGTACCGTCGGCCTTATTTACCGGCACCAAGGGAGAGGCCCAGTCTGAACAGTCAACCGGCTCGATGACGCCTGCGCACAGCATCGCATCGAGCTCGGCATCGACGCGCTCGCGCAGCGTGTACGGCAGCGGCCGCGCCCGGTGGAACACGGGAGTCGCGCCTTCCCGAACACGCAAAGTCGCCTTGCCACCCGTGTATCGCCCGAGCCCGCCACTGAACACTTCGCTATACCTGTTCAAAAGATTACAAATTTCAGTACTCATAACTTCCCCTCCCTTTTAAATAAAATTGCATTGAAATTTAGGTATATCAATTCGTAATTCAGTCAACCATTGTCTCCCCACCAAAGAAGTAGTACCCCCATCGATAACAAACAACTCCAGCATTTTCTCAATTGTACCAAAACGAACTAAAGGCTTAATTATACCTAAAGGTTTTATATTTGAACCGTCGTAAAATTTTATAACTGTTTTGTCTGGTTCTAAGGGCAAGTGATCAAAATATGAATCATACATTTTTTTGTTAATACATGAGATAGCTGTCCCTGTATCTATTTCCATATTTACTGTAATGTTATCTATTAATATTGGAACACTTACTGTTCACGCTCGAGGAAGAGCGAGTGGCAACACTGCATTTGTGGTCTGTGCAGTGAGAGCTTTTTTTGGCGGCCGGCCGCATGTGACATGTCAGTTGAGTTGAGTCGAAATGTCACGACGTTGAATTAGGTTAGGATGATGTCCGGGCATCCATAAAATATAATACACAGTATATAACTAGCAAATTGTATTTTGCGCGGCGCACCTAATATCGGGGTGCGAAAGCCCGCTTTGTGTTGTGCAACGGTGTCAAAATCGCGTGTGTGAGCCGTGGTGGCCTAATAGGCATTTGTAGTGCTCCGGTCTCCACCGGTGGATCCACTGCAGAACTTCAGGAGCCGCGACTTCCTTCGAGCTAGCTCAGGAAGTCCACCGGCTACGGAGGAGACGGACGGAGACAATTGGAATCGGGGTAAGCCACAATGCTTTCTATGAGCTGGTAGTAGGGTACAAAATTCAGCAATACAAGTCGGCGAAACGCCGACGTGGTGGTGTCTACCTTGGGCACCACCATCTCTTGGTAGCAGAGCGTGGTTTTTAGATTTGAGTGGTTGATTAGTATTGTACAATTAATATTTTAATCTTGTTGGTTGTCCAAACGGGCAATACATATTAATTGGTTTTGATTGCTGATTTTAAACCGACTACCAGCTCATTTGTGGACCGATCTCCTTAACTAATTGTCATTGTATATGAAAAATTGAGGTTAAATGTCTTTTGTTCTAGTTAAGTTCTAGCATTTACCTACATTTGATTTTGGTTTGTTTTTTCATATCTTTGTTTTGCCCTTGACTATTTTGTTTGTTAAGTTGTAAACTTATACTTGAATTTGATTTGTTAAAAAAATTTTTTGCTGCTAAATGACTTTGCTGTTGTTGTAATACACTATTTTGCTGTGTTAAGTTTTAGCATTTACATTTGATTTTGTTTTGTTTGCCTCTGAATATTGTATTTGTTAAGTTATTGACTTAATACTTGATTTTAATTTGTTTGAAAAATCCTGTTGTTAAATGCCTTTGTTGTTCTAGTAAGTTCTAGCATTTACACTTGGTTTTGGTTTGTTTATATATTTTGTTCTGCCTTTGAAGTTCCTCCCGATCTGTTTTATTGTCTGCGGTTGTCGGTCTGTTTGTCCGTGTATTATTATAGTGTTTATTAATTTTGGTGCAAAATGGTCCCGCCAGTCAGCCCGCTTAGTGGTGCCCGCGCGGGTGCACAAAAGATTTTGAGATGGTTTGCTAGTGCCGTCGCTTTGGTAGACCGACCAGACCGAGAACAGGCCTTGTTAATTCGGCATGAGGGAGTACCTGCTCGCTTGAAGGAATTGGAGCAGCTTTTTGTTGTTCATCAACAATATTTGCTCGACCACCCAGCCGAGGGTGCCGCTGAGTTGCGGGCAGTCGACCAATTTAATGCCGATTATGATCAGTGTTTTGAACAGGCGGATGTGATCATAAACAAGGCTCAGGCTATCCTATTCGCCCGGAGGGGTGAGTCGTGCACGCCCGGGGAGGTCAAGCCTACCCCGGCCGGCTTGCTGGGCAGACTGCCCACTTTAGACATCCCAACCTTTGATGGGAACCTGGCTTCTTGGATGGGGTTCATTAACCTCTTTGATAGCCTGGTTCACTCGAGGGACGACCTGTTCCCTAGCCAGAAATTGGCCTATTTGCTCTCTGCCTTACGTGGAGAGGCTGGTGTACTTGTCCAGCATCTACCTGTCAATGATGACAGTTATGATATTGCAAGGGCGTTGTTGACCGCCCGGTATCAGAATGTTCGCTTGCTAGCGGACACACATGTGGCTGCCATTTTAGGGCTGCCACGCGTATCGCGGGTCTCCTCATTAAGGAAGGAGATTTTGAACCCGCTGCTAAGCGCTATTAACGCGCTCAAACGACTTGACCTACCGGTGGACCAGTGGTCCTTCATATTGCTCCACCTCATCCTCAATAAGCTTCCCATGGAGATGAAGGGGCGCTTTGAACAAAGATACGGGGGCAATAGTGCCTCGTACCTCCCCCCCTTCTCGGATCTCCCCAGATTTTTGGAGGATGAGTGTCGGATGACGGACCACCTGGAGCTGGTTCCTATACCGGGACCGAGTACAGGCCGCTTTGAGGCGACCCGGGCAGCGCCACGGAGAGAGCGCCGCCCGTACAAGCAGTATACTGCCGTGCGGCAGAACTCTCCACAAGGGGAGAGGCCGATGCCTTGCAAGTGTTGCAAGCGGGATGGCCATCGTTTGCCGGCCTGTCCCAAATTTGTTGGCCTACGCACCGAGGGGCGTAGGAATATGGCCAAGCAGCGGAATTGGTGCTACCGCTGCCTGGGGGCTCATATGGCATCGGCTTGCCCCCACCCACGAGATTGCCACTGTTGTGGAGGGGCCCATCATCCCCTCTTGTGCTCTAATAATAAAGACACTCGTGAGGTGGTGAGAGCGAGGGACTCGCACACGGGCGGGGGCCCTCGTAGGTCCCCCACATCTCCGAGGAGATCGGAGGGGCGTGCCACCCCTCCGCGGAGATTGGACAGGCGCCCCCCCTCCAGTGAGAGGATTGGGCGCCCCACCCCCCCTACGGGCGGGGGGGATCGACGCGCCGCTTCTGATGCCGCGGTTATTAGGGAGCCACGCCGGGAGCCGATACGCTTCTCTCCCCCTCTGATGGAGAGACCCCGTTTATCACGGGCTCCCCCAACTTTCGCCCATCATGGGCACCGCCCGGCCCCCCGATGCCGATTTGATCGGGGCCAGTACGTGCCGGATTGGGACCCGCTCGAGCGCCTTGAGCGCCCTACTCCTCCGCCGCGCACGCATTTTTCTTTGGACCCCCCTTCCCCCCCGTTGAGGGGAATGCGGGAGGATTTTCATTAAACCAACTGTCGGCTGCAACCCCCCCACAGGAGCAGGTGCTGTTACCAACAGCCTCCGTACAGGTGTGGGGCCCGAGGGGCACCTTTGTTTTAGTTCGCGCCCTTTTGGATACGGGAGCTCAGGGTTGCATTGCCTCCAGCTGGCTGGTCCGGCAGTTGAGTTTGAACACATCTCCATACCTTGAATCGGTACGAGGAATCGGAGACCTGCGGATCCCGGATCCGATCGGTCAGGTTTTGTTCTCCTTCTCCCCCCACTTCTCTTCAGCGCCCAAAATTGGCGCTACCGCGATTGTTTATGAGAAGGTTGTTGGTCAGCTTCCGCAACAGCACGTTTCGCGCGCTGTCGTTGATGTGACATCAGGATTGACCTTGGCTGACCCTTCCTTCCACCGAACCGGTCCGATTCACTTATTGCTCGGTGCCGATGTTCTAGGCCGCGTGTATTGTGGGAAGAGGAGAGAGTTACAGACGGGTGGGCTGGTAGCCTTATCTACATCGCTTGGGTTTGTAGTGATGGGACCAGTTAGGCATAACCCACCATCTCCATCGGTGGACAGTTACATAACTATTAGCTCCACCTTATCGGATGTCCTTCAACGGTTTTGGGAGGTGGAAGAGCCACCTACCGTGAAGCGAGTGAACCCCTTGGAAGAGGAGTGTGAGTTGTTCTACCAGAACAATACAGGTCGCCTTCACTCGGGACGGCTGATCACTCGTTTGCCCTTTTTGTCAGTTCGCCCCTCACTTGGCAGCTCCCGGTCGTTGGCCGAGAAGCGGCTGCTGTCCATGGAGCGTCGTATGAGTAGGAACTCCGACCTCAAACAGAAGTATGTCGACTTCATGCGAGAATATGAGCAACTGGGGCACATGTCGGTCTCGCGACTGGACTGGCGAAACGAGGAACATAATTTTCTTCCTCACCACGCGGTTTTGAAACCTTCCACTGGGAAGATACGCGTTGTTTTTGATGGGTCAGCTCCTACGTCTACCGGAGTTTCGCTGAATCAATGTCTGCATGCTGGACCGAAGTTGCACCACAAGGTGGGCGATGTATTGACCAACTTCCGTCGCCATGCCGTCGTCTTTGTGACCGATATCCGGATGATGTTTCGGCAGACTGTGATTCACCCGGACGATAGACGATATCAGCTCGTATTATGGAGAGAGGATCCCAGGGATCCCATGCTGGTCTACGAGCTGAACACCAATACATACGGTTTGCGTTCGAGCCCCTTTGTGGCAATTCGCTCACTTGTGGAACTCGCTGAACGTGAGCGGTTACGATACCCTCGCGCATCCTTGGTTCTCAAGGAGGATGCATTTGTTGATGATATTTGTACGGGCTCCTCTAGTGTCGAGGAAGCCTTGATTTTGCGAGATGAACTAATTGCTCTTCTCGGGGCTGGTGGTTATGAACTGAGGAAGTGGATGTCCAACTCACCTCAGCTTTTGTGTGACTTGCCAGACGACCACCAGCAGGAGCCTCATATTTTTAAGAATGCCAACACTCCAGATTTACTGTCTGTTTTGGGAGTGCAATACAGACCTGTCCAGGACACGTTCACCTATCGATTGGAGCTGCCAAGCCCCAAGGTCTGGACGAAACGGTTAGTTTTGTCTACAGTAGCTCGTACCTTTGACCCAAATGGCTGGATTAGTCCCGTAGTGTTTTGGATGAAGTGCTTCCTACAGGAACTTTGGTCAGCCGAAGTGTCGTGGGATGAGCCCCTCTCGGGCCGTTTGCTGCGAGATTGGGAGTCCTTCATGTCGTCTCTCCCCGACATTAACGGTGTTAGTATCCCTAGACATATACTGCCTAAGGGACGGTTTACGGCCAGCCTTCATGGCTTTTGTGACGCGTCTGAGAGTGGATACGCAGCCGTCGTATATATCCGGACGGTCGATGATAGAGGAGCTGTTAAGCTCCACTTGCTAATTGCTAAGAGTAAGGTTGCTCCACTTCGGACTCGATTAACGATTCCGAAGTTAGAATTGTCTGGAGCTACTCTTCTGGTTCGGTTGATGAACCACGTTGTTGACACCCTGGGACGTAGTGTGGACTTTGAGTCGCTCTTTGCTTGGTCCGACAGTCAGGTTGTCCTGTGTTGGATTAAGAACTCCGTCCACTCCCTGGAAGTATTTGTGGCCAATCGGGTATCCCAAATACAGGCCTCGAAGGCCACGTTGATTTGGCGCCACGTGCCAGGTGAAATAAACCCTGCTGACTGTGCATCACGTGGCAGCGAAGCCCCTCAGCTTATTGACCACACTCTGTGGTGGGGTCCCGAATGGTTGTTACAGCCGTCCTGGCCTTCCACACCAGCTGTGGTGAAGGTACCAAATCCGGGCTTGCGTGTTCACGCTGTCGAGACTATGGCGGCTCCAGAGCGGGAATTTTTATTAGACCGCTACAGTTCTCTGGACAAGTTGCTCGGCGTGACCGCTTGGATAAGAAGATTTATACGAAATTGTCGCCGGCCTCAGGACAAAGATTTGTGTCCGGTCCTCTCTCCGCAGGAGCGCCAAGATGCTCTTTTGCATTGGGTGCGTATGACCCAGTCTAGAGCGTTTGAACCGGAACTTAAGATTTTCCGTACCGGGACGTCCAAATTGAAGGGACCCTTGGTGCGTTTGACTCCCTTTCTGGATGATAAGGGATTGTTGCGTGTAGGAGGCCGATTGAGGCACGCTAACTTGCCTTATAGATCACGTCATCCCCTGTTGCTCCCCAAGGACGGACCATTGGTGCGATTGTTGATCATTGATCGCCATGTGAAGAATGCTCATGCCGGATGTAATGCATTGACCGCGCTCCTCCAACGGGAGTTTTGGATTTTGTCAGCGCGAAGAATAATCCGATCTGTTATATTTCGATGTCTGCCCTGCTATCGTTTACGCCCCGAGACGATGCAGCCCCAAATGGGTGATTTGCCTGCTGATCGTGTGAATGAATCGATGACCTTCTTAGGAGTTGGAACTGATTTTGCGGGACCATTCACTATAAAAACGTCGCGACTCCGTAATGCTAAGACTGAAAAGGCTTACTTGTGTGTGTTTGTTTGTTTGGCCACTAAAGCCGTTCATTTGGAGGTGGTGAGTGCGCTCACCATGGACGCTTTCTTAGCAGCGTTAGGCAGATTTGTCTCCCGCCGGGGACTGCCTTCTCTAATTCGGTTCGATTGTGGGACGAACTTCAAGGGCACTGATAGACATATAAGAGAAGTTTGTGAATTTTTAGATAAAAATAATATTGAGATCGGATCCACACTCTCCCGTAGGGGGGTAACATGGCGATACTCCCCGCCGTCTTGCCCTCACTGGGGAGGGATTTTTGAATCTGTTGTAAAGGCCGCCAAGACTCACCTTCGCCGCGTTATTGGGGAGACTATTCTCACGTTCGAGGAACTCGCGACGGTGTTTCATAAGATTGAGGCGGTTCTCAACTCGCGTCCGTTATGTCCGTTGTCTACCGACGCGAACGATTTGCAGGCCCTCACGCCGGGCCATTTCTTGATAGGCAGACCACTTAACGCCCTGCCCGAGTATCCTTATAGAGATGTCAATCCAGGACGCCTTTCGCGGTTTGAGTTGCTCCAGCAGCTTACCCAGAGCTTCTGGCGCCGCTGGCACCTTGAATATTTACACATTTTGCAACAGCGCGTTAAGTGGTCAGATAAGACAAACCCACCGAGGGTTGGAGACCTCGTGTTAGTGAAGGACCCAAACCTGCCACCCTTACGTTGGCGTCGCGGACGCATTGTCCAACTTACTCTAGGGTCTGATGGTGTGCCCAGGTTTGCCGAGGTCCTAGTTGGGGATTCTGTTTTGAAGCGCGCGGTCGCTACTCTTTCTCGCCTCCCCTTAGACTGATTTGGCGGACAGTCCGGGACTGTCCGGAGCGGAGGGATGTTCACGCTCGAGGAAGAGCGAGTGGCAACACTGCATTTGTGGTCTGTGCAGTGAGAGCTTTTTTTGGCGGCCGGCCGCATGTGACATGTCAGTTGAGTTGAGTCGAAATGTCACGACGTTGAATTAGGTTAGGATGATGTCCGGGCATCCATAAAATATAATACACAGTATATAACTAGCAAATTGTATTTTGCGCGGCGCACCTAATATCGGGGTGCGAAAGCCCGCTTTGTGTTGTGCAACGGTGTCAAAATCGCGTGTGTGAGCCGTGGTGGCCTAATAGGCATTTGTAGTGCTCCGGTCTCCACCGGTGGATCCACTGCAGAACTTCAGGAGCCGCGACTTCCTTCGAGCTAGCTCAGGAAGTCCACCGGCTACGGAGGAGACGGACGGAGACAATTGGAATCGGGGTAAGCCACAATGCTTTCTATGAGCTGGTAGTAGGGTACAAAATTCAGCAATACAAGTCGGCGAAACGCCGAGGTGGTGGTGTCTACCTTGGGCACCACCACTTACTGCTTTATAATTATTTAGAGAGAGGTGGTTTAATCTCGCACACTCGTCGTCCAGATCCTCTTCACTCGAAGTCTGCTCCGTGGCCACGTTCCCGTAGTGAAGTCCCTTGCCCTGCTCGGGAAGACTTCCCGGGCACACCCGCCTTAAGTGACCCGTTCGCCGGCATCTACTGCACACGAAGTGTCTATATCGGCACCGCTCGTACCGATGGTTAGCGGCCCCGCAAGCGGCGCAGCGAATTGCTCGCGCCTGGCTCGCCCCGTAGTTCCCCGACATTGACGTGTCCTCCGCTTGCGGCCTTGGCCTTGGGTTGGCCGGTCCGCCGCCGCTTGTGGTGCCCCGCGCGCCGCCTTGCGCGTCTCCCCGCGCGCCCGCTCCACGTCGACACACGCGTGCCGCTCCCGTGCGTAAGGCATGTACAGTTAGGCCGTCACATAGCCGATCCCTCCTCAGCGATGCCCGTTCGGTTCCCTCGACTACAGCCGCATCCCGCTCCGCTGCCTCCAAGGAACACGCCAACTTCACCGCTTCCGTGAAGCTAATTTTGTCATCCTCCGCGAACAACCGTTGCCGAATGACTTCGCTGCGTAAGCCGCAAATAAATTGATCGCGCAAATTCTCGAGCAAGTTGACGTTAAATTTGCAATTCCGTGACAGTCTCTTCAATTCGGCCACGTACGAAGCGATGTCTTCTCCCGACTCTTGACGTTTCTGACGAAACTTATACCTCTCCGCCAGCGATGATGGCGTCGGCTGTAAATGTTGTCTCATCAATTCGGCCGCCCGTCCATACGTTAGCTCTGATGGTTTATGCGGGCTCGCGAGGTTCACCAGCAATTCATATGCTTCGTCGCCCATACTCGCTATTAACGTCGGTAATTTCAAATCGTCCGTTACATTATTGACCTTGAAGTACATCTCCATTCTGTCAACATATGACGACCACAGGCCAGCCCGTACATCGAACGCACTCAATTTTCCAATCGACATCTTTTTTTTTTTTATCCGAAATTCTTTCTTGCACTTGAAAAATGTTTATCCTCGTCGCCACTGTACTGTACTGTAGGTAGGTTGTCGCAGGTAAAGAAGACACAGTAATCGTTGACCGTTTAATCCGGACTGCCGGTTACAATGGTATGAGCTTATTATATACGCTTATGACTAGGTACCCGCTATATAATAATAGATAATTATCATATTACCTTCATAACACTAAGCTACGTCACTAATAAGTTTTTAGCAAAACAAAGTTGGACAATAACGCTTACCAGCTTACCGCCCTAAGGAAGTTCACATAGCTAGACGTTTGCTATCCTACAGAGTTAGCTGGACATCGTTATTATAAATAATTATACCACTGATTATATATATATATATATATATATATATATATATTGTGTTCTATGTATACTACATATGTAATATTAAGCAGGAATCGCCATCAATTTTGTGAAGCAAAGTGGATATCAGTTACCCTATCTCACACTTCGGCACTCCAATTGTATTCTTGTTATATTATTTTTACACCACTTGTTAAAAAATAACATAACATTGTCATGTACACCCAAAGTAAGTCATTTAAAGGGTCTAAAACAGATGACCGGTCGGAAAAATTATTGAAAATTGAACTGAATTTCCTTCTCACGGGGCTGAGTTAATTTGTATTTGGAACACCAAAAGCACTTAAATTTTGATAGAACCATCTTACATTGTTAGGCGAAAATAATATATTCTGAAAAAAAAACATATTATGCAAACAATTCCGTCACATCGTAAAACTATATAAAATCAAACAAAAATCCAGCCAAGTAGTTCACATTTGTAGAGTGTTTTCTAAGCTTAAAAAACAAAGGGGTTCAAGCACATACGGCCGCGATACGATGAGATTTTCCATCATAAGGGAATCAAATCCTTTTCTTCACACTAGAAGCACAACATCAATTAGGCGCATATTTTTTACACACTCCATAAACATGACTAATATATGCATGCACAATTGCACACCACTGCTCCTTTTTTAAACACTTCAAAACGAATATACCACGATAGCTAATCTAATATACTTACTTTTGGCTTAGGCACGCAATGTCCCCAGTACATACCTACGTAGATTTCTTCTTAAAGTTTCAAGATTAAATCAACAGAAGCAAGTGGATAAAGAGATTTTTCGCGAGCGAATAAAGCTTATTTTGACAGAGAAATTTATGTATTCAAACTTCATTATAGGTAAATATTCAATAAAGGGTGTACCTATGTTATTCGCATTGTGCTACTTATTATTATGTTATATAGCTGTTGAAAATCCACTGCTCATACTTTTATCGTGTTTTCCACGCTGTTTCACAATTTTGTTCTGAAGAGCGAGAGAGAATCGTTAGTTTGTAATTAGCTCAAGGACAATAAGTCAATCCTTACTAGTTCATAAATACAATGTGTCATACCTGGTTGGTTGGTTCTGGGTTCTTGTGGGGGTTGCAGTTTTGCTGCGAATCTCACAAGAGCCACATGTATTATAGGTGACTGTTACCACTTACCATCAGGTGGGCAGTTTGCTTGTTTGCCAACTTTCTGCAATAAAAAAAACCTACATAGGAAATAATGCAGCATTAAAAATATGTATTGAAGTATATTTTATCCCTCTTTTTATTGTATAGGCACAGTTTTTCTAAACGTTTCAGTTCTGTAAAAATAAAAATACTATTCTTTAAGGTTTTATTTTAATATTTTTCGTTAGAATCGGTCTTTCGTAATTGAGACCCTACATCTCTTTATAATTAACACTCAATTTATAGGAACTCTATTTCGATAATTAAGTTTAGAAATATATGGAAATATGAAAAAATAGCAAAAGAATCAATTTCCCCGTCTTACTCCCTTGGAAGGGTAAGATGGAGTTACCCTATAGAATAAGATGGGGTGATAGAACATGGTGAATATTGTAAGAATTTTCCAAGAAGCAATGAGAGAAAAGCTGTCATAATTTTCCGAAATTATCAGTATCCTGCAGTAACGATGACTTGTTTGCCTACTGCCAACATTTGGAAAACCTCCACATTAAATTCACCGAACGATACCAGGACATTTTGGACTTGGAAATACCAGACTGGGTGTTGGATCCGTTTTCAAATGTCAACATTGCAATGTCACCTCAGCTGGAAGAAGAACTTATAGGATTGACAACAAACGAGGAAATAAAAATCAAGTTCAAAAATGGCTATCAAGAATTTTGGCTACAAAAACCGATCCCGTAATTGTACCCTGGATTGTGGTCAATCGTTCAACGATTCTTAATAGCATTCTCATCGTCATATTTGTGTGAACGTCGATTTAGTACTGTAGCAACGCTGCTTAATAAAAAGAGAAATCGTTTGCATGTTACCGAACGTGGCGACTTGCGGCTGTTCTTGAGTAAATTGGAACCTGATATCAACAAACTTATTAAACAGCATCAGATTCATCCTTCACATTAGTTTTTATATAAGAATCAATCATATTTGTTTTATTTTAAATAAAAGATACTCTGCTTGAATACTATAAAGTTGCGTTTCAATAATCATTCTCATTGGCAGGTATAGCCCGTAAGAGTTAACTTGAGACCTGAGCGCCGTTGTGTACTACCTACTGCGCTCAGGTCTCAAGTTAACTCTTGCGGGTTATAGTAAAAGTCTAGTTTAGAATGAATGTTTAATATTCGCTAATATAGCTCACGTTAAATTTTAATTTGAAGTTATAGTGGTTTTAAAGTAGGTGAAAAAATGGGGGCGCAAAAAAATAATTTATTCTCAAAGTGGGCAGTACACAAAATAAGTTTGGGAACCCCTGTTCTAGATGCATTTTGATCTATCTTTTATCTCTGGAAGGTGCTCACTATTTTTGTCTCTTTTTTATCGTGCTATCTCACTCACTCCTATTGAAAATTTAGTCATACAAGTATATCGAAGTGTTCTTCAAAAGCCTATAAAGGTGATGGTGTGGTTCGATAGAGGGTAGCCTGAAACGGACTGAAATCATGTTTCAGGCGCCTGAAGACAACGGCAACTTTGGTAAAATTTTGATATTCTAGTATGTGATAGAGCACCTTCTGAAACGCGCTGAACTGCGTTTTCAGGTTGCTGAAAACGCTTCTTAGGCCAAGAAAACCACGCCGGAAGTTTCCTATAGGTACCATCGGAATAACACTATTTTCTGACAATGTCAATTTAAGAGTAGGTTTGGAAACTTTTTTCTTTCGTCTTTCAGCAAGATCTTGTTTTGTTTTGTGTTAATTCTCTGATGTCTTTTCTCTTTAGCATAATTTTCCAGCTTCTTTTTAATTTTTTTCTTTTCGATCGCTTTTGTAGGGTGATGACGTGATAATAGCGGTTTTGCCTATCTTATTCGTTACTCTTGCAGTGTTTCTTGTTGCTAGAAGAGGCATAATTGATTGTGGGCTAGAAACAAGAAAATTGCTAGCTGTATTCAGAATTGGTGTAGTTGTAGCATATTTTGAGTAGCTCCGTTTCAAATCCAACGTGGCAACAGTAAAACAACAGGAGCTGGCAAAATTAGTGAAATTGCTAGACCCTGCGAGATACACCAAAAACTTTGGTTGATTTTTTTTTGCCCTCCCCAAATGTTGAAACAACTTCAGATGTAGATGTCGTGATAGTAGTAAACATCATTGTTAGGTACTGATGTTGTGGTTATTGACGTCAATGTCGTTGAACTAATCTCGATTGCCATTTCGTTGTTTGGTCCTTCACAAACAGATATTAGTGCTTCAGTAGTCGGTGATTGCTCAAATTCCGGAATATCCGTGGTTAAACAAGGAGTAAAACCAGTTTGAAAATATACTGTTACACCATTCTACAACAGAAGTAATAATTACATTTAAATCCATAGTTCATCAAACATTTTAAAACTTCGAAAGGGGCAAGATGGGGTACCAAATATACCATCTTGCTTCCGCATGCCTAATGAAATTCTGAAAATTAAAAAAAAATACCTATTCCGTATTTGAAACCAAACAAGTAAATATAAAAAGTAGTAGTGTAGTAGTGTGTATTTAACAAATCATATAAGCCATTTTTTATAACACTGCTGCACGCAGTCATTACATTTGTTGCAAAATACTTTCCCCGTGAGGAATTTATTTGTGCATTTTTATCCAAACCATAATTACCATCACTATTCAGCGTTATTTTCTTTTTACACTGACTTTATTTTGTATGGCCTACAGAAATTTGTTCCGGTCTGGGCGTATGTGCATGTGATATTTTATGTTTGTAACTGCACCCACGACACAGGAGAAAATCCTAATGAGGGCCACGTTTTTTTTTAAAAAGAAAAATAAACCTTACTAAATACTTACCTGTTAGTATAGTAATGACACGCATTATTACTGTCACATAGAGAGCACTACACTACACTTGGCTTTTTAATGCCAAATACCTACATTTGTTACCACGAGTCTCCGCCGAACTCCTACAAATACTAAGATTCATTCATTCCGCACCAGCAAGAAAGATAAAGTTTTCACCGTGCGCACCAGCGGCAGCGGTAGGCACTGTTTGGGGCCGATATTGTGTGATTCGCAGTGAGCGTGCTCGGTAAATCCTGAGCGTGAAATCCGAGAAAGGCTTCATCTATTCGGTTATTTTCGTTTAAAGTTTTTTAAATGCGCCCAACAGTATAAAATACGTCTCGATTTCCCTTTTTATTCTTGTAACAAAACAATGTTCTCGAGGACCTAATTGTTACACTGATATAATTTATTCAAACCAATAAATATCTTTTAACTTATCAAAATATTATCAAAATTTTTGTATTTTTAAACGGTTTTATTTAGCTTGCCCTGTCTATTTGGGTCAAATCTTACAAGTTAAATTTGACCCACTTGCCAGTGTCCGATTGAGCTGAAAGGACATTGTTCTGCGTCCATACATTGTTCGCCCCAACACCAACAGCAGTGAAAAAATGCTTTTCGTATAATTAGATATTAGTAAATACTGTACGTCCACATCAATTACTACGGACAAGCTTCGAAGTCGAATTAAATATCAAAATGAATCAGATTTTGAGGTTAGTTGAAGTAACACTTT
The DNA here is from genome assembly GCA_963935595.1 of Schoenobius gigantellus. Classification (NCBI taxonomy): domain Eukaryota; kingdom Metazoa; phylum Arthropoda; class Insecta; order Lepidoptera; family Crambidae; genus Schoenobius; species Schoenobius gigantellus. The sequence continues at coordinate 37,910,489 of OZ012543.1, forward strand.
AACTCGTTAGAGCAATACAAATAGTCCATACCTATACAATTATTAAAATAATAATTATTGCAATCAATCAAAGGACGATATTATAGCCACGTAGTAAAGAACAAGAAATCTCAAAATTATAAAGCAAGTCAAAAACACGACGAATTAACAAGCCATAGTGCGTGAGTAGTCAATTGACGTATGTTTTAATTTAATTTACGTTGTAAGTTATGAAAAACTTAATTGATAGATATAAATAAATGGCCATACCTACATGAAATCAACTCAATTCTATTCATTAGAGCAAAGGTAACAATAAACTATTCCTATATTTTACTTCATTTGGTTTTGTTTCTAAAAGTACTTTTATATATTTTTGATTTGTCCGTCGAATATATATATTTGTTATAAGTGTTATAAAATATGCATATAATTATGACGTAAATCAAATCTTTGTTGGTCATGGGGCGATTTTCGACATTGTCCTTTGGTATACACCTTTAGTTCCGATGACAATGCAATTATGTATAATTATTATTATCTTCACTGTCAATAAAACCGTATAAGTAATTTTTTTTTTACTTATTTGTTTGTCATAAAGAAACACGAATACTAGGTTAGCTTAAAAACGCCACTTTTACCACTTAACAGATACATTTTCCAATACTAAGACTATATTTTCCACGGAAGGATCACCTACGCAGCAAATTTTGTTCCAATAAAAGATTTAAAATACTTCCGCTACAATCCAGAAGGGATCAGCCCAGATTCCCACGGGATCACGAAAATATCCGAGTGAAACTATGTGGAAAAACCTAGTACGATTAATATAGATTTGCTAACTATACGAGTGCCCCATGTGGTTATAGGTAACTGTAGTCGCTAAGCTAGCTAAATTACCTAGTTGTATAAACAATATAACCCTACAACTAAGGGAGCAATGGAAAAATTATACAAACAATTATTATTGACAATAAAAAAATGTGTTGAACTTTCTTGAAACTTATTAAACGAGATAATGCAATAGCAGATCCGAACTAAGCAGGAAATAAAATCCAACCAAGAATTCCCCGTAGAATAGCACTGAGTGCGAACGTGGTGCAAACAAAAAGTGAAAGATGACGCTACCTTATCTCTGTAAACCTCATTTGTTCGGACAGATGCTCCTAATCCATCAAAATGTTATTTCATGGCGCTGCTTTGCTGTAGCCTTAAAAAATAAAAACTCACTTTAAGAAAGAAATGTTATGAGGCACTCAAGTTAAGAAGTAGACATTTGTAACTGAGAGACCCGATGGCTTAGTATTTGGAGACTCGAACCGTCTCCTAAGTGAAAAGTACATTCGAGCCTACCCTATGTTAGGGTGATTAGGCCTGAAGAATATAACGTCTAAAATAAAATCAAGTGATACATACAGTTGGCGTCACTGATAGTTGGAACAGCATACCAAAACACTTTGGTAGTTTAAGCATTCGCAAAAGTTCAAAATTCCGAGTTTTTAAGTATGAGACACCTATAATGCACCTCTTACTTGAAAAGATTGTCCAGAAAGGCAACAACACACGTTTTTTAAAATAAATCTGTAGGACCCACAACCTGTGGGACATAAGTACGTTAGGCATATTTCCGTCTTTAAATTAAGCTTAGTATACCAATACTCAGCTTATTTTCACTGAAACACTGTAGACCGATAGGTATAGTTATTGTATTCTATTGAAAAGCGTGATTTCACAAATGTGCCTGCAGTTCGATCAGTAGAAACAAGTTGTAAAAATCCATTCTGCTCGAATTAAAAAAAATATTAAAAAACTCACAATAACAAAAGCTTTATCAAAAATTGTAGATTGAAAATAAAAATGCCAAATGTTTATTGAGTAATCGAATAAAACTCATGAAAACGCGTCAGAAACGTAAGGAAGTTGGAAAAACATACATTCCCATGGAGATTTGTTTCCGTGTACCCTAATCAGCTTACGTCGTGGAAGAAAGACGAATTAAGTTGGGGCAACAGCTTGTTATGAAACACTTCGGTTGGCTCGGCGGAGCGCCCTGAGGAAACTAATAAAATTACCGACGACCTATTGGTTAGGAGAGTTTGCTTTAAAAATGTACTATGGTCTTCTTAGTTGGTTTCCTTTATATGTGAATTATTTTACATAGTAACTGTTCTTGTGAACTCTATTTCTCCTTAAATTATGCCTTAAGTTGATCAAATTCTTTATGAAATTGCGAGTGTGTTCCACTTTATACTGCAAGCTGCTGTGTGCACATATTTTGGCTTGCTGTCTAGATACAGATCTGAATATAATGTGTAAATATTATTTAATGTTATGACTTTAAGCTGTTCTTATAAATAAAATAAAATAAATAAATTGTTTTTCATGCAAGGGGCGGAATATAGAAAAACGCTGAGACACTAGTTGGATTTATTTTATCAAGTGTTTAAAAAATATATGTTAATCGCTCTAAATATAAAACAATTAACAGTTACTGTCTGCTGCGAACTTAGAATAACTTTTACAAAAAAAATAAAGTTCATGGCCTTACGTGTGTTTCTACGGTCTCGGTTCTTTAGGATTTTTGGAGTAAACAGCAAATTTGTCAATCTGGGCCTTCACACTGCTCGTAACCTGCTCAATATTCACCCTTTTGAGAATTAGCTTACTTAAAACTTTTTTTGAATTCTATAACACTTTCATTATGAAGAAAATTGCAAAAATATAAAAAATAATAAATCTCGCTATGAATTCGGCTTATATGTACGGTTAGTTTGCAAACACTGGGCCTCTTATGCACTGCGACTTATGGCAGCAATTCAGGACGATCAAAGATTATTTACTTTAAAAGACTAAAAAATTTAACTGGCCATTTTAATAAAATATAATTTTGATAAAATATAGGTTGCTAAACAAAAAAAAGCAGAAAACTTAATTGGCCATTTTAATCCATACTAGTCGATACTAATATTATAAATGCGAAAGTAAATCTGTTTATTTATTTATTTATACTTTATGTACATTGTGTACAACGGCGGACTTAATGCCTGAGGCATTTTCTACCAGTCGACCTTTGGATGGTGCAGAGAGCAACACTGTGGTAGATGTACCAAAAACAAAATTGACAATTTTACATCGCAATCATTTAAACAGCAATTTCCTATGGAATATCGGAAAGTGTGTTTTTCTTCAGATCCTTAATATGTACACTGATAAATTGTACGTAGTTATTTAGTAGAAATTTCCACTAAATGTTGGCGCCCCAAGCTTTTGATTTCATTGTGATTTCGCGAAGATACACTCAATTATTTATATGCAAAACGTCTGGATTGAGGAGCCACTTTAATTTCACTAAGTCCTCCAACATTATTTCTATACTACAAATTCTAGCAAAATTACTACTAAATGATCATGCACTCCAAAATAAAATTGCTCAATTAGTTTCGTGGAAATTCACGTTGACAAATTTTATACGTGTATGGACTGAGGAGCCACACATTTTGTTCTCGAATTTCAGCAGTATCCGAACCAAATTTTTTGTAAGTTCCAGACAAAATTACTACTAAATGATACTAAATTTTCAAAGATGTACATATAATAGTTTCCGAGTTCTAGGTGGATCCTCAATCCAGATGTATGAATTGAGGAGCCACCTTTAAATTGATGTAACTCTTGATGTGTGTTGCTACAAATTCCAGGATTTCGCCTACAAAATTATCTTATTTGCTACTAAATCTGGGCAGGAATTTCGATTGATTTCGTGATTGGCTCCTCAATCCATACGCACACAAAAAATAAGACAACTTACTAATGTTGAAACGGCAAGATTGATTTACTTTAGTTATTTTCACAGTGTTATGTCGTATGGACTACTACTGTGGGGATTGGCTGCTAGTATAGAAAGTATTTTCTTACTTAAAAAAAGAGCAGTTCGCGCTATTTATAATTTACGAACAAGAGATTCTCTAAGAGATTTATTTAGAGAAAAATATATTGACCTTAGCAGGACAATACATTTATGAAAATTTGATTTATGTCTATAAGAATTATAATACATTTGAAACCAATTTCCACGTTCACCAGTTAAACACAAGAAATAAAAATAAACTTACCGTTGCAACGATCAGACTCCAAAAAACTAGAGGCTCATTTATGGGAAAATGTATAACTTTTTACAACAAAGTTCCACATAGTGTAACCGACTTGCCTTTTCATAAGTTTAAAGCGCATGTAAAAAAGACTCTAACGAGTAAAGGATATTAAAAAATTTAACGATTATTTAAATGATGCCAATGCCTGGAGTTAATATGAAGTTATTATTCGTTATAATGTCAATAATCGTGTTGTTGTGTATAGCTACTGATGTTAACAAATATTGTTGTCAGGAAAAGAACTGACACTGATTTTGTATCAGACCAATTATCATATGTTTGGTAACAACATAATTTAATGTATTATGATTAGTGTATAAGTCTATAACTTATTTTTTTGACATTTAAAGCATACCGATTGTATTTTTTTAACTTTCAATGACTATGGCGATTTAAAAGAGGAGATAAAAATTTGACCTTTCGAGTTGTCTATTTTTCTCGAGAAGGCTCTCCCAATTTCCGAACAGGTGTAGACTCAACTTTTTTTTTTCATTGCTACTTGTATTTGCAGACATATTGAGTAGGTATATTCAAGATGTATGCACATACAAGGTTAAATTATGTTTCCTTTAAATTAGAATGTTTTGCTTTGTTTTGACGTCAATAAGTACCTGTAAAGGCCTAAGTTGAATAAAAATTTTTGAATTTGAATTTGAAAAATCATCATAATCGATGACGGGAAAGATCAAGGTCTGGACAAGCATTTTCTTAATATCAGGAGGCAAAAAGTTCTTTAACCGGTAAAGAAACCGTAGTATCCTAGTTACCCGTTGACAGATGTTGGATACCTGAGACTGCCATCCGAACGTCGAGTCTAAATAAAGGCCAAGATCCATTACACTATTGCAAAATGGGACTATATTGTTGTCAAATATAACTGGGCGCAAGTTAACTGTAGCCACTTTTGCTGTAGCCCTGGGACTACCTATAATGATTGCTTGGCATTTTGCCGGGTCAACTAAGATTCCAAACTGATCAGACCAGGTTTTAATAGCAATTAGGTCTTCGTTAACTTTTTCTATAGCCTCATTTAAGTTATCAACACCAGCCTGAGCGTAAAGTTGAAGATCATCGGCATATACATGATGTTGATACTGTTTGTCTGTCTATCTGTCTGTCGCGCTTTCACGCTAAAACTGCTGAACCGATTTAAATGAAATTTGGTATAGACATAGTTTGAGTCCCAGGAAAGGACATAGGATAGCTTTTATCGCAGAAAACACCTCTTAAGGGGGAGAAAAGGGTGGTGGAATTTTGTATGGGGAATCAATAACCGCTGAACCGATTAAGATGAAGTTTGGTATGGAGATAGTTTGAGTTATGGAGACGGAAAAATAATACTTTTTATCTAAGCAAGAAGATATAATTTTGATAAATTATCATAAGTTGCGATACAAACGCGGGATCGCATCGCGATCAATGAGATCATAATTTAAGAAAATAGAAAATTTAAAATATCAACGGTTGCGATACAAACGTTCGATTGCATCGCGACCGTGTCGCTACAAAAAGTAGCAGTGAGTAAGGGTAAATTGAGAATACTTCCACCACTATCGGTTAAAAATGATTCCATATCAATTATTTCGAGATCACCACAAATGAATTTGTGTTCCGAAATATCTGCGCGCAATCTATTCCTATATGACTTTTGTACGTCAGCTCTAATTGCATTACTATGTCGTTGGTTGCATGAGCGACAGGCTTAGTGTGTTGCAAGAGCAGACGAAAATTGAATTTGTATTATTTCCAGTACAAAAGCGAAGTTCGGATTGACGTTCCGATTGTGGAGTTATATCGCAACGCTAACGGAGACGACACGACTTCCCAACTGTGATTCAGTTTTCGCTTCCATTTCGAATGGGCGATGGCTCCGTTGATTGTTTTACAAACGTAGATAAATTCAATGCGATCACTATCCGTTGTAAACAGGAAGCATATACCATTTATTGCTGACTTTAGATTTAGAATACAAATAGGTACCTATGGCATACCACTAATATGTAGGTATGTACGAGTACCTGCTTAAAATTTTATTACAACAGTCAATCAAAAATTATTCTTATTCAAGATCTAGAATAAAATTAATAATATGCGTAAATTTTTTAAATTAATAGATTTGTAACGATTCATAAACGCATAATTATGTATAGATTCCTGTTAAATATAACCTGATATTATACTTGTTACTGTTAAACTTTACTCGCAGGGAACAATAATCACTGTGTAGAAGAATCAACACTAATGGAAAACACTTCAAACCAAGAAAATGTATAAAAACCAGCATAGATTTCCCTTCTAAATAAATCCACTAAAAGTAAGACAACACGTATTACTTCCAATAATTTTCGACAAGAACTGCCTCGGCTCGGTATCGGCCAACATGCCAGTTTTAAACCGTTGTAAAAGGTCACATCCCGCGTGGAAAACGCATGGAAGTAGGTACAAGCGAAATATTCCGTTGCTGTAAAACGGAAGTTATATTTGGCCCATACTTTAATTCTTAGTCTATTTGATAATTATCTATTAAATAATTAACAATTATGGAAATGAGTATTTGTAGTTATGAAAATTATTAAATCTTGGAATAAATAAAGAAACTCATTTCACAAAAGCAGTGACTTCCGCTACTGTCACGCCATATTTGTACACCAACGTTTTCAGGCGGAAGTTACGATTGCCAATACTTTATTTATTTAATTTTGTATCTTTAATAGCCAATATTTAATAATACAATTGCAAACAATTATATTTAAAGCATAATGAACTATCCCTGCTGCTGATTCTTGCAGTCCACTAGCGCCGCCATTAGTTTTTTATTAATTACTAGCTGTGCCCGCGAACTACGTTTCGCCATCAAAATACGTAACACAGTGTTTAGTTTTTTCCTCCATTTTATTCCATAATGATTCAACTTTATTTTGCCTTTCTTGAGCATCGGCCATTTCGAAATTAGGACAATTTTCGTAGGTTCGTAATGCTCTTTTTCTAACAGTCCACAAAATGAAATACATTATATATTACTATAAACACGAAGTATTATTATTGTTTTAGAGACATTATTGATATTAATAAATTCTTCTTCAGTAGAAAGAACTACACAGTTGCAAGAATAATCTTTATCGTATTCATGTTTCGAATTAAAATAAACAATTGTTAATAAATTAGAACTGTATACGAATAAAGTTTAGATTTTATAATGGGTGTTGGTAACACCAACAAAATATATCGTTTGGATATGACAACTTGGCCGATTTTGACTGGTCGTACAGTAAGCTCCTTGTCAAGCTATACTGTTTGACCTTTGAACCGTTCTTATGTCGCTCGAAATACTGGCGGTTTTCGTAGAGTTAATGTATAGCATGAATGGGGGGGTTACTGTACAAATACGTTTTCCGTATTCGATATCCGATCACGGAATACAGACACGGAGTTTCGTGAACGTAGCGCAGACGTTCGTTTCTTCTCATTCGGGATTTCTACCATTCTACCTAAACGTACCTACAGAACATGTTCCGTTCGTAATAAAAACGAACGTGTATGGCAGTCAATGAGTATTTTGTATAGATTTGATGCATTCGGATGCCCCATTCAGAAAACGAATGCGAAAAAACGTATTTATGCGGTTAGCCTTAAAATGAATTGAGACTTCCGTTTTTGTAACGTGTACTCTGCGATATAGTGTTGCTGGCATAGTTCGGTTAGCAAACTCGCCGTGATGACTAACATCCAACACACAAACTTGGAGTTATCGTTAGTTATTTCACGATCGTTGCATTATCACGGTCTCTAAGGACACTAAACACAGGTAACATCTAACATCGAACATCCGATAGGCCCCGAAGCGGTTCTCAAACTTTTTTGGTGACGGAAGCCTTTTGGAAAGCGAAATACTTGACGGAACCCTAAGATAAAACAATGGTTTTTAAAAGTGTATTCTTTATTAATAAACATAATGAAAGTACGACCAGAGAGGGTGTTTTGATTTTTCTAAATTATTGCGGAACCCCTTATAGGGGTAGTGTGGAGCCCTAGGGTTCCGCGGAACACCTTAGAGCATGGCTGCTCTAGGTACCCTTCAAGGTCTACTTTCATTTAATACCCCTATTGCTGGGTTTGAAAAGCAACTGTTATCCGTTTTTTTTTGAGCAGCGGCCATGTTGAATTTACGTCAATGTTGCTACGTTCATAGTGCTCTACTGATCAAGGCCTTTCATATGATATCCATCCATATTGCTGGGCTTAGAAACGAACTTTTATCAGTTTTTTTTTTGAGCAGCGGCCATATTGAATTTGTGCTATTTTTCTAAGTTCATATTGCTCTACTCTTTAAGGCCTTTCATTTGATACCTATATTGCTAGGTTTGGAAACGAACTTTTATCCACCTTTTTTGAGCGGTGGCCATGTCGAATTTACGTCAATATTGCTAGGTCCATAGTGCTCTACTCTTGAAGACCTTTCATTCGATACCTATATTGCTAGATTAGAAAACGAACTTTTATCCACCTTTATTGAGCGGCGGCCATGTTGAATTTATTTATGTGTTGCTAGGTTCATAGTGCTCTACTCATGAAGGCCTTTCATTTGGTACCCACATTGCTTGGTTTGAAAACGAACATTTATCCTTTTTTTGAGCGGCGGCCATGTTAAATTTAGGTAGATTTTCGTAGGTATCTAATGCTCTACTCTTCAAGGCCTTTCATTTGATACCCATATTGCTAGGTTCGGAAACTAACTTTTATCCACCTTTTTTGAGTGGCGGCCATGTTGAATTCATGTAAATGTTGCTAGGTTCATAGTGCTCTACTCATCAAGGCCATTCATTTGAGACCCATATTGCTGGGTTTGGAAACGAACTATTATCCATTTTTTGAGCGGCGGCCATGTTGAATTTATAGCAATTTTCCTAAGTTCATAATACTCTACTCTTTTGGGCTTTTCATTTGATACCCATATTGCTAGGTTTGGAAACGAACTTTTATCCTTTTTTTTTGAGCGGCGGCCATGTTGAATTTAGGTCGATTTTGCTAGGTTCCTCATGCTCTGCTCTTTAAGGCCTTTCATTTGATACCCATATTGCTAGGTTTGGAAACGAACTTTTATCTATCTTTTTTGAGCGGCGGCCATGTTGAATTTATGTCAATATTGCTAGGTTCATAGTGCTCTACTTATCAAAGCCTTTTATTTGATACCCATATTGCTGGGTTTGAAAACGAACTTTTATCTATTTTTTGAGCGGCGGCCATGTTTAATTTAGGGTAATTTTCCTTAGTTCATAATGCTCTACTCTTTTAGGCCTTTCAGTTGATACCCATATTGCTAGGTTTGGAAACGAACTATTATTCTTCTTTTTAGAGCGGCGGCTATGTTGAATTCATGTCAATGTTGCTAGGTTCATAGTGCTCTACTCATCAGGGCCTTTCATTTGATACCTATATTGCTGGGTTTGAAAACGAACTTTTATACTTTTTTTTTGAGCGGCGGCCATTTTGAATTTAGGTCGATTTTCCTAGGTACCTTATGCTCTACTCTTCAAGGCCTTTCATTTGATACCCATATTGCTAGGCTTGGAAACTAACTTTTATCCACCTTTTTTGAGCGGCGGCCATGTTAAATTTATGTCAATGTTGCTAGGTTCATAGTGCTCTACTCTTCAAGGCCTTTCATTTGATACCCATATTGCTAGGTTTGGAAACTAACTTTTATCCACCTTTTTTGAGCGGTGGCCATGTTGAATTTATGTCAATGTTGCTAGGTTCATAGTGCTCTACTCATCAATGCCTTTCATTTAATACCCATATTGCTAGGTTTGGAAACTAACTTTTATCCACCTTTTTTGAGCGGCGGCCATGTTGAATTTATGTCAATGTTGCTAGGTTCATAGTGCTCTACTCATCAAGGCCTTTCATTTGATATGCATATCGCTGGGTTTGGAAACGAACTTTATCGGCAGTCACGTCAAATTAAGTCAACGTGGCTAGGTTCAATGTGTTCTACCCTTTAGGTTCTTCGTTCGATATCCATGTTCCTTGGGTGGATCCAAAAAAATGTGATCCGTCATTTTAGACATTAGGATCAAGAGTCCCGTCCCGTCCCTCTACGCGTAGTAACCCAGAACATTGCAGTCAGATATTTTTTTAATTATCAATATTAATCTATTACTTTTAATAGTTTTAAATGGATAAAAGAGTTTGATTCTATTGGACTTTAAGTTCTAGTTGGGGTTTCATAATGTGAACACTGAATTAACTTTAATATCTTTATTATGAGCACACACAAAAATACACGTCTTGCATTATTCCATGATTACAGAGTAGAGAAAGTAGAGCGAGAGCTCCACAGACAAGAAATCTTACAGACTAATTATAATTCTAATACCCCCCTTCAAGTTCAAGTCCCCTTTTAATAACAAACATAAGACTTGTAACTTGGTCAACAACAATATAGTAATTTTTAATTATAATGATATGACAACACTAACATCTTAATTGCAAAGGTAATTTTAATTATATTATGGCAACTCTAACATCTTAAGTGACATACTCGAAAATTTGACAACTGATATTGACACTTCGCAAATCTACAAAAAATAAACATCGATTATTAAACCTTACAAATTTCAAGTGTTTTATACATAAATTATCAACATTCTGTTAACATAATCTACAAGTTATATTGTACTTATTTTATTAATTATATGATTAATAATAACAAAGTATCTATCTGTTTACATACATTTTACGTATTATTTAATTTAAGTTTAGTTTACTACTAAAGTAATTATGTTTTTCTAGACTTAGTGATTTGGTAAAAATATCTGATATGTTTTCATTTGTATTTATGTAATTTAATTTTAACAATCCTTTGTTTACTATATCTTTTATAAAGTGTACTCTAATATCTATATGCTTTGATCTTTTACTGTTTTCATAACTATTTATCATTTGGATACTACTCTGATTATCTATGTATAACAATGTTGAGTTTATATCTGTATTTAAATCTTTTATTATGCCTTTAATGTAAATCATTTCACTTACAGCTAATGCAGCGGCGACATTCTCTGCCTCAGCGGTGGAGAGTGCAACAGATGATTGTTTCTTTGAAGACCAGCTGACCAAGTTGCCTTTGAAGAATACAGCTGCTCCACTTACGCTTTTCCTGTCATCTCTATTGCCTCCCCAGTCTGCGTCTGAAAATCCTATTAAATTATTATTTTTATTTAGTTTGTATGTTAATCCCTTTTCTTTTGTATGTTTCAGGTATCGGAGTATTCTTTTTGCAGCCTTCCACAGTTGACTTGTTGGCTTCTCTAAGTATCTGCTCAAGAAACATGTAGCAAAAAGTATATCTGGTCGGCTTGTTGTTGCAAGATACATGAGTGAGCCTAACAACTCGCGATAAGGAACATCAATTACTTCCAACTTGTCATCATATTGAAAATTAGTTTCCATTGGTGTTTTTATTTCTGTACTGTTTTGCATGTTATATTTGATCAATAAATTTTCAATAAACTGTGATTGTTTTATTTGTAATTTCTCATGAGTTCTTGTTATTTCCATGCCTAAAAATTTATTTATTGTTCCCAAATCTTTTGCTTGAAATTCTATTTTTAGTTTCTCTATTATATTATTTCCTTTTCCTAGTACCAAAATATCATCAACAAATATAAGTACATATATGTCATTTCCCACATATAAACAGAAATCATGTAGGGATTGTTTTAATCCATTTTTTGTTAAGAAATCATGTAATCTCTCGTTCCATAGCCTTGGCGATTCTCGCAAGCCATACAAAGCCTTTTTCAACTTTAATACTTTTCCTTCTTCTGCATGGACTCCTTCTGGACATTTTATATATATGTCTGATTTTAATTTACCATTTAGAAAAGCCGTTGGTATATCTAGTTGTCTAGTGCATAGATTTTCTTGTACAGCCTTCGCTAGGAATAACCTAACAGTAGAAATTCTTGCTACAGGTGCGTACAAATTCTGTACAGTTTCCTCTTGGAAACCCTTTGCGACTAGTCTCGCTTTTCTTGTTCCATCTTGTTTGGTTTTGAATACCCATTTTGTGTCAATGGCCTTTTTTCCGGTTGGTAGTTCTGATACTTCCCAAGTCTGCATTTTCTTGTGAGCTGCGAGTTCATTGTCTATAGCAATGTTCCAACCTCCTTCATCTATTGCTTCTTTAAATGTCATTGGATCTCCCGATATTAATGCATACGCTACGTACATTTCATAATCTTCATATTTCTTTGGAATAGCCTTTTGTCTCTTTGTATTATCTTCTTGAACATTTTCCTGTGTCACTTCCGTTTTATTTATTGTTTCTTCACTTTCATCTTCTGAATATTCTTTTGTTTCTTCATCTCTTATTTCATGGTTTTGTGAATTTGTCTGTATAACATCTTCATATATTTTCATTTTCTCTGTTATATCATTTTCATTTTTATATATCAAATCATTCTCATCAAATCGAACATCTCTTGATATTATGATCTCTCCTGTTAATGGATCCCATAGGCGATAACCATTACCACTATATCCTACAAATCTTACTGATCTTCCTCTTTTATCAAGTTTGTTTCCCTTTGGTAATATTGTGGTCCAAGCTTTACAACCAAAAATTCTCAAGTTGTCATATGATACTCTACCATAAAACTTATGTGCTGGTACGTCTCCATCCAGGGATTTTGTAGGTGATCTATTTATTGTATATGTAGCACATTTTATTGCTTCACCCCACATACTTTTTGGAAGATTTGTATCTATAAACATTGTTCTTACTTTGTCTAATAAGGTTCTGTTCATTCTCTCACACACTGAATTTTGTTGAGGTGTGTAACTGCAGGTAGTTTCTTGTTTAATGCCCTTATTGTAATAAAAATTCTTGAGTTCTTTATTTAAAAATTCTGTTCCTTGATCTGATCTAACTCTTAATACTCTATTTCCATTATTATTCATTCTATTTATGTACTCAAATATATAAAATTTTGCTTGATCTTTACCTTTTAATAAATAAGTTTCTGTGAAGTGTGAATAGTCATCAATAATTGTCAAGTAGTATTTTTCATCTAAATCTGTGCTTGGGCTGATGGGTCCTCCTATGTCCACATATATTAGTTCTCCAATTCTTTTACTCTTAGGATGTTCAACTGACTTGAAAGGTATTCTAGTTGCCTTTCCCTCCATACATGAGTTACATTTTTGTTGTGATGTTGGCAAACCAATTAATTTTAGTCCTTGATGATTCAGATGGTTCATTCTTTTGTGCCATAACATACCCTTGTCTATTTCTGTAATGTATCCTTTGCCATACTCATTTATTTTGAAATTTATAGTAAATAATCCTGTTTTATATGACTTTCCAATTAATCTATATGAATTCTTTAATATTAATGCTTTGTTTTTCTCAAATATAACTTTAAATCCTTTACTATTCATTCTTTTTACTGATAACAAATTGTGAGATAAATTTTCAACAATAAGTGCTTCAATCATTACATTGTTTCCTCTGTCTGTCTTTAAATTTATGATTCCCTTCTTATTTATTTTAATTATTTGTCTGTTTGCTACTATGATTTTCAACTCATTTATTTGTTCTATTTTTGTCATAAGCTTTTCATATTTTATATTTATCATATTATGAGTAGCGCCAGAATCTATAACAAAAGTTATCTCTTTTTCTTCATCTTGAACAGCATATGCTTCGTGTTCTGCTATGAATGTAAGTGAGTTCTCGTTTGTATCTTCAGTTATATTTGTACTTGGTCTTTGATTATTATTTTGATATCTATTACGTCTCATACCTCTTCCTCTTCCTCGGAAGGTTCTAATTTGTGTGCGACAATCTCTAGCATAGTGCCCCATTTTCGAACATTTAAAACATTTTATTGTAGATGTGTTAAAACTATACTCTTCTTTATTTTTATATTTACTGTCACTATTTTTCATCTTTAACTCGGCATCCAATAATTTACTTTTCACATAATCTAAGGTTAACTCAGTATTAGTTGTTTCTAGGGCCACTATTATTCTTTCATAACTATTGGGCAATGTTAAAAGTAGGTGACACACCTTGTCTTCCTCTTCCATTTTTTCGAATTTACTTACAAGTGAGTCAAAGATGCTAAAATGTTCATTTAGGTCCTGCCCTTCTCTGCATTTTAGCGCTAACAATTTCTTTTTATTGTAAAACATGGACAAAGTACTTTTTCTTTCATAAATTTTAGAAAGTTTTTCTAACATTTCGCGGGCACTTTGTAAGTCCTTTATTATTTCTAAAAATTTGTCCGGTAAACCTCTTACTATAATATTGCGTGCATGTATATTTTTCATTTTTAATGTCGCCTTTTCTTGTTCACTTAACTGTTTTTCTATATTGCTTGTTTCAATTGCCTCTAGACAATTTTTCTCCTCCATCACGCATTTTATGCGAAACACCCAACTATTAAAATTCTCGCCAGTGAAGAGTGGTACGGAAAGCGTCCCTTCCGCCATTTTTCGTTTTTCTATTTTCTATTTATTTCTTCAACTTTTACCTAAACTCTTCTTTCTTATCTCGTCTGGGCCCATAACCTATTGGACTTTAAGTTCTAGTTGGGGTTTCATAATGTGAACACTGAATTAACTTTAATATCTTTATTATGAGCACACACAAAAATACACGTCTTGCATTATTCCATGATTACAGAGTAGAGAAAGTAGAGCGAGAGCTCCACAGACAAGAAATCTTACAGACTAATTATAATTCTAATAGATTCCTTAGCCCTAATGTAAAAACATATAACATCTTTCAAAATACCTTGAAAAGAGTATCTTCATTTTTCAACATTTCAAATATTTCAAAAATTGTACCGATTTTGTGAAAATTAGTCAAGAATTAAACCAATCTACAAATTTTATGGTCATTCGATAAGTATTATCATAAAAAATGCTTTATACATTGGTTGTATGGCTTGATCTTTTTGCCTTACCACCACGGTACGACATAAGAAAAAGACAATTTGGTTGGCGAAATCCAGTTGGGCACAGCCATTAACAGAAAATATTTAATTTTATTTGTACTATGTGAAACACTTAATTCCTGCCTTAATTTTCGAAATCCAATTACTTAAGATCAGGCTGTATGGCGTAGTTCCATTGCCTTTCCTTCGTGGAAGAAAATACCTTCTCTCTGTACTATGTGGCAGACTTGTCAAAATAATTTCACGTGCGCCATGTTGTTTTTCTACCTAAAGCCAATTCGAAAATTTTATATGGTATTTTTTCACTAAAAATAAAAAGTGAATTTAAACAAACGAAATTATGCCTAAATGTTCTTCCGGAAAATTCTAAGCATTGTGGTGTAAGCCATATCAAATTCTGTCCAGTAGTTTCGGAGATCTTTCCGGACAAACAAACATACAAACAAACAAACAAACAAACAAACAAACAAACCAACAAACAAACAATTTTTTTAAAACTATTCTATCGTGTTCTGCTAATGATTTTAAGGCGACCTGTGTATTTTTTTTCTTAATATTTCGCAATTACAGATTTTTGTACCCCACGATTTTATTATATATAGAAATAGAAATGATGAATTAAATACGTTTCTACAAAAAATCGCACATTCTACTTTTCTTTTCCCATACAAATCACAGAGTAAATAACTTTTGACAGAAATACGACTATAAGCTCAAAATAAACGTGACACGCACACACGCATGTGCATACGCGCCTCACTCACACACTATACACACTCTCATTCACAACTTACCTAATCTTAATTATTATTACTTATCTAATTGTAATTTATACTCTAATTGTAAACTGAAAAAATCTGTATAACTGAGCTATGGAAGAACGCGACCTGACACAGACATAATTTGCCTACAAGGAGGTCTTTAACTCTGTACTAAGTGTCTGAGACGTTTATATAGTATTAGGTAGTTTAAAGAAAAATACTTTTTTTTTCAACTGCTTATAATGCACCCTGCCAATCAATAGGTGAAGCTCCAACGTTCTCTACCATCTCGCACTGGGCCAGCGGCAGGAAATGAAATCCATATGCGTCTCATTTCAATTTGATAACTCATTGTCTCAGTCCGACTTACCGTTATTGTCTTCAATTTAATAGGAATCAAACCAAATTGATAATTTTAAAACCTTAATGTTTCGCATTAAACTGGATGGATGTTTCGTATTAATAGAAATTGTTGTTGCCTATTTTATATATAGCAATTTTCAGAGCGCTTAACCCGACAGCGCTATAAGCAAAACTTTTATTCAATAAACGATGGCATCAATTAAAAGTTGGGCGATTAACGAACACGTATTCGGGGCAACTCCTAACCCTTTGTCAGGCCGTAGGCGAATTCGCCACTAATTGATTCATTTATTACGTTTTATGCCGAAGTCAAGCGGCATTCATCGATTACTTGCTTCTTTAATTATGTCAATGGGCTGAGAAGGAAATTGTGGTATGAATTACCAGGGACATACCAAGGGTTCATTAGCAACAGAACAACGTATTTGTTTCCGTAACAAAAGACCCTTAAGCGCCTTTGCTCTAGTCAAAATAAATTCAGGTTCACAATAGCCAGCTCGAGTTCGTAAGTAACTAAAATCATTAAAAACAACACGTTGCGTTGTAAATATAAATAAGCAAGAAAAAATTTCGTCTTGGTCGGGAATCCTTTTTTTCTTGCAATGACTTTTTCATTTTTTTTTTTCAATTTTTTTTTCTAAAGAAAATGCAAAGTCACAAAAAGAACGTTGTTTTGTCTTGCGTTAGTTCTATTTTCCAGCAATCAACTAGTCGGGTGAAAAACACGCTTATTGTATTATTTCAAAATCAAATAAAAACACAAGTAGGACTGTATTCTGGGGACTGGAAACGATCGAATAATCAGGTTACTGTCGCAACCGTTTATTGTTCAGGAAAGCTTAACGTCTGCCGTTTGTGCGTTAAATAAAAAACCGGCCAAGTGCGAGTTGCATTTGCGCATCGAAGGTTCTGCACAAACTTATCTAAATAAGTATATAATTTTCTACCTATACCTACACCTACATATTTACAGTTTTCAGATTTTTTCCTTAACATATGCCTAAGACCTTGCTTCTTGCATGTTTCTAGGTGAACGAGAAAGTTTAAGTTTGATTCCCTTGTGAAATTCCAAAATATGTGACAAAAAATTTAAAACTGGTAAAGAATAATTCAAACTTACAAATTTTATATGATGTTTCTTTGCATTTTCTTTAAAGAAAATGTAAAGCAATGCCATGACACAAGACAGACGCTGCCTAAAGAATTTTGTCAAGGCTTGTAAGAGCTCGGAAGCCTAATTGGTTAAGGCGTCAACACGGTATCTTGGAGACGCGGGTTCAAATCCCACCCGAGACGAGATTTTTTTCTTTATTGATTTATTCGTCATTTTTCAATTTACAAGTTTGTTTTTTCACAGCTGAAAGAGATGTTGATATCAAACTGTTTTTTTTTAAACAAATACCTCTTGGGGTCTTTGATTTACAGGAAATCCCCCATTTCGGGCCCAACTTTACACGAACGATTTATGTCGTTAAAAAATCCTCTAATTTAAGTGTTTTATATTAAAAATAGTCCTTACTGCAATATCTAAATGATTGGCAATTTAATTTCGGCAGACTTGTAAGTTGCGTTGTAGGTACCTTATTAAGTTAAAAGATTTCGTGTTAAGATAAAAGTATTTTCAGTATCATATTCAAACACCTGCATGTAGCAAATTTTTAATAACTTATCGCTATCCTTTAGTTTATTTTTTAATACATTTGAATCAAATTATACTTCCGAAGATGAATATGTCTAGCTTACTTTGTAAACAGACCTGATGCATAATTACTAAGTGCTGTACTAAATCGAGTATATTTCAAACAATTGCTGTTAAGAATTGTTGAAAAACCAGAAGAACTTACCATTATATAGGGCCGAGTTGCTGTCTCATTTTATCTCTATATGTATTATACCTATAGATACTTTTAAGAGTATTTTATAAAATACTAGCTGACCCGGCGTACTTTGTATCGCCATGTTTTTTAACTAAATTACTGAAATGTTTGTTTAAATTATTGTAATTTTTATATTACACAACCTTACCTTTTTTTTTGGGAGGGGGGAAAATGCATTTACGCATTCCTCGTGGTCGAGCCAAACCATGAGGATATGTGGGACTCCCCAGCGGACCGGGCCTACCCACTAAAAACCCCCCCAGCAGCTCCTCCGTCCGTCACAAGACAGGGGAAAGGGGACAACAGCCAGGCTTGCCGGACGCCCCGTCTAGCTCTGCTGCTTTGTGGAGCGACGCAGAATTGCACCGCTCTACACCCCGAAATTGGTTTTTTATTGTGGTTGTCTTCCACGCGGCCCGACGCTCAGTGCACCGGGCCCCCGACCCGCTCAGTGCGGGTAACGGGTTGCCCGACGGCAGATCCCACTGGATCCACCGCCGCGCGGGTGAGCCAAAGCTCTGGGAAGCCCCCGGCAGGCGCGAAGCGCCGTGGCGAAAAGTCGCATCCACCTTGCTACCTTCATAGGTAGCCGCCCAAATCGGGCTTCTGGCGAAAGCCACACCTCTTCTTAAAATAAGAAGAGGGGACTTCGCCCTTCTCCGCATGAAGCGGGTGGCCACACAAAGTGGCCCGCCGGGTTAAACTCGGCCATCCCACACCCCCCCTCTATGGGGGTCCTCTCGTCAGACTATTAGCCCGCGGCAGAGAATCTGCCGGGTTGCCCAGGGTGCACCACAATGAGGTTGTCTGACATCGCACCCCAACCTTACCTTGTCCTAACAATAACGAATACATAAAACCAAGAATCATCTAATTTGGTGCAGTCGTTCGAAAGTTATACATACATTTCGAAGATTCATTTTTTTTATATAGATTTACTATATGAAACTAAAGGTAATAAAACTCTTTTTTTGAGGGACCTTTGCTGTTAGCCACAGATGGCTATTACAGCTCCACCTTGATATTGAATCCTTATAACACCAGGCCCGGTTTGTATGGAAAATGGGGATGTCCTTTCAGTTTGATATCTACCAACAAACGGACAGATGTCCAGATGGCCTACGAAGGGATCCGTTTTTTTTTCCTTTTGAAGTACGGAACGCTAAAAAGACTGTTGTTCCGCCTCCCCTCGATACGATTCCTGTCCGCACAATACAAGTGACTCAAGTTCCATTGACTTCATTTTACCGGAAAATTAAAATTTGAAGATGACTCGGCCACTTCGTTAGCACCGACTTGGGTTTTAATCGCGTAAATACTAATTTACTTCAATTCCAAATGACGTCTTCATTACACAAAATCGTAATTAAAAAGGCAATTTATTCGATCCACTCGACATACATTAGTTATGTGAAATTATTCTTTTATGAAGGCATTCCGATGCTTTTGAGGCTTCTAATATTATTGTACACCCATTAGTGGAAGTAACGGCCATTAAAAAAAGATTGGAATTTAAAGTGGGTGTATTTGAATAGCTTCCTTATCAACGAATTGCCTCAAAATTAATGAATGTGAACGAAATACCGTGCTTAACGCGATCGGAAGGGCCCTAGAGGAAAATTTCGGTAAGAAAATTAAGCCACCGAAGGAATCACGCGAAGGCACTTTTTATTCACATCAGTGGGCCTGCTAATTGGCATCGCTTTCTGGTTAACAGTCGTTTGGAGCCCCTTGAAGCTGTAAAGAAATACAATATTATTTTGTTCAGTACGAAATTACAATAATAATAAACGAAATTCGCTTTGAAGTTGACTATACTTGGTTGCTATATTCAATATAATATCTGGTTTTTTTTTGTATACAACTAAATTGGCAAACAAACATACTGCCTAACTATAAATACATGTGGTTATTGTGAAATTTGCAACAAATCTGTAACCCCCATAAGAACCACAGTGGACGTTGCCAACCTGTAACATAAGCTTGTAAAGTGACGGCACCCAGTAATTTCACCGCCATATCATACCCTTCAAACCGGAACACAACAAGGCAAGCACTGTTGCTTTGCGGCAGAAATAAGTATGATGGAGGTACCCAAGCAAGCGACCCTGGTACAGAGTCTCCCTTCGGTAAAATGTTTTATATGAACTATCATCATCATTATATCAACCAAAATCCGCCACTTTTGAACATAATATGCCTTCCCCAAGGATCTCCATACCAATCAGTCCTGCGCCTCCCGCATCCAGCGGGCCCAAAACCCCCTCAAAATGTGAACTATACCTAAATATAATCTTATACTAATTCATAATGAAATGACTTAGTAACCACTATGGCGTGTAGCCGTATACCTGTTTAGCTCTACAATGAGATTAATAAATTGTGAAATTAATAGGCTTATTCTTGAAACCAATTCAGATCGATCTACATTGGCATTGTGATTTTCCGTACTCTTGACAAACTCAAATTTTTGCGCTAGTATTAGCGCCAGCGCCAAAGAACAATGGCCAAATTGGACCTGACTATGGGCATAAATCAAATGTATGTTAAAAGATATGCTTTTATGAGTTCATTTTAAAAATGTAACTATTAAACCTCAAGAACTTCGAGTTTCAGAGAAAATAATGAATTCGTAAAATCAATTTTCTCGCATATGAAATCGTAATATAGTTTTTGAACGGTTTTCACCATAGATGATAGATCTTGAAAATGACGTCAAGTTCCGTTTCACATTCTCGTATAAACATTACATCTTCGCGCTTAATTGAAAAAAAGATATTTTTCCAAAAATAACACAACAACATTAAAAATGTGTTTATTTTTTGAGAATAGTATTTTAACTTGCTGAAACGTATAATACTAAGCAAACGATGCATAATTCAAAGTATTGGTTCTTTTTTGGTGATTTGCGTGTAAAGGATCGTCACTGTCGAAATCGAATGACATATTCATTGATTTAATTTACACTTTACAGTCAATCTTTGCGTTTGCTTCTCTATGTAGGTACTGTGTGATTTTTGATTCTCCTTTGTGCTGTTTTGACCCCTATTTTGTTTCACGAACTCTGATATCATCTGCTTCTTACGACCATCTTATATAAGTATTGATAGAAAATATTGTGTCTGGAAAGGAAGCTATCACAGAATATTGTTGTAGTTGTTTGACTTGTTTGGTAGACTGGAAAACAATTGTATGCTGTGCCCGTGTTATGACTATGACTGTGGTCTAAGGCGCAGGCCAGACAGAGGCGGCGCGGCGCGCATCATTCGCACCCGGTGGCGCACTCGCAGCGCGCTGCAGGCGCGCCCGTGGGCGCGAACAGCGCTTGTATGCTACGGTGCGCCAGCGAGTGAGTACGTTGGTGCCATTAAAGAGTTTGATTTTGATCGAACAACATGTCTTCCTCTGACGACGAAGACATGTTAGCCCTGGTGCAACTCGCCAATTTGCAAAGGAGAAGAAGAAACTTCCGGTCCCGCGCAAAACTCACTATAGATTGAGGTACGCGGCTGCGCGCCAGCAGTGCGACGGCCGGCGCGCCCGTCTTTGCAACCGTAGCGCGCCATCTGGAAGCTTGTCGAATGATCTTTCATACTAATTGTATGAAAACGGACGGGCACAAAACAGATAGAAGCGGTGCGCCGATGGCGCGCCACAGGTGCGCCTCGGCCGCGCCTTTTCTATCTGGCCCACGCCTAAGATACCTTGGGCAGGCCAGGCACCAAGATAATACAATAGCGGTACCAGCAGGTTTTTTAGACAGTGTTGTTATAAATATAAGAAACTACATTGAATAAATCTTTAGAGTGTTTTATTTCTAAACATCCTTATTGTTACATACTCGTATATTAATGAAATCCTATTAAATATTATATGTTCACGTAACGTTTGTTATTATTTTAACATAACATAGTTCTAAGTTTACTCAAGGATTAAAAAATATATTGCTCCTACTCCTATTAGGACTCCTAACCTAAAACGGAGTGGCTATTCAGACCCCGGGTCCCTATCCTTAGACTATAGAAGTTAATTACTATTCGGACCCGATAGAATCTTAATCGAAAAATAACTAGGATAAAATTGAAAACTGTCGGTTAGGTAAGGTAGAAACTGTGACCACACATAGAATCTTTAATGAAACTGCATATTTCATGCTCTGGGTCAAAATAGCAATCGACTTCTATAGGGTTCCCGGTCCGAATAGACACAGCCAACCTAAAATAAGGAAAAAGAGAATATCTCCCATTCCTGAAGTTTTTAATGAATTATTGAGCTATGGGACTAATTCAAATAATGTTAGGTCTATAACGAATACAAAAGTAATGATGCCCATGGTTATTTAATATCAGGTCCAGCTACTATGGGGTTTTGGCCGATGTTCTTTACGAAACGAGATAACAAAACTGTTATATTGTATTTATAGTATTTTTATAAAATCAAAGAAATGTTTGTAAATTACTATATTTCTAATGTTGGTAATTCAAGGACAGAAGGAGACAAAAAAATTTGACCTTCCGATCCGAGTTTCTTGCCTGTTCTTCTCAAGAAGGCTCTCCCTGTTTCGGAACAGGTGTAGAGTCACATTTGTTTATTATTTTGCTTGTATTCATCATACATCTTAATTATGATTGGGGTGTACGTATGTATATACAAGGTTTAAATAATACATTTTATAATAAAGTAAAGTTATCTCTATACACGGTTATTTTTTTATCACCCTGGAAAATTTAAGGGACGCTTCACGACATGGTATTAGAATGATTTAAATATAAATAAAAAAATAACCCCCCTCCTTAATTTTATATAATTTTTTTTAAAAATACAAAAAATGCTGCACTAGTTGTGAGCAGCATTTTTAGAGATTTTTTTATTATTTTTTTTTATTTTTTTATATTTTTTATTTCATTTTTTTATTTTTTAAATAATATTGGATGTGTCCTGAAGCGTCCCTAAAATTTTCCAGGGTGATAAAAAAATAACCGTGTATATAATAAAATCGTAGGGGTACATAAATCTGTAATTGCGAAATATTAAGAAAAAAATACACAGGTCGCCTTAAAATCATTAGCAGAACACGATAGAATAGTTTTTTTTAAATTGTTTGTTTGTTGGTTTGTTTGTTTGTTTGTTTGTCTGTTTGTCCGGAAAGATCTCCGAAACTGGCTTACACCACAATGCTTATAATTTTCCGGAAGAACATTTAGGCATAATTTCGTTTGTTTAAATTCACTTTTTATTTTTAGTGAAAAAATACCATATAAAATTTTCGAATTGGCTTTAGGTAGAAAAACAACATGGCGCAGGTGAAATTATTTTGACAAGTCTGTCACATACTCGTCACATAGTACAGAGAGAAGGTATTTTCTTCCACGAAGGAAAGGCAATGGAACTACGCCATACAGCCTGATCTTAAGTAATTGGATTTCGAAAATTAAGGCAGGAATGAAGTGTTTCACATAGTACAAATAAAATTTAATATTTTATTTAATAACTGGATTTCGCCAACCAAATTGTCTTTTTCTTATGTCGTACCGTGGTGGTAAGGTAAAAAGATCAAGCCATACAACCAATGTATAAAGCATTTATTATGAAAATACTTATCGAGTGACCATAAAATTTGTAGATTGGTAATTTTCACAAAATCGGTACAATTTTTGAAATATTTGAAATGTTGAAAAATGAAGATACTCTTTTCAAGGTATTTTGAAAGGTGTTATATGTTTTTACATTAGGACTAAGGAATCAAACTCTTTCATCCATTTAAAACTATTAAAAGTAATAGATTAATATTGATAATTAAAAAAAAATATCTGACTGCAATGTTCTGGGTTACGCGTAGAGGGACGGGACTCTTGATCCTAATGTCTAAAATGACGGATCACATTTTTTTGGATCCACCCAAGGAACATGGATATCGAACGAAGAACCTAAAGAGTAGAACACATTGAACCTAGCCACGTTGACTTAATTTGACATGACTGCCGATAAAGTTCGTTTCCAAACCCAGCGATATGCATATCAAATGAAAGGCCTTGATGAGTAGAGCACTATGAACATAGGAAAATTGCCCTAAGTTCAACATGGCCGCCGCTCAAATAAAACGGATAAAAGTTCGTTTCCAAACCCAGCAATATGGGTATCAAATGAAAGGCATTGATGAGTAGAGCACTATGAACCTAGCAACATTGACATAAATTCAACATGGCCGCCGCTCAAAAAAGGTGGATAAAAGTTAGTTTCCAAACCTAGCAATATGGGTATCAAATGAAAGGCATTAATAAGTAGAGCACTATGAACCTAGCAACATTGACATAAATTCAACATGGCCGCCGCTCAAAAAAGGTGGATAAAAGTTAGTTTCCAAACCTAGCAATATGGGTATCAAATGAAAGGCCTTGAAGAGTAGAGCACTATGAACCTAGCAACATTGACATAAATTTAACATGCCCGCGGAAAAAAAAGGTGGATAAAAGTTAGTTTCCAAGCCTAGCAATATGGGTATCACATGAAAGGCCTTGAAGAGTAGAGCATTAGGTACCTAGGAAAATCAACCTAAATTCAAAATGGCCGCCGCTCAAAAAAAAAGGATAAAAGTTCGTTTTCAAACCCAGCAATATGGGTATCAAATAAAAGGCCCTGATGAGTAGAGCACTATGAACCTAGCAACATTGACATAAATTTAACATAGCCGCCGCTCTAAAAAGAAGAATAATAGTTCGTTTCCAAACCTAGCAATATGGGTATCAACTGAAAAGCCTAAAAGAGTAGAGCATTATTAACTAAGGAAAATTGCCCTAAATTAAACATGGCCGCCGCTCAAAAAATGGATAAAAGTTCGTTTCCAAACCTAGCAATATGGTTATCAAATGAAAGGCCTTGAAGAGTAGAGCATTAGGAACCTAGCAAAATCGACCTAAATTCAACATGGCCGCCGCTCAAAAAAAAGGATAAATTCGTTTCCAAACCTAGCAATATGGGTATCAAATGAAAATCCTAAAAGGGTAGAGCATTATGAACTTATGAAAATTGATATAAATTCAACATGGCCGCCGCTCAAAAAATGGATAATAGTTCGTTTCCAAACCCAGCAATATGGGTCTCAAATGAAAGGCCTTGATGAGTAGAGCACTATGAACCTAGCAACATTTACATAAATTCAACATGGCCGCCACTCAAAAAAAGTGGATAAAAGTTAGTTTCCAAACCAAGCAATATGGGTATCAAATGAAAGGCCTTGAAGAGGAGAGCATTAGGTACCTACGAAAATCTACCTAAATTCAACATGGCCGCCGCTCAAAAAAAAGATAAATGTTCGTTTTCAAACCGAGCAATGTAGGTGCCAAATGAAAGGCCTTGATGAGTAGAGCACTATGAACCTAGCAACACATAAATAAACTCAACATGGCCGCCGCTCAATAAAGGTGGATAAAAGTTCGTTTTCTAATCTAGCAATATATCAAATGATGATGAAAGGTCTTCAAGAGTAGAGCACTATGGACCTAGCAATATTGACGTAAATTCGACATGGCCACCGCTTAAAAAAGGTGGATAAAAGTTCGTTTCCAAACCTAGTAATATAGGTATCAAATGAAAGGCCTTGAAGAGTAGAGCACTATGAACCTAGGAAAATAGCACAAAATTCAATATGGCCGCTGCTCAAAAAAAAACTAATAGAAGTTCGTTTCTAAGCCCAGCAATATGGGTATCATATGAAAGGCCTTGATCCGTAGAGCACTATGAACGTAGCAACATTGACGTAAATTCAATATGGCCGCCTCTCAAAAAAGACGGATACCAGTTGCTTTTCAAACCCAGCAATAGGGGTATTAAATGAAAGTAGGCCCTCAAGGGTACCTAGAGCAGCCGTGCTCTAAGTGTGTTTCGCGGAACTCTAGGGCTCCACACTACCCCTATAAGGGGTTCCGCAATAATTTTGAAAAATCAAAACACCCTCTCTGGTCGTACTTTCATTATGCTTATTAATAAAGAATACACTTTTAAAAACTATTGTTTTATTTTAGGGTTCCGTCAAGTATTTTGCTTTCCAAAAGGGTTCCGTCACCAAAAAAGTTTGAGAGTCGCTTCGGGGCCTATTGGATGTTCGATGTTAGATGTTACCTGTGTTTAGTGTCCTTCGAGACCGTGATAATGCAACGATCGTGAACTAACTAACGATAACTCCAAGTTTGTGTGTTGGATGTTAGTCATCACGGCGAGTTTGCTAACCGAACTATGCTAGCAACACTATATCGCACAGTACACGTTACAAAAACGGAAGTCTCAATACATTTTAAGGCTAACCGCATAAATACGTTTTTTCGTATTCGTTTTCTGAATGCGGGCATCCGAATGCATCAAATCTATACAAAATACTCATTGACTGCCGCACACGTTCGTTTTTATTACGAACGGAACACGTTCTGTACATACGTTTAGGTAGAATGGTAGAAATCCCGAATGAGAAGAAACGAACGTCTGCGCTACGTTCACGAAACTCCGTGTCTGTATTCCGTGATCGGATATAGAATACGGAAAACGTATTTGTACAGTAACCCCCCCATTCATGCTATACATTAACTCTACGAAAACCGCCAGTATTACGAGCGACATAAGAACGGTTCAAAGGTCAAACAGTATAGCTTGATAAGGAGCTTACTGTACGACCAGTCAAAATTTTACCAAGTTATCATATCCAAAAAATATATTTTGTTGGTGTTACCAACACCCATTATAAAATCTAAACTTTATTCGTATACAGTTCTAATTTATTAACAATTGTTTATTTTAATTCGAAACATGAATACGGTAAAGATTATTCTTGTAGTTCTTAACTGTGTAGTTCTTTCTAATGAAGAAGAATTTATTAATATCAATAATGTCTCTAAAACAATAATAATACTTACCGTCTTATTAATAAACGTAGACTAAAGCTTGAGTAACTTTACTCCGAGTATTAAATCAGTAGTAAACAATTTTCATATTAATAAACACGGAGTAAGAAAGGAGTAAGCTAATCCAACTCTACCGTTGGAATAAAAGTTAAACCTGCCAGCTACCTAGTTTAAGAAGGGATTAAGGATGGAGTAGCGTTTTCTTTGCGAATAATATAATTTGTGGGTAACAAAACTACTTACAACGAAATTAGAAAACACCAAATTATGCATTTTTGCATTGGATATAATTATAATATACATAATATCGCAATGCAAATAAAGGAAAACCAGCTTCTTGAAGATAAGGTAAAATTAGATGACGGAACATTTTCTTCTGGAAGTAACTCGGTGAATAACTCTCTGAGGGGGAAAGCACCCAGGAAAACATTTATTAATGACAATTTTTAATTTCACTCCTAAATATACATAATTGCGACGCGATCACAAATCACAACCAAAACAACCACAAATGACACCTCAAATGACAATGTCAAACTAAAAAACTGTGAAAACTGTCATCACATTTATTTCTGTTATTGTCAAATGATGTTCAAATCGTTCACCGACTCATTCTTTTTTCTTTTAAAATGCAAGGGTTGCCATAACATTCGCGTTAATCCGAAAGTAAGCAATGCTTTGTTAGTCTGAGCTTACTCCGTGTTTATTAATAATGTCATAAACACAAAGCTACTCTTAGCTTAAACTGGGAGTAACTACTCCAAGAGTACGTTCGGATTATGGCAGGAATAGGCGATTTTTATTAATAAGGCTGTTAGTGTTTATAGTAATATGTAATGTATTTAATTTTGTGGACTGTTAGAAAAAGAGCATTACGAACCTACGAAAATTGTCCTAATTTCGAAATGGCCGATGCTCAAGAAAGGCAGAATAAAGTTGAATCATTATGGAATAAAATGGAGGAAAAAACTAAACACTGTAAACTAAACAAACTAAACAAATAATTCTATCTCAAGAATTGTTCATTGGTTTAATGTAAACAACCTGTCACTTAATGAAGGGAAAACAAAATGTATAAAATTTGTTTTACCCAATGTAAAAGAGGTTCACACCACTGTAAAAATAAAGGATATAGGTGTTGACCTCGTGGACACCACAGTATTTCTTGGGATCACACTTGATTCTAAGCTGCAATGGGGCCCACATATAGACAAATTGTCAAAGAGACTTAGTTCTGCAGCTCACGCTGTATGGAAAATACGTCAGATGACTGATGTTGATACAGCAAGACTTGTATATTTTTCTTACTTTCATAGTTTGATGTCATATGGCATTTTGTTGTGGGGAAATGCTGCCGACATTCAGATCGTTTTTGTGCTCCAGAAAAGGGCTATTCGAGCCATCTATAACCTTAAAATGAGAGATTCTTTGCGAGAAAAGTTTAAAGAAATTGGTATTATGACAGTAGCGTCGCAATATATTTATGAGAATCTAATATATGTTCGTAAAAATATTCATTTGTTTTGTAAAAATAGTGATATTCATTCAGTTAATACTAGACAAAGGAATATGTTAGCTTTACCAAATACCAGGCTCCAAAAAATCAATAATTCTTTTAGAGGCCTGTGTATACGTTTCTACAATAAAATCCCAAGTTGTATACAAGAACTCAGCTTAAACAAATTTAAAGTTGCAATCAAAGATGTACTTATTAAAAAAGCATATTATAAAGTGTCTGATTACATGACGGACAAAAAAGCTTGGGTTTGAACTCTCATTTCTAATATTTAACAATGTTAGAAAATGTTAGAAGTGCGTTTTGTTTCAAAGAAACATTCAGTGAGAGCAATTTATAAGTTCACGCACTTCTCTCAGAAATAGCTTATATAATGTGAATTAACACATCTCTTCTTGTAATGGAAGTTGAGCTCAAACTTTTGCTTTGAGGTCAGCTTCCAATTGACGACCCTGTAACAAAATCAAAATTGTAAATGGCGATTTAAAAGAGGAGATAAAAAATTTTGACCTTTCGAGTTTCTTGCCTGTTCTTCTCGAGAAGGCTCTCCCAATTTCCGAACAGGTGTAGAGTCAACTTTTTTTTTTTCATTCCTACTTGTATTTGCATACATCTTGAGTATATTCAAGATGTATGCACATACAAGGTTAATATGATTTCATTAAATTAGATTGTTTTGCTTTGTTTTGACGTCAATAAGTGTCTGTAAAGGCCTATGTTGAATAAAGATTTTTGAATTTGAATTTGTGTTAAGTATTTTGATGGCGAAACGTAGTTCGCGGGCACAGCTAGTCTCTATCTCTATCTCTATATATAATAAAATCGTAGGGGTACAAAAATCTGTAATTGCGAAATATTAAGAAAAAAAATACACAGGTCGCCTTAAAATCATTAGCAGAACACGATAGAATAGTTTTTTAAAAAATTGTTTGTTTGTTGGTTTGTTTGTTTGTTTGTTTGTTTGTTTGTTTGTTTGTTTGTCTGTTTGTCCGGAAAGATCTCCGAAACTACTGGACAGAATTTGATATGGCTTACACCACAATGCTTAGAATTTTCCGGAAGAACATTTAGGCATAATTTCGTTTGTTTAAATTCACTTTTTATTTTTAGTGAAAAAATACCATATAAAATTTTCGAATTGGCTTTAGGTAGAAAAACAACATGGCGCACGTGAAATTATTTTGACAAGTCTGTCACATAGTACAGAGAGAAGGTATTTTCTTCCACGAAGGAAAGGCAATGGAACTACGCCATACAGCCTGATCTTAAGTAATTGCAAGTCGAAAGTTGAAAGGCAGGAATCAAGTACAAATAAAATTTAATATTTTCTGTTAATGGCTGTGCCCATCTGGATTTCGCCAACCAAATTGTCTTTTTCTTATGTCGTACCGTGGTGGTAATGCAAAGAATCAAGCCATACAACCAATGTATAAAGCATTTTTTATGACAATATCGAGTCACAATGAAATTTGTAGATTGGTTTAATTCTTGAGTAATTTTCACAAAATCGGTACAATTTTTGAAATATTTGAAATGTTGAAAAGTGAAGATACCCTTTTCAAGGTATTTTGAAAGGTGTTATATGTTTTTACATTAGGACTAAGGAATCAAACTCTTTCATCCATTTAAAACTATTAAAAGTAATAGAATAATATTGATAATTAAAAAAATATCTGACTGCAATGTTCTGGGTAACGCGTAGAGGGATACGCGTTCTTGATCCTAATGGCTAAAATGACGAATCACATTTTTTGGGATCCACCCAAGGAACATGGATATCGAACGAAGAACCTAAAGAGTAGAACACATTGAACCTAGCCACGTTGACTTAATTCGACATGACTGTCGATAAAGTTCGTTTCCAAACCAAGCAATATGCATATCAAATGAAAGGCCTTGATGAGTAGAGCACTATGAACCTAGGAAAATCGCTCTAAATTCAACATGGCCGCCGCTCAAAAAAGGTGGATAAAAGTTCGTTTCCAAACCCAGCAATATGGGTATCAAATGAAAGGCATTGACGAGTAGAGCACTATGAACCTAGCAACATTGACATCAATTTCACATGGCCGCCGCTCAAAAAAGGTGGATAAAAGTTAGTTTCCAAACCTAGCAATATGGGTATCAAATGAAAGGCATTAATGAGTAGAGCACTATGAACCTAGCAACATTGACATAAATTCAACACGGCCGCCGCTCAAAAAAGGTGGAATAAAGTTAGTTTCCAAACCTAGCAATATGGGTATCAAATGAAAGGCCTTGAAGAGTAGAGCACTATGAACCTAGAAACATTGACATAAATTTAACATGGCCGCCGCTCAAAAAAGGTGGATAAAAGTTAGTTTCCAAGCCTAGCAATATGGGTATCAAATGAAAAGCCTTGAAGAGTAGAGCATTAGGTACCTAGGAAAACCGACCTAAATTCAACATGGCCGCCGCTCAAAAAAAAAGGATAAAAGTTCGTTTTCAAACCCAGCAATATGGGTATCAAATGAAAGGCCCTGATGAGTAGAGCTCTATGAACCTAGCAACATTGACATAAATTCAACATGGCCGCCGCTCAAAAAAGATAGATAAAAGTTCGTTTTCAAACCCAGCAATATGGGTATCAAATGAAAGGCCCTGATGAGTAGAGCTCTATGAACCTAGCAACATTGACATAAATTCAACATGGCCGCCGCTCAAAAAAGATAGATAAAAGTTCGTTTCCAAACCTAGCAATATGGGTATCAAATGAAAGGCCTTTAAGAGTAGAGCATTAGGAACCTAGCAAAATCGACCTAAATTCAACATGGCCGCCGCTCAAAAAAAAAGGATAAAAGTTCGTTTTCAAACCCAGCAATATGGGTATCAAATGAAAGGCCCTGATGAGTAGAGCTCTATGAACCTAGCAACATTGACATAAATTCAACATGGCCGCCGCTCAAAAAAGATAGATAAAAGTTCGTTTTCAAACCCAGCAATATGGGTATCAAATTAAATGCCCTGATGAGTAGAGCTCTATGAACCTAGCAACATTGACATAAATTCAACATGGCCGCCGCTCAAAAAAGATAGATAAAAGTTCGTTTCCAAACCTAGCAATATGGGTATCAAATGAAAGGCCTTTATGAGTAGAGCACTATGAACCTAGCAACATTTACATAAATTCAACACGGCCGCCGCTCAAAAAAGGTGGAATAAAGTTAGTTTCCAAACCTAGCAATATGGGTATCAAATGAAAGGCCTTGAAGAGTAGAGCACTATGAACCTAGAAACATTGACATAAATTTAACATGGCCGCCGCTCAAAAAAGGTGGATAAAAGTTAGTTTCCAAGCCTAGCAATATGGGTATCAAATGAAAGGCCTTGAAGAGTAGAGCATTAGGTACCTAGGAAAATCGACCTAAATTCAACATGGCCGCCGCTCAAAAAAAAGGATAAAAGTTCGTTTTCAAACCCAGCAATATGGGTATCAAATGAAAGGCCCTGATGAGTAGAGCTCTATGAACCTAGCAACATTGACATAAATTCAACATGGCCGCGGCTCAAAAAAGATAGATAAAAGTTCGTTTTCAAACCCAGTAATATGGGTATCAAATGAAAGGCCCTGATGAGTAGAGCTCTATGAACCTAGCAACATTGACATAAATTCAACATGGCCGCCGCTCAAAAAAGATAGATAAAAGTTCGTTTCCAAACCTAGCAATATGGGTATCAAATGAAAGGCCTTTAAGAGTAGAGCATTAGGAACCTAGCAAAATCGACCTAAATTCAACATGGCCGCCGCTCAAAAAAAAGGAATAAAAGTTCGTTTCCAAACCTAGCAATATGGGTATCAAATGAAAAGCCTAAAAGAGTAGAGCATTATGAACTTAGGAAAATTGCTATAAATTCAACATGGCCGCCGCTCAAAAAATGGATAATAGTTCGTTTCCAAACCCAGCAATATGGGTCTCGAATAAAAGGTCTTGATGAGTATAGCACTATGAACCTAGCCACATATAAATAAATTCAACATGGCCGCCGCTCAATAAAGGTGGATAAAAGTTCGTTTTCTAATCTAGCAATATAGGTATCAAATGAAAGGTCTTCAAGAGTAGAGCACTATGGAGCTAGCAATATTGACGTAAATTCGACATGGCCACCGCTCAAAAAAGGTGGATAAAAGTTCGTTTCCAAACCTGGCAATATAGGTATCAAATGAAAGGCCTTGAAGAGTAGAGCACTATGAACCTAGGAAAATAGCACAAAATTCAATATGGCCGCTGCTCAAAAAAAACTGATAAAAGTTCGTTTCTAAGCCCAGCAATATGGGTATCAAATGAAAGGCCTTGATCAGTAGAGCACTATTAACGTAGCAACATTGACATAAATTCAACGGCTCCGGTCGACTATGTCCAGAGTGTTAAACAGACTACAGTATAAAAAGGACTACTGTCCCATTTTGACTAGACCCAATTTGACTAATATCCTATAATGTCTAGTGGTCATCTTTGTCCAGTGTGCTAAACAGACTACAGCATCAAAAGGACTCCTGTCCCATTTCGATTAGTCCCAATTTGACCAATATATAGCCGCCGCTCAAAAAGACGGATAACAGTTGCTTTTCAAACCCAGCAATAGGGGTAATAAATGAAAGTAGGCCCTGAAGGGTACCTAGAGCAGCCATGCTCTAAGTGTGTTCCGCGGAACCCTAGGGCTCCACAATACCCCTATAAGGGTTCCGCAATAATTTAGAAAAATCAAAACACCCTCTCTGGTCGTACTTTTATTATGCTTATTAATAAAGAATACACTTTTAAAAACTATTGTTTCATTTTATGGTTCCGTCAAGTATTTCGCTTTCCAAAAGGGTTCCGTCACCAAAAATGTTTGAGAACCGCTTCGGGGCCTATTGGATGTTCGATGTTAGATGTTACCTGTATTTAGTGTCCTTCGAGACCGTGATAATGCAACGATCGTGAACTAACTAACGATAACTCCAAGTTTGTGTGTTGGATGTTAGTCATCACGGCGAGTTTGCTAACCGAACTATGCCAGCAACACTATATCGCACAGTACACGTTACAAAAACGGAAGTCTCAATACATTTTAAGGCTAACCGCATAAATACGTTTTTTCGCATTCGTTTTCTGAATGCGGGCATCCGAATGCATCAAATCTATACAAAATACTAATTGACTGCCGCACACGTTCGTTTTTATTACGAACGGAACACGTTCTGTACGTACGTTTAGGTAGAATGGTAGAAATCCCGAATGAGAAGAAACGAACGTCTGCGCTACGTTCACGAAACTCCGTGTCTGTATTCCGTGATCGGATATCGAATACGGAAAACGTATTTGTACAGTAACACCTCCATTCATGCTATACATTAACTCTACGAAAACCGCCAGTATTACGAGCGACATAAGAACGGTTCAAAGGTCAAACAGTATAGCTTGACAAGGAGCTTACTGTACGACCAGTCAAAATTGGCCAAGTTGTCATATCCAAAAAATATATTTTGTTGATGTTACCAACACCCATTATAAAATCTAAACTTTATTTGTATACGGTTCTAATTTATTAACAATTGTTTATTTTAATTCGAAACATGAATACGATAAAGATTATTCTTGCAACTGTGTAGTTCTTTCTACTGAAGAAGAATTTATTAATATCAATAATGTCTCTAAGACAATAATTATACTTAGTGTTTATAGTAATATGTAATGTATTTAATTTTGTGGACTGTTAGAAAAAGAGCATTACGAACCTACGAAAATTGTCCTAATTTCGAAATGGCCGATGCTCAAGAAAGGCAGAATAAAGTTGAATCATTATGGAATAAAATGGAGGAAAAAACTAAACACTGTGTTAAGTATTTTGATAGCGAAACGTAGTTCGCGGGCACAGCTAGTATATAATAAAGTTATTATTACATTTTTCACTAGATTTTTGGTTAGTTATTTTGTTTGACTTCAATAAGTATCTGTAACCTTTACAGATACTTATTGAAGTCAAACAAAGTCAAACTATATTCAATAAAGATTTTTGACTTTGAGTTCGAGTTCGTATAAGTAGATATCCAATACTCATGCTTACACAACGAATAATAAAAAAGTAACCGAGGAAATATGACTCATATCATGGCTTTCTTTACGCTCAAAGTTCTTATAGTTCAAAACTTTGTCAACTGAAGCCACAAAATTACTAGGAAATAACGACATACCCGAAAGAAATCGAAGGAAACTTTGATCGTTTGTGGACAACATGGTGAAGCAGATGGTGCGCGTGGTGAATAGTTGGAGTCTCGGGCGATATAATGGATCTGAAAGACGCCGATGCGGATTCTCTGACGAAAATCTTCCACAGTAAAAAGATTTTATTGCAAAACGATACCTTATTTTAAACTGCCATTTGTAGAGAAATAAGTATTGATTCTTGGAAATGACTTCGCGCTAGTTACGGGTAAATTATTAATTTTATGCACAAAGTGTTTTATAAAAGCAAACAATACCTATGTTCAGTCCTTTTTTGGGGCTTTTAATTTAAGCTTATAAAAAGCAGTAACTCACCTTTAACAATTCGTAAATAGCATGTAACACATACAGAAATAGATTAGCAATATCCGGCCTTATTGCAAGGTAGCAATTTCAACCAGGCAACCTTAGAGTTAGGGAAAGTTCTTGCAATATGAAAGAGACTATACAATTTCCAGGTGAAGAAAACATTATTAAAAATAAATAAAAATAAAATGTAATTTTTATATGACTTTTTCTAAACAGTGACTATTTCCCATACATTATTTCAATTAACATAGAACTGATATATATACTGCCTAAACTCGCAAACGCAGATGATGTACAGTACAATAAATAATCCTGTATCGTACGCTCCCCGTCCAAAAGCAATGATTTATGGCCGAAGAAATTCAACTCACGGCGGGCTTGCGTGATGGTACGCCACGTATCGCTTAAATAAGGCGTTATGGGAATACCTGACAGCCATTCTGTGTACCTTTTATGCTATTCCATGATAATGAAGCGCTCACCACCACAATACTGGGTTGACAAAATTGGGTGAGCGAAAGTGATTGTTAGAGAACAAACCTATCAGCAAGCTAATACTGTAACGAAGCTAACATCAGTGTTCAATACGATGAGCAGGTATTATAAGCCCTGCCATTCTAGCCGATTGTCAAATCGTCACAGCTCATATACGTCCCCACCGAGGGGTTCGAGCCTACCCTATGTTAGGGTGATTAGGCCTTAGTCAACCACGCTGGCCCAGTGCGGATTAGTCGACTTCACATACATCATTGAATTTCTTCGCAGATGTATGCAGGTTGCCTCACGATGTTTTCCTTCACCGTAGGAGCGTCAGACAAATGTACAAGTACATATGAAATTCGAAACGAAAAACACATTGGTACATGGCGGGTCTCGAACCCAGACCCCCCGATTGGAAGGCAAGTGCCGAGTCCACAGCGCCACCGACGGATTGTCGGTTGTCAAATAATCTCCTTTAAATGTTTCTCACGAAAATACCGGACAAAATATTAAGCTTTTACATCGACATACACTTCATTGTCTATCACCGGAGTCTAGCCAATCAGTCCAATCAATGGTGCTTAAAAACGGGCTTATTACCTACCTTTCAATCGATTTACCGCCATTAAGGAAGTACCAAATAAGTACAGTGTTGAATTGTAAATACTAATTTAGTAGCTACTTGTAACGAGGTACTATATATACTCTAGATATAGCATTCCCGCCTAACCTCACTGCATTCTGAATTTTATGTTTTTGTCTAAATGACATATGTTTTCCCGTCACTCAATTGCAGGCATCAAGGTGCATGTAAGTCGCGAAGCCACGATTTAATTTAAAATAAATATTATCAAAATAATACCTTAAAATTGATGATTAAACTAAATAATGCAGTCGACATATTCTATTCAGTAAAATTTCAGACACTTATGTGTAAGTTTTTGTATTGTCTTTTTATCCTTGTCTTTTTATCCTAATATTTGTAACGGTGGGAAAATATGAATAAGTGGCAGAACATTGTTTCGTTATTTATAGCCTACTACCCTGCGTCACTACTGCACCTCGCCATGTTACATAATTACTTAATGGTAGTGCTTTTGGTTCCATCGTGATTTCATGTAAGTACTGTGCATAAGCATACCGTCAAGGTAAAAGGAGCCACGTAAATATCGTTTTTTTTTGTAGTAGGTACTTTAAATCAAAGGTCTGTGAGAGATTGTTAGTGCCGAGAGCATTGAAAGTTAACAAAATCGACGGACTATAAAATAAATTACTCACAGCGTTCCAAACTTCTTAAATTATATTTTTTTTATGGAAAGATCTACGAGATAACTTCAGCTATGATAAAACTACCTGTTTGACCATAGTTCCCGCTAAGGTAGCTGTCAAAACATGTTGCAAGAAAAATCGATAGTCAAGTGGAGTCGGAAGTTTAACAACTTGTTTCATCTCCAATAAGGAATCAAACCTGGGCCTATAGATTGTCTCATCGGCTAAGCCTTAGAGAAGGCGACACAAAACTATACTTCAACCTTAATGGTAAACTTCATTTCGGCCAACACTATTGTATGGAGTCAAATTTATTGATATTAATTAAAATAATAGTGTATTAAAACAGTAATAGATGTATAGGCCGCGGAATCACTTTTGTTTCTTTAAAGGTTCATCCGCCGTCGTCCCCCATCCGGTGACATATGACAACACTTATCCCTCCAAACTACTGCAATTTCTGAGCGTCAATCTAGGGATTGAAATAAAGGCGACTCCAGCTGGACAGTTTATGTCACTGGATTGAAATCATTTACTTCACAAATCGCGATATCGCTATATATTAGGCTCGAACGTGATCACACAAATGAAATTTATTCTAAACTTTGAAGTAGCATCATAAATCAATGAGTAGCATATAAAATATCTACTCATTTAAGAAATAAAATTATTTTGCATGGCATACAAAATATTATTACATATATTATTTTGCATGCTATTACCCCTCTAAAAAGCTTATTTTATTCACAAAAAAAAACAGTGAATAAAAAGCACTTTTAATAACTATTTTGGTGTTTGAATTTAGCACACGCCAATATATTCGAACTCCGTCTCAATGCTGTACAACCTACTTGCACAAAAAATACTCGATATTAAATGTCTATTTTCGCTTAAATCTCTCTTTTTCTCGTAGTCATAGTATAAAGTAGGTATAGTATGCAACTCTTGAATAAAACGGATTTATACCGAGGGCCATGAATGATTGGCGTCGCTCAGGATTCTATTATTTTTATTATTTTAACACTGACTCAACACAATCTAGTACTTCCATCAAGCTAATATCATAGTATTGTTAGTTATAATCAAGAAAGGTGTATGGGTTGTATACGTGTCGCATACAACCTTATTTGTATACAACCTTGTAACAACTCAACCAACAATACACTATATTTTAAACATTCTGACTGCTAAATAATGCCGAAAACAGTCAACAGAACTACTGCTTTCAGCATTATCTTTAAAAATATACAACATTGTTATTAAAAATTACAAGATCATAGATACATATTATGTAGAGAGTCATTTAAATGGATTTCAAATAGGACTATTTCCCACCTTCAATATAGTCGTGTCGAATAAAGATGTCGCTCGGCGACATATTGTCTGTGACAGTTTTATTGAAATGCTGTGAAGTGGAAAAATGAAGTTACAATCTTCCTGTAAGTCCGGGTAAGGACGGTCTGTTGAGTTGAAAAAATATTAGGTCCAATAAAAATACAAACTCTCAGGTAGAAATTCCCTGAAAACTATTGAATTGGATTCAGTCTGAATTTTTGTACTAACAGAAATATAAAAGAATAGAATTTTTGTACTAACAGAAACATAGGTAGAAGAATAAAAATTTGAGATGTGTCAAGTACACGTACTCAAACCAATTAGTGTCCCACTAAAGTTTTCCGAGCGCAAGTCCCTCTTTTAATTAAGTTTAATAAGGTTTTAATAAGGTTTTAATCAGGCAGCACTTTAACCTATGTGCCTAGCACACCCCGGACACTCCATACAACGTTCGCAAATCAATTACCTATTACTACTACTAAAGCAAATGACGTTTGACTTTGTACACGTGCAAATGTGTGCGTGGAATCTACATAGTAGGGCTGAGTGCGCGGCATGATGCGCGGTTATCAAACGAAATGACGCGAGAAGTGCAGCAACTGCCATCTCTTTTACCCGCATAGCGCTATCTCTGTTATCGGCCGGCGCTCGCATCTACTCGATGAACGTGAAGTGTCGCCATGCCCGAGCGATCGCGCGCGCCCTTGTTTATGTGTCAGTGATGTATACAACGAAGTGCCGGGTGGGGTGAGGTATTTGAAATGAGTGCGAGGAGGTGAGTGGCCGTTCTGTACGTAGTACTATTATCTATTCTGTGTCCCTAGTATAGATAAAGTCTATTAGCGGCGGCGTTAAAACTTCAAATAAACAATGATATTTATAGGTATGTCCGGGGCTGTAGTAACGAGACTTTAAGGATGGATTCTATGGACGATTTCATCGACAACAACACCCCATAGAGGGGTTGGTACCTCATCCCCTTCAAGATAGAGCTTTTGCTTTTGTCCAGTAAAATACCTAAATTATGTGCTCCAGGCATCATACAGACATAATTTTAACATTTTCTTGGTAATAAGATAACTAAAATAATAAATTCAATACGTTTTGGGTGAGCAATTAAATGATAATTTTAAAAAAATATATTTTTGTTAGGAAATTTTTGGTTTTTCTTATTCGTTTTTTCTTACATAAACTATTTCCTTAACATACCTTTTTTGACTTTCTAATCATATGAAATTCTATTCAAAATTAATAGGTATCTCGCCAGACACTGCGTTC
Organism: Schoenobius gigantellus; assembly: GCA_963935595.1. Classification (NCBI taxonomy): domain Eukaryota; kingdom Metazoa; phylum Arthropoda; class Insecta; order Lepidoptera; family Crambidae; genus Schoenobius; species Schoenobius gigantellus. Next base: position 37,949,889 of record OZ012543.1, read on the forward strand.
ATTTTCCGCAGCTAAATACCGTAATTATATAGAAACAAATAATTAATATTAAACGAAATTGGGTCGGCTGCGACGTAATTCGAGATTGATAAATTAAGACTTTGCCTCCCCGTGGGCTACAACACGAGAGGCAATACATTTTCTGAGCTCTCTGCCAGTAAATACTAAAGACTCCTTGTATTAGGGTACCACCACACTTGTTAATCGATGGTCGTTCGATGACATCGATCGGCATCGATAAACGTCAATCTATTGTTTAGGTTTGGCTGATCGACACTCGGCGGTCGATAAAACATCGACTCCTTGATGACGCAGAAGTCTTATCCGTAGGCCCTACCGCCTAACTCACTCGCTATTGCTTTAGCTCTCGTTTATGACGTCATCCTGTGATTTCGTACCGCCTCACAGAGGGACACGCTCCATACAAGGGCGGTCATAAATAGTTAAAGTCCTGTTACTATCAATACATTGTATTATTTTAGTGACTTATAGTTGTAAAAGTGTTTTAGGAACATTAAAATGAAAGAAGTACATGTATTTACGGAATAAAAAACGTTTACTTCAGTAAAAAACAAATATAAACAATAACATACTTTTACCTAAATTTATCATGAACAAACACTTAAAAATTGGAATGTAAAACATATATTTTAAATAAAATAAGAGTCAAAACATTGATAACATTATTTAATTATAATAAAATAATAGAAATAAATAAATTAAAATTAATTAAATTAAAAAAAAAAACAAAACAACTAACAAAATACAAATAAATTATTCTTATTCTAACAATATTAAACATGTAACAATTCTATTACACTTTGTGACAGAGTATTTTTCTTTTTAGGGGGAAGTTTCCGAAGACTTGTAATATAAGGATCTGAATGTAATAATAGTCGTTGTATTAAATCTTGATTGGTAACTTCACGTGACATTTTTCGAGTGTGACTTCGTCTATAAATTTTGATATACTTATTTGTCGCTTCAGCAGCTTCTTCGGAAAGTTCTCCTATAGATAACAATGCATAACTTATAATATCTGATCCATGTACGAGCACCTTGTGGACAGAAGCAGGAAGACTATACCACGGATATTCCTCGACCAGGCTGTATGCTGTTTGTAATGCATAGTCTTTAAACTTGCATTCATTAATTTTATGTCCAGAAGATAACGTTTGTAATATTACACAACAACGATCTATGAGATCCTTATTCAAACCTGTAATTTCAGCAGATACAGCTGATTCCAAAAAAAACTTCCTGGCCGTGTTTCCGTCGTTAGACGTCCCGCTTCCACCACTACGCGGCTTGTCAACTATTAAACCTAATCGTTCCCTAAACTGGGACTGTACATATTGTTTTTTATTTGATAACAATTGTTTATCACTATCTAGCCTAACTTGCCATTTTTTTATGTCTAATCTATATGAAAGATGAATAAAATATTCGAAGAAACGTATCCAAGAATGTAGTGGTGATAATCCAAATTGGTATCTACTCTCTATTACAGGTTTTTGTAAACATTCGTCTATTTTATTCATCTCTTTAGGGGTAGCATTACATATATAACATCTACTTGTAGATGTTTCACTTAAAGCACTACAAATTTTACCATCTACCATTGAAAGCTGCAACTTATGAGAAACGACCAATTCACGATTGTCGATCTGAATAAAAGTAGGTTGCAAACTTTCAATTTTATCCTTAAAATAAGCTTCCTCTTGCAAAGACACTGCTGTGCTTTCTTTCAAAAATTGAAATCGAATAGGACGGCAGTACCTAGTGGAAGAGGGTCGAGGATTTTTCCATAAAATTTTACAATTATCTTCAGCTAATTTTACAATAATTTGAAGGGGTACATAAGATGTTACAAACAAACTACTATCTTCTAAAGTTGAATCTGAAAAAAATTGTTTGTATTCACTATGTCCAGTGCTGCCATCGAATCCCCATTTCCCAAGTAAAGAGATATTAGACAAACAATCATCAGGAATCTGATCTAAGACCTCTTTTTGAGATTCAAGGATTCGAGAAGCTGTGTGATCAAAAAGACTTTGTAATTCAACTTCAGCTGAAGACTCGGAAACAGTTATATTAGAAGGGTAACATCTCTGTTTCGCTTTAGTAATTTGTTGGTAACATGGTAATACATTAGGAGAAATCTTACTATTAACAAAGTTTTTAAATAATAAATACTGATGTTTTGTCAACTGAGCATCAGTCACAAGTGACAAGACATCATCAGTGCTAACTCTAGATATACACGAATCGAATGAACAGTCTGAAACATCAAGCAATGCACTCACAGTAGAATCATCAGACTTTGACAAATCAGCTACTCTCCGACGTTTAGTCCTTTTACTACATTGCGTAAAAGGTTTTCGAGGACGACCACGTGAATGACACGGCGACGTTTCAGACGGAGTACATTGCTTATTGTTTTTCACAAGTTGAATTTTTTCAATAACATTAAACCAATCGGAATTCTTATATAAAAGCTTGGTTTTATCCCTATTACATTTTTTCCAGAATCGAGCAATAGCTTTACATAAATTATTAACAATTTTCTCTAAATAATGAATATCAATGTTCTCAGCATCGTCGTTCAGAGTAGTCAACAAACTTTGTAGGACTTGACGACACTTTTCCGAGTCATTATCGGTATTGACAGTTAGCCATATTTCAAGAATATGCATTCTTGAAAACGAGCATATATATAAATTACCTAAAAACAAAAAAAAACGGTTAAAATTCAGTCACAAAATCTACACAAAGCACTAAGACTAAATAAACTAATTTCGTAGCAAATGCTACGAGATAATCTGGCAACCGTAGCACCCTTGTCATCGCCAAAAGGGCAGATAAGGGCAGCCAAGTTTTAATTTTCCTAAGATAAGAAAGTCTAAAGATTATGGTGCAATATACCTCCATAGTCGGAGCGAGTGGGAACATATTTAAAAGTTTATTCAAACTTTGAATATTAAAATATAATACTCCAAGAAAAGTCGCCTCGTAGCAATGACATACTAAAGAAAATATATACTAAGATACAATTAAAATAAAAATATTAATTATTACATACCCTGTTCTTGGATATCCATTTCAGAAAAAACTCACACAGCACTCACAGGTCCCGCAATGACAACAAATGACGTCACGCTTTTTAATGACTCACTGATAACAGTATTTACGATTGGCGATGCGCTCTCTTTGAATGCACAATAGATAATGAAGGCGCACTCTAATTACTGACCTATTTATAGTTTCAGAAGGTACCGCAACTATCCAATGTAACGACAAGGAATAAAATGTAAAACAAGAAAGCAGGTTTTTAAGATTTATGACCTATGGATGTCCCACAGTGGCGCCTGTGACATTAGAACGATAGCGAGTGCATCGCTATGAGTTAGGCGGTAGGGCCGCCGGCACCGGACCTCATATTTCGACGGTCCCAACTAGGGAATGCAATCTCGGCCTTTTTTAGCGAGATTGATCTCGGACGAAAAAAAGGCGAGATCTCGCGAGTTTAACGAGATTGCACTTGAGCATAAAATAGTCTAATAGTCTGACTAATTGGTATATTATTATGTTGTTAACTAATCTGTAATATCTAATGGATCTACTGAGTAGTCTATAGTTTCATTACTTTTATTTAATTGATAATAATCATATCTCAGTTTAATAGTCAACTCAACTTAGATAATAATAGTTTCATTTTTTTTGACTTCTTGTTGTTTTGTTTGTTATAAAAGAACTGTTTTATTACTAAAAGATTTTTGTTTGATATTAGAAGAGAAGACTGGTTGTTTCTTTTATTTGTTATTTGATAGATACGTATGTCAAAGTTTACTACAAAAGAAGTTTATTAAAAAATTATAGACTGATACGTCAAACAATGTTTGATGCATAAAAGTCTATTGAAAAAATTCGTGAAAATATATGTTTATCTTATAATTTTTATTATTTTTTCCCTAATTTACTGAATAAATGGTATCCGCAGAATACCAGCGTCGAAGCACTCCGTGCCTAGGCATATGCTGAGCGGGGACCTATTTGGCCCAGAAACTACCTGTATATATAAAAAGTGTTTTTTGTTTTGTTACCTTATGTGTTGTATTTTGGTGCCAAATAAACTATCATTAATTCATTCATTCATAATTTATTCAAATATTGTGATTATTTGCAAAAAAAAACACACCAAACTGCTAATATCGCGAGATCTCGAAATTGGCGAGATCTCGCAGTATTGTTATTCATAAACTCGCGGGATCTCGCTTGAGCCCAAATCTCGCGAGATTTGCATTCCCTCTCCCAACGTAAATTATCGAAAGTTATTATTGAAACCTAAACTTTCGATGAACTACTACGGAATCGAGTTTTATATATATTTGGAACTACGTAATTTTCTCTTATTCTCTTTAGTGGGGTGTAAAATATAGCTCTACAGAAAACGTTACAGCTAATAAAAAAAATAATTAAATTTTGAGTTTCGATGAATTACGTTGGGGACGTCGATTTGTGTGTTCGAACGAAAATCGATCATACGCCGCATCGTCATACTTCGTAGTCCGTCTGTCTGTCAAGACTCAAGACCCTTTTTCTCGGGATCGCCTTGATATACCTATCCAACTGAAATTTATAACAAATGCTCGGATCTACAGTCTCGTTCAACCGTAAAAGAATCATACCTGTAAATTAACACGATCAAAAGATATGTCGTATACTTTCGTATTTTTTGCGATTTCACAAGCGAATCGCACCTAAGACCTATCTATAGGGTAACGTCACAAACTTAGAATAATAACGCGTTATTATTCTAAATTACAAATATAACATTTCTATTTTGGTTTATTCTTAACCAATCTATATCTATACAAATAAATAAAATTGAAGTGTCTGTTTGTAATGTCAAAATAACAAGTTTTTACTAAGTGGGTATGAATGTATATCGGGAACCAATAACAAAAACACATTTAAAAAAAAATTGTCTGTCTGTCTGTCTGTTTGTTCCCGCTAATCTCCGGAACGGCTAGACCGATTTTGGCGGAACTTTCACTAATAGATAGTTAATTATATAAGGTATAATAATAACATAGGCTATACTAATAATAATAACATAGGTTACTATTCTACGCGGACGAAGTCGCGGGCACAGCTAGTTTTAAATAAATCTGTAAAGACTTCTAAATTGGATGTTGATACGTTAAATATAGTCTTCTTTGGCTGACAAAGTACAAAGAGAAAGAGATCAATACAGTTGTAGTTGCGACTAGGCGGGTAGGGTGCGGTTACGCATTTCCCCCCGAGAAAAAAAAAAAAGGCTGGTAAGAACTCGGTCACTCTCTTCTCCAAGCCACAGATAATATAATACCAAGCTATGCGATCTCTGGACGTGTGTACCGCGTTTTGCATGCTTCAACCGGCAACAAAATAAATAATAAATGGCGACCGCATTATGTGTCCGAAGATACCAGTTACACGCTCCTGACTTATGGTGGAAGGCCGAGTTGTGATGTTTAGCTCCTGGAGTATAAACTTCATCATCATCGCAGCCCATATACGTCCCCACCGAGGGGCTCGAGCCTACCCTATATTAGGGTGATTAGGCCTTAGTCAACCACGCTGGCCCAGTGCGGATTGGTCGACTTCACATACATCATTGAATTTCTTCGCAGATGTATGCAGTACCTCTACCATGAGTTGCCATCGATTGCACACTGTAGTTAACTACAGTCGCTAACGTGTTAACGCAGACGATATCGTTTTCGATAGTGACCGTACCATGAGTTACTTTTGCATTTACCTGGGGCAGAAGTCTCGACATATATAACGATCGTAAACTTTGCGATTTTTGTCGATAAGTTGTAGTGTCTTTTCTAGCTAATTTATCAAAATTTAAAATTGGGAAAAGATAACAAAATTATTTCTTATATTAGTACAACAATATGCTTTATTCAGTTACATATAACGACACTTACTTAGCCATAAATGCAATTCCCGACATGAAAATTAACGCAAACCTATCGATTTTTGTCGCTAACTTATCGAAAAAACTGTCAAATTAACGATTTCATAGCGAGCCTTTTTGATATCTCGCAAAGCATTACAATGTTCGTCGCTAACTGGCATAGGCTGTACGAGTTGTACAACAAAAGCTCATGCCATTAATAACATTAACTTATAAAATTTAATATTTTTTATGATGGCGGAAGCATATTTAGCTTGGAATCTGTTTGCTCTTGAGCACCGAACATGGTATTAAGTACGACGACGAACTGTCGCTAGAAATCGGTGTAGTCGGCAAAATCCTCTCCATCTCCAACCATGTTACTGAATGAAGCATATTGTACTAATATAAGGAATAATTTTGTTTTCATTTCCCAATTTTAAATTCTTTCCATATTTTGAGAGATTAGCTAGAAAAGACACTACAACTTATCGACAAACGATAACGATCGTTATCTATGTCGAGACTTCCACCCCTGTACCTCTACCATGAGTTGCCATCGATTGCACACTGTAGTTAACTACAGTCGCTAACGTGTTAACGCAGACGATATCGTTTTCGATAGTGACCGTACCATGAGTTACTTTTGCATTTACCTGACTTCGTAACGTTAACTCGATAGTATAGTAAACGATACAAAGGATACAGACTACTTACAGGTAATTATTTGTTGTCGTCATGTTGGTAATACGCTATAATCCGTCTTCGCAAAAAGGTATCTCAATTCGGTTTCTTACCATATTGTTATGAAAGATTTAATTTAGTCGGCTTATACATCAATTATTTCATAGGGTATTTTCATAGATATGTATTTTTAATCATTGTTTGATTACATTCACGAAAACTTATTTAGTTTTATGTTAAAGAATAAGTTTTTATTAAATGTAGGCCATGTATTGATTTAATAATGATATAGACAAGCGCTCCATGGTTCCAGTTAATGGCGCAATTCATAGGAATATATAGTAATTATAGTTTAATTGTAAGTATTAACATTGTTGTGGTAAACATTGTAACAATTTTCCATTTAAAATAATCATTTTCTATGCTTCTATGGGTTTGTTTTTTAGTACCCATCTATTTAAAGACGTGGCTACACAAAGAGACCTATTGGATTGATAATTTAAATGTAAATAGTGCAATCCGTTATAATTGAAGGATTTTCCATTATAGCTAAATAATTTAACCAATTAATTTTTTCTTTCAGGCTTTAGATCACCATTATCTCAATTGTTCCCGAGGGCCCACAGGAAAATATGTATAATATTTGTTTAATTCAATAGAGTTGACAAATATGCTGAAAATTGATACCTGCCAAATGTAGTATTACAGGAGATATACAACTGCATAAGTGAGTGGGTGAATGAATAAAACTAAAAATGTTACTCCTTTACAGTATGAGTAATTATGATGAAGTAATTTATATAAAACTTAAAATAAAGCCGGATGACGTCTGACGTCGGCCAATATTCATATAAAATACTTTTATTTTACAATATTATGATTATCTATTATGGCTTTATGTGATGTTTAATGATATGTCTGTTGTTGCAGAAGTTTAAGTTCCAAAATTTACCTGGAATTAGAGTCAAATGTCCAACCATAAAAATTACTGCACAAGAAAGAACCGGTACTACTGTTATTTATTATCATTCAATAATTATCATATTTTAGCAAACTTAATAGATGAAGAAATTTGTTTAATCGACACTATTATATTATTAAAATATATTCTATTGGTATTTTACTTATTTTGTATGATTACAAGTCAGTAAAATTATATTGCTGCCAAAATCTTAATGACAGTATGAAAGTATGCAGAGTCACAGCTACAAACTCACTGGATACTTTAGCAAACTGCACATTATTATGAGGTAAAATTAGGCTAAATGATCTAAGGGTAAAATACAGTGGGAAGTTGTCTGAAAAATACATTTTGTTTGTATTATTATTTTATCATAATAACAGCAATGGTAGGGAAGCAATTAAAGAATATTACTATAAAAGCATTGTTCACTGAAAAACAGTGAATTATTGTGTTCACATTACGACTCTTACATGGTTTTTGGGTTGGGCAATATATATCACCAACAAACCTGTTTTATACCATCCACCTATTTGACATATGAATCAGAATAAATTCAAATATACAGAAGATTGTTTGTTTTATTTCATATTGTTTATAGTCATTGAACAGCGAAGTTATATTTATTAAGCACTTTGATACTGAATCATGCCCATATTCTTTTACGTAAGGTAATAACTTCTTTTACATAAGATGTAAAAGTAAAAATATAGTTTTATAGGAATGTTCATGACTGACCAGTCTCATAAAAAATGGACAATCTCCATTGAAAGATAATGTTTTTGATGCAAATTCTTAATGTTTATGTTAAATAACCAGAGGTAGGTCTTCTGTGTTATTGCAAAGCAGCAATGCTTTTCTGTTTTATATTGAAGGATACGAAATTTCAGGGTACTGTAACTACATTCATAAGATAATAACCTACACCTTGTACACTTTGGTCATTAGAAGACTATAGGTGACTATGATCATCTAAGTAGTAGACTATTTGCTTGTTTGCCAACATTCTTGTGTAAAATATGCACAAATACAACAATTCTGTTGTTCTTTATATTAGATTCAGTATGAAATACCTATAGACCTAGAACTTTATTGAAAATTAATATTTTTTGCTTTGTCAAAAGTCAAAACAAGGAAATCCTACTTAGGTAAATAAATTAAAGAGTGGGCTCATGTAATTTATTTATTTTTGGTGTAAAAAATGTGTTAACAACATCTTTTTATTAATCTACCAATAAAAAAAATCATCAACCAATGTTTCCTTTTTAATGCAATCCAAACTATTGTGACACTGTAAAATCCAACTGCAGCTGTGGAAATAAATCAGTCCAAAAAATGAAATGCTAAAACCGAAGGTCTTGGCTGCACCATTCTGTATTATCATCAATGCCACTCAATCAAATCAACCTCCGCTACTCATCCAAAATAAATGTAGCTGTAAAAAATAAAATCTTATAATAATATATGCACCTTTTTAAGTTTTAACTGACTTCAAAAAAGGAGATGTGTTGACTGAATAATTTAAAAAAAATATTATGTTCACTGATTACTCCGCCAATTGTGGACCGATTTTCAAAATTCTTTCTTTTTATCGATAGAGGGATCCTGGGATAATGGAAGGAAATACTTAAATTACAGAGGCACATCCAACATATTTCATTTTTTTCTGACGATATTTAGGTAAGTAGGTACCTATTTGCATCTGATAGTCATCATATCATGTTACTGAGCTGATGATGATGGAAGGTTTCTGGTAGGTGACGAGTTTGGGAATTTTACTAAAAATATTGAAATATTTTTTTTTTCAACAAAAATTAAACAGGCTCCAAAACACCAAAAGTCCTAAATACAAAAATACATACAATAATTATCACATTTTTATATTGAAGTTGGTGCCAAACTTTTCAGGTGATATTGCTTGGCACCGACTTCAATATAAAAATGTGATATTGTATGTATTCTTATATTATTTATGATTTTTTGGTGTTTTTGAAGTCAGTTTTATTCTTTGTAAAAAAATTAGGTATACCTATTACCAATAGCGTTTTATTAGAGAAACAACTCTAAGAAGTTATTTAAAAAAGTTATTAAGGTTTATAATATAGAAAATAAAATGCAATTCTTTACATTTGAGGGTGTAAGAATGTTTTACCTCTACACAGTGACAATGATTTTTAACCACAATTCTTTTTCCATTTGACTGGCTGTTATATCCAGCTAATTCTTTGCTTCTTCATTGGACTTGTTGCACGCAAGTATGGATGTGGCATCAACAGTCCCATTTATGGATAATCTGTAAGAAATGTTTTGTAAATAAAATGTTATAGAATAGGTATTTTAACACTTTGATATAGACTATTTTTAATTTGTTATCAGCTTGTCAAACAATTCCTTAACTTCTAGGGATGCCTTGTAGTTTATTGAATGTGTTATTCTGCCATACATAAGGATGACATTTTGTTTTGTTATTTCCAAAAATCCAAGTTTTGCATTTACCTACTGAAGGGGTCATACGAAGACAATCTGAATTATTACCCATATATTCACTTCAGTTGTCATAAAACAGTATTATACACTTAAGATATGTACCTCTATGATCATAAAGCTATTAAGATCAAAACAAAATTGTAAGTAACTTTTTAAAAATGATAATTTGATTTTGAGGTTACTTACATAAACTCTGTATAGCTTTCAGTTTCAAGTCTGTATTTGCTTTTAAACACCAATGCTGAAATGCTTATTTATAATACTATAATTAGCACAAATAGTTGTAATCACTCTTTTGAACTTTTTCTCACGACTGCTCCCGTATTTTAATTGTTTTCGTGTCATTGACGTATATATTATGTATGTGTTATTATTCTTGAACTCAGCCGTGGTTGGCATATTCCATGCAAAAAAAATCACAACTTATTAACTAATTTAACTCAATAATATTATTCCAAACTTGCTTAGATTATCTATCGAATCGAGTCTCACGCTTGAAAATGTAAGTGAGTAACGTAACTACAGAGTTATCGTTTTGTACGTTATCGTCTATCGAGTAGCTGTCAAATCATGAACTCATGGTACCGATTTCCATACAATATGCACAAAACGATTGTCGATAGCGAGCGCGTTTTCGATAGGTTCGCGACGTATCGTAAACTATTGCACGCATGGTACCGATTTTAGTTCACCGCGTTACCGCTAGGGGCGCTGTACAAAGGTCCATACAAAAATTTACGCAGTCGATATCGACTCCAAACGAATGCAAACTCATGGTAGAGCTACTGACTTCGTAACGTTAACTCGATAGTATAGTAAACGATACAAAGGATACAGACTACTTAGCGGGTAATTATTTGTTGTCGTCATGTTGGTAATACGCTATAATCCGTCCTCGTAAAAAGGTAGCTCAATTCGATTTCTTACCATATTGTTATGAAAGATTTAATTTAGTCGGCTTATACGTCAACTTCAAATTATTTCATAGGTTATATTTTTAATCATTGTTTGATTACATTCACGAAAACTTATCTAGTTTTATGTTAAAGAATAAGTTTTTATTAAATGTACGCCATGTATTGATTTAATAATGATATAGACAAGCGCTCCATGGTTCCAGTTAATGACGCAATTCATAGGAATATATAGTAATTATAGTTTAATTGTAAGTATTAACATTGTTGTGGTAAACATTGTAACAATTTTCCATTAAAAATGATCATTTTCTATGCTTCTATGGGTTTGTTTTTTAGTACCCATCTATTTAAAGACGTGGCTACACAAAGAGACCTATTGGATTGATAATTTAAATGTAAATAGTGCAATCCGTTATAATTGAAGGATTTTCCATTATAGCTAAATAATTTAACCAATTAATTTTTTCTTTCAGGCTTTAGATCACCATTATCTCAATTGTTCCCGAGGGCCCACAGGAAAATATGTATAATATTTGTTTAATTCAATAGAGTTGACAAATATGCTGAAAATTGATACCTGCCAAATGTAGTATTACAGGAGATATACAACTGCATAAGTGAGTGGGTGAATGAATAAAACTAAAAATGTTACTCCTTTACAGTATGAGTATTTATGATGAAGCAATTTATATAAAACTTAAAATAAAGCTGATGACGTCTGACGTCGGCCAATATTCATATAAAATACTTGAATTTTACAATATTATGATTATCTATTAGGCTTTATGTGATGTTTAATGATATGTCTGTTGTTGCAGAAGTTTAAGTTCCAAAATTTACCTGGAATTACAGTCAAGTGTCAAACCATAGAAATTACTGCACAAGAAAGAACCGGTACTACTGTTATTTATTATCATTCAATAATTATCATATTTTAGCAAACTTAATAGATTAAGGAATTTGTTTAATCGACACTATTATATTATTAAAATATATTCTATTGGTATTTTACTTATTTTGTATGATTACAAGTCAGTAAAATTATATTGCTGCCAAAATCTTAATGACAATGAAAGTATGCAGAGTCACAGCTAAAAACTCACTGGATACTTTAGCAACCTGCACATTATTATGAGGTAAAATTAGGCTAAATGATCTTAGGGTAAAATACAGTGGGAAGTTAGTATGAAAAATACATTTTGTTTGTATTATTATTTTATCATAATAACAGCAATGGTAGGGAAGCAATTAAAGAATATTACTATAAATGCATTGTTGACTAAAAACAGTGAATTATTGTGTTCACATTACGACTCTTACATGGTTTTTGATTTGGGCAATATATATCACCAACAAACCTGTTTTTTCATACCATCCACCTATTTGACATATGAATCAGAATAAATTCAAATATACAGAAGATTGTTTGTTTTATTTCATATTGTTTATATTCATTGAACAGCTCACAGGAAGTTATATTTAGTAAGCACTTTGATACTGAATCATGCCCATATTCTTTTACGTAAGGTAAGGTAATAACTTCTTTTACATAAGATGTAAAAGTAAAAATATAGTTTTATAGGAATGTTCATGACTGACCAATCTCATAAAAAATGGACAATCTCCATTGAAAGATAATGTTTTTGATGCAAATTCTTAATGTTTATGTTAAATAACCAGAGGTACTAGGTCTTCTGTGTTATTGCAAAGCAGCAATGCTTTTCTGTTTTATATTGAAGGATACGAAATTTCAGGGTACTGTAACTACATTCATAAGATAATAACCTACACCTTGTACACTTTGGTCATTAGAAGACAGGTGACTATGATCATCTAGTAGACTATTTGCTTGTTTGCCAACATTCTTGTGTAAAATATGCAAAAATACAACAATTCCGTTGTTCTTTATATTAGATTCAGTATGAAATATAGACCTAGAATTTTATTGAAAATTAATATTTTTTGCTTTGTCAAAACAAGGAAATCCTACTTAGGTAAATAAATTAAAGAGTGTGCTCATGTAATTTATTTATTTTTGGTGTAAAAAATGTGTTAACATCTTTTTATTAATCTACCAATAAAAAAAAAATCCTTTTTAATGCAATCCAAACTATTGTAACACTGTAAAATCCAACTGCAGCTGTGGCAATAAATCAGTCCAAAAAATGAAAGTTCTTGGCTGCACCATTCTGTATTATCATCAATGCCACTCAATCAAATCATCCTCCGCCACTCATCCAAAATAAATGTAGCTGTAAAAAATAAAATTTTATAATAATATGCACCTTTTTAAGTTTTAACTGACTTCAAAAAAGGAGATGTTGATTGAATCATTTTTTATAAATATTATGTTCACTGATTACTCCGCCAATTGTGGACCGATTTTCAAAATTCTTTCTTTTAATCGATAGAGGGATCCTGGGATAATGGAAGGAAACACTTAAATTACAGAGGCACATCCAACATGTTTCATTTTTTTCTGACGATATTTAGGTAAGTAGGTAGATTTGCATCTGATAGTCATCATATCATGTTACTGAGCTGATGATGATGGAAGGTTTCTGGTAGGTGACGAGTTTGGGAATTTTACTAAAAATATTGAAATATTTTTTTTTTTTAATTTTTTATACAAGAATACATACAATAATTATCACATTTTTATATTGAAGTTGGTGCCAAACTTTTCAGGTAATATTGCTTGGCACCGACTTCAATGTAAAAATGTGATATTGTATGTATTCTTATATTATTTAGGACTTTTTGGTGTTTTTGAAGTCAGTTTTATTCTTTGTAAAAAAATTAGGTATACCTATTACCAATAGCTTTTTATTAGAGAAACAACTCTAAGAACTTATTTAAAAAAGTTATTAAAGTTTATAATGCTTAAGAAGAGCATTTCTCTCCAGGTAGGCAGTGACAGAACTGTGCCCCTGGCATTGCAGATGTCCATGAGCGGTGGTTACCACTTAACATCAGGTGGGCCACTGGCTCGTCTGCCACCGTTAGCAATAAAAAAAAATAGAAAATAAAATGCAATTCTTTACATTTGAGGGTGTATGAATGTTTTACCTCTCTACACAGTGACAATGATTTTTAACCACAATTTTTTTTCCTTTTGACTGGCTATTATATCCAGCTAATTCTTTGCTTCTTCATTGGACTTGTTGCACGCAAGTATGGATGTGGCATCAACAGTCCCATTTATGGATAATCTGCAAGAAATGTTTTGTAAATAAAATGTTATAGAATAGGTATTTTAACACTTTGATATAGACTATTTTTAATCTGTTATCAGCTTGTCAAACAATTCCTTAACTTCTAGGAATGCCTTGTAGTTTATTGAATGTGTTATTTTGCGATACATAAGGATGACATTTTGTTTTGTCATTTCCAAAAATCCAAGTTTTGCATTTACCTACTGAAGGGGTCATACGAAGACAATCTGAATTATTACCCATATATTCACTTCAGTTGTCATAAAACAGTATTATACACTTACGATACCTCTATGATCATAAAGCTATTAAGATCAAAACAAAATTATAAGTAACTTTTTAAAAATGGTAATTTGATTTTGAGGTTACTTACATAAACTCTGTATAGCTTTCAGTTTCAAGTCTGTATTTGCTTTTAAACACCAATGCTGAAATGCTTATTTATAATACTATAATTGGCACAAAAATAGTTGTAATCACTCTTTTGAACTTTTTCTCACGACTGCTCCCGTATTTTAATTGTTTTCGTGTCATTGACGTATATATAATGTATGTGTTATTATTCTTGAACTCAGCCGTGGTTGGCATATTCCATGCAAAAAAAATCACAACTTATTAACTAATTTAACTCAATAATATTATTCCAAACTTGCTTAGAATAACTATCGAATCGAGTCTCACGCTTGAAAATGTAAGTGAGTAACGTAACTACAGTAGTTATCGTTTTGTACGTTATCGTCTATCGAGTAGCTGTCAAATCATGAACTCATGGTACCGATTTCCATACAATATGCACAAAACGATTGTCGATAGCGAGCGCGTTTTCGATAGGTTCGCGACGTATCGTAAACGATTGCACTCATGGTACCGATTTTAGTTCACCGCGTTACCGCTAGGGGCGCTGTACAAAGTTCCATACAAAAATTTACGTAGTCGATATCGACTCCAAACGAATGCAAACTCATGGTAGAGCTATTGCCTCACGATGTTTTCCTTCACCGTAGGAGCGTCAGACAAATGTACATATGAAATTCGAAACGAAAAACACATTGGTACATGGCGGGTCTCGAACCCCGACCCCCCGATTGGAAGGCAAGTGCCGAGTCCACTGCGCCACCGACGCTCTGTATAAACTTATTGGTTCTCATTGCTACCCATGGTATCCTTAGCAGTCTTCGCCAACACCACATCTCGAAGGCATCGATCTTACTACTGTCTCGACTCTTGACACATCAAGTCTCAGATCCATACAAGCTCCATACGATATGTTGGAGACACTGATTCGATTCCCGCCCGAGATTAGTTTTTTGTTTTTCTTTTTTTGAAGGTATTGAGTTTTTCTTTTTTCAACCTATAGCGTATTTCCCGTTGACCATCATGAAATTTGGCAAGAAGCAATTTCCTACAACACAATATAAAGGAAAAAATATATACGTAGCTAAGAACTTATACTAGCACTAGAAACGGGATACTACCATTAGGAACTTAAACTTTTAAGAGGCTGACAACTCTGAGCTAACCTCGACGAGCCCCACTTTAAACTTTAGCAAAACCTGTTTAATATACCGTAGAAAAGAAATATATGTTACTCTTGAAAAAAGTTCAGAGAATATCCATGACCCCAAAACAAATTTTAATCAAAATTTCTCGTTAAAAAAAAATGAGAAAACCACCCATTAAAACAAATTCCAGAAGAAAATCCGAATTATTTAACAAAGGTTATTTTTTAATGATTTTCAGGGAATTAACTCGTTGCACTTAATTTGATGATATTGATTTTTAATATATTCAAATAGGTTACTAAGTAGTTTGTTAAAAAAATATTTTGATTTTTTCGCACAATTTCAATAATGCACCGCGCACGTAATCCAGTACAAACTCAGTCTCAAGGTCATTGGCGTTACTCAGACTCTTTAATAAAATATGTGTGTACGGAAACCTTGGTGCGCGAATCCAATGTAATGGTTTTTTAATAGCAAAAAATATTTTCTTCTCGACACGTTTTGACCATTTGATCTTCATAATTATTTTTTAGCAGATTAATCAAAAAATAACATAAAAGTTACTTCTACAAGTTATTTCTACAGATACCACAGAACGATGACCGTTGCTGTTACAAACAAAAATATATTGAAACAAATCGAGAGCGGTGGAAACAGAAAAGTGGTGAGTGTGGAACTCGAAGATACCACTTAGCTGTCTGATTACAAACAACGAACATTAATTATGTTTTTGCTTTCGAAGATACCGGAGTAATTTACGTGCTCCGGTTTTTCGGCAAAATAAATGTTAGCAATAAGTTTGTGGCGAGTGCCCTTGTTCTTATTACGTTGTGTTATGAAAAGGAAAGATTTATTTTAATGTGATTAGAAGTGTTCCTGCTGGGATTTCGAGCTTCAAGAAGGTAATTGTTTTCTTTTTCCGCGCGTGGCCGTGTCCGAGTTCGTTTTGTTAAATTGAATTTATTCGGAATACCTGTCTTCCGCGAGAATTTATTTGAGTGATTTTTTTTCGTTCTCTGTTGTATCTTTTACATTTATTTTGTGATCGAACCCTGCATACTAAAAAGCTGTTCGTGCTAACGGTAAAAGGAACAAAAGTAGATTAATTAAAAGTTCTTTATAAAAATTGTCAATAATACAATTTTATTTCATTATCCGCGATGAGCTTTTAAAAATGTACTGTTTTGGGTTTCAGTTCAGATTTTTAAATTTGACCATATTCTACATTATTTGACGTAGGTATGGTATGTTACGATTGCGCATTATAATAATATACTATCGAATTGGGGAAAATGATCGCATGTAAGTTAAGACAATCGAAAAAGAGGAAATAAAGAAATCGGTCTGCGGTGACCGAGATAAACGAATGTTCATTCGCATTTAAGAGGGGTAAATCGACGCATTCCCAGCCGGCGCGATATCTGCAACTCGCCTAAATTGAAATGCCAATCATTGTCCCTAGAAGAATGCCACAGATACTGTATTTTGAATTAGGGCGATCGTATCTGTTAGCAGACAAAACCACAAACGGAAAACAAAGGAAATTGTTTTTTTTTTGTATATGTATACATAGTACTGTATATACGATTGTGTGTTAAAGCGGGACAACACTGGCTCCCGAAATATAGTTTTAACTAGTTCGGGGATCAGGGGACTCACTAATATTATAATTATGCTATTACTGTGCCTATAAACATTATTATTATTATAATACTACATCATACTTGGAATACCATACGTATTCATATCTTATGGTAGGTATTGTTATTGAAGAATATAGGACATATATGAATCATGATGTAAGTATTAATAATAAAAAGCATTGACCATACAAGTTATATAACCCGTTGACCATACATATACATAAATCATAACACAGATATAATATAAACATAATAAATAAATTCACACAACACCGCAGTTTTATTTCAAAGTCTGTAGGTACTAAATTTTAGCTAACTACTCGTATATCAGTTAGTTCTTACAATTTTTAAAACATCCCAGGAAATTATCGCTTGGCACCAACTTCAAATTTTATTTCAAACTTTATAGTGAATTTTATACTAGCTCACCGAAGCAACTTGCAAGAATACAATTAAAGGTCAATATGTGCCTATTAGGTATATTAGAAAAAACTATCTCTAACTCCGAAAAGTTAAAGTCCGATCATCAGCTCAGCATAGTGGAATAATCCTTGAGATGATGACTTCTCGACGCAAGTAGGTACCTGAAAAGCTTCAGAAAATCATGAAATCTGTTAGATGTGCCTATGAAATTTAAGGGTCTCCTCGATTTTCCCGAGTCTCGTCACCAGATCCTGACTAGGTGATAATGGAACCGCCTCGGAATTTGGTATACTCTTTCGAATACAAAAAGAATTATGACAATCAATTAATAAAATATGGTGGAGTTAACATAAGGTTATAATACACCCAAAAAACATACGCGTCGAATTGAAAACATGTCCCTTTTTGGAAGTCTATCAAAAATTAATGCTTACTAGGGAATTAAAATAGCCATGGCATAAAAGCAAATATAAGAATATAAAAAGAATCTTTCATTTGCTAGAAATTTAAGAAAAGAAATAAAAAATACTTTCTTTAAATAAATAAAAAGCGATTTCTAAATAGAATTTCTCTAAGCATCCCTAATCTCTTTTCTTATAACGGGTGATTTTTTAAGAGTTAAGTTTTTCAGGTTGGCGGCACTGGTTGTTAATGGCATCCAAACGTCATCTGTCAAAGTGAAAAGTTTTCAGTATACCCTGCCACAGATAATATAATACTTAACCCTGCCATTTCATCATAGAAAGACTTACAAACGAGCAACGATTGCAAATTGTTGAAATTTACTATCAAAATTCGTGCTCTGTGAAAAATGTGTATCGTTTGTTACGACCATATTATGGTCGTCATAATCGACCTGCCCTCGTAGCACGTCCACCAAAACACGATATGATAAAGCGATATATCGCGGTGAACTGTCAAAATACGACGATACTCTATTGTATTTTGACAGTTCACCGCGATAAACCGCTTTATCATATCGTGTTTTGGTGGACGTGCTAGGGAGGCTGGTGGATCAACAATTCGTGCTGTTATCACCAAATTTCGCACCAAGTTTACTTTGTTGGACATTAAACCACTGTCTCGCATGCGTACAGTACGTACTGAAGAGAATATTGCAGCCGTAGCGTCCAGTGTTAATGTTAAACAATGGACATGTTGAAGGATGAATTTGGTGAGCAGCTTATCTCTCGAAATGGCCCTGTGAATTGGCCGCCAAGATCATGCGATTTGACGCCTCTGGATTATTTCTTGTGGGGTTATGTAAAGTCGTTAGTGTATGTGGACAAGCCGAACACGATTGAAGCCTTACAGCAGGGTTTCTTAAACTTTTTGCAGTCACGGACCACTTTTCCAATTTAAACAATTCCACGGACCCTGTCAATAATATTTTCGAAATGAAAAATAGCCCTTTTTATATTACTATTTTTAAAAAAATGACGGGTTGCATTCCGGGAGTACCGGCAGAAGTGAAAACTTAAGTATTAACGTTGTGCGTTTTGGATATTTTGGAATGGTTATGGAATAATTTTGCACGAATTGCTTTAATTATCAGAATAAAAGTACTATCTTTTATGTGGTAGAATACAATATTTATTTATTGCGCTATCGTACACAAACATGACAATTTATATTACATTAAAAAGTTTATCCCTCAGAAAAATCAACTTCCTGTTGTAACGTTGTGCGTACATAATTATAACTAGTAATAATGAATCAAAATATTTACAATTAAATTAAAAATATGATCAAAACAGACATTAATATACTACTTAAAAACGTAATTTTATAACAAATAAATAATATTTAATTTATACTAACTTACCTAATTAATATTTACAACAAAATCAAATAAAAGCACAATTTAGATTTTTCCTAACAAAGTAAATAAATTGATTAAAACTGTCTCAAGTGACGTGTGACTTCCAGTACTTTTGCCAGCCGCTATTGTTCTCGGCCGGCTTACGTGAACCCCTCACCCCACCTCGACAGTTCCTGCGGCCATTTCAATTTTAATTGGTCTTACGAATTTTCGATCAGGGTCACGTGTCCTGACGGTAACGTGTCCTGACGCGAGTTTAACATTTTTTACCCATTACAAAAAAGTGTACAACGCCGCTAAAGAAGTTCTCACTTCAAAAATTATTGGTACTTTCATTACACTTACTATTAAGTTAATGAGAAGGGTGCTGCTGTTTGGCGGTAATGAGAACGTGAAATTGTGGGATTATCTTCGCCAAGACAAGGCGCATGTCATGTTTACGTCGAGTTTACTACACACTTTAATAGTAAATATGTTTACAGACTGACCTACTGCGAACCCCTGATACACATGCTACGGACCCCTAAGGGGTCCGTGGACCACACTTTAAGAAACCCTGCCTTACAGGATAACATAACACGCGTTATTCGTGGGATACAAGCCGAAATGCTCGAAAAAGTGACGCAAAATTGGACCTTCGGGATGGACCATTTAAAACGGAGCCGCGGACAACATTTACATGAAGTTATCTTTAAAATGTAAATGGCAAAGGCCAAGTTATCAATTTCAATCAAAATTTTGAATATATGATGCAAATTGAGTGTTTTATTTGGTTTAAATAAAAAACTACGCTTAAAAAATCACCCGTTATAATAAAATCGTAGGGGTACAAAATCTGTAATTGCGAAATATTAAGAAAAAAATACACAGATCGCCTTAAAATCATTAGCAGAACACGATAGAATAGTTTAAAAAAAAATTGTTTGTTTGTTTGTTTGTCTGTTTGTCCAGAAAGATCTCCGAAACTACTGGACAGAATTTGATATGGCTTACACCACAATGCTTAGAATTTTCCGGAAGAACATTTAGGCATAATTTTTTTTGTTTAAATTCACTTTTTATTTTTAGTGAAAAAATACCATATAAAATTTTCGAACAATGCTTTAGGTAAAAAATCAACATGGCGCACGTGAAATTATTTTGACAAGTCTGTCACATAATGGTCACATAGTACAAGAGAAGTTATTTTCTTCCACGAAGGAAAGGCAATGGAACTACGCCATACAGCCTGATCTTAAGTAATTGCAAGTCGAAAGTTGAAAGGCAGGAATCAAGTACAAATAAAATTTAATATTTTCTGTTAATGGCTGTGCCCATCTGGATTTCGCCAACCAAATTGTCTTTTTTTTATGTCGTACCGTGGTGGTAATGCAAAGAATCAAGCCATACAACCAATGTATAAAGCATTTTTTATGACAATATCGAGTCACAATGAAATTTGTAGATTGGTTTAATTCTTGAGTAATTTTCACAAAATCGGTACAATTTTTGAAATATTTGAAATGTTGAAAAGTGAAGATACCCTTTTCAAGGTATTTTGAAAGGTGTTATATGTTTTTACATTAGGACTAAGGAATCAAACTCTTTCATCCATTTAAAACTATTAAAAGTAATAGAATAATATTGATAATTAAAAAAAGATCTGACTGCAATGTTCTGGGTTACGCGTAGAGGGATACGCGTTCTTGATCCTAATGGCTAAAATGACGAATCACATTTTTTTGGATCCACCCAAGGAACATGGATATCGAACGAAGAACCTAAAGAGTAGAACACATTGAACCTAGCCACGTTGACTTAATTCGACATGACTGTCGATAAAGTTCGTTTCCAAACCAAGCAATATGCATATCAAATGAAAGGCCTTGATGAGTAGAGCACTATGAACCTAGGAAAATCGCTCTAAATTCAACATGGCCGCCGCTCAAAAAAGGTGGATAAAAGTTCGTTTTCAAACCCAGCAATATGGGTGTCAAATGAAAGACCTTGATGAGTAGAGTACTATGAACCTAGCAACACTTGCATAAATTTAACATAGCCGCGGCTTAATAAAGGCGAATAAAAGTTCGTTTCCAAACCTAGCAATATGGTTATCAAATGAAAAGCCTAAAATAGTAGAGCATTAGGTACCTAGGAAAATCGACCTAAATTTAACATGGCCGCCGCTCAAAAAGAAGGATAAATGTTCGTTTTCAAACCCAGCAATGTGGGTACCAAATGAAAGGCCTTAATGAGTAGATCACTATGAACCTAGCAACACTAATATAAATTCAGAGTAAAGCATTATAAACTTAGGAAAATTGCTATAAATTATACATGGCCGCCGCTCAAAAAAATTGATAATAGTTCATTTCCAAACCCAGCAACATGGGTATCAAATGAAAGGCCTTGATGAGTAGTCCACTATGAACCTAGCAACATTGACACAAATTCAACATGGCCGCCGCTCAAAAAAGGTGGATAAAAGTTAGTTTCCAAACCTAGCAATATGGGTATCAAATGAAAGGCCTTGAAGAGTGCTCTACTATTAGGTACCTAGGAAAATCGACCTAAATTTAACATGGTCGAAGCTCAAAAAAAGGATAAATGTTCGTTTTCAAACCCAGCAATGTGGGTACCAAATGAAAGGCCTTGATGAGTGGAGCACTATGAACCTAGCAACATTGGCATAAATTCAACATAGCCGCCGCTCAAAAAAAAAGGATAAATGTTCGTTTTCAAACCCAGCAATGTGGGTACCAAATGAAAGGCCTTGATGAGTAGAGCACTATGAACCTAGCAACACTGACATAAATTCAATATGGCCGCCGCTCAATAAAGGTGGATAAAAGTTCTTTTTCAAATCTAGCAATATATGTATCAAATGAAAGATCTTCAAGAGTAGAGCACTATGGACCTAGCAATATTGACGTAAATTCGACACGGCCACCGCTCAAAAAGGTGGATTAAAGTTCGTTTCCAAACCTAGCAATATAGATATCAAATGAAAGGCCTTGAAGAGTAGAGCACTATGAACCTAGGGAAATAGCACAAAATTCAATATGGCCGCTGCTTAAAAAAACGGATTAAAGTTCGTTTCCAAACCGAGCAATATGGGTATCAAATGAATGGCCTTGACCAGTAGAGCACTATGAACGTAGCAACATTGACGTCAATTCAACATGACCGTCGCTCAAAAAAGACGGATAAAAGTTGTTTTTCAAACCCAGAATAGGGGTATTAAATAAAATTAGGCCCTGA
Organism: Schoenobius gigantellus; assembly: GCA_963935595.1. Taxonomy (NCBI): domain Eukaryota; kingdom Metazoa; phylum Arthropoda; class Insecta; order Lepidoptera; family Crambidae; genus Schoenobius; species Schoenobius gigantellus. Next base: position 37,972,730 of record OZ012543.1, read on the forward strand.
AGAGTACCTAAGCCATGCTCTAAGTGTGTTCCGCGGAACCCTAGGGTTCCACAATACCCCTGTAGTAGAAAAAATCAAAACAATCTCTGGTCGTACTTTTATTATGCTTATTAATAAAGAATACAATTTTAAAAACTATTGTTTTATTTTAGGGTTCCGTCAAGTATTTCGCTTTCCAAAAGGGTTCCGTCACCAAAAAAGTTTGAGAACCGCTGACCTAGAGCATTACGAACCTACGAAAATTGTCCTAATTTCGAAATGGCCGATGCTCAAGAAAGGCAGAATAAAGTTGAATCATTATGGAATAAAATGGAGGAAAAAACTAAATACTGTGTTAAGTATTTTGATGGCGAAACGTAGTTCGCGGGCACAGCTAGTTGTAAATAAATAAATAAAAATATCCCTAAACATTATTACGCATTTAGCGGACGAGTTAACAAAAAAATCATATTGAATCCATAAAAGATATGTTTTAAGTAATTCCATTTAAAGAAATCCTACCAAACCTGATAGTGGTCAGCAGAATTTCAAAGTAAATTTTATTATTATCGAGAAGAGGCCTTTAAAGGAAATTACGATTCGCAAAAATTAAGAGCTATCTGTGAGATTTGTTCTCCGCTTTGTCAATTATCTAAATCGCTGATTCGCAAACGTTTCTTTGTGTCTTAATTCAATTTTATTTAGCGCAAATCGAAAATTCAATAAATTAAAAAGAACACCTAGTTAAGTTTGTGAAATAAGTACAAATAATTCATTATCATCGCTGTTTCCTCAGTTTTAGCTTCCCGGGAATTCAATGTCAATGGAAGAAATTTATTACTCTATCGGATCTTTAAGCATCTGGATAACAAATCTCTAATTGGCACAAAATATAATTTTCACTTTGATCTTAAATAATTATCTCGGTGACTATTAATTTCCCAGATATGGTCTAGACTTCTAGAGGACAAAAATGATTTTGACGATGGGGTCAATACGTGGATTTCGGCTTAGCGTTCGGTCTTTTTACATTCTTTATATAATCTAATATATTAATAAAAACAAATCTGAAATAAATCTCTAATTGGCACAAAAAATAATTGTCACTTTAAACTTAAATAATTATCTCGGTGACTATTAATTTCCCAGATATGTCTAGAGGACAAACATGATATTGACGATAGGGTAATTTTGGCTTAGCGTTCGGTCTTTTTACATTCTTTATACACGGTTATTTTTTTTATCACCCTGGAAAATTAAAGGGACTCTTCACGACATGGTATTAGAATGTTTTAAATAAAATAACTCACTTACTTAATTTTATATTATTTTTTTTAAATCCAAAAAATGTTTAGTTTAGAGCAGCATTTTTTGAGATTTTTTATTTTTTTATTAATTTTTTTTACTTTTTATATAATTATGGATGTGTCCTGAAGCGTCCCTAAAATTTTCCAGTGTGATAAATAAATAACCGTGTATAATCTAATAAAAACAAATTATACAATTTATCCTGTCAGTATCGGAAATAAATGATTTGTTTTGGGTTCCAAAGAATGATGCCCACTTTTGTATGGAGACTTGCCCCACTTACAAATTTCCATGAACAGAAACAACTCTAGGCTCATTTTAAACGTTTTTCGTAATTGAGTAGAAAACAAGTATTGTTTTTTTAATTAAAGCTGCAGTTTCGTAGATATTCATAAAAATTGTTCCTAATCTAACCTAAGCGACTGCAAGACGTCAAACTAGTTATGCTGAACTTTCGATTATTAAAAGTCAGTTACAATAATACTATCAATATACTTACCTATTGAAATCCAGTATTATCAACAATAAGGAATCAAATGTGTTACAAAAATCGCAAAGAATACAACGTGACAAGCAACAAAGGGAACTGCGACTTATTTTAGGCGCGTTCCACCTAAGTACAGATTTGCAGCATATTCATCATCATCGCGATTCATTAGTTTTTTATAGGGTAAATCATTGATTTACTACCAAACGTAGATAACGCATGAACGTTCGAAAAGTGGGCCGATGAAGAACTGCCCAATCGGGCCTCGTGCAGTTCTTTTCCATGCGTTGGATAAGCAATTTTGAGCATTATGTTTGAGAGTATAAAGTTGATATTTTCTTGTAGCAATTACTAAAACGTCAAATTTAATGTGGCTAGGTATGAAATGATGTAACTGCACACGGTTGTACTTCAAATCAGTTGCCGTAATAATAAAGAATAAGGTTGAATTGGATAAATACGGTACTTTCTTTATGGTAATTTTAATTCGGGTGTGCATATTCAACTACCTATTTAAATGTATAGTCGATTAGGTGACAGATTTCAAGCGCGTTTTTGTATGAAGTGCTCTATCTACGTTTGGTAGTAAATCAATGGGGTAAATGCTCTAATGTTTTTGACCATCGTCAGAGCATGCTTGCTTAGGTGGAAAACGGGGTTTTATATTCTATGCGATCTGTCAACCTTTTGTCATTGCAAAAAATGCTTTTTAATTGAAATGGAAATGATGAAATGTAATCACAATGTAATTTTATTAGAAATAAATATTCAAAATGTAATGAAAGAAATAATGCATAACATTGAAAAAATGCATAAATATGTCAACTGCCATTTTGTAACAGGAAATGCATGTAGGTAAGTCTTTAATTTTTTGCCGAAAAAAAACATAGCTTCTATCTGTTTTGTATTATACTGAAAAATCATGTTTTGATAATAGTACATTGTTACCCCAAGGGTGAAAGTAACTTATTTAGTCCCGAGACGGTGTTTGGCGCCCGAGCGTAGCGAAGGTACCAATAGTTCGAGGGACTAAATAATACCTACTTTAACCCGAGGTAAACACTGTGCTTTTCATTACGAATACGAGGAAAGTAAAAAAAACAATGAATTAACTAAAGAAAAAACGTGTAAATTTTATTTTACATAAATCAACAACTTCTGCTTTAGCAAGCTTTCTCTTATAAAATCGGGCGTTAACTCCATACCTGAATCAGATGAACTCATTGTGTTAATTATTAACACAATGTTATACAAATATAATTAACAGTTAATACAAATCTCTGCTTTATGGAAGTATTAACAAAACTTTACAAATAGAAAAAACAAATGAAGTTCGCATTGCCGCTTTCCCGCTTATTTTGTTTTTTTTTCTGTGACCGGCGAGCTTTTTAGCTATTATTTCTCATTTTCATAATTTAAAAAATGGTTAATATTTTGCCCAAATCTGCTATTTTAAAGAAATAGTTGAAAATAAATTATAATAAAGTCATTTAAAAATATATTCTTTAAATACTTAACATTATTATTTCAATTTTACACCGTGCTGTAATTGAGTGGCAGTATAGAAAGTCGAAATATAGATTTTCACAATAAAAATGTGAAAAAAGAACTAGTTTCTTCTTTAAAATTTGACAGCAGGTGTCAGTTGAAAGTGATTCTCCCTAGGGCTGAAAAGTATTACTTTCAACCCGCTCCTTAGGCAACTTTAGATCTACTTTCAGAGTATGAGTAATGAAATAGTAGATTGCTTTATAAGGGTGGAAAGGAATCAATCCCTACGAGGTTGTTAGATGCCCGAGCGCAGCGAGGGCGGCTATAGTCCGAGTAGGGTTTGATTCCTTTTACCCGTGTGTAGCACTCTACTTTTCATTTCGAATGCAAGGAAAATAAAAAATAGCTTTCCTTAGAAATTTTTGGCAAAAGATTTTCGAGTATTGTATTTGCTTCGTTCGTGACTGAATCTGGAGCCGAAATTTCAGAATCGCTTGAATTCATTGTTTTTCTTAAATACCTAAATCACACAATCAAGATTTCGGTACAGCGTAACAGATTCCCCTCCCGCCAAAATTATCTTTTTCACAGGTATTTTTAAATTTGGAACACATCGCGTTACATGTTACTGGCCATTCAGCCAAATACTTTTATTATCATTGTACCAAAGATTGTATGTACGTAACCTAATTCAGTTCTATTTTTAAAATTTTACTTTCCGCCCTAAGGAGGGAAGTAAATAGTATGAGAATTTCCCGCCCGCTGGTGGGAACTAGCGTTTTCCTCCCAATACTCAGATCAAGGAAACGCTCCTTTCCGAGCATGAGGAATGAAAAATATATTTCGTTAGACATACCGCTTAATTGGTCATCAACCTTGATAGTGGGGTAAAATCGGGCATCCTCCTTTGTTTTTGTTTGTTGTTAGATTGGCACAACTGTTTTCCATTTTGGCTTGGAGTTTGAGTTGTATCTGTTATTTATATCAAATAATTTGCTGTTTTTAGTTAGATCATATCTAGTGTGTATTATTTATTATTTAATTTATTACACTTACATTTCATAACACAGTATATCTTATGTGTGAAAAAACATCATGCAATTTCGTGTTCGGAGTCACTGAAAATGTTACAGAAAGCTTACGGTGAATCAACTTTATCAAAAACACGTGCTTATGAATGGAACAAAGCGTTCAAAAGCGGTCGAGATGAGATGGAAGATTTGCCTCGCTCTGGTCTTCCACTTCTCCTATTGAAGTTAACATCGCAAAAGTGAAGGAAATAATGACTAAAAATCCACATTCAAGTTTAAGAGAGAAAGCTGCTGAACTTCCTGTGTCTCATGATTCGACCCGTACCATTTTAAATAATGACTGGAGTATGAAATGAAACATGTTGCCACTCGGCTAGTCCCAAAAAACCTGAATTTTCTTCAAAAACTCAAACGCCGTCGCTGAGGACATGCTAGAACGAGTCAATGACGACTCAAAATTCATAAAATGCATTGTTCCTGGTGACGAAACTAAACAAAAAGCTTCGTAGAATAAACCACGCCAAGTTGATCAAAAGTGAAAGTCGACTATTTTCATTGACTATCGCGGCACTGTACACTTTTTGCCGCAATTCTTACCAGGAGGTCAAACGAAAAATAAATAATATTTTTTGAGCGTTATGCTTTCAAGAGAGCAAATACGACAAAAAACTCCGGATTAGTGGAAAAAAATGCCTGGATTTTGCACCACGTCGGTGGCGCTGTGGCCTCGGCACTGGACTGTGCCCCGAGTAGAATCGGGAGGCCCGCGATCGATTCTGCCATGTACCAATGTGTATTTCGTTTCATGAATTTCATAATATGTACATTTATCTGACGCTCCTACGGTGAAGGAAAACGTCGTGAGAAAACCTGCATACACCTGCGATTTAATTCAAAGGTATACCTATGTGAAGTCAACCAATCCGCACTGGGCCAGCGTGGTTTGACTAAGGCCTAATCGCCTAACTAGTTAGGGTATTCCCCTCGGTTTCTCGGGCAATTCCCCCCTTGGCGATAGCCTGACCAGTTGGTCAGGCTTGCCCGGGCGCGTGGGTAGTGGAGTCGCAGTGTGGACCTTACCTAGCGCGCCCATAAGGGCAGGAAGAACACCGGGGGGTTTTAGTGGGTAGGCTTGGCACTCTGCCGAGAGAGCCCCACACACGCTCGCCGTCTAGCCAACGGCGGGTACGGTGCGGTTACGCATTTCCCCCCGAAAAAAAAAAAAGGTATTCCCCTCGGTGGGGACGTATATGAGCTGTGATGATGATGATGAATACGCCTTCGTACAAAAAAATATTGTGATCGAATTTTTAACCAACAACTCCACAAATATTATGGAGCAACCACCTTATTCACCAGATATGGCTCCAGCGGACTTCTTTCTTTTTCTCCTAACTCAAATTACCTACTACTTCGTGGCACCTGTTTTCATTCGGTAAAAGACATAAAGGAGAACTCGCGGCGAGAACTGAACTCTGTTCCGGAGTAATATTTTGTGTATTATTGGGCCACACCAGGTATTTACAAAAGCAGAATAAAACTTTATGAACTTAACAATGAACGTTCATTTAATACTAGTGATCAATTTAAATTGTACGTAAAAACTTATTCCAAAGTACGAGTATTTAAAAAAGTTTGTAAATTTGCCAAGTCCAAATACTTAAGTTCTAAAACAAAAAATAGTAGTGACAAAATTAAAACGACATGGAACATTATTAATAATGAAACCGGAAGAGTAAAAACTAATAACAATAATTTTTGTTTAAATATTGAAAATAAGAAAGTTACAGTAGATATTGAGGTACTCGTAACTACAGAATTTGAAAAATTCTTTACTGATATTCCAGTTTCAATCACAAAATCTTTGGATTCCTCCTCCACTGTTGTGGAATCTATTCTAAAAGATCATGTTCAAACTTGTGATGATAAATTTAAATATGCCCATATTAGTGCAAACGATTTAATAAAGTCATTTAAAACTCAGAATAAAAAGAAAACCGTGGATCTGTGGGGCAACTATGTAGATGTTTCCCAATCTGTGATAGAAACAATAGCTCCAATACTTGCTAGTATTTTAATGATTGCATTGACTGTGGTGTATTTCCTGATCTTATGAAACTGAGTAAAATTATTCCATTACACAAATCTGGTAGCACGTCAGATCCCAGTAATTTTATACCTATCTCTGTGCTACCTACTTTTAGCAAAATCTTTGAAAAAATAATGTTGGAACAAATGCAAAGCTTCTTTAATAGAAATAATCTTCTACATTGTAAACAATTTGGTTTTAGAAAGGGTCGCTCAACAACCGATGCTGGTGTTGAGTTAATACAAAATATATATGAGGCCTGGGAGGACTCACATGATGCGCTGGGCGTTTTTTGTGACTTGTCCAAGGCGTTTGATTGCGTTCACCATGAAACCTTGATCAGGAAATTATACTACTATGGATTTCGCGACACTGTTCTGGATCTACTCGTTTCCTATTTGACTGAGAGAATTCAGAAAGTAGACGTCAACGGGGAGAGGTCCCAGGGCGCCTTGGTTAAAATGGGAGTTCCGCAGGGTTCAATTCTTGGTCCTTTTCTTTTTTTAATATATACTAATGACTTGCCTGCTTTTGTACAAGACAGGCATGGGATTGTATTATTTGCAGATGATACTTCACTTATGTTTAAAATTAAAAGATGATTGAAAATTTATGACGATGTAAATAATTCTATCTGAAGAATAGTTTACTGGTTTATTGCGAATAACTTGTGCCACAATGAACGAAAAACTAAATGTATAATTTTTTTTTACCCAATGTTAAAGAGGTTCACACCACTATTAGCATAAAGCATAAAAATGTGGACCTTGTGGACACCGTAGTATTTCTTGGTATTACTGTAGATTCAAAGCTTCAGTGGGGCCCACATATTGATAAATTGTCGAAGAGACTTAGTTCTGCAGCCTACGCTATATGGAAAATACGTCAGCTGACTGATGTTGATACAGCAAGACTTGTGTACTTTGCCTATTTTCATAGTGTGATGTCGTATGGCATTTTGCTGCGGGGAAATGCTGCCGACATTCAGACTGTTTTTGTGCTGCAAAAAAGGGCTATTCGTGTTATTTATAATCTTAAAATAAGAGACTCTTTGAAAGAAAAAAATAAAGAAATTGGTATTATGACCATTGCGTCGCAATATATTTAGGGGAATATAGTATATGTTCATAAAAATATACATTCGTTTTGTAAAAACAGTGATATTCGTTCAGTAAATACTAGGCAAAAGAATATGTTAGAGTATTACCAAATACTTTTTTTTTATTGCGGAAAGTTGGCAAAAAAGCAAACTGCCCACCTGATGGTAAGTGGTAACAGTCACCTATAATACACGTGGTTCTTGTGAGATTCGCAGCAAAACTGCAACCCCCACAAGAACCACAGTGTACGTTGCCAACTTTTGACACAAGATGTAAAGTCACAGTACCCAGTAATTTCACTGCCTTCAAACCGGCAAACAGCAATGCAAGCACTGCTGCTTTGCGGCACGAATAGGTAAGACGGAGGTACCTAAGCAGACGACCATAATACAGAGTCTCCCTCTAGGATTAAAAAAAATTATAATTCTTTCAAAGGCCTTTGTGTACGCTTCTACAATAAAATCCCAAATAATATTAAATCACTTAGATTGAATTGAAATTTAAAGTCACTATCAAGGGCGCACTTATAGAAAAAGCATATTATAAAGTGTCTGATTACATGACAGATAAAACTGCTTGGGATTAACAATAAATGTGATAATTGACGTTCAAAGGGTGTTAACACTTTGTGATAATGGGATAAATGTCATTCGAGTAACTGTTCCACTGACTCCGACAGGCATTTCTATATAAGTATTTTAAAAAAATAAAAATGTTTGTTAAATATAATTTTATAATGTTGGTATTTTGAAAGAGGAGACAAAAAAATACAAGACCTTCCGAGTTTCTTGCCTGTTCTTCTCGAGAAGGCTCTCCCAATTTCCGAACAGGTGTAGAGTCAACTTTTTTTTCTTTCGTTTGACTTGTATTTGCACACATCTTAATAATGGTTAGGGTGTGTGTACAATACAGGGATTAAATAATTTAGTTAATTAGATTCTTGGTTAAAGATTTTTATGTTTTTTTTTTGACGTCAATAAGTGCCTGTAATTGTCTATATTATGAATAAAGATTTTTGAGTTTTAGTTTGAGTTTATTAATCTTTTCCCGGTACTTTTTTGACAGAGTATGTCCAGAATGTTCGATATTAGTAAATTTTAGGAGACACCAGTGTATATCGACATTCACCATTACCTTCGATTGTGTATCTCAAATTTTTTTCTGAATTTATACTTAAATCCAACATACACCGGTGAATGTTAACATTACATAGAGACAATACAGTGAATCCTAGATTTAGTAATTTACAATTTGTTTGAATGTTAATAAACAGTGTTTGTTCGAAAACTATAGGTTAGGTTAAAGAATGTCACCACACACATCAAACTGCATATTGTATGCTATATACTTTGATTATATACATGTCTATAATCAAAGGCTATATAAACTCAAACTCAAAAATCTTTATATTCAATATAGACCTGTAGAGGCACTTATTGACGGCAAAAGAAAAACATAAAAATCTTCAACCAAGAATCTAATTAACTAAATTATTTATTGTTTACACACACCCTTACCATTATTAATATATGTTCAAATACAAGTCAAAGGAAAAAAAAAGTTGACTCTACACCTGTTCGGAAATTGGGAGAGCCTTCTCGAGAAGAACAGGCAAGAAACTCGGAAGGTCTATACGACAGCACAATACCGACGTTAATCATGTTTCGCGATGTCTAACCAAACCTACAGTTTTTCGAACAAACACTAGATATTTTGCCCATAATGAACATTAACCAGGTCGTCGTGGTCAATGATAATAGTAACTGGTGAATCACCGAAATCGTCACGAAAAAATAAATAACGTCATTTACCAGTGATCTTGGTGATTGTTACACCAGAGTACCTCAACATGCACTGCGTTTCGGACATTCACAGTAACATATTCACAATTATAAATATAACTACACGCTTATAATATCTCCTGGCTTAGTAAAATGTACACAATATGATAAATTCAACTGTCTATAATGTAGATAAATACATGCATCATTTCTGGTTTGAAGGATAAGACAGGCAATCAAATTACTGAGTGCTGTGACTTGACATCGTAATTCTTACATAATAAGTCATACATAATACATAACATACATTGGATCCTTGTAAGGGCGCATGGGCCTACAAATAAATCCAATTTTGTCGTATAAAAACTATTCTACCTTAAAATTCTGGTTTATTGCACCTTGATGTTGGGAAGCTGTTTATTCTCGAAAATATTACTTACTCGAACTGATATCGCTATTTTTATATTTCACCCGTTGATAAGCGGCGTACCGGTTTTATAGGTCATAAATTTCTGTACTTAACCTATTTCCTCGCGACTAAGGAATTAATGATCGGCTCTCTACCTTATGTTATCGAGGGCACTTTGTAAGATTAGAACAGTTATACCATAATCTCACAGTTTGTAAGGTTATCGAGTCATTTGTGTGAATATAAAGTCAGATACTACCTACTACTTTTAGTCAACCTTTTTTCCTACAGATATAGTATTTATGTTATACAAATGTGTGACCAGGGTTTGATCAAAGGAAGTTTGTATCTAGGGATGTTGACGAATTTTCAGGACTATTTTCATTTTATAGATATACGTAATATGTAATATTATACAATAAAAATATTTATTCATTAATTTAAACAAAAAATCACATGTTTAAAGTTTGTTGTTTAAATGTTGCGCCTAAACACTCCAAGCTGTCACGTGATCTTGATAACGTCACAATGTATTATCAAACTGTCTGACTGGAGATCATCGTTTGGCAGCGACTTCAATATAGAAGTGTGATGTTGTCTGTTAGGTACAGACAACGTCATATTATTTCTAACTTTTCAGTGTTTTTAAAGTCAGTTTTTATTTTTTGTAAAATATTTTTATATGAAAGTGTTCATCACAATAGAGACCTTCTCTCTCCAAGTAATCGGCTAGCATTTAGCCACGGCGATTCCGGATCCCATCTCCAAATTGCCCCACCTTCACCTCATAATCGCTGCCTAGTCTTGCGTTGATGTCTTCCATGACAACGGTGTAGTGAGTTTTGGAAGCCTGCATTGCCCGAGAAATTTCGTCAGACATACCTTCAGCAAATACCGTTTGGTAATTCTGAGTAATCGGGGGAAATAACCGGGGAATCTTGCACCCCAGGTCCCGGTGCCAAGTCGACGTCCGTCACCACCGGCACGGCCTCCAGGACCGCCGGATACTTGGGGCCTTTTGTTTTAGAATTGTAATATTATGAAGGGGGGGGGGGGGTTGGACCATCTCCCATCAAGCTGACCCAGTGCGGGTTGGTGGGGAGCGCTATAGCCTTGTCCGTTAGATAGTAGGATCCACAGCGTGTGCAGCTGAGGTTGGATTGGGTCCCGTCAGATTTAGTTTAGAGCCCCTTACACCCCGTACACACTTAACTTCCTTCCGAAGCGTGACGTCATAAAGTCATCTGCAAAAATCTGTCCGCAGCTAGACATGGATGACTGCGTACTAACTAATCGATGCTTGACATCATGGCGTCACTATCTATTCGTGGCTAAAGAATATGTACTAACATAGATGACCTCAACTTACCATTAGGCGGGCTATCTGTTTGTTTATCAACGTAGTTGTATAAAATTAACTTTTAATCACGCACTATACTGCATGATTCCAGACACAGGTCCTACTTAATTAAACGTTGAGCCCGTCTTGCCTGCCCGTAGTCACACAAATAAGCCCATAAGTCTTACACACGCCATCGACCGAACAGAGCGTAATCAAATAAGACTTGCGGTAACCCCTCCCCTAAGTAATACGAGGGTTATCAAACAGAACGTGTGGCGACATCGCGGAGATTAAAGGATAAACATCCTTGATTTTTAGCATTTGCGGGGCTCACGTTTAATAAGGGAATTTACAGGAATGGGCACGTAACTGTTTTGATATGGTAATTTGTACATAGGTACCAGTTACGTATGCAAGCAAAATCAGTTACAATTATCGCGTCGATACTAGGTACCAGCGTTGTCGATGATAGTTATGTACCTTTTGGATTTCCAATGATACATATTATTTATTTAAAATAAGCTATTTATTGTTTAGTCTTTAAGCCAAATATAGATAAATAAACAGTTTATTTTTGCTTCAATCAATTGCACATAAATATATATTTTATAATTTATTTATAAATAATCACATACGAGGATCACAAACTTATAATGTTGTTAAACCTTTATAGGTTTGTCCTGACCACAAAGTTTACACAGTGATGAAACAGCGATTGTACGAACCGCGATATTATATAAAATACTAGCAAACTACGTTTTGTCATAATAATCACCTAGGGATATAAAAAAAAGTATTTCACGACCTATTCTCAGACCTACCGAACATACACAAAAAAACATAAAGATCCGTCAAGCCGTTTCTGAGGAGTTTGGTCACAAACACTGTGACACGAGAATTTTATATATTAAAATTGTATAATACTTAGATGTATGTGTGTGTGTGTGTGGGTGTGTGTGTGTGTGTGTGCGCCTATATTTTATAAATCCAAATTAATGTATAACCAACACTCAGCCGTTATTTTATATCCGTTGCCAATAATAATCCTTGGAAATTCCTATTCGTTGCTTTTCTTGAAGAAACAACTTAAGTTTATTTTTAAAACTATATTTGATTTTTTTAATTTCAGTGAAGATAAGTACGAGGTAATAAGTTGTAATTACACTCGTAATTATATGTGCATACCTACATGCGCCCCATAAAAATTTATAATTTAATCAGGTATTTATATTATTGCAGAAAAAATATATAGCTATTGTTTTTAATTATACAAAAATTGCGCCGTATACAAGACTCTGTGTCGATCGTTTTATCTAGATAAATAGCACTAATGGATGCACTCTGTTTGTCAAAACTGAAAGCATTATTCAATCAAGGGGCATATTCGGATTTAATGTTGCGATATTTCAGTTTCAAGTAATCTTTAAAGGAGAGGTTCCCATCTATAGACGCACGCACAGCCGTAACCGCTAATTGTAGAAACGTAAAATTTGGACAGTTGTTTTTATTCAAAATGCGGACGCACACTAAGCCCCAAATGAAATAGGGAATTTTTTAAAAATTAGCAACGATTTTGATAAAACTTGAGTACCACGCGATCATGAAATCAATTAATGAAAATTAACTGTTATAAATTGATGACATCATGACAATGTTTCCCGAAATATGATTTGCTTAAAATTAAATACTTATCGCGTATTTCGGTGGAAGATTATCAACGGAGCTCCGAAAGTGTTATGCGGAAATATAAATTCAATTGCTTCATTCTGATCCACGGTAATACTGTTTCAAGAGTCAGTTAAAGCCACTTAATAGCATTTAGCTGTGTCCTTAGTTCTTATCCTGGAAGAACACTCGAGACCTCAAATCTAGTTTGCGTTTTAATTGACAATATAATTATAATGAGCTTATACGCCAAAGATGTGATTAAAATGTTGCTTCAAAAACACAATAATATCTCAGTAATACTTTCAATAAAATTATGGAGAATATTTAATGTAGTCAAACCCAACTTACAAGTAGGTAAGTCATTGCCAACGTTTTTTTAAAGGGTTCAATACAGTGATTGTTTACAGATAGTTTTTTTTGTATACCCTTGTGCATTATGATTGTGTGGAATACCACATCATTTGTTGACAACTTCGGTTTCATATGGCAACATGAATAGGAAAATATACTTTTCAATACTTTTCGACGTAATTTCACCTCTATCACATTGATGAAGTTATTTTTAGGGTTCCGTGCCTTATAGGAAAAAACGGAACCCTTATAGGATCACTTTGTTGTCCGTCCATCCGTCCGTATGTCGGTCAAGACCCTCTTTCTCAGAAACGCGTAGAGGTATCAAGCTGAAATTTATATCAAATACTCAGGTCTACTGTCCCTTGGAGCTGTGAGAAAATCAAACTTCTAAGCCAACACAATCAAAAGATACAGCCGTTTATGCCGCAAATTTTCGACACTCTCAAGGGAATCAAAACCTACAGGGTATACTTCCCGTGAACTCAGAATCTTGAAATTTGGTACGAAGTAACGTCTTATAGCACAGAAAAATTGCAAAAACCGTAAATTTTTATTTCATCATATAATAAAAATATATGGGTCAACTTTTACTTATATACCTACCTTACAGGTTTGTACGGAACCCTCGGTGGGCGAGTCCGACTCGCACTTGGCCGACTTTTTGAGAACGAGATCGGTAGGTACTATTGTAACTGTGGTCGTTATCGGCACATTATTCGAGCTTTTATTAGGCTCAAGTTGTAAGAAATTTATCTGATAGATGTCTGCTTTCAACAATACAGCGCCACCTGTCAAACCGTCAAAGAAACAGTTAATTTATTGAAAGTGATATTCAACAGATTTATGATCTCGAGATAACAAGACAGGACAGAGACAAAACACAATTGGTGTTTAATTACATGGATCAAGTAATTTAACACCAATAGGTTATTCTTATGTCAAATCATACAAATGTCGTAGTTTATTCACTGTCTATACTTATTCGTTTAAAAAATCGAATGTCTGTGATCAAATCTAACTGTAGACAATATTTGGTTTTGTATTCGATTGTTGTAAGATACGGACCTTAAATAAAAATCCATAAAATGTCGTTAGCATTAATTAAATAAATCCCCTGACTCGCAAAGTAGTGAACAATCCAAAAACTGTCGAAGAGCTTAAGAACAACATAACACTCATCACCAAAGATATAGAGATTATTATGTCATAAAGTGATGGAGCCTCCCTTATTCACGCTACTGCTTGAATTAAAGTAATTTAAGTACAGATAAAAACAAAATAAGAAAAATAATTGCTTGACCACATTTAAAATCCAAATCCAATCAACGTTTGACATGTTAATTTGAATTGGAATAACATTTACGCTAATGGCGATATTCTTCAGCACGAAAGACAAGGACAATAGATGATTGTCCAAAAATGTTTCGAAACACCTGAGAAGGCAAAGCAATCTATTGTATTAAGTTCACGAAGTCATTCATCTAAAACAGCGATGGGGGGAGATACAAGAAAGACCAATATTTTGAAGCTACAATGCCGGATTTTGTTTTGTTTGTAAAATTCATTTATTTTGTAACTTTGCTTTTAAATTGTTCATGATTAAAATGATATATAATGTATTTACCAAAAGATCCAGAAAGTGTTATATTTTTATTACATAGGTACATACCTCGAATTAAATAAACCACCGTTCCTTGTACTTTTATTTCTTACTTCATGAAGCGCAAACTTGCCACGCTATTCATTTTCACTTTTCACTTTGTGACGTTATTTTTATGTTATTATAGCACAATACTTAATGCTCATAAGTGAATATCCTTATTAGAATAAGTTGTTATTAAAATCAGTTTTTGTTCGCTTGCTTTGCATGAATATTGCTTGTGGTTGTGTTCATCATTCTATCAACTCTTATTTGAATTGTTAAATTACATCTCGTTTTCTGTATCTAATAATAATCTTCAAATGTTTTGTATTGTATTTTTATAGTATTCAACAACCCTACCCTTATTTACGAATACATATGATATTTATTAATAATATTATGTAAAGCGTATAGTCTAAATACACAATAGCTACGTTCGTTATAATAGTGAAGGCCCCTATACTCTATTCAGTGCATCACAAAATAAGACTCTCTCATGTAGTAGCTACTTAAAGCTATGAGAACTGCTAAGTTGTTATGCACGCCGTTGAAGCATCGTGTGGTACGAATTAGATTAAATAGTAGTAATTCGATTTTATAACGCGGTCGGAACCATTGCCGGGGAACGAATTTAATTAACCTTCTTATGAATTATTCCCGTCTGCAGCGGTGTGGAGTTCGCAAATCCCCGGTTTTAATTATATAAAAGTTTGCTGAAACAGATTTCTGTGAAAATAATGGCAGACTTTGTTATTCAAGTTATTTGAATGGAGGAAAAATATAATTTGAGTCTGTGCTTGTAAATCCTAAGAAGGAAAGTCTAGGCGTTTTATTTTTTATGAAAAGCGTCGGCTGGCACTCGAACAAATTGTTCAGTTTTCATGCAGCGTGTTTTCATTTATTAGCAATTGTTTTATTTGGAAGAAACTGGTTTGCAGTAATAGCAAATATTTTCAAGCTATTGTCTAAATTTGGAATATACGGCATTACTTGACAATCACGTAAGTACCTATGCCATTTTTTAATTAAGGCACACAAATTATTTCGCCTGTCAATAATGACTTTTTATGAGATGGAAATCTTACTGTAGATACGAAGTGGACTTTTCAGGAAATTACTAAAGCCTTAGAGAGAGGTCATACTATATAGTTAGAACAATTTTTTTTCTGTGACGCTTGTGTGCCATCTCTGCTAGTGACTACAGCGTGGAAATCATAGGGCTTTTAAGTCATGGCATTCAATTCATTTAAATTTTTAAATTTAAACGAAGTGAACCCACTGGAACGTCCGTGGGGACTATAGTCCCCAAAATCTCGATCTTCTCGATCGACCTGGGTACTATGGTACCCAGTTCCCTTTGCGTAAAACCGCGCGGTGTGATAAAAAAATCGCGAAAAATAAAATATTTTCTCTATGGCTTTATTCTTTTGTCAATAGTCTCTTTCATAAGTTGACAGGTCATGTCCAATTTATTTTTAGTCTTAGATTGAAATAAATTTGTCATAGTCTGCGGTTTAACTTACTTGGCCGTATCCATACGTTTCTTACTCCATGACCGATGAGATTTATTGCGTACTTACTTAGTCTGTATTAGTATTTTCGTAGAGTGTTCTATATCAAAATAAACTAGAAGAATTGGGCTACATTATTATGTATGGTTTATGATAGTTTATAGTGTTATATTGCCACACTAAACGTTTTTTTCAAAAAGTGAGTATTTTTGAAATTTTAAGCACTTTAGTTACTATTCTCGTCATTATTCATTCAATTATGAATCCTTATCTAATTAACTATTATAAGTTCATTCCTTATTAAATTAGCTTTCCATACGTATTTTTTATTTAATTTTAGACACAATAATTTATTTTTTGTATTTTTTTTAAATTTGAGGTCGCGCGTGCGGATCTCGCGTATATAATTACGTAATTAATCGATTTTATTATTTTTTTCTTTTTTCATTAAAAATATTACCCAAAACTATTATATATCAAAATAATCTTCAAGAATAGGGCTATAATAATATATATGGTTATTTAAAGTTTTATAAAATAGTTTTTGTGCAAAATTTTTTTAAAAAAAATTGGGTCTTCCGCGACCTCCGAACATTTTCGCGCTTCATTCATTTAATTATTAATCCTTATCTAATTAACTGTTATAAGTTCCTTCTATATTAAATTACCTTTCCATACGTATTTTTTGTTCTCTTGTAGACAGTATATGTCACTCTCCGCAATTTTTTGAACACTCCGTACGCGCCGGGTTGAGTCATTCCGCAATGGCGGCACCTTTGATATTTGACGCTTCCCGTGGCGAGCGTTCCAGTGGGTAAACCTACCAGAAAGCATTCGAAAACCATTATTGGTTTACTCTTTGATGTCTAACTTTACAAAAAGGTTTACCCTTTCTAAGCTTATTTCATTTTAATAAAACTGTCTATCTCATTTCTGTTTTTCTTGATACGTGACTTGAAAAAGGCATAAGGCATGCAATCTTATTATAAAAAAACAAAAGTGGCACATCTGTCGCGAGACCACCGTGCTGAAGTATGTAGACCGGTGTTACAGATAATTTGCAATGCAGATACATTGCTCAGGGCTGAACTATAAGGGCAACAAAATATCTGTATGTGGGTGCCGACATTTTAAAGGATCTTTTTGTATTTTTTTGGGATTATTATTTTTTAGGCAACAATAATTTTACAATATTACTTACCAACAATTCGCTTTGTTTAATAAGGGTCTAGGGTGTTTGCTTTTTTTGTGCGTATATATGGGATATATACGCAAAACAGACTTTACTTAAAAGTTTATCTTCAACCAGGAGACTTTTAATTTTCGAAACATGCATATAACTAACCATGCACGTTGGTTCTACCTTTTCTACGTTGAGAACCCATTTGCGCAAATTTTACAGGATATGTGTAGCAGTCCTTACCTTCTGGTTTAATACCGGAACGATCTAAGTTCCATGCTAGTTACCTACTTGACAAATATTCAACTACTTAGAACGCAATTTAAAAGAATTTGGCTTCTTACCCTTACTACCAGTTAACACGGTTCAGCATACATGTGTTATGTGTCTAGTGTATTTGGCACTCAAATTATGGTACAAAATTAACATGTTCCCTTAACAAGCATGATACTCGTCTAGTATTATAAACTACTGTACTGTACCTTATCGTTTATCTTTTACAACTAGCAGCGCAGTAAAATTTTCATTTTACATATAGGGCTTCTAAGATTCCATTATTATTTCAAGGCCACTTCTATAGGATTCAATAGATTACTGGAGGTAGACTCTGTACTAGGGTAGCCTGCTTGAGTACCTCCGTCGTGCCTATTTCTGCCGCAAAGCAGCAGTGCTTGCATTGCTGTGTTTCGGCTTGAATGGACGAAATAGCAGTGAAATTACTGGGTACCGTGACCTTAAATCTGATGTCACAAGTTGGCGACGTAAACGGTGGTTCTTGTGGGGGTTGCAGATTTGCTGCGAATCTCTTACCATCAGGTGGGTAGTATGCTTGTTTGCCCACTAAGTTATATAAAAAACCGACTTCAAAAAGGCTGAAAAGTTAAAAATAATATATGAATAGGTACAGACAACATCACACTTCTATATTGAAGTCAGTGCCAAACGATGATCTCCCAGAAAGTTTTTATTTTTTGTAAAATATTTTTTATTTTTAACTTTTTAGTGAATGAAGTCTTTTTAGTGAAAGAAACCCTAATGTAATACCAGCTCACCGAAGGTGAGCTTGTATTAAATTAGGGTTTTCCTCGCTTTTCATGGAACCCCATCATCAGATCCTGACTTTGGTGACCTTGAGACCATCCCAGGAGTATACTCTATCAAATACAAAAAGAATTTAGAAAATCGGTCAACAATTCGCGGAGTAATCGCTTAACATATACACAAAGCACGTTGGACACACGTAAAATTTAATTGAAATTAAATTAAATAATCATTTATTTCGGGCATACACCCATATTTTGTAAGTAACAATGATTTTTAGCCTATGTTAGTAATATGACAAAAATTACAAATTGAAAAATGAAATAAAAAATTGATTATTAATATTAAACATTGATTAAAAATTAGAAATTGATAATTAAAAATTGAATAACAAAATTAAAAATAGATAATTAAAATTAAAAATTAACATTTGAGAAATAAAATGGAAAACTAAATTAAAAACTGAAAATTAAAAGTGAAAAAATTAAATTAAAATTGTTAGGTAAATAAAATAACTCATACGGATTAAAACCGTATGCTTTGCGAATGCAGTGTCAGGTGCGCACCAATTTTTTTTTTAATAATATGTTTATCTTCTAGGTGGTGCGCACCAACCCAATAACAAAGCATAGAGCTGTCTACTTTCAGACCTACAGTGTTCAAGATGGCCAAGATGCTGTTGGTGCTGCCCGCACTCTGCTCATCAGGGATGCGATTCTTTTACGCATTATGGCCCCAGCAGCAGCCTGAACCCATTATTATATTGCACTCGCAGAGCGTTGTAGGCCTTTTGTGTATACCTTGTCCATAGGCTGCACGTGTAAAACGATTGGCAGTAAGCTTTAAATAATGTGACTTTTACATCACAAGAGCTACGTGCAAACCTACTGGCCAACATGTTACACCTCACCGCCAACGCCCTGCGTTCTCGCTCCATGTCTAAGTCGTCACTCAGGTCTTCGGTAACCCAGTGACCTAGGTATTTAAATTTGGTTACTTTCTGCAACGCAGTGCCCGACAGCGCAATCTCTGGCATCGTGTAAGTTTTTGAGCGTGCCTCGAATAACATAATCTCACTTTTTTTGCCATTATACCTAAGCCCATGATGAGCCTCCGCGTACTTTTCACATATTTTAACAGCTTCTTAAATACGGTTAAGGTTAAATTAATGGTTTTCCTCGACTTTTATGGGATCCCATTATTAGATCCTAACTTTGGAGACCATGCAACTATCCTTGGACTATCCTCTATCGAATACAAAAAGAATAATCAAAATCGGTTCATAAACGACGAAGTTATCCGCGAACAAATATAAAAAAACAAGCATATATACGGTCGAATTGAGTAGTAACCTCCGTTTTTCGAAGTCGGTTAAAAAAGAAAAATATGAAACAGTTTATAGTTAAAGATTCAAAAAATTACATCTACAAAATTAAATACAATCACATTACAAAAAAAAAGAAATAAAAAGGACTAAATTTAGCTCCTTTTTAGTATGTAATATTAAAGCACTCAATTATAATATAATATGACATTAGGTCCTTACATATGAAATTGGCGTTTTGCCGTACTGGTCACTTTGATCTCAAATATCTCCTCTATGGTAAGGAATTCCAAATTCAAATTTATACAGCTATTTACTCATGCATTTGTGATTCGAAAAGTATAATTCACATGTTTTTTTCTCAATTATTTTGGACTTTTCAGTCAATTGTTTTGTTTCAACTTTTTTGGAGTCAATTTTCGCTTGGGGCATAGTTTGGCTGGTTCGGCAGGGTTCAGCCATTGCGATGAGCACTTCCGATTATCTTACAGGACCCACTTTTTATCACAAGTAATGATTCTATTTAAAATCCCTTCATTATTGTGCCGGTTGAGTAATGCAACGCAGCAGTCAACGCGCGTTTGTTGATTTATAGACTTGTGATTTTAACCCTTAAACCCCCCCCCCCCCCCTCCCCGAACCTAAATGACATCCTAGATCTGCCCCTGTCCGGACCCCACAAATAACTACTTGCCGACCCCTGGTCTAGGTGTAAACAGGTTTCGTAAATATTAGGTCCTTACATATGAAATTGGCGTTTTGCCGTACTGGCCACTTTGATCTCAAATATCTCCTCTATGGTTAGTAATTCCAAATTCAAATTTATACAGCTATTTACTCATGCATTTGTGTATCGAAAATTATAATTCACTTGTTTTTTCCTCAATTGTTTTAGACTTTTCAATCAATTGTTTTGTTTTCAACTTTTTTGGAGTCAATTTTTGCTTGGGGCATGGTTTGGCTGGTTCGGCAGGGTTCAGCCATTGCGATGAATGCTTCCGATTATAGTACAGGACCCACTTTTCATCACAAGTAATAATTCGATTTAAAATCCCTTCATTGTTGTGCCGGTTGAGTAATGCAACGCAGCAGTCAACGCGCGTTTGTTGATTTGCTTCACTCAATTCGTGAGGTACCCACTTTTCAAGCTTTTTCACCTTCCCAATTTGCTTCAAGTGGATTAAAACAGTTTTATCACTAACACCGCAGCCTGCAGCTAACTCGGACGTAGTTTGCGATGGATCCGCTTCCACAATAGCCTTCAATTCTTCCTTATCAACTTTGGTCTCCGGCCGTCCACGGGGCTTGTTCTGCAGGTCGAAATTTCCAGAACAAAAACGTTGGAACCAACAACGCACAATGTTTTCTTTTGCGGCACCGTCGCCATACACATCATTAATCCTTCGAGCCGTTTTTGCAGCACTGGTGCCACGGTGGAACTCGTACTAGTAAATAACGCGATATTTCAAGTTTTCCATTTTGTATACTGAGTGACGCAAAGAAAAAAAACAATTGAGGAAAATACAAGTGAATTATAATTTTCGAAACATAAATACATGAGTAAATAGCTGTATAAATTTGAATTTGGACGTCCTTACCATAGAGGAGATATAAGGACCTAATGTATCAGCTAGTTGCTCTTCGTCACCTGTTACCTGTTAGTCATCTGTTCAATGGTTACTGTTTCATCCGATACACACTGTCTCACATAGAAGTGTTTGAGTCATATATGTTTAGTTTTTCGGTGTTGCTCCTAAGGAGGATTGCGGGTCAATTTAATTGCAGATTCACTGTCAATGCGCAGGATTGGTATATTGAGATTTGTTTTCAAATTAGGGAACAGCCTGTCAAGCCAAACAATTTCACGGCATGCTTCGCTTGCAGCCACTATTTCTGCTTCTGTGGAAGAAAGGAAGAAAGTGCGACAGAATTCTGCTTTGTACTTTTCCAAGATATGACCGATCCAGCGTAAACGCATAGCATTCCACTTGTTGAACATTCGTTTGTATCATCTCCTCCATGATCTGCGTCGCTGTAACATATAAGATTTTGAGAAATTTCCTTTTTATATTCAAGACCAACGTCGATCGTCCCTTTCAAATATCTAAATATTCGTTTCGGTTTTTGAATATTTACTTCTATCTAATGTTCTTGACACTACTCCAACTGCGTCAGAGATATCAGGTCTCGTGCCAACCATAAGGTAAGCTAAAGAACCAACAGCTTGTCTATATAGGAATTTGGAAATATTTATGATGATCGAATAAGGACTTGGTTCGTGAGCGTTGCTCGACATTTAGAACGCAGCTTAATGGCTTTACAAGCATTTACTTGCGTGCTAAAATAAAATTAAATGCGAATACTAACAAGCATGTTTGATCGTCTAAACAACATGAAAGCAATAAAGAAATATGAATGTGAAACTCCTATGATCAGCGGCTGCGTTTACTTACTCGTATGCGACCGCTTTATGCGTGGTCGCATTTTAAGGCGGGATAAGCTATGGCGATACCATAGGGCTATTTGCGTCGGCTGGATCATTAAAACGACTTAGTAATATCCTTCCAACTATTGCCAAAATCGTCCTTGTCTAATCCTTTCGTCTCTCTAACCTTGATAACACTAATGTCAATTATTTATATATCACCGGAGAATCGCTTGAGCGACTTCAAAACCTACATTGTAGTTACGTATTACTTTGTTCATATGCCAAATTCCCTAATTTTTCGTTTCCGCAAATGGAGTCTGTCTGGGATAAATCGCTCATTGTGATAAGGTAGCCTATTACACTATAAGTTATAGACCGATTTTCATAATTATTTTTGTATTTGATAGAGTAAATTCCTGAAGTGGTCCCATTGTCACTTAGTCACCAAAGTCAGGATCTGATGATGGGATCTCATGAAAATCGAGGGAAACCCTTTAATTTTATAGGGACGTCGAACGAGTCTCATGATTTTATTTATAAATTTTAAAATTTTTTTTTTACTAAAAACAAAAGTAATAAAAAAAGAAAAAATATTAAAATAAACAAAAAATAATAAAAAACAAAAAAATAAACAAATAAATTTGTGAAAAAAATAACGCTCTACGCCAGGATCCAACCACTGGCATACAGATTAAAAGTCTCAAGATATAAAGGTGTGGCCGGGCATAACTAGCGGAGGGCCACTTCATTTGGTCATGTGGGGCGACACCTCTCCTTATTGCTTACGATGAGGTTGTGTGTCACCCGGGGACCCACTCGCGGGTCAAGGCGTGTTACGCCTTGTGCCGTTGCCCCTTTGGTCGGTTTGGTACGGGTCCTTATTGAGCTTCGGCATGTCGTTGTTCGACATCTTTGTACATAATGCCTAATTTGCATTATAAACGAAAAATACCAGCAACGAGCCTACCTACAGTGCTTTAAATCACGCGTTCACGTGAGCCAGGGGGGTTATTCTAAGGAAAAATCTATCGCGATCGCTTACAATTTGACAGTCGCCGTCCATCCATCGCTCCTTTATAAAAGGATGTCGGCGCAGTCTTGTGTTCACGGCGTAATAATCATGAAATGAAGGCGGTCGTGATAGATTTTTTCTTAGACAATAACCCACCAGACCGTAATTAGACAAGAGAAAAATTATGGATAAATCAATAAAGAAAAAAAGGAACTTAAATAAAACTCGAACATAGCCCTCTCCATTGACCTTTGAGTGACCTTGAACCTTCTTATAAAATGTTTCAATGCCAACATGCTCGAAGACTATCGCCATGAAAGACCGCGGTCGATGTATGCCGAGAATTTGCTGCGAAGCTTCCGACCACTGCCCAGCTGAATTGAATAGAATAACCACTTGCCCCAAGTTAGATTTACCGAGCTGGAGTAATTGCCCCAGGTAAACATACTCGCCAACAACTGCCAATGTAAAGCCTCCAACCTTCACAGGATCTGATACTACATTGGAATTCAACATAGTTTTAGCAGGCCCCCGTCACTCGCGCAATGCAGCGTTATAAATACCTACCGCTATGTAGCGCGCCGGCGCGCCGACCGGCAGAGGGCCGCCGCCATCCGCCGCGCCGCACGCGAGACTTTTACTATTATTATCGAATCTTGTAACTTGTATTTATTCATAAATTTGTTTTATTATTTTTTTAATGTTTTTTTTGTATTATATTATATTTAGTATATTAATTTGGTTTTTAATATCTTAGTTTTTTATCAATTATTTTTTTATTCAGGTATAATTTTCTTTTCATTACTAAAAACCGGATTTTTATACCTATATCGAATATTTTTTCGAAAATTTTCAGTTAAATATTGATCCGAAAAGAGTTCCACTTGCATTGTGGTTTTATAAAACCACAAAATAATTTTAATTTATAAACTTGATTAACAATACGGTGGTTCATTACTGTGAAGCTATTGGATGTCGTTGTTACAAGACAAATAAAATTGTTTTTTTTTTTCATACTCGAAATTCGAAGTAATTCGAACTAATTAGACAGTAATTCGTCGCCATAGTAACAATCTTCAGTCCTCAGTCTCGTTCCTCACTTAGTGAGGAGTTCAGGTTGACGTCACTTATCATCGACTGAGAGGAAAGCCAAGAGCTTCCCTGTTGTTTGTATAAACAATTTAGGCAGCCTGCTTGATTGATTACTTAGTTGTCTAAAAAAATAAAAAAGTCTCAATGAACCGACCGCAAGTAGGTACTTTATTTGATTTCTTACAAAAAAAATATTCCATCTTACTCCTGTTTTTAAAAGATTGCCTATATATCACAATTATTCATACGATTAAGGGTATTTTCGATAGTAAAATTGAATAGCCGTGAGTTCAAATATGAAAAAAAAAACATCGATCATGAACTTTTCATAATAATTCGTATTTTTTTTAAATCATTTGTAATTTGAGAAATGAATAAAATCAATGAAGAAAAAATTTCGCCTCGGGCGGGATTGGTAATTTTTTTATAATTTTGAAATGATTTTTTATTAATGACGATAAAATAATATTCTATTCTCTTATTTTTTACCATGTACTATTTTAAAATTTTAAATATTTACGCAGTGCCGATATACAAGCAGATTATGAGGAATAATGTATATAATTTAACACCAATCATGTATTTTACCATATTCGCTGGCATCCGGTCTCCGCTGCGCCGCCTTGTCGAATACGCTGGCATCCGGTCTCCGCTGCGCCGCCTTGTCGAATCATACAATAAAAGATTTAATAAAATAGACATATTTTTATGTAACCAATCACCTGTCTCTTATAGGACTGATAGGTCCTATAAGAGACAGGTGATTGACATTTTAACTCATCAATATAGCAGACAGTAATCACACTTAACATATTTTCCCATTATTTTGTTCACTATCATATCATCCTAAAAAAGACTTACTTACACACCAACATTTTTTTTAACTTTATTTACAGACAAATATTATGTTTTATATTTATACTATTATAATACTACTAGCGGATTTCACACTATTTGGAAAAATTACATACACAAAATGTAACCATCACCGTTGGGTTTACAATAAACAATTGTATTATAATTCTAATGTATTTAAGTAAAACAGAATTGTAAGTTTGTTTGTGGTTCAACAATAAATGAAAAAAAAAAAATCTTGCAAATAAAGTAGGTACCTATTATTATCATTTTATAAAATTAAAGCACATTTGAGGCATGGGCTTTCCTCGCAATCACTTTAATTCATTATAATCCTACGTATATTAATAAAATAATAACATTAAAGTTTTACTTTGACCATTTTGTTTATGTTCTTTGTACAACCCTTAAGTTTTCGCTCGATGACGCAATCACGCGATGTACGCGGGAATCTCGACTCTCGGCGCACGTTCATAGAGACCTTTTCCTCTTGCAGCGACCTTTGTCTGTCGGTTTTGGCTATTATTATTACAACGATTCGAGCGTTTCTATGGGAGTGATGTATCTGTTACGTAGTAACTATTATCTAATCTGTGGTTTTAGTCTTATTCATGTTCAGCTTAAAACCAACAAGTGGGAAACATCTACAGAGATCTTCGAGCATTGTACGAGTACTATATCCTCCAACGCAGCTGTGAACAGTTTTAGCGATATCATGTCGCTCTGTCTGACACCTTGCTGAAATCTTATTGATTTCGAGTTTTAGTACGTAGCGGCATTTTCGTACGTTTCGTTGTATACATAACTCAAGCATAATAATCATAACTCATAACTCAAGAGCAGGATGTCTGCGCTCGCAGTTCTCCCACAGGGCCCTGTCGCCCTTTTCGAAGAGCCTTTCGGACTTGTATACCACCAGCCTTTAGAAGCTCGACTTTATGTATTTAAGAAGCCTCTAAGCGGAGAATATAAGTTCTTCGTCTTCTTGCGAAGACGTGAACATGCTTACAAACAGAATATACAGGCGTGTGCCCGGAAATATCAATTTTAAACGAAATAAAATAACCACTTTCTCGCTTTCTCGGAACAGAAGAAATTACATCAAATGACGTATATGATTCTCTGGTTTATTAATATGACAGAAGTGGTCAATATCACTATCAATATCTGAAAAAGTTTGTATTAATCGTATTTTTTCCTATTTTACTTTCGAATACTAGCTAATACAGCTATATTCGCAAAAAATATTATAGTAAATTAGTTGTACGCTATATTAACGGGAAACCATTTAGGGATGACGTAATTCGATACCTCTGAAGTAAGTATTGTGTGTTAAAAATTGAGACTTTATAGGAGATATGAAATTTCATAGTTAATATATTAATAGGTATCAATCTTATTATGCGTATTTTGTCGATTTCGCGAAATTATAAAAACTTTCTGAAAAATCGTTCTCACAACACTTTAGCAAAACTAAGACTACTTACTATTGTATGTGATCTTAACGATATTTGACATTGGATTTCCGTAATAGAATTTTATTGTATCTTACCACATATAATTATTTACCTACCTGGTAAATTAAATACCACAGGTAATAATTGTATGTATGCAATTTTTTGGGACAGGCCAATGAAAACAAACATTGATTCTGAAATCAGAGATGAAATTATTGTCATTTATTTTTTGGCTACCTAAAACTTAAAAATTTTCAAAAATATCATCATAAATAATAATAGAAAGTGGAGATTCTGTAACAATCAACCAATTTTAACTGAATATTAAATACTAGCTGTGCCCGCGACTTCGTCCGCGTAGATCGATGTCGAAAAATAACATGTTGTAAATTTTTTCCCGTTTTTGCAATATTTTTCATTGATTCTCAGCTCCTATTAGTCGTAGCGTGATGTTATATAGCCTTCCTCGATAAATGGACTATCCAACACAATAATATTTTTTTATTTCGAATTAATAGTTCTTAAGATTAGCGCGTTCAACCAAACACACAATCAAAAAACACTTCAGCTTCATAATATTAGTAAGTATAGATGCATGGTTGAATGTGAACGTAATACACATCACTTATAGGATGTGAACTTTTTGTCATTTTTTTTTTTAAACCCAATACCTATAAGAGGGTGGGTCGAAATGTTCGCGGAATGGAGGGTAAAGGTAAGAAATAAATTGTAGATTGTTCACAGCGTTAAGAAAGTGACCGATTACCTACGAGCGAGGGTGTAGTTTATGGCCCGGAGGCAAGTCCCATACCAAGGTAGGAATCGGACTTTCTCCCAAGTGCTAGATAGTGTTTTATACCTACTACACCTATGAGGAACATTTAAAAACTTGTTTGATTGAAATTGTTTTAGTATAGAATTATATTGGTATTAATAGAATTATATTAGTATGATAATATTATTACATTTGTATGGGTGTCATTTCAATATCACTTTCACTACTAGAATTCGACATTTTAAATTTTATTAGTTACTCACAGATTTGTTGAAAAATTCGCGCTTCTTTTCTTTTTTTATGACAACAAAGAGATCAGAGATCATTACAGCTACCTCGCAGCGCGGCAAAATGCAGCGCAGGTCATGGCGAGTGGAGGAGCGCGTTCCCCCGCCCCCGCTTATTTTGGTCATAGTTCAAAAGACTAACTTTCTCTTTCATTTTTACTTTATTAAGGCGAGGAATTTCCACGTGCAAGCCCATATGTTCCGCACTTCACACCGTTCATTTGTACATGACATTAGCGCGGACGCGGCCACTGAACAGGCGCCAACATCATGTGCCGCACAGTAAAAATATAACAGTACAACAAGGACGTTTTATATCGTATGCAATATACTTTTTGCTAGGTTACAAATAAGTATTGATTTATAAACTGAGGTAAGTACCTACAGTAATACAACCAATAAAGATATAGCTTTATGACTTCATAGCTATTTTTTATTTTATCTTTACTTGTATGTAAATATGGATACTTTTTAATTGTTACATTACATAGTATTTTTATTTGACAAACAACCACGTGATTTTTTTAATAACTTAAAAAATAACAAAGTTTAAAAAGCTTTTATTTGCTAGTGACGTCATTGTACTCGTCCACCATTATACCTAATACCGATACAAACATATATTTTATAAGAAAGAGACGTAAAGCAATTATCAATAATTAGTGGTGGTGCCCCAAGTAGACTCCACCACGTCGGCGTTTCACCGAGTAAGGAATTTTGGGTTGATTGCTGATGCCCTACTACCCGCTCATCGAAAGCATTGTGGCTTACCCCGATTCCCGTTGTCTCCGTCCGTCTCCTCCGTAGCCGGTGGACTTCCTGAGCTAGCTCGAAGGAAGTCGCGGCTCCTGAAGTTCTGCAGTGGATCCACCGGTGGAGACCGGAGCACTACAAAGGCCTATTAGGCCACCACGACTCACACACGCGATTTTGATACCTTGCACAACACAAAGCGGGCTTTCGCACCCCGATATTAGGTGCGCCGCGCAAATCACTATTTGCTTGAATATTGTGTATTATATTTTATTCCGGCCCGCACATAACCTCTAAGCATGTCATGACATTTCGACTCGACTCAACTGACATGTCACATGCGGCCGGCCGCCAAAAAAGCTGTCACTGCACAGACTAGAATGCAGTGCCGCCACTCGCTCTTCCTCGAGCGTGAACAATTAGACTTTTTCAAGATTCATCATAATTAGACCGTTTCTTCACAATTTCAAAGGTTTTAAATGTTTCTATGATGTGTTATTAATAAAATGTAAATTCAAATTTTATGCATATTTCTTTTGTGCAGTATAGAATGCATCACTAGAATACAAGAAATGCTCGATTAGCTAGAAGTAGTATTTAAAACAAAAGCTAAGAGTATGACTGACGCGGCGGCATATATAAAGCACTGTTAAATTTTTTTGATTGACTTCGACGGCTAATCGGTTTGATTTAGATATAGTAGATTGTATAGATGGTGTGCCGATCCGACCGGCGGCCGTCGAACGGGACGGCTACAGCGGCAGGTCGCAGCAGACTACGCGGCTACGCGGCTAATCTACGGCTACGAGCAAACAGCTACGCCGCGGGCGCGAACGAGAACAGGGAGTGCGGTTACTATCTACGCCGGTGTCAAGAGCTGTGTTACTACTGGACGTTAGTTCGACTGCAGGGAAGTAGGTATTGTCTCACGTGTGCGATAACAATATGCCACTCAAGAGGACGCCACCAGCGGCGCCGCTTACGCCGACAGAACTAAGGCTTGGCGCAGCTCACTCGCTGGCGCACTCTGATCCAAATTTGAATTGCTCGTTGGAAATTGCAGATGCACTATCAAATATAACACAGCGCAATTTTAACACCAAAAGGAAGAGAGAAGAACTGGGTGAATGTAGTGAATTACACGAATTTAAATCCGTAATAATGGACATGTTCCACGATTTGAAAAATACAATGAGTGAAATAAAAGAGCAAAACAATCAGCTGCAGGAATCAGTAAAGTTCACAGCCGCAAGATATGAGGAAGTAATGGAGAAGATGCGAATAATCGAGGACTTTAGGGCTGAGGATAGAACATACATTCGTCAATTAGAGGATAAATTGGATCAGTTGGAGAGACAAAGCCGTGCTACAAGCATAGAAATTAGAGATATACCAAAAATCAACGATGAAAATAAACAGGGACTCTGTAAGATTGTAGCTGAAATTGGTGAAACCGTCAACGTTCCGATTAGGGAGAATGATGTAAAGGATATATTCCGCGTGAACGCTAAATCAAATAAACCCCTAATAGTCGACTTTACAACTGTCCTAATGAAGGAGAAAATCTTAAATGCAGTCAAAAAATTCAATAAGGATAATAGGGATAATAAGTTAAGCACGGGACATTTGAAATTGAACACGCCCACAGCTGTCCCTATATACATTTCGGAGAATCTCACCACAAAAACAAAACGACTGTTTTTCTTAGCAAGAGAATTCGGATCACAGAATAATTTCAAGTATTGCTGGACGTCTTTTGGCAAAGTGTTCCTGAGGAAGCTGGATGGTGCACCATCCATTCGTATAGAGTCGGAAATGGACATTAGTAAACTAAGAAGTGATTTGTGACTAGTCTTAATAGCCTCATATGCATGTAAGTTTGCTATAATTTTCACATACTTTATTCATGTGTTCTTAATAGGTCATCTCTACTTAATAACAATCATAACAGAAATAATCTTAAATCAAATACTGCGTTTCACACATACAATTTACACCAATCAAAATTATACTTCATACTTTCATAAACACCTCTTATCATACAATAACAGTAGTAAACAATGCAATGTAAATTATCACACACACACTATAAACCTAACACAATTCATTTTTCTGTTTAGTTGCCAGAAGCATAGAATTATTTTAAAGATATTTCAATCTACTCAATCTCTGCATCATTTTCATTCTAATGAATCACATTTAATCCCGGCCCGTGTTAAAACACGGTTTGTCACCAATATTTCAAATTTTAAAACTGGATAGGACTACTTTGATAAGTGACGATATTGATCGTTACTCAATAGCACACTCCTCTATTCTAAATGATTTAGATAATTGTGTTAATTTAATTAGAGAGCCGCAATTACACTTAAAGATTATCCATCAGAACATTAGAAGCATATCACGTAATATGGATGAATTTGTAATTTTGCTCCACCGAACTGCTATAGAATGGGATATAGTCATCCTCACTGAATGCTGGTTATTATCTACCCTTGATATTCCTAGAATTGATGGTTACAATCATTATAAAAACGCTCGTAATGCAACCCAAAATGAGGGTGTGGTAGTATATTGCAAAAAATCGCTAAACATAGAAGTACAAACTACGAATTTAGTTGAGTGTAACGATCTTATCCTCAAAATCAACAATAATATTATTATGATTGCAATATACAGACCGCCAGGTTTCAGAGATCCCACCAAGTTCATTCAATCACTTAGCCAATACTTAGCTCATTGTTCAAACTCAAAGAATATAATTATAATAGGCGATATCAATATAGATATAAGTATGGGCAATAGGGATGCGAACTCCTCATATTACTTAAATCTACTCGCATCACATAGTCTTTTACCAGCGCACACACTTCCTACTCACACTAAAACCTGTTTAGATCACGTGTTTTTAAAAACGAAACAACAAGCTCTCTGTTATGTGGCTGAAACATCTATAACTGATCATGACACTATTATGTTATTATTACAGACTAATATGAAACCTAAGAAATCTCCACGTAGAGTTATAAAACGCATTAATTATCAAGAATTAAAAAATGACTTGGATAGTGTAGAGCTGGATACGATTTATTGTATTACAGATGTAAACATAGCTACTTCATTTTTATTAAAAACCATTAATGATGCTCTATTGAGACATACCACTATAATTAATACCTCTAATCGCAAAACAATTAAAAAACCATGGTTATCATCGGGAGCACTGAGATGTTTACGAAATCGAGACAAATTGCACCAAAAATGTAAAAAGAATCCAGATAATGAAATAATCAGAACTACTTATAAAAGATACAGGAATCATTGTAATGAACTTCTTAAAAAGCTAAAAAAAGAGTATAATAAGTCAGTGCTAACCAATGCATCTAATACAAATAATAAAAAACTTTGGAGTGCAATACAATCTGTAACAAATACAAATAAAAATAGGGACGCTCCAACAGAACTAATAAATAGATCGGATCCTACTTCCTCAATAAATGCAGTAAATTCATTTTTTGTTAATATTGGGAAAGAGTTAGCAGAAAAAAGTTCGGCCAATTATATGCAGGATATTACTCTCCCTGACATTGCACATCCACACTCTCTAGTACTACTTGACACAGACCATCAAGAGATAGAAACCTTAATACTTAACCTAAAATCAGACTCTGCTGTAGGAAGAGATAATGTTTCGCCAGCATTTTTGAAACAGTTTGGAACACGTCTTATCCCTCCTATTACGTATATTTGTAACCTAGCCCTTAAAACGGGTAAATTTCCAAAAGATTTAAAATTAGCTGAAGTTCATCCTATCTTTAAGAGTGGTGCTAGGGACTGTGTCGACAACTATAGACCAATATCTATATTACCAACTTTATCAAAAATAATAGAAAAGGTTCTAAACAAACGTTTGACCAATTATCTAGAGAATAATAAACTACTATCACCTTCACAATTCGGTTTTAGATCTAAACGCTCGACTAATGACGCTGTTCAAGAACTTACTAACTACATTGCTACAAATCTAGACTCTAAACAAAAAGTAATTGTAATATTTCTTGATCTAGCCAAAGCTTTCGACACGGTCTCTATTCCACTCTTACTTAACAAGTTAGAAAAACTGGGCATACGTGGTGTTCAATTACAGCTTTTTGCGGACTACCTGTCAGATCGCTATCAGAGAGTTAAGGTTGACGAATTATGTAGTAATGATCTTCCTATAAAATACGGTGTACCACAGGGTAGTGTACTTGGGCCCACCCTATTTTTAACATACATAAATGGTCTTTGTGATCTTAATATATCTAATGGAAAGATCATTACTTTTGCCGATGACACAGCGCTTTTATTCCGAGCTAACACTTGGTCTGAAGTATTTAAATTTGCACAAATGGGCTTTAACAAGGTAATCAAATGGCTTAAGGAAAATAAACTTACACTTAATCTTTCTAAAACTAAGTACATTACATTTTCTATGAGAAAACATTTTATACCAGAACTAGAGTCACTTTCTATTAAAGCCCATTGCTGCCCTCAAATTAGTAAATCTTGTTCATGTCCCGATTTGATTAAAACTGATACGATTAAATATTTGGGGGTGATGATAGATGCTAACTTAAGTTTTCATCATCATATTGATCTACTTTCATCTAGGATTCGTAAATTAATTTTTGTTTTTAAAAATCTACGCCATGTAACTAGTTACAAAATCATTAAAATGGTATATGTAGCGCTCTGTCAGACACTACTTACATATTGCATCACCGTTTGGGGTGGAGTGCCTAAAACAACAATGATACAGCTCGAAAGAGCTCAAAGGGCGGTCTTGAAAGTAAGTAAATCCCTACCTTTCATTTATCCTACAAACGACCTTTATAAGCAATGTGAGGTTCTTTCCGTTCGTAAGTTGTTCATATTACATACAATTCTCTACAAACATTCTACAGTACAATATGATCCAACCTTAGAAAACAGGAGACGACGAAACAACATTTGCACTACTGAGAACTTCAAAACACGATTCTCACGCAAGTTCTATTGCTTTCTGGGAGGGTACCTATATAATAAATTAAATGCAATTCTGTCCTATTACTCATCTCCGTTACGAGAATGCAAACAGCGCTTACAACAGTGGCTTCTAAATTTAGACTATAAAAGTACAGAGAATCTATTAACAGTGATATCATAAAAAAATGTTTTGATCTATAATACAGCACATACGAGTAAGCATAAGCACACGCTCATACATACAAACACGCACTAACACACGCACACATACTAACACGCACCCACACACACACACACACACACACACACACACGCATGCACGCACGCACATACACATATTCATTCTTGCATGCAGATGTATAGTTTTTATTTGTTATAATGTTTTCATTATTAAATTTGTTTATAATATTTAGAGCAAAAAAAAAAAACTACCTAATAATAATTCTTACAAATATTTTAAATAGTATAGGTACGAGACACTGAACCATAGTAAATAAGTAAGATCATTAGTCCGAGGGTGAGGGCCTGGCGATCCGTCACACAGGGATTACCCTAGTATGGACACCAGTCTCTCACAAGGGTATTGTAATTTAATCATCTTTTATAATGTACCTTGTTATTTTTTACTTACCTTTGTGATGAGAAAATAATAAAACATTATTATTATTATTATTATTATTATTATTGTTACACCGAGCGCTAAGTGACTAATTAATGCCCGCGGATGTTTGGTGCACGAGCACTTGCTCGAGGGCACTAATAACCCGAGGGCATTAATAGCTCACTTACGAGGTGTGTAATCTGCTTTTCCTTCAACTTATTAAAAAATAATAAAAAACTGAAGTTGACTGTAGAAAAACTTATTTATTTGATGATATGACAAAAAAAATACAAATTGTTCTTATTAAAAAACCAAACCTTATCTTGACGGTGGTGACGGAAGTGGAAAATCCACAAAAAAAAACTCACTGTCATGTACACCACAAAACCCTTATGTCTTGCCGTCAACATGAATGTGCACCAAAAAACACCACTTTCACTCGAATACAATTTTTAATTTATTAAAATAAAAGCTAACCTTCGCCATTAAAGCCAATTGCCTCTCTTTTTTAAATAAAATTGGCTTTGTAGGGTCCTATCTAACTTGTTTTGCGCATGTGTATTTTTTGTGACATGTTATACAACCACTCAAATCTCTTTGGAAAAATGCCTACATTTTGTATGAATTGTATGAATATGAATTGTAATTTCTTGTTAAATTAGAAAAAAAAATAACAGGGCAATTATGTTGAACGGGTCATTAATGAAATTTCATACAATACTACTGCCGTTTTCCAGGGTAGTAATGTATTACTTAGTGTTGCCTTTTCCGATGATTAGAGTAAAATTAATGAGTAGTTTGAAGAAAAATATTTTAATAGATATATGTAGGTATTTTAATACAGTACTGAATAAATAAGTACTATAACTTATTTCGCTTACTATTCGTCAATAAAAATATTTTAATATATATATGTAGGTATTTTAATACATTACTGAATAAATAAGTACTATAACTTATTTCGATTTGATTTGTTAACCGACTTCACTGACTTCACGAAGTTATGAGGTACCACATACCGCATAGCTTCGTCATTTATTAACTGATTTTCAAAATTCTTTTTGTATTCAGAAAAGTATACCCCCGAAGTGGTTTCATGCCATCAAGTCAGGATCTAGTATTAGAATCCCAAGAAAATCGAGAGAATAGGTACGTCCAACGCCATTCCTGTTTTTTTTTTCTGAAGCTATTCAGGTATTTGCGTCTGAAAGACATCTTCTCAAGGATTCTTCCACTATGCTGAGCTTACGATGGATCCTTAACTTTAAGGAGTTAGGGGGTTAGTCTTTAGATATAAAAGGTACGTATTGACTCTCAGTTAGGTATATTCTTTCAAGTTGACTTAGAGAGCTATTATTAATTTCACGAAAAAAATAAAAATATTTTTTTACAAAAATACCGACACCACTTCAAAACAAAAACTACTTCAAAATAAAAATGTAATGTTGTGTGTTTTATTTTATTGCTACTAAGTTGGCAAACAAGCAAACTGCCCACCTGATGGTAAGTGGTAACAGTCACCTATAATACATGTGGTTCCTGTGCGATTCGCAGTAAAACTGCAAGCCCCACAAGAACCACAGTGTACGTTGCCAACTTGTACATCAGATGTAAAGTCACGGTACCCAGTAATTTCAGTGCCATATCTTACCCTTCACACCGGAACACAGCAATGCAAGCACTGCTGATTTGCGGCAGAAATAGGTAAGACGGAGGTATTTTTATCCTTGCCTTAGCAAGCATCAAAAACGATAGTATTTTTGTTTTTAATTATATCCCAATTTTTGTGACAGGTATCTCTGGCAGGTATGTCATCCATCATATTATTATTAGATGAATTCGAAACAAGCTCAAACCTGTTTTTAATGTGCTACCATCATCAACGCTGGCCAAGTGCGGGTTGGTCGACTTCACACACAACCTAAGAATTTCTTTACACGTGTGTGCAGCGATCGGCGCGCCGGCGCGCTACTTAGTGGTAGGTATTTATAACGCTGCATTGCGTGATTGACAGGGGCGTGCATGTACTAAACAAGATTATCAAGAAGAAAGCCACAAATCGCTATGAATATCAGGCAACCGTATTAGTCTCTAAGCAACCTGGTTTTAAAATATTAATTAATATTCTACCACCATAGGCCTGTAAGAAAACTCGGGAGGTACTACACAGCTAGCGTTCTTTACCATGATGAGTTTACATTTGACGACACGGTTAGCGCACAGAGTTCGAGTGATCGCCTACTACGTAACTGGTCGCGGGTTCGATTCCCAAATATTTTTAACCGACTTCAAAAAAGGAGGAGGTTAACAATTCGGTTGTATTTTTTATGTTTGTTACCTCATAACTCCGTCATTTTTAAACCGATGTCCAAAATTATTTTTGTATTCGATAGAGTATAGAGCAAGGGTGGTCTCATGGTCACCAAAGTCAGGATCTGATGATGGGATCCCATAGAAAATCGAGGAAAACACTAAAAACACACTTCTTTCACTAAAAAGATTTCATTCACTGAAAAGTTAAAAATAAATAATATTTTACAAAAAATAAAAAACGACTTCAAAAACACTGAAAGCTTAAAAATAATATAAGAATAGGTACAGACAACATCACACTTCTATATTGAAGTCGGTGACAAATTTTAACACTTTCTAGGAGATTATCGTTTGGCGCCGACTTCAATACAGAAGTGTGATGTTGTCTGTACCTATTCTTATATTATTTTTAAGTTTTCAGTGTTTTTGAAGTCGGTCTTTATTTTTTGTAAAATATTTTTTTGTAGTTACGGGACAAATATTATGTATGGAATACAGAATTTTTTTCGGGTCTGGGCGTATGTACATGTGATATTCTATGTTCGTAACTGCACCCACAACACAGGAAAAAATCTTAGTGTGGGGCGACGTTTTCAAAAAGAAAAAAACTGCACCTACGACACAGTTGAAAATCCTAGTGTGGGCCGACGTATTTATATAAAAACACTTTCATTACTGAGTGACTGACGGATTACGCACAGCCGTAATTAAAAGGCACAAAAAGCGGAAATTTGACATGTATGTTGGAAATTCGCCATCTAAGGGGGTAAAACTAAAAAAGAATAGTTTGTATGGAATCTCTATGACATTTATGCGGGCGAAGCAGCGGGCAAAAGCAAATATTGTATAAAGTTTCACAAAATTCCGCTGATCAGATATTTTCTTTTAATACAATGAAGTGATCTTTACATAAATCGAACGGAAATTTATGTTAATTATTTTTTTTACTTTTTTATAATCAACTCACGCTTGACCATAAATGTTACGAAATTTAAAATATTCCTAAAATACTGCTTTACTGTTCATAATCATATATAATACATAGGCTCGAATAAAACTCTATTATTTACCTACTAAAGCTTTGATGCAAGGCGTTGTGAATAAAGGGGGTAACATTAAGTATTTAAAGGAATTCAGCAATAAAGTTTTATAGGAAACATTATTTTGAACCTATGAATCGTTGCATATTTACTTGAAGAAATTATCATACTGGTTTAATTTGGTTTTAACACTGCACTGTGCTATATGGCCGCGGCAATAAAATATAAACATTTGGGAAATAAATATTTACCACTTTTCTTTCAGCATTTTTTGTATGCATTTGATTTAACATTTCGTCTTTGACTTCTTTTATTAGCGATTTTTACACATAAAATAACTTATAGAAAAAAAGAACGAAGAACATATTTTTTCACACATAAAATAATTGAGGAAGAAGGATTAAAATAGTTTTCTCCTTTATAATACCTAATCCATTATTTACACTATTCACCATATTACTACATTAATCTATAATAATAATGAAAGTTAACAAAATAAACGCAAACTGCAACATTAAAATTCGATCGTAAAGAATCACGTAATATATTTTTTTGCGCCCGCGACACGAAGCGACATGACCATACCCTGAGACGACTTGGCGAGTACTGTCTTATATGGAGCGCGATTGCAACCAAGCGAAATTATACAATTTTCGTCATTTTCCTAAATATTTTATATGACATCAAAAAATCTGCTTTCACAGTTCACTAGATAATAACGAACTACATGTTTTGGTATAACTTTTATACTGTTTTATGTATATTTCGATTTCAAATTGTGG
The DNA here is from genome assembly GCA_963935595.1 of Schoenobius gigantellus. Lineage (NCBI taxonomy): Eukaryota > Metazoa > Arthropoda > Insecta > Lepidoptera > Crambidae > Schoenobius > Schoenobius gigantellus. The sequence continues at coordinate 38,010,869 of OZ012543.1, forward strand.
TTTTAGTTTTTGATTTAGACCTATGTTTGGATTTTTTTTCTATCGAGTGAAATGGAGTAAATCGTGTTTCTGCTTTCACAGTTCACTAGATTATATCTTCAAGTTAAGGGTGTGTGAATTTCAGAATTGTGGGTTCTAATATTATCCAGATCTAGACGTTCTAAGATCTGCAAATTTGGGAAATCCTCGCCTTAAGCCAAAGTAAACTTTACTCGATATACAGCGAGTAAAGTTTACATTTTATTTAGTAAAGTTGACATTTTACAGATTGAGTGATTGATCAGGAATTTAAAAAGTTATTATGTCATTTAGTGCAATATATTATGTAAACTTTCAACAAATAAGCAAAAAAATTACATGAGTAAACAAATTGGTTGTATGGATTTGAGTCTTTTGCCGCAGTAAAGATATTGAATTTTCACGGGAATTTTCCTATGATGTGACATGTGATACTAAAGCAGGTATGTAAAATCCTTATTTAGTGGGCGCCTACATAAGCCAACGAACCCTTGTACCGAATTTTATGCTCCTAGCTCTACTTTGATACCTCAGTCAAGCTTTCATAAATATCTACAGAAGATATAAATACCTACATATTAACAAAAAACATGATTATTCAATGTGAATTAATCATTGATTATACCCATGTTAACTATAAGCCGACCATTTTAACAGCTTCGGATTTCATCGTCGACACGAATAATGTCACGGTGCGGCCTTTTATGTTTACGGATTATTTTAAAGCCTGCAAGCCTGTATGTACGTAATTACGAGTATTGTGTTGTTGTACGCCAAAAAGCTAAAGATAAGATCTTGATAAAATATTTTTTTTTTATACAACAAAGTAGGCAAACAAGCATACTGCAGGCGTAGCACGGGCTGCCAAGACTGGACTCGAGTCACGCATTAATCTCACAATTTCAGTGACAAAATCTTTATGTCTTAAAGAGTAGCACAGTGGCGCGTATTAAGTGGGACTGACGTGAATAAAATTTCTTGACGCTCGTCAAGGGACACGTGTGACTGAGTTTTATCACAAATTTTTTGCTCTCCGACTGCTGCTACATCTTCTAAAAAGTATTAAAGCCCTTGCTACAACTACAGCAGTCGGCGCACAGGCAGGCACGCTAGAGGTGTAACACGTAACGTAGCTGATACAGTATCTAGTGTTAGGTTAATCCCAAGGAGAGACGATAACTTAGCATTCCACGCGGGTGCTCGGTCTATCGCGTTGCAGAGAAGAGAGCCAAGAGCGGTGTCTGGGGCTTATGACCCAGGTGCAGGTTTAAGTAGCTACTTTATAATGCAATAACATTCACCTTCACCACCCTGGCTCCTCTCTCTGCCTAACCATAATTAATAATTATTTAATACGATTCCGTAAATGAAGAAACTTAAACGTAAACAAATGGTCACAGCACTCACAGCAGTTCACTGGTTTTCAAAACTCAATGCCCTAACCGTCAAACGTTCGAATCACGAAATCACAGATTAGAGAAAATATATCTCAAGCAGCAGACTAAGTTTCTGGCTGCCAGCGCCACCCGCGGCGCCGGTGAGAACTAAAAGTTGCCATTTGCAAGTTCCCTAACAGACGGCCTTCCTGATTTCGGAATGACCCCATTCCGACCCGTCTCGGCCATTCGAACGTTAGACGTGTCCACACGATATCTTTTTATCACATACATAATTGTAACTGTCGTTCTAATCTAATTAAAATGTGACAATAAAGTAAAAGGTGAAAAATCTCAGAGGCTATTTAATTTTCTCCTATAAAATAATTCCCCAATCTAGACTTAAAGAAAAAATCAATATTAATAATCTAACTAAGCATGATTAACTCTCCTATCCTAATCTACACTATTATTATAAAGAGGAAAGATTTGTATGTATGCATGTAGTGAACAAACTCAAAAACTACTGGACCGATTTCAAATCTCTTTCACCATTAGAATACTACACTGATTGACCCTGATTAACATAGGCCACAAGACCATGTTTCCTACGGGAAAATACAAAACTGTCACGGGAAAACAAAAACAACGCGGGCGAAGCCGCGTAAAGTAAAGCTAGTTGTAGATGATTACGACAAAATAGTTTGTCCTTTCTTGGACATTATTATACGGTAGATAATACTAGTCAGTACTGAGCATAGCTACATAATTATAAGACTGCCAATAATGAATTATTACAGAATTGTCATTGGTAGGTACTCCATGATTAAAAATATTTGATATCCTAAAATATTATTTTATATCGTCGAATCAGCGGAATATAATTATCAAAATAGCATGACAAATCCCTCTGTCCAATGAACCAGAGTCGACTGTTTCTCTGCCAATATTTATCCGAAAACCACCCATTCTGGACATCCCCTAGCTGACAAGAAGAATGGGCGCAAGAAACCTATCAGCTCTAGCAGGAATGTACAGGCATATACAAAACACCATGTCGATACCATACACAGCAACATTTGTATACATAAATAGTTACATACGAATAATATCTACATATTAACACTAGGCATTAGCATCATTTAAATAATCGTTGAGTTCATAATAAGTAACCATTATAATAGTTTTTTTTAATTGTTGGAACGGTAAGTTTACCTTTATCCCTTATACTTAAATGGGATTTTTTTGGAAATTGGTATTAAATGTATTATAATATTTTAAAAACATAAATCAAATTTTCATAAATTCACTGTCCCTGCTCGTTAATTATAAATAGCGCTCTTTTTGAAGTATAAAAATACTTTTTATACTAGCAGACGATCCCCATAGTGGTATTCCATGACATGACACTGTGAAAATAACTAAAGTAAATCAATCTTGCCGTTTCATCATCTAAGTCTGTTTGCCAAGGACTCAATATGTGGATCCTACTGCAATCTAGATTCTAGTACAAAATATAGTAAAATCGATGAATTCACCAATTTTGATTATTCATTTCCACAATAGTATCCACTATGCTTGAATAAATAAGACTCAATAAGTCTAATCGCTTCTTCAGAGACACCATAATGCTTGAGTTTATATAAAAGAGTTTGGTTGGACTAACGTAGTCAAAAGCCTTTGATAGGTCACAAAATACTCGTATATCAATTAATACATCTTGTTTACACTACCAAGCAGCAAAAATATTTTCAAGAGGTGCAACTCCAGTATCTGTAGTGCAACGACCTTTGGTAATGCCAAATTGGTTCATATGTAAAATGTGTGTTACTTGAGAAATGATCAGTTCACTGATTACATTTTTTTATTTTTCCTAAGGGCTGGTAGAATCGATATTGATCGATAATTTGAAGAATCATTTTCAGCCCCAAATTTAAATAGAGGTATTAACTTGCTATTCTTCATGAGATCGGGGAAGGCATCTTCATCGACACCTTTTTTGAATATAAAAGCAAGTTCTTTTAGTGCAGATTTAATTATATTGGTTGAAATACCCCTAAGGTCTTCAGTTTTCTTTTTTTCTATCATACGAAATATTTTCATAGCAGTGTAAGCATCAGCGTGATAAAAAATGAAAATCTTACCTACATAAGAGACGCGTTGGTAACTGCATTGTCTGATTTAATCGTTTTGTTATTGATTTCTAATGAGAAAGAATTCACAGTGTTTTGGGTCTACCCGTCTCCCGGTTATAATGAAGTTCCAGGTGGTTTTTATTTTAGTTTTAGATAAGCTGATTTTACTTACTTATGTATACATATATTTAGTTACATGTAAATAGCTTTTGTGGACATGCACACTTTCTTGAGTGTTTTAGAATAATTTCTGATAAAATTTATGAAGACGGGCTCATTGGTGATTACTTTTAATAATTATTACTAAAAAAACTTTTTTTTAAATACATGCTTTTAGTACTCATCAATACGAATCAAACGAGCCCAAACTCGATGCGGTTGTGTCGTTTTATTGCGGAATTCCTATGTCATCATAATATTGCACTGTCACGCGTTATACAAATATGCGTGCAAAATTTCAGCACAATCGGAAACCGGGAAACGGGTCAAATCCAACTTGTAAGATTTTAATACAGACACCGGGACAGGTGAAATTAAATAAAAATAAAAGTCTGCAATGAGTATAATTAAAAAAGTTTTCTACGACTTTTATATACTATACCTGGTGGAGCCCAATCACACATTTTTTTCATTTTCGACTTTGATTACTTTTTTTTTGATAAATCATTGCATTCATCTTTAACTACATGAAATAACTTATTGTACAGATTATTGGCGTTCATCTCCCTGAATGCCAAATTTGTAGTTTAACTTATAACATTTCTTGTGAATTCCTCTATGCCGCGTTTATTATTATTTTTTTAGGTCTACAAATAATCTCACGTATAGAACAAATATGATGGTGCTCATTCGAGGCTAGTCGTCCGCTATGATCAGAGTTAATACAATTTCTACTTAACTTATACATTACAATTACAGAAGATGTTGTCTAAGCAAGTATCAGATGCTTCTGTAATTCGGGTTGGTTTTTGAATTACATAATTCATGTGAAATGATTTGAATAAGTAAATAAATCTACTAGTACTTCATAGAACTATTAATTGACGAAAGAAATCAATAAGTAAAAGCAGAAGGGAAATATCAAGTAAATCTCTAACAATTAAATTTTAAAAAGGGGAACTAGATATTTTTGATTTTAAATACTTACATTAAAATCCCCACAAACAAGATTTTTTCAATTTTTTTTGATCTTATTCTTAAGGTATCTTCTATAGCGGACTCCAACTCTGAATAATTTCCAGAGGGGGGTCTGTACACACAAATTATATAGGAATGATCAAGTAGACACGAGGTAACTCAATAGTTCGTTCAACAGAGATTACAACTATGTCTTTTCCTTATTCTCCCCTGTCAAGATTAAAAGAAAAAGAGAACACCGTGACGTGACGATAATAAAATTAAATTAGATCAATATAACTCAAAAATTGGTGCGACAATCCCCACGCAATGACCATTAAGATTTATAACCACATACCATTACTGAGAAATACAAAAAACAAAACAATTTAATGCATTTTTAAAGAAGTACCTTTGTGATAAATGTTATTACAACTTAGACGATTTTTTTTGGATAAATTTATTTAGAATTTTATAATTTCTGTTAAACAAGAATTCATATTTAATGTGATGTATTGTTCTATATTTTAATGGAATGACACTATAATAAAATGAAATTTCCAATTACTGTATATTTTCATGAAATTATATTGTTTTTTTTTCATAATTATAAAATAAATTAAAATTAGTACCTATTTTCATTAAAAAGTACAATAATTAAATAATGTATGCCATCCTCAACAAATTGCTATGCCCTTGCAAGGGCGTCACATATCCATGTACCTAAGTAACCATTTGTACTCAAATACCTAAATGCATTATGTGATTTGCAATTAAATATTATTATTATTTAATTGGATGTCATTTTGCAAAATTTATATAGGATCCATCTCCAATTGCAGATTTTTTTGTTAACAAACTCACAATCTTATCTAAACTATCATTAACAAAACTAACTATTATCTTATTATCTAAACTAATCAACAATTCATGTTTTTTTAATGCTCTGTAATACAAAGTAAATCTTTTTAAAGTAAGTCTTTACCAGAAAATTTTTGAATATTTTGATGGACAATCCCTAAATATTGATGCTTATTTTTGGTCAATACCCGACCAGAGATTACCTCTTTTGTCTGATTATCAAATTTAGATTACTTGTTTCAAGACATCATGTTGCTCAATAAAAGCATTGTCAACGTGAGATTTAATAGCCAAGTTCTTGACTAAACTATATTTTATAGCCATGGTTTTTTTAAAGAACATTGATAAAATATAATCTATCTTCTGTCAAATAAGCTTTGTCTCGGACACATGTCAGTTTATTAAAATCAATAGCATGGAATTTTTCCGAACAATTTGTCATTAAATCTAATATCAAATTAAGTTTATACCTAATAATATTTTTATTTTGTGTTAAATGATTTATGATACGGAAGGGAAAACACTCTACATGCAATATCATGGAAATTTGAGCCGGGCATAAAATAATTTACTTATCCCAATTTATTTTTCAATAGCTGGCTCTTACCTTTTCTAATGTCATCACAAAAAATATTGCATTTTTTTTTGCTTCGACAGTGACCTCTCTGAACATTAAAACTTTATTGGTCATTGACTGGTGGTTGACACACATTGTTTTTAATATGGGCGGAGGATGTATGATGGGTGCATTGTTACTGTTTTCTGACACTACATTCTGCTTTTGAATCATTCCCACTTGAGGCCAAAAATTGTTTGTCAAGCAAGATTGATAGTGGTCCTCGTTATGCTAACAGAGTGTGCCTATAGCAATAAACTGGATGTGCATTTTAATATCACTTTGTGCAGTGTTATAGTTTTCATAAGTAGCTGAGAATGAATGTTGTAAATTCTTTATGCTATTATTGATGAGTTCAATGTTCCTATCATACATACTCCTGCTCTGCCTCAATTTGCTTTTACAAGCGTCATCCAACTCGCAGAGTTCACATATCGACCGAATTCGTAGATAAATGAATATAACTTTGAGTGAGTACTTGTAGAGACTTATCTGCACACAAAAAGACAATATTATTAAAATACAAAGTTTGAATACATGTTATTACTATTTTACATAATTATATATTATATAGTTTATATTATTTATTTGGATATTATAAGACAGTTTAGTACCGCTTGAGCTCCGGCCTACCTTTCACATAAAATGTGAGCACCGTTTGCTCTTCGGCATCCTTCACATATACATGATGACATTACCTGCATTTACATTGACCACTCAGTTAGTCCACATGTATTGTGAGCACCGCTTGAGCACCATTTGCTCTTCGGCATCCTTCACATATACATGATTACATTACCTGCATTTATATTGACCACACAATTAGTTCACATGTATTGTGAGTACCGCTTGAGCACCCACCGTTTGCTCTTCGGCATCCTTCACATATACATGATTATATCACCTGTATTTGCATTAATCACACAAAACAATATCTTCCATATCTGGGTATATTAAGGTGAGGACCGCTTGTGCTTCGACATCCCTTTCACAATTATGTGAGCACCGCTTGCACTTCGGTTCGGTATACCTTTTCACATATATATAATTAAGTATATCACCTGCATTTACATTGATCACACAAACAATATTTTCCATATCTAGATATATTGAGGCGAGAAGCGCTTGTGCTTCGGCATCCCTTTTAAGACTATGTGAGCACCGCTTGCACCTCGCCTTTATTCATTATTCTTTAATATCGCATGTACAAGGTACTTACGCTGATCCTTTCCTTAATAATAATTATGGAGAGGAGTAGTTCTTATTTCAAGTTATTTATGTTTTATCAATCTCCTATTATATATTTCCATCTCTATATAACTTATCATGTAATACAATACAAGTAATGGTAAGGAATTTGGTGGAGGATTCTTTGGAATGTCATTGTCTAAAATATAAATCAAAATTGGTTGGGGTCAATACACAAATCAGCTAAGTAATTAATCAATTGTTATTTTGGGTAGTTGTCTTAATCTAAATCTCATCACTGCTACTTTCCGTGGCTTCACCACTTTCACTATCAACACTAATTTCATTAAATGTCTGAGCTGTTTGAGCTGATCACTCAGCTGGATATATGTTTTTATGAGTACGTTTTCTGAAACCTGGTATACGAGTAATCTCGTATCTGTAATTATTCAAGATTGTTGTAAATTGAAATGGATCTTGATACCTCTGATCTAGCTTCCATACTTTTCTCATCAGTGGGTAAACAATGACTTGGTGTCATGACTAGGTTACCTTTAGTGAAAAACTTTGTTGGGGATCCACATATAGAAGTTCACGGCTTGTTCAAATTTCACATAACAGTAGATGTAAACATCTACGAGTATATCAAAGCATTATTTAAATTTTACAGATCTAATCATGCATAAATTTTATAAGTAAACCGTAAAAGAATATAATTGCTGAAAGTAAACGAGGAAACACCCTGACTCCAAGGCCCCATACAACCCTTTGGAGATTATGGGTGTGAGTGCATATGTATATTGTAATCATAAGAGAGCCAAAAATAAACCATACATGGAACTTATACAAAACATGCGTTATTTTTGTATGAACATTTGTAATAGTATGTATTAACTTCATCTTTTAGTTTGTATGTATTTATTAACTAGGTAAGTATAGGAAATAAATTATATTTTATTAATATAGACTTGCATTTAAAAAATTATCCACTCATTATGTAAGTATGTTTATGGTTATTGGTATGTTTCTGTGGTCACTCACTACCATCACAAAGTTTTTTTTTCACCCAATGGTTGTCTATAAGATATTGCTTAGTACGAAAATGACCACTTTTTCTTGCATTCAACAGGGAACCTCTTGGCCTTCATCTCACCCGATGTCAGGTGATGAAAATGCCGAAGGAGGAAGCGAGCTTCACCTCCAATTATCGAAACACAGCATTACCATTAACATCGCCATTATGGCGACAAACTTGGTGAGACGGTGGTAGCTAGCCAGGCGGGCTCAGAAGCCCTACCACCAACCAAACTGAGCACAAAAAATCCTGCCCCCATGAGGAATCGAACCCCAGACCTCCCGATGAACACCCGGTGGTCTCAACCACTAGACCATGGAGGCGGTAATCTTTCCGTTTAAGATATCAATTTAAATTACTATCACTATAACTATGCTTAGTTTACCTACATAAAGTTTTGATATTCCTGATTCTTATATTTAAATAGGGTGGATATAATAAATAATTTTGAACTGTAATTATAAAAATCATTAAGATCATATATATGAGTATTTCTCAGAAAGCCAACATTTTAATTTTCTTATGTATCGAATACTTTCACCTTTGCATTTTTTAAACATGAAATAATATCAATAATATATTTTATAGCCATAATGCTAATAATGCATAGCAATGGGCTGCCCAATGCTCATATATCAGTATATAATAAATATATGTATGCGTTCCTACAAAACAAACTTTAACCTAAACCTATGTATTAAAAGAGTGGAATAGAAATTCATACATAGGTATAGCTGTCATTTCCACTGGTTCGATCATGATCAAACAACAAAATGTTCTTATCATAAAAGTTGGTAATATGAAGGTAGTAATGTGAAGGTAATAATAAATAAATAGGTAATGAATAGGCAGGTAATAATAAATACCTAGTAGGTAATAAAAGTTAGTTAAGTTAAATAAAAGCTAGTAGTATAGTCAGTCCCGAAAGTTATGTATGTACTATGTACACAGGCAGGTAAACAATATGTGATTCAAATGGCGTACTTATAGGAATTGTTCTGCTATGTCATTATGATTAAATACACATATACTAGTGTTTTACTTTATCATTATTATTTGCAATTGCTGACTTACCGATGGGCGTTGGTTAACTCACTTGTCACTTCTGATTTGTTAGGTTAATCCCAAGGAGAGACGATAACTTAGCATTCCACGCGGGTGCTCGGTCTATCGCGTTGCAGAGAAGAGAGCCAAGAGCGGTGCCTGGGGCTTATGACCCAGCCCCCCTATCACGTCCACCAAAACACGATATGATAAAGCGGTTTATCGCGGTGAACTGTCAAAATACAATAGGGTTTCGTCGTATTTTGACAGTTCACCGCGATAAATCGCTTTATCATATCGTGTTTTGGTGGACGTGCTACGGGGGCTGGTGCAGGTTTAAGTAGCTACTTTATAATGCAATAACATTCACCTTCACCACCCTGGCTCCTCTCTCTGCCTAACCATAATTAATAATTATTTAATACGATTCCGTAAGTGAAGAAACTTAAACGTAAACAAATGGTCACAGCACTCACAGCAGTTCACTGGTTTTCAAAACTCAATGCCCTAACCGTCAAACGTTCGAATCACGAAATCACAGATTAGAGAGAATATATCTCAAGCAGCAGACTAAGGTTCGTATTAATAATTGCATCTCAAGTATGAGTTCGATCTTAAGATACTGTTTTTGACAGATGTTCCATACATTAAACGTCAAAACTGCAACTTAAGATCGCTCTCAACTTTGAGACGTGTTTATTAATACGAGCCTAAGTTTCTGACTGCCAGCGCCACCCGCGGCGCCGGTGAGAACTAAAAGTTGCCATTTGCAAGTTCCCTAACACTAGTGAGTACGTAGCCGCGAGCTTGCTGCGAGCCGTTCGCCCGTGGAGTGCAGTGTGCTCGCAGCGACCCGTTGATGACGATCAACGGGTCGGTTGGCGGTTCTTGCGCGAACACAAAAGCGCCTGCAGCGTGCTCGTGGACGGGGCGATACGACAAGACGCGTTGAGTTGAGTACGTCGGCGCGAGCTTCGAACGAACATCATGGAGTGGACACAAGAAAAAGTTTTCAATTTAATTGAACTTTATCGAAATTGCCCGGTGTTGTGGGAACCTAAAGATAAAAATTATTATAAAAAAATCTTAAGGAAGATGCTTGAACAAATATCGGTTATCGGCGTGAAATCGTCGCGAGCACTGCGGGTCCGGTGGCTCGTAGCTCGATACGCGGTAACCATTGGACGAGGCGTACACACTTGTAAATTGCTACAGAATCAGTTACATTACGCGCTATACCTCTAAATGAGTACGCGGCTTCACGCGTTTAGCGTAACAGCACGTGTGGCGATTGTCAGTTGTCGGCCGTACGCTTCAGTCGCAGTCTTCGGTGGCATCGTCATACATTTTCATACAGTGGCTGTCGTAGCATCGGCCACAGGCACGAGTTTGAGCCTTTATAACGTTTGATGCTTTGACGCTAGAAAGCTATTTTTGTTTCATATCTTACTTCTAATAAAATGAGAATGCAATATTGCTTTCTATTATTAACCCCCCACGCAAAAAAAGGGTGTTATAAGTTTGACCTGTCTGTCTGTGTGTCTGTGTGTGTGAGTGTCTGTCTGTGTGTCTGTCTGTGGCACGGCACCGTAGCTCCTAAATTAATGAACCGATTGGAGTGCGGTTTTTTTTAATCGAAGGCCTTGTTCATCGTCGTACTTAGTGATTTTTTGGGTCGGGGGTTTTTTAAATTTTTAATTTTATTTTTGTATTGTTACGTTGCCTATCAATTACAATTTTCGTGATCTTTGATGAAGCGGCTCTGGCGCTGATAGAGATTTATCAACCTTCATAGTTACTTCATACTTAGGTACGAAGTGGGTAGCATTATTGCCACGCAGAAAATTCAAGAGAGAAAACTGCCAACTTATAATAATTGTTGCGCAAAAAAACCAAAGCGGTTTCATATCGAACTTTACAACATTTTTCAATGAAGAAATAATGCGGTTACTGGTCTAGGTCCTAAACTTTTCCCACACTTTTTTTATGTCATTTGTACACCCTTCTTTGATGAGAAGTTTATTTATTATTTACTTCATTACTTCGAATTCTTTCCACGCAAATATCTTTTGCGATCCCGAAACTGCCCAAATTTAATTACTGAACTCTTTTTAAGCAATAAAAACAAACTTGTGCCATAATTCAAACAGACCCATCTTCTTCTGAATAACAATGGCTAGGAATTTATTACTCAATAAGCTGTAGATTTATTCCAAGCATCCAGGAAGAATCGTTTAAAAATTCTTCACCATGAACAACTCAGCAGGTTTCTAATCAGAGGAAATCCTTTTATGCCTCAGAAAGATTTAATTCAATCGCAATGAAATTATTAGCAGGTTTTGAGTTGTGTACACACCATTTCAGAACATACATTTGTCTTTTTTATGGAATTTTCAGTATCGCAAATTGTAGAATGTGGACTTCAAGGAATTATTTTGTTTGCCTTCCCAGTTACCATAGCTTTAGTTTATACATGTAATCTTATGAGTTGTTTGAATAAAATACAAATTTTTTACTACAAACTATTTATTTGCAGTAGTGAATAATTTACCTACTAAATTACTCATCACCATATTAAATTATTAGATGAATCCGAACAAAGCTAGTAACATGTTTAAATAACTGCACTCGCATCTTGTAATAGGCCATTACCCACAGCGCCCGATCCGATCCACCGATACGATCCACCGATACGATCCTAAACGCATGTTGAGAACGGATCGTTGAAAAGTTTGCTGAAACAGATTTCTCTGAAAATAACGACAGATTTTGTAAATCAAGTAATATGAATGGGGGAAAAATATATTTTAAGCCTGTGCTTGTAATTCCTAAGATGGAAAGTCTTACGTCTTACGTTTTTCTTCTCTGTGAAAAGCGTGCAGGCTCTCGAACAGATTGTTCAGTTTTCATGCAGCGTGTTTTCATTTATTGTTTTATTTGGAAGAAACTCATTTGCAGTAACAGGAAATATTTTAAGCTATTGTCTAAATTTGAAATACGTATTTACGTCATTAATGTTTTCTCCCTGAAAGCGTGGAAGCCATGGAATTTAATTAAATTAAATTTCCAAATATGAACGAGGCGATTGCAAACCAACAAGCAAGCGATCAAAAATCTTTATTATATTACGCTTTGATATCCAACTTTATGAAAAGCTATATAATTAGTATATTTTGATAAATCTTTCTTGATACGTGACTTGAAAAATTGTTTTACAAAACCGATTCCAAAAACACTACAAAGTCATAAATAATATATGAATAGATACAACGTTACAGTTTTATACTGAAGTTGGTGCCAAATTTTAACTAACTACTTACATTAATTGTTCTTATATTTTTTCAAGACTTTCCAGGTAATCATTCCCTGGCACCGACTTCAATATAAAACTGTGATGTATCTATTCTTATATTATTTAGGGTAGACCGGAGGCAAAAGTAACAGGGGTCAATTAAAATATAGAAAGTAACTTCAACACTGGTCGTTGTAATTGCGCGTGTATACAATACTACACATTGAGACTTGAGTTGCGGTTGACCCATGCCAGTCGCCAAAGCGACGCCACGGTAATGTCACGGTAATATTACCGTGGTAATGTGGCGACGCGACGGCACGCAAATCGTTCGTTTGCTATTCGACTTTTTTGTTTCTTGGACCCTCGAGGTATGATTTGGCGAAATTTTCAACGTCTCCAATAATTGCTATTTGAGCAATATCTATATTTATTTCTAAGTTGCTAAGTTGTTAAGATCTACAGATCAAAGATTATTTTCACTGTGAAATATCTGTGCGTTTTAAAGTGTTTTGGAATATAAATGATATTTTCCTGTAAAGCTCTTACCAGTGCGATTTTCGTAGGTGTAACGTTAATAATGTGTTACAATTGACCCAAGGACCGTTGCAAATTTTTATGGTGATTTAAGCAGTGAAAGAAAAATGTTAAAAACAAAATTGACTAAATACTAAGAATAAAACTGTTTGTCTACCTGTAGGTATCTTTTGTCGATTACGGCTTATCAACATTTGAAGCTGTGTAAACAGGTGATGCAGTGGAAATTATTATTGCCGTGTGATAGACAATTTTAGAAGAATAAACTAAATGTATAAAACTCTCAACTGTTGTATTATTTAAAGAATATTGGAAATAGTTAAAATATACACGTAAATCTTAAATGCAAGATAATTGAGTTGTGTCAGTTAAAGCGACAATGACAAAACATGTCAACATCATTGACTACAAAGTAGGCTGTACATACTTCACACCCTCCCAAGTTTTTAGAATTGAGGGATTCTGTTCAAGCCAATTCTCTTGCTCAAATCTTGCAGTCTGGGCCCATAGAGTGGCTTCGTCAACATGTCAGCAAGCTGTAGCTCTGAAGAAACTTGCTTTACTTCAAGGTCCCCGTTAGCTACGCATTCTCTGACGAAGAAATGCTTCAGCTTGATATGCTTCGTTCGCTTGTGATACTCATATTTAGGGTTCTGCGAAAGCTTGATTGCTGACTCATTGTCTAGGTATAGTGTAGGTTTACTCAACTTCATCAGATCCTTAAACAGATTGTTAAGCCATATCAATTCTTGAGAAGCTTCACTGGCTGCGATTACTTCCGCTTCGGTAGATGAAATGGATACAACACTTTGGCGTTGGGATCTCCAGCTTATAGCAGCTCCTGCGAGTAAACACACTATACCAGATGTTGATTTGCCAGTAGTTTGATCGCCAGCGAAGTCAGAGTCGGAGTAGCAGACTATTTTATCAATAGGATTTCTTGAGTAGGTTAAACCTAGGTCACTTGTTCCCTTTAGGTACCTTAGGATTCGTTTAACGAGTGCGACATCATTGGTTGTTGGCTTCTCAAGGTTCCTCGATGCTATTCCTACCGCATAGGAAATGTCAGGCCTCGTGCCGACGGCCAGGTACGTGAGTGCGCCTACGGCTTGCCTGTAAGGAAAGCTAGGTTCAGCTTGGGTTCCTTTATCTCCTCCCACGTTCTCTTTAACAATAGGTGTCGGTACAGACTTGCTGTTGTTCATTGTAAATTTTTCTAAAAGATTTTTAATATAAGACGTCTGACGGAGTGTGATCTGGTCGTCTTTTCTGTTGATCTCCATGCCTAGAAAGTATGTGGCCGGAGAAGTTCTAATTTTTAATCGTTTTTGTAATTCGTTAATAAACTCTGTTTCAGCTTCTTTTGAGTTGCTTGCCACAAGTCCGTCATCGACGTACAGGGCGATGAGGACTCTGGTTGTCCCTCTTGTTTTTATGTATAGACAAGGATCCGCTTCAGACTGTTTGAATCCTGATGTCAATAGAAATTGGTTTATGCAGGTATTCGAGCAGCGCGGAGCTTGCTTTAGTCCATAAAGGCTTCGTTTTAAACGGCATGCTCGGTTTGTACCGTCGTTAAAACCTTCCGGTTGCTTCATAAAAATGTCTTCTTCGACTGTTCCGTTCAGGAAGGCAGTAGTGACATCAAATTGTAGAAGTCTTAAGTTTTGTTTAACTGCAGTAGCGAGAAGGGCTCTGATAGTACTCAGTCGAGCTACAGGACTGAATGTTTTATCGTAGTCAATTCCAGGTTTTTGTAAAAAACCTTTGATCACCAGCCGTGCTTTAAAGCGTTCAATACTTCCGTCGGGTTTTGTTTTGACTTTGTATACCCATTTGCATGGTAAGGCTTTTCTACCCTTCGGTAATTGGACTAGTTCCCATGTTTCATTCTCGTGAAGTGATGAAATCTCGCTTAGCATTGCTTCTAACCATTCATTTTTGTTTGGTGAGTTAATTGCTTCTTTGTACGAAGTCGGTTCTTTCAGTTTCATGACGTCATCTGCCGCTGCTAGCACGTAGTCATCAAATCTGCGTGGTGGTCGTAATAGTGATCTATCTCGAAGTATCCGTGTTACAGCAGGTTCATCAGGTTGAGGATCACCAGGTTGAGGTTCATCAGGTTCATCATAAAAATCAAATTGATGGTTTTGTTGAACGTTTTCCTGAAGGGCTTAATTTTCCTCTTCGTGAGATGTGCTTTCAACCTCGTTATGTTGTACGGTGTCTTCGTAGATGCTGCTATCGTTTACATAATTGTCTTGGTTAGTGATTGTGACTTCTTCCTTGTTCTCAAAATCGATTTCCATCGTCTCAGTTTGTGTTCGAGGTGTTGGTTCAATATTAAATATTTCGCTTTGTACAAAGGGTGTAGGTTTGTTTTCAAGAGCGTTTTCATAAAAATTGATTTTTAGAACTTTAACATCTTTTGAGATGACAGTCTTGCGTTCAGTTGCAATATAGATCTTGTAGGCTTTACTTATTTCTGAGTATCCGACGAACATTCGAGGTGTTGCTTTCGGTGCGTGCTTGTGTCCTTTGGGACCTTTCTTCAGAACAAAGGCTTTAGATCCAAACGGATGTAGGTGGTTGACACAGGGCTTTCTTTGTACCCATCTTTCATATGGTGTTTGATTGTCAATAGCACTGTTGATACTTCTGTTTGATAGATAGTTTGCTGTGTTAACAGCTTCACCCCATAGATGCATAGGTGCTTTGGCATCAATAAGCATAGCTCTGGCCTTTTCCACTAGTGTCCGATTCTTCCGTTCTGCAAGACCGTTTTGTTGTGGCGTGTAGGGTGCTGATAGACGTTGTGCAATCCCGTTTGCCTTGAGGTAGTTTTGGAATTCTGTATTGATGTATTCTGTCCCGTTATCAGTTTGTATAAATTTAATCTTATTGCCAGTAAAGTTCTCCATTACTTCTTTATATTCCTTGAACTTCTCAAGTACGTCAGATTTGTGTTTCATGAAGTAGACGCGGCCATATCTGCTGTAGTCGTCGATGAACGTTACAAAATACTTGTTGTTCGCGGTGCTAGGTGTTTTGATAGGAACACATACATCGCTGTGTACAATTTCTAATCGTTGAGTAGTTCTTGGCGTAGATCTTTGTTTAGGGCTCGGAGTTCTTGTCATTTTAGCTTGGATGCAAGCGTCGCAGTCAAATAAGGACTCTTCTTTATTGAATTTCAACCCGATAACTGACTCGTTTTTTAAAGCTAGCTGAAGGTGTTGTTCATTTATGTGTCCCAGTTTTCTATGCCAATCTCCAATTGAGTTCTCTAGAGTAGTTGTTAAACTTGTTTCTGGTGTTACTGTGCAATCGTTCTTGATCTGCGTTTTCACATAGTAAAGATTGTTTTTCTTTTCAGCTGTCATCAGAATTTTATCGTTTTTGGCGATTGTAGCTTTGTTTTCAGTAAAAGTTACAGTTGCACCATTTTGTGTCATCTTAGCAACGGATAGAAGATTCGCTGTGAGGCTAGGTACGTACAGTGTTTCTAAAAGGTTTACTGTGCCATATTCACTTGTTATGACTTTGACTGTACCACGTCCTTTGACTTGAGCGGTTTGTTCTTTAGAGGCTAAGTTGAGCTTTCGAGAGTCTACATTCATCGTTGTGAAATGCTCTCTTGCATAGGTCATGTGCGATGTGCATCCACTATCCAATACCCAGTCCTTGTGTTTATTGTTTTTGGTGTTGGCGGTCAACAGACATTCGTCGATATGGTGTGTCGTTTCATTTTGACTATTGGATGTCATCTTCTTATTTTTGTTCTTGTTCTTAAACCAGCAACTTGAACAAATTTTGTGTGTGCTCTTCTTAAAGTGTGCTCCTTTTGTTTTGCATACTTTACATGAAGCCGCATAGTAGGATTCCTGTTGAAGAGGTTGAGCGCTCGTGCTTGGTTCCGTATGTGACCGGTGTCGTGCCTCGCTTTCTTCAATGATCTTTGTTTTCAACTCATCTGGTTTTGGTAGGTTGTCTCTACTTTCGATTGCGATTCTAAAGTTTTCGTAATCGGGTGAAAGGCTATATAGCATCATGATCGCAAGTAAATCGTCATTGATGTTTACCTGCATATCGGCGAGTGTATCAACGGTATCCATAAATTTGTTTATGTGCTCACGAACATTGTTGCCTTCTAGTTTAGTTAGGATTAACTGTTTTAAAAGTGATGCTTTTCGAGCAGGAAATAGCTTTCAATTTGTCCCATATTTCTTTCGCAGTTTTGCATTTACCGACTTGTTTAAGCTCCGAAGGCGCGATTAGGAGTATTAGCGTTGATTTTGCTTCTAGTTCCTTATCGATGTCGTCTTGGCTTGCTGGAGTTGTTAGTGTGCCTGTTACGTATTTCCAAAGTTTGTCTTTGATCAAAACAGCTTGAGCTTGTATAACCCAGGTATCATAATTGTCCTTACTGAGAAGCTCTATGCGTACCTTAGACATTTTGTTCTTCTTTACGCTCTGCTACCATATCAACATTTGAAGCTGTGTAAACAGGTGATGCAGTGGAAATTATTATTGCCGTGTGATAGACAATTTTAGAAGAATAAACTAAATGTATAAAACTCTCAACTGTTGTATTATTTAAAGAATATTGGAAATAGTTAAAATATACACGTAAATCTTAAATGCAAGATAATTGAGTTGTGTCAGTTAAAGCGACAATGACAAAACATGTCAACATCATTGACTACAAAGTAGGCTGTACATACTTCACAAGGCTGAACACAAAACAGAATTGATTTTGATGTAATGCATTATTTCAAAAATGTCGTTATTACTAAAAAGGAATTAATATCATTTTTTTGGCAGTAACAGGAAATATTTTAAACCAGAATAATTTAAAATGAAAACTACTGGGCCAAACAGAATTAAATTCTTATGGGACCAAATGGCAACTATTCTGCATCGAAGTAAAAAATAATCATGTAAATCGGATCAGAAATCTTTAAGTAATTGGTGTAAGTGCATATTAATAAAATATCGTGAAAATTACATCGTCCAAGTAAACAACAATGCACATAAAATAAAAACTACTGAGCCAAACTGAAAAAAAAAATGGAACCAAATCGCAACTAATTCCGCATCGACCAAAAAAATCACGTAAAATCGGATCTGAAATCTCGGCGTTATGGGTTGGTACATACATAAAAAACATACTTAGGTACGTGTCGAATTAAGAACCCACTCCTTTTTGAAGTCGGTAGATTTTTAAACAAAGGTAGCACATCTGTCGCGAGGCCACCATGCTGGAGTATGTAGACCGTTCATACAGACAATTTGCAATGCAGATACATTGCTCAGGGATGAACTGTAGGGGCAACTATGTGGGTTCTGATAATTAAGGGGATCTTTATGTATATTTTTGGGACTATTATTTGTTAGGCGACAAACAATTTTATAATATTAAGTACTTACCAAGAATTCGCCTTGTTTAATAAGGCTATCTCGTGTATGGTGTTTATTTTCAAGTCTCAGCCACTGAAATAAAAAACCCGCTAAGTGCAAATGGGACTGGCGCACCGAGGGTTCCGTACAAAATTATTAAAAATATTTTTTAATTATATGATGTAACTAAAAATTTACGGTTTTCGCAATTTTTCCTTTATCTGTGCTATAAGACGTTACTTCGTACCAAATTTCAAGATTCTGAGTTCACAGGAAGTACCCTGTAGGTTTTGATTCCCTTGCGAGTGTCGATAATTGGCAAAAATTTGCGGCATAGGCGGCTGTATCTTTTGATTGCGTTGGCTTAGAAGTTTGAGTTTTTCACAGCTCCAAGGGACAGTAGACCTGAGTATTTAATATAAATTTCAGCTTGATATCTTCACGCGTTCCTGAGAAAAAGGGTATTGACAGACGGACAGACAGACAGACGGACGGAATGACGGACAACAAAGTGATCCTATAAGGGTTCCGTTTTTTCATTTTGAGGTACGGAACCCTAAAAATAGTTAAATCAAATATAGTAAGGTTTTTACCACCTACTATTTACGACACTATAAATATACTAGTTAATTACAAATATTTTACAATACATTGAAACTTCACATTTTAAAATAAAAAACTAGGTACAACTCGTGCGGTTAAAGAATGGGATTAGAAATGGCGGCGCATGTATTCACTTCTCGCTAGCACACTATTTCCGTCTATACTCACACTCGTGGGTAGCTGACGGTACCGGCTCGATGAGCCGCCATTTCTAATCCCATTGTTTAACCGCATGGGTTGTAAGTATAAAATGAGTTCATGCAGGTATCCAGAAAGCTGTACGGCGTAGTCGCTACACTAGTAAAGTTGTTATGCCTATTTGCCTACTACACACCTAAGGCCCGATTTCACCAACAGGAACGCAAAACTAGAATAACTATACCGTGGATAAATTTATACTCTACATTTATTCTCGGATAACCCATTTTACGTTTCACCACGTTTGGTTTAACTATTCTTCCAAATAGAGTTTTATTTTATCTATGTGAACGAATGAATGATAATGCTGCGAAATTAAATAGTTCATTCTCTCCGTAAATCACATAGCCAATTAGCTGTTTTTTAAACTAGTAGGATTATACGTCAGTAACAACTACTGTCACTTTAGACAGGTTGCCAATCAGCTGTTCATTAGACGCCATCTTATTTATCCTAGTATTAAATCTGTTATACCGTCAATTTCGACGGTATAAAACTTATTCTCGGATAACGGCTTTATTGGGATTGGGAAGAGAATCTCAACTCCTGTGAGGATGGAAGCCTCGTATAGTATACGGATGGCTCCAAAGAATCATTTGATGTAGGGGGCGGAGTGTACGGTCTAAGGCCCAGGGTGAGCAAAAGCACCAACTTGGGCCGTTATGCATCCGTTTTCCAGGCGGAGATATATGCCATCATTGAATGTGCAGATATCATAAACCAAAGGAACTACTCAAACCAACATATCTATATTTATTCAGATAGTCAAGCAGCTCTAAAAGCCATTAGCTCGAGCCAAATAAACTCGAAGCTGGTAGAGGACTGCCTCACCCGCCTGAATGCTATATGGACAAAAAAACAAAATTGTTTTAAGATGGGTTTCTGGGCATTCTGGTGTCATTGGCAACGAGAAGGCCGATGAACTCGCTAAAACTGGAACTATAAAACCACAAATAGGACCGGAACCTTTTTGTGGGATTTCAAAGAACCAGGTACACAACTTTCTAAATGAACAACTTCTTAGAAACTCATTCGAACTCTGGAAATCTACTCCAGGGCAAGAACACGCGAAGGTACTAATACAAGGCTACTCGCATAAACTAACTGACGAGCTTCTGCAGCTTAACAGGAAAAACATCAATGCAGTCGTAAGAACCTTAACTGGACATTGTGGCCTGAATAGACACATGTTCAACCTCAAGATTAGGGACAACGACATCTGCAGATTCTGCAATCAGGAGCGTGAAACTCCTAAACACCTTCTGTGTGACTGCAGCCCACTGATTCATCGGCGTAGCCTTCATCTGGGAAGACACATCATGAGACCAGATGAAATACAAACTCTCCCAACCCAAAAAATCCTCAATTTCATAGAGGGTTTGGGCTTGAAGGAGATACTCTAACGGTGCTATAATTCACAATAGATCTTTTAGGTCGAGGTGAAAAGGCCTACAAGGCGAAAGCCCGTACAATAACAACAATAATAATAACGGCTTTATTCTAAGTACAAGTATTTGGTGAAATTAAAATTGACCTATCTAAGAGTAACTCATGACTTTATCCTTGGTATAAAACTTATCTGACTTTGGTGAAATCGGGCCTAAGTCACGGTAATTATTATACTATTTATTGATAATTACGTAAGCTAATTATCTACAAAAATATAAAGATTGTTTTATAAGAGTTTCAGACATGTATTATTAGCAAAGATTTTTATGAATGACAGATGACACAATATATTTGACATATTTAAAATATAAATTATTTCTAAAAAGGTGTTTGCAGTGTCAACTAAAGACAGGAGATTTTCAACACCTCCCCGCAATGTAAACACCCTTTACATTAAAAAAAATATATACTAATACAAAAACACACGAATATAAAACACTTCACAGATTATAGATAGAACACCAAAAAAAAATGTTACAAAAGTTCAACACAAAGGCTATTTAACGACTACTACTATACTAAGACCGAAACCTTTTTAACATTTTAAATGCTTAAGTTTAGCAAGAGGTTTGGTTAATATATCAGCAATGTTATCATTTGATTGTATGAACTTGAGATGAAACAATTTTTGATGTAATGTATCTCTAATGAAATGGTGTCGTATATCTATATGTTTTGTGCGTGAGTGGAATGTGTTTGTTTTGGTAAGTTTTAGGGCACTTTGATTATCACAATTGATTGTGATAGTCTGGTCAATTCCAAAAACTTCATGTATTAGACGTTTTAAGTATATGGCCTCCTTACAGGCCTCACTTATAGCCATATACTCAGCTTCAGTAGTTGACAGAGCAACAGTCCGTTGTTTTCGGGCTTCCCAAGAGATGGCACCACCACACATTTTAAATATGTATCCCGTGTATGAACGTCTGTCCACGATGTTGTTTCCATAGTCGGCATCTGTATAGCCAACTATGTCTTTGCTTTCATCTGCTTTGAATGTTAAACCCAAGTTTTTAGTACCTTTAAGGTAGCGTAATACACGCTTAGCAGCTCTCCATTGTGCCTCCCCGTAATGTACGTTAAATTGACTAAGTACAGAGACAGCATATGAGATGTCTGGTCTCGTACCAATGGAAACGTACATTAACGATCCAATGAGCTGCTGGTAAGGTAAGTCCTCTCTAACTTCCTCGTCCAATGGATGTAAAAGCTTGACACCGGGTTCTAAAGGTGTAGTTGTAGTAAGCGCCTCGACCATATTGAACTTTGTAAGTAAGTGTTCAATGTTATTGGTTTGGTCAAGCGTAATAGTACCATTTGCAGGGTCTTGACAGACTCTCATACCTAAACAGTCCTTACATTTACCCAAGTCTTTGACTTTAAAGATTTTACTTAGGTTCGATTTAAAACTTTCTTTCATCACCTCTGAGTTTGATACGATAAAAAAGTCATCTACAAATACTGCCATGATTAAAAACTGATTTTCAATCATTTTGTAATAAATGCAATTTTCAGTTGTAGATTGAATCATTGACAACGAAGCTAAAGCTTCAGACAGCTTTAAATTCCATTGTCGTGGTGCTTGCTTTAATCCGTATAGTGACTTTTTAAGAAAACACACTTTTTGCTTAGGATCAGAGGCGAAGCCTTCTGGCTGCTCCATGTATATCTCCTCTTCTAAGTCACCATTCAGGAAAGCAGTTTCCACATCGAGATGGTCAACTTGCAGTTGATTTTTAGCAGCAAAAGCCATCAGAACTCTGATTGATGAAAGACGTGCAACTGGCGAGAAGGTTTCTCCGTAGTCCACTCCATAAACTTGTGTGAATCCTTTCGCAACAAGCCGCGCTTTATATTTTATTATTTCTCCATTTGTGTTTGTTTTTAATTTATACACCCATTTACTTTTGATTGGTTTCCTATCTGTTGGTCTATCTACCAAAGTCCAGGTACCAAGTTTTAAAAGAGAATTATATTCCTCCTTCATGGCTTCTAGCCATTCATCTTTATGTTGATCTTCCATTGCAGTTTTGGTGAGTCTACAGATACGGGCATAGATTCTGTATCTGTCAGAACATCCTTGTCCTGTTCAGGGATTTCCGATTCCACATAGGCTGGTTCAAGAGGGATATCGTTTCTTTCATCTTGTACTGTAGATGATAAAGAAGTAGGTACGACTGGTGGAAGAGAATGGGTTGTAGTAGGAATTTCGATAAGAGGGGGTGTAAGATCCTCGTCATCGATATGAGGCTCTGAAGAGTTTTCGATAGGTGAACTGTCTTCGATGAATGCTACGTCTCGTGCTAAAATTATTTTGCGAGGGTTCTGGAGATCAATAAGGCGGTAGCCTTTGCTTTCGGTGCTGTATCCTACAAAAATACATTTTTGAGTCTTTGAATCTAGCTTAGAGCGTTTTTCTTTCGGAATAAGAACGTGAGCTTCGCATCCAAATACTCTTAAATGTGACAGATCTACTTTCTCCCCAGTCCATAGCTCCTCTGGTATTTTATTTCGTAGTGCCTGGGATGGAGAACGATTTTTCAAATAAATTGCAGTATTTACTGCTTCACCCCAATAGGCTTTAGGTAGCTTAGCGTCGAATAGTAAAGAACGACTTTTTTCGATGACAGTCCTATTTACACGTTCGGCCTTGGAGTTATGTTGAGGATAATAGGGAATCGAAGTTTGATGAATTATCCCGCAATCTCTCATAAATTTTTTCATTTGAGAGTTCACATACTCAGTACCGTTATCTGTGCGTAAGATTTTCAATTTTTCACCTGTTTGATTCTCTACAAGGTTTTTAAATTCTACAAACTTTGCGAAAACTTCGCTTTTTGTTTTTAAAAGATATCCAAATGTTTTTCGAGTAAAGTCATCAGTAAAAGTAAGAAGGTATAAAGCTCCTCCAAAAGAATGAATACTCATTGGTCCACATATGTCAGAGTGCACCAATTCCAACTTTTTGGATGTAAAACTAGTAGAATTGTGAAAGGGTCGTTTTGACAACTTACCTTGTAGGCATGACACACAGTTGTCAAATTTGTCAGTGTAATGTATGCCTTTATTTTCATTTTTCAGAACATTCATAGCGTTAAAATGTAAATGGGCTAAGCGCCATGCCATAAAAATGCAGAATTTGTGTTAACTGACATGCAGGCTTGAGGATATTCTCGTATATCCAGCTTATATAACCCATTATGGTTGCAGCCAGTGGCGACTACTTTACCCGAGACTCTACATTCATCTTTTAGTAAAATAGTAGCACCTTTTTGTGAAAATAGTACAACATAACCATCTTTA
Organism: Schoenobius gigantellus; assembly: GCA_963935595.1. Taxonomy (NCBI): domain Eukaryota; kingdom Metazoa; phylum Arthropoda; class Insecta; order Lepidoptera; family Crambidae; genus Schoenobius; species Schoenobius gigantellus. The sequence goes on from OZ012543.1 coordinate 38,035,080, forward strand.
ACTAGGCTACTTACCGACAGTAAGTTTTCAGTAACTTTCGGGATATAAAGGACATCCGAAAGATTACGAATAGGATTAGAGTTTGGAAGCTTTACAGTACCTTTACCCTCTGTATAAAATTGTTCATTGTTTGCAACTGTGATAGGCTTGGTAAGCGGGGTAAGAACCTCAAACCAATCCTTTCGGTTGCTCATGTGTGAACTTGATCCAGAGTCGATGATGAAGTAGGGTGAATCTGTAGTGAAAGAGGAAGTATTAAAAGATGATAACAGTGTAACCTCAGCTGTATAATTAGAATGAACCTGTGCACTATCATTTTGTTTTTTATGTTTACTTAAACGTTTTCTACAAATAGAAATATGATGGTTAGGTTTCCTGCAGTATCCACAGATGATCTTCTTGGAGTTGAATCGTTGAGCTGCGGTGGTAGGCTGCGATATCGTGACTAGGGTATTCTCATCACTTGTTGTCATCGCTCCATCTTCCCGTAGAAGCATGGTTGCCACAGCATCTCCCGTTATTGGTGCTCCAGAATGTTCAAGTGCCATCACCATTGGCTTGTACTCATCAGATAGTCCCGCGAGCATTATGACACCTATGAATTCTTCATCTAGACCTGCGTTAATAGCAATAAGCTGTTGCTGGGTGTCTCTTATCTTGTTGATGTACTCCTCAAGGTTCCTACTTGTACTTAGCTTTGCTCCGAAGAGTTTCTTGAGCAACTCTAGTCTGTGTGATAAACCGCTATCAGCGTATTGTCTTTGTAACAAGTCCCAAGTCTCTTTCGCCGTCTTTGCACTAGAAACTGCCGGATATAATGATTCCGCCGTAGTAAGGCAGATTTTGGCTCTCGCTTGCTCATCACGTCGATCAAAAACAGCTTGTGATACTTGCGTTTTTAGAGTATCAGGTCGAGCGATGGTGTCCCAAAGGCCACAGTCAATCAGGTACATCTTGACGCCGAAGCTCCATGTGTTGTAATTTTTACGACCCTCGAGTCGTGGAATAGACGTCGGTACTCCTGGAGTGACATTGAGAGCAACTGCAGTTGTGTTTTGCACTTGTGGAATATCTGCGTAGTTATCCGTCTGAGGATTCATTTGAATTCCTGTAGCAGTAGAAGGCGTAACAAAGGGTTCCATAACCTATTGATAATTACGTAAGCTAATTATCTACAAAAATATAAAGATTGTTTTATAAGAGTTTGAGACATGTATTATTAGCAAAGATTTTTATGAATGACAGATGACACAATATATTTGACATATTTAAAATATAAATTATTTCTAAAAAGGTGTTTGCAGTGTCAACTAAAGACAGGAGATTTTCAACACTATTACATTACCGTGCCTTAGTGATGAAGACATGTAGAGCATTTGTAAACATGTAGAGATAACTAACCATGCACGTTGATAACCCATTTGCGCAAAATCAACAGGTGTGTGTAAGTATAGTTCTCACCTCCTGATTTAATACCGGAACTATGTACGAGTAATGTCCCGTGCTGGTTTCCTACTTTATGTATTTATATTTTATGGGTTCAGTGGTTATGACGCCTCCGTGGTCTAGTGGTTGAGACCACTGGGTGTTGATCAGGAGGTCCGGGGTTCGATTCCCCATGGGGAAGAAGTTTTTCTGTTTGGTGGTAGGGCTTCTGAGCCCGTCTGACTAGCTACCACCGTCTTACCTAAGTTTGTCGCCTTAATAGCAATGTTGTGTTCCGAAAATTAGAGGTAAGATAGCCAGCTCCTCAGTTGCTAAGCTTCCTCCTTCAGCCTTATCGTTAATTCATCAGTTACCACCAAGTGAGACGAAGGCCAGAAGCTTCCCTGTCCTACTCCTTTAGCCTTATCGTCCCTTACCATCAAGTGAGACGAAGGCCAGAAGCTTCCCTATGTTAAGTAATAAAAATTAACTAGAACTCAATTTAAAAGAATTTCGCGTCTTACCCTTAGTACAGTTAACACGGTTCAGCATACATTTGCTATGTGTCTAGTGTATTTGGCACTCAGATTATGGTACTAATTAGCATGTAGGTACCCTTAACAAGCATGATAATATAGTATTATAAATTTATAAACCACTGTACTGTACCTTATTGTTTCATTTTTTAACAAGTAACATTAACAACGCAGAATATTTTTTTATTTTACATAATAAGGCTTGTAGGATTTCATTATCATTTCAAGGCCACTTCTTATATTAGGGATTCAGTAAAATATGTCAAACAGTTTTATATTTAAACTCAAAAAATAACATCTACAAATACAATCATACTAAAAATAAATTGGCTCCGTTATAAATACGCGTAAATCCAGCTCCTTTTGAGTTTCTTATAAAAGCATTCAGTTATTCTATTTAGGTATAAGTTTGTTTTTGCTACCTGGGAAATAAATATCTCTCGCAGGATAGTAGGTAAATAGTGTTGAGTTGTAAACTTACTCTTCAGTTCTCTCGCTGTCGCCACTAAGCAGATTATGTGTTTACTTCGAATAAAAGGCTCGGGTCCTTTGCTGTTTAAGCTTTGCCTACTTGATTCAGCTGAACCTCAAAGTTTTCTAAAGAGGTTTTCCTCGGCAAATTTTAAGTTGTTGTTTAATGAAAGTAATATTTTTGAAAGCAAACGAATCATAATTTCCAATGAAACTATTCCAAAAGTAATTGGAATTGTATATAATATTTTATTTAAATAAATACCTTCACTTTGTGCCCAAATAGATTAAGTAGCAATTTACCCTGCGAAGAATTTAACAATACACAGAGTATATAATGTAAAATTTAAAAAGAATATGGAGGCAATAAATATTATTAGGTATTCAAACAGATGCAGTGATTAATTAAACCACATTGCCCGCGAACATTTATTCGGATTTTTACAACATGAAAAATACGTGGGATGGGCAAAAATGAAACTCATTCTATTTAAAAATCGCTTCCCAGTTCATCCCGTAAATCACGGGATTAAAAAGCTGAAAATGAATGGGTCAGCAATGTATTATCTTGGCGGGCCTCCATTGAAAAACAAAAGGTTATTCGTATTATTAGTAACTTCATATAAAGAAGCAAGAAAACTGCAAGTTGAACTCACGTGAACAAATTTAAATTTTGAATTTGTCACTTTTTATGTCGTCCATCATAGAATTTTTAAACGGTAGCCTAACATCCTAGGAGGCATCCTAGGCACTAAACCATACTGGGATGGGCATGGCAAACCCTCTCCCCCTCAATATACGCCTATTGCACGTAATAGGTTCTATAAGATACAAAAAAATGAAAAATAATACGAGAAACGATTGTCCAACTTAGTCCCGAATTACGAATGACCGAATAACTATTGCTCGAATTTTTTTTAGATCGAATAATCTTTCATCGAATCTATTGTAAGTCCGATTAACGTTAGCTCGAAGGTCATAAAATGACTGATGTACTTTCTCTATTACGCCAGGTTTCTAGGGAGTTCTGGGATCTTGGTACACAATTTCCGTATATCGCCCGTGGTGGTGTCCCGAACATTTTAGTGATAAACGGAAAATGTGATCAACTACCTGGCTTAAAAAAAACAGTTTCTACTGGGGTGTACTAGGAGTACATGACACCAGAAGAGTTCTCAACTGAAATTTTATTCAATGTAGGTAGATTATATTTCATATTTTGGAAAGAGGCATTTCTAGCAACATCTTTATGGAAATCTGTTTTACTGTTATGCACTTCTGGTACTTTTCTCTGATTATATCTCTCTACTTATAATGCCAATTTACTTTATAATTTGAATGTAAATAGGTAAAATTACAATATATTGCAATCCTTTTATCAAGTACTGGGAAAGAATAAGTAATCAAATCAAACGCATCATGATGTGAGAAATCACTTTTATTTACTTCGTGCTAACGTTATTCGGTCTTACGATAGATTCGATCAAAGATTATTCGATCTAAAAAAAATTTGAGCAATAGTTATTCGGTCATTTGTAATTCGGGACTAAGTTGGACAATCACGAGAAACTAGCTTTTCGTCCGCAACTTTTCCAGCATTGCTTTTTATTTTCCCGAAGGATATTTCTCTTGTAGTAAAATGATATCCCTACAGAGGTTGAATTGAATTTAGAAAAGTCCATTCATAGTGCGTGTGAGCATTATAAAAAGGTAGTTTAGAAATGGCGGAGGACTTGGTGGTGAGCATTTCTTGACGTTTAGAACTCAACTTCATGGCTTGACAATTACGTGCGTGCTAACATGAAATTAAGAGCGAATATTTATCAGTCATGTTTGATCGTCTAGAAACAACATTAAGAGGACTGTGAAGTGCCAATTCATGGCTCGAGTATGCACTTTCATACAAAAATGCAGTTGACCGTCCGAGGCAAGTGCCTACATTTCTTATTGAAATATTGTTTCGGGCGATAACTGTTTTACCCCCCTCAACCTTCACAAAATTAGACACTTTTGGTCTCATTAGATTCAGTATATATTCGTGTGTTTTGTTTTTTTTTGTAATTCAGTATAATTTAGTCAAAAAATATAAAAATGCTCGAGGCAGTTTTCAAGTCTAAAATATGGATATTTAGATGCAAATAATTTATATTCTGAACAATATTACATCAAAATCAAAATGTACAAACCTAGATCTTCATTATATCTACAACATTTCCAAAAATATGAAAATTGGACTATGTAAAGGCAGAAATACGTTATCGCTTTTTGTATGAAAATTTACAGTTTCACAATCCTCTTAAAGCAACCTAGAGCATAAAGAAATATGCATGTGAAACTCTTATGATCGATCCTTCTGGCAGCGGCCGTGTTTACTTAGGCGACCACGCATAAAGCGGGCGCATAAGTAAACGTAAGTTTTTAAGTATTAATTTTTAGATTTTGTTATAACACACATATACCGGAAGAAGACTCTGTACCAGGATCACCTGCTTGGGTACCTCCGTCGTACCTATTTCTGCCGCAAAGCAGACGTGCTTGCATTACTGTGTTCCGGTTTGAAGGGTTTCCCTCGATTTTCATGAGATCCCATCATCAGATCCTGACTTTAGACTTGGGACTACCCCAGGAGTATACTCTATCGAATACAAAAGGAATTTTGAAAATCGGTCCACAATAAAATTGGCGGAGTAATCGCGTAACACACACACAAAACACGTGTTTATGGGATCACCTTCGGTAAGCTGGAATTAAATTGGGTTCCTTTCACTAAAAAGATTTCATTCATTAAAAAGTTAAAAATAAAAAATATTTTACAAAAAATAAAAACAGACTTCAAAAACACTGAAAAACTTAAAATAATATAAGAATAGGTAGGTACAGACAACATCACACTTCTATATTAAAGTCGGTGACAAATTTTAAGACTTTCTAGGGGATCATCGTTTGGCACCGTTTTTAATACAGAAGTGTGATGTTGTCTGTACCTATTCTTATATTATTTTAAACTTTTCAGTGTTGTTGAAGTCGGTTTTTATTTTTGTAAAATATTTTTATACGCTAGGTAACTCATATGACTTGTTCTTTTTTTATATCATAATCATCATCATTACAGCCCATATACGTCCCCACCGAGGGGCTCGAGCCTACCCTATATTAGGGTGATTAGGCCTTAGTCAACCACGCTGGCCCAGTGCGGATTGGTCGACTTCACATACATCATTGAATTTCTTCGCAGATGTATGCAGGTTGCCTCACGATGTTTTCCTTCACCGTAGGAGCGTCAGACAAATGTACATATGAAATTCGAAGCGAAAAACACATTGGTACATAGCGGGTCTCGAACCCCGACCCCCCGATTGGAAGGCAAGTGCCGAGTCCACTGCGCCACCGACGCTACTATATATTTTTATATACTTTTTTTATATACTTACCTTTTTTTATATTGGTCGCTCATCAGGTCTCAATTGGAATATGTGATACCAGTCTGGAATCCGTTCTATGAGAAATAATCATACGAGAAAAGGGTTCAAAAAAAATTTCTACGTACAGTACACAAATGTCATCGTTCTTATCTTCCCTACGACCAATTATTGTTAAAATACAATATGCTCAGCCTTAAAACTTGCTTCTTTCACTAATGTTTTTTAATGAAATACCTAACAATCTCGACTGCATAGATCTTTTTAATCTAACTTCGTTCGCTGTGCCTAGAAATTTCAATACTAGGAGCTCACGGGTTCTCCGAACCTTTTATACACATGTACGAGTAGAACAAACGCCGGTAAACGCGCCCCTTTATATAGGTTGTTGCTCATTTTTAATGACAGCATTAATGACGTCGACTTATTCTCATTAAGTAAAACTAAATTCAAAAGAAATGCAACGGTCCTGCTGGGTAAATTAACTTGAACTTAACTGTTGTTACTTTTATTTATAACTAGTGGGTCGGGCAGACGTTGTCGTGCCCGATTACAGCGCCACCTACCGGGCCCAACTGTATGTTTAAACCTTCCCTGGACCTTTTCAAATACACACAGAGAAATTTCGTAAGAATCGGTCGAGCCGTTTTTGAGTTTTAGCGAGACTAACACACAGCGTTTCATTTTTATATATAAGACTAGTGGGCCCGGCAGACGTTGTTCTGCCTGATTACAGCGCCACCTACCGGGTCCAATTAAATTACGTATAAACCTTCCTTGAACCTATTCAAACATACACAAAAAATTTCGTAAGAATCTGTCGAGCCGTTTCAGAGTTTTTTCGAGACAAACACACAGCGTTTCTTTTTTATCTAAAAGAAGTAGAAGAAGAAGATTGTCAATCTGTGGATAGTGTGGTTGGTTTTACATTTAGTTGTTCAACTTCAAGTAATGTACAAAAAATAGATAGATCATAGACTCTAGTATAATCACGAAATTTGTATATTTTTTAAATTCTTTTAAGCCAATTAATTAGCATATTATATTACAACGCTAGAGTAGAAAATAGTAGATTGTTTACCAAGGGAGCAAGAACTATTTGTAAGGCGAGTGTTTTTTTTAAAATCTAGAGTGGAGCGAAGGATTCCAGAGTTGGATTCCGAGTAAAGCGAGGGATTCTAAAGTAAAATCCTAAGCGTAGCGGGGGATTCAAAGTACGTCACTCGAGCTTAAAATATCAAGATTTGAAATAAGATGGCCCTTATTTACCGCTGGTACCTATACCTTATGGGTTGAATAATGATGATGATGAAAAAGAAGGTTCTAAGCTCTCGTTCTATCTCTGTTGATTTGAAAAAAATGCAATGAAATAAGAGCACAATAACATAAGTGATTAATAACTATGTAAACTTAATTGTAAATACGCGAAACAAAGCCCCAGTTAACTGTAAATTGTGATTGCCTATTTCTTCCATTTAACCAAACGAAAACGAAGTTTCGCTATAAGTTACCGAGCTTTCGAAACTGTTACAGCCCCGCAGACTACCAAGTGTGGAACAGCCACTTTTTATTGTAGCTGTAAAGCAAAACAAACATCTGGCCCACAAATTGCGGAACTCGTAAGCGGTAGTAAAAACAAAATTTATTTTCATATCCCAATAAGCCGCATATTGAGGCTTATTTGGTCAAACGAAAATTATCGTTAACTGTTAGCAATTATGCTAGTTTTGTTTGTTCATATACTTGCTATATTGCAACATGAAAGCAAGCCGTATGGCTTTGTATGATATACACGACTATTTTTTTTATCACCCTGGAAAATTTTAGGGACGGTTTATATTTTTTTTAAATTAATACAAAAATTATCGGCCTCTGTGCCTGAGCCGGCATCAGATGTCCGTCCACTTCAAGGCCTTCGAGGCGCGCCGAAACCATAAAGCCAACTTGGGCTAATATCTCCCGCTGGAGGAACTCCATACTTTCCAGGAACTCTCCAGTTGATGCGGCCTCAACCGGCCTAGCCTCTGGCAGCACTACCTGCGGGACCTCCACTTCTTCTTCGGCAATAGCCTCCGACTCCGTATTGTCTACAATTTCGGGGGGTGGGGTCACTACAACGCGGCGGCCCCTCGGGCGTTTCGCCCCCCGCTCGGAGAAGTCCCGACGGAGGGCCTTTATCTCCCCCATTAGGACGTCCAAGTGACCCCGGAGGCGCTTGTTGTCGGCTTGAAGCCGACGAACCTCCTCCGAGGTGTTTCTGGACGCCAAAGTCCGAACAATCTCTACAAGGGAGTCGGTGGCGTCTTTGATTTCTTCGACACAAGTCCCTTTAAGATTGCGGGACTTGCGTGCGACCCCCAACAGCACCTTTGCATTCTCCTCAGCCTTGCCACAAAGGAGCTCAGCGGTTGGCTCAGGCGAGCGCTTCCCTTTCCCTTTTCTCATTTTTTCGGGAGCCTCTGCAACCACCGACTCCTGGTCAGACTCCGACTCAGTGTCGGCCTCCAGTAGTTGAAGCTCCCGCCTAGCCTGGGAGAGCCCAACACCATGCACTAGGCCTCCTCTGCCCCTTTTTGTTCGGGCGACCTTGGGAGCGTACGGCGCCGTTACGACCTCTTCCGCCTCAGTGGTTATTTCCAGGTCCGTAACTAAAGGATCCTGGAAAAAGGATGAATAGCTTGGCCTCTTCCTTCCACCAGCCCGTGGTGGCGGAAGGTCCGCCTGCGACAGTCCCGGTTTCCCACTATTAACGTCCCTATAGGTGGGACGAGTTCTCTCTGCGCTATCGCAGCTCCGACGAGGAGCTGCCCCTACGATATTCGACAGCGACAAAACCGGAGACACCACCCCATCAGCTGCCTCTGATGCACCTCCATTGACCGGCGAGCGGCTTTTCTCCGTGCTTAAGACCGGAGCCTTAACAGGCCCCATTTCCTCTGCCCCGTCCGTCTCGGACATGATGTCCGAGTCGGACATGGCCCAATCGTGGGCCCAGCCCAGCAAAGATTCTGTCGGCGAAAACAGAGCAGAAATGTATCTTCAGCCTGACAAAATAATAGTTGGGACAAATTCCCGGACCCGCGGTAAGAAAACCCTTATTTAAAAAAAAATCCTGACCAAAGATTTGACTGTATGGATTCAGCAACCTTTGCCTTAAACTAGAAAAAAAACTAAACTATTTGGATTTCTTCTGAGATTTGGATAATGGATAACCCTGGAATACCTATAATACAAGCCTAACCTATACAAACAACGACACTGACAAAATAATAATAGATAACGAATTAAACGGACAAATAAACTAGGTACTGATGCCGGGACAACGCCCCACACACCGGTAAAACAACAATAAAATGAAAAAGAAAACGCAAACCTAACCTATTACACCAAAATCAAAAAATTTACAACGGAATAATTTGTGTTTTGACTTCAAACACACAAAATATTTAAGATACGAGACAACAAAACAAAGAACGAAAACAACAATAGAATACAACAACATAATTCAATAAAACAACAACAAAGTGACGCCAATTTGATCGAAATCGACACTACACATAAGCACTCGCTTTGACAGCTCGGGCGCGACTAAAAAAAACTTGTTAAACCTAGAAGAAACGTTTTCTGTAAAAACTTACCTTTAAGAAAAGACTGTAAGATTTATTATAGATGTACCATTAATAGATAACTCTACTTATAGTTATTATAAATTGTTCTCATTACCTATATCCGATCCTAGTAACCAAACCTTCGCAGTCATTCCTGATTTCCCTTACCTACTGATAGAAGGACAGAAATACCAACCAACAGTACGCCAATGCAAGCAAGTAACAGAAGAAGAATACTTGTGTTCTGAAGAAGATCTTGTCCCCTACGCTAAGGAAACATGTATTCAACAATTGGTGACTTACCACACAAACCTATCGTTATGCTCTCCAATTCCTGTAGATGCTGGAAATCTCAAATTGCAAAAGATAAGTGCAAGCAATTGGATAATTTACCTTAAAAACCATGAAACAATAACACAAACCTGTGAAGACGACATAACCCGCGAGCGTCTTCGAGGAACATATATACTAACCGTGATTGAAAGATGTGAAGTTTCCATAGACGGAGCAATAATCCGAGGAAAACGTTATTACTCTCTACTACCAGAATATAAATCAATCCCCGTGATCAACTTACCAGATTTAGATGGATATCAGCGAAACTTGGCAGCAGCAAACTTCGAGCCTGTCAACTTAAAAATAATAAATTTGGACGATATACAACACCTGAACTATATTTTACGCAAAAGTGTTAAAAGTGTGAACAATGAAATTAGTGCAGATAGTGTTAGTACCCCCACTATATCATTATATGTTATAATTATTGTGTTAGTATTAGTTTTCATTGTGTTTAAATTTAGAACTAAGATTTTTATTAAATGTAAGAAAAGCGATTCCCAACCTCATTATAATTAAATTGTAACTGAAAACCCTTCAACTTCTCAAGAAGGACATGCTAAAGAAATACCTATGATATTGTTAAAAAAGTAACTAATTTTCAAATTGAAATTATATTGCTTTACATAAAATTATATCTTTTGGAAGTTACCTCAAAAACTTCATTTTCCAGTAACTTCCATCTGAGGGTGGAGGAGTTATATTTGGCTTCCCACACTTATTGCTGATGTAATATCATTGGTATTTTAAGCTAATGACAAACGGATGGAATGCAGACGCTTCCATCAGCACTTTATTGTAAACAGCGGATGTCATGTTATAAACATTGATTGTCAACCTTAGAGATAAGTCATAGAATTAAATCAGTCTTGGATAGAATCTTCAACGGCTCAGTCGTCTCTTAGTTTGTAGAGAGTCTAGAATAAAATCTTCGATGACTCTATTTCTAGTTTAAGTTCAAATTATAGTTTTTTAAAAAAGCTTCCAAACGCTCCGGAAAGTTAACTAGCTTCATAATATTTGAGCGACCTAATATTTGTTTGAGTGACACTCAAACAAATATTATGTTGAGCGGCATTTTATCTTAAATGAGGTGTTTCGAATAGAACAACCACTTTGAAAAATACCATAATGAGCAGAGAACTTTGGCTCAAATTTCTTTTAAATCATTATTATTAATTTTTGAAAATTAATAATGAGAGGAGGAGGGGAGCCACCCTTTGTACCACTCTCCCCCCTCTCGGCGATGCATAGTTTTCGAGATATTAATTTTTGAAACGTTCGCAAACCTAATCTCAAAATGTATGGGAGAAGGTTGGGTTGTGTATAAGTTAATCATGTTTGTGCCACACCTTGAAACTATTTAAGAATTAAAAGATGTTAAAATTGGAAGTTCTTAATAATATGATTTCAGTGGTATAGGTTTCCATAGAATACGGTATGACTACGCATGGTCATGGTCTGAACCTTTTTTTTTTTTTTTTTTTTTTTTTTTTTTTTTTTTTTTTTTTTACGTTGGGAAATGCATTACGCATACCCCGCGCTCGGGAAGGCGCGGGGTTATGTCGGACTCTCCGCGGCCGCGTCATACCGACTAAAACCCAACGATGCCCCCTCACAAACGCCTTGGCACGAGAACGCTCATCACCGCCGCATCCTCCCCGTCATCTGACGAAGAGGATACGTCGGGGAGGGACGCCCCGCTGTCGGACAAGGCCATGGGAACCCTTTCGGACACTTCCATGACCTCGTCAGCGTCAGCTCGCCTACGGCGAGCCCCTCTCGCCTCCCCAAGCTGGGAAGGCCGGCGATGCTCCTGGGCATTAGGAGCATCGACGACTGGCGGTGACCTGTGCAATGCAGGACTCGGGCTTCCCCGGCCCGGGTCCCGCTGGTCACCGTCAGGAGGAAGAAGACGGGCAAACTGCCGCCTCCTCCGCCCCAATCTCCTCCGGCGGCAGGGATCTGCCTCTGGGTCCTCCTCTCTGGCCCGTTCTGCCTCCTCCTTCTGTGTGATGACCTCCACACAGAAGGAGTTCACTGCATCCCAGGCCTCTTCGCTCTCGACCATCTTTGAGATGAGAGATGGTAGAGAGAGGTCGGGGCCAACACACGAAGCCAGACTGGTGCGCTGCGAGGAAAAGGCAGCACATTCCTCAAGAGTGTGCTGTGCTGAGTCCTCAGCAGCGCCACAGTGATGGCATTGAGCGGTCGGCTCACGCCCAATCCGATGCAGGTAGCGGCCAAAACAGCCGTGACCACTGATTACCTGCACCAGATGGTACGTGAGCGACCCGTGCTTCCTTTCCGCCCACGGCTTGAGTACGGGGAGCAATGCCTCAACGGTTCTCCTGAGAGTTCCGGAGGCCGGCTCACCCAGGCTCTCCTGCCATAGGCGGAACATCTCGACATGTGCCCCTTCCAGGGCAGCAACCCGCTCTCTTGGAGCCAATCTGTGTGCCCCCTCCCTTGCATCGACCCGTACGCGATAGGCCGCCGCGAGAACGTGCGCCACAAGCTCCCACGGGGGAGTGCCGGCGATAGCGCAGGCCGCCACATGTGACACCGTACGGTATCCTCTGATAGCTCTCAGTGCCATGGCGCGCTGCGCTCTTCGCAGCGATGCCACTGCGCGAGCGCTGAGAGCGTCGGCCCAGACTGGGGCCCCGTACAGTGCCATGCTGCGAACAACTCCCGCGTAGAGGTGTCGGCAGCTGGCACTCGGGCCTCCGACGTTGGGGAGGAGGCGCCCAAGTGCGTCGGCGGCACCTAAAAGTTTGGGCTCCAACGAACGAAAATGTTCGTCGAAGCCCCATCTGCCGTCGATTGTCAGCCCCAAGTACTTAATGTGTGGCTTTAGCTGGACAGTCACACCACCCACCGTGATGAATGTCCCCGCGGGGGGTTTCCTGCGGGGGCCGTGGAAAACTACGGCTTCCGTCTTAGGCAGGGCAACCTTAAGGCCTAGCATGCCTATTCGGTCCGCGACCAGAGTGCCTGCGACAGAAGCTAAGCGAACAGCATCGCTCAGACTGGCTCCTCTAGCTGCGACGAGGGTGTCGTCAGCGTAGCAAAAGAGGCGCACCCCCGCCGGCAGGGCGCCTCTGAGGAGCCAGTCGTACCCGACGTTCCAGAGCAGGGGCCCGAGAACAGACCCCTGTGGAACGCCGCGGCACATAGGATGGCGCACGATACGCCCGCCCCTGTTGGAGCAGAGAACTTCCCGACCGTTTAAATAGTCCCCTAGAATTCGGCACAGATACTGCGGGACCCCATGATGGTTGAGGGCCTCCATAATTGTGCCGAAAGGGAGACTATTGAACGCATTGGCGATGTCCAAAGACACCGCCAACACCACATGGCCACTTTGTGTGACCTCTGCCACATGGCTCCGCAGGTCGGACAACGCGTCAATCGTTGACCGACCGGTACGGAAGCCATATTGTGCCTCCGATAAGTTGGGGCCAGCCTCGGTTAAGTGCTGGACGAGGCGAGAAGCTAAGATCTTCTCAAATACCTTGGCAACCTCGTCCAGCAAGACTATCGGTCGGTACGCCGCAGGAGAGTCGACGGGGCGGCCAGGCTTCAGTAGCAGGCAAAGCGCTCCATCTTTCCAGATTTTAGGGAATCTGCCAACGCGAAGACTCGCGTCGAGCAGTTCCCTAAGTCTGTCACCTAGCTGACTGATGGCCAGGTGCACCACTCTGCCTGGAATCCCATCGGGGCCGGGAGCTGTTTTCTTGGCCCTGAGACGGGCCACCGCGGCGGCGAATTCGTCTTCTCCTAAGGGCGGGCCGGGCTCTGGCACAGAAGGTATCGTGCGGGGCGGCGCCATGCGGGGAGGAGTGAAGCCAGCGTCCTGTGGGAAAAGCTCCACCATGACCCTCCCCAATAGTTCGGGGTCCATGGATTCCGTGAGGGGTGCACCTCGCTGCTTTAGGTGATTTTGTGCAGCTTTATACGGACGCCCCCACGGGTCTTGGTCAAGGCCCTGCAGCATTTCCTCGCGGGCGAGTTCCTTGGCCTTGGCGATGGATGTCTGCAAGGCCTTCTTCGTCCGCCTGTATTCCTCATACAGTCGCTGTTCAGCCATTTCGTCGTGGTTCGCTCTACGACGGCAGCGCGTGTAAGCCCTCCTCGCTGAAGTGCAGGCGGTCCTCAGATCGGCGATGTCCTGGGACCACCAGTACACCTCTCGGCGATCGCGCGGAGGTCGCGCCCTCGGCATTGATGCGTCACAGACTTCTGTGAGCGCATCACGGAGGCCGAGTGCCATTTCGTTGACGTCTGGCCCGTCCATGGGCGGGGAACACCAACGCTGAACAATGGCGGCCTCTTCGGCCAGTTCCCTGTCGAGGCGACCAAGCGTCCACCGTGGGAAGGGACGACTAGTTCGAGGTGAGGGAGGAGGTTGCCGGGTGGAGGTCTCAAATCGGATATAACGATGGTCCGAGAGACTCTCCACGTCGGTTACCACCCTCCAATTTGTGATTCTGCGTGCTAGGGCGGGCGATGCGAACGAAACGTCCACAATCGACCCGCCCTGTTGTCGTACGCAGGTAAGTTCTCTACCTCTGTTTAAGAGGGAGAGGCCCGCTGCTGCGGCCCATGCCTCGACCGCCTGTCCGCGTACATCAGTAGCAGGGTTACCCCAGACCACCGATTTGGCGTTCAGGTCGCCGAGAAAAAGGACCTGGGACGGAGCGGCTCGCCTAATTGCCGCGCCCAGAATTCCGAGATAGGCCTCGAAGTCTACAAGAGGCCTGTTCGGTGAGAAATAGGCGCCGACAATGACGAGACCATTCCATGTCACTACCGCGTAGCCAGGGCCCCGCTCCAGTACAGAGGGAGGCACAAAATTAGGAGATCTCCGTACCACAATTGTGACCAAACCGACGTCATCGCCCACCCAGTTTGTTTGGTTGGGCACGAAGTATGGTTCTGTCGCGACCGCAATATCTATCGACCACTCTGCCAGAACCTGCTGCAGCAGATCTTGAGCTCTAGCAGAGTGGTTCAAATTCGCGAGTAGAAAGCTGTGATGGGAACCTGGATCCATTAGGTTTCCATCACAACCTCCTCCTGCCCGTCAGGTGCGGGCGTACCTTCACTGCGTGGCAGCGGCTTAGTGGGCAGTTTTCCTTTGGTTTGGGGAGGGCGGCATTTGCGCCTACCCATGATATGCCCAGATGGAATGCGAGCTGCCGCGCAAACTGCGCAATGGGGCTCCGCGCTGCATTCAGAAGCCCTATGCCCAGCTTTGCTGCACCTGAAGCACAGTCTTCCCCTATCTACGGAAGAGGGGCAAGACTGACGAGTGTGCCCAGTGCCCATGCAACGGTAGCATCGCAAAGGGCGGGGCTCCAACAATTTCACGGAAACCGAGCTCCAACCGATAAGGAGTCGGCCTGCCTCGATCACAGCTTTTGCTGCAGCAATTGGGCACTGAATTGTAGTAGTTCCTAAGCCGCCAGGTCCGTCACGGATGTCACCAACTTTAACTAGGTCTCGGGCGCAATTGCCTTTTTTGGCAATTGCGAGGGCGACCTCTTCGGGTTCCACTGAGTCGTCCAATCCTGTGATGCGCAGATCCGCGCATTTCGTCGGCCGGACGACTTTGGCGACATCACATAGGACCTCCTTGAGCTTCTGCGCTAGGAGGTCAGCCTTCTCGCCAGCCTCGCTACCTGGGACCTCGATAATGCGAGCGCCGGCAGCCGTCTGTCGGCACGTTAATTTGCCGAGTTCCAGCTGCTCCAGTGGGATCTGCTTTCGCGCACGACCTAGGACTTCGCCATATGTGACCCCTCTGTCCGCGGCCGCAGGATCTAGAGTGATCACTATTGCCGCAGATTTTGGCGGCGTCAGTTTAGGCTTGCTAGCCTTCGGTTTATTCGGTGCAGGTTCTTTCCGCACCGGTTTTTCCGCAAACTTAACAGCCGAAGCATAAGGCGACTTATTGACCGCTGGGGCTGGCTCGACAGGATCAGTCCCCTTGGCTTTCTTGCCTCGCCCTCTTCTTCTTTTCCTAACTATGGTCCATTCTGACTCAACCGGGGCTTCTTGCTGCACCAGGGGTGGCGCTGCGGGTTTGTCCCGGGAGTCAACTGGAGCCAGAGTAGGGTTGGAAGCCTTGTTCAGTGTCTTCGGCCTCGGCTCTGCAGGCTTTTTGGCTGGCTGTTTGGCAAGCCTAGTCTTTGACGCGACATTGGCTGTCGGTGGAGGCAGTTCACCAGCGGCAGCAGCCAGCTTTTTGTCCGCCTTGAGGGGAGGTCTTAGCCTCTTTGCAGGGAGGAGGCGGTCCTCAATACCCTCAAAGCGAGCATTTAAAACCGTGCCCATCCACCGTTTCAGATTAGCCTCCATTGCTTGCGTCTCTGCAAGTGACTCCGCAGGCGCTTCTTGAGGCTCAACCCGACCAGAGGGGGTGGAGTTCCGGACTCGAGGCATAGGTGAAGGTATGTCGATTTCCATCTCCGATAAAGGCGAGCTGACGATAGTCTCAACCACGGGAGGTGGGAAACTTTTGTTATTCGCCTTTTTGAGAGCCTTAACCTCAGCGGTGAGCTCAGACACACATTTGTGGAGCTCTCCCAACTGCTTTTTAAGGCTCTCATTCTCCGCTTTGAGAGCGCGAGTATCCTCGGAGATGGTCTTCCTCGCCATCTCCCCGAAGGAGTCCTGGATGGACTCGGCCGCTCTCTTCAGGGCTTTCTGATAGCAGCCACTGAGATGGGAGGACTTCCTTGCCACCTCTCTAATCACTTGGCAGTCAGTCTGCACGACCTGCTCGATGTCAAGAGCGGTCGTGACATTTGTGACTGCCGTAAGATTGGGCTCACTTATGGTGCGGCTGGCGAAGAAGGTGGCACGCGTAGCGTACGCCCTCTTTTCCATCTCTGCGATCTCTTTGTCGCGGAGCAGTTGTTGCTCCTCCCTCTGTGCGGCAGCCAGCTCCCGTTTGGCTTTAGCCAGACCGACGTATTCCCCTGTAGTCGGGGGGCGTCCACGTCTGCGCCCTCGCCCTTCCTCAGGGATCGCCTTGGTCTTGGGAGCCGGACGATCCTCGGCCGTGTCGGAGCCCGAACTTCGGGACCCCTTCTTTTTTCTCTTTCGCTTTGTGCGGTCCTGGGACAGGGAGCTGTCCGAACGACCCTCAGTCCTAGCTGAATCAGCAACCGAAATTACTGACTCAGCTGATGAGATCGATGTAGACTCATCCAGCTGCCTATCGTCCTCAGTAGGCAGCGTTGCTGAGGCCGTTTTAGAGGCCGCACAAGGGTCGGCAAGTATTATTGGCTCTTGGCCAGCCTTAAGTACTGCAGGCTTCTTGGAAGAAGCACTGCACGATTTTGTGTCCTTTAAGACACCACCATCGACCACAGGGCCGCTGCGTGCTGGAGTGTCGCTGCACAGTCCGCTGCGAGACTCGCTACGCAAACTGCTTCGCGAGCTGCTGCGTGAACCACTGCGCGACCTGTTGCGAGGCTTCGCATCGGTCCTGCCATCACCATCCGCATGCGCTTTACGCGCCAACCTCTCGCTTCTACGTCCGGAAGCATTTTTACACTCTGACGGCCCGGGAACCACCGTCGGAGGTTGAAAATCGCCCACTATCGCCTCGGTCGCATTACCGCTAACCGGCCCGGATACCGGCAGCGGCCCGCTCCTAACGGGTTCGCATTGGTTAGATATAGTGGAACTTGGGTGAGCCAGCCCCAGATACTCCTGGCTGCCCGCAGCCGCCTCGCGCGGTCCTACGGGGGGGACTGATACCCCCTGGGGACGTATTGTATTATTACCAAGTTCCATGATTTTTAAAGCATATTGGGATGCACTCCCCTGCCCGCTTGGGACTGGTCTCCCACCAGCCACTCACCCCCTCGGCACGGACGACACCACCTTGGGGTTGGGGTAATTTTTGATGTGGTTTTCTTCCACGCGGCCCAACGCTCAGTGCGTCGGACCCCCGGCCCCGCTCAGTGCGGGGTAACGGGTTGCCCGACGAGGTCCTGTCACACAGGGGTCCTCGCCGCGCCAACGAGCCGAAGCTCCAAAGGCGCAAAGCGCCGTGGCGACGAAACGCCACTCCCACCGCAAAGCGGCCAATGGGGTGGCCACAGAAGAGTGGCCCGCCAGGTAGCACCCGGCCAACCCCCGACCCGCAAGCGGGTCCACCGGCGACAGTCACACCACTTCTTAAACCAAGAAGGAGGGGATGTCGCCCACAGGGGTAATTTTTTATAGAGGTTTTCTTCCTCGCAGCCCGAAGGCTCCCGACCCCACTCAGTGTGGGGCTACGGGTTTGTGTGACCGTGCAATGCCCGCCCTGAAAAAGGCAGGCAGCCACACACCAGTTTTTGTCCGCGCCGGCTAGCCGGTACCCCCCATATCTGGGGAGCGTTCCCCTATCCGCAACCCGGGGACGCGTCCGATGGCAGACTGGAAACTGCACACGGATCATGGTCTGAACCTAACCTAACCTACAGTAGGCAATTTTGTCCCCTATTTTCTTTTGTGATGGGGGGCGCTTCGCCCCCCGTGTTGGGGGGCACATATTCGGCACATAGTAATTTTAGTCGCACGTTTAAAATTTTAATATCCAAAATCGATTATTCTAAACACACTTTTTGTAAGCTCATTCTGGATTTTATTATTAATTAATATTCGTCGTCAGTTTAGTTAATTTTTCGCTTACTCAAATTCATACCGCTCAAGTTATTAAAATAGTATCTCATCATCAGTCGCTACCTGTTTTTTTATTCGATCGGTTTATTATTCCCCTAATACCAATTTCTTTGAACTTTTCTCGCAAAGAATCTCTCATTTTAAGGTTATATAAATTGCTCGAATAGCCCTTTTCTTCAGTACAAAAACAATCGGAATGTCGGCAGCATTTCCCCACAACAAAATACCATACGACATCACACTATGAAAGTAAGAAAAGTATACAAGTATATTTTAAAGAGTCATTTAAAAAAATATATTTTAATTAATACTTACCTTTATGTTATTTCAATTTTACATCGCGCTGTAATTCAGTGGCTTTTTAGAAAGTTGGAACATGGTTTAATAGAAATGTCAAAATGGAACTAGTTTTTATTTTATAATTTGACAGCTGTCAGATGAAAGCGATTCTCCCTAGGGCTGAAAAGTATTACTTTCAAGTCAGGGACCGGAAAACCCGTTCATTTGTTTAAGCCGTTCGAAAGGGTAACCCATTCGTATGGTAACCCAGTGGGCTCGGTAAGCCGTTCAACAGGTTTCCCAACAATAACGATAACCCGTAAAATAGGGGTTACCACCCACAACAATAATTTACCGCTTACCAAATCTTAAAGGTTTTTAGTGTTTATGCGCTTAACCGCTTACTGTTCGGGTTAGGGTAACCCTTTCCCTCACGCACACCGAGCGATTGAAATAGCACTGCGGGCGCAATAACGCCAGAGTTCGGTCGCGACCTTCGGCAAATATGCGGTGCAAAAGCAATCTACACGCGATATACCTAAGGTCTAAAATATTTTTTACAAATTAATCAGCGTTTAGAACGGTAACCCATTTGGGGGGTTTTTGATATCGGTTAGCGGTAACCCGAATTAATTCAATCGAAGGGATTAATGTGTAAACCGGTAAGCCGTTTGAAAGCTTACCGTAAGGCAAAGGGTTTAAAAACCCAGCATTATAAAATACCCCATCAAAACCCTAAGGTTACCGGCTATAACGGTAACCGGGTCCGGTCCCTGCTTTCAACCCGCTCCTCAGGCAACATCAAACCTACTTTCAGAGTATGAGTAATGAAAAAAAACCGCAATTAGCTTTATTTTTAGCAAAATAAATTAGCCTAAAATAAACGTGAGTAACTCCAGATAGTTCAAAAATAAGATTGGTTCGCTCGATTTTGGTCCAGAAACTACCAGTCTTTTTGTTGCCACAAACTGCACCCCACTCTGTTGTCGAAGCGTTCAAAAAAATTCAAACATGTTTATGATTTTTAATTGAATTGACTGCCACGCCACCAATGGAGATCATCATATTAACTATCTATAATTGTCATTCAGTATTTCTAAGAAGAGCTAAATATTTAACTCTTTCTTGCGATTTTGTGTGTAACCGCCCATATGCTATAGTTATATATATATATATTATTATTATTTTTTTTTTTTATGGATGTCCCGGCAAATGACCTCCTCCCGCCTGATGTTAAGCGGTGAAAGAGGCCCAAATGAGTTGACAGATAGAGTAGGGACGACATCCACTCTCCTACCTGCCCGCCCCTTGCCGGCCCAAAAGATGCTTTTTCACGCCTCTTTTGAAGGAACCCATGTTGTAGGATGGGGGAAACACGTGCGCAGGTAGAGAATTCCAAGTGTGGGATGAACGACAGAAGAAGGAATCTTGGAATTTCTTGGTACGGTGTGAAAAGGAGGACACAGTGTACGGATGACTCCGAAGGCCCTTACGCGTGTTTCTGTTAAGGAATGGAGAGGGAGGGATAAGGTTAAAGAGCTCCTCAGAGCATTCCCCATGGAACATTCGGTAAAAGGCGCTAAGAGAGGCGATGTCACGACGAAGTTGTAGAGGCTCGAGGGTGTTAGTTGCCTCTACATCGCCAATTATGCGAATAGCGCGACGCTGCAATCTGTCCAGAGCATCGAGGAGGTACTGAGCGGAGCCGTCCCAAAGGTGCGAGCAATATTCCACGCAAGACCTAACCTGAGTTTTATACAACAAGCATAGTTGGTCCGGCGCAAAATACCTACGCACCTTGTTCAGGACACCGAGTTTCCGTGAGGCAGTAGTTATGACGGATTCGATGTAGTCTCTGGGGTTCAGATCGCACCGAATGTTCATTCCGAGCAAGGTGATGTTGCTCTGTGTGTGAAGGGTTGTGCCCTGAAGAGAAGGAAGGGGGAGGAAAGGTGACCTTTTCGCCGAGAACACGCACACCTGTGTTTTCTTAGCATTGAACTCAACAAGATTGTTGGAGCCCCATTCGGAGACGAGGTCCAGCGTCCTGTTGAGCTCAATGATAAGATTCTGCCTTTCCCTACCAATATCACCACGAGCAGCCCCCGAGGTTCCGTGATATCCCCCATGCACTGTACTGTCGTCCGCATAGCAATGTATAGCTCCCAAGGAAAGCATATCATTGATATGCAGAAGAAACAATGTGGGGGATAGAACGGAGCCTTGCGGAACACCAGCGTTCACTGCCACGAACCGCGAAGCGCAGCCGTCAACGACAACGCGAATTCTACGCTCGTGGAGGAAGCTGGCAATCCACGTACAGAACTGCGCGGGTAATCCGTATGCCGGAAGCTTGGAAAGAAGAGCCTTGTGCCAGACTCTATCAAAAGCTTTGGCGATGTCGAGACTAATAGCCACCGATTCGCCGCGCTTATCGATAGATTCACCCCATTTGTGCAAAAGGAACGCTAGAAGGTCACCTGTTGACCGTTTAGGACGAAACCCATACTGTCGGTCATTAAGTAACGAGTGACCTTCCAGGTAACGGATCAGCTGTGTATTAAGGATCCTCTCCATGATTTTACACAAAATGGAAGTGACGGCTATAGGACGATAGTTAGTCGGATCAGAACGATCTCCCTTTTTGGGAACCGGCTGGACATTGGCCTCTTTCCAAGATTTCGGCACACAACCAGCAGAGAACGACAGACGGTATAGACGCGTAAGGACCGGAGTCAACTCCGCTGCACACTTCTTAAGAACAATCGCAGGAATGCCGTCTGGTCCACTTGCTTTTCGAGTATCGATCGACTGGAGCTCCGCCCGCACATCACGCTGTCTGATACGGATATCGGGCATGGTGCTGCCACAATGGGATAGTTTCGGAGGTTGTGTACCACAGTCATCGACACGGGAATGAGCCGCAAAGAGTTTTGCCAGGAGGTCGGCTTTCTCCTGCGGCTGATGAGCAAGTGAGCCATCGGCAAGTCTCAGCGGTGGCAGCGAGGGTTGGCAGAAGTTTGATTGCACAGCTTTGGCCAGGCGCCAAAAAGAACGGCTACCCGTAGGGTGCGATAGCAGTTCCTGGCCCACTTGTGCAATGCGCTGAGCATCCGCTCTAATGTAAGCCCTCTTACACAACTTGGTGGCATTATTGTAGGCTGTTTTCAGTTGGCTTGTATTGGGATCCTTAGATGCTCGGCCTCTGATCCAAGCGCGGTAAGCCAGCTGTTTGTTTTCAACAGCAGAGGCGCACTCGCGATTGAACCAGAGGTTACGTCTGCCTCTACTGACGAGATTGGAATGCGGAATATAATATTCCATTCCTAGTATGATCTCGTCAGCAACAGAGGTAGCGCAGGAGTCCGGATCCATCCTATTGAAACAGCGCTGCCACCAAGGAACAGATGCGTAATAATCCCGCATACCGTCCCAATCTGCTGACGCATAGTGCCACAGACGGCGTGCTGCAACCACAGGCGACGGTCGTGACGCCTGAGGCACTGAGACGGATACCAGGCAGTGATCCGAAGATCCTAGTGGAGCTCGAACCACAACCTGATATCCGTCAGGGCGATTTGTCAACAGAAGGTCCAATAAAGAGGGCGCTTGACCGATAATATCTGGTACCCTGGTGTTCTGGGTGACCAATTGTGTCAGGTCGTGCGTGAGAGCGAATGCGTGGGCAGTCCTACCCGCATGGTCAGTTTTAGAGGAACTTAACCACAACTCGTGGTGAGCATTGAAGTCCCCTAAAAACACCAGCTCGGCGGAAGGAAATCGCTCCTGCGCGTCATCTGCCACCCGACTTAGATGTTCAAAAAGTCGAGTTGTCTCCAAGTCACCACGATGGGAACGGTAGACGCAGACGTAGACACGGCAATGAGTGCCAAAATCGACGTGTACCGCAAGGATGGAATAGGAAGGTTCCTCCAAACAGCGCAGGCGACGACAGCAAACGTCCGCCCGGACGAACAAGCAAACACCAGCCTTCGCCTTGAAGGACTCCTCAAGAGCGTAGCCGGGGTAATTAAGGTAGCCTGTATCGGCCGGGCAGATAATTTGCGTCTCCGTCAAAAACAGCATTGCTGGACGGGCTGTCTCGAGATGGTGGTGGACAGCTAAGAGGTTAGAATGGAGCCCGCGGATGTTAGCGAGCCCCACCTCGAATAATGGTGTTTTGGTGGGATAATGCACCGCTGTACGACCAGTCTTAATATTTTGCGCTGCCATAATTATTGGAGTGAGAGGCGTGAAACTGAGGTGTCCTTGCTGCGCTTCGCATAGTTAATGTGTGTAGGCCTGTTTCGCCAGGGAACAGCCGACAGCTGATTTGCGCTGACCCTCCGCACGGAAGGGCCCCCGAACCCCCCCGGAAGTGGCCGCCGGGACCCACCGTCCGGTCACCAACCGGCACGACGGACCACCCCGAGATTATGCGTGGCATGGTGGGGCAGCCTCACGGACTGGTTAGGTCCGCTTGGGCCCCTGTACTATACCACGGGCGGCCAGCGGAACAGCCGTTTCTTCGGGTCTTCCTGGGCGGAGGGTCAACGCAGTCAACCTGGCACTGGGTCGACGGAAGCCCGCACAAACCATACGAATCGCAGCAACGACCCCTCAAGCTCTGGCTGTGCGCAGACTGATCCCGAAACGCGGACAAAAATGGCCACTTGACGGGTTTTACGTCATGCGCACGGTGGTCGCTAGCCAGTCGGGTTTTTCAAGCCCTACCACCAGAAGTTGGTCACTCGATTAGCACCACCCGGGGATCACGTGTAGGGTCTCGAGGGTAAAACCTACGGACGTGAGCGACTCCAATCCCCAAAATATATATATATATATATATATATGCTAGACATGCTGCCGTAAGAGAGCCTAGAAAACCTGCGAACGTGCGAGCCTAGAAGCGTCCCTTATTCGAATTCTGTTAGATTTAAATATATTTTTTTATCTGTATAATAATTTCTTATCGTTCTGAATCTGGTAATTGTAATGTCATTTTATTAGAGTTTAAAATAAAACCTAAAAAATCACAATGCTTATCTGGTATTGGACCGTTAGTTGGCTCTTATGAAATTGACGCTAGCAGAATTGATAGTGTTAACATCATTAGTATAAACATTGACATGAAGGTGGTTATTTGGTAAACAGATTTAAAAATAAGGTTTTAAAATAAGGTAATAAATTGAATAGGATTACCTACTGTATTCTTTAGAATCTAAACAACAGGCACAAGGCTCTATGCTAGGCGATATTAATCGCAGAATGATCAAACGTGGTCGAACATCGGACGAAAATATCGTGAAGTTCGTTTTAATACGATTTCTCCTCCTATAAGTACTAATCAAGAACATCATTAATCAGCTATGGCACCAAAGAGACATGATTCTTTCATACAACAAACCGAGTTAGGCAGGTATTCCGCAGAATTAGAAACTTGCCTGAGAGCAATTTCGCAAATCGCTCGAACGAATACGCATGACTTGAAACTTGGTGAAAAGTTTATACGAATGGCGTTTTAATGCCCTCTTAGTGGGAAATTGATCGCAAACCTTCTTGCTTGGAAACAACATTTTGAAGGCAATTTACGTCTTGTAAGAGATATTGCTCTTAAACACTTCTGCAATGTTAAATGTGTTGTCTATAATAGCTTTTAACGAAGTTGTAAAACTAAGTTAAAAGCTTACTTGCATGAATTGTTTCTTTTGTACAAAAAGCAATATATGTAGGTTATTATAAAAAAATACTTTTATACTACAACTGATCGGAACAGCAATCATTATTCCCTCAAAAGTGAAACAGAAAGTTAGTCTTTTCTACGACCTAAATAAGCGGGAGGAAAAGTTATATGAAAATCCATTTAAATCAATTTAAATTAGATTTCTAACCCGTTAAGAGCCTCCGCGGGGTGGAGGCGGAGGAACGCGCTTCTCCACTCACCACGAACTGCGCTGAGTTTTGCCGCGCTGCAAGGTGGCTGTATTATTTCAGATCTCTGTGTTATCATAAAAAAAGAAAAGAAGGCCGAATTTGTCATCAAGTCTGTGAATTTATTTATCGTAATTTTTTGTTACAATGTGAGTTTATTACGTAATAAAAGATAAAATGTCGAATTCTAGTAGTGGAAGTGATATTGAGATATTGACATACATACAAACATATTTTCATACTAATATAATTGTTCGGGCTGCCCCGACAAATGAAAGTGTGGTAATTTGGTAAAATTGGTATATTTCGTAATACCTGAAATTAACTATTTATCTAAAAATATATGTTATGAGAACGCGCGACTGGTATGGTTGATGAATGCGAACTGAATTGTGCAATATAATTTCGTGCAGTAGTGTAAAATGAGGTCAGTACAAAAATGTGATGACGGGGGAAAAAGCGTTGTACGGAGCTAGCTCGTACATATTCCCGGGCGAGAGAATAGGGAGGATAGGTAGTTTTGGTTATAATGATTCAAAGCGCGACGTATGATATACATGGTGAGGAAACAATTTTTGCTTAAAACTAATGATAGAAAATGTATGTAGTGGTTAATGGTGAGTGCAAAATGACTTAAATTATATTTTTAACTTCAACATTTTAGTTCGAAATATGGAATACAGATTGAAGCACTGGCGAAGTGCTTTTATTTTGCTTATTTAACCGCGCACTTTTGAACGACACTGCATTGATTGTTTCACTAACACTATCACTACACTGAGCACTAGCTGACCGTGGAGCGGGCGCCAGCTGCGGCACAGGCCGCGCTGATGCCGCCGCTCTAGCCGCGCCCGCCGCCACCGGCACCGACGGCACCGCCGTCCGCCGACAACGCCGGCACGCGAACACCGCTACGCCGACTGCTACCACCGCGAACATTATGTATATGGCCGCATAATGGTGTATATCGTGATACGACACCTTGTCTGCTAACGGCTCATTCTGCTTCATAAGTTCTATCTGTCGCTGAATATTTTGTAGCTCAATGTTGTTCATTAAGCTGTCAGAGTCATTGGTATGAGTAGAATATTCGGGTAGGGAGATATTTATGATGTGATTGATAGGCGAAATCTCGATGGCAGGAAGTGTATCTGGATTTATGAATAATTTATTCGTCGATTGTCTGTGTGAGTAAACAATAAAATCAGCCGTTTTGATGATGCACTCTTGACCTACATTTAATAGGCCAGCGCCGGTCGTTTGCACGCCGGTAACCTGATCCTCACACAATAGTTTTAGCTGACACCGCTCACAGCAGAAAAAGAAAAATGTATTTATTTTATTTAATTCAATCCAATCGTTTTTGCAGTTGCTGGTAATAGTTTCACATTTTCTTAAATTTGGTAATTTTTGACATAGACTCTGGTCATCCTTAAAGGCATAAATAGGCCTTTTAAGTCGACACAAGGACAGTTTAGGGTCTTTTGATACACATGAGTTTAAATCTCTTTCTGTAAGTGGTATAAATGCATCTTTCTTGATATTTATCGCAACATATTTGGAAATAGGTATTACTGTTCTTTGTTTATTGTTTGTTTGGTAAGGAATCGGAATAAGTCTTACGATTTCAAACATATCTCTGCTGATTAATGGTATTGTGATTTCAAATATTAGATACTTTTCTAATATTCGTGCTCTTACCTCCAATAGATTATAAACATCGCGGAAGTCATAATTATCCACTGGTAAAGATAAATCTTTTGGGAGCTGTCGTGTTATCGTAGTAAGCTCTTCTTTCAGCTGTTCCGGTGTTAACAACTGGAAGTTGAACTTGCCATGGTATGCGTTGGTAAGCGTATTTATTAATGTTTGTTGTATGCTTTTTAAATTGGAAAGGATATTATTCGCCAACATAGCTGTACTTAAAAATTCATTGATGATAGTAACGTTCTGCATTTCGCTCTTGAATTGATTCAAACCATTTTCCAATGAATTTAATTTTTTGGTTACAGTTTTGTGGTGTTTATCTATAATGGCTTCTGTACGTTTTAGAAGGTTAAGCTCAGACTCCACTACAGAGGTTTGGTTTTGCCATAATAATGCAAGATGTTTCTGGTTATCTCTTAATAATTGGATATCTTGAACGTACTTTTCAGCAAACCGCGAATCGAGAACTCCAAATAAACTATTAGCAAGGTTCCCCACACCATCAATTAGTCCACGCCGCCGCCGCCGGCGCGTGCCATTAGGTGTCGTATTAATTGATAAGATGTTATTATGATATTGTAATCGGGCATACTCGTGTTGGAACTGTAACATGATACCGTCGCAATGTGATCTGTCTTTGATATTAATGCATAAACGATCTAAGTACTGAATGTATTTTGCTAGAGCTATATTGCCTTTTTCATAAGGTGTTGTGTCTTGATAGACTACGAGGCGCCAGTCATCTCGGATCAAATGCATGTTTGTGATACTTTCAAAATAAATGCTATTGTTTTGAAGTGGATTGATATTATAAGCGCCATAGGTACTTGTGATAATGGTCATAAAAAATAATAACAATGTTATCGCCATTGACGAAAATGAATATGGTTTTGGTTTTCTTGATATCGAATGGCATGATTTTGTTTTATTTTCAGCGGGAGGAAGGGGCGGTTTGTTAGTTTCGGGATCTTGGTAGTCTCCGGCTACGGGCAAAACTGAGATTTTAACAACTGGGCGTTTGATCACTCCTGACCTGGTTTTCAAAGTGACGACGCGGACGTATCAGTTTTCAAGGGTAGTCTTACTTCATATCTCCCATCTTCCCGCCTTTTGGTTGTTTCTTGGAAATAATCTATACACCTCTGGTCTTCCATAGATAATGATGATGGTTCGGAGACTTCTTCAACCTCCCAAAAACGTTTGATCTCCTCAAGATCATGAAGTACTACGTTGCACTGGATGGTCTTGTTTATGTTCCCGCTTAAAATCCAACCTAACTGTGTTTGTTGGGCAGTCGTTGATTCAGATTTACAGAGGCCGTCGATTAAGAGAAGAGAATAAACATCTGCTCCTAAAAGTACGTCTACTGGGCGGCTGAGATAAAACTGTGGATCCGCTAACATGATATTATTCAAGAACGGCCACTCTGGTTTTACAAATGTGGTACTTGGTAAATTTTTAACGAGACTGTTCATGACTAATGCTTTCGTATCAAAAGTAAAATTGTTAATTAAAGAAGAGCATTTTATTTTTATGAAGCCTTTTATATCACTGTCCTTTTGACCTACGCCAGAGATGACGCCTCTACACCATTCCCTTGGTAATTTTAAGATCTGAGCTGCTCGTTGCGTGATCAGAGACGCTTGTGATCCCTGGTCTAATAGGGCTCGCATTTGATAAAATAAACCATCGGCTCCCTGTATATTAATCATCGCCGTTGGTAACAATACTTCAAGAGGCTCGCTAAGGTGCACGTGCGAACTACTTTTCGTAATTTTTGCTTCGCTTGCACTCGTGCTGGCTGAAGCCCGCGGCCGCGCCCCTTCGTCCCCGTTCGTTGTCGTATGACCCGATTGTGTAAACGCCTCGTGTAATAAACTATTATGATTTTTATTACAGATTTTACACCGATTTTCTGATAAACATTCATTTTGGTGATTGTTCAAACAGTTTGGGCACAACTTAAGTTTAGTGACCGTGTTGTGCTTTTGGTATGACGTCATAGCTAAAAAATTTTGGCAATAGTAAATCCCATGATCATTGGTTTTACACAGGTGACATTTATATTTCGCGGGTGCCAAGTTCTTGTTATTAGCAGGCCGCGGCGTCATATTCGTACTTGATGTAAATGAATTTCTCTGAATATTATGTTGATAATGATTATTTTGATGTTTAGAAACAACTTGATGTTTTTGCGTAGATGGTGTATCGTGCTTTCTACGCGAAGATTCTAATGTGGTGAACTTGGTCTCTAAATAAGATAAGAAATCTTTTAGGTTTGGTAGTTCTCGCGGCTGTTTTAGAGATGCGACGTAGTCCATGTGGGACTCAGTATCTAACTTTTGCGCAAGAATATGCACGATAAGCGGGTCCCAAGTACTTATGTCCACCCCTAAATTCTTAATGGCGTTCAAACATTCTATGGTTGTATCATGTAGGCGCTTGAAATGATTAATAGATTGATGTTGTATTATTGGTAAATTTAATAATATGTTCACATGAGATGAGAATATGAGCTTTTTATTGTTGAACCTCTGATTTAAAATCTCCCAACAGACGTCATAGTTGTCTGAGCTTACTTTTAAATGCTGAATTAATCGCTCCGCCTCACCTCTCACTTTGGACTTGAGATACTGTAATTTTTGTGCTTTAGACATGGAATGGTTGTTATGAATAATTTCTGTAAATAAATCTTTAAATGACGTCCAATTGATGTAATTACCACTGAACTGCGGTATTTCCATCTGAGGCGTGCTTTTTTCTAAGTGAGCCATCGATGACATTTTTCTATTGATCGTTTTCTTAATATTCTGGTATTCTTTTTCGTACTGGGTGAAAACATCCTCATACTCTTTATGGGAGCCATCAAGCTCGCTATCTAGCTCCCAGTGCAAGGCGTCGACGACCCCCCAGCGCGTCTGGATGGTGCGTAAAATATCATCGAACTCCCACTTCTCCGTTACACTATCTAGCTCTAAATTGGTAACAGCACGTCGGAATGCCTTTAAATTACTTTGCTGTTTTCTTAGCATTTCCTCCGTTTTGCTACTGATGCCTCGAGACGTAGGCGTCTGTTCACTTGATCTTTCGACTAAAGTTGGTGGTTTTAATATTGGAGTCCTTGGTCTCTCCCCTGATACAGCCTTATAATTTTGAATTTGTGATCGGATGGTCTCATACCTCTCCCTAACCCTATCATATTCATTATTTATAAAATAGGTGTGTGACTCTATACCTAGCCCTGACAGCTTACCGTGATTGTTGTTGAACTCATGCCAATAATTATCAAGCATGTCCAAGCGACGTTGAAGGTAATCTGGTGTCTTCCTCTCAGCGCCGTCCTTCTTGAAATTGGTCAAGACATGCTCAATAGCGTTGGCGATCTGCAGCTGGTTGGTATAGATGTCCTCCATGCTAGACATGTTTTTACTTAAATTGGTCAGATCTTACTTGGTGCTGGTGACTGCGTGCAGTTAGACACGCTTGCGATGCTGGTGGTTGCGTGCAGACGTGCACACAAGCCTTGATGCCCTGGATACAAGAAGGTCTTGGTTCTTCTGTTTCCTGGGAGTCTGTGCTTACTTGATAGCACAGTACGCCACGAGATGAACGGTGTAATATCCTCAGTGACGTTGATTAATGCACTTAATCCGAAAGGTCACTGGTTAGAAGCACGACACGTATGCACTCCACAAACTGACACGAGCACTGTTGAACACGTGTAGTGATCCCGTCTTTCGGAAGACTCGAAGGACCAATGTTCGGGCTGCCCCGACAAATGAAAGTGTGGTAATTTGGTAAAATTGGTATATTTCGTAATACCTGAAATTAACTATTTATCTAAAAATATATGTTATGAGAACGCGCGACTGGTATGGTTGATGAATGCGAACTGAATTGTGCAATATAATTTCGTGCAGTAGTGTAAAATGAGGTCAGTACAAAAATGTGATGACGGGGGAAAAAGCGTTGTACGGAGCTAGCTCGTACAATAATTCTATAAACAATTTCAATCAAATACGTTTTTATATGTTTCTCACAGGTTTAGTATAAAGCACTATGTAGCACTTGGGAGAAAGTCCGGGAGTATTGTGGCCCTCGGCTACGCCTTTGGGCCACAAACTGCTCCCTCGCTAGTAATCGGTCACTTTCGTCCCGTGGTGAACAATGTACTATACCATACCCATATAATTAAATCTGTAATTAAAGAACTTGCACCGCAACTTGCGTTGATATTCAATAAATGGGTCGATGAAGGTGTCTTCCCCGACCTCATGAAAAATAGCAAGTTGATACCTCTATTTAAGTCTGGGAATAAAAATGACCCTTCAAATTATCGACCAATTTCGATTCTACCAGCTCTTAGTAAAATATTTGAAAAAATTATATCTAATCAGTTAACTGATCATTTCTCAAGTAACAATATTTTACATATGAACCAATTTGGTTTTACCAAAGGTCGTTGCACTACTGATGCCGGTGTTGCACTTCTGAAACACATTTTTGCTGCTTGGGAGTGTAAACAAGATGTAATTGGTATATTTTGTGACCTATCAAAATCTTTTGATTGCGTTGGTCACCAAACTCTTTTAAATAAACTCAAACATTATGGTGTCTCTGAAGAAGCAATGAGACTTATTGAGTCTTATTTATCCAATAGGGTTCAGAAAGTTGTTATTAACAAAACTGAGTCTGTTGGTGCACCTATAGTTATGGGCGTGCCACAAGGATCGATATTGGGACCCTTGCTTTTCTTAATTTATATTAATGACCTCCCACACTTCACTAAAAATCTGTGCGATACAGTACTATTTGCAGATGATACTTCTTTAATATTTAAAGTTGACAGAGGAAATGGCAATACTGACGTTGTAAATAGTACTCTCTCTAAAGTATTGCATTGGTTCACTATAAATAATTTATCTTTAAATTCACGTAAAACTAAATGTATTAAATTCTCATTGCCAAATGTAAGAAAAGTGGATACCATAGTGGAAATGAATAATGAAATTGTTGAATTCATCGACTTAACTAAATTTTTGGGTATAACACTAGATTCTAGATTGCAGTGGGATCCACATATTGAGTCCTTGGCTAACAAACTTAGTTCTGCAGCATATGCAGTTAAAAAAATAAGACAACTTACTGATGTTGAAACGGCAAGATTGATTTACTTTAGTTATTTTCATAGTGTCATGTCATATGGAATACTACTGTGGGGATCAGCTGCTAGTATTGAAAGTATTTTTGTACTTCAAAAAAGAGCGGTTCGCGCTATTTATAATTTACGAGCAAGAGATTCTTTAAGGGACTTATTTAGAGAAATTAATATATTGACTTTAGCAGGACAGTACATTTATGAAAATTTGATTTATGTCTATAAGAATTATAATACATTTGAAACCAATTTCCAAATTCATCATCTAAACACAAGATACAAAAATAAACTTGCCGTTCCAACATTCAGGCTTCAAAAAACTAGAGGCTCGTTTATGGGGAAATGTATAACCTTTTATAATAAGCTTCCACAAAGTGTTACCGACTTGCCTTTTCATAAGTTTAAAGCGCATGTAAAAAAGACTCTTATGAGTAAAGGATATTATAAAGTCAACGATTATTTGAATGATGCCAATGCCTGGTGTTAATTTTTCAGATAATGAATCGTCTTGTTATGTATAACCATTTGTTTAAACAAATATTATTTTTGGTAATAAGTAGTAAGAAGAGAACTGACACATCTAATCTTGTAATGGAAGTTGAGCTCAAACTTCTGCTGTGAGGTCAGCTTCCAATTGACGACTCTGTAACAATACAGGGAGAAAAAAATAGCCCTTGCTGGTTTTCTTGCTGGTTCTTTCCAGTACAAGGTCTCCCGCCGTAGACTTGTGAACCAATGGCGTAGCTGCTTTGACGTTCAAAAGAGATTGTAACAATCCAATTTGAATAAAAGATATTGAATTTGAATTTGAATTTGAATTACCATAGGTGCAAGTCAGAGATTTAAATCGTACGTAAAACTATTTAAATCTCTGGTGCAAGTTACTTTTACCAACAAGTAGTACCTGAAGTCGTGAATCGTCAATCTACACGTTGACCATTCACGAAATTAGCATTATGCAAACATACACGAAAAGTTAAGGTGGAAAAACTTATATGAAAAATTATATTTAAAAATAAACTTTTATTTAGATGTTGCAAAAAGAGAAAAATAAACTATAAATTAAATAGAACCCAACAATTTATTACACGACCCATTTTTGATAATAATATTAAAAATTGTCGCGAGATTTAGCTATGTATACCTAATCTAGCTAGGTGAAGAATAAGTGCAGTTCGCTGCATTGCCACAGAATAAGTATTGCATTGCAAAATTTTGACGTAGTTAGTTATTGACAGCAAGAATCACGAGAATCTATAACTGCTTTTACAAGATTTTAGTTCGTAGTCAAAACATAGACGATTAACAGAACCATCACAAGTAGATCCCCCTGTTGTTATACATTGCTTAACACTTCGGATAATTAAAATAGATGTTTGTTTGCAAAAGCCAGACAATAAATCTTCGTATCAATTTGGATTATCTCCTGTACACTCTTAGATTAGCTTCATCGAATATTTTATTCATCTGTCGTTATTAAGAAATGGCAAGTTAGATCAGGAGAGAAAAAAAATGTTGCAGCATAGACCAGTATACGAACGAATACAGCATCAAAAGGGCACGGACCTTGAATCTGTGGTGATATAATTATAAAAAAAAACAGTATACGAACAAACAAAATTTAGGAAATGTTAGGTTTAGTTGTAGATAAACCAAAAATGGCGGAAGCAGGATATCGAACACGGTAGTCCGGTACGAAATTATGTCATCCTCTCCAGTCTCACTTCAAATCACAAGCTTACGTAAAGAATTACTTAATCGCTGTAGTATAAATTTACAGGATTTCTCATCGGAAGATTCAGTGATTGTACATCAATTATATTTTAATACCAAATTGTGATAACAAAGCTGCATACGATTTATGTTAATTTTTGAAAGTTCTTCTGATGCTTGTAAATTCTATGTTCTATGTTATCAGGGTCGGTTTTCGCACTTAATCCTTAAGTTGGACCATTGTACGTGAGGGCGGCCATCACTCCAGCCAGCCCACCTCCCTCCAGAAGCGTATGAGATCTCCGAGTCTGTCCAGAGATTCTGTAACAGAATTGGAAGATCCAAGGGTGATTTTTCTTAGTTCGGTGACACCTGTGCAAGGAGTAAACGTGACACCGTTTCCTCGGCCCCTAAGCATGCTCTGCATAAATATGTCATCTGTTATGCCTATGGTGTAGAAGTGTTTGTTTAGTGAGCAGTGTCCAGTGATGGTTCCCGTCACCAGCCGCAGACTGTCCCTGTCCAGACGCAATATGCGTTTGGTCAGTTTGTTGTTTAGGATTCGCATGGCTTCCTTTGAATGTATGCAGCCTGGAGTCGAGAGCCAGTGGTCTTGTGCTTGTGTGCGGGTAAACTCTTGCAGCCATCCGCGAATCTGGCTGAAGGGAATTGGTATGATGGGCACGGGTCCGAAAACCGTTATGTCGGATCTCCTCCTAGCCAGCTCGTCGGCTGCATCGTTGCCCAGTGATCCGCTGTGTCCTTTTATCCATTGTAGTGTCACTGTGTTCCGGTTGGAGGTCGCAATTCGTTCTAACGCACTGTGACATTCCAATACAAGTTCCGAAGTGACGTAGGATTTGTTCAGGGATTTGAGTACTGAAGCACTATCAGAGACTATGCGGATGTGAGAATCCGTAATACTTTTAGATTCTATGGTGAGGGCCGCCAGGATGATACCTAAGCATTCCGCTTGGAATACAGTGCTGAATCTACCTAGCGGTTTGGATATCTTGATGTTAAGCTCATTTGAGTATACGCCTGCCCCGGTTCCTGAGTTGGTCTTGGAGCCATCGGTGTATATTCTGACCTCTTTTGGGCCTGAGTAATCATGTGATTCCTCTTTGAGCTGTATATTATAGTGCTTCTGGAAGTGGAATCTCTTCAGAATCCTATCATTGGGTGATGTTTGGTCGCTTGTTCCTTTATGCGTATGTGTTTGATTCTGAAATCCTTTCCCAGTGTGCCAGCATTGTGGAGTCTGAACGCCGCTAGTGCTGCTTCCTCTTTGACAACTAGGTGCAAGGGTGGCAGCCCCAACATAGCTTGCAATGCGGCTGTGGGTGCGGTTCTCATACTACTAGTGATAGTCACGCAGGCATTTCGCTGTAGTTTTTCTAGTGCTTTTTGGCCGTTTGCCTGGTCTGTCCTGGGCCACCAGACTAGGGAGCTATATGTTATAATTGATCGAATAACCGTAGTGTATAGCCAGTAGGTGGCCTTGGGACTGATGCCCCAGTTTTTTCCAAGCAGTCCTTGCATTGCCACAGTGATATACTAGCTTTTGTGGTGATGTAATCAGAGTGTTTAGCTCAGTTCAGTTGTTTGACCAAATAAACGCCCAGGTATTTGATCTCCGATGTTAGGCTTAGGGTGGATCCGTAGAATTTTGGTAATTGCAGATTTGCTAGCTTCCTCTTTTTAGTGAAGAGGACTAGCTCTGTTTTTGTGGGGTTGACTGTTAGTTAGCTTGTAAATTATTAATTATTCTTTTTGTTTCTATAAATTTGTTTTTATTTAATCAATGTTCTACATCATTCATATTAAAAAAGAATGAATAAAAACAATTTTAGGGAATTTTGACCGCGCTGCCTTGAACGCGGAACCACCGTGCATTGGAGGACAAAATTAGACGCTCTATTAATAAATGTATATTATAATAAGATAATGTTATTGCAGATTTTGCCAAAAGAGTACACTTGTGCCAGCAAAACCATGGTATTTTGTTTCACACATAAACATAATTCCTAAGTTACATTATGTTATTTTTATATACTGGAAGCATTTCAGATAAACGCCCGCATGTTACTGCGGGAGCTCCTGGGAGGGGCGAGGGCTGTGGTCTATAACAATGACACCGGAACTGTAGTGGCGGGAACTCACCCTATAGATAAAAGGCAAATGGCGGCATACAGTGCCACGGCGGGCATGGTACTGGTGGATCATATAGCGACTGAGGAAAGGGGAGTCCTCACATTCTGCACACCAATTGAGGACCCAATAGTGGTAATTGCCAGGTGCACCCGTTTTATGTTGGAGGACTGAATTCTAGAAATGGCAAAAGCCATGAGCGGAACTTGGGTCTCCGAACCATGGGGTAAACTGGCGATCAGATGAGTGGACGGTGTGCCGGGGTGCGGGAAGACTACGTGGCTCCTCAACAACTTCCAAATGAAGGAAGACATGATAAACACTAGCACACTCGAGACGGCAAAAGAACTGTCGGACAAAGTGACGACTCGATTTGGGGCGGTCGTGAAGGGGAAAGTAAGAACCATTGCCTCGGTCCTCATCAATGGGGTGGGAACATCAAAGCGCCTTTTGGTGGATGAAGCTCTACTAGGTAGTTCATTTTGGAGCTATTGTCATGGCAGCAAGGCTGACCGGGGCAAGAGAATTGGTACTGATGACTGACACGAATCAAATCCCCTTCATAGACAGAGATAACTTGTTCGAGATGTGTTATGGAAGCCCTGCCGCCATTACGTCGATAACAGAAAAGCTTCTCTGCGCACACCGAAGCCCGCTGGATGTAGTGTACGCCCTCCAAAACATCTACGAGGGCATTTACACATCACGGCAAGTGCTAAGGTCCATGACATGCAAAATAGCATCTGAAGCGGTACTACGAAGGGGCGACCAAAATGCTCTCTTCCTTACCTTTACTCAAGACGAGAAAGAAGCGTATGGGAGGGATGGGTTTGGTACCGGAGCTCAATCCAGATTGCTGACGATCCATGAAGCACAAGGACTAACATACGATCACGTGGTTGTGCTCAGAGGAGCAGAAAGGAAGAACCCTGTCCATGATAGTGTTCCCCACGCGGTGGTTGCCATAACGAGACACATAGTATCCTGCACCTACTTCTACCGGGAGCTGAAGGAGGACGACGCAATTAGACGTCTCATTGCCCATCCCAGTACAGCAACAGATGAAGAGGTGGTAGAATATAATGAAAAAATGATGCTCAGAGCCCTATCAAGCGCAGCGACCTTGGTGTAATAACAAACATCAACCCTGGAACCCGAAGTGAATGCAAAGGCATAAATAGGGAAATGTTAGCATAGGTTACTTAAGAGCACTCGTACAATAAGACTATTACGATGATACAGATATAAAAAAAATGTCTTTATATATCCATGATGTGTATATGTGTATGTGTATATATACAATTTTAATAACTAAGCTAATTTGAGTGAGTTGCGCAACTCACATTAAAATAAGAGTAGTCGTAAGTCTTAATATAATTTAATATTATATAGAATGAATCAAAAAGAAACCTAAAAAAAATGAAAAAGGCACGGACCACGAGTCTGTGGAGAGTTAACTATGTATTAAAAACAAAAAAAAAGTTACATTATGAACAAAAAATGTTTCAATGTTTTGCTATCTTAGTTTGCTACAGAAAATCATGTTTTATTAAAACTTTAAATCTTATTCAAACACTCCATAATGTGTAATAAACAAATACGTAAATATTATTATTGGATGAAATTAGATTATATTCGATATATTAATGTAATTTTGGGCAATTTTTGTTATACTTATTCTGAACCCTGATATAAAAGAGCAACTTTTGCTTCTAGTTGGTACTTACTCCTACTCGTATGTGTGAACTTTATACATAAAATGCTGCTATACGCGTAAAGATTATAAAGTTTTCGTCATAAAATATTGCGTCATCACACTCGAATGAAGTTTCACTTCACGTAAAGCAAATAAACCGACTTTCACTTCACGTAAAGCAAATAAACCGACTGGCAAAAGGATAAACTTTGTAAAACGAGTTAATCAAACAAACTTAGGAACTTGGTGGAACTTAAAATATGAAAACGAAACGTGAATCTAAATTGTCATATTCCTTCTGTATATTTTGTATTCTTTGGCTTTTGCCCGGTTGATATTTCATAGATTGTTTTTGTATTTAATATTTTTAATCGAATCATCCGCACAATATTCACTAAATCAGTACCTATAGATTAACACGCGCCATTGGCCGAGTGGATGTCATAGAGTAACCCAAAATAAAAAATCTGTTTTAAACTAGTCATGCAAACTTACAAAATGCAATAACTCATACTCATTTTTTTAACCAAGGAATACATTAGGCAAAATAGAACGATTTCTATAATGAATGAATGTATGTACTTAAAGTGGTTAATAATCACGTGTTCACGTGAGGCACATACTTCGCCATATATAATACTCGCCTTATTTTTTGTACAACGCTGGAGCAAAGGAGAGCCTTTGGTTCTCTTGCGTGCTCTATCGGCTCTTTAAAGGAGAGTGATCTGAGAAACTGTTTGCAATGGTGCCTTCGTCACCTTTTTACCATCGCACCACCCGCCACCGCAATAGAGTTCATCCATAGATTTGGAACCGATCTGGTCTAGCACAACTCGGTTTCAGCATTCATTTCTTAAACGTACGTGCAGACTCTGGAACGAACTCCCAGCTGCGGTGTTTCCTGAACGATACGATATGTCCAACCTCAAACGAGGTATAAAGAGCACTTCTCTTCAGGCAGGCAGGAACTGAGCTATGCCCCTGGCATTGCAGATGTCCATGAGCGGTGGTTACCACTTGCCATCAGGTGGGCCAATTGCTCGACTGCCACCGTTAGCAAAATATACATTGTCCACGAACGTAGGAAAAACGATCAGAACTTTGTTTACACTTTCTACTCGACATGTTAACAATCCGAAAGCAGTTAGTTGTCGTTTGAAGTGAACGAATGAACATTACCTGTCGTCACCACGACTTTTCTGAAATTTGGTTTATTAATAAATATTTTTGATGGGATATTAGTTTTTGTACAAAAATGATTAGATATTCATCAGACAACCGCACAGCATCAGGGTGCTTGCGCTTAGTATAGATTAGTGCGGCTGTCTTTTTTATTAGGGTAAATTTCGACAGGTCCATTAAAATGATCATTTCCGTGGATTTTAAGATTTTTTAAAATTAACGATTTTTAAAGTATAAGATGATATATGTATACTTGATTAATATCTAGAAGAAAACTTAAAAAACAAACGAGATATACAATATCAAAAATTTCGTGCCACGGCGATGAAACTTGCGTGCATGGCAATGAAACAAACGGCGTTATTAAAATCAGACTATAGTATGTGTGTGTGTGCTTGCGTTGCATGTATGTGGATGCGCGCGTGTACGTGAATATGTGTGTGTGTGTGGATGGTATCATTTTGTAAGGTTAACATGGATTTTTTTTTGTAGTTGACTATACAGTAAAAAAGTCATCAATTCTATCCTTAAGTCTTTTATCGTATTGCAGAGGGTTGACTATTTTGTTCTTTTTGACTATCTTAGACAAAAATGTCTGAAGTTTGTTAGTTCGTCCATAAATAAATAAACCGGTAGGTAGGACAATCAATGTTTCGATGACGAGTCATATCTATTGGATGCACACTAAAACTATGAATGGTTTATGTGCATCTTTAAACTTTACTTGCAAAATTGTATTTAACATATACTTTTATAAATAAAATAAAAATAACTTGAACTGTCTATATTCGGCACTACCTGTATTACAGGTAAATATGTTTTTTTTGCCTAATCTTACCATGGCAATTAAAACATAAGCCAGGGAAATGAAACACCTGGCCACGGCTATGAAACTAAATTGTGTTCCAAGGCATGGCAATGATTTTTTTCATTGCCGTGTCTGTTTTTTCATTGCTATAGCAAATTTTGGGCACGAAAACCACGGCAATGAAGGTGTGGCGATGAATATCAAGGCAAAAATATAAAACAACAAAAAATCTAATATTTTACTCGAAGTAATAAACACTTCACAAATAAACATAAGAGAAATGGCATCCTATTGAATGCTCAATCAAAAGGATATACTTGTTCAAATAAAAGTAAAGTTATACCTATCCACGGCGATGAGAGAAAAAATTACGAGCAACATATAAATTGAATACTTACATTTATGAGGTACTTCTGGGACAAATTATTTTTTTTAACTAGTTGTTGTATTTTTTAAATATTGAATAAATGTATCCCGTAACAATACTTTAACTATTCACGTATCAAATTTAATATAAATAATCAATAGGTTCTAATCAATGAGGTATAATATTCATCAAGGTGTCGTGTGGACAAACACGGCAAAAATTTCGAGGTTTAATTTTTTTTTTTGAAGTACCTACCTATTATTCCTATTATTAAAATATTTAGTGCTACACATAGCTATAACTATTTCACGTAACTAGAAAAAATGTTAGAATATTATAACTATGTTTTTTCGTACGGATTTCATCGATGCCACGCAATTTTTTGTCTCGGAAAATTCACCCATTACTTTGTTAATAGTTACTAAGTAGCAATACTTTTTAGTTTTCAGATTTTTTCCTTTTTATACGTCTCATTAATAGTCTACTTTGATGCCAAATCTAAAGTTTCATGGTCATCTGGGAGTAGGTTAGGTTTTTGATTGCATAGTTAGTGATTCAGTCATAAAAATTCCGGTTTTTATAGATAAATAATATCAATAACTGTTTGAGATATATTTATGAAATTTTAGATTATAGACAAGCTAAGTAAGGAGCTTTAATAAATATGTTAAATTTCATGTATGTGGTTTAAATAGGTTTTATGAGTTGTGAAGGGGTCAAATGTAGAAATTGTTCGTGAAATATAATTAGTTTATTGATATTAATTCTCAATAATTTTCAGTTTCCAGATTTTTACTTTATATAAGTACACGCGATACACGCGTCTACCTTGACGCCAAATATATTATCAAGTTTCTAGGTCATCTGGATGTGGGTTAGGTTTTTGATCTATAAGTCAGTGAGTCAGTCATAAGAATCACGGTTAACGTTTAAACGTTAATATATCAATGTCTGTTTAAGCTACATGTATCAGATTTCGGATTCTAGATAAGCTAATGGGCTTTAATAAATGTACCAAATTTCATGTATGTGGGCGAAATAGGTTTCGAGTTGTGACAGGGTCAAAATTGGTAGGGGGTTCGTGTAATACTACACATGGCTGCTACGTCGCCAGTTCCTTTTTCTTTGAACTTGGCTGGACACGCTACCTAGATAGTGCACATGTCTATTATGTAAAGGCAAGTTCACTCTTTGTTCTTTTACTTGCTTAGTCCGTAAGGCTGTAAGCCAACACAACCTGGAGACCTATTTTTGAATTACGTATGCGATTTAGAAATCACCGCTGACTAAATAGTCAGCGATGACTTTGAAATCACGAATTCCTAAACATCCTATTTTTGAAAGTCGAACGCAGAGCTGCCAACATAGATAAAGTACACACATACGTAAGGGTTCGGTTCCACGCAGAATGTAGCCGTTTTCGGTATATACCGGTTATTATACGGCTAAAAATTCATTGCAACTAGGCCAAAATAATAAGAAAATACTGGTCTAAGTTTGTTTGCGACACAAATTTAAAAGATTTTAAACTTATACACGGTTATTTTTTATCACCCTGGAAAATGTTAGGGACGCTTCAGGACACATCCAATATTATATAAAAAGTAAAAAAAATGAAATAAAAAATAAAAAAAATATTTAAAAAACTAAAAAATCTCTAAAAATGCTGCTCTCAACTAGTGCAGCATTTTTTTGTATTTTTAAAAAAAATTAAGTGAGTTATTTTTTTTATTTATATTTAAATCATTCTAATACCATATCGTGAAGCGTCCCTTAAATTTTCCAGGGTGATAAAAAATAACCGTGTATATTTACTTATTTGACAAATTTTTAAAATTTTAAATCCCACTCAACATCAACATACATCAACTTCAAACTTGTCAATATGTTCTCTAAACAAAACACAGATAACGTTTCCACAGTTATGTATGACTTGGTTTACGAGTGGGTGAGGGCACTCGTAATGAAATCACATCCGTGACTAAGGTAGTCACATAAGTGATATTCAAAAATAAGAATTATTGAAAATCGGTGATTATTAGCCACATCGGTGATTTCGAAGTCGCATACGTAATTCAAAAATAGCTCTCCTGGTCTACTACCGAATCACTACCGGAGAAAATCAGGCGCAGAACCTACGGTAGCGTGCCCAAACATGGAAAAGTTCAAGATAACTGTAACTGTTAATCAAGCCCACTGTTCCACCAATTTTTAAGATATATGTATAAGTAGGTACTTAATGGAAAATAAATCCATATATTTTTTCCACAACAAAAATACATACAACATCACGTTTTTATACTGTAAAAATCAAGTAATA
This sequence comes from Schoenobius gigantellus, assembly GCA_963935595.1. Lineage (NCBI taxonomy): Eukaryota > Metazoa > Arthropoda > Insecta > Lepidoptera > Crambidae > Schoenobius > Schoenobius gigantellus. Next base: position 38,076,875 of record OZ012543.1, read on the forward strand.
TGTACGTACCCATGAAATTTGAGGATGACCTTCGATTTACCTGAGATCCCATCATCAGACTTGGTAACAATAGCACCACCATGAAAAAAAATCAGAAATTGGGATTGACTTAACTAAAAGATCAAAAATCGGATATTTAAAGCATATGTGTCATTGTCAGTAAACTGGTAATAGCATTGTTATATACACCACATATAATTTCGGGTAGACAAGGAAAAAGTACTCCTCCTTTTTTATATAGTATACCTAATCCATTAGGTACCATATATGAAGGTGTTATCCTGACTAGACCACTTACTTGGATACGCCGTTGGACTCCAGTCCATTGGCTAATTTACTAGTGTCCCGGACCCCGGTATCCGAACTGGCCTGTATATGTAGAAGGCCTTTTGGGATCGGTAAGGCCTATTGACTCCTAGCATGGACAACTTACTTGAATGCTAAAAATTTCTAGCTTTAGTTCATCATCACAGCTCATATACGTCCCCACCGAGGGGTTCGAGCCTACCCTATGTTAGGGTGATTAGGCCTTAGTCAACCACGCTGGCCCAGTGCGGATTGGTCGACTTCACATACATCATTGAATTTCTTCGCAGATGTATGCAGGTTGCCTCACGATGTTTTCCTTCACCGTAGGAGCGTCAGACAAATGTACATATGAAATTCGAAACGAAAAACACATTGGTACATGGCGGGTCTCGAACCCCGACCCCCCGATTGGAAGGCAAGTGCCGAGTCCACAGCGCCACCGACGCTCAACGCGACAGCTTTAGTTACCGTGTGAATACCCAAAGGACAGGATAAAAGAATCCTTAGTTTTTTATAAATATATTTATAAATATATACAAAATATTTTACATTAACGAAAAACATGATTAGTCAAGGTGAAAATGTAACCCATGTTTACGATAAGTCGACCATTTTAAGAGGATTGTGAAGCTGTAAAATTTCATACAAAAAGCGATAACGCTTTTCTCCCTCATTACATAGTCCAATTTTCATTATTTTTGGAAATATTGTAGATATAATGAAGATCTAGGTTTCTACGTTTTGATTTTGAAGTAATATTGGTCAGAATATAAATTATTAGCACTAAATATCTATATTTTAGACGAGAAAATTACCACAAGCATTTTTATCTTTCTTTGATTAAATTATACTGAATTACAAAAAAGCAAAACGTACAAACACAGATTAATGTATACTTAATCTAGACCAAAAGTGTCAATTTCGTACAGGTTTAGGGGGATGAAACTGTTATCGCCCGAAACAATATTTCAATAAGAAATATAGGCACTTGCCTCGGACTTTCAACTCTAAGCGGTGTGCAAATTGCATTATTGAAAGTGCATACTAGAGCCATAAATTGGCACTTCACGGTCCTCTTAACACCTACGGATTTCGTCGTCGACACGAATAATGTCACAGTGCGGCCTTTTATGTTTACGGATTATTTTAAAGCATGTTCAAAATAATTGTAGTTGGCCGCCTATTTGGCGGCCAAATACAATTATAGCCAGATATGAAATCTTGATAAAACAAAATATGCTTGATAACCATTTTGACAATAATACGCAAGGTCGCATAGATTCATAAATGCCGGTCACAGTTCAGAGAAGAAACAAAATCGTTGGCTCCAAATATCAACATTGTTGACAAATCTTCGTTGTGTCTCTTGGGTTCCCCCATTTTTGATGAATCTTTCCCTACTTTTGATGAAAAAAAATTCAAAATATTGTACAGTGTTCAGATCGTTTAACTAAAATTAATACCCACATGGCTTTTTCTATTATGAAGTTTTCCCTTTTCGTTCCAAAGTTAATGTACTTTTTACGATGTTGTCAATTCTGGAAGCACACTTCTCTTACACGGAACATAGACAATGTCATAAAATGTCACTAAAAAGTACACTTACAAATATTTTGAACATTAATTTAAATGAATGGTCGTGGTTACAGGCTTCACTTCCAGCTCGATTTGGAGGCCTGGGAATTAGATCTATTTCAGTCGTGTCTCTCCCCGCATTTCTATCCTCTGCACACAGCACACAAATTTTAATAAATAAAATTTTGGCATCTGTTTGTAAAAATTCTCCAGACGTAGAGATATATAACATGAAATGAACGAGGCCAGGAGTGCGTGGTGTACAGCTTACCCAGAATCAGATGCCCCAAAACAAACCTCTTTGCAGCGACAATGGGATGGGCCGCTCTGGGAGCTAGTGCGGAAGCAACTGTTAGAACATTGCAATAGTCCCGCAGATCGTGCCCGCCTTTTGGCCGTTGCAGAATGGGAATCGGGCCTATGGCTCCAGGCTCTTCCATCACACAACACAGGTACTGTAATGGACCGAAATTCCTTCAGGCTTGCAGTATCACTGCGCCTGGGCATATCGTGCTGTGTTTCACACAGTTTCCATTGCGGTACTGCTGTCGACCAACTGTCACCGTGGCTTGTCCTGCATTAGAAGTGCCGGAAGGATTCCCCGCCATTCCAGCCTTAATGATATCATACGTCAGGCTTTTGCCTCCGCCAACTGTGCGGCCATTTTAGAACCCAATGGTCTCATGCGTGACGATGGTAAAAGACCTGATTGGATGACACTTGTTCCTTGGAAGATGGGCTGACCTTTGGTGTGGGACGCTTCTTGTGTTGACACCTTAGCACCATTTCATCTTCCTAGAACTCAAAATAGGGCTGGTGCGGCGGCGGAATCAATTGAGAGCCTCAAAAGGCGCAAATATAGCACCCTTGATAGTGGTTACATATTTGAGCTTTTTGAGGTCGAAACACTTGGGCCATGGGGACCGGGAGCCCATAAATTATTATAAGGATCTTTCGACACGTTTTTCGTAATTTATACTTATATTTATACATAAAATATATTTATTAGGGTAGTTAATGTACTTTTTCCATTAAAAAATAAAGATAATTTATCTAATTGGATGATGGGATTTTTGTTCTGTTCTCTAAATGAATGGAAATAAATGGGCATTTATATCATAATAAAATCCAAGGGGTATATTATGTCGTCTTAATTCCAGGCAGTTTTCTGAATTGTTATAATGCCATTTCTTTCTCTTTGTATAATGAGTAGAAGAAAGGCACTACTAGCGATTCCGAAAACTGTCAGGAATTAAGATGTCATAATACACCCCCAGCTACTATAATGATATTACTTTAATAAGTTCTCGGTTGTTATTTACGCAGTCGCAGAGTTATTAAATCATTAAGGTTATTAAAAAAACTAGAAATTATTATAAACTCTTTATTGCACTTAAAACACCAAAAAGAAAACAAATACTGAAGTTTAACATGTACAACTGTGGACTTATCTCTAAGAGAGATTTCTTTCAGTCAACGTAACTGGGTTTATGGAGACACGGAAAACTTGAGAATGTTTACTTAACTCTATCGTTTTACATACATTACTAGATTTTATCCGCGATTTCGTTCGTGTGTAGTTTGTACTACTGCGTATCACCAAAAGAAAGAATTACAAATCATTCCAGATATAGAAAACGGATGGTCTAGCTTCATTTAAAAACAACCCCCGATACTGATACTTATATATAATTTTTTAGTTTTATTTTATCCATTGTGTCGAGTCGGAGAACCGCTATTTAAACAAACCCACGGAAAATTGACGGGACGCAGTGCGCCTTGCTGACCAAAAAATGCTGCTTGTATGAGTAAATCCGTACATTTGTACTTGTTTAGTAACAGTTTACACCGGCGATACTGACCTAGTTAAGCATAAAATCAAATGTTGCTTATTATTAGCTTCAGTATGGAATAAAGACTACGACACGTGACATTATATATTTATTTCTTTCTGGCATTATCATCAGCACTCACAGCATCCTAAAGTGTAGAGAGAGACATTTGCTACATTTGTAAAATCGATGGTCCTTCGAGCTTTTCGACATCAAGGCATTTGTGATCGGACATTTTTATACAAATATTTTCGCGATCGTGATAATAACCACGTGTGTGACATTTCTTTCCTCGTATCATTGGTGCGCGTTTCGGGTTATTCTACCGAAGTTTTTTTAATAATGTTTATTAATCTTATTTACTTAATTCATTTTTTACATAACATGGGTACGTAAACCTGCCTGCGCGTTTCGGGTTTATCTGTGTCTTACAATATTACACATAAAACACAAAAAATACATATACATACCTTAATACATACAATAAATTTTAAAACATTTAAGTCCTTATAAAACATACTCATCCACCACTATATATTATATAAGTACTATGTGATACATCCTGGTTGATATAATTTTAGCTTATTTTTATAGTTGCTCATTTCATCATTCATTCGCATACATATTTTGAAGTTCTTCCGTCAATTCATTTAAAAAGTATGGTATCATGAACTTTAACATTCTACTCCCATAAAAATTATTTGTTTTAGGTAATATAATATATTTACTTTTTTGTAAATTCCTTAAAATTTCAGGCCTTTTTCTTTCTATCAAATATTTTGGGTTGTTAACTTCTGTTGAAATATTATATTTAATTTTATCATAAACATTTATTACTCTGCAATATCTAAACAGTTCTTTGTCACTATTCTTATATCGATTCCTTATGTATTTAGGCACAATATTTTTAATTATTTTACGTTGCATTTTATATATGTCGTGAATGTATGTTGGAAAAGTTCTTCCGTAGCTACTGAGTCCGTAATTGATAACAGAGTCCGCTAGGGTTAGTGTAGTCAGTGACAAGCAGGAATTTTGCGATAGCTTAGTGATTTGTATACTTAGTGCAGTGGCGAATCGGCTTGATTTGCCTCCCACCAGCGGGTCTCACCAATCAAATTGAGAAGGCGCCTATATCGCACCAAGGTACCAAAAATACTTAGTCAACATGGCCAACATGGAAGACTTATTGAACCGACATAACGCAATCATCAGCGAGATTGACAAAATTTACAACAACTTTCGCAAGGACAGTTCATCTAGAAAAAACAGTGACTACGTCAATAGGCGTGTCCAAGCCTTACACAACTTGTGGAGTGAATTTGAGCAAAACGACCTACGACTAGAGAGGTACAAAGATGACAACCTTGAGTACTTTTCAGAAATGTTTCCGTCGAGCTTAAAGATTCTTTGATACTATATTAGGACATTGATTTCGATATATGATCACCCTTTTCCTGCTTCCGAAGCTACATTAAATGTTTCTGTTATAGAATTAGGAAAGACTGATAGAGAATATTGACGTCCATAACATATCGGAAATCGAAGATGAACTCAAGAATATGCAATACCGATGGCGTACTATTGACGAACTTCAATTACAGATAGATAATTTATTGCAAAGAGAAGATGGATTTTACGACGGAGAATTCAAACGGATTGAGACGTCTTATAGAGACATGAAGAGAACACTTAATCGAAAATTATTTTCTACCAGTCACGCTCAACAGTCAGTACCACAATAAACATCCCGAAATTTACGTGCAAATACACTCAATGGCCCATCTTCTGTGATTTATTTACAGAAGGGATACATAATAACAACTGTTTAAGCAATACACAAAAGATGCAACATTTTAAAATCAAAGATGACGCCGAGAGACTCATTCGGCATCTCAACGTTTCAGCAGATAACTATGACACGGCGTGGGACATTCTTCTCCATCGTTAGTTTAATCACGAAGCAGATTGAAATATTTTTAAATCAGCCAGTCATCAATTGAGTTGAAGAAGATATATGACACTACAATGGAATGTATAAATGCTATTAATAACCTTGGCATTGATACCACAACCCGGGATTCTTAGTACATCTCGTTGTGAAGAAACTTGACTCGGAGACGTATAAAAACTACAAAGAGTTTCGCAAGTCACCTCGGGATTTACCGTCATTTGATGAGTTGGTAAACTTCATAGAAGAGAAGTTTTTGCTCTCGAACCTCTACATGAACGAGAGAAGGAAATTACTACACCATCAAGACATAATCAAAATTCAGTATTCAAGTCTTCTTACAACAAAGTTCCCTATAAACAGACATATAGACATTTCTAAGCTGTGCCTACGTTAACAAGCAGATCATCAGAACATAACTTTTTTATGTGCAAAAAATTCTAAATTTATCACCGGACACAAAGCTGAAAACATTTAGTAACTTACAAGTACGTCATTTATAACTAATTTTAACGTCATTCGAATAATAAATGCAATTCAACAAAATGCAGATGCAGACAATGTAATGCCGCTCATGATACAATTCTACACGACATTATGACGTCCAATTACGAGTCAATGAATCAGGCGAATTTGAAAATAACTACGAACCCGACAGCGAAACAAACAAAGCGACATCATTAAAATGCATTAATCACGTATCTAGCATCACATGATGAAGAAATTTTACTCATCACACTCTCTAGAGTTAGGGCGGCTGATTAAAAATACACAACATTGAGAGCCCTTCTAGATCAAGGCTCACAGGTCTCAGAGGTCAGGTCTCTGAGTTTTTGGGATGTTTTTGGTGGATGAATAACAACGACGCAGTCTCAAACAATAAAAATATATTTCTTTTTACAACAGTAAATAATTACGGCCGAAAAATTTTCAGAGTGACATTTCTGACAAAACTAGCGTCATTTGATTTTCTATACCTAAAAGAGCTTGAATACAATTACAAATAAAACCGCCACAAGTTTAACTCAGAGATTGCAGCTCAAATGTTGGAACTGCAAGACAATATCATGCCTCAGCATCAGGTATCGGATTTGGATCAAAGCAGAGTAAAAATGTCATCACATTGGAATGCCAATTATTCCATGACGATTATACCTTCCAAACGCAAGCTCTTGTAATAAAGCATGTCATCAACAATTTACCCAATGCTTCATTTGGAAAACAAACCTATCCACATTTACAACATTTGAAAATCGCAGATCCGGAGTACAATATATCCAGATCGATTGACATTCTTTTAGATGCAAGCGTCTATTCTGACATAATACAAAATGGCCTTATTAAAGGTCCGTCTACAGCACCACTTGCCCCACAAACCCGACTTGGATGGATTTTGTCGGGAAATATTAAGACATTCAACTGTCACGTTGTACTAAATAATATACCGGACTTGACAAAATATTGAGAACTTGAAGACGTACCTGACAACAATGCGCTGAGCAGCGAAGATAATAATGTGAAGAACTGTTTCAGACAACAACAGAATACAGTACAACAGTACTAAGGGTCGTATTCAATGCATCAACACTGACGTCATCGGGATACAGCCTTAATGATCTCATGTACCGTGGACCAAAATTACAGCAAAATTTATTAAGTCTGTTACTAAAGTGGAGACAATATAAATATGTTATTACATACAACCGACATAGAGAAGATGTTTCGACAAATATTCGTCCGTGAATACGAATAAAGTTCACAAAGAATTCTATGGAGAAATTCTCCTCATTCGCCACTAAAAGAATATCAGCTGACAACTGTGACGTACGGCATGAAGGCAGCTCCGTTTCTCGCTATGAGAACTCTCAAACAAATTGCACAGGACAATGCTAGTACAGGACAATGCAATGCTCAGTCACTTAACAAGCATTTCTGGAAGAGATGGTCTATATATTACTTGGCACAACTGCAAAATAGGACAAAATGGCGCATTCCTGTAAAAATCTGCAAATTAATGATATAGTCCTCATAAAGGAAGAAAACGCCCCGCCTTGCAAATGGGCTCAAGGCCGCGTACCAAAACTGTTTTCTGGAAAAGATGGATATGTTAGTGTGATTTCGTTAAAGGTGCAAAACAACACTATAAAACGACCAGTAAACAAATTGATACTTTTATCAGTTAACGAAGAATATCACTCATAATCTTAAATTTATCTATACTTAATATTATAAAGCTGAAGAGTTTGTTTGTTTGTTTGCTTGAACGCGCTAATCTCAGGAACTACTGGTCCGATTTGAAAAATTCTTTCAGTGTTAGATAGCCCATTTATCGAGGAAGACTATATTATATATTATCACGCTAAGACCAATAGGAGCGGAGCACCAATGAAGAATGTTTCAAAATCGGGGGATTTTTTTTCCTATTGAGAGCTTCCGCTGCTTGCGCTGCGTAAACGGTTAAAGTTTCGCAAAAATCATGTATGACAGAATTGTTCCCCTTTAAAAGTTCTAAAAAAAGTCCGTGACAGCATATGTCTATCTTTTAAGGTTAGCTCACTATAACCTTTTTTATGCAAATTTGTTCCAAAATAATATATTATTTGCGAAGGTGATATTAATCCTTATCCAAATAAATACGTTATTCATCACAAGTATTTAATTTAAAACAAAATTGCCCTTTACATCATTCGATTTAAATGAATATCATAGGAGATATCGCAGTTTTAAAATAATATCACAGCAAAATAATGATCGAGTAATGCGCGCACAATGTGCAAAGCCGGCGGGCAGTCATGAGGGGGAAGGGCGGTGGCCCCAGTTAGCTATCTACTTCTGCCGGAAGAAAACAAAACTAATAATATAGTGTACGCAGAAGTACTTTAAAATAACATTAGTTTAGTTTTTTTGAGAATAACCTACAATCTACATGATATAAGATTATAAGACCCAGTATTTACTCACCTATATAAACGAAGTCGCGGGTTAAAGTTACCGTTAGCTCAAATTAACTATTCCACGCGGACGAAGTCGCGGGCGGAAGCTAGTTTAATATATACAGAAAATAAGGACATAAATCAGCTAACTATTTAGATTAAGAAGACAGTAACATTGAGAATTAACTAACATATAATAATTCAACAAATATAGCTGTGCGTCAAAACTAGTAAATAATAATTATTTACAACTTGAAAATAATAAATCGCGGTGCTCAAGTTATCAAGACCTTGCTTACACGCTCAATATGACAATAGATCGAAATTACCTACATTTGAAACCACTCCTAATCTCCGACAACGGTATCATCAGTGCATTGCATGACGAGGATGCCAAGTTCAGAAGAGAAGATCAGTAGTGCTTGTACATTATTAGGATATATACATTATACAATTAAAAGGAATAGTTGCTTTTATTTGATTCATAAGACATTTTTGTTCAATTACTTTTTTATATTTTTCTTTTGTCAGCAATATGTATGAGTAAATCCGTGCATTTACTCGTACATATTATTAGTATTAGTATTATTAAATAACCTACGTCGACAGTTTACACCGGCGATGTCGACCTAGTTAGGTATAAAATCAAATGTTGCTTATTATTAGCTTCAGTGTTGAATAAAGACTCGCAGATCATCAGCACTCACAGCAACCTAAAGTGTAGAGACATTTGCTACATTTTACACTGCTGCTAAGTGACTTTTGAACAACTGAACATATTTTCATCAAATACTTAAAGCTTATAAGCCCGCCAAGGACTTATGCAACCCGATAGAAATATCAAATTAGTTAATTTCTCTTTACTTTACTAAACCAAAGTAATCATCATAATCAGCCCGTGTTCGTCCACTGCTGGACATGGGCTTCTCCCATGGCACGCCACTCATCCCTATCTCCGGTCATCCTCATCCAACCACCACCAGCCACTTTACGTATGTCGTCGCTCCATCTTGTCGGAGGGCGTCCTACACTACGTTTGCCAAGACTCGGTCGCCACTCTAAAACCCGCTTACTCCACCGGTCGTCGGCTCTGCGACAGATGTGACCAGCCAATTTCCACTCCAACTTGCTAATGCGGTGGGCTATGTTGGTAACCTTAGTTCTTTGTCGGTTCACCTGGTTCTTAATTGTTTTCATTAAAGACAAAAAGTGACAGCATTATTCTTAGGAGGTTCGTAAGCTAAGATAAAATTGGTGAAATTGGCCATTAGACTCTTATAACGACATCCACGGGAAGAAAGGCGGCGGCACAAGGAAGTGTACAATGCGTCCGACAGATATTAAATGACTTCAAAAAATAATTTCAAAAATAAAAAATTGTTTTAAATCGTTAAGTGAAAAATGAAAATTTATTCCATACATTAACAAATATATTTTATTGGACAACAACACTTAATAATAAAAACACAACAGATAACACATAAATAGTAATAAGTGATCTTATTAGTGTATAGCATGCGTCTCTTCCATGCACCCCCGTCAAAGAAGTAAGAACGAAGAATTTAATAGAAAGGTGGATAGTATTCTTTGTTTTACTAATATATAAAACAAAGAATCCTATCTGATATTAGTTATCCTTAAATTTCTCTTAAAGTATTTTTACTATGCTCTCCTCTAATTTATATAATGACTCTACATCACTTTGTTTTAGAGAAGAAACCTCATTTCACCATTAACTATTTCACCATTTTTACTTTAGAAAGAGACGAACTTTCATTACATCGAGAAAAGTAAATGCACTAAAATCCTAATCTTGTATTCTCCTTTTAATGGCACAGTAATCCGGGGCTAAAGAACATTTTCAAATCATTTAAATCGTATGTTTTGGTTGTCTCATCATTATAGTTGAGCGCTTCACATACTCTACAATAATGAAATGACCTAGACTCAAAATACCCATGTTCATTCAACACCTTGAAATTATTTCTCCATTCATGATACATAAGCAAATTGTCGTTGCTTCTGCTTATCCTGGATATTTCTTCTGCTAATTTTTGCGGTGATTCATAATTTTCAACATGTAAAAATGAGTTTGGTGGTAAGAGTTCCTCACAGTCGTCCACAGACGGTCCATATATTACTGGTATAGCACCTTTCAAGTAAGCGTTATGAAAAGCCTTCTCCGTTAAATACTGCCGGCATTTTGAGTTCTCCAACACTAAGTAGAATAGGTACTCAGTTATCACACTGCAGTCTGCCTTGAAGTGTCCCGGACAACTAAAAAATAAATATTTAATAGTTAGGGTTATGATTAATACCTAAATGTGTTAAAGCAAACATTCGGATTGTGTAATTTGTTTGACAGAGAAAATGACAGAATTATGTTGTAAATACGTTTAGAGTTAAACGAGTTAAACCGCCGACTGTTAAATAAATTTAAAGGTTTTTGAATAAAGGTGACCAAAAATTTACAGGGATGGTATCGCGCGAGTATTCCTTACCACTTAGGTTGTAGTGATATCATACCATCAAGTGGTTCACCGTCTTTGTGGTATATACTTTGATAAGATGTAGGTTGTCTCTACCAATGAAGGCCGCCAATAGAGTCACCCCGCCAGCTCCCCGTCGGGTTTCCGGCCGGTGGTAGTGCTCAATAAATTTCTATATGAGAAAACTCATTTCGACCGGTCCTGACAGATTGCGAGTATGTTTTTCGCACCGGCGGCCGGTCCAATGTGGACGCAGTGGCCTACCTCATGAGGTGGCTACAACACAGAGGTAGGTCGTAATTGCGCTGTCCTTGGATATTCGCAACACATACAACAGCCTCCCCCACGAATGTATAGAGGAGGCACTTAAATTTCACTGTGTTCTCTTCTACCTCCGCGCTATTGTGCTCCTTCATGAGAGGGAAATCATCTACGGGCAACCTGCTACTAAACACGGAAGTTGTATGCTTCACAAACAATACTTTATTTGCGGCCATCTTGCGTACGTTTCCACTACAATGGTAGTTTACACCCAGGCACAGAGGGAGGCTTTGCGCCGGTGCTCGCCTTCCTAGCTGCCGGCTACTGGACGACTGATGCAGTTCGTCCGATGTTGAAGGGATGTGTTGAACGCCGGAATTGTAGCTTCTCATACCGCATGATGCAAGTATTGATGGTGCATGAGTTGAAGCAGCCATGTCCGGTGTTGAAGGAATGGGTTGGACGCATTTGCATCCTCTCATACCACACGGTGCAAGTATTTACCGGACACGGGTGCTTCAACCACTACTTACAGAAGGTCGCTCGTCGGAAGGAAACATCGCAGTTTCACCGCCAAAGCTTATGCGAGATTAAGCATTAGGGGAAGGTAGCCTAAAACGGGTAGGCCGCCTAAAACGGGTAAGTACTCGTACACTGCTGTATCAAGCGTTAGGGTTATTGTGTTCGTGTGCCTAGATTTCCCGAACGTCGACGAACTTTGATCAGTTTCGTTCGGATGCCGGAGTCGTGTAATAGAGTAGGTGTATGCAACGAAAGATTTTGAGTGACTTTATAAAAAAAAATAAAGGTAAGTGTCTTACGATTAGTCAAAAATCTTTATACGAATCATGCTATTTGTGTTACCATCTTATTTTAGCACTATTTAACATTAAATTAAGGTAGAAAGTTTACCGGTATTACCTTCCAATTTGAGGTTATTGTAATTTTGCATAAACATGTGCCCTTGGGCAAAACGAGTAGGGCAAAACGGGTACCTACTACCTACCCGTTATGATATAGAAAAGTGTTAAGTTCATCTTATTTAGATTTTTCTTTGTTAAAGATTCAAATTATTTAAAAATGTTATGATTAAAGACTGAATTTGTTATAAGTAGGTTAATTAACATTTGTTACATTTGTTTATATTTTTCTTTATTTAGAAAACATAAAGTAAGTTAGTTTTCAATGTAAAAAGATTTCTGAACAAAGTTTCCTGCAAAAATATGTTACAATTTCAGTTTTTTACTAATTATAATATATACATGCTATAGCCTGTTCAAATATGACTCTATCCTAAGCATACCTGTTTTGCCCGAAGGGGGTTACCCGTTTTAGGCACACATGTGGGCAAAACGGGTTTTTAAAAGGGTTTTGTATTTATCTTATTTAATATATATTTGATATATGGTGCCATCATATTATGTTTTATTTTGATGCTCGATAAATATTCTATCTCATAACGTAAAAAAATTATTCTTATAAACGTAATTTATAGATTTTATTAACCATTTCCTTAGCTTACCCATTTTAGGCCACCTTCCCCTACTCTATTTTTGATACTACAATAAACAAACCTATTTCTGTGATTCTCCGAACAGGCTCCATGGACATCTACAGCTATATATTTTTGGAGCTCTTTCAAATAATTCATTCGTTCAGTGACCCCACAGTTGGACATCAGTACGGCTACTAAGACGTCTCGTCGTTTGTTCTGCCAATACGGAACATGTTCGGCGATTGTCAATGTGCCCAAATTTAGTGGTGCATCCAAAGGCAGCGTGCGACCATATGGAACTGGTATGTCCGCATCGCTCCTGAAAACCAATTGAGTTTACATAAATTAGAAAAATTCATCTGTTCAGTGTGATAAGTCTTCTTTAAGATTACATATTGTTAGGAATAAAGAACAAGCCTTGGTAGCTATAAAAGGCGAACGCCTGTTGTTCTCAGGCGCATTCTACAGTCGAACAAGTGTTAAGTGAATTATTGAAGTTGTTGAGGAACAGTCCTCATTCTTTTCTTTTTAAAAAAATAAACTCGGCAAGGATTTCCAATAATATATTAATTTTGCTATTTGATCATGAATTAACGAATGATAGCAGTATAGCAAATTATTTAAAATCACAAGGTTTTTGAAGAAAATGTAATCATAATGTCTTAGAAAGCTTAGGTAATCTCACATTCGAACAATCAAGAGACCAGCTTTTCATACCATTATTTTCTTATCACAATTATGACGCGCCGTATGAAATGAACTTTTATCTAATTAATATTAGATAAAATAATTATCTTATCTAATATCTTTTTAAAAAAATTATATGCTATAAGATTATGACTTTAAATTAGCTAATATAATTATCTGGTACAAAACCTAACCTATGCACTAAGCATCACCTTCGTCGGCATGAGTGCACAAGTACATAGAGTTGAGACGTGATTTTCATAAAGTAGCCTTAAATGCCTAAATACAATAATGAACTAAGCCTTAATAATGTCCAGATATACCAACCTATAAGTCATGGACCAATTAAATACGTTGACCCATTCTGCCAAATTTGGTATGGCAGGTGCAATGCTGAATGAGTTTTTCGGAGATTCATCGGATAGGAACACCCATCGTTGGCTCGTATTTCTGTGTTCAACAAACGGTATATCGCCATGCTGTATGTGTACAACGACAGCGTCAGCGTATGAAATAGTGGAAGAATTCCCCGTGAACAAACAATTCTTCACACTACACTGGTCCAAGGGATCTAAGCTGAAATATAACAAGATCAATAGATAGCTAGCTAGTTACTAACACAGCTTTTGGACACTTTCTTTTGTTAAATGAAACTCATTTTAGCACTATTAACTACTGCAACTAGAGGCCTGGCAGTAGAACGTCTGCAAGATTCCCTCGTAGATGCCTGGGAGTACCCACAAAGGACGAGTTGCCTGTTATTCCACGAGTTTACCACGGGTTACCGAATGTCATTTAGTCGTTTAACATAAGGTCGACAAAACATGTGACGAATCTATTACTGATCGAACAAACAAGTGACCAAAATATATTTGGTCGAAATAACGATTCACATTCCCTTATCTGTAGGGTTACTCTTGAACCAAATCCACTCGATCGGCATTGAGATTGTGATTTTTCGTACGCTTATTTAGCAACACTAGCGAAAAAGTGGATCCGTATTTTGAGAAAATTAGATAGCACCGAGTTTAGTTCACTCAAAATCACCACAATACGGTTCCAATTTTGTGACAATGTGGAAAATCAAGCGTACAAAAAATCACAATCTCAATGCCGATCGATTGGAAATGGTTCAAGAGTAGGCCTACTGATCGAATGAACGTTTGGTGAAGAACTGGAAGCTATTCTATCGCTTGTCGAATAGATTTATGATCGATAAACAAAATGAATGGATTATAAAATATAATATAACGAACGACTGGTCGAGTGGTCTATGGGGTGGTTCGAGTAAGTTTGATTCTACGGATATGCGTTTACCTAAAACCTTGGCTTTGGCGAAAAACTTGGCGGCATAGGCGTAACTACGAGGAGTGCCGTGGCGAACCAGCAAAATGGTCTGGAGCCTACACCAAAACTGAAAATAAAAGAGAGCTACCGCATGGAAAAAGGGATATCGACTGGACAAGTAGCCACGATCGACCGGTGGGCAATCCCTGGTTTATAAGTTTTAGTCTTTGATTATATACATGTCATAATCAAAGGTTTTAATAATCACTAATCGACGCGACGGTCTACCATCAAAACGCACTCAAATTCCGCTCCATGCGAGTGATCCGAGCCTCGGAGACCGCTATCACTGCGCAATACTATTTTTTCCAGTACCTTTTTGCACATAGCGGTACCAAGTACCAAAAGCATTACAATCAACATTTATTAGGGGATGCAGACCTAAAGTAAGCCTAGTGTGTATTTTTCTAACTTTTGACTGACCTTTTGTTGTTAGCCGCAGAACTGTTGTGTGGCATCGCTGGCCTTGCATATGAACTCATCCTGATGGAGTTCTAGTGCACTTTTGTTATCTCAAAGATTTACCGTTCAAATAAAATTACCGGGCCATTTCAGCTAAAAGAGCTTGTAATTTTAGCTCACGATATCTCATTGATTAGCCAACAATAGGTATAAAACTTCGATGAAAGAGGCTGTTCTATACAAGGTGATTTGCCTTTGATCGAGTCATTATAGAGTGTCATTAGTAATAACAGGCAACGACGAAGCATCCCTATAGGACTCAACCTATGTCCACTATGTGCCAATCTTTCGAGTTATTTAGCCTTTCTTTGTTTCGCTTACCGTGCATTTTCGAATCCAATCAGATGTCGACTCTTTAACCAATTCCAATATTTCCATATTAATACTCTATACGTCCTATTTCTTCGTATCATTTGTGGCTTCTCGTTTTTAAACAATACGGCGCCCAAATTCGAGGTAACCCAATTCTAAAACAACGCGACATTTTAACACTTTTATTTTGAAGTCTGTTAAAAACAAAACACTTGCTACCATTAATAATGAAGCCGGAATAATTTAACAGCACGCATGAAGATGGTAGTACAAGCGTGCTATCTCTGATAAAATCGCTAAGGAATAAAATAACTGAATAATGCAATCTTATCTGCAGCTTCACCCGTGATGTTTTGTTTTTCCCCGAAATTATAATCTTTAAAATGAAATGGATGAAATTTTGCAAAGCGCTATACTAAATCACAATGAATTTTCATATGTGATATGTCAAAAATATATCTTATTTATCTACCTACTTTAGAAGTTTTCTCACCTTGAAATAGTTTGCTTATTATTGCTCGATACTATTTTACCTTTATTTCTAAAGAGCTTCCATAACAAATAACACATTTGTAGGTCAGGTTGGTAAGTATGATATGATACAGCCGTTATCATAATTAGTACCTATCCAGTTGATTGATTGTTCATTGTTGCAATCAGATGACTTTGGAGATTTTAAATCTTGTGCAAATCAATGCAAATAAAATAACTTCATTCGTTTTATAAGTACTTACATTTCTTTTTTCATAATAATGATGAACAATCGAATTGTGTTTAAGATAACGCTGGACATGTTGAATTTTGCTCGCTCCACTGTACATCACGTCCTCATATTTATAGATCGTTAACATGACCGCACATAATACCAATAGTAAAATAACTTTTTGATAATACCACACTTTGATCACAGATTGAAACATTTTAAATAATACTTAACTGGCAGAAAGTATAAAAGCGTGCTGATTTGCTGTTCAACTAACTAAACATAATTGTAATTTTCCGATAACAGATTTTTGATGCGAAGGTGTTCGACAATCGTGCGTCGGTACTATGTTCAGTCTGTACTGTACAAGGTTTAACAAAGATAACAGAAACAATGCTGTGCGTCGTGCGCGTTTCAACATCGGTGCAGTTACAGGTTTTAATAATTGTGATGTGTTATCATTCAAATAATGACAATAAACAATCATATGTTATAACTTGGAACGAAAGCACTCGGGAGTAAAAATCAGACTGCAATATGTTTAATTTCGTCAAATACATTCATATCTGGGCACAAATTAGCAAAACCAGGCATAACTACATAAAAAAACCGGCCAAAAGTCTATGTCGGGCCACGCATTGTGCAGGATTCCGTATATTAAAAACCGATCAAGTGCGAGTCGGAATCGCCCATGAAGGGTTCCGTACGATTTATGACGTATTGAAAAAACTACTTACTAGATCTCGTTCAAACCAATTTTCGATGGAAGTTTACATGGTAATGTACATCATATATTTTTTTTTAGTTTTATCATTCGCTTATTTTAGAAGTTACAGGGGGGGAGACATACATTTTACCACTTTGGAAGTGTCTCTCGCGCAAACTATTCGATTTAGAAAAAATGATACTAGGAACCTCAATATAATTTTTGAAGACCTATCCATAGATACTCCTACGTGTATGGGTTTAATGAAAAAAAATTTTTTGGGTTTCAGTTCTTTGTATGGAGAACCCCCAAAATTTATTTCTTTTTTTCTATTTTTGTGTGAAAATCTTAATGCGGTTCACAGAATACATCTACTTACCAAGTTTCAACAGTGTAGTTTTTATAGTTTCGGAGAAAAGTGACTGTGACATACGGACGGACAGACAGACAGACAGACATGACGAATCTATAAGGGTGCCGTTTTTTGCCATTTGGCTATAGAACCCTAAAAATTGGTTACGCTATAAATAGATGTACAGCTTGGCAGAAAAGAGTTTGGAGCGGTGACAACTGAAACTAAAAAGCGATTTCCGTAGTAAAACTAGTCGTTACTTAATTTTCCAAATGTTATTTAAAAATTACTTAACTTTTTTGAAATTGTGTCTCTATTTTTGTGTTTATTATGCGACACTGCTTTGCCGTCATTTTTTCCAAACTCTTTTGCCAAGCCGAACCGGTGTATGCGTAATGATTTTATTTTTCCACAACCAACCATGTTAACGAAGTACTAGTTTTAAGCAAGTAAGTAAGAAAGATGAAAACTAGAGTATATGACTCGAGAGCAAATTATTTTTACCTCGAGCGATGTACTTTAAATCCCTCGCTGCGCTCAGGATTCTACGTTAGCGTCCTCGCCGTAGAAATACTACTTTGCTCTCTTATGTTATCATACAATCTACTATATTATTTCATCATTATAATATCAACCGGGGAATTTATAGAGCCAACTTAAGTCATAGGTATTTATTTATTAACACTTTATGTACAATTAATTTTGGACAGAGGCGGACTCAATGCATAAGGCATTTTCAGCCAGGCAACCTTTGGGTGACGCAGACAAACAATGCTGCCGTCCTCGAGCTAAAAGACGGTTAAGTGACGAAAGCAAGTTTTGAGTAAAAGCCGAAAAACGCGCGGATATTTTTAAATCGATGCTACTCATTTTTCATGAAGATTTAATTGCCTTGTCATATATCAAATGATAGATATTTTTTTGAGCTTCAACACTAATTATGTTGATATTGACAGATAAAAATATTTGTATATGTAAACTCTATATTTTCACTTTTAATGTAGTAAAAAAATAAAGATCCTTTTTACAGTACAGTGCTAAATGGCAGCTATAGATCTTTAACTGCTTTATAGTCAGGAATTTGTCAATAAATTCTTGCAAAATTTTTTAACACACGAAACTAACAACATTTAAATAACTATAGATCAGTTTTAATATTTATGTTCTTTCTAATCTGGAAATTAATGGTATTTTATTGGTTCCGTACACGACTATAAGGCGGCTAATATCATATAGCCGCCTATTAGTTAAATAGTTCTTGCTTAACTTACTTAATATTGCTTTTCGACATATTTATAATATAACTTTGCATTGCTTAAAAACGGTTAACTTACAAACCTTTTTTAGTAACAATTTTTTAGTCATGTATCACCATTGACGTATAACGTTATATACGACAATGTGTATCACCTCATTTCTTTTTCTATGTATGTATCATATTAAAATTACGTAAACTGCACATTCACACAAGGTTTTTTAAAAGGAAAGTAGCATTTTATTAAACACACAATGTTAAGAAACTAATAACTGCACTCGAAATTCTCACTTAAACGATTCGTGATAATTTGTGTTCTTAATGATAACTAAAGTTTTTATAACATTACCCTGTTTATTAGACACTGTTTCACTTAAATCATTCACGACTATTCACTTATTTATTAGGTATTTTATTTATCATTCAGTAGGTAACAACACTTTGTGTTGGCTTTTATAATTATTCAAAATTATCACACAAATCACAATAAAAAAGCAGAAATATTACTATTCAACATTACAAAAACCCTTTTTTGAAAGTTAAAAAGTTATTAGGTCCGTAATATTCGGAATCATAGAATTATACTTAAATGATAATCGGGAAAAGTTCTTCAGATATAAAAAATATTCGATAGACAATTTCCATTTACCTATAATAGATGCGAATATGGTTATGCAAAGAAACCAAAAAATACGATTTTAATCTTGTTACCTTGTTACCAAAAATGGGCAATATGCCCGGTTAACAATTTATGGGTGAAAATTATGAAGCGTCGATTGTGAATATTGTAAGAAATACAGAAAAGGAGGACACAAAGTCATTCAGAGAGACAGTCAGACAGACACAGACACAAAGAAGGACACAAAACATCTTACGAAGTCCAGTTGATGTACCTTCGTAGGTATACGAAAGAAGAAGCATTAAGAATGTATATTGATCTATTTATCTACCCAAAAACTGAGAATGAGACACGTCGAGAAGAACTTATTGTCTGTATTTCTATCATACTAAACTTTGGCTGAGGCAAAGGATTGTTATCCTCTTGTGTCAAGCATAACCGTTTCGAACATAATAGGCAAAGTCAACCTTCAAGATCTCACGGATCCAAAAACTGAGAATGAGACACGTCGAGAAGAACTTATTGTCTGTATTTCTATCATACTAAACTTTGGCTGAGGCAAAGGATTGTTATCCTCTTGTGTCAAGCATAACCGTTTCGAACATAATAGGCAAAGTCAACCTTCAAGATCTCACGGATCATACTATCAAAAAATCAGGCATCATACTATCATATAGCAAATGGGGTTGCGATGGGTCTTCAACAGGCCTATTATTATTCAATTTTACTATCGACTATATCCTGAATCGTATGAATAATTGTGATAAATAGGCAATCTTTTAAAATAAAGGAGGAGTAGATGTAGGAGGTATGATGGAATATTTTTTTTGGAAGGTATCAAATAAAGTGCTTGCGGCCAGTTTATGGAGACTTTATTATTTTTTTATAAAAGTAGTACTTGGGCAATCAAGCAGGCTACCTACATTTTTATACAAACAACAGGGAAGCGCTTATGGCCTTCATCTCAGCTGATGATAAGTGACGAAAAGGTCCAAGATGAAAGTGAGCTTCATCTGAACTCCTCAGCAAGTGAGGAACTAGACTGAGGGCTGAAGATTGTTTCTATGGCGTCAAATTACTGTCTAATTAGTTAAAATTACTTCGAATTTCGACAATGAAAAAAATACAAAATTTTTATGTGTCTCTTAACAATGACATCCAATAGCTTCACAGTAATGAACCACCCTATTGATAATCAAGTTTATTAAATTAAAAAAATATATATCGTGTGCTTCTATAAAAGCACAATGCAGGTGAAACTTTTTTCGAATCAACATTAAATTGAAAATTTTCGGAAAATTATTTGAAAAAACAAAAAGAAATTAAAAACCAAATTAATAAAATAAAAAAAAAGCAATTAAATAAAGAAAAAAAATTCACTGTGTGGTTTTATGAAACCACGATGCAAGTGAAACTTTTTTCGGATCGTAGGCATTTTACTAAAAATATTCATAAAATTATTCGATTTAGTATTTTTATTTGTTTATTTGAAGTTTTTTTTTAAATTGTATTGGATGGAAAAAGTTTTTTTATTTGTTTATTTGAAAGGACAATGCAGATTTTTGTATGGAAGCAAGTTCGGAAATGTACATAGATAAAAGAATTACATAACAGTCAGGACATTCTGCGTTTAGGACATAACGCGTTGATGAATTAGGGCATTCTGCGTCGAGTTCTTATAATGTAATCTAATATTATATTACCTAATTAACGGTAATTTAGCCTATTCGTACAGTACTTTATCGGTTTTTTTTTTCATTTCAACTTTCATTCGTGTTAGTAGCGGAGCGGAATAAGAAAATAATATTGGTTTTTTGTATTTTATTGGTAAACGTATATTGTTCATTCGAGCTTTTCATAGTGCTGTGCTGCCGCCTGTGGCCCACAGGCGGCAGCAATATAATATGCTATATTTTTATTACCAAAAGCAAAGCACGCCAAAGCAATATGGGCAAGAGGTGTGCGCCGCGCCGCGCCGATGACCGCCGCCGCAGATCTGCAGGCCAATTATGGATCTTTCATCGTATGACATGGTATAAATTTGAGAAAAAGAAGTCATGAAATGCTGCATTTCGTATTACCGATCTCCAACGATATCATCACTATGGCATAATTTTAACGAAGTCATCATTAATAATGAACAAATTATCAAAAATCTGACCGGAAATCGTATTTTTCGTCTTGCACTATGATATCATATGATATCATAGTGCAAGTCCCGTGGGAGAGCCATGCTTCGGCACGAATGGGCCGGCTCGACCGGAGTGATACCACGGCCTCACAGAAGACCGGCGTAAAATAACGCTTGCGTTGTATTTCGTCGAGTGAGTGAGGGTACCGGAGGCCCAACCCCCCTACCCCCCCCCCTATGATGGAGCAGTTAAACAGATTGTTACCCCAGGAGGGTACCAACTGCGCTAGCGTTGGAGAATCCCTCTCTGGACGTCCACTTTCAGGACGCAATATACCTGGGCGTGGACGCCTAGGCCGCCCCTCGTATTCTGGGGGGGGCAAAACCGCGCTCAAACATACCTGGGGCAAGAGCAAACCCACGGCACCCCCTGCCACACTGACTGTGGACTTTTGCAACATCAGGGGACTTCACTCCAACCTGAATGCTGCCCACCACCACCTCGAGACAGTAAAGCCGGCCTTGCTCTTTTTGACCGAGACACAGATATCGTCTCCGGCGGACACTTCTTACCTTTCCTACCCAGGGTACGGACTGGAACACCTCTTCGCACCTAAGGCCGGTGTGTGCGTGTACGTCAGAGACGATATATGTTCTCGGCGCCTCGGTCAACTTGAAAGTAGGGACCTCTCCACCTTATGGCTCCGTGTAGACAGCGACGACCATCCCCGCGTCTATTCGTGCCTCTATAGGTCCCATAGCGGTGATACCGAAACCGACCGACTCATCGAGCACGTTCAAATGGCTGCAGACTTTGTGCAGCAGCAGATCCCACTCGCAGAGATCGTGATACTTGGCGATTTTAACGCTCACCACACCGAATGGCTCGGTTCAAGCAAGACCGATCATGCGGGGAGATCTGTTCACGCCTTCGCTCTTGCATATGGCTTGACACAATTGGTTACTAAGCCCACGCGAATTCCTGATGTGGAGTGCCATGAACCTTCAATGTTGGATCTTCTGCTGACTTCTCATCCCGACGGCTACCTCATATCTGTCGGCGCCCCTCTTGGCTCCTCAGATCACTGCCTCATTAGGAGTTCAGTGCCACTCACGTGCTTGCAACGACCTCGAGCTGCACGTAGTCGCCGTGTGTGGCACTACAAGTCAGCAGACTGGGATGGGATGCGGTTCTTTTTTGCGTCCTACCCTTGGAGGCAGGTTTGCTTTATGCCGGATGATCCCAACTCCGCCGCTGAGTCTGTTGCTGATGCAAGGTATGGAAATTTTCATTCCATCCTCAGTTATCCCCATTGATGGCAGATTCCAACCTTGGTTTGGTCAATCCTCCAAAAAGGCTTCTCGCTGGAAGTAGGAAACCTACCAAGCCTGGGTAAACGCGGTGACGTCTCGGGATGGAAATACCAGCGCTTTGAAAAAGCAGTATAACTATGCCTCCAGATCCTTCAAAAGGGACATTGCAAGAGCGAAGTCGGAGCACATCAGTAGAATTGGCGAGAAGCTAGAGCGTCTTCCTTCGGGGTCTCGTGCGTTCTGGTCTCTCGCCAAAGCTATTCAGGGAAATTTCTGCATGCCATCTTTTCCACCACTGCACAAGGATAACACTTCGTTAGCCCATGATGCTAAAGAGAAAGCCGATCTTTTAGGGAAACTCTTTGCATCCAACTCGACCTTGGATGACGGGGGACAGGAACCACCGACCATACCACGGTGCACGAGCTTAATGCCGGATATTCGGTTCCACCAAAGCTCAGTGCGTCAAGCACTAATCACCCTAGATATCCACAAGTCGAGTGGGCCTGATGGTATTCCTCCTATCGTGCTAAATACGTGTGCTCCAGAGTTGGCACCGGTTTTAACGCGACTATTTCGGCTCTCTTATTCATCTGGCGTAGTCCCATCCTCATGGAAGACAGCTTTAGTGCATCCGATCCCTAAGAAATGTGACCGATCGAATCCGTCCAACTACAGGCAAATAGCTATAACCCCTTTGTTTTCAAAGATAATGGAATCACTAATCAACCGCCAGCTTCTCCGGTACCTAGAGGATCACCAGCTGCTCAGTGACCAACAATACGGCTTTCGTAGGGGTCGCTCTGCTGGTGATCTTCTAGTTTACTTGACACATCATTGGGCAGTGGCAATTGAAGCGAAGGGGGAGGCACTGGCAGTTAGTTTGGACATCGCGAAGGCCTTCGATCGGGTATGGCACAAAGCGCTCCTCTCAAAACTTCCTTCATATGGGCTTCCCGAGAAATTATGTGGACGGGTCACTAGCTTTCTAGCAGACAGAAGCATTAAGGTCTTGATTGACGGTGAATGCTTAGACCCAATGTCTGTAAATGCTGGTGTCCCCCAAGGATGTGTGCTTTCACCTACACTATTCCTTCTGCATATCAATGATATGCTGCAAATCAGCAGCATTCATTGCTATGCAGACGACAGCACGAAAGACACCTTCTATAACGGCCGTGCGAACTCTTCTCGGGAAAACATCATTGAGTGCCGGAATAAACTTGTGTCTGAAATCGAAACTTCATTAGAGAAAGTCTCTAACTGGGGTCGACTTAATTTAGTCCATTACTTTAATTTAGTGCATCTTCTATCGTATTTATTATGGGGAATGCTCCGAGGAATTGTTCGGACTTATACCTGCCGCCTCTTTCCGCCATCGTTCCACGCGGCAAAAAATCCATGCCCATCACTTAGATGGTTGGCAGTCCACAACTTGCGTTTCTCTCGAAGTTTCCTGCCTCGCACAGTCAAACTTTGGAACGAATTGTCGCCTGCGGTATTTCCGGACCGATACGACCTTCAAACTTTCAAAAAAAGAGCGTATTCCCACCTCAAAGGCCGGCAACGCACTTGTAACTCCTCTGGTGTTGCGGGTGTCCATGGGCGACGGTAATTACTTACCATCAGGTGATACGTCTGCTCGCTTGCCCCCTATCCCATAAAAAAAAATCATTTGCAAAACCATGAGATCGGTAATAGGCCCTCTGGATAAGACGCCGCTAATTGGTCAAAAAAATCGGCGTAATCGGCGTGATCGGCGTGAGCGGCGAAACTCGTGAGCGTCATAGCCAGCGTTGCCAGTACAGACGTCCCGCTTTTGGCGGGACGTCCCGATTTTTAAATCAAAATTAAATGTCCCGCTTTTCGTGGATAACTCTGCCGTGCGTGCAGCGTGCTGAGAAAGCACGGCCGGGTGGTACAGACAAGTGTATTTTAATCAAAATACATTTTTCATTTCCCATATGCGGAAAGTAGTGTTGTTTTGATCTGATTATTGGGTGGAAAATGCAAGCAGCATTTTCATTCCGATCCCTCCATAGGGAGGGAAAAACTCAAACAAATTACTTCCCAGCTAAGGGCCGGAATGAACTTTAAAAATAGAACTGCTGTGAGCTGTGATGAGTTTTATGTAAAAAAAAAACTAATTAAAAAAAATGCTGTGGCTATGTGAGTTTCTAAACAGCCAGTGTGAACTTAGAGCTAATTTCTTTGAGCGGAATAAGCCGCAACAATTACGCGGTGAATTCCATATTTAAAATTTCAAAAGTCGACATAAATTGGCGGGATACTAATCTGTTATTCACAAACTATATAGAGATACTACGTAGTGCTGTTATTGTATCTGAGACGGAATTCAAAAAAATAGGTAATAATCTTTTATGCTAAGATTTGAATATTAAAAATGAGTTCAAGCGATTCTGAAATGTGAGATTCGATTAAAGACGAGGCAAATTGTGTTATCGAAAATCTTTTGCCAGAAATCTCAAAAGAAAGATATATTATATATGTATTATCAATAAATAGTTTAGATAAACAACTAGTTTTATTTTCCCCATATTCGAATTATTCGAAATGAAAAGTAGAGTGTTTAACACGGGTAAAAGAATCAATTCCTACTCGGACTATAGCCAAATACCTCGGGAATTGATTCTTTCGACCCTCGGTTAACAATCTACTATTCTATGGCTATTTTTGCTATCCATTGTTACATAAACGTAATTTAAAACTCAAATAAAAAGATAAATATTTAAAAACATTTGATTATATACGTTTTTTTACTACGTCCCGCTTTCGACGAAAGAATCCCGCTTTTTTACCACAAAAAGTTTGAAAATCACGACTTGCCAAAAAAAAAGTCTGGCAACGCTGGTCATAGCGCTCGGTTGCTTGGAAACTCGGGGCGGACAAGTGAGGGCGGATAGGTTTTCAGTTGATCAGATTTTCAAGACTTCAGACTTTTAAATGGTCAAATTTTAAATGGTTATCATTTTTGGTACAGCTTAAACACAGGCGTCTAATATATATTTTGATTCTTTCTATTAATTCGGTACACGACTGGACTAATTTGAATGAACTAGTTATAATCTTTCGTTTAAATCCAAGGAAGGTTCTTATGAAAAGAACAATTTAGAAAATAGATGGAGAATTGGACATCCCTTTAATACGTAGGACATAATGGACATAATCAGACTCTTAAACTTCCTTAAATTAATAAATGTCTATAATTTAGTATAATATTGTAAAACCGAGTTGTTAACCGTGATTGCTAATGACCATTGCTGTTAAAACAAATAAAAAAACCTTATACAGGGTGGAACTGAACACCCCAATAACATTTAAGGGTATGTATCCATCAGAAATAGAGATTCTGTAAGAAAAATATTAGGGCTAACAAACCTACTTTTTTTTCCATACAAACTAAATAAATTATTTTTTGGTATTAAGTGCCGACAGCCCTATGTAAGCTTACGAGGAATACTACGCTCACGTCTGTCACATGTCATTTTGTGTTTAAATTTCTTTTGTGTTAAGAGCTGATTATGGTTGTCACTTGAAAGTTTTTGCTTTCAGTTTGAAATCAAATAACTCTGAAAGTATTGGGGTTCTAGGTCTCAGACAAGCACCGAAGGTCCATTTAGTATCTAACTTATATGCTCCTTAAATGTTATTGGGGTGTTCAGTTACACCCGGTATATCGTATTTGGTCAATAATATATTATCAAGCCGAAACCTACCCATGTTAACAAAGTCATATAAAAATTATGGGGTCATTGAAAATTCAAAATTGAAAAATTAATTTTCAAAACCCCCATACAAATATGTACTTACTTGGGTCTGTGAAAAAAAATTATGCCATATTTGTGTTAAATGTTCGAAGTTAACAACTGCTGGCTGACAAATATGAGATTTTTTATATTAAAAAATACTGTTTTTTTAAATTTATTTCTATACAAATTTTGTCCTGTCATAAATAACAAACACAAAAAAAGAATTATCCAATTTGGTGCAGTTGTTCTAAAGTTATGCGCGTACATAAATTTCGGCGATTCATTTTTATTTATATAAGTAAATAGAAGATTCATTCATATTGTCAGTGACAAGAATTTTCCATTTAATGTGTAGGTTTGTCGCAATGTGAAGTTTTTATTTAATGATGATGGCTGTATGTTACCACTTACTTTCTGTGACTGTGTCTGTACTCTGACTATTTGAAATAGTGACGATTCGAAATTGTGACCATTTGAAAGTCTGATGTTTTGAGAATCTAAACAACTGAAAACAATCGGTTTATTCGAAGTGTGTGCCTTTACGTTCAAGTTATTTCATCGTTCGTCAGAAGGGTGGCCCTCTCCAGATTTTTTCTTTTTTAGACAAATATTATGGCGAAAAGTAGTTCGCGGGCACGGCTGGGCTATTTAGATTATCACTAGCTGTTAGAAATTTTCTAAGAACAAAGCTGCTGGAAATTATAACTAAGAAGCTAACTACGAAGCTAATAGACTGAGAGCTACTGAACCCCCCGAATAACGGTTCTCCTGTAAGGCTAGAAATTTGTTTAGTGATAAGTTGTAGCATGCTGAATACATTAACCATGACCTGGCAGGCCTCAGCCCTGCACATCACCCACTCCTATGTTTTTGAAAATGTCAAAATTTGTAAAAAAAAACTTTGTGCTGTAAGCTTGAAATTTTAGGACGATGTAGTTTATTAACTATGAAGTCAAAGCAAACAAATGCCAGGCGATTTTGGTGTGCACAAGTACCCGCCAGGCGAGTCCAAAAGTGTGCAGTATATGGTTGAAAATATATTTTCTCCTGTAAAGCTGAAATTGAGATATGTGTTAAAGTAAGGGATCTAGAAATAGGGAGTACGATGACAGGCGATTCTGGGCAGCATAAGACCTTGACAGGCGAAGGAAGAGCCGCTATGGAAGTGCGAGTAAGAAGCATATAAATTTAATAAATTTCCCTAAAATCGGGGAAAATTATCCCACGGTACGATTTTCCTCGGCGAGCACTACAAAAGGTCACCCGGGGTTGTTAGCCAAAAAATGCCGGCAACCGCGTCAAAATTGCGATTAAATTTTTCCAAATTTGCAACATTTCACAAAATGGCTGCCAGCGTCCCGGCATTATTAAATGTCAGAGTTGCGGATTTTTCCCAGTAACTGCACCATATGCGGAGTCGGTTGATATTTTCCCCACGCCTCTAGCGCACCTGATAGGTGGAGAGCAATTTGTGTGAAATCCGGTCAAGGAAAAATTTTACACATATCTACTTTAACACATATCTCAATTTCATCTTTACAGGAGAAAGTATATTTTCAACCATATACTGCACACTTTTGGACTCGCCTGGCGGGTACTTGTGCACACCAAAATCGTCTGGCATTTTTTTGCCTTGACTTCATAGTTAATAAACTACATCGTCCTAAAATTTCAAGCTTACAGCACAAAGTTTTTTTTTACAAATTTTGACATTTTCAAAAACATAGCTATGGGTGATGTGCAGGGCTGAGGCCTGCCAGGTCATGGTTATTGTATTCAGCATGCTACAACTTATCACTAAACAAATTTCTAGCCTTACAGGAGAACCGTTATTCAGAGGGTTCAGTAGCTCTTGGACTATAAGAACAAGCGACGTGGTTTTTTCTTAAGTTTCACATTTATTATGTTTATTATTTACTGTACTCGCTGTGGAAGGTGACTAAACACCTAAATAGACCCCAGCAATGAGATACCTGTCGTTCTGGGCGCGCTCCGACGAAGACAAATGCCAGGCTTTTGCTGAACACCTATAGCCGAAGTATTTAAACCAAACGAGGGTAATGATCAAGATACAGACTTGGACTCCATACTCAACCAAAACACCCAACTGTGCCCACCCATCAAGCCAGTATCTCCGGGAGAAATCGCGAGAAAAATAAAATTACTCAGTTCCAATAAGGCGCCGGGCTTTGACCCAATTACTCCCAGAAACCTGAAAGAGCTCCCGAAAAGTGTGTTACCTTCCTGACCATTTCATTTAATGCCACCTATAGAATCTCCTATTTCCCTAACTTATGGAAAGTCGCAGAGATTGTGATGATTCACAAAGATGGCAAACCGCCACACGAGTGTTCTTCATGACGCTTAACATCTAAAAATGACATAAAAGCAAAAAAGACCAAATCAACTACAAATTTAGAAGTCTATATTAGATGATGGGCAGAAATTCTGTGCTCTTCTTAGATAATAAATTGCTAATTAACAACTCCATTCTGAAACCCGTTTAGACCAATGGCATTCAGCTGTGGGGAGTGGCCAGCAAGAGTAATGTCATGTGCTTGCAAAGAGTGCAAAACAACATACTGAGGAGTATCGCAAATGCCCCATGGTTCACAAGGAACGATGAGATACACGGGTATCTGAGGATTGCAACAGTGACCTCAGAAATAGAGCTTTATAAAAAATTGCACATCGAACGTCTTACTCATCACCCCAATTCGCTTGCTTCCGGATTGCTTGACGCACATAATAGTTAAGAGGCTGAAAAGAAGCCATGTGTTTTGAGTGGATGGTGAGGTGTTGACTTCACTGCTCTGCTGGTGGTTACCTGCCGCTGAACTCATCTGATTATAGTCTGGCGACTGATTGCAGATCAACTAGACCATAAAAAAATATTTACTGTGAAAAATCACTACTCTACCGATCACAGTGGCAAAAATGTTCACGCCGATGACGCCGCCGTTCACGCCGCCGCGCCGCGCCGCCGCGCCGGTTAGATTATAGCCCTACACCGCCGCCAAAAATTTCCGTGTCGGCGCACAATGTATAATCTAAACCAAATTTTTGGATCGATTTTTGGATCGAAACATTGCTCTGTAGACATGTGTGCATTACCGCAGCAAAATGTTGTGCTTTAGAGAAGTGAGAGTATATCAAATAATTAGTTCATCATGAGGAGAAATTAGTTCATGAATAGCAAAATTTGTTCGCATTGTAGTTTTAAAGTTATTCGAGAAAAACAGATTTTGCTGGAGTAATGTTCGAAACGTTACCCTGGCAAAATCTTTTTTTATAAAATCGTTTCCATCCAGAACCAAATACATGAATAGATAGCTTTTGTTGCGTATTAAATGTTTGTGAATAGCAAAATTTGTGCATGTTGTATTTCTTCAGTTATTTAAGATTTTGCTGCGGTAACGTTTTAGGATATCCCAGATCTCGAAATCGGTTGAACATAGAAGTTTGAAAAAAATACCAATAATAGACCTTAATTTGTTCAAATTTGTTCAAGCATTAGTTTTTGATTTGCTTGATGAATACCAATGTAATTAAATGTTTTCAAAAATCAGAAAAAATGAATTTCTCAGTAAACCAGTACACTTACAATAAAATAAAAGGCTGTAACATGTACCCTTGGTACACCTTTATAACGACAGTAAACTTAGATTATGTAACTTTACGCAATATGAACATATAGAGAATTTTAAAAAGGTTTTTTTAAGTCATCGAATACGCAGCTTCCATTAAACAAGGAAACATGGCATACTATGAACAAATTAAAACGTTCCATCAATAAACAATCCTGTTAATTCCAGCTTTGAATTACGGCTATTATGAAAGTTATATCAAAAATAAGATATATCAGTAATTTGTCAATAAGCCGACCGAATTATAAAGGTTGCGTAAAAGCGACCGCATCATACATAAGGCTAACCATTTTAAATGAACGGTATAATATTGATGTTTCGTTAGTACAGTTGCGAAAAAAGGGTATAATAAAATAATGAAACGAGAACGACATTTTTTTATTTAAAAATCAGTCTTATACAAATGATATTTTTTACTTATTAAAAATCACTGATAATTTTTATAAGGCACACATGCACATTATACGTGAATATAAAATCATCGGATTGGTAGAGTGACATTAATCTGTTGAGCCGCGTAATACTCCCGGGAACAATAAGACAATGAAAATATCCTTCATACAGAGCCATGTTTGTGCGATCTGAGAAACAAACTATACACGGTGTTTCATAATAACCAATAAATAATTAATGCGTTATCTAAAAATAATTATTAAAAATGTGTTTACACGTAATGTCATTTAACCCAATATTTTCATGTTTATCATAGTATCATCATCATGTCTATGATTTACATGAAAATTTTGGGTTGAATGACATTACGGGTAAACACAATTTAATAATTAGTTTTAGATAACGCATTGATTATTTATTGGTTATTATGAAACACAGTGTATAAAAAAATCATGCAACGCAAATTGATACTTGGCGAAGAATCTTAGATTAATTACCATGTAACACAATATTAGAAGAAATTTAAAAAAGGAAACCCTACTAGCTAGCTTGAAATCCAACAAGCCATTTACGGCAATTCCTGTTAGCGTGGTGACTTATCGTCTTGTTTATCGCGATGATTGGGGCAACGGGGCAACATTTCCATTTTTAATGTTAATTTGGTTTTAAACATACAGGGTGGAAACTTTCAGCGGGGCAGTAAGGAGAAGTACCTAATCTGTTCCAGCTACACGAAAATGGTCTTAGGAGACTATCCATAATTTTTTATGGAATTTTGTTCCTCATTCACAGATTTTCAAAAAAAAATACAGTTAGCAAGAAAATAGCCATTTTACATAAAAACATTTTTTGATGCCAATCGATCCTGTTTCTAATACTGATCAAAAACTGTAAATTTTTTTGAAAATCTGTGAATGGGGATCAAAATTCCATAAAAAATTATGGATAGTCTCCTAAAACCATTTTCGTGTAGCTGCAACGGATAAGGTACTTCTCCTTACTGATTATCATGATTGCAATTTACAAAAAAGAAAACTGGTAGAAATATTTAAAAATCGATTGTCCGAATTACTATTCTACCCGACTGTACACTACGTCACATACTACGCTGCTAATTTGCGAAGTATACCCATATGTATGGTGCGGTCGCTTTTACGTAACCTTTATAATTCGGTCGGCTTATTGACAAATTACTGATATATCTTATTTTTGATATAACTTTCATAATAGCCGTAATTCAAAGCTGGAATTAACAGGATTGTTTATTGATGGAACGTTTTAATTTGTTCATAGTATGCCATGTTTCCTTGTTTAATGGAAGCTGCGTATTCGATGACTTAAAAAACCTTTTTAAAATTCTCTATATCGTCGGCTTATTTCAAGAACTCACTAAGTGACCAAAATCAAATTCTGAGAAAACAATTAATGAACTTTTTCAATCTTAAACATGCCATATCATGTTAAATACAATAGGTATAAAAAAAAATGCAGTTTAATAGTGTAATATATTTATTTTTCAAATCTACAAAACATTAATTTCAGTATACAAAACGTTTTTTTTAAAAGCTAAAAATCAAAGTTAATGACTTCTTGCCATAAACATTTTATAGTAATCTGCAATTAACAACTTCTTAAATTAGATATAAAAATTAAGTTATGATTTGGTTTCTGAAAGAATATCATTTTAAGCTATGGCAAAAACAAAGGATGACCGAAACCAAATCATGAGAAATAAATTAATGAACTTTTTCTATCATTAACATGCCAAAATCATGACAAACTAGCTGCCACCAGCGACTTCGTCCGTGTGGACAGTAAGGAACATTTGATCAGCAGGACACCGCAAACATTTAAACAAAACTTTGACAGTTAATTTTTGCGTTAAAATCGCACTTAGGTGTGAGTATTTATGAGCTCTAATTTATTACGAATAATCAGCCTTTATATGAACACAGTCTTGCTTAAAAACTAGGTAAGTAAATTCTTTGGAAACTAAAATGACATTTCTCTTTGTCAAATGTAATAATTTAGTAGGATTCATAAAGAAAAAAAACTACTACAGTTACTCCTCAACATCAGAAGATTCTTCTGCATCTGAGCATTCTTCTGGCAAAACATCTCGCCCTTCTTTATCTAGTATGTTCTCATACCAATGATGGAGTTCAGGAGGGATAATTTTTTCTGTGCACATTTTTAATAGATCTCTTTTTTTGGCTTTTGTGATGGGTAATTTTTGGTTATACGCTTTTTTAAAAATGTAAGTATTATAATCAAATTCTCTCACGGCGTCTTTGTTATGTTTGCGCTTTCGTAGATTTTTATTTTGCCTACCAGTCCGACTATCAGTAGCTGAACTTGATACGTTCAGCTCTTTATATTCGGAGGAGTAGTCATATCGATATTTGACAATATTAGGAGATTTTTTCTCAAACCTGAAAGATTTAACTTTGAGCCACTGCAGTTTTTAGCCATCAGTAGAAACCAATCGATTTTGTAACAAATTCTCTTTTAGATCTTTTAAGTTCAAAATATCTGTGTTATCCATCACTATAGGTTCATAAGGTTTCTTGGTGATACCCTGTTTTCTATTTCTATCCGACCTCGCTAATCTAATGACATTACAAAGATCTGTCATCGATAAAATTGACATACGGCGCATTTGATTTTCAATAGCGCTATGCATACTGTCCACTTCCATGTGAGTGTGTCCAGACTCAAGATATTTGTGCTCTATAACTTCGAGTTGTGTTGTCTGAACTAAATAAAGTAGCAAGCATAAAAGATATTGGTTGCGGTTTTGCCCGCCGCAGGTATCAGAAAAAATTGATATCTCTGTTATTGTTAATGGTAAACGTTTAATCCATAGATATAAAGCTGTGCCTACCTCTGCACTCCCTTTTTTCCCATCTATTTCTGACCATAAGTAACATAAACCATCATTTGGTTTACGAGCTTCGTAAATGGTAGCATTGTAAATGTTCAGCTTGCGTAAGTAGTACAGAAGAGAGACATTGCTAGATGGCATATGAAGAACCTTTTGTAAATCTAACGTAATAGAATTAAAGTTTTCATCTGAATTAGACCGAATTTTGTCTAGCTCTTTGGCTTCCCTACTTTGTTCTTTTAACAGCACGTGTTGTTCATACTTTTGTTGCCATGTAGCAAGATCTGTTGAATTTTCTTTTTTAGCGGAGTTATACTTGTGGCACATTAAACAAGTATCCTTTTTTGGTTTATGAAAATCCATATTGTATTGTGTACAAAAAATGTTCCGGTATACATTTATAGAGACAGGAGTTTTGGTTGCCATTCTACATTTTTCTTCGTATAATTCGTACATCTTAGAGATAGATAGACTACTGTCTAGATATTTTTTTGATGAAGATTTTCGACAATAGTGAGATTCCATTGTCGGAAATGACTCAATATGTTCTTTAACAAAGTCAACATGCTCTTGCTTTGTTTTATTATGTGCTGGATGCCTGCCACGTCTATCTATCCCTGCAAAACTACCCGAAGTACCAACTTCAGAGAGTGCTTTGTTGATTGGACCGTTAGATATACAGAGAGTAGCTTTAAAAAAATTTTCACAAACTCTGATTTTTCGTTCATCTACGGTGAAAAAATAGGAACGAGATACAGTTCTTTTCTTTATAGCTGATACTAAACGCCTTTGAGGTGTGTTCGCTGTAATATTCATTAATTTCTTTTTGACGACTGTAGTCTGATAAACCCCAATAAAGTTTGCAGATTTGGCTACGTTCTTCTGCTGTCAAATTAAGCGTACAATTCAATTTACATTTACAATCACACGGCTTAGGAGCTTTGGGTGGCTGCACATTTTTTTTATAGTTTTTATACGGTAAACATTGAGATCGATACGTTTTTTGCAAGTTTCTGTCATATTTTTCTGTATTTTTCTTATGCCATCTAGTTGTTTTAATTTTTCTTGGCACGTTTGTTTCAGACTCGCTGCTGTCACTTTCTTCGACGTTATTCTTTGGTATATCTTCAGGGTTTACCCAAAGTGGATCGACAACTGAATCATCCTACAAAAATTATAATTCAATTATGAACACATTA
Source organism: Schoenobius gigantellus (assembly GCA_963935595.1). Lineage (NCBI taxonomy): Eukaryota > Metazoa > Arthropoda > Insecta > Lepidoptera > Crambidae > Schoenobius > Schoenobius gigantellus. The sequence continues at coordinate 38,111,501 of OZ012543.1, forward strand.
TTTATATAGGTATTAAGGTTATAAAATTAATTTTTTCATAAGTACATACAGATAAATACAAATCATCTTCTATGTTTACTTAATCTACAAGCGGCATTGAAGAATGTTCAGTGTAGGTTTCTTTTGTAATCTGAAATTTAAAAAAATATTTACTATTCACTGTTCCATCATCATTTTTACTACGCTGGTTTGCGAGAATAGCGACGGAGCTTAAAATTGTTGATTTTAGAGAAGGGCGTTTTTAAATTTCTTTATAAATGTTTTAATGCGTACCGCAAAATATAAATGATTTATTGAGGGTTTGACTTCACTGATTAAAAGAAAATTTATTTTAGTATCGAAACTTTCAGTTGTTATTCATAATTATTAACAATTATTGCAACCGAACTCTAAATACGTCGGTATTTATGAAAATCGACCATGAATCGACCGTGCGTTCACTCTGTGGTCTGTATTTATGATTTACGTAGTTTGCAAATGTTAATGCGAAATCGGCGTTTCGTCTCTGTTCACGATTAAATATCAAAGATTTAAGACCTTTTGGTATACTTAGATCAATTTGACAGAATTTTGAGTTACGTCGATATTCTCGCAAACCAGCGACATGATAAAACTGCTATCGATAAAATTATAGTTCAGAACAAAAACAACTTACATTTTTTAATGACTCGTTATTAGGGTGTTCACATTGTTCAGCGAGTTTGTCTGGAAACTGTAATGTTTTTTTTTGTCGGTGGAGAGAATGGTGTGCCTTCAATTATATTTACAGGTTCGTTTTGATCCATTAAAAACATCTCAGACAATTCGGCTCCTGAACCTGACAGTTTTTCCGTTGAAAGAAGTGATGGGCTACTTTGATTTCCACAGGTTGTGATCTGTAAGTGAAAGTATTGAATCGAATCACGAGTTTTAACTTAGTACCTATGACAAAGAAATAATTAATGACAAAAACATCTTACATTGGGTTCGCTAATAGTATGGTTGCCTTTCTCTTGAAATACCACAGTTTTTCGCTCAAGTGGAGGGGATGGTGTGTCTTCAATAATATTAACAGGATCGTTTTGATCCATATCCATAAAAAACGTGTGAGACAGGTCGGCTATTGACAGCTGTGCCGGCGAAAGAGTTGATTGACTACTTTGATTTGCATAGGTTGTGATCTGTTAGTATGAAAAATTGAATCAAATCACGAGTTCTAACTGGGTATGACAAAAAAGTAGGTAATTAATAACAAAAACATCTTACATTAGTTTCACTGGTAGTATGGTTACCTTTCTCTTGAAATGCTACCGTTTTTCGTTTAAGTGGAGGAGATGGTGTGCCTTCAATAACGTCTGCCGAAAACTGATTTTTTTTTTAAATTTAACTCTTCTGGGCTTAAAATTAAAATATCGATCCATTTTGCTAGAAATCACTAACTGCTAATTCATACAATGCGACACTACATCGCACGCCGCGCGCTCCCAGAATTATTAAAACAGCCGTAATCATAAAATACTTACATCATCTGTTGAATTATTCCTTGTATTCTCCTTATTATCTAACATTTAGGTGCAGATAATGAATTTAACCAACTGTTACTTAACAGTGATGTAAGTTAAGTATGAGCTTAAAAAGTCATTATATTCTTTTAATGATTTTTTTATTTACCAGTAAGGAATATTAACACATTTTTTTCATCACTAAAAACAACTATTGGTGGTTAGTGAGTTTCACATCACCCTAAAACATTAAAATAGTATTTAATGACTTAATGCATAGGTCATAACGTCTAAATTTGAAAAGCTTGAAGAAAATGTGTTTTTGCATTACATTAAACTCATCCAGATGAATTCGTTCGTGTGTTTAAGTGTACTTGATGATTATTTGTAGTTAATGAGTTCTTGCAATAAGCCGACGATAATATGTTCATATTGCGTAAAGTTACATAATCTAAGTTTACTGTCGTTATAAAGGTGTACCAAGGGTACATGTTACAGCCTTTTATTTTATTGTAAGTGTACTGGTTTACTGAGAAAATCGTTTTTTCTGATTTTTGAAAACATTTAATTACATTGGTATTCATCAAGCAAATCAAAAACTAATGCTATTAAGGTCTATTAATGGTATTTTTTTCAAACTTCTATGTTCAACCGATTTCGAGATCTGGGATATCCTAAAACGTTACCGCAGCAAAATCTTAAATAACTGAAGAAATACAACATGCACAAATTTTGCTATTCACAAACATTTAATACGCAACAAAAGCTATCTATTCATGTATTTGGTTCTGGATGGAAACGATTTTATAAAAAAAGATTTTGCCAGGGTAACGTTTCGAACATTACTCCAGCAAAATCTGTTTTTCTCGAATAACTTTAAAACTACAATGCGAACAAATTTTGCTATTCATGAACTAATTTCTCCTCATGATGGACTAATTATTTGATATACTCTCACTTCTCTAAAGCACAACATTTTGCTGCGGTAATGCACACTGTAGACATGTCATGTCTACAGAGCAATGTTTCGATCCAAAAATCGAAAATTAAATGCGATTGTACATATTTAAAAACAAAGAAAACATTATAATAGACATAAAAATGAAACATGAACTCAAAAAACAATAAAAACACTCCTTTCCGTTTATCAGTACGTAATCACAGTCAACTACTTACTAAACAACACTGACGTGATTTTACAGCAGACGCGATTTTAAATTTCATTATTTTATTTATAAAGTATTCGAATTCAGATTAAAAACATTGTTATTTTAAATTAAAGCATTGAGTATTTACTTACGATTTTATTTATACAAAATGAGTCAAAATAATTTATTACATTTTATATTCCCGTTTGATAGGTAAGCTATGGCATCTATGCAGTTTTGGATGGAACTAATTATAGATTGCTCATCGGTAATCCGTGCTCTAGAAGAAGCGTCCCTTTGCAGCAGACGCGATTTTGAATTTGTTTATTATATTTTAAAAAGTTTTTGAATTTTTCTCCTAAACAATATGTTCTTTAAAAAAGGCATTGAGTATTAAGAGCGGGCATAAAGCTAGAAAAATATCAGATTTCACCCGCGCGCCTCATACGTTCCGCTCTCGACCATCGCAGCGACAACGTCGCCGAAAGTCGCTCCCTCTTCATAATATTTTGTGCGATCGCGCACAGTATACCCTACACAAGCAGATTAAATTGGCTAAGTGCGAGTCGGACTATGTATCTGTACTTTGCAATGTGAATATAAAATACTTTTCGCTGGTGATGAGTAAAACGAAAAGGTAAGTAATATAATTATTTTTTTTGTATATGTACGTTACTTAAGATAATAATTGCTTTATTTACAGTTACCTGCTAAGCACTCATCGGATAATCTATATAGGTATGAACATACTTCAAACACAAAAATACTTTATTTTTTATTTTATTTATAAGGAATAACAAACAGCTGTCACAGTCAGTCTTAAATTAGAGTATAACTAATAGATACTAGAAACTAGTAACAATAATCTTATTTATTGTGAAGCCCATACCGTTATCCACGGATTGTTATAATGTGTTACTCGATATGTACGAAACAAATTTGTGCAGATTCTAGTTGTATATAAAAATAGAAGTAATTGTAAACAAAACTGCTTTTACATTCATATAAGAAGATACATACTAAAATCTATATAAAAAATATACACAGTTATTTTTTTATCACCCTGGAAAATTTTAGGGACGCTTCAGGACGACACTTCAGGATACATCCATTATTATGTAAAAAAAATAAAAAACATGAAATAAAAATTTTAAAAAAATACAAAAATTTCAAAAAATTCTGCTCTGAACTAGTGCAGCATTTTTGGATTTTTTAGAAAATTTATATAAAATTATGTGTTATTTTTTTTCATATTTAAATCATTCTAATACCATGTCGTAAAGCATCCCTTTAATTTTATAAAAAAAATAGCAGTGTATGTATATATTGAAATGATGGTAATAATTTTTCGTTCAGCTTGTCTACTTTGTAAAACATTAAAAACATGTCTTTTGAATTTTGACTCTGATTCTGAGAATATATCTAACTTTGAAAATACTTTGAAAATAGCACATATAATATTATATCAACAATCGTAAAGAGACCAAACCAATAATAAAATTGAGTAGAATGTACATGTGTGCTGCAGTGCCTAAAAGGGTCGAGGCTCAGTGGGGATTTTTGCCCTAAAAGGACAAAACACTGATTTTCAGCCATCACCTTAGGGAGTGAGACCATATTACTAAGTAAGCAACATTTTGCTTTGCACAGGTTAACCGTCAAAGTCGGTCTATTATATCTCAGAGACTATACTTGTTTAATTTGCTCCCATAGGGGGGCGTGGGATGGCCGAGTGCAACTCGGCGGACCGCTTGCGTGGCCCAACGCGTCATGCGGTACAAGGTGAAGTCTCCTCTTCTTTTCAAAAAGTGGTAAGACTCTTGCCTGAGGATGTGATGTGGTCAGTCTGATCCACATTAAATGGCAGTGAAGGGGCGAAGTTTCGCCATGACGTTTTGTGGATGTGTCACTATTGATGCTCCATGAGCTTCGGCTCTCTTGCGCGGCGGTAGATATAATGATGTCTGCCGTCGGGAAACCCGTTACCCACATTGAGTGGGCCGGGGGTCCGACGCATTGAGCGTTGGGCCAAGTGGAAGAAAACCACATTAAAAAATTGACAACGAGTGTCGCCTGACATTGTAGAGCGCTGGCGTAAGTCTGCGCAATGTCAAGTTCGCCGGCGATGGCGTGGGCACCTAGCAGAGCCGGTCTCCGGTCACAGAACCGTCGAGGCAATCCGGCCTGTCCTTAGACGCTGGACGGAGAGGCATCACGGGGTGCTGACCTTCCGACTCACGCAGATCTTGTCGGGGCACGGGTACTTCGGTAAGTATCTGCACAATATTGCTCGAAGGGAGAGCACCCCGCGGTGCCACGAGTGCGGGGCAGACGAGGACGACGCGCAGCACACGCTAGAACATTGCCCGGCATGGGCTGTTCAGCGGGCCGCCCTCGTCACCGATATCGGGGGTGACCTGTCTCTGCCGGCCGTCGTCGAGAACATAGCCAGCAGTGAGATATGTTGGAGGGCGTTTGCCTCCTTCTGCGAGGAAGTCCTTGCACAGAAGGAGGCCGCAGAACGGGTTCGCGAGGACGATCCTAATGCTGACCCGTCTCGCAGGCGGCGGCCAGGTAGGTGGAGGCGAACTTACGCCCTCCACCAGCTGCCAGAGGGGTCGCGGTGACGGAGTGGGGTTCCCGTCACTCGTACTAATAACCCCCCATGCTGAGGGGGTGCCTGAAGGCGCTCCACAGACACTCCCTACTCTTGAGAGGAGCTCGATTTAGTCGGGCAGCATCGCTCTCGACACACAAAGCGATTGCGAGAAGTACCCTTTGTGTATCGAGAATGCGATTTGACGGAGCCCCCCAGTATTTTTAGTGGGTATGCCTTGATTAGCGGGGTGAGTCCTACATAACCGCAGCTGGGCCCCATTCCCACTGCAGTAGATATAAAATCTTTTTTAACTGGGTTAAAAAAAAAAAAGGTTTACGCAGTACTTGGATCGCCTCAATAATATTAAACTGTATTTCAAATCATAGTCGAAACCAATATGGGAAAAATAGGAGAGAAATTGATACTCACTTATCTTTTATGGACTTTGGTAGTCGGAATATTGTTAAAAGTTCAATATGATCTGAAAAAAAACAAAAAAAAATTCACCCTATTCACTTATTTTTATATCACAGTGTTATTTACGTCTAACAAAAAAATACAATAATTTGAACGATTAAAGTAACGAATTGCCTCAAATTTTAACCGCAAATTTGATCCAGTTTTGATTAGTAGTTTAAACCTCAAAATAAAATTTGACAGTTAATTAAGTAAATGTAAGTCTTTACTAAAAATCTACACAACATTAATGTCAAATTATTGAAAAATCGTAATAAATTTACAAAGTTGATGAGAGATTTCTGCTTACAGATTTAACTGGATCGCATGCTTGTGCGTTATTACATTCTGCAGCAACTCTAAAATACAAAATTACTATAAATAATTAAGAAATACCAAATAAATAAACAAAATTCTTTTACTTTTCTCTCCAATTATATAACCCAATAAATAAAGTATCATAAAGAATTTGTGGTATGGGTACACATAAATAAATATATATAAATAAAGCAAAAATAAATATAAATAAACATACATGATATGAGGATATACATAATATTCATGTTCATCACAAAAAATCTGCCTCGACCGGAATCGAATCCGGGGCCTTTGGCGCCTTAGACTGCGTTCTGACCACAGCGCTAGACAGTCGTCACTAAATATGTGAAGTATGGATATGTATGGATACGATAATTTCGCGTCAAAATGTTAGTACTATAAAAAGTATAACTTCAGATACTGTCACCAGCGTCCAACACGCGAGTAGTCAAAAGCATCGATTTGTTTTGCATACACTACCCGCGCCGACGTTGTACCGCTTGTACTTTGTACTCGTATTATGTTATGATATGAGCAATGAGCGTCGGTGGCGCTGTGGACTCGGCACTTGCCTTCCAATCGGGAGGTCTGGGTTCGAGACCGCCATGTACCACCATGTTTTTTTGTGTCGAAATTCATATGTACATTTGTCTGACGCTCCTACGGTGAAGGAAAACATCGTGAGGCAACCTAGATACATCTGCGAAGAAATTCAAAGGTGTATGTGAAGTCGACCAATCCGCAATGGGCCAGCGTGGTTGACTAAGGCCTAATCACCCTAACATAGGTACATAGGGCAGGCTCTCGAGCCCCTCGGTGGGGACGTATATGAGCTGTGATGATGATGTTATGATAATTATGACCACTAAAGTAGACGGCAAGAGTCAATATTGTAAGGTGAAACTACCTACTTACAAAAAGATATGAGGCAGACAATAAAGTAATAGGTACCTTACGTTTCCGTTTTTCTTATTGTAATGTAATGTTGTTAGTTAATGTTGTTGTGTATAATAATAAATAAAAATAATATAAAATAGGTACCTTCTACAATAAGCCATACATTGAGTTTTTGACTTCTTAAGTACTCTTTTAGACAATTTTCTTTTATTTGCCATGATTTTATCGATGTATTTTCTCGGGTGGGGAGCACGGAAACACAGTTTACTCGTCTCAACGGAGCGATCAAGACTGATTGTTGAAACAAAACATGCCTGTTACCTCTGGTCAGGTGCGACAGACGATAGCGTTCTGCGCGGAATAAGAACGCTGTAAGCGCCGAATTAGTTTTATTTTAATTACTCGTAAAATAAACATTATTTTTGAAAATCGCTAGTACGGTTCCTGGGTAATATAGTTTTATATTATATATTAAAATATTAACGCAGTTATATGCATCTCATTGAAAAACAATCGATTTTGCTTGAAAATTAGACGTAACTTCGCGATTTTTTTCTATCGATAAAATATGATGATTTTATGTTTTCACTCAATCCGTTCACTTACAAATATAGTTAAATATCTATTTTTAAAAAATGGGGTAGTTCGTTATTCAATTTCAAGTGTAAATATCAAATCTACGATTAGCAATTTAGCTTTATACCCCCTCTTAAATTACGATTTTATTTCTACAAAATGAGTCGTAATAGAAAGGTAAGCTTTGCCATCTAAGCAGTTTTGGATTGAACTAAATAGATTGTACATCGGTAATGCGTGCTCTTGAAGAAACGTCGATGGCGTAAGGCCTCGTTTACGGAGACGCGGGGCGTTGCGCGGCGCGGCCCGCTCAGAATTCAAACATATGGCGTTGTATGAGTGCGTTTACGGAGAAGCGATTTTGCACGCCTTTGCTTGGAATGATGCGTTTTTTACGGCCGAGCCCGCGGATGGCACCGCCGCGTCCGTCGGTGTTCCCGTCTCGCATCTCTATGAACAACATCGTATATTTCCATATGTTTGTGTTTACGCGTGCGATTATGAGTGCCGCTTCACGCGCCGCCCCACCGTAAACAGAAAAAACGTCTGACGGGTCGCGAGACGCCACGCCACACGCGACGCGCGACGCCCCGCGTCTCCGTAAACGAGGCCGGCCGTCGCCTTCCAATCGGGAGGTAGTGGTTCAAACCCCGCCACGTTCTTTTAAGGGCTGGCATTTATTTACAGGCTGTGTGTGAAGTCGACCATCCCGCACGCGCGGCCAGCGTGGTTAGTTAGACTAAGGGTCTAAGGCCTAATTTAGGGTAGGCTCGAGCCCCTCGGTGGAGACGTATAATGAGCTGTTGATGATAAATCTGTGCCCGTCAGGAGTCAACACAATAAATTTAAAAATACCTATTTTCAATTTCTGTGTTTTCAATAATTTAATAATGTATAATGTATTTATTTTAATTTTTAAATTAAAACAGTAATAATTTTGTTCTTGTACATTTCCGGTCACAAATCGGCATTGTCCTTTATTAATTTTTAATATGTATATATAAATATGAAAATAAAAAATATTTACCGAGCTAATATTATTTATTTATTATTTTTATTATATTTTTATTATTAAAAAAAAACAAATTAACAAAAAGTAATAAAATAACTGTTCGATTAAGGGTACTTATTAAAATCGCGTTTTTAATCTTAACTTATTTTTTTCTTCTGAAAAGAAAATTATACTTACATTAAATAAAACAAATTAAAAAAACTATAAAAAGACAAAAAAATAAATTTTAAAATAAACAACAAAAAAGGAATAAAAAACAAAATGATTAAAAAACAAAAAGTCATGCTCTACACTGGGATTGAACCACTGCCACTCGGATTTAAAGTCGAAGCTCTATCGCACAGGACCAATCCTGTCATAGACCGGCGAGTGGCAAGTCGAGGAGGTCCGGGTGGGGGAGATCCGCCAGGGCCGCTACACCATGGGCACGGTGTGGATGTGCTGCCCGGTGGAAGCGGCCAAGAAGATAGCCTCCGCCAAGAGGTTGCTGGTGGGATGATCCGCCGCTAAGGTGAAGCTCCTGCAGCCCCGCGAAATGCGGTGTTTCAGGTGCCTCGAATCGGGGCACCTAAAGGTTGACTGCAAGGCGGAGGAGGACCGGAGCACTTTATGTTACCGGTGCGGAGAGGCAGGGCACAGGGCATCGACGTGTTCGTCGAAGCCCAAATGCCCTTTGTGCGCGGCGTCCGGGAAACCGGCGGACCACCGCCTTGGGGGTAAGATCTGCTCTGCCCCCAAAACCACCATAAATAGGAGGAAGAGAAGGCCGGCGCGAAGCTGCCAGCTCGAACCCCCAAGCGCAGATGCGGAGATGGAGGTCACCGAGGACATCGTCGCAGCCCCCATCATCCAAGAGGAGGCGGCCGCGGGAGGGAAAGTGCCCCGCGTTATAAATAGCCCCCAGCCCCAGGGCACCTAGTGCCGGGATGCTTCAGGGGTGTAAAGCGGCGCACAACACCTGCGCCGCTTACAAAGCGGCAGAGCCACACGTCTTTTGGCGCAGCGCGAGTCCGGCAACGGATGACTCACAGGCAGGGGTTCAGCGGGAACAAGGCCTCACTGTTGTCCCCTTCCCCTTGTCTTGTGACGGACGAAAGAGCTGCTGGGGGTTTTTAGTGGGTAGGCCTGGACCTATATGACCCGGGAAGTCCCACATGCCCTCGTGCTTTGGCTCGGCCACGAGGACAAAAAGGAAAAAAAGGACCAATCCTGTCATATGCGAAGCTGTGAAATTAAAGACATCGTGTTATTTTGTAATGCGACATAATGCGATAGATGGACGTAAAATATTGTGGCGATGTAAAAAAATTTCACTTTAAAAACATGAAAGAACAAATTAATAAAAAAATATTTATAAAAAAAAACAAGTTAAGATTCAATAATAATAATAAAAGTCTCGCGTGCGGCGCGCGGAAGCCCTCTGCCGGTCGGCCCGGCACGCTACTTAGCGGTAGGTATTTATAACTCTGCATTGCGCGAGTGACGGGGGCCTGCTAGTTAGTACACAGTCTATCATCAGATTCAGCTATAATGGGCCCAAGAAGATTCGTTGCAAGACACGGAACACCTAACACGATCTTCTCGGATAATAGCACTGCCTTTGTAGGAGCGAATCGGCTATTATAATAATTCTACTCTAACGGTGTACAAGACTTTGTGGCCATCGAAGGCATTAGGTGGCAATTCATAGAGTCTGGCTAATAAAAGTTGAACCCAGCAAAACGCGGTAAATTTGAAAAATTGGGGACGGCAATACTAACTATAGTAGGAAAAACGGAGTTGATACTTTTTTATTAAATAATTATGTTTAGTTTCAATGAACTTCCAACATTAAAAAATATTATTTGGATTTAATGAAAATTAAAAATTACTTAATTTCTGCCATATTTGGACAGAAATAAAGAATAAATATTATGAAATGTTGAAAACTAAGGCTTAAGTCAGTTGGTGCATAAAGTTGTTAAGAATCAAAGTAGAAGGTACCATTTAAAAATATTTTATATTACTGACTTTATTAAATATCAATTTCCAAAAACTCATCACCTTCATCTAAGCTGGTGCGTTTGTGCTTCTGTACCAAAAACCGAAAGTTAAATTACAAAGAAACAAGTTTTCACTGCAAAGTTTCAAAATCGCCATGTTCAACTAAACTACAAAGGGGCATAATCATTGTATCAGTGTTGAAACTTGAAAAAATGTCAGGTTCAGCTTTCATTAGCCAGACTCTACCAGCCGCCGCAGCCCCACACTTTTGAGGCTGTTGGGAGAGGGAGAGACTGGTGCGAACCGTAAAGATCGCTTTACAAGCGACACTCAAAGAAAGGCCACCGAAAGATGAGACTGCATACATTACTTGCGGAAGTCGAAGCAATTGTTAATTCTCGGCCCTTCAGTTTTGTGTCAACAAATCTTGATGACGCCTCTGCGCTCACGCCTTTCCATTTCCTCATCGAAAGAGCATCGAACCAAATTCTCCTGAACGTGTTGAATGACGACGACTTAGTCAGTCAGAAGGGCAGAGTGGAGAAAGGCCCTCAGGCTGGCAGACCACTTTTGGAACCGCTGGGTACGGGAAGTGCTAACCACCATGCAGCCTCGAGGTCCGACAGCTGGGAACCGGGGTGAAGACCTCAGAGTTGGAGATGTGTTTATAGTTGACGCATCGTTACCACGAGGGACCTGGCCTTGAGGCCGCATCAAAAAATTGTACCTAGGCAAGGATGGCGTAGTTAGGGCGGTCGATGTAGACACGCCAGGAGGTACCCTTCGCCGACCCCTCCGCAAACTGTTTAGGGTCGATTAGTAAATTTTGTTGTACAGTTCTGCACGGCGGGGAGGATTTTTCGGAATCCTTGCAATCATACTTTGTTTCTTTTTTTTCAAATTATGGTCAAAATTATTAGTATGCTCGTCAGTGTTTTTGTTATTGACGTATATAAGATTGCAAGTTTGTTTTTCTATCAATTTCAGTTTTAAATATATATTTCTTTATTTCTAATACAGTCCATCATTGTAGTTAGTTTTCATCATCTTCAGTCATCATTGAATAAAATTATATGTCATTAGAATTTAACCGTATTATATTATAACCAAATGACAATTCATCTTGTGACCACCTTGTGATATGCCAAAAGACAAATATTAGTTACTCATCTCTTAGTGGGTGCGCGCACGGGTGACTTTTGTCGCCGTCATCAAGTCCATGGAAATGTATGACGGTGCGCGCACGTTACGACGTGACAGCTGGTTGATTTTTTGGCACAGTGTGACAAAGTGTTGCCAGCTCTATTTCTGTTTACCTATTTTTAGGTCCACGTAGGATCCACGTATTTTTAGGTCTTACTTAACTGAAAATCTTTTACGTAGATCTACGTATTTTCAGAATTTATTGCTTACATTTTTAAGAAAAATGGATTCTTTACTTATTGATAATTTTAAGTAACATTGTGCTGTACACATACTTTTTGAAATTTATTTATTTATTTTTCCAAGAAATATAGTATAATTACCTATAGTAAAACTATGATCATCACACTAGGTTAGACCTGTTACGCAAAGATCATACTTATTAACAAAAATCAAAGATAAAAGATATATAAAAGATATTAATTAATATATACACGGTTATTTTTTTATCACCCTGGAAAATTTTAGGGATACTTCAGGACACATCCAATATTATATAAAAAATAAAAAAATGAAATAAAAAAATTAAAAAAAATATTAAAAAAAATTAAACAAATCTCTAAAAATGCTGCTCTCAACTAGTGCAGCATTTTTTGTATTTTTAAAAAAATTAATATAAAATTAAGGAGGGGGGTTATTTTTTTTATTTATATTTAAATCATTCTAATACCATGTCGTGAAGCGTCCCTTAAATTTTCCAGGGTGATAAAAAAATAACCGTGTATAAAATGAAGAAATTAAATAAAAAATACAAATTATTAATAAGGAGCCTAAGTGTGTCTGTGTTAGTAAGTGTGTGTGTTGTTTGTGAGTGTGTAGTGTGTGAAACAGTGTTGTATATGTAAGCGTGTGTGTAGTAAATTCGAAGTGAGATTGTTTATGCTACATTAGAACCCTTACTAAAGCTTCCGATTCAGTATAGTTATGGGATAGCAGATACCGCAGCAGTAAACATTTAGCCTCTCTGAGACTAGACAGTTGCAAGGATGGACACGTCTTTACCACTTTATTAAAAACTAGCGTCCCGCTCGCGACTTCGTCCGTGTTATTTTTGTTTTCCCGTGGGAGTTTTATATTTTCCCGTAGGAAAATTACTTTATATCCTTCCCCTGGTCTCGAACTATCCCTATACCAACTTTCATGAAAATCGATTCAGTAGTTTCGAAGCCTATTCAATACAAACAAACAAACAATCAAATCTTTCCTCTTTTGAATATTAGTATAGATGTAGGGTATTAAAAATATTCTAAAGCGACGAACAAAAGAAGTTTTTATTCTTGCAGTAGTTATATAAAACGTACGCTTCTGAAGCATTCCTTTATATAAAGGCATATTTAAGACGGCTTTATGTGTAAAGAGGAGGAGACGCGTGAGAAAAATTCTACGGACATTCAAAACCTGAGCATCTTCATACAGCAGAATGGTGGGATACCGTCGATTCTTATTTAAGGAGACGTTGAATACGGCTCCTTGTGCTCTTTCAAGTGTTATAAGGACAGATGAATGAGCTCCTCGCCATGCAAGGATAAACAATGAAAAGAGTAACTGCATAATTTTTTTTTCTTTGTAGAAACTATATTCCGAACGCGGTGATTTTATAAATGTTATTTTTAAGTTTTTTGGCGATTTAGCGCCTATACAGAGTTACGTTTTTATCACCTAAGAAAATTTAAGGGACACTTCAGGATCAGGACATGGTAGTAGAATGATTTAAATATGAATTAAAAAATTAGGTACTCAGCTATTTAGTTTTTTATGAATTTTCTAAAATATCCAAAAAATACTGCTGTAGTTCAGTGCAGTAATTTTTTACTTTTTTTTTACTTCTTTTTTTAATTTTAATGTAATAATTAATGTATCCTGGTAGGTTATTGTCTAGAAAAAATCTATCACGATCGCTTTTAATTTGACAGAGATTGCGCCGTGAACATAAGACTGTACCGACTTAAGAAAGGAGTAATAAATGGGATGCGACTGTCAAATTGTAAGCGATCGCGATAGATTTTTTCTTAGACAATAACCCCCCTGAAGCGTCCCATTTTTCCAGGGTGATAAAAAAGTAATCATGCATAAACGAGAAATCATTTTTGAGTTGTTACCCTACTCTTCATTATACTCGAAAAAACGTAGGTCTATGAATTTCTCATATGCTTTACAATTTCTACGTAATTTCCTAATATGGTCTACGCATTTTTTTAAATCCGACTTGGTAATGCTGTACTCGTAGTTCGTCATTTTATCATTTACATTGCGACTATTGATAAAAACACACAAATGGCGTCAACGTCTTCACGAAAGGTAAACGTGCATGAATGAAGACGATATTGATAATGATATTATTATAGAAATGGAAAAAAGACCAGACCCCCTAGACAAATAGCCTAGCCACACGCTAACTTTTCCTTATTTTGGTTATTATTTTCATCTTGACGATGCAGTAATTAGACCTGCCTGCCCCACCCTCCCCTACATAGAATCCTGGTTACGCCCTTGGTACTTTATAATAAAAAATAGACTTCATAATCACCAAATATATTGAGAAACCACTACAACGAACATTAAAAAATGATTTTTTAAAAATATATTTTTTATTACTTTAACACATCTTTAAATAACAAAAAAGACAGTAAAAATACACAATTTATACAAAAAAAAAACCAAAATTATACTAATATTTTCCATAAAAACGACATATGTATGTAATTAAAAAACATCAAATAATGTGTAGACACACTATTAGAATGTATTGTTAGAATTTAAAAGTATTTATTACAAAAAATCTAATAACTTTTTTGCTGATGTTAGGCTGAATCTCAAGTGTGACATTTCGGGATGACAGACTAGTATATCATTAGATGAAGTCCATAGGTTTTTGACATTTAATGCCCAGTAAATAAACCACCAGCCACCAGAAACGTAATAGCCCACCAACAAACCACCAGAACTGGTGGATAATTCACTAACTTGGCAACACTGGACATTTCGATATCAAAAAAGTTTCGTCACTGTCGCCCTCCGTGCGCGCACCTGCGTGACGTGACAGTTACAAAATTTCTGTCGCCGTGACAAAAGTCACCCGTGCGCGCACCCACTTACACTGACACAGTTTTGTGCTGTATGATAGAAAGAGACAATAACACACACTGAATTCTGTTCCTTCTATGCTTTAGTTATTGTTCTGAGTTAAAACTATTGTTCTAATGATTCTGCTAATGCTTAGATATAGAATGGAATAGATAGGACGTGACCGTATACCCGTAAGGGACAGACATAGATGACGTCATACCTGCCTAAAGTAGATGGGTATACCAGTGTTGCTTTAAGTTTTACCCTACTTTATGTTTATAGTGGTAAAAGGGTTGGTTGATCTACGTATTTTTTGAGACATTTTAATGAGCGCCCTTCGCTCAACAATATGTCTCAAAAAATAAAAGTCGGAGGAAGTTGCGAAATTTTTTATTGTATTCTTCATTCAACCTTCGCAGTCTAAAGTTATTTACACTTTTAAATAAAATTACACTTTTCGGATTTACTCGAGTATATTTAGTTTTAAAATATTTTACTTAATTATTTAAGCTATTATGTAAACATCTTTACAAATATAAGCAACAATATTAGGAATCATCATCACCAGCCCACACGCGTCCACTGCTGGCCTCTCCAAGTGCTCGCCACTGAGCACGATCCGCGACCACTCACTTCCAGCTTTTGCCACCTTGCGAAGATCGTCGCTCGATTAAGAATACAGCGGGCAATATCATTGTTTTTTCTTTATCTCTGCAATTTATTTAAAATCCAATATTTATACATTAACTAAATATTTGTGAAGATTTAGAAAATGTACAAATATTAAATTTTAAATAAACATTTTCTAAAATTAGATTTCAATAACACCGTTATTGTCATCGTATAAAGCGTATTAACAATGAATTCGCGTATTTAAATTTTTTTTACAAATACATTTCATCAAAAGCGGGTAGTGATTATGTGTAAACTGTAAATAAATTGATTTAACAATTTTTCTTAGCATTGCACTGTGGGACATCCATAGGTCATAAATCTTAAAAACCTGCTTTCTTGTTTTACATTTTATTCCTTGTCGTTACATTGGATAGTTGCGGTACCTTCTGAAACTATAAATAGGTCAGTAATTAGAGTGCGCCTTCATTATCTATTGTGCATTCAAAGAGAGCGCATCGCCAATCGTAAATACTGTTATCAGTGAGTCATTAAAAAGCGTGACGTCATTTGTTGTCATTGCGGGACCTGTGAGTGCTGTGTGAGTTTTTTCTGAAATGGATATCCAAGAACAGGGTATGTAATAATTAATATTTTTATTTTAATTGTATCTTAGTATATATTTTCTTTAGTATGTCATTGCTACGAGGCGACTTTTCTTGGAGTATTATATTTTAATATTCAAAGTTTGAATAAACTTTTAAATATGTTCCCACTCGCTCCGACTATGGAGGTATATTGCACCATAATCTTTAGACTTTCTTATCTTAGGAAAATTAAAACTTGGCTGCCCTTATCTGCCCTTTTGGCGATGACAAGGGTGCTACGGTTGCCAGATTATCTCGTAGCATTTGCTACGAAATTAGTTTATTTAGTCTTAGTGCTTTGTGTAGGTTTTGTGACTGAATTTTAACCGTTTTTTTTTTGTTTTAGGTAATTTATATATATGCTCGTTTTCAAGAATGCATATTCTTGAAATATGGCTAACTGTCAATACCGATAATGACTCGGAAAAGTGTCGTCAAGTCCTACAAAGTTTGTTGACTACTCTGAACGATGCTGAGAACATTGATATTCATTATTTAGAGAAAATTGTTAATAATTTATGTAAAGCTATTGCTCGATTCTGGAAAAAATGTAATAGGGATAAAACCAAGCTTTTATATAAGAATTCCGATTGGTTTAATGTTATTGAAAAAATTCAACTTGTGAAAAACAATAAGCAATGTACTCCGTCTGA
Source organism: Schoenobius gigantellus (assembly GCA_963935595.1). Lineage (NCBI taxonomy): Eukaryota > Metazoa > Arthropoda > Insecta > Lepidoptera > Crambidae > Schoenobius > Schoenobius gigantellus. The sequence continues at coordinate 38,128,152 of OZ012543.1, forward strand.
AACGTCGCCGTGTCATTCACGTGGTCGTCCTCGAAAACCTTTTACGCAATGTAGTAAAAGGACTAAACGTCGGAGAGTAGCTGATTTGTCAAAGTCTGATGATTCTACTGTGAGTGCATTGCTTGATGTTTCAGACTGTTCATTCGATTCGTGTATATCTAGAGTTAGCATGATGATGTCTTGTCACTTGTGACTGATGCTCAGTTGACAAAACATCAGTATTTATTAATTAAAAACTTTGTTAATAGTAAGATTTCTCCTAATGTATTACCATGTTACCAACAAATTATTAAAGCGAAACAGAGATGTTACCCTTCTAATATAACTGTTTCCGAGTCTTCAGCTGAAGTTGAATTACAAAGTCTTTTTGATCACACAGCTTCTCGAATCCTTGAATCTCAAAAAGAGGTCTTAGATCAGATTCCTGATGATTGTTTGTCTAATATCTCTTTACTTGGGAAATGGGGATTCGATGGCAGCACTGGACATAGTGAATACAAACAATTTTTTTCAGATTCAACTTTAGAAGATAGTAGTTTGTTTGTAACATCTTATGTACCCCTTCAAATTATTGTAAAATTAGCTGAAGATAATTGTAAAATTTTATGGAAAAATCCTCGACCCTCTTCCACTAGGTACTGCCGTCCTATTCGATTTCAATTTTTGAAAGAAAGCACAGCAGTGTCTTTGCAAGAGGAAGCTTATTTTAAGGATAAAATTGAAAGTTTGCAACCTACTTTTATTCAGATCGACAATCGTGAATTGGTCGTTTCTCATAAGTTGCAGCTTTCAATGGTAGATGGTAAAATTTGTATTGCTTTAAGTGAAACATCTACAAGTAGATGTTATATATGTAATGCTACCCCTAAAGAGATGAATAAAATAGACGAATGTTTACAAAAACCTGTAATAGAGAGTAGATACCAATTTGGATTATCACCACTACATTCTTGGATACGTTTCTTCGAATATTTTATTCATCTTTCATATAGATTAGACATAAAAAAATGGCAAGTTAGGCTAGATAGTGATAAACAATTGTTATCAAATAAAAAACAATATGTACAGTCCCAGTTTAGGGAACGATTAGGTTTAATAGTTGACAAGCCGCGTAGTGGTGGAAGCGGGACGTCTAACGACGGAAACACGGCCAGGAAGTTTTTTTTGGAATCAGCTGTATCTGCTGAAATTACAGGTTTGAATAAGGATCTCATAGATCGTTGTTGTGTAATATTACAAACGTTATCTTCTGGACATAAAATTAATGAATGCAAGTTTAAAGACTATGCATTACAAACAGCATACAGCCTGGTCGAGGAATATCCGTGGTATAGTCTTCCTGCTTCTGTCCACAAGGTGCTCGTACATGGATCAGATATTATAAGTTATGCATTGTTATCTATAGGAGAACTTTCCGAAGAAGCTGCTGAAGCGACAAATAAGTATATCAAAATTTATAGACGAAGTCACACTCGAAAAATGTCACGTGAAGTTACCAATCAAGATTTAATACAACGACTATTATTACATTCAGATCCTTATATTACAAGTCTTCGGAAACTTCCCCCTAAAAAGAAAAATACTCTGTCACAAAGTGTAATAGAATTGTTACATGTTTAATATTGTTAGAATAAGAATAATTTATTTGTATTTTGTTAGTTGTTTTGTTTTTTTTGTATTTAATTAATTTTAATTTATTTATTTCTATTATTTTATTATAATTAAATAATGTTATCAATGTTTTGACTCTTATTTTATTTAAAATATATGTTTTACATTCCAATTTTTAAGTGTTTGTTCATGATAAATTTAGGTAAAAGTATGTTATTGTTTATATTTATTTTTTACTGAAGTAAACGTTTTTTATTCCGTAAATACATGTACTTCTTTCATTTTAATGTTCCTAAAACACTTTTACAACTATAAGTCACTAAAATAATACAATGTATTGATAGTAACAGGACTTTAACTATTTATGACCGCCCTTGTATGGAGCGTGTCCCTCCGTGCATTGGTGCAAAAGGGAATGCATAGTAATTTTATTTCCAAAAGGTTTATTTCTACGATATGTTTTTTTCAGCAACTTCACACGTGGTAACTACCTCTTTGGACGGATAATATTTTATTTATTTTATTTTATATTTGATGGAAAACAAACAGCATATACAGGGTGTTCCAAAGAATAGTGTCAAGCGAAAGTCCAGAGTTAGAGCATCTCTTGGAGTACCGAGTACCCGAATCACCCCCATGTATGTTCCGCGATTATTCGTAGTTTTAGAGTAATAATTTTTTTTCTGACTTTTTTAAAATTTCGATCTAAAGAACTTAAAAATTTTTAATAAAAAAAAGTTGAACATATTTTAATGTTTTTCTTTATGCCACTGAATTATCTTTAGTGCTTCTTTTATGTCTAAAATAATCAGCTTCGTAACTTTAGTGGAAATTTAGAAAACAGTAGTGTAAAGTCAAAATTTGAATGTTAGTGAATAATTACTTAAAAATTCATCTTTAAATTAAAAATCTAAACAGGCGAATTCATGGTTTCTAAGTATGTGTAAAAACTTCTCTAGACTCTCTGCTTTCATAATAATTTAAAAAAAAGTAATTAAATCGGCCATCAAAGACAGCAAGGTGAAAATTTCATAAAACTCGACTTCTGAATAATTTTTTTTTTAAATTCCAATTATTTATTAATAAACCAAAAATGATTGTAGAAAAGCTAAAAATTTATTATTTGAAGGTCAAAAATAACTGTTCCTGCTGCCATCTTTAATAACCTTTGAAGGTTTATTATAACTTAATAAATGAAACAAAACATTATTTTCAAAGTATTTATTATTCGATCGCTTAAAGAAAGTTTTCAAAATGACGACCTTCGTGCTCAATACATATTCTACATCATCTAAAAAAGTTTTCATTTAAATTTATAAATGCAATTCTGTTGTTTTTTATTGTTTCTTCCGCTTGTCTTAATTTTGTTCTTAACACTGTGACGTTTGTAATGTCCTTGGCGTATACTAATTCCTTGTAGTATCCCCAGACGAAAAAATCTATGGGGTTCAAGTCGGGGGACCGTGGCGGCCACGCAATGGGCCCTCCACGACCGATCCATCTGCCTGGAAATGTTTCAGACAAATGTTGTCTAACATTTCTAGCAAAATGGCATGGAGCGCCGTCGTTTTGAAAAATAATATTTCTCCGCGTTAATAGGTCTACATCTTCTAATAAGACGCCGAGATCACGTCGTAGAAATTGCAAGTAGGCCTCGCTGTTCAGTCGGTCCGGTAGTTCGAACGGACCAATCAGCTGTCCGTTTAGGATGCCTGACCACAAATTGATACTAAATTGTTCTTGGAAATTAGATTCCCTTGTGAGGTGTGGATTTTGAATACTCCACGAATGGTAGTTATGCGCATTAAACACCCCACATCGCTTAAAATGTGATTCATCAGTCCATAGAATATTTTTAAAGAAATTTTCGTTTTCAGCTTGTCTCCGTAACATTTCCTGACAAAACGCCACCCTTCTCGGGTAGTCTGCGGGCTTGAGCTGCTGAACTTTCTGGATGTGATATGGGTGAAAACGCTCTTGATTAAGTATTCCATGTGCTTGTGATTTCGGAATTCCGATTCGACGTTCTATTGTTCTTACACTAACTGATGGATCTCTCACCACTTCTTCGACCACTGATTGGACAGTATCTGGGTCACTCATTTCAGATGGGCGCCCCGATCTTCTACCTGGTAGGCGTCCTTCCATGTAAGAGTTATGTACTCTTAAAATCATGCGATGATCAGGCCAAGTTTCAGGCTGAGGTCCACCTCCATTTTGTACTTGCTGCCGGAACAACCTGGCTGCTTCAGAAGCATTTTCTCTTGCATATCCATAAAAGTAATGCATAAGAACATATTCTTGCGATGAAAAAGACATCACAAAATGAAGAGCTTGAAAAGTCCGTTAAGAATGCCAAATTTGTCAAAATCCCGTATTCACACAAAACCAAATCGTAATCGCACTCAAGGTCCGTAAAGAAAGCAAAGTTCGTCAAATAATCACAAATGAGCGTATCGTACGTAAGGCGCAAACAAAAGCAGGCAAACGACTGGCGCCAGAACACAATAGGCGCTCGGACTACACCCCCCGCCTCATCCCCTTGTCACAAAGAATAGCATTCCTCAGTTACAGTTATCCATTTCGCCAATGAGAGTGAGAGAGATAGCAATAATGCGGTCTCTTTCATATCCTCTCACTCGGGCAATTTTTTAGCAGGTAAGTACTGCGTTACATCCAACACTACAACCGATGTGATCCGCGAGAAAAATATTTAAATATGGGTTTCATGTAGTTAATTTTTGCTAAATTGTAATTAATCTGAACCTTAGAAATTATAAAAAGACCAGATATTTGGTAAATTTTATGAAATTTTCACCTCGCTGTCGTTGATGGCCGATTTAAGCCAAAGTAGCCCTATTAAGTACTTCTTTTTTTAAATGATTATGAAAGCAGAGAGTCTAGAGAAGTTTTTACACATACTTAGAAACCATGAATTCGCCTGTTTAGATTTTTAATTTAAAGATGAATTTTTAAGTAATTATTCACTAACATTCAAATTTTGACTTTACACTACTGTTTTCTAAATTTTCACTAAAGTTACGAAGCTGATTATTTTAGACATAAAAGAAGCACTAAAGATAATTCAGTGGCAAAAAGAAAAACATTAAAATATGTTCTACTTTTTTTTATTTAAAATTTTTAATTTCTTTGGATCAAAATTTTCAAAAAGTCAGAAAAAAAAATATTACTCGAAAACTACGAATAATCGCGGAACATACATGGGGGTGATTCAGGTACTCCAAGAGGTGCTCTAACTCTGGACTTACGCTTGACACTATTTTTTGGGACATCCTGTATGTTATACATTACGTATGTCACAAGGACTAAATAATTACAAAAAGCCTTAAGTTTTCACCAATAACAAATCCGCCTTTGTCATTTCTCAACTGCAGACTATTATATGGTTCAGAGGCAATCAGTGATTCCACACATTTGTGACATTTTATTTCTCGCTGCATTTTATGTACCTATACTTAATAATATTTTCAGAAAATCTCTATTGGTTCCTCCTACAGTATCTAAAATGTTCAACCGCTCATTTTGCAACATTAACTTACAATTCAAATCACTTAACACATTTTCAAGTGTGGCTACTTTTTTTCCCAATCGTCTAAGCGATTGACGCACTGCCCGTAGTAGTTTTTACTTGATGACTTCGCTGATTGTTTCAAACGCAGCATTTGAAGCCGCATTTTTCTCTTTCGGGGCGTATTCAAATTTGAACCGAAATCCAACACCGATGCGTCCTGAAACAATATGTATACAGGTTAAAAATAAAAGCAGGTGCTAATTTTACAACATTAAAAATAATAATTAAGAAATTTGTAAACTGTATCTGTACTAATGGTCAGACTTGTTATATAAATGGGAAATGTCCAAAATCAAACCATTAATAATATTTTTGGCCATTTCAAAATAGTAGAAAAGAATTTGGTAAATACCCATGTTAACATAGTCTTATAAAAATTTTGGTGTCATTAATCCAAAACTGTAAAATTAATTTTGAAATCCCCCATACAAATAGTTGGGTCTGTGAAAAATAAATATAGGTTTCGGCTTGATAGGGTATTTACTTTGTAGATATAATATGTATAAGTTACTGACCTGTAAAAAATGTTAGGAATAGCACCACTCCCAAGAAAAGTGCCTTTTTTGTTTTTCTGAATCCACTGTTGTTCAAAATGCTTAGAACCCATTCGGGTATGCTTGGTTGGCTGCCAATTCAATCGACCAGTATTTTTAATCCAACTGTGTCGAGTAGTTATCTCCGAAGGAAATCTATTAAATACAGACAAACAAGCAAATAGAAAGTTTCACTTCAAAAGAATTAACTTTGTTATCTAAAATGCTCAAAATTGTATACTTAAATATGTCAATATTAATGTAACACAGAAACTAATATGTGAGTTCGCTTTAACGTAACAAATTACCTACGAATCAAGGAAAAATAGTCGTAGCGTAACTGGTATCATTATAACCCGGCAAACTGTTATACGCGTTGGCTGTATACGTGGCCATATTGAATGGCGACATTCTTAACTTATTAGGTTAATAGTAACCTTATAATAGTTTGAAATTTCATGTTTAATCCCATAATATGATTTAGAACCATAGTAGAAGGATAAAATATTGCAATATAACTTATATTTAAGTATAATTTTAAAAATAGTTTTGGCGCTTAATATTGACACAATTTAGGTCTTACCTGTAAAGGTTATATTTTCCTGTTTTCTAGCACTATCACTATTACAACCTAAAGCGGAGCAGTGCACCATGATTTAAATGTTCAAACAATTACACTAATTAAACTGTTAAATAATTGCACAGTGAGCTATACTTCACACAACAAATTTCTTCCACTTTTCCCCACTACCTACCAGTTTCACCTATATACGGTGACAAAGGCAAAAAAAATTATGCCGTGTTCTTCTTTCCTTTGGCAATGTGTATAAGCTTATCTCTTTTCCTCATGTTTGACGGCTTTTATAGCCCATCTATTCCATTCTTTATCTAAGTTCTAATGCCACGAATGCGATCCGTATTTTAGTCCAGACTAGCATAGACAGCTTCCTTTGCATTTTTTTTGAAAGGAGAAATTGGAGGGAAATGATTCAGCAGATTATTTGGCAAAAACAATAGCTCGGAACAATTACATTCCACATAAATCCACATAAATCAATAATGCTGACCGTAACGGACATTAGTAACATTTTAAAACAACACATCAAAAACCAGTGGATTAAAAAATGGATAGAAAGTCTCGAAATTAAAGGAAAATGGCTAGGTGAAGTTATGAAAATGAAGATAACGGGAAGATCCTGGTTCGATGAGAAAGAATATCTGTGCAGATTATTTTAGACTACCATATTTATGTCGTCTACGTTTAGGTCACGGATTATTTAATGCCCATCTGCATAGAATGAAGCTAGTTGCCTCACCCGAGTGTACTCACTGCCATCAAAATATTCAAGACCTTATAATCACATATTTTTTGAATGTCGTGCCTTCAACTTGCAGAAAATTATTTTTATTGAAGACCTGCTCAATATTTACAAATCACCTGTTAAAATACCACAAGATATGAAAATAATTTAGCAAAACACTAACACTTACAAGACCATTTACAATTACGTCAGAGCAACAAAAAAATACAGGATATCCTAAATTGTGACGATGGCTGTATGGCTATGCCTTTGCCTGTCTCAGTGAGATATAGATACAAAAAAAAAGATAAGCAAAAAAAGTATCTTTAAATTGAAGTCTGTGGTAAAAAAAAAAAAAATTATGTTATCGTTTTCTTTGTGTTTTCTTGATTGAAAGAAAATAAATATTAGCGATCATGAAAAAAAAGCGCGGGAACTTCACATAGTAAAGGCGGGCTCTTTAAAATATTTTATTTGTAATTTTTTAATTGTAGTCAGTTACTTAATAAAACACAAACAAAAGAGGTATATAACATATAGGCATTAAATAATATTATAAGCAGATATGGGGAAGCGGAGTTCGAGAAAAAGAAAAAAAAAGGAGGATGAACCGGAGTCTGGTGATGCAGATAGGGAGACAGATGAGGTAAGGTTGGTAGAAACGGATATGTCCTCTTCGGACAGTGATGAAGAAATAAGCAATGCAGATAGGTACAAGCCTTATTATGTTACTGACTATATACGCAGATATCCGGAAGAAATTAGCGGCACTGAATTTGTGGTTTTTGTTGAGTCATCAGACATCCAGAAACCAATTGGAACAAGAAATCTTCTTTCTTTGTCAACTTGTTTAAAGCGCTTTAACAAAGGCGTCAAATTTTTAAGAAATATCAATAAGTTTAAGATAGGTATTTATTTTGAAAAACCAGACTTGGCGAATGCCTTTTTAAATAATAATACCTTCTTGAAAGAATACAAATTCAAAGCCAGTATTCCTGCTGCTACAACTGAGGTGTCCGGAGTTATAAGAAATGTACCTACCATTATATCAAACAAGAGAATATTTACTATGATAACAAGTACAAAAAAAATAATAACAATAAAAAGAATAATGAAAAAAATAAATGTGACTGAGGGTTTTATATTACAACCTACAACTACAGTAATAGTGACATTTGCCACTTCCATTTTGCCAAATCATATAGATATTGGTGGTTGGAGACATGATGTGTCTCAATATATACCACCAGTTAAGCAATGTTACAAATGTTTGAGATACGGACATTTGGCAAAATATTGTAAAAATTCTGAAAAATGTAGTATATGTAAAGAAAATCATAACTATAAGACTTGTACAGTTTCTATCGAAAAAGCTACTTGCATTCATTGTGATGGCAATCATACTAGTGTGTCTCCAATATGCCCAGTTAAAAAACAGAAAATCATTGAAAATAGAAATAAATATAAGCCTGCTTCTTATGCAGATATTACAAATCCTTTAAATTTTCCCAAATTAGAAAGTAAGACAAAAAATAATGTAGATTTGTTTACACTGCTCAATACTGACAGCAAGTGTCTCTCATTTTTAGTTGAAACCATAACTAAATGTGTTTCTTTGCATAATACTCAAAATACTTCTATAAATTCTAAAAGTGTTTTAGAGGTCTTAAAAAATACTTTTGGTAAGCAATCAAATCCCCACAATTCACCCCCAATCAATTGAATATCGTACAGTGGAATGCTCAAAGCTTATTAAGCAATCAACTTATTTTTACGAAATTTCTTTATGACCATTTTATTCATATCGCAATTATATGTGAAACATGGCTAAAGCCTCAGAAGCAGTTTAAAATCAAAGGTTATCATATTGAACGTAATGACTGTGGCAACAAGCATAATGGTTATTGTTGAATTTCAACTTGAATATATTAATGAAATAAAACTTTATAAAAATAGCCGAACAACATTTATTGATTTTTCTATATTAATAATTAAGTGACAATTTCGCCCTGACAAGCTAACAAAAAAAACAGTTTGCGGTTTATGGTATTTGAAAATATGTAAATCCTCAACATCCTCCCCACCTTGGACCTTCAGATGGAAGGGACAAAATGAATTGAAGTTAAATAACCGCTTTATCCAAATAACTCTATATCTAACTTACAATTAATGTTATTCTATCTATAATATATATTCATCAAACAACACATTAGGTTTAACAGTACGACCAGAACGAGTGACCTTTGCGGTGCAGCCAGCAGATCGAGAAGAGCTGGAGTCTATCTCTTTGGTGACTATTGGATTGTCTTGACTTACTTCGAGACGATATAAGCGTTGCAGAGCCCTGGTAACTTCGCCGGATGCAGTCTTCACACGAGCTACTCTGTTATGACCATCAGTTCCAGTAAAAACATCTAAGACAAGTCCCAAAGGCCAATTGACACGTTTAGCGTCATCTGATCCGATTAAAACTACATCGCCTATCTTTAAGTCTTGATGGGATTTGTTGTTGCAAGATTCTATCAACAGAGATAAATACTCAGAACGAAAACGTTGTTTTAAATGAGCATTCAAAGTATTTAAGTATCTCCAACGTGATGTTAAAATATTCCCATCAATGTTGTCCATTACGTCTGTCGCATTTGAAGAGCTATTCATATTTAAGAACATTTGTGGGGTTAAAGGTCTTAAATTCTCGGTAGAGTCAGTGACATATGTGAGAGGACGCGAATTAATCACAGCTTCCGTCTCGCAGAGAATGGTATGTAATTCATTCTCCTGCAACGCTGCTTTCCCAAGAACTCTTCGCAAGATCTCTTTAACTGTCCGGACCATTCTCTCCCAGAATCCTCCCCACCATGGCGCTGAGGGCGGAATAAAACGCCATTCAATCTCTTGAATCGATACTCGTTTCGCTAACTCCTGCCAGTCAGTGCCATTAAGAATATTAGCTGTGCCTCTAAAATTAGTACCATTATCGCTATATATCACTCTCACCTTCCCTCTTCTAGCTAGAAATCGCCGCAAGGCCTTCATAAAATCTTCCGTAGACAGCGATAAAACATATTCGAGATGAATCCCTCGATAAACTGCGCAAGTAAATAATACTATCCAACATTTTTCTTTGGACTTCAAAAATAATGGACCTGCGAGATCGACGCCTGTAACTTCGAATGGAGAACCACAATTTATTCGGTTAAAAGGAAGCGGTGCTTGTGGAGCTGTGCATGCCTTAGTACTATACCTTCTGCATGTTACGCACTCTTTCACTATTCTCTTAGCGAGTCTACGGATTCCAATTATCCAATATGTTTCACGGATGTTATTGATTAATGTCTGTGATCCGACATGTAACAGTTCGACATGCTTCCACGCTACAAGCCTTTCAACAATGACGTTCTTCCCAGGCAATAATATTGGGTATTTAAAATCTGGAACATCATCAGATGCAGTTAGACGAGTACAGACTCTTAGAAGACCATCATCGTCTGTTGCAATACGTATATTAACTTTTGTATTAGATTCTTTTTGAATTATACTGATTAAACACTTTTCAGCCTGTTTATACTCCAGTGCTAAAAGATCACCAACATGATCTTGCCCTTTACATCTATTTACAAATCTCAGGCACCAAGCGATCATACGAACTATTTTATTATATTTACTAAAGTAGGTAAGTTTATCAGAAAAGTGTTCAATATCATTTACATTATTTACATTAGTTAAACATTCCTTCTTTACCTCTTTAAGGACCTCATTTTCATCAGGTGCATCTGTGTACAGGGGCCATTCACTTGCAGAGCCTCGTAGCCATTCGGGACCAGTCCACCAATTACTGTTCAGCAGTTTGTCTGCATTACACCCTCGGGACGGAAGATCTGCTGGATTAATATTACCAGGGACATGATGCCAATCATCAAATTTACTATGTTGTAAAATTTCTCTAACTCTATTCTGCACAAATACGCCCATTCCTTCTTTGCGTTTCAACCAAGCCAAAACAATACTTGAGTCAGTCCAATAAAACTCTTTACATTCTACATTTAACCCGTCTTTAACTTCCAACATTAATCTTGTTCCCATCAGGGCAGCGATTAATTCTAGCCTAGGCATTGTTACATGCTTTGTTGGTGCCACTCTCGCTTTAGCTAGGATTAACTGTACGCAAACTGATACGGGACTTTCTGAACGTAAGAATATGCAACAAGCGTAGCTAGTTTGGCTAGCATCGCTGAACATGTGCAACGTGTTAACAGTTTCATCCAGATCAAATTTACTTAAACGTCTTGGGATTCTACATAATTCTATTAAATGTAATTGACTTACCCAGTCTTCCATAATTTTATTTAAGTCCTGCGGTAAAGTCTGATCCCAACTAATGTTTAATATCCAACATTTCTGGATCACCAGCTTAGGGATGACAGCGACTGGAGAAGTAAAACCAACTGGATCAAAGACGCCTTGTGCTATGGATAAAACACTTCTTTTTGTAAAACCTGTCTGATGACATTTATCAATGTGTGGCATTTTACAAAACATTTTGTCATGAAGCGGATCCCACATTAAACCAAGGACAGAAACATTAACGATCTCAGCGTCTGTAATTACAGGTCCAGTAACCCAACATCGGAGTTCAAATTGCCCATGACTCATAATATTTTTCGCCTCCGATATAAAATTATTCATGTCATTTTCATTTTTAACACTCACGACGCAATTATCTACATAAAATGATTTTTTTAAGATCGTCGCTGTAGCAGTATCATATTTGTCAAGATGGTGTAATATTGTTGCAGACAAAAGAAAAGGACTCGCAGTCACTCCAAAAACGACACGTCTGTGCCTATAAGTCTTTAATTCTTTATTAGTGCTGTCAATATTAGACCACCATAAAAATTTTAAATAACCGCGATCTTCCGGATATAGAGATATTTGCAGAAAAGCCTTTTTTATGTCAGCAGTGACACCAATCGCATTCATACGAAAATATATTAATAACTTAGGTATCTTTTCTATTAAATTTATTCCCTTGTCCAGACATGAATTAAGAGATAATCCATTAATATCCTTGGATGAAGCGTCGAAAACAGGTCGTATTTTAGTCGTCATACTAGATTCTTTAACAACTGCATGGTGTGGGAGATAGTGACCAATGCTAATGTTATCAACTTTAACCTCTTCGATAATACCATCTTTAACCCACTCCTCGAAAATTAAATCATAGTCTTTAAGGATCCCTAATTTATTTAGTCGAGCTGTTGTAGAATTAAGTCTTTTTAGTGAAATTTCAAAATTAGACAATAATGTTTTCGATGACTCCTTCCAGGGTAGTCTTACCTCATATCTCCTTTCTTCATTCGTGCGAATAGTACGATTGAAATGCTGCATTGCTTCCGACTCTAACCTTTTCCTACTTAAAGTTTCTGCTTCGTCTCTAATGCCAACCGTTTCCAAGGACCAATAATCTTCCACGGTACAGCAAAATGTATTAATGTTCATGACTGAGAGATAGACACCAGCCGTTGGACCCTGAATTGTCCATCCGAGTTTGGTTTCTACCGCAATCAGGTTATCGTCAACTCGTACTAGTCGCCCCGTAAGCAAGGAACCTAGAATATCAGAACCGATAAGCATAGCAATATCAGATATATCATCAGTACAGTCTGTAACAATGATACCTAAACTATTTAATCGAGACAAAACTTCACCATGTCTTAGCTGTGGCAAATACCCACAGATGACGCCTTGCTCTAATACATTTAAACAACAAGAATAACTTTTATTTAAACTACAAATATTTACATTATATACATTATGCAAGTATTGTTTTATTACAGTGCCTCCAAATAGATTGTGGCTCAGTTGCTGTTGAGCGATCGGCTTTAAATTTAATTTATTTACCACGTCGGACCTAATAAATGATCGTTGAGCACCAGAATCTAAAAGGATTCGAATTTTGACAACACTTGAATCTGAAACTATATTTACCTTTAATGTTTGTAACAAGACAGTTTTATCTTTTACCGGACATAAAGTTTGAGTAATAGCTACTTGCTCATCCTGACCCTCTTTTCCTGTAGCAATAGTCTTTCTAGTACTGTTACACATAATGGGAAAGTGTCGCTTCTGACAGATTACGCACTTGGGATGTTTCCAGCACTTCTTCCAAAAATGACCGGTATTCAAACATATACCGCACGCTCTTTTTTGTTTTATAATTGCTATGCGATCTTCTAAGCTTTTATTTACCGCCACTACACACTCGGAGCTGGCATGAGAAGTTTTCTCGCAAAATATACAAGCCTTGGTGACATATTCTGTGCTATCTTTGCTTGAACTCCACTGCTTTTTCCTATCGCTAGCTGTGAAGCATGATGTCGACGGCAGCGCTGGATTTACAAATTCGCTAGAAAAACCTGTGCGAGCTAATCGTATTCTCTCGTCCGACTCTACTTCCTGTTTAATAAACTCTAGCAATTTAGGAAGCGGCTTAGGTTGCTTGCCCGTACGAAAAGAAGACCTGTGCCATGCTTTCAAAAGATCTTCTGGCAAGGCAGACTCGACTAGCGGGTATAAGAAAGCTGCATATGTATCTTGTGTTACGTTCATACTGTCTAGTGCAAATATCTGTGTGGTTATCTTGTCATACAATGAACGAATAGAGATTTTTTGCCCACCTTTAGCCTGAGCTAGCACTAAAACTAATAACTCACGAACGTAATGCTCTATTATTACATCGTCATTGGCAAATCTTTCACGCAGCTGCTCAATCGCATTTTCATAATTATCACCACATGGTGGAAAACTTTATAAAAATAGCCGAACTGGCGACGCTTATATCGTCTCGAAGTAAGTCAAGTATCGAGGGATTCATCTCGAATATGTTTTATCGCTGTCTACGGAAGATTTTATGAAGGCCTTGCGGCGATTTCTAGCTAGAAGAGGGAAGGTGAGAGTGATATATAGCGATAATGGTACTAATTTTAGAGGCACAGCTAATATTCTTAATGGCACTGACTGGCAGGAGTTAGCGAAACGAGTATCGATTCAAGAGATTGAATGGCGTTTTATTCCGCCCTCAGCGCCATGGTGGGGAGGATTCTGGGAGAGAATGGTCCGGACAGTTAAAGAGATCTTGCGAAGAGTTCTTGGGAAAGCAGCGTTGCAGGAGAATGAATTACATACCATTCTCTGCGAGACGGAAGCTGTGATTAATTCGCGTCCTCTCACATATGTCACTGACTCTACCGAGAATTTAAGACCTTTAACCCCACAAATGTTCTTAAATATGAATAGCTCTTCAAATGCGACAGACGTAATGGACAACATTGATGGGAATATTTTAACATCACGTTGGAGATACTTAAATACTTTGAATGCTCATTTAAAACAACGTTTTCGTTCTGAGTATTTATCTCTGTTGATAGAATCTTGCAACAACAAATCCCATCAAGACTTAAAGATAGGCGATGTAGTTTTAATCGGATCAGATGACGCCAGATATTGTTGAATTTCAACTTGAATATATTAATGAAATAAAACTTTATAAAAATAGCCGAACAACATTTATTGATTTTTCTATATTAATAATTAAGTGACAATTTCGCCCTGACAAGCTAACAAAAAAAACAGTTTGCGGTTTATGGTATTTGAAAATATGTAAATCCTCAACATCGGTGTTGCTATTTTAATCCATACATCATTAAAATATCAAAAAGTAACATCTTATTTTGACAACCCTCTTCAAACAATTGTAATACATTTAGAACTAAATCAGAACACTATTTCAATAGCCAGTATATATTGTCCAACAAATTGTATTCCCAGTTTCTCTAAAAATAAGTTTAAACATTTCTTGAATTCTCTCCATAGGCCGACGATTATAGCTGGTGACTTCAATGCTCATCACTCAATTTGGGGATGTCCGTTATCGGATTCCAGAGGTAAGGATATTCTTGAGTGTTTAGATGAATGCAATTTAGTCCTGTTGAATGATGGTCAGGTCACAACTGTCGGTTCTCATTCTTGGAGACCCAATGGTTTGGACTTGACTATGGTATCTCCTTCATTAGCTCTTCGCTGCGAATGGTCAGTACACGACGATCCATTGGGCAGTTATCATTTGCCAACATTTACTAAGATTACATTCAATAGTAGTTCACAATGTTTTAACTCTCAAAACAATTTTCAGGATGAAAATGATTTTAACAATCGCATTAATCATAGATTAGTTGATTGGAAGTTGTATTCTTCAATTGTTAATAAGGATTTAGATAATTTTCAATGTAACCCTATTAGTAATCCAATAGATTCATACAACTCTTTTTGTCAAATCATTTTGACAGCTGCACAAAAGTCAATTCCCTCTCGTACCTCTCGGTCCGAATCACGTAACATTGCTACTCAAAACTTAAAATCAAAATATCGAACAGTTCCTTGGTGGAATAGTAATTGCGCTAAAGCTGTCCAGGAAAGCAAGCAAGCCTATCTTGATTTTAAGAATAATCCTTCTCAAGAAAAATATATTAATTTCAAAAGATTACAAGCTGCTAAAAAACTTACCATTAAGAGAGAAAGACTAAGTAGTTGGATAGAATTCTGTACAAAATTAAATCGATTGACACCAGTTTCAGTAGTATGGGGTAACATGAGAAAACTTACACATAAAACATATAAAAAGCAAAATAGTGATTTTTCGTGGGTCAGTGATTTTTTACGTAAATACACGCCTGACTTTGTGCAAAATAACAGGCCAATTGTGAAGGACAATAGTTTACCAGATAATCAGTCATTCCTCACTGATCCATTTTCTTTTGACGAATTAACTGCAGCTCTGAAATCTAGAAAAAACACTGCTTGTGGATTAGATAGTTTATCGTACAAGATGTTTCAGCTACTTAACACTGACAATCTTTATAAGCTTTTACAAATTTATAATATTTTATGGCAAGATTGCACAATTCCTCCTAATTGGAAAATGGACTGCTTGGTTCCTATTTTAAAACCTGGAAAAATTGCATCTCATCCCGATTCTTATCGTCCTATCGCTTTAACGTCTTGTGCTGGTAAATTATTTGAACAGCTAATCAAACAAAGATTGGAATTCTTCATAGAAAAGAACTCAATTTTACCTTTAAACCAGTTTGGGTTTAGGCGAGGACTTTCGGCTCAAGAAAGCTTAGCACATTTTTTTTTGGACGTCACTACAGCTCAAAAGAATATGGAGTATACAATAGCAGTGTTTTTTGATATAGAAGGTGCATTTAATAACGTTAATCATGGTATTTTGTTTGAATCTCTATTATCTTTCTTACCTGTAAAAATTGCTTATTGGATATATGCTTTTCTCACGGATAGAAAAGTGTATGTCAAAATAGATAATAAATTTTTAGGCCCTAGATTTTCGAGCAAAGGTGTATGTCAAGGAGGCATCTTGAGTCCTATTCTGTATATTTTGTATATAAGAAAACTAAATTCCATTCTTAATAATAATTTAGTCAACAATCTTCAGTTTGCTGATGACCTTGTCATTTATTGTAAAGGTACTAATGTATTAGATATTCAATTAACATTAAATAATAATCTAGTGAAGCTGGCAGATTACTTCTCAGAACTTGATTTAAATGTTAGCCTTTTAAAAAGTAAAGTTGTAATATTTTGCCCAAAATACAGTTCTCTACCTCTAATTAATATTACATACAGCAATCATACTTTGCCTATTGATAATTCAGTTAAATTCTTGGGTGTTATTTTTCACGAAAATCTTACGTGGGATTTATATGTTGATTGCTTGGTGAGCAGAGCTTTAAAAGCCACTAATGTAATTAGGTCCGTTACTGGATTGAAATGGGGTGCTGATCCTAAAATTGTGTTAATGCTTTATAAAGCTTTGGTCAGAAGTCATTTTGAGTATGCTTTCTTTTGTTACGCTTCCGATCCAAAATACATAGATATTATTGATAAAATACAGAATAAGAACTTACGATTAATACTAGGTGCTATGAACACTTCCCCAATAAATTCTATGCAGGTCGAATGTCATTTACCACCAATGGTTATTCGCTTTGAATTTTTAAAACTTAAATTTCTTTTTAAACTCTTATCACGTTCGAATAATGATCTTTTAAATAAATTAAATGTATGTTCCACTAACACTTTTCTTTCAAAGAATTTCTCACATTTTATAAGTTTAAAAGAACAATGTAATATATTTTGTAGTACTACTTTACATTGTTATAGTGGCTCATATGCTAGTAAATTCTGTGACATTCATATTGTCCTACATAAAGATTTTAAAGATAAATATGATGTTTACGAAAGTCTACAGGCTTATAATGATTATCGATCAATTTATACAGATGGTTCAAAGACGAATGTAAGTGTTGCAGTAGCTATGTATGATGCAGGTAGTAAAACTGGACATAGTTTTAAAATGTGCCAAAATGCCAGCATATTTTCTGCTGAGGCGAATGCTATAATTGTAGCTCTTAACTACATTCAACAGTTCAGCCAATACAAAAAATGGATTATTATTACTGACAGCATGAGTGTGTTGATGGCTTTGAGAAATCCTTCCTTTTCATCAGTCACAAATCATTTAATATATAATATCCGAGATCAGATACATCATTTAAAAATAAATTATCAAATAGACATTATATTATTTTGGACTCCAGCTCATATCGGTGTATATGGAAACGAGGAAATAGATAAACTGGCCAAAACTATGAACACTCTAGACGTACCTATAAAAAACATATCAATTTCATATACTGATTGTACAGCTCTAATCAAGAAAGAAATATTGAAGCTATGGGAAGAACACTGGAATAGTACTTTGCTCATAAAAGGGAAGTGGTATCGAGAAATAAATAATAAAATAAAACAACCCTGGTTCAATAGACACAATTACATAAACAGAAGATTTTTTACTATTATTTGCCGTTTGCGAATTGGGCACGGTCGATTCAATGACCATTTGTACCGGCTAGGCATGACTTGTTCCCCATCGTGCAACTGGTGCAACACCACCTTACCTCAATCTCTGCATCACCTTTTTTACGAATGTCCAATTTTTGCCCTGCAAAGAAACATTTTATTAGAAGAAATTTCAAAAATAATGAAACACCAGCAAGATCTACCGCGCTCTTTACAAAAACTTCTTTCCATTGAAAAATGCTTTGAAGCAATTTATGAATATGTAACCTCTACGTTTGGCGATTTGTGAATTCAAAAGAAGAATGAATAACAATAGTTTATTGCATACAGACTAGGCTGTATGGTTGACGCCTTTGCCTTTCCCAAATGGGATAAACAAAATTAAAAAAAAAAATTAATTAAATTATTTTTTAGTAGGTTAATAATGTTAATTCGTAAAATACTGTTTAAATAAATTGTTATTAAGTAATCAAATATTGCAAAATTGTTCGCAATAGTTACCGTGACGTCAGCTGATCCACTCAGTTTTTGTTTAACAAAAGCAAATCATTCAATTATTATTACGCAAAAATATTTCAGCATGAGTTGTAAAAATAGTGCTGCTATTGATAAACATGCAACGGTATTGGAATCTGAAGAACTTCCCTACTTACCCGAAGATTCGAACATAATTGCTCATACTACCACTGAAAGTATAGATTTAACGCCAGTACAAATACAGCAAGAATATTTTGAGAATTTATCTGACTGTGATTGGGTGAAGTAAGTCCCAGTATGTTCAACAGTATATTTATGCAATTGATAATGTATTTTTTAAATATTTACCAATATGTACTGTACAAAATGAAAATGTTGTTATATTATGTCATAATCCTTTTTGTTTATACAAATAAGTATTGAGAGTACTAATAGATACAACAAATGTTTTTGTTGTTTTGGCTCACTTTATTCATCTTTGGTATCAAAAACAAATTACAGGTATGAAATAAGCAACAGGAATCATCTACTGCAAAATGTGGCATTCGCCTTGTTTGGTGGTCCAAGTTGTGAAGGAGAATTGACTGAGCTTTCAACTTTACAAAATGCACACTTGGAGGGCTACACCACAAGACAAAAGATGCAAGTAATGAAGGTTTATGAAAAGCTGTGTGAACAAAGTAAGTTTCTTGTCAACTTTAAAATGACTCCTGTAAGGCTCACAATAAAAGCACAGAGATATTAATATAAGCTTCTATATTAATTTGTGCTATTTAGTTTGTTTTTTCTATTACATCTGTACCTTGCAAATCAACAGTTCTGAAAGTCTTATCTACTTAAGGGGGCACAGTCAGTTCACTAGCGCCGCCATTAGTTTTTTATTAATTATGATGAATTAAAGACGTTTCTACAAAAAATAGCACAGTCACAAACTCAATATAGATATTTTAAGATTTTTGGGAGCTATTCAGGCATTGAATAAAAGTATAGGAATAATCATAACCAGAATTATTGCTAAAAGTGACCACTTTAAGCAATAATTTATGATTTCGACTATTCTTTACGGTTAATGTGAACAAAATACGTAAATATAAATCTGAAGTATCTATATTGAGTTTGTGGCTGTGCTATTTTTGTAGAAATGTCTTTAATTCATCATAATTCATAAAAAACGAATGGCGGCACTAGTGGATTGACTGTGCCTCCTTAACATGTTATGAGCTTTATATTGTATAGCATATTTCTTATCAAGTTGGACAATTAATGTGGAACTGTAGAGCAATATTGTATGGAAATAAGCACTAACCAACACAGTGGTCTAGTGGATAATACTACCTACTTCTGATCTGAACATCATAAGTTTTTCTGCTTGAATTGGTGTCTGTTAAAGCATACAAGCTTGGCTATGGCTGGCTAGCTACCACCATCTACCCTAAGTTGGTTGCCATAGTAACAGTGATTTAACATTATTGTGCTCTGGCTATAACTGTGTTACTTGGACTATTTTCGTTTGTCACTTACCTGCAATTAAATCGACCCACCTCATAGGTTTCGATTCAGAAATATTGATATACTAGCTTTCTGCTCGCGACTTCGCCCGCGTTATTATTGTTTTCCCGTGGGATTTTTTTTCCTATAGGAAAATTACCCTATGTCCTTCCCCTGGTCTCAAACTATCCCTATAACAACTTTCATCAAAATCGCTTGAGTAGTTTCGAAGCCTATTCAATACAAACAAACAAACAATCAAATCTTTCCTCTTTATAATTTTTAATATTAGTATAAGATTAAACAAACAAAAACTGTAAATACAGTTTGAAAGTATAAATGAGAATCGGGATTTTCAAAAGAAGTAAGTCTATTGTCAGCAACACTACTTTTATCCATGTTTTGTTATTTTTGTATAATCAAGTCTTTAGTTATTTTTGTGTAGTAAAGTAAGTTCTTCAGTAAAAACTAAGTGCAAATATCTCTACTCCTGTCTTGTTTGGAGACGATTTTTGGTCCCACGATTTTTTTGGAGTAGATTCTATACATTCAACTTTATTCATTTTTCAAATGTAAACGGTCTATAAAAATATAAGGTCGGATTTCGCCAGTCTTTTTTAGTTTTCAGTTTGTAAAAACAATAAACCTAAATCTGTCTAGAGTAAAAACTGGTGTAAGCTTAGATTCTTGTTTAACAAACATGCTTAGAAAGATATTATTTATTGATGGTAGATTTTAATTTATCCAGCTCTGAACCAAAGCATAAAGTGTAGATAGATGGGTAATAAAGATGTTGATGAATTTTCAGGACTATTTTCATTTTATAGATATCAAGTAAGTAATTATTACAAAAAATTATATAAAAAATATTTATTCATTAATTTTAAATAAAATATCACATGTTTAAAGTTTGTTGTTTAAATTTTGCGTCTAAAGGCTCTAAAATAAAAAGAATTCCATTTTTTTTTACTTTTACAAATAACCTAACCTAAACTCATAAGATGGAGATTTAATAAATTAACAGACTGGAATAATACAACATTTTTAAGAATGTTTATTTGTTAATTATTATTTCTTTTAATTCAAAAATGCTACTCGCAAAATTGTTGCTTTCACATTCGTAAAGTCTACTGCTACTAAGCTTGCTTTACTGTCTGCTAAAAAGTCTTTCTTAGTAAATAAATTTGCCACCATCAGTTTTTATGTCTATTTCATATATATTTGGTAAATTATTACTGTTTTATTTTCTTTGATTAATACAGGCTCCACTGTAATTTTCACTTCTAAGCAGATAAGTTAAAAAAGATTGTTAACAAACATGACAGTTAGATATTTTGTCTCGCACCACGGTCCACATTAACATTACAATCAGTGCAAACAACGACACGTGGACTGAATTCAATACGGTGATATTTGCACTGTTTGTATGCAATCATTTCCGACTACTTTAATAGCATGATCGTGTGCACTCCTGTCTATTTCATTAATTAGTCTTGTGTATACCGGGTGTAACGGAATACCGAAACAATATTTAAGGTTGTTGATTAAGGGGCCACAGTACCTACTACTAGCGCCGCCATTTGTTTTTTTATTAATTATGATAAATTAAAGTCGTTTCTACAAAAAATAGATCAGTCAACTACTTAATACAGATATTTCAGATTGTTTGAGCTATTCAGGCATATATTAAATGTATAGGAATAATCATAATCCGAATTATTGCTAAAAGTGGCCACTTTGAGCAATAATTTGGATGCACCACTTCATGAGGTCACATTGCTTTCGTTGGCATGCTTCGTACGCTACTGGTACCAATAGCGCTGAATAGCTCAATTTGGACCATAGTCTCGGTGTTTTGCCTACACACCTACTACCTACACAACCTACACAACGCGCTCCGATTCGCGTTTGCACTCACGTGATACTAGGCATTTTTTTTTACATTTTTAATTAATTTTAATTAATTTATAACACATATTTACACTTTGAAAGTATGATTTTCAGCATTTTAATATTCCCTTCTATGGTATAAACATAACT
Source organism: Schoenobius gigantellus (assembly GCA_963935595.1). Lineage (NCBI taxonomy): Eukaryota > Metazoa > Arthropoda > Insecta > Lepidoptera > Crambidae > Schoenobius > Schoenobius gigantellus. Next base: position 38,150,132 of record OZ012543.1, read on the forward strand.
TTGTGTATTTGCGATTCATGTCAACATCCCTTTTAATTATTAGAAAAAAATGTAATATAAAAAAACTACACTTCTTCAGTCAAAAATAGCTTCAGTCATCCTATGACCACTAATGCTGTAAAGCGTTTGAAATGTCAGGCTAAATGTTTTAAAACTAAATATGCAAGTAAATCCGAAAGTTTCATCATAACAGCTCATATGCTCACCTCACCGAAAAACTTGAGCCTATCTTAAGTTAGGGTATTTGAGCCTATCCTAAGTTTGGGATATAATACGAGGGCAGAAAAGTGAGGCAGAACTCAAGAACAATAACTGGTTTCACACGAGGGCAGAAAAGTGAGGCAGAGCAGTGGGACAGAACTGTTTGGAATGACAGTGGCGTTTAAGTATAGGACAGTCCGCGAGTGATAGCGATGGAGCGTCGACGAAGGCATCGGCAACATTCTGTTCCTGTACAAAGGTGGATCGTATACCTATATTTCAATTTAATTTTCATATCTTCCACAGTCATATTTCGTATTCCCATCGAGTCTCTTATCCAAATCAGAGCAGAATCTCGCGCGGCTTTATTCCGATATTGAACAGAGTCACTTTGCCATAAACACTCTTTTTCTTTGTAAATGAGTTTTATGTAAATTTATCTTATGAGTTTTAAAGTGTTGTCGATTGATAATTTAGGAGGTGCCATTTAATATCAAAACAAAAAAATATGTAAAACAAACCACGCGCCACATGCAAAACAAGTCGACGTGCGCACGCACACTGTTCTGCTCTTTGCACTCCACTGCCCTCGCGTTCACACGAGCCCAGCCACAAAACAGACGAGCGAGAAAGGTGGTGGGGGTAACAAATTGCCCCGAAAAAATAGACCAGCGAGCTACTGTTCTGCCTTGGTTACTGTCAAGACAGTACTGTCCTGTCTCGGCATGTGTGTTCAAATAGTAGCAATACTGCGCTGTCTACTGCTCTGTCTCACTGTTCTGCCCTCGTGTGAAACCAGCATAAAGCGTCGCAGTCGCAGTCGAGGAGTGAATGTGACAGATTATCAGGCTGCCGGCCGACGCAGCGGTTTGGCAACAGGGATTCGGTTACAATACTTGTGCTACACTTTGGCCAATTGCACTTTTTATTAATATTTTTAACTATTATTTTTAGTGGAAGCTTTTAGATTTATGAATAGAAACAGGATTATGTATTACTTCTTTATATTTTACGTATTACAATTTTACAAAAGGAAGTTTTAGTGTGGTTATAATTAGAGTGTATCACAAAGTAGATAGACTCTCATAGATATTTTTGCTCTTTAAATATGGTAGCGTTCAGTTCAGTATGCAATTGTTAATTAACATAGCGTTCTTAACACTCCTCCTCAAGTTTAATTTTAAATAAAAATTAAAATTGCACACACTATAAATTGAATGCTATCATTTACAATTATTGTATAAGTAGAAATAAAAATTTTTAAGCAAAATTGTTTGGTTTAATTTTACGATTTCTCATTAATTTTTATAGTTAACAATTTAAAAGTTTTAAGTTAAATAAGTTTTGAAGTAGGCAAAATAAATTTAAATTTAAAAATATTTAGGACATAAAGTTATTAATTATACTATTAAACTTTTGCAAACACAGACTTTTAGTAAAAAGATCAGCATAGTTATTTTGAGAACTTACATATTGCACATCTATTATATTTTTATCAACTAAATCTTTAATGTAGTGAAATTTTATGTCGATATGCTTCGTCCTTTTTGAATTTTCATAGCTCTTGGTCATACAGATTGCTCCCTGATTATCTACTAGAAGTTCTGGTTTTCCTTTACAGTTTAAATGTTTGCAAATTCCTTTTAGGTTTACTAGTTCTTGGGCGGTCATGGCAGCAGCGATGCATTCGGCTTCAGCCGTTGATAGTGCAACGCAGGCTTGTTTTTTTGAAAACCATGCGACAGGGTTCTGTCCATGTAATATTATTGCTCCGCTCACACTTTTTCTGTCTACCTTGTCATTTGCCCAATCAGCGTCTGAGTAGGCATGTAGGTCTTGATCTGTCCCTTTTTTAAATATTAGTCCTCTATATTTTGTCTCTTTTAGATATCTTAGTATCCTCTTTCCTGCCTTCAATTTCATTTCACTCGATTTTTCTATAAAGCGACTTAAGTATGTCACTGAATATGTCAAATGTGTCTGTTTTAATATGATTTTATCTTTTTCTCTTTCTATACTCATTCCAAGAAATTTTTTCACTTCTCCTAGGTCTTTTGCTTTAAATTCCTTTTTCATTTCTTCTATTATTTCTTCATAGTTACCTATTAGGAGTATGTCATCGACATAGATAAGCATCCAGCAGTCTGTTTTGTAGTAAAGACAGAAATCATATTCAGATCTATTAAAACCATTCTTTTTTACAAATTTATCAATAGTTTCATTCCAGCATTTTGGCGATTCATCCAATCCATATAGAGCTCTCTGTAATTTCAGTGTACCTTCGCTTGTTGATAGACCTTCCGGTGGTTTTATGTAAATTTCTGTTTTTATTTTGCCGTTTAGGAATGCAGTTGGTATGTCCAATTGTCTAATGGATAGGTTTTCGTTTACAGCTTTTGATATTAACATTCTAATTGTTGATGGTCTGGCGACAGGTGAGTAAAATGTGTAATTCTTTTCGTTTCTTTTTAGCTGGAATCCTCGTACTACTAATCGGGCTTTTTTTGTTCCGTCTTCTTTAATTTTAAAAATCCACTTTGTTTCAATTGCTTTACTGTTTTCTGGTGGTGTTTCTTCTTTCCAAGTTTCTAATTCTTTTAATGCTGTTAGCTCTTTATCTATTGCTTGCTTCCATTCTTTGTCTTTTATCGCTTCGTGATATGAATAAGGCACATCTTCTTGTGTAATTAAGCAGTAGGCGATATTGGTTACATATTCTTTCAGGTATTTAGGTTTCTTAGTTGTTCTTCCGGATCTGGTTCTATTTTCAATTTCATTATCATTACCTTGATTTTCTACATTTTCATCACTTTGTTTATTTTCACTGTTTTCTGTATTCTCACTGTTTTCATTTTGTGTATTTTCACTATTTTGTGTATTTCCACTATTTTGTGTATTTTCACTATTTTCTGTATTTTCACTATTTTCTGTATTTTCACTATTTTCTGTATTTTCATTTTGTGTATTTTCAAAATTTTCTTTATATTTGTTCTCCTCCTGTAGTGCCATATTCTTAACTTCATTTTCAACAAATATTTTAACATTATAATTTTCATTCATTTTCTCTTCTTTTGGTTTTTTATTGAGAAACACAACATCTCTTCTTTCAATGATTTTCTGTTGTTCTGAGTCCCATAGCTTATAGCCGGTAGATGTATATCCAATCAATATATATTTTTTACTTCTTTGATCAAGTTTTTGTAGATATTGTAAATTTTTACTGTAGGCTTCACTTCCAAAAATTTGTAGATATTTTAAGTTTGGTTTTCTTCCACTCCATTTTTCAATTGGTGTTTTATTTTGTCCTTCTACAGGTATGCGATTTAGTATGTATGTGGCAGTCTTTGCTGCTTCACCCCATAATACTTCATTTACCTTATTTTCATAAAGCATTGCCCTTACCTTTTCCATTAAGGTACGATTGTATCTTTCGGATTTTCCATTAAGCTGGGGGCTATATGGAGTTGTGTAGTCTAAAATTATTCCTTTTTCTTTACAGTAATTTTTCATTAGTTTGCTAGTGAACTCCCCACCACAATCAGATCTTATTATTTTTACTTTTAGGCTCTGTTGTCTCTCTGCTTCTTGTATATAATTTTTCAGGTTTTCAAAAGTTTCACTTTTATTATTTATTAAAAATATTTTTGTGTAGTTCGTAAAATCATCAGTGCATGTTAATATATATTTCTTATTATCCCAGGTTGTTGGTGTTATCGGGCCACAAATATCAGTATGTATGATCTCTAATGCTTGACTTGCTCGATGTCTCTTGGTACTAAATGGGTATCTAGTTTGCTTAGATTGAATACATATTTCACATTCTGACATATCATCTATCTGTTATTTATTGATGTTCATACCTTCAACAATGGGTAGCATTTTCTTCATTTTATCTTTTCCAGCATGTCCAAGTTTTTTGTGCCACTCCATAGCTTCATTATTCTTGAATGTTAGGTATGACATTTCATCATTTTCTTCATTTATATTTAACTGGATTGTATACAGGCCATTTTTATTTCTTTCTCCTTTTATAATTTTGTCATTCTTTTTTATTATTACGTTTTCTTTTGTGAATAATACTTCTGCATTTCTTTGTGTTAGTGCATTTACTGATATTAGATTTTTTTGTAGATTTGGCACATATAGTACATTTTCAATATAGTAGTCTTCAGTTTCTATTATTCCTGATTTTATTGCTGTTAATTTTTCATTTCTTTTGGCTGTATATATTTCAGTTTTACTTGTTTTTGTCTCATTTAGAAGGTTTTCATTTTTTGTCATATGTGCGGTACATCCCGAGTCAATAATAAATTCTGTTTCTAAGTTTTTTATATTTTTATCTATTGTTAATAATGCGGTCTTCTTTCTATTAACTTCCTTTCTGAAGTAGCATTCTTTCTCTGTGTGATTTTTCTTCTTGCATATTTTACATTGTAAATATTTCAGTTTTACTTGTTTTTGTCTCATTTAGAAGGTTTTCATTTTTTGTCATATGTGCGGTACATCCCGAGTCAATAATAAATTCTGTTTCTAAGTTTTTTATATTTTTATCTATTGTTAATAATGCGGTCTTCTTTCTATTAACTTCCTTTCTGAAGTAGCATTCTTTCTCTGTGTGATTTTTCTTCTTGCATATTTTACATTGTTTTTTAAAATAACAATCCTTTTCTAGATGGTTTGTCTTTTTACATATTTTGCAGTAATTTTCTTTTAGATATGTATCTTTGGGTTTATTTTTCTTGCTATAGTTGTAGAATGCTTCTTTTGTTTCATATAAGTTTCTAACCCTTTTTTCTTCTGTTAGTAGTCTTGCTGTTAGGTTACTCAATGTTTTTTCTGACAACGGTGATGAATCCCATGCTGTTACGAATGTGTTGTAAGTGTCTGGCAATGTTGATAATATTTTTGAGATCAGCATGTTGTCATTTACGTTTTCATTTATGGATTTCAGTCGGAAAGCCAAGTTTTCAATTGCACTTATATGAAAGGTCATATCATTGTTACTATTGTAAGAATATTGAAAGAATTCTTGCATCAAATCACACTTTTGTTGCTCATTTGTTTTTTCAAAAATTTGACACAACTTTTTAAACATTTGTTGTGCGTTTTCGCATGACATAATTAGAGGTATGTATTTTTTATTAATTGTGCACATTATCATGCTCTGGGCTTGTGCATCCTTCTGTTCTTTCATCTTTTTATCTTCTCCAATCACTATTTCTCCACTTTCTTCATGTGTTATTCCAAACAATCCTTTGCTTTTTAGAATAACATTCACCTGGAATTTCCACATGGCGAAGTTTTCCTCTGAGTCTAACCTCTGAATCTCACTGTAGTCCGTGTTTCTATCCATGTTTTTAATGCCCTGGGCCCATAACCTTTTATTAATATTTTTAACTATTATTTTTAGTGGAAGCTTTTAGATTTATGAATAGAAACAGGATTATGTATTACTTCTTTATATTTTACGTATTACAATTTTACAAAAGGAAGTTTTAGTGTGGTTATAATTAGAGTGTATCACAAAGTAGATAGACTCTCATAGATATTTTTGCTCTTTAAATATGGTAGCGTTCAGTTCAGTATGCAATTGTTAATTAACATAGCGTTCTTAACAGCACTAACCTTGTCTTAGTTTCGGCCGATCTTTTTTTTTTTAGGTAAATGGCTCTTAAGTGGCATGCTGTCACATTCCTTTCATTAAGGAGGATTGTGAAGCTGTAAATTTTCATACAAAAAGCTATAACGCTTTTCTCCCTCTTTAGATAGTCCAATTTTCATAATTTTTGGAAATGTTGTAGATATAATAAATATCTAGATTTGTTCGTTTTGATTTTGAAGAAGTATTTCTTAGAATATAAATTACTAGCTGTGCCAGCGAACTACGTTTCGCCGTATATTTTTACCCGTTTTTGCAACATTTGTCATTGATGCTGAGCTCCTATTAGTCGTAGCGTGATGTTATACCTATAGCCTAAAGCCTTCCTCGATAAATGGACTATCCAACACAAAAAGAATTTTCCAATTTGAATCAGTAGTTCCTGAGATTAGCACGTTCAAGCAAACAAACAAAGAAACAAACAAACAAACTCTTCAGCTTTATAATATTAGTATAGATTAGCAAATAAATATCTATATTTTACACTTAAAAACTACCTCGAACATGTTATCTTTTTTTGGCGAAATTATACTGAATTACAAAAAAAAAAGCAAAACGTACAAACATAGATTAAGGTACCATACTGAATCTAATGAGATCTGTCTAATTTCGTAAAGGTGTAGAGGGGTAAAACCGTTATCGCCCGAAACAATATTTCAATAAGAAATGTAGGGACTTGCCTCAAACTTTCAACTTTAAGCGGTTTGCAACAAACTACATTTTTGAAAATGCATACTCGAGCTATGAATTGGCACTTCACAGTCCTCTTAAAGACGAGAAGTGACATCATTCTATTTAGAATAAAGGTTAGTGAAATTGGTCATTAGTTATAAAGACCAATTACTTAATTTAAAATGCAATAGCTTGTGGCGCAGCTGCGCAGTTAAAGACTTCAATTGAAAATTCAAATAGAAAATTTATCTGATTCCGATGTTACGATATTGGTTCGCTCAGTATCGGTATCGTAATATCCGATATTCATGACCTAGTAGGGACGTACTAGGAGCTGTTATAATGAGAGAAATAATGAAATCTTTATATTTCACTAATTAAGACACCAAGAAACGCCATCTTGCACTTTTTTTTACATACGACAGGGAAGGTCTTGGCCTTCACCTCACCCGATGGTAAGTGAAAATAAGACCGAAGATGGAAGTGAGTTTCATCCGGATTCCCCAACAGCTGAGGAACTGGCTATCTCACCTCTAATTGTCGGAGCACAACACTGCTATTATGGTACAAACTTAGGTAAGACAGTGGTAGCTAGCCAGTTGGGCTCAGAAGCCCTACCACCAACCAAACCGAGCAGAAAGTACTCATGCAAATAAAACACAGTATTATACATAAGCCGGGTGTAAGGGACGGTGTCCCGTTTTTTAAACAGTGAGTTCTGACCATGATTCTAAATTGAAAATCATTGAAATTTTCTCCTATTAGTTTCTTTTCAATTTTCTTGTGTAAGTAATATAACTTAGTTAACCGTTACAAATCATATTTTGTGAAAAATCACCAATTATTACATAAAAAATAAAGTTCGCAATATAAATCGTATTACGTTTCCATCATGATAATGATGACGTTTCCAGCATACTGCGCGCCGGAATCAGCTGTTTGGGTCATCGAACGTCAGTGCACCGGTGAGCGGAACAAAAAAGTTGCCGGTGCGCCATACATAAAAAAAATAACAACGTAAACTCCTTTTCTTGCTTTTCCAGGAAAAATAAACATCGGTAAATTATATAACATTGTTGGTCTGAACTCCCTGTTAAAAGAAATGTGACACTGTCACTTACACCCAGTATATAAAAAAATGAGAGCTTGCATCTTCAGGTTTCTTGTCACTTATCATCAAGTGAGATGGAGACCAAAAGATGTAATAAATAAATAATAATAGATATACTAAGCCACATACACATAGTTGGCAATGTTGTGTGCTGTTATACAATTTTAATAAGAAATTGATTATGGTATATAACATAATATTTGGGTAAAATCACAACAATATAATCATATTGTTCAAGGTAAATATTCACAAAATGATGAGGATATAGTAATGTCTGTGCTTCTAATTGTATGTGCTAAGCCAAAACCAATAAAATTCTATAAACTAGAACCAAGAGACTATTGGCTGGACCTTCATCAGAGAACTGACATTGATATTTGGTGTACTGCTGTTTTCAGAGTTCGGAAGTGTATACCAACAACTGTGGGATGTAAGTAGTATTTTATGATGTTAATTACATCCAGTACATCCTTTTGTGTTAAAATACTTTCATTTATGATTCTAAGGCCCGATTTCACCAACGTCACATAGGCATTCGCTCCGCTCATGACTTAATCCTGTACCTTCCCATTCGACCCAATTCCTTTCCTTTTCCTTTTCTGTGCAGGCTGTCTGGCTGTAGAGTGCTTTGCCTATCAAAATTCGGAAGGCGCGTTCAATGGTTTCGTTATCACAGGTGAAGAAGTATTAGGGCTCTATTTCACCGGGACACCATGGCGGCGCAACCAGTTGCCGCCACCAGCGAAATGTATACAGCTCCATAGAAAGTATCTATGGAGCTGTGCACCTGGTCTCTGCTTGGTTGCGCAAGCAATTTGGCGGCGCTACCATCATGGACACGTGCACAGAATATTACTGGCAGTACCGCTATATGGCAGAATTTCATGGCTATCCACGTAGAATAAGTAGGAACGACATAATTTAGTTTTCCACGATATGTATTTTTGTCAAGGTTGGTGTATATCTGCTCCAAAAAGTCGGTTAAAAACTCATACTTATTCATAATTCCGAGTTTATTAGTTCTTCAAAAATTCAAAAGTCTCAAATGTTCCCAAGTACCTAGACACCGCGCGTCGCGGCGGTATTAAAGAAAAATAAGTACCGCTAGCAGATGGTAACTACGATAGAAAAAGTTGATTTGGGGGGTAGGTAATACTGGCCGAATTAGGAATCAACTAAAATTATAAATAGTTATATATTGGGTTTTTTTTTCTCGAGATCGACTCAAAAAGCACTCGCGATCCACCGTTTGAACACCTCTGGTCTAACCTTTGTTTTTTGGGCGGGGGAATCTCTTTACGATTCGACAAGAAACTGAAAAGCTGACAAGGCCGCCCCTTGGATATGCCATTGGACTCGGGTAAAAACCCCATACCTGGCTAAACCACCCTCCAGTAACTTCCACCCCCATGGATGCACGTTCGGGATCGGCCTAGCCATTCCCCGAACGCCCCGAACGCAACCCCTAGTCTAACCTATTTTGTTTAAGGCGGGGGAATCTCTTTGCGATTCAACAAGGGGCTGAAAGCTGACAAAGCCGCCCCAAGGATATGCCATTGGACTCGGGTTTAAACCCCATACCTGGCTAAACCACCTTCCAAGCAACTTCTACCTCCGTAGGGGCACAATCGGGATCGGCGTTAGCCATTCCCCGAGTGCGCCCTCTGGAGAATAGGCCCGACGGTGAACCAGCGTAGCTGACCCAAGCGCCAGGTCTTACCTCTACGGAGGGGTCGACAAGTGCAATAATTCGACCCCCAGACGGGCAGGCCAGGGATAGAAAAGTGTCTCTCAACCAGTTGTCGGCCGGCCGGGCCACTTCATCCCCAGCTTACTTAAGGGAGTTGGTGACGCGCGTCCAGGAACCTCTGGTCTAACCTTTTTCTTTTTTTTTTTGGAAGGGAGAAAATGCTTTGCGCATCCCTCGTGGTCGAGCCAAACCACGAAGGTATGTGGGACTCCCCGAATCGTTTCGACCCAGGCCTACCCACTAAAAAACCCCCAGCAGCTTCTCCGTCCGTCATGAGACAGGGGGAAGGGGACAACAGTGAGGCCTTATTCCCACTGATCCCCTGCTCGTGGATGATCCGATGTCGGACTCGCGATACGCCTGTGAAGGCGCGTGGCTCTGCTGTTTTGTCAGCGGGCCTGATGGTGTGCACCGCTCTTCACCCCGATATCCCAGCATCAGGTGCCTTGGGGTTGGGGACTATTTATAACGCGGGGGACTTCCCCTCCCGCTGTCGCTTCCCTAACCTAACCTAACCTACAGTGACATCCCATAACATTTTTTTCTTAGTGAAATCGGCCTAAAGCAAATTAATTACTCAGTTTGATACATTCACACTGCACAGTGATTACTTTGTGACTTCTTCGAAAATATTTATATTATTTGCAATAAAGCAATCATGATGTATGTAATATTTTTGTTCGACAGCAAAACCATGTAAGGTTTACATAGATGAAAATGCAAGGGTCTATCAGGATTGGGATTCTTATCTGACTAATAATACTTTGCCAAAGTGTGTCCTTATTGTGCCTGAAAATGGTGAATACACTGGAACAATTATTGAGGTAAATTGCATAAAATCACTCTATAAACAAGAATAAATTAGATATGTCAGAAACACTCTTAGGGATAGGCTTACCTCAGGAATACAAATTGTGATGAGCCGACTGGATTTTGCTGAGCACAGACTTAGTAGAGATGCTACGATGTTGCTGATTAACCGACTAATTGCCCGGACGACTAGTCGGCCACGCCGATCATTGGTTGGTAGGTGCGGGTACAGTCGTGATCTTCCGTTTCGGTACTAGTCACTCCACTCGTTATGCGTGCATGTTTTGAACTTGTAATTTATTTTTTGGGTTCTTATAGGATCACTTTGTTGCCCGACTGCTGTCAGTCTATCTGGCAAGACCTTTTCTCGGGAACGCATAGAGATATTAGTCTGAAATTTATATCAAACTAGCTTTCCGCTCGCGGCTTCGCCCGCTTTATTTTTGTTTTCCCGTGGGAATATTTTTTTTCGTAGGAAAATTACCCTATGTCCTTCCCCTGGTCTCGAACTATCCCTATACCAACTTTCATCGAAAACAGTTCAGTAGTTTCGAAGCCTATTCAATACAAACAAACAAACAAACAATCAAATTTTTCCTCTTTATAATATTAGTATAGATATTCAGGCTTATAGTTATTTTTAGTTGGAAAAAACTCATATTATTATTAGCTGACTTGTCGGCTCATCTCTAATACAAATCATACTGCACATTTTAAGTTGTCCTGCAGGCGTAGCAAGGGCTGCAAAGGCTGGACTCGAGTCACGCATTATCTCACAATTTCAGTGACATAATCTATATGTCTTAAAGTGTAGCACGGTGGCGCGTATTAGGTGGGACTGACGTGATAACAATTTCTTGACGCTCGTCAAGGGACACGTGTGATGAGTTTTATCACAATTTTTTTGTCCTCCGACTCCTGTTACATCTTCTAAAGTATTTAAGCCCTTGCTACAACCACAGCAGTCGGTGCATAAGCACGCCAAGAAATTTGTGATAACACTCAGTCACACGTGTTCTTTGATGAGCGTCAAGAAAATTTTGCACGTCAGTCACACTAAATACGCGCCAACGTGCTACTCTCTAAGACATAGAAATTATGTCACTGAAATTGGGAGATAATGCATGACTCGAGTCCAGTCTTGGCAGCCCGTGCTACGGAGGCGAAAATGCAGTTGGATTGGAATTGAACTACGACTGAACTACAACTTTTATGACATTTCGTATCGCGGTAATTATTTGACAGTAGAATGGTACGCAACCAAATTGTTAAAAAGTTTTTTAATAAGGACGCGTATGCAGTTATTGTCAGACGAAATAACTGTTAATTCTCAATCATGAAAGTCCATAAATGTAAATAAACAATAAAAAAGTAAAGTGTATTTTCGTATTGTAAAGATAAACAATATAAATACTTGGAATACAAACTCCCATTAGTTACATCTCCAACATAATGTAACTACTACGACTAAAACTGTCCATCTAGTTACATCAATGTAACTACTGGGAACAGAGGGTTCATACGACGCTACTTTTTTTGATTTGAAGTTAGGCTTTTTTCAGCGTTGTGTTTTCTGTTCTCTCTCTCTATTATCTCTAGAGTTCCTAATGCGATCCAGCTTCGCTTGCGGTTCAACTCTCATTATTCGACGCTTTTATGGTGAAGGAAAACATCGTGAGGAAACCTGCACACACCTGTGAAGAAAGAATTTCTTTACAGGTTGTGTGTGAAGTCGACCAACCCGCACTTGGCCAGCGTGGTTGACTAAGGCCTAATCGCCCTAGTTTAGGGTAGGCTCGAGCCCCTCGGTGGGGACGTATATGAGCTGTTGATGGATGGATGATGGTCCGTTCGAACTGTAAATTAGCGATTGGCCCCCTGCCTACCCTAACAGTCAGATATCCGAACAGCATGCCATACAATGCATACTTTAGTATGTATTGTATGGCACATATGTGAACAGCATACTATAGTACTTCTATAGATCTATTTCTGATTTTGTTTACATGTAAGAAAACCTCACAGTTAATTGATGTATTTTAAAAAAAACAGGGTGAAGAAGCATTTGCAGTGAAGCTAACTGTGGCACCATCACCAACACTTGGCTTGAAGGCCAGAGTGCTCAGCTCTGTTGACACAGCAAGCACAGTGGCATCGATAGGTGCTATCGGTGTTCTGGGAGCAGCCGCATTCACACCTGTTGGTCCGGTTGTTCTAGCAGGCGCCGCTGTAGCAACAGTAGCCACTGGTCTGTATGGTCTAGTGCGGTCCTCCCTTCACCTACACGATAGAAGTGTTCATGAACAAGTAAGTTCACCAATACTTATAATTTTGCAACTATTTTAAGTTAAGAGCGCGGTCGAATGTGTTTAAAATTTAAATCTGTAGGTATTAATGTGAGATATTACTTACTACAAACAACTTTGTAATCAAACAATCTTTCAGTTTGTAACTTGCCCTGCTTCCATGTCACTAACGAATGTTTAACAGCATTTACCAGCAGATTACTTAAAAGAGCTTTATGAAACTTCTACAGCTAGGTAAGAAGACTATTTTTTTAACATGTGCACATGTCTGCCTGCTTGGGTACCTCCGTCTTATCTATTTCTGCCGCAAAGCAGCAGTGCTTGCATTGCTGTGTTCTGGTTTCAATCACCGCTATGGGACCTATAGAGGCACGAATAGACGCGGGGATGGTCGTCGCTGTCTACACGGAGCCATAAGGTGGAGAGGTCCCTACTTTCAAGGTGACCGAAGCGCCGAGAACAAATATCGTCTCTGACGTACACGCATACCGGCCTTAGGTGCGAAGAGGTGTTCCAGTCCGTACCCTGGGTAGGAAAGGTAAAAAGTGTCCGCCGGAGACGATATCTGCGTCTCAGTCAAAAAGAGCAAGGCTGGCTTTACTGTCTCGAGGTGGTGGTGGACAGCATTGAGGTTGGAGTGAAGTCCCCTAATATTGCAAAACTCCACAGTCAGTGTGGCAGGGGGTGCCGGGGGTTTGCTCTTGCCCCAGGTATGTTTGAGCGCGGTTTTGCCCCAAGAGAATACGAGGGGCGGCCTAAGTGTCCACGCCTAGGTATATTGCGTCCTGAAAGTGGACGTCCAGAGAGGGATTCTCCAACGCTAGCGCAGTTGGTACCCTCCTGGGGTAACAATCTGTTTAACTGCGCCATCATAGGGGGGTAGGGGGGTTGGGCCTCCGTTACCCTCACTCGACGAAACACAACGCAAGAGTTGTTTTACGCCGGTCTTCTGTGAGGCCGTGGTATCACTCCGGTCGAGCCGGCCCATTCGTGCCGAAGCATGACTCTCCCACGGTGAAAAGTGATTCCATGATGATTGAATCAAGAGCGTAGCGAGTGATCCTGAGAGACGTGAGTCATTCATGGCCGTCGATATAAATCCGTTTTATTCGAGAGTTGCATACAATACTTTATACCATGACAACGAGAAAAATAAAGATTTAAGCAAAAATAGACATTAAATGAAAAAAAACGAAGGTTGAATTAATTAAATCCCACATGAAAATTGGAACAATTAACTACTAAAATTAAGTGTAATTTTATACCAATGCCAAACTCCTTGTAGAAAATGTCTATCAATTAAATCTCGGGGAGTTATATGCACAAGGAGTTTGTATGTCGAGTATTCACTGCACAAGGGGTTTGTATCGTATATTTTTTGCGCCAGGAGGTTGTATAGCATTGAGATGGAGAGGTCGAATATATTTGTATGTTCTTAATTCAAACACCACAATGGTGATTAAAAGTTCTTTTTATTCACTGTTTTCAGTGAATAAAATAAACTTTTTAGAGGGGGAATGGTATAAATGTTATTTATTGCGACCAACTAAAGGTTTAAGTACCTTTAAGTATAGAATTTTAAATTTTAATAGGCCTCTTGAAGACTAAACTCTACATGAAAACTCTTTTTTAATTATAGAAATTTAACTGAGTTATTGTTTGCAGACGATAAGTCCAACGGACTCGGAAGCTCGCGGTAGTTGGCTAAATATAGCAGCGTCCAGCGTGGGACTGGCAGCGGGCGCAGCGAGCAACTTGTTGTCCAAATCTGCCGCTGCCGGTACTAACTTGACAAAAGTAAGTATTCAAAGTACAGTCAAAAGCATGTACATAAGCACATGCTTTTGACTGTACTTTACTTTACAAAACTAACAAATTTCTCTGATTAAAAGTGTAAAGTTCAAAGTTGATTGAAATAAATTGCCATTTCATGATAGCTTGATGTGCTGTCGACTATAATAAGTTAATGTAAAAGTACATAAAAAGTATGGTTACAGTACGGGTTTTTTTAAATGTTCTAACCTGTTGTTAGTCATTTCTTAATAAGTCTTTTTTTTTCCTTATACTATAAAATTAAGTTACGAAAAGTCTGCAAATATGATGTTTGGTAATATGATAAAATACACAATAATATGTAGTTATGAAAAGACTGTGCATATGATGTTTGGTAATATAATACTGATAAACCATGTTACACTTTTTGATAAACCATGCATCACTCGATCACCCTTTAAGCTACACACGATTCACTGATTCTTTTGTATTACCAGCCTTACATATTTTATAAAGAACTAGCTGTGCCCGCGAACTAACGTTTCGCCATATATTTTTTTTTCGTTTTTGCCCCATTTTTCATTAATGCTCAGCTCCTATTAGTCCTAGCGTGATGTTATATAGCCTAAAGCCTTCCTCGATATAGTCCATCCGACACAATAAGAATTTTTCAATTTGAATCAGTAGTTTCTGAGATAAGCGCATTCAACCAAACAAACAATCAAACTAACTCTTCAGCGTTATAATATTAGTAAGTATAGATTGCACTTGCCCAATTTCTAAACCAGTCTCCCCACACTTTATTTTTTTTTATACAACTAAGCTGGTAAACAAGAAGTTTGCCCACGTGACGGTAAGTAGCTACAGTCGCTTATAGTACATGTCGTTCCTGTAACACTTGCAATCTGCAACTCTTGCAAGGAAGGACGCCAATGTACGTTGCCAACTTGTAACATAAAATGTCAGGCCGAAAGAATTGGTACTGCCTGTCTTTTCCTAACCGGAAGACAGCAATGCATGCACCGCTGTTTGACGGCAGATATAGGTAAGTGTACGTTCACACCAATGGTGGCGAGAAAGGTGTCTCGCTAAGATAGGTGCTACTACTGTTCACACCCGAGGATACATGCTTAGCTAGGATACAAGAAATGCTGCAGTTGGTTTCTGTTTCATCGAATGGAGTATGTCTTTATCTAAAACTGTGAAACGGCTTCTGTCTGCTTGTTGAAAATTTACATTTTGAAATTCTTTCGACAAAATCAACGCTCCTGCTGGGTTATATACCTGTTATATCTACATAGATTTAATCAAAGAAAGATATTATACATAAAACATTATAAATAAAACTTACCGTCATTATTTTTTTCTCTTGCTACTTCATCCCACATCTTTTTAAAATAATTTGCATCTTTATGTAACTTATATATAGGATTCCATAAAGCTTCCCTTACAAAAACTGCACTAATTAATTGATCGTCCATTTTACGGCGGAATGTATCCTGGAAAAAAAACAGACACGCCTGTTCGCTTGGGTAGCCGCCTGGCGATTAGTCACATCACAGCAAGGCGCGAACGGCGATTTTAACAACGCAGCGGTAAATAATTCATACATTCGTTCGCTTGGATTAATTCAGAAGCCACTAGGCGCTTAGCCTGGTACCTATTGGTGTGAACGTAGACTAAGATAGAGGCATCCATGCAGAAAGTCTGGTTACAGTCTCCCTCTGGAATCTCAGTATGATCTGTTTTGTAAATTGGATCATTTAGCGTAATGGGAGAAAGTAAAATTGGTTATTGCAATAGCGATTTCGTGAAATAATATTCAAATTACTTTTCTGTTATATGGTTGTAGATCATTGTGAAACATAAATACCTATGTTCTTGCAGACTGGTCAAGCCCTCACTGTGTCTGTGGAGGTGCTACGACACGCCAACATCGTGACTGGCGGCGCTGGGGTGGTCAATAGCTTACTTCATATTATTTTCAAGGTAGGCAGGCACAATAAAATTGTAGATATTTTTTTTACTATACATTTTTTATTACGTATTAAAAGCATAGACCAAATATAGGACGGCAATAAGAAAAAGTGTGACTCAGAACTTGCAAAAAATTCTGTTTAAATCAAGATGGCGCTGATAATCGAGCGAGCTATGAGCTGCTCGTAACTTTATCCCGTTTTTAATCTATAATCAATGTTATGTGATGGAATGTTTATGTGAGCCTGTGATGGAAGGATAATGCATTGTCGTCGGGTTCTGAGCTTCAAGTTTCGGCTTCATTCGGCTGGGAAATGCTTCCGAGTTGCGAGATTCCACCCGATCAAGCATACACACAAGAAAGTGTCTTAATAAAAACTTGAGAATAATGTGACGTGAACAGCTATCAATGGCTCAGTTTCCAACTATGATATTATCAAAATATCATAATCGCAAAACATCATGTTCTCAGAACATCATATTAGCAAAACATTATACTCGCAAAACATCCTATTCGCAAAATATAATATTCTTGAAATATCACATTCAACATACAGTCGTTAACATTATCTAAAAATGAAACCGACTTCAAAAAGAGAAGACGCCTTAAAAGCAAAAAAGGAACTTTTTGAGTTTCGTAAGTTGCCTTATTCGTCAGTTATTTTAGGTTGTAAATTTTGGTACTTTGTCATGTTTTCAACACGTTAGTTTCTTTATTCGTATAGGTACTTTAGTTAGTCAACCTTAAGATCCCAGCCAAACAACCCAAACAGGCGAATTTAGAAACCGACAAACTAGTCATGAGGATAACTTATACAAATTAAAGAATAAGTAAACTAGCACTGACGAATTTACGAAATTGCCAGCCTACAAAAACTAGCGAATGGGGAAACTGACGAATCAGAAAAAATGACAAACTAGAAAAAATGACAACCTATCGAAACTGACGAATAAGTAAAGTGGCAAATTGGGGAAACTGACAAATTAGGAAAATGACCAGTGATACGCTAACTCACATTTTTTTTTCTATAATGATGTACATAATGAAATAAATACTACACTTAAAAAAATAGTTATACAATTACGTTAAACGGTTTTATTGTAGCGAAACATAATGGAATGTAGATAAAAGTAATCAAGATGGTCTTCTCATCACTCTTTTCATTACCTAGCTGCAAGATTAAGCAGATGGAAATATAAAATCGTGGGGCCTTTTTTTACGGCAGGAAATCTCAACAATTCCAAGGGGCTAAGCTGACTAGGCACGCCCACTTGGATATGCTATTGAACTCGATAACACCTGACGGGTATACCGCCGGTGTCCCTTTACCTAACTAAACCACCCTCCGGATCCTCTCCGCCCCCGTGCAGGCACGTTCAGGCTGGGACTTGCGCTACGGCAGGGGTCACCAGGTTAAAACTCGTTTGTGATCCCCAGACACGCGACCAGGTCGGGGCTATATCTCAGCCGGAGTAAACGGGCCGAGCTACCCCCTTCCCAGCCGTTCAGGGTACTTCTACCCAACCGCCTGCGGCGGAGCGGGGCGGCAAGAGGGTACTCCCCGTCCCCGCGCTCGTTTCGCAAAATTGTGGGGTCTACGCTAAATAAATATTATGTAAATAGCATATAAAATGATATAAATGGTTATTGAGACAACCTGATTACATCTGCGAAGAAATTCAAAGATGTATGTGAAGTCGATCAATCCGCATTGGGCCAGCGTGGTTGACTAAGGCCTAAACACCCTAACTTAGGGTAGGCTCGAGCCCCTCGGTGGGGGCGTATAGGAGCTGTTATGATGAGTGGTTATTTCACGCGCCCGACGATTTTAATTTGCGTCTCCTTAATGCTCTTGAATCCAGAGTCTGGATTAACGAGGAGAGTTTTCGAAATGTCTGAGACCTCGGCCTGGCTATTCCAACGCCGGAGAAATACTTGCGGCATTGGGCGACGGTGACCTCTAACTGCCAACATTACTTGAAAGATACTGGCTGGTGAAAGGAAATGGGAAGCTATAGTCTCCTTCTGCGAGGTTATAATATCGCCGAAGGAGGCAGCGGTGAGAGAGTGGGAAATTGATCCCCACTCTGCTCCCCTCCGACGCATACGGTTGGACTGTAGAAGGCGGGCACTAGCAGTCCAGCCTACATAAGACTTGAGCTACGATACTACGATACTATGAGCGGATATGGTGCGCAATAGCATTCCGACCCGATAAAAATGTTTTTTTTTTTCAAAGTTTTAATCACGTGACGTATATAGTTGTTGCCGTTTGTACTTTTAATATTTAGAGCAATCTGTTACCACTATGCTACGAACGAGCGGATTAATGAAATAAGGTAGACGACTGTACCTATTGGTATATTTTGAGATTATGATATAGGTGCGTACTGCGAATATGATATTTTGCGATTATGATATTTTGATAATATGATATTTAGAGACTGAGCAGAATAAATTCACGTTTGTCATTTCACTTGTTGCTAGCGCCCGCTCATTTAAACCACCCGGCAAGATTGACTGTAATGCTCATATTAATCTATGTTGGTAGTCGACCTTACTACCAACATAGATTGATATGAGAATTACATACAGCCAACTTTGCCGGGTGGTTACAGCCGCTATGCTTTTCATTGTTGCATTTCTGCGGTAACGTTTTATTATTTACATGCTCCCAACAGTACCGCGATCACGGCGAGAAGCCTACGAAGCTAGAGCTATTCCAGTTTACTGCCGCCACACTATTCTTCTGTCACGCCGTGATGTCCAACCGCACAGCACAGTCCATTATAGAGGACGCGCAAGCCAAGACCATCAACGAATACAGGACTACGCTCAGAAGTAACAAGCATAGGTAATGAAAAAAATAATTATCCATAGGTATAATAAATGATTGATTGACCATTATTAAAGGAGGATTCATCTTCGCCTATTTTAATATTTAAGCTGTCGATCCGCATCGCTTTTGCAGAAATATATATGGGTTATGGATGGGAGTTATTGATACTGTGTCAAATTAACAAAATTTATTTGTTTGCTTACAAAAGGCAAGGAACACAAACTCCAAGCATGTGCCGTTGCCCCAGGGGACATCCTCTTGGTGTACAGTAGTATAGTCCATACAAACTAATCCAGTTTGTATGGACTAATAATATGTACGGTCGGCCAAGAAAGTATGATGTAGTACCAGTTTTGGCAAAAATTCGCGTATAAACAACCTTTATACCTGTCAGTATGTTACTGCAAAAGAAATTCAACTTTGTTGTTGACATGAAACTGAATTTTTAATTTTAGGGTCGTAAACCACTATTGGCCAATTGTACCTACATGAAGGCAAAACATAAACATGAAGCCACGGTTCATGTAAAATACGTGGCGTTTCACAGCATGGAGGGAAAGTACAGTATGGCTAGCGAAATATGATACACTGACAAATATTTAGTTTTCTTTGCATATGGCCACACTAAATTTCTGTCAAATATCATTACATGACTTGTCAGTTTGGTAAACTTTATTATTGTTTTTTTATACCATTTAAAATTAAGTATCAAAAGTGTTGCTAGGAAGCTAATAAGTAACATATAAACTGAAAAAGGAACAAAAGAAAATTGTTTTCTCAGAAAAACAACAATGTTTACTGCTATTTCGGAGGCCATTGGTTAGTACAACAAATTATCTTGATCGTTTTGCATATGAAATCGCAAATATAAGTTTTAGATATAACTAAAAAATAAGCTTAAAATCTACTATCAAAATTAAAGCATCATACAAAGGAGGTCGTCAATAATCCATACATTTTTGCCATTGGTCTTGCAGTTTGGCTTCTGGTCATTGCAGACGCAGACCAGGTGCGCCTGGTCCCCTGGTTACCGATAACACGAAATAACCACATTGGTAGTTGTAGTCAAAGAATGCGCAGACAACAAGGCCTTTCTAACTTTTGTGTTCTGTGGTAGGTACCTATATATTCTACGTATTTTGGCGACATTGATTATAGCAGCATTGGATGTAAAATGGATATAAAAACGATAGCTCAATCCATCAACAGGAGATGGACAATAGAGGGGCAAATCGATGCAAGGTTCAACCACAAATAGATACAGAAGGCCAACTTTCTTCCGTAGTAACGCTAAGGTTATATATGTTTCGAAGCGACACTAACCGTGCGTTTGCACTGACGAAACATCTACATAAAAACATTTTTTTTTTAACATGTTTCTGTCAATGTTTATGAATGCGTTTCCATTGTCAACACCCCAACAAGTTGCAAAACATGTATTAAGACTTTAACAGCTGAAAGTGCGAACGCAATCGTTGACAGACAACAAGTTTTGAGGCTATCCTAACGCAATTTGCAACAAATATTAGGATTTGTTCCGAATCCATCACGATTGTCGGCAGTGAGAACGAAAAGGCATACACAATAAGTTTTGAGATTTGTATCATACAACAAGTTGTAAAACATTACATGTTTTATGTTTCTCAGTGCAAACGCACGGTAAGGCTAGCTATGTTTCGAAGTAACGTTCGAATAGCTTGGCAATGTGTGAGATATATGAATCGCGTGCAGTCACAAACAAGCTTAAATCCCTCAATCCTAAATGACCCGAGACCTGTGTATGCGCGCGTCTATTCGTGAGCAAACCTGTCTTCGCCCGATTTAGGCAGCCAGTCCTCTTTATATACACAAAGTAAATATATACAGAGAGCCGTTAAGTTCAAATATTACTCTATGGCGCACGCAAGGCTCAAGATACCAACAGCTGGTTATACCAAAATGTGTTCTTATGATTTTGATTTCTTATTTCCTATCCATATAAAATAAGCCGTTACAAAAAAACTATATTTTAATTATACTTGAAAAATTGGAAATATGAAGAAATAGATCGCGACTACCAAAACGCTGGAAAGTCTTTGTAAATACATTCATTCACAACTATTATGAGTTTATAACTATTATATATATAATTATTGAAGAGACCTGGGACCAGCAGATGATTCAGGAACTGATGATGTAAATTAGATAGTACATTTATTAAAAAGTACATTAACAGTATAAATTATATCATGTACGATGTATTATATAATAATATATAATAATAACATATTTTGATATACTATTAGTATATCAAAATTATATTTATATAGCGTATATTTATCACACGATATTATTGGTATTGCGCTTACTTTTTTAACACTAGTTCAATCACAAAACCAAAGGATCTAAGTAGGTAGTTTATAGGCATGATTATAACTAGTTCGAATAACAATATAATATATTAAAACTCATTACACTTAAAAACAAATAAAACATTAGTTAACAAAAAAATTAAACTCACTTCAAAAACACCAAAAAGTCATAAATAATATAAAAATACATACACCATCACTGTTTTATATTGAAGTTGGTGCCTAATTTTAAGTAAATAACTATATTAATTGTTCTTATATTTTTTAAGACTTTTAGGTGATCATTACTTGGCACCGACTAGGACTGCAATATAAAAATGTGATGTTGTAAATATTCTTATATTATTTATGACTTTTTGGTGTTTTTGCAGTCTGTTTTATTTTTTGTAAAAAAAAAATCTTCAATCTTTTTAGTTTATAATATGCTTTCTAGAATTTGAGCCAAGGCAAACACCAAACTAGTTTAAAATAAAACGTTTTTCGCTCTAAACAGTATTGAAAGAATTGTTCCCGAACTCTTAACCTACCAGAAACCTTCCATCATCAGCTCAGTAACATGATATGATGAATTCCGGATGCATATACCTGAATATCTTCAGCAAAAACATGAAACACATTGGACGTGCCCATGAAATTCAAGGGATTCCCTCGATTTTCATGGGATCCCATTATCAGATCATGACATGGTGACAATGGGACCAACTCTGGAGTATATTCTTTCGATTACAAAAAAAAATCAAAATCGGACCACAAATAGCGGAGTAATGGCTCCTCCCTTTTCGAAGTCGGTTAAAAACAAGCACGACATGAAGCAAATGACGTCACGCGTATTCTCGGCACACGGCTTTAACTGCCTGCACGAGTCTAGGTTCAAAACCTAATGTCTCTGTTACTAATGGTCCGATTTCGATAATTCAAAAACATATACCATTCGTATGTCATAGAGAATAACATGAATAAACTAAATCAAACAAGTTTGTGATAGTTGTACTGATCCTCATTGCGTTTAGTTTCGACTATGTGTTTACGAAATATTTTTAGTTAATTTTTGCTTAAGTATTGATTTATCGTGCTTTTATAAATAAAAAAAATCTTAATGGGATAACAACAATCAAAAGTAAAAAGTAATTATATTGTATCTCGTAAATCAACAGTCTCTGCGCAAGTAACAAAACGCCACAAAATGTTAAAATACTGTAATATAATATCGATAGGAACAATCTATAATTAGTTCCATCCAAAACTGCATAGATGGCATAGCTTGTGCCAAACGGGAATATAATAAATTATTGACTCATTTTGTAGAAATAAAATTGTAAGTAACTACTTAATGCTTTAATTTAAAATAAAATATTGTTTTCGAACTAAATTTGATAACTTTCTTAAATAAAATTAAAAATCGAGTCTGCTGCAAAAGTACATCAAGTGCTTATTAGTTGACCGCATGATAAATATTCAAAAACCCGACAATAGATGGCAGTACTTTATATTGTTATTCAGGGTGTCCCTAAAACAATGGAAAAACCTTTACCTATAGATGTACTTCAGCATGGCCTTCCTTACCACAAATTTTGACCTTAGTGAAAATATCACGATTTTATATTTATTGTTTTTTTTGAAAATTTCCAAGTGCGATTAGTTTTGCCATTTCTACAAATGGAGAGGTTTTTCGATTCCGTTTTTTTTTTCATTTTACATGTGATATCAAAAACAAAGACCTAAATTTACCAACTAGCGTTAAGTGCTTAAAAAAATGAAAACGCGAAGAAAATTAAAAATTCAATTAATTTTCTTTCTTGTTTGATCAGCTCCAGTGTAAAAAAAAGGACGCTCATCGTGCCCATCACCTTAAAAACTTGTTTAGCTATTCTAGATTCCAAAAAGGTATCATCAGCCTAGGCATTTTGAATATTTTTAATGTCATGACTACTTGAATCTATATAAATAAAAATGGATCTTCGAAATGTATGTACGCCCATAATTTTCGAACGACTGCACCAAATTGGATGATTCATGGTTTTATGTATTCGTTATTGTTAGGACAAGGTTTGTGTAATATAAAAATTACAATAATTTAAACAAACGTTTCAGTAATTTAGTTAAAAATTACAAAGGCGATACAAAGTAGGCCGGGTCAGCTAGTAGTAAATAAAAAATTCAAAAAACTGTTTTTGTCGTAATAATTACTTTAAGCTTCTGTATTTTATAATCTCATGGCTTCTTAGAGTATGAAAATTTCATAGTACTCGGTAAAAACACATTTATTCGTAAAAAAAATCAAATTGACCTTGCGCCCTTTTACACGTCCTAGACCTTTTAATACGTGCGGACGTTTTGATGTATAAAATAGAACCAAGCCGGCCTTTGTTTATTTAATGCTTTATGTACTTACATAAAGTGTACAAAGGCGGACTTAATACCATTGGGCCTTTTCTGCCAGTCGACCTTCGAATTTTGGGTGATTTCGAAAGGTAGGCCGATGGGAATCGGCTTATATCGACCCTTCGCCATTGATAGATATGTAACCTGTGGTTATAGGATCTAAGACGGCTCTTTCAAACAAATAAGAGTTTTAATCATTTCCAAATAACCGGAAGAAAAAATAGGGTTGCTATATTATTCAGCGTATTATAGAATATTTTTTTCCATATAATGTAGCTCAGTATATCAATTGGGAAGATTTTGGAGACCTTTCGTTTGTACTATTCACCATTAAAAAGTTCAAATTGTTAGGCGACCTTATAAAACAGTATAAATATTCTCTAACTAACTCTATTAATCTTTAATTTTTACTTTTATTTCTGTTACATAAAGAGTGGATCAACAATCTCTCTAATAAACACTACCTTTAAAACTCGAGGACGACAATACAATCTAACAATGCCTAATGTATGATTGGACAAGACGAAGACAAAGAAAAACTAAGTCTACGTTTGATGTCTGAGCCGGGAATCGACCCCGCCAAATGAAGGAAATTACCTTATAAGTCTTCTTATTTATTTATTTAAACACTTTATTGCACAAAGAATACACATACACAGGACATGACATAAAAAATCAGATTAACAATAGGCGGCCTTATTGCTAAGGTTGCAATTTCTACCAGGCAACCTTAGGGTTAAGGAAAGTAGCTTCATTAACATACGGGATAGTGCACACAATATTAAAAAAAAATATTTTCATTACTCACACTCTGAAAGTAGGTCTGAATTTGCCTGAGAACGGGTTGAAAGTAATACTTTTCAGCCCTAGGGAGAATCACTTTCAACTGACATCTGCTGTCAAATTTTAAAAAGAAACTAGTTCTATTTCAAATTTCTATTTAACCATGTTTCGATCTTCTATACAGCCACTCAATTACAGCACGGTGTAAAATTAAAATAACATAATGTTAAGTATTAAACAATATATTTTTTTAATGACTTATTATAATTTACTTTCAACTATTTGTGAGATTTGGGCAAAATATTTACCATTTTTTCAATGATGAAAATGAAAAATAATGTCTGAATAGCTGACCGGCCACAGAAAAAAAAAACAAAATAAGTGGGAAAGCGGCAATCCGATCTTCATTTGTTTTTCGATTTTGAGTTTTGTTTACCTATTCTTACGTATACTTAGCAAAGATTTCATACATTAGAGATGAGGCAAAAGCAAAAGTTGTTGATTTATTAAAATAAAATTCACTCAATTATGTTCTTTAGCAGATTCATGTTTTTATTTTTACTTTCCTTGTATTCGTAATGAAAAGTACAGTGTTTACCTCGGGTAAAAGACTTATTTAGTCACTCGAACTATAGGGTATACCCCGTCTCAGGACTAAATAAGTTACTTTCACACTGGGGTAACAATGTACTATTATTAATAACATATACCTATACACATAAATAGCAAACTGAATAAATAAATACAAAACAGGCTATACAAATACACATACATATATAAATATTTAATTATTTCCGGTATATCAAATCAAGAAGGTGTTTTTTGACTCTGACCTTAAAAGAAGTATTATTACCATGTCGTGTAAAAATAATAAATGAAAATACATTATACAATTTTAAGCAGTAGGTACCTCAAAAACTTGACAGTACGTAATTGTTAGAAACGCATACTCTCAGTGGCCACACTTTTATATCAAAATCCATTCACCAGAACATGACAGCTTAATATTTATGCTTTGATCGGTACAAGAAACGATGGGGATGAAACGTGCGTAGAGTTTGTGTTGCTTGTTAATGAATAAGCATGAATACGAGTACCTATATGTAGATTATTTTATGCAGTTGTTCCGCAGAAAAATGTATGGAAATGACTTTAAGCTGTGACAACCTCATACTATTTTTTCCGCAACTAATGTCATCTCCATACATTTGTTCTGCGGAACAACTGCGGAAAAATGCGTGTGGCTTTGTATGAAAACTAACGCCAAATGAAATTAAGATTAGATTTTAGAACAGGGTTGTGATTTTGTAACTCATCGATTAATCGGCAATCGTTATCAGATTGAATGAGTTAATGAAGAAAAGCGGAATTATGTTCCTTAGCTATAAGTATTGGTCGATATAAGTATTGCTTTGCAACTGTTCATTCCATTTTTTTATTGCAGAAAAATATTTGACAAGCTCAGTGCAGAGTCCAGACGAATTCAAGGTGCTATACAAGGAAACACTGAAGTTATTAAAGGGCTTAAAAACATAATCGATAAAGATCAATATTTCGCTGATGTCCTCAGAATCAATAAAGACATTAACCAGCATAAATTGAGAATATCTATGACAGCTGATGGTAATGTGAACTTGAATGCCCAACATAAGTTCGATCCTGCAATGCTGTCCAATATGGGTAAAGACGGTCGAACAGAGCTGTTTACTTCGATCGGTCCAGCATCTATTAGTACACAGAATGTCCCAACTCGTATTATGCCCTCAAATGCTGCAGTCGGCAGTTATATAGAAAAAGAAGAAGAAAGAAGCATGTTGGTGGGTGTGCATCCTGGTGAAATCATACGAATTGGCACATTCCTAGTAAGGGTTAGTGCTTCAGGAGCGGAAAATGTGGCTTTGCTCCTCCAGAACCTCAGCCAAGATGTGTATGCTAATTTGATGACTGTATCATTCAACGTTCTATCCAAACTAATTCCTGAAGAAATAGGCCGTTTAAGACTGTTAAGCCCTGAAGAAGATCTTATATTACAAATTGTTAAGTTTGTTTTCAACTATATGAAACATCAAAGACCAATGGGAGATCCGAGCAGGGAGACTGATAATGGTATCCTTATTGTTCTGAAAGAGTTTTTCCAAGATGGCGTTGTGCGTCAAGACACTATCCTTCATTTAAAAGACCGCCTTGTTAGCTGGATCGATGATGAAATAAATAGAAGACGGCTTCAATATCCCAATAAAAAGCTGATCGTTTGTGAAAAATGTTGTGGTGTTCGATTTGGATGATCTCTCTTGTTCTTTACTTAAAAAATACAATATCTTTTTTAACTTTATTTTTGACATTACGCATTATATTTTCCTGAAGTTAAAGTTACTTAACTGTTATACGTCTCTAGAGACATAATATTTAATATTAATGATATAAGTAGGTTCTTAGTATTAATTTGTATACATACATTCGAAATATCACAGTAAAATGAGATACATGCTGCCCTCCTATTGTGTCGTAAATTCTCTTTGACAGTTAACTCAATATTGAATTCTCGCTGCAATGATCATTAAATTGATAGCAATTGTTATGATGATACAATCTGATTTCTGTCAAATGAGGATTGTTAATTTTGTATGATACATAAAACCACAGATAATAGATTGTTTCACAACAATCTGTTTATAATGTGTCTTTACAATGTGATATTTTTAAAATTGCTGCACCAAAATTAATGATACATATCATAGTTGACAGCCTATCCTTTAATGTTAGATAAAATATTTTATTCTATATTAATATAATACAGCTTTGTGTATGTTTTTAGTCAAGGTTTTTTGAATATGTAATAATACTGTTATACATTTCGATTATTATGTAAAAAATTTATATGAAATGCACTGTGATATAATAAGCTTATGATAATATATTAGCGAAATAGGGATATTTTTTGTGCTTTCACAAGATGTGCCTTTACATGTTTAGATTATCGTTAAATATATATATACATTTTTATTATCTTTTAATTTCTGAAAAAAAAACCAAAATCGCTTGAACGTAGACTGACTGGCCGGAACTGCTTCATTTGAGTATGATTTGAACCTGAACTGATAGATAGATAGACACCACATAGACACCGATCAAACTAAGCAAACTGCACTGTTTGCTTAGTTTGATCGGTGTTACAATACTTTTCGTGTGGCTGACCCTAGCCGGGTCACAAAAAAAAACAGTGAAAAATAGACTGTTTGAGTATATCGCTATAATGTCTAGAGTTTGTCAGAGTTTGTCGCTTGCGCGTTTCAGAGATCTGTGTGGTTCAGCTGGGGATACGTTACCCCAGCTGGGCCACACAGATCTCGATAACGAAACGACCTAGTGAAAATCTGTTTGCTGATATAGAAAAGGGGCTGTGTGGCCCGGTTGGGGTAACGTTACCCCAGCCGGGCCACACAGATCTCCAAAACCAAACGACATAGCGAAAATCTGTCTGCTGATATAGATAGGCGGCAGTTTGTGAGAGTTTGTCGGACAAGTTTCAGAGTTTGTCAATCCACCATTTCAGAACTCACCTGCAGCAAAGTTGCTGCAACTGAGCTAGAGAAAAACTGTTTGCTGGAATAGTGAAACGGTAGTTTGTCGAACAAGTTCCACAGTTTGAAACATGCGCATTTCCGAGATATGTGTAGCCCAGCTGGAGAAACGTTACCCCAGCCGGGCCACCTGGATCTCGAAAACGAAACGACCTAGCAAAAATCTGCTTACTGACAAAGATAGGTGGTAGTTTGTCGATATATATTCCTCAAAGATTCAAAGTTTGTCGACGCCTCAATCCAATGAACGAAAGATTTCTTTACTTGGGTAAATAGTCTAGGAGCCTGGAGTCACAAATGTGCGAGGTTACGTTATTTTTTATGTTTTATGCACTTACAATAATAAGTTAATGTAAAATAGTTAATTGAGTTCAGTGATGAAACAGTAACAGGTAATATTCCGGGAATAGTGAAGCTATTCCAGCAAACAGTTTTTCTCTACGCGTCGCTTTGTTTTCGAGATCCAGCTAGCTCAGTTACAGCAACTTTGCTGCAGGTGAGCTCTGAAATGGTGGATCGACAAACTCTGAAACTTGTTCGACAAACTCTGACAAACTGCCGCCTATCTATATCAGCAAACAGATTTTCGCTATGGCGTTTGGTTTTGGAGATCTGTGTGGCCCGGCTGGGGTAACGTTACCCCAACCGGGCCACACAGCCCCCTTTCTATATCAGCAAACAGATTTTCACTAGGTCGTTTCGTTATCGAGATCTGTGTGGCCCAGCTGGGGTAACGTATCCCCAGCTGGACCACACAGATCTCTGAAACGCGCTAGCGACAAACTCTGAAACTTGCCGACAAACTCTGACAAACTCTAGTCATTATAGCGACATACTCAAACAATCTATTTTTCACAGTTTTTTTTTTGTGGCCCGGATAGGGTCAGCCACACTTATTCTTCTGAGGCATAGTCTCAGAGTCGATTACTTTTTTAATGTACTTGTTTCAGTAAGTTGCAATAAGTAATGAAATATGTATATTGGTATGTAGGTATTATAAAATAAAACATTTTTTTGTCTTGAATCCAGAACAACTTTTATTCTTTTTTTTTTTTTTTTTTTTTTTTTTTTTTTCGTATTAGGTCTACGTTTGACCACCAACTCGCCTGATGGTAAGCGATGGTGTGGTCGAAGATGAAGCACGTAGATCTAGATAATATCTATTCACTCTAGCCTTGAAAACCCCAAGATTATAGCTCTCAGGAAACAAGGAAGGCGGCAGAGAGTTCCAATCCTGTGCAGTACGCACAAGAAAAGTGGACCTAAAACGTTGTGTACGGATTTTAGGAATTTCAATCTGAAATGGGTGGTAATGAGCCGACCTTCTGCTCGTCCTGTAATGGAAAGGAGAGGGTGGAATAAGGTCGTTAAGCTCTTGCGCACACTCACCGAAATGCAATCTATAAAATATGGACAGACATGCCACTTTACGGCGATGCTCGAGACTAAGCAGTTTCTTGGCAACTAGTTTCTCGTCTCTGATTAACCTCACAGCACGGCGGCGGCACAGATAGGCGGCAGTTTGTCAGAGTTTGTCGAACAAGTTTCAGAGTTTGTCGATCCACCATTTCAGAGCTCACCTGCAGCAAAGTTGCTGTAACTGAGCTAGCTGGATCTCGAAAACAAAGCGACGCGTAGAGAAAAACTGTTTGCTGGAATAGCTTCACTATTCCCGGAATATTACCTGTTACTGTTTCATCACTGAACTCAATTAACTATTTTACATTAACTTATTATTGTAAGTGCATAAAACATAAAAAATAACGTAACCTCGCACATTTGTGACTCCAGGCTCCTAGACTATTTACCCAAGTAAAGAAATCTTTCGTTCATTGGATTGAGGCGTCGACAAACTTTGAATCTTTGAGGAATATATATCGACAAACTACCACCTATCTTTGTCAGTAAGCAGATTTTTGCTAGGTCGTTTCGTTTTCGAGATCCAGGTGGCCCGGCTGGGGTAACGTTTCTCCAGCTGGGCTACACATATCTCGGAAATGCGCATGTTTCAAACTGTGGAACTTGTTCGACAAACTACCGTTTCACTATTCCAGCAAACAGTTTTTCTCTAGCTCAGTTGCAGCAACTTTGCTGCAGGTGAGTTCTGAAATGGTGGATTGACAAACTCTGAAACTTGTCCGACAAACTCTCACAAACTGCCGCCTATCTATATCAGCAGACAGATTTTCGCTATGTCGTTTGGTTTTGGAGATCTGTGTGGCCCGGCTGGGGTAACGTTACCCCAACCGGGCCACACAGCCCCTTTTCTATATCAGCAAACAGATTTTCACTAGGTCGTTTCGTTATCGAGATCTGTGTGGCCCAGCTGGGGTAACGTATCCCCAGCTGAACCACACAGATCTCTGAAACGCGCAAGCGACAAACTCTGACAAACTCTAGACATTATAGCGATATACTCAAACAGTCTATTTTTCACTGTTTTTTTTTGTGACCCGGCTAGGGTCAGCCACACGAAAAGTATTGTAACACCGATCAAACTAAGCAAACAGTGCAGTTTGCTTAGTTTGATCGGTGTCTATGTGGTGTCTATCTATCTATCAGTTCAGGTTCAAATTATACTCAAATGAAGCAGTTCCGGCCAGTCAGTCTACGTTCAAGCGATTTTGGTTTTTTTTTCAGAAATTAAAAGATAATAAAAATGTATATATATATTTAACGATAATCTAAACATGTAAAGGCACATCTTGTGAAAGCACAAAAAATATCCCTATTTCGCTAATATATTATCATAAGCTTATTATATCACAGTGCATTTCATATAAATTTTTTACATAATAATCGAAATGTATAACAGTATTATTACATATTCAAAAAACCTTGACTAAAAACATACACAAAGTTGTATTATATTAATATAGAATAAAATATTTTATCTAACATTAAAGGATAGGCTGTCAACTATGATATGTATCATTAATTTTGGTGCAGCAATTTTAAAAATATCACATTGTAAAGACACATTATAAACAGATTGTTGTGAAACAATCTATTATCTGTGGTTTTATGTATCATACAAAATTAACAATCCTCATTTGACAGAAATCAGATTGTATCATCATAACAATTGCTATCAATTTAATGATCATTGCAGCGAGAATTCAATATTGAGTTAACTGTCAAAGAGAATTTACGACACAATAGGAGGGCAGCATGTATCTCATTTTACTGTGATATTTCGAATGTATGTATACAAATTAATACTAAGAACCTACTTATATCATTAATATTAAATATTATGTCTCTAGAGACGTATAACAGTTAAGTAACTTTAACTTCAGGAAAATATAATGCGTAATGTCAAAAATAAAGTTAAAAAAGATATTGTATTTTTTAAGTAAAGAACAAGAGAGATCATCCAAATCGAACACCACAACATTTTTCACAAACGATTAGCTTTTTATTGGGATATTGAAGCCGTCTTCTATTTATTTCATCATCGATCCAGCTAACAAGGCGGTCTTTTAAATGAAGGATAGTGTCTTGACGCACAACGCCATCTTGGAAAAACTCTTTCAGAACAATAAGGATACCATTATCAGTCTCCCTGCTCGGATCTCCCATTGGTCTTTGATGTTTCATATAGTTGAAAACAAACTTAACAATTTGTAATATAAGATCTTCTTCAGGGCTTAACAGTCTTAAACGGCCTATTTCTTCAGGAATTAGTTTGGATAGAACGTTGAATGATACAGTCATCAAATTAGCATACACATCTTGGCTGAGGTTCTGGAGGAGCAAAGCCACATTTTCCGCTCCTGAAGCACTAACCCTTACTAGGAATGTGCCAATTCGTATGATTTCACCAGGATGCACACCCACGAACATGCTTCTTTCTTCTTCTTTTTCTATATAACTGCCGACTGCAGCATTTGAGGGCATAATACGAGTTGGGACATTCTGTGTACTAATAGATGCTGGACCGATCGAAGTAAACAGCTCTGTTCGACCGTCTTTACCCATATTGGACAGCATTGCAGGATCGAACTTATGTTGGGCATTCAAGTTCACATTACCATCAGCTGTCATAGATATTCTCAATTTATGCTGGTTAATGTCTTTATTGATTCTGAGGACATCAGCGAAATATTGATCTTTATCGATTATGTTTTTAAGCCCTTTAATAACTTCAGTGTTTCCTTGTATAGCACCTTGAATTCGTCTGGACTCTGCACTGAGCTTGTCAAATACACAGGACATGACATAAAAAATCAGATTAACAATAGGCGGCCTTATTGCTAAGGTTGCAATTTCTACCAGGCAACCTTAGGGTTAAGGAAAGTAGCTTCATTAACATACGGGATAGTGCACACAATATTAAAAAAAAATATTTTCATTACTCACACTCTGAAAGTAGGTCTGAATTTGCCTGAGAACGGGTTGAAAGTAATACTTTTCAGCCCTAGGGAGAATCACTTTCAACTGACATCTGCTGTCAAATTTTAAAAAGAAACTAGTTCTATTTCAAATTTCTATTTAACCATGTTTCGATCTTCTATACAGCCACTCAATTACAGCACGGTGTAAAATTAAAATAACATAATGTTAAGTATTAAACAATATATTTTTTTAATGACTTATTATAATTTACTTTCAACTATTTGTGAGATTTGGGCAAAATATTTACCATTTTTTCAATGATGAAAATGAAAAATAATGTCTGAATAGCTGACCGGCCACAGAAAAAAAAAACAAAATAAGTGGGAAAGCGGCAATCCGATCTTCATTTGTTTTTCGATTTTGAGTTTTGTTTACCTATTCTTACGTATACTTAGCAAAGATTTCATACATTAGAGATGAGGCAAAAGCAAAAGTTGTTGATTTATTAAAATAAAATTCACTCAATTATGTTCTTTAGCAGATTCATGTTTTTATTTTTACTTTCCTTGTATTCGTAATGAAAAGTACAGTGTTTACCTCGGGTAAAAGACTTATTTAGTCACTCGAACTATAGGGTATACCCCGTCTCAGGACTAAATAAGTTACTTTCACACTGGGGTAACAATGTACTATTATTAATAACATATACCTATACACATAAATAGCAAACTGAATAAATAAATACAAAACAGGCTATACAAATACACATACATATATAAATATTTAATTATTTCCGGTATACCAAATCAAGAAGGTGTTTTTTGACTCTGACCTTAAAAGAAGTATTATTACCATGTCGTGTAAAAATAATAAATGAAAATACATTATACAATTTTAAGCAGTAGGTACCTCAAAAACTTGACAGTACGTAATTGTTAGAAACGCATACTCTCAGTGGCCACACTTTTATATCAAAATCCATTCACCAGAACATGACAGCTTAATATTTATGCTTTGATCGGTACAAGAAACGATGGGGATGAAACGTGCGTAGAGTTTGTGTTGCTTGTTAATGAATAAGCATGAATACGAGTACCTATATGTAGATTATTTTATGCAGTTGTTCCGCAGAAAAATGTATGGAAATGACTTTAAGCTGTGACAACCTCATACTATTTTTTCCGCAACTAATGTCATCTCCATACATTTGTTCTGCGGAACAACTGCGGAAAAATGCGTGTGGCTTTGTATGAAAACTAACGCCAAATGAAATTAAGATTAGATTTTAGAACAGGGTTGTGATTTTGTAACTCATCGATTAATCGGCAATCGTTATCAGATTGAATGAGTTAATGAAGAAAAGCGGAATTATGTTCCTTAGCTATAAGTATTGGTCGATATAAGTATTGCTTTGCAACTGTTCATTCCATTTTTTTATTGCAGAAAAATATTTGACAAGCTCAGTGCAGAGTCCAGACGAATTCAAGGTGCTATACAAGGAAACACTGAAGTTATTAAAGGGCTTAAAAACATAATCGATAAAGATCAATATTTCGCTGATGTCCTCAGAATCAATAAAGACATTAACCAGCATAAATTGAGAATATCTATGACAGCTGATGGTAATGTGAACTTGAATGCCCAACATAAGTTCG
Organism: Schoenobius gigantellus; assembly: GCA_963935595.1. Lineage (NCBI taxonomy): Eukaryota > Metazoa > Arthropoda > Insecta > Lepidoptera > Crambidae > Schoenobius > Schoenobius gigantellus. The sequence continues at coordinate 38,184,321 of OZ012543.1, forward strand.
ATCCTGCAATGCTGTCCAATATGGGTAAAGACGGTCGAACAGAGCTGTTTACTTCGATCGGTCCAGCATCTATTAGTACACAGAATGTCCCAACTCGTATTATGCCCTCAAATGCTGCAGTCGGCAGTTATATAGAAAAAGAAGAAGAAAGAAGCATGTTGGTGGGTGTGCATCCTGGTGAAATCATACGAATTGGCACATTCCTAGTAAGGGTTAGTGCTTCAGGAGCGGAAAATGTGGCTTTGCTCCTCCAGAACCTCAGCCAAGATGTGTATGCTAATTTGATGACTGTATCATTCAACGTTCTATCCAAACTAATTCCTGAAGAAATAGGCCGTTTAAGACTGTTAAGCCCTGAAGAAGATCTTATATTACAAATTGTTAAGTTTGTTTTCAACTATATGAAACATCAAAGACCAATGGGAGATCCGAGCAGGGAGACTGATAATGGTATCCTTATTGTTCTGAAAGAGTTTTTCCAAGATGGCGTTGTGCGTCAAGACACTATCCTTCATTTAAAAGACCGCCTTGTTAGCTGGATCGATGATGAAATAAATAGAAGACGGCTTCAATATCCCAATAAAAAGCTGATCGTTTGTGAAAAATGTTGTGGTGTTCGATTTGGATGATCTCTCTTGTTCTTTACTTAAAAAATACAATATCTTTTTTAACTTTATTTTTGACATTACGCATTATATTTTCCTGAAGTTAAAGTTACTTAACTGTTATACGTCTCTAGAGACATAATATTTAATATTAATGATATAAGTAGGTTCTTAGTATTAATTTGTATACATACATTCGAAATATCACAGTAAAATGAGATACATGCTGCCCTCCTATTGTGTCGTAAATTCTCTTTGACAGTTAACTCAATATTGAATTCTCGCTGCAATGATCATTAAATTGATAGCAATTGTTATGATGATACAATCTGATTTCTGTCAAATGAGGATTGTTAATTTTGTATGATACATAAAACCACAGATAATAGATTGTTTCACAACAATCTGTTTATAATGTGTCTTTACAATGTGATATTTTTAAAATTGCTGCACCAAAATTAATGATACATATCATAGTTGACAGCCTATCCTTTAATGTTAGATAAAATATTTTATTCTATATTAATATAATACAGCTTTGTGTATGTTTTTAGTCAAGGTTTTTTGAATATGTAATAATACTGTTATACATTTCGATTATTATGTAAAAAATTTATATGAAATGCACTGTGATATAATAAGCTTATGATAATATATTAGCGAAATAGGGATATTTTTTGTGCTTTCACAAGATGTGCCTTTACATGTTTAGATTATCGTTAAATATATATATACATTTTTATTATCTTTTAATTTCTGAAAAAAAAACCAAAATCGCTTGAACGTAGACTGACTGGCCGGAACTGCTTCATTTGAGTATGATTTGAACCTGAACTGATAGATAGATAGACACCACATAGACACCGATCAAACTAAGCAAACTGCACTGTTTGCTTAGTTTGATCGGTGTTACAATACTTTTCGTGTGGCTGACCCTAGCCGGGTCACAAAAAAAAACAGTGAAAAATAGACTGTTTGGGTATATCGCTATAATGTCTAGAGTTTGTCAGAGTTTGTCGCTTGCGCGTTTCAGAGATCTGTGTGGTTCAGCTGGGGATACGTTACCCCAGCTGGGCCACACAGATCTCGATAACGAAACGACCTAGTGAAAATCTGTTTGCTGATATAGAAAAGGGGCTGTGTGGCCCGGTTGGGGTAACGTTACCCCAGCCGGGCCACACAGATCTCCAAAACCAAACGACATAGCGAAAATCTGTCTGCTGATATAGATAGGCGGCAGTTTGTGAGAGTTTGTCGGACAAGTTTCAGAGTTTGTCAATCCACCATTTCAGAACTCACCTGCAGCAAAGTTGCTGCAACTGAGCTAGAGAAAAACTGTTTGCTGGAATAGTGAAACGGTAGTTTGTCGAACAAGTTCCACAGTTTGAAACATGCGCATTTCCGAGATATGTGTAGCCCAGCTGGAGAAACGTTACCCCAGCCGGGCCACCTGGATCTCGAAAACGAAACGACCTAGCAAAAATCTGCTTACTGACAAAGATAGGTGGTAGTTTGTCGATATATATTCCTCAAAGATTCAAAGTTTGTCGACGCCTCAATCCAATGAACGAAAGATTTCTTTACTTGGGTAAATAGTCTAGGAGCCTGGAGTCACAAATGTGCGAGGTTACGTTATTTTTTATGTTTTATGCACTTACAATAATGGATGCCGCCGGATATACGTAAAGTAAAACGTAAAAATAAGGATGGGAAATGTAATAAAGATTTGTTTGATATAATAGATGTTTTTAAAGCCACCGACCCGGAAAAAATTCCGATATTTGTAGCTCGGGATTTGAATCGTCTGCCACCAATAACGTTTGACCATATTGATTGCACTAAACTTCTGAAAGATATTATTATTTTACAAAATGAGCTAAAAACTATACAAAGCACTTACGTTACGGTAGATCAGCTAATTCAAATGTAAAAGCATGCCTAAAAGCAAAGCATAACAAAAAGCACGGCCGAACCTTGCTTTTAAAAACACGACAAGCAAAGCATAGCACGCATTTGCTTTGTTACTGCTGTGTACGTACGACGACATATTTGGCGCCATTTTTCTAAAATTTTCTCTGCGTGATTATTGATTGTTGTTATTTGCTTAAAAGTTTAATCTATCTAATATATAAAATTCTCGTGTCACAGTGTTTGTTACCGAACTCCTCCGAAACGGCTCGACCGGTCTTTATGAAATTTTTTGTGTATGTTCGGTAGGTCTGAGAATAGGTCGTAGGGGAACTAGGGGCATGACGGGGACGCTAAGGGAAAGCTACAAAAAAACACAGTTTTAATCAAAATCGACTCAATCTATATAGTTGGATTGGCGCGTGCGGTTGGTTTGAAGCGCACCGATTTCTGTTATGAAAAATAATAATGTCGTCGTCTAGTAGTGTGCTAAAATGCATTAATTGTAATCTCGTTGTAAGTGAGCTGCTTACTTTTGTACAAAATAAACATGAAGTAATGGATAATGAAAGTTTAGTGAGGATCTGTGCAACAGCATTTACGACAGAAGACATCGAAAAAGCTAAGTCACTTTTATTTCAGTCTGTTATTACGGATATACGTAAAGTAAAACGTAAAAATAAGGATGGGAAATGTAATAAAGATTTGTTTGATATAATAGATGTTTTTAAAGCCACCGACCCGGAAAAAATTCCGATATTTGTAGCTCGGGATTTGAATCGTCTGCCACCAATAACGTTTGACCATATTGATTGCACTAAACTTCTGAAAGATATTATTATTTTACAAAATGAGCTAAAAACTATACAAAGCACTTACGTTACGGTAGATCAGCTAATTCAAACCAAGGACGAAATAACAAACACTATAAGAAATGGTGCCGGTGGCAGCGCCCGCGCAGATTTAACGGTTCCCGACGAGTTAAATTCAAACAACACTATGTTCACTCACTCAAATACAAAGATAAACTTGAGAAGAGGTGCGTGTTTGACTAGTTTTAGCTTGGACAGTGGCCCTATGGGTATGCCGCATATGCCAGTAGAAAATATATCCACATTTTCTTCAACTACTGTGAATAATTCACCTAAGGATAACACCTGTGAATGTTTGTACCAAAGCATGCTTACTAACAACGTCACACCGGTCGATGTGCCCACCGCGCTGTCGTCTGAGTCACTGAACGTGGTGGAGGCCGCTGCAATGACTGTGTTTTCGAACGCGAACACTGCGGGTGGAGAGGGACGAGTCGAGTGCAACGCGACCGGTGGATGCAGCGATTTGAGACCCACCACGGTTTCGAACGATACGCATAGCCATAAGCCATTGTCTACTTTACCTACGATGGCCGGTAGCGAACAAGTTTCACTGTCCCGATCGTTTGCGGACTTAGCGCGTAAAGAGTGTGGTGATACAAAAAAATCAGAGATGAGTAATGAATGGATAGAAGTACAGAGAAATAGGCATAGAAATAGGTTTATTGGACGAAAAGGTGTAGCCGTAACATCGTCGGAATGCAAATTTAGAGCTGCCGATATAAAGATTCCGTTGTTTATTAACAACGTCGATAAGGCTGCGTCTCCAGCGGACATTGCGGACTATATAAAGGAGAAAACTCAAGTATGTGTTAGTCTAGAGAAGATTAGTATGAAGCAGCGGAAGGATTATGATGCCTATAAAATCTTTGTACCTAGGCATAAGCTAGCACTTTTTATGGATGACAGGATATGGCCAGAGGGAATTTCTTTCCGTCGTTTTATAGACTTTGGATATAGAAAAGTTTCTCACAAAAATTCGTAATGGACATCAGCCCCATAAGTAGCTTTTTCAGTTTTAATTGTAAGTCATTGAAAAATTCCATGGCTGACGTAAAGGCCCTATGTCAAAGAGCAACTATAGTGGCACTTCAGGAGACGTGGCTTTTCACGCACGACCTAGAGATTCTAGGTACTATTGACGATGACTTTGGTTTTACCGGAAAATCAAGTATGGACGCGGCATCGCTTGCGGTTCGAAAGGGCCGACCCTATGGCGGAGTAGCCATTTTGTTCAAAAAAAATGCTTTTAGTTCTGTTCAGATCATAGAATGCCATAGTGTACGTCTTGTGGCCATTAAAGTTGTTGTGCGTGACCGTTCCTTCTTAATGTTTTCGGTACATATGCCTACTAACAGTTCAAATAACCTTGCGGAATTTACGGACTGTCTTAGCGAAATTCATGCAATTACTGAGAGTGCGGAGGTGTCGGCAGTCTTTGTCCTGGGGGATCTTAATGCTGACCCCGGAGAGCTTTTTGGAAAAGAGCTCCATAAGTTTTGTATGGACCAAAATTGGAAATGTGCTGATGTAGAAATATTAGGCCATCACACAGGCACCTTTACATTCATCAGCGACGTCCATGGCACCACAAGTTGGCTTGATCATTGTGTAGTCACAGAATCAGCCTGGCAGTCTGTGGTGGATGTTAGGGTGCTAAATCAAAATGTATATAGTTCAGATCATTTTCCTCTAGAAATAATTTGTGATATAGCTGTATTAAAACCACAAATTACCATCAATAATAAAAAACAAAATAAAATAATATGGGGGGAAAGAGATAGTCAACAAATTTTGAAATATAACGAACTTTGCAACGGGAAACTGAAAGATGTTGATTTCCCCTCCGAGCTCTCAAACTGCTGTGATAATATGTGTAATAATATAGAACATAGGTTAGTTATAGACAAATTATATAGTTCAATAATTGAAATTTTAAGTGACGCGGCTGTAAATAGTTCTAGCTCAGAATTTATTGTTGTTAAAAAGAGGCGTATTGTAGTGGGCTGGAATACACATGTACAAAAAGCACATAAAACAGCACGGCTGCATTATCAAGTCTGGCTGTTACATGGTAAGCCTACGCGGGGACAATTTTATAACAACATGACCGAGACGAGGCGTGTTTTTAAATCTAAGCTAAAATGGTGCCGGAATAATGCTGATCAAATAAAGATGGATATTCTAGCCTCACACCACGCTAAAAAAGATTTCAAGAGCTTTTGGAAATGTACACAGCGTTTATGCCCTAAGGCGCAGGCCCCTCTCAATGTTGACGGTGTGAGTGACCCACGTGACATAGCAAATAAATTTAAAAGTCAATTCCAAGTGGACCCCATACCAATAAACGGTATGCAGCCGGTGCTCGATACTAAAACTCGACAGGTATCAGATGGTCTGCTACCACGTTTCACTGCCAAGGAAGTGGAACTAGTGATTAAAAATATGACCAGAGGTAAGTCACCGGGACACGACTGTATTAGTGTTGAGCACCTGCAACATGCCGGGGTGCATTTATCACGTGTGTTGGCAATGTTTTTTACTTTTTGTGTAAGGCACTCATACTTGCCAGATGGCTGTTTGAAGACGATTGTTGTGCCAATAGTTAAGAATAAAACGGGTGATGCATCCGATAAGAGCAATTATAGGCCCATATCGTTGGCTACGACTGTGGCAAAGGTACTGGATAGTCTGCTTGATCGTATATTGAGCAAATATATTAAGCTGAATGATGCCCAGTTTGGTTTTCGACCTGGTTTATCTACGGAGACCGCAATTCTTTGCCTCAAGCACACTGTCCGGTATTATACTGATCGGAAAACGCCGGTCTATGCCTGCTTTCTTGATCTTTCGAAAGCCTTCGATTTGGTGTCTTATGATATGCTCTGGAACAAGATGAAAACAGAGACCACTCTTCCAAATGAGGTGATCGAGATCTTTAACTATTGGTATAGCAGCCAAACAAACGTTGTAAGGTGGGCGGGTGAGTTTTCGGATTCATACGGGCTAAGATGTGGAGTAAGGCAGGGGGGGTTATCCTCTCCATGTCTTTTTAACTTTTATATCAATGGGCTTGTCGAGGAACTCAGCGCCGCTAGTGTCGGTTGTTCTATTGATGGACATTTTATTAATAACATCAGTTACGCTGATGATATGGTCCTCCTGGGGCCCTCGATAAGCGCCGTTAGGAAGCTCCTTGGGATCTGTGAGAAATATGCTGCCGCTCACGGGCTCAGGTACAATGGAAAGAAGAGTGAGGTTCTTGTCTTTCAATCGAAGGGTTTCAAGATCCACAATGTACCTATCCTCACCCTAGACGGTATCCCTTTGGCTAGAGTTTCGCATTTCAAGTACCTGGGTCACTGGGTGTCGGAGGATTTAACGGATGATGAAGACATTGAGAGGGAGCGAAGGGCGCTGGCTGTTAGAGGCAACATGTTGTCCCGCAGATTTGCTCGTTGCACTGTAGCAGTGAAAGTGGATCTTTTTAAGTGTTTCTGTCAGTCGTTTTATGCGTGTAGCCTGTGGGTCAACTATTCGCTGAAAACAATCAATGCCATGCGTGTACAATACAATAACGCGTTTAGAGTGCTGTTGAGGCTGCCTTGGCGCTGTAGCGCGTCGGGCATGTTTGCCGACGCTCGGGTGGATGATTTTTACGCTATAATGCGCAAACGAGCTGCCTCGATGCTCTGCCGTGTTCGGGGCAGCACCAATGGCATTCTGCGTGTGATTGCAGACCGCGTCGACTGTCCCATTCTTAACAGGGCAGCACAGCGACATATTGTTAGGAATAAATAAATTTCATGTTATTAAATACTTACCTTTGACATTTTAAAATTTAATCTTGATTTCAGCATACAATTTATAATTTTTTATTAGTATTTTGTGACATTTGCTTAAGATATTATTATTATTTCTTTTGACATTATTTTTCTTATTTAATTTTCAAATACAATGTTTTTGGAATTTTGTTTTTATGTGTGTGAATTGTTAAAATGTATTGTATTGTGTATCATTATGGGCTCTAAAAGCCTGAAATAAATAAATATTATTATTATTATTATAAAATTATGTTTTCATTTATTTATAGCACTTCAGTCTCTTATTCAACTACAAATTGGCATAATCTTTGGATGGACATGTTATCACCCAATTTTTATATTCATTATTTTTTAAGAACACATAAAAAAACGATCTTGCCCCGTGTGTGGGGTAAGATGGGGAACTATAAATGGGGCAAGATGGGGTCTAAGGGCAAGATGGAATCTTTATCCCTTTTTACAGAATACACAGATGAACGCTTCTTCTAAGTCATCGTCATTCACCCCAGCATGCAGTATGAGCCCATTGCCTTCAGAGCTGACATTGTATCCAGTTTTCAGTAGATTTAAGATAAGTGTATCTTTCTCATTATTAAAATTGTGCTTTCTATCATTTCTTTCAGCCAGCGGGTATGCTAGCTTCCCTTTCTCAAGAGTAATTAGCCCAAAAAGCGGTCTTCCATGTGCTTCACATATTCCGCAAGCTCTTGTTCTTCTTTTTGAGGAAAACAGACTTTATAGGTCCCAAGCCAAGTCAACGGTAATCTCTTAACGTCGTTTAATTTTCTGCACTTGTTTCTGCAATTTCTATGTTTAATCTGAAAAACAAAATATCTCTGTAAAAACCAACAAAGAGAGCACATTTCAGGTAGGTATCTCAATATAATAGCTCATTTGACGATCTGATGGGCATGATGGGGTAGTACCCCATTATGCCCCGAACGACCTACACCATCTTACCCCAGTCACTGTGTTCGACGAAAAAAATTTACTAAAATATACGCTTGGGACTAAAGTGATTTTGAATTTGCCTATCGACAATAAATAAAATGGTGAATGAAAGCATGCAAAACAATCAACTCCACTCTTTTACTTACCTGTTTCTGAAGTCGCTATAGAACACAAAATATTATATCACCTATGCACTTTAACGGAAACTTGTTAATAAATAAAAAACGCACGCACTCACGTCGACTGTCAAGGATGCACTGAGCAATGTCCGACAGCGACCTCTGATTGGGTAATGCGCCACCTCGAAGAAACGTTTGGTTTCTTGTATATGTGGGTGACCCCATCTTACCTCAGTACCCCATCATGCCCCTAGTTCCCCTAATCTATTTTTTATTACGGCGAAATGTAGTTCGCCGTTATATGTAGTGAAAATAACTATTATGGGGTGTATTATTAATATTGTTTTTGCACTGGCGGTACCATACAATACTTGTAAAAAGGTTTTTTAACTTCTTCCATGATTTGTATAACAATTAACTGAAATTAAGTCACGAAATAAGTATGTGGGCGCGCTAACGCTATAGTAAACAAACACGGGACCAATGACAACTAAAACCAATGACGTCATCAAAACGCGCGCATAATGGTGGCGTTTGAACGGCTCAAATTTATTCGATGTTTTATATTTCACTTTGAACAATAACTTGACTATTTTCAAGCCTATTTATATTTTTTTCTATGTTATAAAGATGTAATTGATTAGTTTATGAAATAAAAAAATCATGCATATTCCCTATTGTCAGTAAGAATATAAAAGTGATCAGTCTGATTTACACTTAAGTAATTAAGAGAACAAAAAGTAAACGTAAGTGTAAGTATGTATTACATAAGTTAGAGTGAAATTTGCGTGTCTGTTCTAACGTACCTACTATTTTATGGAATAATTACAAGATTCATTTAAGTCGCTGCCTAGTAGTAGGCATACTCAACTTCAGTAAGAACAGTTCAATCTTTTCAGTTATGTTGTGTTCATTAAAAATCTTTATACTATCTGATGTATACTGCTAATTAACTTCTTTTAGTTTAAGTACGCGCCAAAGTTTGAAAATAGCAAAACATAGGTTCCATTTCTGCATGCCATTATTTTTTAATCTGTTGTCGCCGTCGGTGTACGACACAAGTGGGGTTGCCAAATACACTTTTTTTTTCTAAAAAGGATATAAATTAGAATTACTTAATGTTAAATTTAATGTTTCATTTCTATTAAAAGTTTGCTTTTATGAACTGTGCTTTGGTGGTTGGATGCCGTGAATTAGCTTTGCAATGGCCTGCAAGTGAATTTGTGAGGTATTTACTAATATTTTCATGTAAAATGTAAAAATAGGCAAAAAATAGTATGTAGGTACCTACAAAAAATTAGGCATGCCCAAACTTATACCGAAAGTGTCGCTGTGGACTCTGCCTTCTAATCGGAAGGTCTGGAGTTCGATCGTGCCATGTACCAAACCAATGTGATTTTTGTTTTTAATTTCATAATGCATATTTGTTCGACGCTCCTACGATGAAAGGAAAGCATCGCGAGGCAACTTGCATACATCTGCGAAGAAATTCAAAGGTTAGGAATGTGAAATCAACCAAACTGGGCCAGCGTAGTTGACTAAGGCCATTGAGGTAATATGTACTACGTACTAGAGAAGCTATCTTCTGCAAATGACTAAATGACTAAGGCCTAAGCTCCTTAACTTAGGATACGCTTAAGCCCCTCAGTGAGGACGTATATGAGCTGTGATGATGATGAAACTTATGCCCCACAGGTATCTACTTCATCTTATTTTTTTAAAATCTGAATATAGGCGATACCGTGTAGTATTTGTTTAAGATTATTGTCAATTACTATTTAAAACATTTAAATGTGTAGCCGCAATTCAATAGTTACACATATTATAAATGAAAAATAAAACTATGGTTGTATAAGTTTAGATCCCTTTGCCTTCCCAAAATGAAATAAGTGGGAAATATGATTGTCTATGCTCGGTAGTTTCCAGAGACGGCCGTCGCGTCCAGTGTGACCATTAGTGGCAAATTTCTGCCATTTTGACAGATTTGGCTTGGAAATGACTCTGGCAGAATAAGCGAACGATTCCAAAAGTGTCAGGATTTGGCAGATGTCACGAATACCTACCCTATATTTTTTGTTTCAATAATCAATAGTAGTTATCAATAATCAATACTAGTTATTTTCAATGCACTACTACCATATGGGTATCAAATGGAAGAACTTGACTTACTGAATACCTACTCACAGCACTTTATAATATCGATTTCAAAAGCGTTAAATGTCGAATATTATTCACGGTTATTTTTTATCACCCTGGAAAATTTTAGAGATGCTTCAGGACACATCCATTATTATTATAAAAAAAATGAAATAAATAAAAAGTTAAAAACAAAATTTTAAAATCTCGAAAAATGCTGCTTTCAACTAGTGCAGCATTTTTGGATTTTTTAGAAAATTGATATAAAATAAAGTGAATTATTTTTTTTATTCATATTTAAATCATTCTAATACCATGTCGTGAACCTTCCCTTAAATTTTCCAGGGTGATATAAAAATAACCGTTTTAGCACGGGCCGGCTCAGTTTTAGCTCTTTACTACAGGTTTTTACTTTTAAGAAAATAACGTAGGCGACACTCACTTTTAGATTGCACTTATTTATTAGAGTTCACAGTAATGTTTTACAGTAATGCACACAGAGACAGAGCAGACAACAACACACAATCGAATAATACGGTCTCAAACATACACATTTGTTACATTGGTACTTAGATCATAAAAATCAAGAGTGGCAACATGACAAACACAAAACGCAACCATAGTCACCAATAACATTAGCCGCCCACTATTCGCGGTATCGAGCAGGACGCCTGATTGGCCGGCGCCTAACGCTGGACGATCGGTCGTCTGAGCGGGAACGCACAGAGTCGGTACAATAGGTGCCCTCTACCGGGATAGATGGCGCTGTCCGCGCTACATGCTCCCCCTCCAAGTCATAAGTACGTCCCGTTGATGACTTGGAACTTGTAGCCTCAGGTTCCTGATTAAGACGTGGGCGTCCACGATGCCTACGTGGTTGTATTGGGGCCGAGGCCTGACCGGTTTTATGGAAAGGAGTAAGGTCATTGCTATGAAATCTTCCTACATGTTCATTAGATCCTAAATGTGCTAAGTCATATGTGGTGGCGCTAACGACCCTACTGATTTGATATGGCCCATCCCGCTTCGGCATCAACTTTCTTGTACGTCCCTTTGTAGCACTACTAAGTAAATGTGTGGTTACCAAAACTTCGTCACCTACCTGATATGTCGGTGCTGGTCGACGATGTTGATCAGCATCTACCTTACGACGTTCTTGCTGCTGTTCAGCCGTCTCTCTTATTTGCTCCCAGTTGGACACAAACCGCTGCAAATAAGGCGTAACCTGTGGGAGAAAATTTTCCTTATCTAAAATAGCCCGAAGATCCCGGTGGGCTTCGAATGGAGTACGCATTTCACGGGCGAACATCATCTGGGCAGGTGTGCATCCTGTGGTGGAACAATTTCCACTGTTCATGGCAAACCTGATCTGCGGTAGATATTCTGGCCAAGACTGATGTTCGTTCTGTACTAGAATAGCCAGCTGGGTTTTTAAATCTCGGTTCTTTCGCTCCGCTGGGTTAGCTTCAGGGTGATACAGTGGTATTAGGTTTTGCTTGATGCCCATCAGAAACATGCATTGTTGCATCGTGGCAGACACAAACTGTACCCCGTTGTCCGATATGACACGACGCGGGAAACCGAATCGGAGGAAGTACTCATCAATGAGTGTGCGAGCGCAGACTTCAGCCTTGGCATCGTGCAAAGCGTACAACTCAACCCACCTTGTCGCTGTGTCTTCGACAAGCAGGACCCACTTCTCACCGTTCATACCTTCGGGAAGGGGACCGAAAAGGTCAACTGCTAATACCTCTCCTCGTTGGCTAAGGACCGGTGTCTGAAGAAGTCCAGCAGGTTTTTGATTACTAATTTTGTAGCGCTGGCACTCTTCGCAATTCTTGAGGTACTCAGTGATGTACTTACGCATACCGGTGAAAAAATATTTCTGGCTAACCTTAAAAATAGTTCTCTCTACGCCTGGATGTCCAGCTATTGAGGCGTCATGAACCTCCTTCATAATTTGCTCTCGCATCGAGGCTGGGGCTACGAGTTGAGGTTCTTCAGCGTCGGTTTCCGGATGGAAACGATATAGTATGCCGTTGTTCATGATGTAACCTCGCTCTAGCCATCGGGTACCTAAGGGATCTGTACCTTCAAGATCGTTGATAATCTTCGCCACCTCAGGATCCTGCAGCTGTTCAGCACGAAGACTGCTGGGACTTACCCGTGGAACATCTACAATTACGGTGCACACAGCACAGCTGTCCAGGGCGGCTTCGTCACATTGCGGGCGGCTCAGGGCATCGGCAATGACATTTGTTTTACCTGGTGCATATTCATATCGAATGTCATAGGCCTGTAGTTTCATGGCCCATCGAACAAGTCGCCCGCTGGGGGTCTTCAGAGTCAGTAGCCACTTCAGTGGTTGGTGATCGCTCTTTACTACCACAGGGTGACCGTCAAGATAGCCTCTGAACTTATCGGCAGCCCATACCACGGCTAGCGCCTCTCGCTCTGTGGTAGAATAATTTTTCTCAGCTGCTGTAAGCAAGCGGCTGGCATACTCTATGGGCTGCTCGGCTTTATCTTCACCCTGCAACAACACGGCCCCTATGGCATAACTGCTTGCATCTGTTCGGAGAATGAAAGGCAGTTCGTAGTTAGCCTGTATAAGAATTGGGGCTGTAGTCAACTTATCTTTCAGAAGTTGGTAAGCTGCCTGCTGTTCTTGTTCCCATTTCCAGGTCTCGTTCTTCCTCGTGAGCTTCGTTAACGGCTGAGCAACCTGGGAAAAGTTTGGTACGAACTTTCGGAACCATGAACAAGTTTGAAGGAATGACTTTAAGTGTTTAAGACTCCTGGGTTCTGGCATCTGCATCACAGCGGCAATCTTTTCGGGATCCGGCTTAATTCCTTCTGAAGAGATCACATGCCCAAGGTAAGTAATTTCCTGGCGAGCAAAGAAACACTTGTCTCTATTCGCTCGCAGACCAAAGTGTCTTAGACGGTCAAATACCTTTTGCAGGTCTTCCAGGTGGTGGGGATAGCTGTCAGATATCACAAGTAGGTCATCCAGGTATGCCAGGAGTTGAACATCTTGTAAGCTGGACCCCGATCGGTACCGATCCATCAACCGCTGGAAGGTTGAAGGCGCGTTTTTAAGTCCAAACGGCATACGGGTAAAACGGAACGTACCGAGCGGTGTTACGAAGGCTGTTTTGTCTCTATCCTCCTGGGCTACCCCTACCTGCCAGTATCCAGATCTTAGGTCAATACTGGACATGAAGCAGTTCGGCTTGGTCGAGTGCACCAACTCGTCTATGAGAGGAAGTGGGTAAGTGTCCGTTTTAGTCACGGCATTGAGGCGTCGATAGTCGACACAGAACCTTACACTACCATCTTTTTTAGGTACCAGGATAGCTGGAGAGGCCCATGCAGACTCGCATTCTTCGATGACTCCTTCCTGCAGCATCTTTTCTAATTCAGCCTTCATGATTTCTTTCTTTGCAGGTGTAAGGCGGTAAGGCGGGACGGCGATCGGTAAGTGGTCACCAGTATGTATCCGATGCTCAGCGAAGGGTGTCGGAGCTCCCCCAAGCCCGAAGATATCATTGTTCTTCTGTAGGAGAGACGAGAGTTGTACGCGTTCATCGACTGTCAACATCTTACCTTCATCCTCTCTTAGCATTTCGGCAGCATAGCAGGCGGTGGACCGATTGAGAGGCTCATATTGAATGGCGAAGACTTCGGATTCGCCGGAAAATTTCCAAGTGGAAGTCCCGAAGTCAAGAACGATTCCAGCTGCTACCAAGAAGTCGATACCTAATAAAGTTTCATTATCGACTGCGTCAGGTAAAATTACAAAATCTAATTCAATGCACTTACCTCGGCCGACATCTACTTGCAACGTGGTGGTGTGAACTTGGCGCCACTGTGCTGAACCATCAGCAAGTTTTACTCGCATGGTGGTCTCAATGCTCGGGTGTCCACGTTCTAGAAGCAGTTTATACAAGGAACTTCCTGCAACACTCTTTTTAGCAGCTGTGTCAATTAGTGCTGTCCCTTGCAGATCCAGGATTTGTATTCCTAACATAGGCCGGGGTTGTGACTTAGGTGTGCGACTAGAATGTGAGGATACAGAAGAAAGGTCTAAAATATTGTCTTCTAATGTCACTACGTCAACACCTGAAGAAAGTCCGCCTTTATTATCGGAACTCATGGTCACCCTACTAATACCACTGGCCTCCGAACTTTTGTCCTGAATTTTCATGGTCACCCTACTAGTACCACTGAAATCCAATGTTTTGTCCTGTATTTCCATGGTCACCCTACTTTTTCCGTTCGGATCGTTGTTAGCACCACATGATGACGTAACACATAAACAACAATTATTGTAACTAGAATTAGCAAAATCTGAGGGAAGCACAGCGAAAAAGTCGGATAAAGAAACGTCAGTGTATTGGACTAAATTAGTTTCTACAGAATAATAATCTTTAGGCATAATCGAAAAATATTTACTAAGATAAATGTTTGTTTCATTGTAATTAGGTAATGGGCAAACACTCGGCACCTTGTTAGGTGTGATTGCAGAGAATTGAATGTTTGAAGTTAACTTATTCTTATGACAATTATTGAGCGCAAAAAGAAATTTATCATCGTTAGAACTGTGTTTAGAGGAATGTAATTTTAAGTTTTCGGTCCCAATACAATCAATAGGAATAGGATTACTTACTTGTGCGGACGACTTACGGCTGGAGGGCGAGTTCAACGACCCCTCGCAATATTCAAATGATACAGAGTTAAACTGCGAGTTACATTTTACACAATTGGCACGTACGACTCCTCTCTCTCCGCATCCGTAACACGACACAACATCGAAACTGTCTTTATTCAACGAAAGTCGACGGCGGCAGTCCTCACGCACATGTCCATGACGCTTGCAATATACACAGAAACGAGTTGTTCTTTTATCACTATTAGCACTATTATTGACCGGTGTTGTAGCGGGTTCGGGGCCCGGTGCGCGTCGCGACGGCGCGGTTGCGTTCGCGCTGGCCTCGGTCGTAGACTTTGTGGAACACGCGGGAGGCGACGCCGGACGAACCGCGACGCTGGTGGTGCCTGCACGCGTGGACACGAAGAGCGGAGTTCTTTGTCGCCGACTGTAGGCACTCGCGGGCGCGTAGTTACTCGTATTTTCCCCGGAAACCTCTTCTACATCGCGTGCTTTTCTGAGCAGCGCTTCGAACGAGTCTACTTCGTCTCGCCGTAACCGTTCACGAACTTTCGTATGGAGTAGGCCGTAGATCATATCTATTTTTACTTTTTCACTTAAGTCTTCATGTGGAAGGCGCGCTAGGAGAGCGCGTGCTTTGGCTACATACAGCTCTGTTCTCTCGCGTGGTTGTTGCGGCATAGAGAATAACTCTTTATATATACGGTGTGGGGGTCTGCTGTCACCAAAGGCGCCGCGAAGATACTGTAGGGCGCTGCTCCACGAGGTGATAGTGGACTTCACCCCTTGCCACCAGGTGGCTGCGTCGTGCGTGAGCAGCATCGACAAGCCACGCAAGGCGTTTGCATCGCTTACGTTGGCACAGTCTTTGTAGGCTTCTATGGCGTCGATAAAACCATCGAGGGACTCGGTGGGCGCTCCGCTGTAGGTCGCTTTACATGTGGCGAACGTTCCGGATAAGGGTTGAGCGGGCGGCGACGTAGGTGGACCCTGCGCGGCACTAGCCGGCGCGGGCTGAGAAGATGGCGATCGGCACTCCATCACCCTTGTAAGTAGGCGCTCGAAGTTCTCCGCTTGCGATTGTTGCAGAGACACCATCATGGCCGCGATGTCGTTCGCGGTGATAGGCGTCGGCGTCGGCGGCGCAGGCCGGCTCGGCGAGCTTGCAATATTTGTATCGCATCCATCTTCTTCCACGTCGTGATAGTCCGATTGACGACGTTGTTGTTGACTACGACGTGCTGGTCGTGGCATTTTGTTGCATATATTTTCAATAAGTGTTTCGTGTTTTCTCTTGCCTATCGTTGGGCTGCCAGTTTAGCACGGGCCGGCTCAGTTTTAGCTCTTTACTACAGGTTTTTACTTTTAAGAAAATAACGTAGGCGACACTCACTTTTAGATTGCACTTATTTATTAGAGTTCACAGTAATGTTTTACAGTAATGCACACAGAGACAGAGCAGACAACAACACACAATCGAATAATACGGTCTCAAACATACACATTTGTTACATTGGTACTTAGATCATAAAAATCAAGAGTGGCAACATGACAAACACAAAACGCAACCATAGTCACCAATAACATTAGCCGCCCACTATTCGCGGTATCGAGCAGGACGCCTGATTGGCCGGCGCCTAACGCTGGACGATCGGTCGTCTGAGCGGGAACGCACAGAGTCGGTACAATAGGTGCCCTCTACCGGGATAGATGGCGCTGTCCGCGCTACACCGTGTATATTGTCAAAATAGCTTGGTACACATTTTGATTGGGTAATAGGTAAGTACTTCTGTTCGTGCTTGTTACGAGTTACAGCATTTTATTTACATAAGTCATAATTACATAAGTATTTGATAAAAATCTGTCTGTCAGATATCACAAGTCCGTAGGTTTAAAATGTCTTAAGTTTACTTCAGAAAATATACTCTTCTATGCTGTAGTTATTGTTGTGATAGAAGATGGCATATTTTTGGCATTTTATTGGGTGGGTCGTGTTTAGCAGATTTTGGCAGATTTTAAACCAGTGTCAGATTTGCCGTTTTTGTGATGGTCACACTGGTTGCGTCGGTCGTCGTCGATCTTTCTTTTGTAATAATAAATGAGTCACGCACGTCACAGTCAGGCAGCAGGTTTTGTGTTAGGTCTGCCACTAACTATGGATATTTGTATGGATGGATGTTTGTTACTCTTTCACGCAAAAACCAGAGATTTAAATCGTTAGATGCGCCCTTCGCATACATAAGGCGCTCGAAAATGTGTCAACGTTGGGAAGAGTGAGCTCACTCATTCCGTCGTAGTCTGTGGCAGAAAGCACCGAGCGTTGGACGTCATATGCATTTTTTCTTTTCCCTAATTTCAAGTGTAAAACAATAAAATATGCCTTCCTGTGCCTTTAGAAAGTATTTTAATAACTCGAGGAATACCCACAAATCTAACGGAATTACATTTTATGCGTAACTACCTATTTATTAATTATTTTCATCATTTTACCATTGATTTACTACCAAACGTTTGGTAGTAAATCAATGCATTTTACAAATAAATCACTTACTTAATTTGGCGTCCGGTACGTGTTTGTACGAGCGAGACCGAACAATTCGTGCGTGAGCGAGATCGATATACGTGTCATTGCTTTGTCGTTTAAACCAAATTAGTTTGACCCCTTGCATAATACACCGTTAGCGATTTTAGGTGTCAAAGTTTTGTGGCACGTCGCGTTGTTGTGTGAATTTGTCATGTAACGCACACAGACATAAACTGTAGTCACTTTTTGGAAGCTCAAGGCGCATCTAACGATTTAAATCTCTGGCAAAAACTACTAAATGGATTTGGATGAAATTTTGTAGGTAGACGAATTACGGCAGGGGTTAATAGAGGATACTTATTATTTCGAAAAGTAAGTACTAGTTCCCACGGGAAAGTAGATTTACAGTTTTTTTTATTTATCAATAAATTTAAAAAAATTAGCCGCAGCAGTACCTAAGTGATTTTAAGCAAGATCATTGCCACAAAGCTAAGCCTATTCCAAATCTCGAATAAGAATCAATACCTACTTATCGCTTTTTTGCATATCAGTTTCTTGTTTGAAGTGAAGAGTGAATTTATCACTCTATAATAGTTTAGGTATGTATTATTAAGCGTAAATAGGTAACATCGAAATCGCAAAAAAAAAACACTTCTATATACAAACTAGGTTAGCTGATCGAGACTAGTATGGGAAAGGGGATTTTTTTGCGATTTCGATGTTGGTTCCATACAAAAAGTTGTTGCATCTGAGCACTAGAATCAGCCCCTGGGAGGTTGTTGATGGTTTAAAAATTACCCTGTATACTATTATTAACTTATGTGAGAAAAATACAAAATGTAATAAAACGAGCTGCGGTCTAATTTGACTGTTTTTCAAAAAGTGTGTAGTGTGTGTCAGAAACGTTTCCGTTCCCATAGGTATGTTTTGAAAAAACCTTAACCGCTGTCGGACTCGGATGGCCTTTATAATAGTATGGGAAAGGTAACGATTTGGATTGGATTAAAAGCGTTCGTAAAGCGATATCCCTTCAGTGGGCCTAGATAAAAGCCACACGCTTATTTTTCCGCAGCCTTTCCGCGGAGAAAATGTATGGAAATTACATTAGAATGTCACACACAACCTCATGCTATTTTTTCAGCTAATGTCATATCTAATTACAATAAATAAATAAATATCTGTACATTTTTTGCGGGACGTTTGCGGAAAAATAACCGTGTGGTTTTTGTCTAGGCCCAGAGATCATTTTAGTATCTCGAAAAAAGTACCTAACCACAAAGAAATGCAATGAAAATGCTGAAGTCTGTAGACGTCCTTAAATGCACTCGACTTCGCACGGCACGGCACATGACTTTGACTCTTCGCTTCGATAAATTAGTCATAGTGCGGAGTATAGAAACCGTAGTCAGTCAAGTCATTCGTTCTTTTTGGTACTTCACTACTTTAAGATATAATGTGTACTATAGGTATAAACATTAATTATTCGGTGCAAACTGCAATGAACTTGACAACACTACAGTGAAGTGAAGATGGAATTGCATTGATCTCGAGAAGCTACGAAATCAAAGTGCCAATAAGCTTGCTAAAAAATAAATCAAGGTAAGTAGGTATTTTATAAGGTTTTTATGTTCAATGATAGGATTAAACGAACTTACCTAAAGTGAAGTTCAATCCATATTATATGAAGTACTTAATTAGTCCAAGGTACCTATAACTGTTGTAGTGACGCCTCCTCCCGCTACTAAATACGCGAATTTTAAAGACACCATTAAAAATATAAAAGAAAAATACACCTGGCAACTCCACCGTCACCATAGCTCATTAGTTTAGAGTATTAGGTATATATAATTGGGTTAGTAATTTATTACTTCAAAAGGGAAGGGTGGGATGCTCCATACCTTGGACTAATTACTTCATATAATATGGATTGAACTTCACTTAGGTAAGTTCGTTTAATCCTATCATTATATTCGTAATTAGTCCAAGGTATAACTATTGTAGGAGATGTTTAGAGTTTTTGATGAATAGGTAAACATTAGTACCCATTTACTAACTAGGTATCAATAGGTAGGTATTCAATAGCATTAAATATTTATTTCATAATGTAGATAACGTTTACTAGTGTGAACAGTTTCATGTTAACCATATAATAACTATAAATTTCAAGAACTACCAGCCGTGGCAAAAAGGTTTGCCAATCTAACTAGCGTGGTATACCTATTATAATATTTAGCAAATATCGATAATTTATTAGATCATCCAATAGTAGGGATATGTCACCCAATGTGTTATCTAACTCTTTGTAAGTTTCGGTTCCCTTTCCAGATTGAAACCTAATGGGATTTCAATGTACAGTACAGAGACTCAATTAATTTTGCCTCAGTGAAATATTTGTAAGTACAGAAGTTAATAATGAATATCAAATACATTAAAAATAATTTAGCCTTAGTCTGTTCCACAAACAAACTACATAATCGCCACGCGAAAATGTAATAGTAATAAAATCCTGAAATCAATCATTTACCTTTATAGGTACCTATTTGTACTTTGCATGTCCCATGGACAGAGTACATAATCGCCACGCGAAAATGTAGAATTAACAATTCCTTAGGACTGTCCCACGGACAGAGTACATAATCGCCACGCGATAATGTAGAATTAACAATTCCTTAAAATCATTCATATGCCTGGACATATATTTGTCCTTTAACTTGTCCCACAGACAGAGTACCTACATCCTCGCCACGCGAAATTGTAGAATTAACGATTCCCTAAAAAAAACATTAATGTGCTTTGAAAGATATATGTGCTTCAGCCTGTCCCACGGACAGTGTCGCGAAATCACGCGAATTTAAATTATGACTGATCATTGGTTTCGATTTCCGAAACATTGTGATGATGAGACTGAATGATAAATTGAAAGACGCAGAATGAATCTAACAGTGAACGATTCATTGCTCGTTCGTTCGTCGGCGCACTTGGTCGGCGGCGCGCGGAGCGAACGGACTGCAGAGGTGCGACGTGTGGGCATTGGGAGTTTCCATTGGTAAGTTTCCTTTGGTCTCTATTTACATTGCCTATTTTAATCATGTGTGATATTTAGATAGAGAAAGATCAGAAATATAATGTGTTGTTATTGTGTTATCGCTGCGGCGATTGTATCAGTGTAATCAGGTTATCAGATGAACAGAACAGATCAGAACCGTGAGGTCAGGGGTGGCTAGAAGGGGCGGTCGGAGGTTACTTGCGGGGTTGTTTAACCCCTATATTCAGACACTATGTGTAACTTGCGGGGTTGTTTAACCCCTATATTCAGACACTATGTGTAACTTGCGGGGTTGTTTAACCCCTATATTCAGACACTATGTGTAACTTGCGGGGTTGTTTAACTCCTATATTCAGACACTATGTGTAACTTGCGGGGGTTGTTTAACCCCCATATTCAGATACTACGTGTAATCGTAGTCTGGGTCCAGGCCCTACCAATCAGACAGACAGATGCGTGTGCACCGTGTGTGCAGGTACGCATATTTGGTTTTCAGCTAACTTGTTAAGCAAAAGGATGCTTAATGACAGGTTCTACCAATCAGACAGTAAGATGCGTGTGCACCGTGTGTGCAGGTACGCATATTTGGTTTTCAGCTAACTCGTTAAGCAAAAGGATGCTTAATGACAGGCCCTATCAATCAGACAGTCAGATGCGTGTGCACCGTATGTGCAGGTACGCATAATTTGGTTTTCATCCAAAACGTTATGCAACAGGTTGCTTAACGACATGGTGGAGGTGCTGGGATGAGAGAACCAGTACATAGGTACAGTGACGTACTATTCCTATGAATCAGATCAGTGTAACTATTGTTTGCAATTCGCACGGAGGATAATGTAAACATATCCAGTAACGTTTCACATTGTTTACATTAAGCAGTATAAGTCACAGGTAATGCTTACCAGTGAATATCATATAAAATAAGTGAATATACATTTATACAGTAACCACATGTAGATAAATGTGTCTTTCTTTCTTTCTTTTTACCCACCTAGCTGGAAAAGAGGTTAAAGTTTTCAATCAAAGTTTGAGATTGTGATGAGATAATTCGATGTTACGAAATAGTGATAGAGTACACGAATCTAGGAAAACATTTCAATACAGTAATAAAGATGTAATAAACAAATGTAAGGACCTGCAGACAAGGTTTTATTCACATCCCGTTCGTTAGAACGTATCGAACTACTATAGGTATATGAAAATGATTTGTTATGGGGAGTTACTCCCATACATTTTGTTGTTTTCAAACTTCGTTATTGCTTTTGAATTGTTAACTTTTCTAGGCTCCCAAACAAAAAAAAAATATTTTTTTTGCTACAAATCATAGAATTCAAACTAAGACAAGTTTACAAATACAGTCCTTACGGTTTTCGTTTACTTTTCAATGTGAAGTCAAGTAGTGAGGAGTCACGATTTGATAACGATATACATATCCAGATAAAAATAAATCATTAATCGAGTCATTCAAAGAACTTTGTGCCAGTAGCGACAGTGCGTTACTTCTATTGCTATTGATTAAATAAGTAGTTGTACACATTCAGTAGCTATCGATTCGTAAACGAAATAAACTTGGGTACATACCTACTTATAAAATTAATAATTGTTTCATGTGGTGATGGTTAAATTCAAATAGTGTCAAAACTAAATGAATAAGATGAAACGAAATAAAAATATTTAAATAATCATTAAATTTGACGACAAGGTTAGCGCAGGGGTCAAGTCATCGCCTGCTGCGCGGCGATTCGCGGGTTCGATTCCCGTACGGGACAGGTGTTTTGTATGACCTACAGAAATTTGTTTGTAACCACGCCCACGACACGGGAAGGGCTCCTGGTGTAGGGCAGCGTTTTTTTTTAAAGAATAAAATTAAGTTGTTAATAAGATTAAATTATGCAACAAAGTGGACTTACGGTGTTTAAAATGTTAAATACCTGCAATAAATTTGGAGCTACCCCTTACCAAAATTAATTAATTTGTCGTAAAGTATTACTAAATGACACTGATAGATAGTAAATAATTATTTTCAAATACCAACCCACGTTATTTGGATTTTTTTTTCTTGTTGCAGTTAATATTTTGGGAATAGTTAAATAAAGGAATTTAAAAGTCTTGCGTAGTAAATATCAGGTGTCATTTAAACTAAGTCCTATAAATTATGGAAGAGATTGTTCGAACTCGTCTTAAACTGCTGAATGATTCAGTTGTTTCCCTTGTTAACTCAGGTCAAAATGCTTTAGTAATGCTACGCGAAAAGAGCATAGCAGTTGATGAGGCTCGAATAGCAGCCGGCAAACTAAAGGCTATCAACGGAAGATTTGTAACAGAAATGTACAATTATTTCAAACTAGCTCAGAACCCTTCGGCTGATGAAATGTCATTATACACCTCCATACAAATGCAGGCAGAGGAGACGGTGGCTGAATTAGAGGTGAGAGCTCAGCCCCAAATATCAGGTCCCTCTAATTGCCCGTCGTGTGATAATATAAACATGAATATTACCAGTCGCTTACCTAGAATGGAATTGGCTCGATTTGATGGTGATGTTCTTAAATGGCACCAGTTCCGGGACCAGTTTTCTTCCAACGTAGATAGCCGTAACATTAATGATGTGGATAAATTGTTATATTTACAATCCGTTCTTGGTGGTGAGGCGAAACAAGCTATTGACGGCTTGGACACGACTAGTGCAAATTACAAGATCGCAGTAGAAACCCTTAAAGAGCGCTATGGAAAACCCGGAGCAATCATATATGCTCATTATGTGCCTGGCTCTCTATCGTATTCCAACAGCGGGTAATTCGGTTAAGGAGTGCAGAAATGCCCTCAATGATATTGAACGTCATTTACGTGTGTTGAAGTCACTAGGAAAGGACGTAAATCATAACCACTTACGCGTTATGATAATGGAGAAATTTCCAGAAGACTTAATTTACGAACTCCGAATAAAACTCGGCTCAGACGGTGATTCTATTGAAAATATCAGAAAGAATTTAGAGTACATTATATCAGCACGAGAAACTTCTAGCAGATTAAAGCGAAAAACGTTAAAGAGTGACAATAGTTCATTGTCAGATAAATTTACGGTCGAAGCTCTTCATGTTAGGTCCGAAAATAGACAAAATCAAAATAAAAGATTTCACAATAGTAAATCGTTTTCTAGTAACAGAACAGAAAGGAATAGGAAGTTCGAAGGTAGAAAATTTGATAAATTTAACTCCAGGAAAAGACCATTTGAAAATAATAAGACCCAGTCACAAAGAGGACCCGCGCCCAAGCGAATGAAAGTCAAATGTGTGTTCTGCGATATAGATCATTGTAATGACAAGTGTTCAACGTTCAAAACTTTAGTGGAACGTAAAAATAGGTTAGGAGGTCGCTGCTGCTTTGGTGATGGGCACAAGGCAAATGATTATAAATCAAAAAGAAAATGCCACCATTGTTCTAAATTTGGACTTCACAATCGTGCCCTGTGTCCTAACATAGCTCCTGAAATTACCCCAACGAGAATATTATAAAAATAATAAAAAAATATGTTAATTCGGCAAAGTCAATCACGATATTACAAACCTGCACAGCTCACGTGTATAAAGTAAACGACAATACGCGATACATTAACTACAGAATACTGTTGGATTGTGGTAGCCAAAGGTCATATATTACTACAAGGATCACAAAAGAACTAGATCTACCCTATTTTGGAAGAGAACCGCCTTTCTGTTTTCACTTTTGGTGCAGGAATGCCACAAGAACTAGAGAGTCCAGTCGTGAATTTCAAAGTAATAACACGCAGAAATAAAACAAAGACTTTTTATGCAAACGTCGTTCCCCACATTACTCAGAATATTCCCTGCCCTTACAGTAATATTAAATTTATTGCTGACAAATTACGAGATGATAAAATAACATTTGCTGATGATGGATCAAGAAGTGATCAAGTAGACATTCTACTGGGTAATGATTACTATTACTCTTTGATATGCAATGAAAAAATAGAAGTAACAAAAGATTTGTACTTAGTAAAAACGGACTTTGGGTGGATATGGTCAGGGAGATGCCCAGCCTTAAAAAATAAAGACCAACTTACAGTTTTGACATACGTCCAATCTTGTATCGAAACAGAAGCACATTTTTATAAACCTGACTTACCATTAAGGAATGACACCTTAAAACAACTCTGGGATCTCGAATCAATTGGTATTGATGATTCGCCAAAGTCATCTAGGGATGAAGAAGCAGTCAAAAGGTTTAATGAAACTACAGAATACGAAAACAACCGCTATTGCGTGAAATGGCCGTGGACGGAATATCCTCCAACATTATTACCAGTTAATTTCGGATTGGCTTTTGGGCGACTGACTAACCTTATTAAACGACTTGAACCGGAAACGATTAAGGCATATGATGATGTTTTACAAGACCAACTCCAACACGGAATCATCGAAGAGATTAACAATTGTAAATTACCAACAGATCATCCAGTTCACTATCTCCCCCACCACTGCGTCATGCAGGAAGGCAAATCAACGAAACTGAGAATCGTTTATGATGCTTCGGCTAAGACAAAGCACAACAATAGCCTTAACGAATGCCTGTACAGAGGGCCCTTTGCTCGAGGATCTGACTGGGCTACTTATCAGATTTAGAGAACATGATATCGCTATGGTGGCTGATGTAGAAAAGGCCTTTCTCCAGATTGGGTTGCAACAGCATGATAGAGACGTTACTCGTTTATTTTGGCTTAAAAACCCAAACAAAAATGTCAGTTCAGATAGTTTAAGCCATTTTAGATTTTGCCGTGTTCCGTTCGGTGTAATCTCCTGTATGAAATGCCACCGTTAGATATCATTTAAATAAGTCCGGAGACTCCATTCAGAAACAAATAGCTAATGAGATATACGTCGATAATTTAGTGTCGGGCACGACATTTTGTCAAGGAAGCGACCACTCTTTACAAAACGGCTAAACGTTCCTTTGAGGAACTATCAATGAACCTTCGCGAATGGAACTCTAATTCAAGAGTTTTTTAATTACAATTCCGAAAGATTACTTCCGCCTTTTGTTGCCCGAAGCATCACCGAGCTGAAACAATACAAATGCTTACATGTACGATACGTGCCGACGAGAATCAATCCTGCTGATGGAGCTACTCGACCCGTCAATACAAAGGCTAACAATAAATACTGGTTATCAGGTCCCGATTTCTTAAGGATGTCACCAGAACATTGGCCAAATGACTTCAGACAAAAGAATTTCGTACGTAAAACCCAAGTTCTAACTTCCGTTGGGGAGGCTCTCTCGGACAAAAGAATTTCGTACGTAAAACCCAAGTTCTAACTTCCGTTGGGGAGGCTCTCTCGAATAATCGATGTATGAATGGAGACAAACGAATTTAATCAAGATCAGAACGTAACAGTTGAAGATGAACCTAATGAAAGTGAGACAAAAGAAACAGAAGCCTCAGGAATAATGGATAAAGATATAGAAAATGTAGATATGGAACAGGACAAAGAAGAAAAGGATCAGCCAAACAAAAATACTGCAGAATAAACTCATTGAAATACAGAATGAACATTTTCCAAAAGAGAGTAAAGGACTGCAGACTGACTTATCAAGATCGCTTAATCTATATAAAGATGAGAAGGGACTCTTAAGATGTGGTGGTAGATTTGAATATGCACAATGGGCTGAAGATAAGAAACATCCGATATTGCTTCCCAAAAACTCTGAGTTCACAAACAAAATAATTGATGATATGCACAAAAGTCACTATCATGTTGGAGTGGGACACACTCTATCGCTATTACGAAATAAGTTTTGGGTTCTACAGGGTCGATCTCAGGTTCAAAAGGTTTTAAGAACTTGTGTTCAATGTAGGAAATACGGAGGAGGACCATATAAAATGCCTTTGATGCCACCGTTACCAGCTGAGAGAGTCCGCTACTCTATCCCATTTACGTTTACAGGAATGGATTATTTTGGTCCTTTAAAAATTCAAAACGGGCCCGTAGAGAAACGCTGGGTTTGTATTTTTACTTGCCTGGCCGTACGAGCAATACATATGGAGGTCGTGAAAGACTTATCGGCCGAAGAGTGTCTTTTAGCAATTAGGAGATTTGCATCAGTTAGAGGTTTACCTCAAGTGATTACGACAGATAACGCAACCCAGTTCAAGCTAACGTCAGAAGTATTGAAGTCAGATTACTGTATTAAAAATAAGATTTCTTGGCGTTTAATACCAGAATTGGCCCCTTGGTTCGAAGGTTTTTATGAGAGGTTAATAGGTATAGTGAAAAATTGCCTCAAACGAACATTAGACAAACATTTAATTAGCAACAATCAGCTTTGTACGATTATTAAAGAGATAGAAGCGGTAGTGATTACCAGACCCCTCACCCATGTTGGACAAGAGCTTGAAGAAATATTGACACCAGCAGATTTTCTGCGAATTGGAGGACCCCTGACTACTGAAATATCAGAAGACGAGTTCATAGAGCATGCGACTGTCACGAAGGAGAATCTTATTGAAACCTGGAAAAGAGGCCAAAAAATATTACAAGAATTTGTTAAGATGTTTACAGCTCAGTATTTGACGAGTCTAAGAGAACGTAGAAGTTCTCACAAACAATCTCGGGTTGTAGTTTAACAGCATTCCCAGAGAAGGGGCACAGTTCAAATAAAAAGCGATCTTACCAGTAGAGCCTGCTGGAAAGTGGGACGAATCTCAGCAATTATAGAGGGTTCGGACGGAAAAATCAGAGTTGCAAAAGTATCTATGCTAGGTGGCGAGACACTGACTAGAGGAATAGGACACTTATACCCTCTAGAATTCGAAGACAGTGAGACTTCCAATTCAGATGTACCAGATTCTGCACCATATTTCGATAACTCAAATAATGAAGGTACATAACTTAGACCTTCAGTATCGACACTACCAGTGACAGAACTATCAGACCAGACGCTTGATTTACCTAGAGGTGATAAATCAGGAGTACTAGCAACAGAAAGAAACTCCGAAATATCAGCGAGTACCAGACCAAAACGGGCTTCTGCACAACGATCTAGACAAAAGGTGAAAGAATAGACTAGACAACTAATTAATTTGATTCTTTGATAATGTAGTTATGATAACAAATCTAAATCAAACACAAAACGATTTTGTTAGATTGAATCTTGAATCGATGTTAATTCTCTATTTTAATGTTGCAATTATACTACAGATTAAAATCATTGTTTTATTCTTCCCTTAATCTTTTCTGGGCGCGGCAGTGTCGCGAAATCACGCGAATTTAAATTATGACTGATCATTGGTTTCGATTTCCGAAACATTGTGATGATGAGACTGAATGATAAATTGAAAGACGCAGAATGAATCTAACAGTGAACGATTCATTGCTCGTTCGTCGGCGCACTTGGTCGGCGGCGCGCGGAGCGAACGGACTGCAGAGGTGCGACGTGTGGGCATTGGGAGTTTCCATTGGTAAGTTTCCTTTGGTCTCTATTTACATTGCCTATTTTAATCATGTGTGATATTTAGATAGAGAAAGATCAGAAATATAATGTGTTGTTATTGTGTTATCGCTGCGGCGATTGTATCAGTGTAATCAGGTTGTTGAGAGTGGACTGTATGTAGGTTCTTGAGTTAAACGCTGGTTTCTTTGTGATAATATTTGGAGCTTTATTTACTTCTTGCAAGACGACTTCCACTGACCGACTACAACTGACTACAATTTATCAGTATTCGGCCCTATATTTATACACTATCCCTTGGTCCGCGGGGGGACATCCCGCCCGCGGACCAATCAAAAGGGGCCGAATTTATTTACGATATGGTTCATTCATGGGGACTTGGCCCGCATAAGCTTAGACTACGTCCGCTGCTTAGTTCTGGGTCCCCGGCACTTGCGAACTGTCGTCAACATCCTCCCCCCGGCGAGAACTCGTACTCGCCTTCGCCGTAAGACAGTGCAGCGCGTCCTGTCCCTCTAGTCCGGGGAGAGTGCGGTAGATCAGGCCGATGTGCAGCGCGTCCCCTCCCTCTAGTCCGGGGAGTGTGCGGTATGTCAGGCCGATGTGCAGCGCGTCCCCTCCCTCTGGTCCGGGGAGAGTGCGGTTGATTCTTCTTACGCCGTCCGGTCCCGGGAAAATCTTGTCTATGCGTCCCCGCGGTCAGACATTCCGGGGAAGCATGGGGTCTGCGATCAGGACCACATCTCTGTCGTCGAGCTCTGCTGGCGTCGCAGCTTTGGGGCGAGGTACAAGGTTCGGGAGGTACTCCCGCAACCATCGACGCCAGTAGTGATCGGTCAGCGTTTTTGCCGACCTCCACGTGTGGCGACTTCTCGCGCTTGCTCCCGTTCTTCGTACAGTGGAGCGCGGTTTGTGAGTCGCTCCAGTTCACGGCTTCGTCCACGGGAATGCAGTGATCCGTCTTGACGCTTTGAGCGAGTCTAGATCCGATGAGCGCAGCCTGCATCTCCAGCCGTGGAATCCTTTGTGGCGGCGCGGCCTTCACCTTGGCCGACAACAAGATCGTTCCTGAGGTGCCATCTTCATTTTGGTGCACCCAATATGCCGCCGCAGCGTATGCGTCTTCGCTCGCGTCGCAGAAAACGTGCAGTTCGCGACGCGTTACTCTTCTACCCCCGTTGTAAGACCGGGGCAAGCGCAGTCTGCCGACGGCTTCCAGGCTCGTAAGCCAGTCTTTGGACATCGACGCAATCTCGGGAGGGACTGGCTCCTCCCAGTTCGTCTTCAGCCGCCATAATTTCTGCTGCGCGATCTTCGCCGTAGCAGTGTAACAGCCCGAGAGGGTCATAAATGCTCATGACTGTTGAGAGCGCTTCCCTCTTCGTCGGCGGCCGAAGTTGCGTCTTCACCTCGTTTGGGACGCGAGCCAACGCGATGTTGAAGCTCAATGTGTCCTCTTGCGCGTCCCACACGAGGCCCAGTGCCTTTTTTGGCTTCCCAAGGAGCGTAGTGGTCGCGCGGCGTTCACTCTCTACGTTCTTCAAGAGCTCCGCGCTGTTAGTATTCCACCCCTTCAGCTTGACGCCAGCTTCTATGTGCACTTCGCCGACTTGTTGGATCGTTCTCGCTGCTCGTTTGACGGTGGACTCAATGTTGGTCATCACTCGCTTGTCCTTTGCCCTCGTGTGTGCTGACTTCAGCGAGATTCCCGGCGATTCTAATTGAAAGTGCTCGCTGACCTGTCGTTCGATGTCTTGCGTCCACACGTGCAGCACTTCATCTTGGCGCTTGATTACTACCTTGGTGGGTGCCGTTCCGTGCACCACCCATCCGAGTTCCGTTCGGGATGCCGCGGGCTCGTTTCGTTTGCCCACGCGCAGCTTTCGGGTAACAATCATCGGCCAGTTATCAGATCCGATGAGTATGCGAGGTTTCGCGTTCTTGTATACCAACTGACCTTGCAGGTCAGTGAGGTGATCAAACTGCACCTCTTCCTTTGCAATTGATTGAGTGGCGAGGTTCAGGTCCGCCATTGTTCGCGCAGAACACGCCTTGAAGCTGCTCGTGCTTCGTTCGGCGATGCGTAGTGAAACGACGCGGCTGTCAATATCACGCTGTCGGTCGTCGATCCCTTTTACGCGTAGCTGCGTCGCGGGGCCATCCAGGCCTATCTCTCGTGCCAGTCCCTCTTCTATGAGCGTCACTGTGCTGCCTTCATCGAAGAGCGCGTATGTGTTACACTCCCCGTTCTTGCCCGATACGGTTACTGGGCAAACCTTGAGTTTCACAGTGCACTCAGTTCGGGTCGAAGAGACGCTTGCTTCCTCCGGCTGGTTGGTTCGGGCCGCAGGTGCTTCGGCGTGAAGCAAGCGGTGGTGTGGCCATCGACATCCATTCACGCCATATGTTTTCTGGCGGCAGTTCATTCTTCGGTGCTTGCTCTTCAAGCACTTGAAACACAAGCCAGCTTTCTTCGCGACGTTCCATCGTTCGTCCAAAGACACCTTCTTGAACTTGTCGCAGGCGTCAAGTCGGTGTGCGTTGTTGCACTGTGCACAGCGTTCCGGCTCGGTCTTGTTCGACGACGACGATTCTGCTACGTCGTACGCCCTCCTCCTCTGTTCGGGTTTAGAGGCGGGGCGTCGCGGCGGTGGCGGCGTCGGTAGTTGCGCGTTGTTGCAGTGTGCACAGCGTTCCGGCTCGGTCTCGTCCGACGACGACGATTCTGCTGCGTCGTACGCCCTCCTCCTCTGTTCGGGTCTAGAGGCGGGGCGTCGCGGCGGTCTTGGCGTCGGTTGCGCGTCGTCGTACTGTGCACAGCGTTCCGGGTCGGTCTTGTTCGACGACGACGATTCTGCTGCGTCGTACGCCCTCCTCCTCTGTTCGGGTCTAGCGGCGGAGCGTTGCGGCGGTCTTGGCGTCGGTTGCGCGTTGTTGCAGTGTGCACAGCGTTCCGGCTCGGTCTTGTCCGACGACGACGGTTCTGCCACGTTGTACACCCTCCTCCTCTGTTCGGGTTTAGAGGCGGGGCGTTGCGGTGGTTGCGGCGTCGGCTTGTGAGTCGTACCGGAGTATCCGTGCTTGAGTGCTCGATCAGCCTCTCGCATGAGGAACGTGGTCAACTTGACTATTTCCGGCTCAGGTTCATTGTGTTCTTCGGCGTAGTCGCACCATTTCGTCTTTAGATGCTAAGCTAAGCTTCTCGAAGATTTCTCTCACGAGCAGCGGATTGTGTAGATAGTTCTTTTCTACGTTGTTAAGCACGGCTACGACATTCTGTACTCGAACTGCGAAGGTGTTGAGTTCTATCGCAGTGGAGCCGAGCTTCGGTAGTTTCTTTAGGTCTTCGAACGCGACGTCGATCAATATTTCAGGCCTGCCAAAACACTGCTGCAGCGTCTTCATGATGACGTCAGGATGCGCTGCGGTGCTCAGTAACGGCGCGACGGTCTCCTTGGCTTCGCCTCGCAGACAGTTACGGAGGCGCGCAAGGTTTTCCACTTTCGAAAACTGGTACACGGCCGTCGTTTCTTGCATTGCTGCGGCAAACTGCAGCCACTCTAGCGGTGATCCCGAGAATAGTGGCAGGTCGGTGGCTTGACGCGGCGGCGGTCGCGACCCCATGATATGGTCGAGCGTGCCGGCTAAATGTTCAATAGCCCGTCCTCTTGAGTGCTCGCGATCACGCGGTGTGGTTGTTTCTTCCCACCGTAGTCTCGTTCGGTGCGCGACTGGAGTAGCGATTTCAACCTCCCTAGGTTGTAACACCGTGTTTTCTTAAAATTTCATAAAACACTAATTTTGCAAAAACACTTTGTTTTCACTGTAGTTTTAACACAAATTTCACAACTAAAATCGTAATTCAATAACTTTGTCAATGAATTTCACAATGTCAATGTCAAGTGTCAACGTCAACGTCGTTTCACGTCACGTCATTGACATTTGCAATTATCTTTGGTCATTATTCGATTTTGGCATAAACAAAATAAATCTCGCGTTTATCCTGGCCTTATTTACAAAGATAGTTTTTTTTCGCCCAAAATCCCGTGCTTCCATTTAGGTGGGTTGATTTTCTCAAAATTCGGAATTTGACATTTAGACCGTTTGTTTTGATCATTTCTATAGACATATTTTAATAAAATACGCTTAAACTTATAGATCATATAATTATAGTTTCGTCGAATAGAATTTGGAAAGCATTCACAATTTGTTTATGGTTAATTTTTCATTACGTTTTGTTTTTCAACCAAACTTATAACTTTAGCTGGAAATACTTATTGCATATTGTAGAATTTCGAAAGATCCGTATGTTGACTTGACACATCTTGAAGCAAGTTAAGAGTCTTACGAGTGTCATGAAATGAATTTGGTTTTAGGAGAGGTTCCGTCGCCAATACGGCGCTTAACATTCAGCAAACGGACCTCGGCTCCGTCGCTTCCACATAAACGCAAATCTGCGCGCAAGTGGAGCGTTGGTTTAGTCTATCGTCTAGGTTATGATTAGTCTGTGAGACATCGATCGAAGTAATTTGTTATTGATTTGAAGATCATAAAGTTTTTATATATTTATATAGGTATTTCTCCCGTTTTCCGTGTGAATTTGATTTGAAAAACCACAGTGAAACTACAAAATTCAGTTCTTTTTGTTTTCAGCTTGAAGAGTAAAGCTAAGGGGAAAAATACTATATTTACTCGCCGTCACGCGATTCATTAAATTAAATGGATTTATTGTATCAATAAGTGCAAAAAATCAATAAGGTATCTAATTAACTTATTATATTTCATGATTTAAAGCAGATTTTGTTAATTTTATTTTTATTTGTGGGTAAATTGATTATTAAATC
The DNA here is from genome assembly GCA_963935595.1 of Schoenobius gigantellus. Taxonomy (NCBI): domain Eukaryota; kingdom Metazoa; phylum Arthropoda; class Insecta; order Lepidoptera; family Crambidae; genus Schoenobius; species Schoenobius gigantellus. The sequence goes on from OZ012543.1 coordinate 38,217,292, forward strand.
AAACATGTTACATTTCCAAAATTCGCCTTTTTCATCCCCTATTTCATTAAAAAAACCTGATAGTAAGCGGCGTCTTAGTGGGATTAATGCATATATTGAGTAACACTTGCGAATTTCCTGTTAAATTCTAAATTTTTACAATATTAAGTTTCACATCCTTCTTTGGCAAATAACTCACAAATTAAGCTGTTTTCTTTTTATTAATAGCAGTGATTATACACAAAATAGGTGCTCTCCCCTCCATATGTCCTTTTTATTCACTAACCAATAAGACAATTTGTCAATTTATTAAAAATTATGTTTTAGAATTCATTTGCTATGTTTATTACATGAAGTTCAAATGTATTGACTGGGATTCCTTCAGAACTCAGTGTTAGACCCACTGACCCTAAGATCATAGGCATATTTAATTATATTTTTAACCTAACACTGTGCTATGAATCTCCAGGGCAGTTACCGGAGGCCGTAGGGCTCCGCTGCTTGACCTTATAGCTAGAAACCATAACAAACTAACCTAACACAAGGAGGAATTCTGTGGAATTGTACATATATAGAGAGAAAAAAAATAATCTAAGGAATTGGAATATTATATCTCTGACCCGTGATCGCGGAAACCTAGCATCAAGCAGAAGGTACGCTCTACTAACAACCGCTCCGGGGAAGGCTACTAATTTCTTTTATAAAAAAAAGGAAACCTATAACTATTTGTTCGTGTACTTTATTGCCCCTCATTTTGTAGTTTTGTACCCAATTTGCACCTGATTTTTACCTGCCGAGATTGATCAAACAGACCTGAACCATCCTGCCCTTGGCTTGTATTAATTAAACATTAAGTTAAGTGCTTTGCATTGAGGGATTTTGTTTACTTCAGTAACATTATGCATAAGTGAATTATAGTTATGTACCTACAACAATAAAACTTTTCATTTTGTATCGGACTAAAGGAATAAGTTTGTTTTTTTTCCTTCAACTTTAAGATTTCCCTATATTACTACAATTTAGCAAGAAAAAGCACTACAAGGTCTAACTATGTCGCGTCTCACCGGTGGGAGTACGGGTTCCGGTTCGAGCACTTGATGCACTTGTTCCTCTTGCCTCGAAGTCTCCTGTAGCCACGCCTCAATTCGTTCGTGGTTTTCCGCCGGTTCGGTCTCTTCTTCTAGCATACTGCCATCTTCGGCGGCGGCTAGGTCGGCGGTTAGCTTTTTTCGAATAAGCTCCGCTTCAATTTCTAGCTCCTGGCGTCGTATTGCAGCTTCCTCTGCAGCTTCCTGGCGTCGTACTGCTGCTTCCTGTGCAGCTTCCTGGCGTCGTGCTGCGGCTTCCTCTGCAACTTCCTGGCGTCGTACTGCGGCTTCCTGGCGTCGTACTGCAGCTAGTCTCTCTTCGGCTTCGAATTGCAGGCGGGCGATGGCACTGGCGGTCGATCTCGTGGAGCGAGCAATGTTCCTAACCGGCGTCGTCTTATAAACGTGACGCGCATTCTCGTCCTCGCGAGTTGGCATCCCTTCCGGTCGGTGAAGTTGTTCGGGGCGAGTTGAGCCCCCTTCCGGTCGGTGAAGTTGTTCGAGGCGAGTTGAGACCCCTTCCGTCCTTGGTTGTTCGGGGCGAGTTGAGACCCCTTCCGTTCGGTGTCGCCGTTCAGTGCGACTTGAGATCCCTTCCTCGCGGTACAGGTTTTCGTCGCGAGTTGAGACCCCTTCCGTTCGGTGTCGCCGTTCAGTGCGACTTGAGATCCCTTCCTCTCGGTACAGTTTTTCGTCGCGAGTTGAGACCCCTTCCATTCGGTGTCGCCGTTCAGTGCGACTTGAGATCCCTTCCTCGATGCCCGGTTCCATTTGGGCGGCGACAGTCGTCGATGCGGATGGCGATCGCGGTGGGTGGTCGAATACGCACACCAAATCTTCCTTCCCGCTCTGGCTCCGTGTAACTACCATCACTTGTACTTGTTTAGATCCGGTTCGGTAGGACCAAGATGTTGAGAGTGGACTGTATGTAGGTTCTTGAGTTAAACGCTGGTTTCTTTGTGATAATATTTGGAGCTTTATTTACTTCTTGCAAGACGACTTCCACTGACCGACTACAACTGACTACAATTTATCAGTATTCGGCCCTATATTTATACACTATCCCTTGTTCTGGGTCCCCGGCACTTGCGAACTGTCGTCAACACAGGTTATCAGATGAACAGAACAGATCAGAACCGTGAGGTCAGGGGTGGCTAGAAGGGGCGGTCGGAGGTTACTTGCGGGGTTGTTTAACCCCTATATTCAGACACTATGTGTAACTTGCGGGGTTGTTTAACCCCTATATTCAGACACTATGTGTAACTTGCGGGGTTGTTTAACCCCTATATTCAGACACTATGTGTAACTTGCGGGGTTGTTTAACTCCTATATTCAGACACTATGTGTAACTTGCGGGGGTTGTTTAACCCCCATATTCAGATACTACGTGTAATCGTAGTCTGGGTCCAGGCCCTACCAATCAGACAGACAGATGCGTGTGCACCGTGTGTGCAGGTACGCATATTTGGTAAAGGATGCTTAATGACAGGTTCTACCAATCAGACAGTAAGATGCGTGTGCACCGTGTGTGCAGGTACGCATATTTGGTTTTCAGCTAACTCGTTAAGCAAAAGGATGCTTAATGACAGGCCCTATCAATCAGACAGTCAGATGCGTGTGCACCGTATGTGCAGGTACGCATAATTTGGTTTTCATCCAAAACGTTATGCAACAGGTTGCTTAACGACAGACAGAGTACATAATGTTTATTCGCCTTTAGAATATTATAAACAGTTAATCCTGCCCTATATGCATGATAATTTGAAGCATATTGTTTGGAGGGTGATGAATAAATAGAATATTAATATGAAAGATGAACAATTAGATTAACTTTCCTCCATTTTTTGATTTAGTCATCTATTAATGGATTGAGTAGTAGTATTTTAAAAGTCTAAAATAAATTTATCAAATGTTTATTTCTATGGTCCTTTATTATTTGTTACTTCTAAAGCAATAACAAAGTTCTCACAAGTAAAATATCTGGAATAATCTTTAAATAGAGAAGAGACAACTTGCTTAAGTGTAGATGTCATAGAACTTTTAATATCTCTTAAAATAGCCATCTTAATTTGAGAAAACTATAATTAATACATAACTAATTATGTATAGGATTTGTGACTTTTTGGGCAGTGGTTTTGCTAATAATAGCAGTTTTTAATGTCAGTTTTCTTGAGTCTAGGTTATTTCAATGTCAGGTTTCTAGATGACCCATGCTTAAGGTAATATAAAACTATGGCAGGATTGCATATGCCATATTTCATTATGCTAACATACATTGGCTTTGCCAGACATAGTCTTTGCGTTTTATCCATTTTTTAATTTTATCATCTGACCTTATTCTATTGCCTATAGTTAGATAATTGGTGTAAAAGCTGAACAGTGAAAATACAATGATTGATGCGATGCTTCTGCTTTAAAAATAAACATAAGATTTGAAAAAAGAAACTTTTGGTATTAAAACATTGGATAGATCTGAATGAAACATTATTTCTTTGTAGTAAGCCTGAGTGGTAATGGTCTAAAAAGGAAATACTTAGATTCCTTAAGGCGCATAGTAACGTCAATCATAAAAAATCACTGCAGAAAAAACCGATTCTCTTCATAAATATTGAATAAAAAAAATATTTTAAAAAGATATGTTATTATTCAACGCATTCTTTAGAGGATGGTCTTCTTAATTTTTTGATAAATTAATTAAAACTTGGTTGAAATGACCCAAACATGCCTCGATTTTAAAACTGTAAACCTAATCGCTTCGTAAATATTAGGTTAAATCATATACTTTCGATTTAAATAAATAAAGTGAACAATATTCTAGGGGATGGTCTTTTTAGATTTTTCTTATTCGCCTTTATTAATTTTTTATTGAAATAATTCATCTTACGCGTAAAGGTTTGCTTAAATATTCCCCTCGCTCTCACTCACTCACTCCTATGTAATCAGTGCGGGACGATCGACGCAAGGTCATTGGGAGCACTATGCGCCTGCAGCTCTGTCAGTTATAACTCTGCAAAAATTTCAAAATCAAAGAAAAGGAGTTTCTTCTTCTTTTATAAAAATATTAATCCTATGGTAAAAGTATCAACATTTGAAACATAAGACTATGCCATGATTACATGTACTATATCTCCATCTCCATATATAATAAAATCGTAGGGGTACAAAAATCTGTAATTGCGAAATATTAAGAAAAAAAATACACAGGTCGCCTTAAAATCATTAGCAGAACACGATAGAATAGTTTAAAAAAAAATTGTTTGTTTGTTGGTTTGTTTGTTTGTTTGTTTGTTTGTTTGTTTGTCTGTTTGTCCGGAAAGATCTCCGAAACTACTGGACAGAATTTGATATGGCTTATACCACAATGCTTAGAATTTTCCGGAAGAACATTTAGGCATAATTTCGTTTGTTTAAATTCACTTTTTATTTTTAGTGAAAAAATACCATATAAAATTTTGAATTGGCTTTAGGTAGAAAAACAACATGGCGCACGTGAAATTATTTTGACAAGTCTGTCACATAGTACAGAGAGAAGGTATTTTCTTCCACGAAGGAAAGGCAATGGAACTACGCCATACAGCCTGATCTTAAGTAATTGGATTTCGAAAATTGAAAGGCAGGAATGAAGTGTTTCACATAGTACAAATAAAATTTAATATTTTCTGTTAATGGCTGTGCCCAACTGGATTTCGCCAACCAAATTGCCTTTTTCTTATGTCGTACCGTGGTGGTAAGGCAAAAAGATCAAGCCATACAACCAATGTATAAAGCATTTTTTATGATAATACTAAACATGTCTAAAATGACGGATCACATTTTTTTGGATCCACCCAAGGAACATGGATATCGAACGAAGAACCTAAAGACTAGAACACATTGAACCTAGCCACGTTGACTTAATTTGACATGACTGCCGATAAAGTTCGTTTCCAAACCCAGCGATATGCATATCAAATGAAAGGCCTTGATGAGTAGAGCACTATGAACATATAAAAATCGCCCTAAATTCAACATGGCCGCCGCTCAAATAAAACGGATAAAAGTTCGTTTCCAAACCCAGCAATATGGGTATCAAATGAAAGGCATTGATGAGTAGAGCACTATGAACCTAGCAACATTGACATAAATTCAACATGGCCGCCGCTCAAAAAAGGTGGATAAAAGTTAGTTTCCAAACCTAGCAATATGGGTATCAAATGAAAGGCCTTGAAGAGTAGAGCACTATGAACCTAGCAACATTGACATAAATTTAACACGGCCGCCGATCAAAAAAGGTGGATAAAAGTTAGTTTCCAAGCCTAGCAATATGGGTATCAAATGAAAGGCCTTGAAGAGTAGAGCATTAGATACCTAGGAAAATCGACCTAAATTCAACATGGCCGCCGCTCAAAAAAAAAGGATAAAAGTTCCTTTTCAAACCCAGCAATATGGGCATCAAATGAAAGGCCCCGATGAGTAGAGCACTATGAACCTAGCAACATTGACATAAATTCAACATAGCCGCCGCTCTAAAAAGAAGAATAATAGTTCGTTTCCAAACCTAGCAATATGGGTATCAACTGAAAGGCCTTGAAGAGTAGAGCATTAGGTACCTAGGAAAATCGACCTAAATTCAACATGGCCGCCGCTCAAAAAAAAAGGATAAAAGTTCGTTTTCAAACCCAGCAATATGGGTATCAAATGAAAGGCCCTGATGAGTAGAGCACTATGAACCTAGCAACATTGACATAAATTCAACATAGCCGCCGCTCTAAAAAGAAGAATAATAGTTCGTTTCCAAACCTAGCAATATGGGTATCAACTGAAAGGCCTAAAAGAGTAGAGCATTATGAACTAAGAAAAATTGCCCTAAATTAAACATGGCCGCCGCTCTAAAAAGAAGAATAATAGTTCGTTTCCAAACCTATCAATATGGGTATAAACTGAAAGGCCTTGAAGAGTAGAGCATTAGGTACCTAGGAAAATCGACCTAAATTCAACATGGCCGCCGCTCAAAAAAAAAGGATAAAAGTTCGTTTTCAAACCCAGCAATATGGGTATCAAATGAAAGGCCCTGATGAGTAGAGCACTATGAACCTAGCAACATTGACATAAATTCAACATAGCCGCCGCTCTAAAAAGAAGAATAATAGTTCGTTTCCAAACCTAGCAATATGGGTATCAACTGAAAGGCCTAAAAGAGTAGAGCATTATGAACTAAGGAAAATTGCCCTAAATTAAACATGGCCGCCGCTCAAAAAATGGATAAAAGTTCGTTTTCAAACCCAGCAATATGGGTATCAAATAAAAGGCTTTGATAAGTAGAGCACTATGAACCTAGCAAAATCCACCTAAATTCAACATGGCCGCCGCTCAAAAAAAAAGGATAAAAGTTAGTTTCCAAACCTAGCAATATGGGTATCAAATGAAAGGCCTTGAAGAGTAGAGCATTAGGTACCTACGAAAATCTACCTAAATTTAACATGGCCGCAGCTCAAAAAAGGATAAATGTTCGTTTTCAAACCGAGCAATGTGGATACCAAATGAAAGGCTTTGATGAGTAGAGCACTATGAACCTAGCAACACATAAATAAATTCAACATGGCCGCCGCTCAATAAAGGTGGATAAAAGTTCGTTTTCTAATCTAGCAATATAGGTATCAAATGAAAGGTCTTCAAGAGTAGAGCACTATGGACCTAGCAATATTGACGTAAATTCGACATGGCCACCGCTCAAAAAAGGTGGATAAAAGTTCGTTTCCAAACCTAGCAATATAGGTATCGAATGAAAGGCCTTGAAGAGTAGAGCACTATGAACCTAGGAAAATAGCACAACATTCAATATGGCCGCTGCTCAAAAAAAAAACTGATAAAAGTTCGTTTCTAAGCCCAGCAATATGGGTATCAAATGAAAGGCCTTGATCAGTAGAGCACTATGAACGTAGCAACATTGACGTAAATTCAACATGGCCGCCGCTCAAAAAAGACGGATAACATTTGCTTTTCAAACCTAGCAAAAGGGGTATTAAATGAAAGTAGGCCCTGAAGGGTACCTAGAGCAGCCATGCTCTAAGTGTGTTCCGCGGAACCCTAGGGCTCCACAATACCCCTATAAGGGTTCCGCAATAATTTAGAAAAATCAAAACACCCTCTCTGGTCGTACTTTTATTATGCTTAATAGTAAAGAATACACTTTTAAAAACTATTGTTTTATTTTAGGGTTCCGTCAAGTATTTCGCTTTCCAAAGGGGTTCCGTCACCAAAAAAGTTTGAGAACCGCTTCGGGGCCTATTGGATGTTCGATGTTAGATGTTACCTGTGTTTAGTGTCCTTCGAGACCGTGATAATGCAACGATCGTGAACTAACTAACGATAACTCCAAGTTTGTGTGTTGGATGTTAGTCATCACGGCGAGTTTGCTAACCGAACTATGCCAGCAACACTATATCGCACAGTACACGTTACAAAAACGGAAGTCTTAATACATTTTAAGGGTAACAGTATAAATACGTTTTTTCGCATTCGTTTTCAGAATGCGGGCATCCGAATGCATCAAATCTATACCAAATACTCATTGACCGCCGCACACGTTCGTTTTTATTACGAACGGAACACGTTCTGTACGTACGTTTAGGTAGAATTCACGTTCACGAAACTCCGTGTCTGTATTCCGCGATCGGATATCGAATACGGAAAACGTATTTGTACAGTAACCTCATGCTATACATTAACTCTACGAAAACCGCCAATATTACGAGCGACATAAGAACGGTTCAAAGGTCAAACAGTATAGCTTGACAAGGAGGAACAATCTAAATTGGCCAAGTTGTCATATCCAAAAAATATATTTTGTTGGTGTTACCAACACCCATTATAAAATCTAAACTTTATTCGTATACAGTTCTAATTTATTAACAATTGTTTATTTTAATTCGAAACATGAATACGATAATGATTATTCTTGCAACTGTGTAGTTCTTTCTACTGAAGAAGAATTTATTAATATCAATAATGTCTCTAAAACAATAATAATACTTAGTGTTTATAGTAATATGTAATGTATTTAATTTTGTGGACTGTTAGAAAAAAAACATTACGAACTTACGAAAGTTGTCCTAATTTCGAAATGGCCGATGCTCAAGAAAGGCAGAATAAAGTTGAATCATTATGGAATAAAATGGAGGAAAAAACTAAACACTGTGTTAAGTATTTTGATGGCGAAACGTAGTTCGCGGGCACAGCTAGTTATAAAATATAATTTATTTATCATATAAGGTCAACTCGGCGAAGACCGTCTATCGGGTAAGATCGTACAACAAGAATTACAACGAATTCAGCAGAATTACGAAGATGGCAATACCATCATCGAACAATAAAATCGTTCTAGTTCTTACAAGTTGACATAGATGGCGTTATGTGCAGTGCAAGCAAAAAAAAACAAATGTTTCAATTTAGTTCATTGAGCAACTTGCATCGGGAGTGTGCCACGTGCTAACAAAAAAAGTGAAAAGTGTTAAATTTAAATTATTTTGAAGATCTATGCAAGTAAGTTCATTCTTTATTAATATATTCTTATGATTAGTACGTTACATTAGTATTATACACGTTTTTTACTAAATTATTCTTGATCACAATAAAAACTAACCTCAAAATCCTATGTAGTGGGGAAGTCCGTTTAGTTTTGGCGGGTAATAACCGTCATATGCCGGTCTTTGCCACTTTCAGGAGTCGTCAACCTTCAAAATACTGAGTAGGTATTTCAAGCAATTTTTAATCTATTTATTTATTTTATATGTTTTTTAAAAGGTAGAATGATTTTATTTTGTTCCAACAAAAATAAAGAGATTTTGCTACTAATTTTAGATTTTCATTTAAGAATAGATTCTTATGTTAGTCCTATTTTAGATCTCATACTTTTAGTACTACGCACTCACTTATTTTTTCATTTATGGCCAAAGCTGTTATAAAAAACCGCCTTCAAAAGCAATACTAGTAATGTCTTGGTTTTGTTATTTGAAAGTTTTTAGTATTGGTTTTTGACAGCGGTTTTTTTAATTTTTATTTAGTTCTTTTTTATAGAACCCCCTCCTCTATTGAAGTCGTTTAAAATATTGTTTTATTTTAATTGAGTGTAATTTTTTATGTTTTGTAATAAATATTTTAAAAAAGCATTAGTTATTATTAATCAAGGTTTTGTACTCCTGAAAGTGCGAAGTATGCCGGTTTTACCCGACAAAGGCTGCATCTCGCGAAATTAGCTATTTTGAACATTATTTAATGGTATTAGGGTACACAAATCAAGTTTTTACTGATACCGGTACTCGCGCACACTATCTATAACAACGCAAACTATCGCTAAATAGGTAAAGCTACCACTAGACGGTCTTGTCCGACATGGGGGCCAAATCCGTCTATTTTTACTATAATTTAAAAAAAGTCGCCATTTCATGTACCGATGGCTTCTATTTCATTTTGAAACATTCATTTAACGACCAGCTAAAAATATTATCTTCTAGTTTCACAAAAATTAGCGTAACATTTATAGAGTATACAAAATAAATCATTTTGTTTTTTTTTATTAAGTATGCCGGTCTTCGCCGAATTGACCTTAATCATATATATATTATTATTATTATTTTTTTATTTATTGAAATGTGTTACAAATGAATCAATGCATCACAAATCTTAGTAGTACCTACATTATGTCCTGCGACAGTTTCCAACTTACATCTGCATTGAGACTACAAGATTTAAAATCAGCTTTAATATTTTGAAATTTTATATATTAAGCAAAAAATCAGATGCTGCTAGTTTCACACCACCGCCAAATGATTAGCAAGATCAATTTGATTGATGTCAAACTGAGCTTTTTCTGTTAATATATGTATTGAAAGTGTGGTGTTATCTATTTCTAATAAAATATCACATCTACTCGAGAGGTCAGCAAAACATCTTAATGCATAATTATGTATCTAACAGTTCTAAGAAATTGATACTGTCTTGCTTTTACCATTTAATTACTGTCAGTTGATAATACACCTGAGAAAATTTCTAAAGAAAATGTTTAGGAAGTACTCCATATCGCAGAATCATTTTACAATACTTTTCATATACATAAGCATGTTGTAATTGCCCCCCAAACGTTCAGTCATAAACTTATATCTATCTAAGCTCTTAGTGTAAACAATTAAACTGCCATTCCTAATGAAATATTGAGCAAAATTACAAACCTATTTATAAGTGATGATGACTAATAGTGTGATACATTTCCTTTCTATTGCACTTAATCTTTAAGGTCATATCGAAGGAATATATTTTAAAACCTAAAAATTATTTTACATTGAATAAAATTAGTAAAATCTTATAAAAAAAAAAAAAGCCTAGCTATTGTAAACTGTTATAAGTTATAGTTTAAAATTAAAATAACTAACATTTCTTATTGATTAAACTTCATTAAACGAACTTACCTTAAGTGAAGTTCAATCCATATTATATAAAGTATATATATTGATCCAAGACAAGGAGCATCCCACCCTTCCCTTTTGAAGTAATGAATTACTAACCCAATTATATTTACCTAATACTCTAAACTAATGAGCTATGGTGACGGTGGAGTTGCCAGGTGTATTTTTCTTTTATATTTTTAATGGTGTCTTTAAAATTCGCGTATTTAGTAGCGGGAGAAGGCGTCACTACAATGTTAAAAATGTACAAGTATTATTAAAATTCTTCTTATGTTTTTTTTTAAATAAAATCTAATACGTTAGCATTAATTATTTCTACAATCTATCATATAAATATAATCACATTGTGCTTGGAATGTATTAAGTAATAGTTTTAAAAGCAGATTCGTTACTCTACATCCGGTTTAGTTGTCTGTGCCATGCGGCACGCACGCTAGCTCCGTAGTTGAGATTGCCAGTTAAAACACGTGCGTTAGACACTAGGAGCATATTGTTCTGTGGTTAGGCAAGTGAAGTTGATACTGTAGCAAGAGTGTTTAAACATAGTTTGTAAAGATTGATAAGTGTATTTAATTTATAATAAAGTCAGATAGTATATTTGGTGTTCTTTATTACTTCAGAAGTGGGATTGTTAACAATAAGCCCACAAAGGTTTGTCAAACTGCGGAAAAGAAGGTAAGCTGCACATTTATTCTTTGATAAGGTGACTTGTAACCATGCGATGTATAATCCATTGATTAAAATAAATTTAAGAAATTGGGTCATGCATAATAGAAAAAGAACATTTGATACGAAAAAGTTATTCTTCTTCTTGTTTAGTTATGGCCCTTAGCTTCTAAAGTTATGGCAATCGGTCGTGGTTACGAGAAACTTAAACTATTCTACACAAAGGTGAAAAACAATAAGAAACTGCATTTACTAATAGCTAAAAACTAATACATCATACGATATTATGATTTATTATTAAAATGATAGCTTTACTCCAATATATTAAATTTTTATCATTCTTATACTAACCGAATATAAGCAAAATATTCAAATAAACAATTTTAGAATACTCGAATAATTCTTGTGTCGTGAAATGTTCTTGGCATATTAGCTACATGTAGGCAGTGTAGTTCATTAATCTGTACTTATTGGGTTTATCGTTAAGCATTAATATTTAAGAGTTTTTAAGTTTTATTTAAGAGTTTTAAAACTCTTAAACGAATTGATTAATACCTTAATATAGTTAATATACATACATGACCACCTGAGAAGCTTGGTGGCGCATTGCCACGTGCGCGAACGATTGCTAATGTTAAGCAACGTTCGCTGTGGTCAGTCTTAGAATGGGTGACCAAAATAAGAAACATCTCAAGCTCCTCCGTACTTCGGAAGGCACGTTTAACAGTGGGTCCTGCGCCTGATCTCTTCCCGGTCGTGTCAGCTAACCGTCTTACCGGACTAGGCGAGTGAAGGAACAGAGAGTGCACTTGTGTTTGCGCAGTCACTTGTGCACTATAATATCACCTGCGCAGATGGCTAGTCTCTGTGGAGATTGACCGCCGTGACCGAATATCGGTTGGGAGGACATTATACATACATATTTTTCTATATTTCACTTCATTGCACAGGCTTTTTCGTCAATATAAATAAAAATTAAGTCTAATGAATATTTTATGACCAGGGGCCTTACCTTATAGCAAGGTTAAAACAATATTGAAACAGAGACACCGCTCTTGCTGTGTATAGCGCCATCCCGCTCTCAGCGCGGTTTTAATCTTGTTTTAGGCGATCATGGTTGGGGGGCTGGTTGGTAATATATTGCTTTATCGGTAGGTACAGCAATATATTACCTATTAATTTGTTCTGATTGATTGTTCACTAATAACTTAATTAGTTTATTTTGTTTACCTTGTAGAAGGATATAAAGCTGAAGTTTTGTTTTCAGAAGTTCATATGTTTTGGTTTTCCCTTTTCTAAGTCCTTTTTTTTACCTGTTTTCCTTGTACAACCTATAAATTTTAATAATCCAGGATATCCTCTTGTGATTAGATTTTAAAAGATTACGAATCGTCTCCGTACTTATAACATTTACACACACTATTTCAATTGATATAGGTAATATGTCAGGTCATAGTCATACTCCACCTTTGGACAAGTATGATTCATCCAACCGTAGAAGTAGACGGACCAGATATGACAATAGAAATCGCAGTCGTTCATCTAGTGCTAGTACCGCTGATAGTCGGCTGCGACGTGATCGTTCACGTTCAAGAAGCGGCAGACGTCTTCATTCCTCAACTGGGCATTATCGATCCCGTCGTCACCGTCACACAGGACGATCGCGTCGTACATATTATTCTTCATTGTCGAGTGATACCACTAGTGTAGATCGTGGCTCCTGTTACCCTAAGCGTCGCAAGCAATACAAAAGACGTCACGCGGAACGTTCACCTAATATGACACCAGATCAGTGTAAATATCGAAAACGTTCGAATGTATCTCCAGGAGAAGGCACTTATAACCAAACACTCAAGGAAAATACTAATTTAAACGAGGAAGTTTTACAAACACTATTGTCCGCGCTGAGGAAGGATAATACTCCGGCAGCCGTAGGCACGCATATTCAAGGTGCCCAAAATATTGTCACCGAATTCAACCCTAGTCATAAGTCTCAAACCATGAAGGACTGGCTCGTTAAGATTAATGAGTCCGCCGCAATTTATGGATGGACGGATCGTCAGACAATCTTTTATACTTTGCCTAAGTTACAAGGATTAGCTAAGAAATGGTATGATGGACTCACTAGTGTTAAGTATACATGACCTGAATGGCAAGAGAAATTACTCAAAGCTTTCCCAAGTGATGAGAATTACGGCGATTTACTATCGGAAATGCTCAACCGAAAGAGCAGAAGAAATGAAACATTGGTGGAATATTATTATGACAAAATAATGCTGATTAATCGTTGTAAACTGCAAGGGAGAGAAGCAGTGGATTGTATAACACACGGAATTTATGATTACAACATTAGAATGAACGTACAAGCTGCCCATTATGAAGATCCAGAGGCTGTATTAAATTATTTTCGAAGTATTCCAACTAAATCAAATAACGATTTATATCCTAACTCTAGTAGACGTCCAATATCTGATGTACGAGATAATCGAAATTTAGAACAACCATTTAAGAGAGCCCCAGAACAAGTACAAGATCGTTCGTATAGAAATCATTTTGATAAAAGAAGGCCGGGTACAGTAGCTTGCTACAATTGCAGTGAAGTAGGTCATACTGTTATGAGGTGTTCGAAAGAAATAATTAAATGTAGTAAGTGTAAACATTACGGTCACGTACAAGCAAACTGTAAAGTTCTCCAAAATAATAATAATACAGAAAACATAGTTAGTAAAACAATTTTAAACATTGATTTAGGCAACAGTAATCAAAAATATTTTAAGGAAGTTAAGATTAATGATGTTCAAATGAATGGATATGTTGATTTTGGTAGCGAATGTTCTCTCCTTAGTAAAGAAAAAAGTGATTGGTTAGGACTAGCATTAGAATCGGGAAATTTGCCAGCTTTGCGTGGCTTTGGTAATAGTCCTATAGTTCCTATCGGTAAGGTTAATGTTAATATTGTGGTGGATTTTGTAAATGTAAAAGTATTAGTGTATGTAGTGCCTGAATATCTTTTACCAGCTGATATTTTGATAGGGCAGTCTCTTACAGAAATACCCTCCATTAGAGCTTATAAAACAGATAAACAATTATTGTTATATCAAGTAATTTCTAATAAAACAAATTCTATAGTATTGAGATAAACTAAAGACATTAAAATTAAAAAAGATACGGTAGTACAGGTTAGTTGTAATTCAGATTATACGGGTTATGTACGCATTACGTCTGACAGTAGATGTGAAGGTGGATTTGAATATCTGATTTTACCAGGGTTTTACCTTCTAGAAAATGGAGTTGGACAAATAGTTATTGTTGGTATACATGAACATGAAGTATGTTTACGGAAAAATAAAATAATAGCCAGGGGTATCGGTATACCAAAGGTAGTATTAACGACTGAAGAATCAGATGAGAATTATATCGCAAATATAAGACACTTATCCGTGAGGGTAAATGCAATACACCCAGAAAACTTAAATGTTGATTTAGATCTGAATGTTGAAATGAAGGAAAAATTAATACAATTATTAAATCAATACCGGGATTGTTTCGCATTAACATCAAACGAATTAGGCAAAACCGAAATAGCAGAAATGCGGATAAAACTAAATGATTCCACCCCTGTGACTTATCGACCATACCGTCTCTCACTATTTGAACGAGAAAAGGTAAAAAGTATTATTGATGATCTATTGGCAAATGGTATCATACGTGAATCAGATTCGGAATATTCCAGCCCAAGTATACTCGTTGCTAAGAAGAATGGAGAACAGCGCCTTTGTGTTGATTTTAGAGCACTAAATCGAAAAACAATTAAGGACAAATACCCGATGCCAATAATCGAAGATCAAGTAGATAGTTTACAAGGACTCAAATACTTTACAACTTTAGATCTTACTCAAGGATATCATCAGATACCCATGGCAGAAGAATCGAAACATCTTACCGCGTTTGTTACTCCCGATGGACATTTCGAGTACAATCGAATGCCGTTCGGTTTGACAAACGCGCCTGCAGTTTTCCAACGTATGGTTCATAACTTACTAAATAAACGAAAAATTCCTGGAGTAGTAGCGTATATGGATGATATTATTATTGGATCTAAAAGCGTACATGAAGGGATAGAGAAATTGGAATCAATACTAAACTTATTACGAGAAGCCTCCTTAACTTTAAATTTAGAGAAGTGCAATTTTTTTAGGACAAACATTGAATATCTGGGTTTTGAAATATCCGAATGTGGAATACGACCTGGTTCACGAAAGACTGATGCCGTCGCAGCGTTTCCTGTTCCTAAGAACGTCCATGAGGTGCGACAGTTTATAGGACTAGCAAGTTTCTTTCGGAAGTTTGTAAAAAACTTCGCTACTATAGCCCGACCATTAACGACTGTGACCAAAGCGGATGTTAACTGGAATTGGGGAGAAGATCAGGACCGTGCATTTTCGGAAATCAAAAGAATTTTAACGACTAGACCAATTTTAGTAATATATAACCCAAACTCACTAACGGAGCTACACACTGACGCAAGCAAGTTGGGAATTGGAGGAGTTCTATTGCAGCGTGACAATGAAAAGGCACCTTTGAAGGCTGTAGCATATTTCAGCAGGCAGACAACTGTGGAGGAACAACATTTCCACTCTTTTGAATTGGAAACATTGGCAGTCGTCATGTCCTTAAATCGATTCCGTGTCTACTTGTTGGGGATTTCGTTTAAAATAGTCACTGACAGTAACGCATTAAGGACAACACTTACTAAGCGAGATCTTGTGCCCCGAATTGCTCGATGGTGGCTACAAGTACAAGACTATGACTTTGTCATAGAATACCGTCCCGGTACGCAATTAAAACATGTAGATTGCTTGAGCAGAAATGCTATACCCGCTAGTAGTGATGACCCCCCCGAATTATCTGTATTACACATTCAAGACGAACACACATTATTGTCTGTTCAATTAAGCGATCCTCTACTGAAACTGATTAAATGTGTACTCGACAAAAACTGTACAGAAGCTAAGGACGTTATTAATAATTATGAGCTGAAGGATGGTAAGGTCTATAGAAAGATTAAATCTGAATTGAAATTTGCAGTTCCACGAGATGCACGTTGGAAAATCTGTCAACTTTGCCATGATGAAAGTGGACATTTCTCGTTTGAAAAAACACTTGAGAAGATGCGAAGAGATTATTGGTTTTCTGGCATGACTCGGTTTGTTAAAAAGTATGTCCGAGCATATATACCATGTGCTTACGCCAAAGAACCATCGGGTAAAAAGCAAGGCTATCTTCATCCGATCCCAAAACCAACGGTTCCATTTGAGTGTATCCACATTGACCATCTAGGTCCATTTATACGTAGTAAAACTGGAAACACATATTTTAGGTGTTATTGACGCGTTACAAAGTTTATTGTATTACGTGCCGTACGGAACACCAAAAGTAAAACAACGATTCAAGTACTCCGAGATTTTATCGCTCTATTTGGATCACCAAAAGTCATAATTTCAGATCGAGGAACAAGTTTTACTTCAGGTGAGTTTGCCAAGTTTATAGAGTCCTATCAAATCAAACATGTAAAAAATGCAGTTGCTACGCCCCGCGCTAATGGTCAAATAGAGCGATATAATCGTTCGATACTCGGTTCACTTACGGCTTTAAATATTGAAAAAGATGATCGGAATTGGGACATAGATTTAAATAAAGTACAATGGAGCTTAAACAATACCTTAAATAAAGCAATAGGCAAAACCCCTGTACAAGTGGTTTTTGGTAAAGAAACCGTTAATTTATCTGAAGGTCACTTACATGAAATATCACAGAATTTGACACAAACCGACAACATTGTCGAAATTCGTAACGATGCTTCTGCAAATATAGAAAAACAACAGCACGCAATGAAGACACGGTTTGATAAAAAGAGATGTACTGCAACTTGTTATAAGGTAGGAGACTTAGTTATGGTATTAAAGCAAAATCGTAATATTGGTGATAGCAGTAAGTTAGTGCCTCCTTATAGTGGGCCTTTTAAAGTATCTGCTGTGTTAGGTAACGACCGCTACGAAGTGTGTAGTATTGTTGGTTTTGCTACTAAGAAATATAAAAATGTTTATTCGGCAGATAAAATGAAACCATGGATAAGTTTAGGTGCAAAAATAAATTCTGAGTCGGATAATGATACTGAAACTAGTGTGACAGAGTGAAAGCAATAGGTGTTTAATTTCGTCCTTTTTTATATCCTGTTGTCCTTATTTTTTTATCCTTAGTCCTCAAACATGTTATTCCAAATCAAACCAAAACAAAATGATCGGTATGGTACGCCGATACTGTGAGACGACATGCTTGCGGACGTGGAGCCGAGACGAGAAGTAATATATGGTGTAGTAGTATACCAATATATGGTGTTCCGGTTGAATAAATGTATTATTGGGACGAGGCTGATACATCTTGTGTATGTAAGCAGTAGCCCAAAAAGCTGTTTCCAGGGACGAGACTGATACATCTTGTGCATGTACGCAGTAGCCCAAAATCTATTAAAATTGGAACGAGGCCGATGCACCCAGTGTGTGTACGCGGTAGTCCAAATAATTATGATCATTGTATTGACGATGACTGTGATGCATCTTGTGTATGCACACGGGAATTCAAAATCATTTGGTAAATTAAGAAATAGATGACGTGAAAGTGTTACTCATGTAATAACTGAAAAAAAATAAATACGCATTAAAGGATTGTAAAATATGTTAATTAATCTGAATATTTAATTAACCCGCTTATAAATGTATCGTTAATAATATTTTTAGAAATTACTAGTTCCTTTTTTTTAACATGTTTAACATTGTTTAATCTGATTCGTAATTTTGAATGTGGACATTCAATATATTAGGATGGCCGAACATTGTCATGTATTATTAGTTATAAAATGAATCAAGTTATCAAGTTTTCACAATCAAATTATATTCTTTAGATGTTGCTGTATTACTTTTTATGTTATAATTTTTTAAATTATAATTAGACATTTTTTTAAAGCAACATTGTAACAATACTTATTTACAATTTTTGTATTTAGTATACTTATGCCACTAATGACATTGTTACACGCAATATTAATCAATTACTTTTTTTTTTCTCTCTCTGTTATCGATTATAATATCTGTGCATTGAAGAAATTAATGCAGAAATCAATAAAATAAGAATTAAAATAATTTGTCTGTGGACAGACAACCATTCAGGATGGCCGACTGTTAAAAATGTACAAGTATTATTAAAATTCTTATGTTTTTTTAAATAAAATCTAATACGTTAGCATTAATTATTTCTACAATCTAATATATAAATATAATCACATTGTGCTTGGAATGTATTAAGTAATAGTTTTAAAAGCAGATTCGTTACTCTACATCCGGTTTAGTTGTCTGTGCCATGCGGCACGCACGCTAGCTCAGTAGTTGAGATTGCCAGTTAAAACCATTGACGTATATAACCTAGACGCGCTGTCCGGTACAGTGAAATTCAGCAGTCAACTGGAGCCAATCGGCACCAGTTCGCTTAGTCGATCGCGGGCGAATGAGAGAAGCAGTTGATGTGCCGTGGATATTGTGCCGGTAAAACAGAGATTTACAGTTATAGTGATACAATAAAACTCCATATTTGTGTACCTGTGGATATTTGTTAAGTAATTGATATATTTTTAAGGTGAGTAATCATATATTTCTTGATGAAAACAAAAAATATGTTTCCGAAACTGCGTAATACGCTCGGCCGCCACGGCCGCCACCTTAGTATTGTCGTCTCTTTTACTCTTATGTAATATTCTGTTGGAGCGAGGACGCTACCGAGTCGCTGACATAGATTAAATTCAACAATAAAAAACAGATGTGCCAAAAGTTGTAAAAGTGATGGTATAATAATAACTCATTATGATTGATTTTGCATCGATAGTTCTAAATATAAAATGCCTTCTTGTATTACGGTAAAATGCAAAAATTATTCGGGAAGAGCAAATGTTGCTGCAGGCAAAAGTTTTCATAGGTAAGTTATTTTAATACCTATACTTCTTAGCATAACTAATATAGTTTGGTTAATTTCAACTACTTTTAATTAAATTGTCAGTTCTATGTGTTATTCTATTTAACAAGGTATTAAAAATATTTTTTGTTATGCTTTTTAATAAGTTGCGAATAATATAAATGAAACAAATAACAACATTTTTGTTTCTTTTATTTTAAGATATTGTTATAAATAAATTATCATTTGAAAATAACCATATCTAAAATAGTTTATAAAGTGTTATACATTCAAAGTTAATTTTCCAAGAAATATTAAATGTTATGTAATCTCTCAGAGGCAACCTCAGAAAAATAGGTAAAAATCATTTTCGACGCATCTGCGTGAACACAAGATTATTCTTTGCACTATACCCCGCTCCGAACGTCACCACACCTCACTCGGCGCCGTCCCGCGTTGGGGCACAAAATTTCTTCGCAACAGCGAGTCTAGGTTATATACGTCAATGGTTAAAACACGTGCGTTAGACACTAGGAGCATATTGTTCTGTGGTTAGGCAAGTGAAGTTGATACTGTAGCAAGAGTGTTTAAACATAGTTTGTAAAGATTGATAAGTGTATTTAATTTATAATAAAGTCAGATAGTATATTTGGTGTTCTTTATTAACAATAGTTATACCTTGGACTAATTACCAATATAATTGGTCGTTAATCAATAATGTTATAGTTATTTACGATACAACTGTAGTAAATTGGTTATTCCAATTGAGTGGCGGTTTACACCGACACGAGTTGGGAATGACTGACCAAACTACACGTCTATTGTACGTTTTACAGTAGGTACATGATGCGAGGAAATAAAAAATCATTTTTTTAAAATAGGTATTATTTATTTGTTAAAATGGAAACTGACGTTGGTACTATCGCGAGCACTTCCGCCTGACCATTTAAAAATTTATTCCCTTGAATCGTGCGGAAGCGCCGGGCTACGCCCCCTTAAGTTTTGGCCTATTAGAAAAGAAATACTCTTTTTCTCTCTAATCGGCGTAGGGTGGTTCCTCGGCGGCTCGGCGGCAGGCCGAAGAAGAATCTTTTATTTCATTATTCCATGTCTATTCGAGGTCGACGGGGTGGGGCTAGAGAGCGCTAGTGCAAACGAAAATGAGCGTAGCGGTGATCAGGCGGAACTGCGCGCGATAGTACAGTGTTGTAAATTGAATGAAATCGTTTACATATAATTGTGGAAATTAATATTAAAACGACATTTTTACCTTTCTACATTAATTTAATAAGTATTTCATCAAAGTCAGAACCAATTAAAAACATGATTGAGACGTAATTTTCTGGAAGTCTGAGTTTGGACCACACAGACATGAATATGGAAAATTAAAAAGCTACTTTACCGCACGTGTGCGGTATGTAGCCCTTTACGTGCCTAAGTGGGTCCTTGTCATCGGACACTTTCAGAGCAAGTGTACTGTAAAGCTACTTTACCGCACGTGTGCGGTAAGTAGCCATTTACGTGCCTATGTGGGTCCTTGTCATCGGACACTTTCAGAGCAAGTGTAAGTTTTGTAAAAGAATTTGTCATTATACGTAATAATATCACATTCATGGCGCTTGTGATTAATAGTGCAATAGTGCTGCAAGCAAGACAATTCAAACTCAAAAACTCAAAAATCTTTATTCAATATAGACCTTTACAGGCACTTATTGACGTCAAACAAAACATAAAAATCTTATTAAACAAGAATCTAATTTACTAATTATTTAATCCTTGTATGTACATACACCCCAACCATAATAGGCTAGTTGACCCTTTTCTAAAGTAGGGCTTAAAATGTTCATAATTGTTGTATTAGACCATAGCACATGAATATTATTTTTTTCGATGGCTAAAAAGTGCAAAAAATCTATTTTAAATTAAGATTTTCAATTTTGGACCGAAAACACGGTCAGCCATGACAGTCTGTTGATTATCTATGGCATACATCAAATGACGTCAGACTTATAGTAAACAAAGCACCGAGGCGAAATAACCTCACAAAACAATGCTTTCTATTAAATATCACAAAATATAGTAAATGTGTATATGGAACGGGACAATAGAACAGGAAAATAAAATTACCTCTTCAAATACTCCAGGAAAGCTGTGGATTAGACGTACCCAGTGATATAGACATGCGAAATATTTGGTTAACAAATCCTGTAACTATCTACTGAAACTCAAATGTATTTTTGCGAAAATCACATTAATGTAAGTACTATAAATAAATAACTCAATCTGTGTTTCAACTTAAACAAAATAGAAGTTTTTAGGTTATATGTAAAATCATTAATTAAATTTTTATCTTTCAGTTAGAATGAAAACGCCGCAGCCGACCAACCAAATTTTAACGCCAGACGTAGAGAAAACTTCACCATTCACGCATTTTTGATTTAATCTAAGTTATACACTGACACTAGATGATGTTTCAAAGAAAATAATATGTAGGTACTTATGTTCAATTGAATATTAATGATGTAATTGAATATTAATTAAAAAGTATGTATTACAAACTATCTCAGTTTCATAATAATGAATATATTTATCTAAACAACGTTTACTTGTATTTACTGAGTACCTAATTAAATTTTGTTGCTTTCAGAGGTTACTTAATGAGAACTATTGTGTACTACCCTGTTCTCCTTTTGACAACGAGATTGATATGGCAGTAAAACTTGTGCAACATAATACAGAGCAGTGCATGCTCAGCCACAACATCAAAATGTGGCCCGTCAACTAGAACAACATTATGTCAACAAAATAACTCAAGTATTTATATACCAAAGCACCATAGAAGTAAATAGGTCCAGTATGGTAAAACTGAAAGATGTTATATCTTCACTGATTAAACCTGCTGCCCACCACCAATCAACTGCAACATCTCCCAATAAATTGTCTGAAGTAAAGTGCTGCAAACCACCTATATCTGGCCAGACATTTTTAAAAATTATTATTTCCAAGTGAGGAAAATTATGATAATGACATTTTATATACCTTCACTAGTTGGATCATTACTTAAGTCTTCTCCGTCAAGCTATCAAGTCGGACAACTGAAGACATAAAAAGGAAAAATCACAATAACCAAAAATTAAATCTGGACAGTACGTACTTTTATGTATGATAAAGCACAAACCAAGAATATACATAGGGATACCTAAATAACTTTATTTAATAGTTGATATATTATTTCTAAAGAAATAAAGCTCTTGAGGAAACTTATGAAGAAAAGAAGAAAGAAAGTTAGTGAACTTTAACCATTTATTAGACCTTTTAACCAAAAGCACAATAAAAAAAGTTACTTCTAGTATTTCACCATAAGTATAAAAGGGTAATCATAGATTGCTAAGAAATGAAATTCAAAAACCCAATAAAGTACTAGGTAACTTGGCCTGAGTATAAAAACGCAAATACTATTGAATATTTATTACTGTGACTACCTGATGGTTTAGTCAATTTAATATATACAGGATATGAAAGCAGTATTAGTGATATTAACTTACTAGAAGAAAGTAAATTTCAGAACAGCTTACGCAAGAATATACAAGTTATCCATTTTAAAGCCGTATACAAATATATTAAATGTGATTGCTGTGTTGTCAGCCTGTGCTCTTCCTAATTTACAAGACCCTTCTTATTAAATAAATAATATATAGATTTTTTTCTTTACTTTATACATAACTAACATCTAAAGATGACATAACTAATTTTTGTACTACTTACATTAGACATAATGTTCTTCACAAAAAAAAATGTTGCATGTTTATTTGACAATAATGACTTGTAAAGGTTTAAGTTGAATCAAAATTTTTTAATGTGAAATACATGTGTTTTATTTTTCCATTACACCTTAAAAGATTTATAATATTTTATAGGTTTGTTGTTCATATTTATCATTGTTACTCAAACATATAAATGTTCCAAAAGTATGTGCAAATAGGTTTGAATAGAGTTAGATCAAATTTATTAATTTATCATAGTATATTGCCTTAGGGTCGCAGGTAATAAAAGTCAAAATAATAGTAAAGTGATTTATTATGAAGTCATACTTTCATAGGAAAAATGTATAGTGTGTGTGTAGTATAGTTTCCAAAATGGCACTATTTGATCAATAAGTTTTTAGACATACGGATTGTTAGAACAAATATCTATTATAGCTAATATTGTCACCTTTTGAGTGTTTTCAAAATTACTGCTAGCAACACAAATAAGTTTTGCTTTAGCACAAAACATCTGCATCTATACTGAGTTAAGCATACTGTTCACAGTTTTCCGTCTTTGATAATTAGCATTTTCTTTACTAAAATTGTCATGCTCTTTTATCTAATTTTATGGATACTGTTTGTTGAACTGACTATTACAGGGTATTAATCAGAAATGAAGAGGTCACATTTTGCAAATGTCAACCCCAATCTTCATCCTTCAACTTTTATCCACATTTTATTATAGGTGTCTGCAAGATTTCCTACCAAAAATCTTCCCAACGAAAGAACCATCATGTGTTATGCACTGGCTGACTTCATAGCACATGGAAGCTGTTATTCTTCATAACCAAGCTCGAACTAAAGAGCACTTCTGTATTGATGATTCCTGGTTTAGTTTTCTATGCACTTTATTCTTTCTTCATTGAAAAGGTCGTTAAGTTTTTAAGAAATATGTCACAATCTGTGTCTGTGAATGTATATATATTATTCCTCCCAGTCATTTTCTTCATGTTTGGCTTGACAAATGAATATTACTGCCAATCTTTCTCTTTGTATGTTCATTTACAAATTCTTGCAGTACTACACTGGTATTTGACACATGATCCTGATGTTTTCTTTTGAACATTTCTCTTGAAGTAAATACTTTTAGTGTTCATTTGACTTTTGAGAGATGGGATTCTATTCAATAGCATTCAACTGCTGTAGAAAATAGCCTCACAGTGATGGTGCAACCACACCAAAAATGCATGTTTCAACTCTCTTCTGCTGCGTGACAATCTTGACAAGTACACTTGTAATCTGTTCTTCATTATAACAGTATTGAAACTGTACTTATATTGTTTAGAGTGATCGTTTGGTAGTAAATCAATGAGAGCGATACACAAAGAATCTCCTAACCATCAATCTATCGATTTTCGGAAGATTTGTACTATCTGCTCACACAAATCCAACATCAATGGTTGATTTTGCTATTAATACAAATAATTTACGATATTTACACATATAATAACGGAGATTTGGACAATTTTTTGCCAGTTTTAGGAAAGAATAGTGCAAATCGACGAGTTGTTGAATCAAATTTGACATTTCTTTGTTTACTATATGAGTGACGTCACGGCCCTGACCACAGGATATCAAAGCGTTTACGGCGTGAGATAAAAAAAGATTATTTCTAGCATTTTCAAATGAAAATTTTACAGTAATCATTCATTGTTATTTATTAAAATCGGTATATTGTGGAACCTTATGCCAAATACTATTAGAAATAAACAATATTTTAATCAATTTTGATATGAGTCAACTACCCTATTACGATGTAGGTATGCAAATACAAGTAAAATGAAAAAAAAAGTGGACTCTACACCTGTTCGGAAATTGGGAGAGCCTTCTCGAGAAGAAAAGGCAAGAAACTCAGAAGGTCTTGTAATTTTTTTTTCTCCTCTTTTAAATTGCCAACATTACAAAGATTATATTTCACAAACAGTTTTATTTCATAAAAATAATTTAGAAATGCCTGTCGGAGTGAGTGGAACAGTTACTCAAGTGAATGATATTTATCCCAATAATTATCACAAAGTGTTAATACACATTGATCGTCAATTATACCACGACGTTGCATCCTCGAGATTTATATATTAATCAGGTAGTCCACTTTCCAATGTACCGGGCACCAAGCACAATTTTAGAGCGAAGACATAAAAATAAAAAGATAGGTAGGTAGTTTTAGTATTATTCACCCGCTTGCGCGATGTTACGTCGTTTGACTCATTCGCTTTCTTTGTGCGGGCATCACAGCATCGGAATATTAAAGATCAAAGTTTTATTATTTTATAACTTTATTTTTAGTGTGTTGTGTAGTTGTTATAGATATCAATATGTGTAAATGAAAACGTAAGTATTCTAAGCAATATATTAAGGAAAAGATTCGTAAACTAGAGAAACGTTTGCGTCACCGCCGCCGCCGCTGCGAGCACCTATTGATGGTGCTGGAAGTACCTATGTAAGTTTAAATTATAAGTGTTTATTGTTTATTATATTGTACTATTTTTTCGACACGTTCTCATCTTTGCATTTCGTTCGTTTAAAGCAAAACTTTATTTCGTGTTTGTTCGAATCAGTAGATTATATTTAGCTCACTAATTAATTTCATTTTGAAATTTATTGAGCAACAAAAAGAGCCTTGCTATTTGCGCATTGCCTAACGTTACTGTTTAATTAGAAAATATTATGTATACAGTGTTAAATAAAATGGTATCCGCAGAATACCAGCGTCAAAGCACTCTGTGCCTCTGCATGCGGGGCCTATTTGGCCTAAAATCTATCTGAATATATATTTATATTTTTTTGTTACATTGTGTGTTGTATTTTTTGTACCAAATAAACGTAAATAATCAAGCAATAATCCATAATTACTAAAGAACCGTGAATCACACTTTGAAACACGCCTTGTACACGTGTTTAAGTGTTATTATTTCTTTATATTTATAGAACAGTGTGCCTTGGAACTATGATGCGATTATAGTCACGCACAGTACTACGATGCGATTGTAGTCATGTTTTTTGGTCAGATTTATTGGTACCGTGACGCGATCACGGTCTCGATCACAACACTTCGTGTCATGATGCGATAATGACCTAGCTTATTTTTCAACAGAATGTTATTATTTCTTTATATTTTATAGAACTGTGTGCCTTGGAACTATGATGCGATTATAGACACATACAGTACTACAATGCGATTGTAGTCATGGTTTTTGGTCATATTTATTAGTACCGTGACGCGATTACGGTCTCGATCACAGCACTTCCTGTCATAATGCGATCATGACCTAGCTTATTTTTTGAAAAAATGTTATTATTTCTTTATATTTTATAGAACAGTGTGCCTTGGTACTATGACGAGATTATAGTCACGCACAGTACTACGACGCGATTGTAGTCATGTTTTTTGGTCATATTTATTAGTACCGTGACGCGATTACGGTCTCGACCACAGCACTTCCTGTCATGGTGTGAGCATGACCTAGGTTATTTATTCAACGGAATGTTATTATTTCTTTATTTTTTAATAGAACAGTGTGCCTTTGTACTATGATGCGATCATAGTCGCGCACAGTACTACCACAATATATAGAATGGTACTACGATGCGATTGTAGTCATGTTTTTTGGTCATATATATTAGTACACAGGCTGAGGATAGCCTCGCAGAATATGACTCGCCTCGCAGACTATTACTAATGTTACTCGCCGACAAACTACTTTGTAGTTTTGTATTTATGTTTATAATAGTACATTTTGTTAAATAAAATAAAATAAAAATCTATGGAGAGGATGAATTGGCTTCAGTGTGTTATCATACATCCCATATGTTCAGTCAGTGGTTCATGTGACTGAAACTTGTAATGAGTGACAACCTAGTAATGCACAGGTGATGATATCAGAAGCATCAGCCAAGTGTCCCATACCACCCACTAGCTCTCAGGTACGTGTAAATGATGTTAACCCTCCAGCAACCAATTTATTTGAGAATATTTTAGAGGTCTTAGGGACCTCAAAAGGGAAACACGAGCTTTTCGGAACAAAAATCCAGGATGAAATCTCTGAACGTTGGGGTCATATATTGTGCGGAGGCTTAAATAAGGATTAAAAGAAAGAGTTAGAGGGCAACATCTTCATACCTGAAAACTTTCAATTAGTTAAAACACCCAAATCGAATCCTGAAATCACTGCTGTGTTACTCAAAGAAATCAGCTTATATTGGACCTTCATTATAAAAACACGCTTAATCGAAGGAAATTAATAATGTATTCATTAGATTATAAGTTTAAAAAGATATTGCACGTGTACGAAGTGATTCATTTCTCTTTGGCGGGAATCTCACTAATAAAATTAAAGCATCGAAGTTGGCAGAAATATCGACTCCAAATCAAGAAAGTTCCAGCGGCGAGTACTTCTTCTTCTAATAGGCCTTCAGTCAGCCAGCAGGGAAACTGCAAAGCTCCACCGCGTCAAATGCCACGCACGCAGAGACGTGGTTAGGCGTGGAGTCACTCGTACCATTAGTCTGCGAGGAAAGCACCTGTAGTAGATCGATATCAGACAACGAAGTCTCGACCAAAGGCGCCGATCAAAACATAATAAAAAAAAATATATATTATTATTTTGGTATTACTTAAATGAAAATATTTTATTCACACCTGAAAAAAAAATACAATCGATCCAGTTCTCTTATGAGTTGTAACGGGTAAAACGGATTACAAGTTTCTTTTTAAGAAACCGAATCTCAAAGATGTTTACCTATAAGTTCACGTTTTTCACAGTCAAATATTGTGACATTACGTTATGAAATTAAGAAGTTATACTAAATGAGAGCAGTAAGATGATGCAATGATGAATTAGATCAATTTATATATAAACTAACTAACATAATATTTCCCACCTGTAATGCTCTTTTCTTGCTAATTGTCAAAATTTGGGAAAAGAAAACAAAATTAATCCTTGACTTACTGAAATAATAAGCTTTATATGTTTACATACAGTTTCCTAATGCATAAGCATAAGAGAACAATACAATCATAAGCCAGCCATCATAATAATAGCCAGATACAATCATATCCTTAGAGTTGTAAGTTAAATTAAAGAGAACCAGGTACCTATATTATAATAGATACAGAAATCTATACAATCAAAGGGCAGAATGGTTCGGGATTTTTTATCAATCTCGGTATCAAACTAATATATCTAAAAATTGGGTACAAATCTGGGTAATGGAATACACCAAATGAAAATGTTTTGTTTCTTTTTTTTAAGATTAGCCTTCCCCGTAACGGTGGTTAGTGGATCGTACCTTCGACTTTAAGTTCTTGCGATCACGGGTCAATGATACTGTACTCCAATTCCTTAGATTTTATATGTTTTAGATATGTAATTCCACAGAATTCTTCCTTGTTATACTAGTTATTTCTTAGTTCCTCCACTGAAAAACCAGACAGCCAAGCCTTAAGGGAACTGCCCTGGAGATTCATAGTACAGTGTTGGGTTAAATATATGTAACATGTCTATGATCATATGGCCCGGGGCTCTCACACTGGGTTTTACAAACATATTTTTTAATAAATTGTTATATTTTGTTATTTGTTGGATTATAAAAATAACATATGGAGGAGAGAGCACCTATTTTGTGTACAACTACTACCATTAATTCAAAGAAAATAGCCTTTGTGAGTTATTTGCCAAGGAGTGATCTGAAACTTTCTATGGTGAAAATCTAGAATATTTATAACATGAAATCTGTAAATATTGTTCATTAATCCACCAAGATGCCGCTTACTATCAGGTTTTTTTATGAAATAGGGGATGTAAAAGACGGATTTTGGGAATATGTGTTTGAAAAAAAAAAATCCTACCTACCAAAAAACTTAATAAAATCTGTTCTAAATCAAAAAGAAAATTCAAGTAATTAAGATATACCTAAGGTACCTTGGTAATTAGCGTAAGTACTTAAATTATTATAACAAATTGATGAATCATTCGGAGAATCCTTATTATTTATAGCTAAATATGTATTGCGTGTCCTGAGCCTTGATCTCGAGCTGGAAACGGAACCTCGAAGGTCGCGTGCACTTGATATGTTCCAACGAAACTATTTCGTAATTTTTCTTGAATAAAATGAAAAGCAGGAGAAATGATATACTTCGATTATAACTAGGGATTGATTTTTCTAAGGTCAAGGTATTGGTAAAGGAATCACACCCATAATACCCCAACCAGTTACACCACCTATGAAACTATTGTTATGAACTATCAATTTAGATGTCTATTTTTTAGCCACTATGCATTAATCGTCGAAACATTATCTTAGATTTAAATTTGAGCAAATAACTTAAGAATTTCAATGTCTTCCCTTTGCACTTGCTTCAGCTTCATACATTTTCACTAAGCTTTTGAAACCCATATTGTCTTATCTAAGAAGTTTAGTTTACTATTATAAATTATTTAGGTGATTTTCTGTGCCTTGGAAATTCTTATCAAGATTCTATCAAGTGTCTATCATGCGTAATAAAACTCTTATTCACTGATTTAGATTTTGTTATAAATTATAAAAAAAAGTCAACATATACCGAATTAACGACAAACTTTCTTTTTTCTCTCTCTTCTAATCAAAAATTTCTCAAAATACTCTAAACATCCTACCTGATTAATATATAAATCTCGAGGATGCAACGTCGTGGTATAATTAATGGTTAAACAAACTTACCTTTGTGATGTTTGACCATAATTATACGAGACGTTGCATCCGAAGAGATTTATACTCCCTCCCTACCCATTATTTGCTGTGTTGCAAATAAATACCCAATGTTTTTGAGAAATTTTGCTCTAAAGGAATGAGTCAAACGACGTAACATCGCGCAAGCGGGTGAATAATACTAAAACTACCTACCTATCTTTTTATTTTTATGTCTTCGCTCTAAAATTGTGCTTGGTGCCCGGTACATTGGAAAGTGGACTACCTGATTAATATATAAATCTCTTCGGATGCAACGTCTCGTATAATTATGGTCAAACATCACAAAGGTAAGTTTGTTTAACCATTAATTATCACATTGTTTGTCAATTCCAAGCAGTTTTGTCTGTCATGTAATCAGACCCTTTATAATATGTTTTTTTCATAAGTACGCCCTTGATTGTAACTTTAAATTTATTCAAGCTAAGTGCTTTAATATTATTTGGTATTTTATTGTAGAAACGTACACAAAGGCCTTTGAAATATTTTTTTTGAGCCTAGTATTTGGTAACGCTAACATATTCTTTTGCCTAGTATTCACTGAATGAATATCACTGTTTTTACAAAATAAATGAATGTTTTTATGGACATATATTACATTCTCGTAAATGGGTGATTCTTATTCTTACGTTTTTTAGTGTGAGTTGTAAGAATTGCATACCTATTTTTACGGAAAACCAGTAAACTGTATATTTATTTATTTAGCAAATTACCTCTAGTATAATATCTGAATATAATTTTTGTCGTAAAATTATTAGGAACATATAAAAAAAAATTACAAGTCCAAATTGTCACGGACCGTGTAGTGTGAGATTGCCGATTTCGGAAATGAAATATTTTTTTCTGAAGAAATGTAATGTTATTTTGCAAAATACTACAGCAATTATGCAAGACTAATCTTTGTTTCATAAGGCTGTTTAAGAAATATATAAATAATAAATAATGATAATTGAGAATTTAGAATAACATACAGTTTGTGAGTAGTTTTTGTGTCACAACCATGTACAATACTATAAAAATTCGGTACTCAGCAGAAAATCATCTTCGATGTTGGCAGCCCTTTCTAAGTTTTTTTAGAACAACAAAATTGTCCTCTTGTCAGATTTGCAAATGGCTGAATGTAGTGTGCATCTCACAAAAAAATCTGAAAAGATTATTTATAAAAAGAGACAACCTTAACGCGTCAACGCCGTGTCCGAATTTTGAATGTAAGTACCAGTGTCACACGATTGTTTGAAACATAATATGTACCTCATACAGTGTAGCTTAAGGTAATTGCTTAACATTCGCGAAATCATGGCTAGCTTTTAGATTATATCGAACACGTTTTAAATTGTCACAGCCATGGTGTGAAAAAAATGTCACCATGGACATGGACTTTTTGAATAAATGGTCGTCACACATATATGCGTGATCGTGACATTTCATCATCTCAACCCCACAACGCCCACTGCTGGGCGTAGGCCTCCCCCATGGATCTCCACAAAGATCGGTCTTGTGCTGCCCGCATCCACCGGCTTCCCGCGACCTTTGCCAGATCCTCGATTCACCTGGTCGGGGGCCTACCCACTGAGCGTCGTGTCGTCCGGTACGTGGTCGCCATTCAGAACTCGTTCGGCCCTAACGGCCATCGGTTTTCCTCGCTATGTGTCCCACCCACTGCCACTTTAACTCAGCAATCCTTCTAGCAATGTCGGTTACTTTTGTCCTCCTTTGGATCTCATCATTTGGGATCCGATCACGCAAGGAGACCATTGCTCGCTAAGAAGAATATGTATTAGTTAACGTGGAGTACTGAAGAACTCACTATGCTTAATATAATAGAGCTTTCTTGTCATCATCTTAGCCAAGAGATGCCTACTGTTGGACATAGGCCTCCCCCAGGGATCTCCAAACCGATCGGTCCTGTGTCTCCCGCATCCAACGGCTTCCCGCGACCTTCATCAGATCGTCGGTACTAACGCTGCGTCTCCCTAAACGCGGCCACCACTCGAGGACCTTTCCGCCGCAACAGCCGTCAGGCCTGCGAGCTATGTGTCCTGCCCACTGCCACTTAAGGTTTGCAATTCTTTGGGCTATGACGGTGACTCTAGTTCTTCTATGGATCTCATCATTTCTGATGTGATCGCGTAAAGAAACCCCGAGCATAGCCCTCTCCGTTGCCCTTTGAGTGACATTGAGCCTTCTGACGAGACACATTGTAAACGGTCACGTCTCAGTTCCGTACGTCATCACTGGCAACACGCATGAATTGGAGACTTTTGTCTTAAGACACTGCTGTAGATTGGTCAAAAATATGCTTTGTAGTTTCCTGAACGCTGTCCAGCCGAGTTGGATTCGTCGATTGCACAATATCTGGAAGTTGGACTTACTGAGCTGGACTATTTGCCTTAGATAAATATATTTGTCAACATCTTCCAGTGTAAAGCCTCCTACTTTCACATGAGTGGGTACTACATGGGAATTCACCATGATTTTGGTCTTGTACAAGTTCATTTTAAGACCCACTTGTTGGGAAACTCTACAGAGGTCTTCGAGTATTGTGCCTAGATCTTCCACGGTCTCAGCCATGACTACGATATCATCGGCAAAACGAAGGTGAGTCATTTACTCGCCGTTTATGTTGATGCCGAGTCCTCTCCGAAAGCTTAAATACATCATCCAACACAGGTGTGAACAATTTCGGCGATATAACGTCGCCCTGTCTCACACCTTGCGGATGTCGTATTGGTTTCGAGTTTTAGTCCTGAAGGCGGATTGACATGGTGGCGTTTTCGTACAATGACTGCAACACTTGGATGTACCGCTAGTACCGCTAGTCTATTTAGCACCTCTGGAGTGACCTAAGCACGGCCCAGGTCTCGACAGAATCGAAGGCTTTCTCATAGTCCACAAACGCCAAGCATAGTGGTAGATTATACTTCTCGGTCTTCTGTATAAGCTGCGTATGAATGTGGTCTATACTTGTTCGGGAGCCTGGATGTCGTCAAACCTGCGCGCTAGACGATTCGTGATGACTCTCGAAAACAGCTTGTATACATGATTCAGGAGCGTGATGGGTCTTTTTGAAAAAAAGTACCAACACCCCCCTATGCCATCC
Source organism: Schoenobius gigantellus (assembly GCA_963935595.1). Classification (NCBI taxonomy): domain Eukaryota; kingdom Metazoa; phylum Arthropoda; class Insecta; order Lepidoptera; family Crambidae; genus Schoenobius; species Schoenobius gigantellus. Next base: position 38,250,098 of record OZ012543.1, read on the forward strand.
TTTAGAAGTTTTGCCCTCGAGTATGGTGGAGTTAAATAGCCTCTGCAGCGCTTTCCGGACTGGTAGTCCACTCACTTTCAACCTGCACCTTACTATATTAAATTTACTAAGAAATATCATAATGTTGGTTGTGGCACCAAACACGACCATTAACCCGGCCCTTGGGGATATAGAGTCACCTTCTCTATCTCCCACTTGGGCAATTCTCATCCGGCGCGTCCACGCCGCGGGGGTGGGCACTCTTCACCTCAGTAGGCCGAGGTGAACGAGTGGCCGAGTTCGGATCGAGGACCCAGTACTGCGGGGTATATCGCGGTCCCCTGCCCAGGGTTACGGGTGAAGACCTCAACGGCTGCAACAGCGGAGGTGAAGGACATCAGTACGGTGGAGCAGGCGGAAGAGGCAAATACCCAGTGGCAAGCTGCCTCACCATATGTGAGCCCCAGGTTGCACTGGAGTTACATCGTCAGGCAGGATGGTGTGAAAGGGATGGCGGCGGATGAGGTCTCGGCCCAACGGTGGCGCCCAAGCTCTCCAAGAGAGTTACTGCCTTGGCGTCAGGCGGCAGCCGGCCGTAAAAAGTATAGCCAGTACCATCTTCTCCTCACAATATAAACATGAAAGTACAACAAAAAATGGATAAGGGCAAATCTACTAGGGCGTACCCCATAAGCGACGTAAATGCGAATGATGCGATAAATACTAGGGCGTACCCCCCAAGCGACGATAATTTGGACAAGAACAAAAATTCGCATCAGAATCTACATCGTATAAGACTTGCAACCTGGAACTTGGGGTCTCTGACGGGTAGGAGCCAAGAGTTAAGCAAAATTCTACTAAAAAGACGCATCAATATCTGTTGTCTTCAAGAAACTAAATGGAAGGGCTCGAAATCAAAAGACATAGGCAATGACTACTAGGTCATATATCACGGTGTGGACAATAAAAGAAACGGGGTGGCAGTGGTTCTGGATCACAACTTCAAGTCCCGAATAATAAACATTACACGGAAGAGTGACCGCTTAATATCCGTGAAACTCGCGCTAGACAACCAGCAAGTAACCAACATAATATCAGCGTATGCTCCACAAACGGGCTGTACAGACATAGAAAAAGCTGAATTTTGGGAGGATTTTGATGAGGTGATGCAGGACATACCATCAAATGAGTACAAGATCATAGGAGGCGACATGAATGGACATGTCGGAAAAACTAACAGCACCTACAGTAATGTACACGGCGGGTTTGGGTTTGGTATGCTAAACAAGCAAGGAGAGGACATCTTGGATTTTGTTGCAAGACACTCACTAGTTATAGTAAACACCAACTTTCAAAAACAGCCTGAGCACTTAATTACTTACAAGAGTGCTGGCAAAACGTCTCAAATAGACTACATAATGTCTGACGTTGCTGTGAAACAAAAGTTCAAAGATTGCAAAGTAATTCCTGGTGAATCTCTTACAGCCCAACATCGCATCCTGGTAGCCGTGTATGAACTGCCAAGGGCCTTGAAGGTAATGGTGGATAGAACACCGAAGACAAAGTGGAAAGAACTGGATGGTCCTAAGGGCGAAATATTGCTAGGCGATATTAAGAGTTACCTCGAGGCTGATTTGGATACAGAGTACATTCAAGCTGAAATTATGTGGTCCAAGTTTGAAGACTATTGTAGAACGAAAGCTGCAGAAATATTGGGCGTTTCTAAAGGGCCTCTTCGTTCCGGAAAAGATCCCAAATGGTGGAATGACAAAATAAAGCAGGCTTTACTTACCAAAAAAACCCAATTCAAAGCTTGGCAAAGATCACAAACAGATGATGACAAGGATAAATATAAAGAAGCTAAGAGACAAGCAAAAATTTGCATAGCTGAGGAAAGAGCGAATTCAAATCAAGCTTTTTATAATAGGTTAGAGTCAGCTAAAACAGAAAACGACGTACTTAAAATAGCTAAACAAAGACATCAGGCTACAATCGACATCAGAATGAATAGATATATTAAGAACAAGGAGCAAGTTTTACTAACGGATAATATCCAAATTAGGCACCGTTGGCAAGAATACTATGAACACTTACTGAATGAAGAATCCCCGCACGAAGATCCCGCCCCCCTTGAACCTGTCTGCGGACCATTACCGGAAATAGATTCGCATGAAGTGAAACTTGCATTAGCTAGCATAAAGAACCGAAAAGCTGCAGGGCCAGACGAGATACCAGCCGATCTATGGAAACGACTCGGTCCCATGGCAGTTAACTGGCTAACTAAACTGTTTAATACCATCTTAGTCACCACACAAATCCCAAAATCGTGGCGCCAAAGCTATTTGCTGCCATTTTACAAAAACAAGGGGGATGTAGCCCAATGTGAAAACTATAGAGGCATAAAATTGACGTCACACACTCTAAAAATCTGGGAGCGGATTATAAATAAGCGCCTGTCTTCTATTACAAATGTATCTCAAAATCAGTTTGGCTTCACATCGTCCAGATCAACCACTGATGCTATTCAGGCAGTCAGAATCCTGATGGAAAAACACAGGATAAACAGAACAGATCTACATCTTGCCTTTATCGACCTCGAAAAGGCCTTTGACAGAGTGCCCCGCAAACTCGTGTGGCAGGCCCTTAGAGCGCAAAAAGTACCGGAGAGATATATATTAATAATTCAAGATATGTACAACGGCATCAGTACACAAGTCAAAACACCAGTAGGATTAAGTAACGCGTTCGAGGTCAAAGTGGGTGTCCATCAGGGATCTGCTTTAAGCCCTTTTTTATTTAACCTAGTAATGGACTATCTAACAAACCATATTCCAGCACCCTTACCGCGGACCATACTATATGCCGACGATATAGCACTGGCGGCAAATACTGCAAAAGACCTGCAAGAAATTTTAAATACGTGGACAAACTCCTTAGAGAAGTACGGACTTCGAGTGAGCAGAAGTAAGACGGAGTACATGAAATGTCCCTTTAGCGGAAATGCAACTCCTGAAACCATATGTATTGGATCAACACCTATCCCCACTGTGAACAAGTTTAAATATCTGGGATCTATGCTCACGCCGGATGCCAATGTGGAGGCCGATGTTGCGCACCGTGTAAATGTAGCGTGGCAGAAATGGCGGTCGCTAACAGGAGTTCTGTGTGATACCCGTATGCCCATAAAAACAAAGGGTAAAGTATACAAGACAGCCGTCAGGCCAGCCTTACTGTACGGTTCCGAATGCTGGACAGTCAAGAAAACGCATGAACAGATGGCACATGTAAATGAAATGAAGATGTTGCGCTGGGCGGGTGGGGTGACCAGGATGGACAGAGTTCGGAACGAATACATACGGGGGAGCTTTAAAGTCGCAACAATCACAGACAAAATGACGGAAAATCGCCTTAGATGGTATGGCCATATCATGAGACGGGACGAAGACCATGTAGTGAAAATCGCACTAAGCTTGCCAGAACAAAAGAGAGGTAGAGGCCGCCCGCCATCGACCTGGTGGTCAAACATCGAAAGAGACCTTAAGAAAGCCCAATTGCCAAAACCGACAACCCAGGACAGATCAACCTGGCGCCGTAGAGTGAGGAGACCCGACCCCGGATAACGGGAACAGGGACGGAAGAAGAAGAAGAAGAAGAAATATCATAATGTGATATCAGGAGACACAGTCTGTTATTCCAGAACAATGATTGTGCAGATCTTTGCGTTGAAGACATTGTATCTATGTTTCAAGAACCCACTTCTGGTAAGCGAGAACTAATTTACAAATTTGATTGCTCTTTATTTGATGATCCCACTATATAAAACGTATAACGTGTTGGTTATAAGATTTTTTTGAGATGTTTCATAAGTGATAGTTTCGTTTTATTTCGTTAGTTTAACTTTCTTTCTATAAGATTGACTTTTTACTTGTGTTTGAAAATATCTACTACAGGATAAAAATTAGTCCAAATTTTGTACTTAATTATAATGTTTAATATTTACTAAAAATAGGTACTTTGTGATATCGGAACAATGCTGTGTGTGAGTAGTTAGTTCTAAGAATAATAGGATTTGTTGTATTAGTAGATATGATTACCTGACGGTATTCTTGGCGGGATCTCAATTGTGATTTAATTACTTGATGTTCAGAAAAAAGTATACCAAATACCAAACAAATACTGTTGATTAAACTAATCCAGTATTTTATTTATTGCTCAATCAATTTCAACTAATTTAAGATGACACAAATTCAATAACATATTAACAAATGCAGTGAAAAATGAAAAACTGTCACATCCATGGCATAGAGTCACAGCCACGTTCAGTAATGTCACGACCGAGGCACAATCTGTCACAGCCGTGTTTATGCCTCCCTTTTTTTTACCTTTCCCGAGGGTATTAAGCTTGTTCATATGCATCAAAAATATGCTTTTGGTATATACTTTTGATGTGCATCGCAATATGTCGTAAAAAACCTTTGATTTTTAAAAGTTTTCAGAAATTTATTTAAGAATCACCCAAATAAATTGTGACGCAACTGTTATTATATCGATTTCTTTAAATTTTTCTCTCAAAGAGTCTCTTACTTTAAGATTATAAATAGCTCGAATAGCCCTTTTCTGCAGCACAAAAACAGTCTGAATGTCGGCAGCATTTTCCAACAGCAAAATGCCATACGACATCACACTATGAAAATAGGCAAAGTATACAAGTCTTGCTGTATCAACATCAGTCAGTTGACGTATTTTCCATACAGCGTAAGCTGCAGAACTAAGTCTCTTCGACAACTTATCAATATGTGGGCCCCACTGAAGCTTAGAATCTAAAGTAATACCAAGAAATACTACGGTATCCATGAGGTCGACATTTTTATTCTTTATGTTTACAGTGGTGTGAACCTCTTTGACATTGGGCAAGATAAATTTTATACATTTAGTTTTCCCTTCACTGAGGCACAAGTTATTCGCATTGAACCAGTAAACTATTCTTGAGATAGAATTATTTACATCGTCATAAATTTGCAATCGTCTTTTAATTTTAAACATAAGTGAAGTATCATCTGCAAATAATACTATCTCATGCCTATATTGTACATAATCAGGCGTCATTAATTTATATTAAAAATAGAAAAGGACCAAGAATTGAACCCTGTGGAACTCCCATTTAAACCGAGGACCCGCGGGACCTCTCCCCGTTGACGTCTACTTTCTGAATCCTCTCAGTCAAATAGGAGACGAGTAGATCCAGAACAGTGTCACGAAATCCATAGTAGTGTAATTTCAAGGTTTCATGATGAACGCAATCAAACGCCTTGCACAAGTCACAAAAAATGCCCAGCGCATCATGTGAGTCCTCCCAGGCCTCATATATATGTTGTATTAACTCAACACCAGCATCGGTTGTTGAGCGACCCTTCCTTAAACCAAATTGTTTACAGTGTAAAAGATTATTTCTTAATTAGATAATTATTATATTATGTATCCGTACCAATGTATAGTCGACCAAGAATGTCGTTTACCACTTTTAACAAAACCGCGTACCTATAAACAAAATATCGTTAAGGCACAGATAGCATAATTTTAAGGTAATGTTAAGGTAATCTTTATTGTACTAACTGTAAGTAAGTATGTAATTGCAAAGGAAAATCAGCTGTGTTGCTTAATTATGGGGCAAAACTGAATTACAAACTAGGGTGGTAAATGGCTAGTCCGATCCCGAGCATGCCTCCACCGGGGGCTGAGAGGTACCGGAGGGTGGTTTAGCCGGATATGGATTTCCCGCCCCAAAAAAGGGTGGTAAATAATTTTTTGGTCGATTATACATTAACCTATTACCTACGCAACTACACAGTAATAATGTATTAAATGAAACTAGATGTCGCGCCTTAAGTTTTCTTTAACATTTGAGAAAGCACTTGCTATCATATTCACTCACTTGTTATTTTTTATAACCATTTGAAACCCACATAAATATCATAATAATAATCTACTTATCTCTTTTTTATTATTCGGGGTCATTGCCAACTCCCTTGTTAATTACATTAAAAATGACGAGTACCCTTAAAACTGTTATCACCATTTTAAACCTCCACAGTTAAGAAACTTCCTGTGTGGTTTTCTTGGCCTAAGCACAGAATAAATAATAGTACTAAAGTACAGAAGGATCACTCTCGAAGAAAAGTCAAGTTTAGATATGAAAATGTATCTACTCAATTTCGTTACGCGTCGCTGACCCGATACCGATTGAGCGATAAGAGCGCAGGGTTCCACTCACCGATATGCAGTTATCGTTACAGAAATTAACGAGAAAAATCTAAATTATAACGTGCGGCGCGGCCAACGTGCGAGCCGAGCGGCAACCCTCAGCCATACACCGGCCTGGCCGGTGCGCCGGCCAAATGTACCTAAACTACGGAGTGAAACCACTCTGGCCTAAGAAGCGTTTTCAGCAGCCTAAAATAGCAGTTCAGAGCGTTTCGGGAGGTGCTCACATACTAGAATATCGAAATTTAACCCAAGTTGCCGTTGTTTTCAGGTGCCTGAAACATGTTTTCAGTCCGTTTCAGGCTACCTTCTATAGAACAACAACATAACCTTAATACCCGTTTTCAGGACCCCTTTGATTGAAGCACACTTCGATATTTGACAAAATTTTCAATAGGAGTGAGTGATATAGCAGGATAAGAAAGGGAAAACAATAGTGAGCACCTTCCAGATATAAAAGATAGTTCGAAATGCATCTAGAAACTTCTAGACGTGCTTGCTGGCTGTCAGAGATAGAACATGCTGTCAGAGACAGAGAACATAATCGGGCGTACCACAGAGATTTAAATCGTTTAAATCTCTGGCGTACTTTCGAGAAGGAAAGACAAACACACGATCGGGTACGGAATACTCAAAAATCGAACATTCTCGAATGCCTCGAATGTTAACCGGTCCTACTTTATAATATAAGCGCGAGGGCGTCCCACGGAACTTTCGAGAAGGAAAGACAAACAACCGATCGGATACGGAATACTCGAGAAATTCGAGAATCGAACATTCTCGAATATGTTCACCAGTTCACTTTATAAGCGCGAGAGCGAATGCGGACGGACAGGATCAAGTAATACAATGCAACTTGGAGCGATCATCTAGGACTTGGAAGCGTTTTATAGTGCAGTGTTCTGTCTATAGTGTGTAACGTGTTTGTTCAGTGTTTAGTAAAGTGGTCTAATTAGTGCTTAAATAAATCCTATCTCTAAATCGTCGGTGTTTCGAATATTCTATACAACATCTGCTAAATGAAACAACCGTTCGGAATTACTGTCATGTATTCACTGACTGTATTATACAAATCTTATTACTACCTTACAACTAACTTATAATAATATGTAACACCTCCCCCTTAAATTAACACAAAAACCAAACATAACATTTTAAAATTTAAGTAAAAATAAATTCATTCCTAACCTAGATCCTAACCTACCCCTCCCTTGATTTATATGCATATGTGTCAACATACATACAAACATATATACATCTTAATAATTATTAGAAATTAATATTTCAAGCACCTGTAGTCGCCCAAAGAGAATACCTATTCAAGGAACAGACATATTAGTTTTTCTATATAAGCAACTACTGTATTAACATAATATTACGTTACTATATTTTTATCAAACATTTGATTCTTTTTTTTTAATAATCTATGCCATAGCGTTTTGTAGGCCTACGATTTCGTACAGAACGTGATGCAGGGACTATCAAAGGAGGTTGCTCGGTAATATTAGGAACATTAGGTTCAATATGTTCTGATGGTATTGGGGAGGACATTGAGCCACTTTGTTGATTTTGTTGATCTGTGAGAGGTAATGGTGAAGTTGACAGCGGAATTTCACTAAATTCCTCAGCAGGTTCCGATGAAAAAATAAATGACGGCCTTGCTTTTTGCAGTTTGTTCTCAACACAAGATGACACTCTTCCCCTTAATTGGTCAGCGTGCCTGTGTACCTCGGTTCCTTTATTATTAACAGAATAATCTGTACTACCTGTTTTAGTGGTAACTGTACCTGGTAGCCATTTACTTACTACACCATAATTTCTAAACCATACTTCTGAACCCGGCTCGAACTGTCTGACTACCCCCCCAGAGGCTGTCTCAGCTCGACGCTGGTTCTTTTCAACGCGAGCTGAACGATCAGGTTTAAGACAATCTAATCTCATGCGTAGCTTCCGGCCAAACATCATATTCGCCGGTGACTCGCCCGTATGTTCCGTATTTCTATACGCTAACAAAAATTTGCATAATACTGTATGTACGTTAAGGTTGCTATATATAGCTTTTTGTATAGTTTTTTTACAAATTTTTACAGCATTTTCTGCAGCCCCATTGGAAGCTGGGTGGTACGGTGCCGAAAATATATGTTCTACTCCCTGACTGTTGACAAAACCCTTGAACTCATCACTGGTAAATTGGGGGCCGTTATCACTTACTAACTGTTTAGGTATTCCAAATCTAGACCACATATCTTGCAAAACCTTTACAACTGACTGTGATGAAGTACTTTTCATTCTAATGGCTTCAATCCACTTTGAGCTCGCGTCTACGATTATTAAATAGGTAAGTCCCGCGATCGGTCCTAAAAAATCTATGTGTATTCTGGTCCATGGACGTTCCGGCCATGGCCATGAACGAGATTGGTGGTGCATCCGCTACCGCCGCACATACTTCACATGATTTACACATTTTTACAATGTCTTCATCAAGACCTGGCCACCAAACATAGCTCCTAGCCAACGACTTTGTTTTTATTATACCTAAATGTGTATCATGCAACTCCCTCAATACTCTACTTTGACATAATTTTGGTATGACTACTCGATTACCCCATATAATACAACCTAATTCGACATATAATTCAGTTTTCCTATTTAAAAAAGGTTTAAGTTCTTTAATTTCTACATCGGTGGGCCATCCATCGTGGATATAACTAAGAACCCGGCCCAAAATAGGATCTGACCTAGTTTCTTTTTTTAATATGTTATAATCTAAGAGTAAGGTATCTATTGCGAAGTGTAAATACGTTTGCTCAGGTAGGATTTGCTCATCAGCCATAGAGTCCTCTTTGTGTGCTTTAATCAATCTCGACAAAATATCCGCCGTATTTTTATGCGTGTGTATGTATTCAATATCAAAATCATATGCTGATAACTTGATGGCCCAACGTTGTAAGCGACTGGCAGCCGTGTTAGGTATTCCAGAATGCGGTCCGAAAATACTAACTAGCGGCTTATGATCAGTGCGAAGCTTAAACTTTCTACCATACAAATACTGATGAAATTTTTCTATTGCATAAATAATTGCTAACACTTCTTTATGAATCTGACTATAGTGAATCTCCGCCTTGTTAAGCGCCCGGGACGCGTATGCGATAACTCGTTCCCTGCCGTCCGGCCCGCGCTGCGCGAGCACCGCGCCCAGCCCGCGCGCGCTCGCATCGCACGTTTCTAACGACATATCAAAATGAGCGAGAACCTCGGTACTACATAAAAGTTTTTTTACTTTGTTGAAAACAACTTCGTGCTGCCTATCCCATTTCCAATGTGTGCCTTTCTTTAACAAATCATAAAAACAGATCAATTGACCGCTTAGGTTTTTAATGAATTTACCATAAAAGTTGACCATGCCCAAGAATGATTTCAACTCAGACACGTTTGACGGACTAGGCATATTTAAAATTGCTGAGATTTTGCTCGGGTCAACACGAACGCCCTCTTTATCAATAATGAATCCAAGGTACTTTACTTGCTTAGCTAAAAATTCACACTTATTTCTTTTTATTTTTAAACCATTATTTTGTAATATCTCCAAAACATCATTTATAGTTCTTAAATGACTTTTTAAACATTTATTTTTAATTAAAATATCATCAAAAAAACAATAACATCTGGCATGTTTTTAAACAGATTAACCATTATTTTTTTGAAATATTCCAGGACTCGATGACAACCCGTAAACTAGGCGGTTGTATTTAAAGAGTCCTCTGTGTGTATTGATAACGGTGTACCCTTTTGACTGTTCATCTAATTCTAGCTGATTGTATGCCTGTGACAGGTCTAACTTCGTAAAATAAACATTACCACAAATATTACTAAATAAATCTTCTACCTTGGGAACCGGGTACCTATCGACCATTAAGACTCGGTTGAGTGTTACCTTGTAGTCGGCACATAACCTGATCCCGCCATCGGCCTTCCTAGCGATCACTAACGGAGTGGCCCAGTCGGAGCGATCCACGGGCTCAATGACGCCGGCACGCAGCATTTCGTCCAGCTCCGCGTCAACTCGCGCCCGGAGCGCGTACGGCATAGGCCGCGCGGCGCAGTAAATAGGTACCGCGTCATCGCGTACACACAACTTCACTTTTCCTCCCGTGTATCTCCCCAATGTCCCATTGAACAGGTTATTTATTATGTCTGGAAAGAATATCCTTTATGATTATCTCTGCATTACGGTCTGTACTTTCACTGACGTTATTAATACATATTTTTGGAATATCTATATCCAATTCCGAAAGCCATTGACGTCCTAACAGACTCGTTGAGCCATTATTAATTACATACAGGTCTAAAATTTTTTCTTTGTTCTTATATTTAACAACTGGTTGTAAATATCCTAACGGCCGAACTACAGAACCATCATAAAAACGCAACTTTAATTTACAATGATGTAACATTAAATCTTTAAACATAGTTTGATAGGTAAATTCACTTATACAAGACAACGCGGCACCGGTATCTATTTCCATGTCTAACAATTTGTTGTTTACATTTAAAGATATACGTACCGGTCGGTATCGATTTAGTGACATTTGAAACATCGGTTCTTCTTCGTCAGTCATCTCTCTGAGCTTGTACACATGTTCGGTTCTTGCAACCAGTGCGCGGCGCCGGCGGCGCCGCCGCCGCCATGACGGCCGCCGTGGCGCGCACGCGCACCTCTAACCGCGCTCCTGCTTCCGCTCTGAATGTGCCGAGAGGCGCGTTGATTGGCACGGCGGCTCGCCGCACCTCCGCTGCCCCCGGTCCCTTCCCCGATTGCGGCTCCGCTTCCGCGTTCCCCGCGTGACCAACTGTTTTCCGAACCTACCCGCCCCGTCCTATATAGTGATGATGATGATAATGATGATGGTTTATTCATCGAGCAAACTCGCCTCAGATGACCAATTTTATGGCACTTGCTACACTCGAAAAGTTTATAGCGACAATCACTATAACTATGACCGCCTTTGCCACAAGCATAACAACTTCCAATGATTATATTATTTATGTCACCTGCTAGGACGGTTTCTTGACTGTCTCCCTGCCCGTACCTTTGGACTGCTCCCGCATCACGCTCCGCAGCTTCCAGCGTCGTGGCTAATCCGACTGCCTTCTTGTAATCCAATTTATCTTCCGCGAATAACCTCTGTCTGATTTACTCACTTTTTAACCCACAAACGAACTGGTCCCTTAAATTTTCTTCCAGATTCCCTCCGAACTCACAGTACCTTGACATTTTTTTCAAGTCTGCTACGTAATTTGCGATCGATTCACCTGACAACTGTCTTCTCTGGCGGAATTTAAAACGCTCTGCCAACATTGAGGGTTTCGGTTGAAGATGCACTTGCAGTAACCTCACCGCCTCTTCATACGTAAGCGCTGATGGTTTTTTTGGGCTTGATAACGTCGATAGAAGCTCGTACGCCTCCTCTCTAATTACCGCTATCAATGTTGGCAATTTTTTTTCCTCTGGAATGCTATTTGCCACAAAATACATTTCCAGACGCTTTGTATATGCCGCCCAATTCCCATTTTTCGCGTCAAATTCACTCAACTTCCCAATTGACATTTTTAAATATTTTTCTCGTCGCCAATGCTAAATGAAACAACCGTTCGGAATTACTGTCATGTATTCACTGACTGTATTATACAAATCTTATTACTACCTTACAACTAACTTATAATAATATGTAACAACATGCACCCCGCAAACGTAACAATATATAATTAGAAAAACCGGTAGACCCTAGTCACAAAATGTCGAAGTTTCATATAAACTTCCAAACTCCATAATATTCTACCCTTAATTGCCCCCTTTCTTAATGGGAAAGGATAAATACGAAAATTCTATAAAAAATGCTCAAAATGTAAACAAACTAGCTTTTGCCCGCGGCTTCGCTCGCATCAAATTCGGGGTAAGGCAACCACCTTCCAGCAGCACCTTGAACTGTACTAATTAAAGATGCAGAATTATTCCTGATAACTTACTCCTCTCGTCTCGCCGCGCCGCCCGCGCTCGCCTAGGTACCCGATTGACGACGATCGAGATGGCATACCTCAAATGAAAAAATATATAGAACCCTTATATAGGTGATGATATTTCACGTCTGCCACGTTAGATTTTAAAATTGTTGCTGTTCTCGTAATCAGCGACTCGATAAACCACAAAAAGAATACCCATGTTGATTTTCAGACTTTCTCATCCCATTTCCCTTTTTTAGGGGTTGCATTCTGTAAAAACTTAAAACACGTGTTTACTCATTTATTGATAACAGTACTCCTGTGAAATTTCGAATAAAATAGTCTGATTTTGCATCTTTAGACCCGAAGGTTTGGGCTGTACGTTGATATGTGAGTCAGTTTCTTCTTTTCCATATTAAGAAGAAGATAGAAAACGATGATAGTAGTTCACGACCGCCAGGTTGGATTTAGAAAAAAAAAAAAAAAAAAAATAAAAAAAAAAAAAATTCAGTCTTCGACACCCCATATCCCCCATTTAAAAGGGTTAATTCTAAAAAAACCTAAAACAAGTGTTGACTCATTTATCGATAGGAGTACTCCTGTGGGGGTGCGATGTCAGATAACCTCCTCGTGGTGCACCCTGGGCAACCCGGCAGATTTTCTGCCGCGGGCTAATAACCTGACGAGAGGCCCCCCATGGAGGGGGGGGCGTGGGATGGCCGGGTTCAACCCGGCGGGCCACTTCGTGTGGTCAACCGCTTCATGCGGTGCAGGGCGAAGTCCCCTCTTCTTTTCTTAAGAAGAGGTGTGGATTTCGCCGGAAGCCGATTTCGGCGTCCACCTTCGCTGGTGGCAAGGGGAAGCGATTCTTATCGCTATGGTGCTTTGCACCTTCCGGGGACATTCCCTGAGCTTCGGCTCACCTGCGCGGCGGTGGATCCAGTGGGGTCTGCCGTCGGGCAACCCGTAGGCCGCATTGAGCGGACACGGGGGTCCGGCGCACTGAGCGTCGGGCCGCGTGGAAGAAAACCACTATAAAAAATTACCCCAACCCCAAGGTGGCGTCTCCGTGCCGAGGGGGTGCGTGGCTGGTGGGAGACCAGTCCCAAGCGGAGAAAGGGAGTGTATCCCAAAATACATCACAATGGAATTTGGCAACAACGATAAACGTCCCCAGGGGGTATCAGTCCCCCCCGTAGGACCGCGTAAGGCGGCTGCGGGCAGCCAGGCGTATCTGGGGCTGGCTCACCCAAATTCCACCCTTCCGAGCGTCGATAACAACACATGCGAACCCGTTGAGAGCGGGCCACCACCGGTATCCGGGCCGGCTGGTGGAAATACCATCGATCTTACCGAGGCGGCAGGAGAGTTACAACCCCCGACGGCGGATCCCGGGTCGTCGAGGGGTAAAAATGCGACCGGATGCAAAGGTGGAAGAAGAAGGGTCGGGATTTCGGACCTCATGATGAACTATGAGGGTCCAGACATGTTCCTGATCTCGGGAGAGTCTGACTACCAGTCGGAAGGCTCTTCCCTAATGAGTACCGACAGTGGCACTAATGCCTCCCGCACTCGTCGAAAGAGGAGTCTTGAAGTAGGAGAAGATAGCGATGATCCTTCTGTGGAAGATGTTCCGCTATCCTCCTTTAGGTCACCAAAACCCAAAGGCAAGCGAGGCAGAGGCCGTCCGCCAACAACGGGCGAATATGTAGGGTTAGCAAAGGCTAAGGCAGAATACTTAAGACAGGAGCGCCTGGAATTACAACTACAGGCCGAGCGGGAGCTCCTAGAAATGCCGAGAGAGCCTAGAATGACAAGACGTACACCCCTCCCTGCAACAACATTAGCGGCGGAGGTTTTGACAACACTGGAGGAGAGCGGAGGTGAGGACCTAACGCTCACCATTACCGAGCGCATGGGTAAAGCACTGGCCGTTATAAACTACGTGGCCGAAAGGTCATCGAATTTGAAGGGGACCTTCGTACATAAGCTGAAACAAGCGGCAAAGGACCTACGGGAGGACGCCAAAACACTGGCAGCACGCACTGTCTCTGATGAGACGGTGCGCTTGCAGCAAGCGAACTCCCGTCTGGAGGAAGAATTAAAGGTCCAGAAGGAGAAGATTACAGAGCTGGAGGCAAAAATGCAGGACCTTCAAAGGAGGAGCCTACCACCTCCCCTACCAGCCACAAACTTGGTAGAGACCCTAGCTCCTCCTAACATCGAGGAGCTAGAAAATCGGTTGATGGGGCGCATGGTTGCTCGGCTCAACGCCAGGCTCGAGGGGTTGGAGCCTAGGCTGAACCCTGAGCCGCGCCTGCGCCCCGCTCTCAACCACGAAAGAAGAGCTGAGGTGAACACCTCTTCCTTGGCCATTCAGGTGACACCCGCTGCGCCTGCAGCTCGGAGGTCCGCAGCAAAAAGTGCTCCCTCTGCGCTTGAGGACGCGGCTCCCACGAGAAGGCGCAAACCAACCCGAAGGAAGAAACCAGCTGCGGAGAAATCCACAGCGAGGGAGTCCCGCCCACCGCCGGTGGCCCAACCTAACACGGAGGAGGCCTGGACCGCGGTGGTGAAGCGTGGCCAACGTAGACGACAAAAAGGGCATGGCATTCCGGCAATTACCACCATGCCGACGCAGCCTCCTCCACCCAAGAAGAACAAGGCCCCTCCTCGGCAGCCCAAACTGCGCACGCCTAAAACGGCGGCAGTGGTGCTGACATTGCAGCCAGGTGCCGAGGAGAAGGGCCACTCATACGCCGGGGTGATTGCGGCCGCCAGAGCCAAAGTAAGCCTCGCGGAGCTGGACATAGAGGGTGTACAGTTTCGTAGGTCTTTGACTGGGGCGGCCATAATCCTCGTCACGGGCGATGAGAAAGACGCAAGCGCGGTCAACCTAGCCGTCGCCCTTAAAAGGGTGGTTGACCCGTCCGTCGCGCGGGTCACTATTCCCACAAAGATGGCGGAGATGCTCGTTTCCGGACTGGACGAATCCGTCCAACCGGACGAACTAAGAGAGGCGCTCGCAAAGACCGGCGAGTGCCAGACTGAGGAGGTTCGGGTGGGGGAAATCCGCCAAGGCCGTTACACCATGGGCACGGCGTGGGTGTGCTGCCCGGTGGAAGCGGCAAAGAGAATAGCCTCTGCCAAGAGGCTGCTGGTGGGTTGGTCCGCCGCGAAGGCGAAGATCCTCCAGCCCCGCGAAATGCGGTGCTTCAGGTGCCTCGAATCGGGGCACCTGAGGATAGACTGCAAGGCGGAGATAGACCGGAGCATGCTCTGTTACCGGTGTGGGGAGGCAGGGCACAGGGCGTCGGCATGCTCGTCAAAGCCTAAATGCCCACTGTGCGCGGCGGCCGAGAAACCGGCGGACCACCGCCTTGGGGGTAAGACCTGCTCTGCCCCTAAGGCCCCTATAAGCAGGAGAAGGAAGAGGGCAGTGCCAAACCGGCCACCCGAGACCTCAGGTGGGATGGAGATGGAGGTCACTGAGGACGTCATCGGGACCCCCATCATCCAGGAGGAAGAGGCCGCGGGAGGGGTTCCCTGCGCAAAAAATGGTCCCCAACCCCAGGGCACCTAGTGCTGGGACGTCACGGGGTGTAAAGCGGCGCACAACACCTGCGCCGCTCACGAAGCAGCAGAGCCACGCGCCTTTTGGCGTAGCGCGAGTCCGGTAACGGACCACTCACGGTCAGGGGGTCAGCGGGAATAAGGCCTCGCTGTTGTCCCCTTCCCCCTGTCCTGTGACGGACGGAGGAGCTGCGGGGGGTTTTTAGTGGGTAGGCCTGGTCCGAAACCGGTCCGGGGAGTCCCACATACCCTCGTGGTTTGGCTCGGCCACGAGGGATGCGTAAAGCATTTTCCCCCTCCCAAAAAAAAAAAAAAAAAAGGAGTACTCCTGTGAAGCTGCGAATAAAAGAGTCCAACTAATCTTGTTCCCCCATACAAAATTTGGAGCCCCATTTCAACCCCTTAAGGCGTGAATTTTGGAAAATCCTTTCTTAGTACATCTCATAAGGAACCTACGTGCCAAATTTTAAATCTCTAGACCCGGTGGTTCAGGCTGTGCGTTGATGGTCAGTCAGTCAGTCACTTTCTTCTTTTATATGTTTAGATAATATTATTATAGTGCCATACGATGGTAAGTCGATTAATTAAATGGAATCGTCTTAAATCAAGAATTAAGTGAATAAATGTAATCAAATCTATAGTATAAATAAAAGGATCATAGACGCACGCACAGCCGTAACCGCTAATGGTAGAAACGTGAAATTGGACAGTTGTTTTAATTTATAATGTGGACGCACACTAAAAAGGGATTTTAAAAAATTTGAACCCTGAAGGGATGAAATAGGGGTTGCAAGTTTGTATGGAAAAATCTTTAATTTGATAAAACTGGAGATTCATGCTCTTAAAAACATTTCATTGAACACTTGTTTCATGGTTTATTCATTATTGGAATTCACCCCTCTAGTGTACAAAATAGGGGTTGAGTTTCTATGAAAAATATTTAAAATCTGCTCCAATTTCAATGAAATTTATTATCCGAGCTATATAATAGGCTACAAAATATTTTTTTCTACCGGAAAATATAAAATTCCAAGGGAAAACAATAATAACACGGGCGAAGCCGCGAGCGGAAAGCTAGTCCATAATAATTAAAGCATCGAATACCTATTACTCGTTAGAATCACAAAATTACATAAGTAGGTACTACCTTGTATTGATAGGATTAAACGAACTTACCTTAAGTGAAGTTCAATCCATATTATATGAAGTATTTAATCCAAGACAACTATGTAGATAGATATGCAATAAGTATATCTTACTAAGTAAATCAAAAAATACCTGTGACTGTAAAGGTAAAAGTTGGCATGCAGATAGAAAATGATTATATTCATATTTAATCCAAGACAATTATTGTATTACCGCCTTTTCCCGCCACACAATACGCTACATTTAGAGACACCACTAAAAATATGAAAGAAAAATACACCTGGCAACTCCACCGTCACCATAGCTCATTAGTTTAGAGAATTAGGTAAATATAATTGGGTTAGTAATTCATAACTTCAAAAGGGAAGGGTGGGATTGTTCCTTGTCTTGGATTAATATATATACTTTACATAGGCTGCTACTTATGTATCCGGAACTGGCCACACACAAAAAAATATTTAAAAAAGAACAATTACATTTGAAAATAGAACTCTTTAGTCGTAGAATGCAGCTTGTTTTATTATTCTCTCTATTGTTTGACAACTTTGCCGCCATTTTGATAATTGCGCGTCACCGTAATTATGGAATTAAGTCGCGAACATTTTCGTGCGATGATTTACTACGATTTTCGGCGTGGGCTCAGTCAAAAACAGTGCATCGATCAAATGGTTTCTACTTTTGGTGATGAAGCACCATCAAAAACCACCGTATATGAATGGTTTAGTGAGTTCAAACGTGGACGGTCTTTGCTCTCGGACGAATTTAAGGAAGGTCGGCCAAAATCAGTCGTTGTGCCACAAAACATCGATGCTGTGTGTGAACTAATTATGAAAGACCGTCATGCCACATATCGTGAGATAGAGGCGTCTTTGGGCATCAGTATGACAAGCATTCACAAAATATTACATGAACATTTAGCCGTAAAAAAAATTTGTTCGCGTTGGATTCCTCACAATTTGACGTCTATACAAAAACAGGCCCGTATCGATTGGTGCAAAGAAATGTTACAAAAATATGACCGAGGTGCTTCAAAAGCTGTTTATAATATCTATACAGGTGACGAATCGTGGATATATGCGTATGACCCAGAAACAAAACAGCAGTCGACGGTATGGGTGTTCCAAGATGAGCGGAGGCCAACAAAAGTTGTTCGTGCAAAAAGCACTTTAAAACAGATGGTTGCTTGTTTTTTTGGAATCAATGGACATGTTGCTACAGTGCTATTAGAAAATCGTAGAACTGTGAATTCTGAATGGTATACAACCATTTGTTTGGCAGAAGTTTTTGATAATATTCGAAAAAATAACCCACAACGAAGAATTATCCTGCATCACGACAACGCGAGCTGCCACACGTCAGTCGAAACAACACAGTTTTTAGAAGCTCAAAAAATTGAATTGACCGGTCATCCGCCATACAGCCCCGATTTAGCTCCCAACGACTTCTATTTATTCCCTTTTGTGAAGAATAAATTACGAGGTTTACGTTTTTCGACACGTGAAGAGGCCGTCGATGCATTCAAAATGCACGTTTCGAAGATACCCCAAACAGAGTGGAAAAAGTGTTACAAAAATTGGTTTGAACGGATGCAAAAATGTATTGACTATCAGGAAGAGTACTTTGAAAAACAATAAAAACATAAAAAAATACATATCTGGTTTTTTATTTCATATTCCGGATACATAAGTAGCAGCCCTCGTATATAATATGGATTGAACTTCACTTAAGGTAAGTTCGTTTAATCCTATCATTATATTCATGTTTAATCCAAGACAACTATTGTAGATGTTTAGAGTTTTTGATAAATAGGTAAACAACTAACTATCAATATTCAATAACATTACTTAAATATTTATTTCATATATGTAGACAATGTTCACTAGTGTAAACAGTTGTTAAAGATTATAACACATTCTTTATCAAACTTTCTTAGCTAAACAGTGTAATTCAAAACATTACTGAACATATAAGAAATCAAGAACCACCAGCCGTGGCAAAATGTTTGCCAATCTAATTGGGGTGGTATGTTATAATATTTAGCAAATGTCGATAATTTATTAGATCATCCAATAGTGGGCATTGGGGATATGTCACCCAATGTGTAATCTAACTCTTTGTAAGTTTCGGTCCCCTTTCCTGATTGAAATCTAATGGGATTTCACAGTACAGTATAGAGCAAGGCTGGCCAATAGATATTCTAAGTGGGCAATTTTTTAAAGTATGCGACGACGCCGGGCCACTACTTTTAGAAGTAAGTGAAGGTAAAATTTTATACCAATAAATAACATATATTTTATTTATTGGCCTGGGGCGGCGCCGTCTCCGGCTTATAAAATCAAATTTAAAACCAATACCTACTCGTACTTATCTCAATATTTTTCTAATACTACTTTATCGATATTTGATTTTAAATCTGATGATGATAATGAAATGAAATCTGAAATGTTTAATGTAGGATAGAGTTGTAAACGTTTTCTCGTAAACATAGGTGGAACCAACAACATAGGTGGCTTACAATTTTCATAGCGTAAAATTATCATTAGAAACTATTTTCCAAAACTGTAAACTGCTCTAAAGACACTTTCTCGTTGAAAATAGTTTTAGGGCAGTGTGCGATGGCAATTTCTCGCCACTGGCCGGAACTTTTCGCACTGGCGGGCAAATTAAAATGCCTTGGCTGGCCACCACGTGGCCCGCGGGCCTGGGTTTGGCCAGCCTTGTTATAGAGACTCAATTAATTTTGCCTTAGTGAAATATTTGTACAGAAGTTAATAATGAATATCAAATACATTAAAAATAATTTAGCCTTAGCCTGTTCCACAAACAGACTACATAATCGCCACGCGAAAATGTTATAGAAATTAATCATTTACCTTTATAGGTATCTATTTGTACTTTGGACTGTCCCACGGACAGAGTACATAATCGCCACGCGAAAATGTTATAGAAATTAATCATTTACCTTTATAGGTACCTATTTGTACTTTGGACTGTCCCACGGACAGAGTACATAATCGCCCCGCGAAAATGTAGAATTAACAATTCCTTAAAATCATTCATATGCCTGGATATATATATATATATTTGTCCTTGAACTTGTCCCATGGACAGAGTACCTACATATCGCCACGCGAAAATGTAGAATTAACGATTCCCTAAAAGCATTAATGTGCTTTGATAGATATATGTCCTTTAGCCTGTCCCACGGACAGCGTACATAATCGCCACGCGAAAATGTAAAATAGTGATTTACTGAAAATGTTTATTCGCCTTTAGAATATTATCAACAGTTAATCCTGCCCTATATGCATGATAATTTGAAGCATATTGTTTGTTACAACCAAGCAATAACAAAGTTCTCACAAGTAAAATATCTGGAATAATATTTACATAGAGAAGAGACAACTTGCTTGCTTGCTTGTGTCGCTGTCATAGAAATCTCTTAAAATAGCCATCTTAATTTGTGAAAACATTAATTAATACATAAATAATTATGTATGTATAGGATTTGTAACTTTTTGGGCAGTGGTTTTGCTAATAATAGCAGTTTTTAATGTCAGTTTTCTCAATATCAGGTTTCTAGATGTCCCATGCTTAAGAAAATATAAAACTATGGCAGGATTGCATATGCCATATTCCATAGTGCTGGCATACATTGGGATTGCCAGACATAGTTTATTAACTCGTTAGTATTATCCATTTTTTAATTTTATTATCTGACCCTATTTTATATCCTATAGTTAGATAATTAGTGAAAGAGCTGAGCAGTGAAAATGTCATGATTGATGTGATGCTCCTGCTTTAAAAATAGATAGAAATTTAAGATTTGAAAAAACTTTTGGTACCTACGTACATTGGATAGATTTGAAACATTAATTATTTCTTTGATGTAAGCCTGAGTGGTAATGGTCTAACCTGAGAATACTTTAAGCTCTGTCAGTTATAACTCTGCAGAAATTCCAGAATCAAAGAAAATGAGTTTCTTCTCCTTTTATAAAAATATTAATCCTATGGTATACATTTGAAGTATAAGAGTATGCCATGATTTAATGCATATTATAAAATATATATTATTTATCATCTAATCATATATTGTTTATTGAAATGCGTTACAAATAATTCAATGCATGACAAATCTAAAATTACATTGTCCTGCGACAGTTTCCATCTTACATCAGAGGGCCTATTACCGATCTCATGGTTTTGCAAATGATATCATAGTGCAAAACGAAAAATACGATTTCCGGTCAGATTTTTGATCATTTGTTTATTATTTAATGATGACATCATTGTAATTATGCCATAGTGATGATATCATTGGAGATCGGTAATACAAAATGCAGCATTTCATAACTTCTTTTTCACAAATTTATACCATGTCATACGATGAAAGATCCATAATTGGCCTGCTGAATTGAGACTGCAAGATTCAAAATCAGCTTAATATTTCTTATCTTTAAATTTTATATATTATAAAGCAAAAATCAGATGCCGCTAGTATTACACCACTGCCAAATGTTTAGCAAGATCATTTGGATTGAAAATTAAACTGAGCTTTTTCTGTTAATATATGTATTGAAAGTGTGGTGTTATCTATTTGTAATAAAATATCACATCTACTTCACCACTCGGTCAGCAAAACATCTTAATGCATAATTATGTATCTAACAGTTTTAAGAAATTGATACTATCTTCCTTTTTTCCTATAACCAACTACTTTAAGTACCTTTTAATTACTGTCAGGTGATAAAACACCTGAGAAAAATTCTAAAGAAAATGTTTACTGCTCTATATCACAGAAGTGTTTTGTTTTCTTGTTGAATAGCATGGAAACACAAGAACTTATTTCACTTTTTATTTTTTGAAACATTACAGTTAATTTTACATTTTTATAATAATAAGCCGGAGCTCACGTTTCACCATCTTAGACTAAAAACGGAAGAAAAGGAAAACTCTTACCATAGATTAGAAATATAGTTTTACCATGGAGTATAATAAAATGGACAATACAATGGACCATGGAGTATACACAACATCCCCCTTTTTAAGACAATAACATATATATTTTTTTTACATACTTAATGTTCTTACGTACTAACAAACAGATTTATATGTATATATATATATATGTAGCCATGTTTATATAATAAAAAATGATGTATTTTTTTTTTAAACTAAAGATGTTTTAATATTATATATTCGTATATCTACGTGGCTATGTTTATATAAAAGTGTTAATATAACAATGTGAAATTCAATTTAAAGAATAAAATTTAATCACAATATTTTCTTGGTTTTCTTATTAATCTACCAAATCTACTTCTAGGCATTATGAAATTGGATTGATCACTGTCTGATCTGTTTGATTCAGAGATATCACCCCTATTTTTTATATTGCTCTTACACTCTGCAGAATCTACCAAAATTGGCTTCTCCGAGGACCCGGACAGTGATGGAGTTGCTGACTGACTTAATTCATTGTTATTATGTTCTGTAGGTAAATAGCTAATATTTGACCTATAAGTCTTATCTTGTATTATGTGATGTCTATTCCTCCTATATAAAACATTATCCATAGATTTAATAATATATGACCTCGGGCATTGTTTATATGTGTCATGAACAATTCCTAGTACCCATGGATCATCAGGTATTTTTTTAAACATAACCTTCTCACCCTTGTGGAGAGGAATCAATTCTTTAGTAGACCTATCATAATATTTTTTATAATTTTCTTTATGCTTATTTTGACTTTCATATACATCTTTAAATTTTACTACTTTTGGTTTCAAACACTGATTCATAATAGGTATGTTTATTCTTAGCTTTCTAGACATTAGTAGTTCTGCAGGTGATTTCATGTATTCTTTATTATTAGATCTATAATTAAGCAAACCTAAATAGGGATCAGTATTTTCTATATAGGCTTTATGTAAAATATTTTTTGCAATTTTTACTGCTGATTCTGACTGACCATTTGCTTGTGGAAAATTTGGACTGGTATTCTCATGACATATATCCCAGTCATAAACAAAATTTTTAAATTGATACGAATTAAAAGGTGGTCCATTATCTGTTACTAAGTATTTTGGTATACCATGACGAGCAAAAATAGATTTTATGTTTTTAATAACCTCTAATG
The DNA here is from genome assembly GCA_963935595.1 of Schoenobius gigantellus. Classification (NCBI taxonomy): domain Eukaryota; kingdom Metazoa; phylum Arthropoda; class Insecta; order Lepidoptera; family Crambidae; genus Schoenobius; species Schoenobius gigantellus. The sequence goes on from OZ012543.1 coordinate 38,273,199, forward strand.
CATTATAATTATTATTCAAATAAACAAATTCTATATACTTCGAATAATAATCGATCATGACGAAATATATCTTTCCTTTGAAATGAAATAAATCTGCTCCTATCCTTTCCCATGGAAATTGAGGTGTAGGAGTGACAATTAATGGTTCTTGTTTATTATTGGGTTTTACTTGTAAACATATCGAACATTGTTCTACAATATTCTTAATATCAGCATTAATGTTGGGCCAAAAAATAGAACCTCTGATTAAATTTTTACTACGTGTAATACCTAAATGATCAGAATGAACTTTTTGTAGCATTTCTTGTCTCATTGACTGTGGAATAATTAAGGCACTGTTTTTGAAAAGTAAATCATTAATGACTGTAATCTTAGACAGAAAATTCCAATAAGGTTTTACTGAATCTATTGTTTTTATTTTAGACTTAGGCCATCCTTCTATACAGTATTTTTTTAAAGCTTGTAAAGTAGTATCTTGCTCAGTAGCATTTTTTATCTCTTCTAATTTTGAATTTGTTACCGATAGTGCTGAAATTAATAAATTTACATGTATAGCAATATCTTTATCAATCTGATGTTCCTCTTTATCAGGCAAAGCAGCCCTAGAGAGTGTATCGGATATATATAATTTTGAACCAGGAACAAAAATTACATTTAAATCATATAACTGTAGTTGGAGCATCATTCGTTGCAAACGACAAGGTACTTGTGCTAATGGTTTATTGAAAAGACTAATTAGTGGTTTGTGATCAGTTTCTACATTTATTCTTTGACCATATACATATTGATGATATTTTTGACAACCACACAATATAGCAAACAGTTCCTTTTCTATTTGGGCATAATTTTTCTGTGTATCTGTCAATGATTTTGAACTATATGCAATAGGGCAGTTGTCTTGTAAAAGAACTGCACCTACCGCTGACTGTGATGCATCTACACTTAAAGTTAAAGGTTTACTTGAATCATAATGTACTAGAACTGGTGCTGTTGAAATTAATTCCTTTAAGTGATTAAAAGCTTTATCATGATTTTCATCCCATAGCCAAACAGAATCCTTTTTCAATAAATTTCTAAATATTTCAGTTTTACTAGATAAGTTTTTTATATATGTACCTAAGAAATTTATCATCCCTAAGAATCTTTGCAAATCTTTTTTACACTCTGGTTTTTTCATTTCTTTTATAGCCCTAGTTTTATCCAAGTCTGGTTGCATACCTTGAGAGTTAAAAATTTGACCTAAAAATTTTATTTCTTTTTGCATGAACTTACATTTTTCTTTATTAAATCTTAAATTTACGGAACGTGCTCTTTCAAAGACTTTATTTAATGTTTCAAGATGACTTTTTACATCAGGAGTATGAATTAATAAATCATCGACAAATAATAATACTCCCGGGATGTTTGAAAATGTTTCTGTAAGTATTTTTGTGAAAATTTCAGTTGAACAATTTAATCCATATGGTAAACGTTTATATTTATATCGACCAAAAGGTGTGTTAAAAGTACACAAGTCTGAACTAGGTTCATCTAGTTGACACATCCAAAAACCTGAGTAAGCATCTAAATGAGAAAATATTTTAGACCCATGAAGCTGATATCTAATGTCCTCAATAGTAGGCATTGGAAAATGAGGTCTTTGTACTGCCTTATTAAGATTACGCGGATCTAGACAAATTCTTAAAGTTTTATTAGGTTTTTCTACAATAACAATTGAACTAACCCAGTCAGTCGGCTTATGCACTTTTTCTATGACATTTAGCTTCTCCATTCTGTCCAACTCCTCCTTTAGTCTGCCATGAAGCTTAAAAGGTATTTTCCGTTGAGCATCAATTTTTGGTGTCACTTCTGGGAGAACTTTGAAGTGACATTTCTGAGGCAAACAGCCCAGTCCCTGAAATACATCAATATTAGATCTTATTAAACAATCTATACTATTATTAAATTCTTTATCCTGTGAAAATGCACTAACTCTTTGCACTAGTCCTAACTCTTTGCATGTAGTTGCACCAAGAACTGACTGACATTCAATATCGACAACAAAAAATTGTATAATGTGATTTTTATCATTGATTTTACACTTTAGAGTACATACACCTTTTACTGGTATTTGTGATCCACCATAAGCTATTAGTTTAATATTATTTTGTTTTAAATTATAAATTTTTGTGTTTAATGAATTGAATGTATTATATGATATACAATTTGCTTTTGCACCTGTGTCTAACAAAAATTCAAGAGTTTTGTTACATATTTTCACCTTTACAGACCACTCATCTTCATACAAAAGTGACATGTTTGACATTGTTATAGAACCTAGAAATAAATCATTATTACATAAATTATGTGATGAATTACCTTCGTTTATTTCCAAATTATTTATTTTAAAGAAACACATTTTGGAGTAATGCCCCATTTTTTTACAAATGTAACATTTAGCTTTCATGGCTGGGCATTTATACTGATGAATCTGTCCACATCTCCCACACTTTTTGTAATTTCTCTTGAAATTATTTTCTTGGTATTTATTCCTTGACGGTGATCTAGGCAGTCGACTTGAATTTTTACTGTCTCTTGAAATAGACCTGCCTCTAAAGTGTACTTTATTATATGTACTTTATATCTCCAGATGCTGATTGTTTTTGTTTAAAATATTGACATTCTCTTGGGAAATTTCCAAGCTTCTATAAATCTTTTTTAAAGTTTCCATAGTTAAATTTTCTTCCAATAAAAGTCGCTCTCTTATGTTTGAATAGACAGGATTCATATTTGCAATAAAAGTACTAATAATCAGTGACTCATCCAGGGTTCCAAATTCACACGTGGCAGATAAATTTTGAAGATTTGTTAAAAATTGCGAAAGAGTGTCCTGATGCTGCTTTTTTGTAAAGAATTTATGTCTCTCCATTGTAAGATTAGTTTTTGGTATAAAATAACAATTAAATTTTTGGATGACATCATCGTGCGTGGCCTTTGCTTTCAATTCAAATGTGTTGTAAATGCAAACTCCTTGTTCACCTATAAGGTGTAATAGTGATGCATTTTTTCTTTCATCTGTTTCTTTATCAAGCCCAGATGCTAACAGATATATGCTAAATTTTTGTAGCCAATTCTTCCAATTCTCTTTTAAATTTCCTTCGAAATCCATTGATGCGATTGCCTTTCCAGACACGGTAGCCATTTTGCCAATGTACTACCAATGACACGTTTAGCTTTAGGCAATGGAAAAAACTCACCAACACTCATCAGCTCTGGTTCCCGAGAGGGAGCGTGTTTTGTTTTCTTGTTGAATAGCATGGAAACACAAGAACTTATTTCACTTTTTATTTTTTGAAACATTACAGTTAATTTTACATTTTTATAATAATAAGCCGGAGCTCACGTTTCACCATCTTAGACTAAAAACGGAAGAGAAGGAAAACTCTTACCATAGATTAGAAATATAGTTTTACCATGGAGTATAATATAATGGACAATACAATGGACCATGGAGTATACACAACAAGAAGCATTTTATAATACTTTTCTTTCTTATACATAAGCATGTTGTAATTGCCCCCCAAACGTTCAAAGCTATAAACTTATATCTATCTGAGCTCTTAGTGTAAAACAATTCCACAAGAAACTGCCATACATAGTGAAACTAAAATTCTTAGCATTTGACCAAAATTACAAACCATGCAGTGGTCTAGTTTAATAAATTTATTTATAAGTGATGATGACAATAGTATGATACATTTCCTATCTGTTGGACTTAATCTTTAAGGTCATATCTAAGGAATATATTTTAAAACCTAGAAATTATGTCACATTGAATAAAATTATCAAAAAACTTATCTTTATTAAAAAAAAATAAAACTTAGGTGTTGTAAAACATTACAACTAAAATTTATTAATATTTTAATCAAGTCATATGAATATTTGATAATTTTAAAACTGTTTTTTTTAAATCCACCCAAAATTGACTTGAGACAAATGGTAAAGGCATATGGTACTGTATTTAACCCACATGGTAAGCAATTGTATTCATACAATTAGTCAAACATAAAAATTAACTAGGTATTTCCCTAGTTATTAATAATTTGGATGTTTATAGTAATGCATTAATTCAACCAAATCTATACCATGAAATCTCCATTAAAAAGTGTCAATATTCAATAAACTTATTATCATTATTTTAATTTAAAATAAATCTATGGAACCATCCTTTTAGGAATTGTAAAACTCTAGAAAACATTGCACGGGGACAAGCATTTCTGCTATCCAGTTGTTAATTTGTTTGTTTAATTATCCATTTCACAATATTTATTATTGTTCTGTGGATTATAACTTGATTGAAAATAGTAACAAAAGGAATTACATTACAGTCTTTTATCCACTTTTAAAATTGTGGAACCTGGGTTATTTATTACCACGATGGGTAAAAATAAACATAAAATCTACCAGAGAAGTTAATCTGTGGGTCTATGGATAATTGGATCGAGACTGGCTGCTGAAAACCTGAATGATAGTTGAGGTTGGCCCTCTCTCTATGAGGCCCTCCGAGGAGGATATTGTTAGAAATTATTGCAGCGCACAGGCTGCTGGTAGGTTAGATTAGAAGCGAGAAGTTTTGAGGTTCTTGTACATGGCTTACTTATATTTTAGAATGATTATCATTCTTTTTATGACTGTAAATAATTTTACAGTTTTATTGGAGTACAAATATTCATCCCTCTTATTGCTCTTTATAGCTTCTATTAGGTTTTTATAAAAGCATAGTCATATTAGTTTCCTTCTGATCCTGGTGTACTGAAATTGTATACTTATTGCATAATAATCTAAAGACATCAGTTGACATCACCACATCACTCAGATATTTTATGAAGATTTTATGGAAATTGAAGTCAATATACTTGTGATATTACAGCTATTGCAAAGCTCACTTCACTTTGACTTATTTTTTGAGTAATTTATCCCAAGTTTAGGATATTAAGAATTTCCATGTTATGTTATAGACCATCTAACAGTTTGCAGTTACCAGGAAACTTTGCCTAGATAGGCAACGTCAATTAAAATATCTTTCAAAGCAAATTTTTGTAAACTTGGTCATAAACGTATACTTTATGCCATAATTTCCTTTAAAAGTATTTGTGCTTATGCCTATATCCCACAGAGTTCATGATCGAGTAGGTACCTAGGTAGATCATCTATTATTTGCCTTGATAGGTAACGCTTTCCCATGGAAAGCGAGCAGTTCATAAAGAAAAATATATAAGCACATATTTTATTATAAAATTTAAATAACGACGACGAATTTTAAAGGCAAAACACAAAATTACGACGCATCTTCAAAACAGTATGTACCTGTTAAGACATGTGTTGTTTATTTATATTAAGATAACCAATTTTCTTTTGAAGCTTCATATTTTCTTTGTCATACTTATTTTCTGTGTTTTAAGCACTGCGTTTCTGCATTTTAGTTTTATTCACAAAAATAAATCACTTTGAAAAACATCAATAGTTAAAATATGTGTCAGCTGCGTAGAGCGCGAAAAAACGAATGAGCTATGGCGACGGTGGAGTTGCCAGGTGTATTTTTCTTTCATATTTTTAGTGGTGTCTCTAAATGTCGCGTATTGTGTGGCGGGAAAAGGTGGTACTACAATAGTTGTCTTGGATTAAATATGAATATAATCATTTTCTATCTGCATGCCAACTTTTACCTTTACAGTCACAGGTATTTTTTGATTTACTTAGTAAGATATACTTATTGCATATCTATCTACATAGAGTCTAGAACTAGATATACTTATTGCATGGATCTACTCTCTAGGATAATCATAACTTTTGTGTTTTTAACGTTTTTCTTTTTTTTCTAGTACCTACACGATAATCTGTATCAATATGGCTATGGCAATACAAGATGCGCCAAGGGCTATACCGAAAAAATCTGCAGTTGAGATACAACAGGATTATTACGAAGCAGTAGGGGACGCTGACTGGGAACTGTAAGTAAGATAACAATAGGAATTATTATTAAATGCTGGGGTAGGTAAAGTTACCACAGCTAAGCCACACGTATCTCGAAAACGAAACGTCATAGTGAAAATCTGTCTGCTATAGATAGGCGGCAGTTTGTCAGAGTTTGTCGATCTACCGTTTCAGAGCTCACATGCAGCAAAGTTGCTGCAACTGATCCAACTGGAGATCGAAAACTAAGCGACATGACAAAAATCTGTTTGCAGGAATAGTGAAGCGGTAGTTTGTCGAACAAGTTCCAGAGTTTGTCGCTAGTACATTTCGAAGATATTGTGTCGTTCAGCTGTAGAAACGTTACCCCAGCTGAGCCACCTGGATCTCGAAAACGAAACGACGACGTAGCGTTTGTTGCTAGAGTAGAGTTTGTTGCTAGCACATTTCGGAGATATTTATGTATGGCTCAGCTGTAGAAACGTTATCCCAGCTGAGCTACCTGGATCTCGAAAACGAAACAACTTAGCGAAAATCTGTTTAGGGATATAGATAGGTGGTAGTTTGTTTTCAAAGATTCAGTGCTTGTCGCCATTTTTTTGTGCACAAAAAAAATGGCGGGCATAGTCCCCGCCACAGATTTTTAAACTCGTATTTTTGAACAGTATTAATATGAATTAAGTATTAATATGAAAGTACTTGTATTTCGTCGTTCTCTTGCGGGAGCGTCGTCGGTGGCGCTGTGAACTCTGCACTTGCCTTCCAATCGGGAGGCGTTTGAGACCGCCGCGTGTACCAATGTGTTTTTTTGTTTCGAATTTCATATGAGTACCTACATTTGTCGGTGAAGGAAAATATTGGTAACCTGCATACATTTGCGAAGAAATTCAAAAGTATAAGTGAAGTCGACCATTCCGCACTGGGCCAGCTTGGTTGACTAAGGCCTAAACACCCTAACTTAGGGTGGGCTCGAGCCCCTCGCTGTTATGATGATTGCGATGAATAGATGTCATCCACCATCTTATTTGGCGAGGACGACGACAATGATGTACCTAATTTTATTATTTTGTAACGCATTGATATGTTTTTTCTGAGAAATATGTATGGCGTGTGTGCTGCCATAGTTTAAACTTTTATTGTATAACAAAGGCAAATTTTCAAGTTCAAAAGAGACAGACAGGCATAGAATTATCCTTTTCTACACTTGAGAATGAGATCTTATCTTGTTTGATGTCGAAAACTGACGATTGACCTCTTTTTTAAACAAGTAATACCTAAAAAAATATTACTTATTAGTTACTACCAATTAAGTAATAATACACATATAAATTGTTGGTTACTTCAGTACCTTTTTATTACAATATAGATACGAGAAAAAGCACAGAAAGTACCTGTTGCAAAAGATAGCAGTTGCACTATGCGGGCCGCCTACAAAAGAAGGGAATTTGGATGATGTGGATGACTTAAGGTTAGAAGGATATGAAAAACGAGAAGAGGAGATCACGATGAAAGTTTTCAATAAAATATGCGAACAGGGTTTGTTGATTGTCATATTTTATTTCATTTTAGCACATGAAAACGTATTTTTTTAAGTAGGTCCTACCTATGTTTCAAATACACTCGAGGGCAATAAATCCGGGTTACATAAAAATAGGTTGATACCTAAATACTCCGAAACTATAAGAATGCAACCTTGAATGAAGAAAAAGAAATAGATAATTTTTGTTATTTTTATATTTTGATGTTTATTATTTTTGATAATGGAGTACCTACGTACTTTTTAACTGTATATTAGAGAGTGTGTATTGCACTAAGCTAGCATTCTTAGTTTTCGAATTTTTCAGGTATTTTTGTGTGACCCGGATGCATTGCTCTCAAACTCAAGTGTATATATGCAAAATATTGTTTTAATTTTATAAATTGGGTAATTTTGAAATACTTACTTAAAAATATTTTACAAAAGATTAAGACTGACTACAAAAAACACCAAATATTTATAAGAAAGTTAAAAGTTTAAGTAGGCATAGGAAATTGTTTGTAGTGAATATTTTCCCTTCGGAGCATAATGTACAGTAGCGCCTGACATTGTTCCCTTGCGGTTATCGTAAAGGATCTCTACTTTTCATCCATACGTCATGATCTGCAAACTTTAACGCGAGTTTCTTTCTACGGCGCACGCGAATCATAAGCACCAATTATTCAAGTTTTTTTTTCGACTTGATGCAAGAGGACCATGTCACCATTGCATTCAAAAGGGAAGAGAACAATTTTTTAAATGTCCGTCTGGTTCTATACTATTTCAAGTGTATTTTTAAAATTTTTGACGTAATGTACAACTTGCGACGACACATTAATTTGAAATATCGCATGACATACGTAGGTTAATCAAAGGTGCAAACGAGACATAGTAGTTTGCACCATTGATGGTGCAAGTGAATGGTGCAAATGAGACATCGGGTAATTTTCTCCTAGGCTCGCTACTTGGGGCACTCCACCCCCAAAGATAAGATAAGATACTGGTGATCCCCCGAAAGCCTCCTCGGCACTCCGCCCCGCAATCTTCCGATCATTCTGTATAAATGACTTGTGTTTATAACATTTTAATTTGAATCATATCATCGTGATGATAGTAATTAATTTCCTTGTTTATGATTTCTCACACATTGTTCCTCATTTTACACTTTCTCTTTTTCTTTGCGAACGCTTTGCGAACGCGATGCCCATTTGTTGAAAGGCATCATAAATCAGTATTAGTAAAGGTGTCTATTCGGACCAGAGTCCCTATAGAAGTCGATTGCTATTCGAACCCGGAGCATGACACATGCAGTTTCATTTCAGTTTCATGTTCCGCTGTGTGGGGTCAAAATATCTAACCTAACCTACAGTTGTCAGTTTTATGCAATAACTTTTTTTCGATAACAAGTCACTATCGGGTCCGCCTAGCATTTTCGTTTTATACGGACGCTGGTCCCTTTAGAAGTCAATTGCTATTCGAACCCAGGCGACAAAAATGGCGACGAGGTGGATTTTACAGTTGTTTTTCGTTTACGCATCTATCGGGTCCGAATAGCAATCGACTTCTTTAGGGACCCGGGTCCGAATAGCCACTCCGATTTGTTAAACCTTGTTATGTTACAGCTATGTATTCCCATAATAACGAGAATATCGTTATTTCCATCATCAGAGTGGTATGTGTGGCTCCAAGTCAATCGGTTCCATTTTACAAGATAACACCAAGCGATTACTGGGTCGACTTACACAAGAAGAGAGAAGGTGTTGAAATTTTTACTTTTCACGTGTTCAGCTTAAGGAAATGCATACCCACCAAGTCTGGAGGTTTGTACCAACTGTTACCAGCAAAGTTGTCGGAGCTTAAGAAATATCCACATTTCGACCCTTCCGAAGCATTAGGGCGCATTTTCTACACAAACTTCTTTTCGTTTCTGCGAAAAGATAACTTTCTGTCGCGGGCTTGCGGTCAAAAATGAATAGGGAATATGCATGATTTTTCTATTTCTTTAATATTAATCATTTGCATCTTTATAAAATAGAAAGAAATATAAATAGGCTTGAAAATAGTCAAATTTGAGCCGTTCTAACGCCACCATTTTGCGCGCGCTTTTGATGACGTCATTGGTTGTGTCCCGTGTTTGTTTACTACGGCGTTTCAGTTACTTCATACTTATTTTCAGTTTTAATTGCTATAAAAACCATGGAAGAAGTTAAAAAAACCTTCTTACAAGTATTGTATGACACCGAAGTGCAAAAATACTATTATTAGAACACCCGATAAAGTTTTTTTTGTATTCGACGCGATGCGAAAGTACGAAAAAATAGTGTAAGATGATGAGAAGTGATAATGTATCTCTATTATCGGTTATATTTTGTTGTGAAGATCATTTTAGGTTATTTTTAATTAAAAAAAATTGTGTACTTGTGCAGACAAGCAAACTGAACAACTTTCACTATGGGACCAACTTTGAAATCGCAAAAAAATCTGCTGTTCCATACATCTAGCTTCCGTGAATGTTGAACATTTGTATGGAACAGCTGATTTTTTTTGCGATTTCAAAGTTGGTTTTGGTAATTATAAAATAAACTTGTATTTATGAACAACTTAGTTTGAATTAGCTATTAAGCAGTAGAAGATTCGGTCTAAAACTAACCTAGCTTAGTTTACAAAAGTTATCAAAAATTTCTCTAAAGAGATATCTACTTACATTTACAAAAAGTATATAAACATATCATAGTGAACTTCAATAATATAATATTACGTGTAGGCACCTAAATTGTAATGATATAGATGCAAATTAGGAGTTTAGGAACACTTTTAATGACAAATGATTATGTATAGGTTATGTTTTGTTGTAATAGTAGATTATGCACCAAGGGATTAAAGCAGTGTCTAACGTCACGGGCGCCATATTGAACCCCGAGCGCAAAGAGGGACTCTAGAGTTAACTCCTGATAAATTTAACTCCTGAGCGAAGCGAGGGAGTTATGTAGAGTCCTAAGTGAAGCGAGGGGTTCAAGTCGCCTAAGACGAAGACACTGCTTTATTCCAGAGGTGAATACTCTACTTTTCATACCATCTGCGAGACAATAAAAACTCAGGGCCCTATAACCAATTACTTAGGTGGTAATTTTCATCATAAACACTGTCACATTATCATTATCACTATCACTATAACTATGGTTATAATTATGATATTATCATGAAAACCATAAAATACAAAAAAAATATTTTTCTCAAGCACGAACACGTCACGCAATCTTAAATAAAGTTACTGTAGTATTATATTATCTGTAGTAAAGCTTAAAACATTACAAAAACTTAAAACATATTTAATAAAAATGTAACTAAGTCTACACATCGATTTACGTACGATCAGCACGATCAGCTTCTGGACCCTGTCATTGACCTTTAGTAGCACGCAGGACGAATGTTAATTTGTTAACAATAAAATGGTATCAAATAAATTTCTTTTTTTTTTCAACTTCGTTGTATATTTAATTTTAAAACAGCAATTAATTACTACACACAACTGTCGAAATAAATCTCAAATAGTCGACAGCCTATTGACCCCAAATAAAACAAAAATCTGAAGCACCTGGACATTTACTTACGTTTTTTAACTTTATCAATAAAAAAACACTGAATAAACTTCTAAAAATACTGTACTATTGATGCCACAAAACACATTCCACTAAGCACTTTATTAACGTAAGCAACAAGATATTACAATTTTGAAATACGTAATGGCGTTGGCGGCAAAGTTTTAGCTATGAAAACAATGCAACGGAATACTGTTGGTGCAAATTACTCTTCTGCGTGACTGCATTTCTAGGCGGTCAGTTTCATGAGTCAAGAGTTCTACTTGAGATTTGAGGAGACTAAATGCTTTCCAAATGAAAGTCTTGAAGGTGGAGTAATCGGCCGCCAAGGTCTTCACAGATGGTGTAGACTCCTTTACACCCGGTTGCAGCAAGCCTTTTTCAAATTCAGCCATTCTGCTGTGGAAGAGTGAGGCAAGTTCCTCCATGCCATTAGACAGTTGGCTTACAGAAGACATTGTTGTGATAAGTGGAGTGATTGATGAATTTGATGTACAGCAGTTTCAACCCATACACAGGCAATTAAATGTTAATACATTTGCAAGATTGTAATATTTAAATTAAAATAAACGAAGAGCTCAATAATTACTGTGTTGCTGCTTTGATGTCTACCCACCAAAAAAAAAAGGTGACGGAAAGGAAGGTCTTATGGTGAAGGAAAACATCGTGAGGCAACCTGCATACATCTGCGAAGAAATTCAATGATGTATGTGAAGTCGACCAATCCGCACTGGGCCAGCGTGGTTGACTAAGGCCTAATCACCCTAACATAGGGTAGGCTCGAACCCCTCGGTGGGGACGTATGTGAGCTGTGATGATGATGATGATGAATTTTTCCAAATGGTGTATATCCGCCGGCAGCGAGTGTTCTTGCTTTACTCTGCTTTTTATTCGTTTTTATCGATAGTTAATAGCGGCCGTCAAAAGATGGCGCTTTTTGCATAAAAAGTATTTTATCAATATAAAATAAAGTGAAATGTAATTGTTTATTTTAGGTTGCAGTATTATGTAGATAAATATTTTATAATTTTGGTAAAGAAATTATGTATTTAGATTTTATAAAAACATTATTTGCACAGGTAGAATGTCTTTGTCTCTAGTGGATGCACGCTACTGCTGTATGGGCATAGAACCTTTGCCTTCCTAAGCTAGCATCTATGCTAAATTTTCATACGAATTTTATGTTCCATATTTAAAACACTTTAATCCCTTGGGAGTTTCATACAAAATTATATCCCTTGGGATATAATGTCTTGCTTTACGTTAAAGTTAAGGGGGATCTAATCGAACATTGTCGAGCAGGTGGTATGAAAATATTATTTAAATATTACATTTATGAATAAAAATCTATGTTATAGACGAAAAGATACCATGTAACATAATGATCACCTTGCAGTTATCACTCCTTTGATCTCTGCGCTCGTAAAATCGTGATTTGATGCAAAATATGGTGACATCATAAATGCATCTATTTTCGGTAGATTATCCGATTGTGCGTTGACAAAACTAGTTTGTCATCGTCATAGATTAACTACAAATATATATTCACAAGCCATCACACAGGAATACAGTATTAAGCATTTTTTCTCACAAACAAAGCTGAACAGGCATCTCTCCTATATGAGACTAAAAGAATCTCAAATGCAACTCCTGTGCTTTTGAAAACGCCTTATTCACAAAAGAAAACGACAACTGGGGAGACACATTCTCGACCCGGGCGATATAAAATCAATAAGCTGGGAATATCTTATCATTCTTTAGACAGTGCCCAGAAGGCTTAAAAAGTCTTACTTGGAGGCTAGTCACAATAGATTTTTGTAGGTCACAGTGACGTAAATAGCCCGGAATTAATGAATACAAAATACATGAAACCTAAACAAATCGACGCAGAAAATTTCTCTGATTCTTATGATATGTATGACTCATGTTTGGTCAAACTTTTGGTTAAGCGATTTTACCTTTCCATTGTCGATACATAAACAGCGTCGGTGCAATGGCGCTGTAGACCCGGCCCTGGCCTTCCAATCGGGTGATCCGGGGTTTGATCATGCCACATTGGTACAGTGTTTTTCGTTTTTAAAATTTCATATGTACAGTCGGCCATAAAACCGCCCGCCAAAAAGCCGCCCTTAGGTTAAAATTCAGTTTCATGTTATAAAACAACACAGTTGACTTCCCTTTGCGATAAGATACTGACAGCTGCTAAGGTAACCCAAACGATATTTTGTTTATTAGGTACGCGAAGTTTTGTCAAAATTGGTACATCACTTTCTTGCCAAAATTGGTAAGTAGGTACATGTAGGTTGACCGTACCGTACCTACATTAGTCCGACCTGAGTCCGACGCTCCTTTGGAGGATCATATTAAAATGATAATGATAGTTAAGTTAATTAATAAGATATATAAGTTAATATGTAGTAGGTATCAATTTGAAATGAGTAACTGAGCAAATGAGTAGAAGTTATTAAAGTTACTTGTTCCTTACCGAAATTCTAGTCAAGAAATGACGCCTCCAGTGGTATTCAAACTCAAACTCAAACTCAAAAATCTTTATTCAATATAGACCTTTACAGGCACTTATTGACGTCAAAATAAAAACATAAAAATCTTCAACCAAGAATCTAATTAACTAAATTATTTAATCCTTGTATGTACACACACCCCAACCATTATTAAGATGTGTGCAAATACAAGTAAAATTAAAAAAAAAAAAAAAAAAATTGACTCTACACCTGTTCGGAAATTGGGAGAGCCTTCTCAAGAAGAACAGGCAAGAAACTCGGAAGGTCTTGTATTTTTTTTTGTCTCCTCTTTTAAAATGCCAACATTACAATATTATATTTCACATACATTTTTTTAAATAATATAGAAATGCCTGTCGGTGTGAGTGGAACAGTTACTCGAATGAAATTTATCCCACTATCACAAAGTGTTAACACCCTTTAAACGTCAATTATCACATTTTTTGTCAATCCCAAGCAGTTTTATCTGTCATATAATCAGACACTTTATAATATGCTTTTTTCATAAGTGCGCCCTTGATAGCGACTTTAAATTTATTCAAGTTAAGTGCTTTAATATTATTTGGGATTTTATTGTAGAAACGTACACAAAGGCCTTTGAAAGAATTATTAATTTTTTTAAGCCTAGTATTTGGTAACGCTAACATATTCTTTTGCCTAGTATTTACTGAATGAATATCACTGTTTTTACAAAACGAATGTATATGAACATATTTTATGAACATATACTATATTCTCGTAAATATATTGCGACGCGACGGTCATAATACCAATTTCTTTTAATTTTTCTCTCAAAGAGTCTCTTATTTTAAGGTTATAAATAGCACGAATAGCCCTTTTTTGCAGCACAAAAACAGTCTGAATGTCGGCAGCATTTCCCCACAGCAAAATGCCATACGACATCACACTATGAAAATAGGCAAAGTATACAAGTCTTGCTGTATCAACATCAGTCAGCTGACGTATTTTCCATACAGCGTAGGCTGCAGAACTAAGTCTCTTCGACAATTTATCAATATGTGGGCCCCACTGAAGCTTTGAATCTAAAGTAATACCAAGAAATACTACGGTATCCACAAGGTCCACATTTTTATGCTTTATGTTAACAGTGGTGTGAACCTCTTTAACATTGGGTAAAACAAATTTTATACATTTAGTTTTCCCTTCATTGAGGCACAAGTTATTCGCATTAAACCAGTAAACTATTCTTGAGATAGAACTATTTACATCGTCATAAATTTGCGATCGTCTTTTAATTTTAAACATAAGTGAAGTATCATCTGCAAATAATACAATCTCATGCCTGTCTTGTACAAAAGCAGGCAAGTCATTTATATATATTAAAAATAGAAAAGGACCAAGAATTGAACCCTGCGGAACTCCCATTTTAACCGAGGCGCCCTGGGACCTCTCCCCGTTGACGTCTACTTTCTGAATCCTCTCAGTCAAATAGGAGATGAGTAAATCCAGAACAGTGTCGCGAAATCCATAGTAGTGTAATTTCCTGATCAGGGTGTCATGATGAACGCAATCAAACGCCTTGGACAAGTCACAAAAAACGCCCAGCGCATCATGTGAGTCCTCCCAGGCCTCATATATATTTTGTATTAACTCAACACCAGCATCAGTTGTTGAGCGACCCTTTCTAAAACCAAATTGTTTACAGTGTAGAAGATTATTTCTGTTAAAAAAGCTTTGCATTTGTTCCAACATTATTTTTTCAAAGATTTTGCTAAAAGTAGGTAGCACAGAGATAGGTCTAAAATTATTGGGGTCTGATGTGCTACCAGATTTATGTAATGGAATAATTTTACTCAGTTTCATTAGATCAGGAAACACACCACAGTCAATGCAATCATTAAAAATACTAGCAAGTATTGGAGCTATTGTTTCTATTACAGATTGGGAAACATCTACAGAGTTGCCCCACAGATCCACGGTTTTCTTTTTATTCAGCGTTTTAAATGACTTTATTAAATCATTTGCACAAATATGGGCAAATTTAAATTTATCATCACAAGTTTTAACATAATCTTTTAGAATAGATTCGGCTACAGTGGGGGAGGAATCCAAAGATTTTGTGATTGAAACTGGAATGTCAGTAAAGAATTTTTCAAATTCTGTAGCTACCTCAATATCTACTGTAACTTTCTTATTTTCAATATTTAAACAAAAATTGTTGTTATTAGTTTTTACTCTTCCGGTTTCATTATTAATAATGTTCCATGTCGTTTTAATTTTGTCACTACTATTTTTTATTTTAGAGCTTAAATAATTGGACTTTGCAAATTTACAAACTTTTTTAAATACTTTGGAATAAGTTTTTACATACAATTTAAATTGATCACTAGTATTTAATGAACGCTCATTGTAAAGTTCATAAAGTTTTATTCTGCTTTTGTGAATACCTGGTGTGGCCCATTCACTAAAAGCTAATCTACCATTGACTGAGATGGTTTTTGGAACAAAGATATTTTTAAATTCACAACAAAATGTGTTAAAAAAGTTTTCATACAATTTATTTGGGTCTTCGTCATAATCAATATCCTTTAAATTAATACCAAGATTATTATTGAAACGCTCCAAGCGGCCAGCAGTCTTTGGTACAACAGTGATATTCTTTTTCGCCATAAGCTTACATTTGTAAGGTATAGTAACAAATTGACCAGAGTGGTCAGATTCTAAGTTATTAAAAACATTTTGTGCTAATGGTTCTATGTCAGTATAAATATTATCAATGCATGTGGCAGAAAACTCAGTAATTCGTGTTGGCTCCAGAAATAAGTTTTTAAGATTATATGACTGAAACAAATTTTTAATTCTCATACATAAACTAGAGTTTTCTAATAAGTTAATATTAAAATCTCCACAGACTAATATTTGTTTGCCTTGCTTACAGACTTTATTTAAAACTTCATCCATTATATTTTCAAAGTGGTCATACAATCCCGAAGGAGGCCTGTATACGCTCACTACAATAATCTGGTCCAACTCTACACAGGCAATTTCTATTGTTCGTTCAACTGAGAGGTTCACAATATCTTTACGATCTTTATATTTAAGCTTTTTATTTAATATGATTAATGAGCCACCGCGAATTGCATTTTCTCGACTGAACGAACTACCAACCTGGTGGTTGCTAAAATTAAACATGAACTGGTAGCTTTTAAGCCAATGTTCGGTTATACAAAAAATTTCTACTTTACTACTGTTCATGAATAACTCAACTTCCAGATCTTTGCCCATCATTCCTTGCATGTTCTGGTGCACCAGGTTGATAAAATTTACATGTTTATTATATTCAAATGGGTCTTCCAGTACATTATCTAATAAACAATTTTCATTTTGTTCTTTATTTAACATTATGCAAGAGGATTTCTCTATTGTCTCAATACCTAATTTAAAGACTTACTAACTAATACATCAGTAATATTACTGACAGTCATCCTACTTCTACGATGCTCAATAGGAGCAATTTTTGTAGCCAAGTTCTTGGCTGAGATATAAAAATAATATGATAGCGATTTTGCTATTCGTCTCTTATAATAATTTGATAGACAATATCTATTATCTTTAGTCAAATACAATCTATTTACATAATTATTGATGTCAATTAAATGAAATTTATTATTATGACATAAGGTACTTAACTTTAAATTCAATTTATATCTTACTTATTATTATACAACATACTTCGAGACCTACACCTAATTATTTTATTTTATTATCTATGTCCTATTCATGGATGTCCTATTTTATCCTAATTTTGTTTCCCAGCCCACATCCGGCGTAATTTACGCTACATCGTTACGCCTTTACACAAAATATCAAATAATATCACATCCTACCTACTGATTACGATTAAATTAATTTAGCGAAGTCTTGGAATAGCGTTACTTGATTAAATTTTAATTTGTCGTATTACATATAACTACTTACCTTAGTTGTGAGTCGACCTTTAAAATTGAACAATATTACAGAAAAAGGTTGCAGAATATTTATAGACCACGACGGTAGAGTGTATCAATGCTGGGATGATTATTTGACGGAGAACAAACTACGGGAATGTGTGATGGTGGTTCCTAAGAATGGGGAATATAAAGGAACTTTAGGAATGGTTTGTATTATATTATAATTTACTAGTGCTTTGCCCATGGTTCCGCCTGCATTAGGGTTGCCAACATTTTTGAATTATATTACTATCTAAAATAATAACCGTAATGTAAAAACTACCTCTAAAAATATAGTACTTAGATGGCAAAAAAAATATAGTATGATCAAAATCGAAACATAAGTAACTCATAAAATTAAATGAATATTTTTTCAGTTCTGCTATTTTATAATTAAAATTTTGTTCGTATACAATATATAAATGCTTCATTACATTCCAATATTCCATATTCAAATTGAAAAATACCATCAATTCTGCTTATATTAAATTTAAATTGACCCATAATCGGGTCAATTTAAATTTAATCATCTTCATCTCACCAATTATTTTGAAGTCAAACTTTTTACATCGCATCGCCTCAAATTTTTCGTCCATCTATCACATGTCGCATTACACAAAAACATAAGATCTTTATTTTTCACTATACCTAGATCTTTACGATCTTGGACTTTAAATCAATGGCACTGGTTAGATCCTGGTGTAGAGCCCTGTTTTTTTTGTTTTTCTATTAAGTATTTTGTTTTTTAATTGCCCTTTATTTGTCTTTTTATAACTTTTTTGTTTATTAATTATTTTTTTATTTGTAATTTTTTTCTCAGAAGAAAAAGATTTAAGTTAAGATTAAAAACACCATTTTAATACTCTAAATCGAATAGTTTTTCGAAAGTTTTCAGTTAAATGCCTACGATCCGAAAAAAGTTTCACTTGCATCGTGTTTTTTTCCATAGCGGAAAAGAAGCGCTGCGTAAATGCATAAGTTGCTGGTATTAAAAGAAATAAAATAATCTTTTAAACATTATGCAATTCTGATTCCATTCTCATCTAACTCAATTTGAAATAGATAATAAGAAAATATTTTAGTTTCGCCTACTATATTTTGTTTTTGGAAATACTATATATTTGACCAACAAATATAGCAGGATAATATAGTAGAGTTGGCAACCCTCCACTCGGCGTTTGGCGCCGAGCGAGAGAGAGGGCCTCCGCCTTAGAGGAGGCCACAATGGAGGCGTTCCGCCTATGGTATGAAGCAGGGATGTTGCGGATGCCGATTTTTTCACATCCGCGGATGTGAATGCGGATGCGGATTTTTGAAGGCTCACATCCGCGGATGCGAATGCGGATGCGGATGTTTAAGAAGTTATAGAAAAAAGTATATGAATTAAGAATTAAAATAATGATAGAGTAATTATTAACATTTTTATTAATTACAATTAGTAAATGAAGTTAAAGAAATAGGAACATTATACTTAAAAAAAGTAATATTGCCCCCTTTCTGATTCAAGCCGGTTACGCAAAGGTTCATAAATCAAGTAAACCCGCGCTACTAAATAATTGTTCGCTAAGAACACTGCCTGGTGGAGTGGATAAACGATAAGTATTTCACAGCGCAAACTAGAGGTGACATTAATAATTGAAAAAAATATTAATAAAAAGTTAATAGTTGAATAAAAATATCAGATACTTTTAATGGTTGAAAATATCAGTTAATATTTTCATTCAAATACAATATCTGAATATTTTTCTAAGTTGATTTATTCACGCTGATTCAACACAGAATACATACCTACATAATAGCTATTCAGTGAACTTACCTTCATACTTTTACGGGCTTAGGACTATCTAGCATTAATTTGATGGAAATAGAAAAAAATATATTTAATAGCTAGGCCACTTTATTACCGGCTGTACACTTTTCAAAATGTTCCCAAATTTCAGTATTACGTTTCCGCATTTTTAAACGTAGATAATTTTGCCTCCCTCACAAATAAATGTCCGTAATAAAAATCACTTAAACTGTATAAGTTAGCACTTAAATCGACCCGTAATCATATAAGTAACAACAATAAACAACAAATAATACTTACCTAACGAAAAGAAATTCGTTGCGCGGATCAAAATAAATAAACTATCTAATCCAAGCGAATTCGATACCTTGAAATTATCAGCAGTTCGGTAGACTACAAAATTCCAAAGATGCCTTTGCCTCACGACTTAAAGTCGCACATGAAAGTGTCAACGTCCGGCGAAAACATCGTAGAAACCGATCCAAGCTATATTTCAAATTTCTTCCTTAACCTAACCTGATAGAGAATACCTAAAAAACGCAGCCTTGTGCGTCGCATGAAAGCGAGACAGTATTTTATTAATATATCCATTGCACTTACACGAATTTATCGTATGGTGCGGCCCGCCATTCGTGTTACATTTTGTTGCATACAAATTTGAGCTTTAAACTTATGAGCCTAAGGATTACCTAAGGTTTTTACGGGAGACTGAAATCAACTAGTTAAATGATATTTTTATTAGCACCGTGGCCCTCAATATTTTTATTATTTCGGTCTGTGATGGAAAATATTCATTACGATAATTTTATCAGTTAGTTACATTTATCTATATACGAATAAATATTACTCGCGTTAAAATCAATTTGACTTGAATGAATATTTTTATTCGATATGGTCAAAAATATTTATCGAATAAGTATATGTGTTAATTTTTTTTATTACTTAAATTTCACGTTTGATAAATATATTCAGCAACACTAGCGCAAACATACACGTAATAATTTATTTATAAGAAACAAATGATGCACCACAGCAAACGCGTCGGATCTTGTCACCAATTTCTTCGTTCCCATTGGTTAATATCAAGTGCGAATGGCACTCGCCATTCGCCAGCCCCACCCAATTTCATTCCTGTCACAACTTGCCTTACATCCGCATCCCCATGTTCATCCGCATTGATTATTGCGGATGCGGATGCAGATGTCCAAATCCATGCGGAAGTTACGCATTTGCGGATGCGGATGCGAATATCCGCAACATCCCTGGTATGAAGAGCTCGAGAAGCTGAAGTGTTCGGCATCGGTCTCTAGCACGTTATCCAGGACGTTGGAGGCCATGCACCCCTTCCTCACATCATGGGCAAACAGGCACCACTGATGTTCTATTGATTTATTAATTTTTCAATTTATTTAAGGCTTATAAAAGGAATATATTTCTTTATTTATCGATTTATTGTGCATTTTTTAAGAAACATTCCAAATCACAAATACGAGACATGTTTACTTTTAGGATATTGGTGTGGATACCGACCCATCTACAGTGATGCCGTTAGTGGAATGCAGTGTAGTGCCATCGCCAGCCCTAGGGTTAGGCGCAAAAATACTGAGTGTCACTGATACTGCAAGTACTGGTAAATATTTGAACAAAATGTCCTTTTGGCCAATTCTCAGTCTTTCGACAGAGAAAAAAAAATTAATAATTTCATATAGTCATGCGGTGGCTTGTATACAGACCGACCGCAAAAATGGGCACCTCAGTTGTTACGATGAAATATAATTTAAAGCACGGTAGGCACCTCAGTTGTTACGGTGAAATATAATTTAAGGTATACGGTAATTATTATACTATTACCGTGTTTAAAGCTTCTTTTTATTGTTTACTAGTGGGCCCGGCGGAAGTTGTCCCGCCCGATTCCAGCGCCACCTACCGGGTCCAACTGTACGTTTAAACCTTCCTTGGACCTGGTCAAATACACAGAAAATTTCGTAAGAATCTGTCGAGCCGTTTCAGAGTTTTTGCGAGACAAACACACAGCGTTTCATTTTTATATATAAGAATTATTCAGTTATTTAATCATGTGTGTCAAAAATTGAGATATTAAGCCAAAATATTATTTAAAAAAATTGGACCTCGCTTAAATTTGAACCTCACATTAGAGTTGGTTGGACTTTAATCTTCTATATCTAAGTATATTATGTACCTATATAAAATTGAATCCCTACCTATTTAATTTTTCCTTCGTCACTCGATAACTTGATAACCACTACGGATTTCATTCATATTTTTTTAAAGTTTTTTAATATGTTGCAGAAGGTTCCTTGGTAAATTTCAGAAAATTAACAACTATTTAAGCTTCGCACGATTCGGGTGCTATTGGTAGTACAGCTGCCGGGAGTTCGGGACAACTAGTAGTAAATATCAAGCGATGTAAATTTTAAACACTATCTTTTGACCTAGTTCAAACAAGGCGAAAGGAAACTACGCGGCTATGTATCGCGAAGATTTGTATAACAAAAACCGCAGGGTATAACACACTCACACCGCATGCCCGTGCGGTTGTGCGGCGCGCGCGACGGCACCGCACTCCCGGACGGTGATGCGGTGCGGTCCGCGGGGTATGCCACACTGTGCCGCAGTATTGTACGGATTTTTGCGTAGAAAGGACGTGCATACGCGTAATAGATCTGGACATAGATAATGGGGCGATACGGGGCGTCGTGCACCGCAGCTCCGGACGGTGATACGGAGCAAACCGTACGGTGGCACGGTTCCGTGCCGCCGCAGCCGCATGCGGTTTTCGTCCCTCCGTACACCGCAGCGGTGTCCGGTGCAATGTGTTATGCGCCTAACGGGGTTGCTTGTATTTGCTCTTTGAAAAAAAGTAAGCACAGTTTGAGTGCATCTAATTTTGTGAGATCGGCTCACAATGTGACTACAGCCACGGTAATAGTATTATACTATTACCGTGCTACAGCCTGTGCGAAAAGAGAACCGACAAACTGGCATTGGAATAGACGGCGCTGGCACGGTAATCTATATTTTTTTATTTAATACTATAAAGCTGAAGAGTATGTTTATTTTTTTTTGTTTGGTTAAACGCGCTAATCTCTGGAACTACTGGTCCGAATTGAAAAATTAATTTTGTGTTGGATAGTCCATTTATCGAGAAAGGCTATGTAATATCACGCTACGGCCTACGACCAATAAGAGAGGAGATTACAATAAAATTATTTATTAGTGTAAATTAATATGAAAAATTAATTGAAAGTGGATTTAAATGTAATTTTATTTAGTTTAATAAAATTATTAAGAATCAATGAAAAATGTTGCTAAAACGGGAAAAATATAGAAGATGCGAAACTAAGAACGCGTTGAAATCTTTTAGGGCAAAACGTAGTTCGCGGGCACAGCTAATAGTAGTATATCGGGTGTAACGGAATACCGAAATAATATTTATAATACTAGAGTCCATTCCTACCCGTCAAATAGACTAAGATTCACCAGGTTCCGTTTGAATGACGGTTTCCGTGACATCTTTCTGCGTACATACATTGATGAAACTAAGCCCTTTTTTACCCCTTTAAAAAAGATTTTACTCATACCGCTGTGGGAGTGGGGGCCCGCCTGCGGTATGTGGGACTCAGCTAGCTAATTGAGGCACACCCAACTAAATATACTGAGCGGGTTTCGTCAAATCGCATACGCAATCGCTTTGTGATCCTTACTAATCCTTTGATCTTCTCAGTCTTGCGAGAATACATTATCGTGCATGAGTAGAAATTCCTGACCCATTTGGATTCTGTGTGAGAAAATAACAGGAACTACTACATCCTCATGGTATTTTGTGCAGTCGTGCTGCCTTGGATCCAAACGAGCTGGATTCGTCCGCCAAGACGAATTCCTGCCCACACCATGATTGTCCCGCCCTGGTATGAATGGACCTCCTGAGGGTGACGTAGATGGTTAACTCTACCTGGAGTTCTCTAAACGCGTGTTCTTCGCGAATCCAGATGAAACCCAAACTGAGACTCATCGGTGAACAGCACCAAAGACCATTGTTCATCACTCCATGGTAAATGCTCCCGAGCCCACGAAAGCCTCCGACCGCGATTGCCACGTCGCAATGCTGGAACTCATAGCGGTCTTCGAGCATTAAGATTAACTTCATGCCACCTCCTTCGCACGGTTTGGTCGCTTACCAGCAGCTGGTGGTCCCGCTGGAGCCTTTGTACTAGTTGCATCGCTGTGATATTGCGTTGTCTTCTAGCGGTCATTTGGAGAAATCGATCCTGTCTCTGAGTAGTAGCACAAAATCTACCCGTGTGCCATTCAGCCACATCCCCAGTACTGCGATAACGTGACCGCAACCTTGATATCACGTTTTGGCTGTTGTGTAAGGCCTCAGCAACGACGCGTTGGATAGCACCATTTTCTAACATGCCCACGGTTCGTAACATTTCATCTCGACTCAAATGACGACGTGACATGACTCTTAAAGCTCACACAGCACGTTAAATTAAGGAATAGAAACAATTTAATCCCTTTTCATTAATTAATATTAATAAAATAATTTTAATTCTCCTTGACGTAACGAATTACTAACAGTTTTGCCGCCTTGTTTTTTTTCTTGTTTTTTTATTTTTTTAGTTTTTTAAAATTTTGAATATAGAATAAAAGCGGTTTCAATCTGTATATAAACTTTTTATGGAAACTAAAAAGATTTTAAACTATAAAGTCGTATATATCCCTAGATTCTGTTGATATGTGTACAATTTTGGCAAACCTTTATCGATCAATGGCAACTTCACGAAAACGTTTGTTTTGTAGTTGCAAATGTTGGAGCTTTGGTAGGTGTTGGAGGAGCGTTGCTCGCACCGGCCGTAGCGCCCGTGGCAATGGGGGTGGCAGTCGGAGTGGGCGTTGTAACCGGGATCTATGGCATTACGCGCTCAACCATCAATTTGGTTGATAGAAAAATACACGAGCAGGTAACATTATAGGCGAAAGAGTGAAAGTTCTTTATCTATACCACGAAGTTGGCAAACTTCGTGGTATAGATAAGTGGTAAATGTGGTAATAATTCTTAAGTGGTAAATGGCTACATGACTGTGGTGTTTGCAAGAATTGCAAAGGAGGTCGCCAAAATCTGCCCAATCGATGTACCGAGGTACACTATATGGAAATAAGTTCTCTATAGTAATACACTGAATAATATAACAACCCTATTTTTTGGTTATTTGGAAACGATTAAAAATCCTTTTTTATTTGTAAGAAAATACGCCGTCTTAGACCCTATAACCTTTACCCGATTAACCCGATTACATAATTATGCTGTATATTATTATAATATATATGTATATTTATTATAATATATATGTATATTTATTATAATATAATAATATATATTATTATTAGGTCCTTACATATGAAATTGGCGTTTTGTATGGGAGGAACATAAAGTCGATTTTTTAAATATAATAAATTTATTCAATCAAAGTATGTACCATTGCTATCTATGCACTTTTGCCATCTCATAGGTAGTTCATCGATCCCTTTATTAAAAAAACTCATTCGGACGGGAATCAATAAAGTCTTTGAAGGCGGTTTGGACTGCCTCATCGGAGTTGAATTTTTTCCCTCTCAAGAAGTTATCCAAATTTCGAAAAAAAAAAATGGTAATCTGTTGGAGCAAGGTCCGGAGAGTACGGTGGATGTCTGAGACATTCCAATTGAAGCTCCTCTAATTTGGTAGCCGTCTGTTGTGCAGTGTGTGGTCTAGCGTTATCATGAAGCAGCAGTGGCCTAGAGCGATTGACCAGCCGGTTGTTTAGCAGCTAGCTTTTCTATCATGGTTTGCAGTTGCTGACAAGAGACATCTGCCGTAATCGTCTGGCCAGATTTAAGAAAGCTGTAGTGAACGACACCTGCACTAGTCCACCAAACGCTCACAAGTAACTTTTTTGGAGTCAATTTTCGCTTGGGGCATGGTTTTTCTGGTTCGGCAGGGTTCAGCCATTGCGATGAGCGCTTCCGCTTATCGTACAGGACCCACTTTTCATCACAAATAATAATTTGAATTAAAATCCCTTCATTATTGTGTGAGTAATGCAACGCAGCAGTCAACGCGCGTTTGTTGATTTGCTACACTCCATTCGTGAGGTACCCACCATTTAAGCTTTTTCACCTTCCCAATTTGCTTCAAGTGGATTAAAACAGTTTTATCACTAACACCGCAGCCTGCAGCTAACTCGGACGTGGTTTGCAAAGGATCCTCTTCCACAATAGCCTTCAATTCTTCATTATCAACTTTAGTCTCCGGCCGTCCACGTGGCTTGTTCTGCAGGTCGAAATTTCCAGAACGAAAACGTTGGAACCAAAACGCACTGTGTTTTCTTTTGCGGCACCGTCGCCATACACATAATTAATCCTTCGAGCCGTTTCTGCTGCACTGGTGCAACGGTGAAACTCGTACTCGTAAATAATGCGATATTTCAAGTTTTCCTTTTTGTAAATTGAGTGACGCAAAGAAAAAAAAACAAATGAGGAAAAAACAAGTGAATTATAATTTTCGAAACACAAATACATGAGTAAATAGCTGTATAAATTTGAATTTGGAATTCCTAACCATAGAGGAGATATTTGAGATCAAAGTGGTCAGTACGGCAAAACGCCAATTTCATATGTAAGGACCTAATATCTATACCTATAAAATGCTTTGTCCTGAATGACTGACTGACTGACTGACTGACGGATCAACGCACAGCCTAAACCGCTGATCGTAGAGACTTGAAACTTGGAGGGTGTGTTCTTTGTATGACGTAGGCGTCCGCTAAGAAAGGATTTTCCGAAATTCTACCCCTAAGGGGGTGAAAAAGGGGGTCAAAGTTTGTATGGGACAACTAGATTCCTTGGTGCAATCTACTTTAAATTTTGTATAAACATTCGTTAATACAATCGATGGATAACATGTTTCGTATTTTATTGAAATTCATCCCCTAATAGGGTGAAATGGGGTGGTAAAATGTGATATCGACATTATTGTCGTTTTCATGGTTTTCTGGGTCGTAGATTACGAAAATAACATCGAAATTAAAATCCAACATGGCGGTCGCAAAATACCATCATCCCTTGATGGGGTGCAATGGAGTTGAAGAGATACGATTCTGCATTAATTATCTTAATCGTATTTAAAATTGAAAGAAGGGGTACAAAAATCTGTAATTGCTAAATATTAAGAAAAAAATACACAGGTCGCCTTAAAATCATTAGCAGAACACGATAGAATAGTTAAAAAAAATTGTTTGTTTGTCTGTTTGTCCGGAAAGATCTCCGAAACTACTGGACAGAATTTGATATGGCTTACACCACAATGCTTAAAATTTTCCGGAAGAACATTTAGGCATAATTTCATTTGTTTAAATTCACTTAAATTTTTAGTGAAAAAATACCATATAAAATTTTTGAACAATGCTTATGTAGAAAATCAACATGGCGCACGTGAAATTATTTTGACAAGTCTGTGACATAGTGCAAAGAAAAATTTAATATTTTCTGTTAATGGCTGTGCCCATATGAATTTCGCCAACCAAGAAGTTTAGAAGTTTAAATAGTCTTTTTCTCATGTATTACCGTGGTGGTAAGGCAAAAGGATCAAGCCATACAACCAATGTATAAAGCATTTTTTATGACAATATCATTATCATCATCATCATTTCAGCCAAGAGACGCCCACTGCTGGACATAGGCCTCCCTCAGGGATCTCCAAACCGATCGGTCCTGCGCCTCCCGCATCCAGCGGCTTCCCGCGACCTTCACCTAAATGACAATATCACGTCACAAATATATTTGTAGGTTGGTTTAATTCTTGACCAATTTTCACAAAATCTGTACAAATTTTGAAATATTTGAAATGTTGAAAAGTGATGATACCCTTTTCAAGTATATGTTTTTACATTATGACTAAGGAATCAAACTCTTTCATCCATTTAAAACTATTAAAAGTAATTGATTTATATTGATTATTAAAAAAATATCTGGCTGCAATTATTCTGGGTTACACGTGGGACTCTTGATCCTAATGTCTAAAATGATGGATCACATTTTTTGCAACCACCCAAGGAACATGGATATTGAACGAAGGACCTAAAACACATTGAAACTAGCCACGTTGACCTAATTCGACATGACTGCCGATAAAAGTTCGTTTCCAAACCCAGCAATATGGGTATCAAATGAAAGGCTTTGATGAGTAGAGCACTATGAACCTAGCAACATTGATATAAATTCAACATGGCCGCCGCTCAAAAAAACGGATAAAAGTTTGTTCCCAAACCCAGCAATATGGGTATCAAAAGAAAGGCGTTAAAGAGTAGAGAATTAGGTACCTAGGAAAATTGCCCTGAATTAAACATGGCCGCTGGTAAAAAAAATGGATAAAAGTTCGTTTTCAAACCCAGCAATATGGGTATCAAATAAAAGGCCTTGATGAGTAGAGCACTATGAGCCTAGCAACACTGACATAAATTCAATATGGCCGCGGCTCAAAAATGATGGATAAAAGTTCATTTTCAAACCCAGCAATATGGGTATTAAATAAACGGCCTTGATGAGTAGAGCACTATGAACCTATCAACATTGACATAAATTCAACATGGCCGCCGCTCAAAAAAAAATGCTCAAAACCTAGCAATAGGTATGGGTATCAAATGAAAGGCCTTGAAGAGTAGAGCATTAAGTACCTAGGAAAATCGACCTATATTCAACATGGCCGCCGCTCAAAAAAAAGGATGAAAATTCGTTTCCAAACCCAGCAATATGGGTATCTAATGAAGGCTTTGGTCAGTAGAGCACTATGAACCTAGCAACATTGACATAAATACAAAATGGCCGCCGCTCCAAAAAGGTGAATAAAAGTTCGTTTCCAAACCTAGCAATATGGGTATCAAATGAAGGCTTTGGTCAGTAGAGCACTATGAACCTAGCAACATTGACATAAATACAACATGGCCGCCGCTTAAAAAAGGTGGATAAAAGTTCGTTTCCAAACCAAGCAATATGGGTATCAAATGAGAAGCCTTCAAGCGTAGAGCACTATAAACTTTAGAAAATCGTCTTAAATTTGAACAGATAAAAGTTCGTTTCCCAGTCCAGCAATATGGGTATAAAATGAAAGGCCTTGATAAGTAGAGCACTAGAGATCTAGCAACATTGATGGAAATTCAACATAGCCGCCGCTCTAAAAAGGCGAATAAAAGTTCGTTTTCAAACCCAGCAATATGGGTATCAAATGGAAGGCCTTGATGAGTAGAGCACTGTGAATCTAGCAATATTGACGTAAATTCGATATGGTCACCGCTCAAAAAAGGTGGATTAGAGTTAGTTTCCAAACCTACCAATACGGGCATTACATGAAAGGCCTTAAAGAGTAGAGCACCATGAACCTAGGAAAATCGCACAAGATTCAATATGGCCGCTGCTCAAAAAAAAGCGGATAAAACTTCGTTTCCAAACCCAGCAATATGGGTATCAAATGAAAGGCCTTGATCAGTAGAGCACAATGAACGTAGCAACATTGACGTAAATTCAACATGGCCGTCTCTCAAAAAAGGCGGATAAAAGTTCCTTTTCACACCCATCAATATGGGTATTAAATGAAAGGCCCTGAAGAGTACCTAGAGCATTGCGAACCTACGATAATTGTCCTAATTTCGAATTGGCCGCTGCTCAAAAAGGCAGAATAAAGTTGAATCAATATGGAATAAAATGGAGGAAAAAACTAAACACTGTTAAGCATTTTGGTGGCGAAACGTAGTTCGCGGGCACAGCTAGTTATTTATAATATATTAATTGCTGCCATCTATTGTCGGATTTTTAAATTTTTTGATAAGCACTGGGTGTGCTTTTGCAGCAGACTCGATTTGAGTTTCATTATTTTATTTTAAAAAGTTATCGAGTTTAGTTTGAAAACAATATTTTATTTTAAACCAAAGCATTGAGTAGTTACCTACTTACGATTTTATTTAAACAAAATGAGTCAATAATTATTACATTTCCGTTTAACACAAGCTATGCCATCTATGCAGTTTTGAATGGAACTAATTATACCTAGATTGTTCCTGCATCGGTACACCGTGACCATAGATCGTATTTTAACATTTTGTGGCGTTTTGTTACTTGCGCAGAGATAGTTGATTTGCAAGTTAAAATATTATTATTTTCTACTTTTGATTGTTGTAATCCCATTAAGATATGTTTTTTTTTTGTATAAGTGCACGGTACATTAAAACAAGCAAAAATAAACTAAAAATAAAATATTTCGTAAACGTAAAACTACAGGCTTTACAGAAGACGAAACTAAATGCAATTGAACACTTTTATTGTTTACGTAGTTTTATCTAAATAAATAAAGGAAATTATATGTATATTTTTCTCTACATTTTGGTACACATGTACTTCAAGGTACACACATGGACAAAAATGTATGGACTATTGGCGATCTCCTTTGCCATCCGTACAAGGACCACAGCATACAAGGACAACTGGATAACTTTGTGCACTATGTCGCCCTGGAACAGAAGCAAAGGAAGTGTGATAGTGTTAGAGAGACAATTGCCTCGGTGCTGTGCCATAAAATTGCAAAAAAATTAAACAGGTTTTTTGTCCCATTTCCCCTCGCCCTCTCTCTTCTTGTTCTCCAATGGCCGTCCCGTCTGGCGCCCGACAAAAATATGTATGTTACAACATTATATTAAGGTAAGACAATTGTAAACTTTATTCAATTATTTATTTTAATACTACATGTATTACAAAAATTGTGACGAAGAACAAACGACTTCAAAAACATATAAAGGTAAAAAAATAATTTAAGAATGCATACAACATCTCATTTTAATATTGAAGGCGGTAGCAAGCGATTATCATCATCATAATCATATACAGCTTATATACGTCCCCACCGAGGGGCTCGAGCCTACCCTAAGTTCGGGTGTTTAGGCCTCAGTAAACCACGCTGGCCCAGTGCGGATTGGTCGACTTCACATATGCCTATGATTTCTTAGCAGATGTAGGTATACAGGTTGCCTCCCGATGTTTTCCTTCACCGTAGGAGCGTCGGACAAATATATGACATTCAAAAAACGAAAAACACATTGGTACATGGCTGTCTTGATCCGCGGACCTCCCGATCGGAAGGCAAGTGCCGAATCCACAGCGCCACCGACGCTCAATGCAAGCGATACTCTCCTGAAAGGTCTGTAAGTTAAAATTTGGCACCGACTTCAATAGATGCGATGGTGTATTCTGAGATTATTTTTGACTTTAAGGTGTTTTTGAAGATGGACTTTATTTTTTATTTGACGCTATATATTCATATCAGATAGAAAACTTCAGGTCTCAAACAAAATTTAATAGTCACTTGGCTGATTGTGCCGCACTATATGGATAACCTTCGAGGGTTGCTTAAATACTTCTGTTGTCCTGACTGTTCAGTAAACTGTATTGACTTACATTTTTGTGTTAAGGAGATCGGACTCGATAGCGCTGAGGCGCGAGCAGCTTGGATTAATATTATGGTGTCTACTGCTGGTATCAGCGTTACTGGAGCTTCTAAGATACTGTCGTGGGCAGCAGCAACTGGAACCAACGTTGAGGTACACCTCGATATTGTCATTTCCTTGTCATCACCATGTCAGTCGTAATTACCATATACCCAAAGTTCTCCAGAAAGGGTTTTTTTACACAAATCTGGGAAGCTGTATGCCTTCATCTCATATACCTACTTAATGGTAGATAAGATAAATTATTTTGCTAGAATGCGGTACATAAGATCTTAAAAAACAATGCAATTTACGGCACAAGATAAGTACATTTCAAATGTTCAATTTAATTTGTACAATTCAATAATGCATTTCAATCTTAGATTCAATGTGATATTCTATGTTTGTAACTGCACCCACGACACAGGAGAAAATCCTAGTGTGGGGCGACGTTTTTTATAACAAAAATTAATATAGTAATTACTCTACAATTTAGTAAAACCTACAATTCAATAATTAATTTATTAAATATTGAAATGTATTAGTAATAAGGAGATCCCCATTATAGGCCCAATGTTACACGAATGATTTATGTATCAAAAATTCCTTTAATTTGAGTGTTTAATTTCTCTTTTCATGGGTGGTACGTAAAATCGAAATATTCTATATTCAAATATGAGTTGATAGAAAGGTCTTTTGAATCGTCCAAATTTTTTACCTACGACCTTTTGAGGACATATTTTAGCTAATAAGAAGAAGAGGCGCACAAAACTTTATAGCTTTACCAGAAGCATCCGCACTTACAAAAAATATGTCGATACCTGTAAAACTCCGTATTCGTAGCGTGATTTAAAGGAAAGATATCAGATACCAGTTTTCCTCATCCAGTATTTATTAACAATTAGTATATGTAATAGCAAATACTATTTGACAATCTTGGGTAGGTCGTACAAATAAGTTTTCAGGAGCACGCAAAATATAACATAAACCATAACCAGTACCAGTGAAACGCAATAATAGAAAACAAACAGCCAGTCGGCTTGACAGGTAGCGTCCATCAATAATATTGCGTTCACAGATGGAATAGATCAGTGGTTCCCAATTATTAGTACGCGTACCCCCAGGGGTACGCGACGTTGCATCAAGGGGTACGCGACGTTGCATCAAGGGGTACGCGCGGCAATCTCTTGAATAAGATAATTTAATCCGTAAAAAAATTACCGCGCAGTAAGCCGCGCACATACCGCGCTTCGCGGCCGGTGCACAGGCAGTAAGGAAAGGAGACCTTGTAGTATAATAATTATGTATAATAAAAGGATCCTTGTTCTGTAAAGGAGACGGAGTTGTGCGCCCGTTTCCCGCTTATATTAGTTTTCGTTTGCTATTTTGGTTTTGTCGTGATTCGTGGTGTCGCTGTGCTTATTCAATTGTGTTATTTTAATTGTGGATTATTAACCGAAAGGACATGTATCGTATCAGCGAAGCAGCAATTAAGTATTTACTACAATTTTGCACGACGTACCTTTGCGAGAGTGGTTTTTTTGCCATGTCGAACATAAAAACTAAACATCGTCACAGACTTCAACTTGAAAACGACTTGAGGCTAAAACTAACCAATAAGCAACTATGTAGATTTTTCAGAGTTACCTATGCAAAAAAAAGTACACATTTGTCACATTGAACTTATTTTCACAATTATTTAAACTGTATTCAGATAATAATAAACCCCAAAAGCCGATTTAATTTTTATTTATTATTTCTGCAATACGGGGTACGCGAATTTCAGGCCTTTCTTGAAGTGGTACGCAAGAAAAAGTAATTGGGAACCACTGGAATAGATGAATGCGTTCACCATTATAACAATACCACACACAGCAGGTATCTGTTTAAATAAATAATTATACACAACAATTCCTTAGATTATAACAAACAATATCTACATATTAACAAGATAGTGAGGGGGTGAAGCCAGTAGGCTTACTCTTAAACCAATTCCGATCGATCGACATTGAGATTGTGATTTTTCGTACGCTTAATATATTGTCACATTGCCGCCAAATTGGATGCATATTGCGCGGATTTGGAGTGAACCAAACTCAGTGCTATTTAATTTTCTTAAGATACGGAACCAATTTTGCGCTAATGTTGCTACTCAAGCGTACAAAACAATCACAATCCCAATGTCGATCAATCGGAATTGATTCGAGAGTAAACCTACAGGTATTGGCATCATTCAAATAAACGTTGACTTTATAAAAAACCTTTACTCATATCAATTTTTCATAAATTTTCTGCTAAAATCGATAACGCGAACCACTCTTTTTGGAAGTACCAAAATACTTTCTATACTTACTAGCAGCCGATCCCCACAGTTTGTAGTAGGTATTCCATATAACATATAACTAAAGTAAATCAATCTTGCCGCTTCAACATCAGTAAGTTGTTGGTTTCTTACTGCATATGCTGCAGAACTAAGGCCGTTTGCCAAGGAGGCAATATTCGTGAAATACAAAATGAAAATCAATAGAGCTTCTTATTAAGTCAAATTTGAAAGTCCATTATTGCATAGATTATAAGTCTTTCAAATTATACTATACCTACTTATAATGTAAAATAAACAAAACAAACATTATAATATTTCAGATTCTAATGAACGCAGTTTCCATCTTACAATACACTAATCTGGGCACCGGTGCGATTGGCGTTGCTAATAGTTTATGGGATATGGTTTCAAAGGTAGGTCACGTATGGTAATCGAATAAGAATTGAAGAAATCATTGAGGCGCACAAATTATGTAAGCATTCGAAAGCGCCGGACGCGCTACAGATTTAAAATTGAATATTTACTTCATATACCTACTCGTAAGACATTTCCTTTTTTTAAACATATTACGGTATTCGTTTCTATAATTAACATTTTTTTTACAGTACCACAAATACGATGAACCTCCGTCTGCGCTTGAAATCTTCCAATTCACAACTTCAGTCTTATTTTTGGGTATTGGTGCCATGTCTAACCAAACTGCGCAAGAAATTGTACAGGACGCACAGGCTCGTACGATCAATGAAATACGCGAGTCGCTGCCTAGCAATGTGAAAAAGTAAGATTTAAATTTTAAACCTACGTCTATTTAGACTGGAAAGTATCTACCTACTTAGAACAGTCAATAACACATCAAACAAAACACTTAACAAACACATTTACACATAAATTACTGGGATAGTGATGATGGTGATGATGATGTAAAGATTTGCGAGACTATGAAGCATGTCAATTTTTTAAAACCAAAATGTAATACTTTATTTTTATTTATTTATTTAATCTTTATTGCACTATAAAGGTACAAAGGGCGGACTTAATGCAACGAGGCATTCTCTACCAGTCAACCGACTTTAGTGTCATATAATTACTGAATATTTTATTATTCAACGAAACATACTATTTTCTATTATATCACTCTTTTCAACATATTTAATTTTAATATACTTAAGTAGACCACTAGTAAATAAAAAAATATATTATTTCATTCATTGTGAAATAATAGGGCGATGGGTAAAAATATCTAATGTTGCGTAATAGGTCACAAATTTTGAAAATACACCGGGCAGTAAAATTATCCACAACCGGCCCAATATCAAAAATTTCAATATCTTCTAAAATATAGCACAGCCCTATAATGCTTAATAATGATGTTTAAATTGAACTCATAAAAGAATTAACCTAACAAGAGGGATTAAGACAGGAGTTTTGTTAAATCTCCCTAAAAGGTAGAATGGGGGTGTATAAAACTTTGTCATTTCTCCATGCATCTATCCAAATGCGACGTGGGCGGAAAGCTCGCACCGATACAAAGGGGCTTAGGTAAAGGAGATTTTCCAAGGGCTAAAAATATCGCTGTAAATATTTTTCTGCCCTATTAATTTGTATTCTATATAGTAGCTTAAATTATCCTTTATTATAATCAGCAATTGGTTTTAAATATTGTACCCTGGTTCTTTTTTATTTTGCTATTTGTAGGTTAGATATTTTATAACCTCCAAAAATAATAGCTTCATCACTAAAAGTACGCATACAAAATCATATTTAGTCCTCTTTCCGTATTAAGTAATTAATGCTGTAAGACAGCATTATTTAAATAGTCCAATTCACTGAAACAAAAACAACATAAATAAGTAACTAAAGAACTAAAAATCTCTGCTCAGAAATACATACGAAAGTAAACCACAGATTTAGCACAAATTCAGACTTTTATTTTATTTTTATTATTTCGGGAAGGCAGAGGGTGCTATGTTCAAATTCAAACTGCCAATTGTTGAGACATACTTATTCTATGCCATTGCAGGGCTACGCTAAATAGATCAGACCGAATCAAGGAATCAACGCATAAGTTTATCACTGTCAGTGGCAGACTCTTTGTAGTTCGTGTGCGTTGCAACGAACTCCATAATGTTTTATTTTCCACCGTCAAAAAATCGGTCACCGATAGTCGGTGCCGATATGCACGAGGGGCGTTTAATGTATTCTCGGTATGGGTATGTAAGAAAAAAGATAAAACCTTGAACAAAATTATTTTTCAATATAGTCTCACATGATATCAATACATTTATCTGATAGCGAAATA
The DNA here is from genome assembly GCA_963935595.1 of Schoenobius gigantellus. Classification (NCBI taxonomy): domain Eukaryota; kingdom Metazoa; phylum Arthropoda; class Insecta; order Lepidoptera; family Crambidae; genus Schoenobius; species Schoenobius gigantellus. Next base: position 38,308,683 of record OZ012543.1, read on the forward strand.
AGATTTTCTATTGCCTTAAAAAAATAATTTTCTTCTTGGCCCGAAAAATGATAATTTACAGCGGACTTGAGCTCATTATCGTCAGCAAATCGCTTTCCCCGGAGGTCGTTTTTTTAAATTTGGGAATAAAAAGTAGTCACTGGGGGCTAGGTCTGGGCTGTAGGGTGGGTGGTTAATTTTCCTCGAACCCGCACTCTCGTACAGCAGCCTTGGAGAGCCGCGCAGTGTGAACCGGTGCGTTGTCATGCAGAAGCAGCACTTTCTTTGCCAGATTTCCTCTTCTTTTTTCTTTTATTGCTTCTCTCAAACGGCGTAAAGTGGTTGAGTATTTTTCTGTGTTGATAGTTTCACCTTTTTTTGTGTACTCGATCAATAGTATTTCTTTAGAATCCCAGAAAACTGTGGCCATGATTTTGCTAGCCGATGGATTGACTTTGAACTTCTTCGGAGGGTCTGATCCCTTTTTATGCCACTGCATAGACTCCTGTTTACTCTCAGGGTCATAGTGATGAACCCACGTCTCATCACCTGTAACTATCCTTTCGAAAACACTAGCTGGATCTTCGCCACACAGCTCTAAAAACCCCTTACAAGTGTCAACCCGCGCCTGCTTTTGAAGCGCAGTGGGCATTCGCGGCACACATCTTGCACTCAATTTTGTAAGATTGAGATAATCATGTAGTATAGTGTGTATAGTACCAACGGATAGCTTAGTTATTTCTGCCAACATCTTAATTTTTACACGTGCATCTTGTAATACAAGTTTTTCGGTAATTTTCACATTTTCTTCGGTAGCCGCCGTGATTGGCCCACCTGGGCGGGGGTCATCTTTGATACTTTCCCTGCCTTTTTTGAATTTACTTGACCACTTCTGTACGGTCGACAATGAATGAGCAGTCTTGATAAACGACTACCATTTCTTCATGGATACTTTTTTGAGATTTTCCTTGTTTAGTGAGGAATTTAATCACCGCACGATGCTCGATTTTCTTCAACATTGTCGCGTCAGCCATTTTCGTCGTCTTTGACTACCTATAGGTCGCAAACAAACTAATGAAGTTAGCAACATGAAATTTTATATGAATACCCTCAAATAATGTTGTTAGCTAATGATATATTTTAATTACCCACAATAATATGAAATCACCCCGATACCGAGAATACATTGAACGCCCCTCCTATTAACAGTGCGTTTAAGTGTAGGTAAGTAGCGATTTTGACCGCACGTCAGAGTATGTAGATAATAATCAATACTTTTATTAACTCGGGGCAAAGACAAGATTACTATTTACATGTCAAAATCAAACTGACAGAGTCGATCCACCCTCCTTCCCCTCCATGCAACTCTGATAAAGTCATTGCGACCTGCAAAGTGCATTCCAAAACGATATCCCCGAGTCGGCGACCGAAGTTGCATGATAGAGGTATGATATCTACATGCAAATCGGCAATCGTAAGCTTGATTTTCACATTGACACAAAATTGGAACCGTATTGTGGTGATTTTGAGTGAACCAAACTCGGTGCTATCTAATTTTCTCAAAATACGGATCCACTTTGTCGCTAGTGTTGCTAAATAAGCGTACGAAAAATCACAATCTCAATGCCGATCGATTGGATTTGGTTCAAGAGTAACCTTACTGAGCCCACTTACGCCACGTATGCAACGCATTATAATATCAAGATTTTTTAATTTATATAAAAACAGAACACTTATACTATTACACGCAAACACAAATAATGATGAGTTTATTTGCAAAACCGGAAACCATAATACGTCGCGTTGACAATGCAAACTTCGATAATGTATAATATCGCGACGTTTCTAACACGCTTTCAATAAAAAATATACAATTTACTGTGCACTAATCACTTAATGTTTTTATTAAAATGTCTAAGTAGACATTTTAATGAAAACAGTAAGTGAAGCTTATATTTTTATTTAATAAAAGAGCCGCTGTTAAGCATATGGCTGCATAAGTTCATTTCCCTTTAACTTTTATAAATTATAATCTATAGACAAGATGGAAGTTGACTAAACGTACCTAAAACAATAAATCAATAAAATTACTGATAATTATGCGCTTCAAACCTAGGCTTCGAAAGTACTTTTCATGCATGTACTTAGGATAGAATGAAAAAAAAATTTTTTTTTATGTATTTTGTTTTGTTAAGGCACACAATGCTGAGGCTTATGTTTAACTTCTCACCAGATAATAAGTAAAATATAACAGTCGAAAATAGTAAATGATCACCAAAATTAAAACCACATTTTAATGTAAAATTACAACCAGAGTTTTTACATCTTGCTATCCACTTAAAGCAAATGACTCCAAACAAATCATTGTTAACCCAAAAAGAGTTAATGAATACCAAACTATTAACCACATTTTAATTTAAAATGACATGCAAAAAATATTTAACACCTCGTTATCTTATTAATGTTTATTATGCTAGGTAAATAATTATTTACCCAAACATAGTAAATAAACTCCTAAAGTTACTATTGTAAAATGTTTACTAAGGTCTGAACTTTTTATTATGTCTCTAAATTTATTAACCACTACCAAAAATGTTTTTCTTGAGCGTTTATTCAACGAAATGCCCATACCTAAGGTTAAGAAATAAAACTCATACAATTTTAATAATCATTTTATTAAAATTTAAACAAACATAAAAAGTCAGTCCTCTTAAAACTAATAATAAACATTATTTTAATCTTAAGAAGAATCAGTCTTCTGTAATAATTTTATGGTAATCATATTGGTTTATCTAGGCAGAAAAAGCGCATTAATTTGCTCGCTAATATTTGGTGATCATTTACTATATTTGGCCTTTGAATATATTTGAAGTGCAGTCGTGACGTGACTAAAACAGCTGGAACTATTGTAATCTTAGACTTTATTTTTTAGTGTTAAGTATAATATATTTTTGGTAAAAGATCTTAGGGTATCAAAGTATTTTTTGGTGGTTATTATATTTAATCCCCAATGCTAATAGGTGATAATGTTTTTTGGGCAATCTCCTTTGTATGGATATTGGTTTGATTTTTTTTTCAACAGCGGCCACTGATATCATTATTACAGTTAGATAGTCATATAATAGCAAATTGTTATTCGTGATATATTTTGTCGTAAGTCGTATCGAAACTGAGATATTCAATCTCAAAGTCGTGCAAAAGACATTATTGGTACGGACAAGAAATAGTACGGCCCAATTCTGGTATATTTAGTATTATAATATATGGTTTTTAAAAACGATATTTTTTATAATAAATAATTTGTACACAATTATATAGATAATTTGTACAGTGTCAACATGACTACTGTAGACATTTAAGTATTTAGTTACAGAGTTTATTTCAACTTCATGATCACTAACATCAAATGATACGATAATTATGTCGGCAAAATATGCACAATGTCTGTTGTCATATTGATTGATCTTCTTCAGATCCTGATAACGGATAACACCTTGTAAACACTTAGGGCCATACTAATAACCATTGTATAAGCCTTGTATAGTTAAGCAGTGTTTTGTCTCTTTTGTTCAAATTTGAAATGTCATTCGAGTGAACGTGACAAAACACTGTGGAGCTAAATCAGGCTTATACAATGGTTATTAGTAAGGCCTTTAGTACGCAAATAAAGATTTGAATTTGATCTAGGAAGATAGGCACAGATTAGATAAGTTTTTTTGGATTTATTTGACCATTATGATTGTTTATTGCATGGTTCAAACATTATATTTTTTATTATTTATTACAATAACATGTTTTAACTTGATTACAAAGGTGCAAACATAAACTTTAGAAATAATCTGAATGATATGAATTGATTTTATTCAGTTAGTTTTTTAAATATCTCTGCTTTGGTGCACTTTAGACATATACCTACCTAATAAATGTATAAAACAATATACTCTTTTTTATCCACTACAGATTTCCATCACTAGCCGTTGACTTCCAAAATCATGCCACTTTTACTCAAACCCCTTTACAGTACCAATAAGTTGGTTTTCATCGTAAATCTTTAGTAAGTTTTTCATTACTAATATATGTTTTATGAATTTTGTTTTAGAAAAATGTTTGACAAAGTTACTGGTGAAACGCGTAGAGTCCAAGGAACAATACAAGGCAACGCAGACATTATCAAAGCTCTCAAAACTATTGATAATAAAAGTGATTTTTTTGCGAAGCTGGCAAGAATAAACAAAGAATTGAACAAAAATAAGATAAGGATATCTCTTGCACCGGATGGCAACCCGTTGTTTAACAACCAACACAGTATAAATGTCAATGATCTATCTGCACTTGGAAAAAAAGGCAGAGAACAGTTATTCCAAAAATATGGCCCCGCTAAAGTAACTTCAAGAAATGCTCCAACTAGAATATATGCATCAACTAGCTCAGACAATGCACCTTTGCTTAACCAAGATGTACAATGCTACATCAGGCCGGAAGAAATAATAAAGATTACAAACTTCATATTAACTTTATCTCGAATAGATCAAGAGTTAATTGCCCAAATTTTATCCGAGATAAGCGGTAACTTTCATGATGCTTTTTTACTACTTTGTGTTGAAATAATAAATTCCTTAATACCAGAACAAATTGATTTGTTGATAAGTTCGCTAGATAAAAACTATAAAGTAAAGATTGTTATCTTTGTTTTTAACTATATTAAATCAAAAATACCTGTTAACGAAGATGTTGACATTACATTCGGTAATGTGTTGCATGAATATATTTCTAACGGTAAAATTTCGCCAAGAACAATAATAAAAATCATGGAAAAGTTAATGGAAGCCACGAATAAAAGTAGAATTAGCGATGATTCAACAAAATACGACGGCATGCATAATTTCTTTAAACGTAAGGTGACAGGGTTCGTTAATCTTGAAGTAGGGGAGGTTGTTACCATAGGAGAACATGATATTTTGGTCAAAGGCAACACAGTTGATAATCTAGATGAATGGCTAGAGATGTTTTCACAGCAGCAATGTGATATTTTTATGAGTCTTTGTTATAAGATAATATCAAATTTATCGAGCTCTGAAGTTAATGAATTGATTGAAGTTAACTTTGATGAAGATATAATATTAAGAGTAGTAACATATCTTCTTTTTGAAAAAAGGGATGATATTATTGACTTGATTTTGAGCGATTGCGTACCTGAAATTTTAAATGATGACGTAGTCTCTCGTTTCAAAGACGATATGTTACATTGGCGCTGGATACAAATTATACGTAAATACAAGCAGTGTGATAAATGTCGGTGTATTTGCTTTATATAGTTTTTCTGTCCAGAAAATTTGTTGTAACTAGTTGTAATAAAAATAAATATAAACTATACTTTGAAAAATAGAACCTGGTATAAGGCATTTGACTCGTGTTGTAGTATCTAAAATTACAATGTATTATTTTAGTGGGAGTATTATTCTGTTACTGAAGGTATGTACATCGATCGAACGGATTAAATAAAGAAAAGGCAAAACACGTGCAAATAGTCCCGAAATATGCTATAAAGAATTACACGTAAGTTTTTTTACATTTTGTTTTATATAAAGGTACTTTCTGTATTTAAATAATAAACTGAGTTTTAATAACCTTACAAATTTATTACAGTAGTGATTGTAAATTAAATTCGGTACATAACTATAGAAAGAAACGCTGAGAGGGTAATATATCACTGAAGAGGTAATTTCAACAGATTATTGTTTCCGTTATCTTGAGATTGTGGATTGTCTTCAAAAAACTTAGCAATGAAGTACCTGCAAGGAATGTACTATTTAAAAATAAGCTCCTTATTATGCTACAATCTGCTACATGATGGAAATGATAAGTGATCTCCCTCGATTTTTTTTATTTTTTTTTTGATATCGAAAAACTGTTTACTGATCCTGAAAGTGATCTCTATTGAATTGTATCAATAATGGTTTATAAAATAAAATAGACCTATAAATAATCGGTATTTCCAGCCTCCATACATTAATTAATATCGCCATATTATATATGTTACCGGCAATGTGTATAATTCAGGTATTGTATACAATCCCTAGGTAATGTATACAATCCCTGGGGCGTCCAGGCAATGTATGAAATATCATGAATATCATTGTCCATTTCATACTTTACCTAGGTATTGTATACAATTCCTAGGGATTGTATAGAATACCTGCTGGTTCACCGGTAATGTGTAAAATAAATAAATCTTAAGACTAAACTAATGTTAGGTAAGCCGGTTAATATCAATAAATCTTAACAGACTTATTTATCAAATAGCGGACAAATAAAACATGTTGTATTTACTTGAAATAAACTTTATTATCAACTTTAAAATCACAAAAAAATAACAGGAAACTTAAAATTCTTCTTGTTTGTAACATAACATTACAAGTATCTTTTAACATAATATAAGTAATTTTGTAATTGAACTTCACAAACAAAACAATTCTCTTTATAACAAAAAGTAGGTCTAATAGGCATTCACAATTTTAAGTAAAAGTAGGTTTTATTTATTCTTACACGACAAACTATTATGGCACTTTGAAGAGCACAGAACCTTACTTTTGACACAGGAACACTTTTTAGAGTCACAGTTTTTTTTGCAGCTACATTTCACAAAGCCCTGTCCTGTCCCCGTAGATTGCAAAGTCGCAACTGTACGGAGTGTCGTTTCCAGATTGGGGACGTCTTCTTCTTGCAGTAATTTCTGATGGCAAACAGTGAACTGTTGTCTTGAATACAATGTCTTGACAACGCCTTGCTTTGTGCCTAGTTGATATAGATTGTCATCAGTTTTGTGTAATACTACAGACAGTATATTGCGAGCATCACCACGACTTCTATCGACTTCTGGAACAGGAATGCGTACAGTGGTACCCAACGATACGGGAGGGAATTTTTTTTCAGAAGTTTTAAGCATTTTCTGAGCTTGTACTATCAAATTCTCTTTGGCTCTGATGCGGTTTTCTATCGAAAAGGCGTTTTTTGCGCATAAAGGACAAGCAACTTTGGATCCAAAACCTTCTGCAATATTTTCTTCCGGAGCAGCACAAATAGTATGAATAGGCCTATTGCACATTCTGTACGAATGACCACCTGTAGTCTCCTCGGAACAAACACAGCATATAAGTGCACAACTCAATGACTCCTCTCGTACTGATACCAAATTCGGATTATGTAACGCTTGATCATTTACCTCACAAGGAAGATTTTCGACATTCGTAGGCTCAACAACATTCTTAGTATTTGGGATAGCCATGAGTTCATCATGCGTACTTTGGACATTTGAAGCTTCCTTACCGATGTTAAAACTATCGAGTGCAGCGTTTTGTTGATCTGGTGCCTGTAGAGGTTGAGTGTCAGCTGTTTCAGTTTCTGATGTCTCAGCCGCATCTATTACAGATTCTCAAGATGACTTCATCACTTTTTCTAAATCTTCTTCGCTCTCCAGGTTGTGAGTATCCTCAAAAGGCAAAGATATGCCAACTTTTATTTTCGACCCAAAAACAGCTTCATAAGGTGTTCTTTTGATTCCTGAGTGAAACGCCCTATTCTTCATGAGTTGTACAAATCGCAGACCATCACTCCAACGTTCGCTATCGTTATCTTGCATCCAAGTTGTAAGCATGTTTTCAATGTCCTGGTTAGCTCGTTCGACACTCCCGTGACTTTGGGAATGTCTAGGCTTGCCATGCACAATTTTTAAGTTCGGCCAGTATATTTTAAGATTACTGACCACTCGGTTTGCGAATTCTCGACCGTTGTCCGATTGTAAGATGGCTGGTGCACCAATCAGTGTAAAAATATCCAGTAAATTGTACGCTACTTCCTCAGCGCGTTTTGTTTTCAGGACTCTTAATATGACAAACTTTGTGAGATGATCCTGATAGACCATTATGAATTTATAATCCCGGTCTGATTGAGATTGATAGTCTATCAAATCTACTTGACAGCGAGAATTAAATTCTGTTGAAAGTATGGGCTTCACGACAATCCCTTTTTTATTCCTTTTTGTTTTTGCTGGCAGGGTTCGCAAAGTTGCAAAAATAGTTCAACATCGTGGCGAGTTATATTCTTATATCTTGAAGAAAGCTCCTTCAGCATTCTGTCTCGTCCTGTCGTCCTCCATGGCCGATACTCTGATGTGCGTCGTGAAGTACTTGAAATAATTCAGTATCAGCAACGTAGTATATAAGTAATATTGTTATTTGTAGTAGCATCCACAGGAAAAATCAACTTATCTTTCTGACCAACAGTTATAACATCATAATGCTTCAATAACCAGTAATCCCGAGAAGCCTTTTTTTCAGCCGTTTTTGCATTTTTTGTTTCTTCTATTAATTGTTCATAACGATTTTTTTCAATAAACGTGCGATTTTTTGTATTTGCTGCTTCTCTTTTAATTTGTAATTGTGAATAAAATCTTTCTTTCATCTCAGCTATTCGTTGTTCGGCCGCCATTTTTTAATAAATTAAATTACTTTCCTACCTGATGAAAATTAGCAAAAATAATAACTATGACGCAAATAGCTCAATACACGTGTTAACAGTATCATCGCACGTCGCGAAATGAAATGGAGAAATGCGTCTGTTTGCTTAAATAGTGTCGCGGTATCCTTTTTCTCAAGCGGCGGCGGCGGCGGCGGCTCCTTTGACCTGAAAGGCCGCCCGCTCGCGGTATCCTTTTTCTCAAGCGGCGGCGGCGGTTCCTTTGACCTGACCGGCCGCCCGCCCGCCGCGCCCGCGCGCCGCTCTTAAGGCGGACACACACGGTTTATTGGCTAGATAAGTACTGTAATCAGGAAAACTTATTCTAGCTCATATTGTTACGGCAAGTAGGTATGTTTTGGCTTACTACTTGCCGCGGCGCAAAGTACTAACTACGTTGGCTACCCACCGCACACAAAAATGACAGTTTTTAGGGTTCCGTACCAAAAGGTAAAACGGGACTCGATTACTAAGACTTTGCTGTCGGTCTGTCTGTCTGTCCGTCCGTCCGTATGTCACAGAGCTGTTTACCTCATGAAAGGTGACACAGATTGTGTATATCTGTGGCCGTATATGTATGGGGAGCCTCCTCTATTATTTTTTTTGTATAAAAATTGTACAGCGGTTAACAGAATACATCAAACTACTAAGATTCAATGGCCTACACAAGGCCCAATTATTAATAGGTTGGGAATAAATTGGCAGTGACGTACGGACGGACGGGCGTACGAACGGACAGACAGACAGACATGAAGAATTTATAAGGGCTCCGTTTTTGTAATTCGGCTACGGACCCCTAATAAAAAACAGCTTGAAGTATTTAATTTTAATAAAATTATTACTAACTACTTTTTTACTACAATGAGTCGTAAAAAACAACAATAATAAATTGATTGTACAGTTTAATATTGAAATTTAGATTTATAAGTTTTTTTTGTTCATACAGTTTCCATTTCAAATCTTTCGCATTTCCTGTAAATCGGCTATATGCGCCTTAAGAGTCCGCTAGCTTAGATAATGCCGCTCTTTAGCGCACCCCGCATTGACGCCGCCCGCGCCGCGCCACCTCTTGTCAAAGGATTTAATTTTATTTACAAAGGCTACCGCGTGCGGCGTACACCCGAAAGTGAAATTGACAGTTTTATATCGAAGCGCCTCCGTAGTGAAAGATTGTGTTTGTGAACTGTTGTACTACGAATTGAATTTATCCTCAAAAAATCCGACATTTGATAAGATTCTGGATAAATTACACCTATGTACTTACCTCCGTAGCAACCTACAGACGCTCCAGCCGTAAGTCAAACTAAAAGGAAGTATTATTAAAAAAGGTAATTCCACATTTATATGGAACATAAGTATACGTAGTTCACGCAATTACAGAAGAAAATAAGTACCTAAATATTTTGTTTTGGATTCAGAGCGTGATAATGGCTCTCTTATTAAAAATACGGGTGGTAGTAACTCTGACAGTTCGAGTGATGAAGAATTGTGGTGTAATTTTACTTTGAATTTACCTACTTTCGCATATTTTTGATTAAAATTATCTTTGCACCTAGCTTGTGTGTCCCGATAATTTTTATTCGTATTTTGTTTTATTAAACACAATTGCGTTCGGGTGTACCGACATTATCTAAGCGAACTTACTTTGATCGCGCCGCCTTGGCGCCGTGCCGTCTCTTGTCAAAGGATTTAATTTTATTTGCAAAGGATACCCGCGTGCGGCGTACACTCGCGAGTGAACGGTCATGCTAAAACGATTCACTTCCATTAATGCTTGAAATGGCGCTTCTAGGATGGGTGTCAGGGTTCTATGAAGCTTACCGTACTTATTTGTTTGTAATAACCACAATTGCGTTCGAGTGTTACATTACCTGCTGCAAGTTTGGCATTGTATAGAATACCTAGGTAAAGTGTAAAATAAATTCTATTTCATACTTTACCTGCCCGTTTTAGGTATTCTATACATTGCCTAGGTATTGTATACAATACCGGATTATACACATTGCCGGTAACATATGTTAAGGGCCTGTGATGAGCGGTTTCCATTTCTAGGTTGTAGGGTCTCTCTACAAGGATCCAGCTAGGTAAGTAGCACCGCAGTGTCAGGTATTATTACAGTTTTTTAGCAAAAAACGTATTTTACAAGCTTTTATTTAACTTGGAATGTAAGTATGTTCGGGTGAAATCTTGCAACTCAATTTTGAAGCAGATATCTTTCACCGTTTGAGCTGAAATTTTGTATACACGTTCAGTTTGGATGACAATGCATGGTTGACTGTGTGACGTCATTCTAAATCCAAGATGGCGGCATACCCAAGATGGCGGACCAATTATTTTTAATGCACTCCTACAATATGGGTATCAAATAAATGGTCTTGCTAAGAGTAACTGAAAAAATAATGTGACGTCACAAATAATCCAATATGGCGGACTTCTAAAGCTTGAAAATCAATTTTGAAGTACTAGATATCTTTAACCGATTGAGCTGATATTTTGTATACACATACAGTTTGGATGAAAATGCATGGTTAGCTGTGTGACGTCATTCTAAATCCAAGATGGCGGTATACCCAAGATGGCGAATCAATTATTTTTAATGCACTCCTACAATATGGGTATCAAATAAAAGGTCTTGCTAAGAATAACTTGAAATAGGCTCAAACCTCTTCGCTGCTGGTCAAGCATACGTGGCCTTAAGTAGGGTAAAATCATTAAAAGGTCTTCTTATTGAAGAGCTAAACTGTTCCAAGTTACCGGCAAACGACCTTGCAACAATGATGCGTTAAATGAGATGAACAGACTGAGAAACGTGTCCAGTGATAGCTAAAAAGTAAAAAAAAACAATTAAATGTAAAAACCTTTTTAAAAACAAGCTTTTATTTAAATGCGCTAAAAAGAAAAAATAAACTTTTACACTAAAACTTTTACTTATAATGTCATTTCACATTTGACACAATTTATATGACATAAAAGCTTGTCGCGAGATTTACTTTTGTAGATAAACAAGTAAATTAAATAATTTGTTGGAATAATTTTATCCATTAGTATTTTCAAACGAAGTTAATACGAGTAGGTACTTAAATGTACTCTTTTAAGTAGGTACTTTTAAGTTACTACACACAAGTCAATCTCGCGACAAGCTTTTATGTCATATAAATTGTGTCAAATGTGAAATGACGTTATAAGTAAAAGTTTTAAAGTGTTTGATAGATAGAATTTGATCTCGAATCGCGAAACATTGAACGCAGAGAACTAAATCAAGGATACAAAGATATTACAATATTTCAATGAAGTTCTTATCTATTAATGGTCACTAAAGAATATCCGCATTTATTGATTATTTTATGCAAAGACATTATAAGACTAGACCGACAAAGCAAACGAAATGTTTGAAGTCTGCTTCAACCAATTTTGTTGATATCATAATAGTTAAATAATTAAGCATAATTAAGACTTATCGGTAATAAATAATGTTACAATGTGATTTAGTTGTTATTACTGTTCGGTTCTTACACTACAAAACGAAGTTATTTGGCATTGACGTAATGTTATTTGGGCATTTTTAAGTATTTTCATAACTACACGCGCGCTCGACAGTCAAATGCAGTACAAATACGGTATGAGTGGACGGACCGGTATCATATATCGGGATCACTTCCAAAACAGTGAGCACAAGCCTGGGAGCACAATCCCAAAGGAGGCACCAGGATAAAAGTGCTAACCTAAAAGGACAGAGTCACATCAAGCTCATTATGGGCGGGCATGAAAAACTGTCTTGAATTTGCTATGATCTCAGGCAGATCTTTGATTCGCCTTATTATAGGTGCACTGGCCGAATATGTTGGCACTAGAGTCAGGGTCAGGATGGGACACGTTAATACCAAAATGTTGAGCCTGTCAGGAAAAAGAGGAAAACATGTTTGGTTTTTTTTTGGTGCAGTGCAACTCACCTTTAACAAATTGTAAAAGAGGAAATTAACGGGTCATTTTGCGTCATTGTACGTTTAAGTCAATTCACGTTTAGGTCATTTTGCGATAGTCATTTTGACATTTTGCGTTTAAGACATTTTAAGAGTGTCATTATGCGTTTAGGACATTTATTGCTTTTAGGACATTTTGCGGCAAGTCCAAAAAATTTGAGGCGATGTAAGAAAGTTTCAGTTTAAAAAGAAATTAATAAAAAAATAATAAAAGAGCTAAAGATTTCATCTTATCCGTTTCATGTCTAAAAATCAATAAAAATTATAATAAAAAATATATTTATGAAAAAACACGATAGAACCTCTGTCACACAGATATATTAACATAGGCCTTTTCTAGATTTAAGAAAGGCGAATTTGAGGCAAAGTAAGAAAGATTAAATTTAAAAAGAAATTAATAAAATAAAAACGCTAAAGATTTCATCTTATCCGTTTCATGTCTATAAATCAATAAACAATATATTTATGAAAAAACACGCTCTACAACCAGGGTGGAACCTCTGCCACACAGATTTAATGTTGAAGATCTAACGCATTAAAATCAATCCTAAATGATATAGTAAAATTAAAGATAACGCTGTACGCCCCGCATTTCTGGAAATCGTTGTATGACATTATATGAAATCTCCCACATTTGGCCGCACCGGTCCGTAGGTATGCGTCGAATTTCAAAAATGCGGTAGGTTTCCAGGTATTGAAAACAGGATGGTGATGACGTTCATATAATGCGGCGCGTACGGCGCGTGCGGATATGTGCGTACAGCTGTAGGATCTCATGTTTTTGTGTAATACGCTATGCGACAGATGGACCAAAAAATTTGAGGCGATGTAAAAAGGTTTCCCTTTAAAAATTATTTGAATAATAAACTATATATGCTCTTGAATTGCATGCTGGCGTGCAAATTTATGGAAAATATTTCACTTACTATAGTATCAAGTAACACAGAATGCTGTATATTTAATCACTTGTGGCCTTATTTCACACTTTGAGCTTAATAAAACCGTTATTAACATTCACTGATGAACCTAAAGCTGAATATTAGTTCACAAAAAGTCTTAAAACGCTATATTCTGAATAGTAACTGAATAATGGTAGATATTCACTACCCTTAAAATGCTATAGCCGTTTATTAGGTATATTGTTTACGCCTTTATTCAGCTGTTAGAACTTTTCAACGCTATTAACTGAATAAGGGCAGTTAAGCAGGTGTAGATATGCCAATAGCTGTGTAATAAAGTAAATGTGGACCTCTATAACACTATCTTCTAAAGATAGTACATGTGGTCTCTTATACAGACATAAGACGTAAAAAGGAGAAAATTTCATGTGTTTTTCAGCAACAGGTGTATTTTTTTTTCTGTTGATACGCATCTATACTGCTATTGTTAATGCCTGAATAGCGGCCGATTACAAGTTCACCTGAACGTTCTTATTACTCTTTGGGATCACTTCGCGTATTCTATAACGCATATTGCGTTCAGAATAATCCCATGTGAGCCTTTATTACGAATTAGCTGGAATAACGATACACATGTACCTAATTTGGCAGGCTACGGCAGTAATATTGAAGTATAACAGTTCACGTTTCTCTTTAATTTCACCACCATTTTGATTCTGACTAACCTTTAATTTATTCATATTATTTTATATTTTTACCATGATACACGACAACTAAGGGATACCAAATAATTTTTTATAATATAATTACTAATTATGAAATAAGATGACACAATTAGAAATTTATTTATTCCAAACATATTTGTCAGGTGAATAAATTCACCTGAATAAATTCCCTTTATTATAATTTCAGTAAAAAGGTATTTTTGGAGAGGCGCTTGAGAATTTTATTAGATATATACGTACATATTCACAGTAATTTTAAAATACCAATAGCTTTTCATGAAGATATTATCAAAACTGTGTACCGCTATCAGAAAAACTTTTTGCATTCTCTCACTTCAATCTGTCACTTTCATAAATATTACGTACCTACCTCCTATAGAAACTTAACTGTTTGATCAAAACAGTTCGAAGTATTTTGTAGGAGGTATGCTCTTAAACAGTACAATCTGAACCATAAGCTTAATAACTAATATTTAAAAGCGTACGTATAGTACGCTTTATTCATACGGTATAGTATGAATAAAGTGTAACTAGTGGTGCCATAATTTGCTACTATTTAGCCTTTACGACCTTGTTACACTTAATACTGCTACTATTACGTTATTATAACGCAGTTATTCAGCAATGTGAACTTTAGGCTGAATAATTTGTGCCCATTTAAGCAGTGTAGTGGCTGAATAGTATGCTACTCAGCCTTTATTCAGTAACTTTATTCAGCTGTTAGTACACAAGAATCCTCCTATTCATCTACTATTCAGCCTCTTTGTGTTACTTGTATCATGCGATGAGTGTTATGTCGCCGTATTTTCGGATGATCCAATTTATTTTATAAACCATTATTGATACCATTTCATAGTGACGAGCACTATGAAATGGTATCATTAATGGTACCATTTCATAGTGCTCCTCACTATGAAATGGTATCACTTTCAGGGTCAGTAATCAATTTTCTGATATCTTATTATAGTTTAGAATTTAGCGCACACCGCTGCCGCTGTAAGCGCGACGAAGCGCATTTAAAGTATAAACCGTAACTTCCTGAACATACGTAAGGGCGCTCCGATACCCGCGCGCGGATTTGTCATAAACGAGTGAGCATTGACGTATAGCAGGGTTTCTTAAAGTGGGGTCCGCGGACCCCTTAGGGGTCCGTAGCGTGTGTATCAGGGGTCCGCAGTGGGTCAGTCTGTAAACATATTTACTAGGCAAGTGTGTTGTAAACTCGACGTAAACATGACATACACCTTGCCTTGTCAAAGACAATCGCACAATTTAACGTTCTCATTGACAGCAAACAGCAGCATTGACAGCAAACAGCAGCACCCTTCTCATTAACTTAGTAGTAAGTGTAATGAAAGTGCCAATGAAAGTATTTTTAATTACAATATAAATAAGGTTTTCTTTCATTTCCAAAAATATTTTGACAGGGTCCGTGGAATTGTTTAATTTGTGAAAGTGGTCCATGACTGAAAAAAGTTTAAGAAACACTGACGTATAGGTTACATATAGATTAATGCGAGTGAGATTACTTGTAGGTAGTTTCCATTCTGTATCTAAAGATACAGATGTTAAAAATTGAAAACAAATGTTACCAATAATACTGTCATAAATATTATTTTAATTATTTAACATTATAAAATGAGGAAATGTTTGATGTGCTCAATCATGTAGGTATTTCTGATAGGCAATGTCAAGTCAAAACAAAAAGAATTAAGGTTAATTAAAATAATAATTCAGAAAAAACAATATAAAACAAGTGATGTTTACTTCGTACCAAAAACTGTTTTTAGGTCCTCTATATAAAAAAGCAGATTTTTACATTAAGAAAATATTTAATTAATAATTAATAATAGTTATTGAGAGAAATGTTAACATTTGACAGCAAATCGAGTTTTTGAATATTAATTAATGAAATTAATAATTGATAATAATTCTTGATAATCGGATACTGTCGATTCCTGTAAGCTGAACTGTTGCGAACTAGTGGGAAGAAACGTCCTTCGAGTTGCAACGATTATTATAAAGTCTAAACGACCTTTATCCACTGGCTAGGGTGCCCTTCATGGTTGATTGGATAAAATGCTGAGATAAAACTAAAATTATCAAGGGTACTTTTAAATGTTACTGTGACATACAACCAGATATTCCATACCCCTTAAATTAAAGTAGGCAGATTAAGATTTGGACATACCTATTCGGGATTCTCCCATGTGTGATGTGGCTCTGAGGAAGGAATTACCGACTATATTCTGTTTAATTGGCCACGAAATCCCACCCATTGTGAATTTTGACACGTTAATTCTTATGCCATAAAGAAGGGCTCTGCTTTAACTTGTTACCTCACATTCTGAGGTTGTTAAATGAGGTGGTAGAATTTAAACATTGGTGCTCAAACAATTCTATAAATTAATAGCGGTTAGCGTCAACGTGAAACGTGTTAGATAGCATTTTATCTTAGAATGCTCTAAGCATTTTATACGTACACCGAAACAAGCTGAATCACTTTCTAAAGGTTGATCTGCATTATTTCTGCCGAGTACTGTAGTTATGTTTATCTACTTTCCGTTAAGTGCCTGCTCACTATCATCTAGAAGAGGCCTAAGTTAATATATCCGTTAGCGTCAAGAATGTATTACATACCCATTAAAAATCTACTTTTATAAGAGCAGCACCTTATTGTGGTGATTCTAAGAGTCTAAACTCTTAATTATTTTTAATTTAAAATTTCTAAGAACTACTTATATGTAAGACTTAATAATAAATAATAATAAAATTGTAATAGGTGTATTTAAAGTAAGTATAATGGGCTGAATTATTAAAATGCTAATAAAATATAAATAAACTTCATAATTTGATTTATTACATACTGATCTTATTTCTCTCCATTGTTCGTTATGTTTAATAGGTAAGTATATGAGAAAAATCAAAATAAAGAATTGTGACCTTATACTAGTATCTCATTCACCGATAGATGGTAGATTGTTATTACCTGAAGAAAGTAATCAACTACTCCAGAGAAGAAAAAATGTGATTGTTGAGAATATAGCGATTGCCCGGGAAGGTGGAGAGTAAGGGAATTGGGCAACTGGCTGGGCCGGTCGCGATGCTTTAGCCAATTGCCTGCAATGGCAGCTAAATTGAAAGTGATCGCCGTAGATTTCGGTTCCTGCTCCCATGGTTCTTTGACAGTAGAAGGTGGTTATAGATGCATGCTTGAATTACAAACCAGACTAAAATCTCGATGGTGACGAGGACAGCAGCCGCGGCGGTCTGCATTGCGACTTTGACAGGCTCAGCTGAGCCACGTAAAATGGCTGCCAATATCGCATCGCCAGCGTCCGATGCGGCCTCCAGTGCGGTAACGAGCAGCGCGGGCACCGCCAGCCAGCGCGCTCCGTGACGCCACCAAGAATGCTGTGATTAAAAAGAGAATTGATACTCGTATTTAATCTATCACTATGCTTTGCTCTCACGCCCAGCTTAGGCATATAGCAAAATCTATATCACATTTAGTCCGCTTTGATTTGAGGACCCATTTGAAATAAAATACACTATGAAATATTGCCATACTTTTTATTAAAATATACCTATATTTTTTCACAGCATCAACATTCTACGAGATTGTTTTACCCTGTAGGCGAATTTCACGTTTAGTTAGAAGACATTGTCAAATGCATCGAAATACCTACAATGAATGCATTTTAAGAAACTGTGAAATCCATAACATTTTTTCACAGCTAAGTACAACCTTTTAACGATTTTTTCCTACCAACTACTAGTAATAAGTATTTCATGTTAGGCATCTTAGCATAGTATAGCATGAGAGCCTTCGCACTTCGACCCACCGTGGATCTTCTGTGCTTCGCCATGCTTAGTCCTTAAAGCCAATAACACCACCTCCAATATTTCATGTTAGTTTCAATTCCAATATCAAATGATCCAGAAAATAGGTTGTTTACCAAATGCTAATAATGCTTTTCCAAAATAATATTGATCTTCGTCGTAATGTTCTATTGACTTTCGTCGCAAACGAATCAAGAAACAGAAGTCGAGCATAGACGAATGATTCCAAATACCGTCCTTGGACCGCGTGGACCAAATTCGAAGTGGACGATATTAGACGAAAATAATTCATACCTTGGACATGACCGCCACCAGAAGCAAGAGAGACGTGGCCGCTGTGACAATAGCGCTTAGTTTCCCGTGGCCTACCACTAGCCGTATCGTTGGTTTCGTGAGTCTAAAAAGAAAAGTGTGCATGTGTAGTGTTACAGATGAAGGAGTTGAATGTTATCAATTTTAATTTTGCAACTAAGCTTCTTTCCAGATACGGTGTTTTTTTAATGCGCATCATGTGAAATCTTAGTTGAAAATTAATAAATATGTAGGTATTTAAATATTAAAATAATAACACTTAATCATATCTGTATGCATGTATGAGGATCGACCGACTCAACGGACAAATCTATCATTTTGTCGGCGGCCGACATTTTGGAGTTCGTGTGCGTTGCAACGTAAGTAGAACTCCATAATTATGTTTTATTTTCTACCGTCAAGAAATCGATCACTGATAGTCGGTCGTGTGCGTTCGCACTAGATGTGTCATACATATGCCGATATGATACATCTAAGGCTACGCGTCCACGACCGACAATCGGTGACCGATTTTTGTAGGGGAAACATGGACCGTAGGCACTGCCCCCCTAGACCACATGCTAACTTTTCCGCAGTCTGCCACACGCAAATTTTTTCTGCGGAACGATTGCGGTAAATTTAGTGTGTCTATGGCATTTGTCTAGGGGGGCTAATAGCAATAGTGAAACGTGCACGTCCTACAAAAAGTCGGTACGAAATAAAAATAAATGTCACCTCGGTATAGACAAATCTGTAGAGTTACCTACTCTTGATTCTCAATGCCAATCGTTTGATATTAATATTATCATTATACTTACGTTTAAATTAGCAATACTAGCACCACATTGAATCCGTATTGTGCGGAACATGAGTGAACCGATCTCAGAATCTCAGTTTTATTTAATTTACTCAAGATCAGTGCCACTGTCTAGATAGCATTAAGACTAATAAAGCTGGGGTCCCACGGTGCGCGATACTGCGGACGGACGCGCACCAGCCCGCACCGACGCACCGTGGGAATGGTATCGTCCGTGGTAGCGCAGACACGTCCGTCGCGGTGCGGCCGATACGCGGCGAGTCGGTAACTTCAAAGGTGCGGTGCGTGCACGTGCGGGGTCGTCCGCATAAACACAGACGAGCATATGTTAAAATCTGTTCATTTTACTAGTAACTATTATTTAGTCTGTGATTTTACTGAGAACCGCGGCGCGCTCGCTTATTAATGTGACGTTTTTTGTTTTGACTAGTAATTATTTGCGATAATGGAGTGAATAAATAACCTGATTTTAGATTTCATATTTTTTTTGTTGTTTTTAGAGCCCGTATGATTACTGATAAAAAACACCACGCCGCAGCTGCAGCGATACGGTCTCTTTCAATATACATTTTGAAATGCACAATGACACGCACCGTTGGAAGGACCCTGTGCGCGCTGGTGCGCGGTGCGTGACCGTCCGTAGTTGTCCGCAAAATCCGCAAAATCGCGCACAGTGGGACCCCGGCTTAATATTACACTAATGACTATTTCATAAAAATGACGAGGTAGATGGCCTAGATCTTTAATTGACTCGCAATACGGAGTACGTATCGCTACTTCTTACGACTCTACCACGGAACTTTATCGATGGAGCGAAACGCTGTACAGTGGCATCTGGTGCCCAAATAAACCTACCAAGTGAAATGTGTCAATTAAATATGTAAAGGTTACAAAAAATGCAGTTAGAATAACTAGACACATCGAAAAGTTGAAACACGGTAGGCAGTATTTAATTCAACCAAAGGTCAGTTCCATAAGTAGTTGCGTTCCGCGACGTCGCTATGTTACTTACAAAGCGACGACGTTGCGAACAGCTGCTACTAGGAGGAGGATAGGTTCCATAGCGGATATGCATTTTACCTGGTTCCATGTATAAGAGTTCTGAGTTGCATCATTTCCTCTGGTTCAACAGTTATAAGGTTCCAAATTGCATCTTACCGCCTGGCGAAGCTGACGTTGTTCAGCCTCTGGGCAACGTCATCGTCCTCTAGCTCCAGCTCGACTGGCTGCGAGGCGAACGCGCATGCAGACATGGAGACGCCGAGTAAAGCCACCAGGAGAGCGCGCAGCCTCACACGGATACCCACAGGAGTTTGTTTTTTATGCGTGTTTGACTAAAACATTTTTTTGACAATCCTATTTATTAATACGAAAATTTTGTTACCTCTTAAGTATCGCTCTATTGTAAGAAGCATTCGGTAAGGCTCATTAGTGTTAATTGGTTACCCCTTTTTTATAAAGAGAAAACCTTTTACATAGGCTTCAACTATTACTAAGCATAATTCAGGAGCTGAATTATACTCGTGCAGGGGTACAAGATGACTAGTAATTCAGGGGCTCGCGTTATGTTCGACTCCTATCTATCCATCCAGTGCCTACGAGGATACTTCTTCCATGCATACGAGGCTTATCCAATAATCCCTCTCGCACCTTCCACGCTATGAGGCGTCATTCAGGGTTCTAATAGGCCCAATTCGCTCAAAAGACCCCCCGTAAATCTTGTACGATCCTGGAGTAGTTACGAATAGCTATAAGTTAACCGCCTCCGTGGTCTAGTAGTTTATGCCATGAGGTGTTGATCGAGTGGTCCGGTATTCGATTTCCCATGGGGTCAGAAAATTTTCTCCTCGGTTTGATTGGTGGTAGGGCTTCTGAGCTCGGCTGGTATCACCTTCTTACCTAAGTTTGTCGTCATAATAACAATGTTGATAGCATTGTTGTGTTCCGACAATAGAGGTAAGATAGCCAATTCCTCAGTTGCTGAGGAGTCCAGATGAAGCTCATTTCTACCTTCGACCTTATCGTCACTTACCATCAGGTATGTAGGGCAAGAGCTTCCCTGTCGTATGTAAAAAAGTGGTTATAAACCACTACCACATTCACGCAGAGGCACACAAAATCACATAGGTAGAGCCACGTTCTTTTGCGAGCAATTTACATTGCTTTACGTTAAACCTTCTGTGCATTGTTGACATAGGATAATTACCTATTACTTACCACTATTACCGACAAAAATTGTAAGTATATTTTATATTTCATTTATCATCATTCATCATCACTTCAGCCAAGAGACTAAAGCCCACTGTTGGACATAGGCCTCCCCAGGGATCTCCAAACTGATCGGTCCTGCGCCTTACGCATCCAGCGGCTTCCCGCGACCTTCACCAGATCGTCGGTCCACCTTGTTGGGACCTACCAACTCTGCGTCTCCCGGGCAGTACAATAGCAGTCATCCTTACGTTCTTAGACACGTTAGCCTGATTTTCGTACTTCAGATGAATCTGGTCCAACAAGTTGTCATTCTCCATCTCCATTAGGCCTCGTTAGATCTCCTGTGTCCGGACTATGTCGGTATTGTAAACAAAATCTAATCCATGAGTAATCAGTGCGATGGACTGGATCTAAAACTCAGCTCATTTTGTCATGGAGTGCTCATAGGTACTGTTTTTGTATGTCCATCAAATTGACGTGTAAATATTGAAATATTTTGACAACTGCCTTTCAGTGATTAAAAATTAAAGATATAAAGTAACTATGTCAAAGAGGTTAGGTAACTTTTTTACAGTAGAGTCGTCAATTTAAATAGTATATTGACAACATAGGGCTAAAATAAGATTGTAAAGGTACCTTTTTTTTTCGGGGGGAAATGCGTAATCGCACCGTACCCGCCGTTGGCTGGACGGCGGGCGTGTGTGGGGCTGGCCCGGCAGAGTGCCAGGCCGGCCCACTAAATCCCCCCGGTGTTCTCCGTGCCCTTATGGGCGCGCATGGTAAGGTCCACACTGCGACTACCACTACCAGCGCGCCTGGGCAAGCTCGACCCGGGTCGGGCTATCGCCAAGGGGGGATTGCTCGAGAACACCAGGGCAATCCCCAGACGGAGGGCCTTGCGGCGGCGTGCACGGGGCCGACCGTGCACGCAGGCCTCCACGGCAGGGTCATTAGACGGGCATTGCTTGTGCAAATGCCCGCCTTCGCCTGCCTGTCCGTCTGCGGCGGATGGGAGCGGCTTGAGGATCATTCTCCCGCTCCCTCTCCGCGGCCTCCTTCTGCGAGATGACGTCCTCGCAAAAGGAGGCGACAGCCCCCCATTCCGCCTCGCCGCGGAGCATGGCCACGATCATGCTCGGCAGCGAGAGGTTTCCGCCTCCCAACGCAGCGTTGAGTTCGCTGCGCTGGCGTCGCCAGGCCGGGTATACCAACAGGGTGTGCTCGGCAGTGTCGTCGAGAGCGTCGCAGTGATGACACTGCGGCGTTTCCTCCCGACGCGCGACTCGGTGCAGGTAGTGACCAAAACAACCATGTCCGGTCAGTACCTGCACCATACGGAATGAGAGACTGCCCTGCCGGCGCCCTACCCACTCCTCCAACACCGGACGAATCGCGTCGATCGTCCGGTGGCCGGCAGCTGGGAAAGCGAGTGCCTCGCCCCATCGACGCAGAGCCTCCCTCTGCGCCTGGGTACGAACCCGCTCCACTTCCTCAGGAGCGGATCGTTCCCCCCCGTTCTTTAATGGCAACCCGATGACGATACACCTCCGCATGGACGCGTGCATCGACATCCCACGGCGTTTGGCCCGCAAGAACGCAGGCCGTGTTGTAGGTACCTACTCGGTTTCTATTTACTATTACCTCGTATATAATGGGTTATACATATAGCGCCGAGTATTACACTCTACTTCACTCATTCTACGAGTATCGAAAAGATAGCCGCTCCGAATACCATTTAAAAAAAAATATTTTTTATGAACAGTATAGTTGATTCTTTAATTATGATTATTCTAAATATTTATGAATTCAAACAGACAAAAAAACTCATTGTGTAGTTTTATGAAACCACGATGCAAGTGATTTTGTTTTTCGGATCGTACTTAGGCATTTAACTGAAAATTTATTAAGGCCATATTGGCCTTGCCTGCTCTGCCGAGTGCCTTTCACTTATCTTTACCGAATACCGAAAAAAAAGGCGATGTAATGTTGGCTAGAGGGCAAGCGTGTGCCTCCTACCCAATAAAACCCTCATCATGTGTTTTAACGATTCACTTGCGCCGCCTCAAAATTTGGCCTATCTATCTCTATCTGTTATTTCGAGGGGGGCCGGGAGCGACCAGCGAGTGACCCCCAGCGGGTCACTGCGAACTGTACAGATTTATTGTGGTCAACTCTTCGTATTAAAGGTCTTCAATTAGGCCCGCAGCGCTCATACGGTGAAGGAAAACATCGTGAGGCAACCTGCATACATCTGCGAAGAAATTCAATAGTATATGTGAAGTCGACCAATCCGCACTGGGCCAGCGTGGTTGACTAAGGCCTAATCACCCTAACATAGGGTAGGCTCGAGCCCTTCGGTGGGGTCTTATATGAGCTGCGATGATGATAAGGCCCGCAGCGGTAAAAGTATAGCCTTTTAGAGACAGAGACATCGCATCGTGAGGTGGCAAATAGGGACCACTGAGAGCTCGGCTCCTAATGTGGATGACAGCATAGCACTCACAAAGAATGTGGATTGGTGTCTCATCATCCTCACCACAAAATCTGCACAGGGGGGCATTGGTCAAGCCCATCCTCTGCAGATGTTTGAAGTGACCTTAGTTGGCTTTTGCTAAGTTAAAGGTTTCGCATTACACCGCCGGGCGAGATTCCTTAATGAGCAATTTCGAGTGCATCAATCCAGGGAATTGAGCCCACTGCAGCCGGGACTGACTCATCAAGGCGAATCAAACGAGTCCAAACTCAATAGGATTGTGTCGTTTTATTGTGGAGTTCCTAGAGCTACTTTCCAGCTCCAGTATCAGACCATGGTTACCATATAGGATCAAAGTTCTCGTCAATACGAATTAAACGAGCCCAAAGTCGATAGGGTTGTGTTATTTTATTGCGGAGTTCCTATGGCCATGCATCTTTCTGCTTCAGCATCACACCCTGGTTACCATAAAGAATCAAAGTACTCGCCAATACAAATCAAACGAGGCCAAACTCGATAGAATTGTGTCCTTTTATTTCGGAGTTCCTATCTTCCAGCTCCAACATCATACCCTGGTTACCAAATAGAATCAAAGTACTAGTTAATACGAAAAAAACGAGCCCAAACCCGATGGGGTTGTATCCTTTAAATGCGGAGTTCCTATGGACACCTTCCAGATGTGCAGTATCAGACCCTGGTTTCTACCATAAAGGATCAAAGTACTCGTCAATACGAATCAACCAAGCCCAAACACGATGGGATTGTGTCGTTTTATTTCGGAGTTCCTATGGCCACCTTCCAGCTCCAACATCAGACCCTGGTTACCATAAAGGATCAAAGTACTCATAATTACGAATCAAACGAGTCCAAACTCGATGGGGTTGCGTTGTTATATTGCGGAGTTCCTATGGCCACCATCCAGCTCCATGTCATCACAATATTGCATTGTCACTCGATATACATAAGTATGCACATTTTTTACGGAATCGGAAACCAGGAAGAGGGTCTTTAACTCGCAAGATTTGCCTTTATGTCAGTAGTACCATTGACTAGTACCATTGATGGTACAAGTGATACAACATTGTATCCTTAGTACCATCAATGGTACTAATGACACTAGTTTAGGATCAGTAGTACCAACGTAAATATTGACGTATCCACATGAATATTGTTGTATCGATAGTACCATCAATGTTACTAGTGAAACTATGGTTTGATGTACAACTAAACAAACACGAAGTATGACCCGAACATACATACACTCAGGAGCGCGTTCAGAGCCTCGGCTTGTGGTTGTTCGGCTGTTTTTTAACTCGCTCAGAGGTGTTGAACGCATTGCAGCAACAAAAACTTTTATCTCCCTTTTTCACATGAATTTTTCATTTCTCTCTCTTTGTAACAGATGACGTTATAGATTATGGCCCCAATATCATACAATCACGTAAGAGTATTTCAGTAATAAACGTCAGAGAGTTTTACCAACATCAAATTCGACGGTTGTTCGGTTGTAATTGTAACTCGCTCATTCTAAGGTCTGTCTGAACGCGCTCGAAACGTCTTAATTCCGTTTTATGAATTGTTATAATGCCATTTCTTTCTCTTTGTAAGAGTGTAAGAGTTGTGAGTTAAAGAAAGGCACTGATAGCAATTCAGAAAACTGTCTGGAATTAAAATATCATACATAATACACGCCCAGGTGCAAGCTAAATAAAAGCTTGTAAAAAATATAAAATTCGCGCCATCTAGCGGTCTTCACCAATGGGTTAATAAAGTGCAGCCACAGTGCTCTCATTAATTGTTTGTTTTTCTTTTCTTAGTTGATTACCTACTTTTGAAAACTAAACACGCTATTAATTTCATTGTCTGTTTAATTTTCTTATTTTGACTCCCCATTTCGGCCCCTAGGGGGGCGTAGTATTTAAAGCATAATGTTGGGTGAGGCGCATAGGGTTAAAGGTTGGGAACCCCTGCGATTGATGGACGTAAAAAATTGTAGCGCTGTAAAAAAAGTTTCATTTTAAAAAACTACTTTCTATGAGTTACTTTTAGTTGCCTGTGACCTACTTTTATTTTTTAAGAAATAAAAATACATAACCTAAAATAAAATGTAATGAAATTGAATAAAAGTACCTACCAATGACTAAGCTGCTCCGTCGCCGCGTCGCGAGGCGAAATGGGGGCTGTCGCCTCCTTCTGCAAGTACGTCATCCCGCAGAAGGAGGCCACGGACAGGGAACGGGAGGAAGATTCTCAAGCCGGCCGCATCCGTCGTAGACAGATAAATAAGCAGGCGAAGGCGGTGTGGATTCGTACAATCTAATGACCCTGCCGGTAAGGCCTGCGTGCACGTATGGCCCCGTGCACGCCGCCGTAAGGCCCTCTGTCTGGGGATTGCCCTGGTGTTCTCGGGCAATCCCCCCTTGGCTTTTAGCCCGACCAGTCAGGTTGGGATAGCCTGGCCGTCGTTCAATTTTCAAATTTATTTGCTGAAAGAGGACGCACTAGCTTCATCGAACAAACAATGTAGTTGAAGAAACACCGTGTAAAAAATTTCCCCTATTCTTGCTAACCAAAGTATTAATTTTATAATTCCACCCTTCAACCACGTTGTCCGTTCGATGTTGTTTACGTGTTCGATGTTGACACCACATCTTCACCAGTAATACGTGAGCTTGCTGCACGGTGATATAGTTCTGGGGTGCGATGTCAGAACACCTCCTCGTGGTGCACCCTGGGCAACCCGGCAGATTTTCTGCCGCGGGCTAAGAGTCTGACAGCTGCCCCGTGGAGGGGGCGTGGTGTGGCCGGGTTTAACCCGGCGGGCCACTTCACGTGGCCATGTGGGGCGTCACCTCTCCTTCTTTGTGAAGATGGGGTTGGCGCTTTGTGCCGTTGCCCCTTTGGTCGGGTCGGTGCGGGTCCTTGTTGAGCTTCGGCATGTCGTTGTTCCGAGTTGGTGCAAGCTCGTTGAGCTTCGGCGTGTCGTTGTTCCAAGGACGCGCTGACCCGATCAACGTGTGGCTTCGGCACACTTGTGCGGCCCCCATGAGGGGGGCGTGGGATGGCCGAGTGCTACTCGGCGGGCCACCTCGTGTGGCCATCGTGGCCGCTTTTTGCGGTGGGTCGGCGCTTTGGCGCCGCTGAGCTTCGGCTCGTGTGCGCGGCGATGGATCCAGTGGGGTCTGCCGTCGGGCAAGCCCGTTACCCCGCACTGAGCGGGGCCGGGGGCCTGGCGCACTGAGCGTCGGGCCGCGTGGAAGAAAACCACAGTAAAAAATTACCACCCGGAGTATGCCCCGGGAACTCCTCTCCATCTCCATCTTGGAGAGGGAGTGAGGGGTCCGCCATTGGTGGGCAGGTACCGCGGACGGGGTTATGGTCGGTCTGTAAGGGTTCCCACGACCTCGTTCGGCAGCGGCGCGTCCTTTGGACGTGGCTGTGCTAGGCGCCAAAGAGGGCATATCGAGGGGTTTAGTGGGTAGTCGCTCGCTGCGGAGTCCCACACACCCTTGCCCCTGCGGGGGCTTGGACGGTGCGCAAACGCATTCCCCTCGTAAAAAAAAAAACGGTGATATAGTTCTCTTTGTACTGCGCTTATTTTATATGCCCAACAGTTTTAATAGTTTTAATAAATTGAGGAAGTTTGTTATACGTACTTGTTTGTTAGAAAATGCTAGTGTCCTCTTTCCGGAAAAATATTTTAGAAAATCACAACGCCAGTTCACAACCAGAAAGAAGGAAATGTGATTGCGAAAACGAAGATTTTTTTTTATTGTAGACGCGTATACAGTTATTGGTAGACGAAATAACTGTTTATCATTTTCTCGATAAAATTTAGGCATAAGCATAAGTCATGAAAGAATATTATCTCTAATAATTTTCAGGTGCAAAAACCCTAGAATTTCATATAAACTTACGAGAGCCCATTGTTCAGCTCTGTCACAAAATGATTTCCTAACTAATGTCTCTTACTCATAAACTCTAAACTTACGAGAGTGCTTTAGTTTATTTTACTAACAATTAACTACCTCTCTGCCAAATTTCAAGTTTGTGGCCAAAAAATGAAGGACGTTGATACAAACTTACGAGAGCTCTTAGACCTCCTTAATTCGGCCCTGTCACAAATCTTTTCTTAGCGAATGTCTACTAACTAAAAACTACCTCCCTGCCAAATTTCATCTTTGTACGTCAAATCTTACGCTTTTAAATATAGATTTCACACTCTCTAATCTAGCCATGAAATTGCTACATATATTGATCTGTGCTATGAAATCCCACTCTTTGGTACTATTCAGTCCATCGGGACATTGTAATAAAGTGTTGAAACCATAGGAATTAGTTGAAAATATGAAATAACTAGCTTTCCGCTCGCGGCTTCGCCCGCGTTATTATTGTTTTCCCATGGGAATTTTATATTTTCTCGTAAAATAATTTTGTAGCCTATTATAGTATAGAAAACTGTTATTTATATTTAGAGGCTCGAATAGTAAATTTCATAGAAATTGGAGCAGATTTTAAATATTTTCCATAGAAACTTTCAACCCCTATTTTGCACCCTAAGGGAGTGAATTCCAATAAACCATGAAAGACGTATTCAATGAAATGTTTTTAAAAGCATGAATCTCAGGTTTTATCAAAATCATTGCTAATTTAAAAAAAAAATCATACAAACTTGCAACCCCCTTTCCATCCCTTCAGGGTTAAAAATTATTAAAATCCCTTCTTAGTGTGCGTTCGCATTTTCAATTAAAACAACTCGAAACTAATATCTCTACAATACAATAACGTCATAAACAGATTTTTGCACTACCTGCTCAAAAATGACACAATAATTATTATTGTGTAGTGTAAACCCAACATAAAATACCTACTTACCGTAATTTAAAGCCTTTAAAAAAGTAGTAAGTAGTATTTGAAACACCAAAAGTACTTAAGTTGTGATAGAAACCCATCCTATATTGTTAAGGAAAAAAACATTGATTCTGAATCGTCAATATAGGTATCACAAAACCCGTGAAGACTAGCTAAGGCCGGCTCACACGTTGGACCCAACGTTAGCTTCAACGCGCCTACTCATCCAACGTGTGGATCTAGAAAATGGCATTGGCTCTAATGGCTCCTCTTCATTATCGGCGAATACAGACGATCACGCGCGAGCACGATAGTGTAGAGGGCATATTCGGCTGTACTCGGCTGTGCGCGCCGATGATCGTCTATGATCGCCTGCGACCCGTGAATTGTCGGTCGACACGCATCAAAGGGAATCACCTGTGGTTGCTTATAAACAGACGAACGTGGACGATCGTGTGGATGCTTGCACGATGATCGTGCCGATTATAGACGAGCACATGAGCAACGATCATCGCCGATAATGTAGTGCAGACCACAGAAAGAGGTTTCTGTGTTCTGTGTTCTGTGGTGCAGACATAACGTTGAGGCGACGTTGGCGGTTGGCCGACTCGTGTCGGTTTCATCAAAGGAATCTGCGCCAATGCTCGCGATCTGTCCACACGTTGGCGATTTGCTTTGTTCTGTTGCACACACGCATCCAGTGCGTGTGTCGAGCGAGAATGGCATCATCATCTACAAAATCGTCTCCGGCGTGGACAAATGAAGAAAGAACTTTTTTTACATCGCCTCAAATATTTTCGTCCATCTATCGCATGTCGCATTACACAAAAACATGACATCTTTAATTTCACAACTTCTTAAAGGTCAGGATTGGTCTATGCGTTACATTGGTTCGATCCTGGTGTACAGAGTTTTTTAAAATTTCTTTTATATTTAGAATTTTCTCTTCAGAAGAATAGTAGATTGTATTATAAGGGAGCAAAATAATATTTTTACGGCGAGGGCGCTTTTTTGAATCCAGAGCGAAGTGAGAGATTCTAGAGTAGAATCCCGAGTGTAGCGAGGGATTCTTTAGTAGAATCCTGAACGTAGCGAGGGATTCAAAGTACGTCGCCCGAGCCAAAAATATATTTGCGCCCGAGTGATACACTCTACTTTTCATCACTCTCTATGAGAAAATAAAAGGCGCCTCATATTATATTTATTGTTTAATAAAATATAGAGTAACAATTAAATTGAAATTAAATAGTATCTAATAATAAAACAACTTATATTTACATTTGAGACATTTTCGTAATTATGAAAATTTATTCACTGTCACTTGAAGAAATCATTTCTCAAAACAAAAGCATGACTTTCTAACAATCCGTGAAAATTGACGAAAACGCGGGCTGTAGTTCGCGCGTTTTTAATTTAAGGCGAGGAATTTCCACGTGCAAGCCCATATGTTCCGCACTTCACACCGTTCATTTGTACATGACGTTAGCGCTGAGACGCGGCCACTGAACAGGCGCCAACATCATGTGCCGCACAGTAAAAATATAACAGTACAATAAGGACGTTTTATATCGTATGCAATATACTTTTTGCTAGGTTACAAATAAGTATTTTATGTATATTTCGATTTCTAGTCGTGTTTTTGGTTTTTGATTTAGACCTATGTTTGGATTTTTTTTCTATCGAGTGAAATGGAGTAAATCGTGTTTCTGCTTTCACAGTTCACTAGATTATATCTTCAAGTTTAAGGTGTGTGAATTTCAGAATTGTGGGTTCTAATATAATCCAGATCTAGACGTTCTAAGATCGGCAAATTTGGGAAATCCTCGCCTTAAGCCAACAATTCCATTTTTTCTTCGAGTAGTCAACCAAATCGATTGTGATATCCGATATATCTACGTCTTACGTGCCTACACCTTTAGAAATACAATAAATATTCTAGAAGTCTCGAGCTATCTCATCTACGGTAACCCCTTACGACTAGGCGGGCGGTATACCACCTTTCACATCATCTTAGAAAATTGCTGCAACATAACTAAAGCCTATAAAAAAGGTAGCAATGTCAAAATAGTCAATCATTAAACACCCCGAACGAAAACTACTTAAATCTCTACTTATTTTTATATTATTCGTCTGGTTCAAGGAAGATCAGCGTCGAGGCGTCTTACGATCGTCCCGATATTGTGCTGAGTGGATACCATTTCACAACCGCAATAAGTTGTATTTAAATTCAATTGTAATATTAGATTTAAGTGGTGTGAATAGATAAGTTTCTATTCTATTCTAAATGCATTCCCAGTTGAAACGCTCCAAAGACAGTAACAATAGATAGGTGGACTGCAGAAACGAAAGTATCTAGAAGGCCGAAGGGCTACTCTCTAATTTAGTTATCAAAGTTTCGAGAACGAAAAGCGCCGTACATTTCTGCGTGTTGCACCCACGTTACCAAAGCGTGCGGGCTCTCGCTGCTGCGTAGAGCGACTTCGCTTTCAAAACTTTGTTTTCGGACTTTAGACACTAGATTCACTAGTTGAAAGTTAGATTCGTTTCGCTCGCAGTAGACGTCGCAAACGTACCGTTTTGTAGTCGTCAATGGGTTCGATGCTCTGCTTGGTTGCCACCTGGCGCCTGATCCCGTTGGGAGTGTGCGTGCAGTATGCAGATATGCACGAGGTTGCGCACTGTAAGCGTAACGTACAAATTACAATTATGGTAACGTACAAATTACAATTATGGTAACGTACAAATTACAATCATGGTAATAACTTAATGACGACACGACACCCTCATCATAACAGCTCATATACGACCCCAACGAGGGGCTCGAGCCTACCCAAAGTTGGGATGTTTATTTAGGCCTTAGTCAACCACGCTGGCCCAGTGCGGATTGGTCGACTTCACATACATCATTGAATTTCTTCGCAGATGCAGGTTGCCTCACGATGTTCTCCTTCACCGTAGGAGCATCAGACAAATGTATGTATATATGAAATTCTAAAACGAGAAACACTTTGGTACATGGTGGTCTCGAACCGGACCTCCCGATTGGAAGGCAAATGCCGAGTCTACAGTGCCACCGACGCGACACGACACCTTAATAAATATATTATAAGAATCAATTAGGAAAGGTCTAAGTAATAAATTGGCACAGTCATAGTTAACTACAGTACTAGAGCACAATTCTGTTAATACTGATGCATTTATGGCGCGTTAGTGACACTTCAATAACATCCTATGGACTGAGTAGCTATGGTCGTACCTTTAAAACTTATTTAAATCAGATATATATGTTACAATTAAGAATATTAAAAACCATAGTACCATATCACATTAAAAAACAATTTGAAAACAATTATGAGGAACTATTTAACATTATACCAATTATTGTAACATTATACCAATACACGATAAGGTTAAGTATGTATTATTGATAGAACAATTTTTTAATCGCAACTTACAAATCAAATACAAGCAACAAAGAGAAACACGTGTTACTAAGACTGACAGATTGTGGATACCGGAATATACTAACCTATATGGTAAAAGAGCACTGGGTTACACTATTCCAACCCTTATAAATTCCCTTCCCACAGATTTAAAATCACAAATTAACACAAATAACATAAAGCGCAAACTCCTAAATTACTTCCTAACATACTAACGGTAGTGCATTAAAATAATATTGATGGCTTTAAAAAATATTCATTGTTTTGTTTGTTTCACTTTCTCGAAATGTACTTTGTTGAACAGCCTGTATCAATCCGACGTCGTACTATCACTGTAATAGTGTATTACGCATTATGTCTGCATATTGATACAAACCTACCTCCATGTTGAATTGTTGTTGTTATTGTCAAATAATAGTGAATGTCTCCGAGGTAATGCTTAAAACTTTGTAGTTTTTTATATACCTCGTATTAAATTAATGTAATAAATGTTATTATATGTGTGTGAATAAATAAATAAATTAATAAATTCGCACGAAAGACTCGTTAGATAAAAGTAACGTAGCCGATTCTAAAAAGAAATGATTTTACTTTAACTTTATTTATTTCAAATTTTCTATAGCCTTTCAAAAATAGAGCGCGTTGCCTTGCTCGGCATCAGCCACCATCGTTCACCATCCGTAGCGCTGATATGCAATCGTCTCTTTGTGGCGGCTCATAGGTACAGGTAGCTAGAGCTTGAAATAAATCAAATACCGCAACAGGGGACGGAGGAGGAGCCGACGGGAACCGCTCCAGTATCTCGCGCAACTTGTCGCTAGTCCGCAGGCATCCGCACCGACGCCGCCATCGCTCACTTTCCTGATTGTCCTCCGTAGCGCATACAATGCAATCGTGCTCGTTGCAGTTCAGAGCTTCCATACGATTCTCATAGATTTTTCTCATAGACTCTCCAGAGAACTTTCTTCTATATTACAAGGAAATCTGAAAGAATGAAACGTAGATTGTATCAAATTATCAATCGCACATTTATCGCTAGTCCGTGGTAAAACCAAACTCAAGAAAATTTTTAGAATCAATATTTTATCATTATCACATACTTACCTACTAATATTATTAGCAAGGATCTTTACACGTTGAAACATTCATCTTAACTAATTTAGTAATACGTATTATAACTTGCACGCACGCACTAACTGATTTTGAAAAAACTTAGAAAACAATATGAAAATTAATTAATGTGGCATCTAATCCAGTAACACTGCACTTAGAATCAAAGCTTACTATTGACAGCTTACGTCAACAACTAAAATTGGCAACAGCTGTAACATGCAGGCGTTAATGCAGGTACTGAAGCAAAGAGGTTTTCCCCTTGTTTTGTTTGTGCTTTATTGGATTTTGTAATTTTGACATTAAAAAGTGTATCGTGTTATATGCGTGTAACAGTGTTTTTATTTCGAGTGTCTCATCATTGTACTGAAGTCTCACTTACCACAGATATATATCTCGTTCATAGCAAAATCTTTCTCATAACATACATACATCCGTATAACAATATTATTAAAGCTCGTTTTATAATTTTACTCTTGCCAATTTCAGTTACCTAAGATAAACAAAATGACTCAGACCTAAATGACTAATGTCAATACTACTCGGGGCAGTTTTTCACACGACTAACTGCAGAGTCAAGCTATTTCAGTGACCTATTTAGCCGTAAACATGGACGTAAAGTCAAGTAGGTAGGTACCTACCGGATTTGATATCAAAAAGATTGTAGATAAAGGTCAATAATGTATTAAATCAGTCATTAGTGTAAGCACGATGAGAACGCCTTACGTGCCATACCTATATGTAACATGCTGACGGCTACACGGATTGGTGTATATGGAACTCTCCTCCACCTGCAAAAAATACCCATTACACCAACTAACCAACCTCCATTGCCTACAGCCCGTGTTCAGCCTACTGGACAGCCCGGTCATCTGCTGCCTAACTACAATTTCTTCAGTGGGTTTTTACCCAGACACATTAGGTTTTCCCCAGTTATGAGACCTATGAAGCCCACATGGGGTGTACGCACAGTGATACGGTGTACGTATGTGGTCATACGAGCCTACATAGCTCGCTTTCTACTAACCACCTGCGTCGGTGCGGCGTCGCTGAAGGTCCTCTCGGCACTCCCTCTTTGTAAGCCTTTGAGGAAGCAACACTTCGACAAGCTCACAAATATTCACACTGATGGAAGCATCTTTCTTATGACATCGTTAATTTAATTCACCTAGGTGCATTAACTATAGGTTCTATTCGTAAATATTAATCACCTAGGTTGATTCGCCTATTATAGGTGAATTAACAAGGGCGATGGGCGTTAAGTAAGTAACAAATCGAAGTTTCTGCTGCTAAAAACAAAAAAGAATTGAAATCTTCAGCTTCTCTTGCATGGGCGTATATAGAGGCGGGCCGAGTGGGTCGTACCCACCCCAGTATGGTCTAGTACCCACTCCAGGATGTTAAGGCGAGGAATTTCCACGTGCAAGCCCATATGTTCCGCACTTCACACCGTTCATTTGTACATGACGTTAGCGCGGACGCGGCCACTGAACAGGCGCCAACATTATGTGCCGCACAGTAAAAATATAACAGTACAACAAGGACGTTTTATATCGTATGCAATATACTTTTTGCTAGGTTACAAATAAGTATTGATTTATAAACTGAGGTAAGTACCTACAGTAATTCAACCAATAAAGAAACAGCTTTATGACTTCATTGCTATTTTTTATTGTAACTTTACTTGTATGTAAATATGGACACTTTTTAATTGTTACATTACATAGTATTTTTATTTGACAAACAACCACGTGTTTTTTTAATAACTTAAAAAATAACAAAGTTTAAAAAGCTTTCATTTGCTAGTGACGTCATTGTACTCGTCCACCATTATAATACCGATACAAACATATATTTTATCAGAAAGAGACGTAAAGCAATTATCAATAATTAGCGACTTTTTCAAGATTCATCATAATTAGACCGTTTCTTCACAATTTCAAAGGTTTTAAATGTTTCTATGATGTGTTATTAATAAAATGTAAATTCAAATTTTATGCATATTTCTTTTATGCAGTATAGAATGCATCACTAGAATACAAGAAATGCTCGATTAGCTAGAAGTAGTATTTAAAACAAAAGCTAAGAATATGACTGACGCGGCGGCATATATAAATCACTGTTAAATTTTTTTGTTTGACTTCGACGGCTATTCGGTTTGATTTAGATATAGTAGATTGTTACACCGAGCGCTAAGTGACTTATTAATGCCCGCGGATGTTTGGTGCACGAGCACTTGCTCGAAGGCACTAATAGCCCGAGGGCATTAATAGCTCACTTACGAGGTGTGTAATCTGCTTTTCCTTCAACTTATTAAAAAATAATAAAAAACTGAAGTTGACTGTAGAAAAACTTATTTATTTATGACAAAAAAAATACAAATTGTTCTTATTAAAAAACCAAACCTTATCTTGACGGTGGTGACGGAAGTGGAAAATCCACAAAAAACTCACTGTCATGTACACCACAAAACCTTTATTTCTTGCCGTCAACATGAATGTGCACCAAAAAACACCACTTTCACTGCACAATATTCACTCGAATACAATTTTTAATTTATTAAAATAAAAGCTAACCTTCGCCATAAAAGCCAATTGCCTCTCTTTTTTAAATAAAATTGGCTTTGTAGGGTCCTATCTAACTTGTTTTGCGCATGTGTATTTTTTGTGACATGTTATACAACCACTCAAATCTCTTTGGAAAAATGCCTACATTTTGTATGAATTTGAATTGTAATTTCTTTTTAAATTAGAAAAAAAAAACAACAGGGCAATTATGTTGAACGGGTCATTAATGAAATTTCATACAATACTACTGCCGTTTTCCAGGGTAGTAATGTATTACTTAGTGTTGCCTTTTCCGATGATTAGAGTAAAATTAATGAGTAGTTTGAAGAAAAATATTTTAATAGATATATGTAGGTATTTTAATACAGTACTGAATAAATAAGTACTATAACTTATTTCGCTTACTATTCGTCAATAAAGATATTTTAATATACATATGTAGGTATTTTAATACATTACTGAATAAATAAGTACTATAACTTATTTTGATTTGATTTGTTAACCGACTTCACTGACTTCACGAAGTTATGAGGTAACACATACCTCATAGCTTCGTCATTTATTAAATGATTTTCAAAATTCTTTTTGTATTCAGAAAAGTATACCCCCGAAGTGGTTCCATGCCATCAAGTCAGGATCTAGTATTAGAATCCCAAGAAAATCGAGAGAATAGGCACGTCCAATGTCTTTCCTGTTTTTTTTCTGAAGCTATTCAGGTATTTGCGTTTGAAAGACATCATCTCAAGGATTCTTCCACTATACTGAGCTTACGATGGATCCTTAACTTTAAGGAGTTAGTTAGTCTTTAGATATAAAAGGTACGTATTGACTCTCAGTTAGGTATATTCTTTTAAGTTGACTTAGAGAGCTATTATTAATTTCACGAAAAAAATAAAAATATTTTTTTTACAAAAATACCGACACCACTTCAAAACAAAAACTACTTCAAATTAAAAATGTAATGTTGTGTGTTTTATTTTATTGCTACTAAGTTGGCAAACAAGCAAACTGCCCACCTGATGGTAAGTGGTAACAGTCACCTATAATACATGTGGTTCCTGTGCGATTCGCAGTAAAACTGCAAGCCCCACAAGAACCACAGTGTACGTTGCCAACTTGTGACATCAGATGTAAAGTCACGGTACCCAGTAATTTCAGTGCCATATCTTGCCCTTCACACCGGAACACAGCAATGCAAGCACTGCTGATTTGCGGCAGAAATAGGTAAGACGGAGGTCTTACCTATTTCTGCCGCAAATCAACACACGACCATGCACACGACGCTGGTACAGAGTCTCCCTCCGGTAATTCTCATATATTATTGTATACTATATTAGTGTATTCTTATATATATTCTTTTTGACTTTGTGGTGTTTTTATTTTTACTTCATGATGTTCACGCGGTATTGGCGTCGTTTTCTAAGCGTCCTTGGTAGCTCGAAAGCTTTGAGACTTTTCCGAAACCACCTCAGCCGATCAGGCGGCGTACATCGAAAACATTATTTTTTCACACTATCTGGCTATTTTTATCCTTGCCTTAGCAAGCATCAAAAACGATAGTATTTTTGTTTTTAATTATATCCCAATTTTTGTGACAGGTATCTCTGGCAAGTATGTCATCATATTATTATTAGATGAATTCGAAACAAGCTCAAACCTGTTTTTGATGTGCTACCATCATCAACGCTGGCCAAGTGCGGGTTGGTCGACTTCACACACAACCTAAGAATTTCTTTACACGTACATACACGTGTGTGCAGCGGTCGGCGCGCCGACGCGCTACTTAGTGGTAGGTATTTATAACGCTGCATTGCGTGAGTGACAGGGGCGTGCATGTACTAAACAAGATTATCAAGAAGAAAGCCACAAATCGCTATGAATATCAGGCAACCGTATTACTCTCTAAGCAACCTGGTTTTAAAATATTAATTAATATTCTACCACCTTAGGCCGTTCTTTACCATGATGACTTTACATTTGACGACACGGTTAGCGCACAGAGTTCGAGTGATCGCCTACTACGCAACTGGTCGCGGGTTCGATTCCCAAATATTTTTAACCAACTTCAAAAAAGGAGGAGGTTATCAATTCGGTTGTATTTTTTTAAATGTTTGTTACCTCATAACTCCGTCATTTGTAAACCGATGTCCAAAATTATTTTTGTATTCGATAGAGTATAGAGCAAGGGTGGTCTCATGGTCACCAAAGTCAGGATCTGATGATGGGATCCCATAGAAAATCGAGGAAAACACTAAAAACACTTCTTTCACTAAAAAGATTTCATTCACTGAAAAGTTAAAAAAATAAAAAACGACTTCAAAAACACTGAAAGCTTAAAAATAATATAAGAATAGGTACAGACAACATCACACTTCTATATTGAAGTCGGTGACAAATTTTAACACTTTCTAGGAGATTATCGTTCGGCGCCGACTTCAATATAGAAGTGTGATGTTGTCTATATGTTTAATAATTCTATGTTTGTAACTTTGATGACACGGTTAGCGCAGAGGTCGAATGATCGCCTACTGCGCAACGGGTCGCGAGTTCGATTCCCGTACGGGACAAATATTTTGTATGGCCTACAGAATTTTTTTCCGGTCTGGGCGTATGTACATGTGATATTCTATGTTCGTAACTGCACCCACAACCAGGGATTGAAAAGGTTCCTAGAATATCGGTACAGAACCGGTATTTAACGGTTTCGGTGCTAGAGCCAGAACCGGAACCGGAACCCAAACAAGAACCTCTAAGAACCCTTTTATACCGGTTCTTGACAAATTAAGTCCGTACTAGTCGGACTTCAATAGGAACGATACCGAGGTGCAGGTGCGTCGTCGGCGGCCGACGACGGGAGTGGGGAGAGAGAGGGAATAAAAAATAAAGTACCTATTTTTTATTACGTCTTATACATTGTAAAAACCTCGCGATTTTAATTCTTATAACTGTCAGTGAAATTAATAATATATAATATAAGTAATATAATATTCTGTTTATTTTAATTTTATATGTTAGTTTTATTGGGTCATTACTGACTGACTCTACAATACTTTATACCAACTATAGCAAAATAGACTACTTCTTTAATTTTAATTATTTACTATTTTACGGCGAGCATCAACTTTATGTTCATTTCAATTGCAGATGAAAATGTTACCGTGTAGGTATATTATATGGATGGGTGCCTCAGCCTCTGCCCCCGCGCCGTGGATGACCGTGCGATAAGCTCGCATGGCCCGGGTCGCTATGACCCACTGCGGATGTCGCAGCAGGGCCATCGACCTTATCACCCCGTGATAGAGCCGACGACACGCCGATCCTGGGCCTGCCACATTAGGGAGGACCCGCCCAAGTGCGGCTGCGGCGACGCACAGCCGTGGAGCGAGGAGCATGACGCACAGCCGTGGAGCGAGGAGCATAAAATGCTCCTCGAAACTCCATCGGGGGTCCAGAACCAGGACGAAGTACTTGAGATGCGCCTCGACTGGTATGCTAATCCCTTCCACTCGGACTCGGAGCCTCATGTGAAAACTCCTCGCGTGGAAACTCATGGCCCTCGTTTTTTCAAGGGCCACATCCAAACCCAAGAGGCGGATGCGTCGGACAACCAAAGACGTGCCGACCGACGCAAGGTGGGCCGCCTCCTCCTCCGTTTTAGCTCTCGCCGCGACGAGCGTGACTTCGGCGGAGCAGACGACCTCCGTTCGTGGCAGGAGGCCGCCTGGCAGAACCAACCCAATTGTACCCCATGTTCCATAGTAGAGGATCTAGTACGGAACCTTGGGGTACACCTGCCGCCATTGCCCACGTATGGACGCGACCATCCGGCCCCTCGTAGAGAACTGACCTGCCTTCCGCGTAGCTGTCCACGAGGGCGCGGAGGTACGGAGGCACCAATGTTGCTTAAAGCAATTGTTTGCTGAGAGCACACGCCAATACCTATCAGGTTAATGTAACCTGGTTGTAGCAATAGTCATAGTCATATTTTTTTTCAATGTAGGCTTTAAAAGCACTTATTGACGTCATTAAAACAAAAACAAACATGAGTTTGAAACTTTGTTAAAAAAAACGACTATCTCAGTAAAAAAAAAACTATTACTAGTTAAAACTATCGCCTGTATTAACTGCATTAACATGTAAAATTCATTGCCAAGGATGTTTGTCTTCGACGAAGCCTTGTACCCTATAATATGCTTTAGCAATTAATTTTGTTTTAATTTGTTGTTTAAATTGTGTATCCCTCATAATTAAGAGTCCGTCAGGTATTTTATTGTAATAACCTTACGCTATTCCCTATAAATGAATTTTTACTCTTTGCAAGTCGTAGATCCGGGACCACTAATTTATTTTTGCTCCTAGTATTCAAATCCCTAACGTCACAATTCTTTTTAAAGGTATGTATATTTTTGCGGATATACATAATATTTTCATAAATGTAGAGAGACGGAAATGTCAGAATATCAATTTCTCTGAATTTATTTCTTAAGGAGTCACGAGGATTCATTTTATAAATAAATCCAACAGCTCGTTTCTGTAATATAAAATTTTTTTCGACGTCAGCTGCAGATCCCCACAGTAAAACACCGTATGACATGACACTATGAAAATACGCAAAGTAAACCAATCTTGCAGTCGTCTCATCTGTTAAGTTCCTAATTATTTTTACAGCATATGCAGCCCAACTCAATTTATTTGCCAAAATTACTAAATGTGGCTTCCATTGTAATTTGGAGTCAACATTTATACGCAGGTTCGGCCTCATATGGAATACTGTTCTCATCTTTGGGCAGGGTCACCCCAATACCAGCTTCTCCCACTGGACCGCATTCAGCGGAGAGCGACTCGAATCGTCAACTGCCAGGAAATTTCTAATCGGCTTGATACCTTGGCGCTGCGTAGAGATGTCGCCTCACTATGCATCTTCTATCGCATATATTACGGGGAATGCTCCGAGGAATTGTTCGGTCTCATACCTGCCGCCTCTTTCCGCCACCGTTCCACGCGACAAAAAATCCATGCCCATCACTTAGATGGTTGGCAGTCTACAACTGTGCGTTTTTCTCGCAGTTTCCTGCCTCGTACAGTCAAACTTTGGAATGAATTGTCACCTTCGGTATTTCCGGACCGATACGACCTTCAAACTTTCAAGAAAAGAGCGTATTCCTACCTTAAAGGCCGGCAACGCACTTGTAACTCCTCTGGGGTTGCGGGTGTCCATGGGCGACGGTAATCACTTACCATCAGGTGATACGTTTGCTCGTTTGCCCCCTATCCCATGAAAAAATTCCCAAGAAAGTAGTATTATCAACTATTTCTAAATTATTTCCGTGCAGTTCAACATTTATGGGGTTATTTTTTGTATTTGGAGGTAGGAATCTAACACATTTTGTTTTCTTTGCGTTAAAAACCAAATTATTTGACGAAAACCAATGAGAGACTTATTTTAGAGTGTTATTTATATGCATTTTACTATGTTTGGCATTTAATCTATCTGAAGAAAAAATCAACGAAGTATCGTCTGCAAATAATACGATATCCGACATATCCTTCACCATGAAAGGAAGGTCATTTATATAAACAAGGAATAAAAATGGCCCAAGAATCGATCCTTGTGGTACTCCCATTTCAACCAATGAACCATCCGAGAGAACCCCCTTTATCCCAATTTTTTGCATTCTATTCGAAAGATACGATTTTATCACTTCTAAAGCAACACCACAAATACCGTAATAATTTAATTTTCGAATTAAAATCTCATGATCAACGCAGATGAGAGCGTCGGTGGCGCAGTGGACTCGGCACTTGCCTTCCAATCGGGGGGTCGGGGTTCGAGACCCGCCATGTACCAATGTGTTTTTCGTTTCGAATTTCATATGTACATTTGTCTGACGCTCCTACGGTGAAGGAAAACATCGTGAGGCAACCTGCATACATCTGCGAAGAAATTCAATGATGTATGTGAAGTTGACCAATCCGCACTGGGCCAGCGTGGTTGACTAAGGCCTAATCACCCTAATATAGGGTAGGCTCGAGCCCCTCGGTGGGGACGTATATGGGCTGTAATGATGATCAACGCAGTCGAACGCCTTGGAAAGGTCACAAAATATTCCTACCGAGTCACACCTTTTTTCCCAATTTATAAAATATTATTTATTAATTTAGCCTGTGCATCCGTAGTTGATAGACCTTTTGTAAATCCAAATTGATTTTTTGAATTGAGAATAAATTATTCGTTCAAATATTTTACTTAATACAGGTAGCACAGATATTGGGCAATAGTTAGAAGGATCGTGTGTATCTCCTGACTTAAATATTGGAGCTACCCTACTTTCTCTTCGTTGATGATTGTTGACCATGTTGTTTTAATTTTATTGTTTGCTCTAATGATTTTCTTCCTAATGTAATCTGATTTTACTTGTCTGCAAACATTCTTAAAAATTTTTGAATATTGCCTGACATATTCTTGAAACTCAGTTAAATATATACGATTTTTTATCGTACAAATCATATAGGTGTTCTCTACTTTTCCTGATACCTTTTGTTGCCCATTTGTTAAAAACATTTTTTCCCTTTAGTTTTGTTTGTTTAACCTTAAATGTTCTATCAAATTCTTTTTTTATTGACATAAATAATGTATTATAAGACTCATTTGGGTTATCAAAATTAAAATTAGCAGACGTTAGGGATGTTGCAATATTTTCTCTAAACTTATTCAACTTATTTTTTGTCAAAGGCCTATAACTAATAATTTCATTTTGTGTTCTATCACCATCAATTTCTATTTTTAAACCTTTGTGATCAGACGGTACCCCACTTATCAGAGAATTACTTTTAATTCTACAATTAACAATAATATTATCAATGCAAGTCGAAGAGTTAGGGGTTATTCTGGTTGGTTCGTTGAAGAGACAACCTAAGTTAAAACACTTTAGCAACGTCAGCAAGCTATCTTTTTCATTAGAATCACTGAGAAGATTTATATTGAAATCACCGCAAATAACAAGTGGCTTAGTATTGTTTGATACCTTGTTCAATATGTCCTCTAGGACACCAATAAAAGAGCTGAAATTTCCTGATGGCGGTCGGTAGACACAAAGGACAAGAAACCCCTCTATTTCCGCACCAGCCACCTCACAAACACGTTCAACAGAATACCCAACAAGATCCTTACGTTCTTTATAAGTTATTGAATCTTTAACCAGTAAAAGGTTGCCTTTTAGCAATAGAAGAGATTGCTTTTTAGCAATAAGGCCGCCTATTTGTATATATATATATATTTTTTACATTTGTATCCCATTGTAATACAATTTTTATACAATAAAGTGTTTATTATTATTATTAAAAGACAACCTTCACCCATAGCTGACACTCTATTAAATATACTAGCAATTTTTTAGTTTTTTATATTAAAGCACATATTTTCCGGTTTTAGCCAAGTTTCTGTTAAGCATAATACATCGATACTAAACTTATCTAATAAAAATTCAACGTCAATAATTTTACTAGAAAAGCGATTTACGTTTTGATAAACTAAAG
Source organism: Schoenobius gigantellus (assembly GCA_963935595.1). Classification (NCBI taxonomy): domain Eukaryota; kingdom Metazoa; phylum Arthropoda; class Insecta; order Lepidoptera; family Crambidae; genus Schoenobius; species Schoenobius gigantellus. The sequence continues at coordinate 38,351,922 of OZ012543.1, forward strand.
TTAATAAATTTGTACACTTCTCATCGGTCATATTTACATCACAAAAAATTATTAGTCTCAGGTCTAATAGAGTTAACCTTACTAATAGGCACTGGGTTGTCAATGTACGCTTTATTTAAATTATGAGCTAAGACAGAAGATAAATAATTTATAGATCGTATATCCAGATACATATTGTAATCCTTCGTCATCTTAATTTTATTACTAAATAAATTTATGTCAAATAATTGGAAGTTACCACTATGACGACCGATCAAATGATGTAAGGTCTTATTTAATTTATAAATTTTGTCATTTTGAGAAGCGGAAAATTAAGAACAATATGAGTATTACAAGTATCATCAAAGTAATAATAAACTTTAAATCAGTATCAATCAGCAGTAGAGGAGTTGGGTATCTAGCAGACTACGTGATGCTGTCGCATCATATCCGGGGGGGTTATTATCTAAGAAAAAATCTATCGTGATCGCTTACAATTTGACAGTCGCCGTCCATCCATCGCTCCTTTCCTTTATAAAAAGATGTCGGCGCAGAGTCTTGTATTCACGGCGCAATGGTTGTCAAATTAAAAGCGATCGTGATTGTTTTTTTCTTAGACAATAACCCACCAAGTTACCATATCATGGAAATACCACCAAAGAAACAGTATATTACAATAAACTTTAAATCAGTATCAATCAGCAGTAGAGGAGTTGGGTACCTAGCAGACTACTTATGAGTATCCTTATGGTTTTATTGATACACTGATGACCAATTTCACCAACTTGTCTTAGCTTAGGATACTTACTCTTCGGTGGCATACTGTCACATTCTTTTATTAAAAATAAAAAGTGACGGCATACTTCTTAGGAGTTTCATAAGCTAAGGTTAGTGAAATTGGCCCTTAACTACTATCCAAAGTTCTACTTATCTAATTATAACTTTTTATTTTTTTATGACGTCGTCTTTATTGTGATCCTATTATAATAAATTTCTTGATTCATTTCATCATAAAAAGTCATATATCCATATAAATAGGTGGGTATGTACACCAACATCATACACTGGTACAACACAAAAATAATACAATACAATATAACTTTCCTTTGTCCATTCTAATATTAAATTATTACAGTGTAGCCTGTGTTAATTCAGTCGTTAGTCCAGGATAACTAAAACACTAATATTATTTAATTACAATACTTTCACTAACTCTACACCAACATACAGTGTCCAGAAAGTCCCAAATAACTAAAATTACAAGCGTAGAAGAGACGTGCCGTGCCGAACACAATATATGGAACCGGTATTAGAACCTTTATTTATTATTAGTTTGAACCTGTATTAAGAACCGGTACTTTGGAACTTTACCGGAACCGGAACCGAAACCGGAACCGCACCGAAAAGAGAACCCTTTTCAAGAACCTAAATGAAGAACCGGAACCGAAATTGGAACCGGTTTTCAATCCCTGCCCACAACACAGGAGAAAATCTTAGTGTGGGGCGACGTTTTCAAAAAGAAAAAACTGCATCTACGACACAGTTGAAAATCCTAGTGTGGGCCGACGTATTTATATAAAAACACTTTCATTACTGAGTGACTGACAGATTACGCACAGCCGTAATTAAAAGGCACAAAAAGCGGAAATTTGACATGTATGTTGGAAATTCGGGGGGTAAAACTAAAAAAGAATAGTTTGTATGGAATCTCTATGACATTTGCAGCGGGCAAAAGCAAATATTTTATAAAGTTTCACAAAATTCCGCTGATCAGATATTTTCTTTTAATACAATGAAGTGATCTTTACATAAATCGAACGGAAATTTATGTTAATTATTTTTTACTTTTTTATAATCAACTCACGCATGACCATAAATGTTACGAAATTTAAAAGATTCCTAAAATACTGTTTTACTGTTCATAATCATATATAATACATAGGCTCGAATAAAACTCTATTATTTACCTACATGTATAATGTGCTGTTGATTCTACCTTCTAAAGCTTTGATGTAAGGCGTTGTACATAAAGGGGGTAACATTAAGTATTTAAAGGAATTCAGCAATAAAGTTTTATAGGAAACATTATTTTGAATCTATGAATCGTTGCATATTTACTTGAAGAAATTATCATACTGGTTTATTAACACTGCACTGTGCTATATGGCCGCGGCAATAAAATATAAACATTTGGGAAATAAATATTTACTACTTTTCTTTCAGCATTTTTTGTATGCATTTGATTTAACATTTCGTCTTTGACTTCTTTTATTAGCGATTTTTACCCATAAAATAACTTATAGAAAAAAGAACGAAAAACATATTTTTTCACACATAAAATAATTTAGGAAGAAGGATTAAAATAGTTTTCTCCTTTATAATACCTAATCCATTATTTACACTATTCACCATATTACTACACTAATCTATAATAATAATGAAAGTTAACAAAATAAACGCAAACTGCAAAATTAAAATTCGATCGTAAAGAAACACGTAATATATTTTTTTGCGCCCGCGACACGAAGCGACATGACCATATCCTGAGACGACTTGGCGAGTACTGTCTTATATGGAGCGCGATTGCAACCAAGCCAAATTATAGAATTTTCGTCATTTTCCTAAATATTTTATATGACATCAAAAAATCTGTCTTCACAGTTCACTAGATAATAACGAACTACATGTTTTGGTATAACTTTTATACTGTTTTATGTATATTTCGATTTCAAATCGTGGTTTTAGTTTTTGATTTAGACCTATGTTTGGATTTTTTTTCTATCGAGTGAAATGGAGTAAATCGTGTTTCTGCCTTCACAGTTCACTAGATTATATCTTCAAGTTTAAGGTGTGTGAATTTCAGAATTGTGGGTTCTAATATTATCCAGATCTAGACGTTCTAAGATCGGCAAATTTGGGAAATCCTCGCCTTAATTTCTTTTTTTTTATTCAGCCGGCGGCGGGACTATGGGCCGTCGTACCAGCCAGTGTTTATTCAAACATTATTTGCGTTTGATTTCTTTGGCGCTGAACACTAAGATGTTCCAAGTTCAAAAAGTGCGCGGCAAAGATAATTGCGGCGCACTTATAATTATAAAGAGGATTAAAAACTCATTACTGCCCGCTAAAAGTTTCTTAGAGAAAACACCACCTTTGGGCGCACTTAAAGGCGAACCAAGTCGTCCTTTTCGAATAGATGGGATGAAAAAATATTTAAGATTAAAGATGCGATTTTAATACCCTAAATCGAATAATTTTTCATCCCATCTATTCGAAAAGGATGACTTGGTTTGCCTTTAAGTTCACCCAAAGGTGCTGTTTTGTATAAGAAACTTTTAGCGGGCAGTAATGAGTTTTTAATCCTCTTTATAAGTGCGCCGCAATTATCTTTGCCGCGCACTTTTTGAATTTGGAACATCTTAGTGTTCAGCGCCAAAGAAATCGAACACAAATATTGTTTGAATAAAGACTGGCTGGTAGTACGACGGCCCATAGTCGCGCTGCCGGCTGAATAAAAAAAAAGAAATCAAATTAAAAACGCGCGAAGTACAGCCCGCGTTTTCGTCAATTTTCATGAATTGTTAGAAATTCATGGTTTTATTTTGAAAAATGAGTTCTTCAAGTGACAGTGAAAGTATAGAATTAACTCCTGAAAGTATTAGAACTGACGCAAGAAATGTGATGGATAATCTATTACCTGCAAAATCCCGGGAGAAATATATGAAAGCCTATGGTAATTTTATTGAATGGAGAAATGCAAGAGGTGCCAAGCATTTTTCAGAATCTGTGTTTTTGGCCTACTTCCAGTACTTAGCCAAAACTAAACAACCTTCCACTCTTTGGAGTACCTACTCAATGCTAAAATTAACAGTCAGTTCTAATAACGACGTAAAACTGGACACATATTCGAAATTAATAGCATATCTGAAGAGGATGTCTGATGGATTTAAACCTAAAAAATCCAAAGTGTTCTCAGTCAAAAACGTGGAGACTTTCCTTAATGAGGCACCCGACAAAGTCTTTCTTGCCGTAAAAGTAAGTAACTATGTATATGGTGGATTAATAAGTATAACCATATATAGTGTTTTAAAATGCGCATTTTATTGTAACCTGTACTTCGATAGATACTTGTCTTATTCACATTCGGTTTTGTTACAGGTGGCTTTAATTTTCGGAATACATGGAGCTTGTCGTGGCAATGAACTTTTAAAAATAACTGTTGATGATGATGATGATGATGTCGAAAATCACTCGGATGATTTACTGTTAGTAAAGCTGACAGACACAAAAACAAAAATTTACCGATCCTTCGTAATCCGAGGAGAATACAAAACTATTGTACAGAAATACCTGGACCTGCGTACTGCTGATATGAAGACCAATCGGTTTTTCATCCGTTATCAAAATGGCAAGTGGTTCAAACAAGTTATGGGAAAAAATAAAATTTCTAACATGCCACAAGAAATCGCTACTTATTTGAAGTTACCAGATATCAAGCTGTATACAGGACACTGTTTTCGTCGTACTTCTGCTACCCTTTTGGCAGACTCTGGAGCGGACTTAACTGTTCTCAAGCGACATGGAGGATGGAAGTCGAGTGCTGTAGCAGAGGGGTATATAGAAGATTCCATTGAGAACAAGGCAAAAACATGTGGACGCATCGTGGAAAACATTAAATTGCCACCTTCAGGTAATCCATCCATGCCACTGTCGCCGCGCCCATCTACATCCAAACAACGAGATTCACCGTCACATTTTCCTCAAAATGAGCCTGAATCGGACATTATTTCAAACACGCAAAATATACAATCTAAAACAATCTCTATTCCTAATAAAACTGTAACAATAAATTTTCATAATTGCGAAAATGTCTTAAATGTAAATATAAAGTTTTAGTTGTTTTATTATTAGATACTATTTAATTGTAATTTAGTTGTTACTCTATGTTTTATTAAATAATAATATTACAATAAAATATGAGGCCCCTTTTATTTTCTCATAGTGGGTGATGAAAAGTAGAGTGTATCACTCGGGCGCAAATATATTTTTGGCTCGGGCGACGTACTTTGAATCCCTCGCTACGTTCAGGATTCTACTAAAGAATCCCTCACTACGCTCGGGATTCTACTCTAGAATCCCTCACTTCGCTCTGGATTCAAAAAAGCGCCCTCGCCGTAAAAATATTATTTTGCTCCCTTATAATACAATCTACTATTCCGAAACTTTTCAGTTAAATGCCTACGATCCGGAAAAAAGGTTTCACTTGCGTCGTTGTTTTATAAAATGGTAAGTGGTAACAGTCACCTATAGTAAAAAGATCGGTACCGAAGCCGAAACCCACGTATTTCTCTCATCATCACTATAGTTTTTACAAGCTTTTATTTAACTTGCAATGTATGTATGTATGTTCGGGTGGAATCTTGCAGCTCAATTTTGAAGCAGATATCTTTAACCGATTGAGCTGAAATTTTGTATACACGTTCAGTTTGGATGACAATGCATGGTTGACTGTGTGACGTCATTTTAAATCCAAGATGGCGGCATACCCAAGATGGCGAATCAATTATTTTTAATGCACCCCTACAATATGGGTATCAAATAAAAGGTCTTGCTAAGAGTAACTCGAAAAATAATGTAACGTCACTATTTATCTAATATGGCGGACTTCTAAAGCTTGAAAATCAATTTTGAAGTAGATATCTTTAACATTGAGCTGAAATTTTGTATACACACAGTTTGTATGAAAATGCAAGGTTAACTGTGTGACCTCATTCTAAATCCAAGATAGCTGCATACCCAAGATGGCGGACCAATTATTTTAATGCACTCCTACAATATGGGTATCAAATAAAAGGTCTTGCTAAGAATAACTTGAAAAATTAAGTGATGTCACTATTAATCCAATATGTCGTACTTCTAAAGCTAAAAATCAATTTTGAAGTAGATATCTTTAACATTGAGCTGAAATTTTGTATACACACAGTTTGTATGAAAATGCAAGGTTAACTGTGTGACGTCATTCTAAATCCAAGATAGCTGCATACCCAAGATGGCGGACCAATTATTTTAATGCACTCCTACAATATGGGTATCAAATAAAAGGTCTTGCTAAGAATAACTTGAAAAATTAAGTGATGTCACTATTAATCCAATATGTCGTACTTCTAAAGCTAAAAATCAATTTTGAAGTAGATATCTTAAGCCGATTGAGCTGAAATTCTGTATAGACGTTCCGGCAAACGACCTTGCAACAATGATGCGTTGAATGAGATGAACAGACTGAGAAACGTGTCCAGTGATAACTAAAAAGTAAAAAATAAATTAAATGTAAAAAAACCTTTTCAAAAACAAGCTTTTATTTAAATGCGCTAAAAAGAATTAATAAACTTTTACACTAAAACTTTTACTTATAACGTCATTTCACATTTGACACAATTTATATAACATAAAAGCTTGTCGCGAGATTTACTTTTGTAGATAAACAAGTAAATTAAATAATTTGATGTGAATAATTTTATACATTACAATTTTCAAAGTAAATACGAGTAGGTACTTAAAAGAGCGTCGGTGGCGCAGTGGACTCGGCACTTGCCTTCCAATCGGGGGGTCGGGGTTCGAGACCCGCCATGTACCAATGTGTTTTTCGTTTCGAATTTCATATGTACATTTGTCTGACGCTCCTACGGTGAAGGAAAACATCGTGAGGCAACCTGCATACATCTGCGAAGAAATTGAATGATGTATGTGAAGTCGACCAATCCGCACTGGGCCAGCGTGGTTGACTAAGGCCTAATCACCCTAATATAGGGTAGGCTCGAGTCCCTCGGTGGGGACGTATATGGGCTGTGATGATGATGATGATGATGATGACTTAAAAGTACTCTTTTAAGTTACTACACACAAGTAAATCTCGCGACAAGCTTTTATGCCATATAAATTGTGTCAAATGTGAAATGACGTTATAAGTAAAAGTTTTAGTGTAAAAGTTTATTAATTCTTTTTAGCGCATTTAAATAAAAGCTTGTTTTTAAAAAGGTTTTTTACATTTAATTTTTGTCTTCTAGACCATGGCTGTGAAACTAATAGTTGCCGAGATATTCAAGGTTAGTTACAAATTTTTTTCTAGATATTTATACAAAACTGTTCGAAATATATTTTGATGATTTTCGTCCAAAGAAACATCTACGAAAAAATCAGTATTTCTTAACAAAATTTAGTACTGAAAGGAAGGTGAAAAGGAATTACTGGAGGAAGACCCTGTACCAGGGTCGTCTGCTTAGGTCTCCGTCTTACCTATTTCTGCCGCAAAGCAGCAGTGCTTGCATTGCTGTTCCAGTTTGAAGGGTAAGATATGGCAGTGAAATTACTGGGTACTGTGACTTTACATCTGGTGTCACAAGTTGGCAACGTACACTGTGGTTCTTGTGGGGGTTGCAGTTTTGCTGTGAATCTCACAAGAGCCACATGTGTTATAGGTGACTGTTATCACTTATCATCAGGTGGGCAGTTTGCTTGTTTGCCAACTTTCTGCAATAAAAAAAAATCTCTTGCGCGGGAAACTCGTCTTGCTTTACACGCACTCACACTGACTTACTAACACCGACGCGATATCTGGACACGCGCGGGTACGCGTTACATTTTTTAGTATTTATTGTCGTTGCTTTTTAAGCCTAAAAATTAATTTCGTTTCACATCATTGATTTTTCGATACATTGCCTTATTTAATGGTCGGAATGCGTAGACGCGGGCTTCGGTATGCGTCTTTTTACACCCAGCATGTGGTTCCTGGTTGGCTAATAATCCACTATGTATTGTTTTTTGTCTCTATAATGCTATCGTGCTAAGCAAACATGTCCATAAAATTATGTCATAAAAAGATACAATAAGTTTTGTCCATGACCATGCCAGCTATAGGTTTCTCCCCTATAGCTGGCATGGGGTATCATTTATTCTCTTGTCGAATTCCCTCCGGCTGGACCCACCATACCCCTGGCACTACCCCTGGGGGTAGGGTAGGACATACCCCCAGGGGTATGGCCAACGGTATGGTGGATCCGCAGTGGGACTAACCATACCACCATAGGGATGTGACCTAATACATGAATATAAAATTCCTCGCACAAGTTCAAGTGGTTTTTCGACGAATTGGTATAATTCGTTCTGTCCACAGCCTGTGCTAGGTTTCAGATTAGGCTAACGATGCCATTTTCTCGTGGTCATATCGAGTTATCCTACCAGTTTGGAAAGGTGAAATCCTTGCGGTATTTTCTGCACCACCTCTAGAACAATATGAAGGTATGGTAGCCAGTGAAAAATGGTATTCGGCGCTGCCTTCGCTGGTTCCTCTGTTGTTGAAGCGCCCCATTGGCTTTACCATCAGATGAGATGAAGGCTTCCGATTTCAAGATTCTAGTCGACCCCTCTACGACATTTAAAAAAACCACACGTCCTTCTCCAATAAAGTAAAAATCTTACATTGAACATTACTTAACATTTATTTTATTAAAAAGAATGTTTTTATAATTAGAAAAAAATTATAATTAGACAAAAAAGAAAAGAAACAAATTTAGTAATTAAATTATATAAATATTTTTACAATAAATATCGTCTTTATCGAAAGTTGAACATTGCACTATTATTGCGTCTTGAATGGCTAATGTTGGATTCGTTCTTTGACAACCAGATGAAATCATATATGTAAGTAATGGATGTCGTTTTGAAGATGCTGCTATAAACGATCCATCTAAATTAAAAGATAGAGAGTAAGGAAATTTCTTAGTATTATTAATTTTAGTCTTGACATGTTCCTGGTTTTGTGATGCAGTCCAACTGAAATGTAGTGATGGTTCTTGCAGGAAATACGGAGGCCCTATGTTATCATAAAATAAGGAGTAAAAATCAAACAAAAAAATTTGCGGAGGTTCAGAAACATATTTTTGTGAAGCGTTCACTTTGAATGAGCTGTTATTGTTAAATGTTGTGTTTTTATTAATTGATGATATATTAAGCATATTTTTTTTATTAGAACTGGGTAAAGTTATATATTTCGGCATGTCGATTGTTTTATTATCAGTTATATTATTAGCAATTACGATTGACTCGACCTTATTATTTTGATTAGACATTGTTTTCGAATCTTCAGCCAAGATTGTATCACGTTTATTCCTTTGATGTTTTAGTGGTAAATGTGGTTGTTTCGTTATCATGCTGTTTTCTAATATATTCAGGGAAAACGGAAAATGTATCATTTGATGTATTAATTGAAAGATGTAGTTTATGTCAGCTTGTTCATCTCTATCAATTTTATTAAGTGCACTTTCAGATTCATTATTCGTTATCCCATTATTATATTGTTTTAAAATTGCTTCAATTCTACGATCAGGAAGATGACGACGTCTAAATTGCTTATTGAAGATATGTAGATCCATGCCGATGCCTCCATGTTGCCACACAGCAAACACTCTAGCATAAAAAGTTAAATATGCCTTTGGGATTGTTCTCCATTTATATCGTAGGGGTGTCTGTGCCATAAATTTGCTCAATGGTATTACTGTGACATTTACATTTTCATGTTTTATAAGAAAACTTTCAAGATCATTTTGAATATTTTCATCAAGCTTCATCTGTTTATTCGACCAGAAAGGAAATAATTTGCTAATGAATTTGTGTTTTTCATTTCCATTAAAGGTGCTTTGAAGCGTATCGTCCATAAGAAAATTAATATTAAAGCGTAAAGAGGAATAGAGGGATGCAACATGTGACAAATATTCGGAGTATACACTGAATGGTACCGCACTGCCTGATGGAACAATATAGTGATAATGAACTTTGTTGGCTGATAACGATTCATTGACCAATAGCGTTTTCAAAGGCTGTCTTCGCAATACTCCCAAACCTAATCCAAAAAGTATCAGTAAAAATATACCTAGAAGCATGCCCGTCATCCAACAAGCTGATAACAATTCTGGAAATTAGAATAGTTCAATGAAAATAATGCAAACAATAATAATATAGTTTTTGCTAAAACACAACAGGTTAACATTTGGCCTTCAAATCACCTGATAATAAGTGATATATTATCACTTACTCAAGCCGAAGATGGAAGCAAGCTTTACCTGGCCTCCTCAATAACCGAGAAACTGGCTATCTTACCTTTAAAAACTCGATTGAACACAAAATATTATAAAACATTTTATGGCCAGTAGACACAAAATCAAACTCTAGGTATAATATATCTATATTACTATTATCGGTGCTATTTAATGATACCACGTTCCGATACCAAAATTTCCTAAAATTCAGATTATATTATCAGTGTTGTTTTGTAGAACAGACCTGGTAATCGATCTAGCCATGATTTTTTTGCTGATCCTGGCACGGTTACACTCCACCCGTTAGCATTGGTTAGTGGAGGGTGCCCATCTCCACCTTCGCCTACTTTCAAAAGCGGATACTGCTCATTATTTTTCTGCTGCGAAGAGGCGTCCATCACTCTCCTCCTGCGAACACCATATTCTAAGTATATCTGTGACACTCACTGCTGCGCATCAGCCTTCCCCAAGCTGAGGTCTTATCCCACTATGCTGAGTGGGGAGCGACAGAGCCGTTCGTTCATTGGCCCCGTTAACAAACGACTATTGGCTCGTACTCTATCCCTATAGACAACATACATGGAGATTTTCTGAGATGAGATGAGTGATGTGGACATAATAAAACTGCTCTTGTCAGTTTTATACGATTTTCGTTGTGCAATTTATTCGTACTAGAATTTCAAGATAAGCAAACAGTTACAAATGTTACAATTAGTTATCAGTTAACCTACAATCCCTACAATACAATCATTGTCACAAAAAGGAATACTATCGATGCATTATTGACACGCCATAAATGCTATAAAAAAATTCAAGCATATATATCACTCCGACTTCGACTTCCGAGAAATTATTGTCCCATGCTATTGTTGGATTATAAATATCATGCGATGAGGTCTCGCACTGAGTTGGTATAACACATTTTCACTCCCACTGCTAACAACGCTTTATTAAAATTATGATTCGAAGTACTGAACATTTAAGTATCTACCAAATAACTTGTGAATACCTTTTCTTTCTAGAAATTCCTCTTCACACGTTTTTGGTTGATTTCAATGTTTCTGTATATTAGGGGTGAGCAAATTTTGAGATTCCAACTTTAAAACGAGCGAATGTCATAGTTACATAATCTCAAGGAATTTCAATACATAAGCTCCGTTTGTTCGACATATGTCAGATTATGAAAGTTCTCTATGATCTGTATTATCTAGGTATTCAAGCCATAAGCTCCTTAAAGACAAGGTTTCTTTAAGCAGGAGGTTCAGACAAGCAAACTAAACAACTTTTCAATATCGCGAAAAAAATCTGCTGTTCCATACAAATGTTCAACATCCAATCCATCAATGTAGTAAACAGTTGATTTTTTTTCGCAATTCCACGATTGGTCTTGTAGTAAAAGTTGTTCAGATTACCTACTTGTCTAAACACGCACGCATTTGTCTCCAGCTTTAAAAGTAACATTTTAATAAAATTGTTGACATATTCATGTAATATATGCTCAAAGAGTGCCTTTTTTATAATGTGGTAGCATGACAAGTTACATTCAAGTTATAGATGAATTAAAGAACATTTGAGCAGCGGCCAGAAAGGAATTTTCTCAAACATGCTCGAAAATGCCAACACGAGTATTCTATTACTTACTGGGTTGGTCTCAGTAAATGTTGTATGTGACTTTAAGCAATAAAAGTATTTTTATTTTATTTATTTTAAATGTAGGTATTATTGTAAGAAAAGAAGACACCAAGTTTGTAATTCTTGGCTCATGCATTTCTTTACCGGCCTAGGTCAGGAAAGTAAGCACAGACTAAGAAGAGATACTACGAAAGTAAGTATGAAAATTCATTTTCATACCACCTGCTCGACAATGCTCAATTATAACCCCCTTAACTTCTCCCAAGGGATATAATGTTGTATAAAACTCTCAAGGGAGTAGTGTTATGAAAAAGCATAGATTTTAGAGAGCTTAGGAAGGCAAAGGTTTTACGCCCATACAGCAGTGGCGTGCATCCACAAGAGACAAATAGACATTCTACCCTGAGCCTTTTTAATACAGTTGCTCAGAAAGTAGTATATTGCAGGGCTGTTTAGCGTGCGGGATGACCTCCATTACGCACTAGTGCTTTTTCTTTACCAATTGTCAAATGTCTAGAATCTGACACACATTTTGCTTTTTTCCTGCTTTCTTCTAGCATGCTAAGTTAAGATTGCGCTAAATAATCTGACTGGTCTATCAGATTTTGTATTGTAAAAGCATGCCTAAAAGCAAAGCATAACAAAAAGCACGGCTTACCTTGCTTTTAAAAACACGGCAAGCAAAGCATAGCACGCATTTGCTTTGTCACTGCTGTGTACGTACGACGACATATTTGGCGCCATTTTTCTAAAATTTTCTCTGCGTGATTATTGATTTATTTGCTTAAAAATTTTATAATTCTATACAATGACTCTGATAACATATTAATTGATTTAACACCACCGGAATTATGTTTAATTGCTGAAAATGCGAGTGTGAGTATTTTACCTGTAAAGTCCAAAAGCAGGTACATTGCTACATATGGTTGCTACGTATTTATTGTTTCATTTTTTCGCAACTGTATTAAAAATAGTTGTTCAATACACGTGCGGGACTGTCATTTCCACTCGTTCCGACTGTCAACCCTCGCCTTCGGCTCGGGACGACATTTGTCAGAGCTCGTTGCAATGACAGGCTTCCCGCACTTGTAGTGAAAATAACTATTTTATAAAATCTTAATATATCTGAGGGCACGGCAGTGACCCCGCCAAGTCGAGCGCGAAGCAAACACTGCCGTACCATCCTTTACTGGAACCATTTCGCCGCATTTTCAGGCCCCTATTTGAGAACCGCTGGATAATACCAGAACGCAGAAATTTTCGTCATCCAGTAAGCTATAATCACATACTTAAAATCCAAAATTTCAAGTCTGTAGGTCATTTAGTTCCGAAGTTAAGCGAAAGCAAAGTTTCGCATTTATGACAGACACTCACTCACTCACTCACTCATGATCATCAAAATAGAACTAGTACTTCCCATAAACTCAGAGAGCTGAAATTTGGTACAGAGTTAGGGTTTAATGGCCACATAAAGGGAAAACTATAAAAAGTAGGATAATCGAAGATCTGGAGTACCTGGTGACCCTGATTAGAAAACACAAGAGCCCAACCAAACTATTAGAGATATCGACATACCGCCTTTACAAAAAATATTCAACTTGGTGGGCCGCTTCCAATAAAGAAAAGAAAAAAAAAAGAAAGATGTGTAATAATATATGTGATGTGTAATAATAAATCAATAAGCTCACGTTTCTACGTGAAAATGAAGTGATATCCCACCAAAAACATTCTGTGAAAAACTAGCCAAGTCTCGATGGAGCTGCTTGTTTATCTCTAAAAAGTAATGAAATCTAGACAAAGTCGTGCCAAGTCTAAGGTTCCTTACTGCGATTTCTTTATTATACACGGTTATTTTTTTATCACCCTGGAAAATTTTAGGGACGCTTCAGGACACTTAAATTATTATATAAAAAATAAAAAAAATGAAATAAAAAATATAAAAAAAATATAAAAAAAAATAAAAAAATCTCTAAAAATGCTGCTCTCAACTAGTGCAGCATTTTTTGTATTTTTTAAAAAATTAATATAAAATTAAGGAGGGGGGTTATTTTTTTTATTTATATTTAAATCATTCTAATACCATGTCGCCAAGCGTCCCTTAAATTTTCCAGGGTGATAAAAAAATAACCGTGTATATTATAGTTAATGTTGTGTGACTTGGTCGTTGAACATTCTTTATACGTTAGTGGGTACAAGTCAACGGCCAAGTCACACAACATTAACTATAATAATAAAGAAATCGCAGTAAGGCACCTTAGACTTGGCACGACTTTGTCTAGATTTCATTACATTTTAGAGATAAACAAGCAGCTCCATCGAGACTTGGCTAGTTTTTTACAGAATGTTTTTGGTGGGATAATTTCTTTACCAATATTATATAATACTAGCTGACCTGGCGTACTTTGTATCGCCATTTTTTTTTTATTAGTATGAGCGGCTATGTTTTGTCACTGCGACCTACGAGATCTATTGTGACCGCCACTATTACAGTTCTCCCACAAGCCCAGCATCTTCTAAAAAGTGCAGTATTTTCTTGGGGGAGAGGTGCTTGACCTCATCTCGTAACAGTAAGTGTTTGCCCAGGTGTAGGCTGCGTTTACGCATCAGTGGTCCACAGTTTGTGAGCAAGTGCATAGGCGTCTCTTCTGCCTCGTGGCAGACCCTGCACTCTCTGCACTCACTCAACCCCATGATGGACTTGTGCTTATTAAGGCGACAGTGTCCAGTGAGGGCTCTGACCAAAGTGCTTATGTTGTTCCTGCTTAATCCTCGGATCTGTTTGCAGGTACTACGGTCATAGGCTTTTATGAGTGCCTTAGAGTGTTTAAGTCCTGGCATATGCAGCCACGCATTGTAGGACTTGTTGTCGTAATGGGTTTCAAGCGTTAGACGGGCGAGGCTTTTGGGTATACCACAGAATGGTTCAGGACCATATTGCGTTCCTTCGGCTCCAGCCCTGGCGAGCTCATCGGCACATTCGTTGCCAGTGATTCCCGCATGCCCTGGGACCCATCTAAGTATTACTCTGTTACTGTGTCCCAGAGTGTTTAGGCGGTTCATACAGTCATCCACTAGCTTTGAGGTCACGAGGTTACTGCTCAACGCCAGTAAAGCTGCTTGACTGTCTGAGTTTATGTATATTGTGCGGTTGGCTTGGTTGATTACAAGGTTGGTTTCCGCACATTCTGAGATGGCATAAACCTCCGCTTGGAAGATGGAGGCGAAGCTGCCCAAGCTTTGTGAGAACTTGTGCAGTGGCTGCTCTCTATATATACCAAAGCCCACTTTGGACCCCATCTTGGATCCATCGGTAAACCATACGGTGCTTCCTGTCTCACAGGTAACTTGCTTGTTTAGCCAGTCATCCCTAGAGAGAAGTTCCACTTTGTAGTTTCTATTGAAATTGCAACGTGGAGGCATGATATCAGAGTTCATGCTTAGTATTGGTGTCTCATTGACTAGGTCTAATAGAGACCTTTGTCGAAGGGACAGACATTTGAACCCGCCTTGGGCATTCATCCTGTACGCACACGCTATCGCCTCCTTGACAATAAACATGTCCAGGGGTGTGAGTCGCAGTAGCGCATTCAGGGCTGCCCCAGGCGTGGTGGAAATTGCGCCTGTAGCCATGAGACAGGCAGTTCTTTGTAGACTGCCTAACCTATTTGCAGCGGTTTTTTGTTTGGCTTTGTTGTACCACACCACTGAGCCGTACGTAATTATCGGGCGTACAATGGTTAAGTACAGCCATAGGACCGATCTGGGGCTTAGACCCCAGTTGGTCCCAACCATTCGACTGCAAGCCCCTAAGGCAATTTTTGCCTTATCTATTATGTTGGTAAGATGTGAGTTCCAAGTCAGTTTCTGGTCAAGAGTGACGCCTAGGTATTTGACCTCTGTAGAGAACTGCACATCCTTCCCGTTTAGCAGAGGCTTAACAAGCTTTTCAAGCCGTCTTCGCCTGGTAAATGGTATTATAACAGTTTTATCAGCATTCACTGAGAGGTTGTTTTCCCTACACCAGTTGTTTATGGTATTGAGGGCTTTCTGCATAATGTCAGATATTGTACTTTGGCAGAAGCCTCATACCGTCACCACAAGGTCATCTGCGTATCCTTGGGTGTCGAAATTGAGGTCAGCCATGTTGTACAATAATTTGTCTACCGCAAGAGTCCACAGGAGGGGAGACAAGACACCTCCCTGCGGGCAGCCTCTTGTGGACAGAAGTTCAATTGATGATTTGTGTAGAGATATTTTAACTCCCCTGTTGGAGAGCATTGCCTCTACCCACCTGGTTGTAGTCGGGTCTACATTTTTGTTTTCCAATCCCCTGACTAACATTGTTATAGGTGCGTTGTCAAATGCGCCCTCTATATCTAAAAATGCACATAGTGCAATTTCCTTGTCCTCCAGCGCTTTTTCTATCCTGTCAGTCAAGCTGATCAGGGCCGTTTCGGTTGATTTGCCTCTACGGTAAGCGTGCTGGGTAGGATGAATAGGGTTTACAGTCAATACTGTTTCCCTAATGTGTATATCTATAACCTTTTCCATGACCTTCATAAGGAAGGATGAGAGGCTTATGGGCCTGTAGGACTTCGGTTGTGATCGGTCCTTCTTGCCCGCCTTAGGTATAAATATGACTTTAACTGTGGTCCACCTCTCTGGAATATATCCCCAGGCCAAACTTGCCCTGAAGATTTTGACCAGATGGGGAGTGAGGACGTTTGCTCCTTCTTTAAGTTGTGCGGGAAAGATGCCGTCCTCTCCACAAGATTTGTATGGTTTAAAGGAGTCAATAGCCCACCGTACCTGATTCGGTCTTATTATTATGGCCGCTCTACGCCAGTCCTCGTTATTTGGCCTGCGGAGGTTGCCAATTGTTCCCTGCGAGCAGGATTTGCTCACAGAGCCAGGAAAGTGGGTGGCCGCTAGTAACTCCAGTGTGTCGGTTTCACTTGACGTGAAGGTTCCATCGGGCTTCCTTAGTAGCCCGACTGGATTAGGCACAGCTTTTGAGAGCATTTTTTAGAGTCTTGCCGTGCGAGGCAGGCTTTGTACTTCCTCGCACAGCTTCCTCCAGGATGCTCTCTTTGCTTTCCTAATTTGTAACTGGTTTGGGCTTTTCGGTAGGTGTCCCATTCATTAGATTGTTTAGCCCTATTAAACAATCTTCTGGTTTCTGCCCTAAGCTTCTGCAGCTTAGTGTTCCACCATGGGACTCTGGTTGTAGAGGTTTTGTTTTTCGCAGGGCAACTACTTTCATAGGCTGTCTTGATTCCTATGGTAACAGTCTCCACTGCTAGCTCAATACCGTCTACTGTTCTAATATATTTAGGCATTACTTCAAGGTTTGACTTAAGCTGGTCCCTATATTCGTCCCAGTTGGTCTTCCTTGGGTCCCTAAATATTTCAGTTTGACAAGAAATCGCAGCTTCTATGTCAAACCGGATATGTCTGTGGTCAGACATGGAGTTTTCGTCACTAACCTGCCAGTCAGCGATATGTCTAGCGAGATTCTTTGTGGCAAAGGTAGTACCAGGCAGGAAGTACTGGACATTCCAGTACTTCCTGCCTGGTACGTGTAACAAAGGTCGGGATACATCCTAAGTTAAGTGTGATGAGTCCATTAGCGACAAGAAAGTCAAACAATAACTCACCTCTAGCGTTCACGCCTGTGCTTCCCCACGCAGTATGGTGGGCGTTGGCGTCGCATCCCACTAGGAGCTCTGCCCTATGCAGACGCGCATACTCCACCGCCCGTTCCAGGTCCTCCGTGGGGTTAGGTTTCTCGCCCGGTAGATAGGCCGAGCACAAAATTACTCTGGGCCCGGTCCACCCGGCGAGATTTACATATCCTGCAACCAGATCATCACTGCAAAGCTCTGTAACAGGCAAAAGGTTAATATCTCTCCGAAATATTATACAGGCTCTGGGTCTATGGCCACCGGTATGTACTAATATCTTACCTGCAGACGACAGCCCCAGAATATTGCCATTGGCTACCCATGGCTCTTGGATTAGAGCGAGATCCACCTTGTTGCCGGCGAAGCAACACTCCACCACCGCAGACGCAGCTGCAGCATGGTGGAGGTTGGCCTGTAGGATTCTCGCTCTGTCTACCATTGGGGTAGCCATTGCATTATTGTTTGGGGGGACGTGGCACATTGGCTGGAGGACGTGGTCGTCCTGCTGCACTGTTTGTGCCCCTCCCCGCAGTTTTACCGCCTCTTGTACCGCTCCCTCCGCCCTTGGTAGACTTCAGCGGAGGCCGCAGGTTGGAAGGTGGTGGGGGTTTCCCAACCAGTCCTCTCCATGACCCGGCACTCTCGCTGCCGTCTGTCCACTAGAAGTGGAAGGCGTGGGAGGCGGCACACTCGCGGCCCCCGTGCTGGCACCAGAAGACTTGGGTGGAGGCGGTTCACTCAGGTGCCCTTGGGGGGCTCCCTGAGTCCTCCCCTCTGTCACTTCGGTCTCCTGCTGCCGCACGGGCGCCCGGTCCCTCGCTTCGCTCAGGAGTTAAATTTTAACTCCTGAGCTTAGCGAGGGAGTTAACTCTAGAGTCCCTCGTTGCGCGTTCGGGGTTCAATATGGCACTCGTGACGTTAGACACTGCTTTAATCCCTCGGTGCATAATCTACTATTCTGGCCGCTGCTGATTTTATTAATCTATAACTTGAATTATGTAACTTGTCATACAGCCAATTGCTACCACGTTATAAAAAATGCACTCTTCGAGCATAATTATAATGTATAAGAAATGGATAAACTCAAAAGTACGGAAATTAAACACAAATATACATAAAAAAACAGAACTTAAAATATATTCATTCATTGAGCCATTTTACAGAGTGACAGTACAAAAAACAAAACACAACTACATAAGAACGCAAAAAGTAGTTACAAAACAATAAAACCTCTTTTGACATCCTCCCGCCGAGAAAAATCACATAAGTAACCTACATTACTAGCCACTTAGATGCGTAGAAAAATTTGTAGAGTCTGTTAGCTCTAAGGGATATAGTCTTTGAATAGGTCTCACTAATGTTCCCCTGCTAGTGCGAATCTTTGCCACTCTCACTCTACGTCATTGCTCGGAATGAGTTCTATAATAACGGCTAAGGGCCACTGAATGCGTTTATCTGTGTCATTCCCCACCAAAACCATATCACCTAACTTGGGCTCTATCTTAGGTGAAATTTTATTTTTATGGCGTACAAGAAAACCTAAATAGTCACTTCTGAAACGCCGTACCAAATCCTGTCTAAGCTTCTTTAAATGACTGTACTGACGACTCAAGTTCTTTGCGGATAACTCACTCTCTTCGTATAAAACAATTGGTTGATTAGGGTTCGGTAATGGGCTTCGGCTCATTAGCATCGTCACTAAGATACGTCATTGGCCTCGAATTAACAACGAACTCACATTCATATACTAGAGTTAATAATTTTTCATAACATAAACAAGAACTCCCTAAGACTTTTTTTAAAATGTTTTTAACTAAACCTATCAATCGTTCAAAGAAACCTCCCCACCACGCGGCAGAGGGAGGATTGAATTTCCACTCGACCTTCAAAAACTTGCTAGCCATTGTAAAATTTGTAGCGTTGTCGCTATACACTATTTTGGGAGACCCTCTTCGTGCTACAAAACGTCTATACGCTTCCAAAACTCCTTCAGCAGACAATGAAGACACTAACTCTAAGTGCACCGTACGATACACGGCGCAGGTAAAAAGACAAATCCAAACTTTTCTCTTATCTTTTAAATACAACGGGCCAGCGTAATCTATACCAATAATTTCAAAAACAGCTACTGACGTATCAACTCTATTTTCTGGTAAGGCTGGGCTTAACTCACCGAAATGTTTTGAACTGAATCTCCTACAAATAGAGCATTTACTGACAACAGCCCTAACTACTTTTCTACCCCTTATTATCCAATAAGTCTCTCTCAACATGTTCAAAAGCGTCTGTACACCTGCGTGCAAATTTCTTTTGTGCTCAAACTCTATCAGACGAGTGACAAGAACATTATCGGCTTGTAAGAGAATAGGGCATCGAAAGTTGTAGTCATCATTTCGATTGATCAAAGGACTTTCTAATCGAATTAAACCATTACTATCTTGAAATACTCTGAAATCTTTAAGACGACGATCGGAAACTCCGGGAAAACTTTCAGCTTGATATATTTTTAACAAAGCGTACTCTGCATTCTTTCTCAATGCCTGTTATATCAGTTTTGTTGCGTAAATTAGACTGTAAGCGACAATTTTTTCCAAAACGCAGAACCCAAGCCATCATTCGGACAATGCTTTTATAATTTGAAAAATACTGCGTGTAACGCCTTAACTCAGACTCACCAGTTGGACCTAAAACCGAGACAACTTCTTGTATCTTCGCAGTCTTTTTTAATTCTTTATTCACTGCATTCTCATCTACGGCAAAATCGCATACATTATTTGGCCACATATCTGTCATAATATCTCTCCGAAATATTATACAGGCTCTGGGTCTATGGCCACCGGTATGTACTAATATCTTACCTGCAGACGACAGCCCCAGAATATTGCCATTGGCTACCCATGGCTCTTGGATTAGAGCGAGATCCACCTTGTTGCCGGCGAAGCAACACTCCACCACCGCAGACGCAGCTGCAGCATGGTGGAGGTTGGCCTGTAGGATTCTCGCTCTGTCTACCATTGGGGTAGCCATTGCATTATTGTTTGGGGGGACGTGGCACATTGGCTGGAGGACGTGGTCGTCCTGCTGCACTGTTTGTGCCCCTCCCCGCAGTTTTACCGCCTCTTGTACCGCTCCCTCCGCCCTTGGTAGACTTCAGCGGAGGCCGCAGGTTGGAAGGTGGTGGGGGTTTCCCAACCAGTCCTCTCCATGACCCGGCACTCTCGCTGCCGTCTGTCCACTAGAAGTGGAAGGCGTGGGAGGCGGCACACTCGCGGCCCCCGTGCTGGCACCAGAAGACTTGGGTGGAGGCGGTTCACTCAGGTGCCCTTGGGGGGCTCCCTGAGTCCTCCCCTCTGTCACTTCGGTCTCCTGCTGCCGCACGGGCGCCCGGTCCCTCGCTTCGCTCAGGAGTTAAATTTTAACTCCTGAGCTTAGCGAGGGAGTTAACTCTAGAGTCCCTCGTTGCGCGTTCGGGGTTCAATATGGCACTCGTGACGTTAGACACTGCTTTAATCCCTCGGTGCATAATCTACTATTCTGGCCGCTGCTGATTTTATTAATCTATAACTTGAATTATGTAACTTGTCATACAGCCAATTGCTACCACGTTATAAAAAATGCACTCTTCGAGCATAATTATAATGTATAAGAAATGGATAAACTCAAAAGTACGGAAATTAAACACAAATATACATAAAAAAACAGAACTTAAAATATATTCATTCATTGAGCCATTTTACAGAGTGACAGTACAAAAAACAAAACACAACTACATAAGAACGCAAAAAGTAGTTACAAAACAATAAAACCTCTTTTGACATCCTCCCGCCGAGAAAAATCACATAAGTAACCTACATTACTAGCCACTTAGATGCGTAGAAAAATTTGTAGAGTCTGTTAGCTCTAAGGGATATAGTCTTTGAATAGGTCTCACTAATGTTCCCCTGCTAGTGCGAATCTTTGCCACTCTCACTCTACGTCATTGCTCGGAATGAGTTCTATAATAACGGCTAAGGGCCACTGAATGCGTTTATCTGTGTCATTCCCCACCAAAACCATATCACCTAACTTGGGCTCTATCTTAGGTGAAATTTTATTTTTATGGCGTACAAGAAAACCTAAATAGTCACTTCTGAAACGCCGTACCAAATCCTGTCTAAGCTTCTTTAAATGACTGTACTGACGACTCAAGTTCTTTGCGGATAACTCACTCTCTTCGTATAAAACAATTGGTTGATTAGGGTTCGGTAATGGGCTTCGGCTCATTAGCATCGTCACTAAGATACGTCATTGGCCTCGAATTAACAACGAACTCACATTCATATACTAGAGTTAATAATTTTTCATAACATAAACAAGAACTCCCTAAGACTTTTTTTAAAATGTTTTTAACTAAACCTATCAATCGTTCAAAGAAACCTCCCCACCACGCGGCAGAGGGAGGATTGAATTTCCACTCGACCTTCAAAAACTTGCTAGCCATTGTAAAATTTGTAGCGTTGTCGCTATACACTATTTTGGGAGACCCTCTTCGTGCTACAAAACGTCTATACGCTTCCAAAACTCCTTCAGCAGACAATGAAGACACTAACTCTAAGTGCACCGTACGATACACGGCGCAGGTAAAAAGACAAATCCAAACTTTTCTCTTATCTTTTAAATACAACGGGCCAGCGTAATCTATACCAATAATTTCAAAAACAGCTACTGACGTATCAACTCTATTTTCTGGTAAGGCTGGGCTTAACTCACCGAAATGTTTTGAACTGAATCTCCTACAAATAGAGCATTTACTGACAACAGCCCTAACTACTTTTCTACCCCTTATTATCCAATAAGTCTCTCTCAACATGTTCAAAAGCGTCTGTACACCTGCGTGCAAATTTCTTTTGTGCTCAAACTCTATCAGACGAGTGACAAGAACATTATCGGCTTGTAAGAGAATAGGGCATCGAAAGTTGTAGTCATCATTTCGATTGATCAAAGGACTTTCTAATCGAATTAAACCATTACTATCTTGAAATACTCTGAAATCTTTAAGACGACGATCGGAAACTCCGGGAAAACTTTCAGCTTGATATATTTTTAACAAAGCGTACTCTGCATTCTTTCTCAATGCCTGTTATATCAGTTTTGTTGCGTAAATTAGACTGTAAGCGACAATTTTTTCCAAAACGCAGAACCCAAGCCATCATTCGGACAATGCTTTTATAATTTGAAAAATACTGCGTGTAACGCCTTAACTCAGACTCACCAGTTGGACCTAAAACCGAGACAACTTCTTGTATCTTCGCAGTCTTTTTTAATTCTTTATTCACTGCATTCTCATCTACGGCAAAATCGCATACATTATTTGGCCACATATCTGGAGCAGAACGCAGCCACTCAGGGCCCTCCCACCACTTAGTTTTTATCAACGTCTCTACATCGCAACCACGTGATGGCAAGTCGGCAGGATTATCAGAGCCTGGAACGTAATGCCACTGCTCTATACTAGATAACTCTCTTATCTCTTTAACCCTGTTAAAAACAAACCTAGACCATGGAGAATGCCTCTTAATCCACGAAAGTACCACTGTCGAGTCGCTCCAATAGAAAACTGAATAATTCTCACCAATGTCTAAAGCTAATTTCGTAGAATTCATAAGACGTGCTCCAATACAAGCGGCAAGTAGCTCTAGGCGAGGGATAGTTATCGGTTTTTTGGTTTTAGGTGACACACGCGACTTAGCTTGAACAAATCTCACGTATACACCTATCTCTGTTTCCACGCGAGCAAACAAAACGGTTGCATATGCAGCTTGACTAGCGTCTACAAATACATGAAACGAGACATTTTTAAAATTACTACCTATCAGACACCTCGGTATCCTAATCTCTTTTGCTAAAGGCAACTGCGAATACCACTCTAAAAAACTTAACCTACTATTTTCTGCGACTTCTGTATCCCAATCGTAGCCAGATTCACATAAATTCCGTAGCAACAATTTAGGCATAACGATTATCGGACAAACTAGCCCTATTACATCAAATATTTTATGAATGGATGACAAAACAAATCGTTTAGTAATTCGAGAAGGAACTTCGGGAAACTGTATATTATCTAATGACAGTGTATCGCTTTCCTTGTCCCATTGCAAGTCCAGCACATGCGTTTGACGGGGGCTTACATCATCACTAGTATATTCCCAGTATCGTAGATCAAATCCTCCTAATTTTAACACTGATATTGCTATGTCACGAAAGCTATTCAGCTCGTCCATTGTACCAACACTCGTAATACTATTATCTAAATAAAATGATTTTAACAACTTACCTATGATTTTTCTATCTTCGTACGACAAATTATTGCAAATATATTTACGTGACAAATGATGTTCCAATGTAGCCTCGAGAAGAAAAGGGCTGCAGGTTGGTCCAAACACAACCTTACAGTGGCGGTAAATTTGTAAGCTGCTAGGAGCATCAAAATCCCACCATAAAAAACGTTAAAAATCTCTATCTTTAGTGGCAATACTAATTTGCAAAAAGGTTTTCTTTATATCTGAAATTACACCTATTTCTTTATCTCTAAATCGTAAAAAAATATTAGGGATCAATTCGATTAAATTAGGTCCAGTTTCTAAGCATTGGTTTAAGGAGGGGGATCCTACATTATGAGCAGACGCGTCAAATACAGGGCGGATAGGAGTGCTACTGCTACTCAAACGAATCACGTGTCTATGTGGCAGGTAATGCGTATTTACATTTTCATACTCACATACAGAAAATTTTTCGATAATACTTTCTTGTAACCAGTCATTGAATACTTGTCCATATTTTTCAAAAAAAACCTTCAGCCTTTAGTCTCTTTGTCACCTTTTCCAAGCGCTTATATCCTAACTGCTTATTGTTTGACAGAGGTGGATGTCCATCCTTCCACGGTAGCAGGACCTCGTATTTGCCTTCCTTATTGATGATAGTAGTTGACTCAAAAAAATCTTTTACTTGCTTAGCTTGAATTTCTTTGGAATTCTTCTCTATCGGGTCAGTAATTCCTAGAGTATCTAACCTCCATAAATCTGAAATACTCGATTTTTGTATGTGTAACGTTAAACGAAGTTAATAGGTTCTGTACAGAAATATTATATTATTAATATATTGGATCTCTCGTGAATCTCTGGTGCCGTTGTAGAGCCACCAAATAAACCATGCTGAGTTTGACCCAAAGAATCATAACACATATTTCTCGCTAAGTCTCTCATAATATAGGAATGTTGAGAACCTGAATCCATTATACATCTCAATATTTATGTTTTATTCTTATAATCTAACTTAACTCTTAATGTCTGCAGAAAAACATCTTGGTGAACTGATATATTGGATGTGCTTTTAACTACAGTAGCTTCTTTCTTCTCTGACTGCGAAGTTGAAGGTGAAGCTGCCTCTCTACACATCAACAGAATGTGTCTTCTTCCGCACCAAGGACATTTTTTATAATTTCTACATTTTCGAAAACTATGACCAACTTTCAAACATCTAAAACAACAGCGCTTTTCTTTCACAACGTTCTGTCGCTCTTCTAAGGTCATTTGTTTAGCTTTCATACAAGTCGAGCTTTCGTGATGTTCGTTACAAAAAATACAGACAACTTCCTTCATATTACCAGACACTAAACTCGACGCTGTTGGAATATTCTCTATGAACTTGGCACTTTTTTTGATCTTTTGTTTGTTAGCGCTATTTATCTGAACAAAACCACGCGTGGCCATCGATATCCTCTCTTCGTTCTCAGCTTCACCTTTGAGAAACTCCATCAACCTGCTGAGACGATCTTTTGGATCTGTCACTGGCCCGCAATGTCTCTGCCAAATTCTAAGTAAATCTTCAGGTAGAGAAGATTCAACTAGTGGGAACAACATAGGTGCACAAGCATCTTTCGACACTTTCAACGACTCAAGTGATCTTAAGTGTGACTCTAGCTTATCATACAGTAAATATACTTGAAAATTCTGTAACTTATTCCTGCTAGCCTCAAGTACAAGTTGCAAAAGTTGTCTGATATAAACCTCCACTAATAAATCTGAACGTCCAAATCTAGACTGCAAACAGTCAATAGCTTTGTCGTAATTATCGCCCGTCGGTGGAAAAGAATTTAATAAATCACTTGCTCTAGAGCCTGGGGTCATACTTTGCAGTAAATAGTAAAACTTGTCCTCTTTGCTCAATTCTTCGTCTAAGTGAATTTTTTTTAACTGACTCCAAAATTTCAACCAATTTGTCAAGTCACCATTAAACTTGTATAGCTCTATAACGGGTAACTTTACCTTATGTATAATATTTTTTGCGGTATTTTGAGATAACGAGTCGGCTTACCCAGACTGAGAAATGAACATATTAACGTCTAACTCAGCGCGTATGAACTGCGCCTTGTATGTCTCAACAGTATCTAGCTCTAAAGATATTTCGTTTTCCGTGGCGTTATTTTCCATCAGGCAGTCCAAAATAGTGTGGTCTAAAACTTCTATTTGCGATATATATTCAGATAATAGTCTCAAACTTACTTTTACATCCATGGTTTGCTCATTTTCTATGTACTCGTTTAACTTTTTTAAGTTCTTTGTAAACATCATCCGTACTGTACTTCGTTTCTTCACAGCGATTTCCATAATTACTCTTATTTATTTTCAACGTTGGGCGCCAGATATAAGAAATGGATAAACTCAAAAGTACGGAAATTAAACACAAATATACATAAAAAAACAGAACTTAACATATATTCATTCATTGAGCCATTTTACAGAGTGACAGTACAAAAAACAAAACACAACTACATAAGAACGCAAAAAGTAGTTACAAAACAATAAAACCTCTTTTGACATAATTAATAAAATAGAACAACAATTTTATTAAAATGTTGGTATTAAATCACACGAAAATATTATGCTTAATTTTCGTTGCGAGAGAAAAAAGCCATAGTCTACAGTATTACATTTTCTGCGTAGGTAAAAGTTTTTACTAAATGGGTATGAATGTATATCGGGTACCAATAACAAAAACACAATTTAAATTTTTTTTGTCTTTCTGTCTATCTGTTTATTCCCGCTTGGCCAGCGTGGTTGACTGAGGCCTAATCGCCCTAGTTTAGGGTAGGCTCGAGCCCCTCGGTGGGGACGTATATGAGCTGTTGATGAATGAATGAATGAAAATCTCCGGAACGGCTGGACCGATTTTGACGGGACTTTCACTAATAGATAGCTAATTATATAAGGTATAACATAGGCTACTGTTTGTCAAGATCAGTCCAGCCGTTACTATTCTACGCGGACGAAGTCGCAGGCACAGCTAGTTTACTGATAAAAAAGCAACAAGCAAACAAGCCGGCAACGATTTGTAAAGTACTATGAACTGAATTTAAAAAATCCTTTGAATAACCCTTTACAGCACTCATTTTTTGATTCGCGATGAGTAGGTATGTAGGTACTTGTAGCGATGTGTAGTCGAAAATAATTTCTTCGGACTGATGCGCGGCTTGAATGACCGGCCACACGCTCAAGTAAAACCGTGCAAGCCAAGTTTGCGCAGTCCAAATCTTTAGCAATTCATCGATTGCACAAGCCGCGCTTCCGGGACTGCGCGTGCTACCGTCTTGCCGTCCACACGCACGCACTTAACTGCGCAAACTGGTTTGTGCAGGCATGCTCGCAGGCAAGACGGAGCGTGTGGCCGGGCTATAAAATATATTTCGTACATTACAAATGTATTTGCGTAAAATATATCAATCATTACGTTTAACATTAATAAATTGCTTTATTCGTTCTTTTATTCATATTATACTCATTTGTTTCCAGTATTACTTTAACCATTGATCCCAACAAAACGATGGTTATACTATTTGTACGGTGAAAAACTACCATGGTCTACGGAGGTTAAATATCTGGGAGTAGTACTCGATAAAGAACTTACATGGAGAAAGCATGTAGAAGATACTCTAATAAAGGCACAAAGAGTCTTTAATATGTGTCGATCTACCTTCGCGAGAACCTGGGGTCTTAAACCGAGGATACTTTACTGGATATATAATATCATGGTACTCCCCATTATTACATATGGAAGTATTGTCTGGTGGCCAAGGACAAACCTAACCACATGTAAAACGGCACTAAATAAAATTCAGAGACTTGCCTGCATGGCAATCACTGGTGCATTTAAAACCACTCCAATGGCAGCTATGGAAAGATTTTTGGGTCTCACTCCGCTGCACATTGTCATACGTAGTGAAGCAAAGAAAGCGCTCCTCAGATTACAGACTGTAGATCTGTGGAATGAAACTAAGCCCCACACGAGACACACAGCACTTGGCAAAGAAGAAGGGGATTGGCTACTGGAAATGATCGGAGACAGGATAATACCCTGGTACATCTTTAGGAGGTCATTTAGTATACAAATCCCAACAAGGGAGGACTGGAACAAAGGACTAGCGCCTCCTGGTAGGAATAGCATGATTTGGTACACAGACGGTTCCAAAATGGACACTGGTACAGGTATTAGCATGGGCAAGCTTGCTACAGTTTTTCAAGCAGCAATGTTTGCAATCCTAGCCTGTGCGCAAGTAAACATTGATAAAAGGCGCAATGGACTCAACATATACATCTTAAGCGATAGTCAAGCTGCGCTAAAGGCACTAATGTCACATGAAGTGCTCTCTAAACTGGTCCTGAATACCATCAATGCACTAAACAAGCTTGCGAAGAAAAATACAGTAGGTACAGCTGATATGGATTCCAGGACATGAGGGTTTACATGGAAACGAGAAGGCCGACAGTCTCGCAAGACAAGGATCGGAAACCAACTTTGTGGGTCCGGAACCATTTGTGAGTCTGGCACACTGTGCAGTCAACTCTGTCATCAGAGATCAAGCAAAGAGAAGACACCAAAATAAATGGGTCGCTCAAAAAGGAATGGCAGACACCAAGCGGTTCATGTGCCTGAATAACTACAACAAATTCTCAATGAATTCAGGCAAAATGCAAATCCGACTCCTGTTGGGTGCTCTGACTGGCCATTTTGGCACTAATCGTATGCTAGCAAAAATGGGCTTGAGCAACACAGAGACCTGTAGGGCCTGCAATGAGGGAGAGGAGAGCATGGAACACATATTGTGCGACTGTGATTCCCTTTCTCATAGGAGAATGAGTCTCTTTGGGACTGGATATCCCAAACCCGAGGACTTCAAGGCCATCCCCCCTAGACCGATTGTGAGACTCATGAGTGCACTCAATTGGTCCATAAATGGTGATAGCAATCAATGAATGAAGAAATTGGGGAAGTACAAAGGATCCTTAAGGGTTGAAGTGCAGGGCCCCCTGGGGCCCCCTCATTATAAGATAAGATAAGAAGATTACGTCTTTCCTTATTTCCTCACATTTATTGAGAAAAGGCAGGAATGGGATTGCCGGACTCGTAATTATTGTCAAGGTTTACTCGTCCGGCAATCCCTAACTTCCCGGCCTCTGCAGTAATGTACTATTTCATACTTACTTTCCTGGCTTAGGCCGGTAAAGTAATGCATGAGCCAAGAATTACAAACTTCGTGTCTTCTGTTTACTACAATACTTAATGCCTAGATTACGAACATGTTTGAGAAAAAAACATTTGTTTTTTGGTCTATTTGTTCGGAACCTCCTCAGAAACTAGGTACTGGACAGATTTTGATTCGGTTGTCACTTAATCCTAGGAATAATCCCGAAAGAACTTATCTAGGCATTATTGCTTTTTTTTAGGAAAAATAGTAGGTACAAAAAAAGCTTAGGTATTCAAACAACATGGCGGGCGAGGTTCTCTCGACAAATCTGTCTGGGATATAGACTTATATTAATAAATAAATCCATGATCTGAGATTATGTCAATACCTACTAGGTTAGATAATATGGGTGTATCAATGGTCATAACGTATGAACAACACGTTTACATCACGGAAAACGATTATTTTTATTTTCATACAAACATTAAAAAATTATAGCAGTATGGGAACCAAATATTTTGTAGGTCCTACCAGAAAAAATCTTAGGTGACTTGAGCCCTTCGCTTCACTCAGGACTCTTCATAACTCCCTCGTTTCGCTCAGGGGTTACATTTTAACTCCCTCGCTACCACGCTCGCTACGCTCGAGAGTTAGGTGATCAAAACAAATCTAGGCCTACTAAACTACGCACCGTGACCTTAATGCTCTAAGACCGTGACAGATCAGCCAAAGTATGCAGTACCTACGAGTAGATGTGTCAAATTATGTAGGTACGGCGAGAGCACGTGGATATGTAATACAAGATGCCAAGTATTCTGAACAGTTTTTGAGATGAGCATCTGTCCAGAACGTCTATAAATATGTACTTAAATATTTGTATTGTTTATTATTCGTAAAATACTGCGAGAAATAAGTCTAGATTCGCGCCTCGTATATACCTATAAGAGGTTTTTGTAAGGGCGTCTTAATTAAAAATAAAATGTTAATTGGGTGTATTGAGTAACAAATGAAAAAAATATAGATTTCAACTAGCAAACCCAATCCTTGCATTTGGATTCTGCGACTGATGCTTCAGCAAAATTAATCACAATAGTCTGAGTCACCTTGACATAAAATTAAAAGTGTTAGCCGAGTGTTTTCAAACAATAATGGTCACGTCACTTAGGTACGTGAGACAAATCTCATATTGAAACAACATAATTAATGCGTAAAGTAAAACGTGTTACATATTCCTACTCAAAGCATTTGTATTGACATAACTAACACACGTCTCAATCTATATTTGAATTAATTAAATAAAATATTTTAAATGTTATAATAAGTGCAGTAGTTATTTATAATGTCATATATTTCGAGGTAAGTCTTATTTTCATCCCATTTTTAAAAATGGTTCCTATTAGTTCATTGTGGAGGAACTACGAGGAATCAACAAACATAAATCATGTTATATATTACCTACAATTTGAAATTGCACTAAAATTATGTCAAATAATTGTGTCAGTGTGGTTGTGCGTGCAATATCTCACCGGCCCTAACTTATTTTCTGTGTAATTCTTAACTAATTCAAATCTGTGGAACTGAGTAATATGGTAATAGTATGTTTAACTTAATTATGCTTTTTTAGGGTTCCGTTCCTCAGAAGGATAAAACAGAACCCTTATGGGATTACTTCATTGTCCGTATGTCTGTCGAGACCCTTTTTCTCCAGAACGCGTAGAGATATCAAACCGAAATTTATATCAAATAGTCAGGCCTAGCGGTTTCATTCAGCTGTAAAAAATTATACTTATCTGTCAACATGAGCAAAAGATAAAATCGTTCATATCGCATATTCTCGTAAATTTTGTGTTTTCACAAGGTACTTCCCGTTGACATAGAATCCCTAAATTTGACAAGAAACAAGGCCCGGTCTCGTCATAATCGGTGTTCTAAAAGAATTATCAGAGAAGTAATATTTTTTTAGTTATTAAAAATGCAATGAAGGAAATACATTTTACGTTAATTTAGAGAGTGTAGGACTTGAAGTTTCCATAACAAATTTTACTATTTACCTACTTAAATGCTATTTTTTAAAGTTTTTTTAAAACTCTAAACATATCCATATTTACATTCCTCGCGTTTAAGGACTCATTCATGCACTCGTCACGTAAAAAATATGACGAAAACATGAAATATAGTCAGGTAACATTTATTCTCAAATCTTCTACAATAATCTTCACTGGTTACTTTTTTCGAAATGTTTTAGTTTCCTTATTTAAAGCGGTTTAAATAGTTCTAATTTTATGAATTTTACCACTGTTAAAATATCACTTTTTCTATAAGAAATCATCCTTTAGCGTAATCAAATTTTAACCACTTAGAATCGAGCTATTATTAAGGCAAATAATAAAAAAAACGTATTTATAAAATCATTATAGGTAAATTTAATACAATCAAAACTTATCGAGAGTTTATAACAAAATATTGTTTGTTATAAGCTCTCGATAAGTTTTCATTGTATAAAATTTACATATAATTATTTTATAAATACTGTTTTTTTTATTATTTGCCTTAATAATAGCTTGTTTCTTCCCGCGACCTTTGCCAGTTCGTCGGTCCACGTCGGGGGCCTACCCACTGAGCGTCAAACAAATGACATTATTTGTTACTAACAAGTAAGTGAAGTAAGGCCGAAACATTTTTTCGCAACTTTGATATGTCGCTAATATTATACTTAAATAATGCGAATGAATAGAAATTACATACGAACTGTTTACATTATAGTTAATTTTTAACTGACTTCTTTTTCACGGGTAAACGTACACAAATAAAGAAAAACAATCGACCATAAATCCTCCTCCTTTTTATTAACCAATTTCGAAAAATGTCGTTAAGAAATATTACAACTCCATTTCAGTATAAATGCAACGTTTCCCAGTCAATGATTATCTAACAAAGAAAAAGAAAATGTCATTGATATAATGTCATACCATTGTCATAAAAAGTACTAATCGTATTTGTTGATATTGTTCCACTATATCTCCTGTTATAAATAGTTATTGTAAGTTAAATTCATCAGGCAAACTTCCTTTTTTACTTGTGATCTGTTAAAATACGTAAACGAACATAACATTTAAGGTTCCTACCTAATCTACGAGTAAGAGCACATTCATTGTTTGTGTTAAAGATAAAAATCAATAGACAGGAATGAGTCAGTCGTGCCCTGAGGAACTCCCGTTATTGAGTGAAGAATTTCCAGAGGATCAATTACGGATCAAGATTTCAAAGCATTTACAACCAATGGTGTTAAGAGGACGGGCTAGACTCAACGCTAAAGGTGCAGCTGCTATTATCAAGCTTTGGCCAGGTACTTTGGAAATCTTTGTATAGTTTTTAGTATTTTTAAAAGTATGCGGTAGGCGGTTATCAGAATGGGCGCCCCATTCTGATAACCGCTTACCGTCTTGACCAAATAATAATAAAATTACCGTCCGTGCCGTTATTTCCCATGTCACTCGGGGTCAGCCCTCCTAGTCTTCCTTCGCCACTCTGGGCGCATCTGTGTAATTTCCGGTTGCAATCCCGTCTTTTTAGGTCGTTTCTTATAGTTCCAATCCAGGTATTTGGCGGTCTACCTCGGCCTCGCTTAGGTTCTTTAATACCCATGACGTATCTTGTCATATGCTCTTTTTCGCGCCGCATTACATGACCATACCACCGCAAACGAGTCTCAGTGAGTTTGTCAGCTATGTTTGCAACTTTTAGTGTACCACGAATATGCTCATTTCTGACTCTATCTTTAAGTGTTACCTACTCCCCCGGACCACCTTAATATCTTCATTTCTGTCACGTGGAGTTTTTGTTCTTCCGTTTTGCGCATAGGCCAGCATTCGGACCCGTAAAGTAGGGTAGGTCAAATTGCCCCATCCGGTGTTTATTCGGTTTTTAATGTCCTTAACAACGCAAGCGTCGGACGTTAGTACTGACCCTAGATACTTAAAAATGGCTAGGTGCTTTCAGAGCAATGGTTCCTATACACAGTGGCTGCGTTACACAGGTTGCATTTGATAGGTTGCAATGCATATATTTAGTATTCCTCTTCGTTCTAGGGCTTTGGAACCCTTTGTAATTTTATCTCCTCCTCCTTCCTCCTCCTCCCCCTTGCGTCGTTATCCTCAATGCTGAGGGTCGTGATCTCATTGTAGTAGCACGTTTTTGCGAACTATATTCCGCCATTTAGCCAGTTTTCAGCAGACCGGATGGCGTCGCTAACACTGAAGCCGAGTGCTGAGCGAATCTGGTCGGACCAACGCATAGGGCTCCGTCCCCGAGGCCTTTTTCCTTCCACCATGCCAGTCACAAGTAGCTTCTCCAGGTTATCACCGCGCTTCCTAGCAACGTGTCCGAAGTACTCGAGTATCCTGCGGAGACAGGTGGTGGAGAGTCTGGTCTTGATATTGAGCTCATTGAGTATAGATGCGTTCGTCCGATGTGCCGTCCATGGACCACGAAGCAGCTTTCTCCAGCACCACATCTCGAAAGCATCAATGCGGTCTCGGTCAGTCTTTTTTAGAGTGAAAGTTTCCGCGCCGTACATGAAAATGGAGAACACCAGGCTGGTCACAAGCCTCCGCTTTACAAGCCGAGATATGTGCTTGTTTTTTCATATGTGGTCAAGTTGTGACATGGCACTTTTCGCCACTCCAATGCGCCTTCGCACATCTGCTTCGCATGAACCGTTGTTAGATATAGTGGAGCCCAGGATTTTTTTTTTTTTTTTTTTTATGTAAGGCCCGGCAAATGACCTCCTCCCGCCTGATGTTAAGCGGTGAAAGAAGCCCAAATGAGTTGACAGATAGAGTAGGGACGACATCCACTATCCTACCTGCCCGCCCCTTGCCGGCCTAAAAGATGCTTTTTCACACCTCTTTTGAAGGAACCCATGTTGTAGGATGGAGTAAAAACACGTGCGCAGGTAGAGAATTCCCAATGAGGTAGATGAAGTCGTTAACATAATCCAGATTTAACGCACCTGTGAGCTCCAATTTACCGGTTCGGTCCACTACCATAACTTTGGTCTTCGATCTATTAATCGACAGCCCCAGCTCACCACTGATACGCTCCATAGTGTCCAACAAGGTTACCATCTCAGTTTCGCTAGTAGCGAAAAGCGTAGTGTCATCAGCGTATCGGAGGTTAGTGATCTTCTTGCCACCAATCGTCACTCCTCCGTTCCAATTCTCGCAAGTCCTTCGCATGATGTATTCGCCGTAAATGTTGAACAGAATGGGTGACAGTATGCAGCCTTGTCTTACTCCTTTTAGAAACCTAAAGGGCTTAGACAATGTGTCGTTAATTTTTACGACTCCCTTGTTATTAGTGTATAAGGTTTGCAAAAGTGAGATAAGATGACGTGGCACTCCAAGCTCCGCGAGTATGGTCCACAGTCTGTCCCATTTAACACAATCGAAAGCCTTACTATAGTCTATGAAGCACATAATCATCGGTGTATTGTATTCATAAGACTTTTCGATTAGTTCAGGATTTGTTCTCTCGTGCCCCTACCCTTGACGAAACCTGCCTGTTCTTGAAAAATATGCCTATCCAGATAGTAGCGGATGCGGCTATTTACGAGTATTATGTGTAGCAAAATTTTGCTACAGTGTGAGGTCAAGGCAAGTGTGCGATAGTTGCCACACCTTTTGGTCGAGCCTTTTTTGTGAAGTGGCAAGATGATTGATTTAGACCAATCCCGAGGCCAGTCACCGTGTTGCCATATGTGGTTACAAATGCTATGCAGCACATCAACACCTCTATCACCCAGCGCTTTGATCACGTCTGCAGTTATAAGGTCTGGGCCTGGGGCTTTTCTGTCCTTCAAACGAGTAATAGCTGTTGTGACTTCTGATCGGAGTATTTCGGGTTCGAGCTCAAGTTCTTCCCAGTTTCAAAGCGGTGAGCTGATTGGTTGTGAGGTGCCGTACAACTCTTCACAGTAGGTACCTGCACCAGGTTTCAGCAATGTGCTCCAGATTATGAACAAGAGTACCATTTTGGTCCTCAATAGCCCAAGACTTTGCATTAAATTTCCGAGAGAGAATACGAACTTTCTTGAATAAATCAGATGTTTGGTACTTTGAGAGTGAGTTTCGATGTCTGAACAGATGCTATCGATGAATGTATTCTTGTCCCGTCGGCATTCCTTTTTGATCGTAGAGCAAATGTTGGAAAACTCTTTTCTCTCGTCATCATTGTGTAAACCTCTCATGTTTATTTCCTTTCTTCTTTGGATCAGCTCCCAAGTCTTGTCAGAGATCCAGGCCTTGGGCTTCTTTTCAGCGAAATTCTTTTTGTAATTTTATCTATTGATTAATAATGTTATTGTTATTCAGCAGAGAGAGACTGTAACAGAGTCGTCTGCATGGGTACCTCTATCTTACTTATTTCTGCCGCTAAGCACCGGCGCTTGCATTACTGTGTTCCGGTTTGAAGGATAAGAGAGGCAGTGACATTACTGAGTACCTGTAGTAAGGGAGCCCAAGAGGGGATTTTTGAAGTCATTCCGGTGCATCAGATTAATATATGGGGGATACCTTACACCCTGTTGTGTATCTCTACCCAATCTAAGCCCTTTATGTAGGGGGGTTTGCATAGAACAGTCGATCAGATTAGTAAAAAAAAATATTCGAGCGCGTCAGATTAAGCTATAGTACGTTAATTACATACTAAAAAGTATGTAATTTAATAATCTGACGATTTCAGCGTGACGTAAGAGGGAGGGTGACGAAGTTGCAAAAAAAATGACCCTTCGGGATTCTCGAGTGCAGTGGCATTTTTTTTATTTTGTGCAAAATGCTATGAAAATTACAAAAAAATATATAATCTGCCGTTTCGGATATGCCAAATGCTCAAAAATTATAAATAAAGTTTGACGTTGGCGCGTACAGCTGCAGTGGGGCTATGTATTCCCCACTCTGCACCTATCGTTCTTTCACTTCGCTTCTGTCTCTTACTCTCAAGCACTCTCGCGCATCGTTCCCTACTACTTCCTAGCAACCTTGATGCCATGTCACCATCATATAACTGTTCAAAGCACGCGTAGCATTACGTATACAACGCTCTGGTTTGTTTATTTTTTTTCTTATTAATTTCGTGAATTAAAGGTTGTAATAATTTATTTGATTCGCAGAGGAAACAAAATTGTAATAATTTATTTGATTCGCAGAGGTCGAGTGATCGCCTACTGCGCAATGGGTCGCGGGTTCGATTCCCGCACGGGACAAAATTTATGTACTATGACCCACAGAAATTTGTTCTGGTCTGGGCGTATGTGCATGTAAAATTCTATGTTTATAACTGCACCCACGACACAGTACAGGAGAAAATCCTAGATACACTAGGATTTTCTCCTGAGCTGTGCGTTGGCGTTGGAGGAAAAAATCATTTAATTATAGA
Source organism: Schoenobius gigantellus (assembly GCA_963935595.1). Lineage (NCBI taxonomy): Eukaryota > Metazoa > Arthropoda > Insecta > Lepidoptera > Crambidae > Schoenobius > Schoenobius gigantellus. The sequence continues at coordinate 38,388,242 of OZ012543.1, forward strand.
GTTTTATTATTATAATTTATAGTGTTTTCCTTGATTAGTATTTAGCCGTGAAATTATATGCATAAGTGTACAGACAAAAAATTTTCAAACCATCAGATTAAGGAAACCCCTTAAAATAATCGTCAGATTATAGCTGTGTTCCATTTAACCATCACCACTGTGCTGGTGCTGACATCTGATGTTAGCCTCGTTATGCGTTTCTTTTAAGAAATGTTGACATTTTTAGCCGCGCTAATTGTTACAAATGAAACGGTATGAACTGATTTTTCGTGCTGAATTTTGACGTCTCACCTACTTAGTCCAGTAACTTAATATTTCAAGTAATATAAATCAAAATCGGCTAAAAATATAAATATCATTCAATTTAATAATGAAATCCACTAAAAAATCTTTTTGATTCATGAAAAAAGTATCCAAATGTCAAATTTTAAAGCTGTCAAAAAATGGTAATCGGAGGACCCATCTATTTGTTTTTTTGATATTTGATGTTAACTTTTCGTGGCAAAAATGTTTATGTGGAACATACGAAATTAGCACGAAATGCTAACACCAAAGCCAAATGAAACGCGTTGATGCTAAAAATATTGAAAATGTTGCAAATCCGTGCTTAACTGGAACGGGCCTTGTGAATGAGAACGTTCAGTTGAATCGTCTGTATAAAATCTGACGCGCTTGAGTATTGCAAAGTTGCTATTTCTTTTGCATTTTTTAAAAGCCGCCTCGAGCTCGTGTCACATCTAAAACGTGAAATTTTTGAATGGTAGTTTGTTTAGGGTGTAATTAACGTCCCCTATGTAGCTAAATCTGACGCGCCCGAATAACTTTTTTTTTTCAAATATTCCCCTTTTTTTTCTTCAAATAAACCTCCAGCGTGCAAACCGGCAGATTAAGGTACTTCCGTCATTAGGGATATGTGGCGCATTTACCATAACAAAATCTGACACGCTCGAGTATTGCAGCGATGCTGTTTTTTTTTCATTTTTGGAAAGCTGTAGACGCTTCCCCCACCGGTGAATCGGTAACATCTTTTTTGCTTTCTATGATGTAATCTTTTAAATAATCACTGTCTCTACATCGCTCGAGTGACTGCTTATTTAGCATAGTGGGCTCCGCTACTACTACTCTGACTTGACGTTTATGTCACTAGCAACGTACACTGCCATTCTTGACTTGTAGGTTTGCAAATCTTCATGCACTATAACAGGCGACTGTAGTCACTTCCCATCAGGTGGGCAGCCTGCTTTAAATGTCAACTTAGTTGTATAAAAATATGTATAAAAAAATTAAAATGTAGGTATTTTCATGCATTATCTCTTATTAAAAAAGCTAATTTACCCAATTACCGATTCTATTACATCTAGAAATAGCTAAGAAGTAATTTATCTTTATGATTCTTTCAGATTATTGGATATCTACTGTTACGATTTGGTGGATCGCATTAGGTATGATTGCTATCATAATATTTATTACTTATAATAGCATAGTAATTGTAACTGCATCTCCTATTAAGTACTTTAGAGATATTCAAAGACGTACTTCGAATGAAAGTGCAGATTTAATTACCAAAGGACTGGTGTCGTCAAATAGCATTTTTATGCACTTGGTGGTTGATATCAACGCAGAAGTTGATTTGGGTGATTATTTACCATACATCGATGTAATAATTTCTAAATACCCTGAGTTTGATTATAATTTTTATATATTGATCAATGACTCGGCAACTGGAACACCTGTACTTAACGCTGAACAAAATAATAAACATGCTTTAAACCTACTTTGGCCTAATGAGGATTTTCAATATGGCAACATAAGTATCTATCACCTTTCCTTGAGTGAATTCCTGGAAAATACGCCACTTAAAAATAGTTGGAGAAATATTATATCAACCGACCATGTAGATTTTCTTATTAGAGCTGTTTCTATTTGGGACAAAGGTGGAATAGCATTTAGTCCTCGTATTATGACACCTTGGTCGGAGAAATCAAGTATAAAAGAAAAATTATTTGATGTGTTTAACAAATATCATAATTTAAAAACTAATGATACTATGAAACAGACTAAAAGTAAGAAAAAAATTAACAACATACGTGATATTATTGAAGCCCTAGAAGATCATGAATCAGAACTACCTATTTTTTCTATACAAAATCCAATTGAAGCAGAAACTATTATTACTTCTCTAATGACTAAAAACATCAAAACAATTGACGAAAAGACAAATGATGCCTATGAAGCTGGAAAAATGCACCACAATTTATTGACACGGTTCAACTCTAGTAAGACTACAAAATCAAAGTCAGCTAATATCACTGACCTCGACAAATTGGCAATGAATTTAATATTATCAAAAATAGAAATCAAAACACACAAACAAAAACAGAAAGTAGTTACAAGGAAACGTAAACATATAATATCAAGTGCTGCTGGTAATCGCAATGCCATAGATAAGGATAAAGAAAATGTAAGACAATTTACTTCAATGGAGCATTCAAAACATAACGATGAAGAAACTAACACACTCACAATAGATTTAAGAGGAAATATACTGGCATCTGCTCTCCCTTGTCATGTATTTTTGGGATCTTTATTTAGCCATTTGAATAATTATGTCGATATTTCGGTTACTGATTTTATTGTAAAAGAACTCACTTATTTTTGTAAGAACACAATATCAAATTGCAGTGGTATTGATGTCATAGTGTCTTAAAATAAAGTAAAACGGATAAAGTTTAAAAATAGGACTATAAAATTAGAGTAGGTAATATTTTCTTAAAAATCTTATCCTTGAGGAAATTGATATTTATTAAAAGAAAATTCGTTGTATACGTTTATTTTTTTAAATCCTCAATCGTGCTCAAAATAACGTTGAATCCGACAATATTTTGGTCACAAGTCTTATTTTATAAAGTTCCTAAAACTATGGCAGCTAAAATACAATCAATAAATCTACAGACTAGATTACAAATTTAAAATAAACCAAAATACGCGATAAGTATTTTATTTGGAAGGAAAGTTAATGAAATGATTTTTCAATACAGTTGTTGAACAAGGCGTATTTTCGGAGGCTATTTATGATTCGAAAATTAAATCTTTCGCAAAGGCATATTTCTTTTACGCGGTCGTGACTTTCTTTAACGAACTCGATAATTACTTTTTAAGTTTAGTTTTATATGCCGGGTTATTTCTCCATCAGGAGCCAAATTTTGTATGCTTGTTAAGACAAGCAAAATGAACAACTTTTACTATGGGACTAATCTCGAAATCGCGAAAAAAAACAGCTGTTCCGTACATCCACTGAACCTAAATGTATGGAACAGCTGATTTTTTTTCGCGATTTCGAGTTTGGTCCCATAGTAAAAGTTGTTCATTTTGCTTGTCTTAACAAGCATACAAAATTTGGCTCCTGATGGAAAAATAATCCGGTACCTATACGAGTATGTATAAGTCAATTTAAAAAGAGTTTTCAGATATGTACTAAAAACGGGTGGATTTTATACGAAGAAAAATGAACGACTCCTTACATCTTAACATTGAATTCTCAAAAAATAATCAATTTATCACACAACAAATGGTAGTTTTCAGAAAGAGTCGCATTTTTTGCTACTGGACAATTTTTTTACAACGAAACTAGACAACGGATTCGAACGTGTATACAGCCTATTTTTGATACATGTTGATGTGAAAATAATTAAATTTAAACGAGTAATTAAATATAATAAACAAACATTTAAAACATGTTCAATTCTTTGTCTTTTGCTATTTTCCACAACTGTATTAAAATCACCTCGTGTGATACTTACACGGGTGTACTTATAGGTTTAATAATAATTAATTGCAAACTCATGACATTTAAACCATCGCCCGGCTCGGGCTTATTAATTACAGCTCGTTTACTATTACCTACTTTTCATCCTTGTATCACAATGTACCAATATCATTTTAATAAACTCTTAACAATTGTTTAGACTTAAGGTGCTATCAGACTACGCTATAATATAATAGCATATAGTTCATAGCACAGCAATATCGCGCACCATACATTTATTATGGACACGTTCACACTTAGCTGTACTATATATTTACACTACAATTATTTGCTATACTATATAGCACAATAGTATAGCGTAGTCTGAAATGAGCTTTATTGCTTATTCTATCAGAAATAATCGAACATACTTTTATTTTATGCTATTGTGTTTTGATTAATGTTCTGTGATTCATTTATTTTTGTATTAAATAAATGAAACTTTCTTTAATATGTTATTTATAGGTACTTTTTAACTGATAAATAACTATTTTAACTACTTAAACAATACCGACTTAATGCTTAACAATATCATCTAAAAAAATTATCATAATTTTTTTTCTGTAAAACTGAGTATTCATGATATCCAATCCGATCATAATAATTTCTAGTTACTGTAAAACTAGTCAAACAAAGAAGTAACATAATGTTGCTTCTATACATCGTAAATATCATTGTTTATAATGAATCAACTATTTGGCTTGTACCTAATCATTTTGCTATATTTTTCAGTTCAATTGGTAGTTCCCATCTATTAGTCCAGTTTCTTCCTTTAGATGTTTGGCAATACTTCATATGATTTATTTTCTCGCATCTTTTACTAACTGTCCAATATACGTAGCCTTCGGGACATTGGTAAACAAATCCGCGTAATTTTCCTGACTTTGTAGCAAGGCACTTCAGAAATATTCTTGAACATTCGCTATCTATATCAAATCCATAGTTTCCAGCAGCTTTGCATATATGCTCGTTTCGGTCAACTTCAATCTAAAAACAAAAGCCACACAAGAAAAATGAAAATGATGAATAGACCAATTTATCATTATTAAGGGATAGTTATTATACACGGTTATTTTTTTATCGCCCTGGAAAATTTTAGGGACGCTTCAGGACACATCCATTATTATATAAAAAAAATTAATAAAAAATATACAAAAAAAAAATCTCTAAAAATGCTGCTCTCGTCTAATGCAGCATTTTTTGTATTTTTTTGAAAATTTATATAAAATTAAGTAAGCAAATTATTTTTTTTATTCATATTTATTTCATTCTAATATTATGTCGTGAAGCGTCCCTTAAATTTTCCAGGGTGATAAAAAAATAACCCGTGTTTTAATTTGTTAGTAATTGATATTTTAAAAAGGATTTAATGTTACTGAACATTGACTAAAAAAAAAAGATTCGGTACGTGATGTTTGTAGGTATAGCCAATCAATAAAACAACGTGTTTTTTGGCATATTCGATTTTATGACTCTTTATAATATGTATTTTAGAATATTATTGAATAAGAACATTTTAGAGCCGACTCACAAGATGCCTCAGTAATGGCACAATATAGAGAACGATATTGTGGTGTGGCAACGCGCGTTCAGCACCGCCCGTGTAGCGTACGCCACTGTATATACGAGTACGTATGTAGCTATTTATACAGGGTGTAACTGAACACTCCAATAACATTTAAGGGTATGTATCCATCAGAAGTAGAGATTCTGTAGCAAAAATATTAGGGCTAACAAACCTACTTTTTTTTTCCATACAAACTAAATAAATTATTTTTTGGTATTAAGTGCCGACAACCCTACATAAGCGTACGAGGAATACTACGCTCACGTCATACAAACTAAATAAATTATTTTTTAGTATTAAGTGCCGACAGCCCTTTTTTTTTTTTTTTACAAGAGAGAAAATACAGTCTTTACGGTATTCGACAAGGGCATTCAGCTGACTAGGCCACCCCTTGGATATGCAGGACTCGGGTAGAAGACCCACTACCGGCTAAAAACTCTCTAGATACTTAGACCTCCGTGGGGACACAATCGGGATCGGCGTTGGCCATTCCCCGATTGAAGTGCCGACAGCCCTACGTAAATGTACAAGGAATACTACGCTCACGTCTGTCACGTGTCATTTTGTGTTTAAATTTAAGTTACAACACACAAGTAAATCTCGCGACAAGCTTTTATGGCATATAAATTGTGTCAAATGTGAAATGACGTTATAAGTAAAAGTTTTAGTGTAAAAGTTTATTTTTTCTTTTTAGCGCATTTAAATAAAAGCTTGTTTTTAAAAAGGTTTTTTTTACATTTAATTTATTTTTTACTTTTTAGTTATCACTGGACACGATTCTCAGTCTGTTCATCTCATTCAACGCATCATTATTGCAAGGTCGTTTGACGGAACGCCTATACAGAATTTCAGCTCAATCGGTTAAAGATATCTATTTCAAATGATTTTTTAGCTTTAGAAGTACGCCATATTGGATTAATAGTAACATCACTTTATTTTTTAAGTTATTCTTAGCAAGACCATTTATTTGATACCCATATTGTAGGGGTGCATTAAAAATAATTGGTCCGCCAACTTGGGTATGCCGCCATCTTGGATTTAGAATGACGTCACACAGTGAACCATGCATTGTCATCCAAACTGAATGAGCATACAAAATTTCAGCTCAATCGGTTAAAGATATCTGCTTCAAAATTGAGTTGCAAGATTTCACCCGAACATACTTACATACGAGACTTACATTGCAAATTAAAAAAAGCTTGTAAAAAAGCTCATAATTCATCACATCACAGCTCATATACGTTCCCACCGAGGGGCAGGAGCCTACCCTAACAAGTTATGTTAGGGCGATTAGGCCTTAGTCAAACCTCCCTGGCCCAGTACGTATTGATTGACGTCACATACACCTTTTGAATTACTTCGCAGCTGTATGCAGGTTTCCTCATGATGTTTTCCTTCACCGTAGCCCGTAGGAGCGTCAGATAAATAATGAGAGCGTCAGATTTTATAGTTAATTAATATTTGATAATATTTTATTTTAAATCCAAATATCGCAAATTTTTATTACAGGGTCATTGTTGGAAGTTCACTGAAACTAAACATTAATATGTAATAAAAAAAGTATCAGCTCCGTTTTCTCCTTATAGTCAGTATTGTCTTTTTATCCCCTTTTTTAACCGACTTCAAAAAAGGAGGAGGTTCTCAATTCGATGCGTATGTTTTTTTTGTGTGTATGTTACGCGATTACGCCGCCAGTTGTGGACCGATTTTCAAAATTCTTTTTGTATTCGATAGAGTATTTAATTAGGGTTTCTTTCACTATGAAGATTTCATTCACTAAAAAGTTAAAAATAAAAAATATTTTACAAAAAATAAAAACCGACTTCAAAAACACTGATAAGTTAAAAATAATATAAGAATAGGTACAGACAACATCACAATTTTATATTGTACTTTTTAACTTTTCAGTGTTTTTGAAGTCGGTTTTTTTATTAACCGACTTCAAAAAAGGAGGAGGTTATCAATTCGGTTGTATTTTTTTATGTTTGTTACCTCATAATTCCGTCATTTTTAAACCGATTTCCAAAATTCTTTTTGTATTCGATAGAGTATACTGCGAGGGTGGTCTCATGGTAACTAAAGTTAGGATCTGATGATCGGATCCCATGGAAATTGAGGAAAACATTAGGGTTTCTTATTCTTTCACATAAGATTTCATTCACTAAAAAGTTAAAAATATTTTAACAAAAATAAAAACCGACTTCAAAGGCACTGAAAAGTTAAAAATAATATAAGAATAGGTACAGACAACAGCACACTTCTATATTGAAGTCGGTGACAAATTTTAACACTTTCTAGGAGATCATCGTTTGGCGCCGACTTCAATATATTGAAATGTGTAAAATTGACGATTTTAAGTGCCCGCAAGGGCCTATGAAATAAAGTACTTTTGATTTTGATTTTGATTATATAGATGTGTGATGTTGTCTGTACCTATTCTTATATTATTTTTAACCTTTCAGTGTTTTTGAAGTCGGTTTTTATTTTTTTTTGCTAGATTCAGCTATTTTCCCTAGACTCTACCGTATACTACCGAGGTTTTCCATTGTGAGAAATAGCTCAAGCGCTTCATCCACAATAGAGTAGATAGACCTAGACAACTTGGATATTGGTCTAATCTATTATCTCGTTTCTACATACACGTAGAGATGATTAGAATGCCCTATGGTAGTTTTTTGCCCTATCGTAGGGCTCTCTATCACAGACAAATCTTGGCCTGTGTACACTACTACACTCCGTAGACTAGAGATTATACCTAGTACTCGTACATTGTGCACCAAGGACCGTAAAAGGGGGATTACTAACGAGAGTCTATTGAAGGCTCGACGCCAAAGGCGGAGGGAGGGCTTTTAATGAGTCGAGTTTGTAATCCTCTTACTGTGCGTGATATACACAATGTTTTTCATCACATTTGAAAGAAAATAAAAAAAATTGTCAAAAAAAATATTTTCTTTAGAATTCGCTGGCAGCAAATCATTCCAAACCGAAACACAGCAATGCATGCAGCAATGCTGCTGCTTTGCGGCAGAAATAGGTAAGACGGAGGTACCCAAGCAGACGACCCTTTTTTTTATACCACGTCCAAAGGACGCGCCGCTGCCGAACGAGGTCGTGGGAACCCTTACAGACCGACCATAACCCCGTCCGCGGCACCTGCCCACCAATGGCGGGCCCCTCACGCCCCCTCCAAGATGGAGATGGAGAGGAGTTCCCGGGGCATACTCCGGGTGGTAATTTTTTACTGTGGTTTTCTTCCACGCGGCCCGACGCTCAGTGCGCCAGGCCCCCGGCCCCGCTCAGTGCGGGGTAACGGGCTTGCCCGACGGCAGACCCCACTGGATCCACCGCCGCGCACACGAGCCGAAGCTCAGCGGCGCCAAAGCGCCGACCCACCGCAAAAAGCGGCCACGGTGGCCACACCAGGTGGCCCGCCGAGTAGCACTCGGCCATCCCACGCCCCCCTCATGGGGGCCGCACAAGTGTGCCGAAGCCACACGTTGATCGGGTCAGCCTCAGTCCTTGGAACAACGACACGCCGAAGCTCAACGAGCTTGCACCGACTCGGAACAACGACATGCCGAAGCTCAACAAGGACCCGCACCAACCCGATCAAAGGGGCAACGGCACAAGGCGCAACGCGCCATGACCCGCGAGCGGGTCCCCAGGCGACACACAACCCCATCTTCAAAAAGAAGGGGAGGTGACGCCCCACATGGCCACGTGAAGTGGCCCGCCGGGTTAAACCCGGCCACACCACGCCCCCTCCACGGGGCAGCTGTCAGACTCTTAGCCCGCGGCAGAAAATCTGCCGGGTTGCCCAGGGTGCACCACGAGGAGGTGTTCTGACATCGCACCCCAAGCAGACGACCCTGGTACAGAGACTCCCTCCGGTAATTATTTCTTAGGGAGTGCTTATTACATTGCAATATGATTAGTTATTCCATTGTAAAATAAAAAAAAATAAAAACAAAACAGCTTTAACTATCGATTCGCCAGGTTCACTAAAGAAACATTACTCCATAGTATCATCTCGAACAATAAAATGCAAGGAACTTTTTTTGTGGCATATATCCCTGTCGTTGGATATTACGAAAAAGTCAAGATGGAAGTTTATTTTTATGGTGATATTAGGATGTTTTAATGAACTACTAAGCCATTTTTCGATATTCGATTTGGTAATTCTTTTTTATTTTTTACTATATGCAGTGGTGTGTCATATTATTAGACCCATGGAGGTAAAATAAAATACAAAATAAAATCCAAAGTTATGCCTACAGCAATGTTGACTGTTAGCTAATAGTTTTTACCATTTTGCATAGCGCAAGTTGGCATTTTGTACTCAGGATTTTAATTCAATACAATATCTAAAACAGTACCTAACATCACAATTTGACGACACGTTTAGCGCAGAGGTCGAGTGATCACCTACTGCGCAACGGGTCGCGGGTTCGATTCCCGTACGGGACAAATGTTTTGTATGGCCTACAGAAATTTGTTCCGGTCTGGGCGTATGTGCATGTGATATTCTATGTTTGTAATTGCACCCACGACACAGGAGAAAATCCTAGTGTGGGGCGACGTTTTTTAAAAAAAGAAAAAAAAAAAAAAAGAAAAGAATTAAGTCCACCTATATTATACCTTCACACCTATATTATACCTTCACTTTTGGCATATCTGCTTTTTTACGTGTTCTTTAATCTATGTCAGCGAATCGGAAGCGTACTCGCTCTGATATTACATAAGAATAAAAGAGAGGGCAATACTAAGATGGCGGTTGAGCGTGTTACGGGTTCGGAATAAGATTTTTTGATTCATTGTTAAAGTTATAAAATAACATTTTACGCAATATTAGTGACACAATCTTCACGGCACATCCGCTACCTACATCTCTATCGTTCGCCCAAGATCGACTAAGTGAAATGGTGCCAATTGGCACTAGCTTATTGGCACCAGCGTAGTAAATAATTTCTCTGCACTGGACAGTGCCCTTTAGTAATGCCGAAACTAAGGGTGCTAAAGGCATGCATGGATCCTTTGTAAATTACGAGAGGGCTGATATAATTCCGGGAAGTTTGTTCCATTTAAGAATTATATATTTTAATTATATTTTATTACTTGTTTACGGTTAAAGGCGGTTTCTAAATGATTAATTATATTGCGCAATGATTGAGCAAGATTTGAGCTTATTTAATTATTTTTGTACCACATGTTTCATTGCATCGTGTAGGATTAGTTTTGCGCAATATTATCAATACTACACCCCGACTGAACGCGCAAACATTGAGCACTTACCACCATCGCATAATACAAATAACATTTTCAATTTTAGTATTGAAAAAAAAAACGAAACTTACCGGCTCTTTGAAATTTTTTCGTCGCTTTACTCTGTATTTTCGTAATTTTTGGCCATTACATTTTTTATTAGCTTTTTCTTCCTCTACACACTGTATTTTATTTTCATCATAAATTGTATTGTTTGGACAAGTGAATATTGCAATTTTCAAGTCATGGTTATCTTCATCTTCTAAGCATTGATAGAACATATTGCAATATTTAGGATGTCGTCTAAATGACGTAGAACAAGCATATAAGTACTGGTCATTTTCAGTTTCAGGACAATCTTTGTTAGATACTGCTTCTGTAGTCGATATTTCATCATTTTCTGTTGTTGGTAAATATTTTTCTGTGGTTGTTGTGCCTGTAGTTTGTGGTTCGTCTGTTTTATCCGTTGAAATTGTTGAAATTAGTTCGGTTGTGGATGATTGATGTTCCGTTGATGATGAGTTTTCACATTCTGTTAATAATTCAGTTGAAGTTTGCTGAGTTGTTGTGGTAGCTTCATTATATTGCATAGTAGTGGTTTCTTCTGTAGGTGATGTTTGTTGAATAGTCGTTTTCTCATTAGAATTTTCTTGACTTGTTGATTCAGAAGTTGTTATTTCTTTACGAGATGTTGTTTCTATAGTAGTTGTTTGATCAGTTGTGCTTTGATTTTGTGGTTCTGTTGGTCTAGGATTTATAGTTTCTGTAGTGGTAGTAAATTGAATTACTTGCTCGCTAGTAGTAGTTTCTTGTGTTGGTTTGTTATTTTGTGATAATTGTGATGTAGTGCTTCTTTCTGTTGTAGACCTATCAGTGGTTGTTACTTCTTGTATATTATTTTGATTTTGCGCTTCACTACAGTTCCTCGGCGGATAAACTGAACCTTCATGATTACATGTTTCCAATAAAGGATCCCAAATAGTGCCTTCTCCGCATTCAAAATGAAATACAGAAAATTTTTCTCCGTTGCCATCCCAATCGACACATCTATAAAACTTTTTGCAATCATTATGATCTGCGTAATATCCGGCTTTTTCACATGTCACATTTTGTTTTGGTTTATTATTAGAATTTTCTTGAGTACAAGAAGAATTTTGTATATTGCTATTGTTTTGAGTTTCTTCGATTGTTGAGCTATTACTGCTGCTACTAGATGTATTTGAAGCGTCAGGATTATTATCCATGTCTCCTGTTGATGATGAGTTTTCTTGATGATTTTCCTTGCAGGATGGTTTTGATACATCCTGGGGGTGGTTGCATGTAGTTAAATCTTGATCCCAAATAGTTCCTTCACTACAATCAAATTCATATTTTATATAACCTCCTTTACTATTATCTACACATCTATAAAACTTACTGCAATCCTGAATATTACCAAAGAAGCCTTCTTGTTCACAAGTATTATTTTCAGGTGAAATATTATTTTCCGTTGATGTGAATATTTCTCCATCCTGCGATATTGGTTTTGTTTGTGTTTCTTGAATATTATTACAATCATCAACTTCATGTATATGATTACATGATTGTATTTTTGTATCCCACGCAGTGCCATCACCACACGTGAAATCATATTTTGTAAAACCACCTTGTCCATTATCTACACATCGATAGAATTTTGTGCAGTCCTTTTTATTTGCAAAAAATCCATCTGACTTACAGTGTTCACTTTCAGAAGGATGTTTTTCTGGTGTTCCTTCATTGTATTCATCATTATTTTTATCAGAATCAGGCAACTGCGTTGAAGTTTGAGAATCAGAAGATGACAATTGGTCTTGACTTGTTACTGCCGGTTCTGAAGAATTACTTTCATTCTTACAGCTAATCATTGCGTTATCGTGGTCACAGGCGAATATTTCTTGGATCCATATTGTTCCTTGTCCACAAATAAAGTCATATTTAGTAAAACCACCTTTGTCATTACGAACGCATCTGTAAAACTGTTGACAATTTTTTTGGTTTGCAAAAAAACCTTCAGCAATACAAATGCTACTATTGATTTCCTCTTGTGTCAGTTGCGTTACGTATTCTGGAGATATAGTTGAGCTGACTGCATTACCTAATTCTAATTGTGCTGTAGTTGATGTTATATTTACATAATTTTTACATTGACCCGCATTATGATTGCATGCAAATATTTCTTGATCCCAAAATGTTCCATCACCGCAGTTAAATTCATATTTTATAAAACCACCGTGTCCATTATGAATACATCTATAGAATTTTTTACAATCTTCTCTATCACCATAAAATCCTTCACCTGAACATTTATTTTGAGATGATGAAGCTGTTGAACTTGACCAACCAGTTTCTGTAGATTGTACATTATATTCATGATCTTCAGTATTACTTGTGGAGAGCACGGAGGTTGTCTCATGACTACTAGCACTGGTGCAATTACTTACTGCCCATACATGATTACAAGATTCTATACTCTGATCCCACAAAGTACCCTCGCCGCATGTAAACTCATATTTAATATAGCCACCTCGGCTATTATCTACACATCTATAAAATTTTTTGCAATCTTTGGAGTCACCCAAGAACCCACTCTTCTTACAAATATTCTTAATAGGAATTGTTGTAGAACTTGAGATCGTTGGTGCTTCTTCTGTATTGATTTCTCCGCTTTGTGTTGGATAACCTATTTGATTTTCGTCCTCTTCAATTATTTGAGTAGAATCTGTTGATGAATGAGGCTTATTGTTTATCTCACATTTATCGGCAGCCCAGGCATGATTACATGACTCAATTTTAGAATCCCATACCGTTCCTTCTCCACATGCAAATTCAAAACGAGTGAATCCACCAAAGCCATTATCTACACACCTGTAAAATTTCTTACAATCATTTTTGTCACCTATAAAACCACTAGATGTACACTGATTATTATGTTGGTTTTCAAATGCTATATGAGTGACACCAGATGGCGTTGTGTTGTTACTTTGTTGACCATTTCCTAAGCCATTATAATCATCCGTGTGATATGTCACAGACGACATATATTTTGTACTTTCTGAGATACTATTTGTAGTAGTTTCAATCTTGTTTCCATCATCAGTACCTCCGCATTTTTCAACTGCCCAAGCATGGTTACAGGCATTGATTTTTGGATCCCAAACTGTACCTTCACCACACGAGAACTCAAATTTGGTAAATGCACCATTACTATTGCTAACACATCTGTAGAACTTTTTGCAATTTTCATGATCACCTATAAAGCCATCCATTGTGCATCCATTACGATTGTTAGTGCTAGAAGTACCAGAGGGAACGGCTGCAGATGTTACTGTCGAAGACTCGCTGCTTTGTTCTCCATAGCCTATGCCATAATCATTTATGTCAGGAGTAGTTTGTAAAGTAGATAATGTTGTTGATTGAGAAACATATGTGGCACTAGTAGTAGAGTTTTCCAAATAGAAATCATTACTTCCCTCGCATTTTCCTACTGCCGATGCATGGTTGCAAGCCTCAATTTTAGGATCCCATACTGTCCCCTCTCCACAGATAAAGTCATAACGTGTATATTGTCCTTGACCGTTATCAACACATCGATAAAATTTTTTGCAGTCAGCGCTGTCTCCCATAAATCCATTTGAACGGCATCCACTGTTATCTGTGGAAACCGGCTTCTTTGTAGTTGTCAAAATTACTTTAATGGGCTTGTTGGTTGAAGTTGAAGGAACTTGATTTTGATATGCGTTGTCATAATTTACATCAACTAATGGCATATCTGAGGTGTAGTAGTTATAAATAGATGATGTTGTGAATATTTCAGTGGTGGTTTTTTGGGTCGATTTTGTTGCTTCTTCTAAAGACTGGTTCGTTTGACTAGAAGCTCCACATTCCTTTACAGCCCATGCGTGATTACATGATTCTATTTTGGGATCCCATACTGTTCCCTCACCACACGAGAATACATATCTAGTAAAACTTCCTCTTCCATTATTAACACATCTATAAAACAGTTTGCAATTTTTTGGGTCACCCATAAATCCACTTTCTGTGCATTCATTATCATAGTTTTGTAGTGACGATTTACTACTAGTATTTCTTTCATCGTGTTGAGTTTGTATTCGACTCGCTTCACTCAAGCTATTATTTTTTTTGTTACTAATTTGATTTTGGCTAACTGTAAATGCTTGAGAAATGGAACTTTGCACTCGCATTATATCACTCAGCTTGTTATAATTTACTTTTGGAGTTGTTAGTTTTGTTCCATAATTTATTTGCAACTGATTATTGAGAGTTGTGTTATCATAATGACTATTTGTAATTTCATTGCTAATTTTATTTTCTCTACCACATCGCCTTATTTTTACAAATTCGACGTGGTTACAGACTTGTTTATCGTCATCCCATATTGTTGTATCACTACATAAAAATTCATAACGAATAAATCCCCCACGGCGATTACCCACACACCTATAGAATTTTTTACAATTTTCTCTATCACCCATAAAGCCTTCCAAAGTACATTTTTCACCAGCCTGATTTACAGATGGTTGATTATTGAACACAACTTCTCGAGGTGTATAAGTTTGGTTATTGTTTGCTGACTGAGGCTTTGAAAAGACACTTTCTTGTAAAGAATTTGTGAGTTTCAATGGATCCTTCACGTTATTTAGTTGCTGACGATTTTTAATAAACGTTACTTTGGTGGTACTAATATCCTCAAAAGGTGGTTTCGTACTTATTGGAGAGGGCAACTCATGAATAACTTCATTGTTTTGAATCGATTCTGTGATTATTCGAAAGTGCGCACTGCATAAAGTTCTTTTAGTGCTATGAGGATGATTACATGTTTCTGCATCTGGATCATAAATAGTACCAGGCCCGCACTGAAACTGAAAAAACAAGTATTAATACACTTTGAATTGAAAGACTATATTAAATATTTTTTAATTTTATATACTTATTATTATATCTACTTACTTTATAAGACATATATCGTCCATTTACAGATTTGATACATCGATGGAATGCAGAACAATCGTAAGGGTCTTCTTGAAATCCTTCCTTTAAACAAACTATTGGTTTCGATCTCTCGCCTGAGTATAATTTTACTTGTCGTTTATTTTCTCCAGAAGAGACTATTTCATCTGTGAAAGAAGCAATCAAGTAATATATAATATAATATGGTATTGACGCTATTAAATAATATTGGTGCTGTAATGTTATTAAAGAAAATTATGTAAATTAATATTGGGGTATACATACAGTTTTTTTTATTAGCACTTGTATTGCAAAATACTAATGATAATAACAATAAATTTATCCACTGTGGTCTCATATTTAGACGTATTACTGCTATGCACGACATTTAGAATAACATTGTTGACACCGATTTTTTCCTAATGGAAAATCCTGTAACAAAAGATAAATAATTTTTATTTGCTGACAATTAACAAACTGACATGTGCAGCCATTTTTTCTGGCTACTAATAAACTCTTCGGCAGAAAAGAAATGGTAACTTATAATTATATTTTTTTGTCTATATTAAATAAATATAACAAGTAGTATTGTCCTTATTCGTATATTATTGGGTTCGAATCGTAATCGTACAGCACGAGTAAGGTACTAGTACAGCTTATTCGTGCTATTAGTACTATTGGTGCCATAGATTTATACCACTTTTGATTCAATGAATAGTACCGTACCGAATTGGTATGAATAATGATTGAATCAATCCGGAAATTGAAATTTCAGAGCAATATAGATTACAGACAAAATACACGCAATTTTTTTTCTCAAATTGACGAAAATCATAGTAATCTAAAAAATATCTAACAAATTTTGAAAAAAGTAAAATAAATTGAGAAAATTTTCAACTGATCCTTGTATGGAGCTAGCACTTCAAAAATTTATTTAGTACCTATGGATGAATTCAATTAAAATTCGCACCCCCTTTGCTACAAAAGGTGGAATCTGGACTACACTTCAAATAAAAATCAAAATTTAGTATGAAAAAAGTTACAGTTCAAACATTTTGTTTTTTAACTCCCGTTTTCGAGATATAAGCATTTTTGTAAATATTTATCTTGAAATTATGCAGGGTTGAAATTCCTTACAAAAACAGTCGAAAATAGTTCCGGCTCCATACAAAATACGGTGAAATTTTTGTATAAGTGTTGCTAAAGTTTTCCGTGGTTTTTGCTAGATGGCATTGCATGCGTCATCTATCAGCGGTGAACACGCTGCAACTTACTCGTACCTGATCAACCGTTAACACTTAACGCTTTGGCAATGTACCTAGTATACGATATACGAATAGTACAATTAGGTGACGAATTAGAGTTGGCGCCTGGTAACGTTTCTTTTAGTACAGTGTTGGGTAACGTGACCTATTCATACATCGTACAGTACAGTAAGCTCATTGTCAAGCTATGATGTTTGACCTTTGGACCGAGGAGTAAACTCCCATTCAAGCTATACATTTACACTACGAAAACCACCACTATTACGAGCGACATAAGAACGGTCCAAAGGTTATAGCTTGATAAGGAGCTTACTGTACAAGACTAATAACAAGAAATTGGTTTTATTTCCGTGTCAGGGTTTCGGGCTTTATCGAATTTGAAAAGGCGCTAGATTCACGTATTAATATCGTAATAGGGCCAATATGCAAATAAGTCAATAAAAGTAGCTGCTTTTACAATTCATAAGTAGATACCTACCTACGGTGTAAGTTTGGTACTAACTATTTTACTACTACTATTTTAATTCTAAGTCCACCACCACCACCACCACAGCTCATTTACGTCCCCCCACCCCCCACCGAGGGGCTCGAGCCTACCCTATGTTAGGGTGTTTAGGCTTTAGTCAACCACTTATGTATGGGACTGTTTAAAAGTTTAAAAATTATGAACAACTTACGTTTTTGGATAAGCATTAATAAGCGGCTCTTATATTTTGTATTATATTTAAAAAATAAATAATAATGTTAAGTATTATTTAATCAAAATCTAGGTAGAGCCAAGACTAAACTTAAGGACCAATACTTAAATACCTCAGTTAATAATTTTGATATTGTTTGCTTGGGTTCGACGCATTTGGCCAAAAACGCAAATGACCATTTGGCCTTTTGCGTATAAAAAAATATTTTCGCAAATGACCAAATCAGCAAAAGGCCAAAAACGCAAAAGACCATTTAGCCTTTTAGTCCTTTAAAACATATTTATATGAATGACCAAATACGGAAGGTCAAAAATGCAAAAGACTAATGTGTTAAACTTAAACGTTAGACGACGTGACTCCTTAAAAACTTCAAAATTAAGGAAGACTTGATCATCACCAACACACTCGAAACGGCAACAGAGCTGTCGGTCGAAGTCACGAGTCTTCTAAGGGCGGTTGCAAAGGGGAAAATAAGAACAATTGCCTCGGTCCTGATCAATGGGGCGAGAGATTCAAAACGCCTTTTGGTGGATGCGGCTCTCCTGGTTCATTTTGGAGCCATAGGAGGGCATGTACGTACACATCCCGGCAAGTACAGAGATCCTTGATATGCAGAATGGCTTCTGGGGCGAGACTACGAAGATACGACTCCAATATTCTCTTCCTGACCTTCACTCGAGATGGAAAGAAGCGCCCGTTTTTGTGCCAAATAAACGTATATTCATTTATTCACAGGAGGGGTGCATTTGGCACTGGAATAAAGTCAAGGCTGCTTACGTTCCATGAAGCACAGGGGCTAACGTACGACGACGTGGTGTGCTCAGAGGAACAGAACCAAAAAACCCAGTTCACGATAGCGTATAAATGCTACATACATACAGACAGTAAATAGTTAAATATGCGTATTGGCTGAATTTGTATTTCTTTGATTTGTTGTAGAAATAGGAACTTCTTCTTCTGAATCTATTGTAAAAAATAATTTAAACGATTTATAAGTATAAAAATGATAAAACAACGTTTTCTTTGACAAATGAAACTAACAAATATCGTAGAACGGCCCGTGTTCTTGTAAAGTAGCCAATGATTCTCAAGTGCAACCTGTTTTAAACCAATAGAAAGTTAATTATGACGTTTTAATTTACCACAGTAAAAATCATAATATATTACACTAATAACTCGCAAAGTAACAAGTGTGCCAATAGTTTTAGTTAATCGCGTATTACTTCACTTTTGGTCACTCGCGTATTTCGATTTTGGCCATTTGTGTATCTGGCCAAATGCGTCTATTGGCCTTTTGCGTTTTTGGTCATATGCAGAAACAAATTTTATTCACAGTATTTTTTCTTCTGAGACGATACAATGTTTAAGAAGAGATTTTGAATACTCAAACTCACCAAAATGTAATAGTGGCGATATTCTTGTAGCAAAAAACATAAATATTGTTTATCGATTGTCTTGGGAGATTGAAGTGGAGGACATATTTTTATTATATATTTTCTATTATACCATCTCGACTGGGCGAGCCCTTATTTCTTTGTTTTTGCTACTGACTTGCTACTTGATTTAGCAATAAGTCAAAATCATCATCAACAGCTCATATACGTCCCTACCGAGGGGCTCGAGCCTACCCTAAACTAGGGCGATTAGGCCTTAGTTAACCACGCTGGCCAAGTGCGGGTTGGTCGACTTAACACACAACCTGTAAAGAAATTCTTTCTTCACAGGTGTGTGCAGGTTTCTTCACGATGTTTTCCTTCACCGTAAAAGCGTCGAATAAACGTACATATGGATTCAAAATTTGAAAACACATTGGTACATGGCGGGGTTCGAACCGCTACCTCCCGATTGTAAGTCACAATGCCTCATATCATATCAACAGACTATGCTAGAAGAGTCGATGGCGTAGTACGTAAAGCCGTCGCCTTCCAATCGGGAAGTAGCGGTTCGAGCCCCGCCACGTACCAATATGCTTCAAATTTTGAATTCATACGTACGTTTATTCGACGTTTTTACGGCGAAGGAAAACATCGTGAGGAGGAAACCTGTACACACTTGGGAAGAAAGAATTTCTTTACAGATTGCGTGTGAAGTCGATAAACACGCACTTGGCCAGCGTGGTTGACTAAGGCCTAATCGCCTTAGTTAAGGGTAGGCTCGAGCCCCTCGGTGGGTACGTATATGAGCTGTTGATGATGATAATACCAGCTATTAACATATAATACTGAATTCACCATTTGGCGACGTGTTTCTCTTGTTAGGTGATTTCAATACTACTAATATAACATGGGAAAGGAAAACCGTATCAAATATAACTAATGGGTCAAATCCTTATAGACTGAGAGGTGACAGGATTTTTCATAACGATCATGGATATGGTTAAATTTACTTTTATAGTTTGTAGAGTAGTCCCCTAATGTGAATGATGTTGGTCTGCCTGCTTTCAGTGGTTGCAACTTCGAGTTATAGAGCTTACAAGAGGCTTCATTGTTGCGAAAAATAAACGATCAGAGAAATGGTCAGTTTTCGTACATATTCAAAGTATGGCGTCTACGCAGATGAGACAAGTTGGTCTGGCGGCTCTCAGTGGTTGCATTTGAGAGTTATGATGCGCGCAAGTCACTGCATTGTTGCGAAAAAAACGATAACAGAAATGGTCAGTTTTAGTACCTATTCGAAGTATGGTATCTCCACAGGTGAAACGAATTGGTCTGCCTGCTCTCATTGGTTGTATTTCAGAACTATCGTTGTGTACGCAATACCCTTATTTGTGGAGAAAGCCTAAAAAATATAGAAAAACATGACAATCGGCGAATTTTTCAAATGCTCATTGACCACTGCTGTCGTGTCTCGACTTGACACACACAGCGCACCCTCCTCCCCCCGCGCCCGGCCCCTGTCTGTGAGCGTGGAACAATCGTTGTGGGAGGGTGCGCTTGCGCTCATTTTTGGTGCTGTTAAATACAATTCAACCGTTACTTGCATTTTTATAATAATGTCGAAAATAAATACTTTTTTTTATGGAACGCGTATGAATATCCCAAAGTATATTTTATTTTACGGCTAATAAGTACCTACATAATTTAATTCGATCTTAATTTGCTAGAGATACAAATGTCTCTAGGAAGTGTTCATTTACACGTTTTTTATTGTCTCTATTAAAGCGACGCCACTAATTCACAGTTATTGTTGCAGCTCTGATTCTACATTGTACTAAATTAAAACTTATTTTTTATCACTCCACTTCATTACACTAGACCGGATGGCTTTATCCGTTTTAGTCTTCTTTTTTTTCTTTGTGTGGTCGAGAAGCTGGGCAGCCTACACGTTTACATGTTTTTGAAGTCTTTTTTGGTGAGCTTCGGCGTATTTTTTTATGATGCTATCAACAAACTCTGTTTTGAGGTCTCGATGGAGGTCGTCATTTCTTACATACCAGAGAGCATTAGCGATGCCCCTCAGCACCTTATTCTGAAATCTTTGGATAATACACCTGTTGGTCTGAGCTGTACAGTCCCGTAGCTGTATTTCATAAGTCCACACTGGCATGAGGACTTGCCGATATAACAATAGTTTGTTAGTTATTTTTAAGAGGGACTCTCTTCTTATGAGCCAATACATGTATCTGTATCGTAGATCAAGCTGTTCTCTCTTCTTCTTCTTGACGCGCACCTTCCAAAGTAGTTTCACATCAAAAGTCATGCCAAGATATTTGGCAGTGTTCTCATATGGTATAATTTGTCTGTTAATAAAGATATGGTGATACATTTTCTGTTTGTTGCTAAAATCGATGTGTACAGACTTGGAATCATTAAATTTTATCCGACTTTTCTGCGACTTTCCACGTACGTACTTTTGCCTAAGATAGGCATTAACACACTTTACAAATCATTCCTTTGTCATGTTCAGGGGGTACAAAGTGTATCATGCTCTTCACCCAGACAATACAGCTCATGCTGGAAGTGCTGTTATTGTCAAAGAAAGGCTTTGACACTATGAAGATTCCAAATGCGAAATAGGAGAAATTCAAGCCGTCGCAAGTGGAACTTAAGCAAGTTACCCTGAGAAAGTTTGGAATGAAATCAAAAGTAATATCAGTCCGCCAAAATCTCCTGGCTATGATTTAATAACAGTAGTAATACTCAGGAAACTTCCTAGAAAGGCAATAGTTAAATTAACAACTCTTATAAATGCCTGTCTAAGGCAAAAGTACGTACCAGCCCTGTGGAAAGTCGCAGAAGTCATTATAATACTGAAACCTGGGAAACCGCCTTGTGAAACTTCATCTTACAGGCCTATATCCATATTATCAGTAATGTCAAAATTGTTCGAGAAACTCCTACTAAAAAGACTAAAGCCAGTAATACAAAACTTGGACCTAATTCTAAACCATCAATTTCCCAATTCAATAGGCTTTCGCGAGAAACATTCGACGATTGATCAAGTGCACAGAATCACAAACATAATCGAAAAATGCCTAGAGGACAAAAAGGTATGCACAACAGTATTCCTGGATGTAGCTCAGGGCTTTGACAAAGTATGGCATGACGGACTCATTCATAAACTACAACAAATGCTCCCTGAGCAGTTCGCTGAGCTTTATAGATAGGGTATTCAGAATCAAACATGAACACGCCTTCTCAGAATTGAAACATATAAAAGCTGGTGTTCCGCAAGGTAGTGTTTTAAGTCCGATCCTCTAAATACCTTTTATATACTTGTGATATACCAGAACCGGAAAATAACACCATTGCACCTTTTGCTGACGACACTGCAATCATGAGTATCGGTGATACTCATGAGGAAGCAGCAGAAAAGGTCCGAAATTCTGTACAGAAGATCTATGACTGGACAAAGAAATGGAGGATAAAATTGAATGAATCATGTCTGTACACATCGATTTTAGTAACAAACAGAAAATATATCACCCTATCTACATTGACAGACGAATTATACCATATGAGAACACTGCCAAATATCATGGCATGGCTCTTGATGTGAAACTAGGTTGGATGGTGCACGGCAAGAAAAGGAAAGAACAGCTTGATCTACGATACAGAGACATGTATTGGCTAATAGGAAGAGATTCCCCCTTGAAAATAGCTAACAAACTATTGTTATATCGTCAAGTCCTCATGCCAGTGTGGACTTGTGGAATACAGCTACGGGGCTGTACCGCTCAGACCAACAGGTGTATTATCCAAAGATTTCAGAATAAGGTGATGAGGGGCATCGCTAATGCTCTCTGGTATGTAAGAAATGACGACCTCCTTCGAGATCTTAAAACAGAGTTCGTTGATAACATTATAAAAAAATACGCCGAAGCTCACCAAAAAAGTCTTCAAAACCATGTAAACTTGGAGGCTGTCTAGCTTCTTGACCACACAAATAAGAAAAGAATACTAAAACGGATAAAGCCATCCGATCTAGTGTGAAGTGGAGTGATAAAAAATAACTTTTAATTTAGTACAATGTAGGGTCAGTGTTGCAACTATAACTGTGAATTAGTAACGGCGCCTTACTAGAGACAATATAAAACATGTTAATGGACACTTCTTAGAGACATGTTTATCTCTAGCAAATTAAGATCGAATTAAATTATGTACTTACATAAGAATAACTAATAATACGAGTATAGAAGCGAAACTCCCGGCCGTCGAGCGCTCAAGGCCACGTTATTTACCTACCGTTTGATCTCCGTTGAACGGAATCGCCAGTCAAGGCGCGCACCCAGCGTTGGATTTCGTAGTATAATTATACTATTTGTACCATTATTTCTTGATGTGTAGTATGTAGTATCGTAACGCAAGGATACTACGCGAAAGTACCATAATTTTACCCTCAGCGCGATTGACAACTTTAATTGGTTCAATCATTCTCCTTTTTATTATTTACCAAGTAATCAAAGTATCTACCCTACAATATAAGTAAGTTCTGTATGTATGGCACCATCGAATCAACCAGCGACAAGCTTCGGCCGGGGATTCCTTGCATAGTGTTTTACTATCTCGGTTGTTGTGTGTGTGATATCATTATGTTCGTTTAGTCCGCACTCGATAGGGGGGGGGGGGGGGGGGGCACTGGGGAACTGGCCTCGCCTCAAATGGTATAGTTACGCCACTGCTTGGATCTCTCCAAAAAAACAAAACGTATAATTTTTGACAAGTAGTATATTTTTCATTTCCATATAGACAATAATTTTGTGAGGGTCTGAATCCAACGCTGCGCGCACCACATCCCGCACGCACGTGACTCCTTCCCGCGCGCCGCTATCTACCTAATCGCCGCGATGCCGACTTATTGTTGCGTTTATGGGTGCAAAAACAATGCCATAATAACCCCAAATTTAAAGTTTCACGATTTGCCCGAAGATAAAGTAAGGTAAGTACAAGGCAGGCAGGAAGGCAGGTTCTTATAACTACGGAATCAAAAAAACTTAAAATGTGCGTACTATTGCTAAAGATAGTCGCTCGCTCGCTACACTTGAAGTACAAAGTCAATAAGACTCGGTGTATGCTCAGTTTCTCATTTAATGTAAAATATGGAGGTACCTATATAATAAATATTGTAGTGGTAACCATACGTCCATGTGGTGACCCTAGCGGCGTCCGCAGACTACTGCGGGGCGTTACAGGGGGAAGGGCGCTGTAGGTATGCAAATAGCGGCATTTGGCGCACCCACAAAGGAGATTCGCTTCTATACTCGTATTATTAGTTATTCTTCTTATGGTACTTATTAGCTGTAAAATAGGCTAGATCGTAATAGTACTTTGGGATGTTCATACGCGTTCCATTAAAAAAAGTATTTATTTTCAACATTATTGTAAAAATGTAAGTAACGGTTGAGTTGTATTTAAAAGCACCAAAAACGAGCCCAAGCGCACCCTCCCACAACGATTGTTCCACGCTCACAGACAGGGGCCGGGCGCGGGGGGAGGAGGGTGCGCTGTGTGTGTCAAGTCGAGACACGACAGCAGCGATCAATGAGTATTTGAAAAATCCGCCGATTGTCACGTTTTTCAATATTTTTTAGGCTTTCTCCACAAATGAGGGTATTGCGTACACAATGATAGCTCTGAAATACAACCACTAAGAGCAGGCAGACCAACTCGTTTCACCTGTGGAGATACCATACTTCCTAGGTACTAAAACTGACCATTTCTGTTATCGTTTTTTTTTCGCAACAATGCAGTGACTTGCGCGCATCATAACTCTGAAATGCAACCACTGAGAGCCGCCAGACCATTTTGTCTCATCTGCGGAGACGCCATACTTTGTATATGTACTAAAACTGACCATTTCTCTGATCGTTTTTTTTCGCAACAATGAAGCCTCTTGTAAGCTCTATAACTCGAAGTTGCAACCACTGAAAGCAGGCAGACCAACATCATTCACATTAGGGGACTACTCTACAAACTATAAAAATAAATCTAACCGTATCCATGATCGTTATGAAAAATCCCGTGACCTCTTAGACTATTAGGATCGCAAAGCATGTTTAGTTTTGGAAACAATAAATACCTGCGACTTAGCACAGTTTAACGTAATATCAAATAAAAGTAATTGTTATCTTGACCTTGTACTATCTAATTAACCAGATTCCGCTATTAACGTCGTTAAGACATTAAGAAACAGTGTGCCACGTTGACTCCCACCATTTAGCATATTCCATAGATATCCATAAAGTCGTTTTTGAAGTTCCGTTAAAATCAAATACAAAGAGCGTTACAATTTTAGTAGCTGTGACTACTATCTATAACATTAAAAACCGGCCAAGCGCGAGTCGGACTCGACCATCAAGGGTTCCGTAGGATTTATGACGTAATAAAAATCTACTTACTAGATCTCGTTCAAACCAATTTTCGGTGGATGTTTGCATGGTAATGTACATCATATATTTTTTTTAGTTTTATCATTCTCTTATTTTAGAAGTAACAGGGGAGGGGGGGGGGGGACACACACATTTTACCACTTTGGACGTGTCTCTCGCGCAAACTATGCAGTTTAGAAAAAAATGATATTACAAACCTCAATATGATTTTTGAAGTCCTATCCATAGATACCCCACAAGTTTCAGTTCTATGTATGGAGAACCCCCAAAATTTATTTCTTTTTTCTATTTTTGTGTGAAAATCTGAATGCGGTTCACAGAGTACATCTACTTACCAAGTTTCAACAGTGTAGTTCTTATAGTTTCGGAGAAAAGTGGCTGTGACATACGGACGGACGGACAGACAGACAGACATGACGAATCTATAAGGGTTCCGTTTTTTGCCATTTGGCTACGGAACCCTAAAAAGGAACCAAATGCTGTCGACCAACTCTAAATCTGTGCTGTTGACTGAGATACGTCGCTATCTTCTGGGGACGTGTATGAGTGTGTTGATAAATTTTACAGTACAATTTATGACATTATATCAAGACAAGAAGAATTTATGACATTATATCACCATTGATTAAAAACGTAATAATAAATACCCCAACTGGTATACTCAGGCTCTCATTAAGTGTATCGAAAACTAGGTGTAACTTGTACCTACTTCGGCTTTAAGCCGTAACATTCGGATTACGTTAAATTTAAGTGCTGCAAAATCAATTATTTCAAACATCTGCCTGCCCCAATATCTGAATGGGATTTATAGTGTCACTATATGGACTAATCGGCTATAATCCCTATAAGTGACACGATAATTCTGAAACCCGTTGAAATGTTGGAGCATTTTAGTTTTTATTTATCTAGTGTCAAACGGCACTAGACATTGTGCCAATTTTTTTAATCCCTGACAGAAAAGGAGGGGAATTATAGGTTTAACATGTGTATGGTGGCATCACAGCTCCCAAACGAATGCACCGCTATTGATGCGGTTTTTTGTT
Organism: Schoenobius gigantellus; assembly: GCA_963935595.1. Lineage (NCBI taxonomy): Eukaryota > Metazoa > Arthropoda > Insecta > Lepidoptera > Crambidae > Schoenobius > Schoenobius gigantellus. The sequence continues at coordinate 38,414,702 of OZ012543.1, forward strand.
TGTTTAAAAACTAACGTGATCATAATAATAACAGGCCTGAATAATTTTAAATTTGGTGTACTGTTTCTTCGGTGGTATTTCCATGACATGAAAACCTGGACCCTGATGCTGCAGCGGGATAATCAACTCCTTAGTAGCTAACTGATTTGAAGTACACTCATACTTTGATGACACTCGTATCGTTATGACAGGTTACATTAACCTGATACTGCATCATCTGACCTGCACATTGATCTGATCAGCAGTAGGTATTGAACAGATGGAGCAGCAATGTGGTTTAGTGAGGAAATCAATCGACATTCTTTCGATCAATAGATATAGACTGCTTGTTCTGTTTACTTTCAATGTTGTATTATAATATTAAGTAAAAAGTCTCTTATTTAAAATATCTTGATAGCTCATATATACGCCTCCACCAAGAGGCCATCCCAAGTTAGAATGTTGTGTCTAGTAGCAACATATAGCCTAGCTCGAAAAGTAGGAATCAATTAATATAGATACATCATACACTAAAACGTGTTATAGAATAAATTTCTATAAAATTTGATCAGAACATCAGCTATAAATATGTTAATAAAAGCGTAGGGGTAAAAATTCTGTAATTGCAAGATAACCCGAAAAAAACGCAGGACGCCAGGGGTATGGTGGGTCCGGCCTCGGAGTGAAAATAACTAGCAGAATATGAGAGAATAGTTAAAAAATATTTGTTTGTTTTATAATAACACTTCTCTGTTAGAATTCGATAAATCAAAGTTATATTTTATGAATTTGTTAGTAATTTTACATCAATAATAAGTTAGTGAACTGAATGCCTTATTATTATTTTTACCCGCAAGGGAGTCCATCATCAAGATGTTATCCGCAAACGGCTATTCTATAGCCTTAACGTAGGTAATTGTATTTCTTTATTTTTAAACAGGAGTAGTTCATCCCGCGTAATTCTGGTTCTTAGGGTCGAAGCCTTCTGAAGGACGCCGTGTTTAATTTAATAACACTATTACAAGACCTACTCACACAAAAAAATAAGCAGTTATTACGAAGCCATTTTTTTTCTTATATAGTTCTTAACCTATTTGTACCATTGACGTAGATACCTACACAAAATACCTTGTGGTCCAAAGTTGTTTTACCATTATATTCAATAGGTAAAAATAGGTAAATACAACAAATATATACACTCCAGGATACCTAAATCGAGCCACCTTGCACTTTTGGATTATATCGTCCATAACTTTTAAAAATGTGTGGTCGACCAAAAAGTTTTATGCAATTTTATAGCTGCAATATTCATAATCAGCAAATCAGACTCAACAAGATTATGTCAGCTACAAAATTGCATAAAACCCTAATGTTCGTCCAAATATTGTTTAAAAGTTATAAAACGATATAATCCAAAATAGCAAGGTGGCTCGATTTAGGTCTCCGGGAGTATATCTTTAGGTCTAAAAAGTTTTTAGAAAAGCTAATCATTTTCAGTGCATCTTTCTTTCCTAATTAAATTCAATGTCTGATTTACTTATGTGCCGATTATGACAGCTTGCATAAAAAAATACATTGCACTGTGCAGTGTATAAGCAAAAACGTATCTAGGTATGTAATGTATTTTTTTTTTATTATTTGGTTCACAAACTGGTTGTTACAAGCATTACAAACATAAAAATAAAGATTTACAATAGAGAACATGTGAATTGAACAACCTTCTAAGAGTGAACACAGCATGCGCATAAAATACAATAATAACACTCAGTAAACAATTTACAAATTACATTAACAGAGAGAGATTTTTTTTTTATAAACACTTACATAAAATCATTGCATCAACATCAATGACTTTTTTATAGCATTGGCTGACGCACTGAAAATATCGAAATCATGACAAATTTTATTATGTTGAGAACACATGCGAATTAATGGCGAGAATTGCAATATTCTAAAAGAAAAAAACCATGATGCAAAGTATCGTAATAAAAACTTCGCCGGCCTCAATAATAGGTGATGTGTGATAATTTACAATTTGACAAAACGAACGAGAACATACTGCATAATCTTAAATAGCCATCAGGTACGATGACTATTCCTCGTGGATTCCTTTACTATCCTCAGGCAGTTCTAAAGGTCATGTGTGAACAACCACTTGCAACTGGCCGATGAGCGTGTTGAGTTACATCGAAATGTTTTGTTGTTCTGTTATAAGCACACCGTGCTTGCTACATTTTGCATAATTCAGTAGCGGCTTATGTATTAATGTAAAGAGAATAATTGGTATTTTGTGGTGACGATTGATAAAATGGAACATCCAGTTGCACCAAGTATAAAAAATGACGTAAAAAGGATTCCGTGTAAAGATCACGTGTCTTTGATTTCTCAACAACTGAGGAACTGACTGCCTTACCGAACACAACAATGTTCTTAACGTTTTTAACATTGCGACCAATTTTTTTGAAATATGTCATTTGCAGCATTAGTCAGCACCATTAATGGTGCAGACGAAACTACTTTGTCTCATTTAGTTGTTTAGGTAAGACAGAGCAAGCAAAGGTGGTCTCAACCACTAGGCATTGGCGACAAACCATGATGCGTCACACATGGTTCGCATAATGCCATTTTGCATACGTTGCATTTTTCTCTTGAAGTGAAATACGGTAATACTATTTCCGTGGCTGAACGGCAATCAGACCAACGACTAAACGCAGATTTGTTGTGTGGTTGTTATCTCTTTAAAGAGTTATCTCCTTCAGTAGGAGCCTTTATTCCTGCCATCAACTTTCCAGCCCCCTTAGACAAGATGTCTTTCGATAATCGCTAACGCAATCGCTAAATGGACAATGTATGAGATTTGACAATGGCGCTCGAAAGCTAAGCGAGGGCTTATGTCAAATCGCATACATTTTCCTTCTAGCGATTGCGTTAGCGATTATCGAAATGCGTCTTGTCTAGGGGGGCTGCTTTTGTATGTTATCCTGGTTAGGTTGTTGGTCAATTGGTTAGGATGGGTTGAAAGTCGATTTTTATTGTTGAAAGTAACCTGTCTAATCTCCTCTTAGGTTGTAAACGTGTAAAACAATGTTTTAATTATAGCCTATACCGATACGTGAATATTGTCAAGGCTAGATATAGCACGTATCTATCTACCAACTTTGCTGCATATTATGAGTCCGCACCGCAAATATCTATAAGGACGTAGGTAGTGCCTAATCTATTAAGTATAATAACTACGCCAATACCTTATATATACTTACACGTCACTACCCTGCTTTTATTATGAACTTATATAACTTCTTAAATATTAATTTCGTAACATATTCTAAAATATATTTTTTATTAACATTATTTATTACTAGCTGCTGCCCGCGACTTTATCTGCGTACATATGGAACTCATTAAAATTCAGGATAAAACGTATACGTTTGTTCCCAGGGTCTATACTAAATACTACAGTGGTTTTGGCGTGATAGCGTAACAAACAAACAAACTTACTTTCGCATTTATAATATTCTCGTAAGTATGATAAAATAGTGTCGGTTCTCGGAAGTAGTATTCTAACTTGAAAATTAAGTAACTGTCAAGATATCATTGTATAAAGTTCATTTTCTACACGTGAAATATGTGATTAGTTTTAATAAATAAGATGTAGTTGTGTATATGTATATTATAAATACGTAGGCCTTCGAGCAAAGTGTCATATTAATAATTGCAACTCTAGAATGAGATCGATATTAAGATGCTGTTTTTGATAGCTGTTCCATTTATAAAACATCAAAACTGCATCTTAAGATCTTCAAGAACTTTGAGATGCATCTATTAATAGTTAGTCTTATTTATAAGAAATTAAAACAATTTTTGGTGTTTCAATTGAGAGAAATGGGAAGATTAACCAATTGTGGTAAAATTAATTATAACATTAAACACTAAAAATACTTTAAATCAGCGCAGCCCATACATTAGACACCTACAAGAAAGAAAACATTTTATTTGTAAGTAATACATAATTTATCACTTATGTATCTTTTGATATGTTCCGCAATCTTCGCTTACGAGTAGGTATGCATTGTTGAGTGTTCGTAGAATACGTACTTCATTTCATGTTATTTTATCAAAGGTACTACGTAGGTACTTCAATTTCAAGGCAAATACTTTGCAAAAACCATACCTACAGAACGGTCTACAAGCAATCAGGGACTTAAAACGTTATCCATATCGGAATTTATAACGATATAATAACGTTATAATGTTATCGATATCTCAGAAAGTCATTTCGTTTTCAATATTTTTTATAACGTTTTACGAGTAACAGAACGAAATTATGACAGCAAGATATCGTTATTATAACGATAAATACCCAACGTTGCCAAACCTATGTTGAGATGTGTTATTATTCTTAGGTACTAGGTAGCTCGGACGGGTGGTTCGACGCATCGCACGTTCTCCGAAGTGAACTGGCAACGTTGTAAAGTGCATGGGATATTGTAAGCATCAACCGCCTGCGATTTGCGAAGTAATTTTGATTAATATCGAAATACGCAAATAATTGATTTCATTCAAGTACACACTTGGTTACGGAGATGGGTCGTAAAAAAATAAATAAAGCTTATTTTAATCTTAATGAAAGTAATAAGATTGCGAAATGTTTAGTTACTGGATGCGAAAAAGTTTTGAAGTTAAGTCTTAGCTAATAATTATGAAGTAGTAGATTGGTAGGAGCGCCTTTTCCAGTCTATTTTAGGTTATACAAGGTTATACTATTTTTTTTAAAAACTACAGACACACACGAATCGCACGATCCTTTACAATTATAATAGTGGGCATAGATTAAATCCTACTTTATTAAATTACGTTATTAGTTTTCCGTCAAAATGTCAAAATGACCGGGAATGCGGCATTTATGTTTTTTTTTATAGTGGGCCTAGCAAATGACTCCACCTGATGGTAAGTGGAAGTGGGGTCCAAATGCGAAGATAGCTAGTTCAGCAGAGAGAATACACGCTGCATTAGCCACCCTCACCTTGCCGACCTGCAAGGTGCTTCTTCACGCCTCTTTTAAAGGACCTGGGATTGTAAGAGGGAGGAAATTACCTATTACCTATTCTGAGACCGCAGGACATTTTTTAACTAACCGACGCGCGCGAAATGGCGAAGGCTCTTTTTATTTTTACAAGCTTTTATTTAGCTTGCACTGTATGTATATGTGTTATGTATGTATGTTCGGGTCAAATCTTACGAGTTATATTTAAACAACTTGCCAATATCCGATTGAGCTGAAATTTCGAATAGGTACATACATATTTAGGTAGTTCTGATGACAATGCAATTATGCATAATTAGTATCTTTAGTATTTTTATTAATTAAATTTATTTTTGTACAACCTTCGCAATATGGGTATCAAATGAATGGACTTGACTTTCAAAATCGGAGTACTTTATGGAAAAAGTCATATCCAAGATGGCCACCGCAAAAAATGACAGATCACATATTTTTGTTGTCCTATATTGTAAACTGATGCTTACGTTGGAAGGTGGCCATAGGAACTGCGCAATAAAAGGACATAACCCCATCGAGTTTGGGCTCGTTTGATTCGTATTGACGAGTACTTTGGTGCTATGTGGTAACCTGGGTCTGATGCTGGAGCTGGAAGGTAGCCAAAGGAACTCCGCAATAAAACGACAGTACCCCATCGAGTTTGGGCTCGTTTGATTCGTATTGACGAGTACTTTGGTCCGGTATGGTAACCAGGGTCTGATTCTGGAGTTGGGAGGTGGCTATAGGAACTCCGCAATAAAACGACACAACCCCATCGAGTTTGGGCTCGTTTGATTCATATTGGCGAGTGCTTTGGTCCTATGTGGTAACCAGGGTCTGATACTGGAGTTGGAAAGTAGCCAATGGAACTCCGCAATAAAACGACAGAACGCCATCGAGTTTGGACTCGTTTGATTCGTATCGACGAGTACTTTGGTCCTATATGTGTGGTAACTGGGGTCTGATTCTGGAGTTGGAAGGTGGCCATAGGAACTCCGCAATTAAACGACACAACCCCATTGAGTTTGGGCTCGTTTGATTCGTATTGATGAGTACTTTGGTCCTATGTGGTAAACAGGGTCTGATGCTGGTGGAAGGTAGTCAAAGAAGCTCCGCAATAAAACGTCAGAACTCTATCGAGTTTGAACCCGATTGATTCGTATTGACGAGTACTTTGGTCATATGTGGTAACCAGGGTCTGATACTGGAGCTGGAAAGTGGCCAAAGGAACTCCGCAATAAAACGACAGAACCCCATCGAGTTTGGACTCGTTTGATTCGTATTGATGAGTACTTTGGTCCTATGTGGTAACCAGGGTCTGATGCTGGAGTTGGGAGGTGGCCATAGGAACTCCGCAATAAAAAGACAGAACCCTATCGAGTTTGGGCTCCTTTGATTCATATTGACGAGTGCTTTGGTCCTATATGTGTGGTAACCAGGGTCTGATTCTGGAGTTGGAAGGTGGCCATAGGAACTCCGCAATTAAACGACACAACCCCATTGAGTTTGGGCTCGTTTGACTCGTATTGATGAGTACTTTGGTCCTATGTGGTAACCAGGGTCTGATGCTGGAACTGGAAGGTAGTCAAAGGAGCTCCGCAATAAAACGTCAGAACTCTATCGAGTTTGAACCCGATTAATTCGTATTGACGAGTACTTTGGTCATATGTGGTAACCAGGGTCTGATACTGGAGCTGGAAAGTGGCCAAAGGAACTCCGCAATAAATCGACAGAACCCCATCGAGTTTGGACTCGTTTGATTCGTATTGATGAGTACTTTGGTCCTATGTGGTAACCAGGGTCTGATGCTGGAGTTGGGAGGTGGCCATAGGAACTCCGCAATAAAAAGACAGAACCCTATCGAGTTTGGGCTCCTTTGATTCATATTGACGAGTGCTTTGGTCCTATATGTGTGGTAACCAGGGTCTGATTCTGGAGTTGGAAGGTGGCCATAGGAACTCCGCAATTAAACGACACAACCCCATTGAGTTTGGGCTCGTTTGACTCGTATTGATGAGTACTTTGGTCCTATGTGGTAACCAGGGTCTGATGCTGGAACTGGAAGGTAGTCAAAGGAGCTCCGCAATAAAACGACAGAACCCCATCGAGTTTGAGTTCGATTGATTCGTATCGACGAGTACTTTGGTCATACGTGGTAACTAGGGTCTGATACTGGAGCTGGAAAGTGGCCAAAGGAACTCCGCAATAAAACGACAGAACCCCATCGAGTTTAGGCTCGTTTGATTCGTATTGACGAGTTCTTTGGTCATATGGTAACCAGAGTCTGATGCTGGAGTTGGGAGGTGGCCATAGGAACTCCGCAATAAATCGACACACCCCCATCGAGTTTGGGCTTGTTTGATTCGTATCGACGAGGACTTTGGTCCTATATGGTAACTAGGGTCTGATGCTGGAGTTGGGAGGTGGCCATAGGAACTCCGCAATAAAACAACGTAACCCCATCGAGTCAGTCAGGATTTCATCCGCCATGGGCGGTTGCGGGCTTCGGGCATTTGATCGCCCCTTGCCCGGGCATCTTCTCGGCGAGCGGCAGCTCGCCGGTGTTCGCCACCCCCCCTGTGCTGCGACTCCGGGATCGATGCACGGCCCTCCGCGGTCAAGCACACCAGGTTAGAGGGTCTTGCCCCAAGCCCAGCGAGCGCCGGCGAGCAGGCCGCGGCTTACACTGCGCCCGGAGGAGCGGTGGGGGGAGGAGGGGGCCATTGGTCTTCGTGGGGTGGTGGTGTCATATCCGGTGGTGGTGTCGCTTAGGCGAGTCACGCGCGCGAGCAATGGGGTCCCGCGGCAGACTACAAGCCGTAAGTGACACGAGGTTTGGTCAGGTGGTGGTGTCGTCAGCGATGTCGCTGACGACGCTAAGACGACGATAAGATCAAAGTACTCGTCAATACGAATCAAATGAACCCAAACTCGATAGGGTTGTGTCGTTTTATGGCTCAGTTCCTATGGCCTCCTTCCAGCTGCAGCATCAGAACCTGGTTACCATATAGGACCAAAGTACTCATCAATACGAATGTAACGAACCCAAACTCGATAGGGTTGTGTAGTTTTATTGCGGAGTTCCTATGGCCACCTTCCAGCTCCAGGATCAGAGCCTGTTTACCATATAGGATCAAAGTACTCATCAATAGGAATCAAACGAGCCCAAACTCGATGTCGTTTTACTGCGGAATTCCTATGACCATCTGCCAGCTCCAGCATCAGACCCTGCTTACCATATAGGACCGAAGTACTCGTCAATACGTATCAAACGAGACCAAACTCGATGGGGTTGCGTTCTTTTATTGCGGAGTTAGTATGGCCTCCTTCCAGCTACAGCATCAGACACTGGATACCTTATAGGACCAAAGTACTCGTCAATACGAATTAATCGAGCCCAAACTCGATGGGGTTGTGTCGTTTTATTGCGGAGTTCCTATGGCCACCTTCAACTCCAGCATCAGACCCTGGTTATCATATAAGATCAAAGTACTCGTCAATACGAATCAAACGAGCCTAAACTCTATGGGGTTGCATTGTTTTATTACGGAGTTCCTATGGCCACCGTCCAGTTCCTTTATCAGATGTTTGCTCCATGTTATCATAATATTGCATTGTCACGCGATATACATATGCATGCAAAATTTCGACCTAATCGGAAATCAGGAAATGGTCAAATCTACATACATACATACAGTGCAAGGCTAAATAAAAGCTTGTAAAAATAAAAGTTGATCAAACACATTATGTATTTACTATAGTACTAGCTTTCCACTCGCGACTTTACCCGCGTTATTTTTGTTTTCCCGTGGGATTTTTTTCCCGTAGGAAAATTACCCTATGTCCTTCCCCTGGTCTCAAACTATCCCTATACCAACTTTCATTAAAATCGGTTCAGTAGTCTCGAAGCCAGGCTCAGTAGTTTCAATACAAACATACAAACAATCAAATCAATTAACATTTTCCAAAATTAACATCTACGGTATTTTGCTAGGCGGCCGTACCAATTGCTCGACCGAGTCCGCTTGTGTGCGTGACCGACGCACACAAACGGAGACAAGAGAAATTTACCTAAACTAGCTCGGGCTCGCGCGGATGGTGGGCCCTGAAAATTGTGTCTTAGTTGAATTCCTGCGCTGATGACCACCAAACCGTGCGCCATAGGCTTTTGAGCACTACGTTTGATAGAACACACGAAAAAAAGAGTAGGCAGTACTGAGTAAAAGAGATGGCATAGAACAATAAATAATAACAATATTATTCTGATAACAATATTTTTAAAACGTTTAATTTACAAATGTAACGTAACGTAATTATAACGTTATACACATGCAAAGCTTTGCATAATAACGTTTTGTTATAACGTTTCTCTCAAACATAACGTTATCTCGCACTTGCGCAGATAACGTTACTGAATTTTACCGGTATTTAAGTCCCTGCAAGCAATTGCGGTATAAATCCGTTGATTATTTTTTATACGTTTCCAATTATAAAAAAAAACAAAAAGGACATAATAGTAACCTAGAAGATAAAATAATTAAAATATGTTTTACATTATAATAAAATAATGTATCGGATCGGCGATAGCATTAGATGCGTTACGAGTATATGTCCTATACAGGGTCAATTTTAATGCACAATTATTTTTCTAAATAATCAGACTGATCACCGAAAGTTATTAATTTAACAAACTCTATTTCTACGCCACTATAGGTATCATGGAGAGCCATTTGACTGACGAGCTACTTTACTAATGGGCAATTTTGTCAAAAAATTAATTTTATTCATTTATTTCAGTTTATACCTATCCTAAGGGGGCTTTGGCTTAAAATGGACATTGCCATTTTTAGTTCTTTGTATCTAAGAAAGAAATTAAAGCAATATAAATGCAGGACACCCTACAGATGCCGTAGAGGCCTGCGTGCACTGTTCGCCCCGTGCACTGCCGTAAGGCTCTCCGTCTGGGGATTGTCCTGGTGTTCTCGGCAATCCCCCTTGGCGATAGCCCGACCAGTTAGGTCGGGCCAGCCCGGGCGCGTCGGTAGTGGTAGTCGCAGTGTGAACCCTATCGCGCGCGCCCATAAGGGCAGGGAGAACACCGGGGGGTTTAGTGGGTAGGCCCGGCACTCTGCCGAGAGAGCCTCACACACGCTCGTCGTCTAGCCAACGGCGAGTACGGTGCGGACACGCATTCCCCTCGAAAAAAAAAGGACACGGAATTTCGGAATTATTCGGAAAAGAAATTTGCTGTTAGAGGAATGAGATTGCATACATTCAGCTTTTTAAGAAATTATCCCTTGGTAAATTAATCCGTCAGTCAAATGACTCTTCCGTAATATTGTAGAAATTCTTTAAAATGACTCGGTGAATAGTCTTAATACTATATCTACTAAATTTATGACGTGGCAATTTCAATGCATCATTAACGCAATAAACGTGTACACTTGACTGTGGCTAGAAGCTCAGATATCACAATATATCTCACAATACTATCTACTGATTATAATGCGCCTGTGTAAGAAGAATCATAGTAGCAATAACTTTCAAACTTGTTCAAAAAACCGTAAAATATTAATTGACCGCTTGATGAGATCACAAAAAAGGCAACCGCATCTACTACGCCCGTACTCAACGGCTATCTGCGCCTGCGCATCCTGCGTGGCGTCTTGAGTCGACTCGTATTCATAGTGAATGCAAGTTCAAGGCGCATCGTTGCCAAGGCCACGCTAATTGAAGCAATAAATTATGTGTACAGTAAGCTCCCATTCAAGCTTTACATGTACACTACGAAAACCGCCACTATTACGAGCGATATAAGAACTGTCCAAAGGTCAAACAGTATAGCTTGACAAGGAGCTTACTGTACACTCGAAACCAGTAAGCAGATCGCATGAGAAACTACATATTTGTAGTTTTTAACCGACTTCAAAAAAGAAGGAGGTTCTCAATTCGATGCGTATGTTTTTTTTTGTGTGTATATTACGCGATTACGCCGCCAATTGTGGACCGATTTTCAAAATTCTTTTTGTATTCGATAGAGTATACTCATATGGTGGTCCCAAGGTCACCAAAGGCAGGATCTGATGATGGGATCCTATGAAAATCGAGGGAAACGCTAATTAAATACCAGCTCACCTTCGGTAAGCTGGTATTTAATTAGGGTTTCTTCCACTAAAAAGATTTCAATTACTAAACAGTTAAAAAAAAAAAAAAATACAAAAAATAAAAACAGACTTCAAAAACACTGAAAAGTTAAAAGTATTATAAGAATAGGTACAGACAACATCACACTTCTATATTGAAGTCGGTGACAAATTTTAAGACTTTCTATAGGAGATCATCGTTTGGCACCGACTTCAATATAGAAGTGTGAAGTTGTCTGTACCTATTCTTATATTATTTTTAACTTTTCAGTGTTTTTGAAGTCGGTTTTTATTTTTTGTAAAATATTTTTTTATAAGGCACTTTCGTACATCAATAAAATTCCTACCTTAAAATTTAGTGGCTCCAGTGCACCCACTGGCCGCGGCTTTATTTCATTAGAATTTCAAAAATGCCTGTAAAAACACTTAAGAAACGCTTATTGTTCGTTTTATGATCACCATTTTTTCAGTCTGCGAAAAAACTATTGTTTTTGCTATCTACGTTTTAATAGTACATTTGTAAAGTAAAACTATTTATTTGCTACGGAAGGTGAGCAAATTTTCGAATAACTAGAACTATTGTTATGCGGTGTGTGTATTTCCTGTATAGTTTTTTGTTGGTTTATAAAATATGCGATTAGGTTACCTACCCAACATGAAAATTAAATTAAACAGGAAAAACTGTTCTCTTGGAAACATTCAATAAGATGATTCTTGTCATTTAGAAAAATATTTTTTTATCAATGTAAAAACAATCCTGTCACCCACGACAAAGTATTTTATAGCTCCTGGAAGTCATATGCGGTTGCCCTTTCCATCAACACAACTCAGATATTTTTAATTTCATGTTCATGTTAATTTCATCGATATAATAATATAATTATTTAAAAAATTTATATCGTCTTACTTATTTGCGTGAATTATGCCGGATCCACACTCTAGCGAATGTGCCTTTTGGGGGCCCTTGCAAGTACTGGCAAGTATATGGTTTGTTTAATTTATAATTATTTAATAAGGATATTAGGAAATATAGTGTGAAAAATAAAAGAAGATAAAATTTTACTTGAATTTCCTCATACTTTGAATAAAATAAGTTTTGAAGAAACGCTACGAAAAAGAACCGCTTTGGCCAAAAAGAAAACACATATTACGACTATTTCACGGAGACCCTTTATCTACAAAAAAAAATAACTAATCTTGTGCTACAAAAAATTATTTTACAAAAAATAAAAACCGACTTCAAAAACACTGAAAGTTAAAAATAATATAAGAATAGGTACAGACAACATCACACTTCTATATTGAAGTCGGTGCCAAATTTCAAGACTTTCTAGGAGATCATCGTTTGGCACCGACTTCAATATAGAAGTGTGATGTTTTATATGTACTTTTATATACTGTGCCGACGAGGAGGTCAAGCCGTTTCGAAGGAGTTCGGTAACAAGAATGTTATATATTAGATAGATTCGGTGCTAAATTTTAAGACTTTCTAGGAGATCATCGTTTGGCACCGACTTCAATATCGAAATGTAACGTTGTCTGTATTCTTGTATTATTTTTAACTTTTAAGTATTTAGTCATTTTTTGGAATTTTCATTTTTAATTTTTTTGTGAATTCATACCAGCTCACGAAATTACCTTGAAAGAATACGACAAAGGGTCAATATGTGCCTATTGTATTTAAAAAACTAACCTCTAACTCCGAAAAGTGCTTTCATCGTCAGCTCGGCTTATGACTACCAGAAGCAAATACCTAAATAGCTTCAGAAAAGATATGAAACACGTTGGACGTTCCTATAAAATTTAACGTTTTCCCTCGATTTTCCCGAGATCTCATGATCAGATCCTGATTTTAGCGACAATAGGACCACCGCAGGATAGTATTCTACTCTATCGAACAAAATTTTGACAGTTCACAATTGGTAGAGTAATCGCATAACACACACACACAAAAATATCATCGAATTGAATTGTGGATCTTTTCCTTTTTTCAAGTCGGTTAAAAAGGAAAGTACCTAAATACTTGAAATTATTCCATGTGATATAATTTAAACTGAAGGAAAGTGAACTGATATACCCACCCAAATAATTGTAGTAAAATAATGAAAAACACATTATGTGTAATTCACACATAAATAACGTCACAGATGAAAAATCCGTAGTCAAATATCCTCATGGTGTGTTCCTGCGCGTGAGTGAGGAGCTGTCTTGTGCTGGCGGCGTGTAGGTAGAGTCAGAAGCACGAAAGCACGGCGGTAATAGTATACACGGTGTTTCATAATAACCAATAAATAATCAATGCGTTATCTAAAACTAATTATTAAAATTTGTTTACACGTAATGTCATTCAACCCAAAATTTTCATGTACTTATATCATAGTATCATCATCATGTCTATGATTGATGAAGTACATGAAAATTACGGGTAAACACAATTTTATAATTAGTTTTAGATAACGCATTAATTATTTATTGGTTATTATGAAACACCGTGTATATTACCGTGACGAAATTGTCTCTATACTATAGGCTGCAAAAGCCGCTTAACACGGCGTAGGCTGTATCGAATACTTATTTGCTATCCACGTTGATTAAAAAAGGATAAGAAAAGTTATGATTAGATTTAGAACATTTATAGTGTAGAACTGTAGATTAATGTTTTGTTCTATTTCTACATTTTCAACCTTCTTTAATGGAATAACGAAGGAATTCAAAGCATAATGAAGCAGTTAGTTCCACTCCGCGATAAAATAGGTAAAGCGCAATAAATCAAGCAGACACAAATCTTTTAGTTTGGCAACTCGTTACGGACCGGGAACCAGATGGTATCGGTGCCATCCGGCGATTCTGAGCTATATCTTGCGCAACCGATATCTAGGAGCGAACTTTCTTATTGTTTCGCTTAATTATATACATAGAATGGAACTTATTTTGATATTTGGCACAATGGTACGCTTGTTGCAAGGACGTTGCTTTTCCATTGACAATAGATTGTTGTGTGTGTGTGTCTAATGATATCAGTCAAAAAGTTGGAAAGCTCTTTCATCTTAAAAATACTATAAGTATGTATTTTTACTCACTCATTTCTATACATATAATTTTAATTCAGTCTGTAAGTGTTGAGTTTTTATTATTTTCTGCATTTAAGTAAGTGTTGCTCTTATTTTAATAATTAATTTTTATTTAGCACCGTCCAGATTACGACATGAAATCATCAGCATCATCCACAGCTCATATACATCCTCACCGAGGGGCTCGAGCTTATCCTAAATTAGGGCGATTAGGCCTTATATAGTTAACCACGCTGGGCAAGTGCGGGTTGGTCGACTATTCCAAATAAATAGAAAAGAAATTCTTTCTTTATAGGTGTGTGCAGATTTCCTCATGATGTCCTCTTTCACCATAAAAACGTCGAATAAACGTACCTATGAATTCAAAATTTTAAAACACATTGTTACGTGGCGGGGTTCGAACCGCTACCGATCTTCCCGATTGGAAGGCGACAGCCTTACGCACTACACCATTGACAAGAAATACCTACTCGATGAAAATAATCATTCAGATTAATACTACACAAAGTTTCCTTTTATTCATAGCTTATGTTACACCGAATGTAACAGAATGCTGATTCAATATTTAAGGGGCATATAGGTGGATATTAGATTGACCCTAAACCTTATACTCTTATTATACTTTGATCAATTTTAAACTGAAAGCAAAAACTTTCAAGTGACAACCATAGTCTGACTATGGAATTAGCATAAAAAATATATATCTTATCTTCTTATATATAAAAATGAAACGCTGTGTGTTAGTCTCGTAAAAACTTTTAAACGGCTTGACCGATTCTGACGTTTTCTGCGTGCGTTTGGGATAGACCCAATAAAGGTTTATAATAATATGTCCGCAATAATCGGGCAGAACATCGTCTGCTGACGTAGAAATGTCGATACTACGACAACGACTGATGTAGAAATGTCGATACTTAGGATCACCACTTCTAACATAGGATACATAGGTACCTACACTTAAATAGTATGTATCATATCGGTGTTCCGTTACACCCTGTCATACCTTCGAGATCTCCTGACAAGTCTTAGTGCCTGTCATTTCCTGACTCCCAAGAGCTCTCTTCTATTCTATTGCCTTCAGAAAAGCAGAAGGTTCTATATTCGAGTGCATCTTTTTATCCTACCGTTTCTTCACCTTTTAGAAATTATTTTCCTATTCGAGAGAGACTCCTGTAATATGGAAATACCCAGTGGCAGGAAGTCTGATTGACAACAACAGGCATATATTGACGTATGCAGGAGAGTAGGTACATTTACGAAAATTTGATTTATGTTTGTAAAAATTATAATATACTTGATATTAATTTCCATGTTCACCATTTAAGCACAAGAACTTAACATGCCGTTCCAATCCAACGTACAGTCTTCAAAAAACTAGAGGCTCGTTTATGGGGAAATGTAAATAGTTTTGATTTTGAATCATAATCTCCAACTAATCCTAATATTCAGTTTGTATGACGAGCTATAATAATATTATGTTAGGCAGATTACATACGTAAGAATCAAAATGAGATAAAAATTGCAGTAATTTTAAGTGGTCATTATGACGTCACCGTTTTATCATGTTTGCCCCAAGTATTTAGGCTTGCAAATGATCACAAAAAAGAGTTATTAACATAGCATGTTAAACAAAACATCCTGACTTTGTTGTGCGGCCGATAGTGATCGGAGGTAATTATATTTCGGGATTACATAGGGTCACCGACCGTGTCATCATTGACGAGGCTATTAACGGTGATTGAGATCGGCAATAATGTCCATTTAGTTTATAAGTTAATAATTTGTGTCAGTGGTACCAATCAACCTACCAAAAATATTGGATATAAGTACAATCATTAAATAGAATACAATCATGGGTTATATCTGAAGATTTTTTAAAACAATTATGCTTTAACAATTCCTTAACTATCAAAATAGTATAGAAATGCGATAAAGTAATATCTTAGGTATTTAATTTTTTGTTCAACAAAATTTTTACCATAGGTACCACAATTTATTTAAAATCTTCTTTAAATTGAAAAATCCAAAAAAAAAATTTACTCAAGATAAGACACTTTAATAAAAATATATATTAGTGTAGGATAAATGTTGAGAGGAGAGTCTTCAGAAGAATAGGCAATAAAATTAGGTTTAATTCATTATGAATTGCAATTGATGGTATTGGTAAATCCTATATACACGGTGTTTCATAATAACCAATAAATAATCAATGCGTTATCTAAAACTAATTATTAAATTGTGTTTACCCGTAATGTCATTCAACCCAAAATTTTTATGTAACCTTATAGACATGATGATGATACTGTGATATACATGAAAATTTTGGGTTGAATGACATTACGTGTAAACACATTTTAATAATTAGTTTTAGATAACGCATTGATTATTTATTGGTTATTATGAAACACCGTGTATATAATTATAATGTGTTAATAAAAAAACACAATCGTAGGTAAAATCTTACTCTATTAGGGATCTAAATATTGTTGAATAAAACTAAGCATTTTAGTCAAACTATCCCAAGTGCTAAGTTCACTGCCTAGAATGTAATGTAATGCTGTGTTAGGCTCGGAGTAAGAAAACGATACTGATCACATGTCTTATAATTCAGTCTTATTTTGTCGGTACTATGTGTAGGCGCACAACGTTTTCAATGTTATCTATATTACTTAACTGTAAAGTTGTTAGCTATTGTGCGGATTAGTCAAATAATCTTTTGTATGGCGGTTTCAGATAGGTTTATTAACATAAATAGGTAACTTTAAATTGCCAAGTCCATAACGGACTAACAAAACACAAAGAGGTGTCTCGATTTTTGACGAGAATAATATATTATTACCTGTGCCCGCGAACTATGTTTCGCTTTAATAAAGCTCCACACTAAAAAAATCAGAAGAGGGCTACCCTTATCACCTATATAGGGGTATAAAAAATAGCCCACTTATTTTATTAACCTTCACCTTAAAAATATGCACAAAATTTTTCACAAAAATTGGTCAAGCTGTTTCGGAGGACTAACCAGTAAACACTGTATTAAACAACAAACAATAAACACGGCCTTATTAATAAAAATGTTACTCCTTGGATCATCCTCGGATTAGCTACTCCGTGTTTTGTCTTGTTTTCGCACATGTCGGCTGTCATATGTCAAAATAAGACAAAACACGCAGAAACTAATCCGAGGATAATCCAAGCAGTAACATTTTTATTAATAAGAACGTGTGAGACGAGATTGTTATATATTAGAAGATAATGTTGTTTAATATGGAGGGTGTTTACTTCATCAAAGAACTCCAGTTACCAGTGACTTATATTTTTGAGTAGGTACACAGAACATCGATCAACATAAGTGACATTATAATTACGTGATACAGTACAGCCGATAAACTGACATGGCACAAGTCCATACCACACCTAAAACCAGTCATTGTTGCCTTACCGTTAGCATGTATTGTGCTACTTGTGAACAAATCGAAACGCAAAACATCGAGTCCTTGTCATTAATCAAGAACCGTTTGCTCCGTCCCCTTATTTTTTATTGTCCATAAAATTGTAACAAATGAAGGTCCGAATACGAATCACGATCCATTTCTGAATTGTTTGGACTTTGCGTAAAATCAAAGTTTTTATCGAAATTTGTACCTATTCTGTCTGTTATTAATAAAGCCTTAGTTTTAATATTAAACGTCCTGCGGTTGGGGCGGTCCGCCCCGAGTGTCACCCGTTTGGGGGTGACACCCGACAGTTGAAATTTTTAACTATAGAACACGAGGCCACACAAAAAAAAATATTTAAAAACATCATCAACGAATTTGCAGCTGAAAAAGAAATTTTGACATGTGTATATTTATAGTATACACGATTTATTGGTTATTATGAAACACCGTGTATAGGTATACGTTTGTATATGCTTTATATACGACACTCACTTGTATTTCCTAAACTTCACTTGTATTCTTTATGTAATATTGAATTGTTATTATTTTCACTGTTTTCCATTTTGGGGTGACACCACAATTTCCGCCCCGGGTGCCACCCATTCTAGCCACTACCCTGCCGCTACTGGGGCACGGGTTTCCTAGACGAGGAGGGATTACGCCAGCGCACCACGCTGGCCGGATGCGAATGAAGCTTTCATTTTGAGTTTGGCATCTTTTCATTCGCAGAGGTGTGGCTGGGGTGTAATTACGGTAACTGGAAAACACCCTAAGACATTTTACGAGACAGTTCTTTTTACAAAATATTTTATCTTAAAATAAATTAATACTAATGAAATGAAATCTAGGTACATGTTATAGTTACATTATTTTACTAGTTGTTATTAGTCGATACATATTTTCTCCAGTTTATAGAAATAGCACCTATCGTAGTAGGTATATAATTGCCACAACTCGGACCCAGTGAAAAACTAGGCAAAAAAAAACTGAAGTGAGTCATCGACATTATTTCGCTAACACAATAATACACTTACGAGTATGATGACTGTTGATGTTTGATAACAGAATCATAATTTAGATCATCGCAGTCGAAGAATGGATTTAATTTACATACGTTGGTGAGGCCTAGAGCAAAAAAAATATGAGCTATACATAGCATCCTATTGTACAAATTGTGCTCTTTGGTTTTAACACCAATCTGGATATACTTACATATTACATATATGTAAACCAGCAAAATGTATGATACTATTGGAATTTAGTCACTATTTAGGTAGCTACAAAAAATAATAATAAAAAAATGTTCCATTTCATAAAATTATATGTAACAGACTCTTTGCTCAGGGGAAGAATTTTCTCAGGGGCTCAGTGATAAGACTGAAACAAACTATACCTTACGTATAAAATGGTCTAGTAGCAAGGTCGGTTTTGAAAAACAATGTGTTCATAATTTATAAAATCATGAACCAGCTCAAGTTTAGCATCATCCATCAATATTTTTTATGCAAGTACAGCCGGCTTCAAAAGTAGATAACCATTTTAGTACCATGTCACACCAACTATTAACAATGCAATATAGGTGTAACCATACTAAATAAAAAGAATAGTTGGTGTGACAAGGTACTAAATCTGCTAAAAATGCTTATCTACTTTTGAAGTCGGCTGTACCTATGCCACTATTCGTATATTTTGTCCAATAATACTATATTTTTATTTAATAATAATACTATATTATATAGTTTGTAGACTTATTTACCTATTAATAACATCTAGTATAATGTATTCTATTATTATGTCAGAATTTCACAATTTTGTTTCCAATTAAACTTACTTCTACTGCTAAGTTGCCTGGTAGAGATTGCCACTTTGTAAATAAGGCCGCCTTTTGTTAATAAGGACTAGTTTTAAGGACTATTTTTATATTTTTGTACGTAAAAGTAATTAATGCATAAGAATCGACCGCCTCCGTGGTTTAGTAGTTGAGACCACCGGGTGTAGATCGGGAGGTCCAGGGTGCGATTCCCAGTGGGGGCAGAAATTTTTCTGCTCGGTTTTGTTGGTGGTAGGGCTTCTGAGCCCGATTGGCTAGCTACCACCGTCTGACCTAATTGTCGTCATTATAGCACTGTTTATAGCATTGTTGTGTTCCGACAATTTGAGGTAAGATAGCAAGTTCCTCAGATGTTGAGGAGTCCAGGTGAAGCTCGTTTCCACCTTCGGCCTTATCGTCACTTACCATCAGGTGAGATGAAGGCGATGAGCTTCCCTGTCGTATATATATAAAAAAATCACATATGATAGGTGTATTCCTCGTGATTACACCACACGTTACATTGGTGTTAAGTCCGCCATTTCTACCATATTTTCATTATGTAATGAAGTTTTAAACAATATATAAATACACAGATCTATACAATTTATTGTGGTACATAAACACACAATTTTTAACTTTAAAGTAAAGTCACTATAGTAAATAAAACAATAAAAGTTCACCCCTCAATTTGCTTACAATGCAACGTAAACAAAACCTTACATGCAGGATAAGTATTACAAAGTAAACTAGTTGTATCTTATATGGAAAAGATAGTGTTTGTGGTCAATTATTTAATACACAGTCGAGAACCAATGCAGTTTTGCGGCTTATCGAACTGGTTTGTCTAGAATCGATGATGATGCACTGCAATTTTGGTTTTATACCTTTTATTAAAACTCGAGAAAAACGCAAGTGCGTTCAACCCTATTACTGAGGGCTCAAGATGTGATATTGTGCACTTTGTCTCTCAGAAATAAGATTCTTTAATCCACAGCAGCAATAATATAAAGATAAAAAGTAAAGTAAACGAAATGTGCTGTTGTATATTATTTCCACTCAACACACCTGTCTTACTGGAAGAATGTGTTTATTATGCTAATAGAAATGCATCTACGATAGTAGGGATGTGGTCGAATAGGTTTTTTTTAATGATTGCATTTGTCGTTTCGAACATCACATAGAGCAGGGGTTGTCAAATAGCGGACGGTGGCGGTCCGTATTCGGATTATCCGAAATATTTTGTGCTGACCTAATTACCTAAAAAATTATTCTTAAACATTTTTTTTACTTTTGTTTATTATATACCTACTATATGATTTTGGCCAAGAAGATATAAGATGTGGCGTAGTAATTAAAAGCTGCAGATTGTACTGTGGAAGACGGAATCATAATGCAGTCAAACGACTCTGTACTCTGGTAAATGAAAACTATGCTTGCAGCCGGTTGCACCAACATTGCTGTTCTATTAGAAATTCGCTCCTCCCGGGATACAACTTAGTGCACCGAAAAGAATCACTTTTTTTCACTTGTTGGGTAATCTACTATTTACGATATACGTTTACTTTATACGTTACTTTTTACGAATTCGTAAAATGAATTTTTGGTGCAACCGGCAATTAGGGTTATAGAATGAAATGAAATCAAAGGAAAATAATTTATTTCGTTAGTACAAAGCGTACACTTGAAAACGTCAAAATTAGCTCATTGAAAAACATACTCGTATGAATCTACTAGTCGCTCGGAATGCTTTTTCCCCCTAGAAGAGCGAGTTCTTTTCAAATAAGTTAATATTTCAAATCTTCATATATACGAAAATAAATTGACAATAAGTAGCCTGTCATACATCCACGCATTATTATCGTTAAGATAATCCGTGACTTTGTAGTACCTTCGGCGTACAATTTTTGTTTAATGTTTTTTTTAATTTATTAAGAAGTAAGTTTTGAATATCGATAGGAATGTTGTTGTAAAAGTAAATGCCTTGAACAAGTTTCCTACTCTATGAAGTCTCGGATCTATCTCTTTGGTGACTTGAGTCTATTAGTTGTATTAAGGTTTAAATTTAAATTTCCATTAACTACTTATTAAATTAAGAATAAAAGTATAGAATAGAATAGGCCTAAGAGCTCAATCACAAATGAGGCACCAGGAAGAATGGGCCAAATATAAAGGAATGACACACGCCAAGCTCTTTATGGACGTGGATAACTGGCTCAAATTTACACTCAACCCAAGCAGATCCCAGACCCGTCTGATGGCAGGTGCCTTAACCGGCCATTTTGGCACTAGGATCATGCTCACCCGGATGGGACATACCAGTTCCAAAATTTGTAGTGCTTGCAAGAAAGAAGAGGAGAGCATGGATCACCTTCTGTGCCATTATGATGCTCTAGCTTGCAGGAGAGTAACTCTGACGGGAATGGGATACCCAAAACCGGAGGACTACAGGGCCATGCCACCGAAGGACATCATCAGGCTTATGAGCACGATTGACTGGACCTAAGGTGGTGATGGCTTTAAGGACTAAACATGGGGAAGCACAAAAGATCCACGATGGGTCGAAGTGTGAAGGCTCTCATGCTGAGCCACCCCTACAGTAAGATAAGATAACAATAGAAATATTTCGATGAACGTGAATACATATACGAGTACAAAGTGCTTTTCATGCAAAGCATGCCCAAGAAATAGATCAGGATTGGCATGGCATGTGCAAATTGCAAGCCCTAATCGATTGAATTCCATTCTAATCGATCTTCATGTGGCTGATCCTAATGAAAGTGAAAACGCTTAAGCTATCTTTGCATGTTTGTGCGGTGTAAAGTAACATATAAGGTGAAACATATTTTAAGTTTTTATATTTAATTTGGAATAGTATTTAATAAATTGGGCTTGGTATCGACGTTAAACTTGAAATTAAATTTGAAGATATAATTTTAGAAACCGTTAAAATATATGTTGGGAATGTTGGGATGTGTCAGGAGTTATTATAATTATATCATCAGTGGGACGAATCGACCGGTTTAAAACATGAATTAAGGCGATTCGGCCCGCGGGCCGAACATCGTAGGCCGAAACGACCAACGAGCCGAATAAGCGACAAATCTTTATTCATTTTGAAAGTATTTGAAAAGTAAGAAAGTTCTAAAGCCTATTAAAATTATTTTCGGCATATTCTAATACTCGTATAATGTTTTGTCTATCTATTCGCTCTGTGCAAAATACATAGGTAATAGAAATTGGATCATTACAAGTTTCGAGTAGTCTATTAAACAATTACTATTAATTACTTTCAGCTCTGATACACTTTATTTGTGGGTTTTTTGTAGAAGATGATTGATACCTAATATTGATAACTACAAAAAAATATTTTACAAAAAATAAAAACCGACTTCAAAAACACTGAAAAGTTAAAAATAATATAAAAACGATGATCTCCTAGAAAGTCTTAAAATTTGTCACCGACTTCAATATAGAAATGTGATGTTGTCTGTACCTATTTTTATATTATTTTTAACTTTTCAGTGCTTTTGAAGTCGGTTTTTATTTTTTGTAAAATATTTTTTATTTTTAACTTTTTAGTGAATGAAGTCTTTTTAGTAAAAGAAAGCCTAACATTAGGGTTTTCCTCGATTTTTATTGGATTCCATCATCAGATCCTAACTTTGGTGACCATGGGACCACCCTTGGATTATCCTCTATCGTATACAAAAAGAATCATCAAAATCGGTTCATAAACGACGAAGTTATCCGCGAACAAACATAAAAAAAGCATATATACGGTCGAATTGAGAAACCTCCTTTTTAAGAATTCGGTTAAAAACCTCCTTTTTTAGAAGTCGGTTAAAAACCTCCTTTTTTAGAAGTCAGTTAAAAACCTCCTTGTTTTAAATAAAGTTAAAAATGAGAATCTATGAGATTTACCTAGTCGGTTAAAAATGAGATCACACATAATTCGATGTAATTTTACTTTTCTTTTCTAAAGATGTGCTAGGCCTCTTGTGATTTGTTAGCTAAAATTCAGTGACACGACAGATAGAAATGCATCGTTAATCGAATGTTAATTCAATGAAACCGATTAATTAAATTTACGACTATATAACCTGAATACCAAGGTGGCATCTAGGAGTTAAGTAATAATTGTAAAGGCAAATTTCATGTACAAAGACATATTATTTTATTATTATTATACATATATAAAATAATAAGATACGAATAAATGAAAAATCCATTATAAACCTGATTTGAGTTATTTTTGTATTAATAATTTTGTTGATATTTTACAATTTTGACTATCCGGGCATTCTTCTCTCTCTTCTCAACTCTTTATTTCTTACACTTCAAGGCCTTATTTGGTCATTTTGAATCTTTTCATTATGAATATTTTTTGATTATAATGTAAATCGATTCGTTTTGTGTAAAATAGATACAACATTTTTAACTTAACTTTATAGTTGATAAAAATAGACAGCCTTTCTGTGTTTTGTATTTTTTCCGATAATTTGATTTGTATTGTTCCTGTTTTGACAATTGAAAATTTTATTACACTACCACTCAATACTTACTATCTAGGTTGCTCCAGCAAATTCCTGAACATAGTAAGAAACCATGCGATTTCAATCAGTCAAATTAACATGAAACGTGCGCCTACGCGCATTTTATCGGCGTACGTCTGGAAAACATCTAGGTACTATACTCGGATAAATCTTTCAGCTTAATTAGCACCTTACTTTAATTTCTTTAGTGTTATTTGCTTATTAGATTACTTACATACAAATGTCTTTAAATTAACAATAACAACCAAATGCGCCAATGGTCAGAAAATAACATTATGTAAACATCGGTGTAACATTTTGTATTTCAATTTCGTTCAATAAAAATATTTTAAACTTATTACTAGCATTAGTGTACGGTTTGTCGACGATGTCTCTAGTTTTTTGGTTTAAAATGAATAAATATGGATTGTTTTAACGTGAACCTATCTTTTAGCAGGAAGCAAAAGTAAAGTAGTCCCTAGTCAGACTATCTGTGGTTTTGACCTTCCGGGTTTCTTGCCTGTTCTTCTCGAGAAGGCTCTCCCAATTTCCGAACAGGTGTAGAGTCAACTTTTTTTATTTGTATTTACATACATCTTAATTATGGTTGGGATGTATATACATACAAGGTTGAATACATAGCCTATCTTGATTTGTTGCAATTAATAATTAATTTGTTAATTAATTAGATTCTTGTTATTTGTTTGACGTCTGTAAAGGTCTTTATTGAATAAAGAGTTTTGAGTTCGAGTTTGATACTATATCTCGTGACCGCCTATGCTCCAGGTCATGGATATTATGGCGAGAGTATCACCAAGCGACGATTATTCAAATTCTTCAGTCACGCCTTATGAATCCCGAACAAAACGTGAACCTAACACCTTAATCATCACCGATATATGCGATTTTTTTTCCTTGACCGCTTACTTAATCAGCCTGCTATGTAACGGTGATCAACAAATCATCATGAGAATAGTACGATGATACCCAGGCTAAATCGTTATGCGAACTTTGTTATTTTGAATGGATCAGATTAGAAAATTTCAGAACCGGTTTCTTGCCCTGTATTTTATACACTACTAGCTGTGACCGCGAACTACGTTCCCCCATATTAAAAACCTTATCACATAGGGGTATAAAAAATAGTTTAAAACCTATTCTCAGATCCACCGAATACCTATACAAAAATAAAACCTTATTATCGGTCAAGCCGTTTCGAAGGAGTTCGGTTACAAACACTGTGACAAGAGAATTTTATATATTAGATAGATTGAAATAGATCACATTTGGAATGTTATTTATAGTATGCATAGGTAGTAAAAAAATGTATTTAAAAATGCATTTACTCAGGGGAAAAATCCTTTCATTACTTGGAGGCAATAATTCAGATGAGATGGTAATATGGTATAATTAGTCTCAAAAATATCTTGAAGTTTCAAAATAATTAACAATATCAATTATGCAAATTTCTTCCTTGATCTCAATAGGTTTTAGGAGGGAATAAATCCTCAAATTTATTAGATTTTTTACATTCGTACTTTTGATAGTTGCATTAATTGTATAAAAAATGTTTATTTTAAAAAAGTTCAGTGGTCCGATCCGGAGTGACAAGCGAACGATAGAGATTTACTGGATTAAAAATTTGGGGTTTTGAAACCGCTTAAGTTTGTCACCATTATAAATAATAATGTTAATAACTTTTTTGTATTCTGACAATAAAGAGGTAAGATATACAGTTCCTCAGTTATTGTAAAAAGCTTATCTGTTTTGTGTTAAAAGGTATCGAATAATGTAGAAAATGTAGAGCTCTCCAAAATTAATTTAATTTAAAGCTTTTAGATTTGTATATATTTATAGGATTTTTAGTATTTTATAGACAGAAAACTAACAATTTGTATGCATTTGATTTGTTTGATTCTCTGTTTTTAATTTTGTGTACGCAAATATATTAAATAACAGACATTTTAGATTATAAAGGAGCATTGATGGTGCTTCGTGCTTCGCATTTAAACAGTTAACTGCACAGAAGGCATATAATTAACTTTAAATGAATTTAAAACGTAAGCTAAATTAATTTTACTTACCTTTTTTATTGTCCAACTAAAGAAGTCACTTTAAAATACCACAACATTAAACTTTTCTAATGCAGATCACAAAGAATTAATTTTTTTTAAAAAACCTTACTGATTTATAAAAGAACTCAAACAATTTAATATTATTTTCTCAATTACAGTGAAACGTAACGCAGGAGACTTTCGAGCGTTCGCGCTCGTTCGAAAATGGCGGGAGATTTTTCGCAGGGGCTGTGATCTGTGCGTCCTTGCGAAGCGGGCAAGGTCTGGGCTAGGCTTTATGTGGACGCGCGTCGCGATTTCTTTGCCTCTTATACTCTTCGACGACTATTTTAACAGATGTTTCGTTGACGCTGCCAATGACCTCCTCTAACAGGCCCTGTATTCTGGAATCCAGCCCTAAATTAGTTTTTCTTAATATTGTTTTTTTAAGTAAGCTGCAGTTAATATGAACCTATGACTTTACGTGTGCGTGTGTGTGTGTGTGTATTTATATATATTTTTATAAGAAACTTGCATGCCGAATGCACTGCCAACTGGTGGCGGGATTCTATAATTTTGTCGCTTGATACTTATTTTTACTTACTTACACTTAAAAAATATTGAACAACAATTTTTGTGTGGGAAGTATTTAATTGTATGAATATAGTATTCAATTTAAATAAAATGTCTTAAGACATTTCTGGATGCTGGAACAAAGCAAGGATGATTAGGGATAAAATTACTTTTCTAAGAATAATACAATAACAATTACAGAGATATTTAATTTACGAATAGAATATTACACACTGGCCACCATAGACAAAAAATAAATAATAATAATTTATTTAATCCTCCTTACTGGCCACTAACACGACAGATTCGCGAAGACGGTGTGGACACGGCATAGCTGGTTTTAAGTCCACCCGAAGTCAGCAAGGCTCATCATACCTTTACCTACAGTAAATGTAAAGGTATGATGAGCCTAGGCATTCTGTATTTTTTACAATTAACAATTTATTAGTTATTTTATAATAAATTTATATAAAATTCGGTCAGGGCTGCGAGGTGGTCAATTTATGGGTCCGTGTGTCCCTATCCACTGGGTACCGAAGAGTTGATTTAAATTGGACCGAGTATTACGGCTGTTGTGTGGCGGTGCACCGTCTTGCTGGAAATTTCAAATACACTTTTGTGAGCTCAGTCAGCGGCAAATCGTCTAATTGTCCTTAGAGACTGCCTAATATGATACTATTATAAGTGTTTGAATTTAAGGTACCTTGGTAAAATTTGACATTCACAATCCGTTATGTCATTAGACCACACCAACAATTGAAAGAAAAACGAACCTGGTTATGGCTTTCACTCATTCTCAGCGGATTTTCTGTAGCCCAATAATGATCATTTCGTCTATTAAACATACCATTATTTGAAAAATTGGTTTCGTTAGACCACAAAATGTAATTTAAGAAAGAAAGATCTCTGCTTAATTTTCCTCTAAGCCAACTACAAAAGATCGATCTGCATACATTGTCTTTTGGATGTAGAGTTTGACAATTCTCCCATTTCGGTAACATTTGTAGTCGTATTTTTCTAGATTTTTAAAATCGTTGTGTAAGAAGTCCCTATTTTGTCAGCGACTTCTCTTGAATAAATCTCCGGATAAGCTTCTAACGAGAGTCAACACCGCCACTTCCATATTTTCGTCAAAAAGACGTGATTAGCAGACAATTTTTTAGTGAAACTGCCACATTCGACGAGATGTTTCTAAATATTTTGAATAACTTTTTTAATCGGGGTAACTCTTATCGGATATTTATTCCTGTACCCGAGCAAGAGACAAGTTTTTGTTATTTACAAAAGAGGCTTCTAACAAAATTTTTCTTGATTTGAAACAATTTTTTACTTACGAACACTAAACAGAACCTTCCAGAGAAGAACAAAAATTTAAATAAAATATCAGATATCGTCACTATTCTAAATTCAAAATTTTAATTTTCTTTGTACATTTTTTTAAAAGCTTTTTCACCCATGACGTCCAGCTTTATCTTTGTAACAAAAAGTTTGTATCGTATTTAGTGGTTTTTTATTTGTAAGAATACCGATTTATCTTATTTTTAATGTCCTAATGGAAGTTGTCCCCATAAAAATTAATGATTTTTAAGCTTAGGAAAAATCCATTTTGCCTTTACCCTACTTTAGTAGGTATAGAAAAGTTTTCTTTGATTTGTGGGTGTTCTAGTACTCTAACCTCAGTTAGTCTCAAGGAGTGTTTTAATCCTTTTTATGGGAACGGAATCGATTGGCATTAAAAAAAATTACTCAATTCTGACGATTTTCTCGCTGACTGTACATTTTATCAAAAATCTGTGAATGTCGATTGTCATCACTCAAAAAAAATATTTTACAAAAAATAAAAACCAACTTCAAATACACTGAAAAGTTAAAAATAATATAAGAATAGGTACAGACAACATCACACTTTTATTAAAATTTTCATGGGATCCCATCATCAGATCCTGACTTGTGACCACCCTAGGATTATACTCTATCGAATACAAAAAGAATTTTGAAAATCGATCCACAATTGGCGGAGTAATCGCGTAACATACCCTTAAATTTTAAGGTGTGTCCAACGTGTTTTGTGAGTATGTTACGCGATTACTCCGCCAATTGTGGACTGATTTTCAAAATTCTTTTTTCATACCACCTGCTCGACAATGTTCAATTAGATCCCCCTTAAATTCAACGTAAAGCAAGACATTATATCGCAAGGGATATAATTTTGTATGAAACTCCCAAGGGATTAAAGTGTTTTAAATATGGAACATAAAATTTGTATGAAAATTTAGCATAGATGCTAGCTTAGGAAGGCAACGGTTCTACGCCCATACAGCAGTAGCTTGCATCCACTAGAGACAAAGACATTCTACCTGTGTAAATAATGTTTTTATAAAATCTAAATACATCATTTCTTTACTAAAATTATAAAATATTTATCTACATAACACTACAAGCTAAAATAAACAATTACATTTCACTTTATTTTTTATTGATAAAATACGTTTTATGCAAAAAGCGCCATCTTTTGACGGCCACCATTAACTATCGATAAAAACAAATAAAAGCAAGACGCTGCCAGCGGATAAACAGCATTTGGAAAAATTACGCGGCATATTTAAAAATAAAGAATGTTTCTACAATTTGTTCCATAATTTGCACCAACAGTATTCCGTTGTATTGTTTTCATAGCTAAAACTTTGCCGCCAACGCCATTACGTATTTCAAAATTGTAATATCTTGTTGCTTACGTTAATAAAGTGCTTAGTCAATAATACAGTCTTTTTAGAAGGTTATTCAGTGTTTTATTGATAAAGTTAAAAACCGTAAGTAAATGTCCAGGTGCTTCAGCTCTTTTTTTATTTGGGGTCAATAGGTTGTCGACTATTTGAGATTTATTTCGACAGTTGTGTATAGTAATTAATTGCTGTTTCAAAAGTAAATACTTATACAACAAAGTTGAAAAATAAAAGAATTTTATTTGATACCATTTTATTGTTAACAAATTAATATTCGTCCTGCGTGCTACTAAAGGTCATTGACAGGGTCCAGCAGCTGATCGTATCGTATTGTAAATCGATATGTAGACTAAGTTCATACTTGTTATATTATTATTAAAAATGTTTTAAGTTTTTGTAATATTTTAAGCTTTACTTAAGATATAATTATTGCGTGACGTGTTCGTGCTTGAGAAAAATAAATCTTTTTTTTATGGTTTCGCATGATAATATTGTTGAGAGTGGACTGTATTTAGGTACTTGGAGTTAAAACGCTGATTTCTTTGTGATAATATTTGGAGCTTTATTTACTTCTTGCAATACGACTTTCACTGACCGACTACAACTGACTACAATTTATCAGTATTCGGCCCTATATTTATACACTATCCCTTGGTTCGCGGGGGACATCCCGCCCGCGGACCAATCAAAAGGGGCCGAATTTATTTAAGATATGGTTCATTCATGGGGACTTGGCCCGCATAAGCTTAGACTACGTCCGCTGCTTAGTTCCGGGTCCCCGGCACTTGCGAACTGTCGTCAACATCCTCCCCCCGGCGAGAACTCGTACTCGCCTTCGCCGTAAGACAGTGCAGCGCGTCCTCTCCCTCTAGTCCGGGGAGAGTGCGGTAGATCAGACCGATGTGCAGCGCGTCCCCTCCCTCTGGTCCGGGGAGAGTGCGGTCGATTCTTCTTACGCCGTCCGGTCCTAGGAAAATCTTGTCTATGCGTCCCCGCGGTCAGACATTCCGGGGAAGCATGGGGTCTGCGATCAGGACCACATCTCTGTCGTCGAACTTTGCTGGCGTCGCAGCTTTGGGGCGAGGTACAAGGTTCGGGAGGTACTCCCGCACCCACCGACGCCAGAAGTGATCGGCCAGCGCTTGTGCCAACCTCCTTGTGCGGCGGCTCTTCGCACTTGCTCCCGTTCCTCATACAGTGGAGCACGGTTTGTCAGTCGCTCCAGTACACGGCTTCGTCCATGGAAATGCAGTGATCCGTCTTGACGCTTTGAGCGGCGAGTTTATTAGCTCCGATGAGCACAGTCTGCATCTCCAGCCGTGGAATCCTTTGTGGCGGCGCGACCTTCACTTTGGCCGACACCAAGATCGTTCCTGAGGTGCCATCTTCATTTTTATGCACCCAATATGCCGCCAAAGCGTATGGGTCTTCGCTCGCGTCGCAGAAAACGTGCAGTTCGCGACGCGTTGCTCTTCTCCCCCCGTTGTAAGACCGGGGCAAGCGCA
The DNA here is from genome assembly GCA_963935595.1 of Schoenobius gigantellus. NCBI lineage: Eukaryota > Metazoa > Arthropoda > Insecta > Lepidoptera > Crambidae > Schoenobius > Schoenobius gigantellus. Next base: position 38,445,570 of record OZ012543.1, read on the forward strand.
GTCTGCCGACGGCTTCCAGGCTCGTAAGCCAGTCTTTTAACATCGACGCAATCTCGGGAGGGACTGATTCGTCCCAGTTCGTCTTCGGCCGCCATAATTTCTGCTGCGCAATCTTCGCCGTAGCAGTATAACAGCTCAACAGCCCGAGAGGGTCATATACGCTCATGACTGTCGAGAGTGGTTCCCTCTTCGTCGGCGGCCGAAGTTGCGTCTTCACCTCGTTTGGGACGCGAGCCAACGCGGTGTTGAAGCGCAATGTGTCTTGCGCGTCCCACATGAGGCCCAGTGCCTTCTCTGGCTTCCCAAGGAGCGTAGTGGTCGCGCGGCGTTCACTCTCTACGTTCCTCAAGAGCTCCGCGCTGTTACTATTCCACCCCTTCAGGTTGAAGCCAGCTTCTATGTGCACTTCGTCGACTTGTTGGATCGTTCTCGCTGCTCGTTTGACGGTGGACTCAATGTTGGTCATCACTCGCTTGTCCTTTGCCCTCGTGTGTGCTGACTTCAGCGAGATTCCCAGCGATTCTAATTGGAAGTGCTCGCTGACCCCTCGTTCGATGTCTTGCGTCCACACGTGCAGCACTTCATCTTGGCGCTTGATTATTACGTTGGTCGGTGCCGTTCCGTGCACCACCCATCCGAGTTCCGTTCGGGATGCCGCGGGCTCGTTCCGTTTGCCCACGCGCAGCTTTCGGGTAACAATCAGCGGCCAGTTATCGGATCCGATGAGTATGCGAGGTTTCGCGTTCTTGTATACCAACTGATCTTGCAGGTCAGTGAGGTGATCAAACTGCACCTCTTCCTTTGCAATTGATTGAGTGGCGAGGTTCAGGTCCGCCATTGTTCGCGCAGAACACGCCTTGAAGCTGCTCGTGCTTCGTTCGGCGATGCGTAGTGAAACGACGCGGCTGTCAATTTCACGCTGTCGGTCGTCGATCCCTTTTACGCGTAGCTGCGTCGCGGGGCCATCCAGGCCTATCTCTCGTGCCAGCCCCTCTTCTATGAGCGTCACTGTGCTGCCTTCATCGAAGAGCGCATATGTGTTACGCTCCCCGTTCTTGCCCGATACGGTTACTGGGCAAACCTTGAGTTTCACAGTGCACTCAGTTCGGGTCGAAGAGACGCTTGCTTCTTCCTGCTGGTTAGTTCGGGCCGCAGGTGCTTCGGCGTGAAGCAAGCGGTGGTGTGGCCGTCGACATCCATTCACGCCACATGTTTTCTGGCGGCAGTTCATTCTTCGGTGCTTGCTCTTCAAACACTTGAAACACAAGCCAGCTTTCTTCGCGACGTTCCATCGTTCGTCCAAACACATCTTCTCAAACTCGTCGCAGGCGTCAAGTCGGTGTGCGTTGTTGCACTGTGCACAGCGTTCCGGGTCGGTCTTGATCGACGACGACGATTCTGCTACGTCGTACGCCCTCCTCCTCTGTTCGGGTTTAGGGGCGGGGCGTCGCGGCGGTGGCGGCGTCGGTTGCGCGTTGTCGTACTGTGCACAGCGTTCTGGCTCGTTCTTTTCCGACGACGACGGTTCTGCTACGTCGTACGCCCTCCTCCTCTGTTCGGGTTTAGAGGCGGGGCGTCGCGGCGGTCGCGGTGTCGGTAGTTGCGCGTTGTTGCAGTGTGCACAGCGTTCCGGCTCGGTCTTGTCCAACGACGACGATTCTGCTGCGTCGTACGCCCTCCTCCTCTGTTCGGGTCTAGAGGCGGGGCGTCGCGGCGGTCTTGGCGTCGGTTGCGCGTCGTCGTACTGTGCACAGCGTTCCGGCTCGGTCTTGTCCGACGGCGACGGTTCTGCCACGTTGTACACCCTCCTCCTCTGTTCGGGTTTAGAGGCGGGGCGTTGCGGTGGTTGCGGCGTCGGCTTGTGAGTCGTACCGGAGTATCCGTGCTTGAGCGCTCGATCAGCCTCTCGCATGAGGAACGTGGTCAACTTGACTATTTCCGGCTCAGGTTCATTGTGTTCTTCGGCGTAGTCGCACCATTTCGTCTTTAGATGCGGGCTAAGCTTCTCGAAGATTTCTCTCACGAGCAGCGGATTGTGTAGATAGTTTTTTTCTACATTGTTAAGCACGGCTACGACGTTCTGTACTCGAACTGCGAAGGTGTTGAGTTCTATCGCAGTCGAGCTTCGGTAGTTTCTTTAGGTCTTCGAACGCGACGTCGATCAATATTTCAGGCCTGCCAAAACACTGCTGCAGCGTCTTCATGATGACGTCAGGATGCGCTGCGGTGCTCAGTAACGGCGCGACGGTCTCCTTGGCTTCGCCTCGCAGACAGTTACGGAGGCGCGCAAGGTTTTCCACTTTCGAAAACTGGTACACGGCCGTCGTTTCTTGCATTGCTGCGGCAAACTGCAGCCACTCTAGCGGTGATCCCGAGAATAGTGGCAGGTCGGTGGCTTGACGCGGCGTCGGTCGCGACCTCGAGCGTGCCGGCTAAATGTTCAATAGCCCGTCCTCTTGAGTGCTCGCGATCACGCGGTGTGGTTGTTTCTTCCCACCGTAGTCTCGTTCGGTGCGCGACTGGAGTAGCGATTTCAACCTCCCTAGGTCTAACTATGTCGCGTCTCACCGGTGCGCGTACGGGTTCCGGTTCGAGCACTTGATGCACTTGTTCCTCTTGCCTCGAAGTCTCCTGTAGCCATGCCTCAACTCGTTCGTAGTTTTCCGCCGGTTCGGTCTCTTCTTCCATCATACTGCCATCTTCGGCGGCGGCTAGGTCGGCGATTAGCTTTTTACGGATAAGCTCTGCTTCAATTTCTAGATCCTTTCTTCGTATCGCAGCTTCCTGGCGTCGTACCTCTGCTTCCTCTGCAGCTTCCTGGCGTCGTGCTGCAGCTTCCTGGCGTAGTACTGCGACTTCCTCTGCAGCTTCCTGGCGTCGTACTGCCGCTAATCTTTCTTCGGCTTCGAATTGCAAGCGGGCGATGGCACTGGCGGTCGATCTCGTGGAGCGAGCAATCTTCCTAACCGGCGTCGTCTTATAAACATGACGCGCATTCTCCTCCTCGCGAGTTGGCATCCCTTCAGTTCGATGCCATTGTTCGTCGCGAGTTGAGACCCCTTCCGGTCGGTGAAGTTGTTCGGGGCGAGTTGAGACCCCTTCCGTTCGGTAAAGTTGTTCGGGGCGAGTTGAGACCCCTTCCGGTCGTTGAAGTTGTTCGGGGCGAGTTGAGACCCCTTCCGGTCGTTGAAGTTGTTCGGGGCGAGTTGAGACCCCTTCCGGTCGTTGAAGTTGTTCGGGGCGAGTTGAGACCCCTTCCGTTCGTGGTTGTTCGGGGCGAGTTGAGACCCCTTCCGTTCGGTGTCGCCGTTCGGTGCGACTTGAGATCCCTTCCTCGCGGTACAGGTTTTCGTCGCGAGTTGAGACCCCTTCCATTCGGTGTCGCCGTTCAGTGCGACTTGAGATCCCTTCCTCGATGCCCGGTTCCATTTGGGCGGCGACAGTCGTCGATGCGGATGGCGATCGTGGTGGGTGGTCGAATACGCACACCAAATCTTCCTTCCCGCTCTGGCTCCGTGTAACTACCATCACTTGTACTTGTTTAGATCCGGTTCGGTAGGACCAAGATGTTGAGAGTGGACTGTATTTAGGTACTTGGAGTTAAAACGCTGATTTCTTTGTGATAATATTTGGAGCTTTATTTACTTCTTGCAAGACGACTTCCACTGACCGACTACAACTGACTACAATTTATCAGTATTCGGCCCTATATTTATACACTATCCCTTGGTTCGCGGGGGGACATCCCGCCCGCGGACCAATCAAAAGGGGCCGAATTTATTTAAGATAGGGTTCATTCATGGGGACATGGCCCGCATAAGCTTAGACTACGTCCGCTGCTTAGTTCCGGGTCCCCGGCACTTGCGAACTGTCGTCAACAAATATCATAATTTTAACCATAGTTATAGTGATAGTGATAATGATAATGTGACAGTGTTTATGATGAAAATTATGTACCACCTAAGTAATTGGTTATAGAGCCCTGAGTTTTTATTGTCTCGCAGATGGTATGAAAAGTAGAGTATTCACCTCTGGAATAAAGCAGTGTCTTCGTCTTAGGCGACTTGAACCCCTCGCTTCACTTAGGACTCTACATAACTCCCTCGCTTCGCTCAGGAGTTAACTCTAGAGTCCCTCGTTGCACTCGGGGTTCAATATGGCGCCCGTGACGTTAGACACTGCTTTAATCCCTTGGTGCATAATCTACTATTGTATTCGGTAGAGTATACTCCTAGGGTGGTCCCAATGTCATCAAAGTCAGGATCTGATGATGGGATCCTATGAAAATCAGGAAAACGCTAATTAAATACCAGCTCACCGGAGGTGAGCTTGTATTTAATTAGGGTTTCTTTCACTAAAAAGATTTTATTCACTAAAAAGTAAAAAAAAATTTTTTTTACAAAATATAAAAACCGACTTCAAAAAATTTCTCGGAGACCATCGTTTGGCACTGACTTCAATATAGAAGTGTGATGTTGTCTGTACCTATTCTTATATTATTTTTTACTTTTCAGTGTTTTTGAAGTCGGTTTTTATTTTTTGTAAAATATTTTTTATGTAATAGCGCACTATACAGGGTGTAACTGAATACCCCAATAACATTTAAGGGTATGTATCCATCAGAAGTAGAGATTCTATAGGAAAAATATTAGGGCTAACAAACCTACTTTTTTTCCCATACAAACTAAATAAATTATTTTTTGGTATTATGTGCCGACAGCCCTACGTAAGCGTATGAGGAATACTACGCTCACGTCATACAAACTAAATTAATTATTTTTTGGTATTAAGTGCCGACAGGCCTACGTAAGCGTACGAGGAATACTACACTCACGTCTGTCACGTGTCATTTTGTGTTTAAATTTCTTTTGTATTAAGAGCTGATTATGGTTGTCACTTGAAAGTTTTTGTTTTCAGTTTAAAATCAAATAACTCTGAAAGTATTGGGGTTCCAGGTCTCAGACAAGCACCGAAGGTCCATTTAGTATCAAACTTATATGCCCCTTAAATGTTATTGGGGTGTTCAGTTACACCCGGTATATATTCCCTGGTTATATTTATAGCACTTTATCTGACTGCGTGTTTAATGTATATTCACAGAATTTGAATGTTTACAAGGTTTAAGATTTTTTGATTTTGCCATATTGTAAAGGTAAATGAGACGATAGGATATTGTTTTCTATTTTTTTAATAATAATATTTTTTTATTGCAGTCATTACATATAAAGAGTTATTAAAAGTACAACAGGTCTCATCTTTACTCTATTAATAAACTTTAAATATAAACATAAGAAACAAACGTCTATCATTACACATTGAAAAATGAAAATGAAAATAATATATTCAACTCAAACAAGTGACAAGCTTATAAATAACTTAATACAGAATACAAGTTTGAGAAGACATGATTGTATTTCAGAGTTTGCCTAACGATCCACGCACTAGGCGAAGCCTGTGTCGCGTGAATCAGGATACGATTTCCAGTGAACAAGACCTCAGCTCCAAATGGCCTGTTGTACTCGATGTGAAGTTTAGAGAATGAAGCTAAAATGAAATTAACATAATTAAGTGGACGAGTAAATGTAATTTTATGTCCTACTTTATCATGACCAGTAGATTTTCAGTGTCAGCATACGACAATTTAGCCAACCATTTAGTGACTGATAATCTAGCATCTTTGACAGTTTGATGTTTTACTTCCTCACAATGTTTGATGACTCTATTGTACACTAAGCCTCTAATAAAATCGCCAAAACGTTGCGCAAATTTTGATGAACATTGTGGTAATGATACTTTATAGACACGTCTTTTGAGCATATTTTCGTAGTCTGCAGATAGCAGTACAGACCTGTGAACCGAAACAAAAGTTTGGAGGATAAACAACTGTCTTACAGTTAGTACATCACTATCCCTGTAAACCTCTAACGTTGAATAACGACGCGGTTTATGGAGCATAACTTTTAAAACTGAGCGTTGAGCTCTTTCAGACAAAATGAGAGAAGTTTTGGTTGCAGAGCCCCAGCATCTTATGCAGTACGTTAACAGCGATTGACCTAAAGCAATGTAAACGGATCTTAGAGTGCTGAATACTGCTGCATTGCGCAGTTGCTTCATCACGTATACCATTTTTCTTACACGATCAGATAATAAATCAATATGCTTTTTGAATGAGAGATTCTCGTCAATGGTCACACCTAGATATTTAAAATTTACACCACCATTTAGTTTTGTCTACAAATTAACAATGATTTGTGTCATGTAATCATAAAATTCAGTTTATTTGGTATTTTTCCTCACAGGTGTGTTGAAAAACGTAGTGCACATACCGGTTACACACATGGCTCTATTACGCCCTCGCAATCGGCCCGGGCTGAAATTCGGCCTCGTGCGTTATAAAAACCCCCATAATGCACTTATTCCGTAATGTTTTATTTTTACATGCATAGATGATAGATTGACATTTGAAATTAATTCACCATATTTGATTACCTTTTCATTATAACATGATCAATAAAGTAGTTCAGTATAATCATTCAAAGTTTTACAAATGTGTGTGTAAGGTTGGTTAAGTCACAGATAATATAATACTACAGTAGTTAAGTGTAGTTTTTTGGGGAATAGGTGTTGCATAGTATGTAAAAATATCTAACTACTTAATTATCATGAAATAACATTTTTAGTTTCTTCATAAATATGGGTTTAGAGGCCATTTTGTTACGTTACTTTACATTTTTGGAAAGTTAGGGTGTAATGTTCAAAATTCTGTTTACTTTGTTGTAGATTTTAGCTGAATTATTCTTAAATTGTATTGAAGCAAATTTAGTTCGCACCAGGCGTTGTTGAATGACAGTATAGGGATTGCGTTTTGTAAGAATTTGGGGGTGAAATATATTTTTTATATTGTTCACGACGAAATTATTCACAAATAACCGAAAAACAATGTATAGTTTTAGTTAGTCTTTTTTATAATTTGGTTTTTTAACGATAAGTTTATATGTAAAATAAATGGTTATTTTCATTGTCTTTCACTTAGAAATAAGAATAGTTAAGTAGCATTTGTAATGGTCTATTTTATCGAATTAGGAAATATTTCATTATAAGTCTTATTAGAATAAAATAAACGCTAGTTGGATTACGCAAATAAAGTGCGCATGCGCGAAAAGGTGGGAGGCCACTCTTGCGGGGCGCGGGGGGAACCATATATAAACAACGACCTATATAACAAAAAATAGAATAAAACGCGGCGCGGGCGAGCCACCGCAACCAGTCCGCTCCGACCACTCGAGGAAGCAACAACCTCCACAATCAAGAAGTGCCTCCGACCTCTCTTAGCAAGCGCTCCAGTAGTGATACCAGTGTTTCATTGATCCATCCAGTACTCCGGTTCCTGATTACAAAATCTACAGCAAGTGTTTACAGTCCACTTCGAAGGCCGTACACCCTACTATTTCGAAACAACACTTTATGTTGGTGGTGTCTTAAAGACAATCACTAACATTGTATGGTCCTTCGAGCCGGATCTTCTGGACTAGTGCATCAAGAACGTGAAGACTGAAGAATCACCATGGTTCTCACAAGGAGCTGCCACGAGAAGGAAAAGAACGACGACACGGCAAGAGAGTCTTCAGACAGCCGCGAAACACCGGCAACCGGCGAAACGGGAACCACAACTACGCTTACATGGAGCCACGGAACCGACGCCACCACCACACAGACGACAACGTGTGACACCGATGCGCCCGCACCCCCCGCGCCCGCCATCCGCGCACCGTACGGTGCAGGCGCACCTGCCGACACGTCGGGTATTCAAGCTACGCCGGCCGCAAGCAGTATCCACACGATCGTCGAGCGTCACAGCACCAAACTAATGCCACAGCCGCCGCCCGCCGCAAGAGTACCTCCGCCTGCGCGATCACGTCACTCCAAGGCGTCGAGCAAGAGGATTCGCGCAGAATTAGAAGCTAAGGAGAGGCTCGCCGCGCTAGAAGTGCAACGAATTCAAGCCGAAGCCACGCTAGAGAAGATTCGCCTAGAGAAAATAGTCGCCGAGTCATCAACGGAAGATGAAGAAGAGGAGGAGGACCTAGCACCGCGTCGAGTAGAAGACTGGTTCAATCGGCGCCCACAGCAAGAAGCAGCAGCGATAGAGGGACATCAAGATTACGGGATGAAGTCGGGGGCGCCCGCGCGTTTCAATAAACACGCGCAACATCAGACGGGCCAAGAACAGCCTCGACCGTCGCAAATAGATGTCACGTCGCTAGCCGCCGCACTGACAGAAGCAATCCGGTCAAGCAAGTCCACGAGGAAATACATCACCGAACTACCAGTGTTCAGCGGGCAGTGCAGTGAATGGCTGCAATTCAAGGCAGCATACACCGAGTCATCGTCGAGCTTCTCACCCAGCGAGAACGTCGCAAGAATAAGGAAGAGTCTGAAGGGAGTCGCGCTGGAGGCCGTCAGTTCCCTCCTCATTAGTCAGCCGCAACCTGAAGATCTCATCGGCGCGCTGGAAAGAAGATACGGGAGGCCCGACGCACTGCTCATCAACGAAATGGAGAAACTCAAGACGCTGCCCAGACTGACCGACGGCCCGCGCGACCTATGCACATTCGCCGGCCGCATCGCTAACACCGTGGCTACCATCGAAATACTGAAGAAACCGCAGTACCTGTACAACCCGGAGGTGCTACGAATCATCGTGGACAAGCTGACGCCAATACTACGCAATAAGTGGTACGACTACGCCGCCACCAGAGAAGAAATACCAGAGTTGAAGAGAATCGCCGAATTCTTGAACCATGAAGCGGACAAGTGCGCCCCCTACGCCCCGCCTGAACCTATGAATGACAACAGGGAACACAGGGCGACCAAGAAGAGGATCGAACGCGCCTTCACCGCCACTAGCGAGCCATATAAGAAGAGCTCCTGCGACAAGATTACGTCGTGCCCGATGTGCAAGCAGAGCCACCAACTGACAGCGTGCCCGAAATTCCTGAAGATTGACACGAACGAGAGATGGGAGGTAGCCAAGAAGAATCACGTGTGCTATCGCTGCCTAGCTAGCACGCATCGCCGCCTCTCGTGCCGTGCCAAGCCGTGCGGGTTTAACGGCTGCCCCATGCGACACCACCGCCTGCTGCACCACGAGAAGACGACGCCTCTACTTATCGGCGTCCCCGCCACCGAGTCCCCCACGCCCCAGAAGAAAGAAGAGGTGATAGCGTCAGCAACACAACCAGTCGCAAGCGCTGCGGCGAACAAGAGCCGCGCCTACCTAAAGATTGCGCCCGTGACTGTAAGCGGCCCGAACGCCGCGGTTGACACGTTCGCGCTATTGGACGAGGGAAGCACCGTCACGATCATCGACGCATCGCTCGCCGACACCCTTGGTCTCGACGGGCCTACAGAACCCATGTGGGTGCAAGGCGTCGGCGGCGAAGAAATGGAACACAAGAGGAGCAAGAGGGTGAACGTCGCAATAAGAGGCCGCCACAGCAACGACAAGCAGCAAATTTACAACGCTCGTACAGTCGACAGCCTCGCCTTCGCAACACAGTCCGTGAGCAAAGAAGAAATAGAAGACTGCCCGCACCTAGAAGAAGTGAAGCAAGAGTTAATATACAGCAACGCCACGCCGAGACTTCTCATCGGTCAAGACAACTGGGAATTGATCGTCTCGCGCGAAATAAGAAGAGGACGTCGCGACCAACCGGTGGCCTCACGCACGGCCGTCGGCTGGGTGCTTCACGGGTGTCGAACATCGCAAGCGGAGCCTGTCGCCTATTGTTGCGCTCACCTTACTCAAAGTGAGCCGGCTGAGAATATGGAGAAAATGATGAAGGACTATTTCGCGCTGGAATCACTGTCGATCGAGCCAAGAAGACAGCGAAGCGATCCCGAGCTGCAAGCACTCAAGACACTAGAAGAAAGAAGCCGACGCCTGCCCGACGGCCGCTTCGAGACGGGGCTACTGTGGAGAGAAGAAGCCGCCGCGACACCTAACAATCGCGCTGACGCACTTAAGCGACTATACACACTGAAACGCAAGCTCGACCGCAACGAGAATTTGAAGAAAGAATATAACGAGCGCATCGAGAACTTGCTGAAGTCCAACTACGCCGAGAGAGTCGTCGCACCGCCCCGCGGCCGCCTGTGGTACTTGCCGCACTTCGCCGTCACTCACCCGGAGAAGAAAAAGATTCGAGTGGTCCACGACGCCGCCGCTCGATCCTCCGGCCTCAGCCTCAACGATATGCTGCTGCCGGGGCCCGACTTACTACAGAGCCTACCCGGAGTCATCATGCGCTTCCGCCAGTATGCCTACGGCGTGTCAGCGGACATAAGCTGGTGTCCCTCAAGGCTCCGTGCTCGCACCCTTACTTTTTTCGCTCTATGTGAACGACCTCCCCAAGACCCCAGGTGTCGAACTCGCGCTCTTTGCGGACGACACAGCCCTTTATGCATCTGGCCGCAACATCCATCGCCTCTGCAAACTCCTCCAAACAGCCGCCGACTCCCTCGGCGACTGGTTCCGTACCTGGCGCGTCGAGGTGAACCCCGACAAAAGTGCAGCGATGCACTTTAGGCGGGGTCCATCCCGACGCATTAACGCCAATCGCCCCCAGCTTAAGCTGTTCGATCAGCCCATCCCTTGGTCCACCCGCGTCAAATACCTGGGCGTCACCCTCGACTCCCGTATGACGTTCGCACCCCACATCAGCGCAGTGCGCAACCGAGCGCTCTTTATACTCGGCCGCCTGTATCACCTCATACGCAGTAGCAGTAAAATGTCACTTCGCCACAAGCTGACACTTTACAAGACCTGCATCCGACCCATCCTAACCTACGCTTGCGTAGTGTTCGCCCACATCCCCAAATCTCGCCTCCACAGGCTCCAAGTGGTCCAAAACCGATTCTTGCGCCGCGCCACTGGCGCTCCCGCCTACATGCGCAATGTCGACCTTCACGACGACGTCGACCTCCCATCGGTCGAGGCCCACATTCACGATCTATCCCAACGCTACTTCGCTAGCGCCACCGTCCACCCAAACTCCCTTGTTAGACAGGCGGCCGAGGAACATCCTCCTCGATCCCCCCGACCCGATCACACGAGCGAACGATCTTCTCCCTCCGCCTTCCAACTCACTATCAAACACTGCACACTCACGCACTAGTCCCACACACCACACTCGTAGAACAAGAGTGCGAAGGCCCGGTCTACACAGTTTGCGATATACCAGGTACAGACATGTGCCTGGTCGCTTCTCCCCACCCTCCACTACACGGCGAACTCGTGCGTCCGAGCTTCAGAGGCGCGCTCCCGTTGCAGCCGCTCCCCGCACCGGCTATAACCGCCTGGTGACTCTACTCAGAGAGCGGGACACCCCCCGTGGTGATGCCTCTCTGAGCTAGAAATCCACCAGGTTAGGTAAGCCAAACGAGGCTTGAGGACCCACCAAAGTTCTCGCCTTCTTACAAATAATCAAGGTGAAGCTGTAACAGCCATCTGCGGCTAACAGCATAGGTCCTTCAAAAAAAAAAAAAAAAACCACCGCAACCAGTCCGCTCTGACCACTCGAGGAAGCAACAACCTCCACAATCAAGAAGTGCCTCCGACCTCTCTTAGCAAGCGCTCCAGTAGTGATACCAGTGTTTCATTGATCCATCCAGTACTCCGGTTCCTGATTACAAAATCTACAGCAAGTGTTTACAGTCCACTTCGAAGGCCGTACACCCTACTATTTCGAAACAACACTTTATGTTGGTGGTGTCTTAAAGACAATCACTAACATATATCTTAATCTAACTTCTTACAATGGATCAATCAAGTAAAGACTAAGCGCGCACTACGAAAGGGTTTTTGCGATACGATTTTAAAATTGCACTATCAATTTGCTCATTTTGAAAAAATTTACTGGAATATACACAGAATAATTTTACCGGAGGGATACTCTGTACCAGGTTCGCCTGCTTGGGTACCTCCACCTTACCTATTTCTGCCGCAAAGCAGAAGTGCTTGCATTACTGTGTTCCGGTTTGAAGGGTAAGATATTATGGCAGTAAAATTAATGGGTACCGTGACGTTACATGTTATGTCACAAGTTGGCAACGCATGCTGTGGTTCCTGTGGGGGTTGCAGATTTGCTGCGAAGCTCACAAGAACTACATGTACTATTAGGTGTGTGTTACCACTTACCATTAATTAGGTGAGCAGTACGCTTGTTTGCCAACTTAGGTGTAAAAAAAACATGGAGTTTGTACAAGTTGCTAGACTCGTTTGGTTACTTCGATAGAGGAAGAAAAAACGATTAAATAAATACTGAATTCATCCTATTACGGCTGAAAGACAAATACAAGGTTTCTTCTTTTTTTTTTTAAGGATAGGGGGCAAGCAAGCAGACGTATCACCTGATGGTAAGTAATTACCGTCGCCCATGGACACTCGCAACCCCAGAGGAGTTACATGTGCGTTGCCGGCCTTTGAGGTGGGAATACGCTCTTTTTTTGAAAGTTTGAAGGTCGTATCGGTCCGGAAATACCACAGGCGACAATTCGTTCCAAAGTTTGACTGTGCGAGGCAGGAAACTTAGAGAGAAACGCACAGTTGTGGACTGCCAACCATCTAAGTGATGGGCATGGATTTTTTGCCGCGTGGAACGATGGCGGAAAGAGGCGGCAGGTATAAGTCCGAACAATTCCTCGGAGTATTCCCCGTAATAAATACGATAGAAGATGCATAGCGAGGCGACATCTCTACGCAGCGCCAAGGTATCAAGCCGATTTGAAATTTCCTGGCAGTCGACGATTCGACTGCGGTCCAGTGGGAGAAGTTGGTATTGGGGTGCCCCAGCCCAAAGATAAGAACAGTATTCCATATGAGGCCGAACCTGCGCCTTGTAAAGCTGAAGGCGGTGCGCCGGAGTGAAATACTGTCTCGATCTGTTGAGCACACCAAGCTTCTTAGAAGCTTATTTAGCTTTACCCTCTAAGTGGCCACGGAACTGGACTTCGCTCGATATGTCGACACCAAGGATCCCAATATAGGCTGAGGCAGTTAGGGGAATGCCCTGAAAGCGAGGAGATACGACTAATGGCATTTTCTTTGCGGTGAACGCACAAACCTGTGTCTTTCAGGGGTTGAAATGGACTAAATTAAGACGACCCCAGTTAGAAACTTTCTCTAATGATGTTTCGATTTCAGACACAAGTTTATTCCGGCACTCAATGACGTTTTCCCGAGAAGAGTTCGCACGGCCGTTATAGAAGGTGTCTTTCGTGCTGTCGTCTGCATAACAATGAATGCTGCTGATTTGCAGCATATCATTGATATGCAGAAGGAATAGTGTAGGTGAAAGCACACATCCTTGGGGGACACCAGCATTTACAAACAGTGGGTCTGAGCATTCACCATCAATCAAGACCTTAATGCTTCTGTCTGCTAGAAAGCTAGTGACCCATCCACATAATTTCTCGGGAAGCCCATATGAAGGAAGTTTTGAGAGGAGCGCTTTGTGCCATACCCGATCGAAGGCCTTCGCAATGTCCAAACTAACTGCCAGTGCCCCCCCTTCGCTTCAATTGCCTCTGCCCAATGATGTGTCAAGTAAACTAGAAGATCACCAGCAGAGCGATCCCTAAGAAAGCCGTATTGTTGGTCATTGAGCAGCTGGTGATCGTCTAGGTACTGGAGAAGCTGGCGGTTGATTAGTGATTCCATTATCTTTGAAAACAAAGGGGTTATAGCTATCGGCCTGTAGTTGGACGGATTCGAGCGGTCACCTTTGTTAGGGATCGGATGCACTAAAGCTGTCTTCCATGAGGTTGGCTTCCAGATGAATACGAGAGCCGAAATAGTCGCGTTAAAACCGGTGCCAACTCTGGAGCGCACGTCTTTAGCACGATAGGAGGGATACCATCAGGCCCATTCGACTTGTGGATATCTAGGGTGATTAGTGCTTGACGCACTGAGCTTTGGTGGAACCGAATATCCGGCATAAAGCTCGTGCACCGTGGTATGGTCGGTGGTTCCTGTCCCCCGTCATCCAAGGTCGAGTTGGATGCAAAGAGTTTCCCTAAAAGATCGGCTTTCTCTTTAGCATCATGGGCTAACGAAGTGTTATCCTTGTGCAGTGGTGGAAAAGATGGCATGCAGAAATTTCCCTGAATAGCTTTGGCGAGAGACCAGAACGCACGAGACCCCGAAGGAAGACGCTCTAGCCTCTCGCCAATTCTACTGATATGCTCCGACTTCGCTCTTGCAATGTCCCTTTTGAAGGATCTGGAGGCATAGTTTTACTGCTTTTTCAAAGCGCTGGTATTTCCATCCCGAGACGTCACCGCGTTTACCCAAGCTTGGTAGGTTTTCTGCTTCCAGCATTGAATCAATGGCTTCCAGCGATAAGCCTTTTTGGAGGATTGACCAAACCAAGGTTGGAATCTGCCACCAATGGGGATAACTGAGGATGGAATGAAAATTTTCATACCTTGCAACACCACATCGGCAACAGACTCAGCGGCGGAGTTGGGATCATCCGGCATAAAGCAAACCTGCCTCCAAGGGGAGGACGCAAAAAAGGACCGCATCCCATCCCAGTCTGCTGACTTGTAGTGCCACACACGGCGACTACGTGCAACTCGAGGTCGTTGCAAGCACGTGAGTGGCACCGAACTTCTTATGAGGCAGTGATCTGAGGAGCCAAGAGGGGCGCCGACAGGTATGAGGTAGCCGTCGGGATGAGAAGTCAGCAAAAGATCCAACAGTGAAGGTTCATGGCTCTCCACATCAGGAATTCGCGTGGGCGTAGTAACCAATTGTGTCAAGCCATATGCAAGAGCGAAGGCGTGAACAGATCTCCCCGCATGATCGGTCTTGCTTAAACCGAGCCATTCGGTGGGGTGAGCGTTAAAATCGTCAAGTATCACGATCTCTGCGAGTGGGATCTGCTGCTGCACAAAGTCTGCAGCCATTTGAACGTGCTCGATGAGTCGGTCGGTTTCGGTATCACCGCTATGGGACCTATAGAGGCACGAATAGACGCGGGGATGATCGTCGCTGTCTACACGGAGCCATAAGGTGGAGAGGTCCCTACTTTCAAGGTGACCGAGGCGCCGAGAACATTATATCGTCTCTGACGTACACGCACACACCGGCCTTAGGTGCGAAGAGGTGTTCCAGTCCGTACCCTGGGTAGGAAAGGTAAGAAGTGTCCGCCGGAGACGATATCTGTGTCTCGGTCAAAAAGAGCAAGGCCGGCTTTACTGTCTCGAGGTGGTGGTGGACAGCATTCAGGTTGGAGTGAAGTCCCCTGATATTGCAGAAGTCCACAGTTAGTGTGGCAGAGGGTGCCGTGGGTTTGCTCTTGCCCCAGGCATGTTTGAGTGCGGTTTTGCCCCCCCCCCCCCCCCAGAATACGAGGGGCGGCCTAGGCGTTCACGCCCAGGTATATTGCGTCCTGAAAGTGGACGTCCAGAGAGGGATTCTCTAACGCTAGCGCAGTTGGTACCCTCCTGGGGTAACAATCTGTTAAACTGCGCCATCATAGGGGGGGTAGGGGGGTTGGGCCTCCGGTACCCTCACTCACTCGATGAAACACAACGCAAGCGTTATTTCACGCCGGTCTTCTGTGAGGCCGTGGTATCACTCCGGTCGGGCCGGCCCATTCGTGCCGAAGCATGGCTCTCCCACGGGAAATATAATTCTATTTAAAATATAATTATTTTCGATTATATCAAGAAAAATGTGTGGCTATTATACAATGAACCTTAAACGCCTTGAGACAGAATAGAGACAGAAATGCCAACTGAGCGCTGCTGCAATGTAGCCTGCAGGCGTTTCAAAAATAGCTGTACGCGCGATATCGTACAACTACAACTGCATAATATGCAGCAAGTTAGTTTTGAAACCGTCCTCGCGTCGCGATCCCGATCAAATTGTGACGAATCACAAATTTTAAAAATCGTTGCGATATTTTTGTCGCATATGCGCGCACTGTGCTATAAGACCATACATTGCATTTCTGCAACAAAATTATCCCTTAATTAGGCGTACCCAAAAAGTCCCGTACCTATAAGGAATATGACCTATAAGGAGAAATACCCCACAATCACTTTTATTGGCGACTAGTGGGTCGGGCAGACGTTATCCTGCCCGATTACAGCGCCACCTATCGGGTCCAACTTTACGTTTATACCTTCCTTGAACCTATTCCAACACACAGAAAATATCGTAGAATCAGTCCAGCCGCTTTTGAGTTTTAGCGAGACTAACACACAGCGTTTCATTTTTATATATATAAGAAGAAGAAGACTACATTTGAACATGAGTATTAATCAACTTTTATAGTTGTTTTTATAATAATTCATAAATTTTAAACAAGAAATGTAATAAATGTAAATACTAGTTATCTGCGATATAATTTTGACCGACTACAATCATATGGTCACTACGTATTATCGCGGAACTTAGAGTTAGAACATTCAGTCTTGGTTTTTCTGCCCTTGGTGCTCAAACCGTTTACAACTGAACGATTATCGCGACTAAATTCTTAACGTAGGTAATACCTGTTATGAAGCTACCTAGAAGAGCAGCGCCATAACCTCTTATCTTATAGGTAAGCCTGGAAACTTACGCGCCTAATTAAGGGTTATCGCTCGATAAAAAGTCGTAATGCGAGCTAGCTCTATTCTATACTCTGTGGAACACAATTGACTGTGAGACTAGTAACCACAGAATATATAATAGTACTCCATTTAGTAACACTAGCTCTATGTCTGCGGCTTTGCTCGCGTGGATTACTTGATTTTTACAGTTTTTAAGCGACTTCAAAAATCCCTTTTTGAAGTCGCTTAAAAACTGTAAAAATTCAAAAAGGGAGGTGCTATGTTCGACTTTATCTATTTCTTTTTAAGTATGTTAACACCGATTACCTACTACGCCAATTGTGAACCGATTTTCGAAATTATTTTTGTATGCAATCAAGAGAGTATACTTCTGAGGTGGCCTCATTATCACCATAAATATCAGGATCTGGTGATAAACTCCCAGGAAAATCAAAAGAAACTCTTAAATTTCATAGGCACGTCTAC
Source organism: Schoenobius gigantellus (assembly GCA_963935595.1). NCBI lineage: Eukaryota > Metazoa > Arthropoda > Insecta > Lepidoptera > Crambidae > Schoenobius > Schoenobius gigantellus. The sequence goes on from OZ012543.1 coordinate 38,462,658, forward strand.
CGTGTTTCGTGTTCTTTCTGAAGCTATTGGAGTATTTTTTTTTATTATACTTGTTTGTACTCGGAGGAAGGTATTAATTTGATGCTGTTACACTTTATTTCGCAAGGGTTGTTCATGTGGTGTCCGTGTGGTTTCCACCGGAGTCGAGTTCTGCGAATGGGATACATCTTCTCGACTCCGGTTTCTTCCGAGGGAAAAGAATTGTGCGCAGCACGTACGGATTCTTTGTGTTGAATTAAGGCGAGGATTTCCCAAATTTGCCGATCTTAGAACGTCTAGATCTGGATAATATTAGAACCCACAATTCTGAAATTCACACACCTTAAACTTGAAGATATAATCTAGTGAACTGTGAAAGCAGAAACACGATTTACTCCATTTCACTCGATAGAAAAAAAATCCAAACATAGGTCTAAATCAAAAACTAAAACCACGATTTGAAATCGAAATATACATAAAACAGTATAAAAGTTATACCAAAATACGTAGTTCGTTATTATCTAGTGAACTGTGAAGACAGATTTTTTGATGTCATATAAAATATTTAGGAAAATGACGAAAATTCTATAATTTCGCTTGGTTGCAATCGCGCTCCATATAAGACAGTACTCGCCAAGTCGTCTCAGGGTATGGTCATGTCGCTTCGTGTCGCGGGCGCAAAAAAATATATTACGTGTTTCTTTACGATCGAATTTTAATTTTGCAGTTTGCGTTTATTTTGTTAACTTTCATTATTATTATAGATTAGTGTAGTAATATGGTGAATAGTGTAAATAATGGATTAGGTATTATAAAGGAGAAAACTATTTTAATCCTTCTTCCTAAATTATTTTATGTGTGAAAAAATATGTTTTTCGTTCTTTTTTTCTATAAGTTATTTTATGTGTAAAAATCGCTAATAAAAGAAGTCAAAGACGAAATGTTAAATCAAATGCATACAAAAAATGCTGAAAGAAAAGTGGTAAATATTTATTTCCCAAATGTTTATATTTTATTGCCGCGGCCATATAGCACAGTGCAGTGTTAATAAACCAGTATGATAATTTCTTCAAGTAAATATGCAACGATTTATAGGTTCAAAATAATGTTTCCTATAAAACTTTATTGCTGAATTCCTTTAAATACTTAATGTTACCCCCTTTATTCACAACGCCTTGCATCAAAGCTTTAGAAGGTAGAATCAACAGCACATTATACATGTAGCTAAATAATAGAGTTTTATTCGAGCCTATGTATTATATATGATTATGAACAGTAAAATAGTATTTTAGGAATCTTTTAAATTTCGTAACATTTATGGTCAAGCGTGAGTTGATTATAAAAAAGTAAAAAATAATTAACACAAATTTCCGTTCGATTTATGTAAAGATCACTTCATTGTATTAAAAGAAAATATCTGATCAGCGGAATTTTGTGAAACTTTATAAAATATTTGCTTTTGCCCGCTGCTTCGCCCGCATTAATGTCATAGAGTTTCCATACAAACTATTATTTTTTAGTTTTACCCCCTTAGATGGCGAATTTCCAACATACATGTCAAATTTCCGCTTTTTGTACCTTTTAATTACGGCTGTGCGTAATCTGTCAGTCACTCAGTAATGAAAGTGTTTTTATATAAATACGTCGGCCCACACTAGGATTTTCAACTGTGTCGTAGGTGCAGTTTTTTTCTTTTTGAAAACGTCGCCCCACACTAAGATTTTCTCCTGTGTTGTGGGTGCAGTTACGAACATAGAATATCACATGTACATACGCCCAGACCGGAAAAAAATTCTGTAGGCCATACAAAATATTTGTCCCGTACGGGAATTGAACCCGCGACCCGTTGCGCAGTAGGCGATCATTCGACCTCTGCGCTAACCGTGTCATCAAAGTTACAAACATAGAATATATTACATATCACATGCACATACGCCCAGATCGGAACATATTTCTGTATTCCATACATAATATTTGTCCCGTAACTACAAAAAAAATATTTTACAAAAAATAAAAACCGACTTCAAAAACACTGAAAACTTAAAAATAATATAAGAATAGGTACAGACAACATCACACTTCTGTATTGAAGTCGGCGCCAAACGATAATCTCCTAGAAAGTGTTAAAATTTGTCACCGACTTCAATATAAAAGTGTGATGTTGTCTGTACCTATTCTTATATTATTTTTAAGCTTTCAGTGTTTTTGAAGTCGTTTTTTATTTTTTGTAAAATATTTTTTATTTTTAACTTTTCAGTGAATGAAATCTTTTTAGTGAAAGAAGTGTGTTTTTAGTGCTTTCCTCGATTTTCTATGGGATCCCATCATCAGATCTTGACTTTCGTGACCATGAGACCACCCTTGCTCTATACTCTATCGAATACACAAATAATTTTGGACATCGGTTTAAAATAACGGAGTTATGAGGTAACAAACATAAAAAATACAACCGAATTGATAACCACCTCCTTTTTTGAAGTCGGTTAAAAATATTTGGGAATCGAACCCGCGACCAGTTGCGTAGTAGGCGATCACTCGAACTCTGTGCGCTAACCGTGTCGTCAAATGTAAAGTCATCATGATAAAGAACGCTAGCTGTGTAGTACTTCCCGAGTTTTCTTACAGGCCTAAGGTGGTAGAATATTAATTAATATTTTAAAACCAGTTTGCTTAGAGACTAATACGGTTGCCTGATATTCATAGCGATTTATGGCTTTCTTCTTGATAATCTTGTTTAGTACATGCACGCCCCTGTCACTCACGTAATGCAGCGTTATAAATACCTACCACTAAGTAGCGCGCCGGCGCGCCGACCAATGCACACACGTGTAAAGAAATTCTTAGGTTGTGTGTGAAGTCGACCAACCCGCACTTGGCCAGCGTTGATGATGGTAGCACATCAAAAACAGGTTTGAGCTTGTTTCGAATTCATCTAATAATAATATGATGGATGACATACCTGCCAGAGATACCTGTCACAAAAATTGGGATATAATTAAAAACAAAAATACTATCGTTTTTGATGCTTGCTAAGGCAAGGATAAAAATACCTCCGTCTTACCTATTTCTGCCGCAAATCAGCAGTGCTTGCATTGCTGTGTTCCGGTGTGAAGGGTAAGATATGGCACTGAAATTACTGGGTACCGTGACTTTACATCTGATGTCACAAGTTGGCAACGTACACTGTGGTTCTTGTGGGGCTTGCAGTTTTACTGCGAATCGCACAGGAACCACATGTATTATAGGTGACTGTTACCACTTACCATCAGGTGGGCAGTTTGCTTGTTTGCCAACTTAGTAGCAATAAAATAAAACACACAACATTACATTTTTATTTTGAAGAAGTTTTTGTTTTGAAGTGGTGTCGGTATTTTTGTAAAAAAAATATTTTTATTTTTTTCGTGAAATTTATAATAGCTCTCTAAGCCAACTTGAAAGAATATACCTAACTGAGAGTCAATACGTACCTTTTATATCTAAAGACTAACTCCCTAACTCCTTAAAGTTAAGGATCCATCGTAAGCTCAGCATAGTGGAAGAATCCTTGAGATGATGTCTTTCAGACGCAAATACCTGAATAGCTTCAGAAAAAAAACAGGAAAGACGTTAGACGTGCCTATTCTCTCGATTTTCTTGGGATTCCAATACTAGATCCTGACTTGATGGCATGGAACCACTTCGGGGGTATACTTTTCTGAATACAAAAAGAATTTTGAAAATCAGTTAATAAATGACGAAGCTATGAAGTATGTGTTACCTCATAACTTCGTGAAGTCAGTAAAGTCGGTTAACAAATCAAATCGAAATAAGTTATAGTACTTATTTATTCAGTAATGTATTAAAATACCTACATATATCTATTAAAATATTTTTCTTCAAACTACTCATTAATTTTACTCTAATCATCGGAAAAGGCAACACTAAGTAATACATTACTACCCTGGAAAACGGCAGTAGTATTGTATGAAATTTCATTAATGACCCGTTCAACATAATTGCCCTGTTGTTTGTTTTTCTAATTTAAGAAGAAATTACAATTCATATTCATACAATTCATACAAAATGTAGGCATTTTTCCAAAGAGATTTGAGTGGTAGTATAACATGTAAAAAAAATACACATGCGTAAAACAAGTTAGATAGGACCCTACAAAGCCAATTTTATTTAAAAAAGAGAGGCAATTGGCTTTAATGGCGAAGATTAGCTTTTATTTTAATAAATTAAAAATTGTATTCGAGTGAATATTGTGCAGTGAAAGTGGTGTTTTTTGGTGCACATTCATGTTGACGGCAAGAAATAAGGGTTATGTGGTGTACATGACAGTGAGTTTTTTTTTTGTGGATTTTCCACTTCCGTCACCACCGTCAAGATAAGGTTTGGTTTCTTAATAAGAACAATTTGCATTTTTTTTGTCATAAATAAATAAGTTTTTCTACAGTCAACTTCAGTTTTTTATTATTTTTTAATAAGTTGAAGGAAAAGCAGATTACACACCTCGTAAGTGAGCTATTAATGCCCTCGGGTTATTAGTGCCCTCGAGCAAGTGCTCGTGCACCAAACATCCGCGGGCATAAATAAGTCACTTAGCGCTCGGTGTAACAATCTACTATTTCTAAATCAAACCGAATAGCCGTCGAAGTCAAACAAAAAAATTTAACAGTGCTTTATAAGTATATGCCGCCGCGTCAGTCATATTCTTAGCTTTTGTTTTAAATACTACTTCTAGCCAGTTCTAGCTAATCGAGCATTTCTTGTATTCTAGTGATGCATTCTATACTGCACAAAAGAAATATGCATAAAATTTGAATTTACATTTTATTAATAACACATCATAGAAACATTTAAAACCTTTGAAATTGTGAAGAAACGGTCTAATTATGATGAATCTTGAAAAGTCTAATTATTGATAATTGCTTTACGTCTCTTTCTTATAAAATATATGTTTGTATCGGTATTATAATGGTGGACGAGTACAATGACGTCACTAGCAAATAAAAGCTTTTTAAACTTTGTTATTTTTTAAGTTATTGAAAAAATCACGTGGTTGTTTGTCAAATAAAAATACTATGTAATGTAACAATTAAAAAGTGTCCATATTTACATACAAGTAAAGATACAATAAAAAATAGCAATGAAGTCATAAAGCTGTATCTTTATTGGTTGTATTACTGTAGGTACTTACCTCAGTTTATAAATCAATACTTATTTGTAACCTAGCAAAAAGTATATTGCATACGATATAAAACGTCCTTGTTGTACTGTTATATTTTTACTGTGCGGCACATGATGTTGGCGCCTGTTCAGTGGCCGCGTCCGCGCTAACGTCATGTACAAATGAACGGTGTGAAGTGCGGAACATATGGGCTTGCACGTGGAAATTCCTCGCCTTAATAAATATGTGTGTGTATATATACAGAGTGTCCCAAAAACAATGGATAAACCTATAACTTTAGATGGACTTCATCATGGCCTCCCCTACCACAAATTTTGACCTTTGTGAAAAGATCACGGTTTCAGAAATATTTATTGTTTTTGTTTTTTTTCGAAAATTTCCAAGAGCGATTATTTTTTATAGTGCCATTTCTATAAATGAAGAGCTTTTTCGATTTAGTTTTTTATTTATTTCACAAGCGATAGTAACTATCAAAAACAAAGACTTAAATTTAACAAACTAGCGTAAAGTGTTTAAAATAAATTAAAACACAAAGAAAATTAAAAATGAAATTAATTTTCTTTCATGTTTGATCAGCTACAGTGTGATAAAAAACAAAAATGTAGGATGCTTATCGTCCCGACAGTCCGACGTCTATACGCAGGCGTTGTCAAAAGTATGGCCCTGTATGGGGCTCCCGTTTGGGCCGACGCCCTCAGCCCACGTGCTGTCGCGTGCCTGCACAGGGCACAGCGCGCCATGGCGCTGAGGGCAATCAGGGGATACCGCACAGGTGTCCCACACGGCGGCCTGCCTAATAGCGGGCACCCCGCCTTGGGAATTGGCGTCCCACGTCCTTGCTGCGGCCTACCGCGTCCGCGTAGACGCTCGGGATGGCGGCCGGCGCATAGCGCCTAGAGAGAGGGCCTCCGCCTTGGAGGAGGCCATAGTGGAGATGTTTCGCCTGTAGTCCGATGAGCTAACGGGTTCGGCCTCCGGATCGGACACTCTGTCCAGGACCGTCGAGGCCATGCACCCGTTCCTCTCGACATGGGCGAACAGGCACCACGAGTCGCTGTCGTACCATTTGGTGCAAATTCTCAGCGGCCATGGTTGCTTTGGCCGCTATTTGCACCGTATTAGGCGCGAACCGACCCCCGGGTGCCACCATTGTGGCGCCCCCGAGGACACCGCGCAGCACACCTTGGCAGTGTGCCCCGCCTTCTCCTCGGAGCGCCGGGCGATGGTCGCCATCATTGGCGAAGATCTCTCCCTCCAGAACGTGGTCTGTGCCATGCTGAAGGGGGAGACTATGTGGGATGCGGTGAACTCCTTCTGCGTGGACGTGATGACGCAGAAGGAGACGGCGGAGAGGGGCAGGGAGGAAGATCCCTCTGCTGACCCGTGCCGCCGCAAAAGGCTGGGACGGAGGAGGCGGAATTACGCCCGCCTTTTTCCTCCTGACGGCAACCAGCGGGGTCCAGGCTTGGGAAGCCCGGGCCCTGCATTGCATCGGTTGCCGCCAGTTGCTGATCCCCTGGATGCCCCGGGGGATCACCGGCCCCCCCAACCTGGGGGGGTGAGAGGGACTCGCCTTGGGCGAGTGCGCGCCGACGAGGTTGTGGTAGTTTCCGAAAGGGTTCTCATGACCTCGTCCGGAAGCGGGACGACTCCCGTCGCCGGATCCTATTCGTCTGGTGACGGGGAGGATGTGGCGGCGGTTGTCGCGCTCGCGCCAAGGCGCATGTGAGGGCATAGTTGGGTTTTAGTCGGTAGGCCGCGGCATTGCACTCCCTGGTGGACATACCATCCCGCCTGCCAGGGGCCGCGGAGAATCCGACATAACCTCGCGCCTCCCAAGCGCGAGGTATGCGTAACGCATACCTGCGTAACGCATACCTAGATTCCAAAAAGGTATCATAAGCCTAAGCATTCTAAATATTTTTAATGGTAGTCCTTTTCTTCTCCGAATATCGATCGTCCGAAAATCATAATCCCGCTTGCTATAATCATCACTTTCCATAATGTTCGGGTATACGAAATTGTATATTACCTAATCGTCTTTAGTTCTAATGCTTTTGTGTCATAATATCGGGTGCTATAATAATAAGATATCCTAATTTTAGTTGCTATAATGTCACATGTCCTAAGTGTTATTATATTGTATAATATTGTTAGTCCGAATGATGGTTTATAATAATTTTGTTAGTCCTAAAACATGTTTATAAGTTGATTTATCTTGGTTATGTTATCAATATCATAAAGTTTGGACTTACTATCAATAATAACAAATTGAATTAAATATTGTCTTATGAACAACCGTTACGTTTTCAAATTCAGTGACAGAAATATATCGCTGTAAAACCGACACCACGTAGTCTTGTCTGCCCTACCCCTAGAGTGTTATTTAAACCCGTGTAGGCGCGGAGGGGCGAGGCGGCCCGCGAGCTGAGGAGCAGGTGGTTTTAACGACCGCCACCGCGGCCGAGACTGGCCGGCCCAGCCGGCTAGCAAGCCGAAGCTGCGGTGGTGGGCGAAAACCATCTGCGACGATATGGTCGCGTGGGACCGCCGGAGCCCCGCAGCGCCGGAGCCGTGACAGAAGCCATGCATGCTGCATGCTGCTTGCTTGCATGCTTTAAGCTTGCTTGCATGCTGCTTGCTTGCTTGCATGCTGCATGCTTGCTTGCACGCTGCATGCTTGCTTGCATTACATCAAGTTACTGTTTTTAAACGTATGTATGGATTTGGTAATACGTATAATGAAAGAACTTTATATTTTTGGTATTTCGATTTTAGGGCACGTTATATTATGAGATATTACGTTAGGACTTATGACTATTATAGAAAAGGTTTTTAGGAATTTTAAATATTATAGATTGTGATATTTATAGCAAAAAAAAATAGGTCATATTATATTTAGAGATTTCGGTTTTCGGGCAAGTGATATTATGAGAAATTAAGTTAGGGGTGCTTATTGTAAAATATCGCTAATCTATGTTGTGTTTTCTGTGTTGTCTCTATTCTATGCCCACTCGACTTGATCTGTATTTTCCTAGAATAATTTCCTGTCTGTGCTTGCTTGCTACCGAAATTGTGTAATTTGTGTGTTGTAAGATGTTAAATAAAAGTAAAGAGTACATAAAACTTATTTCACTTATCAGGTTATGGGCCCAGGGTGCTCAGGGTTTTCCGCATGTATTGGAAATAACAGTAAGTGAATTTCAACAAAATTTGTTGTGAAATATCAAAAGTATTTTTTGCAACAAAATGGCGAATACTCAAGGAGAGACGCTACCAGTTTTGTTGCCGGGTGCATCGCTTACCACACAAAATTTTGATAACTGGTTATATAGAATAAAAATATATTTTGAGGAGAAACAATTATTGCATATTATTTCAATAGATGATTTAAAGCCGGAACACAAAAATGAAGATGCAAAAGCGAGACATGTGATCGTGCAATGTATTCCTGACAGATATTTAAATCATATAAAACATTGCACTACAGCCAAGGCAATGATAAACACTCTACAAGCTACTTTCCAAAGGAATTCAATTATATCAAAAGTACAATTACGAAGGAATCTTTTGTCAATTAAATGTGATGGCAAATTGGATGAATATTTCTCAACTTTTGATAGTTTGATAAGAGAACTGGAATGTATAGGAGAGAAAATAGAAGAAACAGACAAAATTTGCTACTTACTTACTGGCCTTAACACGAGATTTGATAATGTGATCACCACCATAGAAACCTTAAATACATCGGATATTACTTTGGAATTTGTAAAAACGAGACTGCTAGATGAAGAATTAAAACTGAATAACAAACCCGAATCTCAGTCGAATGCATTTGTATGTTTTAAGTGCCATAAGCCAGGCCATATAGCATCAGACTGCTACATAAATAGAGGAAGAGGTTCTACAAGAAGATTTAGAAACAGAAATTATAGAGGACAGGTAGGAAGAGGACAAGCTTTTACACAAAGGAAGTATAGTCAATCAAATGCTGCTATAATAGAAGAAGACTCCAAATATTCTTTTTTGTCGAGTACCACAAATCGTGCTAATTATTGCAATAATAAAAGTGAAATTAACTGGATAATTGATTCTGGGTGTACAGAAAATTTAATTCAAGAAGAATATGAGCAATACATGACGAATATTGTGAATACAAATGAGGTAAAGATTTACATAGCAAATGGTGATTATATAACTTCAAACAAAAAGGGAATAATTTATGTATTTAATAATAACTCTAAAATTAAAATTGAGGCATTAATTGTGAAAGATTTATCTTTTAATTTATTATCTGTTAAAAGAATGGTTACGCATAATTCTGTAAAATTTTATAAAAATAAGGTGATTGTAACTAATTTAAAAACTAAAACCTTTTTAACAGGATTCTTAGAAGAAAAACTTTACATTTTAAAATCGAATATATGCATTAATACATGTTATAGTGCTAATAATACAAGTTCACAGCTATGGCATCGTCGATTGGGACACTTGAACCGCAGAGGACTTCGTGTCTTGCATCTCCAGACTGATGATAAAGTATGTGGACCATGTATGGAGGGTAAGTCCACCAGGCTTCCATTTCTTGCAGCACAGCAGCCGAAGTCACGGAGCATTGGCGACCTCATCCATACCGACATAGCAGGACCTGTAAACATAAAAGGTATTCATAATTAATCATACTTTCAAGTCATAATAGATGATTTTTCTCATTTTCTAGTGGTTTATTTATTAAAGAATAAAAGTGAAGCAACGGATAATTTAATTACATACATAAAAATAGATTAGAAACAGAAAAAGATGTAAAAGTTAAGAACATTCGCTGTGACAACGGAGGTGAGTTCAAAAATCAGAAGATAAACAATTTTTGTAATAATAAAGGTATTTCGATCCAATGTACTCAACCATATTCTCCCCAAAGTAACGGAACAGCAGAAAGGATGAACCGGACTCTTTACAACAAAGCTAGGACACAAATGATAGAGACCAAATTACCAAAATGTTTATGGACAGAGACCATAATGTGCTCAGCTTATCAGCTTAATAGATGTCCTTCAGCAGCGATCAATTATAGAACACCGGAAGAGATAATGTATGGAAAAACTGACCTTTCAAAGTTGCGAATATTCGGCAGCAAGGCGTGGACTGTTACTATGCCCAAAGGTGGAAAAATGAATAGTTGGATATGGCAAGAATGGATATAGATTATGGGATCCGGAAAATAATTATATAAAAATATGTAGAGACATACGATTTGATGAAAGCGAATATATATACAAAAACAATGAAGAAACAAAAGAAAAGTATATTATCTACAAAGAAGAAGAACAAAAAGAAGATGAAAGAGAAAGAGAGACAGAAATTACAACAGAAGGAAAAGATACTCGTGATGACACTGAAGAGATAAATAATACAATACAAGAAAATGAATCAAATGCAAAAAGAATCCGGAGACCACCAGCTTACTTAGAAGATTATATACTAGAAGATAGCGATGTAAATATTGCTTATTGCTTACTTACAGAGCCACAGACATATAGAGAAGCTTTAACTGATCAAGAATGGAAAGATGCAATTGATAGTGAATTGAATTCATTACAAGAATTACAGACATGGCAAATAGAAGATTTACCTGCGAATGAAAAAGCAATAGATACGAGATGGGTGTTCAAAGTTAAGCAAGATGGGCAGAAAAAGGTAAGGTTAGTTGCCAAAGGTTTTCAAACTAGTACAGATTTTAATGTTTACTCTCCAGTTGCTCGTGTGTCAACTATAAGAATGATGATGAGTTACGCTGTCCAACATAATTTACCTATCAAGCAACTAGATGTACCAACAGCTTTTTTAAACGGGGTATTAAAAGAAAATATATACATCAAACCACCAGAAGGAGTACAAGTATCAAAAGGAAAACTTTTAAAGCTGAACAAAGCTCTATACGGTCTACGACAATCTCCACGATGCTGGAATGAGCGATTTCATAAGTACATAACACAACAAGGATATGAACAATCAAAATATGACTATTGTCTATATTTCAAGAAAAATGTATGGTTACTAATATGGGTAGATGACATTATAATTATGGGTGACTCAATAGAAACAATAAGAAAATTAAAACAAGAATTTAAAATTAGAGATTTAGGAGAAATTAAGGTATATCTTGGAATGGAAATACATAGAACAAATGATAGATTATATATTAAACAAGACAAATCAATAAGAAAAATTTTAAAGAGATTTTGTATGGAATATTGCAAAGGTGCAATAACCCCGATGGAGGCAAATTGTTCATTTGATGAAGAAGAACTAATAAATAATGTTCCATACCGAGAACTGATAGGGTGCCTTAATTACATCTACACTATATCTAGACCTGACATAACTTTTGCAACTTCTTATTCAAGTAGATACTTGGACAAACCGACTAAGCAAAAATGGATATCAGCAAAAAGAATATTACGTTATCTTAAACAAACTATGGATAAATGTCTTACCTATAAAAAGTCAACTGAACCTGAACAAGTTTTGGCGTACAGTGATGCAGACTGGGCAGGTAATAAAGAAGATAGGAAAAGCGTAAGTGGTTGTACTATTTATTGTAATAATTTAATATCTTGGTTTTCCAAAAAACAGTCCACAGTCTCTTTGTCGTCTGCAGAGGCGGAGTATGTAGCTGCAGCGATGTCTACCAGTGAACTTCTGTATCTGAAAGGTATAACAAGTCATTTTAACTGTACTAATGCATATTTACTTGTTGATAATCAAAGCGCAATTAAATGTGTGAATGTAACGAAAATAGCAAACGCACAAAACACATTGATATTAAATTTCATTTTGTTAAAGATGCTATTGAAAATAAGTCTATCATAATATCCTATGTTTCAACTGAAAATAATATTGCCGATATACTAACAAAATCTTTATCTGCTGTAAAACATGCAACTCATGTTATTGTAATCATAATAAACTGACTGTTAATACTACTTTAATTACTATCCTACAGGTATAGCTTAAATTATAAGAAAAATAAATAAAACTTACCTTATCATTGTGCAACTTACTTAATTTAATCTTTAGTATATATAAAATAAAAAATAAATACTTGCTATGTACAATTTAAACAATTTTATATAAATATTGTATAAAGTTCTTTAAATTGAGGGCGGGTGTAAAATATCGCTAATCTATGTTGTGTTTTCTCTATTCTATGCCCACTCGACTTGATCTGTGTCTTCCTAGAATAATTTCCTGTCTGTGCTTGCTTGCTACCGAAATTGTGTAATTTGTGTATTGTAAGATGTTAAATAAAAGTAAAGAGTACATAAAACTTATTTCACTTATCACTTATCATTCGGACATATGATGATTATGTCAAAAAACATTATGACACGTTAGATTATGGATAAAAAAATTATGAGACAAAATAGAGAACCATTTTTAATTTCATGACTACTTGAATAGCAAATAGTATTAAAACCTAAAAAAAAAATTGTCGTACAAATAACTCTAAGCTTCTGTAGTAATGTATGCAGCTGCATTTTGGATGCGAGTCCACAGCTCCGCAATCGAGGATACTGGCCTCGCGTACACGGACTTTACTAGCTTTACGATTTGGATATTGTTTGATTTGTGATACCTTCTGACAATTAGCAATCGTTATTAGGACTTTGAACATGCCTAGACATCAGTACACGACATTCGAATATTCAAACACTTATGGCGAGTGTCAAGGTTATGCCAACGTTGCTGCACGACAGTACGCAGAAAGGTATGAAATGTAAACATTACTTTTGAAAGAGTGAGAAATCACTTAAACGAAAATTACCTAAAAGGTCGAAGGCCGGCTTTGTCCTATTTTATGGCCACCGAGATCACCGGATTTAAATCCCTTGGATGTTTATTGGAGGTGTCTAAAAGACCTCGTGTACGCGATGTCAGTATCCTCGATTGCGGAGTTGCGGACTCGCATCTAAAATGCAGCTGCTTACATCAAAGTCGGGTTAGTCGGGTTACGCGCACCGCATTAAACATTCTTTTATTAAAAGGTCTAGGACGTGTATAAGGGCGCAAGTTCAATTTGATTTTTTACGAAAAAATGTTTTTTAACGAGTTCCTTGAAATTTTCATACTCTTTAAGTAGTCATGAGATTAAAAAATACGGAATACCTAGGCTCATTACACCTTTACATTAACACAAAAGCTTAGAGTTATTATTACGACAAAAATATTTTTTTTCAGTTTCAATACTATTTGCTATTCAAGTAGTCATGAAATTAAAAATATAGAATACTTAGGCTTATGATACCTATTTGGAAACTAGAATAGCTAAGCAAGTTTTTAAGGTAATGAGCACGATGAGCGTCCTCCATTTTTTTCACACTGTAACATGATCAAACATGAAAGAAAATTAATTTCATTTTAAATTTTCTTTGTGTTTTAATTTATTTTAAACACTTTACGCTAGTTTGTTAAATTTAAGTCTTTGTTTTCGATAGCTAAACCATTGCTTGTGAAATAAAAAAAACTAAATCGAAAAGCTCTCCATTTGTAGAAATGGCACTATAAAAACTAATCGCACTTGGAAATTTTCGAAAAAAACAAAAACAATAAATATCTCTGAAACCGTGATATTTTCACTAAGGTCAAAATTTGTGGTAAGGGAGGCCATGATGAAGTCCATCTATAGTTATAGGTTTATCCATTGTTTTTGGGACATCCTGTATATACAATATTTATGGGTGATTAGAATACTGATATGTGTGTATCTAAGTGTGTCTTTGTCTTGTTTGGGGATCTCATGTTGCCCGAAGGCCTGGATGGAGAGAGGTGCTATCGCCGATTACATCGGCCCTTGCTGCGTAGCCATTAAGGTGCAGTGTCTCAGGGCTGGTAGCTCCGATGGTTGGGCCGGCTAGGGTTTACCCTGGCTCCTGCGCAAGGATGGTCGGAGCTACAGCCTCCCACTCTTGGTTCCCTGACGCAGTAAGTATCTCCGTTCCCAGTGGAACTCGCTTTTGGACTTTATGTATCGCAGCAGCGTCTACGCCGCATAGGACTCGGGGGAACCATTCAGCTCCAAGTGTATGTTGCTGGTGGCTCGCCCGAGCCCTGCCCGTAATTCCACAGCAACTAACTGGTCTGCGTAAGTGCGTATTCGTAGTTGCGCAGTCGACTTCATGAAGTACCTGGGTACGGCACTAGGTAGTGGAATTGGGTCTTATAAGCGAAAATACTTGAAGAAGAAACTTGTCCGTGGGGAAGGGGAACAGTGTTCGGCCAACTTACTGCCCTAAGATATAAAGGACCGATGTATCGGCGACAGAAGTACGGTAATATCCGCCTAAGGTGTAAAGTGATGATGAGATCCCGTGGTGTTTTTGTGTGTGTGTAAGTGGGTGTGTGTGTTGGTAGTAAAGTGATGGATGAATGAGTGTGTTTGAGTGAGTGATATTTGGTGTTTGTGGTCGTGTGCGGGTTCAGCGTTATGAGTGGCAAAAAATATGAGTATGGTTTAATCAGTTCAGAAGTAATAAAAAAAAGAAAACAACATCAAGAAAAGAAAAAAAAATCTAGGAAAACATTGTTATTTATCGAGACGAAAGGAATGGGGTCGGGATGGGGAGAAAAATGAGAAAAGGAAATTTTTGATAACTGAAAGGAAGATAGTGACGGGAAAATAAATCACGCCCGGCGATTTCCGTGTTTTTTTATATATTATTACAATATACCAAATCTACATGTATGCGTATATGCTTAAACACGGTTATTTTTTTATCACCCTGGAAAATTTTAGGGACGCTTCAGGACACACCCAATATTATAAAAAAAAAAAAAAAAAAAAATCTCTAAAAATGCTGCTCTCAACTAGTGCAGCATTTTTTGTATTTTTAAAAAATAATATATAATTAAGGAGGGGGATTATTTTTTTATTTATATTTAAATCATTCTAATACCATGTCGTAAAGCGTCCCTTAAAATTTCCAGCCCCCGTAGCACGTCCATCAAAACACGCTATGATAAAGCGATTTATCGCTGTGAACTGTCAAAACCCTATTGTATTTTGAGAGTTTGCCGCGATAAACCGCTTTATCATATCGTGTTTTGGTGGACGTGCTAGGGGGGCAGGGTGATAAAAAAATAACCGTGTATATATATATATATATATATATATATACATATACATAAAAAAGAGAAAAAGAAAGAAAAAAAAAGAAAAGGAAATAAAAAGAGGTTATTGAAGGGTGCGTTCGGTTTGGGGCCGCAAGCCCACCCAAGCCCAGTTCACATGCTGGGTAGGAGCCAAATTAGCCCGGGGCAATCTTAAATGCCTCGGGCAATTCTCGTGTAGACTTAAAACCACATTTTACACCTTAGTGAAAAATGGGTATGGATACCCTGGTGTACGCGGGTCAAAGGTTATTGGAAACCCCGCATGGTTGCGGGTAAAGTGCCTCCTGGGATGTCAAGAAATTATTTTCCCGCACACCAGGCATTGTCGGAGTGTTCCAGGTGGTGCGGGAGAGACCTGAATATGTGGGAGCGGACTTAGGCCATCCTGTTCGACTTCGCGATCGCGCACGCCGCTTATAGAGGTGGAGGTGTGCATTGGCGCCGGTGTGTGAGCCTGAATTGTGTCAGGTCTTGGGGAGGAGGGCGAGGGACCAAATTGGTCCGAGCCGACCGCCATTGTTGTCTCATTATATGCTTGGGGAGAATAGTCCGCAGGGCTGCCGAGATTGCTGGCTGGGGCTTGGATGGTGGTATTTCTGCTGGGTCTGTTCCGGTGAAAGTTAATGACCCTTTGCAGGTCAGCGAACATTTCCTCGATTCTCCTATCCGCAACCATCCTGGCTGTCATCGCTGTTCATAATTGCAGTTTGTGGAAAGTAAAGTATGAAGGAAGGAGAGACAAGAGAAAAAAAAAGTGTGAATAGTGTGTGAGGGATTACGTTTAAATGATGGGAGTAAGATGGTAAGTTGGTGGCAATAAGAAGTTCGCTATTGGTATATTTTGGTCTGGTAATTATCTCAAGGATTCTTCTATCATGTTGAGCTGATGATAGAGGTATTTTTGACTTTTAGGAATCATGGGTTAATTGTTTGAGTAAGTTTAACATTGACACGTATTGCCCCTTAGTTGTCGGTGATGGAAAGTAGGTAGAGCTCCTTAATAGTTAGGAACTTAACAATTTTTTAAGTATTAGGTACGTAGTGTTTACATCAGGTTGTTCTTACTTAGGTATGTACGTTCACTGGAAAACTATACCAATCGACTATAGAATCAACCCGTTATTATTTGATTTAGATTGTTGTAATTTCTAAGACTATTCAAGTATTTGCGTCTGATTGATTGTCATCATCTTATGTTCTGATAATGGAAGGTTTCCTTGTTTTTTTTTGAGAGGAATGCGTGACCGCACCATACCCTCCGTTGGCTAGACGACGAGTCTGCGTGTGCCTGCGTGGAGCTCGGCAGAGAGCCGGGTCAACTACCCACCAAGCGCACGGTGTTTCTCCTGCCCAGGTGCGCATGGTAGGGACTACAATGCGATGCCACTACCGATGCGATACACCGCAGTGTAGCAATGACTTACTCCTATGTCGCATAAATCTTTAAAAGCCAAAAAAAAAAAATAATAGAAAGTATGTTTTATTTCTATGTAATCAAAAGAAAAATTACCACCTATTATATTAAGGGGACGTTCAAGTATCACTTACTTACCCCCCCCCCCCCCAAATAAATGATAAGAGTTGCCAAGCAAAATAAACACGTCGTAACGTTTGAAAAAATATTTAAATTGTTTTGATTCTGTTCGTGCTATATTAAATTTGTTATAAATTTTTTGCCATCTAAATAGGTCCTATATTTTTAGAGGTAAGAGTTTGTAAAATACTACATATATGATTCAAAAAAATGAAATTGCCAGTAGATCTATGAACGGAGCTGTCGAATTATTCCATGAAACACTGATAAATCTTCGTGAGAGTTACATACCATCTAAAATTGTACATAAAATTAATAAATACCCAGTCTGGTATAAAACACCGCTAATTAAAATTTTGAAAGAAAAATCAAAATAAAATAAGTTAAGTTAAGTTAAGTTCAAAAAATATGGCAATCGTGCTGATTATGTTTCTTTCACAATTCTGCGCGAACGTGCCAAAATTTTAGAAAGTCAACTTTACGATGAATATATTAGCTTAATCGAAGATAATATCAAACAAAATCCTCGGGGATTTTGGACTTATGTAAAAAGTAAAAATCACTCTTATCCGTCCGTCCTCAAATTTGGAAACCGTTCATCCAGTACGGGTGTGGAGATTTGTGAAATGTTTAACGAATATTTTTACTCCACATTTCTCGATACAAGCTCATCACAACAATCAGCTCAGTTTCCAACAGATTTGGTTACCATGTGTGATCCGCGATGCGATATCTCGTCTGTTGATATTTGTGAATCTGAGGTCCCAAGGATGCTTCAGACAATTGATCTTAATAAATCAGCTGGTCCCAATGATATTCCCCCCATCTTGGTCAAAGTGTGTGCTGTAAATCTGTCGATTCCGCTGACAATATTATTTAGAAGGTCGTTGCATTTATAACACCTATACATAAAAAAGGGCCAAAAAACAACATTGAAGAACTCTCGCAACATCAACACGGTTTCATAAAGGGACGATCCACCACCTCGAACCTTATTGTATGTAGCGATTTTTTGTCTCGGCATATGTCGGAACCGGCTCAGGGTGATGTAGTATATACGGACTACAGTAAGGCGTTTGATAGGATTGACCACCAAATTCTACTTCAAAAGCTCCTAGCGGGGATCTCTTTAGATGGTTCTCTTCATTCATACGAAATCGATTGCAAACTGTAGTACTGAATGGCTATTCTTCCTCTGCAGTTACTATTCCATCTGGTGTGCCGCAGGGCTCACTGTTGGGACCACTTCTCTTCATAATTTTTATAAATGACATAGAGCATATATTTCAATATTCAAAAGTTTTACTTTACGCTGATGATATGAAGATTATGTATCCTATTAGAACAATAAAAGACTCAACTGATTTACAAAGTGATCTAGATCGCCTCCAAAATTACTGTGATAAAAATAAGCTTGACCTTAATGTATCTAAATGTTATGTCTGTTCCTTTTCCCGTAAACCACAGCCACTTTTTTTTATGATTACAAACTTAAGAGTAGGTACTATAATATCCAGAGATTCCTCAGTCAAAGACTTAGGAATTACATTTGACTCTAAATTACTGTTTGATGAGCACATTAACGAGATTATTAAAAGAGCTTCTAAAGCACTGGGTTTTGTTTTAAGCATCTCTGCTGAGTTTAAGCATATCAAAACATTGAAAATTTTGTACTGCGCATACGTTAGAAGCCTTTTAGAGTATGTCTCTCAGGTTTGGAACCCAGTTTACAATGTGTACATATTCGAAGCTATTCAGAAGAGATTTCTTAGATACTTACAATTTCGAGTAAAAGCATACATGCCAGACTATACCACCAGATGTAAAAATTTCATTTTCTGCCGTTATGTATCCGAAAGAAGACGTGTAGCTGACTTAACATATCTCTTTAAGATAGTTAACGGTAAGATCGATTGCCCTGAACTGCTTGGACAGCTCGGCTTTCGCACTCCGATACTGCTAAGAAGGAAGCATGCATTGTTAAGTGTTCCTGGCGCAAATTCCAAATACAGGCAAAATAATTTTATTTCCCGGGTAAGCAGATGTTACAACAAACTATCCTCAGAGCAGGATGACTTGGATTTGTTTTGTTCATCACCAAGTAGGCTAAGAAGACTTGTTAATGCTTCATTTTTTGCAACTTGATTCGATCTTTTGACTGCGAGCTGTTTTAGTTATGTTTCCTGTAATCTTAGTTTTTTTCATTGTTATTACTTACATATATGTGAAAACTTGTAATTGGTCATCAGCAAACTTATTTATTTACTATGATTTAAGCTGGCTGTAAGTTTTCCTAATAAATATAAAAATATAAAAAGTTGGCAACCCTATATATTAGTGCATTCCAACATTCGCTCTTGTATTTGGATAAATACATTTCACCATTTTAACTTCCAAAAAAACGGTTAAATATTTCTAAACTCATTTCTAATTACTGATCTAAATGGTCTAAGTAACAAAGCTCTTTGTAATTAACCTCTAGAAAAATTAAAATAATTTTTGTTGTGTAAATAAATTATTATTATTTCTATTCTTATTCACCTTTATCTCAAAATACTTACTTGTATATGTTATAGTTAAAACCAGTTTTTTGATAGAACGCGTTTTTCTTTTAATAAATATTTTTAAAACTATATCTTGTTTTTAATCCCAAATTAGGGTAGACCGTCTAATGAATGAACACCCCCCAGTGAATGAACAAAACGACATTTTTCTCATATAATAAGAAAATTAAGTATTTCTACCAAGCCAGCTATTTTTTTTCGGTTTACAACATTTTTCTCTTTGGTATAGTAACACTCACAACATCTGTCAACGTTCAGTTTCAACATGGCCGTTTTATAAAGAGAGCGTATTTTGCTGTGTCGTAGTTTCTATGGGAAAATTAGAACTCAAGGTAAGAACATCTCAATTTTGTTACAGACTAGTTAGTGGATTAAACTCTGGTATTCAAGTGTTTTAGTTTATTTGACTTGATTATGGACCAAATTTGAAATCTACGGTCATTCTATACACGGTTATTTTTTTATCATACTGGAAAATTTTAGAGGCAGCTCGGTAGACGCTAGACGACTCATATCAATAAAAAAAACATGTGGTTATATTTTTTAAATTTTATCCGCCAATAATATTAAATTATAGACATTGTTCTTGTTTACTACAAGATAAGGTAAGATTATGAATGAATAAAGCATTTACTACGACTTGGAAGCGAAAACTGCATTTCGAGACGTTAAACACTAACCAAAGTGATATGTTGTTGTGGTCATGTATAGTTTTAAACGTGCACGACTATGTATGAGTTAGAGGACTTCCTTTAAATTTAGAACTCTTTTGTTATTAGAACTAAAGTTATTTAAATTGTTTCCTAGGTAGGTAAGTATTTAAAGTTGATTCCAATTTTTTAACTACGCCAAAACAACCTACCATAACCGTAATACCTCCTTAGTACTGTTTGTTTTCTTTAAAAACTTTGTTTTGCCGGTCCTAAGCCCGTAAAGTAGGAAGGTGAAATTGTGATCAACTCAGTGATGACTTTGAATCGGCGACGTTGTTGCCAGTTCGCGTTCATTCAATGTTTTGCCTACAACTTCACTCAGTGTCCATACCAGTGCAGTATTTTTTGGATATTTTAGATAATAAATATCTAATTAAACAGGTGAGTAAATTCTATTATTAATGGTTAAATAATTCTTCTACCGTGTCCTGAAGCCACCCTTAAAATAACCAGGGTGATAAAAAAGTAACCGTGTATAAGTTTTCTTTAAAATTGATTAATTTTTGCTATGTTCCATTACTGGTTGATAAAAACAATAAAAACCAATGAATGAACGGGGTGTTCATTCATTGGCATTGAGCATATATTGAAACTGAGATTTTTTAACCTTTTATGCTAGTTAAAATAAGGGCATTTTTAGAGAATATGTACTAAAAACGATTCTGAATATTTGGGCTAGTATTGGAACACATATGTTCATTTATTGGTATAAGAAATCCAGTGAATGTACTAATAATATTTACAGTGTTCATTGACTGGTCCGATAGTGTATTTGTTCATGTTCTTTAACTATTTACTAAATCAGTGTATAAATATTGATAAGATGAATTACTACAAATACTTATAAAACTCAGTTTATTATTAATTAACTAACTAAATAACTCTAAAATAATCATAATTATTTTATTTTTAGGCTAGTCACAATGGAGTTTAAAAAAAAATACAAACGATTTCGATATACACACGATACTCTAGAAAAAGCATTACAAGCTATAAAAAATGGCGAAACCACGCTAAGCAAAGCCAGCAAACAATTTGATATACCAAAATCTACACTTCACAATAAAATTACGAACAAAGTCCCTTGGGAGAGAAAAATGGGACCACAGACTGAACTTACAGTCAAGGAAGAGGAAGAATTAGCACAATGGATTATCAACAAAGCTAAGTTAGGTTTTCCTATGCATCCGGGTGAAGTTTTTGATACGGTAGAAAAGTACTTAAACAAAAATGGTCGAAAAAGTAAATTTTTAAATAACAGACCTGGTGACAAATGGCTTTCGTTGTTTCTTAAAAGGCACCCTCATATTACCAAGCGAAATGCTGAGGTAATATCTAAAGCAAGAGCATCAGTTACTGAAGAGGGTATACGTGAATGGTTTTCAGATTTAGAAAAATATTTAACAGAAGAAAATGCATTAGACATTAAAAATTGTCCAAATAGAATATTTAACACTGATGAGACTGGAGTAATGTTTTGTCCGAAAACGGGAATTATTTTGGGACCAAAAAATTACAAAAATACTTATCAAATCGCACATGGAAAGAAAAAGGAGTCTTTAACAGTCCTTTGCACTTTTTCTGCAGATGGGAATAATGTACCACCATTTGTGGTTTATCCTTACAAAAGGATGCCACCAGCTGTAGCACATCAATTTCCAGAAACATGGTTAATAGGAAGATCTGATAGCGGATGGATGGTTTCAGCAACGTTTTTCGCGTACATTCAATTATTTTACAACTGGCTTGTTGAAAACAATATTAAACTACCCGTGATTCTTTTTCTGGATGGACACAAATCACACATTCATCAAGAGATGTTTGAATATTGCATAGAAAAGAAAATTTTGTTATTTTGTCTGCATCCTAATGCTACCCATATACTGCAGCCTTGTGATGTTGGTATTTTTGGGCCAATCAAAAAATGTTGGAGAAAAATAGTCCAAAAACATAAACAAGCCACTACAGCACCTATAACAAAAATTAATTTTGCACCGTTATTCAAAAAAGCATATGACAAAGCAGTGAAACCTGAAACAATAAGAAATTCTTTTAGAATGTGTGGTTTGTTTCCTCTAAATGTAGATGCTGTAGATTTTTCAAAGTGTATAAATACACGAAGGCAGGAAATTACTAAAAGCAATATGTTGAACAATTATGAGCAGCACAAAATAGATTTGAAAGGTACTATTAGAGTTATAGAAAGTGAAATAGATGAAACTACTAGAAATGAATTTATGGAATATTATCGCTCAAATAAATATTATTCACATACTTTATATGATCTGTGGGCTAAATGTAATGCAAAATTAGAAAATCATCAAAACCACCTTGAAAATAGGCTAGGCCAGGATATAATAAATGAAAATCCTCTTGATCTCTCTAACGCATCCAATGAATCATCTGTAATGCAAATACATAACTCTCCCCAAGAAAGACATTTGCCCAATTGTAGCCCCCAAAATACAAGTCCATTTTCTTGTACAGTTGAAACTACTGCGCAAATACATATACCACCAGAAATAAATGACACTCGGAACAATAAAGATATAAGTATTATTCTTAATGATACCGACTTATTCGGTGAAAAACCCATACCTGATTTTGAAAGAACTGAAGATATTATAGACTACATCGTTGATCAAGAAATACTGCCACATAGCTGTTCTTCGGGTAAAGAAAACATAACAGAGAAACAAGACATTTTTAATATTGTCACAACTAACATAACCGAATCCCAATCTGAAACTCAAGTTGCTCCAGTGCCTCGATCAAACTTAATATCATCTTATAACTTGCGCCCTGTCAATTCAGATTCAAATACATTTGCTTGCATGATACAAACTTGCTAAATTCACACAATACACACAATTCACACACTTTAGACGTAGATGCAATCACTGTTGATAACGACTATTTGACTCAGGAGGAAATCTGTTTTGTTGATAACACCATTGTTTATTTAGACAATGAGCAACTTCAGTCAAATTCAATCACCATTGACCATTCTTTTAATACCGATAATTCTATCGATACAAAACACCGTGCTTATGACAAAGACGACATTATAATAGCCAATTTCTAATTCTCCTGCTGTAACTTTTGGACCAAAACAGATAACACCCATTACCGATTTTTTGCAATATCCTGAAATACCCACAAAGAAAAATAAAATTCTACCAAAAAAGGAACCTATGCCATTTGGTTTAACCGGTCAGAAATTCAAAGAATACATGTCCAAAAAGGCAGAAGAAAAGCAAAGAAAAGAACTTGAACTACAGACACGAAAATTGAAAATACAAGAAAAAATGAAATTAATAATGAAGAATAAAAAAGAAAAATACGTAATTCAAAACAAAGTCTCAAAAATAAAAAAGAATAAAAACAAACAGATACAAAGTAAACTTCACGAAAAAAAGGGTATACAATCGAAACGACCAGGGAGGCGCGTAAAAAGTCAAGGAAATGAAAAAGAAAATCTATTTGCTGCCAATGTTGTCACAAAGGAGAATTCTGCAGCATTATTAGAGTCAGAAGGATTATACGGAAAATACGTTGCTGTAGGTTTTAAGACTGAGAAGAGAATGCGATATTTTGTTGGCAAAGTTCTCATGGCGAATGATGAACAAAAAAAGTATAAAGTAGATTTTTTAAGAAAAAAGTCTGTATCGGACAATATTGTAACCTTTGTTAAGCCTCAAATCCCAGACATTGCTGAAGTTGATTATGTGGATATTCATCGTGTCCTAGGTGCTCCTAATATTTCTAAGCGAGGATTTATCTCTTTTGCAGATGTAACATTTAAGGATATTGAATAAGTGACTGATACCATAATAAATGATAACGTTTTTGATCTCTTTACAATGTGATAATTACATTTATTTGTTTAGTGAGTGTCTGATATTATTATGGACAGATGTTTGAATGTTTTGTTATTTGATTTTTATTTATTTTGATTATTATTAATATTTTGATTTATTAACAAGATGTTGAATAATTAAGTGAGATTAGATTTAAGTAAATTATAATATTAAATATATGCCTTAAATTATTGTGATTATATATTAAAACGTTGATCTCTTTACAAGGAATAACAATGAATACAGTTAGGTGCTTATATTGTTTATTCATATTGAGGTTATGTAAGCCAATAGTCAGGTACTTATACAATTAATAATTATGTACAATATTTGTATCTCAGTTAAGTATTCTATTTAGATTCTAAAACATTTTACTCTAGATAATTAAAAGATTAATAACACTGACTGAAAATAGTTTTATAGATCTAATTTATAAATTTAAATAAATATGTTAACCATTGAGATTACTATTTTTGATATTCTGATTAAAATAAACAATAAAAAGAGGATTAAACACAACATTTTTTTTATTAATTAAAATTTATAATAATGTTCATTAACTGGTTTTCCTGTGTGCATTCATTGGAAATACCGTTCATTCACTAGCATTTTGGGCCATTTTTCACAAAATGAATAAAAAATAATAATAGTTAAGCTAAATATCATAAAACACAGAAATAAGCTGGAAGTTTAATAACCAAGGATGCCAATAAAAATATTTTGAATATTCCAGAAGATAACAAAAGGCAGCAATGAATTTTCAAAGTTGAAAAATGTCTTAAGGGTTCATTAATTGGACGGGTTACCCTAGTTTCTTTAGTGCTAGTTTTAACTAAAGCTCGATGTGACAACTAGTTTTATCTGAAAATCAAATTAATCAGTGGTAAATTCTAGTTTTAACTAGGTATTTCTAGTTTTAACACAGGCATTAAGTTAAAACTAGTTTTAACTAGGGAAAACGAGTTCTAACGAAAAACGGGTTTTAACTGTAACATATATATTGACAGGCTGTATGTCAAGCGAATATCATGTATTGACTTAGAGATATTGATATTCACATTCATTCATATGATAAGACAGACAATGATAATTATTACTGTGTACCGTGATTTGATAGTTATGTCACAAGGTGGGCGGCAAGTTTCAGGGGGCGGCACTGGGATTGGCGGATACCGCGGCGCCGCGCCTCACTTTTATTTCACTTGGAATGTAATTTAAGTTCAGGATTTGGATTGGCTAGATTTTACCAACAAACCAAATTTTAGAAATTGTAGAAAATTATTAGTCAATCCAAATCCTGAACTTGAACAAAATCCCTTTTTTTTCTTTTTATTTCTGTAAATTATCAGTCTGAACTTGGCATCCATATAGATATCAATTCTTTTGTCGGCGAAGTCAACAACGACACATTCTTAATATTGAACTTGGCTATAATTTCACATTTATGTTTTTGATGGGATATCATTACTTTTTATACAGCAATGATTTAATGAGACAACCGCACAGCATCAGGGCGCGCGCTTATGAGCGGACTATCATTAGTTTTCAGTTTTTTCCTTTATATGGTCCTTTTTTTCTCGGGGGGAAATGCGTAACCGCACCGTACCCGCCGTGGGCTAGACGGCGGGCGTGTGTGGGGCTCTCCCGGCAGGGTGCCAGGCCTACCCACTAAAACCCCCCGGTGTTCTCCCTGCCCTTATGGGCACGCTGGGTAAGGTCCACACTGCGACTCCACTACCCACGCGCCCGGGCAAGCCCGACCAACTGGTCGTAAAATCCGTCCCTGTGGGCCACATTGTTTAGTGTCAAAATTATCCTGTATGATAACACGTAAGGACGCAGGTGGAGCCATAGCATTAGAAACAGTGTGAAATAAGGTGGGTCTGTCAATACAAAATGATAGATACCTACATGTGAAATTAATGCTGAACGTTCAACAGAATCGAAAAACAATTTTAAGGTTATGTCCGATAAAGATTATGACTCTGCTTTTATGTTGAGTGATTGTCACAAGTGCTCTTCAAATTATAAAGATTTTTGTCTTGTTTTTCGTGGTTAAATTTCAGTTGACTTATCAATTTGGCTTTTTTAACTGGTGGCGGTCTCTGTTTGTGTATCTGTGAGTGTTTTGCTTTTATATTTGTGTTTGTTATTTGTAAATGTCCGAGGCCCCTGACCCGGGGGGTGGTGATGAGCTTCATGCTCAGTCATCCCCCCCTTTATTCTCCCAAATGGATACTTTAGATTCCACACAAGAGTCAAGAAAACGCGCTCCCACAGAGGAAATTGTGTCGCAACCTCCTAAAAAAACTAATACATCACAATCTTCACCCTCGATCCAAACTACATACACTAATCCTGATTTCTTGAATAATAAAACTAAGTTCACTGATAAAGACCCAGGTCCCTTTATTATTCATGTAAATAAATTAATCACGGACCCTTCCTCAGGTACTGCATTACGTCCAATCAAATTTGGCCACTTTCTTTTTAGAAACAATATTAAAAATGTTGCTCAGGATGGTGTTAGGCGTATTGGCAGAAACAGAATTTCAGTGGAATTCAAATCTTTTACTGATGCAAATGCTTTCCTTGACCACCCTGCTCTTGCCCCAGCTAAATTTGAAGCTTCCATCCCTAGCTACTCTGTTACTAGAATGGGAGTAGTCCGACAAGTACCAGTTGAGTGGACTATGGAAGAGTTTGTACAGTCTATAGAAATTCCTTCAGGATATGGAAATATCATTAAAGCCCGTAGACTTAAAAGGAAAACATACACTGATGGCTCCCCATTATGGATTCCCACCCAAACAGTTGTCCTTACATTTTCTGGCCAAAAATTACCCCAAAATATTTTTTGTTTCTATACATCCCTGCCTGTTGAAACTTATATTCTCCCAACAATACAGTGCAACAAATGCTGTAGATTCGGTCATATCCAAGCACAATGTCGATCCCAAGCAAGATGTTTCATCTGTGCCCAACCACATGAGGGTAACTCTTGCTCGAAAAATACTCCTACCTGTATCTTTTGCTCTGGTGAACACAGATCTACCGATTCATCCTGTCCTGAACAACACAGACAGAAGAAAATAAAACTTGTCATGTCCCAGGAAAACCTCTCTTACCCTGAGGCTTCAGCAAGGTTTCCTCAAGTTAGGAAATCATTTGCTGATGTCGCTCGAAACACTAATAATTTAGTTAACCCTCCTTCGCAATCCCTATTACCCTCCTCAAACTTACTTTCCCCTATAAATTTAACCCCCTCTACGTCATACAGAGAGACAGTGGTTAGACCAAATAGAGCTTTTACACCCGCTTCATCCCCGGGATATGATGTTCAATCTCATAGAAACATTGTAGAAAGTCCTTTATCTGAAATGCCTAATGGATGTGCCTTTTCTCATAATCCCATCTCTCCAAATGACAACTTTGTGTCTTTAATTCTTTCTATAGCTATTAATATTCTCGGACGTCATAATGACATTGAATTACCGAACACTCTCAAAAAACAACTTACTCAGCTCCTCAATATAGCAGGTCAATGGCTCCCACAATTCTCCAATGGAACTGTAGATCAATAAAAAACAAAAAAAATGAACTTATATTTCTCATCAACAAATATTCTCCTATCATTTGTGCCATTCAGGAGATGAAATTAAAGCCGGGATCTCACTTTAGGGTTCCAGGCTACTCATGCCTCCGGGATGACAGGAGTGATGGCCACGCAGGCTCTGCACTTCTTGTTTCAAGTACAGTTTCTTTTAATCAGATTCCACTTCCTTCTCATACAGAATCAATTAACGCAGTAGCTCTGAGAGTTTTAAATATCACTTTTCTATCCATTTATATTCCTCATCCTAGGATCTCATCTATCCAGGAGTTGTCTTTATTATTGTTATCTCTTCCTTCACCAATTGTCATTATGGGTGACTTTAACATCCACCACACTTCTTGGGGCTCCTATTATTGTGATCACCTTTCATCATCTTTTCTCGACCTTTGTGATAAAATCGACCTTTGTCTATTAAATGATGGCTCTCCTACTCGTAGGGTATACCCCCATCAAAATATTAAAAGCGCAGTGGATATAACGCTAAGTTCCCCATCGATTTCATCCTCTCTTTCCTGGTCTATAGTACCAATCTCTTATGGAAGTGATCATTTCCCCATAGTTATATCAATGGAATTATCCAAAGATCCCAATTCAAACAATATTCAAAATTGTCCCATCCCACTATTAAAACACAACGTTCCGAAAGCTGACTGGGATTTATTTAAATCTACTTTAGATCATGAAATCCGTAATATTCCCTTGGTCAATAAAGATAATTTGAATATCGCTTACACACAATATAGAAATGCTCTTATATCGGCCGCTGATAAATCAATTCCTATTAAGAATATTCACAAAAATAGAAAGCCATCTCTTCCCTGGTGGGACTCTGACTGCTCTACTGTTTGTAAAAATAGATATTTGGTTGGGCCTCTCCAAGAACAAATCTGTTGTTGGTGTGTTTTTAGATGTGTCATCAGCCTATGACAATGTCTTGCTTCCATTGCTCAGGCAAAAATTGCTCCAGCTGAGCATTCCTGTGAGGCTTGTGAATCTAATCACCAACTTATTAACAGCTCGCTCAATCCAGATCAAAATTCATAATAAAATCTTACCACCTAGAACTGTTTGGAAAGGTCTCCCCCAAGGGTCTGTCCTAAGCCCAATCCTCTATAGCCTATATACTTACGACTTAGAACAATCCGTCAACTCATTTTGCAACATACTCCAATATGCAGACGATCTAGCATTATATATTTCCTCTCCCAGCTTGGAAACTTCTACAACACGCCTTAATTCTGCATTATACTATCTTCAAGAATGGCTCACTAAACATGGTCTATCTTTATCCGTGGCTAAGAGTCACGTTGTTCACTTTACTCGCTCCAGAATCGTCCCTCACATTACTGTCAAATATGAAGGCATGACTATCCCTCAATCTGATAAAATCAAATTTCTTGGATTTTTTCTTGATTCTAAAATGACTGGATCTCACCAAATCTCCCATATTGTTAAAAAATGTGAAAAAAATATTAATATCCTCCGATCATTATCCGGTGTTTGGTGGGGTGCTCATCCATCCACCCAAAAATTGCTATACAATGCCCTAATTTGTAGCCACCTAGATTATGGCTCTTTTCTCTTGGAACCTTGTCTAAAATCATCTTTAAGCTTGCTTGATAAGATTCAGGCTAAATGTTTACGAATTATTATAGGTGCCATGAGATCTTCACCTATTAATGCCCTCCAATTAGAATGCTCTGACCCTCCTTTACCCCCTCCCTTATTTAATAGTTTTATCAAATTTCTTCGTCTCCCTGACCCAGTTCATCAGTGCACTGTATTCCCTTTGTATTCTAATGATTTCCAATCCTTAATATTCCATCCTGATATTATTCTCGATTTAAATATCTCTAAGGACTCCCCCGATGCAGAGGGTCTACTTCAGCAATATATCAAGAATCACTTTCCCGATTATTTGACTGTATTCACAGACGCATCCAAAATAAGTGACCAATCCTGTGTAGGTTCAGCTGTTTGGTTTCCAAAGTTTGATTTAATTTTAAATTTCCAAAGTCCACCATTTACATCTGTTTTCACTGGAGAAGCACTCGCCATTTTGGAAGCTCTCTTGTTTATTGAATCCCACAATATTAAAAAGGCGATTATTTTTTCAGACTCCAAAAGCTGTCTTCAGGCAATTCTTTCAAACCCATTTAGGTCCAAAACAAAGTTTCCATATATTTTACAAATCAGAAGTGCTCTTTTCAGGTGCCATAAAAAAGGTACTTTGATCTCTATAGCTTGGATCCCCAGTCATTGTGGCATTACAGGGAATGAAACTGTCGACCTCCATGCAAAAGAAGCTATAAGTAATGGTTCCCTAAGCCATTTTGAATCCTTCTCTCATGACCTGATCACTATCTCAAATCGTGACTTGCTTTCTAGTTGGGACGACCATTGGAAAAGTTCAAGTGGTGTTGTGGGAAAACATTACTCACATATCCAGCAAGTAATTCCACTTAAACCATGGTTTTCTAAGTTTAAAAAAACTTCCAAATCATGCACATCGACAATTTGCAGACTGAGGTTAGGTCATGTGTGTACACCGGTGTTCTTGGCCAAAATTAGGATTAAGGATTCTTCATTATGTGAATGTGGTCTGGACGAAGGTACTACTGAGCATATTTTCTTCAACTGCCCCAAGTACCCGATTTCCCTTTACGATCTTCTCCCCCCATTCATTCCTAGACCTACTAATTTTAAACTCCTCTTATCATTTGTTAATTCCCCATTTATAGAAATTCTAAGCAACTATACACGGTTATTTTTTTATCATACTGGAAAATTTTAGAGGCAGCTCGGTAGACGCTAGACGACTCATATCAATAAAAAAAACATGTGGTTATATTTTTTAAAATTTATCCGCCAATAATATTAAATTATAGACATTGTTCTTGTTTACTACAAGATAAGGTAAGATTATGAATGAATAAAGCATTTACTACTACGGACTTAGGAAAATGCGGCAACGTCGCATTATTAATTCAAGCAAGATCAATCTACAACTCGTTTGAAATAAGAGTTATTATTGCACTAGACACTACAATAGTGAAAGACAGAGACAGTCGGCGCCGGCGGCGGCGTTTTGTTGTTTGCTGTCGCTTGTCGGCACGAGCCGGCCGGCTTTAGTTCGCGTTTGACCCCGGCGCGTGTGAACGTATCGCGATGTCGCGCCCGCGCCTGACGCGCGGCAATCGGACGCATTCGGAATTTTAGTTTCAAGTTAACACATCTAGCGAATACACAGACCTTACTCCGGTAGACCGTAGACTTTTACTTGTGAAGTGAAATTAAGTGTTTGGTGTAAGAAAGTGAACCCACAAACGTAAGACTTGGAAGCGAAAACTGCATTTCGAGACGTTAAACACTAACCAAAGTGATATGTTGTTGTGGTCATGTATAGTTTTAAACGTGCACGACTATGTATGAGTTAGAGGACTTCCTTTAAATTTAGAACTCTTTTGTTATTAGAACTAAAGTTGATTTAAATTGTTTCCTAGGTAGGTAAGTATTGAAAGTTGATTCCAATTATTTAACTACGCCAAAACAACCTACCATAACCGTAATACCTACTTAGTACTGTTTGTTTTCTTTAAAAACTTTGTTTTGCCGGTCCTAAGCCCGTAAAGTAGGAAGGTGAAATTGTGATCAACTCAGTGATGACTTTGAATCGGCGACGTTGTTGCCAGTTCGCGTTCATTCAATGTTTTGCCTACAACTTCACTCAGTGTCCATACCAGTGCAGTATTTTTTGGATATTTTAGATAATAAATATCTAATTAAACAGGTGAGTAAATTTTATTATTAATGGTTAAATAATTCTTCTACCGTGTCCTGAAGCCACCCTTAAAATAACCAGGGTGATAAAAAAATAACCGTGTATAACCTCAAATAAAATTAAATTGTAATTGTCTTCATAAATATTACTCATTAAATGTTACATTTATATGTTATGCAAATGTGTTGTGTTTGTGTTTTTGCAGATAATTCAACCATCTCGCATTCAGTTCAATATTATATTACATAAAATAACTGAGATAAGTTACACATTGTGAATTCACGACGCCTGATGAAACGGCAGAGTTTAATATTGTAACAACAAAAATCTAAGCGGAATACTCGAAGTTGGCGGAATCCTTAAGGACAGCGCCACCACCCAAAGAATAGAATAGAATAGATAAAGATAATAATACTCGAGAGCTATAGGTAGGTAAAGCTAGGAACCGATCAGAATGAGATTTGGCGAGCAAGCAAAATTCAAACCAATCAGAGTAAAGGATATTTAATGTTACTAACGCATCTCGCGTTTTCGCAAAAATTTTATATTTTTTTCAGTAAGATTGAGAAATGTCATCACCAATTCACCATTGTCTAATAATATCCGTGTTTTCGCAAAATTCCTAGGCTTTTCGCGAAAAATCGATTTATCAAATCATCCTACGACCACGGACCTGAAAAAAAGACGGATGGAGCGTTGTTGAATCAAGAGTGAAGCACGCAAATGACAGCGCATTTGTATGTGTGCGTGACTTACTCGTCGAAACATGACAGCTTTTTGTCTTACCTGGTACATTTGTGTGAGTGTAGGTCGTGTACAAACCTCAGATTAACTAAACTAATGGATTCGCAATGTCTCAAATGCAAATGTTACAAATCACCGTGTTTGTTGTTGTGCTAAAATATCAGTCGGTGAGCATTATTTGTGAGTGCATTTTACAGTTATACGTTTTTTATTGATTTTTTAATTAATTCTATAAAGAAAAACATAAAAAGTGTGGAATCTTGGATGCAGCGTCCCTAGTTTTTTTCCGCCATCTTAAAGCACCAACCCAAATGTTGGCACGCTTTTTAGTAGGTATTTCATGTCTATTGGTTTCTATAGTCTAAGGTACAAACACATGAAATTGTCTTACCTTGCATGCTTCACATTTGTTTATGCCACACTACGTTCGTATTTTTTTGTAGGTCCATGCCTACGACATTTATAACATTATATATTGTGACGTCTTGTTTTGTCCTTTTTCAGGAAACCCAAAACTTTTTAAAAAGTGTCAAAATAATCTTTATTTTGACACTTTTCAAAAAGTAAACCGTGTTTAATAAAGTGTTTAATCAAAAAATTGAGTTTAGCAGTAATAGTTGTGTGTAAGAGACCGATTGCCATACATATAACAAGTGAAGTAATAGGTAGTTATAATACTTTCCTGCCTTCGAAATAATAAGCGCTTGTATTTAGATAAACAAAATCACGTGCAAGTACAGTCACGGAATTTGAATGTCCAGCAGATAAATATTTACAAATTATTAGGTAGAAAATAAACAATGATGGAATTAGATTCTATTATGTTAGTAAATATATTGGCTGTATAAACTCATCCCCTTTTCACTATTGCAAGTAAAAAAATTGTAGCCATACTGTTTAATGTCAACGTCAAAAAATTAAAATGATATTTCCGGTTATACGTCAACCAACGTTAAATCTATGGTTTTCTTTGTAATTTTTTGCAGATTATTTTAGTAACGCGTAATTAAACACAGTAATTGTCCTTAAAAATAAAAAATAAACACCTCTAGACGCCTTTTCAATATAAATTAATCATGCCGCGTGGTAAGTATTTTTTCCAAATTACAATAATTTTCAATGTCGTTCAATGATAGGCGAATGTGCTTTATTTTGCAAGTCCTTGGTGCAAAATGAATTATTTTATACTTTATAATTATGATGAAAACTAAATGGCAAATAAGAATTTTAAAAAACTTGCTTGACTAAATGTCCCCTTATTTTATTGTTTCCTAACCTAATCCTTGCATTTTTAAAGGTAAATACACTAACCATAAAGGCCGTAATCGCAAATTTACTAGCCCTGAAGAACTAGAGGAGCAACGCAAACAAGAAGAGCAGAAACAAAAGTAAGTTATTCATGCATAAAAGCCCTTTTATGATATTTAGGTACATGAATAGTTGTTAAATTATAGTTTACATAAAATTGAGCTGTCAATGACATTTCGATACTTATATACCCCTCGCGGACATGGATAAATAACTAGACATATATGCCCTTAAAAATTTAACTCATTGGACCATCCTCCGATTAGTTACTCCATGTTTTGTCTTGTTTCTTCATGTGTCGGCTGCCATGTCAAAATAAGACAAAACTCGGAGTAAGTAACTAATCCGAGGATGATCCAAGGAGTAAATTTTTTAATATAAGGCCGATTGAGTGATGTTCTAATAGTCACTCATTCTATTTTTTTTCCTTTTGTATCTGCAATCGACTAAGTCAATCAGTTTTTCATTGGGGAATTTCTGTAAATCCTCTCCCTTGTCTTCACATAATGGTGTCTGGCTTCTAGGCTAGTATCTTTTTCCAACTCTAGTATTTGCCATCTTTTCAGTCTTGTGGTGTCCTTGTTGGTATGGATAAGATCTCTAGCCAGTTGGTTTGTGTGATTTAGTTAGTAAACCATGGTGAATTTGAAATTGCTCTCAAAGCTTTGTTCTGAAACCTTTGTAGGAGTTCAAGGTTGGAGTTACTAGCTGATCCCCAGAGCTGGATTCTATATGGGTTTTATTATGCATTTATAGACAAGCATCTTGTTGTTCAAAGAGAGTGGTAATTATCTCTCAATCAGCCAATAGTTTCTTAAATATTACATCTGCTTCTTTCCTTTTTGTTTTTATGTGATTAGCCCACGTTAACCTTCGATCCAAATGTAGTCCTAGGTATCTTACACACTTTTCTCTGGGCAGTTGCTCACCTCGCAATGTAACGGCTGGACAGTCTCCTTTGCGGAGTGTGAACGTTATGTGTATGGATTTGGTGACATTCGGCTTTATTCTCCACTTTTTCAACCACTTGTCAATTTCAGTCAGGTGTATTTGTAGTTTGACTGAAGCTACAGCCGGATCTGTATGCCTTGCAAGGCAAGCGGTGTCATCTGCGTATGTTGCTGTTACTACATCTGTATCACACAGTAGATCAGCTGTATACAACGAGTACAGCACTGGCCCAAGCACAGACCCCTGTAGTACAGACGTCCTCATGTCATACAGATCTGATACTTCTTAGCCCACTTTAACTTAAAATTTTCTGTCTTACAAGTAAGACTTAAGAACCATGTAATACGAATTGGGTAATAGACTTTTTAGCTTGTATAGAAGGCCCATGTGCCAGACTATCAAATGCCTGCTGGATATCCAGGAAGACTGCAGCACAGCATTCCTTCTCCAAAGATTGTCTTATCTTGTTCACTATACGGTGAACCTGTTCTACTGTGCTATGTGGCTCCCGGAACCCAAATTGATGATTTGGTATTATGGCTTCTTCAAGAATTGGCTTTAGTCTCCGCAAGAAAATCTTTTCAAATAGTTTGGATAGCAATGGTAGTGAACTTAATGGCCTGTAAGAGCTTGGATCCGTGGGTACTTTTCCAGGTTTCAGTAGCATGCATATTTGAGAGATATACCACAATTTAGGACTGTAATGTACTGTCATTATGCCATTGAACAGCATGGTCAGAAAGACAACAGGTTTTCTGGGAAGATGTTTTAGTACTTCACCAGTGATTAAATCAAAGCCTGGAGCTTTTTTATTGCTTAGCATTCTTATTGATTTTTGTAATTCCCCAAGTCTTACAGGTTTTATAGGTGGTGACAGCTGCTGGTCACTGCCAAGATAAGCATTTACCTCCTGTTCGAAATCATTCATTGTGAAAGTATTTGGCGAAAAGACTGGACTAAGGTGTTGAGCGAAGAGATCCGCTTTCTCTTTATAGATTTTGCCCCAAATTCTTGACTGTGCTCTCAATGGTGGTACTGCTTGTTGAGGTCTCTTGAACTGTTTTGTGAGTTTCCATAGGGAATAATCATCACACTTCTTTGTAGATAGTAGAGATGATAATTTCTGTTAGAATATGTAATTCTCATTCTCTGCTATCATTTCCTTCAGTTCTCTAGCTGCCTTTTCATACAGTTTTTTATCATATGTGTGTCTGCTCAGCTGCCAGACTCTTCTGAGTCTTCTTTTCACTGCCAGTTTCTCTCTTATTTGCAGAGGTATGTTTTTGCTTTTACTAGTAGCTTTCAAATATGGTGTGCTGCGCCGAGCAGCTTCCTGTATTAGATTGGTAATATAGAATGTTGCATCATCTATGTCAGATTCAGATTTCACCTTTACTTGCAATTCTGTTCTCGTTTCTAGTTATTCAGTGAATGGTGTCCAGTCAGTTTTGTGATTATAAAGAATAGTCTGTGGTTCTTTGTGGATTATAGTTCTGCTGAGTGTGCATACTATAGGCGAATGATCAGAGGTTGTATCCCAACAGCTTTCAATGTCCAGTTAATTATCTGAAAAACCTTTAATGAGGAAAAAGTCTAGTAGATCTGGGTGCTTGTTCGGGTCTGTTGGCCAATAAGTAGGTTCACCAGAAGATAGTGATGCAATTCTTAGGTTGTCCATTAACCTCTTGAGCTCTCTGCCTCGGGTAGTTGTCAGTCTTGATCCCCAGTGATCTATTTTGTCTCTGAAAATGTTTGACTATCATCTAAATGTGACTCAATCTAAAATCTAGCAATAAACTTCAAAAAGAAAAAAAATTGTTTGTGAAATAGTATGTAACTATGAAGGCAACTGATATGCAAATTTTCATTGTTATGATTGCAAAACACTTGCATTTTGATATTATATCAAATCAATCTAGAATTCCTCCCACTACCATTTCTTAGTTCATTCAGTTATAATTAAATTTTTCACACTCATACACTAATACATTACAAGTACTTATATTGCACCAGTGCAGTGTCACATTGCTGTCCCGCCCCACCCGCTGTCTGACTGAACCTTTAAAATTCTTATATTATTGATTTTGATATAATAAAAGTATGTTCTTTTTCTGCCCATTGAAGTTGTACTTATTTCAATGAAAAGAGCATTTCTTTACTACAAAGTACTATTAGAAATTTTAGCAATGAAATTTTATTCCTTTCACAATTTCAAATCAGTCATAGCTTAGTATTGATATAAACACAAACTGCAAAAGTATTGCTTTGTATCCTTCTAAAAATTTAATGTAAGAAACTTGGCATATGTTGCTATTATATTTTATTTGGATCATATTTTCCAGATGGAGGAAAGAGCATGAGGAGAGTTCAAGTGAAGAAGAGTCTGGTGATAATAAATCAGGGTCAGGGAGTAGCGAGGAAAGCGATTCAGATGAAGATGTATGTAAATTCCTTATATTGTTACTTTTTTATTCGAAATTCTCGAAATTTTCGAATTGTTTGAAGAAGGAACTGAATAGTTCCCACATTTATTTATTTATTTATGCTTTATGTACCTTATGTACAAAGGCAGACTTAATGCCTAAGCCATTTTCTACCAGTCGACCTACGGACGGTGCAGAGAGCAAGTGTACCCAAGATGTACCCAAAAACAAAATAAAAATCACATCAAAATCATTTAGAATTTTTAAAACCTAATATATAAATATGACAAAAAAAAAACTAATACATAGTTTAAATGGCAGTTTTTGACAGAATATATACAATGCAATAGAATCTGAAAAGATAATAAAGGTCTTAAAATAGCCGTATATTGAACACATACACACACCCACACACACACACGCACACACACACACGCACACACACACACGCACACACACACACGCACACACATTCAAACACGTACCGTTTAATATTGTAAAATAACTACATACACGGTTATTTTTTTATCACCCTGGAAAATTTTAGGGATGCCTCAGGACACATCCAATATTATATAAAAAAAAAAAAATGAAATTAAAAATTTAAAAAAATATTAAAAAAAATAAAAAAATCTCTAAAAATGCTGCTCTCAACTAGTGCAACATTTTTTGTATTTTTTAAAAAATTAATATAAAATTAAGGATGGGGGGTTTTTTTTTTATTTCTATTTAAATCATTCTAATACCATGCCGTGAAGCGTCCCTTAAAATTTCCAGGGTGATAAAAAAATAACCGTGTATACTTACATTATATATATATTTTTTTGTTTTGCTTATTGTTTGTTGCCGTCAAATAATAATGTTAATGGTATGTTTCCCCCATAGGACAGGTTTCGACCTAGTGTGGGGGCTTGTCAAATATGTACGATCTGTGTTCTTTTTGGTAATAAACAAATTTTATTTATTTTATTTATTTATTTTAATGTTCAATGTAGTGAACAAAAATATTTGCAATACATATTATGAAATGCATATTAGTTTAAATATATAATAAATCAAATGTAATAATGTTGATAGTCCTTTATTTTGATCTGAATCACTACTTAATTCAAGTCTTTAGGTGATTCACTTCTCATTAAAATGTTACCTGTATAATTGTCAATCATCTGAATCAAAATAGCGGAGTCATTGTATTTATTCGGGAAAATATTGCAAATGTTAATGTATATGAACCAATGATTGATGAGGCGGACTGTTTAGTGCTGCAAATTGGCAACGACTATTCAGTGATTTGTGTTTATAGATCACCTTCATTTGGATCTCATATAAACTTTCAAAATTCCTTAGATTGCTTATTACAAAATTTAAAACATGTGACCAATATATTTATGGTTGGCGATATTAATATTGATATAAGTAAAACTAATAACGATCATCGATCTGATGAGTATATGGATTTGCTTGCTTTACATGGCCTACTACCTAGTCATACCTTACCCACCCGTGGACCTAGATGCCTTGACCATTGCTTTGCGAAGACTAAAAACAAAACCGTGACACTTGTATGTGATTCCTCAGTCACCGATCACTCTACTGTTTTCGTCGAGTTCCAATTTAAAGATAATGATACTCATAAAAATAATACTGTCTCTACTTTTGCAAGGACAGACGACATAAAAATTAATTCCCTATTAAAGCAGACTTGACTGGACCCCCATACTAAATATCACAGACGTGAACTCGGTTACTTCGACACTCATCACTACGCTGAGGGACATTATAAGTGCGTCAACGTATAATATAAACGTATCTAATAGAAAACGTAATATCAAACCATGGATGACGCCTGGATTACTTCGCTGTGTTAGATTTCGTGACACATTACATCAAAAACATAAAAAATTCCCTGATGATCTAAATTTAAAAATAACGTATAGGCGCTACAGAAATCACTGCAATAACATACTGCATAATCTTAAAAAACTACATGACATTGCAGACCTTGAGCGTAACCAAAAAGATATAAAAAATACTTGGAAAAGCATTAAACGGATATGTTACTTGAATAAATCTAACAACTTAAAGGATGCCTCGAGTAATCTCCTAAAAAAAAATGACACTGCTAGTGAATCGTTAAATTGGGCCAATGATTATTTTGTGAGTGTGGGGAATCGTCTGGCCCATAATATATTGAAGAAATTAAATAAAACACAGGACGATCTGCTCAAACAAACTAATAAAAATAGTGCTCACAGGGATTCATTCATGCTTTTACCAACGGACAAAATTGAAATCCCAAAATCATTGGTTCATTAAGAAGTAGTAACTCCTCCGGCTGGGATGGTATATCCAATAATTTCCTAAAAAAACATGCCAGTTATTTAGCATTGCCTATTGCTCACATTTGCAATTTTTAGTATTTCTTCTGGTGTATTCCCTGCGATGTTTAAGGAGTCTGTTATTGTTCCAGTATTCAGGAGTGGTGATGTAACTGAAATATCTAATTTTCGCCCTATATCACTTCTCCCCACTATCGCTAAGATTCATGAGAAAGTGATTAATGCAAGACTTGTACATTATTTAGAATCCAATAATATGTTGTCAACAAATCAGTTTGGTTTTAGACGCAAGAAGTCAACAGCAGATGCAATTGACCATTTAATTTCCCATTTAGTTCAAAGTATGGACAACAAACTTAAATGCCTTGGTGTCTTTCTTGATTTATCTAAGGCGTTTGACACAATTTCCATTCCCCTGTTGCTTCACAAACTTGAAGAACTTGGTATAAGGGGTCATCCCTTGAGCCTCTTTAAAAGTTACTTGTCAGGAAGGTCACAATCACTTAAACTTGGCGATTTATACAGTGCTAAAAGACAAATAGACTATGGAGTGCCCCAAGGTTCTGCACTCGGTCCTACTCTTTTTATAATATATATATGTAAAGCAAACTTAAAAAACTGTAGACTTGTTGCGTATGCGGATGATACTGTGTTGCTGTTTACGGGGAAGACCATGAATGACGTTAAATTGGTTGCTGAAGAAGGTATCAGGGAAATGACGAACCTCTTAAATAACAACCTGCTAACACTTAATTTTACAAAGACTAAGTACATAGATTTCTCGATTTTATCACGCCATGCTGGTGCTCATTCCGATTTTAATCTTAAAGTACACACATGCAACAATTTAACACATTGTGACTGTTACACTCTTTCTAAAGTCTCTAGTATAAAATATCTTGGTTTAGTCATAGATCAAAATTTGAATTGGAAGGAACATGTGAACGGTCTGAAATCTCGAATGCGTAAACTAATACCAGTTTTTAAAAAAATTCGTCACCTTGAAACGAAAACACCAACAAAGTTGTTTATTTCAATCTGTGCCAGTCATTACTCTGTTATGGCATCGGAGCTTGGGGTGGTACGGCTAAAACCACACTATTAAAAGTGGAAAGAGCCCAAAGAACTATTCTTAAGGTTATTCTCTTTAAGGCGCATAAATATCCCACCGATAAATTGTACAAAGACTTCCAGACACTAACAGTGAGACAAATGTATATTAGGTCGGTTGTCCTTAAACAACATTCAATCTCCCGGGACTATAACTCGAACCGAAGACCTCACGTCGGTTATAGGGTTCCGGCCTGCAAAACCAGATTTGCTCAGAGGTTTTCTTGTTTTTTGAGTCCCCTTTTGTATAATCGCATCAATGAAAATGTAAATCTGGAGAAAAAACCAAGATCCTTGTGTGGAAAGACACTAAGCCACTACCTAGGGGAATTTGACTACGAGGGGACTGAGAGTTTGTTGAATATATACAAGTAATTATTATCTTATTACATACATATATCATAATGCAACATATTTATATCTATACATCAAAATTTACAACATATTTATTTATGTAATTATCTATACAACATATTTATATCTATATATATATATATATATATATACATCTTTTCTGTGTCTATACTCGTTAAATTTACATTATTGTCGTAAATGTAATTTGTGCTACTGCAATAAGTAGTATATTAATAATAACATTTTTCAAAGTGAAATACATGCTATAATGTATTTAAATAAAATAAATTTTTTTTAAATATAAAACACTTATTTATTTATTACACTTATTACCTATGTATATATTAAAATTATCTAATTTTGCCATAACTCAATGTGGATGTGAACTAGGAACGGAATACGTATGTTACATATACATACTGCCCTGCTTTATTTTACTTTTACTGACTCAC
The DNA here is from genome assembly GCA_963935595.1 of Schoenobius gigantellus. NCBI lineage: Eukaryota > Metazoa > Arthropoda > Insecta > Lepidoptera > Crambidae > Schoenobius > Schoenobius gigantellus. The sequence goes on from OZ012543.1 coordinate 38,503,732, forward strand.
TCGAAATCATTGTTTTTTATGATACTTATATTATTTGTCATTGTTAACCTATAGTTAGCGTCACCATTTGACGCATCTACGCATTTTACATAGACTGTGTAGGTAGTTACCACTTCACTCGATCGGCGATCCCTATTGTTGTTATTATAATGTAAGCTTTGACTGTGACTGCGCGTATCTCTGCATCGGAATATGTTCCTGACTGCGTTTTATTCAATTAGAAAATAGTCTGTATGTAATTACTTATAGCTCCACAAAATTTTTTTTTTTTCTTTTCTCCATTACTTTCGTTGTGAAGTGGATTTATGTCACTTATTTTCTTTTTTTTTGTCAATTATAGTCATTATTCTACTTTATATAATCATTCTCTTTTAGTTTGAAGTGTAAACATTGTGGTGTGAGTGCTAAAATCATTACCTTAGGACGGGAATCATTACCTTGCTGTCACACAGTGAATCACTAGGACGGGAGGTAAGGGGTATTGTATTTTGTACCTACCTGCAAATTCAGACTTGTAGGCCTATTACCGATATCATAGTTTTCAAATGATGTCATGATGAAATCATAGTGCAAAACGATAAATTAGACTCGTTAAAAAATTTTTGATTATTTGCTTCTTGTATCATGATGACATCATTGAAATTATACCATAATGATGATATCATTTAAGATCAGTTATACCAAATGAAGCATTTCATGACTTCCTAATCTCAATATTTATACCATTTCATACGATGAAAGATCCATAATAGGCCTGTTGATCTTGTTTATTGTATTATAGTTGTTTTATATTTTTTTTTCTTCCTTGTTTTGTGTAAGTAGGTACTATGTCATTACGTTGTGCAATAAATTATTATTATTATTATTGTGTTTCTTAACCTGACATGATATAAAATGGCACGGCTTTGAATTTTCGGTATTCAGACATTAGCTTTCAACCTGAGGCTTCGTTTCTTATGTTTTCCCGTAGTATTATATTTTCCATAGTAGAAATAAACCTGACTACAAAGTAGAAGCTTTGTCTGCAAAAGTCTCATTAAAATATGAGTACTTATGTTAACTTCTTATAGAGTGATATTTAAACATTAACAAACTATTAACCTCTATTTCACCCCTTACGAAGGTCAGTCTTAGGAAACATTTTTTTCTAATAAACCTTGCCCCTAAAGTTTAAGGAAGACCATACAAATTGTTCAATTTATTTAAAGACGAGGTTAATGGGATTAGGCACACTTAACCTGATGTACTATTTTGATTTAGTTTTTTAATAAAAAGTTGTTTTCTTATGTTAAGACTAATTTTAACATGCAATAAGCAATGGTATAAATTTCACTAATGACATAAGAATGAGATTTCTACCTCATTCCTATTAGTGATACTTCATTGCTTCATAAATTAACTTGAATTTTTTGTTGGTTTTAGCATCCAACCAAGGCAAAGGGTGTATCTGGTCTTATTGAAGTGGAAAATCCCAACCGAGTAGTGAAGAAAAACAAGAAATTATCTAATTTAGATAATTTAGGTGAAGGAGAAAAGCCCCAGCTATCCAGGTTCGTATCCAATAAATTATAGGTAAATTATACTATCATAGCAATATTTTTTTTTTATCATACATAAATTATAAACTGTCAGTAACTTAATTATTGTAATATTTCCACTTAATACAGTCTAATAATGCATACCCTGTTAACTGGGTAACCTGATATTTTTACATAACATTGCATGTGTCTTAATCTTGATTCATGGAATTACGTTCCATGAATAATATAATGACCATGACAAATTATGAAAAAAATAGATTTCCTGTTTTATGTAGTGTTTCCAAAATTATCTGGGAATACCTATACCGTTACGTTGTACTATTGGCTGTGTGCACGACTTCAGCGCCACCTATCGTCCGCAACTTTGTTGGCTCTGACGTTTTGTTATTTAATCGCGACATTATGACAAAATATTAAAATCAAAAACTACCTTTAAATTTATATTACAAAATTACTGTGATACCTTGACTTGGGTGGACAAAGGGTTGTGTAATCATTTTTGATCATACAAATTAACTGAAGCCAGTAAAGTTTATTACAGTGTGTTTTATTTTGGTTATGTCGGGAATTGTTAACCTAAGTACTTCATTTTTAACCCGATGTCTCATTTGCACCATTGGCCTGCACCATTACAATTTAAAACGAAACAATGACAGACAGACAGACTGATCTATTGCAAATGATTAAAAGTATTGGACTGAAATTGAATTACGTTGTCAAACACTTTTTTTTTACATATTTCTTTTTTACATCGTTTATATTTTATAAGTTGGTAATATATTTAATAAACTCTTTTAGTTTAATTAAATTTTTAGGTACTTAAATAAATAAATAAATTTTAATAGGAATAATCTTCTACACTGTAAACAATTTGGTTTTAGGAGAGATCGCTCAACAACCGATGCTGGTGTTGAGTAAATACAACATATATTTGACGCCTGGGAAAACTCACACAAAACGTTAGGCATTTTTTGTGATTTCTCTAAGGCATTTGATTGCGTATGATGAAACCTTGATCAGAATATTACGCCACTGTGGGTTTTGTGATACTGCACTGGATCTTCTAATCTCTTATCTAAGTGGGAGGATTCAGAAAGTAGACATCAATGGAAAAAGGTCTCAAGGTTCCACAGTTAAAATAGGGAGTTACGCAGAGTTCTAATCTTAGTCCTTTTTTATTTCTTATATGTATATGTCAATGACCGTCCTGATTTTGCACAGGATAAGCATGAAATGGTATTATTTGCAGATGATACTTCACTTTTATTTAAAATTAAAAGAGGATTGCAAATTATTGACGATATATATAATTCACATAAGTATATCGTATAAAAATATTGAATTTGAATTTATCATACAACAAACACTCAGTGAAATATTTTTTTAACTAATGTAAAAACCACAAAGCTTTTATGTTATCAGTTAGATAGAGATATCCAACACAGACCATGATGTCACTGTACGCGCCAGGCATTCAATATGCCTATAAAATCTCTTAAAAGAATCACATGGCATGCAATTTTCAGTAGCTAATATTTTTTTCATTTTTCAACATCAATAAAAACACGACAAGTTATGTTGGATTCCCATGTAGTACCCACTCCTGTGAAGGTTGGAGGCTCTACACTGGAAGTTGTTGGCGTATATGTTTACCTGGAGCAAATAGTCCAGCTCAGTAAATTCGGCATCCAGATAGAGGTAAATCGATGAATCCAACTGGGCCCATTTACTGGGCCCAGTCTTAAGACGAAAGTATTCAATTCGTAGGTGTTGCTAGTGATGACGTAGGGAACTGAGATGTGGCCGCTTACAAAGTAGGTGAAGAAATTGTATAATTTATCATTGGTAAAATGTATGTAAAAAAATTAATGTTGAAAAATTTCAAAATAAAATGAGCAAAGAAGGATGAATAAGTTGTATTATTATCAATGATGCAAACGAGACAAAGTAGTTACGTTCGCACCATTAATGGTGCAGGCCAATGGTGCAAATGAGACATCGAGATTTTTAATTGTAATTTTACTGTGAAACAAGAAGATGAAGCTACTTTAGGTATTATTAAATAATAGTAAACATATTTTTTTTGTAAAAAAAAACGTCGCCCCTCACTAGGATTTTCTTCTGTGTCGTGGATGCAGTTTCAAACATAGAATATCACATGCACATACGCCCAGACCGGAACAAATTTTTGTAGGCCATACAAAATTTTTCTCCCGTACGGGAATCGAACCCGCGACCCGTTGCGTAGTAGGCGATCACTCGACTTCTGCGCTAACCGTGTCGTCATTTGTCAATAGTTCCTGTGTCGCTTATAAATTAAATATCATATTATTCTAAAGTCCGGGTTTGTGAGTATCACTCACAAATTTACAAAATAAACTCTCAACCACAAACCTCTAAAGGAAAATTGTTGGTATCTGCTGGACATCCTTTAACTGCCTCCATGGTCTAGTGGTTGAGGTTGAGACCCCCCGGTATTGATCAGGTCTGGGGTTCGATTTCCCATGGGGGTAAACAATTTTTTGCTCGGTTTGGTTGGTGATAGGGCTTCTGACCCCGCCTGGCTACCCATCATTATCATACCTTAAGTTTATCGCCATAATATCAATGTTAATAGCATTGTTGTGTTCCGACATTTAGAGGTAAGATGTCGAGAGCCTGTTCCTTAGTTGTTGAGGAGTCCAGGTGATACTCACTACCACCTTTGGCCTTATCGTCACTAACCATCAGGTGAGATGAAGGCCAAGAGCTTCCCTGTCGTAAGTGTGTAAAACATATCCGGGATGTAGAGGAATTAAGAACAAAACAAAGATCAATAATTCCAAAAAAAACCTTCCTTAGTGGATGTCTACTCAATAAAATGGCCTTACTGAACAAAGTTCATGGATCTAACTTCAATAGTTTACGCTCGGCAATGATGAATCAGTTAGGCAGTCAGTGAATCAGGACATTAATTTTATAAGCTTAGCTAACCATATAAGTGTTAAAAATTACATCATTGACAAATCGTTGCAGACGCGAGCGTGAAGAAATTGAAAGACAAAGAGCTGCAGCGGCTTATCAGAAAGCGCACGCGGAGGGTAAGACGGAGCAGGCCCGCGCTGATCTCGCCAGGCTTGCCATCATCCGCCAGCAGCGCGAAGAGGCCGCTAAGAGGCGAGAGGCCGAAAAGAAGGCTAAGGAGGAATCTACAAAGAAAAGGTTTGTCACAATATTATAATTAAGAATTTCTTGTCTACATTATTTTTTGTACAGTTAATTGTTTGAAGTCTCTCAGTCCCTACGATCAAAAAATCCTTTGATCTTAGAAATTGAGAATTTTAGGACTTGAAAAACCGCCTTGTCACACTATTTATGAATGTGTTAACCAAAACCAAATCGTTACCTACTGTTCCTATTTGACATCTGACTACTGACAAGGTGTTGTTAAAATGTATGGGAACAGAAACGTTTCTGATTGGACTGTCAACTCAGTTGTCTAGATGTAAATATGTTTAATTGGGTTTACTGCAAAATTTATTCAACGTTTTGTGTTACAGTATGACATATTTTTATTATAAAGCGGCCGATTGAATACGAGTGCTGACACTGTTTTTTAAGCTATAAACTTTATTGCGTACCCGATGTAGACCTCCTGGTCAACACCGGGTGGTCTCAACCACGAGACCACGGAGGCAGTTAAATGATGTCCAGCAGATATCAACAATTTTCCTTTAGAGGTTTGTGGTTGAGATTTTATTTTGTGAATTTGTGAGTGATACCACGGGGACCCATCACGAACAAAAGTAAAATAATTCGATAAAATCATCAATAGATGGCGCTACTTTAATCGATTTTTGTAATGACTTTTTAGTGAATTTAGTAAAAGTCAACAAGGAGATTCAGAAAACTATTGATTATATTTTAAAAAATCACTTAGCACGTGGGAAGTATCAAAATACGTTTTTAAGTCATGCTAGAACGGTTTAACATTTCTTTTTACAAATTTATAGCACTCCTAGCGACAAATTGTCTGAACTTAAATGTATCTCTCAAAAGCATAGCTCAAAGTAGCACGCAATGTCTGCTTTAACTATTTGATTACATACTGCTCACTCATAGATGGCACTACTTATGTATGCTTGTTCGTATGGTCACAGATTGAGTTGAATTATTTTATTTTATTATATTACCTACAAGGTGTTTGGTATGTAGGTATTTTGACATAATCATAATAGTAATAGCGTCATTGAAAATTCGAAATTGCAAAATTAATTTTCTAATTCCCATACATTTCAAAGTGTAATGTCGAATTATGGTCGAATTACACAAAAACATGACATCTTAAATTTCACCACTTCTAATAGGTTAGGATTGGTCTACTCGTTAGATCTTCGTTTTTAAATCTGTGTGGCAGTAGTGGTTCGATCCTGTCCTGATGTAGTTATTTTTTTAAAAAATTGCTTGTTTTATTATTTTGTTTTTCTTTATTGCTTTTTGTTTATTAAGTATATCAATTCCTCTTATTTATATCTCAATTTGTTTTTTATTTATAATTTTCTTTTAAGAACAAAAAGATTTAGGTTAGGATTAGAAACGCGATTTTAATAAGTAAGAACTTACCCTATTAAATATTTTTTCGGAAATTTTCAGTTACCTAAATGCCTACGAACCGAAAAAAAAGTTTCACTTGCATGTTGGTTTCATAAAACCACAGTGATTTTTTCACTGACCTAACTATTTTGTATGGAGGATTTCAAAACTAATTTTACAAATCTGAATTTTGAATAACATCATAAGTATTATTCAACTATGTTAGGTACATACATAGTCATAGATAATATAGGTAAGTAATACGTAAAGTACAGTCAGCAACACGTCAAGCTTTACATTTGCATTACGAAAGCCGCCGCTATTACGAGCGACATAAGGGCAGTCTTAAGGTCAACATTTAAAGCCCAGCGTGAGTATTAATGAAAGAAAAAAGAAAGAAAGAAAGAAAATGGTTTATTCAATGGCACTAACACAGAATAACAAATAAAAAAAGGAAAACACTAATAGATGTGCCACGGAAAGGGTCTACTCAGCATAATGCCGAGGCGTCGCAGACTCCCCGGCGCTGGTCTTCCGTAGACACCCTGAAGACGCTCTAAGAGGCACCACTATGGCTCACACACACACTAAGCTATAAACAACAACAAAAATCTTAATATCTACGTAATACACTCAACATGGAATAATAGAAATATACAAATCAACACATATAGGTACATAAAGCTCCACGTATATACATTGTATCAACAGCATGACGTGTCATAAATTGTGACAGGTTACATAACATAGTGTCAGTAATACAAAAACTTAGAGGTAGTTTACAAACACAGCAATATTTTTTCTTTACATACACAATTTCTGTAAGTTTAGTAAATACTTTAATGGACATAAGTTTCCTGACTATAAAAAAAATTAATGTAGGTACTACTTGAATTATTTTTTAATCTCAATGGTGATTAGGTATATTTTGAATTTTGCCAAATAAAATATTATAGGTACCTACAGTGTTTTATTAGATTTTACCATTTACAAATATTGTGACAAGCGCGACTTACAATAGACGTCACATAATTTAAATAAAAGATACGAAATTTCAACATCAAGTCTATATGAACAGATGGCTCATGCGGAAATACTGCGAAATTATTAAGCTATACCGCTAGAGGTCTGTGGTTCGAACCCGCATTAAGTATCTTTTGTTTCAATGATTTTTTATCACAGAATTAATAAAAACATTCTTAAAATGAAACAGAAAATTAGATAACTGGTAAGAAAGAACAAGGAAAAATAAAATTATGTTTAAAAAATAGTACTAAATTATATAATTTCGATATTTGATAAAACAGTCGAATAAATTAATTTCAGCCGGCTATAAGAATATAAATTTCTCAATTATATTTTATATTATAAAAAATATAAGTAATTAAGAATTAAATTTCTCAATGATATTTTATATTATAAAATATCACTGAGAAATTAAATTGCTTAGTTTTTTATAGGTAAGTATGTATAAATATAAAAATAAACACTTATTTTATATAAAAAACAAAAATCATAAACTGAAAAATCTTGTCAAATAAAAATTTTAAATCACATTTTAACAAAATACAATATTGTGACTTTGATCTTCTTTAAAAATAAATGAGTATTCTCAATATTAAAGCCCAAAGGGAACAGCAATCAGACAGCCAGGCTGTCCTGCATTTTTTCTTGCTCGCTTGCTGCATAAAATTTAAAGGATCCACGATACCGTGTGGAATTGTGCTTGGGTAACGTCAATAAGTTTTTTGTTACGGACCGCAGGATTTTATTTTTCTGTTATCTCTAGCCCAGGTAAGCTTCTCAAACAAGTATTCAGGTGCTTTGTTCCAGACTACTTTATGAACCGTACAAGCACATTGCTGTTCCCTTTGGGCTTTCATATTGAGAATACTCTTTTTATTAAGATTCGGTGTTATATAATCTCTTCTTGGCACGTTATAACAGAAACGGATGCAAGCATTATGCACTCGGATAGCTTGTTCAGTGCGTACACGTAACTTAGGACCATACACATTACTGCAATAGTTATAAGGGGATAAAACCAGAGAATCAGTCAAAAGCAAATCGCAAAAGCAATCGCAACTCTTCTTTCAAATATGGTCTTATCTGATATAAAATTTGAAGCTTGAAAAACGCATTTCTAATCTTGCTGTTGACATGATCCTCATACTTTTGCTCCCCATCCATGAGCAACCCTAAATTTCGCGCAGATTTAACCTCTTCCAAGACAAGGTACGGACTGGAATACCTCTTCGCACCTAAGGCCGATGTGTGCTTGTACGTCAGAGACGATATTCGTTCTCGGCGCCTCGGTCACCTTGAAAGTAGGGACCTCTCCACATTATGGCTCTGTGTAGACAGCGACTACCATCTCCGCGTCTATTCGTGCCTCTATAGGTCTCATAGCGGTGATAGTGAAACTGACAGTCTCATCGAACACGTCCAAATGGCTGCAGACTGTGCAGCAGCAGATCCAACTCGCAGAGATCGTGATACTTTTTTTTTTTTGTCTATCTGCGATCAGCCATATGTGGGGCTATAATCAGATCTGTTGTTGTGCTTTTGGAAGTGGCAGTTCGAGTTTTTCGCACCCTCTGATGCATCAACTCAATGTTTATTAATATCAGATTGAGGCAATTCTCTTTCTCTTCAGCCGGAATATCGAATCTGAGGAGTCCAGAGGAGTGACTGCGAGTAAGTTTTGGTGTCGCTCCAGTCTTTTTTTGTACATTTTGCAGGACCTGTCTATGTCTTCCCTAATAAGTGGGATTTGTAGGTAGTCATGGACTTCATTATTCCTCGTGAACCAAGGTGCACTGCTCAATGTCTTCAAGGCTTTATTTTGGAATCGCTGCAGTATTTCCACATTTGACTGACTGGCCGAACCCCATAGCTCTATCCCATACATCCACACAGGCTTTAAAATACATTTGTAGATTAGGAGTTTATTCTCTAGGCTAAGTGTTGATTGTCTACCTACAAGCCAATACATATCTGCTAGTTTTTTATTTACTTGATCTCTTTTGGCTTTTATATGTTCACGCCAGGTAAGTCGCCTATCTAGGTGCATACCCAGGTACTTGACAGTATTATTTTGTGGTAAAACACTATTGTCTAGTTTTACTGGTGGACAGGTATCTTTCCTCAGAGAGAAGGTAATGTGAACTGACTTTGCAGCACTAGCTCTGATCCTCCACTTTTTCAGCCAGATCTCTATCTTTTTTAAATGTTGTTGGAGTTTCAGAGATGCAGCTATATGATTTTTGTCGCACGATAAAATGGCAGTGTCGTCAGCATAAGTCGCAGTAACCACCTCTTTGGAAGTGGGTAGATCAGCAGTATAAACTGTATAAAGCATAGGTCCCAGAACGGAGCCCTGGGAAACTCCAGCTTCTATTTGGTGGAAAGAAGAAAGGCTATCTCCACACTGAACCTGGAATGTCCGATTTTGAAGATAGGACCCAAGAAGCATGTATGCCGTGTGTGGTAAGCAACATTTTAGTTTACACAGAAGACCATACTCGGTCGAAAGCCTGCTGTATATCAAGGAATGCGGCTGAACAATATTCCTTTCTTTCCAAAGATTGGCGGATAGTGTGCACCACTCTATGTATTTGTTCGATTGTCCCGTGGTGTGCTCTAAAACCGAATTGGTGATCAGGTATGGTGTCTTGTTCTTCTAGTATGGGCAGCAAGCGTTGCAGCAACAGCTTCTCAAACACTTTTGACAGAAGGGGCAGAAGGCTTATTGGTCTATATGAGGTAACCTCAGTTGTGGGTTTGGCAACCATATTTATTATTGACACTTTCCACATGAGTGGGAAATAATGTAGTCTCAGCACTGCATTGAATAGTATGGTCAATAGGACAATACCTTTCCTTGGTAAGTGTTTAAGGATTTCAGATGTTATTAAGTCAAAACCAGGCGCCTTTTTATTGTTTAGGGTCTGAATAATCCTCTTAACTTCTGCTGGAGTACAGAGTCGAAGTGGCAAGGACATCTGCTGGTCGCTATTCAGAATGTTTTCAATTTCGTCCTCCGAATATATGGGATCATTTGGTTTGAAAACTTCTTTTAAGTATTGAGCAAAATGCTCTGCTTTCTCCTCAGGCCTTCTTGACCAGTTGCCGTTTGGCTGTTTTAATGGCGGTATGTGTTGCTTAGGTCTTTTTAATGTCTTCGTCATTTTCAGAGAGAGTAGTCGTCCGCTTTGTGTGGTAATAAGGTCTTTAATTTATCTTGGAGAGTGATGTTTTCATGGTCTTTGAGCATCTGTTTTAGATCTTTTTGTGCTCTATTTAGGGCTCTTTTAACATGGGAGTTCCTACCTGTTTGCCATTGTCGTCTTATCTTTCTTTTTTCAGCTATCTTCTTCTGTATGACCAGTGTGTAGTCCTGATTTTGCGGTTTATGTTCTATATGTGGTGTCGACATCCTAGCAGCTGTTTGAATTAGGTTGGTGGTGTACCAGGCAGCATTTTCTATATCCTCTTCTGTTTTAAGGGATATATTCAAGTCGGCGCGTTCCTGTATAAAGTCCCGGAAAGCCACCCAGTCAGTTTTCCTGTTGTACAAGGTGTCACGGGGCTCTTGAAAGATGACAGTGGTGCTCAACGTGCATATCACTGGTGTGTGGTCTGAAGAGCCATCCAGGCAAGATTCTGTCTTTGTGTAGAGCCCTGATATTCCATTCGTAATGAAGAAATCTATGAGGTCTGGTGTTTTATTAGGATCTGTGGGCCAGTAGGTAGGTTCCCCTGTAGTTAGTATATTAAAAGAGTTGCTGTCTATACTCTTCTTCAGTTCTCTACCCCTAGTCGTAGTCAGCCGTGAGCCCCAGAAGGTGTTCTTGGCATTCCAATCTCCTCCACCAATGAATCTATTGCCAAGCAGCCGGAAAAAATCGCTGAACATAGATTCGTCAATCCTATGTCTCGGAGGGCAATACACAGCTGCAACATTGAGTAGCCCTAGCCAGTCATCTATTGATATAATAGTAGCTTGTAAATGTATATGTCTGAACTGTGAAAGAACATGATGTTAAATGTTTCGTGATACTTGGCGATTTTAACGCTCACCACACCGAATGGCTCGGTTCAAGCAAGACCAAACATGCGTTGAGATCTGCCCCTAGACAAAATCCATACGCTAAGTTTTCCGCAGTCGTTCCACAGGAAAAATGTATGCAGTTGTCATTCACTGCAGAAAACTTAGCATGTGGCTTTTGTCTAAGGGGTCTGTTCACGCCTTTGCTCTTGCACATGGCTTGACACAACTGGTCGCTACGCCCACGCGAATTTCCGACGTGGAGAGCCAGGAACCTTCACTGTTGGATGATCTACATTTATTTAACAGTTAGAACACATTTATTTTTAGGCAATACATATAAGTCCCTAAACAAATAATGTGTTTTAAACTTACATTTCTAGTTATACCAAAGCTCGGTCACTCCATACAACGTTCACAAATCAATTACCTGTTACTACTATTTAAGTAAATGACGTTTGTACACGCGCAAATGTGTGCGTGAAATCTAGTAGGGCTGAGTGTGCGGTTATCCATCGAAAGGGTCCATATTGGCCAACATAATATTCTAAATCCTATTCTTTGTCTTACTACCGATTTGTGTTCATAATAATCACTCTTCATAAATTTATTTTTCATACTTTTTTTATTCATACATTTTTATTACTACCAACGGAGCTCATAACAGTTAGTGATCATAATTTTTTTTATTAATACTGTTACTACCAAGAACCATTTTAAATACATATTTTTTTTCAGATCTTTTTTCTTCATAACATTCTATGATCATATTGCTTTAATTAATAATGTTGATACTAAGAACGTTTCCACGAGCAATAAGTATGCATAAAGTCGAGAATACACATAAAGTCGTTTCTGGCGCTTCGCCGGCCGCTGCCGCGGCACGCTCGCTTCGCTCGCTCGGCTCGTGCGCTTGGTTCATGTTCAAATCTACGCTCGTCGCTTCGCTCCTCGCTACCTATTTTTGACCCGCCTACAGTTTCTACATCGCCAAAATATTCTGTATTGCTATATGAATATTATAGTTATTTATTCGAATGATTGTGAGTTTCGATCATTAGTATAGAAAAATATATGAAAACATATTAGTAAAAACAAGTGTATGATTAATGATATTATGAATTTCAATTATTATGTTTTTAAATATGTAGTTTCTAAATTTTTTATGAAGAATGATCATTATGGTTTTAAATGGTATGAGAAATATTTTCGGACCTCCAATGATAGGAATTGAAAAGTTATGTATGAAAATGCGCACTCCAATCGAAATGACGCGAGAAGTGCAGCGACTGTCTTCTATTTTACCCGCATAGCGCTATCACTGTTATCGGCCAGTGCTCGCGACTACTCGGTGAACGTGAAGTGGGGTGAGGTATATGAAATGAGTGCGGGGAGGTGAGTGGCCGTTCTGTACGGAGTACCATTATATCTTCTGTGGTTATACTATAAAGTGTATTATACGGGTGGTGGGTTATATGTTTTTGGGTTTTAGTGTTTCTTTCTATTACTAATAGAAAGAAACACTAAAATCCAAAAACATCCACATCCATAACGATTTAAATGCCACAGTCACCGGTTTGATAATTTAGATAAGTCACCTTCCTCTCGTATATGAATAGACGGAGCACCCTCAGTCTTCCGCATATCTTGTCGCGCCTTCTATTTTCAAATGGCTCATATTTCATTTATTATTATGGAACTTAATGGACGTTTTTACGGCATTAATTATCTCCTTCAGAATCACGTTCGAAAGATCTGCGTGCGACTATAGGCTTATCCATTTTGTTTCGTGAGTTGGAGCAAAAAATATACTTTTCACTTCTCGTGCTCACAAAGTTCGTCTTTATGTCGTTTATAGGCTGCATAAAATGGTTTTTTATGTTCTAGAGCATAAAGTAAAATTTTCTTTTAGACAAAGATTCTGAAGCCCAACAGCCAACAACGTTCAATAAAACTTCACAGAATAACTTGCGATAATTTATTTATTTGCTTTAATTTATTTGTCTTGTGTTTTCTCAAAAGTCATGAAACCAGATAAAAATAGTAACCGGTTATTATTAAAACGCATCGAATTATTTAAATTACTTGGCAGAATGAAATATGTATCTAAGCCATCGCCATGTAAAAATTTAAAAAAAAGTTTACTGGCGAGAATGAGGATCAACGCGGTTTTTAGTTTTGAATGTTGAATTATATTCCGTAAAAAATCCTAAACCTTGATAAAATTCGTTTTTTTATACGACCAAAAATGAGTTCGAATTATTGCTAAAAGTGGCCACTTTTGGCAATAATTCGGATTATGATTATTCCTATTCATTTTATCTATGCCTGAATAGCTCAAAAAATCGGAAATATCTGTATTGAGTTCATGACTGATCTATTTTTTGTAGAAACGTCTTTAATTTATCATAATTAATAAAAAACGAATGGCGGCGCTAGTAGTAGGTACTGTGGCCCCTTAAGAGGAAATCGTACAGTCCGTTTTTCTATACAAACGTAGTCCCCTGTTTCCTTCCTGGATAATGGCACTAGTTGCTCTATTTTTTCCAATTAAATCAATGACCACTATAAGCATGTTCCTATGTTTTCCTTTTTTTATTAAGTTAATTATTAAAAGAGACTTTTTTTTACTATAAGCATGTTCCTATGTTTTTTTTAATACGCCATAAATCCTACGGAACCCTTCATGGGCGAGTCCGACTCGCGCTTGACCGGTTTTTTTCTTAAATTCTCTCGACCTTGGTGTTTACTCTTAAATGAATGCGCCACCCGGTTAGATGTTGCACCAAGAGAGCGTGACGTCATAAACCCCGTGACGGCCAGCGGGCCGTTGTCTTTGGTTGGTTTGAACTAGATCTAGTAAGTAGTCTTTTTTAATACGTTATATAAATCGTAAATCATTTACCTTTCATTCAATCAACTCAAATATAAAAAAAAACATTTAATTTCATAAACATAAACCGTGAACAATTATTTTCTAATAATAAAAATCCCATCATTTAGGTGCCTAATTATAATGTATATTTATCAATAACTTAAGTCCCTTATTTAAAAAATCGATCTATTATTAAAACATCGATCAAAGTTACAACGAACTACAAGAACTTTTATATTATGTTACTTGCTGCTACGGAACCCTTCATGGGCGAATCCGACTCGCACTTGGCCGGTTTTTTTTTAATTTGGAAGATTTCTTGCAAGGAAAAAAATTCAATTCTGATGGGACAGACCAATTTGCCTTTAAAGATTTTTTCAGCATTGGAATCAATAAATTAATCTATTGGAACGGTATACATACTTCGTTTGGTCAAAAATTTTTTTGTTTTACTTTTTATATAACTTCATATCTAAGGACCTTATATTAAACTGTAAAACTGGCCAGCGAACTTTGAGCCTTTGAGCTGTAATAACTGTCGTTAGTTTTAACACCATTTTCATCCCTTTATTATTTATAAGCCTGTCCAGGCTTGACAACGTAACAATTAGACAGACATATAATTACTTTGGCATTTATAATTTACTTTGAGCGCTTAAAACCATATTAATTATTTAAAGTACATATGTCGCACAATACTCACTAAATATAACATGATTCTATTTAAAATGATTGTATTATGTACATGTAAAACATTTCGCTTTTATTCCGGTATTAGTTTAAAATCGTATTTTAAATAACTAGGTACGTACATTAATTATTCTTATATTTTTTAAGACTTTCCAGGCGAGCATTGCTTGGAGATAAATGAGACCACCTCAGGAGTATACTCTTTTGATTGCAAAAATAATTTTGAATATTTGCCCACAAATGACGGAGTAATCGTTGTACATAGTACATAAAAAAATAGATGCAGTCGAACATAGAACCTCCTCCTTTTTTTTGAAGTCGATTAAAAATGCGAAATAATGCCGTTAGCCTACATGCTTAATCCTTTTTGCAGAAACCGGATGGTGCAAACTTTTGCGCATTTATAGTGCATAAAACGCTAATTTACAAATACAAATCAGCGTTTTGTACAAGCTATTTGTCTTGTATACCGTTTTGCCGTCTTAACGCACATGATTGCTGATACAAACAGTAGTTGTTGTAAATAAGTTACGAGGGCGATTCAACAAATATTTAGCCTAAAAAAGAAAAACGAAAATTTTAAGAAAGTACCTAGTGATTTATTTTTCAAGATAGTCTTCTTTCAATTCAATACACTTGGCCCAGCGATGCTCCAACTTTTTTAACCCGTCCAAAAAATAAGATTTCCCGAGGTCTTCAAAATAGGTCTCTGTGGCGGCGATGACCTCATCATTCGACCCAAAACTTTTGACGGCGAGTGATTTTTCAGATTTGGGAACAAGAAGAAGTCACAGGGAGCCAAATCAGGGAGACAATACGGTGGATGGGGCAGCAATTCGTAGCACATTTCGACCAATTTGGCCATGACCACGGCGGAGGCGCGTTGTCGTGGTGGAACAGCACTTTTTTTTTTGCCAAATGGGGCCGTTTTTTTTTCAATTCGGCGTCGAATCGGCCAAATAAGTCGGAATAGTAGAGCCCCGTGATTGTTTTACCCTTCTCGAGGTAATCGATGTAGATCACACCTTGTGAGTCCCAAAAAACACTGGCCATCACCTTTCCGGCCGATTGAAAAGTCTTCGCCTTCTTTGGAGCATGTTCGCCGGGTAAAGTCCACTGTTTCGACTGTTCCTTGGTCTCTGGTGTGTACCAGTGAACCCATGTTTCGCGACCGTCACAAAACGACGCAAGAACTCCGCCGGATTGCGTTGAAACAGCGCCAAACATGTCGCCGATGTGGTCTCACGGTTGCGCTTCTTGTCTGGTGTGAGCAAACGCGGCACCCATCGCGCCGATAACTTTTTCATACCCAGTTCTTCGTGCAGAATATGATGCACTGTCCCTTCTGCGATGCCTACAGTCTCAGCTATCTCGCGAATCTTCAATCGCCGGTCTGCCAACACGAGATCGTGGATTTTTTTTACGTTTTCCTCCGTAGTAGCCGTTTTCGGTGCACCTGGGCGTGGCTCATCAAAAACTGACGTGCGGCCACGAACAAACTCGTTGAACCAATTTTTGACGGTCGCCATCGAATGAGAAGAGTCACCGTACACAGCATCCAAGCGCTCTTTGATTTCGCTGCGCGTTTTCCCTTCCAAAAACAAGAATCTTATCACTGAACGATATTGTTCTTTTTCCATTTTTGTAAAACCGACCGACACGCTCGCTTCCAAAGGCTGTCAAAACAAAACAAATGAAGGGAAAAGATTGAAAACTTCTTAGTAGACTTCAAAAAGTATTTACTGCACGATAGTAAAACTCTTTTGTAACAACAGTGCCATCGGGCGGCGAGGCTAAGAAATAATTGAATGCCCCTCGTAACTTCAAGTTAATGTGCAAATTAATTGTCGGCGTCATAAGATACGAATCGTCTCTTCTATCCCCATGTTCGCTAACTTCAGTTGCAAACTAGGAAATTTTGCTTTGAAATACACTTAATAACCATTACTCATATAGTATGTACCTACTAGTTGTTAAGGGTTAGTCCAACTTTGCTCTCACTGCACATTTCTTTAAAACAAAACGCAGTACATTGTTAGATACAAGAATTGGGAGTTTAGTCATGTATTAAGTACTTACATCTTTGATTGCAACTTTACATTTTTAAGTTAAGTTCTTGTATACAGCTTGGGATTTTATAGAACTAGATGGACAAACGAGACTGAATTTATTCGTATCCAAATAGTTATATTGAGCAGTATAACAGTTTGGATTTTTTTGTCCATTTTGTTATATCGTATAACTAGTTGGACTAACCCGTTGTTAAGGCTGTAATTAATTATTGCGTTCAGTAATGAAATACGAGGGTAGATTGAAAAGGTCGCGGCCTAGTCAAGAAAACGAAATAAAATAGTGAACAAAAATATTTCATCTCTCTGTCTAGCTCTATGTATTCTTTCCACCTAAGTTCCAAAGCTTCTATACCACTTTAAAAAAAAGATTCTTCAAGATCTTCAAAAAATATTTACAGCACTTTGGACCTCTTCATTTGATTGAAATTTTTGTGGAAGTCCGAAGGTGCCAAATCTGGTGAATAAGCGGGATGAGGCAGTACTTCAAAACTACAATCACGAATTTGAACCATGGATTCGACAGAGGTGTGAACGCGATCTTTGTCTTGGTGAAACAACACTTTCTTTCTTAGTAATCCGGGGCGTTTTTTTTTATTTTTTCACGTAAGCGACGTGGAAGGGTGCAATAATACTCAGAGTTTATTGTTTTTCTTTTTCAACATAGTCCACCATGATGACACCCATAGCATCCCAAATATTGATGCCATCACCTTGCCAGCCGACAAATTTGTCTTCGCTTTCTTTGGTGCTGGTTCATCCCTTTTCTCCATTGCTTAGCTTGTTGTTTTAATTCCGAAGTATACTGATGAATCCGAGTTTCATCCATTGTCACAAATCTGTGAAAAATATCTTGCGGATCTGCCTCAAACATTTCCAAAGAGTCGCGTGAAATCGTAAGTTGTATTCGTTTTTGCTCAACAGAAAGCAAACTAGGGACCGAGCAGAAACCTTAAAAAATCCTAGCTAATTGACTATGGTGTTTTGTATTCGTTCATTCATACGATATGCCTGTAATGTCAGCAATCTCACTGATAGTCAATCTTCGGTCTGTCATTACAAGATCACCCACTTTATCAATATTTTCTTTAGTCGTACAAGTTGTAGGCCTTCCAGAGCAAGTCGTCTTCGATATTCTCTCGTCTTCGTTTGAATTCAGCAACCCACTTTTTCACCATAGTATACGACGGATATATAGCAGACTAGATGTCGCGTGTGTGCCGCGGGGTGCGCGCACCCCGCGGTGGTGGACCCCCCACTTTAGCTTTTGTAATCAAAAGGTTATCAGTTGCGAGTAGGTGCAAAAATGAATTTTTTTTGTCGAAGTTATAAAATTTGCCTAAAAAAGGTGTTCGAATATTCAAAAAACTGGAAAGGATACGTTTTTCTCTGAATGCTCTTTCATTTGATACCCATATTACGTGGGTGGCAAAAGAAAATCGATCGGCCAATTCGGAGCGGCGGCCATATTGAATTTGGAGTAATGTCATTGACTGTGTCGCTTTTTACACTCAAAGTCCATTTTTTTGATATCTATATTGCGTGGGTGGCAAAAGAAAATCGATCTGTCATTTCGAAGCGGTGGCAACACTGAATCATCATGTGGACGCGTGTGTGCCGCGAGGTGCACGCACCTCGCGGTGGTGTGGTCCTCACATCGCTTTTGTAATAAAAAAAAGTTTTCAGTTGTGATTTGGTGCAAAAATGTATCTTTTTTGAGGTTGATTTAAAATTTGCCAAAGAAAGGTGTTCGATTAACCAAAAAGCTGGAAAGGTTATGTTCTACTCTATAAACATTTTTATTTGGAAGCCATGTCCATGTCGCGTGTGTGCCGCGGGGAGCAAGCACCCCGCGGTGGAGTGGTCCACTTAATGTGTTTCTAAGCGAAAGGTTTTTAGTTGCGAGTCGGTGCAAAAAATTTTTCGTTTTTTGAAGTTACATAAAATTTGCCTAAAAATGTGTTCGATTATTCAAAAAATTGGAAAGGTTACGTTCTACTTTGAAAATTCTTTCATTTGATACCCATATTACATAGGTGGCAAAAGAAAAGCCATCCGCCATTTTGGAGCGGCGGCCATATTGAATTTGGAGCAACGTCACTTACTGAATCGTATTCTACACTTAAAATCCTTACATTTGATACCCATATTACATAGGTGGAGAAGGAAAAGCGATTTGACATTTCGGAGCGGCGGCCATATTGAGTTTGAAACAATGTCACTCACTGTATCGTGTTCTACTATTAAAGCCCTTTCATTTGATACCCATATTGCATAGGTGGCAAAAGAAAATCGATTTGACATGTCGGAGCGGCGGCCATATTGAATTTGAAGCAACGTCACTAACTGTATCGTATTCTACACTTAAAATCCTTAAATTTGATACCCATATTACCGTGCCGCTACCGAAAACCGCACTGAAATAGCAAAAAGCGCAAATTTTGAAACAATGGCCGCCTGGGCCGCCGCCATCTTGAAAAATTTAAATGTCATATTTTTCATGTCAAGCCGACTATATGTGCTATCAAGTGACATTACGAGCTACCCGCTAGCCCTCAGACAACCCCGCCAATAAATCGTCAAATTTGGGTTGTCGCTAACAATAAAAACCGTCCCACCTGCCAGTGTTGCCATAACACCAGCTCCAAATGTTGGTAGAAATGATCAGCGACGACTGTTCCACCCCGCTATATCAAAAAAAATTGAAAAAGCCGAAATTTACGTTTTCCCCTAAAACGGAGAAATTACCCCAAAATCGGGGAAAATTACCCCACTATTAGATCTCCCTCGGCGAGCACTACGACAGACCACCCGGTGTTGTCAGTCGAAAAACGGCGGCAACCGCGTCAAAATCGCGAATTAATGCCTTCGAAATTGCAACCCTTAACAAAATGGCCGCCAGCGGAGCCGCCATCTTGAAATGTCAAAGTTTCGGATTTTTCCCGGTAACTACATCATATACTGAGCAGGATGACGTTTACCCCACATGTCCAGCACATCTGCAACGGGGAGATCAATTCGGGTCAATTCGGGTCTACGAAAAAATTCAAACCTCCTTGGCGGCCAGTGTTGCCAGTTGCGGAAAATAAAAATACCAGAAAGTCATAGAGGCCCCGACGCTCTATAGGCGCATGGGGTTGAAAATCGAGAAAAGTCATTATTTCGATTTTCGACTATTCGGGCCTCCAGAGGAAAAACTACCAAAAACGGTAGAAAAATTTTCACACCTGGCAACACTTCGCGCCGAGTTCTAACCCCGCCTAGAACATTTGACCCCACTCCGAGGCCGCCATCTTGGCGAAAATGCGGTTCAAAAAAGTCAAAAATTTGAGCGTTCCAAGATGGCCGCCGGCGTCGACGCCATTTTGTTTTTCGCTAATCGGCCCCCATAATCGGGAACTCGAGGACGAGTTTAAGGGAATTCATCCAAAAAATCAGGCGAAATCCCGGAATTCACGCGCGTCTTCGGTCGCAAACACGGGGCGAAACGGGTTTTTCAGTACAAGATGGCGGCGCGGCCATTTTGTTTTTTCATTTTTTGACAGTTGCACCTCATCCCCAGGAGCGACACGATCAAGAACCATTAAAAAAACCAGCACGCTCGGAGCCATTTTGAAAAAGTTGACATTTCGCGGTGGCGGCCATCTTGGATTTTTCAAATTTCGAATATCGAATCCTGTGTCTTTTAATCAGTAGTCCATCTCTCTCTAACATCTTAACACCCAAAAGTAATCGCAAATGTCCCAAAAATACCCCTGATCAGTCAGTGAGTGAGTGGTAATCCAGCTTTATATAATATAGACTAGATGTCGCGTGTGTGCCGCGGGGTGCGCGCACCCCGCGGTGGTGGACCCCCCCCCCCACTTTAGCTTTTGTAATCAAAAGGTTATCGGTTGCGAGTAGGTGCAAAAATGATTTTTTTTTGTCGAAGTTATAAAATTTGCCTAAAAAAGGTGTTCGAATATTCAAAAAACTGGAAAGGATACGTTTTTCTCTGAATGCTCTTTCATTTGATACCCATATTACGTGGGTGGCAAAAGAAAATCGATCGGCCAATTCGGAGCGGCGGCCATATTGAATTTGGAGTAATGTCATTGACTGTGTCGTTTTTTACACTCACAGTCCATTTTTTTGATATCTATATTGCGTGGGTGGCAAAAGAAAATCGATCTGTCATTTCGGAGCGGTGGCAACACTGAATCATCATGTGGACGCGTGTGTGCCGCGAGGTGCACGCACCTCGCGGTGGTGTGGTCCTCACATCGCTTTTGTAATAAAAAAAAGTTTTCAGTTGTGATTTGGTGCAAAAATGTATCTTTTTTGAGGTTGATTTAAAATTTGCCAAAGAAAGGTGTTCGATTAACCAAAACGCTGGAAAGGTTATGTTCTACTCTATAAACATTTTTATTTGGAAGCCATGTCCATGTCGCGTGTGTGCCGCGGGGAGCAAGCACCCCGCGGTGGAGTGGTCCACTTAATGTGTTTCTAAGCGAAAGGTTTTCAGTTGCGAGTCGGTGCAAAAAATTTTTCGTTTTTTGAAGTTACATAAAATTTGCCTAAAAATGTGTTCGATTATTCAAAAAATTGGTAAGGTTACGTTCTACTTTGAAAATTCTTTCATTTGATACCCATATTACATAGGTGGCAAAAGAAAAGCGATCCGCCATTTTGGAGCGGCGGCCATATTGAATTTGGAGCAACGTCACTTACTGAATCGTATTCTACACTTAAAATCCTTACATTTGATACCCATATTACATAGGTGGAGAAGGAAAAGCGATTTGACATTTCGGAGCGGCGGCCATATTGAGTTTGAAACAATGTCACTCACTGTATCGTGTTCTACTAATAAAATCCTTTCATTTGATACCCATATTACATAGGTGGAGAAGGAAAATCGGTCTGTCATTTCAGAGCGGCGGCCATATTGAATTTGGAGAAACGTCACTTACTGAATCGTATTCTGCACTTACAATCCTTACATTTGATACCCATATTACATAGGTGGAGAAGGAAAAGCGATTTGACATTTCGGACCGGCGGCCATATTGAGTTTGAAGCAATATCATTCACTGTATCGTGTTCTACTAATAAAATCCTTACATTTGATACCCATATTACATAGGTGGAGAAGGAAAATCGGTCTGTCATTTCGGAGCGGCGGCCATATTGAATTTGGAGAAACGTCACTTACTGAATCGTATTCTACACTTAAAATCTTTACATTTGATACCCATATTGCATAGGTGGTAAAAGGAAAGCGGTCGGCCATTTTGAAGCGGCGGCCATATTGAGTTTGAAGCAATGTCACTCACTGTATCGTGTTCTACTATTAAAGCCCTATCATTTGATACCCATATTGCATAGGTGGCAAAAGAAAATCGATTTGACATTTCGGAGCGGCGGCCATATTGAATTTGGAACAGCGTCACTTACTGAATCGTATTCTACAATTAAAATCCATACATTTGATACCCATATTACATAGGTGGCGAAAGAAAAGCGATTTGACATTTCGGAGCGGCGGCCATATTGAGTTTGAAGCAATATCACTCACTGTATCGTGTTCTACTAATAAAACCCTTACATTTGATACCCATATTGCATAGGTGGCAAAAGAAAATCGATTTGACATTTTGGAGCGGCGGCCATATTCAATTTGGTGTAACGTCACTTAATGTACCGTATTTTACACTTAAAATCCTTACATTTGATACCCATATTACATAGGTGGAGAAGGAACAGCGATTTGACATTTCGGAGCGGCGGCCATATTGAGTTTGAAGCAATGTCACTCACTGTATCGTGTTCTACTAATAAAACCCTTACATTTGATACCCATAATACATAGGTGGAGAAGGAAAAGCGATTTGACATTTCGGAGCGGCGGCCATATTGAGTTTGAAGCAATGTCACTCACTGTATCGTGTTCTACTAATAAAACCCTTACATTTGATACCCATATTGCATAGGTGGTGAAAGGAAAGCGGTCGGCCATTTTGAAGCGGCGGCCATATTGAGTTTGAAACAACGTCACTCACTGCATCGTGTTCTACTATTAAAGCCCTTTCATTTGATACCCATATTGCATAGGTGGCAAAAGAAAATCGATTTGACATGTCGGAGCGGCGGCCATATTCAATTTGAAGCAACGTCACTAACTGTATCGTATTCTACACTTAAAATCCTTAAATTTGATACCCATATTACCGTGCCGCTACCGAAAACCGCACTGAAATAGCAGAAAGCGCAAATTTTGAAACAATGGCCGCCTGCGCCGCCGCCATCTTGAAAAATTGAAATGTCAAATTTTTCATGTCAAGCCGACTATATGTGCTATCAAGTGACATTACGAGCTACCCGCTAGCCCTCACACAACCCCGCCAATAAATCGTCAAATTTGGGTCGTCGCTAACAATAAAAACCGTCCCACCTGCCAGTGTTGCCATAACACCAGCTCCAAATGGTGGTAGAAATGATCAGCGACGACTGTTCTACCCCGCTATATCAAAAAAAATTGAAAAAGTCGAAATTTACGTTTTCCCCTAAAACGGAGAAATTACCCCAAAATCGGGGAAAATTACCCCACTATTAGATTTCCCTCGGCGAGCACTACGAAAGGCCACCAGGTGTTGGCAGTCGAAAAACGCCGGCAACCGCGTCAAAATCGCGAATTAATGCCTTCGAAATTGCAACCCTTAAGAAAATGGCCGCCAGCGGAGCCGCCATCTTGAAATGTCAAAGTTTCGGATTTTTCCCGGTAACTACATCATATACGGAGCAGGATGACGTTTACCCCACATGTCCAGCACATCTGGAACGGGGAGATCAATTCGGGTCAATTCGGGTCTACGAAAAAATTCAAACCTCCTTGGCGGCCAGTGTTGCCAGTTGCGGAAAATAAAAATACCAGAAAGTCATAGAGGCCCCGACGCTCTATAGGGGCATGAGGTTGAAAATCGCGAAAAGTCGTTATTTCGATTTTCGACTATTCGGGCCTCCAGAGGAAAAACTACCAAAAACGGTAGAAAATTTTTCTCACCTGGCAACACTTCGCGCCGAGTTCTAACCCCGCCTAGAACATTTCACCCCACTCCGAGGCCGCCATCTTGGCGAAAATGCGGTTAAAAAAGTCAAAAATTTGAGCGTTCCAAGATGGCCGCCGGCGCCGACGCCATTTTGGTTTTCGCTAATCGGCCCCCATAATCGGGAACTCGAGGACGAGTTTAAGGGAATTCATCCAAAAAATTAGCCGAAATCCCGGAAATCACGCGCGTCTTCGGTCGCAAACACGGGGCGAAACGGGTTTTTCAGTCCAAGATGGCGGCGCGGCCATTTTGTTTTTTCGCATTTTGACAGTTGCACCTCATCCCCGGGAGCGACACGATCAGGAACCATCCAAAAAACCAGCACGCTCGGAGCCATTTTGGTAAAGTTGACATTTCGCGGTGGCGGCCATCTTGGATTTTTCAAATTTCGAATATCGAATCCTGTGTCTTTTAATCAGTAGTCCATCTCACTCTAACATCCCAACACCCAAAAGTAATCGCAAATGTCCCAAAAATACCCCTGATCAGTCAGTCAGTGAGTCAGTGAGTGGTAATCCAGCTTTATATAATATAGACTAGATGTCGCGTGTGTGCCGCGGGGTGCGCGCACCCCGCGGTGGTGGACCCCCCACTTTAGCTTTTGTAATCAAAAGGTTATCGGTTGCGAGTAGGTGCAAAAATGAATTTTTTTTGTCGAAGTTATAAAATTTGCCTAAAAAAGGTGTTCGAATATTCAAAAAACTGGAAAGGATACGTTTTTCTCTGAATGCTCTTTCATTTGATACCCATATTACGTGGGTGGCAAAAGAAAATCGATCCGCCAATTCGGAGCGGCGGCCATATTGAATTTGGAGTAATGTCATTGACTGTGTCGTTTTTTACACTCAAAGTCCATTTTTTTGACATCTATATTGCGTGGGTGGCAAAAGAAAATCGATTTGTCACTTCGGAGCGGTGGCAACACTGAATCATCATGTGGACGCGTGTGTGCCGCGAGGTGCACGCACCTCGCGGTGGTGTGGTCCTCACATCGCTTTTGTAATAAAAAAAAGTTTTCAGTTGTGATTTGGTGCAAAAATGTATCTTTTTTGAGGTTGATTTAAAATTTGCCAAAGAAAGGTGTTCGATTAACCAAAAAGCTGGAAAGGTTATGTTGTACTCTATAAACATTTTTATTTGGAAGCCATGTCCATGTCGCGTGTGTGCCGCGGGGAGCAAGCACCCCGCGGTGGAGTGGTCCACTTAATGTGTTTCTAAGCGAAAGGTTTTCAGTTGCGAGTCGGTGCAAAAAATTTTTCATTTTTTGAAGTTACATAAAATTTGCCTAAAAATGTGTTCGATTATTCAAAAAATTGGAAAGGTTACGTTCTACTTTGAAAATTCTTTCATTTGATACCCATATTACATAGGTGGCAAAAGAAAAGCGATCCGCCATTTTGGAGCGGCGGCCATATTGAATTTCGAGCAACGTCACTTACTGAATCGTATTCTACACTTAAAATCCTTACATTTGATACCCATATTACATAGGTGGAGAAGAAAAAGCGATTTGACATTTCGGAGCGGCGGCCATATTGAGTTCTACTAATAAAATCCTTACATTTGATACCCATATTACATAGGTGGAGAAGGAAAATCGGTCTGTCATTTCGGAGCGGCGGCCATATTGAATTTGGAGAAACGTCACTTTCTGAATCGTATTCTGCACTTAAAATCCTTACATTTGATACCCATATTACATAGGTGGAGAAGGGAAAGCGATTTGACATTTCGGACCGGCGGCCATATTGAGTTTGAAGCAATATCATTCACTGTATCGTGTTCTACTAATAAAATCCTTACATTTGATACCCATATTACATAGGTGGAGAAGGAAAATCGGTCTGTCATTTCGGAGCGGCGGCCATATTGAATTTGGAGAAACGTCACTTACTGAATCGTATTCTACACTTAAAATCCGTACATTTGATACCCATATTGCATAGGTGGTAAAAGGAAAGCGGTCGGCCATTTTGAAGCGGCGGCCATATTGAGTTTGAAGCAATGTCACTCACTGTATCGTGTTCTACTATTAAAGCCCTATCATTTGATACCCATATTGCATAGGTGGCAAAAGAAAATCGATTTGACATTTCGGAGCGGCGGCCATATTGAATTTGGAACAGCGTCACTTACTGAATCGTATTCTACAATTAAAATCCATACATTTGATACCCATATTACATAGGTGGCGCAAGAAAAGCGATTTGACATTTCGGAGCGGCGGCCATATTGAGTTTGAAGCAATATCACTCACTGTATCGTGTTCTACTAATAAAACCCTTACATTTGATACCCATATTGCATAGGTGGCAAAAGAAAATCGATTTGACATTTTGGAGCGGCGGCCATATTCAATTTGGTGTAACGTCACTTACTGTACCGTGTTCTACACTTAAAATCCTTACATTTGATACCCATATTACATAAGTGGAGAAGGAAAAGCGATTTGACATTTCGGAGCGGCGGCCATATTGAGTTTGAAGCAATGTCACTCACTGTATCGTGTTCTACTAATAAAACCCTTACATTTGATACCCATATTACATAGGTGGCGAAAGAAAAGCGATTTGACATTTCGGAGCGGCGGCCATATTGAGTTTGAAGCAATGTCACTCACTGTATCGTGTTCTACTAATAAAACCCTTACATTTGATACCCATATTGCATAGGTGGTGAAAGGAAAGCGGTCGGCCATTTTGAAGCGGCGGCCATATTGAGTTTGAAACAACGTCACTCACTGCATCGTGTTCTACTATTAAAGCCCTTTCATTTGATACCCATATTGCATAGGTGGCAAAAGAAAATCGATTTGACATGTCGGAGCGGCGGCCATATTGAATTTAAAGCAACGTCACTAACTGTATCGTATTCTACACTTAAAATCCTTAAATTTGATACCCATATTACCGTGCCGCTACCGAAAACCGCACTGAAATAGCAAAAAGCGCAAATTTTGAAACAATGGCCGCCTGCGCCGCCGCCATCTTGAAAAATTTAAATGTCATATTTTTCATGTCAAGCCGACTATATGTGCTATCAAGTGACATTACGATCTACCCGCTAGCCCTCACACAACCCCGCCAATAAATCGTGAAATTTAGGTTGTCGCTAACAATAAAAACCGTCCCACCTGCCAGTGTTGCCATAACACCAGCTCCAAATGTTGGTAGAAATGATCAGCGACGACTGTTCCAAGCCGCTATATCAAAAAAAAATTGAAAAAGTCATAATTTACGTTTTCCCCTTAAACGGAGAAATTACCCCAAAATCGGGGAAAATTACCCCACTATTAGATTTTCCTCGTCGAGCACTACGACAGACCACCCGGTGTTGTCAGTCGAAAAACGCCGGCAACCGCGTCAAAATCGCGAATTAATGCCTTCGAAATTGCAACCCTTAACAAAATGGCCGCCAGCGGAGCCGCCATCTTGAAATGTCAAAGTTTCGGATTTTTCCCGGTAACTACGTCATATACGGAGCAGGATGACGTTTACCCCACATGTCCAGCACATCTGCAACGGGGAGATCAATTCGGGTCAAATCTGGTCTACTAAAAAATTCAAACCTCCTTGGCGGCCAGTGTTGCTAGTTGCGGAAAATAAAAATACCAGAAAGTCATAGAGGCCCCGACGCTCTATAGGCGCATGGGGTTGAAAATCGCGAAAAGTCGTTATTTCGATTTTCGACTATTCGGGCCTCCAGAGGAAAAACTACCAAAAACGGTAGAAAATTTTTCACACCTGGCAACACTTTGCGCCGAGTTCTAACCCCGCCTAGAACATTTCATCCCACTCCGAGGCCGCCATCTTGGCGAAAATGCGGTTCAAAAAAGTCAGAAATTTGAGAGTTCCAAGATGGCCGCCGGCGCCGACGCCATTTTGTTTTTCGCCAATCGGCTACCATAATCGGGAACTCGAGGACGAGTTTAAGGGAATTCATCCAAAAAATCAGGCGAAATCCCAAAAATCACGCGCGTATTCGGTCGAAAACACGGGGCGAAACGGGTTTTTCGATCCAAGATGGCGGCGCGGCCATTTTGTTTTTTCGCATTTTGACAGTTGCACCTCATCCCCGGGAGCGACACGATCGAGAACCATCCAAAAAACCAGCACGCTCGGAGCCATTTTGGAAAAGTTGACATTTCGCGGTGGCGGCCATCTTGGATTTTTCAAATTTCGAATATCTAATCCTGTGTCTTTTAATCAGTAGTCCATCTCTTTCTAACATCCCAACACCCAAAAGTAATCGCAAATGTCCCAAAAATACCCCTGATCAGTCAGTCAGTGAGTCAGTGAGTGGTAATCCAGCTTTATATATTATAGACTAGATGTCGCGTGTGTGCCGCGGGGTGCGCGCACCCCGCGGTGGTGGACCCCCCACTTTAGCTTTTGTAATCAAAAGGTTATCGGTTGCGAGTAGGTGCAAAAATGTATTTTTTTTTGTCGAAGTTGTAAAAATTTGCCTAAAAAAGGTGTTCGATTATTAAAAAAACTGGAAAGGATACGATCTACTCGGAATGCGCTTTCATTTGATACCCATATAACGTGGGTGGCAAAAGAAAAGCGATCGGCTAATTAGGGGCGGCGGCCATATTGAATTTGAAGTAATGTCATTGACTGTATCGTATTTTACTCTAAAATTCCATTCATTTGATACCCATATTCTGTGGGTGACAAAACAAAAGCGATCTGTCATTTCGGAGCGGTGGCAACACTGAATCATCATGTGGACGCGTGTGTGCCGCGAGGTGCAAGCACCTCGCGGTGGTGTAGTCCTCACATCGCTTTTGTAATAAAAAAAAAGTTTTCAGTTGCGATTTGGTGCAAAAATGTATCTTTTTTCAGGTCAAATTAAAATTTGCCTAAAAAAGGTGTTCGATTGATCAAAAAGCTGGAAAGGTTATGTTGTACTTTATACGCTATTTTATGTCGAAGCGATGTCGATGTCGCGTGTGTGCCGCGGGGAGCAAGCACCCCGCGGTGGAGTGGTCCACTTAATGTTTTTCTAAGCAAAAGGTTTTCAGTTGCGAGTCGGTGCAAAAAAAAATGTTTTTTTAAGTTACATAAAAATGCTGTTCGATTATTTAAAAAAACTGAAAAGGTTACGTTCTACTCTAAAAATCCTTACATTTGATACCCATATTACATAGGTGGAGAAGGAAAAGTGATTTGACATTTTGGAGCGGCGGCCATATTGAGTTTGAAGCAATATCACTCACTGTATCGTGTTCTACTAATAAAATCCTTACATTTGATACCCATATTACATAGGTGGCAAAACAAAAGCGATCCGCCATTTTGGAGCGGCGGCCATATTGAATTTGGAGAAACGTCACTTACTGAATCGTATTCTTCACCTAAAATCCTTACATTTGATACCCATAATACATAGGTGGAGAAGTAAAGTCGGTCTGTCATTTCGGAGCGGCGGCCATATTGAATTTGGAGAAACGTCACTTACTGAATCGTATTCTACACCTAAAATCCTTACATTTGATTCCCATATTACATAGGTGGAGAAGGAAAAGCGATTTGACATTTCGGAGCGGCGGCCATATTCAATTTGGTGTAACGTCACTTACTGTACCGTGTTTTACACTTAAAATCCTTACATTTGATACCCATATTACATAAGTGGAGAAGGAAAAGCGATTTGACATTTCGCAGCGGCGGCCATATTGAGTTTGAAGCAATGTCACTCACTGTATCGTGTTCTACTAATAAAACCCTTACATTTGATACCCATATTGCATAGGTGGTGAAAGGAAAGCGGTCGGCCATTTTGAAGCGGCGGCCATATTGAGTTTGAAACAACGTCACTCACTGCATCGTGTTCTACTATTAAAGCCCTTTCATTTGATACCCATATTGCATAGGTGGCAAAAGAAAATCGATTTGACATGTCGGAGCGGCGGCCATATTAAATTTGAAGCAACGTCACTAACTGTATCGTATTCTACACTTAAAATCCTTAAATTTGATACCCATATTACCGTGCCGCTACTGAAAACCGCACTGAAATAGCAAAAAGCGCAAATTTTGAAACAATGGCCGCCTGCGCCGCCGCCATCTTGAAAAATTTAAATGTAAAATTTTTCTTGTCAAGCCGACTATATGTGCTATCAAGTGACATTACGAGCTACCCGCTAGCCCTCACACAACCCCGCCAATAAATCGTCAAATTTGGGTTGTCGCTAACAATAAATACCGTCCCACCTGCCAGTGTTGCCATAACACCAGCTCCAAATGGTGGTAGAAATGATCAGCGACGACTGTTCCACCCCGCTATATCAAAAAAAATTGAAAAAGTCGAAATTTACGTTTTTCCCTAAAACGGAGACATTACCCCAAAATCGGGGAAAATTACCCCACTATTAGATTTCCCTCGGCGAGCACTACGAAAAGCCACCCGGTGTTGTCAGTCGAAAAACGCCGGCAACCGCGTCAAAATCGCGAATTAATGCCTTCGAAATTGCAACCCTTAACAAAATGGCCGCCAGCGGAGCCGCCATCTTGAAATGTCAAAGTTTCGGATTTTTCCCGGTAACTACATCATATACGGAGCAGGATGACGTTTACCCCGTGTTGCTAGCACATCTGGAACGGGGAGATCAATTCGGGTCAAATCGGGTCTACGAAAAAATTCAAACCTCCTTGGCGGCCAGTGTTGCCAGTTGCGGAAAATAAAAATACCAGAAAGTCATAGAGGCTCCGACGCTCTATAGGTGCACGGGGTTGAAAATTGCGAAAAGTCGCTATTTCGATTTTCGACTATTTGGCCCTCCAGAGGAAAAACTACCAAAAACAGTAGAAATTTTTTCACACCTGGCAACACTTCGTGCCGAGTTCTAACCCCGCCTAGAACATTTCATCCCACTCCGAGGCCGCCATCTTGGCGAAAATGCGGTTCAAAAAAGTAAAAAATTTGAGAGTTTCAAGATGGCCGCCGGCGCCGACGCCATTTTGTTTTTCGCCAATCGGCTACCATATTCGGAATCTCGAGGGCGCATTTAAGGGAAATCATCCAAAAAATCAGGCGAAATCCCAAAAATCACGCGCGTGTTCGGTCGCAAACACGGGGCGAAACGGGTTTTTCGATCCAAGATGGCGGCGCGGCCATTTTGTTTTTTCTTATTTTGACAGTTGCACCTCATCCCCGGGAGTGACACGATCAAGAACCATTAAAAAAACCAGCACGCTCGGAGCCATTTTGAAAAAGTTGACATTTCGCGGTGGCGGCCATCTTGGATTTTTCAAATTTCAAATATCGAATCCTGTGTCTTTTAATCAGTAGTCCATCTCTCTCTAACATCTTAACACCCAAAAGTAATCGCAAATGTCCCAAAAATACCCCTGATCAGTCAGTCAGTCAGTGAGTGGTAATCCAGCTTTATATAGTATAGACTAGATGTCGCGTGTGTGCCGCGGGGTGCGAGCACCCCGCGGAGGTGTTGTTCCACTTTTAGCTTTTGTAATCAAAAGGTAATCGGTTGCGAGTCGGTGCAAAAATGTGTCTTTTTTTGCTGAAGTTTAAAAATTTGCCTAAAAAAGGTGTTCGAATATTCAAAAAACTGGAAAGGATACGATCTACTCGGAATGCTCTTTCATTTGATACCCATATAACGTGGGTGGCAAAAGAAAAGCGATCGGCCAATTAGGGGCGGCGGCCATATTGAATTTGAAGCAATGTCATTAACTGTGTCGTTTTTTACACTCAAAGTCCATTTTTGTGATAACTATATTGCGTGGGTGGCAAAAGAAAATCGATCTGTCATTTCGGAGCGGTGGCAACACTGAATCATCATGTGGACGCGTATGTGCCGCGAGGTGCACGCACCTCGCGGTGGTGTGGTCCTCACATCGCTTTTGTAATAAAAAAAGTTTTCAGTTGCGATTTGGTGCAAAAATGTATCTTTTTTGAGGTTGATTTAAAATTTGCCAAAGAAAGGTGCTCGATTAACCAAAAAGCTGGAAAGGTTATGTTCTACTCTATAAACATTTTTACTTGGAAGCCATGTCCATGTCGCGTGTGTGCCGCGGGGAGCAAGCACCCCGCGGTGGAGTGGTCCACTTAATGTGTTTCTAAGCGAAAGGTTTTCAGTTGCGAGTCGGTGCAAAAAATTTTTCGTTTTTTGAAGTTACATAAAATTTGCCTAAAAATGTGTTCGATTATTCAAAAAATTGGAAAGGTTACGTTCTACTTTGAAAATTCTTTCATTTGATACCCATATTACATAGGTGGCAAAAGAAAAGCAATCCGCCATTTTGGAGCGGCGGCCATATTGAATTTGAAGCAATGTCAGTGACTGTATCGTATTTTACACTCAAAGTCCATTCATTTGATACCCATATTCGGTGGGTGGCAAAAAAAGCGATCTGTCATTTCCATGCGCCGGCAACATTGAATTGTCATGTGGACGCGCGTATGCCGCGAGGTGCACGCACCTCGCGGTGGTGTGGTCCTCACATCGCTTTTGTAATAAAAAAAAGTTTTCAGTTGCGATTTGGTGCAAAAATGTATCTTTTTTGAGGTCGATTTAAAATTTAACTAATAAAGGTGTTCGATTGATCAAAAAGCTCAACAGGTTATGTTCTACTCTATAAGCTCTTTTATTTCGAAGCCATGTCGATGTCGCGTGTGTGCCGCGGGGAGCAAGCACCCCGCGGTGGAGTGGTCCACTTAATGTTTTTCTAAGCAAAAGGTTTTCAGTTGCGAGTCGGTGCAAAAAAAATTTCGTTTTTTTAAGGTACATAAAAAATGGTGTTCGATTATTAAAAAAAACTGAAAAGGTTGCGTTCTACTCTAAAAATCCTTACATTTGATACCCATATTACATAGGTGGAGAAGGAAAAGCGATTTGTCATTTCGGAGCGGCGGCCATATTGAGTTTGAATCAATGTCACTCACGGTATCGTGTTCTAGTAATAAAACCCTTACAATTGATACCCATAATACATAGGTGGAGAAGGAAAATCGGTCTGTCATTTCGGAGCGGCGGCCATATTAAATTTGGAGAAACGTCACTTACTGAATCGTAGTCTACACTTAAAATCCTTACATTTGATACCCATATTGCATAGGTGGCAAAAGAAAATCGATTTGACATTTCGGAGCGGCGGCCATATTGAATTTGGAGAAACGTCACTTACTGAATCGTATTCTACACTTAAAATCCTTACATTTGATACCCATATTACATAGGTGGAGAAGGAAAAACGATTTGACATTTCGGAGCGGCGGCCATATTGAGTTTGAAGCAATATCACTTACTGTATCGTGTTCTACTAATAAAACCCTTACATTTGATACCCATATTACATAGGTCGAGACGGAAAAGGGATTTGACATTTCGGAGCGGCGGCCATTTTGAGTTTGAAGCAATGTCACTTACTGAATCGTATTCTACACTTAAAATCCTTACATTTGATACCCATATTGCAAAGGTGGTGAATGGAAAGCGGTCGGCCATTTTGAAGCGGCGGCCATATTGAGTTTGAAACAACGTCACTCACTGCATCGTGTTCTACTATTAAAGCCCTTTCATTTGATATCCATATTGCATAGGTGGCAAAAGAAAATCGATTCGACATGTCGGAGCGGCGGCCATATTGAATTTGGAGAAACGTCACTTACTGAATCGTATTCTACACTTAAAATCCTTACATTTGATACCCATATTACATAGGTGGAGAAGGAAAAGCGATTTGACATTTCGGAGCGGCGGCCATATTGAGTTTGAAGCAATATCACTCACTGTATCGTGTTCTACTAATAAAATCCTTACATTTGATACCCATATTGCATAGGTGGCAAAAGTAAAGCAATTTGACATTTCGGAGCGGCGGCCATTTTAATTTTGGAGTATTGTCACTCACCTTATCGTGCTCTACTCTCAAATCTCTTTCATTTGATACCCATATTGCATGGGTGGCAAAAGAAATGCAATCCGCCATTTTGGAAGCGGCGGCCATATTGGATTTAGACAAAAATCATTCACTTGATTTTGTTTCACTCTTAAAGCCCTTTCATTTGATACCCATATCGCTATGGTTCCAAAAGAAATGTGATCCGACATTTTTTTAATGGCGGCCATTTTGATTTCATAGAGATGACGTTACTTGCATCGTGTAGTACTCGCAAAACCCTTTCATTTGATACCCATATCACCATGCCGCGGCTGAAAACCGCACCGGAATAGCAAAAAGCGAAAATTTTGAAAA
Source organism: Schoenobius gigantellus (assembly GCA_963935595.1). Taxonomy (NCBI): domain Eukaryota; kingdom Metazoa; phylum Arthropoda; class Insecta; order Lepidoptera; family Crambidae; genus Schoenobius; species Schoenobius gigantellus. The sequence continues at coordinate 38,537,840 of OZ012543.1, forward strand.
AATGGTCGCCAGCGCCGCCGCCATCTTGAAAAATTGAAATGTCAAATTTTTTGTGTAAGGCCGACTATATTTCCTATCGAGCGATATTACCAGCCGGCCCCTAGCCCTATCCAAACTCCGTCAAAAAATCGTCAAATTTGGGTCGTCGCTGACAACAAAAACCGCCCCAGCTGCCAGTGTTGCCATATCACCGGCCCTAAATGGTGGTAGAAATGATCAGCGACGTCTGTTCCATCCAGCTATATGAAAAAAAATCGAAAAAGTCGAAATTTACGTTCTCCCTCAAAACGGGGAAATTACCCCAAAATCGGGGAAAATTACCCCACGGTTTGATTCCCCTTAGCCAGCCCTACAAAAGGCCACCCGGTGTTGTCAGTCGAAAAACGCCGGCAACCGCGTCAAAATCGCGATTTATTTTTTCGAAATTGCAACACTTTACAAAATGGCCGCCAGCGGAGCCGCCATGTTGAAATGTCAAAGTTTCGGATTTTTCCCGGTAACTGCATCGTATACGGAGCAGGATGACGTTTACCATACGTTGCCAGCACGTCTGGAACGGGGAGATCAATTCGGGTCAAATCGGGTCGACGAAAAAATTCAAACTCCCTTGGCGGCCAGTGTTGCCAGTTGCAGAAAATATAAATACCAGAAAGTCATAGAGGCCCCGACCCTCTATAGGCGCATGGGGTTGAAAATTGCGAAAAGTCGTTATTTCGATTTTCGAATATTCGGGCCTCCAGAGGAAAAACTACCAAAAACGGTAGAAAATTTTTCCAACCTGGCAACACTTTGCGCCGAGCTCTAACCCCGCCCAGAACATTTGACCCCACTCCGAGGCCGCCATCTTGGCGAAAATGCGGTTCAAAAATGTCAAAAATTTGAGCGTTCCAAGATGGCCGCCGGCGCCGCCGCCATTTTGTTTTTCGCCAACCGGCTACCATAATCGGAAATTCGAGGACGCGTTCGACCGGAGCCATCAAAAAAATCAGGCGAAATCCCGAAAATCACGCGCGTGTTCGGTCGCAAACACGGGGCGAAACGGGTTTTTCGATCCAAGATGGCGGCGCGGCCATTTTGTTTTTTCACATTTCGACACAAGCACCCGATCCCCGGGGGCGAAACGATCACTCGTACCAAAAACCAGCGCGATCGGAGTCGTTTTGGAAATTTTGACATTTCGCGCCGTCGGCCATCTTGGATTTTTCAAATTTCGAATATCGCTTTCTACTCGACCGAATCGATCGTGCATCTCGCTCTAACACCCCAAAACCCAAAAGTAACTGCAAATGTCCCAAAAATACCCCTGATCAGTGAGTCAGTCAGTCAGTGGTAATCCAGCTTTATATAGTATAGACTAGATGTCGCGTGTGTGCCGCGGGGTGCGAGCACCCCGCGGAGGTGTTGTTCCACTTTTAGCTTTTGTAATCAAAAGGTAATCGGTTGCGAGTAGGTGCAAAAATGTATTTTTTTTTGTCGAAGTTGTAAAAATTTGCCTAAAAAGGGTGTTCGAATATTCAAAAAACTGGAAAGGATACGTTTTTCTCTGAATGCTCTTTCATTTGATACCCATATTACGTGGGTGGCAAAAGAAAATCGATCGGCCAATTCGGAGCGGCGGCCATATTGAATTTGGAGTAATGTCATTGACTGTGTCGTTTATTACACTCAAAGTCCATTTTTTCAATATCTATATTGCGTGGGTGGCAAAAGAAAATCGATCTGTCATTTCGGAGCGGTGGCAACACTGAATCATCATGTGGACGCGTGTGTGCCGCGAGGTGCACGCACCTCGCGGTGGTGTGGTCCTCACATCGCTTCTGTAATAAAAAAAAGTTTTCAGTTGTGATTTGGTGCAAAAATGTATCTTTTTTGAGGTTGATTTAAAATTTGCCAAAGAAAGGTGTTCGATTAACCAAAAAGCTGGAAAGGTTATGTTCTACTCTATAAACATTTTTATTTGGAAGCCATGTCCATGTCGCGTGTGTGCCGCGGGGAGCAAGCACCCCGCGGTGGAGTGGTCCACTTAATGAGTTTCTAAGCGAAAGGCTTTCAGTTGCGAGTCGGTGCAAAAAAATTTTCGTTTTTTGAAGTTACATAAAATTTGCCTAAAAATGTGTTCGATTATTCAAAAAATCGGAAAAATTACATTCTACTTTGAAAATTCTTTCATTTGATACCCATATTACATAGGTGGCAAAAGAAAAGCGATCCGCCATTTTGGAGCGGCGGCCATATTGAATTTGGAACAACGTCACTTACTGAATCGTATTCTACACTTAAAATCCTTACATTTGATACCCATATTGCATAGGTGGTAAAAGGAAAGCGGTCGGCCATTTTGAAGCGGCGGCCATATTGAGTTTGAAACAATGTCACTCACTGTATCGTGTTCTACTATTAAAACCCTTTTATTTGATACCCATATTGCATAGGTGGCAAAAGAAAATCGATTTGACATTTTGGAGCGGCGGCCATATTCAATTTGGAGCAACGTCACTTACTGTGTCGTATTCTACACTTAAAATCCTTATATTTGATACCCATTTTGCATAGGTGGTAAAAGGAAAGCGGTCGGCCATTTTGAAGCGGCGGCCATATTGAGTTTGAAACAATATTACTCACTGTATCGTGTTCTACTAATAAAATCCTTACATTTGATACCCATATTACATAGGTGGCAAAAGAAAATCGATCCGCAATTTTGGAGCGGCGGCCATATTGAATTTGGAGAAACATCACTTACTGAATCGTATTCTACGCTTAAAATCATTACATTTGATACCCATATTACATAGGTGGAGAAGGAAAATCTGTCTGTCATTTCGGAGCGGCGGCCATATTGAATTTGGAGAAACGTCACTTACTGAATCGTTTTCTACACTTAAAATCCTTACATTTGATACCCATATTGCATAGGTGGTAAAAGGAAAGCGGTTGGCCATTTTGAAGCGGCGGCCATATTGAATTTGAAACAATGTCATTGACTGTATCGTATTTTACTCTCAAAGTCCATTCATTTGATACCCATATTCGGTGGGTGGCAAAAAAAAGCGATCTGTCATTTCCATGCGCCGGCATCATTGAATTGTCATGTGGACGCGTGTGTGCCGCGGGGTGCGCGCACCCCGCGGTGGTGTGGTCCTCACATCGCTTTTGTAATAAAAAAAAGTTTTCAGTTGCGATTTGGTGCAAAAATTTATCTTTTTTGAGGTTGATTTAAAATTTGACAAAGAAAGGTGTTCGATTAACCAAAAAGCTCAAAAGGTTATGTTCTACTCTATAAACATTTTTATTTGGAAGCCATGTCCATGTCGCGTGTGTGCCGCGGGGAGCAAGCACCCCGCGGTGGAGTGGTCCACTTAATGTGTTTCTAAGCGAAAGGTTTTCAGTTGCGAGTCGGTGCAAAAAATTTTTCGTTTTTTGAAGTTACATAAAATTTGCCTAAAAATGTGTTCGATTATTCAAAAAATTGGAAAGGTTACGTTCTACTTTGAAAATTCTTTCATTTGATACCCATATTACATAGGTGGCAAAAGAAAAGCGATCTGCCATTTTGGAGCGGCGGCCATATCGAATTTGGAGCAACGGCACTTACTGAATCGTATTCTACACTTAAAATCCTTACATTTGATACCCATATTACATAGGTGGAGAAAGAAAAGCGATTTGACAATTCGGAGCGGCGGCCATATTGAGTTTGAAACAATGTCACTCACTGTATCGTGTTCTACTAATAAAATCCTTACATTTGATACCCATATTACATAGGTGGAGAAGGAAAATCGGTCTGTCATTTCGGAGCGGCGGCCATATTGAATTTGGAGAAACGTCACTTACTGAATCGTATTCTGCACTTAAAATCCTTACATTTGATACCCATATTACATAGGTGGAGAAGGAAAATCGGTCTGTCATTTCGGAGCGGCGGCCATATTGAATTTGGAGAAACGTCACTTACTGAATCGTTTTCTACACTTAAAATCCTTACATTTGATACCCATATTGCATAGGTGGTAAAAGGAAAGCGGTCGGCCATTTTGAAGCGGCGGCCATATTGAGTTTGAAGCAATGTCACTCACTGTATCGTGTTCTACTATTAAAGCCCTATCATTTGACACCCATATTGCATAGGTGGCAAAAGAAAATCGATTTGACATTTCGGAGCGGCGGCCATATTGAATTTGGAACAGCGTCACTTACTGAATCGTATTCTACAATTAAAATCCATACATTTGATACCCATATTAAATAGGTGGCGAAAGAAAAGCGATTTGACATTTCGGAGCGGCGGCCATATTGAGTTTGAAACAATGTCACTCACTGTATCGTGTTCTACTATTAAAGCCCTTTCATTTGATACCCATATTACATAGGTGGCAAAAGAAAAGCCATCCGCAATTTCGGAGCGGCGGCCATTTTGATTTTGGAGCAATGTCACTCACTTTGTCGTCTTCTACTCCCAAATCCCTTTCATTTGATACCCATATTGCATAGGTGGCAAAAGAAATGCAATCCGCTATTTTGGAAGCGGCAGCCATATTGGATTTAGACAAAAATCATTTAATTGGTTTTGTTTCACTCTTAAAGCCCTTTCATTTGATACCCATATCGCTATGGTGGCAAAAGAAATGTGATCCGACATTTTTTTAATGGCGGCCATTTTGAATTCATAGAGGTGACGTTACTTGTATCGTGTAGTACTCGCATAACCCTTTCATTTGATACCCATATCACCACTCTGCGGCTGAAAACCGCACCGAAATAGCAAAAAGCGCAAATTTTTTAAAAAAGGCCGCCAGCACCGCCGCCATCTTGAAAAGTTGAAATGTCAAATTTTTTAAAAATACTCGACTATATTTCCTATCGATTGGTATCACCAGCTTGCTCGTAGCTCTAACCAAACCCCGTCAAAAAATCGTCAAATTTGGGTCGTCGCTGACAATAAATACCGCCCCAGCTGCCAGTGTTGCCATATCACCGGCCCCAAATGGTGGTAGAAATGATCATCGACGTCTGTTCCACCCCGCTATATGAAAAAAAATCGAAAAAGTCGAAATTTACGTTCTCCCTCAAAACGGGGAAATTACCCCAAAATCGGGGAAAATTACCCCACGGTTTGATTCCCCTTAGCCAGCCCTACAAAAAGCCACCCGGTGTTGTCAGTCGAAAAACGCCGGCAACCGCGTCAAAATCGGGATTTTATTTTTTCAAAATTGCAACACTTTACAAAATGGCCGCCAGCGGAGCCGCCATGTTGAAATGTCAAAGTTTCGGATTTTTCCCGGTAACTACATCGTATACAGAGCAGGATGACGTTTACCCCACGTTGCCAGCACATCTGGAACGGGGAGATCAATTCGGGTCAAATCGGGTCGACGAAAAAATTCAAATCCCCTTGGCGGCCAGTGTTGCCAGTTGCGGAAAATGAAAATACCAGAAAGTCATAGAGGCCCCGACCCTCTATAGGCGCATGGGGTTGAAAATTGCGAAAAGTCGTTATTTCGATTTTCGACTTTTCGGGCCTCCAGAGGAAAAACTACCAAAAGTGGTAGAAAAAATTTCTCACCCGGCAACACACCGAGCCGAGTTTTAACCCCGCCCAGAACATTTGACCCCACTCCGAGGCCGCCATCTTGGCGAAAATGCGGTTCAAAAAAATCATAAATTTGAGCGTTCCAAGATGGCCGCCGGCGCCGCCGCCATTTTGTTTTTCGCAAATCGGCTACCTTAATCGGAAATTCGAGGACGCGTTTAAGGGAACTCATCCAAAAAATCAGGCGAAATCCCGAAAATCACGCGCGTGTTCGGTCGCAAACACGGGGCGAAACGGGTTTTTCGATCCAAGATGGCGGCGCGGCCATTTTGTTTTTTTGCATTTTGACAGTTGCACCTCATCCCCGGGAGCGACACGATCAAGAACCGTTAAAAAAAACAGCACGCTTGGAGCCATTTTGAAAAAGTTGACATTTCGCGGTGGCGGCCATCTTGGATTTTTCAAATTTCGAATATCGAATCCTGTGTCTTTTAATCAGTAGTCCATCTCTTTCTAACATCCCAACACCCAAAAGTAATCGCAAATGTCCCAAAAATACCCCTAATCAGTCAGTCAGTCAGTCAGTGAGTGGTAATCCAGCTTTATATAATATAGATTCCTATAATGTTGTTTTCATGTCATCATGAAACTCTTTCGGTGTTAATTTTTTTAACAAGTGTTTAATGACAGCACGTTGCTTAATTTACTTATATTTTTTAAAAAATGCTACACTTAAACCTTAAACACACTTATTATAGTTTAAAAACCACAAACGCTACCGAAACCCAATTTTGCACGTTGACAATCAGATAACAAATGAACATCATGACATTAGAAAAATAAAATGAGTATTTATATCTGTGGCCACGAACTTTTCAATCCACCCTCGTACACTTCAAAATGACATTTCTGAGTTGGTAACATAAGAATTTTTTTTGGAGGAAGAAGACTAACATACTGAGGATGATCGAGATGTAGATAATTTTTGCATGGTAATCAAGTAGATTAATAATGTACTTACTTATTATGATCTCATCAAATGTTGCATGATGGCACTCGTATTCAATCGGCTTTAGGATGCTTTCCTCTGCGCAGCCGAATTTTGCCGATGCGACTTATAGAAGTGGTCGTACTGTGTGCGGAGTGCGAGTTTTATCGAGCTTTACTCGATCACACGCATCGAACGCGTTAACGCGAATTTGTATGGAATTAGAGCAGCGCCATCTAGTTGTCACTAGATGAAGCTGTCTCATTTCATAGCAGCTACTAGATGGCGCTGCTCTAATTCCATACAAATTCGCGTTAACGCGTTCGATGCGTACGATCGAGTATAGCTCAATAAAACTCGCACTAGGCACTCTGTACTCATCGCAGCACGTAAGTTGAAGAAAAAAGGCTGCCGTCTGTGCAGATGCAATCGTAAACCCTCGCGTCCTGCACTCCCGCGTTAACGACCCAAGAACCAATTGCAACGAGGCAGATTTATCAATAGCCATTGTCATTTTTTTGGGGGAGGCCTATGTCCAACAGTGGGCGTTTCATGGCTGAAATGATGATTTTCGTTTTGCTTGGTAACATTCACGTAACAAGTTGGTATGAGTATTATCTGAATAGGAGTCCTCTTCCCTCAACTTAAGTAATTTTGCGTTTTTGGCGCTATGCGTCAAAAAGTATTTTTTCTTTTTTTTACAAAGGAAACATAATTTGTATATTTTTTATTATTTTGCTGGCGGATCTTCCTTTCTTAAATACCTCCTTTCATACCTCGTGACCGTCCTTATTGTACGTAGTCTTATCTTATTTTATACATTGTTATCAAAAAGTGTTTCCATTTTTTTTCAGGTAGATGAACATCCGTACTTCAAGCTACAACAAGGCTGTATTACCGCGTCTCAAGGCTATACATGCCAATATTCTCCGCTAGCCAGACTCGCAAAGTTAATGTAAGCCACTAAAATTTTTCATTTTCTTTGCCGGTGTGGCAGCTGTCAGTCAATAATTCTTAATTGTAATTAAATTATGTGCTATAATTTTTTCGCAATAGTAAATTATATGTTCTATCATGTATACTTAGATTCTTTGCATGTATTTCTGGATTAAATTGTGAAATATTTATTTAGATCTATTTGTTTCGGTGAGCCTCGTTACGTTGTTACTTGTAATTATTATAGGTTACATAGTGAATGTTATAAAATGAACATTTATTTTTATACGTTTTGAATTACATTGAACGAATTGAAATATTACATCTATACTATATAAAGCTCGAAATATAAATATAAAGCATTTTGGCGCATAAAATAGCTATTTGACTTGTTGTTTTACACGATGACCAACTATTGTTGTTAAATTAATGCATGACTGTATGATGGTATTGACTGTCTCAAAATGTTTTAAATATTTCTATGTTAGATATAAATTAAAATATTATAAGTGAGTTTATCACAATTTCTTTTAATGCCTTGTTGTAATGCATTCAAAGACAATCTGCCATTTATGTACCAAAAAGAGGACATTATCATGCCTACTTATGAAGAGACTTATTGCGCTGGTACTATATTGAATGTTTATTACATTAAGTTACAATAGAAATTCTAAAAGCCACTTATATTCTTAAATTCACATATTTCTATACTTAATACTCTAACGCTTTCTTGTGTTCGAAAATATTCATAAATCTTTTGACATTAGAGATCTATTTTTCTTATTGGAATATAATAAACTTTAAAAGAAATATACTCATTGCTAGTATACTATGTGTCTGGCGAATTTCGTTCATATAAATACACGTGGACTTGGTTGTTAAACTAGCAATATTAATTATAATAATTTTACAAAAATAATGACGTACCTTTATTGGTTACCTACATATTTATAGAATCTTATTTTAAAATTACATAATATTCGTTTATACATATTATAACTACATGTGTAGACTTTATTAAAATATCGATCTTTTTATAAAATCAATATAATGTTTTGATGATAACAGTGTTTCTTTAAGAATCAAAGTAATAATTGAAATTGTTCTTGCTGGAACATTTGTTTCAGAATTCTTTCTCATGTTGTCAGAAGAATTTTTAATTTCAGTAACTTACAATTTTTTTTAAATAATCGTGATGTCGCCAAAACAAATAATCGGAAACATTTTCAATGCTATAAAAATAATTGTGTCACTTTTATTCAATTTGAGAGAAAAATCATTTTATCTGATAAGCAGCCATTTGGTTACAAATTTCTAGATTCAGAATTCCCTAGACACCTATTAGACTAGCAGTCTATAATCATAAATTCGAATGCTTAATCTATTTCAATAGTAATAGGAAAAAAAATATGGAAGTGCGATACTACTATATTACTATGGGGACCGTTGTCCACTGGGTATAGGTATACCACCATTAGGGATTATTTCGTGTGATTTGTGTTGATTTTGGTTAAAATTAGCCCAAATGAAACACGAATGTAAAAAAACGCACAACAGCCGATATACCACCACTTCCACGATTTTTTTTTGATCTGTTTTCATTAAATCGAACAATTTAATAAATTTGTATGTTAACTTTTGCAATTGTCACCGTGCATCCATAACGCAGTTAATTTTTGTGGAGCAACGCGTTAACATTAGGTAAGGGCGCTTGCGCACTTATACGTATTCGGTTCGTGTGCGATACGCGAAAAAACCGAACGGGAAATTTACGTCCTAGCGTTTACGCACTTATCCGTATTCGATTCGTGAGCGACACGGTTGTGCGATAAACGTCAAGATGACGGGATCACTTCCTGTTTTTAAAAACCCACTGCAATTTAGTACTCATTTGGTACTATTTGATACCAAACATTATAATTTTAGTATAGCTGCTTAGTTTAATTAAAATTAAACTAAAGTTACTAACTATTTGATGTAAAAGATTAAACCACAATTTAGTACCTACCTCCAGAAATTAAAAGCAGTTTCTTTTATAATCGAATATTTAAATTCTGAGTGCACAAAAAATTTATGAAAAAAGAACAAAAACTGTATGAAATATTTTACGAAAAAGAACAGACCAGTACAAATAGTCCGCCTTAGTGCTAAAAAGCCATCTCTTCCAAGCAACCTTGGGACGAAAGAATATTCAATAGGGGAAAGGGTACAGAACTAGGACTAAGGAAAGTTTGTTATATGGGAAAGGAATTACGAGCAAAAAATCCAGCTTAATTATTTCATATTTGAATGAGCTGTAGGCGTTTTAACATTCCACTTATAACATATGTTTTCCAGTATACATTGTCATTTTATGTAAGTATAAAAAAACGATTTAGCAATCATTATAAATACATATATAGACGTTATTAATAACTTCATCAAATGGAGACACGCCATCCTGATTCCTGACACCTAAATAGGACTCGAAGTGAGAATTTACGGATCAAACTCAAACCGAATACGTATGAGTGCGCAAGCGTCCATACAATCACTAGGACGGCCAAACCGGATCAAAACCGAACACGAATCGAATACGAACCGAATACGTATTAGGGCGCAAGCGCCCTAACTATCTGTATCTTCTGTAGCTACTTGTTACTATTTGTTGATTGTTAGGTACTCATTATTTTATGTTGCCGTGTTGAGGTAACATTGCCACGGTAATAGTATATACAGTAGAATGACTACCATAGAAACGGTCGAAACACGCGCTATGCCTACGCACCTCGATCTGGATCGCACTTGGATCGCATAGCTACAAGGGCTGTTACGAATGCAGTTCGCCGCAGGGCATACCTACGCACGAGTCAAACGGAGCGCACGGTCGGTAAGCGAGCAGCCCTATCGCGGGCCACGCACCAAGCGATGCCGAGCGGCCGTAGGTATAAAATTTCAAAAAGGGGCCGAGTCCACCTACTGTATATACTATTACCGTGACATTGCCTAACGATGTTATAGACAGTGACAATGTTGATTGTTTTTAAAAGGGCAACGTTGCTTAACATTTACACGGCAATATAAAATATTAACAATAAATAACTTTTTTCCGTCGCATGTTGCTGAGTAGCACTTAGAAACGTTAATCTACAAAAAGTAACTGCGGTGTGGATGCACGGTCAGAAAACTATTATTTTCATGTCATGCATAGGTACATACATACATCGTTTGCGTATGTTCTATAATAACGAATGAACATCCAAATATTAATAATAACATTGGTGTACAGTATAATAATTTTATTGTGTTATTTTAACATACCTTTTTTCTCAATGTCGTGTTCTTTGTTTTAGGTATATAGATTCCATAAAAATGAAAAATTTTGCGTATTTTATATTTCATATTTTTATTTAGCTCTATTTAAATAAATAGATAGACTCACTAGACATTTTTATATTCGAATGTGTATCTGTAAAAATAAAAAGAGAAAACTAACTAAACTACATGTTATTGTTTCATTAATTGAAGCGTACCCGGAAATAATCTTCTTCTTCTTCTTCTTCTTATATATAAAAATGAAACGCTGTGTGTTAGTCTCGCTAAAACTCAAAAACGGCTCGACAGATTCTCACGAAATTTTCTGTGTGTATTTGAATAGGTCTAGGGAAGGTTTATACATAAAATTGGTGGAACTTTAATAGGGCAGGACAACGTCTGCCGGACCCACTAGTCGTTATCCGTGCGGTGACAGACTTACGGCCGGTTTCAATCTATGCTAATATTATAAATTGTTGTTTGTTTGTTTGGTTGGTTGAACGCAATCTCAGGAACTATTGATTTAAATTAAAACACGTCCTACTCGTACTATCCAACACAAAATCTTTTTGTGTTGGATAGTCCATTTATCGAGGAAGGCTAGGCTATACAACATCACGATGTTGTTTTTCTCCGACATCCCCGCGAACGAAGTCGCGTGCACAGCTAGTATATTATACATCTGTGGATTTGATTACTAGCGATACGTATTCGACATAAGATCCACATACAAAAACGTCAAAATTCTATATCCAATTGAAACCTGTCGCCGTTCTTTTTCTTTGAATGTGGTAAGAACCGACTAAGGAAGTCCCGCTCCGCTGCAAATACTCCAACCGATGGATGTGGCAGTTTTTCGGCCTTTAAGGGCCCACCATCCGCGCGAGCCCGAGCTAGTTTAGGTAAATTTCTCTAGTCTCTGTTTGTGTGCGTCGCTCACGCACACAAGCGCACTCGGTCGCGCAATCGGTACGGCCGCCTAGCAAAATATCGTAGATGTTAATTTTGAATTTAATAGGTGTTTATTATTTACTGTGTTATACTATAGTAAATACAGGGATGTGTTTGATCAACTTTTATTTTTACAAGCTTTTATTTAGCTTGCACTGTATGTATGTATGTAGATTTGACCACTTCTCGGTTTTCGATTGGGCTGAAATTTTGCACATAATAATATGTATATCGTGACAATGCAATGTTATGATAACATGGAGCTGATATGCCCCCCTAGCACGTCCACCAAAACACGATATGATAAAGCGGTTTATCGCGGTGAACTGTTAAAATACAATAGGATTTCGTCGTATTTTGACAGTTCACCGCGATATATCGCTTTATCATATCGTGTTTTGGTGGACGTGCTACGGGGGCTGATGAAGGAACTGGACGGTGGCCATAGGAACTCCGTAATAAAACGACGCAACCCCATCGAGTTTGGGCTTGTTTGATTCATATTGACGAGTACTTTGGTCCTATATAGTAACCAGGGTCTGATGCTGGAGCTGGAAGGTGGCCATAGGACCTCCGCAATAAAACTACATAATCCTATCGAGTTTGGGCTCGTTTGATTTGTAATGACGAGGATTTTGGTTCTATATGGTAACCAGGGTCTGATACTGGAGCTGGAAGGAGGCCATAGGAACTCCGCAATAAAACGACACAACCCCATTGAGTTTGTGCTCATTTAATTCGTATTGACGAGTACTTTGGTCCTATATGGTAACCAGGGTCTGATGCTGGAGCTGGAAGGTGGCCATAGGAACTCCGCAATAAAACGACACAACCCCATTGAGTTTGTGCTCATTTGATTCGTATTGACGAGTACTTTGGTCCTATATGGTAACCAGGGTCTGATGCTGGAGCTGGAATGTGGCCATAGGACCTCCGCAATAAAACGACATAACCCTATCGAGTTTGGGCTCGTTTGATTCGTAATGACGAGTACTTTGGTCCTATATGGTAACCAGGGTCTGATGCTGGAGCTGGAAGGTGGCTATAGGACCTCCGCAATAAAACTACATAATCCTATCGAGTTTGGGCTCGTTTGATTCGTAATGACGAGGATTTTGGTTCTATATGGTAACCAGGGTCTGATACTGGAGCTGCAAGGTGGCCATAGGAACTCCGCAATAAAACGACACAACCCCATTGAGTTTGTGCTCATTTAATTCGTATTGACGAGTACTTTGGTCCTATATGGTAACCAGGGTCTGATGCTGGAGCTGGAATGTGGCCATAGGACCTCCGCAATAAAACGACAAAACCCTATCGAGTTTGGGCTCGTTAGATTCGTAATGACGAGTACTTTGGTCGAGTTTCGTAATGGCGGCCATGCGGTTACGAAATGATAAAATATAAAATAATAGTAAAAAGAATTAAAAAAAAAGTCGTCCCACACTAGGATTTTATTTTAAAGCCCTAATAAGACGAAAATAAATTTTAATTTATTACATGATACATCTCATATATAAAATTCTCGTGTCACAGTGTTTGTTACCGACCTCCTCCGAAACGGCTTGACCGATCGTTATGAATTTTTTTGTGTATATTCAGTGGGTCTGAGAATAGGTCGTTAACTATTTTTTATACAATTATTATGGTGAAACGTAGTTCGCCGGCACAGCTAGTCTTATATATAAAATTCTCGTGTCACAGTGTTTGTTACCGAACTCCTCCGAAACGGTTTGACTGATCTTTATTAATTTTTTTGTGCACATTCGGTAGATCTGAGAATAGGTCGTACTCGTAAACTATTTTTTATATTATGGCGAAACGTAGTTCGCCGGTACAGCTAGTTTTTAATAAAATATAAAAGCTTGTCGCAAGATTTACCCATTTTATAAAAAACAAGTTTTTTTTTAATTATCAATATTTATTTATTTAAGGCTTACCAAGTAAATACATACGGGCAAGGTACTTAAACCGTTTCTTTTATGGAGGGCCTGGCAAATGACCTCCTCCCGCCTGATGTTAAGCGGTGAAAGAGGCCCAAATGAGTTGACAGATAGAGGAGGGAGGACATCCACTATCCAACCTGCCCGCCCCTTGCCGGCCTAAAAGATGTTTTTCACACCTCTTTTGAAGGAACCCGTGTTGTAGGATGGAGGAAACACGTGCGCAGGTAGAGAATTCCAAGTGTGGGATGAACGACAGAAGACTTACCGGAGGGAGACTCTGTACCAAGGTCGTGTGCTTGGGTATCTCCGTCTTACCTATTTCTGCCGCAAAGCAGCAGTGCTTGCGTTGCTGTGTTCCGGTTTGAAGGGTAAGATATGGTACTGAAATTACTGGGTACCGTGACTTTACACCTTAAGTCACAAGTTGGCAACGTACACTGTGGCCCTTGTGGGGGTTGCAGTTTTACTGCGAATGTCACACGAGACACATGTATTATAGGTGACTGTTACCACTTACCATCAGGTGGGCAGTTTGCTTTTTTGCCAACTTCGTTAGCGTTAGCAATAACAAAGAAGAAGAAGGAATCTTGGAATTTCTTGGTACGGTGTGAAAAGGAGGATACAGTGCTTCGGTAAAAGGCGCTAAGAGAGGCGATGTCACATCGAAGTTGTAGAGGCTCGAGGGTGTTAGTTGCCTCTACATCGCCAATTATTCGAATAGCGCGACGCTGCAATCTGTCCAGATCCAGAGCATCGAGGAGGTACTGAGCGGAGCCGGAGTGCGAGCAATATTCCACGCAAGACCTAACCTGAGTTTTATACAACAGGCATAGTTGGTCCGGCGCAAAATACCTACGCACCTTGTTCAGGACACCGAGTTTCCGTGAGGCAGCAGTTATAACGAAATCGAGTTTTTCAAAAAAGGGATCATATATGCATTTAAATTTCAGAACTGCACAGCATTGTCATGTGTGTATGACAATGCTGTATAAAACGTTATTTAATACAAAAAAATAAAGATAATAATCAAGTTAAATTGTTTTATTGTTTATCCTAATTCTCGGGACAAGCTTTTATATTTTTATAAGAAAAAAATATATCTTGTAATAAATTAAAGTTTATTTTCCTCTTTTAAGGCATTATCATATAAAATTGTTTTTAAAAAAACTTTGTTTAACATTAATTACTCAAATAATACGAAATATTTTAATGACTACCGAGTTCTTTATTGTTAGTTGTATCTACAAATTAATTTATATAATATACATATAATAATTTAGTAATAAACAAATATGAAATGAATATTTTCTTGTGCTCAACGCACTTTTTAGTGCAATGAAGCCATTCGCTAGATTGTAATAAAAAATAAATTAAAGTTTATTTTCTTTTTTTAGGACATTAAAATAAAAGCTTGTTTTTAAAAATCTTTTGTGATAGCGGCCATCTTGTTTTAGTTTTTTTTATGGTGTACTGTATTTTACGAACTTTCATTTGATACCCCATATACAGACCAATATTGTGGGGATTGTTCATAAAAATAATCTGTCAATTTGTGACGGCGGCCATCTTGTATTAGATTGTCTTTCAGAATATACTATATTCTACAATTCAAGCTCTTTCATTTGACACCTAAATTGGGGAAGGTCGCACAAAAGGAATTGATGAGGTTGCGTATGGATATTATCTAGGCTAGGCTCAAAGTACTCATCAAGAAAAATCATATAGGACCAAAGTACTCGTAAATACGAATCAAACAAGCCCAAACTCGATGGGGTTGCGTCGTTTTATTTCGGAGTTCCTTTGGCCACCTTCCAACTCCAGCATCAGACCCTGGTTACCATGTAGGACCAAAGTACTCGTCAATACGAATCAAACAAACCCAAACTTGATGGGGTTGTGTCGTTTTATTGCGGAGTTCCTATGGCCAGCTTCCAGTTCCAGTATCAGACCCTGGTTACCACATAGGACCAAAGTACTCGTCAATACGAATCGAACGAGCCCAAACTCGATGGGATTGTGTCGTTTTATTGCGGAGTTCCTTTGGCTATCTTCCAGCTCCAGCATCAGACCCTGGTTACCATGTAGGACCAAAGTACTCGTCAATACGAATCAAACGAGCGCAAACTTGATGGGGTTGTGTCGTTTTATTGCAGAGTTCCTATGGCCACCTTCCAGTTCCAGCATCAGACCCTGGTTACCATATAGGACCAAAGTGCTCGTCAATACAATTCAAACGAGCCCAAACTCGATGGGGTTACGTTGTTTGATTGCGGAGTTCCTATGGCCACCTTCCAGTTCCAGGATCAGACCCTGGTTACCATATAGGACCAAAGTGCTCGTCAATACAATTCAAACGAGCCCAAACTCAATGGGGCTGGGTTGTTTGATTGCGGAGTTCCTTTGGCTACCTTTCAGCTCCAGCATCAGACCCTGGTTACCACATAGGACCAAAGTACTCGTCAATACGAATCAAACCAGCCCAAACTCGATGGAATTGTGTCGTTTTATTGCGGAGTTCCTATGGCTACCTTCCAGCTCCAGCATCAGACCCTGGTTACCATGTAGGACCATAGTACTCGTCAATACGAATCAAACAAACCCAAACTTGATGGGGTTGTGTCGTTTTATTGCGGAGTTCCTATGGCCAGCTTCCAGTTCCAGTATCAAACCCTGGTTACCACATAGGACCAAAGTACTCGTCAATACAATTCAAACGAGCCCAAACTTGATGGGATTGTGTCGTGTTATTGCGGAGTTCCTATGGATACCTTCCAGCTCCAGCATCAGACCCTGGTTACCATGTAGGACCAAAGTACTCGTCAATACGAATCAAACAAATCCAAACTTGACGGGGTTGTGTCGTTTTATTGCGGAGTTCCTATGGCTACCTTCCAGTTCCAGCATCAGACCCTAGTTACCATATAGGACCAAAGTACTCGTCAATACGAATCAAACGAGCCCAAACTCGATGGGGTTGAATTGTTTGATTGCGGAGTTCCTATGGCTACCTTCCAGTTCCAGCATCAGACCCTGGTTACCATATAGGATCAAAGTATTCGTCAATACGAATCAAACAAGCCCAAACTCGATGGGGTTGCGTTGTTTGATTGCGGAGTTCCTATGGCCACCTTCCAGATCCAGCATCAGACCCTGGTTACCATATAGGATCAAAGTACTCGTCAATACGAATCAAACGAGCCTAAACTCGATGGGGTTGCATTGTTTGATTGCGGAGTTCCTATGGCAACCTTCCAGATCCAGCATCAGACCCTGGTTACCATATAGGATCAAAGTTCTCGTCAATACGAATCAAACGAGCTCAAACTCGATGGGACTATGTCGTTTTATTGCGGAGTTCCTATGGCCACCTTTCAGCTCCAACATCAGATCAGCTCCATGTCGTCATCATAATATATTTATACATATGCATGCAAAATTTCAGCTTAATCGGAAACCGGGAAGTGAGTCAAATTTAACTCGCAAGATTAGACCCGAACATGCAAAAGATAGGTAAATAAAAGCTTGTAAAAAGGTTGAAGGTTTTTCGTACGGCAGCCACAAATAATAAAATTGATAGTTATCAACTTCTCCGATTACTCCGTAGGACTTCGCGTCGTATACATGTCACCGTAAAATTGTAAATACCGTTAGATTATAATCTATCTCGCGAGATTGTAAACTATCGATAGATTGTGAACCGTAACACACTGCTTACAATTTAACGCATTATTTTTCGGTAGATTATAATCTATCGAAGTGAAACTGTTAGATCGCAATCTGTCGCGCGTTAAATTGTCAACTGTCCGAAGGCTGTCCCTGATTGGTCCGTCTTACAGTAGATCGTTCTGTGTCCATAGAGTTAGGAATCAAACAATGTCAGTCAAATAAAATAAATGTACTTCAAGAATAGTGACATCAAGTATGCATTTATTATTTAATAGTTAATCAATAATTCTGACATCATTATTTTATGGTAAGAAAAATTTACGAAACAAAATCTTGACTTATTGTAAGAGTAATAAAAAATAATATGAAAGAAAAATGCACCAATAAAAATGTTTCCGTATTGGGAACTTGTAGGCTAAGGAAACATTTTTGTTGGTGTATTTTTTTTTCATATTATTTTTATTACTCTTACAATAAGTCAAGATTTTGTTTCTTTTTTTTCTAATAGACAATTTTGTTACGTTTCGATTTTCATTTTTATTTTAATTAGTTTGTGTTTAATTTCCTTCGGCGAAATTTTTTTATTATTTTTTCAATCTTAATTTGTGTTTGAAAAGAAAATGTTGTTACATTTCTGATTTTCTCATTTGGTTACAATTTTTCTTACTATAATAAGATGTCAGAAATAATATTTAACTACTAAATAATAAATACATACTTGCTGTCACTATTCTTGAAGTGCCTTTTTTTTGACTGACACTTGTATTTGATTCCTAATTCTATGGACAAAGAACGATCTTCCTCTGTAAAACTGACCAATCAGGGACAGCCTTCGGACAGTTGACAATTTAACGCGCGACAGATTGTGATCTAACAGTTTCACTTCGATAGATTATAATCTACCGAAAAATAATGCGTTAAATTGTAAGCAGTATGTTACAGTTCACAATCTTTCGATAGTTTACAATCTCGCGAGATAGATTATAATCTAACGGTATTTGCAATTTTACGGTGACATACATACACAAATAATTACGTAACCGGGAGCTAGCTCAAAGCGACGTGCTCTCACTTCGAGTCTTGATTGCACACTGAATTTCGACGCGCCCGAGCCAAGTATTTGTGAAGGTGCCTCCAGACTCACGCCGAGAACCCCCGAGAACACCCGAGAAGCGTGAATGTGATGGGTTTCTCGGCTTCTCGTTCTCGGGCTCGCCTGTTCTCCGATCGGTGTCGGTTTTTTTGCCCGCTTCAAAGGGTTTCTCGGGCGAGAAAAGAGAACACTATCACACTCTCGTTTGTTCTCAGTGCGACTGCGACCGTGGCGTAGATCGCATGTTATCTCGTGCCAATTATTCTATAAAAAAAAATACTTTGTGGTGTCTGATGCATATCAGTATCATTTAGATAACTTCACAGTTATTGTATACTCTTTCATTTAACATAGTCTCTCATCTGTGCTATCATGGCTTAACAAAATAATGTGTGATAAATATTAAGAAAATAATTTAAATTCACGAAGATTTTAATTGTTTTGAGATATTTCGTTAGTCTTTATAGTTCAGTAATTTTAGACATACAAGTAAAAAATGTGGAAAAATGAAACAGAGTTAAAGTTTAAATAATATTTTCACACAGAGCCCATTTTGTGGGAAGCAAAACGTTTTCTATAAAAAAGTACTTTGTCAATAACCACCATCGTTTGAGCCATTTTTTCTTAAAACTATTTTTAATTTTCGTGTTTAGGAGATTATAATGTGCTAACGCACACAATACCAAGGCAGTAGCACTGTCGTCCATTCCGGATCACGACCGAGAATGTAAATGAGAAGATCGCTGAGTGTGGATAGCTTCTCGGTTCTCGCGCAAGTTCTTAGAGCAAGACTTCTCGCGTGAGTCTGGAGCCGGTATAAGAAAATCGATAAATGTATGTAAAAAAATTCATATAAAAATCAATGTACAATAATTTAAAAAAATACCATGGTGTCAGTGTTATGCTCACCTTTTTTTTGTTCTATATATTTGTTAAACTAAAATATAATAGGGTTAATTAATGAAGCTAAAAATCACGAACGGTATGTGGGTGTAACGTAAATTTTAAGTAAAATGGACGCTATTTTTTAACGAAATGGTATGTAAATTTGAAAAATGGTGACGGTGATTGTGTAAACATATAATTTAAGAATTTAAATTTATTTTTTCCCGGTCAGTTAACTGGAACGTTAACGTAAAATATCAAAAACGCCAACGGCCTTTTTGCTATTTTTCGCGCCATGGGCCCTTAAAACAAATATGGAAGAAGGCCGTATATGATTCGTCATAACAGCTCATATAGGTTCCCGCCGAGGGGCTTGAGCCTACCCTAAGTTAGGGTGTGTAGGCCTTACTCAACCACGCTGGTCTAGTGCGGATTGGTCGACATATGATTTTCGAAACAATACTCAGTTTATCAAACTCAAAAAAGAAACTTTCTATTAATACTTTTATATTGAATAAACTCTTTGGTTTTTGCAATTTATTTAAAATACATTATTAGTTTGGAATCTGCTTTCTTTTTGACTACCTATAATATATATAAATATACAAATAAATATTACATTATTTTCCTTTAACGTACTTTATAACAATAAAACGAACATATATTTTTTTTCGTAATGATTATAATGTAAGCTTTAACGTATAGCAATAAAGTTCAAGGTTGCGTGAAAAATGGTCGACTTTTGGATCAACATGACGGTTACTACGACAAACCTGCCGACTACTGGTACAATTGGCTCCTTTTTACTTTTTATATTACAATATATTATTTATTTAGATTATGTATTTAAAAACCACTTTTGCCTCTGAAAACTAGAATAAATATTTTAGCAAGCTATCGAAGTTTTAGATTATTAAGTCAAGGTTTACTGTAACACAGCTCCAAAGTCAGCAAAGTTCAAAACCTGACGAGTAATGGGCCTTTTACCTTACACGAGTAAATAGCTGTATTGAATTTGGAATTCCTAACCATAGAGGAGATATTTGAGATAAAAGTGGCCAGTACGGCAAAACGCCAATTTCGTATGTAAGGACCATGGACCCTCCACCAACCCATGGCCCTACTCAACCAATCGTGGTTATACGGGCCGAAACAGCGGGAGATGTGCGCGGAACCTGCGTAATCGCACTCTAGCCGCGCACACTTCTTGACTCCCTACAAGTTATTTAAATCATTTTCCTGTTTGTCCCTGTGTCCCTCTCCCCTTACGGGTTGGACAACACACGTCACGCCTTCGGTGTCCGCCACCAGGTCGCCGTGTGCCCACCGTTGTGGTACCGCTGGCTTCGTCTACCTTTCGTCTCCTCTTCTTTCTTCGGGCGGTTGCCCTCTTCTTGTTTCGCCTCTTCTATCAAACCCACTCCTAATCGAGTACCACCGTCGCGCGAAGTCCCGTAACCGCTGGAAATTCGCCTCCGTCCCCACGAGATCGCAGTAATAAACCGGACCCGCCTCGAGCGCTTTCACCTTATCGACCAAGTCCCTACGCGCCTCACTGTACAACCTACACTCCCATAGTGCGTGATGCAGGTCCTCATCCTCGCACTCCCCACAAGGACACTAGCACTGTCGACCAGTGAAAACCTAAACAGCCTACCATTGAAATGACCATGCCCCGTCAGTAGCTGTGAGACTTCGTAGTCCGGCTCGACCCAAGTAAACCTGAGCCGGGCCGCCACGTCCGGGAAGAACCGATACGTCTCCCTCCCCTGTTCCGATGTGCCCCAACGCTCCTGCCAGGTGGCAAGAGCGGACTCAGATGTTCGGAGTCGGGCACTCCGTAGCTCCTCTTTGGTGGCGCGGCCTTCGTGCGCTCCGCCTAGTTCGCCAGCCCGGATCACCTCGAGGTCGGCCGGTAATACACCGGCCAACACCGGTAATGCAGCAGAGCTCGTCGAGCGGTACGCCTTGGTCAGAAGGATCAAGGCGGGTCTCTGGGTGCGCAGTAACGCGCTCCGCACAACGTGAAGGGACGCGCGCTCTGACCAGCATGCAGCAGCATACGTCACCGTCGCCACATAGGTGCCCTGGTACAAGACTTTGAGCGCCTTGTGCCGAATACCCCAAGAGGACGCCGACACTCTCGACATCTTGCCGAAGCAATTTGCCGCCCGCACCCCTATCGATGTCGCATGCCGTGCGAACGATAAGCTTGCGTCAACTACCACCTCCAGCACCGTGGTCGACGTGACGCTTCTGATCGAGGTCCCACCGAACCTGATGACTGGTGGCCTCTGGAATTTTCCTCATAGTTGCAGACTTGGCAGGAGAAAATTCCAGTCGATTACGGGCCCCCCAGTCGCCGACGAGCTGCAAAGTCGTAGAGGCCGAGGCCTCTATGCTCGCCCGGGAATTGGCCTCGATCAGAATCGTCACGTCGACCACGGTGCTGGGGGTGGTAGTCGACGCAAGTCGTCCATTAGCACGTTCCAGAGCGTGGGTCCCAGCACCGATCCCTGCGGGCAACCCATCGTTGCTGCCTTCGACACCTTGTGATGACCTACGGACAGGCTCACGTGACGCTCACGGAAGTAGTCCACCAGCATCTTAAAGATGTTTGGTGGACACCCCCCCTGCTTCACCTTGAGCAACACCATCGGCCACCACGCGTTGTCGAAGGCCCCAGAGATATCCAGAAAAACTACCTGCAAAAGGACCATGGACCATCTACTTGGTCCATGGTAAGGACCTAATATAAGAAATAGAAAAAAATTACTAGTGCCGTGAGAAAATTCAAATTTTCTAAGTGTGCCACGACTTGGATAAATTTAGGAAGGTCCCCCGAGTCCTAAGAGAATGAAACTTTATTCGCAAAAAATAAACAGAATTTATTGCGTCTAATCTAAACTTAAAAGTACCTAGGTATATTTTAATGTTGTACACGCACTAAACAGTAAACGATTTTAAATCTGTTAATATTTTGTAAAAAGGAAGGAGTTAACTGAATAATGGTCGTAGCACACATATCAACTCGTAAACGTATCAACTCTAGCCGTTCAGTATTCTTTGTATGTAACTCCCTACTGCAACGCACACTAATCGGAATCGTAACGTAATCGGCTCACCTCGGGACAAGCTCACGAACCGCAGTACGGTGAGTGGTCGACTTGCCGCACCCGCGTTTACGTCTCACCGTACGCTGTCTTACGTCTCTCCGTCCGTACCCTAGCTTACGTTTCTTCGTCCACGCCCCGCTCCGCGGCCTGGGGCTCTTTATTATTCCCGCTTAGCCGTCAACCAGCGGCCAGCGAGCCGTAAGCGCGGCGTCGCCTTGCCGTAGCCGAGTCGACTCGGGAGCTGCTGATCGATCGGTAACGTAAGCGCGTTACCGATCGATCGTTATGTTGACGCATGGTTGACGGCGAGGCGATACGGTGACGATCCCTTTCTGAGTTGATATGTGTGCTACGACCTTAAGTAAGTAGGTACTACTTTGAAGAAATAATAAATAAATCCATACGGAGAAAAAAGAAATTTTTCTTTATTGATTTATTCATAATTTTTTCCATTTGGCATTTTTAAAGAAAATTTAAAGTTATATATGAAAAAAGTACTTAAGTACTACTTTGTTAAGTAATTTGTGGTAAATGTTGTACAATTGTCAGTTTTTTAATTCATGTTACCTACTAGTAAAATTAATTGTGACGCTTGATTCACACATACGTAGGAAAAATTCTTCATACTTATATCGCCAAATTGATCTTATCGCTAGAAGCGATCTCTCCCAGACAAACTTTTGACTAAGTACCTCATTACACTGGCAGATTGTGAGCGTTTTCAAAGCGAGGGAGTGGATGTGCAAAGAATACGCTGGGGTTACGCAGCAAAGACGTCGCGGACGCACTAGCGACGATGCGTCTAGCACCGTGGATGCCATCTTGTTCGGTCAAGGAATTTAATATTCCCAACCATGGATTTATTAAATCCATGTTCCCAACCCATTTCGTCGAGATATTAAACACAACATACAATGCATTAAGGTCAAAAATTCCAATATATAGAGTGTCAAATGTTTTAATGTCAAGTGATGCATATTGCATATTTTTTACGTGTAAACAGTGTATGCAATCGTTATAGCAACATTCGTAGCTCTTATGGATGCACGGTCTCAAAACTATTATTTTCATGTCATGCATAGGTACATACATACATCGTTTGCGTATGTTCTATAATAACGAATGAACATCCAAATATTAATAACATTGGTGTACAGTATAATAATTTTATTGTGTTATTTTAACATACCTTTTTTCTCAATGTCGTGTTCTTTGTTTTAGGTATATAGATTCCATAAAAATGAAAAATTTAGCGTATTTTATATTTCATATTTTTATTTAGCTCTATTTAAATAAATAGATAGACTCACTAGACATTTTTATATTCGAATGTGTATCTGTAAAAATAAAAAGAGAAAACTAACTAAACTACATGTTATTGTTTCATTAATTGAAGCGTACTCGGAAACAATCTTCTTCTTTCTTCTTCTTCTTCTTCTTATATATAAAAATGAAACGCTGTGTGTTAGTCTCGCTAAAACTCAAAAACGGCTCGACAGATTCTCACGAAATTTTCTGTGTGTTTGAATAGGTCTAGGGAAGGTTTATACATAAAATTGGTGGCACTTTAATAGGACAGGACAACGTCTGCCGGACCCACTAGTCGTTATCCGTGCGGTGACAGACTTACGGCCGGTTACTTGAACCTTAGGTGGGTTGCAATTTAAATTCCTTGACTCTACAATCTCGTAAGTACGATTCTTTTGATTCGATTGTAAAACAGCACAAAGTACCTAGGCGTTCTTTTCCTGTGGATTAGCTGATAATGCAGGGATGGCCAACTATTATTATTATCTATCTTCTTCTAATATATAAAATTCTCGTGTCACAGTGTTTGTAACCAAACTCATCCGAAACGGCTTGACCGATCGTTATGATTTTTTTTTGTGTATGTTCGGTAGGTCTGAGAATAGGTCGTAAACTATTTTTTATACACCTAGGTGATTATTATGGTGGAACGTAGTTCGCCGGCACAGCTAGTCTTCTTAATCTAATATATAAAATTCTCGTGTCACTGTGTTTGTTACCGAACTCCGAAACCGCTTGACCGATCTTTATGAAATTTTTTTGTATATTTGGTAGGTCTGAGAATAGGTCGTAAACTATTTTTTATTATGGCGAAACGTAGTTCGCCGGCACAGCTAGTCTAATATATAAAATTCTCGTGTCACAGTGTTTGTTACCAAACTCCTCCGAAACGGCTTGACCGATCCTTATGAAATTTTTTGTGTATATTCGGTAGATCTGAGAATAGGTCGTAAACTATTTTTTATTATGGCGAAACGAAGTTCGCGGACACAGCTAGTCTTAATATATTTCTTTGCAATAAAGCAGTCGCCATGCACCAGTAAGTTTTTGGGAAACCTCGCCTTAACCTTAACTATCTATGTTGGGTAACCTTCTAGTAGATGGCGTTGCGTTCCGATTTCTTTAAGCTGGTCTATTCTACGTTATATGTTTACTATTAACACCACTCCAGTCTATCGGGGCAAGGCAGAAAACATAAGTTTAATATACCTACTTAATAATAATGTTTTTTAATATAGACAGGTAGGCGTCAAGTCATGTCAATCGTTGCATTTGCGAAAACCGCCACTAACATTATTCATCAATTGATGCGTGTATTATAGAATTTTATTAAATGATCAAACGAACTTACCTGAAGTGAAGTTCGATCTTAATTATCCTGTCTTCGCCGAAGAGATTTATTCCTTAACCATGTAGTAGCCCTGCTACGCGCTAACCGTATCGCACAAGTTTTAAAGTCAAGAGAAAGAAAACCACTATATCTTCCTCTGTCTAATCACACCTGACTAGCCTCCGCAGTACCGACCTCATTCTTTTTAGAGAAATAGAGCAACATTGATATATAGGGGGATAAGATTCAGGGAGGGAGGGACCTTAAATCTCTTCGGCGAAGACAGGATAATTAAGATCGAACTTCACTTCAGGTAAGTTCGTTTGATCATTTAATTATCCTGTCTTCGCCTCTGAGATTTATTCCTTAACCATGTAGATGTTCAGAGAGTATAAAATCAATGTTGCGACAATAAAAAATAAACAACATTACAGTAAAACATCAAAACATAATTATTACGTATTCCCATATTTTTTTTTGCGCCACTAGCAAAAATTTCAAAACAACAAAATATTGTGAAAAGAAACTAATCAACCGACAGTGTTATTTTAAGTACTTAATAATAATTATAATTGTGACAAAGATTCAATAAAATTGGTTTCAGAACTAATATACCGGTCTGTTATAAAAATCAGCAAATACAGCTGATCTTTCCGAACATCCTGCGGTCTTTCTAACATCGACGTTGAGGCCAGCACGAGACGCCGCCTGATGTTGATGCGTGTCTCGCTTGCTCCGAATATTGAGATGTCGCACATGATCTGCTTTATCCAGCGCCCAATGGGTTGAGATGAAGCAGGTCTACGTGGTTTCTTATGTGTGAGAATCAGGTTTGTTCTGAATCTGAGCGAATTGTAGATGATACAGCAATATATCTTAATACCACTGATGCTGGACATATACCGGGATATTAAAGGATAAAAAAGAAAGTAAGTTTAAAACCGATTGAGCTTTGCCAATTGCTAATATTTTAATTAAATTTGTAAGTGTTATAATTACTCGATCTTCATATGCTTTATTAATATTTTGTATTTTTGTTAGAGAAATTGTATGCGTCCTTGGTCCAGCTAATAACATGATTAACTTCTTACTCATTTTTTCAAGATTAATTGTATCATTCTCAAATCTTTCAATAGTCTAATACTATAATACCAGGGGGCTACTGCCTAACTAATAACGATCACTTGCTATCGCTTTCGTGACATTAGAACAATAGTTCTACCTAAACTTCAAAATTTCAAAACACATTAATAGAAATTCCAACAAAAATGTAGTATTTACATTTTAAAAATCTGTTGTATTCTTTTTACAAAATTCCCACCATATCTTTAGACTAGAATTATATTATAACCCGGTGTTATGTGATATCGAAGATAACAATATCTAAGGCTGTTTCTGGCACGTCATGAAAGCTTTCCCGGAAAATACACACGCTGGCAGGGAAAGGTGACGGTGCAGATGGTGTACCATCCTGAAAGGAATTAAGTAGATCTTTCTTGGAGGAAATATCACAATCTCTGTGACACCCAGGGATATGAAAAGGGGACTATAGTTGAACAACCATAATTCCGGTGGCTTAATCAGTAACTATTTTGTTTATCGTTTTAAAAATTAGTGCAAACGGTGTTAAAGCGTAAAAATAAAATTGCGACTAATCTACTGTTTAAACGCGTCAATATCATAGGCAAAGGGATCCCTTTTCCATGAAATATACGCGGGACATTTCGCATTACTACGAGATGCAAATAAGTCAATATATGGTTCACCAAAAAAATGTTTTAATTTTCAAAAGTTGTCGAATACCCAACTGCCATTCTGTGTCGAAGTTCATTTTCCTCGATTCACTGTCAGCTTCTATAGTTAACGAGTAACGAATATAAGACGCGAAAATAAATATACCTACTTTTCTCACACCAGTCCCAAAACTTGACTTAAGTGTTGGTATTACACTCTCCCCATTATATTTATATAGAATATGGCAGTGGTGTTATCGACACTTAAAAGACTACCACAATTAGCTACATTTTTAGCAAATGAAATTAGCCCACAATAAACAGCGAGTAATTCCAGTCAGTTTATATGATTGGTTCGCTCGATGTTGATCCAGAAATCACCAGTCTTTTCGTTGGCACAAGCTGCACCCTAGCCTGCTGTCGAAGCGTCCGTAAAAATTCCGAAATTGTACCTATGATTTTTTATTCAATTGACCGCCAATGGAATATTGATCTGCCACCAATGGAGATCCTCATATTATTATAAAATATCTGTAATTGTAATAAAAACGTCGTAATTGTTAGTATTTCTAAGAAGAGCACTTTTTAGTGATTTTGTGTGTCACCCATATACTACAGTCGACATGCTGCCGTAGAAAATGTTCAAAGAACCTTATTCGAATTTTGTTTTAGATTTAAATATATTTTTTATATGTATAATAATTTTTTGTGGCTAGAATCTGGTAATTGTATGTTATTTTATTAGAGTTTAAAATAAAACCTAAAAATTTACAAAGCTTTTCTGGTATTAGACTAGTTTTTTTTTTTAAATTAATAACTAACCCTAATCGTGTCAGACATTAAATAGTTCTTTTTGCGTTCTCTAGGCACTCCAGTAGAGTTTGCTAAACACAACATATCATAGATATCTCACTGATAGCAGACCATAAGATCTTAAATGTGTAAGAGCTGGCTGTAATATTTTTGTGAAATATATCGCGCGGAACATAGGCTAAACGGGAGTGCTAGAAACTCGTACAAAATACAATGAAAATAAAAGCGTAAACATATGTTTTTTTTGTGATTTGTGAATCGGCAGCAAAAATTAAGCTTCCTCAATATCAATATTAATCACGTATTAGTCTTCGGTCATAAATCGAGTAGCCGTTCTGATATCTTCCATTTTGAAATGAGATACCTACTTCGACTTTGAATTCAGCCTTTTAGATTTAATATATGTAAAGCACACGCTTTTAGGAATAACGAAGATATCATTTACGAATTGTTTTGCCGTCGGGTTACATCTCCTAATAGCTTTTATTTCTAATAAATGATTTAATTCGAGAGAAATTGCTATTCACTCACTTTTTTAAAAAGAACGCCGCGCACGGCTGTATGGATTTTGATAAGGTTCCTCAATAAATGAAATCCTTGACACATCGTCTAATATAAACCTATCGCTCACGACTCATTGACTAAATTAATATTTTAAGCGGCCGGCATGTACTTGCGGCTGCGCGCTCAGGTAGCGCGATTGTTCGATGACCGTTGTGATGCGACGCGACTGCCTGGTGCCTCGGCGGTGCAAGCGGCAGCGGCGGCGGCGGCGGCGGCGGCGGGGCTGGCTGGCGACAAGCTGGCAGCGGTGCGAACGCGGCTGCTCGCCGTCGATTCGCTTGTTAGTATGACGTCTTTGACTGTCTCTGCCCACCGGCTCGATGAGGGTAGGATTGACCGCTGCTTTGCTGTCGCGTTCGGGACGATGAGCCTTTCAAGTTTAAATGACTCTTAGATGAAATTGGTGTCTGTAATAATTTGCTGGTCTTTTTGATACTCTAAATAGCAAATAGTCCATTCTTCTGTTTTTAAAAGAGTATGATAATGATTTATCTATCAGGGAAATAATCACGGATCGACGGGTATCCATTTCTATATAATGAGAAACAGCTAATAATTTACCTGCATCGTTCAACGTAACTAAATCTGGAATATTAGGATTTTTCTTTAAAAGACACGATTGTGCCCTTCCCATTGCTGAAAGTGCTTTACCGAGTTGATTCTGTTGTCTACCAACATAGTACTTACTTCCGAATTAGAGTTCGGCCTTTCGCCATAGGTAAGAAAAAAAAAAGTACTATACTATAGTACTTTTTTTTTTCTCTTTTGGAAACCGTTTTGCAATAGGACTTGAAACCTGGCCGCTACATCGGTTTGTAAGTCATCAGTTATCACCATATTCGTTTGTATGTGAAAGATACTAATAAATATTTAATGAAAATTTAGGCAACACAAAAAATATTTTTAAATAATTCCGATGAATACAACGGAAATTTTTAAACAGCGGGGAAAAAAGGACAACCCCTATATTTTCCATTAAGTACATATTACGAGTATTACTCGTTGAATGCAACGAGAACATAATAACAATGTGATCCGAAGAATACAACGGACATAAAAGTGATTTCCGATGAATGCAACGGAAATGTTTTAGGCAGCGGGGAAAAAAGGATACCCACATTTTCCATTACGAGTATTACTGCACGTGGTCGCGCCGCGCGCGTACTCGGCGGCCCAGGCGAGCGGTGTCCACCCGCTTACTCGTTCAATACAACGAGAACATAATAAAATATTATCCGAAGAATACAACGGACATAAAAATGATTCCTCGTTCAATACAACGAGAACATAATAAAATATTATCCGAAGAATACAACGGACATAAAAATGATTCCCGATGAATGCAACGGGAATGTAAAAAAGTATTCTTCTGGTTGCACATCATTTTAGCCATCATCTGAGTACAAAATGTGCCTCCGGCTTGCCCCTACGTTTTTCCGAATTCAGTTTTTCTTCGTATCTCTTGATCTTCCTTAGCTATCTATCTTCTTCGGGTTCACAGTGTTTTCGTTTAGGCATACTTAACAAATAAGCAAATAACCGTAAATTTATACCTTTTTTTTTTACGTAGGTTACACTCATGCACAAATTATATTACTGTTACACTCGTGCGAGCGCCGCGCGCGCACGGACAAGAATGAGGTCGGTACTGCGGAGGCTAGTCAGGTGTGATTAGACAGAGGAAGATATAGTGGTTTTCTTTCTCTGACTTTAAAACTTGTGCGATACGGTTAGCGCGTAGCAGGGCTACTACATGGTTAAGGAATAAATCTCAGAGGCGAAGACAGGATAATAAAGGGTAATAATAATAATTCTTTTTTTAATAAATGATAATAATAATGAAAAAGATAATACTGATATCATTATTTCTTAAGCTGTTTTCATTATTACCTTGTTTATTTACTTAACTTAAACATTTTTTTAAAGTCTAAATCATAATAGTTTCTGGAGTTATCAAGATATTGATTATAAAAACAATACCTGTATTTATTTTATAACAATACGTACACCTCTGAAAAGGTTACAACCTAATTAGAGTATATAATTGTATGTCATATCTGTGATTATCTATTGTAAATAACTAATTAAGATATTTTAGGGTTATCCAAACCTTTAATTGATACTATTTGACACCACGTGGTTTGATTAAATCCTAGTACTCATATATAATTCATGTTTTAAAATAAATCATGAATTGGTTATTTCTCTGTGCCTTTTCACTTATAATCTCCACGTGGTTTCATTTCATAAGATGCGATGCATAACCTAAACGATTTGGGGTGAAGTACCTACACTCTAAATTGTGTATCGTATTTTTTGTTTTTTGTTTTCTATGAGTAACTTTTCCTTGCGGCATTTCCTTTTCTAGGACATTGCGGCGTTTAACCTGGAACCAGCAATTTAATTGTGCGATTATTACAAAGAATCTGCTTTTCATCACACGTCGCAACTTGCGAAATTTTTTCTGTAGGTTCTATATACTATAGTTCAACAAGGTAATGTAAGCTTCAACGCTGTAGATTAGTCAATTCATGGGGCACCCATTTTCCAGTCGATCATTGTTTGGCACCTATTTCAATATGAAAATGTGATGGCTGTATTGTAATATATTTTTGACTTAGGTATTATAGTGTTTTTTGACGTCTCTTTTTATTTTCTTCAAATATTTTTAATTTGGTGAATTTTATGCGGAGTTAGATACGACATTAATACTTACATACTTGAAAAATAGAGGATTTTCCTTGATTTATTTGGAATCCCATAATCAGGCAAAAACTGTGCGACAATGGGACAACCTTATAAATATATTCTATCGAATAGGAAAATGTTCAACAATTGCTAGAGAAATCGGTAATAAATGAACATAAAAAAGATAACACAGTCGAACTCGAACTTCCAATTTTGAAAACACCTAACCTTGGGATGAAATGCGAAACGAAAAACACATTGGTACCAAGTACCAATGTGTTTTTCGTTTCGAATTTCATATGTACTATCGCGAGCACTTCCGCCTGACCATTTAAAAATTTATTCGCTTGAATCGTGCGGAAGCGCCTGCCTACGCCCCCTTAAGTTTTGGCCTATTAGAAAAGAAATACTCTTTCTCTCTCTAATCGGTGTTGGGGGGTTCCTCGGCGGCTCAGCGGCAGGCCGAAGAAGAATCTTTTATTTCATTATTCCATGTCTATTCGAGGTCGACGGGGTGGCGCTAGAGAGCGCTAGTGCAAACGAAAATGAGTGTAGCGGTGATCAGGCGGAACTGCGCGCGATAGTACATTTATCTGACGCTCCAACGGTGAAGGAAAACATCGTGAGGCAATATGTATACATCTGCGAAGAAATTTTTTGGTGTATGTAAAATTTCGCGAATGTAGAGACCTGCGTGCTTTCCATCTGGGGTTGCTCTGGTCTTCTCGGGCAATCCCCCCTTGGCGATAGTGATAGGTGTCGCAGTGTGGACCTTACCCAGCGCGCCCATAAAGGCAGTGACAACACCGGGGGATTTTAGTAGGTTAGGCCTAGCACTCTGGCCGGTACGCATCCCCCCCCCCCCCCCCCGCCCCCGCCCCAAAAGGCCAGTTCACGAAACCGCCAGAACAGCGGGAAATGAGAGAGCGGACGAACTGGCAAGGATGGCGGTTCTTGCAGATAGGGGATGTCTGATTACGGAGATATCCCCGTGTCATTATGTCAAAGGGAATTAGTCCGCATGTAGGTAATGACTAAGTAGTTCTTCCCAGACCAGAAAAAAGCTTGCCGGGTTCGAATGGAAAAACATTCACCTTTTCGTGTATAGTTGCGGATGAAAAGCGTAGAATAAAATAAGTAAAGAGTTGACTTTGACTACCTCTATCTGCAACTTAATGCCTGCTGTAAATTGAGTCACGTTAAACTAAGTATACTTAGTTTTCATCGTTCTTTAGTGAACCTACGTGCCCGAAGCGAATATAGCCGGCAGCCAATGCAGGGGGTTGTATGTTCTCATTAACGTAATGGCTATCGTTGCACTAACCGGGGCTGCAAGCGAGCTATGCTAATTTAACATCTCAATTGCCTTTTGGTATTACCGCAACGGCAATTCTGTTACTTGTAACATCATTAGGTTACCGGATGAAGCTGCTGACTGCTAGTACTTAAGTAGGTAGATAATACACCTTTCGAAAATGTTTCAATCAAATTAGATCCTGCTTATTTTTCAATGTGGAATACATTAGTGTGCAGCATTCCCTAGCATCCTTTCTTTTTTTGATGTTGAGAAATGCGTCACGAATACCACGCGTTTGGTCAAATGCGAGGTTATGTCAGACTCTTCGCTGCCACTGGGACTGTGTGCTACCCAGCGGCCGCGGCCTACCGACTAAAACCCAATGATGCCTCTTTACATAAGCCTTGGCGCAAGCACGTTCATCACCGCCGCATCCTCCCAATCAGGTGATGAGGTACGCCGAGGAGGGACGCGTCTGTACCTGACAAGGTCATGAGAACTCTAGCGAATACTTCCACAATCTCGATGGCGTCTGCTCGCCTTAAAAACCTACCAAATTTCTCGCCTTCTTTTAAATAATCACGGTGACGCCGTAAATGCTATCTGCGGCCAACATAGGTCAATTAAAAAAAGCCTTAAGTCAGTAGGATTTGCGTGGGACTGACCCACAAAAGTTGATGACTACCCCCTAAACCACTGTTATAAGGCCACTGTGGGTTTTTGACCGGGATGGCCAATTCGCTAACTTCAGTTATGAAATACTATTATATATTCTGTGCTTCAGCTATCTTTTTAAATACACCATATCGAATTATAGTGAATATGTGGGCAAACTTTTGCGATGATTTGTGTGTAGTAGAAATTCCAATTGGAGTTCAATTAAAAGCGTATCCCTCCGTGCGGTGACGAATTTAGAATAGGTACGTATTCTAAATCATAGCAAAGGTAGAGCATAATTAGAAATTATGCTTTATGCATGCTCTATTTTTTCCCGTGGATATCACAATGAAAAACTAGATTTAAGGTGGAAAAACTCGAAAAAATCCTAAATACACTCGTCTATTTATAGCGTGATGCAATAGGCCAATTCCTTGACTCGTAGCCAGCAATAGGATGTGGAATGGGTTTTAAATAATAAATACATAAAACAAAAACAAATTACCTACTAAAATATCGCGAAGATGTGACTTCGAATGAATGTGACTGAATATTCCGACTTCAAAATGGATGTTGTGTGTACTGCTGCATTATTTTAACCAGATCTATGTCGAAAAAAATATCTTCAAGACAAAGAACAATTTAAAGAAGAAAAAACGGAGACGTAACTCTTCTCAAAGCTGAAAACTTTATCAAAGGCTAAATAACCTCTAAAGAAGCTTACCTCTAAGAAACTAAGTAGAGCAAAACCATTCTAATTGAATGGCTAATAAGCGAAACTGTCCAAGTTGCTCGAACAATAAATAATAGATAAATTAAATGGCCGGGAGCCGGGGCAAAATAGAATTAAAACTTTCCGGAAGGTTTCACGTAAATCAGAGCCACCTGATTTATATTTCACGCACCGAGAGCAAGAACCTACGTATCTACCTGTGGAAAATTCAACCGTTGCTGTTTTCACGACGCCTTTCATAATGGACAAAAAGAAACCCTTTTAAGCTCTAATGTAAATTGTTTGCGCAATAATAGAACGGGTTCCTTTATTATGATTGTTTTTTCCTACAGAATGTATAAAATATTGTAACTTCCGCAATGATGGCTGTGGTTTCATATTATGATCAAGAGTTGGCTACATTTTGCGCTGCAAGTATAAACTTTGACGTAAGATTTTCTAATAAAATCGCGTTATATGGGCTCGCTACTACTACTATCGCACACTTGCCTTGATCGCACACTGTAGCAAAATTTTGCTACACATAATAAATAGCCACATCTGCTACTATCTGGATAGGCATATTCCTCAAAACCAGGCAGGTTTCGTCAAGGGTAGGGGCACGAGAGGACAAATCCTGAACATTAGACAACTAATCGAAAAGTCTTATGAATGCAATACACTGATGATTATGTGCTTCATAGATTATAGTAAGGCTTTCGATTGTGTTGATTGGGACAGATTGTAGACCATACTCGCGGAGCTTGAAGTGCCACGTCATCTTGTTTGACTTTTCAAAACCTTATACACCAATAACAAAAGGGGGTCGTAAAAATTGACGACACACTGTCTAAGCCCTTCAGGTTTCTAAAAGGAGTAAGACAGGGCTGCATACTGTCGCCCATTGTGTTCAACATTTACGGCGAATACCTACATCATGCCATTTGTCCATATGCTGTCAAGTTGTGACATGGCGCTTTTCGCCATTCCAATGCGCCTTCGCACATCTGCTTCAGCCTACAGGCGCGCTAAATCTTGATTATGTTAACGACTTCATCTACCTGGGCTCCACTATATCTAACAACCGTTTATGCGAAGCAGATGTGCGAAGGCGCATTGGAATGGCGAAAAGCGCCATGTCACAACTTGACAGCATATGGACAAACAAGCGCATATCTCGGCTTGTGATCAGCCTGGTGTTCTCCATTCTCATGTACGACGCGGAAACTTGGACCCTAAAAAAGACTTACCGAGCCCGCATTGATGCTTTTGAGATGGACGGTACATTGGTCGAACGCATCTATACTCAATGAGCTCAACATCAAGACCAGACTCTCCACCACTTGTCTCCGCAGGATACTCGAGTACTTCGGACACGATGCTAGGAAGCGCGGTGATAACCTGGAGAAGCTAGTTGTGACTGGCATTGTGGAAGAAAAGAGGCCTCGGGGACGGAGCCCTATGCGTTGGTCCGACCAGATTCGCTCAGCACTCGACTCCAGTGTTAGCGACGCCATCCGGTCTGCTGAAAACCGAACAACCGAACTAAATGGCGGAATATAGTTCGCAAAAAAGTGCTACTACAATAAGATCACGACCCTCAGCACTGAGGATAACGCAAGGAGGGAGGATATGGGCTCGCATCATGACTGATCGCATATATCGTATTCTAAAGTCCACTCTTAAGAAATTTGCATGACTATTTATTGCATATTCATAAAGTTCTATTTGGAATACATATACGAACATAGATTAAATTTACCAGCATCTGTATCGCGACATCATCATGATAGAGCAATTTACTAAAATAAAAGTTAAATGCTGCAATCAAGTGCAGACTATAGATGTTCACTTTGTGCAAATTTGCATTTAAAAATGAGTTTCAATTCCATATACGCTTAAACACGTGTTCACTTCTATACAATCTTTCATATTTTCAATCCCTCTTTCGCCTCTTTGAGGATCGAATTTCGAAAAATCCATTCTTAGTTGATGGGTACCTAACCTATGTCTTATCCATAAACTACCTTCCTGCAAAATTTCATGTTCAAATATCAAATGGATTGCCAGATTTCGTAATTAATGTTAAGTGAGTGACTTTTCCCGAGTAGATTGGTAGGATCATCTAGTTTATTATGCCAGGTACCAGGGTCGTCTGCTTGGGTACCTCCGTCTTACCTATTTCTGCCGTAAAGCAGTAGTGCTTGCATTGCTGTGTTCCGGTTTGAAGGATAAGATATGGCAGTAAAATTACTGGGTACCGCGACTTAACATCTGATGTCACGAGTTGGCAACGTACACTGTGGTTCTTGTGGGAATTGCAGTTTTGCTGCGAATCTCACAAGAGCCACATGTATTATAGTTGAGTGTACCACTTACCATCAGGTGGGCAGTTTGCTTGTTTGCCAACTTAGTTACAATAAAAAAAATTGAGGCGGTAACAAAAATTTGGATGCCTAACTAATGCAAGATTTATAATTTACCTACTCATGCATAAGCAGCGAGAGCCGTAGTTGTTGGTGTAGATTAATGTCACGTACATCAGAGCCACCGCTCAAATTTCAAATCGGTTCATTTGATGACTCGTAGATTGTCTTGTAGAACTCGCTAAATGCTTGTTTGATCGCAAACTGTGCGAACTAATTGAACTTTGGTTTGACTTCCGATGTGCCGTACAGTCAGTAACAAAATAATTAGTACCGTATCAAACAAAATAAATAATTATTACCTTACAAGGTTAAAAGTAGTCGGTAGTAATTATTGAGAATGCATGTGGCACCGTTTCTTTTGTTCCCGCGGAATTGCACCTGTGAGAATAAATTGAAAAGTACATTACTGCCGCGGTCTATAATGACTACTTTGCTGGTCGCGCTGATGATGGCCGACAGCGCAGCTCCAGGCCGACATAGCGCGGTCAGCGTGCAGCACTTGATGGACGAGCTGAGATAAAGGCCGAGACCGTAGGTCGAGGCCTTTACAGTGAGGACAGCAAGGGCTGCAATGATGGCCAAGCTGAAAGGCCTAGAGCGTAGCTAGGCTAGCTCGAGGCAATCATAGCGTGACCAGCGAAGTAGTCATTGTGGGCCAAGGCTTGTATAGTCCTTTACTCAAAAATGTAAGTAGGTACCTAATCTAAATAAAACCAGCAAGTAATATAAATAAAAAATATATTAATTAACTAGAAATTAAATAAAAACAATTATGAAAAGTTATCGGCAAGGTCGACTTTGCTCAAACAAGGTTGTCAAAATAATGACCACATTACATGCATTTTTGAGTAAAACTCTTTATCAACCCGCCTGGTCAGCGTGATGTATTAAGTCAACTCCAACTTGTCTGAGGCTCTCCATGAAGAAATCAGCCTACTGGTGCCCAGCAGTGTGCTGATGAAAGTAAAAGTCAACATTATGTTGTGTGCATGCCTATGTAATCCTTTTTCTTATTTGTAAAAATATTTTTCTTATTTGTATGACATTGGATTTTGATCAAAATTGTATGTCCCTTCTGGCTATGGTGTTGTCACTAGGAATTCTTATACTATCTATATATACCTATAAATCGGTCCTTATAAGTATAGAATTAAGCGCCGCTTTCAAATAAACCGACTAATGGAAAAAAATCTTTTGTTCCTTTAATAATATGATCATAAGCCTAGCGTATAGCCAACTTAAACAATATTAAATTACTTTCTACATTTCAACTTTTCATAATGTGGTAGGCACCCACTTATTTATTTTCACAAATAAAATTTAATGTTGGTACCTTAGTTATTCACAATGTGTCTCGCAAATTTCCATTCACCATAACTCATATCTTGTATGTGTAACGAGGTCAATTTATTTTATGTCCCTTTTTATTTACATGTATACGACCACCATCTTCTTTACGACAGCCTGGAGTGGTATATTTCTAAAAACTCGTGTTGACTTTTTCAAGGTTCTGAGCAAGAAAATGTCAAATAGGTACGCAAACCTAAAATACACGAGGAACATAAACGATTTTTTCGTTTTCTAAGTAATGGAGTGCGAGTTATATTTCTGGAATGCTAGGCTTAATATATTTGAGTGGATAGAGCAATTCGGTGGAAATCTGAGGAGCTTGAATATAAAGCGAAGGTTAAGTCACTTATGGAAATGGGAAAAGTTCGCCGAGCTTTGTAGATATGCTCCTAGGTGCCGTATGAAATATTAATTCAGTTGGAATGGAATATAGCAAAGGATTTAGCATCCGCGAATGTGATGGGCGGATGAGTTATTTCAAAGTTTCTTGCTTAATGAATATGAGTGTACTTTGACATTCGAAAATTTGAATGTTTAGACACAGATTATTTAATAGTTTTACTACATATGTATAGATATGTAGTAAAACTAAAAAATATTTTAAGGTTATGTTTATTGTTTGTGTATAGGTGACTATTTTACTAATAACGCGACCTAGATTTATACGGGCAGGTTAGCCAGTAAAGCTTCCGCAGAGGCATGATTTTTTGCAAGATAATATCATAATAGTTCAGCCTAAGAGGAAAGATTTGCTTGTATGTATGTAAGGAATGAACTCAAAAACTACTGAACCGATTTAAAAATTCTTTCACATTAGAATGCTATATTATCCCTACTAACATAGGCTACAAAATTGTTTTTAATGTAAATTTCCCACAGGAAAACAAAAACAACGCAGGCGAAACTGCGTAAAGTAAAGCTAGTGTATAATAAAACCTTAATAATTATTAAGTACATTATTCATGAATTTCTTGGTCCATTGTAGTTGTAACAAGCATTTTAGTAAAGACTAAAATGCTTGTAAAATGAAATATATTTTATTTCTTAGTATTAAGCATACACTTCAAAACGTCAAAATTAATTAAATTAAATTTGAATCTACCACTCGCTCGGAATGCTGTCAGAAAATCGGAAGCTGCTCTTCAAATTAGTCACAAAGGTATACATTTATGAAGTGTTAATGAATAAAACAAGCCTGTTATAAAACCAAACAGATCAAACGTCACAGAACCAAGAAAAGATAAAAAACTAGTATTATATGTATATTAGTTTATATATAATACTACTTATAAAGATATATATAATACTCGTTTTTTATTAATATATAGTATTATATATAAAAAAACTAGTATTATATTAAATAACTTTACTTTTATGTTAAGCATAAAACTATGATAAAAAATAAACACAATTATCAAATAAAATCTTAAAGGATTTATCAACTAAATCTAAAATAAAAATAAGTACGTTAAAAACTATAGGTAATGTAAAAAATAGGCCGCAGGTGCGTGTCGAGCCACGCGCAATGTTGCGCTCCGTACCTTCTATTGTTATTATTAAGGCTGTTATGATTTTATTACTACATAATTTTATATGATTTGTTAATTTGCTTGGCCTTCTATAATAAATTAAGTAGCTACTTAAACCTGCACCTGGGTCATAAGCCTCGGTACTGCTCTTGGTTTTTTCTCTGCAACGTGATGGACCCGGCACCCGCACGGTGAATCCATGGAATGCTAAGTTATCCTCTCATCTCTAGGTACTTGTTTTACTTAGCTAACAACATTATCTCACAATTTTTAACACAAAGTACTTGGCGTTTGTGCTTAGCGTTTGTGGACTATGAGGAAGCCTTCGATTCTGTCGAGACCTGGACAGTGCTTAGATCACTCCAGAGGTGCCAAATAGATTATCGGTACATCCAAGTGTTGAAGTCATTGTACGAAAACGCCACCATGTCAGTCCGCTTTCAGGACCAAAACTCGAAACCAGTACGACTTCAGCGCGGTGTGAGAGAGGGCGACATTATATCGCCGAAACTGTTCACAGCTGCGTTGGAGGATGTTTGGACTGGAGAGGACTCGGCATCAACATAAACGCCGAGTACATGACTCACTTTCGTTTTGCTGATGATATCGTAGTCATGGCTGAGAGAGTGGAGGATCTAGGCACAATGGTCGAAGACCTCTGTAGAGTTTCCCAGCAAGTGGGTCTTGAAATGAACATGGACAAGATTAAAATAATGTCGAATTCCCGTGAAGTACCCACTCCTGTGAATGTTGGAGGCTCTATGCTGGAAGTTGTTGACGAATATGTTTACCTGGGGCAAATACTTCAGCTCGGTAAGTCCAACTTTCAGAAAGAGGTAAATCGACGAATCCAACTCGGCCTGGGCAGCGTTCTGGAAGCTACTCAGCATATTCTCGGCCCGTCTGCCGCAGTATCTTAAGACGAAAGTCTTCAATTCGTGCGTGTTGCCTGTGATTAGGTACGTACGTTTTAAATTTAATTTCTTAATTCCTCTCACAATGTGAACACTCGATCCTCTGATAGCTTACTCTTACAATTCCCCTCACATTCCACCGAATTTTTTGGTCAGTCCTTTACTGTACAGGCTATTCGTCTTTGGAATAAAAAAAAATATGTTTTTATTTTCAGACAAACAAGCCCATACGTTGTTAGTTATAATTTTTACTTATAGACTATGTTAGTAAAGCTAAACACAATAATAAAAGAACTAATACTAATATTACAAATGCGAAAGTGTGGATGTTTAGATGTCGCGGGCAGAAGCTAGTAATAAATAAAAAAAACAACAAAACACAGCGTTTACCTGATTCACCGATCCAGCCGCACATGCAGGTCGGTGAACCTGGCAAGCAGGACTGAGTCCATCCTGTTACCCACCATATTCAGTAGACTGTTTGAACTGAACCGCACTCGTTTCACGGTTGATGCCAGTTTTTTACGCATAATTGCATAAAAATCGTCCACTCTGGCGTCGGCAAACATACCAGATGCACTGCAGTAGCGGGGCAGTCCAAACAGTACCCTGAATATATTATTGTATTGGATGCGTAATGCATTGTAGGCCCTCAGTGAAAAGTTAGCCCATAAACTGCCGGTATATAGGGTTTGGCAAAAAGCTTTAAACAGCGTTACTTTTACCTCGCCCGTACACCGCGCAAACCTACGCGCCACCATGTTACCACGAACCGACAACGCCCTACGCTCCCTTTCAATATCCATATCATCATTCAGAGTCTCATTCACAATGTGACCCAGATATTTAAGCTGTGTAACACGGTTAAGAGGTACTCCGCTTAGTGCTAAAGGTGGGACAAAACTGGGACCTTTAATACCACCTCTAAACACCATATATTCACTCTTTCTCTCATTGTACTTCAAACCATGCTCCACTACATATTTCTCACAAACATTTAACAACTGCCTGAGACTGCCGATCGAAGGGCTCAGCAGCACCATATCATCAGCATAGCTCAGGTTATTTACACAAATGCCGTCAACATAGCACCCTACATGTATGCTGCTGAGCTCCTCGATCAGCTCATTCACATATAAATTGAACAGCCTGGGTGAAGTCAGACCACCCTGCCTTACTCCGCACTCTAATGAGTAATCATCAGAGTGAACACCCCCCCATTTAACAGAGTTTAACTGGTTGTTATACCAGTAAGAAAGGATGTTCACAACATCAGCAGGGACGCCTGTGTCTCCCAGCTTTGTCCAAAGCTTATTGTATGATACCAGATCAAAAGCCTTGGACAAATCCAGGAAACATGCATAAACAGGAGTTTTTCTGGTCACATAATAATCCACTGTGTGTTTCAAAGACAGTATTGCACTCTCGGTAGAGAGACCCTTTCGGAAACCAAACTGGGCATCATGTAAATGTATGTAACTATCCAAGTGTTTATCGAGCAGCCTATCAAACACTTTTGAAACAATGGTAGCCAGTGAGATCGGTCTATAATTACCCTTATCCGAGTTATCACCAGTAGGGTTTTTCGCAATGGGCACAACCACAGTTCTCATGAGATCTAGAGGCAAGTATGTATGCCGTAAACAAAAAGTGAATAGCATAGACAGTACTCTGCACAGGTGAGGCCCAGCGTGCTGCAGGTGCTCGATGCTGAGTCCATCGTGGCCCGGTGACTTTCCTTTCGTCATATTTTTAATTAACATTGTAACCTCTTTGCCAGTAACTTTAATGGGATATTCCACTAGACGATCCCCAGCATCGGGCACCGTCGGCCGCAAGGTGGACTTCACCTGAAAATGTTCCCTAAACAAGTTGGCTATTTGTTTGGGATCGCAAGCTCCATCCACGCTCACAGGCAGACTCACCTTACTATTCAGTTTCTTTGTGCCTTTCCAAAATTTGTTGAATTTCTTAGCAAAATGTTGCGAAGCAAGTATGTCCGTTCTTATCTGTTCTTGGTTATTTTATAATAATAAATAATAATAATAATAATAATTTTTTTTTTCTCTACACCATACATAAACAGACTTATGAACTACGAATTACATAGGGGCAGATTAAAAGTAGGTGAGAGACTGGAGTCTGAAGTAGGCAGAAATCCGCCTGTATCACAGAATCACCAGGCCCCCACCCTCGGTTTCTTTAATGCGAAGAAAATAGAAACTAAACTATTGACAATACAAGTAGAAAAAAAAAAACAATCCAACATTTGTGGGCATTATACGTATAGATATAAAAGTATTATTTATTTTTATTTATTTCTCATTTTAGTTGCATGAAGTGTGTGTCTGTGTGTGTGTATGAATGTGTGTGTGTGTATATATGTGTGTGTGAAAAGTTTACTTAGTCAACAAAGTCTCAGTTTCACCATAATCCAAGTTCATCAGCCAATTCGTAATTTTATTTTTACACACTTTCCTTGTATTAGCAAACATATTATTGATTTTATTCGCCTTATTATACAATCGCGCTCCTTGAAAACAGAAAAATCTTTTTGTGTAAGCTGTACGAAAGCTTGCGATCGAGCAGACATTATGCTGCCTCCGTGATACATGTAGGATTGGTGTAAATTTCAGGAGCGAATGTTGGCGAAGTATGCAGTGGAGGATAAATAATTTCCTTACCGTAAGTACTAAAGCCTCTTGATATAATTGTGTGGTTGGAAAAAGTCTTGTCTTAAAAAGACTCACTTTGAGGATCAGTCTCTGTGCTCTCTCCAATTCTATAAGAGAGGTCTTAGGAGCTCCACCCCACGTTGTTATGCAGTAGGATAAGAGCGATTGCACCAGCGCTAAATAAACAGTTT
The DNA here is from genome assembly GCA_963935595.1 of Schoenobius gigantellus. Taxonomy (NCBI): domain Eukaryota; kingdom Metazoa; phylum Arthropoda; class Insecta; order Lepidoptera; family Crambidae; genus Schoenobius; species Schoenobius gigantellus. Next base: position 38,580,438 of record OZ012543.1, read on the forward strand.
TGAGTGTTTGATAGTCTGCAACATGTCTCAGCTGTTTAAATATATAAGTAAGTTTGCGAACTCTTAAAGAAATATTATGTATGTGCTGACCAAAGGAAAGATGAAAATGAAAAAAAAATATGAAAATAATTTATTTAACTCAAACAAGTGACAAGCTTATAAATAACTTAATACAGAATACAAGTACAACATACAAGTTTGAGAAGACATGATTGTATTTTAGAGTTTGCCTAACGATCCACGCACTAGGCGAAGCCTGTGTCGCGTGAATCAGGATACGATTTCCAGTGAACAAGACCTCAGCTCCAAATGGCCTGTTGTACTCGATGTGAACTTTAGAGAATGAAGCTAAAATGAAATTAATATAATTAAGTGGACGAGTAAATGTAATTTTATGTCCTACTTTATCATGACCAGTAGATTTTCAGTGTCAGCATACGACAATTTAGCCAACCATTTAGTGACTGATAATCTAGCATCTTTGACAGTTTGATGTTTTACTTCCTCACAATGTTTGATGACTCTATTGTACACTAAGCCTCTAATAAAATCGCCAAAACGTTGGGCAAATTTTGATGAACATTGTGGTAATGATACTTTATAGACACGTCTTTTGAGCATATTTTCGTAGTCTGCAGATAGCAGTACAGACCTGTGAACCGAAACAAAAGTTTGGAGGATAAACAACTGTCTTACAGTTAGTACATCACTATCCCTGTAAACCTCTAACGATGAATAGCGACGCGGTTTATGGAGCAAAACTTTTAAAACTGAGCGTTGAGCTCTTTCAGCCAAAATGAGAGAAGTTTTGGTTGCAGAGCCCCAGCATCTTATGCAGTACGTTAACAGCGATTGACCTAAAGCAATGTAAACGGATCTTAGAGTACTGAATTCTGCTGCATTGCGCAGTTGTTTCATCACGTATACCATTTTTCTTACACGAACAGATAATAAATCAATATGCTTTTTGAATGAGAGATTCTCGTCAATGGTCACACCTAGATATTTAATTGAGCCTTCTCTAGTAAGCTGATCACAGTTGCAATTTGGACATTGAGTAGCGCAGGTATGTATTTTTAGCGGTGGTAAAGTCAGTGGAGGACCGGAGGACTTAGTTTTGTGAAAATATATGTATTTTGTTTTTTGTGAGTTTAGTGTGAGAAGATTATTTTGCAACCACTTGTGAATTGTTTTCATTCCTGTCTCTGCAACAATATTGACCTCCTCCCAGGAAGATCCCCAGAACAGCAAGGCTGTGTCATCCGCATAACATAGGATATCAGCATTATGGATTGATAGATCAAGAATATCATTTATATAAGTGATAAACAAAGTGGGACCCAGAATGCTGCCCTGAGGAATGCCAAAACTGACAGTTTGAGAGTCACTAACTGATTGACCGACTCTTACACACTGTCTCCGCTCCCTTAAATAGCTATTGAACCAGTCCAATGCAACACCACGAATACCCATGCACTCCAACTTCTTCAGTAGAATTGAAGCGGAGACAGTGTCAAAGGCCTTGGCTAGATCTAAAAACACACCAACACAGCACTGTCCACTGTCCAATCGGTTAGCTACTTGTGATGTCAACAAGGATACCGCTTCCTCAGTAGATTTTCCCCTACGGAAACCAAATTGTCTGTTCGAAAGCAATTGTTTCGACTCAATATATTTCACAAGTCTTTTGTTGACCAGCTTTTCTAGAAGCTTGGAAAAGGCACACAGGAGTGAAATAGGTCGGTAGTTTTCAATGGAATCTTTAGACCCATTCTTATGAATAGGACACACTAGTGCGGTCTTCCAAGCGTCCGGAAATACTCCCGATTCCACACTCCTGTTAAAGATCATAGTGAGAGGTTCAAGCAATACACCGTGAAGGTCTTTAAGCAGATCATTACTGATGCTATCGATTCCAGGTGATTTATTACTAGCTAGCTTTAATATAAGACTTTGCACTTCACTACAGTCAGTTGGTTCCATAAAGAATGACTCTGCAGGCGAGTGACGACATCTTACAGAATTTGCAAGGTCGTCTTCAGTTTTCGATATATTTTGTAAGATATTGGCAGCCATTTTCTGCCCTAGGGATGAAAAATGCGTATTGCAAATGTTGAGAGATTATTGTCAATTATTACACCTAAATATTTGATTTGCTTTGTAGCTCCAATTTTAGGGCAATCGCATATATTTAACGGGGGAAAACAACACTTGTGAGAATAAAGAGCAAAACTCTGCAATCTTGCCACCTCCTGTGTGTTTCTGAGTGAGAAGGTAATATATTTTGTTTTTTCAGTATTAATGGTAAGCGAGTTATGTGCCAACCACTGTAAAACTACATCATATCCTTGTTGAGCCGATGAGAACGTTTCATCCCACGTATCTCCATAAAAAGTGAGGGTGGTATCATCAGCGTAGGATATGATATTACAGTTACTTATATTTAATTGACACAATTCATTTATATAGCATAAGAAAAGCGTAGGCCCGACTATACTGCCTTGTGGGATCCCATAATTGACAGGTAATTCGTTACTCGTGTATTCACCAATCCTAACCCTCTGTGTACGGTCAGTTAAATAATTTTCAAACAATGCCAATTGTGCACTCCGTATACCTAACGCCTCCAATTTTTTGATGAGCGTTGAAATAGGAATTGCATCAAAAGCTTTTCTTAAGTTAAGGAAAATGGTCAAGCACTTCTTGTGGTCGTCCATTTTTTTAACTAAAAAATCCACGAAATTGTGTACTGCATCGTCAGTGGATCGCCCTGCTCGAAAGCCAAATTGAGAGTGTGATAACAAGTTCCGATTTTCGAGGTAATCAATTAGCCTGTTATTTATAATGCGTTCAAAAATTTTTGAAAGGGTGGAAAGTATTGATATAGGCCTGTAATTAGTTATTTGTTTTCGATCACCAGCCTTGTGTATCGGGAGTAATATAGACTTCTTAAGGGATTTTGGGAATATACCTTCGGCTAGGCCCCGCTCCACTAAATACATAATCGGGGCCGAAAGTGTATTTATGTTATCTTTAATACTTCTAGCAGATACCTCATCCCAGCCCACTGCACAGTCCGACTTTAATCCACGTATAACTGTTTGAATTTCAGCCAGATTTACATCTTTCATTACAAAGGATTCGGCTTGGCTGCAATTAACTGTATATTGAAGGGGCAAACTGGCAACATTTTTAGGGATGTCCTTGGCTAAGTTTTCTCCTACGCTAGCAAAAAAACTATTAACGCTATCTAACGATTTTTGGGTATCATTTTTTAAATTTAGAAGTTCTAATGAGGTAGGTTTCTGGGATGCCATATTTGTGATTGTTTTTATAGTAGTCCATAATGCCTTAGTATTATTTTTTGACTCAGATATTTTCATCTTATCATAATTGGTTTTTACGGTACGAATGAGTTTGTTACAGTAGTTCCTGTATCTTTTATATGTCGTTTTTAGAATATCATTTTTAGGGTCTTGTTTCATTTTTTTATAAATATTGTCTCTATTTTTTAAGCAGCGAAGTAATCCCGCTGTCATCCAGGGCTTTACTTTTATTTTTCTACGTGCTATTTTAATCGAGACAGAATTACGAATTATTGTTTCTGTTATAGTGTTTATAAATATGTCAGTAGCTATATTTAAATCCTTTTCGCAATAAATGTTGGTAAAATCCAATTTTGATAATTCATTTTTTATATTATCATAATCGTACTTTTTACTTGTATTTCGGCTGGAGTGTAGTTGCTGTTTATCAGATTTATAACAAAAGAGTACTGCTTGGTGATCCGTTATTGAACTCTCTAAGACTAAGGTACATGCCGGCTGCTTTGTTTTTACAAGGACGTGATCCAGGCAGCTAGAGCCTCGAGTAGGAGCATTGTGAGCTGGAAGTAGTCCATGAAATGTAATAAGATCTAGATATGTTTGTGTATCAGCGCTATTTTCCAGAATATTGATGTTTATGTCCCCAACTAAAATTATGTTATTATAATTATATAGTGTAAGCAGCAAAGAGTCCAATGAATTAAAGAATCTAGATAGGTTTCGAAAACTCGGAGGTCTATAGATCGATATTATAACCGTGTCGGGAACAAGCTCACCAACCAGACAGTTTGCGTCAAACAAAAGCGGTTCTTCTATTTTTAAATCTAAATTACTCCTAAAATATACCACCACTCCGTCGCTTTTATTGAAGTTACTTGTTGTACAATGGTACTTATAGCCATCCAGCTGAGGTAAATAAGAACCATCAGTAAGCCAGCATTCCGACAAGACTATTACATCGCATGATGTATTTATTCTTGTTAGTAATATAGTGAGTTCTTTAAAATTACGCTTTATACTGCGTATATTTTGCTGTAGTATTTTAACTCCTTTATTTAAGAACAAGTCATAATTTCTACACTCCTCCGGCATGCAGACATAAGTCTCCGAGACATTAAATTCATCAATAGTATCAACTAAACTGCATATATGAGTCATTATTACACAATAATGCCAAGTGGACACAGCTCATGGTTCCAAGAAAAGTATACAAATATGACCTGTGAATTATTTTGTTTTGATGTGCATGATAATTTTTATGTGTGTAGTATTTGCATAGTTTTATGGACAAAAGGTGAAAAAGTATGTATGCTTGTTTGTATTGTTTGTTGTTTGTTTATTTGTGCTAAGTGATAGTCCAAGGTTAGAAAGGTCCAAGGTCCAAGAAAAGTATACAAATATGACCTGTGAATTATTTTGTTTTGATGTGCATGATATTTTTTATGTGTGTAGTATTGCATAGTTTTATGGACAAAAGGTGAAAAAGTATGTACGCTTGTTTGCATTGTTTGTTGTTTGTTTTTTTGTGCTAAGTGATAGTCCAAGGTTATAGTTCTGGTTTTGGTGAGTGTTACAATGCTTCTGCAAGGCAACCCAAATGAACGACTTACGAATACTAAAAATCTATACATAATGTGGACAATTATAACTTTATATGTAAACAAAATATAATATAAAAAATACGTCATGCAAGAATAAAGGCAATAATTAATATAAGATAAAGGCTTAACTAGTCAGGCCGACCGCAGCTTCACCAAGTCATTTTCTGAATCGATCCGGATGACGGCAGCTCCTTCAACTTTCCGAAGATAGATTTTTCCATATGTAGTCCAACAAAAATTATAATTGTTTTCACTTGCGAACTTTCTTGTTTGTGATTTTGACAGTATTTCAGACGAGACTTAAAAATTTTGCGACTTTCACACATCCTGTCAAAAATAGGGCCAGTAGTGGGCTTACCATAGTAAACATAAGCCTGGAAATCTGTTCTCGCCTGCCTATGAGCGTCCTTGACGTGCCTGTTCCAACCATACACACTCTTCACGTAGCCTGGCTTCCCAGCCACCACCCTGCGGCTGTCCATAGACGCTTGTGATAGAATATGAATGATCTCACTATACAAATTATCAATAATGTGTCTGTGTTGAACATTTTTACACATACCATCAGCACATTTATGAAATTGTTCAGGAAAGTGAACATCTTTCAACTTACTATCACGTAATTTTTGGTATATGTCTATTTCTTGTAAATCCCTCTCACCCCATACAATTTTGTTAGATACATTGTTATTAATTACTTGTTTACATTTAATGACACCCAAATTGCATGAAAGCTGAACTGGGAAATGATCAGACCAGAAAACATAATTGTTAACCCTTACATTCAGTAACAGCCGCCAGGCTGACTTGGTAACCAGGCAGTGATCTAGCCAGCGCTTACACCTATGCGCTTCACTATAAAAAGTATAAGTATCAGAGTACATACCCAGTTTCTCTAAATCAGCACATATCCATTCATTATCCGCACAAAAATTTACTAGCTCATTACAAAAGGGTGCACTCGGATGGGCATTAAAATCACCCAACATAAATACATTTTCAATATTACAGTCACAAGTAATTGCACTCATTTCTCCCAAGAGTTGCGTGAATAAGGGCAAGTTCTCAGGCTGATCCGTTGGCATATATACGCACATAATTAAAATATCACGATTTTCACCTAAACTTGCCTTTATCGCTACAATACGCTCACTTTTGCACTTTATCACTGTTACATTATGAAACGCACTTTTTCGCCATAACAACGCTACCCCTCCATGAGGTCTACCACGAAGTACCCCTGATGATAGGTCCACCGAAGATTTTGCAGTGTATGTAAAGTCGCTGCTTATGTCGCCAAGAATCGGTATATCGTGTGATAACAACCATGTTTCCTGAAGTGCTATGACATCGGCTGTTTTACACAAGCTTTTTACACAATCAATACTCCTTTTTATGTTTTTACAATTATAAGTTACTAATGTACTATGTTCCATTTTCACCAGATAAGTTCTGTCTCATCCCTGTAGTCGTTTTACTGTCAAGGTAACTACGAGGTCTGAAATGTATAAATCTTCTAAATGTTATTCCATTTGGCCATAAACTGTCGCATAAATATGTATCAATTTTATTTTTCGACACATACACTTTGAACGAGTTGTATGACTTTTCTATTTTCATGTTGATTTTTTCCAAATTCACTATTTCTTGTGTCTTATTTTGTATATAGCTACATATGTCAGATGCTGATGTGTCTTTATTCACGTTTGAAATATATAACGGACTTTTAATATCAGCCGCCTTGAATTTCATTTCGGACTCAGTTTTTGCTTTGCCTGTTTGGCCTACGAATCGGTTTCTATGTCTTTTACGTTGCACTAATGTCCAATCTTCGTTGTTTTGTTTGGTTTGCTTCCATCTTCCAGTACTTGCCACCTCTGCCATTGCCGGTTGCTCAATACAGCGCTCCTGCACTTGTGAATGTGATATCTGAGACGTTGACCTTGACCGAGTAGATTGTACAGGCAGCGCCACCGCCGCGCTATGTGCGACAGAGACGCGCTCACAATCTCCGTCGTACATGTGAGCGTGCGACCAATCACGCATATCATCAACCGTGTTTTCTTTTTCCACCGGAGTTGTCATAATGTCGGTAGTTGTTAAATTCGATAAGCCCACTGGCCCGCTATCAGCAAAATATGCACCTCTTCGTCTGGTATTTACGTTTGGATAATTAACAATAGAAGTTAATTTTAAATTCTCCAAATCAGTGCGCATAGCACTCACTTGCTCTGCCGTTGCGTATTTATCTTTAATTGTCTCGATCTCGCCACGAATCAATACAATATCTTTTAATAATTTTGTTACATCGACATGATCGAATGATACTGGAGGCAATTTTTGGAGATCTCGGGCGACAAAAATAGGAATCATCTCCGGATCGATCTCCTTAAATAAGCAGATGATGTCTTCAAGATCTCTTTGCTTTTTTCCGTTTTTTCGTCGTGATTTTTTGCACTGCGTAGTCGTTACAGACTCGAAAAATAAGGTCTTGGCCTCTTCAATATCTGGCTCCGAGAAAGCCGACAGGCACACACGAATTATTGATTCGTTATCCATCACATCATGTTTATTTTGTATGAATGATAACACTTCACTTATTATTATATTACAGTTAGTACACTTTACTTTATTGTTTGCCATTTTTTTTAACACAGACACCCGCATGTAAGCGCTGTGCGAGCGAGACTGAATAAGGAAGGACTGAATAAGAAGGAATAGCCTGCCTTCCGCTATTAGGCGCAAACAATCTCTTTCCACTTTTAATGTAAGCGTAAAGCAACATTTCCTTCAGCTCTGACACCACCACTCGCCCCCCGCCCCACCCCCACGGTCATTGATGTCATTGTCGTTAAAAATTAGTTTTATTATTATTATCTATTTATTTAATTTATTATACACGGTTATTTTTTTATCACCCTGGTTATTTTAAGGGTGGCTTCAGGACACGGTAGAAGAATTATTTAACCATTAATAATAAAATTTACTCACCTGTTTAATTAGATATTTATTATCTAAAATATCCAAAAAATACTGCACTGGTATGGACACTGAGTGAAGTTGTAGGCAAAACATTGAATGAACGCGAACTGGCAACAACGTCGCCGATTCAAAGTCATCACTGAGTTGATCACAATTTCACCTTCCTACTTTACGGGCTTACTTAGGACCGGCAAAACAAAGTTTTTAAAGAAAACAAACAGTACTAGGTAGGTATTACGGTTATGGTAGGTTGTTTTGGCGTAGTTAAAAAATTGGAATCAACTTTAAATACTTACCTACCTAGGAAACAATTTAAATCAACTTTAGTTCTAATAACAAAAGAGTTCTAAATGTAAAGGAAGTCCTCTAACTCATACATAGTCGTGCACGTTTAAAACTATACATGACCACAACAACATATCACTTTGGTTAGTGTTCAACGTCTCGAAATGCAGTTTTCGCTTCCAAGTCTTACGTTTGTGGGTTCACTTTCTTACACCAAACACTTAATTTCACTTCACAAGTAAAAGTCTACGGTCTACCGGAGTAAGGTCTGTGTATTCGCGAGATGTGTTAAATTGAAACTAAAATTCGAATGCGCCCGATTGCCGCGTGTCAGGCGCGGGCGCGACATCGCGATACGTTCACACGCGCCGGGCTCAAAGGCGAACTAAAGCCGGCGAGCCGGCCGGCTCGTGCCGACAAGCGACAGCAAACAACAAAACGCCGCCCCGCCGCCGGCGCTCGGCGCCGGCGCCGACTGTCTCTGTCTTTCACTATTGTAGTGTCTAGTGCAATAATAACTCTTATTTCAAACGAGTTGTAGATTGATCTTGCTTGAATTAATAACGCGACGTTGCCGCATTTTCCTAAGCCCGTAGTAGTAAATGCTTTATTCATTCATAATCTTACCTTATCTTGTAGTAAACAAGAACAATGTCTATAATTTAATATTATTGGCGGATAAAATTTAAAAAATATAACCACATGTTTTTTTTATTGATATGAGTCGTCTAGCGTCTACCGAGCTGCCTCTAAAATTTTCCAGTATGATAAAAAAATAACCGTGTATATACCGGGTGTAACTGAACACCCCAATAACATTTAGGGGGCATATAAGTTAGATACTAAATGGACCTTCGGTGCTTGTCTGAGACCTAGAACCCCAATACTTTCAGAGTTATTTGATTTTAAACTGAAAGCAAAAACTTTCAAGTGACAAGCATAATCAGCTCTTAACACAAAAGAAATTTAAACACAAAATGACACGTGACAGACGTGAGCGTAGTATTCCTCGTACGCTTACGTAGGGCTTTCGGCACTTAATACCAAAAAATAATTTATTTAGTTTGTATGACGTGAACGTAGTATTCCTCGTACGCTTTCGTAGGGCTGTCGGCACTTAATACTAAAAAATAATTTATTTAGTTTGTATGGGAAAAAAGTAGGTTTGTTAGCCCTAATATTCTTCCTACAGAATCTCTACTTCTGATGGATACATACCCTTTTTTTTTTTTTTTTTTTTTTTTTCAGTGGGAAATGCATTACGCATACCCCGCGCTTGGGAAGGCGCGAGGTTATGTCGAACTCTCCGCGGCTCCTGGGGGCAGAGTGCCAGCCAGGAACCGCGGCCTACCGACTAAAACCCACCGATGCCCCTCACATACGCCTTGGCGCGAGCACGTTCATCATCGCCGTGTCCTCCTCATCAGAAGAAGACACGCCGAGGAAGGCCGCGTCGCTGCCGGACAAGGTCATGGGAACTCGAATGAACACATCCACGACCTTGGATGGATACATACCCCTAAATGTTATTGGGGTATTCAGTTACATCCTGTATATATATATATATATATATATATATATATATATATATATATAATTATTATTTATTATCATTTTCTAGTACTTAATTTTTATTTATTTTTTTAATTCTCGTTATATTATGATTATTACTATTTTTTTTATTATATATTTATGTTCTGACCACCAACGTATGTTTTTTCCAACCTAAAAGTTGCCTGGTAGAGATCGCCTACGGCGATAAGGTCGCCTATTTTGCTGTTCGTGTATGTATTGTGTTGTATTCTGTAAAAATTGTGCAAAATAAAGTGTTTCTATCTATCTATCTATCTACGGAACTGAGACGTGGCCGCTTACAATGGTCTCATAAGAAGGCTCAAAGTCACTCAAAGGGTAATGGAAGAGGGCTATGCTCGGGGTTTCTCTACGTGATCATATCAGAAATTATGAGATCCGTAGAAGAACTAGAGTTACCGACATAGCCCAAAGAATTGCAAACTTTGAGTGGTAGTGGGCAGGATAGATCGCTCGTAGGACTGACGGCCGTTGGGGCGGAAAGGTCCTTGTGTGGCGGCCGTGTACAGGGAGATGCGGTGTTGGTAGGTCCACCACAAGCTGAACCACGATCTGATGAAGGTCGCAGGAAGCCGCTAGATGCGGGAGGAGCAGGACCGATCGGTATGGAGATCCTTGGGGGAGGCCTATGTCCAACAGTGGGCGCGTCTCTTGGCTGAATTGATAATGATGATGATGACACCCACAAATCTTTTGAAAGACCTATCCAATGAAATGGGATAGACGAGAAAAATAAATTCCCTACCATCTACATGTAGAGGTACCTCAAAAAAACTTTTTCATTTTATTTTTTACATGCTAAATTACAGCTTTCTAGTACTATGATACCTGAGCAAATCTTCGGACAGACGGACAAACAGATCGGTAGACGGACGTGGCGTTCCTTGTTGACTACGGAATTATAAGGGTTCCAACTATAAGGGTACCTTGTTGAATACGGAACCCTAAAAATGTCAAGCAATAGACGCCCGTTCCGGTACCCAGATCGCTGGCAACCTTACCACTTAAACTTTTAGATACTATTTCTAACCCTTTTCCAGCAGAGCTCTCTATGGAGACTAGAATAATTACTTCTGACTGTTTAATTCTGGCTTTAATATTTCTCAAAAAATGGTAAGGTCCATGAAGTCGCGTTTGAATCTAACGTGAAATACACACTCAAAATGATAATACTTAATTTATGTATTAGAAGAATAAAAGTTTAGAAGCTCATAAAAATAATAATAAAGAGTAATATTAATAACTATTAAATTAATAATAATAATCATTATATAACTAATTTGTCAATAATTATAATTATTGACATATTCGTTATTAAATAGGATAATAATTATTATCCTATACATACATTGATTTACTACTAGTAGATCGATGTATACCTACTTATTATAATACTTATTACAGCACCTTAAGAGCGGGTATAAAGCTAGAAAAATATCAGATTTCACCCGCGCGCCTCACACGTTCCGGTCTCGACCATCGCAGCGATAAGTTCGCTCCCTCTTCATGTTTTGTGTGATCGCGCACAGTATAACCTACCTTAGGCAGATAAAATTGGCTAAGTGCGAGTCGGACTATTTATCCGTACTTTGAACTGTGAATAAGTATAAAATACTTTTCACTTGTGATAAGTAAAACGAAAAGGTAGGTAATAAATATTATTATTTATTTAGAATATAGGTATTTAACATAATAAGTGCTTTATTTACATTTACCTGCTAAGCACTCGTCGGATAAGCATAGGCGTAAACATATTTCAAACACCAAAAATACTTGGAGTACAGATTTAAATAATACGAAAAGGTAGTGACAAATATATTTATTTACCTCTCTTATAATGTCACTTTCAATTTTTGAAATTCTTACGAATCGCTTTAATTTACAATAATTAATGTGTGTATGTTAAAATTATATTTTTTTCAGAATACGGTCTATACCTTGGCTATGAATGATAAGTCGTTCACTTGCATCATAGATACTTTGGTCTTTTGCTTCCTTAGCTTTCCGTTTTTTGAAAGCCGTCTTTGCCCGATTAACCGATAAACCCGTCGTTCGGTGTTACTGAAATCAAACAATTAGTGTTAAAATTGAGTGTGAATATGGTGGCACCATTTTATCATTAGATATAACTTTTAATATGGAGTCAAAACAAATCTAGCCCAGTGTAAAAATCATGATGGCACTAAAATCAGAAAATCACTTAGATGTCGCTATAGTACAGTCGCGAAAGTTTATGCTCGACTACTGTTCGACTCTATCGCGTAGCAATAAGGACAAAAAGCAACCGATCATAAACTTTCGCGAATGCACCTACAATCTTAACTTTTCCACTGGGCAATAAAACTTCTCAGTGGTGACAAAATCTATATAAATCGCAATACGTTTTATTTTATTTTTTCCTAAATCTGGGGGCACGGCAGTGCCCCCGCCAAGTCGAGCGCGAAGCAAACACTGCCGTACCATCCTTTACTGGAACCATTTCGCCGCATTTTCAGGCCCCTATTTGAGAACCTCTGGATAAGATCAGAACGCAGAAATTTTCGTCATCCAGTAAGCTATAATCACATACTTAAAATCCAAAATTTCAAGTCTGTAGGTCATTTAGTTCCGAAGTTAAGCGAAAGCAAAGTTTCGCATTTATGACAGACACTCACTCACTCATGATCATAAAATTGAACTTGTACTTCCCATAAACTCAGAGAGCTGAAATATGGTACAGAGTTAGGGTTTAATGGCCACATAAAGGGAAAACTATAAAAACTAGGATAATTTAAAGTTGCAATCAAAGATGTGCTTATTAAAAAAGCATATTATAAAGTTTCTGATTACATGACGGACAAAAAAGCTTGGGTTTGAACTCTCATTTCTAATATTTAACAATGTGCTGCATTTTGTTTCAAAGAAACATTCAGTGAGAGCAATTTATAAGCTAAGTTCACGCACTTTTCTCAGAGATAGCTTATATAATGTGAATTAACACATCTCTTCTTGTAATGGAAGTTGAGCTCAAACTTTTGCTTTGAGGTCAGCTTCCAATTGACGACTCTGTAATAAAACCAAAATTGTAAATGGCGATTTAAAAGAGGAGATAAAAAATTTTGACCTTTCGAGTTTCTTGCCTGTTCTTCTCGAGAAGGCTCTCCCAATTTCCGAACAGGTGTAGAGTCAACTTTTTTTTTTCATTCTTACTTGTATTTGCAGACATCTTGAATATATTCAGGATGTATGCACATACAAGGTTAATATGATTTCTTTAAATTAGATTGTTTTGCTTTGTTTTGACGTCAATAAGTGCTTGTAAAGGTCTATGTTGAATAAAGATTTTTGAATTTGAATTTTGAACTTGAATGATCGAAGATCTGGAGTACCTGGTGACCCTGATTAGAAAACACAAGAGCCCAACCAAACTATTAGAGATATCGACATACCGCCTTTACAAAAAATATTCAACTTGGTGGGCCGCATCCAATAAAGAAAAGAAAAAAAGAAAAGAAAGATTTGTAATAATAAAAAAACTACCCCTAAAAAGAAAAAAACTGTGTCAAATAAGAAAATCTAATCAATAAGCTCACGTTTCTACAAAAAGAAGTGAAATCCCACCAAAAACATTCTGTAAAAAACTAGCCAAGTCTCGATGGAGCTGCTTGTTTATCTCTAAAAAGTAATGAAATCTAGACAAAGTCGTGCCAAGTCTAAGGTTCCTTACTGCGATTTCTTTATTATTATAGTTAATGTTGTGTGACTTGGTCGTTGAACATTCTTTATACGTTAGTGGGTACAGTTCATCAATAAGTATCATTAAGAATTTGTCGAAATCATAGAAATAACGGATAAACATACATAAATAAATAAAAATGAATAAAGCACAAGTAAATATAAATAAACATACACGTCCATGGTTCGAGCACATACATATATTCATATTTATCACAAAAAATCTGCTCCGACCGGAATCGAATCCGGGACCGTTGGCGCCTAAGGCGCCAAAGGTCCACGTTCTAACCACAGCGCCAGACTGTCGTCGCTTAATTTAAATTTGTTACAGTAATTACACTTTTAATTACTCAACGAAGTATGATGTGATAATTTCTCGTCTTTATATAATCAAAGTTTCGCGTGAAATTGATTTAATTTATGTTAGCACTATAAAAAGTTTACATACTGTCACCTACGTCCAGCACGCGAGTAGTCAAATGCATCAATTTGTTTTACATACACTACCCGCGCCTATGTTGCACCAGCGCTTGTGCATTGTATTGTGTTATTAAAAGTCAACGCGCATGGGTCTATATTGTAAGGTGAAACTACTTATTAACGTAAAATATTACGTAAACATAATAAAAGTAAAGTAATAGGTACATACCTTCTACAATACGCCATAAGTTGAATTTTTGACTTCTTAAGTTCTTTTAGACAATTTTTTTTTGTTTTTTTTATTCGCCATAATTTGGTCGATGTATTTTCTCGGACTGGAGCACAGAAGCACAGTTTACTCGTCTCAACGGAGCGATCAAGACTGATTGATGAAATAAAACATGCCTGTTACCTCGGGTCAGGTGCGACAGACGATAGCGTTCTGCGCGGAATAAGAACGTTGTAAGCGCCGAATTACTTTTATTTTAATTACTCGTAAAATATACATTATTTTTGCAAATCGCTAGTACAGTCCCTAGGTAATATAGTTTTATATTATATATTAAAAAATTGACGCAGTTATATGCATCACATTGAAAAGCAATCGATTTTGCTTGAAAATTAGACGTATCTTCGCGATTTTTTTCTATCGATAAAATAATTTAATTTTATGTTTTCACTCAGTGCATTCACTTACAAATATAGTTAAATATCTATTTTAAAAAAATTGGTTAGTTCATTATTCAATTTCAAGTGTAGATATCAAATCTACGATTAGCAATTTAGCTTTATACCCCCTCTTAACAATATCCATTTTGTGATAACGTCACACGCTATCCGCTTAAATCTTGTAACGCTGCATTTATTAGGATTGTGAATTTAGAGATAATGATTGTTATAATGAAACTAATGTTATGACGTTCACGGAGAAAATTAATCGGTTTGCTGTTTCCCGCTTTCCAATCCAAATTCACAATTTCCTTTTGCAGTTGCGGAGATTAAATAGCAAACAGGCTGCACTTTGTGCCATTGCCATGCTTATTCAGGGGCCATTAGCGATGCCGAGACGCGGCGAGTCAATAAATCATTGCTCAGCATCTCCACTCCACGACGATTCAATAGCGATTCGTATGTTTTTACACTATCCGACATCGATTGCTCAATTCAGGATACATGTGTCGCCACTTCGAGTCTTATAAACCTTAAAATACAAATTTGCAGGAAGTCATTATGCTTAAATGCGGGCCAAAATGGTTTAAACAGCAGCATCCAAGTTTTTTTTGTACAGATATAAAAAAACGTTAAGTTTTCTTTTAGATAAGTGAATTGAAATACTATGTTACATTAACAATAGTGAAATTTATTTCAAAAAACCAGATATACTTGGTGTACCTAAATTATCCCCTTTTTACACCCTTAAGGAATGATTTCGGGGATAAAAACTATTCTTTATCCTTCCCTACAACTCAAACTATCTCCATTATCTTTCATCTGAATCGGTTCAGCGGTTATGGATCTCCATACAAACTTCCACCCCTTTTCTCCCCCTTAAGTAGTGATTTCTGCGCCAAAAACTATCCTTTGTCCTTTCCTGGACTCAAACTATGTCTATACTAAATTTCATCTAAATCGGTTCAGTAGTTAGGGCGTGATTGCGTAACACACAGACAGACAGAGTTACTTTCGCATTTGTATTGTTAGTAAGGATTATATTCTTCGTTAATTAGTTTTCGTATTTTGTTTGACGTCAATAAGTGTTTGTAAAGGTATTTATTAAAAATAGTTTTTTAAGTTTAGTTTAGTTTAATTCGTATGAATAAATGATACTTTGTACGAGGTGGAATGCTGTTGCGCAACGTACCTGCCGGTGACTTATCAGCAGACATGTGTGGGAGTCTTCCTGCTGAGCGCGTTGCATACCCACTAAATCAATCTCGATGTCCATCTTGTCCATAGTCAGGGTGATCCAGGGTCTGAGTAACCCCAATTCTCCGGACCACCCTGGGACAGCCCGACCAGCTATGGGCCGGGTCTCCACGTCTGTGCTGTTATTAACCTGAACATAGGGCTAGTAACCAGACGGGGAGGGACTCTAATCGCGCGCATCAGCAGCCACTCAGCGCGCAGGTCACACTTAGGGTGGTCATGAAAGGTGACTGTGAAAGCCCGCTAACCGTCTGCGTCGGAGAAGAACTGCAGTTGGCTCATTTTTCTTTTCACTTTCTGCTGCCAACTTCTGCGTGATAGATAACATTCTCACAGAAGATGGCGATAGCCTCTCTTCTCACAGGCCAACATCTTACTAACGATGACTGGTAGCGAGAGGTCGCCGCCGCCCAACGCCACGTGGGCGGCGGTGTCGTTAACGTCCTCAGAATCGGAACGTACTGCATAAACTGGCACAGTTAACAGCCCTACTTAGGTACCTACTTGCCATGGATGTCGTGAGAATCCGACTAAGGAATATTACTGTAGTAGTTACATCTATGTAGCACATCCGCGGGGACTATGGTCCCCAAGCGCAAAAGACAGGCAACGTTCCGGGTACTATGGTACCCATGGCGCAAAGCGTTAAGCGACCTGCGTAATAAAAAAATATAAAAAAAACTCTCTTAATCGCTCTATGCCTTCGACCATAACAAGTTAACAGAGACTATAAAAATATTATTTACTCTCAGGTTAAAATTAATTTTACGTTTTGTATTATTTGACAAACGTTCGAAAGATTTTATTTCGATTTACGACCTGTCGACTAAATTATAGTACAAATGGCTTTTTTGCTAATAAAAATAAAAATACTTTCTGTCATTTTTTTACTGCATTTTTTATTTCAGAATCTGTTAATTTTCTCTAACCGATTTTTGACCTTATCGCGTTTGAGGTTAAGTTTATAATCTATTCATACATTTTGAACATTTTTGATAACCTGATAGGCTGTTGACTGTATGTAAATTAAAATTGCTTAACTAGCTTTACGGTCTGTCTTAATTAAAATGGCTTTATTCGTTTTTTTTACATCAAATAATACTTAGTGTGAAAATATATTTCGATAATGTCACAATTATGTTTATAAGGCCTGTCCGCCTATTGTTGCAAATTGCAGTAAAAAATGACAAAAATTACGTTGTTTTTTTACCTTGCTTTTATTTAGAACATTTTCAATTTTATTGTTCGTAATTTTAAAGTTCGTCGACAGATCGTATATCGAAATAAAATCTTTCGATCTTTCGTTTGTCGGAAGAAAGTCATTCGGATCTAAGAACGAAATAGTTATCGAACGAAATACAGCTAGAACTATATATAATTCATCGAACAAATGAAACTCGAAATAATGGCCCAGACCCCCGCGGTGGTCGCTTATAAGAACCAAGTTCTGGGAAGTAATGACATATTGCAATCCAAAGGAAAGGGCCCTCTTTTTACCTTGAACAGCCAGAGTAGACCTTAAGCCCTGTTAAAAAATTCTCCGATAAATCCTCGGTAGCCTAAGAGGTACCTAATGAATGACGCCAACATAGCAGGTTCAGATCCGACCGAAGGTGAGGATTGGTTTTTTTAATGTTTGAAATTCATTTAGCATGTTTAAAGAAATTTCATAGTTATACGTATTTCTTAGCCTTTTAAAGCGTATTACTTAAATCGTGCCTATATGTTCACATAATGTGTCGTCTAATATAAATGGACATTTCTTTTGATAGCTCTTCAGATATGAGTTGGCAATAGATACCTAATGCGCTGAGGAAAACTGCTTGTAACCATGATTATCGTGTTATTCTTTATGTATTGCCTTGGCTTTCCGCTTCTGTATTTACTACGATAAAATAATCTTATTAAGGAAATGTTTGGAGAAAAACCGATGAATAAGAGACCTATCAGTATTTTACTTAACTTACAATACATAATATCCGATTACGAATGTGCTTTAACACATAATTTTATACATTCAACATAAGGTTTTATACATAGTCCCAAAAACAATTCGTACAAAATGAAAAAGATTTTCAGTGCTTATCAGTGGCAAAAACATTGATATTTATTTATCATGTGTTTGGTAAGGGTTAGCAATATTACCCCAGTAATTAATTTTATTTTACCCCAGCTACCTACCTACTTTTTATTATTTTTAACAAATTAACAATGTATATATAGAAGCTTACAAATGTAGCATATAAATGAATAAATAATTAATATAAAAAATGTAATAATAATTGGAAAGTTGCGTTAAAGTTGCGCGTTTAAAGTGATGTTTGCTTAGAACGAATCTTCGTCCTTATTAAGGCGCTACATCGAAAATGAATCAAACAATGGGAGGCGTGGTCTATACGTGAACGCGGGGCGCCCCCCGTGCTCAAGCAGCTAGTCTTTATATCTATGTCAACAAAGTCGTGAATGCGTTGCGCCCGCATGCAATCAGATCGTTTAGAAATTATCGACGTAAGCGACAAAATACAAATTGTTTTATTAAAAAATAACTATAATGATTAGAAAAAAATGCTTCTGTACGATTCTAGATACTGATGATGGCTACCTATTTAAGGAACTTTTTAATGAATACCTAACACCGTTTACTAGTAATCCTGAATATTCATATTTTTAAGAGGTAATTTCAAAAATAAAAAGTATCGAGGCAAAATCTTTAAATCGCGTTTTCGGTTCTGTACGTGACTAGCTAAAGATATGAAGAAACACATATTTGACTTTCAGATCTGTAAGATCTCTCAGTTACCTATGACATTACATTAAAAATAACCAATATTTTCGATATAGCGCTAAACTAGCTGCGTCCGCGATCGCCGTTTCGCTTTACTAAGTTCAACAATACAGATTCCTTAATTTGTGAATGAGGATTTCTCTGCTTTCTGTGGAAATTTAAAAAAAAACCTTTCCAGTGGGCGCCTACATAAGCCAACGAGCCCCTATACTGAATTTCACATGCTTCTAGCTCCAGTAGCTTGGGTTCTACGTTGATACCTCAATCACTCACCAAAGCCTTTTATAAATACAAAAGAAAACAACAAATAGTAATAGGACTAAAGTTAATAGTCCCAGTGCTACTAGTTATGTGAGTAGTAGTACTGTCATGGGCAATAACTGAGTATATTACGAGTATGTATAAATATGTTAGTTTACGCGAACAGATGCTTTACAGATATTTGTGGCGCTCAGATTTTTTTACAGTGATAAAAAAATGGTGAATGACAAAGAGATTCCTAAAATCACGAAAATTCGGCCGAATATACAGGTGATGTGGCGCTAGCACGCCAGAAATTTGTTGAAGAATTTCATTTATCCAAAGTTTACTATCCTTATTATCTTTGACGTCGGTGGCGCTGTGGACTCGGGCACTTGCCTTCCAATCGGGTCCGTGGTTTGAGACCGCCATATATCAATGTGTTTTTCGTTTTCGAATTCCATATTATTATGTACATTTGTCTGACGTTCCTACGGTGAAGGAAAACATTGTGAAGCAACTTGTATACATCTGCGAAGGAATTCAAAGGTGTATGTGAAGTCGACCAATCCGCACTGGGCCAGCGTGGTTGACTAAGGCTTAAACACCCTAACTTAGGGTAGACTCGAACCCCTTAGTGGGGACATATATGAGCTGTTATGATGATTTTCTTGGAACATTAAAAATCTTGTACCTATTTACAATAATTTGTAATATTTTGTTAATTTTAATTAGTTTATGTTAATTTGAAGTTAATTTTCTTTAAAAAGCATGTATTCTTTACCCATGTATCTAAAAAGTACCCATGTATCGAGAAGCTTGGTGGCGCATTGGAGCATGCGCTTTTTTTTTTTTTTTTTTTGGGAGGGGGGAAAATGCATTTACGCATTCCTCGTGGTCGAGCCAAACCACGAGGATATGTGGGACTCCCCAGCGGACCGGGCCTACCCACTAAAAACCCCCCCAGCAGCTCCTCCGTCCGTCACAAGACAGGGGAAAGGGGACAACAGCCAGGCCTTATTCCCGCTGAACCCCTGTCTGCGACATGTCCGTTGCCGGACTCCCCGTCTAGCTCTGCTGCTTTGTGGAGCGACGCAGAATTGCACCGCTCTACACCCCGAAATTGGTTTTTTATTGTGGTTGTCTTCCACGCGGCCCGACGCTCAGTGCGCCGGGCCCCCGGCCCGCTCAGTGCGGGTAACGGGTTGCCCGACGGCAGATCCCACTGGATCCACCGCCGCGCGGGTGAGCCAAAGCTCTGGGAAACCCCCGGCAGGCGCGAAGCGCTGTGGCGAAAAGTCGCCTCCGCCTTGCTACCTTCATAGGTAGCCGCCCAAATCGAGCTTCTGGCGAAAGCCACACCTCTTCTTAAAATAAGAAGAGGGGACTTCGCCCTTCTCCGCATGAAGCGGGTGGTCACACGAAGTGGCCCGCCGGGTTAAACTCGGCCATCCCACAACCCCCCTCTATGGCGGTCCTCTCGTCAGACTATTAGCCCGCGGCAGAGAATCTGCCGGGTTGCCCAGGGTGCACCACAAGGAGGTTGTCTGACATCGCACCCCGGAGCATGCGCTCAATGAACGATTGCTAAGGTCAAGCAACGTTGGCTGTTATTATAGATCACAGTGGTCTTTGTAAGAGTTGCATTTAAATAAAACTACACTTTTCGGATTTATTGGCGTACCTATATTATATTTGGTTTTGAATATTTTAATTATTTAACCCGACGTTTCGAACACTTCAGCATTCGCAGTCACAGGTGACTTAAGCTAGTGGGTGTCATGGAGTAACATTATATTTATTATATATTTTACTACCCTAACTTTCAAACTTTCGTGTTGCATTATCAATATAAATATATAAACGGGAATTAACACGATAAACACGAGGTATCCAAGTAGTGTAGTGTGTGACGGTACTTGGATGACAAAAAATATGCCGGTGGTTCGAGAAGAACGCCGCATCACGGAGACCTGACAGCGCAGCTCCAGTCCGCCTGCGACCACGGCTGGTGCAACCTAGCCGAAACGTCAGGCAATAAAATAGGTATGTAAATACCTCGTGTTTATCGTGTTAATTCCCGTTTATATATTTATATTTTACTACCGTCATCTCATATAAATTTATGTGGTCCGTTTCACGCAAACTGAGCTCACTGTATCTATTAATTTAGCAGTCTGTGGACGGGTTTGGGATTTTATTATTTTCTTAACCCATTCAATGCGGCGACCGAAATTGCTCGTACTAGTCAGATGCGGGGCGTTTTAAGCGACGACGCCGATCGGCGTCCGCCGCACCCCGTAAGACTAAAAAAAGACGCACATCGGCGTTTCCAGCACTGAGTAAGGAATTTGTACATATTATCGCATAATTAATTACAAAACACACAAAAATTGCAATTTGTGTTACACTAGCATACGTCTGTAATAATTAAAAAGTATTGTAGTATATTGTTTTAAAGTTTTGTGACCTTTTTGGGTGTTAAATAATAATTTACGTAATAAGTGAAGTTTTTAAACAATTATGGCCAAAAACAGTAAATCATTTTGCTTTCTATACATAAAATTGCATAATTATCTTCTAATTACTACTATAAGTACTCAAAAAATTAAAATATAAAGAATTTCATAATTTTTCAGGGCTTGTAAACATTTTAGATATTTTTAGAAATATTCGTTAAATTATAGCATTTTAACATGATTATACTGCGCTTAATTTTTGCTTTAATTTCTCTAAATAATAGACTTTTTTTATTAAAAATTACTATTTTTAGTTAGGACTGTGCACGAGATACGGTGCGAACAGCCGTCAAGGGACTTCGCGTGATCGAGTTGTTATTGACGTTCAGGCAATGTGCGATCTCATATTTAAGTTGTTTGTCTTCTACACAAATTATCAGTTATTCGGACTAGGGTGTTAAAATCGCGAAAGTGACGCTAGGCAAGTGATTTCGTTGTGACTTGCAAAAAAAGCCTGTAGCATACGTAGCCGAAATCTCGCAACAGCGTGCTCCAGTGTCGAGGTTCTTGAGCTGTACGAAGGACTAATAAAGTTATTGAGCACAGGCACGCCAAGAAATTTGTAAGTCACACTAAATACGCGCCGGTTTATTATTCTTTAAGACATAGAGATTATTGTCACTGAAATTGTGAGATAATGCGTGACTCAAGTCCAGTCTCCACGGCTCGTGCTCCGCTTGCTGGTGTGGTATCTGAGGCAGATAACCTCACAGCGAGTGTAGCGCTACCAGAGCATGGAAGTCCTATATTCGCAACTAAATGCGTCTACCGATGGGCCGCTACTTTGAAGGGACGACGGACTCAGAGTCCACGGATACCGAGGTAGATGTGCAAGACGAGGTGACTGTGCTTATACCTTCAAGGACCTGCCTTAGGACCTCAGGGAAGGAGTCGAAAGGTCGTGGAACGACCTACCTAATAACTGCGCCAGGGCGGAGTAGAGTGCCTCAACTATAACTGAGGTGGCGAAGAAGTCGCATGGTCTTAAGAGCACGCTGGAGCTGAAGACAGCTTCAGAATCTCTTTTTGAAATCGTAAGAATTTTGGCTTTGCGGAAGCCAAACCATGAAGTGCGTAGGCTGAAAGTCAACAACAAGACGCTAAGAGGGCAGCTTGACCTACTGTCATCATAAAATGTGGCCCTCCGTAGTAATTCTCCGTCACAGTCACAACTTGAAATAAAAATATAACAATAAATAGAGATACCGACATATACCGTGGCAGTATGTGTGTGCTGCAGAAGTGCAAAACGTCATGGCTCAGTAATCGCTATCGTCCACATCAAAAATGTGTACAAAGCACTGATATTCTGCCACAACCTAAGGGTGGCAGGCAGTCAAAAAGCCCTGAAGACCCTTATCAATAGAATATCATTAGAAATCCCTTATCATTAGAAAACCTTATCCCTCCCTCTCCATTCCTTAACAGAAACACGCGTAAGGGCCTTCGGAGTCATCCGTACACTGTGTCCTCCTTTTCACACCGTACCAAGAAATTCCAAGATTCCTTCTTCTGTCGTTCATCCAACACTTGGAATTCTCTACCTGCGCACGTGTTTCCTCCATCCTACAACATGGGTTCCTTCAAAAGAGGCGTGAAAAAGCATCTTTTGGGCCGGCAAGGGGCGGGCAGGTAGGATAGTGGATGTCGTCCCTACTCTACCTTTCAACTCATTTGGGCCTCTTACACCGCTTAACATCAGGCGGGAGGAGGTCATTTGCCGGGTCATACATAAAAAAAAGACAGATTACGTCATATAAGGGCATTATAGCTAAGGCTTAAGCGTCCGTTCGGCTGGACGATTTTGGCATCGATGCAGCATTCCATGCTGCAATCATGGAGCTCCCTAAAGAAACCTCCAGCAGACTGCTGTCACTGGTCTGGATGACTTCGGGTCCGCAGAGGAGGTAAGAAAAGCCTTGGCATCCATCACAGGCAGCCCTCCCGCCCACGTAAGAGTAGAAAAAATTCTTACTGAAGCCAGGGGGTAGTGACAACTTTTGCAGCGGGTTCAGTGGAAGTGGCCAAAAAGGTGAGAGGTTAGCCGAGTGACAGTGGGTTTAAGCTGTGCCTCGATTCAACTACTAGAGTAACGGCCTATGCGGTGCTTCCGTTGCATGGAGATTGCAAACCCTGTGTCACGCTGTCTTTCGGCCAAAGACCGCAGCAAACTATGTTTCCGCTACGGTTCGCAAGGACGTGCGGCTTTCATCTGTGGTGAAGCATTGAGGTGTGCCGTGAGTTCTGAGACCGGCCACCCATCAAACCACAGGCACCCTGTGAGAGGTATGTTATTGCCAGTAAGAGTGGTGACTTCATAGATGCCACCACACCCCCCTCAGGGAGGAGACATCCATGGACACAGCCAATGGCCAGAAGATCCGCGGGTAATCTTCTCCAAGCGGATAAACTTCGCAGTCGTAGTCGAGCTGTACATGGTACCTTGATCCACTAGGGGGGCCGGGTCTACAGGTGGCTTGGGGGCTGCAGTGGTAGGGGCTGGAAATTTGGCACTCTCTTTTTCTTTAATGGAGGGAGGGCCGGGTTATTTATGGCCATCAAGTAGGGTAAAGTGGTGGTGGTTTCCACATACTTTTTCCTAAACAGTGGTAGAGGGACTGGTTAGAAGGACGCCGTCCTACAAAGTGCTAGTAGAGGGTGACCTCAACGCAAAGTCGCGTGTCTGGGGTTATTCCGCTACCGACGCTAGAGGCAGGCTAGTAGTCTTGGCCTTGAGCCTGGGATCTCAACAGGGGAGCCACCCCAGCACGTGTGCGGTGGCAAGGGACGTCGATAATCCATGTGGCCATAGCCACCGCATCCTTCGCCTCCAGGACGAGAGACTGGAAAGTAGAGACCGAGGAGGAGAGCATCTTGGATCACCGGTATGTATCAGATAAATATGCAATCTTTTCTTAATCGATGTTTCCAAAGGCGGCGGGAGCTGCTGGTGCATCCGCTTTTCCTAGATGGGCGATCACCCAACTCCAGCCGGTGGTGGCGTTGGAGGCAGCATGGTGCGGTAGTGGTCTAATCTGCCCCCGCATATCGCTGGCGATGCCAATGCAATGGTGACGCACTTCGTGGAAGACTTCAAAGCTATCTTAATGCAAAGCCTCACGAACGGGGGCCCCAAGTATACTGGTGATCGCAGACAATTGTAGATCTACGCACCACTACCCTAAGAGCCAGGCATGCCTATGATGCAGGCGGCGCGCCATACGTAGGACGCTCAACGAAGAGGAAACGCTTCGTCAAGCATACAAGGAGGCGCATCAGGCCCTGCAGATAGAGATCTCCAGAGGCTAAGGCGGAGTCGAAGGAGCGATTTATTGTAACTCTCGATTCTGACCTGTGAAGACGATCGTACCGTCTGGGTAGGGGGAAGTACCAAAATGGTACTACACCTATAGGCCAAGGTGGCCTCGGGGCTCTTACAAAGAGCTCTAGAGACTTTGTCCAAGATCCTGGAGCCTTTGAGCCACCGAAATGATTGCCCCTAACGCTTCCCTGGAGGCGGAAGAAGTGGACCCACCCCTGTCAGAAATCGAGTTCAGTGCCGTGAGGGAGCGGTTCCGACACAAACTGCCGGTACCGGATGGGGTAGTTCTATGCTTAGCATTGGGCCCGCTGGACAAGCGGTTGGGCGGTTGGTCGGGCGTTGCTCAACATAAGCATCACATCGGGCCGCTTCTCCGCATGCTAGAAAGATGGCGACTCTGCCTCCTCAGAAAGCCAAATCGCCCCGCCGATTCACCGCGAGGTACAGGCCAATGGTGTTGCTCGATGAAGCCGAAGTTTTTTAAGAAAATTCTCGCTTCTCGGGTCATTGAGCACCTCGAGGGGATTGACCCGGGAGGGCCGGAACCGGACTCGGCAGAGTGCCAGTTTGGCTTTCGTAGTGACTGGTTCAGTGTTCATCTTAAAGGGTGGACTGAGAGAGCCACATCGGCAGAGGGGGCTTTGGTTGCTTTGTCGCTAGACATCCGTAACGCAATTAAAAGCCTCCTCCACGAGTGAATTGAGGAGGCGCTTCGCTTTCACGAAGTGCCTTCTGGTTCCCCATACACGTTCACAGATGGGCGGTGTTGGTAGAAGTACCCCAGGGGTCAGTTCTACGTCCTCTGCTATGGCACCTGGGGTACAATTGGATGCTGCGAGGCAACCTCCTGCCAAATATATAGTTCGTGTACTTCGCCGACATGCTGGTCGCGGTGAAAGCACCAACGTACGAGTATGAAGAGGCGGCCCACTTTGCTTCGGTCGTCACGACAATGGTCGTCCGACGCATCCGCCTCTTAGGCCTGTTAGTGGCCGTCGACAAGATGACAATTAACGATTTTTTGGTGTTTTGAAGTCAGTTTTATTTCTTGTTAAAAAAAATTCCTTTCAATCTTTTCAGTTAAAGTTAATACATGAATATTAGAATTCGAGCTAAGGCAAACACTAGAATAACTTAAAATAAAACGCTGTTCCCTCTAAAAAGCTTTGAAAGAATTATTCCCGAACTCCTAATCTACCAGCCCCCCTAGTATGAACATCAAAAAACGATATGATAAAGCTATTTATCGCGGTGAACTGTCAAAATACAATACGTTTTTGTCGCATTTTGACAGTTCACCAAATGTTATATCATATCGTGTTTTGGTGGTCATGCTATAGGGGTAGAAACCAACCATCAGCTCACTAACATGACATGATGACCACCAGACGCAAATACCTGAATATATTCAGCAAAAACATGAAACAAGCTGGACGTACCTATGAAATTCAAGGGTTTACCTCGACTTCCATGGGATCCCATTCCCATCATCAGATCAACGATAGCAATCAGATCAAAGGGAAAATGGGACCACCTCGGGATTATGGCATTATACTATTTCGATTACAAAAAGAATTTTGAAATTCGGTTCACAAATGGCGGTGTAATCGGTGAACATACATAAATAAATAGATACAGCCGAGCATAGAACCTCCTTTTTCGAAGTCGGTTAAAAACAAGTAAAAGTTGTCGGACGTAATAAGAAATCAGAATATTTATTTGCACAATATTGTGTGCAATACATTCGGAAGGGCGACAATGTTTCTTATTACTAGTTTCCACAATATTCTGCCTTGTGTCTATAGGCATGCAAATGTAGTTAATTCTATTTTAATTCAATATAACAATAATGTGAATATATGTTTACATATTATTTTAAATGTCAACAATACAAAATTAATAATGTGTCTTTAATCAAAATGTCTTTATTTTTTATTTCCATATATTCCTTGATTGAGTAGAAACTGTGCTGTAGGAGCCAATGAAGCAACTTATTTTTGAATATTTTTTTCTATCGGTTGACTCATAATGTCAGGCGAAAGCTTCTTAAATATTTTGATTGCCATATAGTAGGTGAGAATACCTATCAACTACTTCATTACTAAAGTAATAAAAAAAATAACCAATTTATTCATGTTTCTGTTTTTTTTATGGACGATAACTTAAAGCAAATAGCAAAATCATTTTTTCGTAACATTATTTATAACAATTACAACAAAATTTTCAAACAAGACTTATTTACTATACACAGAGATTTTATGGTTGTCAACCTCTGGAAAACGCCGATCGGCGTCACCCGCACCAGTGACGGAAAACGCATTTTTTTTTAAAGTGGAATATCCAGAAACTATTAACATGGGCGATTATCTGATATAATTGATTTATATTTATCGATATTTCATAAACGTAGTATTAAAATTGAATTTTTTCTTGAGCAATTTAAGTTTACGCCGATCGGCGTCATCCGCATCTGGCAAGGAACACAATTGACGCCGATCGGCGTCCGCCGCACTGAATGGGTTAATAGGGTCCCAAGCAGTTGGAATACTCCAACCATTATCTCTATTGAAATTCGGTTCTTTTTGAATCTCAATAGCCTCGCGTGGCATCACTGGGATGAATCGGTGTTCTTTGGCGAGGATCTGTGGATTATCAAATCTTAAATAATGGCCGAGCACATCAAGAGCGTGTTCACAAACAGTAAATTATGTTTCCGCCTATTTTTTACGTCATCCAGTGATCACGAACGCTGAAAAGCGTTTGAAACGCCGCCGGACTTAATAATTAAAATGTTTAAAATCAAACATATTATACCTACGCGAGTTAATCCGAAAATTGTAGTTTTATTTAAATGTGTAGTACTCGTGCAAATAAAAGAGTTGTAAATTAACATAATTATCAAGATGCAAACACCACATTTGTAAGTATTAGTAGAAATAGTACTTAATTCATTCATTCAGTGTAGGTATCTAGTTTCCTTATATTACTGCAATCGTTGTAGGTAGCCATTATGTAGGTATTACTTTTATTAAATTCCACTGCGATTTTTATTAGGGTTCCGTAGCCAAATGGCAAACAACGGAACCCTTATAGATTCGTCATGTCTGTCCGTCTGTCTGTCTGTCCGTCCGTATGTCACAGCCACTTTTCTCCGAAACTATAAGAACTACACTGTTGAAACTTGGTAAGTAGATGTATTCTGTGAACCGCATTAAGATTTTCACACAAAAATAGAAAAAAATCAATAAATTTTGGGGGTTCTCCATACATAGAACTGAAACCCAAAAAAATTTTTTTCATCAAACCCATACGTGTGGGGTATCTATGGATAGGTCTTCAACAATTATATTGAGGTTTCTAATATCATTTGTTTCTAAACCGAATAGTTTGCGCGAGAGACACTTCCAAAGTGGTAAAATGTGTGCCCCCCCCCCCCCCTATAACTTCTAAAATAAGCGAATGATAAAACTAAAAAAATATATGATGTACATTACCATGTAAACATCCACCGAAAATTGGTTTGAACGAGATCTAGTAACTAGTTTTTTTAATACGTCATAAATCGTACGGAACGCTTCATGGGCGAGTCCGACTCGAACTTGGCCGGTCTTTTTCGCAGTTGCGGCCGACGCAACGCGAAATTACTTTGCAATATAATTACAGGGGACTATTGTGCCGCGTTTCAATTCAATGTGTTTCGATTTACTTTCAGCGCGAACGAAGCTTCAGCGAAATGGACCAGCCGAATTAAAGAGATGTCAGCTTTTACGCAATGAAAACAGCTATAGGCTACCTACATAGCTAGTGTAAGGCAATGGTAAACAAAATCTAGTGAATAAATTGACGTTTGAGCTTTCAGTGCTAAGGAAATATGGCCAATTCTACTTCACAAAAATTATTTTAGACTGTAACTGTAAAAAAACACAATATGAGAATTGGCTTGTTAACTGTGCACGAAAGCCTAAGTAAGTATTTTTATAAAAAACACTGAAAAGTTAAAAATAATATAAGAATAGGTACAGACAACATCACACTTCTATATTGAATTTGTCACCAACTTCAATATAGAAGTGTGATGTTGTCTGTACCTATTCTTATATTATTTTTTACTTTTCAGTGTTTTTGCTTTTTAGTTTTTTCGGCTGTTCAATTTTTTGTTAAAAAGTTAAGGATTGGAATTGTTTTTTCAAATTTATATGGGACC
The DNA here is from genome assembly GCA_963935595.1 of Schoenobius gigantellus. Classification (NCBI taxonomy): domain Eukaryota; kingdom Metazoa; phylum Arthropoda; class Insecta; order Lepidoptera; family Crambidae; genus Schoenobius; species Schoenobius gigantellus. The sequence goes on from OZ012543.1 coordinate 38,609,355, forward strand.
ACCCTCGGGGTATACCCTTTCCAATAAAAAAGAATCATCAAAATCGGATCACTCTGTACGAAGTGGTGGTGATTGATGGTCATTGTGTAATCAATGCGTGGTCATTGATCACAATTAGTGAGTAAATCAACAATAATTTCCAGTTTTCCTACCCTTAGGGTAAGAATTTTTTTTTAAAATTTAAATGGGACCACCCTCGGGGTATACTCTTTCCAATAAAAAAAAGGAATCATCAAAATCGGAGTTCTCTGTAAAAAGTTATGCGTGATCATACATTAAAAAAATATATATACTCGTTGATCGTAATCATCGTATAAATCGTATAATTGAGTACCTCCTCCGTTTTTTCGTCGGTAAAAAATAATCAATGTTTCTGTCAATATCATCGACATTTTAAATAAAAACGAAAGCTTTGTTATTGCTAACATGTTTGAGACGTATATTGGATAGATTTTTATTTTATTTACTGATCATTACTGATACAGTATTTCAAAAACAGGTCAAGCGCGAACTGGAATCGCGTGCCGAGGGCTCCATACAAACTTCTATTAGAACGTATATATTTACGGTTTTCAGGTTTTAAGATATTGCTTCTTGCCAAATTACATGATTCCAGGTCATCGGGAAGTACCCTTTAAATTTTGATTCCCTTGAGAGTGTCGAGATATACGTTTTATGCGGCATAAATGGTCGTATCTTTTTACGTTAGCTTAGAAGTTTAATTTTCTTTCAGCTTTAAGGGGCCGTAGACCTGAGTGAGTAGGTATATGGTTTTTATTTCAACTCGATACCTTCACCCATTCCCCAGATAAAGGGTCTTGACAGACAGATGGACGGACGGACAACAGTGATCCTTTAAGGGTTCTATTTTTTCCTTTTGAGGTTCGGAACTCTAAAAACGGTAATATCTTTGTAGGTAAATGCTCCAAAAACGACCATAGAGACTGTAGGCTCGAGTACACGTTCCTGAGAAAAGGGGTCTTGACAGACACATGGACAACTTATCGTCTTACCTACTTATTTCTGCCGCAAAGCAGCAATGCTTGCATTACTGGGTACCGTCACTACCGCGACTTTACATCTTAAGTCACAAGTTGGCAACGTACACTGTGGTTCTTGTGGGGGTTGCAGTTTTGCTGTGAATTATTATAGGTGACTGTTACCACTTACCATCAAGTGGGCAGTTTGCTTGTTTGCCAACTTAATTGCAATAAATAAAAACGAAGTGATCCTATAGGTAAGGGTACCGTTTTTTCCAGTTACGGTACGGAACCGTGATGCTGGCGATGCGACAGTGATGAATAATTAACGATTAAACCTAGTGAAAAAGGAGATTTTGTAAACTAGGTTTAAGTACAGTAAGCTCCTTATCAAAGCTATACTCTTTGACCTTTGGTCCGTTTTATGTCGCTCGTAATAGTGGCGGTTTTCTTAGTGCAAATGTAAAGCTTGAATGGGAGCTTACTGTACCTACGTTATAGTAGATCGCTTACCAAGGTTTGTAAACAGTCAATTGCACCCGAGATGTTTTGTTTGGAGCACGAGCGAACGCAATGATCGAGCTAGGGTGCTAATAAAACAGTAAGTTTCATCACTCAGGCGAGGAAATTATATAAGCTGTTGTTTGGTGTGTAAATAATGTTCTATAAAAGTATCTTTTTACCATAAGCAAGTAAATCAATAGTAAAAGTACAGTATTCCGCAATCGAAGATGAACTAGACTTAGTTTCCCTCTCTTACGCTTACTCAACCTTTTATTTTTCGCGCGACCATACTGAATGAATTTGGTAAGGTAAACGGATCTAGGTAACATGGTTAACTCCCTGCTTAAGAAGACACATTCTTCGTATCTCCGTTTGTACACAATCGTTCTTTTGTATCGAGGGTGAACCACTGCTGCCACAGCCAGAATTGGTGTAAGCGCTGATACCATCATTGGGACGTACGATCGCGTGGAGCTTAAGCCCGTCACAGACATAGCTATAATATACCTATATTAATATATGTAGATATATATTATACTAGCTGTGCCCGGCATGCGTTGCAATGCTAGGAACCCTCACGGGTGTCCCCATAGCACCCTACCAGTTTCATTACAATCTGATGAATACATTGATTTTTATTTATATAGAAGATTATAGCAAACTACCACAGACGGGAGCTATACTATAATATATATTTGCCCTCACTCTGTCTGCGGTACTAATATGCCAAAATATACCGAGATAATATATTTGTCGACATATTTTGGTGACGCCATAGAAATATATATTATAGCTGCGTGTGCGGTCACTCGAAAATTTATATTGAAAATATGTTGTAATATGTCTTGCTATGATTCATATTAATATATATTATAGCTACGTCTGTGACGGGCTTTATAAGCGATGATTTGTATATGGGTGCTCGCTTTAGTCCGGTGCCCGCTTTAGGTTCCTTTGCCTATGTGTGTAGCTTAGCTATCCAAAAACAATACTTCCATAATTATGTAATCATTACGGAATGGAATTGAGAGAAAAAAATCATTAATGGTTTCACTAAAGTTCTTTATTTATTTTATTAGCTTAAGTATAATACAAATAACATTATGTACATCGTTTAATTAAAATATTGTTATATTCTATTAACAAAAACATCACTATATTACAAAATTCTTATAAATTACGTGATGATTATTTTGAATCTTGTACGTGTATCTTTTCTACATATATAGTTTGAAAATAATCTAATCAAAGTTATTCTCATAAATGTAATCCACTCATAAAGTTATTGAAACAAAGTTATTTCTGATTTTATAAACTTCATACTGCTATGCATTTCATTGACGTGGTAAATAGTAGGAATTAAATTCAAATAATTAAGGCTACAGTGATGTGTTTTTGTATCACTCTTTTTAATGGCCAAATGTATCAATAACTTAACAAAAATATAATAAGAGAGCCTCTTCATTTACTTACAATGCTGTTGCAGCTAACAACTAACAAATTTTTGACTGGTTTTTTCTCAGGTATCTAATAAGCGGATGGTTACGAGATGAAATCGCTTTGGTTAATTTGATTTCAACAAATTCTCTTCAGACCATAGTTATGTTTTGGTACAGTTTTGAGGGAACCTAAATTACGTTACTATCAGAAAGCTGTCAACGTTTCGCGCTGTTTCCTATTATTAAGGCGCATAGTGCTCCCAATGACCTTGCGTCGATCGTCCCGCACTGATTACATAGGAGTGAGTGAGTGAGAGTGAGGGGAATATTCAAGAAAACTTTAACCGTAAGATGAATTATTTCAATAAAAATTAATAAAGTCGAATAAGAAAAATCTAAAAAGACCATTCCCTAGAATATTGTTCACTTTATTTATTGAAATCGAAAGTATGTGATTTCACCTAATATTTACAAAGCGATTAGGTTTATAGTTTTAAAATCGAGGCATGTTTGGGTCACATTTTAACCAAGTTTTAATTAATTTATCAAAAAATTAAAAAGACCATCCTCTAAAGAATACGTTGTATAATAACATATCTTTTTTATAGATTTTTTTTATTTAATATTTATGAAGAGAACCGGTTTTTTCTGATGTGATTTTTTATGATTGACGTTACTATGCGCCTTAATTAACGAATCACAATTTGCCACATTGCCAATGATATGCGACACAATTAGGAGTAGTGTAGGTAAAGTTCATTATTATTTACCCTATCGACCCTATTAATAAAAATTTTACTTCTAGAATCACCTCGGGATTAGTTACTCCGTGTTTTGTCTTGCTTCCGCCCATGTCGGCTGTCATATGTCAAAATAAGACAAAACACGGAGTAACTAAACTGAGGATGAACCAAGGAGTAAATTTTTTATTAATAAGGCCTTATGATTTAAACATAACATTAATTAAACAATCATTGGCACTACTAAAAAGATCCTATGTTGTACATTTCGGTGAAAATTTGGCTTTAAATAAAACGCACGCATATATTTATTTACTGCTAACATTTTGTATCTGCATATATACACGGCACATTGTTAAATATAATAATAACTAAGTAAACAAACAAAAATACCTCAGTGCTATATATAAATATTTACACAAACTTATACACAAAAATAAGGTACTTGTAACAATTTTAGGTACATTTAGAAACTGGGAATTATACGAAGCTGATACTCTCAAAAATTCACATACGAGTAATTAAGGCTTTATTATTTATTATCAAAATATTCTACAATTGAGTAATGTGGGTAATCTACTACAAATGTAGGTATATCAAACTTGCTCTGTATTGAGTAAAAAATGTACGCTTCGTAATGGCTTTAGAAAATATGCATCCATATTTTCCCATTTCCTAAACATCTCATTATGATTATGTTTTAGTACTACAAATCACTTTCATAAACGCATTCGCGTTCAGTTCACTCACAAGCCTTCTATGAATTTGATGCATTACGAGCACGACGTTCAAAGAAACGCGATACTACCTGTACCTACCCATATAAATAATGCACGAGCTTCGTGACACAATGGGTTTATCGGTTCATCGCTAACTATGCTCGCTTATTTCGCTATAAGTGCGCTAGAATATCGATTTCGGTAGGCGGCTGAGCCAAGTGCGTTTCGTTGACGGCCGTCGATCCCGACACAGTGACTATGACGGGCTGGGCGTCGGTGTGCACTATGGTGACGAGGTGCTCGTCGGGGTCCTTCTCCTGTTCCGTCGGCTTGGGGAGCGACTCGAGCGCGTCCTCCGCGTACTTGAGGTCGAGCGGGGCCAGCGTCGGGAGCGCGTCGGCGACGGTGACCGGGGGGTCGCGGCGCGGCGCCCGGTACGACGGCGGCCCGCTGTACTCGGACCCACACCATGCAGCGCCCGTCGTTCCTCTGTTGGCCATAGAAACCACGTAAGAACTCTTAGTTTAAGAGGCACGCACAAACTGCAGGCATACTATCAACGGCCGTTAGTTATTATTTTAATAAAAAAAATACAAAAAATATAAAACCCACTTCAAAAACACCAAAAACTCGTGTTTGTATTTCGATGGTTAAATAGGCCGAAGGTTATATCTTTAGATCGAAAATATTTAAAGTTATATTCAATTAGTAAATTAACTACATAATTATCTTACGTCGACTTCTATGATAGATATTATTATGAATTTATTATTTTATTTTATTATACACATGACAGATTATAATTATTATAATAACGTAACAAACATTATAATAAGTTAACAAATACAATGAGATCTGAATTATAATCCATTAGTATGTGCACTATAAAAACATAATAAGGTAAGACGCATTCAATGAATATAAAACTAAATTAATAATAATGCAAACCCTAACCTAAAAATTAATCACATATACATACCTACTACTTATCTGCCTTTGGACTCTAGTAGAGGATTTGTCTGAGTTTTTTGCAATACCTATGTTGCATATTTTGGAGTAAATATATCCAGATCTAAGTTATCCCGCGAAATCTCATTATAGAGGCGAGCCATCCTAAATAGAGGATTGTAAAATGAAGTATTATTTTTATAAACATGTAATGAAAAAGGCCGGTCTTATTGGATCTACGCGCACTATATTTTATATTAAACTAGCGAGCCCAGCAGACGTTATCCTGCCCGATTACAGCGCCACCTACCGGGTCCAACTGTACGTTTAAACCTTCCCTGGACCCATTCAAACACACACAGAAATTTTCGTAAGATTCGGTCGCGCCGTTTTTGAGTTTTTGCGAGACTTTGGCCGATTTCACCAACCATAACTTAGCTTAGGAAGCCCCTAAGACGTATGCTATCACTTTTTGTCTTTAATGAAAAGAATGTGACAGCATGCTACCTAAGAGTCACCTAAGCTAAGAAGAGGTTGGTGAAAATGGCCATAACACACAGCGTTTCATTTTTATATATAAGAAGACGAGATTAGAGAAAGCAGATCTGGAGCATCGAACACAGAATGAATAATTTTGTATAAATAACAAAGATGAAAATATTTTCTGCGTTTTTCTAATAAAACTTTATGTACTAAAAATTTTAATTTATTATTAACTAGCTTTCCGCTCGCGGCTTCGCCCGCGTTATTATTGTTTGTCCGTGGGAATTTAATATTTTCCCGTAGAAAAATTATTTTGTAACCTATTTAACCCCGGATAATAAATTTCATAGAAATTGGAGCAGATTGTAAATATTTTCCATAGAAACTTTCAACCCCTATTTTTCACCCTAAGGGGGTGAATTCAATAAACCATGAAACACGTGTCCAATAAAATATTTTAAGAGCATGAATTTCAAGTTTTATCATAATCATTGCTAATTTAAATATTTTTCCATACAAACTTGTAACCCCTATTTCATCCCTTTAGGGTTAAAATTTTTTAAAATCGCTTCTTAGTGTGCGTCCGCATTTTGAATTAAATTTTTTTAAAAATTAAAAAAAAATTAATTCAATATGTCTACTTTTAAAAAAAAAAACATCTGTCCAAATTTAACGTTTCTACCATTAGCGGTTACGGCTGTGCGTGCATCTATAGATGGGAACATCTCCTTTTATATTTTTATTTTAGTTTATTTTTTATATAATAATTGATGTGTCCTGAAGCGTCCCTAAAATTTTCCAGGGTGATAAAAAAATAACCGTGTATAGATAATGTTAGGGCACCCGCAGCGGTAAAAAAATATTTCCCGTGGTGCTATTGGATGACTTGGTAGAACAACTGTATTTTTTATGCCCGTGGTGCTACTGGTAGCAATACTGGTGGCACCACGGGCAACAAACGATACATAATATCGGAATACATACAACATCACAGTTTCATATTGAAGTTGGTGCCAAATTTTAACTAATTACATTGATTGCTGTTAATTTTTCAAGACTTTCCAGGTACGACTTCAATTTATAACTGTGATGTTGTTTGTATTCCTCTATTACCTATTTATGACTTCCTGGTGTTTTTGAAGTTGGTTTTATTTTTTGTAAAAAAACAATTATATCAATCTTTTTAGTACATTAAATACATGAGTATTTGAGCAAAGACAAACACCAGAATAACTTAAATTAAAACGTCTTTCTCTCTAAACAGTATTGAAAGAACTATCCCCTAACCTACCAGAAACCTTCCATCATCAGCTCAGTATAGTATCATAATATGATGACTACTAGATGCAAATACTTGAATATCTTCAACAAAAGCATGAAACACATTCGACGTGCCTATAAAATTTAAGAATTTCTCTAGATTTACATGAGATCCCATCATCAGATCATGACATGGTGACAATGTACCACCACGAGAGTATAATCTTTCGATTACAAAAAAAATAATTTTGAAAATCGGCCCACAAATGGCGGAGTAATCAGTAAACATTCATAAAAAAATAGATACAGTCGAACATAGAGCCTCCTCCTTTTTCGAAGTCAGTTAAAAAGAATCTCCGTCCGTTCATTCTTACTTATGCCTTGTTTCCAAATATGTCGATAAAATAGTTACCTATGTTATGTACTCTTTATGTCATTGAAATGGACTCGAAAATGACCAACAAAAACTTGGTAGGTAATTGAAATCGGGTCAAAATGACCAGCAAAAACTGGCGGTGTTTTAGTCGCAGATGTATTGTAGATTATCCACTATTTTACGACACTCAACTTTTTACGACACGGTTAGCAGTCATACCAAACCGGATTTTTTTAAGTGGCTGAACGCTTTTCAGCAATATTGCCATTACGTAACGTTTGACAAAACTTTTACTCCATTATAAGTAAGTAGGTACTACTTAAGTATATAAAAAGGTAATGTTAGATGCTATGCTATGTTACGTTTGATTGTATATAATAAAGCTTTTCTCACACTAGGAGCATAATTTATTTATCTAATTTGTTCTTAAATTACCTACCAATTTTCAATCAAATAACTTATGATTTTTATTAAATTATTGATTTCGTCAATTTTTACTATTTCATCTTTCGGACTCTACTGATTTTTTCCAACAATACCACAAGCATCAAAATGTTTAGAAGTTAAAAATTTGCAATTTTTTCGTTTCACGCTTTAGCTGGCCCGCTACATTAATAAATACAGACGTTTGTACGAATCTGGTTGGTAATTAATAAAACCGCCAAACATCATTCAGCACTGATTATACATACCTACATATACAATTTCAATATACCTGCTAATTACACAACCTATCTGCGACCAACAACAAGTATATTTCTCTCTTTCTCTTTATTGTGCATAAAAAGAAAGTAGGTAGTACGCTTGCACAAAATAATTTCGAAGCAACAATCTGAATAACAAGGACTTTAATTTGGTCTCTTACCTGACTAGACTGGCTGAATTTGACCTGTACGTGGGGGGCGGCGACACCGCGGGCGCACTTCTGTCCAGGAGAAGTAACCTGAAAAAGCAATATTTTCGTTGAATAACACTCGTGGCAACTCGAAACTCCGACTGAAATTTCACCGAAACAACTGCCCGCTAGAAGGCACGGCGGACTTTTCAGAATTTATATAATTGAATCGGTTGCGGTGAACAAGGCTAGTCGTAACTGCAGAATTTGTTTGAATTTTTATTTTGGTTCGATCAAACTTTGTTTTACCTTGCAAAATCATTCTTCGTATTAGTATTATTACCTAATAGCTCAATAAGAATGTTAGACATAGTATTCTTGTTTAATTAGCAGCCGTCGTCAGTACCTACTGTAGAAGAGTCTGTTTAATAAAGAATTTTACCTATAATGTACGCAGACTCTTCTACAGTACTGAAGACGGCTGCTAATTAAACAAAAATGCTATTTCTAACCTTCGTATAGAACTATTAGGCAATCCTAGTACTTTAAAAGCCGCTTGTAACGTGTACGAATACTATAGTTGGAATAACCACATTGTTTACTTACAAATACAAGTATCTGCAAAAAAGATAATGAACCTGTTTGGAAATCGGGGGAGTCTTCACAAGAAGAACAGATAAAAAACTCGTAACGTTTTACCTCTGTGGACGCTAGTGGTTAAGATCACCTGACTATCTGAACATTATCTACAGATTTTTCCAAAGCTGGTTAGATTTCCGAGCCTAGGGCTAGCACGAATATTTGCCTCAAAATATTCGTATCGTCAATAACGTCATCGTGAAATATTTGTATGAGAATTTTAGATCCAAGTACACTCTATAGTGCGCTGTATACAATTCCAATACAAATATTTCACTATCTATCTATGACCTTGTACCTTAGTCTGATGCCATTATAACAATGTAAGCAACATTACGAGATAAGATTCCTAAATCACAAAGGAACTGACTGTCTCACCCCTACCTATTATACATAGTACGTACCTAATAATGCTACTCTATTTGATACGAGTATTAGGTAAAAACTTAGGTAAATGGTGTGAGTTGTCCAGGTAGACTCAGAAATGATCCCACCAACCCAGTGGAGATCAATTCTTTTCTATCTCCGTGGGAAATCGAACAAAAACAACCAGAGAGAGTTTGTACAAGAGTCGTCAGCACGAGTACCTCTATCTTACCAATTCCTGCAGCAAGCAGCGGTGCTAGCATGTCTGTGTTCCGGTTTGAAGGCTAAGGACAGGCGGTGAAATTACTGGGTACCTACTACTTATGACTTGTTATGTCACAAGTTGGCAGTGTACATTGGGGCCCTGTAGGGGAACTACATGTACTATAGGCGACTGTAGCCAATTTATATACTATCAGGTGGTCAGACGGCCAGTTTACCAACATAGTTGTATAAAAAAATAAGCATAAACCTGACGTAAAACGGTTACCTATGGCATTAGTCACCATAGTCAAGCACATAATGTGTTAGTGACCCAAAAGCCCACACTGCCAGCACAAGACTTCTTTCAGCGTCCTTCCAATGAGCACTGGCAAAATCACTCACGCACAAGAACACAAAACAAAGTAACTTCGCCATGATCTTCCTTTCGCTCGCTTTCCCCATTCAGTCAGGCTGCTTAACGTATCTTACCTCTATCGTAAGTCACACATAATAGTAATACACTCATATCAGTACCCTACGGAGGTCATCATCATTATCACAGCTCATATACGTCCCTACCGAGGAGCTCGAGCCTACCCCATTTTAGGGTGATTAGGCCTTAATCAATCACGCTGGCCCAGTGCGGATTGGTCGACTTCACATACACCACTGAATTTCTTCGCAGATTTATGCAGTAGTATTACTTACACAATCGTTAATCGGTAGGTTCATCATCACAGCCCATATACGTCCCCACCGAGGGGCTCGAGCCTACCCTATATTAGGGTGATTAGGCCTTAGTCAACCACGCTGGCCCAGTGCGGATTGGTCGACTTCACATACATCATTGAATTTCTTCGCAGATGTATGCAGGTTGCCTCACGATGTTTTCCTTCACCGTAGGAGCGTCAGACAAATGTACATATGAAGTTCGAAAGGAAAAACACATTGGTACATGGCGGGTCTCGAACCCCGACCCCCCGATTGGAAGGCAAGTGCCGAGTCCACTGCGCCACCGACGCTCGACAATCGGTAGGTTTCATAATCTCAATGTCGATCGATTGAAAATGGTTCAAGAGTAGGCCTACAGGTTGCCTCAGGATGTATTGACATCATCATCATCATTATCACAGCTCATATACGTCCCCACCGAGAGGCACGAGCCTACTCTAACTAGTTCGGGCGATTAGGCCTTAGTCAAACCACGCTGGCCCAGTGCGGATTGGTTGACTTCACATACACCTTTGTATTACTTCGCAGGTGACATGCAGGTTTCCTCACGATGTTTTCCTACACCGTAGGAGCGTCAGGTAAATATACATATGAAATTCGTGAAACGAAAAACACATTGGTACATGTATGGCAGGATCGATTGCGGGCCTGCCGATTCTACTCGGGGCAGAGGCCAAGGCCACAGCGCCACCGACGCTCGATGGTATTGACAATCAATTAATGGAGAATAGTAGGTACCTGAGTCTGTACTCTTGCATGGAGGCCTGGTAGGTGGGCGGCGGCGGGCGGTAGTGGAACTCCGGGTACAGCATGGCCGCGTACGGGTGGTGCGGGCGCGCGTAGCTCGGCGGCAGCCGCGGCACCAGCCGGCGGCACGACGCGCGCCGCAGACCCAGCAGCGCGCACGGCGCGTCGCGCGCGCCCAGCCGCCAGGCCAGCCCGGCCGCCGTCACCAGCACCACGCCTATACCTGCAAGACGGATTACGACATTGCACAAATGCGCTATCTTAGGTACAGACAGTCGGCCCAAAAATACATAGTAGTACTACGTAGGTACAGAAGTTGCATTCCTTTCCAAAAGCCGACATTTTAAATAACTAAACTGAGCATCCAAGCTGAATCATACTTTAACGCCACGCGTTACTGTATGTTTTTATTAGTAACTCGCTGACCGTATGCAACTTTGTTTGCATTATAACTAACTTTTCCCGTCAGATTTTGCCCGCAGGAAAATTACCCTATGTCCTTCCCCTAGTCTCGAACTATTCCTATACCAACTTTCATCAAAATCGGTTCAGTAGTTTCGAAACCTATTCAATACAAACAAACAAACAATCAAATCTTTCCTCTTTATAATATTAGTATAGATAGTATAGATTCTGAAGCCCCACGTGTCGCTACGAGCGCGAGCGATAGGGTTGTTGCTGATGGTAAATAGTCAAATAAGCAAGCCATAAAAGCGCGCGAACTGACAGCTACCAAGGTCACCTAAACGATATTTTGATTATACCCGAAATTTTGTTAAGACTGGTACACCACTTTTTTAGCAGACCGTACATGCCTTCTACCTACCTACTCCACACAATATGACATTCTATTCTGGCTAATCCGCGATTAAGGATTTCCACTTATCGCGAATGTTTGCAGGCAGCGATATAAAGTCGTGATGTAAATGCACTTGTTAGTGCAAACGACTGTATCCACACTGCATTGCATTTGCGACCTAACGATAATTGAGTTATCGTTAGGTCGCAAATGCGATATCATAAAAGCGATTCTGGAGTTTTATGTTCTATGATTTTTTTTCAAGTAAACCATTATTACAAATTACCTATTCATCTATTAGAACTATCGTTGATCTGGCCTGTCCGATGGATCTTGTAAGATTGAATAGATTATACACACACCACTTGTATTCACACACTGCATTCAACTACAAAATATAGGTAATTATTCATTAAGTAATACAAAAGTTTTATGTCTTTACACTGCACGACTATACCATAACGTAACCAACATGGCGTAAATGAATTCGTTGCAGTTGTAATAACTATAATTTAGCAACTGTGCTTAATTGTTTACGGTGGCAATCGCGAGTAGCGTGACGGTGTGGCCCGAGGGCTAATTCCACCAACAAGCTGCAGCTGAACCGAAATTGACCCGACCAATTGGAGCGCATAGATTGGTTATCAAATGTTCGATGGCATGAAAATGTGGCGTTCTGATTGGTCGAATGCGACGGTTCATCCGTGCGGTGAGTGATTCAGAATACTGTGTCGCTTTTGGATCGGCGGACTAGAGTAGTGCACCACAGTCACACCTTTGTTTAGATATAAAAAACACGAAATGAAGACCTATACCAGAGATGGTGAACCAATGTCATGCGTTTTGAGTTGAACGTTTATTTACTATTATGATTATTTTTCTATTAATGACGAAGACAAAATAATTTTTACTTCATGATCAATGAAACATTATTTTATGTCGATACATTAAAGTTTCGTTAAACCTATAGGTACTTACTTAATTAGCATGGTGTAGTAGGTCAATTGCTTCTCGTCTTAGAAGAGATTTGAGAGTGGAACGTCTATGAGTTGAAGTGAGTGTCAGTTTTAGTTCAGCTGTGGTGGAATGTACCCTCGGTGTGGCTACTATAACCAAAATAACGTCGATATTTGACCGGGGATGACGCAGCCCGCCACGCGTGAAGTTTGCACAGCAGCTGACTGACGCGTACAAATTGCCTCCCGGAGTAACAATAGATCGGTCGTCTGTAACGACAACATCATTTGTCCCTAACGCTAATGAAAATCCAATTAATTCTGCTCTGAAACTCATTCGAAGTTTAATTGAAAACTTGGGGGGCGGACGCGACTTTGTGAATGATGTAATGAAATTTTGAACTGACTTGTTATTGTCACATGCGTGGGGAATAGCGAACGAGCCCCAAGATTGTCGGTTCGATGAGGTCATCTGCTCAGGAGACGCATTTTGGAAACAATAGAATTTAAATTCGCATTCGACATCGTAAGATTCGAATACGGATTTCAAAATTCACTAGTTTTGAATATTCATTCCGTGAATTCTGCAACGAGTGGTCCTATCTACCTACTCGTTGTTAATTTCTGCTAGTAGACTATACCACAGTTTTAAAACTGTGACTATACGCAACATACATACGTTCCGTTTTACGTGCTATTCATGTCTGTTTTTTAAATTAATAAGTTATTGCGTACTGGTTTTTATTTTATTCTGCGTGAAACCGGTATCTAATATAGTATTTGTTTGTAACGCACAACACTGAATTCGAGTGATTCAAAACTCATCAAAATTGGGAACAGTAGTAAATAATCTCGCACACGATTTGTATTCGTGTTCGAATTCAAGATTCACTTCTAATGATTCAAAAATATGTCTCCACTCCAGATCGATTGGATTTATGTACAAGTATATTAGAATGTTATTAAATTCCACGGAGATCCGGTGAGGCTGGCTTGTTTCATTCTGCTGAGCCATTCAGTAGAGCGGATAACTTTAATCAGCTATGAAATAAAAACACGGCTGAGCATGAAATGAGTTGCTGTCGCGATCAAAGGCTTCAAATTTTCCAGCCTTAACTCCACGTGACTTTTTCCATGCATCTAGTCAATTTTAATATTGGTATAACGAATAATGTCTTAATTACGTATACTTACACAATAATCACTATCTCTGAGCACTTAAATTACAGATGACTTCGTGAAATTTGAAAATACGGTTTATGCTTTTTAAAACTTTGTTATTTCTTATAACCTACAGGTTAACACTTATTTTACAAAGAAAAGCACAAAAAATTATTTAAGTGTCAGTCAAGTAATGATATAATTAAATATACGAGAAGAGTCTATTATTTTCGTAAAAAATATCTGATTTAATATGTATTTAGATTTATATAGCAGCAGCTATCTTTACATATTTACTACACACTTATTTAGTTTAGTGGCAACAGGTAAGATTTTTTTCCGGATTTTGTACATCTCAATACTAATTAGTAACAGTCATAGAATTAGTCGTAAATTACAGTTATTGTCGCGGTTTAATCAGATTTGTTACGCAAATTTCAAATGTTAGTAGCGCTACATATTTTAAACCATAATAGCTCCGCTCACCTATCATAAGCAGTAGTAACGTGAGCGGCGCTCTGGGATGAGGCCTCAGAGCGCCCAGCACTGCTCCAGCGGCCACCAGACACGCGCCAACGACGCCCAGGAACAGGACGCACAGTCGCAGCGGCGGCCGCCCGCAGCACGACTTCGGCGCGTTTCCTTCGCCCTCCGAACACGCGTACGCAGCCCCTCTGCCTGACCTACAATGAATAAAACGACATTGCCGTATTTACCAAAACTTTTTTCTGGAATAAATAAACGCTTAAAAGCGTAATACACAGAAATTGAATGTAGTAGTAGAATGAAAACTTTTTAGTGAATTTCTCAATTCACTAAAAAGATTTCATTCACTAAAAAGATCAAAATAAAAATTATTTTACAAAAAATAAAAACCGACTTCAAAAACACTTAAAAATGTTAAAAATAATATAAGAATAGGTACAGACAACATCACACTTCTATATTGAAGTCAGTGCCAAACGATGATCTCCTAGAAAGTCTTAAAATTTGTCTGTGATGTTGTCTGTACCTATTCTTATATTATTTTTAACTTTTCAGTGTTTTTGAAGTAGTTTTTAATTTTTTGGAAAATAATTTTTATGGTGATATCAGACTATTGTCTTAAAGTGAAAGCTAGAGAAATTGATGGTCTGAACAACCTCTCCAAATATTAACTCATATAATCAAAACCATAATATAAAACAGAATTCGAAACAATATATCGTTAATCGTCGTCACATGCATTTTACCTAAGCGTTTTTGATGTATCACCTTTAAATTTGAACCCTAAAATGCCAAAACTCGAAAATGCAAGAGCAAAATGCTCCGTAATGCCTATCTACATAATGCACGCCGACTAGCGCCCGCCCGCGCTAGATACGGGATTTACGAGTACATCTTCAAATCCCGTTTAGGCGGTAATGATTTCGTCGGAGCACCTAGGAATATAGCTTAGTTGCTTAAATATTGTTAGGTTACATTAGAGCGAATAGAGATTTGAATGTTTACAACCACGTATTACATGATAGATGTCAGAATAGCATGCAATGTACGATTATATAGTGTTATGAAAATGCGGACCCTAATAATTTGATAAATGATAAGTTTAGCATCATAGTTATTTGATATAGAGTTTATTCTTTTAGCACCTTGCAGATCAGCAATGTAAGAGTGACTGTACAGTGTGCATTTTCACTCGGGCATTAGCTTTCTTTGCATTTGGACTCAACTTCCACATACAATTAAGTGGAAAAATTTGCTTAGGTACTCTACATATAAAGGAGAAAATTTAACAAAGGTCACTTCACTTCATACACACTTAATCTAGACTGTTTGAAACAATTATTTTTATATTACCGTATTACCTATATAAAAAAGATAGAGAATCTTTAGTAATATACATACATAAGTACTTTGCTCTTTAATAGAGAAAGGAAAATAGGATAACAATATTACGAATACAATTAGCTAACCCAAGGAGACAGCATGGCGGGATGTATAAAGCATAATGGCAAAGTCGTTTTAAAAGTTGTTTGTGCCTTTGATGAGTTTTTTAGTAATGATGAAGAAGTCGCTGTGAATTTCCTTTAAAAAGCATTGAGAATTTAGTTTTTGTTTCCTTAATTAATATGATCTTATGATCATTAATTAACATGTACGTACTTATTTGTTACTACGCAGAGTCAACTTTAAAATACGAGGTAATTAATCATTATTGATATAAAATAATACGCAAAATGAAATTTCATTCTGAGGAAACGTTGTGTAATACGATTGAAAGTTTAAGAGAGTTGATGATTAGTTTCGTTGGTGTTTTTATAAGTTGATTTTGTTAAGAATCTACGAATCGTACGAACTATGTCATAAATGTACATATGAATGGCCAATTGGTTCTCAATCTGGAGGTCCGGGATCATTTCCCAATGGACATTTCTGCCTGGATTGGTTAGTGGTGGGACATCTGACTGAGCCCGCTTGTCAAACTTAAGTCTTATACTTAAGTTTGTCGCCATGTTAGCTAGTTCCACAGTTGTTGATAATTCCAGGCAAATCTCGCTTCCATCTTCGGCCTTATTGCACTAACTAATAATTGAGGTGAAGGCCAAGCTTCCCTTTTATATATAAAAAGAACTGAAATAAACATATGTCCAATTATAATTTAAAAAAAACGTTTATTTTAAGCAAATCGGTTTGCAGATTTTCATTCTCTATCTGCTTAGTTAGTATAACTAATCAATTTTCTAGTATTTATTATGTACAAAATATTATCTTTGTATCAGTAGTGTGAGTATTAAAAGATTCTTATCAAACATAATGAAAAATATAATAATTATGGTATAATACAGTAATATGCACGTGTATTCGGAAGGGAATGGTCCGACCGAGCGCACACTACGAGTATGCGGGTCCGCCATTTACCTGGTTACACCAAATGCCTTTCCATTGTGCTAATGGCCTTCCTGTGTAGTAAAGCATTTTTGCCAACACCATTTTAAAATTAGGATAAAAATAAAAGGATAATGGCTGACCAGCTGAAGAATATTTGATATGTCATCATACCATACCAACTGCATATATCCAAAATAATATTTCAGCTGTTCTCTCAGTAACCATGGATGGTACTACTGATATAAAGGCGTTTTTTGCCTATATTTAAGCTATTTCTTATAGTCGTGTAGCTTTAAATATTAGTAAATCTTCAGTATAAAAAAATATTTATATTTGTAATGTATAATATTACACTTCTTGACGTGTATGTTGACCGAATGTAATATAAACTGTGTCTACGTTAAAAATAATGCATGGTTGTGTCTATTATAGGCAGCAATTATAATTTCTAAATTATTGTTAATTTTAAACAGTTGTCTCTGTTATTCATATTTTAAGTTTATCCAAGCTGTTTGTTTTACTTGGTGCATTTTCGACTTATTCCCGCTTATACTCGTACAGTCTCATTAAACCCGCTACTGTTGGCAGGTAGAGTTCTATAATAGAGATAAGCTCAATGTACATCTTTTAGATTTATAAGTTTCGTTTTATAGTGTACGAAAATGGTAATAAATCAAAGCAAAAAGTTTGTTCATAGCAACAAGAACAATTTGTTATAGAAATCCGACGATATCCATCTTTCTACCGCCGGGACTACGGCTCAATGCGCCCGAGTTTGTCGACCTCATCATCTGACCTCAGAGGAAGAGGGCTCTTATGCAGTTAATAGCTAATGGTCTTCATCGACATACATACACACTAAACGCCCTCCTTTATCTCTGTCACGCTTCATGCTTGACGACTTCATACTATTCATTGAGCACATTATGATATGAGCATTGTATTGTGATTCCATTATCTGTATCTGTAGCTATGAATGAGTTTAAAGTCTTGCGTATATGTAGATATTTGAAATGTAAGCTCTAAGTAATTATAAGCCGAATATTATATGAGTTGGCAGCAATCGTACTGAATGTGATGCTATCAATCCCAAAGAGGAACGTGACTTGAAATAATCCTGGTTGGAATGACGAGTTTGTTATACCACCATTAAGATGGTTAAAATGAAAAGCGGGTGTTTCATTTTGAACTTGTAACAACAATACTCTGGATGTTTTAAAGGTTTAATGCTTTTCTTATTAATGGTAAGGATTAAAGTGTTATTTAAGATACAAGGCGGAGACGTGGATATGACAATAAATAAAAAAAAACGGCCATTGTCATCTAACTGAAGAATGGCAAAGTTGCTGTATCTGTTTGTGATATCTCTGATACGAACATGAGAAGCCACCAAAACAATCACAATTCACGCCAAATTATCTGTTTATGTATACCTACCGATAAGGGCGGTCTAGCCAAGGAAGTTATACATCGTGTACAAAGTATTAATTGCTAGCTGTGCCCGCGATCTATGTTTCACCTTAAAAGTTCAAAGAAAAACCTGTAAATCTACTTTCCCGCGGGAACTACTTACTTTTCCGGGATAATAAGTAGCCTATATATTAATCCCTATGGTGATCCGTCTACCTACAAAATTTAATCTAAAGCCATTTAGTAGTTTTTGAGTGAAAGAGTAACAAACATCCTTACAAACTTTCGCGTTTATAATATTAGTAAGGATAAAAAGTAATATCCTGTAACTTAATGGCTAGGTAATTGTTGTGTGATATACCGTCTTTGGAAGTCATAAGGTTCATACAAGAAAAATTAAATTTATAGTCGTATCGACCGACGACGTCGACACCTTCTTTATAATAAAATACATTTTTTTAAATGATTCCAAGAGCGTTTAAAACAAAAGTTCCAATGTTTCAAAGAAATTATTTCCAATTCACGAATTTTGAATAATATTATTGCGTTTTAGCTAAACATTGAACTTTTCCGAAGAAAATTACCTTGGTAACAATTACAATCTGGTTTTACGATTTTTTTTATTTTTTACGATCTGATTTTCTCGTGCATAATTACTCGCTTTGTTAAGCTATTTAGTATATTTCAAAGTTTTTTATTTTGATATCGTTAGAGTTTCTATGACATTTATTTATTACAATTCAATAACACAAACAAAGAAGGGAGGGATACGAGTGAAAATTTAAAAAAAAAATTAATCGCAACATAACTAATTCACGAAATTAATGTAACTGACTTATGGGGTAAGTATATAAGTATACACTTCTATGTTAGATTCCAGTTCCTTCTTTATTGGTATTGGTACATTCTTTTGATGGTGTAGTTAACAATTTTTGATCTAAAATTAACAAACAATTCATGAAAAAAAAGTGAAATCTTAATCATGAAAATTTGCATGATATTAATTTAATTTAATCTATCTATAAACACAAATAATTAGTCCAGCGTATATAGGAGTAGTCGCTCATGTGTGTGTGTGTGTTCTCGTAGGGGCGCGTATGTATGAATGTGGTTGTGTGGGTACAAATATGTGTGTACTTACTTGTCGTATATAGTAAATGGGCCAATTTCAAGAAATCATCATCCTATTTTTAATACCTTTTATAAGTTTGCAGCTGTTTCTTTATTTAATTTTAAATTTGATATTGCGTAAGTATTTTACATTGTATTATATATATCCAAGTAATAAAGGTATCTTATAGAAAAAGTGCTTCTATAATGGCATCTATATAGTTTTGCTGTGTATTTAGCCTTTTTGTCTGTAATATGTAATTGGCATAATATTAATAAATAGTAATTTAATTGAATTTGCTGTAACAATGTAAAAAAATAGTAAAGAAACTAATTGTTTTCTTTAATAGACGACACTCTACTTGTTCTAATCAAAACGAAGAATTAAATAGACGCTTTAAAAAAAGTTTGAATCGAATCTCGATAGAAAAGCAATGAGTATAAAACTCATAGCGCCGGCTTCTTTTGCGGGCGTTACTTGTCTGACTCTTAGACGTTTGATAAATTATAGTAACTGTTTCCAATAACATTTCTCAAGTTGACTCCAATGTTCTTAAATCGACTAGTCATCGCCGTCTCAGAGTTTCGAGAAAAACACGTTTTTCGTTCATACTTCACTGGAGGCCTTTCATGTCGTTTCTACTTGACTAGGCTTAAGACATTCGCCTTTTTTAAAAATAAAATAAGCGATTTCGTATATTTATTTATTCTTATTAATTCGATGGACATACAACTGTAATAATTGCGTTGAACTAATATTTATTAGTTTTATAAACATTTATAAAGTTTTTTTTTGGAATCAATAAAAAATTACATTAAAAGTATTAGAAAATCATCACCTTTTTTGTTAACAGATTTGAATTTGTTAGTCTGGTTCACCATGGCAGAGCCTTAAATTATTAAAGGTAGACGTATGAAATTGGCCAGCAGGTTCCTTTTAAGACGCTCACATTCACTAAGAAAAGTAAAGTCCCATCCAGAAATACCGACAGTGGGTACATGCAAAATAAAAACAATGCGTGACTCGGCTTAAAGCCGAATCATTAAGTGCAGTTGGATGCCCCTTATCAGCACTGCCTGACTCATCCCATCTCACCCTATCTCTGCGATCGCCCGCGCAATGACGTAACGCCATACACCACAGGGAACTGACACATTTAATAGCCCCTGCACACGGTCTGTCCTTAATTAGTTCTCTTTCGCGTATGTTGGTGTCCACTTTAATTTTCGAATGATTTTAGTTCGATGACATAATAATATTGTTATTGCCTCCGTGGCATGAACACCGAAACACGATATGATAAAACAATAAATAGTTATGAACTGTCAAAATATATTTGATATAATGGCTACCTTGAAATTTTATCGATTATTATATTAACAATAAAAATAATGTCGAAAATAATACTACCAATATCACTCAAAACTTGAAGAAAACTAAAAATCCAACTTTTTCAACAGTATATCGTTTTATCATATCATGTTTCGGTGGTCATGCTAGGGGGCCTGGAGTGGACGTAACACCACAATCACTTTAATTTTTTTCCAAGTACTTTTTACCTTTCTAATGAATGTTGGTTAAGTAATGAGTTGATTACATTATTTTTAAATGAATTTCGCTTCTTAACTTCTAAAACGATGTTTGCTACAATACATCGTACCAGTTAACGTCTACCTGTAGTAATTATGTTGTCATATCAATTAAATTGAAATTAATTTAGTTACTTAATTTGGGTAGGAAGCTTTGCATTAGAGTTTTACTTGAAACTACTAAATACTTTAAAAAGTATCGTCATAGGCTTAGTTATGTTATTTTATTGATTTTATCAATGATACTACAAATTAATAGTTAAGAACCTAAAACTTAAAACCTTGTGTGCGGAATTAAATGTAAATTACTCGTAAACTAAATCAATATTTTTTCAAGTTTGAACGGATGTGATTGGTTTCCGTTGGGATGGATGCCGGCTCGCCATCGCACTTTCCTTCCGAGGATGTGGCTTGACAGCCAACAACATAAAAAGCAAGAGGAATAAACGATCTTGTGTTGATTATCGTATAACTTTAACACATGCAAGCTCGTGTACAAACACATATCATTAGGTAATTTATTATTCGACGAATTTATTATGCTATACATTTAATATTATTATAAGACTTAAATTTAATTAAATTGGTGCACTTACAGAAAGTATCCATTTAAAAATTGTGAAAAGTATTTTTTAATTAAACATACTCATTAACAATATTTGTTAGGTTGAAGGGACCTTATTATCTCAAATTTTTAACAACGATTTGTGTCCACATTCTCATCATAGGTAAATAATAGTATTATGCTTCCAACCCACAGTTGAATCTGTCTATAAGTGTTTTTTTTATTTTCGTAATATAATATTACCAAATGGTTAAAACACAACAACTTACAGTCAACAAACACATTAAGGCCCCAAAAATCTACACTGTCCCATACGTGTCCTTTCCAGTCTCCATATTTGGCTCTTACCACAATAAGTGAATTAGGCTACTGCGGGCAAATGCTTTTAGGCTCATAACGCGAAGTTGAGCGTTATGCGCATATTAAGCCCACATAATATCTGGAGTGGTGCGCACCCAGCCGTGAAATTTATGTCATTAATAAGGGCTAGGGGGTTAATTACCTGATTTATGTCCGACCGTATTGCGACACTCCGGCGCACGCGTTATGATCCCCATTGACAGTTTAATAGCCTCTAAACTTAGTAAGCACATGTGTATCTGCTTTACGTTTGGACCATTTGGAACGTACCTACCATCTAATATTAAGTAAATTACTGTTAGGTCACGAAAACGTTCCGTTAGAGTTTTACTTGACTTGGTGGGTGCATAAACAAAATAAAATAAATTTGAGGTGTTAATAATATAGATCTAAGTATCGTCTTATGTTTACTATGGTCTTTCTTTATTTAATTAAATAGACAATTTCAATGGGAATACAAAGACAGTATTATATGATAAATTGTTTTCATTGAAATCATTTTATGCATACTTTATTATCATCATCATCATCACAGCACATATACGTCCCCACCGAGGGGCTCGTGCCTACCCTATGTTAGGGTGATTAGGCCTTAGTCAACCACGCTGGCCCAGTGCAGATTGGTCGACTTCACATACACCTTTGAATTTCTTCGCAGATGTATGCAGGTTGCCTCACGATGTTTTCCTTCACCGTAGGAGCGTCAGACAAATGCACTTACGAAATTCGAAACGAAAAACACAGTGGTACATGGCGCTCTCGAACCCGGACCTCCCGATTGGAAGGCAAGCGCCGAGTCCACAGCACCACCGACGCTCTTACTTTATTATACTTCGCAGAAATTTACAATTTATTTGGAAAAGCTTCTTATACCTATCTAACACAATACAAACCATATACGGATACTTGGTACATATAACACATTTCGTTAGAAGGAAAAATGCGGTTTTGGGAGCGTTATATAAAACAATAAACCATTATCACCTATGTCGCGTAGAACGAACATATTATGCCAAGCACAGATTATCGCATCAAAATTCGAGATAAAAGTTGGCACTTGGCACACAATAAATAGGATCGTTTGCTTTCTCAACATAAAAAGAGTGACACGCGCAGGTAATGGCATGTATCATTGCAAAGAGCGTCGTAAAAGTGCCAATTTCACAAACAAACAAGCATGCTCCCCTCGCATTCAGACAGAACACACGAGTTCCATCAACCTTAGCGCATAAAACCTAATTATCGCGAATTTAGTTCGTTTAGTAGATTGGATTTCTCTAAGTAACTTAATTTTGCGGACTGTTGCGTCGTTGTGGGGTCAAATGGCGCCTGATTTTAGTTCAAATTCGGTTACCTCCGATAAATCTTCTTGATGAATTCTATTAAATATTAACAATGATATAAAAGAGTTTTTTCATTAGACTTTCGAAGTTGATGTAATTTTTCGACTTCGTGACTTACTTCACTTTGCACTTTGTTTTTATCTGTGCGCCGCCAAATTTACAACCTTTTTACGAATATGTTTAATTTATTTTTTAGAATGTTCAATCATTTTTTTAAAACATTTCTTTAAAGAACTAACATTTCTAACTGAGATAGAATTACAAACATTTTCACACTATTAAATTAAAACGTATTTTTTTTCCTAAATCTAATAATATGAACCTAAACGCACTAAAGATAGCGGCAGTATGGTTGTCGATCTCTTGCAGGCGACGGAAAATAGCTTGCTCTTGAATGAAATATTTTATAAAGAAGCCATACTAACCTATCGAATATAGCGCAAACATTCTAGTTTGAAAGTGGCCGACGCACTTACTTCCCTCCCTGTTTATAGTTCCCTACTAGACAAGCGGGATGTATGTAGGCTTGCCTATCGCGATGTCTGGCGCACGTCCCATGGCCTGGGTAAGCGTTTATATTCACGTTTAGACCCCAGGGAAATTACATTTCACTTAACTCAGACAGTGCTACATTTTCAAATTGTTTAGTTTGTGATTTTCATTTAACATGGACGAACTTTGTTTATACACGATCACTGATCAGCTTACATTTCTTTCACACGAGAATCTGATGCTTACTTGAGGGAACTGCGGCTTTGTTTATGTATATACATTTCTAAGTATTCAATAAAAAATAAATGCTTACAATTTAAGTGACACGATCTGGTATTCGAAATTTTATCATATAAATAGAACAACTTCCAACCATGAAAAATTAACTGCCAAAAAATATTATTTTAATTTCGGATCCCGGCGGTGACAGTCTGAAATTCATGTGGACGTATAGTCGTAAATTAATTTAACAATTTATAAATTAACCTGTTAGACCCATAACAAAATTCATTTAGTAGAATGAATAGAAAAGGCGATTATACATTACCTTTATGAACAAAGTGTTTTATCATTAGCAAGCAGCGAACATAATTGTAGCTGTATTTTGTATATGTATAGATACACCCGAAAATGTTTAAACATTATGCATAAAATGTTCTTATAAATGCAAAAATTACCCGTTTTTGTCATGTGAATAGCACCAACAAATTATTGATAATTGTTCTAATAGAAAATAAAAATATAACATGTAATTACTTCATATTAAACCACACCATTACTCAATGACAGGCAATACAGTCATATAGCGGTACGCCATCAATTTTCCGTCTCGGCCCAATCAACACTGGATTTATGGCTCTTTGTTTTAGTTCGTAGAAAGCAAATACGATGCGTCGATCACAAAGCAAGCCTCGATTCGACGGTGCTCAGTTCCACCGCTCTGGCGTCGATTACACATATGACAGAAGGCCCTTTGTAAGAGTAATGCTGGTGAGTGGCAATGAACAGATTAGCTTATTGGCAATTCAACGATACTCCAAATCAGTCAAATCTGTTTAAATTTTGGGACTGACGATTTCCATATTTCCAGCCCAAGTCAAACCGAATATTTATTAGCCATTAGTTGTCAAATTGGCCACCGTAAGACAAAACTACTCGTATATAGCACAGCACATCGCTCAATTTTATAGCGTATAGTAAACCAATAATAATAGTATAGCTAAGTGTGAACGTATCCATAATAAATATATGGTGCATGATATTGTTGTGCTATGAACTATATGCTATTATATTATTTAGTCTAAAAACAGCTTAGAGTCGCTGAGCCAAGCCGTGGACAGACGGATAGACGGACATGGCGAAATTATAAGGGCTCCTTGTTAAATACGGAACCCTACCTACTAAAAGCGAAAAGACACTCTCTTACTCACTTAATAACATTCATTAATCCCGACATCTGAAGAACATGCCTAGCTGGTATGTTCTAGAACAGATTTTACGATATTCGTCACCTAAGAGGTAAGGTAAAGAAAAAGGTATAGAGAATTTTTACATGACAATGAATTTGAATTACATGCATGGAATTAAGCCTTAATAATTAAACTAACTAAACAAGTGTTTTCAGATTTTGCAAATTCCAACCCCAAAGAGGAAAAGTTGAGGTTAAAATTTTGTATGAAAGTAAAATTGAATTAAGTCTTATCATTTAAATTGATTATGCACGTGTTTTAGGATTTTTGGAAATTCCGCACGCATCCCTTAGGGGTAAAAAACTGAAAGAAATTAATGTTAATAGCCCTACGTATTGCAGGAGTTTAGGAATTTGAATGAATAACTCTTCTATTTTTTTGTTATCTTTTCCATCAGCAGACTGACAAATTATAAAGAAAAAAATTTTTCCAGAAGTATTTCACTAATACATAATTTCCTAACACATTATAATTCACACACTTCAAATCTTTCTCTTGAGACGGCTGCTTTGATGTATTTTTTCCAAAATAGGAGTAAAATTTGGCAATGGCTTCGAAAGTAACGAACATTTTTTATTTATAAAATTTTGAATATTGTCTACCATATTACCAAACGTGAATAACATCAACTAAGTTGGTCAATAATATACTAGAGTTTTCCGTAATGACTTTTAGATGGAAATATAGTCAGGTCATACACCCCCGCAAGCTTGTAGCCTTGTAGTTAAGTAATATGTCATCTATGTAACGATTCAGACGTCTCTGTTGGCTCATACTCGTAAATTTACCGAGATACATTTATGTACTAGATTAAAATTCAGAAGCCATTTATCTGATGATATCCTTATGGCCTGTGTCTCTATTCACCTAATAGGATTACACTAGCAGATGTATGCGGTTGCCTCACTATGTTTTCCTTCACTGTAGATCGGATAAATGTATATATAAAATTCATAAACCAAAAACATATTGGTACATGGCAGGATCGAACCTCGGACCATCCGATTAGAAGGCCAGTGCCGAGTTCACAGCGCCACCGACGCTCCAAATTAATTAATGAAATTTAAATAAAAAATAAGGCTGTTGCAAATCCATAAGTATAAACATTGGTACGCTGCTATGGTAAATTAAAGGAAAATATCATGTTGGTACTTTTACTAAGATATTGGTATTGTTAACTAAAAAGTACGCCAATAAAGCATCTCAGTTTGAGTTTGCCATTAATGGGCACGGGTCTCTCCTTCTACAAAGTGGAATTGCTTAACTACACCACTCTGGCTAGATGACGACGGAGCACGCCGCGCGGGAGACGGGGCAGTCTGGCATATCCACAGGAGTGGGTTTTTTTAAATGAGTGACGTGTGGGCTGATTGGCTGGCTCTACTACTAGCTGGTTATCTCTTTTTTCTACGCCGTCTTTCGGCTAGGTACTAAATTGTAGTGTGCTAAACAATTGCGGGATCCCGCGACGGACGTCCGACGCGAACACCCACTCTACGCAGCGGACGCCCTTAATCCGTCACCACACCGTTAGCTACTCAATCACCTATATAAAAATGTCTGAATGATGACCTAAATTATCACAACGTATCATTTCCAAACGGGCAAAGTCCACGGAAGATTCTTAAAACGTTGGAGAAAATATCGGGAAAAATATCGAGATATCTTTACATTTATCTACACATTTATCTTTCTTCATCCAAAGTATTCGTCGCCGCGCGCTAATCAAAAACAAGAACTTTTGACAGAATGAATGTCTGTCGGTTAATTTACTGTATATGTACCTATCTTGTCATTTTAGTTTACATAAAATATTTGCTGGTAAGTTTTGCAACAGTCTTAAAATCATGCGGTAACGCTGTACGTATGTAGGTGAGATATCTACGGATTAGCACCAGTTTTAATTCCAAGTGTAAGTAATAATAACACAAACGTATGAACATATTCGTGTTAACCGAAGGGCACTTTTTGTAACTGCAGAAGCAGTAGGCGGTGCGAACAAATTTGTTTATAGGAAGAGGAAGCGAGACTGTATCACGAATTGTGGATCAGCGATCGTTCACACGCGTGCTCCAGCCATTAGCGACGACTCATTGTGTGCAGCCACTCGCTCGCTATCATCGAACTCGGTGATAAATGGAAAACTACGAGAAAAGTCACGCTCTTTTTCGTTGTACAAAACTGTTGTATCAGTTGCTTTTAGTTGCGAGTGAAAACTTTTGTGCGTGTCATTTTGTTGAATATTCGTTTTAATGTATACAGCAATCAATCTAGTTATAATAAAATATCGAAGAAATGATTACGATTGGCAACAAAGCCTTTTGCTATTTTATAAAATTACTATTCTCACCTGGAGTTTAGATTATAGTAAGTATTGTCTACAACTTCAAATTCTTTATCTTACGTTTATACTCGCAAGTCAGGAGTGAATTGTGGATGTTAAAAAATCTGTACAAAACTGCCAATATAGTGGTTTAAAAATGGTGTTAGGTACTCAGTGAACCAGTAGTATTTTATCGACATTTACTTTTACACACTATTATATAGTGAACTTGAAATTGGTATCCGTGTTTACGATATTTTGTTAATAAACATTCGAGTATATGGTGGGATAAGATTCGAATACCTAATTGTATTTATAGGTACTCGCGTCTCGCACCATACGCCTACGACAATGCTTATCCGTAGCAAACAATAACAGTTTGGCAAATAAGGAAATTAGAAGCGAAGTTTCCGCGGCAGAGACGTAATTTGATCGTACACACTTCAAGAACTAATTCGTGGAATAATTAAATCCTGAAATTGAAAACAAGCGGTGATTCCGAAATGTAAATAATCTCAGATCTCGGTAAGCGCCTCAAATGAATACTTTAATTAAACCTGTTTGCTCCAAGAAAGCAGACTGAGATGTCATAAATGAAACTGAATCGCTGAATAACTCGTTTTCCAACAGTTTGATAGTTTAATCATGAGACGTTTTATCGATACTATAAAATAATAATTTAAATCAGCGTAATGTATGGTTTTAGATAGATTTACTTATATTTATATATTTAAGTTTGACTTGTATTGGGCTGCCTTGTACGATGATGATGTGGTGAAGTAAGAGGCGTCTCACGATGATCAGCTAGGGTAAGAGTAGGTAGTAATATTATTGTCATTTTGATAGCACACATCTGTTCATCACTGTTAGCAAGAGAAAAAAATATATTTGGTCTATTTGTTACTTATACATGTAATAAGTGGGTGTTATTTATTTTACACTATTCAATACATATGTTGCTCATGAATTCTTCTAAAATAAGAACTCATCATAATATTTTGTACTTGATACTTACCTATCTATCTACGAGTAATAATAACAAGGTGGAAAATATGGTATTTATTTATCAAGGAAATCTTCCTTTGAGACGTGTTTGAGATATTACAACTCCCAATATAGCCTGCTTACATACATACATTCATAACATATATTACTACTTTCTGATAAGGAATTTAATAAACGATGTATTGATATTCTTTCCGTTGTAAGTCCCCTCCGATGGATTTGTAAATAAAATAAGAAACGGGATACGTCAATGTTATTGAAACATGACATGTCCCTGTAACACGGCCTGAAAATTTTATTTCCCTATTTACTTGGCTTATTCTTATAATGTAGGATCCAGCCTAGAATTTATTTTCTCATAACTATGTCTAAGTAGTTCCGATGGGATAATGTCACGAAATTTGCATCACGCAACTCCAGCCTAATATATGACAGACATATGTTTCATCATTAGATTTGTTTCATCAATACATAGCCTTAAAGACATGAGGGTTGAAGTAGCTTATTAGGCTGAGTTTTTATATGCATATAACACGTAAAAATGTATCAGGATAATTAATAAACTAAAGGTTAGCTTACTCAAATCGATGCGGTCGCAGTCATATGCGGCAACGCCTATGAAAACGAGCATTATTTTGATTCCTTAATTCGTCCCATACTAAATTTCTTAATATGGGAATAATAAAAAAATCTAAAGCGCATAATACAAAACTTTTCCTAATTTGTAATGCTACCTTCGACGGGCGATTTCCCCGAAATCTATCTGTGTAATAACACCTCCATAACATCACATGGGTGCTCCTGTGATATAAATTGGGACCCACGATAAGCGCCCCTTTGACGAGACCTGTCTTCGGATTAGACCGTGAAAAATGACAGCTCCCATTCTACCCGGAGGGGCCAACGTTTTGTAATGCGGTAATGCGTACATACGGCGAGCTTTAAATTTTTGTCAAGACTCTCTTTGGCTTGAAAAATGGCATGACGAGTTAGGTGAACAGGTGCCATTTAAAGTGATCTTCATAAAAACTCACTTTTTTCACAAGTGTGTATCATAGCGACCTACAAATTTACGATGGTACTATCACCGTACCACAGAAGTATATTACGATGGTCTCTAGGGGGCTTTCTAATGCCGAAAACCCTAGATCGATCGACTCTCATTAATCAATTGAGTCCTTAGTGATAGATATTTTTAAAAATGAATATTAAAAAACCGGTCAAGTGTGAGCTGGACTTGTACACCGAGGGTTCCGTACAAGTTTATCTAATAGGTTGGGGAAAAAGTTTCTTCGCATTTTTTAAGAAAATTCAAAACATTTTTTAATATAGTTTATTTACATTTAACTAAAGTATGTAGGTACCATTTTGTTCGATAACTTTTTGCCATCTTGTAGGTAGGGACATGATCCCATTGCTATAGAAATTTTGGGACTTCTGGTCAAAATACCGCGACAAGTGGTTTTGGCAGTCCTCTCGTGATGTTAACCTGACACTGCCTAAAGAATTCTGAAGAGACCGAAACAGGTGGAAATCTGAAGGTGCAAGGTCAGGACTATACGGCGGATGCATTAACACCTCCCAGCCAAACTCTCTTAATTTTTGCTGAGTGGCTAAAGATGTGTGAGGTCTAGCGTTATCATGATGAAAAACCACACCCCTTCTGTTGATTAATTCCGGGCGCTTTCTCTCAACTTCTTGCTTTAATCTCATCAGTTGTTCGCAGTAGAGTTCAGAATCGATGGTCCTGCCTGGTGGTAACAGCTCATAATGAATAATGCCCTTCCAATCCCACCACACACACAGCATCACCTTGTTGCGAGTTAACCCGGGTTTCGCCACAGTCTGTGAAGCCTGACCGGCCTTTGACCACGACCTTTTTCGCACGTTCTTGTCGTACGTGATCCACTTTTCATCACCAGTTATCAGCTTCTTCAAAAATGGTTCGGTTTCATTACGTCGTAATAAAGAATCACAAATGAGTACACGGTTCATTAGGTTTCTTTCAGTGAGCTCGTGAGGTACCCAAATGTCGAGCTTTTTTGTGTACCCAGTTTTTTTCAAATGCGCCAAAACTGTTTTGTGGTCAATTCCCAGTTCTTCAGCTACGTCGTAACTACTGACATGCCGATCTTGCTCCACTTTTTCAAAAATGGCATCCATTTTATCTGTAATAGGGCGACCAGAGCGACGTGCATCTTTGACATCAAAATTTCCGGATTGAAAACGCTTAAACCAAATTTGTGCTACTCTCACAGACACTGCACTAGGTCCATAAATATCGCAAATTTTTTTCGCGGCTTGCGTTGCATTTTTACCTTTTTTGTAGTAAAATTTTAAAATGTATCGAATTTCTTCATTAGATTCACTCATCTTGGCGGTACGAAAAACAAATGAAAATCACACATTTTCCTAATTTGAATTTGGAATTATGTTCTTTAAAATTTAAACTTTCAATGATACCAAAACCAGCCAGATACAAATAGTATAGCCAAAGAGATTTTATTACAAGTTTATACATACTATAATGCGAAAAGACTTTTTCCCCAACCTAATATATAACTTCCTAAGTATTTACATAAGAATGCGACATAAACGGTCATATCTTTTGAATGTGTTGACTTAAAAGTATGATTTTTTCACAGCTCTAACAGATCGTAGACCCGAGTATTTGGTATAAATTTCAGTTTCATACCTCTACGAATTCCTGAGAAAAAGGTCTTGATAGTCAGACGGACAGACGGACAACATAGTGATCCTATAAGGGTTCCATTTCTTCCTTTTGAGATACGGAACCCTTAAAATGAAATTAAACGTGAAAAATCTTAAAGTAATATTACCCGAACCCGGACGAAAGAAATTTATTTAGCGCCCGAGATAGTACGTCTTTCGCCGAGGGAAGCACTTTGCTTTTAATTTTGAATATAAAGCAATATAAAAACCTGATGATTATTAAACTGAAAATGATGAGTTAAGTCGAAGGTGAAAATTCATTTTATACGTAAACTAGCTGTGCCTGCCAGCGAATTAGGTTTTGCCATAATAATTGTCAAAAAAAAACTGGAGAGGACCATTCTTATCACCTAGGGGTATAAAAAAGCCTACGACTTCAGCAAATATACACAAAAATTCCATAAAAATCGATCAAGCCGTTTTGGAGGAGTTCCATAACAAACATTGAGACACGAGAATTTTCCCGACTTTTTGGTTTTTCTTTTACTGTGGAAATCAGCCAGTGCTTTTTATCATTGAATATGGTAATTATTTTACTCAAATTGTAAATTAAATAATAATTTAGTGAAAAATAAATTATACCTAAGTATAAAAAAGTCATGTTACGAAATTGTTGATAATATTTTTACAGGAATTTTCAATAAAAGGTTTTAAATATAGATGTCAATAGATTATCAAAATAGAATTTGTTTTTTCAGTAATTTAACAGCAGGGAAAATCACTTCTCCCAGAGGTAAATACTGTTTCCGTCCCTCTGTTCAAATAACTTTCGGAGCACGAGAAATGAAAATATTGTTTACTTTATAGAACGTATTACCAATTTGTATTAAAATTTAAAACATAAGTAGGAGGTACTATAAATAAAGAGCAGAGGAGGGAGGAAGAATATCAAAAAAGTTTAACTGTGTTTGGTTCATAGTAGCAAGGGTGCTTAGCTGCATTACCACGCTGAATGGCTGGCTATACAATCTTTTGAGTTAGGATTAAATCAGCTCTTCTGTTACCAGTGTCACTACACTAACCAATTTAAGTTTTATGTTACTTTTATCTTAGTTTACTTTATTCATAAAAAAAGAATGTTTATAATTTTAACACTTATAATTTACCATGTGATTTGCTTTCAAGATTAAAAATCGAGGCATACCTTTTGATTAAAAATATACATATTAAACACGTTGTGAAGAATATTGTATTTTGAATTTTGTTACCTAAAGGTATGCTATTTTCAAAGAAAGTTTCATCTTAAGTGATTTTATGCAATATATTATTTATTTAATGAATGAATGAATAACATGCAAATGACAAATTGATAAAAAGCTGCTTCTCAACATAAAGTCAAATTTTTCATTTTCCTTTCATTCAGATGAAATATTGTATGTAAAAAACAATCAATTATAGACAGATACATAAGATTTCTGTGAACTTATCAATTACTGGTTTTATTTCTTTATCTTATTATTATTTATAGTTTGTCAAATCATCAAATTTATCATACTATTTATAATAATAGGACATAAATAGTCAATAATTTATTAACAAGACTATAATTTTCGTGAATGCTAATTTCATTCATCAAATTTGCTTGTTACCACTGTTGTAAAGTACTCGTAAACGTACTCGTACTGTATACTGTACTGCTATAGTACAGTATACAGTATTTACTGTCCAATAATTACAATATATTGGTACCTTATAATTTATTAAATATAAATATAACATTAACACAAATAATATGGAGCCATTTATAATAATAATAATAAAACACAAGCCTACTCCATTTTTTGCTTCCACGTCGTTTTTTCGCGTTGGTTTGGGTCGAAATAAATTGCCTAAAGCTTTTTCCACTAGTATCCGTGATTCGGTAAAACCTTGCAAAGCCAATGAGAGGGTTGTAAAGGGTGACACGTGTCAAAATTTACAATTTGTTGGATTTGCTCAAGCCAGTATTTTGCTTTGTTTCTGTAGGCGAATGTTTGTTTGAAATGAACATGTAAAACTTTTACATGTTACTTATATCATTTATTATTACTTATGTGGCCATATATTATCTCGTTCAAATAAATGACCTTGTCACAAAAAAATAAAACGTATTTTATAAACATAAATTTCAATTATATTTATACATTTTTAAAAGTTTATAATTTAAAATGTGTATTTACAGGACGCACAGAAAGTAGTAAAATTAGTTCTAATTACCGAATTCTCGTGTTATACAACGAGTTTAGGTTAAATAATTGAAAATCTGTTGCGTAACGCCGAAATTTTATCATCCAAATAGCGATTCACCGGACTTCCTTTGTCTAAATAACTTCGAGAGACTGTGGAAAAGATAAACAATTTTAATTGGAAATCTTCCAATGACATAATCGATCAATCAACCCGTCGCGTGGTTTGCCGGAGTCGCTGAATTATAAGCATGCCAGTATTTCGAGATACACTGTAAATTGTAAACAATGGATAGAATAGCGCATCTGTTTTCTTTCACGGACGAGGGTGCGAGCGGAGATGGAATTAGTGACGAGCTGTTTACACATGTTACCAGTCCGCAATTGATTATGTTGGTATACCTACCTGAGATCGGTGTTTGCTTTCAAAACAATATTGTTACGCAATCAATATGATTAACTGTATCGTCTACGCACCTATACCCATCACTCAATGAAAAAAACTGTTTCAACGATACTATTTTTTTTTACAATTTACATTACGTTAAAAAATAAACACAGAGACAATTGTTCTGTGGATGTATAACTATAGATATTTTAAATTTGACTTCATCATATTTTTTACAAAACTATATTTATTCAATTTGTAATACACGCTTACAAAATTAAATAGACATAGGTACAAGTAAAGGGATGCTGCAATTTAAATATCATGTAAGCAAAGGTGACCTGTGTCGGGCTCTGTTCCCCAACTTTGAAGGCTAATTTTTTATTCATTCGCAGCGATTTCCATTGGAAACAGGGTGAAACCTATTTGAATATCTTAAGGAAAATATTCTTTATTGATACGAATATTTGTCTTCTTCTCAATCCTCCTTTTAAATCACTGGGGATACGCAAAGGGTTGAAGTTTATAAAAGCACTTAGTGCAACTTGCATAACAGTCACTTAATACGATCGACTATAAACGTGTTTAAAACATAAAATATCTTTCTATTAATTGTAAAAATTATTTTAATGTACTTCATTTACGCTAATTCGTCTTAACTATTGTTGTAAGGATAAAATTTCATGTTATTCACTTTAATATTCTCTTTATTTATAGCGTAATACTTAACTATCTAGATATTGTCACACCTTTTAATCACCCAAAGCGTCCAGGTAAAATCTTTGCGCATCAACTCATTTCACCAATTTTTTTGGCAGCGTATCGACCATACAAAAACTTGCCTTTATTGGTAGTGCTGCGCTTTTGTAATCCCTTGCAGCTGTTAGAATTAGTAACAGATGCTGTGTGTATCTTGGTTATTTATTGCCTACTATCTGTTCAATACGAATAAGTAGCTTAAGATAAATATATGGACGTATTTATTTAGCATAGGCAGTTAAAATTGAACATGGTTACTGGATTGAAAAAATCAAAACAAAAATATATTTAAAATCACTACATATACCTACAAAGTTGTTAATCATGAAAAAATTTATACTTATCGATATTTATTATTTAAGCCCTTAACAAAACACAGCACATCAAATATTTACCAATACTTTATTGCCTCAAAACCTACAATACATTATTTTTAGGAAATACTACATTAATGCAATAAATGATAACCAAAAAAGAGCACCCTTTCCCGTTAATCTTGTAGAGTGAAACGCCAAAAAATGACGCCAATCTTTGAGAGTAAATTACAAACGAAAACGTAGGTAAAAAGCCACCCTTATCGTGCGTAGTTAAAGGCAAGTAAATTAGGTATCGGGACCACATTTCGTATAAACGTCGGCAAATTGAGTAACCCTCGTCTAATAGGTACTAGGAGAGTGGAAACAGGACGAATAGACTACCCTAAGCCAACTTGATTGAGGAACCAATGTTTTTGCTGACAGCCGGGGAGGGAAATGATGGTCGCATCTCAGGAGTTTTACCGATTAAAAAGTGCTATTTCTTGAAATTACGGTACAAAAAATACGGAAATGAATGAGTCAAAAAAAATCCATCTTAAACTCTTTTTAGAACAGTCCTACATATTTCGTTATAATGTCCTGTCCTGGCAGTTTTCGTTTGTTTTTTACCACATCAGTCTATCTCTCCTCAATTCTGCATTCATCATTATTCTTACGTTACCAATATCCCTTTCTTTACACCCCACTTGCGTTGATTTTAAAGACATTCAATTAAAAAACTACCTTCTCTCACTCGTTCTCACTCGTACTCGTTCACTCGTACTCGTTCTCAAATTAAATCACATATTTATGGCAAGAGTTGTTATCCATCGTGTACATTCACTTTGGTAGGTTAAGGATTGTGGAGCAGATACAAGATGACGGGAATGTTGAAAAGAAAATTTTTAAGTTTTATGCATTGAGGCTTCAGACATACTTATTTGGACGACTTCCAAACATGTTGCCGGTTCACTATATACATTGAGTAGGTTGCATCCAAACCTTATTGCTTATTTCCGATACCTTTCCTGTTCAATATTTTTGTATTGCTTAAACTTATGTTTAGCGGATAAGAGAAATAAAATTTAAAATATTTTGAGAAAGCCTTTTGCCATAAGTCAGATTTTTCTAGCAAATTTTCACTATCAGCTTTAATGTAGCCAGCCAGACTCCATTTCGTGAAACTCTTAAATCGATCGAACAAAAATCGAATTAATTCGGCAGATATTTAACTTTTACACTTATTTTCCCAGAAAACCTACACGACAACGACGTTTCATTATTTTTATTTTGCGTAATGTATTTTTTTGTTTTTATAATTTAACGGCCACGTGTGACTTCACACCACAGATAACATCATGGCCACCGTGTTTTAGTTCTCACAATCCACAGATAGAGATTCAAATTATTTTCCATAAAAATGAGATATTTATAGTTAATTTTATTGAAAAAACATATCGTATAGTCAGCAGCACCTATAAACTATCATATTTGCCATATTACATAATTGTATCGTTACCAATGACAATGTCAAATAGCCAATGAAACCACAGTTCTAGTTCTATTTTCAAATTTATATTGAACCATGTTCCAGCTTTCTATACAGCCACTCAATTATAGCGCGATGTAAAATTGAAATAACATAATGTTAAGTATTAATTAAAACATATATTTCTTTTATTAATGTTATTATAATATTCTCTTAATTTTTTCTTTAAAATAACATAGATTTGGGCAAAATATATATTTTGATGAAAATGAAAAAATAATGGCTGAATAGCTGGTCGGCCACAGGAAAAAAAAAGCAAAATAGGCAGGAAAGCGATCCGATCATTTGTTTTTGGAGTTGTAGAGTTTGTATAAAAGTTTGTTTATACTTCCGTATAACAGAGATTTGTATTGATACAATTTGTTCATCTGATTCAGATATGGATTTTACGCCTGATTTAATATAAGGGAAGAGACTAAAGCAGAAGTATAAAATAAATTCATTCGTTTTTCTTTAGCTAATTCATGTGTTTATTTTTACTTTGCTTGTATTCATAATGAAAAGCACAGTGTTTACCTCAGGTTAAAGACTTATTTAGTCCCTCGAACTATAGCCCCTAGCGGGACTAAATAAGCTACTTTCACCCCTAGAGTAACATTGTAATATTGATTACCGGGTCGAAAAGGGCGCCTGTAAGTATATATTACGGCAAACTTTCGTTATAAAGGCGGTTTTCGTAGTGACAATTTAAAACTTGACGTGTGGTCGACTGTATGTGTTCAATATAATATGGAATAATATTACCAAGAATCAGAGGTGAAAGAGTTTCGAGTGTACCCTCAATACCGGCATTGAAGTGACATCGCCGTGGGCAATGGTGCCGGCGACTGCTCGTGGTTTTCGATTCAATTTTCCGGACCGCTCGGGGGCGATGAAAAATTTCCCTTTTAAATTGTGAATTTGATATCGTCGTCACGCGCCTCATCTATTTAATTAACGAAGTATTCTATACATATACATTGGGTTGTGACGATTCGGTACGTTTCAATGTATACTGATGATGGCAGGATTTACTTTGGCACAGGTTAGTTATTATACTGTTATTGTCTGGGTAGGTTCATCGTCGTTATGTCATGTGACGTCAATAAGTGCTTGTAAGGTTAAATAACGATTTTTTAAATGATGAATTATTCGTAAACCGCTTTTGTCCTCTGTGTATTCTTAAGTCTTATTACGGATTGAAATAACTGATCGGATTGAAATAAAACTTTGTTCGGGTCCTGTGAAGATGCCCGCGGGGGTTCTCGCTCAATCTAGGTGCTTATACAGTGTGTAGGAAAAACTCTATGAACCCTTAAATGAGCATGTTTACTTATACAGGATAACTTTTTTATCACCTCAGAAAATATAAGGGAATGCTTCAGAAGACATCCATTATTATAAAAGAGTAAAAAAAATATCTTTGCAAGTGCAATATTTTTTGGATATTTAGAAAATTAATATAAAATTAAATAGGTGAGTTATTTTTTTTATTATCATTCAAATCATTCTACTACCGTGTACTGAAGCGTCCCTTAAATTTTCCGGAGTGATAAAACTTACCCCGTAGACTTACCACAAAAGATTCCTTGACCAAATAATATCATTTTTAAAGTTGATACATTTGAAAATTGTTTCTAACGTCAGCATTTGCAAGTAATCAATTACGGCAGAGACGGGGGGCGCCGCCCCGACGCAAAAAGAGGTAGGTAAGCAATCGGTGATACTTTTAATGAATAGCTTTACTTTACGCAGCTTCGCCCGAGTTGTTTTTGTTTTCCGATGGGAATTTTATATTTTCCCATAGGAAAAAATATTTTGTACCCTATCTTAATTAGGGATAATATAGCATTGTAATGGTGAAAGAATTTTTGAAATCAGTCCAGTAGTTTTTGAGTATATTCGTTACATACATACATACAAATCTTTCCTCTTTATAATAATAGTGTAGATTAAATATTTATTTAGATTTTTTTACTGAAGAGTTTTAAAAAATGACATACAAAAACCATTGTTTATCGATTCTGATTTCTGAACATGCTCCTTGAAGGATTCACAGCGTTTTGTAGAAATATATACGACAATAACATAATAGCTGTATGTTGCATTTGTCATGTATAGCAACACACGCACTCTGAAAGTTAAACAGCCTGAGCTAATAAACTTGAATTTTAACCATAGAATAGATCAATCAATCGCTTATTTACAGAATTTCTTGCAAATACTTGCACTGGAATCTTTGGGTAAATGTTAATTCTAAATCTAAGCCCGAAAGAGCAAGGAACTTACTTGGGAAAACTCTTCCTGACCTCCGGCCTATATCCCAATAATAAAGACGAATAATACTATTAACTATTTATTTGTCTCGTGGCTTTCTATTAAAATTGGAAAGATCCCAGAGATTTCTTTCCAATAATTCTTTTGTCAAAAAATTTCTTATTATAAGCTTGTTTCACATTATTTTGCACGCTTTGTACACAGTGGAATAACAAAAAAATATATATTAATATTACACAATACGGTTTAAGTAGACTAAGTTGTTACATTATTAATGTACATTAAGTAGTCATAACTGTTTTTCCTTTGAGTTCTTTTATTTTAAAAGAAATTTTAGTGCATATTTCAAATTAGAGTATTTCCAGGATTCTGATTAAGTAAAAGTAAGTAGGTACATTATGAATATGAATTTTATGAATATGAATTCATGGACAACATAGATTTGATGATTACAGTAATCCTCCAAAGTTTGAAATGCTTTTCCACTTGATTGATTTCGACCCAATTAATCCACAGTGCTCTTTGAAAATGTTGCAACGTGAAAATGAAACGGCCTGTGGGATTGCAGGAAGATTATTTATCACCGAAGCAGCGTCGGCATTCCACTATGTCTCTGTAATCCCGACTCGACCTGCTCTCGTCCGCTGTAATGATATCACGGACTAAGCAATCCTTACACAATGTATCTACATTGCTCATGAATCCTGCTGGATTTGATTTCTGTAATTTTCCTGTAGCTATTTTACCTAACAGTTCGACGACACGCTTAGCGCAGGAGAGTTTTTTTAGGACCATTTAACTAGTACATTAAGTCTATATCATTTGAAGTGCAATATCGCAAGTCCACTCTAACATAACTCACACAAACATTAAAATGAATTCCAAAAAAAAAAAACCGACTTCAAAAACACCAAAAAGTTATAAATAATATAAGAATACATACAACATCACAGTTTATATGGAAGTTGGTGCCAAATTTTGAGTAACTAACACCCAGTTTCTGAAAGACTGTTCAGCGATAAAATTAACTAACAAGCTGTCAATCTAATGCTAACTATGAATTGAGTTGCTGAAAGCTAAATCAACTTATCACTGTGTTAGTTGACACAGCTGTCAAATTTATTGCAAAATTATTGAGGAAAGACCCATTTTGGGTTTCCAAAATACATATGAATAAAACAAAATATATGATTTCAGCAATATGACAGTGTCTAAAAATATTTCTCACGAGAAATCAAATTTTTAGAGATAAGTAAATTTTGGCTAACCAACGTTTAGGAAACTCAAATTGATTTGACACTGCTGTTAAGATGACATGGATGTTAGTTAAACAATATTTTGATCAGCCTTTCAGAAACCGGGGGTAAGTATATTGATTGTCCTTTTCATTTTTTAAGACTTTCTATGTGATCATTGCTTGGCACCGACTTCAATATAAAACTGTGATGTTGTATGTATTCTTATATTATTTATGACTTTTTAGTGTTTATGAAGTCGATTTTATGTTTTGGTAGTTTTTTTTTCAATCTTTTTAGTTTATAATACGT
The DNA here is from genome assembly GCA_963935595.1 of Schoenobius gigantellus. NCBI lineage: Eukaryota > Metazoa > Arthropoda > Insecta > Lepidoptera > Crambidae > Schoenobius > Schoenobius gigantellus. The sequence continues at coordinate 38,649,474 of OZ012543.1, forward strand.
TTTAGAATTTAAGCCAAGGCTCACAAGGCAAACACCAGAATAACTTAAAATAATACGTCTCTCTCTGAACAGTATTGAAAGAATTATTCCCGAACTCCTAACCTACCGGAAACCTGATGCAAATACCTGAATATCTACAGCAAAAACATTAAACGCTTTAGACGTGCCTATGAAATGTTTCCCTCGATTTTCATGAGATTCCATCATCAGATCATGACATGGTGACAATGGGACTACCTACCTAAATGGCGGATTAATCGTTGAATATACATAAAAAACAGATGTACAGCAGATACATAACCTAAGCATAGATACATAGAACCTCCTCCTTTTTCGAAGTCGGTTCAAAATATTTTCCCACTCATTTACGTTGAGCAAAAGCTGTCATAACTTCTTCGAAGGGATACATGAAATTAATATGATATATTTTTAAATTTATGAGCGTAATAAAAGTGGTATTATATCCACGGCAGCAATAAATCTCGGTGTAGATGGTGAATATGAAAAAAGTCTGTTTAGCCTAGAGTAATTAAGAAGAATATGAATTATGAAAACAAAAATTTATACTTTGCTTTTGTATAGAAAATCTCACGGAATAATTATTACTTAACTACAAATATAAGTAATTTTTTTTTGTTAAACGGTTTATTCAAAATGAAGATAATAATGATGTAGATAATGTACTGAAAGCTAATAAAAAATTCAGTAGATTCAAGGTACCAGTCACTCTCCTCATCAATCTAACTAAGGCATTAATCAGACAAAAAATAATAATATTGTAAAGCGTCAACTAAATATACACGAGTAAATCCGACAAGTGTAGTTTATTTAAATGTGTAGTACTCGTGCAAATAAAGGACAGTATTAGTATTCTTCATGTCAAGCCCTTTCATTTGATACCCATATTGAGGAGATTGGATGATTTTGTATAGTGTATGTAATCTACAAGTTAAGCCCTTTCATTTGATACCCATATCGAGGGAGTTGTACAAAAATATATGATCTGTCATTTTTTGCAGTGGCCATTTTGGATTCACAAACATAGGTACTAATTATACATAATTGCATTGTCATCAGAACTAAATGTCTATTCCAGATTTCAGCTCAATCAGACATTGGCAAGTGGGTCATATTTAACACGCAAGATTTGACCCAAAATGTTAATACCAAAACATTATTATACTCATAATCAACATCCCTTGTTGGTGTTTCTGTACTAATGTAGCAAAAAAATTATATATAAGTCATCTCTAATTAAATATAATTCCCTTGCTACATTAATTGTAAATAAATATGTAGGTAGATGCATCCATAAACACTGCATTATCGTTTGCACTAAAATAAAGTAGTACGAGTATAGAGTATATTACTAATAAATTGTTAAAAGCCACGTACAAATCCATTTCGGTTTAGTAAAATTATGATTTTCAATAACTATTTTTACTATTCCCATCCGTTGAATTTTAATTGTTTTTGATTTTTTTTTTCTATTTAAACTTCACTACATCATTAATCATAGCTCCCAAAAATTTCACTGTTAGTAGAACACTAACGTGTTTAAACGATATTTTTACAAATTTCGTGTATGGTTGGTTCTATTGTTTGGAATAATGTGAATGGAATTAATATTTTTTTATGCGATTCACACAGTACATTATTTTATACTATTCGTATTCACACAGGACAGACTGGTGCGGGTGATATATTTTGACTGTGTAAAGGGATAATCGATAAATAATAAAAGAGATTTGGGTCGATTTTGAAAGTTCGTAACCAGTGTTAAAAGCTTTGCAGCCTATAGGAAATACATGAGTATAAAAATATAAGGTACAAATATACTACAATGTACAAAAGCATCAAAACAGAGATATTTTGATAAAAAAGCACTGCATACTCTACTATTTGAAACATACCGTAAACAATCGTAACGGTTTTAAGCCCATTAATGATCATAGTTGGAAATCTGCATAGCCGGAAATGACTATGCAGATTATAAGAAAAATCACCAGTTTTTGATGGATCACTTACTACATGATTATAGTTACCATTAAATATATGTTTTTTTAGAAAACACACATTAATTGAAAATATTTTGCTAAATACACTTAATAAAAAATATCTCTATACTAGATAATACTCAATCACAGACTTGCGTCATATTAATCTTCATACCTATAATATATACGTTACCTGCATGAATTCGGAGTCAAATCGATATCACTTACAAGAAAAGTATTCCACTGGCAATCAGTTGCTATTGTACTTCTATCAAACAATAATAATTATTTTAGTAGTTGCAACAAAAAAAACTAACTATATCCTTAAATTTTTGTTATATCTATATTACTATCTATTTACAGCCATCACTTTTTAATATAGTAGATAGATCAGCTAAAATGAAGCTTCGCTAGGATATACAGACCACCTGATTAAGTAGCTTAGATTAAACTACAGTAACAAATATGCTAAGCATTTCTATTTCGTCGATTAACTTAGATAAGGCTCACCTAGTTGAACTTTGAAAAATTCCCATCATAAACTGTGCCATTTATAGGTAATTTGTCATCGAACATTTTGGTTGTTTTATCTTAAATCTGCTGGAGCTTGACCGATTTTATATTCCCTGGTCGCTTGGGGGTAACGAGGTCGCCGTGAGAACACTTGCGTCCGCCCTGATAGCTTGTGATCAACATCAAAACGTTCCCGATCTCAAAATCAAGAATCAAAGCAAATCTATTAGGCTTTCACAAGCTTTTAACTTGCAATGTATGTATGTATGTCCATATAGGTCAAATCTTGCAAATTATATCTGACCCACTTGCCAGTTTCCGATTGAGCTGAAATTTGAACACAGCTTTAATCCTAATGACAATACAATAATGAATAATAAGTATTGTTGTCTATCCGAAATGGACGCTGCAACAAAATGGCGGATTATATTTTGTACAAACCTTCCAATATGGGTATCAAATAAAAGAGCTCCACTTGTAGAGCCCAGTATGAAAAAATTGTTATCCAAGATGGCCACCGTCGTTAAAATGGTTGTACAACCTCCAAAATAATGGGTATGAACAGGCTTAGCAACATGTCCAGCTATAAATAAAAAAATAAAACCAATTTTTTTAAAAGCAAGTTTTATTTTAATGCTCTTAAAAGAGGAAAATAAAGCTTATCGAGAAGAGTCGAAAATGTGCTCGTGCATAGCTTCCCGAAAGCTGCCCATACGAACTGGATTTACTTCTTTCTAGAAGTTGGACTTATCGAGGTGGACTATATGCCCTAGGTAGGTAGGTCATATGTTTCAATTCAATTCAATTCAATTCAGTTCAATTCAGTTCAATTCTTTTATTTGTGATACACAGGTGGAATGAGGTCTTTACATATAAATAGTACATACTGTGATCAGCCTTGTAGGCGTACAAGTTAAATGTTAAAGCTTTTCGAGCAATGTCAATTCTACTTATTGAAATTTAATATATATATATAATTTATGAATTTGCATGTCATGAAATATAAAATATAAAACAGATATTAGACGTTATTATTAATGGTGTGATTATAGAATTCGTGAAGCGAGTAAAATTGATTATGAATTAAAAATTCAAATAGTTTCTTTTTAAATAATGTAAATTCATTGTATTTTTTTATATAATTAGGAATTTTATTAAAAATTTTTGGCGCCATAGCAAAAACACTCTTTCTACATAGGTCTGTCTTCCATTGAGTTGGGTTCATGACATTCAAATGAACACGTCCTCGAGATTTAGGAACAATCTGGTAATGTGCCCTATGCTGCTTAATAAACAATGCCATTTCAAAAATATACAGCGAAGGCAATGTTAGAACTCGTAGTTCCTTAAAGTATGGTCTGCAACTCTCTATTCTTTTTATTCCAACCATAGCGCGAATACATTTTTTCTGACATCTAAAAACTCTTAACCAGTTAGTTGCATTACCCCAGAAAATAATTGCATATCTTATCCTGGAGGCTACACAGCCGTGATAATACGTGACTAAAGTTGAGAGGCTAACTTTTTTTGACAGATGGTACAAGCTATAGGACAATTGAGATAGTTTTTTGCAAACAAAATCTATATGGGTTTGCCATTTCAAATTACTGTCAATGTGTAGCCCAAGAAAGGTTGTCATGTCTGTTTTTTTAATCTCTTTGCCCCCATGTTCAATATGCATATTTGCTTTGGCTGTTCTTTGATGAAACTGCATTATTTTCGTTTTTTCCAAATTTATCTCAAGATTGTTGTATTTGAGCCACTGAATCAATAATGCCAATCTTGAATTTATTACATCCAGGTCGTTAAATACTACAGTGCAATCGTCAGCAAAAAGAATCATTCGGTCATTAACCGATGTTGGATAGTCATTTATATAAATCAAAAAGAGAAGTGGAGCCATAATGCTTCCCTGTGGCACTCCAGATGTAACTAATCTGGGTCCGGATCTTATTAATAACTCATCTCTAGTCTTTGGGCAAATTCTTTTAATTGTTGTGATTTGCGTTCTATCACTTAAGTAGGATCGTATCAATTTCAAGGAGTTTCCTCGTATTACGTAACATTCTAGCTTATTTAGTAGCAGTTTATGATCTACAAAGTCGAAAGCTTTAGTCATGTCCATGAATACAGAGAATACTGGTTTTCTAGCATCAACTTTAGGGTATACATAGCTAAGAAATTCGTAAATTGCTAAATTCATAGACATGTTTTTGCGAAATCCTTTTTGTTCAACACATAATATGTTATTGCCTTCAAAATAATTATATATATTGTTATATAAAGCCTTTTCAAAGATTTTAGAGAAAACAGTGATCAGGGCTATAGGCCTATAGTTTTCATGTTTGATTTGTCACCCTTTTTGAAAAGTGGCTTTATAATAGTAGTTTTAAGTGCAGATGGAAATGTACCCTGTTCAAAACATAAATTAATTATAAAACTTAATATAGGGGCAATTATGTTACATACGTGTTTTATAACTGACACCGAAATATCGTCGTATCCGGTACTTTTTGTATTCTTTAGCATTTTAATTATGTTACATATATCAGCTGGTATAGTAGGATATAGAAAAAGGGAATTGTTTGATTGGTATGTACATGTCTGTTTGGTGGGGTTGCTAGCAGAACGATCCTTCTGAGGAATGTCTACATAGAAGTCATTTAATGATTCAACAATTTCTTTTGAATCATTTATTTTGGTGTGGTTAACACACAAAGTAGAGATATTTTCTGAAGGGAATGAATTTTTCTTATTTTTAATAATATTACAAGTTGTTTTCGATTTATTTTTTGACTTTAATATATGATAATTGTTTTGAGATTTTTGAGTTAATTTGGTTATTTTATTTAGTCTTTTTGCATATTGTTTAAAGATTTGTTTATCCATGGGATCTTTTGATAGTCTATATTTCCAAAGTAGGTAGCGTTTATTCTTACTACATTTTTTAATGCCCTTAGAGACCCATTTCGGTCGACTCCTAATCAAATTTTTGATTTTTATGACTGGAATGCACAGGTCGTAAAACAGCTTAAACAAATCAAAAAATGAACTGAAAGCTTCGTTAGCATTTGCCTCGTTAAATATTTGTGAGAATGTAAGCTGACTAATACATTCCTTAAACTTAGCTAGATTTTCACTTGAGTAGTCACGCCTATATGTAAACCAGTGATTAAATGTACAGTTTTTGTTAACAGGACAGTTCAAAATTTGCGCCATATGATCAGATAGTCCGAGTTCAATTAGTTCACATTTAGCACCTCGAATGTTGTGTACTATGTTGTCAATGCATGTTCCACTGCTTGGTCTTGTAGGTTTGTCTATTGAGACTTTAAGATTGTAGCTACAGACAAGTTCCTTCAGCTCCAAAGCATGCTTACTCCTTTTTAGTAGGTCAATATTAAAATCCCCACATATTACAATTTTTTTATGAGCGTTCTTTGTAATGCTCCCTAAAATATTATCAAAGTTATCTAAGAATCGATCAAGGTAGGCATTGGAGTTTCTATTTCTCGGTACCCTGTACAGACAAACCACAATTAGGTTGTGATCATGCAGCTCAACTGCGCAACATTCAAGGGTGTTTGGGATGCTATATTGTTGAATGGACGTTATAATCGAATATTTTAAATGTGGTTTTAATAGAATACATGTTCCACCCCTGCGATTATCACGACAGAAATGTGTAGCTAATATAAAATTAGGGATGCAGAGTTGCTCAGTGTCATCTTTCGTCATATTGTGTTCAGTAAAGCACATGATGTCAACCGATATACCGTCATTTGACAGATCATCAAGGCAAACTGTAAGTAAATCCGTTTTTGCTATGACCCCCGCTATATTAAGATGAAGAATGTTAATGTGATTATACACGAAAAAAATCATTATGTCTAATATCTGTTTTATTCTTGTCAATACTTTTGTCACTTGAAATATTAGTCTGAATACACTTGTCAATAGAATTTTTTAAATAATTATAATTATTGCTAGAAATAGGCGTAGTTACACAATGTGTGTGATTATTATCCATGTTAGAGGATATTGTATAACTAGAAGAATACATTATATGCCGAGTTAAATAATCTAAGCCTAACAGCTCTCTCAACAAATAACGACTAATAAATAATGAATTAGTGAGACGTTTAGGTCTAAATCTACGATAGTCCATGTCAACAAATGTAATATTTTTAAATTGCGTGCATATTTCATAAAGTACTGAATTTAACTGAGATTCCTTGAAGTAATTGTTAGAAGGACATTCACTTAAAAATAAGTTAGTATTTTGGGTACTTGCAATCCAGGCCACAAGCCAATCTCGTACAGTAGCCAAACTATCATCGTTTGTGCAGCCAAGGACAATGATATAGTCATTCATAGTTAGGGTACGCAATGTTGAATGGCAGGAGTTCAGGATATCAGTTATAGTTCCATTTGACTTCCAAAAGCAAAAGACGTCGTAGCTCGATCCTAGTAGTTGTTGGAGTGTTCTCTGTATACCTCGTCCTTGCTGGTCGGCTAAAACGACTACTCTTTTCTTGATGTTAGTTTTCAATGTTAATTTCTGTTTTGTTGTTTTCAAGAGGCTCTGAGTTTTCTTTAAATTATTGTGATGGTCAAAACCAGTCATATATTCTTTCTGAGTGTCATCTGCTAGTAGGTCTATTTCTGATGTAAATGTTTTACTTCGGTCATCAAGATTACCGGTGCTCTGGTCGAATTCACTAGAGTATATCTTTTGTAAGTTTTTTATTTCTTCTGTAATTGATTGATTTTGTGCCTTTAGTTTAGTAATACGTGCCATAAGTGTATTGATTTTTCTACGTTGTTTCCTCTGTGTGTGTTTCCGTTTCTTTATAAATAAAGGCTTGCTTAGGATTATACTTGTATCTTGTGAAATTGTTTGTGTCATTTTGTCTGTTACAGATTTAATGTTTTTTGATGGGGAATGATAATTTGGAGCTAATAGTGTTTTTCTGATCTTGTGGATAATGGGTGTAGAAATTGAGCATATTGTGGTGTCAGATATGCCAACCTTTTTATACAGTGAAATTATCTTTGACAATTGTTCTATTTTGGTGGTCAGATTAGTGTTTTGAAAATTTAAACTATCAATTTCTTGCTCTGCTGATGCCAATTTTAATTTTAATTTAGATATCTCTTCTTTGTGATCTTCCATCATAATGTAATCTTTCTCAGATATATTTGGCAGACTTCTCATTGAACAATCCATTAACGAATGAGCTTCATAGTCCATATCAGTTTCGTCATATGAATATTCAAAATTTTGTGTTTTGTTCTTGTTTCTATGAGTGACATTTTTCTCTTCCATTGTGTTTCCTAGTTTATTCTACACTGAAATCAATGAGAATTCATGTTACATCCACTACAGCGAATTAGTTTATCAATTTATTCGTTTTGTAAATGTTTTGACGGTAATCTTGTATTTAGTTTTGCATTGCATTCGCAACATTGGTAATAAAACACTGTTTGAATTGAATCATCATCGATTAGTGTAGTATTAATTTGCAATTTGTTTCATCCTGTGTAAATGTTACAATCATCCACTGTTTATTTGTTCTGAGTAGCAAAAATTAACGTTATAGGTACTGCTTGAACTTGGTTGTAGAAAGTGCGTGTAAGATTTTAGCGTACTACTCTTGAGATGCAAATCACTGAGGCTTAAAAACACACACTGTAATAATCACTTGTTTGTGTCACTTTAAAATATGTTTAACGAATAAGCAATAGTGATAAGACTAGATTTAACAAAATTATTGCGGAGCTAATTTAAGTCTTGTCCATGTTCACTTGTAGGGTAAAGAGCTTATTACACTATTCAATTTGTAGAGATCCTAATTAGGAAACAGGAAGGTGTAATCGCAGTTAGAACAGATTTCATACGATTTAGGAAGCAAGGAGGATCCCGACCGCTCTACTTCCTAAATTGTCTACAATTTACAGATACAGTGTTGCTAACTTAGCTCTTTTAGAGCTAAATTCATCTCTTTTAACAATGTGCTATGTTCTAAAATAACGTGTTTGGCTCCAAAGCTCTTTTTTGGCTCTATTCTTAAACATAAAAAACTCATTGTTTAGGACTTTTATTCATAAACTATTCTATTCTTGTATTGCAATTCATTCTTACATTTATTTTTTTTCCATTATTTCCATGCCATGGTCTAACGCCGAAGTTGACGGTTAGCGCAGAGGTCGAGTGATCGCCTACTGCGCAACGGGTCGCGGGTTCGATTCCCGTACGGGACAAATATTTTGTATGGCCTTCAGAAATTTGTGCCGGTCTGGACGTATGTGCATGTGATATTCTTTGTTTGTAACTGCACCCACGACACAGGAGAAAATCATACTGTGGGGTGATGTTTAACCAGCTAAAAATTTTTTACACGAAAAAAGTTTTACTCTATACGTATGTATTGTTGGCAAGTTTTTATTTCAAAACACATTAATTTGAAGAAAATAATGGTCCGTTCCTAATAACTCGTATTAGGCGGAATCTCGGGTGTGACATATCGGAATGACAGACTAGTAGGTAGTAGTTCATTGGATGAGATTCATTTGTTAATATTAGAAAGCCACCAGAAACGAATTTTGTCCACCAACTATGGGTTCCAAAACACCAAAACTAGTGGAAAATCCACTAACATGGCATCTTTGGAGTCCAATTTTGGATTCCATTTAGTGTAGAGTGATCACTCTTTTCCAACTTTCTAATTAGATCGTCCCTACTTAGAATTTCTACAAATTGAATAGTGTAATAAGCTCTTAACTCTACAGAGGTCTTCCAATCATTGTGTCTATATCTTCTACGGTCTCAGTCATGACCACGCAATGGCAAAAGTTATCCTATTTATTTGTTAGGCTATTTTGGATTTGATTTTTGTTAAGTGTATGATTCTTAATTTTTGGGCAAGTTAAATTTAGTATTGATTACAAATAAATGTGAGGATATTTGAAGCATTTTGTAAATAATCTTGATAATTTGTTCAAGCAACTATGTCAGTGAGCACACACACTTCTCGGAAACAGTTATCGTGACATAATAACTGTACGAGTAAGCATAAACACACCACACGTGTATCACTCATGCGTTACTGACTTCACCCCCACTGTAAACTTAAGAACGATACGAATACATATACGCAATTTTACATACAGACAGAAGCAAAATATATTTTTCATCCCCCCATCTCGGAAAGAGTATTTTTGCTATTCGATATCTAACCGCCAAATCAGTTTTTATCCGCTTGAGGTTAAAGTAAATTTGAATTTAGAACATCGCGTGCACTAGGAATGTGATTTCAAAACATAATTAAACCTATTTACTTCCATCTTCATGGTGCTGAATTTATCATACAACTTTAAAAAAAAAAAAAACTCAGACTCTGAACCTCCTTGGTGTACTTTTGTTTTTAATTTGCTTTGCGCGCACCATTTTGTTTTGACGTCGTATTGTTATAAATAAGAAAAAAAAAACGTGAAAACAAGTAAAAAAAAAACGAAAATGGGCGATTCCAGCGACGAAGAAGTTTATTTTAATGTTGTAGTAAATACGTATGTACCTAAACTGAAATAAAAGTATCTTGTGATTGTAAATGTTTTATTTTGCATTTAGTCATTTCCTCGCTGAGGGGGGATGAAAAGTTACGTGTTGCACTCGAGTGCAAAGATTTTTTATCTTGTGCTCTTTTGATTCCCTCGCTAACTCTCAGGATTCTAATTTTTGAATCACTCGCTGTGCTCGTGATTCAATTTTAGAATCCTTCGCTTGCTCGGTCATCAAAGTTGAGCACGCGGTTAAAAAGTAACTTTGCACTCACGTATAACAAATAACTATTAAAACAAAATCAAAATATTATTTATTCAAATATGACGTTTACCTACCGCCCATTCAGGAAATTATTTAACTGATAAGAAGAATGGGAGCAAGAAACTTATTTAGGTAGGAAGTACGGGCTGTCAGGACACCCTGTATTTGCCTTCTCCGCCAATGGGCTAGATGACAAAAAAATTTTTTTTGCTTTAATAGAAGCTCATTCATATAATAAACAGAAAGAAAAAATCGTTTTTCGAACAACTATAAAAACAACCAAGATATAAGGTATTAAAGATTTTTCTCCATCTCTTTCTAGCAAAACGCCAATTTACAAGGAGTTTATATGGCCGTACTCAACTATGACGTCACGGTTGATGTCGGATCTCTCTGTCTAATCGCCTTCAAATAAACAACTTAAAATGCTTGTATGTAATGCATTTCTAAGCCGATTTTAATTCTAATTTCTCAGGACTGCATCTTTTTCCACGGTATTTTAATATTTAATGACGAGACGTAAAAATTAGAATTCAGTCATCATCCCAGATCTTTGTAGTCAAAAATTTGTTGGCTGAAATGGCTTTGTTTTCTGAAAATTGAGTTGAGAATGGAAATGTTTACAAATAACGTATTACTAATAGAAACATGCCATTTGGAATGCTTTATACATATAAAACGACGACGTCTTTTTTAACCAAAAATTTTAAATACAATAAGTATCAAGTAACAAATCTAGCCCGTTGTATCGCAAGATTCATAATGTGTTCTTAATTTCTTTTTTTTTTTTGCTTTACAGTAGTACATTGTTACCATAGGGGTGAAAGTAACTTATTTAGTCCCAATACGGAGTTTTGCGCCGGACCCAACCGTAGCCAGGGCCCCAATAGTTCGAGGGACTAAATAAGTATTTAACCCGAGGTAAACATTGTGCTTTTCATTACGAATAAAAATTAAAACATAAATTAACTAAAGAAAAAGTAAGTGAATTTACACTTTACACTAGCTGTGCCCGCGAACTACGTTTCCCCATAATAATTGTCCAACAAAAATATCACCTAGAGCTATAAAAAATAGCCTACGACCTATTTTCAAATATTTCAATTGTACACAAAAAAAATCATAAAAATCGGTCAAGTCGTTTCAGAGGAGTTCGATAACAAACACTATTATACGCGATTTTTAATATGAGAAGATAAATTAACAACTTCTACTTTAGCCTCTTCTCTTATGAAATCAGGCGTTAAATCCATATCTGAATCAGATGAACTCATTGTGTTAATACTTTAAATCTCTGCTATATGGAAGTATAAACAACACTCTTAGAACTCGAAAAAACAAATTAAGATCGGAGTGCCGCTATCCTTTGTTTTTTTCTGTGGCCGGCCAGCTATTTAGGTAGACATTATTTTTCAATTTCATCATTGAAAAAATTGTAAATGTTTTGCTCAAATCTATGTTATTTTGAAGAAATTATTGAAAGTTAATTATAATAAAGTCATTTAAAAAAATATATTCTTTAATTAATACTTTATGTTATTTCAATTTTACATCGCACTATAATTGAGTGGCTGTAGGTATAGTCGCAGTTTGGATCCTACCACGCGCGCTCATAAGGGCGGGGAGAACACCTGGGGGCTAGAGCCCCACTCACGCTCGTCTAGCCAACGGCGAGTACGGTGTGGTCACACATTCCCCTCGAAAACTTATAGAAAGTTGGTTCAATTGAAATGTCAAAATAGAACTAGTTCTTTTTTATAAGTAGACAGCTGTCTACTTATAAAAAAGAACTAGTTCTATTTTGAAAGTATTACTTTCAAACCGTTTCTCAGGCAACTTCAGACCTATTTTCCGAGTATGAGTAATGAAATAGTACATTGTTACCCTAGGGGTGAAAGTAACTTAGTCGCGAGCGAGCTATCATAGCGAGCGCGCGCGTCCTACCTTTTTCATTGTGTTGTATCGATATCGATTCCGAGTATCACTCGTCTGTTGTTTGTATGGTTTTATAATTGTTGTTTTCGTTTTTGTTTCGTAGTTGGTGTTGTCTAATTTGTTGAATAATTTGTGTGTTTGAAGTCATTCACACAAATTGTTACTTCATCGTCTGTTTGTTGTCAATAAATTGTAGGTTATTTGTGTCCCTAGGTATAAGGTATTCGTTTTTATTATAAGTCAGTGTCTGTCTAGTGGCGCGCGGGGGTCATTGCCCCGCCGCGGCTATAAATAGTTTGTGCTGTCTTCGAATTGTTTAAGTATACGTTGCCTTACTTTTATTTTGTCGTTATTAGTAATATTAGTTAATAATATTATTTTCTATTTTGTTGCAATTATTGGTTATCAATAATTTTTTTTTTTCTGTTTTTTTTTTTTTTTTTTTTTTTGTGTGGTTTTTATTAATTCGTAGGTTTAGGTTAGAGTAAGATTTGTTTTTCTTTTTTACATTGACGATCTTTTGTGTACAACTTGGCTTCGAATCACTGAAACGGTTTTGCTTACAATTTGGGTTGGTTTTCTGGTTGTTGTGCGAGAAATAGATTTGTAATCTGTTTTCGCCAACGAATTCGTTGCTGGGCTGGGCCTACGACTGGGCCATGTCCGACTCGGACGTGATGTCCGAGACGGACACTGCTGGTGAAGGGGGCCCCATCAGGGACCCAAAAAACGTAGTTTTCCAAGTGGAAGCTAGGAGGCAAAAAAGCCGCTCGCCGGTTGATGGTGGTGTGGTTAAGGCTGTCGAGAGGGTGGTATCCCCGGTATTGTCAGTCTCGGACGTCGGGAGGGCAGCGCCCCGTCGCAGCTCTCGCATACGCCTGAATGCGTCTCGTCCCGATTACAGGGACATAATTAGCGAGACGAAAGCGGAGTTGCCGGAAGCAAATTTCCCAGCGACGTCGCAGCCCGCTCCAAGGAAGCGGTCCATGCTGGGCCGCTTTTTCCAGGATCCGTTGGCAACGGACCTGGAGACTGAGACGGAGCAGGTTACGGCACCGTACGCACCAAAGGTTCCCCGAACCCGAAGGGGTAGGGGAGGCCTTTCGCACGGGGTTGGGCTCTCGCAGGCGATGCGAGAGCTCAGGCAGGTAGAGGCTGACTCTGAGGAGTCGGAGTCGGATCGGGAGTCGGATCGGGAGTCGGATCGGGAGTCGGATCGGGAGTCGGATCGGGAGTCGGATCGGGAGACAGAACTCGTAGCGGCTCCCAAAAAGAAAGGAAAGGGGAAGCGCTCTTCCGAACCCACTGCTGAACATCTCTGCAGCAAGGCTGAGGAGAGTGCGAAATCGTTAGTGGAAGTCGCGAGAAAGTCCAAGAATCTCAAGGGGACGTCCGTGAGGGAGATTAGGGAGTCCTCCGACTCTCTACTTGAGATTGTCCGTACTCTGGCGTCCAAAAAGACTTCGGAGGAGGTGCGTCGGCTTCAAGCCGACAACAAGCGCCTCCGGAATCAACTGGACAATCTAATGGGGGAAATGAAAGCCCTTCGCCGGGCCTTCTCGGAGCGGGGGGTGGAACGCCCAAGGCGCCGCGGTGCAAAGGCGGCCCCTGTGATGGTAGAGAGCGCTGAGTTGGAGGATCCTGCCGCCGACGACGCAATGGAGGAAGAACTGTCGGAGGTGCAGCTTTCGACGGCCCAACCAGCCGAGGCCGCCCCAGCCGAGGCTGCCCCAGCCGTAGCCGTACCAGCTGAGGCTGTACCCGCCGGAGGGATTTCCAGGATGGAGTTCCTCGAAAGTATGGAGTTCCTTCAGCGGGAGTTACTGGCGCAAGTCGGCTTTATGGTCTCGGCTCGCCTAGAGGGCCTAGAGGTCGACGGGCGGCTGATCCCGGCTCAGGTCCGAAGGCCACCGCTTGCGGTGGACCGTGCAAGCGAGTCGCAGCTGCAGCCTCAACCGGAACGGCCTGTAAAAGTTGCGACGGGTAACACCACTCTTGCCCCGCCGGCAAATATGCCGAAGGAGGCAAGAGTGGTCAGAAAGAAGACTGCGCCCTCTGCGCCAGTGGCAGTACCCTCTTCGTCGGGGGCCACGGAGCCGGTGGCGATACCGGTCGAAGACGGTTGGTCGACGGTTGTGCGGCGAGGTCGGAAGAAGCCGACAGTGGATGGGGCGACGCCCAAAAAGGCAGGAGCTCCCGCTGATGCCTCCAAGCCTTCGCCAAAACTGCCTAAGACACCGCGATCTTTAGCGGTGGTGCTGGCCCTCAAGCCAGAGGCAGTAGCGAGAGGCCTCACCTATGGTGAGGCAATAGCCAAGGCCAAAGCCTCCGTCAGTCTCAGCGCCCTAGGCATAGGGCCCGCCAAATTCCGGACGGGAATAACCGGAGCTCGAATAATCGAGCTCCCAAAGGAGACGTCCCCGTCTCAGGCGGATTCGCTGGCGGAAAAGCTGGGAGAAGCCCTTGGGGACACGGCGAAAGTGACGCGTCCCGTGAAAACAGCAGATATCCGGGTCGTTGGTTTAGACGACTCGGTGACCGCTGAGGAGCTGGGGCAGATCTTGGCACGGGCCGGTGAGTGCCCGGCCCACCATATCAAGGTGGGCCGTGTGCACACGGGGGTGCGTGGCGTCGGGGCGGCATTCGCCTCCGTGCCAGTAGAGGCGGCCAAGCGCCTGGCTGAGGCCGGGCGCATCGAAGTTGGATGGAGTTCTGCCTCCATCCAACTTCTTGAGCAGAAGCCCATGCGGTGTTTCCGCTGTATGGGCATGGGCCACCCGATACAGCGGTGCCCCTCCGCTAAGGACCGCAGCGGACTATGTTTCCGCTGCGGGTCGGAGGGTCACAAGGCGATTGACTGCATGGCGGAGCTGAACTGCGCCGTCTGTGCGGACGCCAAACGACCAGCCAATCACCGCATGGGGGGCATGAACTGCAACCCCCCGCCGGTCAGGGGCCGTTTGGCCCCAGTGAAACTGACCGTGGCCCCAAGGAGTCCGGCACCACAGGCAGCGACGGCCGCAGCGACGGCCCAGGAGGAGCCCATGGAGACCACCAATGTCTAGTGGTCCCATAAAGCTCCTCCAAGCTAATTTGAACCACTGCGCCGCGGCACAGGACCTCCTATGTCAGACCGCGGCGGAGTGGAATGTGGATCTGGCGATCGTGTCGGAGCCGTACTACGCTCCGCCACAATCGTCAAATTGGTTGGTGGCGGCGGATAGTTCCGCTGCCATAATGCGGGCGGCGCGTGGCACAGCCCCCTCTCTCATTTTAAGAGAGAGAGGCACTGGCTACGTTGCCGCCATGTGGGGGGGAATTTTAGTTGTTTCAACTTATTTCTCCCCCAATCGCAGCCGGGCGGACTTCACAGTCTTCCTGGCTGCGCTAGAGGGGGTCGTCCGTAGGACGGCCCCGGTACCAGTGCTAGTTACGGGGGACTTCAATGCGTGGTCTACCGCGTGGGGGTCCTCCCGCACCAGCGCGAGGGGTGGAGATCTGGAGTCCTGGGTTCTGTCCCTGGGGCTTCAGATTTTGAATAGGGGCTCAATCCCTACCTGCGTTCGGGTGCAGGGCACGTCCGTGGTGGACGTGTCCTTTGCATCCCCCTCACTCGCCAGTCGAATTAATGACTGGCGAGTTGAGGAAGAAGTGGAGACCCTATCGGACCATCTATATGTCCGGTATGAGGTCTCCACGGCATCCCCAGGGACCCCGTTCCGCAGGGGCCCCGCGGTGAGTGCCTTCCCACGATGGGCGCTCACCAAGCTCCGCCCGGATGTGGCGGAGGAGGCGGCGATGGTGCGGGCGTGGGCAGCAGTGCCACCCCATCTCGCCGGGGATGTCGACGGCATGGCGGATCTGTTCGCAGATGACATGAAGGTCGTCTGCCAAGCCGCCATGCCGAGGGCGCAGGCCTGCCCCAAAAGGGGGCAGGTGTACTGGTGGACGCAGGATATTGCGGATCTGCGTACCACCAGTATGAGGGCCAGGCGCGCCTACGTGCGTTGTCGTAGGCGCGCCAGAACTACACCCGACGAGGAAGCTGAACTTCGTCGGGTGTATGCGGCAGCCAAAAAGGCCCTGCGGAACGAAATCTGCAGGGCCAAGGAGGAGTCCAGGGAGCAATTTATACGGCTCCTGGACGATGATCCGTGGGGGCGTCCATACCGGATGGTGAGGGGGAAATTTAAATCTTCCGCTCCTCCTACCTCCGCTATGGACAGAGGGCTGCTGGATCGGGTGCTGGGGACTCTGTTTCCCGATCCCGGTCCGTTCCAGCCCCCCAGAATGGTCCCCCCGGACACTCCTCCGGTGGAAGTGGCTGCCGCCATCCCTCTCGTGTCGAACGTGGAATTCGACACGGTGAGGGAACGGTTCCGGCGCAAAAAGAAGGCGCCGGGACCGGACGGTGTCCCAAGCAGGGTTCTGGCCTTCGCCCTGGGACACCTTGAGGAGCGGTTCCGGGCGGTGCTAAATTTAAGCATCGCCTCGGGCCGCTTCCCCAGTCGTTGGAAAGCGGGCAGGCTCTGCCTGTTAAGGAAGGAGAGCCGCCCCGCAGATTCCCCGACTGGGTATAGGCCGGTGGTGTTACTCGACGAGGCCGGGAAGTTTCTGGAGAAAATCCTGGCTTCCCGCATCATCGAGCACCTAGAGGACCGGGGGCCGGACTTGGCTGACAACCAGTTCGGCTTCCGCACCGGCCGGTCCACGGTGGACGCGGTGGCCCTCCTCAAGGGGTGGACTGAGGAGGCCACAGCTCGTGGGGAGATTGTTGTTGCGGTGTCTCTTGACATCCGCAACGCTTTCAACAGCCTGCCCCACGAGTGCATAAGGGAGGCACTCCGCTTCCACCGGGTGCCTCCGTACCTCCGCGCTCTCGTGGAGGATTACCTGCAAGGCAGGTCCATCCTCTACGAGGGGCCGGATGGGCGCGTCCACACGTGGACTATGGCGGCGGGTGTACCCCAGGGTTCCATACTAGGTCCTCTGTTATGGAACCTGGGGTACAACTGGGTCCTGCGAGGCGACCTTCCGCCACGAACGAAGGTCGTCTGCTTCGCTGACGACACGCTTGTCGCGGCGAGAGCGAAAACGGGGGAGGAGGCGGCCCACCTTGCGTCGGTCGGCACCTCACTAGTCGTCCGACGCATCCGCCTCCTGGGCCTGGACGTGGCCCTCGATAAAACGAGGGCCATGCTATTCCACGCCCCCCGTCGCAGGATCCCACCGGGGCTCCGCGTCCGAGTAGAGGGGGTCCGTATACCGGTCGAGGCGCATCTCAAGTACCTCGGCTTGGTTCTGGACCCCCGATGGAGTTTCGGGGAGCATTTTAAGCTCCTCGCTCCACGGCTGTGCGCCGCCGCAGCCGCACTCGGACGGGTCCTCCCTAATGTGGGAGGACCAGGATCGGCGTGCCGTCGACTGTATCACGGGGTGATACGGTCGATGGCACTCTACGGAGCCCCGATATGGGCGGAGTGCCTCTCCCCCCGAACGGTGGCCCTCTTGCGACGTCCGCAGAGGGTCATAGCAACCCGGGCCGTGCGAGCTTATCGCACGGTCAGCCATGGCGCGGCCTGCGTTCTAGCGGGTCAAACGCCGTGGGATGTCGATGCACGCGTACATGCAGAGGTGTATCGACATCGGGTTGCCGTTAGTGAACGGGGGGGACGATCCGCTCCTGAGGAAGTGGAGCGGATTCGTACCCAGGCGCAGAGGGAGGCTCTGCGTAGATGGAGTGAGGCACTCGCCTCCCCAGCTGCCGGCCACCGGACGATCGACGCGATTCGTCCGGTGTTGGAGGAGTGGGTTGGGCGCCGGCAGGGCAGCCTCACGTTCCGCATGGTGCAGGTACTGACCGGGCATGGCTGCTTCGGTCATTACCTGCATCGAGTCGCGCGTCGGGAGGAAACGCCGCGGTGTCACCACTGCGACGCTCCCGACGACACTGCCGAGCACACCCTATTAATGTGCCCGGCCTGGCGACTCCAGCGTAGCGAGCTTAACGCTGCGCTGGGAGGCGGAGACCTCTCGCTGCCGAGCATGGTCGTGGCCATGCTCCGCGGCGAAGCGGAATGGGGGGCTGTCGCCTCCTTCTGCGAGGACGTAATCTCGCAGAAGGAGGCCGCGGAGAGGGAGCGGGAGGCAGATCCTCAAGCCGCTCCCATCCGCCGCAGACGGATAGGCAGGCGAAGGCGGGCATTCGCACAAGCGATGCCCATCTAATGACCCTGCCGTAGAGGCCTGCGTGCACGGTTGGCCCCGTGCACGCCGCCGTAAGGCCCTCCGTCTGGGGATTGCCCTGGTGTTCTCGGGCAATCCCCCCTTGGCGATAGCACGACCGGTGGGTCGGGCTTGCCCGGGCGCGTGGGTAGTGGAGTCGCAGTGTGGACCTTACCCAGCGCGCCCATAAGGGCAGGGAGAACACCGGGGGGTTTTAGTGGGTAGTCCTGGCACCCTGCCGGGAGAGCCCCACACACGCTCGCTGTCTAGCCAACGGCGGGTACGGTGCGGTTACGCATTTCCCCCCGAAAAAAAAAAAAAAAAAAAAAAAAAAAAAAAAAGGGGTGAAAGTAACTTATTTAGTCACGAGACGGGGTTTGGCGCCCGAGCGTAGAGAGGGTGCCTATAGTTCGAGGGACTAAATAAGTCTTTGACCCGAGGTAAACACTGTGCTTTTCATTACGAATACAAGGAAAGTAAAAATGAAACAATAAATTAGCTAAAGAAAAAGCGTGTAAATTTTATTTTACATAAATCAACAACTTCTGCTTTAGCCCGCGTTCTCTTATAAAATCAAGCGTTAACTCCATACCTGAATCAGATGATCTCATTGTGTTAATTATTACCTTACAAATATAATTGACAGTTCATACACATCTCCTCTATACGGAAGTATTAACAAAACTCTACAAATGGAAAAAACAAATGAAGATCGCATCGCCGCTATCCCGCTTATTTTGATTTTTTTTCTGTGGCCGGCCAGCTATTTAGCCATTATTTTTCATTCTCATAATTTAAAAAATGGTAAATATTTTGCCCAAATCTATGTTATTTTAAAGAAATAGTTGAAAATAAATTATAATAAATTCATTGAAAAAATATATTCTTTAAATACTTACTAAATATTATGTTATTTTAATTTTACACCGCGCTGTAATTGAGTGGCGGTAAAGTCGGAACATGGTTCAATAAAAATGTGAAAAAAGAACGAGTTTCTTTCTTAAAATTTGACAGCAGCTGTCAGTTGCAAGTAATTCTCCCTAGGGCTGAAATGTATTACTTTCAACCCGCTCCTCATGCAACTTCAGACCTACTTTCAGAGTATGAGTAATGAAAAATAGATTACGCACTTAAGGCAAGGCGCTTCTACACGAGTAATGAATAAAGACAGTGGTCCGGATTTTCAAAAAGGTGGACGTAGGATCGAAAATGCATATTTAACTTAACAAAAAATTGTTTCGTATAGGAAATTTAACGCTGATTAATACTTATTACTACAACTTTTCAAAAAAACTGCTCCTTCACGTCAAAAAAAAATATTGAAAATAAAAATGTATGGGAGAAAATCTATTTTATTTTTTTTCTCCGTTCAGTATCAAAGTATAGCAAGCAAACCTTATATTCTGGTAAGTACCTATTGTTCTTAATACGACGACATATAAATTGCGTGCGTATCCCTGCGGCCTTGACGCCTACGACGATTCAAAGTTTAAAATTTCAATTGGTTTTTTTTTAAAATTATTATCGAGTTTTTCAATTATACTGAATTTAAAATATATTTTCTTAATTATATAAGAATTAAAACATACACATTCCAGCATTTGTTTCATTTTATTTTAATAAAAAATTGTAATAAAAGTCTTCAACAACAGTCACGTGCTGATTCGTTGCCTATTTGTAACTGACTGAAACGACTCCTGTGATATAAGAATCATTTACCCCCACCACCGGAGACATCGACGACGCTGATTGGCTGTTGAAGATGTGGTACTAATTTTGTCAGTCACTACTTGCGCGCGTGTGTTTGTTATAAATATCTGTGCATGAAACAATTAAAGGCACTTGTTTCTCAACCCTTGAGGAAGCAACATATCTAATTATCCGTGCTGTGTGAAAGTTTAGTGAGTTTCGTTATGGCTGCATTTGTAACAAACTTGGACATCTTTATGTTCCTCCGTGTTGAAGGAGATATGAAACGACTCTATGAAGCTATTATTCTACATATCCCAGTTGAAACATGTTCACAAGATTTAGAAATAATCAAGACCTTTTTGAAGAACTACGTCAGTAATATCAATCGCAGATGGACAAGTGCTTCTAGAAATCAGAAAACTTTCATGAATAGACATGCTGCGTGGTTACAATCAAATATTAGTTGGCCAAATTGCACTACTGTTAATTTATCCGAGATTTTTCAAGCCCAAGATGAAGTTATCGAAAACATATCGTCAGACAATACTTCATTTGACATCGATACTACAACAGCTGTGATTCCGTCGACATCTAGTACAACAACTGTGGGCACATCTACCGAAGTTCAGATTAGGAAGCCTTTTGTTGACCTCAGCAACAAACAGAAGAAAAGACGTTCAGAATTTCTTTTGGACTATTCGCCGGAAGAACTTACTTTTGCATTAGTCGAAAGACTTAGGATAGACAAGAAGAATGACTTAGCTCGTGTTATTGACCATATAACGAAGAACCCTGAAAGTGTTGCTATCGTTCAAGCCACATTGTTTAAGAAAAATACGAAAAAATCTTTTGATGGAGATTATGCTCTTGGTCTTTATACATCATTGAACCTGTCAAAATGGAAATACTTGTGTTTAAGGAAAGCGCTGTTAGATTGTGAAGTTCCAGTGTTACCATCGTATCACAAACTCCTTGAAGCTAAAAATAGATGCTATCCTCATGATTTAGGAATTTACTGAGAGAGGAGCCAGAGTGAAGCTTCAAGCCCTATTGGATCTGACAGTCCAGAAGATTCTTCAAATTACTGGTACCCAGATTGATTCGTCAACTGAAGGATTGAAGTTAATTAGTAAATGGGGTTTTGATGGTGCTTCTTCACAAAGTACCTACAAGCAAAGGAGTGAAGATGTAGACTTCAGTGATTCATCGGTTTTCATGTCAAGTCTTGTCCCTCTTAAATTAGTTTCTAATAATAGCACCATATGGGAAAACCCAACACCTTCTTCAACACATTATTGCAGGCCCATTAAGTTCGAGTTTTGTAAAGAGACAGCAGAATACATCAAGCAAGAAGAAGCTGCATTGAAGGAAGAAATAAAAAACATCGATTCTACAAAATGGGCAGGGCTAGAGATTAGTCACAAGCTTCATATGACAATGATCGACGGAAAAGTGGCCACTATTATAACGGACACTTCGTCTGCATCTGCCTGAAATATTTGCCTTGCTAAGCCAACTGAGATGAACAAGCTGTCAGAAGTATTTACAAGAACTGTTCGAGAAGATGTTTATAAATATGGACTTTCTACTCTTCATATGTGGATTCGTTGTATGGAGTGTATTCTACACATATCTTACAACATGGACTTTGAGATGTGGACTGCACGAGGTGCTAACAAGCAACTAAAAGCTGCGAAGAAACATTTGACACAAGAAGAATTCAAACAGCAAATGGGAATACTTGTGGATTTTGTGAAGCAAGGCTTTGGAACCACAAACGACGGAAACACAGCCAGAAGGTTTTTTAGAGATTATGAGAAATCTGCCGAAATAACCAATGTTGACAAAGACCTGCTGAAGCATTTTGCGGTTATTCTTCAAACGATTTCATCAGGATGTGCCATAGATATTGAAAAATTCAGGACTTATTGCAGAGAAACAGCTGAGATCTTTGTTCATCTATACCCATGGTTTTATATGCCCGCAAGTGTGCACAAGTTACTCATACACGGTGCAGACATTTGTCATCACTTTGGCCTCCTACCAATTGGCATTCTTTCCGAAGAAGCTGGAGAAGCAAGAAATAAAGAATTTCGAAGAGTTCGTGAGTCTCACACAAGAAAATTTAACAGGATAAAGACCAACGAGGACTTGCTTCATAATTTTTTAATTAGTTCAGACCCAAATTTATCCCATATTCGACCAAAATACAGCAACTCAAAGCAATTCGATTTTTTTCCAGATGTTAAAGAGCTTTTGTTGTTGCCTGAGGTAGTAACAGAAGAAACCGAAAATATGGATCTACAGGAGTTGCAGTCTGAACATGATCCATTAATGTAAACGTGACAGATTTAGTGATGTTGTAAATGTTAGAATTGAGTTTGTTAGTAGTAGTAGTTAAGTTGTGGTCCTTTTCAGGACTACTTAAAATAGTCAAAGGGTCGTGATATTCAGCCGTATCCGGTTAGACTGGAAGACAAGTTATCCCGGTTGCGACCTTACGGGCCGGGCGGACCCCGGACGCTCGGATGATGATGATGACTTAAAATAGTCATTTTCAAGACTTCAGAAAAAGCCCTTTTCAGGGCTAAATCTATTTCTAATTGTTTCTTTCAAGATAAGTCACACTAGTAGTATAACCACCAATATCAACCATGATTTATCAATAGGAAATATCAACAGATGAAAGAATAATCAACAGAAGATTATTTAAAACAAAAATAAGCAAAAATGCTTATTTTATCATAACGTCACGCTTTATATTCCCCGAAGGCAAAGGTGTATACTACACTATAGTACACTGTAATTTCGCCAGTTATATTTAAGTCCCAAGTAATAGGGGGCGAGCCTAATAAAAGGATGGGGCACGCGGGGGGCTTGTTTTATTAAAAAATATATTTTGGATTAATTTTAATAGAAAAACTCGTTAATAATAATAAGATAATTCAACATAAAAATTTTAAACTTTATAGCATCGTAGGCGCCAAGACCGCAGGGATACGCAAGCAATTTATATGTCGTCGTATTAAGGACAATCTGTTTCCTATTACGAGTTAAATTTCCTATACGAAACAATTTTTTGTTAAGTTAAATAAGCATTTTCGATCCTATGTCCACCTTTTTGAAAATCCGGACCACTGTGCGCCGTACCCCACATAGAGACTGGAAAGTGCTCGAATTTATAAATATGAATATGATATATAAGAATAAGAAAATATGAATTTCATAAATTAAAATGGACACCAGTTGAAACCTAAAATTTTGCAAATTCCCTGTAGCAACTATAAGAATTTACGAGCAAATCAGTAATTTCGTAATAAAGTAATTGGTTTTCGATATGTTTTAGCCTTTCATGTAACCAATCCTTATTAATATCATATGTTTTTTGGATGGCTGTAATTTTTTCATAAATTCCTAAGCTATTTGATCTACAAAAAAGCTTTTTTGCACGCATATATGCGCATGCACTCCGATCCGTTGCCCTTAAATCTGTCATGTTACGTACTATTTTAAATGTACACTTATCATATGCGGAACGTACTGTTGTACGTACTATCAATAGCCTTTGCAATTAAATCTTAATAACTTTGCATATTTACAAAAAAGTATTAGCGTTCTAAATCACAACAAAGGTAATGCTCGCAACAAATAACACGCTAGTTTGAAAAAGAACGCACACGCCACCGCTAATTGTTATGTACATAAATACATAAGCAGGTGGTCATTAAACATATTACGAGTGTAAGAATAACAAAACTCATAAAAACTGAACAGCCATTAAGCTTCAACGTTGTACAAGTAGTAGACACATTCGGTATTCAGTTCGGCCTGTTCAAAAAAGTCACAGTAGCAATTTAGTTTTATTACAACGAATTTTTTCCTTTAATTTACTTTAATACTCTTTTTCAAACACTCTATTTAAAGTTTAATTTTAAATATTAAGTACAATAAGTATAAGAATTATGCATTAGAATCAGTGTTAGGCGTAAGGATTTGCGGAGCACTGATTTCAAAACTGAATCCGTACTGAATGAACATCGACGTAATTTGACGACGATAAAAAATATACACAATAAAAGAATACAGAAGTCATCTAGCATAATATTTTTGGATCTTCTATTAATATGTAGGTAGGTAATTATATATTCCGTTAGAAATCAAAAAATGGTTCCGATACGATGGATTGCGTAACAATAGGTATATCGTAGACGTTAACAGTGAGAATTTCAAAGTCAAGATAGATATGGTCGATTAGCCGACATCCTGTGCGGTCCATATCGAGGGCACTACTTCCCGACAATATCCACGGATGTCCCCTCACCTTCGCAATGTGTGGAACCTATTACTATAATTAAAGAATATATTTATGTATATTACATGTCCTACTTTTTATTGCAACTATATAAGAGTTTTCTCTATTGTACCTATTTCTGCCGTCAAGCAGCGGTGCTTGCATTGCTGTTCTGCCTACGTAGCATGGCCACCAATACACGATATGATAAAGCGGTTTATCGCGATGAACTGTCAAAATACAATACATGTTTATCATATTTCGCCAGTGTGACGCTTTATCATGCTGCGTTTTGATGCTGATGCTACGGGAGTTGGTTTGAAAGGACAGGAAGTGAGTTTACTTGGTGCTGTGACTGTAACATCTTGTGTCACAAATTGGCAACATACACTGGCGTCCTTGTACGGGTTGTAGATTTTCAGGTCCCCACAGGAACCACATCGGGGAGCGTCGGTGGCGCTGTGGACTCGGCACTTGCCTTCCAATCGGGAGGCCCAAGGTTCGAGACCGTCAGGTACCAATGTATTTTTTCGTTTTCGAATTTCATATTTACATTTCTCTGATGCTCCCACGGTGAAGGAAAACATCGTGAGACAACCTGCATACATCTGAGAAGAAATTCAAAGGTGTATGTGAAGTCGACCAATCCGCACTGGGCCAGCGTGGTTGACTAAGGCCTAAACACCCTAACGTAGGGTGGACTCGAGCCCCTCGGTGGGACGTATATTTGCTGCTATGATGACGATGATGAGGAACTACATGTAACATGTTTGTGAATATTTGGTAGGTCTGAGAATAGGATGTAAGCTATGTTTTATACCCCTAGGTGATAAGGGTTGCCCTTTCCAGGTTTTTTTTGTTGGGCAATGATTATGGCGGAACGTAGTTCACGGGCACAGCTGTTTTTCTTCTATCAGAAACTCTAAGATCGAATACGTCCTTCAATGTTTCTCAAAATTCAGTTAAAAAAATACCTATGATGAGTTTATTTAGAAAACTTTTGATTCTAAGAACATTAGTCGCCGTTATTATTATTATCAATTCATAACGAGGATTATTTGGTTATATCATAACGAGGAATTCCTATTGGTTGGGAGCATTTGGATCAGTATTGATTTGATTTTGAAAGCGGCTCTCTGTTTGAAATCCGACGTCCGTCCCCGCAGTGAAAGCACAGAGTATTGAAAAAATTGAAAAGTGTCGTCCGGACTTTAAGAATGGAGCCGCAGGTCCTAATTAGCAGAAGAAAAGTTTGAGATAAACTTTTCTTAAAAATACGTTCTCGAAGGTTTTCAATAAAGACCTGTAAGTAAAGTTATGCCTAATTAAAACTTGAAACAATTTTTACAATATAATGGTGTTGTCGTTGTAATTTATGAAAATAGCAAATTCATTGTTATTACGAGTTTATGAGTAAATTTGCTGATTTTTTTTTTGTAATAAAAATATATGATAATAATGTTGTAATAAAAATAATCTGTTCGAGCCGATCTGTTCATTGGTCACTTTAAAAATTATTACTCGAGATACCTACAAAAATAAACACACGCACGTAAAGCTGACCGCGCCTCTGTTTCCGCCACATGTTCGATATTTGGCCCTTGAATCACAAAGGCGTCTGTCCCACCGCACCGGGACTAATGATCTTGACACCGATACGCCATTGTCTACTGGGTGACATTGTTCAATGCTACTAATCCGCAGAGTACCTTTAAACGAGTAAGAAAAATCATGTATTATTTCCAAAAGCTACTGTTTTTACCAAAAATTACGCTAGCATAAAAGGTTACGCAATTATGGCAAAATGAAGCTTTGTTTATACAGGCCATACAGGGTGATTAATCCAAATGGGTCAGTAGGGAGAAGTCAGAAACTGTGAGAGATAGCGAAATCTGTCCGTAGAAACCATGGCGTCGATTTTTAGATCTAATAATAAGAATAACATTCCATTTTTTAAACTCTCATAATACAACCGAGAATCGAACCTGGTCAAAATCTCTGTAAACAATGTTATCAATTTTGCAATTTTTTTCATTGTTATTGTTGATGGTGTGAATCATAAGTCACAAGGAACACTTTTAATGGAACCTTGCTAAAAATAATTTTAAAAAAACCGGCCAAGCGCGAGTCGGACTCGCCCATGAAGGGTTCCGCAGGATTTATCACGTATTAAAAACCTCTTAATAGATCTCGTTCAAACCCATTTTCGTTGGAAGTTTGCATGGTAATGTACATCATATATTTTTTTTAGTTTTATCATTCTCTTATTTTAGAAGTTACAGGGAGGGGGACACACATTTTACCACTTTGGACGTGTCTCTCGCGCAAACTATTCAGTTTAGAAAAAAAATGATATTAGAAACCTCAATATTATTTTTGAAGACCTATCCATAGATACCCCACACGTATGGGTTTGATGAAAAAAAAATTTTGAGTTTCAGTTCTATGTATGGGAAACCCCCAAAATTTATTGCTTTTTTCTATTTTTGTGTGAAAATCTTAATGCGGTTCACAGAATACATCTACTAACCAAGTTTCAACAGTGTAGTTCTTATAGTTTCGGAGAAAAGTGGCTGTGACATACGGATGGACAGACAGACTAGACGAATCTATAAGGGTTCCGTTTTTTGCCATTTGGCTACGGAACCCTAAAAACACTCAAAAATAAGATAAGTAATTATTTCATTTAAATATTTTTAAATTTTAAATAAATTGGCTCGCCCGCTTAACAAATGTGTTCTAATTTTAAATAAACGCAATTTGTAATGCATTATATCGATGCAGATTAGATATGCATAAGTGGTCTCTTCAGATAAATTATTCATATTGATGAACTATGACGACATTTTGCCCTCTATTTAAATTGTGGGCATTTCAATCTAATGTGTACAAAAGATTTCATTGCAAAATTTGGTCTTTATACTCACAGGATCAACTATACGAGAAATACTATACATTACAGGTACAGGGTGTAACTGAACACCCCAATAACATTTAAGGGTATGTATCCATCAGAAGTAGAGATTCTGTAGGAAAAATATTAGGGCTAACAAACCTACTTTTTTCCCATACAAATTAAATAAATTATTTTTTGTTATTAAGTGCCGACAGCCCTACGTAAGAGTACGACGAATACTACGCTCACGTCATACAAACTAAATAAATTATTTTTTGGTATTAAGTGCCGAAAGCCCTACGTAAGCGTACGAGGAATACTACGCTCACGTCTGTCACGTGTCATTTTGTGGTTAAATTTCTTTTGTGTTAAGAGCTGATTATGGTTGTCACTTGAAAGTTTTTGCTATCAGTTTAAAATCAAATAAAGAAAGTATTGGGGTTCTAGGTCTCTGAAAGTATTGGGGTTCTAGGTCTCAGACAAGCACCGAAGGTCCATTTAGTATCTAACTTATATGCCCCTTAAATGTTATTGGGGTGTTCAGTTACACCCGGTATACGATTACTCACAGAATTTTGACCAGGTAAGATTCCCGGTTATGTGTGTGAGTAAAAAAAAATTGAATGAAAATGTTAAATCTAAAATCGACGCCATGGTTCCTAAGAATAGATTCCGCTATCTTTCATAGTTTCTGATTTCTCCCTACTGACCCATTTGGATTGATCACCCGGTATAGTGTCTTCTTTTGACGAGGCCGAATGCTGTCTTAAGATTAAGACCGGAGACAGGGAAGATAAACCGCGATAGAGATACCTATCGCGGTCTCCCGTTTCTGCATGAGTGTCGAGATGGAGACTACAACTAAAGCATTTCGTAGTCTGTTAATGGAGACAGTTGTGTTGTACTGTATCATTAATTTAACATTGCAATGGAGGGCCAACTGGAATTACTATTAGGGGAAGAAGAAGATAGATGATTTACTCATATATTATTATCATAAATCTAAGAAAAGATTTCCCATTAACGTATTAAATTAACTAGAGGACAAGAAGAATGATTTCGCCATTACTGAAGAATCGCCGCCCTTAAAGTCTAGTTGTGTAAATTGTATATCGGAGGGTGACTTCGGTGGCAATCTTCTGTATCGGCCACCACTAACTTCCGCAGACATATGAGTATGTGGCGCTCCCCTCCCACCTAGTGCCAGCAGTTTACCCCAAACCCATTACGGTCCATTTTGTGTCCGTGGCAGGGTGATTTTGGGTGACTCAGTGCACCAGACCCTTATCAAAGTAAGTCCGAATCTCATCACTATACCGTCTGTACCAAAAATTACGTAACGAATAACAGAATGCGTTTTACTATCAACAACACCGTATAATTTCTCCAAAAATTTACGCAAACAATGACAGGATTGGTCTACGGCGTCTCAACTCTGACGACTCACAAATTGATAGTCATTTGTTTTATGTGGTGTGGTGGGAAATTCACAGAACCTTCTATGAACTTTGTTGTTTCTTTTGTCAGATAAACACAGACATGCATGACGATAATGGTATGACAATAGCCCCTAACACAAAAATTAATCTAAAATCACGTAGTATGATATAACAAGAGAATTAGGGTAAAAACACGATTGTGACGCAGGCAAGCAGAACCCGAACTATCCATCATCTATTGTTGCGGAATTTATTCGTCACGTTTCATTGGGTTTTGTTTCAATAAAAAATGTAACACGGACAGTATTTGCGCAGACCTTTCGCGGTCACAGAATCGACACTACTCGCACAGTATAAACACAAGAGAGGATATATATATTATTCACAAAAGTCTGAAATCTAATATACTTAAGTATATGTTTTTTTTATCTAAAAAAATAAACCATGCTTATAGTTATATAGGGAAATATATACCGATATTCCGATATACTTCTAACTGCATTAAGCCTCTTTTTTGGTATCATATTCATTTAGTTTTAAGACGATCTCTTCATTTCGGAATGGTACGGGGCATACCTACTGCTTTCATTAGTTGACTATGCCAACAGTGGAATTCTTTGTCTTTTTTAGTTTTTCTATTGACGCTCAACTATCAATCTGGCAAACTATCTGATAGTACCAATAAAGGGATCTTTCTGTAAAAACAAATTGTAAGCAGTCACTATTCTGTGCTCTCGACGCTGAAACTTTACAATAGATGCTCCCAATAATTAGTAGGATACATATTGAGATTTACGTATATATTTCTTATCATCTAATGAACCATGTATTCGTTTATTTATATATGTATAACATAAAAGTTATTGGTATGTAGAAGTCCAGTGATTTCTTCATCGCAACTGACGATAAATTCGAAAATGGCAGCAATCGCCACCTGGACATAGACTCCTCGATAACAAATTGTTGAAATAAATCAAATGTTATTATGACGTCAAATTTAGGTATGACGGTGGTGGATTCCAGGTAATCACAATCATAAGTAATAGTTACAAAGGTATGTACTGCTTATATCTATGAGAATGACATACATTAGCCCTGTCACAAATAAAAAAATTCAATAGCAATGGCTGTCATGTGTTTAAATACAAAACAAACAAATTATCAAATAACGTAATAAAGGACAATTTATCAAACTGGAACAAAAATGGTATATTAATACCTGATAAATATAATTTATAAACTATGTAGAATGCTATAGATTATTAAAGAAATATGCTTTGTATATTAGCAGATATTAACTGTCACGAATGTTGGCTGGCTTGGCAGAGAATTCTACAGTCTAGCTAGCTGTACTGAATAGCAAAAAAAGTACAACTATGGGATAGGAGTTAAGCAAGATACGGATATGGGAATATTTTAAAATTCATACACATTAAGATCATACATTTAGGCATCTATGCTTTCCATCTAATACATCTACCTGCCTAATTCTAAAAGATAATTAAGTTCATTAGAGAGTAGGTACTGTTGTAGTTTCATTCTGGTGTTTGCTGCGTAAAACAAAAGTTCTAAATTTACTTGTTGAGAATCCACCGAAACTTCAAACCTGAATGTTTATGAATCACAAGTTCCAAGTTTCCCAGAGGTATGTACTACATACAACATAACTCCGGCTATTCACTTAGGCCGTGTGAACGTCGCGACCTTGCCTCAATAATTGAAGTGGACGATTTTTTGCCAGTTTACCTTGTCAGACAATTATTTAAGATGACATATGATATGCGTATTATATAATAAAGTTATTATTTGAGTTCACATTTATATAATAATACACAGTTAGCAACACGCTTTACACTTGCTCCACATAAACCGCCTCTGTTACGAGTGATATAGGGTCTGAAGGTAGAGTACTCGTATGTAGAGTCTGACGTATGGTCGTGTGTGATTATAAATATGGCAACATAATAATAAATAGATTTATTATTAAATAATGTTGACTTCTAAATATGTTTAAGTAATTTAATTACTAATTTAAATGTTTAATGCAATCTTCATTAGTTTTCAATGATATTTTTGTTCATTACATTGAATCATTATAGGTAGGGTCGGTTGCGTTTAGATATTGATAGTAAATATGTTGCCCACTGACAGCGATGAGTGCTAAGATAATAATGTTGTATATAACTAAATAACTAACTAGCTGAGTTTTGTTAAGATTAGTTTAAGTTTTTAGGATTACTATTTCATGTTTTGGTTTTGAAATACGTTTATTACTTATATGTATCATAAAAAATATTATAGCAATTATTATTTTTTTAGATATAATATATGACTAAGTAAAAGATTTTATTGTTAACACAAAGCAAACATCGAACTACACATCAATTATTCACTAATACAACTCGTACGAAAACTGACATTGACCCAGACACTCCTCAACGTGCACGTTTTGCATTAACCTTAGCTGAACAGTTATTAACATCACGAAAATCATGCTGATAATTAGCAGAGATACGTTATTTTGTTTGTTTATTTACTGCGTAGATGGAAAACCTATTGAACTTATTACTAAACATGGCTTTGAAATTAACTTACTTATTAATATCCAAACTTCATTAGAATGAGCCGCATGTTGTATAAGTAATTGAATAATATACTTTTTCCAGTGGCAAATGTACAATAAATTACATCCAATCCTATATAGGTACTTATACCTATATTTTCCTTAATTTGCTATTTAAATATTATTTACGTAACAATGAAATATGATAATAAATTTCATATATTAATCTAAAGAATGAGCGTGTGATTCTTCATTCGAACGGTATGAAGTAGATAAGGTATTACTAGTGATGCTTAAAATATGTTTATTATTATAGCGGCTAGTAGAAATCCTCTAATTAAATATCACTATTCTTGCGAGTCGAGCACATAACATTCCAATTTTTGATTATTACAGAGTTGGTAAACAAGCAGGGATTTAATTCTGAGAATCTTAATGTTGTTATCGTGTCTTGATAGCGTTTCAATAAAACTGATTTTGTCACTTTTCAACACCTTTTTAGTGCAATTAATTTCTATTACAATTTCTTGTCAAGTCAATAGTGATAAATGTTTTAGTAACTTACTTATTGGTTAACCAACAATAACTGTCTCAAAAAGCATTGCTATTGAAGCTTTATTGACATGCCACAAATGCGTTTTAGCAAAATCAGGCCCCAGAATATTAACCTGATGGTAAATAGCTACGAACACCAATAGAACATATTGTGGTTCCTATGAATTTGATAAATTTGCATATATATTACCCGCTATAATCACCACGGTGTATTGTATGTTGCCTACTTGTGACATGTGATGTGTATTTGTCACAGTATCTAATAATTTCACTGCTTACCCATCAAACAGACACGCAGCAATGCAAGCACTGAGCTGCTATTTTGCGGCAGAAACAGTGAAGATTAAGTACCTACTTGCCTAGACGACTTAAATACAGAATCCCTCTGTAATTTGAATATTAGTATGCAAGTATTATATTTTTAACTAAATACGACAGCACGATAACTAAAACGAATTAGTAGGCCACACCGAACTCTTACTCGCTCCGAATAGAATCGATAAAGATTTGCTTTTTTAATGAAAATGCAGAGTTCTATATAAAATGTTTACTTTATTATTAACCAATTTCCAAGAAAACTGTAATTCAAAAATCTTTATTCAACATAGGCCTTTACAGGCACTTATTGACGTCAAAACAATCTAATTTAAAGAAATCATATTAATCAATAAGTACAGATTTCTTATATTGGATGTTGATACGAAGTTATTAACAGTGAAAAAAGACTACTTTGGCTTAACAAAAAATAATTAAGA
The DNA here is from genome assembly GCA_963935595.1 of Schoenobius gigantellus. Lineage (NCBI taxonomy): Eukaryota > Metazoa > Arthropoda > Insecta > Lepidoptera > Crambidae > Schoenobius > Schoenobius gigantellus. The sequence continues at coordinate 38,682,160 of OZ012543.1, forward strand.
AAAACAAAAAAATAAGTCTAAAAATTTCTTCGGGGCGAGTAAGAGCTCGGTGGCCTAGTTAGTCAAGGCGTCAACACGGTATGTTGGAGACGCGGTTTCAAATCCCGCCCGAGACAATTTTTTTCTTTATTGGTATTACTCATTTTCCAATTTATTTAGCATTTTTAAAGAAAATGCAAAGTTCTATATAAAACATTATAGCTTTTCCAGTATAACGTCCGGAAAAGTCAGTCCAGTAATGTTAACGTTCTCACATAGAGCAGTAAACGTAAGTCGTAATTCAGAAATAAACAGAGACCATAAATATCGGTCAAGAGGAAGTTTTTAACGCAAAGCTCTAAAATAGCTCCTAAAATGTACTTAAATAGTATTTGTTACAGCACTAAATCAGAGTTTTTGTTGAGCTTATCTGTTATAAAATTATGAGTCATATTAAAAACATCCCCATTATGTATGGTAAATACCCCCCATTTTTCAAATGCATTATATTTTCAAATCTCAAAATGGTAAAACTCGGTAAAAGAAACTCTGTTTGTCAATTTTAATAAATTTTAATAGATTTGGCGTAGATAAGCCCTGAATAATGTCACAGACTAAATAACAAATTTAATACCTTTTCATACGTATGAGAGTGACTCGTATGTTATTATGAAAGAGATTATAGTTCTCCATATTTGTATTAATATCTAAGCAAACAATTTAATATTCAATTGATTATGGATTATTAATAATATTGTTGGTAAACAATATAGTTACGTTCATACTACGGAGTACTATTATATCCTCTGTGTTCATACCTCGGCACTTCTATTCTATAAATGTCATCATCATCATCATCATCACAGCTCATATACGTCCCCACCGAGGGGCTCGAGCCTACCCTATGTTAGGGTGATTAGGCCTTAGTCAACCACGCTGGCCCAGTGCGGATTGGTCGACTTCACATACATCATTGAATTTCTTCGCAGATGTATGCAGGTTGCCTCACGATGTTTTCCTTCACCGTAGGAGCGTCAGACAAATGTACATATGAAATTCGAAACGAAAAACACATTGGTACATAGCGGGTCTCGAACCCCGACCTCCCGATTGGAAGGCAAGTGCCGAGTCCACAGCGCCACCGACGCTCCTATAAATGTACACTATTATTATAAAGAGGAAAGATTTGTATGTATAACGAATAAACTCAAAAACTAATAGACCGATTTCAAAAATTCGTTCACCATTAGAATGCTACATTATCCCTGACTAACATAGGCTTCAAAATTATTTTTCGTACGAAAAAATATAAAATTCCCACAGGAAAACAGAAACAACGCGGGCCTAGCTGCGTAAATAAAGCTAGTATTATAATATAGAACATGAAGCCATTGATTTACTACCAAACGTAGATAGAGCGCTTCATACAAAAACGCGCTTGAAATCTGTCACCTAATCCACTATACATTTGTACTCGCTGATATATACTTGAATATGCACGCCTGAATGACAATTACCATAAAGAAAGTACCGTATTTATCGAATTCAACCTTATTCCGCATTATTACGCAACTATTTTAAGTACAACCGTGCGAAGTTACATCATTTTATATCTAGCCACAGATCAAACGACGTTTTAGTAAAATTGCTACAAGAAAATATCAACTTTATACTCTCGAACATAATGCTTGAAATTGCTTATCGCGTTGTCGCTCCAATGCATGAATGAGATAACACATCGTGATACGACGCCCGTGCGAGCGAGACGATTGTGATTGACGCGAAGCGACATGTTTATGATTAAAATAATTGTTTTTGATTGTTTTTTACGTATAAATCGAATATTTGAATACATGATAAAATGTGTAATGAGTTTTCTCACGCAAAATATGAAATCCCGTCTTTTTCTGCCGTTTCTAGCTATTGTTACCACAACTTTTGAATGCGAACTTCGGCATGTTTACGTGCCGACAGCTAATCACTCACTATGGAAAGGAACTGCACAAGTCGCGATTGAGCAGTTCTTCAGCGGCCCACTTTTCGATCGTTCATGCGTTATCTACGTTTGGTAGTAAATCAATGCATAAAGCCCTTAAACAATAACAATTAATTAATAGTAGTTCATGGTAATCATTTTGGAGACGTTACAAATAAAAAAAGATACTCTTTCTGTTTTGTGGTTGTTAGGCCAGCACATTACATTGCAACATATCGAATATTTTCCTTGAAATTGATAGTTACTTTAACAATAAAACAACAGTACTACAATACTGGCTAAGGCTCTTCGGCATCCACAAGTACGAGTATTGCGATACTGCAAGTGTACGGGTTACAGTTGTTGCGACATGATCGTGACTGGGGCCTGCGCGTGCGCCGCTTGCCTCACTGATATGGACCTAGGTTTGTTGCCATCTAAGTCCTGTTAATTTCATCATTACAGATAATTTTATTTCAAATTTTTCATGTGTATTAATATTATTAGTTTCATATTATGTGTGTATGTGTTATAATAAATATTATCACTAGGAAAGTCAATGCAGCCTGTAAACAATATATTTAAATTAAGTGTGTCTTATTTACAGGAAATCATACGGGACTTCTTTCCTTCCTACATAAAGCAATAGTTGCTTTATTTTTTCCAAAAAAAATCTATGGCCACTATTAAGTAGTGCTGCTGATAGCAAACTTTATTAAAATTATTTGTACTTTATTATTGTTTTGAAGTTTTTATTTGATATTTTGCTTGTCAGTCGAGTTTTTAAAATATGGTTTTAGTGTTTTGCTTTTCATTGATTTCTCAATATATATTCTTTTAACCCTAAACGGAACGTGTTTTCCTGCTAAACCAGCCCCCACTAGCTCTCAGTTGCTCACAAGTAGCATGTTCATATGTTTTCATATTTTATAAAATTATTTTTTAAAAGAGATTTATACCTTCAAAAACAAAAAAAAAACGCCAGATTTTCTGCTGTATTCAAACATCCAGCAAACAAATGTGACAAGATTATACACGGTGTTTCATAATAACCAATAAATATTTTATCGTTATCTAAAACTAATTATTAAATTGTGTTTACCCGTAATGTCATTCAACCCAAAATTTTCATGTCATAGTATCATCATCATGTTTATGATTTACATGAAAATTTTGGGTTGAATGACATTACGGGTAAACACAATATAATAATTAGTTTTAGATAACGATAAAATATTTATTTGTTATTATGAAACACCGTGTATAAAAAAGCAAAACATATTAAAAAATATAGCCAAAGTTTTTTGTAATTTTTAATGCAAAAAGTAATTACACCTGCTTAGTTTAAGAGAAGAAAACAGAGGACTACGATATGTCTCTTTTGTGTACTTTTCTTATTGCAGTTGTCTCTATCGCGCCAGCTCGTTTGTTTGGGGACACAGCGTGACAGCAATACCTACATTTTACAAATACCTATTTTTAAATGCTTTCGACCTTAGTGTTTTCTCTTAAAATATGTGTGACCGTGAAAATGTAGTCAGTATACAATCGATAATACTTTAATCTCAAAATTTGCTAGTATACCGGGTGTAACTGAACACCCCGATAACATTTAAGGGGCATATAAGTTAGATACTAAATGGACCTTCGGTGCTTGTCTGAGACCTAGAACCCCAATACTTTCAGAGTTATTTGATTTTAAACTGAAAGCAAAAACTTTCAAGTGACAACCATAATCAGCTCTTAACACAAAAGAAATTTAAACACAAAATGACACGTGACAGACGTGAGCGTAGTATTCCTCGTACACTTACATAGGGCTTTCGGCACTTAATACCAAAAAATAATTTATTTAGTTTGTATGACGTGAGCGTAGTATTCCTCGTTCGCTTACGTAGGGCTGTCGGCACTTAATACCAAAAAATAATTTATTTAGTTTGTATGGGAAAGAAGAGTAGGTTTGTTAGCCCTAATATTTTTCATACAGAATCTCTACTTCTGATGTTATTGGGGTGTTCAGTTACACCCTGTATAATCTGTAAAAATTGAGATAGTCTTCATATAGGTTAAAACACCTGGACATTTGGCTAAAAAAGTTTTCCACCATAAGTTTAGGTAAGATTAGGCAACACAGTCTACAATAAGTTTTGTCAACTTTCGCCCGAAATATATTATTATATGTATTGAGCGTCCCTGACATAAAAGGTCAAGGTGAGTTTTCAACAAGTCTTTATTTTAATGGTAAATAAGGTTCTATATTCGAGAAGTGCTTCAGTTATTATTAATGACAATGTTAATACTTAAGTGCTTTCAAACTTACTTTAAAAAACGCAATAAATTACAAAGAAACTTTAAATATTAAGTAGCAAAAGTGAAATAACCAAAACGTCTGCCTCATTCTTCTAATAGTAAACTCAATGATTCAGGTTGAACACAAAAAAATCGTTGAGACTTTATTTTGTGTTTGATTAAGAAAAATTATTTGATATATGGTTAAACACATAATAGGTTTTATTTATGTAAGTCTCGAAATAGCAACAAACATATATGTTACCGATTTATCTACGACTATAATACCTCTTGAGAAATAGCGTCACTTATTCGACAATAAACTAGGTAAGTATGGCATTCTGAGCAACCTCACTGATTGCTCGATTAGTCGACTAATAGACCTCCATTCACGAAGAAATTCTTATATGAACTATTACGTTCAGAACAGAGAATTAATACAGTGGTAATATTATAGACATTTCCTTTCATGCAATTATACATGGTCAGCTGTCACGAAAAGTTTATTCGTAGTGTTTAAACACACTATGCCGAAGGTTTGCGACCGAACTTCGGCACGATTGCGCCCGCAAAGTCACGGTAATAGTACCGTGGCAAAGTGATGATTAGCACTTCTGGGGCCCTACCATGACCGCTTACAGCAAAATTAAAACAATATTGAAACAGGGACACCGCTCTTGCTGCGTATAGCGCCATCCCGCTCACAGCGCGGTTTTAATATTGTTTTGGGCGATCATGGTCAAGGGGCTGATTTCCACAAACAGACAGACACGTGCCTACGAATGTTTTACTTATTTGATTAATATAAATTTGATATTAGCTATACCGTAATATAGCTAAAATTATCAGTCTTAAACCGAGTAATCCCTAAAATTGACATGTGACATTTTTTTTGTTAATGAATTAATAGTTTGTACTGCTTTATTAAAGATACTTATAGAACAATGTATAGGTATATTTTATTAGCTATCCATTATAGTACTGACATATTAATATTTATCTTTTGAGGTTTAACATATGTTAGGATTTAAAACATCGAGGTTTTAACATCGATAATTTAAATCCATTACGTGACACATCGCAATTTAATGTCACGGGCACCATAATCGAACCAAATTTGGTCACCTATGAATGAACAGCAATGTATTTTATCAAATCCTGAACCAAAACCAAAACTCCCCAACCAAATCTGGCCCCTTAATGCAAACAGTGCAAAAAGTTGAAAGGTCTTTTTGTTAACGATGCTTGTACTAAAATCGATGAACATGGTTTTGTGTTTAGGTGTCTATGTGAGATTAACGTTATCATCCATGTTTTTGTAAGAGACCACCCCCAGTCTGTAAAAATGAAAACAATATTTTCCAGCTGTGTTTAAACATCGATAAATATTATTAATCGATAAATATTATACACCTGCAATACCTGCATGTATTAACTCCGAGTCACATACTGTTACGAAAACGTTTGGTCACGTCCATAGATACAGAATTATAAACATGCGGATTACAACCTTCACCTAATCAATAATAATGTTTAATTATATTATTCGACCTGGGCCAGCGTCCTCACGCTTCCTTATTTGAAGACCAGCACTATCGGAATTTTAATCACGGCATGGTCGTACGTATTATACAATGCAGGACAAGGTTTGTTGATAACATCTAAACGCGGGCTATAATAATAATATGTAGAATATATATATATTATAATTATATTATATTAGATGTTATAATAAGCTGCGTTCGCGGTTTTACCACATCCCAACTTTTTACAAATTTCGGAATTAAAAAATAGCATAATATACCGGGTTTAACGGAATACCGAAATCATATTTAAGATAAAAAAAATGTTTTTTGACTATTCTTTATATTTTTATTATACTCGTATGCTTAATCGAAAGTAGGCATATAATAAAAATACAAAGAATATTCATAAAACATTTTTTTTGTTAATCAAAAACCTTAAAAATTATTTCGGTATTCCGTTACACCCGGTATACTTACATCGACATTTTAGGTCGCTTCAATACCGCAGCAGGATGGTCCGGTATAAGAAACACAATTGATTTGTAAAGATTTTCTATAGAATTCGAGTAAGCATTTGACCATAATCCAAAAAAGTGAGCAAAAATTTGGTCCAACATTGCTCATTAGGTACCCTTCGCCCTCGCCTTGAAAAGACCTAAGTTGCATTGTTCGGGGAACAAGTTGGCTGGACGCTCATTCCACTCATTCGCCGTATGCCGTACGCACCATATTATGGACCGTTAGAACTAGGGTTGCCAACTCTACTGTTAAAAACAGTATTATGCTGTTTTGCGCTACAATATAATAATATTATTTACTGTTGAACGAAAAAAAAGTATACAAAATACTGTTTTCAGCATCACTGAGGAATTGTGTGCGGTGTGCGTACTTATCTACCTAAAATACCTAGTGCAAACTGTTCACACCAACTACGTGTTAGTCGTGCGATGGAGCACAGCGCAGCCCTCGTTTTAGTACTAAGCTGTCAATGTCAAATTGTCAAGATTGACACTATTGACTTGACACATGCGAGTGTGCGCGTAGAACATACCGTTTTTTTTCTTCATTCGTCATTATAATTAATTTGAGTGTGCAAACGCTTAGACAAAGAATGTCCCCTTTGCAAAAAGTCTACAGATTGCAAAATGTCCCTTTCGCACAATGTCCCTTTTGCACAATGTCCCTTTCGCACAATGTCTCTTTCGCACAATGTACTACTGTATACTTTATTTCATGTAAAAAAAGTTGGCAACCCTTGTTGGAACATCGACACTCGACAGCGAAAGAGTGTACGAACAACGCCAGCACTGAGCACTATGGTGTGTGCTCGGTGAACGTCAGTCTGCGCCTGGTTCCCCGGAGATAGAAAGGAACAAGTTGGTGAAGATTATCAAATTAAAAAAATGTTAGTGTTACAATTGCTATTTAAACTTAAATATTTTCCAGGCTTAGTAAATAAATTACGATAACCCCTCGGTGGGGACGTATATGAGCTGTGATGATGATGATGAACCATGAATTACGTTGAACGCGCCGCACGCGAATAACGCTCTAAACCCCATCAGTCGTTCCAAAAACGAGCACACCACGCTTGTCTACACTTTATAACTAAGTTATACTATTTTAGTTTTATTAATTTTACTTTTATCAATTATCACTTTCTTATTTTTTAATTATAAGTGATAAATAATGACAAAAAGATAACGTTTTAATCCCGTGGATAGGCAGTATAACCACAATATATTCTCTATATTGTGGTATAACTAAAGTACAATATAGAAATAGTGGACAGGCAGTATAACTACGAGTAGTTATACTGCCTGTCCACGGGATTAAAACGATCGTACTTCAACGGTGTATTTTAATCTAGGTCCCACCTGCTACCACGAGGATTTTGAAAGTGTGTAAATCTAAATGTAAAGAATAGGTTAACGTAAGTTAAGTTATCCAAGTGAATGATATTTGTCTTTAATAAAAGTGTAAAAGTTAATAGAATTAAAAAATTCACTATAATTAGTCAATTAAATAAAAAAAATATCAAGACTAATGTAATATACGAATTAAGATCTCAAATGTATTAACATAATTATATTGATTTACTTTTTATTTTAATCCAGATTAATTTAGGTATTTTAAATGATAATTTAAAAAAGTTTCACTTTAAAAAACAATCTGTAATTTAATGACAATTTTATTACAAAGAACTATATTAAAAAAAATTGTTTATACAGCCAAATTGAGTTACTAGTTGACACTTGAAAAACTCGAGAATCTTAACCTTGAGGCGCGCACAGCGCTAGCATATTGAACTGAATGTAGATTGGTGCCATTTTGTCTATGTATAAAACAATATCAATTTATAAAAATGTCTCATGTTAATAGTGACCTAGATAAAATTTGTCTCCGCCAGATATTTTGCGAAAAGCCGTTGAGATAACAAATTATTGCCATAAAAAATACGCAATAAAGAGTTTTTACATAAATAAAAGTACTAGCTGCTGCCGGCGACTACGTCTGCGTTCCCTGGGGAACTCATGAAAATGCGGGATAAAAAGCAGCCTATGTCCTTTCCCGGATCTCAAACTATCTCTATATCAATTTTTATCTAAATTGGTTGAGCGGTTTAAGCGTGAAGAGGTAACAGAAGGACAGACAGACAGTCGCATTTATAATATTAAGTATGAATTCTAAAATAGGCTCCATTTGTATTTTGCACACCAGTATCTTTAATATTATACAATTCACGGCAACATTGCTCATTAGTGTGAATACGATTCTGCGTAGATTACTTACCTATATTGCAAAATTACTCGAAAGAATGCGCAAGCTGTTATCAAAAGCGATATAGCATTAGCTTTGCATCACCTGTTCAGCTAGCTAACCACGCAACATGTCCAGATGTGTACCTGAAATAGAAAGAAACGTAAAATTATTTATTTATTTAACATTCCATAAAGCTTTAAGTGTACACCTAAATATATGTGTTCATCTAATATAATGGATTAGAACTACCATTCTTCATAAAATTCGAAAAATTGTACTAAGGTATAAGTAACATGCAGGTTATTTAGCCAGTTAAGGTTAATCTTCCAAAATTGCAAGAAAATGCTTTTGTTTGTAGTGTTTCAAAAAGCCAGTAAATGCCTCAAATAATTACAAAAGGATTTATTTTCATAGGTCTACCCCAAGAATCTCCAAACTATTGGCACCCAGCGGCCTCTCGTGATCTTCACCAGATTGACGGTCCACATTTTGGCGGGCCTGCCAATGCTGCGTCTCCTCGTAGGCGGCCTTTATCTTATCTTAGTGTGGGGGCGGCCCAATATATTGAGCCTTCGCACTTCGACCCATCATGGATCTTTTGTGTTTCCCCGAACTTTAGTCCGTAAAGCCATCGGCCTTTACTCGAGCACCATTCCGTCCCAACTGTCGTCAGTCCTGTAAGCGATGAGTCCTGCCCCCTGCCACATTAGGTTCGTAATTTTTTGGGCGTACTTTGGTCTATGTTCGTGACTTTAGTACTTGTACGGATCTCATAATTTCTGATTCGATCACGTAGAGAAATTCGGTGCATAACCCTCTCCATTGCTTTTTGAGTGATCTTGACCCTCTTTAGAGGTTCATGAGTAAGCGACTTGGTCTATGTTCTGTACGTCATCACTGGCAACACGCACGAGAACAAGTCTTAGGACACTGCGCTAGATAAGCCAAGAATATGCTGCGTAGCTTCCCCAACACTGCCCATTAGAGTTGGATTCGTCTGTGGACCTTTTTCTGGAATTTTCCCCAGGTAAACATATTCGTAAATCATTTTCAATGTAAAGCCTCCAACCTTCACAAGAGTGGTACTACATGGGAATTCGACATTATTTAAAACTTGCATATATTCATTTTAAAACTTGTTAGGAAACTATACAGACAGGAGGCTCCTCGATCATTGCCATCACTACGATATCGAAGGTGAGTCATGTACCCGCTGTTTATGCTAATGCAGCTTACTCTATTTATTTATGATCGAGATGTGGTAGATAATATAAGCTACGAATTACCTGAGACGACAGAAAATGAATTAGAGTTAGACCAAGGCAAGGGCAGTCTAAAGCCCTCTAGTATTTCTCATTAATCCTAAGGTCAACTACTAATTTAATAATAATAGATGTATATCGATAAAAATTAATGAGCGATGAGCTCCGGCTACGGTCGTATTTCATTCCGTGCGCTTAACAAAACGTGTAGTTGTTGCCATTAGGATATGCGAATCACGTACACACTCTACGTGTTGTGCACTACAAAGCAACAATTTAAATAATTGTTGTGTTCAATTGATGCCGGCGAGGTTGATTGCCCGTTTCGTTTGTTTGCCCTGTATCAAATGTAACGTCGAAACGGTAACACTCTTGCGATTAAATAACAATGTTTCACAATGTTCCGATGAAACATTTTATTATCAAGGTAAGTGCCATCAGGGAGCCACGTCGCGTTTGTGGATTAATATATTTGGTCGATCCAGGCTTTAGCCTACATACGAGTATATGACACTGTAGCTATATCTAACATGCAAATATGCGTGCGTTTTTTGCTTGTTGTACTCAATAACAAACAGCGGTTTGAATGAAGTTCAGCAAATAAATACTTACTTATATCTGGATTAATTATTGTATAAGAAATGTTTATTCCGTAACGATATAAAAACCTCATGATTTCAGCAGAAAAAGCTAAGTAAGATTGTTTGGAATACAACCAAATAGTGGTAAAGGTACTTTTCCACCAACATCCAGAAATCTAGTAATTGTATTTTTTGGAGAGTTAATGTTAAGTAAATCTATTCTAAGCCTTCCTAGATTGCTACTATATTTCCTACTCAGTCTCTATATTAAACGAATTGTGTATTTGTTGCCAGGTGTTGCGTCCTTTTTTTTTTTTGAGGCGGGGGAATCATTTTACGATTCAACAAGGGGCTGAAAGCTGACAAAGCCGCCCCAAGGATATGCCATTGGACTCGGGTTACCTGGGTAACCCCATACCTGGCTAAACCACCCTCCAGAGCAACTTCTACCTCCGTAGAGACACACTCGGGATCGGCGTTAGCCATTCCCCGAGTGCGCCCCCTGGATTGTAGGCCTGACGCAAGCGCCAGGTCTTACCTCTACGGGGGGGTCGACAAGTGCAATAATTCGACCCCCCAGACGGGCAGGCCAGGGGTAGAAAAGTGTCTCCCGACCGGTTGTCGGCCGGCCGGGCCATTTCATCCCCAGCTTGCTTAGGGGAGTTGGTGGCGCGCGTCCAGGAACGCGCGCCTCCTCCTACCCAACCGCCTGCGCCGGAGCGGTGCGGCGAGAGGGTCAACCTCTCGCGCCCGCTCCGCTGCCTCCTTCTGCGAGATCACTTCCTCGCAGAAGGAGGCGACAGCCTCCCACGCCGTCGCGCTGGTCAGCATCTCGCGTGCGACGTTGGCCAGCACGACGGGCGCACCCCTACCTAGGCCCAGCGCGAGGGCTAATGCGTCGCGCTGGGGTCGCCAGGCCGGGCACTCCGAGAGGGTGTGTCCGGCCGTGTCGTCGGGAGCGCCGCAGTGGTGGCACTGCGGCGTCTCCTCCCTCCGTGCGACATGGTGCAGATAATGGCCGAAGCAGCCGTGCCCGGTCATCATCTGCACCATCCGGTAGGTGAGGCTGCCCTGCCGGCAGGTGTTCGCTGCGTCCTAGGCGAAAATTTTGTTACATTAAAATTTCAATAAAAAAGTTTTATCCTAATATTTTATGATGCCATAGTAGCAATTTGAACTAAAATTTTGTAAACATTTTTCAAGGCCTGATCATCACTATTATCTCACACCAACATAAGTTCCAATTCTGGGCATGGATCTCTCCATAAACGAGGAGAAACACGATTTGATGATAATATTAATTTAGAGGAAACCAAGTAGGATAAACAAGCCCTTGAACTGTAGTATTATATTATCTGTGCCCTTGAGCAATATCATAAAAAACTATGAAATGTATTGCACCCTTTCTTTCTTCGCTTAACATCATCTACGCACGTGTTAACAGAACCATAGTAACGCAACGAAACATTACTGCTGGGCCAACCAGGCCACGCCGGATCAACGGTACGCGCCAATTATGTAAACGAGTTCTAAACTATAGTACACCAAATCACTGGAACCGCGGTTAACCTTTCGAACTGCAACTTGGAGCAATTTGACACCGTGACAGGCGCGTTTCACTAAACTTTTTTTTATATAATTTGATCGCTCTCTCTTTAATCTTGCAACGAAAGTACGGAGAACCATCACGTAGAATTAAGCAATGATTTTTTTTATGTAGGAAAAATAATAAGTATACTTAACATTTATTTGTTAATAATATTTTTGTGATTAATAATTATACACCTTTAACTAATATCTATTAGGTAATTAAAATTGTTGCACCAGTATCTATTCGCTCTATATACATATCTGTTTGCCACTTTTCTCCTCTGCCATAAGTATAATAGTTGCTACATTTCATATTACCACTAATATGTTATACCGCTTTAACGTGGTCTAGTGGTCAGTGTACACTGGATGGTAATCGGGAGATCCGGGGTTCGATTCCCTATGGTTTGCCTCCATAGGGAATCGAACACCGGATCTCCCGATTACTGGAGTTTGTCTGCTCAGTTTTCAGCGCTTCTTAGCCTGCCTGGCTTACTTCCAACATCTTACCTAAGTTTTTCACTATAATGACAATGTTAATAGCATTGTTCGGTTCCGACAATAGGCTAGATGACAAAAATTTTTTTTTGCTTAAATAGAAGCTCATTCATATAATAAACAGAAAGAAAAAATCGGTTTTTGAATAACTATAAAAACAACCAAGATATAAGGTATTAAAGATTTTTCTCCATCTCTTTCTAGCAAAACGGCAATTTACAAGGAGTTTATATGGCCGTACTCAACAATGACGTCACGGTTGATGTCGGATCTCTCTGTCTAATCGCCTTTAAATTAACAACTTAAAATGCTTGTATCTAATGTATTTTTAGGCCGATTTTAATTCTAATTTCACAGGACTGCATCTTTTTCCACAGTATTTTAATATTTAATGACGAGACGTAAAAATTAGAATTCAGTCATCATCCCAATTAGAGGTAAGGTAGCCAGTGTTCCTCAGCTGCTGAGGAGTTCAGGTGAAGCTCGCTTCCACCATCCGCCTTATCCGGTGAGATGAAGGCCGAGAGCTTCCGTTCCGTGTAAACAAACTAAAAAGTAAAAACACAGAGAGCATGCTTTTCAGTAACTACATGCTCGACAAACAGTATTATTTAAAGAAACACTCCCTATCTTTCAAAACCTTGCCTAATTAAAATTTGTTTCATATATTCAATATAAGTACCAATTATTAATAACTAGCGTGGATTTTTAAAAAAATATACAAGTACCTCCACATCCACGTTTCCCACACACCCATTTTCGTCCCGTTACTTTGCACGGGACTCTTCTTGGACATGGAGGAATTGACCTTTTACATTACGATGGTCAAATAAAACTGGGTTAATGTTATGTTTCCCATCTCTTCACAGAGGTGTGAATGCGGGAAACTTTCTTACGACCGGTTTCAATATCCTATCTATCTGTGGATTTACCCACTGGAGATAGAATTTTGACGTATTTTGTATGGAGCTAACGTCAAATGTCTATCGCTAGTAACCAAATCAACAGATAGATAGAATATTGAAATCGGCCGTTAGTCGCATCTCGAACGAAACGTCTACGGAGTAAAGGAAACGAAGACATGTATTCTATATCCTCACCGCACGGATCAGGTAGGGAGTAGCATATGCATTATTATGCATAGTCAAAGTAAGTACACATTACCTATATTAAAATGATTTTCATTTCTCATATTCTGAAAGTAAGTTATTCTAGGGCCAATAAGTATTAAAAAAAAGAAATTTACTATTTGTCATTATACAGCCATAGACAATGTAATATATTAACTTAAGTCCAATACAGCCACATCTAGTTTATAAAATGGAAAACATATTTTTTGGGCAATGATGAATAAAACCTATATAGCCACACCAAATAAATGTAGTGAAATCTTTATGAACAATAATGAAATATACTTATAAATCTAAAATATTTTTGCTATGGAAGTATTTTATTAGAAACTTATTGAACAGTCGCACATATTATTAAAACTTTACATGCCATGCCATTATAGCGCTTAAATATTGTACGTGAAAAAAGGCGGCAAAGCCAATGTGAGATATGTTTTTGCAATATTAGCCTCAGTTTAGTTTCCTCGCATTCGAAATAAAAAGTAGAGTTTTCAATTCGGGTGAACATGGTTTACATTTTAATAAATGTAATGGGCGCGTTGTTCAGCCCTAATAAATCAATCTACTGTTGTTATTTTAAACATCCAAGCAAAGTTCAAACTTTTTTCTACCAAAATAAAACGACATCGTCACTGCGGCACGCAAATGACGCTATAAGAATTTAAACAGTAAAGGAAGTGGGTCACTTCATATTAAATCCGCTCCGTTGGAAACCGTCCGCATTGTCTCAGCACCTACTCCGTGACCAAAATCCTTCCGTTTGATTTTGTTTCGCCTGCTTTTTATGCACTTTCACTTGTTTTTTAATTATTTTTTGGAAATGTATGTCAACGATATTACGGTTCTCTATCTGGAAACCTATCATTAATCTACTGGACCTCGTAATGTGAAACGGTTATACAATCTCTTCACCTCATTTTGATATTTCAAAGTGATTTTATGACTGTAAAAGTTAGAGTTCAATTCAACAAAAATCAAAATTATGTGACTATCTAATACACAGGCTGAAAGCCTGTGTATAAATAGATTCTACGTAGATAGCATTAGGTTTAGTTTGTTAATTTAACAATACAGATATTAAGTAAAATATGCATTCTTAAATGATAATAGCATTCTGGACTTATTATTTTGAAGGAATGACATTCAAAATACGTCACATTCACTGACATGGATGGACAGCTTACTTGGAAATTGAGAAATAGACCCTAAGTATTTTTATATGCCCTATAAGTACTTTCATTTTCTTAATTCTGCCCTATAACTACTAGGAGCAATTTTTCAATTGTCAGATAACTTTTAACAGCAGAATAAATATGGCGACTTGACAGATTTTCCATATTATGAGCTGTCAAACTCTTATTATCCGTCATACAAAAGTTACCTGACTATTAAAAGATCGGCCCTATAGCAGTAATAAAACCACAGTGGGAGCGAGATGGCATTATATTCTGCAAGAGCGGTGTCTCTGCTTATTGTTATAACTTCTAGCTCTAATTTAAGCCTTAGACCAAAAATTTTTTTTATTTGGTTTGAGCTCTAAGCGATTATGCCAAACGCCCAGGCGCATTATCGCACGTTTTAACTAAAACCAAATCATTACTGTTCCCCTTATATTTTGACACCTGACAGCTGTCAAGGTACTGTCAAAATATATGGGAATGGAAATGTTTCTGATTTGGTTGTGACGTCGTAGATAGTGCGATTGCCCCTCTGTATAAAAAATGAAAGCATTACGGTTGAACAATTTTACGTTTTTGCGGTATTAGTTTAGCTAGAAATATACAAAAACTGCACATTTATTATATACTCGTTTGCATAGATATATCGCTATAATTAATATTATAGGAATAATATTAATTATAGCGATATATCTATGCAAACGAGCAATTGGTCTGTGAGCAGTTTTACTTTGTTTCAACCGCTCTTCGACCATTTCACAAGATACCCTCATTCAAACTAATAAAATAAATAGCTGTCAGTTGTACAAACAATTGGAAAATACACCATTATCTGTTTTAAGCCGCATTGTGAAATGTTTACTTAGGACTTTCCAAACTCGCTGTTCGGGTCAAGATGTTAGCTGCCATAGCAGGGGACGGGTACAAAGTGCTTATGCATGTCGTATATCAACGTAGACCCAAATCTGCCGAAGTTTTACAATGGATTTGTTACAAAAGGATTTTCATACACATAATATGCGATATTAAAAATAATTGTTCTACGATGTTTTTTCAAACTTCCGTTTTCCAAATCCAAAAGTATTCCAGATATCGAAAAATACTTAAAAAGATCCCGGCTCTATTTTGATAAACACTAAAACTGCTTAGATTTTTGAAAAACAATATTTTCCAAGCCGAGAATCGAACCCGCTAGATTTGAAAAAAAAACCTGTATATTTATCACACCAACCAATTGTATCCCTGTATAGTATAGTAAATTAGTATAGAAGTTTGATTTCGAAATACTTAGGTAATTTAGCTTAATAGGTCTATGGGTAGCTATTACAAATCTTCAAGCAATCTACCGGTAAAGAAACAAACACGATTAATACCGCAATAACAGTTTTGCAGCATCGTTTGTTCTTTTTGGGTTGTCTTTTTACAGCGAGAACAACAAAAATAGTGTGAGTAGCCGACAAAAATATCATGTAACCGTAAAATTTCATGTAACAATCCAAACGACTGCAATAAAGGAAATCAATCCAATAAAATCGTAATAAAATTGTGTGTCGCTCTCGCGTGTCAAGGTAAGAAGGGAACGGTATAAATCGTTTGGGAACTGACATGTAACTTGTAATTTTATAGAAAAGAAAGCCTCTCCGAAGCTTAGGCTAGTAATTATTGGGAACAATTGTGCTTTTGTGTATCTCACGGGACCGGTTCTGGTGCGTTCTTAATGAGCTCTATTGAAATGGCAATAAAGTTGAAAGTGTCGTAGTTTAACCCTATCGGCGTGCATCAGGAAGACGAGATAAACGATACGATACAATATCCTCCGCTCGTGAACATCATACCGTTTTATTAGCTTGTTGCCTGTGTTCTATTGAAAATGTTTGCATTGAATACAAACGTGGTTCTGAACGTGTTGTTAAGTAGTTTGGAGTTATGTTGTTGGGGCTGGCTGTTTCAATAGAATTGTATATCTTGGATTGAAGTTGCCGGGAATTATCATCCGTCATGTGAATAATTCCGAACGCCGAACAATGTTTACGAGTACTCAAATAACACATTACGGCACGTTAAACCACGTAACGGAATATAATGTCGGAATAAACAGAGGATCCGACTATCACTACATAATTTGAGCACGTATCTATTGAATATTGTCGAAACGAATCTTAATTATATTTACGGTTTTATGTTGATAGCTAATATTTCTATTGAATAATGATTAATTTGTGCTATGGACCACAGTGGAATTTATGGTCTCATGTAAAGTTTCCGAAGTAGCTAGACAACAATTACGGATGTTTATGAAAATATATACGCAAATAATGTTCTCTTAGATAATATTAATGGTTATTGATAATTAATTTGCAATTTCTTTCACGTTTTTATATAAATGAGAGATACGAGATTAAAGTAAACAAGTACATGATAGGTACGTAACTAGGTAAAATATTAGGTCAAATAAAAAATGTATATATCCAAGAATATAATATAATGCGGTACACGAGTTTTCAGAACGAAATTTTACAAAAAAATAAATATAACTAATACAAAATTAAATTAAAATAATAAGTGAAATAATTATTAATTTAAAATAATATTTAATGCAAATACTGTGAATTCTTCCTCATTAGATATCAGTAACAAAACGGTTAAATCAAACAATGCAGTTGCGCGTTTGGTGACTTCTTCTCTCATTTACTTACTTACCTATAGAAACTACAAGTAGTCTCAACTCGTGTCCCAATAAGGCTGATGCTCTCTTTTTGGACAGAGTTTAGATATGTGCAACAAGATTTTCCACATTGATGCTAACATTTCTTATGATCAGTACCAAAAAAACTGAAGAAGCTTGGGGTATTTCGACCCCTATAATTAAATCTGTAATTAAAGATCTTGCCCCGCAACTTGCGTTGATATTCAATAAATGTGTCGATGAAACTGTCTACCCTGACCTTATGAAGAAGAGCAAGTTAATACATACTATTATTTAAATCTGGAAATAAAAATAATCCCTCAATTTATAGACCAATTTCGATTGGTACCATCAGCCCTTAATAAAATATTCGAAAAAAATTATCTAATAAATAAACTTGCCGTTCCAACGTACAGGCGTCAACAACTAGAGGGTCATTTATTGAGAAATGTATAACTTTTTACTACACAGTTCCACAAAGTGTTACTGATTTGCCTTTTCATAAGTTTAAAACGCATGTAAAAAAGACGCATGTAAAGGTTATAATGAATTAAGCGATTATTTGAATGATACCAATGCCTGGTGTTAATTTGTAGACATTACTCGTTATAATGTAAAGGAATGATGTCGTGTAAAATATACATTTATGTTAACAAATATTGCTGTATACGGTTCGATATATTTTATTGTAAATGTCAGACTATCGGAACTTCTGACAAAGCTGATATGTTTCCTGCGCCCTTTTATCTTATCAGCTAATAGATGTCCCGCATGGGTGGCAGGTAAAAAACTTGGCCGCTGCAATAGAGCTTTCTATCAAGTCAATATGAAAAAAGAATATTTTGAATTTAACACACAATTCTTATAGCTACGAATATGAAATTTGATTTTGTAAGATACACATATAGAATGATAAATTTTATAGCTTCTTTTTTTATATATTCACTAGTTTCTCATCATAAATTAAGATTTCATTCCAGCAAGCAAACGCATGGATAAAATAAATGTTTTGAACCAGAAAAGTGCATCGACCCAATGCAGCAGGTGCATAAGTTGACCTGGATTTACCTGTCTCGTCGCCGCTACTCTTCATTAGCACAGACAGCTGTCTGCCTGTATTTGTAGCTCATTGTCTTGTTGGCTTAGCTAACTCGCCATTGCACTTTGCATTGGTCATTGTTTCATATAACATTTTAATGTATTCTACGTATAGAGCCTGCTGTATCCGGGTCGCTTTCGTTATGAGTTTTCAAACTGTCTAGTAAGTTTTAAAGAGTAAAATTTATGTGGAGTTCTAATAGACACAAAAGAGAACATAATAATAGACA
Organism: Schoenobius gigantellus; assembly: GCA_963935595.1. Taxonomy (NCBI): domain Eukaryota; kingdom Metazoa; phylum Arthropoda; class Insecta; order Lepidoptera; family Crambidae; genus Schoenobius; species Schoenobius gigantellus. The sequence continues at coordinate 38,700,945 of OZ012543.1, forward strand.
CAAAAAGTAGAGACACAAATATTTTAACTTTAATGCATCAGGATTAAAAAACTCATACGCCTAAAAGTCGACACCATCATCCATATTGACGATCATAGGAGATATTAACATAAAATATTTATGTTAAGATAAAAAAGCATCATAAGAACTTAATAATTTTATCTTAACATATTATTACCTAAATACATATTTGATTAATTTAATTTTAACTATCTACGATAGGTATTTCTTTTTGATAACATTAAAAATGTTTCACGACAGATGTTGAGGTCAAGAATCGTCTCATTTTAATTAAGAAAAAAAAACTTTACGCTAATTCTATATTGATGACATTTTTCATTTTTTATGCAATGTTTATATGTAAAATCTATAATCACCTAACATAAATATTTGTTTCAATATAGACTGAAAATAATGCGAAAACGGTGCTTTAAAAGTATTTTATTAAGTGAAAACCAGTTTATTATATTGAACTACGGGCAAAATAACGCCCACGAAACGAATAATCGGTACACAGCAAATATAGTTAGTAATTCCACAAAGTTCGCATCGTCTAACCTTCGCTTCATCGCCGTGACATATATATTACAAAGGTATGGACAAACTAGTTATGTGACCGTTCGCAGAAGTTCAATCATTACTTCTAATCTACCTGACCCAAGCAATGATATTCGTAGTTCTATTCAGTTTGTATAAGCACGTTCGTTCAGATTTAGCTAACGTTGAGAAAATTTTGTCATTTACTTTGGCAATCAAAATAACACCGATGAGAGTTTTCGACGTTTGACGTTTATATGAAACGATTAAAATTGGAGCGAAATGACTGGGTGTTATATTTGTTCAATAATTGTTTTCATATTTTAATGTGACAGATTTAACCTTTGATATATTTTGCATTTGTCAGCATCTTACTATACAATACATATTAATGAAAATATACATGAAGATATTAAAAATCTCAAAATCATCCTGTCTGGAGTGATTTGGAGCCTATTGATACTTTGTACTTTGTATCTTTAGAGTAAGAAATAACCGACAGACAGACAGACAGCTAAGAATATGAAATAACCTTTGACTTAAACTTGACTTTAAATACCAGGTGTATGTTTATTATAAGGAGCTTTATGTCGCTTGGCCAGAGCCTGCTGATGACACTGAAGACGGAGGACGGCGGAGTCATTACAACCCGACCTAAGCTTATGGCTGAGATCGGACACTTCTATGGATAGCTTTACGCAACATCGCCAGCACCTGTTATTCAGGCCACAAACTAGAGCCAAATTAACCCGGCGTTACACCGAAGATATCCTGAACGTCAGCCTGATTTGAACAAGAAGGCACCGGGTGATGATGGAGTTACAGCTGAGCTTCTAAATGCGGATGGTTACTTGGCGTGGTGGTTATTTATTTCTAAAAACGGCGACCCAGTTGTAGAATCGTAGACTTATCACGCCAATTAAAAGACAATACAGAGGGCTATGCTCGAAATTATGAGATCCGTAGAAGAACTACAGTTACTGACATAGCAAAGAATTGCAAACCTTAAGTGGCACTGAGCAGAATACATAGCTCGCAGGACGGATGGCTGTTGGGGCGGAAAGATCCTTGAGATGCAGTCGCGTACCGGAAGATGTAGAGTTAGGAGTCCCCTAACTCTACATCTTCCGGTACGCGACTGCATCTCAAACAGACTGCATCCCCCCACAAGTTGGATCTGTGGTGAAGGTTGCGGGAAGCCGTTGGATGGGAGAAGCGAATTACTGATTGGTTTGGAGATCCTTGAGGAACGCCTATGGCCAACAATGGGCATCTCTTGACTAAGATGATTTGATTAAAGGTAAGTACATACAGTAAATACACAGTCAAACGTAAGAAACAGCATATTAATCTATCCCCACAAAATGCTTATAATCTTCCTCAAGGATCCGCAAGGATCTGTTACTTACAAATTATCAAAGAGCCTCTTATACTGGCATAAAACAAGGTAATCTGCTAATAACTTATGAATGCAAAATGAAACCCATCCTCACTGTCGTACCCATTTAAAGATAAAAAGCGCTATAAATTTCTTGTACAACTTTTTAGTGTGCGCTGAGACTTTTATAAGTAACAAGGGTTTGCAGTTAATTACTTTGTACCCAGTTAACGAAGCGCTAACTTGTAATATGCATGCAGCTCTTTTGGCAGGAGTTTAACGAATTAAGTCGTAAAACTTGTTTATAAGAGTCTTAGATGAAAGATTGCGCAAGGCAAACTAGGGTGGGAATCTCTCAATTTTCTCACAACATTCTCGATTCGATATAAAGTTAAAGTGAAATATAGTAGGGTACTATATGGTTTAAGTGTTAATACAGAATAAAGTGTGTAATTAGTGACAACTAGCTTTCCGTACATGGCTTCGTCTGCGTATTTGTTTTCATTTTCTCCGCAGGAATGCAATATTTACTCGCAGTAAAAACATTCAAACTAAGAAATTAAGGCGCTCTTATCCCATTTTCAAACAATTTTCATTGATTTTAGCATCACAAGTATGATGCTAAAATATATCAATGCCAAATAAAACATTTGTAATATTTTCATTGTTCTAAATTAAGAAATGACTGATTTCTTAAGCAAATTCTCATATACTCTTTCTATCTTTTTGAGTAATACGAAGCTTAATCGCGTCTCTACTTTTCATACTACGAAATTCCCTTATTAAAAACATAAGTTTATGCAGTACTCCATGGACGTATAATGATAATGATAATATACAATTAGAGGCACAGTAATATAGTGTAGTATATAAGGTCACATTTTTTTTCTCTTTCTTTAATGTTTACTCACTAATTAATAAAGATTGTAATTGTAAGGTAGCAGTAGTGTAATAATGTAGGGTAGCATATCTCTTTTTAGTATTAAGATCAATTAATTGTTGGTAGACTAATAAAAAAAATGCTGCAAAAATTTTGAGATTTTTTAATTAGAAAGTGAGCCTCATTTGCTTTCGTACATGGATTTTCTTTTGTTTCCTATTCTTTGTTTCCCGCTGTTAAAAAAATCTACAATTAATCCAAAGCTTTCAAAGGATAGCCCGGTGACAAACATTGAATACTTCGTTGGGTACTTCATACTCAAACAAAGACAAACTTACAACACCTATATCATCCTTTTAAAGATAAAAACCTATATAAATAAAAATGGATCGCCAAATGTGTTGTTAAGCGCAAAGCTCAGGAACGGTTGGACTAATTCGGCAATTTTTTTTCATATTCCTTTAAAACACAAGTAAGGTTCTACTGGAGTGAAAAAATCATAAAAAATTGCGATGGAAATAGTTTAAAAAACACTTTTCTTTTCCCATACATGTCGCCGAGTAAATAACTTTTAAAAGAACGAATTCTGTCCGGGCAGCTAGTTTTCAATAATTATTGGCCTAAATACAAAGTTTCATGCATGTGGCTTCAAAATTAACGCAGCCGATCTCAAAATTAACGCAGTCGATCTTAGAAACTTCGCATATTTTTAAGTCAGATAAAAATATGTATACTTATACTATCAAAAACTATTAAATAAATTACTATCACTAAGATCAAAATAACTTCGACTTTCTAAGGTGAGTATTGTTCCTATACTCCTACAGAATAGCAAGCTTCCTGTATGCCGTATGCGGTGAGTTTGGAAACAAAACATGAGTAGGGCTGTCACTCCGCTGTTCAATTAGAAGTTCAAGAGTTGAAAATAAACCCATTGTTCAGAGTTGCCCTTTAGGGAGAAAACAAAGGACCTGTCCAGCGGGCGAATATCTACTCGTACGTTGCGAAAACCGTGTTCGAATGAGTTCGTACGTTTTATTGATTAAAAAAAACAATAAAAATGAACTCACGATAAAGGTTTAACGTACAAAAAATTATCAAGTGACACACATTACCCTGTGCTTGTTTACTTACGAGTACGTATGTATGATGAGAATTCAAGACCACATACATATTTCACATATTTCTGAATATTTTCGTATAGGTACTTATCACATCTTTGCTGTAGTATAGCTTTCTTATGTTTGATGTTACCTAGCAGAAGTGGAAGTACTTTTAATATTATTTTTAATGTCGAGGATTTTTTTTACTTAGTTTGTGTAGTACTCAATATCCGGAAAGAGGCGATATCGCCGCAATCTCACGCGTAGGTACGCGCGGAAATATTATAAAATAACGCCAGATGAGCCACATTGTGTCCACAAGCAGAGCGGGGCGCGAGGCGTGCACGTATTTTGGACGAAATCATATCTTTGTAGACAGGGTCCTATTTCTAACCAATTTCATCTATGAAATAATCAATCGAACACAGAAAAAACAAAATATTATCATATGTCGCAGCCATATTGTATGACACACCGGACAATATGTATGACAAATGGGCGCGCCGGATTGAAAAATGTCACTGTAATCTAGTGTGGCTACCTCACGTTCAAATCACGGTCAAAATTTAAAGAAAAACTTTTCATTGGGAATGTTACGAAAAATTACATGCAGGACGTTAATATTTTTTAGTTTTGCGAAAAAATATCAACAAGTAGTTCTTATAGAAATATATATAGGTATCGACTTCAATCACTTAGAGGAATAAGTCTTATTATGTATTTCATACAAAAAAGTGGCAATAAAAATACTATAAAACAGTTTTATGACACGTAGAGACGCTCGCTGTTAAAGTGTTTCTTATATTTTTAGACTACACTCCGGTACAAATTAAAAGACTAATCTGAGCAAGAATAGAAAAAGCAACGACATAATTTAGTGCGTCGATAAAGAAGGGTATTCATAAATTACTTGAAGACGCGTTGGACGTAGGGTTGTCAGACAACAAAGTGTAGTAATTAAAGTTATATCATATTGAAAAAAGGATAATAATAAAATAAATTATGTGTGATAATCACATCAATAGTCAAACCACAAAAACTGTTAATCGTACAATGAAATATATTAAGTTCATGCTGATTTATTGTTACTCAAAGTTGTTAAGCAATATTAAGTATTGTTACTGCAGATTACATAGGTAATGGCTGTTTTTCTACTACCGGCCCCTTGATTGTGTAACAAAAATCTATCTCGATCGCTTTTAGTTTTGACAGTCGAAATGCATCTACTACTATTTTTTATCAGACAGTCTACACAGAGTCTTGTATTGACACTGCAATGACTAGTAACTTCAAGGCGATTGTAATAGATGTTTTCAAAACAATAACCCCGTGGCCCTACTCGGTCCGGCACGGCTAGATTGAAGGTGCCGGCAATGGAAAAACAAATGAAAGTTTGCCGTTGCTAGCGCTAGTGAATAGAAAAACGTGACATTTACGTGTATATCGGAAACCGGAGGGAGACTCTGGGCCAGGTTCGCCTGCTTGGAAACCTCCGTCTTACCTATTTCTGCCGCAAAGCAGTAGTGCTCCTAATCGGAACACAGCAATGTCAATGTGTTCCGATTTGAAGGGTAACTTATGGCAGTGAAATTACTCGGTACCGTGACTTTGCATCGTCACAAGTTGGCAACGTATACTGTGGTATGCTGCACTAATCTCACAAAATCCACATGTACCTACTACTGGTGACTGTCACCACTCACCATCAGGTAGGCAGTATGCTTGTTTGCCATCTCAGTTGTATAAAAATAAAATATTTAATAAAAATAAAATTATACTTAGTAAACGAACATAATTTCATACACTTTTGCTGCGCCGGCAGCAGTGCTGTTGCCGTTGTTGGGTTGGTCGGTGATGTTGCATAACATTTATGTGAAGGATCACAGTATTTTTCTACAATAAATTTAAAAGGTAAATCTGTTTTAAAACAAATTACGCATTCTATGTTTTTTTAAATATAATTAGCTAACAAACTTAAGGCGACCACATTAAAGCAATACTCGTATCAGTACACATTAAATCACAATTTTTTAAAGGAATTTTGCTTTTCGTTTATAAGCCAACAATCATGCACAGTCAACGTGACATTCATAAAAAAATCTTTGCTTTTAATCTTTGCAGGAAACCCTGGCGTACAGACTGTTTATCGGGGAGCCCTCTAATGGCGTCAAACAAAAATATCCGGTCGTTAGTAGGTTCTCGAATTAAAATGGTTGGGCAGTCATTAAAGGGAAGTACTGAAGATATTAAAAAAAAGCACATTCCACTACGCATTTCTGAAACTAGAATTAATAACAAAGATAACTTTTAGTAAGTGCCTATTGAAATTCGTGTACCTACATCTCCCTGAAATTTTAGCAAAAGTGACTTTTTATTCTTTTCTTTGCTCTGAGGAGAGATTTTGCAAGCCATTGGCAATTCGGCAATCGTATAAATTTGTTTACTAATTTTTATTAAAACTGATTTTTAAATGTCATTAGCCTAAAGTAAGACACTTAGGTCCTTGCAGGGTTACAGATTTGATAATCTTGCAGGATTACCATAGATATAAAGATTACAGCAATTTATCATCAGGTTGGTAAGCTTGCTTGTCAACTTAGTTGTACAAAAAAAATCCGCTTTGCTACCCCCAGTCTTGCAATTCGATTACGATTCTCTATCAATCGAAGAATTACAAAATATTCACTCTCATTGATGTTGTCTTCCATCTTTGGTTGCGATTTATACATGTACACAAATCTGTTTTTTTTTATTTATAAATTGCTTAAATTTAACTGATCACGTTCAGCGTTACAAATTAATATTAAAAAAAATATTGAGAATAGTTACCAAATGTTGTCGTTGTGAATAATCCCGTCACATTTGACGAAAACAAACGTACACGATGTATGGTGACAAATGTACCTAAAGTACTCGTATTTATCAATAAATACTAAAATGCTGTCAATGTGAATAGTCTTCTTTTCTAGAATATTTTCCAATACAGGTTGACATATAATAACCACAGACGTTACAAGGACTTCTGCAAAAAATCCAATAAAAAATAATGATCATAATCTGCAATCGAAAAATCGCAACGATAACCTTCTTTTTGTGAAATCGCTTAAAAAACTAACCAAAATTGAAAAAAAACAACATCCTCAAACGACAAAAAATTAATAAAGAAAAGCAAAAACTCATTACTTTATTGCCGTGTAAGCACAATAAACTCAATAACACGCGTCCAAAAACGCTACAACAGTCATTTGTTTCGAGAAGACCGTTAGTCCAGTAATGTTGGGTAATATTCTACGTTCGGCGCTCGTGAACCGAAGAGTTATCAAATCCACCGTAACTGTGAACAATGAGCCGCGCTTGAACCGACTCCGGCTGTCATTACCCACCTATTATAAACGTTTAGCGTTGCAATGGAGGCGATGAAGCGTTGACCAAGATTCTCCTGAGTACGAAGATCGCGTGATAGCCACACAAAAACCTACTAAGATAGAACTTGTTAAGTGTTCTTAAGATATCCGCCTATATTTATGTACAGTCGACAAAGTTGCCGGTCTACCAGTAGAGTTTTTTTGGTCAGCGACATTTGAAAAAGTAAAAGCGTTAAAACAGTTTTTAAAATTATATAAAATAGAAGTATTTTAGGATTTTCATATATGATTTAAATGATTGCTTTATACCTCTTATTGTTTGAAATAATGCTTCCCAAAAAAACTCTACTGGTAGACCGCGAACTTTGTCGACTGTACATATAATATTACAATCAAGTTTATACAAAATCGCCAAGTGTTCCATGATATTTTTTACAACAGTTACTATTAAGGCATTAACGACAAACACAGGTAGTCGTAACACTTTGAAATATGTCGTCGGAGATTTTTTTTTCATTCATAACAAAGAGATGTTAGGGCAATTAAAAGATGTTTAAAAATCTCAAAATCATCTTTTTTTATGGCTTTACGGATTCTTTCAAATCATTTTTTACGCAGTGTCCTACAAAAGAGCCTGCATGCAATAAATATTCGAGAAAGGCTAATTCGAAATATAGTATATTTGATAGATTGCGTTAAACCTGTGTTCATTTATGATCAAAATACAACAATGTTATATATACATATGAAATATTTTACTTAACATTCCATACATATGAAATTAATTTCGTATAAATACTATCTGAAGAAATTCAGTACCTATCTGTGTATATAAATAAATAATCAATAAATCTAATAAAAGCTGTATATTCATTTTCCCTCAGTTGATTGTCTGTTCTTTTAGTATCGTGTCTTAAAATCAAGCATTCCACGGAAATACGAGTGATTTAATATTCATAAAGCGCGTGTACTCGGCCTACAAAAATATTATTTAATTAAAATCATTGTTAATTCTCGCATAACAAAGATCAAATCGAAGTAGCTTTATCGAGCTGGTAGAGAACTGGCACCTACCAAAAAATAAAGTATTGGAATTTCTGATTAAAACACGCATCCAACGCCAACACGAAACGAGGTCGTGGGACAGGATTAGTTTCGGTATACTCCTTGCTTTTTCGCTTTATTTTCGAATGCTAATCGAATTCGGTGTCAGTTTTCGAGTCAAGTGGAGCTGTATGACTGGTGTTATGTAAGCTTTTTTAATTGGAATCCGAACACGATTAAAATGCCCCGGTCCATATTTTGTTCAGTTTTTGTTCTGAAACGTTTTGTTAGAAAATTCCAGTTCTATGCAAAAATATCACAGCGTTGGATTATTCTGTTCAGTCTACATATAGTGTACTAGGTTACCTACTATAAAATTGTAATCATTAGATGAAATAAATCTAAGCTTAGTAATCTTATAAGTATGTACCTGACTAAATCAGTGTTTACCAGTCATTAACACACAAAAAAGAAGTTAAAATAAAATAGGACTGAAACAGACTTAATGAAAGAGAGAATTAAAAACATCTAAAATAGCCCGTTAAAATCACGTACACCTAAATCACACTACAGAGTTTAAACATAAAGTCACAACAAAATAGAATTGACTGTCAATAGTCAGTCAAGTTAAGTTAAGCGTGTTTTAATTTTCTTACAGTTATAGAACCGTTAAAGAGTTTTCCTGATCGAAGGAAAACAAAATATGTAAACAATCTAGCGAAGGAGCCAATTACCACTGTAAACTGTTAGACCACCCTCTGCGTGTGTTAGCCATACCATAATATTTACTGTGCAGTATCAACCCGTTGATTTACACGGCTGCCAGCGACTCAGGATGTCATTAGAATAAATCTTCTTATGGGAAGTCGGCAAACACGTGGATCTCGCTCGTTCTTAATCACGTCTTAAACTTTGGCTTCGATCGTGTAATATGGCGGCCAAAATTACAGTGGTTCAGATGAAATTAAATTTGTAATTGCGATGCGATATAACTTTGTTGGTAAAACAACACTGATTATACGCGGAATGTGAAAAACACTTTATTACACCTTTTATATTAAATAATGTTACTTGTTAGACACTTGTGTCCCATTTCAACATTGATAAAATTATTAAATGAAAAACTTTTCACTGCTGAGTCGATTATGTTTAAATTAATAAAGTAATTTGCCGGTTGCGTAAAATGTAATCAAGACTTGGAAAGCACGCCGGTTATAAAGCAGACATAAACAAGAGAAAATTGCTTTCTGAAGACATCAAAGGAACTCAATAAAACTCAGTTATTTGAACAGTTGCGAAGGCGACACACATCTGTTCGTCATGAAATAAAGTTGATCTACCCTCATCTATCACTTCAGCCGTGCTTATTCTATGAGGATCTAACTCACTTCGTAATAACTTTCGCTTCAAGGCGAACTTTCGTACCATGTCCGTTTCGTGAAATAAAACGGTTCAAGTAATTGCCGTTATTGGCGTCATTAGTAATGGGCTATCGTGCCATTACATTTGAGAAAATCGTCACCTATCAACCACACGATGAAGACGGTCGTTTTTTGTTCCTTTGTTTATTAGGTATGTAATAATAGGCAATTAAGGTAACGCAAAATTTATGACAGTACCTACATTGTTTTATAAAAAAAAGGTTATATAAAAAATGAAGTTATAAAATTGGTTTAAGTTTACGTTTGGTGCAAATATTTTTGTTCATTTTCAAAAAAAAAATATAATATTTGAATAACAAAACTAACGATGTTATTTTAAGTAACGATTGAAATTTTTTTTATTTATTTCATAAAATGTACAATATATCTACACGAATTATTTTTATAATCTTAATTTGAATATATCATATGTATAATTCTTTCTAAATCATCCTTCGAATATAAATATGAATGAAACCGGTCACTACGAGTACTTTTACTGCTGAATTTAATTTCATTCTCAATATTCTCAATACTCATTTTAAAAAACACTCCACAATTGTGTCGATGAAAACTTTCAATAAAATCATCACGTCATCACTTTACGTCCTTCTGCTAAACACAAGTCTCTCTTCAGACGAGGAGTGATCGGCCTCCTTTAAGTCTACAAAACTCATTATTGTTTTGATTTTCTTCGAAAACGATTCGAAAATCAGTAGTTATCAAACGCAGACGACGCTCGATGAGCACTCAACGCCTGACGAATGAATCAAAAATAGAACCCGAATAGGGTTGACGTAGGGTTTTATTTTTCATCTCATCGCAGAGGTTTATTTTTCATCTCATCGCAGAGGTGTAATTCGGTTAGTTCCCTTATAGTCTACCCTATGACGTCCAATGAAAGAAAACAGTGATATATCTGTTCTAATTCCAAGATATACATACGAATATTAACAAAAATATACCCAGAATTTCCGTAAGCACCAGCACCTGTAGAACCGAATGATTATTACAAATCTAAGAGAGAGTTAATTACGTCAATTGAATCAAAAACCGAGTTCACATCTCACTACCAAACTGAAAGCAAATGAAAAACTCCGCCGTGTTCATCTATTTGTGTTAAAGGCCCGTCCCAGTTGCGTCCCTATTTTAGTTGTGAACACGAACTTTTCTGACGGCACGGAATATTTGTTAGGTATGTAATTTACGGAACACGAGCGGCGCACTTCAAAGGCCTACAAAACTGAAGTGTGGACGAAGATGTAAGTCTTGACTATTCAAACAATTTATTGGGTCGGCCGACGTGATGAGAAGCCAAATTTGCGCGATTGCGGCCGGTTAAATATTAACGAGACACTCCAGTTTCGCCGCTCTGACTGTCGATAAAAGATTTAACAGCGCGGCAAGACATTAAATCCGCCCGTCGGTTTCAGTCAACGCTCCTGTGTTACATTTAGACATAACCGCCTCGCTAAGTGTCTTCTGTTTAAGCAATTAATGTGAGCAGTTAAGGGTTAGGTTAGGTTTATGTTCGATGTTGTGCGTGTGTCTGCTGTCTTTGACATTAAATGATTCTAGTAGAAGAATGGCAGCTGAATTAACAGATGTAACATAGAAGAAATAAAAGTCAATCTCACTTTGACCCTACATTAATTTTACTATACTTATATTTTTAATATTCGACAAAGTTCATACAGAAATTCGAATCAATGAAACATGTCTCAAGTCAAAAGGCACGCAAAGTCGAAATCAGGAGAGAAATAGAATTTCTTTAAGAAATCCTTAGCTCGCGAAAACAAAAGAAACCAATTTCATCCGGCACATTTTTCTCCTGCAACTATAGCCGCAGCGAAAATTTTATTGAGCAAAAACGACTCGAGCCTGCGTAAAACGTCCAATAAACAAAAAGAATCGGGTCATAAAGAGTGAAAATTCAAAAAGCGAGCAAAAAACAAGTTCCCAACGCTCCTGTTGCATAAATCTAAAAGCTGTCTCTAATTGAATATTCCCTCTGCGTAATGCTATCTTATTTCACCCTTTAAAATAAAATAAAGCCTGAAAGCGAAACATGTAAATTTTATCGCGTCTGCCTTAAGGCCGCTCACCGAGATTTTTTGCCAGCAAAGGTAAAGAAAACTTGGCTCGTATTTTCGATAAAAGTTCCTCTATTGCAGTGCTCGTCGAGAAATACTTTTACGAGTTACGATGCCGGTCACAAAAGAATGGTATAGTGCCGAAAGAGAACCAACAAATCATTGCGGACTCAAAGAATCGGCCGGTCAACATTACAAGTTAGTGAACCGTATTAAACGTCCCTCTGAACAGTCATTGAAATGATTTACTCCAGGCGTTGCCATGGGAAGTCAGAGAAAAATGTAGGTAATATATAGAAAGTAGATGATTATATTGAGAAATTAAAGTCATAAAAAGGTTATGCAAAGCAAACTTTACAGTACTTATGGCCCCTCACCTCATCCATTTAATTTTAAGTTTTTTATAAAAAAGTCACTGTTTTATATATTTTTTTTAACACTTTTGTAATATTTATTTGTACTTACGTACTCCTTTTTAGAAAAAATCCCCTTCTGGATTTTTTCCTACAGGGGAGGCCGGGTATTGTAACCGCCTAACTTAACTGCAATTTAAACTTAATGTTTTTGTCTCAATGACATTATGTTTTCCCGTCACTCAATTGCGGGCATCAAGGCGCATAAAAGTCGCGATGCCACAATTTAATTTAATATAAATAAATATTATTAAAATAATACTATAAAATTGATAATCAAACTAATTAATGCAGTCGACATGTTCTATTCAATAAAATTCAAGGCACTTACGTGTAAGTTTATATTTTGGTAAGTTTTTATATTATGTTTGTATTTCAGTCTACAATAGTCCGCATATTTGTTACAGAGTGCCTTTTCCTTTTTATTTCTACTAATTGTAACGAAGAATATATATATATATATATATATATATATATATATATATATATCAGTGACACAATCCTGGTGCTTCATTTGGCTGACCCATATCCTCCCTAACCACTGCACCACTGCGTCGTCGCTGAACCTCACCCGTTACACTTATATATCTTTCCGACGACTGTCGTCCTTGCCGCTGACCCGACATATTCTGACTGCTGCTCGAATTTGGCAATTACCATTCGACATCGATTAGGTTTCCACAAGTTTACGAAGCGTTTTGTTTAGTTAACATTGAATTGATTACAAAATAATTCATTACATTCCAGAAATAGTTTCGAAACAAGTCATTACACGTAGGTGAATGTACAAAAGTGTAATTATCTCATTAACAGTATTGTTTAAAAACAGTGTCATAATAATAATAGTACCAACTTTTGGTTTCAACTCTGCATACTAATTTACGACTGTAATACTAAACCGCATAACAGTTGAGAGCATTCAACTAAACTAAACTTTTATATTTCTTTGGTATCCAAAAAATTACGATACAAATTATTTCATGTGGTTTCGTAACACTTTTGCAATCTCTGTTGAGTGTCATTGAAATTTGAGTATAATATAGCTAATCATCCTTTTTCGTTCGATTAAATGTAATGGTAATTATCTATACAAATTGATTCAAAGTCTTCTATAGGGTTTACACAATAACTAACTTTAACAAACAGGCAAGCTTTGAGCATGATAGATATTTTGTAAACTACTATTGAAATATAATATGATGATTGTCATATATTTTTATACTATATGAAAATGATATTAAAAGTAGATTAAGAAGATAAATAGATATCAATATCATCGCAGTACCTAGGTGAGTATAGTAGCATTGCATGAAAATTTAATGAATATTTGATTACTAGTATTTAACCGCAAATAAGATTAACAGAACAAAGCAAAACAGAGCAGTACCCGCAATCACTTACCAATACGACTTCTGGTTTTAATATTTTTGTATGTATAATCATCGCAGTAAAGTCTAAATTACTTCTCACACAACTAGCAGAGCTACCGTGGGTAGCAAAATGCCTTTCACTCTAGAGAACGCCAACTTGTGTGGTGTGTGCGGTAACCGGCACCGGTACTGTAGTATTATATTATCTGTGCCGGCACAATTATATTCAAAGAGTATGAAAATATTAACGATAAAAATTTATGAAATTGACATAATAAGTGGGTAAATTAGGTGGCCGCAATTGGTATTCTGACTGCTCAAAGCACAAACCAAAACGTTCTGTTTATCTAACAATAAACTAGCATTAAATTCAGAGTATATGGAAACAAGCAAGCCAACATTTCACCAACATAATAGAGCTTTGTATTAAAACCGACAATTAATTAAAGCTGAGCGCTGAACGTTATTGAATATGACCCAGTGTGAGCTGCCAACAGCGAACGCATGACTTCCGCCGATAAAACAGCTGCTTGAAATTTTATACAAAATAAACAATATTAAACCTATTGCAGATGAATCTGATACCTCCACAATAATGGCTGTAATAATGCCATCGGTGTTTGCTCATGTAATGGATTCAGAAGAGCCTGCAAACGTCAGAGCAGATGGTGAGACGGAATCATTTGTCAATATTATTTGAGTAACGCCGCGGGGCAAAGTAGCTTAACATAATAAAAGGCTATTGCCTTTTGCAATTTTTTGTTAAACACTGAATATGCTATGTAGGTGTGATACTATGAAATATTCTTTTCGCACAACCAGCTCAAAAATAACATTATTCTGTGTCATGTTAACCCAACATAAAGTAAGTCGTTTAAAGCCTCATTTCCCAGGGGATAAAATTAATTTATATTTGGAACACAAGAAGTACTTAAATGATAGAAACCCACCTTATATTTTTCAGCGAATAATAATTCTGAATCGACAATATGCTTAAAAATCCGCGAAGACACTAAAATATAATAAAATCAAACAAAAATTTAATCTCGCCATGTTAGGTTTAGTTTTCGAAGTTAGAAAAACAAACAGATTTAAACACATACAATACAGCCACTGCTTCTGTATAGTTTTTCCAATACAAAAGTTTCGTGACTGTTATAAATTATACAATAATTTGTGATTTAACTGAAAATGAATATAATTTTCAATAAATGCTGTATTTCTTTCGTATTTGTTGGTGCAAAAAGTAGAGTATTTTCCTCGGGAATAAAGCGTCCTAGTCTTGGGTGAGCTTATATCCCTTGCTACACTCAGGACTCTAGTCTTAATTCCCATTGGTTCCTAAGAACAGATTTCGCTATGTTTAATAGTTTCCGACTTCTCCCTACCTAGGCTATGGTCTCCTATAAACGCCATCGGCCGCGTACAGCGTCACGTCGTACGCTGCGTTAAGATGCTTACTATAGAAATGTACTATTGTGGTCTCTTTCATACGCTGACGTTGGCGTGTGGACGCCGTAGGCGACATTGAAACGCTTTGCGCCGCGTCTCTAGTTATTTCGAACCATTGCAGCGTAAACGTCTTATTTGGCGTCAGTACAAAATGTCGAAATTTGATAAAGAAAAAGACGAATTATTGATTGAATCAGTCCAATGTTATAGTACGTTATACAATAAAAGTGACAAGGAACATGAAAATAGTATTTATAAACACAAATGTTTACAGCAGCTTTTTCGTCAGGTGATATGGGATTAAGATGCCTTTTTGATGGCAGATTTATTGCAAAAGTTCTACGATATGTTTGAATTGTTCTTGATTGATACGAAAATATTCCATAAATATTGTTCTTTTAAGTGTTTCATTATTAACATCTGGATACATCCTTCTTTCTTTCTCTTTATACATAATCGGTGCCTTGTCGCCCTGAGTTTTCTTTGTATGCGGTTGTTTTATACCTCCTCTTCAAGTAACACAAGCGCAGCCAAAAGTGTCGAATTTATATCCATTTTATATCACACGACTACGCGTGAGCGCTGTTTGTCGTCGTTTGCGTATGAGACGTATTGACCGCTGACGCTGTGCCTGACGTACAGACGTCGATCGAAACGTTTACGCTGAAGTCGGACGCTGCATATAGCATTTTATAGGAGACCAAGGCCTAACACATTTGGATTGATCACTCTGTATAGTATAAGTGGTTCCTGTAAGATTTGCAAATCTGAAACCCCTAAAAGAACCCCAGTGTAAGTTGCTAGCTTGTGACTTTGTAACAACTTTTACATTATATTGATATATGTATAATTTCAACGAGGAATACCAATTTACTATAACTAGCTGTGCAACCCGGCTTCGCACGGGTACACTAAAAAAGAAATTTATTAAAACCTTTTGACAATAAAACAATGTACGAACATTGACGTATCAATGTGTACGAAAGAGACTGAACAACTGAATGTCTATCTGTTAATTTTGTCATTTAGTTAACGTTTGCATGAAAAATTTAAAATTCAGATTTTTAATTTTTTTGCGGTGCCAATAATACTTAATTTGCGGTAGAGAGGAGACAATTAAAATAAGTTGTTAGAATAATGAATTATTACGTTGAAAAATAAATGTATAAATCGACACAAGAAATTTCGCCTTGAGCAGCGGGAATTGAAGCCGCGTCTTCAAGATACTGTGTTGAGGCCTTAATCACTGGACCACAGAACTCTTTACCAGCCCGACAAAATTTTAACTGTATTGATCTCTTCTATTTCAAGTTCTTGTGTAAGTAGGTATACTTATTAATTTCTACGATTTATTTAGCATTTTTCAAAGAAAATGCAAAATTACAAATATGAAGCCCTTTATTACCTTTTACTTGATATGCACTTATTCATGAAAAACATGGTAGGATGAATTCTTCGTTGTTGCTTTGTTTAGTCATTGGTTCACCATTTTGAGAACACGATTTTTAGGCATAATGTTTAGCTTTCTTAATATTCGGCGCCTATAGTCTCAGATTACTCTCTTTACCAGTATTACAATACTCATATAACATTAAATAAAGTTAAACTATTCAAATTATAAGTAGGTAGTATATTACATGTAAAGAATTTATTACACTAAATAGGTGGTACGTGTGTTTGATTATGATTAAGACTGAAACGACGCTAATGAAAATGGAGCAGTCAACAAATTATCACTTTCCGAGAATTGAGTCAAGAATATGATTCCTTTAAATCTAATATATAAGTTAAGCTAACTTAATTTTGTACATTGTGTCTTCTCAAATTAATTATTCTCAACAAAATTATCTTTGAAATGTCTGTAACAAAATCTTAAATATTTTTGTCATATAGATAACATCTTAAAATGTAACCTAAAGAGATGTATGATTCTCTTACATTTTTAACCAGAATACAGCAATACCTACTTACCACTACCGGCAGAAATGGGTAGGATAGATGTACCCGGCTGATTAGTATTGAGTCTATCTCTGGTATTTAGTGATATAGTAGTCCACGCCATGATTACAATGATTCTTTATAAAAATATTTTATGTAGCAAGACTCGTGAAATCTCTAAATCTCTAGGATAATTGAAGCATTTCAAGCAATCGCCCGAGTGTTGCTGCGAGAGCTTCTAGACAGGGCGAGGGCTGTGGTCCGGGACGGCGCTGGCGGGGAATCACCCCATAACTGAGGGACAGATGGCGGCGTACAGTAGCACGTCGGGAATGGTGCTGGTGGATCAACATGCGACAGAACAAAGAGGAACCCTCACATTCTATGCTCCGGTCGATGACCCAATAGTGGTGATTGCTAAGTGCACTCGCTTCATGCTGGAGAGCCGGATTCTGGAAACGGCGAAAAACGTAACTGGAACCTGGATCTCAGAGCCGTGGGGTATGTTGGCAATCAGGTGGGTAGACGGGGTGCCGGGGTGTGGGAAGACCACATGGCGCCTTAAAAACTTCCAAATTAAGGAAGACTTGATCATCACCAGCACACTCGAAACGGCAAAGGAGCTGTCGGACGAAGTGACGAGTCGTCTAGGGGCGGTCGCAAAGGGGAAAATAAGAACAATTGCCTCGGTTCTGATCAATGGGGCGAGAGCTTCAAAACGCCTTTTGGTAGATGAGGCTCTCCTGGTCCATTTTGGAGCCATAGTTATGGCATCAAGGCTGACCGGGGCAAAGGAACTGGTTCTCATGGCTGATAGTAACCAAATCCCCTTCATCGACAGAAACGACCTATTCGAAATGCGTTACGAAAGTCCTGCCGCCATTACGTCCACTACCGAAAAGCTCCTCTGTACACACCGAAGCCCGATGAATGTGGTGTACGCCCTCTAAGACATTTATGAGGGTATTTACACATCTCGGCAAGTACTGAGGTCCTTAACATGCGGAATGGCTTCGGGAGCGAGACTGAGAAAGTGCGACCCCAATACTCTCTTCCTGACCTTCACTCAAGATGAGAAAGAAGTGCACAAGAGGGATGGATTTGGCACTGGAGTTAAGTCTAGCTGCTCACGATCCATGAAGCTCAGGGGCTAACGTACGACCACGTGGTTGTGCTCAGAGGAGCGAACCAAAGAATACAGTTCACGACAGCGTTCCTCATGCGGTGGTCGCCATAACAAGGCACACGGTGACCTGCACCTATTACTACCGGGAGCTGAAGGAGGATGACGCCATTAGACGCCTCGTTGCCTTTTCTAGCACGGCAACGGATTATGAGGTCGTCAATTACAACGAAAAAGTGGCTATCAGAGCTCAGATATGCGCAGCGACTTAGATGCGGAAGCGAACCACCTCACCCCGAATCCCTCTTGCGGTAGTCCCTCTAGCATTAACCTAAGCTAAGCCATAAGTTTAAAAAAATGCTACAAACATATGGACATAGTTAAGTTAATAGTTAAGAACACGTATAAAAATATGGAATATGTACAGCCGGCTCCGAGAGTGGATAGGCATTTTTTAGCAGATTTGGTGCCATGTCACACCAACTATTCATTTTATTTAGTATGGTTACACCTGTATTTCATTGTATGGTTGGTGTGAATGGAACAATAATGTTTGTCTAATATAATGTAATGTAGAATAATAAAAATCTGTAATATTTAAAGTATACAATGTAATAGGAATATAATAGGTATGTATGAGTATAAATATATATATGATGTATAAGCGTGTGTGTATCTATATATAAACATGTAGGATAGTTACACTTTAGGTGATGCGCAACTCACCCTAGATATAGAGTAGAGTAGTCGGACTTATTAAGTTTAAAAAGATCAAAACGAAAATACAGCATTAAAAGGGCACGGACCACGAGTCTGTGGTGATATAATTATATAAAAAAAATCTCTAAATATTGTTGAATGATCAGACTAGGTACTTAAAAATTCATCACCATAGCCACTGCCTAAATGAAATTGTTATTAAACCCTAATCAAAAAGCATGCAATAAGCTGCATACAGATGATAATTACGACTAGGAGATTTGTTCACATACGTATTTCTACTTTCTAGCAAGTGTAACGACAGACTAATAAACGGGAAACGAATCCATTACATTTCTCCGCCTATCTCCCTGATTGATCTGAGATTGTGAGTAGAGTCGCATGAAGTGCTAGTGCAGCGCTAGAAGGTTCACTGTTCGCATGTCGATAGGATAAATTGGATATAAGGGATTTTCGTTGCCTCTCACAGAGCGCCTCAGTTCATGATGGCGCGTGAAATATTCAGTATCTACTGAATATCTTTATAAGACGCTGAGATATTTACGTCTAGAGAATGTTGTCATTACCCTGTGCCAAGCAAAGGAGCACAAAGTCGAGTTTAATATTTCATAGGTCGTCACGGGTCTGTATGCTGTGTGCATGCAGCAAACTGCAAGGGTGGGATGATATTAAAAATGTATGTACAATGATACAATGAATTGATGATTCGCCGTTTCAATGATTTTACTGAAATATATTATAAGTGCCTAATCATCGAAATTTTATCTAATATAAGTATACACGGTAACTTTTTATCATCCTGGATAATTTAAGGAACGCTTTAGGACACGATAGTAGAATGTTTTAAACATTAATAAAAAAAATAACTCACCTATTTAATTTTATCAACATTTTCTAATATATCCAAATAATACTGCAATAAATTATTGCAGTATTTTTTTATTTTATTTATTCAAATTTTTATTAATGTTTAAATCATTCTACTACTGTGTCCCTTAAATTATCCTGGGTGATAAAAAAGTAACCGTGTATCGACTAAAAATGGATCGACATGGTTAATGTATAAAAATGTTATTTGACACACGAGAGTGATATATATTTATTTTAACCGACTTTTTACCTTACTAAAACATGTTTTTCCTTTACACAGGAACAAGAAAGAAGTTACATTTTTACCAAAAATACCATATAGTCATTGAAGTTCTAACACCACGTAAGTCATTTTTGGCGGAAAAAGACCACACGACGTTTTTCGAATTCTTCGCATTAATTACAAATTCGTACTAATATTATAACGGTTTTATTTTTCCTATTACCTTTCTTCTCAAATAAATTTATGTTATAGTATATGATTATTTATAAAAAAAAATATTAGTAAATAAAAAGCTGGTGTTTTAAAAAACAAAATATTAGCATAATATCATCATACAAATCTTCGGTTATACTTTCAAACGGAAGATCAGTTTCCATCATTATCGAATTGTTGAAGAAAACGTAGCCCCGAAAGTAAATTCAACCTTTTCGCAGACAAATTACTTGGACCCTTTGATTTGGGTCTCCCATGGGCCTACTCTTTACGACTTTAATTGAGTGTAAAGGAGCGATTACCCCAAATTGGCTCTTATTATTAGGATGCGAGACGGATTGAAAATAACGTTTGATATAAAATGTGTATTCATATTTCACAAAATTCTTTAATGAATCTAATTTTTGTCTAGTGTTGATTCATTTAATTTGTAACTTCCTTAAATATAGCTTAATTTATAGTATAGGTAATATGTACAATTGTGTGCCGCGTCACTCTATTTCTTAAAAATGTAATATTGATATGGTTACTATAAAATGTTGTTAGCTAACTAGCAAAAGTATCAATTTATGACAAAGTAGTTGGTGCAGTACAGATGTGCCTATAGATTAGGGCTGCCATAAGTTCTGAACCATCGACCGGGACATTTTGAATACCTACTTACTTAGATTTTTTTACAAAATATAGAACCCACTTCAATAACACCAAAAAATCATAAATAATAAAAGACTACATACAAAATCACAGGTTTATATTGAATTCGGTGCTAAATTTTAAGTATATTTTTTAAAAGACTTTCAAGGTGATCATTGCTTGGCACCGACTTCAATATAAAACTGTGATATTGTATGTATTCTGTTACAATTTTTTTTTGTTAATATATCTATAAACATATAAGAATTTGAGCCAAGAAAAACACCAGAATAACTCAAAATAAAACTTCTTTTGCTCAAAACAGTTTCAAAGAAATTATTCCCCTGCTCCTAATCTATCAGAAACCTTCCATCATCAGTTCAGTAATAAGACATGACGACTACCAGATGTAAATACCTGAATATCTTAAGAAGAAACATAAAACACGTTGGAAGTGTCTTGAAATTCAAGGGCTTCCCTCGATTTTTATGGGATGCCATCATCAGATCCTGGTTTCCTTATCATGGGACCACCCTTGGAATATCTCTTTTCCAGAATCATCAAACCCGACGTTTATAAACGACGAAGTTACCCGCGAACACACATAAAAAAACCGGCCAAGTGCGAGTCGGACTTGCGCACCGAGGGTTCCGTACAAACCTGTAGGTAGGTATATAAGTTTTATTGCGTTGACATAGAAGTTTGATTTTGTCACTGCTTAAAGGTATTATAGACTTGAGTATTTGATATGAATTTCAATTTAATACCTCTACGCGTTCACGAGGAAAGGGGTAGTAAGTTTAAAATTATTAAAAATATTTTTATTATATGATGTAACTAAAAATTAACGGTTTTCCCAATTTTTCCTCTAGCTGTGCTATAAGACGTTACTTTGTACCAAATTTCAAGTTGTAGGTTTTGATTCCCTTGCGAGTGTCGAAAATTTGCGGCATAAACGGCTGTATTTTTTGATTGCGTTGGCTTAGAAGTTTGATTTTTTCACAGCTCCAAGGCACAATAGACCTAAGTATTTGGTATAAATTTCAGCTTAATACCTCCACGCGTTCCTGAGAAAAAGGGTCTTGACAGACAGACAGACGGACGGACGGACAACAAAGTGATCCTATAAGGGTTCCCTTTTTCCCTTTCGAGGAACGGAACCCTAAAAAATATACGGTCGAACGGAGAAACCTCCCTTTTTGAAGCCTGTTAAAAAGGTTATACAATCTAAAATTCAAAAGCTCAATGAATGATAATAATAATATAACAAAAAACTATATTAAAAAATAATGAAAAAATAGGACTTGTATATTACTTCGATACGAACTTTCAAGTTTCATTTTTAGTAGGATATTTTTTTTATTAAATTAAATGTTCAATAAAACCAACAATAAAACAAAAAAAAACATGCTTATTCTCAGCGTTATCTCTCTTAATCAATGTTCGCGTTCTCGATATATCACTTTTCTTTGTCCATTCATATTTTTCCGAGGTTTTGACTTTTTGAAGCGCTAATAGTGATCAACTCGTGTAGGTAGGTATATCTACCCACCTAGCTCCTAGACCGGGACAAATGAGTTATTGACGGGGACATGGGGGGCTCTGAGGAGCTCTTTAACCTTATCCCTCCCTCTCCATTCCTTAACAGAAACACGCGTAACGGCCTTCGGAGTCATCCGTACACTGTGTCCTCCTTTTCACACCGTACCAAGAAATTCCAAGATTCCTTCTTCTGTCGTTCATCCCACACTTGGAATTCTCTACCTGCGCACGTGTTTCCTCCATCCTACAACATGGGTTCCTTCAAAAGAGGTGTGAAAAAGCATCTTTTAGGCCGGCAAGGGGCGGGCAGGTAGGATAGTGGATGTCGTCCCTACTCTATCTGTCAACTCATTTGGGCCTCTTTCACCGCTTAACATCAGGCGGGAGGAGGTCATTTGCTGGGCCTTACATAAAAAAAAAAAACACCGGGACATAACGCTACAAACCGGGACATGTCCCGGTGTACCGGGACGTATGGCAGCCCTACTATAGATAGATATAAAACTATTATTATTATACGGCAGAAAAACTGCGTTGAGAGACTTGTGCATTTTTGTACATGTTATGTTTTTGACGGGATCTCATTTCTTTTTGAATATATGGAGAACGGGACTAAAAATTCGGAATTTCAGAGTTTTTCCTTGCTTCATAGGCTAAACGATAACTGTGTTAAAAATTTGGAGCTTGTGGATTTGCTAGCAGTAAGTCAGTCAGTGATAAAATTAAGGAACTTTGACTTGTAATGTCGCAATAATTCTTAAAGTTGTGGTTCAAATTTAATGTTATTTGGAAGTTTTTTCCATAAAGAAGATACAGGGGGTCGAAAATAGTCCGAATGGCTTCGAGAAAAGGATGGTACGACCGTGCTTCCTTTCTTGACTTGGCGGGGGCACGGAAGTGCCCCAGATTACTTAAATTCAATATTTGACAAAATAAGATTATTTGTATCAATATGCTTACCAAATTAATTCGTTTTTGAAGTCTCTAAAATATGAAAAAGAATACATAAGTTGATTAAATATACATACCTATATATTTTATGGCATTATTCATTATGGCTTACATTAAATGTATTTTGACTAGCATGCACATAAACGCAAAAACAACAAAGATATAATAGCAATTTTGCCCATATCAATCTAACCTTTTAACGTCGTTTGTCTACCGTGTCTGTACGGTGACGTATTTAGAATACACGTCACCCTTTTCGTAAGAGCCATCCAAGGGAGTTTACGGCAATTATATCTCTGCGAAGTGCCCGGATAGAGGTAATAGGCTCACCCTCTATTACACTTGGGCTTAATAAAAATTGACGAAGTGTAAGTGTTTATTACACCTCTGCCAAACCTTTTAGCGGGGAAGGAAGGATGTATGTAGGTAATTCCCAACTATATTTCCTTAGATCTGAACTCTAGTATAACCAACTCTATCATCCCATCGACTTCATCTCAACCATAATACGATTATCATCGTTTTCATTTAAAACAAAGAGTCACTGTTGGACATAGGCCACATAATACTGGGCATTGGCCTCCCCAAGGAGGAAGGGGTTTGGGCCGTCTACCATTACGGTGTCCAGTGTAGGCTAGTGGGAATCCAGAGCCCCAACATTGATCGATGGAATGTACCGCCTATAGTTCCTTACACACATATAAAAACATTACTACATCCACATGAAAAATTTATTTCAAGCTTTCCGATGAAATCAAATAAATGTTATCTTCGTATAGAAGAGTATCTTTTATCTGTAGTTAGGGCTTATTGGGGTGCATGGCAGGTATAGACGGGAATTGGGCACGCCACCCGCAGGGCACGCATTTCGAATACCTAACCAAGTACAATTTAATGACGCACACGTTTTGTAGGCCCTTTTAAACATCCTCTGCTTTAAACCGATTAGGCGATGGAAAGCTTTATGCCAACGTTTTTCCTGTTTTTTTTGTATGTATGCGTCTTTATGAAGTTTTTTTTTATATAATACTAATTTGGCAAACAAGCAGAATGCCCACCTGATGGTAAGTGTAAACACCTATAGTACATGTAGTTCTTGTGAAAGTTGCAGCAAATCTGCAACCCTCACAAGTGGTTCTTGTGTACGTTGCCAACCTGTATCAAAAGATTTAAAGTTCTTAAGATTTAATATCTTACCCTTCTAATCGGAACACAGCAAAACAAGCACTGCTGCTTTGCGGCAGAAACGTACCTAATTTCATTTTAAAAATGGATAAATTCATTTTTACCCAAGTTAGTGAACCCTACTGGTATTGATTTAAAGTATATTAATCATGTACCTACGCAGATTGATGCGGACCTTGTTGAGCTTCGGCATGTCGTCGTTCTGAGTTGGTGCAAGCTCGTTGAGCTTCGGCGTGTCGTTGTTCCAATAACTGGGGCTGATCCAACCACCGAGTGGCTTCGGCACACTTGTGCGTGTGCAGCCCCCATGAGAGTTTTACTCGGCAGGCCACCTTGTGTGGCCACGTGTGGGTTGGCGCTTTGTTGGCGTTGAGCTTTGGTTGGTTGGCACGGCGCCGGCGTGGATACAGTGGGGTCCGGGTCGGCGGTGGACACAGTTGAAACCTGTTACTCCGCACTGAGCGGGGCCGGGGGCCTGACACAGTGAGCGTCGGGCCATATAGTAGAAAACCTAAAGACGTGAGGGGTCACGCCATCTCCAGAATGAAGAGGAGTTCCCTCTATTGGTGGGCAGACACCGAGGTCGAGGTTATGGTAGCATACGTAAGGGTGCCCACGACTTCGTCCGGCAGCGGTGCGTCCTTTGAACGTGCTTGCGCCAGGCGTCAAAGAGGGCATCGCGAGGGGTTTAGTGGATAGTCGCGGTACTCCGCCGCGAAGTTCCACACACCATTGCCCCTTTCGGAGCTAGGACGGTAGGTAAATGCATTCCCCTCGTCAAAAAAAGCTATACTTCTTCTAAGAGTAATATTAGCAAAGTTTAGTGTATTTTTTTCGTATTCTGTACGCCGGATGACTATAAAATTATTATTTATTTACGCAGAGTATTCATAAGAAACCACCTATAGTAATTTTTCTCAACTCTGAATATTGTCGAGTGTATTGAGAATGTGCACACAAAGTGTATTTTCGAGAAGTGAGCACACGTCCGGTCGATTCTCCGCCGCCAACAAACCGCGGCGCATCAGCAAAATGGAGGCCCTATTTTGAGTTAACTGTCTTACTTCGAATTCTATCAAATCACAATAATAAAAAAATCAAAACCCCAATTTCTATAAAATTTTCCTACGGCATCGAAAATTCCTCATTTTGAATGAATTGTTTGCAGCGTGTGATTTCTCAGCGAATAAGTAATCAAGCTACTTGTTGCTCGGCGAATGATCAAGCTGATTCAAATATTATGGTGATATTAGGTAAAGTTTTACATAAGATATCGTATATACAGCCAAAAAACCAAAACGGTTTCATTGCCGTGGCCATTATATTTTTTTTAATGCGTGAAAGGAGATTCTTGCCAGATGACTAATGCCGGAGGTCTTTGATAATTTTAATAACAAAAGGTGAAGAACTAACGATGGACGACGATTGAAGTCGCAGACGAAACAAAAACGAACGACACCATTTTTAAAACGAACGATTCAAAAATAGTGACTCGGAGCGCTCAGCCAAAAACAGCGGCGAAGTAAAATGTGTTTTATTTATTATTCACTTGATGAAAACTGGAAAGCGGAATAAACTGTCAGCCCATACGTGACTCGGGCTCGGCCCATCTTGGAAATGGCTGTGCTTTCGTCTTATTGTAGTCATTGCTATCTTGGACGCGCGTTCCTATTTACGTAATTCACTTTGATACGTCATCATGAATACATTCGTTTTATTCATTTTTATACGCAGGATTCGAACGATGAGTCCTGCATGATTTGATTTTTAATCGGGGAATAATGTCCATTTTCACCAACCTCTTCTTAGCTTAGGGCACTCTTTAGTGGCATACTGTCACATTCTTTTCATTAAAGACAAAAAGTGACAGCATACGACTTAGGGGCTTCCTAAGCTAAGTTATGGTTGGTGAAATCAGCCATAAGAAACGTATTGTGACACTAAATAAGTACTGAATAACTAAAAAACGATATGATTTTTATTAAGATCATTCATGAGTTTTACTTTAATTTATTAGTATTAATTATTAAGTAGACTGCTTCAATAGTAGAAGAGTAATCTGCTTTGTACATCTTATTGTGGAAATATAACGAGGGAAAAATTTAACTACATCGATTTTATATTAACATATCACTACTGTACATTATTACACTAGAATTGTGGTATCATGTCACTTCACAACATTGTGCTACATTACTAATTGGTGTTAAAGTACTACCTATTTTTGGAATTGCAAATGCACAAAGCAAATGTAAGTTTTAAAAGTTGAAGAGAAAAAGTGCTAGTTAATAGTGCATATTTAGTATTTTAATATTATCCCCTGTTGTAACTAAATTCTATTTTTATTGTATACCAGCTTCCCGCTCGCGGCTTCGCCCGCGTTATTATTGTTTTCCCGTGGGAATTTATATTTTCTCGTAGGAAACATAATTTTGTAGTCTATAGATGGGAACATCTCCTTTTATATATGTATATAGAAGATAGCTTTCCGCTCGCGACTTCGTCCGCGTTCTTTTTGTTTTTCCGTGGGAATTTTGTATTTTCCCGTAGGAAAATTACCCCTGGTCTCGAACTATCCCTATACCAACTTTCATCAAAATAGGTTCAGTAGTTTCGAAGCCTATTCAATACAAACAAACAATCAAATCTTTCCTCTTTATAATATTAGTATAGATAAGTCTTTGTATGTTAGTTGCAAAATCACTTTTAAGGTTATAAGTTTCATCACTTTTAAGGTAACAATCTATTCATTAAATATCTCATTTTATTTCGCGATCCATCTACCAACTTCTTTCTCTACACTACCCCAAGAATGACTGGAAGAAAATACGCCTCTGTACAAAAATCATTTATACAAAGAATAAATAAAATAGCGATGAACTATAATTTCGACATTCGAAACAAAAATATAGTTTACAATGTTGACTCACAATTTTTATGATAGTGTCTACAAATCCAATTGATCCAATTTGGAAACTCCTGAATACTTGAATATAAATAGAATAATAAATTAGTGATTAAATGTTGATAGCACTAATATTTTACCATAAAAAGTTTAATTTTGACGAAGCAAAGATCATGCTCATGTACGCTGGTTGCAAATGCTGCACTAAATGTAACAAGTACAGACCACTTAAAGCAAAATAACTTCTTAAAGGAAAAACTTTTTATGGTATGTGATGATATTTAAACCGTTAAACACGTATTTAAAAGCAAACCACTACTTAAATAAAACAAAATATTTTTCGTAATAACATCCACAACGTTGAAACTCGTTCAGACCTCACAGTGCCACCTTTTCCGGCCTTCGTGCGGCTGTAGAATCATGCGCAAAGAAAATCTCAGAACAGTAGCCATTGTTCTAATAAACTCAATGTCATTGACAATATAAAACCGTGTTTAAGTGCAATGCCACTTTTTTGTCTTCTCAGTTCGATAATTTTATGAAGATTTTTTTTTGTTTTTACATAATGCCTAATAAAAGTTAGTTTTAAAACTATATGTTATAAAAGTGGAAGCTTTAAAAACTGTGTATAAGGTGTAGTTTTATTTTTCGCCTATAAGAATATTTCGTTAACGAAGGTCCGAACCAAGAATGTGAAATCCTGCATATATTACTTAGTTGTCATACAATTTGATAAAAAGACTCAATCTTGCAATCTTTGCAATAATAGCTAAAAACTTTTAAATGAAGCCTTACTACATGCTGACCGGTCTACGCTAAAATCGTTGTTAAATAATGTATTTATACTTTTATAATCACCATTTCTTTCCATTACAATAATCGCAGTGATGACTCTTTCATACCTGAAAAAGGAAAAAATATTTATTATTTATTTGTGATAAAATACAACACTATCTCAAAATGTTAACACAATTTATTTATCCACTACCGTGTTGCCGTGGATGAGTAAAACACGACGAGGTTGAGCTCCGGTAATAAATTTAAAAAGAGGCTCAGAATAAAATTACGTAAAAAATGTGAAATCTCTACCGACGGCAATAACGATATGACTTAATATAACAAATCACATTCATTACACATTCGCGAAATTATGACATTAAAACGAATGATTATTGGGCATAAAAAAAATATTGAAACTGACTCTTCACGCCACTCTACTGTACTAATAAGCTATTAACACTGTAATTTTACGTTTAAGCTGAAACGAGTGAATCCACGAAACGCTCAAACACAATTTCGATACCCATTTTGGGAATTGCTTACATTGTCTCTCTTGCACCATTGGGCGTGTTGGAAAGAGAGGGTAGAGGCCAGATAATTATTGAGTGAGCCGAAAATTTATCAGGAACGTGATCGGATGCTCTCACTTTTCGGCTACTGTTCGTGCCAACGCGCTGCTTTCTCACGGCGAGTCGCACGACAAGAAGTCAACGTCGCATCGGCATACGGCCGCCGGATCCAATATTCCATCTATGGCTACGGATTTGGTTAGGTACTAGCGATAAGTACGTATTTGACATTAGCTTTACACAAAATAAGTCGGAATTCTGTCTCCATCGTAAACAAATCGAGAGATAGATAGGGTATTTTTTATACAACTAACGGCCGGTTTCAATATTCTATCTCTGGATTTGGTTACTAGCGATAAGCATTTGACATTAGCTCCATGGAAAATGCGTTAAAATTCTATCTCCAGTAAGCAAATCCAGAGATAGATAGGATATTCTTTTTTGATTACAGAACCATACCTAATATTAATTTTAGTTGTAAGTTTGTGAGAGCAAATAAAGAAATTATTATTATATTGAAACCGGTTGTAAGTTGACAAACAAGGATACTGTCCACTTGATGGTAAATGGTAAGAGTCACCTGTACACGTGGTTCTTATTCAAACTGGTCGTTAGACATGCATCGAACACAAAACATTGAAAACATTGGAAAAAAATAGGACACAGCGCACCGTCACTGCACAAATCTACTTCCATTGTGTCAATCAATTACTTTTTAATTTGAAATAAGATAATGATCTCAAGTGTTTGTATTTTACAAGCGCCATATCTGTTACGCAGCACCGTAACCTACCTGAGACGCAGGTAGCTTACCGAAACCCGAGGAGCTCGGTGGCGAAGTGGTTCGAACGCTTTGGTTTCGATATTGAAAACAAAGCAACCTTCGCCATGGTTGGACCCCGGATGGGTGTCCAAAATTTTGATTGTGATCTCGAGTTCCTCCGTGCTTCGGAAGGCACGTTAAGCCGTTGGTCCCAGTTGCTACTGCAACCGTTTCTACAAGCCAATCCGCAATGGGCAAGCGTGGTAGTGTTACGGCCTCATGTGTTTCTTCCATGTACCTAAGGTACGCCGGTGCCCGATAGTGTGCCGTACATAGGCTGTGATGATGACCTGAATCGGTTCTTACGACATCCACGGGGAAAAATACAGCGGCAACACACGTGTTCTAAATCCGGCACGTTCGATTAAGGTAGGTACTCAAGTTACTGTGATAAGCGACGAATTAAATCCATCCATTTTTAGGTTTCCTTACCTCTGAAGGAAAAACGGAACCCTTATAGAATCACTTCATTGTCCGTTAGTCTCTCTGTCAGACTCTTTTCCTCAGGCACGCGTAGAGATATCAGATTGAATTTTATATCAACTACTCTGATTTCTGGTATAAAAAAATCAAACTTTTAAGGCGCATAGTGCTCCCAATGACCTTGCATCGATCGTCCCGCACTGATTACATAGGAGTGAGTGAGTGAGAGTGAGGGGAATATTCAAGCAAACCTTTACGCGTAAGATGAATTATTTCAATAAAAAATTAATAAAGGCGAATAAGAAAAATCTAAAAAGACCATCCCCTAGAATATTGTTCACTTTATTTATTGAAATCGAAAGTATGTGATTTAACCTAATATTTACGGAGCGATTAGGTTTATAGTTTTAAAATCGAGACATGTTTGAGTCACATTTTAACCAAGTTTTAATTAATTTATCAAAAAATTAAAAAGACCATCCTCTAAAGAATGCATTGAATAATAACATATCTTTTTTAAAGATTTTTTATTCAATATTTATGAAGAGAACCGGTTATTTCTGCAGTGATTTTTTATGATTGACGTAACTATGGTTTTGTCTATTATATAAACTCTGTTTTCCAGTTATTAGAGTAAGAAAGAGCTCGAGACCACAATCATTATGGATCTCAAAAGGTATCAGGAAAAGCTGCGCTACCAGCAGACGTCTGCGTAGAAATTACTACACCGATAAAACTTATACAAATAAACATAAGTTTAATTGTTACTCAAAAATATTAAAAAAATGTATATACCTATCAAAAAAGCACACCAATAATAAATTAGTCATGCGTAGTAAAAATGTGTGCAAAGCGACATGGAAAATTATTCAATGTGAAACACAAGCACTTCCACAAAACTACTCTGTAGACAAAATTAAATTGAATGATCAATATATTGACGATCCTCGGAAAATAGCGACATCTTTTAATAATCTATACTATATATAGCTGGAATATATATACTATATATAAATCTGACAAATAATAAAAATAGTAATTTAATTAATTTAACTAATATTCCAAATGACATTATAAATAACTCAATATACTTATCACCGATTGACGAGAATGTTATAAAAAATACAATTATGAAATTAAATAACACAAAATCTGAAGGGTATGACGACATATGCACATATGTTATCAAAGCATGCAAAGATCAAATCTGCTCTGTCTTAGCATATTTAATCAACCTGTCAATGGAGACGGGAGTCTTCCCCGAAAGCTTAAAAATAGCCATAGTAAAACCACTATTTAAAAAAGACGACAAATCAGTGTTAAATAATTACCGGCCCATTACACTAATTCCCGTAATATCTAAGCTGTATGAAAAAGTGATACATAATAAATTAACTTCATTTTTTGAAAAATTTAATGTTATAAGTAAAAGCCAATACGGGTTTCAAAAACATAAATCAACAACTGGGGCGGCATTCGAATTAATAAATGAAATATTACAAAGCATTAACAATAAAAAATATACAACAGCGCTTTTCTTTGACATGTCAAAGGCATTCGACTTCGTATGTCATAAACAACTACTGTTAAAACTTGAAAACAGCGGCATCAGAGGTATAGCCCTAAAATGGATACAATCATATCTGGAAAACCGGAAGCAATGTGTAGAAATCACAAAATTAGATACTCGAAACAGGGCTCAACGATATAGATCAACATATGAACGCTTAAGCAGATCGGGTGTTCCTCAGGGTAGTATTTTAGCACCCTTACTCTTCATTATCTATGTAAATGAATTCCCTCGAATCATACCACATAAAAGTATCCTCTTTGCTGATGATATATCGGTGGTAGTGACAACGGAAGGCAACAAATCTTTAGAGGACCATATAGATGACGTAAACAAAACTATTTCATTAATAATTAATTGGCTAAAATATTTAAATCTGAAAATTAATATTGATAAAACACACCTTATAAATTTTACCAATTTAAAACAATCTATGAATATAAATTATCAAGGTCAAACTCTAATTAATCCAAAAAATGTCAAATTCCTAGGTATACATATTGACAATAAGCTGGACTGGAAACTACATGTTGATAATGTGTGTAATAAAGTAAATGGCTTTTCCTTTGCACTTTATAAATTAACAAAAGTTGCATCAATAAATGCTGCTCTTACAGCGTACTTTGCTTATGTTGAGTCTATACTGCGATATGGTATTATCCTTTGGGGAAACAGCACAGACATTCAGAGACTTTTTATTGCTCAGAAAAAATGTCTTCGAGCCATCTACGGCATGGAAGCAGACGAATCATGTAAACCTTTATTCGCACAAATAAACTTACTACCACTACCGTGCCTTTATATATTCGAAGTGGCAAAATTTGTAAGACAAAATCCCAATTATTTTAAAACAGCAAAGGATGTATACTATAGAAACACGAGAAACAGCAAGAGACTGGTTCTTGATACAGTCCCAAAAAGTGCGCGTTTTAAAAAAAAACTGTTTTTATATGAGTATGATCATATATAATAAAATTCCACAAGAAATAAAAGACATGTCATTCAATCAGTTTAAAAAAACACTACGAAGTTGGCTAGTTAAACGGACATTTTACACAATAAAAGAATTTCTTGATTATAGGGGTTGACTAATGTTATATCTACCTTATCTTATTACTTTAAAATGACATTGTTTTTACTAGAAAATAAATAAATAACATTATTTAATTGTATTTAAACTATGAATCTTAAGAACAATTATTGTAAATCAAATTCACTTTAACTTTAGGAATTGTGTGCTATTGAAAATGGCGAATGGGATTGAGCGAATTGACTGTAAACATCTATTTCTGTTGTACCCTATTCAAATGCAAATAAAGTATTCTATTCTATTCTATGCGCCTTAAGTCAACGCGCTCTAAAGTATTTTGCACATTTTGCGATATCACAAGGAACTCAAAATCTATAGGATACTTCCGATTGAACTGGAATCATGAAATTTGACCCGAACCAATGTCTTATCTAGAGTTAAAGTCTAGCACATGTAATGGAAAAAATGTGACAATCATAAATATGTAATCAGTACAGAACTCTCCAATTTTAACTGACTTCAACAAAGGAGGAGGTTCTCAATTCGATGAGTATTTTTTTGGAGTTTATGTTACGCGATTACGCCGCAAATTGTGGACCGATTTTCACATTTTGTATTCGATAGAGTATACTTCAATGGTGGCCCCAAGGTCACCGAAGTCAGGATCTGATGATGGGATCCCATAAAAATCGAAGGAAACCCTAATTTAATACCAGCTCTCCTTCGGTGATTTAATTAGATTCACTATAAAGATTTTATTCACTAAAAAGATAAAAATAAAAAGTATTTTACAAAAAATAAAAACCGACTTCAAAAACACTGAAAAATTTAAAATAATATAAGAATAGGTACAGACAACATCACACTTCTATATTGAAGTCGGTGCCAAATTTTAAGACTTTCTAGAAGATCATCGTTTGGCACCGACTTCAATATAGAAGTGTGATGTTGTCTGTACCTATTCTTATATTATTTTTAACTTTTCAGTGTTTTTGAAGTCGGTTTTTTATAGTGTGTATACCGTAGGTTAGGCAGTGCATAAAAATGTCACTGAAAAATAAATATTTCAAAAACCTGATATTCCAGAGGACAGACAGAGCAAATCAATTTAACGAGAACAGTTCTTTCTCTTAATTTGTCGGTAAAAATTAATTTTGTGACTAAACTTCTTTTAGAGAAAACAATGATTCACAGTAAACTGGGTCAAGCAGAATGACGTAATGTTATTATGATATAATGTGTAAATATGATAAAGATGCCCGACTTTACCACGCACAGATTTGCAAGCAAAGTCCATTTAATTAAAGCGGGGGAACATTTTTTATTTGTGAATGAAATAATCAGGCCTACTTAATTAATATTAAAAATGCTGATGAGAGATATTGGACCTACTTTCTAATGCAAACTGTTGTTTTAGACTAAATTTTAATTCCAATATTAGTATGGTGCATAACGATAAGCATTAAGCGAGTCATTTATTGTCTGAACTTATAATGCTAATGTCTCTTTGTTACCGTTTCAAGCCTAAGTTTCTGAACTCACTTTGATTATGTTCGCTGTAGAGATAAACTACAACTTTTGAACAAAACGACGCAAAAATGAAATATAAAGAGAGTGAAAGGGTAATTAAACATTGTAAGTATACTTTTTGACGAGAATTTGGAGAAAAAATAAAAAGAAGATTAAAACGAGTAGGTACTATAACTTCGTCTAAACTTTACCGCCTCGATAAAGACACGGACATGACACCTTACACACTTCATACATTAAAAGATCAAAGCTTCAAGTCACATACAAAGCTAACAAAGAAATATGATGTTTAGGCAGGTAGATACCTAACAGGTTGTTTATAAGCTAAATGCAAAAAATATATTCATATTCCACAAATAAATACCCAATTTGTTTTGGTGCTGTGCCCCAATTCCTACATCCACCGAAGCAAGTGCGACATCTGGTGGGCGTACATCGACCTCAGTACCGGTTTATTTCTCAGTGCAGTCGGCGCATGCGCACTCTCTCTATAACTATCGCTGCGTAGTTAGAACAATTGGTTCTTAACAAGTTTTTAGACTATATCTCACATGACTAATTGATATAGTCGAAGATAGCAGTGAGATTCATCTGGATTACCTAAACATAGTGAAGCTGGCTATCTTTCCTCTGATCGGAACATATCAATAACATTGTTAGTATGGTAACAATCAATTAAGCTGCATTAGGTATTAGGTAGACATTGAAGCGTCCCTACCAACTAAACGGATTAGAAAGTTTTGGACAACTAAAACATAGCAGAAGTTGTTAAGTTGTTGTCTGATTAAAAACAAATGCTATATTGATTCAAATACATACGGCTTTAGAAGAAGCTTTATATCTTGTAATATATTGCATCTTAAGGGCAAACTAATAGTACACCTTTAAAATATTAAATATTTGCATAGACAGCAGATTGCTTAGAATGGTAAGTTAGTTCATTAATCATGTTTTTATATGTAAAATCCCGAGCATACTTTTTATAATTGCATACATAATAGCACCATTACTTTGTCTGGTCTTTAAGAATTGTATTTCTGTGATATAACTGTTAATGATGACAGCACGTTGGTTACACAACAATCTTTAAATGAAGCTCATATAAATCTGAGCGTATAGAGTACAATTCGGTATTTCTAACGGCAAAAAGCCAAAACAGTGTTCAGTTAAGATAAGATGCCTTTACCAAATTTGTAAAAACAAAAACGACGATGTTTGTTTAATGCAAATGAAAGAATGTGAAAGTTTTAGATATTAATTAATGGGGATGCGGCATGAAATTAGCATTTCCAGTGTATTATAAAATGATGTCATCTCTATCGTCAAAAGGCATTAATTACCATTCCGAATATTGAATATTGAAAACAAGTTCGAGTTTTCAACAACAGAGCAGCTTTTAGCCTTTTTTTGTGATAATCACTAATCAGTATAAGGAGCCCGAAACTGGAAAAGCACTTTACCTGAAAAACTCAACTAGAAGTAGCTATATTTTCTTTTACTTTAAAAACATCAGTTTATTGTTTATTGATAAATGATATGTGATGATAAATTTTGGCAAGATCATATGTACACCTACAATCTGGATGTGGGTAGGTGCCTGCCAAAAAAAAACAAGATTTTCTGCCTCAACTATGAATGGAACCCTAAGCTGAATAGTATAAATCAGACCACTATACCACAAACATTACAAAAAACTTAAGAACGGTGACTGGTTGAGTTGTATTTACTTGATTTGTTCAATTTAGGGCATCTAAAGCTCGGCTTATATCCTAAAAATTAAAAATATCCGTACAATGACAACTTTCCTACACCTTTCGTATCGTGGCTATTGTAAGAGTCGACTATGGGAACATCATCAACAGCTCATATATACGTCCCCACCGAGGGGCTCGAGCCTACCCTAAACTAGAGCGATTAGGCCTTAGTCAACCACGCTGGCCAAGTGCGGGTTGGTCGACTTCACACACAACCTGTAAAGAAATTCTTTCTCCACAGGTGTGTGCATTCCTCACGATGTTTTCCTTCACCGTAAAAGCGTCGAATAAACGTACATATGAATTCAAAATTTGAAAACACATTGGTACGTGGCGGGGTTCGAACCGCTATCTCCCGTTTGGAAGGCGACAGCCTTACGCACTACGCCATCGCCGCTTATCATGGGAACATACCGCAATCATATTTCTGGCAAGAGATGTAAAACTCAACACACTTTAGAGCTACCCATCTCACGAGCGTGATGTGGCAGATAAAATACTCCTCATCTACAGAAAGCCGTGCATCTACGGTGGAAATGAGGATGATAAATGTTCTCTATTTTACATGTGAAGTATAAATAATAGTAGTTTGCATACCAAGAGAGCAAACAACTATTTTATGGCGAGCGTTTTTTATTT
Organism: Schoenobius gigantellus; assembly: GCA_963935595.1. Classification (NCBI taxonomy): domain Eukaryota; kingdom Metazoa; phylum Arthropoda; class Insecta; order Lepidoptera; family Crambidae; genus Schoenobius; species Schoenobius gigantellus. The sequence goes on from OZ012543.1 coordinate 38,737,422, forward strand.
TGAATCCTGAGCCCAACGAGACATTTAAAGTAGGTACGTCACTCTGGCTTAAAAACGTGTTGCTCCCGAAGTGGACACGTATCCACCTCAATCTCTATGAGAAAATGAGTGAAACTTATTAAGTAATAATACGCGTTTATTTATTTACCTACTTTTGTTAGGATAATCAGACAAGACAACTGACAATATCCACATTCTAAAATCAAATTACTCATTTGTAGTCCTTAAGAGATAAAAAGCTATTTCAATCCCTGTTTACGAAGAACTATGTAGCTCTTTTCGAATAGATGTGATGAAAAATGTATAAAATATTAGCAGTCAGTGGCATTAAAGCTTTAAAGCTTCGCCATTCAGATGCCAGTTGTTTGCCGTCACTATGCACGCTCTGATTCTATTGTTTACAAGTCGCTACATTCAGCGCGTTCGCTATAGCGGTAACTACCAACTGTTTTCACAAAATCTGTGACACGTAGCGTTACACTTTTTACGAATACTCACGAAAATAGCACTTGAAATCATCAAAGCCAGTTCCAAAGCAAATCAAATTTTAGACCAGCTTTACGCTTTAGTCGGTAATAATGCATCTGACTAAAGTTCACGGTCTACACTATATTTAAATATAAGTTATGTTGATTTGTATTTTCCAATGAAGAATATTTATCAAATACTATGTATTTTTTACATGATTTTGTGCACCTTTTGATAAAGAAATTGCATAAAATATTATATTAAAACATTGTAGGTATAATATCAAAATATACAATATAAAAAACACATTAAACAAAATGTTTCATGAAACCATCGATTTGAAATCGTGTTACTTAAATTAACTCTATACTAGCTGTGCCCGCGACTTCGTCCGCGTGGAATAGTAACTTTTTTCAGCATTTTTTAAAGATCTTGATAGCCTATGTTATACCTCTTATAATTAGCTATCTACAAATAAAAAGATTCGGCATGAGCATTTCAAAACTAAAATTGCAGAATATAAAAAACAATTGCTGTGAATGTCCTTGAGAAATATACGTCTAACAATAAATACTATGTGTATGGGCTACGGGCATCACCCAGCAAGACAATTTGAGGAGGACACTCGCTTTAAACTAGCACGTTTTCTTTTTCACAGAATAATATGCGCACATTTTAATTTTAAAATGCATATAATTTAACTACGGAAGAATTTAAAATGTCGGAAGTTACGTTAATGAACAAGATACCTACCGTTGGTAACAATGTTAGCGAAATGCCTACAACTAGCCACGCGTGTCGTTCCACATCTTGGCCGCGCGGCCTTTGTTACGAAATCAGCTGAGAGAGATTTACATAATGCCACTGACACATTTCAAGTTATATCATTCACTCGAGCACAAAAACCAATGAATTTAGCCAATGAACGATGAACAACTAGATCCAAATACGTTTATAACAAAAATATATATACCCGCGAAATACATAGGAATCCAGATGTCAGATAAATATATATAACAAAAATAAAATGTACAAACAAATGAATCACGCAATAATTTTGGTGGAATAATAGCATGATTTTTAATACATTATGAAATTTTAAATTACAGAAATCAGTTTTTGGGTAAGGGTACTATTACATCACTGTGAGAGATGATTAGTTAGGATAAGGCCGAATATAGAAGCAAGCTACACTTGAAATACACTTGTGTGGAAATATACCCAAAAAACGTGTAGGTACGTTGCTCTTTTTCGTTATTTCATTATTTTTCAAAAGTCCTGCAAAAATTGTTTCAAACTCCCAAAATGAAATGTACAGTGTGAATTGAGTCTTTGTACGGGTAAGAATAACAATGAAGAGCTTCAAACAAGAAAACCAATGCAACATTAGATTCGAGACTCGGACAAAATCCAATATGCGATAGGAACGGCAGAGTCGTTACGATGTTTCCCACGGCCGGCGTCTGATTGTGGTCGTGTTCTTATACATACATAATAAAAGCATACGATAATTTTACTGTACAATTTAACTCTCACTTGTGCAGTTCTCAATATTGTCTATCTTATCTATATAAAAAAATTAGACGATGTGCATTGGTTAGTGTATCACTTAAGCCTAGTTTACAATTATCTACTTTTGTTTTCATACTTTCGTAGCATGCTTATTCAAATAATGCTAAAAAGCACACATTTCGTAACTGTGAATGTGTTATGATTGTTAGTATGCTAAAATATCTAGTCAGCTTTCAGAATTATTGTTCTGTTTTCTGGTTTTTAAAAATGGCGAGGCATTACGAAATTAACAGAGGATACACCAAAAAAGTTCAAGATCAAAAATTGCGTTTTAGGCGCTACTTTCCCGCTTTCTAACAATTTCGATTTACTGTATCGCCACAAATATAAAACAATCTGTTCTAAAATTCTCTTAGTTTTGTTATCCACATCTCTTGTGAATTCTACTTTAACTTCAAAGTTGACAGGTAGGTTGAAAATGTCGTAAGGCGTTAAGTTTGCAAACTGCACATTTTTCCTTAGTTTGTGCAATAAAGTATCACACAAATAAATACTAACGATTTTTGAGACTACTCTTTAAAGTCGATTATCTTGTTTTAAATACTCTCCTACGAACTTATTTTGATCATAACTAAAAATGATTCTTGAAATAATCGCACGTTAAAAATACCTCATAAATGTAATCATTTACAATATGGCATCTATAACGGACATATAAAATACTAAAATATAGCTGAAACAGACAAACAACTTGACCAATTCGGTTTCAATTACTCATTTTATAATTCTATAACTTATTTTGTAACGTGATACGTTAACAAAATCTTGAAGACGAAGCACAACATCGTAACTCTGCAGCGTTAGGCCGAGATATGCCACTAGATACTACAGAAACTTTAATACCAAATTTCCCATTGAACACCGTTATTGTCGTACTCCGTGGCCTGGCGAGGGGCGCATTTCAAAAGCAGGTAAACGCGTCCCTTGTCAAAGATGAACATTCTACAACCACACACGTGTTCATAAAAGCGATAAATCAACGAAACCGACACACAATGACACAGAGTATAAGAGAGCGTTTATGTGGCATATATTATACTCGCAGAATACAATAGTTTAGAAAGCTCATTTACAATGGAGTATCTTGGTCGTGTGCACTGGTAGGTACTTGCATACATAGCCCAAATTGTTTGTAAATACTTGTGTAGTTATTGTAGCAGATGAGTTTTCTCTCCTATACTGGCATAAAGTATGACATTATATTTTTTTTCGTGCTAAATTGACATATTTTTTTATGATTTTGATAGGTTGTGTAAATATATTTATTATTTAGTCATGTAGGATGAGCCCTAGTCATAAATAATTTTGCCTAGTCAATTTTTGACCGAATTTTGTCGAAATTCAATAATTCAAAAAGAATAAGTACCCCATTACAGAAATAACTAAAGGTTTAGCTGGAACATCGAATTCCAATTAAACATTTGAAGAAATGAAACAAAACGAAAACTATTTATGTAATGAAAGCGTAAATATTAATTCAAACAATCCGATATGAGTCATTCATACCCTTTGTTATAGTTACTAAAACCAGTTCGAACTTTTACACGAAAAGAATGATGCGCCGACTTGACCTGCGCCGGCGCAAGTCCAGCTTTTTATGTTTGTGGGCTTGTAGCCCCGTGTGTTGACGCGCGTAGCTGTTAGTGTGCTGTTAAGCGAGTCGTAACCTGTTCGATGTGGCTGAATGAAGAGTGGCTCAAGAGGTAAGCTACTTTCTACCGGTCGGTCCACGAGCAAAGCACACAGTTTTACTATCTCGTATTTACGGAACACTATGACGCCAAAACGTTTTGCGAAAAAAAAGCAGCGTCGGAATGTTTTGCTACCAAACGTTCTTTATCTCATAAATATTTTAGAGACGTGTGTTATTTTTTTTTTATCTAATATAAAAATCTCGTGTGACAGTGTTTGTTATCGAGCTCCTCCGATACAGCTTGAGCGATTTTTATGAATTTTTTTGTGTATATTTAGTAGGTCTCAAAATAGGTCGTAAATAGGCTACTTTTAAGTGATAAGATAAGTGATAAGAGTAGCCCTCTCCAGAATATTTCTATTATTATGGCGAAACGTAGTTCACGAACACGGCTACAAAATATACACGGTGTTTTATAATAACCAATAAATAATCAATGCGTTATCTAAAACTAATTATTAAAATGTGTTTACACGTAATGTCATTCAACCCAAAATTTTAATGTATATCATAGTATCATCATCATGTCTATGATTTACATGAAGATTTTGGGTTGAATAACATTACGGGTAAACACAATTTAATAAATAGTTTGAGATAACGCATTAATTATTTATTGGTTATTATGAAACACCGTGTATACAAACTAGCTGTGCCCGCAAACTACGTTTCGCCTTAAAAGACTTCAACGCTTTATTAGTTATATCTATACTAATACAAACTTCCAACCCCCGTTATATCCCCTTAGGGGTGGAGTTTCGTAAAATCTGTTCTTAGCGGATATACCTTATAAGGAACCTACCTGCCAAATTTCAAGTTTGTAGGTGTTATAGTTTCTGAAATTTCGTGATTAATCAGGTATAGATAGATTGAGAAGAGCTTCACTTTTTACGTCGCTGAAATCAAGACCATTAACCAGGTGTAGTGCGACACCTACAGATACGGAAAAATTGCTTGAATATATCCTAGTAAATGGTGCATTAATAATACACAAAATATGAATACAAAAAATAATAGGTATGTTAAAAATATTTAAATAACGCCAGTCACATATTTTTTTTATGGTCAAAGGAAACTTTTACTTTTGATACTTCAAAGAAATTATTTATTTGCTCTACAATATTGATCAAATAAATAATTTTAAATCAAACAAAAGCTAATAAATATAATAACGGATGGGTAAAAACGTGCGTCAAGTAAACATACGACAATCTACCTGACTGCTTATAGCCGAGTTCATTTGCCCATTTTTACAAATAATATTTTTTGCAAAAGCTCCGTCGTGAGTGGATAAATAAACTATACGAATTTCCTGCCCCGGAAATTTGTATCCTCCGCTTCTAGCATGATTCGATCACATCTAACCTGGAATAAATGCGCAAATCCTATTGACAGGAGACAATTTAATAGACCCTTTTTTGACAAGCAATATAAGTATTATTTACTTTCATACTACATAATATATCGAATGCCTTTATACTGATCTTTTTCTATGAAGGTTTTCACAAATAACGTATGTGTATGCTCAGAGTTGGCAAGGATATTATATAGTGAATATTATGTGACTATTTTTTTATTTCGAAAGTCTAACAAACTTTACATCTAAACTTACAAATATTATACTATTGACAAAATATTTTTATTAATAGTGAATAAACTCAAAAACTACTGGACCAATTTAAAAATTCAGCAAATAGAATGCTACCTTATCTATCACTGAGTAACATTGTCTATAGAATTGCTTTTAAGACGGAAAAATAAGTTATTCTCAAGGGAAAAACGAAAATAAGGCGGGTGAAGCTGCGTTCGGTGGCTGGAGCTACTCGTAGTTATTCGAAGCTGTTAAGAATAATGATCTCCTTTCTCCCTAAGAAAAGTTGGTATTAAGCTCAAGTCCACGTTTTCGAATAATAATAATTTATTTACTTCTCTCCTACAATCTTAAATTAGCATCTTAAACTATAATTATTAATTACCTATCATTACACAATACACTTAAGATTGTGCGATAATGGTGACTAAACTAGGCAGTTGTCTCTATCTCAGTACACCAGTACTCTCCACTCCGCAAGACGGTCGTTAGTTATTGCAGTAACAATAATAAACAAATAATAGGATTTAGCAAATTAGGTGAAAAAATGGAACTATATAATAATATCAAGTCAAAAATCTTAAAATCGACGTAACTATATATGTAATATTTAGAGTTCAACATGAAAATCTAAACAATTACAAAAGCTATGATCAAAGACTGCATAAAATATATAGAGTAAGAAGGTAAGGAAACCACAGATTGTTTACAATGGTGCCTAAAAATCAAACCTACATATCTTTATAATGTTCACTATATAACTAATGTTCGCTACATTAGTTGCTTATTGATCGAAACCGTTTTAATTGTGAATAAAATGAGCAAGCATATAAATTCACAGTGATATTGAAATATAGCATCATGTAAATTACGCTAAACGATTTTAATCTGTAAAATTGATCGTCATCTGGTCACATGCAGCTTAAGAACGGCCTTCAAGACAAGGAGACCCAAATGAATAGATGCATAGACACTTACTCAATGTGAGAAAATAAGGGACCATTTTTTTTGCAAAGGCGTTTCCAATATGCGTTGGTTAATTCGGACATTGCTTCGCTCAAATTGGATGAGGGTGGAGCGGCACAAAGGATCCTGTCCACGCCATTAGAACCCATTGATACAGAGTCCCGGGAGATGAAATATACGAGGGGCTCTCTCGAGTTCTGCTTGTGTTCCATTATTGTTGTTTAGTTATAGACTCATATAATTCTGACTTTAACCGTTCTCGTCAAACAATATATTTCCTTATACTTAGAAGTACCTATCTGAGCAATTAAACTTTAGTAGACCTATCTCTTACTTGAAATGAGCTTATTGAAACTGACCGTAAAACAACACACTAAAAGATAACATGAGCTTATTATATATCACGAGTTAACAGTTATGAGAACAAAAGCAAATATATTCGCTGTGGCCGATCTATAACTATTGCAAATAAATATCTTTGATGGAAATAATATGCATTTTTAAATTTTTTAGTTCATTCCATCTTGTTATTTATTTGTTAATAGAAAGTATGCAAAATTTCTTTATAAAATTGATCAGAGATGCAAGCAATAATGTTTCATGCCTTTTAAGAGAATAAAACAATTGTTTTGACTGTACTTAAATCTAACTGCAGATGATACTGAAACAAAAACAAAATAAAAGGATTTACCTACTTCCTAATTTAATCACTTAATTGACTTTGCTAGGTAACAAATTGAGTTTTTGAAGACAAATCAACTCTCTGTTGAAAGTTTTAAGCTCCGGATTATTGAGAAGTTTAAAAATTGGAGCTTCCTACCAAGTTGTAATTGGTTCACTCGTGATCATGGCACTTACAAATTTTGTTCTTGTACCGCGTACCGTATCAATTACTTGAGGGGAGGTATTTTGTTATATTTTCTACGCTGTAAGTGAGCAGTTAAACGAATAACAATAGTAAGATTCCTAATTATAAAAAACTACATACCTATGCAAGTATATTTTGAATACATTCGTAAGCAAAAACTCTACAGTAAAAGAAATTCTTCATTTTATGACGATTAGTGAAATCTTAAGAGAAGTAGATTGTTCCTTTGCAAAAACGGCGGCCGAAAATTTCAGCATTTAATCCAGAAATTCATTCCATAGCCGGGATAAAAAATGCAGTAACCAGCCACGTGCCACATTCAAGCTCGGAAATTTAACAATAAGAGAGACGGCCAGATCGCATCGTTTAAATAATAACACGGGAGGCCATGAGAATTATTTGATGCCGGAACAACCCCTGCATATAAATTTTGTCAGCCACGATTAAAGTTCCCATTAAAATTCAAGCACGTTTGCTGGACTCGTGTAAATATTATATTGTAACACGAAACTTTGATGAATAGTACTTTACACGATTTATAATGGGAGTCAAGAGACTGACTGGCTGCCATTTCATGTGATGATTTATTATTATGTACGACAGTTTAGATTAACGTAGATTTAACCATAAAGATTTAGACACAAAACTTTAATAGAATGTATTTTTCGTGTACTTTTATTATTTCTATACACCCAAAAATATTTAAATTTTATTGCAAATTTTTATTTATCCGTTTTCAAGTAGACCGAAGAATAGAGTAAAAGAATAGAGTAAAATTATAAATAATAACCTGCATCTTTGCCTTTAACATAAAACACAAATTCACACGATTCTAATGATTCATATAGGGGTAACTGTTATAAAATATGCGAAATTTTAACGAATGACCACCACAATACACGAACACAATAGAATTAATTTGGACATAGATAACTGTCAGACGTCAAGCCAAAAGAAGCCCCTATTAAAATCACCGGAGGGTTACAAATCAAAGCATGTTAATATGGCACGTTCCTAAGCCTCGTTTAGTATATTTGATTTCCTAAGCTTATTTTTTGTTTGTTTTTTAATACAGTATTCTTTATTATAAAAAATAATAACACTAAAATTAAGGGTTACAAAAAACGTGTGTTCTTGGTGGTTCTGAAGATAAACATTTAGGCTTTATAACAAATTAAACAAGGCCAAGTTAGTCGTTGTACATAAATTAAATAATCAGGTTACTACAAATAAAATGCTAGTTAACAATAATTAAATATAATATTTTCAATACGTATAATAAATCCCATGGTTCTTATCATTGTTTCATAATTATTTGATACCATTGCTTCATATTACATGAATTAATTTTAAAAACTTACCTGAGTCTGAGTACTAGATAGAAACAAAAGGGAAATTATTGCTAATTTTCTTTTCCTGTCTTTTATTGAAAGCGCGATAACGCTTATTTACAAAATAGAATGAAAACCCTTGTCTGCTATTGTTATATATACAAATTTTAATATGCACTATTAAATATTGTTGGGCTTTAGTTTGTATTCTATTTAGTTGCACAATAACAATTTATGCCCTCAAACCAATTCCGAAAAATTAAAGGCATTTCATCATTGTCACAAATTGCTCACAGTAACTGCACCCAGCACGGTTGGAGTGCTGAATGAAGTAAGTATATCATACAAACAAAATCAGTCCTTATATATTGCACAATAAAAGCCATTAGATATGAGACACACGAATGTACTCGTAAAAGCACAGTACGTCTAGTATGAGTTTTGATAGTTTCTGATTCGAACGATCGAATAGTTTTGTTTCCATACATTTCACACCAGCGCCTCTATCGGAAACTATAATGAACTAGAATTGACAGTATGAGTTACAAAGTAATAAACTACTCGATCAATAAGTACGTATTCGAATAGTGTGGCAGTATGAGTTACATGTTTGGCATTTGTTTGATAGTTTACTCGAAAACTATTGTAGTTTAGGTTCTCACCTTACATTTTTATGTGAGTTTGGTACATAAATACGTTTTTTTGTGTTTCTAAACACTAAAATTATGTCTGCACGGTGGTACTTTGCATGGAGGGCCATGCAAGACGAAATAGCGCATGAAGAGAGCTGTGACAATCATTTTTAAGCCGTATCTCCGATACACACTTTACTCAGCGCTACCGCCTTAAATCACCATTCCTTAAAAAAGTGTTAATAAATACACATAATTTAAACGAGATTTTTAATTCTATTTTCATTCCTAAAGTGTTTAATACAATTTATTATCATTAAAATAAATTGCGACTGACTTGTCCGTGACATTATAAAATAATATAATTTACAACAAATAAAAAAATTTATGTTTTTCTTTCATTCAACTCGCTTTAAAAATAATAAAAACGGCTAAGAAAACGTCACAGTGACAGAATCGCGTGTCTCTTTCCATTCACATGTGTGTAAGAGAGATATAAATATATAATGTGAAGTTCGTCTAATCGAGTAAAACTAACTCGCTATCGTTTAAACGTGAATTCGAAACGAGCAACTCATACTACCGTTTACATCGTAAACTGACAGTTTGGCGAGCTAACGAAAACTATTGTAGTTTACTCGATTTAAAAACTCGTACTAGACGTACAGGTCAGCGTGGCGAGGCCATACTGAATTAAATGTCAGGTAGTCGGACTCAATGTATTTTCGATATTGAAGGTCTCTGTTAGATCAATATTTTTTAAAGATTCTCCTACGTTCGATATCAAGAGAGGTCATTTCACTGTAGATGCGCTAGAGAGATTTTGTCGTCTTGCAATAAACACGCCAAGTCCAGAAGTAAGGCGAAACATAAAATAATAATTTTTTAAATTCTTATATCACATGACAATGACATGAATGAATGTCATTCGTCCATTATTGTCATACATTGATGCTATTTTATCAAAACGAAATCATTTTAAAATATATAAAAAATCAAAATTATGCAGCATTTAATTTGAAATTAATATAAAAATTACGGGGACCTTTCATGTGGTATAATGTTGTTCGTCGAATAAAGTCGCTTGGCTTAAATAAATAAGCATAATCATCGAAAAGCATAACAATAACGTCTCATAATTTTTTCTTTGCATAATTGTATAAGGCATGATTATCCAAAGGCATAATATTATTAATAATAATAATAACTGTTTATTGCACACAAAGACAAAATACAACAGAAATAACAAATGAAAGAAAAACAGAAATGTGACAATAGGCGGCCTTATTGCTAAAGAGCAATCTCTTCCAGGCAACCTAGCATAACTAATAAAATTATTATGCATATTATTAAGCATAACTAATAAAATTATTGGTTTCTTTTGACATAATATTGCACCCACGACACAGGAGAAAACCCTAGTGTGGGGCGACGTTTTTTTAAAACAAAAAAAAAATATTGGTAGTCATAATCATCATCAACAGCTCATATACGTCCCCGCTGATGGGCTCGAGCCTACCCTAAACTAGGGCGATTAGGCCTTAGTCAACCACGCTTGCCAAGTGCGGGTTGGTCGACTTCACACACAGTCCTATAATGTTTTACCGTAATTTAATGGAATCCCTTCTATTTTTGGACATAAAAATCTGAAGTGCGTTTCATTTCTTATAATTACAAATGATCTTATTTCAAAGGATTTAACATTCATTGGATATAATGTTTACTCAGTTTACCTAAACTTTTCATATGAAATTTTGTATATTAATTTATTCCAATGTGTTATTACTCGAATATTCCATATATTCTCATTTAATATAATTTTTTCACAGTAGGTATTTATTATTTGACAAAGTAATTGATTCATAATACTCGTGACAGAAACGAATCGCTTCAAAACCGACTCCACATAGTCTTGTTTGTCCTACCCCTAGAGGCGACAGAAACCATGCATGTGCATACTTGCTTACATGGTGCTTGCTTGCATGGACGGAACATGCTTGCTTGCATATTGCATGCTTGCATGCATGCTGCATACTTGCTTACATGCCGCATGCTTGCGTGCAAGTTTATGACTTGATAAATTCTGCGTAAATGTAATATTCCTTGTGATTAATATGATATACATTAATTATACTTTGTAAAATATTATGTGTTTCGATTTTAAGGATTTTAATACTTATGACAAACGATTTTTTGCCACACAATATTATGCTTATTAACATTCTGCTTCCAAATTATTATGCGTCGCGACGCATAATAACCGACGCGTCGTGACGATTTTTTCAATCGTAATTATGGAATATGATTTTATGGCAATAAATTGTATGCCTATGTATAGAGAGCCAAAGATTACAGTGTTATTAATTGAGTTTGTGAGAAATTATATTATATTAAACATTGTTTACCGGATTTACCACAGTATTTCCTGTTCGGAGAATTTTGAGTAGGTATTACATCGACAAAGAATATTGTACACTTCAGACAGAGAAGCAAAGACACTTTCACTTAAAATATAGGCATGGTCATACGATCATCATCATCATCATTGAAATCATAATGGTTTTGTAGGTAGATTCTAGAAGAGACTTTTTCTCACGAAAGAATTTTGTGTATTAAATGCTCTACAAGCGCCATAATTCATAATAATATGTACCCTAGTCGAGAAATATAGTCTTAGTTTTGTTTTAAATACTTTATTTTTGTCCCACATGTCACAAAATATAACTCTAGGCATGAAGCAATCTCTTTGGCTCATATGGAATGATGAGGATACAGATAACATTCCTATTGCTTAAAAACAGATAAATTATTCAAATTAGACATGTGTAGTTCCGGATCGTAATAGTTCCAGGAACTATGTCCGACACTGGAACGACATAGTTCCTTTCCGAGGCGTTGATTTAAACAGGTTCACAGTTCCACTCACGTTCCATTTCTGTGGACCTATTCTGTCGTTTCGCGCATGTCCATGTCAGAATCGAGACATGTCGACGAATCACAGCGGCGAGTCTGAGAGTCGGAGCGTTCCCAATAATAAAAATAAAAAAAATGCCTTGAAATCCGTTGAGTACTTTAAAAGATCCAAGCGAACATACAGCGGAAGCGAATTCATTTTATACTATGTAAAGACACGGTAATAGTATATGGTAAAGATTACGAGTATAACACGGACCGTAACGTAATGCATAATGAATCAAAGAACTGGAACTGTATGAATAGATATGGAACTAAACCTGTCTATGCCCATGATAGCTAAAGGAACTACATAGTTCCGCGGACATGATAACGGACATAGTTCCGAAATGCTAAGTAACCGTTCCAGGTTCAATCCATTACAGGACATGATTTGCGCATGTCTAATTCAAATAACTTGCTTACATTTAACCAACGATTAAACATTCTACTTAATTGTGTCGGAAACTGGAAAAAATCATCAATATGTTTATTGTAACGTTTGTAACATTATTATCAATTAGAAAACGTATAGCCTAGTTACCCAAAAGATCTTTTCAAAAAAGCTTTTCAAAAAAGACAGAGCGTGTACGGATAATTTTTTGCTTTTTCTGTTTATAATACTTTCTTATCATCATTAAGATATTATCATTGTTATATTTTTTCAGATCACGATTTTAGAATACTACTAGCTGTGCAAGCGAACTACGCTCACAGATCAATATATGTAGCAAGCTACATAGCTTTAGCTCATCACTGTACTTTCCTTATTTTTTGGATCGGGATTTCTTAGCTTTCTGTGGGTATTTTGAAAAAAACATATTTCATCTTAGCATAATTCTAAATTATGCCAAGTTTCATGCTTCTAGCTCCAGTAATTTGGGCTCTACATTGATACCCCAGTCAGTCACTTATGATTTCTTCTCAATCGGACATGCTGGCTAACTGTAATAACTACTCTCGTCTACTATTCTACTATGAAGAGAGTAGATATGTTGATAACGGACAAATCAGCGCCACTGGCGACTGCTCTCTAATCACTTTACGTCCTCGGCTTTCGCTTCTACATATAGTTTCTCCGTTATTACTCAGTCCCTCGTAATAAATCATTTTCCTTGCCCATACTAATCTCGGTTTAACGAAATTACTACAATAGCAACATTTATTATTACTCATAAAGGGTACGTTTTGTAATTGTATTAGTTTGGAGAGTTTATAATTAAAGTCGTGAAATAACAGATTTAGGTATCCCTAATCATCATAATATTTATGCTTAACAATTATAGTACGTCAATTTAAAAGTTGAAAGTTACAGTTTGTTAAAAACTAATTAAGTATTGTAAATTCACAAACCAATCTCATATCCGAAACGGTACAAATGCTAAAAAATCCTTAATGAAAACGTAAAACTTTTAATTCAACAAACTAATCGGATGTGAGTAAGAATGATTTAAAATCACCAACCATAAGATAAGAAATTACTAGACATTCATTCCGAAACATCTGAAATGAAATTTAATAACTGACAGTTTTTTATCTACTAATAATTATTAGTAGATAAAAAACTGGCAATTATAATTGCTCTTACATGCCTAATAGGCTTTGTATTGGTAAATAAATCGAATATTACAGTAAAATGTGCCCTCACAGAGATAGCGCTGTAGTACAAATGGTCATGATTTAAATGGTTAAATCATGATTACACAGTAAATGACAGCACAGCGCCGTCATTCGGCTTTGACAGCAACGATTAAGTTCAAAGGTTCACAAACATTAGAGCGGACAATTTTGCTGCGAATTTCTATCGCCGTCCGATCATTATGACGAACGACGCCTATTTACATAATGACCTTGGCGAATGGCGGAAGATTTCGAATTCTAATATTGCAGGATTTTATATGACAAAGAAAGACAATATCACAAAGACAAATCGATCCTGGTGATCGTGGCCGACATTTAAAAAAAAACAAGCGCACGAACAAAGGAAAAACTTTAGAATTTAAATTTCGTAATACGCACAATGTTTAAAGTGAACAGGTCATTTTAAAAAATCGTGTCACTGTTAATGTGTCTTCGGCTTAGATAACGAAAGCATTCGATGCGTTCTTGTGTAATTGGTGTACTCGTAGAACGCGTTGATGGATTCCAGTCATATAACACCAAATAAATACGTTCCGTTACGTTACGTGGCGTGTGTTTCTCAGTCGCACGCATCTTTCCATTCAGTGCGCGGATTAATTACGCAACAGAGTAGATTGTTTTGTCGCTTGCCCAAAAGAATAACGGCGATTTAAGCCTCGAAATGAAACGAAAGATTTGAACTTTGACTTTCGAACCAGTTACTGCAAATCTGCATCTAAAACGATGTTCGTCTTGATAGAGTTACGTTTTTTATCGGAGCAACCGCCTAAATGTTTATTGAGTAATGTCTGTGTGCAACAGATAAGCACAGGGCTATTTGTAACAACGAGAAATCAAATTAAAGTTGGTCTGTACGAAGCTTAAAACCCGTCTGTCGTGTCTGTAGATATACGAGTATAAGATAAAAAATTTAAGATGATAAATCGACATAGATATTGAAATAATAAAATTATTGAATATTTAGAAGCACTGGAAACATGACTTTAAGGATATTATTCAACGTGGAAATTTCAAGGAAAAAGTGTTGCTTTTTTATATAGTATTAGTAAAAAGTTGTATAGTATTAGTAAGATTTTTTGAAATAAATGTATCTAAAGCTCTATAGGTACTACGAAAGGAGAATTTTGGGATTGAAACAATATTGTAGAGCACCTTGAAGTCTGATAATATAACATTTTCATTTCATTATTCATTATTCGAATTAAATGCATCATTTAAATATAGCTCTTGTTCTATAGTTTTTGCTCTTTTGAATATTTTATGAAACGCGGAAGACCTTATAATATCACGACGACATTGAATCTAAAAGGACGTTGTAATCATTGAACAGGCAAATCATTTTTTCGTCATCCAATACTATTGTCCTCTTTTAAGTACCTATCTCGGTATTGAGCCATAGACGAGCGTCGATACAGATTAATTAACGGTTTGCGATAGCTCATTACCAGCGTTCCGTGTCATTGATATTTCCATGCAAACGATCACACGGCGTGCGGTGCGGTCTGAAACTGAAATCTATTAAGCATATTTGTTGCCGATGTTTATTTCAGTTCCTCTTATAGCGCAGAAACAAAAACAGGATAATGTATCGTTGTGGTTTGTTTCAATTATGAAATTATAATATACCTACAACTTACTAATTAAAAACAACCTGTAAATGCAATGCAAAACCTGGAAATGTTCAGAATTGCGAGTAGAATTGATTCCACGAAAAAACATGGGTCAAATGTAGGCAAAAAATTTAAACAACGTCGCTTTTTAAATTTACTTACATCCATCATCTTTACCTCTTATCGGCCACCGGCAACGTCATATTTGCAGGCGCATGGCTAGGGTTGCCAGGCGTCCGGATAAAACCGGTCATAGTTTTTAGATGGGTGTCCGGCTAAATTAGACAGTGTCCGGCCAGTCCGGCTTTTGTTAGGCTTTTTACCTTTAATGTAAAATTTTACCACTCACGTGGTCGTTCCTGTCCGTGTTGCGTGCGTTATATATAATGTTTGTACTCTAATATTAAATAATGCTACTTCCTTGCAGCCTTTCTTGCGAGGTTAACTTGATATTCAGTAATGCAAAAAATAACATCGATTCTTGATTAGTTTGTCATTTCTGTTGATCAAATCACAAATTGATTTGATCAACAGAAATGAAAAAAAAAAACAAAGTTATTTAAGCATATCTAATAACAATTACTATTTTTATATAGGTTGCCTAAAGTGTTAATAGTGTCACTATAGAAACTAAACGTTTAATTATAATTACTCTGACAATCATTAATTCTTATTAACAACATTATTAACAATCATTATTTTTATTCAAAGTCCTAAACGGAATTATTGACAGTGGTGACATTCTTAGCCAGGTCTCCTTAGCAGTGCCGTGTCGATATCCGAGATATCCTATAACTAAGATCCTATCCACGCCATACAGTAGAACCAACATAGGCTTGAGTTCCCCAATTATACGCATGTGTAGAAATTATAACGAACTGCAGTCTAATTGTGATGTTGACATATTTTTTGACAAATTAAAAACATATAAAGATAAAATAAAAACTTGAATTTATAATAGGTTGCTTGAGCAGAATCCTTCAGGTTTAATTGATCATTTGATACTGTTTCTTTTTGTAAATCTTCATATACTCTTAATTAGCTAGGATAACAACCTAATGGTGAATGCTGTGTACATTTATAATTGTCATGTGTATGAGTTAAAATGCCCTAAAATGTATATTTGTGTTAATATATATGCATATGATGTTAATGTACCTAAATAAATAAATAAATAAATAAATAAATAAATAAATCATTATATTACCACCAAATTATTCGAGATAAGCCATAGTAATTATTTAGCAAATTATCGAGTATGAATTCTTAATGTTTGTTTATAAGCACGATGTTATTAGAATACTAACCACGAGTTCAATTCATTCCGTTCTCCATTTCGTTTTATACAGCCATTGTAAAAAAACGAGACTCAACAACAACTGCGGTACTCCTCATAATTAACATTGAAAAAATCTAGAGGATACTCAGCTTGAAAATCAAAACGCTTCTAGCGAAAATATACGCAATTCAAACAAACAATGGTGCCATTCAAATTCTTTAGGTGCCCGGGAACTGTTCGCTCTTCACTCTTTAGTCGCAAAGCTTAACGAATTCTATCTGTGGATTCAATTATGGTTGACAAAGCGCGAACTAGGCTCACTCACCTTGGTACCAGAGGTGTGCCTGTTTCGACACCTGACTTTCACCGCGCCAGTCACGACCGCTCATCGCGGCTCTTTAGATCCTAACAAATCTTAAGATGAAGCCGAATGAGAAATGGTTCACTGACATCTCAATTCTTCCGAGCTGTGGAGTTTTTGAAATAGAAGGGTATATATGCTATTGACCTTATATTCTGTAATAAAACAAATGCAGTGCTGTTGACTGTTTTTTCTTTCATTACAAAGGTTTTTTTCGCTGTCACTATAGGTGTATATAAGCTTTTAACTATTATCTTTCCTCTATTATGTGAAAACGAAAATCTCTGAATGTCCTAAATGAAAATTAATATCTATTGAAATGTAGCTAAAGCCTGGAAACAAAACGCAGACCACATAATAAGCTACTACGTAACTATCTTAATTAAAACATTGTTTTATGTGTTAGTTTCAATGTCATTTTAATTAAATTTACTGTAAATATAACAAGAGAACATGTTGCAACACTTGGTTTTGCATATTGTTATCATTCACGGCCAACTAGTCCTACGTACATCGAAACGAATAGGCATAAAATATAAAAGTCGGATTGTCTAATAACAATACAAAATGTGTGTCAGTATTTCGCAAGAGACCGCAACCTCAAGCGTACAATACTTTCGTACTTACAACACTAGGTTCAGAATATTAAAACCAAGAGAACGATACGACCATTTCAGCTTGCAGTCTATAAAATTGTTTCTATTTGTACTTGTATTCCTTAAACTAGATAAATAAAACTATAACGCTCTGTTTTGGGCATGCTGCCATGAAGCGGCAGAATATTTTTGATAGCTCTTTTGCTAAGTACTCTTTATTTAATTACTACGTAAGCAGGAAGAGTTAATATTTCTGTAGTTTATGTATACAATAAGGATTAGTCGTACGTTCGTTTTCATCAACTTCATTGAAGGTAAAGTTTATATTCAAATTAGTGATCAATTCGATAACATTAACGAATGAGAGAAGATTTCTGAAACAAATCCCTCTTTTTTCTCTAGCCTATATTGTCCCAGTGCTAGACAAAGGCCCCCCCCCCCCAAATTCCTTGGGTTAGTCCAACTAGTTATACTATTAGTTATACGATATAACAAAATTGACAAAAAAATCCAAACTGTTATACTGCTCAATATAACTATTTGGATACGAATAAATTCGGTCTCATTGGTCCATCTAGTTATACTAATTTTTATTTAAATTAAGAGTATGTCACGCTAATAATAGCAATAAAATTAAATATATTTATTCAAAGTTACGAACGAATATTACTATTTTCAATTATTTTGATTATATTTATTACTAGCGCCCGCGGTTTTGCGAGTGTGAATAATTTATATTAAACTATTACCCGTGCGAAGCGGGTCGCTAGCTCGCTAGTTATACATGTAAACCTTCCACTTCAATGACTCTATCTATTGGTGAAAACTGCATTAAAATCCGTTGTGTAGTTTTAAAGATCTAAGCGTACAGACAGCGGGGGCGACTTTGTTATAAACATAACTACCTGTGCCCGCGAACTACGTTTCGCCTTAATTTATTTTTTCCCGACATCTTCAACAAATATCGTTAATGTACACAGAAATAAATACAAAAACTTAAAAAACTTAACCTTCCACGAGAACCACGCTGTCGAGTGGTGAAAACCGCTTGAAAATCGGCGCAGTAATTTTTGAGTTTATCGCGAACAGACAGACAGACGGACGCGGCGGGGGACTTAGGATGTAAAGATTATGAACTATTATATTCTTCTATACAGAAATAGAAATTTTATCGATGATAATAATTTCAATAAAATTAATAATTTAAACTGAAAATGATATCAAATTTATTTAAAATAATCGCTCTTTTAAATGGCGCTCAATTCAAAATACTTTTTCAAATTCAATTCAAATTCAATATCGATTATTCAAATTGGATTATTACATAGTCATTTCGCACGTCAAAGAAGCTACGCCAATGGTTCAGAAGTTAACGTCGAAAGACCTTGTACTGGAATGAACCAGCAAGAAAACCAGCAAGGGCTATTTTTTTCTCCCAGTATTATTACACAGTCGTCAGTTGGAAAGTGACCTCAAAGCAAAAGTTTCTTCCTCAACTTCCAATACAAAATTAGATGTGTCAGTTCACATTATAAGATAAAGACTTTATTAACATGTCAAATCAAAAGAATGTGTAGAGTTGACCTCATGTCCAAATAGTTTTATCTTCCAAATAATCTTTTTTTATTAAGTACATCTTTGACCGCAACTTTAAATTTTTAAGCTAAGTTCTTGTATACAACTTGGGATATTATATTAAGTATAACTAGCTAGATGGACAAACGAGACCGAATTTATTCGTATCAAAATAGTTATATTGTGCAGTATAACAGTTTGGATTTTTTTTGTCCATTTTGTTATATCGTATAACTAATAGTATAACTAGTTGGACTAACCCTATCCCTCAACAAGACCTTATATCGAGCCGCATGCCACCAAATAAATCTCTTATGCTTTTAAAAATTAAATCGTCATTGGGGAGAATTGACATACGACATGCATCAAATAGGCATATTAGGTGTTTGGTTAACACGTTCTCGGGCAATCCCCCCTTGACGATTGCCCCTAGCCCGGGCGCGTTGATAGTGGTAGTCGCAGTGTGGACCCTATCACGCGCGCCCATAAGGGCAGGGACAGCACCGGGGACCTTAGTGGGAAGGCCCGGCACCCTGCCGGGAGAGCTCCACACACGCTCGTCGTCTAGCCAAGAAAAAGGTGTTTGGTCAACACCCTACCAAGCCGAAACCTTCCCATGTTAACGTGGTCATACTAACTCCCCATATATTCTTATCACAGATTTGTTTGGGGATATGTATTTGTTTCAAAATTAATGTTACAATTTCGAATTTTCAATGACGCCGTAACTTTTATATGACTACGTTAACATGGGTAGGCTTCGGCTTGATAGTTGATAGGGTATTAACCAAATACGGTTTATTTGGACCAGATTTCACCATTTTCCTATTTACTTTTACACAACTTACTCCTAAATAAAGTTTCTAATCACCACTTCTATGTATTTGTTTAGTTGTTAAGAACGATTTGCAAAAGAATCAATCCAGCCAGAAGGTCTTGTTAATTGGCTTCCTTTTTAATGCCACCAAAGTGTTGGATACTCCACTCAGTTCTGATGTATTGACATATTATAACATATGCCACCTAGTTCTCTGATTTTGCTCCTTAATATTGATCCTCTAACAAACTATTAAAGGTAAACATTTCTGGAAATTTTATGAGAGCGCATCTTTATTTTTCTGGGATACAGCATTTCGTTATTCAACGGGATTTTACGGAGACAGCATAAAGGCCTAGAGCACCGACAGACGGACAATGCACCCACAAATTGGATTGCAAGCGCAGTAAGCAACGCAGGCATAATTGGCTGCAGCGACTCGGAAGCCGAGTAATTTCAAAACACTTCGGGATTTCCAATACCTCAGTGTTAGTATTTTCATCGCATTATATTTTAATAAATTGTCATAACAGTCACAATCATGATCAAATAAGTTATAGAAAGACTAGTTTTGAAAAAATGACTTAATTTATAAAAAAAAATCTCAGTTTTTTGATTCCGTGGATATTATACAATTTATGTAAGCCCTGAAGGTTCAAGTGGTGAAGGAAATTTATCTGTACAATATTGTTTTAAAATTAATTACTTTCTATAGTATGCTCGTAGGAAATAAACGTAATTAAGGATGATTTATAATACAAAAATGTGCTTAAAATTTACCAATAAGTCTTTGAACCATTTCGGTAGACGCACGCGTTCAATAAATTCAACACTATCAAAGTTAATTACTTTGTGAACCGCTTTTGATAAAGATTAAACACAACTTGTTGTCAAAACCATTTAAAGTGAAGACTTAGTCAATCTACTTCCAGTTACAAGTTTAGTTTCCAATATAGTAGATTTTCTGGTGGCTTTGGCGCTAGTCCCGCGCCATTAGGATGTTGGCACTGGGCCAAAGCCCTCGAGGTGCCAGTATTTTGTAAGCAGCATTCAAGGAAGTGAGGAATCTTGGAATAGAACATCCATAGGGAACGGACGTGCTCCCAGTGATTAATTATGTATATCTTTTTGTAGAGAATTTGAATATTTACGGATACACTCACTAGCAATAGAGAACGCTCTGAATTTGATGCGTATCTTTTTCGTGTTTTAAAAAAATAGAGTACAACTATCGAAACTGACGAGTAAAGTGGCAAATAGGGAAATTGACAAATTAGGAAAATGACCAGTGATACGCTAACTCGTATGTTTTATTAAAAATGTATGTAAAATCTGCCAAGTTGCGTGTCGGGCCTCGCGCAATGTAGGATCCCGTACCTACTTTTGTTATTATTAAGGCTGTTATATGATTTTATCTCCATACTTTCTCATTATTCGTCAATCTAAATTCACTACCTGTTTTACTTTATCTAATTTTTAATGGAATTTGTACAAAATTTTGCTCCACCATGTTCATTTTATAAGTTGGTCGACTATAACTTTTTAATTACTAATCCCTACTTAGCTGTGATAGTTTTTCTTTTAATTTCGTTACAATACTTGTACATACTCCTGTAAATTTTTTCACGAATCCATAAACAATCATTCGCCTGGCTAACACTTAGTCTAACAAAAAATAGCTTATATTTAATTTTATCATGGCGTTCTTCACACACCCACAATTTAACATCTGTCTATCGACACACAAGACCATGAGATAGACAAGAAAAAAATTGTACCCACTTTACTTGTAGAGAGGAGGAACCCTAAAAATTTAGGCTTTTCTGAGAGCTAGCGTAGATAAGGGTATCAATTACTTGCCCTAAATTATAGTAAAACTACACCTGCAAGACCTAAAAACCCAAATCTCGTACGCAAAGCTGTTTCGCAAACGTTGGCGATATTGACCGACAAACTACGTTTGGAGGACATCACTGTTTACGCCCAGCGAGAAATTCGCTTACACGTTGCGCCGCAAATTGAGTATACTGCAGATATACTATACTTGCTCTTTGTTCGGTCAAAGGTTTTTCACTATCACTTTTCACACTGATATTACACATAAATGTCAAAAGTTCGATGTCGGTTTATGACCTTTTAACACTAAAACCAATGATTTTGAACAAACGAGGGACTTTGTACCCGGGTCGACTGCTTAACTACCTACGTCTTACCTTTTCGGCCGCAAAGCAGCAGTGCTTGCATTGCTGTGTTCCGGTTTGAAGGGTAAGATATGACAGTGAAATTACTGGGTACCGTGACTTTTTATCATATGTCACAAGTTGGCAACGTACTTACATTGAGGTTCCTGTGGGGGTTGCAGATTTGCTGCGAATTTCACAAGAACCACATGTATTATAGGTGACTGTTACCACTTACCATCAGGTGGGCAGTTTGCTTGTTTGCCAACTTAGTTGTATAAAAAAACAGACAAAATTTTACGCGCGTTTACCGCATCGTGCTCACTACTTTTATTGTGCATTTTCCCGTCCGTCACGATTTGCGTACTTGCAATTGTATACAAATGTTAGCGTAAATAACAGATATGAATTCCGTTTAGGCTCCAAAAATGATATTTGAAACATATTCTCACCAATTATGTCCTACCACCCGCATTAATGAAAAAATTTATAGTAAAAAGACATTTTTAAAAACAAGCTATTATTTTAATGCTTTAAAAAGAAGAAAATAGTCTTTAATTTATTATATAACCCTATTTTTTAAAAGCTTGTCGCGTGTTACCTATATTGATAAATAATAATACAATACCTATTTAACTTGATCTTAACAATTGCAAAAAAGACACGTTTTTATAAAATACCTATATTACAGGGGTTGTACAGTCAACAGCACATCAGGCTACCACCAAATGACACATTTTTTCAATCAACTTTAAACTTAATGTATAACAGATAAAGGTTCAAAATCAATGAGGGAAATCTGACAGTTTTGTATAGCCTGGCGTGCTGTTGACTGTACATAAATTCGTAATTCACCATTTTGTTGCAATGGCCATTTAAAATTTACAACGACACTAATCTATATACAGAAAACAAAGTTGAGCTAGTTACACCATTTATAAGTCAAAAATTGCGAGATCGATTTGAATGTTATATGATTTGTTGGATTCGTCTCCGCCCTATTAATATATTAATAATAATAACTATTAAAATGTCAAAAATATTATAACTTAAAGAAAATTGAACATATTTATTTTGTTATGTTCTTCTGTAGGAAATTCAAGTGGCTGTACAAACCAGATACATACAAACAGACATCCACGCAAACAAATTCGCACGTCGTACAAAGTGACTCTACAATTTTTTTTATGTAACACTAACATAACACTACAGCCCCCGTAGCACGACTATCAAAACACGATATGATAAAGCGATTTATCGAGGTGAACTGTCAAAATTAGATGAAAACCCTATTGTATTTTGACAGTTCACCGGGATAAACCGCTTTATAATATCGTGTTTTGATGGTCGTGCTAGGGGGGCTGATCTACCAGCAGAAAGTCACTCAGTGTCAGAAACAACAAGTGTAATTAACAAATCTGACTTATCCATCCCAATCGAAAGTAGAGAATAAAGCAAACTTACAAATTTTATAGTTGTGACAACAGTTTTTCGGTTAGTAACCGTGCGTAAGGTTTACTTTAGCTAAGCAAGTAGAAAAAAGATCAATACAGTTGAAATTTCTCGGGTTGGATAAGTCCGAGGTAGCCAAGTAGCTATAGCGTCAACACGACACACTGAAGACGCATGTTCCAAACCTGGGAAAGATGTAATTTTTCCTTTAATTGATTTTAATGTTGTTTGAAATTAAGAACCCTAATACAATTTTTGATCATAACCTGGCAGACAGACCAGTAGGCTAATTCACGTATTCTGTAATAGTCGAAATGTCGTTAACGTTTAGAAGTCGTCATATTGAAAAACAGTCATAAATCCGTATTCACGCGTCATTTCGATAGAACGATTACTCGATAGGATCGTAACTCGGCGATTTATCAACTATTTAAACTTGATGTTGCCATTACAATTCTACCAAATAAATTCAAATACTTTTTGTTGACGAAAACATGCAGAGACGTTGATTAATTTGTAGAATTATGTTTTTTTATCAAAATTATTATACACCTACATGACTTTCTGCAATAAATCTAAAAATTTACGTTAAGTTCTGTCATTTTATGGCTTTTTGCATAGGAATTCGTTGATCTGTATACTAATATTATAAAGAGGAAAGATTTGATTGTTTGTTTGTATTGAATAGGCTTCGAAACTACTGAACCGATTTTGATAAAAGTTGGTATAGGGATAGTTCGAGACCAGGGGAAGGACATAGGTAAATTTTCCTACGGGAAAATATAAAATTCCCACGGGAAAACAAAAATAACGCGGACGAAGTCGCGTACGGAAAGCTAGTACCCAATAAAAAAAATACGTATGTCAGTGTCAGTGCCATTTTCTATTATTTGCGAGTTTCGAGTTTGTTTGTATTTTTAAACGACTTTAATAAAGTAGGAGGTTCTTAATTCGATGCGTATTTTTTTGTAAGTTACGCGATTACGCCGCCAATTGTGGTCCGATTTTCAAAATTATTTTTGTATTTGATAGAATATACTTCAAGAGTGGTGGTCACCAATGTCAGGATCTAATCATGAGATCCCATGAAAATCGAGGAAAATTGGTTTCTTTCATTCATTAAAAAGTTAAAAATAATATAAGAATAGTTACAGACAACATCACACTTCTATATTGAGGTCGGTGACAAATTTTAAGACTTTCTAGGAGATAATCGTTTGACACCGACTACAATATAGAAGTTTGATGTTGTCTGTACCTATTCTTATATTATTTTTAGCGGTGTTTTTGAAGTCGGTTTTTATTTTTTTGTAAAATATTTTGTTGTTGTTGTTGTTGTAATAATTTAATAGCGTCAGACATATCAAAAGCACTGTTCCGGAGTTCGTTTCGACGTCGGCGCCTGTCTCTCTCATTGGCTAGGTCCAAAAGTAAGAATCCTAGTCCCAAACTCATTTTTTTGCGGAAAAAAAGCACTCAAATTTAACAAATTATGAACTTCGGTTCAACGACTTAGAAATCGTTTATTTTGACGTTTAATCGCTGACATTCGATCAAAGTAAACGTCAAAATAATAGGTGAATACCGCGGAGGCAAGATCGAACTTCGATTATTGTACGTGAATACGCTTAAACGAAATCGACTTAAACAAAATCGTGCGATTAATACGTGAATACGAAAAGTGACTTCAGCGATCAAATCGCTTGCATGTCGTTGAAGTTTTGTTACGTGAATTAGGCCACAGGAAGACATAGACAACGTTCCACCAATCATTGAGACAAAAGATACAATTTCTGAATAAAAAAATATATCAGAGCAATATAATATCTAGTTGACTTCACAGCCACTTAACAGTGAACGTCGCGTGACAAGTGTGCATCGGCCCACATCGACTGCGCAAGCGGCGTACAACGCTACACGGATCTCGATAATGTAGGACGCAGCGAAACATTGGGACTATCACTTGATACGATGCTCTGACGAATTTCAAATGCACTTTTAGCCGAGTCTTGTTTTGCTACTTTCTGATAACTTATCTAAAGGGTAGCTTAACCTCTCGTATGGTTTGCGTTGAAAAATGAAGCGAGATGAACTTTCGATGAAAACTTTATTATTAAGTTGAATTGACAGTTCTGAAGGTCGTTATATTTCTGACATTAGTATCTAAAATAAATAAGTTTGCGAATTGATAAAATTTATAGATGCTGGGGCTGGTATGGAAAGTATTGTATACATTGCAACCCGTAATAAATACGTAATATAAATATATGCCGACATGTATTTCTCAAAATCAACAATCTAAAGGAGTAAAACATTTTTCCAGTTAGCCAACACCACACCACAGCACTCGCGTTAAATTTCATATGGCTTCATTGCGGATTTAAAGAAGATTATCAAACACGTGTTTACGATTAATTGTTTCCTGACAAAATCCTGGCATGATCTCTTTAAGTAATTACAATAACTCAATTAATAGTTTTTTTTTGAGGAGCACAGCGTTTCTTTCTCGGTAACATACTATATTAGTAAGATTAATTTGCGGTTTTAATGAATTGTGGCTAGTAATAAATAGGTGTTTAAATTGAGTGTTGATTGACAAATGATTTATTTCCAATTAAAATGTAGGCTCCTATAAATGTAAGGCTCTTGCTAATGAAATCAGAAAAAGTCAAAATTATTCACATTCACAGTTGTTTTGTGTCCATTACTCGTACTATTGTAAGAGATTATTTATCTAAAGAACAATGTATTGTCACTAAGTAAAAATTGTGGTTCAATTGCATATATTTATCTACACAATCAATACAATATCATTAACATAATTATATTGATATAAGTATATCAGTTGGTGTCAAAACATTATGTACTGAATTAATTGACGAAACTCAAACATTACGAAAAACATAAGGAAATGTAAGGTATAAGGTTTTAACGCTTGCTTCCATTAACTCTGCTTGAAAACCAAGGTCGCATTAATTCATTGATAATCAAACCGGTAGTTTGGAACACGTACTTACTACTCAAGTGTTTGGTCATTGCAAAGTATACAAAATGTTATCTGTACGTTAACATTCGACAAGCTAAATATGAGATTGTCCAGCGAAATCGTCTCATCATCAAGCTGTTAGCACACATATCAGCTTGAATATTTTATTCAAATTCTGACACTAGGTCCTTTCGTTCAATTTCAATGTTATTAATATTATATCCTAGTTCTGATATAACTAAACAAGCTATGTAACCAATAATAAGCTTTCTTTTATTTATAGCTCAAAAACTATTACATTGACTTCCAGAACAGAAAATAACAGACGTACCTACCGAACGTTTTGGATCACTCCAGATTTCATACTACAGTACCTACAACAAACAAAACATAAAAAACTGTAATACTGCGTGGGTCATCTGTTTTTGTTCACAGTGCGGTATCTGAGTCAAGTAGTCTGAAATACCACTTTCCACCATGTGGCCGCCTGGAGAACCAGTTCGAAGGCCTATTAGTCCACTAAGCGTGAGACCTGTTTAATTATGTGCATCTTAAAGCTCTAGTGAATTAGAAGTCTCGTCCGAGATATATTAGTAAACAGTAAGCTCACTAGTTTGTGTGTTGCTTATTCTTTTCTTATAAAGATGTTACGATGATAAAACGAAGGTGAATTAAATGATAAGCACATATTGTTTAAATAGCTTCTGCTGCAATAGAAAGACAATTCTGTTTCCATATTTTTCAAACATTGTTGCCAAATTTTCTCGAATGCCTGTAATAAAAACGGAAACAGTTTTTATGCAATTTTTAAATATTATTAACAATATTTAAAAACATGCAGAAAAGGAATGATTACTTATTTTTAGACATTATTTTTCTCTCGCATACATATTTTACCATAGCATCATCATCATGGTAGTGACCGTTGAGTTATTACAAACTTACTGAAATGCAAAAAAGATCGAGTATCAATTCATTCGTAATTGTTTCTTTTGTAATTTACATAAATAAACCAAAAGTCTTAAACAATGTGGCTTTAATAAAACGTGTTTTTGGCCAGAATTACCAGGTCAACGTGAATGTAGAAAATTTAATCTAATATGTATACAAGTAAAGCATTACACATAAGCATACTTAGATGGATATGTGGCCTTCATCGTAATCTATATTAGACAATCGACATGTGTAACGAGGTCATCTTCAAGAACCATCGGTCGAAGATGTTCAAAGCGCTTTGTTTCTAAATGGTTATCGCAAACGTTGCTTTTTTGGATGTTCCGTGTTCTTCATTTGAACCTTTTAACTTTTTTAGCTAGATAGCCAATCATGGATGTCTCTTAAGCAAACTTTCCTTTCTAAAAGTGACATATTAGTGATAAAGTAAACCAAGAATTCGTCAAAGACTACCTGATTATTTTATGATAGGACTGTAAGACTAATCAATGAATCTTGAAGTGGATGTGAGGACAAAAATCAGGATCATAAGTTAACATCACTGCATTATACCCATTTTTTATAGGCAGTTTCAGTAAAACTGCCGATAAAAAATGGGTATAATGCAAAAATGATCTGAGTAGCGAAAGAGAAAATTCGATGAATACTAAAGACGATGTAAAAACTGATATATAAATGATGTATGATTGGATATCGAGATGAAAACTATTAGAAAAAAACTGCTGCATTACAGTGCTTTAACCGTGTCCGTGCTACGATGGATTTGTAATACATGTGTCGCCGCTCCCTTTTTTCCTGTGGATATCATAAGAAACTCCAACTCGTCTGGCCAGCGTGCTGTAGTAGGCCAATTCTTCCACGTTTGCGGAGAGACCCGTGTCCAGCACGATTAGTTTCATTCAGTTAACTTTTTCATATAATGCATCTAATATAATGTTCTACTAAGTTCTACTACAGTCTTTTCTATTTAATATAATCTTTCAAATTTTCTACGGTCCATCACACCAAAGAAAATTTTCTACACATACTGTTGGTAGTTACACAACGTCAGTCGTTACATCCAACTTCCATAACTCCGTGCACCATGTAATTGAAATTATACGAGGAGTTCGGACATAGAACGAACATTACCTCACACGTCATTGACTAATTACGTAGGAAACGCACAAAAGACTTCAACGAACGTCGTCGCTTCAAAATAGATAAATGCACCTAATTTAATGTTTCTGTTAAATTAGGTGCATTTACCTTTGTTCTGTCATTAATTAATGACGGAACTTCGCGTTAATTTGCCAAATTTTTAAAGAAGTGTGCTGATGGTACTTAGATGGAGGAATTATGTATATCTCGTATTATGTTGTCATGATACAAGATATACCTAAATATCTCCCCAACACAAGTTCTTTTTTCAGAGATTGTTACTGCATGGCCACCTAAAGAGCTCGTAACAGCACGCTTCTGTTTAGCGTCAATCGCTACAAGTAGGTTAGTAATTTTTAAACAATGATTTATCTTCCATTGTTTCGGATGTAAGTTGAAAATAGAAAATAAGCTTTTACAGACTACCTACATGAAATTTTGCTGTTTGCAGAATAATAGTTGAATTTCTGATTTAATTTTTCCCATTCGTTTTCAATTAATGAATATTATCATCACAGTTTATAGGTATACTGTGTTTGTCTTTTGTCTTCTCAAGAGAAATAGCTACACATCCAGTGTGAATTTATACCTATTGGACGCACCTTAATGGAATCGGCTGAAAAGGGTACCGCGGCGCCGGTGGGTGTGAAGAGATAATCTGCGCAGGTGGAGGATGTATGGGCACCGGCACTGGATGCGCCTGGAGTGCAGGCAGTGCCGGGTGCGCCACCGGAGGCAGAGTGCTGTACGGCGGCGGCGGCACACTCTCCAGCTCGGGCACGCGCGGTGCCCGCGACCGTCTGGTGCGTCGCCGCCGAGTCGGCTCCTCGGTCTGACACTCCGCACTCGCTACACTCCTCTCCGTCTCGGTCTGCACAGCACTGTTCACATTACAACTGGGCGGCGCATCCTGCACCTGCACTATGTTCACACTGGACACGTTTTGTCGGCTCGGCTCGCCCGGAACGCGCACCGAGACCGAGTCCGACTTGCGCAGCGGAGCTGGTGCCGGCACGGGCAGCCGCATCTCGTGGCGGGGAGTGATCGCGCGGTTCGACGCGCGCGCATGACGACCGCCGTTTGGCGACTGGAGGCCGAAAGCGGACGAGGCCGCGGTCCCCCCGCCGGCCACCGCCAGGGCGCCATCGGTGCGGGAGCGCGCGAGGGGCGGCGAGCGGCACTCATACGGCTGCCACAGCAGCGAAGAGAGCGCTTCGGCAGCAGACAACGGCGGCTGCGCATACAGACCGCCGCTGCCGCTCATCTCGGCACTGCACTTCGCTGCCGCGCCGGCGCCGTCACCCGCCACCCGCCACGTCTTGCGCCTACACAGAGGAAAACACAGAGGATTAATTTCTTAATAAAAATCAAAATTATACTTAGTGCCTAGTCATCATTTTACTTCTTGAAAAAGCATCAGTCACGACAGAAATAACTAATATACAACTAGTATGAAAATAAATTGTTCTAATCCCATAGTTGTTGAAGCGTGTGTGACCCATCATATTTACGAATCAGCATAGAGGGAGACAATTTAAGGAAGTTGCAATGTATGTGAAGTGTATGAGAATGAGAAAACCTAGAAAAAATTAAGGTTCTTGGCCCTAGAAGGCATGACCCTGGAGTCAGACCTAGAAAATTTCTAAAATGGGCAAAACTAGAGATCATAATCCTATCATCAATTGAAAACCCAAAGTTTCTACGTGGGCCAGAGGGCGAGATCTAATGGAACGGCGAGACAGACAAACGAACGGAGATAAAGATAAGCACATAAGCGTTACAAATAAAAGTTTGGATCACGCTAAATAAGATATTAGACAAACGTACGCGTGGTCAAAAATTGATAGAAACACAAATAGTCAAAATTTTGATGGATTTATTTAAAAAGGAACGATCAAATATGTATAAAATCTATTCAGGGAAGTATCTTATTCTAGAAATTTAAGACATATTTAAACGTTAACAATAATTTGTGGAAAAGATTTAAGAAATTATTTCTATTCTATTAGAATCAATGATTTAATTCATGAGCTTAATGTCATAGATATATCATTAATAAAAAAGACAAGAGATGTTAATGTAAGTAATAAGGAAACGGTGAAAGACAATATTATTACTATAAATACATTTTTAGCTAAGATTACTTTAACGGAAAAACTCTCCCTTTCGTCATTATATCGACCAATGTGAATCCGGTATTCGATTTTGTACAAGATTTAAACTGTGAATTTAATAAAACCACATCAAATTCTAACTTAGGGAAATATTTCAAATCGACTCTAATTTTGATATGAATCAGAAATATATCTAACCATATTTACCACCAAACGCTTTGGCTAGCTGTATTATATAAAGCTACAGAAATTGTCTTATAATTAAATGATAATGGTAACTTATGACTTGTGAATACATTTCCTAACAGATATTCAGAATCAAACCAAAAATTTTATATAACGCCAATCAATACGAAAAATAATTTCTGTAATACACATAACGTTCAAAGAAAGATTTAGCTCGGTGAAAAATTATTCTAAGAAATCTTGAAGAGCTTTTTCTTTGGTAAGAATAGCACAAAAAGACATTTCGTGGAACATTTAATAAGTATGAAATATATTTATAGTCAATAGTTGCCGCCAAGTCCATTAAAGATTGATACAAATGAAGTTCTTAATATTTAAGAATTATATTGGGTTAAAATAAATTATGGAGCAAATACAGGAGAAACTCAATGTCAATAACATACATAGCGGATCTACGTAAAAACAAAAATCTTTATTTTTCAAATCAATCAAAATTTTATTAATAAAAAATATGCTAAAACACGTAAAACATAGCTAGTATAACATGTTGCAACACCGTGCAATGAAATAATACCCACGATAACGCACAAAAATAAACAGGAACCGTATTAGACGTTCGTTCTTGTGAATATCAAGATCTTATATTTAAAATTTTGTGACTTGATTCAATTTAATCCTATGAATATTGCATGGAATTTGCTCTAAGCATCATCAATGCATAATAAGAAAGGAAAGGATAAGGGTTACCTACTTATAAAATAGAACTGAAATGCTTAATATTCCTACGCGTGAGTGCTCAATGGGAGATGCTGTATTAACAGCGTTAGCATTTGGTATACAGCGTCTGCGTCAAGTGTCTCTTAAAAGCTGTAATAAAACATATAATCATAACAAAATCATGCTATAACATTCAGATTTGTAACATTTTTACTATTAAAACAAATAATTACGTTTAATTAGTAAGTTTTTAATAATAGAACAGAACGAGCAGAACTAATCAAATAAAAATTACAATTGGGCTTAAACTTTATCATCAATAATGCACAATGAAGAATGTATTAACAATAAAGGAATATACAGACAGACTTTTTTAATTTCTAGATACAAATCGTGTTTATATATTTTTCTTAATTCCGACATTTTCTATCATCTTGATAAGTTATTTATTACATACCTTACATTAAATATTTACATGTTTTGAAATATTAAGATATGAACATATAATTCTTACATTGGTATATTTCTATGTACAAAAATGGAAAGTGGAGGTCTCAGAACCTAATGACCATTGAAAAGTCGCCAAATTTTCAAATTATATTCTTGGTCACGTTGCAGCCATATCAACGCAAACGGAATAATAAGAACAATTATCTTTTGATGTTCCAACATTGTGCTCTAAACTATTCGTATTCGATTGTGCAACTCGTGTTCTCACTGTTGTTTCCTCCAGCAAAACATAAGTTTCAAAAATGTACTGTCAGTAATATATTTATTTAAAATGGAGAAATGGATGCAACATTTAGTTTCGCATTTGGGAAGCCTACAAAACGGAAATTAATGTTTTAACACTCAAGTGTGTTGGCTTTCTAAGTAATTGGAAAATCAACTATCTTTAATTTTATCATTTTTTTAGCATTTTATTGCAATAATATATAAAAAAAAACTTGACTTAAAACAAAACTTAAGTTAACCAATCTTAAAAAAAGCTATTGTTAATGTCATAGTTACCTACATTTTATAATTAAGCTCAGTTATTAAATACTCGTATTATTGCTGTATTTTATTACGGTCTATTTTATTTAAGCTTTTTTCACAATAATCGATAACCCATAATACAAAACATTCTTCTTATTTATTAGCTGATTATATTGAATGTATGTGGCAGAAATGATTCTATGTTCGTATTTTTTATAAGTTCGATTTGAACCATTAATACATATTTGCTTCTGTATAAAGACGATTTTGCTTTAACAGACCACTTACAAAATGTGTTAATTTAAAAAAATATATTTTTTACACGTAAATTTCTACGCCTTATACAGAGCATTTGCATAAATACTTTCCCTATATTTCCTTAAACCTTTCTGTTGAACTCGCTTCCTAAGAATAAAGATTTACTCCAACCAAACTTAATATTGTGCAGCAAAGCTCTATGTTGTAATAAGGCTTAGACAGAGAGGAAACTTTATGAAATTTTAATATTGATGCAGCTAAAGGCGAGGTTTAACTTTGTAAGTACTTATGTATGCTAGTCCTATATTGGGTAAATGGAAAAACGTAATTGTGCAATTCACTCAGCATACCGGTTAATTAGAAATAAAAAAAAAAATTCCATTCCTTTATAATTTGGTAGTAAGGAACAGTAATTACACATATAAATCATTTATTTCTTTTTCGAGACTTCCTTACGCTTCAAAACTTAGTAAGCTTAACAGTCACTCCAATTAGAACACAATTAGTCCTTAATGTCCATAATATCAACTTTTTCAATGTTCCCTCTAGCAAAACAAATCATAAAGGAAGTTTTGATGGCGGCTACCATCTTTTTATTATAATAAAAATATCATCGGACCTTCATATTTCTCGAAAAGGATTGGCGAAAACACCACCCCCATCGCAAGGGACTCGACTTAAGGAATAAGGCGTATAAGTGTCCATTTTTATTTGACAGTCCATTAATAGGAACGTAATCAGCAGCTCTTGGGCTGACTTTAACACCACATTTGCTTCTTATGAACTGCAAATGGTTGACTGTGAAGAGACTTGACGCCGACCTTCGAGCCTTATGACCTTGTCCGAAAACGTAGATCTAGACACACAAGGCAACATGTCCTGTCAAGTTCAAAGAAAAAGAAACTGGCAACGCAGCAGCCGTGTGTAACACGAACCTTTTCGAGCTACTTTTGACCCTTTCACAACTCGAAACTTAACCTATTTATAACATGGCACATTAAATATTTCAACGACAACGACGCATATCTATACTTACTAATATTATAAAGCTAAGAGTGTGTTTGTTTGTTTGCTTGAACGCGCTAATCTCAGGAACTACTGATTCAAATTGAAAAATTCTTTTTGTGTTGGATAGTCCATTTATCGAGGAAGGCTTTAGGCTATATAACATCACGCTACGACTAATAGGAGCTGAGCATCAATGACAAATGTTGCAAAAACGGGTAAAAAATATACGGCGAAACGTAGTTCGCTGGCACAGCTAGTTTTTAATATTGAGCTTGGCGCTCATTTTACATTTATGTTTTTGATGGGTATAATTTTAAGCAATCGCTTGTCATTACTTCAGCGAGGTGTAAGATAGGGCTACATTATATCGTCGAAAGTGTTCACTTCTGCGTTGGAGGAGGTATTTAAGCTTTTGGATTAAACAGGCCTCAGCATCGAAATAAATGGCGAGGACATGACTAACCTTTCCTTTGCTGATTATATCATAATTATGGCTGTGGCCGTGGAAGATTTAGGCACAATGCTCGAAGACCACCGTAGAGTTTCCTAACAAGTAGATCTTAAAATGAACATGAATAAGACTTTGTTATGTAGAAGTCCCATGTAGTACACCTAAACTCTTGTGAAGAGGCGATTGGAGGCTCCGCACGCAAGTTGTTGACGAGTATGTTTGGGTATCCTGAGGCAAATAGTCCAGCTCGGTGAGTCTAACTTCCAGAAATAAGTAAATCGATGAATTCAACTCGGCTGGCCAGCGTTCGGGAAGCTATGCAGATACTCTCTGCCCATCTTCCGCAGTGTCTGAAGATGAAAGTATCGAGACACTACGTGTTGTCAGTGATGACGTATACGGAACTGAAACGTGGCCACTCACACTGGGTTGCATAAGACAGCGAAGACACATCGCTCGCAACTGACGACCGTTGGGGTGAAGAAGTCTTCAAGTGGCGGCCGCGTACCGTAAGACAAAGCGTTGGCAGGCCCCCTACGAGGTGGTGGCCAAGGTTTTAGGAAGCCGCTGGATGCGAGAAACGCAAGACCCGGTTTGGAGATTCTTCGGGAGGCCCATATCCCACAGTAATCGTCTCTTGGCTGAAATTGATCATCTCGGCTGAAAATAATAAATCGTTCATCAGTACCTAAATTATGGCAACGTTATAGGTTGACAGGGTACTACTTCAAAATCCATCATCTGATGGTGAGATAGGGTACCAACGCCTTCTTTCTGTGAGCATGTAATTTTGCTGGAGGCAGCCGAGAGGAAGAGCCATGTCTGGTGAGTACAGTGGATGAAGCAAAACCTTCAATCCTAGTTCTTGTGGCTTATAAACCGTAGTTGTGCCCTGTGAGGTCGAGTGTTGTCATGCCGGGAACGAGCGATTAACCAAGGCTGACCGGAGATTTGCGAACTTCTCCATCACTGTGTTCAGTTTCTCACAGAGTACACATACGCAGTAATGCTCGTGCCTCGTGCCATGATAAGAAGCTGTGATGAATTACACCGACACTAGACCACCAAACAGTAACCATCACGTTTCTAGGGGTATTTTTTCTTGTGGGGAATTGCCTAGTAGACAAGTCTGAACCATGATCTAACCATCATAACGACCGCTTACGATTGCCAAAAAGGATCCATTCTTCATCGCAAATGACAATAATGTTGCGTAAAGGTAGCGCTTTGTTACGATATCGCGACAGAACGCCGTGTCCATACTTATAAAAAAGGTATAAATGTAGTGAAACCCTTATCAATAAACATATAACAAAATTCAAAAATAAAATTCTATATTTTTAAAATAAAATTCATTTGATTTCATAGTTTTTTACTAGCCATGTATAAATAACCTTTCAAATGGCCAGTATTGTAGAACGGCAACATCATATACTTACTAATTAAAAATAATTGTTAATAATTAATATTACACTTTTTCTTTCATCATCATTATCATCATTATTGCATACGAAAATAAATAAGCGAAACAAAAATTCAATTTTACCTAAGTACTTACATATCAAAATTGAAAAAATGTAATTGAAATTATTCATCCAATTGGCAAGATTTTAAATACGCCAACACTGCAACTGTGATACGAACTTTGCGTCAGATTTGAGTTTGCAAAATGTCTTTAATAAGGTGTGACATACACGATCACAAGATATAGCTCTATTGTGTCATACATAATACAGTAAAATAGCTTTCTAAACTCGATTTAGAGCTATGGTTGCCCCCATATCGGTTCGGAAATTGACCACCTTTCAAAGTTCGTCAAAGGAGATATCGCTTACGTCAGTACCACTGGAGATCAACCGCGCAAATCTACGGTGAAACGCCTTTACTTTCTCCAAGGCCGCGCTGGCGCCGACCTCACTATACCGAACTATGATCGTACATAAATAAACACGGATACTGTTATATCATGTGCCTACCTATCATTTGACTCGTAACTTTCGTTTGTGTCATATACCGTCACTCGCTTAAGTATTTTGGAACCTAATTAGACTTAATCGCTTGGATATAATGAGGTTGCAGAGCAATTTTGTATTCATGTTTGGAAAGCACATGCTTGGAGAATTGAGTCTTGAATTGAAATGCCTCTAATATCTTTTATACCATTCCCCCTATAAAAAGCACTTTTAATCACTATTTTGGTATTTGAACGGGGAAATTTACAATAATGCATTACTATAGCTTCCCTTCCTCAACGAGAACTATCGCGTAAAATATAAGTAAATGTAATAAGTTTTCGATTTAAATACCATGGATAATACGCGAACCCTGAGTTTCCATGATATTCCATCATGTAAGAGTTGTTGGCCTAGTGTATTGCAGTGACTAGTTGCTATCCTACAATTCACACGCGATACATAGTTTCAACAATATCCAATCCACGAGCCGGCGATAAAATCCAAAATCACAATTCCAAATCAAACCAAAGCGGGCGATCTTCGGTGTCTAGTGTGAAAGCAAGGGTCGTACGAGGTAGGCAGTATCGAACTCCATAAAAATCAAAGCAGTAGTTGTTGAAAATAGGATATAAACCTATTACATTTTGTGGCCACTGTTTTCCCATCCCTTTAAATTAACAATAAAATAAAATCGTTTTATAAAATTTAGGGTATCCTTAATTATCTTTAATTTTATATAATGATTAATGAGGAAATAGAAACAGTAAAATATTACTGATTTGTGTCAAAATATAATGTACATAAGTATGCGTGTATGTATATGTATGTGTTTACGCGTGTGTGTGTCGTCTGTGTCTGTGTGTGCGTGTTCGCGTGTGTATGTGATGTGTGTGTGGGCGTGTGTGTGCATCGAGTGCTCATGTGAATTTGTGCTAATATAACGCTTATGATGGAACTTTTAGAAAACATTCTGTGGCCTCATAGGTTAAGGTACGAAGACATTTTGGGACACGGTTTTCAAATGCCCACGTTGTGATTCACGTGCAACTTACTTACTTAGTGTGCTTATATAATATTTACATGAAGAAGGAAGGTGCAATAAAATAAAAATGTCGCTTTGATACTGCAAGCTGAAAATATGTAGTATTATCAACCGACGCCGACGACATTGCCAAGTTATTTAAAGAGTAAACTTTCCGTGATATCGTCTAAAATAAACGTCATCTTTCTTGTTCTTTTTTTCAGGGAGATTTTATGCAATCCGGCTACAGGTCATGTTTGCGCAAAACACCAAACGCGCCCCATGTTGGGCTTCAGAATTTGTGAAAAATTGA
The DNA here is from genome assembly GCA_963935595.1 of Schoenobius gigantellus. Lineage (NCBI taxonomy): Eukaryota > Metazoa > Arthropoda > Insecta > Lepidoptera > Crambidae > Schoenobius > Schoenobius gigantellus. Next base: position 38,775,087 of record OZ012543.1, read on the forward strand.
TATAAATGTAGAATATTTATAGATTTTGTTACAAAGCTGCATGCAGGCACATTCAAGTTACAGCTGATAAAAAGAAACACTTAAACTAGCAAAAACTAAACAACTTAAAATGACTATTGTTAAACCAATATTTAAAAAAGGCAATAAAGAATCAATGGAAAACTATAGGCCCATAGCGTTGATCTCTATATTTTCAAAAATTTTTGAAAAATACTATTACAGTGAAATAAATGCCTACTTAGAAAAAAATAATATCTTCTGTAAGGAGCAAAAAGGTTTTCGCCAAAATCAAACAATAAATATGGCTATTTATAACTTTTATAAAAATATAATAACTCATGTTGATCAAAGAACACCTATATGTGCTATATACTGTGACATGACACAAGCCTTTGACTACGTAGACCATAAAATTTTAATCAAGAAACTTGACGCTTATGGAATAAGAGGAAACGTGTCGGATTTAATTCAGTCATATCTAAGTAATCGTCGACAAAAAACCATACTAACTAGGTTAGACATAAAAAAGAAAATTGAGGAAACTTACTCGTCTAACGAGCGCAATATCGAGTTTGGTGTTCCTCAAGGTAGTGTTTTAGGCCCCCTTTTATTTATCGTGTACATCAATGATTTGCCGAATACTATTAATCATCCCATGACATTATTTGCTGACGATAGCACTATAACGCTAAAATGCAATGACATTCATAATTATAGATCTGACATAATCGAATCACTGACATCAATAATTTTATATCTTAACAACAATAATTTGAAAATTAACATTAATAAAACTCACGTTATGCACTTTAGCCAAAGATCAGAGAATCCGGATAAAGAAGTTTCATACCAAGGTAATACTGTAGAAGCAGTCGATAACGCAAAATTTCTTGGCTTACATATAGATAAAAGATTAAATTGGAAAAATCATATTGACGAAATAAATAAAAAAATTTGTAGTACTGCGTTTGCTTTACACAAGCTCTCAACAATTATCAACATTGACGCCCTACTCACAGCTTATCATGGGTTGGCTGAATCAGTGCTACGATATGGTATAATCTTTTGGGGGAACTCTACCAACAAAGATTTAGCATTTAAAGCCCAAAAAAGATGCATACGGGCTATGTTTGGGCTTCAGATTACTGACAGTTGTAAACCCCTATTCATGAAGCATAAAATTTTAACACTTCCGTCACTATATGTATACGAGGTAGCTTTGTTTGTGAAATGTAATCCGCACTTATTTCCAAAATTATCAGATATAGTTACTAGAAACCGACGTGATGAAGATAGACTCTGTTTGCACTCAGCCAAAACAAGATTATTGAGTAATAGCGTAGTTTGCAGTGCACCAAAAATATTTAACAAAGTTCCTCAGAGCTACAAGAAGCTGAACACCAATATGTTCAAAATTAAATTTAAAAGGTTGTTACTTGACAAATGCTACTACAGCGTTAAAGATTTTTTGAGTGACAAATTTTTAATAATTTAATGTATTGTTATTGTTTATAATTTTATTTGATTGACATAATATTGATTTGACTTTGTATTGTTTAACATTTTGGCTATTTTTATTTTAAATTTAAATTATTGCAACAATTGACATGTTATACTTGGTTCACTTTAAATAGACATTACTTTTCATTTATTTTACACGCCAGTGCTGGCAAAACATGGTGATACTAGCTACTAAAAATAATATCTATACATATGACCTAATGTAATATGTTTTACACATGTTTAGTGAATAAAAATATCTTTATCTTTATCTTTAATGTATCAAAAAAAATAAATTTCTGAAAAATATAGAAAATTTGGCTAGTGCGGGATATGTAATAGGACGTCAGAAAGATAATAGTAAGTTATGCACCTTATCAACATGATAAAGCGAAGAAATTTTTAGATCTCCAGAAAATGCTCTCTCAGAAAATCTCTATTCTCCCTCATATATTGTCTAAAGTGCTTGAGGCCTGTGTCTATAAACAGTTTTCCAGTTTTGTTCATACTAATTCTCTTCTGAGTCCTTTCCAATCTGCAGCCCCCCTAGACTAGAGGTCGTCGTAAGCTGATGTCATTTCCATACATTTTTTCTGCGGAACGACTTCAGAAAAGTTAGCGAGTGGCATTTGTCTAGGGGGGCAGGTCACAGTTTGGTGTCTGCTCTCCTTAAGGTGTCTGGAGATATAAGAGCTGGAATAGAGGTTACTAAATTAACTGTTCTTGGACTAATTGACTTTTCCAACGCTTTTAATGCTGTTAATCACCATATCCTTTTGTCCATCCTCTCCCATTCTGGGGTTTCTCGTAATGCGGTAGATTGGTTCTCCTCATATCTTTAGGGCTAGCAGTCGGTTATTTGGGATGACATACATCCTTTTCATGGTGTAACCTAAAAGTTGGTGTTCCTCAAGGCGGCATGTTATCTCCTATTCTTTTCTCAATTTTTATTAATCTCATCACCAACCAGCTTCGGTGTTCCTATCATTTGTATGCCGATGATCTTCAACTTAACGCTCAGGTTGGTGTTAATAATTTAAATGAGGCTATTGATAAAGTCAATGAAGATCTAAGTGCTATTAAAACCTGGTCTGACCGGTACGGACTCCTCGTTAATCCGACATAATGCCAAGCAATTATTATAAGTGGTCCCAGGATTGTAGCAAAAGTGATCACAACGAACTTGCATTCAGTTTTATTTGAAAATAATATTGTCCCATTTTGCAGCAAATATTGCTGACATATTCACAATTAAGAGTTCGAATAACATTAATATTGTTCACAAACAGAACCATATCCTACCCTAATAATATTGTCAAAAGCATAGATCTTAGACAGATCATATTTCAAAGAGGGGGCGGAAATTAAGTTCCAAGCACCACTGATTAAATACGCGATCAAACGCAATTTGCTTGCCAGTTCCCTACAGCTATATTAGATTAATCAAACTAACTTTACTAAAATCTTAAGTGTGAACATGAACTAGAGCACATAGAACAAGAAAAATAGATGAACGAATTTGTGATAGAAACCTCAATTAAAAAGAGGATTATTAAAAATCTGACAATACAAAAAGCAAAAAATCGAGCGAACTTAGCTCGATTTCCATATTGACAAAAATTATCTCCCTTGTTCCGCCAATGGTGCTGATTAAATCCAATAATCAATCCCCTTTCGCGCTGAGGGCCGCTTTGATGAAATTATCGCGCCATTTATCAAGTGGCTTCGATTGCAGACGTCATCAACCCTCGTACAGGGTGCTCATAAAACATCTAATTGTGCATTTTTTTTACTTCTTAAGTGGCCGACGAGCTTACCGACAATAGATAAAGTCTACTACAGGCTTTATATTTTTTAACGCTATTTAAGTGGCAAATTTATAGGTCCTTCTAATGTGGAGCAGTTATTGTTAAACTATAGATTCTTGCAGCCAAAGGAAACTACAGCGTTGCCAACCAAATATAATCCAACATTACGTGATAATTACGTTAAAATACGCAATATAACCCCGACTGAGCTTAAAAATATTTGCGAAAAGAATTGTTTAAAGTCTGCGTGAAAAATTGATAAGGATAAAGATGTCGAAGTGCGGCCCGCGCGCTATGAGGATGGATTACCGACGTCCGCAGCCGAAGCCTCTTGATAAATGGCGCGATAATGCGTCAACGGGACGACATCGACAGACGATTGATTATTTCGCCCGCATTAGCTGGAATAAAATTCAACCGGTACCTTTCAAATTTAACCATACCATACCCAAAATTTAGGCAAATTTGGCAAAAGGTTTTCTGCTGAGTTCCTGTTAGTACCTGTCTAGGTTCTCTGTTGTGGAAGATTTTCGGTGAACCTCGCTTCCATCTTCGGCTGTATCATCGCTTACCATCAGGTGAGATAAAGACCGTGAGCATTCCATAATTAAAAAAAAATATATTAAACTAGCTTTTAACAGTTACAGTACAGTATAACTCTAGTTTTATCGCTCTATTCTGGCTATATAAGTCGCAATCAGCAAGTGTTTGTTGGGTTGTACCTACAGTTAAACCCACAGCATATGTGATGCCATTCATCTAAAGTATACGATCGACCGTTTGGTATTGAAACGTTTGGCACGACGACACTTTGCCATAATTAAAAAAGAAAAAGACATTGTAACATTTAACATTTTTCATTTGTCGTAATGCATCAATGCATAATATTGCATTATAATCATAATCGTCGATAGGCAAACTTCATTACGCACAACATGATGTAACTGAAATATGTAGGTATATCATACCTTATCATGGAAAGGCATAATAATATGGATGCATTTATTTATATGTAGGTATATGGGCGCCGAGTATTGCGTTTCGCTACCAATTTGAGTATCCACTTCCACCTCACGGAAAACGTACCGAATCCAAACATCAAAATATTGTGTGGAGAACAGTGAGAAAAAGTCAAAACTGTTTTTAACTAAAGGCATCGGTCAAAACCACTTTTGCCTGATTTTTGCAGTAAAAAGTGGTTTTGACCGGATATGAGTGTTGACTGTAACATATATACTATAGCCATTATATGAATAATAAATAATATGTATTAGAAATAGTAATGCAGCTTTAAATATTCAGTCTTAAGTTCAATTATAATGTCAATTCAAATTAGGTAGGTACCTATAATAAGCATCTAATTGCCCGCAATTTGTTGTTTCTCGCACTGTGATGTAACACTTTCCGAAATACCACCACGAAAGAGCCAACTGCATTCCCTTTGTCATTAGAAACAACAATGGACCCACCGGAACTCGGAGTAAAAATGAAAGTGGATTCGCCTGTTATTTTTATAAAGCTGACAATCTCGTTTCATTCTGTTCCGCGCTCATTAGCATACGGCGCCCGCTCCTATCAACACTTGACAACTTGACATTATGTAGGTACTTGGATGTAACACTGTGATCACTTGATCAGTTACATATCTTCCATTGTCTAATATACATAATTAGCGTACGTGGGTCAGTAAACTACATGTTTAATTCAAAAAATATTTTGATTGGTTCAAATAATTATATTTTTTATAATATTTATTTTTATATGTTTAAATATGAAAATTAATATGTTTTGTCAAAATCTGAGTTTACAACTTTAAACTTTGTAAATAAGTCAGTGGCTGTGCCCAAGTGAACATTTAGATTTTGGTTGTTCAGTTTGTAGTTTGGCATATACAGGGTCATTTTGAATGAACCAACAACCTCCCAGGGGCTGATTCTAGTGCTCAGATGCAACAACTTTTTGTATGGGACCAACATCGATATCTCAAAAAAAAAACACTTCTCCATACAAACTAGGTTAGCTGATTGAGACTTTAGTATGGGAAAGTGGATTTTTTTTTTGCGAATTCGATGTTGGTCCCATACAAAAAAATTTTGCATTTGAGCACTAGAATCAGCCCCTTGGAGGTTGTTGGTTCATTCAAAATGATCCTGTATATTTTTTTTAAATAGCAGAGCTTGACTTGGGTTGCACCAAATCAAATCAGATACTAATGTCTAAAATGAAGGATCACATTTTTTTGGACCCACCCAAGGAACATGGATATCGAACGAAGGACCTAAAGAGTAGAACACATTGAACCTAGCCATGTTGACCTAATTCGACATGACTGCCGATAAAAATTCATTTTCAAACTCAGCAATATGGATATCAAATGAAAGGCCTTGAGGAGTAGAGCACTATGAGCCTGGCAACATTGACGTCAATTCAACATACCGCTCAAAAAGGCGGATAAAAGTTCGTTTCCAAACCTAGCAACATAGGTATCAAATGAAAGGCCTAGAAGAGTATAGCATTATGAACCTAGGAAAATCGCCCTAATTTCAACATGGCCGCCGCTCAAAAAAAAAACGGATAAAAGTTCGTTATCAAACCCAGCAACATTGGGTATCAAATAATAGACCTTGATGAGTAGAGCACTATAAACCTAGTAACATTGACATAAATTCAACATGGCCGCCGTTCAAAAAAGATGGATAAAAATTCATTTCCAAACCTAGCAATATGGGTATCAAATGAAACGTTTTGAAGAGTAGAGCATTAGGTACCTAGTAAAACCGACCTAAATTCAACATGGCCGCCGCTCAAAAAATGGATAAAAATTCGTTTCCAAACCCTGCAATATGGGTATCAAATGAAAGGCCTTGATGAGTAGAGCACTATGAACGTAGCAACACTGACATAAATTCAACATGGCCGCCGCTCAAAAAAGGTGGATAAAAGTTCGTTTCCAAACCTAGCAATATAAATAGGTATCAAATAAAAGGCCTTCAAGAGTAGAGCACTATGAATCTAGGAAAGTTAGTTTCCAAGCCCAGCAATATGGGTATAAAATGAAAGGCCTTGAAAAGTAGAGTACTGGGAATCTAGCAATATTGATGGAAATTCAACATAGTCGCCGCTCTAAAAAGGCGGATAAAAGTTCGTTTCCACACCCAGCAATATGGGTATCAAATGAAAGGCCTTGATGAGTAGAGTACTATGAACCTAGCAATATTGACGTAAATTCGACATGGCCACCGCTCAAAAAAGGTGGATTAGAGTTCGTTTCCAACCCCACCAATACGGGCATTACATGAAAAGCCTTAAAGAGTAGAGCACTATGAACTTAGGAAAATCGCAAAAAATTCTATATGGCCGCCGCTCAAAAAAAACGGATAAAAGTTCGTTTCGAAACCCAGCAATATGGGTATTAAATGAAAGGCCTTGATCAGTAGAGCACTATGAACGTAGCAATATTGACGTAAATTCAACATGGCCGCCGCTCAAAAAATGCGGATAAAAGTTCCTTTTTAAACCCAGCTATATGGGTATTAAATGAAAGGCCCTGAAGAGTACCTAGAGCATTATGAACCTACGAAAATTGTCCTAATTTCAAAATGGCCTCTGCTTAAGAAAGGCAAAATAAAGTTGAATCATTATGGAATAAAATGGAGGAAAATACTAAACACTGTGTTAAGCATTTTGATTGCGAAACGTAGTTGGCGAGCACAGCTAGTAAACTAATAAAATTCTACCATATTATTTCTTTCTTTCTGGGTACTTAAAAGCCTACACTAACTTACTACTGGGGTTACACTAACTTAAACAGCTTTAATATCTAAATCTACAATTTTGCTTTAATACTTTTTATCCCTATTTAATCCTTTGAAATTGATGTTCTTCTTAAATTTTAAAAAAACATTATTAAACATACACAATACCCTGCATACCAATTTTTATATACCCTAACTCCAAAAAATGACGACGTGACATACGAACATCCATTTATTTTGTTATAAAAATCCATTCTTAGATGACATCTCCGACTTATTATTTAGGTACCTGCATGTCCCTAGGTCATGTAATTTTTGAGGGTCAGTCTCAAGTTGTCCAGATAGTATTAAGACTATTGATTATATTGTATTTATATTATTATATAGGTATATTATATTATAAAACAACATGATATGTAGGGGAAGCTAGCCTAAAACGGGTGGGCCGCCTAAAACGGGTAAGTACTCGTACACTGCTGTATCAAGCGTTAGGTTTATTGTGTTCGTATGCCGAGATTTCCCGAACGTCGACGAACTTCGATCAGTTTTGCTCGGACGCCGGAGTCGTGTAATAGCGTAGGTGTATGCAACGAAAGTTTTTTAGTGACTTTATTAAGAAAAATAAAGGTAAGTGTCTTACGATTAGTCAAAAATCTTTATACGAGTCATGCTATTTGTGTTACCATCTTATTTTAGCACTATTTAACTTTAAATTAAGGTAGAAAGTCTACCGGTATTACCTTCCAATTTGAGGTTATTGTAATTTTGCATAAACATGTGCTCTTGGGCAAAACGGGTACCTACTACCTACCCGTTATGATATAGAAAAGTGTTAAGTTCATCTTATTTTGATTTTTCTTTGTTAAAGATTTCAAATTATTTAAAAATGTTATGGTTAAAGACTGAATTTGTTATAAGTAGGTTAATTAACATTTGTTACATTTGTTTATATTTTTCTTTATTTAGAAAAATATAAAGTAAGTTATTTTTCAATGTAAAAAGATTTCTGAAGGAAGTTTCCTGCAAAAATATGTTACAGTTTTAGTTTTTAATAATTATAATATAAACATGTTATAGCCTGTCCAAATATGACTCTATCCTAAGTATACCTGTTTTGCCCGAAGGGGGTTACCCGTTTTAGGCACACATGTGGGCAAAACGGGTTTTTAAAAGGGTTTTGTATTTATCTTATTAAATAAATATTTGATATATGGTGCCATCATATTATGTTTTATTTTGATGCTCGATAAATATTCTATCTCATAACGTAAAAAAAGTTATTCTTATAAAGGTAATTTATAGATTTTTCTAACCATTTCCTTAGCTTACCCGTTTTAGGCCACCTTCCCCTAATCAGATTTTTTCCCATTACCTACTTACTAGAAGGAATTTTGAAAAAAAATATTGTCAGCGATTATACAGTAAGTTTCTGAATAAAAAGCACATGCGAGGCAGGGGCAAAAGAGGGTCATTTTAGTGATAAAATAGAAAGAATATCCCACTTATTTTTTGTATTTTAGGGACCATTTAATTTTTTTTCTCCGTTGCGAACCTGGCGTGCATAAATCAATAAAACTCTTGAATGAATAGACAAATATCTATGAAATAAACGCCAACGTGATCTTTTAAGATCAATAATGCTGTTAAAACACAAATTATGACAATTATTATCATACACAATTAATGACAGAGGATTAAAGGAGAAGAAAGCGTTAATTTTTTTACGATTTTTTGTATGTGCACTTTATGCAAAAACACATTGTATAATTTTTCATCAAACAAGTTGAAAATAGAATAAACAATACTTAACTATTTTATTTTAGAATTTAATCCAATATTGAATCTTTCGATTGGTGATTTTCTTACACACATACCTAAATAGCAGTGATATTATGGGTTAATGTAGTTTTATGTAAACTACAAAACATATTAACCCAATTAAAATAATAAATATGTATTAAGACATGAATATCAAATTATTATACAATTTACAAATGTACATATTTAATAATAAGTATATTACATTAAGACATCTTACAAACAGAGAAAAAATTTATCTTTTTGTAAAGCTTTTATCTATCGCATTTCCATTCCCGTCTCATTAACATACGACACGGACATTTGCAACTAGGAACTTTTAACGCGATTTATGAGAATAAGCTGGCGACATCTTGCGGAGCTTATGACGAGTAAATTGAGTTACCGCTTTAGCACGTTTGCCAGCTCTCGTCGGATCCCATTTGAACTTTCAAAATTTAATTTTTAACAAGATATTTCCTGCATGACTGGAAGGTGGAATTAAAATTTCTGATTGTGATTAAGATGTAGTTGTAGCTTACGAATATATGTTATATAGATATCTGCAGTTCTCTTTATTATAAAATTACGTGTCCTGACTAAACGCCTGAGAAAACAATAGACTTCTATTTTAATTTCAGCAGTTTTTGTATATAATGTTAACATCTACAAAAAAGACGTATGGAAAACCAACGCAAAGAGGTAAAGTTTGGAAAGTTTGTGAGTTTGTTTGTAGAAAATAATTATTATAAGGAACCACTGGACTTTTTAAAATCAGATTTATAACGATTTTATTTTTTTGTCTGATCAATGCCCTAGATTGATGAGGAGAGTGATGTGATGACTGGTAACTTGGACCTACTGAATATTTTTTAGTATTTAGTACATTATTAATTACCGTTTAACTTTACAAAATCAACTTGTTTTTTTTTATATATAAAATCCACGATGGTGAAGCTGCCGGCGCGTCGCTAGAAGGTGATAAAATAGGGTTTGATAAGATAAGATAACATGCGGTTTATTGTAGTTTGAAAATTTTTATTAAATCTTATAAGTAATTCGAAATAAGTCAAAGCGTTTTTAACAATACCGCCCTTAAAAAAGTGAAAGAGGTTATTTGTTTTTTGTTTGAGTGTCACATATTATTTAATAGTAGATTATGCACCAAGGGATTAAAGCAGTGTCTAACGTCACGGGCGCCATATTGATTGAAGCGAGAGAGTTATGTAGAGTCCTAAGTGAAGCGAGGGGATCAAGTCGCCTAAGACGAAGACACTGCTTTATTCCAGAGGTGAATACTTTACTTTTCATACTATCTGCGAGACAATAAATATAGGGCTTTATAACCTATTACTTATGTGGTAATTTTCATCATAAACACTGTCATATTATCATTATGACTATAACTATGGTTAAAATTGTCACATTATCATGAAAACCATAAAAAAAAGATTTGTTATTCTCAAGCGCAAACACGTCACGCAATAGTTTTATCTTAAGTAAAGCTTGAAAAGCTTGAAACATTATAAAAACTTAAAACATATTAATTATAATATGTATAATAAGTATGAACTTAGTCTACCCACCGATTTATAATACGATACGATCAGCTGCTGGACCCTGTCAATGACCTTTAGTAGCACGCAGGACGAATGTTAATTTGTTAACAATAAAATGTTATCAAATTTTCTTTTGTGACTCAACTTCGTAATATACTTACTCGTATTTACTTTTAGAACACCAATTACTTATTAGACACAACTGTCGAAATAAATCTCAAATAGTCGACAGCCTATTGAATTGACCCCAAATAAAAAAAAAGCTGAAGCACCTGGACTTTTACTTACGTTTTTTAACTTTATTAATAATACACTGAATAGACTTCTAAAAAGACTGTATTGATGCCACAAAGCACATTTCACAAAGCACTTAACGTAAGCAACAAGACATTCCAATTTTGAAATAGGTTCATAATGGCGTTGGCGGCAAAATTTTAGCTAGTACAGCACAGCTAGTACTCACTAGTACTAGCTGTGCCCGCGAACTACGTTTTGCCGTGACAAGTGTCAAAAAAATCTGGAGAGGGCCACCCTTAGCACCTAGGGGTATTTAAAATAGCCTAAAACCTCTTCTCACATTTACCATATTTGTTAAATCTGAGAAGAATACACAAAAAAAATAATATCGTGATACGAGATTTTTGGTAAGGGGGGATTGCCCGAGAACACCAAGGCAAGGCACACCGGCCTCCGCGGCAAGGTATAGACGGGCATCGCTTGTGCTAATACCCGCTTTCGTCTGCCTATCCATCTGCGACGGAGGGGAGCGGCTTAAGGCGCATAGTAGGGTCAATCATAAAAAAATTACTGCAGAAAAAACCGGTTCTCTTCATAAATATTGATTTAAAAATCTTTAAAAAAGATATGTTATTATTCAACGCATTCTTTAGAGGATGGTCTTTTTAATTTTTTGATAAATTAATTAAAACTTGGTTAAAATGTGACCCAAACATGCCGCGATTTCGAAACTTTAAACCTAATCGCGTCGTAAATATTAGGTTAAATCATATACTTTCGATTTTAATAAATAAAGTAAACAATATTCTAGCGGATGGTTTAGCCTTTATTAATTTTTAATTGAAATAATTCATCTTACGCGTAAAGGTTTGCTTAAATATTCCCCTCACTCTCACTCACTCACTCCTATGTAATCAGTGCGGGACGATCGACGCAAGGTCATTGGGAGCACTATGCGCTTTAAGGATCTGCCTCCGGCTTCCTCTCCGCGGCCTTCTTCTGCGATATGACGTTCTCGCAGAAGGAGGCCATAGCCCCCTATTCCATCTCGCCGCAAAGTATGGCCCCGACCATGGTCGGTAGCGAGAGGTTTTCAGCCGAGCACACTAATAGTGTGTGCACCTATTCTCCTAAGTACCAAATATAAAAAAAACATAAAAATCGGTCAAGCCGTTTCGGAGGAGTTCAATAGCAAACACTGCATCACGAGATTTTTAAATATTAACTTATAAAAATAATAAGTTTGAATTTTTTTTGTTACGAAAAAAATACACAATATCAAAATTATAAATTAAATTATGGCACATGTATAAGTTTTTATATGTTGATAAGTTTTGTAAGTTTATATAATTATCAATCATTATATTGTTCGTATTTCTTAGTCTTTACAATAGTTATTATATTCGTTACAAAATGCCTTTTTAACCGACTTAGATAAAAGGAGGCTACTCAATTCGACCGTATATATGCTTTTTTATGTTTATTCGCGGATAACTTAGTCGTTTATGAACCGATTTTGATGATTCTTTTTGTATTCGATAGAGGATACTCCAAGGGTGGTCCCATGATCACCAATGTTAGGATCTGATAATGGGATCCCATAAAAATAAATCGAGGAAAACCATTAAATTTTTACGTGTGTCCAACGTGTTTTGTGTATATGTCACACGATTACTTCGCCAATTGTTCACCGATTCTCAAAATTCTTTTTGTATTCGATAGAGTATACTCCTGGGGTGATCTCAAGGTCACCAAAGTTATTAAGATATGATGATGGGATCCCATGAAAACCTTCGGTGAGCTGTTATTAAAATAGGGTTTCTTTCACTAAAGAGACTTCATTCACTAAAAAGTTAAAAATAAAAAATATTTTACAAAAAATAAAAACCGACTTTAAAAACACTGAATAGTTAAAAATAATATAAGAATAGGTACAGACAACATCACACTTCTATATTGAAGTCGGTGACAAATTTTAAGACTTTCTAGGAGATCATCGTTTGGCACCGACTTCAATATAGAAGTGTGATGTTGTCTGTACCTATTATTATATTATTTTTAACTTTTCAGTGTTTTTGAAGTCGGTTTAATATTTTAAATAGTTTTTTATTATTGTATTTATGAATCAGTGTCGGAACTTTGGTGCATTGGTGCTGACCCTTGCCCGCTGCATTACGTTACCACATTATACAATAACGCTTTGTTTAAAGGTTTATTATAGAACTCTGATGTTTAAGTAAGGATACATGTTTTTTCGCATGAATTCAAAAAATGTTGTAACTTGTTTGTAATATCATCAATTAAAACAAAAATTTTACCGCTAGAAATCCCGGATTTTCCACTGGGCCAACTTACTTATTGTGTTTTTCAATATTTATCTCGATTGCTTTCATTCGATAGTCGTATTTACATCAAGTAAGTATCTAGTATCTACATACTGTAATGCTTCATTTAATTGCTAGCGTATAGCTCGCGTCTTTGTCCGTATTTTATTCGTTTTTTTTCTGCAGGAATTCCATATTACCTCGCAGTAAAAACACCCAAACTATGAAGTAAAAACTTTCTAAGACACACAGTGTTATAATACCTTTTTCATACCACCTGCTCGACAATGTACAATTAGATCCCCCTTAACTTCAACGTAAAGCAAGACATTATATCCCCGGGATATAATGTTGTATGAAACTCCCAAGGGATTAAAGTGTTTTAAATTTGGAACATAAAATTTGTATGAAAATTTAGCGTAGATGCTAGCTTAGGAAGGTAAAGGTTCTACGCCCATACAGCAGTAGCGTACATCCACTAGAGACAAATAGACATTCTACCTGTGTAAATAATGTTTTTATAAAATCTTAATACATAATTTCTTTACCAAAATTATAAAATATTTACCTACATAATAGTGCAAACTAAAATAAACAATAACACTTTACTTTATTTTTTATTAAATAAAATAGTTTTTATGCTAAAAGCGCCATCTTTTGACGGCCACCATAAGCTATCGATATAAACGAATAAAAAGCAAAGTAAAGCAAGAACACTAACGAGCTAAAAGCTTTTATTTGGAAAAATCACGCGGCATATTTAAAAATAAACAATGTTTTTACAATTTGTTCCATAATGTGCAGTAACTATATTCCGTTGCATATTGTTTGCATCGCTAAAATTTTGCCGCCAACGCCATTATGAACCTATTTCAAAATTGGAATGTCTTGTTGCTTACGTTAAGTGCTTTGTGAAATGTGCTTTGTGGCATCAATACAGTCTTTTTAGAAGTCTATTCAGTGTATTATTAATAAAGTTAAAAAACGTAAGTAAAAGTCCAGGTGCTTCAGCTTTTTTTTTATTTGGGGTCAATTCAATAGGCTGTCGACTATTTGAGATTTATTTCGACAGTTGTGTCTAATAAGTAATTGGTGTTCTAAAAGTAAATACGAGTAAGTATATTACGAAGTTGAGTCACAAAAGAAAATTTGATAACATTTTATTGTTAACAAATTAACATTCGTCCTGCGTGCTACTAAAGGTCATTGACAGGGTCCAGCAGCTGATCGTATCGTATTATAAATCGGTGGGTAGACTAAGTTCATACTTATTATACATATTATAATTAATATGTTTTAAGTTTTTATAATGTTTCAAGCTTTTCAAGCTTTACTTAAGATAAAACTATTGCGTGACGTGTTTGCGCTTGAGAATAACAAATCTTTTTTTTATGGTTTTCATGATAATGTGACAATTTTAACCATAGTTATAGTCATAATGATAATATGACAGTGTTTATGATGAAAATTACCACATAAGTAATAGGTTATAAAGCCCTATATTTATTGTCTCGCAGATAGTATGAAAAGTAAAGTATTCACCTCTGGAATAAAGCAGTGTCATCGTCTTAGGCGACTTGATCCCCTCGCTTCACTTAGGACTCTACATAACTCTCTCGCTTCAATCAATATGGCGCCCGTGACGTTAGACACTGCTTTAATCCCTTGGTGCATAATCTACTATTAAATAATATGTGACACTCAAACAAAAAACAAATAACCTCTTTCACTTTTTTAAGGGCGGTATTGTTAAAAACGCTTTGACTTATTTCGAATTACTTATAAGATTTAATAAAAATTTTCAAACTACAATAAACCGCATGTTATCTTATCTTATCAAACCCTATTTTATCACCTTCTAGCGACGCGCCGGCAGCTTCACCATCGTGGATTTTATATATAAAAAAAAACAAGTTGATTTTGTAAAGTTAAACGGTAATTAATAATGTACTAAATACTAAAAAATATTCAGTAGGTCCAAGTTACCAGTCATCACATCACTCTCCTCATCAATCTAGGGCATTGATCAGACAAAAAAATAAAATCGTTATAAATCTGATTTTAAAAAGTCCAGTGGTTCCTTATAATAATTATTTTCTACAAACAAACTCACAAACTTTCCAAACTTTACCTCTTTGCGTTGGTTTTCCATACGTCTTTTTTGTAGATGTTAACATTATATACAAAAACTGCTGAAATTAAAATAGAAGTCTATTGTTTTCTCAGGCGTTTAGTCAGGACACGTAATTTTATAATAAAGAGAACTGCAGATATCTATATAACATATATTCGTAAGCTACAACTACATCTTAATCACAATCAGAAATTTTAATTCCACCTTCCAGTCATGCAGGAAATATCTTGTTAAAAATTAAATTTTGAAAGTTCAAATGGGATCCGACGAGAGCTGGCAAACGTGCTAAAGCGGTAACTCAATTTACTCGTCATAAGCTCCGCAAGATGTCGCCAGCTTATTCTCATAAATCGCGTTAAAAGTTCCTAGTTGCAAATGTCCGTGTCGTATGTTAATGAGACGGGAATGGAAATGCGATAGATAAAAGCTTTACAAAAAGATAAATTTTTTCTCTGTTTGTAAGATGTCTTAATGTAATATACTTATTATTAAATATGTACATTTGTAAATTGTATAATAATTTGATATTCATGTCTTAATACATATTTATTATTTTAATTGGGTTAATATGTTTTGTAGTTTACATAAAACTACATTAACCCATAATATCACTGCTATTTAGGTATGTGTGTAAGAAAATCACCAATCGAAAGATTCAATATTGGATTAAATTCTAAAATAAAATAGTTAAGTATTGTTTATTCTATTTTCAACTTGTTTGATGAAAAATTATACAATGTGTTTTTGCATAAAGTGCACATACAAAAAATCGTAAAAAAATTAACGCTTTCTTCTCCTTTAATCCTCTGTCATTAATTGTGTATGATAATAATTGTCATAATTTGTGTTTTAACAGCATTATTGATCTTAAAAGATCACGTTGGCGTTTATTTCATAGATATTTGTCTATTCATTCAAGAGTTTTATTGATTTATGCACGCCAGGTTCGCAACGGAGAAAAAAAATTAAATGGTCCCTAAAATACAAAAAATAAGTGGGATATTCTTTCTATTTTATCACTAAAATGACCCTCTTTTGCCCCTGCCTCGCATGTGCTTTTTATTCAGAAACTTACTGTATAATCGCTGACAATAT
Source organism: Schoenobius gigantellus (assembly GCA_963935595.1). Taxonomy (NCBI): domain Eukaryota; kingdom Metazoa; phylum Arthropoda; class Insecta; order Lepidoptera; family Crambidae; genus Schoenobius; species Schoenobius gigantellus. The sequence continues at coordinate 38,791,296 of OZ012543.1, forward strand.
TTTTTTTCAAAATTCCTTCTAGTAAGTAGGTAATGGGAAAAAATCTGATTAGGGGAAGGTGGCCTAAAACGGGTAAGCTAAGGAAATGGTTAGAAAAATCTATAAATTACCTTTATAAGAATAACTTTTTTTACGTTATGAGATAGAATATTTATCGAGCATCAAAATAAAACATAATATGATGGCACCATATATCAAATATTTATTTAATAAGATAAATACAAAACCCTTTTAAAAACCCGTTTTGCCCACATGTGTGCCTAAAACGGGTAACCCCCTTCGGGCAAAACAGGTATACTTAGGATAGAGTCATATTTGGACAGGCTATAACATGTTTATATTATAATTATTAAAAACTAAAACTGTAACATATTTTTGCAGGAAACTTCCTTCAGAAATCTTTTTACATTGAAAAATAACTTACTTTATATTTTTCTAAATAAAGAAAAATATAAACAAATGTAACAAATGTTAATTAACCTACTTATAACAAATTCAGTCTTTAACCATAACATTTTTAAATAATTTGAAATCTTTAACAAAGAAAAATCAAAATAAGATGAACTTAACACTTTTCTATATCATAACGGGTAGGTAGTAGGTACCCGTTTTGCCCAAGAGCACATGTTTATGCAAAATTACAATAACCTCAAATTGGAAGGTAATACCGGTAGACTTTCTACCTTAATTTAAAGTTAAATAGTGCTAAAATAAGATGGTAACACAAATAGCATGACTCGTATAAAGATTTTTGACTAATCGTAAGACACTTACCTTTATTTTTCTTAATAAAGTCACTAAAAAACTTTCGTTGCATACACCTACGCTATTACACGACTCCGGCGTCCGAGCAAAACTGATCGAAGTTCGTCGACGTTCGGGAAATCTCGGCATACGAACACAATAAACCTAACGCTTGATACAGCAGTGTACGAGTACTTACCCGTTTTAGGCGGCCCACCCGTTTTAGGCTAGCTTCCCCTACATATCATGTTGTTTTATAATATAATATACCTATATAATAATATAAATACAATATAATCAATAGTCTTAATACTATCTGGACAACTTGAGACTGACCCTCAAAAATTACATGACCTAGGGACATGCAGGTACCTAAATAATAAGTCGGAGATGTCATCTAAGAATGGATTTTTATAACAAAATAAATGGATGTTCGTATGTCACGTCGTCATTTTTTGGAGTTAGGGTATATAAAAATTGGTATGCAGGGTATTGTGTATGTTTAATAATGTTTTTTTAAAATTTAAGAAGAACATCAATTTCAAAGGATTAAATAGGGATAAAAAGTATTAAAGCAAAATTGTAGATTTAGATATTAAAACTGTTTAAGTTAGTGTAACCCCAGTAGTAAGTTAGTGTAGGCTTTTAAGTACCCAGAAAGAAAGAAATAATATGGTAGAATTTTATTAGTTTACTAGCTGTGCTCGCCAACTACGTTTCGCAATCAAAATGCTTAACACAGTGTTTAGTATTTTCCTCCATTTTATTCCATAATGATTCAACTTTATTTTGCCTTTCTTAAGCAGAGGCCATTTTGAAATTAGGACAATTTTCGTAGGTTCATAATGCTCTAGGTACTCTTCAGGGCCTTTCATTTAATACCCATATAGCTGGGTTTAAAAAGGAACTTTTATCCGCATTTTTTGAGCGGCGGCCATGTTGAATTTACGTCAATATTGCTACGTTCATAGTGCTCTACTGATCAAGGCCTTTCATTTAATACCCATATTGCTGGGTTTCGAAACGAACTTTTATCCGTTTTTTTTGAGCGGCGGCCATATAGAATTTTTTGCGATTTTCCTAAGTTCATAGTGCTCTACTCTTTAAGGCTTTTCATGTAATGCCCGTATTGGTGGGGTTGGAAACGAACTCTAATCCACCTTTTTTGAGCGGTGGCCATGTCGAATTTACGTCAATATTGCTAGGTTCATAGTACTCTACTCATCAAGGCCTTTCATTTGATACCCATATTGCTGGGTGTGGAAACGAACTTTTATCCGCCTTTTTAGAGCGGCGACTATGTTGAATTTCCATCAATATTGCTAGATTCCCAGTACTCTACTTTTCAAGGCCTTTCATTTTATACCCATATTGCTGGGCTTGGAAACTAACTTTCCTAGATTCATAGTGCTCTACTCTTGAAGGCCTTTTATTTGATACCTATTTATATTGCTAGGTTTGGAAACGAACTTTTATCCACCTTTTTTGAGCGGCGGCCATGTTGAATTTATGTCAGTGTTGCTACGTTCATAGTGCTCTACTCATCAAGGCCTTTCATTTGATACCCATATTGCAGGGTTTGGAAACGAATTTTTATCCATTTTTTGAGCGGCGGCCATGTTGAATTTAGGTCGGTTTTACTAGGTACCTAATGCTCTACTCTTCAAAACGTTTCATTTGATACCCATATTGCTAGGTTTGGAAATGAATTTTTATCCATCTTTTTTGAACGGCGGCCATGTTGAATTTATGTCAATGTTACTAGGTTCATAGTGCTCTACTCATCAAGGTCTATTATTTGATACCCAATGTTGCTGGGTTTGATAACGAACTTTTATCCGTTTTTTTTTGAGCGGCGGCCATGTTGAAATTAGGGCGATTTTCCTAGGTTCATAATGCTATACTCTTCTAGGCCTTTCATTTGATACCTATGTTGCTAGGTTTGGAAACGAACTTTTATCCGCCTTTTTGAGCGGTATGTTGAATTGACGTCAATGTTGCCAGGCTCATAGTGCTCTACTCCTCAAGGCCTTTCATTTGATATCCATATTGCTGAGTTTGAAAATGAATTTTTATCGGCAGTCATGTCGAATTAGGTCAACATGGCTAGGTTCAATGTGTTCTACTCTTTAGGTCCTTCGTTCGATATCCATGTTCCTTGGGTGGGTCCAAAAAAATGTGATCCGTCATTTTAGACATTAGTATCTGATTTGATTTGGTGCAACCCAAGTCAAGCTCTGCTATTTAAAAAAAATATACAGGATCATTTTGAATGAACCAACAACCTCCAAGGGGCTGATTCTAGTGCTCAAATGCAAAATTTTTTTGTATGGGACCAACATCGAATTCGCAAAAAAAAATCCACTTTCCCATACTAAAGTCTCAATCAGCTAACCTAGTTTGTATGGAGAAGTGTTTTTTTTTTTGAGATATCGATGTTGGTCCCATACAAAAAGTTGTTGCATCTGAGCACTAGAATCAGCCCCTGGGAGGTTGTTGGTTCATTCAAAATGACCCTGTATATGCCAAACTACAAACTGAACAACCAAAATCTAAATGTTCACTTGGGCACAGCCACTGACTTATTTACAAAGTTTAAAGTTGTAAACTCAGATTTTGACAAAACATATTAATTTTCATATTTAAACATATAAAAATAAATATTATAAAAAATATAATTATTTGAACCAATCAAAATATTTTTTGAATTAAACATGTAGTTTACTGACCCACGTACGCTAATTATGTATATTAGACAATGGAAGATACGCAACGCAAATGCAACTTTCAAATTATAATTTTTAAAACCCCGCTAACTACTACATTTCTGTATATAGCAAACAAAATTATAAATCTTAAGTGATTTTAACACAATATTTATGTCCAGGCATTGATATACTACCAAACGTTTGGTAGTAAATCAATGTGTCCAGGTCTCACAGTATTTTTCTCTATTCAAACATGAAATGACTCTGGGGCAATTTTGGGCCCTTTCGGGCACATGTCTTTTTAGCATGGAAGCTGCTGTGGTGGGGGACGATTTCAGGCTCTTAGTGGTAATTAGGTATAGGTATTTTTGTAAAATACTCCTCAAAAGCACTAGCAACCTGTGCGGCATCATTCATGGCGACATTTTTGACCTTAATGGGATAAGCAGTATCTCTCTGCTTGTATTTTCCAGTTTCTTGGTTAATTATATTCCATGTCGTTTTAATTTTATTACTAGAATTGTTTATTTTTCCCTTCAAGTGATTTGATTTAGCTAATAAGCAGACTTTTTTTAATTGTTTTCGAATAATTTCGAACATACTCCGTAAATGTGGGGTTCTGATTTTATTGCTTAAGACTATACAGTTCATAGAGCCGATTTCGACTTTTATAAATACCCTTTGTAGCCCAATCGCAGAACTTTAATTTAGAGTTACATGTTATTATTTTTTCGGGAAATATTTGGTCAAATTCTTTTTTTATAAGTTCAAAAAAATTAACAAAAAGCAAATCTGGATCGTCACCAGGATATGATATTGAAAAGATTAAATAATCAATTTTTTCTTTGAAGCGCTTTTTAGTTATAGGCCTGCATTTCATGGTTTTTGTGTTAACTGCTATCTGATTCTGATAACTAACATGTAACCCATAATGATCAGAGGGTAAACAGTTTATAACATGTTTATCTGCGGTTTCACAATCTGAAAACACATTGTCAAGACAAGTGGCTGAATATGACCAACAATGAATATCGGGTACCAATAACAAAAACACAATTTAAAAAAAATTGTCTGTCTGTCTGTTTGTTCCCGCTAATCTCCGGAACGGCTGGACCGATTTTGACGAAACTTTCACTAATAGATAGCTAATTATATAAGGTATAATATAGGCTACTTTTTATCAAGATCTTAAAAAAGTTACTATTCCACGCGGACGAAGTTGCATTTGCGTTGCGGCAGTCTGAATTATATGTGAAGTTCCATTATTATCTCCGTGGTCCGAAATGCGCAAACATTATTATCATTGCGCTCAGTACAAACGCATCCGAATTGAATACGGCGATATTATACATTTTGTAACATAATATCAGTTGCAGCATTAGTTCATCATCACAGCTCACATACGTCCCCACCGAGGGGTTCGCGCCTACCCTATGTTAGGGTGATTAGGCCTTAGTCAACCACGCTGGCCCAGTGCGGATTGGTCGACTTCACATACATCATTGAATTTCTTCGCAGATGTATGCAGGTTGCCTCACGATGTTTTCCTGCACCGTAAGAGCGTCAGACAAATGTACATATGAAATTCGAAACGAAAAACACATTGGTACATGGCGGGTCTCGAACCCCGACCTCCCGATTGGAAGCCAAGTGCCGAGTCCACAGCGTTCGTTCACTAATAGATAGCTAATTATATAGGGTATAACATAGGCTACTTTTTGCGAAGAGTTACTATTCCACGCTGACGAAGTCGCGGGCACAGCTAGTAGGTACTATAAATATAGTTAGTAGTTAATAAATAAATCATGAACACGTTAGATAGTCCAACCGAACGAGCTTTAACTATAAAGCAATACCCGCACCATCAAACTCCTTCAGACTAAAACAATGTTCTAGCATTTTAATATAGCGCCGCCAAAGTTGGCCTCATATTTTATTTACAAAGCTCTCTCACTGTAAAAATTTTATGATTCGCATGGAATATTCATAAGGGAGAATATTCTTACTGCGTATAGGTACTATTGAAATATCATTATTTTGGTAAAGGATAACATGCTCCAATTTTGTGGTTCGCGAAGCGATCAGCCAATTCCGTGAGATGATTTTTAATAAACTATGGCTTCTTTATCAATATGTTGCGTAGTTTTTGCAAACTGTCATAAAAATATGAAATGGTATTTGAAACAAATAAGAAGATTAAGCTCCAAGAGTTCATGTGAAATTCGCATCCATTTTTAGCATTATCATCACATAAGTCAGTCATCATCACATCAGGTGAGATAAAGTTTTCTTAAAGGAAATATACTTTTAATTTTGAAATGAAACAAAACTACATACAAAGATTTTGTAAAATTCGCTTGCCTCGCCCAGAAATCAAAGCAGCTCAAAATAAATCTAAACACTCGCTACTTATTTTATTCTACTAATCGACGGGATAATGTATGAGTCCTGGAGGAAAACTACCTTAAATCCTTAAGATAGCTCAGTTTACTTAAAGGAAACATTCTTTTATTTTTAAATAAATAAAACTTCTAACTACTACCTTACTACAAGTTTATGCTAGAAAAATGTTATTAGAAGCATACACCACAAATAACACTTTGCAGACGGCTACACGAAATAAATTTCAACGAATACTAAATTTATGTATCCAGAACGAGGGCTATCATTTCAGACATCAGTTAAATTAAAGTTGAATAGTTCAAGGTGTCAAAATCTTGCTAGGTAATCATTTTCTTTCATGTTTACGTGTCCTTCGAATTAGAATTGATGGTAAAATAACGTATATCATTATTACCTACTATCAGATGACGTTTGAAATATGTAAAAATTTGTCTCTCACAGATTGGAGCCGGTAATCCGCTCCACAGCAACACAGGCGGAAAAGGACCAAATAAATATGAAATTTAGCAAAAAATATAAAATAAACATTTAATAAATACAAATAAAAGTTTCATAAATAATCTACGTTGTCTAAAAATAAGAATAAACAATGATTTAAAAAAAAACAAGAAACAAAAAGTATAAATAACAGAAGTTTTGACAATATCTTTAAAACTACTGAATTGAATCATTTTTTACGTGCGCGATCAAGATTTCAACAAGTCTTTAACTAAACAAATGGCCTCAGAAAATCACAACAAAAATTACCCATCATGGTTGAAGTAATGGCTTAACGCAACACTGACCGCGGCGCGTTCGGACCTTTGGGTAATTGCCCAAAAAACATCCGACCACTAAGCCTATTTCATCGAGGCGTCCTTAACAAAAGTAACAATAAAATCTGGCTATCACGTGCCATTAGCGATCATAATGCTAGATACCACCTACCATTGTTCCGGTAATAAATTATAGATTTAGTTTGTTCTCAAACGCACTTGTTTGAATATAATACCTACTTATCTTTTATCTATTTTAGGTGTTTTTAGTTAGATGTTCATCATCACAGTTGTACCACATCCCCTGCTGGGCACGAGCCTTTCCAAGGACAAGGAGGAACTGGCCTTATCGCACTATTTACTAACTATTTGACCAAAACCAAATCATTTGAAAAATGATGAAAATGATAATCAAACAAGAAAAAAATTTCGTCCAGGGCGGGACTCGAATCCGCGTATCTAACATACCGTGTTGACGCCTTAACCAATGGGCCTCCAAGCACTTACCAACAAAAAAAAATGTTTTCGTGTATTTGATTTATTTTCATCATTTTTCAAATTATTTTTGAAAATTTATGAAAACTATGCACTTTTAAAGAAAATGCTGCAAAGATTTCCGAATTGGATGTTGATTGAATGTTGTTATTACAAGTTCAACAGGGCCACCTAGCACACTTTTTACTAATTCACTGAGTAAATACACCGTTTAGATAAGACTCTTCTTTTTATATTACGCATAATAACACTAGTTGCATTACAGTTTGTCAGTTATGGTGTACGAGTATAGTATAAATAACCAGCTTAAACCTTCCAGCTGGCGGCCGCAGAACGTTACATCTGACCACAGCCACAATTTCCCTAGTTTGCGGTGTTATTTCCAGATCACAAAAAAAACACTGATATAATAAATGATTAATACGTGATTCCTTTCATTCGCAAATAACTGGTTTTAAGCATAACATTACAATTGTGTTTATTGTTTCTACGAAAAATCAGAAGGTCAATTTATCTGAAATATATTACGCATGTAATTCTGACGACATTTTACCTCTGGATATAATTCCATTACTTAATTAAACTTAAAATATTGGTGTTAATTATAATAAGATCACAAGATGAACAGAATTAATATTAAGGCATATAATTTCATCGATGTATTCATCTAAGACTAACTACGAATTTCTTTCATTGGTACTTATTAATATATTGACTTATTTAACACCAAACCATATTCAGCAAAAACGATGCTCTCTAAAAACTGGTTTGACTTGATTTCCTAGGCCGTTCCCATTTTGTTCTTATTTTTTTTCTCTAATATTTTTTTTACCGCTTTATTGTTATGCTATTAATACTATTTTTAAAAACAACAACATAGATTTGTAGTACCTACTGTAAGTTTTCCAAAGAAATAAAAAATAAAATAAAAATACGCTGTATAAGTTCATTTCAAGTAATCTTTAAATTATAAGCGATTCGACTTAAGCGCAAAGCCAATAATCGAAGGAACAATACTATCAATGAAACTGTATACCCAAATCCAGTCCTGAGTGCACGCTTGGCTAGATCCAATTACGAGCCAATTGATTACCGTCCGTCTAATCTGCAGTTTCATTTAACTCTAATGCACTTGATTATTATAGCAACGTAGCTTAGAACCTCTCGAATTCGAGCGATGTTAAACAACTGACACTTAAACATTCATCAAAATATGGGTCATTGCATGAATACGCTATATATAATTCTATCTCAAGAATTGTTCACTGGTTTAATGTGAACAACCTGTCACTTAATGAAGGGAAAACAAAATGTATAAAATTTGTTTTACCCAATGTCAAAGAGGTTCACACCACTGTAAAAATAAAGGATATAGGTGTTGACCCTGTGGACACCACAGTATTTCTTGGGATCACACTTGATTCTAAGCTGCAATGGGGCCCACATATCGATAAATTGTCAAAGAGACTTAGTTCTGCAGCTCACGCTGTATGGAAAATACGTCAACTGACTGATGTTGATACAGCAAGACTTGTATACTTTTCTTACTTTCATAGTGTGATGTCGTATGGTATTTTGTTGTGGGGAAATGCTGCCGACATTCAGATTGTTTTTGTACTGCAGAAAAGGGCTATTCGAGCAATCTATAACCTTAAAATGAGAGATTCTTTGCGAGAAAAGTTCAAAGAAATTGGTATTATGACAGTAGCGTCGCAATATATTTATGAGAATCTAATATATGTTCGTAAGAATATTCATGTGTTTTGTAAAAATAGTGATATTCATTCAGTTAATACTAGACAAAAGAATATGTTAGCTTTACCAAATACCAGGCTCCAAAAAATTAATAATTCTTTTAGAGGCCTGTGTATACGTTTCTACAATAAAATCCCAAGTTGTATACAAGAACTTAGCTTAAACAAATTTAAAGTTGCAATCAAAGATGTACTTATTAAAAAAGCATATTATAAAGTGTCTGATTACATGACGGACAAAAAAGCTTGGGTTTGAACTCTCAATTCTAATATTTAACAATGTATTGCGTTTTGTTTCAAAGAAACGTTCAGTGAGAGCAATTTATTTATAATCTAAGTTCACGCACTTCTCTCAGAGATAGCTTATATAATGTGAATTAACACATCTATTCTTGTAATGGAAGTTGAGCTCAAACTTTTGCTTTGAGGTCAGCTTCCAATTGACGACTCTGTAACAAACCAAAATTGTAAATGGCGATTTAAAAGAGGAGATAAAAAATTTAGACCTTTCGAGTTTCTTGCCTGTTCTTCTCGAGAAGGCTCTCCCAATTTCCGAACAGGTGTAGAATCAACTTTTTTTTTTTTTTTTTCATTCCTACTTGTATTTGCAGACATCTTGAGTATATTTAGGATGTATGCACATACAAGGTTTATATAATTTCTTTAAATTAGATTGTTTTGCTTTGTTTTGACGTCAATAAGTGCCTGTAAAGGCCTATGTTGAATAAAGATTTTTGAATTTGAATTTGAATATAAAAATTCATACCGATTCTAGCTTTTCACTCACAGCTTCTACCGCGTTATTTTCTTTTTTTTTTCTATATTTTCTCTAAAATATAGAAAAAAAAGAAAAATAATTCTACAGCTTATGTTACTCATTTATAATGTACCTAGTACTCTATTAATTAAAGAATGTTTAAAATCGGTCCATTAGTTTTTGTGTTTGATTCATTATCATTACAAACAAAAATACAAATCTTTTCTCTTTATAATTATATTAGTATATAGATAGATAGATAGACTGAATTAGATCACTAGGAGCAAGAATAATAATACTGGGTCCTTAAATCATTAAATTTGTATGACTTTGTATTTATGTAAGTATGAAATCTTCGAGAATTTAACAATTTTTATTTCTATAAACAAATCAATTAAACATCCTTATTCAGCACCACACAAGCATTTATTGACGTTAAAGACAGTTTCCACCTCATTATAGGGCAATGGTCTCATTCCATTCGTTCCTCATTCGTTGACGAAATTGTCTATGGACATGAAATTATTGTGTGTATTCGAAAATGAAATAGAGTAGAGACACTTGCGTTTCGTTTGATCTTCGTTCGTTGAAGGAAGTTCGTTTCGGAGAAACAGAGTATACGAGTATCTCCTGGTCTCGAGAAAATTATGTGAAAACATTTTGTATTGCTTTCTAGGAGCAATTTTGTATTGCGTTCAGGGGCCTTACCATGATCGCTTATAGCAAGGTTAAAACATTATTAAAACAGAGACACCTCTCTTGCTGCGTATAGCGCCATCCCGCTCTAAGCGCCTTTTTAATATTGTTTTGGGCGATCATGGTTAGGGGGCTGGGAGATAAACAATCGCATGTTGTACATTTTTAAAATTTAAAAATGTTATAGTTATCGTGGGAAAAAGCTTAAGCTTTGAAATCCATGCAGGTATATTTTTAATTCAAAGTGACCAGTACGTTGAAACGGCAATTTCATATTTAAACCCCAATTATAAGGTCAACACAATAAAAGAATAATGGTAACAAAAGAGCGAAATTATTTTTATGACTTTTTTTATGACGTATATCACTGTGCACAGGTAGATAAGTAGTGTTTTTTAAAGACAGATAAAAAATTAATCTTGTTTGACACATACGAGTACAACTCTTCACCCTGACCAGTGACAAAAGTTTTCTAGGTTTTAGGTAAGATAATTAAGGCCCCTTATAAACTGCGACTTTTTGCAGCAATACAGACGCGATACATTCGTTTTCATCGACATGGTACGCTGTATCGTGACTATTTAGCTGTACTTGCTACAGCTGGACGGCAAGCTACTGCCGGCCATTACAGTCACAATGCTACCGCTCGTATCGATGCCGTATGCAAATGCGATACAATCGCAATATAATCACGCGTCTGCATCGATGCAAACGACTACATCGCTACAAAAAGTCGCACTGCATAAAGGGCCTTAAACAATATTTTAAACACTTTTTCTCCGACGCGTAATTGCAAAAGGTGTGCAACTCAAAATCCGAATTACTTTTATTCACTCTGCGAATTTTAAAATGCGATTTTTCTTTCAATGCGGCCAAGAGGGCACTTTTCTTGCTGCTGAGGTGAATATAGTATGTGTACACCTTTGCACAAGATAATAGTGTTATTATTATGGAATACATGTCTCATTTTAGTTCCCCCTTACACTTCACCACATAAAAAAGTATTGGGTATTTTATTATTTGCACAAGTTATCAAATGGGCAGCTACATAAAATGTTGGTGCTATGAATTGAACCAGTAAATCTCCTAGTGAACCAATAAAAATTTAACCAGTGTACTATTTGACAATTGCACTATGGACATGGCGTAGTCCCCGCATTCGTACCTACATGCTCTTGCTGCTGCCTGACCCACCACGGTACGTAAATGCCTTACCAAAACTTCATAAAAAGAAGGATATCAAAAATTAATTAAGCGAACCAAACATTCCCGGAGCCGCATACGCACACAAACCCTATTGAAGCTCCTGTCCATAACTTATTTGCGGTTGCATAAAAAATGTTTTGTCACGAGCGGTCTCACCTGTCCCAAATCTCTGGGGCTCTATAAAAGCTAGCCGTGTAAAGTGAAGCCATCGGGCGCAGGTCGGGGTGCATAAATAATTGAGCCGGGCAATCCGTCGCTTGTTTGCATGCGGATTATCATATTAAAAGGATATCAGGGTCGCCGTGGGGTCGGTGAACGGGTGCCCGATACAAATGCAAACAATAATATGCAACATTTATCAAGGCAAACACTGGTCTTCGGCTAAACAACTCGTTGACGCAGGAAATTGGTTGGTTTTGGTGACGCATAAATCATCGGTGGTCAAATAATTCTAGACGAGCATTGAGCACGGTATAACTGCTTTAGCGCGAACGCACACGACCGACATGGTGACCGATTTTTTGAGGTGGAAAATGAAACATGGAGTTCTACGTTGCAGCGCACGCGAACTGCAAGAAAAAGGGAGCCGTCGCGGGACGCCTATAGCAAATGTGAATCATCGAAATTACATATTTCGTTTGTATAGTTTACAACAAGAAATAAATATGGCATTATGGAAAATAAAATATTCAGAATTTTTTCAAGAAAAATATGACTACTTTTTATACAGGATGGATTTTTGAGATGGGACACCACCGTAAGAAATAGGATCCGAGGATTTTCCGTACAAAATGTATGGGAAATATTTTTGGCGATTTCTGTCGTTTCTAGTACGCATACCTTAAATGGTCCCATAGAGTCTTTTGATCCCTACATGAAATAGGATCGATAGGCATAAAAAAATTTTTTTTGCTATCTCAGCATTTTTTTTGTTGACTGTAACTTTTTTCCAAAATCTGTGAATGCAGATCAGAATATCTTAAAAAGTTATGGATGGTTGCCTAACAATGTTTTCTTGTAACTATAACGGTTAATGTACCTGCCCTTTAAATCCCATCTCAAAAATCCATCACGTATATGTAGATAAATAAAAATGAATTACCGAAATGTATGTAGGTACGCTCATAACTTCAGAACGACCGCACCAAATTGGTTAATTCTTTTTTGTTGTATTCGTTATTATTGGAATGATTATATTATATTGGTTTGTATAAAAGAAAATGTTTGAAAAATTGTACGAAAAAATTAAACATTTGGATTCTAAAAAAGTACCTAGGTAACCGACAAAATTGGCAGATTGTCTATCAACTGTTCAGTTTCTTATATTGTTTTATTATCAAAAGGTCTCGTAAATTTTCCATTTTAGTATAGGTACCCGTGCGAGGCCGGGGCGGGCAGCTAGTTTTCAATAAACATTTATTATCCATTGAATACAAAAATTTCGATTGCCCCTTTGAAATTTTTTAGCCTTTCCACTGGTACATATAAGTATACACACCCTCATATAGCAATAACGACGCATGCCGTGGCGACGCGTCGCCATGCCAACAGTCAATCTGACCCGCCGCTATAGATGTTTAACATCAAAAGTCGGTCAAAAAAATATCGTTTTATCCCGCCGACCCGATTTTCGGTGAAAAATGGAACGTTCGTAAATATATACGCTGCCGCACAAAACATCGATCGAAAAATCGGTCGCCGATTGTCGGTCGTCTGCGTTCGCGCTTAAATGTAGATCAGAGAGGATTGACATAGTCGCATCCAGTATTTGTTTATATTTTGCGAATGAAATACGGTCTATGAGCAGGGCATTACGATTACTTTTCGGGTTCCGTACTTCAAAATAAAAGAACACGTGACCCTTATAGCGCGTTATAACCCTTGTACTCGCGTGTTTGCCTGTCTATTCGTCTAGCACAGTCTATTTGCTCCGAAATTTCTAGACCGATTGTGTTGTACAAGTCAAAGACATCGTATTACGTAAATAAAGAATTCGGAGGCCACGCCACTTAAGTTTTGCTATCTTTAACGTGTGACTTATCAAAAAAGGGGCCTAAGGTGAGGATCTACAATATATTTTTTTGCTAGCTGTGTCCGCAAACTATGTTTTGCCCTAAAAGACTTCAACGCTTTCCTAGTTATATCCATATTAATACAAACTCCCAAACCCCGTTTTACCTCCAAGGGTGGAGTTTCGTAAAATCCCTACAAGGAACCTACACTGAAAAAATATTATTTTAGCAGAGTACCTTTTTGGCTCGGTTACAATCATATCGGTAAATTTTAACTAAGACTTACCTAACTAAAAATCTCTATGTGAACTTGGTATAAAGCAGACCTGTGTGTATTGCTAAATATTCTTGTCTAATAACAAATAAAACATTAATTATTCACAAATACCTTAATTGGTAAATTTTAACACTTTCGAACATGATCCAAAACTATTAAGTGATTTTGTCAACACTTAATAAGTATGCTGTTGTTTAAACAAGTTATTTCAATTGGTTGATTTTTACAAACATTTTTATTTAATAATAGATGAGTAGAACTTATTTGATTCCAACCTAATTGTTTATTGATTTTAATCGAGTAATTTTTGGTTGATTTTAAGACATCAACTGATCTATTGATATATAAGATGAATTCATTAATTCGAGTCACGTTACTTATTTCCTTTTAAATGAGTAAATATAATCGGTTAGTTATAGCAAACTACATTATTGCTAAACTATGTAACAACCGAGTTACCTAATTGGGAATAACCTTTAGAGAAATCAAAAAGAGGAATAACCGCTCTGCTCAGCTAAAACAACAACACAACCACGGTAAATCGATCTTGCACCCACTCATAACCAGAAACTCACTCGCGCTAGTCACTAGTGTTTTGTGAAAGAAGATCTGTAAACATCAACATTGTTGAGCCAGAGAGGTTATCTAATTGCAGCTTGTCCGGTTGCTTTTTCAGATGACTCGGGTGCGCGACCCCGGCTTCTCGAGCCTTCGATGCCGTTTACCTCTTATCTCCGCGGTGTCGATGTCCTTCTCCTTCCCTCCCTCTCCCATTACAGTTGTGGTAAGGCCCGGTACTAATTAGGTTCACCTACTTAATGCCGGGACTGTGCGGGTTGGTACCACCACTCTGCCTATTTCGAAGGTTTCGATTGAAGGGCAGAGACAGCCGCTCCTTCATGCCCCCTTCCCGTCCCTCTTGTGGTGAGGAGTCTCGGTGATAATCGAAACTAGCAGAGTTATAAGTCTCTGGGCGGGAGCTCCCAAATATCAGCTCGACCCTCTTGACTCCCTGCAAAGGCGTGCATTCCGCATCGTCGGTGATCCCAATATCACGGCCTCAATGGAGACGCTGGAGCGAAGGAGATACTTTGGTTCTCTCTGCGTGCTCTATCGGCTCTTTAACGGAGAGTGCTCTGAGGAACTGTTTGCAATGGTGCCCTCTTCACCTTTTTACCATCGCACCACCCGCCATCGCAGTAGAGTTCATCCATATTACCTGGAACCAATCTCGTCTAGTACAGTTCAGTTTCAGCGTTCATTCCTTCCACGTACGTGTAGGCTCTGGAACGAACTCCCAGCTGCGGTGTTTCCTGAGCGCTACGATATGTCCTTCTTCAAACGAGGCTTAAGAAGAGCATTTCTCTCCAGGTAGGCAGTGACAGAACTGTGCCCCTGGCATTGCAGATGTCCATGAACGGTGGTTAGCATTTAACATCAGGTGGGCCACTGGCTCGTCTGCCACCGTTAGCAATTAAAAAAAAACATATCTGAGTCATCGGTGCATTACACGAAATTGGAACATCGTGCCTTCATAAAATTCCTCGTAAAAAAGGGAAAACGGCAAAGGAGATTTTTGAAGAAAAGTCTGCAGTTTATCCAGAATCTGGACCATCGTCCTGCCACAGTCAAACGTTGGACAAGTTGCGCACTGCCGTCACAGACGAAAACATCGCCAAAGTGAAAAAAATTGTACTCCGTCCGTCGAATAAAAATGTGGCAGATAGCAGAAGAGTTGGGCATCAGTAATCCTTTGCACATTAATAAAATTAGAGCACGTTGGGTTCCAAAAATGCTCACGCCGCTCGATAAACAGTGTCGAGTTAAAACTTCTATGGAGTTTATCGACTTGTGCAATGACAGTTTGGACGAAATTTGTAACCGTATTGTCACCGTGGATGAAACGTGGATTCGACAATATGATCCAGAATCTAAACAAGGGAGAGAAGCCGCCAAAGAAGTTTAAGGTCGAAAAGTCGACTTCGAAACTCACGGCTACTATTTTTTGGGATTCGGAAGGAATTTTACTCATTGACTATTTACCAAAAAAAACTACAATGAACGCCGCGTATTATGCAGCGCTTATAAAAAAAGTAGGCAATCTTATTGTGGAAAAAAAGAGGGAAAAATTAGCAAAGGAATTCTGTTTTTGCAAGACAATGCGCTAGTCTATACGGCGCGAATTGCGAGGCAAGCCCTTCGAGAAACTGGCTTTAATGAAGTGAATCACCCATCCTACAGTCCAGGCCTAACTCCCAGCGACTTCTTTCTCTTGAAAAATTTGAAAAAAGACCTTCGGGGAAGAAAATTTGGGGATGATGAAGAAATTAAAGCTGTCGTGAACGAGCATTTTGACTTCAATGATTCATCTTATTTTTTTAGTGGGATACAAGCAAATTGGCTGAGAAAATCGAGTAGCTTTGCAGCAGTTACAGAGTGAACTGGTTGTAGCAATCCAATAAATTGTTTGAGAAAACCGAGTAACTTTGCAGCAGTTACCTAGTGAACCGTTAGTAGTAACTCAATAAATTGGCTGAGAAAACCGAGTAACTATGCAGCCGTTACCGAGTGAACCGGTTGTAGCAACCCAATAAATTGTTTGAGAAAACCGAGTAACTTTGCAGCTGTTACCGAGTGAACCGGTTGTAGTAGCCTAATAAGTTGTTTGAGAAAACCGAGTAACTTTGCAGCAGTTACCGAGTTAACCGGTTGTAGTAACCTAGTAAAATTGGCTAAATGCAGTCGATTTTACTTTGTTGTTACTAATGAATGCTACTATGTTATCAATAAAGAAGTGTTATTAACAAATTGTAACGGTTAATACTTATCAAGTAATGATAACAAAGTTGACATATTTGATTTTAGCTGCAAACTTTGCAGGCGTTATATTGACAAACATGCTGGGTTATTTTGAACAGTATTTTATTTATTTTTAACCCTTACGTTTTTTCAGTGTACCTGCCAAATTTCAAGATTGTAGGTGTTATAGTTTTTGAGATTTCGTGATTAATCAGTGAGTGGTATTTCGCTTTTATATATTGTTCGTGCCTATGTCAGGTATTTGTTTTATTGATAATTATAATTTACCCTCTTCTTAAATATTTAATATACAATACCCGCTTTACTGCACTCTAAAGTCAGTCTACGAACAAACTAACGGCGACTCGTCCAGATGCTGATCCCGGACTCTACGCTTTCTTCATTCTATAACCGCGACGTGACGTGCTACAAGTTCTTGTGATTCTTTTATTACGTGCCCAGTGCGTTAATTAAGTTCTACACCGCTGTCTCGGCTGGTTATCTGGTTGAGGCTGGTCCTTCATCACCGCATCCATCCTTGAAGGCTGTTGAGGGCGAGTGGCAGAGCTGCAGCTCGTGAGCCCGGTGCCGTGACAGCTGATGTACAGTCACACCCCGGACACTCCATACAACGTTCGCAAATCAATTACCTATTACTACTACATAAACAAATGACGATCGTACACGCGCAAATGTGTGCGTGGAATCTAGTAGGGCTGAGAGCGCGGTTATCAATCGAAATGACGCGGGAAGTGCAGGGACTGCCTTCTCTTTCACCCGCATAGCGCTGTCTCTGTTATCGCCCGGCGCTCGCGTCTACTCGTCCGAGAGATAGCGCGCGCCCTTGTTTATGTGTCAGTGATGTCTACAACGAAGTGCCGGGTAGGACGAGGTATTTGAAATGAGTGCGGGGAGGTGAGTGGCCGTTCTGTACGTAGTACTATTATCTATTCTGTGGTACAGTCGTGAGTTGCTGTTTCTATTCGTAGCGATAGGGTGCAGCGATTCCCCTTCATTTTCGACTCTTCTTCGACCATTACTTTCAAGCAACCTATGGTATTACAATTATTCCCGCTATTCTAGGTGTTTGTAGAACCTACTATCCTTATTGCTAGGATAAGTGCCAACATATAAGTATATAGATTAATTTTAAGATCAATAGTTTTGAAGTTAAGTATATAAGAAAATACTAAAATAGCGTGACACTATATTTTAGAAATTCTCGAGCCTTAAATTAAAAAAATACAGAAACTAATTCTTTCCCTATAGGTTTCTCAATATTTTGTGCGTATGAACTTTATTTGCAGTTGTCAACTGTGCACATGCAGAGAAAGTTCTGAATAATATAAAAAAAAATATTCAAAACTATTTTTCCCTTCGTTCTTCACCGTGAATGCTTTATTTTGTGAAGTATTATTTGAAGCTCTTTGATGTGATGAATTAATGTTCAAAACTGTACATGTACCTGTCAATATTTCTCTTATGTCTGGAAACCCTTTTCTTTAATTCTGTCCCATGTTTCATTTTTATGTATTTATTCTTTAAGTACATAATATTCGTACAAAGATGGACTTAATGTCTGTGGCATTTTCTTCCAACATTTTATCCTGATCTTACAAAAAGAAAATTTAAACGTTATTTCTCCACACGATTTACCAATCTGTCTCGAATAAGTTTGTTCTGTTTTTTGATTGGTACGATATTCTTTTTTTCGTAGTTATAGTAAAATAATTATTCTGTAAACTCAATTAAGAGTAATATTATTATGCATTGTTTTTATTTTCTGATATTTTCAAGGCTACAAACTGAATTTCTCGCGGGCCTGGCGACGCCGCAGATAGCGAGAAATAATAATAAACCACTTTATTGCACCCAAAAATATACATAGAAATTTTTGTATTATTTCAATAAAGCAATTTCTTTCAGGCGCCATTGGACTAGGGAATCATATTCAAACCGTTGATGGGTGTAGTAATAAAGTAATGGGATGGGAATGAAAGATTATTTAGTAATAAATAAGTATCAGTTATATACCAGTTATATGCGACCGATTTATTTCAAATAATTCATAAAAGTATTAAGCAGTGGTATTTACATTTACATTACCGCATTATTCATATTTTGGCTGCGAAGACTTACCTACTTGCTATAAGTCTGCATAAGGACATTACAAGCTAATACATAAATATAACAATTTTGTTTATAATGTAAATAATACCAATTAATCAAAGTACTGCAATTTGCAAGTTTTGCAATAATGCTCTCAAGCAAATCATAACAGATATTTATAATAGCTGCTATAAAATATTAAATGTTAGTTCTAGTAATAGAAATAATAAATGTTGGATTACAAACACTTTAAAAAATATGATAAAAGAGAGAGATAATCTATTTAGAGAATGGTGTAATAATCCAAAAAATATGCTTAAAAGATTGATATATACTAAGTTTAGAAATAAATGTTCTAAAATTATTTTAAAATGTAGCAATGAATATGATAGACAAAGTATAATTAATTGTAACAAAAATATAAAAAAGATATGGGAAAGAATTAATTATTTATCAGGTCATAACAAACAATCATTGGATAGTATAATATTGTCAAATATACAAGGAGACACTAAACAAATAACAAATCGGTTTGCATCTACTTTTGACGAGGAAATTCGGCAGATTAAACATGTTTGTGATAAAAAGTGGCTAAATAGGGAGAGTTATGTGAAAAAAACTGATAGTAGCATGCGGTGGCAACCGGTTAGCGAAAATTACGTAAAAAAGATTATCAAAAACATGAACAGCCAAAAATCGCCTGGGAGTGATTTAATTCGCATATCCGATCTAAAAATAATTAGTAATAAAATAAGCCCTGTTGTGTCCAAGCTTATTAATCTCTCTGTAGCACAACGAAAATTCCCGAATAAGCTTAAAGAGGCAATAATACGACCTATTCACAAAAAAGGCGACCGTAAGAATTATGCCAACTATAGGCCAATTGCTATATTATCCAGTATAGACAAAATTATAGAAAAATGTATAGTAAATCAGCTTGGAGACTATTTGCAAACTAACAATATTTTAAGTGATTCTCAACACGGGTTTCAGAAAAGAAAAAGTACTAATACTTTATTAAGCAATTTTACAGATGAGATCAACACATATTTAAATAATAAAATGTTTGTTTTTGCCATATTTTTTGATTATAAAAAAGCATTTGATACAATAGAAAGGGACACGTTGATAAATGCTATAGATGAGTGTGGAGTGGGATATCCTTTGAACAATTGGTTCAAGGAGTACCTCACGTCGCGGTCATATCGGGTAAAAATAGAAGATACGCTCAGCGACGAGAGGGTGGTCCGGTGCGGCGTGCCCCAGGGATCAGGATGCGGTCCTATATGTTATTTAATGCACGTAAATAGTCTATGTGGGGTGTTACAGCACTGCTCTGCACACATGTACGCAGATGACCGTATCCTGCGCGCCGGAACAGATCTTCCCGAGACGTGTCAGCTCGTTCAGCAAGATGTTGATAATATTGTTAAGTGGTCACATGACAACGGCATAGTATTAAATTCAGATAAAACAAAGTTTTTAATCATACACTCTCCGTATTTACATATACAAGAAATTCCATATCAGTTGTTTACTCACTCTTATGACTGCTTTCATAACAATCTCGCTAATTGTGGTTGCAAACCGATCGAAAGAGTAAAGTGTGCAACTTACTTAGGTTTACAGATAAATGAAAAATTTTCATGGTCCGAACATATAAATTTGTTGTGTAACAAACTTAGAGTAATACTAGGCAAATTTTACCATCTTAGCTACCGAGTTCCAAGTAGTACTCTCAAGGTACTATATAGATGCTTAGTTGAATCTATTATAGATTACGCCCTCGATTGTTATGGTTTAACGTTTAAAACTTATATTGATAAATTAGAAAATATCCAAATTAGATTCCTAAAATTGTTGGTAGATAAAAAAACCAAAACTAAATTCAAAAATGATTATAGTAAAATACTACCTGTAACATTAAAACATAAATATCTGCTTGCAATCAATAATCATAGCAATCGACAGCACAATCTTAAATTACAAAATGTACACAATAAGTACAATACAAGAGCGATGAGTGCGGGCAAATACATTGTTCCTAAGGTAACAAATATGTATGGAGACAGGACCCGGGCAAAACGTGGAGAAGTAGATATAAAAAAATTTAAGACTAGACTTAAGAAATACCTCCTAGATAGCTTACCTTAATATGTATAACTTATTAGACATAGCTCATAAGTAGTCATAATAAGATGTTGCGAGATCCCTCAGACAAACTGTATATACAGAGTTTTGCGGGACATTGATTTAAATCCGACGTTATTTACATGTACCTTATAATAAATAAATTATAATAAATAATAGTACAGAAGAGGTACAAACTTTCTGGCGCGTGAAATTTGTATGAAAAGTCAACTGCTCATATCAATATAAATGCTATATAAATATTTACTGCAAGTTACGCTACGCCCCACGATTTTATTTATGACTAGTGCCTAAGATCAACCTTATTACTTTATTACTATTTTTTTTCATACAAACATGACAAGCAACGACACTGTACACCTGGGGTTACCTACTGAATGTGACAGTAAGTGGCTGAAGTCAGCACAAGGACTACAGTATATACCTATATAAACAGCTGGGCATTGCTCAAAAATACAAGATACGATTTCTAATATAAGATGTTTTTTTTTATTATTATAACAATTAACTTTGTTAATACAAATTCTAGCGGCTGCAATGGTAAAATTAAAATATGTTTAAGTGTCCAATAGAAGCAATTGCTTTTGCACTGCTGCAGGCGTCGTAATTGTTTACCAACTAATACCGTTTATAAATAGATACTAATATTATTAATACTGTTTACTTATCAGTTAACTTCTCAGGCCTTAATAACTGAACAAAATTTGATAATATTTAGTACAAACGTATAAAGATAAATTGGGCCTTAGGGAAAAACATAGGCGATTTCGCTACGAAATTATAGTTTGAAGTGAATGAATAAGCTGATGAAAGTTTCCAAATGAAAGGTCCCAAGATATTATAGAATTCAACATAATACAACATCCACGTAGAAGAAGTCATGATCAAAAGCTTAATTGACAAACTAAGCAAACATTACGCAGTTTTGTTTGGACAATTTTGTAATGAGTAGGTAACGCAAGTAAGGCAGACTTATCACTGATCAAACCAAAGAGAAAAAAAAATTTACAAAAAATAAAAACCGACTTCAAAAACACTGAAAAGTTCAAAATAATATTAGAATTGGTACAGACAACATCACACTTCTATATTGAAGTCGGTGCCAAACGATGATCTCCGAGAAAGTCTTATTTTTCACCGACTTCAATATAGAAGTGTGATGTTGTCTGGTACCAATTCATATATTATTTTTTATCTTATTTGTGTTTTTGAAGTCGGTTTTTATTTTTTGTAAAATATTTTTTTTTATCTTTTTAAATGTTTATAAGCGCGTATTAAATGGGACTGAGGTGATAAATATATATTTTTTATATTTATCACGTCAGTCCCACTTAATACGCGCCATCGTGCTACTCTTTAAGACATAGACACGATAATAGTATTATTACCGTGACATAGAGATTATGTATTGCTGAAATTATGAGATAATGCGTGACTCGAATCCAGTCTTGACAGCCCGTGCTACGCCTGCTGGAGTACCTATACTCTATCGAATACAAAAAGAATTTTGAAAATCGGTCCACTATTGGCAGAGCAATCGCGTAACATACACACAAAAAAACAACAACATACGGGTCGAATTGAGAACCTCCTCTTTTGAAGTCGGTTAAAAAAGTAAGTCTTCATAAGTGATTCGAATCACTACTGTCAGGTGAAGTTGGTCATGAAATTAGTACCACCATTTCCACTACTTCTTGCGTACCTATAGCTGTAGTTAAATATTGTAAAAGCAAATCTGTGAAACTTTGATGTAACTGTCCGACTTTTATGTAATTGTGACAATCTCACCTCACTGACCTATTGTGAATGAGGTGAGATTGTCACATCAATTTACCTGATTCAAATATATGTTACATGTCACCAGCCATTCTTAACAATTAAAATAGTAACGAGAAAACTAAGCTAAAACTAAGCAGGATAGCTAGAGCAGGAGAGAGAATCCACTGCCGATGCACTAGCCCCGCCGCCTTAACAACCTGCAAACGTCTACTTCACGCCTTGTGGGATATTAAGACGCGTATGTTGGCAGAGAGATCCATTTTTTGATTGTGTAACATAGTAAGGAATTCACCACTTTTAAAAGTTTGCTTGTCTTGCTGACTTTAAATATAACGTAATGTACAAAATGGTGATATAATATTGGCAAACGACCGTGTATACAAGAATTACCGGTAGCTATAATTGACTTGTAATATTATAAGTACGCCATGTACCAATGTGTTTTTCGTTTCGAATTTCATATGTACATTTGTCTGACGCTCCTACGGTGAAGGAAAACATCGTGAGGCAACCTGCATACATCTGCGAAGAAATTCAATGATGTATGTGAAGTCGACCAATCCGCACTGGGCCAGCGTGGTTGACTAAGGCCTAATCACCCTAATATAGGGTAGGCTCGAGCCCCTCGGTGGGGACGTGTATGGGCTGTGATGATTGATGATTATAAGTACTGGATGCTCTAAACATTTCTGTCCTACTAATTGGAGAATTCGGAATGTCTTAGTTGGCGCTTCGCCAAAGTTTAGTCCTTTGGTCATACAGCCGCATGGTAGATATGCTTAGGTTTGAGCCATTCGGAGTAGCCACATTGCAACGAGCGACAGGGGAGCACTGCTCATTCTGGTGTCATGACCCATCGCGCACTTGGTCGGTTTTTAATTACCCATCTCGTTGAAACATTTGATAGATAAATAAGTAGTTAGAAACACTTTATTGTGCACAATAAATAACAGCTACTAGGACAATACAACAAACAACAAAAGGAGCCTTATCGCCGTAGGCGATTTCTACCAGGCAACTTTTATAGCCAGGTTAATCGTAGAATTTCGGTTAAAAATGAAAATAACAATATATAAAATTATATTTCTAAAAACTGCTTGCAAATTAAGTTTTGCTTAATATTAAATATTCATTTGAAATTGGTTGTTTACGCGATTAGTTTGTTTTTCCACGGCCCTGCCTAACCTGGCACGGCTGCCTACACAGACAACGGCAATAGTAAAAAACGTTTTTAAAGGCAAGTTTTTATTTAAGTGCCCTAAAAAGTGGAAAATAAACTGTAAATAAAACGCTACATGCTTTAAGAGGTTGTACAAAAATATGTAACCCGCTATTTTGCTGCAGCGGTCATTTTGGATTTACATCGAGACTAATTATGCGTAATTCCATTGTCACCAAAAGTGTGCTCCAAAATTGCTCTCAATCGGAAACTAACAAGTGGGTCAAATTTAACTTGCAAGAATGACCCAAACCATTATACCTAATGCATCCTACAAACTTTGTAAGCTAAATCAAAGCATGTAAAAAGTCATGCCCTTACTCATATAATAATATTGTTCTCCTTTTTTTATACAACTAATTTGGTAAACAAGCAAACTGCCCATCTGATGGTAAGTGGTAACAGTCACCTATACAGGGTGTAACTGAACACCCCAATAACATTTAAGGGTATGTATCTATCAGAAGTAGATTCTGTAGGAAAAATATTAGGGCTAACAAACCTACTTTTTTTCCATGCAAACTAAATAAATTATTTTTTTGTATTAAGTGCCGACAGCCCTACGTAAGCGTACGAGGAATACTATGCTCACGTCATACAAACTAAATAAATATTATTTTGGTATTAAGTGCCGACAGCCCTACGTAAGCGTACGAGGAATACTATGCTCACGTCTGTCATTTTGTGTTTAAATTTCTTGTGTTAAGAGCTGATTATGGTTGTCACTTGAAAGTTTTTGCTTTCAGTTTAAAATCAAATAACTCTGAAAATATTGGGGTTCCAGGTCTCAGACAAGCACTGAAGGTCCATTTAATATCTAACTTATATGCCCCTTAAATGTTATTGGGGTGTTCAGTTACACCCGGTACCTATATAAAACATGTGACTCTTGTGAGATTCGCAGCAAAACTGCATCACCCACAAGAACCACAGTGTACGTTGCCAACTTGTGACATCAGATGTAAAGTCACGGTACCCAGTAATTTCACTACCATAATTTATCCTTCAAACCGGAACACAGCAATGCAAGCACTGTTGCTTTGCAGCAGAAATAGGTAAGACGGAGGTACCCAAGAAGACGACCCTGGTACAGACTAACGAACCTAACCTAACCGATATTCGGTCACGGCGGCCAATCTCAACAGAGACTAGCCATCTGCGCACGAGATATTATAGTGCACAAGTGACTGCACAAACGCAAAAGCATTCTCTGTTCCTTCACTCGCCTAGTCCAATTGAACGTTTAGCGGACACGACCGGGGCGAGATCAGGCGCAGGACTCACTGTTTATAACGTGTCTTCCGAAGCACGGAAGGTGCTACTCATATAGAAGGTGTAACGAAACACCGAATACTATTTAAGGGTAGGTATTTAAATTATACCTATATCCATCAGACATGAAGATTCTTTAAGAAACATATTGGGACCAAACAAGCTACTTTTCCCATACAAACTAAATAAACTATGTGTCAACAGCTCTACATCAGCGTTCCTTGTTTCTTCAATCAGCGTTTACATTTCTTTTGTGTTAATTTCATAGTCAGCTGGACTATGACTGTCACTTTAAAGTTTTTACTATCAGTTTAAAGTCGATTTACTGCGATAGTACTGTGGTGACCTCCTTGGGTAAGTCGCGCGTCTTATTATGCTCCATGACATAGTGTCATGTTTGAATGTATTTAAATATCGAATAAGACATCACGCGATTAGCATCGATCGTCTTTTGTGAGTAGAGAGTCACCAAAAGACAGCCTAAGAGAAATGTTGTATCACTATAATTGAAGAAATACATATGAAATTATCAAGAAGTAAACGAGTATAATTGCAAATTTCCCATCACAATCCCGGAGCGTGTTTAGGGCGCTACATGGTTGAGGTCTACCTATTAGGTTTCCATCTAATTAATAATCTATATGTCTTTTAAATATTTTAGTCAGTAATATTTAAATAAAAACTCACAAAAACTGCAGATTGCGTGTTGATAATATAATAGAAATTCATATACAAGATAATAATAAAATATCACATAAAAGGAACTATCAAAAATACAAACGTGTCAAAAGTATGATTAGCCAGGGTGGTGTATATTAAAGACTATAATTGGTCTAACAAAATATAATTTAAGCGTTCAGTTACATCCAGTATAACAGTTACAATTTTACTTCGCAGGCAGCCGTACTGATGCTGTCACCGGAGTCGTGTCGTTACAGTGGAAAAGGGGCCTACGATACCAACACCGAAACCAATTATCAAACATGCCCTGCGAGCATGGACTTGTCGATCGACATAATATCGATATATTATATCGATCGACAAAAGCATCTGTCCTTTTCACTTCTTAGGAATATCTGTCAAATTTATCGTTTTTGTCGAGTATGTCTATCTTAGCTGTCAAATTTTGTTTATCGAGAGATCCATGCTCGCAGGGATGTTTTGGCATTTGTAGCGTTACTGTTGTATCATTTCGATAGCTACAATATTTTTTACGATTACGATTGCCGTTCAGTCGACGAGTTACAAAATTACGCCTCAGATCAAGTGACCAAACACTAAATTACTTATATTAGTTGTAATTGAGTTGAGTATAAATCCTAACGTAGCCGAACTTGCTTTGCGCGAGTCAGAAAAGTTGACCAGATTGAATTTACCTAGATTTACGATCCTCCGGAACGGAAGCAAAATGTTCTTTGCTATAGCGTGATATGGCTCTGTTTGCTATGTACCTACCACCCACCCTACAACTGCAGCCGCACGACTGGTCCACTTTCGTATTTTTTAGCACCTGACACGACTTTGAATTTGTATTGGCATGTTCCAACTACAGAATGAAATAAAGTTCCTCCGAATAAAGAAAGCGCTTAAACTTTATTTCTCCTACTTTTTTTTGTTAACAAGCTATCCGCCCGCGGCTTCACCCGCGTAAATAACTCAATTTTGGATTTGTTTATTCTTTTTAAGATGTACCAAATATTCTTTTAAAAAATTGCCAATGCAATAGTTGTAAATATTACAGTTTTATAAGTACATCTAAATCAAAAAATGAAGGATTTCCCAATTAAATGATCATCCCGGAAGAACACCGCCTCGTGGTGCACCCTGGGCAACCCGGCAGATTTTCTGCCGCGGGCTAAGAGTCTGACAGCTGCCCAGTGGAGGGGGCGTAGTGTGGCCGGGTTTATCCCGGCGGGCCACTTCACGTGGCCATGTGGGGCGTCACCTCCCCTTCTTTTTGAAGATGGGGTTGTGTGTCGCCTGGGGACCCGCTCGCGGGTCATGGCGCGTTGCGCCTTCGCCCCTTTGGTCGGGTTGGTGCGGGTCCTTGTTGACCTTCGGCATGTCGTTGTTCCGAGGCTGGGAGACTCATAGACCTTTGGCCTGTCGTTGTTCCAAAGACTGAGGCTGACCCGATCACCGTGTGGTTTCGGCACACTTGTACGGCCCCCATGAGGGGGGCGTGGGATGGCCGAGTGCTACTCGGTGGGTCAGCTCGTGTGGCCACCGTGGCCGCTTTTTGCGGTGGGTCGGCGCTTTGGCGCCGCTGAGCTTCGGCTCGTGTGCGCGGCGGTGGATCCAGTGGGGTCTGCCGTCGGGCAAGCCCGTTACCCCGCAATTATTGGGGCCAGGGGCCTGGCGCACTGACCGTCGGACCGCGTGAACGAAAACCACAGTAAAAAATTACCACCCGGAGTATGCCCCGGGAACTCCTCTTCATCTTGGAGAGGGCGTGAGGGGCCCACCATTGGTGGGCAGGTGCCGCGAACTGGCTGCGCCAGGCGCCAGAGAGGGCATATCGAGGGGTTTAGTGGGTAGTCGCTCGTTGCGGAGTCCCACACACCCTTGACCCTGCGGGGGCACGCTTGGACGGTGCGCAAACGCATTCCACTCGTAAAAAAAGGGATTATTATTTACATAAGAAGGCACATGAGTCAATATCAAAAATATTGTACATCACACAAAAGAAACAATGGAATTATCAAATTTCTGAACACAAAAGAATATTTGTCACACAAAAGAACATAAAGGTCCATATACAGGGATACTTTTTTATCATCCCGGAAAATTTAAGGGACGCTTCAGGACAAGATAGTAGAATGATTTAAATATTAAGAAGGCATAGTACCTACTACTAGCGCCGCCATTCGTTTTTTATTAATTATGATGAATTAAAGACGTTTCTAAAAAAAATAGCACAGTCACGAACTCAATATAGATATTTTAGATTTTTGGGAGCTATTCAGGCATAGATTAAAAGTCTAGGAATAATCATAATCCGAATTATTGCTAAAAGTGGCCACTTTTGGCAATAATTCGGATTATGATTATTCCTATACATTTTATCTATGCCTGAATAGTAACATACACATACACATAAATGCACTTTTGATGCATAAAAATGTTAAAAATGTACTTCAAAATAGTTAAAAGTAAAAAATAATATGACAATACACACAATATCACATTTTTAATTTGTATAGTCGGTGATTTTTAAGTTATCAATCCAGACAAAAATTACCTTTCATTTGATACCCATATTGAGGGGGTTGTAAAAAATATGTAATCCGCCATTTTGTAGCGGCGGCCATCTTGGATTTTGGATGATTCTTGGATTTACAATACTGATTATATTAAATTGAATGGAATCAGAACTAAAGGACAATCTGACAACAGGAAGGGGGAAACTCCTTCTAAATTTGACCCAAGCAAATAAACAAAAGGGCAAGATAAATAAAACCGTTTAAAAATGACCAATGTGTATGTACCCTGCTTTTATGTGTGACGTCGCCCAATGTCACACAATGTAAGGAAAATATAATCTTTAAAGACACGAAACCGCGGACAACAAAAAATTTAAAAAATAAATTACAATTCTTGTCTATTGCTAGTGTTACTTATTACAAATAATATCTTATGATAATAACTGTGTAATAAAATGATTAAACTCATCTGAAATTAAGCGTCACACAAGTTTAAAATTTTTCGAGCTACAAAACGTGTTTCATAGTTCTTGACATTATTACATCAAAAGTAAAGGGCTAATGTTTTGTTTTGTAAGGTTGGTAGTACAATGGAATGTTACCAGATGTAATAAAAATACGGATACGTTCAGAATGTGTTTGAAATGACACGTAATTTCGTCACACAAAGGAACAAAATATGGAGACATCATTTTAAATTCGGATTTCTCATTTATTATAACATTTCTAATAAAATAAAACATTTCTAAAAAAAAAGTATAATGATCGTTTCCCAAGTACACTTACTAAAAAAAATATGTGTCAGTTTTCTGGTTAAAAAAAGAATGAATTTTTCATCTAGCATTGGCACGTGAAGACACTCTTTTTTAGTATGACAAAAAAAAACTTTGAAATGTGGGGACTATTGGGTTATGGTAATGAGACAACCATCTCGTACAATATCGCCTTTAATACTAATTAAAATAAAGACACAATAAAGTAAAATGATTACATATGCATTCTTATACTACGGTCCCGTACTAAAGTAATACATATCCCCTACTAAGACTTATAATAACACTTCACCTCCGGGGGTGAGGGAAAAAAAAAATATTGAAAAAGATTTTTTTTTTTTTTTTTACTTATACAAAAAGAAATGTAACAAAAGCATAATATTTATTGATAATATGGCCTAGTTCTATTTTTATGTACAATTTTTTCCTTATTATCCTTACATATTTTAACATTACAACCTAAGTCTTCTAACACTATATATGGACCTTTATACAATGCATCTAATTTCTTTCCCGTTTCGTTTTTTAATAGAATTAGATCATCTTTATCATATTTAATTGAATTAACTGTATTATCATAATGTTTTTTTCGTTTTTCTTTACTAACAACAAAATTTTTCTTTGCATCAGCATTAGCTATTTGCAATCGATATTTTAATTGAGATGGGTAATCATCTACGTTATACAATGGGTCAACATTTTCAGAAAGCCGAGAAGGTATGCGACATAATTTACCAAATACGAGTTCGTATGGCGTGTATTATGTTTCAGAATGAACTGTGTTATTGAAGCAAAAGCACCAAAATGGTAACCAATAACTCCAATTGTCAGAATAGCTTTCACATTGGATTCTTAAAAATGCACCTAAGTTTTTGTGAGCATTTTCAAGAGCACCAATCGTTTGATGTTGGTATGCCGTAGAAGACAATTTTTCAATATTAAAAATTTTACATACCTGCTCCATGGTTGCGGAAATAAATTCCGTCCCTCGATCGGTTGCTATTACTCTCGGAATACCAAATCTCAATATAAAATATCTCGCAAATGCATCTGCAACAGTTGTGGTATCTTTATTTTTCAAAGGAAATGCCTGAACAAATTTTGATAATTCACACTGTATGGTCAATATGTATCGGTTATCATCTAAATCTCTATCTAATGGACCTACTAAATCTAAATATACTTTATCGAAAGCCGAGGAGGCCGTTGTGGTTATCTCCATCGGTTCTTTAATGTACTTAAAATACTTCATTTTTTGACATTTGTCACATTTTTTGACATATTCTTGGACGTCCTT
Source organism: Schoenobius gigantellus (assembly GCA_963935595.1). NCBI lineage: Eukaryota > Metazoa > Arthropoda > Insecta > Lepidoptera > Crambidae > Schoenobius > Schoenobius gigantellus. The sequence continues at coordinate 38,821,705 of OZ012543.1, forward strand.
TTCAATGTCTGGCCAGTAATAGCGTCGTTTTATTGTATTTACCATTCTCCGTACACCAGCATGTCCACTGGATGGTAGTAAATGGAAGTCATTCAAAATAATAGTTTTTTCTTTATCATCGTATATTCTTTTAACTCCTCTTAGTACACATATTCTTGGTCCGGACCATTTTACCATTGACTTTATTTCGTCACAAATATTTTTAATGAACTCTATATTATATGTCTCTTTAATAATACTCTATTAAAGAGACATATAATACTATATATAATACTATACTAATATATAATACTACTATATATAATACTATGTCTCTTCAATACGTGTCTCGCTACAAAATACACTTAATTTTTGCACAAATTCGGCTCGCGAGAAATGCGCCTTAAAATTAAGGTTAATACACAGCAACTTTTTACTAGGTATAAGAGCAAAGCATTCAAATTCTTTGCTTACTAAGTTATTTTTTCTAAGGTGGTTTAACTTTGAATTTTCTACAAAAATCATTTCAACTGACTCTCGGGGTTTCCTCAATATATCTACAACTCTTGGTTGATCAGGCCAATTGTCGGTAGATCTATTTGGATCAACGGCATCAATCTTATTTTTACCTAACTCACTTAGTTTTTTCATTTGACCTCTAGTCATTACGCACACTACTTCATTATTCATAGCCTTTAATTCATTTGATGTAATACATATTCTTGACAATGCGTCAGCTACAGCGTTCTCTTTACCTGTGAGATATAAGATTTCAAAGTCGTATTCCTCTAATAACAACCTAAATTTTAAAAGTCTACTAGATGGATCTCGCATACCGAATAAATAAATCAGAGGCTTATGATCTGTCATGATTGTAAAACTTCTGCCGTAAACGTACGGTCTAAAATATTTAACAGCCCAGACTACTGCGAGAAGCTCTTTTTGTATAGTTGGATAGTTCTTTTCAGCTTTATTTAAAGGTCTGCTTGCATAAGCGACAGGTCTTAAATCTTTATTACACAGAACAGCGCCATGATATCCTTCTTGCCATCATGTCCAGTCTTGGTATCTCCACTTCGACTTGTTCCTGGTTCTCCTCTTATCTTCTAGGTCGCCAGCAGGCAGTACGTGTCGATCAAACCATTTCTGACTGGAACGAGCTTACTGCTGGCGTACCTCAAGGCGGTATTCTTTCACCTCTTCTCTTTTCTATTTTTATAAATTCTCTTATTAAATACTTCAGTTGCTCTTACCATCTATATGCTGACGATCTTCAGCTTTATTACAGCACCAAAGCGACGGAAGTTAATAATGCCATTTCAGTTATTAACCACAACTTGGCCAAAATTTTGGATTGGTCTAATAATTATGGAGTCGCTGTCAACCCTAGCAAATGCCAGGCGATCATTATTGGTAGTTCGCGGCAACTTGCGAAGATCGACTTGACTTCATGCGGTCCTGTCCAATTTAATGGTGTAGCAATTCCTTTTGAACCGGTTGTTAAAAACCTTGGTTTGTTAATGGACAGTTCATTATCTTGGAATGCTTACATCAACAGCATTTGTAATAAAGTTAGAGGATCTCTGCGCTCATTGTACAGGCTTAAGAATTTCCTCCCTCCTAGCACCAAAGTTCTTCTCGTCCAATCCCTAGTCCTCCCTTTAATCGATTATGCTGATGTGTGTTGCACCAACGTTAACCAAGAACTTCTAGACAAGCTGGATCGAATGCTCAACAACTGTATTCGTTTTATTTTCGGTCTGCGGAAATATGACCACATTTCCTTCTTTCGAGATAAACTCAAATGGTTGCCTATCCGTTTGCGAAGGAACCTGAGAGTCGCTTCCCAGCTTTTCAGCATTATTTACGATCCAAATACTCCTGATTACTTAAAGAGTAAATTTCAAGCGCTTGGTAGTACTCATACACTCAACTTACGTTCTGCTGCAAAACTCACACTTGAGTTTCCAAGTCATAGATCCGGGTTCGCTTCGGACTCTTTCACACTTTCAGCTATACGCTTGTGGAATAGCTTACCCCCTAACTATAGATCAGCCTGTAGTAAGGCTTCATTCAAACGTCAGATACGAAGACTCTTTTTGGAATCTGTTTAGTTTTATTTGACAGTATTTCATCATAATATTAGCATTATTTATATATATTTATTATATATCATATATGTAGTTTTATATATTTTTAATATTTATATTCTATTATATCTATGTTTACTTATTTCATCCTAATTTAAATATACCTACTTATGTCGTTTGCGACTTTAATTCGTACACCGTCTACAATTTCTCCCACATTTTTACTGGTTGACTGGTAGAGAATGCCTCAGGCATTAAGTCCGCCTTTTGTACATCTTTTGTTTTATGTACGATAAAGATTAAATAAATAAATAAATAAATATTGCGGTACCGGAAGCATCAGTTTGTATAATGAATTTATTTTGCTCAGAAAAATCGGGATACTGTAAAATTGGCGGTGAAATTAATGAGTTTTTCAAAGATAGGAAAGCTTTTTGGCATTCGTTAGACCAGATAAATGGAACGTTTTTCTTACATAATTTGTTTAAAGGTGCTGTAATATTTGCAAATGACCTTATAAATTTACGATAATAATTACAAAAAGCAACAAAACGCTTAACTTCGACAGCGTTGTTGGGACAAGGGTAATCTTGTAATACTTTTATCTTTTCGGGATCAGGTAAGATACCTTTGTCAGAAACTATATGGCCTAAATATAAAATTTCTTTCTTTAAAAATTCACACTTTCTGGGATTTAACTTCAAATTGACTTTTCTTAATCTCTCTAGGACTGATATTAGATTTTCATTATGGCATTCTAAATTTCTCCCAAAAACTACAAGGTCATCTTGATAAATGAAACATTTTTCGAATGCTAAGCCTGACATTGCTATAGACATCATACGACTAAAAGCATTTGCACTGATCTTAAGTCCCATTGGTAGGCGTTTCATTTGATATTGTCCTGTACTAGTAGTGAATGCTGTTAGTTTACGACTTTCAGGATGCAAGGATACTTGGTAATATCCTTGATAGAGGTCAAGGTGAGTAAAGTACATAGCACCTGAAAGAGAGTCTAAAATTTCATTAATATTTGGCAGAGGAAATTTATCATTGCAAACAGTTTCATTCAATTTTCTATAATCTATCACCAATCGCCATTTCTTTTCTTTGCTATCTGAACATTTCTTCGGTACTAATAATATAGGACTTGACCATTCACTATTGCTTTTTTCAATAATATCATTATTTATCATTTCGTTAATCTGCCTATCTATTTCTGGCTTTAGAGCTTGTGGTAATCTATACGGCTTAACATAAACAGGCGATGAATTTTTACAAGTTGGTATAGATTGTTCATAAATATTTGTAGTTGTTAAGCGGTCGCCATTAATATAAAAAACATCAGAATATTTGGCACATATCGATTCTATGGACTTGCGTTCATTACTGTTAAGGTAATTAAGATTTAATTCGGATAATAATTTTGTAATTCTATCAACATTAATGTGAGGTTTTTTAAATTCGCAAAGATCGTAATTGTTTAAAAGTTGTAATTCTGGTATAAAACTAGGTATACATATGTCGTTTTCGGTTACATTTAAAATTTTTACAGGGATTCTGTTATTTTTTACTGTAACTATTGAATTAGCAAGGAATACATTTTTCTTAAGTTCCGTTCCACAAACTAAAACATCTTTATTTGAAAAATTTTCAACATATAAGTGGTGTATAGATTCACATCTTGCTGGAATTTTCAATAAATAATTCGACTTTGCGTATTCTTCTACAAGGTCAAAATAGTAAGATATACCATTATCGTGTAGTGTCAACTTGTTTGTTGAAATATTTATGTTTGCGTTATATTTAGTTAGAAAATCTAAGCCTAAAATTCCATCAGCCTTTAGAGGTAATGTCTCAAATATAAGAAATTTATGATGAAAAACAGTGTTATCTTCAGTTTTCAGATTTAAATAAGCATAGCCTTGGGAGCATTTTTGCCCTCCTATTCCATTAATTATGGTATTTTCTCTATGTATTGCAATGTTACTAGGAATTGCTTCGCCTTTTATAACAGATAATGTAGCGCCTGTATCTATGAGCCAATTATATCTGACATTATTTAAATAAAGTTGTACATATTTAGCATTACCAGTAGATGACAGAACAAAATGCTTAAGACCGAAAAAACTGACTCAAATCGGTCTCAACTGTATTATTATTCTGAGAGTTTTCGGTGTTGTTAGTGCTCTCAGCCGAAAATAAATTGCGAGGTGCGCTTACATTTCGATAAGGTTTCGCATATCTAGCCATTCTACCTCTTTGGAAGTTGTTGTGAGATGGAGTGCTATAATAGCCCCTACGATTACAGTAATAAGATCGTCCTCTATTACCACGATAACTGTTGTTATACTGACCATACCTTTGAGAGTTATTAAAATTATTTCTTTGATATTGGTAACCTTGCGGACTTTTTGTGTTAAAAAATGTACCACGCTGTTTAGATACATGCATAATGTTACCTGATGGTTGAGGGAAGGATGACATATCTTCATCCTTAGCTGCCTGTATCGCGTCCTTCAAGCTCGTGTAGTCGCGCGCATTGATGATGGTTGACAATCTGGAACTTCGCAGGCCACCTGAAAACCGTTTTATGGCAATTTTTTCGTTAAGTGGTTTTAACACGGAGTAAGCGTTGGAATTGCCATCTGCCTGTGCGATAGTCATATCCGTAAATAATTTTTCGATTTCGCTTGCATAATCGTCTATAGATCTGGAACCTTGAGTGATATTTTGTAATTTTGTTTGTATAGCAATAAAAGATTTTTGTGTCAAAAGGTGATGCCTCATATCTTTGATTAAATCCTGCGTAGTTGTATAAGTGCCTGACAAACGTAACTTAGCATTTTCAGAGAGTCTACTTTTAAGAACAAATGTAATTAACAGGTGTTTACCTTTATCGTCTATCATGTTCGCGTACATCTCCACGGAGTCGATGAGTCGCTTTGTTGTCTCCTCTACGCCATCCATTGCTGGAATCAAACTACACGCCACCTTAAGGTCAAATTCCATTTTGTCAGATTCCGAAATCATTTCACGCAAAATACACAAATTCGTAATTTCCTCGTATACCTTCTGGACTTTTTCAAATATCTCTATAGCCGTTGCTACAATTTTTGTATCTTTGTTTGTTTTTAAAGTTAAAAAAAATTCTTTACATTTATAGTATATATCGCTAGCTTCACTTAACTTTATATCAGTGGTTTTACATTTGTACCTACTTTTACCTTTTTTTATAAAATATTTTCTTATTTTAATCAAATTTTCATAGTATATTAATAGAATATCAGTCATGCCTAATTAAACATTTTTACGAGTAGGTATATAATTCTAATAAAAAAATCTCCTTAAATAATATCTTTGAAAATAAACGCTTAATGCATAACATAATAATCTATTTATAGATATTTCATAACGAAGTAAGTAAAGGCACACTACAATAGCGCGATGGAATGCCCTGCGTTAGCAGTTTACGCCCGCGGTATCAAATTCGTTGAGTGTCTGTGCACAGTTTAAGCTACTTTAAAATTTCACGTAATAAAATGTTATGACCCAAATTCACTTCACATGTGATAAATGTGATTTTGATATGAAAAAAAATGATTTTGAAAATTGTTCAAATTACGAGAGAGACACAATACTGCACTTGATATGATGACCTTCTTAGGCTGCTCCTTCATTGTGACCACGAAGTAAAGAGGCTCGGATGCGTTGTATAGTATGTAGGCCGATTTCTTCTTGCATCCAACGACGATGACATTTTTTGTAGAACCGGACTCCGACGTAAAGTAAGAGAATAATAGTTATAGCTACCACCACGAATACTGCGATGTTGAGGCGCTCCACGTGTCCACCGATGTCCTTCAAAATCGCGTCGTTGTTCCCACCAGCGGCATTTTGACTGACAAATACGTCTTCTTTTTCCACGGTCGAACGGCACATCGTGCAATCAAATTACTTGTGGCATCTTCATATTATCTTCAAGTTACGAGGTCTTGTAGGCAGGGTCGCTATGAAATGTGGGGACTATTGGGTTATGGTAATGAGACAACCATCTCGTACAATATCGCCTTTAATACTAATTAAAATAAAGACACAATAAAGTAAAATGATTACATATGCATTCTTATACTACGGTCCCGTACTAAAGTAATACATATCCCCTACTAAGACTTATAATAACACTTCAACTTGATATCAATAGATTTGTTTTTCATTGTATTTCTTTAGTTTAATTCACTTGGTTTGGTATCTTTCATCCCAACGAATGATTATTTTAGCGTCTTATTAAAAATTTTGGTTTATTTATTCACTATAGATTTTTTTTTACACTCGTATAAGTTATGGGTCATCGAGATTTTAGCAAATGTACAATAATTTTGATATTGACTCACATACGCTTAAAAATAAGCTCTCAAGCATTCAATCTGTGATTTTTTTTTGAAATCGAACCAGTGTTTTCGGAAACGAGATTTTTCCCTTGTTCCCGTTCCCGATGGAATTTCGGAAAATCGTGTCTTATTACTTGTCCAGGCAATAAAAGGAACCTACTTTCCCCGTATTTTCTCCTTCTTACAATGTCGGGTCCTTTAAAAGGGGCGTGGAGAAGCACCTTGCAGGTCGGCACGGTGAGGGTGGCTAGTGCGGCGTGTATTCTCTTTCCTTCACTAGATTATATATCTTCGCATTTGAACTCTAAATCCACTTATCACCAGATGTAATGGAGTCATTTGCTAGGCATTCTGTAAAAAAAGCTCAAGTTCCAGCTGCTTTGGCTCTGCGTTGATGAGTAGGTAAGTCAGTGTGTCCGGTTCTCTCTTAATATAAAACTTAAAAACTCGTAGTACTCGTATAGATAAAGTTCGTTTGTATTGACAACATTTTTCGCCACTTACATGAAATCCGTGATGCCGTAAAAGGGAATTTTCCGCAATTTCTACACCTAAGTACTCGTATGTGAAGGGATGGAAATTTCAAAGGTAAACCTAGCACCACCTCGCCTGCCCAGCAGTAAACCAAATTCCTGGTCTAAGGAACGAATCGTGCCCAGCAGCGAAACATAATTAGGTATATGGATTAAGGAAATGAAGTCATCGTTTCCTTATCCCATATAGGTACCTAATTATGTTATGTTATGTTATTGTGGTCACGGCTGTTCTTATAAGTGGGTACCTGCGATGGCCTACTAAACTAATTAAAATATGCTTTGTAGTACATACCTTACATAGTACTTATCTAAGTGAAAATATCAAACACATATTAAAAGTACGGTACGTCACTAAAAATAGTGTATAACTTAATAAACATATTTAATTTTATATTTGTTACTTTGCATTTTCTTAGAATAAAATATGTTAAATAAATTGAAAAATTAATAAATCAATAAAAAAAAAATCTCGTCTCTAGCGGGAATCGAACCCGCGGTTTCAGCGACAAAGTGACGAAAAACGATAACGAAGTTCGATAAGAACAAAATGTAGGTATGGGATTGACATATAGGTATCATCGCTAAATGACGTGGCGAATCGATCAAAGTCATCAATATGTAAGTTGGTAGACAAAGTGATTTGCAACAAATCGATGAAGTAGCGAATTGTTTTGTCGTAACTTTCATATACTACGCAAAACAACTCATTATTCATTAAAATGAAATGAATATATTAATTTTAATAATTTATTTTACCATTTCTTTTCCATTTTTCAGTTTTGAGTACCTTCTTAAATTTAACCAATATGTTGTTTTCTTACAGAAAGAAAGATTTGACACAGCGATCGCTAATCCTTACGTTGATTGGTTGGCTAGGAATTTGTTTTCTTTATCTCAAAGACGATGACGAATTAAGTTATATTTTCGCTATGAAACGATTGCCACTTGTCTAAGCCCCCTGACGAAACTTTAACAGTATTGATGTCTTTTTGTACTTTGTTAAACCAAAGGAGACTTCATCCACTGATAAATTACGAGTACCTAACTACTCGTACATGTCATAAATCAACATCCAATTTTGAAATATTTACAGATTTCTTTAAAATTTATTAAAAATAAAGCAAACTTACGAATTAATTATACAGATTTATATAATTCACTATTATTAGATATATTTAAATTGTATCTAAGTAGATTGAATTAGTAGCAAGAAAGAAAATTCTTAGTTTCTTAAGGAACATTCTTTTTTACTTTAAAGTGAAAAGGGCACAAACTCAGTGCTGGTCCACTTTACTTTCGAGCAGAGGACTCGAGTGGATTTCTATTTATATTGTGCAAATTTGTCTCGAAGTCTACGAGAACATAATTCAACTACTGCTGTATTACCGTGCTACTGTCTCCGACGTCTTTAAATAAGTTAAATTAGAAAGCTATGCGCAGTTAAGGTCCTTGATTTTTTCTTTGTTTATTTTCAACACCAATTTGTTTTCGTATGTTTAAAACCAATTTCGGAACACATTCTTTTTAAGATTGTCCGTGCTTATGATTGAATATTGGGCTGTTACTTACCTATGCGAAATCAAGAATTTTATCTAGAGGCCCCGGAACACACTGTTGTCAATTCCCCACCGAATCAAACGCCACCGATCCCAAACTTAAAATGAGTTACTGAGCTGAACACATTTTTGATAGCGACCCACTCAAGCATGTCGACAACTTCGCAAGCTTTAAGCTTCGAGAATAGGAATACCGTACACCATTACCAAAAGCTACTCCTTTTTAGTACTTTTAAGTCAGTTTAGATATTATAAGACTTTTATTATTATCTCTGAGATTCCAAATAAATGTAAATAATAGGGGTTAAAGTATGAAATTGCCGTTTTGTATGAAGATTTTTAAGAACATTGCTTATTTCATACTAACGTTTTTCTTAGTTATTTAATAACCAATAAAGCAAACTTTATGAAACTTTTAGAGTCTGGTCAATAGACTTTAAACTAAGTAATAACATAATCTTGAAGACAAGAAAATTAATTTTCACAAAGTTATTGTCAATAATATACAACATACTGACAAAAAAATAGGCGGTAATTTTGAAATTCTTTTTTATATATTATTCAACTAATTCTGAGATTAAATTGTAACCAAAACGTGCAGTCTAGTGTTAAAAAAGAAATAAAAAAATATTTACTGTAAAGCTCCTAAATTAGAAAAGTTATAAAGTTATATAAACAAACGAAAAAAACGGCAATTTCATACTTTAACCCTTATTATATTTAGTGAATAACTTTAGTATGAAAACAATCGCTTATCTTTATATTAATATTCAGATTTAATAATTCCTCTCAGTTTCATCGTGGCATTAAGTACCGAATTAAAATTATGAAACAACATTCCAGGCTCTAATTTACGCTACACAAGGCATGTAGCATAAACAAAATCGTGAAAATTATAAAAGTGATTGCCGTGACGCAAGCTCCCTGGGTAATTTGGGCGCGCTCTTAGAAACACAAAACTTTCCACCGTTAAAGCCCAACAACTGCTGTAAATCATAGTGAATCGACTTACCCTTAAACAGGGATACGTAATTCGTAAACTAATAAACAACATAAAATATAGTCCAACATAAATTAGAGCATCCTGTAGGAAGGGTTCTATGTAAGTAAATAGTTTTATCGGCGGCGGCGGAGAATCGTTAATTCGTAGCAATCCGTCGCTTCTTCAGCTAATTTATACTCGCACTTAGGCAGCAAAAAGTTTCCCTCGTTAAGTGGAGACAACTGCAGTAAATCACTGTGAACCGCTGCCTATCTGCAGTGCGATTACTATCTTCAAATTACAGGGAGCGCCTATTCTGCCACTTACTCGTAAATACGAAGCCATGAGAGGCTTAAGTTTTTGGTTGCATTGCCCATTGTAGATTTCGGCCTACTGTACCATCTCTATAGCCTACTGTACTCTCTCTAAAGATTAAAAACGAGAGAGTACAAGATGAACTCGAATGTATAGTGTTCCATACAACACATCATTTTCCGAATGCTAGTTAAAGAAAGTATTTCTGTATTCTATAAAAAAGAATATCTTTTAGACTTAAAGCTACTGAACCCTGTAAATAAATTAATCCTGTTAGATTAGCCTATTAGAGCTTGGCACGGACTACAATGTAAAAAGTTTTTTTTTTACTTTTTTGGTGTCTTTGAAGACGGTTTTTTTCTTTTGTAAATTTTTTTAAATTAAGTACACGCCTTTAGAATTTGACCCGAGGCAAACACCAGAATTACTTGAAGTGAAAACCTTTCGTTCCAAACAGTATTAAAAGAAGTATTCCTTACAACTTATTACTTTTCTCCGTCAGTTCAACTGAATCACGTGCCTATGAAATAAGGGTTTCCTTCGAACTCCCTAGGATTCTATCGCTAGACTTGGTGACAACGGAACCATCTTAGCAGTGCACGAGTACTACACTCGTGCACTGCTAAGATGGTTCCGTTTTCAATTACAAAATAATTTTGAAATCGGCCCACAAAATGGCGGGGTGACAAAAAAATAGATACAGTCAAACATAAAACCTCCTCCTTTTTAGAAGTCGATTAAAAGAAGTGTACTTTACTCAGTCAGACTTATTTGAAATTCACTTGGAAATAGTAAGTAGGTAATATGACTTACTTAAAACTCTTAATTATTTTATTACGTACTGGTTTTTAATTATTTTATCACAGACAACACTCATTCCTGGTGTTATTTAAGCCCATGCTGATGAAATGTCAAAGAATCAAAATCACCGCTACACGAACGTCACACAACAATTTTAATAATTCATAATACTTGTAATACCCTAACATTGTTCTAGTTAAAAAACGGCGATTCCAAAAAAATATTTCAAATGAGAGCATAATATGCGCCAGTAAATACGGTTCGCTAAAAATGTTTTGCACCTCTCCACGTGTGTTCGGATAAAGGCCGGGATAAAAATTTACGCTATTGCGAAACACTTGTTACTTACTTTTCTCGTAGAAAATGTTACAGCATTCCGCCTTGCTTTTAAACGTTTTAATTAATTTTTTTACACCGTCGCAGCTAGCTAGTAGTGACCAAAATTAAGAACTCTGCTCTGACGTAAAATAATGGACTAAACACAGTGTATATTTACCTACTGTGTTTTTTAAACAATTAAATTTCAATAAATACTGCCCAGTGCCCACCTGATGGTAAGTGGTAATAGTCACGTGGCTTTTGTGAGATTCGCAGCAAATCTGCAATCCCCACAAGAACCACAGTGTACGTTGCCAATTTGTTACATAAGATGTAAAGTCACGGTATCCAGTAATTTCACTGCCATATCTTACCCTTCAAACCGGAACACAGCAATGCAAGCACTGCTGCTTTGCGGCAGAAAAAGGTAAGACGGAGGTACCCAAGCAGGCGGCGACCCTAGTACAGAGTCTTCCTCCGGTAAAAAAAAAACAAAATGTAGGAGAGTAGCCTACGATATTTAAGGGGCATACAGGTTAGATATTAGGTGGACCCTAGGTGCTTGTGCTTGATCTAGAAACCCTAATGCTTTTTGAATTAATCGACTTTAAACTGAAAGCAAGAACTTTCAAGTGACAACCATAATCCAGATAACTATGGAATTAACACAAAATAAATATAAACACTGACTGAAGAAGCAGGATCCGCTGATGTAGGGCTGTCGACACTTAGGATCAAAAAATAATTTATTTAGTTTGTTCGAAAAAAAAAAAATGGTTTTGATTAGTCCCATTATATTTTCTACAGAATCTCCACTTCCGATGGATACATACGCTTTAATATTATTTTGGTGTTCCGTTACACCTTGTATATTACATTTAATTAACACAGTTAAATGAGTTGACAGTTTTGAGGAATAACTGACCAAGTATAAAGTCAACGAAATAAGTGACCAATTATAAAACACTTTTATTGTGAAATTCTTCAATTTTAAGCACATGGTGTGTTTCCCTATCACAGGGCTGTTAGTAGAAATATCCTTAACCACGGAAATACTGTAGACATAAATAAATGAAATTTTATTTACCATTATTATACATAACATTTATTTACTCTGAGACGCCATTTTTAGATGATTTTGGCAAATTATGAAAAACACCTTAAATACTTTTCTCTGTGATTAATCTATAAGCTATAGTATGATTCATTATATTGAAATAACATTTAAAAAAGACAAAATCAGAAATACCAAAACAGACTAGAAAAATCTAATTCATTAACGAAAGCAAATATGTATCATCTTCAATAGGTATATCTCTGAACATATTGCCCTATATTGCTCAAATAATAAATTCCAGGAACTTCCACGACCAATTAAAGCTTTCTAAACACACAGTCATGAGCACTCGTCAAACCTTAGAAAAGAAAAGACAAAACAAACTACACATGTATTTTGCAACATTTACTTCATTTTATCCAGTGGTCTAATTGGGATGATAACTAAATTCCAATTTTCACGTCTCGTCATAAAATATTAAAATACCGTAGAAAAAGATGCAATCATGTAAAATAGAAATTAAAATTGGCCTAGAAATACATTAGATACAATCATTTTAAGTTATTAATTTGGAAGCGATTTGACAGAGAGATCCGATATCAACCGTGACGTCATCGTTGAGTACGACCATATAAACTCCATGCAAATTGCCGTTTTGCTAGAAAGAGATCGAGAATTTTTTTTATATCTTGGTTGTTTTTATAGTTATACGAAAACCGATTTTTTCTTTCTGTTAATTAAAAAATTGTTGCTTTGAGTTTCTATTATAGCAATAATTTTTTTTAATTCATCTGGACGAACCGGAACGCATTTCCCTTCAAATCTTTCGATATTTCAATAAGGTAAATAAAACGAATGTAAATAAACCTAACTGTTATATGAAAGTCGTATATCAACTATTGTTGTAGGTAGTCCATGTAACACGTTTTTAAACTGAAAAATATTTTTTCCGTTTCACGAAACGGAACGGCGTGCGTTCCGGTGCGTTCCGGTCCATTTCGAGCACTGATTTTATCATAATATTTCATCGCGTGAATACGAATATGAATCAAAGACATAACGTGTTCTATTCACAAGAACGATTTCCTACGAGACCACGAAAACATTAATTAGCTATGTATCCAACAAATAATGGAATAGAAAAGTTCTCTATAAAGAAATCTGGAGGGAGTAACGGAAAAGAATGTCCAGGGTCAATGATTAATTCCTCAACACGACCAGACAGGTTCGTTTAGTTTTGTTTGTGTTCCGTCGTCTCTATGTTTCAGCCGCTCTAGTTGTAAATCCACTTGGAATTTGCCATATTATCGATTAATTCCTTAATTTAGCTAGCCACATTATAGTACGTAAAATATTATTGTAGTTTGTGATGTTTAACCGCCTCAGTGGTGTAATTGTTGTGACATCCCGGTATTTATCTAAAGGGCCGGGGTTTCATTCCCGATGTGGTCAGAAAATTTTTTACTTGGTTGGTTGGTGGTAGGGCTTATGAGCCCACCGCTAGCTACCACCATTCTAACGAACTTTGTCGCCTTTATAACAATGCTAATTCCGATAATGTTGTGCTCTGACAATTAGAGGCAAGAAAACCTTTTTCAGTTATTGAGAAGTCCAGGTGAAGCTCTGTCAGCGAGCTTCACCTGGACTTCTTCGGCCTTAGCGTCACTTACCATCAGGCCAAAAGAAGGCCAAGAGCATCCCTGATGTGTAAAAAAATTATGTCATAAGAATGCATTGTGTATTTTGGGAAATTCTAGAACTAGATATAAATTTTTAGCATAAATTCAACCTGGCCCCTGTTTCAGCATCTCTGACAGGTGCGACAATTGTCAAAATATATGACATCAAATACTAATATTATAAATGCGAAAGTGTGTCTGTCTGTCCCTCTGTTACCTCTTCACGTTTAAACCACTGAACCGATTTAGATTGCATTGTTATCGCCAACAAACTTGTCAAAAGTTTGGCGATATTATGTAACTTTACCATATTACTGTAAATAGAATAAAAAAAAAAGATAAAATTAGGTATACAGATAGTTTTAGTCCCAGGAAAGGAAGGACATAGGCTACTTTTTATCCCGAATTTTAATAAGTTCCCCGGGGAACACAGTCGAAGTCGCGGGCGGTAGCTAGTATTTCATATATTTTTTGACAATTGGGATGATGACTGAATTTTAAATTTTACGTCTCGTCATAAAATATTAAAAAACCGTAGAAAAATACGCAATTATGTGAAATTAGAATTAAAATCGGCTTAGAAATACAAGCATCCAATCAGGAATTACCAATCAATCAGGAATCAGGATGATCAATCAGGATTATGACGAATCAGGAACAAATCATTTTAAACTGTTAATTTGAAAGCGATTAGACAGAGAGATCCGACATCAACCGTGACGTCATTGTTTAGTACGGCCATGCCATATAAAATCCATGTAAATTGCCGTTTTGCTAGAAAGAGATGGAGAAAAATCTTTAATACCTTATATCTAGGTTATTTTTATAGTTATTCGAAAATCGATTTTTTCTTTCTGTTTATTATATGAATAAGCTTCTATTAAAGCAATTATATATTTTCATTCATCTAGCCTATTGTCGCAACTGTCAGATGTGGTGAAATAGGAGCTTATTGTTGTCATTCCAGATTAATTTTTCCATTTCAGTAACACGGACTTGAAAAAGGTCCATGTTCAATAAATGTCAAATTTAATTAAATAAATATATAACTTATTTCTCGTGTATAAAGAGATTATATAAAACAATCTTCGCATAGATTTCTCAAAAAAAATCGCAGCGCAGTGGTTTCATCATCACAGCTCATATACGTCCCCACCGAGGGGCACGAGCCTACCCTAACCAGTTAGGGCGATTAGGCAAACCACGCTGTCCCAGTGCGGATTGGTTGACTTCACATACACCTGTGAATTACTTCGCAGGTGTATGCAGGTTTCCTCACGGTGTTTTCCTTCACCGTAGGAGCGTCAGATAAATGCAGTGGTTTATTGCAGAGAAACTACGATAATCACCGAGATCGTTATTATCATACTAGTATCTCTATTTTAAATTAATTGAGTTCTTTATTAATAATTAAGGGGAGAACATCGAGAGGATTAACTTCGGGGCTATTCGATTATGATTTGCTATCATAATTCATAAATATTGATAGCAAATCATTGTCCTTTAACAGAGCAAAGCGGTACTTCCGCCCTATCGACGCCCTGTGCTTTATAAGGCCCAAGTTCGTCCGCATGTGGAATTACTGCTCACATCTGTCGGCTGGAGCACCTAATAGCTTGATCCATTTGACTCTCTGCAAAGAAAGACGGACCGCTCAAATCATTAGTAATGCCAATCTATCGGACTCGTTAGAGTCGTGGGGCTCACTTCAGCTCTCTCTGTGTGATCTAGCCTCTCTTAACGATGAATGCTCCGAGGAACTCTTTGACCTGGTACCGACGTCCCCCATTTTCATCGTACCACTCGACACCGCAGTAGGGCTCATCCTCATCACCCGGCCGATATCTTTCAGTACGGTTCGCTTTGCTTTCAGCGCACAATTTTACCATGAATGTGCCGGCTTTGAAACGAACTTCCCGCTGCTGCTGTGTTTCCTGAGCGCTACAATATGTCCCCTAAAGGTAACCTTAAGACAGCATTATACTCAGGGTAGGCAGCGACCTAGCTGTATCTCTGATATTAGCGAAGTGGATGGGCGACGGATACCGCTTACCATCAGGTGGGCCGTCTGCTAATTTCAGCAATAAAAAATGTATTTACGTACGTACGTACGTACGTTACGTATAACTGATAAGCGCGGCGCGGTAATACATTTTATTTTATCGCTAATATTAAAATTTAAACCAAATGAAATAATTGTGAGAGAATCATGAAAATATCTCTAGAAATAAAGAGGTAATAGGACATTAAAGATGCGCTTGAATAATAATTTCGCTCCGTGCAAACGGTTCAGCGTGTGACGTCAGCAAGCGACTCGACTTCCTTGCTATTCAGTCATTTGTCAGTGTCAGGTGTTTGTGTTTTGATTATTTCTACAATTAATAAATAATTTCTCGTAATATCTGAGACCACTAAGAATAAAAAGGAAACGTAATTTGTGGTGCGCTGTAACGACGCGACCCTCGAGTGGTCGTATGACGTCACGGGACCGCCACGGCAAGTGAGCGGCCACTAACAGACCGCGCAGGAAACACATAAATGATCTTTTGTTTACCGTGTATCTTTAGCTTTGGTGTACAACTTCTTTCAAATTAGTTGTTGAGATGTTTATTATTTTGAATTATAAATATTTAAACAGTGAAAAAGCCTGTAAATTGGCAATAACTTTCAACCTAAATGTTACTATAATTTACTTTTAGGGCTATGGTTTTTTGTAAACAATAAAATAAAGGACAATGTCGAAACTGGCCCCATGACCAACAAAGATTTGATTTGCGTCATAATTATATGCATATTTTATAACACTCATAACAAATATATGTATTCGACGGACAAATCAAAAATAAATATAAAAGTACTTTCAGAAACAAAACCAAATTAAGTAAAATATAAACGAATGGTTATTGTTACCTTTGCTCGACTGAATAGAATTGAGTCCATTTTATGTAAGTAGGTTTTAACATTTATTTATTTGTATAAATTATGTTTTTCATAACTTCTTTTACAATTTACATCGAAAATTAAATTAAAACATACGTCAATTGACTACTCACGCGCTGTCGCTTGTTAGTTCGTTGTGTTTTGTTTATAATTTCGAGATTTCTTGTTTGTTACTACGTGGCTATAATAACGTTCTTTGATGATTGCAATAGTGATTATTTTAATAATTGTATAGGTATTGACTATGTGTATTGCTCTAACGAAATAAAGTGTTACTTCAACTAACCTCAAAATCTTAATTCATTTTGATATATATTTCGATTTCGAAGCTCGTCCGTAGTAATTGATGTGGACGTACAGTATTTACTAATGTCCAATTATACGAAAAGCATTTTTTCACCGCTGTTGGTATTGGGGCGAACAATGTATGGAGGCAGAGCAATGTCCTTTCTCAGTAATTTACTGACAGATTTTAAAAAATCACTGCCTTATTAATTTTGGTTTATATTTTAATAGTATCAATAAGATTAATATCTTGAACATCATCAGCTCTGCAGAAAATGCAAAATTTGAAACAAAACCATTTTTTGAGGTGGGGTAATCTGTTACGATGCCAAAGGGCTAAGTTGACTAAGCCACTTAGGTAAGCCGTAGGACTAGGGTCCACCAGCGGCTGACTAGGTCAAGGCCATAATCTCTGGCCAGTCCGACTGGTCTAGCCCCTCTCCAGCTGCTTAGGGTACTTGGAGAGCGCCTACAAATTAAGGCACGTCTTATTCTACCCAACTGCCTGCTGCGGAGCAGGGTGGCAAGTGAATCCTTATCCTGTACTCGCGCCGCCAGCTAGAGCCCCCGTAGCGTCGCGCAGGTCGCCATTTTCCAAAAACGTCGGCCAGCGAAGGCTCCGTTGTAGCCCAGCGCGAGGGTTATGCATCGCACTGTGGTCATACTCCACGAGAGTGTGCTCGGCGGCTTGAAACAAAATCCTACACCAACCTCCTTAAGAGGGCACAGTACCTGCTACTAGCGCCGCCATTCGTTTTTTATTAATTATGATAAATTAAAGACGTTTTTACAAAAAATAGATCAGTCAACTACTCAAAACAGATATTTCAGATTTTTTTAGCTATTCAGGCATATATAAAATGTATAGGAATAATCATAATCCGATTTATTGCTAAAAGTGGCCACTTTTGGCTAGTAGTAGGCACTGTGGCCCCTTAACTCAGGAGAAACCTGTGCCCTGTATTGGACAGTATATGGGTTGCAGTAGTAATGAAATGACTTATCTGTTGATATGACCTTACCAAACTTAAACTGAGAGTGCCTACCCGAGAAAGAATTAATTTGTAATTACAAAATTCGTCAAACGCAAAATTGCCACAAACTATTTTAGTTTACGTTTCTATCAAAAAGTAAAAATAAAAATCGTGATAAAGTTTTCCTTGTCATAGTTATAATTGTTCTTTGTCTTATTCTTAAATAATTTATGAAGTCATATAAAATTTCATCAACTCGGAAGACTATACTATCAATGAAATGTTCAAATTAACAAAAGAAAAGAGTATCCTCCTTTTATATTGAGGGAACGGACTTCGTTTCAATGATAATTTTGCCCAAGTTTTCCTTTAAATCAACTTTTTATTTTTCCAGTTTTAATATCGTGGCTCCATCGGGGCAGCGTTTCCCCTGAATGCGCATGTTACATTACGCTCGTGAATCTAAAGCCGTTAATCTATTAAAGCTCGTTCATACCTCCGTTCCAGCTACTGATGCCTCGTTGGCCAATCAATGACCCGTGGGAAATGATATAGAGCCTGCCATATTGAATGGTGAAGGTGTTGTTGCGATAACGCAAATTTTAACTTATCCACATTACAAGCTATGTTCATAGATATTAAAATATTTTTTTTGGAAATATCCTCATAAAAAGTTTGAAGTGTTATTTACGAAATTATTTGTCTTAGTTTTAGCAGAAGCAAACTGGTCTGTATGACCGTTTATTATTCTGCAGTACCTACTGTTAAAACTATCACATATTTTGATTTTTCATAGTAATTATCTCATTAATATTGAATTCAAACTCAAACAATTTCAGATACGTGCCTTTTCTAGTATAAAAATAAAAAAATGTGGTCACAACAACAATATTCTCCTCAAGCAAAGAAAATCTTGTCTTTATCGATAGTAAAAATAAGTCCTTTTTTTGCAGCGCTGCCTCCAAGATAAGTTTCATCTACAATATCTGAGAAGTTTCCGATTGTAGGCACATCAACAAAAGACCCTTCGTAGTCTGATGGTTGATATTTCCTACCTCCCCAGTGGCAAGCATTCAACGGGCTCTTCGATTTTATTGCCGCCCGCTGAAAGCGGGACACGATTCAGTGGTTTGGGCGGGAGGCGGGAAGTCGCTTCATTCAGTTCCTCATATACCGGAGCATTGTCGAAATATCACCAATGTTTTTCTAAGGAAACCTTCGCACTTGAAAATTAACGTCCACCTTATTTAAAACGCTATTACCAAATCAACTTTACGCAACATTTTTCTTTTAATTAATACAGGAAAGCTCTTGGCCTTCTTTTCAACTGATGGTAAGTTCCGTAAGGCTGAAAATGGAAGCGATCTTCACCTGGACTCCTCAAACAAGCGAAGAACTGACTATCTTACCTCTGATTGTTAGAACACGACAAAGCTGTTAACATCCTTATTATGGCGAGAAACTTGGCTGCAGGCAGGTTCAGAAGTCCTACCACCAAACAAACCAAGCATAAAGGCTTTTGCCCCTTTGAGAAATCGAACCCAGAACCTCCAAGATCAGAACACGGTGGTCTTAGCTACAATAGACCACGGAGGCGGATGAAATAGTCGATAGTCTTAGTCGATTTTGTCTGTAGATATTAGGTTTTAATCAGTTGCTTTAGTTTGAGATCAAAAAATCTAATAGAAGAAACCGGGCTTATAGAACATTTATTAACTGATAAGTAATGACAAAGCGTCGGTGGCGCTGTGGACTCGGCACTTGCCTTCCAATCGGGAGGTCGGGGTTTGAAACCGCCATGGACCAATGCGTTTTTCATTTTTCAAATTTCATATTATTATGTACATTTGTCTGACACTCCTACGGCGAAGGAAAACAGCGCGAGGCAACATGCATACATTTGCGAAAGAAATTCAAAGTTGTATGTGTAGTCTACCAATTCGCACTAGGCCAGCTTGGTTGACTAAGGCCTAAACACCCCAAGGTAGGGGGTCAGCGTTTTTGCGTTTGCATCGATGTTGTATCGCGTTTTCGCGGCTCGCTGCGTTTCGAGCATCGGAAACGCGCGTTTTAGCGATTCTTTCGATGCTGCATCGCGATTTGGCGACTGCCTGCGTTCGGACGCGGCATCGGAGTCGCGCCTTTTAGCGACTGCTCCGATGCTGAATCGGGTCGGCTGTAATAGTGTTGTCGAATGTCGATCGACATTCGCCTACCGATATTTTGCTGATTGGCAATAGTAATAGTATTGTTTACACATTATAAATTTCTAAATGATTTCTTTTCACAAGCTTTTTATTATTATTATTTACTTTTACCTGTCCCGGTGTCTGTAATAATAACCTGTCGGTTTCCAATTGAGCTGAAATTTTGCATGCATGTGTATATCGCATGATAATCTGACAATATTATCTGCAATATTATGATGACATGAAGCTGATCTGATGCTGAGCTGGAAGGTGGCCATAAGAACTCCGCAATAAAATGACACAACCCCATCGAGTTTGGGCTCGTTTGATTCGTATTGACGCGTACTAAAAGCTTGTATTTACAAAAAAATGTTTAATTATGTTTTTTTCTTTTAAAATAGTAAGTAGCAGTAACACGTCGGTAACAACATTAAAAAATATACTGGTCCAACTTAAAAGTCTTCGTTCAATTACATTGCTGTTAAAATATCCTCAATATTGAAAATTGGTAAGCTATTGATAGTCTAACAGTTACACTTTTGATAGTTTGCCAATTTGCGATAGTATTATTGAGTATATTTTCGATACTACAGAACAATTCTCAGTAATAAATCTATTTTTAAAACTGGCTATAAGATGAGCTTTAAGTTGTGAACATTTCTTGAAACGAGATTCATTGATGGTTGCTCAGCTGAGTAAAAAATTGCTTATTATAGAAGAA
Organism: Schoenobius gigantellus; assembly: GCA_963935595.1. Classification (NCBI taxonomy): domain Eukaryota; kingdom Metazoa; phylum Arthropoda; class Insecta; order Lepidoptera; family Crambidae; genus Schoenobius; species Schoenobius gigantellus. Next base: position 38,842,518 of record OZ012543.1, read on the forward strand.
AGTTTTAAATAAAGATTTTATCTTTGATTACTTAAGTATGTTCGAAAACTCGAAACCACTCTTGAGAAAGGATTCGTATTATATTACTAAATAAAGTTGTAACGTGGGTTTATAATTTTACCATAATATCAATAAAGCAAGTAGCAGTGCAGCTTCATTATAATCCATGGTAGCTTCGTCAAAATCTAGTACAACCTTAACGTGTTCCGCAGATGCTAAATCCGAATGTGTGCGGAATGTAGCATTCAGTCGCTGCGTCGAGCGTCCGAAAAGCGACTCGGTCGCTGCGTTTGGCGTTTTTAAGTGTGCGGTGTGGTACGTTTGGTCGCTGCGTTTAGCTTCTAAGAAGCGACTTAAGGTGCAAACAAACTGGGCTTATGTGATGCCACGCCACGTTATGTGAGTGGTCGCGTTAACGATGTCACGTAATCTAAGTGTAGTTCTAAATAATGATTTTTCATACATTTTCTATCAATACCGATGTCTTCTAACATCACATACGTGGCATCACATAAACCCAGTTTGTTTGCACCTTAAATCGCCGATCGCCGCTACTAAAAGTAGCAAGTGTGCTGAGGCTCCGCACAATAGATTGCCGATTAATACAATAAGTGTGTTACTAATGTAAGACTTAAAAATAGATATAATATGAAATAACCGATGAACAACAATAGCACGGTGGGAGTTTTTATCCAAAATTAACTTTCGAGATTCGAGAATCGTGATTAACTTTCGAGATTTCATAGTATCATGATGACATGTCCGAACAGTTGAAGTGTGTAAGGGGCCTAAAATAATATTTCATTTTTATTTTTTTTGCATGCCATTTTTTGTATTTTTAGGGTTCCGTACCTCCGAAAGGAAAAAACGGAACCCTTATAGGATCACATTGTTGTCCGACCGTCCGTCCGTTTGTCTGTCTGTCAAGACCCTTTTTCTCAGGAACGCGTGGAGGTCATCATCATCACAGCCCATATACGTCCCCACCGAGGGGCTCGAGCCTACCCTATATTAGGCCTTAGTCAACCACGCTGGCCCAGTGCGGATTGGTCGACTTCACATACATCATTGAATTTCTTCGCAGATGTATGCAGGTTGCCTCACGATGTTTTCCTTCACCGTAGGAGCGTCAGACAAATGTACATATGAAATTCGAAACGAAAAACACATTGGTACATGGCGGGTCTCGAACCCCGACCCCCCGATTGGAAGGCAAGTGCCGAGTCCACTGCGCCACCGACGCAGGAGGTTGGAGGTATCAAGCTGAAATTTATATCAAATACTCAGGTCTACAAGCTTGAAGCTGTGAAAAAATCAAACTTCTAAGCCAACGCAATCAAAGATACAGCCGTTTATGCCGCAAACTGAAAATTTTCGACACTCGCAAGGGAATCAAAACCTACAGGATATAATTTTACTGAGTTCAATTCCTGGTTCAGACAGGCAATTATTTGAAAATCTGTAAATGCATGCAATGAGGTCCCGTAATGGTATGGCTTTTCATAATACAACATACATAGTAACATTCCTTATTGTATTACAAAAAATATGTTTTTTAAATCACCAAAATCGGTCCATCCGATGTAAAGTTATAAACCAATTTGCATCAACTGATTTTATTAAATTCGCCGCTGCCTACGGACAGGCTGTGACGTCAGTCGACACAATCCGCCGCCGCCGCGCGCCGCACTATGGGATGAAAGCGTGAGTTGCGTTTCAAAAATTTGCAACTTTTTTTCTACTACACCTACGGATACAAAATTTTGCATACAGGATCTCCAATATATAAGCTATGAAATGATACTAGAATCTTTATATATTTAATTTATTATTACACATAAAAACATACAAAATAAAAAATTGCTACTTTTCCATACAAAATTACTTTTTCCGTTTCATTGTTTGCTTATTACGAGAATATGAAGGTGATTATAAAGGAAATAATTATATAATATTGTTATTATATCACTATTATATTATATCACTAAATGACGTGATAGTTGACTAAAATACACTATAAGGGCATGGACCTACAAGAATGTTTTATTCAGGTCTGTTTATTCAGGAGACATGTTTCCCTCAAAATGTATAAAGTTAAATATAATATTACCTTAAAGTTTATCGTTGTTTCACTTTGCCCCGATGAACCAACACATCCCCATTTGCTAAACCTGAGACGTATTTGAGAAGGTCTGTAAACACCTTTTATCATCAAAACACGGCCAATAGTATGATCCAGCAAATCTTGTAGCTTTACTTTAGCACTTGAGTATGTTACTTCAATACTCGAAGCAGGCAAATAGTAAGTTTTTTTTGCGTCAGATACTCGATATGTTATAATAATGCCGGAAACATGACTGAGTTCTTTTCTATAAATTTTAAATGTTAAAAATGTGTACTAGCTTTTGACATCCAAATCTTAAAAATGTGTACTACCTTTTGACAGATCCAAATCCCCGTAGAGGGCCAAAGCTTCATCTGCAGAGAAACTTTTCATATTGATGGTTGCATGAAATATTTTTTCTTCGTCACCTTTTTCTCGTTTGTATTAGAGCTTCGCATTATGGCAACAATCGAAGCTTTTTCCGACCCGCCTTCGTCTCTCAATTCTTGCACATATGCGTTATTCGAACCTAATGCACCGTTCAGCCATGTTGAATTTTTAGTTACAAAACGTTCGGCTTGTTTTGTTAACGCGATCTTGAAATTTTGACAACAGTTGTTTTTGTTTCCTTTACTTACATAATAGATTATGTTGCCTGGAAGATATTGCTTATTAGCAATAGCTTTCCGCTCATAGCTTCGCCCGCGTTATTTTTGTTTTCCCGTGGGAATTTTATATTTTCCCGTAGGAATATCACCCTATGCCCTTCCCCTGGTCTCGAACTATCCCTATACCAACTTACATAACAATCGGTTCAGTACTTTCGAAGCCTATTCAATACAAACAAACAAACAATCAAATCTTTCCACTTTATAATATTACTAGCTTTCCGCTCGCGACTTCGTCCGCGTTGTTTTTGTTTTCCCGTGGGAATTTCATATTTTCCCGTAGGAAAATTACCCTATGTCCTTCCCCTGGTCTCGAACTATTCCTATACCAACTTTCATCCAAATCGGTTCAGTAGTTTCGAAGCCTATTTAATACAAACAAACAAACAATTAAATCTTTCCTCTTTATAATATTAGTATAGATTAGTATATTAGTATTAGTATAGATAAGGCCGCCTGTGCTGAACATCTGTGTTGTTTTTGAAAAAATTCTGTTTCTATATCTTTGTATGCTTTGTGTGCAATAAATCATTTATTATTATTATTATTCTTTTAAGTAAGGTTGAATGTTTTCTTGTTTAGTACTACAATCAATGAAAAAAAACTCTCTTTGTGGTCGGTAGGGAGATTTGTATCCTACCTACAGTAAACGAGTAGAGAGAGCGACGTCGACGAGTGATTCAAAACAAACGTGTTACTTATTGCTGCTACAAAAGATATTTCTTAAAGTGGTTAAAATCATTCAACAGTGAATGAATTTTAGTTATTCGTGTCTTTAAAATTGCTCTGCGTTCAATTGCATAATTTTGAAGTGAATATTGCCGTATTTTTGTTTAAAAAATACAAATTCTTCAGTGTCAGTGCCGGTGGTTCCTGTTTTCGATAAAAAAAGTGGACGGTGATCTAAAGAACTTTTCAAAGTCTAACAACCGAGTGAATCAGTACCAATCTACACGATAATAGTGGCCACAAATTTATAAAGAGTACAGTGTAGTGCAGTGCAAAGCCATTATAGCTACGACATTGTACCAATCAATCGAGATAACGTGGTTCGAGACTCCCGCTGGCATCAACTTTTTGTTTTTTGTTTATTTTTTTTGAAATTTTTTTAAACTTCTTTTTTTTTATTATCGTTTTTCCAAAGAAAAGAATTTAGTGGAGTGGAGAATAGTAGAAGGAATATATTAAGATTTATTAAAAATGTCAACAACAGTATGCACAGGATGCTATCAAAATTTACCTAAAAGAGAACACCTAAAATGCACAAAATGCAATAAAATGTACGACTTGGAATGTGCAAACGTTTCGAGTAAAAGATTTTATAATACGATGACCCCAGAACATAAATTAAGCTGGAAGTGCCAAGCTTGTTACTGTAAATTACCAAAATCGGGAAACATACATACCCCAGTTCGTTCCAGGGACATTGATGATCTTAATACACAGCTGATCCGTTACCTGGAAGGTCACTCGTTACTTAATGACCGACAGTATGGGTTTCGTCCTAAACGGTCAACAGGTGACCTTCTAGCGTTCCTTTTGCACAAATGGGGTGAATCTATCGATAAGCGCGGCGAATCGGTGGCTATTAGTCTCGACATCGCCAAAGCTTTTGATAGAGTCTGGCACAAGGCTCTTCTTTCCAAGCTTCCGGCATACGGATTACCCGCGCAGTTCTGTACGTGGATTGCCAGCTTCCTCCACGAGCGTAGAATTCGCGTTGTCGTTGACGGCTGCGCTTCGCGGTTCGTGGCAGTGAACGCTGGTGTTCCGCAAGGCTCCGTTCTATCCCCCACATTGTTTCTTCTGCATATCAATGATATGCTTTCCTTGGGAGCTATACATTGCTATGCAGACGACAGTACAGTGCATGGGGGATATCACGGAGCCTCGGGGGCTGCTCGTGGTGATATTGGTAGGGAAAGGCAGAATCTTATCATTGAGCTCAACAGGACGCTGGACCTCGTCTCCGAATGGGGCTCCAACAATCTTGTTGAGTTCAATGCTAAGAAAACACAGGTGTGCGTGTTCTCGGCGAAAAGGTCACCTTTCCTCCCCCTTCCTTCTCTTCAGGGCACAACCCTTCACACACAGAGCAACATCACCTTGCTCGGAATGAACATTCGCTGCGATCTGAACCCCAGAGACTACATCGAATCCGTCATAACTACTGCCTCACGGAAACTCGGTGTCCTGAACAAGGTGTGTAGGTATTTTGCGCCGGACCAACTATGCTTGTTGTATAAAACTCAGGTTAGGTCTTGCGTGGAATATTGCTCGCACCTTTGGGACGGCTCCGCTCAGTACCTCCTCGATGCTCTGGACAGATTGCAGCGTCGCGCTATTCGCATAATTGGCGATGTAGAGGCAACTAACACCCTCGAGCCTCTACAACTTCGTCGTGACATCGCCTCTCTTAGCGCCTTTTACCGAATGTTCCATGGGGAATGCTCTGAGGAGCTCTTTAACCTTATCCCTCCCTCTCCATTCCTTAACAGAAACACGCGTAAGGGCCTTCGGAGTCATCCGTACACTGTGTCCTCCTTTTCACACCGTACCAAGAAATTCCAAGATTCCTTCTTCTGTCGTTCATCCCACACTTGGAATTCTCTACCTGCGCACGTGTTTCCTCCATCCTACAACATGGGTTCCTTCAAAAGAGGCGTGAAAAAGCATCTTTTGGGCCGGCAAGGGGCGGGCAGGTAGGAGAGTGGATGTCGTCCCTACTCTATCTGTCAACTCATTTGGGCCTCTTTCACCGCTTAACATCAGGCGGGAGGAGGTCATTTGCCGGGCCATCCATAAAAAAAAAAAAAAAAAAAAAAAAAAAAAAACCATGCTCTGGCGAGGACAATAATGTTACTATAAGAAAACCGACCCAGACACAAATTAATGACTCATCCATCTCTGAAGATCTCAGTGTACTTGGTGACACATTATGTACCGAAAATAGCGTGGGCAATCAGAATATTTCAAATACAGCTGAACTTACACTTCAAAACCTGAGTGATATGATTATGCAAAGGCTTAAAGAAAATAACGCAGATATAATAACAAAGTTACAGAATACGATTCAGACAGAAATAACTAAAGCTATAAATAAATTAAAAAATGAAATACAACAGGAAACTAAACTATTATACCAACAAAATGATTTAAGGAAATTCGAAATAGAAGACATAAATAAAAAAATAAATAATTTAATAAAAGAAAACGAAATAATTAGAAATGAATTGAAAAATATAGAAATAAAAATTCCATCACTAGCAAGAAATGAAAATAAAAAAATCGTAATGTATGGTCTCCGGGAAAATAACAGGGAATCTGAATATAGCTTACACAATAGAGTAATTGAAATATTTCGTGAAAATTTTAATGTTGAACTGACAGGATACATCGAGGATACTTACAGGATTGGCAGAAATAATACCAATAATCGGCCACTTGCAATTGAATTAATTAGTAAACGAATGACTAAATACATTGTCGACCACAAATACTATCTACAAGGAACTGGCTATTGGATTTCAGAATTTTTGGACAAACCAATGTTATTACAGCGGAAGATTATGAATGAAAAAATGCTAAGGGCGCGAAAGGAAGGGTTACATGCAGTTATACGAAACAGTGAATTATATATCGACGGTAAAAAAATAAACCTTAAAGAGATTACTGCTAGCCATTTATCATTAAATGACATGAATTCCGGATCTGGTCAGCACCACAAACAGTCAAATGAAGGCGGCAACTCAAAGGAAAATAATACCTTTCGTGACTACCGAAAAACCTTTTAAAATATTATTTCAAAACATGCAAAGTTTATTTAACAAACAAGACTTATTAGAAGCTTTTATAGAACAAAATCAACTAGTCTATCAAGCAATATGTATTTCGGAGTCATGGCTATCTCAAGAGAAAATTAATTGTGTGCATATTAATGGCTTCAAAAATGCAACATCGTATTGCAGAAAAAACAGACCCGGTGGCGGTGTCTGCATTTTCTTACAAGAAAATATAGAATATATAGAAAAATGTGATATTAACAGCATGTCAATCGAATATATTTTAGAAATTTGTGCAGTAGAATTAGTCAAGTATAATATTTTATTAGTAACGATGTATTGGAATAGAAGAGAGGAAAGTGTTTTCTATGATCAATTAAAAAAAGTTCTAAATTATATTAACAATAAATATTCTAAATACAAAATAATTATAGGCGGTGATTTTAACATAAATATACTCCAAAAAAATTCAAAGACCCTACAATTCTTGGAATTCATGTTAGAATTCAGATTGAAACAACAAATAAATAAACCTACACATATTAATCAAAATACGTCAACTTGCCTGGACTTGATTTTCACCAATTTTAGTAGTACTGATATGTATACAACGGTTGAAGAGTTAGGTTTCTCAGATCACGCTGGAACTGTTATCCACTTAAAACTCCCTAACGAAAAATCACAACAATATTGGTTTTCAAATAAAAGATTTTTTACTAAAAGCAATATCGCGAATTTTAAGACACATTTAAAAAAATTAGACTGGCATAATATAATAAATTCTGGAAACAACATTAACGAAAACTATAAGAGATTTCATGACACTCTGATTAGTTTATTGAACTTACATATACCCAAACAAAAAATTAAATTAAAAACAAATTTCAAAAAATACTGGTTAACTGTAGGCATAAAGAAATCATGTCGAAACAAAAGAATGTTAAAAATTTTAGCTCTAAAATCAAATAACGAAATAATTAAACAACATTATAAACAATATGAAAAAATATTAAAAAAAGCAATAATTGGCGCTAAAAAACTACAATATAAAAGAAAAATTAAAAACTCTAGTAACAAAGTAAAAGCCATGTGGAGTATAATAAATGAACGAACAAACAAAAGAAATAGAAAACAAAGGAATAACTTGCAACTAAATTTTAACAAAACACTATATTCAGAACCTAAACAACTTGCTAACCTACCTAATGATTTTTTCGCGTCCATGGGTGATGATAGCCGCGCAGAGCCCGCTGCCGTTAGCTCAAACGCTTTTAGTATCCCAGTAATGCAATGTATCGAAAATACAATATTTCTTCGCCCGGTAGACTACGAAGAAACTAGAAAAATTATAATGTCACTAAAAAACAAAAATAGCTTCGGAATAGATGAACTATCACCAAAATTGTTTAGACAGTGCGCTGAGGAATTGACTTTGCCATTAACAAAATTAATCAACCAATCATTTGACGAAGGAACATTTCCAGACCTGTTAAAAATAGCTTTGGTGAAACCAATTCATAAGAAAAATAATAAAACGGACCCCAATAACTACCGTCCCATCGCACTGTTGCCAACATCTTCAAAAATTTTTGAGAAGGCAATGTGTAGTCGCGTGTATAGTTTCTGCGAGAAATATAAAATATTAGACGGGTCTCAGTACGGCTTTCGTAAAAACCGATCTACAACATTGGCTGTGTTTAAATTCGTTCGGGAAATTATGAAGATGTTGGATGACAAAAAATACGCTATTGGGTTATTATTAGATATGTCCAAAGCATATGACAGAGTTCAATACGATATATTGTTGAATAAACTTTACTCCGTAGGAATACGGGGACCCGCACAAAAATGGTTTAAGTCATATCTTACCAAAAGAGAACAGTATGTTGAGGTTGAATACCATGACAACCCTAATAAAGAAATAATAAACGTTCGCTCAGATTGTAAAATTGTTAACGCGTCAATCCCCCAGGGAAGTGTCGCTGGGTGCCTTCTATTCCTGTTATATATAAATGATTTGCCTAAAATAATGGAAGAACTCTGTGTATTGTTTGCAGATGATGTCTCGATTCTGCTCGATTTTGAGGATAGCTCACAAATTAACGTAAAATTAAAAGCATTACTAGATAAAATTACATATTGGCTACAGCAACACAATTTAAAAATTAATTTCCAAAAAACTAAATTAATACAATTCCATCCATATCAAAAAAATCCCCTAAATTTATGCTTTGAATATGACGGTGTTGAGATTGAGTTTGTAAATGAGTTCACATTGCTTGGATTAGTTTTAGATACAAACATAAATTGGAAAATACATATTGAAAAACTCAGATCTAAGTTGTCGAGCTTTGCATATGCTTTCAAAGAAGTAAAAAAAACTACTGATATAGAAACTGCTCTTACTACCTACTATGCGTATGCCTATGCGTGGTTGAGCTACGGAGTAATCTTGTGGGGAAACAGTACAGATGCGCACACAGTGTTTATAATGCAAAAAAGATTGATCCGTATTTTAGCTAACATTGAACAGTCTGATAGCTGTAAACCATATTTCCAAAAATATAATATTCTGTCACTGCCATGTATCTACATACTTGAAATTTGCAAGTTTGTTCGCAAATATCCCGACTTATACACAAAGCGTTGTGAAGGACCACGCGGAAAATCACTGCGCCATAAAAATAAACTTATTATACCTCATACTCGATTAAAAACACACTCCTCGAGTACATATCCCATGTCCATAAGAATTTATAACAAATTGCCAACATTGATTAGGAATGAAGAAAATAAAACTACCTTCACGAATAAAGTAAAAAAATTGCTAATCGAAAAATGCTATTATTCTTTGAACGAATATTTAACAGAACTGTAAGAATGAAACAATAATTTATTCTAACTAATTTTGATAAGTATTATATTTATAATTTTGCACAAACAAAAAAAAAAATAATAATTATTATTATTATTATATCAACAATTTTAAACTATATTAATTGATTAATTATTGAAGCAAACACAAATACAATATTAAAAGTAGTTTTAACAATAATTTGATTTAAAATGTAAAATTGATTCATTCGATAACGTTTAAAGAATCATTTTATAATAATAAATAAAATCATGAATAACTCATTAAGAAAGTATACAATAAACTCTTATTACACAACATTTACCTACTATAAGTACTTAATACAAGAATATTTTTTAATAACAAATTTTAATAAAGTGTGTAACCTTATAATGAATAAATAATTTTTAAATAATCGTAATGGTAATTTAACTATATTGATATACTTACTTAATAACTTTATCAATTTAATAAATTATTTAAAATATTTTTAATTCTAATTAAACATTTTATCCGATATTTTAAACAAAGATTTGGTATCTACTAAAATATTATAATAAAATAATAAATAATCTATTTTTAATGATAATAATTATAATTACAATTTTAGAATAATAATTATGATACGATAAAATAAATTACATAACATGTAATCCAGATTATTTCTATCAACGTCATATTTAAATAAAAATTAAACAATTAAAACGATTAAAAAGAAGGCACTTCAAAAGGTCTTCATTGTCGTATTAAATTTAGCTATTCCTCTTTTCTCTTCTTTGCAGTGCCCTACAGGGTCCATAGATGTGCTTGTAACTTATTGTACCTACCACCATTGTATATACCTATGGAAGCAAAAAATAAATAATAAATAAATAAATAAAAAAGACTAACCGTTGTATGAGTCCATGCAATATTAGACCGTATAATAATATAGTGAATCTATTTGTGTTCTGACGTTATTCTGGCTTTAACAGTGCACAATGTGGCCAGTTCTCTTTACTTGCACCTAACCTACGGCTTCATCTCCATAAGCTGCACGCCCAGATTGAAGAATGGAAACATTATTTGTGACGGTAACATTCATAGATAGGTTTACATACATACATATATGCATAAAATCACGCTTATAATCCCAAAAGGGGTCTAGTAGAGCTGTAGGTAACACTCTGTTAAAACTAGGTTTTACACTCAAAGCCACATCTGGCAGTATGGGCCATACAGTACTCCAGCCTGTCGCCTACACAAAACGGGCACCAAAGTCAAGTGTTATCAATTTTTCAGTAAACAAATCAACTAAAACCAACGACCAGGGCTCTAATTCCGCTAATCTTAACGTCGTTGTCGCGTCGTGATAGCGTTTCAATAACACTGCTTTTGTCGCTTTTATGCGCATTTTCTGCTACAATTTATATGTGCTACAATTTTTTGATAAGTCAATAGTTACAAATGTTTTAGTTAGTATTCGGTTAACCAACAATAGCTGTCTCAAAAAGCGATGCTATTGAAGCGTATTTGACACGCCACAAATGCATTAACGCTAGCAGAATAAGGCCCCAGGACATATGTTACACTCAAAATCATCTCAGCAGTCCAGGGGGGCTACTGCCTAACTCATAGCGATCACTCGCTATCGATTTTGTGACATTAGAACAACAGTTTAAATGTCACCTGTGACATAAGAACTATTGTTGTAATGTCACGATAACGATAGCGAGTGTTCGCTTTTAGGAGGTACGGCCACGGGTACGGATAGGATAGGTTTAGGTATCAGGAATAATAAAAAATGTGTGTTTTAAAAGAGAAAATCAAAAGAGAGCGCACGCTCATAGTGTAAATAAAGAATATATTCCGCGCTACGCTGCACCCTCATTGTGTGTTTCAATCATAACATCACCACCATACTATGAAATCCAGACCGCCCAAAACTGTCACGTTGCGATCCTGAAGACAGCCGTGTTCATTCGTTCGTACATTTTACGAAATAGACCTACCTACTCATTTTGTGCTCAGAATACCAACCTATACTTACCTACATCAAAAAATATCTATTTGAATGTTTTAAACATAGATAAGAACCAAAGAAATACTCAAAGGTAAATACTAGTTTATAACTTAGTGACATAACTTTAGAGGTCTATAACCTACATATTATTATTCTAATTTTAAAATATGTAGCTTTATTCATTTACCTTTGAAGTTTCCAACCACGGATTTCGGCACGTGTACTTTAAATGGGTAAGTAACCAGATTCCATAAAAATGTCAAAAATAGGAAGTTTATCCGATTGACCTTACACAAAACCGATTTCTAGTTTATTACTCATTGCTCAAACTGTACTGAACCTCTTGAATACTACTACTACTATCACATAAAAAAAACAATATAGGTATGTAATACATGAAACGCTGCGCGCGGCTACTAGTCGAAAACTCGGGAGTGATAGCACGGATGCGGAGTCTGCCTAGAACGTGTCGTGTGACGTCTCACGCCTGCCAGGCGGCCGCTTGACGGAGCGATCTGTTTTTTCGTTATAATTTCGTCAATTTTCATTGTAGAAAAAAAATTTTGGTACCATTTATATTGTTTTTTAATTGTCTACAAAGCTACATTTATAGTTAAAATCGTTACGGAACCTCATTCCGATTTTTTTTTAATTCAGGTATCTATCTATCATATATCGGTGTCTTTCTAATTCTTGAGTTTTCACACACAATTTTGCATTTTTCTTAATTTGGGTGCTGAGTAAATACAACAGAATTAAAAACCGTCTGTGATTCCGCCATAAATAATAAGGGTTTAAAGAGGTAAAATAGGGGTTCTATTTTATCTCGTTGCCATGTTTGTTTTTGTTTGTGTGTCACATTAGGTAAAAACATTTTAATAGGATTTCTTTGAAAGGTAAATGAGCATCAGCGACCACAAACAGAATTAGTCGCAATATGATTACTAATGAGAATGAGATGTGTCGCATCGCATTCCCCAAAAGTATGGGAAAGTTTTTTACCAAAACAAGAATTAATAATATACGAGTATATAGAAAACGAATTTTCGTATATCACATCCATATCCTAAATGTATAAAAAGCTTACAAAAATGCACAAAGATCTTAATAAAAAGATAGAAGAATGTGTAGGAGCTTTTCTATCATTTTAATACCAATTTAAGCAAAATCTAAATCCATAAAAACCTTCGTAAGCGCGCAGCACACAACGAAACGATGAATACGAACGAACAAATGCGCGGGCGCGGGCTAGCGGTTCTGCATCATCGACTTGCCACATTGACACCGATTTTGGGCTTATTGTGTGATAGAGAGGGCCTCTAAACTCTGTATTGCAATGTGGATTGGATCGCAGGGGTCTCCAGGCCGGGCACTCCACGGGAGTATGCTCGGCGGTATCGTCAGTAGCTCCGCATTTTCTGGTAGGAGGCGTACTCTCAGACCCCTTGCCGCCACCCGATGCCGATACACGTACCTCGACATTCCATGGTGGCGTGCCCGCTAAACCGCAGACCGCTCCGTACGAAACCGTGCGATACACCCGTACAGTCCTGGCGGCCATGACCCTCTGCTGTCTACGCAAAAGGCTCTCCAAAGACATGCCACATTGACACCGATTTTGGGCTTATTGTGTGACAGAGAGGGCCTCTAAGCTCTGTATTGCAATATGGATTGCGCTTTACGAGTGCCAAAGAGCGTATCACAATTAGTAGTTTATTGAATATCAATTTTACGTTGAACCACATAACTTTTTTTCTCCATAGATTTGGAATAAAATAAATACATTCCGATTTTTTAGAGTTAACATTGCAATGTTAACTCTAAACCTTCAAAATAAACCACATTTAAATAATTCAAATTCAATATCTTTTATTCAAATTGGATTGTTACAATCTCTTTTGAACGTCAAAGCAGCTACGCCATTAGTTCACAAGTCAACCTTGTACTGGAAAGAACCAGCAAGAAAACCAGCAAGGGCTATTTTTTTCTCCCTGTATTGATACAGAGTCGTCAATTGGAAGCTGACCTCACAGTAGAAGTTTGAGCTCAACTTCCATTACAAGATTAGATGTGTCAGTTCTCTTCTTACTACTTATTACCAAAAATAATATTTGTTTAAACAAATGGTTATACATAACAACACGATTCATTATCTGAAAAATTAACACCAGGCATTGGCATCATTCAAATAATCGTTGACTTCATAATATCCTTTACTCATAGGAGTCTTTTTTACATGCGCTTTAAACTTATGAAAAGGCAAGTCGGTAACACTTTGTGGAAGCTTATTATAAAAGGTTATACATTTCCCCATAAACGAGCCTCTAGTTTTTGAAGCCTGAATGTTGGAACGGCAAGTTTATTTTTGTATTTTGTGTTTAGATGGTGAATTTGGAAATTGGTTTCAAATGTATTATAATTTTTATTGACATAAATCAAATTTTCATAAATGTACTGTCCTGCTAAAGTCAATATATTAATTTCTCTAAATAAGTACCTTAAAGAATTTTTTGCTCGTAAATTATAAATAGAGCGAACCGCTCTCTTTTGAAGTACAAAAATACTTTCTATACTAGCAGCCGATCCCCACAGTAGTATTCCATATGACATGACACTATGAAAATAACTAAAGTAAATCAATCTTGCCGTTTCAACATCAGTAAGTTGTCTTATTTTTTTTACTGCATATGCTGCAGAACTAGGTCTGTTAGCCAAGGACTCAATATGTGTATCCCACTGCAATCTAGAATAATGGACGCGAACATTCAGTTACCGGATCAAAAATGCCCAATGACCTTTGTTAATGTTTGGATTGATTTTACTGTAGAAAAATATTGATTTCCTGCGGGCGAAGACAGCGGCGAAAAGCTAGTTATATACTCGTAATAATCGCCAATCAGTTAAACCATTCTCAATTATGTTCATTAGTAATGTAATGTTTATTTATACCTACATACTTAGAAAACACTTATTTTTGTTAAAAATATAAGTTATTCCAACTTAGTAACAGATTTTTCGATAGAACAGTAACATTCAAAAATGTACCCACACGTGACATACGCTTCTTTGTAGTGATTTTAAAAATAAAATCAAGCACAGTATCGTCTTACAGTAGTGAAATAAGAAGCTTGAAATTAAGACTCAAAACACGTACGAAAGCGTACCTCTTATCCGTAATTCTAAAACAAGGCCTTAGCATCAAATGATTTACCGTACTCCAGCTTCATACTTATCGTTTCGACAGATAATTTGGAAAACTTTTCGCTTATTAGATTTCGCTAACATCAATCGAATTTAGCATTTACCCCGCTATAAATAAGGCCGCAGAGAAAAGGCAAGGATATTACGTATCACACGAACAGGAAACTAAATTCGGTATGGTTGGGTAGCACTTACCTGGGCCATTAGTCTCGTGGGTAGAAATTACCTAGTAGCTTTATATAGAAAATGCAGAGACGATTGTGAGCTTTTACCTATAAACCATTTAAATGAGTTCTAGTACAATTTATAGTGCTAAATTGTGACTACGTTGACGCATTTAGCTGTATTGTCAAAATAAGGATGTTAATTATTCTTATACTTTGTCATTGTAACCATTTAGCCAATTTAGCTAGATGAATGAAAAAAATTATTGCTTTAATAGAAGCTCATTCCTCTAATAAACAGAAAGAAAAAAATCGGTTTTCGAATAACTATACAAACAACCAAGATATAAGTTGTTAAAGATTTTTCTCCGGTTACCTATATCTTAAAGACGAATTTTTTTTAGTTCGAATATTATTTTGTCGAAAACGTTAGTAAATTTTTTTATCTTTCATATTTTTATTTGACTAAAACACGATTGCCATATTACTATAATTCCGATTTTCGTTTGTACTTTTTTTTCAGATTCCATAGTTTCATTTGGTTGAATTTTTTTTACCGAAGTTATGCTTAACCGAAATAACATTTGTTCGAAGTATTGTGTTTCTAAACATGCTAACAAAGAATCAAGCAAGCATGCAAGCAAGCATGCAGCATGCAACATGCAGTTTGATGCTTCGCTCGCTTCGCTCGCTCCGCTGTGCGTGGTCACAATGTCTATCCTAACCTAACCTAGCTATTATCCCGTTTTATCCTGTAACATCTTTTACTTGCGGGGGGTTCCGCCCCCCGGCCCCCCGACCTGCACCCCTTGCACTTTTTGCATGGCCTTCGGTAAAATGTTGTTTTGGTGAAGTGAAAGTATATGGCAAATGAAAAAAGTTCAAAAGAACCTTCGATCGATAGTAAAAGAAATATTTTGAAAATCGGTGAAACGTTGTTCGGTAAAATAAGACCTATGTCATTTATGATATTTCGATGATTTAAAAATATGGCAAACAATACATATGGCAAAAAAGACGTCGGTGAACCGTTTTCGAACAAATTAAATTCGAACAAGAAAGTTTCGAAATTAAGATAGGTTACCTTTTTCTCCACCTCTTTCTAGCAAAACGGCAATTTACATGGAGTTTATATCCATGTAAATTGTGATCATTGTTGAGTCATTGTTGAGCCGTACTCAACAATTACGTTACGATTGATGTCGGATCTCTCTGTCGAATCGCTTCCAAATTAACAGCTTAAAATGCTTGTATATCATGTATTTCTAAGCCGATTTTAATTGTCATTTCACATGATTGCATCTTTTTCTATGGTATTTTAATATTTTATAACGAGATATGAAAATTAGAATTCAGTCATCATCCTAACAACGGACGTATTATGGTGGCGTAGTGGTAAATAAAATGATTGTCTAAGTACAAGAAATTGTAATGAACATATTTAAGAGACTTCCCCTTCCTTTGTTAATAATTATTATAGTTACAAGCCTTAAGAGGGTGGAATCTGCGAGGATCAACGTAACAACCCTTATAATCCCACTACTGGGCACAATTCTCTCATAAGAAGAGGCTTTATGCCGAGTTTCGCGTCTACTAAATCACTTATTTTCCCTTAAAAACAAATAAAATACTTAAAGCTATCATGTTAAACTGTCACATATTTTCCTTTTGCGCAAATATTTAACCTGTTCTACAACTGTCGCAAACGTGTACCTTGTACTACGATTGTCGCACTAATGAGGAAAAGGGAAAATTGAGCATTGCAAACAGAAAAGTGAATCGTCAAATCAACCGTCTATTAGACACAGTTGAAAAGCATTCGTACAGAAAAGAAACAAGGATCAAAGGGAAAAAACTCTAGTAGGCCGCTTACAATCAGTCTAAATTAGAGACGGGGGCGTAACGCTCGGGCGCGGGCGGGCGGCCTACAAATCCCTCCGAACGCGGCTTCATTCCATCCCGTCGCACCAATCAAAGCAATTAAAGAACAATAAAAGAAAAAAAACGTTTTCCACCCACGTAGGGACTGAATTGGGGGGTGCAAATTGCTACCGTACTGACAATGCAGGATACAAGGTAACGCGCTAACTGTTCATTTAGGGAATTCGGTATAATGTGGATTGCAAAATAAAAATTGTTGTTCATTTCTTTCTTTTTTTATTATTATACTTTTTATGACGTACATACAATATGAGAGCAAAATATCTTTTGGTTAAATTATGAGTTAAAATTATGAGTTTAAATTATGAGTAGAAAACTATCAAAAAATCATTGGTAAATCATTTTAGATTTATATATTAGGTGTGCGTTACATATTTTCACGGTGGGTCAGTGATTGAAATAATTTCAATTTCGTTTTGTTTTATTTCTTTAAATCCACTTTCGCTCAGTTTGAATTAAACAGAAGTTCGGAAAATATAATATCTGTTACTCAAACTACAAAATCTTTTATCGACACATGACTTTAAAAGATAACGTAAGAAGTGTTTAACGATCAATCAATAAGTGTGCGATTATTTTCTCATAATTTTCTCGATTAAACCAGTCTTGTTTAGACAAAAACCAGCTTCAACAAAATAAAAACAACAATATAAGAATAGACATAACATCAAAATTTTGGTTACCTATTGAAACACAACGTTTTTCGTCATAAACTAAAAATGCATAATGTTAATTACCATAAATCTTAATATCATAATTTCATAACGCATAATATTATAAGGCCGAAATATGAAAGGCATAACAATTAAAAGGCATAATTTGGATACGCACAAGTAACAAAAGGCATAATTTATGTTTGCCATAATATTTCAAAGGCATAGTATTCAAAAGACATACATTTGAAAAGTATGATTGACAAAAGCCACAACGAATTCAATCTCCATTATTTTCAAAAAACAAACACTTGCTACGCATTACCTATTAAATTTATTTTCTTATGTTTAAATTATTTAGTTTTGTTTTTAAACCTTATTCATTAACAAATAGTTTGATAAATAAAAAGCTCTAATTAATAATAATAATAACTTTATTGTCTCGTCTCTTATGCTAGAATCACAAAAGTGGAATTTACTTAAATTAACTTGACCCACCACTAGCCACCCAACCACGAACTAGGTACTAGCCTGTATCTCGAGAGTTGAGTATTCCAGTAGCGGGTTCAAGTGAGAAACGGAGCACTTCTGCTCCGGATTAATAACACTATATTTTTTTTAACATAGGCACTAGACGATAAATGTGTAATTTTAGAAATGAAAATAGTAATTCCCAAACAAGACGAAGTCTGTTTTTTGGGAATTCGTGTAATAGACAAATTACGAAAACATGAATATCTAGACAAGATACAGTATCTATTACTACGTTTTAGCCTCTCAAACCGCCAGATAGAATAATATTGATATTAAATATAGAAGAGATAAATAATTGTTATACAAAGCAGCAGATTGTAAGGGAGTGCGTGCGTGTCTGTGTGTGTGTATGCGTGTGTGTATTTGTGTGTTTGCGTGCGTGTGTGTGTTTATGTGTACGTCATATATGATGCCATTAAGTATGTATGTTGTATAATTATGTAATTATCTCCAGATTTTATTTATAAGCTTTTTGGTAAGAGTTTTTCTGTTTCGGAGTATGTTAAATTTAAGAGCATATTGTGTAATTTACTTTTTAGTTCCTTTTTTATACAAGGGTAAATAAATATAATTTTATTTATTTTGTTGTAAAGTATGCAACTTATGACAGTATAATGCCACTTTGCCAGAGCAGTCCTGTGCAGTGGTGTTCTGCAGACAATGTCCGATCTGCGTTTATTGCTCTGAATCATGGGATCAAATGGTAGTTGCGAGTGTTTTCGAAGTATGATGCGCATTAAAAAGAGCTGTCTTACAGTGAGCACCGAGGTATCAGAATAAAGCTGGGTGGTAGCATAACGAAAAGGTTTTCTTATCATTACCTTCAGGACTGCTCTCTGAGCTCTTTCGAGTGGTAAAAGTATGGTCTTACCAGCGCCGCCCCACCCAATTATACAGTAAGATAAAATAGACTGGACTAAGCTCAAATATACTACCTTGAGAGTTTTTTCATCAGCTATTCTATTCAAATTTTGAAGACATATATTAGTTTTCTGGTTCTAGCTACTAAAGATTTAATATGGTGGTCCCATTTAAGATGTTGATCTATTATTATACCCAAATATCTGAGAGTTGTGACTTTTTGTATTTTTAAGCATTGACATGTCACCGGTCCTTTACATTGATGGATAGCAATGTTGCTCATTAACTCATTATCGGGTGGCAGCGACCTGTTATTAAGACCAAAAGTTATAAAATTTTGTTTTTTCAAAATTGAGTGTAAGCAAATTAGTATCAAGCCATGACAAAACTGTGGATACAGCTGTCTCCGCGTTTAAATAAGAATCTGTCCAGTTTGTTCCATCTATAACTAGTGCTGTGTCATCAGCGTAAGTGAACACTTTACAATTAGGTATAGTAAGCTTACATAGATCATTGATGTAAATATTGAAGAGTGTAGGTCCAAGTATGGAGCCTTGTGGTACTCCAAAGACAAGCGCCTCAGGGTCACTCATTAAGTCACCCACTTTAACACATTGAGTCCTATCTTGAAGATAGTCTTTAAAAAGCAGAAGTAGAACACCACGTACACCGATTTGCTCTAGTTTTTTTAACAGTAAAGGAATGGACACGGTATCGAATGCCTTAGACAAATCTAGAAATATGGCAATACACTTCCGCTTTCCGTCCACATGCCCTACTATACTATCCAATAAGGAATCAACAGCATCCTCTGCACTGATACCTCTTCTGAAGCCGAATTGATTTTTAGCAATTATTTGTCGTGATTCCAAAAAACTAATCAGTCTATTATTTAAAACTTTTTCCAGAACTTTGGACATTGCTGTTAGAACTGATATAGGTCGGTAGTTAGCGATAATATTTTTGTCTCCAGATTTATGGATTGGATGGATTATAGCTCTCTTAAATGCGTTAGGAAAGACACCGGTGGTAAGAGCGAGTTGACATATATTGGTTAATAGAGGGACAATTACCTTTTTTGATGACTGTAGAATGCGGCTAGATACTCCATCACAACCGACAGCGCAATCGCTACGTAGACTTGTTATTATTTTGTCAATTTCCCATTCATCCACATCAAATAATGCAAAAGATGTGGATTCACTTTGGGTTATTGAGGTGTTGGAACGAGCGTTATGTGTCTTCCGTGTTAATATATTGTTGGCAAGTTTCCTACCTACATTTACGAAGTAATCGTTTACCATTATTATGGCAATGTTTGGATTATGATGTAAATCAAGCAGAGATTCAGCACTAGAGGGCAGTGACTCCATATTTGTAATTGACTTAATTGCATTCAAGGTTAATTTAGAGTTATTTTTAGCATTATTTAGTAGTTGTTTTTGATAATTTAATTTTGCACTTTTAAGTAGTTTATTAAGAAAATTTCTGTATCGTAAGTATATTATTTTAAGGGTAATGTTATCTGGACTACGCTTGAGCCGTCCATGCATGCGATCACGAAAGCGAATGCATCGCAGAAGTCCAGTCGTAATCCAAGGCTTTATGTTGATTTTTGTACGTGGAACGTTGCATTTATAAGTGTATTGCATAATTATACTGGAAAGGTTAGATATTAGACAATCCGCGGCAAAGTTAGCGTCCTTTGAAAGAAGAACGGATGAGAAATTAGTATTTGAAATAGTCGAATCTATTGCAGAGTAGTCCAATCTAGTTCGGAGCCTGTTAACTTTATGTGGCTTTTTAGTTAAATAAGCAAACAAAACAGTGGGTGAATGATCAGTGACACAGGCTTCCACAACTAGTGTAGTAGGCTTTATTTTGGATTTAATGAAAATGTGATCCAGACAGTTTTCTCCTCTGGTGGCAATTGTATAAGCTGGTAGCAGGCCGTGCATTGCAAGTAGGTTTAAATATTCATCCGCGCGGCGATCAGTATAACCTGTCTGAATATCAATATTGAGATCTCCCATAACACACACATTATCAAAGGTTGAAAGTGTTGGTAAAAGATTATCCAACCCACTTAGAAACCTGTCAACACAGTGATAGGAAGGTGACCGGTAAATAGCTACCACAGCAAATGCAGAGCCTACCTCGCATACCAAGCAATTCGCATCTTTAATTTGCTCAGGCTCGTAAACTTTACAAGTCAGATTGTCCCTGACATACACCACAGTGCCACTGTTCTGGTTAAGATTATTTCTGGTACTAAAAGCATTGTAGCCATCCAAAGCAGAAATATAAGGGGATTTAGATAGCCAACATTCGGTCAATATAATAACATCAAAAGGTATATTGATACTGGCAAGCAAGGCAGTAAAGTTGTCAAAATTTTTATTTAAACTGCGAATATTCTGTTGAATGACAGTCAGTGTTCTGCCATCTTTTGTAAAATAGTTAATAAATTTTCTGGTTGACAGGAATGTGCCTGTGAAACGCTGAGATCCTCTAGTTCCGTAGAAATAACATTTAAATTATCTATAGCCATATGATAAAATTATAAAGTAAAGTTCAGAAATTTGTTTAAAACCAGAGGATTCCGCACCACAAAGACACTCCTGGATTAATTTAAGATGGCAAAACACACAAAGGCCACTTGTAACTATTTTCGCATAGTTTAACATTTTAAAATCACTTCTACACAATTTTACATAATATATATGCTATATATTATGTAAAATTGTGTAGTAATTAGTGTTTATGAGTTGAACTGCTGTAATGTGTAATAGGTATTGTGATTGAGGATTTTGTACAAGACTGTAACTTATAATTAAATTAAATATGATAATCTGGCGGCAGAAGTTAGTAGTATAACAAGTACAACAACACATAATTAAAGCAAGTAAAATGATGTATCTTAAACAGACAATTAAAAGCAAAATTATTATAAAATAGCATGCATAAAAGAATAAACACTGAATCGAGTGCTCCAGATCTAAAGTAGATAGTCATTGTGTCACCTCACTGAGATTTTGCTCACAGGTAATATGAATAGGTTTGGAGTGTTAATTTTTCCGAATAAATATTTTTTTGTTTATCACCCAACAGAACTTGAAGTCATTTGCTTTAACAAACTGTCTGCATTGGAAAAATAATTTTCGATCACTGCCGGTAATGTATTCAGACACATTTATATTGGATCGTTATGACCTTTTATTCCAATTGATGTACAATTCAATTTCGTTTCTTTTGACCGTGTCCCATTGTATTTACGCACGGCAGCGAGAATGTCGTTCTTGACGGTCACCTTAGTGAGTTCAGCCACAACAGCCCTGGGTTTGCCAGGCTTCGCTGGAAGACGGTATGCGTCCCGAATGTCCGCGTGATGAACATCAATACCAACCACATTCCCAACCATTGCAACATAATTATACAGGTCGTCTGCTGTCTCCGTCTCGTGCATTGGTATATTCCGCAGCTCAATACAAGATGGTCGTGCTGATAATTCTATGTTTTTTATTTTAGATTCTAGCATTTGTATTTGATTTAGAAAAGAAAGGCGCTCGGTCGATTAGTGTAGAGAAATCACGATATAATTAGTATATTATATCATTTTGCATGCAAGCCGACATGCAGCATGCATGCAGAATGCATGCAGGCACGCAAGCTGGCATGCAAGGAAGCATACAGCATGCAAGGCTTCTGTCATAGCTCCGGCACTGCGGGGTTCTGGCGGTCCCACACATGCTAATCGTCGTAGATTGGTCACCACCGCAGCCTCGGCTTCGCCGGCCAGCGTCAGCCGCGGCGGTTCGCTCATAGCCACCTGCTCCTCAGCATGCGGGCCGCCTCACCCCTCCGTGCCTTCGCGGTTCTCAATAACACTCTAGGGGTAGGGCAGACAGGACTACGTGGAGTCGGGGTTGACTGAGTCGGTTTTAAATAGCACAAGTTTTTTTTAATAATTAGTAATCCTCGTATGGAGAAAAATACATTCCAGATTATGTCAAAGAAGTGTTATGGATACCTATTTACAGTTATTATTCTTTATAAAACTATGTCTTTATTGGGTTATGCATAGTTAAATTATGTTAAACAAAATTATGTATATTAACAGTTATGCGTAGTAAAATTATGCGTTTCAAAGTATGCTTAATAAAATTATGCCAAATTAAATTATGACATTAAAAGATTATGATTTTTAATAGTATGCCTTTCGACAATTCTGCATTATAATGTTTATGCCTATTGATATGTTATGCCAAATATTATTATGCTTTTTGATTTTTATGCCATATGATGTATGCCAATCGAAATTATGACAATCAACAGTATGCGTTTCAAAGTGTCACTCAAAATTTTATATTGAAGTCGGTGCCAAATTTTAACTAACTCGTGTCTGTGAAATTTAAGGATCTTCTTCGATTTTGCTGGGATCCTATCACCAGATCCTGGCATGGTGACAATGTGGGACCACATCGAGAGTATACTTATTCAAATACAAAGTATCATTTTGAAAATCGGTTTACAAAAAAATAATAGATACAGTCGAACATAATAACCTCCTTTTTTGAAGTCAGTTAAAAAATGCCAGCTATTAGGTAATTTGCAAACACATTCAACAAACATTTTCAATACTTAT
Organism: Schoenobius gigantellus; assembly: GCA_963935595.1. Lineage (NCBI taxonomy): Eukaryota > Metazoa > Arthropoda > Insecta > Lepidoptera > Crambidae > Schoenobius > Schoenobius gigantellus. Next base: position 38,865,927 of record OZ012543.1, read on the forward strand.
TATAATGATAATAAGTATTGAAAATGTTTGTTGAATATTATTATACCTACGCGGGGCTATAAAATCATGCGGCATCAATTTTAACGATGCACGCCACAGAAACTCATTCGGAATATAAAACGCAGTCACTAATGATGTAAACGATTATTGACAGAACGCTTAGGCCATTGTTACGTCTGAAATGCAAACAGTTACTCGAAATGGGCTCAGTTTTCATTTATTTAATCGAATTATTTACTTTTAGAATTTTCATTTATGAGTGTATTAAATTGTGAGATACGCCATTTTTTTATTTGTCGAATTAAATTGAATAGTATGTAAAGAGTCATTGTTGTTATATATTTTGAAATTCACATAACTTATATCTTATTTTAAAAAAGAGATAGACAAAAATATTGGTTTTCATTTAACTCTGTACCAGGGTCGCCTGCATGGGGGGTACCTCCGAATTACCTATTTCTGCCGCAAAGCAGCAGTGCTTACATTGCTGTGTTCCAGTCTGAAGTGTAAGATATGGCAGTGAAATTACTGGGTACCGTGACTTTTCATCTGATGTCAGAAGTTGGTAACGTACACTGTGATACTGTGGGGGTTGCAGTTTTGCTGCGAATCTCACAGGAGTCACATGTACCCACTTACCATAAAGTGGATAGTTTGCTTGTTTGCCAACTTACCGCAATAAAAAAAACTTGGTCTTACTGATATTAATGGACGAGTGGAGCCGGGTTGGCTCTTGCAATTTCTTGCAAATGACGCTCTGAAGCTGCATTATGAACATTGTCATCGGCATAACGTAAGTTGTTAACTACCGTACAGTTGATTTTTACGCCCGCTTCTACATCCACAAGGGCATTTGCCATTACAGCTTCTGAGTAAATATAAACAAGCAAAGGAGAAAGAACACACCCCTGCCGAACCCCTCGACTGATTTCAATTTCGTCGGTTTCCTCATCCTCAACCCTTACAGTCATCGCCAGAAGCCATTTGATTCTCGTAGAGATTGCGGATAATCCTGACATCTTTACCATCGAGTCCAATGTCATTTAAAAGGCTTAGAGGTTGTTTTAGCTTTATCGATCGAATGCTTTTTCGTAATCAATAAAGCACAGCAGTACGTCTGTCTTCATTTCCCTGCATTTTTGTACGAGGACATTGAGGGCAAATTGAGTCTCTCGAGTGCCTACACCAGACCGAAATCCAAATTGGCTATCTCCCAGATGTTCGTCACACTTTGGTCTTATCCTGTTCTTGCCTTTGGTTCTGTATGATGTTCAAGAATACTTTTAGTGCATGGCTCATTAGACTAATCATACGATATTCCCCACACTTTTAGCGTTTTGCTTTTTGGGTATTGTAAAAACGTAGATTTAAGACAGTCTCTTGGAAGATTTCCAGTTTCATGGATGTAATTGAAGAACTGTGTTAATACATCCAATTGTTCTTCTTCCAACAACTTAAGAATTTCGACGGGTACTTGGTCTGGTCCTGGCATTTTACCTGTTTTGGCAGACTTCAAGGCACGTAGAACCTCGAATTTTAAAATAGAAGGACCTGTGTCGTCAATGGTCACATTGACGGGTACGGGTTGAGATATTCCTTGATGGCTCAACATACATCACTGAAACATAGTCAAACCACAGTTTTCTCTTTCTGCCAGAGTTCAAGATAAGATTCCCACTGGCATCTGGCAAGTTGTAAAAGGGTTTTTCGTCTTTGACCCACCATTTCCTTAATGTATTTATGCGCGTTAAAACTGTCATGCCTGTGAAGGAGATCTTCTAAGTGTGCGCATTTATTACTATAATAATATTTCTTGGCTTTCAAGATCTCTTTTTGAATGTTGTTATCAATCTCTCTATACCGGACTGGGTTTGTAACATTAAACTGTCTCCGGTCCTCCATCAGTTGTAAAATCAAATCCGTCATGTTTTTTCACCTGTAATGTTGAATGCAAGTAGTTGCGGTACTTATCATTAACACTTTGCTGACTTGATAATGTGTTAAGGTCGTAATTAGCTGTTTCATTGCGGTATTCGACTGCCCACTGATTGATAGAATTTTGCACCTTTGCTCTTGTGTTGGGCTCAGCAAGCATTCGTACGTTCGGCCTTTCTTTTTCTCTGTACTCTCTTCAGCTTACATTTTACGTCTACCACCACTGGGTTATGATCGGAGCCTATATCTGCTCCAGGGTACGTTTGTGCTTTCCTGACATAGTTCCGGTATCGTCTGTTGATCATCACGTAGTCGATTTGATTTCGTAGTACGTGGTGAGCTGTGTGCATTGGAGACGTCAATGTGTACAAGCGGCGCGGTAATTTAAAGAGGATATTCGTGATTACAAGATCATTATCTTGACAAAACTCTATCAGTGTATCACCTCTATCATTTTGGAGACCAAGGTCATAGGCACCTGTAACACCGGGTACGATGGACGAACCCACTTTAGCATTCATATCGCCCATTACGATGATCAATTTTTTTTTGTGGTCTTCAGCAACGCGTTAACATCCCCGTACAATTCCTCAATTTCTGACAATGGTTTCTCTCCAGTAGGTGTATATATCTGTATTACAATGATGTTATATGGTTTAGCTTCCAGTTTGATCAGCATGACTCTGCTTGATAGAGGAACAAAATGTATGACTGACTTGGAGATTTCTTTTGTAAGTAGAATACCCACACCATATCGTTCTGATTGCTGGTCGCTTCCAGAATAATAAAGGACATAGTCATCAGGCGTGAAATGTTTGTCTTGACCTGGCCATTTGGTGTCACTTAATGCCAAGAATGTCCACTTGCAACCGTTTAATTGATATTGATATTTCATTTTATTTTGTTGACATAATAATAATAAATAATAATAATAATAAATTTTATTTGAAACACAACAAATCAAACATTTACAAATATACGTTAATACCTGCATTAGTCAAGAGACTGTGTCGCAGATATTAGCGCCCACCTCAAACAAGACACTTGCGTTTCACAATTTATGAATATAACAATATTATTGCAATAAACATACATCAACATTAACTAAAATAACTGAAAAACTTACAATTTAATAGAAATAAACAACAGGTGTGTGTGTGTGTGTGTGTGTGTGTGTGTGTGTGTGTATTTCCTATATAACATTCGGGAACTTACTGTCTTGTTTAAACTTCTTACATTCCGAGTTCCTATTCTTAGTGTTTTCCACCCGGGGATTCTTAGCACCCCTGTCCTATTTAAGGGTCGCTGTGCACTCGGGGACATGGCTATATGCGACTTTTCATTTAAGATAACTACTAGGGAATATAGTGCAGTGGTTTCCCGTTGCCTTCTGCACCAGGCCTTTTAGAGGTTATTTATACCTCAAGGCTGCTGAAGCCTCATTCAGCCAGTTGTCTGGCTGGGGGTATGGTTGTACCGCCATTGCTCGGTCGCCAGAGCCTCGTCCGTTATCTAGCAGGGAGCACCGCGCCGTCCAGGATGGTCGACGCCGCCATTTATTCATAAGAATTGCCGACGCGTGCAGGTGAGGTCGACAATTGGGGCCAGCAAAAATGTTAAAGCCGTTCTCCCCCTTCTATTTACAGATATCTAACTTGAAATTTTCCTTTTAGGTATGTAATAATGAAATAAGAACTTATCACCATAAATAAGCTAGTAGAAAATAAAAACTAAACATAAACAATGTAAAGACTAAAAACTAACTACTTATTGGTTGTTAAATAATATTTTGAAATTAAAAACCTCACTGAATTACATCTAAATTATTTATCGATAACAGATATACACACTCCCTAAAGTGTATTAAACACAAGAATGTGATTCAGCATGTGCGCCCGAAAAAGATAAAACGACTAATCGACCGAAGGCGGAAGCTAGCTCAGAAAAAAACAAAGCATTTTGCTTTTGCCGCGCGGCGAAAAGAAAATAAACCCTGCCCCAAGACACTTTACTCTGGCATGCCTTCCTCACAAATGAAGTGGGCCTACGAATTACACTGAGAATGCCTCTGTGCGGATTAGATAGCTGGCAAATTGCTGGTATTCTGTGCTTTGTGAATAGAAGAGGATCGATGGCCAACTTTAAGTGTAAAATAAATAGATTGTGAAAAACATTTCTTGTTCATGCTGTGTTAAAGAGGAGTCTGTACGGTATAAATAAAAATTTAATGAGAAATAGTGATACAACTTTAGCTACGACTATTTATAACAACAAAACGATGATATTGCATTTAATTATTTATGTTATTGGTTAAGTAGTATGTTTTAGGAATTTAGTATCTCAGTGCAATTATTTTTTTATTGTTAATCGTCAAACTAAGTAGTATATTATTTATCTTATAATGGGGGTCCCCCTTACAGGCCCTGCACTTCCACCCCCGAGAAACTTTCGTGCTGCCCTGCCCTAGTTTCTTTGTTTATTAGTTACTATCACAATTTATGCATAGATCAATTGAGTTCAGTCATAAGTCTCATAATTGGTCCGGGTGGGTTAGCCCTATAGTCCTCGGGTATTGGATATCCAATCCCGAAGAGACTCATTCTCCGACGAGTTAGAGAATCGCAGTGGTACAATATGTGTTCAATGCTCCTCTTTTTCATATTGCAGGTCTCTGTTACTCAATCAACTATTTATCATAAAATTAATTTATTTTCAATATTTAAATCTATTTTTTAGAACCACAGCACATTAAGCCAACAAAGTGCTTAAAGCAATTCCTCCTTTATCCACACAGTAACAACGGATACAAATAAGGCAGCTTACAATTGAAAAGCAACAGTCAAACAAACATATGAGGAAAACTCCTGAAATCTATTTAGACAAATTACCGTGATATATGGGGCTGTCAGAGTACGTAACGGATCGTCGTGATGGTATCAAATAAAACGTTTCTCCGTGACTGATGCTAACCAAACACACATAGATTAAGCCGCGGCAGAGCCTGGCACCGCGCTTTCAAGATGTTAATCGGCTCCTTTCAAACACGCGACGTAGACAAATTTAATTAAACAAGCTTTTACACTCTATAACGTTCCATTATTAATTAGACTGACGAGGAATAAGTACAATGAGCGTTTATGTCATAATTCACGTGAATTAATATTGATCGAAGCTACAAATCAGCCGTTTAATATTATATTAGACGAGCTTAAATATGTAATTAATCTAAGTAGTTCTAATCAGGCTTGTTTAATGTTTAAACTCAGCCATTATCAATTAACAGTTAACAGACTTACTATTAACTTGGTTTTTAATCCATACTTAATATTATAAATGCGAAAGTAACTCTGTTTGACTGTCTGTCGCGCTTTCACGCCAAAACTACTGAACTGATTTAGATAAAATTTGGTATAGACATAGTTTCGAGTCCCAGGAAAGGACATAGAATAGATTTTATCGCAGAAATTATGCCTTAAGGGGGAGAAAAGGGGGGTAGAAGTTAGTATGGGAAATCAATAACCGCTGAATCAATTTAGCTGAAATTTGGTATGGAGATAGTTTGAGTTGTGGGGAAGGATAAAGAATAGTTTTTATCCCTGAAATCATTTCTTAAGGGTGTAAAAAGGGTGAGGGGGAATTTGTAAAGGGAATCAATAAAAAAGGTTTTCCACGCGGACGAAGTCGCTGGCAAAAGCTAGTTATTTATAATATATAGTATCGCATAAACGCGAAGTTACTGTCAGTTTAAGTATTAAGATCTCTTTTATATGCTTTGTCTACCTTTTTTGTAAAAATACACGAAGTTGTTGTTTTTGATATTTTTAATGCTCTCAGTTTTGATTTACGTTGTTATTATTATATGTTGGATGTCATAAACGGTGATTGATCATCTCCGAGTTTTATTTATAGCAATCGGACATAATCGGTATAATTTCGTGCACACGCGAATAACAGTATTTTTTCTACTCTCTGTTTCGCTAATGGAAACGTTAACACTCTCAAACGCCGCACCAAAGCTATGTGCCAACTGTCAATTAAATGTCACAACGTCGGAAATACTGCCTTTGACAAATGTCAACTTCGCACTCGTCCAATACAGGGCGAAACCCAACGCGACATTTCAATAGAATGAAATAGAATTTTGACGCTTTCATTTTCTACGTTCACTGTAGTCTGCGCTCATACTTATAGGTATTTATTTACATCTGTGGATAGTAAAATAGATTTTGTGGTTAACTCAGCACAATATTATGTATGATGTTATTTCTTAAGAAAACTGAAATTATAAAAAACAGATTTTTTTTGTAATTTATTTTTTAAATTGTTACTATATTTTACTTTTGTTTATTAGCGATTGGTACTTTAACTTGAGAGGTTAATGTATTTTACGGCGAACCCTCTACAAAAGAAACAAGTTTTAAAATTAATCTATGGCGCATTGAAACAATTCGGACAAAGGGTCATCTGGAGACATAAGTACTATAATATTAGCTATGTTTGGTCTATTACTTATATTACTGTAGGTATACTTAGTACGTTAAATTTTTTTGAGAAAAACTAAAATTATCCGTTTATTACCCTTGTTACTTACTTACTACCGGTAGTAAGACCGACAGTACCGTGTTTCTACACGGCGCCGGTATCGCCATCAGCACGACACGTCATTCATATTATTACCGTTGCCTATGCTTGACGATCGCTAGTGGAACAACGTGACATTATATTACTTCAGTGGTAAATAATCTAATAATAAAGTTTGCTAGGTACCTTTTTTATTCCTTAAACTATGGGTAAAATGTTTTATTCCTATTAAGAAAATCGTATATAATAATGAAATTTGTAATTCTTAATGAAATAAAATACCAAAGTAATATATATAAAAAGTCAGAATTTTTTATTTGTTAATCCTCACATATTTTCGGAATCAACATAACAATACACGCTGAAACTCAGATAATTTTATGAAAGATTCATTAGTTTTATTTATCTCAACTTGACATATCGCCACAAAGTTTAAATAAATTTTAAGATGAATCGATAATAAATCTGTAATTCGAATAAGACCCTGCTAAAACATAGTAACTAGAAATTTCAGGGTCCATTTAGCTGATGCGTGCTCCGGACAGAGATTAACGCTCCGGGTGTTCCATTAATAAACCATCGCTTTATCAACCACATATACTTTTCTCTCACTTTTCAATTACGTAACACAAATTCACATGAACTTAAGCTATCTCCATCATAAAGGTTTAAGGATTTTTATTGTTTTACTTAGTAGATAGATAGGTACTTACTATTTTCGTTTTTGAAAATTAATAACTCAATTTTATCATAGATCTTACAAGATAATTTTAGTATAAGCAGAATTGAGATATAGAGATATAATTCGTTAGAGAATGGTTAAAAACTCAACGCAAAATGTTATGTCTATAAGGTACGGCTGAAGTTCGAAATGTAGCTACACAAAATGTAACCGCAATAATTGTACAAAAACACTAAATATTGAGTTTATTGTTTAATGTAAATTATACAAAAAAGCATTGTATTTAAATTGTCCCTTTTTCTATATTCTCTAACAATGTTATCCATCGCGACAACATCAAAAGACTTTAAAGGATTATCTCTTCCAGCCTGTTGGTCCAGCGAAAATTCAAATGCAGGGTGAAGGAAGATATAGGTACAATTATTTGGCAAAGCGAAACTTTTCTCAATTTTCAAGGTTTTTCGCTACAAAAAAAAATTCAGTTCGGCTCTGGTCATCATTACGGTCAGTGAATACAGCAATTAAGTTTGTTCTGAATCAGTGGGACCTAATTGAGTTTCGACATCGGTAATTCTCGAAGCTTTGATAAAAGCCCTGTCGGACTACGTACTGACGCAATTTCTCGTAGCTATTTACTGTTGATGAAGCAGAAACCCTTCTTTGTTGACATAAATTACCTCTATTCAATATCTTTGATTAAATATTATCGAGATCAACGTTTGTACCAGTAATGGCAGTTGGTGTTATTTTTTAACATATTGTAAACGTACGCCAGCTATAATTAGTTGTGGCTATGACAATAATCTTATTTATTTATATTTTAATTACAGATGTGCTTTATAAAAAATGTGCAAAAAAATGTGAAAAATTAAGATAGACTAAATTCCTTAAAGTGAATATTACTTGAAAAAGTGAGAGATTGTGGTGTCCAATAATATCTCAATGAGGAATTTATAGACTCGAAATTTTATAAAAGTTTACAAACACAATAACCTAACATGTAAATCTATAGAAACTACATTACCACAGAATTTTAACTAAATATTATCTTTAATCTTAATTCTAATATAATATTGAAAAACTATATATAAAAACTCGTGTCACAGTGTTTGTTATCGATCTCCTCCGAAACGGCTTGACCGATTTTAATGATTTTTTTTGTGAAAGAGTATATTTGGTAGGTCTGAGAATAGGTGGTAGGCTGTTTTTATACGCATAGGTGAAAAGGGTAGCCCTCTCCAGATTTTTTGACAATTCTTATGGCGAAACGTTCACGGGCGCAGCTCATAATAACTTTAATATTAACAAACACAATCTACTAACCCGCCTGAATTCTCTGCGATAGGAGGTGTACCAATAAGGCTGGCTGCATTGCGTCTCTGTGCAACGAGGTTAATATTCTTTGCTTGAAATAAAGACCAGCGTTTTGATCACTTTATACCTCACAAAGTTGTCGCGCTATTTTCCTGAACAACTGGCGAGCTTCCGGACCTCACGACCGAGATTAACCCGGATTTTAAGGCGGAAATATGTGTCTCTATAAAAGCCTGCATATTTATGATTCTTATAGCTTTGTAATCAAATGACATGTGAACATTAGATGCTAACAGCATTTTTACGTGAACATTCGTTTCGGATAAACTCAATATTGATATCGTTATTTTTAAAATAGACTTCAAGTAAGTACCTTAAATACGAGTATATTCTAATATATAAAAATCTCCTGTCACAGTTATTGAACGTTTGTTATTGAACGCCTCCGAAACGGCTTAACCGATTTTTATGAAATTTTATGTGAATATTTAGTAAATTTGAGAATTGGACTTAGGCTATTTTTATACCCCTGGCCCTAGGTGATAAGGGTGACCCTCTCCAGTTTTTTGTTTTGACAACTAATATGGCAAAATGTTCGCGGGCACAGATAGATTTTTTTATAATATAATAATTAATACAAAAAAGGTATATCAACATACTTACTGAGCGATAAATATAATAAATATAAAGAAAAGATTTTTCTATTCGGCAGTTCCTTTGTCTTTTGAATTTTCGCCGACTTGGCTATCATTGATCATTAAGTGCGCTTGTTAGCTGGTATTTTCCGTTCCGAATACCTTTGTACATTTACCTCTTACGTGGCATACTGCTCTACAAGATGCGATAGCGTATTTGCTAACTTTTTAACTCTCGACTAACCCATCGTGTGGGGTATTGTTGAATAGGTCTTTAAAAAATAATGTAAGGTTTAGAACACCATTGTTCGATTTAGGGATTCGTTTCTGAAATATATAGTTTGAAAGTTTTATTTAATTATATTTTATATGGACACGTGAAAAAAATTACAACAGTAGTATATATAACGAAGCTTAAAGGAAAACTATCAGAGTTGAGCACTAAGTACAAACAAAAAAGGTATAGACGACCAACTTATAAAATGTACTCGGAAATGTAAAATTTCATTGAAAATTAGTACTGAATATAAATTTACAAAGATGTATTGTACAAAAGGTTATTTTTGTTTTGCGGAACATCAACAACCCTTGTGTAAAGTTTTAAAAATTGATATCTGTTTCAGATAATGAAGATTAAATGAAGCAAAATTGAAATGTACAACGCATTTTTCAACTAAATATATCACATTGATGATAATCAATAATTCATCGATAAACTTAAAATGATGAAGACTAATTAACATAGATCGGCGAAGTGTAAGATTTTGCGTAGTTAAGCAAATAAACAAGGTCGTTAGATGTCAGCGATTTTATTAACCCCTCCTTCGTTGCTACACAATGAAAACTGTGGTGTTTTCTGTGCGGTTTAGAGGGCCAAAAGAATAGCCAAGCTAATTCCGTTTAGGCGCTCTGTGACAACTTCTTGAAATGTCTAGTCTGTAAATGGTTACTGCTGGATGAATTAATTTACGTGTCGTTGACTTAAGCTTACGTCATAATAATAATGTTAATAATATTATTATGTTTCGAGTATTAGAGGTCAGATAGTCAGCTCCTCGGTTGTTGAGAAGTTCAGGCGAATCGATGGTCACTTTATCTCAGGTGAGATGAAGACCCAGAGTTTCCCCAATCTTCTAAAAGCAATGAGCTTTTCTCGATATAGTATGAAGCGCTATGCTTTTCTTCTCTTTATACTCGTTTTTTTTATCACCCTGTAAAATTTTAGGGATGCTTCAGGACACATCCATTATTATATAAAAAATAAAAAATGTAATAAAACATTTAAAAAATAATAAAAAGATCACTAAAAATGCTGCTCTGAATTAGTGCAGCATTTTTTGGATTTTTTTTAATTAATATAAAATAAAGTGAGTTATTTTTTTATTCATTATTTATTCATATTTAAATCATTCTAATACCATGTCGTGAACCCTCCCTTAAATTTTCCAGGGTGATAAAAAAATAACCGTGTATAAGTGTGATATTTTTTTAAAGTTAGTATGTGATCGGCGAAAACAAGCCCTAGATTATTGTTGACTTTATATGACTTACAAATCAGTTTTATGCTTGTAGCCACTAATTTTCAATTCCAAAAAACCGGCCGTAGGGTCGTAGGGCTGTGTACCGGCTGTAGGGTTCCGTAGTTGCAAATGCCAACTTTGAGTTCACACTCACACCTCACAACACGTTGCTATTCAATTAGGCATTATTATTATTATTAAAGCTGCAATGATTTTATATTTCCTTAACTTCACGTGGCTCGTAAATTTTTATTCAGTACTAATTTTCAATGAAATTTTACTTTTCCGAGTACATTTTATAAGTTGGTGGTAGGTATATAACTTTTTAGTTTGTACTTATAGTACTCAACTCTGATAGTTTTCCTTTAAACTTCGTTATATATACTACTGTTGTAATTTTTTTCACGTGTCCATATATAACCGTTTAGCAGATAGAGGGGGCGGGGACACTTACCTCTAACAGAAATTTGCACTTTAAAACCAAATATTTCAGAAACGAACCTTACATTACCTTTTAAAGACCTATTCAACAATAACCCACACGATGGGTTAGTCGAGAAAAAAAAATTTACTCCCACTTTACTTGTTTGGGAGCTACCCAAAAAAAAATACCGTTCAAACTATTCTCAGATCTATCAAATATACTTACACAAAAAATTTCATCTAAATCAGTCACGCTATTTCGGAGGAATTTTATAACAAACACTGTGACACGAGATTTTTATATATTAGACTAGCTTTCCACTCGCAGCTTCGCCCGCGTTATTTTTGTTTTTCCGTGGGAATTTTGTATTTTCCCCTAGGAAAAAATAATTTTATAACCTGTGTTAATCAGGAATAATTTAGGATTCTAAATCATCATCACAGCTCATCAGCTTATGCACGTCCCCACCGAAGGGCTCGAGCCTACCCTAAGGTGATTAGGCCTTAGTCAACCACGCTGGCCCGGTGCGGATTGGTCGACTTCACATACACCATTGAATTCCTTCGCAGATGTATGCAGGTTACCTCACGATGTTTTTCTTCGCCATATACTAGGAGCGTCAGATAAATGTACATATGAAATTCGAAACGAAAAACACATCGGTTCATGGGGCTCTCGAACCCCAGACCTTCCGATTGGAAGGCAAGTGCCGAGTCCACAGCGCCACCGACGCGCCCGGATTCTAAGTGTGAAAGAATTTTTCATATCGGTCCAGTAGTTTCGGAGCCTACTCAATGCAAACAAAAAATCAAATCTTTCCTCTTTATAATATTTGTATAATAGATTAATGTAATTATTTCAAATTTGGCACCAACTTCAATACAAAAATTTGATGTTGTATATTATTTTTAAGACGTTTTTTTTTATTTTTTGTAAAATAATTACATCAGTCACAATAATGGCTATGTTAAATGTGTTTTCCCGACGATTTTCACTTATTTCTAATCGCATTCACAACGAAAACCCGTTAATACTGAAAACGTGAAATATCTACACGGCGGTTTATCGAGAAGTAAATTTCTACAGGAAAAGGTGTCGTAAATGGGGAGAGAGCCCCGCCGTATATATATTTCACTGCTATCGGAACAGCGGAATTACAACAATTTGTCGGGGATTGTCTACTCTTAGATAAAATATCTTGAAATGATATCCCCCACATCTGTCCTCGCCAGCTATAGGAAAGCTGGCAAAAAACTATTCCACTTTCATTCGCGCACATTAAAGGCGAAAGAAGCTTGGAGAAAAACAACTGTTTAATCTACTCTTCACTCCGTTTGAAGTAAGTTTCGTGAGAGGTTTTCGCGGAAATGTATTTTTATCTTTACATTTAGACGTTAGTCGAGTGGAGTGTCGTGGGACATGATGAGACGGCAAATGAACTGGCATTTGAAAAACTGAATATTTTATTTCCTCGTCCAACTGCGAAATTAAGGACAGCTCTATATAAAGGATATATTTTACTCGACTTTTTGCTAAGTGCAAAACTTTACAGTACATCTATCGCAACTTGGTTAGACATAGAGATGTCCAAATAAATAAAACATTATCGATAGGTACCTATATCATCGTTTGTAAGGTCTTACTTGTTTAAACTACATTTGTTAGTAAGAAATATATAAATTTTTCCCGTTATAAACGAAGCTCCATGTAATAATATCGGCTATCTTACTAAATACCATTCAAAAGTTAATTACGCGCATTAGCGACGAGACGACTTTATGACGCTTATCTTTAGATCAAAATTGTGTTAAGCAATAAATTTAGCGCGACGCACTCTAAACACTTTCAAATGACCGAGCTCGGTAATGGGCAAACTTAATATTCACAAAGGGATCAAAACCCGGGGCCACATCCAACCCCAATTCATGCAAGTGAAAATTGTTTCTGTTTTTAATCGCTATTCCCCGCAAAATGTTCCGCTGGACACATGTGACCTTTCATCCCTCGACATAATGAAGGAATTATACAAATGCTTGAATAATCTGTGACTATCGACCGCCAGACCGCTAGCCTTTTATGACCCTAGATTCTATTAAAAGCTTTAAGGTTGGTAGATTCATCACTGAATTGTGTAAAAAAATACCTTAGTGTATTTATTTCAATGAAATTTTGTACGCTGAAAATATTTTGTAATTTGGATAAGATACTTTTTATTTTAGTAAAGGCAAATACCTAAAAATAAGTTCACATAAATAATAAAAGATACAACAGAACTCCCTGTCATTGGAAGTAGTGCAAATCATGCGTTAGCATAAATTTATTTCATAAAATCAAAATATGTATTTAATGAATCATTTTTTCTGCAGACATCAAACCATTTTTTTTCTAGTAATCATGAAACAAAGAGCAGCTATTACAGTTGCGAACATATTATACACCAGCTGTAGTAAATAATTAATTATTAACACCTAATTATAATTCCTAAAAATGACTCAATACCTACGTACACACTAAACATATTAGTACAAACAAACATTAGAAACTCTCATCAAAATATAAACATAAAATAATAAAACAAATTAAAAAGTCATTAGAAAGCTTTTATCATGGCGGTGAGCATCATTAGGAGCATTGTAAACAAATTCCCTCACAAAGTTTGGTTAAGCGGGATGAAAGGATACTCCGCAATTAACATTCAAAATTTAAATATTTTCTCGAGAGGTGAAGAACTGTTGATAATGAATTTATGAATCCCGGAAAATCTGAACTAATTGGTGTGATGTTAATTGCAGTGTATATTTAAATCTCTTTCATAACTCATTCTTTTCCCCAGATATATTAAAGTAAACTTTACGGGAACGAACACTTTTAAAGTGACATAAAGTACTTACCTACTTAGAATCAACCTCTGCAGTTATGTAAGATCTTAGTACTACATTACTATTAAAGATTTATTGTTGTTAATAGAGAGTATTGGTTAGACATAAGTATTATGTATAGAAATGAAAAATTATACAGAAAATAAGTCATTAAGTAAATCATCAACAAGTTAATCAAAATCCGCTCTTCAGTCTATTAATCGCAAAGTCAGTCTGCGAAACTCAACTTTAGTGATTACGGTTACATTACTATACGTCACAATGCTACTTCAGAAAACGTTTCGGTATAAAGCGATAATGTATATTTTTTCAAACATGTATGGAAATATTGTCATTATTTACACGAATCTGTTATATTATATTCAAAATATTGAATTTATGGACAAAGAAAATGAAATCCATTGCTGGAGCGTTTTTTGAATTTGGAACATTACAACGCTCCAGCAATGTTGTATGAAACGGTGTGCTGAAGTTATTAATAGTTATTTGTTATACATGAGTGCAAAGTTGCTTTTTAACCGCGTGCTCAACTTTGATAACTGAGCAAGCGAAGGATTCTAAAATTAGAATCCTGAGCGTTAGCGAGGGAATCATAAGAGCACAAGGTGACAAATCTTTGCACTCGAGTGCAACACGTAACTTTTCCTCCTCAGCGAGGAAATGACTAAATGCAAAATAAAACATTTACAATTACAAGATACTTTTATTTCAGTTTAGGTACATATTTACTACAACATTATGATAGGTAAGTATTACAGAAAAATATTTATATTATGTATACCTAACAAATAATACGTTTTTTTTACTTGTTTTTCAAGTTTTTTATTTATAACAATACGACGTCAAAACAAATTGGCGCCCGCAAAGCAAATCAAAAACAAAAGTACACCAAGGAGGTTCAGAGTCTGAGTTTTTAACAAATTTAAAAAAAAGTTGTATTTTAAATTCGGCACCATGGAGATGGAAGTGTTTTAAAATCACATAGTTGCACGCGATGTTCTTAATTCAAATTTACTTTAACCTCAAGCGGATAAAAATGGCTTTGGCGGTCAGATATCGAATAGCAAAAATGCTATTTCCGAGATGGGGGGATGAAAATACTCTTTTCTCAAACATGCTCAGAAATGTAGACATTATTGTAGTAAAAAGAAGACACGAAGTTTGTTATTCTTGGCTCATACATTACTTTACCGGCCTAGGCCAAGAAAGTAAGTATGAAAATTCATTTCTGGCCGCTGCTCAAATGTTAATAAAATTCATCTATAAGTTGAATTATGTAACTTGTCATACAGCCAATTGCTACCACATTATAAAAAATGTACTCTTCGAGCATATACCTATATGAATATGACAGCAATTTTATTAAAATGTTGGTATAAATTTTATACTATTAAATCACACGAAAATATGCTTAATTTTCGTTGCGAGAGAAAAAACCATAATCTATATTACATTTTTTGCGTAAAATATGACTGGGCTGTATATACGCGTAAAATATATCACGTACATATGTATTTGTGTAAAATATATCAAACATTACGTTTAAAATTAATTAATTGCTTTATTCGTTCTTTTATTCATATTATACTCATTTGTTTTTAGTATTACGTCTTTCATTATTTCCTCGCAATTATTGAGAATAGCACTATACATAACTCGGCGGTAATGGGATGGCCGGACTCGTAATTATTGTCAAAAAAAAACTCTTGAAAACTCTACTCATCCGGCAATTCCTAACTTCCCGGCCTCTGCAGTAATGTACTATTGATTGAATCTCTTTATTAATCTTGATATACCAAAGTAAGTCTGATTGCTTAGTACAAATTGCGTTCACGTGGCGTATAGCCATAAATGCGTTTGTCTTTCGGCACAGGTGATAGAAAATCGGCGGCAAAGCTGAAAATTCGTCTTGATTTGTTATTAACATTTACATATGTATATAACTGATATTGGGTATTTTACTATGGGACATTTACCCACGGTGAACAAAAATAAAATTTGATTAGATATATAGGTCTCAGAACAATAACTAAAATAACATCTAGATTATAATGAGATCTGTGGGTCTTGGAATTAACACGAAAATGACAATAAAGTATAAAAAAATAAGAATAGTATTTCTTTACTTGTTTTCTTGCAAAAATCAAATAGATATAAGGATAAGATAAAGGAAAAATATATGTTTCGATTCATTTTTATTCTGCTGCATCCAAACACAAGGCACAGGGAGATAACAGATCACACAACGGATGACGAAGTGACAGCTTTTCGCGCGCGGTCGTCGCCTCAGTCAATTTGTTTCAATCAAGTGTGCCAACACTATGAATGGAAAGTTTTTTGGATGCGTTCCGTTATATTATTGTTTTTCTACATACGACAGGGAAGCTCTTGGCTTTCATCTCACGCGATAGAGAATGAAGATTGTGGCCGAAGGTGGAAGCGAGCTTCACAAGCCCCCGAACCATGATCGCCCAAAACAATATAAATAAAACCGCAATGAGAGCGGGATGGCGCTATACGCAGCAAGGGCGGTGTCTCTGTTTCAATATTGTTTTACCCTTGCTATAAGCGATGATGGTAAGGCCCCTGTACTCCTCAACATCTGAGGAACTGGCTTTATTACCTCTAATTGTCGGAACACAACAATGCTAGTAACATTGTCATTATGGCGAAAAACGTATACTTGTAAGACGGCAGTAGCCAGCCAAGCGGGTTCAGAAGCACTACCACCGACCAAACCAAGCAGAAAAACTTCTTCCCTCATGGGGAATTGAACCCCTGACCTCCCGATCAACACCCAGTGTGGTCTCAACCACTAGACCACGGAGGCGGTGAAAGGTTTTTGCAATTTTTTTAATTAAGTCTTAGAAGTACCTAACGTCAAATTAACATTGTGGCAACGCTGTCAAGCGCACTTGACATAACTCGTTTTACGAGACAATGCGAGAGAGAGAGAGAGAGAGATAGAGAGAAAGAGAGAGGGAGACAGAGGGAGAGGCTGTGAGACGAACAAAACAGTACAAAACATTCCAACCGCTTTACAGATATTATTCAGATGTTAAATACTTGATATTTTAATTTGCTGGATAGTCATTATTATTCAAGTACTTAGCTATACGCTCGCAGCTTCGCCCGCGTTAGTTTTGTTTTCCCGCAGGGAATTTTATATGTTCCCTTGGGAAAAAATAATTTTGTAAGAATTTTTCAAATCAGTTCAGTAGTTTCGGAACCTATTAATCCACCAACCAACCAAATACTCGCATAATATAAACACTGATAACTTACGTCCCCAATTGATCTGAATTGAAATAATTACAGGAAATGAAAGCTGGATTAAAAAAGGAGGATTTAATAGTACCAAGGAGATAGTACATTACTGCAGAGGCCGGGAAGTTAGGGACTGCCGGACGAGTAATGCTTTCAACTTTTGACAATAATTACAAGTCCGGCAATCCCATTCCCGCCGAGGTATGTATAGTGCTTTTCTCAATAATTGCGAGGAAATAATGAGAGACGTAATACTGGAATTAATTATGAAATTCAGTGTAATAATAATACCATATAAATAAAACCTTTCATATTAGAATATTGTTTAATGTTGTCTATTTCTTCAAATATTTATAATTGCCGTGATCTTCGTATAATTTAGCTTTATGATCTGTAAATAAAACAATAGTAGGTAGGTACCTAATAATAATAATAAGATTTCTCTCTCTTGTTCAACGATTTCGTGCCCAACGGGTCCTTAATGATCTTATTTTTTGTGAACCACCTATTTTACACATTATGGTAAGCAATAAAGATTTTGAATTGAATTGAATTGGAAACAAATGAGTATAATATGAATAAAAAAACAAATCAAGCAATTTAATAATTAAAGTAGCCTAGCATTTAGTAATAGGTACTTATACTTTTTAATTTTCAATTAGTGCAAAGGAAACAAAGCCCATACAACCCAATCATATTTTACGCAAAAAATGTTATACTGCAGATTATGACTTTTTTCTCTCGCAACGAAAATTAAGCATATTTTAGTGTGATTTTATATCAACATTTTAATAAAATTGTTGTCATATTTATATACAACGCATGCTCGAAGAGTGCATTTTTTATAATGTGGTAGCAATTGGCTGTATGACAAGTTACATAATTCAAGTTATAGATAAATTAAAAAACATTGGAGCAGCGGCCAAACATGAATTTTCATACTTACTTTCCTGGCCTAGGCCGGCATGAGCCAAGAATTACAAACTTTGTGTCTTTTTGTTACTACAATAATGCCTACATTTCCGAGCATGTTTGAGAAAAAGTATTTTGGTATGTGTTCGCGACTTTTCAAAAACCGGGTAAAAATGCCCCAATGTCCTTTATCAATTAAAATGAGTTCCGACGGTTCAGAGAGTGAGTGAATGAGGAAGATGGATTGTAACTCTACCAGAAATACGATTTCCGGTCAGATTTTTGATCATTTGTTTATTATTTAATGATGACATCATTGAAATTATGTCATAGTAATAATATCATTGGAGATCGGTAATACTTTAATGCAGCATGACTTCTTTTTCACAAATGTATACCATGTCATACGATGAAAGATCCATAATTGGCCTGCTGATTTAAGATCAGAAGCCATATTGGTAATGGAAAACCTGCTTCCAGCGAAGTCAAAAGAAGAATACCAAAAAGTATATGAAAATTTTATGAGTTGGAAAACGAGAAAAAAGTCAACATATTCTCAGAAACAGGATTTTTGGCGTATTTTAATGAGATTGCTAAAATTAAAAAGCCATCTACATTGCGGGCAATTTATACCATACTGAAATGCACAGTTCATGTTAAAAACGGCATTAACTTGAAAAACTGGAAATTTAAACATACAGCATTTTCTAATTAAAGCTCCAGATGATTTTAGGGACAAAGGTATTTAAATATTAATTAAATTAAATGTATAATATGAAAAGTATGTTTTAATTACCTGCATTCTTTTGAGAAAAGCAATATACATATATGCCTCGGCAGAAATGGCAATTGTCTGTCTCGTATTAGTGAAGTCCTCGCCTGCGGCTCGGCCTTCAAACTCCTACTTGACCTGCAAATCCTGGAATTGCCTATTTCGCGGCATTTGCAATAATTTACTATTGTCAGCACATTATAGTTTCAAATTTTTTCAAATTCAAATTTTCAAATTCAAATTCAAATTCAATATCCTTTATTCAATTGGGATTTTACAATCACTTTTGAACGTCAAAGAAGCTACGCCATTGGTTCACAAGTCTACGGCGGGAGACCTTGTACTGGAAAGAACCAGCAAGGGCTATTTTTTTCTCCCTGTATTGTTACAGAGTCGTCAATTGGAAGCAGAACTCAAAAGTAAAGATTGTGTTCAACTTCCATTACAAGATTAGATGTGTCAGTGTACATTATACATTTAAATCTATAAATTAAGTCTACAATTTTATTAAGACCAAGCATTGACATCATTCAGATAATCATTGACTTTATAATATCCTTTACTCATTAGAGTCTTTTTTACATGCGCTTTAAACTTATGAAAAGGTAAGTCAGTAACACTCAGTGGAACTTTGTTGTAAAAGTTTACTCGTAGTCACAGACATTATGTCAGGAAAGCTGGTAAAATAGATAGGTGCATAATCTATTTGCTGGTATATTTTAAATTCTCGTGTTAGTAATTTACACAAAATACAAATAAACTTTTTCCGCTCGAATTCAGGTTATTTTGACGAAGGCAACGATTTAAATAGAAAAATTTGGATCAAACAACATCCATCCCGAGTTCCATTTCACAAAGCCCTAAAATAAAATATTCATGAAACTTGTGCTCTCTACATATAGACACAGAATTCCGTTTAATAAAATATACTCGAGTTCCAACACAACACAATTCGTTTGGGCACAACATTTGAAATCTGTAAGTGCTATTGAAAACCAATGCAAAAGTTCGATGACCTAATCAATAAACGCCGGCAGCAGCAATCAAAACACAATAGGTGGTGTAGTTTGATCCGTAGCGTTACGGCCGCTACGGACGCTGTAGCGCTACGACCGACAAACGATATTTCCATCGCATTCCTTTTGTTGTTCGTCTATGAGAACCATTCTCTTTTCCAATCCTTCGTATTTTGCATTATTTTCTTTTTGCCCGACTAACGAATCGAATGTTTCATCTGCATTTCCGATGACATTGGTGGGAAATTGAACAGGCGCCGGCTTTAGACCGGCCAAAACATGAACTTTCGATATTGAATTGATTACTTTAGTTAATATTAACACAGACATGTAGCCTGCCTAAAAAGTTTTATACTCAACAAGTCACAACAATGGTCGAATAAAGCACACAATATTGAGAAAAGACAAAAAGTTCATCTTTTGTAGTCCAAACTTACATGTAATTAGAATACAACGAATGGTATTTTACTAACATCGAATCAACTCCAATACAAGATGAACTTGAGA
This sequence comes from Schoenobius gigantellus, assembly GCA_963935595.1. Lineage (NCBI taxonomy): Eukaryota > Metazoa > Arthropoda > Insecta > Lepidoptera > Crambidae > Schoenobius > Schoenobius gigantellus. The sequence goes on from OZ012543.1 coordinate 38,886,371, forward strand.
TTCCGTTTATATACAAACTCTTTATTAAACACACAAAATACAGAAACAACTCAAGTCTTAAAACGGTCTTATCTTTAAAAAGATTTATTCCAGCCAACCTTAGCTGATTATTGTAAACGAAAACGAACACTGGATACCGAAAACATATTAATATTTATTGATACTAGAAATATATGTATATTACACAAAAAAGGACATTCTTCTGCATCCACACATTGTTCGCCCCCAAACTAAAATCTGTGAAATAATACTTATTGAATAATTAGACCTTAGTCAATACTGTATACCTCCAAATCAATAACTATAGATAAGCTTCGAAATCGAATTATAAATCAAAATAATCAGATTTTGGGTTAGTTTAGGTTACATAAAAAAATATTTCGCAGCTATACGTAAATCTAGTCAGAGCACTAAGTTATCGCTAGAACAATACACATATTCCAAATATCAGACCATTAGGATAGCTGAAATTTCAAGTCAAAAAAAATTCAACGCAATTATTATTAAATGTAAAATTGACGCCATGGTTTAAGAACAGATTTCGCTGTCTCTTATACATAGTTTCAGACTTCTCCCTACTGTCCCATTTGGATTGATCACCCAGTATATGTTACGAGTGCTTACGAGTGTTATAAAATAGGTACATATAATTATGACGTAAGTCAAATCTTTGTTAAATATTGAAAACTGTCACATGAGGGACGGTTTTCGACATTGTCCTATATTGACATAAAAAGTATATAACATTATAGTCAGACAAATACATTAACATATTGACATCATAATGCGCTCAAAAATCACAACATCACACATATAAATCTACATATAGGTATAAAATAAATTGAATATGAGTGATATTTCAAAAAAAGTGTAGGTACTGTAGATTAATACAGAGTCAATTTGAGTTCCGTTCAAGATACAACTTTACATTACCTCCTAGATCACAATACATAGGTGTTAAAATACAAAGCCAGTGAAGTGCGTAAAGTTACGAGTATACCATTGACTCTCATATTGAGTCAGTTAAATTCAGGACAGGCGCGAGATATTAATGTTAATTATTAATTACAACGCAAACAATTATCACGCCCGTTAATTTGGAGACCGCGAGGCGGCAGTCGCGAATTATCGCGCTAAATACGGGCTCCAATTTATCTTGAATCTCGTCAGGATCGGCGAAATTTAAATTAAAATGTAAATGTTGTTCGGTGGAACCCTCTCTAATTGCAATCCGCGTCGTCCGCTGTCAAACTTGTCCCGCTTGTGACCGACGCCCGTTCGCACGTCAGCCTGCGCCTATTTTAATCAAATCCTTTATTTGTATGTGATTCCGCCAGGTACGCACTGGTTGCGACATTATTTATTTAACTTGGGTACGCAGTCACATTTACGCTCGTTGTGATGCTTGTTAAAATTTGATACGGCCGGAATCTAATTAGTACCCAAACTACCCCTATGGACGATAACGACATTTGACGATGTTTTTCGACACTTTCAGATAAAAGTGTCGTTCCGATCTCATCATTTCGATTTTAACTTTAAATTTGTTTGAGCTAATTTCCTCAATATAAGAAATATTTTTAGTGTATGGTATTCCATAATACCAAGTATTTTTTATCCGACTTCAAAAAAGGAGGAGGATCTCAATTCGATGCGTATGTATTTTTTGTGTGTATTTTACGCAATTACACCGTCAATTGTGGACCGATTTTCAAAATATTTTTGTATTCAATAGATTATACTCCTAGGGGGGTCCCATTGTCACCAAAGTTAGGATCTGATGATGGGATCTAATGAAAATCGAAGGAAACCCTTAAATTTTATAAGTATGTTTAACGTGTATCATCTTTTTTCCTAAGCTATTCACGTATCTGCGTCTAGTAATCATGACCCTAGCTAATAATAGAAGGACCCTTAATTTTTAGGAGTTATTAGATGTTAGTTTATAATACAATAGGCACGTATTATCAAGTGAATATAATACCCGCTTACTGACGGCGAGCTCGTATTAAATTCACTAAGCAGATTTCATTCATAAAAAAGATAAAAATATAAAGAAATACAAAAATAAAAACCGTCTTCAAAACACTGAAAAATTTAAAATAATAAAAGAATAGGTACAGATAACATCACATTTCTATATTGAAGTCAGTGCCAAACGATGATCTCTTAGAAAGTCTTAAAATTTGGCACCGACTTTAATATGTCTTCTTCTTTACTGAATTGAATAAATCATTATTCTCAGAATTTAGCATACTATCATGCATCACGAAATACTACGATGTCCAAAAGGTTCACGTTTTTCATTTTCAAACTCTCGAGATCTATGCAACAGACACTGGCGAAGATCTAGATCAAGCAATATAAAGAGCCAAAATAATAACTGCCTCAGCGAAACTCAAACTCCAAAACGTTCCAGGGTCTGGTGGGATAACCTCAGAAGTATTAAATCCAATTGGCTGTTTGGTCTGGGAAGAGTCGATAATTACTGCCATTACACAGAAAATTTTTACAAAAAAATAAAACCGACTTACAAAAACACCAAAAGTCATAAATAATATAAGAATACATACAAAATCACAGTTTTATATTGAAGTTGGTGCCAAATTTTAAGTAACTATATTAATTGCTCTTGTAATTTTTAAGTCTTTCCAGGTGATTGTTGCTTGGCACCGACTTCAATATAAAACTGTGATTTAGTATGTATTCTTATATTATTTATGACTTTTGGTGTTTTTGTAAGTCGGTTTTATTTTTTTGTAAAAATTTTCTGTGTAATGGCAGTAATTATCGACTCTTCCCAGACCAAACAGCCAATTGGATTTAATACTTCTGAGGTTATCCCACCAGACCCTGGAACGTTTTGGAGTTTGAGTTTCGCTGAGGCAGTTATTATTTTGGCTCTTTATATTGCTTGATCTAGATCTTCGCCAGTGTCTGTTGCATAGATCTCGAGAGTTTGAAAATGAAAAACGTGAACCTTTTGGACATCGTAGTATTTCGTGATGCATGATAGTATGCTAAATTCTGAGAATAATGATTTATTCAATTCAGTAAAGAAGAAGACATATTAAAGTCGGTGCCAAATTTTAAGACTTTCTAAGAGATCATCGTTTGGCACTGACTTCAATATAGAAATGTGATGTTATCTGTGCCTATTCTTTTATTATTTTAAATTTTTCAGTGTTTTGAAGACGGTTTTTATTTTTGTATTTCTTTATATTTTTATCTTTTTTATGAATGAAATCTGCTTAGTGAATTTAATACGAGCTCGCCGTCAGTAAGCGGGTATTATATTCACTTGATAATACGTGCCTATTGTATTATAAACTAACATCTAATAACTTTTAGTTTATAATACATGCGTTTTAGAATTTGAGCCAAGACAAACACCAGAATAACTTAAAATAAAACGTCTTTCGCTCTAAACAGTACTGAAAGAATTATTCCCGAACTCCTAACCTACCAGAAACCTTACATCATCAGCTCAGCAACATGATATGATGACTACCAGATGTAAATACCTGAATATCTTCGGCAAAAACATGATACACGTTGGACGTGCCTATGAAATTCAAGAATTTCCCTCGATTTTCAGAGATTCCATCATAAGATCATGGCACGGTGACAATGGGACCACCTCGGGAGTATACTCTTTTGATTACAAAAAGAATTTTCAAAATCGGTCCACAAATGGCGGAGTAATCGGTGAACATACGGTGACATGTCTATGAAATTCAAGGCTTTTCCTCGATTTTCATGGGATCCCATCATCAGATCATGACATGGTGACAATGGGACCATCTGTAAAGTATACCCTTTCAGACAAAAAAAGAATTTTCCCAATCGGTTCAGGCGTCTTCGAGTAATCGGGGAACATACATAAAAAAGATTCCGACGAATTGAGAACACTCCTCCTTTTTTTAAGTCGGTTAAAAAAGGGTTCTACTAAAATCTACTCTAACTATCGCATTCGATCTCTCATACAAGCAAATTAATACTCCATGTGATTAAAGCGGCCGAATCGGATACAGTCTCGCTGGTACATACAAAAGAATTAGTGGGCTTATACATTCGACAACCCATTCATTATGTGCTTCGTTGATTATAGTAAAACTTTCGACTGTGCGAACTGGTAGAGTTTGTGGAGAGCTTGAGACGAGGTGGGAGTGGGAGTTCCGAAAAATCTTATAAAGCCAACGAGTAGACAGAGCAACGTTCAAACAAGGTACTCGGACCATGGATTTATTAAGTCCATGACAGTCGGACAGATATGAAACCTGTCATCTATACTTTTTAAAATCTATGGCGAACAAATAATTTGAATCACTTGAAAGCTGGGATACTACCATCCAGTTATGCTGCTAATGTAAAAATGACAAACCTACAATACACCAATGACACCATCCTTTTCTCGCCAAAAGAGGGCGAGACGTATTCATAATTAGACGAAATAAATATCGAGCAACGAATTGGGACTGCTCATAAACAGGTCCATAACCCATTATCATGGTAATGGATTCGTATAGAAAACTGGAGCTCACAAGGAGATTAATCTTAGAAATAGTTATCAACTTTATATACCTTGGCTCCAGCATAAGCAATAAACAACCCCGTTAAACAGAAATCCGAAATCGAGTATTAATGATTAAAGGCCTTACTAATAACCATTGTATAAGCCTTGTATAGTTAAGCAGTGTTTTGTCTCTTTCATTCGAATTTGAAATGTCATTCGAGTGAACGTGACAAAATACTGTTTAACTAAATCAGGCTTATACAATGGTTATTAGTAAGGCCTTAAGAATGCTATGGCCCAGTTTTATGATGAGCGCAATGATACACCTTAGACAAATCACAAAAATGCCCGGTTCATCATGCGAGTTCTTTTCAGCTTCAAATATATGTTGTATTAAAACCATACTAAATTTTGATATTAAAAAACCAAATTATTTGCAATGTACAAGGCTGTAAAATAAATTGGCATTGGCTCCAACATTATTTCAAGAAAATTATTGCCAAAAATGGGTAGCACAGAAATAGGTATTAAATTAAAAGAGTGTGCAACTTAATTATGTAATGGAAACCCAGTTAAATTAGATTAGGAGACACATGACAGTCAATACTATCATAAAAATCATAAAAAAAACATCCAACAACCTCCTCCTTCTTTGAAGTCGGTTAAAAATGCTAGCAAGATTGAAGATATTGTCTCAATCACAAGTTAAGAAAATTCTGCAGAGTTGCCCAACAGATTAACGGTTATCGTTTTTCAAAATTTTAAAAGACTTTATTATGTCGATATTCAGATCAAAATTATCATCACAATTTTTTACGTGATCTATCAAAATAGATTCAGCAATAGTGGAGTAGTAGTCATGTTCAATGTATTTTACTACATTGTAAAAACTTCTGTTAATTTTAAATAAACTCCTAAATAAAAATTTACTACAATTATTTGGGATTTAAATAAGTAGACTAAGCAAGCTTACAAACTTTTTTTAATACTTTGGAATGTAAATGAGTGTAATAAGTTTGTAGCAATTTGGAGTAGTGATAACAATAATAGATATATCCATCCACAGTTTCTAAAGATCATAAAATTTGTGAAATTAGTGTTTTTATAACAAGATAAATTTGATTCTGCTTATACTATGAAAAAGACGTGAGAACAAATTCATCTCCACTTTGCGTTTAGGAGGGACATACCCAAAAACACACACCAAACTTTTTCTTGCCACTTATTTGGCGTGAGTAATGTCCGTAGACCCATGCAAAATTCCTATTTTAAGTCGCGGACGGTCATAGCAAAGATAAGGATTTTTTGTTAAGATTACGGGACTCCAAAAATGACAAAGAAATACAGTATTAAGAAGAATAAAAGTTATATTTACTATGCGTAGAAAAACGTCTTAAGTATTAGATTTATTCAAATTCAAATTAAACCGTTCAAAGTAGATCGTCCTCGTCCGAGTTGAGTTGAGTCCGTCAAGGACGAGTTGACAAAACTGCAATAATTTACCGAAAAAATTCCACAATTTTTTATTTTAGAATAGAGAAATATTTTTTTTTTATGTGTTGCTAAAAAAAGAAAAACAAACTTACTGACTATAAACTGGCTCCAAATAAGCGAGCTTAGACAATGAGACACAAACAAGCCTTTTTACCCTGTCTTACCTAATCTTCGACAGTTTTTCGTAACACAAAAAGACCTGCCAGCGTATGTAAAAAGGTCACATTGACAATTACTGACAGATTCTAATTCCGATTAAAAATCATAAAATGGCCATTTGGCGAACAATTTATAATATGAATCCAGACAATTGACTTTTGGTATTTTTTTTTATAAATAAAACTACTTTCTGCAGACTCTATGGTCCGCACTTTTTTTAGATTGTATATTGTTTGTTATTTTGATTTCTATTTATTTATTCTCCACACCAGTAACACACTTGTTGCTCCTTAATATTGTACATGTGATGACAGGTGTTTTGTTATTCACATTTACAGTCGCCACATATATTAAACTAATTAACTATGATTAGCATATATTTTTCTAATGTACTCTTAATACTAGGCCTAGTCTAGAATGCATTTTATTATTTTGATATTATGTGAGTAATTTTATTTTTATCCTAGCATGCAGTTTCTTTTTTTTTATTATTATATGTATACTTTTTTTTATAATATACCGTTCTTCTTTTGATTGTTTTTTTTTGTATATAAATCTTTTTGTATTTCATTTATTTAACTGATTTATCGAGGAATCCTGAAAATGGATCACAAAATGGGAATTACCATAGTAACGTGTCAACAAGCAGCATCATAAAAAGTTATTCAAGTGCAACACGTTGCAATTAATTGTTCTTGTTTTATTGTATATATTTTTTTTTATAATATACCGTTCTTCTTTTGATTGTTTTTTTTTTGTATATAAATCTTTTTGTATTTCATTTATTTAACTGATTTATCGAGGAATCCTGAAAATGGATCACATAATTGGGAATTACCATAGTAACGTGTCAACAAGCAGAATCATAAAAAGTTATTCAAGTGCAACACGTTGCAATTAATTGTTCTTGTTTTCATAAATAAATTAAAATGACAGATTCAGGCCTCAGAATATATATTTCGTGCCGTACCACTGAATGTACTCAATCGTACAAAAACATTTCTAAAACAAAATAAATGAGGCATTGAATATAAACACAGAAGTTTCAATCGTATAAATCAGTGTGCACACCAATTTAACACTCAGTATTTTCGGAACTAACAAATCGTTTGTCAATTTTATTGACCACGTGAATTGCGGTTACGTTATTTTCTGTTATTTTTAACGGATACCTACAGTTTGTTTTATTTTTAATAGCAATTAATGAAACTTCAAATTGTGAATAACTCTTCTTAACGTGTATATGTACTAAGCCCAACTTAGTTAAACTTAAATGTCTGATAAACTATATCAACACTCAGCTACCCTTCTGCCCGTGGTGGGTGAAATAATAATGGAGGGAGGGAAGTAAACTTAACTACTCCTGTGAAGAAATGGAAGATTCGAAACAAAATCCTACAACAACCCATCGGGTCAGCTGGATGTAGTGTCCAATTCCTCCTCAGCTTAAGAGAGACCATAGGGACCAAATTTGGATCCACTAATTTCGACCCAAAATAAAGTTAATAAAGACTGTCTTGAAATTCGATATATGCCACCCATAACTTGTATAAACACATATGAATTTATTGTGCGCTAAAATTCTGAAATACGAATGTCGCGTAAGTATATAATAGGTTTACCATAAAGCTTTCATGTTTTTAGATTTTTATGCATTACACATTAGCCATAAAATTTTACTCAGCTCATCAAAACTATATAAAATTGATTACAACCCGCAAGTAAACTGAACCAGTGAATCTGTTTAATTGGTGACGGCACTACGGTCCTTTGTAACTGAAACCGGTGGATAAGTATTAGCTCTATATTTTATAACTAAAAGGAAAGGTAATCCGAAGTCTGTGTCTGACATAAAGAATAGAGTATACACGGCAATATAAGACCCAAATTAAATTAATATCATTTTCACAGAAGAACTGTATAATGAAAACATAATTAAAACAGACTTTAAGCTAATTTGTTTCAAGAATGAACTAATATGAAATAGGTTTCAAGTAGGTAAATAATATTTCGAAAATAATAATAAGCAGCATTAGTATTTAGCAATGATTATCTATTATAATTTGCCATAAAGAAAGAAAACCAACACGCATATTAAACACAATTGTGAGATTGTGTAAATAGTTATGTATTTATACAATATCTACTATAAAACAATCGTGAAATTTGATTTAACATCAAACTCAATAATCAATATACCTTTATCTTAATGCAATCAAACACAAAATCCTAAACACAAAACTCGAAAAGGTTAAATTATATTCTTCATTAACTCTTATCTAGAATTTAAGATGCATGTATGTACATTATTTAAGATGTATGTAAATACAAGTAAGTATCTGAAAAAATAAGTTGACTCTACACGGGAAGTTCTCTCTACATGGGGTGGGAAGAATAGAAAAAAACTTAGACATATTATCACTTAACGTTTATTTTGTTTTCGTTTCTTATCTTTTTAAATAACTTCATTTTTATACATACCACCGGCACAATTAGCGGAGCATTAAAAAAGCAGGGTATAGAAATAATAAGGCGTATATTAAAACACTTGACGCCTCTCTTTAACAAGTCCCAAACATGATCTATCTATCTATAGGATTCATATCCGAATAGGAATCTTGCTAGCCATCTGCATCACTATTATACTCATATGGTTTAGATATGCTTGTACTGAGCGAGCATTGTGAGTCCGAGCAGATGCAGAATAATGCTTCAGAATAAAGCCGTCATCATTTTAGGGGGAAAATGGCACATGTTCTTTTAAAATATCCCTGACGGCTTCGAAAGTAGATAGATAAGCATTTTTAGCAGATTTAGTACCACGTCACACCAATTATTTCTTTTATTTAGTATGGTTACACCTATATTGTATTGTTAATAGTTGGTGTGACATTGTACTAAAATGTTTATCTACTTTTGGAGCCGGCTGTACCTATCAGCAGTCATATTCCCTCCGTCGACCATCACTAACTCCGTAAGAGCTCCGAAAGCTATCCCTTCCCACACCATAACTGAACCGCACCCATATGCCACCGTATTTTCAAAATTAGCCTGAATGTTTCGTTCTTCTTTACGTCTCCATATTCTCTGTCTTCCAGCGATTTGGTTTAAGAGCACTCTACTATACTCATCGGTGAAAAGTATCCGCCCCTATTAGTTTGTTTCACTGACGTTCGCAAGCAAAGTTTAACCGATGTACACGATGGCGTCTCTCAAGTTTTGGAGCTTCGGCCGTTACAAACCAACCTATGCCCACTTTTTAAATCTTCTGCGAACTGTACGCTCGATCACTCGCACTCCTCGCACGACTTCAAGTTCATTTCGGGCCTGAACAGCAGTTACTCGCGTGTATCTGCGAGCTCGAATTGTAGAAAACGGTCATCCCTCCTCCAAGCGCACGTTTTTCTGCCTTTCTACGTTCCTCATCATAAGAGAATCAGTCAACCGGTACCGTCGAATACTGCGATCATCAACAGCTCATATATACGTCCCCACCGAGGGGCTCGAGCCTACCCTAAACTAGGGCGATTAGGCCTTAGTCAACCACGCTGGTCAAGTGCGAGTTGGTCGAATTGGTCGAATACTGCGATGAATTGTTGAAATTGATTGCTATAGTCTTGTCGGCAATAGATCTGTTGGTATGACTATTTCTTCGCATTTCATCTGCTCTAATAATCTCTGGTGGTGTTACATCGGGCGTTTTGATCATTCAACCAAGGTAAGGCTTACCTATTGACATGAAAAAAATAACTTTTACAAATTAAATGGAGAATTTATTGAATTTATAAACTTTTAAGTACCTCCTCAGACTGAGCTCGAACCCCTAACAAATTACTATTAGCGGGAAACAGAAACAAATCGATGAAAAATATTACTGTCGCCTTATGTTCCATTTTTAAATTAAAGTTCTAAATAAAAAGATAACATAACTGGCAAGTCCTTTATAATTTTTTTTTTTTGACTTGCTGATGATTTAAGAGTTATATACTTCATCTTATCCTAAATCAGTTACATATTTTCACAACTTTATTTTCAATTAACCGAGTAACGCTTTCAACGCGCTCCTTAAATTTTAATCAAGTTATTATTACAAAACCAATTTAATGTATAATCAATCGAAGGGGAGATACGTTACTAAAGCTATATAGAGTTAATAACTGAGGTTCCCGAGGTATATTGGCTATTAAACCTCCTATAAATTGTTAAATTATTACCTGTTTGGCTTCGCGCATAATTGGCACGTAATATTAATTATTAACTTTGTTACAGCGAAAGCATTTATTATTATTTTTTATCGTAACTAACTACACTAACTTCTTTAGAGCTTTTGATCATAATAACAGTGGTAAATCATTAAAATATTTAGACATATAATGATTTATATGTATAACATAATACTTTTTTTGGTGGAAAACATATGTTTTTCTGAACTTAATTGAAAACATGATATTTTTGGTGCGATCAGCGAAGAAATAGAACCAGTGGCCAGCGTATATGTTTCCCAACCGTAATTAGGGTATCTCCAAGGTAAATGTTAACGTAAAAGTAAATAAAACAAAACGTATCTATTTTCATAAGTTATACAAAAAAATGTTTGCTACCTTAATCCGTTATTTTATTTAAGTTCTCCGTGAACTATAACAATTAGCGCGATAAATCTGTTTAATTGCTGCTAACAATCTGCTATCTCACAAAACTGGAATCCGCTGACCTCGCAACTACAAAGCGCTTTTTGCTGAACAAACAAAGGATACTTTGGCGGTTACGTTTCAGCTCTTTGTGCCTTAGGAAAGATCATTAACCATTGGCACAAAACTTATTTCACGAGCATGCATCATGTAGACTCCCATTACATTTTATTTCAGAACATCTCGTAATACTTGAGCGTTGTGCCAAAAACTACTCAAATAGTCGAGTGCTTTATTCTGACTTTCATCTAGGTAAAACTTTTAGAGTTCCGTACCTCAAATAGAAAAAACGACTACTAATATCTTAATGGTCGTTCAAGGTTGTTATGAGGTTATTCAGTTAGATAGGACTGTGCAAGCAGAAATTTCGTTCTAAATGGCAAGAATATTGTAGTTATTTGAGAGAATTTTGAAAAACCAGCCAAGTATGTATCTAAGTATATAAGTTCCTACTTACATTGTTACGGTTTTACTTTACATGTGCTCTGAACATTGCTTCTTGTCAAATTTCAAGATCAACGCAACGGCAAGTACCCTTTAGGTTTTGATTTCCTTATGACATTGCAAAATATTCGAAAATATGCGATATGGTACAATCTTGATCGCAACAAATTTGTTTTTTTTTCAACTGAAAGAAACCATTAACTCGAGTAATCTTTTTTATTGCAACTACGTTGGCAAACAAGCAAACTGCCCACCTGATGGTAAATGGTAACAGTCACCTATAATACATGTGACTCCTGTGATATTTGCAGCCCCCACAAGAACCACAGTGTAAGTTGCCAACTTGTGACATCAGATCAGTACCCAGTAATTTCACATTTCACTGCCATATCCTTACCCTTCGAACCGGAACACAGCAATGCAAGCACTGCTGCTTTGCGGCAGAAATAAGTAAGGCCTAAGCAGACCACCTGGTACAGAGTTTCCCCCTGGTAAATGATATAAATAATATGAATTTATATACATTTCAGTTTGATATCTCTACCTACACGTTTCTGATAAAAAGTGTCTTGACAGACAGACGGGCAACGAAGTGATCCTATGACAGTTTCGTTTTTAAGGTTCCGTAGCCAAATGGCAAAAACGGAACCCTTATGGATTCGTCATGTCTGTCCGTATTGCACAGTCACTTTTTTCCGAAACTATAAGAACTATACTGGAAACTTGGTAAGTAGATGTAGGTACTCTGTGAACCGCATTATCTTACCGCATTATTTTCGCACAAACAGAAAAAAATAGAACTGAAACTCAATAATTTTTTTCATCAAACCCATACGTGTGGTGTATCTATGGATAGGTCTTCAAAAATGATATTGAGGTTTCTAATATCATTTTTTTCTAAATTGAATAGTTTGCGCGAGAGACACTTCCAAAGTGGTAAAATATGTGTCCCCCTACCCCTGTAACTTCCAAAATATGATGTAGGTACTTACATTACCATGCAAACTTCCACCGAAAATTGGTTTGAACGAGATCTAGTAAGTAGTTTTTTTTTAATGCCTTTCACTCAATATCTTTCAATACCTTTCATTCAATCAACTCAAATATTTAAAAAAAAACATTTAATTTCATAAACATTTTATATGGGCTCGCATATAGTTAGATCTAAATCCCATCATTTAGGTACCTGATTATAATGTTTACTTATCAATAACTTAATTAAATACACTATTATTAAAACATCGATCAAAGTTACAACGAACTACGAGTACAAGAACTTTTTTTTATATTATGATACTTGCTGCTACGGAACCACGAATCCTTCATGGGCGAGTCCGACTTGCACTTGGCTGGTTTTTATTAAATCAAATCAAATCAAATCGTTTATTTGCTGGAATATGGTTTTACAAGGTGTGATGTTCAGTTTTCCGTCATATCCTATCGATAGTTCGATGTGCAAATATGTTTATGTTAATTTAAGTTTCTCAAAATGATACAATTTCCAGTGACACCCAGTATTCTTGCTGAGGTCATGAGTTCCTGTTTATAATAGGTAAATAATTTATCAACAATAACCAGTCTAATTCACTTTTCGATCTCTCTTGTTCAGGGGGGACCCAGAGTTGTCTCTCTTTAGATGAGGAAGAATTAGCTCACGACATCACGCTGCACCAATAGCTTGTTAGTGGACATCGTTTCGAGATTTCCATCTCTTTGCAGATGCATATTGCAATAAAAATCCGTAACCCCATGGACAGGTTTCTCAATAAGTATCAGCATATAAAATTAATTGAAAAAGAATGTACCCTGTAAAAAAGGGCAAAGTACAAGTTCGACTCGCACATCGAGTGTTGCACACGGTTCCTAACTACACGTTTACCGTTTTAGTTTTTTTTCTTTTACAGGTGCTATAAGGCATTGCCTCTTGTCAAATTTCATGCTTCTAGAACAACCAGAAGCCTTTAATGGTAAACGATCGTAAAATGGTAAAGGAGCACAATGGTAAAGGAGCAAAATGGTAAAAGAGTAAAACGTCAAAAGTGTACAATGGTAAAAGCTCATATAGGTAAAAATTACATTTTATGTACATACACAACTGAATGTTAGTCTTATCATATATAGGTTTTGAAATCGCAAAATATACGACAAAAGCAGTCATGTCTTTTGATTGTATCGAGTAACAAGCTTGATTTTTTCACAAATAAAAAGAGACTGTAGACCCATGTATTTGGAATAAACTGCAGCGTGATATCTCTGCGCGTGCCTGAGTATAAGAAAGGCATTTTGAAGAACAAAACTGATTCTTTTAGGCATCGACAATCAATTAAACAAATTTAAAAATGCAATCAAAGATGTACTTATTAAAAAAGTATATTATAAAGTGTCTGATTACACGACGGACAAAAAAGCTTGGGTTTGAACTCTCAATTCTAATATTTAACAATGTACTGCGTTTTGTTTCAAAGAAACGTTCAGTGAGAGCAATTTATAAGCTAAGTTCACGTACTTCTCTCAGAGATAGCTTATATAATGTGAATTAACACATCTATTTTTTAAAGGTTTTTAAAGGGTCAGCAACGCGTTTGTGATGCCCCTGGTGTTGCAGGCGTCCATAGACTACGGTAACTGCTTACCATCAGGCGGGCCGTAAGTTTGTTTGCCGGCATCGTAGTATATAAATAAAAAAAAATCTATTCTTGTAATGGAAGTTGAGCTCAAACTTTTCCTTTGAGGTCAGCTTCCAATTGACGACTCTGTAACAGACCAAATTGTAAATGGCGATTTAAAAGAGGAGATAAAAAATTTGTACCTTTCGAGTTTCTTGCCTGTTCTTCTCGAGAAGGCTCTCCCAATTTCCGAACAGGTGTAGAGTCAACGTTTTTTTTTAATTCCTACTTGTATTTGCAGACATCTTGAGTATATTCAGGATGTATGCACATACAAGGTTAATATATGATTTCTTTAAATTAGATTGTTTTGCTTCGTTTTGACGTCAATAAGTGCCTGTAAAGGCCTATGTTGAATAAAGATTTTTGAATTTGAATGCACTGCGTTTATATCATGTAGGCATTTATATGTATATTAGTTTATTATTTATGTAGTAGAATTTTATATTGTATGTATGTTAAATAATATTCTTTAACAGCTGTTTTATTTTTCGGTACATCTACCGCATTTCCTTTTTCTGCACCACCCTAAGGTTGACTTGAAGAAAATACCTCAGGCATTAAGTCCGCCTTTGTACCCAAATTACGTACACACAGCAACACGCTAGGCTTTATATGTTGACCTTGCGACCGCCCTTATGTCGCTCGTAATAGCGGCGGCTTTCGTAATGCAAATGTAAAGCTTGACGTGTTGCTGACTGTAAATAAAGTATAAATAAATAAATATAAGGGTCTTAACAGATAGGCGGACAGACGGACAACGAAGTAATCGTATTAGGGTTCCGTTTTTTCCTTTGGAGGTGCGGAACCCAAAAAGTATCTCGATACAAGAGTTTAAGAATTAATTTCAAACTAAGAGTTCATGTTTTAAATGGGAATATTTTTTAAATGCACATCAAAAAACTTATCACCCATCAACATTGACCTTTCACTTGTACGTCAATGCCCATCAATTGATATTCATCAATTAAATATTTTTTGCACCTCAAATGTAGCTACTGATTGTACACTAGATTTATTTCAACTCAAAGCATACAAAACTTTTGACAAAATTCATTGCTGTTAATTACTTTATTTACTAAAACTTACTTTACATACCTATAGAAATACAGATCTTTCTTACAGAGAGTTGGCTATAAAGTACGAGTAGTTCAATATACTTTATGGAAGTCTAATAAAAAAGAAATAAAACTTCGGTAAATTAACCGAAATGGCTAGGTTAGGTTAGGTTAGAGCTGTGACCATATCGCACGAGCCGAGCGAGCGAAGTGAGCGTGCCGCGGCAGCGGCCGGCGAGAGCCGGAACCTAATTCTACCCATTTCACTTGTTTAGGGCAAATAGCTTATTATACAAAAGCAAGATTTTTTTTGATTTGCAGTTAAATACTCTCCATTATTAAGTTAATAGGTGCTCATTATGAAATATTTTAGGAAGCATATTTAAGTGCACAATTAGTATTTTTGTCGGCACAAGGGCACATTTACTAGTAGAAAAATAAAATTTATTTAACTGTACCTCACAGTTAAATACCATCCATTTGACGAGTAAAATCTGTATACATAACATTCTAGGAGAAATTAATTTACTCAAATAACTATATTTATATTTGTGTGGTTTATTTTTTATGAGAAGACAACGCAATATCCTAACGTAATAATTTACTGTGTTTTGTTTTCAATGATTTAAGAATCATTTCAATAAGAAAAAAGAGGTAGGTAGGTACTTACTTATTTTAGTCATTCCAAATTTCACAAAGTCATGATCCATTCAAGTCGGCTTTAGTCTATCAAGTTTACAACCACACCAATATTCAGTGACCGTAAATGAAGCTACGTTTCATTCGTTTTTTCATAAATACACCCGCGTCACTGCTCAATGAACTAAGTAAACGAGCTTGACAGATCACGCCGCGGCGCAGGGTAGCTAGGGCGGCGCGTCCGCCCTCCTCGCCTTTTGAACACTCACTGGCGGGCTGGCTTTCCCAGTTTCCCAAGCAACATATGAAACAGCCCTTGGGATAACTCGGTCGAGTGCAAAACCTTCACACAGTGACACCGCGCAACATAATACTACTCCGCTAACTCGACGACTCGGATTTAGCTTATGTAAATAACAGTTGACAGTTTTTTCCGTTTCCGCCAAGATCGCGCCGTCGTCGGCCGTTGCCAAGTCATTTAAGAGACAAATTGCGGGAAATAACAAAAATCTGCTGATTGCTCCATAACGCGAAAGGAGTGTTTGAAAAGTTCCTCACTTTCCGACCAATCATATGCAGATACTTCAAGCTTAGTTCGCCATAAAAGAGTCCGATTTTGCTCCTATGAAAGTTTTATTACTTTCGCAAAATAGTCACTTAGGGTCGGCCTGAATCCTTCGAAGTTTTGTAATGTTTCAATATTGGATAGAATGCAATCGACTATTCAGTAGTAAGCTTTACAACAAAAGGACAAAGAATTATACAATTAGTTATTTTTAAACGGGAAAATCCGGATTCTACCACCTCCGTGTGTATATGTTTTACATATGAAATGTAACTTTGACTTTTTTTTCACCCAAGGGTCGGATTTTATAGGCTCGCGTACTTAGTATGCTGCCCTCAGAGGTTTGTTTATGTGCTAACTAACAAATGTAAATTATGAACTAACAAAGAGATTAAGCACCCTTAACAAAGCGATGCTGGAACACTTTTGCCAAGCATTACACTATCGTCTTGATGGTGACAGAGTAACCAAGAGCTCACATTGAACATGTTTTATCGAATTATGTAGTCTGTCAAACATATCAACAGTTTTCAAGCTATTTAGGATTGATTTTTCAATAGTCCGATAACTTTTATCCGAGGAATAAATATATTTTAGGAGAGTTTGACAGTTTTTGTATTGGAAATCAAACCGACATATTTATTTCACACTAAACAGTTATCTGCCGGTTAAAAATAGGACTGACTATACTTGTCAAAAAACGGCCAAGTGCGTGTCGGGCCACGTGCAGTGTAGGGTTCCGTAGATGCAAATGCCAATTATTATTATTATTCAAGCTGCAATTATTTTATTTCTCCTTAACTTCACGTGGTACTTAAATTTATATTCTGTACTAATTTTCAATGAAATTTTACTTTTCCGAGTAGGTACATTTTATAAGTTGGTTGTCTATAACTTTTTAGTTTCTACTTAATACTCAACTCTGATAGTTTTCCTTTAAACTTCGTTATATACCGGGTGTAACGGAATACCGAAATAATATTTTTATTCCATGCCTACTTTCGATTTAATACGCTTAACAGTTAAGCGTATTAAATCGAATATAATGAAAATACAAAGAATAGTCATAATAGTACATTATGGTACAAGTGTGTAATGTTGGTGATTACCGCTGAGGCGCATTGAGGCCCGAGCCGTCAGGCGAGGGTCTTAAGAAGCCGAGGACGGTAACCATCAATACACACGTGTATCATACAACGTTTTTCAACACACTTCTGAATAAAACAATACTTAAATAAAAAACCATTTTACATAGTAGATAAAAAGTTTACTTAGAGAAACAATTAGTAAATGTGCAGTTAGTAAACTATTTTTGATGACATAGCGGTCTCATCAGATAGATTATTTATTGAAATACTTTCATGTTCTATTGTTATTTGTGATGGTTCATTATTCGTGTAGGTAGGTGAAATCCAATCATTGGACGTACTTGGTATTTCGCCAGTAGGATGCGTCTCAGAATCAAGTTTAATTCTTTTTGTGATTTTTGCACAAATTTCCTTCTTGTTTTGTATGGAATCTTCTACGTATGATTCTGCTACATTGCTAGATCGCCACCCGCCATGTCGCTTCAAAGTCATTATATCAGCTCCTGAATTTGCCAGCAATGTAGCTGAAGTTCTTCTGAAACTATGTCCAGTGTAGCTTTCAGCATCTACTAAACCCAAAAACTTAGCGATTTCTTTAGGCATAGAACCAAATTTGTTTATACCTATAGGCTGACAGGTACATTTACCATTCTGGTAATTTAGAAAGAAACGGTCATTTTTTGTTTTTGGCGAACGCAAACTTTCATACTTCTTAACAATATCATAGAACCGTGTATGATGAATGACCTAGGTATTTTATTTTTCGTGATAGGTATCTTCACTAAAAGCATCTGGCCATGGTTCTCTATATCTTTTACAGTTATATTTGTTAATTCTTGTATCGTACAGACACCAGTTACACCAAATATTAAAGCAACCTGAAACAAAGGAAACAATAATTAAGGTCAACACACAACACAAGCTGCTATTAAATATTTAATTAAAATTAATTTAACTAACCTTTGTAGCCAAATATTGGTTATCTGGAGCATCTTTAATAAATTTTTCAATATCATCAGATGATAAAACCTTTGATTTTTTGCTTCTAAATCCATCAGATAGTCTCTTTAGATAAGCTGACAAATTCGAGTATGTTTTTAAGTCCACTCCATTCTTTGTTCGGACTGTACTTTTTAACATTGAGTAAATACACCACAAAGAGCTAGGTTTGTACTTAGAAGATAATTCTTTAAAGTACGCCATGAACACATTTTCTGAAAAAGACTGCGTATTCTTGTTGTTCTGCCATTGTATGAAATTTTGGTACGCTAATAGATATTTTTCCTTTGAGTTTTCTGGTAGTAAACTTTCCATAACGTTCTGGGCTTCACATCTTATATCGGGCGGTGTACAACATAAATCATTTTCTTCATAAATTGTATTTGCAGACATCTTAATTAATAACTAACTAAATAACTTCAAAAGAGAAAACGAGACGAGTTGTGAAAAATGTTTCGTAATGGCGGGAAAAATTAATCAGTTTTCCTATGCGCGCGCATCGGCCATAGACTAATAAATTTCGTAATTGCGGGAAAAATTAATCAGTTTTCCTATGCGCGCGCATCGGCCATAGACTAAAAAATGAGGTTTCTTTTTTTTTGGGCTTTTCGCGGATAGCATTTTAGCGCAAGTGTAAGCGTAACTCAACCAATAATATTTAAAAAAAACTACTACTCACTCGTGAATAATAGTAATGAAAAAGTCACAGTTTGATTATAGGTGTCATTATGTGCCTAATTGCCATGGGATTAGAGCCACTTTATGAGGAAGTGTGTTGAAAAACATTTTTTTTTGTTAATCAACAACTTTAAATATTATTTCGGTATTCCGTTACATCCAGTATATTACTGTTGCAATTTTTTTCACGTGTCCGTTTAGCAGATAAGTGGGGGGGGGGGGGGGACACTTACCTCTAACAAAAATTTACACTTTAAAACCAAATATTTCAGAAACGGATCCCTAAATCGAAAAATGGTGTTTTAAACCTTACATTATTATTCTATTGACCAATACCCCACATTATGGGTTAGTCGAGAAAAAAAATTACGCCCACTCCAAATTACTTGTATACGCCCACATACCCTAAAAAAATTATATTTAATTTTTTCATGCATTGTCAACGACATCACCAAACCGCACCACTGTGGTGTCGTTTACAATTTTTTTAGGTAACTACACCACAGTAATGAAGTTCTAATACAAAACTTATGTATGCATTTATCGATATAGTATTTTATTTTGCTTTGTTATGAAGTTACGTTATATGATTTAATTAAATTTGTTTTGTTGTAAAGGATACAATTATTATTTTTTACGAATCCCTTGTGAAGTCACCAAATTTCAGCGACATTACTTAATTACAATTTAATATTCAAAAATTAAAACAACGATTTGTTTTTATACACGTTAGACATCACTAGTCGGCAGTGGTGTGGTTACCTAAAAAAAATTGTAAACGACACAACAGTGGTGCAGTTTCGTGGTGTCGTTGACAAGTGAGGAATTTTGTTCTACCACTTTTTTAGCATGATTAATATACATACCCATACCAAATTACATGTTTCTAGTACTATAGTCTCTGAGTAAAACCGCGGACAGACAGACAGACATGGCGAAACTGTAAGGGTTCCTTGTTTACTACGGAACCCTAAAAACTAGGAATAAATTTCAACAGCAGCATCGTTGTTACACACTTCAAAAAAATTACCGCGTAGGTATAATTATGGCCCTCAAGCTATATTTCCTCTCAAAACCGTATCGAAATTATTATTTCTTTTCACATAATATATGTAATAATATCACAAAACTTTTTTTTTGTGTCTCTGGTGGTAGACTACATAATTTACTTACTCGATTTCGAGTATATACCTAAACCAATGAGGGTCACTAAGAAAGTTACAAGGACCTAAGGTAATATTCAAATCACGCCATAGGTGGGACCGCAGCTAAGTAAGTTGTGTACGTGCTCGGAGCAGCGCCGAATGGGCCACTGCTGCCCAGGTATGCCTTCACCCGCATTATTAATACGAATTCTACATTTTCACTTAACTGATACTGATATAACATAAGCATCGTTATAGCTATACTTATTTTGTAAGATCTAGTTGTTAATAGAAACGAGCAATAATTACGCACCCGTAAATTACGAAGCAGTGTTAAATCTTCTTAGGAGGCACGTTATGTTAAGAGGTGCACTGAGGAGGCCACGACTCGTGGGGAGGCTGTAGTTGCGGTGTCGCTGGACATCCGCAACGCCTTTAACAGCCTGCCCCACGAGTGCATAAAGGAGGCACTTCGCTTCCACCGGGTGCCTCCGTACCTCCGCACTCTTGTGGAGGATTACCTAGACGGTAGGACAATCCTCTACGAGGGGCCGGATGGCCGCGTCCATTCGTGTGCAATGGCGGCGGGTGTGCCCCAGGGTTCCGTACTTGGTCCTCTACTATGGAACCTGGGGTACAACTGGGTCCTGCGAGGCAACCTCCTTCCACGAATGGAGGTTGTTTGCTTCGCCGACGACACACTTGTCGCGGCGAAAGCAAATACGGGGGAGGAGGCGGCCCACCTTACGCATCCGCCTCCTGGGCCTGGACGTGGCTCTCGACAAAACGAGGGCCATGATGTTCCACGCCTCTCGCTGCAGGATCCCACCGGGGCTCCGTGTCCGAGTGGAGGGGGTCCGCATACCGGTCGAGACACACTTCAAGTACCTCGGCCTGGTTTTGAATCCCCGATGGAGCTTCGAGGAGCACTTCAAGCTCCTCACTCCACGGTTGTGTGCCGCCGCAGCTGCACTTGGACGGGTCCTCCCTAACGTGGGAGGGCCAGGATCGGCGTGCCGTCGACTGTATCATGGGGTGATACGGTCAATGGCACTCTACGAAGCCCCGGTATGGGCAGAGTGCCTTTCCCCCCGAACGGTGGCCCTCCTGCGACGTTCGCAGAGGGTCATAGCAGCCCGGGCCGTGCAAGCTTATCGCACGGTTAGCCACGGCGCGGCCTGCGTACTTGCGGGCATAACGCCGTGGGATGTCGATGCACGCGAGAACGGGGGGGACGATCTGCCCCACAGGAGGTGGAGGTAATTCGTACCCAGGCGCAGAGGGAGGCTCTGCGCCGGTGGGGTGAGGCACTCGCCTTCCCAGCTGCCGACCACCGGACGATCGAGGCGACCCGTCCGGTATTGGAGGAGTGGGTTAGGCGCCGGCAGGGCAGCCTTTCATTCCACATGGTGCAGGTACTGACCGGACATGGTTGTTTACTGTACTGAGTTGCATAGTCAGGAGGAAACGCCGCAGTGTCATCACTGCGACGCTCCCGACGACACAGCCGAGCACACCCTGTTGGTGTGCCCGGCTTGGCGACGCCAGCGCAGCGAACTTAACGCTGCGCTGGGGGGCGGAGACCTTTCGCTGCCGAGCATGGTCGTGGCCATGCTCCGCGGCGAAGCGGAATGGGGGGCTGTCGCCTCCTTCTACGAAGATGTCATCTCGCAGAAGGAGGCTGCGGAGAGGGAGCAGGAGGCAGATCCTCAGGCCGCTCCCCTCCGCCGCAGACGGATAGGCAGGAGAAGACGGGCATTCGCTCAAGCAATGCCTGTCTGATGACCCTGCCGTGAAGCCTGCGTGCACGGTCGGCTCCCGTGCACGCCGCCGTAAGGCTTCTCCGTCTGGGGATTGTCCTGGTGTTCTCGGATAATCCCCCCTTGGCGATAGATCGTCGGGCTAGCCCGGACGCGTGAGTAGTGGTGTCGCATTGTGGACCCTACCACACGCGCCCTAAAGAGCAGGGAGAACACCGAGGGGTTTTAGTGGGTAGGCCTGGCACTCTGCCGGGTGAACCCCACACACGCTCGCCGTCTAACCAACGGTGGGTACGGTGCGGTTATGTTAGCAATTATTTGTTGTAACTAATAATATTGCCTTGATGACAAATCTTTAATATATTTACATTAAAGTTTTTTAGTTCCATATTCTTGGCAACGAACTATTTTAATGATTTTAAATAGTCCAGAGGTATACTTTTTTTTACGAGGGGAATGCATTTGCGCACCTTCCGTGCCCCTTGGGTAAGGGCAAGGGTGTGTCGGACTACACGGCACGAGGCCGCGACTACCCACTAAGCCCCTCGGGAACACCTCTCCGGCCATAAGATAAGCGACTACGTGCATGCGCAGGGCGCTGGCATGCGTAAGTCGCTTGGCCTGGCCCGTAATAAATACGGGCCTCCCTTCTCCACCAGAGGCATGGGACCAGCTAGTGTCCCCTAGCTCCATCGCCGGCCTACCCTTCGACGTCTCATCGGACTAAGGAGGGGATCGAGCTCACGCTCTCGCTCGTGACGCTCCTTCGCTTCCATCACTTCTTTACAGAAGTGGGAAGCGGCATCCCAGGCTACCCGCTCGGTAAGCATAGCTCTAACCAGGTCAGGCAGCGTGAGGTCATCTCCTCCAATAACAGACAAAAGATAACCGCGCTGAACTGTCGACGCAGGGCAATATACCAATGTGTGCAGTGCGGTGTCTTCGTCCGCCCCGCAGTGATGGCAACGGGTGTCCTCCTCCCTCCTAGCGACTCTGTGCAGGTATCTGCCGAAGCAGCCATGCCCCGACAGCACCTGCACGAGGTGAAAGCTTAAAGTGCCATGTTGCCGAGATACCCATTCGCGAAGGACTGGAGTCCAAAGGTATACTGTTCTCTCATTAATAATGATCTTCTAAAGCAGAAAAAAACAGCAGGTATTAATCCTTAGATTTACTTTTCTAATAAAAATATATAATCATTTGTTTTATTAATAATAAAACAAATGTTTATATATTATAAAATAAATACTATTTATTGTAGAGAACTCAAACGATCAATCCAATTGTAGTAACAACGAAAAAGTCGGGCGCTCTGTCCGAATGCCCAACTACGTATATCTTAAAGAACAAAATGCTGTGAGACAAAACTTAGATCGTCCCAAAAGTTGCGAGATGAATATCACAAAACTTAACAGAACTTGATCACGGTTTCTATGTGCTAACGAGCTCGTTGGACGTTTCTTTGACGGCGAATATACTAGGTTCTTTTTTGGGTTCCTCACGGACGACGACAAAAGTATTATTTAGAATCGGGTGACCATCCGTCTGTATATCACAACAAAACTCCGAACCTGTAAAACAGATGAAGTTGAAGTTTGGTGATCCATAATTTTTTGGTTATAAATAAACTTGTAACACGTATCTACGTACAAACGCCAATAATTATAACTATACACGCATGGACCTACAAAAAATACAGACGTAGTGTGGCATTAAACAAATGTGAAGCACGCAAGGTAAGACAATTTCATGTGTTTG
Organism: Schoenobius gigantellus; assembly: GCA_963935595.1. NCBI lineage: Eukaryota > Metazoa > Arthropoda > Insecta > Lepidoptera > Crambidae > Schoenobius > Schoenobius gigantellus. Next base: position 38,910,028 of record OZ012543.1, read on the forward strand.
TACACGACCTACACTCACACAGATGTACCAGCACTGCGAGCATGGAACTCTCGATAAACAAAATTTTACTGCTAAGATCGACATACTCGACAAAAATCTATAAATTTGACAGATATTCCTAAGGAGTGAAAAGGACAGATGCTTTTGTCGATCGATGGACTTGTCGATCGACATATATCGTAGGGCAGGTAAGACACAAAAGCTGCCATTTTTCAACGAACAAGATACACACACATACAAATGAGTTGACATTTTCTTTGTAGGTCCCAACCTCGTGGAAGACAGCTTTAGTGCATCCGATCCCTAAGAAAGGTGACAGCTCGAATCCGTCTAACTACAGGCCTATAGCTATAACCTCTTTGTTTTCAAAGATAGTGGAATCAATTATCAACCGCCAGCTCCTTCGGTACCTAGAGGATGACCAGCTGCTCAGTGACCAACAATACGGCTTCCGTAGGGGTCGCTCTACTGGTGATCTTCTAGTTTACTTGACTCATCATTGGGCAGAGGCAATTGAAACAAAGGGGGAGGCACTGGCAGTTGGTTTGGACATCGCGAAGGCCTTTGATCGGGTGTGGCACAAAGCGCTTCTCTCAAAACTTCCTTCATATGGGCTCCCCGAGAAATTATGTACATGGGTCACTAGCTTTTTAGCAGACAGAAGCATCAAGGTCTTAATTGATGGCGAATGCTCAGACTCACTGTTTGTAAATGCTGGTGTCCCCCAAGGATGTGTGCTATCACCTACACTATTCCTTCTGCATATAAATGATATGCTGCAAATCAGCGGCATTCGTTGTTATGCAGACGACAGCACGAAAGACACCTTCTATAACGGCCGTGCGAACATTTCTCGGGATAACGTCATTGAGTGCCGGAATATACTTGTGTCCGAAATTGAATCTTAATTAGAGAAAGTCTCTAACTGGGGTCGACTTAATTTGGTCCATTTCAACCATACAAAGACACAGGTTTGCGCGTTCACTGCAAAGAAAATGCCATTTGTCGTATCTCCTCGCTTTCAGAGCATCCCCCTAACTGCTTCAGCCAATATTGAGATCCTTGGTGTCGACATAACGAGCGAAGTCCAGTTCCGTGGCCACTTAGAGGGTAAGGCTAAATTAGCCTCTAAGAAGCTTGGTGTGCTCAATAGATCGAGACAGTATTTCACTCCGGCGCTCCGCCTTCAGCTTTACAAGGCGCAGGTTCGGCCTCATATGGAATACTGTTCTCTTCTTTGGGCTGGGGCACCCCAATACCAGCTTCTCCCACTGGACCGCATTCAACGGAGAGCGACTCGAATCGTCGACTGCCTGGAGATATCAAATCGGCTTGATACTTTGGCGCTACGTAGAGATGTCGCCTCGCTATGCATCTTCTATCGCATTTATCACGGGGAATGCTCCGAGGAATTGTTCGGACTTATACCCGCCGCCTCTTTCCGCCATCGTTCCACGCGACAAAAAATCCATGCCCATCACTTAGATGGTTGGCAGTCCACAAATGTGCGATTCTCCCGAAGCTTCCTGCCTCGCACAGTCAAACTTTGGAACGAATTGTCGCCTGCGGTATTTCCGGACCGATACGACCTTCAAACTTTCAAAAAAAGAGCGTATTCGTTCCTCAAATGCCGGCAACGCACTTGTAACTCCTCTGGGGTTGCGGGTGTCCATGGGCGACGGTAATCACTTACCATCAGGTGTGATCAATCTATACCATTAAAAAATTTTGCATGCTTCACTCGTGATTCAACAACGCTCCTTCCGTCTTTTTTCAGTGTATACACGTGAAGTGATCAAAATACTTATTGTAGGAAAGGAATCTAGGATGAAGAATTACATGAACGGAGCGTATAATTTTTTTGCGTGTTCGTTTTTTGTAAGCGAGTTGCACATCACTACATGTATGTAGGTATGTTAATGTGCGCAAATAACGAGACGGGTCAGTTTTTCCATCGTTAGTAACAACAAAGGATTAGTAGGAAACCTCACAAATAACCTTTATGGCTCATAGATTACGGTCGGTTTTAGTTTCCGATTCCTAATACCTACTTTGCTATTACTAACGATCGAAAAACCGACCCCTAGTCGTTTCGCTTATCGAATATTAATGAGATACAGGGTGTCCCAAAAACAATGGATAAACCTGTAACTATAGATGGACTTCATCATGGCCTCCCTTACCACAAATTTTAACCGTAGTGAAAATATCACGGTTTCAGATATATTTATTGTTTTGTTTTTTTCGAAAATTTCCAAGTGCTGGATGGAAATGGAAAGCTTTTTCGATTTAGTTTTTTTTTATTTCACAAGCAATAGTTTAGCTGTCAAAAACAAAGACTTAAATTTAACAACTTAGCGTAAAGTGTTTAAAATAAATTAAAACATAAAGAAAATTAAAAATGAAATTAATTTTCTTTCATGTTTGATCAGATACATTGTGAAAAAAATGTAGGACGCTCATCGTGCCCATTATCTTAAAAACTTGTTTAGCTATTCTAGATTCCAAAAAGGTATCATAAGACTAAGCATTCTAAATATTTTTAATTTCATGACTACTTGAATAGCAAATAGTATTAAAACTTCAAAAAATTATTTTTGTCGTAATAATAACTCTAGGCCTCTGTAGTAATGTAAAGGTGTAATGAGCCTAGGTTTTCTGTATTTTTTAATCTTATGACTACTTAAAGAGTATGAAAATTTCAAAGTACTCGTTAACAAACACATTTTTTCGTAAAAAAAATCAAATTGAACTTGCGCCCTTATACACGTTCTAGACTTTTTAATAAAGAGGAAACACTAAGGTCGAGAGAATTCAGAAATAGGTATTTGTAAAATGTATTGCTGTCTCGCTGTATGCCCAAACTATCCTTCTGAGCGCGATAGAGACAAATGCAGCTAGGACCGAAAATACCCATAAAAAGTACACAAAATATACGTTTTGAAGTCCCCTGTTTTCTCCGCTAAAACTAGACCGATTTAATTACATTTTACGTTAAAAATTAAAGAAAGGCTTGGCTGTGTTTGTATGTTTTGCTTTTTCATATAATTTCGTATAATTTGTTTGCTGGATGTTTGAATATAGCAGAAAATCAGGCCAATTTTTCAGGTTTTTGAAGGTTTTCATCTCATTTAGTAATTAACTTAATGAAAAAAGGAAAACATAGGAGCATGTTTATAGTTGCCATTGATTTTTTTTTAAAAAAAAAAGCTAATGCCATTATCCAGGAAGGAAATAGGGGTAGGGGACGTTTGTATAAAAAAAGGACCTGTACGATTTCCTAACGCACGTAACCCGACGTTTTGATTTAAGCAGCTGCATTTTGGATGCGAGTCCACAGCTCGAAACGAGGATACTGGCGTCGCGTACACGGACTTTACTAGCTTTACGATTTGGATATTGTTTGTATTTGTGATACCTTCTGACAATTAACAATCGTTATTAGGACTTTGAACATGCCTAGACATCAGTACACGACATTCGAATATGCAAACACTTATGGCGAGTGTCAAGGTTATGCCAACGTTGCTGCACGACAGTACGCAGAAAGATATGAAATGTAAACATTACTTTTGAAAGAGTTAGAAATCTCTTAAACGAAAACTACCCAAAAGGTCGAAGGCCGGCTTTGTTCTATTTTATGGCCACCTAGAACACCGGATTTAAATCCATTAGATTTTTATTTGGAGGTGTCTAAAAGACCTCTTGTGCGCGAAGTACTTTTTTGAGGTTTTAATACTATTTGCTATTCAAGTAGTCATGAAATTAAAAATATTTAAAATGCTTAGGCTTATGATACCTTTTTGGAATCTAGAATAGCTAAGCATGTTTTTAAGATAATGGGCACGATGAGCGTCCTACATTTTTTTCACACTGTAGCTGATCAAACATGATAGAAAATTAATTTCATTTTAATTTTCTTTGTGCTTTAATTTATTTTAAACACTTTACGCTAGTTTGTTAAATTTCAGTCTTTGTTTTCGATAGCTAAGCTATCGCTTGTGAAAAAAAACCAAATCGAAAAAGCTCTCCATTTGTACAAATGACAGTATAAAAACAAATCGCACTAGGAAATTTTCGAAAGAAACAAAAACAATAAATATCTCTGAAACCGTGATATTTTCACTAAGGTCAAAATTTGTGGTAAGGCAGGCCATGATGAAGTCCATCTATAGTTACAGGTTTATCCATTGTTTTTGAGACAACCTGTATATAATTAATGGCATAATACTTTGCTTATAAAATTGTAACTTTAACATTAAAATGGTCAAAAAATATATGGTTCAAAAACTTGGCACATGTTGACATAACAGACCCACTCTACACTGCATATTCACATAATTTTGGGTAAAACAAATACATTTTATTTTTAGAACATTAAATTCCACAATCAATATCAGCTGACAGATGGTCCATAACTCCGTATATCCGATTTGTTTTTCTTAAATAATAAGGAATACAGCAGCAAGACATTGTTTCGAACCAATTCTGGAATATTTTTAACCAACTACACAAAAAAGAGGACGTCGTCAATTTGACTGAATATTTTTTTTTTTGTGTTTCATTTATTAGAACTCCATCATTTATTAGCCGATTTCGAAAATTCTTTTTTGTTTGAAAGGGTATAATACTTTTTAATAGGACCCAATGGTCATCAAGTCAGGGTCTGGTGATGGGATCCGATGAAAACCCTTAAATTTCATGGGCAAGTCAGGACTTATACATATACAAGGATATACAAGGTCTTTCATAGGGTTATAACCGTCTCCGTGGTCTAGTGATTAAGACTACCGAGTGTTGATCGGGGGGGCCGGGGTTCGACTCCCCACAGGGACAGAAGATTCCCGGGGTTCGATTTCCCATGGAGGCAGAAGATTTTCTTCTCGGGTTGGTTAGTGGTAGGGCTGCTGATCCCGCTTGACTAGCTCCCACACCTTAATACTCGTAGTAAGTATTGTTGTATTCCGACAACTACAGGTGAGAAAGCCACCACTTCCTCAGTTGTTGAGGAGTCCAGATGAAGCTCGCTTCCACCTTCGGCCTTATCGTCACCATCGTGTGAGATGAAGGCCATGAGCTTCCTTCGCATATCTAAAAAAGGTTTGTACCACTAAACTGAGCAGATCGATGGAAAGATCCTTGACTTTAAAGAGCGCTTCCTTGGCATATATCTAAAAAAAATTTTGTACCTACCACTAAACTGAGCAGATTGATGGAAGAATCCTTGACTTTAATGAGTTAGAAATTAGTTATTATTTAATAAAAGGCAAGTGTTGATCCGTGAATAAAGGGATTGAAGATGTAAACAAACTTGCCAAATTAATTGAAACTGTCATAGATAAAAGCCACTTCAAACTCAAGTTAGTGAATAAAAACCTTTTACGAATCCTTATTGACTCTAATGAGGAATATAAAAAAGCTATCGATCTCATCAGGAAACATGGACTGATAGGCCACACGTTTTCTCGCAAGGATACGAAATGTTATAGATTTGTTATCAAAAACCTACACCATACTACCCCTCACAGTGCTATTATCGAGGAAGTTGAGTTAACTGGCAACAAAGTAAGAGGAGAAATAATCAATGCTCGATTCGGACCAGATAAAAAGCCAACTTCAACTTTCTTTGTTAATGTAGAGCCTAGTGTAAACAACAAAAATATCAAATCCATAAAATTCATTTTCCATCAAAAGGTATCCATAGAAGAACCCCGAAAACGGAATGTCATTGTTCAATGTCATCGATGCCAACAATATGGCCACACCAAAAACAATTGTATGCGGCCGTACAGGTGTGTTAAGTGTGGAGATGGCCACAAAACTTCTGACTGCCCAAAGAAAGATAGAAACAGTCCAGCGAAATGCGCCTTATGCCTGTGTGATCATCCAGCTAATTACAAAGGCTGCGAAGTCTATCAACAGATTTATGCCAGACGAAGGAAAGTTGCTGCAAATGCACCAAGTCGTCAAGGCAACTCAACTGCTGATGCTTACAACAGAACTAATATTCCTGTCTCAGATAGTGCAGCCCACAATATCAACCCTACTGTATCACCAACTGCAGGTGCCTCTTCAAACGCAACATCGTACGCTGACATTTTAGGGCAACCCAGTAATGCTCAAATACCTCAAAAATTAAATAGTCCGATTGAAACTATCCTATTAAAACAATCCGAAAAAAATGATATATTACTACAACAGATATGCACCCTCGTTGGGCTTTTGACAGCTCTAGTCACAAAACAGTCGCCATGACTTCTCTCCGTATTGCAACTTGGAACATCAATGGCCTTGAACACAACATCGAGGAATTGGAAGTGTTTATAATTAATAATAAATTGGATGCTGTTCTCATATCAGAGGCTCATGCAACTGCCAAAACATCAATCAAAATTAATAATTTCCTCACATACCTCACTCCTCACCCCGATGGCAGGGCCCACGCTGGAACAGCTTTAATCGTTAGAGAAGGACTCAAACATCACGTACTGGAGCCATACACAAGTGAACACATCCAAGCAACTTCAATCAAAGTAGCAGACAGGGCAGGCACTCTAACATTATCATCTGTCTATTGCCCCCCTAAACACAAAATCAGTGAATCCATGTTCTCAGAATATTTTAAGACACTTGGCAACCGATTCATATCCGGTGGTGACTGGAATGCAAAACACACTTACTGGGGCTCGCGTCTCACCGTAGCTCGAGGAAGATGTCTAAAGCGCAGTATTGATAATAGTCATCTGCAACCGATCTCATCAGGTGAACCAACGTATTGGCCGACAGATCCTCGAAAAACTCCAGATCTCCTTGACTTTTTTGTGACGAAAAATATTTCACATTTGTACTCCACAATTGAAGGTAGCCTGGATGGTTCTTCAGATCACACTGCTGTTATCCTCACTGTTAGCACGGTTGTTATCAAAAATGATTATTTCAAAAGGACCCTGTACAACCACAAAACCGACTGGGACTCATTCCGGGACTACTTAGAATCGCAAGTTGATCTCAACATACTGTTGAGGAGTCCAGAGGACATTGATCATGCATGCACGAGTTTTTCTAACCTATTACAAATTGCTGCTTGGAAAAGTACCCCAGATGTTCAGAATCACCCAAAAACATCCCCACTCACAAGTGAAGTTAAATATAAAATCGCCGAAAAACGTAGACTTCGAAGAATTTGGCACCAGACTCATCTCGCATCTGACAAAACTCGATTAAATAAGGCCACAAAAGAACTCCAGCAACTATTAAAAGCTTGTGCAAATGAATCCCTTCAAGATAAGCTTCAGCAAATAACACCTTCCGGCAAGGGTGAGTATTCTCTGTGGAAAGCTACAAAAAACATAAACAAGCCACAGCAATCATTCCCACCTATCAGAACTGGATCAACTTGGGCACGAACTGACAGCGAGAAAGCTGAAACATTTGCAGCATATCTGTACTCAGTATTCCAACCTAACAAGTCCAATGATGACCAATGTTTACGCTCGAGGAAGAGCGAATGGCAACACTGCGGCCGGCCGCATGTAACATGTCAGTCGAGTCGAATACGGAATGACATTGAAATAGGTTATGAGCGGGCGGTGATTTTTCGTTTCAATAAAATATCTAACAAATAGTATTGCGCGGCGCACCAAGTGATTGTTGGTGCGAGGTTTCGCCAAGTTTTAGTGTCGGTGAATAGTGGCAAAGTTTTAGTGTCGGCGAAGTTCGGGTATTGGTGGCCTAATAGGCCTATGTAGTGCTCCGGTCTCCATCGTTGGATTGACACCAACCCTTCGGGAGCCGCGGCTTCCTTCGAGCTAGCTCAGGAAGTCCACCGGCTACATACGGAGACCAAATGGAAATGGGGGTAAGCCACAGTGTTTTCTAGAATCTGGTAGTCGGTTTAAACTCAATATTCGGCGAAACGCCGACGTGGTGGAGTCTACTTTGGGCACCACCATCTTTTGGTAGCAGAGCGTGGTTGTTGTTAGATTTGATTGATTGATTAGTATATTAATTAGTATTGCACAATTAATATTGTAATCTTGTTGGTTGTCCAAACGGGCAATACATATTAATTGTTTTTGATTGCTGATTTTAAACCGACTACAATCTCATTTGTGGACCGATCTCCCTAACTAGTTGTCATTGTATATGAAAAATTGGGGTTAAATGCCTTTTGTTGTTCTAGTTAAGTTCTAGCATTTACCTATATTTGATTTTGGTTTGTTTTTTCATATCTTTGTTTTGCCCTTGAATATTTTGTTTGTTAAGTTGTAAACTTATACTTGAATTTAATTTGTTTAAAAAATTTTGCTGCTAAATGACTTTGCTGTTGTTGTAATACACTATTTTGCTCTGTTAAGTTTTAGCATTTACATTTGATTTTGTTTTGTTTGCCTTTGAATATTATGTTTGTTAAGTTATTGACTTAATACTTGAATTTAATTTGTTTGAAAAATTCTGTTGTTAAATGCCTTTGTTGTTCTAGTTAAGTTCTAGCATTTACACATGATTTTGGTTTGTTTATATATTTTGTTCTGCCTTTGAAGTTATCTTATCTTATCTTAGAAGTGGGGTGGCCCAAGTTATAAGCCTTCGCACTTCGACCCACTCTGGATCTATTGTGCCTTTGAAGTTCCTCCCGATCTGTTTGTTGTCTGCGGTTGTCGGTCTGTTTATTATTTTAGTGTATCTTAATTTTGGTGCATAATGGTCCCGCCAGTCAGCCCGCTTAGTGGTGCCCACGCGGGTGCACAAAAGATCTTGAAATGGTTTGCTAGTGCCGTCGCCTTGGTAGACCGACCAGACCGAGAACAGGCCTTGTTAATTCGGCATGAAGGAGTACCTGCTCGCTTGAAGGAATTGGAGCAGCTTTTTGTTGTTCATCAACAATATTTGCTCGACCACCCAGCCGAGGGTGCCGCTGAGTTACGGGCAGTCGACCAATTTAATGCCGATTATGATCAATGTTTTGAACAGGCGGATGTGATCATAAACAAGGCTCAGGCTATCCTATTCGCCCGGAGGGGTGAGTCGTGCACGACCGGGGAGGTCAAGCCTACCCCGGCCGGCTTGCTGGGCAGACTGCCCACTTTGGACATCCCAACCTTTGATGGGAACTTGGCTGCTTGGATGGGGTTCATTAACCTCTTTGATAGCCTGGTCCACTCGAGGGACGACCTGTTCCCTAGCCAGAAATTGGCCTATTTGCTCTCTGCCTTACGTGGAGAGGCTGGTGTGCTTGTCCAGCATCTACCTGTCAACGATGACAGTTATGATATTGCAAGGGCGTTGTTGACTGCCCGGTACCAGAATGTTCGCTTGCTAGCGGACACACATGTGGCTGCCATTTTAGGGCTGCCACGAGTATCGCGGGTCTCCTCATTGAGGAAGGAGATTTTGAACCCGCTGCTAAGCGCTATTAACGCGCTCAAACGACTTGACCTACCGGTGGACCAGTGGTCCTTCATATTGCTCCACCTCATCCTCAATAAGCTTCCCATGGAGATGAAGGGGCGCTTTGAACAAAGGTATGGGGGCAATAGTGCCTCGTACCTACCCCCCTTTTCGGATCTCCTCAGATTTTTGGAGGATGAGTGTCGGATGACCGACCACTTGGATCTGGCTCCTATACCGGGACCGAGTACAGGTCGCTATGAGGCGACCCGGGCAGCGCCACGGAGAGAGCGCCGCCCGTACAAGCAGTATACTGCAGTGCGGCAGAACTCTCCACACGGGGAGAGGCCGATGCCTTGCAAGTGTTGCAAGCGGGATGGCCATCGCTTACCGGCCTGTCCCAAATTTGTTGGCCTACGCACCGAGGGGCGTAGGAATATGGCCAAGCAGCGGAATTGGTGCTACCGCTGCCTGGGGGCTCATATGGCATCGGCTTGCCCCCACCCACGAGATTGCCACTGTTGTGGAGGGGCCCATCACCCCCTTTTGTGCTTCAACAGTAGGGACACTCGTGAGGTGGTGAGAGAGGGACTCGCACACGGGCGGGGGCCCTCGTAGGTCACCCACATCTCCGAGGAGATCGGAGGGGCGTGCCACCCCTCCGCGGAGATTGGACAGGCGCCCCCCCTCCAGTGAGAGGATTGGGCGCCCCACCCCCCCCTACGGGCGGGGGGGATCGACGTGCCGCTTATGAGGCGCCACCGCGGGATTGGGCCGCGGTTATTAGGGAGCCACGTCGGGAGCCGATACGCTTCTCTCCCCCTCTGATGGAGAGACCCCGGTTATCACGGGCTCCCCCAACTTTCGCCCATCATGGGCACCGCCCGGCCCCCCGATGCCGCTTTAATCGGGGCCAGTACGTGCCGGATTGGGACCCGCTCGAGCGCCTTGAGCGCCCTACTCCTCCGCCGCGCACGCATTTTTCCTTGAACCCCCCTTCCCCCCCGTAGCGGGGAATGCGGGAGGATTTTCATTAAACCAACTGTCGGCTGCAACCCCCCCACAGGAGCAGGTGCTGTTACCAACAGCCTCCGTACAGGTGTGGGGCCCGAGGGGCACCTTTGTTTTAGTTCGCGCCCTTTTGGATACGGGAGCTCAGGGTTGCATTGCCTCCAGCTGGCTGGTCCGGCAGTTGAGTTTGAACACATCTCCATACCTTGAATCGGTACGGGGAATCGGAGACCTGCGGATCCCGGATCCGATCGGTCAGGTTTTGTTCTCCTTCTCCCCCCACTTCTCTTCAGCGCCCAAAATTGGCGCGACCGCGATTGTTTTTGAGAAGGTTGTTGGTCAGCTTCCGCAACAGCACGTTTCGCGCGCTGTCGTTGATGCGACATCAGGATTAACCTTGGCTGACCCTTCCTTCCACCGAACCGGTCCGATTCACTTATTGCTCGGTGCCGATGTTCTAGGCCGCGTGTATTGTGGGAAGAGGAGAGAGTTACAGAAGGGTGGGCTGGTAGCCTTATCTACATCGCTTGGGTTTGTAGTGATGGGACCAGTTAGGCATAACCCACCATCTCCATCGGTGGACAGTTACATAACTGTTAGCTCCACCTTATCGGATGTCCTTCAACGGTTTTGGGAGGTGGAAGAGCCACCTACCGTGAAGCGAGTGAACCCCTTAGACGAGGAGTGTGAGTTGTTCTACCAGAACAATACAGGTCGCCTTCACTCGGGACGGCTGATCACTCGTTTGCCCTTTTTGTCAGTTCGCCCCTCACTTGGCAGCTCCCGGCCGTTGGCCGAGAAGCGGCTGCTGTCCATGGAGCGTCGTATGAGTAGGAACTCCGACCTCAAACAGAAGTATGTCGACTTCATGCGAGAATATGAGCAACTGGGGCACATGTCGGTCTCGCGACTGGACTGGCGAAACGAGGAACATAATTTTCTTCCTCACCACGCGGTTTTGAAACCTTCCACTGGGAAGATACGCGTTGTTTTTGATGGGTCAGCTCCCACATCTACCGGAGTTTCGCTGAATCAATGTCTTTATGCTGGACCGAAGTTGCACCACGAGGTGGGTGATGTATTGACCAACTTCCGTCGCCATGCCGTCGTCTTTGTGACCGATATCCGGATGATGTTTCGGCAGACTGTGATTCACCCGGACGATAGACGATATCAGCTCATATTATGGAGGGAGGATCCCAGAGATCCCATGCTAGTCTACGAGCTGAACACCAATACATACGGTTTGCGTTCGAGCCCCTTTGTGGCAATTCGCTCACTTGTGGAACTCGCTGAACGTGAGCGGTTACGATACCCTCGCGCATCCTTGGTTCTCAAGGAGGATGCATTTGTGGATGATATTTGTACGGGCTCCTCTAGTGTCGAGGAAGCCTTGATTTTGCGAGATGAACTAATTGCTCTTCTCGGGGCTGGTGGTTATGAACTGAGGAAGTGGATGTCCAACTCACCTCAGCTTTTGTGTGACTTGCCAGACGACCACCAACAGGAGCCTCATATTTTTGAGAATGCCAACACTCCAGATTTACTGTCTGTTTTGGGAGTGCAATACAGACCTGTCCAGGACACGTTCACCTATCGATTGGAGCTGCCAAGCCCCAAGGTCTGGACGAAACGGTTGGTTTTGTCTACAGTAGCTCGTACCTTTGACCCAAATGGCTGGATTAGTCCCGTAGTGTTTTGGATGAAGTGCTTCCTACAGGAACTTTGGTCAGCCGAAGTGTCGTGGGTTGAGCCCCTCTCGGGCCGTTTGCTGCGAGATTGGGAGTCCTTCATGTCGTCTCTCCCCGACATTAACCGTGTTACTATCCCTAGACATATACTGCCTAAGGGACGGTTTACGGCCAGCCTTCATGGCTTTTGTGACGCGTCTGAGAGTGGATACGCAGCCGTCGTATATATCCGGACGGTCGATGATAGAGGAGCTGTAAAGCTCCACTTGCTAATTGCTAAAAGTAAGGTTGCTCCACTTCGGACTCGATTAACGATTCCGAAGTTAGAATTGTCTGGAGCTACTCTTCTGGTTCGTTTGATGAACCACGTTGTTGACACCCTGGGACGTAGTGTGGACTTTGAGTCGCTCTTTGCTTGGTCCGACAGTCAGGTTGTCCTGTGTTGGATTAAGAACTCCGTCCACTCCCTGGAGGTATTTGTGGCTAATCGGGTATCCCAAATACAGGCCTCGAAGGCCCCGTTGATTTGGCGCCACGTGCCAGGTGAAATAAACCCTGCTGACTGTGCGTCACGTGGCAGCGAAGCCCCTCAGCTTATTGACCACACTCTGTGGTGGGGTCCCGAATGGTTGTTACAGCCGTCTTGGCCTTCCACACCAGCTGTGGTGAAGGCACCAAATCCGGGCTTGCGTGTTCACGCTGTCGAGACTATGGCGGCTCCAGAGCGGGAATTTTTATTAGACCGCTACAGTTCTCTGGACAAGTTGCTCGGCGTGACCGCTTGGATAAGAAGATTTATTCGAAATTGTCGCCGGCCTCAGGACAAAGATTTGTGTCCGGTCCTCTCACCGCAGGAGCGCCAAGATGCTCTTTTGCATTGGGTGCGTATGACCCAGTCAAGAGCGTTTGAACCGGAACTTAAGATTTTCCGTACCGGGACGTCCAAATTGAAGGGACCCTTGGTGCGTTTGACTCCCTTTCTGGATGATAAGGGATTGTTGCGTGTAGGAGGCCGATTGAGGCACGCTAACTTGCCTTATAGATCACGTCATCCCCTGTTGCTCCCCAAGGACGGACCATTGGTGCGATTGTTGATCATTGATCACCATGTGAAGAATGCTCACGCCGGATGTAATGCATTGACCGCGCTACTCCAACGGGAGTTTTGGATTTTGTCAGCGCGAAGAATAATGCGATCTGTTATCTTTCGATGTCTGCCCTGCTATCGTTTACGCCCCGAGACGATGCAGCCCCAAATGGATGATTTGCCTGCTGATCGTGTGAATGAATCGATGACCTTCTTAGGAGTTGGAACTGATTTCGCGGGACCATTCACTATAAAAACGTCGCGACTCCGTAATGCTAAGACTGAAAAGGCTTATTTGTGTGTGTTTGTTTGTTTGGCCACTAAAGCCGTTCATTTGGAGGTGGTGAGTGCACTCACCGTGGACGCTTTCTTAGCAGCGTTAGGCAGATTTGTCTCCCGCCGGGGACTGCCTTCTGTAATTCGGTCCGATTGTGGGACGAACTTCAAGGGCACTGATAGACATATAAGAGAAGTTTGTGAATTTTTAGATAAAAATAATATTGAGATCGGATCCACACTCTCCCGTAGGGGGGTAACATGGCGATACTCCCCTTTCCCTCACTGGGGAGGGATTTTTGAATCTGTTGTAAAGGCCGCCAAGACTCACCTTCGCCGCGTTATTGGGGAGACTATTCTCACGTTCGAGGAACTCGCGACGGTGTTTCATAAGATTGAGGCGGTTCTCAACTCGCGTCCGTTATGTCCGTTGTCTACCGACGCGAACGATTTGCAGGCCCTCACGCCGGGCCATTTCTTGATAGGCAGACCACTTAACGCCCTGCCCGAGTATCCTTATAGAGATATCAATCCAGGACGCCTTTCGCGGTTTGAGTTGCTCCAGCAGCTTACCCAGAGCTTCTGGCGCCGCTGGCACCTTGAATATTTACACATTTTGCAACAGCGCGTTAAGTGGTCAGATAAGACAAACCCACCGAGGGTTGGAGACCTCGTGTTAGTGAAGGACCCAAACCTGCCACCCTTACGTTGGCGTCGCGGACGCATTGTCCAACTTACTCTAGGGGCTGATGGTGTGCCCAGGTTTGCCGAGGTCCTAGTTGGGGATTCTGTTCTGAAGCGCGCGGTCGCTACTCTTTCTCGCCTCCCCTTAGACTGATTTGGCGGACAGTCCGGGACTGTCCGGAGCGGGGGGATGTTTACGCTCGAGGAAGAGCGAGTGGCAACACTGCATTATAGTCTGTGCAGTGAGACCCTGCGGCCGGCCGCATGTAACATGTCAGTCGAGTCGAATACGGAATGACATTGAAATAGGTTATGAGCGGGCGGTGATTTTTCGTTTCAATAAAATATCTAACAAATAGTATTGCGCGGCGCACCAAGTGATTGTTGGTGCGAGGTTCCGCCAAGTTTTAGTGTCGGTGAATAGTGGCAAAGTTTTAGTGTCGGCGAAGTTCGGGTATTGGTGGCCTAATAGGCCTATGTAGTGCTCCGGTCTCCATCGTTGGATTGACACCAACCCTTCGGGATCCGCGGCTTCCTTCGAGCTAGCTCAGGAAGTCCACCGGCTACATACGGAGACCAAATGGAAATGGGGGTAAGCCACAGTGTTTTCTAGAATCTGGTAGTCGGTTTAAACTCAATATTCGGCGAAACGCCGACGTGGTGGAGTCTACTTTGGGCACCACCAACCAAGATGATACAGAATTCGATGATGTGCTGGCCCAAGACTTGCAACTTTGTCTTCCACTCAGACCTACTACGCCAAAGGAACTTGCTGCGGAGATAAATGGGATGGAATCCAAAAAGGCACCTGGTTATGATTACATTTCTCCGAAGATTCTGAAGGAAATGCCTAAGAAATGCCTAGTCTTCCTGACATCACTTTTTAACGCTATTCTGAGAGTTGGCTATTTCCCATCATCATGGAAAATATCACAGATAATGATGATTCATAAACCAGGAAAACCAGTTAACGAATGCACCTCCTATCGCCCTATAAGTCTTACCCATGTTGTTTCGAAACTCTGGGAACGAATATTTCTTTCTCGAATAAAAGTATGTCTTGAAGAAGCAAATTTAATACTCACTCACCAATTCGGGTTCCGTAGTAGCCATTCAACAGTGCACCAAGTCCACAGAGTTTATCACATCATCAGACAGGCTTTCGAGAACAAGGAATTCTGCTCTGCTGCTTTTATTGATGTACAGCAAGCATTTGATCGTGTCTGGCATAAGGGATTACTTTGTAAAATCAAGACATATCTTCCACATTCACTGTATCCCTTGATTAAATCTTACCTGGAAGATCGAATATTTCAGGTGCTACATAGAGATGCAACTTCGCAGTTTTATGGCTGCCTTGCTGGTGTTCCCCAGGGGTCTGTTCTCGGTCCAATCCTGTACAACATATTCAGCTGTGACTTGCCACAATCACCTAACATAGAAGTAGCCACCTTCGCTGATGACGCAGCATTCCTTTCATGTAGTCGTAACCCAAATGACGCAAGTATGTATCTCCAGAACCAACTGAATGCTGTTGCTGACTGGCTTGAGAAATGGAGAATCAAAGCAAGCGCGACCAAGTCTCAACATATTACATCTACCATCTGGCAGGGAGACTGCCCAGCAATTAGACTTGGACCAACTATATGGCCACAAGCATCCGTAGTAAAATACCTGGGATTTCATCTTGACCGCCGAATGACTTGGAAAGAGCACATAAAATGTAAAAGAGATGAAATAAACAAGAAGTTTAAGAGCTTGCTTTGGCTCTTGGGAAGGCAGTCCAAGCTATCCTTGTGCAACAAACTCACAATTTACTGTACAATACTCAAACCAATATGGCTCTATGGTATACAGCTGTGGTCAACTACATCAAAGACAAATATTCAATGCCTTCAACGTGTCCAAAATAGTATACTCAGAACTATCAGTGGCTCAGCTTGGTTCACAAAAAACTCGGAAATCCATGAGTACTTAGAAATACCGTACATAGATGCAGTGATTGAACACTATAAGACTTCACATCGAGGAAGCTTGGAAAGCCATCCAAACCCACTTGCAAGAGAACTTCTAAGTGGATGTAAAACAAGTAGGCTGAAGTGAAAGAATATTCTCAGCGACTAATGGATAATTAGGCAATGGCTTAATTACTCTGAAACGCCACAATACACATAACTCATCTGATAAAAGTCTAGCGACTGATGGCAGATGCAACTAGAGAAAAAAAAAAGTGTTGATCCTTAATTCTTTTAAATTGCTTCGGTGAGCTGGTATTGAAATCACTTAAAATTAAAATAAATTAAATGAAACCTTTTATAAAAAAAATAAAAACCTTTAAGTAAAAATAAAAATTCAAAAAACATTAAGAAGTAAAAAATAATATATGACTGATTACACAACACCACATTTATTTTGAAGTCGATGCCAAATTTTTACTTACTACATTAATGAGTTAGTTCAGTTTGTTGCCCGTGGTGCCACCAGTATTGCTACCAGTAGCACCACGGGCATAAAAAATTACCATTGTGCCACCAAGCCATCCAGTAGCACCACGGGAAATATTTTTTTACCCGTGGTGCCCGTGGTAACATTATTAAAAGTAAATTAAGTCATTTTTAATACCTATATAAAGTCTTTCTATACTCTATACAAATGAATAAAATTGAAGTGTCTGTTTGTAATGTCAAACTAACAAGTTTTTACTAAATGGGTATGAATGTATATCGGGTACCAATAACAAAAAACAATTAAAAAACAATTTTTGTCTGTCTGTCTGTTTGTTCCCGCTAATCTCCGGAACGGCTAGACCGATTTTGACGGGACTTTCACTAATAAATAGCTAATTATAAAAGGTATAACATAGGCTATTTTTTATCAAGATCGATCCAGCAGTTACTATTCCATGCGGACGAAGTCGCGGGCACAGCTAGTTCATAATAATATCTATCATAGAAGTCAACGTAAAACAAATTATGTAGTTAATTTACTAATTTAATATGACTTTAAATATTTCCGATCTAAAGATATAAACTTCCAACATTTTTTTAAGATTTTCATGGAGATCATCGCTTGACACCGACTTCAATACAAAAATGTGATGGTTTAAGTAAGTAATTGAGAAGAAATAAATTGAGAACAAAGTAATTGAAGAAAGATCAAAGTAATTAAGAACAATTTTTTTTACAACGCAATTGTAAAAAGGTGTCATTTACCTATAGTAGTATTCTCAATTATATCCACAACGTTAAATATACTCGGACTTGTTATTCTTTAACAAACAAACTCGCTTACGGTTCGATATGAAAATGAAGTCAAATCACAGGAAGTTTCTCGATTTACTTACGGGAAACTCAGAGCAGGCGGCCGCACTTTACAGCGAGGCGTTTTATCGAGATCGACGGACAGTATGAAGCGAAACGTGAGAGTGAAACCCTAATGGCTAAAAAGCATTTGGTGCCAGGGGCAACATTTTGTAACGTAGGTATTGATCAAAAATTTCACAGCGCTTTAAAACAAGTATATTATTGTCTACTTATTCTCCGTTCTACATTAAAGGGATCTCAGCACTGACCCCGTAGCGTGACTACCAAAACACGATATGATATAATTAATGGTGTCAGGCATTATTATTCAGAATAATGCCTGACACCATTAATTTCATTGCTAATTTTTAATGGGTTGGTATGGTATATAGCAAAACTTCCAACGAAAATGTCACTAATTGGTAGTGACTACGCAGGCCAATAGTGCACCGACCGCCCGCAATCCGTTTTCCGTTTAACCGAATAAGCGCCTCAATCGCATGCGATAAAGGAATATCACTACATTAGTACCACACCAACATGCAAATACTGAGATTCGACGCGGTTAGCCACTCCACGTGGCATCTTCATAATGTTGTCGCCTGCTGCTCGCTGCCCTCCAACATCGTTGTGTGGTACATTAAAGTTGCGGCACGCTACGATGTCCGTTTTGACAGCTGTCATCCCCATAGTGTATTTGTCAAAACCTTAGAATATAGATACCAATAGACATGAAATACCTACGAAAAAAGCGTGCCAGCATTTGGGTTGGTGCTCTAAGATGGCGGAAAAAACTAGGGACGCCGCATCCAAGATTCCACACTTTTTATGTTTTTCTTTATAGAATTCATTAAAAAAATCAATATAAAACGTATAACTGTAAAATGCACTCACAAATAATGCTCACCGACTGATATTTTAGCACAACAACAAACACGGTGCTTTATAATGGCGGACTGAACTGGACGCTATTTGAGACATATAATAACATTGCGAATCCATTGGTGTACTTAATCTGAAGTCAAAACTGACGGATAAACTATGGGAATGACAGCTGTCAAAACGGCCATCATATCGTGCCTCAACTTTAGTGATAGGTAGTAGGTACTCGCATGCGATTGAGGGAGGGTGGGCGGTGCGCCATTGGTCTGCGTAGTTAGTAGTAGTTAGTACCAATTACATACTGACATTTTTGTCGGAAGTTTTGCTATATACTACCTACTCATTAACAATCACGATAATTATGATATAGCGGTTTATTGCAGTGAATTTTAAAAAACCAATATATTTTTATAGTATTTTGACAGTTCACCGCGATTAACCGCTTCATCATATCGTGTTCTGGTGGTCATGCTACGGGGGCTGGATGGACAATTTTACCACCTCACCTCTACCTATCCAATAAAAAAACCGCTTAGGCAAAAACAACAAAACATTTTGAAGTTAATAATTTTAAATTTTTTTTTGGTTAGTGTTTTATACTCGTTACCCAAATATATAGGTAGAAATGGAGAGGGCTATGCTTGGGGTTTCTCTGCAAGTAATGAAATCAGCAGGAGAACTGGAGTCGGAAGAAGCAACGTTTTGGCAGTTTTGGTGCGGGCCCAAGGTGGACCGAGCAACGAACTGATGAAGGTCGCTTTGAAGCTCTTTGCAGCAGGTCAACATTCATCTTCTCTGCTGAAATAATGATTAATGAGAAATAACTAGGAACACGCTACTTTGCACTACGACAAAGGTTTTGGATACATAAACTATTTACTTATTCAGTTACCTATACACGGGTGTGATAAATGATGGCGGGATCCCATATCCCAAATGGTACAATCACGTCCATTAGCCTAACTACTGCCTAATTGAATTAAAAGGGTGCACACAAAGCGCCACTTAACAATTTGCAGAGAGCCCATAAACAATGCAACTTCAGGCAAGTTTGAATGAATTTGTGGCCGCGATTTCGTCAACAAGAAAATGGCGGACCCGAATGTCGCTGTCGTAATATTTATTGCTTCGACTCGAAAAAATTTTGCATCCTTTCCTGGGCAGTGTCGTATTCGCTCAAACGTAAACAGGCAAAGGGGAATACTGTTGAACTGAATGGACACATTCCATACTTACATTAGTTAGATTATAATTTTTAAAGCGACTTTTGGCACATATTTATTTTAGCACATATTTATATCAATGGTACCTACGAGTACTTGGCTAGAATTTAGACGGAGGGAAAGATAAGCACATAAATGTTAACTAGCAAAGTTTACCTCGCCCTAAAAAGTATATGTGGGGTCCGAAGAAAACGGGTGGATCTGGTAAAAAAAAAATATTTTATTCTGTAGTTTCTTTTATCGCCGGTGGCGCTGTGGACTCGGCACTTGCCTTCCAATTGGGAGGCCCGGATTGGAGACCGCCATGTGCCAATGTGTTAATCATTTTTCGAATTTCATATGTACGTTTGTCTACGGTTAAGGAAAACATCGTGATGCAACCGGCATACATTTGCGAAAAAATTCGGTAGGTGTATGTGAAGTCGACCAATCCGCACTGGGCCAGCGTTGTTGACTAAGGTCTAATCACCCTTAGAGTGCGTCCACATCTGGCGAATGCGCAGCGCGCATTTTATGTGTGTACGTCGCTCCTGCGCCGCTCACGCGCCGTTCGCGCGCAAGCTACGCGCCGCGCGCGGGCGGCTTGAGAGCCGCTCGTATATTAATCGAAACGTATAAAAGATTCCCCATTGTGTGGAATCGTGTGGTTCGCGTGAGCAGCTCGCGCGCGGTTCACGAGCTCAGTACGAGCATTGCATGAGTTGCGCTACAGAGGCGCACTAAACAGTTACGTAACTGCACTAGTGCAGCGCGCGCGCAGCTCGCGAACGGCTCGCGAGCTGCGCATTCGGCAGCTGTGGCCGCACCCTAACATAGGGTAGGCTCGAGCCCCTCGGTGGGGACGTATATGAGCTATGAAGATGATAGTTTTTGTTATACAACTAAGTTGACAAACAAGCATACTGACCACCTGATGGCAAGTGGTAACAGTCACCTATAGTAGATGTGGTTCCTATGTCAGATTAGCAGCAAATCTGCAACCCCCATAAGAACCACAGTGTACGTTGCCAACTTATGACATAAGATATAAAGTCACGGTACCCAGTAATTTAACTGCTATATCTTACCTTTCAAACCGGTATAATGCATTGCACTGCTGCTTTGCGGCAGAAATAGGTAAGACGGAGGTACCCAAGCAGGCGACCCTGGTACAGAATCTCCCTCCGGTAGTAGTATACCTAATGAAATCAGTTAAATCATATATCTTTGGAAAGAAAATTATCGTAATCGCCCTGCTCTTATCCTACAAGTAGGGTCAACGCAACATGGTTGTAAAATTGCTTTTCAAATAAATAATACCTAAACATACAGCTGACCATTACAAATATGTGTCAGTATCTATTACTCGTACATAGAAGTCTTTCCTTTTACCTCTTATTATCCAAACAATAAGCCACTACGGTTAATATCGTTGTTATGGCAACAAACAGAGATAGGATTGTGATATTTTAATAATACGAAAATGACCGCTATATACAAAAGACCAAAGCTGTAAATACAAACTTCATAACACAGCTAGTTGCTCAGTATTGATTTTGATAATTTTATTGCTTCACCTATGGAATCCGTACCTGTGCCAAGCCCAAGCCGAGACGGCTAGAATCTTTGGGCGAAGTTCGAGTGTCGAGGCGCTCCATTAAGCAAGCAATCGCGAAGGATGGCCCCTTTATTTTATATCGCAAAAGGTATCTCCGTCGCTAAATTCTATTTCGCAAGATTAATCTTATTGCCTGATTGCATTAATCACAGTAAAAACTTTGTTACTTATATACACTATGTGAACTGTATCAGAAGATAAGGGGGATTACCTCCAGAATCATATCTTATAATGGGGACGCCTTGTGGACCCTGCACTTCGACCCCTGAGGATCTTTGTGCTGCCCCAGTTTCTTTGTTTATTAGTTGCCATCACCATTTATGAACCAACTGAGTTCACTCGTTTAAGTCTAACAATTGTATGGTCCAAGTGAGATAGCATTTAAGTCTTCGGGTTTTGGATATCCAATCCCGAAGAGGTTCATTCTCCTACGAGTTAGAGAAACGCAGTGGCACAATATGTGTTCCATGCTCTCCTCTTGCCCTGCAGGTCTCTGTGTTGCTCAAATCTATTTTTGTTAACACAGAAAGTCACTGGATTCCTCCCCCGCTATTGCCGAATCTATAATGAAGGATCATGTTAAAGTTTGTGATGATAAATTAGAATTTGTACACATTAGTGGAATTGATATAACAAAGTCATTTAAAACTTTATATAAGAAGAAAACTGCGGATCTGTGGGGCAATTCCGTTGATGTTACTAAATCCGTAATTGAAACAATAGCTCCAATACTTGCTAACATTTTTAATGATTGTGTATAAACATCATACCAATCCTTCCAGTTTTCATTTTTTCCAAATTGTTTCCCATCCGCTTATTCAAATTCCGCGCCACGATGGGCTGTCATTTAATATGTCAGCGACGCTACTCCTGCGCCGCTGTAGAAGAACTATTTGATATGGCCGCCTGAGCTATGTCGTGTTACCGCACGTAATAAGAAAATTCTGTTACTAACAACTAAAAGGTTGCTATAAGTTTACGGACTGAATAATAGTGATCGATCAAGTCTGCCTGATTTGTGGTGTAGAAAATTCAAGTGCAATCTGGTGTATTTTGTGAGATTTGCTAGCCGGCCGGCACGCAGCCCCGTCGTTGGTGGACCCCATCTCTCCTACATAATCCAGGTTAGTGTTTGTACCTTTTTCTACCGTTGAAATTCACAGGATTTCGAAACATAGTATTCGGTCATTCAGTAGCTTCTCCAGCAAAACCTATACAGATTGCATTGACTGTGGTGTATTTCCTGATCTAATGAAGCTGAGTAAAATTATTCCTTTACATAAATCTGGTAGCACATCAGACCCCAGTAATTTTAGACTTATCATTGTGCTACCTACTTTTAGCAAAATTTTCGAAAAAATTATGTTGGAGCGAATGCAAAGTTATTTTAATAGGAATAATCTTTTACACTGTAAACAATTTGGTTTTAGGAGGGGTCGCTCAACAACCGATGCTGGTGTTGAGTTAATACAACATATATTTGAAGCCTGGGAAGACTCACACGATGCGTTGGGCATTTTTTGTGATTTTTCCAAGGCATTTGATTGTATTTATCACGAAACCTTGATCAGAAAACGACTCTGTAACAACACAGGGAGAAAAAAATAGCCCTTGCTGGTTTTCTTGCTGGTTCTTTCCAGAACAAGGTCTCCCGCCGTAGACTTGTGAACCAATGGCGTAGCTGCTTTGACGTGCAAAAGTGATTGTTACAATCCTATTTGAATAAAAGATATTGAATTTGATTTTGAAATATACGATTAGTACCAAAGTGTACAATCAAAGGTCCCAACAAGAGTCGGATTTGCGTTCTGGCATTCATTAAAAAATTGTAAAAGTTATTCAGGCCCGTGAACAGCTTAGTGTACGCCATTCCTTTCTGAGCGACCAATTCATTTCGGTGTCTTCTCTTTGCTTGATCTCTGATAACGGAGTTGACTGAATAGTGTGCCAGACTCGCAAAAGGTTCCCGATTCATAAAGTCGGATTCCTATCCTTGTCTCGCGAGACTATCGAGATCGAGCCTTCTCGTTCCCGATACCTACAGGATTCAAGAAAAATCAAGGTTATTATTATCCTAACCCCATACTTTCTACTGAATCAAAGATGTTGTAATAATCAATCCATGAACATTATATACCTACATTTTGTTCGAGGAATTAAAATAATAATATGAGAGACAGATTCATCTGACGATTGAAAAGAAGCCACTACATGACAAAAAGCATGCACCTTTCCAGATATTAAATGGCTACCAAAGCGTTTACATGATTTTGATAAAAAAGTCTTTAACTAAGTTACTATTGTTAACACAAGTAAAAGAACATCAGGTTTAAACCAAGATTAAGTTGGGACCACGTTTTGCAATAAGATATTTGTTTTGTATTTTGATCACCCATCAGAGAGCTGACCACAGCCAACGTTGCTTAACCTTAGCAACTGTTCGCTGAGCGCATGCGCCAATGCGCCACCAAGCTTCAAGCTCCGAGCTCAAATCCTAACTAATATTATAAATGCGAAAGTGAGTTTGTTTGATATACGCTTTCACGCCTAAAGTCTAAACTACTAAACCGAGTTTAAAAATTCTTCTCATCGAGTAACATAGGCTGTATTTTTTTATAATATCAATGCGAGCGAAGTCGCGGTTTCCGAATTGGATCTTTATTTCAAGAAGCAAATTGTAACATTAATGTATAGACTATACTTTTTTTTTTTTTTTTTTTCGGGGGAAATGCGTAATCGCACCGTACCCGCCGTTGGCTGGACGGCGGGCGTGTGTGGGGCTGGCCCGGCAGAGTGCCAGGCCGACCCACTAAAACCCCCCGGTGTTCTCCGTGCCCTTATGGGCGCGCATGGTAAGGTCCACACTGCGACTACCACTACCAGCGCGCCCGGGCAAGCCCGACCGGGGTCGGGCTATCGCCAAGGGGGGATTGCTCGAGAACACCAGGGCAATCCCCAGACGGAGGGCCTTGCGGTGGCGTGCACGGGGCCGACCGTGCACGCAGGCCTCCACGGCAGGGTCATTAGACGGGCATTGCTTGTGCAAATGCCCGCCTTCGCCTGCCTGTCCGTCTGCGGCGGATGGGAGCGGCTTGAGGATCATTCTCCCGCTCCCTCTCCGCGGCCTCCTTCTGCGAGATGACGTCCTCGCAAAAGGAGGCGACAGCCCCCCATTCCGCCTCGCCGCGGAGCATGGCCACGATCATGCTCGGCAGCGAGAGGTTTCCGCCTCCCAGCGCAGCGTTGAGTTCGCTGCGCTGGCGTCGCCAGGCCGGGCACACCAACAGGGTGTGCTCGGCAGTGTCGTCGGGAGCGTCGCAGTGATGACACTGCGGCGTTTCCTCCCGACGCGCGACTCGGTGCAGGTAGTGACCAAAACAACCATGTCCGGTCAGTACCTGCACCATACGGAATGAGAGACTGCCCTGCCGGCGCCCTACCCACTCCTCCAACACCGGACGAATCGCGTCGATCGTCCGGTGGCCGGCAGCTGGGAAGACGAGTGCCTCGCCCCATTGACGCAGAGCCTCCCTCTGCGCCTGGGCCCGAACCCGCTCCACCTCCTCAGGAGCGGATCGTTCCCCCCGTTCTTTAATGGCAACCCGATGACGATACACCTCCGCATGGACGCGTGCATCGACATCCCACGGCGTTTGGCCCGCAAGAACGCAGGCCGCGCCGTGGCTGACCGTGCGATAAGCTCGCACGGCCCGGGTTGCTATGACCCTCTGCGGACGTCGCAAGAGGGCCACCGTTCGGGGAGAGAGGCACTCCGCCCATACCGGGGCTCCGTAGAGTGCCATCGACCGTATCACGCCGTGATACAGACGACGGCACGCCGATCCCGGCCCTCCCACATTAGGGAGGACCCGTCCGAGTGCGGCTGCGGCGGCACACAGCCGTGGAGTGAGGAGCTTGAAGTGCTCCTCGAAACTCCATCGGGGGTCCAGAACCAGGCCGAGGTACTTGAAGTGGGCCTCGACCGGTATACGGACCCCCTCCACTCGGACTCGTAGCCCCGGTGGGATTCTGCGACGGGGGGCGTGGAAACTCATGGCCCTCGTTTTGTCGAGGGCCACGTCCAGGCCCAGGAGGCGGATGCGACGGACAACCAAAGAGGCGCAGACCGACGCAAGGTGGGCCGCCTCCTCCCCCGTTTTGGCTCTCGCCGCAACAAGCGTGTCGTCGGCGAAGCAGACGACCTCCGTTCGTGGCAGGAGGCCGCCTCGCAGAACCCAATTGTACCCCAGGTTCCATAGTAGAGGACCTAGTACGGAACCCTGGGGTACACCTGCCGCCATTGCCCACGTATGGACGCGACCATCCGGTCCCTCGTAGAGAACTGACCTGCCTTCCAGGTAGCTCTCCACGAGAGCGCGGAGGTACGGAGGCACCCGGTGGAAGCGGAGTGCCTCCTTTATACACTCGTGGGGCAGGCTGTTGAAAGCGTTGCGGATGTCAAGAGACACCGCAACAACAGTCTCCCCACGAGCTGTGGCCCCCTCAGTCCACCTCTTGAGGAGGGCCACCGCGTCCATCGTAGACCGGCCGGTGCGGAAGCCGAACTGGTTTTCAGCCAAGTCCGGCCCCCGGTCCTGTAGGTGCTCGACGATGCGGGAAGCGAGAATCTTCTCGAAAAACTTCCCGGCCTCGTCGAGCAGCACCACCGGCCGATACCCAGTCGGGGAATCCGCGGGGCGGCTCTCCTTTCTTAACAGGCAGAGCCTGCCCGCTTTCCACCGACTGGGGAAGCGGCCCGAGGCGATGCACAGGTCAAGCACCGCCCGGAACCGCTCCTCGAGGTGTCCCAGGGCGAGAGCCAGAACCCTGCTAGGGACACCGTCCGGTCCCGGCGCTTTCTTTTTGCGCCGGAACCGGTCCCTCACCGTGTCGAATTCCACTTTCGACACAGGAGGGATGACGGCAGCCACTTCCACTGGAGGAGTGTCCGGGGGAACCATTCTGGGGGGCTGGAACGGACCGGGATCGGGGAATAAAGTCCCCAACACCCGATCTAGCAGCCCCCTGTCCATAGCGGAGGTAGGGGGAGCGGAAGATTTGAATTTCCCCCTCACCATCCGGTACGGACGTCCCCACGGATCGTCGTCCAGGAGCCGTATAAACGACTCCCTGGACTCCTCTTTGGCCCTGCAGATTTCGTTCCGCAGGGCTTTCTTGGCTGCCGTATACACCCGACGAAGTTCAACTTCCTCTTCGGATGTAGTTCTGGCGCGCCTGCGACAACGCACGTAGGCGCGCCTGGCCCTCATGCTGGTGGTACGCAGGTCCGCAATCTCCTGCGTCCACCAGTACACCTGCCCCCTTTCGGGGCAGGCCTGCGCCCTAGGCATGGCGGCTTGGGAGACAACTTTCATGTCATCTGCGAAGAGCTCCGCCATGCCGTCGACATCCCCGGCGAGGTGGGGGGGCACTTCTGCCCACGCCCGCACCATCGCCGCCTCCACCGCTACATCTGGGCGGAGCTTGGTGAGCGCCCATCGAGGGAAGGCGCTCACCGCGGAGCCCCTGCGGTTCGGGGCCCTCTGGGATGCCGTAGAGACCTCGTATCGAACGTACAGGTGGTCCGATAGGGTCTCTACATCTTCCTCCACTCGCCAGTCGTTGATTTGACGAGCGAGGGAGGGGGTAGCGAAGGTCACGTCCACCACGGACGTGCCCTGCACCCGGACGCAGGTAGGGGTGGAGCCCCTATTCAAAATCTGGAGCCCCAGGGACAGAACCCAGGACTCCAGATCTCCACCCCTCGCATTGGTGCGGGAGGACCCCCACGCGGTAGACCACGCGTTGAAGTCCCCCGCAACTAGCACCGGTACTGGGGCCGTCCTGCGGACGACCCCCTCTAACGCAGCCAGGAAGGCTTGGAAGTCTACCCGGCTGCGATTGGGGGAGAAGTATGTTGAGACGATCAGCATTCCCCCCCACATGGCGGCAACGTAGCCAGTGCCCCTCTCTCTAAAAATGAGAGAGGGGGCTGTGCCACGCGCCACCCGCATTATGGCGGCAGAACCATCCGCCGCCACCAACCAATTTGACGACTGTGGCGGAACGTAGTACGGCTCCGACACAATCGCCAAATCCACTCTCCACTCCGCCGCAGCCTGACACAAGAGGTCCTGTGCCGCGGCGCAGTGGTTAATGTTCGCTTGAAGGAGCTTAATAGGACCACTAAGCATTGGTGGTCTCCATAGGCTCCTCCTGGGCCGCAACTGCGGCCGGTGCTGCTTGCGGTGCCGGGGGTGCCGGTGACGCCGGGCTCCTTGGGGTCACGGTTAGTTTCACCGGGGCCAAACGGCCCCTGACCGGCGGGGGACTACAATTAATCCCCCCCATGCGGTGGCCGGCCGGCCTCTTAGCGTCTGCACAGACGGCGCAGTTAAGCGCCGCTGTGCAGTCCACCGCTTTGTGGCCCTCAGACCCGCAACGGAAGCACAGTCCGCTGCGGTCTTTGGCGGAGGGGCACCGTTGGATTGGGTGACCTATGCCCATACATCTGAAGCACCTCATAGGCTTCTGCTCCAGAAGTTGGATGGAGGCAGAACTCCATCCAACCTCTATACACCCGGCGTCAGCCAGGCGTCTCGCCGCTTCAATGGGGACGGAAGCGAAAGCCGCCCCGACCCCCCGAATCCCCGTGTGCACTCGGCCCACCTTAATATGGTGGGCCGGACACTCACCGACACGCGCCAGGATCTGCCCCAGCTCCTCGGCGGAGACCGAGTCGTCCAAACCGACAACCCGGATGTCCGCCGTTTTTACGGGACGCGTCACCTTTGCCGCGTCCCCCAGGGCCTCTCCCAGCTTCGCCGCCAGGGTATCAGCCTGGGACGGCGACGTTTCCTTAGGGAGTTCGATGATGCGAGCCCCGGTGATCCCCGTCCTAAATTTGGCGGGCCCAATTCCCAATGCGCCAAGGCTTACGGAAGCCTTGGCCTTGGCGATGGCCTCACCATAAGTGAGGCCTTTTGCCACCGCCTCTGGCTTGAGCGCTACAACCACCGCCAGCGAACGTGGTGCCTTGGGTAACTTTGGCGCCTTTTGCGCCTCGGGAGCCCTCTTGGGTACCGCCTCACCTGCAGCTGCCTTCTTGCGGCCGCGCCGCACGACTACGGTCCAAGAATCCTCGGCCGATGCCGCGACCCCCGATGAGGAAGGGACCGCCTCAGGTGTTGCGAGCGCAGCCCTCCTCTTGACCACTCTTGCCGCTTTTGGCATATTAGCCGGCGGGACAAGAGTGGTATTGCCAGTCGCAGTGTTCGCTGGTCGCTGCTGTTGAGGTTGTGACTGCGACGCTTGATCCGCCGCCAGCGGTGGCCTTCGAATCTGGGCAGGCATCAGCCGCCCATCTACCTCAAGGCCCTCCAGGCGGGCCGAAACCATGAAACCCACCTGGGCCAGTAGCTCTCGCTGCATAAATTCAATGCTCTCCAGAAACTCCGCTCTGGAGAGTGCTTCAGTAGCGGGGGCGGCTTTAGTCGCTTGAGCCTCAACCGGCTGGGCCTCTGGCAGCAACACCTCCGGGAGCTCTACCTCCATTTCATCGTCGGAGGCAATGTTCTCCACAACGGCGGCCACCGCGTTACGGCCTCTGGGGCGTTTGCCCCCCCGCTCTGAGAATGCTCGGCGAAGAGCCTTCATTTCTCCCTGAAGAACATCCAGCTGACCCCGGAGGCGTTTGTTGTCGGCCTGAAGCCGACGCACCTCCTCTGAGGTCTTTCTGGAGGCCAGACTCCTTATCATATCAAGGAGCGTGTCGGAGGCGTCATTTATCTCCTTCGCGCAGGTCCCTTTGAGGTTACGGGACTTGCGTGCCACCCCTGACAGCGTTTTCACGCTTTCTTCGGCCCTACTTAATAGGAGCTCATCCGTGGGCTCAGGGGAGCGCTTCCCCTTGCCCTTCCCCTTTTTTACGGGGGCCGCCACCATCTCCGGCTCTTCGTCGCACTCCGACTCGAGGTCGGTGTCGACCTCCGACTGTAGGAGCTCCCGTCTGGCCTGGGAAAGGCCTACTGCATGCGACATGCCTCCTCTACCCCTACGGGTTCTGGGAACTTTCGGGGCGTACGGCGCAGTCACCTCCTCTGCCTCAGTTGTTGCGTCCAGGTCCGTAACCAACGGATCCTGGAAAAAGCGGCCCAGATTCGACCGTTTCCTCGCAACAACCTGTTTCAGGCGCTCGATTTCCCTGTAAGCAGGGCGAGTCTCGGGCGTGTTGTCGACGCTTCGGCGGGACGCACTCCCACCGGTGCTCTTCAGGGACAATACGGGGGACAACCCCCCAGCAACCACTTTATTCGCACCACCATTGGCCTGCGAGCGGCTTTTCAAATTGCTGGATTCCCCAGGGCATACAACTTGGGGACCCCCCTCTCCAGCTGTGTCCGTTTCGGACATTACGTCCGAGTCGGACATGGCCCAGTCGTGGGCCCAGCCCAGCAATGAATTTGTTGGCGAAAACAGGTTAAAAAATCTATTTTCGAACAACAACCAGAAACATCAGCTACGCTGATCCGAATTCAGTTCAAACACAAAAGTCGTCAATGTAAATAATTATAAAAATAAAATACAAGAGAAAAAAAAATAAGCCTAAACCTACCCTAAACCTACTAAAAACCACTTATAACTATAAAAAACCCATAAAAAATATTAAAAACAAAATAAACACGCTATTTAACCCGAATTTTTGAACCGAAAAGTTTGCGACTAACAGCACCGAGGTGATGTCGGGACGCTCAAATTTCGATCCAAAAACTCCCAGACACAAAATTTGACCCACTGGCAGAGCCACCAGGACACCACAAGTGGTGTCAAAAGTTGCGTCCAAGGGAGATCTATAAGGTTGCAGAAGACTCGAAAGTTCTACAGCCGGTAGATCCCGAGATAAATGGGAAAAACAACAAAGAAATAAAATCGACGCACTCACGTAGAATGAAAAAGTGAAAAATCCAAATAAAAAATATTAACCAAAAATTAGGCAAAATGCCACCAAGACTACAAGATGCGCAAAAAAATCTATAATTTTTTTGCGCAGACAAAACAGAAAAAGACCAAAAAACAAAGAAGCTATTACTAAAAAACAGAAATTTGCTATTTCGGCCGGCAGGCGCCGAAAAAACCGAAAACCGCTACTTAAAAATAGTAAATATTAATTTAAAAATTTAAACTAAACACCAAAGAATAAAGAAAAAATCAACAATTTTTACAGAAAACAGCGAAGAAAATCTAATAAAACAAAACGAAGTTATAAGCAAAAAACTGAAAAATCACGGCAGATTGCTCGATAATTTTTCAGGCGTTCCGCACTAGGATGGACACGGGTTCACTGTGGCACGTCCGGCACGGAACTCATGTATAGACTATACTAATTTTCATAACCATATTTATGTTTAAACTTTCAGCACAAATAGTAAGTATTACTTCGCTTATATCTAATATTAATTTATAGTATGATTAGAAATAAAATACTTATACAGAAGCAATGGTCTCGAAAACAATTTAGCTAACAATTTATTCGATACTAAGCTAATAATCACTATAGTAATTTTAATTGCTGTACACCTTATTTTGCTGCCGCCAAGTATGAGCAAGCTCTGGGCGATATTTGGGAATTGGACCGTGAAGGGAGCAAGGCTATCAGTGTGCATTCGACCATAGGATTATTTTAGAGCACCTCTTCCGTGGGATGCAAATTCGCGTGCCACTTGACAACCAACCGGGAACTCTAGTGCGGCAAAGGAAAATAATTGTTCAGCAATTTGGAGACACTTCACCTTCACCAACCCATGTGTCAGCATCCGAGCTCCTTTATTATTCATTCAATTTTAGGTCGGACCTTACAGGTTTTATGAAAATATTTGAGTTAAGTTATTTTCAATAATTATGTTGGATATTCTTAATACTTTAAGTATTTTTTTTGTAATCTGTTTCTACAGAGCTGCACGCTCTTTGCAAGGCTTCCGCAGAAAACCAGCGTTTTGACACTTCTTGGGTGTCAGTTATTCTGCCGCACTCAAACGTCAAATAATTTTAATGCATCATTGACTTGTCCTCTTATACTATTATTATTATGGAATAGATAGAGATAGACTAACTTTAATGGAGAATTAAAACTTAAATGACATCTCTGAATACGGTAGGAGTATTATGTTTAAGTCCTTTTTTTAACGTTGGGAAATGCATTACGCATACCTCTCTCCGCTGCGACTGGGACAGTGTGTTATCCAGCGGCTGTGGCCTACCGACTCAAACCCAACGATGCCCCCTCACAAACGCCTTGGCGCGAACACATACATCACCGCCGCATCCTCTCCATCATTAGGGTACGTCGTGGAGGGACGTGTCACTACCTGAAAAGGTCATAGGGACTCTGTCGAATACTTCCACGACCTCGTCGGCGTCTGCTCGCTATGGCGAGCTCCACCCAAAATAGGAAGGCCGAATATCCCCGGAGACGTACGGAGGAGCGACGATTGTCGGCGACCTGTGCAATGCGGAGTCCGGGCTTCTCGGACCTGAACCCTGCTGGTTTCCGTTAGAAGGTAAAAGGCGTGCGTAAGTCCGCCTTCTCCGCCCTGTCCTCCTGCGACGGCATGAAGCGGTCAAGGGGTCATCCTCCCTAGCCCTCTCCGCCGTCTCCTTCTGCGTCATAACTTCGACGCAGAAAGAGTTTACCACACCCCACGCCTTCTCTCCCTCCAGCATGACACTAACCACGTTGTAGAGGGAAAAGTCCTCGCCAACGACGACGGCCAACTTCCGGCGCTGCGTGGAGAAAGCGGGGTACTCCTTTAAAGTGTGCTGCGCGGTGTGCTCGCTTGCGCCCCAGTGGTAGCACTCGGGAGTCATTTCCTGGGAGTTCTTCTCAAAATCGGCTAAGGTTTACTTAAGTACGTACACTTATAGTCTCCTATCATCAGATAAGCCGCGTATAAACTAATTATCAAGTTCTAGCAACTATCAGCCAGTATGTAGGTATCTATTTCACCTAATTTCAAAAATGTCAGTCTGTTGTCGTCTAACTGTAATTTGGAATTATTAGGTATTATTATTAGGTATTATTATTAGGTATGCAGGTTGCCTCACGATGTTTTCCTTCGCCGTAGGAGCGTCGGACAAATGTACATAATGGAATTCGAAAACGAAAACACATTGGTACATGGCGGTCTCGAACCCGCCTAACTCAAAGCGAGCACTCACTATCGTTATCATGACATTAGGAATAAAAGTTTTAATGTCACAGATGACATTAGAGCTATTGTTCTAATGTCACTAATGCGATAGCGAGTGATCGCTATGAGATAGGCAGTAGCACCCCGGTCGTATTGAAAAAAAATACATTATTTCTATTTGGGTATCGATTGTGTAGGTCGTAAGCAGTAAGTGCAAAACATGGTATCTAAAAAATAAAAACCAACTTCAAAAACACTGAAAAGTTAAAAATAATATAAGAATAGGTACAGACAACATCACACTTCTATATTGAAGTCAGTGCCAAACGATGATCTCCTAGAAAGTCTTAAAATTTGTCACCGACTTCAATATAGAAGTGTGATGTTGTCTGTACCTATTCTTATATTACTTATAACTTTTCAGTGTTTCTGAAGACGGTTTTTATTTTTTGTAAAATATTTTTATTTTTAACTTTTTAGTGAATGAAGTCTTTTTAGTGAAAGAAACCCTAATATTTCTTTTTAGAAAGAAACCCTAAGATTTTCATGGGATCCCATCATCAGATCCTGACTTTGGTGACCTTGAGACCATCCCAGGAGTATACTCTATCGAATGCAAAAAGAATTTTGAAAATCGGTCAACAATTGGCGGAGTAATCGCGTAACATATACACGAAACACGTTGGACACGCGTAAAAATTTAATGGTTTTTCTCGATTTTTTATGAGATCGATCCCATTATCAGATCCTAACTTTGGTGACCATGGGACCACCCTTGAAGTATCCTCTATCGAATACGAAAAGAATCATCAAAATCAGTTCATAAACGACTAAGTTATCCGCGAACAAACATAAAAAAAAGCATATATACGGTCGAATTGAGTAACCTCCTTTTTTGGAAGTCGGTTAAAAATTAATGAAATGCATTATATTTCATATCTTTTAATATAATTAAGTGGATATTTGAAATAACGACCATTTTCTTCAATTTTTTTTTTATATGTTTAATGTTTACCATAGGTACCTACTCTATTACACGAATTCCCAAAAAAACAGATATTTATCTTGTTTGGGAATTACTTATAAACATAAAATTAACAGTTAATACAAATCTCTGCTATACGAAAGTTTTAACAAAACTCTACAAATGGAAAAAACAAATGAAGATTGCCACTTTCCCGCTTGCCACTTACGTATTGCCACTTTCCCGCTTATTTTGTTTTTTTTTTCTGTGGCCGGCCAGCTGTTCAGCTATTATTTTTCATTTTCATAATTTAAAAAATGGGAAATATTTTGCCCAAATCTATTTTATTTTAAAGAAATAGTTGTAAATAAATTATAATAAAGTCATTTAAAAAATATATTCTTTAAATATACTTAACATTATGTTATTTCAATTTTACACCGCGCTGTAATTGAGTGGCTGTATAGCAAGTCGGAACATGGTTCAATAAAATTGTGAAAAAGGAACTAGTTTCTATTTTAAAATTTGACAGCAGCTGTCAGTTGAAAGTGATTCTCCCTAGGGCTGAAAAGTATTACTTTCAACCCGCTCCTCAGGAAACTTCAGACCTACTTTCAGAGTATGAGTAATGAAAATGTAATTTTCAGCCTATCGTCGCAAGTTTGCTGCAGAAAACCTGGAAATAGTTATTTCTTATACATGAGTGCAAAGTTGCTTTTTAAGAGGCTGACAACGCTGAGCTGCGCTCATCGAGCTTCACTTAAAACTTTTTTTAGCAAAACCTGTTTAATATACCGCAGTAAAAAAAATATATGTTACTCTTGAAAATATTTTTGAGAATATCCATGACCCTAAAATAAATTTGAATCAAAATTTCTCGTTAAAAAAAATGCCAAAGACACCCATCAAAAACAGCTTCCAGAAGAAAATCCGAGTTATTTAACAAAGGTTATTTAATGATTTTCAAGGAATTAACTCGTTACACTTAATTTGATAATATTGATGTTTCATATCTTCAAATAAGTTACTAGTTTTTTTTTATATATATATATTTTGATTTTTTCACTTAATTTCAATAACGCACCGCGCCCGTTTTCCAGTACAAATCATGTCTCAAGGTCGTTGGCGTTACTCAGCCTCTTAACCGCGTGCTCAACTTTGATGACAGAGCAAGCAAAGGATTAAAAAATTTGAATCCTGAGCGTTAGCGAGGACATCAAAAGAGCACAAGGTGAAAAATCTTTGCACTCGAGTGCAACACGTAACTTTTCATCCCCCCTTAGCGAGGAAATGACTAAATGCAAAATAAAACAATCACAAGATACTTTTATTTCAGTTTAGGTACATATTTACTACAACATTAAAATAAACTTCTTCGTCGCTGGAATCACTCATTTTCGTTTTTTTTACTTGTTTTCAAGTTTCTTATTTATAAAAATACGACGTCAAAACAAAATGGCGCGCGCAAAGCGAATTAACAATAAAAGTAACACCAAGGAGGTTCAGACTGAGTTATGAAAACAAATTTAAAAAAAGTTGTATGATAAATTCGGCACCATGGAGATGGAAGTAAATAGGTTTAATGATGTTTTAAAATTACATACCTAGTGCACGCGATGCTCTAAATTCAAATTTACTTTAACCTCAAGCGGATAAAAACGGCTTTGGCGGTCAGATATCGAATAGCAAAAATACTCTTTCCGAGATGGGGGGATGAAAAATATATTATTGTTTACTGCCACAAGAATTATAATCAAATCAAATCAAATTATTTATTTCGGACTAAATCCATATTTTGTTAGTAACATTGTGACTTAAAACTAGTGTTAGTATTGTCTAAAATTAAAATCAAACTATTAACATTTTCCATTATACAATATGAAGCGAAATCCACCTCCATATAAGGGGGCTGTCCCACCTGTCTGAAAAAACATTCAGGATGCTGTTGGACGAGGAGCGCAGTCGCGTCAGCATGGAAGCACAACGTTTCCGCATTATTGCGGCGAACCCGTCGACCTGCACCTCGGCGAACATGCCCGATGCGCTACAACGCCACGGCAAACCCAAAAGCACCCTGAATGCATTATTATATTGGACACGCAGATCGCTGTATGCCCTTTGCGTAAACTTAGTCCACAGGCTGCACGTGTAAAATGACTGGCAGTAAGCTTTGAAGAGCATAATTTTAACAGCGTCAGTACAGCGTGCAAACCTGCGAGCCAGCATATTGCAGCGGACAGCCAACGACCTGCGTTCCCTATTGATGTCCACGTTGTCCTTCAAGTCATCGGTGACCCAGTGGCCCAAGTACTTAAACCTCTGAACCCGACCTAGAGGAGATCCGCAAAGCGAGAGTTCTGGAAGATGTTTGTATGTAACAGCACTTGATTTAAAAACCATCCACTCTTACTGCTATTATACTTGAGCCCATGTGTCACCGCATATCCTTCGCAGACTTTAAGGAGTTTCCTCATCGCGCCAACAGATGGGCTCAACAGCACCATATCATCAGCGTAGCTAATATTGTTTACACACACACCACCTACGTGACACCCCGTTTTGGTGCTATTGAGCTCCTCTATCAATTTGTTGATATACAGGTTGAAAAAGCGAGGGGAACTCAGCCCACCCTGCCTTACCCCACATTCAAGCCCATAAACATCAGAATATGTGCCCGCCCACTTCACTCTATTTTTTTGATTACTGTACCAATATCTCAAAAGTGATATAATATTAGCTGGGACAGTTGAATCGTGAGCAAGCTTATGCCAGAACAAGTCATAATTTTAATACTAAGTCGAATGCCTTCGATAAGTCTAGAAAACAAGCTATTATTGGGGTCTTTCTGTCTGTAATATTGGACAGTCTGCTTGAGACAAAGGATAGCACTTTCTGTGGATAAATTCGGCCTGAAGCCAAATTGACTATCCTCTAGAACGATGTGTTCTGCAAGGATTATATCAAGCAGACTATCCAATACTTTTGCAGTCACAGTCGCCAGCGAGATGGGTCTATAGTTGGAAACATCGGAGGCATCCCCAGTTTTATTTTTTATAATTGGCACAACAATCGTCTCAGTAAGTTCCGCAGGTAGGTAACTGTGACTTAAACACAGACTAAAAAACATAGCAAGTACCCTTGGTAAGTGTACTCCTGGATATTTAAGATGTTCGACGCTGAGGCCGTCGTGACCGGGGGACTTTCCCCTGGCCATATTTTGTATGGTTTTCGCGACTTGCTTAGCAGAGAACTGAAAAATTTGAGTCCCAGTCACGGTGGCCCCAGCCTCGCTGTTCACTGTACTATGAACGTCCGACAAAGGTGAGCTTACTTTAAAATACTTTAAGAAAGCATTCGCAATTCCCGCGGGTTCCGTCACACCCGCAACGCTCAGCGGTACTCCCGATTTATGTTTTAATTTATTTGTTAAATTCCAAAATTTTGAAAATTCTTTTCTTTTATGTCATGTTGCTAGCATGTCCATTTTAAATTGCATTTGGTTATTTTGACAATATTTCAACTTCGCTTTAAAATGATTTCGTGTTCTACACATATTTTCATAAACAAAACCGCAAGTAGGTTTGTTATGCAACAACCACAGTTGATAAGATAACCGGGCGTCACGGTGAACTTCGCGAACGTGCATGTTCCACCCTATTACATGTTTACCCTTATGACACTTTTTCACACATCCTGAATGCGTACGTTCGGCGCCTTCTTTCAATATAGAAATAAATTTTTTGTACATACTGTCTAACAACGAACGATGTTCGATATTGTGACACATATTGTCAGCACATTCATGAAACTCTGATGGAAAATCTATTTGTTTTAATTTATCATTACAAAATTGAAAATAATTATTGATCTGGTGTGCATCCCTTTCCCCCCACACAATTTTACTATAAGAAATATTAAAATCTACAGTTTTAGGCTTAATTAAATTAATATTACATTCTATTAGTAACGGTATATGATCAGACACATAAACATCATATAATATGGATGCATAATAAATAAGTTTATTATTTACGTAATAATAATTTACTGTTTATTAAATATTATGTAATAATAGTAATAACTAATAAATATTAATAATTTTTAATTATAATGTGATAATACTGATAAAAATAAACGTAAATTCTAATTGTAAATGTTTTTGATTGTGCATATTTTATGCATATTTCGCCCTTTTTAGTGCATACTTGCATGCATATTTTGGCATTTTGATAGTGCATATAATCCGATGTCTACTTATGACCTACACAAATCATATCGATATCCGAATAGAAATAATACTTATAAGTTTTATTTTTTATTTTATTTTTCAATACGACCGGTTTCGATGCCCGAACTGAGTAATACTTTTTTTAATGTACGAGTATGTATGACGTTTTTCTAGTCACTAAAATCGATAACATGGTTCCTAAGAACAGATTTTTGTATGTCTTATAGTTACAGACTTGCCCATGCTGACAGATCTAAATGTGCCATCTTGTACCTATATATGTAGCTATGAACTTATACATACACCTACTTTAATAAGTTTATACGGAACGGTTTTCCATAAATACAGAAATATAAATACTCAATGATTGTTGAAGATAATTTCATACGCAAAAATAACGTAATACCTATTTTTAAAATTTTATTTATCCCACAACAAAAATTTAAGATAAGTTATATAACTCATAAGAGCAAACAGCATTTCACAATAACTGCGGGTTTGTTCAAATGCCAATTGCTTTACGGATTTAGGGCGTCGTCGGGGCCATAGGTTTGCACCACAGACTATTCGATCAGAGTTACCACCCATCCTGATTCTGCCGGGAAAGTCCCACTTCTACAAGTAATACTGCCGCGCTTACGAAGAACGCATTGTGTAAGATTTTGGCGGAATAGAATACAATTCAAATCAGGAAAACGAGCTCTATAACTTTCCCATAGAAACCATTTCAATATTGTTATTAAAACCCGCTATTTCAATTTTTATAAACGCATTGAACTAAAAGATCAATTAATATTTTATTTTCCAAAAACATTTTTATCTACAGTTAGTACAGACTTAAAGAGTTAGTTAATGCGTTTTTCGTGAGCCCGGCAGAATACTAGCCGATTCAGCCACGCAAAGCTGTGCTTTAATACCTATTAGTACATTGAATATAGTACAATGTTATACTAAACCTCCTTATGTAGTCAATATAATACGCAAAACATTCAAAAAACTTGGTTATGTCGTAAACATAAATATATAATTATGACGTGGAATAGCCTGTAACATAAAGAATCCTTTTATAGTGCAGTTTTCTGTGTCCATAGTGTGTAATGTGTTATAATTCAGTGTTTAGTGACGTAATAAGGTGGTTGTCAGTGTTTAGTAAAGTATCTTATTAAGCGCTCATTTAAATCTTATATCTAAATTGTCAGTGTTTCGATTTTCTATAGAACACCCACCCCATAAACGTAACAAGGTAGTCCCTTTCTTCTCCGAATATCGATCGTCCGAAAATCATAAGCCCGAAAACGCTTGCTATAATCATCACTTTCCATAATGTTCGGGTATACGAAATTGTATATTACCTAATTGTCTTTAGTTCTAATGCTTTTGTGTCATAATATGAAGTGCTATAATAATAAGATATCCTAATTTTACTTGCTATAAAGTCACATGTCCTTTTTTTTCGAGGGGAATGCGTGAATGCGTGACCGCAACGTACTCGCCGTTGGCTAGACGACGAGCGTGTGTGGGGCTCTCCCGGCAGAGAGTCGGACCTACCCACTGAACCCCGGGGGGTTCTCTCTGCCCTTATGGGCGCGCGTGATAGGGTCCACACTACGACTACCACTACCGACGCGCCCGGGCTAGCCCGACCTAACTGGTCGGGCTATCGCCAAGGGGGGATAGCCCGAGAACACCAGGGCAATCCCCAGACGGAGGGCCTTACGGCGAAGTGCACGGGGCCAACCGTGCACGCAGGCCTCCACGGCAGGGTCATTAGGCGGGCAACGCTTGTGCGAATGCCCGCCTTCGCCTGCCTGTCCGTCTGCGGCGGATGGGAGCGGCTTGCGGATCATTCTCCCGCTCCCTCTCCGTGGCCTCCTTCTGCAAGATGACGTCCTCGCAGAAGGAGGCGACAGCCCCCCCATTCCGCCTCGCCGCGGAGCATGGCCACGACCATGCTCGTTAGCGAGAGGTTTCCGTCTCCCAGCGCAGTTCGCTGCGCTGGGCACACCAACAGGGTGTGCTCGGCAGTGTCGTCGGGAGCGTCGCAGTGATGACACTGCGGCGTCTCCCGACGCGCGACCCGGTGCAGGTAGTGGCCAAAACAATCATGTCCGGTCAGTACCTGCACCATGCGGAACGAGAGACTGCCCTGCCGGCGCCCTACCCACTCCTCCAACACCGGACGTATCGCTTCTATCTTCCTGTAAAACCGACACCACGTAGTCTTGTCTGCCCTACTCCTAGAGTGTTATTTAAACCCGCGTAGGCGCGGAGGGGCGAGGCGGCCCGCGTGCTGAGGAGCAGGTGGTATTAACGACCGCCGCCGCGGCTAAGGCGCATAACACATTGCACCGGACACCGCTCCGGTGTGCGGTGCTGCGGTTTTTAATTTTGACTGGAGAATCTTAATTTGTATACAAAAACCGCAGGGTATAACACACTCGCACCGCATCACCGTGCGGTTGTGTGGCGCGCGCGACGGCACCGCACTCCCGGACGGTGATGCGGTGCGGTCCGCGGGGTATGCCACACTGTGCCGCAGTATCGTACAGTATAGATCTCAACATAGATAATGCGGTGATGCGGGGCGTCGTCGTGCACCGCAGCTCCGGACGGTGATACGGAGCAAACCGTACGGTGGCACGGTTCCGTGCCGCCGCAGGCGCGGTTTTTGTCCCTCCGTACACCGCAGCGGTGTCCGGTGCAATGTGTTATGCGCCTAAGGCTGGTGCCAGCAAGCCGAAGCTGCGGTGGTGGGCGAAAACCATCTGTGACGATAAGGTCGCGTGGGACCGCCGGAGCCCCGCAGCGCCGGAGCCGTGACAGAAGCCATGCATGCTGCATGCTGCCTGCTTGCATGCTTTAAGCTTGCTTGCATGCTGCATGCTTGCTTGTATTACATCAAGTGACTGTTTTTAAACGTATGCTTGGATTTGGTAATACATATAATGAAAGAACTTTATATTTGTGGTATTTCGATTTTAGGGCACGTTATATTATGAGATATTAAGTTAGGACTTATGACTATTATAGAAAAGTTTTTTAGGTATTTGAAATATTATAGATTGTGATATTTATAGCAAAAAAAATAGGTCATATTATATTTAGAGATTTCGGTTTTCGGGCAACTAATATTATGAGAAATTAGGTTAGGGGTGCTTATCATTCGGACATATGATGATTATGTCAAAAAACAATATGACACGTTAGATTATGGATAAAAAAATTATGAGACAAAATAGAGAACCACGTAACAATACAGTGGAAAACCAAATTCTACGCAAACGACGCCACGGGCACAGTTGTAACGTATGACTGTACAACTCTGTTAAATCAACATTCAGATGGCCCACGATATCTCTAAACTGTTTTTTTCCTTGATAACTGCGACCACATGTCGCTGTCCTTATTTTGTTTTTCGTTAATGTAGCTACCCTGGTTACCGGAACTAATGGTGCCTGGCCGCACGTGCTCTCCGTCTATCTGTTACGCTTTAGCCGTTTATTTATTTAATAATCTTCTGACCTAATGTTATATTTGCATGCTTGCACAAATAAAAAATTTTAGTACTTACAGTTATCCTCTGAAAATCTAGGTTTAGGCTTAATAAAAAAAATTGTATAACTACTACATTATCTATACAAATAAATAAAATTGAAGTGTCTGTTTGTAATGTCAAAATAACAAGTTTTTACTAAATGGGTATGACTGTATATCGGGTACCAATAACGAAAACACAATTTAAATAAAAATTGTCTGTCTGTCTGTCTGTTTCCGCTAATCTCCGGAACGGCTGGACCGATTTTTATTTATTTATTTATTTAAGATAGGTACACCAACAGCACATATATTACACACTTATTAACCTGCAGTATAAAAAGAACACTTCCAATACATGTGCCCATGACAGGCGTACACAACGTTAATCAGATAAACTACGACTTTATAGGTTAGTAGGCATAGAAAAATACAAAAAAGGGTTTTTCTTACACATGTCTCAGCAGTCTACTTTTGAAAGAATTAAAAGTATCATGGAAGATATCCAAGGATCGCTTATTTGACTCAACATTGTATTCATGACACATTCTTTTAAGTGGTTCGTTGTTACTCAAATTAGTGTTACGCACAGGACAGTTAAAAATGTTCAGAATAGGTTTTCGTGGATAGTTAAATGGAACTTGAATAGGAATTCTAGCAAGTATATCGCTACAGTTATATTGACCGTTAATAATTTTGTATAATGATATAAGATCTGCTACTTTACGTCGATCACGCAGAGACTGCATATTGAAGAAAGCAAGTCTTTGTTCATAGGGAGTACGGTAGCATATTCCTGCCATTTTAAAAGCTAGATGCCGTGTGAAGATGCGTTGTATTGTTTCAATTCTTTGAGAATGAACCACGTACATGGGATTCCATGCAACGCTGGCATACTCGAGTTGGCTACGGACAAAGGCATTAAAGAGTATTTTGAGAGAGCTACACTTTCTGAAATCCTTCGTGTTACGTTTAAGAAAACCCAACATACGACCAGCCTTCACTGCGATCTCATCAATATGTGGTTTGAAGCTAAGCTTAGAGTCTAATATGACACCAAGGTCTCTAATTTCCTTTACTTCTTCCAATACTTGATTATTAAGTTTGTATACTGATGATATAAACCCTTTAGTTTTTCGAGTGAACTTTATATGGTAACATTTTTTTACATTTAAAATCATGTCATTTTTAATACACCACTG
Source organism: Schoenobius gigantellus (assembly GCA_963935595.1). Classification (NCBI taxonomy): domain Eukaryota; kingdom Metazoa; phylum Arthropoda; class Insecta; order Lepidoptera; family Crambidae; genus Schoenobius; species Schoenobius gigantellus. The sequence continues at coordinate 38,952,285 of OZ012543.1, forward strand.
CTGTATCCTATCCAAATCACTCTGTACCAGTTCTATATCAGAGGATGACCTAACTTCCTTAAAAATTTTCATGTCATCTGCATAAAGGGAATAATCGCAATAGATGATCTCACGTGTTAGATCGTTAATAAATATAACAAAAAGAATTGGTCCCAAAATTGAACCTTGCGGGGACTCCTGAGTTATAGTAGTAGGTTTTAGATTCAAAGCCTGCGACGGCAACAAATTGCGACCTTCTCTCCAGATACGACCTAAACCAATTCAGCAGAGAACCATGAATACCAAAGAACTGTAGTTTAGAGATCAATAAGGCGTGATTTACTTTATCAAAATCAGAACTGAAATCAGTATATATTGCGTCAATTTGTGTGCCAGAATCTACAGAAGGTTTGTTTGAGTAGATCGACCCTTTAAGAAACCGTGTTGATGGCAACTAAGGAGCTTGTCAAAGTGTTGGAAAATAATTGGACGCAGCAGTGATTCAAATATTTTTGAAAAACATGACAAAATAGATATTGGCCTATAATTTCTTATATCACTTTCATCGCCCTTTTTATATACTGGAACAATCCTAGCCCTTTTCCATTCATTGGGAAATACACCAACCCTGACAGAAGTATTGAAGATTATTGTAAGTGGTACAGATAAAGCAGCTCCACATCGTTTTACAAAAATGGGAGGAATCCCGTCAGGGCCAGCTCCTTTAGATGTGTCCAGACTTTTAATTAATTTAACAACTTCATCCTTGCAGATATAAATGTGACTAAGAGTATTATAATTGCAGTTATTTTGCATGTGTGGTGGTAAGAACATTTTATTGGGTAGGGTTGAGGTGTTATTTCTTTTGGTGATTTTGACGGGACTTTCACTAATAGATAGCTAATTATACAGGGTGTCCCAGAAGCCGACGTCAAGCCGAAAGCAGGCGGTAGACTAACTCATATATGTTATCAGAAAAATATATAAAAAAATCTAAGTCACCTATTTAAAAAAAAACGAACATTTAAAAAAATCGATATAATTTACACCCTGTAACGGTTTTTTCACTCTTGTTGCTACAAATCTTGACTTTTCTAAACATTTTCTTTTGTTTTGTAATCCTGAATAATGTTTCTGTATACTCTAATCTAAAATTTAAAGCCAGCTGCTCCAAATTAGAAGAATATGCCATTTTTGTCTAAATTAAATATTCAAAATTAATTTTTCGCATAGCTTTAACAAGCTGTACTGAAAAAAAATGTACTATGCGAGTTTGGCAAGTAACTGCAAAAGTTGGCGCATTCAATAAGGATTCCAAAATGGTATGATACTTGGTAGACAATTTCTACGATTGCAGACAATATTTTTTTTCCAAAAACAGGCAGTTTTGAACAAATTTTTCTTACGTACTTAAAATTTATTCTAATGTACCCATGGTTTGCTTTAAGGCTGTAACTTTAACATTCTAGTTTGAGACAGTTTGAGTGAGACCGGGAGAGTCATTTTACGAAGTATGAGAGGGACAGATAGTGACGCTAACATGACAGAGACGGAGAGATTCGAAGTATGAGCGAGACAGATAGTGACGCTAACGTGACAGAGACGGCGAGTCTCACATCCACTTCGTAAAATGACTATTTTACGAAGTGGAAGTGAGACAGATAGTGACGCCAATTATTCGCTAACGCACAAACAATACACATCAGTACGTTTCGCTCCTTCGCTTACTGCGCATCTTTTTGTATTCGTTCGTGTTGATTTCGTGCTTACCACTTTCTGCTTCGTTTATTGGACTTGATTGCTTTTGATTTGGATTCGGACTGTTTAGTTTCTCTACCGACGACCTTTGCTTTGCTCCGGACTACTTATCGTTGATTGTGTAATTGTGTAGTGCCACCATGTCTGCGTACACGACACAAGAATACGCCAACATGCATTTAATTTATGGGGAATGTAGATGCAATGCCAACGCTGCAGCTAGACTTTATCGTGAGAGGTACCCAAATGCAGCTCGTTTTCCGGATCATCGAGTCTTTACAAATGTGCACCGATTACTCTTCTCAGAGGGCCGACTGCCGAACCAAGTACATAGTGAAAGAAGATTTCGTCCCCCTTACGAGGACGTTGTACTAGACATTGTCGAAGAAGATCGGAGTATTTCTGTACGTGGAATAGAGAGAAGCACAGGAGTACCCAAAAGTACAGCCCATCGGATTTTGCAAAGAAATCAGCTACACCCGTACCACGTACAGCGAGTACAAACTCTACTACCCCGGGACCATCGACCCCGTGTTGCTTTTTGTCAAACAATGCTACAAAAACACAGAGAAGATCCGCGATTCTTCGAAAAAATTTTGTGGTCTGATGAGTCGACATTTAAAAAAGATGGTTACATGAACCTACACAACTTACACGAGTGGCATATCGAAAATCCTCATTTGATGAGGCAAGATAGATCACAATATCGATTTAAAGTGAATATGTGAACCGGAATTTTAAATGGACAAATAATAGGTCCTTTTGAGCTGCCAGACGCCTTGACTGGTGAAGTTTATTTACATTTTTTACAAAATGATTTACCAAATCTACTGGAAGATGTGCCACTTAACATTCTAAGAGATATGTGGTTTCAACAAGATGGTTGCCCAGCTCACTATGCCAGCTCAGTAAGAGAATATCTCGATGAGGAATACCCAGGCAGATGGATAGGACGACCTGGTACTATCTCGTGGCCAGCCCATTCCCCAGATTTAAATCCATTAGATTTCTTTTACTGGGGAGCGGTGAAAAAAAAGTTTACGCAAAGCCAATCGAAACTGTGACTGACCTACGGCAAAGAATAATAGAAGCAAATGATTTTGTTAATAATGAAAGATTCGCCCGCTTGATAGCCCGATCTTTGTTAAGAAGATGTCGAGCCTGCATTAGAGCAGAAGGAAGACAGTTTGAACACCTGTTGTAAATCTTGACATTTAAATAAATTATGTTAAACAATTTTTGTGTATTTAATTTATTTCACTATCTGTCTCTCTCACACTTCGTAAAATGACTCTCCAGGTCTCACTCAAACTAGAATGTTAAAGTTACAGCCTTAAAGCAAATCATGGGTACATTAGAATAAATTTTAAATACGTAAGAAAAATTTGTTCAAAACTGCCTGTTTTTGGAAAAAAAAATTGTCTGCAATCGTAGAAATTATCTACCAAGTATCATACCATTTTGGAATCCTTATTGAATGCGCCAACTTTTGCAGTTACTTGCCAAACTCGCATAGTACATTTTTTTCCAGTACAGCTTGTTAAAGCTATGCAAAAAATTAATTTTGAATATTTAATTTAAATAAAAATGGCATATTCTTCTAATTTGGCGCAGCTGGCTTTAAATTTTAGATTAGAGTATACAGGAACATTATTCAGGATTACAAAACAAAAGCAAATGTTTAGAAAAGTCAAGAATTGTAGCAACAACAGTGAAAAAACCGTCACAGGGTGTAAATTTTATCCATTTTTTTTAATGCTAGATTTTTTTTAAATAGGTGACTTAGATTTTTTTTATATTTTTCTAATAACATATATGAGTTAGTCTAACACCTGCTTTCGGCTTGACGTCGGCTTCTGGGACACCCTGTATAAGGTATAACAAAGGCTCAAGATCTAAAAAAAAATTGCCTACAAAAATCAAAATGCTGCCAAAAGATACTATTCCACGCGGACGAAGTCGGGGGCACAGCTAGTTCTCAATAAAATAGTTTCTTTTTTTCCATACCTCAAAAGGAAAAGACGGAACCCTTATAGGATCACTCCGTTGTCCGTGTGTCCCATGTGTGTCCATCTGCCTGCCTAAACCCTTTTCTCGAGAACATGTAGAGATATCAATCTAATTAAATACTCGGGCGTACGATCTTTTCCATCTGTGAAAAAATCATACCTACTCATAAGTCAGCGCAATCAAAAGATATGACAAAATCGAAACCTATAGGGTAGGTACATCCTGATCTAAAAACATGAAATTCGACAAGAAGCAAGGTCTTAATAGCAGATGTTAAGTAAATATATACATAGTTTAGAACTTATGATTAGAAATAGAAAGAAATAGAAAACTTTTATTCGAGACAGACAGACAGAATTGCTAAAAAGTTTTTACAGAACCCGGTGCGCGAGTCCAACTAACATTTCTATTTTTTTTTTTCATTTCTAAACAACAATCTAAATTTTTACCTTAGTTTTTCAATATACTTACGCGTATTAAATTATTATTACGTTCTATTAAAATGAAAAACATATAGCAAATAGCTGAACACTAATTGAATTATATAAATTGAATTACAGATATTTGGCAATTCACATCCAATTCGACATGAATTTGATAACATTCGAAACTACTATGAAGTACCTACCTACCTATACTCAATTTGAAATAAAAATCAATAGCTTCAAAAAACCTGTATTAATTTCGTACATGTTTATTTATGTGTCTCGTATCAAAATAAATCTCCTATACGTATAAGATACGTGATATAATTATACAATATTCACTACAAAAACATCGTGGGCATTGAGAAATGATATGTTTGTCAGTGGCAACGAACTCCCGAGGATACGGGCGGGTGGCTAATTTGAACCGCGGTAACAAACACCATTCCGTGATGGATATATTCAGACCTCATAGGTAATGTATTATTCATGTGCTCGTAATAAATCACATTTGTTCACCCCAGCTTGCGATTATCCCCTTCTCAAAATCCGAAGTCCATTATACAAATTCGAACAGGTCGTTCCCCCGCGAAACAGTGGGAAAGTGACATTTCACCCTACCTGTAATTGGCGGATTCACTTTACTAACAAGAGCCCCACTAAAAGCTTTATAAGCCTTCAAGTAATAACGAGCCTACAGGATTCGTTGGGTTAATTCAGCGGCCAAGCTGTTCATTTCTTATTATCACTTTCAACAATTTGTGTAATTAACATCAGTTGCTAAACTATAGGCCTAATAAAATGACAATAATCACTTTTAATAAACACTGGAATGATAAGCGAATTTAGTAACTCGAAATGATAAACATATTTTAACACCCGTATTTATTAAGTAGTAATTTACTTTTATTATAATTTTAAGTAGTAATTTACGTTTCCTTTCCCATACATTTTGACAACATATTGACAGCTGTCAGATGACAAGACACTGGAACCGTAACAATTTGGTTTTGGTTAAAACGTTCGTAAACAGTGCGATTGCCCTTCTGGATTCCTCAACAACTGAAGAACTGGCTATCTTACTTCTAATTGTGGAAACACTACAATGTTATTAACATTATTGCAATGTGGAGAAACTTGGATAACATTGGGGTAGCTAGCCAGGCAGGTTCAGAAACCCTAGCACCAACCAAAACGAGCACAAAAATTTCTGCCCCCAAGGGGAACCGAACCCGGAATCTCCCAATCAACACCCGGTGGTCTCAACCACTAGACCACAGAAGCGGTTCTAAAAAACAATTTGCCATAAAATTCTATACATTAACGCAACGTGGCCTGGACGAATATTTTGCTAACATTACTGAAAGCAAGAGACGCAAGGCTCACATTTCCAAATCCCCTTTAATTGGACAAAGCTACCTGTTAAATGTTCTCTTATTAATAATATAATATTAAAAATCATATTCTAATTAATTTTTGTCTGAATGCTAAAAAGTGTTCTAAACGTCGAGCAAAACAAAACAAATAAAAGGTTAATATCAATATCAAACATTTAAATATTTGTAAAGATATTTCATATGTAGTATTTGTGTTACAAAAGGCAATATTATCTGGCCATAAGTTTTGTGTGAACTGATGTAAATGTTTTAAATCGAAAAGTATTTCATATCGACCATATTTCACCTCCTATTCGCTTTCAGTTGTGATTTTATTAAACCTCTTTAATAAATTTTTTGAAGCTAATATTAGTATGAAATCTGCCAAATTAATTCGTTATCAAACAGCTATTTGTAGCGCGTTAAAATACAGTTTAAGCGTACCACAATATCGTGTTTCGTGGAAGGTTTCTAAATAAACACTCATTAGCTATTAAACTGAACATCAACATGGTATCAAATTAAAGTTGTAATTATAAAACAAGCATGATATACGACGTATAAATTACTCGTTAACACACCAAGTAATGGTTTTAACACATCTACAGGGAATGCGGTTAAACTTTCGACTCGAAGATTAATATCAGCTAGAAATTTCTCGTGCTTCGCTCCTTGTACGTGTGAACACAAAACTTTGGGCGGAATCTCGCGGGAAACAATAAAATCACGGTCGGGAGGAGAGAGCGGTCGCCAATAAATCTGACGGCACCGAGCACCGATATATCCCGTCTCTGATCTTATCTCGCATGGCTGAACATTGTCTTTTGGGGTATCTAAAAGGCAGACCACTTGGGGGAAAACTAGACCTTGTTCGCTTTCAGTGTCCGTCGAACGTTGCACACACATATATCCTTAATAGATCACTAGATCACAGATTTTCCTTCGAAAAGTAGGTACGCCAGGAAACTTATTAAGAAGAAATTGTATGTGTTTTATTAAACCCTTTTTAGTTGACAATTCTTGGGTATGTTGTTAGTAATGTATGTAATCCGCCCCCTTGCCATGATCACAAAAGTCTAACAAGTTAAATTATTCAAGTTTAAGAAAGTATATAAGGCTGCCGGAATTTTAAATCTATAGTACATGGGTCTACAGAAAATACGGACGTAGTGTTGTATTAAACAAAATGTGAAGCATGCAAGCTCCTACAATTTTATTTGCGACCTACACTCACACAGATGTACCGCTCAGCCGTAGTAATAAATACAAAATAAAAACTATCTATACTCTACCTTCACTACATTAAGGCTACACTTACTTTAACAAATTCTACTTCTTTATTGTAACTACGTATATAAGAATATTACCTTGTATTTTCATGTATCAACCTTGTAAATATGCACTAATTCTTGTAACATTTTTGAATTCACGAATATTAGCAAAGCACTCACATATTGTTTGAATTTCAATTTATTATCAAATAGTATTAGTCACAAAGATAAATGTTAGCGATATTTAATATTTATTAATAGTATAATTTACTACACTTATTTATTATAATAATTATTGTTCGCGTCCAAAATTTGATCTCAATATTTTTGCTTGATGTCTATGTGACCGCATTTGACAATCGAAAAATCTTGCCATTGTCAAATTCGTAGTTGTCTATTGTCATTGCCAGAATAAAAATACGGACCAGGGACAAAAATCGAGAGCACCAGCCCTCAAGAAATGCGTCAGAAAAGTGAGTAAGCTCCTCAAGCTAGACTACTGCTTCGGGTCTAGGGGACAGCAAACCCCGAGGGTGCCAGAGGCCTCTATACGAATATTTGGACTGCGCGTCTGCTACGGGTCCCTGCTGCCTACCGCCTGCCTCCGGCCCTACTGCGCTACCTACGTATCGCTGCCGCCGGGGTGTTCCTGAGCCTGCCTACCCTGCCGTCTATAGAATTGCCGCGGTGCTGAGTGACCTCAATGCCTGTACGACTGTGCCGCTGTGCGTGCTCCTGCTATCTGCCTACTGCCCGTGTGCTCCGGCTGGGCTCGACAACGCGTCTCCGCGCCCTACCCTGCTGACTAAGCTACATTTTTATATTTAGTACTTACTTTGTACAAAGCTTATTCATTATTAATTTGGGTAATTTAGTTAGATAACTCCTGCCGTGCCCTCCTAATTCTTGTTCTCCTCCTATCCTTCGTAGTTTTTTTAATATACCTTGTTAACTCAATAACTTGTTTTTTTCTTCTACCTCCTTTTTTGTACGTAGCTCTCCCTGCTACGTGACAAGTATATAAAAAATAAAAACCGACTTCAAAAACACTGAAAAGTTAAAAATAATATAAGAATAGGTACAGACAACATCACACTTCTATATTGAAATCGGTGCCAAACGATGATCTCCTAGAAAGTCTTAAAATTTGTCACCGACTTCAATATAGAAGTGTGAAGTTGTCTGTACCTATTCTTATATTATTTTTAACTTTTCAGTGTTTTTGAAGTCGGTTTTTATTTTTTGTAAAATATTTTTTATTTTTAACTTTTTAGTGAATGATGTCTTTATAGTGAAAGAAACCCTAAATTAGGGTTTCCTTCGATTTTCATGAGACCCCATCATCAGATCCTGACCTTGGTGACCTTGAGACTACCCCAGGAGTATACTCTATCGAATACAAAAATAATTTTGAAAATCGGTTAACAATTGGCGGAGTAATCGCGTAACGTATACACAAAACACGTTGGTTGGACACACGTAAAAATTTAATGGTTTTCCTCGATTTTTATGGAATTCCATTATCAAATCCTAAATTTGGTGAACATGGGACCACCCTTGGAGTATCCTCTATCGAATACAAGAAGAATCACCAAAATCGGTTCATAAACGACGAAGTTATCCGCGAACAAACATAAAAAAAGAAGCATATATACGGTCGAATTGAGTAACCTCCTTTTTTGAAGTCGATTAAATAACAACAATTAAAAGTTTTTATATATGCTTTGAACAAAACATGCTAGCTTTAATATTTTGCTTACTCAAATTTGGAATATTTAGTAATTTTAATTTTAGGACACTCGCCCTCTTGCCCTTTTTAACCGACTCCAAAAAAGGAGGAACTGTTATCAATTCGATGCGTATGTTGTTCTTTTTGGTGTGTATGTTATGCGATTACGCCGCCAATTGTGGACCGATTTTCAATTTTTTTTTGTATTCGATAGAATTTACTCCGGGGGTGGTCCCAAAGTCACCAAAGTCAGAATTTGATGATGGAATCCCATAAAAATAGAAGGAAATCCTTAAATTTTATAGGTACGTCCATCGTGTTTCATGTTTTTTCCGAAGCTATTCACGTACTTGCGTCTTGTAGTCATGAACCAAGCTTATGATGGAAATATCCTTAACTTTTGGACTTGACCTGACCTGACCTTGGATCTGAAATGAGCTGGTATTAAATTCACTAAAATGATAAAAATAAAAAATATTTAACAAAAAATAAAAACAGGCTACAAAAACACTGAAAGTTAAAAATAATATAAGAATAGGTACCGACAACATCACACTTCTATATTGAAGTCGGTGCCAAATTTTAAGACTTTCTAAGAGATCATCGTTTGGCACTTACTTCAATATAGAAGTATGATGTTGTCTGTACCTATTCTTATATTATTTTTAACTTTTCATTGTTTCTAAAGTCGGTTTTTATTTTTTGTAAAATATTTTTGTATACAAAGAAACAAGCTACAATAAAGGATGTGTGCAATTAAGCGGCGTTATTGCTATAGTGCAATTTTTTTCAGGTAATCCTATCATAAGGAAATGCGAAAAAGACAAACACGGGGGAAAGCGCAGAAGTGATATAAAAAGTTTTGCAATGTGCGGATATCAATTGTATCAGGATTTTTTCACTCTCTAAAACAGCTTTTAAAACATCTAAAATCACGAAGAATAAAACACAGAGCACTTAAAACGTTTTAATAGTATGTACAAAAAATATAGGAATATAATAATTATTTCATCGCAGCTGTTCGCTCACTCTTGCCATAATCACTCAAGCTTGGTGTAGACTTTTACACAAAGGTCGTATGTATATCCGCATGAAACTTGTACGCTTAGGCGAAAGTTTCGGCGTTCAGGTAGGTACAAGATGTTGGCACATACGAGGCGCGAAGATACAAAACTCTTTAAGTAAAAGCAAGATGTAATAAAACTCACAGTATCAAAAACTCGCAGCAGCAACATCAATAAATGTTCACGTAAAGTTTGACTTTGCTCTCAGTCCATGAATAACAAGTTTGTACCTTCGTACCTGACTATTTCTTTACACAGACAATAACTCTACAATTCTCGCAACATCCTAAAATCTATGGTCACTTGAACAAAATTTGAATAATAAGGAAAAATTACTTATAAATATAATTTTTCTAGATCAATCAAACAACTCTTAAAAAAGCTTTACACACTGAAACCGTTCTTAGTTCCAACCAAGCTATTGAAAAAGAAATCAACACAAGAAATCAGCAGAGGAGAGCAATATTATAATTTTTCATTTTTTTTTTTGTTGAGATAAAGATATATATGATATCTTCTATTTTTGAAGAATCACTGGATATAAATAATGTTATAAGTGACCTTAAGTTTTGATGGTAGGTGACTGTTAGACGTTCTCATTTGAGACATGACGTAATAATTCCTAATCATGATTTTTAACATTTCTCTCACTCACTTCAGTACGTCCCACTGTTGCCCAACTGAATATTGAAACAGGTCGTTAGATGACGAGAAATTAAATTAGTACACTCACGCTGAAGTGACGTCGGGCTTAGTTTCGAGTTTTCCATTTCTACACAGAGGTGTAGCCCCTTCTCTGTCTCCATTCACGGGAAGAAGCGACACATGCAATCAAAATTTGCCCTAAGCATCACATTTAGCGATCCATTTTTAGGGTTCCGTATCTTATAAGGGAAAAACGAAACCCTTAAAGGATCAATTTGTTGTCCGTCCGTTTGTCAAAACCCTTTTCCCGGGAAACGCGTAGAGATATCAAACTGAAATTTATATCAAATACTCGTGTCTACGATCTGTTTCAGTTCTGAAAAAAATCATATTTGTAAGTCAACGCAATCAAAAGATATATTTATTTTGGCAAAGCAATTTTATAAGGCAATCAAATTCTATATTATACTTCCCGTTGACCTGGTATCATGAAATTTGGCAAGAAGCAAGAGTTGGTCCACCAGGATCCCCTAACCCGATCCCCTAGGGGATCCACGTGAACTCGTTAGTTCACCAGGATCCCCCATATGTTTAAAGTACGTAAAGACGTGTTCACATGCACAATTTATTTGTAGTAATAATCGTGATGGCTCGCACCAGCTATCTCCGACAGTCGATCTTCTTTTGGTCTGATCACCAACAGGATGCTTCGTTTCTAAAAACTTCACCGTCAGAACTTGTTTCAGCACATGTTTGGGAAAAAATCTGAAAATAGTAAGTCGTAACCGTAGCTTAATACTTCGATAGGCTTATACGGAACCCTCGGTGCACGAGTCCAACTTGCACTTGACCGGATTTTTTTATATATGTATATGGACTAGCTGTGCCCGCGAACTATGTTTCGCCATCAAAATGCTGAACACAGTGTTTAGTTTTTTCCTCCATTTTATTCCATATTGATTCAACTTTATTTTGCCTTTCTTGAGCAGCGACCATTTCGAAATTAGGACAATTTTCGTAGGTTCGTAATGCTCTAGGTACTCTTCAGGGCCTTTCATTTAATACCCATATTGCTGGGTTTGAAAAGCAACTTTTATCCGCCCTTTTTGAGCAGCGGCCATGTTGAATTTACGTCAACGTTGCTACATTCATAGTGTTCTACTGATCAAGACCTTTCATTTGATACACATATTGCTGGGTTTGGAAACGAACTTTTATCCGTTTTTGAGCGGCGGCCATATTTAATTCTGTGCAATTTTCTTAGGTACATAATGTTCTACTCTTCAAGGCCTTTCATTTGATACCCATATTGCTAGGTTTGGAAACGAACTTTTATCCATCTTTTTTGAACGGTGGCCATGTTGAATTTATGTCAATGTTGCTAGGTTCATAGTGCTGTACTCATCAAGGCCTTTTATTTGATACCCATGTTGCTGGGTTTGAAAACAAACTTATCCTTTTTTTTTGAGCGGCGGCCATGTTGAATTTAGGTCGATTTTCCTAGGTACGTAATGCTCTACTCTTCAAGGCCTTTCATTTGATACCCATATTGCTAGGTTTGGAAATGAACTTTTATCCACCTTTTTTGAGCGGCGGCCATATTGAATTTATGTCAATGTTGCTAGGTTCAAAGTGCTTTATTCATCAAGGCCAGGGGGGTTTCACTCCGCAGTTTATGTACATTTGGCCGGCGGACCGACCGGGCGGTATGTGGCAAAAGCTTGCCGTTCGGCTCGCACGCTGGCCGCGTCGCACGTAATAATTGAGGTCATTTTTGTAATGATAACTGCATATCGGTGAGTAGGAACCCTGCGCTCTTATCGCCAAATCGGTATCGGGTCAGCGACGCGTAACTGAATAGGAACACTCGTGTCACGCAATAAATTTCAATTTCCCGTGCAGTCAGATGAAGGTCGTAAGTGTAGGTAAATTTTTTTGAGCAGCGGCCATGTTGAGTTTATGTCAATGTTGCTAGGTTCATAGTGCTCTACTCATCATGGCCTTTCATTTGATACCCATATTAGTGGGTTTGGAAACGAATTTTATCAGTTTTTTTTGAGCGGCGGCCATGTTGAATTAAGGGCGATTTTCCTAGGTTCATAATGCTGTACTCTTCAAGGCCTTTCATTTGATACCTATATTGCTAGGTTTGGAAACGAATTTTTATCCGCCTTTTTGAGCGGCAGCTACGAGTATGTTGAATTTACGTCAATGTTGAAAGGTTCATAGTGCTCTACCCATCAAGGCCTTTCATTTCATATCCATATTGCTGGGTTTGGAAACGAACTTTTATCGGCAGTCATGTCGAATTAGGTCAACGTGGTTAGGTTCAATGTGTTCCACTATTTAGGTCCTTCGTTCGATATCCATGTTCCTTGGGTGAATCCAAAAAAATGTGATCCGTTATTTTAGACATTAGGATCAAGAGTCCCGTACGCGTAACCCAGAATAATTGCAGTGAGCTATTTTATATAGTTATCAATATTAATCAATTACTTTTAAAAGTTTTAAATGGATGAAAGAATTCGATTCCTTAGTGATAATGTAAAAACATATAGCTAACACCTTTCAAAATTACTTGAAAAGGGTATCTTCACTTTTCAACATTTCAAAAATTGTACCGATTTTGTGAAAATTGGTCAAGAATTAAACCAACCTACAAATTTTATATTTGTGACGTGCGTGATATTGTCATAATAGTAGATTGTATTATAAGGGAGCAAAATAATATTTTTACGGCGAGGGCGCTTTTTTGAATCCAGAGCGAAGTGAGGGATTCTAGAGTAGAATCCCGAGCGTAGCGAGAGATTCTTTAGTAGAATCCTGAACGTAGCGAGGGATTCAAAGTACGTCGCCCGAGCCAAAAATATATTTGCGCCCAAGTGATACACTCTACTTTTCATCACTCTCTATGAGAAAATAAAAGGCGCCTCATATTTTATTTATTGTTTAATAAAATATAGAGTAACAATTAAATTGAAATTAAATAGTATCTAATAATAAAACAACTTATATTTACATTTGAGACATTTTCGTAATTATGAAAATTTATTCACTGTCACTTGAAGAAATCATTTCTCAAAACAAAACCATGAATTTCTAACAATCCGTGAAAATTGACGAAAACGCGGGCTGTAGTTCGCGCGTTTTTAATTTAATTTCTTTTTTTTTTATTCAGCCGGCGGCGGGACTATGGGCCGTCGTACCAGCCAGTGTTTATTCAAACAATATTTGCGTTCGATTTCTTTGGCGCTGAACACTAAGATGTTCCAAGTTCAAAAAGTGCGCGGCAAAGATAATTGCGGCGCACTTATAAAGTGGATTAAAAACTCATTACTGCCCGCTAAAAGTTTCTTATAGAAAACACCACCTTTGGGCGCACTTAAAGGCGAACCAAGTCGTCCTTTTCGAATAGATGGGATGAAAAAATGCTTTACACATTGGTTGTATGGCTTGATTCTTTTGCCTCACCACGGTAATACATAAGAAAAAGACAATTGAAACTTCTAAAATTCTTGGTTGGCGAAAGTCACTAACAGAAAAGATCAAATTTTTCTTTGCATTAAATTTTTTTTTGCTATGTGACAGCCTTGTCAAAATAATTTCACGTGCGCCATGTTGATTTTCTACTTGTGCATTGTTCGAAAATGTTATATGGTATTTTTTCACTAAAAATAGAAAGTGAATTTACAAACAACTGAAATTATGCCTAAATGTTCTTCCGGAAAATTCTAAGCATTGTGGTTGTAATAGTTGTAATAGTGTAATAGTATAGGTGTGTAATAGTTGTGTGGTGTATAATAGGTGTGTAATAGTTTCGGAGATCTTTCCGGACAAACAGACAAACAAACAATTTTTAAAAAATACTATTCTATCGTGTTCTGCTAATGATTTTAAGGCGACCTGTGTATTTTTTTTTCTGAATATTTCGCAATTACAGATTTTTGTACCCCTATGATTTTATTATATATAGAGATATATATTTTTTTATCCCGTTAGGAGGTGAATGTTAATTAAATACGACACACGTCTTCCATAAACTCTGTCAAAGAATGTTTATGCAAAATTTTAATTAGATTGGAAAATCATTTCTTATAAATTCAATTTTAAATACGATTAAGATAATTAATACAAAATTGTATCTCTTCAACTCCATTGCACCCCATCAAGGGATGGTGGTATTTTGCGTCCGCTTTGTTGGATTTTGATATCGATGTTATTCTCGTAATCTACGACCCAAAAAACCATGAAAACGACAATAATGTCGATATCACATTTTACCACCCCATTTCACCCTATTAGGGGATGAATTTCAATAAAATACGAAACATGTTATCCATCGATTCTATTAACGAATGTTTATGCAAAATTTAAAGTAAATTGGACCAAGGAATCTAGTTGTCCCATACAAACTTTGCCCCCCTTTTTCACCCCCTTAGGGGTAGAATTTCGGAAAATCCTTTCTTAACGGACGCCTACGTCATACAAAGAACACACCCTCCAAGTTTCAAGTCTCTACGATCAGCGGTTTAGGCTGTGCGTTGATCCGTCAGTCAGTCAGTCAGTCATTCAGGACAAAGCATTTTATAGGTATAGATAATACTTATTCAATCGTAGTGTATGCTCACTTTAATAAGGCGCACTAATTAGATTTCTCAGCACACCAAACATTAGACCGCTTTTGGAGCGTAATTAATTTCCATATGGTCTCGTTTTGCATTGCTGCGGTGGGTACTAGTTCCTGGTTTCCCTAATTGCATTGTAGCATATTGTTAAAGAATTGTATGAAAGACTTAAGCTTTTTAACGCTTTATTAATTTCCGGCCGTATATTCAAAAATAATTTCATGCATAGTGTATTTATTTTTCATTGTTCACACAGCAACACGCCAGACTCTACATGTTTCCCTCGAGACCGCTCGTATGCCGCTCGTAGTAGCGATAGTGTTCGTATTGCAAATGTAAAGCTTGACGTGTTGTTGACTGTACCTGACCTACGAGAAGAATCATTTGATTTGATGGCAAAAGAATCAGCCAATGATAGAGCGCGCTTAATATTTTATTAAGGTGACTTACAGATTCGTTAATATGTTATATTTCGATTATTTACTTACAACTAAAATTACAAAAAAATGTCACACGTGAATCTTGGATATTTTCCCCACAAACCCCAGATTTTGATAGTGATAACATTTACTTTTATATAATACTAGTTGTGCACGCGAACTACGCTAAGCCATAGTTTAAAAACATTCTGGAGGGACTCTTATATCTCACTCTTATTTTCTCAGACCTGCCAAATATACACAAAAAAAATAAAAACCGACTTCAAAAACACTGAAAAGTAAAAAATAATATAAGAATAGGTACAGACAACATCACACTATATTCTTATATTATATTCTTATATTATTTTAAACTTTTCTGTATTTTTGAAGTCGGTTTTTATTTTTTTTAACGATATTAAAATGTGTTGAGGTAGAAAATCGATAAAGTAACTTCAATGCAAAATCTGGAGGCCTTGACAAAGTAACAATGCAAAAACGATTACGAAATTCGAAAAGAACAAAATGTATATGAATGATTCCACATCACGAATCATTCACATACATTTCCGTTCGATACGGAACGAATAACTTAAAACCAAATAAAACGAAACGAATGCGAAAGTTTTTTGTCTAGACCCCTGAAGTCGCAACGCAACATCATAGCGTTGTTGGTTATGCACACGTATCTTTTGTAACAAATTGACTTTATCGTGAACATATTAAGGACAAGGATGTCGATTCTGTAAAATTCGAACACTAGCTCGCATCTCACTTCGATATTCACGCATTTCGCATAAGATACAAGATACCCTTACATAGTCATTATCACGAGTTAGTAGCGATAAAATTCTAATAAATACCTCAGAACCAATTTTTTATCACCTTTAGAAATAATTTCAAATGTATTTTTAAACTATGATAATAAATTTTGCCTGTTTTCACTCACAAAATAGCAACGTTTTATTTGACACTTTGTTTCGAGTTCGTGTGCGAAGTGAGTTTCGAAGTGATAAAGGAATTCCCTTTACGGAATGCCACTTCATACGTCATCCCATACTTATAATGTCAAAAACTCAAGGTCACTCTAGTTCCACTCGCTGCCACGCTCGCAAGTGTAGCGCTATAACACAGATTACTTAATAGTTTCTAGTAACTTCGAATCTACATTCGAATTTTGAGAATGCCAATCTAAGAACTCACTGCGGAATCAGATTCGAAGTTTAAAGTGAGGTTTTACAGAATCACACTAAAGTTCATAGACAAATAAAACACTCTTACTAAAATTTGCAGATCGTTTTGTCGACGACAAGCTCTATACAAGCTTTAAAATGAAGTCGTCTGCTGTTATTTTTTATTCTAAATCAATCTTATTACATCAATAGGTACGCGCAACGAAAAACGAGCTAAAACTGTGCAGTCATCGAGTTCTCGGTAAACTGTGAGAGAAGAAAACCCAAACAAATGGCCTTCGTGAAAATGGGTCGCTTTCCAATTGACAACGCATGATTAATGACTTCCTAACTTCGCATAAATCACAGACGCGGTATCACATCTGAAGATACCGCGAAACTGGCGTAATGGAAACTGGAAATTGATAGGCAAATATCAGAAGATATTTTCATCCGCAGCAACTCAGACGTTTTTTCGTTTTCCCGTGGAAATTCTGTTTTCCCTCAGTAACACAATCCAGACTACAACGCAGAAGCTTTCAAAGAAAGTCTCATTAATAAAGGCTTAAATCTCTTAGATTTAGTAAAATAGTAAAGAAAAAAAACTTTCAACTCCGTTTCCATCTGTTTAGTTAAAACGGAATATTGTTCAATATTCTGTCAGTTTAATGAAAGTGATATATTCATAACTATTGTGAAATAATGGCAGATTTTAAACCAGAATTGCAATCTTAACTCTCCCCTGCTGATCACATCAGGCACAATAATTACCCGTAAAAGTTATAGGGGCAGCCAATTGATCGGTTCATCTATCGGTACCTACGGTTGCATAGCCACCGGGGGCGCCACCCCCGACAGCACTACCCCGGGAGCAGCGAAATCGCGCACCTCGGTTGCACTGCTCCTGGGGGCGGCGCCACCCGCAGGACCACTCCAAGGGCAGCGCAACAGATTCCCTCAGCCGCATCGCCTCCGAGGGGGCCGCCACAGGTAGCAGCGCCCGGGCAGCCAACGCCGGCAGCGACGCCGCCATCGGGGGCAGCGCAGCCGGCTTTCCTGTTGTCCACTCCACCGATATCTTTTACTCTAATGGTCATACAATTCAACATATAGTTAACGAAAAAGAAAATGTTACATATGGAGTTGATTGGAGTTGATTTTTGACACATTGGTCAACGAAGCTTGTCTTTAAAGTCCATCAGACATCTCCTAGGGTGCGCGCGGGGATATCCGACTGTTATCTATTCCTCTTTAGTAATACCTACCTTGTTAAACCTTTTTACCTACCTAAAGTAACTAAAGAGATACGGAAGTTGTAGTATGAATAATGATTTCATCCATACTACAACTTCCGTATCTCTTCAGTTACTTTTTAACAATATAATTACAGAACTAGTAAACAACCATAGCTTAAGAGAATATCCACATGTAGAAACTTAAATAATAAGCCAGCTCGAAGCCAAATTCCTTTGGGGTCAATAAACGACACTTAGTTCCTGTCAATAAATTGGAACATGCATATATAAATCGTTTAACTCTGTCTTGTTATTGGATTGATCTACGCACAAAGGGCCAATTACGGGGGGATGGCGCGAGCTACAAGGTTAATTTACTGTTCACGCGGAGCCTGTATGTATTTCGCGTCTATTTAAATGAGAAACATATGTACGTATCTGTAGTTCTAATGTTCTACAAGTTTACTGTTTCATAATAACTAGTTTAAAAACTTTTCAAACGACCTCAAATAAGGAGGAGGTTCTCAATTCGATGAGTATGATTTTTGTGTCATACGCGATTTCTCAGCCAATGGTGGACCGATTCTCAAAATTCTTCTTATATTCGATAGAGTATCGCTCCTGCGGTGGTTCCCTTGTCACCAAAGCTAGAATCTGATGATAGGAAAATTGAGGGAAACCCTTAAATTTTATAGGTACGACCAATGTGTTTCATATTTTTCTAAGCTATTCAGGTATTTGCGTCTGGTAGTCATGATCCGAGCTGATGATGGAAGGATCCTTAACTTTTAGGAGTGAGAGGTTAGTTTTTAATTACGATAGGCACATATTGTCGTATTCTTTCAAGTAAGTATCTTCGGTGAGCTGATATTAAATTCACTAGACAGAAAAAATTAACAATAAATAAAAACAGAGTTAAAAAACACTTAAAAGTGAAAAAATAATTCTTATTAAAAAAAACAGAAAACATCATAATTTTAAAGTGAAATCGGTGCCAAACGATGCTCTCCTAGAAAGTCTTAAAATTTATCGTGTCGTATTTGGCTTTTTCAACAAATATTGGGATATTTTTGTAACTTGTTCGCAGGAGTGACACGGGTGAAATCCAACTATTTTTAGTTGGAATTTACCTACAATAGGTTGTTGATATAATATCCATATTGCAACGGTTGTGAATGAAACGTAAAGTTCATTAGTTTGGAATTTATTTCAGAATAATATCGCTTAATTTCTCAGACTAAGTACACCAATGGACTCGCAAATTCGCAGTGTATACTTGTATTAACTATGGCAGCTCTTTAAGAGCCATTTACATGATGCAAGATTCTTGCCTGTTGCATATAATAAAATTGAAGCAATAAATGACTTGCATGGTCTAAACAGCACGTCACATTCTTGATCTGTTATACAAGTTTCGTTTCAAAACTTTTCTTGGTGTAAACAACACATACAATAATTTCTTTAGCAATTCTTGTATTCAACTGGTCATTTGTAAACATGAGTGCAGTGAGTGAGGGTGTGTTAATCGGGTATCCTATAAACACTCATGATTGCGATAAATCTCGATGAACTTAATTAAATCAGCAGAATCAAATTTGAAAACTTTTTGACTCAAATTTTTTTATACACAAACCCTCTTCTAAAACGTTCAATATTTATTTATTTTATTTATTCTTCAGATCAGCAACAAGTTTACATTGTCTATATACAGAGAATACATTCACAGTTGTACAATTTATAAATGTAAGCTTAGTTAAAGGTGACGACGACATGCTAAAAATACTGACTAGTGTTTTTAATTATAAAGCTTAACAACAAAGCTTAACAACAAAATAAGACAAGATAAGACAGCAAAAACAATAATTATTACAATGAAAAAAAAACCTAGTATTAATCCAAAAAAAATGTCAATACTTAAATAAATATTCGCTAACGCAAATACGTGCAATTCTTGAAGCACCTCTCCAATAAATGGTACTCATCTCTCATCTCATCACAGCTCATATACGTCCCCACCGAGGGGTTCGAGCCAACCCTATGTTAGGGTGATTAGGCCTTAGTCAACCACGCTGGCCCAGTGCGGATTGGTCGACTTCGCATACATCATTGAATTTCTTCGCAGATGTATGCAGGTTGCCTCACGATGTTTTCCTTCACCGTAGGGGCGTCAGACAAATGTATAAATGGTACACGCAGATACAAGTCTCTGTTTAGACATGTCAAAACTTGAAAGCAATTATTTCCTAGACATAATTGTATTGGTGTAAACAAAAGACATTTGCAATTATTTTTTGTCAAAACTGGCATTCAATAATTGTATGCAACCTTTTTACGACATCCACGTGTAAACAGTTGCTCACAATTCTTGAAGATCAATTATTGCGCTACATTTATTGCATTTAATTATTGCTCCTGTATGTACAAGAAAATGTCATCGTGTAAATGACTAGACTCATTAACAAACAAACTATTGTGTCGTGGTGTGTTGTGACGCGTCAGAAGCGTAGGTATCGGTTGCATACATTTAATATGGCTAGAAACACATTATTACAGTGTGTTGTGTCGTGGCGCTAATGTGTTTCTAGCCATATAAAATGTATGAAACCGATACGCTTCTGACGCGTCACAACACAACACGACACAATAGTTTGTTTCGAGCTTAAATTTGCGTCCAGTCCGCCATTACAAAGCAACGTGTTGTTGTGCTAAAATATCAGTCAGTGAGCGTTATTTGTGAGTGCATTTTACAGTTCTATGTTTTTCATTGATTTTTTAATGAATTGTATAAAGATAAACATAATAAATGTGGAATCTTGGATGCGGCGTCTCTAGTTTTTTCCACTATCTTAGAGCACCAACAAATTTTGGCACGCTTTTTTCGTAGGTATTTCATGTCCTTTGGTACCCATAGTCTAATATCATTCTCTCAAAAATCTTCTGTTTGATACCCATATTACTGGGGTTGCAGAAGAAATGTGATCCACTACCTTGGAGCGGTGGGCATATTTAATTTAATGTAAATAACTTCACCGTATATATTTTTTAAGCTCTTTCATTTGATTTACATATTGCGTGGGTTGGGAAAATCATAATCGATCAAAGCGTAGTTTTGCCATACGAGAGTCTTCAACCTATCGTTTTAGTTTCTGTTTTGCTTTTTGCTCCTATCATGTGTATTGTGTAATAAGAGTATACGAAAAATCGGGGACTAGGACTACCATTTACCTATATGTACTTCTTGGTGGTACCTGCTACTGATCCAGAACAGAATAAATTGGAAAAAAATCAAACTTTTTAACGTTAAAACACAGATGGGAACGGTAACAAAATTATTTCAATGAATTCAATGAAATTACTTGTTATTTGAATAAAAATCTATCTTATATTGCAAATCAAAGTCACATTTCTGTGGGTAATAAAAGCAGCAAGTTTTTAGAAAAGGGGTGATCCATATGAGAGAAAAATCAAACAGTTGATCCAACAGGAAGACAGTCGCATACAGGGTGTCATTCGGCACAACTAGTAAGTCGATTTCGTTGATTGTAATGGAAATAAGCTAATTCTAGACTAAATACTATGAAAAATTCACAAAAAGCATGAAATTTACTACTCCGAATACGAGAGCCGAAAATAAAATATGCCGAGTATTCCCGCCAGACTAAAATTAGGCCAAAGTAGAAGTAGCTCTGACCCAAATTCTGTGCAGTTATATCATGCGTCGTAGCGTAAACACTGTTTTTTCTGCAATTCTGACGTAGCTTCGTGCAGCCGATGGCCGCGGGCCACAAGGTTAGCGGGGTCAATTACTAATCAAGCCAAGGAGTTCTTACCAACCGAGTAATGACCAATTACACCGTTTAACTCTTGACCAAGAAATTTCTAAAAACCCTTTTATGAATCGCAATTAAGATGGTGACTTATTTACGGTTCGCTCGCTCTTCGCGCGATGTAAGTGCGACGACCAATTAGTTATATAGACGTCCATGTTTAAATAACAAAGAGGGTTGACTGGTAGAATTATTTGTTGATTCACATCGCTGGATTAAAACTGCATTAGGTATTCTGTACAGGTATTCAAATTACTACAAATACATACTCCAAATGTATGTCCATTTTTGTACATTAAAATATTACGTGTGCAAAAAAGAGTCTTATGTCACGGGTGTAGATTTGATTCGCAAGTGTAACGAGGGACTCTATGCTTAGCTTCCGTTTTAAGCTCACCCAAGACTGAGACTGCTTTATCCCCAAGGAAAACACGCTGCTTTTCGCACCACCTGAGAGAAAATAGTGTACGAGGTGCTATACTCTACATATAGCAACTCTCGTTGCATTCCCGCCTAACTTGGCTGCATTATAAACTTTATATTTTGTCTCAATGACATTCTGTTCTTCCGTCACTGAATTATGATGGACATCAAAATGTAAAGAAGTAGCGATGGCTAATTAATATAAATTAATATTTTTATCAGCACCTTTTTCTATAAATCAGACGAAATAATGTAACGAATATCATAAAATCTTAAAGGCACTTATGTGCAAGTTTAAATTTTGGTAAGTTTTTATATTGTGTTTGTATTTCAGTCTACAATAGTCCGTATATTTGTTACAGAGTGCCATTTCCTTTTTATCATAATATTTGTAACAGTGGAAAATATATAAATCGGTGACACAATCCTGATGCTTCATTTGGCTGACCCACATCCTCCCTAACCACTGCACCACTGCGTCACCTAAACCTCACCCGTTACAATAGAAACAAATACGTAAGAAATATAGTATTTTCTCAAACATGCTCGGAAACGTAGGCATTATTGTAGTTAAAAGAAGACACAAAGTTTTTAATTCTTGGCTCATGCATTACTTTACCGGCCTAGGCCAGGAAATTAAGTATGAAAATTCATTTCTGGTCGCTGCTCAAATGGTTTTTTCATTACTCATACTCGGAAAGTAGGTCTGAAGTTGCCTGAGGAGCGGGTTGAAAGTAATACTTTTCATCCCTAGGGAGAAACGCTTTCAACGAATAGCTGTCATATTATTATTATAAAAATAAAACTAGTTCTATTTTCATATTTCTATTGAACCATGTTCCAACTTTCTATACAGCCACTCAATTACAGCGCGGTGTAAAATGTAAATAACATAAAGTTAAGTATAAATTCTTTTCAATTACTATTATTATAATTTACTTTCAACTGTTTCTTTAACATAACATACATTTGGGCAACATATTTACCGCTTTTTCAATTATGAAAATGAAAAGTAATAGGCTAGATGACTAAAAAAATTTTTTTGCTTTAATAGAAGCTCATTTATATAATAAACAGAAAGAAAAAATCGGTTTTCGAATAACTATAAAAACAACCAAGATATAAGGTATTAAAGATTTTTCTCCATCTCTTTCTAGCAAAACGGCAATTTACAAGGAGTTTATATGGCTGTACTCAACGATGACGTCACGGTTGATGTCGGATCTCTCTGTCTAATCGCCTGCAAATTAACAACTTAAAATGCTTGCATCTAATGTATTTCTAAGCCGATTTTAATTCTAATTTCACAGGACTGCATCTTTTTCTACGGTATTTTAATATTTAATGACGAGAAGTAAAAATTTGAATTCAGTCATCATCCCAATTACTGATTAGCTGGCCGGTTAAAAGAAAACAACAATAAGCGGGAAAGCGGCAATGATTCCATCTTTATTTGTTTTTGTGAGTTGTAGAGTTTTGTTTATACTTCCGTATAGCAGAGTAATTAAGTAATATATATTATTTTTGTAGATGTGTATATGTATGTATGTGTGTATATGTATGTATATATTGTTTTGTATGTACATTTAAAGGTTTTTTTGTTGTTTTGTATATTATATATATTTTCATAAATCATTTATCTTAATACCTTAGAGTGATTGCCAATGCTGTGAATGCAGCCTAACTTTGGTTTGGGGATTCTGGTAAACTAACGAGTTCACATGGATCCCCCAAGGGATCAGGCTACGTGATCCTGGTGGCCTGACTCCAACCATTGGTGTAGGTGTGGGGGACCCCAAGCCCCCCGGCATATTGAAGTCCTTCCCCCCCCCCCCACGCCCCCCACGCCTATGCCATCAACATTAAAACTACTTTGATTTCATAACATTTATACTTATTGGTGTGACTTCTTGATGGAACTGAATGTTCATATTGAATAAAACCATGGTTTTCTTGCACTTTTTTCCACTATTTATTTTACTGTTTGAATTTGCTATTTTGTACGACCGGTTTCGATTACTTCATCTTCAGGTATACCTGATATTCAGATACCTGAAGATGAAGTAATCGAAACCGGTCGTACAAAATAGCAAATTCAAACAGTAAAATAAATAGTGGAAAAAAGTGCAAGAAAACCATGGTTTTATTCAATACTTTGATTTCCACAATATTCCTTCTTCTGCAACTCAAGCAGTGCCGTCACGTCGTCGCACGATTTAAAATACAACAACGAGCCTTAAGTTCGAGTTACAGTTAGGAATAAATATCATGTGTATCCTACTTACAATGATTCATGTCATAGAGATGCCCGTTATTGTGGTGATACTTTGGAAATATAGAGATTAAATCACACTACACATGTTTTTTGGTATAAAGATATATGTTTTAAAACCATACGTTGGCACTTTTCGCCCGCTGCATCGCTCGCGTGGTTTGTGTTTACCTGTTTCCCTCCAAGAAATACCAATTGTTCGTAAGGCAATGAATAATAGTGTATTTCGTTACATTTTTATACTTTTATATCAAGAAATAAGATTTCCTAGACAAATTTTCATTACCTTCGGGGACGGGGTCAGATAAAATGCATTATTCTATCGTTGTGATTAATCAAATGCTTAATTTCTCACTTACATAATTATTAACACATTGAAAAATTAACTGACGTAAAATCAATAGATACCGTGAGTTCTATGTTTGCGTGAAACGCACCATAAATATATGAGATGAGGGCAGTAAAAAAATTAATCTGATGTTATGCTATGTCATCCACCAGCTTCAATCGTCCCGTGACCACGAACGCTGCAGTGTTTGAAACGTCGCTCGGGCTGAATAATTAAAATGTTTTTTCATTACTCATACTCTGAAAGTAGGTCTGAAGTTGCGGGTTGAAAGTAATACTTTTCAGCCCTAGGGAGAATCACTTTCAACTGACAGCTGCTGTCAAATTTTAAAGAAGAAACTAGTTCTTTTTTCACATTTTTATTGAATATTCAACTATTTCTTTAAAATAACATAGATTTGGGCTAAATCTTTGCCATTTTTTAAATTATGAAAATGAAAAATAATGACTGAATAGCTGGCCGGCCGCAGAAAAAAAAAACAAAATAAGCGGAAAAGCGGCAATGCGATCTTGATTTGTTTTTTCCATTTGTAGAGTTTTGTTAATACTTCTGTATAGCAGAAATTTGTATTAACTGTTATTGATATTTGTATAACATTGTGTTAATAATTAACACAATAAGTTCATCTGATTCAGGTATGGAGTTAACGCCTGATTTTATAAGAGAAAGCGGGCTAAAGCAGAAGTTGTTGATTTATGTAAAAACAATTTTACACGTTTTTTCTTTAGCTAATTCATTGTTTTATTTTTACTTTCCTTG
Source organism: Schoenobius gigantellus (assembly GCA_963935595.1). NCBI lineage: Eukaryota > Metazoa > Arthropoda > Insecta > Lepidoptera > Crambidae > Schoenobius > Schoenobius gigantellus. The sequence continues at coordinate 38,977,623 of OZ012543.1, forward strand.
TATTCGCAATGAAAAGCACAGTGTTTACCTCGGGTTAAAGACTTATTTAGTCCCGAGACGGTGTTTGGCGCCCGAGCGTAGCGAGGGCACCAATAGTTCGAGGGACTAAATAAGTTTTCTTTCACCCCTGGGGTAACAATGTACTATTAAAGCGAGTCAATCCGAAAAGTGTACCTTTATTTAAACATTCAAAAATTCAAAAATGATGATTTGCTTGTTCCAAGCGATCCCCATTATCACCATAATATAAACATTTGATTTTCAATAAATTATATTGAGGTCATAAATCGAGATAAACCTGGAAAAATTTATGGAGAATTATAAATAATAATTTTACAATTTCGAATTTTAAATGACGCTATAACTTTTATATGACTATGTTAACATGGATAGGTTTCAACTTGATGGGGTATGTACTAAACACCTCGTATAATATAAATGATAGAAGTTTGAAATTTTTAGAAGATATTGATTTTATAGTACTGTTTTATATTGTAGGCCTCATTTAAGAAGTTTTTTTAAAATTTATCCGTTAAAAGAGTGAAACACGGGCTGAAAATTCATATGGAATTCAGACATTTTTCAAGTTAGAAGCATTACATTTTGTGTTTTAGGTGATAATTAGAAATAAGTGAACACGTGCTTAAAATCGTTTTTGAAAATCTCCCCTATGAAATGTGAAATAGGGATTGAAATTTTGATTTTGTTTGCGAAACTAAACTGAACTAACACACTAACAACTGTTTAACGTATCAAGGAGCTTTGTAATTTGAGTTGTTTTGACTACATGAAAGTAGACATTTCCCACGAGAAAAATCCTACGGAAGACACAAAAATAACGCAGGTGAAGCTGCGAGCGGAAGCTAGTAAAGCTAGTAATTAGAACGTAAATCATATTATGTTTACATCCTCGTAATACATTTTTGTAATATATTTAAATACTTACTAAATATATTATTTATACCTCGGTTGTTATTATTCGATAAAAGATATAATTTTGATTCAAAATAAAATATTTTATATACCCCTAACAGATTTTGCTTAAAGTTATGAAATTAGGGGCTTTACAATTCACCGCGGCACGGACAAAATCGTGGTACCTACCTATAGTTCGATAACAATGTGATAAGTTGCTACTTATAAAAATTTTACCACACCAACGGCCAATTGCACCAACCTTGATTTTGCTTAGAGCAATCCTAAGAAGTGAATCTTTTAAAACACATAATTTAACATGTTATTATTACAAGGCAACTGTAAAGTTCCATTTACTGTGGTGAAACTCGATGGCGTCTCTGCACAGATGCTCAGGACATTTGCACACATTGTCTCCACAAGTACTAGGCGGAAACGTGTGGACTCCACACGTTTCCGCCTAGTACTTGACACTGTTGTTGCTCGTGGCTCGGCCGTTAAGCTGGCCCACATCTCGGAGAGCACTTTTCCCTTAACACAACTAGGTTGCAGAATTATTGTTAATTTGTTCCAGCAAGCTTATTTTTTCCCTGTGGCAATTCATTTTAACCTGTTTCAAAACATGTACGTCGACAAAGTAAAATATTTGATAGTGATTAGAAATTATCGTCACCATAATCCTATAGATTCGTGAGTTCTGGTTAGCAAATGGAAAACTAACTGTATTTTAAAATGGGAATAATTATGGGAATAAAGGATGTGGAGAGAAAAAAAGATGTTCTAATAATGAAATGCAGAAAAATATATAATTATGTGTAAATTAAAAAAAATATACTGTATTACCTATGCAGACACTATACGTAAGTAATAGTAGTAAATAACGCGGGCGCACAATTTAAAGTAGGACTTGCAACAATCACTTTCGTTTAAAGTTCCTGCCAATATTCATACTTTCACAATGACTGGCTTGTCAATAGAGCTCTACCTAACACCCTACACCACCCAAGGCTAAATTTCTGCAGCTGTGTGCAATTTATCTATGAGGTTTACAATGGTAACCTCTATAATCATCATTCACAATCACAACACAACGTTGAAAAACTTACTACTAAACCAGTCTCGGATTCGAAGCGTAAACCTGGACCAGCCAACAGTCAGTCACGCGCCAGTCACCGCTGTAGGTGCGCGTGCGCTGTCGCCGAGCGTATTTTCGGATTTCGTCGATATTTTTATGGTGTTGTGCATTCGTTTCAAATATCGATATCGTTAATTGAGCCAGCAGTGTGAAATAATGTGTGGTGATTTGTGATTCATGTGAAAGACCTGTGGATTATTGCTACAAATTGCGGAAATTTTTATGGTGAGAAAATACATATAATATTTGTATATTTTAAGTTTAAAAATAAAATAGTTTCATAAAAGGTTACATGGCATGTTATGGCATGGCTCTATTATTTATTTGAATTACATAGATTTAGCAATTATATAAAATATTCATATTAAATATTTCTATAAACATTACAACGATTAAGTCTTTACATTATTCAAATCATCACTGCGACCAATAGCTAATCACAGACCTTTATGAGAGTTCAGTCTCTACGGATAGTAGTTTCACCTCCAACACATAATAACACCGTTCTCAATGCATATTAATGCAAACCACATAACAACTCCTTACGAAGCAATAAGGAATGTAACAATGTTGTTGCGACATTTCCTGGTTTCAAAACAAGATCTCAGACTGTGCTATACTTATCCTTACTAAGTAATATTGAATTAGTATGGAGCCATTTCAATTAAACTAATGTTTGGTAGAAATACAATCCCAATACCTAGTCGACTGGTGTAGGCATACTATATAAAGTGGTATAAGAGGTATGTTGTGAGATTCAGATATCACGTTGGCTTCGGCAATATTGTCGCTATAAATCTATCAATAATGTTCAATCCGAGGCATGGCCTTGTTGATTAAATATTAACGTTAATTACAATCGTGCTAAACACCCGTTACCTTGTTTCAAAGAATATTATTAAAAGTGGTACAATATGGCCAGGTTCATTAAATTGACATATGAATATACAAAGCAACGTAAAAATTTCGGGAAACAACCGCTTTTCCAAAATGTACCCCCTCATATTCTGGACTCCATATATCCCGACAAGAGTGAGCAATATCTTTACACTCTACGAAACCCAGTACATCGTCATGTTCAAGCAACTTCACCCCAGTCAGAAAACGATTCTAACACAAAGCCATTGGTGACTCACGAACAAGGTATAAATCATACAGAAGGTGGTTGGCCGCGTGAAGTTCACATCCATAACGAGGAACATGTAGCACGGCACCGACGTCGAGTATTGCATGAGGATAACTACATACACACAGTGCTCAGCTTGGCGCCTGTTATGAAACACTACGTAGACCAAAACAACGCAATCGATATGTATCAAACCTACTTCGCAAACATGAATGTACAAGAGCCCGTTGAAAAGTACACTCTTCGTGTCGATAATGTATTCCGGGACACGTTCCGTCGCCCAGTATCTTGCATTGCTTGGACAAACGAGAAAGTATCAATGCTAGCGGTGTCTTATTGCGATCAAACATTTCTCCCAGGCTCAATTACAAACAAGGAAAATACTTGCTATCTTTGGGATATTTCTAGACAAACTAAACCAGCACATGAATTTCTACCCGAACACCCTTGCTGGCGACTAGCGTGCTCCCCAAAAGACCCTTACATGATTGTAGGTGGTCTAGAAAACGGCACAGTATGCATATTTGACACACGTAGCAGTAAAAAGGCTATAATAACCAGCTCAGTATACAAATCTCATCGTGAATCAATAACTTCCCTACTTTTTCTTAACTCAAGAACACAAACAGAGTTTTTCACTGGTTCTCCTGATGGACAATGCCTTTGGTGGGATACACGGAAACTTTCACAACCAGTAAATCAATTGTCAATAAGTATAAATAAAATATCTTCGGGTCAAAAATTAAACCTTAGTCATTGTGAAGGTATTAGTTGCTTAAATGTTGATCATAATTTACCCACCAGATTTCTATGTGGCACCGATTCCGGAAAAGTTATTAATGTCAACCGTATTGGCAGAGAATATTCAGAAATAATGACGTCACATTGGAATGCGCATTCAGGACGCGTTAGAGCTGCACAACGCAGTCCTTGTACGACGAGAATGTTTCTTACTTGTGGCGATTTCACTGTTCGCATCTGGAGTGATGAGGTGCATACATCGCCAATAATAATAACTAGGCCTTATTTCTATCAAGTCACCGATGCATCCTGGGCGCCTCTAAGGTACTCTTGTTACATGTCCACATGTGCAGGCGGATTCTTTTATTACTGGGATATGCTTAGAAAGACTAAAGAACCGGTAGCATCACTAAAAGTCTCTAAACATGAAATTACCAAATTAGCTCCTCACAGACAAGGACATATTGTCGCTATCGGTGACACCGACGGTTCGATTCATCTTATTAATTTGTCTGAAAATATGGTATTGCCTGGGAAACGGGATAAACAACTGATGTACCAAATGTATGAGAGAGAGACTAGACGCGAGCATATTTTGGATGCTCGCGTAAAAGAAATACATTTAAAGCAAACAGTAGATGCCACTGCTAAGCTAGCAATACTCGATGATACTCCTGATGAAAGAGATACCATGAAAGTAACCGAGGATGAATACTTTAAAATAGTTAGAGAACTCCAATCCCAAACAAACATTTTTGGTCCAACTTTATAGATTCCACAACAAGTACTATATTCAAATCGCTTTAACCTTTTAAATCTAAACAGTAATTGAGAGACCCTGATATTTCTGTCGTCGTCGGTGACCTAGGATACCACTTAAAGGGCAGAGTATCATTGGCGTACAGAATAATGACATAAATATAAATACCCATTAATTTTGCCACTCTTCCCAATTCGACTCGCAGCATAAAAATATCGACTAATTACATTCTTATAATGGCAATTATTATTTTCCAATTAACTTATTGTAAATTATTATTACAACGTCATAATGATTTGACACAATATGAAACCTATAAATCGGATATGATTTATTCCAGTAGGAGTAAATTGTATTATGTACAATCCTTAGAAAAATTTTATGAGTTACCTATAAAGTTGAACAGCCCCATCCCGGATGTTTCATGCGGTCGAAGAGCCCGCATATTTCCCCGGGCAGATCCGGCCGTCTTGTCGGCCGCCTGGTACTAGCGGGGGCCACGACCGACAATTTATCTCACAAAACAACCAACGTAATTTGATCTTCCAATCCTAAAACCATCTCCCTGCTGCGGCGTGTTCTATAAAGGAACGAGAAGGCTAAAGAGCTCTCATTGGAATGGTCGCGTAAATTACTCGCACCCGTGAGTTGCGTGAATACAAAAGTGCGTCACCGGCAACTTTCACCGCAACTCAATCCAGCTCAGTCGCACGCGCATTGACTTCGTACAATATAGGTAGAGATTCTTATTCAGAAACGCTACAAGTTCTAAACAGGTAGAGTTCGTCGACCCTCTTTTCTCGTTGTTTATCAATATGGCACAATGCAAGAGCGAATCTTTTAAAATGTGTGCGACACTTACGATACAATACTCAAATGAACAATGTTTCTTTTGCTTGAAGAGTTTAACTATTAGAGTATTATACATTTACATTAAATAAATTGATTGTGCACAATGGATATGGTGAAAATGTTTTATGTGTAAATTTTATAGGGGATTAACAATACTTATATTGAATAAGCATTGCATTTCGTTATCCCAATAATTAAAATCAACCTCCTTTGTTTGTATTTGTCTTGTATGTTAATGTAAGATTTATTTCAATTGTTCTAAAACTTTTCAACAACTTTCTTGCATATATCCGTATAATGTCTAATGTCCTTCATATTTCAAGCATTCAACAAAAATAAACCTTTATAACTATGTAAGTATAACAATATTCTAACAGGCAATTTCCCTAACCTTGTCTTAACAAAACACAATCTAAGTGACATGCTGTCAAATTCTATTAGTGACGATAAGGTTGGTGGAATTGGCGGTAACTCATTCGAAATAATATTATTTTTCAACTGTTTTCTGTTTGTTAACTGTCGTTTGTTAGTGAATAATAGCGAATAATTAATTTGATTACGCATCGAGTTGAAATACAATTCGAATTACGACAAATTGTTCCCTATATTTAGAATCTAAATACGTCATCTAAATAACCACGAACTTGTGAACACAATAGCTACGAGTATATAAGAAGCATTCTTAACAAATAATACCTACATTAAATAAACTAGTAACATGTAATCCAATTTATGAGTTCAACTTTAAGGATAAAGCACCCAAATGACATATACTATATAATTTTATGAACCATTTTAATAAATGCCAGTGCACAACAGGTGAGTGACTGTTATCCGTTACTTCGAAGCTATGGTATTGTGTGAGTATTTTGAAGAGGTGACTGAAGCCTCTAAAATTTATTCATTAAAAAATCCTTTGTTTGAATTACTTTAGTATTTGAAATGCTCTTCTGCATTTCAAAGCGAGCTTCAGGTTTTATTACAACAGATGTTTTTTTTCATCAACTTATTCCTAGTGTTAAAAGAACAAGTAATTTCCGTTGAAGAAAGTCGTATTTCGTAGACTTTCTGTATTTATAATAAGTTCTAAATGAAATCCGTACCATGAAATGCTTTGACAGCTTGAAGTTGAAATATCTTGTTCATACTTGTGTCTACCATCACATCGTCCAAGAATGGCACTATGACAGCAATATTAGCTAACATAATTGTTGATTTTCGATTAAAACCTTCCTCTTTGGTTGAAAATCACTTACCGTCATGAGAGTTAACCAAGATACTCGTATTTCTGTTCAGCATGAAATCTTCTTTACTTAGGTATATTAAAGTAGCACCCATACTATGCTCACAAAGAATGGGTGTTCATAACAGTATCTTGCATTAAGAAGAACAAGACCAAATCTAATAACGGTTATTATTATGTTGCATATTTTTTGTCTAAATAAGTACATAGGAGACCTAACAGACGGAGAGTACGAGACGGGTGATTAAAAAATTTGAAACTATTATGCAAGATGAAATGCGCGTGCTGCCGTTTTTATAACCGATTATTGTAATAAAAACCATGATACTCGCGCAACATTGCATTACCTAGTTGTTTGTGTGTGTGTGTGTGTGTGTGTGTGTGTGTGTGTGTGATGTGTCGATAGCTCGCTTGTCGAATGCCAATGTCAACTAATTTGCAAACCCGTCCTACTGTTATGTCTCGGAGACCGCTGGACCTCTGTTGACCTACATCGCAGTAGAACGTGATAATTATACCGCGAATTATTTATGTGGTTATAGAGGTCAGTCTGCCGGCCATTAGATAAGTCTATCGATTTGTTGTTTACCTCTAGAAGAAAGACGCATGTTGATTAAACATACGTCTACTATCAGCAATCTACATTGAAGGTCAAAGATAACAGTCTTTTAAAAATGTAAATAATTTCCTAATTACAATTTTATAAGGGAATCCCATTGGAATTCAGGGGTATATGTGTTGTTTATGCTCAAATAACAAATAAAATAAAAAATCAAATTTACATTCCACTTTATAATAAAAAATAAAGCAATTACAAAAAACCTGCTAAGTGCAACTCGCACTGCATTGAAATACGTTGACGATATACATTGGCGTCCTTTTAGGGTTTGTAGATTTGTAAGACTTACAGGAAGTATATTTACTATAGGCGACCATACCACTTACCATTAGGTTTGCTGTTTGTTTCGATGATAGGGCTTCTTAGCCCACTTGATTAGCTACGCTACGTCTTACCCAAGTGTGTCGCTGTTACAACAATGTTAATAAATTAGTTCTCGATAGCTGAGGAAACCAGGTGCAGCTCGCTTCTATCTGCAGCTGTATCGTTACTTACCATAAGGTGAGATTAAGCACAAGAGTTTCTTTGTTAAATGTTAAAGCACTATTACGAGAACCTGTTTCGTTTTTGATTGCCTACGTTAGATTGGTAATTAGTCTGATGATATAAGAACACCTACACGGACTAGGTTTCACTATGGATCGCCTTAGACATCCGCATTGCAACCGATTGATCTTCAGATAGGAATTCGGTGACTTCACGTAAGATATAATGATCAGAACGGTTTCTCATGAGAGTATGACGGTAAATCGATAACGATACTCCAATTATCGTATCCGTTGTTTGATTCTTGGTCACAAAAAGCGTTCATTAATAATTAAACGATGAAAACAACTTATTAATAAAATTAATTAAATAACGCAAAACCTCAGGCACCTAACATTAAAAAAATATAAAATAAAATTCTCACGGATTATTTACGAATCAATTTTGTTGCACTTCTTGCGAATGAAACTCATGCGCTTAGCCGTCGCGCCGCCGATGACTCTATTGTCTTTACCGACGACAGAGTTAAGTTTTAGAGTTGAACATTTAATTTTGGAAAAATTCTGACCCATATTTTTACTAGTGAAATCAATTCTACTCTCGATGCTGAACAAACTATAGACAGATCTCGCGCAATTGAGTTAATACGTTGTATAGATTATTAATGTGTAATTACTTAGTAGATAATGATGTTTCGTATTGTGTTTTTTTTGTGTTTTTTGTGCATCTCCCAAAGGTGGCCCTGGCCCCGGAAATTAGATCCGCTCTTGTACAAAAATGTACATCTTCTTCTTCTTCTTCTTTCTTTATATATAAGAATGAATTTTTCTGATATTTCAACTCCGGAATTGAGATGACTAATATCGGAATTCCGATATTCATAAATTATTATGTATGTAATAAAATCTGTATGAATCTCTCGACTAATTTCGACCTCGCAGGCTTTGTCAAATTAGAAAAAGCTATGTTTGATAAGGGAGTAGACCGAGGCGTGTATCTGACAGAAGCTTTACCGGAGAGAGGCTCTGTACCAGGGTCTGCTTGGGTATCTCCGTCTTACGTATTTCTGCCGCAAAGCAGTAGTTCTTGCATTGCTGTGTTCCGGTTTGAGGGGTAAGATATGGCAGTGATTACTTTGTTACCGTGACTTTACATCTGATGTCACAAGTTGGCAACGTACACTGTGGTTCTCGTGTGGTTTGCAGTTTTGCTGTGAATCTCACAATAGCCGATTTATAGGTGACCTCTAACCACCAGGTGGGCAGTTTGCTTGTTTACCAAGTTAGTTGTATAAAAAAAGCTAACAAGTACATTTTATGCGTTCTACCAACAAGTGTGGAGAGTGAGAGAGTAATTTTCCTGTGCTGGCTACTTTTATAACCGAATACGAAGTTCACTCTCTGACAAAATGTTAGATGCGTTATTGTTCTTGAGAACACATTATCAAGAACAACGAGTCCTCTTAAAGGAATAAATAATTATTGTTTTCGTGATTTCATCATCACTTCAGCCACGAGACATCCACTGTTAGACATAGGCCTACCCTAGGGATCTCCAAACCGATCGGTCCTGCGCCTCCCTCACCCAGCAGCTTTTCGTGACCTACACCAGATCGTCTACCTTGTAGGGGGCCTACCAACGCTGCGTCTCACGGTACGCGTCCGCCACTCGAGGACCGCCCTGCCCCAACGGCCGTCAATCCTGCGAACTATATGTCCTGCCCACTGCCATTTAAGGTTTGCAATTCTTTGGACTATGTCGGTGATTCTAGTTCTTCTACGGATCTCTTCATTTCTGATACGATCGCGTAGAGAAACCCCGAGCATAGCCCCTCCATTGCGCTTTGAGTGACATTGATCCTTCTGATGAGACCCATTGTAAACGGCCACGTCTCAGTTCCGTACGTCATCACTGGTAACACGCATGAATTGAAGACTTTCGTCTTAAGACACTGTGGTAGATTGACCGAGAATATGCTGCGTAGCTTCCCGAACGCTGCCCAGCCGAGTTGGATTCGTCGATTTACCTCTTTCTGGAAGTTGGACTTACCGAGCTGGACTATTTGCTCAGCCATAAGCTCAGGTCGGGATCGGGACGTAACGTCTCTGCCGTCCTCTGTCTTCAGCTTCGTCAGCAGACTCTGGCCGAGTTACAAATCTCTTGTGAACACTTTGGAGCCCTTGTTCCACTTGATGACTTCTTTAATACATTCCGTATTAAATCGGCATATGTCGCGAGTCAGGGACTTCGAGATCTGTTTGTTGAGTCGCCGACGAGCATCTTCAGAAGACTGCAGAGTGCAGACCCATCCCACGCCTGTCCTCCATCAGCTTAATTGTCTCAGGCTCCGAGATCTTGCTTCTTTGCTTGGTACGGATGGTATTCATACTGCTAATGTTTAATTCGCATTGTGTGATAAATAAACCTTGCTGATTTTACGGTTTAAGCTGTTTAATTAGAGTAATAAGAGAGAAAGATGACCCAATATGTTTAATTTATTACAAAAGATTATTAATGTAATTGTTTGATTTAAAAAAATGAAAGTTACCAATTCCGGAACCAGTTCCGGAATTCCGGAATCAGATCATCAGTATTGGAACTCAGTTCCGGAATTGAGAACCTTGCGATATTGCATGTGTAGTCTCGCAAAAACTCTGAAACGGCTCGACAGATTCTTACGAAATTTTCTGTGTGTATTTGAATAGGTCCAAGGAAGGTTAAACGTAAAGTTGAAACCGGTAGGTGGTGCTGGAATCGGGTAGGACAACGTCTGCCGGACCCACTAGTTATTTATCTTCTTATATATCAAAATAAAACGCTGTGTGTTACTCTCGCTAAAACTCAGAAACGGCTCGACAGATTCATAGATTATTAATGTGTAATTACTTAGTAGATAATGATGCTTCGTATTGTTTTTTTTGTGCATCTTCCAAAGGTTGGCTGGCCCCGGGCATTAGATCCGCTCTTGTACAAAAATGTACATCTTCTTTTTCTTCTTCTTATATATAAAATTAAAACGCTGTGTTAGTCTCGCAAAAACTCTGAAAGGGCTCAACAGATTCTTACGGAATTTTCTGTGTGTATTTGAATAGGTCCAAGGAAGGATTAAACGTAAGTTGGACCCGGTAGGTAGCGCTGGAATTAGGCAGGACAACGTCTGCCGGGCCCACTAGTTATTTATCTTCTTATATATAAAAATAAAACGCTGTGTGTAACTCTCGCTAAAAGTCAGAAACGGCTCGACAGATTCATAGATTATTAACGTGTAATTACTAAGTAGATAATGATGCTTCGTATTGTTTTTTTTTTGTGCATCTTGCAAAGGTTGGCTGGCCCCGGGCATTAGATCCGCTCTTGTACAAAAATGTACATCTTCTTTTTCTTCTTCTTATAATTATATAAAAATGAAACGCTGTGTGTTAGTCTCACTAAAACTCAGAAACGGCTCGACAGAATTTTATAAAAATTTCTGTGTGTGTTTGAATAGGTTTAGGAAAGGTTTATACGTACAATTGGACCCGGTAGATGGTGCTGGAATCGGGCAGGACAACGTCTGCCGGGCCCACTAGTAATGAATAAATAAATGCGTCATTAAGAGCACGAGCTCTCACAACACTTTACAGCGGACGAAGATTACGGAACATGATCGTGTAAATCTGCTCTTAAAACAAGAATAAAAGGCTAGAAAAAAGCTTGCTCTAAAAGGACAAGAAGTCTTTGTTTAAATATTGTTTTTAAAATGCACGCCGGGGCTCCCAAGATGTACACCACTGCGACACTCTGGTGATAAACTAGAACACGGCGTTGTTAGATACTTTTGCTTACCATTCTCCAGAAACTAAACACCTATTGATACCAAAATACGAAGTGTGTAGTGTAGCACAAAATCTACTTTGTGGCGTTAGTTCGCCACGGACTGAAAAGTTTAAGTGCCCTTCTATAACACATATGCATACAGCTCATAGGCCCGTTCCAGTTAAGCACGAATTTGCAACATTTTTAGCATCAACGCGTTTCATAAGCCTTTGGTGTTAACTTTTCGTGCTGGTTCCACTTAAACATTTTTGCCAGGAAAAGTTAACATCAAATACCCATGCTAATATATGGGTCCTCTGATACTATTTTTTGATAACTTTCGAATTTGACAATTGGGACTCATTTTTCCATGAATCTTTTTGATTCATGGAAAAATGATTTAAATAATATTAAGATTTAAATATAATATTCAGTGGATTTAAATAATAAATTGAAAAATATTTATAGATTTGTATTATTTGCAATATTAAGTTACTGGACTAAGTAGGTGAGGCGTCAAAATTCAGCAAGAAAAATCAGTTCATACCGTTTCATTTGTAATAATTAGCGCTGCAAAAGATGTCAACATTTCTTATAAGAAACTCAAAACGAGGCTAACATCAGATGTCAGCACCAGCAAAGTGGCGATGGTTAACTGGAACGCAGCTTGTGTCTTCCACAGTGGCGTAATGGGTAGCGTGTTGCGATGAAAAGCGCGGCGCTGCTGGCGCTCATTGTGCTGGTGACGGCGTGCTCGGCGCGCGCGCAGCTCCGGCCGGCCGACGCGCCGCCCGCCGTTAACGACACACGTGAGTGAGTCCCGTATTGTGATTTGATAATAACTTAACATAAAAAAGCCAGCTAAACGCGAGTGGACGCGCACGCCGAGGATGCCGTACAAACTTGTCCAAATATATAGATTCTTACTTTTTATCACCCCCGATAATTTAAGGAACGCTTCGGGACACATCCATTATTTTATAAACATTAGAAAATTAATATGAAATTAAATAGGTGAGCTATTTTTTTATTAATGTTTAAATCATTCTACTACCGTGTACTGAATCGTCCCTCTAATTTTCCGGGGTGATAAAAAAGTAACCCTCTATACAGGGTTAATTTTAAAATACCTGCAACCTCGCAGGATTAGATAGCTAACATCATTAACTACAACGTTTGTCTTACGAGTTTTATGATAACTCAATAAATTGAACAAAAATCAATTTTCAAGTTTTTATTGCACTGTCGTGACATTGATAAGTCTATGTAAGGTACGGAAGATTTTTGCACACAAGAACGTGCGACGCATCAAAGCCGCCCACTGGAAACCGTAGTAGAAATGTAGGTCAAGTTCAAAGGTACTAGCGACACCCCGCCCCCATACAGCGTAATTCGCACAAGTTTGTTTACGTAATTCTGATGATGCGGGTAGAGTTACAAACATTCTAGAGGTATGTTAAATTAATATTTATTTTTGTCTGAAAGTAAAATCTAACGAATTATCAAAAGTCGTAGAACAAATGTTGTTATTTATGATGTTGGCTATCTAATCCTGTGAGGTTGCAGGTGTTTTACAATTAACCCTGTGTAAGTTTCTAAAAACATATTTACGGCTTAGGCATCTCCTTTGTGTGCTTTGTAGGTACTTTCCCGTTTCCCGCAAATATGCGACATAAACGGTCCTGTCTTTTGATTGTATTTACTTACAAGTTTTATTTTCAATTTGATAGAAATTTCAGTTTGATATCTCTACGCGCTCCTGAGAAAAAGTTTTTTTTTCTTTTGACTTACAAAACCCTGAAAATGCCACATTATCTGTGGCATTTTCAGGGTTTTGTACCTTATCCTTATCCAACCCGAGCGACATTTCAAATGTGTTTATTTCGTTTTGTTTTTTGAGTCAAAGTAAATTATAGCAGTACTGAGTTACTGACCTAAGAATAAACAATTTGGGACTTTGCATAACTTTATTTTTTTTACTCAAGAGCCTTTCGCTCATCGTCGGTGAAGCATTTACTCATTTGTAAGTAAAAGAAAAAATACAGGGTAGTCAGGAAAACTATACAAGACACAGTTTCGGTCCAAACACGTAGACTTTTGTGTCGCTGGATAGGTACTTAGGTATTTTAAATAAAATAATACGTAATTATAATATTGTTAAGTTGACAATAGCGACAATTAAATAAAACTACAGTACCAAAACAAAATACGCAACTAATTCAATCGACACGCGATGATAGAGCAACTGTACAAACAACCTACGTATCACGTTATTCACCAATAATTTTTGTGGCAAAGAAACACTTTCGTCTTCGGTTGTACCGTGGAATAATAATTTTTGTTTTGTTTGTATAAGTTGTTGTATATCATAAAAGAACATTCTACAAGCACCTAGTAATATTATTTTCTTAATATTATTGAAATATACACGGTTGATACGACGACACATGTCGAAATGCATGAAATTAAGGTAATTTAAATAATAATGCAAAATTTGACATATTGTACAATTGAAATAAAACATTTGGTTAAACAATCGATTAATTCTTACTTATTATGTGCTATCCGCGCAAAAGGTGCAAGTATTGTACAGGAAAACGTCACTTACTAATTTGTTTTTAACATACCGTGGTGACGCCATAACCAATGGGCCACCGAGCTCTTACCAGCCCTAAAGAAAATGTCACCTATATTGATCGCTTTTGTACTTTGTTTAACTAAAGTAGACTTTACCCACTATTAATGACTACGTATTTAGAAAGCTTTACAGATTATTAAGTAAGAAAGTATTTTTTTTCTGTAAGTATTTAATGATTAATTTATTTAAGCATTTTTAAGGAAAATGCTAAGTCACATATATTTAAAAAATGGAATATACATAATTAAAACTAAATCGTATCACGTAAAATAATCATAATTTCTACGAAAAAAATATTCTTTCTTTCCAAACTTACATAGTTTCAACTGTTGTAAGAGCAGTGTACTAATTCAATATCGATTAAAATACAAACAGTTATAATAAAATACCATCTGTTCACGAGTTTCTTCCGGATTCGATTTGATGCGTAATAAATTTTAATTCGGCACAAACGTTCTATTGACTCCGCGCGATGCATTGAATATAGGTACTTAATTTATATTTTATACATCAGTATGTAAGCTTTTGCACGCGTATCCGCCACATATTCTGCTCGGATTATATATATACGAGTTTCTTATAAACTCCATTGTTATATGTTCGCAGTTATTACGAAAAAGTGGAATAATATCTCTCAAATTTCACAAAAGAATGATTGTTTCTTACTGTATTTTTTTAAATAAACGTACTTACATACGGTATAGGAATATAGGTACTAGATGTCTAAATTATTAAATTTTGATAAGTATTCGTGGTAGGTAACAAACATTTTTTCTCGAACCGTCCAAACTATAAATAAACTCCTATATCACTTCAGCTACAATTGAAATATCAATTTACTTAAATTAAGCCTTCAGTGCATAATACAACGTTTTGATTTATAAACAAATGTAATAAAATCTGAGGGCTTACGCGCAGAAAGTCCCATTCGTATTTATGAATTAGGATATTTTGAACGTGAGCTGCTTATCCAATGATATGTCACAAAGGGAACATTTTCGATTACCGAACTTCTGGCGTCTGTTCCTGGCTGTTGTAATACAATCTAACTCACTATAAAGTATCCTATAGTAGTATACTAGGTAGCCTTTAGTCGCAGTGTGGACCCTACCACGCGCGTCCAAAAGGGCAGGAAGAACACCGAGGGGTTTAGTGGGTAGGCCTGGCACTCTGCCGGGAGAGCCCCACACACGCTCGTCGTCTAGCCAACGGCGAGTACGGTGCGGTCACGCTTTCCCCTCGAAAAAAAAAAAAAAAAAAGGTAGCCTTACCCTTATATATTTTCAAAAGTCAGATATTTTTATTCTACAGAATATGAATATACAAGTGGTTTGAACGCAGAAATTTCTAACAAAAGCTCTGATACTGTCCAATTTTTTCCTAGAAAAATTGCCTATATGATGATAGTAAAATCAACATATTGAGTCCTTGGCTAACAGACTTAGTTCTGCAGCATATGCAGTTAAAAAAATAAGACAACTTACTGATGTTGAAACGGCAAGATTGATTTACTTTAGTTATTTTCATAGTGTCATGTCATATGGAATACTACTGTGGGGATCGGCTGCTAGTATTGAAAGTATTTTTGTACTTCAAAAAAGAGCGGTTCGCGCTATTTATAATTTACGAGCAAGAGATTCTTTAAGGGACTTATTTAGAGAAATTAATATATTGACTTTAGCAGGACAGTACATTTATGAAAATTTGATTTATGTCTATAAGAATTATAATACATTTGAAACCAATTTCCAAATTCATCATCTAAACACAAGATACAAAAATAAACTTGCCGTTCCAACATTCAGGCTTCAAAAAACTAGAGGCTCGTTTATGGGGAAATGTATAACCTTTTATAATAAGCTTCCACAAAGTGTTACCGACTTGCCTTTTCATAAGTATAAAGCGCATGTAAAAAAGACTCTTATGAGTAAAGGATATTATAAAGTCAACGATTATTTGAATGATGCCAATGCCTGGTGTTAATTTTTCAGATATTGAATCGTCTTGTTATGTATAACCATTTGTTTAAACAAATATTATTTTTGGTAATAAGTAGTAAGAAGAGAACTGACACATCTAATCTTGTAATGGAAGTTGAGCTCAAACTTCTGCTGTGAGGTCAGCTTCCAATTGACGACTCTGTAACAATACAGGGAGAAAAAAATAGCCCTTGCTGGTTTTCTTGCTGGTTCTTTCCAGTACAAGGTCTCCCGCCGTAGACTTGTGAACCAATGGCGTAGCTGCTTTGACGTTCAAAAGAGATTGTAACAATCCAATTTGAATAAAAGATATTGAATTTGAATTTGAATTTGAACAGTATTGCCTCATTATCGACAAAAACGCAGTCAATGACGATAAGTGAGTAGGTACAATTAAGATAATTGTCTAGATCTCAATCCCCTATTAATAACAAAATAAATAATGTAGATGGAAAATTTTACTGAAAACTCTTCATTTTGATTTTAAAAACAATTGAAATTGCATTCAAAGATTTTATATGCCTGTCTCACGAGGGAATCGAAACCATGTGCAAAAATAAGTGAATAAATTTACTGAATTTCTTTAATAATCATTCGACATGAATTCATAGAAAATCACATCGACATAGTTTTTCTTTTTCTTTGTGATACTCGTACACTTTTATTAGATACTTTTATTTCATTGCTAGTACTTCGTCTTGTATCATTATGCATTAGGTAGGTACTGTTAGATTTTATGGTCGTCCTCAGGTTTTTGTGGTATAGGTGAACCAGAATCTGATGGCATATGTAGAGCTGAAATTTATTTTATAAAAATTATTACGATAGTTATATAAAAAAACCCAGAAATCTAAGATGTTGATCTGTTAATTATTTGTGACCTGCCCCCGTAGCACGTCCACCAAAACAAGATATGATAAAGCGATTTATCGCGGTGAACTGTCAAATTACGACGAAACCCTATTGTCTTTTGACAATTCACCGCGATAAAGCGCTTTATTATATCGTGTTTTGGTGGACGTGCTAGGGGGGCTGAAGAAGTTATATACTTTGTATCGCCATGTTTTTTAACTAAATTACAGATTTTTTTATATTATACAAACCTTGTCCTAACAATAACGAATAGGTACATAAAACCAAGAATCATCCAATTTGGTGCAGTCGTTCGAAAGTTATGGGCGCACATACATTTCGAAGATCCATTTTTATTTATATAGATTAAAGAAAATAACTAGTTTTCATATCAGATTCTGGTACACCTATGTTTGAAAGAGAGATTTCTTCCCGGTAATCGACTTTATCGATAGCTATCATAAAAATGTTAATTTTCTTATATTTAGCGGATTCGACAATCTTTGAATTCCATTGAAACTGTTTTTGAAATCAAAATTATGTCTTCATTCAGAAAAGAGTTATAGGATCTACGGTATTTGGAATACTTTACCTCTACGTGGTATAGCCGTGAGAGTGAGACGCACATTATTTCTTTCTCCGTACCCATGAAGTTTCATGTCCGTACCTACACAGATCGTGTAAATAAATCAAAATATCTTCAAAGCAAAAGATACCTGTTCCACATACCGCCATTGACCTTATGTTTGTACGTCAATGCGTAAAGCACACCTATAACATAAAAAAATAATTGAGATAGGACTCGAAAATGCACTTACTTAGAATAATCCTCAGTCAACCAGCCAAAATCCCAAGCGGTCTTTCAACTATTGGCCCTACAGCGCTTTATAAAAGACGCATTAAAATACTGTGCGTGCAAATCTCACAAAGAATATAAAACGTCCACTTACGTAAGGAAAACGTAGGGTTGTCATCTCTTCCTGTTTTAAATATATTATTGTTATAAAAATGTCACTATATAGTACTCGTAGGTATAATGCATATTCATTCTTTAATCTTCATGGAGCGTCGGTGGCACTGTGGACTGGGCACTTGCCTTCCAATCGGGAGGTCGGGGTTCGAGACCCGCCATGTACCAATGTGTTTTTCGTTTCGAATTTCATATGTAGGACAAGTGGGGCGCATTGGAACACGGGGTACAATAAAACAAAGATGATAATTATTGTAATTTAAAACAAATTCGCGCACTTTTGCTTCGAGCAACAAGAGCGTCTCATGCGGCACATGATAGCGCAGTGCAATATGACCAGTCTTCGACGACAAAGTTTCAATGTGAAAAAAATTGTTTTGAGGGGTCCAAAATTGTAATTTCGTTACGAAAAATTTTCGATTTCACAAGAAAAGTATCAACAACAGGTATTTAATATTTTCTTGCATGAATTTTAATCAATTTACGCATTAAATGCAGTTACATGAGGAGTGGAAAACATAACCTAACATTTTAAACATATTTTTAAATGATTCAGATACTTTATGGGGCGCAATGGAACGGGGTACTATTGAACAGTGTTCATTGTTCCCTTATTATATGCCCGGGATTGATTATTGGATTTTCAGATTTTAAAGTAATAATAGTGAGAAGTTGTAAGAGAAAGACAGATAAGAGCTTGCATAGTAAAACGATGTGCGAGCAACTGTTGAACTTATAGCATCTAGGTAGTATGAGTTTGCGAACTGCTGCTGACCTAAAAATGGCAAGTCCAGTCAAATTGCATCGATATGTAAAAAAAACAAAAGCAGCAAGAGATAGAGACGCAGGAGTGAATATAGTATTTTACATTTCTTTATCTTTATTAGCCTTGTTTTAATGTACCCCAGACACCGTTTCATTGTACCCCAGACCTGGGGCTCATTAAAACAGAGGAGGCGTTGAGCAGAAACGCTTTTTTTAATAGGTTAACGTTAATTTATTAACTTATTTTTGTTCTTAATAGGTAGATGATGAACCGTTGTTGATAGTTCTAAACAAATATTATCAAAATATAGCACAAGCACAGTTTCTTAAAAAAATTAAAATGCTTTTTTCGTTTCATTGTACCCCAACTGTCCCTACATTTGTCTGACGCTCCTACGGTGAAGGAAAACATCGTGAGAAAACCTGCTTAGACCTGCGAAGTAATTCAAAGGTGTATGTGAAGTCAACCAATCCGCACTGGGCCAGTGTGGTTTTACTAAGGCCTAATCGCCCAAACTATGTAGTTAGGGTAGGCTCGTGCCCCTCGGTGGGGACGTATATGAGCTGTGATGATGATGATGATATGAATTATTGAATTGTATATTCTTTTTAACCGACTACAAAAAAGGAATAGGTTCTCAATTCGATGCGTATGTTTTTTCTTGTGTGTATGTTACGCGATTACGCCGCCAATTGTGGACCGATTTTCAAAATTCTTTTTGTATTCGATAGAGTATACTCCAAGGGTGGTCCCAAGGTCACATCAAATCATGATCTGTTAATGGAACCCCATGAAAATCGAGGTAAACCTTAATTTAGGGTTTCTTTCACTAAAAAGATTTCATTAACTAAAAAGTTACAAATAAAAAATATTTTACAAAAATAAAAACCGACTTCAAAAACACTGAAAAGTTAAAAATCATATAAGAATAGGTACAGACAACATCACATTTCTATATTAAAGTCGGTGACAAATTTTAAGACTTTCTAGAAGGTCATCGTTTGGCACCGACTTCAATGTGATGTGATCAATCAGAAGTGTGATGTTGTCTGTACCTATTCTTATATTATTTTTAATTTTTTTGTGTTTTTAAGTCGGTTTTTATTTTTTTGTAAAATATTTTTGCATATACTTTTGCAATTTTCTTGTAACATGAATAAGCCCAGACAGATTTTGTTATTTCCGTAATCCAAAAAAATAGCGTTTTTCTAAAATTAACCACTATTTTTTTTATTTTACTTAGTAATTCAGCTATTTTGTATAATTAAATAACAAATACATACAACTTTCAAAACTGTGAGAAATTCCTAAACCTATTTATCGTTTTGTTTTTAAAGTAATAGTTTGGAAATTCGGTAATTTTTGCACTATCTTTTTAAATAATTTATTGAGCCTTTGACAATATCCATTAATACTATTCTACATTCTCGTAAGAAGCTAAACATGTCACTAAAGTTCGTTTACAAGAAGAGAGTTCCTCGCTTCAAAGATTGCACGATAGGTACATGCACATGAGACATTCAACACAACACAAGTCTAGAGACTGCATGAAAAACAATCAAAAAGCTACTTATTTTCAATAAACTATTGTGAAATATATTCAAGTCGGTTAAAAATAATCTTAAATCGCAGTACCCTCACTTTCTTTTGTAAAGTACCCAAGTATTCGAAATGTAATACGAAGAGCTGCATTAACTGTGACAAATCATCGCATCATTATTATGATATTAGATCAACTAAGCGTAAAAGCTCTTTTACTAGCATGATAAATTAATATTACCGATCTCATGGTTTACAAATGATATCATTATAACATCTTAGTGCAAAACGGAAAATAAGGTTTTCGGTCAGATTTTTGATCATTCGTTCATTCCATCATAATGACATCGTTGAAATTATGCCATAGTGATGATATCATTGGAGATCGGTAATACCAAATGAAGCATTTCATGACTTCTTTATCTTAAAATCATTCCATATCATACGATGAAAGAACCACAATAGGCCCGCTGGATCTGTTACGCAGTGAGGCAAAAAAAACGATTGGTCGGAAATGGTCTTCTTGGTTGTGTAGACGAGGAGGATTACTCTTGAACCATTTGCGATGGATCGTCATTGGAATTGTGATTTTTCATACGCTTGAGGACCAACACTAGCGCCAAATTGGATCCGTATTTTGAGAAAATTTAATAATACTGAGTTTGGTTAACCCAAAATCCGCACAATACGGTGTCAATTTGGAGCCAATGGGCAAAAATAAGCGTACGAAAAATAACAATCTCAATGCCGATCGATCGGATCCGGTTTAAGAGTAACCCTACAGGTGGCACTCTTCGGCTCAAGGATTACGGCTTTTTTTGACACTCATGCCCCTATTCGTCATGTTCGCATTAGACACGCTCCTGCACCATGGCTGAGTGACGAGATCCGTGAGCTGATGGATAAGAAATTGCGGGCAAAGACTAGATACAAAAGAAATCCGTATGATCTTTCTCTTAATTGATATCCTTGCACCAGATATTACCGAAATAAATCCATATTCAGTAGATTTTTTTCCGCAAGTTGGAATGAAGCTAATATAACTCCCCTATCTAAAAATTCAAATCCCGCTACCTTTTCCGAATTTCGACCTATTTCCATATTGCCTTCCCTATCCAAAATCCTGAAAAAGTTTGTTCACGAACAATTGGTCAATTGTCATCAACTACATCGTAATAATCTTTTGAATCCCTTCCAATCTGGTTTCCGCCCTGGTCATAGTACGGCAACGGCACTTGTTAAAATCACTGACGACATTCGTTTTGGTATGGAAAAAGGCAATGGAGAAAAAAGAAATGGAAAATGTCACTCAAAGGGCAATGGAAAGGGCTATGCTCGGGGTCTCTCTACGCGATCGCATCAGAAATGAAGAGATCCGTAGAAGAACTAGAGTCGCCGACATAGCCCAAAGGATTGCAAGTGGGCAGGACACATAGCTCGCAGGACTGACGGCCGTTGGTGCGGAAAGGTCCTTGAGTGGCGGCCATGAACCGGGAGACGCAGCGTTGGTAGGCCCCCCACAAGGTGGACCGACGATCTGTTGAAGGTCGCGGGAAGCCGCTGGATGCGGGAGGCGCAGGACCGGTCGGTTTGGAGATCCCTGGGGGAGGCCTATGTCCAGCAGTGGGCGTCTCTTGGCTGAAATGATGATGATAATGGAAAACAAGGAGCTAACAGTGTTAGCCCTGCTAGATTTTAGTAATGCGTTCAACACTGTTCGGGCTGTACGGGCGTCGGCAACGGATACGCATTGATTACGATTTCTCGTTATGGTGTGATGTAATTGCTGGCGTTACGCAGGGTGGCATTTTATCCCCACTTCTTTTTTCAGTTTCCATAAACTCAATTACTCTTCCCATATCTTCCTCTTATCATTTGTATGCAGATGATCTCCAGATCTACACTCAGGTGCCAATAAATGATCTGGCCAAAACAATTAGCACTATTAATAAAGATTTGAAACATATTTCAAACTGGAGCCAACGTCATAGTCTGATAGTTAATCCAAAAAAGACACAGTGTGTCATTATTGGCAGTCCCTGGTACATATCAAGAATTAAGTATGATTCCTTACCCGATATTAATTTCGACGGGTCAATTATTTGTCTAAGTAAAGAGGTAAAAAATGTAGGTGTATATTTCGACAACTCCGTTTCCTGGCTCAATCAAGTGTCAGAGGTCAGCAGGAGAGTGTTTGGTGTGTACAGTTCTCTTAAGCGCGTGAAAAATTTGCCTCCGACTAAAACGAAAATTTCGTTAGCCCAGTTCCTACTTCTTCACATTTTGGACTATTCCGATACTTGTTACCCTGATTTATCCGTTACCCAGTTAAACAAATTGGAGCGTTTGCAGAACCTATGTATACGGTTCATCTTTGGGCTACGAAAATTCCATCAATATATCATACTATCGCTCCAAACTTCAATGGCTACCAATAAGTCGTCGAAGAGCCTTCCACATCCTTTCCCTTCTCCATTCTTTGCTTACCAATCCACATGCTCCTAATCATCTCAAATCCCGTTTTGTTCTTCACTCCACAACAATTAAAAGAAGCTTTCGCTCCTCAACCTGTCTGTAGTTCTCCCACCTCATAGCTCAATTTTTTACAACAAATCTTCGGTCCAAACCGTTAGGCTCTGAGACTCCTAGCCGGAGTCCTTAAGGCGTGCACGTTCGCATGACTCATTTATGCACATTTAAACAAATTAAACACACACACACATCAAATTAAAACACATTTTTTGCAGCTTAAAATTTAGTGTTCTCCGTTATTGTTTTAAGTATTTTATTTTAGTATACGCTGTTTATGCATGGAACCCTCCGAGCACAACTCGCATTTAGCCGGTTCTTAACTTTTTTATTCATAGTAAGTAATGTATTTAACTAGATTGCCTCATTCTCTTACATTTTATCAACTTTCTCAAATTATTTCCCTCTATACCTACATATCCGTAAATGTAGGTCACCAATGATACGGGTTTTGAGACATTTTTTAACAAAGATCTAATTTTTACGTACATAAATGGACTGTTTTAGTAATTATATCGTAAGTTCTGATTTGCAAGTAAAATATGACTAAGGGCTTAACGCAATAAATAAAATAGGTGGGCAACATACTCGTATAGTAATAATATTCTGCCGCAATAACACGCCTATGAAGAAATCAACATTTACTTCACTGGGCTCTTGAGCATCTAACGTGAATTTGATTATAAATTTACGCCACATACATTACGCCTAAATAGTGTATTAGCATAGAAATTTCTGTGTGGGTATAAAATTACTAGTGGCGGTGAAGCCTTCTCTCTGACGCAATCCGTATTATTTGAAAACGAAATAGGGCATATATTGGTTATTTATAAAGTACTAGCTGTACACGGCATGCGTTGAAATGCCACGTAAATGCCAATTTTTTTTGCTGGGAACCTTCACGTACGTCCCCAGAACACCCTACGAAAGTTTCATTACAATCTGATGAATGGTTTCGGAACGCATAGAGGACAAACATACATACATACATTGTTTTGTATGTATATAGATAAAATAAACCCAATTGTGCCTTACTTATGTGAATAACATAATCATATACAAGCTGTGCCCGCGAACTACTTTTCGCCATAATAACTTACAAAAAAAGCATCCTTATCACCTAGGGGTATAAAAATATTCTCAGACCTATCGAATATACACAAAAAAATTCATAAAAATCGATCAAGCCGTTTCGGAGGAGTTTAGTTACCGGAGGGAGACTCTGTACCAGGATAATCTGTTTAGGTACCTCCGTCTTACCTATTTCTGCCGAAAAGCAGCAGTGCTTTGAGTGCTTGCATTGCTGTGTTCCGGTTTGAAGGGTAAGATATATAATAATAATATGGCAGTGAAATTACTGAGTACCATCACTTTACATCTGAT
Source organism: Schoenobius gigantellus (assembly GCA_963935595.1). Classification (NCBI taxonomy): domain Eukaryota; kingdom Metazoa; phylum Arthropoda; class Insecta; order Lepidoptera; family Crambidae; genus Schoenobius; species Schoenobius gigantellus. Next base: position 39,001,951 of record OZ012543.1, read on the forward strand.
GTCAGAAGTTGGCAACGTACACTGTTGTTCTCGTGGGGGTTGCGTTTTGCTGCGAATCTCACAGGAGCCACATGTATTAGGTGATTGTTACCACTTACTATCAGGGAGACAGTTTTCTTGTTTGCGAACTTAGTTGAAATAAAAAAACAAACACTGTGACACGTGAATTTTAAATATTAAGATAAATAATCTATGTCTGATATTTCCGATTTCTCAAGGGAATCAAAACCTTACGGAAACTTCCCGTTATAAACCTAAAATCATGAAATTCGACAAGAAGCCATGTCTTTACAGCACATATTGAGGGAAAAATCGGAAAACCGTGAAAATGTAGTTATGAACTTATATACTTAGACATATTATATTAGGTTGGGGAAAAAGTCTTTTCGCATTATAGTATGTATAAACTTGTAATAAAATCTCTTTGGCTATACTATTTGTATCTGGCTGGTTTTGGTATCATTGAAAGTTAAAATTTTAAAGAACATAATTCCAAATTCAAATTAGGAAAATGTGTGATTTTCATTTGTTTTTCGTACCGCCAAGATGAGTGAATCTAATGAAGAAATTCGATACATTTTAAAATTTTACTACAAAAAAGGTAAAAATGCAACGCAAGCCGCGAAAAAAATTTGCGATGTTTATGGACCTAGTGCAGTGTCTGTGAGAGTAGCACAAATTTGGTTTAAGCGTTTTCAATCCGGAAATTTTGATGTCAAAGATGCACGTCGCTCTGGTCGCCCTATTACAGATAAAATGGATGCCATTTTTGAAAAAGTGGAGCAAGATCGGCATGTCAGTAGTTACGACGTAGCTGAAGAACTGGGAATTGACCACAAAACAGTTTTGGCGCATTTGAAAAAAACTGGGTACACAAAAAAGCTCGACATTTGGGTACCGTCCGCTTCGTGGTCGCCAGTCGGATCGCGCGTATACGCCATTGTTTACTTCGAGTCTGTATTTAAAAGTGATTATAAAATAGAACAACTAAAATATACTGTGTAAAAGTGATCTATATAAATAAAAATAGTGTGCTACATAAGAAAAACGTATAGTTAAACCGTAAAAAACTCCCAGTGATATACAATAAACAAACAATGTATAATTTCAAATTCTATATGGTGAAAAGTACCTCACAGAAGAAGTTTACTTTAAAGGATTAAAATCAACATTATATTCAAGGACTAAAATCAAATCAATGTTATATTCAGGAAATTAAGCATCAAAATCAAATATTTAATGCAAAAGATCACAGAAGTTTTGGAAAATATACAACCTGTAAGTAAATAAATAAAATTCTACCTTCTATTTACTGGAATATCATGCCAACATTGTAACAGTACGACTATTCATCATCTACCATCACAAAGAAGCACTACAGACTACAGATAGCTATTCGAAAATTGACAAAATAATAAAGTCACTAAAATCTCAAAATATAAACAAAAGACAGCTGACTCATACAGTACAAAACTCATTTGACAGTGCATATATTAGAATTACTGACATCTAGCGGAATAGCTGCAAAATCACGTACTGCTTCAAAGCATTGACCATTCAAAGTAATCACAGAATAAAAAGCGCACTATTGACGATTGATTATTTTCGCACATATCCGTAAGATGGAGACACCATGTAAAAAGTGCAACCTTACTATATTGGAAAAACATTATTTAAAATGCATATCTTGTAAGTTTAATCATCATTTAGAATGCACAAATGTTTCAATAAAAAGATTTTTTTTAATGACTAAAGAAAACAAGGAAAGCTGGAAATGTGATCAATGCTGGTCTATCGCTGAAAATTTTAAATGTAATATAAACGTTTCGACAAGTAATTCATTCCAGTCTTTATCAGACGAGGAACTTATTGATTATGAAGACACATCACCGTCTCCACCCACACCAACAAATAGATTAAATAGCAGCTGTCCAGATATTAGAACTATAAATATGGAAGACAAAATCGAAAAACTGGAAAAACAAAATAGAGACTTACAAGAAAAATTGCTTATTGCCGAAAATGAAATTGAAAATATATTAAATGAAAATTCGAATTTGAAAAAAAAACTGTCTACACACGAGACGAAAATAAAATATCTGACTAATATGTGTCACTCAAGTTCGAAAAAAAATATTACTGTTAGAAAAAAGAAAAATTTAATCAAAAGCACGCTGAATTTTTCTTGCGATGTCGAAAATGACAACTTAACATTGAATTCACAATTAGAACTCTCCAGTGCAGCGCCATCTAGGGCTATAGAAGAAAACCTTGTGAGGACAACTGATTATAATAATACAAGTAAATCAAAATCAAGCATTTATCTCATTGGAGATCAGCAGTTACGCGGACTGACAGAACAATTATTAAAGTCCCGGTCTGGGAAAGAGTATAATATAAATGGTATGGTGAAGCCTTTTGCAACAACATCACAAATTTTGAGTAGTTGCATGTCTTTAAAAGAGAGTTTGACAAAGGACGATATTTTGGTTTTATCTGTAGGTTGTAATGATAAAAATCCATATGAAATCATAACAAACATATGTAATACCTTATGCAATATAAAACAATGTAAAATATTTTTATTAAGTGTTCATCGTAATTATTTTCTAAATGTAGATAAACTCAACACTAAAATTAATCTATTGACACAACATTATGAAAATTGTAATTTTATAAACATTAATCAAATTATGACAAATTACTTAATAAAAAACAAGACAATTAAAAATGTAATTAGTTTTAAAATAAACATGGAAATAGATTATATTAAATACGAAAATTACTATATAAAAAAAATTATGACAACAAGGAAACTTTACTTAGAAAATAATATAGCTGGTAAAGACACCAAACTAATAGACACGAATTCTTCACATTCTTTAGCAAATTATAAGAAGGGCACGATACCATTTTATTTTCCTATACTGAATGACAATCCTAATAAGTCTTTAGAAATTCAGGGTACTAAAAACAATGAGCTTTTTCGTCCATAAAAGAACCAATAAATTTAGGATTCTCCATCAAAATATTCAAGGATTACTCTCTAAAACAGAGATGATAGAGGTGACCTTGACTGAAGCAAATATGTGGCCTGATGTTTTATGTTTCACAGAAACTTTTGTGAAAAGCAATGAGGAAAAAAATATGATCATACACAATTATGTACTTGCAGCACATTACTCCAGAAATCAGAAGAGAGGAGGTGCTTGCATTATGGTCAGGCAGGGTATTCCTTTTAAGAAAATAGACACTTTTAATGAATTTGTGGCTAACTTTCATTTTGAATGCTGCTCTGTAAGTATTCCCCTGTATAGGGTAATAGTTGTATGTATATACAGGTCTTCGACAGCCACAAATAAAAGACACATAGAGTATTTTCTTGACAGACTGGAGTGTTTGCTTCATAAGTATTTAATCAAACATAACAAACAAAGGATTGTAATATTAGGTGACTTCAATATCAATACTTTAAATATCAGCAATTCAACTCATCATTTTACGGACATTCTCAAAAATTATAACTTAAAGCAACATATAACTGAAGCTACTAGAGGCAAATCATGTATAGACCATATTGTTAGCAATGTAAAAGGAGCAACAGGTCATTTGCTATCCCTCTGCTTATCTGATCATAACACGGCACAGATGATTAGTTTCGATGTTAAATCTAAACCCACTCTACCAAAGGCGACATTTATATTCAGATGTTACTCCCAGGAAAATATTGCCAAGTTTCAAAATTATATAGCGAGCTTGAATTTCACAGAAATATATAAGGAAACTGATCCAAATATAGCATTCAATATTTTTTATGACTGGTTCTGTCTATTGTATAAACTTTGTTTTCCTGTTAATAAGATTAAAATTAATACAAGACCACAGGTATCTTGGATCTCAAAAGGAATTAAAAAAAGCTGTGTTAGAAGCAGAAAGTTACGGCATAAATATTATAAAAACAAAAATCATATTGAAAAATATCATTACCAACGGTATTCAAAAATACTAAAGAGATGCATATATCGAGCAAAAAGAAACACAAATAATAAATTTGTGCTTAAAAGCAAAAATATATGTAAAGCTACATGGAGTATCATTAACAATGAAATCCATCAAGCATCCAATTCTATTAATTATATCGACAGAATTGAAAAAAATCACGAAATTATCTATGACCCTCTCAAAATTGCTGATACTTTTAATGATTATTTTATTACTTTGACAAATATGCCTATTATTGATAATACTGTACATAAAACTTCTAATGACATGTTATACAATTCAATTTACCTTACACCTATTGACGAACATTATGTGAAAAAGATTATTGTGACATTAAATACTACGAATTCCGAGGGATATGATGATATATGTACAAACGTAATCAAAGCATGTAAAGAACAAATAAGCTCAGTGTTAGCATATTTAATCAATTTATCAATGCAAACTGGTACTTTTCCTGAAAAATTAAAATTATCAGTAGTTAAACCGCTTTTTACCCTAGAAGCCTAATCTATCTCGGACGTACACAAAGCCTTAATATACGTCTCAGAGGCGTACACATTTAAAAGCCCTATTTTAGAAATATTATTTAATTATTGCTTTTATTATTTAGCAAAAATTGTAATTTGGAATATAAACTATAAATAAAACAACACTGTTATTAATTATAACTATATTAACAGTTGTTTATTACAACAACAAAAACAATATGCATAAATTGGAACAAAAAAATTAACTTCTTCAAAATCAACTGAAACATATATTATTTATAAAAAAAAACATTTTTTTTTTAACTTTAATTAGTAACTTTTAGAGCAAAGATTTAAACTAATCAGACTTTATAAGACTAGCAAAATTTTAGGAACAGTCTACACACATATCAACTTTATGCTCACCACACACAGATTTTTTACATTTGTAACAGACCAACTTTGACATTCTCTTTTTTCTATAGGAGCAATAGGCGCAGTATTTACGTTTTTTTGGCTCTGGTTCTTCTTCTCGATTTTCATTATTTGAATCAATAGGTTTATCGAGAATTTGGCTTATATTTTCTCGTAACGATCTCTTCAATGTCGGAGCTTCAAGTCTCTTCTCCATCCAAGGTGTGACCAAATCTGTGCTGAGTTGCTTCATGAATTTTCGTCTGTTCAATGGATTTGTATTATTCTTGATCATGTTGTGGCCATATATTATAGCAGAATTAACGAAAGCCATATTTAGGATACCATAAAATACAGCCATCGGCCATCTATTAGTCTTGCGGCTGCACGACATTGAGGAGCACATTTGATCAAATGAGTCTACTCCGCCTTTCGTTTGATTGTAAAAAACAATCATGTCAGGTTTACCACTTGAATCATCGATTACTGCATTTTCATTGCAAGAGGATAAAAGATATACCATCCTTGCCGGTTTTGGCTTATACGATACAAGTGTCAGGGGGCCATCAAAACAAAACATAGAGCTGCCAACTGGACGTGATCTTGAATTCTTCAATTGTTCAGGGATCTCCCGTTTATTTGACCGTACAGTGCCTACTAGAGTCAAATTATAAGGCGGTTGAAGTAAACTTTTGGCTAACGGTATGGATGTAAACCAATTGTCACAAGTTATGTTTCTGTTCGATCCATGAATAGTCTGTGACAATTTCTTTACATAAAATTCACCAAGTGGTACCCCGCCAGTATTTGTACTTCTACCTATATATGGATCAGCGTCGATCATGTATTTGGAAGTTGCATCACACATCATTGGAAACTTGATGCCGTATTTATCCGGCTTGTTCGGTATGTAAATCCGAAATGGACATCTACCTCTAAAGCCAAGTAACTGTTCATCAATTGTCACCTCAGATCCAGGAATATAATTAATTTGACATTGTTTTATAAACAATTCCCAAACATTTCTAGCTGGTAAAAAGGCATCATTCGGTCGAAGAGTTGGTCTCAAAGTCTTGTCGTCCATCCTGAGGCATCTGATTACGAACTCAAATCTTTCTTTGCTCATAACTGACATGTATCGTGTACCAGAAAAAGTAGGATCGAAAAGCTCATCTGTTGAAAGATGATTATCCTTCATGACTGCAGTCAAAGCCAATAATCCAATGAATGCACGAATTTCTACATCAGTGACATCTCTATGAGTAGCTGTAATTTTTGCTACCTTTTGGCGTTTAGAGATCATTTCAACATTAGTCCATTTCACAATTTCAGATAAAATTTCATCAGTTATGAATATATTAAAAACTTGCGCAGGATCAAAAACATTTTTGCACATACGAGCTGGACCTCGAGAGGTTCGGACTATGTTCATTGCTGGAGTTCTGTGAGATGTTTGAGCTTTGACAGCTGACCAAATATGTCCATTCTTACCTCGGAGAGTATTACCACGAACACGATAGATGCGCTCCGAGTTGGCAGGTGGTAAAACACGTTCTGCACCAGATGATGGACCAGCTTCGGCAGCAGGGGTTGGGTCGGTTTCTTCAGAGGGACCAGATTCTTGAAAAGACGAAACGTATTCAAGCACACCATTATTTTCATCCTCGCTTTGAACGTCTTCGATAATCTGGTCATCCTCAACTTCCGAATCTGAATCTTCGTGAGAAGGACCATCTTCCTCGTTTAAAAGTGATAAAATCTGATCTTCGTCTAATATTTTAGACCGTGACATATTTATACCTGAAACAACACCGAAAAAAGATACAAAATATACGAAAAACAAACAAAAGTAAAATAACACAAACTAAGTTAAAAGTTACACAAAGCCTAAACATACGCCTCGCAGGCGTACTACACCTCGATAAATCAAAAATGGCGGGACTTACCTTTTCCACACGGGCACTGTCCGCTAGCTCCCGGCGGCCACTGAGATGACAGAAGAGCACGAAGCGCTAGCTTCAACCGTTAGAAAGAGACAAACGATATTCGATTCCGTGTACGCCTCGCAGGCGTAGATTAGGCTTCTAGGGTTAAAAAAGGTGAAAAAACTGTTTTAAATAATTATCGTCCTATTACACTGATACCTATATTATCTAAGGTTTACGAAAAGGTAATACACAATAAAATTATGTCATTTTTTGATAAATTTAAGGTATTAGCAAAGAATCAGCACGGCTTTCAAAAACATAAATCGACCACATCTGCGGCTTTTGACTTAGTGAAAGAAACTTTATTGAGTATAAATGACAAAAACTATACAACAGTACTTTTCTTTGATATGTCAAAGGCGTTTGACTTTGTTTCACATAAACAACTTTTAGAGAAATTGGAATATAGCGGTATAAGAGGTACAACACTAAAATGGATAAAGTCATATCTAGAAAACAGAATGCAGTCTGTTGAAATAACTAAACTAGATACTGGTCAAGTAGCACAGAAATACAGATCGGAATTCAAAGCTTTAAGCGGATTTGGAGTGCCACAAGGAAGTGTGCTTGGGCCCCTTTTATTTCTTGTCTACGTCAATGATCTCCCAAGTATTATTAGCCATAAAATTATTTTATTTGCTGACGACATATCAGTAGTAGTCACGACGAATTCCAAAAAAACCTTGAATGAGCATATTGATGAAGTAAATCAAACTGTAAAGACTATAGTGAACTGGCTAAAATATTATAATTTACAAACTAATATTGACAAGACATATTTTATGAATTATACTAATCTAAACCGTACTCTGGATATAAATTATCAAGGACAAAAAATAAAAAATTCAAATAAAGTAAGATTCTTAGGTATAGATATTGACCATAGATTTGACTGGAAACAACACGTTGACAATGTATGTAATAGAATTAATCGATTTTCATTTGCATTATATAAATTAACTAAAATAGCGACAAGTGGTACAGCCCTCACGGCGTACTTTGCATATGTAGAATCAGTAATGCGTTATGGACTTGTACTTTGGGGTAATAGTACTGATGCACGCAAAGTATTCATTGCACAAAAAAAATGCATTAGAGCAATTTGTGGCTTGGCCCCTTATCAGTCTTGTAAAACGGTATTCAAGTCAATGAACATCTTGCCTCTTCCGTGCTTATACATATTGGAAGTAGGAAAATTTGTCAAGCAAAATCTCAGTTATTTTAAACGCGCAAAAGATGTATATCCCACTAATACAAGAAACGGTAACAGATTAGCTGTCGACTTTGTTATAAAAAGTGCGCGATTCAAGAAAAACTGCTATTATATGTGTATGGTTTTATATAATAAGATTCCACAACAAATGAAAGATATGCCTTTCAATAGATTTAAAAAAGCATTGCACAAATGGTTGATTGATCATACATTCTACACTGTTCAAGAATTTATTGATTATAAAGAACTATAACATACCAGCAATGCACAGGCAAACCAAAAAGACAATGAATTTGTAACATATTAAATAGTGTATATTGTTTAATGTCTGTAATTTTGGAAAATGTTACCCTAGATATTATAATTCAAAAATGGCTATAATACCTATATTGTTGTTAAAGGTTTATTTTTATTGATTGTACTCGTAATTGTGAGGCTTCTTATTTATATTTGTGTGCTATTGTTTATGGCTGAATAGGTGGTCAAACAAACAACAACACCTTCTATGTACCCTTTTCAAAGACAAATAAAAATATTCTATTCTATTCTACCTCACGAGCTCACTGAAAGAAACCTAATGAACCGTGTACTCATTTGTGATTCTTTATTACGACGTAATGAAACCGAACCATTTTTGAAGAAGCTGATAACTGGTGATGAAAAGTGGATCACGTACGACAAGAACGTGCGAAAAAGGTCGTGGTCAAAGGCCGGTCAGGCTTCACAGACTGTGGCGAAACCCGGGTTAACTCGCAACAAGGTGATGCTGTGTGTGTGGTGGGATTGGAAGGGCATTATTCATTATGAGCTGTTACCACCAGGCAGGACCATCGATTCTGAACTCTACTGCGAACAACTGATGAGATTAAAGCAAGAAGTTGAGAGAAAGCGGCCGGAATTAATCAACAGAAGGGGTGTGGTTTTTCATCATGATAACGCTAGACCTCACACATCTTTAGCCACTCAGCAAAAATTAAGAGAGTTTGGCTGGGAGGTGTTAATGCATCCGCCGTATAGTCCTGACCTTGCACCTTCAGATTTCCACCTGTTTCGGTCTCTTCAGAATTCTTTAGGCAGTGTCAGGTTAACATCACGAGAGGACTGCCAAAACCACTTGTCGCGGTATTTTGACCAGAAGTCCCAAAATTTCTATAGCAATGGGATCATGTGCCTACCTACAAGATGGCAAAAAGTTATCGAACAAAATGGTACCTACATACTTTAGTTAAATGTAAATAAACTATATTAAAAAATGTTTTGAATTTTCTTAAAAAATGCGAAGAAACTTTTTCCCCAACCTAATTAGATACAAATTAAATTTGAAATAACATTTTGAAGAGTACAAGTGAATGCTAGGTGATTCGAAAAGTGTGCGTACAGTACCTATACAGAATGCGAATTAAAAACAATTAGGAAAAAAAAATAACCTTATCTCGATGATTGGTTTCCTTAGAATATTTTTCTGAACTCAGATTTATTTAATCTTTTTTGCACAATTAAAAAACAATGTACAAATGGAGGACTTGTGGCCATTTTCACCAACCTCTTTTTAGCTTAGGGTACTCTTAAGTGGCATGCTGTCATATTCTTTACATTAAAGACAAAAAGTGACAGCATACGTCTTCCTAAGCTAAGTAATGGTTGGTGAATTCGGCCATTAATGCCATATGGCATTTTCTGTCAATCAACGATTGGGTTCAACAGAGATTACAATACATGGCGGTGCAATCTTATTAATTAATTTATCCCGTGTTTAAATAACGGTGGGTACTATAATATATACACTACACTAATTTAAATAAATAGATAAAAATAACATATCGATTTTAATAACATGAAAAACTACATTCGCAGTTCTTAAAACCATAACGTATAATAATGCTAGTAAATGTCGCTTTCAAAAACCACAAATCTGCCGCAAATTACATTTCACCTTTTATGCTTTTTACAGGATGTGGAACAGAATGCGTACGTTGTACGGTAGATGGCTGTGTGAAATGCGCCCGACTTCTCGTGTGGCCCGAAGGCACTTGCACTCAGGAATGCCCCGCCGGAACCCGCGAGTCGTGGGCTCATGACGACCACCTAATGGGCAGAGTATGCTACCCAGGACACACTTATAATGAGGTAAAACACTTTCTCCAAATGACATATAACTCGCCCTTGAGTGGAAGCACTAAGGTCGAGAGAATTCAAAAATAGGTCGTATTGCTATCGCTGTGTCCCCGAAGATATTATTATCAACCATATTATTATCACCTATCAAAGAAGATTACCTATGAAAAGTGCACAAATTTGACGTTTTGTAGTCCCCTATTTTCTTCTCTAAAACTAGACCGATTTAATTACTTTTTGCATTATAAATTAAGGAAAGGCTTTGACTGTGTTTCTACGTTTTACTTTTTTCATATTATAATCTCGTCTAAATTGTTTGCTCAATACAGATGAAAATCTGGCCAATTTTTAGATTTTTGAAGGTTCAAATCTCCTTTAATAAAATAGGAAAACAGAAAAATAAAGCAACTATTTTTGGAAAAAATAAAGGAACTATTGTCATTATCCAGGAAGAAAACAGGGGACTACGTTTAAGTATGGAAAAACAGTCCGTATGATTTCCTCTTAAGAATTTGATGTTGGTACTTCATAAACATATACATTTAAATACTTAATATCCTAAAAATTGCCATCAATTCAAATGCAAATTGTATTTTTTGCCAGTAATAATAAAAAAATACAAACTGTAATGCTTTAAACAAGTGCGTGTGATTTTTAGACAATAATAGTCGCAAATACAAACAAAGTAAGAGATATGAAAACTTTTAAAAAATTTTGTAGACGTATTTTTTGGAAAAGATTAATTTTTTTGTATAATAAAATTAATTTAAAAAATAGATTAGCGTTATACTTATTATGAAAAATTATGTAATTGTGACCTCATAAGAAAGCTCAAAGTAATTAAAAGAGAAAATTTCCTAAAACTGACCTGGCCTTAACTGATTATGTACCTACTTTACAACAATTTCTTCGCATTCCATTACCAAAATGTAATTCCGCTTAAACTCCCTAATATATTTAGTCCCAAGTCGGGGTTTGGCGCCCGAGCGTAGTGAGGACGCCAATAGTTCGAGAGACTAAATAACTTTAACCCGAAGAAAACACTGTGCTTTTCATTACGAATACAAGGAAAGTGAATTGAAGTAAAAACATGAATTAGCTAAAGAATAAATTAGTGAATTTTATTTTACATAAATCAACAACTACTTACTTTAGCATCTTCTCTAAGAAATCCATAAGCTTTAGCCTCTTCTCTAAGAAATAATCAAATGAACTCTTTGCTATACGGAAGTATAGATAAAACTCTACACAAACAACAAATAAATATCGGATTGCTGCTTTCTCGCCTATTTTGTTTTTTTTTTCTGTGGCCGGCTAGCTATTCAACCATTATTTTTCATTTCATCACTGAAAAAATAGTATTTTTTTTTTCAAAATTCTATTTTATTTAAAAATAGTTGAAAGTAAATTATAATAAAGTCGTTTAAAAAAATAAATTCATTAATTAATACTTATCTTTGTTATTTCAATATTACATAGTACTGAAATTGAGTGGATGTATCATGCAACATGGTTCAATAGAAATGTGAAAATAGAACTAGTTTTTTTATATAATTTGACAGCTGTCAGTTGAAGGCGATTCTCCCTTTTTTACGAGGGGAATGCGTTTGCGCACTGTCCAAGCCCCCGCAGGGGCAAGGGTGTGTGGGACTCCGCAGCAAGCGACTACCCACTAAACCCCTCGATATGCCCTCTTTGGCGCCTGGCACAGCCACGTCCAAAGGACGCGCCGCTGCCGAACGAGGTCGTGGGAACCCTTACGGACCGACCATAACCCCGTCCGCGGCACCTGCCCGCCAATGGCGGGCCCCTCACGCCCTCTCCAAGATGGAGATGGAGAGGAGTTCCCGGGGCATACTCCGAGTGGTAATTTTTTACTGTGGTTTTCTTCCATGCGGCCCGACGCTCAGTGCGCCAGGCCCCCGGCCCCGCTCAGTGCGGGGTAACGGGCTTGCCCAACGGCAGACCCCACTGGATCCACCGCCGCGCACAGGAGCCGAAGCTCAGCGGCGCCAAAGCGCCGACCCACCGCAAAAAGCGGCCACGGTGGCCACACGAGGTGGCCCGCCGAGTAGTACTCGGCCATTCCACGCCCCCCTCATAGGGGCCGCACAAGTGTGCCGAAGCCACACGGTGATCGGGTCAGCCTCAGTCCTTGGAACAACGACACGCCGGAACTCTACGAGTCTCCCAGCTTCGGAATAACGACATGCCGAAGCTAAACAAGGACCCGCACCAACCCGACCAAAGGGGCAACGGCACAAGACGCAATGCGCCATGACCCGCGAGCGGGTCCCCAGGCGACACACAACCCCATCTTCAAAAAGAAGGGGAGGTGACGCCCCACATGGCCACGTGAAGTGGCCCGCCGGGTTAAACCCGGCCACACCACGCCCCCTCCACGGGGCAGCTGTCAGACTCTTAGCCCGCGGCAGAAAATCTGCCGGGTTGCCCAGGGTGCACCACGAGGTGTTCTGACATCGCACCCCAAGGCGATTCTCCCTAGGGCAGAAAAGTATTACATTTAACCCGCTCCAGAGGCAACTTCAGACCTACTTTCCGAGTATGAGTAATGAAAACAATTTACATAATTATATTCAATTCACGCTCACGTAGCGTGGAATGTAGCGCCGCAATTCTGTCATTAAAAAGCGTTAATCTGAAAAAAATGTTTCGAATGGTCATTCAAAAGGTACTCCAGTTGCGGTAATCTCTAATGCATATTTTGTAATGGCATTTCGTGATTCTTGTGTTGTATAACCACATTAGCAAACCTCGTGCGTTTTAGACGCCTACTTATTAGTGCACATCCTGTACAATACCTTGAGTCAAAGACATTATAAGAGTAGACCAACAATGCAAACGAAATGTATGAAGTCCCCTTCAACCAATTTTGATATGGTAATAGCTAAATAAATAAGCATAATTAAGACTCATCGGTAATGGATAATGTTACAATGTGATTTAGTTTTTATTACTGTTCGTTTTTTACACTACAAAACGAAGTTATTTGGGCATGTTTAAGTATTTTTATAACTTGACGCGCGCTCGACAGTCGAATGCAGTACAAATACAGTATGAGTAGCGGCCGCCTGACCGCTGTTGTGGTTGAAGGGGGTTTCTTAGAGGCCGCGCGTATTGTCGGTCTATCTCTTATAATGTCTTTGCCTTGAGTAATTTAGTTTTATAGTTGCTATTTTTTTTTTATTGCAGAAAGTTGGCAAACAAGCAAACTGCCCACCCGATGGTAAGTGGTAACAGTCACCCATAATACATGTGGCTCTTGTGAGATTCGCAGTAAAACTGCAACCCCCACAAGAACCACAGTGTACGTTGCCAACTTGTGACACAAGATGTAAAGTCACAGTACCCAGTAATTTCACTGCCATATCTTACCCTTCAAACCGGAACACAGCAATGCAAGCACTGCTGCTTAGCGGCAGAAATAGGTAAGACGGAGGTAACTAAGCAGACGACCCTGGTACAGAGTCTCCCTCCAGTGACTCTGTACCAGGAACGTATTTTTTATAGAAAGCCTTTTTTTTCGAGGGGAATGCGTTACCGCACCGTACTCATCGTTGGCTAGACGACGAGCGTGTGTGGGGCTCTCCCGGAAGAGTGCCAGGCCTACTCACTAAACTCCCCGGTATTCTCCCTGCCCTTATGGGCGCGCGTGATAAGGTCCACAGTGCGACTACCACTATCAACTGTTATAGAAAGCCTAGCAATTGTTAACATTTGGTTTTATTTTTTACAGAATACCTCTCAAAGATTTACTGCATTTGCCAAAATTATTTTTTTGATTGAACAACTGTTTTTATATTCATGAGTCAGCAGGAAATAGGATAGAGTTAACTAATAAGTACCTCGAGGTAGTCGCCTTTTTTCAACTGACTTCACAAAAAGGTTCTTCGACTGTATGCTTGTTTTTCTTTGTCATTTAGTCACCGTTAGTCACATTTAGTTTTTTTTTTTGTTTGAGAGGATATATTTTCCCCTAATTTGTCCCTTTGTCACCAAGTCAGGATCTAGTGATGGGATCCCAGGAAAATCAAGACAAATCCTTAGATTTATAGGCACTTTCAACATGTTCCATGTCTTTTCTGAAGCTATTTACGTATTTACGTTTCATGTCATGAGTAAAAAAGTATTTTACAAAAAATATAAACCGACTTCAAACACAAAAAAAATATTACATTACACACAACATCGCATTGTTTTTATTTTGGCGTTGGTTTTCTTTTTTGTATTTCTCACATCTGCGTACCGTACCCACGCCTAACTCAATATTAAGTGTGTATGGGCTTGGCCATCATCATCCTCAATTCAATCATTGCGTAGGTAAGGCTTGGGGTCCGGACACCTCCCATTAAAATTCAACATAGATAGAATGAACATTTCCTCCCAAGTAAATAAAAGGAGCAGGTTTTATATCAGTATACACCACGCAAACTGAAATCTCAATCTCCCCCGATCGAAAGTGATACCTACGCCTATCACTTCAACCAACCTACATCCCATTATGGGGCACGGGTCTTTCTTTCACTCAGACGAGGAGGATTTGGGCAACTATACAACACTGGCCAGTCTGGTTGGAGTACCTCTATATGCAAAGTCCCCCCAACCTGTGTTATATTGCTGGTCATGTTTTGTTCGGTCAATTGGCTACCATTCCTGATCTCACGAATAGGGTCTTAAAGGTTCCAAGGGCTACAGGACGTTAGTGGACTAGCTACGGTCACAGACAATATAATTCTACATTACGGTGTACCGGAGTCCGACCAACGGCATACCCAAGGCGATCCAATTAACTTAGCCCCTTGCCCCTTGGTATCATTTTAGAAAATTCCACCTTATAATAATATAAATAAAGTTTTGTTCTTGCCCTTAATTGGCTCAAACGACGTCCACTAGGATTCTGGAAAATCCCAAGCATAACGAGGTATTCTAAAGTAGAATCCTGAGCGCAGCAGTGAGCAAAGTACGTCACTCGAGCTTAAAATAGTGTTGCTCCAGAGGTGGACGTGACTAAAAATACTCTCGCCTTAAAAATAGTTCTTTGCTTTCTTGGTAAACAATCTACTACTATGTACATAACTACAGCAAAAATGCATTGTGCAGCGAACTCGCAGCAAGAGCTAGCTAGATTGTTGTGAGTTTTAAGGCAGCAAAAATACCATTTTCATGCTGGAGAGGTAGAAAAGCAAAATTTTACGCAGGAACAAGTAGAGTGCAAGCAAGCGCGTAACGATGACATGCAGCCATCGTCGCTGCCGTATCCGTCTCGGTCACAGAGCTAGTGAAACTGAACTTTCTCCGGGTAGCCAATCGAACAATGATTAATAACCTTTCGGGTATTGTTTTGTATCTTATTAATTTATTTACGGCACAAAACAGGTAACAGTTAAACATACATTAAACAAAATATAAGTTACAAATATGAATACCTCGGTTTCTAGTTTTTTAATTTTTACCTACAACATGCATCTTATTAGAATACGGATATACCTACGAGATGAGTAATACACAAAACTTAAAACGTACTTTTTTTTGTATAAAACATTTTTTTTTCATATAATATTTATGACAATTATAACTTTTTACCAAGCGATCGAATTTTGTTCTTAAATGATACTAATTTTGTAAGATATTATCTAAATGTCATTGCAATAGAAATATTTTAATTTTTTAAATATTTTAACATCATAAACGAACTTAAAATCAATGGCCACTATGAGCATGTTCCTATGTTTTCATTATTTTATTATGTTAATTATTAAATGAGATATAAACTCTTAAAAAAACAGAAAAATTGACCTGATTTTCAAACATCCAGCAACCAAATTTGACGAGATTATATTATTATGAAAAAAGCAAACATAGAAACACAGTCAAAGTCTTTCTTTTATTTTTAACGCAAAAAATAATTTAATTGGTTTAGTTTTAGCAGAGAAAACGGGGGACTACGAAACGTATATATTTTGTGTAGTTTTTATACTTAGGTATTTTTGCTTCGAGCTGCATTTTTCTCTGTCGCGCTCAGAACGATTGTTCGGACACACAGCGCGACAGCAATACATTTAACAAAAACCTATTTCTCAATTCTCTCGATCTTGGGATCGGGCCAGGGGATCTTGGTGGACGAACTCATCTTAGTAACACCACCATGTTTCATGTTCGGCCTCATAGTCACTTACTATCAGCAGGCCTATTCGGTAACTAGAACTGTCATTTTTGGAAAACACTTTATATCCATTACTGGTTTAGTGATCTCATCTCTCGTTACGGCAGCGTTCATGATAGCAGTAATGGATGTTAAGTTCCTTTCAAAAATGACAGTTCTAGTTAGCAACCGATGTTACAGAATAGGCCTTAACATTTAGCTTTGCATGCTTGTTTGTCCTTTATAAAAAAAATAAGATAACCAGTTTATTGATGGTTAAGAATTCCAAATAAAACTACGTAGTACTATTATGATTATATTCTGTGGTAAAGCTCACTTCTACTTTCGACCTTATCGTCAGCTGTCATTGCGTTGTATAAATACCATATTTCTCATCAGGTTCTCGTTGGTGGTGCATGCGGCGCGGTCGCATGCATAACCCTGTTGGTAGCGGGAGCTGCGTATGCGCGCTGTAGAGCCAACTCGCGTGCGCGGGCGCAGCCGCTGCCACAGCGTCTGCAACACGACGACGACACACGCCTCAGAGAATTCCATAAACAGCTTGATTGCTTGAGAGTAAGATATTTTGAAGATTATTAGACATGTTGTAAATATAATTATTACAACAAACTTTATGCTTGGTTAAATTTAAAAGCTTCTTGCTTCTACAGGAAGACTCGGTATCAGTAACTTAACCGAATTAAAAAAAAGAAAAAATAACTTTTTCTATGCGCCGTCATAAATAAAACTTATGGATATATTAATATTATTAATTAAAAATACTTTGGACTACGGAAACCCCGGTTAACTACGCATTGCATATATTATGTTATAGAATATAACTCACAATAAAGCACAAAAATAAACTGGACTCCCTGTTATCCTTAAAATATCACAATTCCTTTTGTGGATGACTAGATATTAAAATTCAAATTTGGCTCCTCAGATAAACCATTGGCGATTCAACATTGAATTATTATTTATAAACAATATAATTCGCATTTGTGAAACCTAATTTTTCTTTTTATTACAATACTAATAGGTAGGTACTTCATTAATTGAAACAAAATATTCAAATGAAAATCAAATATATGCAAATTTCATTGCAATTAACTGCAATACCTTTCGCAATTTCGCTTCTTTTTGCGATATCAGTGATTCGCATTTTTATTTAAATCTGTATAAGCCCAATACTAAGTAGGTACTCTAAATTCTTTTAAAACAAGTAAATTATTAGATTGTAATCCATGTTGTAATTTTTTTAAATATAAACTAAAATTTTATCAAAAGTATCTCGTGCTTCAATGCTGTTTTATGACATAAATACAATTTTTATGTAGTATAATAATTATCAAAAAATCTGGAGAGGGCCACCCTCATCATCTAGGAGTATAAAAAATAGCCTACGACCTATTTTCAGACCTACCAAATATACAAAAAAAATATAAAGATCGGTTAAGCTGTTTCGAAGGAGTTAACAAACACTGTGACACAAGATTGCTATATATGTATATTAGATTTGCGTAGATTGTCATTGCTAATATTATGAAAAAAATTCTGCCAATTATACTGATAAAAAAAAAATCACTAATATAGTCATGATGGTTTCCGTGGCGTTGTCATCGTTAGGTATAGTATGAGTTTTAAAGCAATGATTTATTTCTATTAAAGGAATATTTTCTGGCGTATAACGCTTTCAACAATTATGAAGAAGTCAAACTTAAAGCGACACAATCACGCACTTTCTTTACAATACAACTTGTCTCTAAGCAGGTAACTAAAGCTGACAAGGGCTATAATAAGCCAGTATTCAAAATCCCAAACACAGGTAAACTGAATACTTTACAATTAATACGCAATAAACATTGCAGGTACAAAACGCAACGCGATTTTGCATTCTCTCGTGCACTAGTAGCCAAAAACAGTATTTTTAAGTCATACCCTTGCAACTAAACAATTAACAGTAATAAAGACAATTGCTTATTCCTAGGATTGGAATCCTCATCTTTCCTTTGATATTTATTTGTTTGTTTCATGATAGGTCTTTTAGACAATGTCATGATAATTTACAAGCGTTTCAATAAAGAGACAATTTATCAAACATTGTTTCAAATTGAACTTTTTGTTCATACTCCAATTTACCTTGGCCCTTGGTTTTGTCAGTCAAGTGCCTTCAAAAGTAAGCATAAATACAGGTTACATACTGTAATGGTTATAAAATGTCTTGGCTATTGCTATAAAATTTTGGCTTATGACACTATTACTCTTAATATGAGCACATGCATCATAGCTGATCCGTCCAGGCGCCCTTAGTGCCAAAACGTTAGCACGTTTGTTCCTTCCTTCTTACAACTCTGGACTCATTAAGTAAGTAGTGTTGAAGTAAATCGTAGGCCGGCAAGGTGAGGCTATATTATGCATCGTGTGTTCTCTCCCCTACCTCGCTAAAGAAGGTGGACGGCCGGTCCTGCGGGCCTATTATGGATCTTTCATCGTATGATATGTTATGATTTTGAGATAAAGAAGTCATGAAATGCTTCATTTGGTATTACTGATCTCCAATGATTATCATCATTATGGCATAATTTCAACGATGTCATTATGATGTAATGAACGAATGATCAAAAATCTGTCCGAAAATCTTATTTTTTGTTTTGCACTAAGATGTCATAATGATATCATTTGAAAACCATGAGATCGGTAATAGGCCCGCTGAAAGCTTTTTGGAGGTGTTTCAACTTCGACATTCTTCAGTAAAATGTTGAAAACATGGCATATGGGTGTGGCGATTATGTTCAAGGATGAGAGAACCCAATCGAATAACAATAGGTATATGCATCATACTCCAATGTCAAGTTTACAAGTTGATTTCGAGTCAATTTGATTTCGCTTCAAACTAAATCTGCCCTTCGACCATCAATGAGCACATAGCATTTGCCACAAATTATTCGACTTACGGTCACATAAATGTTTACTTTCGAAATCCCTAATTATGTCGGTTGTGTGTCGTATTGTTTGTGTGCTGTGACAGTAAAATGTCGTTTAATAGCCGTGCGATATGGTGACTTTAGTTAGAACTTTCTGATTGCAGCCTCACGCGTACACGTTGCTAGCGATTTTAAATCACACGCGGAACCAAGTGAGGGAGCTATACCAGCTCGGCAACAATGACGCAGCTATGGCTTACAGGTAAGTTTCAGTTTCTCAGTATAGTCAATGTTTATGTTTACAGTTGATGTTAGCGAAAGTAAATTCAACTTAGTTTCTAATCTGAATTAGGACATACCTACATATTTTTCTATTTTAATTCAATTGAAATAAATTAACCACACATACAATCGGTTAAGAATGGTGCGTGTGTTCGATTTGTACGTATTGACGTTGTAAGTACGCAACTGTGGTAATGTACGAGTAGGTATCGCTTTAAAATTCGCAAACTATTAAGCTAAACATAACATAATAAATACACTAATCTTAGAAAAACAGATAAATCAGAAGTCAATATGGAAAATTTTAACATGAAACATTACTTCGGTTGCACTTTGTAATTTTCTCTATAATATCGCCTATTTGTACACACGACAACAGGCCGAACAGTTTGAACTGCTGTTATGTCGCTAGCAATAGCGGCAGTTTTCGTAGTGCTAGTGTAAAGGTTGACATGTTGCCGACTATACAACTAGAAAGTGACTCACACACACGCACAACAGTACCTACCTTCCTACGTTTATTTAAGTGGGCGGAATAGTACCTACCTCACCTACGATACGCCAGATTGCTATGCAAGTGCCGCAAGCTGGAAAGCCTATTAGCGAGTTCGATTTCTAATAGTAGAATAATCAATCGAATATTGTTTTCTGTGTAGTAAGTATATTTAAAGACGGTTTTATTTTGACTGATTTAGAAAAAAAACCGCATTGAAATGTATTAAAAAGTACAAAATAAATTTCGTTTAACAAGAAAGAAAAAGGGCGCTTTTAAAGTAGGTATATATTAAATAATAAATAAATCATTTTATTTGCAAATATATGGAAATATGGTTATAAAGATGGTGGTGAAGGCTATTCCAACATATTTTGTCGTTTTCTTCGACTTGCAAGTACCTACCTATTGTTAAGGAAATTATATTATGTTTAGAATGATTACATTCAATACTTTTTAAATTTATCATTTAGGTACATACAATAATTATTATATGTACCTATATTGATTTTTTCTTGTGTAAGGGAATTTCCTATATCACACAACAAAAAAGCATGGGCGCGAACAACAATGACATAGACTTTTAAGTGCATTTTAATGCGCGGTTTTTCAAATTTTCTTTCATATTGTATTTTTTTAAAGTTTGATAGTAGATTTGTTCACGCTCGAGGAAGAGCGAGAGGCAACACTGCATTGTGGTCTGTGCAGTGAGAGCCTTTTTGGCGGCCGGCCGCATGTGACATGTCAGTCGGGTCGAAATGTCATGACATTGTTAGAGGTTATGTCCGGGCCGGAATAAAATGTAATATAAGTTAACTAACAAATTGTGTTTTGCGCGGCGCACCTAATATCGGGGTGCGAAAGCCCGCTTGGTGTTGTGCAAAAGTATTATCGTCGCGTGTGTGAGCCGTGGTGGCCTAATAGGCATTTGTAGTGCTCCGGTCTCCACCGGTGGATCCACCGCAGAACTTCAGGAGCCGCGACTTCCTTCGAGCTAGCTCAGGAAGTCCACCGGCTACATACGCAGACTGAACGGAGACAAGGTAAACATTATCTGTATCGGTTTTAGGATTCAGCAATCAAAGCATCATTCGGCGAAACGCCGACGTGGTGGTGTCTACTCCGGGCACCACCATCTTTTGGTAGCAGAGCGTGGTTTTTAGATTTGAGTGGTTGATTAGTATTGTACAATTAATATTGTAATCTTGTTGGTTGTCCAAATGGGCAATACATATTAATTGGTTTTTGATTGCTGATTTTAAACCGACTACCATCTCATTTGTGGACCGATCTCCCTAACTAGTTGTCATTGTCATTGTATATGAAAAATTGTGGTTAAATGCCTTTGTTGTTCTAGTTAAGTTCTAGCATTTACCTATATTTGATTTTGGTTTGTTTTTTCATATCTTTGTTTTGCCCTTGAATATTTTGTTTGTTAAGTTGTAAACTTATACTTGAATTTAATTTGTTGAAAAAATTTTGCTGCTAAATGACTTTGCTGTTGTTGTAAACTTGTAATACACTATTTTGCTGTGTTAAGTTTTAGCATTTACATTTGATTTTGTTTTGTTTGCCTTTGAATATTATGTTTGTTAAGTTATTGACTTAATAGTTGAATTTAATTTGTTTGAAAAATTCTATTGTTAAATGCCTTTGTTGTTCTAGTTAAGTTCTAGCATTTACACTTGATTTTGGTTTGTTTATATATTTTGTTCTGCCTTTGAAGTTCCTCCCGATCTGTTTTATTGTCTGCGGTTGTCGGTCTGTTTGTCCGTGTATTATTATAGTGTATATTAATTTTGGTGCAAAATGGTCCCGCCAGTCAGCCCGCTTAGTGGTGCCCGCGCGGGTGCACAAAAGATTTTGAGATGGTTTGCTAGTGCCGTCGCTTTGGTAGACCGACCAGACCGAGAACAGGCCTTGTTAATTCGGCATGAGGGAGTACCTGCTCGCTTGAAGGAATTGGAGCAGCTTTTTGTTGTTCATCAACAATATTTGCTCGACCACCCAGCCGAGGGTGCCGCTGAGTTGCGAGCAGTCGAGCAATTTAATGCCGATTATGATCAATGTTTTGAACAGGCGGATGTGATCATAAACAAGGCTCAGGCTATCCTATTCGCCCGGAGGGGTGAGTCGTGCACGCCCGGGGAGGTCAAGCCTACCCCGGCCGGCTTGCTGGGCAGACTGCCCACTTTAGACATCCCAACCTTTGATGGGAACCTGGCTTCTTGGATGGGGTTCATTAACCTCTTTGATAGCCTGGTTCACTCGAGGGACGACCTGTTCCCTAGCCAGAAATTGGCCTATTTGCTCTCTGCCTTACGTGGAGAGGCTGGTGTGCTTGTCCAGCATCTACCTGTCAACGATGACAGTTATGAGATTGCAAGGGCGTTGTTGACCGCCCGGTATCAGAATGTTCGCTTGCTAGCGGACACACATGTGGCTGCCATTTTAGGGCTGCCACGAGTATCGCGGGTCTCCTCATTGAGGAAGGAGATTTTGAACCCGCTGCTAAGCGCTATTAATGCGCTCAAACGACTTGATCTACCGGTGGACCAGTGGTCCTTTATTTTGCTCCACCTCATCCTCGATAAGCTTCCCATGGAGATGAAGGGGCGCTTTGAACAAAGGTATGGGGGCAATAGTGCCTCGTACCTCCCCCCCCTTCTCGGATCTCCTCAGATTTTTGGAGGATGAGTGTCGGATGACCGACCAATTGGATCTGGTTCCTATACCGGGACCGAGTACAGGCCGCTATGAGGCGACCCGGGCAGCGCCACGGAGAGAGCGCCGCCCGTACAAGCAGTATACTGCAGTGCGGCAGAACTCTCCACATGGGGAGAGGCCGATGCCTTGCAAGTGTTGCAAGCGGGATGGCCATCGTTTGCCGGCCTGTCCCAAATTTGTTGGCCTACGCACCGAGGGGCGTAGGAATATGGCCAAGCAGCGGAATTGGTGCTACCGCTGCCTGGGGGCTCATATGGCATCGGCTTGCCCCCACCCACGAGATTGCCACTGTTGTGGAGGGGCCCATCACCCCCTCTTGTGCTTTAATAATAAAGACACTCGTGAGGTGGTGAGAGAGAGGAACTCGCACACGGGCGGGGGCCCTCGTAGGTCACCCACATCTCCGAGGAGATCGGAGGGGCGTGCCACCCCTCCGCGGAGATTGGACAGGCGCCCCCCCTCCCGTGAGAGGATTGGGTGCTCCACCCTCCCTACGGGCGGGGGGGATCGACGCGCCGCTTCTGAGGCGCCACCGCGGGATTGGGCCGCGGTTATTAGGGAGCCACGCCGGGAGCCGATACGCTTCTCTCCCCCTCTGATGGAGAGACCCCGTTTGTCACGGGCTCCCCCAACTTTCGCCCATCATGGGCACCGCCCGGCCCCCCGATACCGCTTTGATCGGGGCCAGTACGTGCCGGATTGGGACCCGCTCGAGCGCCTTGAGCGCCCTATTCCTCCGCCGCGCACGCATTTTTCTTTGGACCCCCCTTCCCCCCCGTTGCGGGGAATGCGGGAGGATTTTCATTAAACCAACTGTCGGCTGCAACCCCCCCACAGGAGCAGGTGCTGTTACCAACAGCCTGCGTACAGGTGTGGGGCTCGAGGGGCACCTTTGTTTTAGTTCGCGCCCTTTTGGATACGGGAGCTCAGGGTTGCATTGCCTCCAGCTGGCTGGTCCGGCAGTTGAGTTTGAACACATCTCCGTACCTTGAATCGGTACGAGGAATCGGAGACCTGCGGATCCCGGAACCGATCGGTCAGGTTTTGTTCTCCTTCTCCCCCCACTTCTCTTCAGCGCCCAAAATTGGCGCTACCGCGATTGTTTATGAGAAGGTTGTTGGTCAGCTTCCGCAACAGCACGTTTCGCGCGCTGTCGTTGATGCGACATCAGGATTGACCTTGGCTGACCCTTCCTTCCACCGAACCGGTCCGATTCACTTATTGCTCGGTGCCGATGTTCTAGGCCGCGTGTATTGTGGGAAGAGGAGAGAGTTACAGAAGGGTGGGCTGGTAGCCTTATCTACATCGCTTGGGTTTGTAGTGATGGGACCAGTTAGGCATAACCCACCATCTCCATCGGTGGACAGTTACATAACTGTTAGCTCCACCTTATCGGATGTCCTTCAACGGTTTTGGGAGGTGGAAGAACCACCTACCGTGAAGCGAGTGAACCCCTTGGACGAGGAGTGTGAGTTGTTCTACCAGAACAATACAGGTCGCCTTCACTCGGGAAGGCTGATCACTCGTTTGCCCTTTTTGTCAGTTCGCCCCTCACTTGGCAGCTCCCGGCCGTTGGCCGAGAAGCGACTGCTGTCCATGGAGCGTCGTATGAGTAGGAACTCCGACTTCAAACAGAAGTATGTCGACTTCATGCGAGAATATGAGCAACTGGGGCACATGTCGGTCTCGCGACTGGACTGGCGAAACGAGGAACATAATTTTCTTCCTCACCACGCGGTTTTGAAACCTTCCACCGGGAAGATACGCGTTGTTTTTGATGGGTCAGCTCCTACGTCTACCGGAGTTTCGCTGAATCAATGTCTGCATGCTGGACCGAAGTTGCACCACGAGGTGGGTGATGTATTGACCAACTTCCGTCGCCATGCCGTCGTCTTTGTGACCGATATCCGGATGATGTTTCGGCAGACTGTGATTCACCCGGACGATAGACGATATCAGCTCATATTATGGAGGGAGGATCCCAGAGATCCCATGCTAGTCTACGAGCTGAACACCAATACATACGGTTTGCGTTCGAGCCCCTTTGTGGCAATTCGCTCACTTGTGGAACTCGCTAACCGTGAGCGGTTACGATACCCTCGCGCATCCTTGGTTCTCAAGGAGGATGCATTTGTGGATGATATTTGTACGGGCTCCTCTAGTGTCGAGGAAGCCTTGATTTTGCGAGATGAACTAATTGCTCTTCTCGGGGCTGGTGGTTATGAATTGAGGAAGTGGATGTCCAACTCACCTCAGCTTTTGTGTGACTTGCCAGACGACCACCAGCAGGAGCCTCATATTTTTGAGAATGCCAACACTCCAGATTTACTGTCTGTTTTGGGAGTGCAATACAGACCTGTCCAGGACACGTTCACCTATCGATTGGAGCTGCCAAGCCCCAAGGTCTGGACGAAACGGTTGGTTTTGTCTACAGTAGCTCGTACCTTTGACCCAAATGGCTGGATTAGTCCCGTAGTGTTTTGGATGAAGTGCTTCCTACAGGAACTTTGGTCAGCCGAAGTGTCGTGGGATAAGCCCCTCTCGGGCCGTTTGCTGCGAGATTGGGAGTCCTTCATGTCGTCTCTCCCCGACATTAACCGTGTTAGTATCCCTAGACATATACTGCCTAAGGGACGGTTTACGGCCAGCCTTCATGGCTTTTGTGACGCGTCTGAGAGTGGATACGCAGCCGTCGTATATATCCGGACGGTCGATGATAGAGGAGCTGTAAAGCTCCACTTGTTAATTGCTAAAAGTAAGGTTGCTCCACTTCGGACTCGATTAACGATTCCGAAGTTAGAATTGTCTGGAGCTACTCTTCTGGTTCGTTTGATGAACCACGTTGTTGACACCCTGGGACGTAGTGTGGACTTTGAGTCGCTATTTGCTTGGTCCGACAGTCAGGTTGTCCTATGTTGGATTAAGAACTCTGTCCACTCCCTGGAGGTATTTGTGGCCAATCGGGTATCCCAAATACAGGCCTCGAAGGCCCCGTTGATTTGGCGCCACGTGCCAAGTGAAATAAACCCTGCTGACTGTGCATCACGTGGCAGCGAAGCCCCTCAGCTTATTGACCACACTCTGTGGTGGGGTCCCGAATGGTTGTTACAGCCGTCTTGGCCTTCCACACCAGCTGTGGTGAAGGTACCAAATCCGGGCTTGCGTGTTCACGCTGTCGAGACTATGGCGGCTCCAGAGCGGGAATTTTTATTAGACCGCTACAGTTCTCTGGACAAGTTGCTCGGCGTGACCGCTTGGATAAAAAGATTTATACGAAATTGTCGACGGCCTCAGGACAAAGATTTGTGTCCGGTCCTCTCTCCGCAGGAGCGCCAAGATGCTCTTTTGCATTGGGTGCGTATGACCCAGTCTAGAGCGTTTGAACCGGAACTTAAGATTTTCCGTACCGGGACGTCCAAATTGAAGGGACCCTTGGTGCGTTTGACTCCCTTTCTGGATGATAAGGGATTGTTGCGTGTAGGAGGCCGATTGAGGCACGCTAACTTGCCTTATAGATCACGTCATCCCCTGTTGCTCCCCAAGGACGGACCATTGGTGCGATTGTTGATCATTGATCGCCATGTGAAGAATGCTCATGCCGGATGTAATGCATTGACCGCGCTCCTCCAACGGGAGTTTTGGATTTTGTCAGCGCGAAGAATAATCCGATCTGTTATCTTTCGATGTCTGCCCTGCTATCGTTTACGCCCCGAGACGATGCAGCCCCAAATGGGTGATTTGCCTGCTGATCGTGTGAATGAATCGATGACCTTCTTAGGAGTTGGAACTGATTTCGCGGGACCATTTACTATAAAAACGTCGCGACTCCGTAATGCTAAGACTGAAAAGGCTTACTTGTGTGTGTTTGTTTGTTTGGCCACTAAAGCCGTTCATTTGGAGGTGGTGAGTGCACTCACCATGGACGCTTTCTTAGCAGCGTTAGGCAGACTTGTCTCCCGCCGGGGACTGCCTTCTCTAATTCGGTCCGATTGTGGGACGAACTTCAAGGGCACTGATAGACATATAAGAGAAGTTTGTGAATTTTTAGATAAAAATAATATTGAGATCGGATCCACACTCTCCCGTAGGGGGGTAACATGGTGATACTCCCCGCCGTCTTGCCCTCACTGGGGAGGGATTTTTGAATCTGTTGTAAAGGCCGCCAAGACTCACCTTCGCCGCGTTATTGGGGAGACTATTCTCACGTTTGAGGAACTCGCGACGGTGTTTCATAAGATTGAGGCGGTTCTCAACTCGCGTCCGTTATGTCCGTTGTCTACCGACGCGAACGATTTGCAGGCCCTCACGCCGGGCCATTTCTTGATAGGCAGACCACTTAACGCCCTGCCCGAGTATCCTTATAGAGATGTCAATCCAGGACGCCTTTCGCGGTTTGAGTTGCTCCAGCAGTTTACCCAGAGCTTCTGGCGCCGCTGGCACCTTGAATATTTACACATTTTGCAACAGCGCGTTAAGTGGTCAGATAAGACAAACCCACCGAGGGTTGGAGACCTCGTGTTAGTGAAGGACCCAAACCTGCCACCCTTACGTTGGCGTCGCGGACGCATTGTCCAACTTACTCTAGGGTCTGATGGTGTGCCCAGGTTTGCCGAGGTCCTAGTTGGGGATTCTGTTTTGAAGCGCGCGGTCGCTACTCTTTCTCGCCTCCCCTTAGACTGATTTGGCGGACAGTCCGGGACTGTCCGGAGCGGGGGGATGTTCACGCTCGAGGAAGAGCGAGAGGCAACACTGCATTGTGGTCTGTGCAGTGAGAGCCTTTTTGGCGGCCGGCCGCATGTGACATGTCAGTCGGGTCGAAATGTCATGACATTGTTAGAGGTTATGTCCGGGCCGGAATAAAATGTAATATAAGTTAACTAACAAATTGTGTTTTGCGCGGCGCACCTAATATCGGGGTGCGAAAGCCCGCTTGGTGTTGTGCAAAAGTATTATCGTCGCGTGTGTGAGCCGTGGTGGCCTAATAGGCATTTGTAGTGCTCCGGTCTCCACCGGTGGATCCACCGCAGAACTTCAGGAGCCGCGACTTCCTTCGAGCTAGCTCAGGAAGTCCACCGGCTACATACGCAGACTGAACGGAGACAAGGTAAACATTATCTGTATCGGTTTTTGGATTCAGCAATCAAAGCATCATTCGGCGAAACGCCGACGTGGTGGTGTCTACTCCGGGCACCACCAAGATTTGTTTATTGATAGTCAGTTAACAAGCAAAACTTAGTTACCTATATAATTTTAACCAAATAGATTACAGCGCCACCTGGCATCCATTTTAAAAATCTGAAAAAGATCGCTATAAAAATTGTCGATAGCTCGCTGAAAATGGTTAAATATTGTATTATCATCAGAAGCCATGCTATTTTAAAAGTTTGAGCGTAGCTAGCTGATAAGAGGTCGAAATTTCTACTAAAAGATTCCATTATCCAGACAAACAAACAAGTGGAAAGGGCTACTAACCTTAGTGGCCCTTGATATAGATCTTAGGCGTGGGCCAGATAGAAAAAGCGCGGGCGCGGCGCACCTGTGGCGCGCCATCGGCGCACCGCTTCTATCTGTTTTGTGCCCGTCCGTTTTCATACAATTAGTATGAAAGATCATTCGACAAGCTTCCAGATGGCGCGCTACGGTTGCAACTAGAGATGGTCGTTATTACGATAGCAGATAATATAATGCATTATATGAACGTAACGAATAACACATTATTGAGCAACGGATTATCCTGCTATCATTATAAACTGCTGTTGATGTTGTAGCGTTGTAGCGCAATGACTGACGTTCCACCCACCGCGCTGTTGCCGATAACGTAACGCGAGAGTGAAGCAAAGAGCGAGAGCGCAATAGGTGTGTACGGGAGATAGCAATATAAACTGCACGAGTCACGTCACGACACGATAATCGCAAACCACTAATTTTTGTGTTTTCTCACATTGACGTAAAGTTCACTTTAAAATGTTTGATGATCGCGACGATTTGAAATAACAGGTGAATAATAATTATTCGTTATACTGCTGTTTTGAATGAGATTGCTGTTTAAAATTTTATTGTTCGTTCAATTCTGTTCTGTTCAGTTCAGCAACAGATCCAATTAGAGAAATTGTGATTATTTTTTGTTACGATTTAATTATTTCAGTGTGTAAGTGCGTAATTAAAAGTTAGCGTAAGTGTAAATAATAATTGTTTTATAGTTAGTGTTAAGTATTTTTAAATATTAAACATGCCGAGAATAAGAGCCCCGATCGCTCCTATTTGGAACTATTTCGATGTTGGTAACAGTGTGAATACGCTGTTGTTCATTGTGCAAAACAGCAGTATAACAGGATAACGAACAGCAGTTTACAATAACAGCTATATGGAAATAACACAGCACTGTTATTCATTATTTGGAAACAGTCGTTACTCTCATCTCTAGTTGCAACGACGGGCGCGCCGGCCGTCGCACTGCTGGCGCGCAGCCGCGTACGTACGTACCTCAGTCTATAGTGAGTGATGCGGGGGACCAGACGTTTCTTGCAAAAAAAAAATGCGTCAATTACGTGACGATGTTGATTTTAACATTAAATTTTGCGAAATAATTAAAGAACACCCACCACTATATGATTATAATCGTTCTGAATACTGTAATCGTTACGTACAAGACAAAATATGGCACCAACGTACTCACTCGCTGGCGCACCGTAGCATACAAGCGCTGTTCGCGCCCACGGGCGCGCCTGCAGCGCGCTGAAGGCGCGCTGCGAGTGCGCCACCGGGTGCGACTGATGCGCGCCGCGCCGCCTCTGTCTGGCTTGCGCCTAAGGGTGATACTAGATCAGCATTTCTATACTCAGTATTTTAAATTCACTTCGAATTCTCACAAACTATGTGTAAGTAAACATAATGGAAATATATACCAAATTTCGTATATGGCTTGTAGTATGTACCTCGTTGAACTCGTTTTTTGATGCTGAATATGGAAACGCTAATAATTTCTAACACCCAGTGCCTCGTGGCCGATGGTCAGTAACCCTAATTTCGTCCAACTTTGAAATAGGTATATCTTGTTTTTACTAGGTTTCCTAAGGTGTGAAAATGAGAAAGTTTCCTCATGCTCACCTTCCTCAAATTATCTCCCTCTATTTATTGATCTGTAAATATGGGTCATTCGGCAACACACAAAGGATTTTGAGGAATCATTTTTTTACTCTTTGGAGTAAATATGGGTCACTCGACAAAAACTATGGATTTTGAGTAAACATTTTTTTACTCTTTGCAGTTGCGTTCTCAGTGACCTGGCGAAGCTGCTCATACTTCTCAATAAGCAACAAGTTCCAGTTGTTCCTGAAGATTGGCCCCGGCTGGCCAGTTGGGCGGAACGGTAACTATGAGTATATTTTATAGTCGTATTGAAACCATATTTTTTATTGAGAGCCTATAGCAAATGACTATCCCAACCACAGAATACATTCTGTGCTCTATGATCCCAACTGATGATAAGGATATTTAGTGCAGGAGAGAGAATACATGTCGGAAGAGATTAGGGCGGAGGAGGTGGCAGTCTTCTTCCTCCTGATGGTGGCCAGCGGGACCCGGGCCTGGCAAGCCCGAGTCCTACATTGCACAGGTCACTGCCAGTCGTCTAGTATCGCTGGTTTACTAGAAACAATTTTATATTCTTTACCTATCTTTTCTACTAGGTTTTCATACTTAAAATATATTTGAGAATAGGGCAATATTTACAATTATCCTTTATTACACAAACGAAGATATTTTCTTCAGTCAAGTAAATTCAGCCAAAAGTCAAATCCTTACAGTTACTTCAAGCAACTTGATTAAAGTGCATGCTTAAAATTATTTTTGTTCCCTTTCAAATAAGTTTGGCACCAATCGCATACTTTACCTAAACGTAATGTGATTAGTAATTATAATAAATTATATTATATAAAATAATACCGGAAATAAAAGAAGAAATTTTAATTTATAAAAATACAAGCAATTTCGATTTTATAAAATATGCTACTCCCAACCAAAGTCATACCTAAATTTAAATATAAACAACAATGTGCTGCATTTGTATAATGATGATTTGTTTACTTTTACAATATATAATCATTTCTCAAACGATAAATTCGCTTAGACGCAGAATGTCCACTTCTCAAAATGTCTACAGGTTGCAAAATGTCCCCTTACCTACCTACCTCTTTGTACTACCTAGTACAAGCAAACAAAAATGGACAATAAACGTACGATCATAGTAGTACGACTTACGTAGGTAACCACAGAACTCAGAAAGCAGTTCTGTGTTCTGTGAGGTAACCTATGTCCGTCTCTCACACCGCATGGTGTGGGTATTAAGGCGCATCGTGGTTCCAATGACCTTGCGTCGATCGTCCCGCACTGTGGGGCTAGCACGCAGGAGAATCGAAAATCGAATCGAAATCCGAATCGAGGAGTTTGTATGGCAATTTTATTAGCGCCAGGGCGGTGAGTAGCAGAACTAATAAAATTGCCATACAAACTCCTCGATTCGGATTTCGATTCGATTTTCGATTCTCCTGCGTGCTAGCCCCACTGATTACATAGGAGTGAGTGAGTGAGAGTGAGGGGAATATTTAAGCAAACCTTTACGCGTAAGATGAATTATTTCAATAAAAAATTAATTAAGGCGAATAAGAAAAATCTAAAAAGACCATCCCCTAGAATATTGTTCACTTTATTTATTGAAATCGAAAGTATATGATTTAACCTAATATTTACGACGCGATTAGGTTTAAAGTTTTAAAATCGAGGCATGTTTGGGTCACATTTTAACCAAGTTTTAATTAATTTATCAAAAAATTAAAAAGACCATCCTCTAAAGAATGCGTTGAATAATAACATATCTTTTTTAAAGATTTTTTTATTCAATATTTATGAAGAGAACCGGTTTTTTCTGCAGTGATTTTTTATGTTTGACCTTACTATGCGCCTTAAACGCATAGTCACTACATGCACACGTTATTAGTGTTTAGCCTGACGACCCCAACGCTGCTAACACGCGCATCCTTGAGCAGCCGCGACCACTTGTTGCCAATGGTGAGTTGGAATGAGAAGCAGCGGGGAAAGAACGGGAGAGTGTTCCTCACGCCGCTTCCCTCTCGATGCAGACGGCTGGGCAGTAAAAAGTAGCTTTCATAATCTCTCTGAATGTGTCTCTGAAAGAGAGCGTCGGTGGCGCTGTGGCCTCGGCACTGGACTGTGCTCCGAGTAAAATCGGGACGCCCGCGATCCAATGCCATGTACCAATATGTTTTTCATTTCACGAATTTCATATGTACATTTATCTGACGCTCCTACGGTGAAGGAAAACATCGTGAGGAAACCTGCATACACCTGCGAAGTAATTCAAAGGTGTAGGTATGTCAAGTCAACTAATCCGCACTGGGCCAGCGTGGTTTGACTAAGGCTTAAGAGCCCTACCACAACTGGTTAGGTTAGGCTCGTGCCCCTTGGTGGGGACGTATAGGAGCTGTGATGATGATGATGATGATGATGAATCTCTCTGAATGTGTAGGTATGTAAAAAATAACAATATTATGAACATGTTCCAGGATTTTGAAGCGCTATAGTCGGACAGGAGCTCGACAGGCGCAACAGGAAGGACAGCTCGTGAACTTCCTCCAACCTCCACCAAGTCAGGGTTCAGATTCTGAAACCACTCAGCAGTCCTTCTCAACATTCAAACCTCCGTCGTACTCACCTACTTCATACGACAGTACAATAGAGAAGGAATTAGAAAGCCAGTGTGGGTGGAGTGACGCTGGGAGGCCTCCGAGCTACACTCAGATAGAAAGAGAGAGAGAGAGGGCTAGGGAGAATATCGTTCTCTCTGACCCCTGGGAAAGGCGGCCAATAGTTCGCCGCGAGAGTGTGTGGCTTGAAGATGAGCTTTTCGAAATGACGAGGCGACCTCAAGACGAACTTACTACCGAACTTTAGTTTAATCTAGTACTAATTTTGATTAGTTCCTAAGTAACAATTTTAATTCAAATTTGTACAAATGCAACGATTTATATAGGTATAAGGATGTAAATATCGAAGTAATAATTAGGTTTACGGATTCAAATGTTATATCATTTCTAAACTTGTTGATTTTTGTATTTATGTTGAGTAAGTATATTTGCGGTTATTTAAAACTTTCAATAGGGTTAACATAATAAAATCTATAGACATGTTACTTACCATAAAAAACAATATAACGTGGAGAAATTATACTAGGGAAACAAAATTATTTATTACAACGAAATATTTTTAAGAAAAAATATTTTCAAGGCAGCAAATCTTTACGCAATAGGTATATAGGCACCAGAGAGGGACTTAAATAAGTCTCTTTACTATTGACACTCGACAAAGGGCTCGCGATTCTTCAAAAATAGTGAATAAAATGCTCTTTGTTACACTGAGTGAATAAAAAAAATTGAATTTGGAACATGCCCGAATATATGACGTATTATAGTAAGAAAATTGGAAAACGTGCAAAGAGGTTGCACACTCTCGTTATAAAAACGTAAATACTATAAACCACCAAAACGTAATAACTGGCTGTATGGAATATGCCTGAATTTAAAATTTTAAGAGTAATTATTTTCTCGCAGTCAATGATAAAAAGTAGAGTACCTAACACGTGAAAAAAAAATCTTCTCGGCTCTTGTATCCCTTGATCCACTCAGGATTCTATTCTAGAATCCTTCGCTCCTCTCGAGATACACTTAGTGCTTCGAAAAGAATTCACATTTTTTTTCACTTGTTGGGTAATCTACTATTAACCCGAGGTAAACACTGTGCTTTTCATTACAAATACAAGGAAAGTAAAAATAAATACATGAATTAGGTAAAGAAAAAATGAGTGAATTTTACTTTAATAAATCAACAACTTCTGCTTTAGCCTCTTCTCTTATGAAATCAGGTGTTAAATCCATATCTGAATCAGATGAACTCATTGTGTTAATACAAATCTCTGCTATACGGAAGTATAAACAAAACTCTACAACTCGAAAAAACAAAAATTTAATTCGGATTGCCGCTTTCACGCTAATTTTTTTTCTGTGACCGGCCAGCTATTTAGCCATTATTTTTCATTTTCATCAAAAAATGGTAAATATTTTGCCCAAATCTAAGTTATTTTAAAGAAATAGTGGAAAGTAACTAAATTATAATAAAGTCATTTATAAAAATATACTTATTCTTTAATTAATACTTAGCTTTGTTATTTCAATTTTACACTGCGCCGTAATTGAGTGACTGTATTATAACGTTGGAACATGGTTCAATAGAAACGTGAAAATAGAACTAGTTTCTTTTTTATAATTTGACAACTGTCAGTTGAAAACAATTCTGCCTAGGGCTGAAAAGCATTACTTTCAGGAAACTTCAGAGTCAGACCAACTTTCCGAGTATGAGTACCTAATGAAAAAGTAATATTCTTGTGTTGGTTGGTGCTTAGTTCAATGTTGTACCTATTACCTACAAAATTAGTCTCAAAGTTACAATTAATGCTACTACCTAGAATATTTTCATTTTTTTTTTTTAATTTAGTATTCGAGGCTCTATGATGTGTCTTATTAGCCTAGAATCCTAGGGCTGTATAGGTCCTTGAGTAGCGGCCGCGTTGTTTGTTAGGACGGAATTAAGGTGGACCGAAGAACTGAATTCTGATGAATGTTGCAAGAAGACGCTGGATGCGAGAAGCGCAGGGCTGGAGACCGGTTTGGAGACCCTTCGTGGAGACCTGTATCCCACAGTGGCCCCTCTTGGCTGAAATGATGAAAATGTGTCTTAAATGTGGTTTTATATAAGACATAAGTATCTTAATAGCTGTAATCCACGAATCGATGATTTGCCTAGAGCTTTAATATTATGTTTTATCTATTTGAGGGAGCAGTGAGGTCAAATACAGTCAATTTGACCTAACTGCTATTATTGAATTCGATCACAGAAGGCAGAGTCTTCCCCAAAAAAGACCTTAGTCGTGAGGCTACTGTGATGGCCAAAAGGATAAAAACTGTCAGAAATATGAGGCTACTGTGTGTTATTAATTAAAATATTAGTAAAATAACCACGTCAGTGTTCTGGACGTTAGTGATGGTATGAATGCTAAAAGAAAGTTTAATTAAGAGTACCTACTAAGTAAGAAGTTTGTAATTCTAGCATGTGGGGATACAAATACCCACACCACGTGCAAGATTATATGTAAACAAAACTTTGTTAGTTTGTAATTTTTTACCATTCCGTACCTGTTCATATATTACTTACATAGTCACTTATATTATAATTTTAAAAATGTTACAAGTTATATAGTATTCCTAATGATAATACATAAATCAAAAATAAATACCACGTAGCTAAAATAAATACAACATTGGTAAAAAAATCTCGAATCTTAAAATACATAATACATACATATAATTATCGACTTAAGTGGCCTTTTATCCAATGGGGAACTTGCGCTAAAGTAATACACATTGAGAAATAATTAGTTATTCAGTAATGAAAGTCGTTAATATTTATATTTTTATTGCAAAATATTTGAATGATAAATGATAAGTGACGTAAAAATAAACATAGACTCTATAAAGACTTGTAAGTATGTCATACATCTTTTCGGGAAAGTAAACATTAAAAAAAATGAAACCAGGCCCACTCGAAACCCATTCATATATTGATATGGACGTGATGGTCTGTTTTTTTGGAAGCCATATTTTTCAAGTGGATACTACGATGTATAGATGAAAGGACAAAAGCTTACTATTTTAGCTGAAATTATGTTGTTATTTTAAACAATAATACAATGCTTATTCAGGAAAATTGATAGAACTTGAAGAACATGTAAGACATGTTGTAGATACCTACATAAAAACAATAAATTACTGTACATTTTTTGGGTTATCCAGTATCGTTAAAAAGTGTGTTTTATTGCTTAAATTAAATGAAACTGAAAATATATAATTTCTACAAGTACCTACTATTGATGCGCCATTGAGGCCTCATATAGAGTAACGTCGCATCCTTAGAATAATTCTAAGGTCACATCTTTCTAGTTTGCGTTTAGTGTGAACCACAGATTTAGAGTAGGCGTGAACGTTGAAAGGCCAATATACCTATTACTTACTCGTATTTATGCATATGTTAACTTTAGCATTTTGGTTTTTGTCTTTAAGCACATTTTAAACCTATCAGACAGACTAAAAAATAAAGAAATGCAAGTTCGCTATTTTCTTTTTACTATTTATCAAAATAATATTGGTAGGTACATTTTTATGTAAAACTGAAATAAATAATAAGATCAACGATCTGCCTATGTAAATAAATGTTTTTTTTAAATTTATCATTGTTGATAAATCACTAAGTGTAGCGTAACCAACACCTATATTATATTTAAAGAAAATAATGCGCCTAGGTAATTGTTATAACTAGGAAGATAATAAGTTCGATAATTATAAACCAAAGTAGTAAATAGCTTAGATTTCTAGTCTCTCCGGTTGATTGTTTAATTTCTTTTCTTAAATAATAATATAAAGTTGTGCATTATTTGTTTCATTAAATATTATTAAAGATAAATAGTGTTCCAATGTATGAGTTATATATTTTTCTATTGTCAAAGGAATGTCTTCGATCGTTTTTAACAAAACTAAGGGAAAATTTGTGGTTTCGAAGCTCTAAGTATAAAGTATTTTATTTATATTATTTTGTGAGACACACTTTTCAAGTCATTTAAATTAGTAAAATACATACCTATCTAAAAATTTATTTACATAAATCATAGCCATTTGTACTATCGTAGAAGTTAACGATGTCATTGATAAAACCACACACAACTTACGTACTACCTACAAATTGGCAATCCACAAGAGTATTTAATCACAACACATGTTTAAATGAATTATGTACATAAAACAAATCAGAATAATATTTTTTTAAAAGTAAATAACGTTAATGAATGTCTGTTTTATATTATACGAATATGTCTACTTACCTAACTTTTAATAAAGATGTTATATATTTTTATGAACATATTTCTTAGTCTTGCAAAACTCCTTGTAGATCTTCCTTGCCTACCAACACACGAGAATCGTGAAATAAATCCATCCCCCAAGTAAAGGGGGGAAGACCTGGGGTCCGAACAGCCCCCCATTGAAAAATCAAACACCACATAGAACAAGCAAAAAAGGCACATGTTCTGTATCAGTGTATCTATACACTAGGCAAATTGCGGTCTTCAATCTTCCAAAAGTTATACCTACGCTATGGCAGTGAGCTAGTAAACTAAACATTAACTGAGTTACGTAGATGTGATTGAAAATAATAGTACTTTATCTTTGAAGTTGCCTTTCTGCAATACTAATTTGAATAGTACATTAGCGTTATGTTGGTTATACTCGTAACTCACGAGGCGGAATTTCAGCCCGAGCCGAAGGTGAGGGCGTAATAGAACAGAGAGAGTATACCTAATAGAGTACAGGAGAGCTATTTTTGAATTACGTATGCGACTTCGAAATCACCGATGTGACTAATAATCACCGATTTTCAATAATTCTTATTTTTGAATATCACGTATGTGACTACCTTAGTCACGGATGTGATTTCATTACGAGTGCCCTCACCCACTTGTTACGAGGTCTAGCCCTCTCAACTATGTTTATCACCATGGGTGGTCCGATGATCAATTTCTTAATTCCACTGGAATGTTCCTGAGCACACCTGCGGTTCCACGAGACGGTTTCGCAAGACCAAGCCAAGTGTTCGTGGGACTCTTTCAAAGCCCGTTCGACGCCTTTTGTCTTCAATCGCGAACGCGGAAGGTCGCGTCATTGATCATCGCGATCAATTAATTAATAAGTTAATATAAGTATATTCACCAACATTGTGAATTTTAGTATTAAATATATTATTATAAAATTCTTCTTTTTAAAAAACCTACCCGACGGCTCAATTCCGTAACTGGCGCAGTCGGTAGGATAGTCGGTCAGGTCGCGATATCCAAAAATCGAATCCGCCTGATAGTCGTTTCGTCGGCGCGTCGACTATCCCAAACGAATCTACGTAAGCAGACGTCGGAAGGTGAACAGAAGAAAAGAAAAAAGGAAAAATCGGTGCAGTCCAAAAATCGACGAGCCATGAATCCTATCCTGCTCATGTGAGTAATAGTTATAGTTACGCTTTCCTATTGGTTGCCAGCGGTCCCTTTCCTGTCCCCATTAGATAGCGTATAGTTAAGTTTCATTTTGTTAGATATTAATAGTAGCCAAAATTTTCTTTCCGAGGAAAATTTGAGATATTAGGCCTGCAAGGCGTGATATCGATCGATTTCATCGAGATATCGATTTATCAACCCTAACTGATATTGAAGAGGAGAATATGATGGCCGAGCAAAATTCTATGCCGAGCGCATCTTCACAGTCACAGTCAATAGATATGACTGATAAAATTTGGAAAGCCCTTAGATTAGTCCCAGAGTTTGATGGTAACTCAAATGTCTTAATTAGATTTTTACATATTTGTGACCAATTAATTTTGAACTATATCAATCCAGCCCCGGGAAATGAGTTAAATAACTCAGCCTTAATTAATGGCATCTTAAATAAAATCACAGGCCATGCGGCCAAGACCTTGATGACTAATGGCATTCCCCGCGACTGGACAGGTATAAGAAATGCTCTAATAAACAGCTTTTCAGATCACAGGGATGAATCAGCGTTATACACTGACCTATCTTTGTTAACGCAAGGTTCCGATACTCCGCAAATATTCTATGAACGCGTACAAAATTTACTATGTATAATTATGACATACGTAGAATTACATGAAACTATCTCGACAACCGTAGAAGCTAAACGCGATCTATATAAAAAGTTAGCACTACAGACGTTCACTAGAGGCCTTTCCGAGCCCTTAGGTTCACGTATTAGGTGCATGCGACCTCAATTTTTACAACAAGCTTTAGAGTATGCACAAGAAGAATTAAATGTTTTATACTTACAGAATAAGTCCGTCGCTAATTCTAAGAAATCGACGAGCGCTTATCAGTTCAATTACTCACCTTTTAATACACCAATTACACGTGAATCTCCCAAGCAGTTTATTCCCGCTATACCAAATAGTATGCCCATACGACAAATTGGCAATTTCAGCGGTAGTAATAATTATCAATCTTTCCCGCAAAACTTACCTTATAATAATCCCAAGCCTAATTTCAATACTTACCACCAAGGACCCTCAAGGACACAACAAATCATGAGAGCCCTACCGCGATCTAATATGACCACCGGATTTAGAATTCCTCCGCGAGCTAATCCATCACAAATACCCAAAAATTATCCCCAAGCAATGAGCGGAATTAGTCACCCAGTAGCACGCGTATTACCACCTACTCCGCAAAGTTCAAAGCAGCAAATTCATATGAATGAATTTTGTGACTTTGAATATACCGACTCTTGCGACTCTAATGACTATGACCAGTACACTACTGAAACAGAAAACTATCCTGAAAATGAGGAGACGTTTTATAACAACGACCAGTCAAATTTTTGTATAGCCCCGAAGGACAGCTCCCCCAGAATAGAATTACATCTTCAAGATAAAAAACAATTACCATATATACAGATTTCAAACCCCCCTTTTAAATTACTTATAGACACAGGTGCGAATAAATCATTCATAAGTCCCGAGGCAGTGAAAAATTTTTTTTCACAATTTCAAATATATTATGATCCATTCGTTGTAACTAATATTCACGCAACTACTCAAAACGACTATTCCATAATTATCCCATGTTTCCCGGAATTTAAAGATAATAAAGATATAAAAATGTAAATTTATAGATTTCACGAATATTTTGATGGTTTAATAGGATTAGACCTGTTAGAACAATGGCAATCAAAAATCGACCTTAGCATTCATGTATTAAAGACACAATTTGCCGAAAATCCAATTCATATGTACCAGTCGAATAGAAGTAGTAATTCATCCAAAATAATAATTCCCGCAGAATCCACTAAATTGGTAAAAGTCCCTACGAGTATTTTCGAAGGCGATATCCATATTAAATCCCAAATAATGTCCGGATGCCAAGTTCCCGAATGTTTAAGTAACGTTAAAAATAGTCGACCTATAGAGAAATTTAGAGAAATTTCAAATCCCAATTACAAAAAAGGCAAGATGAATACCAATGCTGACGCTCTGTCTCGCGTTGAAATTCACAACGAAGATTTAAGCTCAGTAATTGTTAACATAAGTAGCGACTCAGAATCCTCTATATCGACAGTAACTGCTCCTGATGATCGACCCCTTATAAGTTTATCTTCGACAGACACAGCACCTAGCTTAAGACTCCTTAGTGGTCCAGTACCCCAACCCCCTGATGACTTAATTAACTTACCCTTTAATACTCCTCCTGAATTGCCCCAAGAACTAGAAACAGGCACTGCTCACACCAGTGTGGAACATCCAATTTTAGAATTACCTGTAACAGAAGACTACTTAAATAAATTTAAGCGACAATTAATTATTAAAGTTACTACCAGCTCTACAAATTTCAAACCACAAGTTACTTATCCATTTGAAACATACAGAAGAACAGTTGTACAAGTTTCTGAGCTTAACCTGGAACAAGATATAATTACAGTTGTTAAGAATCATGTCGATCCAAAACTAAGAACTGCTATATTTATTCAACCTATTGAAAAAATGTACAGCATTGTACCTATACTACAAAATTCCTTTAGTAACAATTCCATGAATATCGTTTTAGTCAAACAAGAAATAGAAAATGTCCCCGATTACCTTAATCAACAGAATATCATATCGAGATATCACGATGGCAAAACTAATCACAGAGGTATTAACGAGACATACTTAGCACTATCACATAGATACTTTTGGCCAAAACTTAAAGAAAGCATATCTAAATTTATAAATGAATGTGAAATTTGTAATCGCGCTAAATATGACCGCGATCCAGTTCGTCCGCAGTTTCAAATCGTACCCCCACCTGCTAAACCCTTTCAAATAGCACATGCAGATGTTCTCACAGTTGAACAAGAAAAATACTTTACCATTATCGATGCATTTTCAAAATACGCCCAAGCCTATCGTATGCCCGATTGTACAGCCCCTAATATCGTGAAGGCATTACTTACCTTTTCAACACATCACGGTTTTCCAATGACCTTAATCACAGACCAAGGCACTGAGTTCACAAACCAAGTTGTTAACGAATTTCTAAGATTACATCAGGTACACCACCATAAAATAGCCGCCCATGCTCCAAATGAGAATGGTATGATAGAACGTTTCCACAGCACTCTATTAGAACACATACGATTACTTAAAATAAAACACAGGAATGAACCAGTAAAAAATTTAATTCCATATGCAATCATTGCCTATAACAGTTCAATTCATAGTATCACTAAATGTAGACCATACGATCTCATCACCGGTCATTTTGACCCCAGGAACCCTATAGATTTAAATTTATCTGATAGAATCTTACAACAGTATATTCAAGATCACCGCAATAAAATGGATATTATATATGATATAATACATCATACGTCCCTTACCGAACACACAGCAACAATGGAACGCCGTAACCTTAATCGCGAATCTCAAATAGAATATGATCCTGAGCAAACGGTCTATGTTAAAAATCCTGGTGCCAACAGACAAAAAACGGCACCGAGGTACACTCACGACAAGGTTGCCACTAACTTACCTATTCACATTTATACGTCTAAAAAACGTGGCCCAATAGCAAAAAATAGACTAAAACGACCTAAAAAAGGTTCTAAATTGTTGCAGGACCCTACTAACTTCGACGACCCTGGACCAAGTACAAGCCGACAGACTGACTAAAGACACGATCCGACTTAACGATTTATCTGACGGACCAGGACTTCTTCCCTTTAAACTTGGCCCCACTAAAATAATATCACATGAACATACCTTTCTACAGGAGATAGATCTAGATAATACAAAAAATCAAATTAACTTACTGAAGTCTCAACTTACAG
Source organism: Schoenobius gigantellus (assembly GCA_963935595.1). NCBI lineage: Eukaryota > Metazoa > Arthropoda > Insecta > Lepidoptera > Crambidae > Schoenobius > Schoenobius gigantellus. The sequence continues at coordinate 39,043,785 of OZ012543.1, forward strand.
AAATAGCTAATCAATTGTCTAATTCAAATTTTTCATATTTTAAGTACCAAATTATAAATCTATTCATAAAACTTAATAGAACTTCTATGCAATTAGAATCTTTTGAACCTAAAAGAGTCAAAAGAGGTATTTTTAACCCCTTAGGAACCTTCATAAAAAGTATATCTGGAAATCTCGATAACGAAGATGCCCTGAGATTTGAAAGTGCTTTAAAAGTTCTACAACAGAATGACAAAGAATTATCCGTTACCATGAATAGACACATTAGTTTGTATAAGCAAATGAGTCTCCAGCAAACTCATATACTAAAAAATATCAGCATTAACCAGAAAATGATTGTAAAAGCTATAGATCATTTAAGCAATTCTACAGTTAATGATAGAGAGAGAATGAACCAATTCATTCATATCTCCCAATTATTTAGTATAGCCATAGAAAATATTGAAGAACTTTCACTAGAAATAGATAGATTAGAAAATATAATAGCATTTAGTAGAACTCATGTAATGCACCATTCTATATTACCCATTAATGATTTAGAAAATATGTTAGGACAGTTAAAAGAACTATATAGCTCTAATGCTCTATTAAGTGTAGACGTTAGGAATTATTACGATTTGATAACATTAGGATCTTACTTTGTCGATAGGAAAATAATAATAGTGTTAAAATTTCCCTTAGTGTTCCTACAGAACTATAACCTCTATAGACTCTGTCCCGTTCCAAATAAATTTTCCAATATAATTCTCCCCCCGTTCCCATATATGGCAATCAATTCCCAGGAATATGCGTACTTAGAGGCTGAATGCCCGAAGGTGGACAATTGGTTCATATGCAAGCAGCAGATATATCACCAAACTCGCACCAGAAGTGACTGCGTGTTCAACCTCATTAATCAACAGGACACCACATTGTGCAACACCACACTCTTATCACTCCAGAAAGAAGCCTTGCTGGAATTGGACAGCCAGCATTATATCATATCACTACCACACCAAACCAGAGTTCAAACATCATGCGTACAAGATCGTCATCGCTTACTGCAAGGCAGCTACCTAGCTACAATCCCTCGAAACTGCAGCATTAGAACGGCCGAATTTACCATTGTGAATACCGACGACAAACTACGAGGACAAGCTATTGAAATAATGACCTTTCCCCAATCTGCACAAGCAAAAGCTAAAAGTCAGCAAGCACTTCACTACAACCTGACAACCATCGACTTGGATAAACTCCACAGCATACAACATCAAATTCTTATGGCTTCTCCTGCAAAAATCAAAGAGACAAATGTGTCAAGCATATTTCATACAACTATACCTGTATATGTCATCGTACTGTTAAGTGCATCTGCACTAATTATCTTCATGTATTACTTTCTACGCCAAACCAAGAGCGATAAAATTGACATCGTAGAAATGACACCAGCCGCAACTTCATCAGAAGATACTAAAGCCGCAATATTTGCTCTCAATCTTCGCAAATAATTGCTCGTCTAGGAGGGGAGGTGTTACGAGGTCTAGCCCTCTCAACTATGTTTATCACCATGGGTGGTCCGATGATCAATTTCTTAATTCCACTGGAATGTTCCTGAGCACACCTGCGGTTCCACGAGACGGTTTCGCAAGACCAAGCCAAGTGTTCGTGGGACTCTTTCAAAGCCCGTTCGACGCCTTTTGTCTTCAATCGCGAACGCGGAAGGTCGCGTCATTGATCATCGCGATCAATTAATTAATAAGTTAATATAAGTGTATTCACCAACATTGTGAATTTTAGTATTAAATATATTATTATAAAATTCTTCTTTTTAAAAAACCTACCCGACGGCTCAATTCCGTAACTCACTCGTAAACAAGTCATACATAACTGTAGAAACGTTATCTGTGTTTTGTTTAGAGAACAAATTGACAAGTTTGAAGTTGATGTGTGTTGATTTTGAGTTGGATTTAAAATTTTTAAAATTTGTCAAATAAGTTATTTACTTATTTGACAATTTTTTTTATCACCCTGGAAAATTTAAGGAACGCTTCACGACATGGTATTAGAATGATTTAAATATAAATAAAAAAAATAACACTAATTTTTTTTTAAATACAAAAAATGCTGCACTAGTTGAGAGCAGCATTTTTAGAGATTTTTTTTGTTTTTTTATATATATATTTTTTTTTTTAATAAAATATTAGATGTGTCCTAAAGCGTCCCTAACATTTTCCAGGGTGATAAAAAAATAACCGTGTATAAGTTTAATATCTTTTAAATTTGTGTCACAAACAAACTTAGACCAGTATTTTCTTATATTTTGGCCTAGTTGCAATGAATTTTAGCCGTATAATAACCGGTATAAACCGAAAACGGCTACATTCTGCGTGAAACCGAACCCTTACGTATGTGTGTACTTTATCTATGTTGGCAGCTCTGCGTTCGACTTTCAAAAATAGGATATTTAAGAATTCGTGACTTCAAAGACATCGCTGACTATTTAGTCAGCGGTGATTTCTAAATCGCATACGTAATTCAAAAATAGGTCTCCTGGAGAGCTATTTTTGAATTACGTATGCGACTTCGAAATCACCGATGTGACTAATAATCACCGATTTTCAATAATTCTTATTTTTGAATATCACTAATGTGACTACCTTAGTCACGGATGTGATTTCATTACGAGTGCCCTCACCCACTCGTAAACAAGTCATAACTGTGGAAACGTTATCTGTGTTTTGTTTAGAGAACATATTGACAAGTTTGAAGTTTATGTGTTGATTTTAAGTTGGATTTAAAATTTTTAAAATATCTCAAATAAGTAAATAAATAAGTTTGAAATCTTTAACTGAAATGAAATGAAATCTTTAATTTAATAAATTTGTGTCACAAACAAACTTAGACGTGACTAGTCACATAAGTGATATTCAAAAATAAGAATTATTGAAAATCGGTGATTATTAGTCACATCGGTGATTTCGAAGTCGCATACGTAATTCAAAAATAGCTCTCCAGGTCCGTGGCAAAAATTGATGGGTCATTTGAACCAATTTTAATAAGATTCAGCACTATGCCGTCACTTGTAAGCTGTCCAACTGAGTGCAGGTGAGAATTCAAAAGTACCTACAAGTAGAGGGAGTACATTTTGCTCATATATTTTTGTACGGCATTCTTACCATCGATAGATCCATGAAAAATAATAAGAAAACACGTAGTGCCGTATAAAAATAGTGCGCCACAAAGTCGGGATTTTTTTCTATTTTCCTGCGATTTTCAGGGTAAATTTGGTCATTTGATTCTGTACGGCATCGGTTCTATAAGTACAGTTTCTATACCTCTTCTAATCCATTATTCCGCAACGCAACGGGACAAGGGAGAAAAATCGAGGGTTGCAACCCCCTCCCCTTCCGTGGTCCGGGGGGTGATTTGAAAAAGTACGGCATCATTCAAAAGTACTACTAAAAATAAAGCCGTCAAAAAAATCTTGTTCATTTGAATGTATATTAATAATTATCTTAATTTCATAGTATATTTTTGATTTATAAAGCTGTAAGGTCATTTGATCCTGTACGGCAACTTTTTTTTTAACATGATACTGCTCTAAATGCAATTGTTATATAATATCGCCGTTAAAAAAAATGTTCTAAAAAAATTATAGAGAAAAGCAAAAAATGCAATTTTTCAAATTATGGTCAAAGTTTCAATAATCATAGATTTCATATTTAATGAAATATAGCAATTTTCTACATATCATCGTTGTTTTAAATAGTATTTAGATAAATAAATTAGGAAAAAATGATGCCGTACATTTTAATGCTGACCATATTTATTGGCTGATGAAAATGACACTAGCATTTCAGGAGTACTTTATGGTCATCTGATTCTGTACGGCATTATCATATTTTTGAAGAGAACAATTGATAATATGCATAAATCATTATGCCGTCTATTTAAATTGAAACAGTGTGTATATTATATCCAAAAATTGAAAACTATCAATCTCAGTATCAACAGTTTCGTATACTTTTTGATGTAATATACTTCAAACATTGATATAATTTGTTTAATTGTGTAAATAAAAAGTACTACAACTTTATCGAAAAATTTTATGTATTTTTAATGATCCTTACAAAATTGAAAGAATATGGTTTATCTTTGAAATTAATATTCATTATTTGAATAAGCCACTGAGTCGTCATCAGAATCAACGTCCTCATCGACGTCCGAATTCTCTTCTCTATCATTTTCTGAATCATGAAATTATGTTTTCATAATCAAAGTCTTACGTACAAATTGAAAATGTAAGGATATTTTTTTACCTATAACGTCATCAGCCCCTTTGCCTGATTCCTCATTCTGGAATGCGCGCCGCTGGCCACGTCTTGGCTTCGGTCACAAATGGGGGAGGTCGAGTGTCGGACACTGGCACGGGAGAGGATGTGTACACAGTAAACATTTATCCCACCAAAAACATTCTGTAAAAAACTAGCCAAGTCTCGAAGGAGCTGCTTGTTTATCTCTAAAAAGTAATGAAATCTAGACAAAGTCGTGCCAAGTCTTAAGGTTCCTTACTGCGATTTCTTTATTATTATAGTTAATGTTGTGTGACTTGGCCGTTGACTTGTACACACTAACGTATAAAGAATGTTCAACGACCAAGTCACACAACATAGGTGGCAAAACGAGAATTATGTGCATAGACGCCAAGTATTGCGACCGAGCACCTACACACAAAACGTCTTGTTCTTCCAACAAAGAAACCACTAGACATATGACACTTCCAAAATTACACTTACCAAACTTCGACGGCAATATTAAAAATTGGTTGACATTTTGGGGTCAATTTTCGAAAATTAATGATGACCCAAACGTAGATGAAATAGATAAATACCAATACCTCACACAGTCAATGAAGGAAGAATCGGAAGTGAAACAGTTAGTGGAAAGTTTTCCAGCTGCAGCTTACACGCAATGCTTATCAGAGCTGAAATCAAGGTATGCCAGGGAAGATCTACTCATCCAAGTGTATATAAGAGAGATTCTTGCACTGGTACTTTCGGAAAAAAAGGGCTCAGTAACACAACTGTACGACAAACTTAATGCCCAATTACGAGCGTTAGAGACACTGAATGTGACAAAAGAAAAGTACGCGGCTTTCTTGTTACCTATGGTAAAATCTGCTCTGCCTCAGGAAACATTACGTTGTTGGGAAAGAATTAAGCATCATACCAAAGACGTAGCCGATGAACTCGCCAGTCTGCTGGAATTTCTCAGGAAAGAAGTGGAATCTGAGCAAAGAATAGAAGTAATTCGAAAAACATTCAAAGATCACCTTCCCGAATCTGGTTGCGTGCAACAGAGCAGAGCTGCCACAGCAGAATGCCTACTAACCAACAGAAAAGTGCCGTATGTATTTGGTGCGATAAAGAATCGCACGCGAGTCTTGAATGCTATAAGTTGAATAGACTCACGATTGAAGAACGGAGACAAGTCTTAAAGGAAAAGAAAGCCTGCGCACTGTGTCTGAGAAGAGGACACCATGCGAAAATCTGCAAGACTCATGTCAAATGTCTTGTCTGCGAGAAACGGCATTCAACTGCATTGTGCACAGAACAGAAGAGCGTGGATAGAACCGTGAATGGAAACAAACCCGAACCATCAACTTCACTTTCTACGATACATAAGAAAGTAGAGACGCTGTTACAAACCGTAATAGTCGAAGTGGAGTTTGAAGGGAAGCAAACTTATGTTCGTGCATTATTTGACTCCGGGTCTCAGCGCACGTACATCAAGAACGATGTTGTGGAAAAATTGAATATTTTGTCAACTGGAAAAGAAATATTGACACAATGTCTATTTGGCGGAATAGAAACACAGTCCCAAGAATATAAACTGTACGAGTTTAAAATTAAGTCTGTAGATAGTAACTTTAATTTTGTCATTTCTGCTATTCTACTATGCTAATCTGACATTTGTAAAAACTTACCAAAATTTAATTCGCATGATAAACATTTACTAAATATATTGCAAAGACATCAAATCACACTGTCAGATATTCGTAGTGATATAGTAGATATAGGATTACTAATCGGCGCAGATTTTATAGGTTACTTTTTAACAGGTACCGTGATTCAGTTAGAGAAGGGACTGTTTGCTGTCAAGACCAAGATCGGATGGACGCTGCAAGGGAAACAGGTGAGTACAAATGTAAATATATTTTCTAACCGCACAACTATGTTACAGTGTACATGTGACGATAATTTGGCAGGTTACTGGTCCTTAAAGACACTTGGCATTAAAGATCCTGTAGAAGTAGAAAGCAAAGCTGAAGTAGAAGCTGACACATGGCTGAACTTCATATAAAATGTGAAGAGGAATAAGGACAACAGGTACGAGGTACAATTACCTTTTAAAAACAGTTATGAAAGTTTGTTACCTAATTTCGACAGAGCTAAACAAAGGTTAGAAACGATGACCAAAAAATTGGTGTCTGCGGGGATGTTTAACGATTACGACGCTATTTTCAAATATTGGTTGGATGTTGGTATAATAGAAGTGACTGATACCGATAAGAATTCTGGTCATTACTTGCCTCACAGACCAGTCATAAAAGCGCAAAGCTTAACGACTAGCATCAGACCAGTTTTTGACGCCTCGGCGAAAGACAGGAATGGCGTTTTGAACGCCTGTCTCGAAAAAGGTATAAACTTTATTGAGCTTATTCCAGATCTAATTAATGACTTCCGTAAAGGGGTGATAGGCATTTCCTCAGACATAGAGAAAGCATTTTTACAGATAAGTCTGGACCAACAAAATAGAGATTACCTAAAATTTTTATGGTATAAAGATAATACTTTACGTAACATAATAACATATAGACATTGTAGAGTTGTATTTGGGTTAACTTCAATCCCTTATTTGTTAACAGCTACAATACGCTACCATTTGAACAAATTTGTGGATAGCCCACTTGATGCGACCGCTAAAAAATTAGGCAAATCATGTTATGTAGATAACTCGATTGTAAGTGTAAATACTAGCGAAAAAGCAGAAAAGTTTATTATGGAGGCTAAGGACATAATGATGGCAGCGAAGTTCAACCTCAGAATGTGGGTGACTTCGCACGGTGTTAATGAAACCGGTAAAGAAATAATTTCGGTACTAGGTCTTAACTGGAACACAGTTACCGACGAATTAAGCTGTAAATGTAGTAGCCTACCTATATATGACAATTTACAAAATATAACTAAAAGAGGCCTTTTATCGCTATCTCAAAGTGTGTTTGACCCTATCGGGCACACGTCTCCCGTAATGTTAATTCCTGAACTACTATTACAAGAAACGTGGCGAAGTCAGTTAGCATGGGATGATAAACTGCCTATTGATTTATTGAACAAATTCCTTGATTGGTATAAATACATTTCTTACCTTAAAGAATGCAGAGTTCCAAGGAGACTTGTAACATTTACTTTGAAGGAAATGAAACTGAGCCTACATTTATTTGTTGATGCCAGCAAAGACGGCTATGGTGTATGTGTAATATTACGAGCTGAAAAAGAAGATAGGGTAACAACACAAATGATTGCCGGAAAAGCAAGAGTTACACCACTAGAAAAGATGACAATGCCTAGGTGTGAACTGATGGCCGCTTTGTTAGGGTCACGACTTCTTTCTCATCATAGGCGAAGCTTAGGTCTTGCAGAGTGCCCTGAATACTGTTGGACAGATTCTGGAGTCACACTGTCCTGGATCAAGCGAGAACTTCCTTTGAAAACGTTTGTAGGAAATAGAATAAAGGAAATTAGGGAAAATACTAATGTCAATAATTGGTATCACATTCCAGGTGAGGCCAACTGGACAGATTTAGCATCTAGAGGTTGCAGTGCAAAAATACTTTTTGAGACTCGCTGGTGATAAACCTGGAAACCAAAAAGTTATCTTGTTATGTAAATACATGCAATCATAATAATGATTTATTGCTAAGACTACAAAACTATTATTCTAAATATTCTAAAATTATTAGAATGACAGCATAGGTAGGAAGATTTATTCATAATACGAAATACCTATGCTAATGAAAAAAGAATGGGCGAAATAACGTATGAAGAATTTGAGAAGTCAGAAAAGGTAATAATTAAGCTTGTACAGTTAGAGTTTAAGGATTTTATGTATAAGGTACAAAGTCTAACCAAATATACTGATGAGGATGGCCTGATTAGAGTAAAAACAAAACTTTTACTTACCGATTTCCCCGAAGGTCTCCAGACGCCGTACTTACTTGCGGGTAAGAGTCCTATTGTAAAAAATGCTTGTACGGCAGAGACACGAACAATTGCAACATGCTGGACCTAACCAATTGATTGCGGATATTCGAACAAGATTCTGGATTGTAGGGATACGCAGATTAGTGAAGTCGGTCATTACCTCTTGCATTACCAGAGGCGCGTTCAGCGCCTCTGGGTGTAGTTGTCCGGTTGTTTTTTAACTCGCTCAAAGGCGTTGAACGGATTGCAGCAATCACATCTTTTATCTCCCTCTTTCACATGATTTTTTATTCCTCTCTCTCTTTCTAGTAAATGACATTATAGAATATGACCGCCAATATCATCCAATCACGTAAGAGTATTTCAGTAATAAACGTCAGAGCGTTTTACAACCATCAAATTCGATGGTTGTTCGGTTGTAACTCGCGCCGACACTCAAAGGTCTTGAACGGGCCGGTTGTTTCACCCGGTTGTCACGCTCGAAGGCATTGAACCGGGTTAGAGCGAAAAGTTGTACTTCGCGCGAAGGCGCTGAACGCGCCTCTGTAAAAGATACAAGTCAAAACCGATCACTACTCCAGCTGCACCCCTACCCACTGAAAGAGTAATATCCTATGTCCCTTTCCAGACTACTGGAGTTGATCTCGCTGGACCGCTATATTTAAGAGGCGGAAATAAATGTTGGATTGTCTTGTATACTTGTGCTGTATATCGTGGCGTACATTTAGAGAAAACGAGATCATTATCTACTGAAGATTTTTATTATGACCTCACGAAGATTTGGAAGACCTTCGAAGGGGTCGAATCAGTATGTTGAACTCAGACCAAGGTACAAATTTCCATGGCACTAAAAATTTACTTTCTACACTTAATCGGGATGAAATCCAAAAGCATTCAACAATTCAACGGATAACATGGAAAATGAACGCGCCAACAGCCGCCTGGTGGGGTGTTTACTGGGAACGCCTTATAAGAATCATGAAAGACCTACTGCGTCGGGTGTTGGGAAAAGCCGCCGTGACCTATGATGAATTGCTAACTATACTGTGTGACTGCGAGGCTATAATGAATGCGCGACCGTTGACATTCATTAACGACGAAAGTGCTGAATACCCACCGGCACATTTCATACAGCCTATAATAAACACTGATGTTACGGATCTCGATAAAATAGATTCGGGAAACCTAAACAAACGTCTTCGTTATCTATCATTATCATTATCATTTATTGCTCTCCATAATGTTTCGATACAGGTGGTACTTACATATTATTACAGATCAATTATGGACCCTGTCGGGCACGGCATATTTAAAGTAGGAGAGAGGAAGCGTTTTTATATTAATGAGCAATTAAATTCTTATCTCATTATACAATAAATTATTAGCAATATGATCAGTAAAAAAGAATTGGAATGTTTCATTAAAATCGATAATTTTGTGGCATATTTTAAATTATTATTGTATTTATTTATTAAATTATTTTATTATTGTATTTATATTTATCAATGTAATATTAATTATTAATCATCATAATAATAAATTCAAATATAGATATATTTCATTTAAAATTGCATGTCAAATTTACAGGAATTGGTTGCATTACATTTATTACAATTTATCATTAAAATATTCTTCGATACTGTAATAGCATTTGTTTATTAAAAATAATTTAAGCTTGTTGATAAATGTATTGTATTTAGTTTCATTCTTAAGAGATTTTGGTAATTTATTATATATTTTAATTGACATGACTAAGGGACCCGAAGAGTGCATTTTTAATCGCGAAGTTGGAAGATTCAATTTATTTTTGTGTCTCAATGTTATTTTATTTTGTATGTTTTCCCGCTTAGTATAATGTCCAGGGTATTTACGTACAAATTTACATATTTCAAAGATATAGACACAGGGCAAAGTTAATATTTTAAGTTTAACAAAATGAGGTTTACACGTATCTGTTTTGTCATTATTTACTAATATTCTGATAAGTTTCTTCTGCAAGGTAAAGAGAGATGGTGCATCTGTACTATTTCCCCATAATATTATACCATAGCTTAACCAAGAATGAGCATACGCATAGTAAGTGACAAGTGCAGTTGATAAGTCTGTAGTTTTCTTGACTTCTCTAAGGGCATAGCAAAATTTTGATATTTTAGCTCTTACGTTTTTTATATGTTGTTTCCAATTTATGTGGGTATCTATGGTTATGCCAAGCAAGTTAAACTCTTTTACAACTTCAAGTTTCAATCCCTCAAAAGCAAAATCTATATTTAATGTTGCCTTTTGGTAAGGGTGGAATGACAACAGTTTCGTTTTCGAGAAATTAACTTCCAAATTATGTTGTTTCATCCAATCTACTGTTTCATTAAGTATGGAGCTAAGATTTTTATTTAAGTTGGAAGTATTTTTGCATGAAGCAAGCAAAGAGATGTCATCCGCAAACAGAACACAAGGCCCTTCTATAATTTTTGGTAGGTCATTTATGTAGATGAGAAACAATAAGCATCCAATCACGCTTCCTTGCGGAATTGAGGCGTTAATTGGCTTTGTGTTCGACCTAATGTGTTCTATTTGTCGCGTTTCGCTATTGAAGAACTCTATCTCTACTACTTGTTGTCTGCCTGTTAAATATGATACGAGCCAATTATGAGCTTCTCCACGTATTCCTATTCCATATAGTTTATCTAATAGTATATTAAACTGCACTTTATCATAGGCTTTCGTCATGTCAAGCAGTATACCTACTGCGTATTGTTTATTGTTAATTATATTTAAGGCTTCTTGGACATATTTAAAGACAGCAAGTGTCGTTGATTTATTTTTTTGAAAACCATTCTGGCACTCATCAAATACTTTGTACTTCTCACAGAAATTATAAATTCGGTTACACATAGCTTTCTCGAATATCTTAGAGGCGGTTGGTAAAAGGGCTATAGGACGGTAATTGTTTGGTTAGGTTTTTTTTATGTATAGGTCTTATTAGTGCTTGTTTTAATTGATCGGGAACGACGCCTTCTTTAAATGATTGGTTTATCAGCTTATAAAAAGGTAATGTCAGCTCCTCAGCGCAGTATTTGACCAAATGTGGTGGAATTCCATCGACGCCATAGCTTTTCTTATTTTTTAAGTTTCTTAAGATTTTATTTATTTCATATGGGTCTACTGGGTTAAGAAATAATGTGTTCTCAATGGGATGAAGCACAGGAACGCTACTAAGTTTCGTACCAACTTTTTCACCAATAGATGCAAAAAAGTCATTGAAATAATTGGCTATTTGCTTTGGTTCAGTTATAGGCTTGTTATTTATTTGCAATTTTATGTTATGTTTTTCTTTTATAGGTTTTTTATTTGTCCGCTCATTTATAACACTCCACATTGTCTTTATCTTATTATCCGAATTTATTATTTTCTTCTTATAGTGTATTTTTTTAGCTACTTGTACAGCCTTTTTTAACGTCTTTTCGTATATTTTATAGTGTTTAGTTAAGATCGGGTTATTTAATTTACTTGTAATTTTTTTTAACAATCTTTTGTTTTTGCAAGAGCGCCTTATACCCACAGTTAACCAATCTACAAGATATTAAAGAGCAGTTTCGGTCAAGGTTCAAAGTAGATTATCTTGCTTTTCTCGTTCAAAAGGGAAATGAAGGAAAGGACAACGTTGAAATAGGCGATATTGTTTTACTTGAAACTGATGATAAAAGAGTGAAGTGGCCTTTAGCTATTGTTGAAGAACTGTTTACAGGGAGAGATGGCATAAAGAGGACTGCACGAGTTAAAACTTGTACAGGAGTGAAAGTTCGGCCTGTTCAACGACTTTACAAACTAGAGGTATCAGCGAATGATTGCTCTATTACAAGAACCTCTGCTGATTCACAGTTGAGGTCGGAAGAGACACCTACGCCTACAAGTAACCCTAAGGGTGGAGCGGATGTATTTCCATATTCCACGAGATATGGAAGGAAGGTGAGAATTCCGAAAAAGTTTAATTTACTTATGTGCAGAAATTCTGTAATTTATGTTTAGAAATTTTGAAATTCTGTAGTAGGTAGTAATATTAGTTAGTAATTTGTAATAATAGTGTTACTACAGTTTAAAACGTATTATGTTAGTCCATATCTCACAGTGTGTGCATAGTAAATGCTGTAGTGATTGTTCTGAGAGTAAAATAAAACAAACATGTCACATTGACTACGTCATAAGGGTGAATGTACACTATAGCGTTCATGTTACTTTAACTTTGTCGCCCGGAAGATGTTGCGGATTTGTTTGAATACTTTTTTGCTTGCTGTGTTAATTGAAATCGGTACCTATTGTCAATATTTGTATTGAGAATGACACATGAAAATAAATGACGAGTCTGACGTCTATCGCAAATGTATGCAGTTTTACTTACCCACAAAATCCCTAAATAATTAAAAATATCCCTTAAAGCCTTCCTTTTACACTTGGCTAGTATTTTACAAAATGTTTTTGGTGGGATAAATGTTTACTGCTTTTCAATATCTATTTTGAAATCTAGACAAAGTCGTGCTAAGTCTATGGTTCCTTACTGCGATTTCTTTATTATTATAGTTAATGTTGTGTGACTTGGCCGTTGACTTGTACACACTAACGTATAAAGAATGTTCAACGACCAAGTCACACAACATTAACTATAATAATAAAGAAATCGCAGCAAGGAACCTTAGACTTGGCACGACTTTGTCTAGATTTCATTACTTTTTAGAGATAAACAAGCAGCTCCATCGAGACTTGGCTAGTTTTTTACAGAATGTTTTTGGTGGGATTTCACTTATTTTTGTAGAAACGTGAGCTTATTGTATTATTTTATTAGATTTTCTTATTTGACACAGTTTTTTTCTTTTTAGGGGTAGTTTTTTTATTATTACAAATCTTTCTTTTTTTTCTTTTCTTTATTGGAAGCGGCCGACCAAGCTAAATATTTTTTGGAAAGGCGGTATGTCGATATCTCTAATAGTTTGGTTGGGCTCTTGTGTTTTCTAATCAGGGTCACCAGGTACTCCAGATCTTCGATTATCCTAGTTTTTATAGTTTTCTCTTTATGTGGCCATTAAACCCTAACTCTGTACCAAATTTCAGCTCCCTGAGTTTATGTGAAGTACTAGTTCTATTTTGATGATCATGAGTGAGTGAGTGAATGAGTGTCTGTCATAAATGCGAAACTTTGCTTTCGCTTAACTTCGGAACTAAATGACCTACAGACTTGAAATTTTGGATTTTAAGTATGTGATTATAGCATACTGGATGACGAAAATTTCTGCGTTCAGTGGTCTTATCCAGAGGTTCTCAAATAGGGGCCTGAAAATGCGGCGAAATAGTTCCAGTAAAGGATGGTACGGCAGTGTTTGCTTCGCGCTCGACTTGGCGGGGGCACTGCCGTGCCCCCAGATATTGAAAAGCAGAAGTATTTTAATAAATAATTAAATGTATTTATTAATTTTATTACTTTTTTATCAATACTAGCTGACCGTATGCAACTTTGTTTGCATTATAACTAACTTTTCCCCTAGGAAAACTTTTCCCGTCAGATTTTTCCCGTAGGAAAATAACTCTATGTCCTTCCCCTCGTCTCGAATGATCCCTATACCAACTTTTATTAAAATTGGTATAGTAGTTTCGAAGCCTATTCAATACAAACAAAAAAACAATGAAATCTTTCCTCTTTAAATAATATTATAGCAACCCGCGGATCCCTAAATCCTACGCGTGAGTCGCGCGGCCGCTTACCGGCGCGATACCGCTGAGCCTGCGCAGTAGAATAAAATTCACTCCCTGCGCACCCCACGCGAACCTGTTTCATTCGTTAGTTAGCCACAGGAGATACGCGATGAACTACGTTTGCTTGCTCTCGCCCGCGTCGCCACGTTTTGTTAAGTTATTTAAGTAATAAGTTTCTGTAATCGTGTTTGTGGGTTAATAAAACCATTTCTTTTCAAAAGTGTTGCAAACTTATTAAATAGCACCCACCCCACTGCTATATCTGGCGTCCCAACAGTGTGGAGAACCGAGTGTTTCAAGTAGTGTACTAAAGTGTAAATTATAAAATAAAACAAAATGCCGCGCAAGCGTCAATCTGTCGAGCCATCAAATAATGACGAGAACATTTCAATGACGCAAAACAACTTCGCAGCATTATTGAATACGATTCAAGAGTCGCAGGCGGCCATGTGCGAAAGATTATTTGATTGAATGGCGACCACTTTTTCATGCTTATCACCCGTCCAGCAGCAAAACAGACTGCTGAGTACCTCCGCGGGTGAAGAAGCCGCGTTACCATTCGGGACCTTCGCACGTTGCACAGCAAGATTCGCGGGCGAAACTCACGAAAATGTAGAAAATTTTATTGATGCCATAGAGGCCTATAAAGAGTGCTCCAATGTCCCAACAGAGAGTGCCCTAAAAGGTTTATCGATGTTACTCATCAGAGATGCAGCTACATGGTGGCAAGGAGTACGAGCCGAAGTGGATACCTTGGAGGAGGCGGTAGCGTACTTGCGAGACGCCTTTGGTGACCGTCGACACGCGTCTCGTATATACCGAGAATTATTTCAACAAGAACAATCGGAAAAAGAACGTACAGACAAATTTGTCGCCAGGTGCCGTGCCCTACTGTCGCGATTGCCCCCAGATGATATCAGTATTAAAGTTCAATTAGATATGATTTACGGACTGATAAATAAAAAAATAAGAAAAAGAGTAAGAAGAGAAGATTTTAATTCATACAAAACATTATTATTAAAAGCAAGAGAAATTGAAGATTCCTTGGAAGAAATTAAGATTTCGAAACAAACTACGACGCTGCGTGAACCGGCTACGCCGGCCCCCGCCTTAGGATACCGCTATTCCGTCGCGCAGGCGGCACCGCCGGTAGTAACAACACGCGCCGCGAATATTCCGGTGCCCCCGGGAGCTGCGAGAAACATCGGCGCGCCCACAAACGCGCGAGTTCCATCTGCCGCTACCCGAAGCGTACCCGCCGCGTCGCAGCCAACGATGGCGGCGACGGCGACGGCGCCACGCGTGAGCGGCGTGGCCGGCGTGAGCCCCAGCGGCGAGTCCGGCACTACTCCGCAGCGGCAGCCGCGCCCATTTTGCGCGTACTGCAGATACTACGGCCACCAGCGCGACCAATGTCGTAAGTTAGCGAACCGAGGTGAGTCTTCACTTAATAACTCTTTACCAGCGTCGTGTTATCAGTGTGGTTCCGAAAATGTTACGCGCGAAAATTGTAAAAAGTGTAATACAAGTCAGTGTTTTTACAGTTTGTTTACGGACACGACAACATCTAATTTGATTATGGACAATAATGATTATCATAACTTTCAACAATCTTCCGTTGTTTGTAATAACAATCACTTATTAACTGAGTCTATAACTATGAATAGTTCTTTTCAAAATGATTTTTTTGCTCAAAATGTTTCTAAAGATTTAATGAATAATTCTTATAATAATGATTGTACTAGAATAGAAAATAATCCTTGCTATAATCATTCAGTTAACGATAAAATATTATCGCCTTTGTGTACTAAATATAGTCAAGGGGCTATACTTCATAGTAACTTAGAAAATAGTAAAAATAGTCTCGGAGACAGTGTGCAAAGTAATTTTCATAACAATACTGCTTCTTTTAATAGTGTTGACAAGCAAAATTCTTTTTTGTCTGTAAAGCAAAACACTATGCCTTTACACAGTGAAAATAGTCACGGAGACAGTGTGCAAAATATTTTTTCTAACAATATTGTTTGTGTGAATAATGTTGAAAATCAAAATTCTGTTTTGTCTATGAATAAAAACAGTAATAATTGTAATAAATCTAGTTCATACGTTAACGTGAGCACGCGCGCGAGCGAGAATACAAAATTGAATTTGCAACCTATTTTACGACCTGTTTTTCAAATTGAAATTTTAGGTATGCATGGTACTGCAATAATTGATACAGGTGCTAAGCATTCCATTGCGGGCCATACTCTATACTCCCTTCTCCAGAGTAGGAGATGCTCTTTCGTACCTGAAAATAGGTTTATTAAGCTCGCTGACGGGGTTGCGCGTGAAATGGACGTATTCATGACTAATATTGATGTTCATGTGTATGGTAAAGTTATCAATACTGACTTTTTGATTTTACCCGAAGCAAATAACAATGAGACATTGTTAGGTATAGATTTTTTGATGGCAGCACAGGTGTGTTTGGATTTTTCTCGTCAATATTGGTATTTTTCAGGTAGTAATATTTATCATCAGATGTGTTTTGAACCGGTCTCTCGGTTTCTCACCTGCTCTCTTACAGAGGTTTTGAGAGAGGATGAAGGCACACATCTAGCACTTTCTGATCGTAATTCATTAGGGAATTTTTTGAATGCCAATGCGGATATTTTCCAGCCAGGGGGAGCGGCGACACCCTATGCTGAGCACCGCATTGATACAGGCGATCACCCTCCCATATTCACACCCCCGTATCGCTTAACTCCAGCAAAGAAGGAACTCATGCGGGAAGAAATTGACAAGATGTTGAAAGAAGGAGTCATTGAGGAGTGTGATTCTGCCTGGTGCTCTCCTGCACTTCTGGTGCCTAAAACAAATGGATCTGTTCGTTTTTGCGTCGATTATCGGCGTCTTAACGCTGTGACAAAAACAGACCACTACCCAATGCCTCTTATAGACGAATTACTCCAATCTACCAAGAGTAACTGTTTTATGAGTACAATGGATCTTCGGTCGGGATACTGGCAAGTCAACGTTCACGAGCCTGATAGAGACAAAACGGCGTTTATAAGCCCGTTCGGGACATATCGCTTCAAGCGCATGCCGTTCGGATTGAAGAATGGACCTTCTACGTTCCAGCGTCTCATCGATAGGTTGCGTTCTTGCTCTTCTTTGTCGAATATTACTCTATTAGCATATTTAGATGACTTGCTCCTGGTGACAGAAGGCTCATTTACGAAACACCTGGAAGAGCTGCAACTTGTGTTTAATCGCCTTCGTGAATTTAAACTCTGTGTAAATAGAGAAAAATGTGTGTTTGCAAGAGAAAGCGTTAAGTACTTAGGACACATCATTACACAACACGGAGTTGCAACTGATCCTGATAAGATTCAAGCAGTTATTGAGATGAAAGAACCTAAAAATTTAAAACATTTACGTACCTTTATACAAACATGTTCTTGGTTCCGCAAATTCATCCCAAATTTTGCCAAAGTAGCTGAACCATTAACGAATCTTACAAGGAAAAATCAAACCTGGAGTTGGGGAGATGCACAGTCCACAGCATTCCAAGAACTGAAACGCTTACTTACCACAGCCCCAATTTTAATTCAAGCAGATTTCTCTAAGATTTTTATTTTACGCACCGACGCCAGTAGCTATGCCATCGGGGCAGTTCTACTCCAGGGGGAGGAGAAAAATGAAGAAAGGCCTATTGAGTACGCGAGTCGTTTGTTAAATGCCGCGGAAAGAAATTATTCCACAACTGAACGAGAGGCTCTTGCAGTTGTGTGGGCAGTGGAGAGATTCAGAAGCTACTTAGACGTTAGACGGGCATCCAGTCGTTATTGGAAGCGACCACCAGCCTCTACGCTGGTTACTTACCTTAAAATCTCCTACAGGCCGTTTAGTAAGATGGGCCCTTAAATTACAATCCTATGATATTTGTTTTGAATACACTCCAGGGAAAGTGAATGTAGTGGCAAATACCCTAAGTAGACCAACTTGTACTGAAGATACACAAAATAGTTGTGGAATCTGCTCAGTAATTGTAGACCTACCAACAAAATCCCCTGTAGAGTTACGTCGAGAACAGCTGGCTGATTCTGAAGTCCAGAAAATTATAGTGGAGATAGAGGGAGAAAATGAAATAGCTGCTTCAAGATGGTTAGAACGTGGTTACTTAATGGATCAAGGAGTCCTTTACCGTCTTAACCCTGATTCGGAAAGCGAAACACCTCAGCTAGTTGTTCCAGTCAATCTTCGGCAAGAAATTTTAAAAGAATGCCATGACTCTGTTTTGGCCGGACATCCCGGAATAGACCGTACTTACCTCAAAGTTGCCCAGCTGTATTATTTCCCGGGAATGCGTCGCATTATCACCGATTATGTCAAATCATGTGTACATTGCCAGAGATACAAGGCAACAAATGACAAACCTCCAGGATTACTTCAGACGCCACTCCTAAATCAACGTAATGAGGTGTTAGCTATCGACTTATTCGGACCCTTACCTGAAGGTGAAAATGGGGAGAAATGGGTACTGCTAGTTGAAGACACTGCTACTCGTTGGGTTGAATTATTCGCTCTTCAAGAGGCTAGCGCTGAAGCCTGTGCTAAAAAGTTGATAGAAGATTATTTCCTCAGATATGGGTTACCTAGAAGAATAATTTCTGACAACGGAGTTCAATTTATAGGAGCAGTAATGCAACAATGTTTGTTTATTCTAGGAATATCTCAAAATTTTGTACCTTTATATCATCCTTCAGCAAACCCCGCAGAACGTAAGAACCGCGATTTAAAGCTGCAACTTAGTATATTGGTTGGTAATGAACACACATCTTGGCCAACAAAACTCCATGTGATAAGATATGCTATGAATAGTGCTAGATGTAGAACCACAGGAGTAACTCCTGCTTACCTTATGCTGGCCAGAGAGATGAGGTCACCTACAGAGATACGTCATGACCTGAAAGCAATACTGGACAAAGAAAATTTTGTTCCTCAAATAACACCATACTTACGGTCCTTTATTAGTTCTTTATCTGCTGTGAGAGAACGAGTTGAAATACAACAAGATAAAACAAAAGCACATGCAGATCTAAGTCGTCGTGAATCAAAATCATATGAAGTCGGAGATAAAATATTAGTCAAGTCTCACGTCCTCAGTAATGCGCAAAAAGGTCGTACCGCAAAATTTGTTCCTTCTCGAGATGGACCCTACATAATAACAAAAAAGGTGACACCAACTACATACCTTATTTCTTCAACGGATAATCCTTCAATATCACTAGGTAAATACCATAGTAAGGACTTGACACCGTTTGTTGAAAGTAAAATTGATGACAGTATACCCAAGCCAGTAATACCAAAGCGTACGCGGGGTCGCCCTAAAAATAAACCAATACAGGATCGAGGGCGTAATCCTGAACTGGAGGGGGAGGATATAGCAACCCGCGGATCCCTAAATCCTACGCGTGAGTCGCGCGGCCGCTTACCGGCGCGATACCGCTGAGCCTGCGCAGTAGAATAAAATTCACTCCCTGCGCACCCCACGCGAACCTGTTTCATTCGTTAGTTAGCCACAGGAGATACGCGATGAACTACGTTTGCTTGCTCTCGCCCGCGTCGCCACGTTTTGTTAAGTTATTTAAGTAATAAGTTTCTGTAATCGTGTTTGTGGGTTAATAAAACCATTTCTTTTCAAAAGTGTTGCAAACTTATTAAATAGCACCCACCCCACTGCTATAATATTAGTATAGACACAGATAATATAATACTACAGTATATACTAACATTGCGAATCCATTGGTTTAGTTAATCTGAGGAACGCGCCTATAGTGCAAAGAAAAAAAAATATTTTCTGTTAATGGCTGTGCCCATCTGGATTTCGCTTAGATAAAGAATGAATAGATAGGACGTGACCGTATACCCGTAAGGGACAGACATAGATGACGTCATACCTGCCTAAAGTAAATGGGTATACCAGTGTTGCTTTAAGTTTTACCCTACTTTATGTTTATAGTGGCTTTTACCACTATAAACATAAAGTAGGGTTGATTGATCTACGTATTTTTTTTGAGACATTTTAATGAGCTCTCTAGTCTAGCTTTTTATTGAATTCTTCATTCAACCTTCGCCGCAGTCTAAAGTTATTTACACTTTTAAATAAAACTACACTTTTCGGATTTACTCGAGTATATTTCGTTTTTAAATATTTTACTTAATTATTTATGTTAGCTATCATGTAAACATCTTTACAAATATAAGAAAAAATATTAGGAACCATCATCATTATCCACACGCGTCCACTGCTGGACATAGGCCTCTCCAAGTGCTCGCCACTGAGCACGATCCGCGACCACTCGCTTCCAGCTTTTGCCAGCTAAGTACCTTGCGAAGATCGTCGCTCGATTAAGAATACAGCGGGCAATAATCATTGTTTTTTATTTTTTTTATTTTTTTTTATTTAAAATCCAATATTTACACATTTACTAAATATTTGTGAATTATATTAAAAATGTATAATATTAAATTTTAAATAAACATTTTCTAAAATTAGATTTCAATATGTAGCACCGTTATTGTCATCGAATAAAGGACTTCGGCTTACAGAGATAAAATTCACTACAATATAGGTAAAAATTCACTTGGGCTGGGTAAGTTCAAGAACTGAACTACTGATACCGCACTCAATATGGTGCTAAAAGCCCAAAGTTGGTAAGCTTGCTCACAATGTGGAAAAAAGATCTGGCAAAGAACGCAAGATGCCGATGTAGATAGCTGGTTATTCTTAGTTGCCCGTGTTGCCACCCCCAACCTCGCTCCCGCTCCCGCTGGCGGCAACTTGGAAATAGCGCAGGACAAGACCAATTTGTAGATCTCTGAGGAAGATTATGTTCTGTCAAGTACCTATATAATTAATTAGAAACACTTGTTCGGTGCATAGAGCTATATCTACATCCTATGTGTTCTTGTTAAATATTCAGACAAAGTAGAGATAACTTATTTCATTTGGATTAAGCCAGATTACTAGCTATGGCACAAAATTGCTAATAAATCACAAACATTTTCTAGAGGCTGTCTACTCCTCGCCACTCACCAGCTGTTTTTGGGTGTGGTAAACACGTATTAAATTACTTACGTACAAACTCATATGCGTTTGAACTTAAAAAGTGTAAGCACAGCGCGAATTTCCTTAAGGCCCCTATAGCCGCCAATGGCCTTGAGCGTACGGGCGTGGCCTAGTGTTCGCGCCGCTCCACCCGCCGTTACCTCGCATCTAAATATCAATAGTAGGGTGTACGTCGGTGTTACATTTTTTGGGACTATGCAATGCAATAATACGTGGGGCGCACTAAAAGTTTCCGGAATCAGTAATAAAAAATACTACTAATGGTCAAACATATTTTTTTTAAATACAGCCTCTTCTGGTGATGAAAATCGTTGATCGCGTAATTGGTTCTTGATTTTTGGGAACAGAAAAAAGTCACATGGTGCCAGGTCAGGAGACTAATAGCGATAAATAATGTAGTTGAATTGGAATTTAACTACAACTAAACTACAACTTTTATGATCGTTCGTATTGCGGTAATGTTTTGACAGGAGATTGAAACGCAACCGGATTGATATTGGTACGAAACTGCTGTCAAAATACAAAGTTCATGCGGCGCTCCTTTTTTGGATTGAAGTTTGACTTTTATCAATGTTGAGTGTTTTTCTGTTCTCTTTCTCTCTGTTATCTCTAGAGCTCCAAATTAGATCCAGCTTCGCTTGCGCTTCAACTTTCATGTAGAAATTAGCGCGTTACCAATTTTGTCCAAAGTTGAATTGTAATTAGAACTGGATTGGAGTTGAACCTCAGCGGTCCGTTAGAACTGTAGCGCGATTGGCCCCCAGGACCGTATGCAGGATGACTCATCATAAGTTGTACGTTTTTCGCCTTCAAGAACTCATTTGTCTGTCTGGCCGTGTGGGAACTTGCATTGTCTTAGTGCAAGATGATACGGCGTTGAGCTTTATTTTCACGGAGCTTATAAATAATTTCCGGTAAACAAATGGTCGTGTACCGGTCACGGTACGACAATTTTCTAAAGCAACAGTAGTCACGTGTCCAGTTTGAAGTCCAGGCCAGTCCGAACGCGTTTGAATTCTGCTAACAGCTATTAAAAGTCGTCTTGCATGTTGCTTCTTCACCTAAAGCAGATTGAAGCCGAGCGAGGCTCTGCTGAGCTGTCAAATTACACATAAAATCGTAAAAAATCATGCCAATTTCCCGAGATAATCCATTTTATTGTAATCACGCAATTTTTAAAATGACGCCACAATGTGAAAACAATTGACAGTCAAATGAAGCAAATTGTATTCTTCAGCTAACGCGTTCAATTTTCAAATGTAGTAATAACTTTTTAAATCTATACTTACTAATATTATAAAACTGAAGAGTGTTTGTTTAGTTGAACGCGCTAATCTCAAGAACTACTGATTCAAATTGAAAAAATATTTTTGTGTTAGATAGCCCTTTTATCGAGGAAGGCATCAACAACATCGCGCTATGACTAATAGGAGCTGAGCATCAATGAAAAATTTTGTAAAAACGGGAAAAAAATATATAGCGAAACGTAGTTCGCGGACACAGCTAGTATTGTTTATGTAAGTGACCATTTTCGGAAACTTAGTGTGACCTATGTAGATACAAGGTTATCTTGTTTTTTTATTTATATGTATACAATCCTGAGTAAAAATAGCACATTATTGATGTGTTACAGCTATAGTTATGAAAAAAGTAAGTTCATTCAAGTTGTTCAGTCAGTCAGTTTGAATAATAAAATGGTCATGCTGATGAATCGAACCCAGCTTAGCCAAGGGGGCAGTCAAATGTATATTTAGCAAGGTGTTCATTGACATACAAAGAGACAGACAGACAAACATCATTAGTTTTATGACAAAATCGTGAGCTTGAACTATATTATACACCGTGTTTGGTCAATGCCCTATCAACCCGAAACCTACCTATGTTAACGTAGTCATGTAAAGATATGCCGTCATTGAAAATACGAAATTGTAGACCTATTCGTATGCGGGATTTCAAAATTAATTTTACAATTTCGATTTTTCAATGCCGCCATAATTTTTTAATGACCTTGTTAACACGGGTAGGTTTCGGCTCAACTCACGATTTTCTCATACAAGTAATGAAAATGTCTGTCTTTCTGTATGTCCATGAAAGAAAAATTTAAGAATAAAAAAATACTTTATTCATTTAATTATCCACAAATATTAAAATTACGAAAAACCTTTCACGTAAAGGACTAACAAATTCGGTATTGTGACTTTTTGTCTCTTCGTTTTCTACCCTTCGCTTTTTAGGGTTCCGTAGCCAAATGGAAAAAAACGGAGCCCTTATGGATTCGTCATGTCTGTCTGTCTGTCTGCCCGTCCGTATGTCACAGCCACTTTTTCCAAAACTATAAGAACTTTACTGCTGAAACTTGGTAAGTAGATGTATTCTGTGACCGCATTAAGATTTTCACACAAAAATAAAAAAAACATTAAATTTTTAGGGTTTATGTCCCTATATCTGACTATCAGAAGGTTAGACTGGAATGAAAGTCATAAATACTGATAAATAAAATATATATTATTATATAATGCCAAGAACCTAACCTAACGTTCGCTACAATATACGGAGGACGACTGCGTATATCAGTCGATTCGATGCACACGTCAACTCTACGTACTGTACCACAGATTACATAATTATTGTACCATAGTGTCTCTACAAATTTTAAGGGTTAAGGGTTCATACTTAGAACTGAAACTCAATATTTTTTTTAATCAAACCCATACGTGTGGGGTATCTATTTGAGGTTTCTAACATAATTTTTTTCTAAACTGAATAGTTTACGCGAGAGACACTTCCAAAGTGGTAAAATGTGTCGTCGTCCCGTCCCCCCCCCCCCCCCTAAACTTCTAAAATAATACAATGATAAAACTACAAAAAATATGTGATGTACATTACCATGCAAACTTCCACCGAAAATTGGTTTGAACGAGATCTAGTAAGTAGTTTTTTTTTAATACGTCAAAAATCGTAAACTGCAATTTATCTTTTATTCAATCAACTCAAATAAAAAAAACATTTAATTTCATAAACATAAACCTTATGCATAAACCGTGAACCATTATTTTCTAATAATAAAAATCCCATCATTTAGGTACCTAATTATAATGTTTACTTATCAATAACTGAATTTTAAAAAATACACTATTATTAAAACATCGATCAAAGTTACAACGAACTACAAGAACTTTTATATTATGTTACTTGCTGCTACGGAACCCTTCATGGGCGAGTCCGACTCGCACGGCCGGTTTTTTGTTTATTTATTTCTTCAGTGGCTTTATTGCTCATTTCCTGATTTTTTTCAATAGGTGTATTTTCGTCTTGATTATGCCTTCTCTTCGACGCAACTTTTTTTATTGCAAACAAGCAAGTTAGCAAACAAGCAAACTGCCCACCTGTTGGTAAGTGGCAACAGTTACCTATAATAGATGTGGTTCCTGTGAGATTCGTAGCAAAACTGCAACCCCCACAAGAACCACAGTGTACGTTGCCAAGTTGTGAAATCAGATGTAAAGTCACTATTATTTTTTTATAGCTTATTCTATTATATTCAG
Source organism: Schoenobius gigantellus (assembly GCA_963935595.1). Taxonomy (NCBI): domain Eukaryota; kingdom Metazoa; phylum Arthropoda; class Insecta; order Lepidoptera; family Crambidae; genus Schoenobius; species Schoenobius gigantellus. The sequence goes on from OZ012543.1 coordinate 39,068,429, forward strand.
GATCTCTAATTCGCATACTTCTAGACTGCCTTAGACTAAATTGTTCTTATAATCACAAAAAGCGTCATTTCGCACACAAGAAGTAAATTACACGTCTTGCACTAAAGAAGCGCGTATCGTATTCACTATCATCGCATGTGAGAAGTGTAAGCACCCTAGCAATCGATTTTACGATTTCGCGTAACAAGTGAATGGCGGCAGCGCAGCGCGCAGCCTTCCTCCTTGAATGTCAGCGCTATACTGATTCTCGTCGCCCATTCACGACGGTTTGCTGTGCAAGTGATAAAAAAATATTTTTGTAAAAACTAATAATTATTTTAAAATAAAAAATGTACAGTTTCAAGAGTAATTAATTTACATTTAGGTCTATCAACAACCATAAACATATCATTTGTAGTTTAGGAGCAGTTCGGAAATTAAATTTGAAAACAGACTCATTTCAATTTTTTTTTTTGCATACTATTTAATATACTTCAAACTTTTTAAATGTACAGTTTATAGGGCACATATCAAAGCGTAAAATATATTTTTTGTAGAATTTTTTACCGGCTAGTTTAAGAGTAGTTCGCCTCCAAAAACCACCATTTCAGGTCTCTAGTCGCCTTAAAGGTTCAGAATACTTTCTTTTGTCAACTCCTAAAAATCTTTTCAGAAAATTTCTATTGGTTCCTCCTACAGTATCTAAAATGTCCAACTACTAATTTTGCATCATTAACTTACACTTCAAATCACTTTACACATTTTCAAGTGTGACTACTTTTTTTCCCAATCGTCTAAGCGATTGACGCACTGGCCGTAGTTTTTTATTTGATGACCTCGCTGATTGTTTCAAACCCAGCATTTGAAGCCGCATTTTTCTCTTTCGGGGCGTATTCAAATTTGAACCGAAATCCAACACCGATGCGTCCTGAAACAATATGTATACAGGTTAAAAATAAAAGCAGGTTCTAATTTTACAACATTAAAAATATTAATTAATAAATTTTTAAACTGTATCTGTACTAATTGTCAGACTTGTTATATTAATAGAAAATGACCAAAATCAAACCATTAATAATATGTTTGGCCATATCAAAATAGTAGAAAAGGATTAGGTACCTACCCTACCCATGTTAATCCAAAACTGTAAAATAAATTTCGAAATCCCCCATAAAAATAGTTGGGTTTGTGAAAAATAAATTTAGGTTTTGGCTTGATAGGGTATGTACTTCGTAGATATAATATGTATAAGTTACTGACCTGTAAAAAAAGTTTAGGAATAGCACCACTCCTAAGAAAAGTGCCTTTTTTGTTTTTCTGAATCCACTGTTGTTCAAAATGCTTAGAACACATTCGGGTATGCTTGGTTGGCTGCCAATTCAATCGACCAGTAGCTTTAACCCAACTGTTTTCGAGTAGTTATCTCCGAAGGAAATCTGTTAAATACAGACAAACAAGCAAATGGAAAGTCTCACTTCAAAAGAATTAGGGTGTTGGAACCAATAGTGGACCACTTAAGCGGATTTTGACTTTACTGCGGTCACTGTGTACACAGTTATCATTTGAGCGATGCTGCCTTTGGCACAATGATTCCTAGATACATACTTATACAAATGTGGCAAACATTTATTATGATCTTACAATAGATTTTGAAGTGAAACTTCTTTAGGCACGCTTGACTTGGGGAGTAAGCTGGCGAACGCGTTACGAAAAGTGTGATCGGGCAAGGCGAACGGAAGTTAATTGGGGGATATAAGCAAGAGACAGCAGTGCGCGCGCACATTTTCTTTCTCTCTTCCTCTCATAGAAGTTTCACTTCAGTCGTGTGGTCATAAGCACACTCGTTTTTTTTTGTAAGGCCTGTCCAAAGTCAAAAATTCAAAAGGCACCATTACCTGACCACCATTCACCAATAGATGACCACTACTCTACCCAATACCTGACCACCTCAAATAGTTAATTAATTTGCAAAATTATTTGGCATTTTTTCCGCTTTTCTTTCTTCACGAATGCGTTTCCTGGTTTCAGCTTGTATACTATTCTGTTTTTTTTCCATCATCGTTTAAGCTTGATGACTCAAGTCAATCAACTTAATTAATACCTCTACTGTGGTCATCTTTCGGAAACAACTTACAACACCTATACAAATATTTTACCTCAAAGCCTGACCACCCTAGTTATCCTTTGGATACGCATTTTTTGTAATGAAAAGAGTTAACAGAAATCACAATATAGCTTATTATCTATTTAAAACCAATGAGGAAGTTGAATTTTATACAAAAAAAATGTTTTTTCCAATACTTGACCAGTCTGGTCAGCTTAAGGAAAATTGTAATTTTGGTGGCCCAAAATATAACCAGGGCTCTAAAAACCACATATTTAGTAAATAGCAGAAATATTGTTAAAAATATCTTAAATCATAGGCCCTCATTATCTTTGATCGGTAGTGAATCCATAAACATAAATATAATTCAAGGTGGATCACGATTTCCAAAGTAATACGAAATTTTAAGTCTTAGTAAAAATCTTGACTAATCACGGGGCGCCATTGTTGCAGCAAGAAAACGCTACATTTTTCCACCAATAGGAAGCAAGTTTATATGAGGCTTGACAGATATAGTGTTGCCACTATTGGAAAACCAAAATACACCAACTTTGCTTGCTTTGCTTTTTTAATATTGCAATGAAACCCTGTTTTGGTCAGCTTTGGGTGACTGGTCTGCTATTGGTTCCGCCACCCTACCTTTGTTATCTAAAATGCTCAAAATTTTATACTTTTTTTTTTTTTTATGGATGGCCCGGCCTGATGACCTCCTCCCGCCTGATGTTAAGTGGTGAAAGAGGCCCAAATGAGTTGACAGATAAGAGTAGGGACGACATCCACTCTCCTACCTGCCCGCCCCTTGCCGGCCCAAAAGATGCTTTTTCACGCCTCTTTTGAAGGAACCCATGTTGTAAGATGGAGGAAACACGTGCGCAGGTAGAGAATTCCAAGTGTGGGATGAACGACAGAAGAAGGAATCTTGGAATTTCTTGGTACGGTGTGAAAAGGAGGACACAGTGTACGGATGACTCCGAAGGCCCTTACGCGTGTTTCTGTTAAGGAATGGAGAGGGAGGGATAAGGTTAAAGAGCTCCTCAGAGCATTCCCCATGGAACATTCGGTAAAAGGCGCTAAGATAGGCGATGTCACGACGAAGTTGTCGACTTAAATATGTCAATATTCATGTAACACAGAAACTAATATGTGAGTTCCCTTTCACGTAACAAATTACCTACGAATCAAGGAAAAATAATCGTAGCGTAACTGGTATCATTATAACCCGGCAAAATGTTATACGCGTTGGCTGTATACGGTGGCCATATTGTATGGCGACATTCCTAGCTTGTTAGGTTAACAGTAACCTTACTACTTAGTTTGAAATTTCATGTTTAATCCCATAATATGATTGAGAACCATAGTAGAAGGAAAAAATATTGCAATATAACTTGTATTTATAATTTAAAAAATAGTTTTGGCGCTTTTTATTGACACAATTTAGGTCTTACCTGTGAAAGGTTATATTTTCCTGTTTTCTAGCACTATCACTATTACAACCTAAAACGGAGCAGTGCACCATGATTTAAATGTTCAAATAGTTCACAATTACACTAATTAAAGTGTTAAATAATTACACAGTAAGCTATAATTCACACAACAAATTTCTTCCACGTATTTGTTTAGCACCAGACGCTGGTGATAAACAATCCCCACTACCAGTTTCACCTACATACGGTAACAAGGACAAAAAAAATGATGCCATCTTCTTCTTTCCTTTGGCAATGTGTATAAGTTTATCTCTTTTCCTCATGTTTGACGGCTTTTATAGCCCATCTATTTCATTCTATATCTATGGGATTTCGCCAACCAAGAAGTTTAGAAGTATAAAAATTGTCTTTTTCTTATGTAGTACCGTGCACGTACCGTGGTGGTAAGGCAAAAGAAACAAGCCATACAACCAATGTATAAAGCCTTTTTATGACAATGTCACAAATTAATATAGTAGGTTGTTTTAATTTGAAAGGTGTTATTGTTTTTACATTATGACCAAGGAATCAAACTCTTTCATTCATTTAAAACTATTAAAAGTAATTGATTAATATTAATAATTTAAAAAAAAATATCTGACTGCAATGATTCTGGGTTACGCGTAGAGGGAGTACGGGACTATTGATCCTAATGTCGGATCGCCTTTTTTACGGATCTACCCAAGGAACATGGATATCAAATGAAGGACCTAATGAGTAGAACACATTAAACCTAGCCACGTTGACCTAATTCGACATGACTGCTGATAAAAGTTCGTTTCCAAACCCAGCAATATGGATATCAAATGAAAGGCCTGAACCTAGGAAAGTCGCCCTAAATTCAACATGGCCGCCGGTCAAAAAAAAAACGGACAAAAGTTCGTTTTCAAACCCAGCAATATGGGTATCAAATGAAAGGCCTTGATGAGTAGAACGCAATGAACTTAGCAACACTGACATAAATTCAACATGGCCGCCGCTAAAAAAAGGTGGATAAAAGTTCGTTTCCAAACCTAGCAATATGGGTATCAAATAAAAGGCCTTGAAGGGTAGAGCATTAGGTACCTACATTCAACATGGCCGCCGCTCAAAAAAGGTGGATAAAAGTTCGTTTCTAAACCCAACAATATGGGTATCAAATAAAAGGCCTTGATGGGTAGAGCACTATGAACCTAGGAAAATCGACCTAAATTCAACATGGCCGACGCTCAAAAAAAAAGGATAAAAGTTCGTTTTCAAACCCAACAATATGGGTATCAAATGAAAGGCCTTGATGAGTAGAGCACTATGAACCTAGCAACATTGACATAAATTTAACATAGCCGTAGCTCAAAAAAGGTGGATAAAAGTTCGTTTCCAAACCTAGCAATATGGGTAGCAAATGAAAGGCCTTGAAAAGTAGAGTATTAGGTACCTAGGAAAATCGAACTAAATTCAACATGGACGCCGCTAAAAAAAATTATAAAAGTTCGTTTACAAACCCAACAATATGGGTATCAAATGAAAGGCCTAAATGAGTAGAGCACGATAAATCTAGCAAGATTGACATGATTTTACATGGCCGCCGCTCAAAAAAGATGGATAAAAAATCGTTTCCAAACCTAGCAATATGGGTATCAAATGAAAGGCCTTGAAGAGTAGAGCATTAGTTACCTAGGAAAATCGACCTAAATTCAACATGAACGCCGCTCAAAAAAAAGGATGAAAATTTGTTTTCAAACCCAGCAATATGGGTGTCAAATGAAAGGCCTTGATGAGTAGAGCACTATGAACCTAGCAACATTGACATAAATTTGACATAGCCGCTGCTTAAAAAATATGGATAAAAGTTCGTTTTCAAACCTAGCAATAAAGGTATCTAATGAAAGGCCTCAAATAGTAGAGCATTATGAACTTATGAAAATGCCATAAATTCAACATGGCCGACGCTCAAAAAAATGGATAAAAGTTCGTTTCCGAATTCAGCAATATGGGTATCAAATGAAAGGTTTGGATGAGTAGAACACTATGAACGTAGCAACACTGACATAAATTCAACATGGCCGCCGCGGTGGATAAAAGTTCGTTTCCAAACCTAGCAATATAGGTATCAAATGAAAGGCCTTCAAGTGTAGAGCACTATGAATCTAGGAAAAGTGCCCTTAATTCAAAATGGCCGCCGCTCAAAAAAGGCGGATAAAAGTTCGTTTCGAAACCCAGCAATATGGGTATCAAATGAAGGCTTTGGTGAGTAGAGCACTATGAACCTTGCAATATTGACATAAATACAACATGGCCACCGCTCAAAAAGGTGGATCAAAGTTTGTTTTCAAACCCAACAATATGGGTATCAAATGAAAGGCCTTGATGAGTAGAGCACTATGAACCTAGCAACATTTACATAAATTTAACATAGCCGTAGCTCAAAAAAGGCGGATAAAAGTTCCATTTCAAACCCGGCAATATGGGTATTAAATGAAAGGCCCTGAAGAGTACCTAGAGCATTCGAACCTACGAAAATTGTCCTAATTTCGAAATGGCAGCTGCTCATGAAAGGCAGAATAAAGTTGAATCATTATGGAATAAAATTGAGGAAAAAACTAAACACTGTGTTAAGCATTTTGATAGCGAAACGTAGTTCGCGGGCACAGCTAGTATACAATAAAACTCCATGAGAAACTGATGTTGACGTTGACATTGACAGTTCTGGACACAGATTAGAGATAATAGTTTCTGGAGACAGTGCACTACCTCTTTCGACGTCATCGATTCGTCATACCGCTTACAAATGCGCACAAGAGACATTTTTGATCCAACTGCTTGCATGCAAATAGAGCACACAAGCACTGCCAGCAAATATTGGACCGCACCCTAACATAAATATGGGTGCGGTCCAAAATTTGATATAATCTTTCTTTTTCTCAGAAGGAAATGCGTAACCGCACCGTACCCGCCGTTGGCTAGACGGCGAGCGTGTGTGGGGCTCTCCCGGCAGAATGCCAGGCGTACCCACTAAGTATAGTTTAATTCTGGAGCCACTAGCTGCGCCCCCTCCTTGGTTCACTCTACGACCCCCAAGTGGGGCGCGCCTCACTGGTTGGGAAACTCTGATATTATTATATAGTGTTTGATGTTTAGCTTATGACTAAAATTATACATACATGATTTAGCAGTATGGGTGTACCTTTGCCTGTTCCTGAGGACAAATGTAATTATCATGTCAAATGTCAAAAATTGAAAAGTCTATCAAACAAAAATTGCAAAACTGCATGCAAAATTGCAAATTGATTTGTAACGCCGACCACTAATAAAATATACTAAACCATTATAAACTTTTAAAAGCTCTGTACCTGCGTTGCGTTTAATAATCATATCATAGACTGAAGTGAATTTAAAAATGTCTAATTCGTGGTGCGTTCCGAATTGCGATAAAGCGATAATATCGCGAATCCGACCAAATTAAATCGTCACAAAATATAAGGGCTATTGAATCAGTAGGATATGTTGTGGGGTGCGATGGTCAGATCACCTCCTCGTGGTGCACCCTGGGCAACCCGGCAGAAGTCTGCCGCGAGCTAAGAATCTGACAGCGTGGTATGGCCGGATCAACCCGGCGCGCTTCGGCGATGTGTGGTGAAGTCTCCCCTTCTTCTTTAAAAAGGGATTGAACTGTCGCCTGGGGACCCGTTTGAGGGTCGTGGTATGGCCGGACTCAGTCCGGCGGCCACTTCTGAATGGCAGTGTGGGGGCGTTTTGTTCGCCGTAGCGCTTTGTGCCTTTTGTGAAGAGTGTCGTTCTCGATACCCTTCGGGCTTTGGCCCACCTGCGCGGTGGTGGATCCAGTGGGATCTGCCGTCGGGCAACCCGTAGGCCGCATTGAGCGGAGATGGGGGTCCGGCGCACTGAGCGCCGGGCCGCGTGGAAGGTAACCACTATAAAAAATCACCCCAATCCTAAGGTCTGGTCCGCGCCGATGTGATGTATGGCTGGAGGGGATCCAGTCACGAGCGGCCACCCCAGGGAGCTCCCCCTTAAAAAGCCCCCCGTAGGACCGCGAAAGGCGGCTGCGGGCAGCCGGGAGTATCTGGTGCCGTGCGACCCGAGATCCATCTTACCGAGTGCGACCATATGCGATAAAAAATGCGATCCCTTTGAGAGCGGGCTTCCACCGTTGTCCGGGGCGATGGTCGACAATGTTACCGAGGAGGGTGGGAGTGTAAATACCTTTGTAAATAGTTCCAGCAGAGTTGTGCTTCGTATTGGGAGCGTTGAGGGGACGCCTAGAGCCGCGCTTTCACGATCTGGCTCGGCGCCTTCTATCAATAGTGTTGATACTGTATATAGTACTGTATACAGTAATGTAAATAGTTTAGGATTAGGTCTAGGTTTAAGTTCTAGCAATAAGAAGACTGAGACGGTGGTTGCGGCTCAGTCTCGGAAGAGGCAGGCGGACGAATCCGACTCATCCTCCCTATCCGCCCGGTCTGTAATTTCTATTACGGACTCGGTACTTGTTACAGAGGACCCTTCCGACGTAGCGTTGAACACCTCGCGGCGTCGGAAGAAAAAGAAGAAGAGGAACTCAGTCGAATCGGGCTCTGGTTCCGATACGGATGTACCACCGGAATCGACGAAAAAACCAGAGAAGCCGGTCTCCTCTAGCAAAGGGCGCGGGCGTGATCGTGGACGACCCTACGACTAGGGAATATGTGGGGTTGGCCAAAGCCAAGCGAGAGCTGGCGACGGCCGAGAGAGAAGAGTTTCGACTCCGTCTCGACAAGGAGATCGCCGAGGCGGAAAAGAAAGCCCACGAGACTCGTGCTCGCTTCTATGCGAGTCGAGTCGACGTCCCGGAGTCGTCTGCGAATCCAGTCGGCACCACTGCCCTCGATATTGAGGATTTGGTCTGGTCGGACTGTGCGTTCATTTTAGAGGTCGCTAAGAAGTCGAACCTAAAGGGGACTTTCCAAAAGGCCCTGAAAAAGGTGGCGGCTTCGTTTCAGGAGTCCTTCGAAGAGGTGTCCCGGAAATCTATTTCCGAGGACACCCGAAAACTGAGGGCCGAAAACGAGGCCCTCAAAAAGGAGATGCTAGAGATGAGGCGTATGATTGCCGAACTCAAAGTGGAGGTGGACGTCGTCAAGGCGAGTCGCAAGGATCCCCAACGGGTTGATCCTCCGGCTGCTGACGGCGACCGCATGGAAGTGGTTGAGCTGGAGGCAGATGTGGAGACAACACCTCCTTCCCTGCCTCCCGCCAAGTCCACTAAACCCGCCAAGCGCGCCCGCCAATCTACTGGCCAAACGACGTCGTCCCCCCCGATCGACCCAGCCTTGGAAGCATTCGAGGCCAAGATAATCAGGTCGATCGGGACTATGATTGATGCCCGCTTCGAGGGCATACAGGAGCGTCTCCTTCCGGAGAAGAGGTTGACACCTCCTCTCGCGGCAGACCAATCGCCTGCCCACGCTCCCTCGAAGCCGGCAAATAATAGTGGGGATAAGCCGGCCAAAATACCGGCTCATCCAAAACCCGCTGGCAGAGACAAAGCCTCAAAAAGCCAGCAGGCCAAGAATCTGCCCGCTTCATCGTCGGCCCCATCCACCTCCCGGGAACCTGCCACAAAGGCAGCTCCACCCCCGGTCGAGCAAGAGTGGACCACCGTCGAGTCTAAGAAAAAGAGACGCAAAGGGCGAAAGGCCAAGAAGAGCGGCCAACCAGAGCAGCCTGCGGCAAAGCCAAAGGCCAGGTACGCTGTCACCACTGGGACAATGTCGGCACGTCCACCCGTCACAGCCCGGCCTAAGCCAAAAAGCAAAACCTCTGCGCCCAAATTGGTGCCTCCCAAATCGGCCGCGGTGGTCATATCTCTTGAACCTGACGCCGTCGATAAAGGCACCACCTATAGTAAAATATTGAGTCGAGCTCGACAGACTATCAATGTCGCCGAGCTCGACACAGCCAAAATGTCGTGCCGCCACACGGCGGCAGGCGCCCGAATAATAGAAACCCCGGGCGCCCAGGGTAGTGAAAAGGCAGACCTCCTGGCCTCTTAACTCCAGGAGGCACTCGCCGGGGTCGCCAAAGTTGTCCGGCCCACTAAACGAGCGGACTTATAGGTCTCAGGGTTAGACGACTCGGTTCTGAAAGAAGAGGCGGCGGCAGCCATCGCCACGAAAGGCGGCTGCAACGCTGACCTCATTAAGGTCAGCGATATCCGTACCGGACCAGGCGGAATGGGAACTGCAATTGTGCAGTGCCCAGTCACTGCCGCCAAATTGGTGGTCCAGGGCCAACTCCTAATTGGTTGGAGCTCGGTCCAAATCAAAGCGTTGGAGGCCCGCCCCATACGCTGTTTTAAGTGCTTGGCGGCGGGTCACACCCGTCAACAGTGCCCCTCCGAGGTGGACCGGAGCGGGCATTGCTTCCGGTGCGGAGTGACCTTCCACAAGGGCTCCACATGCAGCGCTGAGCCCCGCTGTATTGTGTGCGCTTCAGCCAAGAGGCCGGCCGGTCATTTGTTGGGGGGCGCTAAGTGCAAAGCCCCCCGGGTTAGAGGGAAGCCCCCTGTCATTCAGAGGGCTGCGCCTCCTAGTGAGGCCCAGGAGGGAGCTGATATGGAATCCTAATGGATTTAGGTTCCCCATACAGATGCCTCCAAGGGAATTTAAAACACTGCGCCAGGGCTCAAGACTTGCTAATGCAACTTGCAAGTTGCTAATGCGGAGTGGTCCATCGATGTGGGCATAGTCGCGGAGCCGTACTTCGTCCCCGACCGGTCCAACTGGGCTGGAGACCGGGACGGCTCCGTGGCCATAATCGTGCGCTCAGCGCCTGGGTGTGGCCCCCTCTCTTTGGTTGAGAGAGGTGCCGGATTTGTCGTGGCCAATTGGGAAAAGGTCACCCTAATCGGGGTATACTTTTCTCCCAACAGGCCCCTCGCCGACTTCGAAGTGTTTCTTGCGGCGGTTGGGGCTGCTGTCAGGAGAGCTGCCTCGCGTCAGGTTCTCCTCCTTGGAGACCCGAACGCCAAGTCTACGATCTGGGGCAACCCCACGACTAATGCTCGTGGACAGGAGGTGGAGCTCTGGGCAGCCGCGTCGGGCCTTTCATTGCTCAACCTAGGAGCTGCCCATACTTGCATGCATCAACAGGGCGGGTCGATCGTCGACGTGTCGTTCGCGACCCCCGCCCTCGCGCGCAGAGTAAGGGGATGGCGGGTTATGACGCGGGTGGAGACTCTCAGACCACCGATATATTCGGTGCGAGATTTCCACCCAGCGTCCCTCCCAGCCTCAGAGTAGCGGCTGTGCCCGACGTTGGGCCTTAACCCGCCTCGATCGCGAGATGGCCGATGAAGCCGCAATCGTACAGGGTTGGTGCTCCCAGCCCATGGACAATAGCGACGTGGACGAGGCTGCGACTCGCTTTCGCGATGCTCTTACGGAGGTGTGCGAGGCATCTATGCCCAGAGCGCACCCTCCAAAAGACCGCCACGAGGTGTATTGGTGGTCCCAAGACATCGCGGATATGCGGGCGACTTGCACGATAAAGAGGCGGGCGTACACGCGCCACCGCAGGCGACGCGTCCGAGACGCCAATGTGGAGGCCTCATTATATGAGGAGTACCGAGAGGCCAAAAAAGCCCTGCAGCTAGCGATCGCCCGCTCCAAGGAGGAGGCAAGGGCTGAAATGCTGCAGTGACCACATGGTATGTACCTAACCTAAATGTTATCGCAATTTTTAGCATTTTTTAATAAAAGTAATTTATATTAGTTATTTATTGTTTAGCTTACACGATGCGATGTTAAGTTATTAGAAAAAAGGAATTGGCATTAACATTCTGTTCAAGATATTGGCGAAACCACAGAAGTTTTAAATATTGTTGAAACAGTTTGACTCACACTGATGTGTTTTTAATTCTTTTCTTCTTAAAATATTACTAATTCTTTTACTAGGTATGTATTTAAATATCACAGAGAGATTTTAGTGTTGACTCATTTTTGACAAATTGACATATTTGATTATGTGTTATGTGGCAGTGGGTTCAACATAATATACCGATTGAAAAGACCAATCTATTGAAAGACAATCATTGACATTCATTATATTTATTATGTTAATAAAACCTATCCTCTATTGAAAAGCAGATATAAAGTTCTTTTGCGCAACTCATTTTGAAATAATAGAATAGAATATAATATTTCTTTGTTGACACCAACTAGTTTAAAGTCAACGTATAAATAATACACTTATCACTAAATGTACAAAGGGCGACCTTTTCGCTAAAAGCGATCTCGAATAGTCGTGATTATTAAGCATATTATAATTTTCAAAAGCATCCTTCAGGTTGAATGTTATTGTTTTTAAGAAAAAATCCCTATTTTGTAGAATTTGTGGTCTCAAAACTTACGAAAGAGACAAACGGTACAGTTATTTATCTCTCGCTCGGCACACTTTTTTAAGCAAGAGCTCATTCCTGTTTGAGTAATAATTCCATGGTTGTGACTTTGGTCGGATTCGCGATATTATCTAGCTTGCTACATATATAGTGATCTGTGTTCTGTGATATTATCACTTTTATCGTTTAACGGAACGCAGGGTCGGTAATATTATTTTTAATAATACTTTAGAGGTATATTATACGTTCAAATTGTTAAAAAGCTATTCTATTTAAATTAATGAAATGCATGACAAATGTTACTCAAGTTTACTATATCTGTTGCATAAAAGGTGTTCCTTTTTCCCATGTTTTTAGCTAACGCAGTGGTCAGAGAACCATTGCGTCAAAATTGTTCAACAAAAGCCCTTCAAACTATACCAAATGTTAAGCGTTTAATTGTACATTTACTTAAAATGAATTGATATTCTAGTCACACAATACTTCCAAAATTCAAAAAACTATTTATAGTTTTTTAATCAAGCTATGTTTATTGCAATGAAAGTAATAATACTTTCATTGCAATAAACATAACTTGATGTATAACTACTTATTGATGTTTATTTTTTTAGCTTTCAAGCAAGTTTAACAATATTACAAAATTGACTACAAGCTCTGAGCACTTCATACATGATGAAGCAGCTGGCTGCATGGTGAGAATTAATTTTGCTATTATTTATATACTGCTTTAAAAATATGACAATTTATTATTCTCTACATTTATTGTGTATTTTGTACACTGAAGTAGCACAAAATGACTATTAATTATTATTATTTCGTTTAAGACAGGCAGCTGTTGCTGATACGTCTAAATCTTAGTTCATTTAGCACTTATTTCACTGTTTTTGATAGTTTGTCAAGTTTATTTTTGAACTGGTTAACACTTTTAGAGTTCACAACTTCGGAGGGTAATTGGTTTGAATCCGAAATTGTTTAATCTTATAAAATCATCTGGATACCTATCAAAATTTATTTCCAGATATAAATTATAATAATAATAATACATTTATTTGCCAGAATATGGTTAGTAGGTTGTTACAGTTATATTTCCCTACATATTCTATCGAATGTTCTATCGAATTGATATGTATGATTTGTACTTATTTATTTACAAGGAGGCGCGGAGGGATCGCGCCTGCGTTCCGCCGCCGCGATCCCTCCGCGCGTCGCCGCCGGCATTTACTGTGCGGCGTGAGGTGCGAGAGAACATTGTTTCTGTAGTGTAGTGTTTTATTTTTACCGAGTCATCGAATACAAAATATATGCAATCAATCTGTTAATCCATTGTACGACGCAAAAATTTGAAGTAGTTTTTGCTGGTAGTACTTTGGAAACCTTATTTTGACTGAAACTGAAATGTCTACCAGTCCAATTTCTCGCCTGTGTAAAACTGTGTAAAACTGATGGAAATCTGGCTCATAGTGATCCCACTATCAATCAAACGGTGTGAACACTTTGTGCCAGAATCCACATAACATGCAGTAAGGCGAGAGCTAAGGCTTCTTGACTTCTATAAGTCGAGTGGGCTGGACGGTGCGATCCTTGTAGTGGTGCTGAGGACTCCAGAGTTAGCCCCGATCCTCATGTACCTCTACTGTCTCTCCTTTAAATCCCACAGGGTTCCGTCTTCCTGGAAGATAGCTCTTGTCCACCTGATCCTCAAGAGTGACCAGTCACACCCATCAAACTACAGGCCCATAGTAACATCCTTGCTCTACAAGACATTCGAGCGTGTTATTAACGGCAAACTACCTATTAAAATACCAGAGGGAGACTCTGTACCAGAGTTGTGTGCTTGGGTACCTCCGTCTTACCTATTTCTGCCGCACAGCAGCAGTGCTTGCATTGCTGTGTTCCGGTTCGAAGTCACTGAAATTACTGGGTACCGTGACTTTACATCTTAAGTCACAAGTTGACAACGTACACTGTGGTTCTTGTGGGGGTTGCACTTTTGCTGCGGATCTCACAGGAGCCACATGTACTATAGGTAACTGTTACCACTTACCATCAGGTGGGCAGTTTGCTTGTTTGCCAACTTTCTGCAATAAAAAAAACCTAGAGGACCACCGCCTGATTATTGACCGCTAGTACGGCTTCAGTTATAATCGCGCGGTTGGTAACTGTGGTGCTGGTGACCTTCTAGTGTATTTAACACACTGTTGGGCGGAGACCATAGAAAAAAACGGAGAAGCTGTGAGATTCGATATTGCCAAGGTATAGAGCTCTTCTAGCGAAGGTGTCATTATAAGATATCCCCGAGAAATTTTGCAGATGGGTTGTTAGCTTTCTGGATGGTCGCAGCATTAAAGTTATTGAGATCTGCTGAGACAAAAACCATTAACGCTGGTGTCCCACAAAGCTCTGTGCTGTCCCCAACTTTATTAATTGTGCATATCAATGACTTGTTCTCTACAGAGTACATTCATAGTTATGGATGACTGCACGGGTGATGCATAATATATCAGCTTTCAGAAAGTCTCCTGGAGCTCCGTATTGGACAGACTATTACAACTTGTGTCTGAAGATGAGGAAATTTTTTTGGGGTGGGCCTCAGAATGAGGGAGATTGAATTGAGTTCAACCCCACACAGGCACAAGGCTGTGCTTTCTCTACCAAGAAGGACCCTTTTACTATAGCGCTTAAGTTCCAAGGATTACGCCTTCAAATCAATTCATCGATTGACAATATCGGGATCCTCAGTGTCGATATCTTGAGCAAACTCTGGTGAAGATGCTGGAGTCACAGAGGGACTTCTGATCTCTGTGTCTTCTAACGACTTTTCAACTGTGAGTTTTCCGAAGAACTGTTTGACCTAGTACTTTTTATCATTGTACCAGTCAACACCGCAGGTACGAGGCCCCTCAGTCACCAATGAGTTGCAGAGGCCGAAAGTTATTTATGGGTAGTGGGAAAATGTCGAGATGGTCAAGTCGCCTACCTCAGGTAATGTCGCCAAACAAAACCTAAAAATTCCACGCCGCCGGCGCCTCGCCGCCGCCGACTAAAATTGACCAGAACGCCGCCGCCGCCATTTTTCAAGGCGGCGCCTATGTCTAATACATACAGCAGTGTATACAGTGTGAGTCTTCATAAAGTGCACATATTGAAATTGGGGATACTATACTTATTGTTATCGACGGAAAAAAAAAATTTTTTTTTTTTTTTCCGTCGATAACAATAAAAATATAAAATTTTAAAAAAAAATTCTTGTTACTGTGACCTCCTTGTAAACAAGCAGTATAACTTTCAAAACGAAACGATCAATCATGATGAAAGTAACTTATTACTGATTGGAAATAACAGGGCTTTTTTATGAAAGTACAATTAGGAGAAAAAAGATGCTCTTAATTAATAATTAAGGTATGTTTTGATCGAAAAACTGATTTTTTCTTATCAATTTTTACAGTAATTGTAAAATTTCTCAATAAAACACCCCTTTTATGATTTTTTTTTAATTCTTTAAGATAATCTACATCGTATTAGCTATTTAATGGTGAAAACAGCACATTTATAACTCAATCACAACGTTTCCTATCAACTATGACACTAAGGTCGTCGGGACTCACCACTATTACTGTTTTAAGTAGGCGTGTATTTGTGTTTATAAATAATACACGAGAGTTCAATTAAAATTATTTATTATTTTACATCTAAATTAGTTCTTCAAAGTACTAACATTCAGTTACAAAATGTCTGCTAATGCATAAGATGTTCAAAGTGTCCATCTCTTTGTTGGAAACACAAAGTGGCGCGCAACACAATTTGTTGCGTTGCTCTGCTTATCATCTCAGGCTCATGACTAATGGCATTCGCACAGCTTACTACACGGTCTTGCAAATCAGCGTCACTATCGATTGGGGTGATGTAGACGCGTTGCTTCATAGTCCCCCAGAAGAAGTAGTCTCGTCATATCGGGTGAACGCGCAGGCCACGCTACCGGTCCTTGCCGGCCGATCCATCTATTTTGGTAGATTTCGTTTAAAAACGACCTGGCATTATGAACAGGACATCCATCCATTTGCAGATCCATACGATTTCGTTCACGTAAAGTCAATGGTACTATCGCGCGCAGTTCCGCCTGATCACCGCTACGCTCATTTTCGTTTGCACTAGCGCTCTCTAGCCCCACCCCGTCGACCTCGAATAGACATGGAATAATGAAATAAAAGATTCTTCTTCGGCCTGCCGCCGAGACGCCGAGGAACCCCCCAACGCCGATTAGAGAGAGAAAGAGTGTTTCTTTTCTAATAGGCCAAAACTTAAGGGGGCGTAGCCCGGCGCTTCCGCACGATTCAAGCGAATAAATTTTTAAATGGTCAGGCGGAAGTGCTCGCGATAGTACATCCTTTGACGATACCGTCTCTTGTAAATCTTGCCTCGTCCATCCACAGTATCCTTTTAGGAAAGTTGGGGTTTTCTCTTGTTTTTTTTAGTATCCAAGTAGACATCACGCACCTTGGACGCCTGTCAACGATTTTTGAGAAATGCCGTGACGTAGCGCAAGTCGTCTAGTACTAACACTTGGGTCAGCAAATAGGTCAGCCAGCACCGCTTGTTCGACACAAACGTCAATGATTACTTGCGGTAGCTCGCGGCGGTCTCTCTAATATTTGATCAAAGTCCAGTAATGGACAACCTTCTGTGGGTTTCTTGGATGTTGCGGGCAGATGGCACCGGACGCCGGTTAGGAAACGCAGAAATGTAAGCTTCACGCGCAGCTCGAGCACTTCCACGTCCCACTCCTTAGTAATACTGAATGTCAGCAATGTGTGCTGGGGAGAATTCACTAATGAGCCCACCGTCCGTGCGAGCCCGAGCTAGTTTCGGTAAATTTCTCTAGTCTCCGAATTGCATAAATAAATACAAATGTAAAAAACTAAGAAACTGGAATACTGTATCGCTGTCCCGTTATTACAAAAACTTCAAGTCGAAGGTACGCGCTCCGGGGAAGCCTACTAATTCATTTAAAGAAAAAGAAAAATAACTATCTATACTATATAAAGCTGGATTTTGTACCTGATTTTTACCTAAAGAGATTGATCAAACGAACCGGAACTATCCTGCCCTTGATTTGTATTGATTTATATCAAAAAGTCATTGTTATCTATGAGTTAATTTAAGCATTTGGGATTTGTAAGAAGACTAAAAAAACTATATGTTTGTACAAGAATAAAGCTTATTGTTGTAATAATTCCAAGGAACAATTTTTATTTTCTTTTCCCAATTTTATATTCTTACCATATTTTGATAGAAGAGCTCAAAAAACCACTAAAATCACCCGGCACCAAATCATCTGGGTGATGAAATTCCATATGATTTTAATTTACTTATTTTGTTTCCTTAAATCTCCTCGGTGATCAAATTCCACGTGAGTTTGTGGAATGGTATGTGAAATTGGTATTATGACAGTAGCGTCGCAATATATTTATGAGAATCTAATATATGTTCGTAAGAATATTTATGTGTTTTGTAAAAATAGTGATATTCATTCAGTTAATACTAGACAAAAGAATATGTTAGCTTTACCAAATACCAGGCTCCAAAAAATTAATAATTCTTTTAGAGGCCTGTGTATACATTTCTACAATAAAATCCCAAGTTGTATACAAGAACTTAGCTTAAACAAATTTAAAGTTGCAATCAAAGATGTACTTATTAAAAAAGCATATTATAAAGTGTCTGATTACATGACGGACAAAAAAGCTTGGGTTTGAACTCTCAATTCTAATATTTAACAATGTATTGCGTTTTGTTTTAAAGAAACGTTCAGTGAGAGCAATTTATAAGCTAAGTTCACGCACTTCTCTCAGAGATAGCTTATATAATGTGAATTAACACATCTATTCTTGTAATGGAAGTTGAGCTCAAACTTTTGCTTTGAGGTCAGCTTCCAATTGACGACTCTGTAACAAACCAAAATTGTAAATGGCGATTTAAAAGAGGAGATAAAAAATTTAGACCTTTCGAGTTTCTTGCCTGTTCTTCTCGAGAAGGCTCTCCCAATTTCCGAACAGGTGTAGAGTCAACTTTTTTTTTCATTCCTACTTGTATTTGCAGACATCTTGAGTATATTTAGGATGTATGCACATACAAGGTTAATATAATTTCTTTAAATTAGATTGTTTTGCTTTGTTTTGACGTCAATAAGTGCCTGTAAAGGCCTATGTTGAATAAAGATATTTGAATTTGAACATAGCTGTAAGCGATGCGCGATGGCGATAACGAGGCACTCGCTATCGTTTTGATTCCACGAGCTTTATTTAATAGCTATCGTTTAAACTCTCTAATCTTGTGATTTCGTACCGCCTATGATAGTAAAATCGTGAAATTAAAACGATAGCAAGTGTCTCGCTGTCGCCATCGCGCATCGTAGGGCTGCAGTTCTTTCTTGTTACACGGTATTACAAAAAGACGTAAATTTTGCAGATGGCATCAAAAGTGTCCCTGAGTCTTAGATTATGTCATATTAGATTTGCATTTATTATTTTTGTTTATTATTCGACATTTTATATATTACGCGAGTAACTAAAGGTTACCTTAGAGCATTAGACTATTTTCTATTTAATTTTCGCCAACATTGTACACCTGTCTTATCTGCCCCCTTCTCCGAGCTGTTGTTTTAAAATACACTATACATAATTACTAGTGAATATTACTTGTATTTCAAAATGAGGGATCTGACTTGGCAAATGGAGTTGGAAAATAGGGTGGAAAACAAAATCATACCATAATGCAATAATACTTACCAGTATTTGTAATTATAATTTGATACAGGTATCAAAAGAAGATCAGCTCATACGACAAAGAAGAATGGGAGACGATGGTGGAACAACTATTGATGCGTGGCACATATAGACGCCGCATCGTTGACTTTACAACGCACGCACGATCGTACCTGATCGATGTTGACTTGGTCAGAGGTAGAGATTTTAGTTCTGACTACTGTTTATTTATGTGCATCTGGACTGAGAACCCAATTTACGAATCAAAAGTCTTTTGACTAAAATATTTAAAAGTTTCATTTTAACAAATTTATACAAATGACTTCACAACGCACGCACAATCGTATCTGATTGATGTTGACGCGGTCAGAAGCAGAGATTTTAGTTCTGACTACTGTTTATTTATGTGCATCTGGACTGAGAACCCAAATTTACGAATCAAAAGTCTTTTGACTAAAATATTTAAAAGTTTCATTTTAACAAATTTATACAAATGACTTCACAACGCACGCACAATCGTATCTGATTGATGTTGACGCGGTCAGAAGCAGAGATTTTAATGTTGACTACTGATTATTTATGTGCATCTGGACTGAGGGCTCCGTTTAGAAATCAACATTCTTTTGGCTAAAATACACTCAGGTACAAATTTAGAGGAACGAAAAAAAAAACACTTCTAGTTTTGACAACGCTGTGTATTTTAGCATACGAAACCATATTTAGTTTTACCAGCTTTCTAGCCATCGGATTCGCTACAAAAAACATTCACTGCGGAAACCAGTTGTACGATTGTGATAAATCAAACAAACGCATTAAAGGTCAATCACACATCGATATGATGTTGTAAAAGTAGCTTGAATCTATGTAAAAAGTGTTCCTCTAAATTTGTCCCTGAGTGTAATTTATACAAATGATATACTACATTAACTTAACTACTCGATGGCGCATAGGTAATATTGTATCATCGTATAATTATGTAAATTTCTTCTCTGTTCCAGGATCCTCATTCCCCAAAGCAAAGCCAACACTGGGCATGCGACGAGTGGTATGGTTCGCTTTAGTCCGGTTAGTATTCTTGCCAGCTTTGTACCAATGGTGGGCACAACAGACCTCTCCCGTCTGCGCCAAGTTCCTCCTTGCTCTATGGCTCTTGCAAGTGCTAAATCTCACATTGTATTTTTTTGCGCCGGTGGATTTAAATATTGATGTAAGTAAGTAGTAATTTGTAGTGTTCAAACTTGTTTATATTCTATATCTGAATAGATATAGAAAATAAAAAATACAAGAGACTTTGCGTTTGCGCTTGAACTCTTATTTTACTTAAACTCACAACCTATTTTCGAGGTGTCGATGTCGGAAATTAAACAGGAAATATTAATAACCTGACAAATTGCTGACTTAAAAATAATATTATTTATAAATCTCTGGTTTGTTATCATCATTAATAAAATTTTAAAGAACGTATACGAATGTTATTATTATGAAAAGTATTTAATAAATAGTGAAATTAAACTAACAATTGTATAAAATTGTTCCCAGGCTGACTGTTGGCTAGTACCTCTAGGTTTGATGATAATTCTGAGCATAGTGCACTCACAAATCGTCAGCACGACGGAAATGGAACTAGCCAGAGTAGGTCCTCGCTTAACATTTAAAAGAAAGCTACCACGGTACTTTAGGTTAGCAAAAAAAAGTGTTTGATGAAAACATTATTGCTAAATGATTTCTGATTGTATAAACTTTTATTCTTGACGTACATGCTACAGGCGAACACGTTCAGAATGTGATGCAGGCAGTGTTGGCGGGTCAGGAGAGAGTGGTGCAACATCGAGCCAAAGCAAGTCGCCTGATAGTAAAGCTTACAAGAAAAACTTAAGAAGACAATCGCGCACAGATAATTGTGAAATTGGTCTCCGGTATGATCATATTTTTAATTTCTATCTTTTTTTTTTCACCCGGTGTAAAAGATTTTATATCTACCGCAGACAGGGTGGGGCCTGGCGTACCCACTAAAAGCACCGGGGCGTTCCGTCCTTCGCCTACTCGGCACCTCGGCGTGCCGAGGGCGGTGCTGCCCAGCCACGCCAGGCCCCTCCTTAAGATAGGGAGTGTCTGCGGAACACCACACCCCGGACACCATACAACGTTCGCAAATCAATTACCTATTACTACTACTAAAGCAAATGACGTTTGTACACGCGCAAATGTGTGTGTGGAATCTAGTAGGGCTGAATGCGTGGTTATCAATCGACATGACGCGAGAAGTGCAGCAACTGCCTTCTCTTTTACCCGCATAGCGCTTACTCAAGGTGAGGTATTTAAAATGAGTGCGAGGAGGTGAGTGGCCGTTCTGTACGTAGTACTATTATCTACATGTAGCATGTGGGAACACTACAGGCACCCCCTCAGCATTAGAGTCTTTGTTGCGAGCAACGGGAGCCCCACTCCGTCGCCAGCGACCCAATGGCGGCTGGTGGAGTGCGTAGTTTCGCCTCCTTCCGAGCCGCCGTCGGCGGTATGGGTCCGCATCGGGATCATCTTTGCGGACCCGCTCGGCGGCCTCCTTCTGTGCAAGGACTTCGTCGCAGAAGGTGGCCGCCGCCTCCCAGCCTGCTTCGCTGCCGACCATGGCCTTAACGAAGGCCGGCAGCGAGAGGTCTCCGCCTACACTGGCGACGAGGACAGCGCGTTGTGTTGCCCACGCTGGACAGACTTCCATTTAATTTCAATCTAAGTTATTTTAGTGTCTAATAATAAACCATAGACAAACATATTGGTATTTGTAGTAATTCAAAAGATATGTGGTTATATAAATTACACCTTTTTTAACCCTTAAACCACTGACGTGTTATTTTGTTACATTACTGCTGGGCCCCAATTCTGCTAATTTATAAACGTCAAAGTAGAGTCTCTGTAGTGTCTCATCGGAATAGTTTGACTGATTTGGCATTCAGCTAATTAAATAAACTCAATAGCTTCAATTGAACTGCTATCCAAACGTTATTCAAAAATATGTTATTCAGCTAATGTCACCGTGAGTGTCGCGTTGGTGTCTCGTTTCGATAGTTTTCATAGTCGGCATTCCACTAAACACTTACATCATTTTGACAGTTCTATCAATAAGTCGAAATAGCTTTCAGACCTTTAAACTACTATTGCTAAGATATACGTCTGAACCAAGTGTCGCCGTAATAGTTTTGCTTAAAATATAATAATTTAAACTAAATATGAAACCACAAGCTTCCGACATCATTTTGACAGTTCTATCAATAAGTCGAAATAGCTTTCAGACCTTTGAACTACTATTGCTAAGATATACGTCTGAACCAAGTGTCGCCGTAATAGTTTTGCTATAAAATATAATAATTTAAACCATATATGAAACCACAAGCTTCCGTAGCGCTCCGCTGTCAAATTTTAGTGCAAGCGAACGCAAATTGCTATTTTAAAGCCTCTGAAATTCCCGAATTTATAAAAAATTACCGGTTTGGAAAAAAGAGCAAAGAGATTGATTAAGGACTTGTCGCTATATATTCCCCAAACACGTCGCACGTCTGTCTGGTGGTGTGTCATATGGTGTACCTCGGTACATCGATTGGCCAGATCCTCCTCGCGACCTCCTTTTAGTTTTGAACAAAAAACCCAGTTTGTCGACGTACCATATACCTACGTCAGTAGTTGATGGTTAATTTAAATGTTTTAATTGAATACTAAATTAATTTGTATGCTATTTCTAGGAAGCGCAAAAAAGAACTTATTAAAGACACATTAAAAAAACATAATCTAGAGGTGAAAAACAAACCTCCTACGAAACCGAAAGCCAAAGATTCTGATGATGAAGATTATATGCCATGGAAGAAACCTGATCTCACTACACCGATAGTAACATTCACACCACCTCCAGACGAAAGTACACCGATCACTTCCTCATTTAGTTATAAACCTAGTG
The DNA here is from genome assembly GCA_963935595.1 of Schoenobius gigantellus. NCBI lineage: Eukaryota > Metazoa > Arthropoda > Insecta > Lepidoptera > Crambidae > Schoenobius > Schoenobius gigantellus. The sequence goes on from OZ012543.1 coordinate 39,091,065, forward strand.
TATTAACAAAGAAACGACTGGAAAACTTTAATGTTAGACAAAGTCAACCAGTGAATATCACGAGAGAGATATTCGCTGATGGTGACGACGGATTCGAAAGTCTGAAGGGGTATATCTCTAATGCCAGTGATACAGAAAATAAGACTAAAGATGACCCTGCTCCCGGCGCGTCAAAAGATGCGGAATGTAATAAAAAAGAAGTTAAAGAACCAGATGTAAAACCAGAACCACGAAATGAACTAAGACAGAAGTGTAATACAAGCAATAAATCATTTAGAATTAATAACTTGAAAGAAGAAGGGGACGACAAATCTATTGACGCCGAATCTGACGGTGTAGCGCCAACTATTAGCCCGACCGCTGGTAAACGAGTTAGCGTAAGGTTCAGAGGTTCTTGGATTCAAGATGTCATTCGTGGAGAATCTAGTGATGATGACTTTACCCCTATAAAGAAAAAAGAAAAGGTAACATATAGTTATTTTATTATTAATGATATATTGATGTTTACTTATTGCACCAATTTATCGCGCTGATTTACACTTATTAACTAATCATTTTTTTTAAATATTAGGTTATAGGGGAAAGGAATAAGCACAGCAAAACAGGTAGCTATTGGCATTGCGTTCCATTCGCACTTATTATTACAGCCATTACATAACAGACATTGCTATGAGCACCATACCTTAACTTTTTCTTACAAAGACCTTCTTACAGGTAAAATACATTCATTGTATTGTCAGAATTGAAACATAAATATTAGATATCGATGTCGAATTTCTACAGTTAAATTTTTATAAGAGTACTAGCTTTCGACTCGCGGCTTCGCCCTCGTAGTCCAGTCAAATAAGACCAAAAAAGTGGCAAACCTCGGAATGGAAGCGAATAAGCTGTAAATTGGTAAAAACTTTTGTTTTGGTATTCTAAAGACTGTACCAAATGTCTCATATAATCTCGTGTCCGCGTCGCAAGATATTCAAGTTCAAAGGTCAGGATAATCGGTTTTTTGCAATTATCTCAATTTCTATGGACAATATGTTATTTGAGTTTATTATAAAGTCTTGTAGATAACTTTCTTATCTTCTTATTCTTAATTACTTTCATCACCAGAAGAGGCTGTCGAAGAGTATGAAAAACATGTACTTATCTGATGTCACCACGAAGGAGTGAAATACCTAGAAAATTGGTTCAATCGTATGAAAAAGTGCATTGACTCAAAGGGAGAATATTTTGAGTTATACATTAATAGTATTTTTTTATTATTGATTCCGGAAACTTTTAGTGCCCCCCACGTATATCACTTAGCATTGTACTACTTCACACATTTCCACATATAATCCTCATCTATATGCACAATCTATTTTTTTTTATATAATTAATTATAATCATATTTTAATAGATTATTATTACTTAGCATGCCAAACCTAGCCTCGAAGTTTACATAACGCTATTATATGAATGAATTTCTTATCCATAAATAATATAATATTTGTTGAATAATATATGGATTTATCAATAAAATTAATAAATAATAATCATAACAGGATAAATAGTAACGTTTTAATTAAATAATTAGCTTAAATTACTAACTTTATTCTTGGCCCGCGTATACATAACAGCGTTATATGATATTGATGTGTGCTTGCTCTCTCCGCGCTGTACCTCAAGAACGGTTATAGCTACAACAAAATGCTTAAAATAAAAATTGTAGACAATTTTAATAATCTACAAGTTTTATAATAACCTCAAATGACGTATTGTCCATAGAAATGGAGATAAATGCAAAAAACCGATTTGCCCGACCTTTGACCTTGAATATCATATGACGCGGACACGAGATTATATGAGATTTTGACCCAGTCTTTAGAATGCCAAAACAAAGGTTTTTACAAATTTACAACTTATTCGCTTCCGTTACGAGGTTGGATGCTTATTTTACTGGACTATCGTGGATAACTCAATTATGCCTGTTTTCATGTTCTCTCTGGGACATAGCAAATATTCGTAAAAAATATTAAATAGTAGAGTGATTACATTTTCAATTTACTTCTTAATCAAGAAAGTACGATTTCACAAATAAATGTTCATCCTCGTCTTATCATAAATCCATATACCTACTACCCATAAATACTACCACATTATTCTATCATTCCGAGTAATGCCAAATTACCAACTCTCTTATTGACAAATTCAAAAACGATGATTTGCCCATATAAACTGATCTTTATTATCAGTATTACCAAATAAACAATGTGCAATAAAAAGTATTGACGTTGCAAATCGAAATTAAAATTATACAATCATTTAAGTTGGTCAAAATTACACATAGTGAACCAAATTTAATCAAAACCGTTTTTATAACCGTTATCCAGGGCACACACCTTGACACGAGTTTTTTATATAAAGGGTGTCCCATAATTTACGCAAAATGTAATTTTAATAGAAAACAGATTTTTTATTAGAAAGTTTAATTTTATTATTGCTTCATAGAGTATACAGATTGGGGCTATGTATGGAATAGCATGTCGGATAAATCGACCACCACGGCTTTACTAGCAATTACGCATTCTTTTATTGAAATTTCTATGACCGTTTCGTATAAATGTGGCTGAATTTCCCGAATTCCCTCCTTCAAGGCGTTGGTGTTCGTGGGCTTGTTGACATAGACGTTGGATTTCAAAAAACCCCAAAGAAAGAAGTCACATGGTGTTAAAGCGCAAGATCTGGATGGCCAATTCTGATGACTAAAACGGCCAATTACTTAAATTAGTCGTTTTATTGCTGAATTCCTTTGGCCACCTTCAAACTCCAGCATCAGACCCTGGTTACCATATAGGATCAAAGTACTCGTTAATACGAATCAAACGAGCCTGTTCAGTACTCGGCCGTGATGGTGTTAAGCAGAAACTTTGCTTAAACCTACTAGCTACCACCACGGGGAGTAATTACGACCGCATTTCGCGGCTGTGTTAGGAGGCACGTGAGAGTTGCCTAACAATACCTTACTTGTTAATTAAGACCTACGTATTCACAGTCCAGCTTCTTCTCCCCTCCTCAGGCATTGTGGCGTACAAAACAGGGGCCCCTGATCGCCTCCAGGCAAGCTACTGACGATTCACGAGATGGACGTAGCTGGACTGTTCTTCTGGAGTAGGTACAAATCATGAACTTATGCACACACACTTGTGAATCTCAACCAAACAAGGGGCCTTAGACAGACCTTCAAGACACACAATAAATAATTACTGCCTCGCAACTCGGGCGTAATAACTAACAGAGCCCAAACTTGATGGGGTCTTTTTATTGCGGAGATTCTATGGTCACCTTCCAGCTCCAGCATCAGACCCTGGTTACCATATAGGATTAAAGCACTCGCCAATACGCATCAAACGAGTCCGAACTCGATGGAGTTGTGTCGTTTTATTGCGGAGTTTTTATGGCCACCTTCCAGCTCCAGTATCAGGCCCTGGTTAATATTCGATCAAAGTAGTCGCCAATCCAATTCAAACGAGCCCAAGTCGATGGGGCTGCGTCGTTTTATTGCAGAATTCCTATGACCACCTTCCAACTCCAGCATCAGACCCTGGTTACCATTATGGTTATCAAAGTACTCGTCAATGCGAATCAAGCTAGCCCAAACACGGTGGGATTGTGTCGTTTTATTGCATAATTCCTATGGTCTTCCAGCTCCAATACACTATTAACACGATTGCTTGACATATCTATTGAAATTTTCGACTTTAGTGCATTGTCAGTGTCGAGCAATATGTCAACGAAATGGGTCGGGAATAGGGAATATGCATGATTTTTTTTATTTCATAAACTAATCAATTACCTCTTTATAACATAGAAAAAAAAAATAGGCTTGAAAATAGTCAAGTTATTGTTTAAAGTGAAATTTAAAACATCGAATAAATTTGAGCCGTACAAACGCCACCATTTTGCGCGCGTTTTGATGACGTCATTGGTTTTAGTTGTTATTGGTCCCGTGTTTGTTTACTATAGCGTTAGCGCGCCCACATACTTATTTCGTGACTTAATTTCAGTTAATTGTTATACAAATCATGGAAGAAGTTAAAAAACCTTTTTACAAGTATTGTATGCTACCGCAGTGCAAAAACAATATTAATAATACACCTCATAATAATTATTTTCACTACAAATAACGGCGAATTTACGTTTCGCCATAATAAAAATAGTTTACGACCTATTCTCAGACCTACTGAATATACACAAAAAATTTCATAAAGATCGGTCGAGCCGTTTCGGAGGAGTTCGGTAACAAACACTGTGACACGAGAATTTTATATATTAGATAGATTAAACTTTTAAGCAAATAACAACAATCAATAAGCAGAGAATATTATAAAAAAAGACGCCAAATATGTCGTCGTACGTACACAGCAGTGACAAAGCAAATGCGTGCTATACTTTGCTTGTCGTGTTTTTAAAAGCAAGGTCCGGCCGTGCTTTTTGTTATGCTTTGCTTTTAGGCGTGCTTTTACAATACAAAATCTGGTAGACCAGTCAGATTATTTAGCGCAATCTTAACTTAGCATGCTAGAAAAAAGCAAAATGTGTGTCATTCTAGACATACTTATGACATTTGGTAAAGAAAAAGCACGAAATGGTGGTCATCCCGGACGCTAAACAGCCCTGCAATATACTACTTTTTATAATATTACGTGTAAGTTATAAAGATATAGACGTAAATTAGGAGTTTAGGAACAATTTTAATGACAAATGGTTATGTATGTAGGTACTTAAGTAAAGGTTATGTTTTGTTGTAAGTATTATTTAAACATTTATGAATAAAAATCTATTTTCTGGACTTAAATATACCATTTAACATAAAAATTACCTTGCTGCTTTCAGTCCTTTGATCACTGCGCTTGTAAAATCGAGATTTGATGCAAAATATGCTGACATAATAAATGCATCTATTTTCGGTAGATTATCCGATTGTGCTTTGACAAAACCAGTTTCTGTCATCGTTCTAGATCGATTACAAATATAAGTATGTACACAAGTAATCACACAGAAATACAGTTTTTAACAATTTTTCTCACAAACACTACTAACACATGAATATCGACGCCGATAAATCCACTGAGGCATTGACATGAATGACCACTGACGTCACATTCCGTTTCGACCAATGGTGGCGCGTTTTGTAAGTTTGAATTTCTCTCCCATAATTTTCACTTTTTATATAAATATTTTTTGGGTTTAAATAACAACAAAATAAAAAAATACCTTTTAAGTATAATGTAAAAGACAATAAAAATCTAGAAAAAAATATTGATACAAATTTAAATTTTATGCATATTCCCTATTAAGTTGCTTTACCGTACCTTATGTCTCAAGTCAACATTCAACTTAGGGGAATAATAAAACGATCGAATAAAAAAATACGTAGCGACTGATGATGAGATACTATTTTAATAACTTGAGCGCTATGAATTTGAGTAAGCGAAAAATTATCTAAACTGACGACGAATATTAATCTCTTCTCTATATATAATAAAATCGTAGGGGTACAAAAATCTGTAATTGCGAAATATTAAGAAAAAAAATACACAGGTCGCCTTAAAATCATTAGCAGAACACGATAGAATAGTTTTAAAAAAAATTGTTTGTTTGTTTGTTTGTTTGTTTGTTTGTTTGTTTGTCTGTTTGTCCGGAAAGATCTCCGAAACTACTGGACAGAATTGGATATGGCTTACACCACAATACTTAGAATTTTCCGGAAGAACATTTAGGCATAATTTCGTTTGTTTAAATTCACTTTTTATTTTTAGTGAAAAAATACCATATAAAATTTTCGAATTGGCTTTAGGTAGAAAAACAACATGGCGCACGTGAAATTATTTTGAAAAGTCTGTCACATAGTACAGAGAGAAGGTATTTTCTTCCACGAAGGAAAGGCAATGGAACTACGCCATACAGCCTGATCTTAAGTAATTGGATTTCGAAAATTAAGGCAGGAATGAAGTGTTTCACATAGTACAAATAAAATTCAATATTTTCTGTTAATGGCTGTGCCCAACTGGATTTCGCCAACCAAATTGTCTTTTTCTTATGTCGTACGCGTACCGTGGTGGTAAGGCAAAAAGATCAAGCCATACAACCAATGTATAAAGCATTTTTTATGATAATACTTATCGAGTGACCATAAAATTTGTAGATTGGTAATTTTCTTGACTAATTTTCACAAAATCGGTACAATTTTTGAAATATTTGAAATGTTGAAAAATGAAGATACTCTTTTCAAGGTATTTTGAAAGGTGTTATATGTTTTTACATTAGGACTAAGGAATCAAACTCTTTCATCCATTTAAAACTATTAAAAGTAATAGATTAATATTGATAATTAAAAAAAATATCTGATTGCAATGTTCTGCGTAGAGGGACGGGACGGGACTCTTGATCCTAATGTCTAAAATGACGGATCACATTTTTTTGGATCCACCCAAGGAACATGGATATCGAACGAAGAACCTAAAGAGTAGAACACATTGAACCTAGCCACGTTGACTTAATTTGACATGACTGCCGATAAAGTTCGTTTCCAAACGCAGCGATATGCATATCAAATGAAAGGCCTTGATGAGTAGAGCACTATGAACATAGGAAAATCGCCCTAAATTCAACATGGCCGCCGCTCAAATAAAACGGATAAAAGTTCGTTTCCAAACCCAGCAATATGGGTATCAAATGAAAGGCATTGATGAGTAGAGCACTATGAACCTAGCAACATTGACATAAATACAACATGGCCGCCGCTCAAAAAAGGTGGATAAAAGTTAGTTTCCAAACCTAGCAATATGGGTATCAAATGAAAGGCATTGATGAGTAGAGCACTATGAACCTAGCAACATTGACATAAATTCAACATGGCCGCCGCTCAAAAAAGGTGGATAAAAGTTAGTTTCCAAACCTAGCAATATGGGTGTCAAATGAAAGGCCTTGAAGAGTAGAGCATTAGGTACCTAGGAAAATCGACCTAAATTCAAAATGGCCGCCGCTCAAAAAAAAAGGATAAAAGTTCGTTTTCAAACCCAGCAATATGGATATCAAATGAAAGGCCCTGATGAGTAGAGCACTATGAACCTAGCAACATTGACATACATTCAACATAGCCGCCGCTCTAAAAGAAGAATAATAGTTCGTTTCCAAACCTAGCAATATGGGTATCAACTGAAAGGCCTAAAAGAGTAGAGCATTATGAACTAAGGGAAATTGCCCTAAATTAAACATGGCCGCCGCTCAAAAAATGGATAAAAGTTCGTATTCAAACCCAGCAATATGGGTATCAAATAAAAGGCTTTGATAAGTAGAGCACTATGAACCTAGCAACATTGACATAAATTCAACATGGCCGCCGCTCAAAAAAGATAGATAAAAGTTCGTTTCCAAACCTAGCAATATGGGTATCAAATGAAAGGCCTTGAATAGTAGAGCATTAGGAACCTGGCAAAATCGACTTAAATTCAACATGGCCGCCGCTCAAAAAAAAAGGATAAAAGTTCGTTTCCAAACCTAGCAATATGGGTATCAAATGAAAAGCCTAAAAGAGTAGAGCATTATGAACTTAGGAAAATTGCTATAAATTCAACATGGCCGCCGCTCAAAAAATGTATAATAGTTCGTTTCCAAACCCAGCAATATGGGTCTCAAATGAAAGGCCTTGATGAGTAGAGCACTATGAACCTAGCAACATTTACATAAATTCAACATGGCCGCCACTCAAAAAAGGTGGATAAAAGTTAGTTTCCAAACCTAGCAATATGGGTATCAAATGAAAGGCCTTGAAGAGTAGAGCATTAGGTACCTAAGAAAAACTACCTAAATTCAACATGGCCGCCGCTCAAAAAAAGGATAAATGTTCGTTTTCAAACCGAGCAATGTGGGTACCAAATGAAAGGCCTTGATGAGTAGAGCACTATGAACCTAGCAATACATAAATAAATTCAACATGGCCGCCGCTCAATAAAGGTGGATAAAAGTTCGTTTTCTAATCTAGCAATATAGGTATCAAATGAAAGGTCTTCAAGAGTAGAGCACTATGGAGCTAGCAATATTGACGTAAATTCGACATGGCCACCGCTCAAAAAAGGTGGATAAAAGTTCGTTTCCAAACCTAGCAATATAGGTATCAAATGAAAGGTCTTCAAGAGTAGAGCACTATGGACCTAGCAATATTGACGTAAATTCGACATGGCCACCGCTCAAAAAAGGTGGATAAATGTTCGTTTCCAAACCTAGCAATATAGGTATCAAATAAAGGGCTTGAAGAGTAGAGCACTATGAACCTAGGAAAATAGCACAAAATTCAATATGGCCGCTGCTCAAAAAAAAACTGATAAAAGTTCGTTTCTAAGCCCAGCAATATGGGTATCATATAAAAGGCCTTGATCAGTAGAGCACTATGAATGTAGCAACATTGACATAAATTCAACATGGCCGCCGCTCAAAAAAGACGGATAACAGTTGCTTTTCAAACCCAGCAATAGGGGTATTAAAGGAAAGTAGGCCCTGGAGGGTAGAGCAGCCATGCTCTAAGTGTGTTCCGCCGAACCCTAGGGCTCCACACTACCCCCCTAAGGGGTTCCGCAATAATTTAGAAAAATCAAAACACCCTCTCTGGTCGTACTTTCATTATGCTTATTAATAAAGAATACACTTTTAAAAACTATTGTTTTATTTTAGGGTTCCGTCAAGTATTTCGCTTTCCAAAAGGGTTCCGTCACCAAAAAAGTTTGAGAACCGCTTAGGGGCCTATTGGATGTTCGATGTTAGATGTTACCTGTATTTAGTGTCCTTCGAGACCGTGATAATGCAACGATCGTGAACTAACTAACGAGAACTCCAAATTTGTGTGTTGGATGTTAGTCATCACGGCGAGTTTGCTAACCGAACTATGCCAGCAACACTATATCGCACAGTACACGTTACAAAAACGGAAGTCTCAATACATTTTAAGGCTAACCGCATAAATACGTTTTATCGCATTCGTTTTCTGAATGCGGGCATCCGAATGCATCAAATCTATACATAATACTCATTGACTGCCGCACACGTTCGTTTTTATTACGAACGGAACACGTTCTGTACGTACGTTTAGGTAGAATGGTAGAAATCCCGAATGAGAAGAAACGTTCACGAAACTCCGTGTCTGTATTCCGTGATCGGATATCGAATATGGAAAACGTATTTGTACAGTAACCCTCCCATTCATGCTATACATTAACTCTACGAAAACCGCCAGTATTACGAGCGACATAAGAACGGTTCAAAGGTCAAACAGTATAGCTTGACAAGGAGCTTACTGTACGACCAGTCAAAATTGGCCAAGTTGTCATATCCAAAAAATATATTTTGTTGGTGTTACCAACACCCATTATAAAATCTAAACTTTATTCGTATACAGTTCTAATTTATTAACAATTGTTTATTTTAATTCGAAACATGAATATGATAAAGATTATTCTTGCAACTGTGTAGTTCTTTCTACTGAAGAAGAATTTATTAATATCAATAATGTCTCTAAAACAATAATAATACTTAGTGTTTATAGTAATATGTAATGTATTTAATTTTGTGGACTGTTAGAAAACGAGCATTATGAACCTACAAAAATTGTCCTAATTTCGAAATGGCCGATGCTCAAGAAAGGCAGAATAAAGTTGAATCATTATGGAATAAAATGGAGGAAAAAACTAAACACTGTGTTAAGTATTTTGATGGCGAAACGTAGTTCGCGGGCACAGCTAGTTAATAATAAAATCCAGAACGAACGTTATGATATGAATAATCGATTTTGGATATAAAAATTTTAAACGTGCGACTAAATTACTAGAAATACAGAGAATCTTTTTGTATAAATGACTAAACGGCACGCCCCCCCCCCCCCCCCCATCACAAAAGAAAATAGGTGACAAAATTGCCTACTGTAGGTTAGGTTCAGAACATGACTGTGCGTACGAAATCATATCATTAAGATCTTCCAATTTTAACATCTTCTAATTCTTAAATAGCTTCAAGGTGCGGCACAAACTAGATTACACAACCCAACCTTTTCCCATACATTTTGAGGTTAGGTTTGTGAAAATTTAATAAATTGATATCTCGAAAACTACGCATTGCCGAGAGGGGGAAGTAGTACAGGGGGGTAGCTCTCCTCCCCTCCTCACCTCAAACAAAAATTAAAAAAAAAATGAACTAAAGTACGCTGCTCATTGCGGTATTTTTCAAAGTGGTTTTTCTATTCGAAACACTTCATTTATATAAATTGCCGCTCACCATAAATAAATCATTTGCCAAATATTGAAAAAATTGCAGGTCCAATATGGCGCCCATGTCGTAAGACACTGCTTTAATCCCTTGGTGCTTAATTCACTATTTTATTCTAGTAAAACAAGTAGGCTGCCTACCTGATGGTATGTGGCTACAGTTGCCTGTAATACCTGTAGTTCTTATAAGATTTACAAAACTTGTGAATGTTATCTCTCTATCTGTGACATAGATGTCAAGTTACAGTACCCAGTAATTTTACTGCCTGTCCTACTCTTCAATCCAAAACTCAGCCATGCAAGCGCTGCTGCTTGGCAGCAGGAACAAGTAAGATAGAGGTTCCCGCGCAGACGACTAGTACTGGCTCTTTATTCTCAACTGTCGGAAAGCAATCGAATCACGGAATCTATATAAACCTGACACTTTTTATAACGGCACATCAGAGCGAGGCGGGATATGAACCGAACCGAATCTGCGATCCGACATTTGTGAATAGAGAGGCTGAGCCTACTCAGCGGCGATTCCTGGTTTGTAATGTTGGGTTGTCTCCTCAGTGGCGATTCCTGGTTTGTAATGTTGGGTTGTCTCCAGGCTAAAGTTAGGTACTTTTTTCTCAATAAAAAATTAAAATCGACTGTAATGAACTTTTATTATTCATTAAAATGAAATCATATCAACAAGTATATTATATACAATATGGTGCTATTTTGTAAAACCAAGGATGATATAAAGAAAGGATTGTCAATGTCTAACATTTCTAAAATTAGTTATAACCACGAGCAATAGATGGAGCGAGCTGTATTAAATCTAAAATTTGTCGATATTTTTAAAAGCAACAAAGCACACACGCTCCTAGGATGCACAGCAGTGATTACATAGATTTATGTAGTTATACAAGAGCACGATAGATGGCGCTATATACATTTTTGACACTTTCTGCCAGACATCTCTCTCATTTTAAGGCGCTATATCGAAAATGAATCAAACAATGGGAGGCGTGGTCTTTACGTAAACGCGGGGCGCCCCCCGTGCTCAAGAAGCTAGTCTTTATATCTATGTCACCAAAGTCGTGAATGCATTGCGCCCGCATGCAATCAGATCGTTTAGAAATTACCGACGTAAGCGACAAAATACAAATTATTTTATTAAAAAATAACTATAATGATTAGAAAAAAATGCGATTATACGATTCTGGATTCTGATGATGGCTACTTATTTAAGGAACTTTTTAATGAATACCTAACACCGTTTACTAGTAATCCTGAATATTGTTATTTTTAAGAGGTATTTCAAAAATAAAAAGTATCGAGGCAAAATCTTTAAATCGCGTTTCCGGTTCTGCTCGTGACTAGTTAAAGATATAAAGAAACACATATTTGACTTTCAGATCCGTAAGATCTCTCAGTTACCTATGACATTACATTAAAAATAACCAATATTTTCGATATAGCGCCCTATGGTGCGTTCGAGATCAAGTAATTGATAGCGTTCGAGAACCAAAGTGGAGTAATTTTTGCCTGACAGGAGTGAATTTCTCGCGGACCCCAGAAAGCGTTAAATTTTACCTGGTATTGACAGATGATTGTTCTGTGATTAGTGGCTAGCATTTCGTTTTTATGTAGAAGTTGCAAATAGTAAGTAAAGCTTTGTGCAGTTGTAAAATAAAGCAAGTTCGCGTTACAAAACACAAAAACTCTTTTCTTTATTTTTGTGCTACTAAAAAATTTTGGAGTGGCAAAAAATAAACCTTTTTTAACCGACTTCTAAAAAAACCGGCAAAGTGCGTGTCGGGCCACGCGCAGTGTAGGGTTCCGTAGTTGCAAATGCCAACTTTGAGTTTACACTCACACCTCACAACACGTTGCTATTAAATTAGGCATTATTATTATTATGATTAAAGCTGCAATGATTTTATATTTACTTAACTTCACCTGGTTCGTAAATTTATATTCAGTTCTAATTTTCAATGAAATTTTACTTTTCCGAGTACATTTTATAAGTTGGTCGTCTATAACTTTTTACTTTGTACTTAATACTAAACTCTGATAGTTTTCCTTTAAACTTCGTTATATACTACTGTTGTAATTTTTTTCACGTGTCCATATACACGGTAATTTTTTTAACACCCTGGAAAATTTAAGGGACGCTTCACGACATGGTATTAGAATGATTTACATACTCATGAATAAAAAATAACTCCCATACTTAATTTTATATTAATTTTGTAAAATATCCAAAAAATGCTGCACTAGTTAAGAGCAGCATTTTTACAGATTTCTTATTTTTTTTTCTATTTTTTTTTTCTTTTTTTTTTATATAATAAATAATGGATGTGTCCTTAAGCGTCCCTAAAATTTTCCAGGGTGATAAAAAAATTACCGTGTATAACCGTTTAGCAGTTAGAGGGGGGGGACACTCACCTTAACAAAAATTCGCACTTTAAAACCAAATATTTCAGAAACGGATCCCTAAATCGAAAATTTGTATTCTGAACCTTACATTGTTTTTTAAAGACCTATTCAACAATACCCCACACGATGGGTTAGTCAAAAAAAATGTTACTCCCACTTTACTTGTATGGGAGCTACCCAAAAACTTATTGCTACCACTTTTTTGGCATGATTAATATACATACCGATACCAAATTACAGCTTTCTTTTACTAATAGTCTCTAAGTAAAACCGCGGACAGACAGACAGACAGACATGGCGAAACTATAAGGGTTCCTTATTTACTACGGAACCCTAAAAAGGAACTTCGTCGTTTATGAACCGATTTTGATGATTCTTTTTGTATTCGATAAAGGATACTCCAAGGGTGGTCCCAAGATCACTAAAGTCAGGATCTGATGATGGGATCTCATGAAAATCGAGGGAAATCCCAAATTACCTTTATATTATTTTAGGGTTCCTTTCACTAAAAGGATTTCATTCACTAAAAAGTTAAAAATATTTTACAAAAATAAAAACCGACTTCAAAAACACTGAAAAGTTTAAAATAATATAAGAATAGGAAGGTACAGACAACATCACACTTCTATATTGAAGACGATGACTTTCTAGGGGATCATCGTTTGACACCGACTTCAATATAGAAGTGTGATATTGTCTGTACCTATACTTATATTATTGTAAACTTTTCAGTGTTTTTGAAGTCGGTTTTTATTTTTTGTAAAATATTTTTCTATTGTGAAGAACGCAAAATTGTTTCAATTTTTGATGTGCCACATTTAATAAAAAATATAAGAAATAACTTTTTAACTCATAATTTCATTAACAACAAAAATTAAATGTCTTTTAAAGATATCATCAACTTATAATTTAGACAAAAATAATACAAGTAAAAGGCTTCTAAAAACAACCGATCGGCACATAAATCCGAACGCATTCCAAAAAAAGACTGGAAGCCTTGCAACTCAGCACCTAAAAGTTTAGGTACCGTGCATAGAATGAAGATAGAATAAAAATATATCGGAGCATCGGGTCTAACGAAGTTAATTTCTCCGCGTGTATTTTTTCTTTTTTTTACAGCTTAAAATACACTTTTTGTTACTTCTTTTAATATTTGAGACATAAGATATAATTTACAATTCACTATAATATACACAGTAAAGCCCATCGCATACAATGAAGATACTATAAAATATATCTTATCTGCGACGTATCGCTAACCCTACATTTCAATAGATCACCACACACAGTTAATATAATATATATTTTACATTACAGTATCTTAAGATACTTAGCGATACGTGAAAGATATCTTAACCTAGCAACGATATCTTAAGATATTGAAATATATATTAATATACTCGGCGATATTTATCTTAAGATAAACTACAGTATGTTCTATCTAGCGCTGTTTTTTGGTTCATATGTGGTCCTCTTCCCAGATTTTACGGTTTTTTTTTCTCGACGCAATACATATTGATCAAATTATTATTATGATCAAATATGCGGAAATCATATGCATAGCTCATCTTTAATAATAATAATCATTTTATAATAATTCAAAATGTATTGTTTTTTCTTTTTATTTATTGACACAATTATAAAATATTCTGTGTTTGTATAAAGATTATCCATGACATGAAATGACATTTTATCTGAATAATTTAATGTAAATAATTTCGATGTAACTTAATATTATTTGTATTTCAATATTATTTGTAATTTAATTTTAATGTAATTTAATTCAATTTTTGACCATGACATAAACTGACATTTTAATATATTGTGTAAATTTTTAACTAGAACATAAACTGACATTTTTATACTATTTTAATCGTGACAATTTCTCTAAGAATGCTGTACAGTACACAATACTGTGTGCCAGTATTGTGTACTATTTGACATGTATCTATGAAATGTTTAATGTGTAAACTGTTGGTGTGTCTAAATAAATAAATAAATAAATAAAAATTCACAGTCCCATTCGCCATCAGACAACCTGTCAAGTACTTATACATCTAGCAACAGCAGCCAGATTTGTATGCGGTTCATGGCAAAAAAAAACACTGTATAAGGAACGAAACCGGCGACTCGCAAGACTGCCTCTAATACAATGATGCAGTTGCGATATATTATCGTATCTTAGCTGTGTGTGGTCCTTTAAGATAATATATTTTTATATTAGATGCTATAATATATATTATCTTCACTGTGTGTGATGGGCTTAAGAATTTTAAAAACAATATTATTGAATGTAACATTATCCATTAAATTAAGCGCCATCTAGTAAAAATCAATAGTATTATAACAATCTATTATATCTAAGCACCGCACCGACCGTGCTAAATTGTATAGCGCCATCTAGCGCAAAACCGTAGAAACCGTATAATAGGATTAAATTTTTCGATAAAGATTAAAATTGTTCTGGCGGAATATTGTAGAATTATTTGTAATATACTATTATTGAAACACCTTTAAATTAATTTTCAGGCTTGATTCAGTATAAATTAATAACAAAATTTAAGTTAGCAACCTTATAGGTCAGCGCCATCTAGATATAAGGCGGGAATAGGACCTTTCTTATAGTTGTATGACATTGGCAGTCTATATTATTCTTCGTCTATGGTAAAACTGATCGAGACATCGAGTGTTCAAAAATTGCACTCGACCGTTGAACTTTTTGGTTCTTTTTAACCTGCAGGTTTTGCTGAGAATTCAAGGTTATTTGCGCTCTAAAGGCTTCATCGACTCTAATTTGACCAAAAGATGTCAACTTAAGCACACATTACAAATAGGAAATGCATTTTTATGATTTTTTTTGAAGATTTTTTAATGTGTTTAGATTATCCACACCTGTCGAATTCCCGGCTGAATTAACTTGCAAACAGTAAGGTAGGATACCGAGCAAAGTGACAGTGCCGCTGCGTCAGTGCGTACGCCGGCTACGCCGCGGCTCTGTCGCAGTGTCTCCGCTCTTTGAATTCCGAGGGTGGCGACAGTATTTCGCAATCAGTGTCCAGTTGATTTTCGTGAACGGTTAAACGAAAATAAATCAAGCTAGACAAAAAAATAATAAATAATCACTTTGCCAAAATAATAAATACGGCCGCTGTCGCCGCAGTGACAGTGACGCCGCGGTAGCGACGCAGCGTCAGTATCGTTGTGTTCGAACACGATATCATACAGTTTTATACAGCCTTGTACTATCGCGCTGTCGCTGCGTTACTGGCGTGGCGTCACTGCCGCCGGAGCCGCGTTGCTCGGAATCCCACCTTTAACAAGGCCAACAATAGAATTTCATTTTTTTACAATTCTATAGCTAACTGTTTTCTCGTTACTTTCATATACTCGTACTACTCAAAATTAGTCATTTTTAATTAAAAATGAAATGAAAATATTAAATTTAATCATTTATTTTGCCATTTATGGCCGTTATTTTCTTTTGAATAGAGAACCAATATTTTGTTTTCTTACAGAAAGAACAATTCGACACGGCAATCCTTACAATCTAGTTATGTGGGCTAGGAATTTGTATTCGTTATCTCAGAGACGATGACGAAATTAGATATCATTTCGCTATGAAACAATTGCCACTTGTCTAGGCCCCCTGATTTTAAATTGGATAATTTGGGACACGGACGTCCATTTTCCATAAACGATCTCGTCTCGTGGGCTTCGTTTTCTAAAAGATCTATATATAGATTTCGTTACAAGACTTATCTTGTGTTAAAAGACACTTAAAGTCGAAAGAGTTAACTAAACAATCCAATACAATCAAAATTTCGGCGAGAATAAATTTCTCATTGGCGCCTTTCAAAGCGCCAACTAGCCGCGTAATATCTGCATACAAGCAATAAATGGGGGGTAGATGGCTGGGCCGCGCGAAGCGGACGCTTGTATGCAAGTTGTTAGCGCCAATGAAATCGCCAAACGTAGCTAAAACGTAGCTTTTTTAGTCGCGACGAGATTGCGTATGCCCGCCGCGCCCCGTGCGGTAAATTCAAATGAATGTATCTAAATAATGTACTACTCTAATGGTAGGTTTATTTGTTTTGCGTGTTAACTTTGTTAAATATAGGAAGATAACGCTATTTAATTATTTTATTAGTGTTTGGTTTGGCGGCGCCAACGTCGCCAACCTGGAGGAATCGCCACTGCTGGTACTGTAAAATATTGAATACCTAATGAGGAATCTTTAAGATATCGTAATTCCCACAAAAAGGTTGCATCGAATTTAAGGTACCTACCTATTTATATTTACTTTTTTCTCGTTTGGCGACTTAATTCCTTGTATAGGCTCATCGCAATACAAGGTATGAGGGGGTTTAGATTCAAACTGCAGCTACTGAGAAACGCAGCTTCACACTTTTACTAATGATAATATTCACGTTTGGAAGCACTACGGATCATAATCACCCAACCTTACTGTCGCCGGGTTAAGAAGTAAATGTTTGCAAACTTTTTTCTCGAATATAAGCATTATGAATGTAAACGGTGAAATAGTTACTCGTAATCACACAAAAACAAAGACATTAAAATTGCATTGTATTTCTATAGAAACTAGATCATTACCAGTCCTCGTCATCTGATGGGGAATGCTCGGCTTCAGCGCCATCGATCGCTCTCCCATCGCACCATACCATGTCTGACTGGGTTGGGCAAACCACTAACAGTAAGCACATTAAGAATTCACTATTATAACATCTGAAATTTGTCGTATGATCAGGATGACTTTTACACAATGCGTAGCTGAATTGTAGAATTTTTCGATTTACGAAATTGCTTACTACTTATACATTTTATAATGAGTTTTGTCACTAGTATTGTGTGGTGTCTTCTAGTCATGGAAATGATTGCTACTTTTTTTATTCAGTATCATTTAATCAAATTATGATTTTTTTCATATGATTTCACATGTGAAATTTCACAGGCAATGATTTTTGTTTCATGTTGTCTAATGCCGCACTTGCTATCAGGAGACGCATTTTTAAATCATTCGAAGTGAAACTTGAATTGGAACACGATTTTTTATACCATAAAGGTGGTAAACAAACATGTGGGTCACCTAAGTGATAACCGACGCCTATGGACGCTCGTAACATCAGTGGCATCACTCGCGCTTTGCCAACCTTAAATATACTCGTAGATACCTCTTCCCGCATTTTTTTAAGAACCCCATGCTGTAGTCCTTATTGAATACCCCATAAGGGAGCTCATTCTACAACCTGAGCATACGCGGGAGAAAGTGTCTCGAGAACCGTACCTTACATGATCATTTTGGTTCGAAGGTGTGAGGATGAACTCCCTTCCGATGGCGATCGGTGCGATGATGGTAAAACGTCGCCGTTGGCATCACATCGAACAGTTCTTCAGAACACACCCCGTTATACAGACGGTATACAATGAGGTAAAGTCTCTCCTAAAACTTAAGGGGTCAATACCGTTAGTAACACTGGGATCGCTGACAATCTATATCGCACGCCTCTGGATCGCGTCGAAAGGTCCGAGCTGGTACTTTGGTGCTCACAGGTGACAGCAGTACTCCATATGTGGTTGCCGTACTTGGGATTTATAAAGTATAAATAAGTCTTTGGGCCGGTGTGATGTACCGCTTTGATCTGTTGAGCACAAGCTTTTTGGAAGCCAGTTGGACCTTTTTTTCAGATGACCGAGGAACTGGACGTCACTGGAGATGTCAACACCAAGGATCCCAATGTTATTCGATATTTTAAGGGGTGTGTTAAAGAACTGTGGAGCTACAGCGAATGGAGCTTTTTTTTTCGTATTTGAATTGAAATCATGTGCGAAGCTATTTTCTAGTGTACCCAATTTTAAAGATTTTTTTAATCACTTACATTCAGGTTGTTATTATCAGATAAACAAATTCTATATTAGATTCCATTTCACACTGGAAACATAAACCGGTACGAAATAACTCATTAATTAAAGAAACCGGCCATAAATCGCACTTAAAACGGATCGTATACGTTGCGTATATTCTACTAGTAGGGATCAAAAATGAGTGGCTGATAGGACCACTCGTTGCGCAGAGTTCACAGAATGACTTCAAAAGCAGTGGATTTTAAAATTCGTATTTAAATCTTACGCGTTTCTTTTCGCGCGATTGCGAAGAATTCTATGGTTTCAAAAATGAGTCTCCTGTTTGCTTCTAATATGAAATATGATGAATGATTTCTAATTTCCTTCCTTTATGAAAGCCACATATTAGTCGTTTGATTTCCGCGCTACATACGTGTGCTATGTATTGTGTACTTTTTAAACAATTAGCTTTTCCTCATACATGAACAGGCTTGGGAATGACAATTTAAAGAAAGTTTCGTTATATATTTAAATAATTAATCTCCATTAAACTCTTGAAATGCAATGCGGATGATCTTCGATTTTACAGACTGTGAATTATAGCAGAAGTAGCAGGTATGACAAGTGAAAATCATTTTATATGATCTTTCACATCATGCTATTCATGAACTGTTCCATGCCTAGTGTCTTCATTAGTTTAGTAACTAACCGCCTCGGTTCTGCCACTGCCTAACAGAAAGCAGCGGTAGCCTGCCCGGTGTCTTGTTATGGACAATAGGTTGTACCTATTAGAATTACACCCAGTCTCTGAAAGGCCGATCAAATCATTATTCAAGTAACATACCTGTAAATTTAACCGTGTCAAATCAGTTTTGAGTTTCGGAAACAAAGGTTAGTTAAAATTTACTAATCTTTGATCATTTCGATTTGACATGAGAATTATTTTTTAGAGATGGTCACATTACTGAAGTCATTTATTTTGAGTTGTTCATAGTTCATTTTTAACTACCTACGCATAAACTTTATATGTGTCGTCGCTACTTTTCTTCTTGTGGATGTCGTAAGAGACGACTAAGGGAGCTTAGTGCAATAATGTACATATATAGTTCATAGCTCATTCTCAATTATGCACAAACTAAAATAAATAAGTCGCCATTAAGGGAGTTTGGTGCAATTATGTACATTTATAGTTTATAGTTCATTCTAAACTATCAACAAAATCTAGAATACTCGTACATGAGTCGCCGCTACCTTTCTTCGTGTGTATGTCGTAAGTAAGATACGACTAAGGGAGTTTAGTGCAATTAAGTATGTACATATTATGTATAAGTTCATTCTAAACTATGAACAAACTATAGAATACTTCGATTTCTGTACAAACAATTCAGTTAGTCCACCCAAGCACCGATTACTTGACATAGCTTATGACAATACTTTAATCTATGATTACTGCTTGACAAACCCAAAATTGATCTTACCCTCAGAAGAATAACTAAAGCATATTGTTTTGAGATCTTCCCTTACTAATTTTTAATTAAATTTGACAGCTCTGTCAAATAACACAGTTAAAGTCATGGATTTATTAATCAAAACAGGATTGAGCTCCATTAAAAAATGACGTATGCTAAAATACACAATATCACAACATACGCCTATGACTCAATTTCAAGGACCGGAAAACCCCTTTATTTGATTAAGCCGATTGTTAGGGAAACCCTATCAAAAGGTTACCGAACGATAGGGTTACCCCATTGATAGGGTTAGTCTTTCCTTGTGGAAACTTTTTTGAATAAGCTTAACCTATAATTTTAAGTGCTTACCAACTAATAAGGTTACCCTATTGTCTCCTATCTTATTTCCGCACATTTTCGCGATTTTTACTAACATTGGATTGATTCGACCGACGCCGACGGTGAGGGCGGCGGACGGCAGTGTTTTCTTATTTATTAGATTGACGCTGATATCTGTTTTCAAGTTTTATGTTAAATTATTATAAACATGGAATCTATAACACAGCTATAAATCTTGTCGCGAGATTGTAGATAAAGAATAATACAATACTTACCTATTTAAGTTGATCTTGATATTGGTAACTCTAAGAAAAATATTTGTTTTATTAAAAAAATCTTGCGGCAAGCTTTTATATTTTAATAAAAAAATGTTTCATGTAATAAATTAATGTTTATTTTCCTCTTTTTAGGGCATTAAAATAAGGAATAGACAGCTCTTGTTGCGTATTGAATGTTTGTGAATAGCAACATTTGCCATTACATAGTTATTCATCAAGCAAATCAAAAACTAATGCTTGAACTAATTTGAAGAAATTAAGGTCTATTATCGTTTTTTTTTTTCAAACTTCTACGTTCAGCCGATTTAAGGCCGATTTCGAGATCTGGGAAATCCTATGTTACCGCAGCAAATTCCTAATAACTTAAAAAGACTTATTCGTCAACTGGCGAGCGCAAAACTCGCGAGCGCTCGCCAGTTGGCACCTTCCGATTTTACCTAATTTTTTGGTCGTCAACTCGCTCGATGGTGGAATCTGACATATTTATGTACAGTCAGCTACAAAAATGTTTAAGTAAATTTAAAGTAGGTACCTTTTTTAATGTTTAAGATACTTTATACGATGTAGTAAGTTTAAAATAAAACAAAACATAGTTTTGAGATAAATATGTAAATCAACATGACAAAAAACTGCTTATTTCCTTAATAATTATCAACAATATCATAATGACTCAAGAATTTGGCTTATTTCCTATTATATTAACTGTCCAAAACTAAGCAATGTGAGTGAATTTCACTATGAATACTTTTTAAGAAACTTAATTTACTACCCCTTCCTATATATTTGAAATTGCAAAATTTGTAAAACAAAATAGAAGTCTCTTTAAAAGTACTAAAGAATTATTTCCAAATAAATATACAAGATATATAAATAGACTTGACCCTGGTGTTCGACCAAATTCTACAAAATTCATAATTAACTGTTGTTGTATGTGTATCTCTATATACAGTGTGTCCCCGAATAAGGTGCACAAACGAAAATGGGTGAAACTAGACTACAATTTATCGATAAAAAAAGAGAAGAAAAATTTTAAAATTAAATTGTATTTAATACCTATTGATTTTTTTATTCTCTTTTTAAGACCTTTTGTGTTTGTAAAATTGTAACATTGTAACCACTGCGTGGATTTTGTTCAAATAAAAACAATAATGATGCCAAAAGATTAACTATAGGTGCGTTCCATTTGACCGCAGATTCGCAGCATTTTCAACATTTTTAGCATCATCGCGTTTCATTAGCTTTTGACGCTAGCAGGGCTAGCATCGTATGTTGACGTAATGCGTTCCATTTAAACAATATATTGATTTTTAGGTTAGGTTTCCTTTGTGAAACATAGCGCGGTTAAACATTTTAACATTTCTTATAAGAAACGCAAAACGTGGTTAGCATTTGATGTTAGCGTGACAAAATGGTGACGCTTAAATGGAAAACGGGGACTGTATGGTAAATAAAAAAAGTACATAAAAGCAGTCAATAGGGAGAAAAACATATTTTTTTTCACTAATTTTGAACATAAAAGTGTAATTTTTTTTTATTGCATAAAGTTGGCAAACAAACAAACTGCCCACCTGATGGTAAATGGTAACAGTCACCTATAATACATGTGGCTCTTGTGAGATTCGCAGCAAAACTGCAACCTCCACAAGAACAACAGTGTACGTTGCCAACTTGTGACAAGATGTAAAGTCACAGTACCCAATAATTTCACTGCCATATCTTACCCTTCAAACCGGAACACAGCAATGCGAGCACTGCTGTTTGCGGCAGAAATAGGTAAGACGGAGGTACCTAAGCAGACGACCCTGGTACAGAGTCTCCCTCCAGTAAATTTTCTAGTAAATGTTTATTTTTACCAAATAATGCGTAAAAACGTTAATAAAAAATGTTTTTTTGATTTTTTGTAATAAATACTTATTGTGATTTGTTTTTCTTGTTTTAATCAATTTTACAATGAAAAAGCTTAGCTTAAGTTTAAAAAATGCTTAAATGTGTTTAGCTAAATTCCAATTTAAGAAAAGCTACCTCAGCGGTTGACAAAAAGGCAGCGGCGCGGGCGCCAGGGGACGCCGCGTTAGCAGGCCCCTTAATCAAAGACTCGTAGCTAAACATGTATTAGATACAGTATGTTGTTTTTTTTTTGTTGAATAGGTTATAAGATCTGGATTAATAAGAGGTAATAAAAAGAATTTGTTATAGGGGGCATTATTTGGTAAAAATAAACATTTACTCAAAATTTAACACTTTTATGTTCAAAATTAGTTAAAAAAATGTTTTTCTCCCTATTGACTGCTTTTATGGACTTTTTTTTTATTTACCATACAGTGTTAATCTTTTGGCATCATTATTGTAACAAAATCCACGCAGTGGTTATAATGTTACAATTTTACAAACACAAAAGGTCTTAAAAAGAGAATAAAAAATAAAAATCAATATTAAATACAATTTTTTTTTTCTAAAAAAAAATTATTTTTTATCGATCAATTGTAGTCTAGTTTCACCCATTTTCGTTTGTGCACCTTATCCGGGGACACACTGTATAATAAGTTACCAGAAAAAATTTAACATTTAACAGATTTAAAGTTGAGTTATATAAATGGTTGCTATGTATTTTTTTTGTTAAAGAATTTTTAAGTAATAATTAGTTTTTGTAGCATTTAGCCAGGTAGCACCCGCCATTGCTATCGCTGACACGAGTGCAATTTCTTCTCGATATTTTATGTGAAAATTTTAGTTTTTGTTAAGTTTTAAAGTTAAGTATACGTTTCACATTAGAAGACGTAAGTATAATACTTATTTTAACTAAGTAAAATCATCAATTTACCCCTACAATACATTAATATCACTAAAAACTTCCACATTCAAATATTTTTCATTGTTTCGCCTTTAATTTTGGACGTCATTTTTTCCTTACACTTCTATGGACGGGGTCATTGAGGCCCCTGTTCTTCGTTACGCAGTTTACACGTTTTTTTTAGATATTAGGCTAAAATTTATGTCTTAATCGTAATAAATAGGTTCAAATCAAACTAAACCAATACAAATTAAATAAAATGTTAATAAATTTTACTTAGTATAACGAAATAAAGAACTTATGTGATAATAATTATAGGAATAAGTCTCATCTAACAAGAAAAACTACTTTTTCCTCAATTATGAATTCTAATAAGTAAATTAAACATAAAAGAAAGCTCGTAGGTAAAAAAATAGAAACATGACACCTATTTAACAAAAGCAATCGTAATACAATTGCTTTATCGATATTTTCTGACGCACTGCTGGCTGCACAGCTAATTATATTGAACATTTTTAAAGAAAAATTGATTAAAAGTAGAAGGAAATAAAAATATGATTGTCCTTATATTTGTAGACAAGGAGCCTTAGAGACCCCACGTCCATAGTTAAAGATTAACTGTTTTATTTCCATATTTTCTCTACAGGCGGCAGTATTGAAGGCTTAATTTTTATTATAAAAACCAAAGCATGCTTAAGCATGCTAATCTGGGCAGAGCAACGTTTTGGTCCGAAAATGAAAACCAAATACGATTGTACAGTAAGCTCCCATTCAAGCTTTACATTTACCCTACGAAAACCGCCACTATTACGAGCGACATAAGAACGGTCCAAAGATCAAACAGTATAGCTTGACAAGGAGCTTACTGTACATATTCCGAAAAATTGTAAACATAACAGATTTTAAAATTCAATTCCAACCCAGAAAACAAAACACAAAGACTCAGTTACCAACCTTCCAAACCCAGGTAAAGCTGCGGGCAATAGCTAGTTTTTATAGTTTTTGGTTTCAATCTTTTTTATTTGACTGTACTTTAGATGCGCGCGCGAGTTGACGACAAAAAAAAATCGGAAGGTGCCAACTCGCGAGTTTCGCACTCGCCAGTTGACGAATAAGTCCTTAAGAATGACAACACGCACTATATCAAATTCAAAAATCTTTATTCAACCTAGGCCTTTACAGGCACTTATTGACGTCAAAACAAAGCAAAACATTCCAATTTAAAGAAAACATATTTAACCTTGTATGTGCATACATCCTGAATATACCTACTCAAGATGTCTGCAAATACAAGTAGCAATTTTAAAAAAAGTTGAATCTACACCAGCCCCCCTAGACAAGACGCATTTCGATAATCGCTAACGCAATCGCTAGAAGGAAAATGTATGCGATTTGACATAAGCCCTCGCTTAGCTTTCGAGCGCAATTGTCAAATCTCATACATTGTCCATTTAGCGATTGCGTTAGCGTTTATCGAAAGACATCTTGTCTAGGGGGGCTGTTCAGAAATTGGGAGAGCCTTCTCGAGAAGAACAGGCAAGAAACTCGAAAGGTCAAATTTTTTTATCTCCTCTTAAATCGCCATTTACAATTTTGGTGTTGTTTCATAGTCATTGAAAGTTAAAAAAATACAATCGGTATGCTTACATACACTTAAAATGTCAAAAAATAAGTTATAGACTTAACACTAATCATAATACAATAAATTAGGTATGTTGTTACCAAACATATGATAACTTAGTCTATATAATTCAAAATCAGTGTCAGTTCTTTTCTGACAACAATATCTGTTAACATCAATAGCTATAACAACAACACGATTATTGACATTATAACGAATAAAATAATAACTTCATATTAAACACCAGGCATTGGCATCATTTAAATAATCGTTCACTTTTTATTATCCTTTACTCATTAGAGTCTTTTTTACATGCGCTTTAAACTTATAAAAAGGCAAGTGTAACTGACACTATGTGGAACTTTGTTGTAAAAAGTTACAAATTTTGTCACAAATTTTGCTATTCACAAACATTTAATACGCAACAAAAGCTGTCTATTCGTGTATTTGGTTCCGGACGGAAACGATTCTATTTGAAAAAATTGACCCGAACATACAAACATACATACATATACACATACATACATACAGTGCAGGCTAAATACAAGTTTGTAAAAACAAACAAGCTGCACCGCGACTGGCGCGCAGCTTGTAAACTGATTGACGAGTCACACGGAAATTAACTTTAGTGCGAATAACTTATTATTCCTTATTATTTGATGGGGCGATAGTTTGCGGCTGTCGATAACTACACACGTAAACGGTTATGCAACAATAAGTCTAATGCATTTGACGTAAAAACTTGAATTGCTTGTGCGCGTTAAAACCCTATTGATAGGGTTAGCCTCAATGGGGTTTTCGGATGCGGTAAGTGCTTACCCTAATTAACTGTATTATTTTGGTTAGCCTTTCGGTGCAGTAAGTCGATGAAATGCTTACCGTATTGATAGGGTTTGTGAAAACAAGTCTATAAATTACCCAATCAAAAACCCCTTATATGGAAAGTGGTTTCGGTCCTTGCTCAATTTAAGCCACCAACTAGAGGCAAAAACCAGCCGAGAGGTATAGCCAGAAGAGCGGCCGTTTGTCCCGCTCTTTCTGTCATTTACCATTTGGCAAAAAATCATTGAAATTAGTAGGTTAGATTTTAAAGAGCAGTGGTGTCGCATTATGGACCCTACCACACGCGCCCTAAAGGACAGGGAGGAGAACACCGGTTGGTTTTAGTGGATATGCCCGGAACTCTGCCGGGAGAGCCCCACACACACCCGCGCGCTAGCCAATAGCGGGTACGGTACGGTCACGCATTTCCCCCCGAAAAAAAGGTTCGTTTCCAAAAACACTGATAGCAAATTTTTAAAATTCAACTATTCAATTACTTTAAAGACTACAATTGTCACTTTTTAGGACATTTAAATTCATCATCATCGTCACACAGCTTATACACGTCACCACCTAGGGCCTCGAGCCTACCCTATTTAAAAATTTGTTTTTAAAAATTTCTTTCCATAAATAATTGATGGATTACCATATTGTTTTAATTCCTCTAAGAAGCAAACGCCTAACATGAATGTCTTCAGCCCCCCTAGCATGACCACCGAAACACGATATGACAAAACGATATATTTATATCGATATAAACTTTATTTGGATTTTTTAGTTATCTATAAGTTTTGAGTTTATTTTTCGATATTGGTATTATTATTTTGGACATTGTGACAGGGAAACTCGACCTATTCCTTGAAAGGGGTTATACTAGAGGTCATTAGCAACAAATTAAATTCAGTGAACAAAAACTGGATGGTTACCGAGTTGTGACGGTTCTTCGATTTTTTTGGAATTTTTCTGACTTGCTACCAAAAACAATTAATTGTGAATAAACTACTCCACTCAAAACATTAAATTAATACTTTTTTGAAAGCTGAAAAATTAGTGATCATTAAAAAAACGCTTGCCCAAAACTTACATAATCACAGAAATAAAAGGACTTTCGTAACAATAATTTTTATTTTTTGTATTTTTCCCGATCTTCGCCGTAAATTATAGCAAAAAAACTGTATGGAATTTGGCGTACAAATTAGTAAAATAACTAACTAGGTTCATAAGCTTTCCAAAAAGGTACAAAAGTTATAAATTTTCCTAGCAGTTTTTAAAAATCACGTTGAAATTTAAGTCATAATTTACCAAAACTTAATTTTTAACTTTGTACTAACATTTTCATAACTTTCATGAAAGGTACAAAGCTGATTATTTTAAGCAAAAAAATACAACTGATTGAGATTCAGTTGCAAAAACAATATCTCAAAAAAGTCTTGTACTTTTTTCTTTGAAATTTTTTAAGTTGTTCCGGTCGTAAATTGGTATAACTGAATTCTAATTTTCACGTCTCGTCATAAAATATTAAAATACCGTAGAAAAAAATGCAATAATGTGAAATTAAATTGGCTTAGAAATACATTAGATACAAGCATTTTAAGCTGTTAATTTGGAAGCTATTATACAGATAGATCCGACATCAACCGTGACGTCATTGTTGAGTACGGCCATAAACTCCATGTAAATTGTCGTTTTGCTAAAAAGAGATGGAGAAAAACCTTGGTTGTTTTTATAGTTATTCGAAAACCGGTTTTTTTCTTTCTGTTTATTATATGAATGAGCTTCTATTAAGAGGAAACACCAAGGTCGAGCGAATTCAAAAAAAGCTATTTGTAAAATGTATTGCGGTCGCGCTGTGTGTCCGATCCGAACAAGTGAACTGAACGCGATAGAGACAACTGCAGTTGGGACCGAAAATACCTATGAAAAGTACACAAAATATACATTTCGTAGTCCCCTGTTTTCTCCGCGAAAAATTGACCGATTTAATTACTTTTTGCGTTGAAAATTAAAGCAAGGTTTTTTCTGTGTTTCTGTTTTGTTTTTTTTTCCATATAATTTTCTTCAATTTATTTGAATGCAATACGTTTGAATTCAGCACAAAATTAGGTAGTTTTTTAGGTTTTTGAAGGTTTAAAATCTTTTTTTATAAATAACTAAATAGGAAAAGAAAAACATAGGAACATGCTTATAGTTGGCATTGATTTTATTGGCAAAAATAGAGTGACTAGTGCCGTTATCCACGAAGGAAACAGGGGACTACGTTTGTATGGAAAAACGGACTGTACGATTTCCTCTTAAAGCAATATTTTTTTCATTCATCTAGTCCAGTGGTTCCCAATTAGTGGTACGCGTAGCCCCAGGGGTACGCGACGTTGCATCAAGGGGTACGCGCGGCAATCTCTTGAATAAGATAATTTAATCCGTAACAAAATTACCGCGCACCTACCGCGTATCGCGGCCGGTACACGGGCAGTAAGGAAAGGAAGGAGACCTTGTGGTATGTATAAAAAAAGTAGGGGAACCTGTTGTACCTAGGACAGTTTTTGACATAAATGTATTTTTATTGTAATTTGACGTACTATACAGAACCCGTGTTTGCATATTTTGGAAGGTCAACTATTTGAGTATCAACCTCCAAAATATCTAGAAATGTAAATTTCATACTTACACGTGTTTAAGATATTTTTAAAAAAATTGTAAATAAGGCCAAGGTACAACACACCTGATGTACCTCGGCCAGTACCACGATGTACCTAGGACACATTGAGCATTTGGGTGTAAATCACTGATATTTAATCAAACTATTCACTTTTTTCTATTATAATCACTTTATTAGTTCTAGTGAGATATTTAAATCACAAAATCAACTTATCGTTCATAGTATTTTTTCATATTAGAAACAAAAGTCTTTTAGACTAGTAAGTACATAAACACAGGTACATTCAAACATATCATATATAGCAAATGTACACGAGGGCACACGAGGGAATATCAGCATAGGTGAAACGAAACCACTACCTGCATTAATAGCTTGATTTAATATGAATTAAATAAAACTTTAATGTCCTGCTCAAGGTTGTACTAAAAATACCGACCAAGGTACAACTGATCGACAGTGACCGAGGTACAACACCCCTTCAATGCTGTAGAAAACGGTTGATTTCAAATGTTTTTAGATTACATATCTCGTAAGTTTATCATTGTTTAAAAACTTGTTAAATCAAGGATTTGATAGCATATAAAAGTTAAGCGACTTTTACTAAACATACAAAACTACCAGACTTCAAAGTATATAAAAAATATTCACTTTTTTCGGCAAAAAATGTTTCTACTTCTTATTAACACTGGCTTATTAACGGTAAGCAACTACTTCAACATTGGAAAGTCAGCAGTGATGTAGCGAATGCCACAGACAAAAAAAATTAATAGCGCTGAAATATATTAAAACGAGCCACTTGGCCTAGGTACACATAGTACCAAGGTTCAACAGCCCCCCAACCATGATCGCCCAAAACAATATTAAAACCGCGCTGAGAGCGAGATGGCGCTATACGCAGCAAGAGCGGTGTCTCTATTTCAATATTGTTTTAACCTTGCTATAAGCGATCATGGTAAGGCCCCAGGTTCCCCTATTCTTGTCCTGTAAAGGAGACGGAATTGTGCGCCCGTTTCCCGCCTATTTTAGTTTTCATTTGCTGTTTTGCTTATGTCGTGAGTCGTGGTGTCGCTGTGCTTTTTCAATTGTGTTGTTTTAATTGTGGATTATTAACCAATTATTAACCGAAAGAAAATTTATCGTATCAGCGAAGCAGCAATTAAGTATTAATTACCATTTTGCACGACGTACCTTTGCGAGAGCGGTTTTTTGGCCATTTCAAACATAAAAACTAAACATCGTCACAGACTTCAACTTGAAAACGACTTGAGGCTGAAACTAACCAATGAGGAACCAGATTTTTCAGAGTTATGCCAAAAAAAAACGTACATATTTATCACATTAAACTTATTTTCACCATCATTTAAACTGTATTCAGATAATAATAAACGCCAAAAACCCGATTTATTTTTTATTTATTATTCCTGTAATAAGGGGTACGCGAATTTCAGGTCTTTCTTGAAGTGGTACGCAAGAAAAAGTAATTGGGAACCACTGATCTAGCCTATTCTCAAAAGTTCAGTGAAAAATTCATACCTCGAAAACTACAAAAAATCGCGGAACATACATGGGGGTGATTCGGATAGCCCAAGAGGTGCTCTATCTCTGGACTTCCGCCCCGCTTGACACTATTGGGACATTCTGTATATAGACGCACGCACAACCGTAACCGCTAATGGTAGAAACGTGAAATTTGGACAGTTGTTTTAATTCAAAATGCGGACGCACACTAAGAAGGGATTTTTTTTAAAATGTAACCCTAAAGGTATGAAATAGGGGTTGCAAGTTTGTATGGAAAAATCTTTAACGATTTTGATAAAACTTGAGATGCATGCTCTTAAAAACATTTCATTGAATACGTGTTTCATGGTTTATTCGAATTCACCCTTTTAGGGTTCAAAATAGGGGTTGGAAGTTTCTTTGAAAAATATTAGGTCCTTACATATGAAATTGGCGTTTTGCCATAGTGGCCACTTTGATCTCAAATATCTCCTCTATGGTTAGGAATTCCAAATTCAAATTTATACAGCTATTTACTCAACAGTGTTTTGAAAATTATAATTTTCATTTAAAAACATAATTTTTTTATTTCAATTTTGTTAGTTATATGGATTTTCATCCTAATATTGTGATACTTAAATTGTTCTTTTCAATACGAGGAAATTATGGACACCCTATAAAAAGAGACAAACGGCCTCTCTTCTGGCTATCCCTCTCGGTTCGTTTTTCTGGTCAGAAAACTCAGTCCTGTTTTGATTAATAAGTCCAGGGTTAAAGTTGATTTAGCTTTCAGCAACTCAGTGACAGTTAACACTAGATTTCACAGCTTATTAATTTTATCACTGATCAGCTTTTCAGAAACCGGGGGTAATATAGCTAACCCTGAAATTAGAATAATGATGACTGTGATTCTGCAATTCCGCTATGATATAGTATTTGATTTAACTTAAAGAAAGAACACTTTTATTTTTGTAAGTCGGTTGGGGTAAATATATAAACGTGTCTACTGTTATTATACTACTGGGTAAATAATAAAATAAATAGAATAAAATAAGCGAACCACAACCAATACCTGTATGATTTAACCCAACTATATATGAAAGTAGAGTATCTGTACAAAATTTATCAAAATTTTACATCAATACACTGTTTTGTAAATTAACCGAATGCTCTATCATTTTTACACTAGTGCTAGAACCTATTACTAACATTGCCTGTCTGTTGTATTTTAAGTATTATTAAATGTTTTTATTTAGTTGTAATGCTCTTCTACCAATGCGAAGTAATTCAAAGGTGTGTGTGTGAAGTCAACCAATCCGCACTGGGCCAGCGTGGTTTGACTAAGGCCTGATCGCCCTAACACAACTAGTTAGGGTAGGCTCGTGCCCTTCGGTGGAGACGTATATGAGCTGTGATGATGATGCTCTTCTCTCACGCCTCTATTCACAAATTACTTGCTTAAGCAAGTAATTTGGAATTAATCTCGTGGACGAGGAGCCAGAGGATCTTATCTGTCATGCCCAGATTTGAACAGACCCTTAGGGCTGGAATTAAAACAATGTCATTAATTGTCAATGGGGCTATTGTCTAAAAATCTATCACGATCGATCTGGATTTGATAATAATCATCGTGGCGTCAGTACAAGACTGGAAAAAAAAACAAAATTCAAAAATATTTATTCAACATGCTAAAGCCTATGGCACGTATTGTCGTGAAAAATAAAACAAAAATGTGCAAATACATTATACATACCAAACGTAATCGAGTAAAAGGAGAAACAAAACAACAATAAAACTTTGCTAAGAGTGTAACAAAAATGCGAAATAATATTGAAGGGTGGGAAAAATATAAGCTATTTATTTTTCCATACAAACACAATACATTATTTTTTGCCGCTAAGTTTCCACAGCGCTATGTAAGCGTGCGAGGAGTTCTACGCGGAGATTTTACGTGATTTCAGCTTGTGTGTTTAAATCAGCTGACTATAAGTCAATTAATTGAGTTGGAAAATATAAGGTCTTAGATCTAAGTAGTATATAATAGCATATCTATATGGCCCTTAATTATTTCACCATTTTTGCTGCACGTCGTATTTAATGTACATTTTGAAGTTTTCCGAGCACGTCCCCTGAAATGTGGGAAGAGACCTAATAAAATTTTTAAAACGACAAATTATCGTTATTCAAATACTTCCATAATTGTATTATAATAAACAGGTGAAGAAAGCAGTTATGGATCTCAATCGGAAGGTGGTCACTCAGGCGTGGAGTTCCATTACGCTGCGGACAGTTCTTGGGATCCATTCGCAATTTTAGACCCGACTAGTGACACAGGTAATTTTGATACATTTACCTAAATCGGTCATGATGTTGCATGTTTCTTGGACGAGTTTAGAGAGAATTGTATACTGATTTAAGGTGACTAAAAATTCTTTTAATTTATCAAATATGTCATTTTATTGGTTTCGGTCGGACTTTGGGTTTCCGTGAAATATATCAGCTAATTTTATATTTTTTAAAAAAGTCGGTGAATAATGATTTTTCTTCCCGAATAACAAATTGTTCAGGAAAATATAGGACTCAGGAATAAGTTCCTAAATACCTAATGTAATATTTAATTCTCAATTTTACTTTTTTATATGCCTATAGCGATTCATTACTGTACTCCGTCTATTGTATTTAACACCTATGTATATAAAGACTTAACCCATGCTTCATGAATGAATAAAGAAATGAAATGAAATAGCCGGGATGCTCTTGATCTTTTATTACAAATTATTACAGGAAAAAAATGAATTTAAAATATGTTCACGTAAAAGTGACGAACTTGACAGATTTACATTTAGGCTACTCCAAATCAATGGTTTCTTACACTGTTGTATTGTCAATTGGTTTTTTAGTATACCCGTGCGGGACCGGGGCGGGCAGCTAGTCTTAAATAAAAATAAGCGTCAACCGAAACCCTTAACCACAAAAACTAATCCGATAGTATACCATTCTTGTGCAAGAAGGCTATTATTGTATTTGTAGATTTGTCATAACATAAGCGAAGCTATAGACCCAAGCCAAGCCACATCTAAGGAATTTTACATCACCAATCTTTCGTTGCGGAACGTTATAACCCAAAATTCCATATATCATCTTATATACATGGTTACTTTTTTATCACCCTAAATTTAAGGGACGCTTCAGGACACGATAGTAGAATAATTTAAATATTATATATTAACTTACCTATTTCATTTTATATTAATTTTCTCAAATATCCAAAAAATACTGCGTGTCATCATAATATTGCACTGTCACGCGATATACACATGCAAATTTCAGCTCAATTGGAAACCGGGAAGTGGGTCAAATTTATCGTAACTTGCATGATTTCATTACAGACGCCGGGACAGGTGAAAGTAAATAAAAGCTTGTAAAAGTGAATCGCTATGTATTAGTCTCGCAAAACCTCTGAAATATTGAGACCGATTCTTACGAAATGTTCTGTGTGTGTCTGAATAGGTCCTGGGGCTCTATTTTTGAACCATTCGTCAGGCGTCGAGTGCTCGTCGAGCGTCATTTGCGTTCGATTTCTGCTTATTTTCGTTTTGTTTTCGATGAAAATCAAAACAATATTGATTTTCGACATCTATTGATTGTCATTGCATACGAAACGCAAATCAAAAGAAATCGAGGTCACAGCCGACCTTCGACGAACGTTCGATGCCAACGAATGATTCAAAAATAGGGCCCCAGGGAAGGTTTATACGTACAATTGGACCCGGTAGGTGGCGCTGTAATTGGGCGGCACGTCTGGCGGGCCCACTACTAGCACAATAAACATGACACCGTTCATAATGAACCCAAGATGTCTTAGTAGTGCCAAACATAGCAAACGAATTTCTAGGTGTCGGTCACCGCGTTACACTATCATGCTGCGTAATAGTACATTATTACCCCAGGGGTGAAAGTAACTTATTTAGTCCCGAGACGGTGTTTAATAATAATAATAATAATTCTTTATTGTTCGTTCGTTTCTTATGTCTAGGCAAATACAGCTCCAGCTAGAACAGTGATATTTATATATTAATTGTCCCCAGCCCCCCATCCACCGAACTAAGAAAATCCTGGATCTCGAGTAGATAGAGAGCATGGAGATGCTTACAAAGACATCAAGTATTTTATGTTCTTAAATATCAGTGAAATAATCTAGCTTACAAACTTTACAACCCAAACAAAAACAAACTACAGTAACATAAACACTGACAGTGTCTACGGAGATTCCCAAACAAGAGCAAGTCTGTTTTTTGGGAATTTAAGCAATAAAGAAGTAATTAAGATAGTAACAATGAAATAAGACAACTTACGTACAACGCTCTATTGCTTAGATTTTTTTTTTATTGTTCACCGCCGTTTATATTAAATTTAATGAATATATTTAGTGATCAAGCTATTTTTAAAAGGTTCAAGTAGGTATTTACTTATTTACTTTAAGGATCAAGTAGCTATTAAAGTAAACGAATGTGAATGTGAATAATTTGCGTGTGTGCGTGTGAATGTGTGTGAGTGTGTGTGAAGTGTTTGGATAGATTGCAATTAATCGTAGTCTCGATATAAGTTATATTGATTTCGGTAATAGTTCTTCTGTTTTTGAATATGTCATAGTCATTAACCACCGCGAAACTTTGTTTTTTACTACACTTTTAGGGCAGGGGTATATTTTAAGAATGCT
The DNA here is from genome assembly GCA_963935595.1 of Schoenobius gigantellus. Classification (NCBI taxonomy): domain Eukaryota; kingdom Metazoa; phylum Arthropoda; class Insecta; order Lepidoptera; family Crambidae; genus Schoenobius; species Schoenobius gigantellus. The sequence continues at coordinate 39,125,803 of OZ012543.1, forward strand.
GTTGAATTTATTATAGAGAATGCAACTGAGAATATTAAAGTGTCGCTTAGCGAGGACTGTCCTATGCTGAGGCGTTGTACAGACGAGGTCTGATCTTGTAGTGTACAAAAGAAACAGTTGCCTCACTGTCAAGACCAAGGTGTCAGTGTAGAGTTGCGACGTAGAATATCTGACCGGTTTTCTGATCATGACCTTAAGAACCGCTCTCTGAGCTCTCTCCAAAGGCAGCATTATAGTTTTACCTGCGCCACCCCATGCCGTTATGCAATACATCAGGATAGACTGACACAGTGCCATGTAAACAGACTTTAGTGTATTCTGGTCAGCAACTTTATTTATTTTCTTGAAAACAAATATTAACTTTCTTATTCTGGGTATTAAAGACTGAATATGTAGGTGCCATTTTAGAAATTGATCTATAAAAACTCCCAGATATTTAATACGCTCTGATCTAGATATTTCGAGACAATTACAGCGATTCTTTAAAGAAGTTAAACACCGATGGGCAACTATACTAATATCGTCTTCAGATGGTAGCGTACTGTTATTAGTGGCGAAAGTTATGTAATTTGTTTTGCTTATATTGAGGGTAAGTAAGTTGAAGTCTAGCCATTTTAAAACCAAAGAAAGTGCTGCTTCAGCATTTGCACATGCTTCCGTCCAATCCCTCCCATCAATGACAAGTGCCGTATCATCAGCGTATGTATAGATTTGGCAATGGGGAATATGAAGATTGCATAAGTCATTGATATAAATGTTAAAGAGTGTGGGACCGAGAATAAAGCCTTGGGGTACTCCGAAAAATAAGCGCTCTGAATCGCTGATAAACTCACCTATCCTGACGGACTGGGTACGATTTTCAAGGTAGTCCTTGAAAAGTGCATGCGGGATCCCACGTATGCCAATTTGTTCCATCTTTTTTAAGAGAATAAGAATAGACTCAGTGTCAAAGGCCTTCGAAAGATCTAGGAACATACCAATGCACTTTTGTTTTTTATCTATGCACCCGACCACAGTATCCAACAGCGAGTCAACCGCATCTTCTGAGTTGAGACCTCTTCTGAAACCAAACTGTTTATTAGATATTATGTGTTTTGACTCCAAAAAACTGGTTAATCTATTGTTTAAGGCACGCTCCATAATCTTGGACATCGCTGTCAGAACTGAAATCGGTCGGTAGTTTGAAATTACATTTTCATCGCCAGATTTATAAACTGGGTGGACTATGGCACTTTTAAAGGCACTAGGAAAGATTCCAGTAGAAAAGGTGAGTTGGCATATATGAGTCAATAACGGTGTAAAGATAGTACGAGAGTTTTTCAAAATACGTGAGGATATCCCGTCCCATCCAACCGCACAGTCACTACGAAGACCAGATATCAATCGGTCTATTTCATGTTCATCGACTTCGAATAGTGCTAAGGAGGAGACTTCTCTGCGAGCTGGGGAAAAAGTGTGAGGAGATTCAGGAGCCTGTATATTTGATGCCAATTTTTTGCCAACATCCACAAAAAACTCATTTACCAAATTGACAGCAACTTTTGGGTTAGGCTTAGCAGTAGCAATAGGCTTAGACATATTCGTTATATTTTTGATGGCATTCCAGGTAGACTTAGCATTATTTTTAGAGGAAATCAGTAATTGTTTATTATAATTCAATTTGACGCTTTTAAGTAATTTATTTGTAAAATTTCTATATCTTATGTATGTAATTTTAAGTGTCATATTGTCAGGATTACGCCTGAGTCGACTGTGCATACTATCCCGGCAACGAATGCATCTTAGAAGGCCATCTGTCATCCATGGTTTAATTTTTAGTTTTTTTCTGGAAACATGATTTTTGGAGGTAAATTTTTTTATTATATTTGAGACAGTTGAGAACAAATAGTCCGCAGCAGAATTCACATCTTTAGATAGCAAGACTGGTGTAAAATCAGTGTCTGTAAGCTCCAAGTGTATACAATTATAATCAATTTTAGTTTGAATGTTAGTAATTATACGAGGCTTACTATTAGTAACTTGCGTAAGTAATACAGTTGGTGAATGATCAGTGACACACGATTCCAGTATAAGTGCTGTAGACGGTACATTTGACTTTGTAAATATATGATCCAAGCAGTTGTCACCTCTAGTGGCTTCAGTGTATGCGGGAAGGAGGCCGTGCGCCGCATGTAAATTCAAATAGTCATTCGCACGGGTGTCTGTTGTTCCATTTTTAATGTCCATTTTTAATCACTTAACGTCGTAACGTTAAAATAGTGGGATAGTAACGTCACCTAAGACTTTAAGTGATGGAAAGGCTGATAGATTCGTATAAAGTTTGTCTAGCCCACAAAGAAAACTATCAATATTACGCATTGAAGGTGATCGATATATAGCCACCACAGAGAACGAAGAGGCTACCTCACAGACCAAACAATTTGCATCCGCTATGAAGTTTGGTTCATAGACCTTACACTGTATTGTCTTTGATATAAATTACTATCCCACTATTTTGATTTGGGTTATTACATGTCTGAAAAATATTATAGCCATTTAGTAAAGGCAAGTGCGGTGATTTTGATATCCAACACTCTGTTAAAATTATAATATCATATTCAATGTTAGTATTAGCCAGTAATGTAATAAAGTTGTCAAAATTTTTATTTATGCTGCGGATATTGATATGGATAACTGCTAAAGAGTTGCCGTCACGTATAAAATAGTTACAACAATGCTCAGGACGACATATGAATGACCGCGAAACTTTGGTTTGGCGCTCGAGCGTAGCGAGGGCACCAATAGTTCGAGGGACTAAATAAGTCTTTAACCCGAGGTAAACACTGTGCTTTTCATTACGAATACAAGGGAAGTAAAAATAAAACAATGAATTAGCTGAAGAAAAAACGTGTAAATTTTATTTTACATAAATCAACAATTTCTAATTTAGCCCGCTTTCTCTTATAAAATCAGGCGTTAACTCCATACCTGAATCAGATGAACTCATTATATTAATTATTTACACAATGTTATACAAATACAATTAACAGTTAATACAAATCTCTACTATACTTTACGGAAGTATTATCAAAACTCTACAAATGGAAAAAACAAATAATGATCGCATTGCCGCTTTCCCGCTTATTTTGTTTTTTTTTTCTGTGTACTATTCAGCCATTATTTTTCATACTCATAATTTGAAAATGGTAAATATTTTGCCCAAATCTGTTATTTTTAAAGCAAAAGTGGAAAATAAAGTCATTTAAAAAATATATTCCTTAAAAGATACTTGACATTATGTTATTTCAATTTTACACCTCGCTGTAATTGAGTGGCTGTATAGAAAGTCGCAACATGGTTCAATAAAAATGTGAAAAAAGAACTAGTTTCTTTTTTAAAATTTGACAGCAGCTGTCAGTTGGAAGTGATTCTCCCTAGGGCTGAAAGTATTACTTTCAACCCGCTCCTCAGGCAACTCCAGACCTACTTTCAGAGTATGAGTAATGAAAGAATTTAAAAGTTACTGTTTTGCAGTTAAGTGCACAATGTGGGAGTGTGGGTCCACGTTACGGGCGGAACTGTCGGCAGTAGACATCAGTTGGTACGTGGTGGCGCGAGCCGAGCGGGCTATGGCGGTCGATGGCTGCCTTTGGACCGGGCTGCTGATGACTGCTGCCGTCTCGCTCTTCGCCCCGGCAGCTAGACTGATACAAGTACGTCAAAATACATACTTAAGCCTAAAAATCTAGCGCATTTTTATCAGTTGTTAATGTCCTGGATGTTGTAAGTCATTCCTTAATAATATTCCTTCAACTTGAAATTTCTGAGAGTACCAATCAATATTGATTTATTGATAGACCGGGAGACCGAAAGTCTACTCAGTGCATTCTATTATTTGTAAACCATTATTGTTGTTAAGAAGGATCTAAAATTATTTAAAGAATAAAAAGGCCATTCTTGATGTGCATACGAATGCTACAGACACTGTCATTTTATTTTCAGTTTAGAACATGCTGAATTGCTGATGTAGTGACACATACCTAGGCATATTTCTGAGCTTATTTTAAAACAGAACCTTAAATGGTTAGACACCACTAAGGTAGTTCTGCCACCTGCCATTAGAGAGTCTGAGATCTTCTTGAGCTCAATGGAAGTTTGAGCCAGTTATCCATGCCCATAAAGAATTTGGCCTGTGACATTCCTTTATGGTTAACCCATTGTTCTTGGTGCCTCTTCTGATTGAGCTCTAAAGCCTGTAAACTAAACTGTTTTTGAAGTGATCCCGACAGATGGTTTCGATCCCACCAGCTGTATTTTCGACCCCTTTCCCGCCAGGTAATCAGCCTTTTCGTTTCTACTAAACCCTTGTGGCCTGATAGAAGAACCGTGTTGGCTTTACCTACGTTGTGTAGCACTTAATTACGTTCATCACTACTTTGATTTCTACCTTGTGTGACAAGAGCACTTTTAGCATCGCTCGAATGTCACTGAAAATGTTGATGCCTTTGCGACCTCTGTCTTGATTCTCTTGTGCACGGGCTAGGATGTCATATATTTCGGCTTGAAACAGTGGCCAGTTTGTTCATGCTGATCGATATATCCGTTTTATTGCAGTACAAGTATAATCCTGCTCCTGCACCTAATTTCTTTCTCGATCAAACCTTGTACCAAATGATGTTGTTCCCCCGAGAGGGTGCCAGCCCATTATCTAATTCTTACCGATGTGTACTTCGAAGAATCTCCTAAATACGTATTTAGGTTTTATTCTATCGCTGATCATGCTGCAATAAACGACCTCCCGAAGATATTACACGATCAAAGTATACTTTTTGCTGACGACATTTCTATCTTGATCCCATGCTCTTCAATTTTTGATTTAAAACCTAAACTTAACAATACATTCAACAAAATCTCTAATTGGCTAGAATCTCACAACCTATAACTTAACCTGAAAAAGACCAAAATTATACAATTTAAACCCTACCAAAAGGCTCCTTTGGAGATATCGTATAGTTACAACAACACAGAATTAGAAACCGTGAGAACAGCTACTTTATTGGGGGTTCAATTGGACACACATTTGGATTGGAAGCAACACATACAAAAATTACTAAAAAAATTATCATCTTTTATATATGCTCTGTACCAATTAAAACGGACCACTGATTTTAAAACTGCACTTACAGCCTACTATGCATATGCATACTCAATACTATCATATGGTATTGTACTATGGGGAAACTCGTCGGATATAGATAAATTATTTGTTATGCAGAAGAAATGTGTACGAATACTTGTCAACATTGATCAATTAGAATCTTGTAGACCTCACTTTAGAAAACATAATATAATGACTCTAGTGTCTATTTATATTTTGGAATCATGTAAATTCATTAAAAAACACCCTAATCTTTATACATCCTTACCAAATAATAGAAGAAATAACAGAAATTTAAATAAACTTAAAGTACCATTCTCAGATATGAAATTAGTTACATCAAGCCCCCATATCATAACAATCAAAATATATAACCATATTCCAAATTATATTAAGAACTTAGCTACACCCACCCAATTTACAAAAAAATTAAAACAGTTTCTAATTGATAAATGTTACTATAGCCTAAATGAATTCTTTAATGACAACACGATGGAACATCACGATAAAACATGAATACGAATACCAATTTATTATTTTTGGCAACTGACATAATTTATTGTTAAAATTAATAAGTATAAATTTTTTCTTTGACATTTTATCTGCAATGAATTGTATTATGACATCATAAACCTGAATATTATTTTTTTTATTATGTTAAGAATTTTATTTGAATTTTATATATTAATTTTATTTGACATTATATTATTTTAATTCTTTATATTTCAAGTATTAACCAATAGCTAATAAGTCGTGACATTGAATACTATTGTTATCTTATAAAATTGTTTATTAAATTCAATGCATGTCGCATGCACACAATATTGCAATGCCCTAGCAGGGTGTCATACTGAACTGTTATTTCCTTTTAACACCATGTAAACTATGACAGGCAATAAAGAATTTGAATTTGAATTTGAAAATGCTCAGCAATAGAATCTCGTCTTTAGGTTTTAATCCCGTACGTCTTGTACGTGGCCAGTTTGCGTTCCACAGTCTCATAGCGTTGAACCTGTAGAGTGCTGTGATGGCCTCTTTGTATAGGGATATTTTTTTTATTAACATTTTTATTTTTTATTAACATTGACTGGTGACATGCTTTTTATGTAACATAACTGGTGACCTGCGGTCTGACAGGCCGCTCCACTATCTGGTCCCTAGCGCGCAATTTATGTAACGTAGCTAATCAAACTACTCGATTATAATTAAAACACTTATGAAAGGACAAAATAAAACCAAATTATGTCCTCTAAATATATTTTAATTAGGAACATGTAATCATAAATCTATACTGTCTTATAAACGACAATATTCATGTGAGATCAACAATTACAAAAAAAATATATACAAAAATCAAAAGAAATCAAGAAAAATAATCTTTTTTCATAAGCTGTTACATAAATCAACTCAAAAAAAATTAAAACTTTAATAACAACAGCCATTTTACAAAACTGACAATGGTCAAACTTTGGTTTCTTTATTGGCAGCTCGGACACAATTGTTGTTGCTCGGACACAACATGTTTTTTGCAAGAGGTAATTAGACTTGGTAATTAGACTTCCGATTCAATTTAGGACAACTGGCACATGTTTTCCTTGTTTTTGGCATGTTTTCGGAAATTTGTGGCTAAGGTGGCAAATCAGAACCTAAAATAAGCACCAGATTCAATTTTATTTCTCGTGGAATACGACAATTGTTAACTCTTCGTTGCATGTGTTGTAAAACTGCGCTTCTGGCCAATATTTTTATGGACTGTCCACGATCAATGGTATTGGCACCATCACCACCAAAAATACCAAAAAAACAACATTAATGTTTTAACAAAAAATCACACAAGTGGTGACATGAGGTCTGACAGACCGCTACCAAATTTTAAATACATTTTACTTAGCGATTTATGACTGTCCGACGCAACTACCCCTGTCTACAGCATAGACGGAACTAAACTCGAAGCTACTCAGGCGCACACACGCGTGAAGAGCGGGGAAGGGGGTAAAACACGTTTTTGGTGTCGCCGCTCAGCCTGTGAGACCGCTTGTCACCAGTTAAAGGTTAAATTAAATTGCACTGATAAACCCCAAACGGGTTTGTTCCAATGCTACTTGTAGTTATGTGGATAGCAAAAAGATTACTTAACACTAAACAGTAAACACACAAACTATTTCATACATAATCTAGTCACGCCTTCATCTCTACAGAGTCGGCAGAGTGTGTATAAATAAACACTTGAATAATAATAAATACAAAATATTAGAGATACTTTTAGGAAGAATCGCTTATTTGTTCTTGAAAATATTTTTTTAGTACGCACGATATATTTTTTGGGTTTATTTGTAAGAGTCTTATTTGAATTTTGTAAATGGGTCATTGTCAAATTTCGTGCAGGTAACCATGGCATGGCTGAAAATGATAAACTTTTAGAAAAATAAAAATATTTAAACATGACTTTTCTTCTTGCCAATGCCTGTCAAAATAACTGAATTTTGTTCTGTTACAGTCGGCCGCGATGTTTAACGAATGATTTATGATATATTTCTGATTTTGTGGATTAGGGTGTAAAAAAAATACAACTCTGTTACCATCACGTTTTAACTTTTATTATGAAAATAAACCATTCAGTCCCAACTATTTTAACGTTAATATCAATTATAGTCTTTTACCTTATAATCACATTCAAAAACACCAAGTTTTTTAAAAATTTAACAATAATAAATTCAAATCCCAAACAACTCTGTGACTTCTTGTATTTTTACAGAGAATAAATTTAACCGGAGTACTTTAAACATTGATATATTTACTGCTAACTATATCATATGAATGTATGATTAACCAACAAATTAACGTACTGTTATTTAACATTATTATATTAACTAGCTTTTCATAAAATTCTTTAGTATGACCTTTAATCTTTGGGACAGAAAAGTAACAGAGTTGTTACACAGTAACACGGTTGTTCTTTTTTATATCTTACTTGACTAATGCCCGGTTTCTTTATTAAAAAATGATTCGTTTTTCTTACGGGCAGTTATATTTTGACATATGTTCCATAGAATAAATGTCAAAAATTAACTCTCCATAGCAAAATGTGCTGTGTTGTTCTGCCAAGAAAGTACTAGAAAACTTTTCTTTTAATGATATAAGAGGAGTATCATCATAAGTCTGAGCTAAAGACAATATTGTAAAAAGCTATAAATAGTTTTGGCAAGAGATTCTGATATCGGACGGAAAATTATTGTCATGGGTCAAAGGAGTTGATTGTCCTACTTCAGTTTTTAATGGAACGTATTGATTCATGCATGTTCAAAAGCCGCGATGACAAAAACAACTAAAATTTCTAGACTTCCCCTTCCTTCTCTTCAGGGCACAAGACTGAAGCTGCAGAGCAGTATTACCATGCTCGGTATGTATGTACGCTGCCATCTAAACCATCGAAAGCCTTTTAAAAACAGCTTCACGAAAACTTGGTGTCTTGATCAAGGTGCAACGATTCTTCACGGTTGATCAATTGTGCTTGCTATACAAAGCGCAAGTACGATCTATGCTTTGGATAGGTTGCAGTGGCACGCAATACGCATCATTGGCGATTTAGAGGTAACTAACAACCTTGAACCTCTGCAGTTGCCTCGCTAAGCGCATTCTATCGCCTATACCACGGGGAGTGTTCTGAAGAGCTATTTCTCTAATCCCTTCCTCTCCTTTCCTTTTAAGGACTACACGTGTTATCCTGCGTTGAACCGTCCCACTGTGACTAGTACCATTTAAACGCGACCCAAGACATTTGGCAACTAATTTCTATTTTGCGCGATTAAAAAATGGAACTCTCTGCCAGCACCTGTTTCCTCCTTCTTACAATTCTGAGTCCTTTATAAGAGGCGTGAAAAAGCACCTTGCAGGTCGGCAAGGTTAGGGTGGCTAGTGTGGCGTGTATTCTCTCTCTCGCATTTGGACTATATTTTCACTTACCACCAGTTGAAATGGAGTCATTTGCTAGACCTTCTGTAAAAAAACTCTAGAGCTCCTGGCTCCTCAGAAAAAACTTGACGGGATCTCTATGGTACCTTATAATGGTACAATATGCTACTGGATGCGTGTTGCGCTCTGTTTAATATAATTGGTTATCAGATGTAGTCTCACATTACTAATATTTTTCAAAGCAAGTCGTCGCATCGGATACGTCACTCCCACGTGCAAAAAGTTGGTCAGCAGATCGTTTTGAAAAACAACGAATCCTGTCTGCTGCACTGCGTCTTTCTTTCTGCCACGATAAGCTGCTGATGTGATGTAGGTAGGAGTATTTTCACGGGAAGTTAACACCTGGGGCGTGGACAAATGATGATCAGCATTTCGAATAGCTTGTTCTTGGTCTAAAGGGGATGGAATATAAACGAGAAGACAACAACTGTGGGGTGTCAATACAAAGAGTTTAGTATCTTCTGTCAAGCATTTGCAGATCGCCATTTTTTCTTTGTTGCTCGATATTCACTGGCTGTCAAATCTCGTACTTAGCGTTAGTTGGCAAGGTGTCCTGGCTCTATTTCTCGGCATAAAAATTATTGTCATAAAATCATATTCCATAATTTCGATTGAAATAATCGTCAAGACGCATAATAATCAGGAAGCAGAATGGTAATAAGCATTATATTGTGTGGCAGAAAATCATTTGTCATAAGTATTAAAACCCATAAACTCGAAACACAGAACAACTTGACGCATAATTTTTCAAAGCATAAATAATGTTTAGCATATTAATCACAACGAACAATACGATTACGCAGAATTTCTCTAGGCATAAACTTGCGCGCAAGCATGCAGCAATGTATCATGCAGGTATGCTGCAATGTATCATGCAGTATGCATGCAAGCATGCATGCAACATGCAAGCAAGCATGTACCACGCAAGCAAGCATGCACATGCATGGTTTCTGTCACGGCTCCGACGCTGCGGGGCTCCGGCGGTCCCACGCGAGCTTATTGTCGCGATTGGTTTTCGCTCACCACCGCAGCTTCGGATTGCTGGCCGGCTTCGCCGGCCATCCTCAGTCGCGGCGGCGAGCGTTAAAACCACCTGCTCCTCAGCTCACGGGCCGCCTCACCCCTCCGCGCCTACGCGGGTTTGAATAACACTCTAGGGGTAGGACAAACAAGACTACGTGGAGTCGGTTTTGCAGCGATTCGTTTCTGTCACTAGTAGCATGAATGAATTACTTTTTCAAATAAAAAAATCAATATATATACTATGCAAAAATTATATCAAATGAAAATATAGAAGATTCGAGTATCATATTTGAATAAAATAATATATGAAATGTTATTATAAAAAGTTAAGTAAAACAGAGTAAACATTATATCCTTTAAAATAACATCATTTCTAATTATAAATAAATCCCCAAAATATTAGAGATATCATTAATTATGACACTTAAAATTATGGCAAAACATTTTAGGACTACCAATATTATGTCATAAGAAATTAGGGATTTCATTAATTATGCTTCATAAAATTATGCCTTTGGATAATTGTGCCTGGTGGTGCCCAAGGTAGACACCACCACGTCGGCGTTCCGCCGACTTGTATTGCTGAATTCTGTACCCTACTACCAACTCATAGAAAGCATTGTGGCTTACCCCGATTCCAATTGTCTCCGTGTGTAGCCGGTGGACTTCCTGAGCTAGCTCGAAGGAAGTCGCGGCTCCTGAAGTTCTGCAGTGGATCCACCGGTGGAGACCGGAGCACTACAAATGCCTATTAGGCCACCACGGCTCACACACGCGATTTTGACACCGTTGGTCAACACAAAGCGGGCTTTCGCACCCCGATATTAGGTGCGCCGCGCAAAATACAATTTGCTAGTTATATATTCCGGCCCGCATATAACCTCTAACAATGTCGTGACATTTCGACTCGACTCAACTGACATGTCACATGCGGCCGGCCGCCAAAAAAACTCTCACTGCACAGACTAAAATGCTGTGTTGCCACTCGCTCTTCCTCGAGCGTGAACATCCCCCCGCTCCGGACAGTCCCGGACTGTCCGCCAAATCAGTCTAAGGGGAGGCGAGAAAGAGTAGCGACCGCGCGCTTCAAAACAGAATCCCCAACTAGGACCTCGGCAAACCTGGGCACACCATCAGACCCTAGAGTAAGTTGGACAATGCGTCCGCGACGCCAACGTAAGGGTGGCAGGTTTGGGTCCTTCACTAACACGAGGTCTCCAACCCTCGGTGGGTTTGTCTTATCTGACCACTTAACGCGCTGTTGCAAAATGTGTAAATATTCAAGGTGCCAGCGGCGCCAGAAGCTCTGGGTAAGCTGCTGGAGCAACTCAAACCGCGAAAGGCGTCCTGGATTGACATCTCTATAGGGATACTCGGGCAGGGCGTTAAGTGGTCTGCCTATCAAGAAATGGCCCGGCGTGAGGGCCTGCAAATCGTTCGCGTCGGTAGACAACGGACATAACGGACGCGAGTTGAGAACCGCCTCAATCTTATGAAACACCGTCGCGAGTTCCTCGAACGTGAGAATAGTCTCCCCAATAACGCGGCGAAGGTGAGTCTTGGCGGCCTTTACAACAGATTCAAAAATCCCTCCCCAGTGAGGGCAAGACGGCGGGGAGTATCGCCATGTTACCCCCCTACGGGAGAGTGTGGATCCGATCTCAATATTATTTTTATCTAAAAATTCACAAACTTCTCTTATATGTCTATCAGTGCCCTTGAAGTTCGTCCCACAATCGGACCGAATTAGAGAAGGCAGTCCCCGGCGGGAAACAAATCTGCCTAACGCTGCTAAGAAAGCGTCCATGGTGAGCGCACTCACCACCTCCAAATAAACGGCTTTAGTGGCCAAACAAACAAACACACACAAGTAAGCCTTTTCAGTCTTAGCATTACGGAGTCGCGACGTTTTTATAGTGAATGGTCCCGCAAAATCAGTTCCAACTCCTAAGAAGGTCATCGATTCATTCACACGATCAGCAGGCAAATCACCCATTTGGGGCTGCATCGTCTCGGGGCGTAAACGATAGCAGGGCAGACATCGAAATATAACAGATCGGATTATTCTTCGCGCTGACAAAATCCAAAACTCCCGTTGGAGGAGCGCGGTCAATGCATTACATCCGGCATGAGCATTCTTCACATGGCGATCAATGATCAACAATCGCACCAATGGTCCGTCCTTGGGGAGCAACAGGGGATGACGTGATCTATAAGGCAAGTTAGCGTGCCTCAATCGGCCTCCTACACGCAACAATCCCTTATCATCCAGAAAGGGAGTCAAACGCAACAAGGGTCCCTTCAATTTGGACGTCCCGGTACGGAAAATCTTAAGTTCCGGTTCAAACGCTCTAGACTGGGTCATACGCACCCAATGCAAAAGAGCATCTTGGCGCTCCTGCGGAGAGAGGACCGGACACAAATCTTTGTCCTGAGGCCGGCGACAATTTCGAATAAATCTTCTTATCCAAGCGGTCACGCCGAGCAACTTGTCCAGAGAACTGTAGCGGTCTAATAAAAATTCCCGCTCTGGAGCCGCCATAGTCTCGACAGCGTGAACACGCAAGCCCGGATTTGGTACCTTCACCACAGCTGGTGTGGAAGGCCAAGACGGTTGTAACAACCATTCGGGACCCCACCACAGAGTGTGGTCAATAAGCTGAGGGGCTTCGCTGCCACGTGATGCACAGTCAGCAGGGTTTATTTCACCTGGCACGTGGCGCCAAATCAACGTGGCCTTCGAGGCCTGTATTTGGGATACCCGATTGGCCACAAATACTTCCAGGGAGTGGACGGAGTTCTTAATCCAACACAGGACAACCTGACTGTCGGACCAAGCAAAGAGCGACTCAAAGTCCACACTACGTCCCAGGGTGTCAACAACGTGGTTCATCAACCGAACCAGAAGAGTAGCTCCAGACAATTCTACCTTCGGGATCGTTAATCGAGTCCGAAGTGGAGCAACCTTACTCTTAGCAATAAGCAAGTGGAGCTTAACAGCTCCTCTATCATCGACCGTCCGGATATATACGACGGCTGCGTATCCACTCTCAGACGCGTCACAAAAGCCATGAAGGCTGGCCGTAAACCGTCCCTTAGGCAGTATATGTCTAGGGATAGTAACACGGTTAATGTCGGGGAGAGACGACATGAAGGACTCCCAATCTCGCAGCAAACGGCCCGAGAGGGGCTCATCCCACGACACTTCGGCTGACCAAAGTTCCTGTAGGAAGCACTTCATCCAAAACACTACGGGACTAATCCAGCCATTTGGGTCAAAGGTACGAGCTACTGTAGACAAAACTAACCGTTTCGTCCAGACCTTGGGGCTTGGCAGCTCCAATCGATAGGTGAACGTGTCCTGGACAGGTCTGTATTGCACTCCCAAAACAGACAGTAAATCTGGAGTGTTGGCATTCTCAAAAATATGAGGCTCCTGCTGGTGGTCGTCTGGCAAGTCACACAAAAGCTGAGGTGAGTTGGACATCCACTTCCTCAGTTCATAACCACCAGCCCCGAGAAGAGCAATTAGTTCATCTCGCAAAATCAAGGCTTCCTCGACACTAGAGGAGCCCGTACAAATATCATCAACAAATGCATCCTCCTTGAGAACCAAGGATGCGCGAGGGTATCGTAACCGCTCACGTTCGGCGAGTTCCACAAGTGAGCGAATTGCCACAAAGGGGCTCGAACGCAAACCGTATGTATTTGTGTTCAGCTCGTAGACCAGCATGGGATCTCTGGGATCCTCCCTCCATAATATGAGCTGATATCGCCTATCGTCCGGGTGAATCACAGTCTGCCGAAACATCATCCGGATGTCGGTCACAAAGACGACGGCATGGCGACGGAAGTTGGTCAATACATCGCCCACCTCGTGGTGCAACTTCGGTCCAGCATGCAGACATTGATTCAGCGAAACTCCGGTAGACGTAGGAGCTGACCCATCAAAAACAACGCGTATCTTCCCAGTGGAAGGTTTCAAAACCGCGTGGTGAGGAAGAAAATTATGTTCCTCGTTTCGCCAGTCCAGTCGCGAAACCGACATGTGCCCCAGTTGCTCATATTCTCGCATGAAGTCGACATACTTCTGTTTGAGGTCGGAGTTCCTACTCATACGACGCTCCATGGACAGCAGCCGCTTCTCGGCCAACGGCCGGGAGCTGCCAAGTGAGGGGCGAACTGACAAAAAGGGCAAACGAGTGATCAGCCGTCCCGAGTGAAGGCGACCTGTATTGTTCTGGTAGAACAACTCACACTCCTCATCCAAGGGGTTCACTCGCTTCACGGTAGGTGGTTCTTCCACCTCCCAAAACCGTTGAAGGACATCCGATAAGGTGGAGCTAACAGTTATGTAACTGTCCACCGATGGAGATGGTGGGTTATGCCTAACTGGTCCCATCACTACAAACCCAAGCGATGTGGATAAGGCTACCAGCCCACCCTTCTGTAACTCTCTCCTCTTCCCACAATACACGCGGCCTAGAACATCGGCACCGAGCAATAAGTGAATCGGACCGGTTCGGTGGAAGGAAGGGTCAGCCAAGGTCAATCCTGATGTCGCATCAACGACAGCGCGCGAAACGTGCTGTTGCGGAAGCTGACCAACAACCTTCTCATAAACAATCGCGGTAGCGCCAATTTTGGGCGCTGAAGAGAAGTGGGGGGAGAAGGAGAACAAAACCTGACCGATCGGATCCGGGATCCGCAAGTCTCCGATTCCTCGTACCGATTCAAGGTATGGAGATGTGTTCAAACTCAACTGCCGGACCAGCCAGCTGGAGGCAATGCAACCCTGAGCTCCCGTATCCAAAAGGGCGCGAACTAAAACAAAGGTGCCCCTCGGGCCCCACACCTGTACGGAGGCTGTTGGTAACAGCACCTGCTCCTGTGGGGGGGTTGCAGCCGACAGTTGGTTTAGTGAAAATCCTCCCGCATTCCCCGCAACGGGGGGGGAGGGGGGTCCGAAGAAAAATGCGTGCGCGGCGGAGGAATAGGGCGCTCAAGGCGCTCGAGCGGGTCCCAATCCGGCACGTACTGGCCCCGATCAAAGCGGCATCGGGGGGCCGGACGGTGCCCATGATGGGCGAAAGTTGGGGGAGCCCGTGACAAACGGGGTCTCTCCATCAGAGGGGGAGAGAAGCGTATCGGCTCCCGACGTGGCTCCCTAAGAACCGCGGCCCAATCCCGCGGTGGCGCCTCATAAGCGGCGCGTCGATCCCCCCCGCCCGTAGGGGGGGTGGGGCGCCCAATCCTCTCACTGGAGGGGGGGCGCCTGTCCAATCTCCGCGGAGGGGTGGCACGCCCCTCCGATCTCCTCGGAGATGTGGGTGACCTACGAGGGCCCCCGCCCGTGTGCGAGTCCCTCTCTCTCACCACCCCACGAGTGTCTCTATTGTTGAAGCACAAAAGGGGGTGATGGGTCCCTCCACAACAGTGGCAATCTCGTGGGTGGGGGCAAGCCGATGCCATATGGGCCCCCAGGCAGCGGTAGCACCAATTCCGCTGCTTGGCCATATTTCTACGCCCCTCGGTGCGTAGGCCAACAAATTTGGGACAGGCCGGCAAACGATGGCCATCGCGCTTGCAACACTTACAAGGCAGCGGCCTCTCCCCTTGTGGAGAGTTGTGCCGCACGGCAGTATATTGCTTGTACGGGCGGCGCTCTCTCCGTGGCGCTGCCCGGGTCGCCTCAAAGCGGCCTGTACTCGGTCCCGGTATAGGAACCAAATCCAAGTGGTCGGTCATCCGACACTCATCCTCCAAAAATCTGAGGAGATCCGAGAAAGGGGGGAGGTACGAGGCACTATTGCCCCCGTATCTTTGTTCAAAGCGCCCTTTCATCTCCATGGGAAGCTTATTGAGGATGAGGTGGAGCAAAATAAAGGACCACTGGTCCACCGGTAGATCAAGTCGTTTGAGCGCGTTAATAGCGCTTAGCAGCGGGTTCAAAATCTCCTTCCTCAATGAGGAGACCCGCGATACTCGTGGCAGCCCTAAAATGGCAGCCACATGTGTGTCCGCTAGCAAGCGAACATTCTGATACCGGGCGGTCAACAACGCCCTTGCAATATCATAACTGTCATCATTGACAGGTAGATGCTGGACAAGTACACCAGCCTCTCCACGTAAGGCAGAGAGCAAATAGGCCAATTTCTGGCTAGGGAACAGGTCGTCCCTCGAGTGAACCAGGCTATCAAAGAGGTTAATGAACCCCATCCAAGAAGCCAGGTTCCCATCAAAGGTTGGGATGTCTAAAGTGGGCAGTCTGCCCAGCAAGCCGGCCGGGGTAGGCTTGACCTCCCCGGGCGTGCACGACTCACCCCTCCGGGCGAATAGGATAGCCTGAGCCTTGTTTATGATCACATCCGCCTGTTCAAAACATTGATCATAATCGGCATTAAATTGGTCGACTGCCCGCAACTCAGCGGCACCCTCGGCTGGGTGGTCGAGCAAATATTGTTGATGAGCAACGAAAAGCTGCTCCAATTCCTTCAAACGAGCAGGTACTCCCTCATGCCGAATTAACAAGGCCTGTTCTCGGTCTGGTCGGTCTACCAAAGCGACGGCACTAGCAAACCATCTCAAAATCTTTTGTGCACCCGCGCGGGCACCACTAAGCGGGCTGACTGGCGGGACCATTTTGCACCAAAATTAAGATACACTAAAATAATACACAGACAAACAGACCGACAACCGCAGACAATAAAACAGATCGGGAGGAACTTCAAAGGCAGAACAAAATATATAAACAAACCAAAATCAAGTATAAATGCTAGAACTTAACTAGAACAACAAGGCATTTAACAACAGAATTTTTCAAACAAATTAAATTCAAGTATTAAGTCAATAACTTAACAAACATAATATTCAAAGGCAAACAAAACAAAATCAAATGTAAATGCTAAAACTTAACACAGCAATATAGTGTATTACAACAACAGCAAAGTCATTCAGCAGCAAAATCTGTTAAACAAATTAAATTCAAGTATAAGTTTACAACTTAACAAACAAAATATTCAAGGGCAAAACAAAGATATGAAAAAACAAACCAAAATCAAATATAGGTAAATGCTAGAACTTAACTAGAACAACAAAAGACATTTAACCCCAATTTTTCATATACAATGACAATTAGTTAAGGAGATCGGTCCACAAATGACCAGCTCATTTGTGGACCGATCTCAAATCGGTCCGATCGGTTTAAAATCAGCAATCAAAACCAATTAATATGTATTGCCCGTTTGGACAACCAACAAGATTACAATATTAATTGTACAATACTAATCAAATACTCAAATCTAAGAACCACTCAAATCTAAAAACCACGCTCTGCTACCAAGAGATGGTGGTGCCCAAGGTAGACACCACCACGTCGGCGTTCCGCCGACTTGTATTGCTGAATTCTGTACCCTACTACCAACTCATAGAAAGCATTGTGGCTTACCCCGATTCCAATTGTCTCCGTGTGTAGCCGGTGGACTTCCTGAGCTAGCTCGAAGGAAGTCGCGGCTCCTGAAGTTCTGCAGTGGATCCACCGGTGGAGACCGGAGCACTACAAATGCCTATTAGGCCACCACGGCTCACACACGCGATTTTGACACCGTTGGTCAACACAAAGCGGGCTTTCGCACCCCGATATTAGGTGCGCCGCGCAAAATACAATTTGCTAGTTATATATTCCGGCCCGCATATAACCTCTAACAATGTCGTGACATTTCGACTCGACTCAACTGACATGTCACATGCGGCCGGCCGCCAAAAAAACTCTCACTGCACAGACTAAAATGCTGTGTTGCCACTCGCTCTTCCTCGAGCGTGAACAGTGCCTTATACAAATTATGCAATGAAATAATTATGTGACGTTAATGTTATGCTTTTCGATTATTATGCTTAGTGATTTATGCCAAGCGTCTTTATGACAAACAACATTATGCCTAATGAAAGGTCCCCTGTCTACCTTGATCTTTTCTTTATTCTGCTTCCTTTTCGGTATTATTTTGGTATCGTCGTTTCATCTCGAAATCACAAATACACAGTATCCTGTGACAATGTTTGTAAGTGTATTAAATTTACTTACCAAGCTTATAAATTTCTTAAGAAAAAGCCTATTTATAAAATATATCGTTTGAAACATATAATTTTAGTGCAAAGCGGATATACAAAAGTGCAAATTCAACTTTGTTACTGACTTAACAACTCTGTTACCAGGCGCTAGTAACGGAGTTGGGTCGTAACAGAGTAGTAAATGTTGCATTCCATGTGATATAAATCATACAGTAAAGCTTAAATTACACTTTTTAGTTAATATTTGGAATATTTACCCCTTTATAAATATACTGACCGTAAAATAATGAAATATAAACATATTTACTTACATAAATAGGTAGGTAACGAAGTGGATGCATAATAAAAACACGCAGCATGTTGTAGGCCTCGTGATCAACTGACACCACCTGTACCTGTCTCCCCGGTCTAGCGTTCATCTACGATTAATGAAGATAAGCCATCCAAGGTAGTACAAAGTCTAAGCAGCGCCATCTCAATTATAAGTTGCGATTTACTTGGTAACATAGTATTCCAAAGAATTTCGTACAATGCGCGGGACAAAGTTTAAAAAAATTGTTATTAATCACATGTTGTTTTTTATCGCTTTAAGGACATATTTTATTTATCTTAACAATACTCTGTTTATGGTAATGATTAACTAAAAGTAGGTTGGCGTAGAAGAAAATGAAATTATTTGATCTTTATTGTAACGGAGTGCTATCAGGGACACATAGAGCTTAGAAGGAAAACCATTCTGTTACCAGAAACAACCCCAATGTTACCTTAAAAAAACAAAAACAAATAAAACTTATTATTAATAGTAGTAAGCAGTGTTTACTAATACGATGTATTTTGTAATTAATGTGAAATAAGCAAGAGAGTATGTCATTATTACTAATAAAAAAATATACAAATTCGAGGGACTAGTTTACCTGCGCGAAATTTGACAATGACCCAAATATCGTCTATGTAAGTTTGGATATGTAAACTTTTTTTCGGGCCGTCTTGTTTGATATCTTGTAAATATTTCTTCGTTTTGTATTTCCTTTCCGAAGTATTGTTCTTTCAAAATAATTAATTTGTATAGGAAATGTATGGGTAAAACATTACAGTGGTTAAATAATTCATTTTCATTTTGTAATTTATTTTTAATTTTAGGTGGTACTATTAGTTTTAAGAGTCTTATTTGAATTTTGTAAATATCGTCTATGTAAGTTTAGATATGTAATGGTTCGAGATTTAAAAATCTCTCTAGGGCCGCCTTATGAGTAGTTTTGAAAGCCCCCGTCATAGGATGGATGGATGGATGGATGGATAGATACATGCCAGGATTTTGGAATCTTCCTAGTAGCTCCTTGCATATGACCACTTCTGTTCGAGGCCACCAGACTATACCTACCACCGTAAACCTGTACAGAATTTTATGTTTGAGGCCCCAGATTTTAACAAAGGTAGAGCGACACATGTTGTAGGCCCTTGTGGCTTGCTCAATTGTGAGACCATCATGTTCTTTCCACGTTACTTCTTTATCTAGGGTAACTCCTAGATATTTGACGTAAGTGGACCATTATATTTCCGTGCCGTACAGTTTGAGAGTTCTCATATTGTTGAGCTTCCTCTTTTTGTGAATGGTTTGATCACAGTCTTCTTCAGATTGATGCCAAGGGAAGTCTCCCCACACCAGCGCTGTCTGTTACAGCGCCATCTGTATTGGCCCTAAGTCGTTTGCAGTTAGCCTGTATAAAATACGATGGTATGGCTGATGCATTCATAGAACGTAGCTGTTAGTGTTTTGACTACGAAATAAGTACAAATTTTAATGACATAGAAATAAATAAACACTTGGTACTGTACATTTATAACATAACAATAAAAATCACTGTTTTTTTTCGCTTATATGCAACTATTAACGATGAATAAAATTACAGTTAGCGTTTTAGTTTTCACTATGTATGACCATTTACCAACTTGCAGGTGGCGATAGATCAAGACACTAGAACAGAGGGAGAACTTCAATCAATTTCATTACTCGCATACATTCCATCGCTACTCATCAACTATACTCAGGGGTCGATATTTAATTTGCTTGGTGGAGCTTTTGGTGAAAATGTTTGGTGAGTTAGTTATTTAAACTTGAACATCAGCTTCTATTTTTCTTTTCTCTGCATATGATGATTCTTCATTGTCCAACCCTACGTGAGCCACGTGTTTTATCAAAGTCAGGGAATCGATAAATTGACCGATTCTTACCAACTTTTGTAACACATTTTTTGTAAAGTTCAAAAATTTTCGATCTATTCACGATTGAAACTATACATTTCACTTCCGAAAAACTTAATTCCGAAAGTCACAATCACAAATTTCATTAGGTATTCCAAATAATTTGAAATTCCGAAAATCAGATATCCGATTTATCATAAATCCTGTTATTAAAAAGGCACAATTTGAAAATTCCGTATGCTTATAATTACGATTGTCCGAAGGCCGAATTTCAAGATACCATAAAAATTCCGAAACAATTAAAATCCGAAATATAATAAATACGAATTCCAAATAAACACCTCACCTAACCCAAATCATTCACCAACAATAGAGGGGATCTAGCGCTCGGTGGCCATTGCCGCGGCACGCTCGCTACGCTCGCTCCCCTTGCGCTTTAGGTAATGTTTTATGCGAAACAAACCTTTAATCAATCTGTAAATTCAGTGGGTGTATCCTGTATTGCCTATTATGATTACGTATCTATCTTTTCGTAAACGAAATAAGCAATTCCCTATCTCTCCATTTCACTGACGTGATCCTCACTAGAACGAACATCCTGAACTGACCGCCCCTGTTCCTCGTGTGCTTTGTATTCGCGGAAAGGGCAGCCGCGGACATCGACGGGCAGACACTGTCTTTATTGTTTCGAGGTCAAAAAGATTCCCCCGCCCCGCCGTGTGCAAAGCGCCTAAGATCACTATCGTTTGATACACCCATGTTGACTTACCCAGTATTATTTCTTGAGTATTGAAAGGGTTTTTGCTAAAAGTCTGTGTTTTAATTCTTTAAATATCACTCACTTTGTTCATTCACTGACATATAATGAAATTTCGATTATTCTACATGGCTTTGTTTTATTGTTACACTTAAATACTTAGACAAAAAAAGTATTTTCGATTAAAATAAAGAAATAATTACAAATTACACATTACAAATGTGTAATTTGTAATTATTTCTTACCCTGATAATTTTGGAGACTTAAAACATGGATTGCAATGTAACTTTTATGCATGTGGTTCACGGAAGGCTAAGAAGTTGAGACACCTTTCGTTTTTTTTTTCTTATTATGAATCAATATTTAAAATCTTTAAATTCTACAATTGCAGGTTGAGTGAGATAATATGCTAGGATAGGGAATCCCAATCTTTTTCAAGTCGTGGTACACTTAGAAAATTTGAATTTTCTAATCTCTCTCCGTGGCACCCCAAGGTGCCGCGGCACTACACTCTTTGGGAACCTCATTGCTAGGAAGCTGAGCGGTGAGCGAGGAAAGAATAACCAATAGTATCCACTTCCATTTTGTTAATAATTTCGCTCAGTGCACCTCCAGTTTACTTCTGTTATTTGGACACCGTTTTACAGCCAAGCAACGCTTCCGCGCACCACTCAGCTTGGTACCACATTATTGGTGAGAGTGGGAAATGCGTCCTAATGCAGTTCTTTGGTGTTTTAACAGGGAAATTTCGACGAACGTCCTCTCGTGCGTCCTCCGGTTCGCATTAAGCGGCTTGGTGTTTTTCTTATTGGCTGTAGCGGAGCGGGCGTTCTTACAGCGCTTCTTGTACGCCAAGCTATTCTCCCACCTGACGTCGGCTCGCAGGGCCCGGAAATCGGAGCTGCCCCACTTCAGACTTAACACCGTTCGCAACATCAAGACTTGGCTATCCACGCGTTCGTATTTGCGGGTATGTGCATTATTTAGGCGCATAATTTGAACATTTTCAGCACAACATCATATAAATTGGTGATGTTTTAGTCATAATAATTAATTACATTCCCGTATGATACTAGCTATGCCATCTATCCAGCTTTGGGTGGAACTAAGTATAGATTGTTCCTATCGATATCCCACGAAATGGGTATGAAAAGGCTTTGAAGAGTAAAGCACGATGTTGCTAGTAACATTGTATTCATATTCAATAATGCCATCATCCGTAAATATGCGTCATGGAGCAACACCCAGTTTTTGAAACATTTTTTATTGACATGAAGTTGTTTAAATACAGTAATGTCACAAATTCTGTTACTTTGTGTATTGATTCAGATATTTATCAGTTCAAAAAGATAAAAAAATACCTACATACTTGAATAATTATTTTGCAGAAAAATGGATATATCTCAATCTATTATGTATACATACATCTCTCATCCTACGAGTGTGATATTCACCCAGTTTTGTGTTGTGACTTACACAAACTTTCTTAATACATTATACATACCAATATCACTAAATATTATTTATACAATCATTTTTTCTCTTGTCATTTGTTTAACATCAACATCAACATCACAGAAACATGTTTTAAACGCGTTTAGCGTTTAATGTATTTAATAAGTGTCTTGCATCCATGATACCCTTAATAACTAATATGGTATTCCAAGCGCCCTTATTAAATTATAAATTTAAAATTACATGTGTCTGTTTATTAATTTGTAACATTTTCAAGCCAATTAAAACTTAAAGGGGTGAAATAGGGGAAGAAGTTTTAACTGGAATGTTATGTTTTATATATATGTTACTCTAAACATTTCTACTCTTGCAGCGGCGTGGTCCTCAGCGCTCCGTGGACGTAATAGTATCTACGGCGTTTATGGTCACTCTGGTACTCCTTGCATGCGCCAGCGCACAGTTGCTTAGGGTGAGTTTTATTCAATAAATTATGGTCATCATCTCAGTCACAATATGCCCACTGCTGAGCATAAGCATAGTAGAAGCTAACAAGTAGGTCGTCTTCATGCATACGTAGTGTGGCAATTCGTATGAAGAGTTCGCCACCGTTGTCTGCGCATCGCAGCTTGAACACAATGATGAGATTTTATACCGCTAAAGGTGCACCTAGGCGATAAGTCGCATGAGTTTCACGTTTCACCGAAACGAGGAAGAAATACATGAGCAATCAAAACAAGTAACATTTTTAATTGTCATAAATAATATTTTTAAACTGCTTAATATTTTTAAATACGCATGCCGCTCCGAGCCGTGGCAGTCCCTATACTCGTATGTGCGATTATTTACCGGCGTCGCGTCGCATCGCATGTCACGTCTTCGGTAGCTGTAGGCGAGGGGTAGAATCGACAGCCCTACGTCGCGTCGGTACAAATCGCACGGGAGTTGACCTACTTTTTTGCTTATACTATGCTATATAGTCGCTCGCAAGACGTCCAATTTCGCCTACTTGTTTACTTCTACTGTTTCTTAGGTTCTGGGCCTTCTGCCACCACACTGGTCCAGCGTGGGTTGGTGGAGGCGGCCGGAGTCTCGCCCGGTGGTCGACAAAGTGCACCGTGAACAGGTGTAGTTAGCGTAGGTCTCCTCACGTCAAATGTATCCGCGACAACGTTCAAATTGTTATTTAAAACTGGAAGCTGTCAGCCCGTCTCTCTTGATGGTTCGTAGAGGCAAAGGCTAAAATAGAAGCGAACTACGCCTGAATTCTCAACGTTGTAACCTCAGTAAATCATAATATGAAATAAAGAAACGGAACTCAAAGCTGTTCACATTCTCCCTGCTCTGATACGCTTCCTCCTCGTCGTGTCACCAACTCGTTCCACCAGTCAAAATCAAAATTATTCTTTATTCAAATATGACTTGTTATATTATAACCCGATAACACTCGCTCGCGAGCCGCGAGACGAGCCTCAAGCCGAGCCACGAGACGCGAGCACAGAATAGATAATAGTACTACGTACAGGAATTGAACTCCTTTGATCTTGATAAAGCCGACATTTTAAATACCTAGACTTCGGGTATTCAAGCTGAATTGCACCTTAACGCGACGCGTTAGCGTATGAGTCAGCGTATCATGAAGCTACACGTCGCTGATGGCAAAAATATAATACGTACCTAAATGTTTGTATTATGAATACCGGGTATATGTGACGGTGTCCCATATCTTTTAACAGTGAGTTCAGACCATGATCCTAATATGAAAATCATTGAAATTTTCTCCAGGAAAATTCATATAACTTAGTTCTGGTGTCATATGAATTAGTTAACGTTTACAAATCATATTCTGTAAAAAAACCACAATAATTACACAAAAAATTATCTTCGGAATATAAATCGTATTACATTTCCATCGTACTGTGCGCGGAATCAGCTGTATGGGTCATCGAACGTCAGCATACCGGTGTGAGCGGAACAAAAATGTTGCCGTCGCGCCATATAAGGTTAGGCGGGGCAAGTGCGCCAACGGGGTAAGTGCGCCACCCATAAAAATATCGAAAAATACAGATACTACACAACTAACGACATCTTACATCCATGCAACAAACTAAAACACAGTTCCACTTCACACTCACAGATGGCTCTGTTCACCTTAACTTGAAGTATCCGCCATTTTAGTTTTAGTGTCATTTAGACCTGTTACCAGAGATGACTTAATATTACAAATCCACATTATTCTTTAATAATTTAGTAAATTGCGGCAAACCAAAGAGGTGAGTACAAAGGTAAGATGTTTTTCTTCAAATCTGTATTAGTATTTTACTCCTAATTAGTAAAATTAATGTTTTTTATACAGTTTAAAATCTTAACCTCAAAATAGTCGAGTGGGTTAAGTGCGCCCAAATTGTTGGTAGTATGGCGCACTTGCCCCGAGTCAGAAGTCGCCAACTTTTATGATGCAGATGATGTTTTTTAAAACTTACTAACTAAAGTGCTTAGGGTCTCATGATGGAGACGGTGAATGAGTGCCATTGGGTAGTGATAGATAGGTCCGTCCATCCGTCTGTCCGCAGCTTAACTAAGAGATTCTAGTTTTAGATAACTGTTACACATAACGGATACACATATTAATTACGCCGACAAAGTGGTCAAATAAAATCTTGAAATATATATTTTTAGGGTACGTAATTGTGATGATGATTTTTTTACTTGCTGAGGTCATTATGTGAGGTGTCGCTAGGATAGAGATAGGTCTTAGCTCTGGAACTGGGTTGGCCAGTGACCACTCGATATGAAGCTGGACAACTGCCGTAAGGTCCACACACAGATGAGTACTTACCATAATTAGCTCTTAAATCATTACCTTTTCAGATGGCTCGTAATTAATAAAGAAAAACTCAGTATAACCCTTCTTGGTCTAGCTAGAGAGACTTCATGTCAGGCAGTTGACGCTGTCCGATCAGGCCTATCTGGACATGAAGCATCAAAATTATTACCTAACTATTTTTGTATTTTTTTTATAAATAAAAGTAACAAAAAAATGCTGATTTGGTTTATTATTAAAAATACTATTATTCCAGCGAAACTGTCCGCAAACATTTTTATTTATATAGAGCAGTTTGAATTAATATAATAAGAAAAATAACTTTAAAATGTTTAGCGCCCCTAATGACAAATCTATGGCGCACTTGCCCCAAATTTATTAAGCAAGCTGTTGTTGCCTATAGGACTAGATTATTAAAAAGGAAACAAGATTAATGCGTTTAGTTGGCAATGATCTATAGAGTACACCAATTGTTTTTATTTTAACTTAATTCTTTAGCGCTTTTTTTCATACAGGGCACTTGCCCCATTTCCAGGGGCAAGTGCGCCTATATCCATGTTTTCCAATTTTTGATTAAATATTGTACAATTATTGATAGATTTGATTGAATCGACATTTGCTGCAGTTTCAAAATACCAAATTTTGTCAATATGCTAAATGTTAACTCATAAGTCATCATTGAAATGTTTTTTTGTGGATCGAAATCATCTATGAAAAAATTATGGCGCACTTGCCCCGACTGACTACATTGCGTAACGTGAATAAAAATTAAAACTTCTTTTTTTTCGCTTTAAAAGCTTTTCCGGGAAAAATAAACATCGGTAAACAAATATTAACATTGGTCTGAACCCACTGTTAAAAGAAATCGAACACCGTAACTTATACCCGGTATGTGTTAAGATTAATTATTGAATATATTCACAATTGTTTTACTTTAATATAATGTTTTACATATTTATTCCTCTTTCTGAAATATCGGTCTTATTTCTTTATTTTACTTTTCTTTTTTTCATGTAACAGATCAATGTTTTTATCGTGCCACTTCAAAATTTTATTAAAACTTAAGTTAATCATCTTTTTAAAAATCATGTACGGGCTATAAAGAAGTTTGTGCCTTTGACAAATTTTCTGATGACGCTATCATTTTCAGCTTCAATCGTCACTTACCATCAGACAAACGTAGGTAAGACCTTCCCTACCCTTATTTTAAAAAAATAACGAATTGCTCGCTTCATTTTAGTTTTTTTTTGTGTGTCACAGAATTAGCATGTTGAAGATTTTTATATTTTATCGTATTATAAAAACAAATGAGCTCTATGGAATGCAACATACTGTCAAAATATATCTCAACCTAGTTCGTGTATTGCTATTATACCTATTGCGTTGCAACGTACAGGCTCCAAATAACTAGAGGCTTGTTTATGGGAAAATATATAACATTTATAACAAAGTTCCACAAAGTGTTACTGACTTGCCTTTTCATAAGTTTAAAGTACATGTAAAAAAGACTAATGAGTAAAGGGTATTATAAAGTCAATGATTATCTGAATGATGCCAATGCTTGGTCTTAATTTGTAGACATCACTTGATAAAATGCAAGGAAATGGTATTGTGTGTAACTGTGTAATAGTTATTTGTTCAACAAGTGAGCAAGGTTGTTTTTTGCTGCCAGTGCCCACTTTTAAATCATGATTAAGTGAAGTAGTCTAGAATTGAATCACGAGCTTAGCGAGTAATTCTAATATTGACTATTGAGCACAATGAGTAATTTAAAGGTACGAGAAATAAAAAAACAATTGTTCTCGTGTGAAACATACAACTTTTCACCTCTACCCGCGAGAAAAGTGTTAATAGATCATCTTTAGGTGAGAAAATCAATTAAGACAATTTTAAACAATATGTTTATTATATCCAACAAACAACTACTTAAATCAACAATATTTAAACTTGAAAGTAAAATTACTGTACTTTTTGAAATCAGAGGATTTTGATAATTCCGTGAAATATGACAAAAGCACCGTCTCAGAATATGATTTAGTACCTTTTGAAAGTCGCCAATTATTTAATCATTCCTACGCATTAAGATATATTTTAGGCGACTTTTCTGGTAAAAAACAAAATTCAGCATTGGAAACTTGTTCGCTCAACTCTTTAAACAACTATCTTCATCGCTGGACGCACTCATTTTGCGTTAACTTTACTAAAACAGTTCAATCGACTAATGCTAAAAAAGTTTGATTCCCGCTAACATATTTTGTAAGATGTTTCGTTCGGAAATTGCATTGACATTTTTTATGAAAACCCAATCATTATATTTTTAGGTAAGTGATATTAATGTTTACTATTATTTATTTGAATTACGATTTAAAAATAGAAATTGTACAATTTTCAAATATAATTTCAATAAATAAAAGCAAAATTTTATTCCTGTGAGTTAAATCGCAAAACCAAAATGAGTTTCTGAAGGACCATTTGCTTTTTCTGCGCAGTATAATTCCAAAAGATGGTGTTCGAAATTCTAATCACTTTTCCTCAAGCTCGCAAGCTTTTAGATACCAAAAGCACTCTTTTCGTGCTGGAGAGGTGAATAAAATTATTGTACAGTAACGACATAATTTATTGTAAATGCTGTATAAGTTTCTTGCGCCCATTCTTCTCAACAGTTTACAAGATATCCTGAATGGGTGGAAGGTAAAATATTTGGACAATTCAAAAAAAAATAAAGCATAGCATCAAGTCATATTTGAATAAAGATTTTTTTTGATTTTGAGACGACTGAACTGAATACAAATAATCGTCTCCCTGCTAAACAATTCTTTCCATTGTCATCATCATAACAGCTCATATACGTCCCCACCGAGGGGCTCGAGCCTACCCTGTTAAAGTGTTTAGGCCCCAGTTAACCACGCTGGCCCAGTGCGGATTGGTCGACTTCACATACACCATTGAATTTCTTCGCAGATGTATGCAGGTTGCCTCACGATGTTTACCTTCACCGTAGGAGCGTTAGAAATATGTACATATGAAATTTGAGAAACGAAAAACACATTGGTATATGGCAGTCTCGAACCCCGGACCTCCCGATTGGAAGGCAAGTGCCGAGTCCACAGCGCCACTGGTATAAATGTAAAAAATATAAATGTAATACTTTCTAAAGAGTCGCCTTAACCACAATAGGCTAAATAACAAAAAAAAAATTCCTTTAATAGAAGCTCATTCATATAATAAACAGAAAGAAAAAATCGGTTTTCGAATAACTATAAAAACAACCAAGATATAAGGTATTAAAGATTTTTCTCCATCTCTTTCTAGCAAAACGGCAATTTACAAGGAGTTTATATGGCCGTACTCAACAATGACGTCACGGTTGATGTCGGATCTCTCTGTCTAATCGCCTTCAAATTAACAACTTAAAATGCTTGTATCTAATGTATTTCTAAGCCGATTTTAATTCTAATTTCTCAGGACTGCATCTTTATCCACGGTATTTTAATATTTAATGACGAGACGTAAAAATTACTATTCAGTCATCATCCCAATTCCTGTGCACACAAACAGGAGTCTATAACCCTAGAGAGGGGCTGGCTCCTCGAGGCGCTCGTCTGGTGCTGCTGCCTGGGGATATGCCTGCTGCGGCTGCTGACCCTGGGCAGCAACGTGAACCGCAAGTACCGCGGCTGCCTGTCCGCCATACTGACGGAGCAGATCAACCTGCACTTCGCCATGGAGCAACGGCCCGAGTGCAAGGAGCAGCTGACCGTTGCCAACAACGTACTCAAACATGCTGCCGACTTGTTGAAGGTGATGTATTTTTTTTTACACACAATACCAGACGTAGCACGGGCTGCCAAGACGGGACTTGAGTCACGCATTATGTCACAATTTCAGTGACATAATCTCTATGTCTTAGTGAGTAGCACGGTGGCGCGTATTTAGGCTGCGGTCCGATAACAGTGCTCACAGAGCTAACAGCATGCTTACGATTTCGGTCCGGAAGAACAGGTACATTCATTTTGAACCGAAAACACAATTATCAAACGTCAGACTGACAGTTCGCATAAAGTGATTTCACTCCAGAGCATTAGCGCCATAAGTTCTATATGAGGTTAACGATGACGTCATGTGGCTCTTCATGCCAGCTAACATTAGCGCGCTCACAACATTTCGGGACGCGTTTGAGCGCGCTAATAGTGACTCTTATTTATTTTCGGAACGCACCCTGTTTTACTGACGTGATAAAAATTTCTTGACGCTCCTAAAGGGACACGTTTCTTTCTTGGCAGCCCGTGCTACGCCTGCAGGAAGGTTTTTGCTCTCACCTAGGGCCTTATTCTGCTAGCATCAATGCATTTATGGCGTGTCGATAGCTTCAATTGCACTGCTTTTAAATACAATTTTTGTTGACTGACCGATGACAAATATTTGTCACTCTTAACTTATTAAGAAATTTTAGTACCAATAAATTGCACCACGAGAAGTGACGAGTATAAAAGTGACAAAAGCAATTTTAATGAAATGCAAGGCATTACACGATAACGACATTAGGCTTAGCAGAATTAGGTCCAGAAGACCTATTCTCTAACTTCGGTTGCTAACTGGAACTGTCATTGTTGAAAGAAACTTAATATCAATTACTGCTATCATGAACGCCGCCGTAACACATAAGATCATAAAATTAGAGTACATTCAAGTTAAGAGAGTTTCCTTGACAGGTTGAATTTTTCCGTTTCATGCATACTAGTTTCCGTGATTAAAAATATTGTTTTAAAAATTTATCCTTTTAGGTTATTTTTATCAAAAATGGAATAATTAATTCCACATGAAATAAAAACATATAAGTTATAAGTTCCGATTCACGACTCAAATAAATATTTAATTAAACAAATATTTTATCAGAATTATGAATAATTATGTGCTTGTTCAGACAAGCAAACTGAACAACTTTCACTACGGGACCAACTTCGAAATCGCAAAAAAAAATCAGCAGTTCCATACAAATGTTCAACATTCACTGAACCTAAATGTATGGAACAGCTGATTTTTTTGCGATTTCAAAGTTGGTCCCATAGTGAAAGTTGTTCAGTTTGCTTGTCTGAACAAGCACACATTTTTTTGTGATAATTAAAAAATAACCTTATATTTAACTGGACTGATATTAATGTTTCTATTTAATGTGGAATTAATTGTTGCATTGTTGATAAAAATAACCGAAGGAGAATAAGAAAAATAAGAACATTTTAAAAACATAATATTTTTAATCACGGAAACTAGTATGCATGAAACGGAAAAGTTCGATCTGTCAGGGGAACCTTCTTATCTTGAATACTAATATAGTAATGGATACAAAGTTTCTTTCAAAAATGACAGTTCTAATTACCAATCGTAGTTAGAGTATAGGCCTGCTGAATAGCAAGTGTCGATAACAGCCGATGAAGGAAGCGGGCACAACAACTGAGGAACTGACTATTTTACCTCTACTTTTCAGAACAACAATGTTATTAGCATTAATTATGACGACAAACTTAAGTAAGACGGTGGTAGCTAGCCAGTCTCGTGCCATGGCCACCAAAATACGAGTATGATTATGATTTATTGCAAAAGCGGTTAATCGCAGTGGACTGTCATAATACAAAACGTATTTTGACAGACAAAAACGCATTTTTGAGTTTTATTTTTGACTAAAATAGATGTTCTTATTTTCAATTAACTAAACAATAGCACCTACCAATTTTACCTCAAAATTAAAGCCGCATACTCAAATCCAAATGAGGTGGAATATGACTGTGTTGTATTGATTGCTTTTATAATGATATAAAAATTTAATTTGTTTTAAAAATTAATGCAAAATTCAGTAACACCTATGCGTCTCAAATTACGTCTCATTAGCGATCTCCCTGTCCTGCAATTTCATAACTTTGTAACTGTGTAAAAAAACTGACTAATTGTTTTAGTAATGTACGAAGAGTGAAACGAAACTATCTTTTGTTGCAGGAACTAGATGCGCCATTCCATATATCTGGATTATGTGCCAATCATTATTTGTATACAATAGTGAAGGTAGTGGTACTGTCTGCCCTCTCTGGGGTGCTGTCGGAAATGCTAGGATTCAAATTGAAACTTCACCAAATAAAAATAAAATAAATAATTATTAATTCCGATAATACATACATAAGTGTGAGCATTGTTGAAACGCTTATTAGTTAGCACTATAAATTAGACAAAATTGCTTTTTAATGCCGGCGCACTATGGGAAAGCTCCATACAAATCCGTGCCAAAACTGTATGTTACGTCGATGATAAGGAATAAAAATATCCTGGAATAATCCTGGTTCCGAATCACCGTGAGCGTGCTGCCATTACATTCGCTATCTTGCGTTTCCAGCCACCATGGCCCGGTCATGTCGTACGACTGTCAAGTATCAATGTCGGTATTGTTTTGTTTTCCATAATATGATTTTTACTATTTTTATTTGCCATAATAATCCTCGGTCATAATATTCATTTGCACTACTCCCATTTTTATACTAACACCGCATGAGATAACAATTTATTAGCCATAACTCTCATTTGCCATAAAATTAGGTGCCATAATAACAAATGTCACAATGATTCAATTTCTATAAATACCATTTTACATAATTGACACTTGACATAATATACATTTCTCATACATAGGTACTAGATTGAGATTGCATTTGCATGTTGTGTGTTTCCCTGTAAAAAACCTATTAATGGGTTAGGATAGGTTAGGTTTTTGATACACGCCGTGCAACCGAAGCAATGAGATTGCATGTTTGCTGGCTGTATTCTTGCTTGCTTTTGCATACTCACGCTTGCATGTTGTATGCAGGCTTGCATTGCATGTTGTATGCCTGCTTGCAGAATGATTGTCGGGGGTGCAGGGGGGGCTGGCCCCCCGACCCCTCGGCCTCGCCCAACCCCTGGTCGGTTAAGTTAGAATTGTGACCATATTTAGAATTGCTTAAAATTGCTTGTTTGCATGCTTGCCCTTATAATTTTTTTTGATGTTGTAAATGAATAGTATGGTAAGTAAATGTTGTGGATAATAAAATTATTGAAAATGATATACAGGATTACTGTTTTATCAACCCGGAAAATTTAAGGGACGCTTCAGGACACTGTAGTAGAATGATTAAAATATTAATAAAAAAGTCACCTATTTATTTTTTCTAAAATATCCAAAAAATATTGCACTAGTTTTTTTTTGTTTATAAAATAATGAATGTGTCCTGAACGTCACTTAAATTTTCCGGGGTGATAAAAAGTAACCCTGTACTTATATAGCAAATAAAATTATTGATTATAAATATTAAGGCACTTGATTGATTATGTATGACCAATGAAATTGGTGCAAATAACATTATGTTATTTGATAATTATAGCAAATGAAACGTTATTCCTAATAAAATCGTAGCAAACAAAATTATTGCATTTAAAATTCGGACAAACATTAGTAAACCGTCAATGTCAGCGATTGAAAGCATTAATGGACATGGTTACATTTATGATGAGGGATTGAGAAAAATAATAGGTACACATTGATTTACTACTAAACGTAGATAGAGCGCTTCATACAAAAACGCGCTTGAAATCTGTCACCTAATCGACTATACATTTGTACTCGCTGATATATACTTGAATAAGCACGCCCGAATGAAAATTACCATAAAGAAAGTACCGTATTTGTCGAATTCAACCTTATTCTGCAATATTAAGGCAACTATTTTAAGTACAACCGTGGGAAGTTACATCATTTCATACCTAGCCACAGATCAAACGACGTTTTAGTAATTGCTACAAGAAAATATCAACTTTATACTCTCAAACATAATGCTTGAAATTGCTTATCGCGTTGTCGCTCCAACGCTCGATTGAGCAGTTCTTCACCGGCCCACTTTTCGATCGTTCATGGGTTATCTACGTTTGGTAGTAAATCAATGTAGGTACAGTAGAGAAGTAATTTTTCTGTTGTCTACTTAAGTGCCCGTTAAATAAGGATTACGTGCAAAAATCACTTGCTGCTGCTGAAAAATAATTGTTAAGGTTGTCAACGTCTCAGGGAACGTTAGCGTCGTAAGCTCACTAACTATCGTTCCGAATGGCCAACTGCCATTCGTAGATGTTAGTTAGCGCGATATCCCATTCGGAACATTTGTGAGCGCTCTCATCGCTATAAGCTCATTCGGATCTCATCTTTGATAGAGATGTTGACATGTCTCGCAAATATATGAAAAGTTATGTTTATACCATAGAAGTGAATATTAGAATGCTGAAAGTCATATTTTGTAAGTGTAAATATGCGTAATAAATTAATTAAAAACAATCAAAAATGTTTAAAATAATGCCCAGTATCACGTGACTGCAAACGCCAATCGGGTACGGCGTTCCGATTGGCGTTTGCAGTCACAGTGTAAGAAAAACTCCGAGACAAAGGACGCGTTCCACATAAGCATATTTTTAACATTTCAGCATCATCATGTTAATTATTAGATATAAGCACCAAAAAGTGATGGTGGTTATCTGGAACCATGGATCGCACTTAGTTGTGAAACTGTCATTTTTTAAAAATAGTCAACATCCGTATTGAACTTTTAGGCAAAAATTGGTGTCAATGGCGCTGTAGACTCTGCACTGGCCTTCTAATCCCCACAGGACCGGGGTTTGATCCTGCCATGTACCAATGTGTTTTTCATTTTTCATATGTACATTTGTGCTACGCTTCTACAGTAAAGGAAAACATCGCGAGGCAACCTGCACACATCTGCGTAGAAGTTTAAAGGTGTTTTTTATACAACTAAGTTTGCAAACAAGCAAACTGCCCACCTGATGGTAACTGGTAACAGTCACCTATAATACATGTGGCTCTTGTGACATTCGCAGCAATACTGCAACCCCCACTAGAACCACAGTGTGTAGGGGAAGGTAGCCTAAAACGGGTAGGCCGCCTAAAACGGGTAAGTACTCGTACACTGCTGTATCAAGCGTTAGGGTTATTGTGTTCGTGTGCCTAGATTTCCCGAACGTCGACGAACTTCGATCAGTTTCGCTCGGATACCGGAGTCGTGTAATAGCGTAGGTGTATGCAACGAAAGTTTTTTAGTGACTTTATTAAAAAAAATAAAGGCAAGTGTATTACGATTAGTCAAAAATCTTTATACGAATCATGCTATTTGTGTTACCATCTTATTTGAGCACTAGTTAACATTAAATTAAGGTAGAAAGTTTACCGGTATTACCTTCCAATTTGAGGTTATTGTAATTTTGCATAAACATGTACTCTTGGGCAAAACGAGTAGGGCAAAACGGGTACCTACTACCTACCCGTTATGATATAGAAAAGTGTTAAGTTCATCTTATTTTGATTTTTCTTTGATAAAGATTCAAATTATTTAAAAATGTTATGGTTAAAGACTGAATTTGTTATAAGTAGGTTAATTAACATTTGTTACATTTGTTTATATTTTTCTTTATTTAGAAAAATATAATGTAAGTTAGTTTTCAATGTCAAAAGATTTCTGAACAAAGTTTCCTGCAAAAATATGTTACAATGTCAGTTTTTTACTAATTATAATATATACATGTTATAGCCTGTCCAAATATGACTCTATCCTAAGCATACCTGTTTTGCCCGAAGGGGGTTACCCGTTTTAGGCACACATGTGGGCAAAACGGGTTTTTAAAAGGGTTTTGTATTTATCTTATTTAATAAATATTTGATATATGGTGCCATCATATTATGTTTTATTTTGATGCTCGATAAATGTTCTATCTCATAACGTAAAAAAAATTATTCTTATAAAGGTAATTTATAGATTTTATTAACCATTTCCTTAGCTTACCCATTTTAGGCCACCTTCCCCTACGTTGCCAACTTGTGACTTAAGATGTAAAGTCAGGGTACCCAGTAATTTCAATGCCATATCTTACCCTTCAAACCGGAACACAGCAATGCAAGCACTGCTGCTTTGCGGCAGAAATAGGTAAGACGGAGGTACCCAAGCAGACGACCCTGATACAGAGTCTCCCTTCGGTAAAGGAGGAGAGAGGTGTCTGTGAAGTCGACCAATCCGCACTGGGCCAGCGTTGTTGACTAAGGCATAAATATGAGCTGTGGTGATGATGATGAGGTAAAAATGGTCACTTGGCTGTGTTACGTAACGTTAAGGGAGAGAGGTACAGAAAAATGTTACGGCGCGTTACATGGTAACGAATTAGCGGTGAATTAGGCGATAGGGCCGCAGTTATAAGCGAAAATGACTAACTATAGAAATTATAATACTATTCAATGTGATCTTTAATAAACAGCACTAAAGAATACGCTTTGCTGAGTTTTACGCGACTGGTGTTATTAAATCGAGTAGCGATAACAGACCGGTAGGTACTATAGCTAATTTTAGATAAGAAATAATGGTGCGAAGATTGAACAGTAATCGGAACTCTGTATTGGCACGGTAAATCAATTTTCCGCATGGAAAATGTTTGAGAGCAAACATTTTTAAAGTCTTTGTTTTTTATTATTAGTAGGTGGTATGCAAATTGAATG
Source organism: Schoenobius gigantellus (assembly GCA_963935595.1). Classification (NCBI taxonomy): domain Eukaryota; kingdom Metazoa; phylum Arthropoda; class Insecta; order Lepidoptera; family Crambidae; genus Schoenobius; species Schoenobius gigantellus. The sequence goes on from OZ012543.1 coordinate 39,161,801, forward strand.
ACAATTATTATGCGTATATGGCAATATTGAAGCTGTTTTTATGAATTAAGTAGTTAAGTTTTAATGGCTACTGACAATCATACTATATCGACAAAACATATTGTCTTGAAAATTAGAAACTAGTAGAATACGAGTAGGTATTGTTTAAAAAGTACAGTAGGTATTCATAAATGAACGAAAACGCTGTTAGCTTCACTTCAACTCGGGCTCAACTTGTAACAGTCATTTTGCAAAAATAGATACCTAAAAATGCGACTTCAATTTCATGTTATCGTTCTGAGTCCATTCCTTATTCTTGGCTCAACTTCGATATCACACTCACATTTACATGTGAATGTGATATGTATGAGATGTAAGTGAATGTTGTAATGGTTAACCATAAAGTCGAGGTACAGGTACATAGTCGACCGAAGCCAGAGGTCAATCGCAAATTATCTAAGCGTCGTGTTCACATAATACTTTTCTCTCAAACCAATGACAACTCGTGCCTCCGACAGTTTTAAAATATAGTCCACAACGTGTGCATTACCGCAGCAAAATGTTGTGCTTTAGAGAAGTGAGAGTATATCAAATAATTAGTCCATCATGAGGAGAAATTAGTTCATGAATAGCAAAATTTGTTCGCATTGTAGTTTTAAAGTTATTCGAGAAAAACAGATTTTGCTGGAGTAATGTTCGAAACGTTACCCTGGCAAAATCTTTTTTTATAAAATCGTTTCCATCCAGAACCAAATACATGAATAGATAGCTTTTGTTGCGTATTAAATGTTTGTGAATAGCAAAATTTGTGCATGTTGTATTTCTTAAGTTATTTAAGATTTTGCTGCGGTAACGTTTTAGGATATCCCAGATCTCGAAATCGGTTGAACATAGAAGTTTGAAAAAAATACCAATAATAGACCTTAATTTGTTCAAATTTGTTCAAGCATTAGTTCTTGATTTGCTTGATGAATACCAATGTAATTAAATGTTTTCAAAAATCAGAAAAAATGAATTTCTCAGTAAACCAGTACACTTACAATAAAATAAAAGGCTGTAACATGTACCCTTGGTACACCTTTATAACGACAGTAAACTTAGATTATGTAACTTTACGCAATATGAACATATAGAGAATTTTAAAAAGGTATTTTTAAGTCATCGAATACGCAGCTTCCATTAAACAAGGAAACATGGCATACTATGAACAAATTAAAATGTTCCATCAATAAACAATCCTGTTAATTCCAGCTTTGAATTACGGCTATTATGAAAGTTATATCAAAAATAAGATATATCAGTAATTTGTCAATAAGCCGACCGAATTATAAAGGTTGCGTAAAAGCGACCGCATCATACATAAGGCTAACCATTTTAAATGAACGGTATAATATTGATGTTTCGTTAGTACAGTTGCGAAAAAAAGGGTATAATAAAATAATGAAACGAGAACGACATTTTTTTATTTAAAAATCAGTCTTAAACAAATGATATTTTTTACTTATTAAAAATCACAGATAATTTTTATAAGGCACACATGCACATTATACGTGAATATAAAATCATCGGATTGGTAGAGTGACATTAATCTGTTGAGCCGCGTAATACTCCCGGGAACAATAAGACAATGAAAATATCCTTCATACAGAGCCATGTTTGTGCGATCTGCAGGCTGATTATGTAACTTTGATTGAAATTGTTGCAATCAAAGTTTTGTTGCTAACAGAGAAAAATTTCAATCGATGAAGTGCGATCACGTAAGCTTATTCAGAAAGATTTGTTTCAATTTCTATCGATAAAACACTGACGTGAAGTTGCCGCGAAATGTGGATAGTCCGACTGATTTAAAAAGTCACATACAGTCGGTTGTTTATAGTTTGTGGTGCGTACTTTGTCATATAATATAGGGGAAACATGTATCTCTAATTAGTCTGTGAAGGGAAATATTAAATTTAGCAGTGTTTTAGTACTCATTATTGTTTTGAAATTGCATCTGTCATTAAATTACTTGATTTGGACCTTTATTTTTTACATTTTTATTAAAATCTACTACAGCAGCAATACAGTAAAAGTAAGTGTACTATTTTGTACATTTTTTGTTGTGTCAACTAATCATTCACATCTCAAAGATTAACTTGCATTGTTTGTAGGCTCGCCATGTCTGTCACCGGCAGCTTGAAATGCTGATAGTTTGCCGAAGCAAACAGGCCAAAACCCTAAGACAATATTGGCAAGGGACCCCTTGCTCAGCAAAAAACCAAGAAGACTTGGGAGGAGCTGGCCCACCGACTCAATGCCATTGGTGGGAGTGTTGTTAAAACTCCAGTAAATTGGAAACGAGTAAGTAGTTTCTGCTTCTTTCGTCTATGAAACTGCTAGGAAAATTGTGTTGTGTGTGTCTGAGCTATTGTCCATTTGGTTTTGCTTCTCAAATATGTATGGTAACTATTTATTGTTGTTGTTATTCAATTCAGTGAATTTTCAGGGTGAATGAATCCTACTTTTAACCTAATTTCCAACATTCTAACATGTTTTAGGTTAATGTTTTAAACTCATGTGTGTGTACTATGATTTATTGTGTAGTGGGCTTGTGGTTCACATTATATTGACACATATAAAAGTGAAAAACAACAAACATTTGATTGTAGATTGATATATTTATCAAAAAATTCCCATGTATGAATTGTGAATCTTAAAAACATGGTAATTTTAAGATTATTTTTTTAAATTTAAATCAATATTCAAATTATTTCATGTTTCTGTCATTATGCACCTAAACCTGAAACTGAGAAACTATAATCTAGCCACAGCTCCAGTCTACAGCTCATGCTTCATGTTTTCATTGTATGCATTTGATGTTTATTGTAATGAATATTTTATAGAAACTAACTGGTTGTTTCAGTTTAAATATAAATTGATGTCGATTCAGACACACAACTAAACTAATTTGACAGGATTAAAACTATTGCCATATTTTTTTTTTCTCCAAAGGTTTAAAAGTGACGGCTTTGTTTTTAGACCTGTCAAATTAGTTTAGTTTAATAATGGTGGCAATTCTGTTGGCACTAATTCGATTAAACTAAACTAAATTTAGTTTTAGTGCTGTCAAATTGTGTTTTCAGTTAAAATTTTCGAACAAAAAACACGATTTGACAGCACTAAAACTAAATTTATTTTAGTCTATTCCAACAAATGCCAACAGAATTGACACCAATGTGTCTTAATCGACACCATTGTTGAGTTTTAATATTATTAGTATATAAATGTATATAACTCTATTGGCAAATAAGCTATATTTTTGTATTTCTAATGTTATTTTAATCTTTTTAATAGGAATGGAGATTGGGCTGGATTATTTGAATGTGGATACTTTGTTGGAGAGCGAGGAAATGTAATGTCAGGAGTTTGTTGAATGGAATATCAGCAGATGTTTTCCTGCCAAGACAGCATCTTCTGCTGCACAAGGTTGGTACACTGACAATTTTTAATAAAACTCATTGCCTCATGTCAAGTATACCTAACCAATGTAATTAAACTTTTTGGAATTATTCCAAAAAGTTTAATTACATAGTTTTAAGTTTTTTTTTATTTGAACTAGCTGTGCCCGCGACTTCGTCCGCGTGGAATAGTAACTTTGGTTGAAGTTGATAAAAAGTAGCCTATGTCATACCTTATATAATTAGCTATCTATTAGTGAAAGTCCCGTCAAAATCGGTCCAGCCGTTCGGAAGATTAGCGGGAACAAACAGACAGACAAACAAAAATTCTTAAAATTGTGTTTTTGTTATTGGTATCCGATATACATTCATACCCATTTAGTAAAAACTTGTTATTTTAACATTACATTTTATTTATTTGTATAGATGTATAGATAAAATCTATAGACACTGACCCCTATTTTACAATAAAAATGTGTGTTATACTTTCCAGAGCCACCCAGAATTTACTTTGTTTCCAAATAACCCCCACAATATGTATTTTGATTTTGAAAGTAAATTATTAAATTTTATGCGCAGGCGTCTACAAGTGCCGTCTTCTATTTCGCACTCTTACAGTAAAAAATTAATGTTTTTTTCTCCAGATCTAGGCGACCCCCTGGCTGCCGCCGGTTGCACCCAAACTATCAAAGTGGTGTATCGTGGTCAAAGAACGACTGGTTGAAGAGATTGCTGGTTTGGGAGCAATAGACCAAGCCATATTAGGATGTCTGCAACAGCTTGTGCAGCTTGAATAAGAAATTTTTGGGAGCTTGACGTTTTAGAAAATATTCTTGTCAAATTTTCACTCAACAATTTTAACAAATACATTTATTGTTATATCAACATTCCATAAATTCAATTTATAAAAATATTTGCATTTTATTTGTGATTTTAGATGTTATATTATTGATGGTAATAGTAACAATTAAATTTGATTTAAATGTTTGCTTCTCTTTTAATTAAAGACCTTTGTCATCTATTTATTTTTACAGCCAACAACAAACGGTCCAAAGGTGAAACTGTAGTGACAGGCTTTGAGCAAAACTGGAATCACCTAAAACAAACAATAACATCAGTCACTTATTGCTGTCTCACTATCACTTCTGTCTTCATTTGTCACATTTACATACCCAATAGCCAGCATCTCTCTCTGTTCTGACACAGTTGTTTCATGAATGTTTTCTCCTTGCTTTCCCAAATAAAACTTGCATGAGCTTCTCCCCATATGAAGCAACTTTGTGCATTATATTTTAAAACATATTACATATCTGAAACAAATGTACTGTATTAATGTTGATGTTACTGTGATAAATGTGATGAAACTATTTTGGTGTTTTTTTTTCTTCAATTTATTACCTTAATCTTTTATGAAAGCTTACCAAATTGTAAAAAAAAATCTTTTGATGAGGAATAATTTATTATGCCTTCTTGTGGACCGCTGCTGGCTGAATAATTGCAATATGGGTCCCTTATGCACCCAATTGTTTCAGACATTTCCATCATGTTCATAAAACTAGAAGAAAAGGATAAAAACATTTATTTACATGGTTGGTACTTAAGTAGGTACCTATTTAAATTCATAATAAAAAATCATTTTTGAAACTAATCCTGTTTCTAGTTTATCTATCTTTTTATTTAGTTATTTATGTAGGTAAATACATATTTTTTGATGGCAATTGCATACCTATACATATAGGTACATTAAATTTATATGTAGGTAGGTACCTACTATGAACAGTAGTTAACTGACTCTGTCATTATTGTCTCCTTTCTTTGCCTTTGTGACTCTCAATCTATTACCTTAAAATTGATGCTGAGTTTAAGGTGTTTGTTTGTAACATCTTCTATATAGTGAATTAGTACATAACTCTGTCTATGACTTGTTGTGGAAAAAGATATGAATCACGTCTAAGGAAACTCAAGGCTGCAAGGACCTACACAAAAATGAAAAACAAAACAAATTATGTCGGTGTTTTAAGTAGGTAGGTTACCTAGAGATGGATAAAGACGACTAACTAACTAACGACGAAGCTTATCACGAATTATAGCTTCTTTTGGGAACTCTCAGAAGTGGCATTATTTCGCGATATAGCTCACCAAATCACCAAAAGATTCTTTAGTGAAGTGGAACTTAGCCACAACTCCCTCTGCGGTAGTACTAGAGGATTGCTGCCGTCCTTCTTGGGACGCCAACCAACTGATTTTCAGTCAGCTACTCAGCTCCCTTTTACGCCTTTCCTCCTCCATGTATCTCCACAAAATTGCGCCAGCCTTTGCTGCTGCAATTGAGTTGTATTTATTTACTTAAAAGTTTGTTCTTAATATACAAATATAGAAAATAACGTTATATTTATTTCCGATACTTACATTTTAAGGTTTTGATCACAGAATAATTATATAATACTTTTTATTGCACAAAACAGTAGAAGGAAAAGTATAGAAGGTAGGAGAATAAGAAATAACAAAGGTTTAATACAATTTATCACAATTTAACCACGTTTTTGATAATTAGAAACTGCATAGAAGTCAATAGAAACAGCTTTTTAATTGTTTCAATTGCAATGAGAATTGTTGCTAATGGGAGCTGTCACTTTGATTGCAACAACCTTACATAATCGGTGTTTCATACGAAAAATTTCTATCGATAGGACAAATTTCGGTTTCAATTGCAATCGCACAATGTTAGCAACTGAACCTGTCAAATCATCCATAGATGATCGCAAAAGTCACTTGAAAGAAACAATTTCATTGATTTCAATCGAGAATTGTTAGCAACAGAGTTACGTGATCAGCCTGCTGAGAAACAAACTATACACGGTGTTTCATAATAACCAATAAATAATTAATGCGTTATCTAAAAATAATTATTAAAAATGTGTTTACACGTAATGTCATTTAACCCAATATTTTCATGTTTATCATAGTATCATCATCATGTCTATGATTTACATGAAAATTTTGGGTTGAATGACATTACGGGTAAACACAATTTAATAATTAGTTTTAGATAACGCATTGATTATTTATTGGTTATTATGAAACACCGTGTATAAAAAAATCATGCAACGCAAATTGATACTTGACGAAGAATCTTAGATTAATTACCATGTAACACAATATTAGATGAAATTTAAAAAAGGAAACCCTACTAGCTAGCTTGAAATCCAACAATCATTTCATTCGGCAAGAACATAGCCATTTACGGCAATTCCTGTTAGCGTGGTGACTTATCGTCTTGTTTATCGCGATGATTGGGGCAACGGGGCAACATTTCCATTTTTAATGTTAATTTGGTTTTAAATATACAGGGTGGAAACTTTCAGCGGGGCAGTAAGGAGAAGTACCTAATCTGTTCCAGCTACACGAAAATGGTCTTAGGAGACTATCCATAATTTTCTTATGGAATTTTGATCCTCATTCACAGATTTTCAAAAAAAATTACAGTTAGCAAGAAAATAGCCATTTTACATAAAAACATTTTTTGATGCCAATCGATCCTGTTTCTAATACTGATCAAAAACTGTACATTTTTTTTAAAATCTGTGAATGGGGATCAAAATTCCATAAAAAATTATGGATAGTCTCCTAAAACCATTTTCGTGTAGCTGCAACGGATAAGGTACTTCTCCTTACTGCCCCGCTGAAAGTTTCCACACTGTGTACTTAAGTCATTAAATTGTATAACAATACTGTTGATTATCATGATTGCAATTTACAAAAAAGAAAACTGGTAGAAATATTTAAAAATCGGTTGTCCGAATTACTATTCTACCCGACTGTACACTACGTCACATACTACGCTGCTAATTTGCGAAGTATACCCATATGTATGGTGCGGTCGCTTTTACGTAACCTTTATAATTCGGTCGGCTTATTGACAAATTACTGATATATCTTATTTTTGATATAACTTTCATAATAGCCGTAATTCAAAGCTGGAATTAACAGGATTGTTTATTGATGGAACATTTTAATTTGTTCCTAATATGCCATGTTTCCTTGTTTAATGGAAGCTGCGTATTCGATGACTTAAAAAAACCTTTTTAAAATTCTCTATATGTTCATATTGCGTAAAGTTACATAATCTAAGTTTACTGTCGTTATAAAGGTGTACCAAGGGTACATGTTACAGCCTTTTATTTTATTGTAAGTGTACTGGTTTACTGAGAAATTGGTTTTTTCTGATTTTTGAAAACATTTAATTACATTGGTATTCATCAAGCAAATCAAAAACTAATGCTTGAACAAATTTGAACAAATTAAGGTCTATTAATGGTATTTTTTTCAAACTTCTATGTTCAACCGATTTCGAGTCTGGGATATCCTAAAACGTTACCGTAGCAAAATCTTAAATAACTTAAGAAATACAACATGCACAAATTTTGCTATTCACAAACATTTAATACGCAACAAAAGCTATCTATTCATGTATTTGGTTCTGGATGGAAACGATTTTATAAAAAAAGATTTTGCCAGGGTAACGTTTCGAACATTACTCCAGCAAAATCTGTTTTTCTCGAATAACTTTAAAACTACAATGCGAACAAATTTTGCTATTCATGAACTAATTTCTCCTCATGATGGACTAATTATTTGATATACTCTCACTTCTCTAAAGCACAACATTTTGCTGCGGTAATGCACACGTCCACAACCTATTCGCGTAGTAAGCAATGAATGAAAATGACGCTGAGCTACAATAATACCCAGTGCTTTCTTGGTAGATAATGTAAGATTACTACGGTCTCTGTAATTGTGTTGCACGCACAGCATCCGCCAGTAAATAATGCACTACGATCTTTAGAAAGAGATAATCTGCCAGTCTCGACTTCGTAGAGCAGTCGCCGGAAGCACTGACAGTCCGGGATCTACTAGGAGCTGTTAAAACCATTATTTTTAAGCGGCTTCCTCTTTTAAAAAATAACAATTAATGTAGTTTAACTAACTACATTAATTGTTCTTACCTATATTTTTAAGACTATCCAGGTGATCACTGCTTGGCCCCAACTTCAATATAAAACTTTGATGTATGTATTGTATTCTAATACTTATTATTTATATGAGTTTTTAGTGTCTATTAAGTCGGTTTAATTCTTTGGAAAAAAATCTAGATGTACTATCTTAAGTTTGAGATTTTAACTCTTCATATTTATTAGCGGCAAATTTATAAACACAGAGATAAATATCCACGAAACGAAAGCAAGCCGATTCTCTTTATAAGCTCTATGTGCATTATTTTCCGCCGTGTACTGTATCTAGATAGATTAGTGGGCTGTGAGAAAATTTTGGTGCTGACTATACCTCCTCGACTGGAGTTGAGAAATCTTTGATCAGCTAAAGCTGTATTGCATGGTTCGATCGTTCGATCAGCAATGACGTCCTCGATTAGGGAACTTCAATAATACCGTTCACTAGCATATTTACCACCTGAGGTGTTTTGGCAATGGCCATAAATCACCATGTTACCATTACTCTGGTACATAACATAGACGCTACCATAGTGCCCATAGCCCACAATGCATCAATCTTTCCATGCCCCACTGACGCGTCCCGTCAGTATTAAGTTCTCCTTGGCTCATATTATTCCTAGTTATTGTTGAATTTCAAGTCCTTATTGATTTATTATGTTTATATTTGTCATCATTACTGTTTTCATTAATTGTTATTAGCGTGTATAGAATTGCATAATACTTTACTGGTTAGCGTAATTTGTTCACAACTAATTTCGACTTATTTATATATAATACTTATATGCATATGGAATCATTATTTTTCAAACAAATGAATTTGTATGGGGTATATTCATTGATTTACTACCAAACGTTTGGTAGTAAATCAATGGGTATATTGTATTATAACCAGCGGGCATAAACAATCAAATATACTCGTAGAAATGATGATAGATTTGTCATAGACAAGAAACCTGTATATAAAAGTGCACTACTGTTGTATTCCCATCAACAAAGGAATGTATCAATAAATTAAGAAAATAAAATGAATGTGTAATAATTATATTTGTCTTTGTTAGTAAAAAAGTCTGCACCTGGAAGCAAACATTAGGATGTATAGCATAATAATATTTTATCATTAGTTTTTAAAGATTTTAGTTATTAAAGTAAATATTGTTCCTATTTTTATTTTACAAACATGATCTGTATAATAAGCAGTTAGTGGTCTCTATTTACACATGACAAAATTTGCTGCAAATTTCCTGCCAATGTATGTGATCCTAATCCGTTTGCTATATTTTACACCCACAGACCTGAAAAAAAAACGAACGGAACGTTGTTGAATCAAGAGTGAAGCATACAAATGGCAGCACATTTGTATGTGTGCGTGTCTGTGAGTGTAGGTCGTGTACAAACAAATGAAATTGTAGGACCTTGCATGCTTGACATTTGTTTAATTAATAACACTACGACTTAATTTTTGTAGATCCATGCTTACACCTAAGATTTATCTGACAAACTTACTTCAGAATCTGCTGCGTGCAATATTACGATACTAGGCTAGTTCTTGAGTGGAAGCTCATATTTTGGTCGATTTCAAGGTGTGCATAACCGCAGCAAAATGTTGTGCTTTTAGAGTCTATCAAATAATTAATATCCTACATGAACACCATTAGGAGAAATTAGTTTATGAATACCAAAATTTGTTTGCATTGTAGTTTTAAAGTTAGGTAGGATTCAGAAAAAACTGATTTTGCTGGAGTAATGTTAGAAACGTTACCCTGGCAAAAAAAATTTGCTGCGGCTATGCACACGATTTCAAGGGTTGTTTTCCGCTGCCAGACCCACCCTGCTAGCATGGACTTGTCGATCGACATAATAGTATATCGATCGACAAAAGCAACTGTCCTTTTCACTCCTTAGGAATATCTGTCTAATTTATCGATTTTTGTCGAGTATGTCGATCTTAGTTGTCAAATTTTGTTTATCGAGAGTTCTATGCTCGCAGGGTCGGTTCGACACGGGCCCAAAAAAATTCGAGTGCCGTGCCGTTTTCAGTGCCGGCGAGTCAAACGCGTGACCATATTACTTCATACATTTTTGCTGCTGCTGTGGAACGCCTTCTCTTTATAGACAACAGACCACTTAATCAAAATCAAGGTTTAAATTATGATGTTCGAATCAAATCCTAGACTACCTAGTTATTAGAAAAATATTTCATTCAATTGTATTATACTTATCTATGTACATACATACATAGAATTGCGATGCAATAAAAATATTTTTTGTGACCTAGTTTTTTTATTTTAATTACATGAGAGGAGACAACTTTTTTCAAGATATGAATGTGTTTTAGAACGTTTTTGGTGGGTGAAAACAACAACGACGCAGTTACAAACAATAAACATATTTTTCTTTTACAACAATAAATAATTAAGCAGCCGAATAATCTTTTCCGAGTGACATCTCTGACAGACCTACCTATTGTCATTTGTTTTTCTATATACACGGTGTTTCATAATAACCAATAAATAATCAATGCGTTATCTAAAAGTAATTATTAAATTGTATTTACCTGTAATGTCATTCAACCCAAAATTTTCATGTATATCATAGTATCATCATAATGTCTATGATTTACATGAAAATTTTGGGTTGAATGACATTGCGGGTAAACACAATTTAATAATTAGTTTTAGATAACGCATTGATTATTTATTGGTTATTATGAAACACCGTGTATAGTTACATACGTTATGACAACTAAAAAGGTATATACTGAAGAGAGCTTGAATACAAATACAAATAAAACCGCCACACCACCCCCCACAGAGAAAGGAAAGTACCTTTAAAAAAAATTTTAGGTAGCTCCCATACAAGTAAAGTGGGAGTAATTTTTTTTCTCGACTAACCCATCGTGTATGGTATTTTTGAATAGGTCTTTAAAAAATAATGTAAGGTTCAGAACACCATTTTTCGATTTAGAGATCCGTTTCTGAAATATTTGATTTTAAAGTGCAAAGGACGATGCACTTTAAAACCAAATATTTCAGACCACTTTTGTATGGAGACTTGCCCCACTTACAAATTTCCATGAACACAAACAACTCTAGGCTCACTTTAAACGTTTTTCGTCATTGAGTAGAAAACAAGTATTGTTTTTTAAATTAAAGCTGTAGTTTCTTAGATATTCATAAAAAAATCCTCCTAATCTAACCTAAGCGACTCATATAGTTGCAAGACGTCAAACTAGTTATGCTGAACTTTCGATCATTTAAAGTCAGTTAAAATAATACTATCAATATACTTACCTATTAATATCTAGTATTACCAACAATAAGGAATCAAATGTGTAACAAAAATCGCAAAGAATGCAACGTGAAAAGCAACAAAGGGAACTGCGACTTATTTTAGGCGCGTTCCACCTAAGTACAGCAGACCTAAAAAGGCCGCATCGGCAGAATCATAATAGGATCATAATATGATTCATTTTGATAGTCATAAAATGGCCAACATGTCGGCAATTCCTATTATGAATTGAATGCAATTCATCTTAGGCAATTCTTCTGTTTGACAGCTTTGTATGAATATTCGTAAAATGGTCCACAGAATAGGAATTGCTCGCGTGTCAATTAGCAGAATCATAAAAAGATACTCAAGACCAACATCTCGCAATTCATTTTTTCGTGCATTCGCAAAAATTAATTAATAATGGTAGATTTAGGCCTCATATGAAAACTTTTTAGAACATGCCCGTGTTATGGAGAGTATTTTATACCGTAGACGCAGTGAGGCTCTTCGGAAAATGGATTTAGCTTTTGAGATTCCGGACGTCGAATTTGTGGGACTGTTTAGACTCAATAAAAGCTTTAGTGACCTCATAATATATGAGTTAGAACCTTATTTACCAGCCAGACGTGGTGGAATAAGTACTGTCTCCATAGTAAGTAGATAATATGTATTTCTATGAACATTTTGAAAAATAAAATAAAAGTGAAGTAGGTACCTCTGTGCCTACTATTTTTCTGAGACTTGTTAGTTATTTATGAAAGTAATGTTATTTTTTAAGGTATTAAGTGCACTAAGCTTTTATGCGTCTGGTTCGTTTCAGAGATGAACTAGTGAAGTTGAAAATAAAGCATGATTTTTAGGTCAGTACCAAGAGAAGTTTTGATGTTGTACCTATATTCGGCCATGTTATGCCTGACCACACCAAACGAACTTCTTTTCAGGTGATTCGGGCAAATCTCGCTGGCAATGTTTACTTGTGGATCGCATCCCATAACCGCTGGGTTGATCACAAATGCTTGTGTAGTGTTACATAACATTTGTAATGCGACTAGATTGCCCGTGTTGCCATTAACACCACAAGACACATTGTCATTGAATGAGCACCACAACAATTAAATGAGGGTTCGACTTATTGGGAGCAAAACATGCATTAGGTTCAAGTCAGAAGTTCCCACAAACATAATAATACTTTATAAAGTATTGGAATTATGTACTGTGTATGTTTCAGATACGAAATGCATATAAAGAAACCACAACCAGAAGAGATGACCATTTAGCTGCTGGAGTCGGTGCGAAATGCACTTGCATGCATAGAGAGAATTTGGTCAGCATGATCTTGAGTGGTCGGAGTTTATTTCTTTTAAATTAAACAAAACAATATTAATTTTGCCTTTTAATTATTCATTTATAACAGTTACAATAATACACCTAGATAAAGTATAATAACCAAACCTGCATCGGTTGCTATGTCAAACATAAAACAGCAATCAATGTCGCTCATTTATTCCTCAAAGTAGCCAGAAGGACATACAATCTAAAGAGAGACAAAATTAATTAAAATATATAAACTAATACTATAAAGTAATAAAATAATTGAATAGAACAAGAGAAAAAATAAATTTAAATTAAAGGTAAAGTAAAAGTAATGTTTTAAAGGTTAAACATTCCTTAGGTAAACGTCACATTAAACTTGGTATTAAGAAGACATAAAATAAAATGCATTGATGGAGTTAGGTTATGTGGACCTCTTAAGTAAATGATATTTATTTTAAAGTCATACAAATAATAAAATGAATAAACTAAGGTATTTGGAATATAAAAATGGACTGATAAGATAGGATGTTTTATTATAGGAGTACTCCCTAATAGCACTAGATTCAGGCATCTATGGGCAAAACATTGTGTGTCAGTAGCTCAATAGCCCAAGCTTTAGCAGCATCTGCAGCAGCCTGCTGCATCTGAACTTGGAGAGTATTCTCTGTGCCTCCTCCAACGTAGCTAAAACAAACAAGTACTTTTAGTATCATTAATTACAAGCATTTGTGTGATTGTTCCCCGTTATATATATACTTATTTTATTTATGTATGTTTATCTATTATTTAGTATCCTAGCACAAGCTTAAACTGGAACCTAATAATTGGAGAGAATTGGAAACACTATAATTACAAAACTATATGAATAAGTTCTATGAGATTATTTATATAGGAATAGGTATTTATGAATAATGGTTATTTATGTATTGCTATTTATCCATGTTGTTGTCTACTACATTTACGTATGCCACTAAGTTTATCAGTTGACTGGCAGAGATCTCCATAAGAGATAAGTCCACCGTTGGTTACAATATTATCGTACAAACATTTTTTCTTGTGTTTATGCAATAAAGAGTATAATATTGTGCAGAACATTTATTTTTTTTATGATATTGCAAATTTAAGGCCCTTATGCTACTGTATACAGCAGGGATGGTGAACCTTTGTAAAGTACTTTGTGTAAAATGTCTATATTTCCAAAACAACATATTTTATGAGGCCATAGCATCATCAAACAATTTTGACATATCTATATAAATAAAAATGGATCTTTGAAATGTATTTACGCCCGTAACTTTCGAACGACTGCACCAAATTAGATGATTCTTGGTTTTATGTATTCGTTATTGTTAGGACAAGGTTTGTGTAATCTAAAAATTACAATAATTTAAACATACATTTCAGTAATTTAGTGAAAAAACATGGCGATACAATGTACGCCGGGTCAGCTAGTTTTTAATAATTAATGCCTGTAAAGGTCTATATTGAATAAAGATTTTTGAGTTTGTGTATTTAAGTCAGTCACTGGAATGATATTATAAAAAAACATATGCGACTGTCAAACTTTGCAACTGTTTAAGAGGCGAATGAAAGCTCATTATCTATCTACAATGCAGTTTATTACTTTATTGTATATCCATATATATTAGTATATTATTAAATTACTTTGTCTTCTTGTGTGATCTATACTATTTTTGACTTGTTTGTTTGTTTACAAACTGAACTACCATTTCATAGCAATCTCTATTAGTGACAGGGCTGCTGGAAGACATTTCGATTAGAAATAAACAGTACCTTTGTACAGTGTCTCCATATATCTATGTTTTTGTTGCTGTTTTTATGGGTGTGTAGGTACATAAATTTTTTAAATAAAACATGTATTTTTAAAAATTACCTCATCTAGAAGGGGTTGAACCATCACTCGCAGGACTGTTTGACCAAATCCCAGTCCCAACAGAGCCAAAACTCGCCAGATCAAGTCTGGCAATGAAGCTGCTCGGAGAGGCCCTCTACCTGTAGCATCTTCTGCGTTTATATCACCAATATTTTTTAAAGCTTACTATTGTAGTTGCTGACATACTGGAAACAAAACGAGGAAAGTTATTGTTGGTATATTATTGAAATATATAGGTACATACTATATTATTACTCAAGTACTTACAACGGACCATTTCTTTGGCTATATGGTGGTACCAGAACCCTCAGCATTTAACAAATTAGTCACTTCTTGCCACAAGCGCAGTGACTTCTCTTCCCTGAGCACTGTTATTGTATCCCCATGCTCTAGCCAGGCTGGGATTACTCTCCAAAAATTCCACGAGTAACGCCCACTGAGCCTCGGACGCTGTACTTGTTGCAAGTCTCTCCATTTCTGCAATATATTGTTTAATTTAAAATAATGTAGCATAGAGATGATGTTCATGAAACTAAGTAAACAATATGGCACTTACTTTGATCGAACTTGATCGATGTAATATAAAATTGTAAAACCTTTTACTAGCACAGCTTTGTTTATCAACTTGATGTGAACACCAACATAAAATCCACGAATATAATATTCGTATAGCCCCTCCGTGCACAAATCATTAACTAAGTGGATTTTAGTTTCCATGTCAATCGCAAAAAACTGGAATTTGTTAAACTAAAAAAAGGACCACTCCAAAACCGAGACTGATTTATTTAAAACTAGTGTTTACTTCCAAATATAAGCACAAATTACAAAAAAGTTTCATCTTCAAGAAAATTATAACCACAGAACACATATTTAAATTTTTTAACGGGATGACGTGATCACGTGACATTATGACATATAACTTGTTGCCAGCCGTAAATTGTTTTGTGAAAATTTTTTAACATTTAATTTTTTAGTTTATAATGTAAGAATTTCAATGATTATTGGCTACTTTCATTGATTAACAACAAACTATTATTTAATTCTACGGTATTTACCTCTTATAATAATGAAAGAGCTATAAAAATTTAAACCGGTACATTTCGATAAAGTACGGTTTTTTTTTATTTGCATGTGGTAACATAACCACCAAATATGAATCTGCTAATGAATTGAATTGATGCAATTCTGCTTAATTATATGACCATTTTACGAAAATTAGAGGAATTGCTAAGGATCTGCCAGGAATTCTGGAAATGAATTGCTTTCAGCAATATTGCGCAACTCGGCCTTTTTAGCCCCCCAGATTTGCAGCATATTCAACATTATCGCGATTCATAAGTTTTTTATAGGGTAAATGCTCTGACGTTTTTGACCACCGTCAGAACATGTTTGCTTAGGTGGAAAACGGAGTTTTATATTCTATGCGATCTGTCAACCTTTTGTCATTTCAAAAAAATGCTTTTTAAATTAAAATTATGAAATGTAATCAATTACAATGTAATATATGTTATAATTTATTAGAAATAAATATTTAAAATGTAATGAAAAAAATAATACATAACATTGCAAAAAGTGTCATTGTAGCTACAACGAAAATTGCAATTTTGTAACAGGAAATGCATGTAAGTCTTTAATTTTTTGCCGAAAAAAACCGTAGCTTCTATCTGTTTTATATTATACTGAAAAATCATGTTTTGATAAAATATATTTAATTAGAAATACCGCTTTATTGGTCATCAACCTTGATATTGGGGCAAAATCGGGCATCCCCCTTTTTGTTAGAGGTAAGTGTCCCCCCCCCCCCTCTATCTGCTAAACGGTTCTATATGGACACGCGAAGAAAATTACAACAGTAGTAAATAAAACGAAGTTTTAAGAAAAACTATCAGAGTTGAGTACTAAGTACAAACTAAAAAGTTATAAACGACCAACTTACAAAATGTAGGTACTCGGAAAAGTAAAATTTCATTGAAAATCAGTAGGTAGGTACTGAATATAAATTTACGAACCACGTGAAGTTAACGAAATATAAAATCATTGCAGCTTTTTTAAATTAACCTTGAAATATAAACCCTTCACGCGAAAATCTGACCAAAATGGAAGAAGCTTAACGAATACCTGGCAAACCTCTTGAGTTCGTACTTTTAGTTGCGAAATGTTCTGATCTCGCTCATTCCGCAGGGGCATTTTCTGCCTCAAGTGCTGCGAGACGATATAGTATTTCGTCAGCCATTATTAGTAAAACTTAAAAATAAATAGGTATATAACAAAAACTAAACAAATATGTAAGTACTTACTACTTACAAGAAAAAAAACAGGAAACTGGAAAATAAACGAAAAAACAATATAAGACTACTACTTATAATCCGTGGGAGTGTTGGGGCGATTACCATTACTAAAAATAACAATTTTCTATAAAAGTAAGTACATACTTACACGAAAAATCATAAAAAACAAACGCTCTAGCGGTGCTACTGATGTTAGCTAACGACTAATGTGTATAATATTCTTATCTCAATCATGTCAGCGGGCGACGTCAGCAGGCACGACGTGTGGACTATGTCGTCGTTATAGCATGAGCGACGTGCGTGGGCGACGAATCACTGTATTGGTTCTAAATCACTGTAGCTCATGACAGTCTCGAGAAAAAAAATTAAAAAGGTTTATCTCCCATACATGTTTTTTGTAATGAAATTGTGACATTTGTGACAGTGACACTGCTAACTTCACAGACATATATGTCTGTGGCTAACTTAAATATTTTTATGGATAAGGTGGATAAAGGCTAAGGAATCAAACTATAGAGACTATTGTTGTACTAGTTGTTACTTTAGTAATTGATATAATGTGCGTAATCACAGATAATATAATACTACAGGCGTAATATTGTCTGTTGCCAGTTTCTTCTACTAAGCAGAGGCGCGTTCAGGGCCTTCGCGCGAAGTACAACTTTTCGCTCTAACCCCGTTCAATGCCTTCGAGCGTGACAACCGGGTGAAACAACCGGCCCGTTCAAGACCTTTGAGTGTCGGCGCGAGTTACAACCGAACAACCATCGAATTTGATGGTTGTAAAACGCTCTGACGTTTATTACTGAAATACTCTTACGTGATTGGATGATATTGGCGGCCATTATCTAAAATGTCATCTGATGGAAAGAGAGAGAAATAAAAATTCATGTGAAAGAGGGAGATAAAAGATTTGGTTGCTGCAACGCGTTCAACGCCTTTGAGCGAGTTAAAAAACAACCGGACAACTACGCTCTGAACGCGCCTCAGATACACCGATTGCAATGGAAAATGAGCGCTGTTTACAAAATGCGCACTGCTGAATTTATACACGGTTGGAGCACTTGTTTGGTAAACATGACATTTATTTTTTCCCAATAAACCAACAAGTTGATGGCGTAGGTACAGTCAGCATCATAAGAATCTTGGCATCCCACATAGTCAAAAAGATCTGATGGACAAGAATTCAAATTAATATTGTCAGTTAATGTGACCAAATTATTGTACGCATCCAAATTGTTTAAATAATGTAAGCTGCTGAACTTGCCATTAAATGTAAATGGACAATGTGCTCAATATTATATACACGTTCAAACTGCTCACCGGTAACTAGGCAATAGAAGTGGTCAAATAATCTATGCATATGGGAAAAATCGACTTTAAGCCGAGAGGTCACGGTGTATTATGCATGGGGTACTATAAAGTAACGAATAAAAAATAATGTTTTCTTTCATAATGTAAGTCTTTCTCTTTCATTTTGTGCATGATGTCAGTGATATGTCTTTTGTTTAGGCAATCTTCATTGACGTTTCATGGTAAATTATTTTTGACATTGAATTCATATATAGGCAACGTAGAACGTAAACAAAGCTATTCCTACGGTTTTACCTGTGTGAATTGGATAATAATATTAAATTTGTATCATTCGATTATGGTAATATCGAGTTTCTTATAACATAGGTATTACAAAACTTAGGTACTATCTTTCTACAATCACACACAAAAAATATTAAATTGCTAAAAGTTTGCAAGGAAAATCGTTATTCTAGAAGCAGTACAACATAAAACTTTGTATTTGGACTAAAATAAGAAACGGTGAAAGAGGTCAAATATGAGCAGAAAGTAGGATTTTGTTGACAAATGAAAACTACTAAACGTAAGTATTTTAACAAATTCAGTTAATTTATTCAGATTTAGATAATACTTACATTTAATATTTTCATATGATTTCAATTCAAACAGATATACTTACAGACAACGTTAGTTACATACACCACGCACATTCGCGCTACGCTGCGAGGTGGGGGGCAATGTGAGAATCGCCTCATGTTTGTGTATCTATTAAAAGTTTTTATTTAATGGTTTTATTGAACTTGCCCCGTTTTTTTTTATTTAATTTGCAATGTATATTTTACGTATGTTCGGCTCAAATGTTGCAAGTTAAATTTGACCCACTTGCCAGTGTCCGATAGAGCTCAAATTTGGGATACACCTTTCCTTCTGATCAGAATGTAACTGCATTCTTAATACAGTCTACATTAATACATTCTGGCGGATTACATATTTTTGTACAACTCCCACAATATGGATATCAAATGAAAAGGCTTGACTTGCCTTGACTTGAAAAATACAGTAGGTAGGTACACGATTAAAAATTAAAACCAAGATAGCCGTCGTCACTAAATAAAAAAAATATTAAATAATAGTGAGAAACAATTTTCAAAATTATTTTCCATTTAAATAAATGTTTGTTTTTACTATAGATTTTTCAGATTTTTTTTATTAATGTGGCGGCTGCTTTGTATTGTAACTGACAGGTCATGCCATAATTTTAATAAGATATACAAAATTTCGAAAGCTGACGTAAGCGAGCCATTAGCTCATTGAACACTGGCTAGTTGAATTATATGCCAGAGGCCCGTGGTTCAAACCCCAGCCCAACTTTTGGGTTTTATATATTTGTTTTTTTTTTTATAATATGAAAGCAAAAATCTTGAGTGTGAGAAATTCTGGTAAAACCGTTACATTAATTTCATACAGTTGTCAAGTTTTTTTGATCCTAAAAGTTTTTATGTTTGATGATTAAGGCGAGATTTTCCTGGAAATCTACGCGTGCATGGCGATTCCTTTATTGCGAGGTAATATAGTTGATAATCGCATAGCTTCTAATGTCGCTTACGCGTTATGACCGAACGAAAACGTTACTTTTTACATGTTTTATTCGATTTTTGGAAAACTGGAGTACAAAATAAAAAATGTATTTTTGCAATTTTCTAGACATTAAAAATGCACATCTATTCGTAACACTTTTATGCCATTTATTGTTTTATTTTCTGATTCACAGCAGTTTTAAAATATTGAACAGAGTAATCTTTGGATTTTTTTCTATTGAGTGAAATATTATTAATCATGTTTCTGTCTTTAAGAATGTTGTCAAAGTCAAAGTCAATATACTTTATTCAATTAGGATTACATAATCGCTTTTGAACGTCAATGCAGCTACGCCAATGGTTCACAAGTCTACGGCGGGAGACTTTGTACTGGAAAGAACCAGCAAGGGCTATTTTTTTCTCCCTGTATTATTACAGAGTCGTCAATTGAAAGCTGACCTCAAAGCAAAAGTTTGAGCTCAACTTCCATTACAAGATTAGATGTGTCAGTTTTTTTCTTAATGTGTCGTTACCAAAATAATATTTGTTTACATAAATAGTTATACACAACAACATGATTCTTTATCTTTAGGTTAACACCAGGAATTAGCATCATTCAAATAATCTTTGACTTTATAATATCCTTTACTCAATAGAGTATTTTTTACATGCGCTTTAAACTTATGAAAAGGCAAATCAGTAACATTTTGTGGGACTTTGTTGTAAAAAGTTATACATTTTCCCATAAACGAGCCTCTAGTTTTTTGAAGCCTGTATGTTGGAACAGCAAGTTTATTTTTATTTCTTGTGTTCAAATGGTGAATTTGGAAATTGGTTTCAAATGTATTATAATTTTTATGGGCATAAATTAAATTTTCATAAATGTATTGTCCTGCTAAAGTCAATATATTAATTTCTCTAAATAAATCTTTTAGAGAATCTCTTGCTCGTAAATTATAAATAGCGCGAACAGCTCTTTTTTGGAGTACAAAAATACTTTCTATACTAGCTGCCGATCCCCAAAGTAGTATTCCATATGTTGAGATAAAATGTTTAACAACATCATAATTATATGAATTTGAGAACTGCATGTTTTATATTCGTGGCAGTACAGTTAATCGAAATTGTATAAAACGGGAAAGTAGCGCCTTAAGCTCAAATAATTAATAAACTAATCTAAATAAGATTAAAATTAATAGTTATAATATTCTTTAAATATTTTTATCCTTTGTATAACATTTCCATTTCAATCTTTTTAGTGAATTTAATACTAGCTCACAGAAACAACTTTAAAGAATACATCTAAGGCTTAATACCTGCAAGGGTCAATATTTAAAAAAAATATTTATTATAAGCTTAGCATAGTGGACCAATCTTAATAGTGGACGACGAGATGATGAGTATCAGACGTAAATACCCAGCTTCAGAAAAGGCATGAAAGACGTTGGACGTGCCTATAAACTGACGTCTCCCTTGATTTTCTTGGGATCCCATCATCAGATTCTAACTTGATGACAATGAGACCGCCTCAGGAGTATACTGTTTCGAATACAAAAAGATTTTTCCAGATCAGTTGATAAATGGCGGAAACATACACAATAAAATCTACGAGTCGAATTGAGAACCTCCTCCTTTTTAAAAACTTTTTGTCTATAAATTACCAAATCAGTTCAACTATCAAAATGCTTTAAATGCCTAGATACCTTTGATCACTTTAGGTGCGTATATAATTTTGAACACGTTGACAGCTTACATTTTTATGAAAGGTCTTGCTTAGATTTATAGAACACTTTGAGTGCTTAGATAATTATGATAGTTTTGAATGCGTACATTATAATGAATTTCAGGAAATGACATAGTTTTGATTATCCTGTAGGCCTAGATATATCTGATGCTGACTGTACTACATGGAGGCTCCGATGTTCGACATCAAGGTTGTATTTTTGGATTATTTTACTTTGAGCTTCTCGGTAATATCACCCAGGTGATCAAATTCTACATTTGTCTAGGTACTAAAATCACCCGGCACCTGACCAAAATGGAAGAAGCTTAATAGGTGATCAAACTCCACATCATTTTAAATTATTTATTTTGTTTCTTTAAATCTCCTGGGTGATGTAATAAAATTAGTGTGGAATTTAATCACCAAGGAGATTTAAGTCACCTATTTCTGCCGCCAAGCAGGAGTGCTTGCATTGCTGTGTTCCGGTTTCAAGGGTAAGATATGGCAGTGAAATTACTGGGTACCGTGACTTTACATCTTAAGTCACAAGTTGGTAACGTACACAGAGGCGCGTTCAGAGCCTTCGCGCGAAGTACAACTTTTCGCTCTAACCCCGTTCAATGCCTTCGAGCGTGACAACCGGGTGAAACAACCGGCCCGTTCAAGACCTTTGAGTGTCGGCGCGAGTTACAACCGAACAACCATCGAATTTGATGGTTGTAAAACGCTCTGACGTTTATGACTGAAATACTCTTACGTGATTGGATGATATTGGCGGTCATATTCTATAATGTCATCTACTAGAAAGAGAGAGAAATAAAAAATCATGTGAAAGAGGGAGATAAAAGATTTGGTTGCTGCAATCCGTTCAACGCCTTTGAGCGAGTTAAAAAACAACCGGACAACTACACCCAGAGGCGCTGAACGCGCCTCTGTGGTTCTTGTGGGGGTTGCAGTTTTGCTACGAATCTCACAGGAGCCACATGTATTATAGGTGACTGTTACTACTTACCATCAGGTGGGCAGTTTGCTTGTTTGCCGACTTAATTGCAATAAAAAACGTCAAAAACTTGTGCCAAAATCAAATACTGCAAAAATATAAAAAAAAAACCAGTACATTCATAATAACGGAATAATAATTCCGTTATAATGAATGCATTTGGTAAGTATGCTAGGCGTAAGTGCTTCGCCTAGGGCTTCACGGTTTTGTGCTACAGATATGATTTATATGCACCACTGAAACATCGAATTACTGTGGCTGAAACTGGCTGAAGCCGGCCTTTTAATCTATAGGTACTTACGAAGTTTTCAGATAGTCTCTCAAATCTATGGACTCTAGGGGCTAATTTACTAGACAATTAGAACAAAGCTGAGAGAACCAATGCATAATCCTATAAGTCGCCGCCGACTAGATCATAGTGCTCTACGTGAAAGCGGGTTTAACTTTTTTCAATATTAAATTAAAAACAAAAATAATAATAATCTCTCAAACATTTATTTAGCAGTCTAATCAAAATGATAATTACTTACAACCAAAATGTATAGAAACTCATTTTATCCTATTTACTTGCTATAATATTTTCTACTAAAGCGACCATTTTTACACAGTTCTCGCGACAATGTATTTAATAATAATCCTCACCTCACAATGAAAACACGTTCATTTCAACAAACAAATTAAATATAAATATGGATGTTTGTGCACTTACTCATCGCATTTTAACATACTTCTCCCTCCGTACGTAATCTCATCGTAACCACGATATATTGGTCCGTAACAGTACTTTCAGGTTCGCGCTTATGAGTAACATATTCGAAAATCCTTAGTTGTTATGCCTGTCCATGCATATCCTGCTTATTTTCTGCAAGAAAAGGTCCATGGTTATATTTACTTCCATCAACCATTACGAAGTGGAAGCGGTGATAGAAAAGATAAAGTAAAGTGTGCAAAAGGATAGCTGGCTATTCATTGCTGTTTGTACGCTTTATTGATCTAGGAAAATAGTGTAGGAATCGAAAAGAAGGAATGGCTCAGAGTTACTTGACTGGTTTTGTTCGACTATATGGCAGCAGGCGCACATAAAGGGTTTTACTAAAAGCTGGTAAGGAAAATGCTTTTCCAAGTCCTTATTATCGAACACCAGTACCACACTGCAAATGCGTGCACTCTTTGGTGACTGTATCTGCACTAGTCCTCGAGAAATATTAAAACGTGAACGTGAGGAATAAACGCACAAACACCACATCCTACGGAATAAACAAAACAATATAACTTTGTGATAAAACAAATTTTATCATAGAGGCAATACATTGTGATTGAGAGTACACAAGGTAAATCTAACAGCTAGTGTACGTTATTCCCGTCGATGATCACGCGAGGAGGAACGGTGGGATCGGCTCCTTCGGGCTTCACGGTCGCGGTCCCTGTCGCTTCCCCGGGACCTCTCGCGGGACCCCTCACGCTTGCTCCTACTACGAGAACGGCTTCGCCTGAGAAGGAAGTTATTTTATTCCCAGTCTTAATATTATGTGCTTGAGATGTTTCTCTATTATAATTATTGATTTTTTGATTTTAAATAGAAGGCTAAGCTAAATAATAGTTTTTAGTAAAATACACATCACCTATCGCAGTTACATTCAATCCAACTAATATTTTCTATAAAAAATATTATTTTCTTTTTATATTTTATAAAATTTATGGCATATGTTAATCACGCAATCTTGGTGGAGCATTGGCGCGAGCGCTCAGCGAACAATTGCTAGGGTTAAGCAACGTTGGCTGTGGTCAGTCCTATGATGGGTGACCAAAATATGAAACATCTCAAACTCCTCCGTGCTTCGGAAGGTACGTTAAACAGTGGGTCCTGCGCCTGATCTCGCCCGGTCGTGTCGGCTAACCGTCCAATCGGACTAGGCGAGTGAAGGAACAGAGAGTGCACTTGCGTTTGCGCAGTCACTTGTGCACTATAATATCCCCTGCGCAGATGGCTAGTCTCTCTTGAGATTAGCTGTCGTGACCGAATATCGGTTAGGAGGACATTTATTATTATAATCAAGAAACACAAATGGTGGCTGGCGATAGAAAAAAATTATAATCAGAGGAAGGGTTTCTAAACGTGTGTATACAAAATTTATTTTAGAAATATTTTTGGAAGCATTTTGTAAATAGATCTATTTAAAAATACATTTTGACAGTGTACGAAGCCCGCATGACGCGACGAAGTTTACGTGTGGTTTCCATTTATTACCAATAATGTTGATAAATAAGCATTGTCATTTGAATCACATAGTTATACGATGATAGTAAACAAAAAGAGTTTACATAGTCAAACAACGGATATTTTAGCTGAGATCCAGATTCCAGATCTACAAACAAATGGACGTCATGTCTAATACAAATTTTAAGAAAAATGTGTCTGAAAAATTCCGAAACGTCAATGCATGTATCAACAATTTAATTTGAGTCGTATTGACATTTGTGTGCTGTTCAATTTCGCTTGCACCTTCTCGATACTGCCATATGAACTCTTCGCCATATGACGAGCGATTGCATCTGAATCATACTGAATTTAAATTTCGGATCTCATTTTGTTGGGCCACTTTTGGAATGCGGACTCCGAAGTCCATTTAGGTCAATGTCAAAAACTCACTTCTTGTCACGTTCGCGTTCGCGTTCGCGGTCGCGCTCCCCCCGCTCGCGATCCTTGCCGCGATCGCTCTCCTTGCTCGAGCGTTCGCGATCGCGGTCGCGGTCGCGCGCGGTCTCGCGGTGGCGGCGCGCGCGGCGGTCCAGCTCGCGACCGCCCACGTAATGGCGACGACTACTCCCACGCTCGCGTTCCGAGGCCCCGCGCTCCTCGCGACGTTTGTCGACGGTTTTCTGTTCATGTACAACAAGTATTTTATTTTATTACACCTCACTAGCGTCGGTGGCGCTGTGGACTCGGCACTTGCCTTCGAATCGGGAGGTCGGGGTTCGAGACCCGCCATGTACCAATGTGGTTTTCGTTTAGAATTTTATATATGTACATTTGTCTGACGCTCCTACGGCGAAGGAAAACATCGTGAGGCAACCTGCATACATCTGCGAAGAAATTCAATGGTGTATGTGAAGTCGACCAATTGACGAAGTCGCGGGCACAGCTAGTAAAGCAATATAACGAAAAATCAATAATGTAAAACGAAATTAATTTTTAGGCTTAAAAAACAACGACATTATTGTCGTTGTTTTTTAAGCCTAAAAATTACTATACTACGCAATGTAATGCGTGCCCGCGCTTAGGTTGCGCGTCCGGATACTCCGGATATCCCGTCGGTGTTAGTGAGTCAGTGTTAGTGCGTGTAAAGCAAGACGAGTATCCCGCGCAAGAGATTCCTTCCCACTCATAAATTTTGTTGAGAAATACTGATTTTTTCGTAGATGTTTCTTTAGACGAAAATAATCAAAATACATTTCGAACAGTTTTGTATAAAAATCTCGAAAAAAAATTGTAACTTTAATCTTGAATACCTCGGCAACTATTAGTTTCACAACCATCGTCTAGAAGACAAAAACTATAGTGATGATGAGAGCAATACGTGGGTTTCGGCTTCGGCACCGGTCTTTTTACACCCAGCCCCCGTAGCACATCCACCAAAACACGATATGATAAAGCGATATATCGCAGTGAACTGTCAAAATACGACGAAACCCTATTGTATTTTGACAGTTCACCGCGATAAACCGCTTTATCATATCGTGTTTTGGTGGACGTGCTAGGGGGGCTGTATGTATATTAACACAAGTGAAAGCTCTTAAACCAAGACTAACTTTATTAGATCAATATAAGATTCAACATGTACCTATGTTGTTGTAATTAATATACACAGTGACTTGCTTTAAGCAGGAGCAAAATTTTGTGCACTTGTAAAGTTAAGCAAACTGAGGGGCAATCGCACTATTTAAAATGTTTCAACCAAATCAGAAACATTTCCGTTCCCATACATCTTGATAACACCTTGACAGCAGTCAGATGTCAAAACATATTATGGGAACAGTAACGTTTTGGTTTTCGTTCAAACGTTCCTAATTAGTGCGATTGCCCCTCTGAACAGCTTTTACTATTATATGGGACCAATCTTGAAATCGCGAGAAAAAAAATCAGCTGTTCCATGCAAATGTTAAAAATCCACTGAACCTAAATGTATTTTATTTCGCGATTTGAAGTTTTGTCCCGTGGTATTAGTTGATCTAGTGGTCGAGGCGTCAACGTGGTGACTGAGTGGTCGAGGCGTAAACACGGTATGTTGAAATCGCGGGTTCGATCCCTGCGGGAGACGAAATATTTTCTTCATAGATTTTCGGTAAAACATTTTTTTTTTGTTGTCTACAATAATAATTAGTCGCTGTTTAAGATGCAATTTCATTTGTTTTAATAAAGAAAGAACCATGTTTAAACCATGACTTACATTAAATAACATTTTGTAGTAAGATCTCCTCGTAAAAATAGATAGATGGGTTTGGTTTGACCTAAACAGTTTATTATTAACCTGAAGTAAAGTGCAAGATACTTTTTAAATATGACCCAAATCTGAATTTCACTTTAGTACTTAAGAGAACCATTAGATCATAAAAGATAATCTAGAAATGATGAGCTGTTATCCCACATTACGGCTTTACCTGCAAGTCTGCAATTAGTCTCTATGTCAATCTGGGCTTGGATAGCCCATTTTCATTTCAAGTTTCAACACAATCATTAAATAAAATAGTAATCCACACAAACTTTCAAATTCATAACATCAATTGGTTATTGAAAAAGACATAAATAATACCTTCAGTTCAGCAAGCTTCTCCCGAATAGTTATAAAGCCAAGATGGAGCTTCCCACCAAAATGATCTGCAAGACGTCTATCGTTGTCATGGATGCCCAAATAGGCTGAGCAAACTTCACATACACGCAATTTTTGTTGTTGGTATGACGAAGCTGGCATTGAATTACGATAATCTTGTTCAGCCACAGCTTTCTTTTTCCTCAATTCGTCAATCTGAAATACACATGTTCAACAAATTAAAAATAACACCTGGTGTTCTTAAGAAACGAAACATTCAAGAGAATTAAAAATATATATATATCTATTATATTATTGATCATACATACAAGTTCAAGACCATTTTTACAGCTTCTTTGGATAAAAAAAGCTTGCAACATACCTCGCCCATAAGTTTAACACTTTCTTCCACCATCCCTTCCTCACCCAGTGCCTCCGCTCTCGCTAACTTCTGCCCGATTTGCTCTGCTAGCTCATGGACTGCATTTGCCTTTTCTGTGACTTCTGCTGACAGCTCCTCTTGGGTTTCAGCTAGACGCTGTTTTGCTGCAGTTGTACGTCTATCGCAGTCTGCTATAAAAGCCTCCAAGTGTTCTGTTGCCTATCAACATACCCAAATAGTTGGAAACATTATAACAAAAGTTAAATTTTAAAATGATAGAGCTACTAAAATTTACATTAATACAATCAAAACCTAATCTGAGTTTGTATAAAAACTATGAATTGATTTGTATATTAATATGTACAAATCAACACAGTGGTCAAATACAAGGCTGAGAAAGCATGAATTGAGAAGAAAGCTGCTGAAGTCTTTTTGCAAATATTTTCAATCTAAGGAGCATCAATGATATGTTTCGTTTGCATATAGTAATTTATTGACATTAAAACAAGTACAAAAGGGTTTGGGTAATTAATAATATAGATAGAGTTATTTGTATGAGCTTGATTAAGACTGAAAATGTTATTAAATAATGTTCATAGTACTATCAGCAAATTGCAATCTTTTTTAAAACGAGTTTTAAACACTTGTTTATCATTACATTCTGGGTAACAAAAAGCAATATGCTTAGTTTTGATACAGATGGTATTATCTTGTTAGGTCTGTGCTCTCTTATAAAATCAAGCCATGTTTACCCTAACCCCTCTGATTTTTTATTTCCTCCTACTGCATCCTCTCCTACATTCCATTATGACATTTTCAATATAGAGTAACAACAGGCTAGAATACTCACATCAATATCATAGAAATAGTCTTTGGTTTTAGATGCTAGCTCATAGTCTGCTCGCAGGGCCAAATCGTGTATTTTTGGGCACTCACCTAAGTCCATTCGCTGCAACAGAAATTATAACCATACAAATAACAACTGCTCTATTTAAACAAACACAATTTAGTTCTTTAGGCTTAATTTTTTTTTCAATATGAATCTCTTAACAAATTTCACTATCAAATATTGAAGTTTTAATTTATAAAGAACACAGAATCTCATCTTGCATAAACATAATACATACAAAATCACCAACACTGCGCGCTGTCCAGGTTCAACTGCTGGAGCAAATGTTGTTCAAATACTTACAAAATACTCTCCTATATAACTTCAGGTTCCCATAAACAGTTTCATGAAACTAACTTAGGTAACATAGTATACAAATATTTAAAAACATTTCGTATTATCAGTCATACAGTAAGAAACTAACTCTATTAACTAATATATTTTTTCAAACACATTTAATTTAAAGAATTGAAAGGTAGAACAATGTGTATGAAATATGGTTCCTGTAGCTATTAGTAAAGACAAAATATTCTTAGAGCCCATAGCTGTCAAAACAACTGGAAAAAATAACCTTCATTGCTGTGCAATAGGACAGAACTATTTCGTAATAATACCTTTTTAAGTTCTATCAGATCAATCTTTTTTCAAATTTTATGGAGTACCTTCAACTGTGATGTCTGTAACTTACTGACATTACATTTGATTTATTAAGTGATATTTAAACATATCAAAAACCTATTTTTAATTAAGTATTATTTATTTGCACACTGATATTTTAACTTTTTAACAGATTGAAACCAAAAAATCTATTAAAAAAAGAACATACATTTTTCATGCATTAACTATTTTTTATCAAGTTAGCTGTGTAAGTAGCACTGTACGTACCCAATGTAGTCAGAATGAATCACCATAAAACTCTCACCTGACTTAATATATTTGTGATCCTAAAATTTTATTGTACTCACCGAAGCAGCATTAGTTACCCATGGATTTAAAATAAATTTTGTCAGATAATAAATTAAAACCTGTTTAGCAGTAATAATACAATCAGCTAACTATAAAGGTTTTATACGTACATCTCGGTACTTACGAACAGCCTAACTGATAGAATCTATCCTTCATTTGTTAAGTATTGTGATGAGCAATTAAGACTAGTGTTGGGCATTTTCTGAAAAGTATATTTCACCACAGTTAATGCCACTCCAATGAAAATATTTTCCAGTAGGAAAGTTGATAACAAAAGGATGTCAGTAAAAAAGGGCAAACAGTATACAAAAGGAAAAGTTACATGATAAAGGAATGAAAACTGAACAATATTTTATTACTATTAACACTTTCCCAACAAGCACATCCTTCACAGGTGACTTCCCCTTTACCATAAGCTCCTCTTAATCATTAGTTTGTTTCATACAACTTATAGAAAGTTGTTTATCCTTACATATTATAAAAAAAAGTCCCCCGCCGGGTCTGTCTGTCTGTTCACAATAAACTCAAAAACTACTGCACCGATTTTCAAGCGGTTTTCACCACTCTATTGCGTGATTTTCGAGGAAGGTTTTAGTGTATAATTTGTTAAGTCTTTGTATTTATTTCTGTGTACATTAACAATCATTGTTGAAGGCGAAACGTAGTTCGTGGGGACAGCTAGTATAATATATTTTGATTAGGGTTTTTTTTATATTGTAATAGCAGTATTCTATTCTATATAATTTTTAATAACCACAAAACCAAACAGAAAATAATTAGATTTTAATTAAATTACACATTATAAAAAATAATAGAAACAATTTCAACATAGATTATCTAACAAGCATTTGCACTAAAATGATAAAATCTCATTCACACCATGATAGTGATTTTCATGTGTGCATTTGTTGTGATAATTTAAAATATTTTGTTTGTTTATTACCTCCATGG
Organism: Schoenobius gigantellus; assembly: GCA_963935595.1. Lineage (NCBI taxonomy): Eukaryota > Metazoa > Arthropoda > Insecta > Lepidoptera > Crambidae > Schoenobius > Schoenobius gigantellus. The sequence continues at coordinate 39,192,584 of OZ012543.1, forward strand.
TCCAAATTTAGCTATTCAGCACTGTAGGTACCAATAGCGTGCAAATAACCAGGTCTCATTTATATCACTGTATTCAATTCGGTCCACTTCGTTTGCACTGGTCGTAATGTTAGTAATGTTGGCGCATTTCAGACCACAGTGTAAATCTCAGCAAAAACAAATGTCATTTGGTATTTGTTAATTTTGTCAATGTGATTAAGAACAATGAATACATGTAGTAGATAGCAATTGAGAAAGTGGTAACACATTATATGTCATGTCATGTACTTAAGTCAGGATATAGCATAAGGAGTGTTATACATATATTTGATGAAAATAACTAGTTCACTTTTTTAAACTTTTGCATTCGATTATGGTTGACCACCATTACTGCCAATCTCCATTATTAACTATTTAACATGTAACATGTAACATTTTCCTTATGTATAATCTCATAAATACAACCCACTGCTCTGAGAAATCATTAGTATATTTATAATGTCATTTGAGAAAAGCAGTTTAAAGTAATATTGCATAGACTGCCGCATAGAAATAAATATTAACAGATTTATAATGAAATCTCAGATAATAGAAATTTTAGAATTATCTTGAAATAGTCAAATACACACTTACCGTGGAAGAAAGAATTTCATGAGGACAACATTGTAGCAAAAATGATTTGCATACGGCATCATCGTAAAATTTCACTCCGTGTCTATCAGACTCGCCTGAAAAAAAAAAAAGTATAACAGTGCAATCTTTTAATAAAAACAACTAACCAATTAGTCCTATATAACAAACAAACCATTTCTTGCAGTTCCCATCAATTGATCCAACATTGCCCTCATTTGCTCGTGAGCAGACATGATGAAAACGATTATCCTCTATTCAATTATTTTAAATTCAGAAGTGCATTAGTGCATAGGATATTGAAAAAGAAAGTATCTTGCGTAATTCTAGCCTAATCGAAAATAAAGAGCAATCGTTCATTTAAATCCTAAATTTAGTCAAAAAACAACTCAGCAACAAAACGGAACCTTTTCGATTGACGACAGACGAATTCATTAAAATGGCGCTCATCAGTGTGACTATCTCAAAAACGCCAAATCTGCCCGACACTGACTTAAATTAAAATATGCCAAAATCTGCCAAACGTGACACAAAAAAATGCAAAAAACATGCTGTATTGTCTCAATAAAGACGGGATTTAGGGAATATAAAAATATTTAAGTTACCTACCGATGATTGGCCGGTATATCCAAACATATGCTTTATGTTTTTGGGAGGTTCTTTTAATGAAGATACTCTTTAAACTAATTTAAAACTGCATATTACTCTTCAAAATGTAACATCAGGATAGCAATTTGTATACACATCAGTGGACTTACTTTTGAAGTCTTGAACCAATCCCGATCGATCGACATTGGGATTGTGATTTCATAAGCTCTAGTAGCAACACTAGCGCCAAATAGTATGAGTGTTTTAAGAAAATTTATAATACTGAGTTTAATTCACTCAAAATCCACGAAATGTGGTTTGAATTTGGCGCCAATGTGGCAACTCGAGTGTAGAAAAAATCATAATCTCAATGTCGATCGATCGAAACTGGTTCAAGAGTACGCCCACAGGATCCTCGCTCGATGGATCTGGTAAAGTGGTAAACCAAGAAGAAAGCAAAAGTTACCAAATCACTTTTAAAAATAACATTAATATTTTTTGTTTCCATTATTGTTTTTTGTTCAATAATATATATGAACCTATTATTGTATTGTATTCATAAAATCTGCCAAATTCTGCTACTTTTTTGAATCGTCCGCTTATTCTGTCAGAGTTAAAATTTACTAGCCAAATCTGCCAAAATGGCAGAAATCTGCTACAAATGGTCACGCTGGCGCTCAGCATCAGTGTTGCCGTTTAAAGGAAAAATATACCCTAACCATTGTGAAAATTCCGCTAGATTTTACGAAAATCCTTAGATCATTTTAGCCTGCTCTAAGCGAAAATCGAATGTTTGAAATGCGCTGAATTCCACCACTAATTTTAGCAGTTAATGTTAATGTAGGTAGGTACTTGAAATTAGAAAAAATGTGATTTATTTAATAACAATAATATGAAATCAACCAAAGCTGCTAAAATAAAAAAAAAAACAATTCCATGCCATCATCGTCGTCATCATTACGTGATGTACCTTCACCAGCTGACCCTGCCCCCGATATGATAAAGCGATTTATCGCGGTGAACTGTCAAAATACGACGAAACCCTATTGTATTTTGACAGTTTACCGCGATAAACCGCTTTATCATATCGTGTTTTGGTGGACGTGCTAGGGGGGCTGGTGTTGTTCCCTTTTTGATAGTATCAACTAAAATGTTTAAAAAAACATGTTTTTAAACATGTTTCTGTCAATTTCTTAGAGCATTCAGAATTAGAGTTACCGATATAGCCCAAAGAATTGCAAACCTTAAGTGGCAGTGGGCAGGACACATCGCTCGTAGGACTGACAGCCGTTGGGGTGGAAAGGTCCTCGAGTGGCGGCCGCGTACGCGATATGGTGAAGGTCGCGGGAAGACGTTGGATGCGGGAGGCGCAGGACAGAACCGATCGGTATGGAGATCCTTGGGGGAGGCTTATATTCAACTTTGAGCGTCTCTTGGTTGATATGATGATGATGATGATTCAGACGGGATATGGCCAGGCTGGGTGCACCCTTCTGCCAGTTTACGTTGACCATACACCATACACGTTATACACGGTTATTTTTTTTTACCCAGGAAAATTTTAGGGGTAGCTCGGTAGACGCTAGACAACTTATATCAATAAAAAAACATGTGGTTACATTTTTAATTTTATCCGCCAATAACATTAAATGATAGACATTGTTCTTGTTTAGGTACTACAAGATAAGGTAAGATTATGAATGAATAAAGCATTTACTACTACGGGCTTAGGAAAATGTGGCAATGTCGCATTATTAATTCAAGCACGTTGTAGATTGAAGATCAATCTACAACGTGTTTGAAATAAGAGTTATTATTGCACTAGACACTACAATAACGAAAGACAGATAGTCGGCGCTGGCGCCGAGCGCCGGCGGCGTCGTTTTGTTGCTTGCTGTCGCTTGTCGGCACGGGCCGGCCGGCTTTTTAAAGTGCTAACAGACGATCCGATTTGGTTGGATCCAACGTGATCCGACCAAATGAGGAGCCGACAACGCGCCTACAGACGGTTCGAACGGATGCCCTAAAAAGTATTATGAACCTATATCGATATCGATACAAAATACTATTTTGGCCAATACAAAATTATAATATTAATTTAGAACATTATTTTATCACGCTTTTATTTTGTTCTAAAATGTATTAGTGGCCTATACTTTTTATTAAAGAGATTTTACAAAAAAGTTCGTCTTCGTGGTTGAGTCTTTGTTGATTAGTGTATGTAGGTACCATTCGTATGTTTTAGAGAATAACATGAATACTAAATTAAACAAGTTTATGATAGTTGTACTGATTCGTCTGTGATTTATTGTGTGTTCGTAAATACGTCTGTGGTTCGTCCATGGAAGTTCTCTGACCCAGAAAAACGAGCCGAGATCGATAGCCAGAAGAGAGGCCGTTTGTCCCTTTTTATAGGGTGTCCATAATTTCCAAGTATTGAAAAGAACAATTTATGTATGGCAATATTAGGATGAAAATCCATATGACTAATATTTATGTTTTAGAATTTTAGATAAATAATTTATTATATTTATTTTTTAAATATAAATATTACTTAGATATGCAAAATCATACTTTACTTATTTACAAATATTCTTTTTGTCCAGAGACTATTGTTGAATAGATTGTTTAATTAAATCGAATTAACCAAAAATAAATTTATAATAAGAACCTATCAATTATTTTTGTAACTCTATTTAAAGTAGGTTCTTACATAGAATGTTTTATAGAAAAAATTATTTGTAGGTAGGATAAAAAAAATCCCCTTGTAGAATTACAAATTAATGACTTTCCGATGATTATAATAATAATTGGTCCGTCAATTTTTCCTATACCCATTACCCACTACAGGAAAAATTGCTTTCTGATCAGAGGCAGTATGCCACCTACAAATCATAACGACTTTGCAGCATTTTACTTAACTAAACCTTATATTGATTAGAAAGCAAATTGCCTACCTTGCAATATGATTTTGCAAAATTTAATATTAACCTTATATTGACTAGGAAGGATAATGCCTACCTTGCAATATGACTATAGGTAGAACATTTGACCTAAACCTTATACTGACTAGAAAGCAAAATTCCCATATTGTATTTAACAGTATTTTAAATATTTGATCTCGATCTTTATACTAATCGGGAAATAAAGGCTTGATGCTAAAAAAAAATTCTAAATCCTGACATGATAATGACATTGTCATTTATTCTTTCTATGTATACTTAAATTTAATTGGACGGCACTAACCAAGTAGACACAAAAAACTAACAAGTTCTAACGTACCTAATCCTAATAATATTATAAATGTGAAAGTGTTGATCTTTGGATGTTTGTTACTCAAACACGCAAAAACGGCTAAACGGATTTGGATGAAATTTTTCATGCATGTAGCCTTTGACATGGAAAAGAACATAGGCTACCTTTTATCCCGATTTCTTAAGTAGTTCCCGAGGGAAAATTTGAAAATTATTAACGAGCGAAGCTTTAGCCAATTCTGAAGTCCACGCAGACGAAGTCACGGGCAGGAGCTATTGAAAATAAACAAATATACTGCCTAGAATTAATGCAGAGGCATTTGGCTTGGTGCAAGTTTTGAACTATAGACAAATTCCCATTTACAAATTACTATTTTTTAGGTATTTTGCGTGGTAGACATTTTGATCTATATACGATTTACAGCTAAGGAAATATGCCTTGCCCTCATAGCATGAACAGCGAAACACGATATGATAAAACGATAAATCGATATGAACTGAACTGATATGAACCTATATTGGATAAAACGGCTGCCTTGAAATTTTATTGACATTTATATATTAACAATGTCCAAATGATAATACCAATATCCAAAACATACTCAAAACTTCAACTAAAAAATCCAACTTTTTTAACAGTTTATATCAATATACCATTTTATAATATCGTGTTTCGGTGGTCGTGCCCTAGCACGACCACCGAAACACGATATAAAACGGTAGGGGCTGAAGACATTCATTTTAGGCGTTTTGCTTCTTACAGGAATTAAAACTTACACACTCTCATCAAGGAGACAAAAATTAACGATATCGCATTCGCTTATAAAGCTCTTTGAAAGCTTGCTTCTGTAAAGTCCTCTTATTTGAAAATATTAACTGCACAATCTTCACCATAGCAGAACTTTTTGTCACATTCGCCGGAATTACTTTTAGACACTTTCGCCTAAAATGATTTTTGGTATACTTACTTACTGGAACAGGGAATGCATAACTTTCACTGAAGGAACTTAATTATGGACACCCTAAAACTGTTCAAAGTCAAAGCCCCAAATGACGTACTAATCCTTATTGTTCTGAGTACTAATCACTCAAACGACATTTTCACTATTGTTGCCTGTACTTTATCATTAAAGACTACAATTGTCACTTTTGAGGATATTTAAGTTTATCATTATCTCAAATTAAGTACATCAATGGATTCGCAATGTTATTATATGTCTCAAATAAATTTGCGTCCAGTTCAGTCCGCCCTTACAAAGCACCGTGTTTGTTGTTGTGCTAAAATATCAGTCGGTGAGCATTATAATAATAATAATAATAAACTTTTATTTCAGGTGACTAGACCCATACAAAATAAATTACAATTTTTGGAAAATAAAATAAAAATAACATTGTAGATAAAATAAAATAAAAATAAATACATTTTAAAATTCCTCATGTCAAAATTAATTTTATATAATAATATTTGTGAGTTTTGCATTATTTGTGAGTGCATTTTACAGTTATACGTTTTTTATTGATTTTTTTAATGAATTCTATAAAGAAAAACATAAAAAGTGTGGAATCTTGGATGCGGCGTCCCTAGTTTTTTTCCGCCGTCTTAGAGCACCAACCCAAATGAAGGCACACTTTTTTCGTAGGTATTTCATGTCTATTGGTATCTATAGTCTAAGAATCATTATGATCACAGCCTTATCACAGCTCATACACGTCACCACACCACCGAGGGGCTCGACCCTACCCTAGTCATATGAAATATTTAAATTAAATAATCTCGTTTTTAAACATCTTGGCATGAAAAATTTAAAGTAATTGAATAGTTGAATTGAAAAAACTAGTTATCAGTGTTTTTAGAAACGAACCTTTTTTTTTAAAAACGCATGACCGTACCGTACCCGCTATTGGCTAGACGGCGGATGTGTGTGGGGCTTTCCCGGCAGAGTGCCGAGCATACCCACTAAGACTCCCCGGTGTTCTCTTCCCTGCCCCTTAGCTTAGGGCGCGTGTGGTAGGGTCCACAATGCGACACCACTACTCTTTAAAACTAACCTACTAATTTCGATGATTTGTTTTCCAAATGGCAATGACAGAAAGGGACAAACGGCCTCTCTTCTCTTCTGGCTATCCCTCTCGGCTCGTTTTTGCCTCTATCATGTTGGTGGCCTAAATTGAGTCATAGGCATATGTGATATGGTGTATTTTTGCATACATCATTTTTGATAGAGCTCAATCCTGTTTTGATTATTAAATCCATGGGTTCGTTCATGTTGCCGGTTATTACCACAGACTAAATAGAGTTATTACTTATCAAAAAATCCATGGCTCAAAGACCTAGATGCCAAGCTAAAAATATATAAAAAAAAAAAAACAAAATAATCTGGAAAGTAGTTAGTCTGGAATGATCGTGGAAAGCGCGGGAACTTCACATAGTAAAGGCGGGCTCTTTAAAATATTTTATTTGTAATTTTTTAATTGTAGTCAGTTACTTAATAAAACACAAACAAAAGAGGTATATAACATATAGGCATTAAATAATATTATAAGCAGATATGGGGAAGCGGAGTTCGAGAAAAAGAAAAAAAAAGGAGGATGAACCGGAGTCTGGTGATGCAGATAGGGAGACAGATGAGGTAAGGTTGGTAGAAACGGATATGTCCTCTTCGGACAGTGATGAAGAAATAAGCAATGCAGATAGGTACAAGCCTTATTATGTTACTGACTATATACGCAGATATCCGGAAGAAATTAGCGGCACTGAATTTGTGGTTTTTGTTGAGTCATCAGACATCCAGAAACCAATTGGAACAAGAGATCTTCTTTCTTTGTCAACTTGTTTAAAGCGCTTTAACAAAGGCGTCAAATTTTTAAGAAATATCAATAAGTTTAAGATAGGTATTTATTTTGAAAAACCAGACTTGGCGAATGCCTTTTTAAATAATAATACCTTCTTGAAAGAATACAAATTCAAAGCCAGTATTCCTGCTGCTACAACTGAGGTGTCCGGAGTTATAAGAAATGTACCTACCATTATATCAAACAAGAGAATATTTACTATGATAACAAGTACAAAAAAAATAATAACAATAAAAAGAATAATGAAAAAAATAAATGTGACTGAGGGTTTTATATTACAACCTACAACTACAGTAATAGTGACATTTGCCACTTCCATTTTGCCAAATCATATAGATATTGGTGGTTGGAGACATGATGTGTCTCAATATATACCACCAGTTAAGCAATGTTACAAATGTTTGAGATACGGACATTTGGCAAAATATTGTAAAAATTCTGAAAAATGTAGTATATGTAAAGAAAATCATAACTATAAGACTTGTACAGTTTCTATCGAAAAAGCTACTTGCATTCATTGTGATGGCAATCATACTAGTGTGTCTCCAATATGCCCAGTTAAAAAACAGAAAATCATTGAAAATAGAAATAAATATAAGCCTGCTTCTTATGCAGATATTACAAATCCTTTAAATTTTCCCAAATTAGAAAGTAAGACAAAAAATAATGTAGATTTGTTTACACTGCTCAATACTGACAGCAAGTGTCTCTCATTATTAGTTGAAACCATAACTAAATGTGTTTCTTTGCATAATACTCAAAATACTTCTATAAATTCTAAAAGTGTTTTAGAGGTCTTAAAAAATACTTTTGGTAAGCAATCAAATCCCCACAATTCACCCCCAATCAATTGAATATCGTACAGTGGAATGCTCAAAGCTTATTAAGCAATCAACTTATTTTTACGAAATTTCTTTATGACCATTTTATTCATATCGCAATTATATGTGAAACATGGCTAAAGCCTCAGAAGCAGTTTAAAATCAAAGGTTATCATATTGAACGTAATGACTGTGGCAACAAGCATAATGGTGTTGCTATTTTAATCCATACATCACTAAAATATCAAAAAGTAACATCTTATTTTGACAACTCTCTTCAAACAATTGTAATACATTTAGAACTAAATCAGAACACTATTTCAATAGCCAGTATATATTGTCCAACAAATTGTATTCCCAGTTTCTCTAAAAATAAGTTTAAACATTTCTTGAATTCTCTCCATAGGCCGACGATTATAGCTGGTGACTTCAATGCTCATCACTCAATTTGGGGATGTCCGTTATCGGATTCCAGAGGTAAGGATATTCTTGAGTGTTTAGATGAATGCAATTTAGTCCTGTTGAATGATGGTCAGGTCACAACTGTCGGTTCTCATTCTTGGAGACCCAATGGTTTGGACTTGACTATGGTATCTCCTTCATTAGCTCTTCGCTGCGAATGGTCAGTACACGACGATCCATTGGGCAGTTATCATTTGCCAACATTTACTAAGATTACATTCAATAGTAGTTCACAATGTTTTAACTCTCAAAACAATTTTCAGGATGAAAATGATTTTAACAATCGCATTAATCATAGATTAGTTGATTGGAAGTTGTATTCTTCAATTGTTAATAAGGATTTAGATAATTTTCAATGTAACCCTATTAGTAATCCAATAGATTCATACAACTCTTTTTGTCAAATCATTTTGACAGCTGCACAAAAGTCAATTCCCTCTCGTACCTCTCGGTCCGAATCACGTAACATTGCTACTCAAAACTTAAAATCAAAATATCGAACAGTTCCTTGGTGGAATAGTAATTGCGCTAAAGCTGTCCAGGAAAGCAAGCAAGCCTATCTTGATTTTAAGAATAATCCTTCTCAAGAAAAATATATTAATTTCAAAAGATTACAAGCTGCTAAAAAACTTACCATTAAGAGAGAAAGACTAAGTAGTTGGATAGAATTCTGTACAAAATTAAATCGATTGACACCAGTTTCAGTAGTATGGGGTAACATGAGAAAACTTACACATAAAACATATAAAAAGCAAAATAGTGATTTTTCGTGGGTCAGTGATTTTTTACGTAAATACACGCCTGACTTTGTGCAAAATAACAGGCCAATTGTGAAGGACAATAGTTTACCAGATAATCAGTCATTCCTCACTGATCCATTTTCTTTTGACGAATTAACTGCAGCTCTGAAATCTAGAAAAAACACTGCTTGTGGATTAGATAGTTTATCGTACAAGATGTTTCAGCTACTTAACACTGACAATCTTTATAAGCTTTTACAAATTTATAATATTTTATGGCAAGATTGCACAATTCCTCCTAATTGGAAAATGGACTGCTTGGTTCCTATTTTAAAACCTGGAAAAATTGCATCTCATCCCGATTCTTATCGTCCTATCGCTTTAACGTCTTGTGCTGGTAAATTATTTGAACAGCTAATCAAACAAAGATTGGAATTCTTCATAGAAAAGAACTCAATTTTACCTTTAAACCAGTTTGGGTTTAGGCGAGGACTTTCGGCTCAAGAAAGCTTAGCACATTTTTTTTTGGACGTCACTACAGCTCAAAAGAATATGGAGTATACAATAGCAGTGTTTTTTGATATAGAAGGTGCATTTAATAACGTTAATCATGGTATTTTGTTTGAATCTCTATTATCTTTCTTACCTGTAAAAATTGCTTATTGGATATATGCTTTTCTCACGGATAGAAAAGTGTATGTCAAAATAGATAATAAATTTTTAGGCCCTAGATTTTCGAGCAAAGGTGTATGTCAAGGAGGCATCTTGAGTCCTATTCTGTATATTTTGTATATAAGAAAACTAAATTCCATTCTTAATAATAATTTAGTCAACAATCTTCAGTTTGCTGATGACCTTGTCATTTATTGTAAAGGTACTAATGTATTAGATATTCAATTAACATTAAATAATAATCTAGTGAAGCTGGCAGATTACTTCTCAGAACTTGATTTAAATGTTAGCCTTTTAAAAAGTAAAGTTGTAATATTTTGCCCAAAATACAGTTCTCTACCTCTAATTAATATTACATACAGCAATCATACTTTGCCTATTGATAATTCAGTTAAATTCTTGGGTGTTATTTTTCACGAAAATCTTACGTGGGATTTATATGTTGATTGCTTGGTGAGCAGAGCTTTAAAAGCCACTAATGTAATTAGGTCCGTTACTGGATTGAAATGGGGTGCTGATCCTAAAATTGTGTTAATGCTTTATAAAGCTTTGGTCAGAAGTCATTTTGAGTATGCTTTCTTTTGTTACGCTTCCGATCCAAAATACATAGATGTTATTGATAAAATACAGAATAAGAACTTACGATTAATACTAGGTGCTATGAACACTTCCCCAATAAATTCTATGCAGGTCGAATGTCATTTACCACCAATGGTTATTCGCTTTGAATTTTTAAAACTTAAATTTCTTTTTAAACTCTTATCACGTTCGAATAACGATCTTTTAAATAAATTAAATGTATGTTCCACTAACACTTTTCTTTCAAAGAATTTCTCACATTTTATAAGTTTAAAAGAACAATGTAATATATTTTGTAGTACTACTTTACAATGTTATAGTGGCTCATATGCTAGTAAATTCTGTGACATTCATATTGTCCTACATAAAGATTTTAAAGATAAATATGATGTTTACGAAAGTCTACAGGCTTATAATGATTATCGATCAGTTTTTACAGATGGTTCAAAGACGAATGTAAGTGTTGCAGTAGCTATGTATGATACAGGTAGTAAAACTGGACATAGTTTTAAAATGTGCCAAAATGCCAGCATATTTTCTGCTGAGGCGAATGCTATAATTGTAGCTCTTAACTACATTCAACAGTTCAGCCAATACAAAAAATGGATTATTATTACTGACAGCATGAGTGTGTTGATGGCTTTGAGAAATCCTTCCTTTTCATCAGTCACAAATCATTTAATATATAATATCCGAGATCAGATACATCATTTAAAAATAAATTATCAAATAGACATTATATTATTTTGGACTCCAGCTCATATCGGTGTATATGGAAACGAGGAAGTAGATAAACTGGCCAAAACTATGAACACTCTAGACGTACCTATAAAAAACATACCAATTTCATATACTGATTGTACAGCTCTAATCAAGAAAGAAATATTGAAGCTATGGGAAGAACACTGGAATAGTACTTTGCTCATAAAAGGGAAGTGGTATCGAGAAATAAATAATAAAATAAAACAACCCTGGTTCAATAGACACAATTACATAAACAGAAGATTTTTTACTATTATTTGCCGTTTGCGAATTGGGCACGGTCGATTCAATGACCATTTGTACCGGCTAGGCATGACTTCTTCCCCATCGTGCAACTGGTGCAACACCACCTTACCTCAATCTCTGCATCACCTTTTTTACGAATGTCCAATTTTTGCCCTGCAAAGAAACATTTTATTAGAAGAAATTTCAAAAATAATGAAACACCAGCAAGATCTACCGCGCTCTTTACAAAAACTTCTTTCGATTGAAAAATGCTTTGAAGCAATTTATGAATATGTAACCTCTACGTTTGGCGATTTGTGAATTCAAAAGAAGAATGAATAACAATAGTTTATTGCATACAGACTAGGCTGTATGGTTGACGCCTTTGCCTTTCCCAAATGGGATAAACAAAATTAAAAAAAAAAAAAAGTAGTTAGTCTGTGTCTGGATTTGGAAAATAATAACAAAAAATTAGCAAAAAGGATGAAGAAAACATTGAAAATATTATTTCCAAATATGTATAAAAATGAACAAATACAAAATGGTTCATATTTCAGAGGACATGTTGATCATACATCTGATGAAATCGTAATTTATCTAACAGAATTTTCTGCAAATAGGGAACTATTGAATGACGACAAAAATAACGAGAAAGCTGTTATTGTTGGATTTTATGATACAAATTTCTCTTCTAAGAAGATCTCACGAAGACTTAATAATTTAATTGTTTTAGATAAAAAAATCTACCCAAATGTACAGAAATTAGTTATTGGTCACCAAGAGATTGACATCTCACAAAGCATTGTTATATTTTATGACTTTAAAGAAATAATGTACTCAGAGGTTAAGTGGGAATTTGATGATACTTTCTGCAAACTACAATCATTAGTAACTTACAAGAATAACAATTATATCTGTGCTATTATTAAACCACTAATTAATGGCCCAGATTGGCTGAATTGTTCAACACTGCTTCAACATATTATAAATTATGCAAATATTTTGCATTGGTCTTTTCAGATTTTGAAATCTGATAAAAAAGTGAGTTTAGTAAGTTATACATAAAATTACTAGCTTTTGCCTTCACAGCCAAAGAGAAACTTGTAGCAAGATAATGGAGTAGTCATAAAGTTCTTCTGTAATTTTGCACTTAAAGGCAGATTTACATTGCAACAGTGGTTAACTTCAGAGAATGTTGGTGGTGAATACTTGCTTGAACTCTTTAAGTTTCGGGTTACATTGTTTTTGCATCACCATCTTGAAACCAGTTGACACATACCAATATTGGGTCAGCACTGGCTTAAAATCGTGAGACATCAGTCATAAACCCATGTAATATATAAATTTGCCATTATGGTGAGCCAGCTCAGGTCATTTTCTAATATTAAAACTGCATGGTGCGAGATTATACAGAGTGTGTCAGTATGTGATTATATAGGAGAAAAAAACGAATTATGTAACAGTTTATTAAACTATTAATTTGTTGAAATAATTTTTAGTAGTATTATTTTGTAGTTTTGGTGCTGTAATGTATTTTTTATTTAACAAGTTTAGAGGACTATAAAAGCTCATAATGTTATGAACTTACTCTAAAATATGGCTCAAACATTCACTATTGTATACTCATTAGTAAATGAGAATTGGCCTAGATCTTGTTAGTGAATGAGGATTGGACTGGTAAGCTAGTGTGTTACTATGTTGACTAAAGTGTTATATGTTTTCTTGTACATGAACAGTTCAGGTCTCATGTGCAAGCACGACACAGTGGTTTGTTACCAATCTGGTTCACAAAAAATCTTATTCCTTTTTTCAGATATCAATACGACTGGGAAATTTAATATTATCAATAGTGGTTGACTTAATATGTGGATATCTTGTATTAGCATTTATAACTCAAGATAAAAGAAAATTGGGTACATTCCTGATGGGCATATTAGAGGTAAAAATATTTTTGACAGTTTAATTTTATGTTTACTTATGCAATTTAAGAACATCTAGCTACCAAATTGCACCTCCAATAACGGGGTCTAGTTATAAGTCACCATTGAGGCATATGCTATTGTAAAAATATAATTTTGATGCCCATTCACTGATTTTCAAAAATATGTACAATTGTACAGTTAGCAAAAAACATTGTCATTTTACACAAAACATTTTTATGCCAATTTATTGATCCTGTTTCTATAACTGATCAAAAACTTCTATGGGACCAACCCAGGTTGGTGGTATTAAAGAAGTCAGAAATTGCCAAAAACTCCCCATGCATCTTTTAAGAATTCTGACTTACCTTTTATTTATCAAATCTCTTTGTTTCCCTTAATAAAAAGTTGATTGAAAAAGATATTCTAGTTTTGAACTAATTATTATTTGATTTTGAAACAAAAACCAATCATAGTTTGTTGCCTCAGAAACACTCCATATATGTTGTGAATTTTAAAAGTAGGGGCATTATATAACAGAAATTCTCATTAGCCTTGGTCGGTACACACATTGTTTAGTGTTTAGTGTGAGTGGCTTGTTTAGTGTTAAGTGTTTAGTAAAAAACACGTTCGGACAGCTTCTGTTTAGTGTTAAGTGTTTAGTGTTTAGCGAATAGGAACGCGTTCTATTTTTTCTGCGAGTCGCCCCTCCCGCTCTCTCGCCTTCACCCCTCACTTAACACTAAACACTCACTAAACACGTCTGGACAGATCTGTTTAGTGTTAAGTCCATATAATGAACAAATAAACTAAACACTGTTTACTAAACAGTGTAGGGACAGCACCTACTAATCACTTAACACTAAACAGTCTACTAAACACTAAGCACTTGACTAAACAAAGTGTATACCGGCCGAGTGGGCGTGTCGTAAAACGTCAGTGGGCGCGTAGGGAGCATTTTGCCGCTGCATTGGAATGGTATAAGATCAAAAATCCAAATTGGTATTGTGTAACCAGAAAGGTTATTTATTATGTACAAATCTTTTAAGAAATCATGCAGACGAGCCTCTACTCTTTGAAAAAAAAATCATTTATACTACACTCGCGAGCAAAAGTTTGGAATCAGTTACTTGAAATTGGTTGCGCGTTATCTTGAGTAGTTAATACTTTTTTAATAATTGTAAAAATGACATGATTTTAAAGGTTCAACTCTTTACTTTTAAACTGATTTATGGAGCCATTCCGCATTAAGTGAAGGTGTATCGAAAAAGACGTGTTTCAATTGTTTGATACGTCACGAGTTGCGACCTATTGACCCTATAAAGGGAGCTCAAAACAGGTGCTTACCTGTTATCGGATTTTTTTTATCAGTCGACTTTTACACGTTGACCGGTACACATCTCCACCACATTTGACCTTTTACTTTGTACGACAATGGAGACAACACCTACAGAAGCAGCACAAATCGTAGCCCTATTGCAAGAAGGGCTCAGCCAGCGGATTGTCGCTCGTCGGCTCCACATAAGCCAATCCTGTGTTTCGAAAGTTTATAAGCGCTTTCGGGAGACTGGTGGCTTTATCCCGAGACCAAGATCTGGACGGCGCCGGTGCACATCGGAGAGGGATGACCGTTTTATCGTGTCAACCTCTCTCCGAAATCGGCATTTGACTGGTGTCGACGTCCAACAGGAGCTCCGAGATGTTCGTGGGGTAGCAGCCAGCGAGTGGACAGTTCGTCGACGACTCAAGCAAGCGAATCTGACTCCAAAAAGGCCTGCCACAGGCCCGAAACTCACAGCAGCTCATCGACAAGCACGCCTTCAGTTTGCTCACACCCATCTTGATTGGGAGGTTGAGCAATGGAGGCAAGTCCTGTTCTCCGACGAAAGCAGGATGTGTTTGCACGGTAGCGACAGAAGAGGACGGGTCTACAGGCGGCCTGGGGAGCGATTTGCACAGTGCTGTGTCGCTGAAACAGTGGCTTATGGGGGCGGCTCTTGTATGATGTGGGCCGGCATTTCCTTCGATGGTAAAACCGAGCTCGTTTTCGTGCCTGGCGGGGGACGAGGAGGCGGTCTAACTTCGGACTGGTACATTTCCGATATTCTCCTGGAACATGTCGTTCCCTATGCGGGATACATCGGTGATGGCTTCCTCCTTATGCACGATAACGCTCGTTGTCACACTGCCCGTGTAACAACGGAATACCTCGAAGAAGTCGGTATTGCCACATTGAACTGGCCAGCGCTCAGCCCTGACTTGAATCCTATTGAGCACGTGTGGGATGAACTGAAGAGGAAGGTTCGTTCCAGAACTCCTGCTCCTTCATGTCTGAATGAGCTGAAATCAGCGTTGATTGAGGAGTGGGAAGGTATTCCACAAGAATCAATTCAGAAGCTGATCAGGTCTATGAAGAATCGTCTTGGAGCAGTTATTAGGGCAAGGGGAGGGAACACAAAATATTGACACTTATTTTTAAAGATAAATAAAATTTTTGTTGTTTTATTCATTCATTATTGTCCCTATTTCCTTGTTTTCCTACCTCCTTCACTTAATCCGGGATAACTCCACAATTACGGGCTCGATATGAATTAATTTTATATCGATTTAAAGTGGACAGTTGCACCTTTAACATGATGTCATTTTTATGATTATTTATAATTTATTTAGTAAGCAAGATCACGCGGAACCAATTTCAAGTAACTGATTCCAAACTTTTGCTCGCGAGTGTAGATGAAAATTTGGTAATTTCTATTCTTACACTTATCAAAGCTTACCCTGAAATGTCTTCAAGAGTGGTCACTGAGGATGAAGGTGTCTCACATCATTTCATACTGCGGATATGGAAATGTTATCGACAGGGGCGACTAGTTCAAGCCTTATATTCAGGGCGTGCTGCTTGAAGACTCTTTTTGCAGGTGATTAAGAGGACAAATAAGCAGAGATAACCATTTTTTGAATTTCATTTTATGGTCTGACGAAACTTATTTTTCTAACAATGGAATGTTCAACTGGCGAAATCGGCATTATTGGTCTTGAGAAAATCCTTTCAGGTTACATGAAACGCGTAATCAAGTTCAGTTTTCTTTTGTTAGTGTGTGGTAATGGTGGCAATGAATTTTATGAAGGCACCTTGAATTTGAACATTTATAACAACATAATATTAGAGAATCTATAAACTTTATTGATGATTTAAAATTATAATATTTCAAGTCAAGGAGGACAGAGCATACTCGAACTTTTATGACATTGCAGCGGGTGTTCTACAGGGATCACTGCTTGGACCATCCTTATATGTTTAATTTACCTCAGATCTTCCCACTTCAGAGCTAGTTACAACTGCCACCTTTGCAGATGACACTGCTATACTTGCTAGTCATCCAGTTCCCGAAACACCTTCGTCTATTCTCCAAGAATCCCTCAACAATATTGAAAATTGGCTAAAAAAGTGGAGTATCAATGCGAGTGCATCTAAATCATCCCATATAACGTTTTCTCTCAGACATGGTGACTGCCCCCTAGTAACTTTGTGCACCGAAAGGCTCCCTCACGTGGATAGTGTCAAATACCTGGGCATCCACATGGACCGTCGACTAACCTGGAAGAACCATGACAGAGCAAAGGGGTACAGATGAACCTAAAATTTAAGAGCCTAATGTGGCTTCTGGGAAGGACTTCACATCTCTCAATGGACAACAAACTCCTAGTGTATAAAGCAGTAATAAAACCCATCTGGACATACGGGATTCAGCTGTGGGGTGGCGCGTGTCATTCAACCATAGAAATCATTCAACATTGCCAAAACTCTATTCTAAAGACCATACTTAGAGTCCCTTGGTTCATCAGAAATGGCGAAGTGCACCAGTATTCTCAGATTAACACAGTTAGGGAGGAAATTAATGCTCATTTTACAAAATACAGGTCGCGCTTACAAAGTCACCCAAATGCGCTAATTCAGGATCTGTTCTCCAATGGACTTCCAAAACGCCTGAAAAGGAGTCACACCATAGGATTGGGGGACAAGTAATGTCCCAACAATGAAGAGGTGTCTTCATCATTGAGTGGAGATCCTACAAGTCTTTGCTCTTCTCCCCTCACCTGCTCATAGTGTTAATACTGATTTCAGATGGAACAGCTAAATAACAAAAAAAAAATATGGAAATCACAAAGAGTGTTTGCTTGGAGCTTCGCCACACAACAATTTCAGTACGCGTTCTACTTAGAACCAACAGCTTGGTGAGCAATGGATTGGAACACATAGTCAGCGTAGGTATAACTTTTCGATGGGAAGTGTCCAGATTGAAGATTACAATTTGCCTGACTAATAGTTATAGTGATACAGAACTTGCGCCTGTTTTACTTCATTCTATGCAGTACGTTGATTTTTCAGAGGAGACTGTCTGGACTGCCTACCTACCCCCTACCTACGCCAATGTATGGTCCTATTTCTTGACTAGCGCGTAGTCCAGAGTTGTATTTCTTGAGTAGCGGTTTACTATTGAACCAAGAACACAAAATAAACGAGTTTTATTATTCAACATTCAAAATTGACCTTTAAATTCATAGCGCAAAGCTTAAAAGAATCTGAATAACATAAGGGTATAAAATAATTTATATCTTCTTAGACTTGCGATTGGACCGACATGTAATTTTATTACAAAAGTCCTTAAATAAATAAAGAAAAAAAAAACATTTAAAATCTTTGAGTTTTCAATCATACTTTGACGTCCTTTTACAAGCTTTTTTTTAATTTGCAATGAGAGCCATACTAATAACCATTGTATAAGCCTTGTATAGTTAAGCAGTGTTTTGTCTCTTTTGTTATTATTAAATTGTGTTTACCCGTAAAGTCATTCAACCCAAAATTTGCATGTAAATCATAGACATGATGATGATACTATGATATACATGAAAATTTTGGGTTGAATGTCATTACGTGTAAACACATTATAATAATTAGTTTTAGATAACGCATTGATTATTTATTGGTTATTATGTAACACCGTGTATATATTTATTTATAATTTTTTTTTTTTAAAACGTCGGCCCACACTAGTATTTTCGCCTGTGTCGTGGGTGCAGTTACAAACATAGAATATCACATGCACATACGCCCAGACCGGAACAAATTTCTGTAGGCCATACAAAACATTTGTCCCGTACGGGAATCCAACCCGCGAACCGTTGCGCAGTAGGTGATCACTCGACCTCTGCGCTAAACGTGATGATTGCTTAAAATGATTGCTTAATCGTTTATTTTATATAAAATGACAATTTATATTGGAAAACATATGTTATACGTGGAATGTTAAATTAAAACGCCTACAGCTTATTCAAATATCAATGAATTAAGCTGGAACTTTTGCTCGCAATACCTTTCCCATAGGCACTGATTTAAAGAGGCAGTTGTAAATAGCAGTTTTGGTAAGTTAAAAATTATAAATGGCACGTTTAATAAGTAGTTCAGCAGTTAAAACTAAGCAGTAAAGTAAACAAAAATGAGTAATAAAAAATAATGAAATGGATCAGTGAATTATAATTGAGCAGGAAAAAAATTAAATGGGCGGTAAAAATTATTGAACGAGCGGTTACGTGTGGGCAGTAATAAATCGGAATTTGTCGGTAAGAAATCTCATTCTCAGTAATTCTATAAACAATGAGGTGGTAAAAAAAACAGTAAGTACTTAAATAGTAATGAAAAATTAAATTACTTTTGCTTTGACTGAAGGAATTAAATTAAACAAATTATATAATAATAATAGGGGTAAAAATTTTGAAATCGGTACCCTCGATAGGATTTGGGGGGGGGGGGGATACCCCCCTGCAACTCCCACCCCGCGGAGATGTATAGTTTCGAGATATAGGCCACTGAAGTTTGAGTTTATGTTTGCAGACATAAATCAACTTCCCCTCTTGCGCGGAGGTCGGGAAGGGGGGGGGGGGTATGCATAAAGTCGAGAATACACATAAAGTCGTTTCTGGCGTTTCGCCGGCCGCTGCCGCGGCACGCTCGCTTCGCTCGCTCGGCTCGTGCGCTTGGTTCATGTTCAAACCTACGCTCGTCGCTTCGCTCCTCGCTACCTATTTTGACCCGCCTACAGTTTCTGCATATAAAATGTAGACGCGTCTCCGGCAAGAAATTCTTTAACGGAATCATTCAGGTGGGCTCCCTTAACCCCCCTACCATCACAGTTTATTTCTAGCGAGGATATCGATTTCTAAATCTAATGTGCTTATTAGCTAATAAGCTCCGCCCAACTAACGACCATTTACCTCACTTTTCAATGAATTTGAGTTCGGGTGTCACCGCTCGCTATGCGAACCTTCTCCGAATCTGCCGAACTATTTATCGAACCGCTCATTCCATCATTTTTCCGCTCATTCAGTTATTGGACTGCTCAATTATTTTTAGAATTAACATTGTATGATAAAATAACCGACTAATTGATTTTTTATTACTGTCCATGTTTTACTGTCGCAATAATTAATCAACCGCCATTAAATTTAATAACTGCTCTATATGTTTTTCAAGTGATCATAATAACATCTCGAATATTTAAATAACAGCTCAAAAAATTAGTTCCCTTTCCCATATAGGTACCTAACAAACTTTCCTTAGTCCTAATTCTGTACCCCTTCCCCTATTGAATATGCTGTCTCATTATTTCGTCCCAAGGTTGCCCGGAAGAGATTGCTTTTTAGCAATAAGGCCGCCTATTTGTACTGGTCTTTTTTTTTTAATATTTCATGCAGTTTTTGTTCATTTTTCATAATTTTTTTTGTGCTATCAGAATTGAAATATTCGATTTTAAAAGAAACTGTTCTAATTTCTCGAGGTAGGTACTAAATTCTGGTTTAATCTGTTACATCAAATAGTTAGTAAGTTTAATTTTAGAGCATGATCCCGATATTTTGATAATGAAAGCCGGATTTTGTCTAAGTTAAGCAGGTACCAAAATTATTGGGTACACCTAGCACTCTGCCGGGAGAGCCCCACACAGGCTCGCCGTCTAGCCAACGGCGGGTACGGTGCGGTTACGCATTTCCCCCCCGAGAAGAAAAAGGTACCAAAATTATAATGTTTGGTATCAAATAGTACCAAACGAGTACTAAATCGCAGGTGGTTTTTAAAACAGGAAGTGATCCCGTCATCTTGACGTTTATCGCACAACCGTCTTAAACACGAATCGAATAAGGATAAGTGCGCAAACGCTAGGACGTAATTTTACCGTTCGGTTTTTTCACGAATCGTACACGAACCGAATACGTATAAGTGCGCAAGCGCCCTTATCCGAACCGACCGCCTCCCGACTTTTTTACTCCAATCTGGGTTGATCCCATAGAAGTGTTAGAAACAGGTTTGTGCACAAACAAAACAAAAAATGTTTTGTGTAAAATGACATTTTTTTTGCTAACTGTACATTTTTAAATCTGTGAATGAATCATAATTTCACAATAAATTATTGATAATCCCAGATCATTTTCGTGCAGCTGGCTAAGGTAGTTCCCGTTATTGCACCGCATTGCAAAAATAAATTCGCAGATTTTTTATCATTAAGTATCTTATATTCAGTTATTTTTCAGAAACTTATTACTATGTTATATTCATTATTAAAATGGCTGATGGGAGCACCTGCAGGACTGAAATTAAATAATGCCTTCAACAAAATGCTTGGGAAATATTTTTCGTATCACGTCCAACTTTGGTGGCTCTTTTTTGGTAAATGAGATCTTATTTTATTATTATTGTGCATCCCTAAATAAGTACAAGTAACACAGCGAGTGCCGAATTTCAATCCCAAGAAAGTGAGGATTCCAAGTTTGAGCCAAGAGCGAAGCTAGTGGTACAAAACTAGAATCCGGTACAAAAGTAGAAAGCGTTGATATCTCTACGGGCTCCCGAAAATAGGGTCTTGACAGACACAGACAGACGGACAACAAAGTGATCCTATAAGGGTTCCAGTTTTCCTTTAGAGGTACGGAACCGTTGGCGTTTCTAGAGATTTGGGGGGGGGGCTTATAATCGTGTGAAGTCATCAGTATTTTGGCGTCTGTCAGAAGAAACGGTAGCTTAACATAATGGGGTGGGCACTAGGCATAGAGAACATAACTGTACTCGGTGGCACTAGGCCATACTGGGGTGGGCATGGTACGCCTAAGTACGGAACTTTAAAAATATTTATAGTGTATAAATATGGGCTGCCCACTGGCTCTGTTCAGTTAAAAATACATATTTTTATAACTTTATAAAAATTCAATAACTGAGGACAGAAGCAGAAAATAATAATGTAGTAATGTAATAATATATGTTCATCATCATCATCACAGCTCATATACGTCCCCACCGAGGGGCACGAGCCTACCCTAACAATAACTAGTTTTGTAAGGGCGATTAGGCCTTAGTCAAACCACGCTGGCCCAGTGCGGATTGGTTGACTTCACATACACCTTTGAATTACTTCGCAGGTGTATGCAGGTTTCCTCACGATGCTCACCTTCACCGTAAGAGTGTCAGATAAATGTACATATGAAATGCGTAAAACGAAAAACACATTGGTACATGGCAGGATCGATCGCGGGCCTCCCGATTCTACTCGGGGCATAGTCCAGTGCCGAAGCCACAGCGCCACCGACCGACGCTCCAATCTCTCCAATATATGTTATGTAGTAATAATAGTAGATTATGCACCAAGGGATTAAAGCAGTGTCTAACGTCATGGGCGCCATATTGAACCTCGAGCGTAACGAGGGACTCTTGAGCGTAGCGAGGGAGTTATGTAGAGTCCTAAGTGAAGCGATGAGATCAAGTCGCCTAAGACGAAGACACTGTTTTATTCCAGAGGTGAATACTCTACTTTTCATACTATCTGCGAGACAATAAATATAGAGCTTTATAACCTATTACTTATGTGGTAATTTTCATCATAAACACTGTCATATTATCATTATGATATAGTCATAATGATAATATGACTATATCATAATGATAATATGACAGTGTTTATGATCAACGCTGATCAGATCAGTTGGTTGTGTATAGCGATCTCAATCTCCTCCATTTACTCCCTGGATGGCCATCATCAGATCACAGCTAGGTCAATCCTTGGCGGAGAACCAAGGCTTCAAAAATACCTTGAAATCAACTGTTGTCTTTAATTATATGACCGCCACTGTATAATTTCTTTTTCTTTCTTTCTTTATTTCATATATCACAAACAAACATACAACAAGACACGCAAAAAATATTGGACAAGGAAAATTGTTTGTGCGAGATTGATGCCTATGCTAGGTAAAGTACCTGTGTTACAGGACATCAATCTCCCACCACTTCGAACCACCATGGGCTCAGTAGACAGACATACAGTGATAATCAACAAAGATAATACAGAACAAAGAACATAATAACAACATTGCAATATAAATGAACCTACAGTAATAGCTTTGTTATTATAGTAAAAAAGTGTGTATGGGTGTTGTATGTATGTATGTTAGTGTGTGTGTGTGTGTATGTGTGTGTATATTTGTGTATGTATTTATGTATTATTTCGTAACAGCCACAAGATTTTCTGTTTCCTCGTAATTCAGGTCTAACAACCACTGTATTATTTTCTTCCTACAGGCGTGCTTAGGAAGGGGGTATATATTTAGTTTTACATTGAGTTTATTATATAAGAAGTCCCCCAGAAAGCAAAAGAATTTCTGTGAAAATCTTGTATTAAATGGTAAGGTTGTGCAGACAGTTCCCTTTCTACGACGACGGTGTGACATTAGGAGAGAGTCGTATGCGAGAAGAGAGTGCTTGCGAAGTACCACCGACAGAACAAATAATTGTCGCACTGTAGGCACCTTCCAATACTTATAAAGATCTGTAGTAGGAAAAGTGAAGGGGAGGGATGCAGCGACTTTCAGGACAGCTCTTTGGGCCCTCTCAACTCGTAATAGGTGGGTTTTGTAAGCACCACCCCAGGAAGAAACACAATAACTCAACAGGGACTGGCACAGAGACTGGTAGACCATTTTAAGAACGGAGTGGTCAGCGACGTATCTCAGGGTTTTAAAGATATAAATCAACTTCCTGACTCTCGCCGACAAAAGATCAAGGTGAGCCCGGAAGTTGAGATTTGAATCCAACATTACACCTAGGTATTTGATGGTTTCAGTATAAGCTAGGTTTGGACAGCAACAATGCTCTTTTGTCAGACATATGTTTGCGTGTGATATAAGTCTGCTAGCAGATGTCTGTCCACAACAATTAATGGAGAAGGTCATGTACTTGGTCTTAGTTACATTAAGTGACAGTGAGTTGTTAAAAAGCCAGTCAGATAGCTGATTCAAACCCTCCTGTGCACATTGGAAGACCTCGCACCAGTCACTAGCACGAAACAGCATGGCAGTGTCATCGGCAAACGCGATAAGCTTTCCATTTTGTAATTTTGTTTGACATAATTGGTTGACATAAATAAGGAACAGCGTAGGCCCAAGCACACTGCCCTGTGGAACGCCATGAGTAACTGGCAGCTCAGTGCTAGTCCATTTGCCAATTTTTACAGCCTGGAAACGATTGTTCAGGTAACTAGTGAAAAGCTGGTGGGCTATACCTCTAACGCCTATGTTCTCCAACCTATCCAGTAAGATTGTGACAGAAACCGTGTCGAAAGCTTTGGCCAAATCGAGGAAGATACCTATAACTTTATCCTTATCATCTAAGCTCCTGACTACAAAGTCGGTCAGGTCATGAACCGCATCATCAGTTGACCTCCCTGAACGGAAACCATACTGTGACGGCGATAATAAGTTGTTGCTTTCCAGGAAGTCAATCAGACGCTTGTTCATTATCCTTTCCAATATTTTAGATAGTACAGGGAGTAAGGAGATAGGTCTATAGTTTTCGACACTGTCCCTGCCACCACTCTTATGGATAGGCGTAATTATTGATTTTTTATAAATATCTGGGAAAACTCCCGTTTTAATGGCGAGGTTGCATATAAAAGTAATAGGAGGAATAAGAATACTCCGGTGTTTCTTTAGTAGGCGTCCCGATATCCTATCAAAACCCACAGCACATGCGTCTCGAAGGTTCATGATAATGCCTTCAATCTCGGCCTCATCCGTGGGTAGTAGAACCAGTGAGTTAGATGAAGACGAGGTGTTCTTAGCTAGACAGGCGTTGGTTCCACGTGTAATATTTGAAACTATGGTTTTGCCAATACTAGCGAAGTAACCATTCACACCATCAACGCTACCCTGGGGATTGTCAGAAGATACCAAGTGTGATGCAGGGCATTTGGCTTTCTGATGTTGTGTGATGTTTTTTATAGCCTCCCAAAGTTTCCTACTGCTGTTATATGACTTTTGTATAAGGTCTTTTTCATACGCCCGTTTAACGTTTTTTAAAAGCGAATTGCAAAAATTTCTGTACCGTTTATACGTAGTAAGTATCACCATATCATTGGGGTTGTTTTTAGATTTTTTATGCAATCTGTCCCTGCCCAATAATATGGACATGTGAAAAAAATTACAACAGTAGTATAAGTATATAACGAAGTTTAAAGGAAAACTATCAGACTTGAGTATTAACTACAAACTAAAAAGTTATAGACGACTAACTTATAAAATGTACTCGGAAAAGTAAAATTTCATTGAAAATTAGTACTGAATATAAATTTACGAACCACGTGAAGTTAAGGAAATATAAAATCATTGCAGCTTTAATAATAATAAAAATGCCTCATTTAATAGCAACGTATTTAGTAATCTGTGGCAACGTGTTGTGAGGTGTGAGTGTGAACTCACTCACACTGCGAGTGGCCCGACACGCACTTGGCCGGTTTTTATTGTATTTAAAATATGGTCTCGCGCCCACTCATAACCAAAAATCTCATAACCAATACGTAAAGGTCCCACTCATAACTGCTGATGTGAGAAGACGAAACTCATAACCAACACAACTACACAATTATGTACAGTCGCTTTAATAATGATTAACAACATTAACAAAAAAGGGTGAATAATATTTTAAATCAAAGTAAAAAGCTTGGTATAAAAGAGGTGTAAAGAGGCATCTTGTAGGTCGGCAAGGTGAGGGTGGCTATTGCGATGTGTAATCTCTCTCCCGCATTAAAATTAGACAGCACAAACAATACAGAATACAAAATGTAATTTTTTTTACAAAAAATGAAACCGACTTCAAAAACACCAAAAAGTTATAAATAATATAAGAATACAAACAACATCACACTTTTATATTGAAGTTCGTGCCAAATTTGAACTAGTAGGTACTTATATTTTTTAAGATTTTCCAGATTATTTATGACTATTTGGTGTTTTTGAAGTCGGTTTTATTTTTTTTGTAAAAAAAATTCTTTTCAATATTTTTAGTTAATTTAAAATACCAAAACCTTATCCTAAAAGTAACAAATACTTTTCTGAAAACCGCATCAAAATCGATTCATCCAAACGCGAGATAATCGCGGACAAACATACATACAAACATGTGACAGTTTTAATCAAACTTCTAATACTACTATCAAAAACAAACGTATAAAAAATATAGACCTCTTTCGTCTGCAACACAGGTCAAACTGAGAAACTCCTTTTTTAACCAACTTTGAAAAAGGAAGAGGTTCTATGTTCGACTGTATCTATTTTTTTTAGTCCGTTAAAAAGGATCTGATTATTTCATAAATGAAATTTCTTCCAGCAGACCTGCGAAAGGAGAAATTGTAATAAATTAGAATTTGCGTGTATAGCAGCTTATAAGGCTATCAAATAGTAAAAAAAAATATAAAAATAAAACCATACTATATAACATACTTACTAAATAAAAAATATGCAGAAATACCTATCACACAAATAATATGAATATTATTAAATTTTTATATATAATAATTAGGTTTTGGATAGATAGTATTCTCATATGCGGCGCTTCAAAGATTAGATGAGATGTAGCTATCAGGACAAACTAATTCTCAATCACTTCTCAATATTGTTATTTTTGTTGAAGATGTCTCGGAGAGACTATTTATGCCTTCCTCGCACTAAGATTTGTTTAGTGCTTGCCCGTGGTACTACCGTTGGTGTCACTGTTAGTATAAAACAACGGGTGTTGCCCGATCCCGGATTTGATGACAGGAGACTAATTGAGAACTATACCCCCTCAAACAAAAAAGAATTTTCCAAATCGGTTAATAAATGACAGAGTTATGAGGTAGCAAACGTAAAAAAGAACACAATGGAAATGATAAAGTCCCCCTTTTTGTTAAGGCGGTTAAAAACTGAAATGACTCGCAATTGAAAGTTGCGTTAAAGTTGCTTTCAAAATAGTTTTATTCAAGCGTTCCTTAATTTCTTCAAAATAATATAAATATTAAAACCGATAGTTACCCACATGGTGTTCTTTGATTGTCAAAGATAATAAGTAGTACTACAGGCAAAATTAATCACCCGTAGTACTACCGGACACGTGAGTAGTACCACGGGTATGCACTGGATTTTTTGTGTATTGCGTCTTGAAATTGCCGTACTAAATATTTCTTTTTAGTATGAAATAATAAGACAAAAAGTACTTACTTTAAAATTAGTATGCAAGTATATAATAGTAAGCAAGCACTATTGGTCTCAAATGTACTTCAAAGTAGTTCACAGTTTAGGTATTTGCCTTTTTTATGTTCGGTTATGAGTTACTCCTCTAAATTAAATATTTTATAAGTTTAAAATATATTTCATAACCATGGTTATGAGTGGGTCCTCAAAACAGTTATGAGTCGCTACATTTTATTCCAGTTATGAGTTTCTGGTTATGAGTGGGCGCGAGACCAAAATATGTACAAATCGCGAAAGTCTAAAACCTTTGACAGTAGGTTATGTAAAAAAATCCAATCCAAGATGGCCGCCATCACAAAATCATGAAATATAAAATAAATTAAAAGTAAAAAACGTTTTTTTAAACAAGCTTTTATGATCTAAAACAGTGGTTTTTAACTATTTAGTGACAAGGGACCATTTTACAAATATCTGTCTAGCCATGGAACACTAACCCCCAGTTTCTGAAAGGCTGATCAAAATATTGTTCAACTAACATCCATGTCATCTTAACAGCAGTGTCAAATCTATTTAAGTTTCCGAAACGTTGCTTAGACAAAATTTACTTATCTTTAATAATTTGATTTCTCGTGAGAAATATTTTTAGACACGGTCACATTGCTGAAATCATATTTTGTTTTATTCATATGTAAGTATTTTGAAAACCCAAAATGGGTCTTTCCTTAATAATTTTGCAATAAATTTGACAGCCGTGTCAACTAACACAGTGATAAGTTGATTTAGCTTTCAGCAACTCAATTCATAGTTAACATTAGATTGACAGCTTGTTAGTTAATTTTATCGCTGAACAGCCTTTCAGAAACTGGGTGTTACTCGAACCAATATAAATTCAAATTCAAAAATCTTTATTCAACATAGGCCTTTACAGGCACTTATTGACGTCAAAACAAAGCAAAACAATCTAATTTAAAGAAATCATATTAACCTTGTATGTGCATACATCCTGAATATACTCAAGATGCAAATACAAGTAGGAATGAAAAAAAAAAGTTGACTACACCTGTTCGGAAATAGGGTAGTTGACTCATATCAAAATTTATTAAAATATTGTTTATTTCTAACAGTATTTGGCATAAGGTTCCACAATATACCGATTTTAATAAATAACAATGAATGATTGCTGTAAAATTTTAATTTGAAAATGCTAGAAATAATCTATTTTTATCTCACGCCGTAAACGCTTTGATATCCTGTGGTCAGGGCCGTGACGTCAATCATATAGTAAACAAAGAAATGTCAAATTTGATTCAACAACTCGTCGATTTGCACTATTCTTTCCTAAAACTGGCAAAAAATCGTCCAAGTCTCCGTTATTATATTTGTAAATATCGTAAATTATTTGTATTAATAGCAAAATCAACCATTGATGTTGGATTTGTGAGAGCAGATAGTACAAATCTTCCGAAAATAGACAGATTGATGGTCAGGAGATTCTTTGTGTATCGCTCTAAACAATATAAGTACAGTTTCAATACTGTTATAATGAAGAACGGTTACAAGTGTACTTGTCAAGATTGTCACGCGGCAGAAGAGAGTTGCAAACATGCATTTTTGGTGTGGTTGCACCATCACAGTCAGGAGCTATTTTGTACAGCAGTTGAATGCTATTGGATAGAATTCTATATCTCAAAAGTCAAATAAACACTAAATATATTTACTTCAAGAGAAATGTTGAAAAGAAAACATCAGGATCATGTGTCAAATACCAGTGTAGTACTGCAAGAATTTGTAAATGAACATAAAAAGAGAAAGATTGGCAGTTGTTCATTTGTCAAGCATGAAGAAAATTACTGGGAGGAAAAATATATATACATTCACAGACACAGATTGTGACATATTTCTTAAAAAATAAAAGACCTCTTCAATGAAGAAAGAATAAAGTGCATAGAAAACTAAACCACGAATCATCAATACAGAAGTGCTCTTTAGTTCGAGCTTCGTTATAAACAATAATAGCTTCCATGTGCTATAAAGTCAGCCAGTGCATAACACATGATGGTTCTTTTGTTGGGAAATCTTGACACCTACGAGTATAATGAAATGTGGATAAAAGTTGAAAGATGAAGATTTGGGTTGAAATTTGCAAAATGTGACCTCATTTCTGATTAATACCCTGTAATAGTCTATTCAACAAACGGTATTCATAAAATTAGATTAATACAAAATTGTCATGCTCTTTTACTGAAGATAATGTTAATTATCAAAGACGGAAAACTGTGAACAGTATGCTTAACTCAAGTATAGATGCAGATGTTTTGTGCTAAAGCAAACAAAACTTATATACTTTTGTGTTGCTAGCAGTATGTTATTTTGAAAACACTCAAAAGGTGACAATATTAGCTATAATAGGTATTTGTTCTAACAATCTGAATGTCAAAAAACTTATTGATCAAATAGTGTCATTTTGGAAACTATACTACATTTTTCCTAAATTATATGAAAGTATTACTTCATAATAAATCAATTTACTATTATTTTGACTTTTATTACCTGCGACCTTAAGGCAATATATACAAATTAATAAATTTGATCTAACTCTATTCAACCTATTTGTACTTTTGGAACATATACTATATTTGAGTAACAATGATAAAAATGAGCAACAAACCTATAAAATATTATAAATCTTTTAAGGTGTAACAGAAAAATGAAACACATGCATTTCAAATGAAAATATTTTGATTCAACTTAAACCTTTACAAGTCATTATTGTCAAATAAACATAGAACATTTTTTTTGTGAAGAACATTATGACTAATGTAGTACAAAAATTTATTATGTCATCTTTAGATGTTAGTTATGTATAAAGAAAAAAAAATTCTTTATATTATTTATTTAATAAGAAGGGTCTTGTAAATTAAGAAGAGCACAGGCTGACAACACAGCAATCACATTTAATATATTTGTATACGGCTTTAAAATGGATAACTTGCATATTCTTGCGTAAGCTGTTCTGAAATTTACCAGCCATGGTGGCCAGCAGGTTTAATCAGTGAAGATATAACATCTTTCAGTTTTACCAAACTGGACCTATTTACTTCTATGGTGCTTTGGTATATGAATACTTGACTTATTTTGTTGACATAATGTTGTTCTAGTTGACGGGTCACATTTTGATGTTGTGGCTGAGCATGCACTGCTTTGTATTATGTTGCACAACTTTTACTGCCTTATCAATCTCGTTGTCAGGAGGAGAACAGGTTAGTACACAATAGTTCTCATTAAGTAACCACTGAAAGCAACAAATTTTAATTAGGTACTCAGTAAATTCAAGTAAAAGTTGTTTAGATAAATATATTCATTATGAAACTTTGATATTTTTGTTTGTTTTACATACTTTTTAATTAATATTCAATTACATCATTATTCAATTGGACATAAGTACATATTCTTTTCCTTGAAACATCATCTAGTGTCAGTGTATAACTTAGATTAAATCAAAAAGGCGTAAATGGTCAAGTTTTCTCTGTTTTCTGGTCAAGTTAAAATTTGGTTGGTTGGCTGCAGTCAGTTTTCATTCTAACTGAAAGATAAAAATTTAATTAATTTACATACAGATTTGATTTTACATACAACCTAAAAACTTATATTTTGTTTAAGTTGAAACTGAAGTACCTACATAGATTGAGTTATTCAGTTATAGTACTTACATTAATGTGATTTTCGCAAAAATACATTTGAGTTTCAGTAGATAGTTACAGGATTTCTTTAAGCGAGTGTTAACCAAATATTTCGCATGTCTATATCACTGGGTACGTCTAATCCACAGATTTCCTGGAGTCTTTGAAGAGGTATTTCTATATTACTGTTCTATTGTCCCGTTCCATATACAGTTTTACTATATTTTGTGATATTTAATAGAAAGCATTGTTTTTGTGAGGTTATTTTGCCCCCGTGCTTTGTTTACTATAAGACTGACGTCATTGCCACAGATAATGAACAGACTATCATGGCTGACCGTGTTTTCGGTCCAAAATTGAAAATCTTAATTTAAAAAAGATTTTTTGCACTTTTTAGCCATCGAAAAAAATAATATTCATGTGCTATGGTCTAATACAACAATTATGAACATTTTAAGCCCTACTTTAAAAAAGGGTCAACTAGCCTATTGGGAAAGCCTTTTCGAGAAGAACAGCCAACAAACTCGAAAGGTCACAATTTTTTATCTCCTCTTTTAAATCGCCATTTACAATTTTGATTTTGTTACAGAGTCGTCAATTGGAAGCTGATCTCAAAGCAAAAGTTTGAGCTCAACTTCCATTACGAGAAGAGATGTGTTAATTCACATTATATAAGCTATCTTTGAGAGAAGTGCGTGAACTTAGCTTATAAATTGCTCTCACTGAATGTTTCTTTGAAACAAAACGCAGTACTACATTGTTAAATATTAGAAATGAGAGTTCAAACCCAAGCTTTTTTGTCCGTCATGTAATCAGACACTTTATAATATGCTTTTTTAATCATAGAGTACCTAACCTATATGAATAAAAGGTTGTTTGTAATATCTATAATATTATTTTTCGGATAGCTTCGCGAACCACTTGGGCTGCTTCCAAGGACCACCGGTGATCCGCAGACCACCTGTTTGTAGTGTATTCGAACTGATTAGAATGTATCGGAACAGTAGTCTGTGATCTCCTCTTTAGTCTGTGGATAGAGTCGTGTGTGTGTAAAAAAGATATAACTTGTTTGGTGTTGGTTTTAATGTAATAAAAAGCTCTAGTAAACTCTTTATAGTTATTTTATTGAAACCATATTGAAACATATTATTGGCGACGAGAAAACAAGGACCATGATTGGAAAAATCGACGAATTTAAGCCGGAAAGTCAAGACTTCAGTGATTACGTGGAGAGGCTCGAACAATTTTTTGTGGTAAACGAGGTGACTGCAGAAAAAAAAGTTCCATTGCTGATCACCTTGATTGGACCAGATACATATAATATATTAAAAAATTTACTGTCTCCAGAACTTCCAGCTAAAAAACCTTATGAGGATTTAATAAAAATATTAACCACACATTATGTCGTGAAAAAATCGGCCATTGCAAGTCGGTACGAATTTTATAACTATAAGCAGGGCGAGACGCAATCTGTCAACGATTTTGTGGTCCAACTTAAAAAGAAAGCGGCACAGTGTAATTTTAATAATTTCTTAAATGAAGCCTTGAGAGATCGCTTGGTATGTGGATTAAAAAACGAAAATGTTGTAAAAAAATTGTTGACAATGGGAGAGGAGTTATCTTTTGAGGGGGCGGTACAAATGGCTACCGCGTATGAAAGTGCGGAACTGGACTCGAGACAAATTATACAACAGCCGGAAATAAACGTACACTTAGTAAAAAATTATAAGAGTAATGTAAAAACTAATGGAAAAAAGAATTACAACAAGCAGTGTAGCCGTTGTGGTGGAGACCATTTATCAGATAATTGTACAAAAAAACATTGGAAGTGTTACAACTGTCAACGAATGGGTCATGTGGCGGCTAAGTGTTTTTTCAGAAAACAACCGAGAGTGAAACAATTAACAGCCCAGGACGACAAGTCACCACAAGACTCGGACGATGAAGTCATTTTAGGGAGTATTCAACAAATTACAAACTCTAATGAAGAAATAGCATGGATTCCATTGTGACTACAGGACGGGCAATGTCTAAAAATGCAGGTAGACACAGGAGCCTGTAAAGCTGTTATACATAAAAGGGACTTTGAGAAGTATTTTAATAAAAGAGTATTAAGAAAATGTGACTGTAGATTAAGGTCAGTATCTGGTGAATCATTAAAAGTTCTTGGTTCTATAAAAATAACCCTTAGTAATATAAAAAAAATGTGTTAGATTGTGATAAGTATTTTGTACCATTGATTGGAAGAAATTGGTTAAATAAGTTATTTCCAAAGTGGCAAAGGTATTTTCAAGTATATCGAATTGATAATGAAGTTGATTATAGTAAGGATAAGTTTATAATAGCTATAAAAAATAAATATAAAAATATGTTTGAAAAGGATAGGTCCTCTCATATATTAAACTTGAAAGCTAATTTAAAATTAAAGTCTGGAGCTGAACCTATCTTTCACAAGGCATATACAATACCCTATTCTAAAAAAGCAGAAGTGGAGAGTGAATTGTTAAATTTAGAAAATGCAGGTATTATTGAAAAAGTTCGATATAGCAAGTGGGCAAGTCCTATTGTTATAGCTCAAAAAAATGACAAAAAAATACGCATCTGTGTCGACTATAAGGTGACCTTGAATAAAGTGTTAGATATTGAACACTACCCACTCCCTATACCTGAGGATATTTTTACAGAACTATCTGGAGGAAGTGTATTTTGTGTTTTAGATTTAACGGGAGCGTACCAACAATTATTACTTGATGAAACATCACGTGAGTATATGACCATAAATACTCATCTGGGGCTTTTTAGACCAACCAGGTTACAGTTTGGGGTGGCCAGTGGCCCATCCGTATTTCAGTGGGCGATGGATCACATGTTATTGGGGTTAAAAGGAGTGAAATGTTATATAGACGATGTCGTAGTGGTTGGAAATAGTATTTGGGACTGCTATAATAACCTTATAAAGGTTTTAGATCGTTTACAATCATATAATGTAAAGGTGAATTTAGACAAGTGTCAGTTTTTTAAAAATGAAATAAGATTTTTAGGACATACAATTAGTAGAGAAGGTATAAAACCATTGCCTGAGAAGGTTGAAGCTATAGTGAAAGCCCCAGCACCAAACTCCATTGTACAGTTGCAAGCTTATTTGGGTCTTCTAAATTATTATGGTAAGTTTATGCCTAGAGTATCGGAATGGTTAGGGCCACTACATAAATTACTGAAACATAATACTCAATTTAACTGGAATGATAGTTGTGAAAAGGCTTTTCAAAAGAGTAAACAATTATTAGTAAATAATCAATTATTAGCTCATTATAACTGTAAGAGGGAATTATTTTTAACTACTGATGCAAGTGAATACGGATTAGGGGCAGTGCTAAGTCACAAAATTGACAGTGAACCAATAAATTTTGCATCAGCAACACTCAACAATGCCCAAAGAAATTACTCTCAGGTAGAGAAGGAAGCACTAGCTATCATATTTGCTGTAAAGAAGTTTCATAAATATTTGTATGGTAGAAGTTTTATTTTAGTAACAGATCACCAGCCCCTGAAGTTTATTTTTGACCCTCTTAAAAGAATACCAGTCACAGCAAATGCGAGAATTCAGAGATGGGCTCTTTTTCTGTCAGGATATACTTATAGTATTGTATATAGAAAGGGAACACTATTAGGGAATGCAGATGCACTGTCACGTTTACCCTTACCAGAAATGGCAAATGTAATAGACTGTGTAAATTATTTTAATTTTGATGATGAGGTACCAATGGATTACAGAGAAATAGCTAAGTATACCCAAACAGATCCCGTGTTATCCAAAATCCAAGAATATATTTCTACTGGCTGGCCAAATAGGTTAAATAATTTAGAATTAAAACCATATTTTTTAAAGCGATCTGAGTTAACTATAGAGCATAAATGTATTCTTTGGGGTAATAGAGTTGTAATACCATTAAAATTAAGGTCTAAAATTTTAAATATATTTCATCAAGCACACCATGGAATAGTACAATCAAAGATGATAGTGAGAGAATATTGCTGGTGGCCAAATTTAGGGCATGATTTAGAAAGAAAGGTATTAGCATGTGAAATTTGTCAAAGCAGCCGACAATTTACAAATACAAGAATCACTTGTCCATGGAAACCCACTAGCTACAATTTGGAAAGGGTACATGTAGATTTTTTTTATTTAAATAGTATAACATATTTTCTTATCATAGATTCTCACTCTAAATGGTTAGATGTGCACATTATGCATGGTACATCGTCTTCACAAGTAATAGAAAAATTGTGTAAGACTTTTGCCTTTATTGGAATTCCAGCTCAACTAGTTAGTGACAATGGGCCTCCTTTTAATTCAGCAGAATTTATTAAGTTTTTAAATGTTAATGGTTGTGAAGCTGTTAAAACTCCCCCATATCATCCCCAATCAAATGGGATGGCTGAGAGAACAGTGCAAACAATAAAAAATAAGCTAAGTAGATTAGAAAAAGAAAAACCGAAATTAAGTAAAGAGGTTCAACTGCAAAACTTTCTATTTACTTATAGAAATTCTCCCAACATTACAGGTATGTCTCCTAATGAGTTTTTATTTAAACATAGGCCACGGACGAAATTTGACTTATTGAAACCACAAAATGTAATGTCAAAAAAGTATAAGAAGGACGTAGAAGAGAAGGTTGTAAGTTTTGAAGTAGGAAATAGTGTATGGTGTAAAGATCTGGTAAAAGGAAAAGGATGGATTAAGGGAGTTGTAAAAGAAAGATTAAGTAATGTGAGATATATTGTATATGTTAATGGTATGTTCAAATATTATCATGTATCTTCTTTGAAACCATGTTTTGTCACAGAAAGCCATATGGAACCCTCTGCAGAATTTAAATATACATGTGAAAATGAAGTACCATCTACATCTATCCCTAGTCATCATTCAGTAAGTAATGACAATATTTCAAATCCAGATAGTATTGAGGTTAATGTGGGGACTGGGAGAAGGGAAACCGAATTCGAAAATGTAGAGGTAGATATGAGTAGTACCACTATTCCTGATAATGTTTCTGATAATATAATTGGATTGAGGAGATCAGTTAGAACCAAACGTGCTCCTGATCGTTTAAATTTATAATAAGTAGATATATAAAAATAGAATAAGATTTGAATTGTTTCAAAGTAGATGCTCAGATAATACTTTATGTTAATGTTGTAAAGAACAATTAGACTAATTTTGTCACCAAATTGATATGATAGAATTTGATTATTTTAATGTATCTTCATCTAGAAAATCTAGATTAACTGATTTAAGTTGATTAAATATATGTGTAATTAATGATGCTTTAGAGTGTAAACATATAAAAAAATATATATGTAATTTAGAGTGTAAACATATAAAAAAATATATGTGTAATTTGGAGTGTAAACAAAACTTATAAAAAAAGAGGGGACGAGTGTAGTGTATTCGAACTGATTAGAATGTATCGGAACAGTAGTCTGTGATCTCCTCTTTAGTCTGTGGATAGAGTCGTGTGTGTGTAAAAAAGATATAACTTGTTTGGTGTTGGTTTTAATGTAATAAAAAGCTCTAGTAAACTCTTTATAGTTATTTTATTGAAACCATATTGAAACATATTACTGTTAAGAACCACTGCTCTAAAAATAGGAAAATAAACTTATGACACAATTTTTTATGACAATATAAAAGCTCGTCGCGAGATTTATAAAAATATTTTTTTTAGAATTACCAAGAATAAGTTACATAAATAGGTAATTGAATTGTTGTTTATTTATCTACATAGGTAAATCTAGCGACAAGCTATTATATTATCATGAAAAATTGTGTCATAAGTTTATTTTTCTTTTTTAGAGCATACAAGCTTGTTTTTAAAAATGTTTTTACTTTTAATTTTTTAAATAGAAAAATAAACGAAACACTTATTTTATTTTAAGAATAACAAACACACAAAAGTTTTATTTTTCAGATGTCGCAGGAGAGAAATTGACACTGATTCTGAATATATATTATTATTTGGGTTATTTAGGACTAACATTTCAAGCAGCTATATTATCTGATTTGATCTGCATAGCAACATTCCACGCCTATTGTATTTATGTATACGCTGCAAGGTATGTATTTGCATATTGCATAATATTGTATATTCGTTATCAAAATTTTGGCAACCGATAGTCCCTTTACTTGGAAAAGACTGGTGAATCTATTTTTTTGTTGTGTATGTTTACCATAATAAAAGTATGGCTATAACACAACACTACTCAGCTCAGACTCTTAGAACTAAAAATGGAACACTCAGCCGGCTTGGAATTTGTGAATGAGAAGATATTTCAGCGCATTATCAACAAAAAATTGTCGTCTTAATTCAATTAATATTAGCGAATTAGCGAAAAGCTAATAAGTGAGAAGTTTTCCAAATTAACTGTTGAAATGGAATGTATAAAGCTGGAGTATTGGAAATAATTTGAGCGTTTGATTCGAAACAAGTCCCTAAGTTGCTATAGAAATACGAATACACGGTAAGCTTTGTACGTGTTCTGCGTGTAAACTTTTGTTTTAAATAAATACTTACTCCAATATTGATAAATATATAGATATGGTTTCATTGACAAAAGCCTACGAAGGGAATGAAAAACACGTTATTTATCTAAGCTGACTTTAGTTGATTCTGCAGAGAACATTAGTTTGCTTCTTGGTTTTGAAATTGTTGAACCGGATTTTTTTAAGTAATGAAACAAATCTGTTACAGAATGTTCAACATGCAAATATCCGGCCTGAAGGCGTTGTTAAGATTTTTTGTCGGAAGAAAATATAACCCTCTTAGGCAATGTATTGATTCGTGTGAATATACGAACCAAGAGTTGTTCGTTGGGACGGTGGCATTTACAATACTACTACTGTTGTTGCCTACAACGGCAATGTACTACACAGTATTTACTATGGTGAGTATTTATAGTTGTCCTCCAGACTGTCTTCACTTATCGGAGGCAAACAGTATCTATAACTTATGCATCCTTCCTTACTATATAAACGCGACTTTCTAAATATGGATGTATGGATGTTTGTTACTCTTTTACGCAAAATTTACTGGATGGATTTGGATGAAATTTTGTAGGTAAACGGATTACGACGTGGATTACCATATAGGCTACTTTTTATCCCGGTAAAGTAAGGAAACTGTTTTTTCTTTGAACTTTTAAGGCGAAACATAGTTCGCGGACACAGCTAGTTGGTAATACCGGGTTATTTTTCCATCAGGAGCCAAATTTTGTATGGTTGTTTAGACAAGCAAAATAAACAACTTTTACTATGGGACCAAACTCGGAATCGCGAAAAAAAATCAGCTGTTCCATACAAATCTTCAACATCCACTGAACCTAAATATATGGAACAGCTGATTTTTTTTTCG
Organism: Schoenobius gigantellus; assembly: GCA_963935595.1. Classification (NCBI taxonomy): domain Eukaryota; kingdom Metazoa; phylum Arthropoda; class Insecta; order Lepidoptera; family Crambidae; genus Schoenobius; species Schoenobius gigantellus. Next base: position 39,230,702 of record OZ012543.1, read on the forward strand.
CGATTTTGGTTTTTTGTTGGAGTGGACACTAACAACTGCTTTAGTTTAACATATATCAACAGCACTTTTTTTAAAACTTATGCTTTAAAATATGATTTTTTTTACTATGGGACAATATAGAATTTCCACGAAAAAAATTAATATAACGCGGGCGTAGCTGCGGGCGGATTGCTAGTAAACAATACAATAATAGCTTAGTGTTATAACGATGCGACGATAAGCTCGCATGGGACCGCCGGAGCCGTGACAGAAAGCGTGCACGCTGTACAAATTGTACGTTTGCTTGCGTGGTGCATACTTGCTCGCTTGCATGGCGCATGCTTGTTTGCATGCTTGCTTACATGCTACTTGCTTGCATGTTGCATGCTTGCTTGCACGCTGCATTTTGGTTGTTCTTTGCATGTTTGCTAGTACGCTGCATGTTTGTTTCTATGCTGCGTGCTTTCTTGGATGTTGCATACTTGCTTGCATGCTACTTGCTTACCTGCATGCTACATGTTTGGTTACATGGTGTTTACTTGCTTGCATGCTACACACTTGCCTAAGACACCCACCCCCATCCACAAGAAGACTGAGGATGAATAAGGATTGGTGCTGCACTTAAATTAGAAACAAACAACAATACTACTGAATCAACATTTATTATTAAAGTCATATTTTTCACATGACTGGCATTTTTTACATGTTCTGGATTTCCTACCTAAGTTAAGTACGGTACGTCTCGTCTCGTCGTTCGTATTTTTGATGTGGAATACTAGTATATGTGAGTGGGACGATGGGAAACGAGTCTACATCTACAAAAAAATATAGGAATGCGGGACGCAATACATTAAATATTGCAATGCGGTATTACAACTGTCATTACATTACTTGTATTTGCAGACATCTTGAGTATATTCAGGATGTATGCACATACAAGGTTAATATGATTTCTTTAAATTAGATTGTTTTGCTTTGTTTTGACGTCAATAAGTGCCTGTAAAGGCCTATGTTGAATAAAGATTTTTGAATTTCGGGATGGGTCAGCAGATTGCGGGACGGTTGGCCGTCTTACACTAGCCTGTATGCTACATGGTGTTTACATGCTTGCATGCTGCAAGCTTGCCTGCATGCTGCATGCTTGCTTACATGCTACTTGCTCGCACGTTGCATGCTTGCTTGCACGCTGCATGCTTGTTTCTATGCTGCGTGCTTGCCTGCATGCAGCAGTTTTGCTTACATGGTGTTTACTTGCTTGCATGCTACATGCTTGCCTGCATATTGTATGTTTGCTTACATGTAAGTTAATAAATGCATTGCAAACGAACAGGAGTTAAGTATATAAAATATTTTTATATAATCTGGTATTATGTCAAAAAACTATTATACCAAATGTTCATTATATCACATGAAATTAGAGAATCTACAATGATTATATCAAATATATATTACATTAAGTCAGTTATTGACTTAATTAATAAACAATTAAATGAAATTATATTATTTGTATGTTAGATCACCATTATTTATATCAAACACTAGCTGCCCGCCCCGGTCCCGCACGGGTATTGACAAAACAACAGTGTAAGAAACCATAGATTTGGAGTAGCCTGAATGTCAATATTTCAAATTTGTCACTTTTAAGTGAACATAATATTTCAAATTCATTTTTTTCCTGTAATTATTTTTCAAATATTTTCTGGTGGTGCCCAAAGTAGACTCCACCACGTCGGCGTTTCGCCGATTATTTGATTGCTGATGTCGCAAATACAATCAAAGAATTTTACTACTTACTTGGATCCGTTCGGTCTCCGTATGTAGCCGGTGGACTTCCTGAGCTAGCTCGAAGGAAGTCGCGGCTCCTGAAGTTCTGCTGTCTGACCGAACCGGATGGTACACTTGCCTATTAGGCCACCAATACCCGAACTCATTAACGAACACAAAAGCTTTGATACGCTATTCACCGACACTAAAACTTGGCGGAACCTCGCACCAACAATCACTTGGTGCGCCGCGCAATACTATTTGTTATATATTTCTCGAAACGAAAACTCACCGCCCGTTGGTATAACCTATTTCAATGTCATTCCGTATTCGACTCGACTGACATGTTACATGCGGCCGGCCGCCACAGGCTCTCACTGCACAGACTATAATGCAGTGTTGCCACTCGCTCTTCCTCGAGCGTAAACATTTTCTTTTATACAAACCTTGTCCTAACAATAACGAATACATAAAACCAAGAAGCATCCAATTTGGTGCAGTCGTTCGAAAGTTATGGGCGTACATACATTTCGAAGATCCATTTTTATTTATATAAGTAGATAGATAGATTACACAGCCGACTTCCCCATATACTCGTACAGATTGTACTAAACTTCTAGTCCGCTCTGAAATTGTTTCACGCCTCTTTATTTTTATCGTGATTGAACTTATTAAGTGATCCACCACTTATAAGTTATGTAGACAGACAAGACTATATCATTTAATTATGTGTTTCGCCAATGCGACAAATATTTGCTATTTTCAGAGCGGACTAGAAGTTTGGCGCGATGTATACCTTCGCGATGTTTCTCAGCTAGAACGATATCAAAAATCAAATAGTGCGAAAATAAGTGAATCACTAAATTCTAAATATGCAGAAATACGGTAATACACGGACCTAAAGGTCAAAGTCTGAGGCAAGGCGAAAGGCAAGTCTGAGCTTTGCGGCCGATCGGAGCTGCGTGCTGCTATGGCCGATTCATCGCTATTCTATTATGTATGGCAACTGTCATTTGCCGTGCAACTGATAAGTGACAGTCGCCATCATAGATAATAACGATGAATCGGAAAAAAAAGGCGGGAAACGTTCAACTTGGCGGGCGCGTTTTTCACTTAATTGATTTAAAATTTAAATATTTGTTTTTTATCTTAATAGGTGATCAGTATAGTATAATTTAAGTGTATTTTTAATAGTATAGTGTTTAGTATATTATTTAGTAGACAGTTAGCTGTAATTTCGGTAAGTTATTAATTTTCATAATAATTATAGGTACTTGTAAGTAATGGAGGAGCCTCCTGATCCGGGGGGCACTGCACCCCCGGCAGGTAACTTTGTCACTATTTCTACCATGTCACATGAATCGGGAATGGAAACCGATAACTCTACATCAGGTCGATCCTTAAAACGAAGCCGGTTACATGTATGTAAGCACTGCAATAAAAGAAGACGCAAACATAACGATGATTCGCGTAATTCTGAATCTAATTGTCATTGTATGGATCAAATTTCACCTAAGAAACAGACACCACTAGAGAAAGAATTATTAAAAAAACCTGATCCTGCGGTTCGAAATGATTTGCATATTTCTCAGAATCAGTCCGTTCCCACACCAATAGGTCGTAAATTGTACAATGAAAATGACATCTCTCCGTTTATCGTCCATATTCAAAGGGTACAATCTACTCCTAGTGATAGCGTTTCCTTGCATCCAGTTACATTTGGAAAATTTTTAAAGAAAAATTCTTTCCAAAATATTGTAAACGGAAGTGTGAAGCAAATAGGTAGGAATAAAATAGCAATGAGCTTTTCAAACTATTCTTCTGCAAATTCATTTATCACAGATAAAATTTTAGATGCTTATAATTTCAAAGCTTTTATCCCAACATTTAGTGTCACTCGAATGGGTCTCGTAAGAGGCGTTCCGGCAGAGTGGACACCAGAAGAAATTATAGAAAACATAACAGTTCCGTTTGGTTGTGGTAAGATAATTAAAGTGAGGAGGGTTAATTATAAAGTGTTTTTAGATGGTACTCCATCATGGAAACCGTCTCAAAGTGTTGTAATAACTTTTGATGGACAAATCTTGCCTAAAAGAATATTCATGTGTTACAATGCCTTGCCTGTAGATTTATATATATATCCCACCATACAGTGCTATAACTGCTGTCGTTTCGGACATACTAAAATTCAATGTAGATCTAAGCCAAGATGTTTCAAGTGTGGTCAAAATCATGTAGGAGACTCATGTCAAATTGATGAGAATGATTCAGTCTGCTGTTTGTGTACAGAAAATCACTTTGCTACCAACAAATATTGTCCAGAATATATCCGTCAAAAAGAAATAAAGCAATATATGGCTCATAATTGTACTTCATATACAGAGGCATCAAAAATAGTTCCTAAAGTAACAAAATCATATGCTGCTGTTGCTTCATCTAATCCCACCAACAATATTCAATCAAAATCTGAACAATCTGTCCAGCCTCACACATCATATAAAAAAACAATATTTATTAAGCCTAAAACACAAATTACAAATACACATGGTTATGATACAGTCGCTCATAATGCTATAGTCAATGATTTTCAAATTCCTACACCTGCAAATGGTTGTGGTTTTAATAAAACTTCTGTTAACTCTAATACACAGATGACAATATCAGAAATATTGTCAGCCCTATTGAATCTAATTACACATATTAATCAAAACCCACAGTCCAACGCTGCTTCAGTTTTGACAAATCTTACACATGCTTTTAAAAATGGCCAACTTGGCGAAAATAATACAGTGGAACTGTCGTAGCATTCATAATAAAAAAAGTGATCTTATTTATCTTCTTAATAAATTTGAACCATTTGTCTTTGCACTATCCGAAACATGGCTTAAGTCAAATCAGATATTCAGAATTAATGGCTATAACATAGTACGTGAAGATAGATCTGATGGGTATGGTGGTGTGGCCCTACTCATCCAAAATTCTGTTCCATTCATCCCTGTAAATTTACCATCCCACAATAATGACATTTCTATTGTAGCTGTAAATGTAAATAAAATATGTATTGTTTCTATATACATTTCACATCCTTCGCTAACAATACTTAGTGAAGTTAATCAAATTTTGTCTAGAATTCCTAAACCTTTCTTAGTTTTAGGTGATTTTAATTGCCAACATCAATCATGGGGAAGTTCATTAACAAATTATTTAGGAGAAGAACTAATAGACATTATTGATTTGCATAATATATGTATTTTAAATTCCGGTGCAAGAACTAGATGTACTAGGCCCAATGAACATAGTAGTGTTGTTGATTTATCTTTGTGCTCTCCAACCTTAGCAGCATCATTGTCTTGGAACACTCTTGGTTCCACGTATGGTAGTGACCATTATCCAATATTAATAACATTTCCAAACCAAAAACCATCATGTTTTCAGTACAAGTCCTTTTTAAAACATAAAATCGCTGATAAAAGCAGTAGTGATTGGGAAAAATATAAACTGTCAGTTCAATCCAAATTAACTAGTCTTCCAGCCATTGGTAGTGTTACTGAAGCACAATCTGCTAAAATATTGTCAAACATTTTAATAGAGGCTGCAAACGACGTCTTTCCAAAGAAAAAATCAGCAGCACAGAAAATTCCATCCCCTCCCTGGTGGGACCAAGAGTGTAGTGAGGCTGTAAAGAAAAGAAAGGAGGCTGAGAAAAATTATAGAACATGTATGACCAATTCTAATTATGATAATCTATCTGAAATTACAGCTGAAACTAGGAAATTGTTTAAAAAAAAGAAGTTTGAAAGTTGGCGCACCTTTTGTCATTCAATTTCACCTGACACTCACCCAACTTTAGTTTGGCATAATATCAAACGTTTTAAAAGTGCATTCAACACTACAAATACATCTTTTCTACCAGATCATTTAGGCAATGAGTTCCTTAATAAGCTTGCTCCTCCATGGGTTCCACAGTATATCAATAAGTCTATCTCCACCTGCTGTTTACAAGAAGGATCAAGTAAATTGACTTCGCCTTTTTTGTTACCTGAATTAAAAGGAATATTGCAGGATATCAAGGACTCTGCACCAGGTGAAGATAGTATAACGTATTCGCTTTTAAGTAACTCTGGTGATGGGACTCTAATTTATTATTTGGATTTATTAAACACCATTATGATTTCGGGAGAAATTCCTCAAGCATGGAAAAGTCAAACAGTGCTGCCATTTCTTAAGCCAAATAAATTACCATCTAATGCTACCTCCTACCGTCCCATTGCATTGTCTTCGGTCCTAATGAAAATAATGGAACATTTAATAAAAAATCGGTTAGAATGGTTCATGGAGAGCAAAGGGCTGTTATCTAAAACCCAATTTGGTTTTCGAAAAGGCAAATCTACGCTCGATAATATAGCAATACTTACTTCAGACATACGTTTATCCTTTTCAAAAAATACTTCCACAATAGCCGTATTTTTAGACGTTAATGCTGCATACGACAATGTGCTTTTAGATGTATTACAAAAGAAACTTGAAGTCTTATCTGTACCTCCTATATTAATCAATTTAATTATGAAAATATTATCAAATCGTATCATTAATCTTTCCCTAACAAATTGTAGTTTCAGTAGAATTGTTTCTAAAGGCTTACCGCAAGGATCGGTACTTAGTCCTATTTTATATAATATATACACTTACGATTTGCAGTCTGAGGTATGCAATAACATTGATGTTAAAATGTTACAATACGCTGACGATCTTTTATTATACACCTGTGTTGAGCCACTTAACAACGCAATTTTAGTCCTATCACAGTCATTACTTAAACTAAAAATATGGATGGATAGCAATGGATTAGACTTATCACCATCAAAAAGTGTAGTTGTTATTTTTACACGTAAGCGCATACACCCTCATATCGAGTTATACTACAATAACATTATCATACCAGTACAAGATCACATTAAATTCCTGGGAGTTATACTGGATAGTAAGCTATCTGGAGCTATGTATTGCGACTACATTGTAAATAAATGTGAAAGATTATTAAATATGTTAAGATGTTTATCTGGCGTATGGTGGGGTGCACATCCATATTCATTAAAACTTATTTATAACGCTTTAATAAGAAGTGTTTTAGACTATGGTACATTTCTTTTAGAGCCTGGTAATACCACAGCTTTTAAGAAACTTGATAAAATGCAATACAAAGCCCTAAGAATAATAACAGGGGCAATGAAGTCCAGTCCAACTAACGCTTTGCAAATTGAATGTTCAGAACCTCCTTTGCAATTAAGACGGCAATTACTTAGTGATCGATATTTATTCCGTATTTTACAATTTTCTAATCACCCACTTCTTAAAATCTTGTATAAAGTGAACGAGCAATTATCAACTTCGAGTTATTGGAGTAATAAGTCACCTCCATGTCTACTTATTAGCTATAGAAAATACCTGGATATTACCTCTCCTATACATCAATCCACTTTTCTCCCCATGTTTCATGTTAACTATGATTGCTTAGTGCTAAATCCAGTGGTTCACTTAGATTTATTGAAAAAAGACAGTAATAAAAGTAATGTACTTGTCAACTTTACACATATTTTAGAATCAAAATTTTTTGACTACCAATACATATTCTGTGATGCCTCTAAACAGTCTTCTGAGCAGTGTGTGGGTGTCGGAGTATATCACCCTCAATATAATATAGTTCAAAAAATAAAACTCCCACCCGAGTCATCGGTACATTCTGGTGAAAATCTAGGTCTATTAAAAGCTGTAGAATACATTAATTTATTAAAACTTAAAAAAACTGTAATTTTCTCTGATTCTAAAAGTTCTCTTCAGTCATTGTTGAAATTTCCTTTTAAACTAAAGCCATATTCTCCTTTAATTTTTAATATAAGAAGTGAAATATATAAATGTAACTTGAGAGGTTGCATAGTCGAATTTGTTTGGATTCCAAGTCATTCAGGCATCAAAGGTAATGTAACTGCGGACAGATTAGCTAGTGAGGCGGTCTCCAGTGGTGATGTTTATCCATTTTTAAATTATAGTCAAGATTTATTATCCCTTCCCAAATTATCCTTACAAACAGCTTGGAATGAAGTATGGCATACTGAACAGCAAACTAGGGGTAGATTCTACTCTTTAATACAAACTGATATTCCATTAAAACCTTGGTTTTGGTCTCTAAGGCTAGGTAAAAAAGAAACAACTATAATTACTAGGTTAAGATTAGGTCATACATGTTCACCTGTTCACCTTGCAAAGCTAGGCATAATTGATAGTCCAATGTGTGGATGCGGACTGGATACGGGAAATATTAATCATATTTTCTTTTCTTGCCCTAAATACCAAAGAGATACATTCCTTAACGACCTTTTATCCTTAAAAATTCCGTTCCCGATCAGTATAGTTTCTCTATTACACGGCAAAAATACCAGCGTTTATAAATGTATTTCTTCATTTATTCTTTTAAATGATATAAAATTATAATAAAATAGTATATATTACATAAATAATATTATCATTTAATATCAACAAATATCAGTTATTTGTCCATTTTATATATATCAATAAAAACAGAATACTTTACTGATCTCCTCAACACATTTCCTATTCCGAAATCCGAAGTAAATTCCTAAATTCTCGTTTCCCAAATTTTTACCGCTTCCTACCAAATGTATTAAAATTCGAACTCGACATTGGCTAAAATGCACAAACCGTGCGAAGCCAGAAGGAAGAAAAAAAAAAAAAAAAAAACGATGAATCGACCGCAGCCGCCAAGCAGCCGCAGCCCGCGAGGCTCGAACTTGTACCTAAGCTTGAAAATAAACTTGAATTTAGAATTCCGACAAAACGCCACATGGGAATTTAAGATCAAAGTAGGAACGCAAAGGAAATCCTTCGTAGGGTTGCCTTCCAAGGGTTAATATGTATTTTTTTGTTTTAGTTTCGACTGGTGTCCTTGTTGGTGCAGTATGTGTTAGCTAAAGCTATTTATCTCATGCATATACTACCATTGTATGTGCTGGGTTTGTGGCTAGTTCGTTCTCCGAAAGTAGCAGGTAATATTTTTAATGGAGATAAATTAGTGCACGATGTTAAAAGGCGATACATCGAAATTCAAACAATAGGAGGTGTGGTCTATACGTAAACGCGGAGTGCCCCCCCGTGCTCAAGTAGCTAGTCTTTATATCTGTGTCATCAAAGTCGTGAATACGTTACGCCCGCATGCAATTAGGTCACTTAGAAATTATCGACGTAAGCAAAATAAAAATTATTTTATTAAAAAATAACTATAATGATTAGAAAATGCTACTGTACGATTGTGAATACTGATGGTGTCTACTTATTTAAGGAACTTTTTAATGAATACCTAATATCGTTTACTACTGAATTTTCTTATTTTTGAGGTAATTTAAAAAATAAAATGTATCGACGCAAAATCTTTAAATCGCGTTTCCGGTTCTTGTCGTATGTATCTAGTTAAATATATAAAGAAACACATATTTTACTTTCAGATCTGTAAGATCTCTCAGTGACCTATGGCATTACATTAAAAATCGCCAATATTTTCGATATAGCGCCGCCTTAAAAAGAGCGGTGTCTGTTTCAATATTATTTTAACCTTGTTAAAAGCGATCATGTTAAGGCCCCTGGTGCACTCCGCAGTTTAGGTGCGAAAGTTCTAGTAGGCGAATTTAATTTCACCTTCGGGTGAGCTGGTATTAAATTCACTAAAAAGATTTCAATCACTAAAAAGAAAAATTTTAAAAAAAATTACAAAAAAATAAAATCCGACTTCAAAAACACTTAAAAGTTCAACATCACACTTCTATATTGAAGTCGGTGCCAAATTTTAAGACTTTCTAGATCATCGTTTGGCACCGACTTCAATATAGAAGTGTAATGTCTGATGACATTTTTCCGAAATTGATCAATATGTCCTAATAATATTTTACAATATTACAAAATTACTTGAATATCTTGACTTTGTTCGACTACGGAACACTTCAATCACGACACGTTCGTAGAAGAGAGAGTACTATACGTACGTACTCGTACCCATGTGCTTTACAACAGAGAACTTGAAAGGAGAAACGCTATGGTTGAGAGTATTGTTCATGCATACATGACCGCAGGACACTGGGTGTATGCGCCCATGTTATGACGGTAGTGTATTACTTAGGGATAAAAAATATTCCAGAACCTATGGACCACCCAGCACAATTCATAAATAATGTAATAAGAGACATAGAAAATTGAAAAAAAAAAGATTTTTTTGTGCACTCTTGAAACTCATAAAAATAAAAAATAATTATTATCATAAACATTGGCTTGCCAACGAATTTATACATGATACGCAAAAGGCAGCTATTTTAAAAACCTCTCCTGTACGAATTTTCATAGCAATTTATTCATATAATAGACTGTAAGGATGGATTTTTAAAGTATGCCATCTTTTTATACTGAATTTTATCTATTTCTTGATATACTTCTCTTTGCTGTAGGACGTGGGTGAATTTTGCACCTTCTCCTTTGAATTATTTTTTAATTGGAATTCCGAACCAATCGCACCGCTCGCCATCGGGAAGGAGTTCATTCTCACACCTTAGAACCTAAATGGTCGCGTACGGTACGATTCAAGAGACATTTTCTCCCGCGCACGCTCAGCCCACTTTTGAGGACACGCTGGAAATTTGAGAACAAAGTGTGGCCAGTTACACAAAATGCTAATTTCATTTTTAAGGACCCAAAATATAAATAGGTATACTATTGGCCAATTTCACAAACCTTAGCTTTGGGAACTCCGAAGAAGTATGCTGCCACTTTTTGTCTTTAATAAAAAGAATGTGACATATGCCACCCTTTTTTGGGAGGGGGGAAAATGCATTTATATACGCATTCCTCGTGGTCGAGCCAAACGGCGAGGATATGTGGGACTCCCCAGACCGTACTCGGCCTGGGCTTACCTACTAAAAACTTGCCTAGCAGCTCCTCCGTCATAAGACAGGGGGAAGAGGAGTACAGCCAGGCCTTGTTCCCGCTGACCCCCTGCCCGTGACACGTCCGTTGCCGGACTCCGTCTGGCTCTGCTGCTTTGTGGAGCTGTTTTTTATTATGGTTGTCATCCATGCGTCCCGACACTAAGTGCGCCGGGCCCCCGGGCCGCTCAGTACTGGTAACGGGTTGCCCGACGACAGATCCCACTGGATCCACCGACGCGCGGGTGAGCCGAAGCTCGGGGAAATCCCTGGCGAGACAACTCACCCTGCTACCACAGAAGGCAGCAGCCGGAAACCGGCTTTCGGCGAAAGCCACACCTATTCTTACCACAAGAGGGAACTTCGCCCTTCCCCGCATGAAGCGGGTGGCCACAGAAAGTGGCCCGCCGGGTTGAACCCGGCCACCACGCCGCCGCCCCCCCCCCTCCGTGGGGGGCTCTCTCGTCAGACTAGTAACCCGCGGCAGAAAATCTACCGGGCTGCCCAGGGTGCACCAAGAGGAGGTTGTCTGACATCGCACCCCGTGACAGCATGCCACCTAAGAGTACTTCTCCTAAGCTAAAGCTAAGACAAGGTTGGTGAAATGGCCATATATTTATCAACAAATTTAACAACTCACAGAAAACTAAACGAATTGTTAAATGTAATTGGAAAACTAAACGACTATTGTAAATACTTATAAGTTATTCGAAAGTTTTATCATTTGTATTAGACAATTGTTTTTGTTTTCAGGTAATGTTCTGCTCGAGGTGATATATACCAAAGAAACGTCACATAAGCCATTATACATCAGATTGAGACTTGTCAGTAAATCATTATACTATTTGATTCACAATTTCTATCCACCAGTTAACGTTCCGAAACAATTAGAGTGGGGTACCATTTTGTCTAATGTGTTTAATGGAAAACATATAATATAAACGTCAAACGATTAAAGGGACTATATTAAGTAGGTACATATGGATAATAAAATGAGAAAAGAAACAAGGTTTTTCGTTTTTTATTTATTTCTCTCTTATCCAGCTTAAATCTGTGCAGAAACAAAACATATTTGGTCATCACACAATTTAATGTATAAATGCTAATCTTATTCAGTATTAACAGAAAATTTCATAGACCTAATACTATTTGCGATGGCCTGAACTTTGGACGACATGCGACTTTTTGATTTCCTCTTTGCTGATAATTTTATTTTCTACATACATTGACAATTAGAATCATATAAAATATAATTGTAGATTAACTAAACCTACATAAAAGTAAAGTTGTGTCATAAAATAAGAAAATTCATACAATTAGTTTCAGACAAAAATAAGGCAATCAAAACTTTAAACATATTCCAAAATTACATTACTTATATTACAAAAATGTTGGAACTTTTGTGTTATTTAAGTAAAATAGCAATTTCAAAAATTACATTTGATACTGCAGGTGATAACAGACAAAACAATAGCAAACAAATTGACAAAGAGAATGCATCTTAAATTAACATGTAGCGTTAATAACGTTTTTTCTGGCACGCACAAATTCTGTCCCATCTGTACTCATGACCATGAGCCATTATTTTCAAATTTGATATTTCGATTCTTTTCTAGGTATATATTATTATACGAGTACCTAAATTAGTTATATGAAAACTAAAAGGGGTAATGTTCACTTGTCCCGTTTTACTGTAGTACCTTTTAATGACGACGCCTGGACGGTCTTCGTCGTCTTTCTTGGAGGATTGTTTAGTGTAATGATAATATTGCAAAATAAAATTCAAAACCAATCATAATGCACTGAAGGTTTCAAACGTAGGTCGCTATCGATTTTATTTGATTATTTGCTATTGATTTAGCTTTATTTAGATTTAGTACTTTTCAATCATTTGAATTGTCCATAGAACTAGTATCTCTCTCTTTTTTTAGTATCATACAATGCCGTACAATTGGTATAGTAAGTTTTGTTATTACAATTTTATTTAGATTTCGTGGACACACGTTTATTGGTAAGTTGATTTTTATAGCATAGCTTTTCTACGCACGATAAAATGGAATGATGTCATGGCAGACATGTATAATCTTTTCAAGTTTAGCACAAACTACTCTACTTATCACACGTTGATATCTTTGCCATATTCTGAAGCAGATATTCAGAATATATTTAACAAATGTACTCAGCACTAACCCCTTTTTCATTCACTTTTACTATAAATGAGGCAAGATGTTACTTGTACAATTAGTTGGCTCAAGTTTGAAAAATTACTGTTGTAATTATAATTAACTTAATAGTAACAAGGCAGAGTATTCAATATTTATCACATGGTTAATAGAAATATGACAAAACCTACAGATGCCCGAACTAAATAAAGTAGCTATATACAATTGTACAAGGTTACTTTTCAAATATGTATTACAATGGATTAGATTATAATAACAAGGGTTACAAATTTTAATTGTACAAATTTAATAATTATTTCATGTTCCCGATGTTTCTAAGATATTGTACATGTATCTATTGTATATGAATTGTCCTTTCCTATGGTTGCAACTGGTGCTACACGTAGTAGTTTTTTATATTGTTTTGAAAACGGCGTAAATGTAAAATTTTGTTATTAAATAATGCATTTTAGTGATTTATTTTTAACTGTTTTGAGCATTTAATATTACGCTCGAATAAAGTACATCCTATCATGAAACAAATTTTCTTATACAATATCTGTATAACTGTTAGTCTTTTCTACTTATCCATCAATGTTTTGCCAAAATGCTTTAAACCAATATCAGCACCATACTACTCAAAGTCATATATTATAACATCTTACTGGGTGACCTTATCGAAAAGTAACAATGTACATAAATATTTACCAAATTCATCAGTTCCTTACACCGACATTATAGTCAGCCTATAGTATTGACATATTGGACATATTCATTCAGGTCCGGTTTTGATGGCAGCCAATAAAACTTAAATGCATTGTAGAACGTCGTTATGAATTTATCAGTTGGTTATTAATTGATTGAACATTCGAAAAAAATGCATATTATAACTATACTTTGGCTATTTTGAAAGAGTAACCATGTAAGTTCTAATGGGTGTCACCAAAATTGATCTTAACTAGGTATTTAAAATTATCGAAAAAGTTGTGATGGTAATAATTCAGACCATCAACCTGAATATCTTTCAAAACAGGACCAATTTCTTTCCGCTCGGCTGTTTCCATGGGCGTACCTACTGTGGGGCAAGGTGTGGCATCTGATCCAACACAGTCCCTGACTTGAAGCTAAAATTTAAGTTATTTTGTAATAATATTAATGGTTGCTTAAAAACCTACCTTTTTATTGGTCCTAAAAGAATGAATATAATCCACGGGGGATCTGAAATGTTGCGAAGCACTTATAACCTATATGCTTAATGTTGCGTTAACTTAGTGAACTTAATGAAGCGTTTTTAATCTTACTACATGTAGAGTTTATTTACTTCTGTTCCACCCCTAAAAAATGCTGGATCTTCTGTCCCACACTGAAATGATGGGTACGCTATGCCAATTCATACAAAAGTTCATGGCCTACTCAATTTAAATGTATGGAGCAGCTGTTGCTTTTTGCGATTTCATAGTTGGTCTGATATTGAAAGTTGCTCAAATTGATGGTTAAAAAATCTCTTAAGCCATCATAACTTGGAACACCTTATACATATAAACCAATTTACAAATGAATTTATAATAGAAAGAAAACAAATGTGAAATAACAAAATTACATAAGCAAATGAAATTGCTTTAATGATGAACATTTTTTACATACAGTACATTCTTTAAAAAACATATGTATGTATATATAAATATCATATTATCAATTTTACTCTCATAAAATTTTTCATTTTTAACAATTTCAAACATACATCCCTCATCAAACTACTACTAATTTATATACTTTATACATAAATATATTCCAAAATTATTATTTTTATTCCACCAACAGACAAACACAGTAGCTGTAGTACTCTACAATTTGCATTGTGATTGTTATTTATAGATCTAAAAATGTTTGAACTACATAACAAGAAGACTAATAAATTTTTTGAAACATTAAATATTCTTTGTTGGATGTACCTATACAAATAATATGAAAAGATTCATAGACAGTTAATACATAGGTATTTCATTTAAGCATATTTTAACCATGCATAATACACATGACGTTATTTATTTCTACCTTACCTTTATTAATTTCGATATTAGTCACAAAAACACAATGTACAAAGCAGACAGAAGGATTTACCGCGACTCACAGTGATAGTCCTAGGTGGGTAGGCCCAAATATTAGTATTATGAAATCTTAACAATATTATATTCATCACAGACAATAGTAAATTAAGATATCGGGTGATAATAAACCACACTTTTATGATTAGCGAAACACAATGCAATAAGGCATTTACGAACAAAATTATCGTTTGATAGTACCAGTTAAGCGCTATTCAAACTGCGACTGGCAGACTGAGACGTGATGATGAGAATATCTACAGTTAGTTCTTGAGTACACACCTGTAGTCCTTAGTGACGTCGGAGGATGGATTAGGTGAATGTTCTTTGGGTCTAACTGAACCACGACACGATGCTAATTTTGATTCCAAAGCCTATAAATGAAGAAAAGTATAAAACATGAATGATAATTATATTAGTAGGCGATGGGAAAGTGATTATAACCGTCACCTAGAGCCAGTGGCGTAGCTGCTATGGGTGGCACCCGGGGCGGAAATTGTGGTGTCACCCCAAGATGGAAAACGATAAAAATAATAAAAATTCGGTATTTTATAAAGTACGATTTATTAATAGAAATACAACTGAGTGTCCTCTAATAAAGCATATACCAACATATATATATATATGCTCAAAATCTCTTTGTTCTAGTTTTAACAGCTGCAAATTTGTTGGTCTTCAAAATTTATGTTATGTACAGTCAGCAACTCGTCAAGCTTTACATTTGCATTACGAAAGCCGTCGCTATTACGAGCGACATAAGGGTGGTCTCAAGGTCAACATGTAATTTCAAATGTCGGGTGACACCCGGGGCGAACCCCCCCCAGCTACGCCACTACTTAAAGCACATACTTGCATATGTATTATATATACAGAGACAAAAAAAAAACATTTCTACAAAATAATAATGCCATGCATTAAGTAAATAAATACTTTATAAATATTGAAAGTATGGAAATGTTATTCAATATTAGTATTGTTAACTGAAATAGTAAGATTAGTTTCAATTTACTATACCATATAATGAACACCTTATTAATACTTAGAAACAATAATTGGTAATTTACAGTAACATTACAAGGAAAAGTAATTTATGAATAAGAAAAAAAAACCAGTTTGTACTAATCACCTGCACTAATTCAATCCATATGTTAAACTTATAACACATTTCATTTTCTATCTATGATATAAAAAGCTATACACTACAATTTTATTTTTTAATAAAATATCTACGCTTTCACTATTTTCGTAAATGTGAAAAACGTTTTTCTACGCGTGAATATTTAAAGTATTTGTACATCGATTAATATTATTAAAAAGTTTATATTTTAATATACACTTTAATAGGTTCATTTATTCTATTTTTTCCGAGTCCAAGGCATTTCAAAAATGATAATTAATATTTTATAATTAAAAAGTATTTAACTAGTATAAATAGTATTCATCATTTCATTGCATATTTAGTAACATTAAATAGTTCGCAACAATCACAATATAGAATGGTATGCAGTGCAATTAATGTTTCTTTTTATTTCAGAGTTACCTTACGCAACTTATTCAATTACTTAATTATCTAGACTTAATTATCAAACGTCATCATCATTCTTTGAAAGTTTCCACATAATTCACAACCAAAAATTAGAAATGTTAAGTATTTCGCTTATTTACAAGTAATTATAAAGAAATTTTAGTTGTGAAATGGAGTGATAAATCCAATGAGGATAAATGTATGTTTGCAACCAAACTGAAATCAAAACGTCTGTTTTGATTTAGACGAGTCCGATCCTTTTCTGATAGATCCGAAAGTTAATAAATTTTCGAGACCCTCACGGGATCGAACGGCAAAAGAGCGCCGTAATTTTCCATTTTCGTTTTGACTAGATCGTATGAACGGTTGCTCAGATGATCTCTGTGGCAATGGGGGCTTATGTGCCCTGTAAATACGTTCTGGCCCGGAGTGTTGGCGTTGTAACACTCTATTATCGTTAGCATCCTGCTTATGGTTGTCTAGGCCATTGTTGCTGGTGTCTTCTGATGTCGATAAAAGGTTAACCGCTGCAGTCGGCGGATCGCATGAGCATTTGACCTTACCACAATCACGGCAAAGAAACCTTTCAAGCTGTAAGCAATAAATTACATGCATACTACACAAACACAACCATGCATATTACAACTAAAAAACATATCTACAAGTTTAAAAAAGAAATACTAATAAATAAAAAACGTATATTTTATAAAATACAACATAAATATATTCTCATAACAACGAAATATATGCCTTACTTATGTTCAACTAGTAGTTTCAAAAGATTTAGTGAAGATTTTGAGCTTTTAACAATATTTTTAAAATGTTATTCCCGTCGCCAATAACTTGTATATGATTGGGTGAGACTATGAATCGAATTCTATTATTTCATTCTATTTGTATCGAAATAAATTATAACAATTTAAATTCAAAATCAACGCGTTACAAAGAATAGGTAAATTTCTGGAATAAGCTCAAAATATAACAACTTATCTGCAATTAATCAATTTTATAAAAAAATATTCACATTGAAACTAAATAGAAAAACACCCATAATAAACTACTACGTATTATTTTGGCACTAAAGATATTAAATAGGTAAAAAGGTGACCCACTGAAACAAAATGTGGTTTTCAGAAATTAAAAATTTTTCAATTTAATTTAAGATTACATTGTATTGATTTATTGCTCCCATAACACATGAAAGCTTTGCAGCATCTGACATAGAGTTCACCAAAATAAAAACCAAATATATTGTGAACTATGGGATCTGACATAAAATATGACAATGAAGAGAATTCGTTGTCTAATTCTAATGTTTAAAATACCACACAACATACGAGAACACTACTTAAAATCATATCGTATAAATAAGGACAAATCCTTAAAGTATCATTAAAACAATAAAGACTCTAAAGCTTGTGACAGTTTCTTTTGTTTTTATGAACTTGCGCTGTGATGGAACTGTAAAGAAGATTGGCAAGAAGTCATACAATGTTGGTACCGTAATCAGACGAAGTGTATGGTGATAAAAATACCACGTATTTCTGTCTTTAGTAATGTAACAAAAAAGGTAACCACGTCATATTTCTACAACTGCTAAATAAAAAGATATTCGCATTTGAAAATTATAATACATGTACATAGAGTATAGAGATAACAAAACATTATTAATAGTTAACAAAACGTTGCAAATGTCAAAACATGAGATTGAAATTGACATTACGAGTTACAGTAATTGTTATTATGGATTGAAGGTGGATTTTTTTTAACGAACGACTTTTAACCTCAGACTATAGAAAAAAAGAGGACTCGGCATAACGAACGTAGTTATAGGAATGTGATGTATTTCGACGGCATAGTTTCTGACATATTGGCATCTCTTTTTAACTTATGAGGATAATCATAAGTAAAAAAGGACAACAGTAGTTTTATAATTACCAAAAAGGGCAACATTATCTTGGCGACGTCACAGAATACCTCACTGCGGCCGGTCGCCATGTTTTGTCACAGTACTCACAATGAACAACAAGTACATCAGTTGTCATCGCGACTTGTTTGTTTCAGTGTTTTGAAGAAAATTTTGTTATTAGGCGAAAATTGTGCTTGTTTAAAGTGTTGAACTTGCATAATACTGCATTTATTATGGGTAAGTGCAGTGTGTTAGGCTGCCGCATGAGCAAGCAAGCCGCCATCTTTGTGCCAGATTCACATTTAGGTATGCACGTTTTTTTCGTAGGTATTTCATGTCTATTCTTTTTTCCTTAGTCTGAGCTTTTAACGCACTTACTTCGATATCATCGCCATTCGGAACGCACCCTCACGGCACGACTGAGAGTGAATGTGACATTGACATTCACAGTTGACAGTGGTAACAGTCGGTCAAGTGACATATCGGTTTATCGATTAAAATTAGATTTCCTTAAACATCTTATTTAACTAAAACCTCAAGACAAAACCAGAAAAAGTAATATTGTTATGTTCTAGTTCTATTTTTGGTTCTGTAACTGTCATTAATCGATCAATTATATGAAAATGAGTGTATTAATCAATAATCGATATTTCTGTAACGAATTGGATAGTTGCCTTTGTTTTGTTTACCTCTGATATTTCTTGTCAGTTAGATGCGTTTTGTTATCAATATTCACTGAAATAGTGAAATCAATTTTTCTTTCTTTACAAAAGTCTTCAACGAAATTCTTCAATTAAAGAAAAATAGGTAAACTAGTGTCGTTTACATACTTAATATCCAAAATTCAATATCCTACATTTCATATTTTAATCTGCCAATCTTCTTTCAGGATACTTGTTCTTGCTGTTTCTATCCGTTATCCGTTAAATCTATACTGATTGTGTCAATCAGAATAGATTTGTAGTAATTATTCGAATTCTTTAATCTCAAGCCAAAAATAAAAAATATTCAGTGATTGATTGAGTGTAAAATTATTATGAATCCTAAATAATAAAAATGAAAAATAAAATTCAATGGACAGTGGCCTTATTCATAGGATTAATAGGGATGTTGACATGTATCGCAAACATATAAAAAGTTATGTTTAATTAGAATGCCTACCTACCCGCATCTACCTACCCGCAGTTAACTGATCAACATCGTTTTCACTAATCTCGTACTAAAAGTTTATTAAATCCGATTAAAAGTGCTTAAATATATAATTGTTTGGTAAAATTTAACAACTTAACCAATCGTGAGTGTTTTTGCAGTGATTTACAATTGGTTATTTACGTATTTAAAAAGAAATAAACTCGCTTGCGACTAACTTTATCAAGGTGTGTAAGCGATCACATAGGATTCTCGCACTTGTACTTAATAACATAGTGTCGAGTTTTAAATAGACAAAATGAAGTGCGCCGGTTGTCTCAAAAATTTAAATAAGGATGCTATGCAAATAAAGTGTCTGTCAAGTGACTGTGGGAAGATATTTTGTTCCCCTTGTATTAACATCGCGGGGTTATCCGCAGAACGGAAGAAGTCCTGGAAGTGTCCCGACTGTGCTGCTCTCAAGAAAAAAGGTGGTGACAACAGTCAAACTCCAGTCCAGTCTTCCCAGGACTCAATGAATGTTACTTTGAGAAGGAAACCAGAATGCCGTGACTCACCCACCTTTGCTTTCGATACCAAATCAGACAGACCGGCTGCGACTTCCGTGGAAGTACATGAACTTATGATGGAAATCCGCGGCTTGACTAAAGAGTTATCCTGTCTAAAATTGAAGCTGACGGAGGCCACCGCATCCTTGACTAAGTGCCACGAGCGTCTGGATGACCTAAGCATAACAATAGGTGAACATGAGAACCGGATCTCTAACCTAGAATCTCAAGCGCTCGAAACAAAAATACTAAAGGCTACTATTGCGGACCTCAAATTTGATTTAAATATACAAACACAAAACAATCTTAAAAATGAGTTAGAAATATCGGGTATCGAAGAACATCAAAATGAAAACCTTCACCACATCGTTATGGTGGCTGGGCGCAAGCTGGGAGTGGATATAACCGACCAGGATATTGACTGGGTCACCCGGGTGGGCCTCCGTAAACAACCGGGCGGATCTGACTTACCGAAGCTCCCACGCCCCATAGTGGTTCGCTTGCTTCGTCGCGCCAAACGCGACCAATTATTGAAATCCTTCAAAGTAAGGCGTAACATAACCAGCACTGATATTGAAGTCGAAGGCGCATCCCGCAAGGTTTACATTAATGAACGGTTGACGAAGGAAAATCGCATGTTATTTCGTAACGCACGGATTATATCCAAAAAGCAAGGCTTCGCGCACTGCTGGTGCAAGCAAGGTGCAATATACGTCCGACGACAGGAAGGGTCGCCGGCGCAACTGGTGCGCTCGCAAGCCGACCTTGACCGCATCTTTTGTCAACCTGAAGTTATCACTGTTACTTAACTATGTGTGCATTTGTCATTTAATTCACTATCGCTGCAATTTCATAGTATCATTATATGTGTTTGGGATCAAAACCATTACTGTTCCCCACTGTTTGTTTTTCTATGTATACGTGTGTTTACAAAAGCTGATTATTCAAAAATATCAGCTTATCTCAATAATTGATTTAAAATTAAAATTCATTAATCGAATATACTTAAATAGTAATACTTTGAGTTACACGCTGAGAAACATAACTACCATATTATTATATTGTGGTTTTGGCTTAGACCTAAGATCTAGTACTAAGAACACATTGTATGATGAATTTATTATTATTTGTGTGAGTCATTTTTTATGTTTAATTTTATATGCTTATATTTATTACTTTTTATCTATACCAGTATACGAGTATTATAATATTTCTATATTTATCAACTACTATAAAATATTTTTAACATACACTTACTACATACGTTTTTTATTAATATTTACTAAAATCCAGGTACATAAGCGTGTTATAGAAAATAAACATAAGAAATTAAATTACTATATGAACCAAATTTACTTCAACATAGCTATAAATAGATATATCCTGCTTTTTTTACAATTACCTTTTTCGAGAACAGGTTATACTCACTTTAACAATACTGTTACCTTACTAATCATTTTAATAGGCAGTGTTTGTAAAATGTATACACACGGACCAATCTCACGTATTTTTGCAGTTAATAATAATAAGTTTCTAAAATGATTAATGAGGAAATAGTTAGAAATATTGACTCATTGCAAATAGACTGCCACCTTACGGAAGAACCGGAACTTTGTAGTAGCTTTTTAACAGTAAGGTATAATTTTAAACTTTTGGCTTTTAATATTCGTAGTATACAACGGAACTTTGACAGTTTTGTTATTGTTTTAAAACGTTTAGGTTTTTTATGCGATTGCATTGTTTTATCAGAATGCTGGTTGACTGATACCTCAATAATACCACAGTTAGAGGGTTACGTGTCATATCATACTACCAAAATTATAAACCAGAATAGTGGAGTTGTATTCTATGTAAAAGACAACTGGAATGCAAAAGTTATGGAATTGCCAATCGATGATGCCAACTGTCTTCGAGTTGACATTCCTAACATAATTACAATCCTAGGTATTTACCGCCCACCCTGTTTCAACAAGTATGAACGATTCATAAGATCTCTAGACAGTATTTTAGAGACCTTACCTAGTGCAAATGTACTTGTTGCGGGTGACATCAACATAGACATATTACCTACTGCTGACAAAAGCAATGTTTCTAAATTAGATTACTTGTGCACTGTTGCGGAGCACGGCTTGATTCCTGCGATAACGTTACCAACCCATAACCGTACATGTTTAGATCACATTTTCGTGAAATCCCTAAAATCCTTGAGTCTTGTTAAAGGCCTTGTGTGCAACTCCGACGTAACAGATCATGAAATTGTACTTTTGGGTATGAAACTGACCAAAAATAAAAAATCTATGCCAGCTACGCGCACAACGATTAAAAGAGATATTGATTTGATCAGACAAGAGTTAACAGATGTAGACTGGTCTAAAATCATAGCAAATAAAAGCGTAGATGAGGCTGTTTCTATTTTTACAGATGTTTTGCTTACGGTAATTAACAAGCACTCAAGAAAAGTAACCATCAGTCGTAATCGTTTCACTCTTAAGCCCTGGATTACCACTGGTCTTGTTCGTTGTATGCGACATCGAGACCGTCTACACTTACAGTGTAGACAAAATCCTGAAGATGAAATAAAACGGAAGATATATACCCGGTACCGCAATTTTTGTAATAGTTTGTTACGTAAACTTAAGCGTGAGTACGAAAATAAACAGTTAGTGGATAGTAAAGGGAACCCAAAAAAGCTATGGAGTGCAATCAAAGATATTTGTCATATATCACGAGTGACTAGAGACCCAGTAGAATTGCTTACTTTAGAAGGGGCCACTAATACTACTACATCCCTAAACATATGTAATGAGTACTTCTCAACAATTGGAAAAAAACTAGCTGACAAAACTCTTAACGACTTAAACGTTACCCAAGAAATTCTTACTACACGTCTAAAATCAAAAAAACTTTACAAAGATTCCTTTTTTATGCAACCAACAGACATATGCGAAGTTAATGATATTATATCTAAATTAGATAATAACAAGGCACCGGGTATTGACGGTCTAGGTAACTTGTTGATTAAACAAATAAAAGACTTAGTAGTTGGCCCACTAACACATATACTCAATCTAAGTTTAAGCACAGGTAGATTTCCAAACGCCTGGAAGCTGGCATCTGTGTGTCCGATTCACAAAAACGGTGCGCGCGACACTCCTAAGAACTACCGACCAATATCATTATTAGGCGTCTTTTCAAAAATATTAGAAAAGGTTGTCAACCATAGACTTGTTAAATACTTGGAAAATAATAATATTCTATCAAACAAGCAATTAGGTTTCAGAAAAGAAAAATCAGCTGACGATGCGGTCTCTCTCTTGGTATCTAAAGTAACATCTCATCTCGATAATAATAGGGCTAGTATTGGCGTGTTTCTGGATCTAGCCAAAGCTTTTGACACTGTTTCTACCCCAATTTTGCTAAAGAAACTGCAACTATGTGGAATAAGAGGTATAGCCTTTGACTGGTTCAAGAGCTACCTTTCTGGGCGGAAACAGTGTGTAAAGGTAAATGAGAGGCTAAGTGACTTGAGAGACATTAGTTACGGCGTCCCGCAAGGAAGCATCCTCGGACCTACTCTGTTCATTCTGTATATGAATGATCTTCACGATTTATTGATCGATACAGACATCGTTTGCTATGCTGATGACACAGCCGTTGTGTTTGGAGGCGAAACTTGGCGTGAAGCGCTACAAAATACAGAAAATGGCTTAAAATTAATATTTCACTGGTTGCAACAAAATCTGTTAACTTTAAACGCCGATAAGACCAAATTTCTTTGTTTCTGTAAAACGGTAGCCTCAAAACCTCCGCCTTTAACACACATTAAGATACACAGCTGTGTCCAAGGAACGTCATACTGTGACTGTAACGAAATCTCTCGCGCACATACCATAAGATATCTGGGTGTCACGGTAGATGAAAATTTAAATTTTAAACAGCATATGCAGACTTTATCGGCAAGAATACGAAAGGTCATAAATATAATGAAAACCCTCAGGGAGTCGGCCAGTTCTGAGACCTTGAAGACTGTTTACTTCTCACTTTGTCAGTCTTTGATTAGTTATTGCATAACCAGTTGGGGTGGAGCTTCTAAATCATGGCTTATACAAGTTGAGCGTGCTCAAAGAGCAGTTCTTAAAACTATGCTCAATAAGCCGCGCCGATACGCCACAATGGACGTTTACAAAGAGAGTGAGGTATTGAGTGTTCGCCAACTTTATATTTCAAAATTGATCCTTGATGTTCATAAGGAACTCCTTCGCTCTGGTGAGATTGCTGACATTCTCAATCGGCGTGTTCACAGAGTCGATGTGCCCACTATCAAAACAGCTTTTGGTCGACGTTTCTGTCCCTATATAAAGTACTTCGTCTATAACAGAGCACTCAAATCTTGCAACAGACTCATACACGGTAATATTCATGAGGCTAAAACAATAATATTTAAATGGTTAACTGGTCTTAGTTACTCCGATACAGAATCCATACTTAAAATCATATTATAAAAAAGTGTACCTATTAAATAGCATCCTTTATCACAAATATACCCACATATAGTATACATACATACATATATATATAATTCTATCTTATATCTCCACTAAGAAATATTGTAATTTTATCTCATATAACTATTTTTACATTTATAATTACTAATTGTATCTATGTACATAATATTTTGTGTAATGTATAAGTATTAACCGAATTGTTAGTTGTCATTTAACTGCGGAGAAATCCAACTACATATTTTTTGTAAATCGCACACATCGGTGCCTGCGATACAAGTAATAATTTACTTAGTGTAGGTACCACAGATAATCAAATCTAGTGTTTAAATCTAATTTAAGTGATTCTTTTTATGTACATTTATGTATCAACCCACAGCGAATAATAAAGTTATTATTATTATTATTATTATTATTAATGCTAAAGATCATATTTTTTGGAAGTGTAAATGTGCGTAATAAATTAAAAACAATCAAATATGTTAAAAATAAGGGCTAGTATCTCGTGACTGCAAACACCATTCGGAGCGCCGTACGTCGCAGTGTGAGAAAAACCCCGAGACAACAGGTGCGTTCCACATAAGCACGGATTTGCAATATTTTTAACAATTTTAGCATCAACGTGTTAAATAATAGATTTACGCACCAAAGTGATGGCGGTTATTTGAAACCATGGATCACACTTATTTGTCAAACTGTCTTTTGATTTACACCTTTGTCTGACACGACTGACAGTAGGTAGTTTGTTTATAAATCACATTGTGACGTCATCATGATCAGGTGACAGCTTGGAGCGTTTAGGAAATTAAAGGAATAAACTAATTAAATCTGATTTTTGTATTTGAAATTAATTTTTTTTTTAATCTACTTATATTTTTTCGTAATAATGACGTCTCCAATCTAATAAATAAAAACAGTCCGAAAAATTCGTCAACATTCCTATTAATATATAATAGATTTCTACAACAAAACTCTTTTGCCAGTACCAATATCTTGCTTACAACAACTAACCATATACTCATACTACAAATATTTATATAATAAACTGCATAAATGTATAATTATATTTAACACGCCATAAATATTATTAATAGATATAAAATAACTACATAAATATTTTTAATATTAATAAAATATACACTCAAATATATACAATGATACAACAATAACTACAATAGCCTGGATTATTGTTGATAATATGCTGAATTGACTCACCCCTACTTTACGAAGAAGATCCCCAACAATGTTTATAGCTGAAACACGAGATGACGGAGTCATACTGTTTCCATTTATTTCTCCTGAAAAATCATGATTATTTAATAAATTATTAGCAGTGTACTAAACAACAGGTAACATATAAGATCTAAGATATACAATATTACCTTTAATTTCATATAAAATAATAAATAAAGGTCTTGTATAGCAATACTAAAAATTATAAGAGTGTGCTTACGTTTCAGTGGTGATGCTACTGATGTTTGCGTTTCGATTTCCACATGCGTTCTTGACGAGTTATTAATGATTCCATTTTGCATTATTGTTTCATTTGCAACATCTTCTTTTTTGTGTGTAGGGACGATCTCCATAACTTTCAATTCTTGTTTCAGATCTGGAAATTAATGAAAAATAAATTTCTATATTCCTTACAGTAATCATAGGAAAAAATGAAAAAAAAAATGTAATTAATTTGCTTAGAATATTTTTTGCTTTAATAGGTGTGCTTGTGGGCATACCAGCCTACTGGCTTTTGTGATAAAGACTTCATAGTTCTACAACCTATTACGCAAGGAGTTGCCTATAACCTTGTCAGTGCCACTTCATCTTAGACATTGTCAGTGTGGTTTGGTTGCTCAGAACAATGCTTTAGTTATTCTTCTGAGTTTGGTTGTAGTGATTACGGTTTTGTCATAAAGTAAACATGCTAAATAGTAATCGTGTTTGAGTTTTTTTCCAATAATACAGCACTGGCGACCGCCCTTCTAGTTAGGTCTAGTTAGTTCGGAATTATGTTCATTGGTTATATAAGTATTGGTTGATTTATTCAACAATAAATATACCAAGACCACTCAGGCGACTACGTTACAAATATTAAACATTAAAAATCAGTTTCAGTCAAACAGAATTATCAAATCTACGACGGCGGATTGCCGAAAGGTTCAGATATTTCTAGCAGTATAATACAGATATTGAATTGTTAAGGGTAGGGAAAAAAATTATCCGAGGTACAAATTCCAAAAAAAAATTGACAATAGACAAAAAGTACGTATTTTTTTTGTAAAAACCCTTAAAAGTTCAATATCTTGAAAACGGTTAAGTTTGAGTGGGGTGTTTCATAGTGAAATCAATCAGAAATGACGGCAACTACATGATACATCCACTTAAAAGATCTAGGTCAACTTAACCTGTAATCCTGTATATACCTCTGTCTTACCTATTTCTGCCACCAAGCAGCAGTGCTTACATGGCATGACATAGTATGTTAAAGTCCATTTGCTTAGATAGTGTCAGTACACCCGCACACAATTGTGGTCATTGTAATAAAATTCGAATATAAATAATACACATAACTAAGGTAGCAAAAAGAATTTTAATGAAAAATATGAGTAGGTACACGTTAGTAAAGTAAAATTAGACACTATTCTTCATCACTCGTAGAATCACAGTCATTACCACCTGTATTTATTATAGGAGATCCAACATCATCACGTTCCGAATCGGTGTTGCGAGCATCGGCTTTGTTTTCCTTTTATAAAAGCCGCCAAGCGTCAAATTTTGTGCGGGTGTACTGACACTATCTAAGCGAATGAACTTTACAGACAGCAGCACATCAAGCTACCACAAAAGGTCACTGTTTTCAATCAACTATAAACTTAACGTTTAACAGTATAAGGTACAAGATCAATTAGCGAAATTTGACAATTTCAATAGGCTGGCTTGCTGTTGATTGTATATGCTTTGGGGGTTCTACTAATTTAACAGAAATTACATGTACTATAGGCGACTGTAGCCATTAACCATTAGAATTGGGTGAGCCTGCTTATTTGCCAACTTAGTTGTATTGAGAAAAACTTACCTCTAGCCTCATCTGTTGCTCTTTGTAACTTTACTCGAAGGTTTTCGATTTCGTCAACCTCACTCTCTAACACAGTATTTCTTTCATATGCTTGATTCAGCATAGCCTCTATACATGCCACTGATTCCGAAATGACTCTAAAATTATATTTATAAGCATTCACATATCAAAAATATTATATGTAGTTGATACTGCAGATGTGTCATTGGGTTTACCCAATAGGGCCGATTGCTAGTGATCAATATGTTTTTTATTTAGTTTTAGAAAATAATTTATCCTTACATATTATAAAACAAAGTCCCCCGCCGCGTCTGTCTGTCTGTTCGCGATAAACTCAAAAACTACTGCACCGATGCTCAAGCGGTTTTCACCACTCGATAGCGTGATTCTCGAGAAAGGTTTTAGCATATAATTTGTTAAGTTTTTGTATTTATTTATGTGTCCATTAACGATATTTGTTGAAGATGTCGGGAAAAAATAAATTAAGGCGAAACGTAGTTCGCAGGCACAGCTAGTTAAATCTATACTTTATTTACTATACTTACTAATATTATAAAGCTGAAGAGTTTGTTTGTTTGAACGGGCTAATGTCAGGAACCACTGGTTCGAATTGAAAAATTCTTTTTGTGTTGGATAGTCCATTTATCGAGGAAGGCTTTAGGCTATATAACATCACGATATTGTTATTTTCGAAAATCCACGCGAACGAAGTCGCGGGCACGGCTAGTTCAAAATATATGTGAAGGAAATAGTTATTTCTTTTTTTTATTATTTTCGATTTACTTGGGGGATGAAGTTGCTTACGTCCGTAGGATTTACCATCTTCTCCTAGACCCACCCTAGACGTGTACCCTGGGTGGTGCAAAACAAGCAACAACACCGAGTAATAGGCGGCGGTTAAATCAGTAACCGAAGACTGCACCGGTGCGGGCGACCAGGCTCCTGTGTCAGTGAATGCGACTGGCAGAAAACTTAAACATTCGTGCAA
The DNA here is from genome assembly GCA_963935595.1 of Schoenobius gigantellus. Classification (NCBI taxonomy): domain Eukaryota; kingdom Metazoa; phylum Arthropoda; class Insecta; order Lepidoptera; family Crambidae; genus Schoenobius; species Schoenobius gigantellus. The sequence continues at coordinate 39,259,387 of OZ012543.1, forward strand.
CAAGCATTCCACCTTAGCTTGTTTATACAAAGACCAAGATCCGCTTCAGTGGGAAGCGTAACCATGGCTTCAACTCTTGAATCTAACGTCAACCATGGAACAAAACCTACCTCTGTCTCAGACAAACAGTTGCCGTGTCCTCCTCCATGGCAAAGAGTTCCTGTTGTTAATAGGAATAAAAAGAGGAAACTTTCGTCTAGTCCAACCGCAGAAACAATGCAAACCTCAAACCTCTTCACGGGACCAGACTCTACACTACAGATGAAAAGCTTATGAAGCCGAGCAAGCCACCACCTATTGTATTGTATGGAGTTGAAGATCTGCAGGCCAATTATAGATCTTTCATTGTATGGTATAAATTTGAGAAAAAGAAGCCATGAAATGATGCATTTCTGTTACCGATCTCCAATGATATCATCACTATGGCATAATTTCAATGATGTCATCATTAAATAATTAACAAATGATCAAAAATCTGACCGAATATCGTATTCTTCGTTTTGCACTATGATATCATTTGCAAAACCATGGGATCCGTAATAGGCCCTTTGAATAAACTAACTGAACTCCTAGAAACTGCTACAAAAAAGGATTGTCAACAAAAACCAGCTTCGAATAATAAGCACTGACACAAAGGTATACAAAATCTGATCAATCTTGTAAGGAGTGCTGGACTTATTGGCCATACATTTAAAAGGAAAGATAACAGATCTTGCAGAATTGTTATTAAAAATCTGCAGCCTACCACGCCCTTGAACATAAAAAAAAATTAGAGGCTACGGGAAATGTAGTAACGTGTGAAATAATAGATGCAGGATTTGGCCCAGATAAAAAACCCACTTCAACTTTTTTCGTCAACTTAGAAGCAGGACCTAATAACAAGTCAATAAAAGACCTAAAGTACATTTATCACCAGTCGGTAGTTATTGAAGACCCAAAAAGAGAAAGACAATTGTTCAGTGCCATAGGTGTCAGCAATATGGACACACAAAAGATGCGTCAAATGTGGACAATCCCACAAAACGTCTAAATGCCAAACGCAAGACCCCAAAGCCCCAGCAACTTGCGCGCTCTGTAATGGACCACACCCAGCCAACTATAAAGGATGCTAAGTGTATACAGAAATCATAGCAAGAAGAAAGAAAACTATCAGCACAAACCAAAAACTACATTTCGTAAGGAAAAATCATCACATAAGAAAAAAGACACAAATAGTTATAGAGCCCAACCAATACAAATTTGAAAGATCTTACTCTGAAACACTGAAACAAGAGACAAGAGAAAAGAGACAAGAAAAGAGTACTCCAACTGAAACACCTCCTCAAGATCAAGTTACAATGCAGTCATATGTTAGTTAGAGCAAATACTTCTGAAACAGAATGAAAAATTTGAAATTATCCTCCAACAAATGAGTACTCTAATGAGCCTCATACTCAACTCGTTGACAAGTTAACAAAATGACCACATTACTTGGTCTTGCTCCGAATAAAAATGAGGTGGAACTACTTATGACATTGCAGAAATTTGACATCTTGCTTATCTCTGAAGCACAATGCTTAAATCATCTGTAAAATTTGACAATTACCAATGTTATACTACAAATCACCCAGATGGAACAGGACATGCTGGTACTGCTATAGTCATAAAGAAATCCATAAAACATCATCAAATACCAGACTACAAAACCGACCATATGCATGCTACATCGATCGCGGTCGATGATGGATCTGGAAAGCTTGTTGTCACTGCCGTGTACAGAAGCAATGTTTTCCCATTTTTTACAAACTAGGCAACCGGTTTGTGGCGGGGGCTGACTGGAACGCCAAAAATACCTGCTGGGGATCACGTCTTACTACACTACTAGAGGGCGACAATTAAAATTAAGCATTGACAAGAACAGACTTGGAGCAATCTCCTCTTGTGAGCCAACGTATTTGCCGAGTGATACCAACAAGATCCCTGACCTATTGGACTACTTCATAGTAAAAGGAGTGTCAAAATTGTATTTAAAGCTAGAATCCTGCTATGATAGCTCATCTGACCATACGCCAGTGCTGCTTACCTTGAATACAAATGTAATTGAAACCACAAAACCAGACACCTTACACAGTATACATACCGACTGGAAATATTTCTGAGAGTACATCAATAGCAACATAGAATTAAAAGTAGCTCTTAAAACTCCAGGTGATATAGAGGACTCGACGAAATATATAACTTGTACAGGAAGCGTGTTGGATTAGTACTCCTGAAAAGGAAAGAACAGTAAAATGTTTCAATTATAATTATCCACAAAAAATAAAAACAGGGGTACTAGAAAAGCGGCGATTACGTAGAATGAACTAATCTAGACTGGGAAGTGATAAAACAAATTTTAATAGAGCCGCTGAACTTCTGAAATAAAAGAATGGCATGACGAAACTACAGATACAACTAGAATCCTTATCGGCTTCAGAGACTACCAATTACTCCCTCTTGAAGTTCAGCAAACACTATAAATAACAGACCTCAGGCAGCAAAACCCCCTGTGAAATGTAATTTAAGCTGGGCTAGAACACCACGAGATAAATAAAGCAAACGCGTTTGCAGAACATCTGCCTAAAGTCTTTGTTGCAAATGCAGCAGTAGATACAGAATTTGAAAAACAGGTCGACCGAACCCTTATTCAAGACTATCAGATGTCCTCACCACCGCAACCTGTAACTGCCCAAGAGGTCTGGAGGGTGTCTGTGAGACTCAAAGATAAAAAGTCCCTGGTTTTGACTTGATCACCAAGGATGTCATAAAACAACTGCCTAAGAAAGCATTTTTCTTTCTGACAGTGCCGTATAATGGCATCCTGAGAGTGCAATATTTTCCAAGATTGTGGAAAGTATCACAAATAATAATGATACACAAAGATGTTAAACCACCTTGTGAAGTCACCTCATACAGGCCTCTAAGTTTATTGCCAGTAATGTATAAGATCTTGGAAAAGTTGCTACTTAGAAGAATTCTGCCCATTCTTGAAGAGAACAAAATTATACGTGCCCATCAATTTGGTTTTAGGCAGCAGCACCCTACAGTCTAGCAAGTCCACAGAGTATATGAAAGAGTCAGAAAAACACTTGAAGAGAAAGAATACTGCTCTGCTGTAATCTTGGACATTCAACAGGCCTTTGATAGAGTATGGCATGAGGGCCTTCTCTGTAAACTTAAAAATAGTCTCCCACACAGCTATCATCAAATACTGGCCTCATATTTAACTGAACGGTTATTTCAGGTTAAAGAGGGAGGTGCTACATCAAAATTCTTTGAGATACGCGCTGGTGTCCCTCAGGGTTCAGTATTGGGACCGGTCCTGTACACTATCTACACAGCTGATTTACCGGAAGTACATAATACCACTGTCGCAACCTTTGCTGATGATACTGCTATCCTCGCTAGTGCTGAGAGTCCAGATAAAGCTTTACAGCTATTGCAAGCAGCATTAAAGAAAACAACCAAGTGGCTGCAGGACTGGCGAATTAAAGCCAATGCAACAAAATCTGTCCAAGTGACATTTACTCTTCGCAGAGATAACTGTCCACCTGTTCAACTGAAAAACACCACTTTACCACAAAAGAACATTGTCCCATATCTGGGAATACATCTTGATCGGCGCTTGACATTGAATGAACATATTAAAAAGAGAAGAGACGAACCGAACATCCGCTACAAGTGATTTCTCTCGCTGGCTACTTGGTCGCAACAGCAAATTATCAGTAGACAATAAATAACTTATCTACAAGGTTGTTCTGAAGCCAGTCTGGATTTTCACTTTGGGGTAGCGCCTGCAACTCGAGTATCTCACGTTTGCAGAGAATGCAAAATGTAGTTCTCAGAACCATTAGCAATGTGCCGTAGTGTATAAGCAATCAGGAAATCCATGAGCACCTAAAGATGCCCACAATAAAGGAAGAGATCCTAAATGTTGCACTGAAATATGGTAAAAAGCTCAAAAGGCATCCTAATGCACTGGCAGTACAGCTTACAAATCGCAGCTATATAAAGAGACTTAAACAAAAGGATATTACAATATAGGGAAACAATGAAAAGACATCCTCGCTGGAGGGTGCTCCCAAAATGACATAACACACTTACCACATTCGCTTAAAGTGCAAAGCACTGATTGCAAATAATAATGATTTTTTTTAAAATTTACCACATTGATTCAGACATATGGAGGCAAACCCTTACTTTATGAAGAGATTGTTGATTATATATAAGAATACTATCATGTCATATTCACAAAATTATCAAGTTTAATTACTAAAGGTACTTCTGTAAAAGAGAGTGGTAAAGCTTTCCAATGTAAATAAGTGAATATCTCCACTTTGTTAATTAATATTGCAATTATTTCGTATTTGAACTCAATAGTAATTTTCTTTTTTGACATATTACTTTTTATACATGTATTTCGTAATAATGTGTGAACTGTGCGAGTGATTATGAAACTGTTATTTACTTCATATACGAGGGTGGATTGAAAAGTTTGCAGCCTCACACATGTTCACTTGTTATCTGGTAGTCAACATGCAAAATTGTATTTCGGTATGTTAATTTTTTTGAAGATCTTGAAGAATCATTTTTTAAGAGTGGCATAGAAGCTTTGGAATGTAGGTGGAAGAAAATGCATGACATCGAAAAGTAAAAATATTTTTGTTCATTTTTTATTCTGTTTTCTTGACTAGGCCGCGAACTTTTCAATCCACCCTCATATATTAAAAAAATAAACTTATAAAGAGTAATTGAGCAAATATTTTGATAGGCAAGATGAGAGCCAATTAATTGTATTATTATTAATCATTCATTTAGTTTTTATTAAAATAACAGATACCTGCAGAAATCTTGGACTATAAGTTAATTTTATCAATATTTTACACTAGATGGCTTATGCGATGCGGTAACATATTCAACCCAGTGTAAGATTGTTTTAAATAGTTTCGAACAAATCACCCTTCAGTGCTGCCCTTTTTACTGTTCCTCGAGTATGGATAATCCAATACAGTAGTAATATGCCATCTTTTCAGATGCATTGAATCAAATTGTTCTATTTTAAATAATTAATAATGTCATAGATTCTACATATCTTCTACTTAAAATCTCTTCCAAGTATTGCAGACCAAGCGGTTGACAGAAAGATACTTTACATATTCCAGTATGTATGAATAATTATAGACAAAAGGACAATGCCGGATTTTGTATGGGACGTGCCGTCTTTTTTTTCTTCTGGCAGCTATCGACAAAACTTGGTTTTTCTAGTACAGAATAGTGTAATGAACCCAACTCACTATGACATGTATACTTCTAAACTGAATCTGAACTGAGTTACAAGAGTTTGAAGTTTTCAGTTTCATTAGATATTTATGTATAGGCAATCTTGTTTTTTAGGTGCAAGCTACGTAAGAAATTGCAACAAAATATTGTCTTCGTATTATTTTTTTTTAACTTTATCGTACAACATAAAAGAGATATATAAAAGGCGGACTTAATGTCTGAGACATTCTCTAGTCAGTCAACCAGTAAAAATCTGCGAAAATTGTAGACGATGTAAGAGTGAAAGAAAAAAGGCTAAGGTAAAGGCCACACTGGAGGTGGCAGGCTTAGAGGTTGGCTAGGAGGCAGGCTTAGCTGTCAAAATGCTTCGATAGATAGTGGCAGCGCGCGCCTGGTGATCTTAAGTGTATTTCTAGACATATATTTTGTTATAGTAAAATGTCTCTTTTAAATTTTTCTAGAAAATTGCTTCTTAATTTCGAAGCAATCAGACATGTTGAGTACGTGATATTAATTATGTTGACGTCTACTAAATGAGAATTTGAAATTTTATACAAAAAAAAGTAAAACATAATAACAACATCACTTTAAAACAATTTTAAAATATCGGTTACTTCTTGCTACAATTTTTAACACACGTAAATTGTTTACGTAACATATGGGAAGAAGTTCACAATGGCTCGCTTTTATAAACAGAGAGCTATTATCAATCAATTCCTCCACAATGCATTCTAGTAATCTAAGCAAATAACCGACGCGTCCGATCGCCTCGCTAACCGCTAAGCCGCTATCGAGGCACCAAGCGAGCAGTGGGGCTGCGCGCATAGTGTGCATTGTGTTGGTTCACTGGGATGAGTCACCGAAGCGACCAACTAACCTTTCGCCGCTGCCACCTGCGGTGTGGCAGTGGCCATAGAATTGTTTGATGGGAACAAACAAATAAATAAATAACCATAGACAAGATATCTAAACAAAAATAATATAAAACTACAAACAAATAAAATATGTGTATGTATACACAGACATATATGTACCCACATAAACACATCATTATCATCACAGCTCATATACGTCCTCACCGAGGGCACTAGCCTAACTTAACTTATGTTAGGGCGATTAGGCCTTATTCAAACCACGCTGGCCCAGTGCGGATTGGTTGACTTCACATACACCTTTGAATTACTTCGCAGGTGTATGCAGGTTTCCTCACAATGTTTTCCTTCACCATAGCTTCAGATAAATATGAAATTCGTGAAACGAAAATATACATTGGTACATGGCAAGATCGATCGCGGGCCTCCCGATTCTACTCGGGGCACAGTCAAGTGCCAAGGCCGCAGCGCCACCGACGCTCCCATAAATATTAACACATGCTTATATATAAATAATACGAATATCATAACTGAATACTCTCTGATTCCAGAAAATGTCTTCGTAATTGATTTTGATATAAAATATGTCAGTCGGTACAGTAAGCTCCCATTCAAGCTATACATTTAGACTACGAAAACCGCACATATTTTGTGTGACTCTCGCTGCTAGCGCTCTATAATATTGTCAGCATCATAATTATTGTGATATTTTGTGTAAAATGAATTGAAAAGGCATTAAGTATTTTGTGTAATGCATGCTTAATACATCAAATAAAAATAATTTCAGTAATTTTTAGTTACCGAGAAGTAATGAAAGGTCATATTTCTAAAATCTTTCATCATCTCATATTTCTAAAATCTTTTTTACTTGCTATTTTTTAATTATTTTAAATATTAGCACAAACTAAATAGATCTATTTCCTTTGTGGTGATAGTATGATTAAGAAAAAACTTATTACAATAAACTCAAATATTTTAATTCATCAAGTAACATTTACTATAAAAATACACTGTATTTATTTGTTGTCATAATGCAGTGGTAGGTAACACTTGATTGAACACCTATAGCTTCTTGATTGTATACTAAAAATCTATCAGTGCTAAAAGACACTTGGTCTACTTCATGAAGCAAATACAAAGAGGTGCCCTATCGCGTTTTCCGTATGAAATCAAGTGAAGCCGGAAATCGGGGTGCGGGGGGAGGGTGCGCGACGCCACTGTCTCCTTGTAGCGAGTAGAATTACTAAAATGCCAGCATTATTGACGTTAACATAAAAGTTCCGCTATACATTACAAGGTGGCAGCAGTGCTAGTACAGACTAAAATGCCAGCATTATTGACGTTAACATAAAAGTTCCACTATACATTACTAGGTGGCAGCAGTGCTAGTACAGGGCCTTACTAAGGGATTTAATAAAATAAATCATTCTAAAAATAGATAATCTAAGTTATAAAATTTTCTATCATTTACAATGCATTCATTATTTGTGAAAACTTATAAATGAACTTCAGTTTATTTAGCTGCAATAGTAGTAGTTTTGTAGTTTCTTGTGACTTTTTGTTTTCTTTGTGTAATATATGTGGAAGTAACTAAAATTTGGGATTTTTGGAAAAGAAATATTTTTTTTAAATAATATTTTTTACCTTTTTTACAATTTGTAAAACAACAAAACTAATCTTTATAATAATTTTCTTCTTAAAACGAATATTAAGTCTTAATTATTAATTCGAAATCTTAGGAAACACGCATATAGGTTCTCCATAATATGAAAGGTCTTATATTATCTATATCTATACATTTATATATCTATACAAATAAATAAAATTGAAGTGTCTGTTTGTAATGTCAAAGTAACAAGTTTTTACTAAATGGGTATGAATGTATATCGGGTACCAATAACAAAAACACACTAAAAAAATTTTGTCTGTCTGTTTGTTCCCGCTAATCTCCGGAACGGCTGGACCGATTTTGATGGGACTTTAACTAATAGTTAGCTAATTATATAAGGTATAACATAGGCTACTTTTTATTTTATATTTCTTAAATTAACTTCCGATGGAAATCTATAAAACACAAAAAAAACCTTTTGGTGTTTTATAGATTTCCTGATGTTATGTTTTCATATAAACAACAAATCTATGTTAAAAGATACATTCGTAGGAGAAAGATAATTTATTATGTGCTGTGTCAATATAATCTAAAAATAAAAATCGTTAAAACTGCTTATATTAATTCACGTGTTTTGTTTTCGCCCTTAATACATCCTACGTTTTCGTTAGTATTTTTACTCGCCACTAGAGGGCCTTTTGTGCTTTATCGGGACATTGACAGAAGCGTCCATGTGGCGTCGAACATTCTAGAAGCAATACGTCAAGTAATAAATTAATAATGCTTGTTTAATGTACTTACAAATGGAAAGAGATTTTTTTTCGTTCACTTTGTTTCTGTCTTCTGTGTAACTTTTGCACGATAGAATACAACATTTCATTTTGTATTTAGGTAATTTAAAACTAAAATAAAGGAATAGCGTACTACGTACTAATCCGACAGATAAAAAGATCGACTGATGTCAGCGCCTCTGGCGTTAAGTAGCTAAAACTAAAAATGCGTGACGTCAGGACTCTGGTGATAGGAGCTGGACCTAGTTGCTTATAACATCTCCTCTTCGTTTTTGCTTCATGGTCTACTTTGATGTCATATTTCTCCTCATACCAAGTCACCATGTTGTTTTAAAGCGTAGTTCAATGTACTCAAGGTTAGCTAGAGCCGGCCCTGTTGTGGCTAATTAGGTTGTGATAACAGGTTGAGCTGATTGTTCTCACACATAGAAGACACTATTTTGTTGCAATTTAGCTTAGCTTGCGCCTAATAAACAAAAGTAGCCTAATACAAATTAGCCTTATCCGATAAATACCTGCACACTTCTAACTCTCGTAACTCAGTTCAGACTGAGTTTAGAGGTATACATGTCATAGTAAGTTTGGTTCACAACACTATTCTGTACTAGAAAAACCAAAATTGGTTGATGACTGCCCGAAAAAAGAGGCGCCAATTTCCAGCATTGGTTTTTTTATATTATAAGATCACTCATCATTTCAGTCAAGAGACACCCACTGTTGGACATAAGACCTCCCCCAAAGGATCTCCATACCAATCAGTCCTGCGCCTCCCGCATCCAGCGGCTTCCCGTGACCTTCACCACATTCTCGGTCCACCTTGTAGGGGGGCCTACCAACGCTGCATCTTTAAAATGCTAATGTATAAATAAGTTTTTCAGTATCATATGCATAATTATAAGCTGTATGTTTCCCAAATAAATTAAATTAATGTGGGATTGATCAGTTTATTCATAAAGTATATAATAGTATCTCTATTTAGTTTGTGATTTTTGGTGTGGGTGGTGTGTGGTGTGGTGGTGGTGTGATTGTTTTGTGTTACGATATTTAGGAGAGTGGGTGTCTGGAAAAATTGTAATGATTCATTTGCCAAATTAATGTGATGCAAAGAATCAAAAATTTGATATGAATAAGTTCAAAATATTATGTATTTATATAAAAGTTTATAATTGAAATAACTTGGCAAATGTTGATTTTTGCTATACATAGTAATTCTTCTTCTTTTTTGCTTGGTGGCGTTTCCCTTTTGGATTTCGCCAGAATCAAGTTTTTTCTGTTTTCGTTTTTCAGATGGATGGTAATGCCCTTGTAAGACTCTGCTTTCTTGACATGGATCGTGAAAGTACAATGGGTAGGTGTAATTTGTAATGTGACATTATTACTCCTTGTAGAATGAGTGGTAAGAAACAAACTAAACCTATGCAATGTGTCATTAAATAATGTCAAAACATCAATTAATTTTTATCACTTAGATTTGCTGTAATGCACAACCAAATTTTATTCCAATAACTGTCAAAAAATAGCAGTTTTCAAATAACATTTATGATAAAAATATGATTTACCTCTGACCCCTTTCTAAGTCATCATTTTTTTGTTCCAATTCTCTTATATATGCTGCTTGTTTATCTTTTTCAATCTTAACAGCCTGTATTTCATTCTCTAGGGCATTTGTTTCATGTTGACTTCTTTCTAGCTTATTCTGAAAATTAAAATTGTTGTATAAATCAGTAACATTGCATTTTTGGTTTAATATTCAAGTTTTTATCGGTACTTACTCTAAGAGTTTCAATCTCATTTTTTAATCTTTGGTTTTGATATCCCAAATCTCTATTCTGCTTTTCAACTTGTACCAATGAAGCTTCTAATTCTTTTTCAAGTTGTGCAGAGTTTTCTGTATATTCGTCTAATTCTTGTTGTATATCACTAACCCTAGAATAAGTATTAATAATTAACAAAATGAGTCATGCTCATGCAATACAAAAGTCGTAGAGCCAATATCTTAGATTACTTCAATACTTACTTCTGCTCATAATATTTAGCTTGTTTTTTCCAGTAATCTAAAGATTCTGCCTCTGATTTTAGGGAAGTGTCCATTTCTATCCTTTCTGAAATTGATCTCCCAAGGATAGTTTATTATTTCAACTGTGACTACAATCAACGCACCATTACCAAAATATAGTGTAAAATCACAATAGAATATCTAGCAAAGAATTTACACGAACTAAATTTGAAATGTACAAAACTGAAACATGAATTATTATTGAAGATAATTAGTTGGTGACCGTTAAAACCCTAAAAATGCGACACAAACGACACAATTTATTTTATGTACGCACCACAAATTTTTTTTTTTTAATAATCTTTATTCTAACCTTGGATACAGAGTCCTTCAGTCGTATACATTTTAATATTAGATATTAACAAAACGCAAGCTAACTTATAATAATATGATAATTGTCCTAGAAGAATTTTAGATTTTTCCTACAGTGTTTACTATATACTTAAATAGAGGTAGAAAATAATTTAGGTTGGAAAGAAGATCTTGCAGGCGGCGGGGAACACTTTGATTATTGTTAGAACTGTCACAATCAATTTCATTAATGTCTGAGGCTAAAACTAAACGTTGCAAGTTAAATGTTGCACAATTTTCCAACAAGTGTTGCAGGTCGGCATTTTCTTGATTGCAGTGAGGACAGTAATAGGCCCTACTCACGATGCAATTTCGCTAGCAATTTGTTGCTGCGATCTGTTGCAATGCAACAGATTGCGATGTGAATAGGCAGGTTGCATGCAATTTATCGCAGGTCGCATCGCCCGCGCTAGCGACCGACTGATTGCTGCAACATATTGCGAGGTGAATAGCGCGGTTGCATGCAACTTGGCTCAGTCGCACGTGTGCCGCTTAGTCAGCCACACCTCTGTAGTGTAGGTAGCGTTTAGAATAAGTAATGAAAATAATCCGCAGAGAAAAAAATTGAGAAATCTTCTGGTTCCAATTCCAAATGAAACATAACGTTCATTTGCGATATTTTATTTTGTAGCTGTAACCATTTTTTTTACCCAAAACTATTTTTCTTTCTTCCTCACAGGTGTTTAATTTGTAGAAGCAAGAGCTAATGCAAATGCTACTTTTTAGGGTTCCGTAACCAAAGAGTAAAAACGGGACCCTTTTAGTAAGACTCCGCTGTCCGTCTGTCTGTCCGTTCGTCCGCTTGTCTATTTTTTTTAAAAGAACGTCGCCCCACACTAGGATTTTCTCCTGTGTCGTGGGTGCAGTTACAAACATAGAATATCACATGCACATACGCCCAGACCGGAATCAATTTCTGTAGGCTATACAAAACATCTGTCCCGTGCGGGAATCGAACCCGCGACCCGTTGCGCAGTAGGCGATCACTCGACCTCTGCGCTAACCGTCTGTCACTAGGCTGTATCTCATGAACCTAGCAAATATTTAAGGGGCCCCATACAACAAATGTGATTTTTTGCCGTTTTTTGCTCGATATTAATAACGGCAACAGGTAGACCCTTGAGAGAATTTTTGTATAGGTAATTGTACGGAACCCTTCGTGCGTGAGTCCGACTCGCACTTGGTCGGTTTTTGAAATCTAGATAGCGTTGGTGGCATTATTATACGATTCGGTACGTAGATGATTACACGTTGTGACGTTAAGGTGTTTGTTAGCAAAATGAAATTGCAAGCGAAGTTGCATAGGTGAGTAGAGCACGTGCAACCGCGATTGCAACATGTTGCAGCAACAGATCGCAAGTTAGATTGCATCGTGAGTAGGGCCTATTAGCATCGGCGAGTACATGAATCCTGTGGAGGTGGGTTGGGACTAAACAATGGCCAATTCTCATTCGTGTGATGATAGTATAGAAATTCCTGCCCAGGTATTGTTTCTGTTTGTGATACCAAGGTTTGCTTGGTAACTCTTTCTGAATGTTCGCAAACCACTTGCCCTTAGTTTCTAAAGTTATCTCCCAGTAGTCTTTCCATAACTTCTCCGATTTTTCTCTGAAGTGAATGTAGAAATCGGTAAAAGGAACTTTGCAACATTCGGTATGGTCTTCATCATGTTGAGCACGTGCCACTGAATCAGCTTTTTCGTTTCCATATATGCCACTGTGTGAGGGAACCCACATGAATTCAACATTGATACAATGGTCATTTAATTCTTCTAATTTATCCTTAATGTTGAATAATATATAATTATTTTTAAAAGATAATAATGCTCCTCTACTCAAGGCTATTAATGCACTTTTGGAGTCGGAAACTAACATTATATTTACATTATTTACACACTTACTATTTACATAAATTAAAGCTTGGTATAATGCATAACATTCTGCTGTATAAATGCTGCAAAAAGAATTCAATTTGAAACATCTTGCGTAGTTTGATTGTGGGTCATAAAAGGCAGATTTAACATTATAATTATCTTTAGAGCCATCTGTATATATAAAATAATAATGAGGCATCTTACTCTTGAACTCTAGAAAATCATACTTGTTAGAAATTGAATCTAAATGTATCTTGAGATGACAATTAATTAAACTTTTATATTTACAAGTATACATAGGTAAGCTAGGCGAATAACATATATTTTTACAGTTGAACTTTACACGAGAATATATTCCACCTATTTCAGGAGGAGCAGACAAAGCTTGCACAGTGGTGTCAGAAGATGCAATAGGCTGATAAATATCTGATGCTATATCTAACTTTTCATGGAGATTGCCGCTAAATGACAAAATTTTAAGTGAAAATCTTTCTGCTAGCTGCAGCCTTCTCAGGGACAATGGAGGTATACAATTTTCAACTTCTAATGAATTAATAGGTGAAGATCTCATTGCACCACAGATTAATCTTAGGCCAGTATTTTGTATAACATCTAGTTTTCTTAAGAGGGTGCTATTTGCATTTAAATATGCCAAAGAACTGTAATCTAAATGGCTTCTCACTATGCTTTTGTATAACATACTAACAATTTTAGGATCAGATCCCCAAAAAGTACCAACCAAGTGCCTAAGAATATTAATACCTCCCATGGCATTTTTACAAATGTAATTTATATGCTTATCAAATTTTAATTTATTGTCAATAATAATACCTAAAAATTTATGTTCACTAACCACTGGAATTACACAATTATTGTACTTAATTGAAACATTATTGAAGTTTTTGCTGAATACTAATACAGAACTTTTACCAGGGCTAACATCTAACTTAAGCTTATTAAAATAATAAAAATGGAGTTGCTGTAAAGCATTATTAATTCTGTTTTCAGCTATTTCTATATTTTGGCTTATGCTATACAAAAGCAAGTCATCAGCGAATTGTAAAATATTTACATTTTCTGTATTTACAAATTTTAATATTTCAGAAGTGTATAAATTATATAATAAAGGAGACAATGTGGCTCCTTGCATTGTACCTTTATTTACAGTTTTTGGACCATGCAACTTATTATTGTATTTTACATATACTGTCCTATTATTCAAAAACTTAAAAATCCACTCTAAAGTTTGCCTAGGTATTCCACAATCATGAAGAACCTGTATTAATTCCTGTATATTAACATTATCAAAAGCTCCCTTTATATCTAGGAATACGCAGATCATGTTTGAATGACTGTTTTTGACATTTCTGATATCATCTATAAATGATACAAAGCTTTCAGAGCAACTTTTTCCTTTCCTAAAGCCAAACTGAACTGATGGAATTAACTTGTTAGTTTCTGCAAAATAATCTAAACGCATCTTAAGCATGTTTTCAAATAACTTACCCAAGCAAGATGATAAAGAAATTGGTCTATATGAAGAAGCGACTCTAATTGGTTTATTCGGTTTTAAAACTGGAACAACACATTGCGTTTTCCAAGACTCTGGTATAATGAGATCTTTCCATAATCTATTATATATGTAAAGTAACACAGTCAAAGCATTAGAATGTAATTTTTTAATTAATATATACGGTATATTGTCCAATCCTGGGGTAGTATCTTTCCTACTTTGTAAAGCTGTATGTAACTCATCTAAAGAAAAAGTCTGATTAAGAAACATATTGTTTTGATTCTCCTCTGAGTTATGAAACAATGATAGTAATTTATTATAATCTAGTGCAGTATTGTCTGATAAGTTATTTAAGAATTCTGGTATCCATTCATCGTCAAAAATTTTATTATGGACATTCCCTATTCTTTTAAATCTTTTAATGTGATTCCAGATTCTCGAAATAGGTGTTAATCTATTGAAACTACTACATAAATTATGCCAAGAATTAATACTTTCTTCTCTGATAATTTTCTTTTTTTGAGCATCTATCATTTTATAACTTATAAAATTAGCTATTGTTGGGTTTATTCTATAGACTTTCAAGGCTTTTTTTGATTTATTAACTGCATCCTCACACTTTTTATTCCACCAAGGAGCTGGCTTTCTATGAATTTTAAAGTTATTTTGACTAGCTTTTAATTTTGGAATAGTTTGATCTCTAATTTTATTTAAGATAGACACAAAATCATTATATATCTGCAACGTATCAGCTGTTTCAAAATCAATATAGGAGAATTCAGTTTCAGATAAAGAGTTCAATTCTTTCCAGTTTGCTTTACTATAAATGTATTTTTCATCCACAGAACAAATCTCATACAAAGAAGGCTGAATATTTAAATGAAGAAAAGTAGGAAAATGATAACTACCCATCGGATCATCATGAACATACCATTCACACAAATGAGCCAAGGACGGACTTACCAGAGCCAAATCAATAGCAGAAGCTTGTCTATTTGGAGGAGGACATGTTGTTGGAGTACCATCATTTAAAATGCATAAATCAAATTCGTCAATTAGATTGTATAAATTATTTCCCCTATTATTATTATTATGACATCCAAACACAACATGATGGGCATTAAAATCTCCCATTATGATGCAAGGTTTTGGTATATTTCTTATGATGGATTTTAATTTACTTGTATCAAAATTATTATTGGGTGGACAATAAATACAGAGAATTGATATATTTCCAGATTGAGTTTGTATAGAGATTGCAATATTCTGAAAAGATTCATAAAATGCTGTGGGTAGAATATTGTATTTCAAACCATGCTTAATTAATATTCCCACTCCATTATGTCTATTTGTAGAATTTTTGTATAAAAAATTGTAATTTGGAATATTTGGGATGCTAGAAGTATCATGTAACCAAGTTTCATTTAGTAAGCAAATGTCAATATGTTTTTCTATTAATAGGCGATTTAATAAATATTTTTTGCTCTGTAAACTTTGTATATTGTACTGAATTATATTAAGATAATTATCCATTAAATTAAATTTGATAGAAATATCTCTTTAATCTTCTTACTATTTAAAGGAGTGTTATCTTTTTTATTACTTAGAGCTAAGAGTGATTTGACAATAGCGTTAATAATTATGTCATTATTTACAATTTTAGTAATATCAATATTTTCCTGTACTGTTGTTTTATTTAAATTTGGGAAGGATTTACTGTCAATAACAGGTGGTGTACTCACTACAGTGGCATAGGATTGCTGTACGTATCTCTTCTTATTGTCTTCAATTTTCTGTTTCCTTACTGGGCAATCTCTGGATATGGCCAAGTGGTTGCCGTTGCAGTTAATACATACAACCTCGTCAACATCGCATTCTTTGTAAGAGTGACTACCAGCACATGATGAGCAATTCTGGATACCCCTGCAAACTCTTGCCGAATGGTTGAACTTTAAGCATTTATAACATTGAAGTAGTGGGGGAATATATTTATGAATTTCATATCTGAATAATTTTATGTATGCATATTGAGGTAGATTTGTACTTGAAAAAGTTACTGCAACAGTATAAAGAGGCGTTAGAACACCATCTACTTTTTTCATAAATCTTTTAATAGAAATAACTTCGGCATCACATATAATATTTTTATATATTTCTTCATTGCTTAAATCCTTCGGTACGAATTTCAATATGCCTATTTTCTCCGTTAAATACGACGGTATAAATGCTCTTAAATTGTATTTTATAAAGAAGTCTTCCATTTTAAGAAAATAATTTGCAGGTGTGGCTTTTCTGAAAGTAACGCCAATTTTATGCGCATTGATTCTATGAACGCCAACAATCCCTTTAACATTTTCAGTGAATATATTTGTCAATAAAATTGGGTTTTTGTTTCCGATTTCTTCATTATTTGTGGACTCAACGTATACAATGTATTCAGAATTACTGTTTTCTATGAAAAGTCTTTTATAGTTTGGTTTAGTATAAATTTTATACTTATCAGTCTTCTGAGATGGAGTATCGGAAATATCAACATATTTGCGCTTTTTCTTCGCATCTCCTGGGTCTTCGCCATCGCTGGCAAGACCCATTTTGAAAAAATTAGTAAATAAGTTTTTTAATTTGATCTAAATTGAAGCTTTAAAGTAATGAAAACAACTCAAAATTAATAAAACTTTTCTAGGGAAAAATTAAATTGCCCGCCTTCTTTGACTTCCCGCCAAAAAGTCACGCACCACAAATATTACCTCGATGTCACAGATTCATAGAACCTTCGTATCTCTAATAAGTCTGTGGAACCTTCATAGAACACATTTACTCTTAGATCATTTAACCTATGGATGCGGTACGCAACAAATCGCAGTGTAAATTTTTCTGCCACTTTTTACGGGAGGCGAGGTAAACACGCACGCACACTACGAAAATGTAGAATACACTTACAGAGACTTTGTTCTTATGTTTACGAACACACACTATGAAAATATTACCCTACAACATAGATATAGAATGAAATAGATGGGCTATAAAAGCCGTCAAACATGAGGAAAAGAGATAAACTTATACACATTGCCAAAGGAAAGAAGAAGATGGCATCTTTTTTTTTGCCCTTGTTACCGTATATAGGTGAAACTGGTAGTGGGGATTGTTTATCACCAGCGTCTGGTGCTAAACAAATACGTGGAAGAAATTTGTTGTGTGAATTATAGCTTACTGTGTAATTATTTAACACTTTAATTAGTGTAATTGTGAACTTTTTGAACATTTAAATCATGGTGCACTGCTCCGTTTTAGGTTGTAATAGTGATAGTGCTAGAAAACAGGAAAATATAACCTTTTACAGGTAAGACCTAAATTGTGTCAATAAGAAGCTCCAAAACTATTTTTTAAATTATAAATACAAGTTATATTGCAATATTTTATCATTCTACTATGGTTCTCAATCATATTATGGGATTAAACATGAAATTTCAAACTAAGTAGTAAGGTTACTGTTAACCTAACAAGCTAGGAATGTCGCCATACAATATGGCCACGTATACAGCCAACGCGTATAACATTTTGCCGGGTTATAATGATACCAGTTACGCTACGAATATTTTTCCTTGATTCGTAGGTAATTTGTTACGTGAAAGGGAACTCACATATTAGTTTCTGTGTTACATTAATATTGACATATTTAAGTATAAAATTTTGAGCATTTTAGATAAAGTTAATTCTTTTGAAGTGAGATTTTCCATTTGCTTGTTTGTCTGTATTTAACAGATTTCCTTCGGAGATAACTACTCGAAAACAGTTGGGTTAAAGCTACTGGTCGATTGAATTGGCGGCCAACCAAGCATACCCGAATGTGTTCTAAGCATTTTGAACAACAGTGGATTCAGAAAAACAAAAAAGGCACTTTTCTTAGGAGTGGTGCTATTCCTAAACTTTTTTTACAGATCAGTAACTTACACATATTATATCTACAAGGTACATACCCTATCAAGCCAAAACCTAAATTTATTTTTCACAAACCCAACTATTTTTATGGGGGATTTCGAAATTTATTTTACAGTTTTGGATTAACATGGGTAGGGTAGGTACCAAATCCTTTTCTACTATTTTGATATGACCAAACATATTATTAATGGTTTGATTTTGGTAATTTTCTATTAATATAACAAGCCTGACCATTAGTACAGATACAGTTTAAAAAATTATTAATTAATATTTTTAATGTTGTAAAATTAGAACCTGCTTTTATTTTTAACCTGTATACATATTGTTTCAGGACGCATCGGTGTTGGATTTCGGTTCAAATTTGAATACGCCCCGAAAGAGAAAAATGCGGCTTCAAATGCTGGGTTTGAAACAATCAGCGAGGTCATCAAATAAAAAACTACGGCCAGTGCGTCAATCGCTTAGACGATTGGGAAAAAAAGTAGTCACACTTGAAAATGTGTAAAGTGATTTGAAGTGTAAGTTAATGATGCAAAATTAGTAGTTGGACATTTTAGATACTGTAGGAGGAACCAATAGAGATTTTCTGAAAAGATTTTTAGGAGTTGACAAAAGAAAGTATTCTGAACCTTTAAGGAAATTCGCGCTGTGCTTACACTTTTTAAGTTCAAAGGCATATGAGTTTGTACGTAAGCAATTTAATACGTGTTTACCACACCCAAAAACAGCTGGTGAGTGGCGAGGAATAGACAGCCTCTAGAAAATGTTTGTGATTTATTAGAAATTTTGTGCCATAACTAGTAATCTGGCTTAATCCAAATAAAATAAGTCATATCTCTACTTTGTCTGAATATTTAACAAGAACACATAGGATGTAGATATAGCTCTATGCACCGAACAAGTGTTTCTAATTATTTATATAGGTACTTGATTGACAGAACATAATCTTCCTCAGAGATCTATCTATCTTCCTCTATATCAGGTCTTGTCCTGCGCTATTTCCAAGTTGCCGACAGCGGGGGCGAGGTTGGGGGTGGCAACACGGGCAACTAAGAATAACCAGCTATCTACATCGGCATCTTGCGTTCTTTGCCAGATCTTTTTTCCACATTGTGAGCAAGCTTACCAACTTTGGGCTTTTAGCACCATATTGAGTGCGGTATCAGTAGTTCAATTCTTGAACTTACCCAGCCCAAGTGAATTTTTACCTGTATTGTAGTGAATTTTATCTCTGTAAGCCGAAGTCCTTTATTCGATGACAATAACGGTGCTATTGAAATATAATTTTAGAAAATGTTTATTTAAAATTTAATATTATACATTTTCTAAATCTTTACAAATATTTAGTAAATGTGTGAATATTGGATTTTAAATAAACTGTAGAGATAAAGAAAAAACAATGATTATTGCCCGCTGTATTCTTAATCGAGCGACGATCTTCGCAAGGTACCTAGCTGGCAAAAGCTGGAAGCGAGTGGTCGCGGATCGTGCTCAGTGGCGACCACTTGGAGAGGCCTATGTCCAGCAGTGGACGTATGTGGATGATGATGATGATTCTTAATATTTTTTCTTATATTTGTAAAGATGTTTACATAATAGCTTAAATAAATAATAGTAAAATGTTTTAAAACGAAATATACTCGAGTAAATCTGAAAAGTGTAGTTTTATTTAAAAGTGTAAATAACTTTAGACTGCGGCGAAGGTTGAATGAAGAATTCAATAAAAAAAATCGCAACTTCCTCCCACTTTTATTTTGTGAGACATATTATTGAGCGAGGGGCGCTCATTAAAATGTCTCAAAAAAAATACGTAGATCAATCAACCCTACTTTATGTTTATAGTGGTAAAAGCCACTATAAACATAAAGTAGGGTAAAACTTAAAGCAACACTGGTATACCCATCTACTTTAGGCAGGTATGACGTCACCTATGTCTGTCCCTTACGGGTATACGGTCACGTCCTATCTATTCATTCTTTATCTAAGCCCTACAATGAAGAAACACACACACATCGACAAATTAACGTGTATCTACGCAATCGCCCCACTACAAAGAATGAATGTCCCTAGTGATGTGACACAAAGAATGAGTAACTATTTGGGTCGTCGTGACTGAATGATTGAAATGTAACCGTGCGTTTGCACTGAGAAACATAAAACATGCAATGTTTTACAACTTGTTGTATGATACAAATCTCAAAATTGTTGTGTATGCTTTTGCGTTCGCACTGCCGAAAATCGTGTTGGATTCGGAACAAATAATAAGATTTGTTGCAGATTGCGTTAAGATCGCCTCAAAACTTGTTGTCTGTCAACGTTTTTATGAATTTGTCAACGATTGCGTTCGCCCTTTCGGCTGTTAAAGACTTCATACATGTTTTGCAACATGTTGGGGTGTTGACAATGGAAACGCATTCATAAACATTGACAGAAACATGTTTAAAAAACATGTCTTTATGTAGATGTTTCGTCAGTGCAAACGCACGGTTATTACAATAAATTGTATTTTTATAACTATACCCTGTTCGGCTACAGTTGATAAAAATACAATGAAGACAGGGTTTTTTAAATTAGTGCAAAGCGAGGCCCACTAATTATTATTAAAATGCTTTAATAAGTTTTTTGTGTGAAATACAGCAATTTTACTTGCTGTTTAGCTGATCGACTGAAATAAATATATATTTTCAGTCATAGGCTAAGTATAATGTTTAATGGTATAGGCATGCAAGGTAATGCTATAGGTATAATGTTTCGATGGGAGGGGGGGGGACGACAAATTTATATTTTCAGTTAACGAAACACAGTAAGCGCACAGACTATTGATTTGATTTTTTATTAGTTGTTAGTATCCCACAGGATCCTTATACTTAATTTGGCACCAACTTCAATATAAAACTGTGATGTCATAATGTAGTCTTGTTTTATTATTATTTATAGCTTTTTGGTGTTTTTGAAGTCGGTTTTATTTTTTATAATATGTAGTGATGTAGTATAGAGACTAGATTCCGAACCACCAGCGGCTTTGCCCGCGAAGTTTTCAATTTTCCAATGATTATGAAAATTTTATCCGACAATCCCAGAAGGATAATGAATAAAGGGGTATCTCTTAAGGGTAATGTAATAAAGTAAGGTAAATAATAAATACACATATAATCAGTCAGACATTTATTGTGTCAAATACTATTCTACTATACTACACTTCTACCTGCCTGAACACGTCGAAACAAGCTAGCGCGGGGTGCAGTGGGAGGGTGGGGGGATACCGGGAATGTATTAGATGTTTTACGTGAGTATTGTTACTATACCAAGAACTGATTTCTGATTTTATTACATATCTACATAGTTATAAACATGTTTAATAGGTAGGTACTTTTTCGTTTAGCTTTGCTCATTGGCAGTAATTTGCTATATCGTGCAAGTAAAAAGCACGAGATAGCAACTTACTGCCATACAAACAAAATTAGTATTTTAGAAAACCTTTCATTTGCGATAGGGCCCAACGTGTTATAACGCTTGGGACGATATCGGGCATTTTCCTTTATGTTGCACCAAAAAATGTGAGTTAAAGTTAATTCGTATATAACGTTAATTCTACCATTTTAGCTTAGTAGATATTTACTACTATGAAAGTTTTTATTTACATGCAGTAAGACATGTTATTAATTTGTCATGCATAACGTGACGTTGAAAGTGTTTTTGTTTACATTGGCCGTACAAGCTTCAAAGCCACTAAAATAAGATGAAAAAGCTTTATTGTGTGATTTTAATAATGATGTGGCATTATTAAAATTTTCTCTGTATATTGCACGACAATCACTTGCTTTGTGCTCTTTACTAATGTAAAATAATAACTAAAAGTACAAAAAATAGCTCATTTTTTGTACTTATGACCTTAACTACAACATAAAATTTAGAGGACAATACATGACATTTTTCTAACTGGAGTATTAACTTACATTGCATTTTGTAAAATACCAATATAGATTATTTAATAGGCTTAAAATCAAGTGAGACGCAGTCGAAAAAATGGTTAGAGTAAGAAATTGTGTAGGAAAAGTTTTTTAAAACTACAACGCAAAGTTGAAGCAAAATAATAAGTAATATTTTCTTGATATTTTTTTGTTCAATTAAATTCCACTTGAATTTCTATTTTAATCTTATACTACCTAATCCATGCACCGATATTAACATTATCTGGTTAAACAATAAACAAACTTCAGAGTGCATGATAAATAAAAGTATGAATAAGCATCATTCACTCACGTTGTCCCAGCACTAAGCAAATGCCCGTGTCACAGATAATATAACGCCCGTGTATTGTGTTGAGCTACCATCGTACCATTGTATTTTTCTATCGTAACGGTATAAAAATTACTTCCAAATTGTAAACAAATAAAACACGTTGATGTATATTTTATACTTACATGTGATAGGAAACGCCATGATCTCGAAGATTTGAGTAGCTGGATTGCCTTTTGCAAGAGGAAACTGCACAATTAACCATTTTTTTGGAGCTCTTAGTGCGACACGAAAACGACACCAAATGGCAGCGGCCGCGCGTCAACTAGTTTTATATAACGTGTATGGTCATATGGTCAGCGTAAATTGGCAGAGGGGTTCGCCCAGCCTTGCCGTCTCCCGTATGAATGCTCTAAGCATTTACTCAAGAGCACAGAGGCGCGTTTAGAGGCGCGTTCAGAGCCTTCGCGCGAAGTACTTTTCGCTCTAACGTTTAATGCCTTCGAGCGTGACAACCGGTGAAACAACCGGCCCGTTCAAGACCTTTGAGCACAGACTTATTATAAGCGCTCCACATTCTCGCGAGAATCTCGCGAGAACGCGAGAACAACACGAGAACCGTGAATGTGGATCCGATTCACATGTTCTCGCGTAGTTCTCGCGTAGTTCTCCGACTTTTGTCGGTTTTTTGGCGCGAGACAAAGGCGCGACAACTATATTGAGAACCTTGTTCCAGGGTTGGAAAAATCATGATTTTTCAATAAAATCCAATTAATCATGATTTATTGAATAAATCCTAATTTATCGTGATTTTTTTGATGTTTTAGTTTTTATCTTTCCTAATTTTAATAAGTAAGCAACTATTTTGCGGAAACGAAAGAGGAAGAGGAAAAATTAAATATTTACCCAGTTCTGAGGCAAATATTTGGAGCGATAGCCTCCTCAGCATCAGTGGATAGTTTTTTTAAATATATGGCATTGTTCACTCGAAATTATGTAACAGACTAGGGACCAAAAAGCTGGAAAATTAGTTTTTTAATCAAGAATTACAATAATGACACTGAAATATGAAATATCAGATTTACTCTGAAAATAGATATTCATAAAAATACATTTTTATTCACAAAAATAAAGACATTTGATTTAATCACTGATTTTGTGCCAACCCTGCCTTGTACGTTCTTGCGAGAATCTCGCGAGAAGTGTGTACCCAAGAAGTTCTTGCCGAGGTTCTCGCGTACTTCTCGCGTAGATTCTTGCCGAGACTCTCGCCGAGAATCTCGCGTGAATGTGGAGCGCTCATTAGAGATACTAAGTGATGGTTGTAAAACGCTCTGACGTTTATGACTGAAATACTCCTACGTGATTGGATGATATTGGCGGCCATATTCTATAATGTCATCTACTAGAAAGAGAGTGAAATAAAAAAATCATAGATATAGAATGAAATAGATGGGCTATAAAAGCCGTCAAACATGAGGAAAAGAGATAAACTTATACACATTGCCAAAGGAAAGAAGAAGATGGCATCATTTCTTTTGTCCTTGTTACCGTATATAGGTGAAACTGGTAGTGGGGATTGTTTATCACCAGCGTCTGGTGCTAAACAAATACGTGGAAGAAATTTGTTCTGTGAATTATAGCTTACTGTGTAATTATTTAACACTTTAATTAGTGTAGTTGTGAACTATTTGAACATTTAAATCATGGTGCACTGCTCCGTTTTAGTTTGTAATAGTGATAGTGCTAGAAAACAGGAAAATATAACCTTTTACAGGTAAGACCTAAATTGTGTCAATAAAAAGCGCCAAAACTATTTTTTAAATTATAAATACAAGTTATATTGCAATATTTTATCCTTCTACTATGGTTCTCAATCATATTATGGGATTAAACATGAAATTTCAAACTAAGTAGTAAGGTTATTGTTAAACTTTTTTTTTTTTTTTTTTTTACGAGGGGAATGCGTTTGCGCACCGTCCAAGCCCCCGCAGGGGCAAGGGTGTGTGGGACTCCGCAGCGAGCGACTACCCACTAAACCCCTCGCCTATATGCCCTCTTTGGCGCCTAGCGCAGCCACGTCCAAAGGACGCGCCGCTGCCGAACGAGGTCGTGGGAACCCTTACAGACCGACCATAACCCCGTCCGCGGCACCTGCCCACCAATGGCGGGCCCCTCACGCCCTCTCCAAGATGGAGATGGAGAGGAGTTCCCGGGGCATACTCCGGGTGGTAATTTTTTACTGTGGTTTTCTTCCACGCGGCCCGACGCTCAGTGCGCCAGGCCCCCGGCCCCGCTCAGTGCGGGGTAACGGGCTTGCCCGACGGCAGACCCCACTGGATCCACCGCCGCGCACACGAGCCGTAGCTCAGCGGCGCCAAAGCGCCGACCCACCGCAAAAAGCGGCCACGGTGGCCACACGAGGTGGCCCGCCGAGTAGCACTCGGCCATCCCACGCCCCCCTCATGGGAGCCGCACAAGTGTGCCGAAGCCACACGTTGATCGGGTCAGCCTCAGTCCTTGGAACAACGACACGCCGAAGCTCAACGAGCTTGCACCGACTCGGAACAACGACATGCCGAAGCTCAACAAGGACCCGCACCAACCCGATCAAAGGGGCAACGGCACAAGGCGCAACGCGCCATGACCCGCGAGCGGGTCCCCAGGCGACACACAACCCCATCTTCAAAAAGAAGGGGAGGTGACGCCCCACATGGCCACGTGAAGTGGCCCGCCGGGTTAAACCCGGCCACACCACGCCCCCGCCACGGGGCAGCTGTCAGACTCTTAGCCCGCGGCAGAAAATCTGCCGGGTTGCCCAGGGTGCACCACGAGGAGGTGTTCTGACATCGCACCCCAAGGTTATTGTTAACCTAACAAGCTAGGAATGTCGCCATACAATATGGCCACGTATACAGCCAACGCGTATAACATTTTGCCGGGTTATAATGATACCAGTTACGCTACGACTAATTTTCCTTGATTCGTAGGTAATTTGTTACGTGAAAGGGAACTCACATATTAGTTTCTGTGTTACATTAATATTGACATATTTAAGTATACAATTTTGAGCATTTTAGATAACAAAGGTAATTCTTTTGAAGTGAGACTTTCCATTTGCTTGTTTGTCTGTATTTAACAGATTTCCTTCGGAGATAACTACTCGAAAACAGTTGAGGAAAGGCATATGAGTTTGTACGTAAGCAATTTAATACGTGTTTACCACACCCAAAACAGCTGGTGAGTGGCGAGGAGTAGACAGCCTCTAGAAAATGTTTGTAATTTATTAGCAATTTTGTGCCACAGCTTGTAATCTGGCTTAATCCAAATGAAATAAGTCATATCTCTACTTTGTCTGAATATTTAACAAGAACACATAGGATGTAGATATAGCTCTATGCACCGAACAGGTGTTTCTAATTAATTATTTAGGTACTTGACGGAACATAATCTTCCTCAGAGATCTACAAATTGGTCTTGTCCTGCGCTATTTCCAAGTTGCCGCCAGCGGGGGCGAGGTTGGGGGTGGCAACACGGGCAACTAAGAATAACCAGCTATCTACATCGGCATCTTGCGTTCTTTGCCAGATCTTTTTTCCACATTGTGAGCAAGCTTACCAACTTTGGGCTTTTAGCACCATATTGAGTGCGGTATCAGTAGTTCAATTCTTGAACTTACCCAGCCCAAGTGAATTTTTACCTGTATTGTAGTGAATTTTATCTCTGTCAGCCGAAGTCCTTTATTCGATGACAATAACGGTGCTATTGAAATCTAATTTTAGAAAATGTTTATTAAAAATTTAATATTATAAATTTTCTAAATCTTCACAAATATTTAGTAAATGTGTAAATATTGGATTTTAAATAAACTGCAGAGATAAAGAAAAAACAATGATTATTGCCCGCTGTATTCTTAATCGAGCGACGATCTTCGCAAGGTACCTAGCTGGCAAAAGCTGGAAGCGAGTGAAAGATGTTTACATAATAGCTTAAATAAATAATAGTAAAATGTTTTAAAACGAAATACTCGAGTAAATCCGAAAAGTGTAGTTTTATTTAAAAGTGTAAATAACTTTAGACTGCGGCGAAGGTTGAATGAAGAATTCAATAAAAAAAATCGCAACTTCCTCCCACTTTTATTTTTTGAGACATATTATTGAGCGAGGGGCGCTCATTAAAATGTTTAAAAAAAAATACGTAGATCAATCAACCCTACTTTATGTTTATAGTGGTAAAAGCCACTATAAACATAAAGTAGGGTAAAACTTAAAGCAACACTGGTATACCCGTCTACTTTAGGCAGGTATGACGTCATCTATGTCTGTACCTTACAGGTATACGGTCACGTCCTATCTATTCATTCTTTATCTAAGAAAAAAATCATGTGAAAGAGGGAGATAAAAGAATTGGTTGCTGCAATCCGTTCAACGCCTTTGAGCGAGTTAAAAAACAACCGGACAACTACACCCAGAGGCGCAGTTACCAACCTTAGTTAGCGAATAGGCCTGCTGGTCGCCCTTTGTACAATTAGTGTTAAGTGTATTATTTATACGTTGACTTAAAGCTGGGCTGGTTGATGTTGTACAACAAAGAAATATTATATTCTATTCTATTATTTCAAAAAGGGTTGCGCAAAAGAATTTTATATCTGCTTTTCAATACAAGATAGGTTTTATTAATATAATAATTATTTAAAAAATAATGAATGTCAATGATTGTCTTTCAATAGATGGGTCTTTCCAATCGGTATATTATGGTGAACCCACCGTCACATAACAGATAATCAAATATGACAACTTGTCAAAAATGAGTCAACACTAAAATCTCTCTGTGATATTTAAATACATACCTAGTAAAAGAATGAGTAATATTTTAAGAAGAAGAGAATTAAAAACACATCAGTGTGAGTCGAATTGTTTCAACAATATTTAAAACTTTTGTGGTTTCGCCAATATCTTGAATAGAATGTTAATGCCAATTCCTTTTTCTAATAACTTAACATCGCATCGTGTAAGCTAAACAATAAATAACTAATATAAATTACTTTTATTAAAAAATGTTAAATATTGCGATAATATTTTGGTTAGGTACATACCATGCGGTCACCCTACTACAATGACAACGAAAATTAATGACATTGACAAAGAATCGTTGTTGCAATATAACATTTTTGAATACTACCACTAGAATATTTCCTGGACGTATAATCATAGTGTTAAAATTATTAATAGTAGACTAACATGGTAATTTAATTTATTTTATGTTATAATTATTACAAAAAAAAATTTGGGTATTCAGAGCGTTAAAATTAATTTAAATAAACAATTATAAAAAATCTTCATCTATCAATAGTTGTTTCATAGCTACTAAATTATAAAATATACAACAGTAGCAACACTGTGGGAAAGGGATAAAAGGTACAGTTATTGCTTTCTCTCTCGGCACGCTTTTGCACTTTCAAGTGTTTAGACTTTATTCATATAGAAATAAAGTCCAAATTTGAACAACAATATTTTGAAGAGCTCATTCCTGTTTGAGTAATAATTCCATGCTCGATCATAATGTCTGTGGTCTCGATGAGAGGCCCTCAGTGGGGCTAGCACGCAGGAGAATCGAAAATCGAATCGAAATCCGAATCGAGGAGTTTGTATGGCAATTTTATTAGCGCCACGGCGGTGAGTAGCAGAACTAATAAAATTGCCATACAAACTCCTCGATTCGGATTTCGATTCGATTTTCGATTCTCCTGCGTGCTAGCCCCACAGGAGAGGCCTCTATGCTTCTGTGGGGCTAGCACGCAGGGGTATCGAAAATCGAATCGAAAAGTAACTCACCTCGATTCGATTTCGATTCATCATTCATTCATTGGCAGCACGCACGCCTATCGAGTCGATAGCGAGTACTCGGGAGTAACGTTTGGTTCCTATCATAGATATAGAATGGAATAGATGGGCTATAAAAGCCGTCAAACATGAGGAAAAGAGATAAACTTATACACATTGCCAAAGGAAAGAAGAAGATGGCATCTTTTTTTTTGCCCTTGTTACCGTATATAGGTGAAACTGGTAGTGGGGATTGTTTATCACCAGCGTCTGGTGCTAAACAAATACGTGGAAGAAATTTGTTGTGTGAATTATAGCTTACTGTGTAATTATTTAACACTTTAATTAGTGTAATTGTGAACTATTTGAACATTTAAATCATGGTGCACTGCTCCGCTTTAGGTTGTAATAGTGATAGTGCTAGAAAACAGGAAAATATAACCTTTACAGGTAAGACCTAAATTGTGTCAATATTAAGCGCTAAAACTATTTTTTAAATTATAAATACAAGTTATATTGCAATATTTCATCCTTCTACTATGGTTCTCAATTATATTATGGGATTAAACATGAAATTTCAAACTAATTATAAGGTTACTATTAACCTAATAAGTTAAGAATGTCGCCATTCAATATGGTCACGTATACAACCAACGCGTATAACATTTTGCCGGGCTATAATGATACCAGTTACGCTACGACTATTTTTCCTTGATTCGTAGGTAATTTGTTACGTTAAAGGGAACTCGCACATTAGTTTCTGTGTTACATTAATATTGACATATTTAAGTATAAAATTTTGAGCATTTTAGATAACAAAGGTAATTCTTTTGAAGTGAAACTTTCTATTTGCTTGTTTGTCTGTATTTAACAGATTTCCTTCGGAGATAATTACTCGAAACAGTTGGGTTAAAGCTACTGGTCGATTGAATTGGCGGCCAACCAAGCATACCCGAATGTGTTCTAAGCATTTTGAACAACAGTGGATTCAGAAAAACAAAAAAGGCACTTTTCTTGGGAGCGGTGGTTGGATTCCGGTTCAAATTTGAATACGAAAGAGAAAAATGCGGCTTCAAATGCTGCGTTTGAAACAATCAGCGAGGTCATCAAGTAAAAAACTAAGGGCAGTGCGTGAATCGCTTTGAAGACGATTGGGAAAAAAGTAGCCAAACTTGAAAATGTGTTAAGTGATTTGAAGTGTAAGTTAATGATGCAAAATGAGCGGTTGGACATTTTAGATACTGTAGGAGAAACCAATAGAGATTTTCTGAAAATATTATTAAGTACATACATAAAATGCAGCGAGAAATAAAATGTCACAAATGTGTGGAATCACTGATTGCCTCTGAACCATATATAATAGTCTGCAGTCAAAGAGGTAGTTACCACGGGCGAAGTTGCTGAAAAAACATATCGTAGAAATAAACCTTTTGGAAATAAAATTACTATGCATTCCCTTTTGCACCAATGCTTAGAAAAATTGTTAAATCAATTTTTTTACTGAAGAGTTTACGCATAATCACTACCCGCTTTTGATGAAATGTATTTGTAAAAATATTTAAATACGCGAATTCATTGCTAATACGCTTTATTCGATGACAATAACGGAGTTATTGAAATCTAATTTTAGAAAATGTTTATTTAAAATTTAATATTTATAAATTTTCTAAATCTTCACAAATATTTAGTAAATGTATAAATATTGGATTTTAAATAAATTGCAGAGATAAAGAAAAAACAATGATATTGCCCGCTGTATTCTTAATCGAGCGTCGATCTTTGCAAGGTACCTAGCTGGCAAAAGCTGGAAGTGAGTGGTCGCGGATCGTACTAAGTGGCGAGCACTTGGAGAGGCCTATGTCCAGCAGTGGACGCGTGTGGGCTGATGATGATGATTCCTAATATTTTTTCTTATATTTGTAAAGATGTTTACATAATAGCTTAAATAATTAAGTAAAATGTTTTAGAACTAAATATACTCGAGTAAATCCGAAAAGTGTAGTTTTATTTAAAAGTGTAAATAACTTTAGACTGCGAAGGTTGAATGAAGAATACAATAAAAAAATTCGCAACTTTCTCCCACTTTTATTTTTTGAGACATATTGTTGAGCGAAGGGCGCTCATTAAAATGTCTCAATAAAAATACGTAGATCAACCAACCTTTTTACCACTATAAACATAAAGTAGGGTAAAACTTAAAGCAACACTGGTATACCCATCTACTTTAGGCAGGTATGACGTCATCTATGTCTGCCCCTTACGGGTATACGGTCACGTCCTATCTATTCCATCCTTTATCTAAGGTTCCTATCGAAAACTCTCGATAATAAGCCATAGCTTTTTGGTTTTAAGTTTTATGAAGGCAATAGGAATCTAGCCCATACAGCCGAGTCCTCCTTTTTGACACGAAACTACACTGATTTCACATCAAAAATACATGTCAACACAACACGTCATATTAAAAAATATAGCACCCAACTGATAAGTATCGAATCTCGCGAATAACTAAAAAAAACACAAGTTACCCATCTAACAAGTTGTGTGGAGTCATGGAGTGGTAAGTTCGGAAACATAATACCATACTTTACGAATAGGTAAGTATCTTTTACACTCATTTATTAGAAAATATTATTATTATAGTCTAATCAAGATAAGAAGGTTCCCCTGACAGGTCAAGCTTTTCCGTTTCATGCATACTAGTTTTCGAGATTAAAAATATTATGTTTCTCCTTCGGTTATTTTTATCAACAATGCAACAATGAATTCCACATTAAAAAGAAACATTAATATCAGTCCAAACATTAAAATTCGACCTGTCACGGAAACTTATCTTGATTCGTACTATAGTAGTATTAATAGTATATATTATTAGTAGAATATCTACAATACATACAGAAATGCTTTGTAAAGATACTGGAGGTCAATACATGTCTTCCTCCAATATTTCTTTCTAATAACATTGACTGTCAACTTGACACACTGACAGAACGAAAGCTTGGTCCAAAATTGATCAGTGCTTATGTCAAATTTAGACGCTTCATCAAAAGTGATTCATTTCTGCGATGAATAGTGACCGATAAACAGTGAATTGCGTTGTTTGTATAGGCGGTTCACTTTTGATGAAGGCTATTATTTCATTCCTCGTGAAATTCCCGCGAGAACACAACGCCCGTGGCGTCCCGGCAGTATGAGAAATGAACTGTGAATGAGCTGTCAGCTGTTTAGACGTTTCACTTATCGTTCATTGCCGATGAATGATGCAAGATGCTACTAAAAATAATCGGAAGCCGGACGCTTTCATCGCGAAGGCACAATCCGATGAACGTCAATTTATAGATTTCATTTTCAGTAATTCATCGATGAAGCATCGAAAATGAAAGCAATAATTAACCGTCTAGTTTCGGCTTTACGTCCGTCCGTGAGCAGTGCAAACGATTTGAACAGGATGTTCGCATGCATGCCAACGTTTGCACTGTTATCTGAATATGGACCGCATTCAAAGATTTGAACGCACATCGAACTTTTCTAAAGTTTTGAATTGAACATTTGAAACATTAGATGTTTTTGGTGGGCCTTAGGTTAGTTTTTTCCCGCAGCAATCGACATAAATAATTAAATGCCGGTTTGGTGAGCCTATACCTTTTTGTAAACTCCCGATGGTTTATTTTTGCCGGATCATAAGTATTACGAAGAAACAATCTTAGGTTAATGTCCCTGAAACGATACCGGAATAATTTTGCACCGAAACCATTGATTAACTAAAAAAATAACAAAGTCATCACACAAAACAACCACAAAATATTAGCAATGTAATAAACGTAAACTCACCTTCTAATTTGTTCCTTTTCTCTTCTTCGTGCCTCTATCATACGCCACGCCATATAGTAGCTCGGCAGGGGGCCTCTGAGCATTCTTCACATTTTATTTTAATATTTTTTCGAAAAATGAAAATAAATTAATTACTTCTCACTGTAAAATTGCTAGTGAGACGGTTTTCGATAAGCAAGCATCGAATTGTCCGAAACCGTACGTCAAATGGAGGTCCGTGCTTCCGATTTACATACAAACAGCTAGAATTCGATATCGAGTGAGCTCGAATCGAATACAGTCGAAAACGTCATGCCTTCGTGCTGCCAAATTCTTCTGAGGAGGCCCAAGGTATCACAGACTATATACATGGTATTTTCTCAGACTAAGTACACCAATGGACGCGCAATGTACTAATATCACAGACCTACCACAAATAGACTTGCAACGAGCGTGCCCACTTCAGGGGGGCTACCGCCTAACTCATAGTGGTCACTCGCTATCGCTTTCGTGACATTAGAACAACAGTTCAAATGTTACCTGTGACATTAAAACTATTGTTGTAATGTCACGATAATGATAGCGAGTGTTCGCTTTGAGTTACGCGGTACGGCCGCAGTCCTTCTCACTCGAATATTGAGTGTTGTCACATTAAAAGGATTTACCTGCGTTATAGTTAATCTACCTGAGTTTTAACTAGCCCGACTACATGATATATTTCTCTGTCCTAAAGCTTAACAATGATGGCTATATATGTATAACTTCTGCTAGAATGGATTGTTTCATTAGGTAGGTATAAATCATCGATATAATGAAACGTCGCACAACTAAATTATCATCACAACGTGTTCGATATAATAAAAAGGGAATTAACAATTTTCGAAGACACATAAGGAACCCAATTGTAAGTAGGTGTGTCACCGCCTTAAGGATATTTTTGAATTTTATCTTGTGATTTAGAACCGCTTATGAAACGGCACTTGAAATTTTAGGCGGTAGGGTTTGTCTGTCCTATCTAAAGATATAGACGCTTAAAATTTCACATATCATAAGTGATGCGAAATACAAGATAAAATTCAAAGATATAAAATATATCCCTTAAGCGGTAGGACCCTAGGACGTGTATTATGATATCTTAATTCCAGAGAGTTTTCTGAATTACTATAGTGACTTTCTTATTAGGCCCAACAATGTGCGTATCTTGGCTGAAAGCCTGAAATTATGACTATCTTTATCAGAAAACTGCCTGGGATTAAGACGTCATAATACACAGCCTGGGCTATACCTATACCCCCCTACCTATTCGTAATCACCATATGAATATGACGATTTGGAATACGTAGGTATTCCTATTGAATTTTCAAAAGTTAAAAATAACAACTCTCACATACCTACTCGTATGTTGTCGACTTAATTTGATTACATCAAAATCGGCCAATCGCGATTTGGACTCGCGCACCAAGGGTGCCCTACAAACTTATCTAATTATTATTGTTGCATAACCGAGTATAATAATAAAAGTCTTGTGTATTTACTTCTATTTATTTTACCTCCACTCAAGTATTACAATATAAATGCAACGTGCCACAGACTGTCTAACGTCACCCAAAAGCCCGGTAAAGTTGACAGTCACGTTTCGTTTTACGCATATCACAACATCCTTTTTCATAAAGACTATACATGTCATAATAAGTCATAATACAATCACTTGTTATTTATAAGTAGTAGGTACAATACAAAATTATTATATTGAATCATGTAGTACAGTAAAAACAAAACATTGATTTTATTTTATAAAAAAGGAGTACAATCACCCATCTATAACCATATACATTTCTAACAATAACCGTTCCCTATTCAATCACAAATCACATACATAATCATCTAAATATCTCGGCCTCCTCACAGATCTTTCAGGTCGTAAACGCCCCTGCTCACTATTTATTATTGCTATTTACTGGAGTTGTCAGAGTGCTTTGGGAACAAATTGGCAATTCCTCCTCTGAAAGATTTGTGAGTAGACTTTTATCTGGATATTTAGTATCATAATCATTATGATATAAAGTGGTGCCATTATTCAAAATGTTTTGATTTCCTTTTAGTGTCATGTTAGGTGGAACAATATTAAGATGAAACCGATTTCTCCTAAATTTCTCTATCTGTTTCTATAATATAAGAACGTGGTTCCTCACACTTATTTAATATTCTACCATACAATTTTAAATCTGTAATAAAAACTCTATCATTGGGTTTAAGCTCCGGTAAGTCTACAGCCTTGTGTCTCCTATTGTAATAATGCGCATCTTTGATCTTTTTCTCTATCTTGCTATCTCTTACTTCCTGCCCTATTATCACAGGTGTGTTTAATTTACTGGATATCATAGGAAGAGTGTCTCTAAGTTTTCTATTGAACATCAGTTCAGCAGGACTATACCCATGCTCTAGAGGAGTATTTCTATAAACTAACATAGCCATATAAATATCCTTGTTTTTTTCAATAGAGATTTAGCTATTTTAACTCCTGATTCTGCTAAACCATTGCTCTGGGAATAATAAGGACTACTAGTAATTAATTTGAACCCATACTGTTTTGCAAATAGACAAAATTTACTTTTAAATTGTGTCCCACAATCACTTCGAACTACTTCAGGTATTCCGTACCTTGCAAATACTGCTTTACACTTAACTATGACAGTCTCTTCTGTAAGATCTTTTAGTTTGGAAATTTCTAAGAATCTTGAATAATAATCTATTAGAACAATATACCAGCTATTTTCAAATTTAAAAAGGTCTATTCCGACTTTCTGCCAAGGCCTATTGGCACAGGATCAATAACCATGTTTTCTTTACTATTTTTATGTGTTTCTATACATTCAACACAGGTTTTAATTTTATTTTCACTTTGCTTTGATAATCCTATCCACCACACAGCTTGTTTAGCCCTTTCTCTGCATTTAGATATCCCTAAATGACCTTCATGGATTTTATTCAATATAACTGCTTGTATATTTTTAGGTATTACTATTCGTGAATTATATAAAAGAAGTCCATTTTCTATTCAAAATTGTTCCTATACTGAATGTAATCTTTAAAATTTCCTAATTTATTTTTACTTGGCCAACCTATAACCGTAAACTGTTTTAATTTAATGCAAATAATATCTTTTTCTTGTTCCTTAATAATATTACTCAACAATTCATCAGATACTGTGTCGTTAATAAACATATTTAGCTGTAATTGTTGTTCTATTTTATTTTCTGCATTTTCAGTTAGTAATAATGGTTGTCTAGACAATGCATCTGCTACACATAACTCTTTTCCTGGTGTGTACATTACTTCATAGTCAAATCTCATTAGCTTTAACCTAAACCTGAGCAGTCTAGGGCTTAAATCATCTAAAGGCTTTGATTGTAATATTTGCAAAAGAGGTTTATGGTTCGTTTCTAGCACTACATGGATGCCTACTATGTAATCTCTAAATTTATTTGCTGCCCAAGATAGAGCTAATCATTCTTTCTCAATCTGAGCGTAATGTTTTTCTGCATTTGTAAGAGTCCTACTAGCATACATCACTATATGTCTATCCCCTTTCTTATTTTCTTGCATTAATGCTGCGCCT
Source organism: Schoenobius gigantellus (assembly GCA_963935595.1). NCBI lineage: Eukaryota > Metazoa > Arthropoda > Insecta > Lepidoptera > Crambidae > Schoenobius > Schoenobius gigantellus. The sequence goes on from OZ012543.1 coordinate 39,295,176, forward strand.
AATCTGAAAGAACTACTATCAGCTGAATCAATTATTTTTGAGTTTGGATCATAATGTGCTAATATAGGTGCGTGATAAAGTTTCTTTTTTATTTCTAAAAATGCATTTCTCTGTGGTTGATTCCATACAAATATTTGATTATCTCTAAGCAAGGAGTGAAGTGGCTCCAAATTATGTGATTTATTATGTATGTCGGAGTGGTGCTACCTAGTGACGGCTAGAGTAGCGCCATCTAGTAACATGTCGGTAATGTTACCGACTGTTAATGGCACGTCAGGTAGTGTACCTGGGTGAAACCAGAGATGGCGTTACAGAGTTGTCATGTATTGACATATTTGACATTGGCAGAGGAGTAGACAGAGCGACATGGGCAGTTGAGTTTGGGACGAGCAAGTCGAACGGTCGCTTGTGTAACGTCATCTCTGGGATCACCACGTGCGTTTAGTAATCGGTGAAAATCAAAGTGATCATATTTTATTTTGATAATTAATTAGTGAAATTAAATTAAGCTGTGCATTAACTATCCGTGTGCGTTATTATCTTTCTTGGAAGCGTGTTTCTTTGGGAATATGGAGGAGATATCTCAGCCGACAAGCGGGGAAGCAAATGGCTCTTCGACATCAGAAGTGAGATGCAACCAGCCCCAAATCAGAGTGGACAGCGATGAAAACATGTGGAAAACAATAGTGGAGCAACAAAATGAGACATTGCTTGCGTGTTAGAAGCTGTGAAGAAGTCTTCTGTGTTTCAAGGTTGGCCGCATTGCGTCGCGCTGTTTCGCGTCGGACAACAGGGATGCTGCAAGCACTGGGGGTGCTGCGGCGGACCGTGGACGGCGGTGCGTGGACTTGTGAGTTGTTGGCGCACCTTCTGGAGTTTTGGCTTGTTTTGGTGAGCGTATTTATTCTGTCGTTACTATGACGGGTATTGGTCGATCTTCTGTAAATAGTAATTTTAAAATATTTGCGTCTGTCATGAGTGATAATATAATTTTGAAAATTGTTTTTCACGTTTTACCAGATGAATACCTTCAGCACGATATAGTGATCGGTCGAGAAATTTTATGTGACGGAATTGCTGTTAATGTGACCTCAAACTCTTTAATTTAAAAAAAAACTGTGACACGTGCGAGTTTTGATACTTAGTAAAATGTAGAGTCAAATGTAGAGTCAAATGTAGAGTCAAATGTAGAGTCAAATGTAGAGTCAAATGTAGAGTCAAATGTAGAGTTAAATGTAGAGTCAAATGTAGAGTCGAATGTAGAGTCGAATGTAGAGTCAAACGTGGATTCGAGTGTGGAGTCAAATGTGCTATCGACTGCTGATTCTCATGTAATTCCTCATGCAGAATCAACTCAAACGCATACAATTTTACATGTTACAGAGTCAGATATAACGAAATTTAACGACATCGATACTGATGTTCCTTCCAAACTCAGGCCTAAGCTTCTTTCAGTTTTAACACAGTTTTCAGAGAAATTTATTTTTGGTACACCTTATTCTTCCGCCAATGTGGAGCCTATGATTCTGTTAGGGTTAACAGAATGGTTTGCCGACGTTCATATCGACTGGGCCCGGAGGAGTGAGGGGTGTTTCGTGGTAAAATTTACGAACTTTTCGCTACTAACGTGTAACGCCCCAATTCATCCCCATTTGCGAGCCCCATCTTGTTGGTAAAAGGGAAGGATCGCTCAGACCGAGTGTGCGTGGAATACGGAGAGCTTAAGGATAATACGGTGCCTGATGGGTGCCCGTTGCCTTTAATTGCCGGACTGCACGGTAGTTTCTATTTCACAACTTTAGATAAGGTTAGTGACTATCATCAGGTACCAGTTCATCCAGATTCCAGAAGTCTGCATTCATTGCTTCGGAGGGTCATTTTGAAAACGTAATTCGGTCTGCGCAATGCTCCTGTTGTTTTTCAGGGTGTCGTAATAAAGGCTCTTGGTGAGCTTGCCAATACGGACGATATCCTGGTGTAAGGTGGCTCTGATATCGATAAGGTTTTGCATAGGGTTCTAACCGTACTTACCACTTTGATGAAGGATGGGTTTCGTTTAACTTCAAAATGCTCCTTTCTAAAACAAACGGTGGAGTATCTGGGGTTCGAAGTCAGCAAAGGTCAGATTAGATCCAACCCAAAGAAGATTGAAGCATTAGTAGCCCTTCCACCCCCTGAGATAGTCACTCAGTTGCGCCAGTTCATTGGCCTCGCGATATATTTTAGGCAGCTCATTCCGAAATTTTCGGAAATTATGGCACCTCTCTTTGCATTAACGAGCCCTGTCAAGGGTACCATCAAATGGACCCCTGAGCATAAGACCGTACGGCAGAAGGTTGTTTCGACATTGACTAGTGAGCCAATTCTTACCTTGTTCGATCCTGATAAACCCATCGAGCTTAAAACCGACGCTAGCTCCATCGGATATGGAGCCGTACTGATGCAGGTTCACGAAAGAAGACGTCACGCTGTCGCTTATTATAGCAACGCACGACGGCCGCTGTATCTAAATGCCACTCATACTAGTTGGAAACTCTAGTAGTCGTCGACGCGGTTGAACATTTCGGGCATTGCCATCACGGGCGAAAGTTTACAGTTGTGACAGACTGTTCTTCTCTGCAAGCTTCTAAGAGGAAGCTCGAATAAACCCCACGGGTTCATCGATAGAGGGCTCTAGAAAAGGTTAGGGATCGGTTTTGGTTTGAGCGCCATGACAAAGTTTGTTCACAGATTTGTTGGCGATTGCGCTGCGTGTCCGGGTCCCATTCTGGTGGGATACGGGCACGGTTCCGCCCAATCCCTGGAATCGCGGTGCCATGGCACATAGTCCATATTGATTCTGCGGGTGGACTGAGCGACAGGAGTGACCGCAAGGAGTGCGCTTTCGTGTTGATCGACACTTTTACTAAGGTTGTTCTGTTGTGTCGCACGCACCAAAGTTATTGACGCGACGGGTAGTGTCAGGGCGCTGAAGTGTGGTGTTTCGTTGTTTGGCGCGCCCATGCGTGTTGTTACTGACCAGGGTGGATGCTTTTCCGGTGTTAAGTTTCGCGAATTCTGCACCTCACCTTCATGTTGTTGCGACCGGTGGTTCACGAGCGGATTGCTGGGCGGAGCGCACAAGGAGCACGCTCAGAAGTGTGTTGGCAGCTGTGGAAAACAGCGGAGGGGCCTCTTGGCGGCGGTCTGTTCTTGATGTTCGATTGGCATTGAATTGTTCAGTGAATCGTGTCACGGAATTCAGTGGTTTGAAGCCGTTAATAGGAGGGGTGTCCAGACCTCTTGACTTGATGTTTGTGGACGACACTGACTATGGCCTTGACCTCTCTAATGTGCGAGAACGTGCTGTGATCAGCATCGAGAGGAGCGCTCTTTGTGATTTGTTTGGGACCGATTTGACAATGCGAAGGCACAGCTCTGAAAATTTCAAGTGGGTGACTTTGTACTGTTGCAAAACGGGGAATGTAGCTGGACTGGGTTGAACGCAAAATATAGGGGGCCGTTCGGAGTGGCAGAGGTTTTGAATGGTGACAGGTATTAACTCTAAGCCTTGGATTTAGGGCGTACTTACAGCTGCTCATGGCCGTTTGCGGTAGTGTGCCGGAAGGTTGCATTCCTTCTGATGTTGAGACTGTAGACGAGGACCAGGGCTCTGCTTCAAGTTAAGTAGCTAATGTTAAATTTATTTTATGTAAGCATAAGACAAACAGAGTTTTGTTGTGTTCCGTCATGCTTCGGAAATAACGAAGAGTGTCTATGACACTGTTTATATGGTGTGTGCGCTGTCAGAATTGTTTCTGATGGTATGATATGGTGTGTGCGCTGTCAGAATTGTTTCTGATGGTATGGTATTCCGTTATTGGCCGAAGGTGATGAAGAGTGCTTACTCAAGGTGTGTGCAGTCGTCAGATGACGATAATGGATAATGTGAGTGTGCCTGCTACTGCTGTGGAGTAGTGGATGATGTGGTGAGGAAAAGCACTGTTTTAAATAATTAGTCCATCTGTTTGTCTTGTGCTCCTGTTGCGATTTTAATTTTAACATGTTTCCTCTGAAATCAAAATGTTGTCAGGAATAGCCGAGCGAAACGGTTACTACTCTTGTGGCTTTCTCTTGCAGATGAGTCACTCGGGGACGAATGGACAAGCAGGATGGCCGTGTCGGAGTGGTGCTACCTAGTGACGGCTAGAGTAGCGCCATCTAGTAACATGTCGGTAATGTTACCGACTGTTAATGGCACGTCAGGTAGTGTACCTGGGTGAAACCAGAGATGGCGTTACAGAGTTGTCATGTATTGACATATTTGACATTGGCAGAGGAGTAGACAGAGCGACATGGGCAGTTGAGTTTGGGACGAGCAAGTCGAACGGTCGCTTGTGTAACGTCATCTCTGGGATCACCACGTGCGTTTAGTAATCGGTGAAAATCAAAGTGATCATATTTTATTTTGATAATTAATTAGTGAAATTAAATTAAGCTGTGCATTAACTATCCGTGTGCGTTATTATCTTTCTTGGAAGCGTGTTTCTTTGGGAATATGGAGGAGATATCTCAGCCGACAAGCGGGGAAGCAAATGGCTCTTCAACATGTATAAAACGCCCCACAATGTTGATCATACCTAAAAATTTTAATAATTCTTTTTTATTAGATGGTTCCCTAAATTCTACAATAGCATTTATTCTTTTTTCATGACCTAAATAATTTATTTTTGTAACTCCAAATACACACTTATTTTTATTTATAGTTAAGCCCTCGTCGTGTAATATTTTTAATACTTCCCTTAGAGTTTTGTCATGGGAGGCCTTATCAGCCTCGTAAATCAAAATATCATCAATATGGATTGCTACCTTAAGGTCTTTAAATTTAGAAAATTTCATACTGAAATATTCGGGTGCGCAATTGATACCAAAAGGTAACCTATGATATATATATCTTCCAAAGGGGGTAATAATGGTAGTGAGCATTTTAGAAGGTTCATCTAACTTTATTTGATGGAACCCTGATGTAGCGTCAATTTTTGAAAAGTATTTCGCCCCATGAATATTTGCTAAAGTTGTCTCTACCTTAGGAATTGGATACACAGGACGCAATGTGTTTTTATTAACTTCGGTGTAGTCTCCACAGGTCCTTACCTTTTCATTTTTTAACACTACTACAATAGGCGACACAAAGTCTGTAGGCTCTTCTATTTGACTAACAATGCCCAAATTTTCCAACCTATCTAACTCAGCCTTCACTTTAGGTAATAACGGAATAGAAACGGTTCTAGGTGATGCTTGTACATAAAATCTAGGATTGTCAATTAATTTTATATGAAATTCGTCTTTAAATACACCTAACTGATTAAATATATTGGGAAATTCTTTTTCTATATTCAAAGTTTTTGGGGCTAACTGTGACATTGAACAAATAGTTATAAGATTCATTACATCAATAGAAGGTCTACCTAATATAGCTGAGCTTAATCCACTTATGACATAAACTTTGCCTATATACTCACAATTTTTGTATATTAATTTAAGACTCACTATGCCTGCAACCTTCAGCTTTGTACCATCTGCTCCCCGTACTGTATCCACACATTTCACTAAAGGAAATTTGTACTTAATTGCTACGCTTTCAGGTATTGCAGTTATGTCTGCTCCTGTGTCGACAAGAAAATTCAACTTATCAATATACAAATTGCCTTGATAAATATTCACTTCAATTATATACTTTTCTTTTCTGTCACACAAACTAACCTCCGACTCTTTAGTTCTTTCTTCTTCCACTTTTCTGACTATACGTGATCTACAGAGTTTGGCAAAATACCCTGTCCTCTGACAGTTGTGACAAATTGCTTTAGATGCAGGACATTTATTACGTTGGTGTCTTTCTAATCCGTAAAACCAGCATTTGTTTTCTTTCATCACATTTCGCTTCTTTTCTTCTTTTATCTTATTAATTTCTATTAATTCTGTTTTATTTCTAATAATTCTATTTTCTTCGTTTTGACTGTCTGCTTGCTTTCCAATCAGAGTAGCTTCTTTGAGTGTCAAATCATTTTTTATCAACATCCTTAGACTTGCATCCTTGTCTCTTATGCCTGTGAAAATCTTGTCTCTTATTAATTCTTCTTTTATTTGACCAAAATTGCAGTACTCTGCTAATTTGTAGATAGTTGTCAAAAATTCGTCAAATTTTTCATATTCTTCTTGAACCCTTATGTTGAGTATATTTATGAACGTTACAACGTTCAAAAATTACATTTTCTTTGGAGAAAAAAAATTGTCGAAGCGTTCTAGCAGAATGTCATAGCTGGTTACTTCTTTAGATTGAATAAGAATATCTTCTGCTTGTTCACCCATTGAATATAACAAGCAGTCTATTTTTTCTTTTTCGGGCATGTCTTCATTGCCAGAAAGACTCATATATCGCTGGAACCTTATTTTGTATTTAGTCCAATCTTCAGGAATAAAACTGAATTGCTCCGGAGGCGAAACTTTTACTGATTTTAAGCCCTGTTGGGTGACTGACTTCTGTGTCTCTATTGTTTAGTACTTACTAACTGAATCTTCTTATTCTAACTGAATTTAACTTATTTTATTGTTTTACCGCTGCCACCATATTGCATAACCGAGTATAATAATAAAAGTCTTGTGTATTTACTTGTATTTATTTTACCTCCACTCAAGTATTACAATATCAATGCAACGTGCCACAGACTGTCTAACGTCACCCAAAAGCCCGGTAAAGTTGACAGTCACGATTTGTTTTACGCATAATTAGGGTAGTTGACTCATATCAAAATGTATTAAAATATTGTTTATTTCTAACAGTATTTGGCATAAGGTTCCACAATATACCGATTTTAATAAATAACAATGAATGATTACTGTAAAATTTTAATTTGAAAATGCTAGAAATAATCTTTTTTTATCTCACGCCGTAAACGCTTTGATATCCTGTGGTCAGGGTCGTGACGTCACACATATAGTAAACAAAGAAATGTCAAATTTGATTCAACAACTCGTCGATTTGCTCTATTCTTTCCTAAAACTGGCAAAAAATCGTCCAAATCTCCGTTATTATATGTGTAAATATCGTTAATTATTTGCAATAATAGCAAAATCAACCATTGATGTTGGATTTGTGAGAGCAGATAGTACAAATCTTCCGAAAATCGACAGATTGATGGTCAGGAGATTCTTTGTGTATCGCTCTAAACAATATAAGTACAATTTCAATACTGTTATAATGAAGAACAGGTTACAAGTGTACTTGTCAAGATTGTCAAGCGGCAGAAGAGAGTTGCAAACATGCATTTTTGGTGTGGTTGCACCATCACAGTGAGGAGCTATTTTGTACAGCAGTTGAATGCTATTGGATAGAATCCTATCTCTCAAAAGTGAAATAAAATGTTCAAAAGAAACATCAGGATCATGTGTCAAATACCAGTGTAGTACTGCAAGAATTTGTAAATGAACATAAAAAGAGAAAGATTGGCAGTTGTTCATTTGTCAAGCATGAAGAAAATTACTGGGAGGAAAAATATATATACATTCACAGACACAGATTGTGACATATTTCTTAAAAAATAAAAGACCTCTTCAATGAAGAAAGAATAAAGTGCATAGAAAACTAAACCACAAATCATCAATACAGAAGTGCTCTTTAGTTCGAGCTTTATTATAAACAATAACAGCTTCCATGTGCTATAAAGTCAGACAGTGCATAACACATGATGGTTCTTTTGTTGGGAAATTTTGCAGACACCTACGAGTATAATGAAATGTGGATAAAAGTTGAAAGATGAAGATTTGGGTTGAAATTTGCAAAATGTGACCTCATTTCTGATTAATACCCTGTAATAATAATAATAATAATAATAATAACTTTATTCCTCACCATAATCAAATTACATGATCTCTTAGAGCTATGTACAATATTAACAAGAAGCTAGATTGTTGAAGCCATTTTTTTTTTCTCTAACAAGCATAGATAATAGTCAGTTCAACAAACGGTATCCATAAAATTAGATTAATACAAAATTGTCATGCTCTTTTACTGAAGAAAATGCTAATTATCAAAGACAGAAAACTGTGAACAGTATGCTTAACTCAAGTATAGATGCAGATGTTTTGTGCTAAAGCGAAACTTATATACTTTTGTGTATTAAGTAATTTTGATAACACTCAAAAGGTGACAATATTAGCTATAATAGGTACTTATTTATCAAATAGTGCCATTTTGGAAACTATACTACATTTTTCCTAATAGTATATGAAAGTATTACTTCATAATAAATCACTACTATTATTTGGACTTTTATTACCTGCGAACCTAAGGCAATATATGACAAATTAATAAATTTAATTTAACTCTATTCAAACCTATTTGTACTTTTGGAACATATATATTTGAGTAACAATGATAAATATGAACAACAAACCTATAAAAAATTATCTTTTAAGGTGTAAGGGAAAAATAAAACACATGTACGAGTATTTCAAATTAAAAAATTTTGATTCAACTTAAACCTTTACAAGTCATTATTGTCAAATAAACATGCAACATTTTTTTTAGTGAAGAACATAATGTCTAATGTAGTACAAAAATTTGTCATGTCATTTTAGATGTTATGTATAAAGTACGTAAAAAAAATATCTTTATATTATTTATTTAATAAGAAGGGTCTTGTAAATTAGGAAGAGCAAAGGCTGACAACACAGCAATCACATTTAATATATTTGTATACGGCTTTAAAATGGATAACTTGCATATTCTTCGTAAGCTGTTCTGAAATTTACTTTCTTCTAGTAAGTTAATATCACTAATACTGCTTTCATATCCAGTATATATTAAGCTGACTAAACCATCAGGTTGTCACTCTAATAAATATTCAATAGTATTTGCTTTTTTATACTCGGGCCAAGTTAGTGCTCGTTAAATGACTTCACTGGGTTTTTGAATTTCATTTCTTAGCAATCTATGATTACCCTTTTATACTTATGGTGAAACACTAGAAGTAACTTTTTTTATTGTGCTTTTGGTTAAAAGGTTTAATGAATTAATGTCATTATCATAATTTTCCTCACTTGGAAATAATAATTTTTAATAATGTCTGGCCAGATATAGATGGTTTGCAGCACTTTACTTCAGACAATTTATTGGGAGATGTTGCAGTTGATTGGTGGTGGGCAGCAGGTTTAATCAGTGAAGATATACTTAACATCTTTCAGTTTTACCAAACTGGACCTATTTACTTCTATGGTGCTTTGGTATATGAATACTTGTGTTATTTTGTTGACATAATGTTGTTCTCGTTGACAGGTCACATCATCTAGCGTCAGTGTATAACTTAGATTAAATCAAAAAGGCGAGAATGGTCAAATTTTCTCTATGTCTGGCGTTAAAATTTGGTTGGTCGGCTGCAGTCAGTTTTCATTCTAACTGAAAGATAAAAATTTTATTAATGATTTTACATACAACCTAAAAACTTCTATTTTGTTTAAGTTGAAACTGAAGTACCTACACAGATTGAGTTATTCATTTATAGTACTTACATTAATGTGATTTTCGCATTTGAGTTTCAGTAGATAGTTACAGGATTTCTTTAAGCGAGTGTTAATCAATTTTAAGCGAGAGTTATTTCGCATGTCTATATCACTGGGTACGGCTAATCCACAGCCACAGCTTTCCTGGAGTCTTTGAAGAGGTAATTCCTGTTCTATTGTCCCGTTCCATATACTACAGTTTTACTATATTTTGTGATATTTAATAAAAAGCATTGTTTTTGTGAGGTTATTTCGCCTCGGTGCTTTGTTTACTATAAGACTGACGTCATTGCCACAGATAAGCAACAGACTATCATGGCTGACCGTGTTTTCGGTCCAAAATTGAAAATCTTAATTTAAAATAGATTTTTTGCACTTTTTAGGCATCGAAAAAAATTATATTCATGTGCTATGGTCTAAGACAACAATTATGAACATTTTAAACCCTACTTTAAAAAAGGGTCAACTAGCCTAAGCTGTGCCCGCGACTTCGTCCGCGTGGAATAGTAACTTTTGACAGCATTTTGATTTTTGTAGGCAATTTTTTTAAGATCTTGATAAAAAGTAGCCTATGTTATTTCTTATATAATTAGCTATCTATTAGTGAAAGTCTCGTCAAAATCGGTCAAGCCGTTCCGGAGATTAGCGGGAACAAACTGACAATTTTTTTAAAATTGTGTTTTTGTTGTTGGTACCCGATATACATTCATACCCATTTAGTAAAAACTTGTTATTTTGACATTACAAACAGACACTTCAATTTTATTTATTTGTATAGATATAGGCACTGCTCCTAACGATGAACATATTTACGGTTTTCAAATTTTTTCCTTAATATGTGCTATAACACCTTGCCAAATTTCATAATTCTAGGTCAACGGGACGGGAATTATCCTATAGATTTTGATTCCCTTGTGAAATCAAAAAAAATTATCTCCTCCTTGGTCTAGTGGATTAGGGAGGCGTGAAGCTCAACCCCCTATGGGGACAGAAGTTTTTCTGCTTTGGTGGTAGTGCTTCTGAACCCACCTGGTGAGCTACTACCGTTTTACCTGTTTGTCGCCATAATAACAATGTTGATAGCATTGTTGTCTTCTGACAAAAAGGTAAGATAGCTAGTTTCTTAGTTGAGAGACCCGGGGTAAGCTTGCTTCCACCTTCAGCCTTATCGTCACTTACCATTAGGTGAAATGAAAGCCCAGAGCTTCCTTGTCGTATATAAAAAAAAATGCGAAAATATATTACGGTTTTCCTTTTGAAGTACGGAACCCTAACAATATGACATCTTTTAACTCTGAAACATAGAATTGTCAATGATGAAATGAATGAAAGGTTGATATGGTTTTATTTGTTTATTGCTAACATATAATATTATCACATCAACATATGGGGTGATTCTGAAGCGACCACCTAAAACTATAACTAAATAAAATTAGAGATAGAAATGTCAATCACCGTTTGGTATTCAGAACTCACAAGTTAACTCTAAAATTAAGAGTGACGTTACTAAACTACTCAATTTAGTGTTAGATGTTATTTTCGTATTCTGACATGCTTCCTAAATGTAATTTTTTCTATAATTTAAAATATGTCAAACTAATTTTAGGAGGTGAACTTGCCACTGGAACGTCCGTGGGGACTATAGTCCCCAAAATCGTAAGCTTCTCGATCGACCTGGGTACTATGGTACCCAGTTCCCTTTGCGTAAAACCGCGCGGTGTGATAAAAAAATCGCGAAAAATAAAATATTTTCTCTATGGCTTTATTCCTTTGCCAATAGTCTCTTTCATAAGTTGACAGGTCATGTCCAATTTATTTTTAGTCTTAGATTGAAATAAATTTGTCATAGTCTGCGGTTTAACTTACTTGGCCGTATTCATACGTTTCTTACTCCATGACCGATGAGATTTATTGCGTACTTACTTAGTCTGTATTAGTATTTTCGTAGAGTGTTCTATATCAAAATAAACTAGAAGAATTGGGCTACATTATTATGTATGGTTTATGATAGTTTATAGTGTTATATTGCCACACTAAACGTTTTTTTCAAAAAGTGAGTATTTTTGAAATTTTAAGCACTTTAGTTACTATTCTCGTCATTATTCATTCAATTATGAATCCTTATCTAATTAACTATTATAAGTTCATTCCTTATTAAATTAGCTTTCCATACGTATTTTTTATTTAATTTTAGACACAATAATTTATTTTTTGCATTTTTTTTAAATTTGAGGTCGCGCGTGCGCATCTCGCGTATATAATTACGTAAGTAATCGATTTTATTATTTTTTTCTTTTTTCATTAAAAATATTACCCAAAACTATTATATATCAAAATAATCTTCAAGAATAGGGCTATAATAATATATATGGTTATTTAAAGTTTTATAAAATAGTTTTTGTGCAAAATTTTTTTTAAAAAAATCGGGTCTTCCGCGACCTTCCGAACATTTTCGCGCTTCATTCATTTAATTATTAATCCTTATCTAATTAACTGTTATAAGTTCCTTCTATATTAAATTACCTTTCCATACGTATTTTTTGTTCTCTTGTAGACAGTATATGTCACTCTCCGCAATTTTTTGAACACTCCGTACGCGCCGGGGTGAGTCATTCCGCAATGGCGGCACCTTTGATATTTGAGATATACTACTTTTTGCTTTTGAAACCCACCACGCTTCGCGTGGCGAACGTTCGAGTGGTTAGGTGCCGTCTAAATTTATCTTGTTACTTTTTAACGATATTCCAACATTACCGAAGTCAATTTTTTTTGTGCAACTTACCAAATGGATGATGAATTGGTTGTTATGGCATTTATAAGGAAAGGCTTTTATAGCATCAATTGCCAAGTCGTGAGTTGTAATTTGTTTGTTCCCAAGTAGTCTAATAGTACTGACATTTAGATGATAGGTAGGTTATGTATGTATATATTTACTCTTACAACAGAAATTAATATTCTATCTGCAGATAGAAGTATGCCAATCTAAAATTTGTTGCCTAGCAATTACTATTATTTGTCAATAAATAACAGCGGTTATTATGAAAAGAAAACAAAAATTACTAATGAAACAAAATACGCAATTTTAAAATTCAGAGGAAGTCACGAAGTAGCTATCTATACAACTACAGACTACCACGTAATTTTTTTTATTTCATGGCATTTTATGGATGGCATTTCGAATAATTTTTCTTTTGTGATAAAATGAATGATAAATAATAAAATTTCTTTTCTGTTATTTACGAATACAATCAAATCTTAAATTAATAATTTCTGATAGTAAAACTAGTAGAATATAGCTGTTTTTAATGTTTCTAAATTATCCCGTTTTTCTACAGCACTAGGTGTATTTATAATCTGTGTATTCAATTTAAGAAATTGTCAAATACAGTTTAAATTAAGAGAGTCCGGCGTTTCAGAATACGAATTACCTAAAACTAATTTAAAATTATATGTTTAATTTTAGTTTTAGTTTTAGTGCAGGTAACTTCAGAATTACCCCCAATATACAGGGTTACTTTTGAAGCAGGAGCCAAATTTTGTATGCTTGTTTCAGACAAACAATGTGAACCATGGGACCTATAGGACCAATCTTGAAATTGCGAAAAAAATATGTTGCTCCATACTATTCCATATAGGTTCAGTGGATGTAACATTTGCATGGAACAGCTAATTTTTTTTTTTATATCTGACCCCCTAGACAAGATACCTTTCGATAATCGCTAACGCAATCGCTAAATGGACAATGTATGAGATTTGACAATTGGCTAGATGACTAAAAAAATTTTTTTGCTTTAATAGAAGCTCATTCATATAATAAACAGAAAGAAAAAATCGGTTTTCGAATAACTATAAAAACAACCAAGATATAAGGTATTAAAGATTTTTCTCCATCTCTTTCTAGCAAAACAGTAATTTACAAGGAGTTTATATGGCCGTACTCAACAATGACGTCACGGTTGATGTCGGATCTCTCTGTCTAATCGCCTTCAAATTAAGAATTTAAAATGCTTGTATCTAATGTATTTCTAAGTCGATTTTAATTCTAATTTCACAGGACTGCATCTTTTTCCACGGTATTTAAATATTTATTGACGAGACGTAAAAATAGAAATCAGTCATCATCCCAATTGCGCTCGAAAGCTAAGCGATAGCTTATGTCAAATCGCATACATTTTCCTTCTAGCGATTGCGTTAGCGATTATCGAAAAACGTCTTGTCTAGGGGGGCTGATCCAACAATTTTTTTTGCAACTGGGCCACTTTCTTCTTAAGTCACGGAATTCACGAACAGCGTGCAACTTGTTCAACTGGTTTGCGGAAATTTGTCTTTGCCTTTCCAACTACAACAATGAAAAAATAAATAGATTAGAACAATAAGTATTTTACATATTATACTATAAGATAATATTAAAATAAATAAATTAATACGAGTTTGCATTATTTACTCAAATCAGACTGAATAATTGTGAATTTTCTATATAAGTACTTAAAAGACAATGACAAGGAAGTGAACCTGGAACCTCCGATGATGGTTCGGTGTGTGTGGTAACTACTAGACCACCAAGGTTATCAGATCCAAATACATCACGTCTATCTGTGTAAATGTCTGTTAGTCAGGTATCAATTATAGTTATCATGATAATTATACCTTGATAATTATCATTGGATAATCTATTATAAATTCAATAGGAAAAACAAATCATCCGGACTTACTTTAACAGACCGTGTATCAAAACTTGTAATACTGTCATGTATCTGATCTGCCCCCTTAGACAAATGCCACACGCTAACTTTTCTGCAGTCGTTCCTCAGAAAAATGTATAGATTATGACATTAGCTGCGGAAAAAATAGCGTGAGGTTGTCGTAAGTTAATGTCATTTCCCTACATTTTTTCTGCGGAACGACTGCGGAAATGTTAGCGTGTGGCATTTGTCTAGGACCTCTGAACGCATCAAAAACAAACTTTTGTTTGTTTTTTGATTATTAGTGGCAATTTTTTTATGATAACGGATTGCCAAATTCATACAAAAGCAATTTGGTTAAATTATAATTGTCTGATTTAATTTTACATTTTTCAACATTTGTTTCAATTCACTTCACAATCCAAAATTTTATAAAAAAAAATCAAGCAAATATGATGATGAGATGATGTTTAATTATGGTGGTGCCCAAAGTAGACTCCACCACGTCGGCGTTTCACCGAATAATGATTTTTAGGTTGATTGCTGATGTCGACACTACAATCAAAGAATTGTCCTTACCTTGACTCCGTTCGGTCTCCGTATGTAGCCGGTGGACTTCCTGAGCTAGCTCGAAGGAAGTCGCGGCTCCTGAATGGCTGCTGTCAATCCAACGATGGAGACCGGAGCACTACATAGGCCTAGTAGGCCACCATCACTCACTTTACCGATAAAACTTTTGCCACATTTACACTTTCACAAGCGGACTTTCGCACCCCGATATTAGGTGCGCCGCGCAAAACACAATGAATTATTTTATTCTCGAAAACGAAAACGCGCCGCCCGGTATTCGACTCGACTGACATGTCACATGCGGCCGGCCGCCACCGGCTCTCACTGCACAGACTATAATGCAGTGTTGCCACTCGCTCTTCCTCGAGTGTAAACAAATTATAAAAGAAAATAATTATCTTAATAATTAACAACCCACATAATCAATATTTTAATTTGTACCTGTAAAGACAATTTGTTGACAGAAGTCACATTATCAATTTTTGATTGTTCTATACTATCCTCCTTTGAACCAAGTGAGAACACATTCACAGCTTATAATGGATTTATAGTTTACAAACTATTTTAATATTTTTGAAGAACCAGACCCCCTAGACAAGATGCCTTTCGATAATCGCAAACGCAATCGCTAGAAGGAAAATGTATGCGATTTGACATAAGCCCTCGTTTAGCTTTCGAGTGCAATTGTCAAATCTCATACATTATCCATTTAGCGATTGCGTTTGCGATTATCGAAAGGCATCTTGTCTAGAGGGGCTGACCCCCTAGACAAGATGCCTTTCGATAATCGCTAACGCAATCGCTAGAAGGAAAATGTATGCGATTTGACATAAGCCCTCGTTTAGCTTTCGAGCGCAATTGTCAAATCTCATACATTATCCATTTAGCGATTGCGTTTGCGATTATCGAAAGGCATCTTGTCTAGGGGGTCAGGGTAGTTTACAAACTATTTTAATATTTTTGAAGAATAAAATCTGAACCTTTAAATATACACGGTGTTTTAAAATAACCAATAAACAATCAATTCTTTATCGAAAACTCATTATTAAAATATTTTTTCCGGCATCTTAGAGCACCAACACAAAGGCACGCTTTTTTCGTAGGTATTTCATGTCTATATTGGTATCTATAGTCTAAGATGAAACCTCACCACGGGTTTTCGAACGGCCCCCATATTGCGAGTCCATTGGTATTTTCGTCTGAGTAAAAAATTTACATTTCTGAACGCTCCCTTAGAATTTGTGACTTTGACATTGACGTTTAAATGAAGGTCGAGAAAAAAATAGCCTCCAGACAAATTTGTGCTCCTGGCGGGCGTAAAAACTAAGAAAACATTCTAATTTTCAATATCAATTTATTTTCTAAATGTTATTATGAATTATTTGCCATATTTGTTTGATATAAATTGTGACCCAAAACATAATATTCCTATTTTTTCTTTGAAATGCTATATCATACGTGAATTATCTTTAGTCTGGTTGTGTTGTTGTGACTGACGTGTAATGTTTCCAACGGCGGAAACTGAAGAAATTACACAGCTTACGTCACAAAAAAGAAAATCGGGTGTTCCTAGCGATGGTCAAAACTCGCCTGAAAGCAGTCAATTCACTAAACAGAACAATAGAGACATAACACTCAACATGCTAATCAAAGAAATGGTCTTTTGCATAGCACTAGCCTTAACAACTTATGGCGCTCTTCATAATTCGTATGTTTTATTTATCGATATTGATACGATACTCGTCCACATTTTGTATTTAGTTTTCATAAAATTAACATTCTGTTACAGCCCAACTAAAATATCACAACATCCGCATGCTGTGAGATTCTTTGGTGGACAATCAGCAGTGACTGATTGGTATAAAGGAGAGTTAAGCAATGCTCTTGCAGATATAAATAGTAAAGAAATTTCATTTGTAATGTATTATGCTCCTTGGGATGCTGAGTCACAATTTGTTCGAAGAGAATTTGAGAAAAGTGCTATTGTATTAGGTGACAGGGTAAGCTCTTATACATTCTTTTTATTTAAAATCCTGTAAATAAATCTGTGCACAGTTTCTAGTCCAGTTATGATAAATTTATTAACTACCTATACAATGTTGGTTTAAATAGTGTCACATTGTAGGTACACTTTGCAGCCATAAACTGTTGGCACCCAGGAAGTGAATGCAGATTGCAACATAGCAAAATACCTGCATGGCCAATTTTGATTGCTTATACTGTTCGGAACAGGGGTATAGTTTACAAAGGTATTTATTATAATGGTAATTATATTTTATAAATGATTATTAACCCTTACATAGAAAAATATCTATTCAATTAATTTTGTACATACAATCTCTATATTATATAATAAAATCGTAGGGGTAAAAAAATCTGTAATTGCGAAATATTAAAAAAAAAATACACAGGTTATCTTAACATCACTAGCTGTAGGCCTTTTAATTATAACCTGGATACTAGCGATTAAATAATAAGAGTGGACTGTAGTTTTATACTTGTATAATAAAAGATTACATAGATGACAAAATAAACGTAGTGCACCCAGTGCGTATTGAAAGAGAAGTGACGTCTTCATTGCTAGCGACGTAACGAATCACGGGTCGCGAACCAGTTCTTGCCCCCCGCCTTGCGTCTTCTTAGTTTCGGGGCCAGTGTGGGCCCGCGGCCAGTGTTGTCGCCACCACTAGCAGAACACGATAGAATAGTTTTTAAAAAAATTGTTTGTCTGTTTGTCCGGAAAGATCTCCGAAACTACTGGACAAAATTTGATATGGATTTCACCACAATGCTTAGAATTTTCCGGAAGAACATTTAGGCATAATTTCATTTGTTTAAATTCACTTTTTATTTTTTGTGAAAAATACCATATAAAATTTTCGAACTACTTATCTAAGAATATCAACATGGCGCACGTGAAATTATTTTGACAAATCTGTCACATAGTGCAAAGAGAAATTTAATGTTTTCTGTTAATGGCTATGCGCATCCGGATTTCGCCAACCATGAAGTTTAGAAGTTTAAATTGTCTTTTTCTTATGTATTACCGTGGTGGTAAGGCAAAAGGATCAAGCCATACAACCAATGTATAAAGCATTTTTTATGACAACATCACGTCACAAATATAAAATTTGTAGGTTGGTCTAATTCTTGACCAATTTTTACAAAATCTGTACAATTATTGAAATATGTAAAATGCTGAAAAGTGAAGATACCCTTTTCAAGGTATTTTGAAAGGTGTTATATGTTTTTACATTTAATTTAAACCTATTAATCAAAAGTAATTGATTTATATTGATAATTAAAAAAAATATCTGGCTGCAATGATTCTGGGTTACGCCATAAGAATAACTAATAATACGAGTATAGACGCGAAACTCCCGGCCGTCGAGCGCTCAAGGCCACGTTATTTACCTACCGTTTGATTTCCGTTGAACGGAATCGCCAGTCAAGGCGCGCACCGTGTGTTTCAGGTACCTTGTGAATGTTTTCCTATTGATTACCTGATTAAGCTTTTTATAAGAATGCCTATTTACTACGCGCTGAAGTTTAATAACCGAAACTTCAAATCATCTACAAAAACGCCATCTTTTATAAATATCAGACATTTGTAAATATTTCTGTTGAATTGAAACCTTTTAAATAAAAATGATTGAATACTTACTTTAAAATTATTTTTATTATACCTACCCTAGATACAGATACCGTTTTATTCGTAATATTCATTACATGTCAAAGCTAATACAATATAATGTATCGAGTTTCTAAAGCTGTCATTGTAGTGCAATTTTGAAACTCTGTAAGTACTTATGGTTTTTTTTTGTCAAGTCGGGAATAATTTGAATTATGAGAAACTTTGGTACTGCTATATATGTTTTTATCGACCTTTGTCACTGTTCCATATAAAATTTAAATACAATCGACGACACGACGACTCGACGACACGGTTAGCGCAGAGGTCGAGTGATCGCCTACTGTGCAACGGGTCGCGGGTTCGATTCCTGCATGGGACAGATATTTTGTATGGCCTACAGAAATTTGTTCCGGTCTGGGCGTATGTGCATGTGATATTCTATGTTTGTAACTGCACCCACGACACAGGAGAAAATCCTAGTGTGGGGTGACGTTTTTAAAAATAGAAAAATAATCAATACTTGATTAAAATTATGAAACAACAGATTTTTTTTCAAGTGAAAATGTTGGTCTGATAGTAAAAAGTGAGCTTAGGTTTTATCCATTAGTACATTCATAACTTCAACTCTTGCCTCCCTAGCACATCCACCAAAACACGATATGATAAAGCGGTTTAAGGCGGGGAACTGTCAAAATACAATAGGGTTTCGTCGTTTTTTGACAGTTCACCGCGATAAATTGTTTTATCATATCGTGTTTTGGTGGACGTGCTACGGGGGCTGGACTATAAACGTAGGTACGATACCTAAATTACAAACCATTTTTGTACATCGAAATTCGAAACATTTTAATGATTTTGTTCTCGAAGTGTAGGGATTAAGCTCAATTAATAAAAAATAGACAGGTTCTTATAACTACGGAATCAAAAAAACTAAAAATGTGCGTACTATTACTAAAGATAGTCGCTCGCTCGCTACACTTGAAGTACAAAATCAATAAGACTTTGGTGTATGCTCAGTTTCTCATTTAATGTAAAATATGGAGGTATATAAAAAATATTGTAGTGGTAACCATACGTCCATGTGGTGACCCTAGCGGCGTCCGCAGACTACTGCGGGGCGTTACAGGGGGAAGGGCGCTGTAGGTATGCAAATAGCGGCATTTGGCGCACCCACAAAGGAGATTCGCTTCTATACTCGTATTATTAGTTATTCGTATGGTTACGCGTAGAGGGAGTACGGGACTTGATCCTAATGTCTAAAATGATAACAACCGAAGGACCTAAAAAATTTTTACAAAAAATAAAAACAGACTTCAAAAACACTGAAAAGTTAAAAATAATATAAGAATAGGTACAGACAACATCACACTTCTATATTGAAGTCGGTGCCAAACGATGATCTACTAGAAAGTCTTAAAATTTGTCACCAAAATTTGTCAAATTTGGAATTGACGACCCCATCGCCCACTGGGAGGGCAAGTCCTGCCACTATGGCAGGACTTGCTCTATCAGTGCAATCAGTTAGATTCCAAGAGGAATAATTTTGACACAGGCAGACAGGTGTACACGATGAGTTCCTAAATGGTCGGTAAGAGTGTCATACAGTCCATTGATTAGCCCGGGCACTTAAATAGGGCTCAAAAAGGACCTCCTTGAGGGGAGTGAGAGACCCCTCGGGTGATCTCAGCTCATTCAATGGATGGAACATGTAAGGGAACGATGTATAGGGCCGCTGCCCGGGGATCGCCGGGGCACGCCTGGTGTCGCTGGTGCCAGGCGTGGCAGAATGCGCATCAGCAGTTCCCGATCGGCCCAACCACCTGGTCGATCGTCGCAACCATCCTCACCAGTTGGCTTGGAGCCAGTGAGGTCTTTAGTGACCCCGCAGACGGCTCCCACCACTGGTGGCCGGCGTCGCATGACATGGACCTTGATAATAATAGGAATGTCATGCGTGCCTACTTCAGGGTGGTAGGGGGAGAAATTCGTGGAACTGGTTATCGGGCGAGACTGCTTTGCGAATTTCAACAGTTGGAGCCTATATTATCTGTCACTGAGCAAAACCTTGCCGATCGAGTTCGTTTTATTCAGCGCCGAGAACTATTTACCGCCGATGAGCTCGATAGACTACGACGTGATGCTGTTCCCCTTGGGTAGTTGTCGGCATCAAGTGCTCCATTGTTATAGAACCGGAATCTTTGGACGTGTTAACAAAGGAGTTGCGGGAGCCTGATGGGGGCTCAATGGAAACTGTCGACCAAAACTTAGGGCGCATGAGGAGACTTTTGGAAGAGGCGATTGTGGAAATGCGCGACTTACCTATGGAGCAAAGGCCTCGAATATCCAAATTGGTACTTAGTCGTAGAAGTCAGGATGTCGTTAGAGCTATAAATAATATGCTGGAACCTTTTTTGGTAAACAGCGCTAGCCTGAGTGATACAAACTGCGTCCTTTTTACAAGCTTTTATTTAACTTGCAATGTAAATATGTATGTTCGGGTGAAATCTTGCAACTCAATTTTGAAGCAGATATCTTTAACCGATTGAGCTGAAATTTTGTATACACGTTCAGTTTGGATGACAATGCATGGTTGACTGTGTGACGTCATTCTAAATCCAAGATGGCGGCATACCCAAGATGGCGGACCAATTATTTTTAATGCACTCCTACAATATGGGTATCAAATGAAAGTTCTTGCTAAGAGTAACTCGAAAAATAATATGACGTCACTATTAATCTAATATGGCGGACTTCTAAAGCTTGAAATTAAATTTTAAAGTAGATATCTTTAACCGATTAAGCGGAAATTTTGTATACACATACAGTTTGAATGAAAATGCATGGTTAACTGTGTGACGTCATTCTAAATCCAAGATGGCGGCATACCCAAGATGGTCGAGCAATTATTTTTAATGCACTTCTACGATATCTACAATACAAGGTCTTGCTAAGAATAACTTGTAATAGACTCAAAACTCTTCGCTACTGGTCAAGCATACGTGGCCTTAAGTAGGGTAAAATCATTAGAAGGTCTTCTTATTGAAGAGCTAGACTGTTCTAAGTTAACCGGCAAACGACCTTGCAACAATGATGCGTTGAATGAGATGAACAGACTGAGAAACGAGTCCAGAGGCGCGTTCAGAGCCTTTGGGTGTAGTTGTCCGGTTGTTTTTTAACTCGCTCAAAGGCGTTGAACGGATTGCAGCAACCAAATCTTTTATCTCCCTCTTTCACATGAATTTTTATTTCTCTCTCTTTTTAGTAGATGACATTATAGAATATGGCCGCCAATATCATCCAATCACGTAAGAGTATTTCAGTCATAAACGTCAGAGCGTTTTACAACCATCAAATTCGATGGTTGTTCGGTTGTAACTCGCGCCGACACTCAAAGGTCTTGAACGGGCCGGTTGTTTCACCCGGTTGTCACGCTCGAAGGCATTGAACGGGGTTAGAGCGAAAAGTTGTACTTCGCGCGAAGGCTCTGAACGCGCCTCTGTGATAACTAAAAAATAAAAAAAAATTAAATGTAAAAAACCTTTTTAAAAACAAGCTTTTATTTAAATGCGCTAAAAAGAAAAAATAAACTTTTACACTCAAACTTTTACTTATACCGTCATTTTACATTTGACACAATTTATATGACATAAAAGCTTGTCGCGAGATTAACTTTTGTAGATAAACAAGTAAATTGAATAATTTGATGTGAAAAATTTATATCCATTAGAATTTTCAAACTAAGTAAATACGAGTAGGTAACTCTTTTTAGTACTTTTTAATTACTACACACAAGTAAATCTCGCGACAAGCTTTTATGTCATATAAATTGTATCAAATGTGAAATGACGTTATAAGTAAAAGTTGTAGTGTAAAAGTTTATTTTTTCTTTTAAGCGCATTTAAATAAAAGCTTGTTTCTAAAAAGGTTTTTTACATCTAATTTTTAGTGCTGCACTGGCGGTATGCTAGTGCAGCACTTTTTTAAGGCGCCCTTTAAAAATATATCCATACACTTCTCCAGGTAGGCCCATGTATAAAATCTCTCAAATAATTACCCACGACCTGATGGTGCTTACATTCTCTCTCATGCTCACCGAAAGAGGGTACAGACTTTTTCAAACAACTTAGAGATTATTGGAAGCAGGCTTCCCTGGCTTAGCAACCATGTGTATTACTGAGACCTTCCAGAGGGCAGGGAAATACTGTAATCTTAATATTGCATTAAAAAGTGATGTTATTAGCATAGGCAGTTGTTGCAGAATTTCGGCTTTCTTTTCAGTTTTTGGATGCTTCTCTTGATTTCATTAGGGGAGGCTTAAGTGGTAATGACATTTGTTGGTCGCTTTCGATAAATTGTTTTGTTTCTTCATCTATGTACTCTGGCTCATCAAGTTTAAATACATTACCCAAAAAATTGGCAAAATGTTCAGCTTTGTTTTTGTTAGTTCGCACCCAATTATTCTCATTTCTTAGAGGCAGCAAGTGATTTGGTCTCTGGTAAGATCTTGTAAACTTTCAAAGTGAATAGTCATCACATTTTGTACTAGACTGTGCGCGGTTAAGTAATGCTTTGTCTGCACCGCATCTTCTAGTCTGCCACTGGCGTCGCAATCTGCGTTTTTCTGTAATTTTTTCGAAAACTATTTTAGGGTACTTGTTACTATTCTATATGTCTATGATTTACATGAAAATTTTGGGTTGAAGACATTATGGGTACAACACATTAGTGTTAATCAGATGCATATAATGCTCGAAGGCCATTGTTTGAATATTCTTCCTTGGAGCTTATCCTGTGCTGACGGCTTCCCGGCTTACTTAATAAACTACCTGCGATAGATATCTGGCTGATGCGAATGGTTCCCGGTCCATCAGCAACGTGTTGTGAGGTGTGAGTGTGAACTCGAAGTTGGCATTTGCAACTACGGAACCCTACACTGCGCGTGGCCCATCACGCAATTGGCTGGTTTTTATTTAGTTTTGTTGCATATCCTGCAAATTTAAAATGGAGGTTGCTCGCTTGCGACTCATGCAAGTACAATGTTGCTGCAGCCATAGTGCCACCTAAAGATATAAATATGTTATAGTTATGTAAATTTAAAAAGTGATACGGTTGAAAAATTGTATTGGATAAACCTAACCAATAATTTATATTTGTATAATTTATTTTACTCTTGATTCTGAACAAACTAATTTCAGTTTTTGAACAATTTCATTAACTCTTTATACAAGGTGGAGACCACAATATGACAATACTTGTGTATACTTTAGACCATGTATACCTAATCAATCACTACCAAAGCTGATATACAAGAAAATCAAATAAAAATACTAGGTATTTTTACTATTTGGTTACAGGACATTACTTTTTATTATAATATTTTAAAATAATAAAATATATTTATTACTCTTTATAATATTATTCTTATTATTTATTTTACAATGTATTGTACACAAATACAAAAAGAGAACACAAACAACACATATATGGGTACAAAAAGGTTTGGCTTATCTCTGACGAAATCTCTTCCAGCCAACCTTCAGTAGGAAATTTTTCCAAAACAAAAACAGCAGCGGTGTGTACACTAAATTCAGAAAAAAAACAATTATGGTACAAAAAATACCTATACAAAAAAAAAACAAAACAAAAACTCGAATACTCATTAAATTCCTTAATGGATAACACTCAAGAATCAAACAATGAAGCTGCCCGAGTGAGGAAAATCCTATCTAGCGACCAAGATCGCAGCCTTGGTGCACTGAAAAAGCGCGATAACACTTTCACACAATCAGACCACGAAATCAGCAAGGTCCTTCTTGAGAGTCTTGAGACGCACTTCCCAGACTGCAGCCTCATAAAGGATAAGGTCTGGGCAGACGACATAAGAATGGAACCAACCAGAAACGACTGGACTATAGCCCACGAAATAGTGACAAGGGACCGAATAATGTGGGCTATCAAGTCTTTCCAACCATACAAATCCGCAGGCCTGAATGGCATTCTGCCAGCGCTTCTGCAGTGGGGCATCGACCCCTTAACCCCATGGCTGGAAAAAGTCTACCGAGCCTGTATCGCACATAGATATATTCCCCTCGCGTATACACTACACTACGGTTATTCAACCAATTATAACATATGGCTCCCTAGTCTGGTGGCCCAGGACAGCGGCCCAATTCAGCTAATAAACTACAGCCGAATCGAAACTGAACCGTTGCGGTCGACCAATCGGAGCGCTTATATTGCCTTTCAACTGCTCGATGACGTGATAATATGGCGTTCTGATTGGTCGATCGCAACGGTTCAGTTTCGATTCGGCTGCAGCTTATTAGCTGAATTGGGCCTCAGACCAGGCAAACGGCCAAAGAGCACTAGAAAAACTACAGCGAAATGCCTGCGTGGCTATCACTAGTAGTATGAGAACCGCACCCACAGCCGCATTGCAAGCTATGTTGGGGCTGCCACCTTTCCACCTAGTTGTTAAAGAGGAGGCAGCACTAGCGGCGTTCAGACTCCACAATGCTGGCACACTGGGAAAGGACTAGGGCATCGAGAACCGGGCCTATTTTAGGAACCGGTTCTTTCGGTTCCGAACTCAATCCGGAACCGGGTACCCGGTTTTTTCGGTTCTTTCGGTTTTTTGATAAATCTAGTTGATAAGCTATTCAGTCTATTATATAGATTATCTACAAACGAAATCAATAAAGGAGAATGTATCTTAATTATATAAAATTGTTTTTAGAATTGTTTAGCAATAATCACTTCTTTTTATTTAACTCCGTCATACTCGAAGGCAAAACGTCTAAAGCATGGCACAGCGGCGTGGTGGCACTTTTCTTCAAAAAGGCGACAGGGCCCAGTTGAAGAACTACACCCATCACGCTCCTGAGACATGTATACAAGCTGTTCTTGAGAGTCATCACGAATCGTCTCGCGCGCAGGTTTGACGACTTCCATCCTCCCGAACAAGCCGGATTCCGTAAAAGCTATAGTACCATAGACCACATTCATACGCTGCGGCAGGTTATACAGAAGACAGAGGAGTATAATCTGCCACTATGCATGGCATGTGTGGACTATGAGAAAGCCTTTGATTCTGTTGAGACCTGGGCTGTGCTTAGGTCACTCCAGATGTGCCAAATAGACTACCGGTACATCCAAGTGTTGCAGTCATTGTACGAAAACGCCACTATGTCAGTTCGCCTTCAGGATCAAAACTCGAAACCAATGCGACTTCAACGAGGTGTGAGACAGGGTGACGTAATATCGCCGAAACTGTTCACAGCTGCATTGGAGGATGTATTTAAGCTTTTGGACTGGAGAGGACTCGACATCAACATAAACGGTGAGTACATGACTCACCTTCGTTTTGCCGATGATATCCGTAGTCATGGCTGAGACCGTCGAAGATCTAGGCACAATGCTCTAAGACCTCTGTAGTTTCCCTACAAGTGGGTCATAAAATGAACATGGACAAGACCAAAATCATGGTGAATTTCCATGTAGTAACCACTCTTGTGAACTCTACATTGGAAATTGTTGACGAATATGTTTACCTAGGGCAAATAGTCCAGCTCGGTAAGTCTAATTTCCAGAAAGAGGTGAATCGACGAATCCAACTCGGCTGGGCAGCATTTGGGAAGCTACGCAGCATCATCTCGGCCAATCTTCCGCAGTGCCTTAAGACGAAAGTCTTCAATTCGTGCGTATTGCCAGTGATGATGTACGGAACTGAGACGTGGCCGTTTATAATGGGTCTCATCAGAAGGCTTAATATCACTCAAAGGGCAATGGAGAGGGCTATGCTCGGGGTTTCTCTACGCGATCGCATCAGAAATGAAGAGATCCGTAGAAGAACTAGATTCACCGACATAGCCCAAAGAATTGCAAACCGTGGCAGTGGGCTGGACACATACTGCAGGACTGACGGCCGTTGGGGCGGAAAGGTCCTCGATTCGCGGCCGCGTACCGGGAGACGCAGCATTAATAGGCCCCCCACAAGGTGGAAGGTAGGTGGACGATCTGGTGAAGGTCACGGGACGCCGCTGGATGCGAGAGGCGAAGGACCGATTCGATCCGAGTTTGGAGATCCCTGGGGTAGGCCTATGTCCAACAGTGGGCGTTTCTTGGCTGAAATGATGAATGACTTCTTTCAAATCATAGTCTTTTCGTAGTTGCGATAATACAACTCAAATCACACAATTATCATTTGGATGCTAAAAAACAAAGTAATGTGAGAAAAGAAAAATAAATAGGTACAACGAACGTTATCAAGCAAGACACACGGGCGCGTGTCCAGCCAAGTCTAGTGTAATTATTATTCTATTCCGTCCAATATGTTTACCCCGCAAGAGTGAAAGCGTAATACTTAACTGATTGCAATGACAATAAATATTCTCAATTGATTGATTAAAATAATGATAACAATATGCATTAATATTTAAAGTTACGCACTTAACACATCGGCGTCAATAAAATAACACCCCCACTCACAGCGCGTCTGCCAGTTTTGCATTATTAACGTTGCCGAATCTTATATTAATATATAATAATAACGTTATTTATTAACTTAACCGTGAAATAATGGTAATTTTGATGACTTTTGTAGTGCCAAAAATTGATACATTGTCGATTGGTATAATGCGACGTTGAAACTGAATCCACAAATATGGCTAGATCCACACTTGTGGAATAAGTTTTATGCTATTATGTGGGAGAGGCAAGTAAAAATAATATTATGATATGATAATAACTTGATATTTAGCATAAAGAGATGTATTTCTAAATTTATTTTAAGAACCGAAAGAATCGAAAAAACCGGTTCTCTGATTTACAGAACCGGTTCTTTCAGGGACCCTCAGAACCGGGAATTCCCGGTTCTTTTGGAACCGGGAAAACCCGGTTCCGATGCCCTAGAAAGGACCCCAGAATCAAACACATACGCATAAAAGAACAAGCGACCAAACATCACCCGATGATGACATCACCCAATGATAGGATTCTGAAGAGATTCAATTTCCAGAAGCACTATAATATACAGCTCGAAGAGGAATCACACGATTACTCAGGCCCAAAAGAGCTCAGAATATACACTGATGGCTCCAAGACCAACTCAGGAACCGGGGCAGGCGTATACTCAAATGAGCTTAACATTAAGATATTCAAACTGCTAGGTAGATTCAACACCGTATTCCAAGCGGAATGCGTAGGTATCATCCTGGCGGCCCTCGCCATAGAATCTAAAGGAATTATGGATTCTCACATCCGCATAGTCTCTGTTAGTGCTTCGGTACTCAAATCCCTAAACAAAAGCTATGTCACTTCGGAACTTGTATTGGAATGTCACAATGTGTTAGAACGAATTGTGACTTCCAACCGAAACACAGTGACACTACAATGGATAAAAGGACACAGCGGATCAATGGGCAACGACGCGGCCGACGAGCTGGCTAGAAGGGGATCCGATATAACGGCTTTCGGACCAGAGCCCATCGTACCAATTCCCTTCAGCCAGATTCGCGGATGGCTGCAAGAGCTCACCCGCACACAAGCACAAGACCACTGGTTCTCGACTCCAGGGCGCAGACAGTCAAAGGAAGCCATGCCAATCCTAAATAACAAACTGACCAAACGCATATTGCGTCTGGACAGGAACAGTCTGCGGCTGGTGACGGGAACCATCACTGGACACTGCTCACTAAACAAACACGTCCACACCATAGACAACTGCCCCCTATGCAGAGCATGCTTAGGGGCCGAGGAAACGGTGTCACATGTGCTCCTTGAGTGCACAGGTGTCACCGAAATACGAAAAAACACCCTTGGATCTCCCAATTCTGTTACAGAATCTCTGGACAGACTCGGAGATCTCATACGCTTCTGGAGGAAGTTGGGCTGGCTGGAGTGACGGCCGCCCTCACGTACAATGGTCCACCTTAAGGACTAAGTGCGGAAACCGACCCCGATAACATAGAACATAGATAGGATAACACTCAATTCAACATTATAATGTTGACGAGAGATAAAATTCCTTCACTCTCTTCTTAAATAACGGAAGAGTCTGTATATCCTGTATGTAAGGAGGAAGCGAGTTCCACAATCTGACAGCATGGACAGTAAAGGACCTCTACTAACCTTGACCTTTATTAACTCATATTGATGTAAACTGACTATTTAGTGTGAACTATGATTGCTTTTGTTGGCTCTTACTGTTCACATTATAGTTATTGCTATCAGATATTGCGATTTTGCCCTTCTTACCTTTCAGCCCCCCTAGACAAATGCCACATGCTAACGTTTCCCTATTCGTTCCGCAGAAAAAAATTATAAAAATGACATTAGCCTGTGACAACCTCACACTATTTTTTCCGCAGCTAATGTCATTTCCATACATTTTTTCTGTGGAACGACTGTGGAAAAGTTAGTGTGTGGCATTTGTATAGGGGAGCAGGACAGAAACACTATTTAAGGGGTTTTTTTTAAATTTTACTTTATTATTTTGGAAATATTATTTTTATAATTTAAAGAGCAAGGAAAGGTCTTATATGAAGTTACTGATTCTGAACTATATCAAACAGAACCCCACTAATCAATGGACAAGGTCTTAGGTGGGGCTTAGGAAACTGTCAATTAAACACAGCCTCTAGGTCACCATAACTTTAGTTGTTTAATCATAAGTTTATTGAGCTTAGGTGTTTATATTGTTAGTAAAAAAGAAATATTTCCATATGTTATTGGCGTTTACTTTTCAGAACCCTGCAAATAACTCAATGTCTCAAATAACCTTTATTATCAATTTACAGGACCAATGGATGCTCATAGTATGGTTAAATTTCTGCAGTTAATAATACAACCTTTCGAGAGAGTATCAACTACTGAAGATTTAGTTACTTTACTTTCAATATGCGATGTAAGAATAATATACACAGTATTTTTGTTGTTAGTTTTAACACTGGCAGTATACAGGATGTCCCAAAAAATAGTGTCAAGCGTAAGTCCAGAGTTAGAGCACCTCTTGGAGTACCCGAATCACCCCCATGTATGTTCCGCGATTATTCGTAGTTTTCGAGTAATAATTTTTTTTCTGACTTTTTGAAAATTTTGATCCAAAGAACTTAAAAATTTTAAATAAAAAAAAGTAGAACATATTTTAATGTTTTTCTTTTTGCCACTGAATCATCTTTAGTGCTTCTTTTATGTCTAAAATAATCAGCTTCGTAACTTTAGTGGAAATGTAGAAAACAGTAGTGTAAAGTCAAAATTTGAATGTTAGTGAATAATTACTTAAAAATTACGGGATTTTGACAAATTTGGCATTCTTAACGGACTTTTCAAGCTCTTCATTTTGTGATGTCTTTTTCATCGCAAGAATATGCTCTTATGCATTACTTTTATGGATATGCAAGAGGAAATGCTTCTGAAGCAGCCAGGTTGTTCCGGCAGCAAGTACAAAATGGAGGTGGACCTCAGCCTGAAACTTGGCCTGATC
Source organism: Schoenobius gigantellus (assembly GCA_963935595.1). Lineage (NCBI taxonomy): Eukaryota > Metazoa > Arthropoda > Insecta > Lepidoptera > Crambidae > Schoenobius > Schoenobius gigantellus. The sequence goes on from OZ012543.1 coordinate 39,325,081, forward strand.
ATCGCATGATTTTAAGAGTACATAACTCTTACATGGAAGGACGCCTACCAGGTAGAAGATCAGGGCGCCCATCTGAAATGAGTGACCCAGATACTGTCCAATCAGTGGTCGAAGAAGTGGTGAGAGATCCATCAGTTAGTGTAAGAACAATAGAACGTCGAATCGGAATTCCGAAATCACAAGCACATCGAATACTTCATCAAGAGCGTTTTCACCCATATCACATCCAGAAAGTTCAGCAGCTCAAGCCCGCAGACTACCCGAGAAGGGTGGCATTTTGTCAGGAAATGTTACGGAGACAAGCTGAAAACGAAAATTTCTTTAAAAATATTCTATGGACTGATGAATCACATTTTAAGCGATGTGGGGTGTTTAATGCGCATAACTACCATTCGTGGAGTATTGAAAATCCACACCTCACAAGGGAATCTAATTTCCAAGAACAATTTAGTATCAATTTGTGGTCAGGCATCCTAAACGGACAGCTGATTGGTCCGTTCGAACTACCGGACCGACTGAACAGCGAGGCCTACTTGCAATTTCTACGACGTGATCTCGGCGTCTTATTAAAGATGTAGACCTATTAACGCGGAGAAATATGATTTTTCAAAACGACGGCGCTCCATGCCATTTTGCTAGAAATGTTAGACAACATTTGTCTGAAACATTTCCCGGCAGATGGATCGGTCGTGGAGGGCCCATTGCGTGGCCGCCACGGTCCCCCGACTTGAACCCCATAGATTTTTTCGTCTGGGGATACTACAAGGAATTAGTATACGCCAAGGACATTACAAACGTCACAGTGTTAAGAACAAAATTGAGACAAGCGGAAGAAACAATAAAAAACAACAGAATTGCATTTATAAATTTAAAAGAAAACTTTTTAGACGATGTAGAATATGTATTGAGCACGAAGGTCGTCATTTTGAAAACTTTCTTTAAGCGATCGAATAATAAATACTTTGAAAATAATGTTTTGTTTCATTTATTAAGTTATAATAAACCTTCAAAGGTTATTAAAGATGGCAGCAGGAACAGTTATTTTTGACCTTCAAATAATAAATTTTTAGCTTTTCTACAATCATTTTTGGTTTATTAATAAATAATTGGAATTTAAAAAAAAAATATTCAGAAGTCGAGTTTTATGAAATTTTCACCTTGCTGTCTTTGATGGCCGATTTAAGCCAAAGTAGCCCTATTAAGTACTTTTTTTTTTAAATTATTATGAAAGCAGAGAGTCTAGAGAAGTTTTTACACATACTTAGAAACCATGAATTCGCCTGTTTAGATTTTTAATTTAAAGATGAATTTTTAAGTAATTATTCACTAACATTCAAATTTTGACTTTACACTACTGTTTTCTAAATTTCCACTAAAGTTACGAAGCTGATTATTTTAGACATAAAAGAAGCACTAAAGATAATTCAGTGGCATAAAGAAAAACATTAAAATATGTTCAACTTTTTTTTATTAAAAATTTTTAAGTTCTTTAGATCGAAATTTTCAAAAAGTCAGAAAAAAAAATATTACTCTAAAACTACGAATAATCGCGGAACATACATAGGGGTGATTCGGGTACTCCAAGAGATGCTCTAACTCTGGACTTTCGCTTGACACTATTTTTTGGGACACCCTGTATAATCCACTACATCATTCTATAACATGATTTGACCCAAGATTTACTGTTGACTATGCAATGTAAATGTGAAAAGTTTACAGTCTGTTTGATATTTAAATTATTGTTATTAATTATTAAAAATATGTTTTTTCCTTAACCATGATCAACTGCACTGAAATACAAAGTGGTAAAATTGTAACATTCATTACTATTTCATAAAAATTGACAATAAATGATGTCATTTGATTGGCTTTTCGAAGGGCGCACTGTACTTGATACTACTAGTTTCAATTATTTTACAAATTTTATTATCACTTGCTACTTTTGAAATTAAATTAAGAGATATAATGCACAGAAAATTGTTAACATATAAACTTTGTAAAATGAACCACATGCTCATTGAATTAATATGATCAAAATTGTATAGTGTATGTAATGTCTGTTAATTGTGATAGATCAAAATTAAATATCAATAAGACAGAGAACTCACTACTTTCATTTTACTGATTTTATCATAAGTTTTATTATATATTATATATTTTCCATCAAGTAATCCATAAATAAAGTTTATATTAAATATTAATCATTTGACAGATTTTGTCCAATAAATCTATGTTTTTAGTGATTCTAGATTCTATTAATGCTGCTTTATTTTATTTTCTATTTTTTATGATATGATTACTTTTTTATTTCAGGTAGTAGCTGTAGGTTACACTCCCCTCACAGATACCTCACGGTTCTATAATGTTTGGTATTATGTTGCATTAAAGGCTCTAGAGTTTGATACTATTGGTGAGATTTGTTTTGCAACTGTGACATCTGAAAACTTTGCAGCAGAACTAGGAGTGGAAAAAGTACCAAATGCACGCATAATGCGCTGGAATGATACAATTGTATGTGAAATTTCTTTTTAATAATTTGATTAGCTTGCATTATGATAATTGATAGCCACTTTACACAATAGTGCATTGAGAGATGCAAACATTTTTATGTTCAGGATTATGTGACTCAAGATACCGTGCGACCATGGAATGAATCTACTCTCTTGCAATGGGTGCTAGAAAGTTTTTCACAACCTGTAGCAAGAATTATACCTATGTGGAAAAAGGCATTCAGTTTTGAAAGATATGCTGATGGTAATCCAATTTTAATATTATTTACACCATTGAATCCATTATATGAACAGCTTCCTGCATATGCTTTGGTAAGATAATTGTTTTTTTTTTTATATGAGTTTTTAACATTTACATTTAAATCAGTTAATTATAATATTTGTTAATTTTTCAACAGTTACGAGAAGTTGCAATGGAATATTATAATTGCAATGCAAACAAGAATGAATCTAGCCACTGGATATCAAAACTAATGAAACTCCAACAAATACAAAGATTAATGTATCAAAAAAAGGATATAAAAAAAGATTGTCAGGGTTATAAATTTAGAAAGTCCAGTCAAACTTCTAATAGAGTTCATAAAGAAGTTGTTTCCAGCAATAACAAATATCCTTGGAATAACATAACACGGAAGAGTCAAAAGAGTGGATTGTTAAATTTTTTGTTTAAAAGAAGTGCATCATATTCAAAAGCTTATATTAATGATGAGTCTGATATTTGGTCTACTTTAGCTATGTTACATCAATGTGATACAAACATAATGCCACCTACAAAAACTTTTTATAGCACTTATGATCAATGCAAAAAATATGATGAGAATAAGCAAAATTTGGAGAGTGATTTTGAGTAAGAAAATTCTTACTTTTCTATGTGAAAATCCTTAATTCGTTATGATACAACTTCATAATATGTGTATTTACTTGTTGATGTTTTGTTTGCACTTCCACACACCATGGGGCATGGTCGTTTCCATTTACATGGTGGTGTGCCCTGACTAACGGTTACATAACATTTTGACTGTTGTATATCTTCGCAGCTTCGATCTGATGTCACCATTTGACAACTCTTGCCATAGACCTATTCTTATTTAAATGCCCAGTAATTTGCATACCTAGTACTTTTCTTAAGCATGCAGGTAAATTAAAACAATAATATAATACAATAAATGTTTACTTAAACATACAATTCATAAGTTTTCCAGTATTTGTCCCTCTCTTTCAGTGGTAAATTGTTTTTAACCGACAAATAAAAGAGAAGGTTCTAGTATGCTTATATACTTTTTATCACCCCGGAAAATTTAAGAAACGCTTCAGGAGATATCCATTATTAGGTATATAAAAAAATTGTTAAAAATATTGCACTATTTCTTGGATATTTTAGAAAATTTATATAAATTTAAATAGGTGAGTTATTTTTTCATTAATATTTAAATCATTCTACTACTGTGTCCTGAAGCATCCCTTAACTTTTCCAGGGTGATAAAAAGTAATCCTGTATACAAGTCACGAGCTATTTTTATGTGCTTGTTCAGACAAGCATACTGAACAACTTTTACTATGGGGCCAATCTTGAAATCGTAAAAAATTCAGCTGTTCCATACAAATGTTCGACATCCACTGAACCTAGTTGTATTAAAAACCTGTTTTTTTTTTCGCGATTTCAAGATTGGTCCCATAGTTAAAGTTGTTCAGTTTGCTTGTCTGAACAAGCACACGAAATTTGGCTCCTGCTTAAAAAGTAACCTGTATATTTGCAATAATAGCTTTTATACCATTCCCCCTCTAAAAAGCTTATTTTATTCACTGAAAACAGTGAATAAAAAGCACGTTAAATCACTATTTTAGTGTTTGAATTTAGAACATACCAATATATTCGACCCCCATCTCAATGCTGTACAACCTACTTACTTGCACAAAAAATACTCGATATTAAATGTCTATTTTCGCTTAAATATTTCTTTTTATCGTAGTCATGGTATAAAGTATAGTATGCAACTCTTGAATGAAACTAATTTATACCGAGGGCCTTGAATGACTCACGTCGCTCAGGATTCTAACATCATGAAACACTCCATATCGGGTGTACTAACTTCGGTACCATACAATACTTGCAAGGTTTTTTGATTTCTTCCATGATTTGTATAGCAATTAAAACTGATAATAGGTATGAAGTAAGTAACTGAAACGCTGTAATAAACAAACACGGGACTCAACCAATGACGTCATGAAAAGCGCGCGCAAACTGGTGGCGTTGGAATGGAACGGCTCAAATTTATTCAATGTTTTAAATTTCACTTTGAAAAATAATTTGACTATTTTCAAGCTTATTTTTTTTTTTTCTATGTTATAACGATGTAAATGATTAATTTAAATAAAAGGAATAAAAAAAGTCATGCATATTTCCTACCTATTCTTATCTATATTAGTGCTAGATTCTATATTATGTAAGTAAAAAAATATCTTTGATAGATTGCTTGACATAAGATATTATTCTGTCGGTATCTACCACATAATGTCTTTGATTTTCTGTCTTATAACGTTATAACATTTAAGATGACAACTTTTAATTAACTGTTTCTAGTCTAGTACCTATATACTTGAATCGACAAGTAGATCTTCGCCATTGGACAACGAGCAACAAATAAATTTTTGATTGTTTGAATCCTGTGGATGGTTGACTTTACAAAGTACTTACTATTCATTAACAACTTGCCCTAAATCGTATAGGTATTTTATAATCAAAAATAAACAGGAAGTGATAATGTAATAAGAAATGGCAAAGTGCGAGAAACCAGAAGTATAGGATGGGTGGAGAAGTGCTTTCCATTAGAATGACCGGTTAAGTGTAATTTTGGGGCGGTAGTTACACTAATGGAATGGTTTCTATTGTTTATATGCCGAGGCTAAACTAATTCATTATTATTGATAATTATTGAAAAAATAGTAGTATTTTATTAAATTCGTATCATTACAAATCGATAGTTTCATCGACATGGTTTGTTATGAGAAGAAAGTGATGTGTATAAAAAATGAAATTACCTCTTTTGTTACAGTTACGAAACATCAATGCTTCCTTCTCAAGGTGATCCTTTATCAGCTGATAATCTTGTACAAGCAAATGCCAAACTCTCATGTAAACTATTTGAATTCGCCAATGAACGAGGCCCTCCAGTGATGCCAGCAAAACTAAAATTTGAAAGAGAAGAACAAAAAATAAGACACATTGATGGGCTTGCTTGTAAAAAGAACTTCACTTTACACATTCTAGCTATAGACAGTGTGCGGAATCATCATTTTGCAGAATCATTAGGTATTGATATAACAAAGAAGAAAGATATGACTGCGGTTGTTATTTTAGATAGTAAAGTAAGTACCGGTAAATTTTTCACTTTCAAATTCGTAAAATATCATGTTTTCTATTTCAGTGCCAAATGTCTGTATTTGTAATGTATATTTCTAATGATACGGCTCCACCTGCGCCCTTGCGCGTAATCATACCGAATAATTTTGATACTACATAGATGTAGCCAACAGCATAACGAGTTAATTTCTATGCGGCATTGTTAGTGGCGTTAGACGTTGATAGTTTTTGTATCAAACTCTACAGATGTGGCTACCACGTTTAGCCGTTATTTTTAACGTATTCAATAAAACGTATTATGACGCAGGCGCAGGCGTTAACATTTACGTAACGTTTAAGTATTTATCAATTGTACACAAAAATGCACAACATAAACTGAATTGTGTTTGCCCATTCAATGTTTGTATATATCTGGAATGTACGTCAGAATTTTCTTTGGCTGATGGTAGGATTTTTTCTATATGAGCTTAGTAGCTTCTAGTGGTCCAGTGGTTAAGACCACCCGCTTTTGATTCGGAGGTTCGGGGTTTGATTTCCACGGGGCAGATATTATTCTGCTTGGTTAGGTTGGTGGTAGGGCTGAGCCCGCCTGGCTAGCTACCACCGTCGCCATAATAACAATGTAAATAGCGTTGCTGTTGTGTTTGGACAATTAGAGGTAAGATAGCTAGTTCCATAGTTGATGAGGAGTCCAGGTGAAGCTTGCTTCCATCTTTGACCTTATCGTCACCTATCTACCAGCAGGTGTAGCACGGGCTGCCAAGACTGGACTCGAGTCACGCATTATCTCACAATTTCAGTGACATAATCTCTACGTGTTAAAGAGTGGCACGGCGGAGCGTATATAGTGTAACTGGCGTGATAAAAATTTCTTGACACTCGTCAAGGGACACGTGCGACTGAGTTTTATCACAAATTTCTTGCTTTCCGAATGCTGTTACATCTTGAAACTGTATTAAAGCGGTTGCTACAACCACAGTAGTCGTAGCACAGGCACGCCAAGAAATTTTTATAATACTCAGTCACATGTGTTCCTTGACGAGCGTCAAGAAATTTTTATCACGTCAGTCACACTAAATACGTGCCACCGTGCTACTCTTTAAGCCATGGAGATTATCTCACTGAAATTGTGAGATAATGCGTGACTCGAGTCCAGTCTTGGCAGCCCGTGCTACGCCTGCAGCTGCGATGAAGCGAAGAGCTTCCCTGTTTTATAATAAACACCTCAAACGTATTCCTTGCGGACTTTGTCTAAGGCTCGTATTAATAATTGCATCTCAAGTACTTGTTTTTGACAGATGTTCCATACATTAAACGTCAAAACTGCAGCTTTCAACTTTGAGATTGAGACGCGTTCATTAATACGAACCTTCGTGTGTCTCCTCACCTCGCCATCATTAGCTCCGCGGCATGGACCGGACCCTTGTTCGTGTATCTTGAAATCTATGAATTTTGAGTCTGCATAGACGTGGCAGAGACAGAAATTACTAAAAAGCGATCTCGATAGAGTTCCGCTTGTTTGCTTTTGTTTTGATGAGCATTTGTGGGTCGCAGATCACGCTAGACAACGATTTTGACTTGCCAGCCAGGTATTCACTTAATGATTACAATTATTATTCTCTATAAGCATAAAGCTAGTAAGCACAGAATCTAGATATTTATGGGGTAATCGTACGGGCCGTTTTTCCATACACATGTAGTTTCCTGTTTCCTTCATGGATAATAGGCAAACGATTCTAGACAAACAGTCATATTAACATAACTAGGTGCACAAATAAAGTTGATTTTAACATAAATCAAATTTTTCATTTTCAGCAAGAAACCCAATATGTTCTCTCAGAAGAATATAGTGCCAAATCAATACGGGATTTTATTTATAATTTTACCCATAAGAACTTAAAACGGTCTCTACGCACACACGTAGACGATGCATTACACACGCACTACTTTGGGTCGGACGGTAACACTAGATCCAGTGTCAATAGTACTGACGTCGAAGTCATCGATTTAACAACGAAAACATTTAGAAAAATGATTAGGACTCTCGGAGATGTAAGTTAAATATTATTGTCTTGATAATTTATAAATGCTTTTTTACAGCCTAATCTTGAGAGCCCCTGACTAGTTCCATACTGGTCTTTTGTAACGAGTTTCCTACAAAGTACCTAAGATATTTACGTCCATTACTATTTATCTATCAATTTTGTGTAGGGGATTTTTAATGTGACTCAAACTGCATTCGGTTACGTTTATGTGCTTTAGCCTATTTTGGACTTTTTTTTGGTCCCCTAATTTTAACACTAATTTTCATATACTTATAAAGAACAATGTCAGAATAATATCCGAAAGAATCATTTAGCGTCCACAAATTCCAACATTACAAATGTGTTTAACATGATATCTTATGATTTTTCCAAAAAAACATATAGGTAAATGTGAAAGAGTCCGGAAAAAAGTTACATTTTTATGTACGACAAATGACTAAAAGTTAATTATAAGTTCCTTCGACAATCACTGCGGTCCGATTTGCCGATTACCGGTTCGAATTAGTATTGCGTTGAGAGTAGTAAGTGTTACAGATCTGTCATGTCAGCGCTATTACAGCGATTACGCGTTACAGCAATATCACTGTAACGTAGAAAATTATTATATGATGGCGATAACTTAAGTCACAGCTAGCGTGAGCGCGCTTACAATTGATCCAAGACGCGAAATATCAATTCGGACCGCATTGTCTATTTGATATTTGATCACAGACTAATTAGAGATTGGTCCGAACTTCGCTATTTTGTTTTGTTTGTGTGTGCTTTGCGTACTTAAAGTATTTGCTGTTGATTTTTCGTGCTTTTGAGTAACTCTTGACTGCTACTGTACTACTGAGATCTCCTATCATGACTGCTGACTACTACTAGCCAAAGGATTTCGATTCTCGACGCCGTTATTTACGGTTTTAAGAAATAACCTCTAAAAGTTTATGCGTCTATAACTTTTTGTCCAGACTTCGTAGAATATTCATTCTGGTTTTATTTTACTAAGGAATTAAAACTCTATAGTTTGGCATATTGTTCATGCATGTTCATTAAAAAAATATATCAACAAAAATTTGTTGGGGAGTTTGTCATTGTTCTTTAATATACTATTATAATTAATAATAATATATAATGGTAATACGGCAACGTCTTCAAGGCTGAATTTCTAATTCTCAATAGTGAAGGGTAGGTGATACAGCATTCCACCTCGTAAAATATGGCATGGCGCGAACTTCAAGATAACTACAGCTATACTCTACTACTTATTCTATAATATACTACTTTTCCTGGAGTGAGAATCTGTACCAGGGGGTCTACAATGAACACACGAAACCCGAACGAACTCCGTAATTTCGGGCTGTTTCTTACCACGAAAATACTACGGGCCCGTCAACGGAACGAAATCGGAGTTTGACGTTTGCTGTTACGGATAGCTTACTAAGATCACCCGAACCCGACACGAAAATTCGATTTTGACATACTTACAGTTTTTCGGGCGTTTAACCTTACTTCTCACGAGAACTCAAGTGCTACCGTAAGAGTTTCGGATTAACATTTTATTCCAGAAATAAATAAGTTATTGTCAATTTTATATCACCTTGGGTTTTGTTTGACTACTCTAAGAAGGTGTACATAAGTATTAAGAAATATTACAAACACTTATCACTAAAAAAATTACTATTGCTCTTATTTGATTTAGAAGACTTAAATTCGGTGCGAGGTGCGAGTCGTTGGAAACACTTGAAAGTATAACTTCATGTGAACATAAGCAAAAAATAACTCCGAAACACTTAAAAATGTCATCACAAAAAACGTAAATAAACAAAAGCAGCAAAAGCTATTTATGTGTATAATGATGCAGCTGGAAATATCCCCTTAACTTCAAAATGTTATTAGGAGAACGTGACATTTTCGATTCTGTTGGTTTATCACCTGTCGGGGGCCACTTTGCCACAGACTAAGAACCCGGGCTGTCATGGCGCGTTAAAGTGTAATAACACAATGTTTTTGTTAAAAATTGGCAGTTTTAATAACATACGCAGCTTTCCGCTAATCATTACTGTAGTTTATTAAATCAAAACTGTTTAAATACAAAAAAATAATAATTAATGTCATAACCGGGTTTTTATGAAGACATCATAAAAAATCTTTTTGAATCATTCGTTCACGTCACTTGTCAATGCGTCCGTACTAAACCTACGAATCCGAAAATAGTTCGTGGTAGCTACGAGTCACGTACTTCGTTCGGGTTACGGACGGGTCCGAAATTACGGACGATCGTTTCATAGTAGACATCCAGGGTCGTTTGCTTGGGTACCTCCGTCTTACCTATTTCTGCCGCAGTTATCGTTAAAGCTGCAGTGCTTGCATTGTTGTGTTCCGGTTTGTAAAATATGGCAGAGAAATTACTGGGTACCGTGACTTTACATCTTATGTCACTAGTGCCAACTAGTAGTAACGTACACTGTGGTACACTGTGGGGGTGGCAGTATTGCTGCGAATCTCACAAGAGCCACATGTATTATAGGTGACTGTAACCATTTACCATCAGGTGGGCAGTTTGCTTGTTTGCCAACTTAGTTGTTTAAAAAAAAAACTCATTGCTGAATACGTTTAACCGCTGTGGTAAATTTGCTAACTAGTGCGCGCCATAGAATAAAAAAATGTTTGATATGTGTAGTTTGTGTATTTTATTATCAAAATATACAGGATGTAAAAAGACCGGTACCGAAGCCGAAACCCACTCCCATTATCACTATAGAGTTTGTCTTCTAGACCATGGTTGTGAAACTAATAGTTGCCAAGGTTAAAGTTACAATTTTTTTTCCAAATTTGTATAAACTGTTCGTATGTATTTTGATAATTTTCGTCTAAAGAAACAAAATCGAGTTTTTTATTTACAATGCGCAATGTATTTTGCACCGAGAGCCGCTGGACTGACTCATTAACACCGACGCGATTTCCGGACGCGCAAGCAGGCGCGGGCACGCGTTACATTGCGTAGTATTTATTGTCGTTATTTTTTTAAGCCTAAAAATTAATTTCGTTTCAAAATGTATTTTGATAATTTTCGTCTAAAGAAACAAAATCGAGTTTTTAATTTACAATGCGCAATGTATTTTGCACCGAGAGCCGTTGGACTGACTCACTAACACCGACGCGATATCCGGACGCGCAAGCCAGCTAGGCGCGGGCTCGCGTTACATTGCGTAGTATTTATTGTCGTTATTTTTTTAAGCTCTTAAATGAATTTCGTTTCACATCATTGATTTTTCGTTATATTGCTTTATTTAATGGTCTGAATGCGTAGACGCGGGCTTCGGTATACGTCTTTTTACACCTGTATATCAAATTTACACGAATTTAGGATCAATGACCTTAGTGGCATGAGCCTAGGATGAGGCATTAGAATTTGGGTGCTAGAAATGGTGTTTCCATATTCAGTTTCAAAAATCGGGTTCAACGAGGTATTACGAGCCACATCCAATTTGAGCGAAATTAGTGGCATAACCCTAGGGCACTGGGTGCTAAATTCAGTGTTTCCATATTCGTTAGATGTTATAATATGAAATGCGCGTGCAGGCAGGGGGGTTTCACTCCGCAGTTTAGGTACGTTTGGCCGGCGGACCGACCGGGCGGTATGTGTATGTGGCAAAAACTTGCCGCTCGGCTCGCACGCTGGCCGCGTCGCACGTAATAATTGAGGTCATTCTTGTAACGATAACTGCATATCAGTGAGTGGGGAACCCTGCGCTCTTATCGCCAAATCGGTATCGGGTCAGCGACGCGTAACGGAATAGGAAAACTCGTGTCATGCAATAACTTTCAATTTCCCGTGCAGTCAGATGAAGGTCGTAAGAGTAGGTAAATTTTTATACCTAAACTTGGCTTTTCTTCGAGAGTGATCCTTCTGTACTTTAGTACTATTATTTATTCTGTGGTGCAGGTGATGATTGTAGCCGTGTGCGGTGGTTCGTGCACCGCGAGCACTTCGCGTGCGCTAGTTGAGAGCGCGCGGCTCCTCTCGGGCTGCGGGCTGCGCGTGAGGCCCGCGCGACTCGACGCACTGCGACACGACCTGCCTTGGCACTACACGGTCCATCACTACCCAACCATCTTCGTGTTTCCCGCTGACAGGTGTGTGGGTCCTTGATACAGCTAATTTCCATTAGAGATGGCGATTCTTTCCGAAAAAGCGAAAAAGATCAATTCTTGAATCGATCCTAATCGATGTTCGATAAATCGATTCACAAAAACATCGAGGTAAATTCCATCTTTTTTCGAGTTTGTGTTTTTTCAATATAAGCCTAATCATGTTACCATTATTATCAGTGTTTTATGCATTTTTAAGTATGGTTTTTACTATCTAATCAAGTATTACGGATATAAAGAGACGTTTATTTCATAATTAAACCATTATTTATTTGTATGGTTTGGTGTCTGAACAGCCTGGCTATCTTACCCAATTTTTTCGCCATAATAACAATGTTGCCGACAATATTAATATTCGTACCCCTGGCCCTTACACTTACACCCCAATATATATTGGTAATGACAGTAAGGTTTGTTAATACTAATAGTCGAATACAAACTAAACAGTGTAATTCGAAGTCGGAAACTGAAGCTGGCCGGCTTGACGCAGTTCCCGCGTAATCATTTTCCAAACGACACCGGCTTCTCGGCCGCGCGCAATCCCTCTGCGTTTCTTGTAACAATACCGTATAATAAAGTCATTGTTATATTGATTCTTAATAGGAAATCGCACGGGTCGTTTTTCCAAACAAACGTAGTCTTCCCTGTTTTCTTCCTGGATAATAGAAATAGCTGTTCTATTTTTTCCAAATAAATCGATGGCCACTATGAGCATGTTCCTGTTTTCTTTCTTTTATTGAATTAATTATTAAATGAGATATAAACCTTCAAAAACCTGGAAAATGACCTAATTTTCTGCTATACTCAATCATCCAGCAAACAAATTTGACGAGATTATATGAAGAAAGTAAACCATAGAAACACAGCAGAAGCCTTTCTTTACTTTAACGCAAAAGTAATTAAATCGGTCTAGTTTTAGCCGAGAAAACAGGGGACTACGAAACGTATATTTTGTGCGCGACACCAATACATTTTACAAATACCTTTATCTGAATTCTCTCCACCTTAGTGTTTCCTCTTAATGCTCATCGTTGTTTGCAGAAGTCGTGAAGCAGAGAGCAAGCCTTACCCAGCGGGCGAGCGCATTACGTCGAGCGGCTTGGTGGCGTTGGCGCTGCGGTCGCTCGGCCCGACGCAACACCTGCGCGTGCGACTCGAGTTGTGCGCCAAGGCGAAGGTATGGATTGTTATTTGAACTCAGAAATCACTTGTTCAGTGACCAATCTTGTTTTGTATTCAAACTAGGCAAATTAACTTGAGGATAGTAAAGTACGACATTTAAAAAAGTACTTGTCTCCTATCACTTATAACAAAATATTTATATTTCAGCTATTCTAAAATTGAGATTGGTGAACTTTATTGTCGATAAATTTATTTATATTTGATGGGCTTAAATTACCTAACCCTTGGACCAAACATTCTTATTAGGTTAGGCTATTATAATACACATTTAATCGTTTTTCTGTCAGTTGATAATATTCATATATTTTTATAAATTTTGTAAACATATTACCTAAACAAATTAAGGAATTACTAGTTTGATAACGTGTAATTAGTTATTTTTTACGTTAATGTTATAAGATCAATTTGACTATTAAAATTATGATGAGTTTTCCATCACAGATCGCACGTTTTTGTCATCACCATCAATTGAAATACTAAAAATATTAATTTCGAACAATGATAATTTAAATTGTTTCATGTTCCATGTCAGTTCGAGAAGCTAGACTGGCTGTCGCGTTGCACAAACGGTCGGATTGCATCGTTGTACTTTAAGCTTGTCCCAACACTCATTAAATAATACTTAAAATATAATTTTATTTTTTTATTAAGCATTTCACCCTTGTCCGAGGCCACCCACTATGTTGACGAAAATCCGGTTCGAAAATGTTGAGAATTTCAGCGATCCAAGATGGCCGCTTGAGGCGCCGCCATTTTGTTTTCGCCATGTGGCAGCAACTTTAGAAAACTTGATGGCGCACTCGATTGCTGCAATAAAAAAATCGCCTGAAATCCCGAAAATCATGCACGTCTTCCGTCGCAATCACGGGTCGAAATGTCTTGTTTCGTCCAAGAGAGCAGTGCGGGCATTTTTTTATTCATAGTTTGACAGTCGACGCGATCCAAACGCCATTACGATCGGAGCCATTATGGGAAAGTTGACATTTTTGATCAGGCGCCATCCTGAAGCCCTATTCTTGAATTATTCTTTCGGCATCTAGTGGTTGTCAGTGTTCGATTTCTACTTATTTTCGTTTTATTTTTGACGAAAATCAAAACAATATTGATCTTCGTCGTAATGTTCTATTGATTTTCATAGAACAAGAATTCACAAGAGAAATATTGTGTGTTTTCTGTACAAGTAACACTAAATTACTTAAAAGAAAACTACTTTAGATCTAAACAATACTTATTGTTTACAGAATTGTTCCCTAACTCTTAATTGTTACGGACTTATACTTTCCATCGCTGAGGAGGTGATTGCGAGGTGGTGGTGATTGAAGCAATTTGAAAAAAAAATACACCTAAATGTCAAAATGTGGCTGTTATAGGTATTTAAAAAACTTACGTCTGACTCTTAAAAGCCGAGGATCCTTCTATCATCAGCTCAGTTAAAAAAACATGAAACACGTTGGACGTTTGAAATTTAAGGGTTTCCTTCGATTTTCTTGGTGTCCCATCACTAGATCCCGACTTGGTAACAATGGGACCACCTCAGGAGTAATCTCTTACCGCATAACCAACATATAAAAAAGAATGCTACTCCTTTTTGAAGTCCTTTTTGAATCTATTGCCTAGTCATAATAGTACATTATGGTACAAGTGTGTAATGTTGGTGATTACCGCTGAGGCGCATTGAGGCCCGAGCCGTCAGGCGAGGGTCTTATGAAGCCGAGGACGGTAACCATCAATACACACACGTGTATCATACAACGTTTTTCAACACACTTCTGAATAAAACAATACTTAAATAAAAAACCATTTTACATAGTAGATAAAAAGTTTACTTAGAGAAACAATTAGTAAATGTGCAGTTAGTAAAATTATAATTAACTATTTTTGATGACATAGCGGTCTCATCAGATAGATCATTTATTGAAATACTTTCATGTTCTATTGTTATTTGTGATGGTTCATTATTCGTGTAGGTAGGTGAAATCCAATCATTGGACGTACTTGGTATTTCGCCAGTAGGATGCGTCTCAGAATCAAGTTTAATTCTTTTTGTGATTTTTGCACACATTTCCTTCTTGTTTTGTATGGAATCTTCTACGTATGATTCTGCTACATTGCTAGATCGCCACCCGCCATGTCGCTTCAAAGTCATTATATCAGCTCCTGAATTTGCCAGCAATGTAGCTGAAGTTCTTCTGAAACTATGTCCAGTGTAGCTCTCAGCATCTACTAAACCCAAAAACTTAGCGATTTCTTTAGGCATAGAACCAAATTTGTTTATACCTATAGGCTGACAGGTACATTTACCATTCTGGTAATTTAGAAAGAAACGGTCATTTTTTGTTTTTGGCGAACGCAAACTTTCATACTTCTTAACAATATCATAGAATGGACCGTGTATGGTGAATGGCCTAGGTATTTTATTTTTCGTGATAGGTATCTTCACTAAAAGCATCTGGCCATGGTTCTCTATATCTTTTACAGTTATATTTGTTAATTCTTGTATCCTACAGGCACCAGTTACACCAAATATTAAAGCAACCTGAAACAAAAGAAACAATAATTAAGGTCAACACACAACACAAGCTGCTATTAAATATTTAATTAAAATTAATTTAACTAACCTTTGTAGCCAAATATTGGTTATCTGGAGCATCTTTAATAAATTTTTCAATATCATCAGATGATAAAACCTTTGATTTTTTGCTTCTAAATCCATCAGATAGTCTCTTTAGATAAGCTGACAAATTCGAGTATGTTTTTAAGTCCACTCCATTCTTTGTTCGGACTGTACTTTTTAACATTGAGTAAATACACCACAAAGAGCTAGGTTTGTACTTAGAAGATAATTCTTTAAAGTACGCCATGAACACATTTTCTGAAAAAGACTGCGTATTCTTGTTGTTCTGCCATTGTATGAAATTTTGGTACGCTAATAGATATTTCTCCTTTGAGTTTTCTGGTAGTAAACTTTCCATAACGTTCTGCCCGCCTAGCACGTCCACCAAAACACGATATGATAAAGCGGTTTATCGCGGTGAACTGTCAAAATACAATAGGGTTTCGTCGTATTTTGACAGTTCACCGCGATAAATCGCTTTATCATATCGTGTTTTGGTGGACGTGCTACGGGGGCTGGGCTTCACATCTTATATCGGGCGGTGTACAACATAAATAATTTTCTTCATAAATTGTATTTGCAGACATCTTAATTAATAACTAACTAAATAACTTCAAAAGAGAAAACGAGACGAGTTGTGAAAAATGTTTCGTAATGGCGGGAAAAATTAATCAGTTTTCCTATGCGCGCGCATCGGCCATAGACTAATAAATTTCGTAATGGCGGGAAAAATTAATCAATTTTCCTATACGCGCGCATCGGGCATAGACTAAAAAATGAGGTTTCTTTTTTTTGGGCTTTTCGCGGATAGCATTTTAGCGCAAGTGTAAGCGTAACTTAACCAATAATATTAAAAAAAAACTATTACTCACTCGTGAATAATAGTAATGAAAAAGTCACAGTTTGATTATAGGTGTCATTATGTACCTAATTACCATGGGATTAGATCCACTTTATGAGGAAGTGTGTTGAAAAAATAATTATTGGCGAAGTATTACATGTTTATACACGTTTTCCTAGCCTTTCGGGGATCTTTTATTTGTATTTTGTTTACAGATGGATAAAGAGCAGCGGTCATGCTTAAAAGACATGAGAGAGCATGTGACGACGGTCATCTTGAGAAATCTCAGGTACTGGAGACGGACTGAACAGAAAAAACTCAAGGACGCATTCCTCGGAAGACTGCAGCATTTACACCGAGTGTCGCTGGAGCTGAGCCTTCTACACATATCAGATCTCACGAAAAAAAGTGATATACAGAAGAATTTATTGGATTCTCTCAGTGTTTTGACTGAAAGTTGGGACATTGATCCTTCTCTTTTAAGAATAAATCGAACTTCATCTATAAAAAGCTCTATCTCGAGTTGATAATTACTTGTGCAATTTGTAAATAGTGTACATTGCTCGTGAAACAAAATAATAATGTTATTTATTTCTAGGAATATAAATATGTTAATAAATGTTGAAAAAAAAGTATCGAAATTGTATTTTTTCTCGATCCCTGGTCTGATTATGTTACTTTATGCTTATACGATATTTTATAATGAAAAAAAAATACAATTACTTAGAATTTTAAAACCTGTTAAATCAGGTTTTAAATTTTCTAATACATATCGCTCATTAAATGCAAAAGGGAAACAATTTGAAATTAACATATTTTATAGGACGGGCAAAGCAAATTTTAGAATCAGATTTTTTGAAAATTTGTTACATTTTTTAGTTAATATTTTTGTTATACAGGTTCCTTTTTTATCACCCAGGAAAGTTTAAGGGATGGTGCACGGCATGGTAGTACTTAGTTAGAATGATTTAAATATTCATAAAAAAATAACTCACCTACTTAATTTTATATAAATTTTCTAAAATATACAAAAATACTGCACTAGTTGAGAGCAATATTTTAAGAGATTTTTATTTTTATTTAATTTTTCTTATTTTTTATTTATAATGTATAATAATGGATGTGTCCTGAAGCGTTAAAATTTTATGAAAATTATTCGATTTAGGACCGATTTTTCAATCGACAATTAGCTCCGAGGAATAAATATGACACGTTGACAGCTTTGTATGAAAATCTGTCAGATCGCCATATTTATCACAGTTAAAAAATTAGCCCTTAAGGTATTAAAATCGCGTTTATAATGTTAACTTAAATCTTTTTCTTCTTAAAAAGAAAATTATACATAAAAATCTAATTAATTAAAAAAAATTATAAAAATACAAATTAATAAACTAAACAAAAAACAATAAAAACAAAATAATAAAAAAAACAAATTTATGAAAAAGCAACGCCCTAGCTAGGATCTAACTACTGCCCATGAAGCAAAAACTGCCACACTGATTTAAAGTCGAAGACCTAAGAGCGAGGTTACACCATCAGTATTTCATCAGTCTGATCCATCAGTCTGATATGATTGACACTAGACTGATCGTGTAACCCAGTGTTAGACGAAATACTGATGAATTTTCGCTAGTCCAGCGGAGACTGATGAAATACTGATGCCAGACTGATGGATCAAACTGATGAAATACTGATGGTGTAACCAGAGGCTAACGCATACGTCAGTCCTGTAGGCTTACTCTTGAATTAATTCCGATCGATCGTCATTGAGATTGTGATTTTTCGTACGCTTATATTGCCATATTGGCGCCGAATTTGACCCGTATTGCGCGGATTTCGAGTGCACCAAACTCAATATTATATAATTTTCTCAAGAAACGGAACCAATTTTGCGCTAGTGTTGCTAATTAAGCGTACGAAAAATCACAATCCCAATGTCGATCGATCGGAATTGGTTCGAGAGTAAGCCCACTGACCTGACGTACCTATATGAAGTTTTGAAATAATTAGTGTGACATGTTCGCTGCGGGTAATCGCATGGTCCTATTAGTCAAGTTGCTTTTTCGGCGAATGTGTACCTTACGGCAAAAGTAAAAGTAAGATAATCAAAATACAAAATACAACGAACGGGAAAAGCGCTTCACGAATTCCCAAATTTCGAATATAGCCCGACTTTATGCTCATCGTCAGGGGCCCCTTAAAGTACGGGACCCCGTATCTATACTAATATTATAAAGCTGAAGAGTTTGTTTGTTTGTTTGCTTGAACGCGCTAATCTCAGGAACTACTGATTCAAATTGAAAAATTCTTTTTGTGCTGGATCGTCCATTTATCGAGGAAGGCTTTAGGCTATATAAGATCACGCTACGATGAATAGGAGCTGAGCATCAATGAAAAATGTTTCAAAAACGGGAAAAAATTGTATGGCGAAACGTAGTTCGCGGGCACAATATTGCGTAATTGATACGGCGGCAGCTACGCCTCTGACTATCGATATCTAGAATATATATTGTTTTATGGAGCTGAACTATCTCAAAATCAATAGAAAACAGACTAAGCGCATTTCAGATGTAGCGGTAAGACGCGTGGTAAAATAACATAGCTCGATACCTACAATTTTTAAACAACGTATGAACTGGCAAGAATGAAGAGGAAATGGGATCTCATGGCAATAATAAAATTAAAAAAAACACATTACCTTGGACACATATAGCGGAATAAGAAATATAAGGTTATATAAAAATACAATAGAAGGAAAGAGAGGAAGAGGAAGAAAAAGACTGGCTTAAGTAGACAATCTGCTAAGTTGGGTCGGACTGGACGCTACTGAGCTTGGCAAAGAAACATATAGAGAGGAGTTTTGGAGGGTAGTCGATGAGATCCAGTAGTGGATCTGGCACCAGAAAGAAGTTTTATTTTAAGACTAGCGGAACTTTGTACGCATATAGGCATAAAGGTCTTTTAGTCCTAGCGCTTATACACACGCACGCAGCGTTTCGCGCATTAACCAGGCAGCCGCGCGTGGCCTCTCCACGCGCGACTGGGCTGGTTTGTTATCAGTTTTGTCTCATATTTCAGTTATCAGGTTTGTCTCATATTTCAGTGTCCGTATGGATTGAAGAGTCACATCACGAAATCAATTGAATTTAGTAGCAAATTAGTAAATTTTGTAGGCGAATTCCTGACATTTGTAGCAATACACATCAATAGTTACAATAATTTGAAAGGGCTTTTCAATTTAGATGTATGGATTGAGGAGCCACCTAGAACTCGGAAACTATTATAAATGTAAATTTTTGAAAATGTATCATTTAGTTGTCTGGTCTGGTACCTATAAAAATTTGGTTTCGGTTTCGCTTGAACCGCCGTTTTAGTAGCAACACGAGTACCTACATAAAGTAGCAATAAGCGCGTCAACGCTCGTTGTATTGCGCTTGTAACACGCGCACGCATCCGCCTGCCGCCAAACTGAGTGCGCGGGATTCGCGACGCGATACACGGCATTCTAAATTACCTTAATGGATTATTTTTATCTTGATGAACTATCTATTTGGGGAAATACACATGCAAAAGATAAATATTTTAATATGAAATTAAGAATATTTTTACACAACTGTTGCATGTCTTGATTGAGATAGTAGACATTGGGTATTCCAAATTTCATATTTTATGAAACTTGGACAAGAAGATATAGATATGCGAAAGAAGCTTCATAGGAGGTTCAGTTTTATAGTTACAACAATTAAGATTTTTTTAGATTGGCATTACGAGTATAACTTTGCCCTGGCTTACAAAAAAGCTGGTGCTCTATTCAGTCCAGGAGCGTGTTCAGGAGCCTTCGCGTGAAGTACAACTTTTCGCTCCAACCCCGTTCAATGCCTTCGAGCGTGACGCTCGGGTACTTTAGTAGGTACTATTATTTATTCTGTGGCCCGGGTGCAACCGGTTCAAGATCTTAGTGTCAGAGCGAGTTACAACCGAACAACCACCGAATTTGATGGTTACACTCTGACGTTTATACTGAAATCCTCTTACGTGATTAGATGGTATTGGGGGCCATAATCTAAAATGTCATCTGATAGAAAGAGAAATAAAAAATCATATGAAAGAGGGAGATAAAAGCAAGGATCGGAAATCGGTTAATTTTTAACCCGGTTTCGGTCATTGACCCCAAACCGAAACGGATTGCGGTTATGGTTTCGGTTACCGGTTAATCACCGGTTAAACTTGTAAACCGATATTTCACAAATTTCGTTTCGACGAGCGAGCGCGGCTTAAGTCTACAATAATGCGAAAAAAAGGTAGCACACGATGTGCATGGGCCGGCCGACGAGAGGCCCGTGCCGCGTATAGCGTGGAAGTGTTTGAGTTGAACCGGTTAATTTAAGTTAGCACGAGTCTTTAAATAACGTTCTTTGTTGTAACCGGTTAACAGAATTTGTCGGTGTAATTGATTCCGGATTTCCTGATTAACCGGTTAATAAATGAACACAATCAAGAACCGGTATTTGAACAAATTTAACCGGTATTTGTAAACCGGTTCCGAGCCCTGGATAAAAGATTTAGTTGCTGCAATGCGTTCAAAGCCTCTGAGCGAGTTAAAAAACAACCGGACAACTACACTCCTTTTTTATCTTTTTACAACTGTTTGCAATGGTGTCTTCGTTGCCTTTTTACCATCGCACCACACACCATCGCAGTGGATTTACCTAGGACTAGATATGAGCGCCGATAGACGATTTGTCGGCGGCGGCGCGCGCCGACTCGAAAGTGTCGGCGGCGGCGGCGTTTCGGCGGCGCGACTAAGAAAGGCAGCGTTTTATGGGAAAATGAATAAAATGCGTTATGTTTTGTTCAAGCACAGTTTCATTTAAAATAATTTACAAAAAAGAGATAAAATTAAATAAAAATCAACAAGTAAATATAGCCGGTATGAATCAGTTTATATTATAACATTGCAAAATCCACCGATTTAACACGGAATGTATTAAAGAAGCCATCGAGCGGAACATGGGCTCCAAAGTGCTCGCAAGAGATCTGTTACTCGATCAGAATCTGTTGACGAAGCTGAAGACAGAAGACGGCAGAATCATTACGTCTCGACCTGAGCTTATGGCTGAGATCGTACGCTTCTATGGACAGCTTTACATAACATCGCAGGCACCTATCATTCAGGCTTCAGATCCTAGAGCCAAATTGATCCGGTATTTATTACACCGAAGACATCCCGGACGTCAGCCTGTACGAGATTAGTGTGGCTCTCAAACAGCTCAAAAACAACAAGGCACTGGGTGATGATGGCGTTACAGTTGAGCTTCTGAAAGCAGGTGGACTACCAGTCCGGAAAGCGCTGCAGTGGCTATTTAACTCCGTCTTACTCAAGGGCAATACGCCTAAAGCACAAGGGTGTGGCTCTCAAAAAGGGCACTGTTCTTCAAAAAGGGCGACAGGGCCCAGTTAAAGAACTACAGACCCATTACGCTCCTGAGTCATGTATACAAGCTGTTCTCGAGAGTTATCAACGTATCGCCTCGCGCGCAGGTTTGACGACTTCCAGCCTCCTGAACAAGCCGGATTCCGTAAAGGCTACAGTACCATAGACCACATTCATACGCTGCGGCAGGTTATACAGAAGACCGAGGAGTATAATCTGCCACTATGCTTGGCGTTTGTAGACTATGAGAAAGCGTTCGATTCTGGCGAGACCTGGGCCGTGCTTAGGTGACTCCAGAGGTGCCAAATAGACGACCGGTTCATCCAAGTGTTGAAATCATTGTACGAAAACGCCACTATGTCAGTCCGCCTTCAGGACCAGAACTCGAAACCAATACGACTTCAGCGTGGTGTGAGACAGGGTGACATCTGCCGCTGCCTGCCATTATATCGCCGAAGCTGTTCACAGCTGCGCTGTAGGATGTATTTAAGCTTTTGGACTGGATAGGACATGACTCACCTTCGTTTTGCCGACGATATCGTGGTCATGGCTGAGACCGTGGAAGATCTAGGCACAATGCTCGAAAACCTCTGTAGAGTTTCCCAACAAGTGGGTCTTAAAATAAACATGGACAAAACCAAAATCATGGAAGTTGTTGACGAATATGTTTACCTGGGGCAAATAGCCCAGCTCGGTAAATCCAACTTCCAGAAAGAGGTAAATCGACGAATCCAACTCGGCTGGGCAGCGTTCGGGAAGCTACGCAGCATATTCTCGGCTAATCCGCAGTGTCCGTGGGTGTTGCCCATGAAGCAAATACAAGCATTTTTACTTCATGGTGTTGCCAGTGATGACGTACGGTACTGAGATGTGGCCGTTTACAATGGGTCTCGTCAGAAGGCTCAAAGTCACGCAAAGGGCAATGGAGAGGGCTATGCTCAGGGTTTCTCTATGTGATCAAATCAGAAATGATGAAATCCGTAAAAGAACTAGAGTTGCCGACATAGCCCAAAGAATTGCAAAACATAAGTGGCAGTGGGCAGGACACATCGCTCGTAGGGCTGACGGCCGTTGGGGCGTAAAGGTCCTCGAGTGGTGGCCGCGTACCGGGAGACGCATTGTTGGTAGGCCCCCCGGAAGGTGGACCGAAGATCTGATGAAGGTCGCGGGAAGCCGCTTGATGCGGGAGGCGCAGGACCGATCCTTGGAGGAGGCCTATGTCCAACAGTGGACGTCTCTTGGCTCAATGAGTGAATTTACAGCTCTTTTTATATTACTCCCAGAATCCGTCACCAAGACAATATCTCCTTTTTTTTCAAATTCTTGCAATATGTTCTGAATTTCTTTTTAATTTTTTCATCAGTATGTTTCCCAGTTTCCCATTTTTACAACTCGCAGACGTGCGCACGCACGCTCGTGATGTTGGATCGCGGTAATCTCGCGTTCGTTCGATATTTTTCGGCGCGCCGACTCCGTAGGCCGGCGGCGGCGGCGCGGGGAGAAGCCACGGCGGCGGCGGCGCGCCGGCGCGGCGCTCATAATATCTACCTAGGACCAATTTGGTCTAGCACAGTTCGGTTTCAGCGTTCATTTTCTTCCACGTACGTGCAGACTCTTGAACGAACTACCAGCTGCGGTGTTTCCTGGGCGCTACGATATGTCCTACTTACTTGAAAAAGAGCTCTTCTCTCCAGGTAGGAAGTGACTGAGCATTGCAGATGTGCATAAGCGGTTGTTACCAGTTTACCACATAACATCAGGCGGATCACTGGCTCGTGTGCCACCCCACCGTTAGCAATAAAAAAAAAACAATCAGAAACTTGCGACGGTACGATAGGATTGATTTGAATCGTCGCGTGACGTTCTACGAGTATGTCTATGAATTTTCTATTTACTTGTGACGTATAGCGAGCTACGTCAAATTAAATTGCTTTATCTCGGTAGTTAATAATAATTATCATTTCGACAAAGTGAAAAATATGTGTCTGATATCTTTTTATTATCTGAATTTTCGCACTCAGTCCACACCCGTATTCATGGCGATGAATACGGGTCAGAACGATAATACCCATTATAAGAGGAAACACCTAACCACGGTAATACCACAGATTACTTAATAGTTGTAATACTATTACCGTGACCTAACCTACCCACGTAAAGTACCTATACCCACTCTAATTATTTGTTGACCAACTGACTAGCTTCCTCCTTTTTCATCAATCTTCAAATTTTGATACTGTTATCATAAATTAGGTACCTATAGCAAATGATTGCTAAATTATCTTTGAGTGTGAAGGTGTATCACACTCAAAGATATCAATCACAGGAAATAAAACAATATAGGCATTTTGTGTGGAGGTTTTTGATTTTCATGAACTTTGTTGAAGTAGCACTGTCATATTACATTTGAAGACATTGTAAGTACCTACTTAATTCAAAATCTTTTAGAATTCTACATCTCTGCCAAAAAACGAAAGCGTGTTCTGCTTGGTGCTGCTACGCCACCCACGAATTATGCTCAACATCGTAGTTATAGATTTCTTCACGTAGCTCTCTGTTAAAAGTATAAGAATTATTTTTTCTATCTGTAGGTACCTATACTTGGTTAGTTTATGGTTTTAGTATAAGCTACGAACCTCATGAACGTTTTATTAGGAAGGACCGGCGGCCCTACCGCTTATTTAACTTGTTTAGCTCTCGTTTATGACGTCATCTTACGATTTTGTACCGCCTATCATAGCTAACTTGTGGAACTAAAACGTTAGCGAGTGCCTCGCTATCGCCATCGCGCGTCGCTTTGAGTTAAGCGCGCCAAACAGGAAGCTTAAATTAATAGCTACTGGACGCGCAAAACATTAATCTTTTCGTTAGATCTCGTTTACTGGTCTTTTTTGAAGGCAGCATAGTTAATCTATTAAGATGCCAAGAGGTAACTAGACCGCCTGCTTGGGAACGTTGCAACATTCCTCACTGGTTGTAATGTCCATTAGAAAAACTTCGTTCACTCAAATGTTTGGAATTTGGATAGTCTGCTAAAACCGCCACACTGAACGTTGTAGGTACATTAACCGGAGGAAGACTCTGTTCCAGGGTCGTCTGCTTGGGTACATACCTCCGTCTTACCTATTTCTGCCGCAAAGCAGCAGTGCTTGTATTGCTGTGTTCCGATTTGAAGGATAAGATATGGCAGTAAAATTACTGGGTACCGTGACTTTACATCTGATATCACAAGTTGGCAACGTACACTGGTTCATCATGGTACACATGTATTATAGGTGACTGTTTCCACTTACCATCAGGTGGGCAGTTTGCTTGTTTGCCAGCTTAGTTTGATTAAACAAATATATAATATTAAAATTCTATATCTTAGGTACAGTTAACATCATTAACTTACAAATAACCTTGTATAATGTAAGTATTCGTAATGTAATTAAATAGCGAACAAAGAATACCTTACACCTTGTAGGACCCTAAGGTGCAATGAGATCTGTTACGATAACAAAGTGCTGTTGTTTAACTACCTACCACAACTTACCAAGAACAGCAACATTTGTATAATTCGGATATGGCTCATGGTACGGCTTAATGAGGAACACTAGGTCCACGCCTACGACTCCAGACAGGTAGTCGCTGAGCGAGCCCGCGACACGTTGGTCGCTGCTGCTTTGATGCACCTACGAAAAAGTATGTGCATCTCAGTAAATGCATTCTCCATAACAAAGCCCGGTCTCCGAGATACTGACATTCATCGACTTGGTTGGATTATTTAGCAGTCCAGAGCTAATCTGGTGATTTAGATTCTTTCGATCCCGGATCGCCCTGCTAGAGACATGATTGACACCAGCTTAGTGTTTAAGCCTTTGCACTAGACAAAGGAGGGGAATTCCACGTATTTATAAACCAAAAAAACCTTATAAGGTAAGGTAATAGAATAGAACTTCATTAACCATGGAGCGTCGGTGGCGCTGTGGACTCGGCTCTGGCGTAATCGGGAGGTTCGATCCTGCCAAATGTCGATGTGTTTTTTTCGTTTTTCGAATTTCATAATTATGTACATTTGTCCTACGCTCCTACGTTGGAGGAAAACATCGTGAGGCAACCTGCACACAGATGCGATGCGAAGGTGTATGTGAAGTCGACCAATTCGCACTGCGCCAGCGTGGTTGACTAAGGCCTAAACACCCTAACTTAGGGTAGGCTTGAGCCCCTCGGTGGGGCGTATAGGAGCTGTGATGATGATGATGATGAACCATGGAGAAAGAAGGCGCTACTTCACTGCGGCGCACGTGGTGCACGATGTTTGCGCTCACGTTAGCGGCATGTGTGTGTCCGCTTTTCAGCCCACGTGGATCGATGTTTCCACTACTAACTAAATTCGCAGTCACTCACCGCCACGCCATACACGGACGCAAAACTTGATGACGTCACGAACACATGCATGGACTGATTGGATTGACCCACGCAGTTGACCCCGTATGTGCTGCCGAAGAAAGAATGACATACGTAGCTAGACCAATGGACCCACGCTGCTAACGTACAACCTCTGCGTTACGCATATTAGTATCCTACGCAGCAACCGTGTATAGCGTGCACAGCGTTGATCTGCGTGATATAATAACGAACAGGGGCTCTATTTTTGAATCATTCGTCCGGCATCGAGCGCTTAGCTTAAAATTTCGTTAAAATAGATTTAAAAAATAACGTTGTAACCTCATATAGACGGCCCTCGGGCAAGCGAGCGTGCCTGGCCGCATATTCGCCAATGTCCTGCAAAGTACGGTAGTTGCTGGGCGTCCGCGTTGAATATCGCCATGGATACAGTATGAACTCCTGTTCAAAAGCATAAAGTTATAAAAATATATAGGTTCCGCTTCTACTTTTGAAGTTCAGTTTCAGAAATTAAATATAGTACCTACTTATTTCAAAGAAAACCAAGTCCGAATTTTACATGTGGCAAAGATTAGAATTTTCTTTGAGGTAGGGCAAGAGCAGCGATCACTTTAACTAATATGTTGATTGCGAAAAAAAAACAACCATTAGATAATTTTTATTAAAAAAACCGGCCAAGTGCGAGCTGGACTAACGCACCGAGGGTCCCGTACAAACTTATCTATAAGTATATAAGTTCTCAACTAGTTAGCTATTTACGGTTTTAAGCAAGACATTTGCTTCTTGACACATGATTTGATATAAATTTTAGTTTGAGATCTCTACGCGTTCCTGAGAAAAGGGGGTTTGACGGACAGACGGAAAACGGACACGACGGACAAATATTAATTGAATAATTTTTTTTATTGCAACTAAACAAACTGTTGGCAAACACGCAAACTGTCCACCTGATGCGGTAAGTGGTAACAGTCCACTTATAATACGGCTCCTGTGAGATTCGTAGCAAAACTGCAACCCCCTTTTTTTTTGAGATGGGAAATGCTTCATACCTCAGCATGATGAGAGGCCAAGTTGAGGTTATGTGGGACTCTCCTATATACACCGATATACCCACTAAAAACCTTCTGTGATCGCAGCGCCCGCATATTAGTATTGGCCGTGCGGGGAACTTTGTAGTCGTCCGCGCGGCCATACCCACGGTCGGCCTCCAGAGCCTAACTTCCCTTATTCAGGGTAGAAAATATCACGCGAACACACGTGACTCCTCCTCATCATCGGGGCGGAATAGCGCAGATAACCCGCAACTGCAACCCCTACAAAAACCATAGTGTGCGTTGTCAAATTGTGACATCAGATGTAAAAATTGTAACTTACCCTTTAAACCGGAACACAGCAATGCAAGCATTGCTGCTTTGGCTAATTCAATATATTTACTAGTAAGATTGCAAATAGTTGTATTGTGCAATAAAGGTAGGTACATCGATTTTCTGGTTTACCTTTTTAGTTTAGTTTTAATATTGTTAGTGACACAATCACACTGCATGAGACTAACCTTTTTAGGCACAAAACTCGCATACAAATGTATGGCTAAGTGCACAACGTCCCCTAAATTGTCGATGTACGCTCGTATTGCTTGTGCTTCATTAGTGGAAAATGGTGTTGTGCCTGGATAAAACTGGGAGCAACGATGTGGTGTTTTGCGCACATCATCTGGTAAGGAATGACACGTTTCTATTATTATACTGATATTGCTAATTAAATGGAATACACCAAATATCCTTTTTCATTACACGTCGATGTGATGGCACATTTCTTTACTCTCTTACCTACATGCATTTTTAAGGTTAAAAGCAAACCTCTTTTTCTATGGGATAGGGGGCAAACGAGCAGACGTATCACCTGATGGCAAGTGATTAGCGTCGCCCATGGACACCCACAACCCTAGAGGAGTTACAACGGCGGCCTTTAAGGCAGGAATACGCTCTTTTTTTGAAAGTTTGAAGGTAGTATCGGTGCGGAAATACCGCAGGCGACAATTCGTTCCAAAGTTTGAATGTGCGAGGCAGGAAACTTCGAGAGAAACACACAGTTGTGGACTGCCAACCATATAGGTGATGGGTATGGATTTATTGTCGCGTGGAACGATGGCAGAAAGAGGCGGCAGGTATGAGTCCGAACAATTCCTCGGAGCATTCCCCGTAATAAATGCAATAGTAGATGCATAGTGAGGCGTCATCTCTACGCAGCGCCAAGCTATCAAGCCGATTTGAAATTTCGTGGCAGTCGACGATTCGAGTTATGTTGCTAAGCCTACCTATGCGGTTAAAAATATTGTAAGGCGCTCTCAGATACGTTGGTACCTATTTATACTCGTACTTAGTAAACTAAATCTGTCATTGTCAGTCATTTAAAGAAAATGAATATCTGTTCAGGTTAATTGTCTATCAATCGAATCAGTAAAAAAATTGCAAGAAAATGACATTTTTTTAGAGTGAGTTCCATCAAATAGCAATCACAATGTCAAAATTCTGATGTAACTACGAATTGTAATTCTGATGTACGAATTGTAATTCTGATGTAGTACGAACCTTGCCAGTGGTAAGCGAAGTTCCGGTTCACGTTGGTGCCAAAACACGACTCTTTGTCGGCTTCTTGGTCCACATTTTTGTACCAGTGTGCGGGCCTCGACCCATTTCGCACTGTAACGTTCTGTGACCATACATCTGCACTCACAGGAGGATAGTCACGGAGTCGGTGTGTAAAATGGATTCCGTCCGGGTTCGCCATTGGTATTAAGTACCTAGATTGTACATTTATCTTATTATTCAAATAGTTTAAATTACATTGGTTTAAATAACAGGTTAAAGGGTTGTTAATTTGATGCTAGAAGACATCGTAAGAAAGATGATGATCATCGCTACGGTGTGTGGACGACACGGAGCGGGCGTGGGAAGAGAACCTTTTAGACCCACATTCCGCCGCAGGCGGCGGTGTGGAAGAAGGCGTGTTTTCGTACGGCGCTTTCCAACTACATAA
The DNA here is from genome assembly GCA_963935595.1 of Schoenobius gigantellus. Lineage (NCBI taxonomy): Eukaryota > Metazoa > Arthropoda > Insecta > Lepidoptera > Crambidae > Schoenobius > Schoenobius gigantellus. The sequence goes on from OZ012543.1 coordinate 39,354,630, forward strand.
GCGGGGGAGGAGGGGTAGGTTCAGTCGGACCGACGAACTGAATGATATGGCCCTGACCTGGTCGCCCGTCTGGTGGGACCCAAACTAGTTTTAACTTTATGACCGCTCCTTAGGCGAAGTCCCAGCTTGTTTATGTGGCTGGGCTTATCACTGGAGAGTACTTCTGGGGGTCTGAGGGTATTAGTCTTCCTGATCCCAAATGTAGGGGGCGGAGTGGATGGGGACACCATCGTAATAGCCCGTGGTGGACCAGAGTCCCACGACATAATCAAGTGGGCGGTATAGGCGGCTTAGTCTTTTTGCATCGTAACAAATTTAAAAAAAACAAGGTTCTGCGTATGCGGGGACAGACCACATACGTCTGTCAACTAGATTGGCATCGGCAGGTATGGTGTGGTACAAATCCTTCCAGCTCAGTTGGTTCAATGTTGCCCAACCAATCCGTAGTCAGACCGTATTTGTATTTCAGCTCCCGTCTGGATAACTCAGATGTGACGATATCTACGAGTATATCAGTCTCACTATGGGCCTTAACACGATTACTTAGATCGAGCAGGGCTAAAACAATGTGTAAATAGGGAAACCGCTAGTGCAGGGTATACTACCTATTATTTCGCTCACGGTAGGCGAATCAAATAAATCCAGGATTATCCCAACCAAGACTGCCCTAGGACCTAGGAACGTTAAGGTACAACCGCCTGAGCTGCTTAGTTGTGGAACAGGTTGCAAATTCAAAGAGCACTTTTTGACTTATTGTGTATGTATGAACCACAAAAATAGCAGCATGGTTTAAATAAGGCAGGCATAATAAAAAACTAGTGGTCACTTCATTACATCATGTTAAGCTCTGCCGTGCTATTATGGATCTTTAATCGTATGACATGGTATAAATTTGAGATAAGAAAGCTATCAAATGCTTCATTTTGATATGACCGATCTCAAGTGATATCATTATTATGGCATAATTTCAGTAATGTAATCATGATATAATGAACGAATGATCAAAAATCTGACCGAAAATGTTATTTTTCGCTTTTCACTATGATGTCATCATGATATCATTTGCAAACCATGAGATCTGTAATAGGCCCGCTGGTTTAGCAATAAATAACAATAATGTTGTATACTTATGTATTACCTAACTTGCACTTAACCTATACGGTTATGTGAATAAAATTTTCCGTAGTTCTAATGGGTATTATATTAAAGGTGGAAATAATATTGACCAAACAAGTAAAAAGGTAACACTTATGCATAATATTATATGTGCTATAAATATACTTAAAAATATACTTGTATAATAATTCCTAACATTATACTCGCAATACGCACCAATCGTAATCGTTAAAAAAGGGTGTCTGGTAGTTTGTATCGTGCAGTAATTTATCCGCTATTTCCAAAACAGCATTGGGCGCACCCCACGCCATGCCATTCATCCCTGAAAATTTAAGGAAGAAAAAGTAAGAAAGAACTACTGTATATTACCTATTATTATATTTCCTGTATATAACTTATCTTTTTAAGTAGATAGAGAAAAAAAAATTGGTTGCATAATACTCCGACATTTATTAAGTAATTATTTTGGTTTACTATTGTTTACCAAAAACGTATGACAAAAGATCGCACGCGCCAGGACTTACCTCTAAGGGGGGGTCGACAAGTATCTCCAAATTCGACCCCCCAGGCGGCCAAGCTAGGGGTGAAAAGTGTCTCTCGAGCCGTTTCAGTCCCCAGCTTGCTAGGGGAGCGCGCCACCAAGGCGCGCGTTCAGCAACGCACGCCTTCTCCTCCCCAACCCCCTGCGCCGGAGCGGTGCGGCGAGAGGGTCATCCTCTCGCGCCCGCTCCGCAGCCTCCTTCTGCGAGATAACATCCTCACAGAAGGAGGCGACAGCCTCCCACGCCACCGCGCTGGTCAGCATCGCGCGTGCGACGCTGGCCAGCGCGACGGGCGCACCCCTACCTAGGCCCAGGGCGAGGGCTAATGCAGGCCGGGCACTCCGAGAGGGTGTGCCCAGCCGTGTCGTCGGGAGCGCCGCAATGGTGACAACCTAACCTACAGTTTTAGCCAATAAGTTGCTTTTTCAATAAGTTTGATGCTCCGCTCTGTATGGTCACAATATCTAACCTAACCTAACTCTAGAGGTAAGAAACGCCCCAAGCAAGCTTAGCTTCAAAGTTAAATTGCGAAGGCATTTTGCACAACAGAATTGATTTTTTTTAGACATTGGCAATCAAAAGATTGCAATTATCTCGTTGGTCGTAGCCGTAGGCATTTTAGATAATATATATTAGTTTATTTTAATTATTTTATTTGTGTAGTAGAATTTTATGTTATATGCATATAATATTCTTAATAAGCTGTTCCATTTCTCGGTACATCTACCGCATTACCCTTTTCTGCAGCACCCTAAGGTTGACTGGAAGAAAATGCAACAGGCATTAAGTCCGCCTTTGTACGTACATAAAGAATAAATAAATAACCTAACCTACAGTTTAATCCTATTCGTTCTTTTTTTTACCCCCCCCCCCCCCCCCCCCGCTAAAAGTGGCCACTTTTGGCAATAATTCGGATTACGATTATTCCTATACATTTTATCTATGCCTGAATAGCTCAAAAAATCTGAAATATCTATATTGAGTTCGTGACTGTGCTATTTTTTGTAGAAACGTCTTTAATTCATCATAATTAATAAAAAACGTATGGCGGCGCTAGTAGCAGGTACTGTGGCCCCTTAAAATTTAACTCCTGAGCGAAGCGAGGGAGTTATGTAGAGTCCTAAGTGAAGCGAGGGGCTCAAGTCGCCTTAGACGAAGACACTGCTTTATTCCAGAGGTGAATACTCTACTTTTCATACCATCTGCGAGAGAATAAAAACTCAGGGCTTTATAACCAATTACTTAGGTGGTAATTTTCATCATAAACACTCTCACATTATCATTATCACTATAACTATGGTTAAAATTATGATATTATGATGAAAACCATAAAATACAAAAAAAAAGATTGGTTATTCTCAAGCACGAATACGTCACGCAATAATTTTATCTTAAGTTAAGCTTAAAACATTATATAAACCTAAAACATATTAATAATAATATAACAAGTATGAACTTAGTCTACCCTTCGATTTACAATACGATACGATCAGCTGCTGGACCCATCAATGACCTTTAGTAGCACGCAGGACGAATGTTAACAATAAAATGGTATCAAATAAATTTCTTTTTTTTCAACTTCGTGATATATTTATACTTTTATAACGCCAATTAATTACTATACACAACTGTCGAAATAATTTCTCAAATAGTCGACAGCCTATTGACCTCAAATAAAAAAGCTGAAGCACCTGGACATTTACCTACGTTTTTTAACTTTATCAATAAAAAACACTGAATAGACTTCTAAAAAGACTGTACCTATTGCTGCCACAAAACACTTTATTAACGTAAGCAACACAATATTACAATTTTGAAATACATAATAGCGTTGGCGGCAAAGTTTTAGCTATGAAAACAAAATATAACGGAGTACCGTTGGTGCACATTATGGAATAAATTGTAAAAACATTCTTTTCAACACACTTCCTCATAAAGTGGCTCTAATCCCATGGCAATTAGGCACATAATAACACCTATAATCAAACTGTGACTTTTTCATTACTATTATTCACGAGTGAGTAATAGTTTTTTTTAAATATTATTGGTTGAGTTACGCTTACATTTGCGCTAAAATGCTATCCGCGAAAAGCCCAAAAAAAAAAGAAATCTCATTTTTTAGTCTATGGCCGATGCGCGCGCATAGGAAAACTGATTAATTTTTCCCGCAATTACGAAATTTATTAGTCTATGGCCGATGCGCGCGCATAGGAAAACTGATTAATTTTTCCCGCCATTACGAAACATTTTTCACAACTCGTCTCGTTTTCTCTTTTGAAGTTATTTAGTTAGTTATTAATTAAGATGTCTGCAAATACAATTTATGAAGAAAATGATTTATGTTGTACACCGCCCGATATAAGATGTGAAGCCCAGAACGTTATGGAAAGTTTACTACCAGAAAACTCAAAGGAAAAATATCTATTAGCGTACCAAAATTTCATACAATGGCAGAACAAGAATACGCAGTCTTTTTCAGAAAATGTGTTCATGGCGTACTTTAAAGAATTATCTTCTAAGTACAAACCTAGCTCTTTGTGGTGTATTTACTCAATGTTAAAAAGTACAGTCCGAACAAAGAATGGAGTGGACTTAAAAACATACTCGAATTTGTCAGCTTATCTAAAGAGACTATCTGATGGATTTAGAAGCAAAAAATCAAAGGTTTTATCATCTGATGATATTGAAAAATTTATTAAAGATGCTCCAGATAACCAATATTTGGCTACAAAGGTTAGTTAAATTAATTTTAATTAAATATTTAATAGCAGCTTGTGTTGTGTGTTGACCTTAATTATTGTTTCTTTTGTTTCAGGTTGCTTTAATATTTGGTGTAACTGGTGCCTGTAGGATACAAGAATTAACAAATATAACTGTAAAAGATATAGAGAACCATGGCCAGATGCTTTTAGTGAAGATACCTATCACGAAAAATAAAATACCTAGGTCATTCACCATACACGGTCCATTCTATGATATTGTTAAGAAGTATGAAAGTTTGCGTTCGCCAAAAACAAAAAATGACCGTTTCTTTCTAAATTACCAGAATGGTAAATGTACCTGTCAGCCTATAGGTATAAACAAATTTGGTTCTATGCCTAAGAAATCGCTAAGTTTTTGGGTTTAGTAGATGCTGAGAGCTACACTGGACATAGTTTCAGAAGAACTTCAGCTACATTGCTGGCATATTCAGGAGCTGATATAATGACTTTGAAGCGACATGGCGGGTGGCGATCTAGCAATATAGCAGAATCATACGTAGAAGATTCCATACAAAACAAGAAGGAAATTTGTGCAAAAATCACAAAAAGAATTAAACTTGATTCTGAGACGCATCCTACTGGCGAAATACCAAGTACGTCCAATGATTGGATTTCACCTACCTACACGAATAATGAACCTTCACAAATAACAATAGAACATGAAAGTATTTCAATAAATAATCTATCTGATGAGACCGCTATGTCATCAAAAATAGTTAATTATAATTTTACTAACTGCACATTTACTAATTGTTTCTCTAAGTAAACTTTTTATCTACTATGTAAAATGGTTTTTTATTTGAGTATTGTTTTATTCAGAAGTGTGTTGAAAAACGTTGTATGATACACGTGTGTATTGATGGTTACCGTCCTCGGCTTCTTAAGACCCTCGCCTGACGGCTCGGGCCTCAATGCGCCTCAGCGGTAATCACCAACATTACACACTTGTACCATAATGTACTATTATTTTTAAATATGCCGCGTATTTTTTCTAAATGAAAGAATTTAGTTCGCTGTGTATCCGCCGCAGCGTTATGTTCTTGCTTTACTCTGCTTTTTATTCGTTTTTCATCATATCAGCCAAGAGACGCCCACTGTTGGACATAGGCCTCCCCCAAGGATCTCCATCCTGCGCCTCCAACATCCAGCGGCTTCCCGCGACCTTCACCAGATCGTCGGTCCACCACCGCCGGCACGGCCTCCGGGACCGCCGGGCACTTGGGGCCTTTGGTTGGTTCGAATTTTCATGTTGAGGGGTTTTGGGCCTTCTCCCACCACGCTGGCCCAGTGCGGGTTGGTGGGGTGCGCCAGAGCCTCGTCTGTTGAACAGCAGGGTGCACCGCGTGTAGGTGAGGTTGACTTGGGTTCCGTTAGATAAAGTTCGGAACCCCTTACACCCCATTATTCGTTTTTACCGATAGTTAATGGTGGCCGACAAAAGATGGCGCTTTTAGCATAAAAAGTATTTTATCAAAAAAAAATAAAGTGAAATGTAATTGTTTATTTTAGCTTGCAGTATTATGTAGGTAAATATTTTATAATTTTGGTAAAGAAATTATGTATTTAGATTTTTAAAAACATTATTGACATAGGTAGAATTTCTATTTGTCTCTAGTGGATGCACGCTACTGCTGTATGGGCGTAGAACCTTTGCCTTCCTAAGCTAGCAGCTATGCTAAATTTTCATACGAATTTTATGTTCCAAATTTAAAACACTAATCCTTTGGGAGTTTCATACAACATTATATCCCTGGGGATATAATGTTTTGCTTTACGTTGAAGTTAAGAGGGTTATAATTGAACATTGTCGAGCAGGTGGTATGAAAATACTTATTATGTCTAATGATCACTTTATTAAACAATAGTTTTTAAAATGATTTTATTAAGTATAGTTTTGTCAAACGTTGTTTTTCAAATGAAAATTTGTTATTTGTCATATGATTGGACAATTATTTTATCCTAAATCTGGTGGAAAATGTAAATTAACTAATAGAAAAAATACTTAAATGTCCCCGAAATCCGTTTTGATAAATAAATGGTAACTAACATGTTATAACGTGTAGTTAGGATTGAATATGAATACCTCCAATTATAAGAATTCCTGGTTTTTTGCTTTGTTTATCGCTCTGCAATTCCAAAGCTAAAATGGACCTGTTCTCAAATGTTTTTGGTTTTAATTCTTTAACCCTGACAATCTCTTTATCTTCACGCTCCAAACGTTTGGCCTCTTCTAGGAGAGCACTGTGAGTGATGTATTCAAAATATTTTAGATTCTCCCCCAGTGATCGTACGGCCCTCAATTTAGCTCCAGATCTAAAAGGGGAATTAAAAAGATGAGAAAATGTAATACTTTAGAAAACTATTCAAATTTACATAAACGTGGTAGGATCGAAACTTACAGGTCATAATTTCTAGGAGGGAACAATATTACATATAAAACGCCGAAAAAGTAAACGACGGTTATCAAATACACTTTTATCTGTAATAACATGTTGTAATATAAGAACAACATAAATATTCATTTAAGTACAATTTTTCAATTCTTCCAAGCTTGATTGACATAAGCTCATTATCAAAGAGAATATTCTTTAGCTCTATATCCGTGCTCTATATACAGCGCTAAAATCTAAATATATATCGAATTGAGCTAAAAATGTGGATAAAACTGCTATTTCAATTTGTTGCGTTAATTATAAGAATATGCAATAGAAAAATATGCTAAATATATATAATGGGATAAATGCTATATAAAATGGGATTAACGACTAGTATGTATTCATTATGTAGCATTATGTAAGAATCATCCGAATTACAATGTCTAGTCGAAACACTAGTATTTTGTCGAATTAAGAATGTAAAACCATTGTAAAACGTGTGTAAAATTTTTGTTTATTTACTAAAAAGAAAAACAAAACTCAGAAAATTTGCTGAAGTGACTCAACATAAATCAATTAAAGTAGACGAACAGATTTTTGTTTAGCTTATTTAATTATTTTTATATGCGTCGCTTAATGGATATAAATTAAAGACATAGTTCAAAAATTATAATTCCATCGAAACGGCTAGATCGATTTTATGAAACTTTTTGGGTATATTTGGTAGGTCTAAGAATAGGTATTCCCATAGCTAGGTGATAAGAGTGGCCATCTCCAGATTTTTTTACAATAAGGGGAACTTAGTACACGGGCAGCTATAAAAATGCATTGCTTGAGACTGGTGTCTAGATAATATATTGCGAATTTGACTCCTGATTCAAATTTAAGTCTGTACCTATATCGCGCCAAACTCTGATTTTGGTTTCTTTCATTCAAATGGAAATTCAATATAGTTTATCAAAATTCATATTGGATTACTATTTCATAATCACTTTTGTCAAAGAAGCTAGAATCAATACGCTATGGCATTAAATTCTTCTTAAATATGCTTTATTGTCGTCGATACTTTGGCAGTGCTTTTGCCAAATCCACATGAAATGCTGTCAGTTGGATGACAGCATTATCAACATCTCAGATAAAAGGATTACATATTTAATAGCATGATAACTTGCCTTATTTTAATAATACTGGGCTTATCGAAAACAATAATTTGTTCAGATCTTTCCAATATTCCCTATAATGATTCTTACTCTGCATGTCCGATCAACTGTAAGTTATTATTTCCTTGTTTATTATTGGTATATTTGTCTATTGGATACATACCTAGTGTTAAAGATTCCTTGTGGATAGTTATTCGCAGAAAAAGAGCTCAAGCTGAGTATACTAGATGGAGAGCCACTGATGAACCAACACAAGAATTTATAGTTCAAGTTTTGGACGATGAGGTGACCACTCCTAACACAAATCCAGTTGTTGCTATTAACATTCAGCCAGTCACAAAGGTTGCAGAAAAAATAATTGTCGGTGGAGTGATAGTTCCACCCCTGCCTACATCTCAAGGCCTTACTGATGAAACCCGTGATTACACACGTTTTGTGCCTCCTATTAGTACATTGCCTGTAACGCGGGAAGATGAATTGTTTCTTGCACCACAGTTAAGGGGTGTCGATAAAATACTTCCAATAAGGCCCAAAGGTATGCAACATTGCAAATTTTCAATACCATAGGTATTTAGTATTACTGGTAAAAATAGGCCTCCCCCAAGGACCTCTAAAATTCTAAATTGATCGATCTTGTGCCTCACCCACCCTGTCCCTATGATAGGAAACGTCCGTCGGATACGGCCTCCGAGACCGCTGGGTACTTGGGTCTTTTGTTTATTGGATTCACTGTATTGGGAGTGTTTGACCTGTCTTTCATCATACTGGTCCAGTGTGGGTCGATGGGCAGCACCTCGAGAGACTCGTCCATTGATCAGTAAAGCGCACCATGATCAGGGAAGTTAGCTCACAAGACCAATTCACCTCACACCTGTTATACCTTAACATTGTGTTAATTTCAACATTTATTGTAATATGATTTGAATGTTATAAATAATGTTACAGTTCGTAGCATTGTATCATATACATAATTCACAGGACGTAATTCACAGCGCGATGAAAGTCCCCCAGCTAGTCCTCAATTTTTGCCCCGGACACCAACTTTGTTTGCCCGACAGTTTGCCCCAGTAGACCCCGTCTCTTTCACTCGACGTTCTACAGTTTCACCACAGAAACCAACTTCTCATGTAAGTCAATACAATATCATTGAAACGTAGCTTAAGTTAATTCATCACTTAAAGTATTACTATTACTGGTTTGACAGAATATTCATGAGGGCTCTGAGTTACCACCAACAAGAAGTACAGAAATCCCTGACATTTTTTGGCCAAAAAGAACAAAACCTGATGCAGAAGAGTTGCATGACATAGAAAATTTATTAAGATATGGTGTTACTGACATTGCTACCCGTAGTACAATTACCACGATGTATGGTCCTCTTAGAACTACGCCTACAATATCAGTTATAGATGAAACCGGAACATCTATTCTCTTAGTATCAGATTTGAAGAACAAGATAAGATATGATATAGAGAACAAGAGAGTTTCAAATGAAAAACCGTTGAGTAAAGAACCTGACAATGTATATGATGAATTTTATAGTGACGGTGAAAATGATAATACCAATAAAAAAGGTGATTGGAAATCAGTCGACACATACGATGTAAAAGAAACTATAACAGATTCTAATACAAATAATTATGATCTAACAAATAATAATATTACGAAAATCGAATTAGAAATGGAATATGAGAATGAAAATGATAGTGTTGCTTCAAATCATAACGCAATGATTGATTCAAGAGCAAAAAATATAACTAAACATGACAGTATCAATAAACATCGACAAGAATGTAGTCTTGTGAAGCTTAGACAGTTAAATTTTAATTCCCCACATACACTAGCTGAGGTAAATAAATGATAAAACTATTTTTCATTACTCATACTCTGAAAGTAATTCTGAAGTTGCCTGAGGAGCGGGTTGAAAGTAATACTTTTCAGCCCTAGGGAGAATTACTTTCAACTGACAGCTGCTGTCAAATTTTTAAAAAGAAACTAGTTCTATTTTCCCATACAGCCACTCAATTACAGCGCGTTGAAATAACATAATGTTAAGTATTTAAAGAATATAATTTGTAAATGACTTTATTATAATTTACTTTCAACTATTTCTTTAAAATAACATAGATTTGGGCAAAATATTTACAATTTTTTTAATGATGAAATTGAAAAATGATAGTTGAATAGCTGCCAGCCACAGAAAAAAAAAACAAAATGGAAAGTGGCAATGCGATCTTCATTTGTTTTTCCATTTGTAGAGTTTTGTTATAGCAGAGATTTGCATTAACTGTTATTTATATTTGTATAACATTGTGTTAATAATTAACACAATGAGTTGACCTAATTCAGGTATGGAGTTAACGCCTGATTTTATAAGAGAAAGGGCTAAAGCAGAAGTTGTTGATTTGTGTAAAGTAAAATTTACACATTTTTTCTTAAGCTAAGTAGTTCATTTTTTATTTTTACTTTCCTTGTATTCGTAATGAAAAGCACAGTGTTAACTTCGGGTTAAAGACTTATTTAGTCCCTCGAACTATTGGTGCCCTCGCTACGCTCGGGCGCCAAACAACGTCTCAGGACTAAATAAGTTACTTTCACCCCTGGGGTAACAATGTACTATTAAAGCACAATGTTAAAATAGTTTCTATTTTTTATTGCTAACGGTGGCAGACGAGCAAGTGGCCCACCTGATGGTAAGTAGTAACCACCGCCCATGGACATCTGCAATGCCAGGGGCATAGCTCAGTTCTTTGAACTAAACTCTCATTTCCCTAAACTAAAATCATTTCTTTAAACTAAAATCTCATCTTCTTTTTAGATATATTCACAATTGAAACATTGGGCAGAAACCAGTCCATTGGTGAAATGGGAAGATATAACAAACGGAAATTTGACAACAATGGACAATCCAATTTATGTGATGATAGTGGATGACCCCAGTAGTGGTCAAATTGTGTCAGCTAAGCAGACAGTAATGATTGTTGCTGGTATTATTTCTTAATCATTATAATTAGAAATTTTTAGTTAATGATTTAGAATTGGACCATAATCTAGTCTTCTTAAGAACAAAGATAAGAACTATAGTCTATTCAGGCTACGAAGATTCCCGTGACAGGTCGAAGTTTTCCGTTTCATACATTCTAGTGACGTCCATGATTATAGTACATTATTACAATTGGCTAGATGACTAAATTTTTTTTTGTTTTAATAGAAGCTCATTCATATAATAAACAGAAAGAAAAATCGGTTTTCGAATAACTATAAAAACAACCAAGGTATAAAAGATTTTTCTCCATCTCTTTCTAGCAAAACGGCAATTTACAAGGAGTTTATATGGCCGTACTCAACAATGACGTCACGGTTGATGTCGGATCTCTCTGTCTAATCGCCTTCAAATTAACAACTTAAAATGCTTGTATCTAATGTATTTCTAAGCCGATTTTAATTCTAATTTCACAGGATTGCATCTTTTTCCATGGTATTTTAATATTTAATGACGAGACAGTCATCATCCCAATTTAAGCACGGTATGTTGTTTGTAACTTACGAGGCGGAAATTCAGCCCGAGCCGAAGGCGAGGGCGTAATAGAGTCGAGTGAGCATAACCAATATTACGCTCATAATATATCGTACGACCTTTTCCAACACACTTTTGAGTAAAAATACTTAATAAACTGATTTTTTGGAATGAATGACACAAATCATTGTCAATTTGTAGACAAAACTAAATAATGGTATGAAAATAATCGTTTGAAAAGTTCGTTGATGTCTTTCATATTATCTCTAGCTTTTAAAAAATATAGTACATACTGGCGCGGCCGGCAAGTGCAGCATTGCCGGACTCTATGATGCGTGCCTCGGCTATAATACACGCCTGTTTTATGAGTTGCTTTATGTATCTAAAACCGGTAAAATTAGAACCACATTATACGAGCAAGTGTGTTGAAAAAAATTATGTTTTAAAAATTTTACTTATCTCTTCTGGACTGGACTGGTATTCTTGTTTCTATTTAATGTGGAATTAATTATTGCATTTTTGATAAAAATAACCTAAAGATTATACAAAATAAATAACCTAATAAGTAGATAAGTGATATTTTTAAAACATAATATTTTTAATCATAGTTTCCATGTTCGCATGAAACAGAAAACTTCGACCTGCCCCAGGAGGCCAAGAACGGCGGGTGGACTGTAGAAGAGAAAGTGACAAACCTTCGTCCCGTCTCACTTCATTGTTATATAAGATAGCGAGAAGAAACATGTAATTTGTCTCTTGTCCCATTTTGTCCACGGTCCGTGCTACGCCTGCTGGAATCTTCTTATCCTGAATACTTAGTATTCGTACATGTATAATTACTTGTTCACTCTCACCTCGACGAGGCCTTAATTAGATTGCCCGTGGATAATGTTAGCCGGGATTTCATTTCACTGTTTCGTAGTACGTATTTTAATAAGGATTACCATATTACATGCACTTTGTGAAAGGGTGCAACGCCAAATAAATGGTTCCCTGGTGAGAGAAGGAAAGAAAGCAACAAGTTCGTTAAGATTCATACATTTGCACACTTCAAAATGTATCCTATAGAACGCCGGTAGTGTTTATGAACCGACAACTAACTTACTTGGGCAATTATTATCTGCTTGTCAAAATAGGTATAGGAGAGAAAAAAGAAACCCTTGCTAGGAATAACTTACAATCAAACTAGACAGCAAGATTTTGGTGGGTGTTTCCTTTTGAAAATGTTCACTCTTGATACCTGGATCGTTAATATCGACACATCTCATTTTATAAGACTAAAACTTTATTGTGTAAAAGAAGGCAAAAAAATGTAAGAAGTAGTTAAGTAAGTAACTTAAAATATGATAATTGTAAAAAGATTGCAAAAAATATGACGAAAGCTGGTATAAAATTTTTACGAATTGTTTCAAAAATACAATAGGCAGAGGCTAAAGGGACAGCTTATTATAATGTTCATATTAAAGAGTGTTCGATTGCATTCCATGCGCGGAAAAATAAGCTGCAACCGATATTGAGAGTTTTTATAGATGTTTTAGCACCGTTAGTTAAAAAATGTCTTAACAGGATTAGGTGCAAAAAATATTATAATACTATAACTCGTAGTTTAATAATTTCAACGGTTTGCACTACTAATGACAAAAATGCGAAAAATGTCCAAAAAAAAAATGTCAAATGCGAAAAATGTCAAATGTGAAAAATTTCAAATGCGAAAAATATCAAATACGAAAAATGTCAAATGCGAAAAATGTCCAAAACGAAAAATGTCCAATTCGAAAAAGGGGAATCGAGCCCCGACCCTCCCGATCAACACCCGGTGGTCTCAATCACTACACTACGGAGGCAGTTACATAATAAATCAATAATACTTTTTCGTATTGAACGTTTTTCGTACTCGTTTATAATTTATGACATTATAATAGTGCACCCAATAAAAGTCTAATTGGTTGGCATTAATAATATAAGTTTTTTTTATTAACCGTTTTACGGCAGAAGTAACATGAGCAACATAAACGACATAAATCATATCAAGTGATTATTTAAAGCCAAACTCAAATAATAATGTAGGTACATTGCTTATTATATTACTTTAGCATTATGGCATTGCTCAAATTCAAATTCAAATTCAAAAATCTTTATTCAACATAGGCCTTTACAGGTACTTATTGACGTCAAAACAAAGCAAAACAATCTAATTTAACGAAATTATATTAACCTTGTATGTGCATGCATACATCCTAAATACAGGGTGTCCCAAAAAATAGTGTCAAGCGTAAGTCCAGAGTTAGAGCACCTCTTGGAGTACCTGAATCACCCCCATGTATGTTCCGCGATTATTCGTAGTTTTCGAGTAATATTTTTTTTTCTGACTTTTTGAAAATTTTGATCCAAAGAACTTAAAAATTTTAAATAAAAAAAAGTAGAACTTATTTTCATGTTTTTCTTTTTGCCACTGAATCATCTTTAGTGCTTCTTTTATGTCTAAAATAATCAGCTTCGTAACTTTAGTGGAAATTTAGAAAACAGTAGTGTAAAGTCAAAATTTTAATGTTAGTGAATAATTACTTAAAAATTCATCTTTAAATTAAAAATCCAAACAGGCGAATTCATGGTTTCTAAGTATGTGTAAAAACTTCTCTAGACTCTCTGCTTTCATAATCATTTAAAAAAAGAAATACTTAATAGAAATAATAATTTGGCTTAAATCGGCCATCAAAGACAGCGAGGTGAAAATTTCATAAAATTTACCAAATTCCTATCAGATGATAAAAAAAATATCTGGTCTTTTTATAATTTCTAAGGTTCAGATTAATTACAATTTAGCAAAAATTAACTACATGAAACCCATATTTAAATATTTTTCTTGCGGATCACATCGGTTGTAGTGTTGGATGTAACGCAGTACTTACCTGCTAAAAAATTGCCCGAGTGAGAAGATATGAAAGAGACCGCATTATTGCTATCTCTCTCACTATCATTTGCGAAATGGATAACTGTAACTGAGGAATGCTATTCTTTGTGACAAGGGGATGAGGCGGGGGGTGTAGTCCGAGCGCCTATTGTGTTCTGGCGCCAGTCGTTTGCCTGCTTTTGTTTGCGCCTTACGTACGATACGCTCATTTGTGATTATTTGACGAACTTTGCTTTCTTTACGGACCTTGAGTGCGATTACGATTTGGTTTTGTGTGAATACGGGATTTTGACAAATTTGGCATTCTTAACGGACTTTTCAAGCTCTTCATTTTGTGATGTCTTTTTCATCGCAAGAATATGCTCTTATGCATTACTTTTATGGATATGCAAGAGGAAATGCTTCTGAAGCAGCCAGGTTGTTCCGACAGCAAGTACAAAATGGAGGTGGACCTCAGCCTGAAACTTGGCCTGATCATCGCATGATTTTAAGAGTACATAACTCTTACATGGAAGGACGCCTACCAGGTAGAAGATCGGGGCGCCCATCTGAAATGAGTGACCCAGATACTGTCCAATCAGTGGTCGAAGAAGTGGTGAGAGATCCATCAGTTAGTGTAAGAACAATAGAACGTCGAATCGGAATTCCGAAATCACAAGCACATCGAATACTTCATCAAGAGCGTTTTCACCCATATCACATCCAGAAAGTTCAGCAGCTCAAGCCCGCAGACTACCCGAGAAGGGTGGCATTTTGTCAGGAAATGTTACGGAGACAAGCTGGAAACGAAAATTTCTTTAAAAATATTCTATGGACTGATGAATCACATTTTAAGCGATGTGGGGTGTTTAATGCGCATAACTACCATTCGTGGAGTATTGAAAATCCACACCTCACAAGGAATCTAATTTCCAAGAACAATTTAGTATCAATTTGTGGTCAGGCATCCTAAACGGACAGCTGATTGGTCCGTTCGAACTACCGGACCGACTGAACAGCGAGGCCTACTTGCAATTTCTACGACGTGATCTCGGCGTCTTATTAGAAGATGTAGACCTATTAACGCGGAGAAATATGATTTTTCAAAACGACGGCGCTCCATGCCATTTTGCTAGAAATGTTAGACAACATTTGTCTGAAACATTTCCAGGCAGATGGATCGGTCGTGGAGGACCCATTGCGTGGCCGCCACGGTCCCCCGACTTGAGCCCCATAGATTTTTTCGTCTGGGGATACTACAAGGAATTAGTATACGCCAAGGACATTACAAACGTCACAGTGTCAAGAATTAAGACAAGCGGAAGAAACAATAAAAAACAACAGAATTGCATTTATAAATTTAAAAGAAAACTTTTTTAGACGATGTAGAATATGTATTGAGCACGAAGGTCGTCATTTTTCAAAAATACTTTGAAAATAATGTTTTGTTTCATTTATTAAGTTATAATAAACCTTCAAAGGTTATTAAAGATGGCAGCAGGAACAGTTATTTTTGACCTTCAAATAATAAATTTTTAGCTTTTCTACAATCATTTTTGGTTTATTAATAAATAATTGGAATTTAAAAAAAAATTATTCAGAAGTCGAGTTTTATGAAATTTTCACCTTGCTGTCTTTGATGGCCGATTTAAGCCAAAGTAGCCCTATTAAGTACTTTTTTTTTTTAATTATTATGAAAGCAGAGAGTCTAGAGAAGTTTTTACACATACTTAGAAACCATGAATTCGCCTGTTTAGATTTTTAATTTAAAGATGAATTTTTAAGTAATTATTCACTAACATTCAAATTTTGACTTTACACTACTGTTTTCTAAATTTCCACTAAAGTTACGAAGCTGATTATTTTAGACATAAAAGAAGCACTAAAGATAATTCAGTGGCATAAAGAAAAACATTAAAATATGTTCAACTTTTTTTTATTAAAAATTTTTAATTTCTTTAGATCGAAATTTTCAAAAAGTCAGAAAAAAAATTATTACTCTAAAACTACGAATAATCGCGGAACATACATGGGGGTGATTCGGGTACTCCAAGAGATGCTCTAACTCTGGACTTTCGCTTGACACAATTTTTTGGGACACCCTGTATACTCAAGATGTCTGCAAATACAAGTAGGATTGAAAAAAAAAGTTGACTCTACACCTGTTCGGAAATTGGGAGAGCCTTCTCGAGAAGAACAGGCAAGAAACTCGAAAGGTCAAAATTTTTTTTATATTGCTAAACGTTGAAGGCGTATTGTAATTTCAGCAAAAGTTATGTTTTCGCTCATGTTTTGCCGTTTTGTTGTCGCAGTAGTGAGTGATCAATTTATCTATGCAGAAGACATAAATCACTGTTGAGGATGGAAAACAGAAAATGACATCTTGTCATGTTATTAATTTTTATTGTGTACAAGTGGCCAGTACGAAATACTTAGTAATTATTTGTATTGTACATACTACACAAATCAAAAACAAAGAGATACTATTTATCTATGTTTCCTGTGTAACTGGATGATATTTAGACATGCCCGTTTTTGGGGTTAATTAATAAACCGGACTGCGGAGGTTTTAAGTTCTATCATAAAAAACCCAATCCCACAACCGATCAGAAATGTGCTGATGGAATGTATGGAAACGATTCTGACTCGTATTTGGCCAACTTTTAAACTGAAGATAGTCAATATTTTATGTGTTTCTTTAAATGTATATTGGAGATTATTATTGATTATCATTTTAATTTTTTGACATTATAATTTTTTGTCATTATAATTTTTTGTCATTATTATTTTTGGTCATTTTTATTTTTTGGACATTATTATAATTTGGACATTAGTATTGCAAACCATTTCAACTAGGTTAATTGCCAACAGATTTTATTAAAATTTATCAAATACCCCTTTTCTGAGGAGCTTGGTGGCGCATTGGAGCGTGCGCTCAGCGAACGATTGCTAAGGTTAAGCAACATTCGTGGTCAGTCCTAGGATGGGTGACCAAAATAAGAAACATCTCAAACTCCTCCGTGCTTCGGAAGGCACGTTAAACAGTGGGTCCTGCGCCAGATCTCGAACCGGTCGTGTCGGCTAACCGTCCCATCGAACTAGGCAGCAGAGTGAAGGAACAGAGAGTGCATTGTGCACTATACTATCTCCTGTGCAGATGGCTAGTCTCTGTGGAGATTGGCCGCCGTGACCGAATATCGGTTAGGAGGAAATTATTACCCCTTTTCTTTATAGGAATTCAAGGTCGCGATCATCACGCCGTAACGGCGGCAATGTACGTGTTATACCAACTGATTGAGCGAACGGAATCACATTCAGACATTTTGAGAAAATACCGCTTTTGGATTATTCCAGTCTTCAATCCCGACGGCTACGACTATTCAATGACTTTTCCGCGTGTAAGTACATATTACAAAAAAAACCGACTCATTCTATTCTTATATTCCTTTTCAAATTCTTTTAAAAGCTCGTCTGACGGACGTTAATATCTATATACAGAGTGGAAAAAAAAAGACCGTGGTTGGAGGAGAAGTACCCTTAATGTTGATGATAGCAAATTTTGCTGAAGGGAAACATTCCTTTATTTTCAAAAATAATTAAAACTGCATTTGAAGATTTCGCCTGTCGCCTTTTTTATATCGAGTTCCATTTACAGAAAAGTTGAACGAATATTTTAATATTTAATCAACTCGATATAAAAGGCGACACGTAGCGAATTCAGTCGAAGAATACGTCTGTATTTCTGTATCATACATGAAAGTGGGTCTCATTTTGCGCAAATTCATAACTTAAGTGAACTATTTTCTTTAAGTAAGTAAGCTTTACAATAAAAAAAAAATTTTTTCTTCATCTTTCTTTAATTTTAGATACTATGTTGTTAAAAACAAATTGATCCTTATTAATGACTCTTTCGGTTGGTATCATAAAATACAGAATGTTTTTTTTTTCACATTTCACCGGTTCGATTCCCGGCTCAAGCAGCTGATTTTTCAAAAATCTTTAAATGCGGTTTTATTTATTTTTGAAAATAAAGGAATGTTTCCTTTCAGTAAAATTTGCCATCATGAATATTAAGGGTACTTTTCCTCCAACCACGGTCTTTTTTTTCCACCTGGTATATGTATACCGGGTGTAACTGAACACCCCAATAACATTTAAGGGTATGTATCCATCAGAAGAAGAGATTCTGTAGAAAAAATATTAGGGCTAACAAACCTACTTTTTTTATATACAAACTAAATAAATTATATTTTGGTATTAAGTGCCGACAGCCCTACGTAAGCTTACGAGGAATACTACGCTCAACGTGTCATTTTGTCACGGTTTTAAATTACTTTTGTGTTAAGCGCTGATTATGGTTGACACTTGAAAGTTTTTGCTTTCAGTTAATAAATAAATAACTCTGAAAGTATTGGGGTTCCAGGTCTCAGACAAGCACCGAAGGTCCATTAAGTATCTTCTATCTTATATGCCCCTTAAATGTTATTGGGATGCTCAGTTATTCCCTGTATAAAAGAAAGTCGTTTTAGTTACACTATTTATAATAACTCAAGAACGGCTAAACCGATTTGACTGAAAATTGGTGGGGAGGTAGCTTAGAACCAGGAGACGGACATAGGATAGCTTTTATCGCAGAAATCACCCCTTAAGGGGGAGAAAAGGGGGGTGGAATTTTGTATGGGGAATCAATAACCGCTGAACCGATTTAGAAGAAATATGGTATGGAGATGGTTTGAGTTTTGGGAAAGGATGAAGGGTGTAAAAAAGGGGGGGTGGGGTGGTTTGAGTTTTGGGAAAGGATGAAGGTTGTAAAGAGCACCAATAAAAAATGATTTCCATGTGGACGAAGTCGCGGTCAAGAGCTAGTTAATAATACTTATCTTTTGAATCCTTTATTATAATCCGGTTTCCGCCAAGTATGAAACACAAATTTTAAACTCTGCGATCGCGCGTCTGCGAGTGATGTTGCCGCTATAGCTACCTCATGGCGTGCGCACCTTGGATATATTCGTATAAGGTACCTATCTATATAAAGACGATAGAGTTGGCGTGGTTGAATAATTTTTTTGGAAAAAATCTGACCTCTATTTTTTATTATTTGAAATTGATTCTCTATTCTGAACAAACTAACTTTAGGTTTTGCACAAAATCATTAACATGTTGTAGGTATAATCCCCTCGATATTCGAAACAGTAGATGTACCGTACATGAAATATTAAAATGATAAGATGCAAAAATGCTTAATGCCCATATCCTAGGTGACCTGGGTGACTCCTGTGCAATACACATTATGCCCGTTGACGTTTGTTTTCTCTATCCTCTGCGATGATACCTGTTATGCAAACATACTAGCCATAGATAAATTGGAGTTGCCTGGGTGCGAGTCATGTTTATCTAGATAATTCGTCTGATAGTAGGTATATGATTTTGTTTTATGAAGGACGTATGCTGTTAGCCGCAGATGGCTGTTACAGCTTCATCTTAATTATTTAAAATAGTATATGAAACCCTCCTACACCCATTGGGTGTTTATTTATTTGTTATTTGGAAGACCAACAGCACATAAAACATACAATTAACAATAAATAGATACAGTTGGCCAATGATAGGTCTCCACGTTTAAAATCAAGAAATTAAATAATTTTACGTGTGGACAAGATAATGAATTAATTTTGTTCTGCTAACAATAAAAGAAAATTGAAAATTAATATTTTTAGTGCAACAAATCCCTTTTTATGCTTTAGAAAAGAAATCTTGGCTTAATAACCGCCTCGCTGTTGTTATGCTAGAATAAAATATATCAAAGTCATAATATGTTTTGCAAAACTCGTTTAAGCTTTTGCTTGCTCGCCACAGAAATGCGTTTTGACAGTAATTTGTTGAAACTGCCGGCAGATGAATTGGAATGTAGTATCTTATTGATCTTGATGGAATATCAAAGTAAATTTTGGAAAGAAGCTCAGGTGAATCATTTTTGTTAGTAATTATCTTTAGCAAAAATACAATATCTGACATTTCTCTTCGCTTTTGCAAAGGAAGAAGGTGAAACCTCGAACAGAGTTTAAGATAGTTTCTAGAATTGTAAGGCAACTTGAGTCGGTAACATAAAAATATTATAAATATTAATTATTACTACTACTAATGCCCATGCCATTACTAATGGCATTTGTTCAGACTTGGGATGCACCAGCGACCACTAACGAAACTAGTCGGACTATGTTAAAGAGCATGAATACTACTCAATGGGGTGAGTCGCATTCCTCAAGAGTATCGGAAAGTTTTTTTTTGCAAAATAAGTAATAATATATAAAACGAATTTTCGTATATTTGTACATGCATATCCTTCTAAATATATAAAAAGCTTACAATTAGGCAAAATCCAAATCCACAAAACGCACGTAAGCGCGCAGCACGACGACTGACGAACGAATGCGCGGACACGGCAAGCCGCAAGCAGTCCCCCATGATCGACTCATGTAGCTATGCCGGATAGACACCGACTTTGGGCTTATTGTGTGAAAAAGAGGCCCTCTAAACTCTATTGCAATGTGGATTGCGCCTTACGAGTGCCAGAGAGCGTATCACAGTTAGCAGAAATTTATTGAAATTCAAGAATTGGAAAAGAGATATCAATTTTGCGTTGAACCACATAACTTTTTTTCTCCATACATTTGGAATAAAATAATTATACATTCTGTGAAATGTTAACCCTAAACCTTCAAAATAAACCACATTTCAATAATGGACGTGAACTTTGCTACGGCTTGGTACGGGGTCAAAAATGCCACGTGTTAAGCACGTTTGTACGATGAATAAATTTATAATGTATTAGGAGTCACAGCGATTTCTTTTCTAAGAAATCTACTTGCTTGTCCCCAATATTCATGTCTTATAATTTTCTACCAGCGTCGAGAATGGCCCAAAAACTTACGTCAAAGTTGGGATATATGCCGACATAGAGATTCGTGTTCATCATGTGAGCTGTACGGACTGCGGTGTACCGTCCAAACCTGCTACGGAGTGAACCTCGATAGAAACTTTGAATATCAGTGGATACCAGGTTATATAAGTTTTTATTTGTACCAATAAATAATATCCATCTCTGTTTTAGTAGATGTCATTGTCGTTCATACAATTTGATGTATTTTAGATTGTATTTTGTGCCAATTAATATGAAAAAAAATGGTGTTGACCATTTAATTGTTTTAGTTCCACCAATAAAAATACATGAATTAGTTCCTATACTATATTTTATTAAAGGTTCGATTTAAATTTTCACTTCTTTATGAGATTGTATTGTATGTCCATTATTTTCAAAGCGGAAGAGCTGCGGGCTGAGCACCCTTGCGGGTCGCTGTACGCGGGCGCTCGGCAGCTCAGTGAGTCGGAGACGAGGGCTCTGACGCACTTCTTGCACCAGAAGAGGACGCTGCTGTTCGCCTTTATAGCCTTTAAAGAAGGCGAAGTTCTTGTTAGTAGAAAGTGTCTAGATAAAACAACCTTATTGAATCCTAGATGAAAGTAATTAAACCATGTAGAAATTTTCTAGAGAAAGAAAATATTAAATTATGTAACTTAGATGCAGGTATGTATCAAGTAGGTTAAGAAGGCTGGTAGCTTTAAGAAGTCTCCGGTGGTTTGACTCGTGCGGACTAAAATAATTTTAGTATCTAACCTACTTAATTGTTAGATGATCGTGTACAAAATGTCCCGGTTCTTTATAAGTATCCTTACATATTATAAAACAAAGTCCACCGCCGCGTCTGTCTGTCCGTCTGTTCGCGATAAACTCAAAAACTACTGCACCGATTTTCAAGCGGTTTTCACCACTCGATAGCGTGATTCTCGAGAAAAGTTTTAGTATATAATTTGTTAAGTTTTTGTACTTATTTCTGTCTACATTAACGATATTTGTTGAAGATGTCGGGAAAAAATAAATTAAGGCGAAACGTAGTTCGCGGGCACAGCTAGTATACTATAGTTACATAATTCCTTGAAATAACTAAAAATAGAAAAGAAAAATAGATTTTTGAAAATTAAATTCTTTAAAGTACATACCTACATTATGCTGTATCATTTATTTTAATAATATGGGCATTTGTCTATTTTACAGGGCGTTATGTATCCCTACTCACATACAAGAAAACTCAGAGCATTCGATCACATATACGTAAGTAACAAAATAGGTTAGTTTTGACAAAATTAATATGAGCATTGATTATGCGAGCGATCATGGTTAGCTAAGGGGGCAGAGCTGATAGCGTTGTCGTCCATATAATGAAGGAAAGGCTAACTTTCAAATAGATTTTTGTCGTTTTAAGTCCCATTTTAATCGTTATAAGTTCCAAAATATAATATAGTAAAATTATCCATAGACAAAGCAGTACAATATGTGGGTTTTAATATTCTCTTAGAAATCTTTTCGAGCTCACATGCATTGGGTGGCGTTGAAATCTATGCAAACAAGTGCATGGATACAAGATACCCGCTTGCAATATAATAATATAATAATAATAATAATATTTATTTTCCAAGTAATATAAACAATATTTTCATGAGATGCCTCCAGTAAGTAATTATATACTTGTGTTGGAGACGTCTCGCTCTTACCCTAGGTTACAATAGGAAAATAAATTTATATAACCAATTTATAAACTAAAGAAACTTAACTTTAAACTAAAGATACTACATAATTTTGAAAATGAAATAGGTATAAATACAAATTATAAATTATCTAGGCTAAGATGCAGTATGTGAGTGTGTGTGTAATTGTGCATGGATGTGTGTAGGTATGTGTATGTGTGTGTGTATGTGTGTGTGTGTGTTTGTGTGTGTATGTGTGTGTGAGAGAGTGAGTGTAAGGATGCGTGTATTTGTTGTGTGAAAGTGTGTGTACGCATATGTGTAATACGTCCAATATTCGGATTATGTTTGTATGACCCAGAGAATGTTAGTGTTAATTAGGAAACATATCATTATTCAGGTCAGGTAGGTCGTAACAAGAGGTTTTCGATGTCATCATAGGTCCTCGCTTTTAGCCAATCTGTAATTATTTTTTTACATTTGTAAGCAGGCATAGGATATATATTTAATTTAGTGTTTATTTTATTGTAAACAAATGCTGACTGAGATAAGTATTGCCGTCTGGCAAATACTGTACGGGAGCAAGAATGCTTACAAACATTGCCTATTCTTCTTTTGCTTAGGTGAGAAGGATTAAATTGTAAGTTTCTATGAGTATTTAAGATAAGATGCATAATGTATAACTTCTTTACTCATCATCATCATCACAGCTCATATACGTCCCCACCGAGGGGCTCGAGCCTACCCAATGTTAGGGTGATCAGGCCTTAGTCAACCACGCTGGCCCAGTGCGGATTGGTATAACTTCTTTACAGATAATAATTTACTAATCCTATAAAGTTCCTCGGTAGCATATCTACGTGGTTTGAAGAACATTACTTTTAACAAGGCCCGTTGTGCTCTTTCGAGGTCTAGAAATTTTACTTTAGTAGCGTCACCCCACACAGGAATACAGTACGTAATTATAGATTGCGCAAGCGCTAAGTAAATTTTACTAAGTAGTTCTTTTGTCATAACATGTCGCAAGGTGCTAAAAATATAAATTAACTTTCTTATTCTATTTGCAACTAATTCCATATGTGGGTGCCACGAAAGTTTTTGGTCGACAAGAACTCCTAAATATTTGATTTGGTTAACCTTGTTGATTGAAGAACAGTTACAAGGCTGGTCATCAGGGTTCACGCAGGTATGTATTACAATCCTATAATCAGTACTGGGTTGGGATTTTAAATTAGAGGCGAAACATACAAAATTAGTCTTAGCTGCGTTTAGTGTAAGGAGACTACTATTTAGCCAGTCTGCTATTACAGCCAAGCCCTTTTCTGCTGCAGCCTTCACCGCAGGCCAGGATTTCCCGGAATATACTACTGCAATGTCATCTGCATAGGAAAATATCTGCCCGCCACCGCTACGTAGATTACATAGGTCATTGATGTAGACCAAAAAGAGTGTTGGGCCAAGAACACTTCCCTGGGGAACCCCATATGATACATTTTCTTCAGTACTTATAAAATTATCTATTTTAACTGTTTGCAGTCTATCTTGCAGGTAACTTCTTAAAAGGGAAAGGGCTACTCCTCTTATGCCTATGCTCTCGAGCCTGTGCACAAGAATGGGTACAGAAACAGTATCAAAAGCTTTTTTGAGGTCTATAAACACAGTAAGACATTTTAGACCTTGATCTACTTTCCCTCCAATTTCGGTTGTCAAGTCTATTACAGCATCCTGCGTTGATAGACCTCTCCTGAAACCATATTGTGACTCCGATAGAATATTATATTTATCTAAATAACTTTGTAATCTATTGTTTAATAATTTTTCTATAATTTTTGAAATACAGGGTAATACTGATATAGGTCTATAATTATTTACTCTATTTCTGTCTCCATCCTTGTGTACGGGGGTTATGATCGAGCGTTTAAGGGCTTGAGGAAAGATTCCTATTTTAAAACATAGATTAGCAAGCCTACTTATAAGGGGCACAAGAAAGTCCCTGCAGCGCTTTAGAAGCATAGTAGTAATACCGTCCCATCCTGGAGCACTCCCAGCATCAAGACTCGAGAGAATAGTATCCACCTCTAATGAGTCTGTTTCCAGTAGAACAAAAGAAAAGCAATGGTTTCTGGTATCTAATATACGATTATCGTGCCTCTGATGCCCAAAGTGTAGAGTAATGTCCTCTGCTAGCGTTTTGCCGATATTTGCAAAGAAATGATTTACGCGGTTTACTGAGTTAAGTGGATGGGGCGTTATGTTAAGAAGAACGGTGTTAGGCACTTTTGGGGTCTTATAATGGGTTATTTGATTAATGGCGTTCCAAAGTTTCCTCGAGCTTTTTGTGGATTCCTCTATTATTTTCCTGTCATGTAATCTTTTAAGTTTTCTAATTAGATTAGTACAATAGTTACGAAATCTTTTAAATGTTATTCTTAAAATATCATTGTGAGGTTCTGTTTTTAATTTAAGTTGCATTTTACTTCTAAGTCTTATAGAGCAGAGAACTCCACTAGACATCCAGGGTTTTAAACTACGTTTTTTGTTTGAAACTTTTATTATCTTCGTGTTCGAGGCTACAGCTGACTTGATCACATCGATAAGCAGGTCAGCAAAAATATTTGGGTCAGAACACGTATTAAGTTGAGACATATCATTAGCAATTAAAGATTTATAAACATATTCAAGATCAACACAGGATTTAAATTTTTGACAAGTTAGGTCAGTTTTAGTCACATCTGAAATGTTAAGTAATACCATAGAATGGTCTGTTATTGCAGTATTTAATACAGCGATAAAAGCAGAGTTTTTGGAGTTGTTAAGTTTTAAAATCACGTGATCAAGACAGCTCCCACCTCTTGTACAAAGTGTATGGCCAGGAAGACAACCAAACTCAGACAAAACCTCTAGGTACTTTAATCTATTGCTTCGATCATAACTATTTTCTGTATTTTTCACGTTTAAATTAATATTTATATCACCGATTATTATTATGTTTTATGTGATGCAATACACTGTAAATGAGATTCCAACGATTCAATAAAATTATTGGCATTTACGTTTGATGGGGAGCGATAGATGCCTAGCACAGTGTACTGTGGTGTAGAAATCTGAAGTCCAGACGCATGCATAAGGTTAAGTTCAGTGACATGAACTTGAATGTTACTTTTAATGTTTGCAACTACTCCGTCATTCTGGTTCATGTGTCTAGATGTGCCAAAAGATGTATATTTATCTATACAGGGTATATTTTTATTTGAATTCAAGCGACATTCTGTAAGAATCATGACATCAACATCGCATTTGAGCTGAGTTAGAGTTAATTGTAGATCATCGATATTTGAATAAATGCTCCTTATGTTTTGAGTTAAAATAAAAAAGTTGGACTTGTACGTAGGTAAAAAATAGGATAGGTCAACAATATCACATATTACAGATTGAGCAATTTCTGAATCGTCCAAGTCTTGTAATGCGTTAACGTTTTTATTAATTAAGTACGCTAAAGATATCCAAAGTCATTACTGCTGCGGGTCACAAAGAATGTTATTAGCAATCTAGAATATCCTACACATTTCTCTAACCATGAGTGCTTAAAGTTTGTATGGCGTACTATCGAGATCAATAAGAATATAAAAGAGAGCGTACAAAGTTGTTTATTATGGTATGGATGTGGACAAGTAGGTATGTGATAAAGTCGAAGAATGAGTGTTATTATGTTTAAGTGTAAGAAACTCTTTAGGAATGTTAGTGTGAGCGTGTATGATAGTTTGTGCGGCGAGGATGTGTGTGACGTATTACATGTGTTTAAGTTACTATAGAGTAGGTGTATATTATAGCTAAAAATTATTATTGCATCCAAAGATAGCCAGTGAATACTGAAAGCTATATATGCTAAATTCACCTTTTGTTGTATATAAAATATTAAAGTAACGATCATAAAGTATAGTCACGTATTTACTAAAAGCGAATGTATTTGTGCTTCATTTGTTATGTGAATTACCCTTGAGCTGTCATCCCGCCGAAGGAAGATCTTGCCAAACGATGTCCAACAGTATTTGTATTTACAACTTTTTACAAGGTCGCGAGCTAGGAAGAACAGTCGGGCTCCCTTTGGTGTTAATTGCTCTGAGATATATACTGGAATGTCCTCGTTGGTAGTATGACCAAGGTGCTTTGCTTGTAACTTTGTCTTGTTTTTGATGTTAAAAGCTTTAGTTTTTTTAAGAAAATCCATCTTCGTTATCGTAGATCCCAAGTCCACAACAATCGCCGGGTTTTTGTCAGAGCGATACCTAAAAATGTCCTTTATATCCCGAGGTTCTAAGTCAATATTTATATTGCTTGCTAACTTGAGTATCATTTTTGTAAGATCTTCTCTTGTTTCCTGGGATTTTTTTGGGACATTCTTAATTTCAATAGATGTTTTATTAGATGTCCGCTGCAGGTCCTCAATCCTAGTCTCAAGAACAGAAATAAAGTCTCGGTCTGATTTAGCCTGGGACTCAAGCAATTCAATCTTCTTGTGAAGTTCTTCATTTTGACTCGCAAGAAGGGCGATGGAACTGTCTATATTACTGTTCGTTTGTTGAATATTCTTTAAGTCCGATATAATCCCAATCATTTGGTTTTGTTGAGTTGTGATAAACGAAGTAATTAATTCCTTCATTTCATCTCTGAAGCTATTGAATTCAGCTGGTAAGTCCTCTTCTCTCAATCTCTTACTGCGTAATGAGACGAAGTTTAGCGGTGTACTTTCATTGCCAATTGTACTGATATTTGAAGTTGATATCGACTTGTTCATTGTGAAGTAGTAATCAAAGTATTATTCACTCGTCTGGGTCGTAGACGCTCGACTCGTAGCCACTTACATATACAAAAACTACAGTAATCATATAAAGTTATCCAAGATATAACTACATATGTAAATAATGAATTGTTTACACCATACTAAAAGTCAAATAAGGTGAAGACGATAATACGACAGTAAATGAAAAAAAGGTCAGTATTAGTAAAAATAAAAATTTTAAATGATTAAAAGCAACTTGACATTTAAAATAAGAAATATTTTTTTTTAATTGACAATAATTTCTTGCATATCATTGTAATATTTTAATAATGCAAATTGTGTTGAAATTAAATAAAAATAAAATAAGTATGGTTATTGTGGTAGAGTGGTCGCTCGTTAGTGACGTATCTACGTCGTAGCAATAGTAGCAAACGTGTAGCACTGTGTAGCCGTAAGCATGTAGCCGAATCGAGGCAAAAGCCAAAAGCTTACAGTACGACCACTTTTCTAGGATACATCGGCAAAATTCGGCTGCGCAGAGGAAAGCAACCTAAAGCCTATTGAATACGAGTGCCGACACTGTTAAAATACAGACTTTATTGCGTACGTTAAGAGGAAACACCTAAGGTCGAGAGAATTCAAAAATAGGTAGGTATTTGTAAAATGTATTGCTGTCACGCTATGTGTCCGAAGTTCCGAACAACTGAACTGAGCGCAATAGGGACAACTGCAGCTGGGACCGAAAATACCTATGAAAAGTACACAAAATATACGTTTCGTAGTCCCCTGTTTTCGCCGCGATAAATAGACTGATTTCATTACTTTTTGCGTAAAAATATAAAGCCTGGCTTTTTCTATGTTTCTATGTTTTGTTTTTTCATATGATCTTGTTCAATTTGTTTGCTGGACGTTTGAATACAGCAGAAAATTAGGTCGATTTTTTAGGTTTTAAATCTCTTTTACTAATTTACTTTAAAATAACAGAAATGTATAAAATATTGTTTTAAGATTTGCGTAGTTATAAAGACTTGCTGTCGAACATAAGTGTAGAAACAAGTGATAGAGTTCGATTCGGTAAAATTTCAGTCGTATATTGCGCATCATAGCATAATTCAGACGAGCGACTATCACTCCGAGAGATAAAATATTGATAAGTTTTTGTTTATTCATATGCGTACCATATGCATTCCAATCACTTGCGTGGACAATATTGTTCGCAATCTATTTTAGCAATTGATATCAAAAGCCACCTTTTCGAAAGCCCAAAAAGTTAGAGATATTTACGTTGTTTGTGATTTAGCTTGCTTTACGTAATCTTATAGAAATTTCCAAAATAGCGGTATATTCATCACCTT
Source organism: Schoenobius gigantellus (assembly GCA_963935595.1). Taxonomy (NCBI): domain Eukaryota; kingdom Metazoa; phylum Arthropoda; class Insecta; order Lepidoptera; family Crambidae; genus Schoenobius; species Schoenobius gigantellus. The sequence continues at coordinate 39,383,710 of OZ012543.1, forward strand.
TGTGGCATCATTTTCGTGGTTTTTGGACACGAAGGTGACGAAAGGCCATTAAAGTGATTTTTTAGATACGGACAACATAGTTTTGCGATTGTAGTTTTTATTTTTTGCATTTACAATATTCTTTTATAAAATAAATTTTAATATTTGAAAAAGAAAACTAGATAAAATCAACTATATGAGGCAAGTTGTTTTTTTCTAGTAATTTTCTAATATAAGTACCTAACTATTCAATTTCTACTATTTATATTCTAATACTAAAAGACAATTCACAATTGAAAGGTAAGTTTTGAATAGCTTACTTGACAGATATTTTTTATTATTATTATTATTAATTTGACAGTTGTTAAATGAAAAATAAGTCAAAGAATCTGTCAAGTAAGCTATTCAAAACTTAATTATTGATTGTAAAACAGCAACATTTTTCAACACTTCAAAATGCCGCAAACTGCTAAAGAACTTTAAATTTACAATTACGTGGATTACTGCGTCACTTTCTTGGGGTCAAGCATCTTAAAACACTATATCTTCCAAACGAGACTCCTAATTTTATTGGTTCATTTATAAATTTACTCGTCTTATCAAGCACTATAATTTGTTTTATTAAAATAGTTTCAATAAGTCAAAATAAAATTTATCCACGAAGATGATAATGAGAATCGTGTCGACGAGAATTAGCCCGGTACTGACCATGCGTATGCTCGCATCGAACATATTACGTAACGTCGAAATTGGGTAGATTCTTAAGTACTTAGTTAAATACTCAATTAATTTCTATTAGGTACCTATATTTGACAGAGACAGCGGGCATCGCGCGCTGCGGCCGCTGCGTACAGCATCAGCGGCCGTCCATACGTCGCCGGACAGACTTCTGAGTTTTTACGTGCGTACCTAATTAAACTCATTTTCATTATAATGCAACATTCTCCAGAATACACTAATGATGCGAATAAGTCAACTTTATCTGGTCAATGAGCACCCTGCCCAGTCAAAGGACGAGATTCTAGCGCTTCCTCCTACTAAAACTTTCTGGGCTAGCGTGGTAGGAGATCACAAATCCACCTTTTCGCTGACTTGTTTGACTATCCAACACAAAAAGATTTTTAATTCGAATCAGTAGTTCCAGAGATTAGTGCGTTCAAACAAACAAACTCTTCATCATCGTCATAAACACCTCATATACGTCCCTACAGAGGGGCTCGAGCCTACCCTAAGTTAGGATGTTTAGGCCTTAGTCAACCACGCTGGCTGGCCCAGTGCGGATTGGTCGACTTCACATACACCTTTGAATTTCTTCACAGATGTATGAAGGTTGCCTCACGATGCTTTTCTTCACCGTAAGAGCGTCAGATAAAATGTAATATAGAATTCGTACAACAGAAAACACATAACACATGGCGGTCTCGATCCCAGGACCTCCCGATTGGAAGACAAGTGCCGATCGAGTCCACAGCGCCACCGACGCTCTTTATTTCAGCTTTACAATATTATGAAATTAGCGTTGTGTTGAACTGGCCACTTTGATATCAAATATCTGACGTTTGATTACGAATTCCAAATTTAAATTTATTTTAAATTTAGGCTTGTTTATTTTTGTTACGAATTTAGTGATTTACTTGTTTTCGCAGTATTTGATTTTTCTTTGACATCGTTCTGTTCACAAAATGGAAATCTTGAAATATCGCGATATTGTCGGATATGAGTTCCCTCACAACAACAGCATACACAGCAATAAATACAGGTTGAAGGACTAATGATCTGTATGGAGAAGCTAAGGAGCTTCTAGCTAGCTGTAAGCTATGGAGTTTAGAAAATACGGTACATTTATGATTTCAACGCTGTTCGAGAAATGTTGATTCACATAACAAACCTCGTGGTCAGCCGGAGACCATTAAGCCCTACTTGATAGTGAAAAATCAAAGGTGATCGTGGAAGCGGATTTATCGCAAACAACGTTAGAGCTACGAACAGCTCGTAGCTCGTAGTAGCAGGCTTCGGTGTGAGTGATTATTATTACTCAGCACACCAAAGCGCCTGCCTGGAAGACCTTTCATTAGGCATAATGTTGTTTGTCATAAAGACGCTTGGCATAAATCACTAAGCATAATAATCGAAAAGCATAACATTAACGTCACATAATTATTTCATTGCATAATTTGTATAAGGCACAATTATCCAAAGGCATAATTTTATGAAGCATAATTAATGAAATCCCTAATTTCTTATGACATAATATTGGTAGTCCTAAAATGTTTTGCAATAATTTTAAGTGTCATAATTAATGATATCTCTAATATTTTGGGACATTTATTTATAATTAGAAATGATATTATTTTAAAGGATATAATGTTTACTCTGTTTTACTTAACTTTTTATGTAAATGGAGTTACAGAAATTCCCTCCCTCCGTGGATGTCTGGACGATCAGACGTGTCTAAAAATCTCCATAATCATTAAATATTTAAATTTAAATAAATCGAAGTTCATAATAAAGCAGCGCTCGGTACCAGGAGTGCATAAGTCGCTAAGAGTAACCCAGAGCAAGTAGAAAGGGAAACGCAATCAAGTGAGTGAAACAAAACTATTCTTATACTTACGCCTGCAGTTAATGTACATTTCGCCCCGACGACAAGTTCCTGTAATTGGCCGAACGTCTGACACGGCCATTGAGCAGGAGTGGCTTTCGCCTCGCGGAGGTGTGACCCTGTACTTGAACGGAACGCGGCGTACGACCCAGCTGTTATAATAATTGTTATACTACCGCCTCAGGTAAAAAATAGGCCTACGATCCGCGCATACATTATTACATACCTAAAAATGTTACGCTCACCGAATAAGCTTGAATCTACATACAGTTCTGCGCCAGACCTTCACCAAAATACAGACAACGTGGAATATAATGTCGCAAATATAAATACACGCTCCAATAAACGACGACGTTGTGAATGTGGATCATCGGCGAGTGAGTCCAAGCTGGATGACTTCATAAATAAGCTTACATTATGGCAACAAGACACAGACTCTAAATTATCTAGTATATTCTATTAACACTGAACTCAATTTTATTAAAAAACAAGATTCTCAAGGCTTACAAAGAATACAACAAATCAGCAACTGGGAGGAGATTGACCTCCTCTATTTTAGGTCGAGATATCAACCCTAGCCAAATTATATATCTTTCCGAAAACCTTACAACTAAGTGCCGTAGACTCTTCTATATGGCGAGAGAGTTTGCTAAAGATAATAGCTACAAATACTGTTGGACGGCAAATGGAAAGATATTGATACGCAAAGAAGACAACGCTAATATTATTGTAATCACATCGGAATCTCATCTTGCCAACCTAAGGTCAAAAAACTAATTAAGATATCCATTTGTGTCATATTATATACAATCTGCATTTTATATTTTAAAAAAAATAATCCATTACTTTTAATTTTAATTATCATTTGCCTCGTTATCATATTGTTTATCATTTTGTTTTATGTTATCCAAATTCTGTCGGTAATATATTACTGTATTTACGCACTGACTGCTTGCATACACCATACAGGGCTTATTCATACTTGTTTTCGTCTTAAATGCTTACTAATGGTGCCGTCAATGTGCGGTTTCACTGTCGTGAGTACAAATACATGCATAATTTTGATTCTGCATCTCATTAGTATGACCCCTCATTACCTTAATTATAAAATTCGCGGGTGACCAGGATATAACCGATCAAATCGACAGTGTATCTGTTGGTTCATCAGCCTTATGTGATCCTCAAGAAGTTCATAGAATCCTGAGTGTACAAAACAAATCATTTAAAATAATTACTCAAAATATTCGCAGTATTGCTGCCAACATGAATAACTTCTTAGTACTGTTAAGCTCATTAAAAGTAGAGGTAGACATAATAATACTCACAGAGTGTTGGCTCCAAGAGGATAAACCAATCCCCACCCTAAGTGGGTTCGCCACTTACTATACTACAAATCCAACTAATCAAAACGATGGAGTTGTCGTATATTGCAGATCAAATCTTAGAGATGTTTGTATCTTAGAGCCAGCTTTACAAGACGCAAGCTGCTTACTCATTAAAACTAAGGTATCTACTGCCATCTTAGCCATATACCGACCATGTGCATTCCGTAATGCATCCAATTTTATACAGTCGCTGAACGTAGTCTTGGATTCCTTAAAGTCTTTAAAAATATCTTTATAATTGGTGATGTAAATCTAAACATTTCTTCACACAATTTAGATCATGGCACAGAAGAATATTTAAATACAATAGCATACCATGGCCTTCTTCCAGCTCATACCCTACCTACACGCAACCTTGCGTGTTTGGACCATGTTATATTGAAATCGCACCAGCCAGCAATAGCATTAATTATACAATCATCTGTTACTGATCATAACGCAGTGCTGGTGGCAGCGGGCATGAAACATAAAAACCGAACTACTAATAACATCCCAAAAGTAAATTACAGTGACCTTCAACAGTCTTTACTCTCAACTGACTTTTCGCCTATTCTCAACTCTAGGGATCCTAATGTTGCCACACACCTACTCGTTAATACTCTTCAAACAGCTATCTCCTCACACACTACTTACGTTAAAATCTCACGACGCCACAAAATCCAGAAGCCTTGGATAACACCCGGACTTCTAAGATCTATACATAGCAGGGATAGCATGCACAAACAGCTAAAGCTTACACCTGATAACGAAAACCTCAAAATAACTTACCTAGGTTACCGAAATTTTTGTAACTCGCTTATAAAGAAAATAAAACGAACCTATGACAGACAACTATTAAGTAACGCTGAAAGGAACAATAAGCAATTACGGAAAGCTATTAAAGAAGTTGCGAATTTACATAAGTCTCAAAACAATAGTCTAGACCTGTTATCATGTCAAGTTACGCCTAAAAAGTCGGCTGACTATGTCAATAATTACTTTGGTAATGTGGGTAAAACTCTTGCTGAGAGTATTATGGCGCAGAATCCACTTAATATACAATGCTCTATGATGCCGCCACTAACGTTACCCTCTTGTTCTCCTGCTAATTCCCTAGCGCTCCTCGAAACTACTAATTATGATGTTGAAAAAATCATCTGCTCTCTTCGAGAGGACTGTGCGGTCGGATGGGATAACATATCTACCTCTATCCTAAAACGGTTTCAGAGCATGCTTGTCCCAGTTATTACGCATATATGTAATATAAGCATAGCTACAGGCACCTTTCCGAATGCATTTAAGAGGGCCCTAGTTTGTCCTATATACAAATCTGGTGACAAAAGTCTCCCTAACAACTACCGCCCTATATCTATCTTGCCTGCCCTATCTAAAATCCTAGAACGTATTATTAATAAACAGCTGGTTAGCTTTTTAGAGAAATCTAAAATACTGTCATCTAATCAGTACGGGTTTAGAATGGGCAGGTCAACAGCTGATGCAGTGAAGGATCTCACTGAATTCATAGTTAAAAATCAGGATAGAGGAAAGAAATGTGTATCTATATTTTTGGACCTCGCGAAGGCGTTTGATACAGTGTCAATACCTATTCTGATCAGAAAATTTGAAAATGTGGGAATACGTGGAACTCAACTGCATTTATTAAAGAGCTATTTAACGGACAGGTCTCAGTGTGTAAAAATCGATGACATTGTTAGTGAGTCCCTGCCTATAGGATGGGGGGTCCCCCAGGGCAGCATTTTAGGACCAACACTTTTTCTAATCTACATCAATGATCTGCTTAATTTACCAATACCAAATGGGAACATCTTTTCATTTGCCGATGATACCGCTTTGGTTTTCTCTGCTGACTCATGGGAGGATACTTTCCACCAAGCGCAACACGGATTTGATACTGTATCTACCTGGTTGCGTGATAATCTATTGACTTTGAATGCTCAAAAAACCCAATATATTGCCTTTTCTATACGCAAATTACACCATCATAGTCTCGACAACTTTTCTATAATCGCTCATTCACATCCCGTAGTATCCCAGTCAAATTGTTCCTGTGCAGCCCTTACTAGAACTGACACTATTAAATATCTTGGCATCATGTTGGACAACCGGTTGAACTTTCTAATGCACATCAATCTTACAACTGTACGTCTAGTATGAGTTTTGATAGTTTCTGATTCGAACGATCGAGTAGTTTTGTTTCCATACATTTCACACCAGCGCCTCTATCAGAAACTATAATGAACTAGAATTGACAGTATGAGTTACAAAGTAATAAACTACTCGATCAATAAGTACGTATTCCAATAGTGTGGCAGTATGAGTTACATGTTTGACATTTGTTTCACAGTTTACTCGGAAACTATTGTAGTTTAGGTTCTCACCTTACATTTTTATGTGAGTTTGGTACTTAGATACGTTTTTTTGTGTTTCTAAACACTAAAATTATGTCTGCACGGTGGTACTTAGCATGGAGGGCCATGCAAGACGAAATAGCGCATGAAGAGAGCTGTGACAATCATTTTTAAGCCGTATCTCCGATACACACTTTACTCAGCGCTATACGGCCTTAAATCACCATTCCTTAAAAAAGTGTTAATAAATACACATAATTTAACCGAGATTTTTAATTCTATTTTTATTCCTAAAGTGTTTAACACAATTTATTATCATTAAAATAAATTGCGACTGACTTGTCCGCGACATTATAAAATAATATAATTAACAACACAACAAATAAAAACTTTAATGTTCTTCTTTCATTCAACTCGCTTTAAAAATAATAAAAACGGCTAAGAAAACGTCACAGTGGCAGAATCGCGTGTCTCTTTCCAATCACATGTGTGTAAGAGAGATATAAATATATAATGTGAAGTTCGTCTAATCGAGCAAAACTAACTCGCTGTCGTTTAAACGTGAATTCGAAACGAGCAACTCATACTACCGTTTACATCGTAAACTGACAGTTTGGCGAGCTAACGAAAACTATTGTAGTTTACTCGATTTAAAAACTCGTACTAGACGTACTGGTAGAGTACGTAAGTTAATATATATTTTCAAAAATCTTCGTCATGTAGCCGATCCCAAGGTTATCATATCCGTGTACAAAGCTTTGTGCCAATCACTGCTAATTTATTGTATCACCACTTGGGGGGGAGCCCCAAAAACTCTTCTCATAAGGCTGGAGAGAGCACAGAGAGCTGTACGTCTAGTACAAGTTTTTAAATCGAGTAAACTACAATAGTTTTCGTTAGCTCGCGAAACTGTCAGTTTACGATGTAAACGGTAGTATGAGTTGCTCGTTTTGAATTCACGTTTAAACGATAGCGAGTTAGTTTTACTCGATCAGACGAACTTCACATTATATATTTATATCTCTCTTACACACATGTGAATGGAAAGAGACACGCGATTCTGTCACTGTGACGTTTTCTTAGCCGTTTTTATTACTTTAAAAGCAAGTTGAATGACAGACAACATTAAAGTTTTTATTTGTTGTAAATTATATTATTTTATAATGTCGCGGACAAGTCAGTCGCAATTTATTTTAATGATAATAAATTGTGTTAAACACTTTAGGAATGAAAATAGAATTAAAAATCTGGGTTAAATTATGTGTATTTATTAACACTTTTTTAAGGAATGATGATTTGGCGGTAGCGCTGAGTAAAGTGTGTATCGGAGATACGGCTTAAAAATGATTGTCACAGCTCTCTTCATGCGCTATTTCGTCTTGCATGGCCCTCCATGCAAAGTTCCACCGTGCAGACATAATTTTAGTGTTTAGAAACACAAAAAAACGTATTTATGTACCAAACTCACATAAAAATGTATGGTGAGAACCTAAACTACAATAGTTTTCGAGTAAACTGTCAAACAAATGTCAAACATGTAACTCATACTGCCACACTATTCGAATACGTACTTATTGATCGAGTAGTTTATTACTTTGTAACTCATACTGTCAATTCTAGTTCATTAAAGTTTCCGATAGAGGCGCTGGTGTGAAATGTATGGAAACAAAACTATTCGATCGTTCGAATCAAAAACTATCAAAACTCGTACTAGACGTAGCTGTTTTAAAAGTCTGCTTTAACAAACCTATTTTGTTTCCGACCCGGGAACTATATCAGATCTGCCAGGTCCTCACGGTAAGACAACTATTTGTACTTTATACAGTTTTACTTCAGCATAGAAAGAGCATTCCTAAATCTTCGACTACGCAGCGTAACCAACAAGTGGCCCAGGCTGACTGCTTTAGGACCTTCTATGCTCACAGATTTTTCTGTTTCTTAGGTCCTTTCTTATATAATAGAATACATCACAAGTTGGATATAGTGTCATTATCTAGGTTCCGTTGTAAGTCTATAGTCACTTCATACTTAAAATCACTTTCATACCCGGAAACGGAAGATCTAATGCATCAGGTACGATAAAATGCTGGTCAACCAATACCAGTAATAAACCAAGACTCATATTAAGAAGTTCTTGTAATAAAATTGAAAAAGTTATTAGTAAAGTCTTAGACGCATACGTTTCGACAGGTACTTGATGCACTCATTCTCTATCCACGCTGACAACCAGCTGCATCTTGGCGGGCGTGTTTATGTGTCCCTGTCCATGCGTGCACTCTTGCTGGGTGTTTGGGTGTGTGTTTATGTATATATATGAACTGACTGGTGTAAAGTAGGCGGTCAGTGCTCGAATAACCTAATCGTAAGCTCTTAGTTTTTCATACAACAGCATGTTAATTTTTTTTTTTCTTTTTTCCTTTTCTTTCTCTGGTAATATTAAGTTATAGTTGTACCATGGTACAGTACCTGATCGATCCATTCGACGTGGGGGGAGCTCTGGTGGTCTGAGATACAGGCTTTGTTAGCTTAGTTCAGCCACCAGTCTCCTACAATCTTATACATGTACACCCTAGATTAAGATCAGCTGAACTGCATTATTGTTAAGATTGTGGAGAAAATAAAAATAAATATTATTATTATTATTATTAATAACATTTCATATATTATTTTATTCAAATATGATACTCGAATCTTCTATATTTTCATTTGATATAATTTTTGCATAGTATATATATTGATTTTTTTATTTGAAAAAGTAATTCATTCATGCTACTAGTAACAGAAACGAATCGCTGCAAAACCGACTCCACGTAGTCTTGTTTGTCCTACCCCTAGAGTGTTATTCAAACCCGCGTAGGCGCGAAGGGGCGAGGCGGCCCGCGAGCTGAGGAGCAGGTGGTTTTAACGCTCGCCGCCGAGGCTGAGGATGGCCGGCGAAGCCGGCCAGCAATCCGAAGCTGCGGTGGTGAGCGAAAACCAATCTGCGACGATAAGCTCGCGTGGGACCGCCGGAGCCCCGCAGCGTCGGAGCCGTGACAGAAACCATGCATGTGCATGCTTGCTTGCGTGGTACATGCTTGCTTGCATTGTGCATAGTTGCTTGCATGTTGCATGTTTGCTTGCATGTTGCATGCTTGCTTGCATGTTGTATGCATGCTTGTATGCATACTGCATGATACATTGCTGCATGCTTGTGCGCAAGTTTATGCCTAGAGAAATTCTGCGTAATCGTATTGTTCGTTGTGATTAATATGCTAAACATTATTTATGCTTTGGAAAATTATGCGTCAAGTTGTTCTGTGTTTCGAGTTTATGGATTTTAATACTTATGACAAATGATTTTCTGCCACACAAAATTATGCTTATTACCATTCTGCTTCCTGATTATTATGCGTCTTGATGATTATTTCAATCGAAATTATGGAATATGATTTTATGACAATAATTTTTATGCCTAGAAATAGAGAGCCGCCTACCTGTCGAGGCCTGTAACTTTAGGGTGTTGAGGGCTGTAAATAAGAAAGTAATTTTAATTTAGTTGGCCGGAGTTTATATGGCCGTATTCAACAATGACGTCACGGTTGATGTCGGATCTCTCTGTCTAATCGCTTTCAAATTTACAACTTAAAATGCTTGTATCTAATGTATTTCTAAGCCGATTTTAATTTTAATTTCACAGGACTGCATCTTTTTCCGCGGTATTTTAATATTTAATGACGAGATGTAAAAATTAGAATTCAGTCATCATCCCAATTAGTGATATATAAGTAGTCATTTTATAAAATAAAAGTCGCTTTCGTTTCATCTACCGACTGTGCTATACGTGTGTCTCGAAGCAAATAAACTTCATTCGCTTTACTTGCCGTGATATCTCATTTCATCAGCCGCATCCGTTAAGATTGTTAGTCCATCGAGCTCGGATCATGATGAGAACACCGGCACCGGGAATGAAGACGCAAAGTCTACTTCGGGACGTCGAAAGTGCATCGGCACAAGTGGGGCGGTCGACGCCATTACCAACCGACCCACCTTGCACGATAATGAGGAAGCATTCTACACCAGCCGTAAGATCTTCAGCGTCATCCATAGCTAAAAAGAAGCAGCTAGAGTTGGCTGCTGCATATTCTGTACCCAACAGAAGCACACCAACAAACACGCATTGGGTGTTGCGTTAAATTGCTCTAACGTCACAATAACGATGGAATTTTGAATCGTATGGTTGATTGTGTTGAAAAATGGATCCTGTACGATAAATCGGAAACGCTAATTTCAGTGGCCCAAGAAGAACCAGCCAAATCCTATCTCAAGCGAGAATTGAGTCAGAAAACGGTACTGGTTATTGTTTGGTGGTCAAGTACTGGTGTCACTATCTACAGCTTCCTAAGATCTGGTCAAATGATAACGGTAGATTAATATTGTCAACAATTGCAAACCACGATGGAAAGCTAGACGTTAAACAACCGAGACTAGTCAATTGCTCTTCCTGCTTCTTCAGGACAGCGGTTCGCATACACTTACGCCTAGTTACAGGCATTACCTATTTGACGTATCTATTGGAATTTTCCACCTTATGCATTGTCAGTGTCTAGTAATATGTCAAGAAAATAAGTTGGAAATTAAATTTCTTTGATACTTCGATTAATAAAATTTATAATTTCATAATTTTTAGGGTTCCGTACCTCAAAAGGGACAAATGGGACCCTTATAGGATCACTTTGTTGTCCTTCTGTCTGTCAAGACCCTTTTCTCGGGAACGCGTAAAGATATCAAGTTAAAATATACAGGGCGTCCCAAGACTATGGGTCATGAAGGGAAAGTACCTTAAATATCGTTGTTAGGATATTTTGCTGAAAGAAGACTTTGTTATTTTAAAAGTTAATAATACTACATTCAAAGATTTCTAAAAATTACTTGCTTCATCAGGGAATCGAACCGACTCAAATGTGAAAAAAAAATCACCAGTGTTTTTATGATGCCAATCGAAAGAATGGACAAAAAATAATGTCTTCTTAAGTAACATAGTATCTTAAAAGAAAGGAATAACGTTTTATTAATCATTTTAATCAAATTAAAAACATACTTGAAACCACCGAAGTCAATTGAGCACCTATTTTTTGTAAATTAATTAATTAAATGCTCAAAATGTGATCCTTCTTGTCTTATGCAAATCGTCAATCTTTTAACAAGTTCACTGCCTGTTGATTTTCTTATCATATTTTAGTGAATATTCGACACGATATGGCTCAATTCTATTTGTAATTCGCCCACGTTGTCGTATTGCTTTTTGTATAGAAATTTTTTCACATATCCCCATTAGAAGTAATCTAACGGAGTTTCATCTGGGGATCTTGCCGGCCATCTGATCGGTCCATTTGTACCAATCCAAGTAGGAAAACATTCCTCCAGAAACTCTGCTGCTCTCCGACTATTATGAGCCGGAGCTCCATCTTGTTGGAAAATTAAATGTTGTTGCTCCGCCAGGGAGAGATTTCTTATCTCGTCTCTTAAAATTTGAAGTATTTCTAAATACTTTTCTAAGACAAACAGAATTGAGACATATCATGTCGAGTATTTCACCATAATATGATAAGAAAATCAACAGGCAGTGAACTTGTTAAAAGATTGACGATTTGCATAAGACAAGAAGGATCACATTTTGAGCATTTAATTAATTAATTGACAAAAAATAGGTACTCAATTGACTTCGGCGGTTTCAAGTATGTTTTTAATTTGATTAAAATGATTAATAAAACGTTATTCCTTTCTTTTAAGATACTATGTTACTTAAGAGGACTTATTTTTTTGTCCATTCTTTCGATTGGCATCATAAAAATACGGCAGATTTTTTTTACACATTTAAGCCGGTTCGATTCCCCGACGAAGCAAGTAATTTTTAGAAAATCTTTGAATGCAGTATTACTAACTTTTAAAAATAACAAAGTCTTCTTTCAGCAAAATATCGTATCTACGATATTTAAGGTACTTTCCCTTCATGTCCCATAGTCTTGGGACGCCTTGTATATCACATACTCGGGTCTAGGTCTCTTTGAAAAAAATCATACATGTACGTAAACACGATCGTTGACCGTTTGTGTAGAATATTTTGACAAATTTTGCGATTTCACATCTCGTTAAACTAGAATCATAAAATTTGCCAAGAAGGTCTTATAGCACATGTCAAGGAAAATATCTAAAAACAGTAAATGTGTACATAGTTAGAAAATTACATACTTAAATAAGTTTATACGGAACCCTCGGTGTGCGAATCCAATTTTTCTATATAAAACCCTAATTTTATTTATAAGGATCTCATACCTATATTTTTGTCACACTTGCGTATTTTATGGATAACGTCACAATGATATCTCCTTCCTGATGGTTCCCTAAATGTATTTATGAATGAATCTTTTCAACGGATCTAAGTGGGCATCGCTGATATCAGCACTTTAAACAGGAAGTTTTGAGCGTTGTCGTACAGAAATAGTGGCGACGAGCGGTTAAGTAATACTGGCCGAAGACTTTTAAGCATCGTGACCAGCGCTCTAACTATGATCGCTCAAAATAATATTAAAACCGCACTGAGAGCAGGCTGGCGCTATACGCAGCAAGAGCTGTGTCTCTGTTTCAATATTGTTTTAACCTTGCTAGAAGCGATCATGGTAGGGCCCCAGTTCCTCACCAGTGTAGGGACACATCCGCTCGTGACATTATCATTCATTCGTCCATTTAGTTCAATTTTACTTTGCCACAGATAAAATAAAACTCTATTCGGAAGAATAGTTAAACCAAATGTGGTGAAATGTATAATGGGTTATCCGAGAAAAAAAAATGTAGAGACTAATTTATCCATGGTATAGTTATACTAGTTTTGCGTTACTGTTGTTGAAATCGGGTCTTAATGATATAATTATACCAAACTATGACATACTTAATTGACGACTCTGTAATAAAATAGAGAGAAAAAAAAGCCCTTGCTGGTTCTTTCCAGTACAAGGTCTCCCGCCGTAGACTTGTGAACCATTTGCTTAGCTTCTTTGACGTGCGAACGTAATTAGGTAATAATCCAATTTGAATAAACGATATTGAATTTGAATTTATCTAACATTATTGTGAGTATAATGTCCAATACTGTTTCAATCAGAGTGCCTAGTGCGAGTTTTATCGAGCTCTACTCGATCGTACGCATCGAACGCGTTAACGCGAATTTGTATGGAATTAGAGCAGTGCCATCTAGTAGCTGCTATGGAATGAGACAGCTTCATCTAGTGACTACTAGATGGCACTGCTCTAATTCCATACAAATTCGCGTTTACGCGTTTGATGCGTGTGATCGAGTAAAGCTCGATAAAACTCGCACTCCGCACACTGTTCGTTTTTACATGTGACTATAACTATTGCTAAGCAAAAGTATTAAGATACGCAATAATTCTGTGGGGAAACTCGACAAATGTAAATAAAGTTTTTGTAATACAAAAGAAATGTATCCGAGCCATTAGTGGCCTTGGCCCTTTTGAAAGTTGTAGAGAAATGTTTAAGAAACACAATTTGTTAACATTAACATCCATGTATATTTATGTAACTGGAAAGTTTATACGACATAATATGGAGATGTTCAAAAAACCTGTTCATAATCAACGCTTGCGTCTGAAAGATCCATACAAACTGCTTTTACCGACATGCAATACAAGTTTATATGGAAAAAATTGTGACGTGATGGCAATACGCATTTATAATAGAATTCCTATAGAGATAAGACAATTACCAACAAAACTTTTTTTACATAAATTGAGAACCTGGTTGATTCATATGTGTTTCTATGATCTGAAAGAGTATTTTGACATTCGCTGATATTTTTGCTATCTACTTTAGTCCTTATATATTTGACTAGCTGTGCCCGCGAACTACGTTTCGCCATCAAAATGCTTAACACAGTGTTTAGTTTTTTCCTCCATTTTATTCCTTAATGATTCAACTTTATTCCGCCTTTCTTGAGCAGCGGCCATTTCGAAATAAGGACAATTTTCGTAGGTTCGTAATGCTCTAGGTAGTAGGTACTCTTCAGGGCCTACTTTCATTTAATACCCACATTGCTGGGTTTGAAAAGGAACTTTTATCCGCCTTTTTTGAGCGGCGGCCATGTTGAATTTACGTCTAACGTTGCTAGGTTCATAGTGCTCTAATCATCGAGACCTTTCATTTGGTACCCACATTGCTGTGTTTAAAAACGAACTATTATCCTTTTTTTTGAGCGGCGGCCATGTTGAATTTGGGTCGATTTTCCTGGGTACCTAATGCTCTACTCTTCAAGGCCTTTCATTTGATACCCATATTGCTAGGTTTGAAAACTAACTTTAATCTACCTTTTTTGAGCGGCGGCCATGTTGAATTTATGTCAATGTTGCTACGTTCATAGTGCTTTACTCATCAAAGCCTTTGATTTGAAACCCATATTGCTGGGTTTGGAAACGAACTTTTATCCATTTTTTGGAACGGCGGCCATGTTGAATTTATGTCAATTTTGCTAGGTTCATAGTGCTCTACTCATCAAGGCCTTTAATTTGATATACATATTGCTGAGTTTGAAAACGAACTTTTATCCATTTTTTAGCAGAGCAATGTTTAATTTAGGGCGATTTTCCTAAGTTCATAATGCTCTACTCTTTAAGGCCTTTCAGTTGATACCCATATTGCTAGGTTTGGAAACGAATTTTTATCCACCTTTTTTGAGCAGCGGCTATGTTGAATTTATGTCAATGTTGCTAGGTTCATAGTGCTCTACTCATCAAGGCCTTTCATTTGATACCCATATTGCTGGGTTTGAAAACGAACTTTTATCCTTTTTTCTGAGTGGCGGCCATGTTGAATTTAGGTCGATTTTCCTAGGTATCTAATGCTCTACACTTCAAGGCCTTTCATTTGATACCCATATTGCTAGGTTTGGAAACTAACTTTTATCCACCTTTTCTGGGCGGCGGCCATGTTGAATTTATGTCAATGCTGCTAGGTTCATAGTGCTCTACTCGTCAATGCCTTTCATTTGATACCCATATTGCTGAGTTTGGAAACGAACTATTATCCGTTTTATTTGAGTGGCGGCCTTGTTGAATTTAGGGCGATTTTCCTAGGTTCATAATGCTTTGCTGTTCAATGCCTTTCATTTGATACCCGTATTGCTTGGTTTGAAAACGAACTTTTATCCTTTTTTTTGAGTGGCGGCCATGCTGAATTTAGGTCGATTATCCTAGGTACCTAATGCTCTACTCTTCAAGGCCTTTCATTTGATACCTATATTGCTAGGTTTGGAAACGAACTCCACCTTTTTTTGAGCGGCAGCTATGTTAAATTTAAGTCAATGTTGCCAGGTTCATAGTGCTCTGCTCATAATGTTAATAAAATACGACACACGTCTTCCATAAATTCTGTTAAAGAATGTTTATGCTAAATTTAAATTAGATTGGAAAATCATTTCTTTTAAATACGATTAAGATAATTAATACAGAATCGTATCTCTTCAACTCCATTGCACCCCATCAAGGGATGATGGTATTTTGCGTCCGCCATGTTGGATTTTGATATCGATGTTATTTTTGTAATCTACGACCCAAAAAACCATGAAATGACAATAATGTCGATATCACATTTTACCAACCCATTTCACCCTATTATGGGATGAATTTCAATAAAATACGAAACATGTTATCCATCGATTCTATTAACGAATGTTTATGAAAAATTTAAAGTAGATTGGACCAAGGAATCTTGTTGTCCCATACAAACTTTGCCCCCCCTATTTCACCCCCTCAGGGTAGAATTTCGGAAAATCCTTTCTTATCGTATTTGATTAAGGTAATAAAATTAATATAGAATCGCATCTCTGTTTGATTGAAACTATTTATTTAATATGAACTACTTCAACCCCATTGCACCCCATCCAGGGATGATGGTATGTGGTGTTGAAATCGATGTTATTTTTGTAATCTACGACCCGAAAATCCATGAAAACGGCATCAATGTCGATTTTGACATTTTATCAGTTTATCACCCCATCTCACCCCGTTTGGGGATGAATTTCAATAAAATACGAAACACGTCTTCCATTAATTCTGTTAAAGAAAGTTTATGCAAAATTTGAAGTAGATTCGAAAATGGAATCACGATGTCCCATACAAACTTTTCCCCCCATTTTCACCCCCTTAGGGATAGAATTTCGGAAAATCCTTTCTTAACGGACGCCTACGTCATACAAAGAACACACCCTCCAAGTTTCAAGTCTCTACGATCAGCGGTTTAGGCTGTGCGTTGATCCGTCAGTCAGTCAGTCATCAGGACAAAGCATTATATAGGTATAGATAATACATTATATTGACATTTTATTAATTTGATCTACTATAATAATATGTTTTATTCGTGATTTTAAATTTTGACATTTATTATATATTGATAATGGAATTTATTACTTGTGATAGAAATTTAATTGTAATCATTTATTCTAATTCAATGAATTTTATTGTTAATGAAATTTTATGTATTCTATGTTGGACACAAATTTTGCATGTCAATTAATTGACAAAATACGCTTGAGCTCTATGTGATCTGTAACAAACTATTGTATACCGTGTTTTAAATCAAATAAATCATTTCATTTCATTTCACAACTAATTGCGTTTCTTAATATCTTTTGATATTTAATTTCACATACACAAGTATATCGGCAAATCAACGTCATATTCTGATGCGATGGGAATTGAAAACGTAATTGATAGTACCTTTATTTTTATACTCTATCATCTCCTTTTTAGCGCTTTATGCAGGCGGTATTGAAGATTGGGTAGATGGTCACCTGGGCATAGACAATACTTATGGCATTATGATGTTCAGACCTACGGACTCCTATAATTCGAAGCTGATCACGGAGGTAAAATACATACATTTTCACATATATCGATGTTATGCCAGATATGTAAACGATTTGACACGGTCGTCGTATCACACGTAGCTATGAAAACGGGCTTATCAGCGCATACGTCGTTTATTACTGAGCCCGATAAATCGTTTGTAGTTGCCTGCATCATTTATGATTTCATGATAAGTCGTCAAGTGAATATGATGTGTGCGATTGCGTCCAGATACCGTACCTTAATGCATATTAGGCCACGTACGGTACGGGACAGGAATGGTACAGAATGAACGAGGCTCTCTGGTGCAGTCCACCAATTCAGTGGTTACATGGAGGAATGCTCTTTTCCCCCGATATTGGGGAGAGCTAGGGGCGCGTTTATGGTTGAAGTGTGTTAAAGTAGGTAAAATGCCCGGCTGGCGGTTGGATAGAAGGAGGCACGCCTTCTTAGCACATGAGGAGGGTATAGCCCGGCCGGTTGCCCTCGGCTGGGAGATATTATAGCCCCGACCTGGTAGCCTGTCTGCAGGGTTACAAACGAGTTCAGCTCACTAACCTGGTGACCTCTTCTTTGGCGAAGTCCCCGTTTGTTTATACTGTTGGGCCTGTTCTCGAGGGTGCGTTCGGTGAATTGGCTGTCCTATCCCGAACGTGTCCACGGAGGCGAAGAAGTTCTGGAGGGTGGTTTAGCTATGTAGGGACACCGGCGGAATAGACGTCAGGTGTACCTACTCGATTCTGCGGTGTACCTAAGCGGGCCGCCTAGTCAACTTAGCCCCTTGGAATCGTAAAGAGATTTCCCCGTCCTAAAAAAGATATAATTTGTTGAGATGATGGTAGCACGTCATACTATTAATTATTTCAGCGCGTCGTCCATGAAGCTTTCGCAGCTATGGATACCTTGCTCCTGCAGAGCGTGGAGCCTCTTGGTCCACCGATCATGACACAGAAGAAAATTAACTCCGCAAAACGAAATTCTCCTACATTTTATATGATAACTTACATAATTTTTTTTGCAATTCCATAAACATATAAGATATTTTTTTTTAGTTGGAGACATTGATAATGTTATTGAAGAGGGAAAATGTTGCCATGTTTTACTTGAGATGTATCAAGAATTGTTACTGAAAATTAACTGACAGCCATTGTGTGATATTTTAGCTTGTTAGTGTTTTTTTCCTACGTAAAACTTTTCAAAGGTTGCAAATAGTTTAATGTTTAAAAAATATATTAATTTGATTAAATGTATTAAATCGAAGTTTGTTACTATTTCTTTTTGCTCCTAATAATAAAATATATGAGTTAACTTCGTTACATTCTGGATCAGTTCAGGGTCATCCTAGAGTACAAAGTCAGTTTAACGCTTTCTGCAACCTCTTAAATACGAGTATCAACATCGTTTTTGTGGCAATTATTTAGTATTACTTCGTAGTAATGAAGTTAGCCTTTGTTTATTCACAAAAATACAATTTTATGTCAAAGACACCAAAGAATATTTTAGCCTCATATTATTAACTAGCTGTGCCCGCGAACTACGTTTCGCTATCAAAATATTTAACACAGTGTTTAGTTTTTTCCTCCATTTTATTCCATAATGATTCAACTTTATTCTGCCTTTCTTGAGCATCGGCCATTTCGAAATTAGGACAATTTTCGTAGGTTCGTAATGCTCTTTTTCAAACAGTCCACAAAATTAAATACATTACATATTGCAAGAATAATGTTTATCGTATTCATGTTTCGAATTAAAATAAACAATTGTTAATAAATTAGAACTGTATACGAATAAAGTTTAGATTTTATAATGGGTGTTGGTAACACCAACAAAATATATTTTTTGGATATGACAACTTGGCCAATTGTGACTGGTCGTACAGTAAGCTCCTTGTCAAGCTATACTGTTTGACCTTTGAACCGTTCTTATGTCGCTCGTAATACTGGCGGTTTTCGTAGAGTTAATGTATAGCATGAATGGGGGGGTTACTGTACAAATACGTTTTCCGTATTCGATATCCGATCACGGAATACAGACATGGAGTTTCGTGAACGTAGCGCAGACGTTCGTTTCTTCTCATTCGCGATTTCTACCATTCTACCTAAACGTACGTACAGAACGTGTTCCGTTCGTAATAAAAACGAACGTGTGCGGCAGTCAATGAGTATTTTGTATAGATTTGATGCATTCGGATGCCCGCATTCAGAAAACGAATGCGAAAAAACGTATTTATGCGGTTAGCCTTAAAATGTATTGAGACTTCCGTTTTTGTAACGTGTACTGTGCGATATAGTGTTGCTGGCATAGTTCGGTTAGCAAACTCGCCGTGATGACTAACATCCAACACACAAACTTGGAGTTATCGTTAGTTAGTTCACGATCGTTGCATTATCACGGTCGCGAAGGACACTAAACACAGGTAACATCTAACATCGAACATCCAATAGGCCCCGAAGCGGCTCTCAAACTTTTTTGGTGACGGAACCCTTTTGGAAAGCGAAATACTTGACGGAACCCTAAAATAAAACAATAGTTTTTAAAAGTGTATTCTTTATTAATAAGCATAATAAAAGTACGACCAGAGAGGGTGTTTTGATTTTTCTAAATTATTGCGGAACCCTTATAGGGGTATTGTGAGCCCTAGGGTTCCGCGGAACACACTTAGAGCATGGCTGCTCTAGGTACCCTTCAGGACCTACTTTCATTTAATACCCCTATTGCTGGGTTTGAAAAGCAACTGTTATCCGTCTTTTTTGAGCGGCGGCCATGTTGAATTTACGTCAATGTTGCTACGTTCATAGTGCTCTACTGATCAAGGCCTTTCATTTGATACCCATATTGCTGGGCTTAGAAACGAACTTTTATCAGTTTTTTTTGAGCAGCGGCCATATTGAATTTTGTGCTATTTTCCTAGGTTCATAGTGCTCTACTCTTCAAGGCCTTTCATTTGATACCTATATTGCTAGGTTTGGAAACGAACTTTTATCCACCTTTTTTGAGCGGTGGCCATGTCGAATTTACGTCAATATTGCTAGATCCATAGTGCTCTACTCTTGAAGACCTTTCATTTGATACCTATATTGCTAGATTAGAAAACGAACTTTTATCCACCTTTATTGAGTGGCGGCCATGTTGAATTTATTTATGTGTTGCTAGGTTCATAGTACTCTACTCATCAAGGCCTTTCATTTGAGACCCATATTGCTGGGTTTGGAAACGAACTATTATCCATTTTTTGAGCGGCGGCCATGTTAAATTTATAGCAATTTTCCTAAGTTCATAATACTCTACTCTTTTAGGCTTTTCATTTGATACCCATATTGCTAGGTTTGGAAACGAACTTTTATCCTTTTTTTTTGAGCGGCGGCCATGTTGAATTTAGGTCGATTTTGCTAGGTTCCTAATGCTCTACTCTTCAAGGCCTTTTATTTGATACCCATATTGCTAGGTTTGGAAACGAACTTTTATCTATCTTTTTTGAGCGGCGGCCATGTTGAATTTATGTCAATGTTGCTAGGTTCATAGTGCTCTACTTATCAAAGCCTTTTATTTGATACCCATATTGCTGGGTTTGAAAACAAACTTTTATCCATTTTTTGAGCGGCGGCCATGTTTAATTTAGGGCAATTTTCCTTAGTTCATAATGCTCTACTCTTTTAGGCCTTTCAGTTGATACCCATATTGCTAGGTTTGGAAACGAACTATTATTCTTCTTTTTAGAGCGGCGGCTATGTTGAATTTATGTCAATGTTGCTATATTCATAGTGCTCTACTCATCAGGGCCTTTCATTTGATACCCATATTGCTGGGTTTGAAAACGAACTTTTATCCTTTTTATTTGAGCGGCGGCCATGTTGAATTTAGGTCGATTTTCCTAGGTACCTAATGCTCTACTCTTCAAGGCCTTTCATTTGATACCCATATTGCTAGGCTTGGAAACTAACTTTTATCCACATTTTTTGAACGGCGGCCATGTTGAATTTATGTCAATGTTGCTAGGTTCATAGTGCTCTACTCATCAATGCCTTTCATTTGATACCCATATTGCTAGGTTTGGAAACTAACTTTTATCCACCTTTTTTGAGCGGCGGCCATGTTGAATTTTGGTAAATGTTGCGAGGTTCATAGTGCTCTACTCATCAATGCCTTTCATTTGATACCCATATTGCTGGGTTTGGAAACTAACTTTTATCCACCTTTTTTGAGCGGCGGCCATGTTGAATTTATGTCAATGTTGCTAGGTTCATAGTGCTCTACTCATCAATGCTTTTCATTTGATACCCATATTGCTGGGTTTGGAAACGAACTTTTATCCGTTTTATTTGAGCGGCGGCCATGTTGAATTTAGGGCGATTTTCCTATGTTCATAGTGCTCTACTCATCAAGGCCTTTCATTTGATATGCATATCGCTGGGTTTAGAAACGAACTTTATCGGCAGTCATGTCAAATTAAGTCAACGTGGCTAGGTTTAATGTGTTCTACTCTTTAGGTTCTTCGTTCGATATCCATGTTCCTTGGGTGGATCCAAAAAAATGTGATCCGTCATTTTAGACATAAGGATCAAGAGTCCCGTTCCGTCCCTCTACGCGTAACCCAGAACATTGCAGTCAGATATTTTTTGAATTATCAATATTA
This sequence comes from Schoenobius gigantellus, assembly GCA_963935595.1. Classification (NCBI taxonomy): domain Eukaryota; kingdom Metazoa; phylum Arthropoda; class Insecta; order Lepidoptera; family Crambidae; genus Schoenobius; species Schoenobius gigantellus. The sequence goes on from OZ012543.1 coordinate 39,405,552, forward strand.
ATCTATTACTTTTAATAGTTTTAAATGGATGAAAGAGTTTGATTCCTTGGTCCTAATGTAGCTCGACATTTGGGTACCTCACGAGCTCACTGAAAGAAACCTAATGAACCGTGTACTCATTTGTGATTCTTTATTACGACGTAATGAAACCGAACCATTTTTGAAGAAGCTGATAACTGGTGATGAAAAGTGGATCACGTACGACAAGAACGTGCGAAAAAGGTCGTGGTCAAAGGCCGGTCAGGCTTCACAGACTGTGGCGAAACCCGGGTTAACTCGCAACAAGATGATGCTGTGTGTGTGGTGGGATTGGAAGGGCATTATTCATTATGAGCTGTTACCACCAGGCAGGACCATCGATTCTGAACTCTACTGCGAACAACTGATGAGATTAAAGCAAGAAGTTGAGAGAAAGCGGCCGGAATTAATCAACAGAAGGGGTGTGGTATTTCATCATGATAACGCTAGACCTCACACATCTTTAGCCACTCAGCAAAAATTAAGAGAGTTTGGCTGGGAGGTGTTAATGCATCCGCCGTATAGTCCTGACCTTGCACCTTCAGATTTCCACCTGTTTCGGTCTCTTCAGAATTCTTTAGGCAGTGTCAGGTTAACATCACGAGAGGACTGCCAAAACCACTTGTCGCGGTATTTTGACCAGAAGTCCCAAAATTTCTATAGCAATGGGATCATGTCCCTACCTACAAGATGGCAAAAAGTTATCGAACAAAATGGTACCTACATACTTTAGTTAAATGTAAATAAACTATATTAAAAAATGTTTTGAATTTTCTTAAAAAATGCGAAGAACCTATTATAACACCTAACATATAACACCTTTCAAAATACCTTGAAAAGAGTATCTTCATTTTTCAACATTTCAAATATTTCAATAATTGTACCGATTTTGTGAAAATTAGTCAAGAATTAAACCAATCTACAAATTTTATGGTCACGCGATAAGTATTATCATAAAAAATGCTTTATACATTGGTTGTATGGCTTGATCTTTTTGCCTTACCACCACGGTACGACATAAGAAAAAGACAATTTGGTTGGCGAAATCCAGTTGGGCACAGCCATTAACAGAAAATATTAAATTTTATTTGTACTATGTGAAACACTTCATTCCTGCCTTTCAATTTTCGAAATCCAATTACTTAAGATCAGGCTGTATGGCGTAGTTCCATTGCCTTTCCTTCGTGGAAGAAAATACCTTCTCTCTGTACTATGTGACAGACTTGTCAAAATAATTTCAGGTGCGCCATGTTGTTTTTCTACCTAAAGCGAAAATTAAAATTATAATTCGAAAATTGTATATGGTATTTTTTCACTAAAAATAAAAAGTGAATTTAAACAAACGAAATTATGCCTAAATGTTCTTCCGGAAAATTCTAAGCATTGTGGTGTAAGCCTTATCAAATTCTGTCCAGTAGTTTCGGAGATCTTTCCGGACAAACAGACAAACAAACAAACAAACAAACCAACAAACAAACAATTTTTTTAAAAACTATTCTATCGTGTTCTGCTAATGATTTTAAGGCGACCTGTGTATTTTTTTTCTTAATATTTCGCAATTACAGATTTTTGTACCCCTACGATTTTATTATATATAGAGATAGAGATTAATTATTATTTTATTAAATACTATATAGCTGCGAAACCCGACGTTGCCGGCGTTTGTAAGCTTAAATTACTTTTTAATGACAATCCAGGTCATTCTACGCTGTCTAAATTAAAAAATATTTTTAAACGTTTAGAAATATTTTAGAGCTTTCCAGATCAATCTCGAAATCTTGACAATAATCTGGAACATTCCGGACCGATAAGTATTATCTATATAAATAAAAATCAATGTATGTATGTTTGTTCTCTATGCGTTCCGAAACCATTCATCAGATTGTAATAAAACTTTGGCAGGGTGTTCTGGGGACGCCCAGCAAAGAAAAATTGCCAAAAAATTGGCATTTACATGGCATTGCAACGCATGCCGGATACAGCTAGAATTGAATAATTTTAAGTATTCGGGTATATTGTACTTATCAGATCGTTATTTTGAGAACAGAGAGATCGTTATTTACAGAATATTCTAGAATAGAATATTCTGTAAATAACGATCACATAACAAACATTACACTACCAGTACCCTTACAGTACACGTTACAAAAAAAACTCAAGTCGTTTGCACATACAATAATTACTGCACGCGATTCCCACTGGAATCAACATAAAGTTGTGTTGGGCTTTAGGTGCTGATATGATTATCACCCAAGTCCGGCCAGCACTTACGGCAGTCCTACGAGGGATTACCTCCAGTGTATCCTATATACAAGTTGGGTCTGGCGAGCACTCTCCTAGGGCTACCCATGCCCACTTACTAGTCAGTCAATTAATAGATTTAAGAGCATAGCTCTTGTCGGTGGAGTATACGCCATCTATATTTGTTTTCAGCCAATGCCTTGACCTCCGCATACGACAAGACGTTTACCTTCTCTTTCATTTGGTCTACATATGCTCGTCTTCTTCTCGCTCTTCCTCTCTTTGCTGCGAGCTTCCCTTCTACGATGTTTCTTATGAAGTCGTCATGTCATATGTGGTGGCCAAACATTCTTCCTCTTCTGTTTTCAAGTGTCACGAGTATGCTACGTTTTTCATTCGCACCTCATCATTCGTTTTCCTCTCATTCCAACTTATTCCTTACATCCGCCTCCAGCACCACATTTCGAAGGCTTCTAGTCTTTCCCTATCCCTTTGTGTCATCGTCCAAGTTTCACTACCATACAAAGCAATACTTCATATAAATGTTTAAATTAGTCGCTTCTTGATGTTTTTTGCCGACTTACTAGAGGTGTTCAATATTCCCAAACTTGAACTCTATACAAGCATTACCTATACTAAATTGCAGTAAGTGCAGAATAGTAGAAGTGTAAAAATAATGTGCGTGGAATATTAACTAAAAGATGGACAGATTAAAATTTTTATTTACAAATAAAAGTGAAATTTCTATAAGTGATAGATAAGACCTCGAACATTCTATAAGGTAGCGCAAAGCGACGTTACAGGTGGAAGTTACTGGAGGGTGGTTTAGCCAGGTATGGGGTTTTTACCAGAGTCCAATGGCATATCCAAGGGGCGGCCTTGTCAGCTTTTTAGTACCTTCAATCGTAAATAGATTCCCCCGCCCAAAAAAAAAATGGTGTACGCGTAGGATCACGGGCAACAAGCAGCAATAGCAACATTTCGCGCACTTTTGTTGCGTGCGCTTGATTATTTACCATCAGCAACAACCCTATCGCTCGAACTTGTCTTGTAGCGACGACACGTGCGGCTTGAATTACTAATAACAACGCTAAGTTGGGTGCTCAATCTTTAGTTATTTAAAATGTCGGCTTTTTTCAAGATCAAAGGAGAGCAACTTCTGTACGTAGGTAATCTATTCTGTGGTGGGTGTCGTGCGAATGTGCGGTGTCGTTCGAGGGACTAAATAAGTCTTAACCCCTTGGTTAACACTGTCCTTTTCATTACGAATACAAGGAAAGTAAAAAAACATGAATTAGACAATGAAAAAATGAGTAAATTTTATATCACATAAATCAACAACTTCTTCTTTAGCCTCTTTTGAAATCAGGCGTTAAATTCGTATTTGAATCAGACGAACTCATTGTGTTAATACAAGTCTATACGGAATTATGAACGAAACTCTACAACTCGAAAATACGATGAAGAATAAAGATCGCATTGCCTCTTTAGCGCCTATTTTGTTACTTTTCTGTGGCGGGCAGCTATAGGTATAGCCATTATTTTTCGTTTTCATCATTAAAATTGTAAAATATTTTGCCCAAATCTGTTATTTTAAAGAAATAGTTGAAAGTAAATTATAATAAAGTCATTTCAAAATATTATTATATTCCTTAATACTTTAGTTTATGTTATTTCAATTTTACATTCCGCTGGGAAAACGACCGGCAATCCGATCTTCATTTGTTTTTTCGAGTTGTACAGCCGGTTGCACCAAGTTTTACGTTATATGATTTCGTAAAAAGTAACAACTTATTACCTAAAAATGGGTCGATTCACTATTAAATATATGATTCGCGCCGTACATTTAACCTTTTTAAGCGTACCTAAAGGATAAAATAAAACTATAATTGAAACTAGATTATGGTGCAATTCTTACGTATTTATATTATACTTTTACGAAATCGTAAAACGTAAATTTTATAATTTTTTTAATTTGTTTTGTTTGTACTTGCGTATAGCAGAGATTTATATTAGTACAATGAGTTCATCTCATTTATATATTAATTTAACGCCTGATTTCATAAGAGAAGAGGCTAAAGCATAAGTTGTTGATTTATTAAAATAAAATACATTCATTTTTTTCTTTAGCTAATTCATGTTTTTATTTTCACTTTCCTTGTATTCGTAATGAAAAGCACACTTGTTAAGTCCTAACTATAGGCGTCTCGGGAGTAAATAAGTTACTTTCACCTCCAGGTTAACAATGTACTATTGTAGGTTTGGTTACCTATGGTAATGTGTAACAAGCCACTCTGACTACTGAAGTGTGATAAGGTAACAGACTATGAAATTTTATTCCATCACCAATTTTATTTTGCCTGTCGATTCTTACTGTTCTGAATTTTGAATTGCAAATCAATTACAATCATTATCAGTATTATAGTTTCTCAATAAGGATAATGGCTGATAACCTGATTATCTATCTACAGTAGATGATTGTTGTAACATTGTTTAATAAAGTTACCATAGACTACATACGATTCTTAAAATTAAGAATTTGATAAAACGCATATTTTATAATTCAAAATTAATTGCAGTAGGTACGTGTCTCCGTTCTACATACGACGTTTAATGTATATATTGACTTCGATTACTAAGTAAATATGAAGTTAACCCAAAAAAATTTGGCGATATTAATTTTTTTATGAATGATCACTTGGAGTAAAACAACGGAACTTATTTTGCTTTCTTGAAAGCTTGGAGTCTGGATTTTTCAACTATGGGAAAATATTTTTTGAAAAAGGAAAGTTTGGAATAAAGATAGAGTTTTGTACAGATGGCAACGGCGATTGTATTTGTAACAAAATTTTATGGACCAACTTGATAGCACAAATGGTTGTGCTATCGGGACATACTTGTTACGGAATAGTTAATATTCTGAATTGAAACCTTGCTGGGAAAACCGTGCCTCATTTCATTCTTATAATGTTGTGATATGGAAACGACTGCTTATTAGCAAGGATGAACGTCGACTGATATGAACATATAATATATAGACTGGCTCTACACCGCACGAGTTCTCAATCGGGCGAGTCGAGTGACCAATATCTGACTTGTGTCAGAATTACTACGTCACTCACCGCGACACCTTAAAAAGAAAGCTTAAACTTTTAAGCCAACTACGTGATTTTTACGTAATTGTGACAAGATTTTTTTAACGGGACTTCGGCGATTGCAGCAAATATGGTGAGGACCTTGTTCTTAATACTTACGTATCTTTTTTACAATTCAGTAGGTTATAATAAAGATTTATGTGATGTTTTTTTCTATTTTTTTATTCAAAACATATTTTTAATCGTGATAGTAATATTATTTTTAAATAGAAATGTGAACATTGTTGAATGCAATCCAGCAGTTTAAGTCATTTGGTGCATATATTTGGGAATTTAGAATGAACATTTGCAAGGAACTAAAAGTGGAAGAAATTTTGATAGGATTTCCGAAACTAATTCCTAGTACGAGATTCTAGTGCATTTTACAAGGCTGTACCATCCATAAAACCAGTTCTAAAATTTGACTGTACCCAATGGTATCATTCCTTTTATAATTAAATCTGCAGAGACTGTTATAACTTAATGATATTGTAATTTCAATCAAATAATTATTGTTTTTTTAGAACAACCAAAATGGAACACCCGAGGACGCACCGCCTGTGATTATAGTGAATAGCCCCAGGAAGGGATCGGATCAAAACAAAAATGGAATTAACTTTGTAAATAACTCTAACGGAAAGGTAACTTTTTTAAAAATTGGAAGTTGATTAAATTATTGCCTGATGAAATGATACAGTAGGTACAGAATAGTGTTGTGTTGTAGGAAGTTTCTACTATACACATGAAAACTTCCATTTTATAGAACAAAATGTTAAATAAGTTATGGTTAATCGTATCGCTCACCTAATAATACATTTTCATTTTTTGCAAATATAAAGAGTTGTTTGCTAAATAATTCTCTATTCTACTCTACTTGAGCTGATAAATAAAAGAAAGAAAGGACTATCAAAAAAGAATAAATAAATAAGGACTTAACTATCGTTGATTTCCCCGTGAATTACGATAGACACAATAAATATAAAATAAGCAATAAAACATAAAAATAGCGATAACGATACCTACGGCGATTTTTCGCTATCAATGTATTATAGTCACTTAACATAATTGCCTACAATTTAGTTGATAAATAGTTTACAATTAAGTACCTTATTTTTCATCCAATTATACGATTTTGCTCAAATAGGAAATGGAACACTGTGTAGGTATAAAACAACACCAAATTTTTTGGGCAGCAGCCTAACATAACATAACATAGAACAAAATGATAAAGAATTAAGCAGTCTTTTCAGTAGGGTTAGCATAAATATGAAGAATTTTCGAAAATATATTTTTCATTACTCATACTCGGAAAGTAGGTCTGAAGTTGCCTGAGGAACGGGTTGAAAGTATTACTTTTCAGCCCTAGCCTAGGGTAATTGCTTTTAGCTGACAGCTGTCAAATTATAAAAAGAAACTAGTTCTATTTTTACATTTCTATTGAACCATGTTTCAAGTTTCTATACAGCCACTCAATTACAGCGCGGTGTAAAATTGAAATAACATAAAGTTAAGTATTAATTAAAGAATATATTTTTTAAATGACTTTATTATAATTGACTTTCAACTATTTCTTTTAAATAACATAGATTTGGACAAGATATTTACCATTTTTTCAATGATGAAAATTATGGCTGAATAGCTGGCCGGCCGAGAAGAAAAATAAAGCGAAATAAGTAGGAAAGCGCAATCCGATCTTCATTTGTTTTTCGAGTTATAAGAGTTTTGTACTTCCGTATAGCAGAGATTTGTATTAATATAATGAGTTCAACTGATTTAGATATGGAGTAAACGCCTTATTTCATAGTAAGAAAAGGGGCTAAAGTTAAGTAAAGTAGAAGTTGTTGATTTATCTAATATTTATACAAAAATCTCGTGTAACAGTGTTTGTTATCGAACTGCTCCGAAACTGTTTGGCCACTTTTTTGAATTTTTTTTGTGTATATTTAGATCGTTGTAGATCTGAGAATAAGTCGTAGGCTATTTTTTATACCTCTAGATCTCTAGGTTATATTTTTTATGACAATTGTCGTGGCGAGACGTAGTTCGCGGGCACAGCTACTGTTAAATAAAATACACTCATTTTTTCTTTAACTAATTCATGTTTCTGATTTTACTTTTCTCGTATTCGTAATGAAAATCACAATGTTTACCTCGGGACTAAATAAGTTAAATTCACCCCTAGGGTAACAATGTACTATTTAATTACGTTTTTAACTAAAGTAAAATCCTATTAATATAGTGGTACCTAAACTAGTGGTAAATCTATTAGTTTGCCCACGAAAATAATTTCTATTTCATATGCTAACGTTGCTCTTTCCGATAGGTACATAGTCTGGAGGTTATTTTAGATCATACTAACTGGAATTTTAGAAACTTATAGATGTTCTGTCTGGCATTGGCATAAAATTTGTAAATAGAATACATGAACAATACGTAAATAAATATTTCTGCTCGCTACGTCTTATGAAATAAAATTAAAAATAATGATAAAATGATTATGGTTAATTTATCAAAATGCATACACATATTATGTGTATGCATTTTGCTAAATTAAACACTTTCATTTTATCTCATAAGACGTAACGAGCAGAAATATTATGTATAATACATATTATGTATTTTGCAATATTATAATGAATATTCTGCTATATACGTTAGGTACGTGTTATTAATATGTAAAACACTGTTAGTGTGGGGAGCGCAAAGCACTGCTTCAAGTACCACAATAGCCTGGATTATAGTTTATTGTTCGCGAACAGCAAAACAGATATTATCGCTACTCATTATCATGGTGATGTGTTGTCTGTATAAAAACAACGGCGTGTTATAACATTAAAAAGAGTCCCGCTGATGTATTTGCATAAGTTATTATCATGTTGAAAAGACGAAGGTGCACGTTTTAATAGATTTGCTATTCCAAATTTTATATATGTCTTTACGATATTCCGAGAACGAGACAAAACACAGAATAGCTATTTCGAGGAGGAGCTATCCTTGGATTATATTTTTTTTTATAAATAAGGAAACACTACAAACGAAACCCTTACATCCTCTTGTCAAGTGGCAAAGGGAAAATATTTATTGTTTTCCTTAATTATTAATTTAGTTTTTATATTGCACATACTTGTTGCTGATTTTATTTATATATGCTGTACACATATTAGTTTTCCAGATGAAATAGGTTTTGTGTAACATTGAGATCTGACCGGAAAACTGTCATGGGTTATTTAACTAATTCCTTGAGTAACCCTGAAAAAGAAATAACAATTACGCAGTTAGATTAGTTTTAATTTAATCGTTTATATTAAAAAATTATAATATTATTGTAGATAACATTTTACGTCGAAATATTAAATTATCTTATGATTTTCGCATGAAACATTGCCGGTATTAAATAAATTAGATATCTGCAGATAAGATAAATAGAGAATCTATTGAGGGTAATGAAAAATACTTATTTCAATATCTGAATAAAACGAACAAATCTGAATTTATTTGCAGAATTTAAACATTTATTTACATCTGTGGCTCAAGCCATTTCTGTAACTGCAGCCAGCAGATGTTTGCGATCAGAATTTAATGACATGCGTGTTGCCTTTGCCTTTCCAAAATTGTATAGAGGTACTTCCTAAGTCGGTCATTGTAGCGATGAATGCAATACTCCACCTCGGTTATCTTTTAATGGTATCGTGAGGCCTTATTGATTATTATATTTATGATTTATAAAATATTGCTTTCATGTGAAATTGTCTGTGTGTGTGAAAATCGAATCATTTTTTCGCTTTGGCAAGATGTATTTTAAGCATTGATTTACTTGGGTTAATAATAGATTATGTACCGAGCGATAAAAGCAGCGTCCTACGTCACGGGCCTATTAGACCCCAGCGTAGCGATGGACTCTAGAGATAACACTTGGATGAAGCCAGGGAGCTATGCAAAGTCATGAGTGTAGCGAGGGGTTCAAGACGCCCAAGACGCAGACACTGCTTTTTTCCAGAGTTGAATACTCTATTTTTCATACCATCTGCGAGACAATAAAAACTAAGGGCTCGTAAATAAAGCGTGCGTTTAAAGGAATAAGTAAGGATTTCGTTCTGAAATATTTCATAAATATGCAATAATTAAACCGATTGCAATTTCACTGTCACTGTTTCACAACTTCTTTAAACAAATCAAAGCTTCTGTTAGGCACATTGAGTCAAAAGATTCTATTAACAATGTAATGATGTGGTAATGTTCACCACAAACACTGTCATATTATCATTAACACTATCACTACAACTACGAGTATGGTCAACGTTATTACATTATGATTAAAAGTTGAAAACCTTAAAAAACGAAAAATAAATGTTTCTCTTACGCATGAACACGTCCGCAACGCGATTCCGCCATTCTGCCAAAACTCCTTTCTTGAATAAAATCTCTTTACATAGTAAAAACACTCTAGATATCAATGTTCTTTACAATGCCCCTTTTCTTAAAATGCAAGACTTGGAAGACCTGACTTTATTACCCTTGTCTTCTTAAGCTAATTATCAATGCTTTTGATACGAATTTTGTTGCAAATTCAAATAACTTTACTCCCTTGGGAGTTAGTTGACTTATGTCTTGCTTTACGTTAAGATTAAGAGGGTTATTTATAACTGGACATTGTCGAGCAGGTACCTATTATGAAAAAGGTAATTAAGAAAATCGATATAACTTGAATCTACGAAAGAATTTACATTCCTTATAGATCCTGTACTTGATATAGATGTGTACTTGATTAGTAGATTACTGAGGTGAGACCTCAAAACGAAATAATAATTCGGAGCATTACGCAAATACATAAAACGTTAAAACAGAGAATTGCTGGAGTTCAGTAAATTACTATTGTCATGTTCAGTGAATGGCTTTCGTGTACAAAAGTTTCATAGTACGAATATCATTTGATTCGGACGAAACGTACGAATATTATTTGATTTATTACAGTGTTAAAGATTTTTTGAATGATAAGGCAGCGTGGCGGTGAAAAGAAATGAATTGCTCGTTCTCTGAACAGTTTTGTAATAATCACAATTTGTAAGACATTTGGCTATTTTAAAACAGTTTTGGCACACGAGTTTCTTGCCCGGTTCTTCTCATGTTAGCCCCTATATTCGGAATCGGGTCGCTCGTGGCGATTTACATGCGCGGCATAAACTCCGCGGATGTGTACTTGCCACTAGCGCACAGGTTATCTTGATTTTAGTAGAATATTTGTCATGTTTCATTAATTTTGTATAATTGACGATTTTAAGTGCCCGCGAAGGCCTATGAAATAAAGTACTTTTGAAGTTTATTTTTCGGAATATACCTCCGTCCGTGATAAATAGAGTTTTTCATTGTGTTTCAGGGCGATGACCTCGCCACAGATCCTGATGAGCCTGAGCGTGCTATGTGGGGAAATCAAATCGAGTTCCTCATGTCTTGCATAGCCACTTCGGTGGGACTCGGCAACGTGTGGCGTTTTCCGTTCGTTGCGTATCAAAATGGCGGCGGAGCATTCCTGATACCTTACATAATTGTACTGTTCCTCGTCGGCAAGCCTATGTACTACCTTGAATGTATTTTGGGACAGTTCAGCACAAAAAACTCCGTTAAAGTATGGGTTTTGTCGCCAGCTCTGAAAGGTGAAACAATTAGTCATAAAGTACTTTATTTTTAATTTTATAACGTTTTCAGAAATAAAGGCTTCTTACCGAAGAGAGCGTCATGTTTAAGCCAGCATGATCAACTTTGCGCAGCGTTTCATAGTCAGCGATAGGCTGTTTTTTCACTGCCCGATCTGTTACGGCTATTGGAATATCAGCAACGGCATAAATAAGTATATTGATGTCGTGTTGTTGCCATGACGCCGGCAGTAGAAAAACTTGACAAAGAGTATATCTTCATATAGTTTTGCTTTAGCCGGCAGCCGTGCCACTGCCGTTACCAACCCTGATTCAAATTGTCAAAATTAGATTATTTGTTTACCTACTATAGGTAAACAAATAATCTAATTTTGACAATCTGAATCTGGGGTGCATTTAAATAATAATCTAATCTAATTTTACCTTATAAATGTAATTATTTACATACGATTTTATCTTATGGATTTCTTTAACAATATTATATCCTAAGTATTCTTGATACTTAGGATATAATATTGTTAAAGAAATCCATAAGATAAAATCCACTTAGTTAGCGCCGTAGCGGGAATAATTTTTTTTACATACGACGGGGAAGCTCTTGGCCTTCATCTCACCTGATTGTAAGTGAGAGAAGGGCGAAGGTGGAAGCAAGCTTTACCTGGACTCCTCAACAACTGAGGAACTGGCTATCTTACCTCTAATAGGCTAGATGACATAAATTTTTTTTTTTGCTTTAATAGAAGCTCATTCATATAATAAACTTAAAGAAAAAATCGGTTTTCGAATAACTAAAAAAACAACCAAGATATAAGGTATTAAAGATTTTTCTCCATCTCTTTCTAGCAAAACGGCTATTTACATGGAGTTTATATGGCCGTACTAAACAATGACGTCATGGTTGTTGTCGGATCTCTCTGTTTAATCGCCTCCAAATTAACAACTTAAAATGCTTGTATCTAATGCATTTCTAAGCCGATTTTAATTCTAATTTCACAGGATTGTATCTTTTTCTACGATATTTTATGACAAGACGTGAAAATTAGAATTCAGTCATCATCCCTACTGTCGGAACACAACAATGCTATTATAACATTGTTATTATGGCGACGAACTTAGGTCAGATGATGGTAGCTAGCCAGTCGAGCTCAGAAGCCCTATACCACCCACCAAACCGAGCAGAAAAACTTTTGCCCCAAGACCTCCCGATCAACAACCGGTGGACCATGGTTAATATTACAAATTAAAAAGTGAATCGTCGTGTCGAGGTTCAATCTTCTTTTTTATTTACAAACATGCGCATGTACTATTTTGATCCTTCTAAACATTTGCATAGTTCACAACGCTAGACTTATGTCTGCATGTGCTCTTAACTAACGCATAGATTTATGTTACGGTAGTTAGTTTATTCTAACGGCCTTACAAATAAAAAACTTATTCCTAGGAATAACCTCGGAATAGTTATTCCGCGTTTTGTCTTATTTTGACATATTACATCTGACATGTGCTAAAACAAGACAAAACACAGAATAAATTATTCCGAGGATTGTCCTCGGTATAAGTTTTTATTTGTAAGGCCGTAAGAGTTTATTCCTTTGCAATACTTAATCAAACATTCTTTTATTTTTCTTAACTAAGTTCATATTCTAAGGTGCCGTAGTTCAAAAGGAAAAAACGGAACCCTTATAGGATCACCTTGTTGTCCGTCTGTCTATCTGACTGTCCGTTTGTCTGTCGAGACACTTTTTCTCGGGAACGCGTAGCAATATCAAACTGAAATTTATATCAAATACTCGGATCTACGGTCAGCTGTGAACAAATCATACTTGTAAGTCCACGCGATCAAAAGATATAATATGACCGTTTATGTCGCATATTTTTGCAAATTTTTTGATTTTACAATGTAATCAAAACCATGAAATTTGAATTTGAAGCAAGGTCGTATAGCATAAATATGTACTTACTTACATAGTAACTTATACAGGGTTACTTTTTTAGCACCCCGGAAAAAAGGGACGCTTCAGGACACATCCGAAAAGTAAAAAAAACATAACAAAATCAAATTTTATAAATTAATACATATTTAAATCATTCTGCTACCGTGTCCTGAAGCGTCCTTTAAATTTTCCGGGGTGATAAAAAAGTAACCGTGTATATTTAGTTTACTCGGTGCGCGAGTGCCACTCGCACTTGGCCGGTTTATTGATGTCATGGAGATATTATCGGCATTTACTACTCAACTATTAGGATTAGGAACATGACGTCTAAGAGTATGTTTAGTTGTAAAGTTTTTATTAATATTGCATTCACCCGTAGGAACCGGTTACGCCCAAGCGCTTACTTGCAGCTACATCCTGTCGTACTACGTGGCCATCATCGCCCTGTGCCTCTATTACCTCGCTATGAGCTTCAGCCCTACGTTGCCCTGGGCCGTCTGCTTGCCGGATTGGAAGAACTGTTTGCCGTCGGATAACTCGGCCGAGTTTGTCGACCCAAATATTAACTATACCAGCAGCGCCGAGTATTATTTCACGTAAGCTAAATCAGTTCATTAATTTAAAGCAATAGCAAAATTTAAAACTAAAAATTATGAAATAATATAAAAGGTGAGGGAAAATCAAGAGAACTAAAAAAATATTTATTTTAAACAAAAAAAAACAAACTACAATCCACTTATGGCTTAATATCATAAAAAACAGTGTTATTCGTGTCATTGACTTAATTTAATTTATTTTTATATTATTTATGGTATAAAATAAAAATAACACTACAAAGTTGCAGGGAATGGAATTAGCTATCCCCTGATATCTAAATTATGTCTGCTAAAAATCTTTTGAATATTATACCACCATTGAAAGTCTCCTTTGCATTTCCAAGTAAATGCGGTCCAAGACTTGGGTACCAACCAAACAATTTGCTAACTCCAAGCGATCTTGACAGTTTTGTTACACCATACGGTTTGTTGTTTTGCTGTTTATTTTTTCCTTCAATTCTAAAACATAGGTAGTCTTCAGGTTTATTTAAGTACCGATTATAGGACAAAAAACAATTACATTAAAGTAGGTAATGCCTTCACTTTGGCTTCATCTTTATACCTAGGCTGCGAATTAAAATTGGGCATAAATATCATCAAAGGTATATCTAATGATCTATCAATCAAATATTCTACTTTACATCAGGAACTTGCTGATAAAAAATTATCATCAGATAATATTTGATAAATCCCATTTAATTTGATTTGATAAAGGGGAAATTTTCTGGTTATTATCATAATCAGTCATTGTTGTGGCTGTCTAGTGCTTAAAATATGTAAATTAAAAATTACATATAGTAATAAATTTTTCAAATATTAAAAAAATTAAGTAGATTTTTAAAATTTCGAAATTACGTTTTTTAGACTTTATTCATGGGGGATGTAAAAATTGTCATAACTCAATAACACAAAATTCGCCAATGATATAAGGATTAAAAAGATTTAAGTAAGAAAACTTTGCCCGGAGGCACAAGTTCAATAGTGTGGAATTAAATTTTAAAACAACCTACAACGTCCCAATGCTGGGCATACGTCTTTCCTCAGAGGAGAATGAATTGGCCTAGTACTACGCTGCCCAGATGGGTTGGCGTAGCGTTTTGTTTCCAGCTTTCAAACCCTTCGCTCCCATAGCTGTAATCAAGAAATTAACTTTTTTTTATTGAGTAATTAAACAAAATCTATATTAAGCTAAATAAAAAGGTATGTAAGATTCATGAAAATATCTCTACAAATAAAGAAGTTATAGGACATTAAATTTGCGCTTGCAAGAACCATTGAGACTAAAAAGTAAGGACTGACCGAAGGTTTGGTTTCGGTTTCAACCTAAAAATCTACTTTCGGCCACAGTTTGAACTTCGGGCAAAAATTGACCGAAACTCGGTGTTCGTCATTGTCGTGCGTCGTTAGTATTTCTTCGGTTGTTCGTTACCGTTAAATTGTTAAAATAACATAAATCAATCATTATTTTTATTAGATAACAATTTTATTATTTGTTTTCATGTTATTAAAGAAAAGTTAATAGTTGAATAGTGGCAAACGTAATTTCGACTAAGTAAAATAATTATTTTACAAAAAATAAAAACCGACTTCAAAAAAGTTAAAAATAATATAAGAATAGGCACAGACAACATCACACTTCGATATCGAAGTTGGTGCCAAAAAATGATCCCCTAGAAAAAAAATCTTAAAATTTGACACCGAGGAAGGTTTATACGTACAATTGAACCTGGTAAGTGGTGCTGTAATCAGGCAAGACAACGTCTGCTGGACCCACTATAGTTCGGTAGTCTCGCTAAAACTCAAAAACGGTTTGACCGATTTGAATATTTATTTTTTGTTTTTTGTTCGCCTTAACACAAGGGTGGTTTAAAACGAAAAATATATGGAAAATCCTTATGAAAAGCTAAAAACAATATGAAGAAATAATGTAATTTTGTATGGAAGATGGTGGTACGCTTCTGTGATCTGTCAAGTTGAAACGAAGTTCGCCGAGACAGCTAGTACTTAGTTAATAAAATATAATTAGTTAAATCCATTTTCTCTTCATGGCATAAGTAAGTTGTTAGCATATGTCTATTTGTTCTGCAGGAAGACTGTACTGCGACAAAGAAATGGCATTGAGGGCGGATTAGGTAAGGAATATTTACTTACTATGCTTATAAATCTGGATAAATTACTATTTCATATCTTTTCTAAGTAGTCTGTTGTTCCTAAACAATCAAATAAACATTAGTTATGTAGATATATGTATAAATACTTACCTACACGGCTTTTGTGGCTTAACTTAGCTGGTAATCGAACTAGTGAGAACAAAGGGGTTGTTCCGTCAGGGCGGGATCGGGATAACTCAATACTCGCACAAAACTTATTCGTATAGTTGATGTGACTTGTACATATATACGGTGTTTCATAATGACCAATAAATAAGCAATGCGTTATCTAAGACTAATTATTAAAATGTGTTTACACATAATGTCATTCAACCTAAAATTTTCATGTATATCACAGTATCATCATCATGTCTAGTCATGTCTATGTCACCGTGTATACCTATATGTATAAAATGAAGAGACTTTTTTTTTTTTTTTATGTGCGGATTCCTAAGCTACTGTTTGCCTTTTTCAATAGAAACGACACAAAAATCTAATAAAATAAATGAAAAATATTTAATTGCGAATTATAAATTACTTATTTGATGCGTAAAATCAATAAGAATTTAACTTACATACATACCACTAATGCTAATTAAACTATGCAAGTGAAAGAAATAAAGCCAAACTAATAGGTTGGGGAAAAAGTTTCTTCGCATTTTTTAAGAAAATTCAAAACATTTTTTAATATAGTTTATTTACATTTAACTAAAGTATGTAGGTACCATTTTGTTCGATAACTTTTTGCCATCTTGTAGGTAGGGACATGATCCCATTGCTATAGAAATTTTGGGACTTCTGGTCAAAATATCGCGACAAGTGGTTTTGGCAGTCCTCTCGTGATGTTAACCTGACACTGCCTAAAGAATTCTGAAGAGACCGAAACAGGTGGAAATCTGAAGGTGCAAGGTCAGGACTATACGGCGGATGCATTAACACCTCCCAGCCAAACTCTCTTAATTTTTGCTGAGTGGCTAAAGATGTGTGAGGTCTAGCGTTATCATGATGAAAAACCACACCCCTTCTGTTGATTAATTCCGGCCGCTTTCTCTCAACTTCTTGCTTTAATCTCATCAGTTGTTCGCAGTAGAGTTCAGAATCGATGGTCCTGCCTGGTGGTAACAGCTCATAATGAATAATACCCTTCCAATCCCACCACACACACAGCATCACCTTGTTGCGAGTTAACCCGGGTTTCGCCACAGTCTGTGAAGCCTGACCGGCCTTTGACCACGACCTTTTTCGCACGTTCTTGTCGTACGTGATCCACTTTTCATCACCAGTTATCAGCTTCTTCAAAAATGGTTCGGTTTCATTACGTCGTAATAAAGAATCACAAATGAGTACACGGTTCATTAGGTTTCTTTCAGTGAGCTCGTGAGGTACCCAAATGTCGAGCTTTTTTGTGTACCCAGTTTTTTTCAAATGCGCCAAAACTGTTTTGTGGTCAATTCCCAGTTCTTCAGCTACGTCGTAACTACTGACATGCCGATCTTGCTCCACTTTTTTAAAAATGGCATCCATTTTATCTGTAATAGGGCGACCAGAGCGACGTGCATCTTTGACATCAAAATTTCCGGATTGAAAACGCTTAAACCAAATTTGTGCTACTCTCACAGACACTGCACTAGGTCCATAAACATCGCAAATTTTTTTCGCGGCTTGCGTTGCATTTTTACCTTTTTTGTAGTAAAATTTTAAAATGTATCGAATTTCTTCATTAGATTCACTCATCTTGGCGGTACGAAAAACAAATGAAAATCACACATTTTCCTAATTGGAATTTGGAATTATGTTCTTTAAAATTTAAACTTTCAATGATACCAAAACCAGCCAGATACAAATAGTATAGCCAAAGAGATTTTATTACAAGTTTATACATACTATAATGCGAAAAGACTTTTTCCCCAACCTAATATACAAATTTTATTTATTTATTCTTCATGTACTGTGTACAAAGGCGGACTTAATATTATAAAGAGGAAAGATTTGATTGTTTGTTTGTTTGTATTGAATAGGCTTCGAAACTACTGAACCGATTTTGATGAAAATTGGTATAGGAATAGGAATAAATGGAAAAAAAATAACGCGGGCGAAGTCGTGAGCGGAAAGCTAGTCCTATTATGTACTCGCATGTTGGTTGACGGGGATAATTAAATCTGTAACCCGGAATATCGTGCCCCATTTACTGTACCTATTCTAGTCCTATGTATCTATGCGTATCCAAAGGCATTTTCCCATTATCGTGATGGTGAGAGGTTGCTAATGGTTGCATAAAATATACTAGTTATTTAAAAAATGTATTCATTTCCACAGATGCACCTCTCTGGGATTTGACACTATGCCTGTTTGCGTCTTGGCTTGTAATTTTCTTAATCGTTGCTCGTGGCGTGAAAAGCTCAGGGAAAGCTTCGTACTTCTTGGCTATTTTCCCATACGTCATCATGATAATCCTTCTCATAACGTGAGTACATAATGGTAATATACTTTAAGTATGTCGTAAATATGGATTTTGTTGCGCACTTGTTAGCTGAACTGATAAAATACATTGTATTAATCTACAGCACGGCTACATTGAAAGGAGCTGGCACAGGAATCCTGTATTTCATTACTCCACAATGGGAAAAACTTTTGGAATTGAATGTAAGTTTACGAGATTTTTAGAAAATATAAACTGAATTTGGATAAATGCAAGTACCTACCCAATACTTAATGAATATAGGACAAAGCCAGACGAAGAAATAGCTAAGACTCATGTAAACTTAGATATTTTTTATTAATAACTTAAATCAATATTGTTCTTCATTTAGGGTACCATACCCCAAAAGGAAACAAGTACCTATAATAAGTAATTTTTTTTTACTTATACGGTTTAATTGAAAGTGAAGATAATAATAATTATACATAATTACGAGTACATTGTCATGAACTAAAGTTCAGCTCAATCGGACACTGGCAAGTGGGTCAAATTTAACTTGCAAGATTTGACCCAAACAAACAGGGCAAGCTAAATAAAACCGTTTAAAAATGGAACCCCTATATAATCATTTTGTTGTCCGTCTGTCTGTTAAGACTTTTTCTCGGGAACGTGTAGAGACAGTAATCTGAAGTTTACGTAAATCAGATATATTCGGGTCTACGGTCTCTTTCAGCCGTTACAATCATACTTGTAAGTCAAACGCAAATTTTTATAAATTTTTCCATTTCACAAGGGAATCAATACTTATAGGGTACTTCCCGTTGACCTAGAATCATGATATTTGGCAAGAAGCAAGATGTTATAGCACATATTAAAGAAAAAACTTGAAAATCGGTAATATGTACATAGTTAAGAACTTATATGTATAAGTTTCTACGGAACCTTCGGCGCACGGTCCATCTCGCACTTGGCCGGTTTTTTTAATTTCATTACAAACAATGAAACGTAGCGTGGCCTGATAGTATGTTATATATATATACATTTTAATCTAATAAACATTTCTACATTTAAGACTTGATATAAATTTAGCTGAAAGTCAATTTTGTTCAAAAGAACTTTTTTCGCTCTTCACCTAATCCGACGAAATAATGAATGTACCTACATGTTTAAATAAAAGTTAAATGAAAATGATCTATATCTTATCAATTTATCTTAATTTCCATTACTGTGGGCCTAGACAAAAGCCATACGCTTATTTTTTCGCAGTCGTTCTGCAGAAAAAGTATGGAGATGGCATAGGCTGCGGAAAAAATAGTGTGTGTTTGTCTTAATTATTCTTATGTCATTTCCATACATTTTCTCAGCGCAACGACTGCGTAAAAATAAGCGTGTAGCTTTTTCTAGGCAATGCGATGCGCGATTTAATTGAAACCTTGTTTATTTTTCATATTAACTCTTTTTCCATTTGTTTATAACTGCGTGCGAAATGGCCTAAAGGAAGAGCAATCAATTTTTTTTTAATTTACAGAAACTACATAGATGTTATTTTTTGAAAGAGTTATGCATTATTTTAATAATCGTGTTTTTGGGGACTGTTTAGGTTTCTTACACACGTAGTAAAGCAGGGACACAAAATACTTTGTGGTTCTAGGCACTGGTCGAAAATCATCTGAAAATGGCTCGGCAGTTAATGTCTCTACATTTTCAGGTATGGTATGCAGCAGTTACTCAGCTATTTTTCTCGTTATCAGTGAGTACTGGTGCAATCATTATGTTTTCTTCGTATAATGGATTCAGACAAAATGTGTACAGGTTAGTTGAGTTACCTTTAATTTTAGTATTTCAGTATACGAGTTAAAATATGTAGTATGGCGATTTATAAGAGGAGGCAAAAAATTTGACCTGAGTTTCTTGTTTGTCTTTCTCTTGAAGGCTCTTATTTTCCGAACAAGTATAAGGTTAACTTTTTATTCTTTTTTCTTCTACTTGTATGTGAAAACATTTGCATATACAAGTGCAGCAAAAAGCAAATGATGATCGCAATGTCGCTTTTCCGCCCACTTTGTTTTATTCTGTGGCTGGCCAGCTCTACAGCCATTATTTTTCTGAAAAAAATGGTAAATATTTTACCCAAATCTATGTTATTTTAAAAGAAATAGTACTAAAAAGTAATACTAGTAAGTAAATTATAATAAAGTTATTTTAAAATATATATGTTTTAAATAATACTTAACTTAATGTCATTTCAATTTTACATCGCGCTGTAATTGAGTGGCTGTATAGAATGTTAGAACATGGTTCAACAGAAATGTGAAATTAGAACTACCTAGTTTTCTTTATATTTTGACAGCTGTCAGTTGAAGACGATTCTCCCTAGGGCTCGAAAGTATTACTTTCAACCCGCTCCTCAGGCAACTTCAGACCTACTTTCCGAGTATGAGTAGGTAATGAAAAATACTTTAGAAATTACCTTTTTTGGTTAAATAGTATAACGTGTGTTTCAGAGACGCTATGATCGTAACTACACTGGATACGTTCACCAGTTTGCTATCGGGCATCACGATATTTGGCATTCTGGGAAACCTGGCACACGAGCTTGGCCAGAGCGTCGACCACGTCGTGGGCTCCGGTGGCACTGGCTTGGCTTTCGTTTCTTATCCCGATGCAATCGCGAAAACATTTTTACCCCAGGTAAAATAAAAAATAGGTATATAATTACCATTTATAGTCATAGTTGTACGTATAAGCACAGTTTACATATAGGTAGTATGTACTAAGTAGTAAGGTATAGTGAAACTATCTCTCTATGACTGCGTTTTCACTTGAGCATGATCGAAAGATGTCGATTACGTAAGTTTTAATTAAGCTCCTCCCTCACGAAGTTTTAAATTTGTATTGATTTGACAAAAGCGTGATGTCTCGCGGACTATACTCTTATACAGTGTAACAAAAATCCTGTGAACCCTTTTAAGATCATGTTCAGAATCGACATAAATAAACGATATGGCGTCATTAAAAATTCGAAATTGTAAAATAAATTTTCCAATTCCTCATACATTTTTTTTCACATCAACTATCATACATATGTATATATCAACTATCTGTACGGGGGATTTCAAAATTAATTTTACAAATTTGAGCTTTATATATTATAGATAGATTCTGAACATGCTCCTAAAAGGGTTCATAGGGTTGTTGTTCAACACTGTATTTATGAGATTTTACCTTTAACATAAGAGAAGCTTGCTTTTACATAAAGTGAGTTCAGTAGGAATTTGATCAACGTGCGTTATATTGATTTCATAAAGTTGCTAATCACGAATCAATCAAACGGAGAAAAATATCGGCGTCCATGTCGCGTCTCGGAGTCGCCTCTAAAACAGATTGTCTCTTGCAGTTGTTCGCCGTGCTGTTCTTTCTGATGATGTCCGTGCTGGGTGTGGGTTCCGCGGTGGCGCTACTATCCACAATCAACACTGTCCTCATAGACTCGTTTCCGCGCGTGCGCACCGTCTACATGTCCGCCATCTGCTGCACCAGCGGTTTTCTAATTGGGCTGATATACGTCACTCCGGTATGTTATTTATATATGTACACAAAACAAAAAAAAATACAATGAAACTTTAATAATGAGGTACATAGGTACTGCTTATTTCCGATAAATTTCTACCGAAAAAAATATATATGTTACGTTTTTACGGGCGTTTTGTGGTAAGTTATTTCTTTGTCTTGTTGCCCCGCACATGTCGACTGTCATATGTCAAAATAAGATAAAACACGGAATAACTAAATTGAGAATGATCCAAGGAGTAAAATTTTTATTAATAGGACCGATAGAGCCTTCAGCAATCACTTTTTGATGTACAGTGAGGCAATGGAATAAAAATAATAGTAAATTGTTCATACCGAGGGGAGGATGTGACCGAACACACGAGTTGGGAATCGCGTTTTCTTCCGAGTGATAGGTACATAGTGCTTTATACTACACCGATGAAGAAAATAAAAATCCAGCTTTATATAGTATAGAAGCTTTATATATTATAGATTGTTACAAATATAAATTAATACAATACTTTTGCTAGGACGATTAATGTTAATGGCACTGCCTCTTAGGAAGGTTGTGGTGTCAAGAGGGCAACTGACTGCCGAGCTGCCGCTGGCGACGCCGGGCTCGACCACGTTGACAATAAAATTTCATATACTTTATCTATACTCATATTCTAATATTCGAATTCAGATCTCAAAGCTGAATATTATATTGACATATTTTTAACACAGATAATGCAATGACAATAAAAAAAAACAACCTGTAACATTGACATAATTACATATACGTCAATGCCATTAAAGTAGATATCGGTTCGAATCACTAAATTACAACCATTTATCTTAAAAAATGACAAATCTATGGCGCCAAAGTGAGTTTTATGGCCATTTTCACCAACCTCTTCTTAGCTTAGGGTACTTTTAGGTGGCATGCTGTCACATCCTTTTAAATAAAGACAAAAAGTGACAGCATACGTCTTAGGGCCTTCCTTTTTTTTGAGGCGGGGGAATCTCTTTACGATTCAACAAGGAGCTGAAAGCTGACAAGGCCGCCCCAAGGATATGCCATTAGACTCGGGTATAAACCCCCATACCTGGCTAAACCACCCTCCAGAGCAACTGCTACCTCCGTAGAGACACACTCGGGATCGGCGTTAGCCATTCCCCGAGTGCGCCCCCTGTCTTAGGGCCTTCCTAAGCTAAGTTATGGTTGGTGATATCGGCCATTAGACAGTCAAATTGAGTTACTAGTTGACATTTGAAAAATCTAATCGACACTTTAAGAAACCTAATCTTTGATATTGATGTGCGCGCAGCGCGAACGTCATACCTACTGAATTACCTACATGTAGATTTGGTGCCATTTTGTCTGTGAATAAAACAATATCAAAATGTCTGATGTTAGTTGTGACAGATGAAAATTTAACTCCGCCAGATATCTTTTATGGCCGAAAAATCAAAAATGGTTATAAAATAAATTGTTTTATTTGAATGTATGGTATGCATGCGTGTAAATAAAGTAGTGTATATAACTGCACGTAATTTGGTATTATTAATATACTCGTTTTTAAAACACCCACTCGTATTCTAATAACCTCTATTATGTCATAGTTAAATTAACTATATTTTCTCTCCGCTCAGCATGTTTGCAATGAATTTTCATACAACTTTCCGCCTACTAATACGAGTATGTATGACGATAAAGTCGTACTTACTGATCTGTTCTTGAGCATATAAAACCTAATTTCCGAACAGGTGTAATATTAAGTATTTTTCTTTAAGATGAATATTTATGAAAATATGCAACAATTAGATACATATGATAAAATAAAATATATGTACATACTTAAAGGCATTTTATAAGCAAGTAGTACCCATACGATCTTAGGCCACATCTCTATTCCACAAAACGGGCTAGGCTGTGGTCAAATCCTTTTACATCGTAAGTAAAAATCGTTAAATAAGGAAGAACAGGAAAATAACGCATGTCCTCTCGTTAGCTCTTTCCCTACTCGGCAATCTATCCGTTTCTAATGCAATGGACTTGTGAAGTGACTTTGATATTAATCATTCATAAATATCTAGATCAAGATCATGATCTTGATAAACCTACCGAACACTTTATTTATCTTTAATGAAGAGATACAGTTATGCAATGCTTCTTTATATATAAAAAAAATTTTACAAAAAATAAAAACCGAATTCAAAAACACTGAAAAGATAAAAATAATATAAGAATAGGTACAGACAGCATCACACTTTTATATTGAAGTCGGTGCCATACGATGATCTCCTAGAAAGTCTTAAAATTTGGCACCGACTTTAATATAATATAAGTGTGACGCTGTCTGTACCTATTCTTATATTATTTTTAACTTTTCAGTGTTTTTGAATTGTTGTGTCCTTTCTTTGGATTAGTTGGTAGCAGGTTTTCGAAGTCCACAGGGCTAGATAGCTTTACCCAAGTGTATCGCCTTTTTAACCGACTTCGAAAAAGGAGGTGGCTTTATGTTTATGTTCAACTGTACTGTCAAGTTCATTTTTTTTTAATGTTTTTACCGATTACTCCGCCATTTGTAGGCCGATTTTCAAAATTCTTTTTGTAATCGAAATAGTATACCCCCAAAGCGGTTCCATTGTCACCATGTCATGATCTGATGATGGGATCTAATGAAAATCGAAGGAATCCCTTATATTTCATAGGCACGTTCAACGTGTGTCATGTTTTTGCTGAAGATATTCAGGTGTTTGCATCTGGTAGTTATCATATCATGTTACTGAGCTGATAATATATTTATTGTAATTATTTTACATTCATTTATTGTATATATTATATATTTATTATAAATCCAATTATATATCTACACGTGAAGGTAATGTTTATATTATCTACAAAATTTCATTAATACTTATATGTTGTTAGAAGCACCGCCACGAACTCTCTGTTGGATCCAATGGTTGACTGGTAGAGAATGCCATATGACATTAAGTCCGCCAATTGTACATTTGTTTTTATTGTGCAATAAAGTTTAAATAAATAAATAATAGGTTTCTGGTGGGTTCTTTCAACACGTTTAGAGTAAATGGCATTTTATTTTAAAGTTATTCTGGTGTCTGCCTTGACTCAAATTCTAATATGCATACATATATGAAATTGCCTAAAAGATTGAAATCAAAGTAAGTCGGTGACAAGCAATGATCACCTAGAAAGACTCAAAAAATATAAGAACAATTGATATAGTTAGTTAAAATTTGGCACCAACTTCAATATAAAACTATGATGTTAAATTTATTCTTACGTTATTTATGACTTGTTGATGTTTTTGAAGTCGATTTTATTTTTTGTTTGTTTTTTACACAGCTTATTGCTCTTAGTCTTATCTCACCTGATGATAAGTGATGATAAGGCCGAAGGTGGGAGCTACACCTGGACTCTGTAACGTAGGAACTGGCTATCCTCTAATTATCGCTTACGTGTAATTATTATCGGAACACAGCAAAGTTACAAATAGTAATAATGTCCTCCTAATCGATATTCGGTCACGGCGGCCAATCTCAACAGAGCCTAGCCATCTGCGCAGGAGATATTATAGTGCACAAGTGACTGCGCAAACGCAAGTGCTGTCTGTTCCTTTACCTACTCGCCTAGTCCGATGGGACGGTTAGTCGACCGGGGCGAGATCAGGCGCAGGACCCACTGTTTAACGTGCCTTCCGAAGCACGGAGGAGCTTGAGATTGCTTATTTTGGTCACCCATCCTAGGACTGACCACAGCAAACGTTGCTTAACCTTAGCAATCCTTCGTTGAGCCCACGCGCTAATGCGCCACCAAGCTCCTCAATATTTACAAAAATTGTTATTATGGCGACATACTTAGGTAAGACAATTGAATCAAATTGTTATACTCGTGTCTGTCTCCAAGTCAGTGCCAAAACTAGATTATTAATTCAGGCCACGTTATTATTTCTAGGGAGGCCAATACATTTTGGAGTTAGTGGACTACTACGGTGGAACATTCTTGGCGCTTTTCTCTGCTATTATTGAAATAATTGGTGTATTTTGGGTTTACGGTAAGCATCTCATTATTATTTGCTAACTTTATCATGGTAAGTACCTATATCTAAGTTATATTTATAAGTGTTGTCATATTGTATTTATTATATAACTTAGAAATACTAACCATGACAATAAAATGACAAATAATATTTATCTAGTATTCTTTAATTAAAAATACCTACATGTTAATATACACACATATCTGTAACTGAATTGAAAGAATGAATAAATTAATACAAGAAAAATATTCACCTGGGACCGGATTCGAACCTGCGTCTTCAACATACCGTGTTGACGTCACAACCATTAGGCCACTAAAAAAATTCATCAAACCCAAACGCATTGTAATTGTATCGATCTCTCTTTTCTTAAGTAAAAGTAAACCTCCACAACACCAAACTTAATAGCTTAAAACGTATCAACTTTCAATTTAGAAATGTTTATTTTTTTCTACAACTAAGTTGGAAAACAAGCAAGCTGCCCTAACGATAGTGCCTACAGTCGCCTATAGTAAATGCGGTTCAAGTAAGACTTGCAAATCTATGTATAACTCTTCTAAGGACGCCAATGTACTATGTTGCCAACTTGTGACATAAGATGTCAAGTCACCAGGGCTTGAAACCGGTTCAATTTTAACCGGTATTATAAGGGTTAAACCGGTATAGTTCCGTTCCGGAGTAGAACCAAATAGAAGCGATACTTGGAACCTAAATAAA
Organism: Schoenobius gigantellus; assembly: GCA_963935595.1. NCBI lineage: Eukaryota > Metazoa > Arthropoda > Insecta > Lepidoptera > Crambidae > Schoenobius > Schoenobius gigantellus. Next base: position 39,432,013 of record OZ012543.1, read on the forward strand.
CCGGTTTATAGTGAGATCGGTCGCGACTTGTTGTAACTCGTTGAAGTACCCACTGTGTGCGTCGCTCGCAAACGCAGTTGTAGTCGGAAGAGAATGGTTGATCATTGCGCACGTTCCATGAACATGGGCCGGAAACGTAAACATTACGAACTTCAGTTCGTTTTCCTGAACGAAAAATATAACCGGTTAGTAAAAAAAACACATATTTTTAAAAACCGGTTCAAAAACCGGTTTAGAGGAACGTAACCTTTATCAAAAAGTTCCATTGGTAAATTCGTCGAACCGGTTCAAAAAAAATACCGGTTTCCAAGCCCTGCAAGTCACAGTACCCAGTAATTTCACTGCTTAACTTAACTCTTTAAACCGGAACACAGCGATGGAAGCGCCGCTGCTTTGTGACAGAAATGGGTTGAATAGTATCCTTGCAGATGACTCTGGTAATTTCGTGAAGATTACTTGAGGTCAACTTTTATAGACTCCTTTCGACACATTTCAATGTATGTATGTCTGCATCTCATAAGAATAAAATCTGTGCAGCACGCCATCGCGGTTAGAGAAATCACATGCCGTTCTTCAAGTGGAGGAGTAAATAAATAGAGGAAGTATATTCTTTACTCAGTTATCCATTAAGTGGCAACATGTTGCATGAAGTATGTACTCAAGATAAAATCATATCAGTGCAATGCAATCTCGCATTCATCCGATTTATTCAATTTATCATAAAGATTAAGCGGTTCAAAGAGTCAGCGGTTTGTCATTGATGTATACGATGTGACGTTGTAAATATAGGCCAAAAAGTCCGCGTTCTTCCACCCAACCGCTTTAAGAGAATTGTGAAGCTGTAAATTTAAAAAAAGCGATAACGCTTTTCTCCCTCTTTACATAGTCAAATTTTCATAATTTTTGGAAATGTTGTAGATATAATGAAGATCTTGGTTTGTACGTTTTGATTTTGAAGTAATATTGCTCAGAATATAAATAAATTATTAGCATCTAAATATCCATATTTTAGACTTAAAAACTACCTCGAGTATTTTTATACTTTAGACTAAATTATACTGAATTACAAAAAACCAAAACGTACAAACATATATTAAGGTACCTATACTGAATCTAATGAGACCAAAAGTGTCTAATTTCGTCAAGGTTTAGAGGGGTAAAACAGTTATCGCCCGAAACAATATTTCAATAAGAAATGTAGGCACTTGCCTCGGACTTTCAACTCTAAGCGGTGTGCAACAAACTGCATTTTTGAAAGTGCATACTTGAGCCATGATCTGGCACTTCACAGTCCTCTTAAATATGTAACCCCTACATGGATGAACACAATAATGCAAGCGCTGCTATTGCTTAGCACAAAAAAATATGACCTATTTATTTAGTCAATAGCTCTGTGTAATAGAGAAGATGCATAATAATTTGGATTATATCATAACAAAACAAATCATCATACATTATCGCCAACATCATCACAGCTCCTAAACGACCCCACCGAGGGGCTCGAGCCTACTCTAGGTTAGGGTGTTTAGGCTTTAGTCAACCACGCTGGTTCAGTGCGGATTGGTCGACTTTACATCACCTTTGAATTTCTTTGCAGATGCACGCAGGTTGCCTCACGATGTTTTCCTTCATCGTAGAAGCGTCGGAAAATGTACATATAAAATTCGAGAAACGAAAAACATATTGGTACATGGCAGAATCGAACCCCAGACCTCCCATTAGAATGCCAGTGCCGAGTTCACAGTGCCACCGACGCTCTATCTACATTATACATTAGAAACTTTAAAAATTAAGAAATAATCTTATTACAATAAAACACGAAAAAGTTCTTAGTTATTGAAACTTAAAATATTTTCATTTTACAGTTTATACCGGTTCTCCCTTTTTAACCGACAACTTAAAAGCTTTGTGGTTTCTATAGCAATTTCAAAATAACTCACAACTTGTTTGCCTATTAAAATAGCTCTTGCAATATAATAATAAAGAAATCTTCGTTTTGTTTCAGGTTTGGAAAACATCACACTCGACATCGAGTACATGTTGGGCATCAAGACTTCCATTTACTTTCGACTCTGCTGGGGCGTGATTACGCCAATCCTTATGATAATCGTGTTCATATACGCTCTAATATCAATCCAGGCACTCAAATTTGCTGATACCTACGTCTATCCCGTTGCTGCGTACGGTAAGTACCGACAACTGACAATTATTTAGTTCTAACTAATATAATACCCATAATTCCTAATCCTGTCAATTTACTGCGTATTCACGCCTGTAGCTACTGCTAAACCATATCGATGAATTTTAATATAGAGATAAATGGATCTTTCGAGATGAACATTGGTAGTTATTGGTAGTGAATAAAAAAAGATTTGAGTAAGGACACAGGTGACATCGAAACCACGTGACTACTAAGCATTGGCGTGCGCTGCTGTGTTAAAACTATGTTAAAACTATTGCGTTAGCGAAATAACGTTTAATTACCTTGACAAGAGGTTCTGTAATACATCATCATAACAGTTCCTATACGTCCCCACCGAGGGGCTCGAGCCTACCCTAAGTTAGGGTGTTTAGGCCTAAGTCAACCACGCTGGCCCAGTGCGGATTGGTGGACTTCACATACCTACACCCTTGAATTTCTTCGCAGATATATATAGGGTTGCCGCAGATATATATAGGGTTGCCTCACAATGTTTTCCTTCACCGTTAGCAGTTGGAGCGTCAGACAAATGTACGTATGAAATTCGAAAACGAAAAATACATTGGTACATGGCGGGTCTCGAACCCCGACCTCCCGATTAGAAGGCAAGTGCCGAGTCCACAGCGCGATTCTATATTTCAATAACATTTGACATAATATAATACCAAATTCTGACAAATTAGTAGTACATTAGGTCAAAGGTAAAGGTTGTTAATTTGCTTCAGGCAAATAGAATACATGTTTAAAATATGGGCGATCAAATAATCAAATAATACATGTTTAAAACAAGTTCAAACTACATGATTGCGTGTCTTCTTGTGTTTCTCTTAATCACTTATGATAAACCCGAGACTGATAGTAACACTTCTAGACATAATCCGTTAATTGATTGTACCTACTTAACGTCAATTTATAACTGAAAGAAAAAAGAAAGCATATCATTATATTAGAATTTGGAGCCATCGTATCTTATCCTATCGTACAACTATGTCAAGTTAATAAACTATCAATAAAAAAATTAATAACACTAAATTGTAATAAGCAATACGACGAACGGAGCTAAATTCTAGGCATGGCCTATTGCACGAAGCGGTTTAAAATAGGTATTTCACATATTTCAGCCTCGTGGCGATCAAATACCAATAGACTTACACAAATGCTTATAAATATATTCAGAATCCAATATGTTACAAACTATAGCTGCACAATCCGAATTTGCCCAGGTCACAATACATCGCAGGCTTAAAGTATATTTTTAAAGACAATCCGGAAAATTCTAGGCGATTAGAATCATTTTCAACCGATGGATAATGGATAAGTACATGGTATTGAATAAAACAATACTGTTACAAATAAAATTTTCTGGTTTGTTCTTTTCTTTCGTTTATTTGGATAAAATTTTGACAAATATATTTAAAATACTATTCATATTGACTTCTCTAAGCAAATCTTACCTATTCAATATTCATGAAAGTGCAGTTGGTGACCATGAGAGACAAATAAATACAAAAGGCAATTTTAACACTTAGGAAACAAGATTGTTAAGAACTGTTTAATAAAAACTAGTAAACTTACAGTGCCAGAGTCACGTAATTCTTCCTGCCTAAAATGACTAATAATACTATACTTCATTCCAGATAACAAAAAAAAAAGAAGCGGAAAGAAGCAGGGTTTCGAAACCTTTTCATGTCCTTGATAATGACGAATATCATAATCATCTTCTTCTTCTTCTTATATATAAAAATGAAACGCTGTGTGTTAGTCTCGCAAAAACTTTTAAACGGCTCGATCGATTCTTACGAAATTTCCTGGGTTTGTTTGAATAGGTCCAAGGAAGGTTTAAACGTAATTTAATTGGACCCGGTAGGTGGCGCTGCAATCGGGCAGGACAACGTCTGCCGGGCCCACTAGTATTTGATATTATCTACTTATATGTATTACCATATACTTTGGAGTGTAATGTTAACTATTTATTATTATTTGTGTGGCTCTCCCCAAATATTGGAACTGGGTCAAATTACACAATATAATAAAAATATTATTTTTTTATTATTATTTCCAACATAAACTACTCTTATCAAGTATAAGCATAACTTGATAAATAGATTAATTTTAAATTATTAACTCTCTTCATCAGATGAGGACAACGAAGATGATGATGATTGCCCCATATTAACACAAATTGCTTCAGCATATTATCGATGACATTATCCAACTGAAATAATCTATCTTCTTCTTTTGTGAAATGGAGGCTTGCCACCTCTCTGGGGTTATCGTAGATAATGCTTCTGGTAGAAAATCTTTTATTTCATTGAACTTGAACTTATTGATTTTACTGGCTACATAGCCTTTAACTTGTGCCCATATGAGCTCAATAGCATTGGGCTCAAAATGATATTGTGGAAGCCGTATATGTAACTCCCTTTCCTTTTGCCATTTCAACCACAACATACCTAACTCTGATACTGATTTTTATTTTCTTTTCCTTTTAACAGCAGTTGAGCTCTTACTTCAGTGTCTACAAATTGTATATTCTTTGACGTTAACCATGACGTTCTGTTGAATTACTTGAGAGCCACTAGGGCCCGCACTCAGATCACTCATTTTATAATTCAAAACAAAAAAACAACTACAACAAAACGAAAGACAATTTAAAATCACGTGTAATGATATACGTGCATCACCAAAAACAAATAGAATGTCAAGATTGTCAAGCAAGGCGCGTTCTTTGATGACAAGCGACACGATGATCCATCCAGTTAAATCAAAACGTCATAATTTCGCCAAATGTGTGATCGAACATCGTTACTTTTAGTTTGGTCGCATAATACGTAAACGTTCCAATCTATGCAGGTTGCAAACCTCTGCTTCTTTGGGTTGTTTAACAGAGCCATTTTGTGGTTTATAGTAATATTTTATATTTCGCACGAGACTTTTTATAATATAAATAGTAAAAGTTATTATTTTGTAGGTAATTTAGATGGCTGTGCTTGTACATTTTACGCATAAATTGACAAAAGCGTAATTAAACATTTATTAACACAATGAGTTGAAAATGTGCACCTTTAAAAGAACCTTGCAGGTCGGCAGGGTGAGGGTGGCTAGTGCAGCGCGTATTCTCTCTGCTGCACTAGCTACTCGTATCTTCGCATTTGGACCCCACTTCCACTTACCATTTGCTAGGCCCACTATAAAAAAAAACCTTTTTTTACTTCTTTTTAATGTTATCTGGAATGAAGTATAGCTACATCGGATTCAAAACATCTATCTTTGCCCTCCAAATCATCTGCGTAAGCAATTACGATGATTGTATTTCTTTTCAAAATCTCTTCTGTTATTTTAGGTTTTTTTATTTTTTATATTTATTTACGGAAAACTTAAAATTCTGATCTCACCATCATCATCATTTCAGTCAAGAGACGTCCACTGTCTGTGGGTATAGGCCTCCCCTACTCGCAAGGAAAAAACTTATAGGATAAAACTGAAAACTGTGTTAGGTTAGACATTATGACCACACATTGGAGCGTGGAGCGAGCAAAGCGAGCGGAGCATGAAACTGCATATTGCATGCTTGCTTGCATGCTGCAGGCTTGTTTGTATGCTTGCTTGCATGTTGCATACGAATTGCTACATCACTTTTAATACAATTATTAGTAAAACTCTATTATTAAGTAAAATCCACCTCAGCGTTTCATTCGTATGGGGAACGACGACGAACGCTATTTTTATATCTAAATAAAATTGTGAACAAACTTATATAAGACGAATGCTCTTAAGAAATAATTGTCTTAAAACACCAACTTACACTACTAGTATGATTGTTTTCCATCCACCCGGCTCTTACCCAAATTATCTAAAATCCATGCAGCTTTTCACATATCTATCTTGTTTTCCAATGTTCATTTCAAATAACTGCAAAATACATTTTAAGTTTATTGTTGCCTTATAGTAGTGTAGTGTATTATACAGGGTGTCCCTAAAACAATGGATAATCCTGTAACTATAGATAGACTTCATCATGGCCTCCCATACCACAAATTTTGACCTTTTAGTGAAAATATCACGGTTTCAGAGATATTTATTGTTTTTGAATATTTCGAAAATTTCCAAGTGCGATTAGTTTTTATAATGCCATTTCTACAAAGGGAGAGGTTTTTCGATTTCGTTTTTTTCCATTTCACAAACGATAGTTCCGCTATCAAAAACAAAGACCTAAATTTAACAAACTGGCGTAAAGTGTTTAAAAAAATATTAAAACAAAAAAAATTATACTTAATGAAATTAATTTTATTTCATGTTTGATCAGCCACAGTGTAAAAAAATCTAGGACGCTCATCGTGCCCATTATCTTAAAAACTTGCTTAGCTATTCTAGATTCCAAAAAGATATCATAAGCCTAGGCATTCTGAATATTTTTTATTTCATGACTACTTGAATAGCAAATAGTACAAAAACTTCAAAGAACTGGTTTTGTCGTAATAATTACTCTAAGGTTCTGTGTTAATGTTAAAGTATAATGAGCCTAGATATTCTGTATTTTTTAATCTCATGGCTACATAAAGAGTATGAATATTTCAAAGTACTCGGTAAAAAACATATTAATTCGTAAAAAAACTCAATCTGGCCTTGCACCGTTATACACGTCCTAGACCTAGAGCTCCTACGGTAGCGTTGGCATTGCCTTGACACTCGCCCTAAGTGAAATGCATGTTTGCATATTCGAATGTCATGTACTAATGTTGAAAGTCCGAATAATGATTGACAATTGTCAGAAGCTATCACAAACACAAACAATATCAAAATCGTAAAGCTGGTACAGTCTGCGTACGCGGGGCCAGTATCCTCGATTGCGGAGTTGCGGAGTTGCGGACTCGCATCCAAAATGCAGCTGCTTACACCGAAACGTCGGGTTACGCGCACCACATTAAACATTCTTTTATTAAAAGGTCTAGGGCGTGTATAACGGCGCAAGGTCAATTTGAATTTTTTTACGAATAAATGTGTTTTTTACCGAGTACTTTGAAATTTTTATACTCTTTAAGTAGCCATGAGATTAAAAATACAGAATCCCTAGGCTCATTATACCTTTATATTAGGTGTTTACATATGAAATTGGCGTTTTGCCGTACTGGCCACTTTGATCTCAAATATCTCCCCTATGGTTAGGAATTCCAAATTCAAATTTATACAGCTATTTACTCATGTATTTGTTTCGAAAATTATAATTCACTTGTTTTTTCCTCAATTATTTTGGACTTTTCAATCAATTGTTTTTTTTTAACTTTTTTGGAATCAGTTTTCGCTTGGGGCATGGTTCGGCTGGTTCAGCAGGGTTCAGCCATTGCGATGAGCGCTTCCGATTATATTATCGTACAGAGGCCCAATTCTACTAAAAAGTTACAACCGAATCGAAACTGAACCGTTGCGATTGACCAATCGGAACGCCACATTATCACGTCATCGAACAGTTGAAAGGTAATATACGCGCTCCAATTGGTCGACCGCAACGGTTCAGTTTCGATTCGGCTGTAACTTATTAGCAGAATTAGGCCTCTGCACCCACTTTTCATCACAAGTAATGATTGGATTTAAAATCCCTTTATTATTGTGCCGGTTGAGTAATGCAACGCAGCAGTCAACGCGCGTTTGTTGAGTTGCTTTACTCAATTCGTGAGGTACCCACCTTTCAAGCTTTTTCACCTTCCCAATTTGCTTCAAGTGGATTAAAACAGTTTTATCACTAACACCACAGCCTGAAGCTAACTCGGACGTGGTTTGCGATGGATCCGCTTCCACAATAGCCTTCAATTCTTCATTATCAATTTTGGTCTCCGGCTGTCCACGGGGCTTGTTCTGCAGGTCGAAATTTCCAGAACGAAAACGTTGGAACCAAAAACGCACAGTGTTTTCTTTTGCGGCACCTCCGCCATACACACCATTAACCCTTCGAGCCGTTTCTGCAGCACTGGTGCCACGGTGGAACTCGTACTCGTAAATAACGCGATATTTCAAGTTTTCCATTTTGTAAACTGAGTGACGCAAAGAAAAAAAACAATTGAGGAAAAAACAAGTGAATTATAATTTTCGAAACACAAATAGGTACATGAGTAAATAGCTGTATAAATTTGTATTTGGAATTCCTAACCATAGAGGAGATATTTAAGATCAAAGTGGCCAATACGGCAAAACGCCAATTTCATAGGTAAGGACCCTAATATATAGTTACAATATGCTTGGATAAATGTTTGTTTTTCTTTCTTGCAGTGTCAGGATACCTAATGCTGTTTGTCGGCATAACGTTCGTGCCTATTTTCATAGGAATCGCCCTATACAGAAATTGGAATCACGATATAATTGAGGTAAGTCATATCTTTTTTAATTATTGTTCATTTTAAACGGGTTCCTTACTTTTACTTTTTTATCACCCCGGAAAAATTAAGGGACGCGGACACGGTAGTAGAATGAATAAAATATTAATAAAATAAAAAAAACTCACCTACTTATTTAATATTAAATAAATTTTCTAAAACAAATAATACATGCACTAGTCTAGTGCAGTATTTTTTATTATTTTTTGATTTTTTTCTAACATAATGGACGTGTCCTGAAGCGTCCCTTAAATTTTCCGGGGCGATAAAAAGTAACCCTGTATAATTAATTAGGGATATTTTTAAATGCACTTCAATGAACATATTATTATCACCCATCACTTTATATTATATTTCTCATTTAAATATTTTTACATATCACATATACTAAAACATAAATAACCTTTGCCAAAATGCATTGCCTGATAGTTACTTTATTTACAAAAACTTAAAGTAAATAAAGTATATGTAATTAATTAGTAACAAACGACACGACAAACGGTACAAACGGTACGATAAGCTGGTACTTCTCTTAGGCTAAGGCCACACTACAAAGAGCCTCGCTTAGTGCTAAGAGCCAAGCAACTCGTTTAGTGACTGATCTAAGCGATTCGCTATCGCAGCCGGCCACACTGCGAGCGACGCGCCTAGCTAGGAGCCTGGGGGCTTAGAGAAAGTAACATTTTCGCTTACGTTTTTCGTTCTGTATCGAACGACAATGTGTGAGAATGATTCGTGATGTGGAATCCTTCCTATACATTTAGATCTTTTCGAACTTCGTTATCGTTTTTGAATTGTTACTTTGTCTGGGCCCCCTGGTTAGTCGCTAAGCGAGTCATCAAGCGAACGAACGTGTTGGTTTTTGTTGTAAGTCGCCTAGTGACTTTGTAATTTTGCCAATGAAAGTTTGGAGCCCATCTAATAAACACCATATGAACGTGCTTATAGTAAAAAATCTAACTTATTCTGCTTCATACGCAGGTATTAATAAAACTTATCGTCATAACTTCGCGATTCTTTATAGAAACTTTCGATTTCTATATGTCGAGGTCTTGAAAGGTTAATTTCATGTATCCAACACCTTCGATTTTGATATGTATTAAATTTAAGAACTGAGTTTTCAATCAACATTAATTTCTTTAGTTTAGAGAGTGATATAATTTGTTCTGTTCTTATCAACAGCGGCGCGAAAGTGAATTATGTGTCGCCAAGCTAGGCGCTTTGAATGTGACAAGCGTTGCTTCTAGCTTATCTCTAAGCTTATGGCACGTATAGTGTGGCCTTAGCCTTAGATTTATTGTGCGCTAGTTGTTGTCAGATAATCATGCGTTCATAAGAAAGAACCACTTTTAAATAAAAAAAGATACATCATGAACTTTATTATTATTTGTTGCTAAAATAATAATATTTGTAAGTAAATATTTTGCTGTGCAATCAGTAATTTTGAGAAAGATTGAGATTTTTTTTGAAACAAAAGGAATTTTTTTAATTTGCCGTTATAAACTACCCATAATAATGTCCTCCTAACCGATATTCGGTCTAAGCGGCCAATCTCAACAAAGACTAGCCATCTGTGCAGAAGATATTATAGCGCACAAGTGACTGCGCAAACGCAAGGCACTCTCTGTCCCTTCACTCGCCTAGTCCGATGGGACGGTTAGCCGACACGACCGGGGCGAGATCAGGCGCAGGACCCACTGTTTAACGTGCCTTCCGAAGCAGGGAGGAGCTCGAGATGTTTCGAATTTGGGTCACCCATCGTAGGACTGACCACAACCAACGTTGCTTAACCTTAGCAATCGTTCGCTATACGCACGCGCCAATGCGCCATCCATATAATTATAATAAAGCTCCGAATCAACAGCCATTGAACGATTTATTGATCTTCATTTCAACGAAACTTTCATTGATCATAATTTCAACGATGATAAGTAAGGACCTAAGGTCGAACTAGCCATTTTGATCTCGAATACCTGGTGTTTGGTTCGGCATTCCAATTTCAAATTTATTAAATGAAAGTTGACCCAGAAAAAGGTACTTATATGTGTTTGGTGGTCCAGTGCTGGTGTCGTACAAGCACTACGGATTATGGATCTGCAGGCCTATTGTGGATATTTCATCGTATGACACGGTATAAATTTTAAGCTAAAGAAGTCATGAAATGCTTCATTTGGTATTACTGATCTCCAATCATATCATCACTATTGAGGCATAATTTTAATGATGCCATCATGATATAATGAACGAATGATGAAAAATCTGACCGAAAACCTTATTTTTCGTTTTGCACTATCTATACTAATATTATAAAGCTGAAGAGTTTGTTTGTTTGAACGCGCTAATCTCAGGAATTACTGGTTCGAATTGAAAAATGCTTCTTTTGTGTTGGATAGTCCATTTATCGAGGAAGGCTTTAGGCTATATAGCATCACGATATTGTTATTTTCGGACATCCACGCGAACGAAGTCGCGGGCACAGCTAGTGATTTTATAATGATATCATTTGAAAACCATGAGATCGGTAATAGGCCTGCTGGTCAGACTATTACGGCAGATCTGTATTGTTGGTATTGTCAAGCAAATCACGATGGAAAAGTTAGGCGTTAAACAACCGACACTGCAGGTCAATTGTTTTAGCTGCTAGTGTTCACCGTTTCTAGGGTTCCGTGCCTCCAAAAAACAAAACGAAACCCATAATATAGGATAACTTCCGTGTCCGTCTGTCTGTCAAGCCCCTTTTTCCCGGAAACGCATAGAGATATCGAACTGAAATTGCTATCAAATACTTAGGTCTACGGGCTGTTTCAGCTGTGAAAAAATCAAACCTGTAAGTCGACGCGATCAAAAGATATACCTAACAGTTTATTTCACATATTGTGCTTTAACAGGAGAAACAATACCTTATAGGGTACTTTTCTTAGACCTGGAATAATGAAATACAGCACATGTAATGTAAAGGAACAAATATAAAGGCCTTTAATATGTAGTAAAGAACTTATCTCCTTAGATAAGTTTGGGCGGAACCCTCGGTAAAAGTAATGTGAAAAGTCATGCTTAGCATAGCATAGCATAAATTAGTACGACCACGAGGAAACAGCCTGACTTTTCACATTACTTTCGCAAAACTAAAATTATTTGGAAATTATTATTTGTGTAATCATTGAAACAGATTGAAATTGTTTACTTTTTTTCAGACCATAAGGAAAGCATTCGGCGCTAGCGAATGGGGACCGAAAGACTATACAACCAAGGAGGAATGGAGGCTATTTAAAAATGACGCGAAAGCAGACATGCAAAAAGCCGATGTATCTATTCCTAGACATATATGGTACATATTAACCGGAGGCTACAGACGCGGAAAATAATATTGAAAAGTATAAGGTTAGGTTAGTTAATGCTTAGGATTAATTTAGTATTTTGTCAGTCGCCGTAGCTAAATATAAGCTATCGACATTTATACCGAAGAGCTTCCGTCTTCCGTACTCCATTGTTTAAATTCGACTTTTCAAATATAATGAAATAAAAAAAGAAGTCCCTAATTTTCTTTTCTAGCTTATGATTCAGCTTTATTTTCTAAATTGTTAAAAAACATTTCTAGGCGTCTTTCTGTAATTTGTCAGCAAAAATCGCTTTTAAGGCGAGTAGCAAGCTCGCATGAAAAAAACGATTTTGCTGAGAGTTTTTAAGCAGCAAAATGCTCTTTACATGCTGAAAAGGTGAAAAAAATGTTATTCTAATTAGTTGTCTCGCCTTTTTTTAAATGTATACTTTTTCTTCTATCAGTGATCGAGGTGCAAATCTGTATGTTTCACACAGGACAATTTTTTTAATTCTCGTTCCTATCTAACTGTAATCAGTAGTCTATTATAAGATTCACTTGTCTCGCTTGGCTGGTACCACGGTAATAGTATATAGTATTACCATGCTGGTACTGCCTGGTACCTAATTTAATTTTAGACTAGATACTCCCTAGTTCGTCACTTACAAATTACCACTTAGCAAAATATAACTTTGCTCTCCCGTTGAATAAATAGCTTTATATCACGATTTTCTTTCAAATATGCTCATTCATATGTGTGTCGGTGATGTTATTATTATACTTTATTAATAGCAAAGCAAACGTAAATATACGACTGAAATACTATTTTAACAAATAATTTTCTGTGATTTTTTTAGTCTTGTATTTGATAGATTCATTAATTAGTGTGTTGACAAACGGCCAGCTTTACATTTGAAGTACGAATTGTACAAACAAACTTTTTACACTTACAGTATGAAAAGCGCAGCTATTACAATCAACATACGAGCCGCCCAATGCGCAAACTGTAAAACTGGCCTAAGGCCTTATTTTTTTTTATACTACGATGCCGGCAAACAAACTTACGGCCCGCCTGGTGGTAAGCAGTTACCGTAGTCTATGGACTTATTTCTTTTTCCTTATTATTATTATTATTACCATATTCTGCTACTGTTAACATTTATAGGGTATATCGCTTTAATAGCATTGCTTTTTGAGACAGTTATTGTTGGTTATTCAGTAACTAACTAAATTATTGCACTCTATTGATTTATCAAGAAATTGTATGACGAATAAATTGCACCACGAAAAGCATATAAAAGTGACAAAAGGAGTTTTATTAAAATGCTATTAAGACACGATAAAAACGTTAAGATTAGCGGAATTAGGCCCCCATTGTCGCTAGTACCTACAAACGCAAAATTTTGTATTAGTTCCCAGGTAGCAAATCTACGTTATAATGACGTCCCAATACAGTCAGTCAAGGACGCAACGGACGTCATAAAATGACGTCGGGTGGTCCTGAAAAGTACCTTAATTTGTCACAGCCTATGGGACGTCATCTCAGGACGTCCTTACAAAGTCAAGCAATGACGTGACATGAATGAAAGGGCGTGACTTGTAAAATACAGTACACCAGGAAAAATAATATAAATAACCATGGCGGATGGCGGTCAATTATAATACACAAAATGAAAATATATAAAATAAATTAAAAGTGTAGCGGCGAGTGGGGCGAGAATGAAAAGCGCACTCGAGTTAAGATCCTTCGAGCCTTATATATCTCAAAGCTGCACACAACGCCATCGCACTCTAACTTGCAGCAGCGCCATCTCTGTTGTCACGTACGAACGAATAGTATAGTATTATTATAGTATTATGATAAGATTGTGTATAATTATCTTATATTTTAATGCCCTAAAAAGTGTAAAATAAACTAATTTATAACATGATACATTTTTTATGAAAATATAAACGTTCGTCGTGCTTGTTTTATTTTATATCCACGACCGATGGATAGTGGTCAAGTAGTGGTACTATAATGGTAGTCTGTACGACGTCTAATAATGACGTATAAACTGCTATCCTAGAATCGATTTACTGTTGACCTTATTTAGACGTCTAAATATGATCGTACTAATATTGAACCTAAATTGACTTAAAAATGACGTCTATTATTAGTCATTGACGTCAGTCTGCTACTTGGGTTAATGGATATTAAAACATTGTTTTTTCCCCACTGCCAAGGAAGGGTGATGTTTTGTAAATAGTATTAGTTATTTGTTAAGGTACTAATTGTTAACTAAATAATGTGCGTATTATTAGTGCATTTATTAAGTGAATAAAGTTGATACGAATGTGCTGAAAGCTTTCGTCTCATCAAGACTTGCTGATCTTCGTAATAATAATTTATTATATTTATTGTACAATCAACAACATGTCAAGCTTTAGACTTGCACTACGAAAATTACCGATGAGAGTGATCCAAAAGACAAACTAAAGTCACGTCTGTTGTCGTGTGTACTATACATTATAAGTATTTATTTAGTACTTATGTGTTTGTTTTCTTAGATAAATAAAATATTTGAAAAAAAATTCTTTCATTCCCCATAACTCTTCATTTTAGCACAGAATATATCCTTTGTTGCCCGTGGTCCACCTACGTAGTTCACCTGGGTGTACCATAGGAAAAAAATATTTCCCGTAGTACACCTGGGTGTACCATGGGTAAAATATATTTACCGTAGTTCACGTGTGGCATTGTCAAGTGTGGCATTGTTTTCATATAACTCAAAAACGCGGGATTCTTTTATGGTTTAAAAAATAGAATGAAATAATTTCAATCAACTTTACCGAGCCTTCAGGGAGACTCTGTACCAGGGTCATCTACTTGAGTACCTCAGGGCACAAAAACATTTAGAGCGAAATGTTTAGCCCTTGGAAAATGGGCAATCTCCTTTGACCCGAACATACAGTGCAAGACTGCAAGCTAAATTATAAAATATAAAATTCGCGCCATCTCGCGGTCTTGTCAGATAACTCTAGGTTCTTGCTTCCTCAACGTGCTGTCGATTTCGATTACTTTGGCTACCCGTTAATAGATGACGCTATTTGCTCTTAAAAACCTCCGGTTTTGTGGGACAAATTCTAATTTGAAGATTTATTGATTAGACTTTATAGAAGTAAATAAAATCATTGCGTGGTTTTATAAACCACTAAATATTTTCGGAAAATTCAGGGAATTAAACTCGCATTTTTAAACTTAAATTAAATATTTTTCTTCTCGAATGAAAATTATAATAAATAAAAAATCAAATTCATAAAAAGACAAAATTTATAAAAAACCAAATTGATAAAAGACCCAAAAAGTACCCTAATAAAAAAGAAAAGTTATAAAAAACAAAGGAGGTGGCCCAAATCCAATAGAAAAAACCCAGGCCCGGCGAAAAAGTTTTGTATCACAGATTTTAGGGAATAAGTAAATACCTAATAGAAATATTCTAAAGTATCACTATCACTCTATCGGGTGGCTAACATATTTTTTTTCGCTTAAGAATATTTGTAGGCGTTCCTATTAAAATCTCATTTGTTGACCAAATCATTTATAATTATTTGTGGTTATATCATCATATATAGGACCTTATGTAGGAATATAATGAAACAAAGGCATATGCTTAAGTTTTTATTAAATGGAATACTTTCAATTAATCAATTTCTAAATCTAATAATACCTACATAGTCCAAGTTATCAGCAGGTTATGTTATGTCTAGCCCAGCCCAACCTAAGTAATAAATGACACTGATTACGTGTGCACAGCTTCCCAGCGTCCTCTGGCCATGTATACAAGAACAATAGTATTCTTTTATGGCATTCATTCCTTCAACCCCAGCGTCATAAAGCACGTAAGTATAATAAGTTTGCCTTCTCACATGGCGGGTGTGAATGCGACAACGAATGAGCACATTGTTGGTCGATGTCTGAGATCGAACAATTGCATTATTTTACAAGCTTTTATTTAACTTGCAATGTAAGTATGTATGTACATAAGTATGTATGTTCGGGTGAAATCTTGCAACTCAATTTTGAAGCAGATATCTTTAACCGATTGAGCTGAAATTTTGTATACACGTTCAGTTTGGATGACAATGCATGGTTGACTGTGTGACGTCATTCTAAATCCAAGATGGCGGCATACCCAAGATGGCGGATCAATTATTTTTAATGCACCCCTACAATATGGGTATCAAATAAAAGGCCTTGCTAAGAGTAACTCGAAAAATTAAGTGATGTCACTATTAATCCAATATGGCGTACTTCTAAAGCTAAAAATCAATTTTGAAGTAGATATCTTTAACCGATTGAGCTGAAATTCTGTATAGACGTTCCGGTAAACAACCTTGCCACAATGATGCGTTGAATGAGATGAACAGACTGAGAAACGTATCCAGTGATAACTAAAAAGTAAAAAATAAATTAAATGTTAAAAAACCTTTTTAAAAACAAGCTTTTATTTAAATGCGCTAAAAAGAAATAATAAACGTTTACACTAAAACTTTTACTTATAACGTCATTTCTCATTTGACACAATTTATATGACATAAAAGCTTGTCGCGAGATTTACTTTTGTAGATAAACAAGTAAATTAAATAATTTGATGTGAATAATTTTATACATTACAATTTTCAAAGTAAATACGAGTAGGTACTTAAAAGTACTCTTTTAAGTACTTTTAAGTTACTACACACAAGTTTGTTATATAGTTTAGTTTATTTATATAGTTTATTATTTATTATATTTATATAGTATTTTATTTATATAGTTGTTTATATAGTTTATTATCAGTGGACTTCGTGATCTTCTGCAAATCTGTGAAAAATATGCTGCTAGTCACAGCCTTGTGTACAATGTGTCCAAAACTGAGGTTATGGTGTTTAGGTATGGTAAGGGCCCAGCGAATGTGCCTCCCGTGAAGCTGTGTGCCACACAATTAAATGTCACTACGAAATTTAAATACCTCGGTCACATATTGACGGAAAACTTAAAAGACACAGAAGACTTAGAGCGGCAGAGGCGTTCTCTTGCCGCTAAAAGTAATATGCTGGCTAGACGTTTCACACGATGTTCTCGACAAGCTAAGGTGACCTTATTCAAAGCATACTGCCAGGCGCTTTACACCGCCCATCTGTGGTATAACTACACCAAATCCGCGTTTGACACTCTCAGGGTTCAGTACAATAACGCTTTCCGTGCGCTGCTCGGTCTCCCGTGGCGGTGTAGCGCGTCTGGTATGTTTGCGGAGAATATGGTCGATGACTTCTATGCTGTTATGAGGAAGTCCAGGGCTGGGTTTCTTGACAGGCTAAACACTTGTAAAAATGAAATTGTTTGTGCCGTACGTCAATATCATTACAATATACCAAAATATTATAAAATCTAGTAGGTTCCAGTTTATGATGAGGTACAATGTATTGACCTATGGGACTGTGACTGATGCAGGGTAAGGAGTGAAAATTGACATAACATGTAACATGTAATTAGATACGTATACTGAATTTATTGTAATTTTTATGTATGTAATGTGTATTCAATTTAATTTAATGTTTTTTTTTTTTTTTTTGTGTACCTAATGCTTATGTTTGTATTTAATTCAGAATGTAATGAGTTTAATTTTGACTGACGTTGATTTAATTTGATTTTAATTTACTTGTAATTTATTTTTAATTTAATAATTTATTTTATATAGTGATAAAATGCATATGGACTCTGTGTCTGAAATAAAATTATTTTATTTATTTTTATTTATTTATTATTTATTACAAGCTTTTATGTAACTTGCAATGTAAGTATGTATGTTCGGGTGAAATCTTGCAACTCAATTTTGAAGCAGATGTCTTTAACCGATTGAGCTGAAATTTTGTATACACGTTCAGTTTGTATGACAAGGCATGGTTGACTATGTGACGTCATTCTAAATCCAATATGGCGGCATACCCAAGATGGCGGACCAATTATTTTTAATTCACTCCTACAAGATGGGTATCAAATAAAAAGTCTTGCTAAGAGTAACTTGAAAAATAATGTGACGTCACTTTTAATCCAATATGGCGGACTTGTAAAACTTGAAAATCAATTTTGAAATAGATATCTTCAACCGATTGAGCTGAAATTCTCTATACACGTTCAATTTGGTATTATGTTGGGCTTGCACAGTAGGTACACAAAATACAGTACCGTCGACCATGCCGTTGTATACTTAGGCTCAAAGCTCTTCGCTGCTAGTCAAGCATACGTGGCCTTAAGTAGGGTAAAATCATTAAAAGGTCTTCTTATTGAAGAGCTAGACTGTTCTAAGTTAACCGGCAAACGACCTTGCAACAATGATGCGTTGAATGAGATGAACAGACTGAGAAACGTGTCCAGTGATAACTAAAAAGTAAAAAAAAAATTAAAAGTAAAAAACCTTTTTTAAAAAAAAAAAATACGCCAAAACAGAAAAAATAAACTTTTGCACTAAAACTTTTACCTACTTATAACGTCATTTCACCTTTGACACAATTTAGGTATATGACATAAAAGCTTGTCGCGAGATTTACTTTATTACACAGTAGTGTTACTTTTAAAATATTAAAGACTAGCTTATGCCCGCGACTTCGTCCGCGTGGAAGTCCTTTTTTAATGATTCCCTTTACAAATCCCCTCCCCCTTTTACACCCTTAAAAATGATTTCGGGGATAAAAACTATTCTTTACCCTTCCTCACAACTCAAACTATCTCCAAACCAAATTTAATCTAAATCGGTTCAGCGGCTATTGATTAATCATACAAACTTCAACCCCCCTATTCTCCCTCTTAAGGGATGATTTCTTGAATAAATCCCTTAAGTGGGAGAAAATCCTATGTCCTTTTCTGGGACTCAAACTATGTCTATACCAAATTTCATCTAAATCGGTTCAGTAGTTTAGGCGTGATTGGTGTAACCAAGGATGATTATTATTCTTCGTCTATGGTGTAACATACAAACAAACAGACAATAGCTACTTTATAATATTAGTAAGGACTAGTAAGGATTAAATATTTATTTTGTTATAGTTATATTGAAGAGTTTTAAAAAATGACGCACCTAAAATCCATCATATCGATTCTGAATATGCTCCTAAATGGGTTCACGGTGTCTTTGTTTACACACTGTATATCTGTATCATCAATTGCAATAATTTCAAAAGCCTTACAAAAAATTGACAATAGCCTATTACTTATGTAAGTAAATTGCAGCATTATGTTATGTGTAATAGATTAGATCAAATCTTATTTGAATCATATCGAGTGATCAGTGATATACATTTCTCTGTGATTCTGGTTTCAAAAGCGCAATACACACCAAAGCCGCTTGGCACAACCCATCAACATAGCCCCGCGGTATAAATGTAATAAGAATCATGTCACTCCGCCGACATGTTGGTGACATATCGTATGACATAGACTTGCGTATGCTAGTTTTGATTATTAAGTCCATGTATCAATTAAAATTTATAAAAATTCAATTTATTAGGTTAGCACTATTGATAGTTTAAATAAAATTAAATATTATAATTTTTATGGGGAGATATGAGACACGTTGTATATAGAGGGGAGGTCTGTTAAGTTACAGATTCAAAATTCTATGATGGACGCCAAAATACTAAGAACTTCACACAAATCATGGGCCAGGCCACCCTTGAAAAAAAAACTCTAGATACCACACCAATAACACTACGTGACCAATAGTACAGTAAGCTCCCATTCAAGCTATACATTTACACTACAAAAACCGCCACTATTACGAGCGACATAAGGACGGTCCAAAGGTCAAACAGTATAGCTTGATGAGGAGCTTACTGTACCATTGATGGTGTAGTTGGTACTGATTTATCCCACTAGTATTATTGATGGTAAAACTGGTACCGTTATCCCACTAGCACTAAATGAAGATAGGAAATCCTTCCTTCTTTGTAATAGTTTTTTTACTGCATATTTTAGTGGAGCCCTTTTTATGTAAAGGAACAAAAACAGTGTGAGTCCAATCTTGGGGCAAAGTTTTCGTTTCCCAAACTTTGTTACACAGGGTATGAAAAATATCGACACCATACTCTCCCGATGCTTTGATAGTCTCAATTGGTATAGCATCCCCTCCTGTGGCCTTTCCGCCTTTTAGGCGTCTGATAGCGGCTCGCACTTCATCCTTCAATATGCACGGCTCGTTTTCCTCATCCCTAGGCTTTGTCGAGAAACAGTTGTGAGCTTTAGGATCTGTCAGTAGTACGCCTTGTGAGTTTTCTATAGCCCATGTCTTTTCGTGATAAGTTTTATTTTCTTGTGCAGGTCTCCTGTTTCGTGTCTATCAGCGTGAGCTTCGACTTCTGCACACAACTTCTGTAGATGGTTATTGCGATCCCGTCGACATGCCTCCTGTATACGAGCAGATATTGTGTTTAATGTTTTTGCGTCTGTTCCGCGAGTTTTCATGTTTCTTCTTTCGTCTACAAGGGCAAGAGTTTCATCAATCATCCAGTGTTGACGCTTGCTTACTGATGCAAAAGGCCTTGATTCAATCACGGCCATTTCGAGTAGCTCTTTAGCCCTACCCCGACCACAGTTAATCTGGGGATGCAAATTAGTCTATGTAGGTTAGTCCATTGGTTCATTGGTGCCATTTTTGTTCGATAGCAGTCATAAATTGAGGCTTGTCTGTGGGTTGGATTCTCTTATGTTTCTCAATCTTCCTAGCAGATCTAAGCTTTAATTTAACTTTTGCTATTAGTAGTTGGTGATCTGATCCACAGTCAGCTCCGGGAAAAGTGTGTGCATTTCTTATAGAAGTTTTCCATCTCGAACCAAACATAATGTAGTAGATTTGATTTAAGTGTTTGCCATCAGTTGACGTCCATGTATACAGCCTTCTCGGATGATGTTGGAAGAAGCTGTTGGATATCATCAAGTTGTTCTCGGCGGCAAATTGTATAAGTTTTTCCGCTCTTTCATTGCGTTGTCCCAGTCCGAATTTTTTACACATTGGCTAATCTGATCAGCATGTGCTACTATTTTCGCATTTAAATCGCCCATTATAAATAGTATTTCCCTTTTAGGGATTGTGGCTACGGTAGATTCTAGCTCAGTGTAGAAGTTTTCTATATTTGTGTCATTTGCCGTACTAGTTGGTACGTATAACTGTATGATATTCAAGTTGATCGGTTTCGCTCTTAACCTAATTCTTAATAATCGATCGCTCACAGGCTCGTATCCTATCACACAGTTACTATTATTTTTCGGCAAGATAAAGGCAACTCCATTCCTGATGTTATCGTCGTTTCCTGAAAAGTAGTCAATATGCGATTCGGTCACGAAATGGCCACTGCCTCGCCAATGCGTCTCACTCAGACCGCAACGCTTATTCCACATCTTTCTATTTCCTTCTCCAGAATATCAAGTTTGCCCGTTGAAGCGTTCCGCGTACATTCCACGTACCAATCTTTTGAATGTTTGCATCTTCATTGCGGAGGATATTCCAGTAATCCAATTTCCAGACGATGCCTGGTTTCCTACATCTTTCTGGCCCATTTCCCACCGTCTGCCCCGGGCACAAAGCGGCGCCGGTTGCTAAGCGGGTCACATGGCCACCTTTGTATCTTATTTTATACCTTCATGACGACTTTCACTGGGAATATAGTGCAGTAGTTTCCCCTGGCTTCCTGCACCAGACATTTTAGAGGGAATTTGAACCTCAAGGCCGCTGTAGCCTCTTTCGACCGGTTTCCCGTTCGAGTGTATGGTTATACCGCCATTGCTCGGTAGCCAGAGACTCGTCTGTTAACTAGCAGGGAGCACCGCGATGGCCAATGACCAACGCCGTCGGTTATTCATACGACATTGGGGCCGGATAAGATGTTATTACCGTTCTCCCCTTACTCGTCGTTTTAGTGACGTCGTTCAATCATACGTCTACCTTGGCGCAGTAATATCAAACAATGGTGAATGCGCAGATGAGATCAAACGGCGTATGAAACAGAAAAATCACAAAGGCCACCAAAATGCGACTTGTCAGGGCATAAGTGTTTCCCATATTTCTTTACGGTGCTGAGACATGGACTTTAAGAGAAAGTGAGAAAAAGAAGATAGACGCCTTAGAAATGTGGTGCTGGAGAAAGATGCTTAGCATTACCTGGACACAGTTCCGAACCAACGTCTCAATCCTCCAAGAACTTGGTATCAAACAGCGTCTTTCTTCCATCGTCCAAGGTCGTATTCTGACTTTTTTGGACATATCACACGTCGAGATGACACATTTGTGGAACGAAAGAGCGCGCGGCAGATCACCTATGCGTTGGACTGATCAAGTCAAAGCTGCACTCAATGGTCTACTTCACGAGTGTAGAAGGGCTGCAGTACGGCAGGAATGGCGACGGATTTTGAAGCTTGCCACCACACCAGGGGCCTTATTCTGCTACCGTTAACACATTTGTGGCGTGTCAATAACGCTTCAATAGCATCGCTTTTTGAGATAGTTACTGTCGGTTAATCAATTACTAATTAAAACATTTGTCACTATTTAGCCCAGTCAAATTAGCATCAAAAATAGGGGTAAGGTTACATTAATTCGCATAAAGCTGAAAATTGGCATGAATGTTGGAAACACCATTACAAACAATTTGTCAAAAATCCCCATCGATCCGACGTGTGCAACAAAAATTATTCAAGGTCAAATGTTGCCAAAATCGGTTTTTTGCATTTTTCAGCTAAATTGCAATTTTTATCATAATAATAGGTGAGACAAAAATTATTCATCATGCAATTATCTATAAAAATTGTTTATACACTTTTTTCCTAAGAATTGCCATTTCGGAGATATAGTGATGCAAAAAGTTGAAAAGTTGTGTTTGTCATAATATGTATGTCAATTATCGTTATATACTTTACAGAACGGTAATACAAGTAATACAACGGTAATACAACGGTAATACCTGCTCCTTTTGTAAGGGCCTAAACAAAATACTATTAGTCTTCTAGAGCGTTCTCTTGTGGCAAGAGCACGTGGTAATTGCATATATATCGAAAAAAAAATCGTGCAGTTCTTTGTTTGTAAAAGAAATGTCGCAATTTTGCTTTATTTGTAAGTAGTTAACATTTGGCCGAAAGTGAAATTGTTACTGTTGAGCGTGGCCTAAACACGTTAATCGATGCAAGTATTGAAAGAGGTAACGAATTTTCGGAATACCTGATAGACCAGACTTCTGTGACAATTCATGTGCAGTGTCGAAAAACTACACTCGGAAGAGTACCATTAGGTACTACTGCGGTTAAAAGACAACATGAAAAAGAACAAGCTGGTACATCAAGAAGGTCCTCCTCGTACTAGAGTACGGGTAAATGAATCAGATTTTTGTTTTAAACAGTGTTGCTTATTTTGTTGCAATGAATTGAATGAAGTTTCAAAAGAGAAAAGCACTGAAATATCGGCGGCAAATTTGTTATGTAACTACACTTTTATTCAAAGAATCAATTCTGAATATAGCCCAGACTCGTTCTAATAATGTAGCAAAAGCTATTGTTACTCCAATTGAGTTTGAACATGATTTAGATGCCGCCGAAGCTAAATATCATAAAGACTATTATATATCCTTCTTGAGACCGACTACGGGAGGTGATGTCCTCAAGATGAAACTACGAATCTTGCAATGAAAAAAATATTTGCATATATTGAAAATAGTGATGATTGACAATTTACAGTAAACGAATTAAATTAAAAGATATTTGCAAAAATTCTTTACATAATAGAACCATTAAGTTGCGATTAAAGTTGAAGTTACTACAAATAAAGCAAAATTGCGACTTTTACAAACAAAGAACTTTTTTTTTTTATTGCTAACGGTGGCAGACGAGCCAGTGGCCCACCTGATGTTAAGTGGTAACCACCGCTCATGGACATCTGCAATGCCAGGGGCACAGTTCTGTCACTGCCTACCTGGAGAGAAACGCTCTTCTTAAGCCTCGTTTGAAGAAGGACATATCGTAGCGCTCAGGAAACACCGCAGCTGGGAGTTCGTTCCAGAGCCTACACGTACGTGGAAGGAATGAACGCTGAAACCGAACTGTACTAGACGAGATTGGTTCCAGGTAATATGGATGAACTCTACTGCGATGGCGGGTGGTGCGATGGTAAAAAGGTGAAGAGGGCACCATTGCAAACAGTTCCTCAGAGCACTCTCCGTTAAAGAGACGATAGAGCACGCAGAGAGAACCAAAGTCTCTCCTTTGCTCCAGCGTCTCCATTGAGGCTGTGATATTGGGATCACCGACGATGCGGAATGCACGCCTTTGCAGGGAGTCAAGAGGGTCGAGCTGATATTTGGGAGCTCCCGCCCAGAGGTGCGAACAGTACTCCATATGCGGCCGAATTTGTGCTTTATAGAGCATTAGCCGCTGGCTTGGAGTGAAGTACCGCTTGGCTCTGTTCAGGACGCCCAGCTTTTTGTTCGCCAATTTGGCTTTGTCCTCCAAATGACTCCCAAACTGCACTTTAGCAGAAATTTCCACACCGAGGATTCCAATACCATCGGACATACGAAGAGTAACTCCCTGGAACTGAGGCACTACGATAAATGGGTCCTTCTTCGCAGTGAATGCGCACACTTGTGTCTTCGTGGGGTTGAACTTAACCAAGTTCTTTGCACCCCATTCGGAGACTCGCCCTAGAGAGTCTTCGACTTCAGACACAAGTTGTAACCGCCTTTCTAGCAACGAACTCCGAGGGACATTCTGGTGGTCGGTATACCGCGCATCACCCGTACTGTCATCCGCATAGCAATGTATGTTCTCAATTGACAACATGTCATTGATATGCAGAATGAACAGGGTTGGGGAGAGCACCGAACCTTGTGGAACACCAGCGTTTATGGGCATGGTTTCGGAGCAGCAGCCGTCGACGACGACCTTAATGCTCCTACCATCCAGGAAGCTGGCTATCCATTTGCAGAGTCCCTCGGGGATTCCATATGATGGTAACTTCGTGAGAAGAGCTCTATGCCAGACCCTATCAAACGCCTTAGCGATATCGAGTCCAACGGCGAGAGCCTCACCTTTGCCCTCCAAGGTTTCCGCCCAACGGTGGGTCAGATAAACTAAAAGGTCACCAGCTGAACGGCCGTGACGGAAGCCGTATTGTCGGTCGCTAATCAGCTGGTGTTCTTCTAGGTACCGTAGGAGGCGGGAGTTGATGACCCGCTCCATAATCTTGGAGAGCAAGGACGTTATCGCTATTGGCCTGTAATTTGACGGGTCGGATCGGTGACCCTTTTTGGGAATTGGGTGGACGTGAGCAATCTTCCACGAAGATGGAACCCTATTGTTCTGATAGGAAAGGCGATAAAGGCGCGTTAGTACGGGGGTCAGCTCAGGGGCGCACGTCTTCAGCACCACTGCTGGGATGCCATCCGGCCCACTCGACTTATGGACGTTCAGGAGCTTAAGCTTCCGCCTGACCGCACGTTGTGTATTACGGATTTCAGGCAGAGAACTTTCACACCGAGAGATGGTGGGTGGTGTGGCTCCCCCATCGTCCATTGTCGAGTTAGAGGCAAAGAGTTCAACCAGGAGATTGGCCTTCTCTTTTGCGCTGTGGGCCAGGCTGCTATCAGCTCTACGCAGTGGTGGGAGATTGGACTGGCAGAAATTACGTTGCGCAGCTTTGGCCAGCGACCAAAAAGCACGACTCCCACTGGGATAGCTTCCTAGTCGCTCGCCAACCCTGGCCACGTGTTCCGCCTTGGCTTCAGCAATAGCCTTCCTGTTGGATCTGGAAGCAGCGTTGTACTGACGCTTCTTCTCCGTCACACCAGGATCCCGACTTTTCCTGGCGTTTTCCCAGGCGATGTACGCAGATTGCTTGAGGTGGGCAGTCTTCCTGCAGGTATTGTTATACCAGGGTCGACTGCGACCGCCAACAGGTATTTTGGCGTTGGGAATGAATGTTTCCATTCCCATCAGCACCGTTTCAGTGACGCAATCTGCGCAAGTATCGGGATCTTCGGAGGCGAAGCAGAGCTGCTTCCAGGGGTAGGATCCGAAGAATTCTCGGAGTCCATCCCAGTCTGCTGACTCATACCGCCAAACTGCACGACTGCCAGCCGCAGACGCGCGATGGGGCCGCGCAAGACTAGCAGTACTACGGACAAGGCAGTGATCCGATGATCCAAGAGGAGCATTGACCACAACCCTGTATCCGCTTGGTCGTGTAGTCAGCAGAAGATCCAACAGGGAGGCTTCATGGCTCTCTATATCTGGTATACGGGTGGGCTGTACGACCAGTTGAGAGAGGCCATAGGCCGAAGCCATGTTGAAGACAGTCCTACCAGGGAGGTCAGTGGTCCGGGACTTCAGCCACTCTTTATGGTGAGCATTAAAGTCACCAAGGACCACCACCTCCGCAGATGGGTACTGCTCCAACGCTCGGTCAATCCCCTCTTGGACGTGCTCAAAAAGCTGAGCTGACCCTATTTCACTGGCATGGGACCTGTAAAGGTACGCGTAGATTCGGGTAAGGCCCCCATGGTCCACGCGCAGCCATAGTAACGACAGGTCCCGATGCTCGAGGCCCCGAAGGCGGCGACAACAAACATCGCCCCTGACGAAAACGCACACCCCGGCTTTACGTAGGAATGTGTGTTCCAATTCGTAACCGGGGTATTTCAGGTACGAAATATCATCAGGGGCGCATATTTGCGTCTCCGTTAAGAAGAGCAAGGCAGGCTGAGCCGTCTCTAGGTGGTGGTGGACGGCATCAAGATTACTATGTAGACCCCTGATGTTGCAGAAATCCATTTTAAAAGTGGATTGGGTGTCCGCCGTAGGAGCTCGCTTCTTCTTTTTATTTACCTTCATGTTTTGTTTTAATTGAGCATTTTGGGGAAGGGGATAAATGTGAGGCAGAGTCCCGGTGACAAACAAAGAAAGGGCAGAGTGTAGTACAAAGTGGGAACGCGGGTTGTGTGAAGAGCTGACACGCGGCACGGAAGGGCCCCCGGTGCCCCCCCGCATGCACCCATCGGGATCCACTCCGGTCTCCTACTCCGGCACGATGACTGCACGACGGGATTTTCGCCGGTTGTGCAGGACAGCCTCCCAGGCAGGATAGTCCTGGGTTCGGGTCCCCTACTGACCGGCAGGTGGCCGACGGTAACCATTTCCACCGGGTCTCCCTGTACCGCGCGTCAACTCCTCACGCCCAACGAACACACTGAGACTTATAACTCTGCTAATTTCGATTATCACCGAGACTCCTCACCACAACAGGGACGGGAAGGGGGCATGAAGGAGCGGCTGCCTCTGCCCTTCAATCGAAACGCAAGACTGCTTCACGACCGAAATAGGCAGAGTGGTGGTACCAACCCGCACAGTCCCGGCATTAAGTAGGTGAACCTAATTAGTACCGGGCCTTACCACAACTGTAATGGGAGAGGGAGGGAAGGAGAAGGACATCGACACCGCGGAGATAAGAGGTAAACGGCATCGAAGGCTCGAGAAGCCGGGGTCGCGCACCCGAGTCATCTGAAAAAGCAACCGGACAAGCTGCAATTAGATAACCTCTCTGGCTATAAAACTGCACGAATTTTTTCGATATATAAGCAATAACCACGTGCTCTTGCCACGAAGGAACGCTCGAGACTAATCACAGACTAATAGAGATACTACGTATAGACTAATACTATTTTGTTGAGGCCCTTACAAAAGGAGCATGAGAGGAGAAGAGGTATGCAGCGTCGCCACACGTACAATTGAATAGCAGACAAATGTTGCTCAAGGCCGTATGGTCATATAAAATAATAGGCTGGGTTTTTTTTTCGAGTTTATATTCTTTAGAACTGTATAATATGTAGGTATGTAAATGTATACGCCACGAAAACTAATATTTTTACTTGTATTACCGTTCTGTAAAGTATATAACGGTAATTGACATACATATTATGACAAAAACAACTTTTGAACTTTTTGCTCTTATCTTCGAAATGGTGATTCTTAGAAAAAAAAGTGTATAAACAATTTTTATAGATAATTGCATGATGAATAATTTTTGTCTCACCTATTATTATGATAAAACTTGCAATTTAGCTGAAAAATGCAAAAAACCGATTTTGGCAACATTTGACCTTGAATAATTTTTGTTGCACACGTCGCACGATGGGGATTTTTCACAAATTGTTTGTAATAGTGTTCCTAACATTCATGCCAATTTTCATCTTTATGCGAATTAATGTAACCTTGAATGTCTATTTTGACCGGGCTATATTGACTTACCAAGAAATCGTAGTACGAATAAATTGTACTTACCAGTTAATGCGTATAAAAGCGACAAAAGCAGTTTTATTGAAACGCTATCGAGACACGATAACGACGTTAAGATTAGCGGAATCAGGCCCCAGATCTGATGACCACGACCACTCTGTCAAGAGTGTAACGCCGAAGAGGAAGAGAAGGTTAGTGCTTCTTATGTTGATTAAGGCATTATGAAGAAAAAAATATATAACTGGAATATTTTCGAGATTCTTCGAATCCTTTCAACATTACGGAAAGGATGGTTCCGTAAAGTTTTTAGTATACCAAAATCTGGAGCATTATATTTATTCAATTCAAGTTGCTAGGATAGCCCTAATTTAAATAAATGACATTCTTAAACACTTACTGCCTTATTGCTTGCTGTCACTTTCGACTTCCTTTTTTGAAATGAGATTGAAAGTGACAGCAACATTGTTTAACTTAAACATTGTTTAAATATTTTTATGAATAGGCAAGTTAAAGGTTAATTTTTTATTAAAGTAGCCATGCTTTCATTTCATGTGCTAAATAGGTACTCACCGTTTTAACCGACTTCAAAAAAGAAGGTTCTCAATTTGATGCGTATGTTTTTTTTTGTGTGTATGTTACTCGATTACGCCGCCAATTGTGGACCGATTTTCAAAAATATTTTTGCATTCGATAGAGTATACTCCTAGGGTAGTTCCATTGTCACCAAATTCAGGATCTGATGATGGGTACCCATTAAATTGAGGGAAACCCTTAAATTATATAGGTACGTCCAACATATTTACTGTTTTTTCCGAAATTATTCACGTATTTGTCTGGTAGTAATGAACCGAGCTGATGATGGAAGGATCCTTAACTTTCAAAAACACTAAAAAGATAAAAATAATATAGGTACCTATACTTTGGGAACCTCTGAGTTAGTATACAGGGTGGAAACTTTCAGCGGGGCAGTAAGAAGAAGTACCTTGTCCGTTGCAGCTACACGAAAATGATCTTATGAGGCTATCCATAATTTTTTATGGAATTTTGATCCTCATTCACAGATTTTCAAAAAATATACAGTTAGCAAGAAAACAGCCATTTTACATAAAAACATTTTTTGATGCCAATCGATCCTGTTTCTAATACTGATCAAAAACTTCTATGGGACCAACCATCGTTGGAGTACTCAAAAAGTCACAAATTGCAAAAAACTTTTCCCGTACATTTTGTATGAAAATTTTACGCAAAAGTTTTTTAGTGGCATAAAGTTTATCAGGTACTTCTCCTTACTGCCCCGCTGAAAGTTTCCACCCTGTATATTAGTTTTCTATAAGATTTGTTACATAGGTACTTAAATGAACTACATATTTACAATATTTTTATCTGATATAAATTAAAAAATAATAATAATTTTGGAAAATAATCGAAAATTATCTGATAAATCTAATCAACAGATACCGTAGTAACTTTGATAATAATTAATAGGTCCAGGCTCCTCAGATTATGGCGGTGTGTTATATACGTGATAATTATGATAAAACTTTGATAATGGCACTCAATGAATTTGCAAGATAAAAATTCCTTTTGTGTTGTTGTCCGTTCAAATTCCTTATATTCCCTCAAATACTACTCGCATGAATTTTACGAAATCAACAACATGCATATAATTTAAATTTGTCTCAACTATTTTTTCTAGGTTCTTTATTGTTTTTACTATATACTTAAAAGGTATTTTTTTATTTAGTTATTATTTAAGCCCAGAAAATATTATATAAAAAGTGAAAAATGAGGGAAATTCAAACTTGCAAAACGTGTCACCATTGGTCAAAACGGAATGTGACGTCAATGGTCACGTCACTGGATTTATCGGTGTCGATATTCAAAGTAGTTTAAACTAATAAAAATAAATAAATAAAATACACCTACCCATTGTACTTTCACGATCCATGTCAAGAAAGCAGAGTCTTACGAGGGCATTACCATCCACCTGAAAAACGAAAACTGAGCAAAAAAACTGAGAGAAAAAACTCGATTCTGGCAAAATCCAAAATGGAAACGCCACCAAGCAAAAAAGAAGAAGAAGAAGAATACTGTGTTAGGTACTAGTGTTTGTGAAAAAAATTGTTTGAGACTGTATTCCTGTGTGATAACTTGTGAATATATATTTGTAGTCAATCTAGGACGATGATAGAAATTGGTTTTGTCAAAGCACAATCGGATAATCTACCGAAAATAGATGCATTTATGATGTCAGAATATTTTGCATCAAATCTTGATTTTACGAGCACAGAGATCAAAGGAGTGAAAGCTGGAAAGTAATTATTATGTTATATGGTATATTTTAGTCCATAACATAGATTTTTATTCATAAATGTTTAAATAATACTTACAACAAAACATAACCTAAACATAACCATTTGTCATGAAAATTGTTCCTAAACTGCTAATTTACTCGTACGTTTATGTCATTATAATTTACACGTAATATTATATTATTGAAGCTCACTATGCTAATTCTTACTTAGCTGTTTATAAATAGAGCATACTTACGTTAAAATGATCTTCACAACAAAATATAACCGATAATGGAGATACATTATCACTTCTCATCACTTTCGCATCGCGTGGAATATAAAAAGAACTTTGCGTGGACGTGGACTAATAATAGTATTTTTGCACTTTGGTACCATACAATACTTGTAAGAAGGTTTTTTAACTTCTTCCGTGATTTGCATAACAAATAAAACTGAAAATAAATATGAAGTAACTGAAACGCTATAGTAAACAAATACGGGACACAACCAATGATGTCATCAAAAGCGCGCGCAAAATGGTGGCGTTTAAACGGCTCTTTATTCAATTTTACTTTGAAAAATTACATAATTTGACTATTTTCAAGCCTATTTATATTTTTTCTATGTTATAAAGATGTAAATGATTCATTTGTGAAATAAAAAAATCATGCTTATTCCCTATATGCACAGTTGTATTTGGGAAATATTTTATGCCAATAAACAAAACAAACATTTGATTGCTGTGCTATGGCTCAGCTAGAGTCATAGACAAAGATTCTATTTTTTATTGAATAGAATCATCTTTCTCAACATTCCCTCTCCTGATTAGCATGTCAGCACATAAGGTTGACTGGCAGAAAATGCCCCAGGCAGTCCGCCTCCCCTGTGGCCAGGTGGTTCGACCGCATAGTTCGATCAATCGAACCAAGCGAACTTTTTTTTCCACTTGATGTAATTTCAGAATCGAACCACGCGGACTACAAGATTTCAAGACCATGTAGTGCGAGTTCATTAGGCGGACGACCAGTTCATTTGGTTCGATTCATGATGATTCTAAAGTTTTCATTGTCCGATTACCAGTCAAATTAATAATTTGAGTTACTAATTGGATGTTGATACGTAGCTATTGCAAAGACCCAAATATAAAATGTGTAAGTTTACTATATGCTTAACTAATTTCAAAGAAATCTGTGAATATTATAAATTGCATGTTTATACGTAGTTATTAATAGTCAATAAAGACTACAAAGTACAAAAGAGATCAAACAATTTTTCGTCAACAACAAAATTTCGTCGAGGCTGGTAAGAGCTCGGTGGCCGAGTGGTTAAGGCGTCAAAACGGTATGTCCAAGAATTTTTTTTATACATTTAAATTTATTGTTGACTTTTTAAGAGTTTATAAGTACATTCCCATTCTATTTAATGAACTATCACCTAGCTCCTAATTCACAAGAAACCTTCCATCGTTTGCTCAGTAACATAGAATGATGATTACAAGGCGCAAATACCTGAATAGCTTTAGAAATAACAATAATCTAAATCAAATAATTAGATGTTTAAGGTACTATGTTCGCCTGATAGCTGACCAGTGCCCAGTGCACGTACAAGTAACAAGAATCTGATGTAAATACCTAAATAAGTTAAAAGAATACTTCTTATTTATTCTGATTCTGATTTACGCAATGCTAAAATAATTATACCCTATCCCTAACTCATAACTGATAAAGTTGATACTTTTCATCGCCAGCTCACCGAAGCAACTGGAAAGAATCAAACTAATGGTTGTCAATACGTGCATATTATATTTAAAGAATTTATCCCTAACTCTATAAAGTAAAAAATCCTTCCCTTCTCAGCTCAGTATGATGGAAGAGTCCTTGAGATGATAATTACCAGACGTAAATACAAATAAAATCAAATATTTCCCTTGATTTGCTATAGGAATCCCGTCATCAGATCTGGACTTGATGACAATAGGACCATCTCAGGAGTTTACTGTTTCGAATACAGAAATAATTTTGAAAATCGGTTCTTAACATTGTCGGGGTGATCGCGTAATATACATACAAAAAACATACAGTCGAATTGAAAACCTTCTTTTTGAAGTCGGATATTAACCTATACA
This sequence comes from Schoenobius gigantellus, assembly GCA_963935595.1. Taxonomy (NCBI): domain Eukaryota; kingdom Metazoa; phylum Arthropoda; class Insecta; order Lepidoptera; family Crambidae; genus Schoenobius; species Schoenobius gigantellus. Next base: position 39,464,610 of record OZ012543.1, read on the forward strand.
GGGAATGTTACTGTGTGATCAAAACATTATTTAATATTATTATTTGTCACTTTGGCTGTGATTGTACGTTGTGTTATATTTTGAAAATTTAATAATTTGTGAATATAATATTTTGCTAATATTATATTACAAGAATAAAGGCGTCAAACCGGAACACAGTCAAACATAGCTGCTTGACGGTAATAGGGGAGGCGAGGTCAGCAGGTTACGAATGCACTTGTACAAAGCCTCTTACTGGTAAAATGACGTGTATATACTTATTTATACGAGTATACATATACTTATTTACATTTAATAGTGGTCGAACAAAGTGGTCCTAAAACGTACTGTAATTCATAAATCGTCTCTGTACTTGAACCAATTGGATAAAATACATGACGTAGTTCGATTGATCGAACCATGTATTTTCAAAATCCTCATGGTTCGATTAGTCGCATCAACTGGAAAAAAAAGTTCACGTAGTTCGACTGATCGAACTATGCGGTCGAACCAAGTGGCCCGATGCGTCCACCTCAGCACAACAATATTTTTGTACATATGACAGGGAAGCTCTTGGCCTTCATCTCACCTGATGGTAAGTAAAGATAAGGCCGAAGGTGGAAGGGAGCTTCACCTGGACTCCTCAATAACTGAGGAACTAGCTATCTTACGTCTAATTGTTGAAACACAACAATGCTATATACATTGTTATTATGGCGACAAACTTAGGTAAGACGGTCTCAGAAGCCTAGCCCTAACTTTACCAAGCAGAAAAATTTTGCCGCCATGGGGAACTAAATCCCGGACCTCCCGATTAACACTCCGTGGTCTCAACCACTAGACCACGGAGGCGGTTGTACCTAAAGTATCAATAAATGAATAAATAAATTATTCAAAATAGCTCTCGTTTAGTAGATATTATTACCTACTTGATTAGATACAATAACAATATGTAAGTATATAGATAATAATCGAACTTCAATGAATAGCGACGAAAGTGATCTAAGGCGCTGGCCAGATAGAAAAGACGTAAGTCGTGGACGCGTCGCGGACGGGGCGCGGACGCGGCGCCTGTTTTTTCAAATTCAAATTCAATATCCTTTATTCAATTGGGATTTTACAATCACTTTTGAACTTCAGAGAAGCTACGCCATTGGTTAACAAGTCTACGGCGGGAGACCTTGTACTGGAAAGAACCAGCAAGGGTTATTTTTTTCTCCCTGTATTGTTACAGAGTCGTCAATTGGAAGCACTCAAAGTAAAAGATTGAGCTCAACTTCCAATCCAAGATTAAATGTGTCAGTGTACATTATACATTTAAATCCTTAAATTAAGTCTACAATTAAGACCAAGCATTGACATCATTCAGATAATCATTGACTTTATAATATCCTTTACTCATTAGAGTCTTTTTTACATGCGCTTTAAACTTATGAAAAGGTAAGTTAGTAACACTCTGTGGAACTTTGTTGTAAAAAGATGTACATTTCCCCATAAATAAGCCTCTAGTTTTTTGGAGCCTGTACGTTGGAATGGCAAGTTTATTTTTATTTCTTGTATTTAAGTTATGAAATTTAAAATTGGTATCAAATGTGTTATAATTTTTATAAACATAAATCAAATTTTCATAAATATACTGTCCTGCTAAAGTCAATATATTAATTTCTTTAAATAAATCACGTAGAGAATCCCTTGTTCGTAAATTATAAATAGCCCGCACGGCTCTTTTGTGAAGTACGTAGGTACAAATATACTTTCTATACTAGCGGCTGATCCCCACAGTAATAGCCCATATGACATGACACTGTGAAAATAACTAAAGTAGGTAAATCAGTCTTGCCGTTTCAACATCAGTAAGTTGTCTTATTTTTTTTACAGCATGAACTGAGTCTGTTAGCCAAGGACGCAATATGTGGATCCCATTGCAAATTCGAATCTAGTGTTATAACCAAAAATTTAGTAAAATCGACGAATTCAACAGTATGATTATTCATTTCCACAATATTATCCACTTTCCTAACATTTGGCAATGAAAACTTAATACATTTAGTTTTACTCGAGTTTAATGATAAATTATTCACAGTGAACTAATGCAATACTTTAGAAAGAGTACTATTTACAACGTGAGTATTTCCGTTTCCTCTGTCAACCTTAAATATTAAAGAAGTGTCATCTGCAAATAGTACTGTATCGCACAGATTATTGGTGAAGTGTGGGAGGTCATTAATATAAATTAAGAAGAGCAGAGGTCTCAGTCTTGAGGCACGCCCATAATGATAGGTGCACCAGAAGACTCAGTTCTGTTAATTACAACTTTTTGGGCCCTAGTGGACAAATAAGACTCAAAAGGTTTAATTGCCTCTTCAGAATGCTTGAGCTTATTTAGAAGAGTTTGATGACCAACGCAGTCAAAAGCCTTTGACAGGTCACAAAGTTTACTTTCATACAAAATGTATAGAAGTGTTCGACTCAACACAGACAGAAAAGACGGGGCGCAGACACGACGCTTACTCGTAAAGAAAGGACGCCGCCCTGTCCGCGACGCGTCCGCGTCTTTTTAACAGACTTCAAAAAGGAGGAGGTTCTCAATTCGATGCGTATGTTTTTTTTGTGTGTAAGTTACGCGATTACGCCGCCAGTTGTGGACCGATTTTCAAAATTATTTTTGTATTCGATAAGGTATACTCCAAGGGTGATCCCATGGTCACCAAAGTCAGGATCTGATGATGGGATCCCATGAAAATCGAGGAAATCCCTTAAATTTTAAGGTGTTTCCAACGTGTTTTGTGTGTATGTTACGCGATTACTCCGCCAATTGTGGACCGATTTTCAAAATTCTTTTTGTATTCGATAGAGTGTATTTGTACTCCTAGGGCAGTCTCCCTCTCCTATTTGTACTCCCAATCATACTGTTGAATTCGTCGATTTTACTAAATTTTTGGTTATAACACTAGATTCGAATTTGCAGTGGGATCCACATATTGCGTCCTTGGCTAACAGACTCAGTTCTGCGGTATATGCTGTAAAAAAAATAAGACAACCTGCTGATGTTGAAACGGCAAGACTGATTTACCTACTTTAGTTATTTTCACAGTGTCATGTCATATGGGCTATTACTGTGGGGATCAGCCGCTAGTATAGAAAGTATATTTGTACCTACGTACTTCACAAAAGAGCCGTGCGGGCTATTTATAATTTACGAACAAGGGATTCTCTACGTGATTTATTTAAAGAAATTAATATATTGACTTTAGCAAGACAGTATATTTATGAAAATTTGATTTATGTTTATAAAAATTATAACACATTTGATACCAATTTTAAATTTCATAACTTAAATACAAGAAATAAAAATAAACTTGCCATTCCAACGTACAGGCTCCAAAAACTAGAGGCTTATTTATGGGGAAATGTACATCTTTTTACAACAAAGTTCCACAGAGTGTTACTAACCTACCTTTTCATAAGTTTAAAGCGCATGTAAAAAAGACTCTAATCAGTAAAGGATATTATAAAGTCAATGATTATCTGAATGATGTCAATGCTTGGTCTTAATTGTAGACTTAATTTAAGGATTTAAATGTATAATGTACACTGACACATCTAATCTTGGATTGGAAGTTGAGTTGTTTTTGAAGTCGGTTTTTATTTTTTGTAAAATATTTTTTTGTCTTTTCTGTCTGGCCAGCGCCTTAGGCAAGAATAAACAAAGGATCTTATGCTATTAGAAGTGGCTTCTTATCTATTGTAGCAGAGGATAACCACACACGAAATAATTATGTTCATCATTTTCTATAATTCTCATTGGTATTTAAAGTTAAAAGATTCTCTGTATATTTATTTTGTGATAACATACCTATTTAATAGGTTTTATTAATCTTTCAACATCTGAATTCAATTTATGATATCGAGGACTCGTAGTATGATTAATACCTAATATTTTACGACTGAAACAATTCATTAATTATCTCGTTACACAATGATTGCTCGCCATCATAAATGATTTTCGATGGAGCTCCTAACATTGAAAATACTTCTAACAAAGTATTACAAACTTTAGACTTCTCAGTCGGCTTAATTACAGCATACTTAGAAAATTTATCTATACTAGTTAAATACCACTGTCCTAAAAATGCTCTAACTTCTTTTTAAAGTTTTAGATAAATATTAAATACCACTGTCCTAAAAATGCTCTAACTTCTTTTAAAGTTTTAGGTATAGGAAATTTTTAATTACCTCTACCTTTTACGAAGTTGTAGAGGCTCGAGAGTGTTAGTTGCCTCTACATCGCCAATTATGCGAATAGCGCGACGATGCAATATGTCCAGAGCATCGAGGAGGTACTGAGCGGACCCGTCCCAAAGGTGCGAGCAATATTCCACGCAAGACCTAACCTGAGTTTTATACAACAAAAAACATACTCGTAGTTGGTCCGGCGCAAAATACCTACGCACCTTGTTCAGGACACCGAGTTTTCGTGAGGCAGTAGTTATGACGGATTCGATGTAGTCTCTGGGGTTCAGATCGCAGCGAATGTTCATTCCGAGCAAGGTGATTTTGCTTTGTGTGTGAAGGGTTGTGCCCTGAAGAGAAGGAAGGGGGAGGAAAGGGGCCCTTGTCGCCAAGAACGCGCACACCTGTGTTTTCTTAGTATTAAACTCAACAAGATTGTTGGACCCCATTCGGAGACGAGGTCCAGCGTCCTGTTGAGCTCAATGATAAGATTCTGCCTCTCCCTACCAATATCACCACGAGCAGCCGCTGAGCTTCCGTGATATCCCCCATGCACTGTACTGTCGTCTGCATAGCAATTATACTTCCTAAGGAAAGCATGTCATTGATATGAAGAAGAAAAATGTTGGGGATAGAACGGAGCCTTGCGGAACTCCAGCGTTCATTGCCACGAACCGCGAAGCACAGCCGTCAACGACTTCTACGCTCGTCCACTCCACGTACAGAACTGCGCGGGTAATCCGTATGCCGAAAGCTTGGAAAGAAGAGCCTTGTGCCAGACTCTATCATAAGCTTTGGCGATGTCGAGACTAATAGCCACCGATTCGCCGCGCTTATCGATAGATTCACCCTATTTGTGCAAAAGGAACGCTAGAAGCTCACCTGTTGATCGTTTAGGATGAAACCCATACTGACGGGCATTAAGTAACGAGTGGCCTTTCAGGTAACGAATCAGCTGGGTATTATGGATGTTCTCCATGATTTTGTACAAAATGGAAGTGACGGCTATAGGACGATAGTTAGCCGGATCAGAACGATCTCCCTTTTTGGGAACCGGCTGGACATTGGCCTCTTTCCAAGATTTCGGCACACAAACAGCAGAGAACGACAGACGGAATAGACGCGTCAGGACCGGAGTCACTAAATACACATTTATTTTCTTAATTTCTTCTCAAAACTTCAAAAACTTGTAAACGGTTTACCATCTCCTGTTTACTTTTTGAAAAAACTACAATATCATCTAAATAACGTAAGCAATTATTGTTATCAATCTTGTTCTTTAACACACTACTTATCATACGTTGAAAAGTTACGGGAGCATTCTTTAAACCAAACGGCATTCTTAGAAATTCATAATTTCCGTTAGGTGTACTGAACGGTGTTTTCTCGATGAAGTCATCATTCATTAATATTTGATGATATCCAGATGTTAAATCTAAAGTAGTAAAATATTTATTACCTTGTAACTTAATGAGGTTCCGTAACGATTTTAACTATAAATGTAGCTTTGTAGACAATTAAAAAACAATAAAAATGGTACCAATTTTTTTTTCTACGATGAAAATTGACGAAATTATAACGAAAAAACAGATCGCTCCGTCAAGCGGCCGCCTGGCAGGCGTGTGACGTCACACGACACGTTCTAGGCAGACTCCGCATCCGTGCTCCCGAGTTTTCGACTAGTAGCCGCGCGCAGCGTTTCATGCGAAATTGTATTACATACCTATATTGTTTTTTTTTATGTAATAGTGGTAGTAGTATTCAAGAGGTTCAGTACAGTTTGAGCAATGAGTAATAAACTAGAAATCGGTTTTGTGTAAGGTCAATCGGATAAACTTATTTTTGAAATTTTTATGGAATCTGGTTATCTGATTACTTACCCATTTAAAGTACACCAGTGCCGAAATCCGTGGTTGGAAACTTCAAAGGTAAGTGAATAAAGCTACATATTTTAAAATTAGAATAATAATATGTAGGTTATTGACCTCTAAAGTTATGTCACTAAGTTATAAACTAGTATTTACCTTTGAGTATTTCTTTGGTTCTTATCTATGTTTAAAACATTCAAATAGATATGTTTTGATGTAGGTAGGTATAGGTTGGTATTCTGAGCACAAAATGAGTCTATTTCGTAAACTGTACGGACGAATGAACACAGGGGCCTAATTAAGCTAACAAGTTACAGCTGAATCGAAACTAAAACGTTGCGATCGACCAATCGTAGCACGTACGAGTATATTGCCATGCAACTGTTCGATGACGTGATAAGGTGGCGCTCTGATTGGTCGATCGCAACGGTTTAGTTTCGATTCAGCTGTAACTTATTAGCTGAATTGGGCCACAGGGCTGTCTTCAGAATCGCAACGTGACAGTTTTGGGCGGTCTGGATTTCATAGTATGGTGGTGATGTTATGATCGAAACACACAATGAGGGTGCAGCGTAGCGCGGAATATATTCTTTATTTACACTATGAGCGTGCGCTCCCTTTTGATTTTCTCTTTTAAAACACACATTTTTTATTTTTCCTGATACCTAAACCTATCCTATCCGTACCCGCGGCCGTACCGCCTAAAAGCGAACACTCGCTATCGTTATCGTGACATTACAACAATAGTTTTTTATGTCACAGGTGACATTTAAACTGTTGTTCTAATGTCACGAAAGCGATAGCGAGTGATCGCTATAAGTGAGGCAGTAGCCCCCCTGGACTGCTGAGATGATTTTCAGTGTAACATATGTCCTGGGGCCTTATTCTGCTAGCGTTAATGCATTTGTGGCGTGTCAATAACGCTTCAATAGCATCGCTTTTTGAGACAGTTATTGTTGGTTAACCGAATACTAACTAAAACATTTGTAACTATTGACTTATCAAGAAATTGTAGCACAAAAAAATTGTAGCAGAAAATGCGCATAAAAGCGACAAAAGCAGTGTTATTGAAACGCTATCACGACGCGACAACGACGTTAAGATTAGCGTAATTAGGGCCCTGGTCGTTGGTTTTATTTGATTTGTTTACTGAAAAATTAATAATATTTGGCTTTGGTGCCCGTTTTGTGTAGGCGGCTGTGATGTGGCTTAGAGTGTAAAACCTAGTTTTAACAGAGTGTTACCTACAGCTCTGCTAGACCCCTTTTGGGATTATAAGCGCGATTTTATGCATATATGTATGTATACCTATCTATAAATGTTACCGTCACAAAGAATGTTTCCATTTTTCAATCTGGGCGTGCAGCTTATGGCGATGAAGCCGTAGGTTAGGTGCAAGTAAAAAGAACTGGCCACATTGTGCACTGTTAAAGCGAGAATAACGTCAGAACACAAATAGATTCACTACCTATATCATTATACGGTCTAATATTGCATGGACTCATACAACGGTTAGTCTCTCTCTACTCGTTTACTGTAGTTAGGATACAAGTCTCCATGCCTGCCACAAAGAGAGTTTTGTTTTTTCTTTCATTGATTGTCGCACTAAACAAGAAAACATTCAACCTTACTTAAAAGAATAATAATAATATTAAACGATTTATTGCACACAAAGATAAACAGAAATTTTTCAAAAACAACACAGATGTTCAGCACAGGCGGCCTTATCTATACTAATATTATAAAGAGGAAAGATTTGATTGTTTGTATTGAATAGGCTTCGAAACTACTGAACCGATTTTGATGAAAATTGGTAAAGGGATAGTTCGAGAACTGGGGAATGACATAGGGTGATATTCCTACTGGAAAATATAAAATTCCCATGGGAAAACAAAAATAACGCGGGCGAAGTTGCGAGCGGAAAGCTAGTAATATTATAAAGAGGAAAGATTTGATTGTTGGTTTGTTTGTATTGAAGAATTGAGAGACGAAGGCGGGTCGTAAAAAGCTTCGATTGTTGCCATAATGCGAAGCTCTAATACAAACGAGAAAAAGGTGATGAAAAAAAATATTTCATGAAACCATCAATATGAAAAGTTTCTCTGCAAATGAAGCTTTGGCTACGGGGATTTGGATCTGTCAAAAGCTAGTACACATTTTTAAGATTTAAAATTTAGAGAAAAGAACTCAGTCATGTTTCCGTCATTATTATAACATATCGAGTATCTGACGCAAAAAAAAACGTACTATCTGCCTGCTTCGAGTATTGAAGTAACAGACACAAGTGCTAAAGTAAAGCTACAAGATTTGCTGGATCATACTATTGGCCGTGTTTTGATGATAAAAGGTGTCTACAGACCTTCTCAAATACGTCTCAGGTTTAGCAAATGGGGATGTGTTGGTTCATCGGGGCAAAGTGAATACAAACAACGATAAACTTTGAGGTAATATTATATTTAACTTTATAAATTTTGAGGGAAACATGTCTCCTGAATAAACAGACCTGAATAAAAGATTCTTGTAGGTCCATGCTCTTATAGTGTATTTTAGTCAACTATCACGTCATTTAGTGATATACTTACAATATTATATCATTATTTCCTTTATAATCACCTTCATATTCTCGTAATAAGCAAACAATGAAACGGAAAAAGTAATTTTGTATGGAAAAGTAGCGATTTTTTATTTTGTATGTTTTTATGTGTAATAATAAATTAAATATATAAAGATTCTAGTATCATTTCATAGCTTATATATTGGAGATCCTGCATGAATTTTGTATCCGTAGGTGTAGTAGAAAAAAAGTTGCAAATTTTTGAAACGCAACTCACGCTTTCATCCCATAGTGCGGCGCGCGGCGGCGTCAGATAGTGTCGGCTGACGTCACAGCCTGTCCGTAGGCAGCGGCGGATTTAATAAAATCAGTTGATGCAAATTGGTTTATAACTTTACATCGGATCGACCGATTTTGGTGATTTAAAAAACATATTTATTGTGATACAATAAGGAACGTTACTATGTATGTTGTATTATGAAAAGCCATACCATTACGGGACCTCATTGGGGAAATTTTTTCTATGTTCGGAAGTGGGAACTTATCTGACTTGGTTTTCTCATTAAAGCGACGATAGTTTATCACCATATTCAATGACGTCTCAGTGATCAATTCGTTAAACACGGGGAGCGATCACCGAATGTTACGAGGCGCATTGAATCTTAACATAAAAGCGAAAAGGTATCGACTGGTAAAGTCTGCACTCCGTCTCGAAGCCATCCAGATCCAAAACCCCGAGCGCTTTCAACTCGAATTGCAAAATCGCTTCGATTGCCTGGAGGACTGCACGGATGTGGACACTTATAATGACAGGGTTGTGGAAGCTGTCCTTGTTTGCAAACCCCGGTGCAAAGTTTTGCAAACCCAGCCGTACTAAGCAACGAAGTAAGATCTCGGAGCCGACAGCTAAGCTGATGGAGGAAAGGCGTGGAATGGGTCGGCAGTCTTCTGAAGATGCTCGTCGGCGACTCAACAAACAGATCTCTAAGTGTCTGACTCGCGACATACGCCGATTTAATACGGAACGTATTAAAGAAGCCATCCAGCAGAACAAGGGCTCCAAAGTGTGCGCAAGAGATCTGTCACTCTCAAGGCCGAGAGGGCCGAGATCGAACGCTTCTATGGACAGCTTTACGCAACATCACAGGCACCTGTTATTTAGGCTACAGACCCTAGAGCCAATTTGACCCGGCACTACACCGAAGATATCCCGGACGTCAGCCTGTACGAGATTAGTGTGGCTCTCAAACAGCTTAAAAACAACAAGGCACCGGGTGATGATGGAGTTACAGCCGAACTCCTAAAAGCGGGTGGACTACCAGTCCGGAAAGCGCTGCAGCGGCTATTCAACTCCGTCATACTCGAGGGCAAAACGCCTAAAGCATGGCACAGGGGCGTGGTGGCACTTATCTTCAAAAAGGGCGACAGGGCCCAGTTGAAGAACTATAGACCCATCACGCTCCTGAGTCATGTTTATAAGCTATTCTCGAGGGTCATCACGAATCGTCTCGCACGCAGGTTCGACGACTTCCAGCCTCCCGAACCAGCCGGATTCCGAAAAGGCTATAGTACCATAAACCACATCCATACGCTGCGGCAGGTTATACAGAAGACCGAAGAGTATAATCTGCCACTATGCTTGGCGTTTGTGGACTATGCGAAAGCTTTTGATTCTGTCGAGACCTGGGCCGTACTTAGATCACTCCAGAGGTGCCAAATAGACTATCGGTACATCCAAGTGTTGCAGTCATTGTACGAAAACGCCACCATGTCAGTCCGCCTTCAGGACCAAACTCGAAACCAGTACGACTTCAGCGTGGTGTGAGACAGGGTGACGTTATATTGCCGAAACTGTTCACAGCTGCGTTGGAGGATGTATTTAAGCTTTTGAACTGGAGGGGACTCGGCATCAACATAAACGGCGAGTACATGACTCACCTTCGTTTTGCTGATGATATCGTAGTCATGGCTGAGACCGTGGAGGATCTAGGCACAATGCTCGAAGACCTCTGTAGTTTCCCAACAAGTGGGTCTTAAAATGAACATGGACAAGACTAAAATAATGTCGAATTCCCGTGTAGTACCCACTCCTGTGAATGTTGGAAGCTCTACGCTGGAAATTGTTGACGAATATGTTTACCTGGGGCAAATAGTCCAGCTCGGTAAGTCCAACTTCCAGAAAGAGGTAAATCGGCGAATCCAACTCGGCTGGGCAGCGTTCGGGAAGCTACGCAGCATATTCTCGGCCCATCTACCGCAGTGTCTCAAGGTGAAAGTCTTCAATTCGTGCTTGTTGCCAGGGATGACATACGGAACTGAGACGTGGCCGATTACAATGGGTTTCATAAGAAGGCTCAAAGTCACCCAAAGGGCAATGGAGAGGGCTATGCTCGGGGTTTCTCTACGTGATCACATCAGAAATGATGAGATCCTTAGAAGAACTAGAGTTACCGACATAGCCCAAAGAATTGCAAACCTTAAGTGGCAGTGGGCAGGACACATCGCTCGTAGGACTGACGGCCGTTGGGGCGGAAAGGTCCTCGAGTGGCGGCCGCGTACCGGGAGACGCAGTGTTGGTAGGTCCCCCACAAGGTGGACCGACGATCTGGTGAAGGTCGCGGGAAGCCGCTGGATGCGGGAGGCGCAGGACCGATCGGTATGGAGATCCTTGGGGGAGGCCTATGTCCAACAGTGGGCGTCTCTTGGCTGATATGATGATGATGATGATGAGTCTATCACCATACGCCACTTTTGCATACCCGATTGATCGATCTTTTTTTAATAATATGTACCGGAGATGATCAAGAAGATTCCGAAGGCTTAATAATTTTTTCTTGTAATAATTTATCTATTTATTGTTTCTTTACCTCCTCTTGCTGAGTTTGAGGTAACCTACTCGTATATGCAGGCCCGTTTTACCGAATAGGCACGGTAGGCACGTGCCTAGGGCGCAAGGCAATTGGCATTTTTGGGGGGCGCAAAAAAAATCAAAATTTACGGGGTATAGGCGTTATGGTTGGGCTGGCAGGGGTATAAAAAGGGGCGCTATACTCTTCGTTGTGCCTAGGGCGCTGGCAGAGTGTAAAACGGGCCTGCTTATATGGCCTTTGATAAATTGAATCCTCATTATTTAAATTAATATTATAATTGATTTTCGTAGTCGCACTATTTGTTACATCTTCCATAAACAAATCCGTGTAAGTTTGATATAAGCTCCGAATATTACACTTATCGTCTTCTGTCATATGAAAAAGTAAGAATTCGTGATTCGGCATTATTAACTTTCATTCCCTTAAATCAGTGTTTGCTCCAATATAAAATTTTATTTCAGCGTCTCCCTCACCAAAATATTTTTTTTTCTAATAAGGTCAGTCGGGGCAAGTGCGCCAACGGGGTAAGCGCGCCACCCATAAAAATATCGAAAAATACAGATATTACACAACTAACGACATCTTATATCCATGCAACAAACTAAAACACAGTTCCACTTCACACTCACAGATGGCTCTGTTCACCTTAACTTGAAATATCCGCCATTTCAGTTTTAGTGTCATTTAGACCTGTTACCAGAGATGACTTAATATTACTAATCCACATTATTCTTTAATTATTTAATGAATAGCGGCAAACCAAAGAGGTGAGTACAAAGGTTAGATGTTTTTCTTCAAATCTGTATTAGTATTTTACTCCTAATTAGTGAAATTAATGTTTTTTTATACAGTTTAAAATCTTGACCTCAAAATAATCGAGTGGGGTAAGTGCGCCCAAATTGTTGGTAGTATGGCGCAATTGCCCCGAGTCAGAAGTCGCCAACTTTTATGATGCAGATGATGTTTTTTGAAAACTTACTAACTAAAGTGCTTAGGGTCACATGATGGAGACGGTGAATGAGTGCCATTGGGTAGTGATAAATACCTCTTATTTAGGTCCGTCCATCTGTCCGTCCGCAGCTTAACTAAGAGATTCAAGTTTTAGATAACTGTTATTTGGTATGGATACACATATTAATTACACCGACAAAGTGGTCAAGTAAAATCATATTTTTTTTAGGGTACGTAATGTGATGATGATTTTTTTACTTGTTTAGGTCATTATGTGAGGTGTAGTTAGATAGGTTTTAACTCTGAAACTAGGTTGGCCACTGACCACTCGATAAGAAGCTGGACAACTGTCGTAAGGTCCACACAGATGACTACTTACCATAATTAGCCCCAAAATGATTACCTATGTCCATTTTTCAGATGGCTCGTAATTACTAAAGAAAAACTCATAATAACCCTTCTTGGTCTAGCTAGAGAGACTTCATGTCAGGCAGTTGATGCTGTCCGATCAGGCTTATTTGGACATGAAGCATCAAAATTATTACCTACCTATTTTTGTTTTTTTTTTTTATAAATGAAAGTAACAAAAAAATGCTAATTTGGTTTATTATAAAAAATACTATTATTCCAGCGAAACTGTCCGCAAACATTTTTATTTATAGAGAGCAGTTTGAATTAATAAAATAAGAAAAATAACTTTAAAATGTTTAGCGCCCCTAATGACAAATCTATGGCGCACTTGCCCCAAATTTATTAAGCAAGCTGTTGTTGCTTATGGGACTAGATTATTAAAAAAGAAACAAGATTAATGCGTTTAGTTGGCAATGATCAATAGAGTACACCAATTGTTTTTCTTGTAACGTAATTCTTTAGCACTTTTATTCATACAGGCGCACTTGCCCCATTTCCAGGGGCAAGTGCGCCTATACCCATGTTTTCCAATTTTCCATAAAATATTGTAAAATTATTGATAGATTTGATTGAATCGACATTTGTTGCAATTTCAAAATACCAAATTTTGTCAACATGCTAAATTTTCACTCATAAGTCATCATTTAAATATTTTATTGTGGATCAAACTCATCTATGAAAAAATTATGGCGCACTTGCCCCGACTGACCTTAACTTATAATTTTTAATTATAGTTCAGTTATAATTTCCCCATTGTGTGAGTGAAGTAACTCCGTGAGATGTTTTCACCGTGAAACTTTCCGGTTGGAAACATTCAGAAAAATATTTTTTAAACGCCTTAACACTTATGAAAGAACGTTGACCACCGGTATTAAAATTTTATGTTTCGGATTATTTGTCTCTAAATACGTTAAATAAGATTTTACATGATTAAATTCTATCTCATTTTCTTTTGATACTGGCCTATACAAAAATGTTCACCACGTTTTTGCAATTGTCACATTCATATTCCACGTTTCTACACTTGTTTCTATCCTCGTGATAATAGAGTTCTTCCGCGACAAAGCCTTTGCCTTTTTTTTGTTTAGGAGGGGAAATCCTTCTTACGGATTCGACAAGGGGCCGACTGACGGGGCCACCCCAAGGATATGCCGGACTCGGGTAGAAGACCCTATACTCGGCTAAAACCCCTCCAGATACTTCTACCTCCGTAGGGACACAATCGGGATCGGCGTTAGCCATTCCCCGATTGTGCCCCCTGGAGGGTAACAAACAAAGCCTTTGCCTAAATCAACTTGTCCCGGTCTCAGTTGAGGAGCGGCCCTCATACTGATGTCTTGCGATTAATACTGAACGTTCGTCGCCGTAGGTCGCTCATTTTCCGTTCCGCGAAAACCTATGTTGCGGCATAAGAATAAACAAGTAATAAACAAGTATCAAACGGTAGGTGAATAACGTGGCCTTGAGCGCTCGACGGCCGGGAGTTTCGCTTCTATACTTGTTTATTCTTATGGTTGCGGGCGATTGAATACTTTGTTGTGGCTAGCGGTCCACGGGAATCGACGATGATACGACCCATTGTTATGCGGAAACGTGTTAATTGGTCTTTGTTTCGGACCGTTGCTCGAATACTGAACATTAAAATTCTTTCTCGGCATGACTTGAGCCATTATCTTTGGAGTAGGAATCAAATTAGAAAATTTTTGTCTTATTTTTTCAAACCTTCCTTCAGCTTCTAATTGCAAAATTTTAGATACACTTTCGTTAAAACTACAGTTTGACACATAAATTTGGTCATGATACGGTAAACTTTTTCTAAGTGCATTTTGCGCCGTATTTAAATATGCTTCCATCATTTCATCTAGCATATCATTATTATTATACTTATCATGTAATTTGCTTTTTATAAAAAATAGTTTTTGTTTCAACTGAAATATAAGGTCTATACTATGATATACATGAAATTTTTGGGTTGAATGACATTACGTGTAAACACATTTTAATAATTAGTTTTAGATAACGCATTGATTATTTATTGGTTATTATGAAACACTGTGTATATATGTATATAGATAATAAATTGTGGGGATGACGATCTGATTGCGTGTTTCTCCTGTCTGACAGGGTTTCCGGGCAGATAGCTGCCATTCTTTTTCTCGTGTGACCAACAAGGTTGTGACCATTGATCGATTATTTATCACCGCACTCACTTTTTAATGAGCTTTCAATATTTTGCCACATAAATCCATGGTCGATCATTGAAATAATAAGGGCAGCACGCCCACTCAACCTACTTAATAACAACATAACATCCTGAGAATTCTCTCAAACTACATTTAACCTTTGTTTAGCACTATTTAAATAATTGTATACTGTGTACGCGTCACCATCGTACGTTGGGACGAAACTAATTAATCTTTGTGGGTCCTTGGCCAGTTGCGTGGGACTTTGTGAGCAATTAGGTGCTGAGGGCACGTAATTTGAATATCCCTCCATCATAGGACGAGGATCGGTCATACTTTCACTCTAAATACTAAATACAAAAGTAGGGGGTTTTAAGATAGGAATTTTGGATAATTAAAGGATGATGCTTTATAGGTACCTACTCACAGCATGCTGAGTCCTATGAAATTCTTGATCATTTTATTCTTCCCTTTTTCTTGACTTATTTATATTTGGGGTTGCTCAGTAAAAGACTTAAGAGTCACGTCGTTGATTTCGGTACTGGAAGGTTTTCTTGGAGACTTGTCGAAATTAAAACAGCTTTACTAAGCACCAGTTAAAATATTTAAAGTCGATTAAAACTTTAAAAAATATTTATTGACAAAAAATACAGAAATACTTGTTTTATAAATAAATACCTAGTAAATAAGTCTATACCTAGTAAGTAACATAGGGTAGGCTCGAACCCCTCGGTGGGGACGTATATGAGCTGTGGTGATGATGATGAAATAAGTCTACTCGTTTAGGGTAGTGATGAAGTGATGAACTTCGATGCTCTGGAAACGTGGGCTTTTATACTATTGTCTCCATTGTCTTGATGCCTGTGCTAGAACCTTCTTTCTTGGGAATCCATGGTAAACAATGCTTGGCGTGAACGACGATGCTGGCATTATAACAATACCTCGTTCTTTAAACGTCAACATTATATTTTTTATGTCTTCCTGGTTTCGGGTGGGTTGACTCGCGTGTCAACCGTTTTAACCGAGAGATGCCCACAGCTGGACATAGACCTCCTCAAGGACCTTTAAACCGATCATTCCTACGCCGGCCGCATCTAACGACTATCCGCGTCCTTTACAGATCGCCGATATGAACAACCATGCATCTACCGATACGCGCCCGCCGTTGGAGGACCTTTCCTCCCAACAGCCATAAGCCCTGTAAGCAAATATTTTTGGCCCCAATGCCACTGTTTAGGAATTCTTTGAACTATGTCTGTGACACAGCTTGTAATTACCCTTAAATTTATACTTATCACTAGTTTTGATTATCGTAAAAAATACCAATAAGCATTCATACGAAAAATCCAAACATTTTGTTAGCGTCAGTACCTGTTATCAATTAGATCAATCTATATTCTGATATTGTTAATTCAATTGTGAAATTTTGCTTACAATCATTTATTTTAATCGCGCCATTCTGAGCGCGTGTGTCCTAACACCACCGCAGAAAATGGTAAATAGATATTATTAAAGTTATTAAAAGTTTATAAACTCAAATAACTTACTTTGGACATATAAATTCTCTAATTTCGATACGAAATCTTACATCTATTTTCATAAGAATATAACTGGTTTAATAAACGTCTTTTAGGACACAAACAGCGTCAATTACGTCAACGGGGAGTATGTCAATAAAGCATTTGAGGCTGATGGAACTAAACAGGATCTTGAAAGCCAGTACCCGCAGAAAAATTCTGTAAGTAATAATGTCATATTTACATGAGTACTAAAACATACGCTAACCCGACTCTGATTTTACAACCAGTTGCTTAAAACAGCATTCGTGATCAAGGGATGTCTAAAGGTGATAGATGTCGTAAAGTGTGAATTAACATCTAATTTATTATTTTACTACTGTCATCTCATATTATACTATAATATGTATATAGTCCGATTCATGCAAACTTTGCCTCCTAGGATGATTGTACAGTAAAAAATTACGCGATTATCCCACGTCTTAAATTTATATAAAAACTACTACGAACCTACTACGCTATGCTACGAAATCTCACTTCGTAGAGGACTACGATTTAGGCGATGGGATGGGCACAGTCTATCAAATTAATTTCATTGCTTCTTCCATTAGTCTAGCAAATCACAGACATATACGGGCATACTAAATGGGTAATAATTATACTTATACATATATCTATCAATCTCCTAAAGATTTTCCAAACAAACTAAATGTTGTTTTGGCTATATAAATTCAGTACTTCATGACGATTTTAAAATAGCAAAGTTGAAGCAATAGCACAGTTTTGATAACAATTATTAGATAAATATGATAACATCAATCATAGTTTCGAAATTAACAGATACGTATTGTTAGTTATAGGCCAAATGTTATTTCTTAATAACGAGTAGGTAATAAATAACATTTATTAGCAGTCTTTTGAACGATTCGAGCACTTTAGATTTGTATGCCTATATGGTCGTTTAAATTGATCATACATTATGGTGTAAACTAGAGAATGCAATCTGAATAATTTATTATTCAAAAACTCCTTATATCAGCAAATTTTATCGAACAATAGGGGTATGATCCAGTTTTCTTTGTTCTTGAGGAATCCAGGTAATGTTCGCTTCCATCTTCAGCCTTATCGTCAATTAGTGTTATCAAGTGAGAAGGAGCTGCCATATCGTAAATAACAAAAAGGTTTTAAATAAAGATAATCCGATTTTATCTATAATCCGATCTAAAAATGCAAATTTCAAGCATTTCCTCATTTAAACAGTATTTGTTAACTGACGCAGAGATGGCCGAGTTTCTGTCTTTATCTGACTAAACAGCTAAAATACTTTGTGTTTCTTCCAAGGAAGTTTAATATCAAGTTATGTATTATCATTATATAAGCTAGAGACTGCTGGACTTGGGCTTTCCCTCAAGGAATAGAGAAGTCTTATGATTAAAACCGGATTAATAATAATAATAATAATGTTTTATTTATTCTCTCACACAGACAATTACAATTACATATAGCTTAGTAAGTAATGACATTTTTTTTTTCTTATATAATTTAAAGTCTATGTGAGAGACTGGTATCTGTACTAGGAAACCTGTATGACAGATTACCAGCCTCTCCACATCCGAACCAGATGGAAACATCAAAAGGGTAAACATAATATTAGAGTAAAGTAAAGATGTCATTGTGTGAGCTCAAATGTGAAAATTATTAGGATTATATTAACAACAAAAAAAACTCAAAATATGCATGGCAATATGCAAGAGGAACAGCAAAAATATGCACGAATATCTGCTCTGCACCTATTCTCTCTTATCTCAGTAAATTATCCTGAATGTTGAAAGTTGAAGAGCAAAAAGTGCTCTTCAATTTTGGATCCATTTTTTGTTTAGTTTTTTTTTTCTTTTTTAGTAATAGCTGAATAATAATTGCAGCACATAAGCTTGCTCCGCGTTCCTCCGTTTTCTCATACCATGTAAAATCTTGGACAAAGATATAGGACAAGTGGAATGAGGAATCATTATTTAAATATGGAAATCCTTCAAATTACAAACCAATTTCGATTATAACAGCACTTAGTAAAATATTCGAAAAATAGTATGTCAGGTGTTAATAGATAATTTCACACATAATTACATTTTTCATACGAACCAATTTGGTTTGACCGTGTCGTTGCACGACAGATGCTGGAGTTGCACTTTTCAAACACATCTTTGCCGCTTGGGAGCATAAACAAGATGTGATTGGTATATTTTGTGACCTGACGAAGTCTTTCGACTGCGTTAGTCACCAGATTCTTTTAAATAAACTTAAACATTATGGTGTCTCCGAAGAAGCAATTAGCCTTATGGAGTCTTATTTGCCATATTTGCCTTATGGAGTTAATTTACATTAATGACCTCCCACACTTCATTAACAATATGTGCGATATAGTACTATTTGCAGATGATACTTCATTAATATTTAAAGTTGGCAGAGGAAATGAAAATACTGACGTTGTACTCGTAAATAGTGCTCTTTCTAAAGTTTTGCTTTGGTTCACAATTAATAACTTATCATTAAATTCAAATAAAACTAAATGTATAAAATTCTCATTGCCAAATTTAAGGGAAGTGAATACTATTGTGGGAATGAATAATCCAATTATTGAATTCATTGATTAAGTATACCTATTTTTTGGGCATTACACTAGATTCACGTTTGCAGTGGGACCCCCACATTGAGTCCTTAGCAAACAGACTTAGTTCTGCGGCATAAGCAGTTACCGAAGGTAGACTCTGTACCAGGGTCGTCTGCATTTCTGCCGCAAAGCAGCAGTGCTTGCATTGCTGTGTTCCGGTTTGAAGAGTAAGATATGGCAGTGAAATTACTCGGTACCGTGACTTTACATCTAATGTCACAAGTTGGCAACGTGCACTGTGGTTCTTGTGAGGGTTGCAGTTTTGCTGCGAATCTCATAGGAGCCACATGTATTATAGGTGACTGTTACAACTTACCATTAGGTGGGCAGTTTGCTTGTTTGCCAACTTAATTGCAATAAAAAAAAGTTAAAAAATAAGATAACTACTAAAGTTGAAACGCCATGATTGTTTACTTTATTTATTTTCACGGTGTTATGTCGTATGGACTACTACTGTGAGGATCGACTGCTAGTCTAGAAAGTATTTTCGTACTTTAAAAAAGAGCAGTTCGCGCTATTTATAATTTACGAACAAGGGATTCTTAAGAGATTTATTTAGAGAAATTAATAAACATAAACAAACAGAGACAACATAACAGAGAAAACATAAACATAACATCAGGCACCTTGTATGTGCCTGATGCACATACAAGGTCAATATGTTTCCTTTAAAATAGAATGTTTTGCTTTGTTTTGACGTCAATAAGTGCCGAATTAAGATTTTTGAATTTGAATTTGAATGGGAAATCAAACCATTCGTCAAAGTTTGATCAAAATATTTGACATAGAAATTGGACAAATAAGTACAATAAAACCTACTTCGTGAAATCTCTATTAATAATAATAACAATAATTCATTTTTATTTTCAATAGTTATTTGTTATACATGAGTGCAAAGTTGCTTTTTAACCGCGTGCTCAACTTTGACGACCGAGCAAGCGAAGGATTCTAAAATTTTGAATCCTGAGCGTTAGCGAGGGAATCAAAAGAGTACAAGGTGAAAAATCTTTGCACTCGAGTGCAACACGTAACTTTTCATCCCCCCTCAGCGAGGAAATGAATAATGCAAAATAAAACATTTACAATCACAAGATACTTTTATTTCAGTTTAGGTACATATGTACTACAGCATTATGATAAGTAAGTATTACAGAAAAATATTTATATTATGTATAATAAATAATACGTTTTTTTTACTTATTTTCAAGTTTCTTATTTATAATAATACGACGTCAAAACAAAATGGCGTGAGCAAAGCAAATCAAAAACAAAAGTAGGTACACCAAGAAGGTTCAGAGTCTGAGTTTTTAACAAATTTAAAAAAAGTTGTATGATAAATTCGGCACCATGGAGATGGAAGTAAATAGGTTTAATGATGTTTTGAAATCACATAGATTTTAACTAGTTGCACGCGATGTTCTTAATTTAAATTTACTTTCACCTCAAGCGGATAAAAACGGCTTTGGCGATCAGATATCGAATAGCAAAAATACTCTTTCCGAGATGGGGGATGAAAAATATTTTTTCCAAATTTTTTTTAGGTCCATGTTCTAAACAGGACAATTATTTATAGCCTTGCCTTATTGAATAAAGACATTGTCTTTGATTTGCACCGAGAATCATTTATATGTCATAGATAGTCATAGGTAGATGTTATCATGTTATCCAATGCAAGTCTTCATAAAGCTTCAGGAGTCATTGGAACACACTATATTCAGTGATTCAGGCATCCAAACTAAGATTTACGAAATATAATCAAGTTATTCACGGTTTAAATTATTAATATTATTAGGATATTCTAAATTCAGGGCAATGTAATAAGCTCCTTCGACCTGAAATGTCAAAACGTGTTGTTACACGTTTTGACATTTCAGGTTTAGACTTCCAATTTATTTTATGACAGATGGCCGACAATCACTAGAAAACATAAACAGACGTTGTTTCCGGATTAAAACGCATTTGAAATCAAGAAATAAATAGTTTATCATAAAGCCTGAAGAGATTTCGGAGAATGAAAATACATCATCGCTTCTACTGTGATCCTTTGAGATCTACGTTCAATTATGTTTTACACTGAATTTCACTCATTGTCAAAGTCAAAAAAAATTGATGTAACGAGGGCCTAAAATTGTATGGTAATGGTTTTTACATACAATAACAAAAACATTATATTCAATTTTGAAATGACTTTGCACTAAGAAAAACAACGTATCGACCGAATTTTATCGATAAAATGCGACGCATCTTATAGATAGGTGTAATATTTGCAATAATCTTTTAATAGTTTTATTACTGAAAGCAATCCATGAATTCATACAGATAATTGTTTACCGCCGCTACCTGTGAAAAATAGGTACTCACATACAAATAATTCCTAACACCATTCATCAATAAATATCAGTATTGTCATTATTTTATTGTTCGCAGTTAAAAAAAGAAGAAAAAGTCGCAGAACGCCCAAAATGGGACAATCAGTTAGAATTTCTGATGTCCTGTATCGCCACATCGGTGGGCCTCGGAAACGTTTGGCGGTTTCCGTTTGTCGCCTACCAGAACGGCGGCGGAGCTTTCCTCATCCCCTACATAGTAGTTCTCTTAATCATCGGAAAGTCCATGTACTACCTCGAGACTGTTCTGGGACAATTCAGTAGCAGTAATTGCGTCAAAATTTGGGCTCTGTCGCCCGCAATGAAAGGTTTGTAGTTTAATACATAAAGTTCTTTTTTCCTCGTTTTCATTAAGTCACTTTCTTGCGTGTCTGCTTGTTCGGGTGTGGAATCTTCAAATTCGATTTTGCAAATCAAATTGCCTGAGCCGCTATGGAGCTGAAACTTTCGGGGTAACTTAGAACACGATGACAATACATTTTCCTGCACTCCAAAGGCAACCTGAACCGGCGTTTTGGGTACAGTTTGGTGAAATTTCTAAAACACATGTATACTATGATTTATTGCTTTCTTCGTGCAGCAAGCATGCGAGTAATGAATAAAACTAATGAACCCATTGGTTTGGAGTGATCCGTAAACAGCCTAAATCATAACTATTGATAAAATTTGTCACACGCACACTCAGCCACGTGGAATCTGGAATATCAGCGATGGGAAATTGAAATCGTTTGTGGCTATGCGTCAGTTGAGCTCAATGTAAACAGTACACTGGAAGAAAAAAATTAAAATCGTTTTTATTTTGACAGATTTTAAATTTTACTGTAAAAAACAAACGGAGACACGCAAGAAATTTAAATATATTTAAATATTGATTATACTTGTAGATTTTAAAAATCAAAAAATCCTGCGTTTTGATGCGTTTTATAAAGGACATAATAAACCCGCGGGGCCTGAAAGGACAGAACTATAGGTGAAACCAGACAAACGACCACAAATCGTTTCCACCATGCATGGTTCTGATCAATAGTGCAATGAGACATCAGGGATGCGGTGAGGTGCATCTTTGAAAATGAAATGATACTCCACCGTAGCATAATAGCTAACAACAACTGCTTTTTTATTTATCAACCAATTTGTCAATATATAAAAATACTCTTTTTTCCTGTAATATTGTAAAAGCCCTTAAAACAATAAAGATAAAAAATTAACAAGTAAATTGATCCTCCGTTTAAATTGGCATACCTAACCAACATTTTCCTAATATGAGCCTTATGTTTTATTACAGGCACCGGCTACACACAGGCGCTTGGCGCGAGTTTTGTTTTATCGTACTACGTGTCCATAATCGCCCTATGCCTGTACTACTTGGCCATGAGCTTCAACAGCGAGCTGCCCTGGGCCGTCTGTGATCCCACTTGGAGGAACTTTACTCAATGTGTTGAATCTGGGAGTATAAACTCAGGCATTGAAAACCCAATAAGCAGTGCCCAACTCTACTTTACGTAAGTTTAGGTTTTTTTTTATGACTGTGTTCTTTGCGTATATTACTTATTAAGACTTCTAACTATCATGAGAAAAAATGAGCCTACTTTCATAAACCATACCATATTCCTTAAGTTGGAATAAACAAAAACTAAAATTCATGGCTCAAGTATGCACTTTCAAAAATGCAGTTTGTTGCACACCGCGTAGAGTTGAAAGTCCGAGGCAAGTGCCTACATTTCTTATTGAAATTATGTTTCGGGCGACAACTGTTTTACCCCCCTAAACCTTATGAAATTAGACACTTTTGGTCTCATTAGATTCAGTATACCTCAATCTATGTTTGTACGTCAGACGAAAACTTTTATTGTTTATCATACGTATCCATCACAAGGGTCCAATCCGGTGCCAAGCCTATGATCAAATAGGGTTTATTTATTGGTTTTCTTTTAGAGCCCTCTTTGGTGAATTGGATGAGGCTTCTGGTTGTTGTCATCCCTTTCTGGGCTCTTGCGACCGCTTGACTGACTGCTTCCCGTATGATTCCTAAAACCTTATCATGACGTCGCGAGTAATGACCCTTTTCTAAAAGAACTCTGCATCCCACCCTATTTGCCTAGCTGTTTCGGGTGCTTCGCCACACGTATAGCGTGTTTTTTCTGTGGCTATTCCCCATCTTGTTAGATTACATTGGTCTCCTATTATAATACCTAACACTACGTAATAGGATGTAGTATGGTAGTAGATAATATCGTTCTGATTATTTATTTATCGCGATAGTAATGTCGATAGCGAATTTTTTTATTACAACATTACTGTAATAGATTGATAAATAAAATATGATAAAGAACAATGGCCATACATCGAAAGACGTCAAATCGGCTTGAATCGGTATAAATTCTTTTTTTTTTTGAGAATGTGCATTGTCCATTGATGGGTATTTAAATAACTGCAAGTAGTTTTTTAACAAAAAGCAAATGAAAATATATTTTTCATTACTCATACTCTGAAAGTAGGTCTGAAGTTGCCTGAGGAGCGGGTTGAAAGTAACACTTTTCAGCCCTAGGGAGAATCGCTTTCAACTGACAGCTGTCAATTTATAAAAAAGAAACTAGTTCTATTTTCACATTTCTATTGAAACATGTTAAGTATTAATTAAAGAATATATTTTTTAAATGACTTTATTATAATTTATTTTCAACTATTTCTTTAAAATAACAGATTTGTGCAAAATATTTACTCTTTCAATGGTGAAAATGAAAAATAATGGCTAAATAGCTGTCCGGACACAGAAAAAAAAAACAAAATAGACAAAAAGCGATCCGCTCTTCATTTGTTTTGTCGAGTTATGGAAAGAAAGAAAGAAAGAAAGATATCTTTATTTGCTAGAATATGGTGACACAAGTTCTTAAGGTTTAATGGCTCTACATACTCTGTTGACGTCGTCAACGTGCAAAATGTTTTCGTCAGGCTTTACAAATGATTGTTTCTAAGTAATATAATATATGTTGTACAATAGTCAAGATATTAACAATATTATAATATCAATGTCATAGAAATTAAAATTAGAATTACAAAATGTCATAGTTAATCATTAATTACATACAAATCAATTCAATATCAATAAATTCGCGATATATTATTCCAATTGTCATTATACACCTAAATTATAATCATAATAACACATAGAATTTATAAAATTAACTTAAAACATTATTTCAAAAATAGTCAGATGGCAATGTCAACAGGAACGTCATAACATCAAAATATCATGATTCATCAAGCAGCAAACTCTTTACGATCAGACAGGTACTCTCCAACACTGTAATATGTTTTTTTCAGTAATATATTAAATAATGTACTTTTAAATCGTCTATATGTAAGTTTTGTAAGCCATTCTGGTAATTTATTGAATATTCTAATCGCCATATTATAAGAGTTCTTGGAAACAATATTTAGTCTTTGATATGGTGTATATAGTCTATCACATTTTCTACCTCTGTATGTGTAATCCTTATTCATTTTAAACATGTCATGATATTTTTTTACAAATAAACATATTTCAAATAAATATAAACAAGGAAGAGGCAAAATACGAAGTGCTTTAAATAATGGTTTGCAACTATCGAGAAAATCTACGCCACATATTGCTCTAATACATTTTTTTTGGACTTTGAAGATAACATCTAGATTAACGGAATTTCCCCACAGTACGAGACCATAACGTAATAATGATGCTACATATCCATGATAGGCAGATATTGCTGCTTCTTTAGATACTGTCTGCCGTATTCTTTTTAGGGCATACACAATTTTGTCCAATTTAGTTGCTAGCAAGTCAATGTGGGGTTTCCAATTACAGAACTTGTCAATTGTAATTCCTAGAAATGATATATTTTCTACTTCCTCTAAGTTTTCATCCTGATGTTTAATGTGAATATCAACAGGATTACTATTCAATGTTTGGAAATATAAATATTTCGTCTTACTAATATTAATCTGAAGATTATTATGTCCTAACCACCTGGAGTTTTGTTTATACTCCGTATAGCAGAGAATTTGAGTTCATCTGATTCAAATATGGATTGAACGCCTGATTTCATAAGAGAAGAGGCTAAAGCAGAAGTTGTTGATTTTTAAAATAAAATTCACTTATTTTTCTTTAGCCTATTCATGTTTTTATTTTTACTTTCCTTGTATTCGTAATGAAAAGCACAGTGTTTACCTCGGGTTAAAGACTTATTTAGTCCCTCGAACTATAGGCGCCCTCGCTACGCTCGTGCGCCAATTCCCGTCTCGGGACTAAATAAGTTACTTTCACCCCTAGGGTAATAATGTACTATTTTTTTTAATAATACTCTCTTTAATTTACGAGTAGGTATACTACACATTTAATTAGATACTTTTTGGATTTACTCGCGTGAAGATTTAAACAATTTAATTATTCAGGCAGACGTTTCAAACGCTTTAAGCATACGTGGTCAATCAAGCTTGTAATTTTTTTTTCACAAAAATGAGATTTCACTATTAACAACGTGTGTTCAGAAAAAGACGCATTTTTTCGCTTTACCAACCATATTAAAAATTTCTTAATTTTAGTTCTGAAAGCCTTTTCCATTAATTACGTTTAGCTCTAGATAAATGATGAAACTACTAGATAATAAGTATTTTAACTAAGTTATATCTAGAATATAGCACAAGAGTGATACCAGTGTGTGTGGACAATTATTAAAAATGTTAATGTCTCTTTTACGATTTGTGACTGACGCGGGACTTAAGTTTTCAGAGACTCAAATGGACTCTTATTTCTTTATTATACAACTAGCTGTGCCCGCGAACTACGTTTCGCCATCAAAATACTTAACATAGTGTTTAGTTTTTTCCTCCATTTTATTCCATAATGATTCAACTTTATTCTGCCTTTCTTGAGCATCGGCCATTTCGAAATTACGACAATTTTAGTAGGTTCTTAATGCTCTAGGTCAGCGGTTCTCAAACTTTTTTGGTGACGGAACCCTTTTGAAAAGCGAAATACTTGACGGAACCCTAAAATAAAACAATAGTTTTTAAAAGTGTATTCTTTATTAATAAGCATAATAAAAGTACGACCAGAGAGGGGTGTTTGATTTTTTCTAAATTATTGCGGAACCCCCATAGGGGTATTGTGGACCGGTTCCGCGGAACTCACTTAGAGCATGGCTGCTTTAAGTACTCTTCAGGGCCTACTTTCATTTAATACTCCTATTGCTGGGTTTGAAAAGCAACTGTTATCCGTCTTTTTTGAGCGGCGGCCATGTTGAATTTACGTCAATGTTGCTACGTTCATAGTGCTCTACTGATCAAGGCCTTTTATTTGATACCCATATTGCTGGGATTGGAAACGAACTTTTATCAGTTTTTTTTGAGCGGTGGCCATGTCAAATGTACGTCAATATTGCTAGATCCATAGTGCTCTAAGCTTGAAGACCTTTCATTTGATCTATATTGCTAGATTAGAAAACGAACTTTTATCCACCTTTATTGAGCGGCGGACATGTTGAATTTATGTCAGTGTTGCTATGTTCATAGTGCTCTCCTCATCAAGGCCTTTCATTTGGTACCCACATTGCTGGGTTTGAAAACGAAAATTTATCCTTTTTTTTGAGCGGCGGCCATGTTGAATTTAGGTCGATTTTCCTAGGTACCTAATGCTCTACTCTTCAAGGCCTTTCATTTGATACCCATATTGCTAGATTTGGAAACTAACTTTTATCCACCTTTTTTGAGAGGCGGCCATGTTGAATTTATGTCAATGTTGCTAGATTCATAGTGCTCTACTCTTCAAGGCCTTTCATTTGATACTCATATTGCTAGGTTTGGAAACTAACTTTTATCCACCTTTTTTGAGCGGCGGCCATGTTTTATTTATGTCAATGTTGCTAGGTTCATATTGCTCTATTCATCAAGGCCTTTCATTTGATACCCATATTGCTGGGTTTGAAAACGAACTTTTGTTCTTTTTTTTGAGCGACGGCCATGTTGAATTTAGGTCGATTTTCCTAGGTACCTAATGCTCTACTTTTCAAGGTCTTATTTGATACCCATATTGCTAGGTTTGGAAACTAACTTTTATTCACCTTTTTTGAGCGGCGGCCATGTTGAAATTATGTCAATGTTGCTAGGTTCATAGTGCTCTACTCATCAAGGCCTTTCATTTGATACCCATATTCTTGGGTTTGGAATCGAACTATTATCCATTTTTTGAGCGGCGGCCCTGCTGAATTTATAGCAATTTTCTTAAGTTCATAATGCTCTACTCTTTTAGGCTTTTCATTTGATACCCATATGGCTAGGTTTGGAAACGAATTTTTACCCTTTTTGAGCAGCGGCTATGTTAAATTTATGCCAGTGTTGCTAGGTTCATAGTGCTCCACTCATCAAGGCCTTTCATATGACACCTATATTGCTGGGTTTGAAAACAAACTTTTATCCTTTTTTTTTGCGGCGGCCATGTTGAATTTAGGTTGATTTTCCTAGGTTCCTAATGCTCTACTCTTTAAGGCCTTTCGTTTGATACCCATATTGCTAGGTTTGGAAACGAACTTTTATCTATCTTTTTTGAGCGGCGGCCATGTTGAATTTATGTCAATGTTGCTAGGTTTATAGTGCTCTACTCATCAAGGCCTTTTATTTGATACCCACATTGCAGGGTTTGAAAACGAACTTTTATCCATTTTTTGAGCGGCGGCCATGTTTAATTTAGGGCAATTTTCCTTAGTTCATAATGCTCTACTCTTTTAGGCCTTTCAGTTGATATCCATATTGCTAGGTTTGGAAACGAAATTTTATTCGTCTTTTTTGAGTGGCGGCTATGTTGAATTTATGTCAATGTTGCTAGGTTCATAGTGCTCTACTCATCAGGGCCTTTCATTTGATACTCATATTGCTGGGTTTGAAAACGAACTTTCATTCTTTTTTTTGACCGACGGCCATGTTGAATTTAGGTTGATTTTCCTAGGTACTTAATGCTCTACTCTTCAAGGCCTTTCATTTGATACCTATATTGCTAGGTTTGGAAACTAACTTTTATTAACCTTTTTTGAGCGGCGGCCATGTTGAAATTATGTCAATGGTGCTAGGTTCATAGTGCTCTACTCTTCAAGGCCTTCCATTTGATACCCATATTGCTGGGTTTGGAAACGAACTTTTATCCGTTTTATTTGAGCGGCGGCCATGTTGAATTTAGGGCGATTTTCCTAGGTTCATAGTGCTCAACTCATCAAGGCCTTTCATTTGATATGCATATCGCTGGGTTTGGATTTTTGGAAGCGAACTTTATCGGCAGTCATGTCAAATTAATTCAACGTGGCTAGGATGTGTTCTACTCTAGGTTCTTCGTTCGATATCCATGTTCCTTTGGTGGATCCAAAAAAAATGTGATCCGTCATTTTAGACATTAGAATCAAGAGTCCCGTCCCGTCCCTCTACGCGTAACCCAGAACATTGCAGTCTGATATTTTTTTTAATTATCAATATTAATCTATTACTTTTAACAGTTTTAAATGGATGAAAGAGTTTGATTCCTTAGTCCTAATGTAAAAACATATAACACCTTTCAAAATACCTTGAAACCCTATCTTCACTTTCAACATTTCAAATATTTCAAAAATTGTACCGATTTTGTGAAAATTAGTGAAGAATTAAACCAATCTACAAATTTTATTGTGACTCGATAAGTATTATCATAAAAAATGCTTTATACATTGGTTGTATGGCTTGATCCTTTTGCCTTACCATCACGGTACGACATAAGAAAAAGACAATTTGGTTGGCGAAATCCAGATGGGCACAGCCATTAACAGAAAATATTAAATTTTATTTGTATGTGAAACGCTTCATTCCTGCCTTTCAACTTTCGACTTCCAATTACTTAAGATCAGGCTTTATGGCGTAGTTTCCTTCGTGGAAGAAAATACCTTCTCTCTGCACTATGTGACAGAATTGTCAAAATAATTTCACGTGCGCCATGTTGTTTTTCTACCTAGAGCATTGTTCGAAAATTTTATATGGTTTTTTTTCACTAAAAATAAAAAGTGAATTTAAACAAACGAAATTATGCCTAAATGTTCTTCCGGAAAATTCTAAGCATTGTGGTGTAAGCCATATCAAATTCTGTCCAGTAGTTTCGGAGATCTTTCCGGACAAACAGACAAACAAACAAACAAACAAACCAACAAACAAACAATTTTTTTTAAAACTATTCTATCGTGTTCTGCTAATGATTTTAAGGCGACCTGTGTATTTTTTTCTTAATATTTCGCAATTACAGATTTTTGTACCCCTACGATTTTATTATATACCGGGTGTAACTGAACACCCCAATAACATTTAAGGGGCATATAAGTTAGATACTAAATGGACCTTCGGTGCTTGTCTGAGACCTAGAACCCCAATACTTTCAGAGTTATTTGATTTTAAACTGAAAGCAAAAACTTTCAAGTGACAATCATAATCAGCTCTTAACACAAAAGAAATTTAAACACAAAATGACACGTGACAGACGTGAGCGTAGTATTCCTCGTACGCTTACGTAGGCCTTTCAGCACTTAATACCAAAAAATAATTTATTTAGTTTGTATGACGTGAGCGTAGTATTCCTCGTACGCTTACGTAGGGCTGTCGGCACTTAATACCAAAAAATAATTTATTTAGTTTGTATGGGAAAAAAAGTAGGTTTGTTAGCCCTAATATTTTTCCTACAGAATCTCTACTTCTGATGGATACATACCCTTAAATGTTATTGGGGTGTTCAGTTACACCCTGTATAGAGAAGAGATATAGAGAAGATAAGGCTCCATCTCCCCTGAAGCTCTGCGCAGATTTTATAACTCGTCGTTTGATTGAAACGACGACTCGATAATAGTACATTACGATATAACTGCGGTATGTTGGTTATAACTCACGAGGCGGAATTTCAGCCCGAGCCGAAGGCGAGGGCGTAATAGAGCCAAGTGTATATAAACAATATAGGTACCTACGCACGTATATCGTACGACGTTTTTCAACACACTTGTGAGGAGAAATACCTAATAAACTGAATATTTTGATTAAATAACACAAATCATTGTTAATTTGTAGACAAACTAAATAATGGTATGAAAATAATCATGTAGTTCGTTGATGTCTTTTATATTACCTCTAGCTTTTAAAAAATATACTTAGTACATTACTGGTGCGGCCGGCAATTGCAGCATTACTGGCCTCTGTGATGCGTGCCTCGGCTATAATACACACGTGTTTTATGAGCTGCTTCAAGTATCTAAAGCCGGTGTAATTAGATCCACTTTACGAGCAAGTGTGTTGAAAAGAATGTCAGTATTCTATCCATCCATTGGCTCCTGTTGCTAATGGACAGAATTCTGAGATCCTTTATTTGTCGGTTCACGACGTTACAAAATGTTAAGATCTTTATTTAATCGGACAGAAATGTAAAATTTAGATTAATAAAATCACATATTCAATGGTCTTCATGAATAGACAGACCTGGGGCCCTACCATGATCGCTTATAGCAAGGTTAAAACAATATTGAAACAGAGACACCGCTCTTGCTGCGTATAAAGCCATCCCGCTCTCAGTGCGCTTTTAATAATGTTTTGAGCGATCATGGTTAGGGGGCTGTTTGAGATTAATTGTAAGTACGTTTCCACATGAGTACTAAATTTGTTTTCTAATTTTTACAGGGAAACAGTTCTCAAGCAATCCGATGGGATTCACGGCGGAATTGGTAAGTTGCAAAACGTTTTTGTAAGCTTGGTATATTTTTTAACCAAAGATCACTAACATAGAAGGGAAGGTAGCATAGGAATATCATACCTTAGTACCACTTAGAATGAGCATTATGCTATGTTTGTTTATTTTATTATCCAGTTTCCGAAAATAAATATAGGAACGAAGCTCTGTTGTCATTACCAAAAAAATTGCATTACTTCTAACATTACTATAATTCATGAGTTAGTAAGTCACGGCATTCAGTCTTAACAGAGAACAACCAACTGTGTACAATATTTGTAATGTTTACAGTGCACAAATGTAAGACATTTTGCAAAGTTAACCCCATAGTGAAAGTTATTCAATTTCACTGTCGACCTCTGTCCTTAAAAAACCTCTTTATTATAATATCATTTTTTTTTGTTACGCCTTATATTTATCGTGTCTATACCGAAGCGTTTCGGAGCTCGCACTGTTTTCCATTTGCGGGAACCTATCAAGTCCTACCACAGAGCTAAGGGACGTTGCTTTTACAATATTCATTAACAAGCTTCTCCTAATATATTTAAATACAATACTCTTATTAATTGAATTAATATATATATATCTATATTTGTGGTATTATAGCCAATCGAATATTTGCAGGTGCACCGTTATGGGACCTCACCCTCTGCCTGTTGGCGTCCTGGGTCATCATCTTCATCATAGTCGCACGTGGAGTTAAAAGTTCCGGAAAAGCATCTTATTTCCTGGCTCTATTCCCCTACGTCATAATGTTAATTTTACTTATTAGGTAAGCGTTATTGATAAGTGGCGACTTTTAATATAACTAGGTACATATAGCAAAGTAGAACACCCGCGCAGCCATACTCGTAAATTAAAAGAGTTTGTAAAACTTCCCCCTAATTGATGAATATATCAATATATTTTTGAAAAAACGAATTCATACATGCCAAAATGCCAAAAGAAAATATTTCATGGCTGTTACCGCCATATACTTAATATTTTCTTGTTATAACAAAGTTTAAAAACAAGTTCAATGCCCACCTAATAGTAACTAATCCACTTTTTTAAAATAACAAATATACACAGTAACGCAAGCCCACTTTAAGAAAAAATCACACAGCACCAAAAACATAATTATAAAATGCCGTGTTTCTTATACACAGAGCTGTCACCTTACCAGGCGCTGGAAAAGGAATCTTATTTTTCCTGACACCCGATTGGAAGAAAATTTTAGAAGTCAAAGTAAGTTGTGAGAGCAGCAATTATTTGTATAAACATTTCGTACAACATCGTCAATTAATGACGATTTGCATTAGAGTACTATTTCAAAACCGTACTGAAAAATGCTTTATATTTTTTTTAATTTGCATCTAATACAATCTCAATGAAAATAATAATTCTTATTTAGTAAACGTTACAGTATCGATCGATTAAGCGGGTTGTAAGGAACATTCCTAATGATTTCTTATCTTCAATATGAAATCCTGTGTTCCTAAGCCACTCCTAAATAACATTTTTTTACAATAGCATCATAATAACGCATTAATCTCCATATATAATAAAATCGTAGGGGTACAAATGTTTGTCCGGAAAGATCTCCGAAACTACTGGACAGAATTTGATATGGCTTACACCACAATGCTTAAAATTTTCCGGAAGAACATTTAGGCATAATTTCATTTGCTTAAATTCACTTTTTATTTTTATTCAAAAAATACCATATAAAATTTTTGATGACAAGTATGTAGAAAATCAACATGGCGCACGTGAAATTATTTTGACAAGTCTGTTACATATTGCAAAAAAAAATCTTTTCTGTTATTGGCTGTGCCCATCTGAATTTTGCCAACCAAGAAGTTTAAATTGTCTTTTTCTTATGTAGTACCGTGGTGGTAAGGAAAAAGGATCAAGCCATACAACCAATGTATATAGCATTTTTTATGACAATATCACGTCACAAATATAAAATTTGTAGGTTGGTTTAATTTTTGGCCAATTTTCACAAAATCGGTACAATATTTGAAATGTTGAAAAATGAAGATACCCTTTTCAAGGCATTTTGAAAGGTGTTATATTATGTTTTTACATTATGACTAAGGAATCAAACTCTTTCATCCATTTAAAACTATTAAAAATATTACGCGTAGAGGGAGTACGGGACTCTTGATCCTAATGTAACATTGACGTAAATTCGCCGACATAGCTGATGCTCAAAAAAGGTGGATAAAAGTTCGTTTCCAAACCTAGCAATATAGGTATCAAGTGAAAGACCTTGAAGCGTAGAACATTATGAACCTAGGAAAATCGCCTAAAATTCAACATGGCCGCCGCTCAAAAAAGGTGGATACAAGTTCGTTTCCAAACCCAGCAATATGGGTATCAAATGAAAGGCATTGATGTGTAGAGCACTATGAACCTAGCAACATTGACATAAATTCAACATGGCCGCCGCTCAAAAAAGGTGGATACAAGATCGTTTCCAAACCTAGCAATATAGGTATCAAATGAAAGGCCTAGAAGAGTAAAGCATTATGAACTTAGGAAAAATGCCCTAAATTAAACATGGCCGCCGCTCAAAAAAATGGATAAAAGTTCGTTTTCAAACCCAGCAATATGGTTATCAAATGAAACGCCTTGAAGAGTAAAGCATTAGGTATCTAGAAAAATTGACCTAAATTCAACATGGCCGCGGCTCCAAAAAAACGGATAAAAGTTCGTTTCCAAACCCAGCAAAATGGGTATCAAATCAAAGGCTCTGATGAATAAAGCACTATGAACCTAGCAACATTGACATAAATTCAACATGGCCGCCGCTCAAAAAAAGGTGGATACAAATTCTTTTCCAAACCTAGCAATATGGGTATCAAATGAAAAGCTTTGATAAGTAGAGCATTAGGTACCTAGAAAAATTGTCCTAAAGGATAAAAGTTCGTAAAAAAAGGATAAAAGTTCGTTTTCATACCCAGCAATATGGGTATCAAATGAAAGGCGTTGACGAGTAAAGCACTATGAACCTAGCAATATTGACATAAATTCAACATAGCCGCTGCTCGAAAAAGGTGGATAAAAGTTCCTTTCCAAACCTAGCAATATGGGTATCAAATGAAAGGCATCAAAGAGTAGAGCATTATGAACTTAGGAAAATTGGTCTAAATTAAACATGGCCACCGCTCAAAAAAAAAGGATAAAAGTTCGTTTTCAAACCCTGCAATATGGGTATCAAATCAAAAGCTTTGATGCATAAAGCACTATGAACCTAGCAACATTGACATAAATTCAACATGGCTGCCGCTCAAAAATGGTGGATGAAAGTTCGTTTCCAAACCTAGCAATATGGGTATCAAATGAAAGGCCTTGAAGGGTAAAGCATTAGGTAACTAGAAAAATCGATCTAAATTCAACATGGCCGCCGCTAAAAAAAGGATAAAAGTTCGTTTTCAAACGCAGCAATATGGGTATCAAATGAAAGGCCTTGACGAGTAAAGCACTATGAACTTAGCAAAATTGACATAAATTCAAAATAGCCGCTGCTCAAAAAAGGTGGATAAAAATTCGTTTCCAAACATAGCAATATGGGTATCAAATGAAAGGCCTCAAAGAGTAGAGCATTATGAACTTAGGAAAATTGTCCTAAATAAAACATGGCCGCCGCTCAAAAAAAATTGATAAAAGTTCGTTTCCAAACCTAGCAATATGGGTATCAAATGAAAGGCCTTGAAGAGTAGAGCATTAGGTACGTAGAAAAATCGACCTTAATTCAACATGGCCGCCGCTAAAAAAAGGATACAAGTTCGTTTTCGAACCCAGCAATATGGGTATCAAATGAAAGTAGTCCTTGATAAGTAAAGCACTATGAACCTAGAAACATTGACATAAATTCAACATAGCCGCTGCTTAAAAAAGGTGGATAAAAGTTCGTTTCCAAACCTAGCAATATGGGTATCAAATAAAAGGTCTCAAAGAGTAGCGCATTATGAACTTAGGAAAATTGCCCTAAATTAAATATGGCCGCCGTTCAAAAAATGGATTAAAGATCGTTTTCAAACCCAGCAATATGGGTATTAAATGAAAGGCCCTGAAGAGTACCTAGAGCATTACGAACCTACGATAATTGTCTTAATTTGTTAATTTCCAAATGGCCGCTGCTCAAGAAAGGCAGAATAAAGTTGAATCATTATGGAGTAAAATGGAAGAAAAATCTAAACACTGTTTTAAGCATTTTGATGGCGAAACGGAGTTCGCGGGCACAGCTAGTTACATATATTTTTGTAACTTTGCATTTTCTTTAAAAAGTTAAATAATTTGAAATAATGATTTGATTTTTTGTTGTATTTAATTTATTTTTATATATTTTTTTAATTACGTATATTAATCGTAACAACTTTTTACAGGTTTGGTACGCGGCTGTGACCCAGTGTTTCTTCTCACTGTCGGTTTGTTCCGGAGCTCTCATAATGTTTTCATCATATAACAGCTTTTCTCAGAATGTATACAGGTGAGACTGACATAAATATCATTTCAAAGTTATTCAAAAACGCTTCCTGCTCCTAGGCACATACTACGAATCTCATGAGAAAGACCCATTTGATCAGTTGCAGTCAAAATATAAATGATTTTCATCCAGTAACTCCACGGCATGGTGCAGTCTACTCAATACTTTTATTTGACATTTTATTGTATTACATGTGTCAATCACGGAAAGCAGACAAGTTCCTATGGGATTCTGTCTAGTGTCCAATTAAACTAGGCAAACAATTTCGTGATTTCAAAGAACACCTGGACCAGTATTAGATCGACTCAATGTTGCTAATTGCCTTTTTTTCAGGGATTCAATGATTGTGACTACACTAGATACGTTTACGAGTTTGATCTCTGGCATAACAATCTTCGGTATAATAGGAAACTTGGCGCACCAACTACAATATGACGACGTGTCGAGAGTTGTTGGTTCTGGTGGAGCGAGTTTGGCTTTCGTCTCTTACCCGGATGCAATTGCAAAGTCGCCATTCCTACCGCAAGTATGTAATTTTATTCGTCCGAAATACTTCAGCAATCTGTAAATTTTAATACCTTTACTGTTATAATGAATATGGATTATAAAAGGATGAGCCTTCTGTGCTTACACTGATTAGAATACTTATAATTATATGCCTATACAACATACTTAAGTAAAATATTTTTATTATAAGTGTCCTAATGCGCCCAGGGGATGCGTTAATGCGAGATCAGTTAAAAATAAAAATCTCTTAGAGAATAAAATCCATACTTTTACATTTCTTTAACTTAACAATCCACTTGTATAAAACATGCTCTTTAATGCAAAAATACAATCGGAGTACAGACGTGTCTCATATCAAATATTTGGCGTTCAGTGGCAGCAGTGCATAACGGGAAACGGGAGATGCAAGCCCACCCATTTCACTAACTTATCTTCTTTTTGCCGATGTTTTCTTCTAATTGTAACTTATAATGTTGTATTTTGTGACAGTAGAAATACAAGTTTCGTTTTCAATGTAATACTTGTACTTTTCAAATGCCCGCGACTGAGAAGGGGGGCGTGGAAGGTTTTCATTTTAACAGGATGGTGGGGCATAGTACAAAAAAGTTTGGGAACCCCTCTTGTTTACTCATTGGTTACTTTGCCTTCGTAGAAATTAACTGTTATAATAATGTCGACAGCTGTTCTCGGTGATGTTCTTCGTGATGATGGCGGTGCTAGGTATCGGCTCGGGCGTGGCGCTGCTGTCGACCGTTAACACCATCTTGATGGACGCGTTCCCGCGCGTGCCCACCATATACATGTCCGCCGTGACATGCGCTGCTGGCTTCCTCGTCGGCCTGGTGTACGTCACGCCGGTGAGTCATCATCATTTCATCTCATTCACCATACAACCATCAGCCTGCTGTTCGGCAATACTCCCCCCTAAGTTAGGGATTTCAGGCGATCACCCATAGCGTTGATCCAATACCGGCTAGTGGAAACATTTAATCTCAGAAGATCCATTGGCCAGATCCACGATGGATTAGAGAGATTTTTTTACTCATTAGGTCCATTTTATAAATACTTTAAGTAAAATGAATCTGGTGAGTATCATTATCTGACAAATTTTTAATCATATAATTAAATAACATATTATATTATACAGAATGTCCTACTGCGACGCCAGCTAAAAGAAAAGTACTTTTAATACCGTAGATAAACAATTTTAATAATAACAATAAAGCCTTTATTGTACAAATATTCATGACAATGGGATACAAAGGAAAAAAAGATATGTTATAGTCTGCCTTATTGCTAAAAAGCAATCTCTTTCAGGCAACCTTAACAGGGAAATAGGAAAAAGGACAATCAAGGGAAAGGGTGCAAAAATAGGAATAAATATTGCTTGCGTGATAGGTAGGGAAGGCACATAAATAACAGTATAGCTGTTGGATAGGAAGTGACTACGAACTAGGGATTTGAAAGAATGTAGCGTACGCACTCTCTTAATACTCTCAGGGAGGGAGTTCCATAGCCGGACGGCTTGAGAAGGAAACGAGTACGTCAGAAAGTGAGTCGAGCGAGGCGGGGAATGTCAAGGGATAAAATGTAATTAGATCGCAAATGACGACTCGACGAAGTGGACCGAAAAGAGAAATGAGACTCAAAATAAGGTGGAGACATTGGATGAAACAGAATATTTTAAAGAAGACAAGACACGTACAAAGTCTCTACTTTGAATTCGGAGCCGAGTTTCTACTTCCGGTTCAGACGGTTTTAAATACAAAATTTATAAGTATCTTGTTTTTTTAGGATACCGATTGATAGCGTCTCATCGCAAGTATAAATATCTTTTTCTCAAATATGCTACGAAATATACCTACACTATATCTTAAACCTTCTTTGGGGTAAATCGTACTTGTAGTACACCGTCTGGGCCAGGTAGCGGCTAGCAATTTTTTATCTGGCATGCTTGAGCGTCCGGCAATGTAATTTGAAAATCGAAAGAATTTCTTTATAGCCCGTTACATTTAGAGCATTAAGCCCGTACATGATTACCAAGAATGTTACAGGTACACGAATTATCCATTTCTACAACATTACTGCCGCAGACTATAACAAACAACGAAGTAATTTTTAAACTGTATTTAAGGTACTTTCCCTCCAAGTGGCATCACCGTGAGACATCCTGTATATTGGATCTAGCGAGATTTCTTTCTCATTACAAAAAAAAACTGATAAAGATTTATTATGCTGTTTTATAAAAATTAAGAACCTACCTACAATATATAACATAATTTTTAAGACGACAATAATTGACGACACGGTTAGCGCAGAGGGCGAGTGATCGCCTACTGCGCAACGGGTTCGATTCCCGTACGGGACAAATATTTTGTATGGTCTACAGAAATTTGTTCCGGTCTGGGCGTATGTGCATGTGATATTCTGTTTGTAACTGCACCCACGACACAGGAGAAAATCCTAGTGTGGGGCGACGTTTTTTTTAAAAAAAAAAAGTATTAAAATAAATATTTAATAAAAAATGAAAGTTATTTCACAAAAACAGCACTAAAAATTAAAAATATAATTTAAACAATAAAAAATAAGAATTGGGATGATGACTGAATTCAAATTTTTACATCTCGTTATTAAATATTAAAATACCGTAGAAAAAGACGCAGTCCTGTGAAATTGGAATTAAAATCGGCTTAAAAATACCTTAGATACAAGCATTTTAAGTTGTTAATTTGAAAGCGATTAGACAGAGAGATCCGACATCAACTGTGACGGCATTGTTGAGTACGGCCATATTGACTCCTTGTAAATTGCCGTTTTGCTAGAAAGAGATGGAGAAAAATCTTTAATACCTTATATCTCGGTTGTTTTTATAGTTATTCGAAAATCGATTTTTTCCTATGTTTATTATATGAATGAGCTTCTATTAAAGCAAAAAAATTTTTTAGTCATCTAGCCAATTATCCGATGAATTACAATAATTTGTCGCTTTTTGATGGCCTTCATTATTTACGTTACTTCAGGACTATGCTGACTTTCTTATACTCTCGTGTAAGAGAATATAAATTTTAAAGTCATAGCTTGACATAGAAATTTTAAAAACTAATTATTCACGTACATTTACATTACAAACAAACACATAATAGCACATGGCATAGGCTGACTACGCAACGCACGTGGCGGCCCAATAGAGAGCATAACGTGTGAATAAACACAAATATTTCTGGGTGGATAATCCAAAGCAAACAAATTATTTGACATTGCCAATACTTGTGTTGAAAAACCAACACAAGAATTGGCAATGGGGGTATGTGATTAGTCGTGGATCTGAGACGCCCCACACATTCGCGCCCGGCAATTCCTGCACCATCTTTTAATGATTTCGATAACTTTCGCATCACTGCACAAGCAAAGCAAGCCACTGCTTGTGGTTCAATCAAAGCAAAATCGCAGTTGATTTACCAAGTTGATCTGTCGCGAAACATTCTTAACATTTTTAAGAAGTGATCCAAAGTCAACGGGTATGATTTCACAG
Source organism: Schoenobius gigantellus (assembly GCA_963935595.1). Classification (NCBI taxonomy): domain Eukaryota; kingdom Metazoa; phylum Arthropoda; class Insecta; order Lepidoptera; family Crambidae; genus Schoenobius; species Schoenobius gigantellus. Next base: position 39,504,498 of record OZ012543.1, read on the forward strand.
TTTGCGAGTTGCATTTGTGCGATACCTACTCAACTTGAATCTTGTTCCAAAAGAAAAAACAACTCACCATACCTATCATGTGTCCCGGATCTAATGAGATTGAAGGGGCACCAGACCTATTCGTTTGTCTTATCCGTTTATCTACAAATCTGGCTGCTCGATCATGTGCCAATGTAATGGTGCTTGGATACTATCAATACTCTGTGTTAGCGACGTGGATAGTAAATAGCATAGGCAACGCGCGAGTGACATACCGAATGCCCATAGTCTACGGTCTACGCGGTAATATTTGCTTGTTTGCCACCCATAACGGGCTCGTATAAATACGGCAAAATATTTTCGGTCCCGACCCGTCCACCCACTGGACATTCCCACTGGTGGGTGGATGGATAATTTACGATTACCCCTCCACCCACTAAGCTAGTGTATACCTAGTAATCGATTAATTTATGTAAATTAGAATTTAATTTTAAATTAGAATTCATAAATGACAGTGCAAATTCACGTCTATTATTCCAGGGAGGTCAATACATACTGGAACTGGTAGATTACTACGGTGGAACTTTTATGAGGTTGTTTGCTGCTATTGCTGAGACCATTGGAGTGTTCTGGATATACGGTAAGTGCTACATAGACATTTTATACATCTATACAGGGTGCAAATGAACACCCCAATAACATCAGAAGTAGAGATTCTGTAGGAAAATTATTAGAGCTAACAAACCTACTTTTTTTCCCATACAAACTAAATAAATTATTTTTTGGTATTAAGTGCCGACAGCCCTACGTAAGCGTAGGAGGAATACTACGCTCACGTCTGTCACGTGTCATTTTGTGTTCAAATTTCTTTTGTGTTAAGAGCTGATTATGGTTGTCACTTGAAAGTTTTTGCTTTCAGTTTGAAATCAAATAACTCTGAAAGTATTGGGGTTCTAGGTCTCAGACAAGCACAGAAGGTCCATTTAGTATCTAACTTATATGCCCCTTAAATGTTATTGGGGTGTTTAGTTACACCCGGTATATAAAACAAACATATTTTTATTAGTAAACCAAATTTATAATAGGTCAAAAGCTATATACATACATATTTTACTTTTTCTGCCAGTACTTACTTACCTACCCACACAAAAAAGAAAAGGAAAAATATGCCTACTACCATTATAGTAACAATAAATTATAGAACTACTAGTATCAAAAGCTGGCAAGCTGGCATTAGCATAGGTATCAAAAATTTTCAACCTTAAGATCTTAAATAATAAACAAGTACCTACCTACCTCTTTAGTAATTTAAAATCATGCGGATTTGAATACCTACCTACTATAATTTGTCTATAGGTAGTTTCTATATCTATAGGTTTTGTAATGAACTAACAGTAGGTACCTCCCTATTATTTTACCCTTTATCTTATTGGTTATTGGAAATGACAAATATAGCACTAAAAACTTAACGGAACTATGAACGCTAGTAGAAGTAATTGTAGGTAATCTTAAAAACATGATTAGAAGATGCTCTATTTGAAAGAATTAAACTTTTAATTGATTGACAACTGTATGTATGTATTATCTCTCGCACGCAGGCTTGGAGAATGTATGCCTGGATATTGAATTTATGTTGGGTATTAAAACCTCGTTCTACTGGCGCATATGCTGGGCTATCCTAACACCAGCCATCATGATAGCCGTCTTCATTTACGCACTCGTTAGCACCAAGGACCTCGTATATGGCGGCGATGCATTAAACGGAGGTTACATATATCCAGATGGGGCATATAGTGAGTATTTTTACTTCATATTTTCTTTAAATTAATTTAACGTAGCGATAAATTTAGTTCTGCAGGTTATACTACATGAAAAATACGACATCTAGGTATGAGTAACTGATAGTAAATGATATAGCAAGTCTTGATTCACTGTGACTATGCCTTGCAGCAGATTTACATTAAGTCTACATTTAGGTTTTTGAATCTATCGTTAATAATACTTCTTTTCTTTATATTTTTTTTAAATTGACACCTGTACGATGAGATGGCAAGTGGAAAATTACCCACAAACTTTTTTGTTACATGACATAACAATGCGAAAAAATTGATGGAATGTCATGTCAAGGAACGAATAACGTTCCTTGACAAAAAAAAAATTAGAAAATTTGACGTTAATGAGTGCATTTGATTAAGATTTAATTAGGTACCTGTATCTACTCCAATTTACTCTTATAGGCATTTTAATCTAATATATAAAAATCTCATGTCCCAGATTTTTATGAATTTTTTTGTGTAAATTTGGTAAATCTAATAATAGGTCGTATATAGGCTTTTTTATACCCTATAGGTTTATCACCTATTGATTGACCCTCTCCAGATTTTTTTTTGACAATTATTATGGCGAAACGTGTTTCGCGGGCACAGCTAGTAACATTATACCAGTTTTTTTTCTCTCACTCACTATTATTCGAGGAATTTCCGAACTGTGTTTATTCGGTAGAGCCGATTGTCTGAGTCTTTCACTTGTTGTTCTATGTGAGCGCTATCGTCTGGACGTTTAAGTAGTTTAATAACGTATTGCTGTTTTGTATTGCACACATAATTTTTTACCAATATATGGATTAAAGAAAATAACTTTGATTTAATTACAGTAAATTCAGCTCTACATTTGCCTTCAGATTCTTGTACACCTAGAATAGGCAGTAAATTGCTATACAAGGTTATTTTTTAATTAAGTATCACAAAAAAATTGTGTGTTGGTCAGACAAGCAAACTGAACAACTTTCACTATGGGACCAACTTTGAAATCGCAAAAAAAATCAGCTGTTCCATACATCTAGGTACAGTGAATGTTGAACATTTGTATGGAACAGCTCATTTTTTTTTTGCGATTTCAAAGTTGGTCCCATAGTGAAAGTTGTTCAGTTTGCTTGTCTGAACAAGCACACAAATTTTTTGTGATAATTAAAAAATAAACTTGTATAATTAGGCCATTAAGGAATAAAATAATGTTCTCAAAGCGGCCGCCTACTGGCAGACGCGGTGTTGGCTAGTTCCCTACAAGGTGAATTGATGAGCTGGTGAAAGACAATCTTTTACAGCCTTATTAATTAAAAAATTACACCTTGAATCATGCTTGGATTAGTCACTGCGTGTTTTGTTTTCGCACAGTCATGTCGGCTGCCATAATGTCAAAATAAGACAAAGCACGGAGTAACTAATCCGAGGATGATCCAACCTACCTAAAATTTTTATTAATAAGGCCGTTAGAGATTAAGCCGGTCAGAGTAATAACTCCAGGGACTAATCAAGATCATAAGGCTAACCGTTCTGAATTCCTCTCTCGTGTCTTTCGCTCCATGGGAGGTTGTTCGGGATCAGTCGGGTTCTGCCCAATTCACCTAACAGTCGCCCGGAGCATAGAGAGTTACAATCGAATAAATTGAATCATGACCCACTTAAAGCTTATCTTCTTACAAACTCGGTAATACAATTAGGTTAAATTACGCATACTTATAATTTGTTATTTTCTTGTTATCAGCCAATACTCGAAACGACAATAAGTATTAAGAAGGTCCTTAGGTATAATGCAAAATGCATGCTATTATTAATAACACTTAACAATTTCGATAATTTAGAGCGAATTATGTGCTAATGAGTCATGGTTTAATTTTTCAGTTGCATGTGAACACTTCACTTAGCGTAATGAAATATCTTTCACCTGTGATTTTTTTTAGTTGCCGGCAATAGTCTTCAATACATTGGAATGGCGCTCATCCCCCTGTTCATCATTATTGGACTATGGAAATATAGGACAGGAGATATTATCGGGGTACCTATTAAATTATTATTTTTTTATAAAATTTCTTTAAAGGCGAACACTAATGAATCGCGTTGGCAAATTTTCGAGTTTATCGCAAACACACAGACAGACTGGCGAGTGGACTGTGTTATACAGAGTGACTTTTCATTTCCATTTTTGGAAAGTATAAATCCGTTGGGGTATTACCAAAATGTATTATATTAGAGACAAGAGTTGCTCGGAATTCGCACTGTCGTAGCTTAAGAGCTTACTTTCTTGGGATAAGTACCGAGCGACTCTGAAGTCAAATAAATTTCACTTTATAAGTATATATACCTATATAGAGTAAAAATCCTAAGGTAACGAATTGCTAATAAATTACAAATTGTACGAATTGAGATATTGTACCATTGGCGACGCTTTCAAAAATACACATCTCGCACGCAATATGCCGTCGCAGCCGAAGAGCATATTGCATCTCATGCCAATATAAACGCAATAATTTATAAATACTTACAACAATGCACATTTACATAATAAATCAATTAGATTAAAATGGGGAAAAAAGTAATGTATTTTGACAGTTCACCGCGATAAACCGCTTTATCATATCGTGTTTTGATGGTCATGCTACGCGGGCTGAACCTTCAATTCCGACTATAGTCTCCTTTCAGCACATCATCTCTTATCCCGTGCTATATAAGACGAGAACGATTTAATTGATGGAGCTCGGAAACCAACAAACTCATGCCTGCATTACTGTGTTCCGGTTTAAAGGGTAAGGTATGGCAGTGAAATTACTGGGTATCTACCATGACTTTACATCTGATGTCACAAGTTGGCAACGTAATGTGGCTCACAAGAGCCACATGTATTATGGGTAACTGTTACCACTTACCATCAGGTGGGCAGTTTGCTTATTTGCCAACTTAGTAGCAACAAAAAATGGTAGGTACCTATGTAGGTACTGATGTTATACTATTGTTTGCAGACTGTGAAATCAACATTCCGTAAGACGGACATATACGGCCCTCAAGACGAAGACAAGCGCGAAGAATGGCGCCAATTCAAGCAAGATGCAAAGTTGGACCAGAACATCAAACGCAGGAATTGGTTCCATCACATCTTTCTCAGTCTTTTCGGTGGTTACAGGCGGGACAGTTAAACGATATTATTGGCTATAAGTTATTTTTAACATATGAAATGTACATAGTTATCTGAAAAAATGGTTATCTCAAATACATTTATACTGTATATACTTATACAGTAAAGGTTTTTGTGTTTTAATTATAGTAAGTTATTGATAAAATCAAAACTCATCGTCAGTTAAAGTATAGTAGAGAACCAGTGTCTCTAATATATTATTATATATAAATATAGCTCAATTAGAACAAACATTCAGGGTCACTACAAGTATTTGCATAATGTTAGTACGATTGGTCAAAACACCAATAAAAATTAAATTTTAATGTTAAAATGAATCCCGCATCGGCAATTTTTGATTTTGAAAATTCCTATTTTATCAAAAGTAGCCGAACTAACATTAACACATTCGGTAGTTCCCATCGCTACCGTCCCTTGGTACATGATATCTATCTAGTATGCGGCCGCCAAGCGAGAGCAGAGTCCCGAGTGTATGTTTTTCACATAGAAAAAACGTTACTATCGCGTTTGCGTTTCGAGCAACATTTGTATGAGAAAAGAACGCGTGGCTGACCCCAGCCGGGCCACAAAAAAAAAAGTGTGAAAAATAGATTGTTTGAGTAGGTCGCTATAATGTCTAGAGTTTGTCGCCAAGTTTCAGAGTTTTTCGCCTGCGCGTTTCAGAGATCTGTGTGGCCCGGCTGGGGATACGTTACCCCAGACGGGCCACACAGATCTCGAAAACGAAACGACCTAGTGAAAATCTGTTTGCTGCTATGGATAGGCGGCAGTTTGTCAGAGTTTGTCGGACAAGTTTCAGAGTTTGTTGATCCACCATTTCAGAGCTCACCTGCAGCAAAGTTGCTGCAACTGAGCTAGCTGGATCTCAAAAACAAAGCGACGTAGAGAAAAACTGTTTGCTGGAATAGTGAAGCGGTAGTTTGTCGGAGCTTGTCGAAAAATTCCACAGTTTGAGACATGCGCATTTCCGAGATATGTGTGGCCCGGCTGGAGAAACGTTACCCCAGCCGGGCCACCTGGATCTCGAAAACGAAACGACCTAGCAAAAATCTGCTTACTGACAAAGATAGGTGGTAGTTTGTCGATACATTCTTCAAAGATTCAGAGTTTGTCGACGCCTCAATCCAAAGAACGAAAGAATTCTTTATTTGGGTAAATAGTCTAGGAGCCTGGAGTCCCAAATGTGCGAGGTTTCGTTATTTTTTATGTTTTATGTACTTACTTACAATAAGAAGTTAATGTAAAATAGTTAATTGAATTCAGTGATGAAACAGTAACCGTTAATATTTAAATTTATGTAAATCCTCGATGAGTGATTGATATTTTTTAAATGTATTATTTAAGCAATATTTGGCATCTGGTCTCCTTGTCTATCTATATGAAGCAATGTACAGTCGCGTACAACTTTCTTTAAAAAATCGAATTTAATAAGTGCATGCAAAGTAAGTTTTATGAGGTTTTGTTTGTTTTATGTTCGATGTATATGCTGACAAGAATAATTTTTATATAAAGCATCCATAAAGTTTATTACGAATTCATTGTTTCATGTTAAAAGTTGTTGTCCTTTCCACCCACTCCGTATATCAACGCAAGTAAACATTAAAATAAAACTAGTAGAAAAAATTGGTTTGTTTTAATAACATACTTTGAATATATGGTGCAACGAAAAAAAATCTGTGTTCCTATAGATTTTACATCTCTGTTTACACGTAATGTCATTCAATCCAAAATTTTTATGTATATCATAGTATCATCATCATATCTATGATTTACATGAAAATTTTGGGTTGAATGACATTACGGGTAAACACAATTTAATAATTAGTTTTAGATAACGCATTGATTATTTATTGGTTATTATGAAATACTGTGTATATGCTGAAAAGAATAATTTTTGTATAAAACATCCATAAAGTTTATTACGAATTCATTGCTTTCATTTTCAAAGTTGTTCTCCTTTCGTGCCCCCTACGGTGAAACTTTACAACGCTTTGGAAAGCCTGGCTCGATTTTAATTAAATAAAAACTATTAGTATAGTAACTTTTATAGTAGTTTTTTGATGCGTTAGTGTGACTATCATTATTAATGGATTGGAATAGATCCAACCTACTTTCAAATAAAAATTATATTAAAGTAAAAAAATAACAATGAATTTAATATGTTGCGAAAAACAATTCCATTACCTATCCATAAGATGGTTACCCATAGGTAATCAAATTGTTTTCCGCAACATGGTGAGGTTTTTTATTTTACTAAGTTTTATTACTTTTACCACAGATATTTTGATTGAAGTCAATTCAATTAATTCATCTCATTTTTTTAATTCACAAAAGTCCATCTCAAGAGATGTAAAATCTATAGGAACACATAGAATTTTTTTCGTTGCACCATATATTCAAAGTATGTTATTAAAACAAACCAATTTTTTCTACTAGTTTTATTTTAATGTTTACTTGCGTTGATATACGGAGTGGGTGGAAAGGACAACAACTTTTAACATGAAACAATGAATTCGTAATAAACTTTATGGATGCTTTATATAAAAATTATTCTTGTCAGCATATACATCTAACATAAAACAAACAAAACCTCATAAAACTTACTTTGCATGCACTTATTAAATTCGATTTTTTAAAGAAAGTTGTACGCGACTGTACTTTACTTCATATAGATAGACAAGGAGACCAGATGCCAAATGTTGCTTAAATAAAACATTTAAAAAATATCAATCACTCATCGAGGATTTACATAAATTTAAATATTAACGGTTACTGTTTCATCACTGAATTCAATTAACTATTTTACATTAACTTCTTATTGTAAGTAAGTACATAAAACATAAAAAATAACGAAACCTCGCACATTTGGGACTCCAGGCTCCTAGACTATTTACCCAAATAAAGAATTCTTTCGTTCTTTGGATTGAGGCGTCGACAAACTCTGAATCTTTGAAGAATGTATCGACAAACTACCACCTATCTTTGTCAGTAAGCAGATTTTTGCTAGGTCGTTTCGTTTTCGAGATCCAGGTGGCCCGGCTGGGGTAACGTTTCTCCAGCCGGGCCACACATATCTCGGAAATGCGCATGTCTCAAACTGTGGAATTTTTCGACAAACTCCGACAAACTACCGCTTCACTATTCCAGCAAACAGTTTTTCTCTACGTCACTTTGTTTTCGAGTTCCAGCTAGCTCAGTTGCAGCAATTTTGCTGCAGGTGAGCTCTGAAATGGTGGATCGACAAACTCTGAAACTTGTCCGACAAACTCTGACAAACTGCCGCCTATCTATATCAGCAAACAGATTTTCGCTATGTGGTTTGGTTTTGGAGATCTGTGTGGCCCGGCTGGAGTAACGTTACCCCAGCCGGGCCACACAGCCCCCTTAAACGCGAGCCCGATGAAAACTCAAACTTGTCCGACAAACTTCGACAAACTGCCGCCTATCCATATCAGCAAACAGATTTTCACTAGATCGTTTCGTTTTCGAGATCTGTGTGGCCCGGCTGGGGTAACGTATCCCCAGCCGGGCCACACAGATCTCTGAAACGTGCAGGCGACAAACTCTGAAATTTGCCGACAAACTCTGACAAACTCTAGACATTATAGCGACCTAATCAAACAATCTATTTTTCACACTATTTTTTTTGTGGCCCGGCTGGGGTCAGCCCTCGGTCAGCCACACGAAAAGAACAGCGCCGCCAAGCGGCGAAAGGATGAATCAATTCATGCGAGTATGTTTAACTCAATACGCCTGTCGTTGCGTTTTCAAACGTGTCGAGCGCGTTTATCAGTGGGGCTAGCACGCAGGAGAATCGAAAATCGAATCGAAATCCGAATCGAGGAGTTTGTATGGCAATTTTATTAGTTCTGCTACTCACCGCCGTGGCGCTAATAAAATTGCCATACAAACTCCTCGATTCGGATTTCGATTCGATTTTCGATTCTCCTGCGTGCTAGCCCCACAGTCCGAAAACGTTTTTCAAGGCATTTTGCGAGTGTAAGTGACAAATTTGACAGTTCGAATAGCAGCTAACGCAAACGCGATAGTAAAGTAACTCACTAGATGATTTACCAGTGAAACCTACCTAGTTATATTGAATGTTTTAGCGCTTTGTGGAGAGATTTTGAGAGAAAATATATATATTTTTTAAAATGGCTACTCATTATTTCCTTGCTTGGAGAATGTAAGCGGTCGCTGAAATGCAAGATGATTGTAGTTCTAGCATTCCAGTAGAAAGAGGGACCTTCGTATACATATAGGGCTTACAGAGTTCAATTACCTACTTCAAAGACTTCATTGTTATATATGTATATTATTTTATAATTTGACTTGTTATTGAATAATTGTTAAATATTTATTTTACCATCAAAAGACTTGATTAATTTATTAATTAGACAAGTATTTTTTATTAAGATGTAATAAAAGGAAGCATACTCCACCTAGTTCGGTAGGTAATTGATGCTTTTTTTTAAATAATGAACATTTATAAAATAACTTTAATGAAGCTGTGATATGGTATGGATATGCTTATGTGTCAAAAAGTATTTACTTACGGTTCCATGAAATTCACCAACAATTCAAACTATGTTGCACTAGATTTCATTTTAATAAACAAAATTGAAACTGCACTGTTAAACAACAATCGACAAATGGATCGACTTTATGGATAGTAAAGCCTAAAATAATTCATTTTTATGTACCTAGCTTTTAGAGAATGTTCTACAGATGTTTTAAAATTCAACTTTTCAAGTGGCATTCACATTCACAAACTAATCTAATAAGTGAACAAGTTGAGGCATTGTTTTGGTTGCTTGAGGTACCTATTCGCCCTTGCAAGTAAATTCGCCTTTCAATCTTGCAAGTAAACATGAAACCATCAAATTCATTGATAAGAAATTTTATGCCACTGTTTTAAGAAGTATTATGTTAGGTCATACAATACACGGACAAGGTTAAAAACCTGGGACTTATTATGGATTGTAACCTGTCATGCTCTGATCATATTAGCGAAATCAGTAGACGAATGCACTATTCTTTCCAATCTCTTAAGCGGCTCCAATATTTTCTACCTTTTAAAACTAAAATTATGCTTGCACAATCACTTTTACTTCCCATTCTCAACTACGCCGATGTCTGTTACCTAGACATAACTGAAGAATTGCTTAACAAACTGGAACGCCTGCAAAACCTAGCTATCCGTTTTATATTCGGTCTTCGTAAGTATGACCACATTTCCCAGTTTCGCACTCAATTAAATTGGATTCCTATCCGGCTTCGGCGTGATGTGCACATCCTGTCAACTCTATATAAAATTTTAAATGATCCTAACACTCCTGCATATCTCCGTTCCCGGTTTCTGTTATCATCTCCTCCTAACCGTCCCATCCGTTCATGCGTAAAATTAAGAATGCTTGAGCTTCCCACGGCCAACTCCCATTTCTTTTTGCATTCGTTCTCCTATCGTGCCGCTCAACTTTGGAACAAGCTTCCCACTACAATTCAAAATTGTCCATCCATATCTTCCTTCAAAAAACATCTCAAAAAATATTACCTTTCCCTAACTCCCACATATTTTTTTTTTATATTGTACAGAATCCTCTTTTTAAAATTCTCACCAAATATTCATCTTGACTGCAAGGTATTCACCTCGTCTGTATTTATATAGTATATTTATATAATGTATATTTATTTCTATAATAATGTGTAGTTAGGTTTATTTTACCTATATGTATTATGTGTATAGATATAATCAATCTGACCATCGATTTTTGTTAACGATATACCCAGAATATAGGTCACTAGACAAATACGACAGTGTTTTTATTTTTTTGATATCTTGAAAAGTGACCGAGTTATAAGCGTTCAAAGTTGCCGTACCGTCCGGATTTATAAAGCGAGTCGCGGAATGTTGATGACGTCACAAATCGACAGCGGGGAGCGGCACGCGCGGCCTGACGTACTTCGTTAGCTCTGTGCTACTGATGCGCGCGATTTTACGTGGCTCTAAGATGTGAATCAACATTATGTCATATAATAAATACTATGTAGTACCTATGTGTACAAATTCAACTATTAAAACGCCTACAAAACTATTTTTTGAAGTGCCATTGAATGCCAAAAGGCGTAAAAAGTGGATGAACGTTATGAAACGGGCCCTAAGACCGTTGGATTTTGTTGTGATGACCATTTTGATGTAAGTAAAATAATAATAATAATATTTTTTATTTAACTATATCTTCACAATGGCTTACATTATAGGTACTACATCTTATTCTCTAACAAGTATATTTTATTTAAATGACAAGCCTGTGTGACAAAATTCCGGCCCTCCACCCTCTAGGATTAAATCAAACTAAATAAACATATTAAATACTTAGATAATAAACATAATAAAAACATTTTCATAATAAATTTATACATATTACATTATTATTTTTCTTTTTATTATAATATGTAATTAGATATTCTAAGCTTGGGGTACCTATTACCTACTAGAAAATAACCTATAACTAAGTTGTATTACGAGGTGTTTTGGTGTAATGTCTTCTTTTTGTCACTTTTTAAACCACATAGGTATGTATCATTAAAATATGTTGACTTTTGTTGACGGTAAAATGAAGGTCACAAAAGGTTTTACCGTCAACAAAAGTCAACATAGCGGCCGCCCGCGGCTTCGCCCGCTTGGTGTTTGGTTTCTTTATCGCGCCACAGCAGCGCCTTCTGGCGACGCGATGAATAGTAGCTGAGCTGCTGAGTGTTTTACGTGAACCCTGATGGAACTATAATTTTTTGCTGGATGAAATCTCTTTTTCTGTAGGTACCTCTGACAACGTGTATATGCAAGCTTTCAGGATGATCGGTTAAGCATTTTAGGTGTGAAAAAGTAACAAAAATAAATCAACAAACTAATTCACTTTCGCATTTATAGTATAGATGGGATTAGGATACGATTCATGTTACCTAAACATGTACACCTACCTATAGACACTCACCCGTTAGTAGGCACCTACTAACTTTTGAATAAGTATCTTAGACCTGTGGGTATTTGATTTGCTTGTTGGTCCTATATAGGTCTGTAGTATTTACCATTTCCCAGCTGTTTTTCTTACCAAGCTGAACGCTTTTTAATAACTCTCCCGCCGTTGGGTGCACGACGAGATCTCCTGGGGTTCTCCACCCAAAAGGACTCGTCCTAGAGTAAGGCCTAACCGGGTAGAAACCCCTTGGATGTACTCTCTGTCTCCGGAGGTCCAGAGGTAGGTAAACGGTACCGATGGTCCATGGCGGTGATTGCGCCGTGGACACCGTTTGCCTACCTACCTAATCCTAAATAGGTGACACCTACGTATCTATTCTGTTGATTAGTTTTTATTGTAACTTTATAAACTTGTTAACTTTCAAACCATTGGCCATTTTTTGCCGACAGCATCGGTAAATATTTGGCCTTGACATTTTTGTATGAAAGTTGCTAAGCGCAACCTAGACAATACCACAGAACACAACTGGCAATCTGGTGCCTCCCCTTGGCGTAACCTGGCGGCTAGTCCGCCAGGATCGTCCCCGGTCTGATGGCTCGGAGAAGTGACCTTCCCAATCCCGAGTTATTTTACCATATGGGGCGTAAATATTCCGGCGGAGACTTTGAATTAGTGAATTAGCCACCGGCGAACCGGAGACCGGCATACGGGTACACGGGGCTCGTCACTCTTTGTGCCAGTATCGATAATCGCATTATTCTGCCTCAAAAAAAAGGCAATACCACAGAAAATAAACTTGATTGTAGGTATGTATACTAAACTGTTTGACTTCATGAGTCGTAGAACATACATTTGTAGGAGCTACCAAAAAAAAAACTATGCATGTAACTATTATTTCAGATTGAAAATGACATGGAAAATTAGGTCAAATATAAATTGGTTGGAGGAAGACTAGTACTAAAAAAAAGATGCTTGCCCTCTTAAGTTTTCTTGTTAGCAAAAGACAGTTAAAAAAATTAACGATCTGTAGTGCAAAAATGTAGGCAAAAAGAACTGATTCACAAGATACCTACTCCATGAAGATATACCGAATCCGATCATTTCCCGACATATTGAGGAAATTCGGTTTGAGTCCTCGCATTTCCGCTGCTATATAATCACTATTTTTGGAAAAATATTGAGTCACCATAAAACTGTCTACTTTTGGTAAATTATCTGATTGACCATGTGGAAATCCTTTCTCCATTGTTGTAATTAAAAGGCTAATAAACAATAAAAGTCAAGTTACACGGAGCGCAGTAGGTATGTACGACACAAAACTCAGAGCAATTGCGACTAGCGTAGCGAGCGAGCGGCTGCCGGCTGTCGATTTGTGACGTCACCTACCTAGAGCGCGCGTACTTGAAAATTTAAATAGCGACCGTAACTTTCGGCGTTAATAACTTTGGAAATACTGCATCGATTTTAATGAAACAAAAACTATTGACATGCACATAACCATACCTCTTATTTAATGTGTGTTTTATTGTAATTTTCAAACCTATCGGTCACATCAATTATATACAATATAATGTATGTATTATATATTAGTAATTATCTATACATTTCTGCGCAAGTGAACAGCGCTCACCATTGTATTATTCCAACTACCATGGGTTGACTGGAAGAAATCTCTTCTAGAGATAAGTCCACCATTTGCCATTGTACCACTGTTTATTTTATAAGACATAGTATAATTGTATTTGTGCAATAAAGTGTGTAAATAAATAAAAAATAAATAAATATGTTGTATAGAGCCGACTCCCCTAGAGTATAGTTTCTGATTTGGTCGTTTAATATTAGACCGAAACCGGCGCAGACAACCTAGAGAATATAAGCAAACTTTCGGCAAAATGAGCAAACGCAAACGTTATCGAGTCGTGAGTCAAAACCTACACTCGCATGTTATACGCATACTTTCAAGTTTGAGTTAGCTCGCTTAACTTTTTCGTGGCGTTTTCTAGTATTGAACGAAAAACTTACACTCGAGGCTCAGGTGTGGCTGACCCTACCAGGGCCACAAAAATAAACCAGTGAAAAATAGATTGTTTGAGTATGCCGCTATAATGTCTTAAGTTTGTCACAGTTTGTCTGCAAGTTTCAGAGTTTGTCGCTTGCGCGTTTAACAGAGATAATAATATGTGTGGCTTGGGTGGGGTAACGTTACCCCAGCTGGGCCATACATCTCGAAAACAAAACGACCTATAGTCCAGTCAACGAGGACATTCGTTGTATGGAGACATCCGACAAATTCTTCCGTCTATGAAATTTGGCATGTGGTGATGATACCTAATACAGATGACAGATGTACAATAATCCAACAAAATTTATAATGGGAAGCTAGGTATTTTTACCTAAACATGAAAAACGCTTCTAGCTCTCTGTGGATATTTCCTCAGTTTGAAATTATTCTTGTATACGTACGTATGTACTTGTTAGAACAAGTATGTAAAGTAATCCAACATATTTTCGATTTGGGTGATGCACTAAATTGAACTTTTAACATTTTGCGCAATAACTTCTATTGAAAAATTGCTCTGCTAATTTTTATTTTTTAATATGGTCTTATTTCCCTAAATAAATAGGTTTGTTAAGTAATCCAATAAATTTTCCTTTTTAAACATATTTTTTTGATTTTTGCTTAATAACGTGATGTGAAAAATTACTCAGTTCATTTTTATAGCTTTATACGTTATATGATTTAATACTAAAACAGAATTATCAATAATCCAACAAATTTTCCAACGTTCATATATTTTTATGATGTATGCCGATTTATATTTGTGCGTACTTATGCATCACGCAATTTGTGCGTAGTTGATCTTCACGTGACCGCTCGGAGCTACTTTTACTTCGTTTTGCACCACCAGGCCCGCCGTAAGCGGGCGTGCAAAGCGTGCACCGCACACGGGCGGCACGTTCAGGGGGGCGGCAAATCGTGCGAATCATTACGTAATTCAAGTCATTGTCATAATACCCACCCCACCTTACGTTAAGAAATGTCATCGCATGGAAAAAATCGACGAATGCGTAGGACCGAATATCGTTAACACCGCCATATATTGGCATCCGTTAAAACTAAGATGCAATATCAAATATCGTCTGTCGGCAGGTTGAACCACCCGCCCCCCGCTTGGTGGCGCCTAAAGTAGGTATTCTATGATAAGTAGGACTGGCGAAGTTAGGGGAATCCCCTCTGAGCTTCATTCAAAGACTACTCGTAAGTTCTTTAGCTATAGTTTCAATTGAACATAAAATTTTTAACAATTTGGATACAAGAAAGTTGATAGAAGATTTCGCAAATTTTTGTAGATAAATATTTAGGTACTAGCTTTCCGCTCCCGTGGGAATTTATATTTTTCCGTAGGAATCTCACCACAGACTCAAGGTCCGTGCCCTTTTAGTGCTGTATTTTCTTTTTGATCTTTTTTTAAACTTAATTAGTCCGACTACTCTATATCTAGGGTGAGTTATTATATAAATATTTTATCTTCGTTAAGTTGTTTTTCTTTTTTCCCACCATAATGAGAAAACATTAATTATCCTTTTTTGACAAAACTCAGAGTAAGCACAGAATAGTAAGTATTCGTAGGGCGGCATAATCGGTATTGCACGCGGGCGATGAAACAGCTAGCGGCGGGCCTGCCCCAATCCAAAGAACGAAAGAATTCTTTATTTGGGTAAATAGGTAGTCTAGAAGCTTGGAGTCCGAAATGTGCGAGGTTTCGTTATTTTTTATGTACTTACAATAAGAAGTTAATGTAAAATAGTTAATTGAATTCAGCGATGAAACAGTAACCGTTAATATTTTAATTAATGTAAAGCCTCGATGAGTGATTGATATATTTTAAATGTATTATTTAAGCAACATTTGGCATCTGGTCTCCTTGTCTATCTATATGAAGTAATGTACAGTCACGTACAACTTTCTTGTAAAAAAATCGATTTTAATAAGTTCAAGCAAATTAAGTTTTATGAGATTTTGTTTGTTATATATTATGCTGAAAAGAATAATTTTTGTATGAAGCATCCATAAAGTTTATTACGAATTAATTGCTTTCATGTTAAAGTTGTTGTCCTGTCCACCCACTCCGTATATCGACGCAAGTAAACATTAAAATAAAACTAGTAGAAAAAAAGGTTTGTTTTGATAACCTAAGCTACAGCAAGGCATTACACGAAAAAATGTATATCTCTTGAAATCAAATCTCAATTCTCTACATGTTAATAATAATAATGAGCAAAGTCACCATTCATCAGCATTTCAGCCACAGGAACCTCACTGTTGAAGATAGGCCTCCCCAAAGGAATTGTGCTGTAGGGAAGGGGGAGGGGGTGGCTCTGGAGTAACGGTAGCTTCGTTTGCTGTTCAGCCCATTTTTCCCGCAGATTATGTCATCTCCATCCATTTTTCTACATAACAACTGCGGAAAACTTAGCGTGTGGCCTTTTCTCTAAGGGTTCTGTGACGTCACGCGGACGCGGAGGCCGTTCGCCCGCACGGGAGATTTAATATTAACGCGAGTGTCAAATGGGTGTAAAACAAAAACTACATGGTTTTTTTTCATGAAATAAAGAAAAGTGCTATTGTACACATGTAGGCTATGCTGTGATAGTTTTTAAAGATTTTGCATACCCAGTAATATTCTTCATTGTCAAAAAAAATATGAAATACTTAGAAGTTAAAATATACTTATGTCATATATTTTGACAATTATCGCAGTTGAGGAACCGCTTTTCCCGTATACACTAGCTAGTGCCAAGGGGAAAATACTATCCCCATAATACAACCAAGCGATGCCACTTGTGCATTGGGGAACAGCTATATACCCAAATAATTAATCGGGACGTTATGCACTACCAGTTCTGCAAAGGGGAAATATATTATCCCAGTAACACAACCAAGCGATGATAATACTATCTTAGGCTAGCTGATTATTAGCTTATGCACTAGCTGTAGTGTCAGGGGTAAATTTTACCTCCTGTTCCATGAAGTGATGGATAAACAATGAGGTTTGTTATTAAATGCCCAATTGTATCATCGAGAGGTAAGACTTCTGGTAGTGCATAGGGGAAAAGCGGTTCCTAAAGTTATGTTGGTCCTAAAACACTCGTGCGATCTTAGTGATAACCACACTCAACAAAATAAATAGAGATACTAGTACTACCACACCAATTTTCATAGGGCATCGGCGTTGAGCGGACGTACGGCAGCATCTATACGCATGCTAATTCATAAAGCAACATTCTTAAGGATGTGGGTCGTTGGAGCCCGTCACGTGGGGGACGGTTCTCTAGTGAACTCTAGTCTACTTCGTATTTTCGCTTTACTTAGCAAAATGGATTATTTGATGATTTACTACTTTAAATCATCAAATAATCTATTGCATATCTACTGTACAACACGACTAAAATTGTACTGCCGGCGCTGCATTAATGCAGACAAGCGACAATCGACAAGCCATGCCTATGTCGCTTGTCGATAGTCGTCAATTTGTCTGCAAGTGCAATAGAGGATGGATGGTAGTGATTATATTACCATAGTATCCACAAATTATATTACCATGAGGTACGGCGTGTCATTATTGTAGTTGCATTAGCTTCTATTAAAAGTGCGTTCCGAATAAGCTTATAGCGGTGAGAGCGGTGTGAGCGCTCACAACTGCAATACGAGCATGGGCTTGTCGATCGTTAATATCGATCGACTAGCATCTGTCTTTTTCAATCCTTAGGAATATCTGTCAAATTTATAGATTTTTGTCGAGTATGTCGATCTTAGCTGTCAAATTTTGTTTATCGAGAGATCCATGCTCGGACCGCTGTTCCGAATGACATATTGCGCTAATATCAACGAATGACAGTTGGAATTTCGGAACGATAGTTTGCGCACTTACGCCACCTCAGTACTAGCTTGCTACATATATTGATCTGTGCTCAGTACGCCACTAACGTTTCCTTCGATATTGACGTCCATTATCTTGACAATTAGTTTTCAGCAATAGCACGTACTTTTTGCATCTACATTTTTTTATGGCACTTAAACTGATCGCACATATGCCTGCGCCGCACGCGCCGTACGCGCCGCAAGCAAACAAATTTTTAGTATTGCCCACACTCTTTTTTAAACTCCACCATACAATTGGTTGGGTCTGTGAAAAAATGTATGGGGAGAAGGGGAGAATGTGATTATGTTAACATTGGTAGGTTTCGGCTTGATGGGATATGTGGTTCGCTCCTGGTGTAGAACGTTATTTTGCATTGTTTTTTAATTTATAATGTTTAAATAAAAAACATTTTTTTAAAAGACGTCACCCCACACTTGGATTTTCTCCTGTGTCGTGACTCGTGAGTGCAGTTACAAAAACAAAATATCACATGTAGGTACATACGCCCAGACCGGAACAAATTTCTGTAGGCCATACAAAATATATGTCCCATACGGGAATCGAACCCGCGACCCGCTGCGCAGTAGGCGATCACTCGACCTCTGCGCTAACCGTGTCGTCGTTAATTAATAAAAAAGTAATAATTTTTATTAAATAAAAAAAAACAAATTAGTAAAATGAACAAAATAGCAATAAGAACACACAAAATAATAAAAAGCAAGATGAAAAGGATTTAAGTTAAGATTAAAATATAAATTTTCTATCCAGTTAAATGTCTACGATCCGGAAAAAGTTTTATCGTAGTTTAATAAAAGCACACAATGAATTTTTTTTGCTATTGCATGATTCGTCCCATTTCAGTTTGCTTGTCTGAACAAGCACACAATATTTGGGAATCCTGCTTCAATAGTAACTCTGTATATACATATTATATGCCTTATAATTTTGCAATTCACCGAGTAATAGTAATATACTACTATTTATTTACTTACTTGTGTTTTTAACAACCACTACCATAAAAACGTATGGTATTATATGTGTAATCTGTCAAGAAATGATATTCAAATTCAAAAATCTTTATTCTACTTAGGCCTTTACAGGCAGGCAGGCTTTATTGACGTCAAAACAAAGCAAAACATTCTAATTTAAAGGAAACATAAACTTAACCTTGTATGTGCATACATCCTGAATATATCTACTCAAGTTGTCTGCAAATACAAGTAGTAATGAAAAAAAATGTTGAATCTACACTGATATTTTTGGGGATGTCTGCGTACATGTAGGGTAATTCCTGTGTATCTGATAACACTGAGTATCAGTACGCGCCGAATGCGCCGCATTATATGACGTCATCAGCATTTGTCCTTCTATACCAGAACGCCTACCGCATTTTTGAAATTCGGCGCGTACGGTGCGGCCAAATGTGCGAGGTTTCATATACTTAATTTCATACAAGAAATTCCAAAAATGCGGCGCGGTCGGCGCTTGCATATTTTATGTGCGATCAGCTTTATAGTCTGATATATAATTTGACGGAATTCTGACATTTCAGAAGTGTTACCAACATTGAAAAATTCTCACTAAGAAGGGAAAGCATTTTACAAAAATAAAAAATAAACCTTTCTTGAATTTAAAGTTTCAATTAGTAAAACTAAAACTTAAAAATTTACTGATAGTTTAAAATGGTAATTAGATTTTTTATTATCATATTATTGAAGTTACAATAATTATTAAGGAAATTATTTCTCTTCTACAGGAATCCCTGACCAATAATCCATAGGTTGCTAACCTTTCTTTAGGAAAACCCCTTGGTTTGTAAAATCTTTGCTTCTTGTAAGGGCCAATATAACAAGATGCCAAACCTAAAATTAAAAAGTATTTACGCCGCATCATGCACCGCGGGCCGAGTTGCGCAAAAATTACGGTAAATGCAAACGACGTGGACTGAATTGAATACGGTTATATTGTTTGCACGCAATCATTTTGGACTACTTTAATAGCGCGATCATATGCACTCCTGACAATGTCATTAATTAAATAGTAAAAAATGAAAAACATAAATAAGAACAATGTGCTGTAGATGAAATGGCCGCCACATAAGGTATAACTGTGCCTACCTCATACCACTGTGAGCTCAACTCCATAGAGTTGATTTGGGCTTAAGCAAAGGGGCATGTGGTTTAAAAATAAAATAAACCTTCAAGATGGCGGAAATGTAACAATAAAAAAGGCATAAATAACACAACAGCTGAAAAATGGCAAGAATGCACAAACCATATAATACAAGAAAGGATAAAATATGCCCTCTTAATGATCTGATGGATAGTGTGTGTGATTCCTTTATAGTTAATCCAGGTCGATGATGATGACGACAATGATGATATAAGTGATAATGATTAAAAAATATTTTCATTCAAGAAATATGTTGTTTTACTCTATTTTTCCATTTAGCCATTAAATATTTACATTCTAGTTAGTGTGCATTGAATGCACAAATCAAACGCTATTTCTCATATAATTTTGTTTTATATTTTTTGTTAATTCATATTTTAAAAAAATCACAGCAGAAAAGGTTATTGATATCAGCAGGCCTATTCTGTAACATCGGTTGCTGTAGAACTGTCATTTTTGAAAAGAACTTAAGATCCATTACTGCTAGCATGAACGCTGCCGGAACTCATAAGATCACTAAACCAGTAATGGATAGTCTTTCAAAAATGACAGTTCTAGTTAACAACCTTATTTAGCGAATAGGCCTGCTGAATTGTCTATGAATGGAATTGTCTATGAACGACATCTGTCAGAATTCCGCCGAATTAAAAATCAGACTATAGGTAAATAACAGACAAAGTACTAGTACACTACTGCATGACTACTGCATTATTTTCCTCGTCCCTCACAATAAATGTAACCACCCTAGTAGCATTTTATGTTGGCATCCATTGGCCAACAGTGGGGAATCCGTTGAGATATAGTTAGTATTATTGCCTTCATAAATCTAACGTTGGCCCACTATAGAACAATGTTATCATTACGCCACCAACGTTAGGCCAATCCTACTACTGCCTACCGTTAGTTAAAAACTGTTGGTTCTTCTGTAGTGTATTTATCGTAGGCCCTATTAGATATCGTTTGACATTGGCCCAATCCCTTAAAATGTCATCATTATCCTCAGTAATTACCAACATCGGGCCAATGCATCTGTTTTGAAATAAGTAAAAGCAGATGTCAAACTGATTATCCTTATTAAAGTTTATGAAAAATGTTAGTACCTAAACATTGAAGCTTTATTTTATTAAAACCTCGTTTCACATACCTACATATCCTAATTAATTTTTACAAAACTTTACTCTTTCAAACATTAAAAAATTACTTTATCGAGGAACGGTATTTTAGTTTTCAAACTTAAACAAATCGATATATTTCTCAATTACTTCAAAGATTCTTTTAATTCTGTATTGCGATTAATGCTATTAAAGCGTGCATAGATCATATCCAATTTGGACAGTTTGTAATGTTGGTAATGTTTTCGCAATTTGGACCGTACCGGTGCCGGCGGCACGGCTAGGGCGAGCCGACGGTAGGAGCAGTTGGTTATTTTATTTATTAACGTGATCAATAACCAATGGCCAACTGTAGGCTAACTCAATATGGTGTTAAAAGGCCCTACAACGCAAAACAGCCAATAGCCCTACAGTAGAAAATTAGGCCCTACCTTAAAAAGATGGCCAAATCTAACCATTGTCCAACTAACGAAGTGCACATGGCCTAACAAAATCCTTTGTGCGCGATGCGTCAACTTCACAAAACGTCCACTAAATTTTATTACTTCGCGATCGGTCAACTTAGCAATTGGTCAACTTCAATATTATTCAAATTAGCGATCGGTCAGCTTAGCAATTGGTCAACTTACCAATAGGTCCACTTCGCTATTGGTCCACTATAATTTACATCCGCAGTGTACAACACAGAACAATGAATCTATCTCTGTGTACAAGGTTATACCTTCTAGATATAGATACTGGCCACTTTAGATATAACTACTCCTTGCATTTATTGCAGAATGATTAGTACGACAATATGTTAAATAAGATAATGTCACATGTCAAAGTTTTAATAAAGTTGGTCACCGATTCTATCCTGCAGTAACCAAAAAAACCGAACGAACAACGCGTTGGAAGGGTGGCACCATCGCTTCAACGTTAGGATGCCACCCAAGCCCACCTTGTTTTTGTTCATTCAGATACTTAGGAAAGAAGCTAAATACCAGGCCCGAAAATTAAATGCCAAAACTCTTACTAATATATTAAGACGAAGGACGAAACAAGACATTAATTTTGATAAGTTACATAAAAGTATTTAAATCGACTACTAAGAAAAGAAATAACACCAATAACCTTTTTAAAAAATTAAGGAAATTCACTAAACATAATTTTAAAAAATAATTACTTAATTAATTTTTTTAAGTTGATTAGAATTATTTTTTTTGTTATTAGTTTTGGGAATAATAATTTTATTTTAAGGAGATAAGTCATAAAGTTTAAGTTATCATAAAAATCAAATCTTTCATTTAAAAAAATCTTACATTAAATTGCAATAAATATTATCCTCCAGTTTATATCGAGTGCGTAACGGAACAGCGAACTACGAAAGTACGAAGAACGAAAGTTCGAAAGATCACAGTTACGACAAACTGATAGTCGAAAGATTGTTTTTGCGATGAACGAAAGTGCGAAAGATCATAGTTACGACACACTAATAGTCCAAATTCAGTTGGCTAAAAAGGATGTGACAATGACAAGGCACGTTTACAACAGAATTTTAGTGAACCATTTGCGAATTGGAGCATTTGCGAAGTCGACTGTTTACGATGTTGACTGTTCGCGAAGTGGACTATATGCGAAAAGGAGCAATTGCTCATTCCCTACAGGAAATTTTTGTGGACGTTTTGCGAAGTTGACGCATCGCGCACAAAGGAACAAAATGCCAACATAAAATGCTACTAGGGCATGTTCATTGTTGTTTTCAATCGCTGACATTGACACTTGACAGTCTTATGACACAACACTCAACGATTACGATTCGAGGTATGGACGCCGTAAACGCAAGATGGCCAATGTAACGACGTCATCGATGAAATCAGGTTTTTTTTACTTTGAACTTTCGTGGTCTTTATTGGCCTACATAAACAAATAAAACTGATGTATCGCAGTTTATTTTTTAATACATAGAAGAATTTACATTATTTATGTAGGTATATGTAAACATAGATCGCCTTTAATTTCTACTAAGCTAATATGTCAATTACGATGAATATTAAGAAACAATTTCTTAAAACTTATTAAAAACCTTTGCAATATTTATTAAAGTAAAATGTCTACGTTAAAAGAATTACTTATGCTTAGATTTCTTTTTCTTCTTACTAGATTTTTTCTTATGCTTACGTTTCTTTTTCTTCTTCTTATGATCGTCAGAATCCGAATCCGATTCACTCTCACTGTCACTAGCCGCTCGTTTTTTCTTCTTTTTAGTACGCTTTCTCTTCTTTTTCTTCTTGCGGGCATCAGAGGAAGATGAAGATGATGTATCGTCTGATTCGCTGGAAGTCTCGCTTTCAGAATCTGGTTTCTTTTTGACGTTGGTAAGATCCAATTTAATTGTTTCGGTCTCCAACTTAACTTTCTTTGCATCTAAGTTTGTTGATGGAGATAGTGATCGTTCCCTTTTTTTGCCAGTTTCATCTTTTACTTCACTGTCAGATTCTAATGTTTCATCATAATCTGGTTCGAAATGAGCCTCGTCTAATGTCGATTTTTTTCTTTCACGTTCTGAAGGATTTTTTAAATCAGCAGCGGCGTCTTTATTGTGGCGAACGTAGCCTGCGTTGTCGTTGTTGGGATCCTTTTTATCATTTCTATGAATTTTCATTTTATGTTCTGCGCCGGGACTTTTATTACGATATTTATTCTTTCCGCTTTCTGAAATAATACGTTTATCAATTTTGTCAGTTTCTGGCCTGCTGAACGCTTCGTGCTTACGGTCTCGATTATCAACCATTACTCTGCGATAAGTCTGTTCCTTTTTAGGAGTTTTTGAACGTGACTTCACTCTGTTTACGGCACTATGTACAACCCGCGGTTCTCTAGGTCTTCGAATGTCTTCTACTTTGCCGCCAAGACGTTCTTTGACTGAAAGTCTTGGGGGCGGGGTTTTAGATGATGTTTTACGCTCATTTAATTCTATAGATCTCTTATCGTTATCACTAACTGGGACAGTTATTTGGATGTTATTCATTGCACCTTTGGTTTGTTCATCGCCATATAACTTAAGACGATCACTGCTAATTTTCTTTATTTCTATAGGTCTTACTAAGTTAATAGCTTTTGAAAATATTGCATTTTCGGCACGTTTAATTACGTCCGATGTGACTTTTCCACCATCAACTTCTTCGTCAGGAGAAGAGATTTCACCCGGTTCTTTTGACCGCTCCACATCTTCATCAACTTCCCATTTTGACAATTCCGGTAATGGCGCCAACATTTCAGTTTTATTTTGAGTATTGGATGTTTCATTTTCTATTTTTAAGTCTAATTCATCAGTATTTGCCTGTAATTCTATACCATCAAATGGTTCTTCTTTACTTGCATTATCTATTTTTTTATCGCCAATCTTAACATCTTCTTCTGATTTCACATAATTCTGTATGATTTCTTTGTCAACAGCTTCCGTATCATCGCCATATAAATCATTTTGTGGTACTTTTTTAGGTTCTGCTTTTGCTTGTTCAACTTTATCCACTTGATTATTTTGAACGGCAAGCGGACTCCCTTCCTTTTTAGTTTCGGTTTCAACTCCTTCTTGCTCATGAGCAACTATGTTCGGATTATCTTCATTATTATCACACTCATCCTTTTTTATCATGTCTTTGTCTTTCTTTTCTTTTTTCTCGCGTTTCTTTTTCTTTTCAGTTTCTTTCTCTTTTTCTTTTTCCTTCCTTTTTTTCTTTCTCTCCTTTAATTTCTTTTCTTTTTCTTTATGATCTCTAATTCGATCAACAGAAGATTTTTCTCGAACCCTTTCCTCTCTCTTTTCTCGTTTACTTTCCTTATCACGAGATCGATCCCTAGATTCACTACGTTTTTTATCTCTACGTTTCGGTGATGTACGTATTTTCCTCTCAGGAGTTCTATCATGTTCACGATGACTTTCCTTTTCATATTCGCGAGTTCTTTCATATTCGCGTGAGCGGTCTTCTCGATTTTCACGGACTTCACGAGGTTTGTCATGTGGTGCACGTTTGTCCACTTCTTTCATTCTATCCGGATCTCTATTCTCATTATAACGTTCCCTACCATCCCTTTCTCTATGTCTTTCGTCTATATTAGGGTTGCGTCGCGAGCTACCTCTACTACGAGGGTTGGGTCTATATCCCGGACGCATATGGTCTCTACCAATATTGGGTTCATCTCGATAACCATCACGGAAGTTAGGGTCATGATAATTGGGAGGAGCTTGTTCTCTGATATCTGCGCTTGGAGGTCGGAATGGAGGAGCTCCTTCACGGAAAGTATGCGGTGGATTTTCACGATATCCACCTTCTCTATAGGGCATATTTCTATAGGAGCCATCACGAAACGGTGGTCCGCCCCTGAAGTTATTTTCTCTGTAACCATCTCTAAATGGCACCGGACCCTGGTCACGATATGGTCTAAAATTGTCACGAAAACGGGGTGGTTCTCCAATATGCAAAGGAATTTCATTTGGAACATTAGACATGGGCATGTCTCGGAAACCTGGCGGACCTTCAGCATACGGAGGTCTGTATGGTTCTCTGAAATTTGGTGGCGGTAGTCTTTCTCTATCCATTAGTCCTGGTGGACCGAATGAAGGTTTTTCAAAGGGTGAAGGCTCAAAACCTGGCACAGCAGGTTCAACACCAGGTGGAACATCATCAAATGCTGGGCCATCATATCGTCCTCTATAGCCAGATGGTGGCTCTGTTTGCATCGGGACAGTGTCCATTGGCATCAGTGGTTTGACACCCATAGGGGGATACATGGCCGGTGGTGGATTATTTCTGGGTCCATATCTGTAATAAAAGACAATAAAATAAGTTTTACTACTCTATCAACGTATGTATAATATTTCGACATAATACTATGATTTTTATTATAAATCAGTCAAAGTGTCCTTAAAGAGTCCAACATTCCTTAAAATATATTCTATATTTTTTGCAAGGAGATAATCATTTCCTAATATCATACGAGTAGAATGATATAATAATTGAGCAAGCAGAGTTAAATTATAAGATTTTTTTCTATTAATTTTGGCGTTCTATTAATGTTGGCGGCAAACTACTTATGCTATTGTGGTTGCATATATTATATGTACGTGGTACATACGTATCTATAAAGTGCAATGTACAGTCAGCAACACGTCAAGCTTTACATTTCCATTACGAGTCGTCGCTATAACGAACGACATAAGAGCGATCTCAAAGTCAACATTTAAAGTCTGGAGTGTTGCTATGTGTACCATGTATTCTTGATTCACGTATTTTATTTGCATTTAATAAAAAAATCCGTTATTTCTGAAAAGTATTCCAATCTTTATATATTACCTGATATTTCACTTTGTTTAAATCAGTCATTCAGTCTTTATCAAAATGGCACAAAGGGTCCATGCCATGCCCAGGGCTCGACGATACGACAATATGAAGTCTTCACACAAAAAATAAGCTAAAATATCTATAGCTGTTTAATTACATACAGAATATAACTTCTTACTTTATAAGGGTATTACTAACTTTAGAGGCAACAAATCGTAAACGCCATACATAAACGGACTTGCTATGCCCTTCTACTTTTAGGTTAAATTGTAGGTATCGCTAGCATATACTGAAATGTAGAAGTTTAATTAACCTATCAAGTTAGTAAAAGATTTTATACATAACCCGTTTGCTTTTTTATTATTTAATATGCTTGAAAACAATTTTTTCAGTTTCGATGTCAAAAGACGTTAGTTTTATCGTTTCAAACTACCTACTACTATTAACTAACTTAACGAAAACAAATATAACTACTCGTGGTTATATTTGTTTTCGTATTAACCTCTCACGATGCATACCCAAAAAAAACATTTCTTATTTAAAAAAACAGTTCTGTTAGCAAAAATTTTCTTGTCGGCTGTATTTTCTAAGAATCACCGTTAATGCTCAAAATTAAAATGAAACCATAATTATCATTATGCATAATGGTAAAGGAGCTCTGCAAATGGCGCAGAGCTCCTTTACCATTATGCATAATGATGACCTTTACCATTATGCATAAGTACGATTCAATTCATTTATTGGACTGCAAATATGGCTAACTATGGGGGATTACTTTTTTTTACTTAAATAACATCAATATGCAATCAAGACAATAATGTAATGAAATAGAAATGTCATATACAATAATAAGCCGAATAGGTAAAATTATTTTCTTTTACTGCCATATTATAAATGGATCTATGGGGAATGATAAATAGTATTCGCGTGGTCTCATTGGCCGGTGGGACCACGATAACGACCTCATCTAACACTCATAATGTAAGAACACTTCGTGTGAGTCCTACCACTTGAAAACTGACTTTTCCTACTATAAAATATTCAAAGTCCATTAATCAAATTATGTCAAACTATAGGTACATTTAATAATAACATATCTTTTTTATGATTTTTTTATCCAATATTAGTGCGCCCGGCAGACGTTGTCCTGCCCGATTATTGCGTATATATCCTTGGGCCTATCCAAACACATACAGAAAATTTCGTAAGAATCTGTCGAGCCGTTTCAGAGTTTTTGCGAGACTAACACACAGCGTTTCATTTTTATATATAAGAAGAAGATTTATGAAGAGAACCGGTTTTTTCTGCAGTGATTTTTTTTATGATTGACCTAGTATGCGCCTTAACGATTTACTAAATTTCATTTAAAATTGATGAAACACCGATAAAATGTAAGTTTTAGCAGTTGTTTGAAGCTCGAGCGACAATCACGAAAGTGAGCGTCGTTCACCCACCGCGGCGTGGATTTTTATTAAGTTATTTTAGCGAGCCAACCTTTATAAGATGTTATTTCAGACCAATTTCAACTAAGAAATAATCATCAGCCGCATTGAAGATGATGGATTGGAAGATGGAATGGATGATGGAAGATGTCAGTCGCGTAATTTGTACCTATACTACCTGCCGCGACTGGCATAAATTGTATGTACACACAGAAGCACGCTAGATTTCACATGAAATATGTGAAGTCTAGCGTGTTTGAGACCTAACCTAACCTTGAGACCGCTCAAGTAATAGCGACAATTTTCATAATGCAAATGTAAAGCTTGACGTGTTACTGACTGTATATAGTACGAATTAATAAAAATCGATTACAAGTAATGGCAATTCGTATTATAAACGGAGAGCAATTCATATTATACAATTTATTCTATTTCACAGCATTGTATGAATATTCGCAAAGGTCTTGATTGACACTTAAGGCGAGGTTTCCCAGGAAATTTACTCGTGCACAGCGACTGCTTTCATCATCATAATTTCAGCCAAGAGACGCCGACTGTTGGACATAGGCCTTCCCCAAGGATCTCCATATCAATCGGTCCTGCGGCTCCCGCATCCAGCGGCTTCCCGCGACCTTCACCAGATCCACCTTGTGGGGGGCCTACCAACACTGCGTCAACCTGAACGCAGCCGCCACTCTAGGACCTTTCCGCCCCAACGTCCGTCAGTCCTGCAATTCTTTGGGCTATGTCGGTAACTCTAGTTCTTCTACGGATCTCATCATTTCTGATGTGATCACGTAGAGAAACCCAGAGCATAGCCCTCTCCATTGCCCTTTGAGTGACTTTGAGCATTCTTATGAGACCCATTGTAAGCGGCCACGTCCCAGTTCCGTAAGTCATCACTGGCAACACGCACGAATTGAAGACTTTCGCCTTGAAACACTCGACTCGACTTCGACTGCTTTGTTGCAAGGTAATATAGTTGATAATTGCATAGCTTCTAATGTCGCTTACGCGCTGTGACCGAAGAAGGACGTTAATTTTTACACGTTTTTAATCGCTACTTGGTAAACTGGGGTACAAAATAAAGAATGTTTTTATTTTTCAATCTTCTAGTTAGACAATAAAAATACCTACACGTATTTGGTAAAATTTTTATGTAATTTATTATTGTGTTTTCTGATTCACAGCTGTTTTAAAATATTGAACAGAAAAATATTGAAAAATTGATCTTTGGTTTTTTTTCTATCAACTGAAATATTATTAACCATGTTTTTGTCTTTAAAAATGTTGAGATAAAATGTTAATCAATATCATATAATATGCATTTTAGAGTTGTATGTTTCATATTTGTGGCGGTACAGTAAATCGAAATTGTTCGATAACAGGAAAGTAGCGCCTTAAGCAATTCCTAATTTGTGGACTAATTATTTTATTATCATAATGATTCCACCGATGCAACTTTTTTAGGCCCGCTAGAGTTTGCCCGGGCGCGCTGGTAGTCGCAGTGTGGACCTTACCATGCGCGCCCATAAGGGCAGGGAGAACACCGGGGGGGTTTTAGTGGGTCGGCCTGGCACCCTGTCGGGCCAGCTCCACACACGCCCGCCGTCTAACCAACGGCGGGTACGGAGCGTTTGCGCATTTCCCCCCGAAAAAAAAAGTTTCGCTAATCTCCTCAAGAACCGAGCAACTTGCGATCTTACCTCTTATTGTCGGAGCACAACAATACTATAAACATTGGTATTTTGACGTGAAATTTAGGTAACGTGGTGATAGCTATAGCCAGGCGGGCTCAGAAGCCCTACCACCAACCATACCGAGCAGAAAAACTTCTGCCCCACGGGGAATTGAACCCCGGACCTCTCAATCAACACACAGTGGTCCCAACGGGAATACACAATACATTCTTTTTTGTTTTTTTAGTCATGGACGTCTTTTTAGTGTTCCTGTTCTTTGAACTCGATACAGAAACAGATTCCATCACTAAACTACTTCCAGGGTGTACATTATTTCTGTTACACGTGGTATGTACGATCCGCCCGTCTATTCCGTCCGTTATGTATGTTTGTGTATTACAAGTTCATAATAAATAGTATACAGTGGCGTATGATTCATAATCTTCAATGCGGCTGACGATTATTTCTTAGCTGAAAATGGGCTGAATAACGACTTACATAACTCCTCATTTATATCCCCATCGAGACTGACGCTCATTGAGTATTAAGTGAAAATTGATTTAATTTTTTACATAATAATAACGATTTAAATTGATGTTATGATTTGCTGCCAATATCAAATAACTTTACGAAATTAATGTGTTCGAGCTCCCCCTACTCCTACTTGCATTCCAATGAGCCCACACTTCCTTATGGTCGCACTTGAAGTAGGTACTGCCAAGTGTCGCAGTGTTCCGAGGGTTTGCTGTGTAAGTAAAAATCGATGAATTTTGATTTGAGTCATTATTGATTTGATTAGCGTTAATACAATACTCGAGGCCGAATAACTTTTATACAGCAGAATGATGGATGCACGTTATCATCCTAAAGAGTATACTTAATACTTCATAAATCTAAAATAGCAATTAAAAGTAGTAATTATATATTTAACTATTTTTGCAAAACATAATTTTATGGAAAAGATATATAAGGGGAATAAATAAAACAAAAATTATTTATTTTAACCTATCTTTTCGTAAAAATATATTACATAGTCAAATTGTGTTGATTCGTCAAGTTCAAATTTAAAATACTACATATCACTTAGGTAATCAATACACATACAAGTCATAATTCAAAAAAATAATATTAATAAAATTTTACAAGCTTTTATTATTGCATTGTCACGCGATATAAATAAATATTAAATATGCTTGCAAAATTTCAGCTCAATAGGAAACCGGGAAGTGGGTCAAATTTATCTTGCAAGATTTCATTACAGACACGGGACAGGTAAAAGTAAAGTAAATAAAAGCTTGTAAAAAGTATTTCTTTGGATCATAATTCGTAAATATAATTTAATTTTTTAATAACAACAATAACATAATACCAATTAACAACATTAGATTTTATAAAAGTATTTTTATATTATAGGTAAGGTAAGGTATAATATAAAAATAGACATAAAAATTAACACGTATTTATAATAATTAAATAATAATATTAATTAAATCAAATTACAATTCATAACATGTTAATCCTAAAACAGCCTATACGTGCAACAGTAGGATTCTTATAGACCAATACAAAGAATAAAAAATAGATAATGTCAAATATGACATTAATACAAACATGTTTAATTTTTACATAATTATAAAAAAATAGGTGCTACACTCAGCGAATTACACAAATAATAATATTACATTAATATGTTCACGCAAAAAAACTGAAA
Source organism: Schoenobius gigantellus (assembly GCA_963935595.1). Taxonomy (NCBI): domain Eukaryota; kingdom Metazoa; phylum Arthropoda; class Insecta; order Lepidoptera; family Crambidae; genus Schoenobius; species Schoenobius gigantellus. The sequence continues at coordinate 39,535,789 of OZ012543.1, forward strand.
TTCTACATAACTGTACTGTTTTTTCTATATTTGTTGATTAAGATATAAACATATTTGAAATGAAATAATACAATTGGCATTCAAAAATAGGTAATTTGTTAATATCTATCGCCTTATTAAAAACACAGAAATATATTATTAAAAATATGCAAGTTTAAAGTAAAAATCATTAGTTATATCATTCACTACAAGTTTATGTTTTTTCTATATTTGTTGATTAAGATATAAACATATTTGAAATGGAATAATACAATTGGCATTCAAAAATAGGTAATTTGTTAATATCTATCGCCTTATTAAAAACACAGAAATATATTATTAAAAATATGCAAGTTTAAAGTAAAAATCATTAGTTATATCATTCACTACAAGTTTATTTTTTAAATACCAAAAAAAATTGTGTGCTTCTTCAGACAAGCATACTGAACAACTTTCACTATGGGACCAACTATGAAATCGCAAAAAAATCAGCTGTTCCATAAAAATGTTCAACATTCACTAAGCCTAGATGTATGGAACAGCTGTTTTTTTTGCGATTTCAAAGTTGGTCCCATAGTGATAGTTGTACAGTTTCCTTGTTTGAGTAAGCACACAAAATTTTTTTGCTAATTAGAAAATAACCTTGTATAAGAAATCCTACGCTGCCCGTTTTTAAAAACATTTGGGGATTTTGGAAATACATACCTGCTCTGGAGCTCTGGTGGTCTGAAATACAGGCTTTGTTAGCTTATCAGCCACCAGTCTCCTACAATCTTAAACATGTGTACACCCTAGATTATGATCAGCTGAACCGCATTATTCTTAAGATTGTGGAGAAAAGAAATAAATAATACTATTACCTCATAATGAAGCGCATGATAAATTTTGAAAAAAATAACTTATAGCTATCAGCATGAACAAATTCAAATAGTTTTGTAAAGTTGCCAAGACAATAACAAAGCATTTAATATGTATTCCTCAAAAAAGGAGTTGCATTTATCGCGTCGCATAGGAAGGCGAGTAATGCATGAATTTATACAATGCTCAAAGATTACATCTAATATAAAGTACTTACCTCGTGGGAACATAGAGCTTAACGTTGTATGTTTAATTTATTTTTGCATTACAGTCATGTAGAATTAGGTATAAAATAAGGATTCATAATAAAGTTTCATCGCATCGCATAAGAAAACTAATATTACGCATACTTATTACATAACTTTACACAATGCTTAAAAATTAGATGTTTTCATAACGCATAATATGTAAAGCTTGACGTAGCGCTTACCGTACAATAGGGATGCTGTGTAAATATGTGTAATAAATTAATTAAAAAAATTAAAACCGACTTCAAAAAAGTTAAAAATTATATAAGAATAGGCACAAACAACATCACACTTCTATATTTATGTCGATGCCAAACGATGATCCCCTAGAAAATCTTAAAATTTGTCACCGACTTCAATATAGAAGTGTGATGTTGTCTGTGCCTATTCTTATATTATTTTTATCTTTTTTGAAGACGGTTTTTATTTTCTGTAAAATATTTTTTTATTTCTAACTTTTTTTTTGAAGTCGGTTAAAATTCCCTTTTTCAAAAACTACTGAACCGATTTTGATGAAACTTGCAGTATTCCCTAAGTTGAACAATACCTAGTACAACAAAAAAAATACTTAAATCGAACTTGTAGTTCCGGAGATATGCGAACACAAACATAATGAAGTCGGTTAAAAAGTCGGTTAAAATTCCCTATCTCAAAAACTACTGAACCGATTTTGATGAAACTTGCAGTATTCCCTTAGTTGAACAATACCTAGTACAACAAAAAAGAATTACTTAAATCGGACTTGTAGCTCCGGAGATATGCGAACACAAACATAAAAACATACATACATACTTTTGAAATTTGGCACATTTGTTCAGACGCTGATATAGACTAACATATTCGAAAACTGGGCAGTTCTGGAAATATTACATACATACGGCTCGAAGGTCGAAACCTCCTTTTTTTTAAGTCGGTTAAAAATAATCAAAAATGTTTAAAATAATGCCCAGTATCACGGTTGCGTCACGGTATGAGAAAAACCCCGAGACAACTGGCGCGTGGATACGAAGCACGGATTTGCAACATTTTATATAATATGTTGATGCTAAAAATGTTGCAGTGTATAATAGATATATATAAGGACCAAAGCGATTGATGGTTATCTGAAACCATGGAACGCACTTAAGTTGCCAAACTGTAATGTTTGATCTACGCCTTTGATTGACAGTAGTTTGTTTATTTATCACTTATCACATCACAGATTCCGTGTTCTGTGAATCACATAGCGTTCAGGCGCGAAATTAAAAAGATAAACTAATGAAATTTGGTTCTTTTATTTGAAATTAATGAATAACGCGAAATTAAAAGGAATGAAAACTAATTTTTTTATTTGAAATTAATGAATTTTTTTTTTTTTCGTAATAATTACGTTTCTATCTATTAAATAAAAACAGTCCCAAAAAGTGTCTTAGACTCTCACTTCCCCACAGCCTGAAATGAAGCAGTGGTGGTGGTCCTGCCAAAACCTGGGAAATAAAACTATACGACTAACAAATCGTACAGACCGATTGGGCTATGGTAATATTTGAGAGAATATGCTGGTCCGGCGGATTAGATAATACACAGCGAACAACTTGTGCAAGGGGCTATATAGTTTTACGCCTAGGCGCTGCACAGAGGACATGATGACACACATCAAGAGTGTTCTGAAGCGGAAAAGATCATGGCAATGGTGTTACTAGACATAGAAGGGGAGCCTTCGACAGCGCGTGGTGGCCCACCATATGTTTTTTTTATAGAAGCCCAAGTAAATGACTCTATTCCACCTGGTGGTAAGTGGAAATAGAGTCTAAATGCGAAGATAGTGCAGGACAGTGATTAAACGCCGCACTAGCCACTCTCACCTTGCCGACCTGCAAGGTGCTTCTTCACGCCTCTTTTAAAGGACCCGGGGTTGTAGGAAGAAGGAAACATGCGCTGGCAGAGAGTTCTATTTCTTAATCGTGCAACAAAGAAAAATGAGTTGCCGAATTTCTTGGTAGACGTTTGAATGGTAGTCACAGTTAGACGGTGACAACGCAGGCCAGCACGTGTAGTGTAGTTCTTAAAAGGAAAATAGAAGGTGGGATTAGTGAAAAAATCTCTTCACAACACTCGCCGTGGTATAGACGATAGAACGTGCTTAGTGATGGAACATCGCGACACAACTGTAGAAGTTTAAGGTTGTAAGTCACCTCTACATCGCCAATGATGCGTGTCGCGCGCTGCTGCAACCTACCCAAAGCATCGAGTAAGTACTAAGCGGAGCCATCCCAGAAGTGCGAACAATATTCTACACAGGACCGTACTTGCGTTTTACGAGTATATAGCAAGCACAGTTGATCAGCTGTAAAGAATCGCCGTACCTTGTTCAAGACAACAAGTTTTCGTGAAACTGTTTTTGAAGGCTTTCGATGTAATCCTTTGAGTTTAGGTCGCAGCGTACGTCCATATCGAGAACGGTAATACTGTTCAGCAGGTTCAGTCTTGTGCCCAGAAGAGAGGAAAAGGGGAGGAATGGTGACGTTTTTGCCGAGAACGCACACACCTGTGTTTTCTTAGCATTGAAATCAACCAAGTTCTCTGTGCCCCATTTGTATATGCGGTCAAAGACCCGATTAAGTTTAATGACAAGGTTATCCCGTCTCTCTCAGCGGTGTCCGCCCGTCCAGCCGCCGCGTGTCCGAAATCTCCCGCATGCACTGTATTATCGTCCGCATAACGGAACCCTGGGGTACTCCGGCATTCACCGCCATAAGCTGCGAACTATATCCATCTAAAATGACGCTAATTCTTCGCTCATGCAGAAACTCAACCACCCAGGTACAGAGCTGAATGGGTGCGTTTCATCATTTCTTATAATTACAAATGATCTAATTTCAAAGAATATAACGTTCATTGAGTATAATTTTACTTGGTCTAACTACACTTCCTATAAACAATATTTTGTATATTATTCATTTGATATAATACTCATATTCTATAACAACATTTTGTATAAAGCTAAATTGCTATAATATTCTATTTGATATAATTTTTACATAGTATAATTGTTGTATAACCTATCTTAGTGTGTGCCGATATTCTATATTTCGTCTGTGACATAATGATTTTCTCTCTGCCTGCAGTTATAATTTATGAAAGTGTCAATATATTTGGAGTTAATTATTTAAGTACAACAGTGGATTAACAGTATGGTAAGTGGTAACAGTTACCTATAATACATGAGGTTCCTGTGCGATTCGGAGTAAAACTGCAAGCCCCACAAGAACCACAGTGTACGTTGCCAACTTGTGACATCAGATGTAAAGTCACGGTACCCAGTAATTTCAGTGCCATAATCTTGTGCAATGCAAGCACTGCTGCTTTGCGGCAGAAATAGGTAATTGAGAAACTAGAACATGGCGCAGCCGTAAGTGCAAAAATTTTGCAAGATGGAAGGTCTCGTTAAATTACCGTGTAATTTTGACATGCGGGCGTCAAACGCCGGATCAGAATGGCGTCTTTGGTAACAAAGCTTCGAAGATTACCTTATCGGAACAGGGCAAGAAAATGCAACTGACAAAATTAAGCTCGCTTTGCTCAGAAATATGTTGGGAATAGAGTCTACCAGAATTTTATTTACGTTGCCTGTTAAAGAAAAACACTTTTGAGGATTATGAAAAAGTTATGGCCGCCATTGGTAAATTTGTAAACCCGCGCTCTAGCCCGGTATTTGAAAGGTATAAGTTTATTGAGCGCTGTCAACAGCCTGGCGAGAGATTCGACCATTTTTAAACCGACTTAAATCAAATGATTGGCATAATTATGCAATGATCAGGATGATATTGGTCAAATTGAAGACACGGTTATTGCGGGACAGAATAGTCCAGGGTATATCGGACAAATCACTACAAGAATCGTTGCTTAGAATTGACAACCTAAACTATCGGCACGCTATGATGGCCGTTTTGACGTTTGTCCACCCATGAATTTTCGTATTAATTAATAATTACATTTGAAAGAGCAAATTGCTGTACTATTCAGAGCAACAAAATAGAGCAACTTATAGATTTTATTATATTTTTTTCGAGAATAAATTGACATTTCACTTCACTATTGTAATATGTCAAAACGGCCATCATAGCCTGCCGCAACTATAACATTGTCGAAAGCTGCAGAGTGTTGCAGAACCGGTGAACAGACTAAGCAACAAATGGAATTTATGAACCCAAAAACAGAAGTAAATAAAATAATATCAAGAAACTAGCAACATTTCCAAAACACAGAAGCAAAACGATGGTGATATAATTTAACTGCAGAAGTTGTAGGAAATATCATGCCAAACGTGAGTGTCCAGCTTATGGCCAAACATGTAAGAAATGTGGATTACTTAATCATTTTGCAGCCACCTGTACAGTGCGTAAAAAAATTAACTATGTAGAAGAAGATAGTACAAGTGCCAGTCAGTCACAGTGATTCCTCTGTAGTATGTAATGTGGTGAATGAACGAAAATTCAGAATTGGACTGAGACCATTACTATTGAAGATAAAAATATAAAGTGTCGCCTAGACACAGGCGCTAATGTAAGTGTAATGGGACTTAATACTAGCTAAATTTAATGATTTTGGCAAAGAAATTATGTAATTAGATTTTAAAAAACAAAATGTATACAGGCTCGGGCTCAGGGTAGACCGTGTCTTTTTGTGTCTATGGGATGCACGCCACTGCGATCACCTGTAGCGTTTCCCTTCATCGTCTCGTGACAACGACGTCGTCGTCGTCGTCGGAGCGCAGCGAAGGCGACAACATCCTGAGGATGCCACGTGGAGTGACGAAACGCGTCGAATCTAAGTATTTGTATGTTGGTATGGTACTAATTAGTGATATTTCTTTGTCGCATGCGAATGAGGGAGGGCGGGCGGTGCACCATTGGCCTGCATTGTAGCACCTACCAACTAGCGACATTTTTTCTCGAAAGCTTTTCTCTATAACTACTCCTTGACAACCTCATGTAGTGCCTGGCCGTCAATATCATATGAGGTGATAGCCGGACACTTCTTATTGGTATATTTTATGTGAAAGCATTTTTCGGGTTTAAAGATATTCCATTATTCTTACACCATTGCAGAATTTCATCCAAATCACATTGCAATAAAAATGCATCCTCGGGAAATTTAATTCTTTAGATCGTCAGCAAACAATAAGAGTTGACTATTGTTGATAAAAAAATGTGATATTATATAAACAAAAAATATTTTACAAAAAATAAAAACCGGCTTCAACCTTCCTGACCTGACCTTGGAACTGAATTTAATACCAGCTCACCGAAATTCACGTCCCAGGTCAGGTCAGGTCAGGTCAAGTCCAAAAGTTAAGGATCCTTCCACCATCAGCTCGGTTCATGACTACCAGATGCAAATACGTGAATAACTTCGGAAAAAACATGAAACACGTTCGACATACCTATAAAATTTAAGGTTTTTCCTCGATTTTTATGGGATCCCATCACCAGACTACGGTAATAATATATACAGTAGAATGACTTCATAGAAACAGTCGAAACACGCGCTATGCCTACGCGCCTCAATACTGGATAGCAACTGGATTGCATCTACAAGGGCACACGAACGCAGTTCGCCGCAGGTTACACGCACGAGCCAAATGGAGCTTTATAATATTAGTACTAATATTATAATATTAGTAAGGATATAAACTAGAAGTTTTACAAAAATGGGGTTTCTTGGTTCATCACGCGATCTTTCGCCTATTTGGTTAGTAAGTGAGTGAAATAAATAAAATATATATGCTTATTTATTATTAATTTATTATATTATTAATTTATTATATCGAAGGCATTTTAGGCAACCTACATGTTAGTTTCGTTAACCTATTTTATTGCATAAAACCTATTTAATTCATTCCTTTAGATCGACAAAGTAATTTCTATCTATATGCATTCGGAAATAGTATAATTACAAATCTAGGCAGAAACTGTAAGCCCGCGACCCTATCGCGGGCCAACGCACCAAGCGATGCCGAGCGGCCGTAGGTATAAAATTTCGAAGAGGAGCCGAGTTCACATACTGTATATACCATAACCGTCTACAGACCCTGACTTTGGTAACCTTGGGACCACCCCAGGAGTATACTCTATCGAATACAAATTTTGGAAATCGGTCCACAATTGGCGGCGTAATCGCGTAACATATACACACAAAAAAAAATTACGCATTGAATTGAGAACCTCCTCCTTTTTTGAAGTCGGTTAAAAACAGTAACGCGCCCAAGTGCGATCCCTGTGGTGATCTATGTCTGAAAAAAAAAGTAAAAAAGTATTTTGCATTATCTTTGGGACATTGTGTCAAAACATTGATTGATTTCAATAGTATCTTTAATGTTGTAGAATCTCAATAAATGAGTTTAATCACAAGTTTAATTTTATTTCTTTTAACTAAGAATAAAACATGGCGCAGTCGTTAGTCAAACTGCCCCCAAATTTTGATATTAGGGCACAATCTGCTGGAACGGAATGGAAATTTTGATTGTGCACATTCCAATCTGTCGCTGCGGGACATGAAAAATCAGCAGATAAAATTAAGCTGTCCCTTCTTAGAAACATGATGGGACCAGAATCTACGAAGGTGATACAAAGTTTCAATTTAAATAAAGCTCAATCAGAAAGTTTCGATGAAATAATTAAAGAAATTGAAAATTATCTAAACCCGAAATGCAATCTCGTTTTTGAAAAATTTAAGTTTAATGAAAGAAAGCAAGAGCAAGGCGAAAAATTCGAAACCTTTTACACAGATCTTCGACATCCAAGCGCGGATCCACCGTTGTAGGCACGATGGGCATGCCCACAACCCTAATAGACTTGTGACGTCACACTTTCATGGTCTACTAAGATCGATAGGCTGATGATAATTTTATCCAGTGCCTTAAAAAAACAATGAATCTTGGTCAGTGTCATATGTTGTGGAAACATCTTTGTAGGGATGCACTATAGGATCATGAGCGAGGTCATACTCCGACTCACACTTGACCGATTCTCGGATGGCTGTGACCACAACCTTTTTTGAGTGTTGGATCCGCGCCTGTCGACATCTTATTGCTAACTATAACTATGAAAATATACCCAAGAAAAATTTACAAGATGAATTACTGAGAGATAGAATTATTCACGGAATATATGATAAAAGTGTCCAAGAAAATTTACTAAGGTATGACAGTGATAGTCTAACATTGGACAAAGTAGCAAATATTTGCAGGTCGAATGAAATAAGTCGTCTACATGTGCAAGAAATGAACCCAACAATTGAAATTGACGCTGTAAAACTCAAAAGTCAGAATAGTACACACAAAAAGAAGACTTTTCTTTGTCGTAGATGTCAACAAACACGTGGACCTAAAGAGTGTCCAGCGTATGGTAAGAAGTGTATGAAATGTGGAATAATGAATCACTTGGCAATTAGTTGTCGAGTTAAACAAATACAACAAATAGTGTGCCTCTCGGATTCTGGTTCAAATGAAAGCCTATTTTGTAGCGAGGTCAAACTTGCAACTGATAACTCTGATTGGACAGATGTGAGTGTCATGCCGAAGCATGTTTTTAATAGAATAAATAAAAATTCAAATATCACATCAGATTAAATGACACTAATATAAAAATTAAATCCTTTACAGGAAATATAGTCAAACCTTTGGGAATTGTAAATTTAATGTGTAAATATTCTTGTTACGAAAATGTTGTAATAGTTGATTTTAGTACAGTGTTATTAGGACTTTCGGGGTGTATCTCATTAAAACTTGTGAAGAGAGAGCAATTGAAATTGAAAAAAAGAATAAGTTTGAATTTATTAATAAAAATATTAAAGTTTTCGAAGGTGTAGGAAAACTACAAGATATAGAGTCTGACACACGAAACATGAGCTTGGGAAAAAGCGACAAATTCAAAAATTCTAGCTCTGGTAATACTGTCTACAGAAGGTAAAATACATTTTGATACTTGAAATTTTCTAATATTTTTTTATTTATGTAGTAATTTAGAATGTTAAATTTGTGAAAGGATTGTCTTTTTTTTCCTTGAATATAGTAGGAAAAAAGGAGTTTATACTTTTTTAAAATTAAATATTAGGTAATGTTTAGTTTCAATGAACTTCCAACAATGAACCTTTTATAAGAAATCGCTGTATTTGGATTTCATGAATGTTAAAATTACTTAATATCTGTAATATTTCGACAGAAATTAAGAAAAAAATATTATGAAATTGTTTATTACAAAGTACCAAAATCACCATGTTGAACTAAACTACATGGGGACATTGTATCAGTGTTGCTACTTGAAAAAATTTCAGGTTCATGTTTCGTGTGTCTAGTAGAGATTCCCACAATTCGTACAGATAAACAAATCTGTTGCCCATCACCCAGATTACCGTCATGTTTGCTAGAGCCCTTAAAAGTAGAACTAAAAAGCTATAGTCAATGTTGATAATATTAATAATAATGCCCTTGTTAACAGAATAGTAATTGTAGAAAAAGCTAATGGGCAAGTAAGGTTATGTCTTGATCCAATAGATTTAAATAAAATTATTGTAAAAACCAAAGATGTTACCTACACTCGATGATTTAAGTTTTAAACTGCATGGCAATTGGGTTTCATCATCTTATTTTGTCTGAACAATCTTCTTGGAAATGCTGTTTCGCGACACCCTTTGGTGTATTTAGATATTTAGTTCTACCCTATGGACTCTCTAATGCGCCTGTATTATTTCAAGATATACTAGAAAATCACTTTGGTAATCTGCGAGATGTCATAATCTGGGCCGATGATATTTTGGTAGTGGGGAATACACTAGAACAACATGATAAAGCACTAAATGAGGTAATAAATAAAGCTAAGCAAATGGGGATTGTTTTCAATAAAAACAAATTCCAGTACAGACAAATTGAGGTGAAATATGTGGGTCGTGTTTAATAAAGATGGTATGTCTATTGATAAAGATAGAGTTGAATCCTTATTAAGTCTTAAAGAACCAACAAACAAAAATGAATTAATTTAAATTTAGGTCATTTAATTATATCCGAAGATATGTCCCTGAAATGCCAAATATTATGTCTCCTTTATTTAACTTGCTTAAGAAAAATGTTCATTTTACATGATTGCCTACTCACAGCTTAGCCTTTGCAGAATTGAAAAAGAGAGTGTGCCTATCTCCGTCACTTACTCCAATTGATATTAAAAGAAAAAGTGTGCTTCAATGTGATGCATCTAAAAATGGAATAGGTTGCTGTCTTTTTCAAATATTCTCTTATATATAAAAATAAAACGCTGTGTGTTAGTCTCGCTAAAACTCAAAAACGGCTCGACAGATTCATACGAAATTTTCTGTGTGTATTTGAATAGGTTCAAGGAATGTTTAAACGTAAAGTTGGACCCAGTAGGTGGCGCTGGAATCGGGCAGGACAACGTCTGACGGGCCCACTAGTTTATGATAAAAATGTCGTAAAGTTGGTTGCATGTGCTTCTAGAACGATGAATGACACTGAATTAAATTACAGTCAAACCGAGAAAGACTTGCTCGATATATGTTATGCAGTAAAAAAATTCCACAGATATATGTATGGTTCTGAAGTAGATGTACAGTCCGATCACAAACCAATTATGTCAATAATGTCAAAACAAATTTCCAAAATTGGTTCACCACGCTTAAACCGTCTGAGGTTAAAATTATTAATGTATAAATTAAATGTATATTATGTACCTGGAAAATACTTGTATTTGGCAGACATGTTATCTAGAAATATATTAAATATAACTAAATTTTTGTTAAACAAATGTTACAAATGGTACACACAGTTACAGTGCACTTACCAATGTCTCCAAAACGGCAATTAATCTTTCGAAAAGAGACTGAAAATGATTCAGTACTAGAAAATTTAAAAAAATATTATGTCAATGGCTGGCCAGAAGAAAATAAAATTCCAAATGAAATTAAACCCTATCATAAGTTGAGAGACAATATTTATTTTGAATCAAGTTTATCATTCTATCAAAATAAATTGATAGTTCCCAAGTCATTAAAATCTTATGTATCAAATTTAGTTCATCAAAGACATCCTTTTTTTTTACAAGAGAGAAAATACAGTCTTTAAGGTATTCGACAAGGGAATTGAGCTGACTAGGCCACCCCTTGGATATGCAGGACTCGGGTAGAAGACCCACTACCGGCTAAAAACTCTCTAGATACTTATACCTCCGTGGGGACACAATCGGGATCGGCGTTGGCCATTCCCCGATTGTGCCCCCTGCCATCAAAGACATCCTGGAATATTTAAGAGTATAAAAAAGGCAAGACAGTTATTCTTCTGGCCTGGAATCACTAAAGATATAACTAATTTCATTGAAAAGTGTCGTACCTGTGAAAAAAGATCTTCAAACTCTCATAACACTTTGTTGCTACACAAGATACCAAACAGAAGATTTGCTAAAGTTGGCACTGATATAATCCTATATTGTGTGAATTGATTATTTTTCACACTGGCTAGAGATATTACCCATTTCTGACAAGACTTCCGTGTCAGTAATTAATGCATTCCAGGAAGTATTTTGTAGATTTGGCTATCCAGAAGAGATAATTGCGGATAATAATCCCTTATATTCACATGAGTGTCACAAGTATTTTAAAAACAAGGATATAGTTTCAACTACCAGTAGTCCACACTGTCCTCAAAGCAATGGTATGGCAGAAAAAGCTGTTCCCATAAGTAAAACAGCAAAAGCATTTGAGGATAGAATGGACTACAGAGACCTTTGCTAAACTATAACAACTCTCCATTGTCAGGACTTGATGTTTCACAGTCTTAAATTCTAAATAGTAGAAGAGTGCGTACATTGATACCAGTTCATCAAAATTTATTAGCACCTAAGATGGAAAACAATATGTATTAATTACTATTAACAAAACAATCTATATTGAAAAATAAAAGTTTTAAACAAAGGAAGGAAATGGAATATAATAAAGGTGACAAAATAGTACATAAAACAGATAAAGAGAACATTTGGAAGAAAGGTACTGATGTTGATAAAGCAAGATTTGTATACTTTTCTTATTTTCATAGTGTAATGTCGTATGGTATTTTGTTGTGGGGAAATGCTGCCGACATTCAGATCGTTTTTGTACTGCAGAAAAGGGCTATTCGAGCAATCTATAGCCTTAAAATGAGTTTCTTTGCGAGAAAAGTTCAAAGAAATTGGTATTATGACAGTAGCGTCGCAATATATTATATGTTCGTAAGAATATTCATTTGTTTTATAAAATAGTGATATTCATTCAGTTAATACTAGACAAAAGAATATGTTAGCTTTACCTACCAAATACCAGGCTCCAAAAAATAATAATTCTTTTAGAGGCCTGTGTATACGTTTCTACAATAAAATCCCAAGTTGTATACAAGAACTTAGCTGAAACAAATTTAAGGTTGCAATCAAAGATGTACTTATTAAAATAGCATATTATAAAGTGTCTGATTACATGATGGACAAAAAAGCTTGGGTTTGAACTCTCAATTCTAATATTTAACAATGTACTGCGTTTTGTTTCAAAGAAACGCTCAGTGAGAGCAATTTATAAGCCAAGTTCACGCACTTCTCTCAGAGATAGCTTATATAATGTGAATTAAACATCTATTATTGTAATGGAAGTTGAGCTAAAACTTTTGCTTTGAGGTCAGCTTCCAATTAGCGACTCTGTAACGAACCAAAATTGTAAATGGCGATTTAAAAGAGGAGATAAAAAATTTTGACCTTTAGAGTTTCTTGCCTGTTCTTCTCGAGAAGGCTCTCCCAATCTCCGAACAGGTGTAGAGTCAACTTTTTTTTTTCATTCCTACTTGTATTTGCAGACATCTTGAGTATATTCAGGATGTATGCACATACAAGGTTAATATGATTTCATTAAATTAGATTGTTTTGCTTTGTTTTGACGTCAATAAGTGCCTGTAAAGGTCTTTGTTGAATAAAGATTTTTGAATTTGAATTTGAATCATATTTGATAAAAAAAACCGGCCAAGCGCGAGTCGGACTCGCCTATGAAGGGTTCCGTAGGATTTATGACGTATCAAAAAAACTACTTACTAGATCTCGTTTAAACCAATTTTCGGGGGAAGTTTGCATGGTAATGTACATCATATATTTTTTTTAGTTTATCATTCTCTTATTTTAGAAGTTACAGGGGGGGGGAGACACACATTTTACCACTTTGGACGTCTCTCGCGCAAACTAATCAGTTTAGAAAAAAATGATATTAGAAACCTCAATATAAGTTTTGAAGACCTATCCCATAGATATCCCACACGTATGGATTTGATGAAAAAAAATTTTGAGTTTCAGTTCCATGTATGGGGAACCCCCAGAATTTATTGCTTTTTTCTATTTTTGTGTGAAAATCTTAATGCGGTTCACAGAATACATCTACTTACCAAGTTTCAACAGAGTAGTTCTTATAGTTTCGGAGAAAAGTGGCTGTGATATACGGACGGACAGACAGACAGACATGACGAATCTATAAGGGTTCCGTTTTTTGCCATTTGACTACGGAACCCTAAAAAGGATGGAAAAGATAAGATGTTAAGAAGAAATATCAAACATTTTAGAAAATCGTTTACTCAAAAGAAAAACTTTTATGATTTCAATATGGATTGTCATAATTCTGATATTGTGGATAAACATCAAAATGTTGGGTACTGATAGTTTTACGCCTAAAACGAAATCTGTAACCACAAGAAGTGGTAGGGTTGTGAAACCCAAAGTAATGTTAGATCTATAAGAAATCCTAATAAATTCCAGAGGGGAAGGTGATCTATGTCTAAAAAAAAAGAAAAAATATAATTTTGCATTATCTTTGGGACTTTGTGTCAGACATGAAGCAAAAACAAAGAGGAGATGTTATAAGCAACTAGGTCCAGCTCCTATCAACAGAGTCCTGACGTCACGCATTTTTAGTTTTAGCTACTTAACGCCAGAGGCGCTGACATCAGTTGATCTTTTTTATCTGTCGGATTAGTACGTGTTATGCTCTTCCTTTAATTTAGTTTTAGACTACGTAAATACAAAATCAAATGTTGTATTATATCGTGCAAAAGTTACACAGACGATAGAAATAAAGTGAACGAAAAAAACATCTCTTTCCAGTCGCAAGCACATTAAACAAGCACTATTAATTTATTACTTGACGAATTGCTTCTAGAATGTTCGACGCTAAATGGACGCTGCTGTCAAAGAACCGATTTAACACAAAAGGCCCTCTAGTGGCGAGTAAAAATACCATTACGAAACGTAGGATGTATTAAGGGTGAAAACAAAACACCTGAAAAAGGCAGTTTTTAACGATTTTTTTTATTTTTAGATTATATTGACACAGCACCTCCAAATAAAATTATCTAATTATCCCGTTTTCGAACAATTTCGGTTGAGTGTCGCCACAAATATTAAACATACAGTTCTGAAATTCATATGTGACATTTTTGAACATTTCATCTAAACATTCACCGCGCGTAAGCGATATTAGAAGCTATGCAATTATCAACTTTATTACTTTGCGATAAAGCAGTCGCCGTGCACGGGTTGATTTTCTGGGAAACCTCGTCTTAATAGCGACGACGGTTGGACACCAATAAAATGTACTAAATTATTCTCAGTTCACTTTGATGAGCAGGATATTGTTAAAACTAAAAAAGGATATAATACTGCGAGAAGTTGCTTATCCAAATATTGCCGATCACTAACAAATATATTTGTTATGATAATAAGATTTTCATTTTAATTTTGCTTGTATTATTAATTAACTTAATATTTCGTTACAGGATCGAAATAAAATCCCTGAACCATCAGAATTAAAAAGTTATTTTTGGTAGTTAACGACACACCCAAGAAAATTATACATTAAAAGAAAAAATTGCGATGGAAAATGTAGTGCGTGCCCCCTAGTAATATATAGCGGAACTTTTATGTTAACGTCAATATTGCTCGCATTTTAGTAATTCTACTCGCTACAAGGTGACAGTGGCGTCGCGCACCCTCCCTCCTCACCCCGATTTCCGGCTTCACTTGATTTCATACGGAAAACGCGATAATCTCCTCTTTGTTTTTGCTTCATGGTGTCAGAACATTGATTGATTTCAATAGTGTCTTTAATGTTGTAGAATCTCAATAAATGAGTTTAATCACAAGTTTAATTTTATTTCTTTTAACTAAGAATAAAACATGTAGTATTCCGAAACCGGTGAAGAAAGACCTAGATGAATAGCCATTGATAGCTACTATTTTTGATCTTTCTAAATAAGACTTTAACCACGTGAGCAGATTTCCGTAAACACCACTTGCTTCCAGTTTGGAAGTGAGTACAGGATGTGGAACTCTATCGAAAGCACTCGAAAAGTCTGTATAGATTGCATCCATCCATCCATTAATAAATAAAATTGTAAATGCACAACTCATCCCAGATTATGGCGAGGTTCCCCGGGAAATCTACTCTTGCACGGCGACTGCTTTATTGCATGGTAATATAATCTATAATTGCATAGCTTTTAATGTCGCTTACAAGATACAAGTACACGTACTTCGAACAGAACTACAGTGGTTACAAGTAAATGTACTTCGAAACAATATTTATTTTGACGGACCGCACGGCATGACAAATATGGATAACCTCGGCAGTATTGTTAAATTGCCACATAACGTTGATATAGGAACCCAATCTGCGGTTACTGATTGGAAATTTTGGAAATGCTCTTTTGAGGAATATCTAGTACGCACAGGTCAAGGCAATGTATCCGACAAAATCAAACTGTCTTTTAAGGAACATGATAGCAATGCATTCTTCAAAAGTGACACAAAGTTTCAAGCTTAGCAAAATAGAGGCCGAAGAATTTGACAAAGTATTATCAACAATTGAAAATACATTAAATCCCAAATACAATGAAGTATTTGAACGTTTCAAGTTTAATTCTTGTAAACAAGAGGAGGGCGAAAGTGATGAAAATTTCTATACTAGTCTAAGGCAACTTTTTGCTAACTGTGATTATAATATAACATCTGCAGGAAATTTAGAAGATCAGCTCCTAAGGAACCGAATAGTACAAGGAATCCATGATAAATCATTACAAGAACAATTACTAATGTATGAGGATTTAACTTTAGCTAAAGTAGCAAGTATTTGTATTGTAGGGTAAGTGAAGTGATTCGCTTGCAGGCTAAAGAATTGAATCTTACAATAAATTGATTCTGCTAAATTGAAGGAGAGTACAAACTTTAAAAATTAGAGAGATTTTGGAGTACTCAAAGAGAAAGTGTTTAATTGTCGAAGATGCCAACAAAAGCATGGTCCCCGAGAATGCCCAGAATTTGGGAAAAAGTGCAAGAAATGTGGCATATTGAACCATTTAGTTGTTTGTTGTAAGGTTAAACGGATACATTAAGTACGATGGGGCAATTCAGACGCAGGCTCGGATGAAAGTTTATTTTGCGGGGAAATACAATTCTGGTAACTCGGACTGGATGGAAAGTATTCAAATAGAGGATAAAAAGGTAATTTGTAAATTAGGTACTGGAGCTGATGTTAGTATTATGCCAAAAAGTATTTTTAAAATTTGAAATATAAGAAGAGCTGATGTTAGTATTATGCCAAAAAGTATTTTTAAAATTTTAAATATAAGAAATAAAAATATAAAAATTTGAAAAATACACACACACATATAAATTTCATCTTTTGTTGGGAATATTATAAAGCCTTTAGGAATTGTTAAATTATTATGTAAATATAAAAGTAATGTGTTATTAAAATTTTCTAGTGGTCGATTCGAACACTATGTTGTTAGGTTTACCTGGATATATTGTACTTAAATATGTCAGACGGGTGCATAATGTAGACAATCGTGGTAGTCTAAAAGCTAAGTTTATTCAAAAGAATTTAGATAGACAGGGTAAATTTTGAGGTACCGGCAACCTCGCAGTATTAGATAGTTAGTACTAGTATCATTAACTACAATGTTTGTTCTACGACTTTTGATAATTCGTTAGATTTTACTTTCATACAAAAATAATTATTCATTTAATATACCTCTAGAATGTTTGTAACTCTACGCGCACAGCACGCGAGCGTAGCGTTGTCTTCCGTCGTCGTTTATAAATGAAACATAGATTTATCAATGTCACGACAGTGCAATAAAAACTTGAAAATTGATTTTTGTTCAATGTATTAAGTTATCTTAAAACTCGTAAAACAAATGTTCTAGTTAATGATGTTAGCTATCTAATCCTGCGAGGTTGCCTGTACCTTAAAACTAACCCTGTATTTGAGGGGGTTGGAAGATTACCAGGCTTTGTTGATATTCCAACAAGGCAAACTGGAGAGGCAATATGTCATCCTTCACCTAGGTTACCAACTTGTTTATTGGAACCCCTTAAAAATGAATTATGAAGACTTGTAGATAAGCAGGCTATTGTTAAGGTTGACAGTATTCAAAGCAATGTTTTTGTAAATAGAATTGTACTGGTGGAGAAGCTTAATGGTAATGTAAGGCTGTGTCTAGACCCACTGGAATTAAATAAAATTATAGTTAAGAAACCTAAAATGTTACCAAAGCTTGAGGCTCTCAGTTTCAAACTGCAGGGTAAAAGGTATTTTTCTGTTTTAGATATAACTAAAGGATTCCATCACCTTTTTTTGTCAGAAGAGTCATCATGAAAGTGTTGCTTTGCCACACCTTTTGGGGTATACCGATATTGGGTACCCTGCGGTTTGATGAATGCACCAGAACTATTCCAGGATGTGCTTGAAAATCACTTTTCAGACCTGTTAAATGTGGTGGTTTGGGCTGATAATATTTTGGTCATGGGAAGCACGGCTCTCATGATAAGGCCTTGGAGGGGGTAATCATAAAGCCAAAAAGTTAGGCATTGTATTTAATAAAAATAAATTTCAGTATAAGCAAACAGAGGTGAGGTATGTCGGTAGATAAGAATAGGAATGTCCCTAGATAAAAACAGGATTCAATCTTTTTTTAGTCTAAAGGAAGCAATAAATAAAATGAATTGAGACAGGTGTTAGGATCATTTAATTATATTCGCAGGTATGTACCTGATATCGCTTATATTATGTCTCCTCTATTTAAGCTTTTAAAGAAAAATGTTGATTATATGTGGCTACCAGCTCATAGGCTAGCTTTTGCGGAATTAAAAAGAAAGATATGTAAACACTACATCATTGGCTCCTTTTAACTCT
Organism: Schoenobius gigantellus; assembly: GCA_963935595.1. Classification (NCBI taxonomy): domain Eukaryota; kingdom Metazoa; phylum Arthropoda; class Insecta; order Lepidoptera; family Crambidae; genus Schoenobius; species Schoenobius gigantellus. The sequence goes on from OZ012543.1 coordinate 39,554,115, forward strand.
AAACGAAAGATAGTGCTACAGTGTGATGCTTCCAAAGATGGGATTGATTGCTGTTTATTTCAAGTGTATGATAAAAATATTTTGAAGCTTGTAGCGTGTACATCAAGAACCATGAATGATTACAAATTCGACGGAGTGCACTCGATCATTCGTGGCGCGACCTACGCAAACTCGCTTTTTGGATTGCAGCAAACGGCAAAGTATGGCCCGATAAACAGCGGCCGTACCGTATCCGGCTACTAGGTGGGACGGATATTCAGTATTTATTTATTAATTAATTCTTTATGTACGAAAGAAGTACAAAGGCGGACTTAATGCCTTAAGCATTCTCTGCCAGTCAACCTTAGGGTAGTTGAGATACATTGTGGTAGATGCACATTTTATAGAAATTTTTAACGACAAAGTAATTCAAGTAACTGATTCAAAAGTTTGGAATCAGTTACTTGAAATTGGTTGCGCGTTATCTTGAGTAGTTAATACTTTTTTAATAATCGTAAAAATGACATCATTTTAAAGGTTCAACTCTTTACTTTTATACTGATACCGAATTCATTAAAAACAAGCCAGTATTTATGGAGCCATTCCGCATTAAGTGAAGGTGTATCGAAAAAGACGTGTTTCAATTGTTTGATACGTCACGAGTTGCGACCTATTGACCCCCTATAAAAGCACCTGTTATCGGATTTTCTTTATCAGTCGACTTTCACACGTTGACAGGTACACATCTTCGCCACTTTTGACCCTTTACCTTGTACGACAATGGAGACAACACCTACAGAAGCAGCACAAATCGTAGCCCTATTGCAAGAAGGGCTCAGCCAGCGGGTTGTCGCTCGTCGGCTCCACATAAGCCAATCCTGTGTTTCGAAAGTTTATAAGCGCTTTCGGGAGACTGGTGGCTTTATCCCGAGACCAAGATCTGGACGGCGCCGGTGCACATCGGAGAGGGATGACCGTTTTATCGTGTCAACCTCTCTCCGAAATCGGCATTTGACTGGTGTCGACGTCCAACAGGAGCTCCGAGATGTTCGTGGGGTAGCAGCCAGCGAGTGGACAGTTCGTCGACGACTCAAGCGAATCTGACTTCAAAAAGGCCTGCCACAGGCCCGAAACTCACCGACAAGCACGCCTTCAGTTTGCTCGCACCCATCTTGATTGGGAGGTTGAGCAATGGAGGCAAGTCCTGTTCTCCGACGAAAGCAGGATGTGTTTGCACGGTAGCGACAGAAGAGGACGGGTCTACAGGCAGCCTGGGGAGCGATTTGCACAGTGCTGTGTCGCTGAAACAGTGGATTATGGGGGCGGCTCTTGTATGATGTGGGCCGGCATTTCCTTTGATGGTAAAACCGAGCTTGTTTTCGTGCCTGGCGGGGGACGAGGAGGTGGTCTAACTTCGGACCGGTACATTTCCGATATTCTCCTGGAACATGTCGTTCCCTATGCGGGATACATCGGTGATGACTTCCTCCTTATGCACGATAACGCTCGTTGTCACACTGCCCGTGTAACAACGGAATACCTCGAAGAAGTCGGTATTGCCACATTGGACTGGCCAGCGCTCAGCCCTGACTTGAATCCCATTGAGCACGTGTGGGATGAACTAAAGAGGAAGGTTCGTTCCAGAACTCCTGCTCCTTCATGTCTGAATGAGCTGAAATCAGCGTTGATTGAGGAGTGGGAAGGTATTCCACAAGAATCAATTCAGAAGCTGATCAGGTCTATGAAGAATCGTCTTGGAGCAGTTATTAGGGCGAGGGGAGGGAACACAAAATATTGGCACTTATTTTTAAAGATAAATAAAAGTTTTATTTATTAATTTTTGTTGTTTTATTCATTCATTATTTTTCCCTATTTCCTTGTTTTCCTACCTCCTTCACTTAATCCGGGATAACTCCACAATTACAGGCTCGATATGAATTAATTTTATATCGATTTAAAGTGGACAGTTGCACCTTTAACATGATGTCATTTTTATGATTATTATAAATTTATTTAGTAAGCAAGATCACGCGGAACCAATTTCAAGTAACTGATTCCAAACTTTTGCTCGCGAGTGTAGTTCATAGCACAGCAATATCGCGCACCATACATTTATTATGGACACGTTCACACTTTGCTCTACTATATATTATTGTTTTACTATACACTATAAATTATTTGCTATACTATATAGCACAATAGTATAGCGTAGTCTGAAATGAGCTTAAGTGTGAGTGCGTTTAAAGCAAGATGAGTTTCCCGCTCAAGAGATTTCTTTTCAGTCATAAATTGATTTGATTGACTGATTTTTCGTAGATGTTTCTTTGGACGAAAATTATCAAAATACATTTCGACAGTTTTGTATAAAATTCGAGAAAAAAAACCTTGAATAACTCGGCAACTATTAGTTTCACAACAATGGTCTAGAAGACAAAAACTATAGTGATGATGGGAGCAATACTTGGGTTTCGGCTTCGGTACCGGTCTTTTTACAGGCTGTATACTATACTACATGTATTATATAAATACATATATATATATATATATAAACATTAATATATATTAATGAATCAAAAAGTAGAATACATTCTAAAAAATCTACAACCTATCGTGACTGAAGTTCTTCAGATAACCATTTACGTAACCGCTTCTTGAAGGCGTACACACTAGTGAACATTCTAATGTCAAGGGGGAGCGTGTTCCAAAAGAAAATCGATTGAACGAAGAAGGAGGAATGAAAAACATATGTATGATGGGATGTACACATGAGTAGTCGATTTAACGAAAAGCGGAGGTTTTTATCATGAGATGTACATAAGTATTCATAATGGGATTTGAGAAAAGCAGGTTAATTCGAGGAGTGGATAACGAATAAATAGTGGTTAAAGCCCTCATCCTACGGCGTTGTCGAATGGGCACCCAACACAGACCATGACGGTGTGCGGAAATGTGATCATACTTCCTAAGATTGAACACAAACCGAATACAGTTATTCAACAACCGGCCTAGTTTATTCAAGAGATCCGTATAACGTATTCAGTTCTAGATATATATATCTAGAACTGAATTCCCAATAGAACCCCCAATAGACATCACTATAGTCTATTGGGGGAAATATTAGACTGTGAACTAACATCGCCTTGATTTTTGACGGCAGTAGATTCTTAAGCCGGTATAGGGTCGTAGTGTGCCAGTGACTTGTTTGCAGATAACACTTACCTGAACTCGCTAAATCAGCGTAAAGTCAATATACAAGTCAAGGTCTTTTACATGACTGCCTACCGTGATAATAATTCCATCATAAGCAATCTGTTGGACATAAGCATTGGAAACCCTAGAAATCATCCGCGGACTGCCATCAAAGCCTGACATTTTAAAAGGTTGACTAAAACCCCATACTTTTCGGACCACAGCTTATTGTTTTGGAGGTCTATATTCAGTTTGTTGATGCATCATTTAGGCCAGGGGTCTCCAAACTACGGCCCATAGGACAAATCCGGCCCGCCAGTGCCATCAATCCGGCCCGCGAAAGCGTAAGTAATTGAAATGCAAAAAAAGCGTATTTTACATAGGTCGCGCACTCTGCGACTAGCCTAGAAATATAGTTAAGGGTAATAAAATTAAACTGTTTTGGCCTTTGGAACATACTGAAGTAGACATTATGGCCCTAAGGCTTTAAAGTTTGGAGACCCCTGATTTAGGCAATCAAGGTTTGCTTTTTGGTACAACTAAAGGTCATCAGCATATAGGTGATACGAAAAGCGAAAATTAAGAGTAATAAAATTTTAAAATTGAAGACAGAAGAGAAGATAAAATGCCACCTTAAGAAAGGCCGGAGTCTAGATTACACCAATATGAAAAATTGACACTTAAAACTGATTGCTGGCGTTCACGAAGATAGATTGAGAACCACTGCACGAGCTCATTAGAAAAGACAACATGCCTTTAATACACAAATGAGAAGTCAATTAATATCTAGAACTGAATAACCTTGCTATTCTCAATGCCTGTTATAATGTCCCCTGTAACCTAAAGGAGAGCAGAAGTTATGATGTGGCAAGGTCTAAAGCCTGATTGAAAATGACTGACACGATTGTTCTCATAAATGAACGTGAATAGCTGCTTGTGGACACAGGCCTCAAAAACTTTAGAGAGGAAAGGAAGGATGGAAATCGGACGAATCTCAATGAAGTGGGTGGGATGTGGAACTTTGGGTAAAGGACGAACGTAGGCCTTACGCCATTGAGGGAAAAGTTCCAGAATCCATGGAAATGTGTCATAGCAGGAAGGAGGTCAGTAAATATGAGACCAATCATATGTCGGCTTAGATTAGAGTGTCACAACCAACTGCATTTCATTTTATAGGTAATATCGCTTTCTTTACATCCTCTTTAGTCTAACATAGCGCTTTCCATTTCTAGACGATGTTTTCACGGTCGAGCCAATAGTTCCGTGTCTTTTATAATAATAGTCAATAGCGTCAAAAACTTTCTATAGAACATTTCAAATGGTTAGTTATTCTACAATATGTCCACTTCTATCCGTAATGGAAATTAACTATTATTTTCGCACCACCTGCTCAAGAATGACATATTCTAGGTCATGTAAGCCTAACATAAAGTAATTCGTTTCAAGCCTCTAAAAACAGGGATAGAATATCATTCTGAATTTCATTGTCCTTAGTGATTGAATTAATTTGTATTTGGAACACAAAAAGTACTTATAGATCGATAGAGACCCATCTTATATTGTTAAGCGAAAAAAAAAGATTCTGAATCGACACCATATGCTCAAAAATCCGTAAAAACAATAAAATATAATAAAATTAAACAACAATTTAATCTCGCCATGTTTTTTACATTTGTGGATTTAAGTTTTACAAGTTTAAAAAGCAAACGGATATAAGTACATACAGCCATTTCTTCTGTTTAGTTTTTTCAATACATAAGTTTTGCGATTTTTCAACAAATATAATAATTTATTATTTAATATAGGAATAAATATGATTTTGAATAAATGCTGTATTTCTTTCGTTTTTGTTTCTATTTTCTCGCAGGTGGTGCGAAGAGTATTATCTTCGGGGATAAATGAGTCTTGGTCTTGGGTGAGTTTAAATCCCTCGCTATGCTCAGGATTTAATTATTTAACAGCCTCGCTGCACTCGGGAGTTAAGTATAGACTCCTTCGTTACACCCGCGATTCAAGTCTACAACCGTGACATAAGACACTGCTTTATCCCCTTGGTTAACTATTGCCTAGTTGGCGCGTCACAACTCTCATTTTGCCCATTTCCAACTAATTATATTACTATTCAAATTGATATTCAATTGCCGCCAAAAAAGTAGAAAAGACAAGTAAAGATGTTGATTCGTAAACTTCAAAAATGGTTTTATTAATATTTAAATAAGTGGCTATATCCCTGTATGATTATTAATAATTGAATTTATATGAAGTGTTTCTAATTATATGTCTACCAATGTATATAGATTACAAACATACAAAACATTACGCTTCAAACCATAAAGCAATGTTTATTTAAAAAGTGTGCCTAAGTCTATTGATGTGCTTATTTCTAACAATACCGACATAATTTAAAATGATAACTTAAAATTAACAGGTTTTTTTTCTGAAAATTGAGTATTTATCAACAGCAGTCCACTTCTAGCAAGCGTTTTATAAACATTACAATCACAATAACAATAATATCCCCTGAAACAACAAAAAAACTTTGCTAGCATTAATGTAAATGTGTGTGCAAATGAAAAACTCAAAATATGTGGATATATTTTATTTGTAGCTTATAATCACAGCCAATATTAATACTGTACAAACAAATGTATGTTCAGTGTATTTTGCTATTTTTACATAAATAAAGAGGTTTCTTAACACTTAAGTCATCAGTCAGTATAGTAGTATTGAGACACCGAGCACTCAGTGTATTAAGACCACAGATATGTATTTAAATAGATAACATATATCCCTCATCTTTTTTATACAACTTAGCTGGCAAACAAGCAAACTGCCCACCTGATGGTAAGTGGTAGCAGTCACCTATAATACATGCGGCTCTTGTGAGATTCGCAGTGAAACTGCAACCCCCACAAGAACCACAATGTACGTTGCCAACATGTGACATCAGATGTAAAGTCACGGTACCCAGTAATTTCACTGCCATATCTTACCCTTCAAACCGGAACACAGCAATGCAAGCACCGCTGCTTTGCGGCAGAAATAGGTATCTGCTAAGAAACCGAGCGTGACAATTTTTTAACGAATGTTACGTCAAAGGATCGCTTAAAACGTTAAATGTTGCCATTAGTGCGCTATCAATTTTTTTAATGAGATTCCTCTAGCTTGCGGTTAATAAGTAGGTGTACCGATAACAGTGGAGCGCTGCACGCACATTGAAAGAGAGGAGCATAACTCTTCCTTTTAGCACGCGAAATGGGTACACTCGCGGGATCTAGTAAGATACATGTCTGTGATTGATACACTTTTTACAATTTCAAATAATCATTGTTAGTAGTTCTTATGATGAACAAACAAAAATCACAGTTTTTTTCTCTTCCGTGTTCCAAATTTGAAGTTTTATGATTACATGCATGCAAAATGAATGTAAAGAGATATTAAAGATAATAGAGAAAATACTAATTTTGTTTCTTATTAAACAAACAAATTAAGTTAGATTTTAAATGATGTTAAAAATAACAAAAAGTTAAAAAGGTTTTTAATTGCAATGATCATGTTACACGTTCGCAATACAATCAATCTGCATACAAAAATCTGTTTTGCGAAAAAGACACAGAATGTAATTTTTAATTGCTTATAACATTTTCATAGCTAACAGAAGCATTGTAGTACTGTCAATAAATTACAATACGAACTTGTCGTATTTACAATGGAATTGGATCAAAATTCATTACTTTAAGCGCTAGACGATAAAACGCTTTACTCGGAGCCTCAGATTGTGAAAGAAACCCTCACGAGTTATTGCTAATAAACAAACTGTTCATTACATTTCTTGAAAAGAGCATTTGGTTCACTTTGCGAAAAATTGTATATCATTTACCCAATATTTTACCACGACAAAATTCTACAAACTTCTGTTACCTGTTCTGTTTTAGCCTAGTTGTAATATTAAAATATTATGTAACTTGATAAATGTCATTATTTTATTTATTTATTGTAGGGAAACAAAAACATTTTAAAATAATTAGTACATTAAAAATAGTACATAAACTAGTAAAGTTTCCACTTATAACATAAAACATAAAAACTGTCACAGTTTTTTTAAGGAACAAATTATTTAACTATAAATGTGTCTAAAAAGTGAATTAAAACGCTAAAATTACCTAATAATACTATTTACGACGCTTTTATACGCTCCTACTGTTGAACAAAATATATCTGCAGTTTGGAAATCTTTGTTATAATTACGACAGGTGCCGCAGTAAAACAGCATTACTAGCATAATTAGTTGAGATTATATAACCCGATTTTTCTAACTGTGCGCCTGTCAACATCTAAATGTTATTATGTTGGCAGCATCGGTAACGTCAGCAAAACCCTCGCAAAACTATATAAAACAAAACATGAAAAATATGCAATATGAAAGTAGTTAAAGTTAGCATTACAAGACTATCGTTAATTGACCTTGAAGAATGAAAATTGTTTCCCAAGGTCACAATACTATAGATGTGCGATGTGTTGATTTGGAATTTCGTTAACTTTGTTCATTTATCAGAAGCTTTATGGCGCCATGAAAATATATTCGGAAGAAAAAGTGTCTTTATCAAGCTACACATAAAAAGGCAATTATTGGAATCAAAATGTCATAAAACAGATAAGCTCCAAGATCATTTTTTAAAATTTGACAACTTAATTGGCAAATTGGAATCGATGGGGTGCAAACTTGATGAAAGTGATAAGGTGTGCCTCCTTTTATTGACACTAAATGAAGACTATGACACAGTGATAACTACACTAGAGACGATTGATAAGGACCTAGATATGGAATTTGTAAAATCACGACTGTTGGATGGCGAGTTGAAAGCCAAAGGTAAAGACAAAGATTTAGACAATATGGATGAGACAAATTTCTATATTAAATGTTATAAATGTGGAAAGAATGGGCATACATTTAAGAATAAATTTAAGAAAAATACAAGTCGTGGAAAAAGCGGTCGAAGCAGAGGGCAGAGAGGTAGTACAGATTTACAAGATATAGATCAAATAATAATTCAATGTGTACAAACCTAGTCACAGAAGAACAATTACACAAAGAGATGTTCATCGCATGTACACAAATATCAGCAAATGAGAATCAGGCAAAATTTATTGTAGATTCAGGGGCAAGTCACCATTTTATAATGACTGAATATGAAAACATGATGACCAGTATTGTACATTTACAAGAACCTGTTAAGATTAAAATTGCCAATGGAGAAATTTTAACTGCCTTAAAGAGAGGAATTCTAAATGTAAGCTACAAAAATAGAGATATAAGTATTGAAGGATTAATAGTTCCAAAGTTAAAACATAATTTGTTATCAGTTAATAAATTAATGGAAAGAGGCTTTGAAATTGTATTTAGTAATGGAAAATTTACAATTTATGGAAATATAAATACATATTATGGAGAAAAATATGGAAAATTACATATAATTACATTCAATTCTAAAGTTAAAGAAAAATTCTATAATACATACACTGATGATATATGGCATAGAAGGATGGGTCATCTAAATAGAAAATGTTTAAAAATATTGGGCTTACCCACTAGTAATGAACCGTGTAATGAATGTATGAAAAATAAAGGTACGAGACTACCATTCAAAACTATTACTTACCAACAGACCAGTAGCATCGGTGATTTGATTCACACCGATATATCTGGACCTACAAGAACAACTAAAGAGGGATATAGATATATACAAAATATAATAGATGACTACAGTAATTTTACACAGACTTACCTATTGAAAAACAAAAGTGAAGCAAATCAGAAAAGGTCAACTCGGCGAAGACCGTCTATCGGGTAAGATCGTACAACAAGAATTACAACGAATTCAGCAGAATTACGAAGATGGCAATACCATCATCGGAACAATAAAATCGTTCCGAGTTCTTACAAGTTGACATAGATGGCGTTACGTGCAGTACAAGCAAAAAAAAACAAATGTTTCAATTTAGTTCATTGAGCAACTTGCATCAGGAGTGTCTAATTTGGCATCTTTGAAAAATTTGCTACATAATTAGAACATTGCATAACTGCCCTAATGCAATGTTCTTTAAATACAAAACATATAAGTATATATCTACAAAAAACGTAGTAAGAATGGAGGTCAGTTTCTGTTTTGATGTATTGTGTTGTGTATGTAGGTTTAGGGTGGCGTACCTAAAGGATACCAATGAGACCTTATTACTAGGGTTCCGCTGTCTGTCACAGTGACTGTAACTGTGAGGCCGTGAACAAGAAGTCAGCAGCGAGCGGGGCGACGGCGGCAGCTATATAGATTCTTATGGAACCGGCCACGAAGGCAGCGGCGCGTCGTCATGCGTTTGCCTACATTGCTTGCGCTGCCGCTCCCGCGCCGCTGCCGAGCCGCTGCCGAATCTCTGCTGACTTCACGTACGCGGTCTGAGTGTAAATGATTGTGAGTAATTATGTCCATCAGACACACTTTTCATTTTGGTCACGTGAACGATTTACCAGCGATCTGATTGAGCAAGAAAATTACTCACAGTCACTCACGATAGTTTACTAAGGGTGCAGGATCTGTCTTCTATCATTCGAACTGTAATAGGCATTTTATTTATAAAGTTTTTATATATTTTTTATTTATTTCAGCCATAGGAAAATATACCCGAAAGACGGAACGAGGGTCGTATTCGAAGGAAAAATTAAAGAAAGCCATACGTGAAGTTCAAAGCGGCAGGATGTGTGGTTATGGAGCATCAAAAATGTACAAAATACCTCGTATGACCATAATGGACAACGTATAAGGAAAAAGGCAAAAATCTACAACGTTCGGACGAAGTACAGCTCTGTCACCTGAAATTGAATGCAATTTAGCGAAGTCACTTCATATGATGGAAAAATACGGATTTGGGCTTAGTAGAAAAGAAGTCTTGGAGATGGTTGGAGATTATGTACAACAAAATAGGCTTACTACTTCCTTTAAAAATGGTATTCCCAGCAAGGGTTGGTTTTTGTCATTTAAAGAGCGGCATGGTCTATCCGTAAAAAAAACCCCAAGCCGTGGAATACGCGCGGAGAAGGCGATAGACCCATTTATTATTTACCCCTACTTTGATTTTCTAGAAAAAACGATATGCTATTTAAATTTAAAAAACAAACCATCTGCGATTTGGAACCTTGATGAAATGAGCTTTTCCAAGGACCCAGCCAAAACTAAAGTCGTTGGCGCTAAAGGTCACGCATCGACTAGAGTTATCTCATCTCCTGGAAGAGAAATTACAACGGTGCTACTTGGCGCCGGAAAAAAAGCGCCGCCCCTTATTGTCTTTAAAGGTAAAAACGTATGGAATATCTGGACGTCACCTGGCATATCCTGGGACTTCTTATGCCACAAATAAAAATGGGTAGATGGAGTCACAAATATTTGAGACCTATTTTAAAAAATCTTTTTTACCTGTAGTAAAAGATGAACGCCCGGTGCTTTTTATATACGACGGACACTCCACTCATTTGAGACTAAATATTATTGAGGAGGCGCGCAAAGAAAATATAACAATTTTGAAATTGCCACCACCCCACACCAGTCACGTTTTACAGCCCCTGGACATAGCAGTGCTGAAGTCCTTCAAAGATCGCTGGGATCCTTTATTGGTCCAGTGGCAGCGACTAAATGTCGGCAAAGTTTTACCAAAATAATCTGAGTTCGCACGATTGATTGGGCAGGTTTGGTCCGAAGTAGATCCTCGAGTGTTACGCAATGGTTTTAGAAAAGCTGGCATTCACCTAGTAAACCGTGAAGAAAGAAAATTAAAGAAGAAAAATTTGATCTACTAAAGCTAAGACACTGGACAGAAATCGAAAGTAGGCGACATATCTCAAAAGAAGTGAAGATCACAGAGAGAAACTCTAAAACGTTACTGACTATAGTAGGAATTTCTTGCCATTGCAAATGAATTCAATAATTGCAGCCAATCGTCAAAATTAGCTCTACAGGACCAGAAAGATTCCTTTGATAGTCAACGTGAAAGCTTTGTGATTTCAGAAGAACCCAAAAATGTCAATGTATGTTTGGTTAATTCTATACAGAAGCAGAAAGAATTTAGTTTAAATAATGTGCAATCTGATTTAAATTAAGCAGATATTTTTAGCAAAAGATCAGGTTTTCAGATCACGGATGAGTGGGTTGGCTCATTATTATTGGCAGGGCTAAGCGAAAGATTCGCGCCAATGATTATGGCTATTGAACATTCCGGCATATGTATTAGTAGACGCCATTAAAGCGAAGCTGTTGGACATGGAAACGGAAGTTGGAAACACTGACGGAGCATTCATTTCTAAAGGTTGACACAGTTGGAAAAACAAAAAGAACAGTGCTGCCAAAACAAAAGATGCAAACAATGGCCATCTGTCAAAGTCAAAAGTGTCAAATCCGGTGTTATCGCTGTAAACAGCTTGGACATTATATGAACAAGTGCCCATAAAATAATCAAAATAAAACTGAAAATGCATTTAGTGCTATTTTCTTGAACCCAGAAAATCCATTTAAGAATACAGAATGGTACATAGACTCGGGCGCAAGTTCAACTTTTACTGTCAGCATATGGTTGTCAGTAAAAGTTGTTTAGAAAATCTTACACTTAGCCACAAAGTGAAGAATATCGTTGTCACCAACAAGGAATCATTACCAGTGTTGTGCGAAGGAAATACGAGAATAACGACGCAAGTGAATGACTCGAAATATTACTGTAAAAAATGTGTTATGCATAATTAACCTTACTACAAATCTGTTATCAGTTAGTCAGCTAATCCAAAATGGTAATAAAGTCAGTTTTGGAGATAGAGTTTGCTTAATACGCAATCGACAGAATGAACTGATAGGAAAAGCAGAGTTAGTGAATTGAGTGTATCGGTTGAACATTAAGTCTGAAAAGTTGATTGCAGGCAAAGCAACAAATTCGACTAGTGAGATGTGGCACCAAAGGTTTGGGCATTTGAACAGTAATGACCTGAATATTATGAAAAAGGGTCTAGTCGAAGGTTTAGAGTTTAAAGATAAAGCTGTGATTGATAAATCCAAATGCATCACTGTGAAGAAAAGCAAGCGAGACTGCCTTTTTCTCACAAAGGCGCCAGAAGTGTAAGTAAACTCGAAGTGGTCCACGCAGATGTCTGTAGACCTATGGAGCAAGTCTCAATTGGATTATCACGTTATTTTTTGCTCTTTGTCGATGATTATAGTAGGATGGCATTTATATATTTTATGAAAGCAAAAAATTAAGTCTTAAAGCACTTCAAAGAGTTCAAGGCTCTAGTTGAAAAACAGACTGGCAAAACATTGAAAGTATTAAGAACAGACAATGGAGGTGAATCTTGCTCTTCAAAAATGATTAGCTTTTTAAAAGCATCAAAAGACGAATCCTTACACGCCAGAGCAAAATGGAATGTGTGAGAGATTGTGAACAGAACTGTGGTAGAAAGAGCTCGGTGCATGTTGTTCGATGCTAAATTGAGCAAAAAATGTTGGGCAGAAGCTGTTAATACTGCTGTGTATCTGCGGAATAGGGCAATAGCATCTGGTTTGACAACAACACCTTATGAACTCTGGACGGGCAAAAAGCCAAATATTGGCCATATAAGAATTTTTTGCAGTATTGCAATGGCTCATAATCCTAAAGTTAAAACAGCTAAGTGGGATAAGAGAGCAGAAAAATACATTCTTATGGGTTATGAGCGTAACGTAAAAGGCTACATATTATATAATCCTAAAACAAATAAAATTATCAACAGTCAAGATGTTATTATTATGGAACATAGCAATAACTCAGATATTACTCAATGTAACATTGAAGATGGAAAGTAAACATGCAATTATAGAAAAAGAAGAATCTGTTGCCGACCCATTAGATTACACATATGTACCATAAACACAGAATAGATAATAGTACTACGTACAGAACGGCCACTCGCCTCCTCGTACTCATTTCAAATACCTCACCCCACCCGGCACTTCGTTGTAGACATCACTGACACATAAACAAGGGCGCGCGCTATCGCTCGGGCATGGCGACACTTCACGTTCATCGAGTAGACGCGAGCACCGGCCGATAACAGAGATAGCGCTATGCGGGTAAAAGAGAAGGCAGTTGCTGCACTTCTCGCGTCATTTCGATTGATAACCGCGCACTCAGCCCTACTAGATTCCACGCACACATTTGCGCGTGTACAAACGTCATTTGCTTTAGTAGTAGTAATAGGTAATTGATTTGCGAACGTTGTATGGAGTGTCCGGGGTGTGCCATAAAGTAAAAGTTCTACCAGTTCTAGTGAATTTTATAATGCATCAAGTGATGATGATTTTCATGATCTACCAATTGAAAATATAGCTTCTGAAAAACGCCAGCGAAAGAAACCTACGAGATATGGTATGGGAAGCATATGTGTATGTGGAAATGATGAAGAAAATCTAACATACCAAGATGTGATGAATGGTACAGAAAGACAGGAGTGGAGTGATGCAATGGAGGAGGAGCTGCAATCATTTCAAGAGTGTGATGCATGGGAAGTGGTGGACAAACCTGATCAGTGCAGTGGTTCAGTGCAAGTGGGTGTATAAAAAGAAATTAACAAGTCATAATAAGGTGAGATACCGTGCACGTTTGGTGGCAAAAGGTTTTACCCAAAAAGAAGGTATCGATTTTAATGAAACATTCTCACCAGTTTTAAGGTACACTGTTTTGTAGATGAGAAAATAAACTCGAGTAAACGAGTTGGACGACAAACTCAAGTTGCCCGAATTATTCAACTCGAGTCGCCGTCACTAGCTCGTACTTCTAACGAATTTGCAAAATATAGAGACGAGAACGATAAGATAATGATCTTACCCAATTAATATTAAATTATAATAAATACTTATTGTAAAAATAAGTACTGACATTAAAAGCTTATTAACTTGAATATAATAGACATTTGATGAAAAAATAAGGAAAAAACAATTAATTTTATTATGATGAATATTTATTTACTTTTTATTTTATTACACATCAAAATAAATATTTTTATTTAATCTCCTATTTTTATTCATTTAAATTTTATTTGTATATAACAAATATGTATATAAAATAACAAATTGTAAATAACAATACACGCAACGCTTGCACTTGTAATTTCGCTACTATTCGCTATATTTTAGTAAATCTATGATAGTAGAAAAACACATAATTGTGTTAATTTTAGTGAAATAAATAAACAGATACTTGATTTCGTCTACATTATAAAAATTCGGCAATGTATACTGAAGACACGGGTTGGAATCCCACCTAAGGTGATTTGTCATTTAGATTCTGTCAAAAAAGTATCGGGAATGAATGATTTGATTATGGTTCTAAATTCAATAGTTTTTTTTTGTTATTAGATTGACACAGCTGTTATTAATTTTGGCGCGGAGTTTGAGTTGCATCTGTTTAGATTAAATACAGTGTTATTTTTAGTTAGATCATAATTATCTAATGTGTATTTCGAATATCATAATGGAGAAAAACATCGAACACAGAGTTTGTCTTAAATTTTGCATCGCCAATTGAATTTCATATTCGGAATAACTGAAAATGTTACAGAAAGCTTATACGGTGAATCGAATTTATCAAAAGCACGTGCTTATACTCATTCAAGTTTAAGAGAGATAGACGCTAAATTTGTTTCTCACGAGTCGATCCGCACCATTTTAAATACTCGTAATCACTTGGGTATGAACCATCTTACCGCTCGGCTAGTCCCAAAGGACCTGAATTTTCTCAAACAATCAAAAGCGTAAGAGTCGCTGAGGACATGCTAGAACGAGTCAATGCCGACCCAACATTCATGATTTCTTTTTCCTAAACTCAAATTACCAATTCGTGACACCCGTTTTCATTCGGTAAAAAACATAAAGGAGAATTCGCGGCGAGAACTGAACTTAATTCCGGAAAAAGCGTTAAAAAAATGTTTTGCTGATTGGATTATTCGTTGAAGATTTTTTTTATACATAAAAGTTGTGCAAACAAGCATACTGCCCACCTGATGGTAAGTGGTAGCAGTCACATGTAAGTAGTACACGTGACTCTTTTGACGTTCGCAGAAAATCTGCACGAAACCACGGTTTACGTTGCAAACTTGTGACATAAGATAAGATGTAAAGTCACGGTACCCAGTAACGTCATTCACATAACTTACTCTTCAAATCGGCAATGCAAGCACTGCTGCTTTGCGGCAGAAATAGGTAAGATGGAGGTACTCAAGCAGGCGACCCTGGTGCAGAGTTTCCCTCCGTTTATAAAATAAATCCGGCGATAAAATAAATCTGGATTAATAACTATTATTTTGTCATATTATTCATTTTTTCCCGGTACTTTCTTGTTAGAATAACTGTAATCATAACTTTTAATAGATTTATTTAGGTTTTCTAACAAAATGCAAACTCCACGATGGGGTTCTTTACTTAATATTTTGAAACGTTATACGCCGTGAATTTTGAATTACCCAAGAAACTTAAATATCGTATAAATAAAAATAGTGAGAACAGTTATTAACAGTAAACGAGCTGCACTCCCATACAAAAGTATTGATTTATTACATTTACAAAATATCCTATAAACGGCGCACATTTGTATACAGCATCATGTACGTTACTTTCGTTTGTTCATCGATCAATAGCATGCTAGACTAGAGCAATCTCAGTCACTCTGAAAAACCGCAAAAGTAATTTTTTGCTTCCTACTTTTTCCGGGCTCAAGACTGGCAAAATTTCCTTATTTCATAAAAAGGACTGTATAATGAAAAACAATAATGAACAAATAATTACTGTGTAATAAGATGATCGATTCTTGTACTTTCAGGAGGATAGTAAGAAGTCACCACTAACATTATGCCACATCTGCTAGCAGTAACCACCACCTCATGGAACGTTCTTTGAAGCTTGCGCAGCAGAAATTCTACGCAGGTATGCCGATTGCGAGCGTGAATGGCTAACTGACTAAACCAAACGCAACACTGAGTCACTGCATTATTTCACTACCCTCCAAATAAACACAAGAAAAGGACTTCTCGGAATTCTCTATTTGAATATTGAAAAGCCATAGTGCAAAGTCAATCACGTACTTGGCGCCCGCGCCACACTGCCTGCCAGCTAATTTACGTTGCACGTGCTCACTACCGACTGTTCGCGAAATACTGAGGTCACGGCCAAGTACGGACGGATCAAAGCGTTGTTGCTAACATTGTTACTGCCGACAAAGATGCCAACAGCTAACTGTCTAAAGAAAGTAATCGGTTTCAGTCATAGTTATGACCTCTAAGGAATTGCACCATTACTGAGATAACTTGATGAAGACATATTTCGAATTAAATATTTGAAAAAAGTATGTATTTTTCCACAAATATAACCTTAATCGTTGCCTGAATGCGCTGGTAAATTTTCACAGATAATTCAATATTCACGGTGTATGTATAAAGACGACATACATACTTACATACATATACTTATGCTTCTGTCACATGAGGGCAGGCAGAGATCACTTTTCCACTTGCACAGTCTAAAGTCTGCCTTTCCTCATTGTCAGCTTGATGTCGGCTCTTTGGTTCCGGTAAGTTCGCCTTGGTCATTAATTACACCTTGCTTTTTTATCTTATATCTTTCTAAATCTATCCTTTTTTTCACCCTAAACTCCTTTTGGTCACACTAATCCTGAATTCATCCAACAAAATCACTCTAGTCATTTCTCTTACGACTCCATAGCATTAGTCCTACTGTCATAATTCTTTACCAACACTCAACTCCCATACATAAGCATAGGGAGCAGCGCGCGTCCGTGCACAGCCAGTCGTCATATATTCTAGTAAAAGAAACAATATACCTGCGACTTTTGGTAGGTGGTACCTGATTGGTACCTGATTCGCACAATTGGGACAAAACTTTTTAAAGGAACCATTTCTGAGTACCCCACATCAATGTATGGGTGTTGGTAATCATAAGGCAATTACCAAGAAAGATAATACTTTTGGAAGGGGATTGGCCCCTTAAGGGAATAAAATGGGAAATTGGTATCACATATTTGTCATTATCGATTTAAGACTAAAAATTTCGGCCACTCTATTATTTGGTAATATTTTAAAGAAAATATGTAATATCCAAAACAGAATGGGAAAATATTATCGAGCACACCACGCAGGAGAAACCGCTCGAGGAAGTCAAATATTGAAATAAAAACATCAAACACAGTTCACAGCGTTTACACTGGCGAAAAATGCTGTTTTCCGATATGCCTAGTATTTAAGAGAGAGAATTTAAAAATAGGTATTTGTTAAATGTATTGCTGTCGCGCCCCGTCCCCTCGAACAAACGGAACTGGGCGCGGTAGAGACAACTGCAGCTCGAAACGAAGACACCTATGAAAAGTATACGAAATAGACGTTTTTCTTCTCCTTAACTAGACAGATTTAAGTATTTTTTTATTTGGATTCTTGTACATTTGAACTGCTTTATTGAACTGTTTTTTATTGGATACGAATTGTGTACGTTTAATTACATGTAATAAACAAAATCACTACAGGATAAAGTAGACGACAAGTGATACAGTTTTCCATACATCGCCCACTTAATACGGGTGTTATGTATACAAACATTTCAAATTACCTATGACATGTGTCTAAAGTTCCTAAGGATTATCACAGATTATTTTTCACATCACAGTATGAACACATCAAACTTATATCTATAATAAAATAATAATAGTTTCATACATTACAAAATGAAACTATACAACATTTTATAATAATTAATATAGGTTTACAACATTGCCATACAAATATAAAGCAAAAAACAGCTTACCTAGGTTATTTTTAACAGTGAACTAGAAACAATCTACCTATCAGTCAAAATGTTGCTACATGATTTTTACAGCTATACAGAATTAAATTATCTACTAATATGTTTATAAAGAAAAAATATTAAAAATTTGTGAAACTTTACAATAGAGCCTCTACCCAAAATGGCAATATTCTTTTTCCCACACAAAACGGATAAAATAGACCACAGCAATGGCTTAAGTCAAAAAGAAACGCCATTATTTTAGTTAAGATTGTTCTGTTCAATTCACTGCAACGAACATGATAATACGCATTGGCTCTCTGGCCAGATTAACTGGCTCGTAAAACCAGATTTAGTTCTCTCAAAGGCTCCAAATCTGGTCCTACGAGCCGGATAAAACATCGCATTACATGATTCGTTACAGTAGACATTAACAAAAGAAAGCATTTATAATTAACAGCCAAACATTAAACGGATTACAAAATTGTTCAAAATATTATATAGTGCATAATTGCACTATTAAGATGCCTTAACAATTGGAACTAATCCCGAGATGTACTACAACAATAGCACATTCGGCTCCAAAAGTAGCTAATCACATACTTTGACACACAATAATAATTATATTTAGAATAATATCACAACATCACCGTCTACATGAATGACACGTAATGTGGTAAGCTGCTTTAGGAGTTGTCCGAACCCTGCTTTCAGAACAATCTATTAATTCAATTCAAGTAAACACGCTCGTTAATTTTAGAATCTGCAATCTGAACTCTGAGGTGCTACTCTCATATTTAGGTAGGTAATCAAAGTTTGTCGTTTGCTGCGTAACGCAGCTGTTTACTGCCCGCAGCAATGCGTGAAAAAAAATGTGTGAGTTACCTATTATGAAAATAGCCGCCCCTATGAAAGATATCACTCATTCTAAAACCAAGCAAAATCCGGATAAATATTTCAATAGCACAACATCTGTTATCATAAATACTAATCTAATAATCTAATGCAGGATCGATGATGACTCGAGGCTGGATTCCCGGCGGATATCAACTTGTTACTTACCGCCCTGGAACTTTTCTTGATACAAACATGCTTAATAATATATTAAAATATAAGCACAAAAAATACACAACCTTAGCATTACGACAGCCATATTGAGAAATGTTGGAGTCCGAACTTCAGACACTTTGACCGCAAACGAATGTTCAAACCGTTTATAAATTGTATAACGTTACGCAATACGATCATACGCATTTTCATAGATGTCGGTAATGGGTGCACGTGGACACTAGTTAGATTTTTACAATCGTACCTGGCTCCATAAGGCGGCTCAACATTACGCGGGGGCGGTGACAACAATTCGTCGTAAACTCCTGCGTACCTGGACAAAAAAGAAGAATTTCTTGAATTTCTTTTTTTACATTCTAGTCTAAACAAAGTATGTAATATAAGCTCATGGAACCGAATGGACCTTTCGTAATATTATTTCCATGCACATACAAAGAAAAATAGTATATTATGCAACTAATGAATAAAGGACGGATTTAGAGCGAGTGAAAACCTAATATCAATAAAACGTACAAATACAAAACCAAAAACTAACCGGTGTGGTGATATTGGTCTCGCAGCTGGCGAACGCATAGTGGGCCTCCTCGGTGAGCGCAGCGGCGAACGCGGCGGCGTACGTAGCTGCGGTCGCATCGGCGAGCGTATAGGCGAGCGCAGCGGCGAGCGCGGCTGCGAGCGCAGCGGCGAACGGAGCGGCGAGCGCGGCGGCGAGCGCATCGGCGAACGGAAACGCATAGGAGACCTGTGCCTTCGACGAGGCGACGGCGACCTAATACATAACATCACACGATTTCAATACGTACTCTCCGTAATATTATAGTACCTACATTACGATATAAGTGCGTGCGTTATGGTGGTTATAGCTCAAGAGGCGGAATTTCAGCTAAGGCGTAATAATAGACGCACGTATATCGTACGTTTTTCAGCACACTTGTGAAAAAAAATACCTAATAAACTTGATACTGAATCGCGCCTGTAAATTTGGCACCTGATTAAAATGTAACGCTGTAAAAATATGTTCCATTCATTGATTGTATACAGGATGTAAAAAGACCGGTACCAAAGCCGAAAGCCACTTATTGCTCTCATCATCACTATAGTTTTTGTGTTCTAGACGATGGTTGTAAAACTAATAGTTGCCGAAATATTCAAGGTTTTTTTAAGTCTAAAAATTAATTTCGTTTCACATCAATGATTTTTTGTTATATTGCTTTATTTAATGGTCTGAATGCGTAGACACAGGCTTCGGCATACGTCTTTTTACAGCCTGTATATTGAATGTATATAATATATTTTGTCAATTCATATTTTCATATTAATACAGATTACAAATCGTTGAACTCAATTGTGAATTTATGTTAGTTATGTAGTTTTTTGAATTTTCAAAGAATTAACAAAATTACTGATCAGTTCCAACCTTGTCAATGACAAACTTCTTTCTCGCGTTCGTCGGCGTCTCGGGGACCAGGGTGAACGTCGCAAGCGACCTCTTGACAGGGACCGAGACCTGCAAACAAGATATAAGTGTAAAGTTGGGAATGGATCAATATAAGCCAGGGTCAATCCCTTTACCATAACATGCAAGCACATAGATGTACTACGACACAGTAGTTTTACCTCCGAAGGTGTACAACTGGCACATGTGACAAGCAATAACAATGAATGACGATCCCTAAAAAGTATATTTAAAGTTCACCCGTCATTTCTACTGCTGTTGCAGATGCGGTTTGTGGTTAAATTGTATACTCTTTACATTTCTACGAACTGCGTATGACTTATACGTGAAAAATCTACGGGCATGCACGGCTTAAGCATTTTAAAGCAAAGTATAGAAACAAACCTAGAGTAGCGAAGTCGACTGGAGGCGCGGCTACGTGGTCTCGCACGGGGCGAGCGGGGAGCAGGCGAGCGCGACGAACGTAGCGCGCGGGGTGAGCGCGACGCTCGCATAGCGCGTGGTGGTGGCGAACGTGAAGCTCGCACTGCACGCGGTGAACGCGAAACCCTCACTGGTCGCGGTGAACGCGAAGCTCGCACTGCTCGCGGCGAATGCGAAGTGCGCACCGCGCGCGGTGATCGCGAGGCTTTCACTGCGCGCGGCGATCGTGACCCTCTCACTGCGCGCGGCGATCGAGACGCTCTCACTGCGCGCGGTGATCGCGAAGCTCTCACAGCGCGCGGCGATCGCGAAGCTCTCACAGCGCGCGGCGATCGCGAAGCTCGCACCGCGCGCGGCGATCGCGTCGAGCGCACCGAGCGTGGCGAGCGCGAACGCGACTGTGACCCTGAATGCGCGCGCCGTCGCTCTTCGCGCCGCTTCGCTCGCATCTCCTTCTCGCGAATCATCCGGTTGAACGCCTCAAGTGGATCCTCGTCGTGCCTACGACAGGAAACACGGCATCAGTTTAACAATTGCAGTGCTCGCAAACTAATTGAACCGCTCTGAACAAAGTCCTCCGTTGTTGCACAGAATGCAAATTATTATTTTTCATTGATTCGCTTTCAAAAAAACGGAATTGCGAAAAACATTTAAATATGCGAGATTGGGTGTTTGATATTCAAGCCGATTTTAATGAGGAAGAATCATCCTTCTTCCTCCCCAATCGCTCTTCACAGCCTATGATTTGATGTAAGTGCTTCGATAAACGGACTAGCGACTATACTCAGAGCAATTGAAAATATTGGCGAGATTTGCAACTACGGACGACACGAGAGAAGGTCGAGACGAACGAAGCGACCAATAATCACGGCCTTATCATGTTGTTCACTGACACTGACAACTCTGAACTACTTCATCGAAAACTACAGTCGAGTATATTAGGAAGAACAATGGGCCTGCATATTGTATTTGACCTGCTTTAACGTTCTCCTAATATCGCAAGGAATCTTTACACACCTTTCTATTGAAGCTATAACGTATATTAGACCATTAAACTAAAGAACATTTACCATGGGACCAACTGTGAATTCGAAAAAAAAACAGCTGATCATTTCGTATGTCTCTTGAGCTTTTGTAGGAAACAGCCGATTTTATTCCACGATGTCAGGTTTGGTTCTTTGGTTCTTAATAGTCTAAAGAACTTCTTTAAAAATAATCATATAAATGTAATAAAATATCGTCACAACATTTTGAAACGCCTTATTAGGGAAAAGATTCTTTACTTAGTAAGATGTAAGTATATATAAACATTATAATTAAAATAATTATATGGATGAAATATTTTTACGATTAAGAATATTTTCAGAGCCATACCCATTAGTGGGAGATTCTTTTACGCCCGGCGGTCGTGGTTGATAGGGCTCGGGCGGGTAGCGTTCGTTGTACGGTGCACCCGGTGGACCCGGTCGACCCCGTCTTCCACCATATGGTGGACTGAAAAAAAAATCATGTAAGTATGTCGTATTATAGATGAGTCCCGAGTTGTAGGCAAAGGAAGAAAGGAAAAGGAAGAAAACAAGAAAAACGGTTTTTTTTTCACAATTACCTACATCACAATAGTATACAGTGTTTTTTTTAACTGGGACAGTATGGGGAAATCCGAAACTATAGAAGATACGGGGAAACTGTCTTAGGAACCATTTGCCCTTTTTTGTGAAAAACAATTTTTACATAGTAATTTTTTTGGTCAAGCGTGAGTTGCCCATAAAAATGAGTCATTTTGAAAAAAAAATAAATGCGGATTGACTCAGTATCATGTAAGGAATATTTTTTGTATCGGAAGAAAAAAATCTGAGCAGCAGAAGTTAGTCAAATTTAATGAAATGTTTTCATGGGCCTGTTGCCCCTGCAAAGTACCTATCTACTGAATCACAGTTGATACACGTACATACAAAAAGTGTTCCATAATTAAAAAAGAGATTTTATTTGCAATCTAAAAATTGAACAGAACCTCCATTGTCTTAAGAGTTTTATTAAATTGAATAAAAAATATTTTAATTTAGAAAGAACATTGTTCTTATTGTGACTTTCATTTGTTATTATCAGTTTGTTTGTGATTCATGACGGCGTTATCCAATGCACATAAAGTTAATTTAATCGAAGCGTATTTTCTTAATTATCGAAGCCCAGTTAATGCATTAAAGTGGTATCGGAAACGCTATCTTGATCGCTATCTACCAAATCGCAAGGTATTTGAAAAACTTGTTAAAAATTTAAGACAAGATGGTTCTTTTAAACCCAAGCGTAAGAGGCCAACGACAGTAGTGAATGAATTTATAACCATTGCCATCTTAAGATTTTTTGAAGCTTATCCGAAAGCATCCTTACGGGAAGCTGCTGAAAATGTTGGTGTGCATAAATCAACTGTAAGGAAGGTACTGAAGACGCACAATTACAAGTGTTACAGCGAGGGTCGACTTGTACAAGCATTGTTTTTAGGAGATACAAACCGCAGATTAACATTTTGTCGCTGGTTTGTGGCAAGGTCTATTGAAAACCATTATTTTCCAAATCTGATTATTTGGACAGATGAATGCAATTTTTCTAATAACTATTACTGGTCAAGTACAAATCCTCTTCGAACAACAGAGACCCATAACCAAGTCCACTTTTCATTTAATCATTGGTATATGGTATTACATAATAAAATCTTTGCTATTGAGATTTGCCACGGAACCTTAAATAGTCAAAAATATCAAGAGATATTGAATCTGGTCATAGATAAAGTGGATGATATTATTTCCTTAAGCAGTTTAAATAATATCATTTACCAACAAGACGGTGCACCGGCACATAATAGTACAGCAAGTAAACGGTTTTTAGATGAACATTTTCCCGGTCATTAGATGGGCACAAGTGGTCCTATTAAATGGCCACCACGTTCGCCTGACACAAAAGAACAAAAGATCCATGAAGGGTTGAAGTGCGAAGGCTTCTCAAGTTGGGCCGCCCCTACGATAAGATAAGATGGGGCCATCTTAAGGCGCTATACCGAAAATATTGGTTATTTTTTATGTATTTTTATGGTCACTGAGAGATCTTACAGATCTGAAAGTCAGATATGTGTTTCTTTATATCTTTAGCTAGACACGAGAAGAACCGGAAACACGATTTAAAGATTTTGCCTCGATACATTTTATTTTTCAAATTACCTCTTAAAAATAATAAAATTCAGGATTACTAGTAAACGGTATTAGATATTCATTAAGAAGTTCCTTAAATAAGTGGATATTGGTGGCAATTCTGTTGGCACTAATTCGATTAAACTAAACTAAATTTAGTTTTAGTGCAGTCAAACTGTGTTTTCAGTTAAAATTTTCGAACAAAAAACAAGATTTGACAGGACTAAAACTAAATTTAGTTTAGTCTATTCCAATTAATGCCAACAGAATTGACACCAATATCTGTATTCAGAATCGTACAGAAGCATTTTTTTCTAATCATTATAGTTATTTTTTAATAAAATAATTTGTATTTTGTCGCTTACATCGATAATTTCTAAACGACCTGATTGCATGCGGGCGCAGCGTATTCACGACTTTGATGACATAGATATAAAGACTAGCTACTTGAGCACGGGGGGCGCCCCGCGTTTACTTATCGACCACGCCTCCCATTGTTTGATTCATTTTCAATATAGCGCCTTAAAGGTCGAGTTTATGAATCTCGATACAATACTGTACAAGAACTAAAAGTCACAAAGTAAAAGTCATCACTTGTCCTTGGCTAAGGCAACAAGAAGTGTTCTAAAACGTGCTCGTATCTGTATTCAGCAAGAGGGAGGCCATTTTGAACATTTATTGCGTTGTTAGTTTTATTAAAGCAGGTTTGTTAAATTAAAGTGTAAAATTGTATGAGAAAAAATTTCATTAAATTTGACTAACTTCTGCTGCTCAGATTTTTTTCTTCCGATACAATAAAATATTCCTTACATGACACTGAGTCGATCCGCATAAATTTTTTTTTTCAAAATGACGCATTTTTATTTGCAACTCACGCTTGACCAAAAAAATTACAATGTAAAAATTGTTTTCACAAAAAAAGGGCAAATGGTTCCTAAGACAGTTTCCCTGTATCTTCTATAGTTTCGGATTTCCCCATACTGTCCCAGTTAAAAAAGCAAACTGTATATGTCACCGTAAAATTGTAAATACCGTTAGATTATAATCTATCTCGCGAGATTGTAAACTATCGAAAGATTGTGAACCGTAACATACTGCTTACAATTTAACGCATTGTTTTTCGGTACATTATAATAAATAATGCGTTAAATTGTAAGCAGTATGTTACGGTTAACAATCTTTCGATAGTTTACAATCTCGCGAGATAGATTACAATCTAACAGTATTTGCAATTTTACGGTGACATATATACAGTATGTCGACTCGGTCCCTCCTTGAAATTTTATTCCAATGGCCGCTCGGCATCGCTTGGTGCGTTGGCGCGCGATATGGCTGCTCGCTTCCATAAAATCAAACTAACACGCCGACCGCGACCGACCGTGCGCTTCGTTTGGCTCGTGCATATGCTCTGTGGCAAACTGCATTCGTGACTGCCCTTGTAGATGCGATCCGAGTGCGATCGCAGATCGAGGTGCGTAGGCATAGCGTGTGAACCCTTTCTATGAAGTCGGTATATACTATTATCAAGATCAAGTTAAATAGATTTCAAATTTTGTCCACCACTAAATTTTGTAAACCACTGTCCATTAGTAATCCATTGACAATCCGGTGAAGGAAGCACTAGTCTCTTATCCATCTACGTTCCCTCAGAGTAACCGTTCCAAATGGATTGAGGCGGTCCGGATTACCTTTTAGTTTCCTGCGCAAACCACACTTCACACATAATGATCGCACAAATCTGTGCTGAACCGACTCCAGTCTCAGTATAGGTAAAAGAAAAAACGAGGAATATAAAAAAAATGACGGGTTGCACTCCGGGAGTGCCGGCAGAATTGAAAACTTAAGTATTAACGTTGTGCGTTTTGGATATTTTGGAATGGTTATGGAATAATTTTGCACGAATTGCTTTAATTATCAGAATAAAAGTACTATCTTTTATGTGGTAGAATACAATATTTATTTATTGCGCTATCGTACACAAACATGACAATTTATATTACATTAAAAAGTTTATCCCTCAGAAAAATCAACTTCCTGTTGTAACGTTGTGCGTACACAATTATATAACTAGTAATAATGAATCAAAATATTTACAATTAAATTAAAAATATGATCAAAACAGACATTAATATACTACTTAAAAACGTAATTTTATAACAAATAAATAATATTTAATTTATACTAACTTACCTAATTAATATTTACAACAAAATCAAATAAAAGCACAATTTAGATTTTTCCTAACAAAGTAAATAAATTGATTAAAACTGTCTCAAGTGACGTGTGACTTCCAGTACTTTTGCCAGCCGCTATTGTTCTCAGCCGGCTTACGTGGACCCCTCACCGCACCTCGACAGTTCCTGCGGCCATTTCAATTTTAATTGGTCTTACGAATTTTCGATCAGTGTCACGTGTCCTGACGGTCACGTGTCCTGACGCGAGTTTATCATTTTTTACCCATTACAAAAAAAAGTGTACAACGCCGCTAAAGAAGTTCTCACTTCAAAAATACGGGTTTCTTTATTTTTCACGTTCTTTCGTGTACGCTAAAAAAATGTAGGTGGTCAACAGCTTGAAATGTTGTCAATTGTATTTGTCATAAATTTGACCCAACACTAACAACAACAAGGCATGCTAAATAAAACCGTTTAAAAACAATACATGGGCTTTATCAGCAAATAAATATTTCATCACACTTGCTCATAAAGGATGTTATTACACGCAGGCGTATAGATCAGCTATAGCCGATTTACCTCCCGCGGGAGTTATGGATTTTATAACTCCTAAGGGAGTTATGAGTTTAGTAAAAAAAAATATAGAACTCACTCGTACGTCATTTCAGACAAAGATTTGAAATCAGCCAAGGTTTATTTCCTATCTTCAAAACTTGACTACAAACCAATTTTACTGTATATAAAACTTATACGGTACATTTAACTGTAATATATTTATATTTTATTATTATATCAGGGACATTTGCAATTATTTTATAGCCGCAGTATGGCAGTATGGCCTCTCAAGTTTGAAAACTAAACTCAGTTTTTATAATTATATGCAGAAGACTATAACTTTAAAAAGTTGAAAGACTCCTTTCGAGCGCGAGTTGAGTACCATTCATGTGGGAAACGGAACGTGAGGAGTGTGCGAGTGAGATGTATGTATGTGGAAGGGAGAAACTTATAGGATACGCCATCTTGTGCGACACGAGAGGAACGGGTTAGCACGACGAACGACGCAATTTTCTGTAAAGAAGTTTTAATTAAATTAGTTTTCGAAAATCAATCGTTTTTTGCATCACCCCCGCCTACAATTTTGGGGGGTCGTCCGGGATAAAAACGACAATTACGTACAAGCTGCAGTTACAGCGAAATTACGACGCAATCACGGTTACAAGTGGCGGCACGTGCACGTGGTGAGGCTTCTAAGGACGAAACGACGATAAGTACGACGGCAAACGAGGAGAAGCTAGCTACGGCATCAGCGGCATCATTCAGCTTGATGGACGGACTGCATTCTATTGTCAAATTCAGCGGCGACCACAAAACCTACTCTTTGAGCAAGTGGGCACAGGAGATAGAGGACAATGCGGAAATTTTCCAATGGACGCCACAGCAAACATTAATAATAGCGAGGAGAACGCTATCGGGAACGGCAGCGCTATGGCTAAGGTCAGAAAAAACATTCAAAACCTATGAAGATCTGAGATCGGCACTCTTGAAGGAATTCCCTGACACCGTGAATGTCAAAGAAATGCACGAGGCTATGGCGGCGCGCAAAAAACAGTCCGATGAAACGTACATACGAGGGTAAATCAAAAAATTCTTGGAATCAATATTAAAAAATGCAAAGATTTAAACAAAAATATTTTATTTTTCTACATGATCTCCCTCCAATGTAATGCATTTAGAATATCTAACGCGTTTCTAATTTCCTTATTCCTTGTGAAAAAAAAAAAGTTTTTCTTGATTCTCGAAAAACTCCTCTACGCCAGCTATAACGGCGTCATTATCGTGAAATTTTGTTCCACGAATTTCCTCTTTTAATTTTGGGAATAAGTGAAAATCACTTGGGGCTAAGTCCGAAGAATATGGTGGGTTGTCAAGGAGATTGAAGCCAGCACAGCGGATTGCGTTGAGCGCAACTTCTGATCGATGAGCAGGAGCGTTATCTTGAAGAAACAACACGCCCAACGAAAGTTTTCCACGACGTTTTTCTTTAATCGCTTCACACACTTTCGGGATTAAATTTGCATAATAGTGTCCAGTAATAGTCTGGCCTTTTGGCATGTAATCAATAAAAAGGATTCCTTCACTATCCCAGAACACCGAGGCCATAACTTTGCCAGCGGTAGGAGCAACTCGAAAATTCTTAATGGATGGAGAGGATGGTCGTTTCCAAGGCATGCTTTGTCTCTTAGTTTCAGGATCGAAATGGTGGACCCACGTTTCATCCATGGTGACAAGGCGACGACAAAAATTATCCGAATCACGCTGGATCATTTCGAGATTACGCTTAGAAATTTCCAAACGTCGCTTTTTGTTTTCGTCTGTTAACATTCGTGGCACCCATCTTGCCGACACTTTTGCCCAGTGAATCAATTAAAATGGATTGAACGCTACCAAATGATATCTTTAGGATATCAACTATATGTTTTATAGTTATTCTTCTGTCTTCCAAAACCAGATTCTCAACCTTTTTGACATTTTCTTCCATGACGGAGGTTGAAGGCCGCCCAGAACGTGGGTCATCTTTGCAGCTTGATCTACCTCTTTTAAATTCAACCGCCCCGTACGCAACCGTAGAATAGGGTACAGCATTATCCTCTAATGTGTGCTGAATGTCCGAAAAAAATTCCTTCGTAGACTTTTTTTTCAAGCTGAGATATTTTATCACCGCACGTCATAACTCACTTTTATCCATAATTTTGGGTTTTTAGGAACTCGTTGCACAAAACAATTTATTACATGCGAACGAACTGACGAAAACAAGTGACAGTTTGCATAAATATTGTGTGATTGACATTCTTTAATTTGAATATCGAACTTCTCCCAAAAAGGTTTTATATATATGAACTTCTAAGAACTTATTGATTCACCCTCGTACAATATATGCTAGCCATGAAAGAGCTGGGCAAAAGGGCAAAATTCCCAGACTACGTGGCAATTCAGAACATAATCGACGGTATCGAGGATTACGAAATGAACAAAAGTGTGCTATATGGTGTGAACAATTATTCTGCGCTGAGGGACAGATTAGCCATTTACAAAACTATGAAGAGCAAAGCTTGTGAACAAAGGATTGCGCATAAGCATATTCCAGCGCAAAACTATCGCGAGCGGCAGCGAAATACCGGCAGCGCTATCATGCAGCAGAGGTGTTATAGCTGTTGTAGTAAAGAACACATAGCGGCGAAGTGCAAAAACGGCATGAAGTGCTTTGGATGTAACTCATTTAGCCACATACGCAAAGATTGCACGACGAACCCTGTAAAACATTGCATAAATGGCGATCATAATGGCAGTTACGGCAAGTACCACAATGGGGGCAAAATGGCGGTGATTGACGAGAGACGCGGCGGCGGAGGAAACCGAAGATCAACGACGACGGCCATGTTCGGTCATTCGGCGACCGAGACCGAGAATGGGAACGACGAGCGACAGTGGCGACATCTTAGAGTTGGCAGCACCGATGTGATCGAACGACGGAACGAACTAGGAGTGAACGCAGCGAATGGTGAACGATCAAATGACAGTTTCAGTGCCAATGTCAAGGACGTCAACGTCATGCAATTGCAAAACGTAAACAGACTTTCTGCGAAACCAGTTAAAGTTCAAATGTTTTAATATATCGTATTTAATAGATACAGGTTCGGATGTTAATTTAATTTCAAAAGATATGTTTCTAAAATTACGATGCCTTGACTTTGTAAATGATGATCTTATTATTTCGGGTTTTGGGTAAGTGTAAAGTGAAGTCGATATGCAAAACTTTTTTAGATTTTGAAGTCGATAAACAGATTTATAATAACATTGTTTTCCACGTAGTTCCAATCGACGTTATGCCCTATAATGCTATTTTAGGCCAGGAGTTTTTGTCTCAAGTGGTAATGTTAGTCAACGTCATTTTTACCAGAAAATTTAGAATGTTTAGGCAAAATTGATTGTTTTGTAGGGTGTTCTGACATTGTTTTAGGTACGAGATGTAGCAATACAGGAGGAGGTTATGAGGTGTGTGCAGCAGTACAAACCTATGCATACTAAGGATGCACCAATTCAACTGAAAAAGGATGACATCCCTGTATCGCAACGACCTCGACGTCTGTCATTAATGGAAGAAAAGGTGGTAGACGAACAAATAAAGGAATGGTTGGAGCAAGAAAAAATCCAGGCACGGTAATAGTATATACAGTATGTGAACTCGGCCCCTCTTCGAAATTTTATACCTACGGCCGCTCGGCATCGCTTGGACCGTTGGCCCGCGATAGGGCCGCGCGCTTACAGTTTCTGCCTAGAATTGTAAAAAATATACTATTTCAGAATGCATATAGAATTACTTTGTCGATTTAAAGGTATGAATTAAATAGGTTTTTATGCAATAAAATAGGTTAACGAAACTAACATGTAGGTTGCCTAAAAGGCCTTCGATATAATAAATTAATAATAAATAAGCAAATATATTTTATTTATTTCACTTACTTACTAACCAAATAGGCGAAAGATCGCGTGAAGAACCAAGAAAACCCATTTTTGTGAAACATCAAGCTTATATCCTTACTAATATCATAATATTATTACTAATATTATAAGGCTCCGTTTGGCTCATGCGTGTAACATGCAGCGAACTGTGTTCGTGAGATCGTGACTGCCCTTGTAGATGCGATCCAGTTGCTATCCAGTATTGAGGCGCCTAGGCATAGCGCGTGATTCGACTGTTTCTATCAAGTCATTCTACTGTATATACTATTACCGTGATCCAGGTTAGTTTTTCAAAATATTCAAGTCCTTTTGTGATGGTTAAAAAGAAAGATGGGTCCATTAGGGTGTGTGTAGACTACAGAAAGTTAAATGAGAAAATAGTCAAAGATGAGTTTCCACTTCCTATTATTGATGACCTTATTGATAAACTGCAAAGTGCTAAAGTTTTCAGTGTGTTGGATCTGAAAAATGGATTTTTCCACCTTCGGGTGAGTAAGGAGTCAGTTCCCTAAACAGCCTTTGTTGCGAAACAAGGACAGTATGAATTTTTAAAAGCACCTTTTGGTTTATCCATTTGTCCAAAGACTTTCATGAGATTTGTCAGTATAATCTTCAGAAATTTGATAGCTCAGGGTGTATTAATGATTTTCATTGACGATATCATAATTCCAGCTTCATGTGAGAGGGAAGGTCTTGAAAGACTAAAGCTACTGCTTGACGTAGCTTCACAGTATGGTCTGCAAATCAACTGGAAGAAGGCCAATATATTGCAACGAGAGATCGAGTATCTGGGACATGTAATAAAAGATGGAGAAGTGAGACCAAGCACTGAGAAAATTGAAGGTATCCCGAACCAAAGAATTTAAAACAGTTGCATAGTTTTGTTGGATTAGCAACTTACTTCAGAAAGTACATTAAAGATTTTGCAAATATAGCCAAACCATTGACTGATTTGTAAAGAAAAGACAAGGAATTTTTATTTCACGAAGAACAGAGAATAGCTTTTGAAATTTTAAAAACCAAATTGGCTAGTGGGCCTGTGTTAAACATATTTGACCCTCATTTACGAACAGAATTGCATACAGACGCATCAAGTGCAGCATTTGCAGCAATACTCATGCAATATCACCCAAATTCAGGTTTGCATCCTGTTCATTACATGAGCCGAAAGACAAATGAAGCACAGAGTACATACTCGAGTTACGAGTTGGAGGCACTCGCTATTGTAGGTGTGAAAAAATTATTGAATAAAGATTATTACATAAGAGACTTAGACAAGAAAATTGATATCTTTTGAGTTTGTATGGCTATTTCCAACAAAATTAACCACATCTCAGGAGACACTAAGTAAGATGCGAATACACCAGCAGATTTTTGGGAATCCTCGCAGGATTATTACAGACAGAGGTACAGCTTTCACTAGCAAGGAGTTTGAAAGCTACTGTGAAGAAGAAAGTATTTGTCATGTGAAGATTACCACTGGTGAACCACGTGGAAACGGGCAAATAGAGAGGATACACAGGATTATCTTGGCAATTTTGACAAAATTGTGCATTGATAAACCCGTAGTATGGTATAAGCACATAAGTGGTGTTCAAAGAGCACTCAACAGTTCGTTACAAAGAAGTGTGAACACTACGCCATTCGAATTACTAATAAGTGTAAAAATGAGGAATAAGGAAAATGTGAAAAACCTAAATTTGTTACAAGAAGAAAACCGGTTACAGTACAATGAAGATAGAGAAAAGTTAAGAATACAGGCGAAAGAGCAAATATTAAAAATTCAAGAAGAAAATAGAAAAACCTACGATAGGAAGAGAAAGGAAAGCTTAAAATATAAGGAAGGTGATTTGGTAGCTATAAAAAGAACTCAGTTTGGCCCAGGACTTAAACTGAAGCCTAAGTATTTTGGTCCATATAAGATAGTAAAATGCAAGAGAAATGACCGCTACGATGTCGAAAAAATAGACTCATCTACAGAAGGTCCCACTAAGACGTCTAGCTCTGCAGATCAAATGAAGAAATGGCCTGTGTATAACAGTATGGGGTCAGAAGATTGAGCTTTTAGTCTATAGCTAAAAATCTCATTTTATTAATATAATTTTGTTTTTGGTTCTGTTTCAGGAATACTCACCTTCCGTTGTCTGGCATACCACTTGACTCAATTTTTCGGGGCATACTTTATTTATATTTTGTCGATATTAGTTG
Source organism: Schoenobius gigantellus (assembly GCA_963935595.1). Taxonomy (NCBI): domain Eukaryota; kingdom Metazoa; phylum Arthropoda; class Insecta; order Lepidoptera; family Crambidae; genus Schoenobius; species Schoenobius gigantellus. The sequence continues at coordinate 39,587,167 of OZ012543.1, forward strand.
CATACAGATTAGAAACTATGTCCTTGTAAAATATGTCTTTAGTAATTTTACATTACTTGTATTTAACTTAGTAATTTTCAAATTGTGTAGATAAAAACGAGTTGTGCAAAATTGGTTATTTTATAATAGTATTCTTATTCTATTTATGATTGTAAGGCAGCCTTAGTAAGTAAGATAATGATTTTGGTGTTAGATTTAATTTGATTGTTACTCATTGCTGATGGATATGTAACGATTGTGTAGCATTGTATAAGTTTGTATTGTGTAAGTATGTAAGTTTGGTATATCTGAGGACAGATATGGTTCAGGACGGCCGAAATGTGGGAAACGGAACATGAGGAGTGTGCGAGTGAGATGTATGTATGTGGAAGGGAGAAAGGTATAGGATACGCCATCTTGTGAGACACGAAAGGAACGGGTTAGCACGATTTTTTGTAAAGAAGTTTAAATTAAATTAGTTTTCGAAAATCAATCGTTTTTATCATCTCCCCCGCCTACATTCATTTAATAGATTGTTGTTTTCGAAGTGTATTTTATTTGATTTAGGCACAAAAAAAGCTAAATGTGACTTCATCATCGGAAGAATCAGAGTTAGAGGAATCTGTAGTGACATAAACACCACCGGAGTTGTTAAATGCGGCTCAACTACTCAACAACGATTTGCTACCAGCGAAGTCTAAAGAAGTTTCTTTTTTTAGTTTGTTTATTTCCTCGCCATGTGATGAAAAACATTGTGTGTATCACGGGGCAGTAAGAGGATTACAAACTCGACTCATTAAAAGCCCTTGGTGCACAATGTACTATTATTCTTTGCCGTAGGAAAACAAACCACGTGTACTAACGGGGCGCTGCGTAAGGCAGGAGTTTGCCGTGGGTTGCCGCGACGGTATATATTCGCCGCAATGGATGCAGTGATAACTTACTTGTTGTAATGCCGCGGTGGTGGCACTCCAGACATAAACGGTGGATGGGAGCTTCGATTGTATACAACCTGTAAATATGAATGACTGCCTTATAATAAATTCGCATATAATGAAGTTTCAATTTTCATACACTAAAATATTTACTTAAATTGTTAAAATAAATCAATTATAAATCATACAATATAAACACCTTAACTACCTGTGAAGACATTGGATCCCTTCTTTCATCAATCGTTGGAGTGCCCGACCGTTGTTCATCAATTCTTTGCATCTGTGGTGCCTTGGACACAAATTTTTTAAACTATTTAATAATCCAATAGTTAAAAGAAAACCTTCAAAGTTTTGTATTTTTTGCTATGAGACAGTTTTTCAAATATAAACTGAAGAAAAGGGAACTAATTATCAATCGAAAAAAACCAATTAAAACGAATGTTGAATTCGTCTTGATACACTTTAAATGAAACGCAAATTATTGAAGCACATTTTGTCTTGTGGCAAGATTGAATGAAAATAGCACATCTTAGGGTCGTATTCCATTTATCAAATATTTTTGTCCAATTTCTATGTCAAATACTTGATCAAATTTCTTTGACTGAGGCCCATTCCACTGGTCCTATATATTCAGTTATTCCAAAAAAAAAATACAATAAAGCAATGGGTGAAGCCATGGATCTAAATGCGAAGAGAAAAAAGAATTCAGAATAATTATTTATAGAATCACAGGTCAAGGACAGATATTCCTATAAGCATTTTTTACATATAAATGACTCGACATTCAATTATATTGTAATGAAACTATTATCGTATATAAAAAGACAAAACACCAACTTGGATCAAATAGCAGTGTTGCTAACACATTTGGTGAAGTCATCCAATTTCTTTGATCAAATGTACTGTACCAATGTACATTGTACATTGGACAAAGTTCTTTGATAAATGGAATAGCACCCTTACAAAAGCAAATTATAATCTCAATTGACGCGTACTACATAATACGCTACACATAAAACATTTGTTTCACTTTAATATACATTATTTTAGTATTACCTAATATAAAATACTAATGAATACTTACATTGTGAAAATTTGATGGTGCATCATGTCCTGGATGTTTCAAATTTGCAGGCGGACCTAAACAAAATAAAAAAAACTATATTTTACAGTCTAATAATTGTTAGTTTGTTTGGTTGGTTTATAATATCTCATTTATCAATGACAATTAGTCACTGATGATCTGGGTCAAGTATATGGATACCTCTTACTATCTATTAATTAATATTGTCACAAGTTTTAGGGTTGATTTTAACGCACTGCGAACGAGATTTTTTCTTGAAGTACTAGACAGCGCTACGTTTGTACAGTGCACACAGCTTCGTTTGGGGCATCACCTGGCAGGGTGAAATTTTGGTTCTATATTACACAAAGAACGCATTTGTGGGACAGAGCTCTGTATTCAGGCAATAAACATCAAGTGGGTCAGAATGAGCGAATTCTAAAATATAACAAACAGAAATCAAACCATTTACCTATTAAATTATAAAGTAAACTGTGAAATTTATTAAGTGTCGTGACTTGAGCAATAAATAATTAATCCAAAATTATCCCTAATGGGTAAACTTCTTTTAACATACACAAGGAAGTCTCCACCAGATAGAGAAAAATAATTCTAGAGATATTATTTTTTATTTTCATTCAAATTTGCACTAAAGACAACGGCTTAACACATAATCATTTTATTAATATAAGACATTTACATTATTTTAAGTAAAAGAAACTACTGTTATCTATAAAATATTTTATCTACACTCATGTTCTAATTCTAATATTAAGAACTCAACACTAATATTTTAAAGGCACAACTTAAAGCCCTTGGCCTTCTACAAATTACATTATAATACAGGTTCGCCATACAAAACCAGTACTTTAATGTAACTCGAATTCCAATAAAATACAGTTCGATTGACGAAGCCCGACCAAGGAGGTTTTGTCACAATTTTCTTTTGTGCCAGTACATTGTCTATGGCGGCGCGTGCAAAAGCGCATGCGCGGTAGAATGTTGGTGTTGGCTGGCGCTATTTCTCTGAATTTTTCATTCATTATTTTGCTGTTATTGGTTAAAATAATAAATAATATAAATGTACGTAGTTTTAGATTTCTGTATTAGTTTCACACTTGCACTGTTCAAAATGCAAATAATTATTAGAATAAATGAGTTTGATTTTGTTTTAATTTTGTATCTTTTATTTAATTTAGATAACCACTGATTGCATGAGTGTAGATAAAGTAGTGTATGAAATTGCACATAATTAGGTCTTAAAACACTCGTGTGGTACTATTAAAATTCTCGGCAAGCCTCGAATTTTTAACACACAATAGTGTTTTAAGACACCCTATTATGTGACTATTTCATAAACTACTATAAGAAAACACGATAAACTCGTACTGGTATCTTAGCCCTTTATATTCGGTTGTGTGGGTTGTCATTCGAAAACATACAATACTCGTTTTTGTTGCCATACATTTAAGCCTTCCTCCTTAATGAATTTTACTAAGAAGGTAAGCTTAATCTTAATTAGAAGGTGATTTTTACAGCCAATAAAGACAAATTCTTAAACGAGCAAAAAATACGAGATTTCAGTTTGTGACCCAGAACAAACAAGATCCCAACTTATTTTTAGTGACATTTTTAAATTTCTATTGTTGATATTTTTCCGAGGATCGAGTCAATTTTAACATATTTTTATTTGTTTTAACATACTTGTAAAAATCATTACAATCGTAATTAAAGACGGTCATCAACTCTCTTATTATTCAATTCGGGGTACATTTATTTCATACATCAGTTGACTGTCTCAAAACAATAATTGATCGATTAGATTACATAGTTCAAAAAAGATGTATTTGTTTTTTTTGTTCGGTCCTAATTATTTTTTTTTCGCGAATATATAATTACTCCTCCATATTCGCTACCACATTTCATTTTATGCATTATATTTATATGACGCAAACGACAACAACTGAGCACTGTGCGTGAATTGGACATCGCTGAATTTAAACAAGTAAAATCATAATTACGTATACTTCAATGCGTAATTCGTACATGTTCGTCCGTGCGTGATACAAAGTGACGCCCTCACCTTGAAGCCTTGCGGCGAAATTAAGTCCTAGGACTATATGTTAATACTTTTGTAACAATCTAAGCACTGTTTTTGTAATTAATTAAGAAAATGCAAATACAACCTAAATACGGACGACATAATATTAAAAATACATGCTGAAATTAAAAAATATCAACATAAATATAGGCATAATATAATTAAAATAATACATTCAGAAACGAACTTAAAAATTCGCCACCACCCAATTACTTGCCACCTTGCACTTATTCCATGCATGTTTGTATTTGTAACCAATAGCGATGAGAAACTTGCACGTATATTTTTATTTAATATTAACATTTCGATGATGAAATTTTCAACAGTCGCTTATTTTAGCTTGTTACAATATTACTGTACAGATATTATTTAATCACTGTTTTATGTCAATTTAGCATTTTGTATATTGTGAACATAGTTTGCATGATACCTATTAAGATTCTTGGTCAACACTGACAACACTTTGTTGTTATGAACCATTAAAAATATGGTTGAATGGTGAATGTTGCCTATTATTTATTCCACTAATATTGGACCATAAAATGTAATAAGAGATGCATGGATGAACGGTTGTGTGAAATTAATTTATGGTTTCATGCAAACATTATCGAATGGATTTGATAAAGTTAACAGGGACTTATACAGCTTGTTCATGATGAATATAAATGAGGTTTTTGAAAATCACGTTAACGAAGTCATAGGCATTTTTGCAACTTTTGCAATTCCACTAAAAATGTATTTATGCAAGATTCTGTTTCGCACACCGAGAAAGCATTTCTCTACAAAGCATGAAAACAAAAAAATGTAAAAACGAAAAGAAAGACACTGTCTCATCTTGGTAAATCTTAACACAAGTATGCTCAAATTATATGTAATCCAGGGACCGGATCCGGTTACCGTTGGGTTTTCATCGGGTATTTTATAACGCTTGATCATTGATTTACTACCAAACGTAGATAGAGCAGTTCATACAAAAACGCGCTTGAAATCTGTCACCTAATCGACTATACATTTGTACTCGCTGATATATACTTGAATATGCCCCACCCGAATTAAAATTAAGAAAGTTCCGTATTTACCGAATTCAACCTTATTCTACATTATTATCATTACCGCAACTTTTGAATGAGCACTTCGGCATGTTGACGTGCCGACAGCTATGGAAAAGAACTGCACGAATCGCTATTGGGCAGTTCTTCACCGGCCCACTTTTCGAACGTTCATGCGTTATCTACGTTTGGTAGTAAATCAATGCGCTTGGTATTCAAACCCTTTGCCTTACGGTAAGCTTTCAAACGGCTTACCGGTTTACACCTTAATCCCTTCTATTGAATTAATTCCTGTTTGATACGTAAGCTATGCCATCTATGCAATTTTAGATGGAACTAATTATTGATTGTTCGTCGGTAAAACGTGCCCGTCAGCAGTCAACACAATAATTTTTAAAATACCTATTTTCAATCTCATAATCTGCAATTCAATAATTTCTGTATTATTATTATTACTTAAAATTTTCCTATTTTTATTACCATAGGCTCATAGGCATAGTTATATATTTAACCTAACAATGTGCTATGAATTTTCCACCAATCGCACTATAGTCTGTCCATTCATTATTATCTTTTTGTCAGATCGATCGAAGTAAAAATAGTGACACCCTATCACATAACTCGTTCGATTTAAAGCTATAATCGATTTTGTGCTAGAACATTGTTTAATCTATATATAAATAAAAATGGATCTTCCAAATGTATGTACGCCCATAACTTTCGAAGGACTGCACCAAATTGGATGATTCTTGGTTTTATGTATTCGTTATTGTTAGGACAAGGTTTGTGTGATATAAAAATTACAATAATTTAGACAAACATTTCAGTAATTTAGTTAAAAAACGTGGCGATACAAAGTACGCCGGTGCAGCTAGTCGATTATAAGTATCGAAATTATTTAGTTATCAAAAATACTGGTGTTTAATAAATTATTACAAAATCTCATTAGATTTATTATTTTACCTAGTACAAATATTTGTGTGATGAGCACGAGTATTTTTTCTGTGTCTGGGTGTGATTTATCTATAATATGTATGTATACCGGGTGTAACTGAACACCCCAATAACATTTAAGGGGCATATAAGTTAGATACTAAATGGACCTTCGGTGCTTGTCTGAGACCTAGAACCCCAATACTTTCAGAGTTATTTGATTTTAAACTGAAAGCAAAAACTTTCAAGTGACAACCATAATCAGCTCTTAACACAAAAGAAATTTAAACACAAAATGACACGTGACAGACATGAGCGCAGTATTCCTCGTAGGCTTACGTAGGGCTTTCGGCACTTGATACCAAAAAATAATTTATTTAGTTTGTATGACGTGAGCGTAGTATTCCTCGTACGCTTACTTAGGGCTGTCAGCACTTAATACCAAAAAATAATTTATTTAGTTTGTATGGGGAAAAAAAGTAGGTTTGTTAGCCCTAATATTTTTCCTACAGAATCTCTACTTCTGATGGATACCCTTAAATGTTATTGGGGTGTTCAGTTACACCCTGTATACAACAAAAAACCAGTATACTTTTTATATGTTTGTTTATCCGTTGTTTTAGTGATATCCATAATAATACAAGCATAAACTTGCTTAATGTAGGTACGCACTAAATGGGGTGCGATGTCAGACAACCTCCTTGTGGTGCACCCTGGGCAACCCGGCAGATTGTCAGACTAATAGTCTGACGAGAGGACCCCTATGGAGGGGGGGCGTGGGATGGCTGGGCTTAGCCCGGCGGGTCACTTCTTGTGGCCACCCGCTTCATGCGGGGAAGGGCGAAGTCCCCTCTTATTATGTTAAGAAGAGGTGTGGCTCTCGCTGGAAGCCGATTCCGGCGGCTACCTGTTGTAGTAGGTAGCGAGATTGAGGCGAGCTTCTCGCCGTGGCGCTTCGCGCACGTTGGGGATATTCCCGAGCTTCGGCTCACCTGCGCGGCGGTGGATCCAGTGGGGTCTGCCGTCGGGCAACCCGTTACCCGCACTGAGCGGGCCGGGGGCCCGGCGCACTGAGCGTCGGGCCGCGTGGAAGACAACCACAATAAAAAACCAATTCGGGGTGTAGAGTGGCGCAATTGTGCGCCGCTCCACAAAGCAGCAGAGCCAGGCGGAGAGTCCGGCAACGGACATGTCACGGGCAGGGGGTCAGCGGGAACAAGGCCTGGCTGTACTCCCCTTCCCCCTGTCTTGTGACGGACGGAGAGCTGCTGGAGGGGTTTTAAGTGGTTAGGCCCGGGCCGAGTACGGTCTGGGGAGTCCCGCATATCCTCGTGGTTTGGCTCGACCACGAGGAATGCGTAAAGGCATTTTTCCCCCTCCCAAAAAAAAAAAAGGTTCGCACTAAATGGCGCCGCTGTGCATGTATAAATAATTATTAAAAACACATACCACAAAATAATAATATAATACTCTGTACAATTAGATTTATTGATTATAATTAATAATTTCATTTAAAAAAAGGATTATAAAAAACTATATCTTTGACTTTTTACGTTTAAATATTTTTGAGTGTTGGCAGCGATTGCCGCTTGGCGGCAGAAATAGGTAAGATAGACGACCCATGCAGACAACTCGGTACAGAGTCTCCCTCTGGTAAAATCGCCATCTTGGAAATTATATAGTTATTTTTATTATTATCTAAATATTTATTTGAGGCTTACGTCCACAATGGCACGTCAGCCTCATCAAATAAATACACACATGATAATAAAAGAAATAAACTATTCTAGTTGTTTTATTTGTATGCCATAAAGTAAGAAGAAATTTATATAATATAATATAATGATAATATTTTAATAACATGGTTTCTTTCTTACAATTTGGTTGTACTCATTTATTTCTACCGATTATTTGTAATCTGTGGCACAATCTTAGTAATCATTATGTGTGGCACATCACTAAGTGGGCGGTACCCGTCCATGAAGTACAATATTATTTGTATGACATTTTAACGTAAACAATACAAAATTTCATGGGCGTCCATCTGTCAAAAAGATAATAAATGAATGGACAAAGTATAATAAATTTCAACCAAACCAAAACCGTTCCGCAACAAAAACGCTGTCAAATCACAAATTCCGTATCGCACTAACGTAACGTTTCACATTCGATGCGTTTCAAGTTTGGTCGAACGTTCGTGAAAGGTTCCGTAGCGTTACTCTTGAACCATTTCAGATGGATCATCATTGGGATTGTGATTGTTCATAGGCATGAGTAACAACACTAGCGCCAAATTGGATCCGTATTTTGAGAAAATTTAATAATACTGAATTTGGTTCACCCAAAACCCACGCAATACGGGCTCAATTAGAGCCAATGCGCAAAAATAAGCATACGAAAACTCAATCTCAATGCTGATCGATCGGATTCGGTTCAAGAGTAACCCTACTGACGTTGGCCGTTGCCTTTTACCGTATCGCACAAATTTTTTGACTGCGCTTTAAACCAAAATAGAAACGAAAGCGCTGTCAAAATAACGCTTAAGAAAAATTCATAATTCATAACTTTTCCGTGCCTTTTGCTATCATTAATTATATTATTTATGAAAATAACTAAATGGGGTCAGTGTGGCATTTACATTACCGTACTTGGTTCGCCGTCCGTACCATGCAAGCTTGTATTTGTGGAGACAATTTTATTTTTCACCCGACATTTCACATCGTTTCATACCTTTCCTTTATAGTACCTATTAATTGATTAGTGAGTTATTAGTTATTTCATACACATACTCTTAGCAAAGAGATTAGAAACCTGGGCGTTTATTTTGATAACTATTTTTCTTGGCAGAAGCAGGTATCAGAAGTTAATAAGAGAGTGTTTGGTGCGTATAATTCGCTTAAGCGTCTCAAGAATCGACTTCCGATCAAAACGAAAATATCCTTAACTCAAACTCTACTTCTTCTTTTTTTGGATTACTCTGATTCATTTTATCCCGACCTGTCGGTTTCTCTTCTGAATAAACTAGAGCGATCACAGGTTGATTTTTTATAAACCCAATATGGTCCATAAGCCCACATCTTCCCTTACAAACTACTTACGTGGGACAAACTGCGAATAGGACCAACTGCGAATGGGACTTACTGCGAATGGGACTAACCACAAATGGGACCAAGTGCGATTAGGAAGTAGTGCTAATGGGACAAACTGCGATTGCGGGACAAAGTGCGAATGGGACGAAGCGCGCATAACCCATTTTCACTAAAGTCAAAATTTGTGGTAGCGGAGGCCATGATGAAGCCCATCTATAGTTACAGGTTTATCCATTGTTTTAGGGACACCCTGTATAAGATTTATGTACCAAATTTTAACCTAATTTCATATGAATACCATACCGAGGTTGATCAAACAAACCTGAGCTATACTGCCCTTGATTTATAATTTAAAAAAAATTGTATCCTGCAATACATAATTATCTTTAATTTGATACCTTTAGGATTTGTATCTTGCTATATGCATAAGAACTTAACCCTCTTATGCATATAAGAGGGTTAAGTAAAAATTGGAATAAAGACACTTATTGTACTTATCTAAGGAATTTTTTTGATTTCTTTTCCTGACTTTAAATTTTACCCTATTTTTCACACAGAAATACCATTACAAGTACAGGCGGCATTTTCTCCACCACCTTCCACTACAGACAACAAAACTGTAACGAGGTGCTATATCTTTCTAGTTCCCGCCTAACCTAACATGTTTGGCATATTTTTATTCTTTTCCTTCCGTCATTCTATTGAAGATTTCGAGACGTGGATGTTCCGATATCACAATTTACCATTTTATAATTTTAATAAGCGCTACTGCTATCAAAGATTGCTATATTCCTTAAAGATTGTGTAATCATCGATACACTAAATCAGTTGTGAATTTGCGAAATTATAAGCACTTACGAGTATGTGTAAGTTTTATATTTTGATAAATTTTTATATGTTTCTGGTTCATATCTGTCTTTACAATTGTCCTTAAATCTGTTTCAGAGTGCCTTTTTACTTTAATATTTGTAAATATAAATAACAGTGACGAATCTTGGTGCGTCATTTATTCACGGCCCTACCTACCTTCCCACTGCACTATATCCACCTCATCACGTTACAAAATCAAATGAGAATTGGTGATATAATTGTGTACGTATGGATGAAAAATCTGATTGTAAGCCAATTGAGTAGCCAATTTGAACAGTCGCGGAATTGTATCGTGTGGAAGGGGTTTTAGAAAATTCAATTTAATAAGGATACTTGTGTAAAGATTATATTCTAAAATCTACTGAGACAAGGACGCATGCGACGAAACCGGGTGGTACAACGCACATGTACTAACGATGGCAATACATTTTTAAGTGGACCTAGTGGACACATTACAAAAATATTTACCAGCATTAAATTAATGTTATGTATGAATGAAATCGTCAAGGGCCTTTTTTACTATTTGCGTTCAAAGTAATTCAAATATATCTGACAACAGTTACATATATTTCGTAGTTTTTAAATATTAGAAACAAAGAAGTGGTGGTAGTTAACCTTTTCTAGAAACAGGTTTTTTTATTTAAATCGCCAAGTTTCATTTGAATCACGTGTAGAACAATGCCCACTTTTTAGCTGAGTATGTAGAGAAATTAAACAAATCTTAAAGTGAAGCCAATTTCATTGAAAACTCATTACGCTAATACTTTTTTAAAAACGCATTTTAGAAAACACTGGAAAGAGATTTTTGTTATTCTTCTAAACTCTAACTAAGTACTTAACAAAAATTACTTGATGATGAATAGAAAATGGGAACTTATTGTTAATCTCATGTTTTAAATATAATACTACCTATTGCCTGCTTATTTCCACTGATATGTGTGTAGGTAATTTACCGCGGCAATTCCCAACTATAAAGTAGTAATTCATATTTTTTGAAATTCGTGGAGTTTAACGTGTAAATGTAAAAACAGAAAGATATTACATAAACTATCTATTGGTACATAAACTAAGTCTAAGTCATATACTAAGTCTATACATAAACTATAATTGTCAGGTTTTCAAATGACCCATAAATTTGTGGGCATTGTTCTTTTAAAAAATATTATATACTGAGCTTTTTATACGAACCCTTTGACATTGGTAATAAGTTTCTTCAAAATCGCTTTATCTATAGTTGAGAACAAATAGTTCAATTATTCGAAAATTAGACCACAGTTAGGGCTAGCGCTAACTGCAGCGCGATGAGATACGGGTGCTTTTAACAAAGGAAATTTTAAAATAAATTAGACGGACAACAGTTTTGTTTTTCCTTTTGAGGTATGGAGCCCTAAATATGGATTTAATCATAAATTAAAAGTAGAAACTGAAATTACAACGTTTTATTGCGATACCATGAATAGAATAGCGTTCTAAAGTTGCCATTTAGAACTCTAACATATAAAATTTTAAAAATTATAACAGAATGTGATACCGTTTATTTCTGTTGACTTTTTATGCATTATTAATAACGAACATAGGCACCCTATTAAAAAACTCAAATTTATTTATTTCTAATGCAAATAAATATGAAATTACAGTACCTAAAACTATCTTACTATGAACACAAGGTCGCGTAGACGATAAATCAAATATAAAACCGATTTTTTTTTAATTTCCTTAAACATAACCAGTGTTCATATTATTTTTTTAATTTACTTGACCACTACTTAAGCTACAATACATTGTTTTTCGTTTTCTAGTCATTAAATGGCTTGGTCCGGAGAATTTGGTTTTACAGGCCTTGACCTGGACCGCCCAAAGCTAGAACAAGATGGATGTCAAGCTAGTTGCGTGAGTAGGCCCTGCAGTGAATCGTCGAAATCGTTTCTCTTGATTACGGTACGAAAATTCATTCCATTATATTGCAAAAAAGTTCCTTAACTTACTTACTTATCTGTTGCAATACTTGTTTTTAGCGACATTATTGAATACATATTGTACTATTTGCTAACAATCTGTCACTTTAAAAAAAAACAAGATTAAATATTATAATTATAAATATATAGCTAATTTTAAGTCTATCTGTCAAAAACAATTAACACCTCACACGAGTCGAGTAAAATAGGCCCTTAAACGTTTCAAAAGCAAAACAGACTAAAGAGAATTGACATTAGTAAGAGAAACAATATATATCTATTCCGTGCGATCCCACCAAAACAGAATCGCCGGCCGAAAAACGGGTGAACCGGTGTGATTCCGGCGCGATTTTATAGTGATGCGATGCGATGCGATCGGCGGAATAAGGGCAAGCGCAGCGGCAAGTACCGTATCGCGGGTGGCGGTGCGCGTGCGCGTGCGCGTGCGCGTTCGCGAGCCGACGCGGCGGCTGCGTGGCGACGAGCGCGGGCGGCACGGTCACGCGTATGTTGTCGTCCACCGACCCGTCAGAGTCCTCGACCTCACCCGCCCCTACACCGCTCGACGCCCCAGTACCTAGCAACACCCTCGCTTTATTCATCTAGCGCAGCCATACTCAAACTTGCCACTTTCCGATTTTAGCTCTGTCGCGCGGGCTGCTCTGCTACGTAATAAATCACAACCTGTTTTTTAGGCGTTAATGAAAAAAACCTATTGCGTTTCATTGTTAAATTAAATCTAAGTGAGAATAATGATATTGCGAACATTTTTTAACAATTTCATCTATATATGACTTGTAATTGCTGCACGCTACTCTTAATACGTTATCGAGAAGTGAATATGTAAGCCGGTTTCCGTGTACGTTCTTTGCATATTTCATTTTTGAATAAGATGACTCACAAAGAAATGTCGATGCAAAAAACAACGTAAGCAGAATTTGGGCGCATTTTTTAATAGTTTGTATAATTTTTCATTAACACGCGCAACGTATGCAATCAGTACCTTATGCTGCGCTTAATAAACCCGCGGAATTTAAAATAGGTAATTGGCTTTCGTTAATAGAATTTGAAGCTACAACGGGTGGGCCACTTTCAAATGCTCGGCGGGCCGCAGTTTGAGTATGGCTGATCTAGCGCAACACCGACACAAGCTAACACAACACAAGTTCTCGGTGAAATAAACAACCTGCAAATGACATAACAGTCGTCGAATGTATGTATAATATATAACTGTCATGTTATATAGTAAAAGAAAAACGAAATATGAATGTGTCATTTACTATCTGAAACTGGATAATTTTACTTCACGGTGACTCTTATGCTTGCTATCACTTTTTTATCGTAATAATGTTTATAAATATTACTTTACTTATAGTAAATAGTTTTTGTCATCTCGTGAACACTCTCCAGTCACATTAACGCTGTCTCGTGGATTGCAGATGCTGGGAAAGTTCTTTTTGGCTCTGCGCATAATTTTAACTCCATTTATTATAAAGACATTAGAGTATTATTTGTTTATTTTTTTAAATATTTATATTAAAAAAAAGAAGTCGTACCAGCGCTCGGCATCATGTGCTGTCCTGCAGCGTTAGGTGGCGGTTGGGCGGCGGCGACAGGCGGCGGCTCTATAGAAAAAAAAAACCAAATTATACGAGGATAGATTAAAAAGTTCGCGGCCTCACACTAAATACTTTTTTTTTATGGTATAGGGGGCAAGCGAGCAGACGTATCACCTGATGGTAAGTAATTACCGTCGCCCATGGACACCCGCAACCCCAGAGGAGTTACAAGTGCGTTGCCGGCCTTTGAGGTGGGAATACGCTCTTTTTTTGAAAGTTTGAAGGTCGTATCGGTCCGGAAATACCGCAGGCGACAATTCGTTCCAAAGTTTGACTGTGCGAGGCAGGAAACTTCGAGAGAAACGCACAGTTGTGGACTGCCAACCATCTAAGTGATGGGCATGGATTTTTTGCCGCGTGGAACGATGGCGGAAAGAGGCGGCAGGTATAAGTCCGAACAATTCCTCGGAGCATTCCCCGTAATAAATACGATAGAAGATGCATAGTGAAGCGACATCTCTACGCAGCGCCAAGGTATCAAGCCGATTTGAAATTGCCTGGCAGTCGACGATTCGAGTCGCTCTCCGTTGAATGCGGTCCAGTGGGAGAAGTTGGTATTGGGGTGCCCCAGCCCAAAGATGAGAACAGTATTCCATATGAGGCCGAACCTGCGCCTTGTAAAGCTGAAGGCGGTGCGCCGGAGTGAAATAATGTCTCGATCTATTGAGCACACCAAGCTTCTTAGAAGCTAATTTAGCTTTACCCTCTAAGTGGCCACGAAACTGGACTTCGCTCGATATGTCGACACCAAGGATCCCAATATTAGCTGAGGCAGTGAGGGGAATACAATGAAAGCGAGGAGATACGACAAATGGCATTTTCTTTGCGGTGAACACGCAAACCTGTCTCTTTGAGGGGTTGAAATGGACTAAATTAAGTCGACCCCAGTTAGAGACTTTCTCTAATGAAGTTTCGATTTCAGACACAAGTTTATTCCGGCACTCAATGACGTTTTCCCGAGAAGAGTTCGCACGGCCGTTATAGAAGGTGTCTTTCGTGCTGTCATCTGCATAGCAATGAATGCTGCTGATTTGCAGCATATCATTGATATGCAGAAGGAATAGTATAGGTGAAAGCACACATCCTTGGGGGGCACCAGCATTTACAGACAGTGGGTCTGAGCATTCACCATCAATTAAGACCTTAATGCTTCTGTCTGCTAGAAAGCTAGTGACCCATCCACATAATTTCTCGGGAAGCCTATATGAAGGAAGTTTTGAGAGGAGCGCTTTGTGCCATACCCGATCGAAGGCCTTCGCGATGTCCAAACTAACTGCCAGTGCCTCTCCCTTCGCTTCAATTGCCTCTGCCCAATGATGTGTCAAGTAAACTAGAAGATCACCAGCAGAGCGACCCTACGAAAGCCGTATTGTTGGTCACTGAGCAGCTGGTGATCCTCTAGGTACCGGAGAAGCTGGCGGTTGATTAATGATTCCATTATCTTTGAAAACAAAGGGGTTATAGCTATCGGCCTGTAGTTGGACGGATTCGAGCGGTCACCTTTCTTAAGGATCGGGATGCACTAAAGCTGTCTTCCATGAGGTTGGGACTACGCCAGATGAATAAGAGAGCCGAAATAGTCGCGTTAAAACCGGTGCCAACTCTGGAGCGCACGTCTTTAGCACGATAGGAGGGATACCATCAGGCCCACTCGACTTGTGGATATCTAGGGTGATTAGTGCTTGACGCACTGAGCTTTGGTGGAACCGAATATCCGGCATAAAGCTCGTGTACCGTGATGTGGTCGGTGGTTCCTGTTCCCCGTCATCCAAGGTCGAGTTGGTTTCCCTAAAAGATCGGCTTTCTCTTTAGCATCATGGGCTAACGAAGTGTTATCCTTGTGCAGTGGTGGAAAAGATGGCATGCAGAAATTTCCCTGAATAGCTTTGGCGAGAGACCAGAACGCACGAGACTCTGAAGGAAGACGCTCTAGCCTATCGCCAATTCTACTGATGTACTCCGACTTCGCTCTGGCAATGTCCCTTTTGAAGGATCTGGAAGCATAGTTATACTGCTTTTTCAAACTGTAGAATAATTGCTAAAATAACACAATCTAGTGCTGTATAAAAAAATGTTAGCGTCATTCTAATTCAGGTTCCGGCTTATAAATATCAAATTCATTACAAATACTCATTTTATATTTTTTTTCTACTGTCATGATGTTCACTTGTTACCTGACTGTCAACGTGCAAAGTTGTTTTTCGGTAGCGTTTGTGGTTTTTAAATTATATCAAGATAAGTGGGTTCAATTTTTAGAAAATGGAGAAACTTGAGCAACTTGTTGTTATTAAATACTTGTTCAAAAAAATATTAACACCGACAGAGATTCTGGATGACATGGAAACAACATTAGGGGAATATGCTCCGTCGTATACTATGGTGAAAAAGTGGGTTGCAGAATTCAAACGAGGACGAGAGAACATCGCCTGTGTAAAGCGCTGTGAGCTGTGGAAGGCCTACAAATTGTACAACTAAAGAAAACATCAATGAAGTGGGTGATCTTGTAATGGCAGACCAAAGATTGACTATCAGGGAGATTGCTGACATTACAGGCATCTCGTATGAACGAATACAAAACATCATAGTCAATGAACTAGGATCTTCTAAGGTTTCTGCTCGGTGGGCCCCTAGATTGCTTTCAGTTAAGCAAAAACGAATACGACTCACGATTTTACTTAACTGTTTGAAGTTGTTTGAGGCTGATCCGCACAATTTTTTTCACAGATTTGTGACAATGGATGAAACTTGGGTTCAACACTATACTCCGGAATCAAAACAACAATCTAAGCAATGAAAGAAAGGTATGAACCAGCACCAATGAAAGCGAAGACAACTTTGTCGGCTGGCAAGGTGATGACATCAGTTTTTTGGAATGCTAAGGGTGTCATCATGGTGGACTATCTTGAAATGGAAATAACAATAAACTAGAGTATTATTGCACCCTTCTACGTCGTTAACGTGAAAAAATTAAAGAAAAAAAACCGCCCCGGATTACTGAGAAAGAAAGTGTTGTTTTACTAACGCTTTGGCCCCACTTGCGCCTATCGTCCCGAAGCTTCGTGCTATGATGCGATACACTCAGATGTGACCAGTCATATTCGGCTATCGTGGAGAATATTCGGGCTTCGTGTGCGTTATCGGGTGTGTGGCGGTACATCAAAGGGTTTTAGCGCACTAACTATTCGCGCTACAAGGTCACACTAGCGTTGTTCATTTCGGCAGTTGCTTTCGATTTGTTAAGATAAGACGTGTGCGACGCAATGGTTTTATAATTTATAGGTACACCATTATGAAGCTTAGTTCATCACATAGGATCCAAAATAAGGTTTCTTATTAGATTTTGATAAATACTTTATGTAATTGTTAGCACACATGTAAAAGTAAGAATTTCATTGTCCATAATTCAACGTCTGGAAATGATTTCGGCCATCTTGGATTTATTAGACGATTTGTGCAAAATGACGAGGCCGCTAATGTGACTACAACATATACGCGATAACTTTTTAGCGTACAAAACGTACGCAACATCGGCACGAATTGATTCGGGACGAAAAGCGCAGGTGGGATCGAAGGGTAAGACAATGCTCGCGTTCACACGTCTGTCGAATCCATGGCTCAAATTCGTGATTATGGTTTTGAATAACTGCCTCATCCCGCTTATTCACAAGATTTTATACCTTCGTACTTCTACCTATTTCCATACTTTAATAAAAACATTGACAGGTAAAGATTTTATTGGAATGAAGAGGTCGCAAGTGCTGTAAATACCGGGTAACATAAGGGACAGTGTCTCTTTTCTTTTAACAGTGAGTTCAGACCAATGTTAATATTTGTTTTCCGATGTTTATTTTTCCGGGAAAAGCTTTTAAAGCGAAAAAAAGGGGTTTTCATTTTTAATTTGTATTCATGTTACGCAATGTATGGCGCGCCAGCATCATTTTTGTTCCGCTCACATCGGTGCGTTGACGTTCGATGACCCAAACAGCTGATTCCGCGTGCAGTATGATAGAAAAATTATACGATTTACATTGTAAAGTTTATTTTTTGTGTATTTATTATGGTTTTTTGACAGAATATGATTTGTACACAATTTTGAAAAAAAAAAAAATGAGAGAAAATTTCAGTGATTTTCAAATAAGGATCATGGTCTGAACACACTGTTAAAAGAACCCTGTATACAGTTCTTTAAATCCCGTGGAATCTTTTTTTAAGTGTGGCATAGAAGCTTTGGAACATAGGTTGAAAAAATGCATAGAGCTAGATCCCTCTAGATCAGGGGTCGGCAACCGGCGGCCCGCGGGCCGCATGCGGCCGGCAACCGGCGGCCCGCGGGCCGCATGCGGCCCGTGGATCATCTAGGTGCGGCCCGCCATTGACGTATATTAACTAGACAAGCTGTTGCGAACAAAAATTGTGCCACGACGCGAGGCAGCGCTGGGTGGGCGTGGACAGTAGCGTACTCGCTCGCTCGTATGACAGTAAAAGAGACAGCAAAACTAAGGTCAAGCATTCAAAGTCAAGGCGGTCGAGCGTAGATCGCAGTACGGAAACCATTTTCATTTGTTTTAATCAAGATAATATATAATTAGTCAGTAATACAAACCTTAAATACAAAACCAATATTCATACGTTATAACAACAGTGTTTTCAATTGTCACACTAAAGTTTTAAGACATATTTTACGCAAAATTTGCGATACAATCTTCACGGCAGCTCGGCTACTTATCACGAGCGCCCGCGATCGACTAACTCAACTGGTGCCGATCGGCTCCAGTTGACTGGGTGAATTTCTCTGTACCGGACAGCGCGTCTAGTTAATATACGTCAATGCGGCCCGCAAGCTTGAGGCCCGTAAGAAAAAAATACCAAAACAAAAGGTCGTAAAAGGAGTTAAAATTTACCTATTTCATTTCTTAAGAATTGTTTATCAAGACAATAATGTTATGTATTGCAAGCATCTCTTTTTTTAAATATGGCGCTATCGCATCGCAAATTAGATATCGTGCCTTGGTTGTAGATATTGAAAAATCTTCTGGTACCGAATTCGGGAACATTGCCATGAAAAGCTATTTTATTGAACTGCAGGATGGCTCTATAGAATAATCAGATGCTACCATCTTCATAGCCCATAAAATCTCAGCTCTGGTAGCCCCATCTTTAACGCTATATAGTAGTACGGGTGCTCTACCGGGTGAACCAATCTTCGGGTCTTCAACGGGCCGAACACTTGCTAGATGTAATTGAGATGCAGCCAGCTTCACCTTTGTTCAATATGTTTTTTTGGTGATGCATGTTGCTCCAAAGCCTCAAATTCCCAAGCCACATACAACTTTTTCATACACACACAACAAAAAACCACATTTTCACTATCCCTTTTTTCCCATTCAGATATAAGGTGTCCATTTTTATCTTTTTTATTAAGCCAGTCCTCATTACATTTACATTTCCTCATATTAGTTATTTGGTTAGTAAGCACAAATTACACAGCAGTCAAATCAAATAGGTTAAAAAGTTGAAGCTGTAACAAATATGCAAAGTTAAACACACATAATAATATGTGTTTATTTCGAGAAAAAATATCAGATTTGACTATTTTTCCTCGAAATAATGATGCTACAATATTAAGTTGCCAAAATAAGACATCATAATAGAGCATCAGTTGTTTGTTGCCCTCAAACCAAAAATATCGGATTTGACTATTTTTCCTCGAAAAAATGATGCTACAATATTAAGTTGCCAAAATAAGACATCATAATAGAGCATCAGTTGTTTGTTGCCCTCAAACCATCACTGGGCCCGGCTAAGAAAATTAGAAATGACTAGAATTTGATTTTTTGTTGACAAAATATAATATGAGATATTACTTAAGCAAAATCTAGAATGAAGAAGGTAGGTAGATATAGGAACGACACAGGTACACACAGACATTAGACAGACAAAACTATATCAGTAAAATATTAATAAGGTTCCAAAAAATTTATGGGGCAATATGTGTGTTGATCTCAAAAAACTGAAAAAACTGACCATTTTCTCAAAAAACTGACATTTACTGACCATACTCAAAAAAACTGACTTTTACTGATTTTACTGACCAGTTTCGACCCCTGGTATTGTTTCTACCGAAAATAAAGATTTGCTCTATTCAATTCTAAATGGCAAATTCATTGCCCTTAGCCGCCGCACGTGGCAGTCGGCGGCGGCTCCTTTGAGACCTAAGGCGGCGGCAGCCTTTGATTAGACACAGGTATGCGGCGACGGAAAAATTCTAAGCGACCGGCTTTAGGTAAAATCACAGCCGCGCGCAACTCTCGACTCATTCCGTTGTGGATATTTGCCGAAACATCACGTCTCATCTGGTTACCAGCTACGCGTTTCATTTTACCTTTCTTCCCTTCGCTGATAGCTTCTCACGTCATATGAGGTAAGTACGTTGTATGTACTCGCGAGCAATTTGTCATATTTTATTTACTACTTGTTTATGTGCACCTTGAGATTGATGGGTAAGTATTATAAGGACGGGGATAGTACTAGCCTGTATTATATCATGTTTTCATTAGGTTTTTGAGTTGAATTTCTAGGTACTTACTGACTAGGAATATATTTATTTTTAACTCTACACAGAATTGAAAATGTCTTCATTATTGTTACAGAATAATTAAATAAACATGGCTTCAAGAAAAAGGAAGATAGAAGAAGAAAAAAGAGTTTTTAACGAATTATGGACTGAATTATATTTCTTAATCGAGTTTAATGGAAAACCGCTATGCTTGATTTGTCAAAAGAGTATTTCTGTAGTAAAGGAATATAACCTGAAGCGACATTACGACACTGAGCACAAAGCTAAATTTGACTGCCTTGAAGGAGAAATACGAAAAAGGAAAATTTCCACTTTGAAATCATCATTAAAAAATCAACAAAAAATATTTAAGGTTGTAGCAGACAACAGCGAATCGAATGTTCGTGCCAGCTTCCGAGTAGCAGAGATTCTAGCTAAAAGTGGACGTCCGTTTACCGATAGTGAATTAGTAAAAGAGTGTGTCTTAGCTATCGCAGAAGAAATATGCCCAGAGCAGTGTGCCCTAATTTGTGTGAACAACTCAGGGATAAGGCGCAGTCTTTTGACTACTTCTCTTTAGCGATGGATGAAAGTACGGACGTGTCGGATACAGCACAGTTCCTCATATTTGTACGCGGCATTGACGAAAATTTTACTGTTTACGAAGAGCTTGTGAAAATGTGCAGTTTAAAAGGTACAACTACGGGATAAGATTTATTTCACCATTTGGAACAAGCCCTGGATTCATTGCAATTAAGCTGGGAAAAGTTAACAAGTGTCACTACCGATGAAGGCAAGAACATGAGCGGTCAAAACAAAGGTGTTGTTGGGAGAATAATCAACAAAGTAAAAGACTCTAGATCTACAGCTGTACCATTGATTTTTCACTGTATTGTCCATCAAGAGGCATTATGCTCCAAGGTTATATCCTGGAAAGAAATAATGGATACTGTAACATCCACTGTTAATTTTATAAGAAGAAATGAGCTCACACACCGTCATTTTCAAAAGTTTTTGGAAGATCTGGAAGCTGATCATGGCGACGTGGTTTACTTTTACTACTCTGAAGTAAGATGGCTCAGTCGAGGTGCCGTTTTGGAACGGTTTTTTGATTTGAGGAAAGAAATTGGCAACTTCATGAAGATGAAAGGAAAGCCAGTCGAAGAGCTTACTAACAAACAGTGGATTATCGATCTTGGTTTTTTGACTGATTTAACTATGGAACTGAATCAGCTCAACAAACGTTTGCAGGGAAAATGCAAATTGATTTGCGATATGTATTCAGATGTAAAGTCATTTGAGATGAAACTGAAACTGTTTATCAAGCATATTGATGAAAGAAAGCTTGACCATTTTCCTAATTGCAAGAAAGCCGTGGAAGAAGCTGGAAGTAATTTTGAGTGGCAAAATATAACAATGAGAAACGTGTTAACACAACTACAAACTGAGTTTGTAAATCGATTCACCGACTTCAAAAAGATCTCTTTTAAAATGGAAATTTTCCAAAACCCTTTTGCAATTGATATTAATGATGTACCAAGCAATTTGCAAATGAACATAGTAGATTTGCAAAGTAATAGCACACTTAAAACGGCATTTAAGGAAAGCACTGACTTGGTACAGTTTTACGGAGGTTTGAGTTCTGAAAACTTCAAAGAATTGAAAAGTTTGCTCAGCAGATAATCACTATGTTTGGTAGTACATATTTGTGTGAGCAGACTTTTTCAATTCTCAACTATCGCAAAAATAAGAATTGTTCGCGGTTAACAGATGAACATTTAGACGCGATACTGCGCGTGTCTACGACTAAAATGAAAGTAGACATTAAAAAACTTGCAAGTCAAATTCAGCCGCAAAAACCTCACTAGTTCTTTCTTTTACGTATATGTTAGTATAGTAATTTAATTTAAATAGACATGATTATATAAATAAATTATTAAAAATGTAAATATGAGTTTTATTTCAAATATAAAAAATACATGTCCGTATATATAAAAAAATAGGTGCGGCCCGCACTGATACTCTGGCAACATTTGTGGCCCTGATATAGCAAAACGTTGCCGACCACTGCTCTAGATTATGTCGAAAATTAAAAATATTTTTAATCATTTTTTTTTTTTGGCTAGTCCGCGAACTTTTCAATCCATCCTCGTATTTCGGATACTTATAAAATATAACCTTATTTAGACACATAACACAGGTCTTAAATTTCTCATAAATTCATAATACATAGCAGTCTGTATTAAAGTCACTAGTTACTTTCGTGTGATCCTGTCCTTTGCTCTTTCGGTATTTAAACTTAAACATTCGTGCCAAATAACGATTTAACTCACTTGTCGAAGAAAGTACCCTATCAATATTAGATATTTAAACATTTTCTTTCTTATTTATATTACTAGCTGTGCCCGCGACTTAGTGAAGTAAACATATCAGCATATCGTCAATTTTTGCAACATTTTTCATTGATGGTCAGCTCCTATTAGTCGTAGCGTGATGTTATAATATAGCCTAGAGCAGGGTTTCTTAAAGTGGGGTCCACGGACCACTTAGGGGTCCGTAGCATGTGTATCAGTGGTCCGCAGTAGGTCAGTCTGTAAACATTGTGTAGTAAACTCGACGTAAACATGACATGCGTCTTGCCTTGTCGCAGACAATCCCACAATTTAACGTTCTCATTGAGGCCAAACAGCTGCACCCTTCTCATTAGCTTAGTAGTAAGTGTATTGCAAGGATCAATAAAAGTATTTTTAATCAATATAAATAAGATGTTCTTCATTTCCAAAAAATATTGTTAAACAGGGTCCGTGGAGTTGTTTAAATTGTGAAAGGGGTCCGTGACTGCAAAAAGTTTAAGAAACCCTGGCCTAGAGCCTTCCTCGATAAATGGACTATCCAACACAAAAAGAATTTCTCAATTTGAATCAGTAGTTCCTGAAATTAGCGCGTTCAATCAAACAAACTCTTCTGCTTTATAATATTTGTATAGAAGATAACATATTTCAAAACAAGATTTCAACTAACCTATTGCTGGTGGAGGTTGTTGCAGTTGTATAGATGGACGATGCGGAGTCCTTCTACTGTACCCAGTTTGATTGCGAAATGAAGACACAGAATTTCTCAAAAACCTGTAACATTCAGATTTTAGTCATAAATTATACAGTCTTACAAATAATACAATTTGTATAGAAGAAATATTACCTGTTTGGAATTAGGGTTGTGGGTGCAATTTCTTTTTCACGACAGTCTGGACACTCATGGTCTTCAGAATCAAGTAAAGCACCTCTGATGCCTATAATAATACAAAAATAGTAAGTATCCAATGTGTTTTAGTTTTCATAGAACGATATGCTATCAAAACCAACTCTTACATAATATTATACATAATCAACATTAGTAATGATGGTGAGTTCTGAACGAACACGTGTACCAAAGACGCGTTCGTTCCGATCCTAGATGAACTATCGTTATATGTAGAAATATAAACATAGTTCGCAATTAATTGTTCTAAAACTTTTATTGAAGCAAAAGCATAAAATATGAATAAAAAAAAGCTACATACATTCATCACAAAACGAATTCCCGCAACACGGTATCATAACCGCATCAGTTAGCAAGTCACGACATAGGCTGCATATCAATTCATCAGGTATGTTTGGCTCCGGGGCCGCCGGAGCATTAGTTGGTGTATCCGCTCCACCCGCATTTTCAGAAGCTATATACGCCTCACTAGAACAACACACAATTACAAGTTAAAATATCTGCCTTTATTCAAACTAAAGAATCTCAATCTAGGGCACAATTAAAATAATATCAACAGAGCAGTTACCGCCAACGAGGCTGATATCGTGTTCTTAAGCCCTATCCAGAAAGGGGCGATTCCGTCAAAAACATTCTATGTTAAAAAATGATGCCACGTCTTGCACTCGTTCGCCGGCAAAAGTTGTGTTTTGTATCGAGCCACGTCGAGTATTCTAGATACCTTTCACTGTCCAGCAACAAACTATCCGATAGATAACTTTGTTCAACAAAATAGTTGATAACAGTAAATCTTTATTTACAAACAATTTTATTTTATAAACAAAGAAACATACAATCAAATCCTTCCTCTTTATAATATTAAGTGTAGACTAGAAACATGGGATGATATGACCGGATTTTTAATTTAAAGTTGGGGTATTTAATAACCAATTGATTTTCTCCCTAATACATTTAATTTATACATATTTTTAAGCATGTTTTTAATACAAATGGGAGCCCTTGCTGCAGATATTTGCATCCGTGACTTTGTATTTCCTTTAAAAAGCAAAGCTATATTAATTATATATATTTTTATGTATCATATATCTGTATGTATATATATATGTATATTAATCAATATAGTACCTACGTATATATATGTATTATCAGTAATGTTACAAATAGATAATTTGTAACATTACTAATAATACCGCAACTGTCACACTCTAAAGCGTACCTACCTTACCAACTGCCTCCTCCTTACCAAGTAGAACTTACTACTGTATGTACGGGGCCAATCTGAAAACCAGCGCTGGGCTGTGCCCAGCATTTTGCTGAGATTGGTGCCCATTGCCTTTATATTTATTATAAGTATATTGATATTTTTTGTGTAAATTATTACTACTACTATTTTCGCTACTGATGTATCTTAATTAATTAAGGCAATAAAGCTTATCATTTATCATTTATTTCGAAACCTTTTTGACCAAAATTAACAATGTTTTGTGACTTTTATTATAATGAATAGAATTCTTAAGAAAACATGCCGAAAACATTTGTAATTACTTTGTTTATTGTTTAAAATGTTGATATGCCGACAAAGACGACGACAGTTATTTGACCGCTATAATTTAAGAAATGGAGGTCGAGTGATCGCCTACTGCGCAACGGGTTGCGGGTTCGATTCCCGCACGGGACAGATGTTTTGTATGGCCTACAGAAGTTTGTTCCGGTCTGGGCGTATGTGCATGTGATATTCTATGTTTGTAACTGCACCCACGATACAGGAGAAAATCCTAGTGCGGGGCGACGTTTTTAAAAAAAAAAAAAAAAATTTAAGATATATTTATCACTAGTGGGCCCGACAGATGTTGTGATGCCCGATCACAGCGCCACCTACTGTGTCCAATTAAATTACTTGTAAATCTTCCTTGGACCTATTCAAATACACACAGAAAATTTCGTAAGAATCTGTCGAGCCGTTTCAGAGTTTTTGTGAGACTAACACACAGCGTTTCATTTTTATATATAAGAAGAAGAAGAAGGGTACGTGAGGTGAGGGTACTTTTTGTAAACATTTGAATTGCTGTCTTTTACATGTTAATCGCTTCGATTTGCTTCATATTGTACGCATTATTTTGAGTATCGTGCTTACTTGATATATTACAAAACCTACCACCAGAAAATCAATCGGAATGTGAATCTAAAAGTACTGAACTTGTCAGCGATGATGATTTTGAGATACGTGCTAAGCGCATGCTATGCTATGCCACGCACGTGGTTAGCGCCGCCACCAGCAACAGAGAGTTGGGCACAGTCGGTGCGGTACAACGATTCTGCGTTACTCTTTAGCAACGTATTCTCCTCTTATGAACCTTGACGAAGCCATCATTGTCGTCACGGTCCGTAGCGGCGGAGCCCAGTGATCTCTTCTCAGCACTGCTTGGGCTGTAAGCCTAAGCGCGCACTGGCGCGCAATGTCGCGACCAAGTAAGCAGCCAGAACTACGACCAAAATTGTCAGTTCCGCGTACAGTGCTTTGAAATGGACGTCGAGGAAATTACTGTGATGGTTTTTCTTGAAAATAAGAAGCGAAAATCAAGAAGAAAAGATTCTGGATTCACCCATTACACTTGACACAGTACCCGGCCTTGCCGCCCTCACAGGCCTCGCGACAGAACTTTTCTTCTACTGTTCCCCACTGACGGCTCATAGAGCTCATGATAAGGATTTGTAGAAGAAAAGTTCAGAAATCCCCATTGGTTGGTTTGGCACAGTTCCTTTTATTCATTTATAGCAAATATTTCTGTGATCTCCCACAATATCCTTTTTATGTCTCGGTTTGAATTGTCGTCGCACGTCATGTATCTACATCCCACAACGTCCTTCTAGACTGTGTCAAAAGATTTTACGATGTAATTTGGACAGGGTGTCCAAATTACATCGTAAAATCTTTTGAAAACAAGTAACACGTCTGCCCGCCGCGGCCAGTGCGCGCACAAATTCAAATTCAAATTCAAAAATCTTTATTCAACATAGGCCTTTACAGGCACTTATTGACGTCAAAACAAAGCAAAACAATCTAATTTAAAGAAATTATATTAACCTTGTATGTGCATACATCCTAAATATACTCAAGATGTCTGCAAATACAAGTAGGAATGAAAAAAAAAAAAAGTTGATTCTACACCTGTTCGGAAATTGGGAGAGCCTTCTCGAGAAGAACAGGCAAGAAACTCGAAAGGTCTAAATTTTTTATCTCCTCTTTTAAATCGCCATTTACAATTTTGGTTTGTTACAGAGTCGTCAATTGGAAGCTGACCTCAAAGCAAAAGTTTGAGCTCAACTTCCATTACAAGAATAGATGTGTTAATTCACATTATATAAGCTATCTCTGAGAGAAGTGCGTGAACTTAGATTATAAATAAATTGCTCTCACTGAACGTTTCTTTGAAACAAAACGCAATACATTGTTAAATATTAGAATTGAGAGTTCAAACCCAAGCTTTTTTGTCAGTCATGTAATCAGACACTTTATAATATGCTTTTTTAATAAGTACATCTTTGATTGCAACTTTAAATTTGTTTAAGCTAAGTTCTTGTATACAACTTGGGATTTTATTGTAGAAACGTATACACAGGCCTCTAAAAGAATTATAAATTTTTTGGAGCCTGGTATTTGGTAAAGCTAACATATTCTTTTGTCTAGTATTAACTGAATGAATATCACTATTTTTACAAAACACATGAATATTCTTACGAACGTATATTAGATTCTCATAAATATATTGCGACGCTACTGTCATAATACCAATTTCTTTGAACTTTTCTCGCAAAGAATCTCTCATTTTAAGGTTATAGATTGCTCGAATAGCCCTTTTCTGCAGTACAAAAACAATCTGAATGTCGGCAGCATTTCCCCACAACAAAATACCATACGACATCACACTATGAAAGTAAGAAAAGTATACAAGTCTTGCTGTATCAACATCAGTCAGTTGACGTATTTTCCATACAGCATGAGCTGCAGAACTAAGTCTCTTTGACAATTTATCGATATGTGGGCCCCATTGCAGCTTAGAATCAAGTGTGATCCCAAGAAATACTGTGGTGTCCACAGGGTCAACACCTATATCCTTTATTTTTACAGTGGTGTGAACCTCTTTGACATTGGGTAAAACAAATTTTATACATTTTGTTTTCCCTTCATTAAGTGACAGGTTGTTCACATTAAACCAATGAACAATTCTTGAGATAGAATTATTTACATCGTCATTAATTTGCACACCTCTTTTAATTTTAAATAAAAGTGAAGTATCATCTGCAAATAATACCATCTCATGTCTATCCTGTACAAAATCAGGGAGGTCATTGACATATATAAGAAATAGAAAAGGACCAAGAATCGAACCTTGCGGAACTCCCATTTTAACTGCAGAACCTTGAGACCTTTTTCCATTTATGTCTACTTTTTGAATCCTCCCACTTAGATAAGAGATTAGAAGATCTAGTGCAGTATCACGAAACCCATAGTGGTGTAATTTTCTGATCAAGATTTCGTGATAAACGCAATCAAATGCCTTGGACAAGTCACAAAAAATGCCTAACGCATCGTGTGAGTCTTCCCAGGCTTCGAATATATGTTGTATTAACTCAACACCAGCATCGGTTGTTGAGCGACCCCTCCTAAAACCAAATTGTTTACAGTGTAGAAGATTATTCCTATTAAAATAACTTTGCATTTGCTCCAACATTATTTTTTCAAAAATTTTGCTAAAAGTAGGTAGCACAGAGATAGGTCTAAAATTACTGGGGTCTGATGTGCTACCAGATTTATGTAAAGGAATAATTTTACTTAGCTTCATTAGATCAGGAAATACACCACAGTCAATGCAATCATTAAAAATGTTAGCAAGTATTGGAGCTATTGTTTCAATTACGGATTTAGTAACATCAACGGAATTGCCCCACAGATCCGCAGTTTTCTTTTTATTTAAAGTTTTAAATGACTTTGTTATATCAATTTCACTAATGTGTACAAATTTGAATTTATCATTACAAACTTTAACATGATCCTTCACTATAGATTCAGCAATAGCGGGGGATGAATCCAAAGACTTTGTGATTGAGACTGGAATATCAGTAAAGAACTTTTCAAATTCTGCAGCTACTTCTGTGTCAACTGTTACCTTCTTACCATCAACATTCAAACAATATTGATTATTAGTAGTTTTAGCTTTTCCAGTTTCATTATTTATAATACACACTCGCGCACAATCCTACAATCTTTTGTAACTCAGTGGTCGCGGCGACCAGCGGCCAATACGGGTCGCAAGTTAGGTCGCAGTGATCTCGTCGGCTGCCGCGACCGCTGGCCGCTTGCGACCAAGTGCGCGCACTGCTGTTACAATGCATACATTTCGCTGGCCGCTGCGACCGGGCCGCTGCGGCGTGGCCGCCAGTGCGCGCTTGTACTAAGCCTAAGCGCGCACTGGCGGCCAGAGGCCCAATTCAGCTAATAAGCTACAGCCGAATCGAAACTGAACCGTTGCGATCGACCAATCAGAACGCCACATTATCACGTCATCGAGCAGTTGAAAGGCAATATGAGCGCTCCGATTGGTCCACCGCAACGGTTCAGTTTCGATTCGGCTGTAGCTTATTAGGTGAATTGGGCCTCTGGTCGCAGCGGCCGGTATTGCGACCAGGCCGCAAATGTCGCGACCAAGTAAGCGGCCAGAGCTCGACCAAAATTGTTAGTTCCGCGTACAGAGTGCTTCGAAATGGACGTCGAGGAAATTGCTGTGATAGTTTTTCTTGCAAATAAGAAGCGAAAAAAACAAGAAGAAAAGATTCTGGATTTATCCATTACACTACACACATCACCCGGCCTTGCCATCAGCACAGGCCTTGAGATATAACTTTTTTCCACTTTTCCTCATTGACGGCTCATAGAGCTCATGATGGGGATTTATGGAAGAAAAGTTCAGAAAACCCCATTGGTTGCCTTCAACAATATCCTTTTTATGTCTCGGTTTGAATAGTCTTCGCACGTTATGTATATCTCACAACGCCCTTCTAGCAGTAAGCTTTGAAAACTGGTTAGCTTACCGATCAACAACTGGTACAGCAAAAGTTCCACTTGGGGTCATCATTGCTCCAGGGGCTTTGGGCCCTTCAACAGGGACCATAAAACTCCGTGGTATTCCAGTACTTCTCCTTATCTCTACAGGTTCACCCTATAAAAAATAAATGTATTTAAGGGGTCCACTAGCAGCAATTTCTCTAAATCTCGATTTAAATAAAACTAGATTTAACACATACAGGAATGTTAAATCTAGATTTACTTTGACATTCTTGTATGGGTTAAATCTAGTTTTAGTTAAATCAAGATTTAGCAAAATTGCTGCAAGTTGACATTGTGATGCATTAGTATGATATACTTCTTCTGTTATATTTACTAAAAACTTTATTTATTGAAAAATGATTTTATCATGATTGAAACACTAATAGACTACAATATTA
The DNA here is from genome assembly GCA_963935595.1 of Schoenobius gigantellus. NCBI lineage: Eukaryota > Metazoa > Arthropoda > Insecta > Lepidoptera > Crambidae > Schoenobius > Schoenobius gigantellus. Next base: position 39,617,078 of record OZ012543.1, read on the forward strand.
AAGTAAAAAAAAATTTTTTTTTTAATACTTACAGAGTTAGCTGATGGACAATCTTTTATCCAGTGACCGCGTTTTTGGCACTTGTAACAAATATAATTAGATGGAACAGTTCCTCTTTGGTTCTGTCCTCTAATTTTTTGATAGCTGCAATGCAAATGACCACATTTAAAAATATTATTAATATTATTTGTAGAAAACAGCAATTTTTATCTTCCAGTTTATGTTATTTACAGAGAATTGATTTAAAGCATTTTGTAATTGACATAACACCAACTTATTATCCAAGCAATCTCACATTTTATACTATATTCATCGCTTTTATAAGCTTTTATAAAAATAAGTCAAAAAAGCTACCCAGATTAGTAAAGACAATATTTTCTTCAAATACATTGCAATATTAATGAAATACAAGTTTACTCTTACTTGCTAGGATCATAATCAAAAGTGGATTGTGTTATCATAGCATTTATTTTATCCTGTTCGCTACCTTCCATGCGAGATAGATCTGCCAACCCCTTGTTAAGGACTGCATCCTTATGTTGTACAGAACTATTGCTGTTAGAGCCTTCCCACTGCTTCTTTGGCTGTTGAGAGAGTGGAACCCGGGCAACAAGTAGTGATGTGTTTTTTGGAATTAGTGTATTGTCATCCACATATACTGAAAAATTAAACAAATGCCAATAATTGAGTACAGTACAAAACTATCAAAGAAATTATTGCACCAGCTCATAATATTGATTAGATAAGTTATTCTAATTATAATAATCTCATGAAAATGATTTTTGTACATGAAAAAAACATTTGTCTATACAATGATAAACATCTGTATTGTGAATTAGTCTAATTTTTATCTACTATCTTTTTATTTTACATTTCTGGCTACATTTCAAGAAATTAACCCAAAAATCAGTTTTGTGTATAACTTGAGTTTGTCAGTAATGGTATTACAACTGATTACTATATTAAAGAACTGGAGTAAAAATTATGGAAGCTAGAAAAGGCTACAGTGATTTTTTACACATAGAAGTAGAGTTAATTAAAGGAAAAGAAATGCAAAACCAAAAGGTCATACTTCCTACGATTCATGGATCAGTATAGACGGGGAAAAGTTTGGGGAAGTTGAATAAGTATGGGAAGATGCAGAAGCATATATTCGAAATATAGGGAATCCTTATAGAAAAAATTGGGAAGACTAGTGACAAAATTAGGGTAGGCCCTTGGAAGCCTACATGCACGGTTGGCCCCCCGTGCGTGGATGCCACGGTAAGGCCCTTCGTCTGGGGATTACCCTGATGTTCCCCTTGGCGATAGCCCGACCAGTAGGGTGGCTTGCCCAGACGCGTGAGTAGGAGTGTCGCATTGTGGACCCTACCACATGCGCCTTAAGGGCAGGGAGAACATCAGGGTGTTTTAGTGGGTATGCCTGGCACTAAGCCCCACACACACCTGCCATCTTGCCAACGGCGGGTACAGTGCGGTCACGCATATCCCCCGAAAAAAAAGAGTAGGCTCTAGTGGTATGATCCTAGATGTGGAACATAGGGTAACTAGCATGTCATTTTTTCTTATTTAGCATCAAAAGATAACTTCATGGAGGTGCTACAAGCCATATATTATAAAACTTAGACAAATTTAGGGTAAATGACCTTGGGGACATGACCCTAGGCGGAGGTACTGGATGCTAGAATTAGTGTTTCCGTATTTAGCATCAAAGAACAAGTTTAGTGAGATACTACAAAGCTACAAACCATATATCAAATTTGTGTGAAATTAGGGTCAGAGATCACTTGGAGGCTCTTAGCGCTCTTACGCTTTAGCGGCTAACCGCGCCGGCGGCTTACAGCGCGGCTTTGCTCTGCTATTTTAGCATAACAGCGATACGCTATTAAGTGCGTACGATCACAAACGATTGCATATTAAAATAGCAAAGCCGCTAGCCGCGCTATTAGCTGCCCCCGCGGTTAGCCGCGCTAGTGAGTAAGAGCGCTTAGGTCGCTAGTAATAGACAGTAGTATCAGCATTTCCATACTCTGCATCAAAAATCCAGTTCAATTAACTACTACAAACCATATACTGAAATTATATATGAAAATAAAGGTTATTGGCCTAGTTATTGGTGGCATAACCCTTGGGTTAGTTAGACCTAATTTTTAGAGGCTAGAGTTCATACTCTTATCGAGATCATGATGAAATGGACAGACAAACAAATGAATGGATGGACGAAAAGAAGAACATGTAAGCCTTACCAAAGTTTGGGCCACTAAAAGTCATTGCTTAGTGAGGATATAGCTAAAACATTAGGAGTGGATTACTAGTAAAGGTATTAAATAAAATTTTAAGACCTTGTGAATCTCAATCCCAGATGTTTCCACTAAGTACTGTACTGTATCTGATGAAGGAGGGACAATAACGATGACTGCTTTGAATAGCCTTGCATAGAAATTATCTGCCAACAAATAACAACATAAATGCAGTGGGGGACTTAATTAAGCACTTCTCTTGCATTGCTATGCACAACATTGATTTTGACATATATTTACAGCATAGATTTCATTATTTGTTGCCCGTGGTGACACCAGTATTTCTACCAGTAGCACCATGGGCATAAAAAATTACTATTGTGCTACCAAGCCATCCAGCAACCACGGGAAATAGTTTTTTTACCCGTAAAGCCCTAACATTATTATTATTAATAACTAGCTGTTGCCCGCAACTTCGTCCGCATGGAATTCGGTTATTATCAGCAAGTCGCTAATTTAACATCAGATTTCGGTGAAACGAAAACTGTATTCACATAAACCTTACATATTACCATACAAACTTTCATCACCTATTATTCCCTATTTACCCCCTTGAGCCCCTCTAGAAAAAGTATAGATATTGATATCATAAATATTTTTATTTTACCCATCTCTAAGAACATCAAGCTACCAAATTGCACCTCCGAGAACAGGGTCTAATTATGACAAGTATTCAAGAATCTATAATTACATGATCTTTATGTAAAGTTGTTGTTATGAGAAATAGACTGCTGATATTTTGACACAGCTGTCCTATGAACCTGAATGATAAAATCACCATGAATTTTGATAAAGAGGAAATTTATATATGAGAGATGAGTTTCTAATTGCAGGGTTTTTGAATTGGAGGAATAGCACCTCACAGGGTACAGGGTGAGAGTATGTAATATTGGTAAAGAGCAGAGTATTCAAATACAGTGATGGTGGCAGTTAATTTTGGTTTGCCTATTTAAGCGGAGGGACTAGCTTTAATAGGCAAGTAGACCCGCTCGCACTTGGCTTTTCTTGTTTATGAAAATAACTTATCAGCTATTTAGTGTGTTCTACAATGGTGCCAATTCTGTTGACGCAAACTAAACCAGACTAGCTTAGTGCTGTGAAACGATGATTCAGAATAAGCAAACCATACTTAGTATCGTCGAAGCAACAAGCACCTAACTAAAATTTTGTCTAGTTTAGTATGCGACAACAGGATTGGCACCATTATTTGTCAGTTAAATATGATGTGGAAGTCTATGTAAGTACCAATGGCATATTGTGAAAAAATACTAAGACAAGCTGCAACAAATATTTTTAATTTGCATCAAAATGGTTTTTAACCTGCATTGAAGAAACGTAAGAAGAGTAGGTGATTTTCGTTAGGTGAAATGTTTTAATGCCTATTGTAATGCCGTTGCTTGGTAATTGGTAAAGCTAATGGGAATCAGCATGTATGGAGCAGCTACGCGACTGAGTAAGTACTAGGAGTTCATAGGAGATTCAGAAGTGTTCAATCATTTATTGTCCAAGGAAACCCTAATACGAAGAAAAATAAAAATTTATGTGTCATTGGTTCACAACATTTTCACACTATTTTAAAAAAGCACAGAATAAAGCCAGATTACAGTAATGTACTTAGGTTGTCTTGTTTGCAACCATTAGTCACTTGGTCAAATTGTACTTGCAGTAGGTATACAGATTTTGGGGTGCGATGTCAGACAACCTTCTCGTGGTGCATCTTGGCAACCGGGCAGGGTCTCTGCCGCAGGTCAATAGTTTGATAGGCTGCCCCCAAGGAAGGGGGGCGTGGGACACAACAACCGGACCGAGTTCAACTTGGCCACTTTATGTGATAGTGGTGGTGACTCCGGGACTGGGCCATTCTCCTTTTGAGTAGGCACCGGAGTCTTTGGTTTTGGTACCATTTTGGTCGTACTGTGGCTATATCTGTAGGTATGTCGTTGCCTGGCACATGCACAGGGGAATAGCGTTGCGTGCTATCCCTCTGGGCTTTTGGGCGTTGGCGGTGGCCTGGTGCCTTGCGACAACAGGGCCCGGGTCGCCTCCGCTTAGAGCAATAATAAAGGTGTAAATTATGTGTTACAGTATGTATTTTATACCTGTGATTTTGAAAGAAACATACCCTCGTGATCATGTTTGTCGTATCTAAAGTTTGCCTGGTAGAGATCGCCTATGGCGATAAGGCCGCCTTTTTTGCTGTTTGTGTATGAATTGTTATTTTTTTAGTTACAGCAAAATAAAGTGTTTCTATCTATTTATCTATCTATTTAAATCGACCATAATGATGAGAAGTAAAAGTCAAAAAGCAAAACCAAAACGATTTTTTTTTTATAATGGTAAGCTGGAACCCTACTAGCGAAATATTGAAGGTCGAAATCGAAAGGTTTTTGCGTTTCGTAGATAAGTAATTTACACAAAATTTGCTCGCGGAATATCAAAATGTTATTAATTTATTAACATAGTTGTCTTTTAAAACAAAACAATTAACTCGGCAATAATAGATTTAACTAGTTAAAGGTTAACAATCCCAGTCTTTTTACAAGCTCGTGAGCACGTGCCACATTGTTTGCATGGTTTGTTCTGAGAATTCCCGCGGCATTTTGTTTGACACGTGCCGCGTCCCGCTTTGTCGGCTAATAGGTACCTAATTATTGGCCAATAGTTCTTCAGTCCACCATAGGCGTCGTAAGGTATTTTACGTGTCGCGGGTGTTCGCGTCGAATACACCAACTATGGTGCGAAATGCGACCCAAGCCTATCCCGATCCCGATGGGCGTCGCTGTGTAGTGTATTCAGCAAGGGGGACCACATTTTGAACCGCTGCTATAAGCTGTTTGTGTGACTGTGACTTAAAGTTATGTTTATTAAGTGAGTGAGAATCCCCCACAACACAAGTGTTTGGAGTTTGAGGCTTAATAGACACTGGCTGATTTTACGCCTAGAGTGAACTCCTGCGAGTCGTAGTTTAGTTAAGTTAGTGCGAAATGCGACCCAAGCCGTGTCCTGACCGAGCGTTGCTGTGTATTCAGCTAGTGTTCAGCTATTTGTTTGATTGTGACTTAGTTGTGTTCATTATGTGAGTGAGAGGAGTGGAGGGATCCACAAGTGTTCTGCATGCTGCATGAAACAACAACTGGTAAGCTGATGTATTGTACCTAATAGAAACCTACTTTTACGCAGATTAGACATTAATTTATTTATGTACGTAGGTATGCAATGATTCTATTTTAAATTCTTTATTCCAAAAAGAAAATTACCACTAGAATTGAGGCTTATTATTAGTTAAATAAAAATTACCTTGGTACGTACGTAAGTCCTGCCTAGTACTAGCTACCAGGAGTAGGAGATTATTACTCCTGGTAAGGGCAATGAACTTCTAAAAGAGCTGTGCTTCAATGTCGAGAATTTTTATTTTTTATCAAAAATAATTAGTTTTTCGGCAAGTAATGATTTCAAGCTTCGGTTGTCATCTTTTGGGAATGAACTTTATATAAGGGACCCTACAACACCCTGTCGGCTTTAGGGTTATTTTTGTAACACCTTGTATATGTATAGTGTTAGCTATACATATACAAGGTGTTACAAAAATACCCCTATACCCCTAATCCTTCAATTTGTTAGGTTTTTCTATAGAAAAATTACACTGTGTTAGTATAAAATTTAATTATATTAATTGAAAATACGAGTAAATATAAAATGTTGTGTTCTGTAATTACTTTTTTGTTGATGCTATGTACTTAACGAAACAGGAATAAAATCTGGGGCGAAACAGAACTCATATAATATAATATGAAGAATATTTCTTTTTGGGGCGAAACAGGAATAAAATGTGGGGCGTACACGGAATTTTGATGTGGGGGTAAACTATGTGGGGCGAATGAGGAACAAATCGATTTGATTTTAAAATTTTATGAGACTTCCAGGATATCTTAGGCTGCCTTTCCATTGACAACAGATCTTATAAACATTTATAGTGACTGGGGCTACCATTTATTGAGGCATCCATAAGGAAATAATCTACTGATTCAATTTATTGAAAATCGAATGACGACTTGGAACGTTTAAAAAATGTATTTATTATTATATACAGACAGTCAGCAGTAATTGGCATAGTGAAAAAATTACCTTCTTTAGTTTGAGCATTTGTGATTTGCAAATCAAAATCAGAAGTTTTTCCGATCCGCTTCTGTTGAGATATCGCAGCTTTTAGATCTCCAACTGATATGTGTAGCCCATCAAAGGTGACGGTATCGTAATCTAAAGCACTTTTGAACTTATAATGTACAGACATTTCAGAACAATAAACGGGATGAAAATAACACAAAACATTTCATTAAAGTCAAAGATATTTTAGTCCACGCACAATGAGTAGGTTATGGTCACAAATTTAAGACTAGTTCATAAGAATAAGTAAAATTCTTAGCGTGTGTCACTATCAATGTCTTTAAACTTTTTACAAAAAAAATGGTTACAGTATAATTATTATATTTTTTTAATTTACTTTTGAAATAAATGCAATCCCGAAAATACGACGCTATCCAGAAAAGCGAGCGCCATTTTCATTTCATGATTTTTATATAGAACCACAGACTTATTAGAGATACTACATTTCATTTACAGGGTTGCCAGAGACAAATGCCACACACTAACGTTCCTCAGCAAAAATGTATGGAGATAACGGTTGCGGTCCGCATGACGATGATATCGATATTATCGCGATAACAGCCGGTCCGCATGAACGTTAGCGCGTTCACGACATCTGTCATGACGTCATAGATGACGTCATTGAAGCCGCCATTTTGCGCTAACATCGACCATGCCCCAGAGCGTTATCGTTGTGAGCGAACTGTCAAAAGTGTCAAATTAAGCCGCCAATACAAAAGTATTTTGAACTTTTGAGACAATAAATTATTTTATAAAAAGTTAAGAAAAATGGATTTGGTTGGATGGTTGGTTTGGAGCTTTCTCTTACTCCACAACAACAAAACAGAGATAGCAACGGTAAGCATTATGTGTTGTTGTGTGTAAACAGAGTTCGTTAGATAATTTATTTGTAATGCCCCCCATGGTCCATAAGAGTACCTAGATCTATAAAAAAAATGTTTGAATAATAAAACCGATACACAACATTCACTAAAAACAGAGTATCTACTGAGAAAGTAGAGTACTAATATTCTACTGCTTAAAACAATTTATTACTGATGTAATAAATTCACTGAGTACTTTTTTGGAAAACTGAAATTTGAGGTTAGCTAGCAGTTTCGTTAGCGCGCTAAAAGTCGGTCCGCATGATAATCTGTCACAAACTGTCATTTGTCGATTTAAGCGCGCTAACGAATGCGGACCGGGCGTGAGCGTTGTGAACGCTATAATCAAAATTATTCTCATGCGGACCACACCGAACATTAGCTGCGGAAAAAATTGCTTGCGAGAGGTGTGAGTTTGTCGCTCTGAATAAGGAAACCAATGGAACTGCCATACGTACGAAAAAAAACGTGCATACCTACGCGTCTAAACATGGCGGCTTAGTACCGCATATTTTCAACAGTTTACACCAACCGGCGGCCGTACCGCCTAACTCAAAGTGAGCACTCGCTATCGTTATCATGACATTACAACAATAGTTTTAATGTCACAGATGACATTAGAGCTATTGTTCTAATGTCACGAAGCGATAGCGAGTGATCGCTATGAGTTAGGCGGTTGCCCCCCGGTTTTCCATTTAAGCGTCACCATTTTTTCACGCTAACATCAAATATTAACCGTGTTTTGCGTTTCTTTTAAGAAATAGTATCATTTTTAACCGCGCCATTTGAATAGATCGTAACAAAGAGAACTTCATCTAAAAATATTGTTTAAAAGGAACGTTTACATACGATGAATTATGTCAAAAGCTAATGAAACGAGATGATGCTAAAAATGTAGAAAAAGCTGCAAATCTGCGCGTAAGTGGAACGCGCCTCAAAGTAAACAACGTCAAAATATGGCGGACGCGGCACACGTCTGAATTCACGAAAAATGTTGTCAATAAATCGAAACTGTTTTCTATAAGTTGGAGTGTTTTATTTGCATACGTTAGACAAAGACGCCATTATATTTATTTTTTCGTCTTCTAAAATTTTACATAACTAAGTTTCTATATGACATTGCAACAGTTCCATTAGTTTCCTTATTCAGAGGGTTGTCGCAAGCTAATGACATTTCCATACATTTCTTTTCGCAGTCCTTCCGCACAAAAAATGTATGGAGTTGACATTAGCTGTGGAAAAAACAGCGTGAAGTTGTCACAGACTAATCTCAAAAAAAGGGGGTCTGCCCCCCTACAGAAATGCCACACGCTAACTTTTTCGCAGTCGTTCCGCAGAAAAGTAGCGGAAGAACGCTGACCTTCTTACCAGTTCCCTTTCGGGCTTTACGGGCCACCTTTGGTATGGGCACGTATGGGGATCCTAGCTCCCCCCCCCCCCCCTCCTCCATAAAAATTACTATAAAAAAAATAATTTATTAAAATTAAAACCTTTACCTAGTCTATTATGAAAATCCTATTTTTTTATATATTTTGTTGGCAGTTCTGGAAATGTTGCAATCAATCTGACCATCGATTTTTGTTAACGATATACTCAAAATATAGGTCACTAGACAAATACGATAGTGTTTTTATTTTTTTGATATCTTAAAAAGTGACCGAGTTATAAGCGTTCAAAGTTGCCGTGCCGTCCGGATTTATAAAGCGAGTCGCGGAACGTTGATGACGTCACAAATCGACAGCGGGGAGAGGCACGCGCGGCCTGACGTACTTCGTTAGCTCTGTGCTACTGGTGCGCGCGATTTTACGTGGCTCTAAGATGTGAATCAACATTATGTCATATAATAAACACTATGTAGAACCTATGTGTACAAATTCAACTATTAAAACGCCTACAAAACTATTTTTTGAAGTGCCATTGAATGCCAAAAGGCGTAAAAAGTGGATGAACGTTATGAAACGGACCCTAAGACTGTTGGATTTTGTTGTGATGACCATTTTAATGTAAGTAAAATAATAATAATAATAATTTTTATTTATATCTTCACAATGGCTTACATTATAGGTACTACAATTATTATTCTCTAACAAGTATATTTTATTTAAATGACAAGCCTGTGTGACAAAATTCCGGCCCTCCACCCTCTAGGATTAAATCAAACTAAATAAACATATTAAATACTTAGATAATAAACATAATAAAAACATTTTCATAATGAATTTATACATATTACATTATTATTTTTATTATAATATGTAATTAGATATTCTAAGCTTCGGGGTACCTATTACCTACTAGAAAATAACCTATAACTAAGTTGTATTACGAGGTGTTTTGGTGTAATGTCTTCTTTTTGTCACTTTTTAAACCACATAGGTATGTATCATTAAAATATGTTGACTTTTGTTGACGGTAAAATGAAGGTCACAAAAGGTTTTACCGTCAACAAAAGTCAACATAGGTACCCAATTTTATAGAAAAACTAGCGGCCGCCCGCGGCTTCGCCCGCTTGGTGTTTGGTTTCTTTATCGCGCCACAGCAGCGCCTTCTGGCGACGCGATGAATAGTAGCTGAGCTGCTGAGTGTTTTACGTGAATCCTGATGGAACTATAATTTTTTGCTGGATGAAATCTCTTTTTCTGTAGGTACCTCTGACAACGTGTATATGCAAACTTTCAGGATGATCGGTTAAGCATTTTAGGTGTGAAAAAGTAACAAAAATAAATCAACAAACTAATTCACTTTCGCATTTATAGTATTAGATGGGATTAGGATACGATTCATGTTACCTAAACATGTACACCTACCTATAGATACTCACCCGTTAGTAGGCACCTACTAACTTTTGAATGAGTATCTTAGGACTTTCGCTGTATTAAGCGGGTGCCCGTCGCGGATGTCCGCGCCGTGCGACCGCCTGCTCCGTCGCGGGCGTCCGCGACGGACTCCCGTCTATCGCAGCGCCGCCACCAGTATAATTTCGATCGCGTAGGGGTACAGTCGATAAATATGGATTATTATATAATTTACTTAGCCAAAAGACGATGACGTGAACAAAGGCGTCAGCCAATCAGCCCATGTGTCACGTGCCCCGTCGCCCGCGACGCGGGCTTCGCTGCCCGCGTCGCGTGCGACGGCTATCCGCCTCACGCAGCGCTGCTTTATGAATTGACATGAAACAAGCACGCGGAGCGGACGCACGCGCCGTGCGCCCGCTTTAACGCAGCGAAAGCCCTTAGACCTGCGGGTATTTGATTTGCTTGTTGGTCCTATATAGGTACGTCTATAGTATTTACCATTTCCCAGCTGTTGTTCTTACCAAGCTGAACGCTTTTTAATAACTCTCCCGCCGTTGGGTGCACGACGAGATCTCCTGGGGTTCTCCACCCAAAAGGACTCGTCCTAGAGTAAGGCCTACCCGGGTAGAAACCCCTTGGATGTACTCTCTGTCTCCGGAGGTCCAGAGGTAGGTAAACGGTACCGATGGTCCATGGCGGTGATTGCGCCGTGGACACCGTTTGCCTACCTACCTAATCCTAAATAGGTGACACCTACGTATCTATTCTGTTGATTAGTTTTTATTGTAACTTCATAAACTTGTTAACTTTCAAACCATTGGCCATTTTTTGCCGAAAGCATCGGTAAATATTTGGCCTTGACATTTTTTGTATGAAAGTTGCTAAGCGCAACCTAGGCAATACCACAGAACACAACTGGCAATCTGGTGCCTCCCCTTGGCGTAACCTGGCGGCTAGTCCGCCAGGATCGTCCCCGGTCTGATGGCTCGGAGAAGTGACCTTCCCAATCCCGAGTTATTTTACCATATGGGGCGTAAATATTCCGGCGGAGACTTTGAATTAGTGAATTAGCCACCGGTGAACCGGAGACCGGCATACGGGTACACGGGGCTCGTCACTCTTTGTGCCGGTATCGATAATCGCATTATTCCGCCTCAAAAAAAAAGGCAATACCACAGAAAATAAACTTGATTGTAGGTATGTACACTAAACTGTTTGACTTCATGAGTCGTAGAACATACATTTGTAGGATCTACAAAAAAAAATTTACTATGCATGTAACTATTATTTCAGATTGAAAATGACATGGAAAATTAGGTCAAATATAAATTGGTTGAAGACTAGTACTAAAAAAAAGATCCCTCTTAAGTTTTCTTGTCAGCAAAAGACAGTTAAAAAAATTAACGATCTATAGTGCAAAAATGTAGGCAAAAAGAACTGATTCACAAGATACCTACTCCATGAAGATATACCGAATCCGATCACTTCCCAACATATTGAGGAAATTCGGTTTGAGTCCTCGCATTTCCGCTGCTATATAATCACTATTTTTGGAAAAATATTGAGTCACCATAAAACTGTCTACTTTTGGTAAATTATCTGATTGACCATGTGGAAATCCTTTCTCCATTGTTGTAATTAAAAGGCTAATAAACAATAAAAGTCAAGTTACACGGAGCGCAGTAGGTATGTACGAGGACACAAAACTCAGAGCAACTGCGACTAGCGAGCGAGCGGCTGCCGGCTGTCGATTTGTGACGTCACCTACCTAGAGCGCGCGTACTTGAAAATTTAAATAGCGACCGTAACTTTCGGCGTTAATAACTTTGGAAATACTGCATCGATTTTAATGAAACAAAAACTATTGACATGTACATAACCATACCTCTTATTTAATGTGTGTTTTATTGTAATTTTCAAACCTATCGGTCACATCAATTGGTTAATGCGTGTTGCATTTTTATTGTAATGTTATATTAATAAAAAAGACAATACAATGTGTATACTTCGTTATTTGTACCCGAGAAACCGAGAAACTATGTGTACACAGAAGTTTTTTTTTATTGCAATTAAGTTGGCAAACAAGCAAACTGCCCACCTGATGGTAAGTGGTAACAGTCACCTATAATACATGTGACTCCTGTGAGATTCGCAGCAAAACTGCAACCCCCACAAGAACCACAGTGTACGTTGTACCAACTTGTGACTTAAGATGAAGTCACGGTACCCAGTAATTTCAGTGCCATATCTTACCCTTCAAACCGGAACACAGCAATGCAAGCACTGCTGCTTTGCGGCAGAAATAGGTAGGACGGAGGTACCCATGCACACGACCCTAGTACAGATTCTCCCATCCGGTGAATGTAGCACGTGGAATGTAGTAGAAATGAGAAGCAGAATAACGATTTTTTTCTGAACATTTGGGCGGGAGCGTCTCGCCCCCCGAACGGTGGTCCTCTTGCGCAAGCCGCAGAGTGTCATTGCCACCCGGGTTGTGCGGGCCTACCGCACGGTCTCTCGCGGGGCGGCCTGCGTTCTAGCGGGCTCGCCTCCGTGAGATGTCGAGGCACGCGTCCTTGTGGCCGTGCACCGACATCGGGTGGCAGCAAGGAGTCGGGGGGAATGCCCCCTCCCGCAGGAGGTAGCGCGCATAAGGCACCTGGCGCAGAGGGAGGCTCTTCGCCAGTTGGCCGTGACGCTCGCCCACCCAGCTGCCGGCCACTGGGGCAGGGGTGCGCCAGTCGCGCTGGCCAGTGTCGAACGCGAGATGCTGACCGGCGCGACGGCGTGGGAGGCTGCCGCCTCCTTCTGCGAGGACGTGATCTCGCAGAAGGAGGCAGCGGAGTGGGCGCGAAAGGTTGCCGCACCGCTCCAGCGCAGGCGGTTGGGTAGAACTCCCTTCAGCAAGCTGGGGATGAAATTACCCAGCCGGCCGACAACCGGTTGGGAGACATTACTTTTCTACCCCTGTCCTGCCCGCCTGGGAGATCGAATCAAACCAATACGACTTCAGCGCGGTGTGAGATAGGGCAACGTCATATCTCCAAAACTGTTCACAGCTGCGGTGAAGGATGTATTAAAGCTTTTGGACTGGAGAGGACTCGGCATCAACATAAACAGCCAGTACACGGACTCACCTTCAATTTGCTGATGGCGTAATCATGGCTGAGATCGTGGAAGATCTAAGCATAAAGCTTGAAGACCTCTGTAGAGTTTCCCAACAAGTTGGTTTTAAAACGAACATGAACAAGACCAAAATTATGTCAATTTCTCATTTAGTACCCACACCTGTGAATTTTGAAGGCTCTACTTTTACTACGAAAGGTACTGACGAATATGTTTACCTGGGGCAAATCGTCCAGCTCAGTAGGGGTTGCATTAGTATATCGCACCCTAATATAAGGTTTTTTTTGGATTAGGGGACCCCCTCTGCCCCCCAAGCGCGGAGATAAGAATTTTTCACATTTTTTTTTGTGAAAGCTTTGCAGTGGGTTGATGTTTAGAATCACTGTGCACGAATATGGGGGAGAGGATGAGGGAGGGGAGGTTGCCCCCCCCCCCCCCCCCCACCACCAACTCCCAGGGTGAGGAAGTACATACTTCCAGAGATATGAGCATTTGAAATTTGAAAAAACTAACCTCAAAATTAGCAGTTTCCATCTACAACAGTGTCTAAACTTTCTAAAGTGTCTGACTCGCGTCATAACTTAAAACTACTGAAGACGAAAGTCTTCAATTCGTGCATGTTGCCAATGGGCATTCGCTAAGATAGGATCTAGCTACGACTTAGCTACGAGGATACCATTTTGAACTTCTTAGTATTGCCAGAATAACAAATTCTAGTGATTACAGTCTGATTTTTAATTCGACGGAATTCTGACAGATATCATCCATAGACAAATCAGATATCAATAACCTTTTCTGCTTAGAATTATTTAAATATTTACTAACAAAAAATATGAAACTGAATTAGATCAAGTAATGACACTGTAAAGTATTTGTTTTGTGCACTCAATGCACACTAGCTAGAATGTAAATTTTTAAATGGTAAAACAGAGTAAAACAACATATTTCTCAAATAAAAATATTTATTAATTATCATCACATATCATGATTGTCGTCATCATCATCAACTCGGATTATAAAAGAATCACACACACTATCCAGCAGATCATTAAGAGGGCTCATTTTATCCTCTTCTTTAATAATATGGTTTATGCATTTTTGCCATTTTTCAGCCGTGATATTATATGCCCCCTTATATTAATTGTTTCACTTTGCGCAACTCGTACCGCGGTGCATGACGCGGCGTAAATAGCTTTTTAATTTTAGATTTGACATCTTGTTATATTGGCTCTTAGAAGAAGCAAAAATTTTACAAACGAAGAGATTTTTCTAAAAAGGTTCGCAGCCTATGGATTATTGAACAGGGATCCCAGTAATAGAAAAATAATTTCCTTGACAATTATTGTAACTTCAATAATATGACATTAAACAAACCATTTTAAAATTATAATTTTTTAAGTCTTAGTTTTTTTAATTGAAACCTTAAATTCCATAAAGGTTTATTTTTTATTTTGCTAAAATGCTCTTCCTTTTTAGGAAGAGTTTTTCAATGTTGGCAAGTTGACACTTCTGAAGTGTCAGAATTCCGTCAAATTAAAAATCAGACTATAAGTAGATTTTTGACGTAAGTCTCGAATGTCTCATTAATCCCGAGATTGGAGGTAGCAGTCTCGAGTCTCGAAAATATGAGAAAATCGACGAAATTCTCGAAATTTTCGAGACTTTCGTCTAGTGATTTTTTCAATAGTGTTTTGTTGTTTTGCACACACTTTTTATGGTAAACTGTATCGCGGGGTCCTTTGCACTTAATCACATCATCTTTTGTCATTGACAAAAATAATTTACACTGTACCATTGTGATATAGATTTTTAGGAACAATTATGATAAATTGTACCACGATGATAATGAAATACCCCGATAATAATGTTAAACTACGTCCGCACGCAGAGCACATTCGCGCGAGACTGTGTTGGTGTTCGGGGATCAAACACAACAAACACTTAATTTGAGTTCGGGGGTCTCACAAAAACCCTTTTCACCTCTCCAGCACGAAAAGGGTGCTTTTGGTGCGTCAAAACTCGCAGCAAAATCGCTTTTTGCTGCGAGCGAGAGGCAAAGTGATTTGAATTTCGAACACCACCTTTTGGAAAAAAATATTTTACAAAAAATAAAAATAGACTTCAAAACACTGAAAAGTTAAAAATAATATAAGAATAGGTACAAACAACATCACACTTCTAAATTGAAGTCGGTGCCTTTAGGAGATCATCGTTTGGCATCGACTTCAATATAGAAGTGTGATGTTGTTTGTACCTATTCTTATATCATTTTTAACTTTTCAGTGTTTTTGAAGTCGGTTTTTATTTTTTGTAAAATAATTTTTATTTTTATCTTTTTAGTGAATGGTATCTTAAGTGAATTGAGAAACCCAAAAATACCAGCTCACCGTGAGCTGGTATTAAATTAAGGTTTTGCTCGATTTTCATAGGATCCCATCATCAGATCCAGAACGATCCCGAACTATACTCTATTGAATACAAAAAGAATATTGAAAATCGGTCCAGAATTGGCGGAGTAATACATACATACATACAAAACAGGTTGGACACACCTAAAAATTTTGGGGTTTTTCTCGATTTTTATGGGATCCCATCATCGGAACCTAACTTTGGTGACCATGGGACCACCCCTGGAGTATACTCTATCGAATACAAAAATAATTTTGAGAATCGGTCCCATCATCGGAACCTAACTTTGGTGACCATGGGACCACCCCTGGAGTATACTCTATCGAATACAAAAATAATTTTGAGCGGCAGCGTAATCGCGTAACATACACACAAAAAAACACGCATCGAATTGAGAACCTTCTCCTTTTTTGAAGTCGGTTAAAAAAACTTGGGTTCAATGTACCTACTGCGTTTTGTTTCAAAGAAACGTTCAGTGAGAGCAATTTACAATCTCTCTCAAGTCACTTCTCTCAGAGATAGATTTAAAGAGATTGGTGTTGATATTAATGATTATTTGGATAATAAAACTATTTGGACATGAGGTCAACTCTACACTTTCTTTTGATTGATATGTTAATAAAGTCTTTATCCTATATAATGTGAACTAACACATCTAATCTTGTAATGGAAGATGAGCTTAAACTTTTGCTTTGAGGTCAGTTTTCAATTGACGACTCTGTAACATGGCGATTTAAAAGAGGAGTTATATTTTTTTTAATTTTCAAGTTTGGAGGAAGACTCTCCCAATTTCCCAACCATTATTTTTTCATTCCAACTTATATTTGCAGACATCTTGAGTATATTCATATTTCATATTTATTTATTTGATTGCAAATATGGATTTGTATTACAGGTGTTACATAGTATCTCCATATTTCGTCACTAAACTAACATGCAATCACATCAATACATATTATAGCAAATTACGAATTATATATTTTTTTTGATATCGTGTCTAGTAGTCAAACTTATTGTTAATAATATATTCTCATGCTTATATTACTAGTTAAACATTTGTATACAATTATGTAAATTTTAAAGAAATTATGTCAATTATAACTTATATTAATTAATACAGCATTATTTTTATGTATTGAACAATTTTATGACTATAATAAATTATTTTTAATTAGGCTTTTATAGCCCATCTATTTCATTCTATATCTATGGTGTGTGGTCTAGGGGGGTAGAGGGTGCGTTCGACGAATGGCTACTCCGATCCGGAGCGTGCCTTCACTGGGGGCGGGGAAGTTACTGCCCCCCTAGACAAATAACACACACTAACTTTTCCGCAGTCGTTCCTCAGGAAAAATGTATGGAGATGACATTAGCTGCGGAAAACATAGCGTGAGGTTATCGTAAGCAAATGTCATTTCCATACATTTCTTTCTGCGGAACGACTGCGGAAAAGTTAGCGTGTGGCATTTGTCTAGTCTAGGGCCTCGGAGGGTAGTTTAGCCGAGTATGGGGTTTTTACCCAAGTCCAACGACAGATCCAAGGGGCGGCCTTGTCAGCTTTTCAGTCCCTTGTAGAATCGTAAAGAGATTTCCATCGCAAGATGCACTATTAGTCTTAGATCATTTAACCTATGGATGCGGTACGCAACAAATCGCAGTATAAATTTTTCTGCCACTTTTCGCGGGAGGCGAGGTAAACAAGCTACGCACACTACGAAAATGTTTACGAACACACACTATGAAAATATTACCCTACAATGAAGAAACACACACACATCGACAAATTAACGTGTATCTACACAATCCCCACCACAAAGAATTAATGTCCCTAGTGATATGACACAAAGAATGAGTAACTATTTGGGTCGTCGGGAGTGAATGATTGAAATGTTACAATAAATTGTATTTTTATTACTATACCCTGTTCGGCTAGAGTTAATGAAAATACAATGCAGACAGGGTTTCTTAAATTAGTACAAAGCGAGGCCTGCTAATTATTATTAAAATGCTTTAATTAGTTTTTTTGTGTCAAATACAGCAATTTCACTTGCTATTTAGCTGATAGACTGAAATAAATATATATTTTCAGTCATAGGCGTAGGTATAATGTTTTGATGGGGAGGGGGGGGGGACGAATTTATATTTTCAGTTAAAGAAAGACAAAACACAGTAAGCGCTCCGATGCGTTATCATAATTTTCATCAGTTCTCGGGGATGTTATGTTTGATGACTATCGATCCAAGATGACCGCCGCCACAAAATGGTGGATTAAGTATAATATAGGTAGCAAATGAAAGGGCTTGACTAGTAGAATACCACACACTATGATAAATGTAACTGGTTTATTTACATTAAAATACATCAAGTAATTAGTCATGGTCAAAGTAAAATAAAGGTACCATGAAAAGTCAGTAAACAAATAACAGAACGACACTCCGGAGTGCGATCAAAGCAATGACTAGTGTGACTTGACTTGCGCCACGCTTCTATCTGAACCCGTCGAAACAAGTTAGCGCGGGGTGCAGTGGGAGGGTGGGGGGATACCGGGAATGTCTTAGATGTTTTACGTGAGAATTGTTACTACCAAGAACTAATTTCTGATTTTATTATATATCTACCTACATAGTTATAAACATGTTTAATAAGTAGGCACTTTTTCGTTTAGCTTTGCTCGTATGGTAGAAAGGACATGTCCTCTTTTGGGCTAAAAATTTCATCATTAATTAAGCAACATGTTTCAGGTATTTTTGTAAAGAGTACTCAAAAATCTAGGGTTTGGAATAAAATTTAGGTTTTTTTAGGCCTGCAAATTCAAAAAAACAACAATTTTCTGATTGACTTCCATAGTATGTAAAACAAAGCGATTTTTGTATGGAAACCAATGACAAGTTACTGAAACGTGTCACAAACGAATAAATAAGTAACAAAAGCGCACAAACGATGTGATAGTGAGTGACTTTCTGACTAAAATTCACATAAATTACATTTTTAATGTTTTATCAAGATTTGCGAAAAACATGGCTCCCTTTGCCTTCTCTTGCAGAAGTGACAGCGTCAAAAAAAGCCTCGTTTAATTTTGTGATTTTAAGATCGTGATCGCTTATAATATAAGCAATCACAATACTTTTTATTAAGAAGTGCACAATCTTGTGTTGTTGCCGCAATGACTGTCAAATTAAAGGCAGCAGACGTTATAGATTTTTCCTTCGACAATAAACCCCCAGGTGACCACATATTGAATTGGATTGCAAATTAGCAGCATTGCAGGTCACTGCTGGTAACAAACAAGCATCTCTGACTCTGACCAAAAAAATGATACATGTAATCAATAGGTCCATGCTATTAAAATGAAATCTAGCACAATAAATGCATTGATTGGTGGCAGATGACTTCTATACTTTACTTTGTAGCAGTGTGTTTGTGCAGCATTTGTTAGGATGAGCCCCTGGCTGTAGTGTCTAGTGTGTGATACCTGTTTTACTCTGCCTACTCTTAGGATAAGCACCTACCTCACAGTAATGAAATATCAACAAATAAAATATACTGGTCTGTTCTTAAGAATGCTACAGTTTTACTATTTCAATAACAAAAGATTTTTTACAAAACAAATGCTAATTAATGAAGTCATTATAATGAACTAAGTGCAAAATTCTCTAAGATTACTATAATGCTAATTCAAAGTGTAAATATTTACTTTATGACTACATACCCTCGATTTTATCACGGGTACTAAATATGTAATATGAAGTGTTGAATAATTATAATAGTGGAAACAAAGAGTTGTAATATAGAAACTGATTGCAGGTATGAAATAAAACCCAGGAATTATGTAATTTTTATTTATTCAATTTCAACATCTTCCCTCATTAGTACGTCATTTCAAAATTGAGCCAGTGGTGTTATATGAGTTTGGTGTGGAGCCCATCCTAAATTCATGGATTTCATTTGATTTTTCCTCTTATCAGCAGTCTCATGTGATGGATCATTTTTTTGAATATGTTCCCCAAAATATGACTTAGCTTGCTTAATTTAATATGTTCCAAGACTGATTAAAATTAAATTGAATATTTTCATTCCGGGGAACATATTCAAGTGTGGAATTTAAGCATCAATATGTACAAAGATGGCTTCTAATGCCCTATTTAAAATAGATTGACCACCAGGTCGGTTGGTCGCTTACTGCAGCTAGCAGTGTAAGTTATAAGATTTCTTTTGAAATAGGTAATTAGAGGACTTTTGTAAGTAAAATGTTAGTAACCTCTAATAAAACAATGGAATTGTTTGAATCAGATCCAAAGAGTATAACGTATAGTTAGATTTCTACTGGACAGGTTTTCCCTGCTTATGGGCTATACCTAAATGTAAAGGTGCATATTGATTTTTGAAGCAATAACACTTTTTTATATAAGTAAACATGAGTTTTTGAAATGCATACCCGAGAAGCAATTCTGCAAAGGGATTCCTTAGCCCATAGTCTGACTTAATATAAACCTAAGGCCTTTTTAGGCTTTGAACAAACCTCACCTAATTGAGTTAAGCAAAAGAACAATAAAACAAATTGTGTGACTGTTAAACCTGTCCAGTATTTACATACTATATCAGTGGAATTTTCTATATTTTCAAATTCAATTAGTTTCTGTTCTTTGATTTTATTGTTAGTAAGTCAAGCATGAATTATTTGGTGTAAACAATACAGTGAACTTATATTACCGTAAAAATGCAAAATCATATTGACTCATGTGATTTTCACAGACTCTGGCATTACTTTACGAATATTTTACAATCCCCGAGGATCTTCTTTCTTAAATATAATGGTACCCTTCGACATTCCAAATTATAGCACTCTGGTACAAAAAAATGAGAAGTTGTATCAGGAGTGCAACTCTAACCTGGAAGTATAACATTTTGTTGTTCAATTCTTGGGTCTGGTTACTTCGTACGTTCAAATTACGAGAAAACTTAGTCCAGTTAGCAAGCCAATATTTAAATCACATGTAAAATCAAGAACCTGAGCATAGCTGTAGAAAATAAAAGATACTATTTTGTGAAAGGAAGGAAGGTTACACACATACACACAAACAATAAACAAAAGTCAAAACGACAGCTACAGTGGCATTGACAATGACATCCTTTTAATTGCCAGTAAAAAAAAACTAAATGTGGCACTGCTAAAGAAACAATAAAAAAAAAATTTAATTTTTTTCTCCTAAATGCAGGCCTTAATATTTTTAATATTCATGGATAAACATCCTTCTCATAAAGTTCTATTTCCGTCATAAATTTTTAAGCTGGTTAAAAAAGGTTCAGAATAAAATTCCACGTTCCATACAAAAAGTGGACATGTCCTTTGCTATCTCGTGCAAGTAAAAAGCACGAGATAGCAACTTACTGCCATACAAACAAAATTAGTAGGTATTTTAGAAAACCTTTCATTTGTGATAGGGCCCAACGTGTTATAACGCTTGGGACGATATCGGGCATTTTCCTTTAAGTTGCACCAAAAAATGTGAGTTAAAGTAAACATAAAATTCCTTGCTACACGTATGTGGCATTAATTCTACCATTTTAGCTTAGTAGATGTTTACTACTATGAAAGTTTTTATTTACATATAGTAAGACATGTTATATGTTATTCATTTGTCATAACGTGACGTTGAAAGTGTGTTTGTTTACATTGCCCGTACAAACTTCAAAGCCACTAAAATAAGAAGAAAAAGCTTTATTGTGTGATTTTAATAATGATGTTGCATTATTAAAATTTTCTCTGACGACGACGATGACGACAATCACTTGCTTTGTGCTCTTTACTGATGTCCCCAAGAACTTGCTGCATAAAGCAGGTGGCATGAAATCGCAATGCAACGCAGAAACGAAATTAAAACGCGGTTAACGGTGACCGCAAACAATAGTTTTTCTATTTTGTATGCTGTCTGGCAGTCAACGTGTAAAATTCAATAGAAGTACAGTTGAATAAAATATACTTGAAAGTTTATGAACATTTTGCATATTCTCAGCCTTTTAAACAAAAAACTAAAAGTACAAAAAAATAATTCATTTTTTTTGTACTTATGACCTCAACTACAACATAAAATTTAAAGGACGTTATTGACATTTTTCTATCTGGAGTAAACTTACATTGCATTTTGTAAAATACCAATATAGATTATTTAATAGGCTTAAAATCAAGTGAGATGCAGTCGAAAAATTGTTTAGAGTAAGTATGTATATTGTATGGCCGACTTAACCATGAGGTGTACGGCCATTAAAATAAAGAAAAAAAAGTATATTGTATAGAAAAATATTTTTTAAACTACAAAGCAAAGTTGAGCAATATAATAGGTAATAATATAATATTTTCTTGATATTTTTTTATTCTATTATATTACACGTGAATTTCTATTTTAATCTTATATCTGGTTATTATTATTATATTATTATTAAACAAACTTCGGAGTGAATGAATGATAAATAACCACTGGAACGTCCGTGGGGACTATAGTCCCCAAAATCTCGATCTTCTCGCCCGACCTGGGTACTATGGTACCCAGTTCCCTTTGCGTAAAACCGCGCGGTGTGATAAAAAAATCGCGAAAAAAAAATATTTTCTCTATGGCTTTATTCCTTTGTCAATAGTCTCTTTCATAAGTTGACAGGTCATGTCCAATTTATTTTTAGTCTTAGATTGAAATAAATTTGTCATAGTCTGCGGTTTAACTTACTTGGCCGTATCCATACGTTTCTTACTCCATGACCGATGAGATTTATTGCGTACTTACTTAGTCTGTATTAGTATTTTCGTAGAGTGTTCTATATCAAAATAAACTAGAAGAATTGGGCTACATTATTATGTATGGTTTATGATAGTTTATAGTGTTATATTGCCACACTAAACGTTTTTTTCAAAAAGTGAGTATTTTTGAAATTTTAAGCACTTTAGTTACTATTCTCGTCATTATTCATTCAATTATGAATCCTTATCTAATTAACTATTATAAGTTCATTCCTTATTAAATTAGCTTTCCATACGTATTTTTTATTTAATTTTAGACACAATAATTTATTTTTTGCATTTTTTTTAAATTTGAGGTCGCGCGTGCGCATCTCGCGTATATAATTACGTAATTAATCGTTTTTATTATTTTTTTCTTTTTTCATTAATAATATTACCCAAAACTATTATATATCAAAATAATCTTCAAGAATAGGGCTATAATAATATATATGGTTATTTAAAGTTTTATAAAATAGTTTTGGTGCAAAAAATTTTTAAAAAAAATCGGGTCTTCCGCGACCTTCCGAACATTTTCGCGCTTCATTCATTTAATTATTAATCCTTATCTAATTAACTGTTATAAGTTCCTTCTATATTAAATTACCTTTCCATACGTATTTTTTTTCTCTTGTAGACAGTATATGTCACTCTCTGTCAATTTTTTGAACACTCCGTACGCGCCGGGGTGAGTCATTCCGCAATGGCGTCACCTTTGATATTTGAGATATACTACTTTTTGCTTTTGAAACCCACCACGCTTCGCGTGGCGAGCGTTCCAGTGGGTAAAAATATGAATCAGCATCATTCACTCAAGTTGTCCCAGCACTAAGCAATAATGCCCGTGTCACAGATAATATAATGCCCGTGTATTGTGTTGAGCTACCATCGTACCATTGTATTTTTCTATCGTAACGGCATAAAAAATTATTCAAAATTGTAAACAAATGAAACACGGTAATGTATATTTTATACTTAAATGTGATAGGAAACGCCATAATCTCGAAGATTTGAGTAGCTGGATCACCTTTTGCAAGAGGAAACTGCACAATTAACCATTTTTTTGGAGCTCTTAGTGCGACACGAAAACGACACCTAATGGCAGCGGCCGCGCGTCAACTAGTTTTATATAACGTGTATGGTCATATGGTCACCGTAAATTGGCAGAGGGGTTCGCCCAGCCTTGCCGTCTCCCGTATGAATGCTCTAAGCTATTAGTGGCCAAAGAATGTCGATTGTCTGCGGCCGTACCGCCTAACTCAAAGCGAGCACTCGCTATCGTTATCATGACATTAGAACAATAGTTTTAATGTCACAGATGACATAAGAGCTATTGTTCTAATGACACGAAGCGATAGCGAGTGATCGCTATGAGTTAGGCGGTAGCCCCCCTGGACGTGGCCTCAAAATATTTATAAGTGATTTTAGCTAGCAATACAAACGAATTTACCGGAAGCCAAGAGTCAAATTTATATTGTTTGTATTAAATAATGATGAAAATTGTATTTCTTTTAATAAAATAGCATTTTTTAATTTTTTTAAGTCAATTCAGTAATAATTAGAATTATAATTGATCATTTGTTAATTTTAAACTTAAAATGTATATATACACTTATTTGGCAAATTGCCATGAACTTCCGGTCTAAGATAAAGACACACGCGGATCTATCGTGAAAAGAACGCGAATTATTACAATTATTCAAAGAAAAAAGGAAAGAAAGAAGCATTTTTACATTTTTGTTATCAAAAAATGTCCAATAACGGTGCTCCGGACTCTTGGGAAAGCCAAGCAGATGTAATAGGTGAACAAGGTGCAAAAGATTCCAATGATGTGTCTACCAAATTTTCCACGTTGAATGTAAATGCCGTGGAGTTTGTGCCTTCTTTTTGCAAACCATCAGATAGTGATGGTTCTGATTCTCCTTCTACTCCTCAGAAATCTGAAAGTGGTTCAACTAATTCAGCTGGAAGTCCAGTCGTAAATGGTGAGTTGACTTGTCATATCCGCAGTGAACATTTTACATATTTTTGCACGTTTACTAATTATATTCAAAATATATAATTTATATTGTTTCTTACGAATAGGTCATTTTATGTTTTTAAAATTAATTCAGTAATGACACAATAAGTGACGTGGTGTTTTTAATAATCCAGTTATATCGAGTTACTATCGGACTTGCGGTAAAGATTTTAGCAATGTATCTAATCATTCTTTCACGTTTTGTAATTAGGTACGATCGTAGTGTTTCCTGTGTGCACTTTTTTCACCTTTCCCCATGACAATGTATACTGACCTGGGCCCATATTATGACCTCTCATTTTCAGGCAGCCTGACTTATTTTTCATAAACGTAAGCTTTTTTGATGCGTTACGCACCCTAGCATTAAATGTTAGTAAAAAACAAACGCTAATGTAATTATTCATAATAGAAAACAAAAACAAATGAGTTAAGCTGCCTTGAACTAAGAGGTCATATCATACAGCCCTAGAAATGCTAAGTATGACTTGTTTATGTTGTTCATATTTATGCTGTTCAAATTGTGAAAATTGGTGTTGTTTTATGTAATAAAAAAAATGTAATACTTTATAAAGCATTAGGTTTATAATTAAGTCTTCACAGATTACAAGTCTTTAAAATAATATGATTAAAGTAGTTAACTAAAAAATATGTAACTTAAAGTGCTAACAGACGATCCGATTTGGTTGGATCCAACGTGATCCAACCAAATTGAGGAGCCGGCACGCCTACAGACGGTACGACGCGGTTGGCAATCCAACAGGAGGGATGCCCTAAAAAGTATTATGTACCTATATCGATATTGATACAAAATACTATTTTGGCCAATACAAAAACACAATTTGTCTTTGCGAAACTCAAATAAATTAAAACTTTATGTTTATATTTTATATAGTTTATAAAGATTAAATAAATAGGTACAGATAGATTTCATGGTTGTCTTTAAGTTTTTGAGGTAATGTTTGTTAGAGATATTTCTTTCCTGTGATCCGATTCTACTGATCGGTATCATAAAAATGCAGGATATTCATTTTCTTCATTTGGCAGGTTCGATTGCCGATCCAGACAGGTGATTTTTTAGCAGTCTTTGAATGCGGTTGGATTTGTTTTTGAATTTAAAATTATGAATTCTTTCCGCAAAGTTATATCTACGGTATATTACAAGCGACATAAGAATTATCCAAGAGTGAAATAGTATAGCTTGACAAAGAGCTTACTGTACAATGCGTAACTTAACGTGCGAAAATAAATAAATAATGAAACATCGTTACCCTGTTAAAACACAAACAAAAAATAAAACAAAATTGTTGCTATTATACATTTTTTCTCTACTTTGTGGTTTGACAGGACAGCAGTCGAGTCATTTTAGTTTATTAAATTATTAATTTATTACTTTAAGCACACATACATAATTAAATTAAACCACAAATATCGATACTTTTGGCCTTTGTTGTGTCTCTACTTGTCGAATGAGTGATCGGGCCGTCAAGCACCCAACAAGCTAATAATAATTATGTCGGGCGGACAGCCATACACACGTTCCAATTTAGTCTGGGTCAGGCGGTTGGCTCCAACCAAATCGGATCGTCTGTTAAGGCTATTAATTATTCCTGTAAACAATAACCATGGGTAAAACTTTATAACAAACATGTCTTTCCATCCCCATAATGATAAAGTTATCTAGATACAAATAAATAAAATTGAAGTGTCTGTTTGTAATGTCAAAATAACAAGTTTTTACTAAATGGGTATGAATAACAAAAACACAATTTAAACATTTTTTTGTCTGTCTGTTTGTTCCCGCTACTCTCCGGAACGGCTGGACCGATTTTGACGGGACTTTCACTAATAGATAGCTAATTATATAAGGTAAACATAGACTACTTTTTATCAACCTCAACAAAAGTTGCTATTTCACGTGGACGAAGTCGCGGGCACAGCTAGTTTCAAATAGAATACAAAACCTATTTTGACAAAGTTTAAAGTCTTATGACAAAATATATCAGTAAAATTTAAATCTTATTAACCCCAGCAAATAACATCCTGAAGAATGAAGAATATCAAAGTAAAGATCCTTACCACATGAGTGACTTTACTCGCGTGCCTTTACCTTTTATTATTCAGTAACATAAAATAAACACCATTTAAAACTCAACACACTAGTAATACTTGCATCATTTACTAACTGTTAAAAATTTTTCCACTTTTTATTGAAATAAATTCATACTTCCGTGTTAACCTTTTTGCAATGGATTGAAGGGAAGTGAGGTTGACTTTGTCTTATCTCTGTGCTTTTGTTTGAAAGTACCTATATGGATTTCTATTTAAATTACTTACAGTCAGTTTCAATATTCTATCTATCTGTGGAATTGGTTACTAGCCATAGGCATTCAACATTAGCTTCATACAAAATATGTCAAAATTCTATCTGCAGTAATTCTTCTGTAAGCTAATCCACATTAGATTATTTGCTGTGTGCGTTTGCCAAGTCACTGTTTATTAACCTCTCCTCTAGGCGGTCTCATGCGACCGGTGTGACGTCACGCTATAATTTTTTTTAAAAAATACAAATAATAAATTTTTTTCCCAAAAAAAATATATTTCAGAACCAAAGTATATTTTTCATTATGTAAAAAGAAATGTATTGATTTATAAATATCCTTTGGTGAGGGTATTTTTCACTATTACATAGCGTAAAGCCACACCGGTCGCATTTGACCGGTTGGTGGCTAACAGGTTAAAGAAATAAAAAAAAATGTAATATTGATATAGTTACTGTCAAATGTGGTTTGCTAACTAATAAGGTATCAATTTTTGACAAAATTATGGAATAGTTCCTCCCATAGATAGGTGGTATGGAATTAACGGGTTTTGAGCTAAATACCTGAATTGTACATTGCCTACGAAGCAAAATGCCTAAAGTCGATGCCTAAAAGATATGATGCCTAAGTGGTTTAAGGTTCGGTCAGATAGCGGGCGGGGTGGGACGGCGACGGGGCGTCGCACAGAGGGACACGCTCCATACAAGGGCGGTCATAAATAGTTAAAGTCCTGTTACTATCAATACATTGTATTATTTTAGTGACTTATAGTTGTAAAAGTGTTTTAGGAACATTAAAATGAAAGAAGTACATGTATTTACGGAATAAAAAACGTTTACTTCAGTAAAAAACAAATATAAACAATAACATACTTTTACCTAAATTTATCATGAACAAACACTTAAAAATTGGAATGTAAAACATATATTTTAAATAAAATAAGAGTCAAAACATTGATAACATTATTTAATTATAATAAAATAATAGAAATAAATAAATTAAAATTAATTAAATACAAAAAAAACAAAACAACTAACAAAATACAAATAAATTATTCTTATTCTAACAATATTAAACATGTAACAATTCTATTACACTTTGTGACAGAGTATTTTTCTTTTTAGGGGGAAGTTTCCGAAGACTTGTAATATAAGGATCTGAATGTAATAATAGTCGTTGTATTAAATCTTGATTGGTAACTTCACGTGACATTTTTCGAGTGTGACTTCGTCTATAAATTTTGATATACTTATTTGTCGCTTCAGCAGCTTCTTCGGAAAGTTCTCCTATAGATAACAATGCATAACTTATAATATCTGATCCATGTACGAGCACCTTGTGGACAGAAGCAGGAAGACTATACCACGGATATTCCTCGACCAGGCTGTATGCTGTTTGTAATGCATAGTCTTTAAACTTGCATTCATTAATTTTATGTCCAGAAGATAACGTTTGTAATATTACACAACAACGATCTATGAGATCCTTATTCAAACCTGTAATTTCAGCAGATACAGCTGATTCCAAAAAAAACTTCCTGGCCGTGTTTCCGTCGTTAGACGTCCCGCTTCCACCACTACGCGGCTTGTCAACTATTAAACCTAATATGAAAGATGAATAAAATATTCGAAGAAACGTATCCAAGAATGTAGTGGTGATAATCCAAATTGGTATCTACTCTCTATTACAGGTTTTTGTAAACATTCGTCTATTTTATTCATCTCTTTAGGGGTAGCATTACATATATAACATCTACTTGTAGATGTTTCACTTAAAGCACTACAAATTTTACCATCTACCATTGAAAGCTGCAACTTATGAGAAACGACCAATTCACGATTGTCGATCTGAATAAAAGTAGGTTGCAAACTTTCAATTTTATCCTTAAAATAAGCTTCCTCTTGCAAAGACACTGCTGTGCTTTCTTTCAAAAATTGAAATCGAATAGGACGGCAGTACCTAGTGGAAGAGGGTCGAGGATTTTTCCATAAAATTTTACAATTATCTTCAGCTAATTTTACAATAATTTGAAGGGGTACATAAGATGTTACAAACAAACTACTATCTTCTAAAGTTGAATCTGAAAAAAATTGTTTGTATTCACTATGTCCAGTGCTGCCATCGAATCCCCATTTCCCAAGTAAAGAGATATTAGACAAACAATCATCAGGAATCTGATCTAAGACCTCTTTTTGAGATTCAAGGATTCGAGAAGCTGTGTGATCAAAAAGACTTTGTAATTCAACTTCAGCTGAAGACTCGGAAACAGTTATATTAGAAGGGTAACATCTCTGTTTCGCTTTAGTAATTTGTTGGTAACATGGTAATACATTAGGAGAAATCTTACTATTAACAAAGTTTTTAATTAATAAATACTGATGTTTTGTCAACTGAGCATCAGTCACAAGTGACAAGACATCATCAGTGCTAACTCTAGATATACACGAATCGAATGAACAGTCTGAAACATCAAGCAATGCACTCACAGTAGAATCATCAGACTTTGACAAATCAGCTACTCTCCGACGTTTAGTCCTTTTACTACATTGCGTAAAAGGTTTTCGAGGACGACCACGTGAATGACACGGCGACGTTTCAGACGGAGTACATTGCTTATTGTTTTTCACAAGTTGAATTTTTTCAATAACATTAAACCAATCGGAATTCTTATATAAAAGCTTGGTTTTATCCCTATTACATTTTTTCCAGAATCGAGCAATAGCTTTACATAAATTATTAACAATTTTCTCTAAATAATGAATATCAATGTTCTCAGCATCGTCGTTCAGAGTAGTCAACAAACTTTGTAGGACTTGACGACACTTTTCCGAGTCATTATCGGTATTGACAGTTAGCCATATTTCAAGAATATGCATTCTTGAAAACGAGCATATATATAAATTACCTAAAACAAAAAAAAAACGGTTAAAATTCAGTCACAAAACCTACACAAAGCACTAAGACTAAATAAACTAATTTCGTAGCAAATGCTACGAGATAATCTGGCAACCGTAGCACCCTTGTCATCGCCAAAAGGGCAGATAAGGGCAGCCAAGTTTTAATTTTCCTAAGATAAGAAAGTCTAAAGATTATGGTGCAATATACCTCCATAGTCGGAGCGAGTGGGAACATATTTAAAAGTTTATTCAAACTTTGAATATTAAAATATAATACTCCAAGAAAAGTCGCCTCGTAGCAATGACATACTAAAGAAAATATATACTAAGATACAATTAAAATAAAAATATTAATTATTACATACCCTGTTCTTGGATATCCATTTCAGAAAAAACTCACACAGCACTCACAGGTCCCGCAATGACAACAAATGACGTCACGCTTTTTAATGACTCACTGATAACAGTATTTACGATTGGCGATGCGCTCTCTTTGAATGCACAATAGATAATGAAGGCGCACTCTAATTACTGACCTATTTATAGTTTCAGAAGGTACCGCAACTATCCAATGTAACGACAAGGAATAAAATGTAAAACAAGAAAGCAGGTTTTTAAGATTTATGACCTATGGATGTCCCACAGTGCGTCGGCGCGATATAGGGTAGATGCGCCTGTTTCCCGACCACTGCCTATTTTCGACCATTTAACGGTCCTCCCTTGTTAAATGATCGAAAATAGTAATATTGGTATACTTGCATCACCAAAACATAAACAAGTAGCAACCTGAATACATTGTTCCCCCCCACACACATAAACTAGAAGAATTGAACGAAAGCTGCGAAAACTAACCAATTATTTGTCTGAGGTTAGCAGCGGAGAGCGTCACATGCGTTGAATATTAAGAAAAAAATAGTAAGGTGCCACTACTTGTACGGAAAGTTTTTAATTAATCTTAAGTAAAATTGGATTATTTATTGTTTGTGCAGCTAGTTTATGACCTTTATTGTGTGGATTAATTAGATTTTAACGTAAATTTCATGACCAAATTCATAAAATGAGGTGGTCAAGAAAGGGTACACGCTTTACTCAAAAAATTCAGTTTTCGACCGGGTGGTCGAAAAATAGGTAAGGCACCTACAAATAAGGTTTCTATGTTGTTTTAAAATGTATGGAAAGATATTAAATCTAATTTGATAATGTGAGCTTTATTTACATATATTATCTAATGGCCAATTTTCGTCCATTATTTTACTTTGTTAATATAAACTAAATATGACAATGTTGTTGGTCGAAAATTAGAAATATGGTATAATCATCCCAGTTTCCGACTGCCTTTTTTCGTTTAGCTAAAATCAAAAGAATTGAATTAATTATTCAAAACTATTTGAATGAATTCTAATTAACTCCCACTTCTTAATCAAAATAAATTTTAGATTGTGTTTACTTTTTAAATAAATACTTCGAAAATTCGAAAAGTCATGTTGGTCGAAAATTGGGTACCTACTTATAGTGTAAAATTATTCCAATTATCGACCGTTTTTTAGTTAGTTAAAGTTTAAAGTTAATTAAAGCTATTTCATAAATATTATTATACATTCTAATTAGAAATTCATAGTAAAAATATTAAAATATAATTAGTAATATTCAAGCAAGCTGGGGATGAAATGACCCGGCCGGCCGACAACCGGTTGGGAGACATTACTTTTCTACCCCTGGCCTGCCCGTCTGGGGCATTATTGCACTTGGCGACCCCTCCGTAGAGTAAGACCCTGCGCTTGGGTCAGTGATGCTGGCTCACCGTCGTGCCAGTCTGCAGTGGGCGCACTCGGGGAATGGCTAACGCCGATCCTGATTGTGCCTCTATGGAGTTAAAAGTTGCTGGAGGGTGGTTTAGTCAGGTATGGGGTTAATACCCGAGTCCAATGGCATATCCTTGGGGCGGCCTTGTCAGCTTTTCAGTCCCTTGTCGAATCGTAAAGAACCCCTCCTTAAAAAAAAGGTTAGATATTGTGACCACATGAATCTGAATTAAAACTGCATGTTTTCATACTCCGGATTTGATTAGGAATAAATAGACGTCCGATTAGGACCCGTTGACGAAGTTGACCAAAGCAAACGGAGAAATCGTCGCTTCGAAATCGGAGATTTTTTCCGAAGTTAGCACTAGCACCTTCTACAGTCAGCTATACGCGTCGCACTCACCCTGTCCCGCGCCGGATGAGAAGGATCCAAGAGCCACCTTAACCCGCCATGCAACGAAGGATCTCCCAGACATCAGCCTAGACGAAATCGAGAAGGCTCTTGGGCAACTTAAAAATGGAAAAGCCCCGGGGGAGGATGGAGTCACAACGGAGCTTCTGAAAGCTGCTGGCAAGCCGATAATGAAGGAGCTCCAGCGTATATTTAATTCTATTCTTTTCTCCGGGAGAACTCCTAAGGCATAGCACATGGATTTTAGGCGTATTGTTCTTCAAGAAGGGCGACAAGACTTTGTTGAAGAACTATCGACTAATTTCACTCATGAGCCATGTCTATAAGTTGTTTTCAAGAGTCGTCTCGAACCGTCTTACACGAAGACTTGACGAAGCAACCTCCGGAGCAGGCCGGGTTCCGACGGAGTTAAATCACCATAGACCACATTCACACAGTAAGGCAGGTTATACAGAAGACCAATGAGTATAACCAACCCCTGTGCATGGCATTTGTGGGCTATGAGAAAGCTTTTGACTCCGTCGAGACCTGGTCTGTTCTAGAGTCTTTGCAGAGGTGCCAAGTTGATTGGCGATATATGTTCGTCGTTGTCCAGAATGGTCAAACTGAGCCTATCCTTCTGTGACGTGGTGTGAGGCCGGGGGATGTAATATCACCGAAACTCTTTTCTCCGCTGCGCTGCAGGATGTATTCGGAACGCTCAACTGGACAGGACGTGGCATTAATATAAACGGCGAGTGCATCTCACACTTACGATTCGCGGACGATATCGTCATTATGGCTGAAACTCTGCAAGACTTACAAGAGATGGTGAAAAGCCTGGTTGAGTCTTCCGAACGCATCGGTCTCTGGATAAACTTGGATAAAACCAAGGTCATGTTCAACGAGCTCGTTGATCTGGGACAGGTTGTAGTAATAATAATAATAATAATAATAATAATAATAATGATTTATTTGTTCCAAAAACATACAAAAATAAGAAAACGAAGATATCTTAATATTACAGAATATTGGAACAAAAAGGGTCTGTAGCTCAGCATAAGACAGACCGGTACGGACTGTCGCTGATATTCTGCCACAACCTATGTACAATGAACATTCACAAAAATTGACATCACAAAACAATCATTATTTACAATGGACATTCACGAAAATTGTCATCACAAAACGATCATTACAATTTAACATTGTTTGTGTATGGTGGATTTAAATTCCCTGTCAGCTGCCGCCTTTTGATCATCTAAGAGCCAGAATTTACACTTTTTCTTAAAATTTTTAGATGACATGGAAAGACCCGCCCTTAGTGGTGGGGGTAGGTCGTTCCAAATCTTCGAGGCGGCATAAACAAAACGTCCCCTAGTCATAACATTTCTATGTATTGGCAAAGTGAGGAAAACTCCGAGGTTTCTCAGGTAAATGGAGTATCTCTCGAAGTTGTACAGGAATATGTGTACCTAGGGCAAACTCTTCAACTAGGCAGAAACAACTTCGAGAGGGAAGCCAACAGAAGAATTCGGCTGGGCTGGGCAGCATTTCTTAAGCTTCGACATGTCTTCTCGTCACCCATTTCTCAATGTCTTAAGTCGAAAGTCTTCGACCAGTGCGTCCTCCCAGTCATGACATACAGTGCCGAGACGTGGATACTCACGGCTCGACTAGTCCACCAATTTAAAGTCACTAAGCGTGCTATGGAAACGGCTATACTCGGAGTATCTCTGAAAGACCGCATCAGAAATGATGTGATCCGTCAGAGAACCAAAGTCACCGACATAGCCCACCGAATTAGTAAACTGAAATGGCAGTGGGCTGGCCTAATGAGCCGCAGAACTGACGGCCGTTGGAGTCGTAAGGTGCTTGAGTGGAGACCGCGACTCGGTAAACGTAGCGTGGGACGCCCTGCGACAAGATGGGATGACGATATATGTAGGCTGGCTGGAGTGGGCTGGATGAGAGTAGCCGAAGATCGGGAGCGGTGGCGTGCATTAGGGGAGACATATGTCCAGCAGTGGACGAGTGTAGGTCGATGATGATGATTAGAACTATTATAAAATATATAATTATTAAAAATAGACTATATGAGGAGTTACCACAATTTATTTTGATACAAAATACATGTCAGGACACACATATTTTTATTCCCAAAGTTGGCAACTCCACTAATTGGTCGAAAACAGGCTAATCTACCCTAAGCAGTTGTAATGTATGAGTTATTATGAAAGACGTCACACAGCGCCGTATCGCCTGGCGTGTCACGTCCCGCCGACGCCCCGCCCGGCGTGCATACAACAGGCGGGCGTGAGCGCGGCGTCGGCGTGGCGGCGGCGGCGTATTACGCGTTGTGTTCTATGAGTTTTCGTAACACTGACGGCGTGGCGTCGGCGTCGACGTCCCGCCGGCTATGTGACGTCCACGCCGCTCCGCCGACGCCCGCTGTCTGGCTAAACCTTTATTGTCTATAAGGCAAAATGCCTTGGTTTGATGTCTACAAAGCAAAATGCCTACGTGGTTTAATACCTACACAGCAATAAGACTTTATCAATCAATGCCCAAAAAACGGAATGCCTACAATGTTTTATGCCTTCTGAGCAAAATGCCGGCTTCGGCAAGAAGCGAAGTGGCAAGAACACAAAATAAAGTTTTCTTTATTCAATAGTGACAACCCGGACATTTTATTTAACAAACACTACAAAAAGGAACTAATTAATTTAAATGAACGCACAATAACCCCATTGGAATTCCTAAAACGCATAAATAAAATTAAGTGGCATATTAGAGCATCGATGTGAAGTGGAAGCGGAAGTAGAAGCTGAAAGAGTTATATTTTTTTTCATAGGGTCATAAGTTTGTTTTTTCAAAATGAAACATTTTTGTATTTATATTTTTAAGTAAAGACTGATAATAATAGTATTGATTTTTACCATTTCTTAACTTTGTAACTAATAAATAAATAATTGATAACAAAATAAATAACTTTACTTTCAAATCTAGGTCATCTAGTATTATAGCCAAAATACAATGTAGCTAATCTTGCTGTTAGGCGTTTCGCTTCTTCGACATTTAGCATTAGAACCAAAATACAATGTAGGCAAGCTTACTTTTAGGCATTTCGCTTTTTCGCCATTTAGCATTGTAGCCAAAATACATTGTAGGCAAAATTACTTTTAGACATTTTGCGTTTTAGGTAATCAATGGTGGTGGCATCGTGCATTTTAGGTACTTAGCTCATAATCGGAATTAACCGACCTGTGGCCCTACTGCCTATCTCATACCGATCACTTTTCTCATAGCGTTCTTGGTGATATTAGAACCATTAGTTCTAATGTCACCTGTGATGTTAAAACTATTGTTCTAATGTCACGAAAGCGATAGCGAGTAATTGTCATAACATACAGAAGTGCTGTTGAAGTTAATAACATTTTAATAAGTTCTACTCTATACTTTGGGTAGTGGCGCTGTCCTTAAGGATTCCGCCAACTTCAAGTATTCCGCTTAGATTTTTGTTGTTACAATATTAAACTCTGCCGTTTCATCAGGCGTCGTGAATTCACAATGTGTAACTTATCTCAGTTATGTAATATAATATTGGGTTTTAATAAGTAAAAGTGATTTAATCATAGTCAAAACATTTCAAATGCGTAAATTAAGACTTGAATTACCTGTAACAGTGTTATTTCTGTGATAGTCTTCATATTTTTGATGAAACAAGTGAATTAAAATCAGTTGTCACTCAAAAGATATCAACCTACCTTCAATCAAACAAAAGACAAGCATTCTTTTTACATAACTTTTTTTTTATTAAGTAAAAGCAAAGGGACCATAGGCCCTACATACATTGTCAATACAATGGATACCTAGAAGAAAAAAGATATATAGATCTACCACTATGAATGCAGCGCAATTTCCAGTTGCAACTAATAG
Source organism: Schoenobius gigantellus (assembly GCA_963935595.1). Classification (NCBI taxonomy): domain Eukaryota; kingdom Metazoa; phylum Arthropoda; class Insecta; order Lepidoptera; family Crambidae; genus Schoenobius; species Schoenobius gigantellus. Next base: position 39,652,874 of record OZ012543.1, read on the forward strand.
CACAGATCGCTCTCATGCAACAACGAGTACTAACTCAACAAATATTTCATTCATCTCTTTTTAATCGAACTCGAACAGCATCTGGAAATTCGACTAGTGTTGAAGTAGAAACAAACAATAAACAGGAGATTCCTGAATCTCAGAGCCAATTTAGGGTGAAGCAAACGCCTACTCCACCACAGTGGCAAAGATTACCAGGTATACATAATCCCAAGCAACTCGCCACCTCATGTCGACCCTTTAACCTCAGTATCGAATCGCTTTGATGGACTTGCAGTGGATTTGGCAGATGGTGAACCCCTACACCAACTGTTAAAACAATAAGCAAGCTAAATCAATACAAAAACAATTACCTTGCCCAGAATATATTTTTTTATTTTTTAGTTTGTATGCTGTTAAGATTAACCTGTCAAGCCTGATTGAAGATGGTTCCCTTTGATTGATGATCAAAGATCAATTCATTAGTGCAATAACACCCATAACCACACATTTTTATCTTAGGATGTAGAGATGGTGGAGGGGAGAGTGGTGATGGAGCGTCAGCATCACCACGAGTGGAGGAACCTCCTCCTGTACCGCCAGCCGAGGCACCCGCCGCTGTGGCTGTGCCCGTGCCACCTGATGTCTCACCTACTGCAGACAGCTGGGAGGCTGAAGCTGATGATGCCCTACTCACACCGGAAGACAACAATGAACAAGATGAAGAGGAAGTAGAACAACAGGTCTGATTGTCAAACAGCTTTTTGTATTTATAACAAAATATATCCCCACCGAGGGGTTTGAGCCTACCCCAAGTAAGGATGTTTAGGCCTAAATCAACCACACTGGCCAAGTGCAGATAGGCAGTAGGCGATTACTTGACCTTTGCGCTAACCGTCATTATTCATAATAGCAAGTCAAAGTTCGACGAAGTCAATACGGTTCGACTTGCATTCCCTCCCGCTTCTTATTCCGTTGCTGCGTGGCGTGATCACCTAGATATTGCAAATCAGATCAGACGTTATGGCTTACGTACGTACAAAGAGATGTTATGGCTTATGCTTACAATGAGCTGGATTCACTCAGAATCTATATATGTATACACGGTGTTTCATAATAACCAATAAATAATCAATGCGTTATCTAAAACTAATTATTAAATTGTGTTTACCCGTAATGTCATTCATCCCAAAATGTTCATATAAGTCATGGACATGATGATGATATTATGATATACATGAAAATTTTGGGTTGAATGACATTTTAATAATTAGGTTTAGATAACGCATTGATTATTTATTGGTTATTATGAAACACCGTGTATATATATATATATATATATATATATATATATATATATATATATATATATATATATATATATTATAAAGCTGAAGAGTTTGTTTGTTTGAACGCGCTAATCTCAGGAACTACTGATGTTGGAATTAAAAAAATCTTTTTGTGTTGGATAGTCCATTTATCGAGGCTTTAGGCTATGTAACATCACGATATTGTTATTTTCGGACATCCACGCGAACGAAGTCGCGGGCACAGCTAGTTTAATAATATTGCAAATGTTTACACAGGAGGATGGTGAAACTGCAAAGAAAATTCCCAAGAAGAAACCAGTTAGAGTGGAAGACACTAGGAGCAAGAAGGAACATGTAAATGTTGTGTTCATAGGACATGTTGGTCTGTAAATTTTGCTTAGAATTTACTAGTTACTTTTTTTTTTAGATGTATAAGCATCCTAATTTTTAAATATGTTTGCTTTTAGATGCTGGAAAATCCACAATTGGTGGTCAAATTATGTCTTTGACAGGAATGGTGGACAAAAGAACACTCGACAAATATGAAAGAGAGGCTCGTGAAAAATCAAGAGAATCATGGTACCTTTCATGGGCATTGGATACTAATCAGGAAGGTGTGTATATTATTAAGAGGTTGCAAGTACAAATAACAATTCTTCTGACTAATTGACTATACTATATTATTTATAATTCGACGACTTTGTCCGCGTGGAAATCCTTTTTTATTGATTACTTTTACAAATCCCCCCCCCCCTCCTTTTACACCCTTAAGGAATGATTTCGGGGACTAAAACATTCTTTATCCTTCCCCACAACTCGAAACTATCTCCATACCAAATTGCATCTAACTCGGTTTAGCGATTATTGATTCCCCATACAAACTTCCACCCCCCTTTTCTCCCTCTTAAGGGGTGATTTCTGTGATAAAAGCTATCCTATGTCCTGCCTTTCCTGCAGGCGTAGCACGGGCTGCCAAGACTGGACTTGAGTCACGCATTATCTCACAATTTCAGTGAAATATTCTCTGTCTTAAAGAGTAGCACGGTAGCGCGCCATAATTGGGACTGACGTGATAAAAATTTCTTGACGCTCGTAAAGGGACACGTGTGGCTGAGTTTTATTTCAATTTTTTTGCTCTCCGACTGCTACTACATCGTCTAAAGTATTAAAGCCCTTGCTACAACCACAGCAGTCGGCGCACAGGCACGTCAAGAAATTTGGGATAAAACTCAGTCACATGTGTTCCTTGATGAGCGTCAAGAAGATTTATCACGTCAGTCACACTAAATATGTGCCACCGTGCTACTCTTTAAGACATAGAGATTATGTTACTGAAATTGTGAGATAATGCGTGACTTGAGTCCAGTCTTGGCAGCCCGTGCTACGCCTGCTGGGACTCAAATTATGTCTATACCAAATTTCATCTAAATGGGTTCAGTAGTTACAGCTTGAAAGCGCGACAGACAGACAGACAGAGTTACTTTCGCATTTATAATATTAGTATGCATTATGACAGTCATCATATTATGATTAAATGACCTCATACTTCTTTAAAAAAACAAAAGAATAGAGTTGTCACGGTTGCATAGTTCTAGATCCAAAATGATGAATATCTTGGTAAAATTCATAATTCTACATGCCAATTCTCATCAACTCAATGAGACCGTGTTAAGAATGACCACAAGATATCCTTGAAAATGATATTTTTTTGGGTTTGGTTCGAATCTCACCTCTGGACAGGAGTTCGCAAATATCAGCTCGACTCTTTTGATTCCTTGCAAAGGCGTGCATTCCGCACGCGTGCGGTGATCCCAATATCACAGCCTTGATAGAGATACTGGGGCAGAGGAGAGACTGGTTCTCTCTGCATGTTCTATCGGCTCTTTCAAGGTGAGTTCTGAGGAACTGTTACCAATGGTGCTTTCTTCATCATTTTACCATCGTACCAGCCGCCACCGATGTAGCGTTCATCCGTACCTGGAACCGCTCTGGTCTAGCAGAGTTCGGTTTCAACATTCATTTCTTCCATGTATGTGCAGACCCTGGATCTACCTTCCATCTGATGTTTCTTCAAATAAAGCTTAATACAAACGCTTTTCTATAGGTAGGCAGTAACTGACCTGTAACCACTTATCATTAGGTGGGCCACTGGCTCGTGTGGCCCCTGATGGCAATCAAACAACATTAAGAGTTATATGTTACATTTAGTTTTGAATATTATGTTTCATATCCATAAAAACCTTGAGATATATGAGGTGTAAAAGCTTATTTACTTCACTAGATTTTCTGCCACAGGATAGGATGAGGTAACCGAAGTCTCGTTAATAAACATGCACACAACTTCATTGTGTGCACGATGCAAGTGAAACTTTTTTCGGATAGTAGACATTAAACTGAAAATTTATTAAGGACATATTGGCCTTGGCTGCTTTGCCGAGCGCCTTTCACTTGTCTTTACCCCTACTCCGCAGCCGGCTGTAATGCGACACGCGATAGATGGACGCAAAAATTTGAGGCGATGTTGGCTAGACGGCGAGCGTGTGTCGGGCTCTCTCGACAGAGTGCCTCCCCACTAAAACCTTGCCCTTTAGGGGGCGTGTGGTAGAGTCCACAATGAGACATCTCTACTCACGCGCCCAAGAAGAGATTTTATACCATACTATAATAAAGTATACCATAATATAATAAAGTAATGTTGTAATTTTTTTCTTGTGCTCAAGCTCGCTGTTGAGCCCTAACATTATAAGTAATGTTAGGGCTCAATAGTGATATAATATAATATAATATTTCATAAACCTCGGAACACCACATATATAGTAAACCGTGGACAAAAGTGTTGGCATTACAATAATTAAGTTTTGTATTATTTTCTGTATGGAATTGTGTATTGTATTGTTGTTGTTTGTCCAAAATAAATAAAAATAAAATAAATAAAAATGCCATACAATTTATCATGTGTTTTCTCGAGTCTTTTGCGCCGTCTCAAAATTTCATGGTTAATTGGTAAAAATTTTTTTGCACAAGCCATATTCGTTTTGATATTGTTGCTTGAGAACGATTTTTGGGTAGCTGTTACCACAACCTTTTTATAATTTGAGGGCCAGATCCGCGCCTGCCGCTGGCAAGTATATAAAAATATCGTGTCACAGTGTTTGTCTAGGATAAACTCCGAAGCTATTTAACCGATTTTGATGTTTGGCTTAATGTATGCAATTTGGTCCAACTTAAAAGATAGGATCCAGCTCCAGCATCAGACCCTGATTACCATAAAGGATCATAATACTCGTCAATACAAATCAAACGAGCCCAAACTCGATGAGGTGGTATCGTTTTATTGCAGAGTTCCACCTTCCAGCTTCAGCATCAGACCATGTAGGATCAAAGTACTCTTCAATACGAATCAAACGAGTCCAAACTCGATGGGGCTGTGTCGTTTAATTGCGGAGGTACTATGGCCACCTTCCAGCTCCAGCATCAGATCAGCTCCATGTCATCATAATATTGCATTGTCACGCGATATACATGCATACATAATTTCAGCTCAGTCGCAAACCGGGAATTCAAATTTAACTCGCAAGATTTGACCCGAACATACATACATACATGCACATATTCATACATACAGTGCAAGCTTAATAAAAGCTTGTAAAATATAAACTTCGCGCCATCTCGCAATCTTGTCAGGTAACTAACTCAAAAGGTCGATGCTTGCTTTCTGTTTGTCAGTGCTGTCGATTTTGATTTAGTTTGGCCACGCGTTAATAGATGACGCTATTTGCTCTTCAAAACTACCGTTTTTTATGGAACGAGTTCTTTAAATTCTTCTTTCTTTAATTTCGTTCTGTAATGTAAAAGTTGGTTTTATGAAACCACTAAAAAATTTTCGGAAAATGTAGGGTATTAAAATTGCATTTTTAATCTTGTCATTTTCTCCTGAAAAGAAAATTATCAATAAAAACCTAATTAATAAAAAACACATTAATAAAAGAAATAAGCAATAAAAAACGAAATAATAAAAACAAATTTATAAAAAAGTCGAAGCTCTATGGCACAGGACCAATCCTGTCTTATATGAAGGTGTGAAATTAAAGATCTTATGTTTTTTGTAATGCGACATGCGATAGATGCACGTAAAAATTTGGGGCGGTGTAAAAAAAAATTACTTTAAAACTTTCTGCTTGTACTATCATTAAAAAAAAACCAATATTTTTCTGAGGGTTACCTATTGAAACGCATAACGTTTTTCGTCATAAACTAAAATTGCTAATGTTAATAGCCATAATCGTCACGTGCCATAAGTCTTAATATTATAACGCATAATATTATAAGGCCGAAACATGAAAAGGCATAACCATTAAAAGGCATAATTTGAATAAGCATAAGTAACAATAAATTATGTTTGCCATAATATTCAAAAGACATACATTTGAAAAGCATAACTGACTAAAGCCATAAATTCATAACGAACTCATTCACCATAATTTCAAAAAGCAAACACTTGCTATGCATTACACATTAAATTTTCTTTCTTATGTTTAAATTATTTACCTATTTATTGATCGATTTACCTGACCCTATTTATTAAGAAATAGTTTACTAAATAAAATGCTCTAATTTACATCACGTCATAACATTATATTATATAATTTTGCATGCATGCCGACATGCAGCATCCATGGAGCCGGCATGCAGCATGCAAGGCTTCTGTCATAGCTCCGGCACTGCGGGGTTCTGGCGGTTCGACGCATGCTAACCGTCGCTGATGGCTTTCGCTCACCACCGCAGCCTCGGCTTGATGGCACCAGCCTCAGCCGCGGCGGTTTGCTCATAGCCACCTGCTCCTCAGCATGCGGGCCGCCTCACCCCTCCGTGCCTTCGCGGTTCTCAATAACACTCTAGGGGTAGGGCAGACAAGACTACGTGGAGTCGGGGTTGACTGAGTCGGTTTTAAGTAGCACAAGTTGTTTTTAATAATTAGTAATCCTCGTATGGAGAAAAATACATTCCAGATTATGTTAAAGAAGTTTTAGGGATACCTATTTACAGTTGTTATTCTTTATAAAACTATGTCTTTATTGGGTTATGCATAGTTACATTATGTCGAACAAAATTATGCATATTAACATTATGCGTAGTAAAATTATGTGTTTCAAAGTATGCCTAATAAAATTATGCTAAATCAAATTATGACTTTTAAAGATTATGATTTTTAATATTGTGCCTTTCGACAGTTCTGCATTATATTGTTTATGCCTATTGATATGTTATGCCAAATATTATTATGCTTTTTGATTTTTATGCCATATGATGTATGCCAATCGAAATTATGACAATCAACAGTATGCGTTTCAAAGTGTCACCTTTTCTGAGTCTTTCACTACATTAATAAAAAATGGGTACTTACAGAACGTGATAAGGGTAAAACCGTGGAGGTTGGGAGAGCTTATTTCGAGACTGAAAAGAAGCATTTTACAATACTTGATGCTCCAGGCCACAAAAGTTTTGTACCCAACATGATTGGTGGTGCTGCTCAAGCTGATCTCGCTGTATTGGTGTGTATGACAAATAACAAACATTTTTAACAATTCATATTCCATAGAGCGTCGATGGCGCTGTGGACTTGGCACTTGCCTTCCAATCGGGAGGTCGAGGTTCGAGACCCGTCATGTACCAATGTGTTTTTCGTATCGAATTTCATATGTACATATTTGTCTCACGCTCCTACGGTGAAGGAAAACATCGTTAGGCAACCTGCATACATCTGTAAAGAAATTCAATGGTGTATGTGAAGTCGACTAATTCGCACTGGGCCAGCGTAGTTGACTAAGGCCTAATCACCCTAACATAGGGTAGGCTCGAATCCCTCGGTGGGAACGTATATGAGCTTTGATGATGATGATGATATTCCATAGACGACTAGGGAATATTTTAGAATCATTCGTTTGGCGACAAGCGCTGGTTGATCGTCATTTGATCTGTTGATCGTTCGATTTATTTGTTTTTGGTCTCAATTTGGACATAAATTAATAATTTTAGTTATAGCAATTAATTACTTTTTAACTAATTTGTAATTAATGGAGGATGAAGTGAAGGAGGACAAAATTTTGATTTTTTGCACAAAACTTGACGAATTGACAAAACTCAATTTGAGAGCGCGTCATGATTAGGGTTGCCAGGGAATTCCGGGAATGTCCCGCAATTTTGCGTGTGGTCCTGTGTCCAGTAATTACATTTTACTGCCCTCAGTGAGTTAGAAAAAGGGCAACTACTAATTGTTTATTTATCATGTATAATTACAGGTTATATCTGCACGTAAGGGAGAATTTGAAACAGGATTTGACAGAGGGGGTCAGACTAGAGAACATGCTATGTTGGCCAAAACAGCAGGAGTTAAACATCTTGTTGCACTTGTGAACAAAATGGATGATCCTACAGTTAACTGGGATGAAAAGAGGTATCATACATTTTTTAAACTCAAAAGTATGAAAGTTTCTTTTGCAAAAACAGTAGCATGTAATAGAAAGAAGAAAGGTTTACATATACTGTTATGTCAAATTTTTATGAAATTTTGAATTTGTTTGCACACTATAGTACTTAGCAAAAATGTTAAATCATTGAAAACAATCAAATTTTGCACATTGAAATGGTCTTGGAAACTTTTTGAAATGGTATTTCATGACTATAAAAATTATTACTAAAAGTAATACCTTATACATTATGAAATCTTAGCCAACATTTTATTTTATAACTGGCATTATATCTTTTACAGGTACAATGAATGTCGAGACAAAATCATGCCATACCTTAAGAAGCTGGGATTCAATACTGCTAAAGACCTTTCATTCCTTCCTGTGTCCGGCCAAACAGGGCAAGGTTTATTGGAAAGGGTAATTATTTTTCCCAGATAAAAGTAGCCTTTATGGATGATGAACTTTATTTTGAGAATTTTATTATTTTGAAAATTTATATTTCGTATCGTAAAACAGCCTTAATAATATAATTATAGTACAGAATGGAACCTTTAAGTAAACGTATTCTAATAATATCTTGTTATTAAAACACTAATTTCACAAGTTCCACTTGAATCTTGATTATATTGTTACGCCGATGGTATAAGAAACTTCCGGCGTGGTTTTCTTGGCCTTAGAAGCGTTTTCAGCAGCCTGAAAACGCAGTTCAGCGCGTTTCAGGAGGTGCTCTATCACATACTACATTTTTAAAATCTTACCCAAGTTGCCGTTGTTTTCAGGCGCCTGAAACATGTTTTCAGTCCGTTTCAGGCTACCCTCTATCGAACCACACCATAACCTGAAAACCCGTTTTTAGGCCTTTGAAGAACACTTCGATATATGACTAAATTTTCAATAGGAGTGAGTGAGATAGCACGATAAGAAAGAGACAAAAATAGTGAGCACCCTCCAGAGATAAAAGATAGATCGAGATGCATCTAGAAACTGCTAAACGTGCTGACTGACAGAGATAGAACATGCTCACAGAGACAAACATAATCGGGAATGCGATGGAACTTTCTAGACAGTCAAACAATCGATCGGGTATGGAACATTCTAGAATAGAACCTTCTCGAATGCCTGGAATGTTTACCGGCCCTACTATAGAAGCGCGAAGGCATACCACGGAACTTCCTAGAAAATAAACGATCGATCGGGTATGGAATGTTCTAGAATAGAACCTTCATGAATGCCTGGAATGTTTACCGGCCCTACTATAGAAGCGCGAAAACATACTACGTAACTTTCTAGAAGATAAGCGATCGATCGGGTATGGAATGTTCTAGAATAGAACCTTCTCGAATAATAATAATAATAATAATGCGAATGCGAACGGACAGTTCTTTTCAAGAGAGCGAACCGAGCGGATCAAGTGATACAAAGTGACTTGGAGCGATCATCTGCGACTTGGAAGCGTGTCATAGTGAAGTGTTGTGTGTCAATAGTGGTTTCAGTGTTAAGTGAAGTGATTTAATTAGTGCTTAATTAAATCTTATCTCATAATTGTCGGTGTTTCGCGAATTTTCTATTGAACACCCACCCCACAAACGTAACAATATTTAAGTTATTGCGACCGGTTTCGATACATTGCCTGACGATGATGTATCAAAACTGGCCGCAATAACTTAAATATAATAAAGATTCAAGTGGAACTTGTGAAATTAGTGTTTTAATAACAAGATACCGTGGAGTTCCATCAAGAAATTACAACACAAAGCTTTAACTATTCTAATAATATTTAAGGAATAACAGGGTTTTTGTTACACACTATACAGGGTGACAGGAAACTCGACCTATTCCTTGAAGGGGGTTATACTAGAGGGCATTAGCAACAAATTGAGTCCAGTGAACTTGGGGTCAAAACTGCATGGTTACCGAGTTGTGACGATTCTTCGATTTTTTAGAAATTTTCTGACTTGTTACCAAGAACCACTAATTGTGAATAAACTACTCCACTCTAAACATTGAATTGATACTTTTCTGAAGGCTGACAAATTTGTGATTATTTGAAAAAGAGCACTTGCCCAAAACTTACATAATCTTAGAAATAAAAGGACTTTAGTGACAATAAATTTTATTGTAATTGAATTCAGATCGAAAAGTCTATAGTGTTTCTCTACACTGTGAATAAAATTCAATGTTGATGAAATAAAATTCTGAGATTATGTAAGTTTTGCATAAGCGCTTTTATTTAAATACTTAATTAATAATTTTTCAGTTTTCCGAAAAAAATCAATTCAATGTTAAGAGTGGAGTTGTTTATTCACTATATTCACAATTAATGGTTTTTGGTAACAAGTCGGAAAATTTCTAAAAAATCGAAGACCCGTCACAACTCGGGGTTAACATTCAGTTTTGACCCCTAGTTCACTGGATTTAATTTGTTGCTAATGCCCTCTAATATAATACCTTTCAAGGAATAGGTCGAGTTTCCCTGTCATCACCCTATATACAATCATTTGCAAAATGTAGAACTGTATTTGACCTAATCTGTTCTAGGTTACCGAGGACATCTGTCCATGGTACCGTGGGCCGTCGTTCATTCAACTGATTGACGAGCTGCCATCACTGAACCGCAAGATGGACGGGCCCTTCATCATGCCCGTGGTAGACAAATACAAGGACATGGGCACCGTGCTAATGGGCAAAGTGGAGGCGGGGACCACACGCAAGAGTAGTACTTTGTTCCTCATGCCTAATAGGGTGAGTTCTGCAATGCACTTCGTATTTACCCTGTTTCTTTATCCAATGTAAATGTATATTTAAAAAAAATAAGAAGATTAAAAATTTGCCTATGGGGCCGTTCAAGTATTATGAAATGCAATTTTTGAAGATTTTTAACCACGACCGGCCCAAGTGTTGGTTGCATATATTCAGATTATATCTGTTTTATGTTTCTTATTCATTCAGGCAACTTGTAAATTTTCTGGCCATGGTGCTCAAGCTGTCTTCATAAAACAAGACATTCTGATTATGAAGTTGGCCTTTTTTTGCTTTGGTGGGCCTTTTTTCAAAACATACAATCAGTATCATTGATAGAACAGTATTGTTACTAAAAGAAGATATTTTTTTATAATTTTATCTAACACGCAATTTAACAACTTACCTGTTCAATGTGTCATATATGACTCATGTAGAACTTTAGTAATAAGTTCAGGAGTCACAGGTGACTCATTTTTTGATACATTTTTGTAATGTGCGTGGCGTAATGTAGTCATAAAAATTATGTGAACGTATAGCAAAAAACCTTAACTTTAAGTAAATAAAATAAAATTTCGCAACAATTTTCATAGTAAAGAATAGGAGCATAAAATCAGCAATGGACTATAAAAGCACAAGCACAGCACAAGCAGGATCTATTTTTGTGTAAAATAAAACAAAGACAATCTTTTATGAGCGAAATTATTATAATAAAGTAATAAATAAATCAAACATGTATCTCATTATAGCAATCCAAACAAAATGCTTTTTTACATACTTTTGATTTTTTAGTTTGGCATAGCAACCAGTATATCTTTTTCGAATTAATTGGTTTATATATCGCAGATTTTTTTGGAGACATGTGATTTATTGAACTTAGCAAAGAAAATGTTTCATCTCACGCCCGTGAGTCATATTATGAGTCATAAAATAAAATAACTGCAAGATTTATTTTTATTTAAAATATTTTTTGTAGTTTAGGTGAATGTTATTGAGCCTTAAGAATATAAAAATGACGGACGTTGTGTAGTTGCAAATTTTGTTGTATGGGAAATAACAGTGAAGTTGTTAATAATTATGCTTAGGAGGGAATGTAGGTCAAGAAGCCTGGAAAGGGCCTCCGTGACGGACGTTGTGTAGTTGCAAATTTTGTTGTATGGGAAATAACAGTGAAGTTGTTAATAATTATGCTTAGGAGGGAATGTAGGTCAAGAAGCCTGGAAAGGGCCTCCGTGAAGGCGTAACGCAAACGTAAAAAGTCTAATCGCAACTAACAATTTTTCAAAGCATTTTTTTTTTAATTGAGCAAGACAATAAATTTAGCACATTGATTCCAAAATATGATATAGAGGCCGTTACAAGGAGTCCCCATTGCCATAAAAAAGGTAGCAAATAATCAATGAACATATTTTCAGGTACAAGTAACTGTCGACCAGTTATGGTCTGATGATATCGAAGTAACGTCCATTGGCCCTGGAGAAAATGTTAAAGTGAAACTCAAAGGTATTGAGGAAGAAGATGTGTCACCTGGATTTGTTCTGTGCGACGTTGGCGAACCTATAACCACTGGAAAAGTTAGTATAACATTTATTTTTTTAAAGCAAACAAGTTTATGGAATACTACATCCTTATAAGAAGTGTAGGGGACAGGATGATATCAATTTAACATCATGGACATGTTTTTACTTAATGTTGTATTAAAAAAATCCAGAGACACAGATTTACAATCAATGTGAATGCGAGAGGACAATGGTACAACTGACATAAAGGCGAATGTTTTAGTCAACCAAAAAAGTGATGTACAGCAACACAGTCGATTTTCCTTTGCAATATAAACATACTGACAGTTACTAAGGTTACTTTAACGATGTTTTGTTTATACGCGAAGTATGGTCAAAAGTAGTAAACTACTTTTTGGGTCTATACTTGCTTAAGGCAATGGTGGAATCTCACGGGAGAGGCGGACAAGGAGTATTTTAGAATTCTTTTTCCAGAAAACCACAAATGATATTTATTATTGATAGGTATATACACAACAGCTGATGTTTACCACTCAGGGACAAATTTAGAGGAACGCTAAAAATTCACTTCTAGTTTTGATAACGCTGTGTATCTTAGCAAACTAAACCATATTTAGTTTTACCAGCTTTCTAGCTATCGGATTCGCTACAAAAAAACATTCTCCGCAGAAACCAGTTGTATAGGATTGTGATAAAAAGACCACCATTGAAAGTTGCCATTTTTCTCCAGGTCACAAAGTAGGAAATTTTGTCATTGTTATGACCTTGTTCATGAATCCTGGATAACAATCAAACAAACGCATTAAAGGTCAATCTACAATCAAACAATCGATATGATTTTGTAAAAGTAACTTGAATCTATGTAAAAAGTGTAGTTCCTCTAAATTTGTCCCTGAGTGTATTTATTTTCTGTGTGTGTTTGAATAACTTCAGGGAAGCTTTATACGTGCAGTTGGACCCGGTACGTGGCGCTGTAATCGGCCGGGCCCACCTCCCACATAATATATATTTTTACTACTTTATAATTCTAATTAAGAAGAATTCTTAACTATGTAGTATAATAATGTCTTTGATAATAAACGCTTAATACATCACATAATAATCTATTTACGGATAATTCATAATGAAGTAAGTAAGGCACATTACAATAGCACGAAGGAATGTCTCGCGTTAGCAGTTCACGCTCGCATTATCAAATTTGTTAAGTGTCTGTGCTCAGTTGAAGCTATTTTAATTTTGAAAAACCCACATTCACTTCACACGTGATAAGTAACTTTAATATGAAAAAAAGGGGAAATTGAAAAATGTTCTTGCCCGATCCCTCATCTAAAACTAAAGAGTGACAAAATCCGAAAAGTTATAGCTACTATCTATAATATTTAAACGGCTATTCACAATAGGGGTGATAAAACAAACACCTAATCACAATAGGGGTGACAGACAGCCCTCTAAGCAGAGGATGCATGGAGACAGAGGAAACGCCACAGCACGTCCTTTTGGAATGCACAAACGTGGCCGATCAACGGGCGAATCTTCTCCACTCCCCAGCATCCATGCCAGAAGCATGTAGTAGCCCACAGAGGCTACTGGCGTTCTGGGAGGACCTGGGATGGACGGAGTAGGATAGAGGCAGACGTAAGATTAGGACGCACAATGGCCCAATCATGAGGCTAAGTGCGAATGAGCCCAGGCAAACTAACTAACATGAAAAATGTTGAAATTACGAGAGAGACTAACATAACCTTCTTTAGCTGCACTTTCGTTGTGACCACGACGTAAAGAGACTCGGATGCGTTGCATTGTATCTAGACCGATTTCTTCTTGCATTCAGCTATGATAACAGTTTTTTCAACACACTTGCTCGTAAAGTGGGTCTTATTACCTTGCATTTAGACCCGTTATTCAGTATATTAAACACGAGTGCGTTTCACCTTACATAATCGCACAAGTGCGGTAATCTTAACACGACAAATTCTAATTTGTTCAAGATGGCAAAGTAAATGTATGTCCAGTCCGCATTCTTAAATTAGTCGCTTAATACTTTTTTTAAACATAACTTTATGCGGCTGCCAATTGGAAACAAATGAACAGCCTACTACTGGTTACTTAAATATTAAATTAAAAACGACATTAAAACACAAACATTTAAAAACAATAATTAATAACTATAACTAAAATAAATTATTAAAAATTCACACAAACTTGTTTTTTAAAAACTAAAATATTCTGTTTATTTACTTTTGAATTTTGGCTGTTTGGCCCTTTTTTGTTGGCTGTATGAAGAGTTTAGCCATGCCCGGGCAGCGCGCGAAAAAAAAGGCGCGCGCCATTTTCCCGCTATTGAAATTTTTTGCCTTTTTGTTGTAATTGATAATTGATTATTTACAAATATGTCGAGTCCAAGTGAAGAAGAATTCATATTATTAACTCCGCCGGAAATAATTATGGAGGCGCAAAGCGCGAGTAATAGTTTGTTGCCGCTAAAGTCAAAGGATAAATACTTGGCGGCATACGATACTTTCATGCAGTGGAAGATTGATAAAAAAGCGCAGGCATTTTCAGAAAAATATTAATACCACAAGATCTTTTATTTTCCTCACAAGTGTGTTGAAAAACGTCGTATGATACACGCGCGCATTGGTCATTACGTACTCTGCTTTCTTGTCGCGCTCGCCTGCGGCCTGCGCACAATATCGCCTCGTGCTCAATGACCGACATAGCGCGCTCGTATCATAATGTACTATTGTAAAGCTGGGCTCCAACATATAGCAAGAGAGCAATGGTTATACTTATCAATACTGCGATGTTGAGTCGCTCCACGTCTTCATCGATGTTCTTCAGAATAGGCTAGATAAATGAAAAAATATCATTGCTTTAATAGAAGCTCATTCATATAATAAACAGAAAGAAAAAAATCGGTTTTCAAATAACTATAAAACAACCAAGATATAAGGTATTAAAGATTTTTCTTCATCTCTTTCTAGCAAATCGGCAATTTACATGGAAAACTCCATGTAAATTGGCTGTACTCAACAATGACGTCACGGTTGATGTCGGATCTCTCTGTCTAATCGCTTCCAAATTAACAGTTTAAAATGCTTGTATCTAATGTATTTCGTAGCCGATTTTAATTCTAATTTCACATGATTGCATCTTTTTCTACGGGTTTTAAATATTTTATGACAAAATATTTAAAAACCGTAGAAAAAGATGACGTCAAAATTAGAATTCAGTCATCATCCCAATTGCGTCGTTGTTACCACCCACCACCAGCGGCATTTTGGCTGACAAATACGTCTTCTTTTTCCACGGTTGGACGGGACATGTTGCTATCAAAGAACTGCTGGCGTCTTGATCTTCGAGTTACGAGGTCTTGTAGGCAGGGTCGCCATCAAAACTGGTGACTATTGGGTTATGACAATGAGAGAAACATCTTGTACAACATCGTCTTACATACTAATGAAAATAAAGACGATAAAGTGGTTTTTTTTTTTTTTTATATATAATTATATCACCACAGACTCGTGGTCCGTGCCCTTTTAAGGCTGTATTTTCGTTTTGATCTTTTTTTTTTTTTTAACTTACTACTAAACGATAAAGTGGTTACATATGATCAAATTCAAAATCAATATTGTGTATATGACGTGCAAAAGGGATTATAACATGATCACTTTAGCACGTCAAAGAAGCTACGCCAATGGTTCACTAGTATATGCAATCTTATACTACAGTCCCATACTAAAGTAATACAATGTACTAAGATAGATAATAACACTTCGCTAAGACAAGGTTGGTAAAATTGGTCGTTAGTCTCGCAGTCATATTTGCGGGCTCTAGGTGCAACTCTGGATTTTAAAAATATTTTTATTGCGCACAAGAAGCGTTGCTTTACATTGTGTTTGCTGGTTACTGTTAGCTAGTGACTGGCTCTGCTGATTGGAAATCACATTATCAGTCTTGATAGATCGTAAGCAAGTGTAAGCTTGCTGCTGTCCCAAACTTCAGGTGTTTTTGGGAGTTTTCAAATGCATATTAATTTTTTTACAAATGTCATTATTAAAAAAAGTGAATTTATTTTAAATTTGGCTCCTGCAATGTCACCAAGGATATAACTTTTCAGGACATGGTCACACGTTTTTAGAAAACTATTAACTGGATTGTGACTATTCTTTTTTATTTTCAGGTGTTTGATGCTCAGGTTGTAATTTTGGAACACAAATCTATTATTTGCGCAGGCTACTCAGCTGTTATGCACATACACTGTGCTGCTGAGGAAGTTACAGTAAAAGTAAGTAAATGTCTTGTTATTTTCATGTATGTATTTACATATAACTGCAATCAGAATTGCTTATGATGGTTTACCTTTAATGTTCACAATAAATTACAAGTCGAGGATTATTGTGTAGTGTTTTTACCAGCCCCCCTTATCACTAACTCACCCTGGTGGCCAACCCAGAATTATCATTTTAAAATACACTTTACTAGTTCCGTAAGTAGTTTTGTTATGGCAGCATTCCTTATAGCAGTAACTAATTATAAAGTGTATTTTCAACATGACAATCCAAAGTTGGTAAACGAAGCTACTGAATATTAATACTACTAGAATAATAGGTGGGAGGTAAAATGTAGCTTTATAAAAAGTTATCTATAACCTTGGATTACCAGAAATTGTTACATTTAAACTCGCCGTAATCCCTAACCTAGCAAATATAAATTTTTTGTGAGGGTAACTACGAACGACAAGAAGAAAACTGAGCCTAGTGAAGCGCATTTTACACGTGTAATGTGTTATTTATTATGTTCTTATATTCTGTTTGCAGGCCCTTATTTGCTTAGTGGATAAGAAGACTGGAGAAAAGTCCAAAACGAGGCCGCGTTTTGTAAAACAAGATCAAGTAGCTATAATGAGGATAGAATGTGCAGGAATTATTTGCTTAGAACCATTCAAAAAATTTGCCCAGATGGGCAGATTTACCTTAAGAGATGAAAGTAAGTAGCAGCAAATATTCACCGTGATTTGTGGCAGAAATATCTTATTGTCTCTCCATCCAATTTTTTAATATCAGCACCTTATTCACACGTGCAACCAACATTGTCACACAATTTAAATTATTTAAAATCGTTAGATGCACAGGGGGCCTAGGCAAAGTAACAATTCAAAAAGTAACGAAGTAGGAAAAGAACAAAATATTTGGGTATGATTTCACATTACAAATCATTCTCATACATTGCCATTCAATATGGAACAATATAATGTATACGAACGCGAATGATACTTTGGTTTGGCCCTGGTGTTCATTCCTAAAAATCAAATCATCCTATTACACTATTTTAAGACGATTTCTTTTCTATTGAAGCTCTTTCACGAATAAACAGTAAGCGTGTTACTGCAGCTATCGAAGTTTAACTATCATTTACAAATTATAATGACAAACCATATTAAATCACGACTCTGACAAGTGTTACTTGATGAAATTTATCTGTTCTACTTTTCAGTGTATTACTTGTATATTATACTAGCTCTGCCCGCGAACTACGTTTCGCCTAAAAATACTTCAACGCGTTCTTAGTTATTTCTTCTATATTTTCCCGTTTTAGCAACATTTTTCATTGATTCTCCTCTCGTATTGGCCGTAGCGTGATATAACATAGCCTAAAGCGTTCCTCGATAAATGTATTATCCAACACAAAAATAATTTTTCAAATCGGACCAGTAGTTCCAGAGATGAGCGTGTTCAACCAAACAATCAAACTCTTCAGCTTTATAATATTAGTATAGATATATTTTATAGTGAGCAGTTTGTATTCTTCTTATATTTAAATGTGGTCTTTGTTGTTTGTTTCAGATAAAACTATTGCTATTGGGAAGGTCCTAAAAGTGGTTGAGTAAATTTGGCACTACAATTGTAATTTAGGTAGGATAGGCCTTTCCAAACCTATATCAATGAACAGAGAATGCATGTAATATTGTAATCCTGGTTTTGGGATCTATATCACATGAGAGCTCGAGTGAAATGCTTCTATTCCACTTTAAAAAAAATTGCAATGTACTAAATAGTATGGCTAGTCCTGTGGGAACATTTTAATATTTTTCATGCTACCATAGTCATTTCAAATTGACTCGATAATACTTGATGCTTCAATACTTTTTCGTTACAGATATATAGATAATATTTTGTTTAGATTAATAAATGTATATAGTATAAAAATATCTATGAAGCATATTATAAATGGCTTTCATACAAAACCTAATAAAAAGTGCTATGGAAGGCCATGAAATGTAACATTAACAGCGATTTATTATTATTGATATGTTACTATCGATTTATAATATTGTTGTGTGATGAGTGTGGAAGCGTCCAGTAATTATTTGTGAATTTTAGCAATTAATGCCTTATATTTTGGCCAATATAAAATTGACACATTTATTTTTTCAGTAATATGAGCACTAATGTTGGGTACGATGGATAAGGCTCTCATTCAATTATTATTTATTGTTAGAATGATTACTTGCTTAGAACCAGGGGGGCTACCGCCTATCTCAAAGCGATCACTCGCTATCGCTTTCGTGACATTAGAACAATAGTTCTAATGTCATTTGTGACATTAAAACTATTGTTCCAATGCCACAAAAGCGATAGCGACATTAAAACTATTGTTCTAATGCCACGAAAGCGATAGCGAGTGATCGCTTTGAGATAGGCGGTAAGGCCGCAGTTTGGGTAGCGAATTACAAACATTATAATGGCGTCACATATATTTATAGAGCATGTTTGTATCTCGCTGCTCACTGTGTTATCAAAGTATACTCAGACATGTGTGATCATTCTAGCAAACTAGTGATTATGTTTCAAATATGGTTATAATGGTTATAGTAGGAGTACTGTTTCCTAATTTTTAAATAATATTGTTTTTATTTAATAGTTTGCTTCGTATAGTATATACCACATAATATGCCGTACACATAATTAGTTTTGTATTCATTAGTCAACTGTAAAGGTTGCGGATAGATAATGTTATTTAAACACTTATGTTATTCTCCAATATTTTATAATGTTTATAATGATGAGACTAAATAATAAATTATTTGCATTATTTCTCAGGGGTATTCTGTTAACGCCTCGCTCATAAGATAAATACTATATATTTTATACCAAGACAAATTCACATAAGCATTTTGCAAGTATTAATAGGAACAATGAGAGTACTTATGGAAAGTTGTGCAGATTATACATATAAAATGGTTTGTATCACAAATGTTGTTTGAATAACTTCGGCTCAACCTCTGAATTGTTAAAGTGATTGTATATTATGGATTTATAAATTTCGGCTTATTATTATAATCAGGTTTGTATAGTAGCCAGTTTATTTTTTATTTGTATATCAGTGGATATGATAATACGCGCTCATGACCCCCCCATTTCGTCGTAGTGCCTTTTGTGTTGCAGCGCGGGGGTACATCTCCGCAACGAGCGATTACACTGGCTAGCTACATTATATTATTTTGTTTAAAATAAATTTTTATTAATATTTGTTGTTTTAAATTATCTGATGTTCGTGAAGGTAAAGGGTCTAAGCCCACGCAGCCTGCATATAGTCTTGCATACGTTTTTTATTACTTTAAAGCCATTAAAATATGGGTATGACATTACATCGTATTACACACTTCAATCCAAAATACACTTGAGTAAAACAATTGAAATGTCTTCGATTCCATCGAGTTCTGTCCCCTTATTCATCATGTGTGAAATTATTTTTTACTGTTCACAATTTTAAAGATCTTTGAATCACTCGAATAGAGAACATGTAATATTTTATTTTTGCGTTTATTGTAAAGAATCCCATGAAGAATAGATTACAAGTATGTTAAATGGGCTATCCATCAACATTTTATAATCAAAACAATGTTATTATTGCTCTGAAAAAATGGCGTGTAGATTTGTCTTATATCAATGTGTCCATCGACTTCAAAGAAGTTCATAATAATAAATAAATTGTTTTTAACCGGACCTTCTGATTTAAAGTTGAACAAAATGACTGTAACACGATAACCTTCTTTTCGTAGTTTATGCTCTAAATGAAACACGAAAGCTTAACTGTGATGTAATACTTAAAAAAGTTTAGTTCCTTTTATTTCTACACTCGAAAACTCAGCACTTTCAACAAAAACGTTACTACCATGTCGACACTTTTTTTTCCCAGGGAAAATGCGTAGCCGCACCGTATCCGCCGTTGGCTAGACGGCGAGCGTGTGTGGGGCTCTCTCATGTTGACACTAACTCTTGGTAGGTTTCTGGAGTCTATTTTTATAAAACCAACTACCATTTTTTACAGAAAAATTTTATAATTTTCGTAAAAATAATGATTACCTTTACACCTGACAGGACATAAAACACGAGTGACGTCACTAGTCGTTGATTGCTAGATTAAGATGCGTTCCGATTCGCGTATAAACGTTGCAATCATTCTTGTTTTACGTTTTTATAACATTTTAACCACAAATAGTTCATAAATATTACATTTGCATCTTCCCTATTCAGTGTTTGTTATTTTTAAGGACAACACTGAATAGGGAAGATGCAAATGTAACATGCCTGTCTGTCCGTCCGTATGTCACAGCCACTTTTTTCCGAAACTATCAGAACTATACTGTTGAAACTTGGTAAGTAGATGTATTCTGTGAACCGCATTAAGATTTTCACACAAAAATAGAAAAAAAATTTTTGGGAGTTCCCCATACTTAGAACAGAAACTCAATTTTTTTTCATCAAACCCATACGTGTGGGGTATCTATGGGATAGGTCTTTAAAAATGATATTGAGGTTTCTTATATTATTTTTTTCTAAACTGAATAGTTTGCGAAGACACTTCCAAAGTGGTAAAATGTGTGTCGTCCCCCTTTCATTCAATCAACTCTTTAAAAATAAAAACCTTCAATTTCATAAACATTAACCTTATGCATAAACCGTGAACCATTATTTTCTAATAATAAAAAGTGTAGCTGACCCCAGCCGGGCCACAAATTTTATGTAAAGCATAGACATGATGATGATACTATGATATACATGAAAATTTTGGGTTGAATGACATTACGTGTAAACACATTTTAATAATTAGTTTTAAATAACGCATTGATTATTATTGGTTTTAATGAAACACCGTGTATAACAAACAAAACCTCATAAAACTTACTTTTTTAAAGAAAGTTGTACGCGACTGTACATTACTTCATATAGATAGAAAAGGAGACCAGATGCCAAATGTTGCTTAAATAATACATTTAAAAAATATCAATCACTCATCGAGGATTTACATAAATTTAAATATTAACGGTTACTGTTTCATCAAACAGATTTATATATATATCAGCAAACAGATTTTCACTAGGTCGTTTCGTTTTCGAGATCTGTGTGGCCTTGCTGGGGTAACGTATCCCCAGCCGGGCTACACAGATCTCTGAAACGCGCAGGCGACAAACTCTGAAACTTGCCGACAAACTCTGGCAAACTCTAGACATTTTAGCGACCTACTCAAACAATCTATTTTTCACACTTTTTTTTTGTGGCCCGGCTGGGGTCAGCCACACTAATAAAAATCCCATCATTTAGGTACATACGAGTAATTATAATGTTTACTTATCAATAACTTAATAAAAATTATTACACTATTATTAAAACATCGATTACAACGAACTACAAGAACTTTAATATTATGTTACTTGCTGCTACGGAACCCTTCATGGGCGAGTCCGACTCGCACTTGGCCGGTTTTTATGAATATCGGATTAGCAGTTCAAGAGCTACAAGCACTTTGCCAAGACGAGGTAGCTATTTTTTATTAGCTGCATTTTGGATCAATAATTGGTATCTCATCATCATCATCATCATCATTTCAGCCAAGAGACGCCCACTGCTGGACATAGGCCTCCCCCAGGGATCTCCAAACCGATCGGTCCTGCGCCTCCCGCATCCAGCGGCTTCCCGCGACCTTTACCAGATCGTCGGTCCACCTTGTGGGGGACCGACCGTTGGGCCTACCAACGCTGCGTCTCCCGGTACGCGGCCGCCACTCGAGGACCTTTCCGCCCCAACGGCCGTCAGTCCTGCGAGCTATGTGTCCTGCCCACTGCCACTTAAGGTTTGCAATTCTTTGGGCTATGTCGGCGACTCTAGTTCTTCTACGGATTTCTTCATTTCTGATGCGATCGCGTAGAGAAACCCCGAGCATAGCCCTCTCCATTGCCCTTTGAGTGACATTGATCCTTCTGATGAGACCCATTGTAAACGGCCACGTCTCAGTTCCGTACGTCATCACTGGCAACACGCACGAATTCAAGACTTTCGTCTTAAGACACTGCGGTAGATTGGCCGTGAATATGCTGCGTAGCTTCCCGAACGCTGCCCAGCCGAGTTGGATTCGTCGATTTACCTCTTTCTGGAAGTTGGACTTACCGAGCTGGACTATTTGTCCCAGGTAAACATATTCGTCAAAAACTTCCAGTGTAGAGCCGCCAACCTTCACAGGAGTGGGTACTACATGGGAATTCACCATAATTTTGGTCTTGTCCATGTTCATTTTAAGACCCACTTGTTGGGAAACCTACAGAGGTCTTCGAGCAATGCTCGAAAATTGGTATCTATTAGAATTCATTAGAAATTTGAAAAGAATGAATTAAAAATAAAATTTAAAAAACCCCGGACCCAAAAAATCACTAAAAAGTATAAAAATAATCTTTTTTTAGCTCCTTTTATAACTTGATTAAAAGTACCTATTTCGTCGGGGGTTTTTTAAAATTTTTATTTTTGAGGGTATACCCCGAAGTTGGTCCCATTGTCACCAAAGTCTGGATCTGATGATGGGATCCCATAAAAATCGAGGGACACCCTTAAATTTTTTAAGGTACATCTAACGTGTTTCATGTTTTTTCCGAATCTATTCACGTATTTGCGTCTGGTAGTCATGAATCGAGCTGATGATGAAAGGATCCTTAACTTTTAGGAGTTAAAGCTTAATTAGGGTTCCGTACCTCGAAAGGAAAAACGGAACCCTTATAGGATTACTTCGTTGTCCGTCCGTCCGTCTGTCAAGACCCTTTTTCTCAGAAACGCGTGGAGATATCAAGCTGAAATTTATATCAAATACTCAGGTCTACTGTCCCTTGGAGCTGTGAAAAAATCAAACTTCTAAGCCAACGCAATCAAAAGATACAGCCGTTTATGCCGCAAATCGACACTCGCAAGAGAATCAAAACCTACATGGTACCTACTTCCCGTGAACTCAGAATCTTGGGTACGAAGTAACGTCTTACTTATATAGCACAGATAAAGGAAAATTTGTTACATCGTATAATATCGGGAGAAATTAGGGAGGCCTTTGCCCTGCAGTGGGACATTACATTACGGGCTAGTATAGATAGATAGATAGATCGTATAATTAGAGAATGCAATCCGGATTATTCGAAATTCGTAAACAACTGATAAATCCGGATTTTGGAACATTCAAAAAAATTCGGATTTTGAAATTGAAATCCGGTTTTTATGGATTTTAAATGTCACCCCCGCTGCGTGGTATCTGCCGCCCCAGGCTTACCAACTTAGGGCTTTTAGCCCCAAATTTAGGGCCTATATATACATATTTGGACTTTTTAGGGCTTCTAAAAAATTGGGACTATTTTTAGAGGCTTTGAACCTAACCTAAACAAGTAAATTAAGAATATTCTGGGGCCTACCATGATCGCTTATAGCAAGGTTAAAACAATATTGAAACAGAGACACCGCTCTTGCTGCGTATAGCGCCATCCCGCTCTCAGCGCGGTTTTAATATTGTTTTAGTCGATCATGGTTAGGGGGCTGTTTATTCGCATATTACTTGATTGCGCACGTGTGCGTTATAGATCAGTTTATGGCTCTAAATGCGATGTAATAAGGCTCTCTACGAGCAAACGTGTTTAAATAGAGCTGCTAGGTCTAAAAAACGAAATTTTGAGGCAAAAGCTTTACAAGCTTTTAAAATCGGGATTATCACTTTCAAGTCAGGACAGCAAAAAAAACTAGGCTACACAAGTTTAGAAAGCGAATTTTCGGAGCAGAAGCATACAAAAATCGGGATTAAAACGAGAAAGAACTAGATTTTATCTTAAAAGTTCCTTACAAGGAGGCTCGGACAAGCCGGATTTTGAAAAGGCTATAGCACCGTAGAGCACATACATACTGTTCGGCAGATTGTGCAGAAAACACAGGAGTACAATCGGCCGCTTTGTGTGGCATTTGTGAACTACGGGAAAGCCTTTGACTCTATCGAAACCTGGGCGGTTCTGGACAGCTTGCAGCGATGCCGAATCGATTGGCGACATATCGAGGTGCTGATGAGATATCTGTATGACACCGCCACGATGGCTGTCCAGATCCAGGATAGAAAGACAAATCCAATCGAGTTGCGTTGTGGAGTGAGACAGGGTGATGTCATATCGCCCAAGCTTTTCACAAATGCGCTCGAGGATGTCTTCAAGACACTGGACTGGAGACCAACGTAAACAGTGAGTACATCTCGCACCTACGATTTGCCATCGTCGTCGCCGCAGAGTTGCCGGAACAGCTTAGCGGAATGTTGCATGACCTAAATGAAGTTTCGGGGCGAGTAGGCCTCGGCACGAACTTGGATTAAACCAAGGTCATGTTTAAAGAACATTTTGTGCCCGGGGCTGATCTGCATCGGCGGTTCGGTACGTCAAGTTGTGCAGGAGTATGTCTATCAGGGACATGTTATGAAACTCCGTATACACAACTTCGACAAAGAAGCCAACCGCAGAATTCATTTGGGATGGGCAGCATGTCGCAAGCTACGTTGAGTTTTTTATCGCTTAAGCCACGGTGCCTAAAGTCAATGGTCTATGATCAGTGCGTCTTACCTATCATGACTTATGTTGCCGAAACGTGGACACTTACAGTGGGGCTAGTCCTCAAATTAAAAATTGCTCAGCGAGCTATGGAGCGAACTATGTTAGGAATTCTTTGAAGGATGAAATCCGAAACGAGGTTATTCGGAAAAGAACGAGGGTTTATTGTCTATGAAAAAAATCCATCGCGCTCGCTTACAATTTGACAGTCGGAGTCCATCCATCACTTCTTTATAAAAGGATGTCGGCTCTGTTTTGAGTTCACGCCGCAATTGCTTTTAAATTGAAGGCAATCGTGGTTAATTTTTTTTCTAAGACAATAACCAACCTGGGGTCACCGACATAGCTCGCAAGATAAACAAACTACAGTGGCAGAGGGTTGGCCACGTATTTCGAAGGACCAATGGCGGTTTGAGCAGACGTGTCCTAGAATGGGGACCACGAATCGGCAAACTTAGTGTTGGATATCCTGCAGCCAGGTGAACCGATGACATGAGGAAGGCAGCGGGGATGGACTGGCTGCGGAAGGTGGAGGACAGTGTTGTGGAGCAGACTGGAAGAGGCCTATGTCAAGCAGTGGACTGCGTTAGGCCAATTGATAAATTCACTGCTTTACTATAGGAAATTGACAAATTTTTGTGATCCGATCAACAATCGGGACATTTTGCATACCGATCATGGTTAAAGCGGGACGTGTCCATACACCTCTTAAAAATCGGGACACCTGGTAAACCTAGTTGAAATAAATAAATAAAAATAAAATATCTTTTATTTCAGGAAAACTTTACAACTAATGCACCCTGTGTTAAGAGTCAGGCTCCTCTTATTACAATAATGTTTTATCAACAGAAAACATTTCTTCTCTACCTAATTAGAAAGTGAATAGTAGTTTGTTTTTTGTGTGTTAGTCTCTCTCTTCGTGTTTGTGAGTGTGTGTGTAATTATGTATGTCTTTCAGCACTCATAAATCAGTAATATATGGTTATTTATGTGCATGTTCCGAGTACAATTTATATATGGCAGATGGTGTGTATATGACTATGATGATCTAATTATACTATGAATAAGGTCTTCCAAACTGTCATCCAACCATTTTGATACCAAATTTTTTAAAATTAGAGTGGTATTGGGTAAGGTTTTTATTTTTAGATAAAATTTTGTTATACAGAAACGATGGAAAACTAAGTAATATTTTTATTCTTAATACAACGGAAAAGTCATTTAATAATACAAGCATTTAAGAACATAGGTTAAAATAAATTCGGATGAAATAATCTTTGTTGTTTTATTTATAGACGATTTTTGAAATTAGAATAGTTTTAATTACATAATAATCATTTTACAAATTTAAAATATTATTTGTAAACGATAAATTTAAAATATTGAAAAAAATCAAAAAATCCGGATAATCCGGATTTGCAGGTAACATACCTAGTTTTAAAATCCGGATTTGAAAAAAAACCGGATTTTGCATTCTCTACGTATAATATACTAGCTGTGCCAGCGAAATACGTTTCGCCGTATATTGTTTGCCCGTTTTTGTAACATTTGTCATTGATGCTCAGCGATAAATGGACTATCCAACACAAAAGGAATCAGTAGTTCCTGAGATTAGCGCGTTCAAGCAAACAAACAAACAAACAAACTCTTCAGCTTTATAATATTACCTAGTATAGACAAGGATGATATTATTCTTCGTCTATGGTATAGATAATACAAATATATGGGTGAACTTTTACTTAATGTATACCTACAGGTTTGTACGGAACTCTCGGTGCGCGAGTCCGATTCGCACATGGCCGGTTTTTTTAAATGCAATAGGCACGCATTACCAAGTAAAGATTTCATTCACTAAAAAGATAAAATTAAATTTCTTTACAAAAAACAAAACCGACTTCAAAAACACTAAAAAGTTAAAAAGGCTCATGCCTCTCGGTGGGGTCGTATGAGCTGTGATAATGATTACGTAAATGACATCGACTTTGAAATTTTAGACTTTTTTATTCGAAGTAGGCATACATAACGCGGTAAGAATATTGACGAAAGAATACTCATGGTACACCCAGGTGAACCACGACCGACGACCAGACAATATGAAATGATACACAGCGCAATCTAAGTCCAAGTTGTTGAAATTATGTTCCTGATAACAAAAACATACACATTGAAAATGAGTTGAGATTTGATCTCTGATTTTATCCAGACATGTTTCTTCTCAGCTGACTGGAAACTGAATTGCACTTTGAATTTCTTCGCAGATGTATGCCTTGCCCGAGGTTGCCTCACAATGATTACCTTCACGATAGGAGTACCAGACAATATGAAATTCGGAAAACACATTGGTGTAATCATATAGGTAGCAGAATAGTATCCCAGACCTCCTGAAAAGGCTTACGCACACTGGTCGGAATGGCAAAGGATTTTTAATTTTGTCAAAGGACATTCAAATTTATGTAGTAGGAATACGATATATCTTCTAATGACGCGGTACGGGTACGTATTAAAATACCAAAATTTCATAACTATGACTAAAATACCGACGTCCAAACAACGAAATTCAAAATACCTACCGAAAGTATTAAATGCCGATAGCCGTTATATCGAAACATAAAATACCGATGTCCAAATGCCCGAATGGACGAAATTCCTATAGAATTAATAATATCATTTCAGTGGTATAGGTTCCCATATCTTAGAACAGTATGACGCTCCGCTACGTATAGTTAGCGTTGCCAGGCGTCCGCGGATAAAGCCGGACAGGGTTAGGCTTTTTGACCTCTTGTCCGGCCAAATTTGACTGCGTCCGGCCCGTCCGGCTTTTGTTAGGCTTTTTACATTTCGCAAACGAGCGAGCACCGAGCGTGGCCGATCGCTCACGCAGGCCGAAGCACTCGATTTTATTTAGTATTCACTCACAGCATTCGATTTTATTTATTATTTCACTAGAATTTAACAAGATTTATGATAATAATCAAAAAAGCTTGATTGTAGGTGTAAAATCAAGCTTTTTCAATTCAATCATTTTTTTTGTTGTACCTATTAATACTGAGACAAAATCCCTTAATAATGTAGGGTGTGTCCGGCCTTTCTACCCAAATGTCCGGCCAAACTGGCTGGTCTGTCCGGCTATTAGGTTTGGCGAGCTGGCAACCCTACGTATAGTCATGTTCTGAACCAAACATAACCTGCAGTAGGCAATTTCGTCACCTAGGTATTTTCTTTTCTGCTGTATTCAAATGTCCAGCAAACAAATTGAAGAAGATTACTTATATGAAAAAAAAAGCAAAACATAGAAACACAGAGAAAGCCTTGAAAAGTAATAAAATTGGTCAATTTTTCGCGGAGAAAACAGGGGACTTCGTAGACTACGTATATTTTGTGTACTTTTCATAGGTATTTTCCGGACACAGCGCGACAACAATATACATTTTACAAATACCTATTTTTGAATTCTCTCGAGTCTCGACCTTGGTGTTTTTTTTTTTTTGATCCTCTTTTATGGCAATTTGTTAATTATGCCAGCGTCAAGTGAAAGATAGATACGTAACAAAAATTACGAAAAATTTTGAAAGAATTGTTCACCAATGATGACTAATGATTGACCTTGATGTTATTTTGTCATGATTGGAAATGCTAGAAGGAAATATATTCATTTTTCTCAAACATGCATGAAAATATTGTCATTATTTTTGAAAAAAGAACACGCGAAGTATCGAATTTACGGACAAAGGAAATCAAAATCCATTGCTGGAGCGTTTTTTGAATTTGGAACATGACAACGCTCCAGGAATGTTGTATGAAACGGCGCGCGGCGGCGCACAGTGGTCCGGATTTTCAAAAAGGTGGACATAGGATCGAAAATGCTTATTTAACTTAACAAAAAATTGTTTCGTATAGGAAATTTAACGCTGATTAATACTTATTTCTACAACTTTTCAAAAAAACTGCTCCTTCACGTCAAAAAAAAATATTGAAAATAAAAATGTATGGGAGAAAATCTATTTTATTTTTTTTCTCCGTTCAGTATCAAAGTATAGCAAGCAAACCTTATATTCTGGTAAGTACTTATTGTCCTTAATACGACGACATATAAATTGCTTGCGTATCCCTGCGGCCTTGGCGCCTACGATGCTATAAAGTTTAAAATTTTTATGTTGAATTATCTTATTATTATTAACGAGTTTTTCTATTAAAATTAATCCAAAATATATTTTTTTATAAAACAAGCCCCCCGCGTGCCCCATCCTTTTATTAGGCTCGCCCCCTATTACTTGGGACTTAAATATAACTGGCGAAATTACAGTGTACTATAGTGTAGTATACACCTTTGCCTTCGGGGAATATAAAGCGTGACGTTATGATAAAATAAGCATTTTTGCTTATTTTTGTTTTAAATAATCTTCTGTTGATTATTCTTTCATCTGTTGATATTTCCTATTAATAAATCATGGTTGATATTGGTGGTTATACTACTAGTGTGACTTATCTTGAAAGAAACAATTAGAAATAGATTTAACCCTGAAAAGGGCTTTTTCTGAAGTCTTGAAAATGACTATTTTAAGTCATCATCATCATCCGAGCGTCTTCTTGTCTTCCAGTCCAGTCCAGTCTAACCAGATACGGCTGAATATCACGACCCTTTGACTATTTTAAGTAGTCCTGAAAAGGACCACAACTTAACTACTACTACTAACAAACTCAATTCTAACAATTACAACATCACTAAATCTGTCACGTTTACATTAATGGATCATGTTCAGACTGCAACTCCTGTAGATCCATATTTTCGGTTTCTTCTGTTACTACCTCAGGCAACAACAAAAGCTCTTTAACATCTGGAAAAAAATCGAATTGCTTTGAGTTGCTGTATTTTGGTCGAATATGGGATAAATATGGGTCTGAACTAATTAAAAAATTATGAAGCAAGTCCTCGTTGGTCTTTATCCTGTTAAATTTTCTTGTGTGAGACTCACGAACTCTTCGAAATTCTTTATTTCTTGCTTCTCCAGCTTCTTCGGAAAGAATGCCAATTGGTAGGAGGCCAAAGTGATGACAAATGTCTGCACCGTGTATGAGTAGCTTGTGCACACTTGCGGGCATATATAACCATGGGTATAGATGAACAAAGATCTCAGCTGTTTCTCTGCAATAAGTCCTGAATTTTTCAATATCTATGGCACATCCTGATGAAATCGTTTGAAGAATAACCGCAAAATGCTTCAGCAGGTCTTTATCAACATTGGTTATTTCGGCAGATTTCTCATAATCTCTAAAAAACCTTCTGGCTGTGTTTCCGTCGTTTGTGGTTCCAAAGCCTTGCTTCACAAAATCCACAAGTATTCCCATTTGCTGTTTGAATTCTTCTTGTGTCAAATGTTTCTTCGCAGCTTTTAGTTGCTTGTTAGCACCTCGTGCAGTCCACATCTCAAAGTCCATGTTGTAAGATATGTGTAGAATACACTCCATACAACGAATCCACATATGAAGAGTAGAAAGTCCATATTTATAAACATCTTCTCGAACAGGTCTTGTAAATACTTCTGACAGCTTGTTCATCTCAGTTGGCTTAGCAAGGCAAATATTGCAGGCAGATGCAGACGAAGTATCCGTTATAATAGTGGCCACTTTTCCGTCGATCATTGTCATATGAAGCTTGTGACTAATCTCTAGCCCTGCCCATTTTGTAGAATCGATGTTTTTTATTTCTTCCTTCAATGCAGCTTCTTCTTGCTTGATGTATTCTGCTGTCTCTTTACAAAACTCGAACTTAATGGGCCTGCAATAATGTGTTGAAGAAGGTGTTGGGTTTTCCCATATGGTGCTATTATTAGAAACTAATTTAAGAGGGACAAGACGACATGAAAACCGATGAATCACTGAAGTCTACATCTTCACTCCTTTGCTTGTAGGTACTTTGTGAAGAAGCACCATCAAAACCCCATTTACTAATTAACTTCAATCCTTCAGTTGACGATTTAATCTGGGTACCAGTAATTTGAAGAATCTTCTGGACTGTCAGATCCAATAGGGCTTGAAGCTTCACTCTGGCTCCTCTCTCAGTAATTTCTAAATCATGAGGATAGCATCTATTTTTAGCTTCAAGGAGTTTGTGATACGATGGTAACACTGGAACTTCACAATCTAACAGCGCTTTCCTTAAACACAAGTATTTCCATTTTGACAGGTTCAATGATGTATAAAGACCAAGAGTATAATCTCCATCAAAAGTTTTTTTCGTATTTTTCTTAAACAATGTGGCTTGAACGATAGCAACACTATCAGGGTTCTTCGTTATATGGTCAATAACACGAGCTAAGTCATTCTTCTTGTCTATCCTAAGTCTTTCGACTAATGCAAAAGTAAGTTCTTCCGGCGAATAGTCCAAAAGAGACTCTGAACGTCTTTTCTTCTGTTTGTTGTTGAGGTCAACAAAAGGCTTCCTAATCTGAACTTCGGTAGATGTGCCCACAGTTGTTGTACTAGATGTCGACGGAATCACAGCTGTTGTAGTATCGATGTCAAATGAAGTATTGTCTGACGATATGTTTTCGATAACTTCATCTTGGGCTTGAAAAATCTCGGATAAATTAACAGTAGTGCAATTTGGCCAACTAATATTTGATTGTAACCACGCAGCATGTCTATTCATGAAAGTTTTCTGATTTCTAGAAGCACTTGTCCATCTGCGATTGATATTACTGACGTAGTTCTTCAAAAAGGTCTTGATTATTTCTAAATCTTGTGAACATGTTTCAACTGGGATATGTAGAATAATAGCTTCATAGAGTCGTGCCCAATTTTTCATATCTCCTTCAACACGGAGAAACATAAAGATGTCCAAGTTTGTTACAAATGCAGCCATAACGAAACTCACTAAACTTTCACACAGCACGGATAATTAGATATGTTGCTTCCTCAAGGGTTGAGAAACAAGTGCCTTTAATTGTTTCATGCACAGATATTTATAACAAACACACGCGCGCAAGTAGTGACTGACAAAATTAGTACCACATCTTCAACAGCCAATCAGCGTCGTCGATGTCTCCGGTGGTGGGGGTAAATAAGAATAAGAATAAGAATAATTTATTTTACCAAAAAATATAGTACAAAGTAAATTTACTATGATCATCACACTAGGTTAGACCTGTTACGCGAAGATCATACTTATTAACAAAAATCAAGGATTTTCTGTACCAGCTGATTTAAAAGATATTAATTTATATAATATATTAAACGAAGAGATTCTTATATCACAGGAGTCGTTTCAGTCAGTTACAAATAGGCAACGAATCAGCACGTGACTGTTGTTGAAGACTTTTATTACTATTTTTTATTAAAATAAAATGAAACAAATGCTGGAATGCGTATGTTTTAATTCTTATATAATTAAGAAATTATATTTTAAATTCAGCATAATTGAAAAACTCGATAATAATTAAAAAAAAACCCAATTGAAATTTTAAACTTTGAATCGTCTTAGGCGTCAAGGCCGCAGGGATACGCACGCAATTTATATGTCGTCGTATTAAGAACAATAGGTACTTACCAGAATATAAGGTTTGCTTGCTATACTTTGATACTGAACGGAGAAAAAAAATAAAATAGATTTTGTTAGGGTCCTAGGGGACGTTAAATGAGTGGACTGTATTTCATTACTGGTTTATTTCGCCGTGTAGCTTTACTATTACAATATTTACATTAACGAAAATACTATATAAAGGCGGTATCGTCCGACCGCGAGACAACCATACGAACCATGACAGGCCGTCGCGGCAGCCCCTCCCGTCAGACCGCGACTCCCGCCGAGCTCCGCAGAACAGGTTTGGATGGCCCAATCCTTCATATGTATATGCGTAAACATGCTCCCCGGGTTGAAGGATATCTTCAAATTTCTGGAAGAGGACATAAATTATTGTATGCCCTACGGATAGTGCCTCGTTGGGTTTTTATTTCTGCCACTCTAGTG
The DNA here is from genome assembly GCA_963935595.1 of Schoenobius gigantellus. Lineage (NCBI taxonomy): Eukaryota > Metazoa > Arthropoda > Insecta > Lepidoptera > Crambidae > Schoenobius > Schoenobius gigantellus. Next base: position 39,685,753 of record OZ012543.1, read on the forward strand.
GACCCGTCGACTCCCGGATACAGCTTGACTACTCTTCCCAATGCCCAGAAAAGTGGGGGAAGAGACTTTTCCTTAATAAGGACAAGAGCATCCTTTTTTAACTCTGTCTTGGACGCCTTCCATTTTGTTTTTGCTTGCAGTAATGCAATATATTCGGAGTGGAATCTGCTCCAAAAGTGCTGCCGAATGAGCTCAATCCTCTTAAAGCGCTCAAGAGTATTTATGTTTTCGATCCGATTTAGTTCCACCTGTGGATGGGGAATGGACACAAGTGGCCGTCCAATCAAAAAATGGGCAGGAGTCAGAACCGAAAGGTCATGAGGGTCACAGGAGTGAGGAGTGAGAGGACGGGAGTTCAAAACCGCCTCTATCTGTGAGAGACAAGTAATCATCTCCTCGTAGGTAAAATGAGTGAGCTGCAATAACCTACGAAGATGTTTTTTTGTCGACCGTACAGCAGCTTCCGCTAGCCCATTGAACTGGGGACTGTAAGGAGGAACCATTTTAAATTCAATCCCTTCCTGCGCAATTTGACCTGCGATATTTGATTGAGCCAAGAATTTGGTTAATTCATTGGAAGCTCCCACAAAGTTTGTGCCGTTATCCGATGTTATAGTAATTGGTTTACCACGTTTTGACACGAAACGGTTTAAAGCGGCTAAGTAAGCTTCTGTGGACAGTGCCGTTACGAGCTCGATATGACAGGCCTTAACAGAACTGCAAACAAAAATTGCCAAATACGATTTTATTAACTTGCAACCCCTGCCTTGTCGGTCCGCTATCAACACTGGGCCAGCGTAGTCTACAGAACAGTGTAAGAAAGGGAAGACTAATTCAGTTCGGCAAGAAGGTAATTGTCCCATTATAGGTTGGACAGTTTCCGCCCTATGCCTGCAACACCGAACACATTTATAAACAGTAGCCTTAGATAGGTTTCTGCTATTATCACTTTGTTTCATATGTGAAGGTAACAGTTCTTTTAGAATTAACTCACTGTTAGATTTTAACTTACGCAAGTTAAATTGCGCTGATTTTAAAGTGGATATTACTCCTTTACACAGTGAAATAGTGGTATCGATATAAGAAGAACCTCCCAAATAATCGTCTACAAGGAAGTCTCTTTTTATAGCCTGTTTGACGTCATCATTAGATGCGCTATCAGCTAATGTAACTAAACAATTAGTTGCTAAATATGGTGCACATGCCATGCCATAGGTCAATGTATTTAAAGTGAACGTTTTCAGGGGTTCGTTTGAGTGAAAACGAAATATTATTTGTTGTAAAGAGCGTTGAGACGGATTGAGTTCAATCGCTCTATACATTTTTTCAATATCTCCCGTTACAACATACTTATGTTGACGGAAGCGTAATATAATTGAATAAAGATCGTCTTGAATGGTTGGGCCGACCATTTGGATTTCATTAAGTGAAATCCCTGAAGAGGTAACCATAGAAGCATCGAAAACAGTGCGAAGCTTTGTAGTGAGACTTGAGTCCCGAATAACACCATGATGAGGTAAAAAGTGACTAAGTTGTTGATGACAGTTAGGCATAGGTTCCCTATTTTCGGTCATGTGACCTAAGCGTTCATATTCCTTTATGAACTCAACGTATTTTTCTTTAAAATCAGGTTCTCTTAGAAATTTACGCTCCAAAGACAAGAATCGATATTTGGCTTTATGATAAGATTCACCTAACACTGACGGATCTTGTTTCAATGGCATAGTAACCACAAAACGCCCATCGCTCTTACGACTGGTATTTTCTAAGAAATGCTGTTCACAGATACGTTCCTCAAAAGATAGGGAATGCTTAGGCGATACGGTGTCCAATTCCCAAAAACGGGACAAGTCTGGTATTGGTTCCTCATTTACTAAATTACAAATTAGAGACGATTGTGACTTAGGGTGCGCTATATATCCTGACACTAACCAACCTAGGTCTGTCTCATATAATTTTGGCAAATTTTTACCTAAATCAATGCAACTGTTTTTTAAGACCGACCAAAATATGTGAGCCCCAACTAATATGTCTATAGTTGCGGGTTCATTAAAGGAAGGGTCGGCTAAAAATATTCCCGAAGGAATAGGAATTTTTTCAATATTTATAAAAGTAGTTGGTAAAATTTTGGTTATTTGAGGTAAAATATGACAGTCAATAGTAGCTTTATAGTCATTATGAAGAGACTTTATAGTAAGACTACACGACTGAGTACTTTGAGTAGTATTATTATTAATACCCGTAACCGTGGTGCTCGCACTTCGTCGTGACAACCCTAGCTTACCGCACAGTGATTCCGTCACCAAATTAGCCGTACTGCCGTTGTCGAGCAGCACTCGGGCGACGTGCTCGACGCCTTTGCAGTCCTCCACCTTCACGCGCGCTGTGGAAAGCAATACGTGCGAAGCGGTAGTCAATTGTTTAAATGTAGCATTCATAAAATTGTTAACTGGAACAGAAGGTTCCACAGGTTCTGTTTCGTGTAAGTGCAAAAGCGTGTTATGCCGCTTCTTACAATATTTACAGGACACAAGATAACACCTTTGCTCTGTGTGGCCTGATCGCAAACAATTCATACAAACTTTAGCCTCTTTGGCCTTTTTAATACGGTCTTCTATAGAAAGAGACCTAAAAGACTCACAATTAAACAAGAAGTGGCTTTGTTTACACATAGGACAATTAACCAGCTTGAAAAGGATGGAAATGAGAACACCGTATTTTTGGCAGAACATTCGACAAGCCGTTTTCGCAGCCGCGGTCGGGAAGCTACTGGTTGGCCACTGTGCGGGGCCGCAATCATATATTGAGCAATTAACAGGTAAGTACATACTTATACTTATGTTTCTAATTTCATATGGATTAGCGCGCGTGCGGCGACGGCTTCTCGTGGTATTTATTTTAACAATTAAATAACAAAGGTAAGTAAAACAATATCTTATAGGCTAAGTACATAGGTAAGACTGTAAGTATAGCTAGGTAATACAAAGGTAAGTAGCTATTTCAATATTTTTAATATATAAGTTTATAACTAATGGTAAGTATTTAGATCCGTCACAATACGAATCAAAGTAATCTAAATAATATTTTTACTACAAGCTTAATGATAAACAACAGGTGAGTATATAACCAAATGGTAAGTATGATTGGTGCATGTGTACGTCGCCTACAACATTCCCCCCTTAGTGCTGAAGGCACTAACAGTCCTGTGGGTTGAGTAAGGCGACGCGCGTCACTGGACGGCGTAAGAGACCGGTGCGAGTGCGCACGTCAACAACGCGAACGCGACCGTCACCGCCTGGATGTGTCGCAGTCACAACTCCATGTCGCCAGCAGTTACGTTCAATGTTGGGCTCGAACAAAACAACATAATCTCCTACCTGCAATGACCTGGCTTCGCGAGTCCACTTTTGGCGTGGGATACGTGTTGGTAGGTATTCTTTTGTCCAGCGGAGCCAAAAGGCATCCGCCATGCGTTGTGCTATTCGCCATCTTCTTCGAAGACACAAATCATCATCATTGTACTTACCGAACATCGGAGCGTTAGAAGAAGATCCAATTAAAAAATGATTTGGTGTAAGCGCCTCGGGATAACACGGGTCAGTCGACACGTGTGTTATAGGGCGACTATTAATGATCGCCTCGACTTCAGCTAATAAAGTTGTTAGCGTGTCGGGATGGGGGGCTCGTTCTTTTAAAATCGCTTTTAAAGACGATTTTACGGTCCGAATCATGCGCTCCCATGCACCGCCCATTTCAGGAGCACCCGGCGAGATAAACCTCCAGTCTATACCACGAACCATGCTGTAGTCACGAAGTTCGTCGGTATTTATGTCACTCAAACTTCGTTTGAGTTCGTTGTCGGCGCCTTTAAAATGTGTGCCGTTATCTGAGTAGATAACCACAGGAAACCCACGACGCGCATCCATCCGACGAAGAGCCATTATTGTGGAGTCAGTGCTCAGGTCCTCCGTGACTTCGATATGTATGGCTCGTATAGTAAGGCAGGTAAAGAGAAGGCCGTAACGTTTTTGCCTTCTACGACCTACAGTAACTTCAAGTGGGCCAAAAAAATCTACGCCCGTAAAACTGAAAGGTCGGCGGGAGTGCTGCAGCCTAGCAGCCGGCAAGTCAGCCATGCGCTGCGGCTGAGGCTTGGCACGCCTGTAGCGACAGAATAAACAATGAGCTGATACCGACCGAACAGAAGGTCTCAGTCGTAACACCCAGTAACGCTGCCTTAATTCATTGACAACAAGCTCGTTGGCACCATGAAGAGCTTGTCTATGGTAATGTTCTATCAACAGCCGTGTGATCCTGTGCTGCCCGTCTAATATGACCGGTCGACGTACGAAGTGGTCTACACCAGCGACCTTATCTATACGGCCACCGACGCGCAGTACACCAGTCTCGTCGAGGTAAGGAGACAGCTGGAGTAAGCGGCTGTTTGACGATAGTGATTTGCCTTCTCTAAGACAAGTCAGTTCGTTACAAAATGTTGCAAGTTGACATTTTTTTATAACGAGGTTTTCTGCTTCTTTTATTACAGTAACATCAAATTTGATGTTAATGCGTTTGCATTTTCTAATAAAGAAGAGAACTCTTGCAGTAGCACGTACTAGGGTTGTCCATCTCGAGATATTGTCTTCATTAGGCAAAGACAAATCGGAGCTGTCAACTGCTACCAACAATGATCGTTCCTCGCAAACAACATCATCGGAACGCTTAGCAACATGAGCGTCCTTTGGCCATTCAGTCTCAGGCTGACGTAAAAAAGAAGGACCTTGGAACCAAGAGTCAGAGTATTGTAGTGAAGGGGAGTCTTCTCTAGTCGCGATATCAGCCGTGTTCAGCCGTGAAGACACGTACCGCCACTCAAGAACTTTTGTAAGTTCATCAATCTCACCGAGACGATGAGCAACGTATGGCTTATAATTTCTCGGATCACTACGGATCCATTGCAAAACAGTAGTGGAATCAGTCCAGAAAAAGCGCTTAACTACTCCGATATATGTATGTTCTTGCTGGACAGTATTAGCAATACGAGCACCTAATAAAGCGCCTTGTAGCTCTAACCTTGGAACAGATATCGGACGCAATGGACTTACTCTGCTTTTACTAGCAACAAAACACACTAAAACGCGTCCATCTATTAAAGTAAATCTCCAATAAATTACGGCCGCATATGCCTTTAGCGACGCGTCGCAAAAAATATGCATTTGCCTGTCAATTATATCAGAGTCACAAATGGTGTCAGATATAAATGACGGCTGCGCTGACGCATAGCACTGCGTCCAGTTAGTGTTTAAGTAACACCGTGGTATACGCAATGAACAAAGTGATTTTAAATCCCTAAGCCAAGCCATCCATTGTGTATGCTCTGTGGGGGCAATGCGACAGTTCCAATCAACTCCGCTGCGGTGCACAGCTTGTAAAATTATTTTTCCTTTTATAATAAAAGGAGAAACAAAGCCATGCAAGTCATAGACAGACATAATGACACTGAGCAATTGTGACTTGGTGGGCGGTACCGAACCATTTAAAATGTCACTCGGAGTACGATCGAGTGAAATTTTAAAACCAAATGTATCACTGCTGGGGTACGATAATAGGCCGAGCGTGCGCTCGTAGGTATCAGTAGCACCGTGACTGAACTGTATAGCAGTCTGCGCCAGCGCATCGGCGGGGACAGAGTTCAATACCCGTTTGCTGTTACTAGACCAGCGCGAGATTTTACATAATAACTGCCAAGCGTCAGCATAATTATCACCTTTTACATCTAAACTATCAATAATTAATAAAGCACTGCCTTTCAATGATGCCCGAAGATAATGTAACTTATTTATTTTATCAATATGAGACCTTGAGTGAATTAAAGATATGAAGGTGTCCCTATACTCGAGCCAGTGCTGATAGTGGCCATCAAAGGTAGGCAATTCAATTTTTGGCAATCGTATGCAGTTATATTTAGAGCCACCTGCCTGTGCATCCTCGTAACTCGTCACGGAACTATCTCGGAGCTCGCGGCGCCGAGCAGGTTGCTCGCCGAGTAGACAGCGTGCCTCTGCCATCAGCGTGTGGTATTGGTTCTCAAATTGTTCGCGTTCCTTGCACTCATTGTCCGTGTTATCCGACAGCATCTCGATGTCGCACTGTAATTCGTCGAATATAGCATATAAGAGATTGAATTTATTAAATCTGCCTTCTAAATCTAACAACTGTACGGAACTAAGTGAGTCTGAACTTTTAAGTAAAGTAAGATAGTTACTGAAGATAGTTAATTTAGATTTAATAGAACTGCGTTTCTTAATTAATTTATCTAGCTTAGGCTCAGCCATAGTGAAAATTAGTGTAAACAAATGTAGGTAAAAGAATAATAAATGCCTATGTACAGCAGTAAACCTATGTATGTGGCCGATATATAATTAGATCGAATAAAAAACAGGCGCACTAAACGTTTTAACAGCAAAAATGAAACAAGTTTTAATGAATTGCGAGAACAATAGCGGCAAGCGTGCCGGTCAATCAGCTGTGAGCGATAAGAATCTAACGGTAAATATAGATACCTACGTACTACGTATTATTGCAGCAAAATAAATATCGTTACGCGTTAACTACTAGCGCGATATTTATGAACATAGAAAAATAATGCTAATACTACTCTGACTACCTATATGGATACGCGCGTGAGTTTATGATGATAAATGCTATATGTATACAGCATTTATAGCATTACATTTATATAGCAGTAGCGTGCAATGAATATAAATAAGCTTGAAAAGAAATAATTAGTGAAAGGATAAGCGTATTATTAAAAATACTTCTCTCACTAAACAGAGGCGATTGTGAAACTGAAATTTTAAGACGAAGAATCGGGAAATAGAAATAAAGGAATAATTGGAACGAACTCACTTATTATGCAACCCATCCATTCGCTAAGTATGTTATTCAGTTTCTTCGCACTTTTTCACGTTGCTCACGTGGATTCTTCGCGGTGTCCGCGTGACCGGGTGATCACCAAAATATGACTTTTCTAGCCGGGCGTGTGTGGATGCGATACAAGTCGTCAATAATTACAATGAATACGACGAATAAGTCTTGCTGTGCTGAAGTCCACAACTGAAGAGCCAGCCGAAATGCCAAAAAAGGTTTCTTTCTTCAATGATGTAGGTATGTACTTAGTTACGGCGAGATTCCTAAAGGACCATTGTTAGGGTCCTAGGGGACGTTAAATGAGTGGACTGTATTTCATTACTGGTTTATTTCGCCGTGTAGCTTTACTATTACAATATTTACATTAACGAAAATACTATATAAAGGCGGTATCGTCCGACCGCGAGACAACCATACGAACCATGACAGGCCGTCGCGGCAGCCCCTCCCGTCAGACCGCGACTCCCGCCGAGCTCCGCAGAACAGGTTTGGATGGCCCAATCCTTCATATGTATATGCGTAAACAGATTTTCTCCCATACATTTTTATTTTCAATATTTTTTTTTGACGTGAAGGAGCAGTTTTTTTGAAAAGTTGTAGTAATAAGTATTAATCAGCGTTAAATTTCCTATACGAAACAATTTTTTGTTAAGTTAAATATGCATTTTCGATCCTACGTCCACCTTTTTGAAAATCCGGACCACTGTGCGGCGTGCTGGAGTTATTAAGTAGGTACCTACTCTTTGATTGGATCTCTTTTATCAATCTTGGCATACCAAGGTAGGTAAGACTCTTTGCTTAGTACAAATTGCGTTCACGTGGTTGTATAGCCATAAATGCGTTTGCCTTTCGGCACAGTTAATAAATAGAAAATTGGCGGCAAGTTGAAAATTCGTCTTGACTTGTTATTTACATGCTTAGTATAATTATATAAATTTACTAATTAAAAAAGTGAGTTCCGACAGTTCAGAGAGTGTAATGGAGATTGATTGTACTCGACCAGATTTAAAATCAAAAGCTAAATTGGAAATGAAAAACCTGCTTCCAGCGAAGTCGAAAGAAAAATACATGAAAGTAGGATGAAAATTTTATGCATAATAAATGCACCTTTTCTCCGAAACAGTATTTTCGGGATATTTTAATGAGATTGCTAAGACATGCTAAGACTAAAAAGCTATCTACACTATGGGCAATTTATTCTATGCTGAAATGTACAGTTCATTTTAAAAAGGCATTATTTTGAAAAAAAATTATAATAAGTATAAAAGTATGTTTTATTTCCCTGCATTCTTTTGAGAGAAGCACTATATATGCCTCGGCGGAAATGGCAATAATGTACTATTATTTATAAATATTCTGTTATTATAATATGATTGTATTTTAATCACTAATTATTATTACCTTCGATCTTGTCTTACTAAGTACTTAAAAAGAGGACGATAGATAGGTAGGTACTTTAGAGGTAGCAGTAACGGTGGCAAAACCACCGAGGCGCGATCGCGTCATTATTTGTTGGAATGGAATGAGTGTGAGGCGGTCGAATTGTTCTAAGAGAGTATCGTTGTAATAAATCAGAATAATAAAAACGTATATACGAAAATCTAGCGTAGCGTCGATGGCGTAGTGTGTAAGGCTGTCGCCTTCCAATCGGGAGGTAGCGGTTCGAACCCCGCCACGTACCAATGTGTTTTCAAATTTTGAATTGATATGTACGTTTATTCGACGCTTTTACGGTGAAGGAAAACATCGTGAGGAAACCTGCACACACCTGTGAAGAAAGAATTTCTTTACAGGTTGTGTGTGAAGTCGCCAACCCGCACTTGGCCAGCGTGGTTGACTAAGGCCTAGAACGCCCTAGTTTAGGGTAGGCTCGAGCCCCTTGGTGGGGACGTATATGAGCTGTTGATGATGATGATGATATACGAAAATCTAAGAGTTTTACCATAAGAATAAACAAGTATAGAAGCGAATCTCCTTTGTGGGTGCACCAAATGCCGCTATTTGCATACCTACAGCGCCCTTCCTCCTGTAACGCCCCGCAGTAGTCTGCGGGCGCCGCTAGGGTCACCACATGGACGTATGGTGACCACTACAATATTTTTTATATAGGTACCTCCATATTTTACATTAAATGAGAAACTGAGTATACACCGAGTCTTATTGATTTTGTACTTCAAGTGTAGCGAGCGAGCGACTATCTTTAGCAATAGTACCCACATTTTTAGTTTTTTTGATTCCGTAGTTATAAGAACCTGCCTATTTTTGATTAATTGAGCTTAATCCCTACAACTTAGAGAACAAAATCATTAAAATGTTTCGAATTTCGATGTACAAAAATGGTTTGTAATTTAGGTATCGTACCTACGTTTATAGTCCAAGAGCTGAAGTTATGAATGTACTAATGGATAAAACCTAAGCTCACTTTTTACTATCAGACCAACATTTTCACTTGAAAAAAAATCTGTTGTTTCATAATTTTAATCAAGTATTGATTGTATTTAAATTTTATATGGAACAGTAACAAAGGTCGATAAAAATATACCTATATAGCAGTACCAAAGTTTCTCATAATTCAAATTATTCCCGACTTGACAAAAAAAAATCCCATACTTACAGAGTTTCAAAATTGCACTACAATGACAGCTTTAGAAACTCGATACATTATATTGTATTAGTTTTGACATGTAATGAATATTACGAATAAAACTGTATCTGTATCTAGGGTAGGTATAATAAAAATAATTTTAAAATATTCAATCATTTTTATTTAAAAGGTTTCAATTCAACAGAAATATTTACAAATGTCTGATATTTATAAAAGATGGCGTTTTTGTAGATGATTTGAAGTTTCGGTTATTAAACTTCAGCGCGTAGTAAATACGCATTCTTATAAAAAGCTTAATCAGGTAATCAATAGGAAAATATTCACAAGGTACCTGAAACACAATTTTTTTCATTGTATCTAGCAAGATCGCACCAGCACCATCGGTAAAAATAAAATTTTTGAAGCTATTTACGAATATATTCTCGAGTTTCTCAATATAGTTTACAAAATGTGCCGGAGGAACAGTTAAACTTCCGAAAATTTTTGTCCGATTGAATGCTTTAAAATGAACAAATAGTTGAGAATTTTCTGTATTTTCTCCCTTGTAATCTCTGTATTTATTGAAAGCTGGGCATTCATGTTTAAGCGAGCATTTTTTGAGTAGATACCCACAAACGTAGGAAAGTGCGTTTTGTGTAGGCAAATCTGAGGGCCAATTATGGATCTTTCATCGTATGACATGGTATAAATTTGAGAAAAAGAAGTCATGAAATACTGCATTTCGTATTACTGATCTCCAATGATGGCATAATTTCAATGATGTCATCATTAAATAATAAACAAATGATTAAAAATCTGACCGGAAATCGTATTTTTCGTCTTGCACTATGATATCATATGATATCATTTGCAAAACCATGAGATCGGTAATAGGCCCTCAGACCTGTAATCGCATGTCGGAACAGCAAGCGGCGAAATCTCCGATGTCATATGGTTTGCAAAAAAAGGTTCTGTGCCGTCGTCTTTGCTCAAAAGAAATATATCCAAGTCATCTTCGCAGTTGCTTAGAGAGGATTGAATAAAACAAGTAGATATACCTTTGTACTTACCTTTCTTTATCTTCGGGCAAATTGTAAAACTTTAAATTTGGGGTTATTATGGCATTATTTTTGCACCCATAAACGCAACAATAAGTCGGCATCGCGGCGACTAGGTAGATAGCGGCGCGCGGGAAGGAGTCACGTACGTGCGGGATGCGGTGCGCGCCTTGACTGGCGATTCCGTTCAACGGAAATCAAACGGTAGGTGAATAACGTGGCCTTGAGCGCTCGACGGCCGGGAGTTTCGCTTCTATACTTGTTTATTCTTATGGTTTTACTTCAAGTTACAACTTCTGAGCTTTTACATTTTCAAGACACAACAACACTCGCTCAAACGCAACTGATACTTCACTGAAGTGAATACATGCGTCCCCCAATTTCCAAACAGATGTAGTAAACTTTTTTTTTCATTTGATTTGTATTTGCATACATCTTAATAATGGTTGGGGTGTGTGTACATACAAGGATTAAATAGTTAATTAGATTCTTTTAAGACATATTTTGGATTCAAGATTGAATCATCAAAATTCAGAACTGAATGTAGTTTTTATTGATGTTTTATTTATTAAATTCTACATACATATACAAAATTTTGTAGTATGATTCGTAGTTCAAATAAATTCTTGTTGAAGAATAGATTAGATGTCTTGTTTAGATTCTTGGTTGAAGATTTTTGTTTTTTTTTTGACGTCAATAAGTGCCTGTATAGACCTATATTGAATAAAGATTTTTGAATTTGAGTTTGCCGCCGAGGCATATTTCGGTGTGACGCGGCATCCCACGGCTAGTCACAGTATGTTTTGGCAAAGATCCCTTGCCATCCGGAGTGCGTAAGCCTTTAGAAGGCGTGCTGAGTCCATAACCACAGATGCTCGACTGGACTAGACTCAATAAAACAATTAAAAAAGCATTTTAAAGTTTAATATTTTTGTAAAAATATTTTCGAGAAGTACATGAATATGAATCAGATATACACTGGTTTTACTGTTGTAAAATTGAAACTATTAAAAGTTTCATTAAATCTCTGGCAGCACAGTTGGCAGAGCAGTCAATTCAAAAGAAAATTTGAGGCTGTATGCAAGTATCTTTTCTGAGATACTTATACATAGCATTGTAAATATAAAATTTATTATATTAAGAAAAAAAAAGACGATTATATTTTCTATGAAATCAAATACCTCATTGTGAATACATTTATTTCTCAGTTAAAAATTTTTAGTTTCTGCTGTCTAAGAAACTTGAAGTGGTTTCAAGAGAACATAGACAATATAAGAAGTAGAATCCAAATAAAGTAACCAAGAACAGATACAAAATTGTTTTGGCTTATTCCATCACTGGAATGTTAGTGGTTTTTTTTTTGTTTAATCTAAACTACACACATTTTAAGTATATAACCTCAACATTAAGTTAATTTATAAAATATAGCATTATGTACATTTAAATCTCATAATTACCTATAATACATTCACTTTAATTCAATTTATGATTTCAAACTTATTTGAAAGCAAATTTAACAGGACTTTCTCATTGTTCTAATAGGATTGTCAGTCTTAATATCCTTTAAGTACCTTAAATAGCTACAATTTGGCAACTATAAACTAGTCCTGAACCTTAATATCATTTTTTGTTATATTTTGATTCATCTGATCATTCTCGTACTCTACAAAGTCATCAAAGAGGCTTGGCCAAGCTTCAGTGTCATCATATGTGCTGAGATCATCACCCACAAATTCACAAAAGTTTAAAAACATGTTCCATGTGTCTTTCGGAATACCTCTAATATGAGGATGTTTTTCCAGATAATTTAACCATTTGTCCAAAACTGGGGGTGCATTGTTTGTAAATACTAGACGCCATAATAAAATTGCAATATCTGTTGGCAGTATTCGCTGACCAGTACTAACATCCAATCCAAACTTAAAAGTAAACCTATACAGATCTTTGAAACTATCAGTGTCTCTTGTCAGTTCTCCTGTTATTTCATTTAATTTGAGCTGGATGCCTTTAATTGAATCTGTTTTCATGTTTTTTAATCCTTGTACAAACTCTACTTTTGTAAATCTACACATTTGACTAGCATTTAATTTCCATGCAAGAACCAGAACTTTGAAATCATCTGGATTTAACTGCAAATCATTACAAAGATTTTCTATTCCTTCAGCAAGAATGGCATCTTCCAATGAATCCTTATATTGATCAAATAACTGATTTATTTTTGACTCTGAAATTCTTGATTCACATGATCCCAATGTTGACATTGAACGTGGAATTGTTGGCAACATTTGATAAAATGATTTTGGTTTTTCAGCATTAGGTTGTACCTTCTGAGTTTGTGAGCTTAGAGATTCCACTAGGCAAGGTTCACCAATGGATTGTAATGTGTTTGCATTATCTACATTTGAATCATTCTTAAATAACATATTATTTTCAGTATTATGTAGGAGTGGTTCTTCTTGTGGATAGTCAGATATTATAGCAGCAGGCACTTGGCTAATTCGGACAATTTCTGTCACCTCTGAAAAATTATGAAATGTACAGTATGTTAGAAAACACTAATTTAATATCAAATAAAACATTAACACTTGATTCATCCGGCAAGTTTCCAAGATTCTTAATTTAAATGTAATTATTATGAGACAGCATTGGAAATAAAACCTAAAATCTTAAATGCTTATAGAAATCCATAAAATGACAAAAAATTATACCCATACCATCCTTCTGTCTCTGGATTGAGATGATATCCGCATTAGCTTGACGTTTGAAACAGCTTAGACAGTGGCCCATTTGATCCTAAGTGTACAATAAAATTAAAAATCATAGAAATTTCAGAATCCCAAATTTCCTTTGCCAATCCTATAATGCAATCGCTATAGAACATGATAAGAATAGGATATTTCAGCAAGTCTTGGTGATAATTTGATAGATCTGTAATAGAATAAAAACAACTAAATATTATTACAATACAAAATAATAGAGAAAAGTAAATATCGAACAGGAAATCTGTTAGTTTCACTAACCCGATAATCGTAGCACAATGTTATTGAACTTAATGGCCTCATTTATGCGTCAATGGAACGTATTTTAAACGTTTTACATTACATTTTACATTCAGAATGGAGTAATAACTATTTTCCGGGTAAATTAGTTGTAAAATAGGTTCCATAAAATCTAAATTATAGACATCGATGCCAATCACATCAACAATGTTATTGACAAATTGACATTTTATTTTGTTTTGTTCTTTCTGTTCAGTAAAAAGCAAAGGAATAAAAGACCAGCAGCTTCGTTAATAGTAATTTAGGATGCGTTCCAAAACGGATAAGTTTCGCTCGGTAAATGGCTGAATTGACTCAATCCCACACAGACGTATTAAGGGAAGCAATCCCTGTTCCAAAACACATCCGAGGATTTTTAGCAAGGTGTTTTGAAACGACTTTGTTATTTATCCTATAAAATTCAGGGGTGGTAGTTATTCTGTCATGGCTGTAGCTGTCAGTAGAGTCAGTTGACATTAACTTGACGTGGTAAATTGTGGAAATTACAAAAGTATTATTATAGCAAGTTTGCACATTGCAATTAATTCCAAATCCAGAGAGATGATAGCGACAACGAGTGATCATAGAACATAAATACTCTCTACCGAGAGATAGCGATGAAACTTAATATGAGAGAGAGGTTATAAAATTCACAAATAACACGTTCCGCGACGCTAGATCAGAATTCTTTGCGAAATTACTTTTTACCCCGTTCCAAAACCGCGGCCGTACCGCCGAACTCAAAGCGATCTCTCGCTAAAGCTGGTTGTGTAAAACGACCGACTGGCACATAACCAAGAAGTGAAGTGAATTATGTATTACCTTTATTGCCACGAAATGTTTCCCTACCTTTCATCTTCGGCCCCGCCTGCGCCTATCGTCCCGTATCAATACGTGCCGAAGCTTCGTACGTTTTGTACGCTTAAAAGTTATCGCATATATTCTGTGGTCACATTGGCGGCTTCTTCATTTTGCACGAACTATTGTCCAATAATCCTAAATGGCCAAAACCATTTCCAAACGTTGAACTATATTTGATGTACCGCCACACGCCCGATAATGTACACAAAGCCCGAATATTCTCGAGGATAGCCGAATATGACTAGTCACATCTGCGTGTATCGTTCTAGAAGGAAGCTTCGAGACGATAGGCGCAGGTGGAGCCAAAGTTAAACACATGTAGTGGCAAATGCACGAATCGTGCGAGCCAATATACAAAAAAAAACTTTGTCATTGATATCGATATCTGCCCCCCTAGACAAGACGCATTTCAATAATCGCTTATCGCAATCGCTAGAAGGAAAATGTATGGGATTTGACATAAGCCCTCGCTTAGCTTTCGAGCGCAATTGTCAAATCTCATTCATTGTCAATTTAGCGATTGCGATAACGATTATCGAAAGACATCTTCTCTATTGCGATAAAAGCGATAATATCGCGAATCCGACCAAATTAAATCGTCACCAAATATAAGGGCTATTGAATCAGTAGGTTATGTTGTGACTTTGGTCGGATTCGCGATATTATCACTTTTATTTATCGTTTTACGGAACGCAGAGGCGCGTTCAGCGCCTCTGGGCTACGTTCCAAAACATCACCCGAGTGCACTCGGTCACCCGAAGTATGTCCTAAAACATTTCGGGTGCACTCGAGGGTGTTGGAGTGGCGTGTCCTAAAACGCTACGGAGTGCACTCGATCGAGTAGAATCTCACCCGCATAATATAGCAAGGTGTAATTTCACTCGATTGGATTTGGCGGGAAATTGTGTGGATTTTAAAGTTGTGTGTGATTGTGATTACAAAGATTTCATATTCACACACAATTTGTGCATCTCGGAGAGCGAGGATGCGCTTCGTAACGTCGACAATAAGTTAATTTTAAATTCCAAAGACTATAGGTATCGTAAGTGACACGATTGTAAAATTGGCCTTCATTTCCGCTGAAACTAGGTTAGGCCGCGATTAACCAGGATTCATATTCTGTTGGTTTTAGCATTTTCGTAGATGAAACAGAGGAATGTAATCCATGCATTAAAGCGAACGGACGCGCCGATGAATTATATATTTTCTTATTTTTGTATATTTGGTTATGTAAACAAAGCAGACAACACTTTTGCCGTTCTAAAACAACCAACACTCCGACCACCCTAACCGGCCACTCTCCCCCACCACCTACTCACTCCGGGTGATGTTTTGGAACGTAGCCCTGAGGCGCGTTCAGAGCTGCGTTCAGAACCTACGCTCGAGTGCACTCCGAGTGCACTCTGACAGCAACCAACCCGTTCAGAGCCTCGGGGTAAAAAACGCTCTGACAGGCGGTTAGTACACTCTGTGCCCGTTCAGAAGCTTCGAGTGATGCAACCAAACAACCAACTCGAGCGTAGGGTGAAAAACACTCTGACAGATTTTATGTCAATGTCGATGTCAAAAATACGCTAATTATTTATTATTTAATTAAATAATACTAATTTGAACTCTTTTAAGCCTAATACTAGGGAAATATAGTGATTTCTATGTGTTGTAATTATTTATAAGCAGAAAAATGGATATTGACTGTTAATTTCATAGTAAGGATTAGTAATATTTTGCCCTTTGCTTGATCATGATCGGCAAGATACAAACTAAAAAAAAAGATAGCAACCGACCCGTTCTGAACCTCGGAGCGAGTGTGAAAAACACTCTCGGTTGCATTACTCTGACCCTCGGAACGCAACTCTGGGCCTTCGCGCGAAGTACAACTTTTCGCTCTAACCCCGTTCAATGCCTTCGAGCGTGACAACCGGGTGAAACAACCGGCCCGTTCAAAACCTTTGAGTGTCGGCGCGAGTTACAACCGAACAACCATCGAATTTGATGGTTGTGAAACGCTCTGACGTTTATGACTGAAATACTCTTACGTGATTGGATGAAATTGGCGGCCATATTCTATAATGTCATCTACTAGAAAGAGAGAGAAATAAAAAATCATGTGAAAGAGGGAGATAAAAGATGTGGTTGCCGTTCAACGCCTTTGAGCGAGTTAAAAAACAACCGGACAACTACACCCAAAAAGTTGTACCTCGCGCGAACGCGCCTCAGATCGTTTGTGTTTGTGACTTTGACATATAGGACCGTTGCATCAGCGGCGTTGAATTTTAAGTTCAAATCTTGAATTTTATGAATATCTAAAATGTTATGGTGTTATTTATTCCAAGCTATAATTACACGTAGTACGTTAATAAATTTTTGATTTAATTTGTGCAATTGAATGGTGGTTGAAGATACTTTTGTGTGCTTTGGACTCGATTACGAATTTTGCTACGGAGGTCTTGTTCTTTTATTATTTCTTTGTAGCATGATAAATATTCATCGAATTTTATAGTTAGTGTTTTGTTCTGTTTATTAAAATATCATTGATACTGTTTTTTAAGAAAAGGAACATGAGTGTAATCGACGACAACTGGAAATTTAACACAAACATCGCCGATGTTGAGAATGAATGCTTTACAATTTTCGAAAGGAAAATTAACACTATAAATGAATCAGTTTTGATATTACTTGAAGATAGAATGAAAAAAAACGTGTCAAAAAACTTTACTGGTGTTATTGAAACTAATAATGACGTTGAATTACAACACCTAACTGTAAAAAACAAGGAACTTCGGCGTGATATAGATATAAGAATGGAAGATCTTGGCCGACAACAGACTAAATATGAGAATTTAAAGAAAGGTACATGCAACATACAATTTTAAGTATGGTGTCATTATGATCTATTAATGGGCTTCCGATTATATTACGAGAGCTAAAACAATAGTGAGTAAGTAAAAGCGGCGGGCCTAACTCACTCGCTATCGTTTCAGTTCTCGTTTATTATGTCATCTTGTAATATTGTAACCACCTGTGACATTAGAACGATAGCAAATGCATTGCTATGAGTTAGGCAGTTGGGCCGCAGATTTGAGTACGGGAATCCAGTCAGCAAGACTCGAATACTAGAGTCAAGTCTGGTTTAAATAAAATGGTTTTCAAGAAAGCGAGTTCAAAAAAAATTTGGGTCGGGTTGTATCCAAAAATATTTTTTCAACCTGCTTTTTATCGGTGACAGCTAAGTGGCAAGATTGTACCATAGTTTAAATTTGGAAGATATGCAACAAAACAAAAAATGTCGAGTAGCGAAAACATGGTTTTTACAATGGTAAGATATTGCGGTTTAAAAAGTACATAGCGGGTTGGGCTACCTGTGGACAAGCAAAAGCAGACATTATTTCGTTATTTGCAACTTTATTTATAATATAATTTGGTATTTCACTATGCAGGGTTAGTTTTGAGGTACAGGCAACCTCGCAGGATTAGGTAGCTAACATCATTAACTACAATGTTTGTTGAACGAGTTTTAAGATAACTCAATACATTGAACAAAAATAAAGTTTCATGCTTTTATTGCACTGTCGTGACATTGATATGTCAATGTTTCATTCATAAACGACGACGACGGAAGACAACGCTACACTCGCACGCGTTGTGTGCGTAGAGTTACAAACATTCTAGAGGTATATTAAATTAATATTTATTACTGTATGAAAGTGAAATCTAATGAATTATCAAAAGACGTAGAACAAACGTAGTTATCTCATCTCTAAACTGGTCCGGAATACCATCAATGTACTAAACAAGCTTGCGAAGAAAAATACAGTACATCTGATATGGATTCCAGGCCATGAAATCTCGTTTCCATTCTATGGAATTTCATGGCCTGGAATAGGCCGATAGTCTCGCGAGACAAGGATCGGAACAACTTTGTGGGTCCGGAACCTTTTGCGAGTCTGGCACACTGTTCAGTGAACTCTGTCAACAGAGATCAAGCAAAGAGAAGACACCAAAATGAATGGATCGCTCAGAAAGGAATGGCGCACACCAAGCGGTTCATGGGCCTGAATAACTTCAACAAATTCACAATTAATTCAGACAGAATGCAAATCCGACTCTTGTTGGGTGCTCTGACTAGCCACTTTGGCACTAATTGTATGCTTGCAAAAATGGGTCTGAGCAACACAGAGACCTGTAGGGCCTGCAATGAGGGAGAGGAAAGCTTGGAACACATTTTGTGCCACTGTGATTCCTTTTCTCGTAGGAGAATGAATCTCTTTGGGATCGGATATCCCAAACCCGAAGACTTCAAGGCTATCCCCCCTGGACCAATTGTGAGACTCATGAGTGAACTCAATTGGTCCATAAATGGTGATAGCAATTAATGAATGTAGAAATTGGGGAAGTACAGAGAATCCTTAAGGGTTGAAGTGCAGGGCCCCCTGGGGGCCCCCTCATTATAAGATAAGGTTGTAGTTAATGATGCTATCTATATAATCCAGCGAGGTTGCCGGTATCTCAAAATTTACCCTGTATATTTAAAAAGGATATTGAGGAATGGAGTGTTTATTTGTGTTAAAAGGAAATTCATGTTTGTAGGACGGGGAATAAATTCAAACAGCAAATAACGGGCCATCCATAATATTACATCTCACATGTCAGAGGTGGAGAAGATTAAATAAGTGTGATATTGTGAGACAAGGGGTGGGAGGGATCCTAAATTTTAGTAACATCACATTTTAAAATCTAATATAGTAAGATGCAAAAAACCTTAAAATTCCAAATTATGTGATGTCATTCCTGGGAAGGAGGAGTCTCACATATGTGACCAGCTGTAATAAGGATAGGGGAAAGGGTCAAAATATAATATTATTTGAGACATACTTTATGGAAGCCCCTAATGGGAATTGATTATCCTAAAATACCCCCAGAAATAGCACTAATAGTGCTAAAATGGCAGCAATGAGCGCTTCTCAGCAGCACGACTAATCAGTCCTTGTTGTAGATTTACAAACCACATGTAATACTTACATGTATGCACTTACCATAAGGTGGATAGTCGGCTTATTTGCAACGCGGTTTTTAGTTTTGAATATAGAATTATAGTCCGTAAAATATCCTGAAAATTAGTATAATTAGTTTTTTTATACGACCAAATATGAGTGGGTACCGATTAAATGAATGTGCCACCCGGTTGAAAGTCGCGGCAAGAGAGCGTGACGTCATAACGCCCGTGACCGCCAGTGGGCCGTTGTCGCGATACTGAGGCGCGTTCAGCGCCTTCGCGCGAAGTACAACTTTTCGCTCTAACCCCGTTCAATGCCTTCGAGCGTTACAACCGGGTGAAACAACCGGCCCGTTCAAGACCTTTGAGTGTCGGCGCGAGTTACAACCCAACAACTATCGAATTTGATGGTTGTAAAACGCTCTGACGTTTATTACTGAAATACTCTTACGTGATTGGATGATATTGGCGGCCATATTCTATAATGTCATTTACTAGAAAGAGAGAGAAATAAAAAATCATGTGAAAGAGGGAGATAAAAGATTTGGTTGCTGCAATCCGTTCAACGCCTTTGAGCGAGTTAAAAAACAACCGGACAACTACACCCAGAGGCGCTGAACGCGCTTCTGTGCGTGCGCCCGTGCCTACGCTTGGTTATTGTTGCTTTAAACTTATTTGGCGTCCGTTGCGTTAAGTTACACAGAACACAGAAAAGGCCAGAAATGTATACAACATACATATTATTATACACAAGGGATTCACAAGGGAACAAAATCAAACTTTTTTTTTTGTTGCATGGAATTTTATGCCTGTTGTTTACTAATTTGAGGTCGCTGATTTCAAATCTACCCTAATTTTTTCTGTAGCAGCTCTAGTTTTTGAGATATTTTTGTACTAGTCACTTTTAAACTTCAAATCAACCGAGCTGTTTTTTAAAAAGTTTTTTGCCCACATTTCGGAGTTCATAAAACAGGTTTATTTTGATTACTTTAGATTCCCTTTGAAAACCCGTGACAAGTACTGGGTCCCTCGTATGGTATATAAAACATGTGTGGAGTCTTTGAGATTAAGGGTGAATAAAAATGTGGCGGGAACCTTCCAATCATCAAGATGATTGCTATTCATTGGACACGGGTATGTGGTTTATTGGAATTCACCCCCTAAGGGTGCAAAATAGGGGTTGAAATTTTCTATGGAAAATATTAAAAATCTGCTGCAATTTCTATGAAATTTATTATCCGAGCTCCTAAATATAAATAACAGTCTTCTATAGGCTACAAAATTATTTTCCTACGGGAAAATATAAAATTCCCCCGGAAAAACAATAATTACACGTGCGAAGCCGCGAGCGGAAAGCTAGTAAAATATATTTTGTTTATATGGCTCCTAAGTAAAGAAAGAAATTCTTAATCTAATCAAATTTTCTAACGAAAAGGCGTCGAAACAAGTCAATATGTGTACAAAGTTCTCCATCGTCTAAACATCATTTTTATGCCAAAATGATTTTTCACCTTATACAATTAACATACAAATAAACTGTTGTATTATTTGTATGTTTATAAATCGATAAATACTATATTTCTTATTAATAAAATAAAACTGGTATATATTTTGCCGCGCCGGCGATGCTAGTTTGTTTAGTACCGCGCGGCGCGATTTTGTGATTAGTTAACATTAGTTCAAACACAAAACAAAAGGATGTAGTTTATAGGCATGATTAGAACTAGTTCGATACCTATAAAATATCACAATGTAATATATTAAAACACGTTTCACTTAAATACACAAATAAAACATCTTAACTTACACCGTTGCCTGACAACGAACACGCACGACATGGAGCATATGACGTCACGCGCATTCTCGGCACATGACTTTAACCGCCTGCACGGGTCGAACTTTAAAACTCAATATCTCGGTTACTAATGGTCCGATTTCAATTTTTCAAAAACATAATACCATTCGTATGTCAAAAAAATGATGTGAATACTAATTTAAGCATGTTTGTGAGAGTTGTACTGATCCTCATTCAGTTGTATAAAAAACAATAAAAATAAACTAAAGAAAATAGAAAAGGACAAATTGATGGCCTTACTGCTAAAATGCAGCCCCTTTCAGGCAAAATTGCTGCCTTTGTATAATGTGACTGCTAATCATTTTAATAGTCTACAGCAAAAAAAAATATCTCTGATATAAATCAAAATCAAAATATTCTTTATTCAAATATGACTTGAAAGAAATAGAAAGCTCTTTTGAATTGTCCATATTTTTACAAGCTTTTATTTACTTTGCCATGTTCGTATGTAAGTAACTCATTTTTTCAAATCTTGCTAACCAATTTTAAACAACTTCCTGATATTCGATTGACTTGAAATTTTGTATATGCGTTTGATTCACGTGACAATACATTATAATGTTCAGCATGACTTGATGGTGCACCCAGGATCGGCTCCCAACGAAAGAACTCCTCAATAGTTAACAGTATGGACTTGAAATTTTACACGTGGCTACAGTGCTAATGGCAATGCAGTATTATGATTGAAATGACCTGATGGTACACCAAGGATCGGCTCCCAACGAAAGAACTCCTCAATAGTTAACAGTACGGACTTGAAATTTTACATGTGGCTACAGTGCTAATGGCAATGCAGTATTATGATTGAAATGACCTGATGGTACACCCAGGATCGGCTCCCAACGAAAGATCTCCTCAATAGTTAACAGTACGGACTTGAAATTTTTATATATAGTTTTCTGTCAGTGTTGTAAATAATTAGAATACATAGCTAGCTAATGTCAGTACTGTAAGTAATGTAAATAATTTTGTCTAATCCGTCCGTGTTGTTAATAATTTGAAAAGGTGTAAATATTGTAAAAAAAATTAAATAATGTAGATTCAAATCACTTTTTTGAATGACCTGAAAGTGAAATGCAATAGTTTGAATACGCAAACATACCCTTAAATATAAACCAAAAAGAAGTCTCTAGACAGACTAAAAAGTAAAAAATAAGTTAAAAGTAAAAAAACATTTTTAAAAAAACAAGCTTTTATTTGAATGCCCTAAAAAGAGTAAAATAAATTTTTCGTTTAAAACTTTTACTATCAACTTATAATGTTATATTACATAATATATCTGATAAAAAGCTTGTCGCGAGTTTTACCTGAGCACCTAGATAAACAAGTACCTAAACTAAATACTTACGAGTAGGTCCTTAAACCTCGCGGCAAGCTTTCTTATCAGATATATTGTGTAATAACAATATAAGTTGATAGTAAAAGTTTTAAACGAAAAATTTATTTTACTCTTTTTAGGGCATTTATTAAATGAAAGCTTGTTTTTTAAAAATGTTTTTTTACTGAATCGGTATTCAGGACATCTTTTAGCAGGAGCGTGTTCAGAACCACAGAGTGTAGTTGTTTGGTTGTTTTTTAACTCTCGCTCTGAGGTTTTGAATGTGTTGCAGCAACAATTTCATTTATTTTCTTTTCCTATGAAATTTTAACTTCTTTCTAGCAGATGACGCAGTAGATAAACAGCCTAATATCATCCAGTCATATAAGAGTATATATATTTCAGTTAGTTGACCAAATAGATCCCATAAAAATTTTATTCAGTTTGGGCCAGTAGGTTTTTATTTTAAGCTATTCTGGTGATTGCCTTGGCTCAAATTCTAATAAGTAGTCATGTATTAAATTTACTATAAAGATTAAAATAATAATTGTTTTACAAAAAATTAAAAACCAACTTTAAAAACACTTAAAAGCTATATAATATAAGAAATACATACAGAGGCGCGTTCAGAGCCTTCGTGTGAAGTACAACTTTTCGCTCTAACCCAGTTCAATGCCTTCAAGCGTGACGAACGGGTGAAACAACCAGACTGTTCAAGACTGAGTGTCAGAGCAAGTTACAACCAAACAACCATCGAATTTGATCGAAAACGCTCTGACGTGTATTACTGAAAAATATGAAATTATTATGGCACTGAAATTATTGTGTACAGTGACTTTACATCTGATGTCACAAGTTGGCAACATACACTGTGGTTCTTGTGGGGGGTTGCAGTTTTACTGCGAATCTCACAGAACCCATATGGCATATTATAGGTGACTGTTACCACTTACCATCAGGTGCCAACTTAGTAGCAATAAAAAAAACTCCTGATTGGATGATATTAGGGCCTTCATTTATTATGTCATCTGCTAGAAAGAGGAAGAAACAAAAAATCATATGAGAGATGAGGGAGTGGGATATGAGATATTATTGCTGCAGCGCGTTCCACACTTCAAATTTTTTTTTCTGTGTTGATCTGCAATCAGTCTTACGACTATTAGCGGATTTTTTGAGTGTTTAGTCTCATTTAAGGGCTTCCTCCAGCGAGTGATGCCCTTCCAACTGCTGAATATTATGGCGCTTCAGGCGCATAGGGTATGTTATTTTAGTTAGGCTGTCGGCTAATAAGTTAGGATTGCTTGAGAGCCGATTTATGTAGTTAGAAGCAGACTGTTTTATCTCCTCCTGTACTGTTTTTATCTTCAAGGCCTCGTGTATTTCGGCATTGGTGACGAACCATGGTGCATCACAAATTGTTCAGAGGATACCATTTTGAAGGCATTGAATGATGGAGATGCTTGTGTTGCAAGCGCTACCCCATAGTTGTATTCCATACATCCAAGCGGGTTTCAGAATGCTATTGTAGATAAGTAGCTTGTTGTCTATTGACAGTTTGGAGTTGCGAGACATTAACCACAGCATTGTCCTGAACCTGATATTTACTTCATCCCGTTTGGTTTTAATGTGCTTTTTCCAGGTAAGTCGTCTGTCTAAGTGTAAGCCAAGATAACGGACGGAGTCGATTTGCGGGAGTGTGTTGTTTTCCAGAGTAACAGGTGGGCAATTACCTTTTCTCAAGGTAAAAGTGACATGTATGGACTTTGATGTGCTGGCTTTTATGCGCCATTTTTGAAGCCACTCGTCTATCTTGTATAGGCTAGTTTGTAGGACGTCGGAAGATGTTTGTGAGCTTATGCTGCTTGCCAGTATTGCGGTATCATCTGCAAATGTTGCAGTTACTACATCATGTGTTTCTGGAAGATCAGCAGTGTACAAGGTGTACAAAACCGGTCCAAAGACCGAACGCTGCGGTATACCTGCATGAATTAGAAAAAAATTTGAAGATTCAACATCCTCCCGTACCTGGAATATGCGCTCAGACAGGTATGAAGCCATCAATAAGTATTAGTTGTGTGGTTAGAATAATCGTATTTTATAAAGTAGGTATTTGTGCCACACTTTATCAATGGCCTGCTGGATGTCAAGGAACACATCTGAACAATATTCCTTCAGTTCAAGGGTCTGGCGTATCTTCTCACAAACGCGATGGACTTGTTCAACAGTTGAGTGATGAGGTCTAAAGCCAAACTGGTGTCTAGGGATTATTTCATTTTCAGTCAGGAAAGGTGCAACTCTACTCAGGAGGATCTTCTCAAATAATTTTGACAGTATCGGAAGGAGACTAATTGGTCTGTAAGATTCTACTTTTTCTGGTGGTTTGCCTGGCTTTTGTATCATTTTAATTATAGATACCTTCCATGTACTGGGAAAGTGTTGGGTTCGAACTATTTCATTGAACAATGTGGTGAGAAATACGAGAGCTTTTTTAGGAAGTTGTATTAGGATTTCCTTGGTAATAAGATCGAATTCTGGAGCTTTGTTATTTTGCAGCCTTTTTATCATCCTTTTGACTTCACGGACTACTGGTCTTGGAGGTAGAGACAGCTGGAGAGCTTGGTTCAGTGTTTCATCAATATCTCTTTCTGTCTCTGCATTGTTACTCTCGTTTGGCCTGAAGATATTGGCAAGATGATTTGCAAATACATTAGTCTTTTCTTTGCTAGTTTTAGCCCAACCATCGTCTGATCTTATCGCAGATTTATGATGCTGAGGTCTGTTCAGAGTTTTTCTTAGTTTCCAGAGTGAACAGTCCGTCGATGTTGTAGCTGTTAGGCTTTCCAACTTGTTCTGGACAGGGGCATTGTTAGCAGCATCAAGCATTGCCTTTAGTTCCTTGATACCTTTATTTAGAGCTTTCTTATCACTACTTAACCTAGACTGGTGCCAGATCCGTCGCAGTCTTCTCTTCTCCAAAACTTTTTGTTTAATATCAAGTGGCATATTCCCAGCAGAAAAGGATCCATTGTTAACGGGCGTATTTGCCTAGCATGCATTCTGTATCAACCTTGTTAAATAGTTTGCTGCATCTTCTATCTCTGCGGGCGTTTTAATGATATCTGAAGAAAATATCCAGCATTTCAAAATGAGTAAAAAACAACCGAACAACTACAATCCAAGGCCCTGAACGCGGCTCAGTCATTCCTCAGTTAGGTAGACGGTATGACTAGCTTTCCGCTCGCGGCTTCGCCCGTGTTATTGTTGTTTTCCCGTGGGAATTTTATATTTTCCCGTAGAAAAAATAATTTTGCAACCTATTATATAGAAGACTGTTATTTATATTTAGGAGCTGGGATCATAAATTTCATGGAAATTGGAGCAAATTTTCAATGTTTTCATAGAAACTTTCAACCCCTATTTTGCACCCTAAGGGGGTGAATTCCAATAAACCATGAAACACGTGTCCAATGAAATATTTTTAAGAGCATGAATCTAAAGTTTTATTAAAATCGTTGCAAAATTAAAAAAATATCCATAAAAACTTGCATCCCCCTATTTTTTAAAATCCCTTAGTGTGCGTCTGCATTTTGAATTAAAACAACCATCCTACCATTAGCGGTTACGGCTATGCGTGCGTCTATAGATGGGAACATCTCCTTTTATATACATATATAGATTCTGAGTGAATCCAGCCCATTGTATAAGCGTAAGCCATAACATCACTTTTGAACTACACTCGAGTGTACTGTATTTCTTTTTAACAAAGTTATCTCTTTTCAGATCAGAAACTGTTATCACAGGAGATAAAAGAGACACACGAAGCATTCTTGATGGCAAAAAAGTTTTACAAGAAATTTTTAAAAATATATTACACAATAGAAGAGAATAAGAATGAGAAACAAACGATATTTTTACAATTTTTTACAGAAGCTAAAAAAGAATCAGAAAATTATTCTCTAAGACTTAGCCGTGATGCTAAATGTGGTAAATATCAGTGTAAGTTCATGTTTCATGATGTTTTTGCTAAAGTGCTATAAGTTAAGGCTTAGGGTGCAGAATAAACAACTAAAACATTGTTAAGTTAAGACTTTTTTTTAGAACTAAAACATTGTTAAGACAGCTCCTTAGACTTGTGCGCTGTTGGGGCAAAATATTAATCGAGTGTCGGTGCCTCTGTTCATACTTGTCAACTATCGGTGACCGATTTCTTGATCGCTTTTTTTGTGCATTAAGGTATAAATTTACGAACGTTCCATTTTTCACCAATAATCGGGACGGCAGGCATTCATCGATAATTTTTTGGCCGACTTTTTGCAGTTCGTGTACGTTATGCAACATAGAACTACAAATATTTCGTTTTCCACCGTCAAAAAATCGATCACCGATAGTGGGTTGTATGCGTTCGCGCTAATGAACAGTGCGTGAGGCGACTGTATACGATATTAGCTTCTGCTCGCAGCTTCGCCCGCGCTACTTTTTTTTCCGTGGGAATTTTATATTTTCCCGTAGAAAAATAATTTTGTAGCTATGTTACTCAGGGATAATGTAGCATTCTAATGGTGAAAGAATTGTTCAAATCGGTCAAGTAGTTTCGCAGCCTATTCAATACAAACATACAAAAATATAAAATCTTTTCTCTTTATAATATTAAGTATATACACGGTTATTTTTTATCACCCTGAAAAATTTAAGGGTCGCTTCACGACATGGTATTAGAATAATTTAAATATGAATAAAAAAAATAACTCCTTTACTTAATTTTATATTAATTTTCTAACATATCCAAAAAATGCTGCACTGCAAGAGCGGCGGCCGTACCGCCTAACTCAAAGGGAGCACTCGCTAACGTTATCATGACTAGGGCTTGTAATATCGGAAGGTTTTCAATTCCGATACTGATTTCCGATATTAGATCTCAATATCGGAATTCCGATATTAATATCGGAATCTCAGACATTTATCATAAAGTACACACATTTTCTTAAAATTGCATATACCGGGTGTAACAGGATACCGCAATAATATTTAAGGTTGTTGATTAACAAAAAAAATGTTTTACGACTATTCTTTGTATTTTTATTATATGCCTACTTTCAATTTAATAAGCTTAACAGTTAAGCGTATTAAATCGAAAGTAGGCATATAATAAAAATACAAAGAATAGTCATAAAACATTTTTTTTGTTAATCAACAACCTTAAATATTATTGCGGTATCCTGTTACACCCGGTATATGCGTTGTAAAGTAAGGTTGGATGCAATAAACAAGTATTAAATCAAAACTCTATAATTGGCTCAAATGTAACTGTTATATTATGTGTTATAAATTAAATGACAGTTGTCTCATACTTATTTTAACTACCTAAGTAGCTACCTAATTAAAGTAACTCAGTCGGAATTCAACATCAATAAAGCTTAAAATTGACAAACTAAATCAAAAATAAGGAATAACAATTACAAACAAACAATAGGTAGGTAATAGATGCCTGCTTAATTAATCCTAACGTAAAAATCAGCTAATGATACGTTAGGATCTCTTAACCTTCATGGGCTGACTTTAAATATTCGTATATCCGCACACAAAAAAAAACAAGTTGACTAATCTGCATTTAAATACAATGCATTTGCGCGCCGACACATTTTTAACTATAAATCACAAAATTTTAATTTTTAATATTTTTCTTCCAAAATTCGAGATAATGCTAGAATTTGAGATTAAATTATAGCTCTAGGATTAATGAGGCTATAAACATGTATATTAAATATTATATTTTTATAGCTTTAACAATATAATTTATAGAATATATACCGTGTTCCTGAGGTTATACATTAACTTCGGCATATTAATTAGACCAGGGGTCTCCAAACTACGGCCCGCGGGCCAAATCCGGCCCGCCATCGCCAGTGCCATCAATCCGGCCTGCGGCGACAGCTTAAGTAATTGAAATGCAAAAAAAGCGTATGTTTGCTTAGGTTGCGAACTCTGCGACTAGCTTAGAAATATATTTAAGGGCAGAAAAATAAAAACTGTTTTGGCCCTTGGAACATACTGAAGTAAACATTATGGCCCTAAGTTTGGAGATCCCTAAATAAGACCATTAAATTAGTAATTTCATAACTATGGACACTTTTAAATTACAACTTTTTTTATTTCTTTGTTTCATACAAACTAAATGCTTAAAATAGATGTATTTTACCTAATATGAATTATTTTTTAGATGAGCTGGCAACGCCGCATTATGGCCCTATTCCACTATAATCCACTAAACAAATCCATTAGTGGATTCGTTTCCACTTATTTTTCCACTCCAATCCATTGCCGCAATGGATTATTTTCCACTTCTTTTTATATTCCACTCTAATCTATTGCTGCTGGTCTTCGCAAAAATGTCTTTCGAAAATGAGTCGATAACCCAGTCCATACTTATACAATAATTAAAATAATAATTATTGCAATCATTCAAAGAGCTTTGTTATAGCCGTAGTAAAAAACAAGAAATCTCGAAACTATAAAACAAATCAAAAACACAACGAAATAGCAAGCAATAGCGCGTGAGGAGTAGTGTCGTGCGTGTGTTAAGTTTAACGTTATTAACATGTGTTAAGTTATGAAAAACATAATTTATACAAATAAATAAATGTCCATACTTACATAAATCGACTCAATTCTATTCAATCCAGCAAATGTTATAATAACCATTCGTATATTTTACTTAGTTTAGTTTTGTTTCTGAAAGTACTTTTAAATATGTTTGATTTTTCCGTCGAATACATATATTTGTTACGAGTGTTAAAATGTGTATATGTATAATTATGACGTTAATAAAATCTTTGTTGGTCATGGGGCGATTTACGACATTGTCCTTTTGATTGCTTGCTGTGTTTCATTGGGTCCAACTTAATAGATAAGTCAAGACCCTTTTTCTCAGGAACACTTAGAAATATCAAACTACGAGTACTCAGGTCTACCATCTCTTTCATCCGTAAAAAATCATACTTGATTAACCGTTTCTGTCGCATATTTTTGCAAATTTCGCGATTTCACAAGGAAATCAAAACCTATTGGGCAATTCCCGTAAACCTGGAGTCATGAAATTTGGCAAGCCCCGTAGCACGTCCACCAAAACACGATATGATAAAGCGATTTATCGCGGTGAACTGTCAAATTACGGCGAAACCCTATTGTCTTTTGACAGTTCACCGCAATAAACCGCTTTATCATATCGTGTTTTGGTGGAAGTGCTAGGGGGGAAGAAGCAAGTTCTTAACAAGGTCAACACAATGTTAAGGTAAATATCTGAAAACCGTTAATAACTTATTCTTCTAACTATGTGGTTAGATATAAGTTTGAATGGAACGGGCGGGCCCTTGCTTCTCCACCAGAGGCATGGGACCAGCTAGTGTCCCCTACCTGCTTCCATAATCGTAGGGGTCGAGTGCAATGCAGGCGACACAGTACCCAACCATGTCGCTCGCCGACCCCCACTAGGACGGCGGAACTAAGGCATTGTAAGCCCTCCGTCGCCGGCCTACCCTCCGACGTCTCATCGTACTAGCGAGGGGATCGAGCTCACGCTCTCGCTCGTGACGCTCCTTCGCTTTTGAATGGAACCCTCGGTGCACTTGGCCGGTTTTTTGTCTTATTAACCGACTTCGAAAAAAGGAGGTTACTCAATTCGACCGTATATATGCTTTTTTTATGTTTGTTCGCGGATAACTTCGTTGTTTATGAACCGATTTTGATGATTCTTTTTGTATTCGATAGAAGATACTCCAAGGGTGGTCCCATGGTCACCAAAGTTAGGATCTGATAATGGGATTCCATAAAAATCGAGGAAAACCATTAAATTTTTACGTGTGTCCAACGTGTTTTGTGTATATGTAACACGATTACTCCGCCAATTGTTGACCGATTTTCAAAATTCTTTTTGTATTCGATAGAGTATACTCCTGGGGTGGTCTCAAGGTCACCAAAGTCAGGATCTGATGATGGGATCCCATGAAAATCGAGGGGAACCCTAATTTATAATTTATTATATTTAGAGTTTCTTTCACTAAAAAGCTACAAATAAAAAATATTTTACAAAAAATAAAAACCGACTTCACAAACACTAAAAAGTTAAAAATAATATAAGAATAGGTACAGACAACATCACACTTCTATATTGAAGTCGGTGAGAAATTTTAAGACTTTCTAGGAGATCATCGTTTGGCACCGACTTCAATATAGAAGTGTGACTACAAAATACCACTAAGTGTGCTACAAAATACCATCACCGATTTTACTCAGTGTAATGACACATATGAGAAGGCATTAGACAGAATCACAGAACTGGAACGGGACCTGCGTGAGGCGAATAGACATATTTTTGAACTGGAACAATTTAAACAAAACCAGCAGAATGCTCACACGCACAACTTGTTTGATGAACTTATGCAGTCACCTGGTGGACGAAATCTAGCAGAAGCAGAATCCTCTTAATCTACAGAGGGTAGGCCCTTGTTGAACAATTGTATAAGTAATAAAAAGATCAGAAAATATATTAAAATCAAGAAATTGCTAAAAAGGACTCAATATCAATTAAAAAAGTATAACTCTTTCAGGAGTAATATTAAGTTACGGAAAGAGCGTGCATGGCTAATAGATTCATTAGACATTTATGATTCCAAATTGAAAGAGAGTAGGAGTATGTATGATAGGGACGTTGAAGAACTCAATAATACTATAAAAAATTTACACCACTCATTGTCAACCATTTCTGAAAATTATGAAACTGCTCAAAATGATATTAAAATGCATATTCAGTCTATCAGAGAGCTAGCCACACTTTGTCAGCATAATGAGGACCGTTATCAGTTCCTTCTTAACAAACAACTTTGGAACCAAAGTGAGAATAATTCAATAACAGAATGCAATCTCACAAACAGTAAAAATGCACCCAGTCATACATCCTCCGCTCATAGTAATGTATGTCAGCCATCTGTCAATGAGCAATCTAGTTTTCACTGTAAAGAGAAGTCTCAGTCTAATCCAAAATGCATTATTTTTTGTGATGACATTGGCAAAGGTATGGGCCAGTTATTGACAAATCAGTTAAATTTAAGTGTCATCAATTATTGTATACCTCGCTGAAGTTTCCATGATATTACAAATAAAATTTATAGTTTTAAGTTTGTCATTAATGACAACCTAGTAATAATCTTGGGAAATAGGGGTAATTTGAACAAAAAAGCACTAAAAAATTTTTGTTCACAGTTAAATAATTTGTGTGTAAATCAAATAATGTTTACCCTTCCCTACCATAACAGGCTGTCACAACATGAAAATAATATTAGGTATAAACTTAATTTGACATTAGACTTAAGCAGCGATTAGACTTCACGATCCATCGGGTGTTAGGGCGTCGCATCGGGAGCTAGGGCAGTTAGAGCGTTCTGATCACACTGCACTAGATCGCCTCCCTAACTCAGTAGGCAACCGAACGTGGTGTTGGAAGGATGGCTCCTGCACTCTCCAAATATAAAAAAAATGGTATCGCCTTTGCCGCAACTGCGGGTGTAAATGTGAAAAAAATAAAATAAAAAAGAGAATCACTGTGTGCTTTTATGAAACTACGATGCAAGTGACACTTTTTTTCGGATGGTAGGCATTTAACTGAAAATTATTCGATTAAAAAATCGCGTTTTTAATCTTAACTTAATTTTTTTTTTCTGAAGACAAAATTATAAATAATTAACAAGCAACTAATAAAAAATAATAATAAAACAACAAATTATTGAAAGAAACAAAAAAAAAACAAATTTATGAAAAAAAAACGCTTTACACCAGGATCGAACCCCTGCCACACAGATTTAATGTCGAAGATGCATAGATCAATCCAGCCTCCCTAGCACGTCCACCAAAACACGATATGATAAAGCGGTTTATCGCGTTGAACTGTCAAAATACAATAGAGTTTCATCGTATTTTGACAGTTGACCGCGATATATCGCTTTATCATATCGTGTTTTGGTGGACGTGCTACGGGGGCTGACCTATATGAATCTCATGTTTTTGTCTAATGCGATAGATAGATAAAAAAAATTCAGGCGATGTACTCGTAAATAAACAAAAATTAATTATAATAAAATAAAACTGTGCAATATGAACATTTTATATTCATTTGAGCCAGATTTCAAAAATTGTTTACGAATAAATTCTGCACAATTTGATCATCTTTTAAATTTTAAATTAAGTGACACTATAATTATATTCAGAAACATGATACATTATTTAGAGAAAGTGTAAGTGCTAAACAACGATTAGCAGTGACGCTAAAATTTTTTGCGACAAGAAATAAATTTGGTATAGCTTTATACATGTCCAGAACATTCATTAAACCAGATTTTTCTTTTTTGGACGACATTTTCTTTGCACACGAGGCCAATTTCGCTTCCGATACACAGCAACAATCCGCTCACATCAAGCGCTGTGCGGCGACTGAGCGCCCTAACAGCGATTACATCTCCCGATTTACGCCCTAACTAGGGAGTTAGGGCGATCGGGCAACCACGATCGCACGATATCGGGACCCTAACTCCCTAACAGCGATTAGACCACACTAGCTAGGGCCCTAACTCCCGATGGATCGTGAAGTCTAATCGGTGCTTTAATGACAAATTATTCGAATAAAATCCATATTATTGACTATAACAAACTGACAATTGTTAGAGATAATGCTTATTTAACAAATGATAGATTATATCTGTCAATGTTCTTAAAAAAACAATTAGCTATTTCGCTAAGATTTTATTTTTTAACTTTAGCCAAAAACATGGCTATAAACTCTTTCTCTGACAATGCTTTTATTGAGCAGCCCACTCACAGTAGTCAAATTGCTCCTATTAAGCAATACTCCTGTGATTATAAAACGACTGTCAGTAATAGTACTGATGATAATTTTTACAATTCTTTAAATTAAGTAATGAGACAATAGAGACATCCTCTTGCTTATCATTAAGTAGAAAAGATACAGTAAACTTTGTAAGTGATAATGTATTGCAAAACCCATTTAATAACAAAGATAATGTAAATCTCATCAACCTGGTGCACCAGAACATTCAAGGAATGTCAGGCAAGGATCTGGAAGTGGAATTATTTTTAAACTGTAGTAATGTTGACATTTTTTGTGTAACTGAACATTGGCTTAAAAGCCATCACTTCATAATTAATTTCAGTAATCATTTGGTTGGTAGTTTGTTCAGTCGAGAAAATGCAATTCGTGGTGGTTCTTTAATAATATTAAATAAAAAGCTGAAATTTAAGGATCGTAAGGATATTGTGAGCCTTTCCATTGAGCGAACAATAGAAATAGCCTGCGTGGAGCTGGACCAGATTATTGTATTAAGTGTATACAGGCCTCCTACAGGATTATATGACCTTTTTGAAGATACTATGGATGAAGTATTGAAAAAAGTGTGTAGTTCCACGAAACAAACCTTGTTTGTGGTGATTTTAATATTAATTTATTAGAAAATTCTAGTTAATCTATTACCCCTCGTTTACACCAAGGTATATTACATGTATTTACCAAGTTTTATGCAATGTTTTCGTTTATTGTTTACACTCGTATACATGTATAAAACTTGTTGAATACAAAACATGTATGAAACTTGTTGTATGAAATTGTTTTGTGAACTACTAGTTGTCTACATGTTTATGGTGTCACGTTTTATATTTGTTGTAGATAAACTTGTAGAAAATGACACGCCAGTCCGGTAGTTTCATTAATATTTTCTACTCAATTGACTACTCACAATGGAAAGTAAAGATGCTGTGGAACTTTACTTCATGAGTGCAGTATACTTGTTTACACGGTTATTTTTTTATCACTGGAAAATTTTAGGGATGCTTCAGGACACATCAATTATTATAAATAAAATAAAAAAATGAATAAAAAAAAAAAAAAAAAATTATAAAAAAATCTAAAAATGCTGCTCTCTAAAAATCAATCAATCAAATTTTATAGAAAAATCAAAAAAAAATTTGTATTTTTTTGATTTTTTTTTCTTCTCTTCCCCCCGTAAAATAATACGGTCCGTCCGATAAAAGTTTAAAACTTTATCCAACAAGCATGGATAGAGTTTAAAACATGTTTTAAATTAGTATGATACATAAATTTCAGTGAAATAAACAAAACTTGTTAAAAACATGATTGCTTTTTGTAAGTGTAAACGCTGTCAATGTATCAGACTAGTTTGAATATGTCATAGATCTAAGTGTAAACGCAGATGTGGTTTATACTTGTTTAGAGACTTGTTGGCAACACAGTATGAACGAAAGAATGTTTGAGACAGTTGCAATACATGTATAAAACAAATAATTATGTTTTGACAAGTATTCTACAAGTATTGTATAAAACTAGTATTTTACTTGTTTCTTGGTGTAAACGAGGGGTTAGGATTAAAAATCTGTTTTGGTCATATAACCTTGTAAACTTATTTTTAGAGCCAACCAGAACAACTCAATCATCTGCTACATGCATTGACAATATTTATACAAATATTGTTCCTTTAGCAAAAAGAGTTTTTCATAATTTAGAATCTGACCATTCTGGGCAAATTGTTACCATTCCATTTAAATGTAAACGCATAGAAAAACAGAATAT
Source organism: Schoenobius gigantellus (assembly GCA_963935595.1). Taxonomy (NCBI): domain Eukaryota; kingdom Metazoa; phylum Arthropoda; class Insecta; order Lepidoptera; family Crambidae; genus Schoenobius; species Schoenobius gigantellus. The sequence continues at coordinate 39,721,036 of OZ012543.1, forward strand.
CACTGTGGTGCCAAAAACTGCTGGTCGCTTAGAACGGCTGAAAAATAATATTGGTATTAAATTAAATTATATAGGTTATGAAGAAAACCCAAATAAATTATATGAAATATTTTAAAAAATTTTGTTCTGAATTTAAAAAGATTTTTGTTCCAAAGACTATATCGGTTAATGGTACTTTAGCCTTTAGTGAATGGGCTACACCAGGCATTCACAAAAGCAGAATCAAACTTTTTGAACTTTATAATGAACGTTCATTTAATACTAGCGATGAGTTTAAACTTTATGTGAAAAATTATTCCAAAGTATTCAAAAAAGCAAGCAGGCTTGCTAAATCTAATTATTTAAGTTCAAAAATAAAAAACAATAATAATAAAATTAAAATGACAAGGAATATTATAAATAATGAAACTGGAAAAGCGAAAACTACTAATAATCAATATTGTTTGAATATTGACGGTAAGAAGGTAACAGTTGACACAGAAGTAGCTGCAGAATTTGAAAAGTTCTTTACTGACATTCCAGTCTCAATCACAAAGTTATTGGATTCCTCCCCCGCTATTGCTGAATCTATAATGAAAGATCATGTTGAAGCTTGTGGTGATAAATTCAAATTTGTACACATTAGTGGAATGGATATAATAAAGTCCTTTAAAACTTTGAATAAGAAGAAAACTGCGGACCTGTGGGGCAATTCCGTTGATGTTACTAAATCCGTAATTGAAACAATAGCTCCAATACTTGCTCACATTTTTAATGATTGCATTGACTGTGGTGTATTTCCTGATCTAATGAAGCTGAGTAAAATTATTCCTTTACATAAATGTGGTAGCACATCAGACCCCAGTAAAGACCTATCTCTGTGCTAACTACTTTTAGCAAAATTTTTGAAAAAATAATGTTGGAGCAAATGCAAAGTTATTTTAATAGGAATAATCTTCTACACTGTAAACAATTTGGTTTTAGGAGGGGTCGCTCAACAACCGACGCTGGTGTTGAGTTAATACAACATATATTTGAAGCCTGGGAAGACTCACACGATGCGTTAGGCATTTTTTGTGATTTGTCTAAGGCATTTGATTGCGTTTATCACGAAACCTTGATCAGAAAATTACACCACTATGGGTTTCGTGATACTGCACTGGATCTTCTACTCTCTTATCTAAGTGGAAGGATTCAAAAAGTAGACGTCAATGGAAAAAGGTCTCAAGGTTCCGCAGTTAAAAGGGGAGTTTCGCAGGGTTCGAGTCTTGGTCCTTTTCTATTTCTTATATATGTCAATGACCTCACTGATTTTGTACAGGACAGGCATGGGATAGTATTATTTGCAGATGATACTTGACTTTTATTTAAAATCAAAAGAGGATTGCAAATGAATGACGATGTAAATAATTCTATCTCAAGAATTGTTCATTGGTTTAATGTAAACAACCTGTCACTTAATGAAGGGCAAACAAAATGTATAAAATTTGTTTTACCCAATGTGAAAGAGGTTCACACCACTGTAAAAATAAAGGATATAGGTGTTGATCTTGTGGACACCACAGTATTTCTTAGGATCACACTTGATTCTAAGCTGCAATGGGGCCCACATATAGATAAATTGTCGAAGAGACTTAGTTCTGCAGCTCACGCTGTATGGAAAATACGTCAGTTGACTGATGTTGATACAGCAAGACTTGTATGTTTTTCTTACTTTCATAGTTTAATGTCGCATTTTGTTGTGGGGAAATGCTGCCGACATTCAGATCGTTTTTGTGCTGCAGAAAAGGGCTATTCGAGCTATTTATAACCTTAAAATGAGAGATTCTTTGCGAGAAAAGATTAAAGAAATTGGTATTATGACAGTAGCGTCGCAATATATTTATGAGAATCTAATATTTATGTTCGTAAACATATTCATTTGTTTTGTAAAAATAGTGATATTCATTCAGTGAATACTAGACAAAGGAATATGTTAGCTTTACCAAATACCAGGCTCCAAAAAATCAATAATTCTTTTAGAGGCCTGTGTATACGTTTTTACAATAAAATACCAAGTTGTATACAAGAACTTAGCCTAAACAAATTTAAAGTTGCAATCAAAGATGTACTTATTAAAAAAGCACATTATAAAGTATCTGATTACATGACGGACAAAAAGCTTGGGTTTGAACTCTCATTTCTAATATTTAACAATGAACTGCGTTTTGTTTCAAAGAAACATTCAGTGAGAGCAATTCATAAGCTAAGTTCACGCACTTCTCTCAGAGATAGCCTATATAATGTGAATTAACACATCTCTTCTTGTAATGGAAGTTAAGCTCAAACTTTTGCTTTGAGGTCAGCTTCCAATTGACGACTCTGTAACAAAACCAAAATTGTAAATGGCGATTTAAAAGAGGAGATAAAAAATTTTGACCTTTCGAGTTTCTTGCCTGTTCTTCTCGAGAAGGCTCTCCCAATTTCCGAACAGGTGTAGAGTCAACTTTTTTTTTCATTCCTACTTGTATTTGCAGACATCTTGAGTATATTCAGGATGTATGCACATACAAGGTTAATATGATTTCTTTAAATTAAATTGTTTTGCTTTGTTTTGACGTCAATAAGTGCCTGTAAAGGCCTATGTTGAATAAAGATTTTTGAATTTGAGTGTGATGTTGTCTGTACCTATTCTTATATTATTTTTAACTTTTTAGTGTTTTTGAAGTCGGTTTTTACTTTTTGTAAAACATTTTTTTCAAGCTTAAGTTATCAATTCATCACCTTGAAGTTGAGGGTTGACATCATTTAAACAATTTATACTGGTCTGTCAAGTACGCAATGATGATGATGAAATGAGGTTGTCGCGCATTTCTGGGTCTATCTTTTCTAGAAACTCTAGGTATCACATATTCAAAGAGATTGTCAATCCGAGTACCTTTTGAGAGCGAGCTTACCTCTATGTGAATCAACAATTGGGGGACAAATCTTGATTATCAAGAGCTCATCCTTTTAATATTTCGTTTTCGTTTTTGTTTCAAAAAAGCTGACGTGACGCTGGCAAAATGTTTTTGTAATAAAAACCCTTGCCATTACTTACATTAACTTAACTAGGCAATGCAAAGCTGAGCAAATAATCTGTCATTCACCGAGTTACTTCTGATTGACTTAACTGGATCTGATAACATATTGTAGTGAATGGAAGTTACCCAGGAATGCCCAGAAGACATTGACGATCAATTATTTAATATACAAACTTATAGTATACGTAATTTTGAAGTAATCAAATCGATTCGTGAAATAAATCTGATGTGTTATGGTCAGGGTTGACCGCGGCCCCATAGCAGGAGAGCTATTTTTGAATTACGTATGCGACTTCGAAATCACCGATGTGACTAATAATCACCGATTATCAATAATTCTTATTTTTGAATATCACTTAAGTGACTACCTTAGTCACGGATGTGATTTCATTACGAGTGCCCTCACCCACTCGTAATCAAGTCATCGCAATTCATAAATTCTAAATCGCATACGTAATTCAAAAATAGGTCTCCAGTTCGCTTGCCAGCTTAGATTTATATTTTGTTATGATTTCAAACAAATGTTAAGAGGATTGTGAAGTAATCGTGCGCGGCGCGAGTAGGTATTTTCTAAAATGCTATCTGTTTCACACCGCTCGGCCTCCCGTCTGGCGTTTACACCACAAATACAACACGCGCAAATTCTCACGCACACTACTACAGCAGCGCGCGACTCCTCGGCGCGAGAACTCGAGATCATTATTTTACCGTTTGTAATGTTTTGCGTTGCTTAGGTATTCCTGACTTCCTTTCCGCTCGCAACTTTGCCTTCGTTATTTTCGTTTTTCGTGAGGGAATTTTGTTTTCTCGTATGAAAAATTATTTTATAACCTTATATTACTCGGTGATAATGTAGCATTCTATTAGTCAATTTTTTTTAAATCAGCCTAGTAGTTTTTAAAAATAAAAAATATAATAAATAAAAATAGTTTTATTTCTAAAAATCATTTTAACAATAATTACGCCGAGACTTCCCAGTGAGCTAGTTTTTGAGTTTATTCATTACAAACAAAAATACAAATCTTCTTTCTTTATAATATTTTAGTAGATAAGTTTCGTAAATTATTTCAGTATTCCTTTGAAATTTATAGTGTATGCACTTACTTGGTATCCCTACCAAGTCCTACTTTATAGGACTGAGCTGTTATTTGTTATGAAAGTACCAATCTATCGTATATTTACCTGTCTAAAGAAAATGACTTTTTGTAAGATGAGTGTTATACTGAATTAAAATGATTTTCATTTGAGATGTGAATCAATAATGGATCCTTTTATGAAAAAAATAAAAAATGAAATGAAATTCCATAACGCGAGTAAAACCTTAGAGCCCAGCTTTAGAGGAATAAAATTCAAATAAAATAATATTAAAAATAACGCTACTTGCATAGTCTATTACACGTTTTTAGCTGCTCCAACTTCATACATTGCATAACAAATACCCATCACAAGAAACAAAATACGAATTTATTTTGAGTTGGTTTCTTTATGGCACATTTATTATAACAAACAACTACTTACATACTTACATTTTTTTCCATTTTTGGTTTTGGGAATTTACAGTAAAGTTAACAGGCTACAGGCTGCTAACCCTTAAATAAGGAAATTTGTATTGAAATAAAATCTTTAAAATAAAACACTAAAATCAATAAACGTATTCAAAAAGATATTTACTTTTTCATGTATAAGGTATTTGTGAAGATTAATAGTTCCGACTTGAGTAATAACTTTCACTATTGATCGATATATCGATATTACTTTCTCCTCCCTAGGCGACAATAACTACGATAACATTATGTCACATCACTATCACTACATTGTACCCCTGCCCCCGACACAGATTAGATAATAGTTACTACGTAACAGATACTTCACTCCCATAGAAAAGCTCGAATCGCTGTAATAATAATAGCCAAAACTGACACACAAAAGTCGCTGCAAGAAAAAAGGTCTTTACGAACGCGCGCCGAGAATCGAGATTCCCGTGTACACAGCGTGATTGCGTCATCGAGCGAAAACTTAAGGGTTGTACAAAGAACATAAACAAAATGGTCAAAGTAAAATTTTATTGATATAGCATTATAATGAAATAAAATAAAGTGATTGCGAGGAAAGCACCTGACTTAAATGTGATTTATTTTTTAAAAATGATAATAATAATAGTACTTACTTTATTTGCAAGAATATAGTAAAATACATAATTGGTGTTAAATTATATAATTATTGCTCATAATCTACTTCTAAATTGGCAGTGCGCAAAAAATAAAAAATTTAAAATGTATGTATGAGAATAGAATATTTATTTATTGTCATTAATACATTAAAAAATTATAAAAATACAAATTATTAAAAATTACCAATCCCGCCCGAGACGAATATTTTTTTCTTGTTAATTTTATTCATTTGTCAAATTACAAATGATTAGAAAATTACGAATTATTATGAAAAATACATGACCGATGTTTTTTTTTAAATTTGAACTCACGGTTATTCAATTTTACTATAGAAAATATCCTGAATCGTATGAATATCAATCAATGAAATTAGCTTCACGATCAATGAAACAACGACATCCAATAGCTTCACAGTAATGAACCACCGTATTGTTAATCAAGTTTATTAAATGAAACATCTTTTTTCGAATCAACAGTTAATTGAAAATTTTCGTAAAATTATTCGACTAGGTATAAAATTCCCTTTTTAGCACTGATAAGAAAATTATAAATAAAAAGATAATTGATAAAAAACAAAAAGAAATTAAAAACCAAATTAATAAAATAAACAAAAAAGCAATAAAAAAAAAAAAAACCATTAAAAAAGCAACATAATAAAAAAATAATTTATGAAAAAAGTATAAGATTCAATAATAATAATAAAAGTCTCGCGTGTGGCGCGCGGAATCCCTCTGCCGGTCGGCGCGCCGGCGCGCTACTTAGCGGTAGGTATTGATAACTCTGCATTGCGCGAGTGACGGGGGCCTGCCCCCGACCCGTATCGTGCGATAGAGAGAGTTGCAAGAAATGGTCGAAATTGCCTACAATTCCTGTTTGAAATATTGTTTCGGGCGATAACTGTTTTACCCCCCTAAACCTTTATGAAATTAGACGCTTTTGGTGTCATTAGATTCAGTATACCTTAATCTATGTTTGTACGTTTTGCTTTTTTTGTAATTCAGTATAATTTAGTCAAAAAAAGACAAAAATGCTCAAGGTAGTTTTTAAGTCGAAAATATAGATATTTAGATGCTAATAACTTATATTCTGAGCAATATTTCTTCAAAATCAAAACGTACAAACCTAGTTTTTCATTATATCTACAAGATTTCCAAAAATTATGAAAATTGGACTATGTTTAGAGGGAGAAAAGCGTTATCGCTTTTTGTATGAAAATTTACAGCTTCACAATCCTCTTAAACACCTATCGCTTGGAAATTAAAATTTATATCGTTTTTCTGTTCTTTAACCTCGGTTGCAGTATACTTTTTTTGTAAATGGTTTTTTGCACATGCTCATTGACTGTCTGGCTTGGTGCAATGCCAGCTTCATCTACTTTATGCAATGCCATTTTCTGATTATTATAAACATAGCATGGATTAGCAACCTACTATTAATAAAATATCTTTTTGATGTTATGAGAAACTAGGTATAGGCGACCAAGAAAGTGGTTTACCACCTTGAGGTTGAAATACAGTTTTTCGTCCTAAAACAACACGGTTGATTTTCCTTTGCAATTTCATACTGACAGTCACTAAGGTTACCTTAAGTGACCGTAAAGATGTTTTGTTCATACGCAAAGTATGGTCGAAAGGGTAAACCGCTTTTATGGCCGACTCTACATATTAAAACAATCATAATAATAATCTTAATGTTAATATTTACAGTATTGAGTACCACACCAAAACTGAACTCGATCGCAGAACTGCAAAAAAGGCTACGAGATACAAATGATGTTCCCGAACTATTATGCTGCATAAGACAAGCATTTATTATGATAAAAGTCAACAAGAAATGTAAATAAATTAGCATGACGGCTATAATACATAACAAGACGCAAGCAAGTTATAATGTTAAATGTTTATAAAATTAATGATTCAACTATGTAATTATAATCAGAGTGTAATAAATGCTAATGTTAGTATTACTTTTTGGTCGTATTTTTCGTGCCCGTGCCCACTGGAACTTATTATTTCATGAATGTTAAAAAATAGTGCTAAGCCACTTTACCTAAAAATTGAATTGAAATAGCTCCCAAAGAAAAAAAATGTGCTCTCATACTTTTGTTTTAGTTATAGCCATCGGCAAGTATGCTGTTGATGGCTGTAGGTAGGTACGTAATTAACGCTTAGTCATGGCCCGCCGTACTCACTACTCACCTTCGATTAGTTATATTGTGTACAGAAAACGGTTTTAAAATGGAAACTGGTACAGTATCAGCATGGGCAAGCTCGCTACAGTTTTTTAAGCAGAAATGTATGAAATCCTGGCTTGTGCAAAAGAAAATATCGATAAAGGGCGCAATGGAATGAACATATACGTCCAAATTGAGAGTCAAGGTGGCGCTCAAGGCACTGTTGTCGTATAAAGTGTGCATCAGGCCTACCCTCCAGGGGGCGCAATCGGGGAATAGCTAACGCCGATCCCGATTGTGTCCCTACTAGAGGTGAAAACTTCGGAATGTTTCCGAAACTTTGGAATATTTCAGGAATACTTCCGGAAGTATTCCTAATAACTTCCAAAATTACCAGCAACTTTGGAAGTTTTCAAATAGATTATTGACTTAAAAAAACTGGAGATACTTTGAACATTACTTACTCTGTTACTATTGCTAGATACTGAATATTACAAATTACATATTTTTTATTGCCATTAATAGGGTAAAACACCCAATAGACAGCCTTTTAGTGAAAACTAAAGTTTTAAAAATTAAACTATCAATCAAAACAATAGCTATTTACCATAAGTTTGCACGGCTACTACTTTATTGCAAGGTAATATAGTTGATAATTGTATAGCTTCTAAAGTCGCTTACGCGCTGTGACCAAACTCAAACGCTACTTTTACGCGATTTAATCGTTTTTTTGGAAAACTGGTATACAAAATAAAAAAATTATTTTTGCAATTTTCTAGCCATTAAAAATGCACGTCTATTAGTAAAACTTGTTATGTCATTTATTATTATATTTTCTCTTATTATATTATTAGATTTATTATTATTATATTATTAGATTCACAGCTGTTTTAAAATATTGAATAGAGTGATCTTTGGATGTTTTTCTATCGAGTGAAACATTATTAATCGTGATTCTGTCTTTAATGTTTAGATAAAATATTCAATAATATCATATATTAATTTAAGAACTGTATGTTTTATATTTGTGGCGGTACAGTACATCGAAATTATTCCGAAAACGAGAAAGTAGCGCCTTAAGGAAAAAAGGGAAGCAATTGTAATTTTAGTCTTACATTAAAGTAATCTGGGTTCAATTTATTAATTTTGAATATCTGTGAAACAGATTTTCAAAATTAATAAATTTTCCATTGAGCGAACAATAGAAATAGCCTGCGTGGAGCTGGACCAGATTATTGTATTAAGTGTATACAGGCCTCCTACAGGATTATATGACCTTTTTGAAGATACTATGGATGAAGTATTGAAAAAAGTGTGTAGTTCCACGAAACAAACCTTGTTTGTGGTGATTTTAATATTAATTTATTAGAAAATTCTAGTTAATCTATTACCCCTCGTTTACACCAAGGTATATTACATGTATTTACCAAGTTTTATGCAATGTTTTCGTTTATTGTTTACACTCGTATACATGTATAAAACTTGTTGAATACAAAACATGTATGAAACTTGTTGTATGAAATTGTTTTGTGAACTACTAGTTGTCTACATGTTTATGGTGTCACGTTTTATATTTGTTGTAGATAAACTTGTAGAAAATGACACGCCAGTCCGGTAGTTTCATTAATATTTTCTACTCAATTGACTACTCACAATGGAAAGTAAAGATGCTGTGGAACTTTACTTCATGAGTGCAGTATACTTGTTTACACGGTTATTTTTTTATCACTGGAAAATTTTAGGGATGCTTCAGGACACATCAATTATTATAAATAAAATAAAAAAATGAATTAAAAAAAAAAAAATATAAAAAAATCTAAAAATGCTGCTCTCTAAAAATCAATCAATCAAATTTTATAGAAAAATCAAAAAAAAATTTGTATTTTTTTGATTTTTTTTTCTTCTCTTCCCCCCGTAAAATAATACGGTCCGTCCGATAAAAGTTTAAAACTTTATCCAACAAGCATGGATAGAGTTTAAAACATGTTTTAAATTAGTATGATACATAAATTTCAGTGAAATAAACAAAACTTGTTAAAAACATGATTGCTTTTTGTAAGTGTAAACGCTGTCAATGTATCAGACTAGTTTGAATATGTCATAGATCTAAGTGTAAACGCAGATGTGGTTTATACTTGTTTAGAGACTTGTTGGCAACACAGTATGAACGAAAGAATGTTTGAGACAGTTGCAATACATGTATAAAACAAATAATTATGTTTTGACAAGTATTCTACAAGTATTGTATAAAACTAGTATTTTACTTGTTTCTTGGTGTAAACGAGGGGTTAGGATTAAAAATCTGTTTTGGTCATATAACCTTGTAAACTTATTTTTAGAGCCAACCAGAACAACTCAATCATCTGCTACATGCATTGACAATATTTATACAAATATTGTTCCTTTAGCAAAAAGAGTTTTTCATAATTTAGAATCTGACCATTCTGGGCAAATTGTTACCATTCCATTTAAATGTAAACGCATAGAAAAACAGAATATCACTGTGGTGCCAAAAACTGCTGGTCGCTTAGAACGGCTGAAAAATAATATTGGTATTAAATTAAATTATATAGGTTATGAAGAAAACCCAAATAAATTATATGAAATATTTTAAAAAATTTTGTTCTGAATTTAAAAAGATTTTTGTTCCAAAGACTATATCGGTTAATGGTACTTTAGCCTTTAGTGAATGGGCTACACCAGGCATTCACAAAAGCAGAATCAAACTTTTTGAACTTTATAATGAACGTTCATTTAATACTAGCGATGAGTTTAAACTTTATGTGAAAAATTATTCCAAAGTATTCAAAAAAGCAAGCAGGCTTGCTAAATCTAATTATTTAAGTTCAAAAATAAAAAACAATAATAATAAAATTAAAATGACAAGGAATATTATAAATAATGAAACTGGAAAAGCGAAAACTACTAATAATCAATATTGTTTGAATATTGACGGTAAGAAGGTAACAGTTGACACAGAAGTAGCTGCAGAATTTGAAAAGTTCTTTACTGACATTCCAGTCTCAATCACAAAGTTATTGGATTCCTCCCCCGCTATTGCTGAATCTATAATGAAAGATCATGTTGAAGCTTGTGGTGATAAATTCAAATTTGTACACATTAGTGGAATGGATATAATAAAGTCCTTTAAAACTTTGAATAAGAAGAAAACTGCGGACCTGTGGGGCAATTCCGTTGATGTTACTAAATCCGTAATTGAAACAATAGCTCCAATACTTGCTCACATTTTTAATGATTGCATTGACTGTGGTGTATTTCCTGATCTAATGAAGCTGAGTAAAATTATTCCTTTACATAAATGTGGTAGCACATCAGACCCCAGTAAAGACCTATCTCTGTGCTAACTACTTTTAGCAAAATTTTTGAAAAAATAATGTTGGAGCAAATGCAAAGTTATTTTAATAGGAATAATCTTCTACACTGTAAACAATTTGGTTTTAGGAGGGGTCGCTCAACAACCGACGCTGGTGTTGAGTTAATACAACATATATTTGAAGCCTGGGAAGACTCACACGATGCGTTAGGCATTTTTTGTGATTTGTCTAAGGCATTTGATTGCGTTTATCACGAAACCTTGATCAGAAAATTACACCACTATGGGTTTCGTGATACTGCACTGGATCTTCTACTCTCTTATCTAAGTGGAAGGATTCAAAAAGTAGACGTCAATGGAAAAAGGTCTCAAGGTTCCGCAGTTAAAAGGGGAGTTTCGCAGGGTTCGAGTCTTGGTCCTTTTCTATTTCTTATATATGTCAATGACCTCACTGATTTTGTACAGGACAGGCATGGGATAGTATTATTTGCAGATGATACTTGACTTTTATTTAAAATCAAAAGAGGATTGCAAATGAATGACGATGTAAATAATTCTATCTCAAGAATTGTTCATTGGTTTAATGTAAACAACCTGTCACTTAATGAAGGGCAAACAAAATGTATAAAATTTGTTTTACCCAATGTGAAAGAGGTTCACACCACTGTAAAAATAAAGGATATAGGTGTTGATCTTGTGGACACCACAGTATTTCTTAGGATCACACTTGATTCTAAGCTGCAATGGGGCCCACATATAGATAAATTGTCGAAGAGACTTAGTTCTGCAGCTCACGCTGTATGGAAAATACGTCAGTTGACTGATGTTGATACAGCAAGACTTGTATGTTTTTCTTACTTTCATAGTTTAATGTCGCATTTTGTTGTGGGGAAATGCTGCCGACATTCAGATCGTTTTTGTGCTGCAGAAAAGGGCTATTCGAGCTATTTATAACCTTAAAATGAGAGATTCTTTGCGAGAAAAGTTTAAAGAAATTGGTATTATGACAGTAGCGTCGCAATATATTTATGAGAATCTAATATTTATGTTCGTAAACATATTCATTTGTTTTGTAAAAATAGTGATATTCATTCAGTGAATACTAGACAAAGGAATATGTTAGCTTTACCAAATACCAGGCTCCAAAAAATCAATAATTCTTTTAGAGGCCTGTGTATACGTTTTTACAATAAAATACCAAGTTGTATACAAGAACTTAGCCTAAACAAATTTAAAGTTGCAATCAAAGATGTACTTATTAAAAAAGCACATTATAAAGTATCTGATTACATGACGGACAAAAAGCTTGGGTTTGAACTCTCATTTCTAATATTTAACAATGAACTGCGTTTTGTTTCAAAGAAACATTCAGTGAGAGCAATTCATAAGCTAAGTTCACGCACTTCTCTCAGAGATAGCCTATATAATGTGAATTAACACATCTCTTCTTGTAATGGAAGTTAAGCTCAAACTTTTGCTTTGAGGTCAGCTTCCAATTGACGACTCTGTAACAAAACCAAAATTGTAAATGGCGATTTAAAAGAGGAGATAAAAAATTTTGACCTTTCGAGTTTCTTGCCTGTTCTTCTCGAGAAGGCTCTCCCAATTTCCGAACAGGTGTAGAGTCAACTTTTTTTTTCATTCCTACTTGTATTTGCAGACATCTTGAGTATATTCAGGATGTATGCACATACAAGGTTAATATGATTTCTTTAAATTAAATTGTTTTGCTTTGTTTTGACGTCAATAAGTGCCTGTAAAGGCCTATGTTGAATAAAGATTTTTGAATTTGAGTGTGATGTTGTCTGTACCTATTCTTATATTATTTTTAACTTTTTAGTGTTTTTGAAGTCGGTTTTTACTTTTTGTAAAACATTTTTTTCAAGCTTAAGTTATCAATTCATCACCTTGAAGTTGAGGGTTGACATCATTTAAACAATTTATACTGGTCTGTCAAGTACGCAATGATGATGATGAAATGAGGTTGTCGCGCATTTCTGGGTCTATCTTTTCTAGAAACTCTAGGTATCACATATTCAAAGAGATTGTCAATCCGAGTACCTTTTGAGAGCGAGCTTACCTCTATGTGAATCAACAATTGGGGGACAAATCTTGATTATCAAGAGCTCATCCTTTTAATATTTCGTTTTCGTTTTTGTTTCAAAAAAGCTGACGTGACGCTGGCAAAATGTTTTTGTAATAAAAACCCTTGCCATTACTTACATTAACTTAACTAGGCAATGCAAAGCTGAGCAAATAATCTGTCATTCACCGAGTTACTTCTGATTGACTTAACTGGATCTGATAACATATTGTAGTGAATGGAAGTTACCCAGGAATGCCCAGAAGACATTGACGATCAATTATTTAATATACAAACTTATAGTATACGTAATTTTGAAGTAATCAAATCGATTCGTGAAATAAATCTGATGTGTTATGGTCAGGGTTGACCGCGGCCCCATAGCAGGAGAGCTATTTTTGAATTACGTATGCGACTTCGAAATCACCGATGTGACTAATAATCACCGATTATCAATAATTCTTATTTTTGAATATCACTTAAGTGACTACCTTAGTCACGGATGTGATTTCATTACGAGTGCCCTCACCCACTCGTAATCAAGTCATCGCAATTCATAAATTCTAAATCGCATACGTAATTCAAAAATAGGTCTCCAGTTCGCTTGCCAGCTTAGATTTATATTTTGTTATGATTTCAAACAAATGTTAAGAGGATTGTGAAGTAATCGTGCGCGGCGCGAGTAGGTATTTTCTAAAATGCTATCTGTTTCACACCGCTCGGCCTCCCGTCTGGCGTTTACACCACAAATACAACACGCGCAAATTCTCACGCACACTACTACAGCAGCGCGCGACTCCTCGGCGCGAGAACTCGAGATCATTATTTTACCGTTTGTAATGTTTTGCGTTGCTTAGGTATTCCTGACTTCCTTTCCGCTCGCAACTTTGCCTTCGTTATTTTCGTTTTTCGTGAGGGAATTTTGTTTTCTCGTATGAAAAATTATTTTATAACCTTATATTACTCGGTGATAATGTAGCATTCTATTAGTCAATTTTTTTTAAATCAGCCTAGTAGTTTTTAAAAATAAAAAATATAATAAATAAAAATAGTTTTATTTCTAAAAATCATTTTAACAATAATTACGCCGAGACTTCCCAGTGAGCTAGTTTTTGAGTTTATTCATTACAAACAAAAATACAAATCTTCTTTCTTTATAATATTTTAGTAGATAAGTTTCGTAAATTATTTCAGTATTCCTTTGAAATTTATAGTGTATGCACTTACTTGGTATCCCTACCAAGTCCTACTTTATAGGACTGAGCTGTTATTTGTTATGAAAGTACCAATCTATCGTATATTTACCTGTCTAAAGAAAATGACTTTTTGTAAGATGAGTGTTATACTGAATTAAAATGATTTTCATTTGAGATGTGAATCAATAATGGATCCTTTTATGAAAAAAATAAAAAATGAAATGAAATTCCATAACGCGAGTAAAACCTTAGAGCCCAGCTTTAGAGGAATAAAATTCAAATAAAATAATATTAAAAATAACGCTACTTGCATAGTCTATTACACGTTTTTAGCTGCTCCAACTTCATACATTGCATAACAAATACCCATCACAAGAAACAAAATACGAATTTATTTTGAGTTGGTTTCTTTATGGCACATTTATTATAACAAACAACTACTTACATACTTACATTTTTTTCCATTTTTGGTTTTGGGAATTTACAGTAAAGTTAACAGGCTACAGGCTGCTAACCCTTAAATAAGGAAATTTGTATTGAAATAAAATCTTTAAAATAAAACACTAAAATCAATAAACGTATTCAAAAAGATATTTACTTTTTCATGTATAAGGTATTTGTGAAGATTAATAGTTCCGACTTGAGTAATAACTTTCACTATTGATCGATATATCGATATTACTTTCTCCTCCCTAGGCGACAATAACTACGATAACATTATGTCACATCACTATCACTACATTGTACCCCTGCCCCCGACACAGATTAGATAATAGTTACTACGTAACAGATACTTCACTCCCATAGAAAAGCTCGAATCGCTGTAATAATAATAGCCAAAACTGACACACAAAAGTCGCTGCAAGAAAAAAGGTCTTTACGAACGCGCGCCGAGAATCGAGATTCCCGTGTACACAGCGTGATTGCGTCATCGAGCGAAAACTTAAGGGTTGTACAAAGAACATAAACAAAATGGTCAAAGTAAAATTTTATTGATATAGCATTATAATGAAATAAAATAAAGTGATTGCGAGGAAAGCACCTGACTTAAATGTGATTTATTTTTTAAAAATGATAATAATAATAGTACTTACTTTATTTGCAAGAATATAGTAAAATACATCATCATCATCATCATCATCATTTCAGCCAAGAGACGCCCACTGCTGGACATAGGCCTCCCCCAGGGATCTCCAAACCGATCGGTCCTGCGCCTCCCGCATCCAGCGGCTTCCCGCGACCTTCACCAGATCGTCGGTCCACCTTGTGGGGGGCCTACCAACGCTGCGTCTCCCGGTACGCGGCCGCCACTCGAGGACCTTTCCGCCCCAACGGCCGTCAGTCCTGCGAGCTATGTGTCCTGCCCACTGCCACTTAAGGTTTGCAATTCTTTGGGCTATGTCGGCGACTCTAGTTCTTCTACGGATCTCTTCATTTCTGATGCGATCGCGTAGAGAAACCCCGAGCATAGCCCTCTCCATTGCCCTTTGAGTGACATTGAGCCTTCTGATGAGACTCATTGTAAACGGCCACGTCTCAGTTCCGTACGTCATCACTGGCAACACGCACGAATTGAAGACTTTCGTCTTAAGACACTGCGGTAGATTGGCCGAGAATATGCTGCGTAGCTTCCCGAACGCTGCCCAGCCGAGTTGGATTCGTCGATTTACCTCTTTCTGGAAGTTGGACTTACCGAGCTGGACTATTTGTCCCAGGTAAACATATTCGTCAACAACTTCCAGTGTAGAGCCGCCAACCTTTACAGGAGTGGGTACTACATGGGAATTCACCATAATTTTGGTCTTGTCCATGTTCATTTTAAGACCCACTTGTTGGGAAACTCTACAGAGGTCTTCGAGCATTATGCCTAGATCTCCCACGGTCTCAGCCATGACCACGATATCATCGGCAAAACGAAGGTGAGTCATGTACTCGCCGTTTATGTTGATGCCGAGTCCTCTCCAGTCCAAAAGCTTAAATACATCCTCCAGCGCAGCTGTGAACAGCTTCGGCGATATAACGTCACCTTGTCTCACACCTCGCTGAAGTCGTATTGGTTTCGAGTTCTGGTCCTGAAGGCGGACTGACATAGTGGCGTTTCCGTACAATGACTTCAACACTTGGATGTACCGGTAGTCTATTTGGCACCTCTGGAGTGACCTAAGCACGGCCCAGGTCTCGACAGAATCGAAGGCTTTCTCATAGTCCACAAACGCCAAGCATAGTGGCAGATTATACTCCTCGGTCTTCTGTATAACCTGCCGCAGCGTATGAATGTGGTCTATGGTACTATAGCCTTTACGGAATCCGGCTTGTTCGGGAGGCTGGAAGTCGTCAAACCTGCGCGCGAGACGATTCGTGATGACTCTCGAGAACAGCTTGTATACATGACTCAGGAGCGTGATGGGTCTGTAGTTCTTCAACTGGGCCCTGTCGCCCTTTTTGAAGAAAAGTGCCACCACACCCCCGTGCCATGCTTTAGGCGTAATGCCCTCGAGTATGATGGAGTTAAATAGCCTCTGCAGCGCTTTCCGGACTGGTAGTCCACCCGCTTTCAAAAGCTCAGCTGTAACTCCATCATCACCCGGTGCCTTGTTGTTTTTTAGCTGTTTGAGAGCCACACTAATCTCGTACAGGCTGACGTCCGGGATGTCTTCGGTGTAATGCCGGTTCAATTTGGCTCTAGGGTCTGTAGCCTGAATGACAGGTGCCTGCGATGTTGTGTAAAGCTGTCCATAAAAGCGTTCAATCTCAGCCATAAGCTCAGGACGAGACGTGACGACTCTGCCGTCCTCTGTCTTCAGCTTCGTCAGCAGACTCTGACCGAGTGACAGATCTCTTGCGAACACTTTGGAGCCCTTGTTCCGCTCGATGGCTTCCTTAATACGTTCTGTATTAAATCGGCGTATGTCGCGAGTCAGAGACTTCGAGATCTGTTTGTTGAGTCGCCGACGAGCATCTTCGGAGGACTGCAGACCCATCCCACGCCTTTCTTCCATCAGCTTAATTGTCGGCTCTGAGATCTTGCTCCTTTGCTTGGTACGGCTGGGTTTGAAAAACTTCGAACCCACCGTAAGGACAGTTTCCACAAACCTGTCATTATATGTGTCCACATCCGTGCAATCCTCCAGGCAAGCGAACCGATTCTGTAATTCGAGTTGAGAGCGCTCGGGGTTTTGGATCTGGATGGCTCCAGGACGGAGCGTTGACTTCATCAGTCGATACCTCTCAGCTTTTACATTAAGATTCAATGCGCCTCTCACCATTCGGTGATCGCTTCCCGTGTTGAACGTATTGATCACTGAGACGTCATTGAATAAGCGAGTCTTAGTCGACATGATGAAGTCAATCTCATTTTTTGTCACGCCAACCGGACTTTTCCAGGTCCATTTTCGATGCAGCCGTTTTTTGAAGAAAGAGTTCATCATATAGAGTCCCTCTCTCTCCATGTAATCGGCTAGCATTTGACCACGGTAATTCCGGATTCCAGCTCCAAATTGCCCCACTTTCAACTCACTATCGCCGCGCTTGCCTAGCTTTGCGTTGAAGTCTCCCATGACAACGGTGTAATGAGTCTTGGAAGCATGTATTGCCCGAGAAATGTCCTCATACATAGCTTCCACTTCCTCGTCGGAGTGTTTCGAGGTCGGAGCGTATACCTGTATGACCTTCAGCGAATACCGTTTGGTAATTCTGAGTATAAAGTACGCCACCCTATTCGACACACTTCCGATCTGTACAACGTTGTTCACAAGAGACTTGTGGACGATAAATCCGACACCACCTTGGGACAGGTCTTCGCCCTCCCGGAAATAGAGCAGGTTGCCGGATTTGAGAACCATCATGTCCTCACCCTCTCTTCGGACTTCGGACAGTCCCACTATACTCCAGCGAATCCTGCTCAACTCCCTTTCGAGCTCCAGCAGCTTCTCCTCGGTCCGCAGTGTGCGCGCGTTATATGTGGCCAGGGCCAAGGTCGTCTGACGGGGGAACTCCGCCGCCCGGGGATTCTTTGCACCCCAGGTCCCAGTACCGCGCCGACGTCCGTCACCGCCGGCACGGCCTCCAGAACCGCCGGGCACTTGGGGCCTTTGTTTAATGTTTGGGTTCATGGGGGGTTTTGGGCCATCTCCCACCACGCTGGCCCAGTGCGGGTTGGTGGGGAGCGCCAGAGCCTCGTCTGTTATAGAGCAGGGTGCACCGCGTGCAGGTGAGGTTGGCTTAGGTCCCGATAGGTGGTATTTGGGACCCCTTGCACCCACACCCCTTGTAAAATACATAATTGGTGTTAAATTATATAATTATTGCTCATAATCTACTTCTAAATTGGCAGTGCGCAAAAAATAAAAAATTTAAAATGTATGTATGAGAATAGAATATTTATTTATTGTCATTAATACATTAAAAAATTATAAAAATACAAATTATTAAAAATTACCAATCCCGCCCGAGACGAATATTTTTTTCTTGTTAATTTTATTCATTTGTCAAATTACAAATGATTAGAAAATTACGAATTATTATGAAAAATACATGACCGATGTTTTTTTTTAAATTTGAACTCACGGTTATTCAATTTTACTATAGAAAATATCCTGAATCGTATGAATATCAATCAATGAAATTAGCTTCACGATCAATGAAACAACGACATCCAATAGCTTCACAGTAATGAACCACCGTATTGTTAATCAAGTTTATTAAATGAAACATCTTTTTTCGAATCAACAGTTAATTGAAAATTTTCGTAAAATTATTCGACTAGGTATAAAATTCCCTTTATAGCACTGATAAGAAAATTATAAATAAAAAGATAATTGATAAAAAACAAAAAGAAATTAAAAACCAAATTAATAAAATAAACAAAAAAGCAATAAAATAAAAAAAAACCATTAAAAAAGCAACATAATAAAAAAATAATTTATGAAAAAAGTATAAGATTCAATAATAATAATAAAAGTCTCGCGTGTGGCGCGCGGAAGCCCTCTGCCGGTCGGCGCGCCGGCGCGCTACTTAGCGGTAGGTATTGATAACTCTGCATTGCGCGAGTGACGGGGGCCTGCCCCCGACCCGTATCGTGCGATAGAGAGAGTTGCAAGAAATGGTCGAAATTGCCTACAATTCCTGTTTGAAATATTGTTTCGGGCGATAACTGTTTTACCCCCCTAAACCTTTATGAAATTAGACGCTTTTGGTGTCATTAGATTCAGTATACCTTAATCTATGTTTGTACGTTTTGCTTTTTTTGTAATTCAGTATAATTTAGTCAAAAAAAGACAAAAATGCTCAAGGTAGTTTTTAAGTCGAAAATATAGATATTTAGATGCTAATAACTTATATTCTGAGCAATATTTCTTCAAAATCAAAACGTACAAACCTAGTTTTTCATTATATCTACAAGATTTCCAAAAATTATGAAAATTGGACTATGTTTAGAGGGAGAAAAGCGTTATCGCTTTTTGTATGAAAATTTACAGCTTCACAATCCTCTTAAACATCTATCGCTTGGAAATTAAAATTTATATCGTTTTTCTGTTCTTTAACCTCGGTTGCAGTATACTTTTTTTGTAAATGGTTTTTTGCACATGCTCATTGACTGTCTGGCTTGGTGCAATGCCAGCTTCATCTACTTTATGCAATGCCATTTTCTGATTATTATAAACATAGCATGGATTAGCAACCTACCATTAATAAAATATCTTTTTGATGTTATGAGAAACTAGGTATAGGCGACCAAGAAAGTGGTTTACCACCTTGAGGTTGAAATACAGTTTTTCGTCCTAAAACAACACGGTTGATTTTCCTTTGCAATTTCATACTGACAGTCACTAAGGTTACCTTAAGTGACCGTAAAGATGTTTTGTTCATACGCAAAGTATGGTCGAAAGGGTAAACCGCTTTTATGGCCGACTCTACATATTAAAACAATCATAATAATAATCTTAATGTTAATATTTACAGTATTGAGTACCACACCAAAACTGAACTCGATCGCAGAACTGCAAAAAAGGCTACGAGATACAAATGATGTTCCCGAACTATTATGCTGC
Organism: Schoenobius gigantellus; assembly: GCA_963935595.1. NCBI lineage: Eukaryota > Metazoa > Arthropoda > Insecta > Lepidoptera > Crambidae > Schoenobius > Schoenobius gigantellus. The sequence continues at coordinate 39,741,084 of OZ012543.1, forward strand.
ATAAGACAAGCATTTATTATGATAAAAGTCAACAAGAAATGTAAATAAATTAGCATGACGGCTATAATACATAACAAGACGCAAGCAAGTTATAATGTTAAATGTTTATAAAATTAATGATTCAACTATGTAATTATAATCAGAGTGTAATAAATGCTAATGTTAGTATTACTTTTTGGTCGTATTTTTCGTGCCCGTGCCCACTGGAACTTATTATTTCATGAATGTTAAAAAATAGTGCTAAGCCACTTTACCTAAAAATTGAATTGAAATAGCTCCCAAAGAAAAAAAATGTGCTCTCATACTTTTGTTTTAGTTATAGCCATCGGCAAGTATGCTGTTGATGGCTGTAGGTAGGTACGTAATTAACGCTTAGTCATGGCCCGCCGTACTCACTACTCACCTTCGATTAGTTATATTGTGTACAGAAAACGGTTTTAAAATGGAAACTGGTACAGTATCAGCATGGGCAAGCTCGCTACAGTTTTTTAAGCAGAAATGTATGAAATCCTGGCTTGTGCAAAAGAAAATATCGATAAAGGGCGCAATGGAATGAACATATACGTCCAAATTGAGAGTCAAGGTGGCGCTCAAGGCACTGTTGTCGTATAAAGTGTGCATCAGGCCTACCCTCCAGGGGGCGCAATCGGGGAATAGCTAACGCCGATCCCGATTGTGTCCCTACTAGAGGTGAAAACTTCGGAATGTTTCCGAAACTTTGGAATATTTCAGGAATACTTCCGGAAGTATTCCTAATAACTTCCAAAATTACCAGCAACTTTGGAAGTTTTCAAATAGATTATTGACTTAAAAAAACTGGAGATACTTTGAACATTACTTACTCTGTTACTATTGCTAGATACTGAATATTACAAATTACATATTTTTTATTGCCATTAATAGGGTAAAACACCCAATAGACAGCCTTTTAGTGAAAACTAAAGTTTTAAAAATTAAACTATCAATCAAAACAATAGCTATTTACCATAAGTTTGCACGGCTACTACTTTATTGCAAGGTAATATAGTTGATAATTGTATAGCTTCTAAAGTCGCTTACGCGCTGTGACCAAACTCAAACGCTACTTTTACGCGATTTAATCGTTTTTTTGGAAAACTGGTATACAAAATAAAAAAATTATTTTTGCAATTTTCTAGCCATTAAAAATGCACGTCTATTAGTAAAACTTGTTATGTCATTTATTATTATATTTTCTCTTATTATATTATTAGATTTATTATTATTATATTATTAGATTCACAGCTGTTTTAAAATATTGAATAGAGTGATCTTTGGATGTTTTTCTATCGAGTGAAACATTATTAATCGTGATTCTGTCTTTAATGTTTAGATAAAATATTCAATAATATCATATATTAATTTAAGAACTGTATGTTTTATATTTGTGGCGGTACAGTACATCGAAATTATTCCGAAAACGAGAAAGTAGCGCCTTAAGGAAAAAAGGGAAGCAATTGTAATTTTAGTCTTACATTAAAGTAATCTGGGTTCAATTTATTAATTTTGAATATCTGTGAAACAGATTTTCAAAATTAATAAATTTTCCATTGAGCGAACAATAGAAATAGCCTGCGTGGAGCTGGACCAGATTATTGTATTAAGTGTATACAGGCCTCCTACAGGATTATATGACCTTTTTGAAGATACTATGGATGAAGTATTGAAAAAAGTGTGTAGTTCCACGAAACAAACCTTGTTTGTGGTGATTTTAATATTAATTTATTAGAAAATTCTAGTTAATCTATTACCCCTCGTTTACACCAAGGTATATTACATGTATTTACCAAGTTTTATGCAATGTTTTCGTTTATTGTTTACACTCGTATACATGTATAAAACTTGTTGAATACAAAACATGTATGAAACTTGTTGTATGAAATTGTTTTGTGAACTACTAGTTGTCTACATGTTTATGGTGTCACGTTTTATATTTGTTGTAGATAAACTTGTAGAAAATGACACGCCAGTCCGGTAGTTTCATTAATATTTTCTACTCAATTGACTACTCACAATGGAAAGTAAAGATGCTGTGGAACTTTACTTCATGAGTGCAGTATACTTGTTTACACGGTTATTTTTTTATCACTGGAAAATTTTAGGGATGCTTCAGGACACATCAATTATTATAAATAAAATAAAAAAATGAATTAAAAAAAAAAAAAATATAAAAAAATCTAAAAATGCTGCTCTCTAAAAATCAATCAATCAAATTTTATAGAAAAATCAAAAAAAAATTTGTATTTTTTTGATTTTTTTTTTCTTCTCTTCCCCCCGTAAAATAATACGGTCCGTCCGATAAAAGTTTAAAACTTTATCCAACAAGCATGGATAGAGTTTAAAACATGTTTTAAATTAGTATGATACATAAATTTCAGTGAAATAAACAAAACTTGTTAAAAACATGATTGCTTTTTGTAAGTGTAAACGCTGTCAATGTATCAGACTAGTTTGAATATGTCATAGATCTAAGTGTAAACGCAGATGTGGTTTATACTTGTTTAGAGACTTGTTGGCAACACAGTATGAACGAAAGAATGTTTGAGACAGTTGCAATACATGTATAAAACAAATAATTATGTTTTGACAAGTATTCTACAAGTATTGTATAAAACTAGTATTTTACTTGTTTCTTGGTGTAAACGAGGGGTTAGGATTAAAAATCTGTTTTGGTCATATAACCTTGTAAACTTATTTTTAGAGCCAACCAGAACAACTCAATCATCTGCTACATGCATTGACAATATTTATACAAATATTGTTCCTTTAGCAAAAAGAGTTTTTCATAATTTAGAATCTGACCATTCTGGGCAAATTGTTACCATTCCATTTAAATGTAAACGCATAGAAAAACAGAATATCACTGTGGTGCCAAAAACTGCTGGTCGCTTAGAACGGCTGAAAAATAATATTGGTATTAAATTAAATTATATAGGTTATGAAGAAAACCCAAATAAATTATATGAAATATTTTAAAAAATTTTGTTCTGAATTTAAAAAGATTTTTGTTCCAAAGACTATATCGGTTAATGGTACTTTAGCCTTTAGTGAATGGGCTACACCAGGCATTCACAAAAGCAGAATCAAACTTTTTGAACTTTATAATGAACGTTCATTTAATACTAGCGATGAGTTTAAACTTTATGTGAAAAATTATTCCAAAGTATTCAAAAAAGCAAGCAGGCTTGCTAAATCTAATTATTTAAGTTCAAAAATAAAAAACAATAATAATAAAATTAAAATGACAAGGAATATTATAAATAATGAAACTGGAAAAGCGAAAACTACTAATAATCAATATTGTTTGAATATTGACGGTAAGAAGGTAACAGTTGACACAGAAGTAGCTGCAGAATTTGAAAAGTTCTTTACTGACATTCCAGTCTCAATCACAAAGTTATTGGATTCCTCCCCCGCTATTGCTGAATCTATAATGAAAGATCATGTTGAAGCTTGTGGTGATAAATTCAAATTTGTACACATTAGTGGAATGGATATAATAAAGTCCTTTAAAACTTTGAATAAGAAGAAAACTGCGGACCTGTGGGGCAATTCCGTTGATGTTACTAAATCCGTAATTGAAACAATAGCTCCAATACTTGCTCACATTTTTAATGATTGCATTGACTGTGGTGTATTTCCTGATCTAATGAAGCTGAGTAAAATTATTCCTTTACATAAATGTGGTAGCACATCAGACCCCAGTAAAGACCTATCTCTGTGCTAACTACTTTTAGCAAAATTTTTGAAAAAATAATGTTGGAGCAAATGCAAAGTTATTTTAATAGGAATAATCTTCTACACTGTAAACAATTTGGTTTTAGGAGGGGTCGCTCAACAACCGACGCTGGTGTTGAGTTAATACAACATATATTTGAAGCCTGGGAAGACTCACACGATGCGTTAGGCATTTTTTGTGATTTGTCTAAGGCATTTGATTGCGTTTATCACGAAACCTTGATCAGAAAATTACACCACTATGGGTTTCGTGATACTGCACTGGATCTTCTACTCTCTTATCTAAGTGGAAGGATTCAAAAAGTAGACGTCAATGGAAAAAGGTCTCAAGGTTCCGCAGTTAAAAGGGGAGTTTCGCAGGGTTCGAGTCTTGGTCCTTTTCTATTTCTTATATATGTCAATGACCTCACTGATTTTGTACAGGACAGGCATGGGATAGTATTATTTGCAGATGATACTTGACTTTTATTTAAAATCAAAAGAGGATTGCAAATGAATGACGATGTAAATAATTCTATCTCAAGAATTGTTCATTGGTTTAATGTAAACAACCTGTCACTTAATGAAGGGCAAACAAAATGTATAAAATTTGTTTTACCCAATGTGAAAGAGGTTCACACCACTGTAAAAATAAAGGATATAGGTGTTGATCTTGTGGACACCACAGTATTTCTTAGGATCACACTTGATTCTAAGCTGCAATGGGGCCCACATATAGATAAATTGTCGAAGAGACTTAGTTCTGCAGCTCACGCTGTATGGAAAATACGTCAGTTGACTGATGTTGATACAGCAAGACTTGTATGTTTTTCTTACTTTCATAGTTTAATGTCGCATTTTGTTGTGGGGAAATGCTGCCGACATTCAGATCGTTTTTGTGCTGCAGAAAAGGGCTATTCGAGCTATTTATAACCTTAAAATGAGAGATTCTTTGCGAGAAAAGATTAAAGAAATTGGTATTATGACAGTAGCGTCGCAATATATTTATGAGAATCTAATATTTATGTTCGTAAACATATTCATTTGTTTTGTAAAAATAGTGATATTCATTCAGTGAATACTAGACAAAGGAATATGTTAGCTTTACCAAATACCAGGCTCCAAAAAATCAATAATTCTTTTAGAGGCCTGTGTATACGTTTTTACAATAAAATACCAAGTTGTATACAAGAACTTAGCCTAAACAAATTTAAAGTTGCAATCAAAGATGTACTTATTAAAAAAGCACATTATAAAGTATCTGATTACATGACGGACAAAAAGCTTGGGTTTGAACTCTCATTTCTAATATTTAACAATGAACTGCGTTTTGTTTCAAAGAAACATTCAGTGAGAGCAATTCATAAGCTAAGTTCACGCACTTCTCTCAGAGATAGCCTATATAATGTGAATTAACACATCTCTTCTTGTAATGGAAGTTAAGCTCAAACTTTTGCTTTGAGGTCAGCTTCCAATTGACGACTCTGTAACAAAACCAAAATTGTAAATGGCGATTTAAAAGAGGAGATAAAAAATTTTGACCTTTCGAGTTTCTTGCCTGTTCTTCTCGAGAAGGCTCTCCCAATTTCCGAACAGGTGTAGAGTCAACTTTTTTTTTCATTCCTACTTGTATTTGCAGACATCTTGAGTATATTCAGGATGTATGCACATACAAGGTTAATATGATTTCTTTAAATTAAATTGTTTTGCTTTGTTTTGACGTCAATAAGTGCCTGTAAAGGCCTATGTTGAATAAAGATTTTTGAATTTGAGTGTGATGTTGTCTGTACCTATTCTTATATTATTTTTAACTTTTTAGTGTTTTTGAAGTCGGTTTTTACTTTTTGTAAAACATTTTTTTCAAGCTTAAGTTATCAATTCATCACCTTGAAGTTGAGGGTTGACATCATTTAAACAATTTATACTGGTCTGTCAAGTACGCAATGATGATGATGAAATGAGGTTGTCGCGCATTTCTGGGTCTATCTTTTCTAGAAACTCTAGGTATCACATATTCAAAGAGATTGTCAATCCGAGTACCTTTTGAGAGCGAGCTTACCTCTATGTGAATCAACAATTGGGGGACAAATCTTGATTATCAAGAGCTCATCCTTTTAATATTTCGTTTTCGTTTTTGTTTCAAAAAAGCTGACGTGACGCTGGCAAAATGTTTTTGTAATAAAAACCCTTGCCATTACTTACATTAACTTAACTAGGCAATGCAAAGCTGAGCAAATAATCTGTCATTCACCGAGTTACTTCTGATTGACTTAACTGGATCTGATAACATATTGTAGTGAATGGAAGTTACCCAGGAATGCCCAGAAGACATTGACGATCAATTATTTAATATACAAACTTATAGTATACGTAATTTTGAAGTAATCAAATCGATTCGTGAAATAAATCTGATGTGTTATGGTCAGGGTTGACCGCGGCCCCATAGCAGGAGAGCTATTTTTGAATTACGTATGCGACTTCGAAATCACCGATGTGACTAATAATCACCGATTATCAATAATTCTTATTTTTGAATATCACTTAAGTGACTACCTTAGTCACGGATGTGATTTCATTACGAGTGCCCTCACCCACTCGTAATCAAGTCATCGCAATTCATAAATTCTAAATCGCATACGTAATTCAAAAATAGGTCTCCAGTTCGCTTGCCAGCTTAGATTTATATTTTGTTATGATTTCAAACAAATGTTAAGAGGATTGTGAAGTAATCGTGCGCGGCGCGAGTAGGTATTTTCTAAAATGCTATCTGTTTCACACCGCTCGGCCTCCCGTCTGGCGTTTACACCACAAATACAACACGCGCAAATTCTCACGCACACTACTACAGCAGCGCGCGACTCCTCGGCGCGAGAACTCGAGATCATTATTTTACCGTTTGTAATGTTTTGCGTTGCTTAGGTATTCCTGACTTCCTTTCCGCTCGCAACTTTGCCTTCGTTATTTTCGTTTTTCGTGAGGGAATTTTGTTTTCTCGTATGAAAAATTATTTTATAACCTTATATTACTCGGTGATAATGTAGCATTCTATTAGTCAATTTTTTTTAAATCAGCCTAGTAGTTTTTAAAAATAAAAAATATAATAAATAAAAATAGTTTTATTTCTAAAAATCATTTTAACAATAATTACGCCGAGACTTCCCAGTGAGCTAGTTTTTGAGTTTATTCATTACAAACAAAAATACAAATCTTCTTTCTTTATAATATTTTAGTAGATAAGTTTCGTAAATTATTTCAGTATTCCTTTGAAATTTATAGTGTATGCACTTACTTGGTATCCCTACCAAGTCCTACTTTATAGGACTGAGCTGTTATTTGTTATGAAAGTACCAATCTATCGTATATTTACCTGTCTAAAGAAAATGACTTTTTGTAAGATGAGTGTTATACTGAATTAAAATGATTTTCATTTGAGATGTGAATCAATAATGGATCCTTTTATGAAAAAAATAAAAAATGAAATGAAATTCCATAACGCGAGTAAAACCTTAGAGCCCAGCTTTAGAGGAATAAAATTCAAATAAAATAATATTAAAAATAACGCTACTTGCATAGTCTATTACACGTTTTTAGCTGCTCCAACTTCATACATTGCATAACAAATACCCATCACAAGAAACAAAATACGAATTTATTTTGAGTTGGTTTCTTTATGGCACATTTATTATAACAAACAACTACTTACATACTTACATTTTTTTCCATTTTTGGTTTTGGGAATTTACAGTAAAGTTAACAGGCTACAGGCTGCTAACCCTTAAATAAGGAAATTTGTATTGAAATAAAATCTTTAAAATAAAACACTAAAATCAATAAACGTATTCAAAAAGATATTTACTTTTTCATGTATAAGGTATTTGTGAAGATTAATAGTTCCGACTTGAGTAATAACTTTCACTATTGATCGATATATCGATATTACTTTCTCCTCCCTAGGCGACAATAACTACGATAACATTATGTCACATCACTATCACTACATTGTACCCCTGCCCCCGACACAGATTAGATAATAGTTACTACGTAACAGATACTTCACTCCCATAGAAAAGCTCGAATCGCTGTAATAATAATAGCCAAAACTGACACACAAAAGTCGCTGCAAGAAAAAAGGTCTTTACGAACGCGCGCCGAGAATCGAGATTCCCGTGTACACAGCGTGATTGCGTCATCGAGCGAAAACTTAAGGGTTGTACAAAGAACATAAACAAAATGGTCAAAGTAAAATTTTATTGATATAGCATTATAATGAAATAAAATAAAGTGATTGCGAGGAAAGCACCTGACTTAAATGTGATTTATTTTTTAAAAATGATAATAATAATAGTACTTACTTTATTTGCAAGAATATAGTAAAATACATCATCATCATCATCATCATCATTTCAGCCAAGAGACGCCCACTGCTGGACATAGGCCTCCCCCAGGGATCTCCAAACCGATCGGTCCTGCGCCTCCCGCATCCAGCGGCTTCCCGCGACCTTCACCAGATCGTCGGTCCACCTTGTGGGGGGCCTACCAACGCTGCGTCTCCCGGTACGCGGCCGCCACTCGAGGACCTTTCCGCCCCAACGGCCGTCAGTCCTGCGAGCTATGTGTCCTGCCCACTGCCACTTAAGGTTTGCAATTCTTTGGGCTATGTCGGCGACTCTAGTTCTTCTACGGATCTCTTCATTTCTGATGCGATCGCGTAGAGAAACCCCGAGCATAGCCCTCTCCATTGCCCTTTGAGTGACATTGAGCCTTCTGATGAGACTCATTGTAAACGGCCACGTCTCAGTTCCGTACGTCATCACTGGCAACACGCACGAATTGAAGACTTTCGTCTTAAGACACTGCGGTAGATTGGCCGAGAATATGCTGCGTAGCTTCCCGAACGCTGCCCAGCCGAGTTGGATTCGTCGATTTACCTCTTTCTGGAAGTTGGACTTACCGAGCTGGACTATTTGTCCCAGGTAAACATATTCGTCAACAACTTCCAGTGTAGAGCCGCCAACCTTTACAGGAGTGGGTACTACATGGGAATTCACCATAATTTTGGTCTTGTCCATGTTCATTTTAAGACCCACTTGTTGGGAAACTCTACAGAGGTCTTCGAGCATTGTGCCTAGATCTTCCACGGTCTCAGCCATGACCACGATATCATCGGCAAAACGAAGGTGAGTCATGTACTCGCCGTTTATGTTGATGCCGAGTCCTCTCCAGTCCAAAAGCTTAAATACATCCTCCAGCGCAGCTGTGAACAGCTTCGGCGATATAACGTCACCTTGTCTCACACCTCGCTGAAGTCGTATTGGTTTCGAGTTCTGGTCCTGAAGGCGGACTGACATAGTGGCGTTTCCGTACAATGACTTCAACACTTGGATGTACCGGTAGTCTATTTGGCACCTCTGGAGTGACCTAAGCACGGCCCAGGTCTCGACAGAATCGAAGGCTTTCTCATAGTCCACAAACGCCAAGCATAGTGGCAGATTATACTCCTCGGTCTTCTGTATAACCTGCCGCAGCGTATGAATGTGGTCTATGGTACTATAGCCTTTACGGAATCCGGCTTGTTCGGGAGGCTGGAAGTCGTCAAACCTGCGCGCGAGACGATTCGTGATGACTCTCGAGAACAGCTTGTATACATGACTCAGGAGCGTGATGGGTCTGTAGTTCTTCAACTGGGCCCTGTCGCCCTTTTTGAAGAAAAGTGCCACCACACCCCCGTGCCATGCTTTAGGCGTAATGCCCTCGAGTATGATGGAGTTAAATAGCCTCTGCAGCGCTTTCCGGACTGGTAGTCCACCCGATTTCAAAAGCTCAGCTGTAACTCCATCATCACCCGGTGCCTTGTTGTTTTTTAGCTGTTTGAGAGCCACACTAATCTCGTACAGGCTGACGTCCGGGATGTCTTCGGTGTAATGCCGGTTCAATTTGGCTCTAGGGTCTGTAGCCTGAATGACAGGTGCCTGCGATGTTGTGTAAAGCTGTCCATAAAAGCGTTCAATCTCAGCCATAAGCTCAGGACGAGACGTGACGACTCTGCCGTCCTCTGTCTTCAGCTTCGTCAGCAGACTCTGACCGAGTGACAGATCTCTTGCGAACACTTTGGAGCCCTTGTTCCGCTCGATGGCTTCCTTAATACGTTCTGTATTAAATCGGCGTATGTCGCGAGTCAGAGACTTCGAGATCTGTTTGTTGAGTCGCCGACGAGCATCTTCGGAGGACTGCAGACCCATCCCACGCCTTTCTTCCATCAGCTTAATTGTCGGCTCTGAGATCTTGCTCCTTTGCTTGGTACGGCTGGGTTTGAAAAACTTCGAACCCACCGTAAGGACAGTTTCCACAAACCTGTCATTATATGTGTCCACATCCGTGCAATCCTCCAGGCAAGCGAACTGATTCTGTAATTCGAGTTGAGAGCGCTCGGGGTTTTGGATCTGGATGGCTCCAGGACGGAGCGTTGACTTCATCAGTCGATACCTCTCAGCTTTTACATTAAGATTCAATGCGCCTCTCACCATTCGGTGATCGCTTCCCGTGTTGAACGTATTGATCACTGAGACGTCATTGAATAAGCGAGTCTTAGTCGACATGATGAAGTCAATCTCATTTTTTGTCACGCCAACCGGACTTTTCCAGGTCCATTTTCGATGCAGCCGTTTTTTGAAGAAAGAGTTCATCATATAGAGTCCCTCTCTCTCCATGTAATCGGCTAGCATTTGACCACGGTAATTCCGGATTCCAGCTCCAAATTGCCCCACTTTCAACTCACTATCGCCGCGCTTGCCTAGCTTTGCGTTGAAGTCTCCCATGACAACGGTGTAATGAGTCTTGGAAGCATGTATTGCCCGAGAAATGTCCTCATACATAGCTTCCACTTCCTCGTCGGAGTGTTTCGAGGTCGGAGCGTATACCTGTATGACCTTCAGCGAATACCGTTTGGTAATTCTGAGTATAAGGTACGCCACCCTATTCGACACACTTCCGATCTGTACAACGTTGTTCACAAGAGACTTGTGGACGATAAATCCGACACCACCTTGGGACAGGTCTTCGCCCTCCCGGAAATAGAGCAGGTTGCCGGATTTGAGAACCATCATGTCCTCACCCTCTCTTCGGACTTCGGACAGTCCCACTATACTCCAGCGAATCCTGCTCAACTCCCTTTCGAGCTCCAGCAGCTTCTCCTCGGTCCGCAGTGTGCGCGCGTTATATGTGGCCAGGGCCAAGGTCGTCTGACGGGGGAACTCCGCCGCCCGGGGATTCTTTGCACCCCAGGTCCCAGTACCGCGCCGACGTCCGTCACCGCCGGCACGGCCTCCAGAACCGCCGGGCACTTGGGGCCTTTGTTTAATGTTTGGGTTCATGGGGGGTTTTGGGCCATCTCCCACCACGCTGGCCCAGTGCGGGTTGGTGGGGAGCGCCAGAGCCTCGTCTGTTATAGAGCAGGGTGCACCGCGTGCAGGTGAGGTTGGCTTAGGTCCCGATAGGTGGTATTTGGGACCCCTTGCACCCACACCCCTTGTAAAATACATAATTGGTGTTAAATTATATAATTATTGCTCATAATCTACTTCTAAATTGGCAGTGCGCAAAAAATAAAAAATTTAAAATGTATGTATGAGAATAGAATATTTATTTATTGTCATTAATACATTAAAAAATTATAAAAATACAAATTATTAAAAATTACCAATCCCGCCCGAGACGAATATTTTTTTCTTGTTAATTTTATTCATTTGTCAAATTACAAATGATTAGAAAATTACGAATTATTATGAAAAATACATGACCGATGTTTTTTTTTAAATTTGAACTCACGGTTATTCAATTTTACTATAGAAAATATCCTGAATCGTATGAATATCAATCAATGAAATTAGCTTCACGATCAATGAAACAACGACATCCAATAGCTTCACAGTAATGAACCACCGTATTGTTAATCAAGTTTATTAAATGAAACATCTTTTTTCGAATCAACAGTTAATTGAAAATTTTCGTAAAATTATTCGACTAGGTATAAAATTCCCTTTTTAGCACTGATAAGAAAATTATAAATAAAAAGATAATTGATAAAAAACAAAAAGAAATTAAAAACCAAATTAATAAAATAAACAAAAAAGCAATAAAATAAAAAAAAACCATTAAAAAAGCAACATAATAAAAAAATAATTTATGAAAAAAGTATAAGATTCAATAATAATAATAAAAGTCTCGCGTGTGGCGCGCGGAAGCCCTCTGCCGGTCGGCGCGCCGGCGCGCTACTTAGCGGTAGGTATTGATAACTCTGCATTGCGCGAGTGACGGGGGCCTGCCCCCGACCCGTATCGTGCGATAGAGAGAGTTGCAAGAAATGGTCGAAATTGCCTACAATTCCTGTTTGAAATATTGTTTCGGGCGATAACTGTTTTACCCCCCTAAACCTTTATGAAATTAGACGCTTTTGGTGTCATTAGATTCAGTATACCTTAATCTATGTTTGTACGTTTTGCTTTTTTTGTAATTCAGTATAATTTAGTCAAAAAAAGACAAAAATGCTCAAGGTAGTTTTTAAGTCGAAAATATAGATATTTAGATGCTAATAACTTATATTCTGAGCAATATTTCTTCAAAATCAAAACGTACAAACCTAGTTTTTCATTATATCTACAAGATTTCCAAAAATTATGAAAATTGGACTATGTTTAGAGGGAGAAAAGCGTTATCGCTTTTTGTATGAAAATTTACAGCTTCACAATCCTCTTAAACACCTATCGCTTGGAAATTAAAATTTATATCGTTTTTCTGTTCTTTAACCTCGGTTGCAGTATACTTTTTTTGTAAATGGTTTTTTGCACATGCTCATTGACTGTCTGGCTTGGTGCAATGCCAGCTTCATCTACTTTATGCAATGCCATTTTCTGATTATTATAAACATAGCATGGATTAGCAACCTACCATTAATAAAATATCTTTTTGATGTTATGAGAAACTAGGTATAGGCGACCAAGAAAGTGGTTTACCACCTTGAGGTTGAAATACAGTTTTTCGTCCTAAAACAACACGGTTGATTTTCCTTTGCAATTTCATACTGACAGTCACTAAGGTTACCTTAAGTGACCGTAAAGATGTTTTGTTCATACGCAAAGTATGGTCGAAAGGGTAAACCGCTTTTATGGCCGACTCTACATATTAAAACAATCATAATAATAATCTTAATGTTAATATTTACAGTATTGAGTACCACACCAAAACTGAACTCGATCGCAGAACTGCAAAAAAGGCTACGAGATACAAATGATGTTCCCGAACTATTATGCTGCATAAGACAAGCATTTATTATGATAAAAGTCAACAAGAAATGTAAATAAATTAGCATGACGGCTATAATACATAACAAGACGCAAGCAAGTTATAATGTTAAATGTTTATAAAATTAATGATTCAACTATGTAATTATAATCAGAGTGTAATAAATGCTAATGTTAGTATTACTTTTTGGTCGTATTTTTCGTGCCCGTGCCCACTGGAACTTATTATTTCATGAATGTTAAAAAATAGTGCTAAGCCACTTTACCTAAAAATTGAATTGAAATAGCTCCCAAAGAAAAAAAAATGTGCTCTCATACTTTTGTTTTAGTTATAGCCATCGGCAAGTATGCTGTTGATGGCTGTAGGTAGGTACGTAATTAACGCTTAGTCATGGCCCGCCGTACTCACTACTCACCTTCGATTAGTTATATTGTGTACAGAAAACGGTTTTAAAATGGAAACTGGTACAGTATCAGCATGGGCAAGCTCGCTACAGTTTTTTAAGCAGAAATGTATGAAATCCTGGCTTGTGCAAAAGAAAATATCGATAAAGGGCGCAATGGAATGAACATATACGTCCAAATTGAGAGTCAAGGTGGCGCTCAAGGCACTGTTGTCGTATAAAGTGTGCATCAGGCCTACCCTCCAGGGGGCGCAATCGGGGAATAGCTAACGCCGATCCCGATTGTGTCCCTACTAGAGGTGAAAACTTCGGAATGTTTCCGAAACTTTGGAATATTTCAGGAATACTTCCGGAAGTATTCCTAATAACTTCCAAAATTACCAGCAACTTTGGAAGTTTTCAAATAGATTATTGACTTAAAAAAACTGGAGATACTTTGAACATTACTTACTCTGTTACTATTGCTAGATACTGAATATTACAAATTACATATTTTTTATTGCCATTAATAGGGTAAAACACCCAATAGACAGCCTTTTAGTGAAAACTAAAGTTTTAAAAATTAAACTATCAATCAAAACAATAGCTATTTACCATAAGTTTGCACGGCTACTACTTTATTGCAAGGTAATATAGTTGATAATTGTATAGCTTCTAAAGTCGCTTACGCGCTGTGACCAAACTCAAACGCTACTTTTACGCGATTTAATCGTTTTTTTGGAAAACTGGTATACAAAATAAAAAAATTATTTTTGCAATTTTCTAGCCATTAAAAATGCACGTCTATTAGTAAAACTTGTTATGTCATTTATTATTATATTTTCTCTTATTATATTATTAGATTTATTATTATTATATTATTAGATTCACAGCTGTTTTAAAATATTGAATAGAGTGATCTTTGGATGTTTTTCTATCGAGTGAAACATTATTAATCGTGATTCTGTCTTTAATGTTTAGATAAAATATTCAATAATATCATATATTAATTTAAGAACTGTATGTTTTATATTTGTGGCGGTACAGTACATCGAAATTATTCCGAAAACGAGAAAGTAGCGCCTTAAGGAAAAAAGGGAAGCAATTGTAATTTTAGTCTTACATTAAAGTAATCTGGGTTCAATTTATTAATTTTGAATATCTGTGAAACAAAGAAGAAAGGTTGTTGGTAGTAATATTGATCTTTTTGTAAGACATTATTTGGTGACCATTTATCCATTTTGGGAAGCAAAAAGAATATTTGTACAAAACGTGCAATTATTCTGTTTGTTTATTTATTTTGGACCATAATATCATATATTTTAGGACTCTTTTTATAAAGTCATTTAAATTTTTTTGGAGCTATTTATTTTATTTGGTACTTAGGCTTAGGGTCTTAAAAATATTTCTGGTGACCGTTTAAATTATACCTTTTTTGAAAGACACTTAACATCCATTACTGCTATCATGAACGCCGCCGTAACACATAACATCACTAAAGTAGTAATGGATATAACATAAAGTTCCTTTCAAAAATGATAGCTCTAGTTACCAACCGTAGTTAGAATGCCAGCCCTCCTAGACAAGATGCATTTCGATAATCGCTAACGCAATCGCTAGTAGGAAAATATATGGGATTTGAAATAAGCCCTCGCTTAGCTTTCGAGCGCAATTGTCAAATCTCATACATTGTCCATTTAGCGATTGCGTTAGCGATTATCGAAAGACATCTTGTCTAGGGGGGCTGAGGCGCGTTCAGCGCCTTCGCCCCCCTAGACAAAGAGACTAAAGAGAGAGAAATAAAAAATCATGTGAAAGAGGGAGATAAAAGATTTGGTTGCTGCAATCCGTTAAAAAACAACCGGACAACTACACCCAGAGGCGCTGAACGCGCCTCTGAGCCTACGCTCGAGTGCACTCCGAGTGCACTCTGACAGCAACCGACCCGTTCAGAGCCTCGGGGTAAAAAACTCTCTGACAGGCGGTTATACTGAAATACTCTTACGTGATTGGATGATATTGGCGGCCATATTTTATAATGTCATCTACTAGAAGGAGAGAGAAATAAACAATCATGTGAAAGAGGGAGATAAAAGATTTGGTTGCTTCAATCCGTTCAACGCCTCTGAGGCGCGTTCAGGGCCTTCGCGCGAAGTACAACTTTTCGCTCTAACCCCGTTCAATGCCTTCGAGCGTGACAACCGGGTGAAACAACCGGCCCGTTCAAGACCTTTGAGTGTCGGCGCGAGTTACAACCGAACAACCATCGAATTTGATGGTTGTAAAACGCTCTGACGTTTATGACTGAAATACTCTTACGTGATTGGATGATATTGGCGGCCATATTCTATAATGTCATCTACTAGAATGAGAGTGAAATAAAAAATCATGTGAAAGAGGGAGATAAAAAATTTGGTTGCTGCAATCCGTTCAACGCCTTTGGGCGAGTTAAAAAACAACCGGACAACTACACCCAGAGGCGCTGAACGCGCCTCAGAGCCTTCGCACGAAGTACAATTTTCGCTCTAACCCCGTTCAATGCCTTCGAGCGTGACAACCGGGTAAAACAACCGCCCGTTCAAGACCTTAAAGTGTTGGCGCGAGTTACAACCGAACAATCATCGAATTTGATGGTTGTAAAACGCTCTGACGTTTATTACTGAAATACTCTTGCGTGATTGGATGATATTGGCGGCCATATTCTATAATGTCATCTACTAGAAAGAGAGAGAAATAAAAAATCATGTGAAAGAGGGAGATAAAAGATTTGGTTGCTGCAATCCGTTCAACGCCTCTGGGCTACGTTCCAAAACATTACCCGGAGTTAGTAGGTGGTGGGGGGAGAGTGGCCGGTTAGGGTGGTCGGAGTGTTGGTTGTTTTAGAACGGCAAGAGTGTTGTCTGCTTTGTTTACATAACCAAATATACAAAAATAAGAAAATATATAATTCATCGGGGCGTCCGTTCGCTTTAATGCATGGATTACATTCCTCTGTTTCATCTACGAAAATGCTAAAACCAACAGAATATAAATTCTGTTAAATCGCGGCCTAACCTAGCTTCAGCGGAAATGAAGGCCAATTTTACAATCGTGTCACTTACGATACCTATAGTCTTTGGAATTTAAAATTAACTTATTGTCGACGTTACGAAGCGCATCCTCGCTCTCCGAGATGCACAAATTGTGTGTGAATATGAAATCTGTAATCACAATCACACACAACTTTAAAATCCACACAATTTCCCGCCAAATCCAATCGAGTGAAATTACACCTTGCTATATTATGCGGGTGAGATTCTACTCGATCGAGTGCACTCCGTAGCGTTTTAGGACACGCCACTCCAACACTGTCGAGTGCACCCGAATTGTTTTAGGACATACTTCGGGTGACCGAGTGCACTCGGGTGATGTTTTGGAACGTAGCCCTGAGCGAGTTAAAAAACAACCGGACAACTACACCCAGAGGCCCTGAACGCGCCTCAGCTGAACACGCTCCTGTCCCCTGTCCATGCACAGAGCTGCGTTCAGAACCTACGCTCGAGTGCACTCCGAGTGCACTCTGACAGCAACCAACCCGTTCAGAGCCTCGGGGTAAAAAACGCTCTGACAGGCGGTTCGTACACTCTGTGCCCGTTCAGAAGCTTCGAGTGATGCAACCAAACAACCAACTCGAGCGTAGGGTGAAAAACACTCTGACAGATTTTATGTCAATGTTGATGTCAAAAATACGCTAATTATTTATTATTTAATTAAATAATACTACTTTGAACTCTTTTAAGCCTAATACTAGGGAAATATAGTGATTTCTATGTGTTGTAATTATTTTTAAGCAGAAAAATGGATATTGACTGTTAATTTCATAGTAAGGATTAGTAATATTTTGCCCTTTGCTTGATCTTGATCGGCAAGATACAAACTAAAAAAAAGATAGCAACCGACCCGTTCTGAACCTCGGAGCGAGTGTGAAAAACACTCTCGGTTGCATTACTCTGACCCTCGGAACGCAACTCAGTGTCCATGCATATGTCAGCACAGACTAGTATAGTGAGTACGTAGTATCTTTATTAAGTCTGTGATAGTGAGTAACATGACATGTCAGTTCCATGCATGTCATTGACCGATAAATAAAATAAATACATTTTAGGAATTAATAAATAAGATTTTACTACTGTGATTGAGACATTTCAATAATATTTTTGATTTGATTACTCACTGTACTAAGGAAATCTCTTTGTAGAAATAAGTCAATTAGAAAAAAACGCATTGGGAACTGAACAGTTTTATGTCTTATAAATACAAAAAGAGAAAGCAAACTTGTTTTTACAATGTCGGTCACGTATGATTACTATGATGGAAGTAAAATATTTCAATTTCTGTCAACAAGAATTGGCCTTCCTTTGGATTTAGTAAGTACATACTCTATGTTTATTCAGATAATTGTGCAACTACTGTCCACTGATGCAACTTTTGTGGAACTGAACACTAAGTGGTCTTACTTATAAAAATCTTCTTATTTCTTCAGATGAACAAAATATTAACAAACTTCTTTTCTTATTAATTAAGGGAATTATGAAGTATTCTTCACTTAAAAATGTTGCAAACATCAGATACATTTTATTACATTAGTTTCATCATCATCATCAACAGCTCATATACGCCCCCACCGAAGGGCTCGAGCCTACCCTAAACTAGGACGATTAGGCCTTAGTCAATCACGCTGGCCAAGTGCGGGTTGGTCGACTTCACACACAACCTGTAAAGAAATTCTTTCGTCACAGGTGTGTGCAGGTTTCCTCACGATGTTTTCCTTTGTTTATTTGGTTATATTATCACTAGTCATAATAAAATAATGTAATATTTTTTTGTCTACTTTTATTGCTGGTTGAATTGACTTGTTCTTATTTACCACAAGAGTTACAGAATTTTTTGTGTATTAATCTAATGATAAAACACTATGCAAAATTTGTAGTGTGGAGGCATATAGTTTTCTGTAAAATAATCATAATGATTTTTTTTTCATAGGTACTTTGTGACTATCTGACAGTTTTTTTATTAGTAATAAATATTTTTATAAATACTTCAGCATGTCTAAGATCCAGGCACTCTTTTAATGCCAATTTTAAAATTTATGGTTCTTTTGCAAAACATAGGTATATACCAACTACAGACTAGCTTGTAATTCTGGGTTATACACCAACTGGACACGAAAGACTGAACACACGTGTGCCCAGTTGGTGAAACTCAAAATTAGTATCACTTAATATTTCATCATCTGGAAACTCCTAAATTATGACGCGTGTCCAGACCAGCAGGGCTACTCTTGACACACAATTTCAATAGTCAATTACAATTACAATCCAATAAACATGTAACTGCACTCTTGAAATCATAACTAGCGCCACATTAAAACTTAATTGAGCGGATATTGAGAGAACTTTTAGACCTTGCGATCGGGTACCGGGATTGTAAAACAGTACTCTTGAAACGTTTTTGACAGTGACATATTACATTCAAATTAAGTTTTTATTGTGGATTGTGACAATACTTAGAGCGTTACTTTGTAGAAATTGGGATAGATCGGCATACCAAAGATGGCTCGCTTATTATTGCAAAGTGCTATTCTTGCTGAAGCCCAAAAGAGGGATTTGAGCGAAAGGTGTAACTTACGTCGCATTGCCCGTTACGCCGATAAAGCCTTCGATTTAACAGAAGATGAATTTAAGGCAAATTATAGGCTCACTAAAGATCTGTTTTTTGAATTGTGCCAAATACTCGAGCCCTTCATGCAAGATCCAAAAAGAAGAAGTGATATAAGCGTAAAATATAAGGTATGTTTTGTTTTCTTCCCCTGTTTCAAATAGTTTTTGAAACAAAGTAAAATTTGCCTTTGACAAACTTTTTAATTGTGTGACATATTAACTTACAGATATTAGTAGCATTATCATTTCTAGCTACTGGTAGCTACCAGCGTATCGTGGGAAGTTCTTTAGGAACTCCCATGGCACAACAAACTGTGTCCCGAGCATTAAGGGATGTAACAAGAGCCTTAAACAACCCTATAATACTCCAGGAATATATAAAATTTCCTCAGACCCGAGAAGAACGAGACATTATTAAAAAAAGGTTTATAATTTCAATATTATTGTAAATTGCATCTTGTTCATTAAATAAATTTAAGCAACAAATTTGACAGAAGCCACTTAACACAAAAATTGAATTGAAATTTAAGCAATCATGCACATTTTTCACTTGCCTAACTACCTACTTAATAAAAATATTAATTTGTTTTCAGATTTTATGACAAATTTGGTTTGCCTGGAGTAGTAGGATGTATTGATGGGACACATGTGGCCATTGTGAGGCCAGCTGAAAATGAGGAGAGGTTTTTTAATAGGAAACAATTCCATTCAAGGAATGTTTTACTTGTAAGTATTGAAAAATAGTACTTTTTACATAGTACTTGTTATCATTAGCAGTTTATAAATGTTTTTTAAATTTAATTTAATACTTTGATTACAGATTTGTGACTCTGATTTAAATATTTTAAGTGTCGATGCATCATTTGGTGGAGCAACACATGACAGTTTTGTGTGGAACCAGCATCCAGTCAAAGATCACCTTATAACTCTGAACAACTCTGGTGAAAATGCAATTTTACTAGGTATTTACCTACTTAACATATTTTTTTATTTAAGTATTGTTAAATTATGTTTTCAGTATTACCCTCATAAAAGCTATGTCATCAGGTAGCTCACTAATGAATGTCATACATTTCTTTTTGTTTATATTATAAAACTAGCTGTGCCAGCGAACTACGTTTCACCTTAATTTATTTTTTCCCCGACATCTTCAACAAATATCGTTAATGTACACAGAAATAAATACAAAAACTTAACAAATTATATACTAAAACCTTCCCCGAGAATCATGATATCGAGTGGTGAAAACCGCTTGAAAATCGGTGCAGTAGTTTTTGAGTTTATCGCAAACAGACAGACAGAGAAACGTGGCGGGGGACTTTGTTTTATAAATGTAAGGATAAAATTTAAAAATATTTTTAAAGAATAAGCATAATTAATATGTTGAGTTACTATTTCAGGTGATTCAGGATATGCACAAAGGGAGTATATGATGACACCTATTGTGGATGCAGCTATTGATTCCCCAGAGGAATATTACACAAAGCTGCAGATTACAGCTCGCAACTCAGTGGAACGTACTATTGGAGTACTGAAAAATCGGTGGAGATGTTTGTTGGGTCATAGGGTGTTACATTATCATCCTGATGTTGCAGCAAGAATAATAAATGCTTGCTGTGTGCTGCACAACTTGTGCAACAGAACACGTTTGCACATGGATTTTTCTAACACAAATATTGAAATTGAAACTGAACCTGACCATGGAAGGGATATTCTACAGAATATGAGAGGAGGACCTTCTGTCGAGCTTCAAAGAGGTATTGCGGCCCGTGCAAACCTTGTTAGACAGTTATGGGCAGCTCGTGGAAGGTAATATCAAAGTTTAAATATATTATTTAATTTAAGACATGCTATTCTCATGTTGTCATAATAAAAGCTCTAATAAAATTGGTTGGATATAGGGTATCTCAATAATAAACAACTAAGTCTTGTTTCGGAGAAACATGGTTGTTTGCATTATACCACATACCTAATACATCAAATAATAATGTATGTAAGTATGTAGTATAATACATCATTAAAATATTTATAGTGCAATATGTAATTAAAAGGACATTATATTTGCTTATCTTGTATCTAAAATGCTGCTATGATTATTAAATGGATATTTATTACAGTCACTAAATGTTTATTGTTCAAGTTATAAAAATAAAAGTTATTAAAAGTAACATATCCCACACTGTCTTGATCAATTATGATAAGTGCAAAGTAATTTCTTCTAAATGTCTTAATTAAAAAAAATCATCCAGGACTTCTAGAAGCACTTGAACTAGATAAGCAAACCTACTTATATTCATCAACAGCTCATATACGTCCCCACCGAGGAACCTACCCTAAACTAGGATGATTAGGCCTAAGTCAACCACGCTGGCCTAGTGCGGGTTGGTTGACTTCACTCACACAACCAAGTGTAACAGTATTATTTTCTTTGTTTCAGGCGGGACGAATCATAAGAACTAAAAATAAAACTTTTTTTTATAATTTGTTTTTTATTAAACCCTTACTTATGCTCTACATAAATATTCTTAGATTTACATTAAAATCACAATAATCAGTCTTAATTGGAGACTTCGGGAAGAATTAGTATTATAGTTGGCTAGTATGAACCAAAATAACATTTTGCACATTAGAAACGAATTAGGTAAAAACTACTAAGTACTTTAAAATGAATAGAAATGAGTCTATATTATATTGTACTACTTAAAAATCATATATTTATTCATCTCTAAATATTATAATTCAACAAGAACCTCCACCAAATTCAAATAATTTATGATTATTTGTATTAGGTAATAAACCTACAATTTTAGTTCATACCAGCCAATTATAACACTGATGCTATAATTGGCTGGTGAATTCAAATAATATTTTAAACTTAAGTACTTACTACAATTATTATAAGTCAACAATACAAGTAATATAATTTAAAATCACAACACACAGTCTTATAAAAGAAAAATCAACAAAAGCTCCTGCCTAATACCACTAATTTATAATTTAAAATCACAACAATCAGTCTTAATTGAAGTATTGGACAAGAATAAAGGTGCAAAGAAACTGGGCTTATGTGACGCCACGCCACGTTATGTGATTGGTCGTGTTAACGACGTCACGTAAGCTAAGTGTAGTTCTAAATAATGATTTTTCATACATTATGTAACATCACATACGTGACATCACATAAGCCCAGTTTGTTTGCACCTTTAGTATTATACGAGTAGTTGGCTGGTATGACTATAGTAACATTTTGTACATGACAAATTAGTTAGGTAAAAACTACTACTTTTAAAATGAATAGAAATTGGTATTTATAATTTTTCATCTCTAAATATTATAAATCAACAATAACTTCCACCTAATACAAATAATAATTTATGATTATTTGTATTTAAAATAATGTCCTCCTAACCGATATTCGGTCACGGCGGCCAATCTCACTGCGCAGGAGATATTACTATAATATCTCCTAAAAATCAGTCTTATAAAAGAAAAAAAATCAACAAATCCTCCTGAATAATACCATTAATTTATAATTTTAAAACATAACAATCAAACAACAATATGAGTAATATAATTTAAAATCACAAAAATCAGTCTTATAAAAGAATAAAAATCAAGAAATCCTCCTGAATAATATCATTAATTTATAATTTTAAAACAACAATCAGTCCTATAAAAGAAACAAATACTTAAATAGGGGGAAAACTATGGTCTCATACGATCTAAATATACAGCTAATAGCCGGGCCATTTCAGTAATTGCAGTAGCAATTGTTGTCAGAGCTTGTGCTATATGAGTCTCTGCATCAACTCGCCTGGACTCTATTTCCTCAAATCGTCTGACTTGTGAATCCAGAAAGGACACACGATGGCCTTGACGACTTTGACCACGACGAGTTCTTCCAGTTGCTAAAAAGATTATATATTATAACAACAATGATAAATACCATCAATATTTTTCAAAATACAAAAACATTTTTTAAACACATAGGTACACAATCTTTAAATTTATACTACAAACAACAATCTAATGGTTTTGATTTTACATCTGTTGACACAATGTTTTTTTTTTTAAATCTAGTACATCTACAGTATCTTTGATTTTTGGATTTGTAAGTATATGTTCATAATAGTAAAGTAAAAATAAAACCGTGAAAATTTATGAAAAAGAAATGGGTTAAATCAAAACATAGGTATTGGGTGTAGACATTAATATCCACCATTTTAATGCCCCCACTGCTGGGGCAGTCTCTACGGCTGGATAAGGTGTTGTGGAATGTTGATTGGTGGGTAACGACTGGGAATACAGCAGTAACCAGTGGCTTTGTGTGGCTTCTTAACCATGTTAATGTTAGAGACAATAAATTTTTGATCACCCATCCCAAGACCAACCATTAAGAGATTAACCGCAACTATTGCGGGTTGCGCAGGCAAACCAGTGCACTACTGAGGGTGTAGACATTTTAATTTCAATTTTTTAAATCATTATATATAGGTACAGTCGGGACAGAAATTGGTCTACCACCCTAAGGTTAAATGTCACTTGCACTTTATAGAAACCAGAAAGATCATTTTTGCTTGTACCTCGACAACTTATGCTATTTCATCATACTTTACTTTGATTTGACATCATATGTCACCTTGTGAAAATTATAAGTCAATAGGAAAGTAAATGTAAACAGTTAGACTACATTCTTGGTCAACCATATACACAGTGTTTCATAATAACCAATAAATAATCAATTCTTTATTGAAAACTAATTATTAATTCTGGGGGCACGGCAGTGCCCCCGCCAAGTCGAGCGCTAAGCAAACACTGCTGTACCATTCTTTACTGGAACCATTTCGCCGCATTTTCAGGCCCCTATTTGTGGGTACAAGTCAACGGCCAAGTCACACAACATTAACTATAATAATAAAGAAATCGCAGTAAGGAAACTTAGACTTGGCACGACTTTGTCTAGATTTCATTACTTTTTAGACATAAACAAGCAGCTCCATCGAGACATGGCTAGTTTTTTTACAGAATGTTTTTGGTGGGATTTTGTATTTACCCGTAATGTCATTCAACCCAAAACTTTCATGTAAATCATAGACATGATGATGATACTATGATATACATGGAAGTTTTGGGTTGAATGACATTACGTGTAAACACATTTTAATAATTAGTTTTAGATAACGCATTGATTATTTATTGGTTATTATGAAACACCGTGTATACATAGCAGTTAAATATTATAAATAGATAGAAAATATACATAACTTACCAGTCTGCACATGGTTTGATTCTAACTGCTGTCTTATTTCCACAGTCTGGCTTGCTTCTATAGGGACTTGTTGAGGACTTGATGGGTGAGGTGGGATCTCAATGGAATTTTCCACTTCAAGTTCTGCAGCATGTAAACTGGTGGATTGGTTTGTAGGTTCCAGCTAAAAATAAATTGGTATATTTATTGTTAAATATTTATTTTCTAACCAAATGCTTTAATTATAAATCTGCACCAGTCAATATACTTACACTGCTTTGTGGAAAAGGATCTACAGCTAGCCCTGTGTCTCCTGTGGCAAAAGAGTTTCCTCCCATGACTGCTACAAGACGTTGTTCGAGCTGTGATATTTGTGGCATCCACTCCGTACCTCCTCCAGTACGCCTCATTGCTTGTGCCTGTTGCTGGCACAATTTTTTTAGGGCACACTTTTTTTCAGCCCAGTACTAAGCCACGGAAAAGAAAAATGGAATACATAATTAATTAGAATTTATAGATTCATGAAAAAAAATTGATATTTTATTGCACAAACTAACCTTGGCCCATGCTGGCCCATCTTTAACAACACCCCCCAAGCAGTTTACGGCAGAAGCAAATTCTTGCCACTTCCGTCTTGTCTCCACTTTCGCTTGTTGCGTCCTCAAGAGGCCTCTTGCTATTCCTGGATTACGCTCCAAGAAATCGGCTAACTCCTCTAATTGCCTTTGGGCGGGTCGGCTTGCCATTCTTGCTACTATATTTCACAATTATTACAGTAATTAAAATATTTGATATTTTACACGAATTCACCTTCATCAATAACATTTCTTCAAACTTACTATAAAGATAAAAACTAAATACCAAACTTGTTCTAACGTTTAGAAATAATTACCTGCGTTCGACGATCGTAAACGTAAGAAGACTTCCAAGTTGGAGTTCTCAAATAATATTTATATAGAGACTTTACTACTGGATTTCAAAATCAAATCAAACTTCCAACCAAGTTCAAGTTCTTCAATCACAGATTAGAGTTTCTCTCTCTAACTTTAATAAACTTTTTTATAGTTAGCGTGGTCAACACAGACTATATGGTCGACGTATTTGGCCATACAGCCAATTAATTTGGGGAAGAAAATATAAATTGTACCTTATCCATGTATCAAAATTATTTAAACACTACATTTAAAGCTACTTTGAGCAAAAAATTACATTTTAACCATATAAATAAAAGTAAAACATAGATTTTTCTTTATTCATATTTCATTCATTCGGGTGTATAGTATATGAATCTATGTTCATTCGTTCTTTCCTCATCTGTGGTATTTTTATGTCAAGTGGATAATGTGACTAACTTCATGGCATACTTACAATTCTATCATAATTTGAATTAGAACACAATCCCGGAAAAAATGATTTCAAGAGTACCTAATTATCGCATGATTGGAATTGCATTGTAATTTGATTGTGATTGAAATTAGATTCAAGAGTAAGCCTGCAGGTTGCCTCACAATGTTTTCCTTCACCACCACAAATGTACATATGAAATTCGAAAAATGAAAAACACATTGGTACGCCATGTAGAAAAACGAAAAACATATTGGTACGCGGTCTCGAACCCCACACCTCCCGATTGGACGGCGAGTGCCGAGTCCACAGCACCATCAAATACCTACTATCAGTGTCACAAAAACAACTTGTTAATGTAGTAACGCAAAATGTCAGACACTCTGACATATTTTTATTTTAAAGGAATTCACTATATAAAAGATAAAAATAAATTAAATTCCGATGATTAATGCAGATGACTAATGAAGATAATGTCCATATCTTGCAAACTCTATGGCCGCGCGCCTGCGCTTACGATGTTACGCCGCCGATAAGAGGTAAAGACGGTAGAGTTAAGTTAAAAAGCGGCATAGTTAAAAAAATATTTTTTGATAAAATCTAACTCATATTTTTTATTAGTGGAATCGGTTCTACTCTCGAACTCGATTCCGAACAAACTACATTTAGATTTTGCGCAATTTTATTAACACGATATTCTTTATAAATTCACAAATGGTGAATAATTTTGCAATGAAATAGGTACAAAATAATCCATGCCCAGCAGTAGGATGTTTAGTGGCCAATGATGATTGTGACATAAAATATTAAGGGGAATAATAAAACCATCGAATAAAAAAACAGGTAACGACTGATGATGAGATATTATTTTAATAACTTGAGCGGTATGAATTTGAATAAGCGAAAAATTTACTAAACTGACGACGAATATTAATCAATAATAAAGTCCAGAAAGAGCTTACAAAAAGTAGGTTATGAATAATCAATTTTGGATATTAAAATTATTAAATGTGCGACTAAATTACTATGTGAGCGACTAGAAATACAGAGATCATCATCTTTTTGCATAAAAAACTAAAGAGCAGGGGGACGGGGGGCGCAGCCCCCCAACAGGGGGGCTCGGGGGGCGAAGCCCCCCGCCATCACAAAAGAAAATAGGGGACAAAATTGCTTACTGTAGGTTAAGTTAGGTTCAGAACATGACCATACGATTACGTAGCGGAGCGAGCGAAGCGAGCGCAGCATCATACCTACTATTTTATGGGAACCTATACCACTGAAAATCACATCTTCTAATTCTTAAATAGGTTCAAGGTGCGGCACAAACATGATTAATACACAACCCAACCTTTTCCCATACATTTTAAGATTAAGTTTGTGAAATTTTTAAAAATTAATATCTTGAAAACTACGCTTCGCCGAGCGGGGAGTGGTACAGGGGGTAGATCCCCTCCTCCTCTCGTTATTATTTCTAAAAAATGAATAAAAAAATTTGAACTAAAGTACTCTGCTCATTATGGTATTTTTCAAAGAGGTTTTTCTATTTGAAACACTTCATTTAAGATAAAATGCCGCTCACCATAAATAAATCATTTGCCAAATACTGAAAAAAATGCAGGACCTAATATTTGTTTAAGTATCACTCAAACAAATATTAGGTCGCTCAAATATTATGAAGCTTCTCATTTTGTATTGAAGTAACTCGAATGAATGTTTATAAATTACTGTTCTCTTGATTTATCGTCATTCGCAGTCAGTCGCTCAAGTAATACAATAACCCAAATTTATTTTTTTTTTCTCTTAAAATTTTCATTTACAGTAACTCGTTTAACTACTACCCAAATATTAATCTGACTGTACTTTGTCATGGTTTCGTGGTGATACGGACGTGTGTCCAGTTGACGAAAATATAAGTGATTTAATTTAAGTTTTACCATTTGGACACGCGTCATAATTTAGGCGTGTCCAGATGACGAAATAATAAGTGATACAGGGTGTCCCGTGGCAGATTTTGGATTTCAAATTCGAATATTTTTTCAACTGTTGCGCGGCGGACCGGGGAGGAGTTACAGTTTAGCGCGGCATTCTTGCGGATTGCTCAGTCTCGATGTCGCGATAGACTGGCGAGCAACGCGCTTTTGCAGTTGAAGCGTATTTTAAAGGTAACGATTCGTGCACTATTGCGCGCCGAAGATTTTGTTCTCAATACAATATTCGTCGCTTAAGTGAAGCACCGAGTGAAAGTTTGATTAGGACGTGGGTCCAGAAATTTCGTGCAACAGGTTTAACAATTCGAGCCACGTCCAGGTCCCAGCCGAACGTCAAGGACTGACCAAAACATTGAACGTGTTGAAAGCAGCGTGCGAGAAAATCCCCTTGAGTTCGTGCGCAAGAGAGCGTCAAATTTGCGGCTGCCAAAAACCACGGTGCACCGTATTTTAGGCTCGGACATTAAATTCCATCCTTTCAAGATCCAATTGGTGTAGCCACTTAATTAATAACTACAGAGAGCGCAAGGAATTCTGTGATAACATGTTGGAGTCGATTCCGAACTGTTAACGCCATTTGGTTCAGTGTTGAAGCCCATTTTCATTTAAATGGTTTTGTCAATAAACAAAATGCCGCTATTGGGCGGCAAGAGGATTGTGAAGCTGTAAATTTTCATACAAAAAGCGATAACGCTTTTCTCCCTCTAAACATAGTCCAATTTTCATAGTTTTTGGAAATCTTGTAGATATAATGAAAAACTAGGTTTGTACGTTTTGATTTTGAAGAAATATTGCTCAGAATATAAGTTATTAGCATCTAAATATCTATATATTCGACTTAAAAACTACCTTGAGCATTTTTGTCTTTTTTTGACTAAATTATACTGAATTACAAAAAAATCTAAACGTACAAACATAGATTAAGGTATACTGAATCTAATGAGACCAAAAGCGTCTAATTTCATAAAGGTTTAGGGGGGTAAAACAGTTATCGCCCGAAACAATATTTCAAACAGGAATTGTAGGCAATTTCGACCATTTCTTGCAACTCTCTCTATCGCACGATACGGGTCGGGGGCAGGGGTACAATGTAGTGATAGTGATGTGACATAATGTTATCGTAGTTATTGTCGCCTAGGGAGGAGAAAGTTATATCGATATATCGATCAATAGTGAAAGTTATTACTCAAGTCGGAACTATTAATCTTCACAAATACCTTATACATGAAAAAGTAAATATCTTTTTGAATACGTTTATTGATTTTAGTGTTTTATTTTAAAGATTATATTTCAATACTAATTTCCTTATTTAAGGGTTTAAACTTTACTGTAAATTCCCAAAACCAAAAAAGGAAAAAAATGTAAGTATGTAAGTAGTTGTTTGTTATAATATATGTGCCATAAAGAAACCAACTCAAAATAAATTCATATTTTGTTTCTTGTGATAGGTATTTGTTATGCAATGTATGAAGTTGGAGCAGCTAAAAACGTGTAATAGACTATGCAAGTAGCGTTATTTTTAATATTATTTTATTTGAATTTTATTCCTCTAAAGCTGGGCTCTAAGGTTTTACTCGCGTTATGGAATCTACGATTGTATAAAAAATACAAAGTACCTAAATAATATACGAGTATGTAGGGTAGGCAGGGTAGGCATATATGGGAAGAAGGCACCCTTCGTACGGTTTTGAAGTTTTTTTTTCATTTTAACTATAAAATTTAAAGCAGCTGATTACATATACTAATAGGTATTTTTAACCGACTTCAAAAAAGGAGTTTCTCAATTCGATGCGTATGTTTTTTTTGTGTATGTTACGCGATTACGCCGCCAATTGCAGACCGATTTTTTAAATTCTTTTTGTATTCTCAAGATTATAATCCAATGGTGGTCCCACGGTTACCAAAGTTAGGATCTGATGATGGGATCCCATAAAAATGGAGGGAAATCCTTAAATTTTTAGGTGCGTCCAACGTGTTTTTTTTTTAGAAAAACGTCGCCCCGCACTAGGATTTTCTCCTGTGTCGTGGGTGCAGTTACAAACATAGAATATCACATGCACATACGCCCAGACCGGAACAAATTTCTGTAGGCCATACAAAACATCTGTCCCGTGCGGGAATCGAACCCGCGACCTGTTGCGCCGTAGGCGATCGCCCGACCTCTGCGCTAACCGTGTCAACCGTTTGTTACGCGATTACTCCGCCAATTGTGGACCGATTTTCAAAATTCTTTTTGTATTCGGTAGAGTATACTCCTAGGGTGGCCCCTATGGAGTCCCTATAGGACCCCATCTGATGATGGGATCCTATGAAAATGGAGGGATACCCTAATTTAATTAGGGTTCCTTTCACTAAAAAGTTAAACAAAAAAAAATATTTTACAAAAAATAAAACCTGACTTCGAAAACACTGAAAAGTTAAAAATAGTGTAAGAATAGGTACAGACAACATTACATTTCTATATTGAAGTCGGTGCCAAACGATGATCACCTAGAAAGTCTTAAAATTTGGCACCGTCTTCAATAATAATGTGTGATGTTGTCTGAACCTATTCTTATATTATTTCTAACTTTTCAGTATTTTTGTAGTCCGGACGAACCCGACGAATCGAACCCCGCCGGACGGACCTCCCGATCAACATCCGGTGGCCTCCACCACTAGACCACGGAGGTTTTAAAAATGAGAATTCTAACCCCTCGTTTTCACCAAGAAACAAGTAAAATACTAGTTTTATACAATACTTGTAGAATACTTATCAAAACATAATTATTTGTTTTATACATGTATTGCAACTGTCTCAAACATTCTTTCGTTCATTCTGTGTTGCCAACAAGTCTCTAAACAATTATAAACCACATCTGCGTTTACACTTAGATCTATGACATATTCAAACTAGTCTGATACATTGACAGCGTTTACACTTACAAAAAGCAATCGTGTTTTTAACATGTTTTGTTTATTTCACTGAAATTTATATATCATACTAATTTAAAACATGTTTTAAACTCTATCCATGCTTGTTGGATAAAGTTTTATTCATTGTTTTTATTTTATTTATAATAATTGATGTGTCCTGAAGCGTCCCTAAAATTTTCCAAAGTGATAAAAAAATAACCGTGTAAACAAGTATACTGCACTCATGAAGTAAAGTTCCTCAGTATCTCTACTTTCCATTGTGAATAGTCAATTGAGTAGAAAATATTAATGAAACTACCGGACTGGCGTGTCATTTTCTACAAGTTTATCTACAACAAGTATAAAACGTGACATCATAAACATGTAGACAACTAGTAGTTCAGAAACAATTTCATACAACAAGTTTGATACATGTTTTGTATTCAACAAGTTTTATACACGTATACGAGTGTAAACAATAAACGAAAACATTGCATAAAACTTGTTAAATACATGTAATATACCTTGGTGAAAACGAGGGGTAAGACTATTAGTATAACTACCCAAGATTAGTGTAAAAAAATGAGAGGTATTTTTTATTTGATGCATAATTATTACTTTATATTTTTTAAATCCCTGCTCCTATTTAGTTTGTATGTAAAAGTATTAATTAATCTATCTAAAATAATGGATTTTTTGTTATTTATTTTTAAGTTAACAAGAGGTCTGTTCTTGTTTAAACAATTGTAAATGTCATTTTATGTTTAGTGTTTATTTTTTTCATAAAAGGATCCATTATTGATTCACATCTCAAATGAAAATCATTTTAATTCAGTATAACACTCATCTTACAAAAAGTCATTTTCTTTAGACAGGTAAATGTACGTTAGATAGGTAGGTACTTTCATAACAAATAAAAGCTCAGTCCTATAAAGTACGACTTGGTAGGGATACCAAGTAAGTGCCTACACTATAAATTTCAAAGGAATACTTACTGAAATAATTTACGAAACTTATCTACTAAAATATTATAAAGAAAGAAGATTTGTATTTTAGTTTGTAATGAATAAACTCAAAAACTAGCTCACTGGGAAGTCTCGGCGTAATTATTGTTAAAATAATTTTTAGAAATAAAGCTATTTTTATTTATTATATTTTTTATTTTTAAAAACTACAAGGCTGATTTAAAAATTTTTTTGACCAATAGAATGCTACATTATCACTGAGTAATATAAGGTAATAAAATAATTTTTCATACGGGAAAACAAAATTCCCTCACGAAAAACGAAAATAACGAAGGCAAAGTTGCGAGCGGAAAGGCAGTCAGGAATACCTAAGCAACGCAAAACATTACAAACGGTAAAATAATGATCTCGAGTTCTCGCGCCGAGGAGTCGCGCGCTGCTGTCGTTGTGTGCGTGAGAATTTGCACGTGTCGTATTTGTGGTGTAAACGCCAGACGGGAGGCCGAGCGGTGTGAAACAGATAGCATTGTAGAAAATACCTACTCGCGCCGCGCACGATTACTTCACAATCCTCTTAAAACACCAACAAGCCTTGCATAGCCCGAAGGTAACCGTTTAGGCAGCTCTGTCTCCCAATGGAATAATAGGACCGTTTTTCTTTGACAATTCTCGTGGAGTAACCGTAACTGTTGATGGTGATGTCTATCGCCGCATGATAAAATAATATTTTATTCCGAAACTTGAAGACCATCCTTCAACCAGCTCTCACACGTGGTTTCAGCAGGATGGCGCCACGCCTCACACAGCAAAAGCCACCATGAGCCTTCTTCGCGAAGAATTCTCCCGAAAATTGATAAGAATCCCGAATTTGGGACATCGCATGGCCACCCAGATCGCCAGATCTCGCCCCTTTAGATTTTTTTCTATGGCGGTATGTAAAGGGAAAAGTATGCGATAGGAACCCTACGGATCTATCGGTATTAAAAGAAAATATTGTGCGAGAAGTGAACGCTACTTTTAAGGTGCCTCCAGACTCACGCCGAAAACCCCCGAGAACACCCGAGAAGCGTGAATGTGATGGGTTTCTCGGCTTCTCGTTCTCGGGCTCGCCTGTTCTCCGATCGGTGTCGGTTTTTTTGCCCGCTTCAAATACCGGCTCCAGACTCACGCGAGAAGTCTCGGCGAGAAGTCTTGCCGAGAACTTGCGCGAGAACCGAGAAGCTATCCACACTCAGCGATCTTCTCATTTACATTCTCGGTCGTGATCCGGAATGGACGACAGTGCTAGCTACTGCCTTGGTATTGTGTGCGTTATTTCGTTAACACGAAAATTAAAAATAATATTAAGAAAAAATGGCTCAAACGATGGTGGTTATTGACAAAGTACTTTTTTATAGAAAACGTTTTGCTTCCCACAAAATGGGCTCTGTGTGAAAATATTATTTAAACTTTAACTCTGTTTCATTTTTCCACATTTTTTACTCGTATGTCTAAAATTACTGAACTATAAAGACTAACGAAATATCTCAAAACAATTAAAATCTTCGTGAATTTAAATTATTTTCTTAATATTTATCACACATTATTTTGTTAAGCACTGATAGCACAGATGAGAGACTATGTTAAATGAAAGAGTATACAATAACTGTGAAGTTATCTAAATGATACTGATATGCATCAGACACCACAAAGTATTTTTTTATAGAATAATTGGCACGAGATAACATGCGATCTACGCCACGGTCGCAGTCGCACTGAGAACAAACGAGAGTGTGATAGTGTTCTCTTTTCTCGCCCGAGAAACCCTTTGAAGCGGGCCAAAAAACCGACACCGATCGGAGAACAGGCGAGCCCGAGAACGAGAAGCCGAGAAACCCATCACATTCACGCTTCTCGGGTGTTCTCGGGGGTTCTCGGCGTGAGTCTGGAGGCACCTAAAGGATTTCTCGGGCGAGAAAAGAGAACACTATCACACTCTCGTTTGTTCTCAGTGCGACTGCGACCGTGGCGTAGATCGCATGTTATCTCGTGCCAATTATTCTATAAAAAAAAATACTTTGTGGTGTCTGATGCATATCAGTATCATTTAGATAACTTCACAGTTATTGTATACGCTTTCATTAACATAGTCTCTCATCTGTGCTATCAGTGCTTAACAAAATAATGTGTGATAAATATTGAGAAAATAATTTAAATTCACAAAGATTTTAATTGTTTTGAGATATTTCGTTAGTCTTTATAGTTCAGTAATTTTAGACATACGAGTAAAAAATGTGGAAAAATGAAACAGAGTTAAAGTTTAAATAATATTTTCACACAGAGCCCATTTTGTGGGAAGCAAAACGTTTTCTATAAAAAAGTACTTTGTCAATAACCACCATCGTTTGAGCCATTTTTTCTTAATATTATTTTTAATTTTCGTGTTAACGAGATTATAATGTGCTAACGCACACAATACCAAGGCAGTAGCACTGTCGTCCATTCCGGATCACGACCGAGAATGTAAATGAGAAGATCGCTGAGTGTGGATAGCTTCTCGGTTCTCGCGCAAGTTCTCGGCGAGACTTCTCGCCGAGACTTCTCGCGTGAGTCTGGAGCCGGTATTAGGTCAGGGGCCCGATTCTCAGTTTTTTAGAGATATCTCTAATTCGACATATCTCTAATACTTTGCATCTCTACTAAAAATCTCTATGATATGAAAAAAATGTCGATTGCTATTTACCACTAGGCATAGACATTTCTCTATTGTGACATTTTGAGAATACGGAAACTGTGAAATATTCGACATCCGCCATTTAATTTCGACATATGTCGAATTCGACATTATGTCTATGGCTTGAGAATCGGGGGCCAGTAGGTACTGCAGCGCGTCGCTCAGAATACTCTAGAAAGATTCCGGGAGCGTACGCGTCGCGATAGAAAACATTTGGACGAAGTGACCTTTAAAAAATGAAATCCGCATGTCTCGTCTTTCTATTTATGATAAAAACATTTATATTTTAATTTAATAACATCTTTTAATTTAATTAAGAAGTCCAAAATCTGCCACGGGACATCCTGTACTAATTTAGAGTTTCACCAACTGGACACATGTGTGTCCAGCAGGGATGTTATGGAGCTCCGTAACCGTAACCGAAACTATCGGATATCCGAAATAAAATAATATCCGTAATCGTAACCGTATCCGTTTCACATGTTTCGGATAGTTTCAAATAAGGGCGGAAATAAACCGATCGAAACATGTCGTTTAAATAAAACGACATGTATCGATAGGTTTTTGTTTCATCGCTCGAGCGCCACGTGAATCCTGCGGTTTGTTTCATCGCTCGAGCGCCACGTGAATCCTGCGGTTTGTTTCATCGTTTGAGCGCCACGTGAATCCTGCGGTTTGTTTCATCGCTCGAGCGCCACGTGAATCCTGCGGTTTGTTTCATCGCTCGAGCGCCACGTGAATCCTGCGGTTTGTTTGTTATTTCTACTCATAACATAACCTCTTTCATAATTAGTTAGTTTTTTATTCAACAGTTGACTATTTGTGTTTATATTTTACTTCAATCTAATATCCGTAACCGAAACTATCCGAAACTAATGGATAATCCGAAATAAATACATATCCGTAACCGCATCCGAAACCGATATAATTTTATACCTATATCCGTATCCAGGTCCGAAATATCATATCCATAACATCCCTGGTGTCCAGTCTTTCGTGTCGAGTTGGTGAATAACCCGTAATTCTAAGGCTTAAAGGTTATTTGCCTTATTAGTCATATACAGTGTGAATCTGTATAAAGAGCACATACAAAGCAGGGGGCAAAAGGCATTTTAATGATAAAAAAATAGAAAAAATATTCCACTTTTATGGATTTTTAGGGGCCATTTAATTTTTTTACCCTCCGCTGCAAACCTGACATGCATAAACCGTTATACCTCTTGAATGAATAGCCAAATATCAATGAAATAAACTGTCTCACTACTTCTGTCAAAAAGAAGTTCAATTTAATAAATGAAATTAAATCCCTGTCCAATGTCTACATTGCAAATGAAATGTCAGTTAAACACAATAAAAGTGCTTGAGGCTCTGTCTTAAATTGGTTTTGCTATTTTGTTTTGTTGTCAACTCGTGTTTACATCTATTGCATAAAGTACAGTCAAGTATTTTTTAAAATCTAAACAGTTTTACGGATGTAGAACTACTCGACTTTATTTTCCTAGTTGTCATTACCTAAAATAGTCATAACAGAGCAACCTACGGGAGTTTTGGGACCAGGAAAGCGCAAACCATGAAGAGGTTTTCCCTTGGCAATTGCATCCGTGATCACAATCTTTCTGAATCCAGAGTGAAAAACCTCTTTATTGATTCTGCTACCCTGGTACCTGGATCCGACAAATTTAT
This sequence comes from Schoenobius gigantellus, assembly GCA_963935595.1. Taxonomy (NCBI): domain Eukaryota; kingdom Metazoa; phylum Arthropoda; class Insecta; order Lepidoptera; family Crambidae; genus Schoenobius; species Schoenobius gigantellus. The sequence goes on from OZ012543.1 coordinate 39,777,033, forward strand.
TAAAATTTTATAAGTCTGTTAAAAACTATATTTTGTTTTATTTTAACTCAAGTTCTATGAAGTCTGTTAATATGTTTAAGGTTATAATAATAAATAGTTAACATTACACTCCAGAGTATCTGGTAATACATAGGTAGGTAGTAGGTAATATCAAATATGATTATGATATTTCATCATTATACATGACATTAAAAGGTTTCGAAACCCTGCTTCTTTCCGCTTCTTTTTTTAATGTTGTCTAGAATGAAGTAAGTATAGCTGCATTGAATTTGTTAAAATGTTTTTGTAGCTGACTGTATTACATAAATACGTCAGTTTTCACGATCGAGCGAGTTGATGACAAAAAAATAAATAAAATTGAAAGGTCCCAACTCTAGGTATTTGCATATGATGCGCATTAAGCCATCACCACTTTGTACCAAATGCGGTAAGGATGAAGACCTCCTTCCCTTTTTGATGGAATGTTCTCTGACAAAGGAGAACAGAGATAAATATTTATCAAATTTAGATCTGAGGAATGGTGGGATAAATCTAATACTGCGGGAATGTGTAGATGGTACAGTGGGCCAGATATATAGGTTTATAAGACAACAAAGAATTGTAAATTATGAGAAACTTCTCAATCTTTGGGCTGAGTAACGATCCGGAGAGCCCCTATGAGGCTGACATGGTTACCATGAATGACTAAAGCCTCTTAAAATAATAGTTAAAAATAAATATTCCCAACTCGACGCAGTTGCGAGTTTTACACTCGCCAGTTGATGAATAAGTCAAATAAAACAAATAACCAAGAAGCCGCCGTAAGGCCGCCTGTGTTGTACATGTGTTGGTTTAAAAAAATTCTGTTTCTATATTTTTGTGTGCAATAAAGTATTTATTATTATTATCCATTTATTCAAAAATATCCTTAAATTTAAGTTTTTTACAATATATATATAAAACTATTATTATTATTATTATTAAATAACCAAGAACCAAACTGGAGTTAAGAGCTAGTTGAATTCAAATTTGATTGCGTGGAATACAACAGATAAGAACCAAACAAACTTAATAAAATGTCTTTTTTGAACATATTTTTGGTTTTGGGTGAAAAATCTATTTTTTTTAATTATGTATTAATAATCCAACATAATTGTATTTTGTGTCCATTCAAAAGATATTCCTTTAGTGTCTGCGATCTCCCTTAGGCCCTCCTCTGCTCATGGAGCTACTCAAAAATGACAGAACTAATCTGTAATTACAATTACAAACGGAATAACGGAAAGTAGAAACAAACTATTTTTTTAAATGTTTGTTTGAATGAATTTTTTGTGCGCATAGAAGTTATCCTATTAGGGTTTATTCATCTGTTGTTAAATTTACATTTATTTTATTAATATTTTGAGCAACATTTATAAGTAAAGATTATTTTTAAATGAATGTCTAATAGGTACTGTGATTAAAATTTTACAAGAGCGCGTTCAGAGCCTTGGAGTGTAGTTGTCCAGTTGTTTTAACTTGCTCAGAGGCATTGAATGGATTGCAGCAACAAAATCTTTTGTCTCCCTCTTTCACATGAATTTTTATTTCTCTCTCTCTTTCTATAAGATGACATTTTAAATTATGGCTCCAATATCATCCAATCACGTAAGTAAGAGTATTTCTGTAATAAATATCAAAGCATTTTATAACCATCAAATTCGATAGTTGTTTGGTTGTAAGTAACTCGCTCTGACACTCTTGAACGGGCCAGTTGTTTGTTTCACCCGGGTGTCACGCTCGAAGGGGTTAGAGCTCTCTGAACGCGCTCCAATTGTTTATAAGTAAGACCATAATATGTAGCTACTTATATTTCATTTTTTATGTAAATTGAAAATTGTGCACTTTAATTGCTTATTTCTATAATTTTTTCGTTGTTTCTGTTATTTTTATTTTTACTCATAAGTCTTTATTTTTCCTTCCATTAGGTTAATTTTTTGATTGCACAAATAGCTGCACTTTGTCTCGCCAGATTGTTTCGGAAGCCATTAAGATTTGCTTCAACAGGCTTTCGGCACAGTGTATGTCTTATAATAGGGTTGGTAATGGGATATTTTTGCTTTGGGCGGTAAGTAATTATTTAAAGTTCCTTTAAATTATATCATTATTTATATAAGTCACAGATGACATGAATATCTTAAAACTATACAGCTTTTTATGCTTTTACTATCCGGGTGGATACCGGCAGTGGCAGCACAAGACAAGACACAAAGTTCATGTAGAAATGATCCATGTAGCGACTTACGAGGCCCTTTGGAAACAATAAAATGAATTAATATAATTATAACTCAAAACAGGAATGAGTGAAAACTTGCTTAAAAAGTGTGCCGAGCGAGAGATATATAACTGTACATTTTGTCTTTCTTTAGTTTGTGACCACAAATTTTACAAAACAGGGATTTTAGTTGATATATATATAATGAAGATAATTTCTTCACATTACCTTAACCACATATTACATTCACCGTGTAATATGCTTTTTATAAACTAATATACAGGATTAATTGTAAAACACTTGCAACCTCGCAGGATTAGACAGCTAACATCATTAACTACAACGCTTGTTTTACGAGTTTTAAGATAACTCAATAAATTGAACAAAAATCAATATAATTATTTATTGCACTGTCGTGACATTGATAAGTCTATGTTTTATTTATAAGCGACGACGAAAGACGACGCTACGCTCGCGCGCTGTCCAATAATAATGTTAAATCTTCAGACTAATTGTTTTTTTTATTGCGGACGGTGGCAGATGAGCCAGACGAGAGAACCTGATGATAAGTGATAACCACCGCTAATGGACATTTGCAATGCCAGGGGCACAGTTCAGTCACTGCCTACCTGGAGAGAAGTGCTTTAAGCCTCGTTTGAAGTAGGACATATCTTAGCGATTAGGAAACACAGCAGCTGGGAGTTCATTCCAGAGCCTACACGTACGTGGAAGGAATGAACGCTGAAATGAAACCGGACTGTGCTAGACGAGATCGGTTCCAGGTAATATGGATGAACTCTACTGCGATGGCGGGTGGTGCGGTGGTAAAAAAGTGAAGAGGGCACCAATGCAAACAGTTCCTCAGAGCACTCTCCGTTAAAGAGCTGATAGAGCATGCAGAGAGAACCGAAGTATCTCCTTTGCTCTACTAGCGTCTCCATTGAGGCCGTGATTTTGGGATCACCGACGATACGGAATGTACGCCTTTGCAAGGAGTGAAGAGGGTCGAACTGATATTTAGGAGCTCCTGCCCAGAGATGCGAGCAGTACTCCATATGCGGCCGAATTTGTGCTTAATAAAGCATTAGCCGCTGGCTTGGAGTGAAGTACCTACTGCTTTGCTCTGTTCAGGACGCCCAGCTTTTTGCTTGCCAATTTTGCTTAGTCCTCCAAATGCCACACCGAGGATCCTAATACCATCGGACATACGAAGAGTTACTCTTTGGAACTGAGGCACTACGATAAATGGGTCCCTCTTCGCAGTGAACGCGCACACTTCTGTCTTTGCGGGATTGAACTTGCCTAAGTTCTTTGCACCCCATTCGGAGACTTGCCCTAGAGGGCCTAGAGAGTCTTCGACTCCAGACACAATCGCCTTTCACGCAACGAACTCCAAGGGACATTCTGGTGGTCGATATACCGCACATCACCCGTACTGTCATCTGCATAACAATGTATGTTCTCAGTGGACAACATGTCATTGATATGCAGAATGAACAGGGGATTCCATAGGAAGGTAACTTCGCCAGAAGAGTTCTATGCCAGACCCTGTCAAATGCCTTAGGGATATCGAGATTGACGGCTAGAGCTTCTCCGTTGCTTTCTAAGGCCTCCGCCCAGCGGTGTGTCAAATATACCAGAAGATCATCAGCCGAGCTACCATGACGGAAACCGTACTGGCGGTCCTCTAGGTATTTTAATAGTTTGCTGTTGATGACACGCTCTAATATCTTGCAGAGCAAGGATGTTACCGCTATGGGCCTGTAGTTTGACGGGTCTGACCGGTCACCCTTCTTGGGGATAGGGTGGACAAGAGCTATCTTCCAGGAAGATAGAACCCTGTGGGATTTGTAGGAGAGACGGTATAGGCGCGTGAGAATCGCCAACTCTGGGGCGCACGTCTTTAGTACCACTGCAGGGATGCCGTTATATATGCCGTCACCATATATACCTACTCTTTATCATAGCTTTTTTACTTTCAGACAGTCAATTCATTTATCAGTTTTACCTATGATGAGCTATGCACTGATAAAAGCGAGTTCACGTCATATTATGGGCAAGTAAGTTACCTATATTATTGATATATTCATACACACATATCTATGCTCTACATAATAGAATCAATTATAAATTGTGAAATTATTATTAATCTTTCAGCATTGTGTTAGCAGCGTCAATGTTGTACTTGTCTTGCTTGCATTTGCATCGTCAAATCTATCACACGGCTGATTATACGTTAGATATAACAGGTAAATATAGTTTACTTTGAAAATTTTATATAAATGTAGAAGAATAACATCATTAATTGCTGCCCCCCCCCCCCCCCCCCCTAGACAAATGCCACAGGCTAACTTTCCCGCAGTCGTTCCTCAAAAAAAATGTATGGAGACGACATTAGCTGCGGAAAAATAGCGTGAGGCTGTCGTAAGCGGAAAAGTTATTGCATAAGTGGCATGTGTCTAGGGCCTCTGATTGCTTAAGCATGTTGTGTCAAACAAAACAGACACAGTGTGACTTTTGTCTAACAAAAGCCACACACTAATTTTTCCGTAATCGTTCCCTAGAAAAAATGTATGGAAATGACATTAGCTGCGGCATTGATTTACAACCAAACGTAGATAACGCATGAACGATCGAATAGTGGGCCGGTGAAGAACTGCTCAATCGCGACTCGTGCAGTTCCTTTCCATAGTGAGTGACTAGCTGTCGGCACGTAAACATGCCGAAGTGCGCATTCAAAAGTTGTGGTAACAATAGCCAGAAACGGCAGAAAAAAGACGGGATTTCATATTTTGCGTGAGTAAACTCATTACACATTGTATCATGTATTCAAATATTCGATTTATACGTAAAAACCAATCAAAAACAATTATTTTAATCATAAACATGTCGCTTCGCGTCAGTGTCAGTACATCACAATCGTCTCGCTCGCACGGGCGTCGTATCATGATGTGTTATCTCATTCATGCGTTTGAGCGACAACGCGATAAGCAATTTCAAGCATTATTTTCGAGACTATAAAGTTGATATTTGCTTGTAGCAATTACTGAAACGTCGTTTGCTCTGTGGCTAGGTATGAAATGATGTAACTTCCCACGGTTGTATTTAAAATACTTGCCGTAATAATGCAGAATAAGGTTGAATTCGATAAATACGGTACTTTCTTTATGGTAATTTTCATTCGGGCGTGTATATTCAAGTACGAGTATATATCAGCGAGTACAAATGTATAGTCGATTAGGTGACAGATTTTTTTTTTTTTTTTATTGCTAACGGTGGCAGACGAGCCAGTGGCCCACCTGATGTTAAGTGGTAACCACCGCTCATGGACATCTGCAATGCCAGGGGCACAGTTCTGTCACTGCCTACCTGGAGAGAAATGCTCTTCTTAAGCCTCGTTTGAAGAAGGACATATCGTAGCGCTCAGGAAACACCGCAGCTGGGAGTTCGTTCCAGAGCCTACACGTACGTGGAAGGAATGAACGCTGAAACCGAACTGTACTAGACGAGATTGGTTCCAGGTAATATGGATGAACTCTACTGCGATGGCGGGTGGTGCGATGGTAAAAAGGTGAAGAGGGCACCATTGCAAACAGTTCCTCAGAGCACTCTCCGTTAAAGAGACGATAGAGCACGCAGAGAGAACCAAAGTCTCTCCTTTGCTCCAGCGTCTCCATTGAGGCCGTGATATTGGGATCACCGACGATGCGGAATGCACGCCTTTGCAGGGAGTCAAGAGGGTCGAGCTGATATTTGGGAGCTCCCGCCCAGAGGTGCGAACAGTACTCCATATGCGGCCGAATTTGTGCTTTATAGAGCATTAGCCGCTGGCTTGGAGTGAAGTACCGCTTGGCTCTGTTCAGGACGCCCAGCTTTTTGCTCGCCAATTTGGCTTTGTCCTCCAAATGACTCCCAAACTGCACTTTAGCAGAAATTTCCACACCGAGGATTCCAATACCATCGGACATACGAAGAGTAACTCCCTGGAACTGAGGCACTACGATAAATGGGTCCTTCTTCGCAGTGAATGCGCACACTTGTGTCTTCGTGGGGTTGAACTTAACCAAGTTCTTTGCACCCCATTCGGAGACTCGCCCTAGAGAGTCTTCGACTTCAGACACAAGTTGTAACCGCCTTTCTAGCAACGAACTCCGAGGGACATTCTGGTGGTCGGTATACCGCGCATCACCCGTACTGTCATCCGCATAGCAATGTATGTTCTCAATTGACAATATGTCATTGATATGCAGAATGAACAGGGTTGGGGAGAGCACCGAACCTTGTGGAACACCAGCGTTTATGGGCATGGTTTCGGAGCAGCAGCCGTCGACGACGACCTTAATGCTCCTACCATCCAGGAAGCTGGCTATCCATTTGCAGAGTCCCTCGGGGATTCCATATGATGGTAACTTCGTGAGAAGAGCTCTATGCCAGACCCTATCAAACGCCTTAGCGATATCGAGTCCAACGGCGAGAGCCTCACCTTTGCCCTCCAAGGTTTCCGCCCAACGGTGGGTCAGATAAACTAAAAGGTCACCAGCTGAACGGCCGTGACGGAAGCCGTATTGTCGGTCGCTAATCAGCTGGTGTTCTTCTAGGTACCGTAGGAGGCGGGAGTTGATGGCCCGCTCCATAATCTTGGAGAGCAAGGACGTTATCGCTATTGGCCTGTAATTTGACGGGTCGGATCGGTCACCCTTTTTGGGAATTGGGTGGACGTGAGCAATCTTCCACGAAGATGGAACCCTATTGTTCTGATAGGAAAGGCGGTAAAGGCGCGTTAGTACGGGGGTCAGCTCAGGGGCGCACGTCTTCAGCACCACTGCTGGGATGCCATCCGGCCCACTCGACTTATGGACGTTCAGGAGCTTAAGCTCCCGCCTGACCGCACGTTGTGTAATACGGATTTCAGGCAGAGAACTTTCACACCGAGAGATGGTGGGTGGTGTGGCTCCCCCATCGTCCATTGTCGAGTTAGAGGCAAAGAGTTCAACCAGGAGATTGGCCTTCTCTTTTGCGCTGTGGGCCAGGCTGCTATCAGCTCTACGCAGTGGTGGGAGATTGGACTGGCAGAAATTACGTTGCGCAGCTTTGGCCAGCGACCAAAAAGCACGACTCCCACTGGGATAGCTTCCTAGTCGCTCGCCAACCCTGGCCACGTGTTCCGCCTTGGCTTCAGCAATAGCCTTCCTGTTGGATCTGGAAGCAGCGTTGTACTGACGCTTCTTCTCCGTCACACCAGGATCCCGACTTTTCCTGGCGTTTTCCCAGGCGATGTACGCAGATTGCTTGAGGTGGGCAGTCTTCCTGCAGGTATTGTTATACCAGGGACGACTGCGACCGCCAACAGGTATTTTGGCGTTGGGAATGAATGTTTCCATTCCCATCAGCACCGTTTCAGTGACGCAATCTGCGCAAGTATCGGGATCTTCGGAGGCGAAGCAGAGCTGCTTCCAGGGGTAGGATCTGAAGAATTCTCGGAGTCCATCCCAGTCTGCTGACTCATACCGCCAAACTGCACGACTGCCAGCCGCAGACGCGCGATGGGGCCGCGCAAGACTAGCAGTACTACGGACAAGGCAATGATCCGATGATCCAAGAGGAGCATCGACCACAACCCTGTATCCGCTTGGTCGTGTAGTCAGCAGAAGATCCAATAGGGAGGCTTCATGGCTCTCTATATCTGGTATACGGGTGGGCTGTACGACCAGTTGAGAGAGGCCATAGGCCGAAGCCATGTTGAAGACAGTCCTACCAGGGAGGTCAGTGGTCCGGGACTTCAACCACTCTTTATGGTGAGCATTAAAGTCACCAAGGACCACCACCTCCGCAGATGGGTACTGCTCCAACGCTCGGTCAATCCCCTCTTGGACGTGCTCAAAAAGCTGAGCTGACCCTATTTCACTGGCATGGGACCTGTAAAGGCACGCGTAGATTCGGGTAAGGCCCCCATGGTCCACGCGCAGCCATAGTAACGACAGGTCCCGATGCTCGAGGCCCCGAAGGCGGCGACAACAAACATCGCCCCTGACGAAAACGCACACCCCGGCTTTACGTAGGAATGTGTGTTCCAATTCGTAACCGGGGTATTTCAGGTACGAAATATCATCAGGGGCGCATATTTGCGTCTCCGTTAAGAAGAGCAAGGCAGGCTGAGCCGTCTCTAGGTGGTGGTGGACGGCATCAAGATTACTATGTAGACCCCTGATGTTGCAGAAATCCATTTTAAAAGTGGATTGGGTGTCCGCCGTAGGAGCTCGCTTCTTCTTTTTATTTACCTTCATGTTTTGTTTTAATTGAGCATTTTTGGGAAGGGGATAAATGTGAGGCAGAGTCCCGGTGACATACAAAGAAAGGGCAGAGTGTAGTACAAAGTGGGAACGCGGGTTGTGTGAAGAGCTGACACGCGGCACGGAAGGGCCCCCGGTGCCCCCCCGCATGCACCCATCGGGATCCACTCCGGTCTCCTACCCCGGCACGATGACTGCACGACGGGATTTTCGCCGGTTGTGCAGGACAGCCTCCCAGGCAGGATAGTCCTGGGTTCGGGCCGGTCAGTAGGGGACTGACCGGCAGGTGGCCGACGGTAACCATTTCCACCGGGTCTCCCTGTACCGCGCGTCAACTCCTCACGCCCAACGAACACACTGAGACTTATAACTCTGCTAATTTCGATTATCACCGAGACTCCTCACCACAACAGGGACGGGAAGGGGGCATGAAGGAGCGGCTGCCTCTGCCCTTCAATCGAAACGCAAGACTGCTTCACGACCGAAATAGGCAGAGTGGTGGTACCAACCCGCACAGTCCCGGCATTAAGTAGGTGAACCTAATTAGTACCAGGCCTTACCACAACTGTAATGGGAGAGGGAGGGAAGGAGAAGGACATCGACACCGCGGAGATAAGAGGTAAACGGCATCGAAGGCTCGAGTCATCTGAAAAAGCAACCGGACAAGCTGCAATTAGATAACCTCTCTGGCCTTAAGATTTCAAGCGCGTTTTTGTATGAAGCGCTCTATCTACGTTTGCTAGTAAATCAATGAGCTGCGGGAAAAATAGCGTGAGGTTGTCACAAGCAGCTAATGTCATATCCATACATTCTTCTGCAGAACGACTGCGGAAAAATTTGAAATTTTTGCTCAGAAAATAATCCTTTATTAAATAGTGTACCTACGTTTCTTGTGATTCTTTCTCTTGTGATCGTCGAATCCTTGTATATTTATTCCTATTTTCTCGCCCCAGATGCATAACGACACGTATAATATCACAATACGAATTTTACCTTATTACGCAAAATGACTCCTCGGTCAGGTACTACCAGTAGTACCAACGGTAGTACCATGGGTAAGCACTGCAATTACACATATGTATAATGAATGACACAAATACAAATTTAGCCCTTAGTCCCATTTCGTACAACAGATATGGTGGAGCTAGCTTCGCAATGGTAGAGCTGAGTGTGGAACTGTTGTTCGACAAACCGTTGCCCGACACACGTATGAGCGACATAAGTTTTGACCGACACGACATCACGTTTGTCCGACATGACTTTTGACCGATTTACTTTTGAGCGACATAACTTTTGACATCAATTTTGACCGACGAATGCTTGAGCGACAAAACGGTTGATCGACACTATTATGTATACAAATCTTTATATACTATTCAGCATCATAATTTATGATTCTGCAAAGTAACCCAGTAGTACTCTAGTACAGTAATATCTATACAAATAAAACAAATAAATAAAATTGAAGTGTCTGTTTGTAATGTCAAAATAACAAGTTTTACTAAATAGGTATGAATGTATATCGGGTACCAATAACAAAAACACAATTTCAAAATTTTTTGTCTGTCTGGTCTGTCTGTTTTGTTCCCTCTAATCTCCAGAACGGCTGGACCGATTTTGACGGGACTTTCACTAACAGATAGCTGATTATTACACTCAAATTATATAAGGTATAATATAACATAGGCTACTTTTATCAAGAAAAAAAAAATTCCCACAAAAATCAAAATGCTGCCAAAAGTTACTATTCCACGCGGACGAAGTCGCGGGCACAGCAAGTTATATATAAAACCGGCCAAGTGCGTGTCGGGCCACGCGCAGTGTAGGGTTCCGTAGTTGCAAATGCCAACTTTGAGTTCACACTCACATCACACCTCACAACATGTTGCTATTAACATTAGGCATTATTATTATTATTAAAGCTGCAATGATTTTATATTTCCTTAACTTCACGTGGTTCGTAAATTTATATTCAGTAAGTACTAATTTTCAATGAAATTTAGTTTTCCGAGTACATTTTATAAGTTGGTCTTCTATAACTTTTTAGTTTGTACTTAGTACCAACTCAACTCTGATAGTTTTCCTTTAAACTTCGTTATATACTACTGTTGTAATTTTTTTCACGTGTCCATATATAACCGTTTTAGCAGATAGAGGGGGGGGGGGGGGGACTTACCTCTAACAAAAATGTTTTTTTTTAATACCACTAAGGTGACAAACAAGCATACGGTCCACCTCATGGTAAACAGTTACCGTAGCCTATGGACGCTTGCAACACTGGGAGTATCGCTTGCGCGTTGCCGACCCTTTAAAAACTTTTAATACCCTTTTTGAAAAACCCCATGCTGTAGTCTCTAGAGAAAACCTCGACAGGGAGTTCATTCCACATCCTGAGCGTACGCGGGAGGAAGTTCCTCTGAAACCGTACCGTACGGGACCATTTAGGTTCTAGGGTATGAGAGTGAATTCCCTGCCGATGGCGAGCTGCGCGATGATAGAAAGTGGCCGTAGGCATCATGTCAAACAGCTCCTCGGAACATATCCCATTACACAAGCGATAGAACATACACAGAGACGCAAAATCTCTTCTGAGACTGAGGGGTTCAATACCTTTTGTGAGTATGGGATCGTCAACGAGTCTCATAGCTCGTTTTTGTACCGCGTCAAAAGGTTTAGATAAGTTGGTAGAAAGGTGCTCCCGCCCATAGATGGCGGCAATATTCCATGTGGGGTCTGACTTGCGACTTGTAGAGTAACAGTCTGACCCGGTGAGAAATATCGCCTAGCTCGATTAAGCACACCAAGTTTCTTTGATGCCAACTTCACCTTGTCTTCCAAATGACTACGGAACTGGACGTCACACGAGATGTCGACACCAAGGATCCCAATACTCTTCGCGATGGTAAGGGGTGTATCGGGGAACCGTGGAGCAACAGTAAATGGTTTTTTTTTTGCGGTGAACGCACGAAACTTGAGTCTTCGTGGGGTTAAATTGCACTAAATTAAGTCGTCCCCAATCGGATACTCTTGTTAGAGTACTCTTGATTTCAGATACAAGTCGTTCGCGGCTTTCTTCCACTAAAGATCGAGGGATTTTAGCTCGGCCCATGTAATAGGTATCCCCAGTATCTGCGTAGCAATGAATGCTGTCAATACACAACATATCATTGATGTACATCAGAAACAGAGTTGGAGACAGAACTGAGCCTTGCGGGACGCCAGCATTAATGTCCATGCTATCGGAGCAACTGCCATCAACGATGGCTCTGATGCATCTGCCGGACAAGAAGTCAGTAACCCATTTGCACAACCCTCTGGCAGTCCGTACGATAGTAGCTTCGATAGAAGAGCCCTGTGCCAGACCCGGTCGAACGCCTTCGCTATATCTAGACTGACAGCTAACGCCTTGCCTTGACTCTCAATGGCAAGTGCCCAGCGCCCCAGCGGTGAGTGAGATACACCAGAAGATCACCTGTCGAGCGACCATGGCGAAAGCCGTATTGACGGTCGCTGATGTGGTTATTTTCTTCTAGGTATCTAAGGAGCTGGGTGTTAATGACACGCTCCATTACCCTTAGAGAGAAGGGAGGTGATAGCAATAGGCCTGTAATTCGACGGATCTGATCTATCGCCTTTTTGGGCACAGGGTGTACATGAGCAGTCTCCACGAAGTTGGGACCCGCCCAGTGGAATATGAGAGCTCGAAGAGGCGCGTCAGTACCGGACACACAACTCAGGAGCACACTGCTTGAGCACCACTGCGGGTATGTCGTCTGGCCCACTCGACTTATGATCATCCAGAGCTAACAACTCCCGCCGTACTTCTCGTTGCGTAACAAAAATTTCCGGCATAGAATGGCCGCACCACGTGATGGTTGGTGGTTCGGCGTCACTGTCGTTTAAAAGTCGAGTTCGAGGCAAAAAGAGAACCCAAAAGATCGGCTTTCTCCTTAGCACTATAGGCCAAATTTCCGTCCGACTTGCGTAGTGGTGGCAAGGACGACTGACAAAAGTTCCCTTCGGCAACTTTGGCGAGTGACCAGAATGCGCGACTCCCAGAAGGGTAGCTGGTGAGGCGGTTGCCAATCCTGCCGATAAACTCGAACTTCGCTCTAGTAATTGCTCTTTTGCTCTTCCTCGAGGCAGCGTTGAACTTCCGCTTCACAGCAGATAATTCTGGATCCCGAATGCTTTGAGCCGTGGTCCAAGCCTTATATGCAGATTGCTTCTCCAATCGAGCTTCTTTGCAAGGCCGATTAAACCACGACTTTCTATTCACCCCCCGCAGCCACTGACCGATTCGGAATAAAACATTCTATACCTACTAGTATTGTTTCAGCGACTGATGCTGCGCAGATGTCGGGATCATCTGATGTGAAGCAGAGCTGCCTCCACGGGTACGATGC